>OY747124.1:69597157-75005251 GCA_963556465.1 Berberis vulgaris | reverse complement strand
TCTTAGAGATAGAATTTAGATAACTATAGCAACTTAAAGGACGAAGGTTTTTTTTTTTGTTACTTTACAACAATCCTGTTTTGGGGGTTCTTAATTTGTGCAACAAAGTTCATATGGTATTCATCAACATTGTTATTGGTGATACTCTTTTACATAAGAATGTTGATTGTGTTGTTACTGAGATTTTTTGAATCTCCCAATCCATTGCTTAAAAAGCCACTCCTATTCTCATGTGATTTACCTAAGGAGTTTTCTAAAGTTGGTTGGCCCATTTACCTAATTATCATTTATTCTAACAATTTATTGATTTTTAAACCACCCATAATTTCCTAATTATCACTTCTTTTACTTGTATATTGATTTTTTTAAACTACCCATTGATTTTATAATTATAGGTATTATGGTTTCATTTAATGTGTTTAATACTTTTTTTTTTATTTCGAGGATTTTGCCATAAATTTGAGTTTTTTCTTCTAATTATCATTTATTCTAATTAATTTATTTATTTTTGAAAACAACCCCTAATTTCCTAATTATCACTTCTTTACTTATATATTGATTTTTTAAACTACCCCTTGATTTTCTAATTGTAGGTATTTTAGTTTCATTTAATGTGTTTAATACATTTATTTACTTGCATATTATTTTTTCACATATTTAATATACCCTCAAAATTCATTATATATTTAATTTATCTTCGAAATTTTATGTTTTTTCTTTACACACCGAAATATTTCTCGAAATATTTATTAAAATCAGAAAACCGAAATTAACTCGAAAAACAAAACCCACCAATCCTTGGCCTCGATCAAATCGTGAGTTTGTTATGGATGAACATAGATGTGCTATAGAAAGAAGAGATATTGGGTGTAGAAATGCATGAAGCCGGTCTTTGAAAGCCTTCCAATGATTTATCAAATTCAAAACATTCAATTGAGGTACGGTAACAATAAATGCCACAGAGCTACATTTATGAGTATGTTTCTCACCGAGTATGAAGTGTTTTGATTGTTTCATACACAAAACACAAAAAAATATGGGTGGTTTTATGATTGGGCATCTCTAACTTTGTGAATGTGAATCGTACTCTAGCATTTTTGTATAAGAATCACATCAGCATATGACGTTTGGCTTTGCGAACCCTAAATAAATTAAATTAGCTTGAAATTCATTCATATATAAATTGTACGTGTTGAAAACAACACCACCAAGCCCAAAACCAATGAACTACAACAAACACTAACAAATGAGAAAAAGAGTGGAAAGAAGGGTTTCGCTCAATTGAATGAATGAGATATGAAAAGGGGATTTATGAGATGTTTTCCCAATTTGAGACGTAGTCAAGAAGAATGGGAGTGTAAGAGAGGAGAATGGCCAAGAAGAGGGAAGGAGAGGGAATGGGAGATTACACGATCCCTTTCGAGTCTTGAGATGGAGTGGTGGTCTAAATGATGGTTTAGTCACCAATTAGCGTTCAAGTGAGTTCGAAGACGAGTAGCACTTAGGTGGTGTTTTTTTTTAAGTGCTTAGAAACTTAATTCTAACTAGAGTTAGAAGTTCTGAATGAGCTTCTAAATGAACTGTTTGTTTTGCTTTTGAATGAGCTGCTAATTAGAAGTTGTAAAATTAAAAAGTATTTGGTTTAGGTGCTGACTCGGAGTTTTTTTTTAAACATTTTTGCCCACCAATACAACTCCCAACGCCCACCACATACCACCAATATCAAACCCCTTTTCCACCTTTTTTTTTCCAGATACCTTTGAAATCCCTTTCCACCACTATCAGAAATCACTCTATACCCCTCTCCATTTCTCATATAATCTATCAATAGAAAGGAAGAAAAAGTGAAAGCGAGAATAAGAAGAAGATGAGGAGGAAGAGGGTAGGTCAGGAAGGTTTGGTGGCGACGGTGGAATCACTGCTTGCATGATAAAGACAAGGTGGATAAAATAGGGGGATGGCTGGTAGAAGAGAGATGTAATAGCAATCATTATGAATTTATTGTAATGTTATTATTGGAATAATATTTTCATTAAACAGTTAGTGCTAAGTGATCAGCAACTTCATGGTGCTTACTCCAATCAGAACTTCAACTTCTTGTCATAACTAAGAGCAAACACTCTTTTTAAAGTTCCAATCAGAATTTTAACTTCCCATCAGAACTACGAGTGGGCACGGTCCGGATCGGTTCCGAATTTTAAGGAACCTAACTCATACCGTTTAAATTTAACGGATCCGGTCAGGTCCGGATTCCCTCATTTTGAACATTGGGACTGAACCTAACTCGAACCGTTTGGAAACGGTCGGGTTCCTATGGTTCCAACGGTTCCAAAATGAATACATGAATATATTCTTGGTATTGATTGTATTGATTCATATGTCGTTAAAGGTTTCAATCTCTTGTTTATACAAGTTTCTCACTGTAACAATACTCAAATGTTATTCATATACTCACTGTAAACTAATTGTAACATTAACAATACTCAGATGTTATTCATATACTCCACTGTAAACCTGACTGTAATAGTAACAATACTCAAATGTTTATATGTTGTTAATGGTATTGATTGTAACATACTCACTGTAAATTGGTCGAGAACTATTCCTGCTTTGAACTGTGGTACTGCTATATGCTGGAATATAGCATATAATTTATATCTACTGATATGTTACAAAGATGTTGTTTCTACTTATATGTTAAATCAGGTCATTAACTAATGTTTATATCTGGGGTCATTCACACATTTAATTTCATACATGCTCCACAAGTCTATCCATTAGAAACAAACTTTCCAATTGATCCATAAGATTTACAAAGAATCAACACCTGAAAAAACATGAATAATTTGGCCTTTCAACTAGATGTCTAACAATGTCATCTCATTAGTTAATGACCTATCTAACATATCTAAACTGCAATTGCATAGTAGATTCAAAGAAAAACGAAGTCAGTAGGTGACTCTTCAATCATTCTAAACAAAATACAAAAAAAAAATCAAGCTGCAAGCTTTTTTATGCATGCCCGAGGTCCCTGTATCTGTATGTTGTATGATCAGTAAATCCAAATCCAAATATCGTTCTTCAATACAAACAAACAACATAATTGTATCCAAATCCAAATCCAAGCTACAAATTCAAATCCAAGTGTCACATACACATATTCACATACTTATAAAATCCAATATCTACTACAAATTCAAATTGTATCCAATATCTATTACATTGAAAACATAAAGAGCGAAGCTAGCCACTCAAATTAAACTATCACCAAACCTGAATTGGCAACCTTTGCCTTTCCCTTTGATGTTGATTAAGAAATTTGAGTATGACCACTTGAGTTTGCATCACTTTCTTTGCCCTTGGTTGTTGTGATTTTCAACTTTGCAAAGTCTAACAAAAACAAACAAGATAATTAATAGAAACACTATCAAATAATGAATATGTTAATAACCATAATAAAAAACCAAACTACAAAAAACACAAATATTACCGTTTTCACATTCTGTATAGAACTCAATTTCCTCTGCATTTGCTTCATACTCATTGTTGGTGATGTCATCACTTTTTACCAATTTTGGAAGCATTTCAATGTCTCCATAGAATTCGGAGTGAGAGATGATCTAAAAGAATCAATCACTCGGCCTCAGGTGCTAAAAGCACCCTCACTAGCAACTGTTGACACTTGAATAGACAATACATCTTTTGCTAGCAATGCAAGTGTGGGGTACTTGTTCCCATTCAGCTTCCACCATCTCAAAATTTCAAACATCTTAATCTTTTTAGCTTTCTCTAATGGATCCATGAGATACCTATCCACCTCATGTGAAAGCACAATATCCTCCGTATCTTCTAGCTATTTTTCCCAATCATCCATCATCTCATCAAGTATAAAAGGATTTTTGGTTGGTGTTTCAACACTTCCTTGTTTTCCATATGCAGAGTTATTGTCAACACTTGATTGAGAATGCTAAAAACCAAAAGAAAGAGAAAATTTTGATTAAATTAAAATGTGAATTGAAATAACCAATAAACTTTATAATAGTGAAACAACATTTGAAGAAAGTTTTGAACTTTTGATTACCTGTTTTGAACCCTTATGTTGTTTTTGGGAACCGGCGGCTTGTTGAGCATATTCATCACACAAGTCCTTCATCAATGCCCTAATTTCCTTACTTTTTTCTTCAATTTCCTCTTCCTTATACACCCAATTACTTTTTACACAAGTGTAAAAATTGTCTCAGTTTGAACTAGGGGTGGGCATTTAGGACCAAAAGCCCGGACCGAACCGACAACCGGACCGATCGGGTCGGATCGGATCGGATCGGTTTTTATTAATTATAAATGTTTCGATTTTAAAAGCCCGACCCGGCCCGAAGTTTCTGGTCCGGGCCTCGGTTTCCATTTCTGAAGCCCGTCGGGTAACCGACCCGGATAAAACAGTAAAATTTTTGTAAACCCAAAATTTTCTGTTTTTACAAATATAATTTCACTTTCTTTTGTAGGAAAACCAAAAAATTCAGCACTTTGGGATTTATAAATTCAAGGATCATGGAATTCATTTAGCACTTTCTAGGTGGGCTTTATAAATTCAACACTTTGGGCTTTGGGATTAATTCACTGTTGATTAGGTGGGCTTTATAAATTTAGCACTTTGGGCTGAACTTTAAGGACTGAAACTAGCCCGAAATTTGGCTAACCGGGCCCTCGGTTAACCGATCAACTCGGTTCGGTTTCGGGCCTCATAAATACGGGCTTAAATTTTTCAGGCCGGTTTTCGATTTTTACTTTTTGGGCTGGTTACCCGGACCTGCCCAGCCCTAGTTTGAACCTTGGATCTAGGATAAGGGCAACAACAAATATTTGGTTTAAGGACCCAATTGAACCATATTACCTATTATATATTTTTTCATGCTCGCTGCCATATCACGTAGCACATTCTCCACAACTCCTCCAAATTGCATATCCTCGAGAAAAAACAACTTATCAATATTTGCTTCCACAACAATCACATCATGGACAACTGTTTGGGATGTCGGATGCTTGCTAGCACTCATCTTCACAGTCACTAGGTAGAAGACTTTCAAAAAAGTCACAAAAACCTCGACACTTTCCCAATATTTCTCACAAGGTGGCCCAACCCTTCCTTTAACCTTTTTTTTCGGATCCACTTCTTCATCATCATCCAACTCCTCATCTTCTATGAAATAACCTAAGTACACACTGTCATCTTCTTCACTCATCTTATCAAATACCTTTTTAAATTTCAAACTAGATTCTAGCATCAAATATGCACTATTCCACCTAGTAGGCACATCCATAACAAGAAATTTTTTGTCACTTAAGAACCGCTTCTCAACAATATCCTTGAAATAAGCAAACCTTTGAGGGCTCGATTTGACAAACTTTACAACATTTCTAATTGATGCCACGCTTTTATCCAACTTTCAACCCCTCTTTCACTATCAAGTTGATAATGTGAGATAGACACCTCACATGCATATATTTACCCCCCATAATAAGTGAACAATTAGACTTCATTTTCATTTTAACAAGTTCATACTGAAGTGTCACCTTATTAGTCGATGCATTGTCAACTGAAATACACATCACATTTTCAATCTTCCACGTTACCAAACGTTGTTCTATCAACATTCCTATTTGTTTACCTTGGTGACTAGGAATGATACAAAAGTTTAGGATTCTTTTGTGCATATTTCAGCCATCATCCAGAAAATGAGCTGTTAGCACCATGCAGTTCACATTTTGGATACTTGTCCATGTATCAGTAGTCAAGCTAACCCTATGCTTGCTCAATTGCCCTTTTAAATCTTTTTTCATGTCATGATAACTTTGTAATAACTCCCCCATAACAGTTCTTCGAGATGGAACATGTAGTCTAGGTTGTATAACACTCATCATTCGCCTAAAAATCTCCTCAACAACATTAAAAGGTTGTTCATCAATCATTGGGTATTCAATAATAACTTTCAAACTTTCTTCTTGGCTAAATCCCCTTGCAACTAGTATGCTGCTACCATCACTAGAACCACCAAGAACCTTCTGCTTTAAGTCCACGTTTGGTTTATACTTTTTGCATACATTGGTGATGTGTTTACTAAAAGTACTAATGCCACCGCCACTGGTATCACATGCAAACACTTGAGCACAGTAATTGCACTTCGCCTTGAGTACATCTACATCTACCATCTTACCCTTTCCTCCAGTTACAACTTCAAGTGTTTCTTTCACAGTAAATTTAGTGATATGATCCCAAATCTAAGATCTAGATTGTGTAGCTTTTGGAGCATTTGGTGTTTTTCTTTTTTCTTGACGGGGGGGGGGGGGGGGGGGGGGGGGGGGGAGCATGGATTCTTCTGCTTGTACATGACAAGGTGATGTAGATGTAGTAGTAGAAGATGTTGTTACTTTACTAATTTCGTTGGGGGTAGTACTTTGAGAAATGGTTATTTACTTTGCTCCTGCATTAAACAAAAATTGCCTACAAAACATAAATATAAATAAACAAAATATATTGTGACATATAAAACAAAGGTTATGGTCTGGACTAAAGTGATCCTCTAGGTAGAGAAGCATCGCAGCAAAGCTCTAACCTTTTTAAGGAAGTATTTTTGAATTTTATAACAATACAGAAATTCACAAATGCATTCACATAAAACAAGGGTTTCCAAAATTTTCTGTGCCAGCACAACTCAAGGAAGAAACCACCCATCCTGCACCTGTATAAAAAAATAATAATAATCTAGATTGTCATCTTTTACCTAATTGTTTTTACACTTGTGCACTTAATTGGTTTTGATGATATCTTTTACCTAATTGCTAGTTTACATGCAAGACTTTCTCATATTTCGCATCATTTTCCTGATCCAACTGAATGTTGCCGTATTTGAACTTGTTACTGTGAATACAAAACTTTCACTAGTCCCTCCATATTCCTTAAATGCATCCATACAACTAAAATTCAGTAGGTAACAACTTCAGTCATCCATTCCTTAAATGCATCAATAAAACTAACATTCAGTAGGTAACAACTTCAATCATCCATTTGATCCATTTTGCTTCATTTTTCCTGCAGAACATGTTTTTCCCCCCATCCATCATGGATTAGGTGCTAAGTTTTTATAATACAGCCATAGCCCTATTGCTTCTACTCTTAGCAACTTCTTTAGTACAGAGAATCACTACCAAGGGTCTGATGATATGGCAATGAAATAAAGAGTTTATCATGGACTGTTTGGGTATAAAACACACCATTATATTAGCTTAAAAGTAGACTAAGTAGTCATATAGACTAACATGAGTATCATGGCTACAGACCATAGACTCAATCATGGAGTTAAATCCAAAGGCAAACCATAACATAACAGAGACCAATATATGACATTAAACAAACTCAGAGACATATTTGGTCGTATTTGGGTATTTAATTAAAACAAGGAGACATACCTTGAGATGAATATGATTCTAAAGCCAATTAGATGCTCTCTTGAAAGAAGAAGAAATGCCAATTAGACTTGCAGGCTGCAGCTGAGATGCTTGCAACCAATTAGTAGCTCCAACCAATTGACAATACGTCTTGCTGCCAATTCAAAACCAAGAACCAAACATGCAAAAATTTATTCAAACAAAGAACCTTCATCATAAATAAAGAACCTTCATTACAAACAAAGAACATGAAACCTAATAATAATTTCATCAAGGGAGAATGATATAAGAAAAGTACCTTGGGGGAGAAAAAATCCTTCGATCCAAACGACAAACAGTTAATAAATCAAACAGATTGATGATGGATCAATGGAACGAAACAAATGGGGGATCGATCGAGAGAGATCCATCGATCTTCTTCTTCAACATATCTTCTTCTCCTACAGATCTGGAATCTTAAAATCGTGAGAAGAGATAGAGAGAATACGACAACTGAGAAGAGAGGGGAAGAAAAGTTGCATGGCTGCACCTGCACGATTTCTTTTCTTTCTGTTTTCGATTAGACTAATTTGTTAAATTACTAAAATGTGTTTTAAAACGGGTCAAACCCGGATCATTTCATTTTAAATAATAGGAACTGGGCTCGGACTGTTTTATAATGGATCTCAACTGTATTTAAAAATACAAACTTAAAATCCAGACCGTTTGGAGCAAAACAGTCCGACTCGATTTGAACCCGCGGATCCTCGACCCGTTTGCCCACCCGAGATTCAGAAGTAAAAACAAATGAGCACGAGACGAAAGTGTAGCAAATTTGCACAGCAGCAGTAGCAAAAGCAGAAGCACATAGAACGAGAAGTATAGCAACAAAGGAAGGATGGCTAGCGAAGAAGAGAGCGCCGTAAAAGAGCCACTTGATCTCATCAGACTCAGCCTTGACGAACGAATCTACGTCAAGCTCCGCTCGGACAGAGAACTCAGAGGAAAGCTCCACGCAAGTCTTCTTCTTATACCCTATTTTTCTCTTCTTTTGTTTCTGTAACCCTTCAATTGCCTATTTCTGCTTTCCTTTTCTCTTATGGGGTTTCGTTTTTCTGAAATGGGTATCAGTTAATCTTGCGCTCTGCTATTGTTTTGTGAGTGAATGGGTGTAATTAGTTAGCAAATACGTTTAGAGAGAGAGGGTTTTTGTGACTTGAACTTGGCGGTAGAGTATTTTTAGGGCTGTTCTTACTTCCAAGGTAAGTTCTGATGAGTTGCGCATTAACTATTAGCTTTTTAGTTTGAGTGTTTGAGTTTATGTCTGCCCCTTTATATCCACATTCAACAGAACCAGAACGAGACATGTTCTGAATTGCTGTCTTTAAGCTTCATCACCATCCAATTAGCCTCTAATTCCAAGATTTCTTTCACAATGAATCTTAACGACATGAAAGGTCCGGGTGACACATCTGTTGGGAGTGGGATCCAAACTGTTAAGAGTTTGAACATTAAGTAAATATAACTCATAAATTTCCTTCTGCTGTCTTATGTTTATATGTTCGTACAACTTTATCTTCCTCATTTCTCTGTGGTACACGTATTGCTTGTAGGGGTATAAAAATATATGTACTTTGAAGAAATTGGTTGATTAATAATTAATTGAGACTGAACCCGGTTAATCTCATTCTGTTCTTGGACCAATTAGTGCGATTAAATATTTAACTGCATGGTCAGTCAAGTACTTACTCTACATACTCAATTGCTTTGGTTTTCTCACAAATGAATTGCATTCATCGTCTCAGCATATCAAACATCTCCTCTTCTAGAGAAAATCAACAAATCCTTGGAGAGGCCTGCCTTCCACTTAGCTCGACTTGATAGTTGAAAATAACCTCCTTTGGCCTTTTTTCCCACTGTCTCAACACCATCTTTAACATTCTGATTTTAGGATATACTCTCCGACATGATAGTTGAAAATACCTCCTTTGGCATCATCTTTAACTTTCTTATTTTGGGGTATCCTCTCCGCTTGTGTAACAACCCCATTAGATGTTGTGTTTCGATAAACATTGTGGTGTTGTGGGTGCTAAGCTCAAAATCCATTACATAGGCTTTGGTGAAATTTTGAATTTGCCCACTTGGAAAGCCAAATGAATTAGGCCTCAGAAGCCTAAGCGTGTGAGATGTATCTTGGGCTTTGGGTGTTAGGGAATTTGTATCAAGTATGCTTTAATGAAGATAATAGGACAGGTGAAAGATTGATGCTATTTGAAAATTAGCAACCTCCCTAAAATGCTTGTGGAGAGAGCCGCTTCTTATATAAATACCTTAATACCAGCTACTAAAGGAAAAACTTGTTTTTGGACGAGTGCACATTCATTTTATTTATTTTTGAACTTATTTGGGTTGTGGAGCTGAGCTCCCAAGCTCTATTTATGTGCCTATGCATCAGCCGAGGCCCGAGAGTATCTGAGCAACATGAGCGTTCTCAGAAAAGCTATGATGAGTCAAAAGAGGCAGACTTGCCAATTCAATTCTTATTCCTATGATAAGTGAAAGGAGGATATTTGGGGTAGAGATACTGTTCACTGGGACTTTATTCCAGCTGAAGGTACTTCGAGGGGGCATTTTCTCTGTATGGGATAAACATAAATGGGAATAGAACTTTAAATAATGTTTGGCCCTGTTGATAATGCTCACTCTTCTCAGTTCTGGGCTAAGCTTCATGGTATTAGATGATATTTTAACACTCCTTAGCTGCTAGGAGGTGATTTCAATTTTATTAAAGATGTAGATGAAAACATTGGGATAGGTATTTGGACTTATAGGAGTCTATATGTTGATTTCATTCAAGAACTTAGTCTGTGTGACTTCATACTCAAGGGGGTTCTCTTACTTGGTGCAATAACCAGAGCAGTGTTCTAAAAAGCGGCCTAGGCGGTCTGGGCGATTTTTATTTTTATTTTTTATTAAGGCTGATTGTGGTCTTATTTTATTTTTCTTTTCTCTTTTTTAGAAATAAACTATTTAATTGTTTTTTATTCAGTATATGTCTAAATGTAGCAAATGATGATTACTTAATGAAATTCTCAAATGATCTGTCGGTACCAATTTTACTAATATAGATTTTATCAAACATGACTGAGGTTATTCATGCAATTTGAAGAAAAATACAAGAGTAAGTTTGGATATTTGTCCACAAATTCAATTTTATATAAAGTACCCATCATGACCAACTTCAGTCATTTGAGTTTTAATAAATTTTGTTCATGATTGTTAATTTTTCATGTTTTTAAATTTTGCACATGTATCTTGGCATTAAATTGGATGTAATTGATAAGGTATTATGCTTAACTTTTGTAAATTATTAAAGTTATAATACAAAACCTAAGACCGCCTAGGTGCCGCTTAGGCGCCCGCTTAGGCCCCTGGGCGCTAGGCACCTGCTCGCCGCCCGCCCAGCGCCTAGCGCTTTTTAGAACACTGAGCCAGAGGCATCCTTCCCTCTCTAGTGTAAATAGATTCCTCTGTAGCACTGACTGGGTTGATCATTGGACTTACTTGAATGAATTGTTACTGGAAAAGAATTGTTCTGATCACCATGCTATTATTTTGAAGCCCGATGTTAATTTAGCTAAACCATTTTTCTTTGAAAGAATGTGGTATGAGCACTAAGCTCATCTCCCTGATATTCTCCAGTACTCTTTAGGGGAAAGAGGTGGATTTGTCTTGTGGAAAAACCTTAAGTTGCTCATAGTTTTTCTTAAAACATGGAGCAAAGATGTTTTTGGAAAACTCGATACTTGATTGATGATGCACAAACCCTTCTCCACAATCTTCACTTGGTGAAGGAAGATAAGGAATTAAATGACAATGAATCGGCCCAAATAATTGATCTGAAAACATATTTGAATAAATTATTGAAGAAGGAACATTCTGAAAGACGAAGGCTGATGCCTGATGGGGTAGATCATCATCATCATCATCATAAAGCCCATTCCCGATATTCTCGGGGTCGGCTACATGGATTTTTGTTCTCCAAGCAATGCGGTCTTCCCACATATCCTCGCCTAATCCAAGCTCAATGATATCTTCATTCACCGCTTTCATCCAAGTTTTCAATGGTCGTCCCCTCCTTCTACACCCTCCATTAATTTGCCAATCTAAAAATTTTCTAATTGGCGATGGGGTAGATGTGGTGACCAAATTGTTTCACAAGATAACAAATCATAGAAGAGTGTCTAACTCTATATTGCATCTTAGAATGACAGGTGAAGTGTGTATGGACCAATAGCTGATTTCTAATCACATCTTGCAGTTTTACTTTGCAGTTTTACTCTCAACTCTACAGTGAGAAATGTGAATGTAGACCTTACATTGGCCCCAACCTGTTTAAAAGACTGTTGGATACCTCAGCTTTTACCATTCAACGTACCATCACTGAAGCTGAAGTGATTTTTCCCATGTTTCTTGAAGGGGATGTGGCTCCTGGTCTTGATGGTTTTCTTTGTGATTTGTTCTTACAGTGTTGGGAATTCATGAGGGCTAATGTGATGAGGGTTATAGAGGATTTTAACTCCAATGGTTTTCTGGAATGGAGACTGACCTACTTTGATTTTTATTATTCCTAAGATCAAAGAACCATCCTCCATTGTGGACTTCAGACCTATTAATCTTCTCAGTTCTATCTATAAAATTATATCTATAATCTTATCTAGCAAGCTTAATGAGGTGCTATCACAGATCATCTCCCCTTTTCAATTTGCAGGGATTGGAAAAAAAGGCAGCTTATTGGTGGTGTACTCATTGCCAATGAGATAATTGATTCTAGATTAAGGGAGAATCAGCCTGGATTGATGATTAAAGTTGACTTCTACAAAGCTTTTGATTAAATCACTTGGGGCTACTTACAAAACATGATAAGTGCCTTTGGGTTTGGAGAGAAATGGTTAGTTTGGATCCACACTCTTACCTTCTACTTCCTTCTTATCCATGGTCTCTAGCTCAATTCGTGGGAACTATGGTTTTCAGGTGTTTCCTGCCTCTACCTCCATTGCCCTTCTTCAACATGCAAATGATATAATGCTATTTATTGATGCTTCTGTTGATGAAGTAATGGTTAGAGATTTGCTTTTATGGTTTGAGGTAATCTCTGGCCTGAAAGTCAGTTTCTCCAAATCTATGATTTATCCTATTGGTGATGTCCCTGTTATTCAATAATGGGCCTCTATGTCAGGCTGTATTGTGGGAGATTTATCATGTTCATATCTTGGTTTACCTCTTGGAGCCAAATTCAGAATTATTAGGGTTTGGGATGCTAGTATTGATAGAATTGAAGGAAGGCTTGCAACATGGAAGAAGAAATATATTGCTAAGGCTGATAGAACTACTTTTTTTCAAAGCACTATAGCTTCTATTCCTGTCCACGTGACGTCTCTGTTTGTGATTCCCGCTTCAGTGGCTAATCGCATGAAAAGTGCATGAGAGGCTTCCGTTGGGTTTTTCTCCTTCTAATAAGAAGTCCCATCTTTTGAACTGGAAGCGGGTGTGCCAGCCTAGATCTAAAGGGGGCGTGGGACTTAAAAGAATCAAGGAGTTTAAAGCTTTGCTTCTCAATTGGATTTGGAGGTTTGGGGTTGAAACTGATGCCCTCTGGAGGCAGATTATTGCAGATAAGTATGGGGCCTCTAGCTTGATTGGTTCACTAGAAAGCCTTCTTATTATGGATGCTCTCTTTGGAAAGGTATTATGGAAATGAAGCATATGGTGCATTCTAGCATTTGCTTTTCAGCTCATAATGGGGAGAGGATCAGTTTTTTGGATCAGAAATGGATTGATGATCAGCCTCTGAAGCTTTCCTTTCCTGCCATCTTTAATGTTGCTCAATATAAGCAGGGTAAGATTAAGGAGTATTGGGACATCAATGCTAACTGTTGGAATTTCCAATTAAGAAGAAACCTTAATGACCGGGAGCTTCCTCAATTGTGTGATCTGTTTGCTGTTTGCTCTTACTAACTCTATATCTTTGGACTTGGAGTCGGACAAATTGCTTTGGCTTGGCCAAAATTCTGAATTTTCAGTCAAGGAGTGTTATAAGCATTTGGCTCTCTTTTTGCCCTTTTCAAATATTTCTGACAAAGTATCCAATCTTCACCCTTTCATTTGAAAGAAATCCCCCCAAGAGCTACTTTTTTGATCTGAGATCTGTTCTCCTTGGTAGAGCCCTTACTGTTGACAACATTAACAGAAGAGGCATCTTACTTCCAAACCAATGTGTATTTTGTCAATAGAATGAAGAGTCAATTGATCATCTCTTCCTGGCTTGTCTTATTGTTTACCAGGTTTGGAAGCTGTATTCCTGATGAGTTTCAGGTTCAAGCTACCTTTCCTCTGTCTTTTTTTGAGTGGGAGCTGGCATTTTCTTCCCATTATCCTTCCAATCTCTCTCTGTTTGGGAAAGATTAATCTATGCTATGGTTGGATTATTTGAAGGGAAAGAAACAATAGAATTTCAGAGACTGTAAAAAAGATGTTGATAAGTTATGGATTGATGTGAAAGTATCTTTGTGGCTTTGGGCTTCTAATTGGGATACATGTAGGGATATTCAGTTCTCCTCTTATATGTTTAGTTGGGAATGCATTGTTCTCAACCGATCTTTGGTATATTTGTATATCTTTTGTAATGATTAGGCATACACACTAATCCTTTTGGCTTTGGCCTTTTTTTGAATATATATAAATACTTGTTTGGCTGATTAAAAAAATAAAAATTCTTATTCCTATTAAGAAGATGGAGATTGTAGTAAAATAAGTGGGTCTAGGTCACTCTTAGCAGTGATATTTTCTTGGTAATATCCTTCTACTCTTAGTTGATATGAGCTTTAGCAGTTTTCAACTTTTGTAGCTTTTATTTAGCAAAGTCAATCCCTTATTTTCGTTTTGTTCCTTTTTCAATAACCAATTATATATCCTTCTCATCATTTCGAAATGAGGATTTTACAAAAGCCCAGATTATTCAAAAGAGGAATCTTCAAACTGCATAAAACTTTACTAAAGAATCGGAAAGAGGTTTGTCCCTTTTGTAAATAAAGAATCGCAACCTAGGCACGAATTGCAACCTAGGCACTAAATGAAGCAAAGAGGTTTGTCCCTTTTGTAAATAAAGAATTGCAACCTAGGCACTAAATGAAGCAAAGAGGTTTGTCCCTTTTGTAAATAAAGAATCGCAACCTAGGCATTTCCATTGGTCGTCCTCGTTCATAGGAAAGCTTGCAAAGACCGATAGGGAGAAAGGCGAGGCACTCAAGATGCGCGCTCTGAGTCAGGCCTTTTGTGGTTAAAAGGTATGTGGGACGAGATCAGCTGAACAAAATGCTCAAAAAGTTTAGGATCCCATAACTAAAGTGTGTGGGAACAGTCCCAAATTTTCCGGCCATATCATTTGTCAAAGTATAGGTAATGAATGCGAAGTTCTTTGTGGTCAAAAAAGGTGAGACACTCAAGATGTGCGTTTTGAGTCAGGCCTTTTGTGGTCAAAAGGTATCTGGGATGAGATCAGCTAACAAAATGCTCAAAAAGTTTAGGATCCCATAACTAAAGTGTGTGGGAGTAGTCCAACTTTTCCAGCCATATCATTTGTCAAAGTATAGGTAGTGAATGCGAAGTTCTTTGTTGCATACTCGGTATCAACTATGCCTTCACAGTGAATGGCAGATGTGGATTGTGGTTACAAATGGTGCATTACATGTTGGAAGTGGAACATGATGATGTATTGGTACATTAAGTTGCTTAGCATGTGGTGGTTTGTACCCTATGTCCTGGGTTCAAACCCTGGCAGCCACATTTGGGTGGGAGGGGCTAAGGGAAAAATGTTGGACCTTTCCAAAAAAAAAAAAAAAAAAAATGGTACCTAAAAATGGAGTGTGGAAAGCCTAGGTTAAGGCTAAAGAGGTGAAAACAAAGCAATTACTACATGCCGTGTCAACGTTGTTGGATTACACCCATGGATATTTGCCACATCATTTGGAGCATCTCTGGTAATCTAGACGTTTGTGTTTTCACGATAGTCATTGGAAGTTGGAAGAATTTACTATCAAAATACTTAACTCTTTCATGTTCCATTAGATCACCAACATTTACACCATGATCAGAGGCCATAAACATAGTTGTTACGCATTTAGTATTCTTACAAGAGATCCGAGTCATTTGTTTTTTCTGTCTGTGAATTCAATTTATGTTGACACTCTTGCTACTTAGGTGATTATTAGACTGCTTCAAAATTAATAAAATCAATTATTAGACTACTTAGGGATTATGTGAATTCAATTTATTGGTTTCTTGCTACTCAAAAACCCTAATTTGCCAAAAACAACATTGTTTGCGACTAATTTGTTCTTGCGAGCCCTTCTTTTATGATGAAATAGGAATTACATCTTATCTTTTGCATTGATGGTTGTTTCATATTTTTATTTATTTTAAAAATATATTTCATCTCCTTTTTCCCTGAAAAGTTAAGGCCTGCGCCTCAATTAAACCTTAGATACACCTCAAGGTTACACTTTGCCCAATGGAAGCCCGAACATCGCAGTAATGAAAATGCTTTTTAAAACATTGTTTCCACTCCTTTAAGTCTTCCTCCTCATAAGTTCAGTATAATGAAATGGATTCAACATCTCCTACTGAGGAGAGGAGTCGAAGGTGAGGGATTGCTATTCGTCCAGAAAGGGCATCTCAAGGATGTCAGGCAGAGATGACGCGGAGATGACTGAAATAAAAGGTTGTGGAGGAATTCCGTATTCTTTCCTTAATTATGTATGTGGATGGAAATGCAGATGGAGTGTTGCCAACCTAGAGGCTGGGATGAGCTATTGGATGATCCGTTTTTTGAGATGTCAGAGAGATTATATTATGTTTAGAGGAATATGGAGGGCTAAACTTTTTCTAGAAGATAATAAATGGTGGTAGCTTCGGACAAGGGAGGAAGTTAAAGAGGGATGGTTGATGAGATGAAGAACTCTTTGATGGGTAAAAGTCAAACGGGTTGGGAGGACTGTCCCTTGTATATCATTGATATATTGTTGACTTGGTGCCCTTTGGACGATCAGTTGAACGGTAGGATATTGTGAGTCGTGGAGTGCTTACATGCCAACAAAAAGATGGGATGATGTTCTTTTGGAAGGGAAGTAGTGAAGCAAACTATCTATGATTTTATAAAAAAGCTTTTGGCAAGGTAAGTTGAAACCAAATGGTAGTGAGAAAATAGGAGTGACTGGGTGATCTTGGGATGTATTGCTAGGACTAGAATCCAACCGAGTATTGATGATCACTTCTAGTGAGGTATTCATGGAGAGGCAGTAAAGTGCATTCCAGTTGATATCCTCCTAATCATATGCAACAAACTTGACCTCGTGATTTTGCTTCATGCAATGGGTGTATATGAGATGGCGTAAGGAGGAGGCTATTTTCGAAACAGTTTAATGGCGCCATCAAAGCTTTGACTTTACTGTACTATGTGTTGTTTCATTCAGTCAAATTACTTTAGGAAGGGTAAAGTCCAGGAGAACATCGGTGGTGGAAAGGGGCCTTATTAATAATGGTGGGTGTAAGAGTCAAAAAGCTTTATAGTTGGGTATGAAGGATGAGATGAGGGTCATGGTATATCACTTTTATTTTAGTCTGGTGTTTCTTCTTTCTTTCATTTTTCTTGTGGTGGGCTATTGCCAATGGCTCATGACAGTGCCGCGGTTGTACCAGAATCTACGGAGGATTGCCTCTTGGAGGCAGGATAAACAGTTTCGGAGATTGAGAATGTTATTGGTACACACGCACAGTCGTTGCTACAGGAGGATGCTGTCGACTCGGGGGTCCTTGTGGCAGTGCCGCGAGACGCGACCATCGATGTGATGCATGCTGATTCAGGGAGGCCGAGCGATGCAACCTTCACAGCGGGGGCGTTGAGCCGGTCTGATATTCAGCCAGAACCGGTCTTGCAGCAGCCAGTGCTCTACCCTTCAAGAGGGGCCGTGATTTCTCCCCAGCCAGCGATCTGCCTCAAGCTAGAGGCCATGGCCTCGCCCAAGCCAGCGCCCTGCACCAAGGCCGTGGACGTAACCTGCGCCAATGTCGCGCCATGCACCACACCAGAGAACAGAGTCTCGCCTCAGCCAGCGCACTGCACCAAGGCAGCGGAAGTGGCCTCACCCCAGCCTGCGCCCTGCACCAAGACAGGGGTCGTGGCTTCGCCTCAGCCAACGCCCTGCAACCCATTTTTCGGTGCTACTAGCACAAAGCTAGGGGATGCTATACAGGGTCAGCAAGTGCAGGAATTCTCGGATGATGATTTGCAGTCTCTGCTCAGGTTAAAGAGACATTTTGACAAATATGCTATCAAAACTTCCCGGATTATAAAAGAGTCGGAGACAACTTGAATCAGGCTATATCTTTGTTCAGAGAAAATAGGCTACTTCGACCGCCGAAATTGGACCTCAGTACACTCGAAAGTTCTAGTGAGGATAGTGATGACGTCAACTTAGAATCTGAGCTTGATCCACAGGTAGCGAACAGTGATTTGGCTTTAGGGGCTATGTCAGACGGAAAGATGAATAAGAGGCGCCACACCAAAGATATCAGCATTTGTCCCCGAAAATCCAATAGAACTAGGACAGAAAACAAAAGGTACAAAGACTGATTTTGTCTAGGTTTGTATTGGTGCATCCTATCTTTTGTGAGGTTTTGTTTCGGCTTTTTAGTTTAACCCTATTGGGTCAGTCATGTAACCTTCGGGCGTGGATTTTTATATGAATAAAATGGGTCAACATCCCAATTTTGAAAAAAAAAAAAAAAAATTCCTTTCTTCATGGGCAGAGAGATGGAAGGCGTGTGAGGGATATGAGATTGGAGAACAAAGTATTCCATCTAGAGAGAGGGTTCCGCTTTTTATGTGAGAGTGTAAAGTTTACTGAGTCGAGGCCTTTCACTCAGGTGCTATGCAGTTAAAACGGATAATGGACCCATAACGGTCCAAGAGCGTTATAGGTTATAACAAGATATATCGGGATATGACGGAATAGTTTTTAAAATATATTTTTAATACTTCTACAAAGTATTAATGTATTATAAAGTCAAAAAATAAAATCATGTGCATAACATTAAATTCAAAAACATTAATAAAAACACTTTTCCTTTGTATGAGAGTCAGATCGCAACAAAGAGTGCGATCGACTCTTCGTCTTCTTCCCTTCTACTCTCGTTTTCTGTCAAACAATGAGGTCTGGTTCTCTGTCGATTGGTGACGGCTAGCTCAAGTCCTTTCCTATGAGTTTAGGGTTATCGTTCGATTGAGAATGAAATGAGCGATTTTTTTTTAATGTATTAGAACAAAACGTTAAAACGGGGTTATTGAAAAAAAGTTATCTCAATAACGGTCATATAACGTCGTTATATCGGAGCTGTGATACCATAGCGTGATAATGTCATAACGTAACGGCTCACCCCCATTATCAGAGTTATATCGGCGTTATAATGTCGTTTTAACTGCATAGCTCAGGTGATTGTGTTTCTTCTAGTGGCAAGGGTGCTAGATATGTGCAAAGTGTTAGATTTTGGCTCGTGTAATGGCAGGAGGCACCTTTTAGAAGATTGTGGGGAGGGGAGGGTTGGGGCAACATTGAATGTTTTCTACCAAAGGACAAACTCCAATGGGTATATTTTTGGCTAGTCATCCTGGAGGATGGGGCAAGGCAATTGTGTATCACTCGTGATCACAGGGCCACTAGTTGGAGACTCTTTGCAAATGCGCACAAAGACATTATCAAAGTGGTAGAAGAGATTACTCAACAGCTTGAACTTGACTGACACTGTCAGATGCCAAAAGTGGATTCCCAAATAGGATCAATTTCTCAATGAGAAGTTTTTTGGGCTTTGAGAACCGTAGATTGAGTTGCATTCATTCTTTGGTGTTAGTGGCTTCTGCTATTGCTTACACCACTTTGCAAAATAAATAAAAAAGTCCTGAAATCCAAAAGCTTGTGAACTACAAAAGCACATGTATGTGGTGTCAATCTAAGTTCGGTTTCCTTCAATTTTAGTTTGCTGGTTTATATTTGAATTTTTCCTTGTTCTTCCTGGATGAACTATCTCCGATAACATATTCTTTTGAATTCAAGGCATTGGTTGTAACCTTCGAAGAGTTATTTTACTTAGTGCTTCATTATTCATGTGGCCGAGGTTCTCTTTCCTCAGTATTTGTTAAATATTCATTTGGTTTAGGTGATCTTGCTTTTACAGGCCTATGACCAGCATTTGAATATGATACTTGGGGATGTTGAAGAAATAATTACTACAGTGGAAATTGATGACGAAACTTATGAGGAGATTGTTCGGGTATATCATTATTCACATAAATACAGTTAATTTGAATGCCTTAATATAATATGAAAAGCTTTTTTGAGTAAATATTCTAACTGGATCTTTAAACAGAAGCCAAAGTTTAAGTGATTGTCATTGAACTTTCTGTATGCAGTGGCCGTTGTTCAAGTTTAAATGCGACTTTTTCTTTTATTCTATGTTTGCGCGGCATAATGTAAGCCTGTAAATGGATTGGATCCGGATCGTGGAGTTGCAAATTTTAGGCTGCTTAGAGCCAATCCGATAAATTCAAGCCTAATTTAGGTTTTTTATTTTATTTTATTTTATTTTAATTCTTTTCATAAATCTAATCCATTAACAGCCCTAGCTATGTTTGATATATCATCTTTTTAAGTCTGTTAGTCTCCCAATAATTGCGTACCTTGTGTGCTGAAAAAAGAGAGGAGTGTTTCTCAGCTAGTATAGGAAAGTTTGTTTATTGTCAAGGAATAAGGAACATTGTTAAGACCATGGCTCATCCTTGCATTGTTATGGATTGATCTTAGTTGATCTATTTGTCTGGAATTGAGATGTTTTAAAGCACTATTAACTTGTAAACCACATTTTTTCTTCCTTTAAACATGCCTCCCATCTACCTTTTGTTGTTTCATCTTTTCTAGTGTTTTATGCACCGAGGAGTTACTTAATGTCAGTCTTTAGTCTTGGCAGTAGCGTTGGGATTGTTTTATCCCATGACTTCTATGTTTGAGTCCTCCATATGTTTACACCAATTGTGTAAAAAGGTTGTGAACTTCAATCCTTCATAGTTCAGCCAGGACAAAAGGCCAAATCTGTGAAGAAATCCCAAGTGAAAGATCATAACCTGCCAACCAAAGCCCCTTCAAAATGTCCCTGTATGCATGCAGAGTATGTTTTAAGCTGACGAAGGCTTCACTGTTCAGCTAGAAGAAAAGACCAATTTATGTTTGGTCTCTTCCACTGACACTAAGATAAACTGTAACTTCGACGATTTCAAGGGAACTTGATATCAATCAAATCTGACCTGTAAGGCAAAAATTATACGTTACCTTAACAATGCCATACCCAAAACAGAAAAGAAAACAGGAAAACTAGTCTGCATCTGAACCCCCTCTGTAGCTTCTTCATTTCCTAGTAAGTTGAAGGTGTCCAGAGTTTTGAATAACCTCATCAAAGAGAATCCAGTGCCTCTTCAGTGCTCATGCTGGATTTGCTTGTGAAGAGAGGTTATTGCTGCAAACTAGGGCACAAGCCCTAATGATTGGTTTGCTCTATCACATTACAGCTCATGGATGGTCTCCTTGGAAAAGTATCATGGGGCAGAAGCAACTCCTTCTCGATCACATTTCCTTTGAAGCTGACAAAGAGGACATAATGAGTTCTTGGGAGGATAAATGGGCAGGAGATCAACTGATAGGGATTTTATTAACCTAAATTAATAAGTTAATAAACCCTACTTGTAATACTACAAGTGCACGGCTGTCTATTAGTAGACAGTGGCAAATACGGGTCGATCCCACGAGGATTGACGAGACAGTCGAATTCTAAGACTTATTCAAACTAATTTAGAGTTGGGGGTTGCAGATGATGAAAATTAATAAATTAAGAAAACTAAATTGACAACTAAAATTAAACTAGTAAGATGATAAAAGAGTGGACCGAGACATCGAATCCACCACAGGTTCTTCGAGATTCGTGTAATTTAAATTATTGTTTTTAAGAATCAACACGACTAACCTAAAGATTAATCTAAGTTCGCAATTGATTTCAACAAAGGCATAAACCCCTAGCATTGCATGTCTTTCTACGACACATAATCACAAGTTTATTTTAACTAATTCTAAACTCTTAGCATTGCATGTCTTCTTACGGCACCCACAATCACATTTAAATTAATTTATTAAACCAGACTTCGAATATCAACAAAGGGAAATTCTAACTATCGATTAGTCTAGATAATTATTTCGGATATAATCGGTGAAAGCAAATTATTGAAATTCAGAAATCAACTGTGTTTAACGTTCAAACATATAGAAAACAATAAATTCAGATACGACAAACTCTAGGAAACCCTGTGGTTTCATCTTCGCCTCTGCGCGGGGTCTTGAAGGTCATGGTGGCGGTGGTCACAACATCAGTGGAGGTGGAATTCATCCCAGCACGAACACACATCCTAAGAAACTGTTACAAACGCACTGTTACAAACGAACATCAGTTTTCTCCCGCCCACGAGCTGCGTTTTCTCTGCAGTGAGCTGCGTTGCTGTTCTTCCTCCGTGCTCCTTGCGAGCTCCTTTTCCGGTGAAGATCACCTACAAGAGACAGAGAGATGGTGAGGGAGACACGAGAGAGAATAAAGGATGAACAGGAGAGGAGCAGGGGCAGTGCTCCCTGTTTGCTGCTTCTGTCTTGGTGGTGGTGTGCAAGATGCTCCGGTACCTGCAAAAGAGAGGGAGAGATGGAAACAAAGAGAGTGAGATACGAGATGGGAGAGAGAGGGACGAGAGGAGTAAACAAGAAAAGTGAACAAATAGGAGCAGGGGCGGTGCTTTGTTGCTATTCCTGTTCTTCTATTTTAGTGCGAGAAATGGTGGTGGTGCGTGGTTTGTTCGTGATGGAGCAGAAAGATTGAAGTAAAGAAGGAAGAGAACGTGGAAGGGAGAAGAACAAGGATGGTGATGATGGCGAGATGAAACAGGGGACAGTGTGGGCGGTGGTGTTATGGTGGTTTGCGATAGGGACGGCGAGTGCGATGGCGGTGAGGGTAAGCTGGACGGTGGCCGTGCGTGGGCTGTTCAGCGGTCGGTGGTGTTGTGTTGGCTTCTAGTTTGTGCAATTGAGGGGGACGAAAACAGGGGATGAATAGAAGAAGACTACGGTTATGGTGGTGCGCTGGTGTGTGGACGGTGATGTTGTGGAGGAAGAAGGACAGGGAGGAGAAAGACGAGGAGGTGGTGATGGTGGGATGATCGCACTGTCGGTTCTCCTATCGAGCAAGGATCGCCGACAGGGTGGATGTGGCGTGGTGGTAGGAAAAAGAGAGGAGGAAGCAAACGTAGGAAAAGAGAGATAGTCGAAGAGAAGGGAGAGAGGAAACCTAAATAGGGTTCTCCTCTTTCCTAGTTTGGTTGGGTTTGGGTTTCTAGGTCAACTTTTGGGCTCGGGCGTAGGTTAAATTAGGTGGACCTAGGTTTGTTTGGGTTAGGTTTAGACATGTTACCTGCTACTTTGTACCACCACTATAATCAACCAATTGATCATTTATCAAATTGTCGCCTTAAAACGATTTCATTGTTCACGCTCAAAGTCCTACAAAGACATGAAAACGAAATAATTAGAATAAAATATAATAATTAAGAGACTAACATATATAAATTAACATATATAAATTAAAGGGATATATTATGTATTAATTACGTGAATATCATCAACCAGTCAAAATGATATACCCACAGTTTGTAATGCTTGTAGTAAGAAGCAAGGAAAGATCAATGATTTCTACATCTCCAATATTAATGGAGAGGGGCAGGCCTCATGTGACTTTCACCTTATAAGGAACCTCAATTATTGGATCTTCCTCAAATGGCACACGTCCAACAAGACGTTGAAACCATTAAGCTTGATGAGCGCACTGGTCAATGGTTGTGCGCAGGCCAGGGCAACTCCTTCACTGTTAAGATTGCTATGAGACCAAAATTCAGAGACTTCATGACATCCCCCCTAGAGATTGCTTTCTACTCTGGACTAACCTTCATGGCAGACTGCTCACAGCAGATAATAAAATAGGATGGTTATCCCTAACCGGTACTCTGTGTGGTCTTGACACAAAAAGTATTGATCTCATTCTACTCTCCTTGTTCTTTCACTCAGAATATTTGGCATGAATGTCCAGCAAAATTCAGGGTTCAAGCTACAATTGCTACAACCAGTCAGCAGATGGCTCTCTGCAAACTTGGGGAGCTTAAATCTTTCCTCTATGGGAATTGGGCGTGGGCTCGTTTGCTTCATGCAATCGCTTGGATTGTGTGGCGAGAAAGGAACAAACATAATTTCAAGGTAACTAAAGATGTACATACTCTTTGGGTAGAAACTAAAATCACATTGTGGTTTGGGGGAATTTGGCGTGCTAAAGGGTGTAACTGAAGTATCCTCTTCGGCCTCCTAATATGAGTTAATACACCATCTATTCCTTTCTTCTGTTTGAGCTCTTCTCTCATCCTCAGCCTTCCTACAACACGCGTCAACAGCTGCTATCGCCTTAGTTTCGCCATATCCAAAGCTTCTACCCATCATTTTATAAAGTTAGTGCAGCTCCTCCCTTTATTATTGAGCAAGGATATACCCTTTTGGACCATCTCCTCCTGCTCCATTTCTGCTTGTGGGTTTTGTCGCTCCATAGGACCTCAATTCAGGGTAAGTATTCCTCCAATGAGCTACAAAACTCCCTTTGTTAAAGCTATTACATGCCCTAGCCTCAGCGTCATTAGTATCTACCATTCTCAATCCTCTATATCTGAAACTCTCCTATCCTCGAGTTCCTTCTTGTGTCCAATTTGGTGCTTTCGTTTTAGTAGTAGTTCTCTCCAAATGAAGTTAGTCCACGTTCAAGATAAGATCAGATGCATCACATGTTCTAGCAACTTATTTGGAGAAAACAACTCCCTTTGTTAAAGCTATTGCATGCCTTAGCCTCCAAACTCTTCTCAGCATCATCTGAATTTGCTATTGTCCTTGAGCCTCCATCACTTCCACCATCCTCGGTCTTTTTTTCACGACATGATGTGGTGCTATGATATAAGAGGCCTTTCATCTTCCCCAAATGATATGTCCAGTGCAAACTCAGTCAGGCCCATCACAAACTCATTGGATAAGCATTGAAATCATAACTAATTAAACCTTCAAGTCCTACTGCAAACATTTCTACATTAATCTTCTTTATTTAGTCTCACCATGCACCTAACTGATCTTTGTTACTCTCCCTTGACTCAAAATCCCTTCCCATTGTCTTTCTTCTCCTTGATGTTCTTTGATTTCATTTGGTATGCCTTAATTCCCGTTGCCACTGGAAAGAGATTAAAACATGTGATAGCCTTTATTTTCATCTTGTAAAGCTTGCTATGTTACTTGAATACAATTTTAGATTTTTATGTTGAAAAATAGATTGTGATTGTAACTTACATTCTTTACAATAAACCTAGGGCATTGGCTACCATTGTAATTATTATAGTTTACCATTGGACATGCATTCCCAATTGTAAACTATATTAATTACAATAGTAGTTG
The DNA here is from genome assembly GCA_963556465.1 of Berberis vulgaris. NCBI lineage: Eukaryota > Viridiplantae > Streptophyta > Magnoliopsida > Ranunculales > Berberidaceae > Berberis > Berberis vulgaris. The sequence goes on along the minus strand of OY747124.1, from coordinate 74,980,160 downwards.
TTCCTTGAGAGGGAAAGAAGAAAGGATAGGAGTTCGACACAAAATGATGACTAGGCTGTGACTGTTCCTTGAGAGGGAAAGAAGAAAGGATAGGAGTTCGACACAAAATGATGACTAGGCTGTGACTGTTCCTTGAGAGGAAAGCAATTTGAGAGTTCTTGTTTCACCTCAATTCATGTTTGGTATTTAGGGTTGAACAAAATACCGAACAAACCGACCAAATCGATGTGTTCAATTTAGGATTGATTCAGTTTTTGAAATTTTGAAACCGATATGGTCGGTTTGGTTTTCGGTTCTTAAGTGATTTTAATCGACAAAAACGAACCAACTGAGTATATAATGTTTATGATATGTAAAAATTATACAATAGGTTTAGTTTACTCGGTCAATTCGGTTTTAGTAACATTTTTGGCAGTTGGTTTAATTTGCGGTTTATATAAATTAACATTGGTTCGGTTTTCTTGATGTTTGATTCGGTTTGCTATTTTATCGACCGACTGATTCAGTTTGGTTAACGATTTTCACCCAAAACCGAATCGAACTGTGAACAAAACTCCAAAGGGAGACGAAAGGTCTCCTTTCCAAAACTCCAAAGGGAGACGAAAGGTCTCCGATTCAGTGTTGGTATTTAAACCAAAACTCCAAAGGGAGACGAAAGGTCTCCTTTCCATTACAAATCCATTACCCTTGAGTAATAGAGTTTGTTAGATTCATTGACATAATCCAAACACGAATAAATGACTTGTCTAAGGCATAGCTAAACTAGGTTCTGTGCAGTAGACCTAGTGCCCTGAGCTTGTGACAGTGTATGCCCGTGAGCATTTTTACATGGCACAAAGAGCTATGTTGAGTGTGCTTAAGCTCCATAAGTTTCAATCATCTATGGTTTTTCATAAGGATTACCTAAATCCAAGGAAGCACGAACTCTCTAAAGAAAATTTGTCGTATCTATGTCCGACACGTATATGATACGACACTCTCTCGACATGCCTCTGACATGCGTCGGATACGTGGTCAACGTGTCGGCAGATTTCAAATGCATGGTCAATGTGGTCAACGTGTCAGACACGCTTTCGATACACCCAGAACTTGGTCAGGACACAATCAAGACTCGACAACCGACTTCGTTTTATTTTTTACTTTTAGATATGTGCAAATAATCACCTAATTTAATGATTGTTGATCTATTTAAAGTGAATGACTCTTTCAATTGTGATTCAAGATAAAAAGGGCAAGAAGTCACTAAAGCATAGAGACAGTCTATGCTTCTTCGTAATCTTTCCTTCTTATTCTTCTCTCATTTGCTTCTTCTCTACTTTTTTTTTCCTTACAAAGAGTGTCATCTTCTTCTCTGCCTTTGCACATCTTCTCTACTTCTTTTCTTCTTCGTGTTTTTTCTACTCGCAACAAAGATCAAGATACTCTAGGAAGACACTTTATTAGATTATTGTTTATGTTTATGTTTCTACGTGTTCCCAAGTCCTAGTTTTTGGGAATTTGTCGAGTCGGCGTGTCGTGTCCGTGTCCATGCATCCTTGCCTAAATCCTTATGTATCACCTTGGATGACCAATATGCTTTGTTGATTTTCATTATCTATTCTCAGCATTTATACTTTCTAACTTTCGCCATCTACCGTGCTTCTAATTAATAATATCTATGAATCCTTTCCATCATCTACAGTGCTTGCACTTAAAAGTATAGTATGTGTATGTATAAATACTAGATGATACCCAGTGGAAGTAGTAACTTTTGTCAAAAGGAAACAAATAGATGCACCACACTAATTCTGCATGTCTAATGAATTGTACTTGTTCCAGTGTCCATTGAATTTGGCACTGCGACCTTTTATTGACAATTTTGATTCTCCTGTATCTGTTTCAGACTACCAGGCGTACAGTTCCATTTCTTTTCGTTAGAGGGGATGGTGTGATTCTGGTTTCTCCGCCATTGAGGACGGCTTGATCAAAAGAAAGGCAGGGCATTTATCTGGAGGAACTTTTTTTTTTTATCTGAATCAGATGACTATGCATTTCATGTTTAGGTTGAAATTTATTCCCCAAGGACAATTTTTTCTGTTAAAGGGGAGAGTCACGTTCTTCAACCAATGTGTAATAGAGTATAATTTTAACTATTAAAATTAGACATTTTGATTTCAGTGTCTCGCTTCAGATGTGTCGTGCTTGTGCCCAACGTGTTTAACATTTCAGAAGAAACAAGTTTTTTTTTCCAGGTAATATGGTGTATTTCATTCCTCACATATTGGAGTGGCAGCGGTTGACTGCATTTTATGATAAGCTGTGATTGTTTATATCAGACTGGCTAGTACAATGGATAGATGGAGCAGCCCAGAAAAAAAGTGGCTAGTGAAGGTAAGCAAATATACTTTTGTGACTAATAGAAGAGATACAAAAGGTATACATAAGTTTTTATCTAACATAGTTTTGATGCTCCAAGGAATTTTAATGTCACATTATATTGTTGTTTCATCCTCGAGAACACCTACATCAGTGCTCCTCAGAGACACTTATCATCATCATTAGATAGTAGCATTGCAAAATCTTCATGCCTCTTCCTTGCATTATTGATGTACCCTAATTAATTCTTCAAGGATGGACAATATTATAAATAACCATTCCAAATACTCTTTAATCAAGAACCAAATTATTATTTCTTATAGTATTAGGTTGCTTATGTTACCCTCATTCCAAGCTTACAGTTCATACATCTTTGGCCTAACGACTAACTTGTGTAGTTTCTTTGGATACAATTCTTCCCGTAAAGGATATTATGCACCACTTTCAACTGAAATAGTGTACTGTTGCCATAATATGGATGCAATTCTAATACAAAGACCATCTTCCAGAGATTTTGCTATAATGTTTGGTTTCTGCTATGCTCGCTAGACTTATTTGATTAGCTAAAAGGTATAATTTCATCAACTAATTAGGATGTCGAATAAGGTAACTGCTTACTACCCCATTTCATGTATTAAAGTTGTTAGAATGTTGTTATTCTCCCAGCTAGCTCGAAGTTGCTTTTTTTGTTTTGTTTGGAAAGCGAGCTGGGTTTTTATAGGATTTCATAACCTATCAACATGGTGCGACCTACAGGTCAACACCATAGGAAAGTAACCATGGTGCGACCTACAGGTCAACACCATAGGAAAGTAACCATGCCGCCGGCGGGTCTCGAACCTAGGATGTTGGGGATAAACTCACACAGCCCTAACCACTTGACCATAACACCATTGGCCTCGAAGTTGTTGCTCATAGAGGCATCATCATTTTATGTGATACAGTCAAATTTTTTTTTTTTTTTTTTGAAGGTCCCTAATTCTAATTAGGTGTTGTGATCGATGTTGTAGTAAGATAGAAGATTTAGTAAAGCCTAAATAGTACAACCACCACATGCCCCATGAGCATGCATATTCTTCTATCTTGCTAAAAATATTCAATTGCCATAAAATGCTTAAATTTATGACTAGTATTGGTAAACCTCAATTGTAAATATACAATCCAGCGTTGCCAACAACTAACTAATAACTGATCACTCTTTCTTGTTTTTGGATAGAAGCCGTTAACCATACCATATAAACACGCTTTCACTCGCTCTTCTAAGGCAACGACTACTCCATATCACCAAAAGTACTCTCTTACACCATTTCACTCTCTCACACCACCTATTTTATTTCTCACACCACCACCTGCTTTATTTCTCACACCACCACTCTTTCCCACATCACCTATATAAATAAGAAAACATCATTTTCTCCTCCCCATTCAAGCATTCCCCCATTCAAATCTCTTGCAAAACGCAAAACCAACCCCTTGGATCCTCTTCCAAATCTCCTCTGTTTTACAACTCTTCTGTAAGATTTTGAACGCAACCCATCAAAATCAAAACGCAAAACGCAATCCCTCAGGTCTCAGATTTCGACTCCAACTCTTTTAAAAGTGAGCCATTCATTCTATCTTTGATTTCCAATTTTACAGTTGAACGAAATTTTGGGTTTAGGATTTTTGTTTGGATTGTAAGTGAGTCATCCATTGTTTGCTTTCTTCCATCTTTAAAGTAGAATTGTATATTTGTTATGTTTTTTGTGCATTTATTGCTTAGTTTGTTTCTTGGTAATGAAAGTAGTCGCGAAGGTGGATTTGGTGGTCACTAGAGCTTTAAGTTTGTATTTTTCTTATTAGAATGTAGGGAAAGGAGATATATATTGTTTTTTTACATCGAAATCGTGTAAGTTAGAAGTGGTTGGTAACCCTCGCATTAGCTAAACTATTTCTTAAAAATTACTAGATTTTATTGTATAAATAAATTGACTTGAAGTATTTGTTTGAATGTAATTTATTTTTTTCCTTTTTATTTGAAGGTTTATTATGTCTTATGTTGGCGTGGGTGATGGTGGTGGGGATGATTGATGTGATAGAGGTAAAAAACGACACATGACAGTGTCTCACCGAAAGGCGACGCGAGTAAAAAAGGGCAAAGAACAGGTAGAAGAACGAAAAAAATAATGAAAAAAAATAGGGAGAAAAAAGTGAAGAAGGAGATGAGAGAATATCAAATTTGGATTCAAATAGATGCTAAAAAAGTAGGTAGACTAGTAATTGTATCGCAAAGTCAACCCCAATTAGAAGGGCATGCAGGTCGGAGTGGTGAGGGTGTTGGACATGAAGATGAGAAGTTAGAGGATGGTGACAATGTGCCTGTGGATGATGAAGAAACAATGGTAGAGGAGGATAAAGAAAAAGGAGATGGTAGATATTCTTATCCCGATGGTCCTAAGGATTGTTCCACATTAGACGATTATCATGGACATATTTCTCGTGCCATTGGGATGGTGAGCAACCAAGTTAATATTTTTAGATGGTTAAATTATATAAACGTGTTATTTATATATCCCTGATTCTAGGGAGTGAGGGAAAGAGAGCGAGGAGCAAGGGATGGCCTCCCACCGCCCACCCTCCACGAGATGTGCGGTGATGCGTATCTCGAGGAGGGTGGGCGGTGGAAGGCCCTCCCTCACGCCTCCCTCGCTCCCTAGACTTACTCTTTATATATATATATATTTGGACATTGAATTACTTAATGTATATGTTTCTTGTATTTAGGAACGAGGCACATTGCTATGTCAGCATCAATATAGGAACTTATTAGATTAGAAGTTGAAACATGAGCCAAAAGAAGTAAAGAGAATGATCTATAATAGTGGTTTGTATCCCTTGATTCAATATTGTAAGGATCGTCTTAGTAAGGTAACCATTTGTGCTTTCGTGGAGTATTGGCAACTCGAGACCAACACATTTCACCTACTTTTTGGAGAAATGAACATCACCCTAAACGACGTCTACCGTGTAACTCATTTACCGATTGTTGGTAAGCTGGTAAGAACGTCGATGAAGATGAAGGCAGATGAATGTGTTACATTATTGGTGAATGGTTTGGGTATTGAAAATAAAAAAGCAAAGGAGACAGATCTGTGGAAATTAAGTTTATTCGGGACAATTATTGTAGAAAAGCTATGAAAATCGATTCTCTTCAAAGGAAAGAACAAGTGTGTAGGATTACTTGTTATTTCTTCTAGGTATGAGTATATTTGCCGATAAAGCTGGAACAAAGGTTCGAATGAAATATTTGAAGATGCTGATGAAGGTGGATGATGTTCAAAAGTATGCATGGGGCACAAGAGCTTTGACATTCTTGTTTCGTCAGTTGGGCGGTGCTAGCAGAGAGGGTACGAAGCAAATTTCACGATATTTGCCTCTTTTGGAGGTATGTTTCAAATTTTATATTTTGTTAATTACCCTCATAATATATAAGAATTTATTAATATTTATTTATGTTGTTTTTATTTATAGGCATGGATATATGGTCACTTCAGACTTTGAGGTAATGTAAAACTGAAGTGGGATGCTAGACTCCCCACCATGGCTAAGTGGGAACCCTCACAAATTGTAAGGGTTTTGGACGAACAAATCAGCACTCTTAGAAAGCATCTCGATGACATGTCTCTTGAAGAGGTAAATATGCATCATTAAGTTCAATAAAATTTATTGTATGATGTGTCATATATTAATAAGTTACAATTTTTATAATTCGCAGGTACTTTAAGACCCTCCCCTTTATGGCATCACATGGTTCAAAATATGTTTGTTATGCCTCGATGTAGAAGAACCTTATCACCTCAATAGAGTTATGAGACAAATGGGAAGGTACAAGTCACCCAAATCCCTCAATTCGAGCCAAATTCAAGAATAGAACTCGATCTGGCAAGCACTATTCCGTGAAGTATCATCTCGTGCCAACTAACCAACATAGTGCATCCATGAAGCTTCCATAGGATTGTAGGGAGGATTACTTGGACTGGTTTCAGGGCATTAGCCATCCTTTTGTACAACCACTGAACAAGAGAATAACTCATCCCCTAAGAAGACATGTTTTTTTTTAAACAAGAGGGTAATTATAAACATTTAACACTAATGGAAGATCTAAAATTTACATGGTTTACACTAACATCAAATGTTTCCCTGTAGAATATTTCGTCATGAGTTGAATCATTAATCCTATGCATAAGGGCGTCGACCACTGGGTCTATAATCACATCTCACGTTCACGAATAGGTGTTGTGCCAAGTTGAAGCCAATACTTGTCTATGGTGTGTAATGGAATTTGTCCCGTGGGAGTTAGATAACCTGTAAGTTCATGAGCACAAGGTAATCCATGAGTGGTTCGAAGCACACATCCACACTTGACAGGGTCATTGCCCACATTTTCACACCTTCGAATTTCTAATAAAATCAAATCAAGAGCTTTGTACGCCACCAACCCATGAAGTTTGCCAAATATACTCGACATATGCTCATTGTTCACCTTCGTCAGACTTTGTTGAAATGAAAATTCTATCTCTACTAGTTGGATTTTGATCATATCATGCATCTTTGTCCATACATTCAAGAATGTACCTTGTGAATTTTCCAACAAGTGCTTCAACTTCGAGTGTGCCCATTCAATGCGACCAGTTGGCCAAAATGCATAAATGTATCGGTCCATGCACTGAGAAAGTACTCCTTCTGCGGATACCAAATCGTCTTTACATATTCCAAACATTTCGGCTGTGATGCCCATCTTCTATCAAAGTCAACTGTGGCCTTGTTCCATTTATCTTCTGTACTTGATCTATACAAATCTGAAAAAAAATCCAGAAACTCGTATCACGCGTTCATTATCCTCAAAATGTTTTTTGCAGTTCTTCTCAACATTTGTGTTTATGTGCCATGTGCACAATAATCTTTTTGCCTTGGGAAACACACGCTCAATTGCCTCGATCAAACCCAATTCTCTATCAGTTACAAACACGTTTGGCAAGTTGTCTAGCTAAAAAATTCCTACAAGTTTTTCCAATGCCCAAGCGTATGACTCTTCCATATCATAACACATAAAACGAAATGCAACATTGAAGGTCTTTTCGGTCAATGTCACACCAACAATATCAAACAACGACATCCTATAGTGATTCATTTTATATGTTCAATCCATAAGCATTACTTGTGGAAAATACTTTGCTAATTAAATGGATTCAGGATGCCCCCAAAAAACGTTGGTGACTCTATTCCCCAAATCAACAATATTCCATTCTATGTATTTGTGCACAAGTGTAGAGTATGTTGCAAAGTCGTCTTGCCTTTTTGTTGGACTGTCTTTATCCGACGAATACATTGTAAATATTCTTCAAATTCAAGATATTATTTGAATACATCTATTTCAACCGAGACAAGATGTGGTGAGGGTTCACACCTGACTTCACCATATTATGCACATATATCATCTCCTCTTCATTCAATTTACCAGCAAACGGATGACCAACAAGTGAGTTTGATCGAGGATGATTGTGGGCTCCACATATCACTTGCAACATCCAATGGTCATTCTCTAGTGGGATCCCTCTCAACTGAAATGTGTAGCCATACACTTCTTTGTACTGCTTGATCGAACATAATTCTCTAACCTTTTGTCGGGCTTCCCTCCCCTTTCACAACCAAAATGGATCATTCCCTTCCGTCAGTGATTAGCAGATTCCGATTTAGTGATAATAAGAACTTTGTTATTATCCATATTGATGCCTTGGACCCAAGCTATAAATGCAGACCTTGATGAGAATACCTAAGAAAAACTAAAACACTTTGATAACAACATATTTATAACAATATCGCGTGGAAACTGATGAAAATGAAAACACAAACTATCTTACCTCGTCCGTAACAAATAAGTGACCATCATCGAGTACCAGTTCCATTGATCTTTCTTCTCTGTTAATGTCACCACTTCCATCATCGAGTAAATTTCCATCAACATTATCATCATCATTTGGCATAATGATTCATTTTATAATTAGTTTCATATATTAATTAAAATTTTAATTTACTTAACAACAAAATGGCGGTTACCTCTAAATTGTTCGTCTATGGGTTCTCAACATCATTAAAATGCATGTCCATATTTATTACATCCATTAAAAATGCCTATGCACCAATGCATATACAATAATCAAACAATTATCTTGAAAAAAAATTAGATGAAATATTTTTATGCAAATTACCTCAATTGGAATGAATTGTTCTTGCTATTTAAATTGATCATCTTCTTCACCCTCATGTTCACCCTTAAAATCTTCATTTCTAACATCATCAACTTCACTAAACCCTTTCATTTCCTTCTAATAAAATCAAGATAAGTTCCTCCAAGGGAAATGTAGTGGAATGCGAGAAAGAGATAGGGGAATGCAACTGAGGAGGGAGAGATGAGGAGGATGAGGACGAGGAAACCAAGGTTTTTTTTTTTTTTTTTTTTTTTTTTTTTACGATTTTGGGGTTTTTGCAAAAAGGAAGAGATAGGGGAGAGGAGGAGGAGGATGAGGACGAGGAAGTTGCGAGAAAGTGGAGTTTGCTCCTCGAGCTTTGAACGACACGTCGCAAGGAGTGCGAGGAGATCGAGGGAGGGAAACGAGTTTTGCGTTTTGAGTTTTTTTGCGGTCTTTTTCGATTTTGGATTAGGTTTTGCATATTTATTTGGTGGTGTGAGTAAGTAAAGAAAAAAAACTGAATGGTGGTGTGTAACAATATTTTTGGTGGTGTGGAGTAGTCGTTGCCCTCTTCTAATGTATTTTCTTTGATGCTTCAAAGCAAATTCTCTCAAAATATCTCTGTCTTTCTTTGTTTTATAAGTAATGGCTTATTTCTCTGTCTTTCTCGTTGAACCATCCATTTTTGGTTAATTGTGGTCTTTTCTTCTGAGAAAGATATCAAGGAATCTATCGGAGCCAAAAATAATCCTTAGCCCAACAGGATAAGGAAGCTCAAAGATTTAGGTTGTTTTCGAGAAGCCCAAAAATCACTCACAAAAATTACAAATAGAGAAAGCCCAAGTTTGGGCCCAATGCAGCTAAAGTCTAGGCCTAATACAACTCAGCAGAACAACCTTTTCTCAATAGAGGAGTAGTGTTCGGCACTGATCACCATGCTCAACTAAGCACACAAGCTTGCAGGAGAGGTGTCTCCAAACAGGAAGTTACAACCACCAATGGGAGGTTACAATTATCTAAGAGAAGTTACAACCACCTGTAAAGAGATGACTCACTCATCTGCCATGTGTCTCACTAATTTGCTATGTGTATCACTCATCTGCCACTTGTCTCACTCATCTGTCAGTAGTTTACTCGTTCTGCCTCTATAATAGTCAGACACAAAGCCATCTGAACGCAACTCTTTATTGATTCACAATTCTCTTTTCAAATACAGATAAATAAATACTTTCCTAAATGCATTGCTCTAACTTAGGCACCAGAGTCCCCATGGCAGACACCACACCGGTGTCAAGAATTAATCTCTATTTTATGCAGATTGCTCTGCGTGATCAATACATGATCTGGTACAAATTTGCATCTACAAATTGATGTTTTTAATGAGAGGTTGAATCAAACTCATTGCATGTTCTCTTTCATTCATAAAAAAAATGTGTTCATTAAATTTGAATTTTCCTTCACAGACACTTATTTTCAAAGTTCTTTTTCAACACAATGGTGGGAGCTCGACAACAAACTAGCAAAAATAATGTTGCACAATCATCTGCCCGTATGGAGTCGCCATCACTGCCACCATAGATTCAGCCGCCACCAGCCAGACAACCACTGATAGTAGATCTGCTACTACCAGCAGACCATCAAGTGTGGAAAATGCCAGCATAAATGGGTGTGATGACCAAATTGCATCTTTAACTTTCAAGAAGGGTCTGCCGCATATCACCTATTATATGCCAAATTGACCATGAAACCGGGCAAAACTCTTGCCAAAATCTTGGCCATGGCAGAATGCTATGCATTGTGGGATGACGAAAAAATAGTGCTAAGGCACCAGATATACCTGAGAAAGATGGTCAACCAGCAGAAATAAATACAGATCAGGAGGATAAAAAAAAGGGTGACAAGCGTAGAACACGTTCCCCAACAAAAAACTCCTCAACTAGTAGAACATACACAGAGCTCACAGTTCCGGTTAGTCAAATTTTGCAATGCAGAAGAATTAGATGATTATGTCAACCGATCATTTCACAAAGTAGATTGAAGCTGAAACATCTTAACTTTTTTATTTTTAGTTTTTTTAGAAGAAGAAAAGATGCAATGTACTTATCAGAAAAAAAAAAACTTGGTTGTATTTTATCTCTTCAACAAGATACTTCTCATCCAATAGAACATACACCGAGTTCTCTGTTCTAGTCATTCAATTCTCCACGAGAAGAGCCAACTTTGGCAGAAGAGACCGCCACCAATGAAAGGAGATCTTGAAAAAAAAGATCCGAACAAATATTTACATATACCTCAGTGATATGATTTTTTGATTCTCAGCAGAGAACACACCTTCAGTTGAAATAATGAAATACGAGAATTCGTTCTAAATGTCTTTTAGCTGAAGACATTCGGAAATACAAACATTTATGTACACCTCAGTAGAGGATGATACTCTCCATGAGTGGGTAATTCATTGCATAAAAACATCTTACTCAAGACTACTTAAAAAGCCAACAAGGAGATGAGAACCCCGAGCCGCCCCCACAGGGATGGATTTTGCAATTCGACGGGTCATCCAACGTGAAGGGTCGCAAAGCAGGGATAGTCTTGGACAATCCTGAAAGGATCACCCTCAAGAAGGCCATCAAAATTCAGCTTTCGTACTTCAAACAGCGAAGCGGAGTACGAAGCCCTTCTAGCTTGACTAAAGCTAGCCAAATGAATTAGAGTAGAAGAACTCACGGTGTTCAACGACTCCCAACTGGTGGTTAATCAGGTGAACGGATATTTCGATGTCTGCACGAAAGCAATCAATGCCTAAAGGTGGTTCAAGAGGATACTACTACACCACTGCTCCAGGGTAGACAATGAGGAAGCCGATGACTTGATCGGAAATGCCTCGTTCGCACAGAATGACTACGACACACTCATCGAGTTTCAGGAGAAGGTGGCACTAGAAGAAGAAGGCCTATACAAAACTCTCTCCACTGATACAGAGACTAGCTGGATGAACCCCCTGATCAGCTATATAAAAGACAAAGGCCTCCCAGCAGATAAGCTAGAGGCCCGCAAGCTGAAAAATAGAGCGGTACGATACATTCAACGATAGTTTGTACAAGAGATCAATGACTGTTCCTCAGCTCAGATGCCTGACCCCAGGGAAGCAAACCAAGTCCTCGAAATCCATGCAGTCTGCAGGAACCATCCCGGAGGAAGGACACTAGCTCATAAAACCCTCACGCTGGGGTATTATTGGCCAAAGATGCAGCAATAAGCCAAAGACTTGGTCTGTAAGTGCAATAAGTATTAAAGGTACAACTCATACACACATAGGAGAGAATCAGATCAAAAACTTTCTTTGCAAGTCTATAGTCCGTAGGTTCGAAATACAAAAAATCCAGGTCAACAACAACGTGACCCAATTTGAGGGTGGGAAAATCAAGCAACTTTGCATCCAACTGGGCATAAGCCATCACTTTTCCGTGCCAGGTCACCCCCAGGCCACTGGACAAACATAAGTCACCAACCAAACTATCCTGGAATCTATCAAGAGGAAACTCGATGTAGCCAAAGGCTTTGGGTCTCGGAACTTCTAAGCATCCTCTAGGCATACCATACCACAAAGAGGACTCTGACTAGAGAGACACCATTCACACTGGCCTATGGGTCTGAGGCAATGGCTCCAGTAGAACTAGCAAGACCTACGTTTAGAATGGAGGAGTTCAGAATGGAAAACAATGATGAAGCTCTAAGAATCAGGTTAGACTTACTCGAAGAGCGGAGAGATGAAGATTCCTTCAAAATAACAGCTTATTAACAAAAGATGGCCCAACACTACAATAAGAGGGTCAAACCTTGAGAATTCAAAGTCAACGATTAGGAATTGAGGAAGAAACAACCGAATACAAGAGACCCAAAAAAAGGCAATCTAAGCCCAAAGTGAAAGGTCCCTACAATGTGACAACAATCAAAAGGTCGGGAACCTACTGGCTAGAGAACCTAGATGGAGAGTGTTTGAAAAGGTCGTGGAATGTAGAACACTTGAAGAAGTATTATTAGTAAATGTATTGTCACTAAAGATTCACATTTCATATAACTCCATACCCAAGAATAGGCCTAGTTCAACTTCCGGACCATGATGGCACCCATGCGGACCGAACCCAGTCCATGGATGGTTCATCGCAAACAGTCGAGTCCCATCCATGGACAATTCACTGTTACTAAGATAGCCTAGTTTGACCTGAGGACTACTGATGATACATTAAACCGTCATCTGATCAGCACCGTACTCGTGTCATGATAATCTTGTCAACAAAATAAAGCAAACCCGGCTGCATGCTCAATCCAGCGAGGCCCAAATAGCTAAGCCCATCATTGGCAGGATCCAGATAGTCGAGTCCGAGTTACAATGAGGTAGTAAGCCCTCACGTCACGCAGTCAGGTCCAATACTCATAAGACCTCTATGAAAAGTATTTGAGAAATCTATCCAGGACTGGTAGGCTAACAACACATTGGATCTTACTAGGAAACATATATTAGAGTATAAGTCGGGCAAGGAAACTTCCTTGCATGGACAACACTAAAAAAGGGAAACCTTTCCCACAGATCTAGGAGCACGAGTCATGTAGAAACTATCCCATATGGACATCTCCCAATTAGGAAAGGATCTCTACAACAAAATCTCTTTCCCTAAACTACGCCACCAAAGGCCTAGCCGAACAAGGACTCCTACACTATAAAACGAAGATAAGGTCGATGAACTTGAGGCACGCTACATAATCCCAGTTTATAGTTTTAAGCCTCTCCTAAGCCTTATCTAACTTAAGCATCTGAGTGCCATCGGCCACCACACGGTGGTCCTTGGTTCACGTTTGCTACCTGTGCAGGTCTAGGTAAGTTACAAGGAAGAAGAACAGAAATCGACAACATCGGTTTGGTGCCATCCGTGGGGAACGATAAAGTTTCTCAGAAAAAAGCAGTAATACCATCTTTTCCAGATAATCAGCGAGATGGTGACAACAAGGTCTCGCAACAATAGAGATGCTGCTGAGCCTTTGAACACTCAAGCCGACAAAGCGCTGCTTTTTCCACCACCGCCACCGGAGGAACCTCCTTAGACCCTCGCACCGGTGGCGACCGCACCAAACCCAAGGGTGGAATTACTTTCAACACAAAAAAAGAAAGTTGCAGAAACACTAGAAGTTTTCAAACAACAGAATCCTCTACTTGCACAAATAGACCGTGAGCAACGAAGGGACAGTCCCCGGAGAGTTCTAGAGAGCAAGTTGAGGAGAGTCGCGCTGCCCCAACAACTTCTCAATGGACAAGAAGCGGAGGCACAACCAATAGAGACCTAACGTGTAGAGTCGATATCACGTCCCGCACAACCCCATCCGCAACAGGACCACAAACCCAGACGTGTTGTTTAGCCTCACGGCCCCTCCGTTCATGGATCATATCATGGACGAACCGCTTCCAAATAAATACACGCAACCAAAGTTGTAGTTTTACGACTAAACAGGAGAGACCCGTTCGATCACTTGCGCCACCTCCAGCACGTTATGGCGCTCAAGGAAGGGTCTGGTGCAATAATGTTCTGATCATTCCTTGCAAGCCTGAAGACGTCAACACTGACATGGTTCAACAACTTTCCTCTGAAATCCATCGATTCATTCTGGATGTTGGCATTGGCGTTCCTCACACACTTTGTGGGTAGCCAACGGCTCAGTAGGGGCTCGCATTATCTGCTGACCCTAAAGAAAAAAGAGAACTAGACATTGAAGGAGTACGTCACTCATTTTAACGATGAGTTAACCCTCATTGACGGCTGTAGTGATGACACCGTCGTCACAGCTATCACTTCAGGTCTGAGAAGAGGCAAGCTCTTTGACTTTTTTACCCTGGACCCCCAACCAATATGTCAGACTTGCTTAGAGGTGCCCAGATTTATACATCACTCTGGACAAAATGCTGGCCGCCAAGAAAAAGACGGAGTCAAAGAATAAACCTTCTGTTTAGAATGATAGGAAAGAAGGGAAGAAGAAAGAGGACGATGACAGTAACAAAAAGAAGCGCACAGACAACAAGATCGACTTGGGAAGCCCAAGGCAAGATATGGCCTTGAATTACGTCGGGTCCAGGTCCGTCACCCCTCTCAATACCAGTTTGTCTGACATCCTAGATTCCATCAAAAATTGGGAAGAGCCGAAGTGGTCGCCTAAGCAGTGAGGAGACCTTGCTCGACACAACAACAACAAATACTGTGTCTACCATAAGGAAGGCGGACACAATACTGATGATTGTAGAAACCTTAGAGAAGAAGTTGAGTAATGGATCAGGAAAGGCAAGCTAAATGAGTTCCTAGGTTCAGACAGGAGGCGGGGTCGAGCAAAGGAAAAAACATACGTTGTCAAGGAGATAAAAAAGGAAGCTCATGGCGTCATTTATGTCCTCCACGGGCTGGTCTCGAATGAAAGCAATCAAGCAGGTTTCGCAAAAGGACACTAACCAAGATGCGAACACCATCTTAATATGAGAACCGACAACTGCAGCACGCACGAGTTCACAACTTGAACCCATCACTGACGTTTACCGAGAGGGATCTCCAAGGGGTGCATTCTTTTCACAATGACGCCCTAGTAATCTCCGTCCTTATCACTAAGTGGGAGGTAAAAAAAGCCTTGGTGAACACTGGAAGCTACTAAATGTCATGTTCCTCAGTGCATTCTGCAATATGTATCTATAGGAAAAGGACCTAACTCCCGCCACCCACCCTATGGTCAAATTCAACGGAGAAAAATGCTTGCCCATTGAGAAGATCAATCTAATGGTGGTGACAAGAGAGCCCCACCTTGTCCAAGAGTTCATGGTAGTTGACGCCCCGTCCACCTACAACAACATTTTGGGAAGGTTGTGGCTTCATCATATGGAAGTAATGGTATCACCCTGCACCAATGCATAAAATATAAAGCCAACCATGCCCAAGGGACTATCCGAGGAGATCAGCCAGCTGCAAGAAATTGTCATTATGCAGCCCTGAAGCAGCTGAAATTTTGCAAGTCACAGCTGAAGCCCACATAACCAACATGTCAGGCATCAAGCCTAGATAAAAAAGGTGAATCACTCTACGAGGGTGGAGGAGCCCAGATAACCAAAGTGCAACTATGCAGAGATCCTGAAGTCAAAGTTAGCAACACAATCCAGACTAATTAAGAGCTAAGTAATGATACTTCAGCAGACAGAACTGCTCGCCAGCACGAAGTCCATTATTCAGCAACTTCATTAGCTTTTTAAGAAAAAAACTTTGCTTAAGGGACCACGCAATCTGAGCAAGAACCATTTGCTCCTCATTCAGGTCGGATTAGCTCATTCTCCGCTCAGAGTTAAATTATTTGTTACTTTGACTTTGTTTCTTGTTTTCTGTTTTTCATTTCAGTTTAGAAGAGTTGTTCGTACAAGCCACATTCCAGAAATAAAACGGATATTATTGATTGCAATGAGAGTTATTACAAAGCTTGCCGACCAACTAGTACATCAGTTTATACACTACAAGTATCTAAGTTTGATGCAAGCATCTATTAACTGAAACAAGGGTAGATACTTCAATCTGCTGATCCGCCTCCAAAAGAGAAGGTGGTTAAAGTCAAGTGTCCGTGACCGAAGACGAAAAAATGCTCAGTTCATTATTCCATCAAATCACCTCATAAAGATGATTCGGATGTGGCAAGAAAAGTGCATGAAAAGGGCTGCGAACACTCCCTTAATTTTTTGCTCCGCCAGTCTGCCTGATAAAGAGGAACAGAAGGAAGTGACAGAAAGCTCACGAAAATGTCCAGAAATAATGGGATCGTCGAGGTCTCACAATGCTGCGAAATGGGGACGCCTATCAAATGTGTAATGTTTGGGGTGACACAGGGGTATCACCCGGGGGATGAGAGTCACAACCTCCAACACTCCCATCAACCATAAACTAGCTGCGAGGACCATCCCTCGACAACATTAAACGGATGAAAGAGTGCTTGAGCACCAGAAGATGGAAGACATATCTGATCCCGAAAGGAAGTCTATAACTGTTCTTCTTAATGTAATAAGATATTACAAGATCTCATGGGATCAATCAGATGCCCACCCAGATCAAGTGGCACCGTATAATAACAAGTCTTATCGGGACTCAGCGGTGCAAATGTCATAACATTTAAAGACTCCAGTGAGGGAGATCTTCATTCAGCCTTTGGAACACCCAAAGCAAACTCTGTGGTAAGATGCATTTGATTAACATGCTCTACTATTCTCATTGCAGTGCTTGAACGCAGAATAACCAGCCCATTTATAGGCGAAATGGCTCATAAAGAGGCGTCAACAAGCAATTACTTCATAATTAAATGCCATACGAAAAATCGGGAAAATGACAGTTCCAATTGCAATTGCACAAGTCCACATCTTTTGAATTAATGACACTATAAGCAGCCCCATTAACTGGAGAAATAATCGATACTAAACCGTCTTGCAGAATGCGCCGTATCCCTGGCACACTGATCCACAAATTTTTTTTCTAATTGGGACCCTCAACTAATGGGCCCAAGTTTATGCCCTGCCAGTTCTGGCACAGCACAGAGTGTTATCACCAAATCCAAGGCATCATATCTGATATTCACGTAATTAATACATAATATATCTCTTAATTTATACATGTTAGTGTTTCGATTATTATATTTTATTCTAATTATTTTGTTTTCATATCTTTGTAGGAATTTGAGCGTGAACGATGAAATCGCATTAAGGCGACAATTTGAGGAATGATCAATTGGTTGATTCTAGTGGTGGTACAAAGTAGTGAGTCATATGTCTAAACCTAACCCAAATAACCTAGGTCCACCTAATTTAACCTAAGCCCAAGCCCAAAAGTTGACCTAGAAACCCAACCTAACAAGGAAAGAAGAGAACCCTATTTAGGTTTCCTCACTCCCTTCTTTTCGGCCATCTTTCTTTTCCTACGTTTGCTTCCTCATTCTCTCTTTTTCTTGCCACCACGCCACATCCACCCTGCCGGTGATCCTCGCTCGATAGGAGAACCGGTAGTGCAATTATCTCGCCATCACCACCTTCTCGTCTTTTTCCTCCCTGTCCCTCTTCCTCCATAACATCACCGTCCACACACCAGCACACAACCATAACCACAGTCCTCCTCTTCTATTCATTCCCTATTTTCGTCCCCCTCAATTACACAAACTAGAAGCCAACACAACATTGCCGACTACAGAACAACCCACGCACGACCATCGTCCAACGCACCCTTACTGCCATCGCACTTGCCATCCCTGTCGTAAACCACCATAACACCACCGCCCACACCGTCCCTTGTTTCATCCCACCATCATCATCATCCATGTTCTTCTCCTTTCCATGTTCACTTCCTCCTCTTATCTTCTCTTTCTGCTTCTACATCATGAACAGACCATGCACCACCACCATCTCTCTTGCATGGAAATAGAAGAACAAAAACAACAATAGAGCATCGCCCTTGCTTCTATTTGTTCACTCTTCCAGTTTCCTCCTTCTCTCGTCCCTTTCTCTCCCATCTCATATCTCACTCTCTTTGTTTCCATCTCTCCCTCTCTTTTGCAGGTACCGAAGCATCTCGCACACCACCACTGACATAGGAGCAACAAACAGGGAGCACTGCCCCTGTTCCTCTCCCGTTCATCTTTTCTTTTCTCTTTCTCGTGTCTCCCTCACCATCTTTGTCTCTTGTAGGTGATCTTCGCTGGAGAAGAAGGAGATCGCGAGGAGCACGGATGAAGAACAATGGCGCGGCTCACTGCAAAGAAAACGCAGCTCGTAGGTGGGAGTAAATTGATTTTTGAATCAGTTGGCTATTTGCACCCTGGTGTTTATTCTGAGCCACCATAGTGCAATTGTAACAGTTTTTTAGGACGCCTGTTCATCCTGAGATGAATTCCACCTCCACTGATGCTGTGACCACCGGCACCATGATCTTTTAGACCCCGCGCTGAGCCAAAGATGAAACCACAGGGTTTCCTAGAGTTTGTCATATCTGAATTTGTTGTTTTCTATATGCTTGAATGTTAAACACATTTGATTTCTGAATTTCAATAATTTGCTTTCATCGATTATATCCGAAATAAATATCTAGACTAATCGGTAGTTAGAAGTTCCCTTTGTTGATATTCGAAGCCTGCTTTAATAAATTAATTTAAATATGTGATTGTGTTTGCCGTAAGAAGACATGTAATGCTAGGAGTTTATAATTAGTTAAAATAAACCTGTGATTGTGTATGTCGTAGAAAGACATGCAATGCTAGGGGTTTATGCCTTTGCTGAAATCAATTGCGAACTTAGATTAATCTTTAGGTTAGTCATGTTGATTCTTGAAAACAATAATTTAGATTACACGAATCTCGAATAACCTGTGGTGAATTCGATGTCTTGGTTCACTCTCTTATCATCTTACCAATTTAATTTTAGTTGTCAATTTAGTTTTCTTAATTTATTAATTTTCATCTTCTGCAACCCCCAACTCTAAATTAGTTTAAATAAGTCTTAGAATTTGACTGTCTCGTCAATCCTCGTGGGATTGACTCGTATTTGCTACTGTCTACTAGTTAGACAACCGTGCACTTGCTATATTAGAAGTAGGGTTTATTTACTTATTAATTTATTTTAATAAAATCTCCATCAAGTTTTTGGCGCCGTTGCCGGGGATTGTAACAGTACAATCGAAATCTATGGTTATTTTTGCTAGTTTATAAATTAGGTTTAATTTTGTTTTTAGGAACATTGTTACGAGTTACTTTCTTATTTATTTTATTTGCTTGAGTTTGAATTATTTTTGCATTTATTTTGCAGGCGGTCACACACATAGGAGCTCAAGTGGGAACAAAGTGAAATATTGTGATTCGTGAGGAAACTCTAAGAAATTGACTTCTACCTGGCGTCGCAAGTAATCCGAAAGAGGTTCACGCCAGAGGTAACTTCTACCCACCGCATCTGCACGCAGTTTCTGTGTGATCACTTGTGTTTAGCTTGTTTTAGGTAGTATTGCATGCAAATTTGAATAGTGGCAGGATTAAGTTGAAACTTTTGTGCCCTCTCTCACGGATAGGTTAATCACCATCTATTTTAGGGTTAGGAACCTAGGCCTTCACTATTTAAAATTTGTAGCAAGATAATTATCTAGGACAGGTGTGACGCTCGTAGGGACCCTCTTTGGACGTTTGATAGCTTAAAGTGGTCGAGTGAAGGAACATATCCCATCTGGGAATAATTTTTGAATTGGCATTTCACTTTGAGCAAGAGAGTGGAAAAAGATGTAGGAGCAACTCTGTAGTGGCGGATTGATGGGAAATTACCGTGCCTTTCCCATGGTTAGGCAATTGAATTGAATTTCAACCTTACATTAGTAACAAAGCTCTAGGGTCGTCTTCCATTCATTTGATTTGCGCATCATTTAGGTGTCATTTAGGGTTCCGTTCTTTTTATTTTTTTTAAAGTCATGTCATCTTCATATAGTGGTTAGGCGTGCATATGTAAAAAAATAATAATAAATAATTTTAAAAAATCTTCAGACCAACGAAATGACTGAGGAGAAAGACTTAAGGATTACTTCTCCTCTTCTATCTCGAAGCTCGAAATAGTTTTTATGACGATGACTCAGAAATTAGATGCAATTATGACTTTGACTCAACCCCTACCTCCCACTAATGTTTCATTTGAGGGTTGTGTTGCATGTTCGAGTCCTAGTCATTCTACAGCTGATTGTGATTTGCAATATGATTATCCTGATTATTTCGCTGAGCAAATTCATTCTTTTAATGCTAATTGGCAACCTAGTTATAATTCAAAGTCCAACTATTACAACCCTGGTTTTGCCAATAATCAAAATCTCTCATGGGCTCATAACTCACACTAAGGGGGACATATTTTCTCTCAAGCTCCTCAAGACCCTAATCATGTTATGTCTCAATTTTACCAAGCTCCTCTATCCAACACATCAAGTTTAGAGGAAACGATTAACCGTTTTATGCAGCGCACAAAACGACTGCTTGAACATGATTCTCAGGCTATGTTAGAGTCAAAAGCCATGATTCAACACCATTCTCAAGCCATCAATAGACTTGAGATAGGTGTGAATCATATTACTGAGGCATTATCTGAAAAAAAGTTAGGAAGAGTTCCTAGTCACTCTGTTCAAAACCCAGAGGGTCAATTCATAACTGGTAGCACATCGGAATCCGAGTCAGATGATGTTTTTGAGGATAATGTGATTGAAACTACTTTGCTTCCTGACCCATTCCCTTCCCCACCTTTTCATGATGGTCCACTCGACATATGCCTTCCTAGCGACTCTTGCATGAAGTCTAATTCTCAATCTTCTTTGGAGTCAAGCCTTGACTATTTTCACGATACGAATGATCCCATAATTCAAGAAATAGTCAAGTCGTTATCGGAAGACACATCTAATGAGAGATTACATGTCATAGGTAGCGCTAATTTTAGGTTTGGGGGTGTTGTTGTGTCGTCTTAACTCATCATCTTGGTGTAATTCATTTTGTTATGATGAGCCTGTACCACCCGATATATCTATAGACATACCTCTTTCCATCCCTTTCATATTGACTGATGCTACCTATGTGGATCCATTGTTTTTAAGGGATGATTTCAATTTTGACCAACCTATTGTGATACAATATTCAATCTTTTGATTTGCAACCTGACTTAAGATGTCCCTTTCTGGAGTAGGTAGGAGTCATTTGCTGGATATCATTGTTTGTGACCCCTTTCTACTCAAGGTCCTCACAAATTTTCTAAGAATGCGAGTTCATTGCATTTTCTATATGATTTTGCATGGCGCCTTCGTAGCTTTTGGGATGTGTTAGTATACGTTGTGTCGCATGTGGTTGATACTATTTGTTAGATGAATCCTCAAATTTTTAGGTTATTGCTATATGATTCCTTGCCACTTTTGGAGGAGGGTGTTTGCTATGTTCTTCCTCTTCACTTTATGGTACATCATTTGTGAGGAAGAATATATGTCAGGCTAACGACGTTAAACCAAGCGCTCCTGGGAGGCATCCAAGCTTCGGTTGTGTCATTATGGTTAGTCTGGATTGATTTTCGAGTTCTTTCTAGTTGCATTTCACTCATACTCGTTAGCTCCGTAACAATTTTGACTTACAACTGATACATGTAATTTTTTTCATTTGTATACTCTTTTATGTCCTGTATTGTTTTTATCAATTTATCATGATGAGTCCACAGTTCTGATGTTTTTGAGCATTCATTGGTTGACGATTTCGTCGAAATTAGTAAAAACTTTTCCATGGTAATATCACTCTGACTCTCATATTTTCTTTTTCCTGCATTTGTCATGATCATCATTTAATACATTGAGGACAATGTTTGGTTTAGGTTTGGGGGTGAGGTTTATGAATTTTTCTGCATTTGAACGAGGTTTATGAGTTTTTCTGCATTCTTCAAAAATTTTGAACTGAAATGTATTTCACAATTGACTATTGTATTCTACTCAATCTCCATTGAGTACATAGTTAATTATGATTGTGTGAAAATTTTTTGATTTGAAAGTGCATTCGAAATCTGAGTTCCTTTCCAATGAAAAGAATTTGCTGTCAATGCATTTAAATTTGAGAAATACATGCTTTCATTTGTCACATTGATATATTAAGTGGAAACATAAAGTTGATATTATCTTTAAGTTAAATATATTTCATGAGATGTCTCAACTCGACTATTATTACACTATAAGCCGAGTTAGCATGATTTAAAGTTAATAAGTAAGATATTAACTAGAAAGCCTTAGAATAATAGTGGAGACTTAACCCTTGTGAGTTTCGAGACATTCTATTTTTCTTAAGGGTTATTAAATAAACTCTGATTTTACTTGAGTCCGCATTATTTCGTTGATGATCTTATTATTTTTGTTTCTTTTATTAATTGCTTTGAGAATAACGTTAAAATTGAATCATTACACTAGAACTTCTTGGTTTATTTAGTTGAGATGTCATAATACCGACTAGAGCTTAGGAAGTGATATAGGCATTTTTTTTCTTTGAACCGTTCTTTAGCCTACCTAATAATAAATATCCATTTGCAGCCCTTTGAGGCTTTGAATAAACTTTTTCTTTGCTAACCCCATTTCCATTAACTACTTCAGTTAGGGAGTAATATCCCATACTATTTTTATCAATACCCAATGTCAATGAGAATGTGTATGGTTGATATATTTTTGGAATGGGCAAATAAAAAGAGCTGAAATTAAATATTCCATGAATCCTCGGGACTAAAATGTTTTATTGTGCAGAAGGGGAAAACATGTCGATTTTATAAAAGAAAAAAAAAATTGATGTTTCGAAGAAAAATAAAAAAAAAATATGAAGAAGAATTTCGAAGGAAGAAAAATTAATGGTGTACAACATTGGTTTACTCTTTAGAGCCCCCACGTGTTTATTAAAGGGTGTATCCAGTCTCAGAGAATTTTTGCATATTTTTATCCATTTTTGTTCATCAGACTCTTAGCATCATTTCAACCTAATAAAGACCTAATTAATCTTAAGTAAAGGTCTGGTTCATAGGCATGGAGATTAAATAGACAAGAACTATGGAGTTTGATTCAACATTCTCAAAGTAATTGATATTCCTGTCCATGAGATCATATTCATTTCATTATTTTAAAAGTCCATTTTTCATGATTATTATATGTGAGATGTTTGTGTTTTCATAATTTATTCTCTTTCTCACATATAAATTGAGTGATAACTAACCAATCTCTGAGTGATTCATTTTTGAGTGACAAGATAGATTTGTAGTCAAAGCGTACTATTCAAAGGTTATCTAGTCGTATCTTTACTGAGAAAAAGAAAGTTATGTTGATAAGGCCATGCACACACACACACATTTCAAGTTGAGAATAATTGATGAAATTTATTTAACCTTTGGGTATTATTAAATCGTTGTTAGACTCTTTAATATTAGTTGTTTACTAAATTTTTTGGCAATTAGATTATTATTCTGAGGATAATAGATAGAGTGATCAAGTTTCCATGTTTCGGAAATTTATTGAGTCATAATGTTTGTTGGTAACATTTCTGGAAACCCTCACGAGACTATAACTTGTCAACTAGAGGTAACCTAGGGGTTTAAAGCCTTGTTGCACGTTTAAGGTAAGTGCAACCGATGATTCCTGCGAAAGTGAGTTAGAATTTTATTTTTATTGTTTTGCTCTTGGACTAGCAAAATATAGGTTTAGGGGTATTTGATATTCATGTAATTAATATATAATATATCCCTTAATTTATATATGTTAGTTTTTCGATTATTATATTTTATTCTAATTTTTTTGTTTTCATGTCTTTGTAGGAATTTGAGCGTGAACGACGAAATCGCATTAAGGCGACAATTTGAGGAATGATCAATTGGTTGATTCTAATGGTGGTTACAAAGTAGCGAGTCACATGCCTAAACCTAACCCAAACAAACCTAGGTCCACCTAATTTAACCTAAGCCCAAGCCCAAAATTTGACTTAGAAACCCAAATCAAACCTAATAAGGAAATAAGAAAACCCTATTTAGGTTTCCTCTCTCCCTTCTATTCGGCCATCTCTCTTTTCCTACGTTTGCTTCTTCATTCTCTTTTTTTCCTGTCACCACGCCACATCCACCCTGTCGGCGATCCTCGCTCGATAGGAGAACCGGCAGTGCGATTATCCCGCCATCACCACCTCCTCGTCTTTTTCCTCCCTGTCCCTCTTCCTCCACAATATCATCGTCCACACACCAGCGCATCACCATAACTACAGTCCTTCTCTTCTATTCATCCCCTATTTTCGTCCCCCTCAATTGCACAAAATAGAAGTCAACACAACACCGTCGACTACTGAACAACCCACGCACGACCACCGTCCAGCGCACCCTAACACCACAGCCCACACCGTCCCCTAATTCATCTCACCATCATCACCATCCCTGTTCTTCTCCATTCCACGTTCTCTTCCTCGACTTCTTCTCTTTTTCTGCTCCTTCATCACGAACAGACCACGCCACCACCACCATATCTCTCGCACTGAAACAGAAGAACAGGAACAACAACAGAGCACCGCCTCTGCTCCTATTTGTTCACTCTTCATGTTTCCTCCTTCTCTCGTCCCTCTCTCTCCCATCTCGTATCTCACTCTCTTTGTTTCCATCTCCCCCTCTCTTTTGTAAGTACTAGAGCATCTCGCACACCACCACCGAGACAGAAGCAGAAAATAGGGAGCATTACCCCTGCTCCTCTCCCTTTCATCCTTTATTCTCTCTCTCTCGTGTCTCCCTCACTTTCTCTCTACTCTTGTAGGTGATCTTCACCGGAGAAGAAGGAGCTCACGAGGAGCATGGATAAAGAACAACGGTGCGGCTGGCTGCAGAGAAAACGCAGCTCGTAGGCGGGAGAAAACTGATTTTTGAATCAGTTTGGCTATTTGCACCCTGGTGTTTATTATGAGTCACCACAGTGCGTTTGTAACAGTTTCTTGGGATGCATGTTCGTGCTGAGATGAATTCCAACTCCACTGATGTTATGACCACCGCCACCATGATCTTTTAGACCACGCGCCGAGGCGAAGATGAAACCACAGGGTTTCCTAGAGTTTGTCGTATCTGAATTTATTGTTTTCTATATGCTTGAATGTTAAACACAGTTGATTTTTGAATTTCAATAATTTTCTTTCACCGATTATATCCAAAATAATTATCTAGACTAATCGGTAGTTAGAAGTTCCCTTTGTTGATATTCGAAGCATGCTTTAATAAATTAATTTAAATTTGTGATTGTGTGTGCCGTAAGAAAACATGCAATGCTAAGAGTTTAGAATTAGTTAAAATAAACATGTGATTGTGTGTGCTGTAGAAAGACATGCAATGCTAGGGGTTTATGCCTTTTGCTGAACTCAATTGCGAACTTAGATGAATCTTTAGGTTAGTCGTGTTGATTCTTGAAAACAATAATTTAGATTACACGAATCTCGAAAAACCTGTGGTGGATTCGATGTCTCGATCCACTCTCTTATCATCTTACTAGTTTAATTTTAGTTGTCAATTTAATTTTCTTAATTTATTAATTTTCATCTGTTGCTACCCCCAACTCTAAACTAGTTTAAATAAGTCTTAG
This sequence comes from Berberis vulgaris, assembly GCA_963556465.1. NCBI lineage: Eukaryota > Viridiplantae > Streptophyta > Magnoliopsida > Ranunculales > Berberidaceae > Berberis > Berberis vulgaris. Next base: position 74,954,410 of record OY747124.1, on the reverse strand, counting down.
AATTCGGCTGTCTTGTCAATCCTCGTGGGATCAACTCGTATTTGCCATTGTCTACTAGTTAGACTGCCGTGCGCTTGCGGTATTACAAGTATGGTTTATTAACTTATTAATTTAGGTTAATAAAATCTCCATCAAACTCCACTATTTTTCAGTTGTTGTTCCTTAAAGCCGGTCAACCTATTATTAGTTTGATGAATCGATCCGATTTACACTAGAATTATACCGCCAAGCGAGCTAAGTAAGTCAGGATACCCAAGTCAGACTTACAAGCCCAAAATCTTACGTGCGAGCTAAGTAAGTCAGGGCACCCAAGTTAGACTTACATGCTCAAAATTTTATTCTAACCAAAGCTTAGTCAGCTCTGACTGATTACATCAGCTTTTGGTTCGCTCTAACACCTAGCCCTCTAGAAGCGGACAATGATGGATTAGAAAGTGGGAGCTTAATTAGTGTTTGTAATACCTGATGATGATGGCTTTCCAGGGACCGTTGTCCAACTATAGATCATGGTCGCAGAACTTAACCAAAGCTTAATTGGTTTTGACCTATGATAATAGCTTCTGGTGCGCTCTATCACCCAATCCGTTAAGATCAACGGGTGTCAACGGTTTAGAGAATGGCAGCTTAGTCAGCGCTCTAATGCCTGATCGAGACGGCTTGCCAGGGTTCATTGTCCAAACATGGGTAATAGAGACCAAACCCCACCAAAGCTGGGTCGGTGACGACTGACAATGATAGTTTCTGGTCTGCTCGAAGCCTAGTCTGCAAATAACGGATTTCGACAGCCTAGAAAGTGGGAGTCTAGTCAGCACTCTCGCCGCCCGATTAAGATGGCTTGCCAGGGTTCACTACTCGTACAAAGACTGTGATTGTCGAACCCCGGCCAAACCTTAGTCAGTGACCGCTGAAGACGATGGTTTTGGTCTGCTTGAAGCCTAGTTCGCTATGCGTGGATTCCGACAACCTAGAAAGTGGGAGCTTAGTCAGTGTTCATGTAGTCTGGTGAAAATGACTTGCCAGGGATCATTGGCCAACTACAGTCAATGATCTCCGTAGCCCCGCCAAAAGTTCAGTCAGAACAACTTACGATGATAACTGTTGGCTCGCTCCAATTCCTAGTCTGTCACGAACGGATCAAGATGGGTTGGAAAGTGAGAGTCTAGTTAGTGTCGTCGTTGCCTGATCAAGATGGCTTGCCGGGGACCACCATGGTTGCTGAAACCTGACCCCGATTTAGTCAGTCATAACTAGCGATAACAACCCCTATCCAATTAAGCCTATTCTACGAATAAGAAACAAAGACGAGTCAAAAAGTTTGATCAGAGTTCTGAAAACTCGACCCAGACGACTCGCAATGACTATTGCCCGATCATCTACAAGGGTGTAAGCGTTGGGACCATAGTTTGACTAATACGCTTATAACAACAACAATTGTTGGTGCAAAAAACAACCAAGCCATCAGACAGAGGGTGTATTGCACTTTCGATTCTAAAAAAGAGTTTGACCAGAACTGCACAAACTATTGCAGCACAAAAAGTCAGAACTCCCAATAGCGGATCAAACATAAAGCTTCCTAGCCCAGCAGAGCTCCTCATCTGACAAATAATGTCAAAATAATATAAAACAGGTAAAAGCTAGCAGGAAAAGCAAAGGAAGACAAACAAGTGCGAAGTACTATTGACTATTCATTTGCAAACTGGAAAAAAAATACAAGATTCACCCCTCACCAGGAGGAGAGTTAGATACAACAGAACTAGATTTGGCAGGCGAGGAAGCAAACACATCTGTAGGTGTTACCTCAGCCATAGAAGGAATTGCTCTCCAGCGGTCCGCACACTCTTGGCATTAAGATCAACTTCGGCCCCCGACTGCTAACATCAGACAATCCACTCGGACTCCTTTTTTTATCCTCTCAGAATGCAAAGCCTGCAGTTCAACTTCCACTCCAGCCACAGTTTCACGGGCAAGCTGCAAGTTAAGATGGACAAATTTCAATTTTTCTCAAACCTATCCCTCGCGGACACTTCCCCCGACAAGTAAGACTCAAGCGCATCCAAGTAAGCCTTCTAATCCTCAGACATAATGGACCTGGACTCCCCTCCAGTATCTGAGAAAGCTTCAAGTTGCTTCCTCAACGACTCAATCTTGTGGAGAGCGTCAGAGTATGACTTCTGCAAGTTTGCAGATACTCGCTCCATGGTATACACCCTCTCACGAGCGGCCTCGACTTCAATTCCAATTGCGGCCACTTGATTCAGATATAACATCCCCATGACAAGATGTTTCTGCCCTTTAGCTAAACGCCTTCCTAACATTTCTCGCACTGGCTTCGAAGCGCAGTATGCCAGCCAGTCATTCCACCTGCTTATATGCTTCCTCGCAGCGTAAGAGATGTCAACCTCCTGATGCCAAGCTTGGTTGCTCATCCTTATCTCTGGAGCAAACAGGCTGATCCGCGCATCCAGATGAAGATCATTCAGGACTGAAATCACCCTAGCACTAACTTTAGTCGTCTTCACTGCATCAAGGCCCTCATCAACATCTTTCCCTTTGCCCGCAACAACCGGCTCTCTTTCACGCGCCGATCCAAAATCAGTTGATGGTGAAGAGGGAAGCAAATTATTCCTTGGACCTATCATCAATTGAATATGGGAACGAGAACGAGATGGAACACCATGCGGGAGATAAGAAGGGGACCCTTCACCATGACGCTGTCGAGATTAGACGATTCTTCGACAGGTTCACGATATAAAAAAAGGCGGATCTCAAAGTCCTTTATTAAAAAAGATGATCATCCGAAGCTTCCATGCCCGCCTGCAGCAGTATTTTATTCATAAACTCCGCTTGCTTGGTGCTCAGTTTGGTCACATTCTCCATGCCAATCATTTGCAGATTATCCTTCTCCAAGTCAGGAAGGGAGATAGGGGCCACGACCTAAGCATCACGCCCCTCAAAAACAACAGTCTCATCAGGCTCTTGCCCTACAACATCACGTCCTTCGGACGATGCCAGACGCCTTAGGACAGACCTAGACAAAGCACGAGACTTCTTCGGATGCACAAGAGAAGGAATCACCTCATCTATTTCTGCCCTCCTCGAAGGGCTTGGAACCTTGATCTAGGGAAACTTCCTCTTTCGTGAAACAGACGCACCTTCAGACATTGGCTTCTTCACCCGAAACAGAGTGGGAGCAACGTGCCAATAAGCCCACGGACCGATGCGCTCAACATTAGAAGGCTTAACGACATCCTCTACTTCTAGATGAGGCAGGTCGCGGAACACATCCAAAGTAGCTTTATCTTCAGCAGAAAGTGGCGAAGTTGGATATTTCCCTGCAAAAACCACAACATGTCAATCTAATATTGCAGTTAACATAAGAAAAACCGGAGAAGGTGTCAAATTACATAGGGGTCTAAATTCACGCTCGACCAAATGACCAACAAGGTCAAAGTACGTGAAGTACGCAGGAGCCATAAAACAAAACTTCTGCCATGATTTAAACTCATCAGGTTGTTTGCCAAAGCAGTTGGGTGATGTCACCACATACACAATGTGCTCGTTTATCCGAGGAGAAGTAAGCAATTGTCACGCCCTCAAAGACACTCGAACACCAACGTCCTTGGCCCTAATCAGAATGGCAATCAAAGTCCTATACCAGTTCGACACAAGTTGAGCGGGTGCAATGCCGAGGTATGCTAGGAACTCCCAAATCTCCTTGATAACAAAAAAGTGGACACCCGATTGAAGCATACATCAGTGAAGACAGGTAAACCCATCGGGAGGATACAATGGCATCAAATTGACGCCTAGAGTGTAGAGCACCAGATCATCAGGTATCCCGTATGTCTTACGAACGACTTCCAGATCAGATTCAGAGAGCAACTTCTCCTCAAAAAACTTGTGGCCCTTGGCAAACAGTTCATGAAAAAGTTGATCTCGGCTCGCCATGAGAGAAAGTACAAGATTTCAAATACGAAGGTTAAGCAAAGTCAAAAGCACAACATACAACACGGTAAAACACAATCTTTGAGATCAAAAGAGTAAATGAGCTATACTTCACAGGCATGAGATCTATATAGAAAACTCTACTCCCACCTTTCCTGCTTTTAAGCTGGCGCACGCTCAATTAATGCAATTTGCCTCTTGAGGAAACCACTCAGACTCAATCATCATGACTGTGTAGTTGCTTCATGAAATGACCTAGTGGACCGATAAAGCGACCCACTAACTCGGGGGAGTAGTTGATGATACATCAAACCGTCCTTTGATCAACACCGTACACGTGTCATGATAATCTCGTCAACAGAATAAAGCATGCCCGATTGCACTCTCAATCTAGTGAGGCCCAAATAGCACTAAGCCCATCATTGGCAGGATGCAAACAGTCGGGTCCAAGTAGCAACGAGCTAGTAAGCCCACACGTCATGCAGTTAGGCCCAATACTCATAAGACCTCTAAAGCAAGTATCTGAGAGATCTACCCAATACTGGCAGGCCAACAACACATTGGATTCGACTATGAAACATTATTAGAGTATAAGTCAGGCAAGGAAACTTCCTTGCATGTACAACACTCAAAAGGGAAATCTTTCCCGTAGTCTTAGGAGCATGAGTCGTCCCACATGGACAACTCTCAATTAGGAAAGGAGATAAGGCGTAGCCAAACACAGACTCCTACACTATAAAAGGGAAATAAGGTCAATGAACTTGAGGTACGCTACATAATCCCAATTTACAATTTTAATCCTCTTATAAGCCATATCTAACTTAAGAATCGAAGTGCCATCAACCACCACACGGTGGTCATTGGCTCACATTTGCTACATGTGCATGTCTAGGTAATAAGCAAGGAAAGAGAGCAGAAATCGACTACATAAACTACAGTAGCACAACTATGGAGGGGACCTAGTCTAAGGACATTCCACTGCAAGCGGACGAGTCTAGTCAATGGCTAACTGCTCTAAAAGGAACCTGGTCCGACTACGGGCACCACAATGGTATGCAAGCGACCAAGCCTAGTCATTTTCAGGATGACGACAGCTTGTTGGATAAGTGACCTAGTCTGCCTTAAGAACCAATGAACTCTAGCGCAGACCGTACCCAGTCCATGAACATTTCACCGCAAGTGGGTGAGTCGAGTCCTAGGATGGCTCACTGCTCCAAGAAAAACATTGTCCGATTACGGGAACCACAATGGCGCACAAGCGCCCAAGCCTAGTCCTTTTCAGGATGACAATAACTTTCCGCATAAGTGACCTAGTTCACCTCAGAAACCAAGGAATTCTAGCACGGACCAAACCTAGACCATCGCAAGCAAGCGATTCCAGTCCTCGGACGACTTACCGCTCCAAACGAAACCTGATCCGACTACGAGGACCACAATGGTGCACAAATGGCCAAGCCTAGTCCTTTTTAGGATGACGACAACTTCCCACATAAGTGACCTAGTTAGCCTTAAAAACCAAGGAACTCCAGCACGGACCAGACCCAGTCCATGGACAGTCCATCGCAAGCGGGGTGAGTCCAATCCCCTGACGGCTCATCGCTCCTAAAGGAACTCGTCTTGACTATGAGGACGACATTGGCGCACAAGCGGCCAAGCCTAGTCATTTTCAGGACGCCGATAGCTTGCCGCATCAGTGACCTAGTCTAGCTCAGAGCTAAGGGACTCCAGTGCAGGCTGAACCCAATCCATGGTTAATTTACCACAAGCAGGCGAGTCTAGTCCACGGACAGCTCACCGCTCCAGATAAAGCCTAGTCCTCCTCAGGAACTAAAACAATACACATGCTAACAAGTCCAATCCACAATAGACTCAACGCATCTAACTGTTCCAATCCATATTGATCAAGGCAATGCCCTGACGACCAAGACTCAGCAAGAAAACGAGTCAAAATATGGTTTAGAATCTAGTCCTAATAAAACTATTTATCTGACAATCCAATTCTATACAGAGCTAAGTAGTTGTACTTCATCAGACCAGCACCTACTCAGAAAGCGGGCAACCTGCAAGACACAACCCCCCTACATGAAGAACACTCTTCATTGACTTTGTTGTCATTGGCTGATCAGGCTATTTCGCCAAGGGAATTACACATGCTGAATCAGGACCACACGACCACACACGTCTCCTTTTGAAACAGGTCATCCCAGTCTCTGTTTTGAGTTAAAATTGTCTCATATTTTTTGATAGTCTAGAAAATTTGTTCGCACAAGCCAATATGATCCTCAATTATTTAGAGCATACAAGAAAAGCAAATTCAAAAAAAAGACTATTGATTATCAAAATGTTGTTACAAAGCTTGACCGACATGCCAATTCAAAAGTTTACACACTACAAACATCTGAGCTTGGTGCAAAAGATCCACCAGAATACACGTCGAGACTTTGTTCCACCAATCTGCCTTAGGAATAGGATTTGGAAGTGAAAGAAGGACCCAAAGTTTGCTGCCAGTCTGATCCCTAAAAAAAAGGATGACTGGGGTGATGCAAAGTCAGCTCCCCAAGGCCGTAGGCCATGCTTACTAGAGCCCCGCTCCACTAGTCTGCCTTCCGGCTGGGGCACCATGAGTGAAGCTCGGGAAAGAAACAATAGGAACAACCACCAAATATTGATTGGCCGTATCATCTCCAAACTAGATGGCATACGCCCATGGAGCACCAGAAGATGGAAGACAAACTTGGGACCCTAAGGGGGAGTCCATACTTCTTCTTTGTGATGTAAAAAGAAATTTGGAGCTCCCACGAAACCACTGACAGCTCTCTCAAACCAGGCGGCTTCATCCAATAGCAGAACTTGTTTAGACTCGTCGCTGCAAATGTCAGTTCATTTGGAAACTCAACCAATGGAGATCCACCTTCATCTTCTGGAGAGATCAAAACACATTATCTAGAAATACATATTTGAGGAACAGGTTCAACAATGCTCATGGCAATGCCTGAACCTACGAGAGTCAGCCTATATATAGGCATGATGGTTCATAGAAGAAGGTCACCCAGCAGTCGCGTCGGCATTAAATGCTACGTGGAAAATAAAGGAGTGACGATTCCAAGTACCACTGTACCGGTCTACATTCATCGAATCAATGTAACTGCGTACAACCCCATTAACTAGGGGAAGTAGCTAATGAGACATCAAACAATCACTCAATCACAACCGTACACGTGGCATAGACTAACCCTAGCACAAAAAAGGCTTCCAGTCGCAAGCGGACCCATGTGCAAGACTATTGTTCAACCTGTAAGTAAGGCGTCTAGGCCCAAGACACGCCAGCCCCAGAGACACAGATCCACTTGCATGAAATCAGCTCTAGGCCCGAACAATAAATCTTAGAGCTGTCATAGGCCCTAGATCCACTCGCATGAAATCAGCTCTAGGCCAATCAAGCATTGGGTCCTAAATAGAGCCAAGTGTCGAACAACCAGTAATGCACAGATAAGATCTTATGTGAGATCCCCTCCCTACATCACGCCTTCTATCGCAGGGACAGTTGAGGAGGGAACACTCGCTATAAATATCGATGAAAGGAGGAAGAAAGGTATACACGTATACACACTACAATTTACATACAATATTCACTATTTCTCGAACCAATATTTAACTTAAGCATCGGAGTGCCTTCGGCCCCTACAACGGTGGTCCTTGGCTTAATTGCTGTTCATTTTTGCAGGTTTGATATCATCAGGATTAGCGAGGTCAGATCTGAATGCATCAACAACTATTCTATGAATTAGATTGTCAACTGTTGCAAAACGAAATGAAATTAATGTACAAATAAATGACATTTATACATACGATATTGGGAAGGCTTTCAAGGGAACCAATAAAATCTAATATCAATATTCTATGTTCCTGCTTTTCAATTTCTCCATGATTGGTTTCAAACCGATTACAAGCCCTATACAGGAATAGACTCCAATGGGAAGATCGACTTGGATGATATTCATGCTACGTTTGATTCGATGGTTGTAAGTAAAATCAATGCCTTAGAAATTATAATGTCTGACATTCTAACAACATTAAAATATTCTTAACCTGAGTAAACTATTTTAAACTTAATCCAGGGAGATGCAACAAAACATATGAAAGCCAGATCTTCAAGTTTCATCAATGCCTTCCAACTGATAGCAATAACTCATGACCTCGACTTGTCCGGCCTCCTCGAAGAACATGTATTTCTCTTACTAACCTCACCTAGAGTTGTATAAATTATTTATCCCACCACTTTCTAAATTCAATTTGGTACTTTCGAATCTAGTCATTACTCTTGAAAGCCAAGGGAAGAAAGTCGTACGGGGAATTCTTAAATGCACCGGGAGATTGCCTGGTATCTTGCCTGGTGGCTACCAGGCACCGTTGATGCCCCTCAAGATAGGAATTATTTACTATCTCGAGGCACATCAACGGTGCCTGGTAGCCACCAGGCAATCTCCCGGTGCCATGTAGTATTACTCAGTTGGGGAATTCTTAAATGCACCGGGAGATTGCCTGGTGGCTACCAGGCACCGTTGATGCCCCTCGAGATAGGAATTATTTACTATCTCGAGGCACATCAACGGTGCCTGGTAGCCACCAGGCAAGATACCGATGCCCTGTAGTATTACTCCTCCAGTTGTATGGCTTATGGGACAAGCAGCTTCTTACATTACATTGGAGTGCGCTTTGCAAACTTGTTCACTGCTCTATGTTCTGACATGTGGTCTGGTTATACTGTATATTCTTTTGAGACATGTATGTCGAGGAGTTCATTAAAATTTAAATAATATGTTGTCGGCTACTCAACCATTCTCAAAGAATTAAATCGCTTAGATGAAATAAAGACTACTTTACCACCCCAAACCTGCAAAAAGTATATACTTTCAAGAGTTTCTCAGATTTAAGATCTTTCGAAATTGCACGTATTGTGATTTAGAAGCACCATATACACTTCTAAAACATTTCAAATTCATGTCTGTAAAGAGTAATGACCATCATAATTCTGAACAATACTAGTATCTTTTTGAGAATATTGGAAGGTTTTCCAAGCCATAGCTTAACTTTCTTTGTTTTTCACTCCCTTTAGGATTGGTTTTCGATCATTTACATTTTTCATTTTTGAACCTAAGGAATCCTTTTGAAGTTTCAGCTTGAAAAGATTTGAATAATTGAGCGTGGATAGATCCCTCAGCCCAAGGAAATACTCTTTGTTGAGTAAATCTTATTAAGTTTAGAATTAAAAATCTTTTATTCGATTAATTAGCTAAACTGGGTTGGTTTGTGTCTTGAGCGGTCACATATTATGATAGACTAGAAAATGAAAAGCTCTATGAATCGAATTCGGGGGGGGGGGGGGCTCCTGCGCAGGAAGCACAGGACGAGGTCCTGTGCACAGATCTGAGCCGTCGAATCTGATCCAACGGCTCAGATCGATGGATTTCAAATTTTTTTTTTTGAAATCCATTTTTTTGAAATCCATCGATCTGAGTCGTTGGATTAGATCTGACGGCTCAAATCTGTGCACAGGACCTCGTCCTGTTCTTCCTGCGCAGGAGCCCCCCCTGAATCCCTATGAATCTCGAATGGTCAAATCCCATCTTTCATTCTCATGTTTATGATTAGTTGATTATGTTTTCATTGGTGCGGGTAGCTGCCCAGAAGCAGACACTGAAAAATGTTACAGACTACATTACAGATGTGATTTGTAAACGCGCTGATATCGCTATAATTATGCCTGCAAGTGTTCATGTACGACTTGAGTAATACTACATGGCACTGAGAGATTGCCTGGTATCTTGCCTGGTGGCTATCAGCCACCGTTGATGTGCCTCGAGAAAGTAAATAACAATAAACATTTTTATTCTAGCAAAAGGAATGAGATTATTTCAACAAGAAATTGAGAGAGATTTCCCAAGTTGGGTGCGATGAACACAAACCCTATATCTTCTATCTCTACCCTTCCATATCCTCTTCAGATCTAAATTCTAATCTGCTTTTCTTTTGTAGATCTAATATCCATCAGCCTTCGCTTTGCTTTGCTTTGCTTCGCTTCTTCACAACCAAACTGCAACCAAAAGCTCATGGTGAAACATTCAAGCAAAAAATTGCAAAATTGAATGAAAGCAAGCGACACTCACTTGTCTTCACATGAAACAATAATCAAATCGGGGAGATTCATTGTTGTTCTCAATGAAATTAAATTTGCTCCAGGAGTTGATGAAGCTGAAGAAGCTCAGATATCTTCGAATGCTTGATTGATTTCTCTTGAAATCTGAGCTAATGAACTACTAGGATTCGTCTAATCCTCTCGAATTCTAACAAGTAGGGTTTATCAATTTTGTTGTTTGGTCTTCATCACCATTGAAGAGATTATATTTAGGTGGCATTTTTTTTAAGTACTTAGAACTGATTTCTAACTTTGAACGACCTTCAAAATGATCTGTTTGTTTTGCTTTTGAATCAGCTGCTGATTCGAAGTTGTAAAATTAAAATGTATTTGTTTTTAGGTGTTGAATGGGAACAATTTGACAATTTTGCCCCACTGAGGAGACATACATGAATGGAGAGATGGTGGGTTGGAAACCCCACATTATATGATGGTGATCAATTTGTTAAAGCTTTCAAAACTACAAGCTACATAATGAAAATAACATGTAACATAATGAAAACTTGAAAATATACATGAGAGAGAATTGGAGAGATGAAGAAAAGTTTGGAAAATAAAAAGAAAGAAAACAAAGATGAATGAGAGAAACAAAATAAGTTTATTACCGTTGAAGAGTCTTTGTGAAGTTACGTAGAACGACAATGTTTGGTGACGAGAATGAAGGCGTGCCGTCAAAATTAGCTTAATTATTTTTAAGAAGATGGGGGCAGCAATTGTTGTTATAAAATTATTTAAATATTACTATTGGATTAATTTTTGAGTCAGCACTCAGTGCTAAGTGATCAACACCTCCCTAATACTTACTCCAATCAGAAGTTGATTAGAACTAAAAAAAACACTATAAACAAGGTGTCGCACTTCTTATTAAGACTTCTTACTCTATTCAGAAAAAAAACCCTTTAGATTTCATTATCTGGTTTGGTTTTATGAAAAGACGGTGAAAAAAATAAAAAGATAAGAAAAAAGGGTCCAGATTTTGTGATAATTAAAAAAGATATTAATAAAAAGAGGATATGTAATAGCAACCACGGCCTTGGGTATTATGTAATAACATTTCTAATTAATAAGCACAAAAATGTTATGAGCCCTTTCAATATGAAACTTGTGTCATAGCTTTTGTCTGAAAAAAATAAAAATAAAAATAAAAAATAAAAAAAAATAAAAAATAAAAAATAAAAGCCATCATATAACTATTAATAAAAGAAACTGATTATGTTACAAAATGTCATTATAGATCATTATATATATCAAATGTCATTATTAAAAAATAATGACATTCATTACATAAAGGTACTGAAATCCAAGTATATTTATAACATCCTTAATGTGCTATTAAATATATCTCTTTAAAGCCATTTTTGTTGTAGCGAGCTACCTCCAAGCCCAACCGTGGGGAAGATCAATATTGGTCGTTGGCTGCGACACCATGGATTGGAAGAGGAAACCTATAATCAGCCGTCCAGATCCCTCCTCGAAAAACTCTCACTATCCACAAGTTGGTCGAAAATAGGTTGACACGATTACCCCGGAATTGCAAGAAAAAGCATAGTGATATGATTTTCTTCTAGTAAGCTAGATTTAAAAAAAATAAAAAATTAGAGGCTCTAGCTATGAATCGTAGGGATGGTAACGGGGCGGATTTGAGCATACCCACTTCTGCCCCGCTGGGGATTTCGGGTCCCCGAAACCGCCCCGCATATTCGTTTATCATTTTCTTTTAAAACCATCCCCGCCCTGAAATGATATGCGGGAATATCCGCCCCGCCCCATTTAACCCGAAAAAAAAAGATCTGAGAAAATAGAAGAAGAATGGAACCCCAATCTCAAAATCCACCCCACCCACCTACATAAGATCTCCTTTCTCTTTCCACTCTCCTTCACATTTTTATATCAGACACCCAAAACACAGAGAAAAAAAACAGAGCAAAGCAAATCTCGACATCAATGGCGACCACCGACCACCACCCTGAGATCTGGATCCACCCCATCAATAGACAAAAAATGTGACCTGCGCTTAGTGAATGATGAATCCTGCCATTTTCAGTCAAGAAAAAAGGAAATGAATTATGAATTTCCATGTCTGAAAAGCTCCATCCCTTCTCTTTTAGTTTTAACCAATATAGATGTCAACATCTCAATCTATATTTACACATTCAAAGAACTCAGTTGCAATAACTAATTTAGAGCAGGCTTTCATTTGCACAAGTTTGGAGCTAGAAACAGCAAGGTTGGCAGCTCAAGAGGAGATTAAGAAGAGAGAAAACCAAGTGACCCACCTCAAAGACTTTTTGAATACAACTATTATGGAAAAGATGAGAGTCTGAGAGATGTGAGATATGAGAGATCGAATGGGTAGGTTTTTCTTTTCTTTTTAAAGGGTCAGGGGTATTTATGTAAATTTTCATACTTAAACGGATATCCGTGGGGCGGATATGGCCAAATTTGTATCCGCCCTGAAACCCGTTTAGCCATATCCAAATCCGCCCCACTGCCATCCCTAATGAATCGTGTACACTTGTGTTACCTTGTGTACACTCATGTAACCTTTTCAAAGTAAAATACACATTGATGCGTCCAAAATTCGGTCTCCTGTAAGTATGAACTGCAAAACAAATGTTAGATTGCCAAATACCATCTTTTTGGTGGCCGAAAGCACTCTGATGCTTAAGTCAATAACTCAGATGGAGATTGAGATAAATATGGATAGAGCTCAGTTAAAGTTGCATACCTTTGTCGAATGTTCCCTTTACCTTATATAGTGGTTGTTGTTAATTGCCTGCGTGACTTAAGCATGTGAGGCACAACGAGAGGAGACGTTATCTGTAACGATCTCCTTCTTCATGAAGATACATCCTTGGAGGCGTAACTTCATCCACGACTCTTTTTCTCTGTAACGTTCCTTCTCTTTAAGGGAGAACTTTATCAGGCCTGGATTTGAGCATTTAACTATGGTTTATTCTGGGCGGCCCGGTTTGGGCTTTTATGATTGGATTCGCCCTTTTGGGCTTTATGCATTGGCCTGGTCTAGGATACTTGATCCTCTTGATGGACGATCTCTACCACATGTACGTCTGTGACATCAGCCTTATTTGATGTATCATCGGCTACTCCTCCCTTTTATTTAGTGGGTATGCTGATGTAGCCACTAACTGTGAGACGGTTAGGTTTTTATTTCACCATCACGGCGCATTTAATGTCGTTATCAGCTGCTGCTGCATTTGTTCCCCCATTGTCTCATCCGCCTGTTCGCTTTGGCGTGATTTTTGGGATTTCGCATAGCCATTATGTCCTGCACATTTTCCTATGAGTAGTCCTTTTGTTGTTCCACCCCATAAAAAAAGGAGGTGGATACAGTACTTTCTTTTTTACGCTCTCTTTGTTTTCAGGCTTTGATTTTTTTTTCTTTCGTTTTTGTCTCATAACAATGTCTAGCTTCGGGATTATAAGTGGTGATGTGCTTGATACTTATGAAGCTTACTTCTCACCCAAGAGGGCGACAATCCTTATCTTCCGAGGCCTGACTATATTGCACTGTTCTCGGGCATGTTTCAAGCAAGCTTTAGATTTTCGGCTCCAGAAATCTTCTGGGAGTATTTAGGTTTCTCGGGCGTTTCTCCCATGCAAATGGTTCCTAACAACTGGAGGGTAATGATCACGACTTTAACGAGGGTCGTCTTATCTGAGATTCCAATGAAGGTCAGGGTTTTGCATTCTGTGGTGGGGTTTAGTGTAAACTCAAACAACACTTGCTATCTCTGTGGTCCATTCTGCTTCGATAATCTCCAAGACGAGTATAGGGTTGGTCGAGGCCCTGGTGTTACACATTGATTTCTTCTAATTATTTCAAGTTGGGCAATGTATAAATTCTACAATCATTTTGAAAACCCAAGAGGAATGAATTGTTTTTGTCTATGGAGTAGCAAGGGTTCTGAGATCGATTTAATAAGCTGCCCAAGTCTTCAGTAGAAGCTTTACTTACTACAGATATCCTCGACCACAGCGGTCTATATACTCTTAACAAAGCAGATCGTGCGGCGCTCATGAAGGCTTGTGCTTCGAAAGTTACTATTGTGTGCATTGGCGCTGTCGTCATTTCTAATAAGAGGCAAGAGCGTACTCCCTTGGCTGTAGTTGGCGACGCGGGCAATGATTGGGAAGTGAGCTTCACTAAGAGGCCTACGAGTAGAGGTGTCGTTAATGCTGGATCGAGCGTTAGAAAGGGGAAAGTTCCTAGGCCTACCAGTCCATCTAAGATGTTGGCAATCAGGTCTGGTCATATCCCAAAGAAGAAGAAGCTCGCTACTTCAGTTCCTGGCATTACCAGGCCTTCTCCGCTTCCTGCATCTTTTAGGAAGGGCGGTAGTGATGCTATCGATCCTGCTGCCCGAGAGGTTGAAGAGATAAATCAAACTCTTGATAGGAGCAAGAAAGAGGTTTTTCATCCTTTGGACAATCATGAGAAAAGCCTAGTCTCCTCGTATGGCGTACCTGATTTCACCGACTTGTTTGTTGACGATTCTCGTGTTATTGACAACAAGATGCTCCAGCTTGGTGTCAAAATGTCTAAGAATCCGGGCAGTACAAAGACTTTATTTTATTTCGAGTTCGACTCTTTGTTAGGGGATCAACTCATTACTAGTGATTAGGGTTCTAAGGGTCATGTTCCTTCTGTCGTTGCGGGTACCTCGGAGTTGCATGCTATTATCCCTGCTACACGTGCAACTGCTGTTACTTTTAAGAAGTTCAGCTGGTCTTCTGAGTCTGACGTGCAAGACAATACTCGTAATCTCATCGACAAATGCCACGGGCGGTTGGTCGGAAAGGCTCCTATGCCCGTGCATCTGCCACACAATCAAATCGATGAAAGGCTTGAGCATCTTATGGAGGAGATGAATCACCTCGTTTATGCTGGCGTTATGGGGTTAGATTATAAGGCCACACATGATCAAGTTGTGCTATTTGAGCAGAACCTGGCAGGGCAGGCCTTGGTTCTCTCTCATGTACTCCGCAAATTTGATCTGCTGAAAGCACAATGTGCGGAGTATACGAAGGTTGCACGGACTTCGCTGAAGGAAGTCGAGGATGTTCGGAATAAGTTTTCTTCCAACCTTGAAACCTCCAAGGTTGAGTTGGATCGAGTGCATTCTTAGTTGAGTACTGATGAGAAGGAGTTGTCCGATAGTGTAGCTGACTGTGCCGAGGCCAAGCGTTCTACTGTAGAGTACTTTGCTAGTCTGAAGGCTTCTATAACACAAGTCGCTCAGTTGAATACCGAGTGTGCTACTGCCAAAATGGCAGCTGATGCTAGGCTTATTGCTGTTGAGAGTGAACTCGCGTCGACTCAGGTTGAGCTTGCATCAATTACCAACAAATCAAAGGATGTAGAAGCAGCGGATTGGAGAAGAGTAGTCGATGGTCGCCATGCCTGGATTTATCTAAGTATCGTTGCTATGTTGAGCAAGTATTTGATAATGAAGAGCAACCCGTTTCGGGTCTGCTGATTGACCCTGTTGATGAGAATGCCTCTTCTTGAGTACCTTTATTGAGCACTTTTGTCTTCATGCAATCATTTCTGATGTAACGAATTTGGAAAGTCAATGAGAATC
Source organism: Berberis vulgaris (assembly GCA_963556465.1). Classification (NCBI taxonomy): domain Eukaryota; kingdom Viridiplantae; phylum Streptophyta; class Magnoliopsida; order Ranunculales; family Berberidaceae; genus Berberis; species Berberis vulgaris. The sequence goes on along the minus strand of OY747124.1, from coordinate 74,938,663 downwards.
TCATTTATTTTTATTATTTGTGCACAATGTCTTTCTGTCTATCTTGTTAGACTTAGTTTTTTGCTTTGGACATTCCTAGCAAAATTCTGACTTATTCGACCAAATTTTTATAAATGTGCTTTGATGTTCGACGTACTAGTCAAGTATAATTATTTTTTTTATGAATTTCCACTCTTCATGTCTGGATTTCGATGTTGTACATTATAGTCGAAAGAAGGAAAAGTCTGGCTCGTGTGTCCAGGTACTTTACTACTTCGTGGTTGATCGAACCAGAAGTTTCATTTTTATGCCCGACTTGTTTGTCCTGATACATATATTCAGATTTTACTCGTAGCTTGATGATTTGGTCGCGCTTTGCGTTCCTTCGAGTGAAACTTTTAGTCTGACTTCTTTGTCCCGACTTGAGTTTGTCGCTTGTACACAAAATGGATGATGTGAAAATGAGTTTCATTGATAATATTTTTTCTAATGCTCTACATTCCACGGTCGAGGTAGCTGTTCATCCTCCATATTTTCTAACCAGTATGTTCTTGGTCTGTTGATATTTATTACTTTGTATGGCCATTCTCAATTCGGATTCAGTTTGCCAGCGCCTGGTTCCTTCATGTTGAGTTGGATTTTTTGGAGTACCCAATCGCTGACATTGAACGTGAAAGGTTTTACTTTTTATTTATAATAGCTGACCATACGTTGTTGGTAGGTTGCTGCTTTGATAGAAGCCTTTTCTCATTTTTCTTCGAGGAGATCTAATTTGATTCTCAATGCTTCATTAATGTCTTATTCTCAAAATTCTTCAGTTCTGAATGTTGGCATACCAACTTCTACGAGAATCATTGCTTCAAACCTGTATGCGGAGGCAAACAGAGTTTTTTCTGTTGGTGACCTCAGCTTGCCTATTTGCCAATGGATGGGCGGGTGCTGAGAAGTGTTGTTGGATGCCTAGATTTTTGCACAGTTCCTTAACCTTCTTGCCTTCGAATTGCTTCCCGTTGTCCGTGACAATTACCCTTGGGATTATGAATCTGCATATTATGTCTTTCCAAAGGAATTTTTCAACTTGAGCTTCTCCTATTCAACTAGTTGACCACCAATTTGGAGTCAGTGAAGACACTGGTCTCTTTTATTCCCAAGTGTTTTGCTAATTATAGCCCAACTATCAGTACTTCGTACTCGACTTCGTTGTTCGAGGCTTTGAAATTGAATTTTATCGTCTTCTCTAACGTTACGCCTTTCAAGTTGTACTTAATCGTTCCAGCTCTACTTCCCACCTCGTTGGATGTTGTCACAACGGAGGATCCATTCATGGATGGTTTGTTTTGTTTGTTCCTCTTCATGGTTGCCATCTTGCTAAAGGTCGATGTTGTCTGTGAATTCTGCGATGAAATCCGCCAACGCTTGAACTTTTATTGTAGTTATGGGGGCATAGCGGATGTCGAACTTCCCAAGTTCTATTGCCCATTTCACCATTATTTCGAATAACTCTTTTTTGTGCAATATTGACCGAAGTGGCTGTTCGGTCATGACAATGATTGGATAAGCTTGGAAGTATGGTCATTTCTTGAAGATACGATCAAGGTGAGCTTCAGTTTCTCCAAAGTCGGGTAGTTGATCTTCGCATCTGCAAGTGTTTTGCTGATGTAATATACTAGCTTTTGTGCACACTTCTTCTCCCGTATCAATGCTGAACTTACCGCATTGTTGGACACAAACAAGTATAAATACAGTGTTTCCTCGAAGCTAGGTTTTGACAGCAGCTTAGTGCTCCCCATGCACGTCTTCAAGCTTTGGAAAACCTTATCACATTCTTCATTCCACTTGAATGTCCTGTTCCCCTTCAAGATTTTGAACAAAAGGTAGGCATTTGTCTGAGGACTTGGAAATGAATCTGTTTAAAGTTCGTTGGTGACTGCATGTTGAATAGTGTTTGTATCTGTTTCGGGTCAGCTTCAATTCCTCTTTTGTTGACCATATATTCAAAGAATTTCCCTAATTTTACTCCAAATGTGCATTTCTCCAGGTTCAGCTTCATTTTGTATCTTCGGAGTGGGAGAAGGTATGTTTGAGATTTTTGATATTGTATGCTTCGCGTAAGCTTTTGACCAACATGTCATCGATATACACTTCCATCATTTTACCGATTTGGTATCTGAACATTTTGTTGACCAGTCGCTAGTGCATGCCTCTTGCGTTCTTTAGTCCGAATGGCATCACCCGATAGCAGTATCTACCTCTTTCCGTTATAAAAGACGTATTTTCTTGGTCAGGAGGGTGCATCTATATTTGATTGTACCTAGAACATCCATGAAGTTCAGAAGTTCGTGTCCAGCAATGGCATCCACTATCTGGTCTATGCATAGGAGTGGGAAACTGTCTTTTCGGCAGGCTTTGTTCAAATCGGTGTAATCTACTCATTTTCTCCACTTGTAATTTTTTTCTTTACCAACATTGTGTTAGCTAACTAGTCTGGGTAGTGAGATTCTCTTATCATTCCTGCAACTATCAGACGGTGCACTTCTTCGTTTATTACTTGATTACATTCTAGGGCAAACAACCTTCTTTTTTGTCGGATTGATTTCTTGTCCGGGTTGACTTATAGTTTGTGATTGGTGACAGACGAGTCTATTCCCACCATTTCTTTCATCTTCCAGTAAAAAACGTCATGATTATCCTTCAACAATTGGACCAGTTTCATGGCAAATTTTGGATGGATTTTTGTGCCAATCTGAAATGCTTTGTTTCCTCCATCATCCAGGTAGATTATTGTCGTTTCTTCTTCTGATTGCTCAGTGTTTGGTTGATGTCTTGGACTAGTTGGGGCTGTATCATCATCCAGAAGGTTGGGGTCTGTTTGACCAGATTGTTGCAGTGGCTCTTCTGGTCAATGTAATAATTGCTATTTGTGCGGAGCTTTTAATCACTATATAGTGGCATTCGCATGCAGTTGGCTGATCTCTTTTGATTATTCCGATGGCATCTTCGGTATGGTACTTCAAGCATTGATGCATGGTAGAGGATATCGTGTCCATTTCGTGTATCCAAGGCCTTCCGAGAAGCATGTTGTATGCGGATGGGGCATCAACAACAAGGAAATATGTCAACACGACTCGTTGTCTTCCTGGTTTTTCCGTTTCGATTGGCAGCTGGATCATTCCGATAAGATGACATTGTTCTCCGCTAAAACCTACAATTGGGTGATCGTTGAGCGAAAGCATTTCTTCGGTGAACTACATCTATCAGAACACTGTTAGGTACAGAGGATTGGGCAAGCTGCCTGTGTCGATCAGTATTCTTTTAATCTCCCACCTTGCTATCAGTACCGAAGGTACCAGGGTGTCTGATAATCACATAATTATAACATTTTTTTACCTCTTATTATATTTTTGTTAATCCTTGTTTTATTTTATTTTAAATTAATTATTAAATTTTTGTGTTTTTGTAGAATTCTGAGCAATAACAAAGAAATAAAAAAAAAATGCAATGAATAAATCACAGACGGTGACTTCAGAAGAAGTGGAGGTGAGAATAGCAAACTCAAAACCAAACCCAAAACCAAATCCGTAAACCCAAACCCAATCAAACCCAAAGCATATTCTCTTAATTATCCAAGATTCTAGTTTGATTTAAGCCTTAAATCACTTATTGAACCCTCCCCTTAACTTGTCCAAGTTAATTTTCTTAATTCTCTATAAATACAATAGAAATGAATAAGAAAAGGGAAGAAGAGAAGGGAAAGAAAAAAAAATACAGAATACCAAAACCTCTTCTTCACAATTTGTGATTCTCATCATCATCCCAACCAAGCAAAATCACCACCCACAGCCTATCCATCTCTGTTTTCTCTCCTTCACTCCACCGAAACATAGGCGTGACAACCCTGTTTTACTTCATCTTCAACCACCGTCACCGGCTGCACCACCACTCACCACTCACAACTCACCACTCGGTTCTCATCTCTCATTCATTTTCTTCATCACAGCGCCTATCAACCACCACCAACATCTTTAGCCGGAAGACCACATCAGCTCTTGTGCACTTGCGGTTATTACAAGTGGGTCAATTTAGCCAGTTTGTTTAGGCCAGTTAAACACGCAACAAGTTTTTGGCGCCGTTGCCGGGGAAGGTAGCGGTGTAATTGAATTTAAGATTTATTTTCACTAATTAAAAAAAAACAAAATTTTATTTTTATTTTGTTAAGTTCTTTTTACACTCATTTCATGTTATTTGTTTGATTTTGCAGAATACACGCTTCTCGAGGAAATTGGACGATCCTGCAAACATCGAACAAATTTTAATTTTAATTAAATTTTTTATTTTATTTTTTGAGGGGAGTTTTAATTTTATTTTCACCTCGTTTTACGAGTGTGTGGTGTAATAATTTTTGTAAACTCTATTGTTTTCCATTTTTAATCACCTAAAAAAAAAACCCAAAATTTTCCAAGTCAAAAGAAATTATAGGGAAACAATTTTAATTGTTACCCAATAAATTTTTTTTTATGATTTAGAAATCCGACTTCTAAGACCAAGACCAATAATTTCATTGCATATGCTTGTGTGCTGATTGAAACGGATAAAAAAAAGTCGGACATTTTTTTTAATTGTGCTAACTTTTTGTGCAGAACGGAATACACACACTGTAAGTACTTCTATCACACGCAATGTATTAGCGACCCGGGTGCTTTGTGTAATTGTTTGAAATTGTGTGATTGGTTGTTTAATTTCTGTAATTGTGGATGCGAAACTTTAGAAATTCATAATAAGCAGACCCAGCTTCTAAATAGAAACTGGTGGGACTTGATATCCCCACCTCATCACTCCAGCTGTGTGCAACCAATAGCCAAACATAATTAAAATCAGTTAGCAAGTTAGATAGAGCCATCTTTTAGGTACGGTGTTCATAGGACAACCAAGACCAAGGTGAATCCAATAATTTTTGTGTTGACCAAAGCTAAAAGTGACGATGGGTTTAATCATTCAATGAACTTCGAGAGGCCACTGCCACAAGGGTAATTTACCCGGTACGCCGAGTCATAAGTAAGCTACGATCCACAAGAAGAATTGGTGTAACTAACAGTTTTGGGTTAGGAACACAAGCCTCAAGTGTACATTTAACATCACATCGTTGTCACATCTATTGGCTTACAGAGCGGTAGCACAAGGAAGTACTTAATTGGACCATTGTGACCTCCTTCTCTTGTGCGATAATCCGGTTTCTTTGGAACAAAACTCCAGCCTACTGATTTTGAACTTTGTGGTGTAAAGTATACACTCTTAGGATCATCTTGTAGCACCCATTGCTCTGATATAAAGATTACATTAGAAATAATCAGTCCCCCAAAGATAAAAAGATAATTAATCTCAAAAACACTGATTGCTTAGGAAGGTATTTTTTCTTGTGCATCAATTGGTTGCAGATTGTGTTTGAATCTGTGCATGATTTTTTTTAAGGTTAGTAAACATTTCAAACCTCACTTGGTGTAGACCTGTTTATGCGTATTTGGGAACGAGATTCGAGAGGTAGACTAATTCAAGAGGATCCTGTAGAGTTGTCTGAAGTCCCTATTGACCTTCTAGAATCGTTCTCCTTACCGAGTGAGACCACTGAAATGGCTGGGGAGAGAGCATTTAAGGATTATTTCTCTCCACGTTCCAATAACACCCCATCTTGCATTGTCTTACCTGAGACCACTACAAGTAACTTTGAGTTAAAACCATCAATTATCCACCTTTTGCCTTCCTTTTATGGTCTAGAAAAAGAGGATCCCTATCTTCATGTCAAAGAGTTTCTTGAAATTTGTGCTACTCTGAAATATCCCAATTTTTCTGATGATTCAGTTCGTCTTAGGCTGTTCCCCTTTTCTTTAAAAGATAGGGCGAAGTCATGGTTAAACTCCTTAGAAACTGGAACCATCGACACTTGGGATGCCCTATCAGGAAAAGTTTTGACAAAATATTTTCCTATTCATAAAACAAATGCCATCCAAAGAGATATATCTAATTTTCAACAGAAAGAGGGTGAGCATTTCTATGAATGTTGGGAAAGATTCATTAAACTCATTGCTAGGTGTCCCCATCACGACTTTGAAAAGTGGCGCTTGGTTCAATACTTTCAAGAAGCGTTAACCCCTCAAAAACATCGAATGATTGACGCCACTAGTGGTGGGTCACTTATGAAGATGAGTGCTAATGAGATTTGGGAATTCTTTGAAGCTACTTCTGAAAATTCTCAACAATGGGATTATTCAAGAAAAGACTCGGATAGGCAAAAGGGTGGTTTGTATGAAGTAAGGGATACATCATCTACTCCTCATCTTCCTCCTTTTTCAAGGTTGGAAGCAGTTGTAATGACAATGGCACAGAAGATTGATGCATATCTGGAAAAGTCTTAGCTATCAATCCAAACCAATGTTCCATCCGAGGTTTGTGCTGCATGTTCAAGTTCTAGTCATTCCACATCAGACTGTCAGTTGAAAAATGAGTACCCTGCTTATTTTGCTGAGCAAGTCAATGCATTCAATACCTTTAGGCAATCTGGTTATAATCCACACTCAAATTTTTACAATCCAGGTTTAGCCAAACACCCTAATCTCTCATGGGCCCATGGTCAACATCAAGGAGGCCCAGTTGTTATCCCTCAAGCTCCTCGAGCTCCAATTCCTGCTAATAGGCCTCAATTCAATCAAGATGTACCTCCATCTAACATTCAGAGTTTACAGGATATAGTGAACCAATTTATGCAGAGAACAGGAACCATGCTCTAACAAAACTCTCAGGCTATCACCGAACTAAGAGCTACTTCTCAACAACAATCTCAAGCCATCCAAAAGGTTGAAATGACTTTAAGTCAAATAGCAAAATCCTTTCCTGAAAGAGAAGCAGGAAGATTCCCTGGTCAACCCATTCAAAATCCTAAGGGGGGCCAATTCGAAATAGGCAGTGCATCTCAGCCACGCAATGAAGATGTCAAATCTATCATCACCCTTAGGAGTGGAAAACAAGTTGACAACCAAATTAGAATGCCTAATTTGATTGATCCTGAATCCCAATCCACGCCAAAACAAGTCACACCTCCATCTGAGAAGGAGGCTGATAAAGCCTCATCTTCTCAAGAGGATCATCATCTTGACTCTGATCCCACCAAGGCATCCTATATGCCTAGAGCACCATTTCCATCGTGGTTAGTTCCGGCGAAGAAAGGAACAAATGCCAACGATATAATGGAAATTTTTAAACAAGTTCAAATAAATATTCCATTACTCGAGGCCATTAAGCAAGTTCCCTCTTATGCCAAGTTTTTGAAGGATTTGTGTACACAAAAGCGAAAACTGAATGTGCACAAAAGAACCTTCCTAACTGAGCAAGTCAGCTCCATCCTTCAACACAAAACCCCACCTAAGTACAGAGATCCTGGTTGCCCGACTATATCATGTGTGATTGGTGATCATATGATTGGGAAGGCACTGTTAGATTTAGGGGCAAGTGTTAATCTATTGCCATATTCAGTATATGTGCAATTGGGTCTTGGTGAGTTGAAACCAACTCAAGTGACACTGCAATTGGCAGACAGGTCTGTACGAGTCCCCCGCGGTGTGATAGAGGATGTGATCATTAAGGTTGACAAATTTTATTTCCCTGTAGACTTCATAGTCCTTGACACACAACCTGTTCACAATCCCTCTAGTCACACTCCAGTTATTTTGGGTCATTCATTTTTTGCCACATCCAATGCTATCATTAACTGCCGAAATGGAATCATGAAATTATCATTTGGTAACATGACCGTCGAACTCAACGTATTCAATGTAAGTCAACAACCTCCCGAGTCTGAGGATTCCTTTGAGGTTAACATGATTGAGAGTTTGGCGGAACATTCATTTCCTCAGTTTAATGATCCTTTAGAGGCTTGTTTGACTCATTTTAATTTAGACTTCGATATTAATGATTCCATCAGGGAAGTCAATACTTTGCTTGACTCTACCCCTATAATGGAAACTAGTTATAAATGAAAGCCTAGGGTGGAACCTCTTCTACTCAGTGAGTCAAAACAAGTCCCTTTCATTGAAAAAACACCCAAGCTCGACCTAAAAGTATTACCTGACAACCTCAAGTATGCATTTTTAGGTATTGACAATACCTTACCTGTTATTATTTCATCTGCATTGACTGAAGAACAGGAAGGAAAATTGTTAGATGTTTTAAAAGAACATAAAACAGCACTTGGGTGGACTATCGCAGATATTAAAGGAATAAGTCCAATCGTTTGCATGCATCGCATTCATATCGAAGATAATGCCAAAGTATCGCGTGAAATGCAACGTAGACTTAATCATAATCTAAAGGAAGTTGTCCGAGCCGAAGTGCTCAAATTGTTGGATGTGGGTATAATCTACCCAATCTCGGATAGTCCTTGGTTAGTCCTGTTCAAGTTGTCCCAAAAAAGTCAAAGGTAACGGTAATCAAGAATGAATTATTACCAACCCGCATGACCACAGGGTAGCGAGTATGTATTGATTACCGTAAGTTGAACTTGGTCACAAGGAATGATCACTTTCCTCTTCCTTTCATTGATCAGATGCTTAAAAGGTTAGCCGGACATGATTACTATTGTTTTCTTGATGGGTATTCCGGTTATAACCAAATCCCCATTGCACCCGAGGATCAAGAGAAGACCACATTCACTTGTCTCTTTGGTACTTTCGCATATCGGAGAATGCCCTTTGGATTGTGTAACGCACCCGCTACTTTTCAGTGGTGCATGCTTAGTGTTTTTTTCGATATGGTTGAGAGGTTCCTCGAGGTGTTTATGGATGATTTCTCAGTATTTGGTGATTCATTTGATGAATGTCTACATCATTTAACTTTAGTGTTAAATAGATGTGTGGAGAAAAATCTTGTCTTAAATTGGGAGAAATGTCATTTTATGGTACGACAGGGCATTGTTCTTGGACATGTAATTTCACACAAGGGAATTGAAGTCGACAAAGCCAAAATTGATTTAATTTTGAGTCTTCCGCCTCCAAAGACGGTTAAGGAAATTAGATCTTTTCTAGGCCACACTACACCAAATTGGCACTTTTGTAACAACTCTCAAAACAGTATCACTTTTGAGATGTTACAATCCACCAAACAATTTCAAGTCAAAACTAAATTTAGTCAAAAAAATGAAAAACAGTAACACAAAAAAAATGATACAATAAGTTGGATCACCATGAATAGCATCACTTTTATAACCATACTCTTCATGGTGATACAATTATTGTATCATTTTATTTTGTGAAAATGTGTAAAATTGTTAGGTGGATTGTTACACTTCAAAAGTGATACTGTTTTGGGAGTTGTTACAAAAATGCCAATTTGGTGTAGTGCCATGCTGGATTTTATCGAAGATTCATCAAAGACTTTAGCAAAATCGCTCGTCCTTTATGCAATTTACTTGCTAAAGACGCGGTTTTTGTTTTTGATGAAGATTGTTTGAAAGCTTTTGAGAAGCTTAAACAATTATTGGCTTCAGCTCCAATCATCCAATCTCCTAATTGGAACTTTCCCTTTGAGCTTATGTGTGATGCTTCCGACTTTGCACTCGAAGCTGCCTTAGGACAACGATTGGACAAATAGCCACATGTCATTTATTACGCTAGTAGAACTCTACAAGACGCACAGCTTAATTACTCCACCATTGAGAAAGAGTTATTAGCTGTAGTCTTTGCTCTAGACAAATTTCGGTCTTACCTTATAGGATCCAAAGTAATTATTTTTACTGATCATGCGGCGTTAAAGTATCTTTTCTCTAAAAAAGATGCTAAACCTCGCTTAATTCGATGGGTCCTATTGCTACAAGAGTTTGATATTGAAATTCGGGACAAGAAAGGTTCGAAAAATGTTGTAGCTGACCATTTATCTAGACTTCTGGTAGAGTCATCTATCGAAGATTTACCATTGAATGAGTCATTTCCTGATGAGCAATTATTTGCTCTCTCCCAATTACCTTGGTATGCAGATATCGTGAACTATCTTGTTACAGGTCAACTTCCTTTTAAGTGGTCTAAACAAGATAGATCCAAATTTCTTGCTGAGGTTAGACATTTCTTCTGGGATGATCCATACTTGCTCAAGTATTGTCCTGATCAGGTTATCAGGAGATGTGTTCCTGAGAGTGAATTTCATAGCATCATCTCATTTTGTCATGAGCAAGCTTGTGGTGTCATTTTAGATCTAGAAAGACAACTGCAAAAGTTTTGCAGAGTGGTTTTTATTGGCCTACCCTTTTTCGAGATACTCATGCCTTTTGCACCACTTGTGATCGATGCCAACGAATGGGTTCCATTTCTCGTCGCAACATGATGCCCCTTACTAATATTCTTGTGGTTGAAATTTTTGATGTTTTGGGTATTGATTTCATGGGACCATTCCCGCCTTCGTTTGGCAATCTTTTCATCTTTGTTGCTGTGGATTATGTGTCCAAATGGGTAGACGCGATACCATGTAAAACGAATGACCACAGGGTTGTGGTAAGATTCTTGAAAGATAATATCTTTTCTCGTTTTGGTATTCCGCGTGCCATTATAAGTGACGGTGGTTCTCATTTTTGCAATAGACCGTTCGAGCTATTAGTAAAAAATACTCCATCACTCATAAAGTTGGCACCCCCTATCATCCACAAACAAGTAGGAAAGTTGAGATTTCCAATCGGGAGATTAAAAACATTCTAGAGAAGACAGTCAGACCAGATCGTAAAGACTGGTCTCAACGTCTGAGTGATGCTCTCTGGGCTTATAGAACAACATTTAAGACCCCGATTGGAATGTCTCCATATAGGCTTGTTTTTGGAAAAACATGTCATTTGCCTGTGGAATTGGAACATCGTGCATATTGGGCCATCAAGACGTTCAATTTTGATATGGTCAAGGCTGGATCACATCGTAAGCTTCAACTTAATGAGTTGGAAGAGATCCGAAATGATGCATACCACAATGCCAAAATCTACAAAGAACGAACGAAGATATTTCATGATAAATCCATTTTTCGTAAGTTCTTTGAACCGTCTAAAAAAGTTTTGTTGTTCAACTCTCGGTTACGACTTTTTCCTGAAAAGTTGAGATCTCGGTGGTCTGGACCTTATATTGTGAAAGCAGTGTTCCCACATGGAGCTGTGGAGATCGTTGACCCTAAGGATGGCCATGTATTTAAGGTAAATGGTCAACGACTTAAGCCATTCTTAGAGTTACCTCGATTAGAAGTCGAGGTTGATGTGATTCTATTAGAGGACCCTGTGTATCAGAATTGAGGATCTTTTGGGTTTTGTCGAGCTGATGACGTTAAACCAAGCGCTACTGGGAGGCAACCCAACTTTTGTTGTAAGAGTGCATGTTGAGTGTGTATTTAATCTATTTATATTAACAAATCCACAATTCTTTTGTCTCTGAGGTCTCATCGGTGGATTACTTGTGGAAATTGGTAAAATCTTCATCGCGGTAATACTGTTCTAACCTCCTCTCATGTACTTATTTAATTCATTTGTAAGAATTATTTTGTTAAACATTGAGGACAATGTTTGGATTAGGTTTGGGGGTAGGGTTCATGAGTTGGTGAATTTTTCGTAGTGTTTTCTTTTCTTATTCTTAAAAAAAAAATTGTGCTTTTCTGTCAAGAAAACTTGGTCTTTTGCGATTATGAAATGGATTTTAAATGTTTTATGCTCAAGAAAATGCAAGCCAACTTGACATATTGGTATATTGATAAAGACTGAAAGTTTAGTATGATCCTTAAGTTAGATCTAGTTCATAAGATTTTTCAACTCGATTATCTTTGCACCATGAGCCATGTTAGCATATCTTGAAGTTGATGAGTAAAGTATATACTAGAAAACCTTAGAATAATAGTGGAGACTTAACCCTAAAAGTTTTGAATCTTTCTATTTTTTCGAGGGTTATACATAAACTCTGATTTTCTTGAGTCCGTATTATCTCGTTGATGATCTCATTATTCTCATTTTTTCTGATCAATTGCTTTGGGAATGACGTCAAAATTGAATTATTACATTAGAACTTCTTGGCTTATTCAATTGAGATGTCATAATACTGACCCGAATTTAGGAAATGATCTAGGCATTTTTTTCCTTTTCTTTCTTTAGACCATTAACTAGCCTTTTAACTTACCCATAACATTAACCTTTTTGTAGCCTTTTGAGCCTTAGAATAACTTTTATTTGTTAACCCATTAACCTTTACCCAACTTTTCAGGGAATGTGTATGGATGGATATACTTGGTGTAAAAAGGGCATTAAAGAGCAAAATATGAGATATTTCATAAATCCTCTATGTGAAAAAAAAAATGATTCTTCAATGAGGATAAAGATGTGAGAATGAAGAAAAAATTGATGGTGCGCAACATTGGTTTATTCTTGACAGCCCTAATTGTTCGTGAATGGGTGTATACATTCCTAGAAATTTTTGTTAGAATCCTTTGACATTCCTTATTAACCATTACCCAAGCCTCGTTACAACCCAACAAAGTCCTAGTTGATCTTAGGTAAAGGTTGGTTCCGTAGATGTGGAGATTTAAAAACCAAGACCTATGGTGTTTGATTCAGCATTCCCAAAAGTAATTGATATTCCTTTCCATGAGATCATGTTCATTCCATTCTTGAAAAGTTCGTTCTTCATAATACTATATGTAAGATGATTGTTTTCCATTATTTACTCTTTCCTCACATATAAACTGAGTGAAATACCAAATCTCTGAGTGCTTTATTGTGAATGACATGAGAGGTTTGAAGTCAAAACAAACTTTCTACAGGAGATTTAGTCATTATTTTACTTTGAAATGAAAAGTTATGTTGATAGTGCTTTTCACACACACACATTGAGTTGAGGATGATTATGAATTTTTTCTAACTTTTGGAGAATATTAAATTATTTGGAGATTTGTTGATACACGAAAATGACACCGTTGGTTTCTTGCATATCTTGAAGTTTTAAAATAAACACTGTTTGACCAAGTTTTGTTGAGTCAGTAATGTTTGTGGGTAACATTTTCTGGAAACCCTCACGAGGCTATAACTCGTGCCCTAGAGGTAATCTAGGGGTTCAAAGCCTTGTTGCACGTTTTCAAAGGTAAGTGCAATCGACGATGCCTGCGAAAGTGAGTTAGGATTTTCTTTTTGATTTTCTTCTTTGTTTTGCTCGAGGACTAGCAAAATATAGGTTTGGGGTTATTTGATAATCACATAATTATTACATTTTTTTACCTCTTATTATATTTTTGTTAATTCTTGTTTTATTTTATTTTAAATTAATTATTAAATTTTTGTGTTTTTGTAGAATTTGGAGCAATAACAAAGAAATCAAAGAAAATGCAATGAATAAATCACAGACGGTGACTTCAGAGGAAGTGGAGGTGAGAATAGCCTGAGCCCATAACCTAAACTCAAAACCAAACCCAAAACCAAATCCGTAAACCCAAACCCAATGCCAAACCTAATCAAACCCAAAGCATATTCTCTTAATTATCCAAGATTCTAGTTTGATTTAAGCCTTACATCACTCATTGAACCCTCCCCTTAACTTGTCCAAGTTCATTTTATTAATTCTCTATAAATACAATAAAATTGAATAAGAAAGGGGAAGAAGAGAAGGGAAAGAAAAAAAATACAGAATACCAAAACCTCTTCTTCACAATTTGTGATTCTCATCACCATCCCAACCAAGCAAAATCACCACCCACGGCCTATCCATCTTTGTTTTCTCTCATTCACTCCACCGAAACAGGGGCGTGACAACCCTGTTTCATTTCATCTTCAACCACCATCACCGGTTGCACCACCACTCATAACTCACCACTCGGTTCTCATCTTTCATTCATTTTCTTCATCACAACGCCCATCAACCACCACCAACATCTTTCGCCGGAAGACCACATCAGCTCTTGTCGCAGTCCCTGCTCACCACCAGACAGGAGCAGATCGCCCACAGCGTCTTCTCGCCTCTCTCTCTGTTCGAATTGAGGAAGAAAGGTTGGGTTACTGTTTGCACCCCACCTTATAACTCAGTACCACCACAGAGACTTAAATCAAGTTGACGCTACTGGCACCCAGTGGACCTTGCTGAGAGCACCTCGGCTGAGAAATATCAAAACTATTTGCACCCACTGGGATCTGCTGAGTCACACTGGACCTGTTCCTGTTTGCACACTGCTGAATGCTCTATAACACCACAGTGAATTAAGTCTCAAACTCTGAAATTAATTTCATTTTACTTTATTATTCCATGATTAATATTAATTAATTCGCGATTTATAATATTTTACTTTCACCTAATGTGTCATGCATCTTAGGTTGTTAGAAAAATATTATGTTATAAATCAAACATGTTTTAATTAAATAATTAAACTTGTGATTAATTGTGCCCTAACAAGACAATTAATGCTAGGAGTTTATACATTGCTAGAGTCATTTATTTGAAATTGGAATAATAACAAAAATTGAATATAATTTTAGGAGCTTGAAAAATATTTTGCAAATTGTGGTTTCCCTCCAACTCTTTTCTTTTATTTATTGTTATTTTTATTACTTTTGTTTAACTCGGATTTTTAAACATTGTAACCCCCATTTTCTCCAAATTAGTTTAGGAAAATTATTAAATTCAACTTAATCCACCTTCCTCGTGGGATCGACCTGTACTTGCCGTTGTCTACCAGTTAGACACCGTGCACTTGTGGTTATTACAAGTGGGTCAAATTAGCCTGTTTCTTTAGGCCAGTTAAACCCGCAACAGTGTCATTATGAGGGAAATGGAATCCCTTCACATCTTCATCGGAGAATGTCAGAGTTCGCTGCGTCGTTCTGGCACGTTATGCGGAAGGGCTCTGGGTATCTGATCTTTGTTCGTAAATTCTGGATTGATCATTTTCGAGACCGATTGGATAGCTCCTTCTCTCCGATTACGCCATGTAAGACGTATATAAGCTCCCTTGATTGCTCATCTGACCTAACTTTTCCTTCTTTCCGCCTAATGAACTCTCTAAGTCGTCCTTTTTGGATATGGCGTTTGATCTCGTCCTTCAAGTTGTAGCAATCCTTGGTGTCATGCCCATAGTCCTCGTGGAAAGAGCAATATCTGTTTTTACTTCGCCTGTCTGGATCTTCTATCATTTTGGGTGGCCACGTAACGTCCTCCCACTTCGTTATAGTTTTGAGCAAGGTAGTCAAAACGTAAAGCGAAGGCGAAGCGATTTGCCATGGCTTGGCTTTAAGGGAAAAGCGAAGCGTGAAGCGATGGTTTTACGCAAATAAAGCGACCCTAAAAAATGATTTTTAATATTATATAAAAATGTAAAATATATGCATTATGTCTTTTGTACTAGATTTACAGGTGTTAGTTCAAGTCAATGTAAGTGTTCATATTGCTTCATATGTTATGTTGTTTGTTACTGTTCACTACAACATCATACTTGCAACCAATGTCCTCCCAAAGACTACTCTCCCTTGCCCCATGGTTTTTTTTTTTTCCATAATCCATCACTTAAATCACTAAGTATACAAAAAAATAACAACATTATTAATGTGTAAATTATTAATGCATAGATAATAAATGTATAAATGTGGGTTATTTCTTCGAGGTCATAACGATAGAAATTTCGGTGAAGCTCTGTTGAAGGTAAGAAGATTTGTACCTCGAACAAGATCTCCAAATCATGCTCTGTTGAAGCTTTTTAATTCTGCTGTGAGCTCTAAAGAAAAAGTGAGAAAGAGAAAAAAAAAATGAGACGAAGAAGAAAGATAAAAAACGCAAAAAAAAGGCTTTTTGTTTAATAAAGCCATGGCTTTAGTGGCTTCACGCTTCAACAAAAAAACGCTAAAAGCGGTGGCTATTTTTGCCTTCAGAGTAGTGGCATGGCTTTGACCAAGGCGAAGCGATATGTCACGGCTTGGCTTGGTTTAGCTTTTGGCTTTAAGCAATGGCTTTGGATAGCTTTGACCCACTGGTTTTGAGGACCTCATCTCGACTTGCTCAAAATTGTGAACGGTTTGCTTGACAATCCAGGTTGTAACCATCCAGGTTTATGTTGGTCGAACTCGGGCATGCCAATGGTTCGATGTCTTTTCGATTGGCTACTTTCCTTTCAAGGCACGTTGTCCCTTCGTCTTTCTTCTCTCCTTCCCCAGTCGGTTGGAGCGTGTCTATTCTCAGATTCATTATCTATTTTGGCAGCCACCATCTCCTCGAGGGTGATGTGTTTTTGGGCGGTCTTTAATATATTTGCCATATTCTTTGGGGGGTTTAGATTCAGAGAATCATAGAATGGTCCCCTGTTTAGTCCGACTATGAAGGTGGCAATGGTCGTGTCAATGCAACCGTCGATCATTGTCAACTCGTTAGTAAAATGAGTGACGTATTTCCTTATGGCCTCCTCAGGCTTCTGTCTGATGTGAACCAGATAGTATTGGCCTTTTGTCATTCGTTGACTGGTGATGAACCTTGTAATGAAGGCGGTGGCCAGCGCTTGGAAAGAGTCTATCGATTTCAGTGGCAAGCTGTTGAACCAACGCATTGTTATGGAGGTGAGGCTGGCTTGAAATGTTCGGCATTGGATGGACTATGTGTTCTCTTTCAATACCATCACGTGGTGGAAATGCCTCAGATGGTCAGTGAGATCAGTAGTACCATCATATGTCTCAAATTTCGGTGGAGTGAACTTTGTTGGTGGAGGAGTTATCATGAGCACACCAGAAAATAGTGGTCTAGCCAATTTGTACAACATGTTAGGATCTGTGACTCTAATTCAGGACAAAATTTACGCAGGGGCCATGTCGTTCTGTGGGGGTCATCCATTGGCGGCTTACTGTTTTTGAGGTTCACTCGTTGAGGTTCTACTAAAATTTCATTACTTTCTCGAACGTGGTCGACAGGTTTAGAGCGTTCTTGAGTGAGTTTATCCATCGTTTGATTCGGATATCCATCTTCGTCATGAGGTTATCCATGGCGGCGTCGCTAGATGTTTGAGATGACTGGGTTATCACTCCGTATAGTGGTTCTCTGTCGCTAGGCATGTTTGGCTTGAGAGTTGTTGCTGGGACTAAAACATGTATTTTATAGGTAACACAAATTCTCCGGTGAAGGAATCGTTTTAATTATCGCTAGGTCGAGGGTCTGTAGTGCGTTCTATCTGTTCTAAAAGTTTTTTTAATCGCTGATCAGAACTGAGGAAGTTTCTTGCCTCTAACTCTCTTCTTGAAAGGAAAACTATCATTCCCCACGGATGGCGCCAAACTGATGCGTCCAAAATCCGATCTCCTGTAAGTACGACCTGCAAAACAAATGTTAGATTGCCAAAAACCAACTTTTTGGTGGTCGAAGGCACTCCGATGTTTAAGTCAGTAACTCAGATGGTGATGGAGATAGAGCTCAGTTAAAGTTGCATACATTTGTCGACTGTTCCCTTTACCTTATATAGTGGTCTTTGTTAATCCCCTGCATGATTTAAGCATTGAGGTGCAACGAGAGAAGACATTCTCTTTGTCGATCTCCTTCTTCATGTAGATACGTCCATGGAGGCGTAACTCCCTCCACAACTTTTTTTCTCTGTAATGTTCCTCCTCTTTATGAGAGAACTTTATCGGGTTTGGATTTGGACCTTTAACTATGGTTTATTTTGGCGGACCCGGTTTGGGCTTTTATGATAGGATTCACGCCTTTTTGGGCTTTATGAATTGGCCTGGTTCTAGGATACTTGATCCTCGTGATGGACAATCTCTGCCACGTGTACGACTGTGATATCAATCTTATTTGATGTATCATCACACATCATTTCTTCTTTATTATGACTATAAAGTAATCCAACTAAAATAACAATAAAAATAATAAAAAGTTCATATAATTTCCACTAATTACTATATCAATCGCACTAAAAATTTATGATCGAATACCAACAACCAAAAGAGGGAAACTATATATCGTTAATATCACAGATCATCAGAAGTCGAATTTTATGTTTGCATTAAAGGAGCATTGAAGGTTTCATACTTCCCAACTTAGGATCAGTTGAGCTCTCATAATTAAAAAACACATCAAATATATCTGCAACTTTTATTTACGAAACAATGCTCACTACCAATTCTTTGTTGGTAACCATTTCATGACCAATTCCTCCATCTTCAGTTTGACCTTCTTTGTTTCTGTCATCATGATTGCTTCCGCTGAGCTTTTGTTGTGCATGTTGAGGATACGTTTGTTGTTTGTCAGTCCGACTCGTGTTGTGCCTTACTAGGTCTTCTGCCTTCAAACCATAACTTGGAATCAATGAACAATCGATCTTCTTCACCCTTTCATTGTAAAGAGCATCAAGTTTATGAAAGTAAGGGCATGTCTTTGAGTCTTCGGGTTTATTCTTATTATTTTCTTTCATCCTTTTGAAATATTTGTTGATATTCTCCCATTTCTCTTTGCACCTTTTCGCACTTCGATTGTAACCAAGATTTTTCATAGCGGTTGATATTTCCTCCCACAAATATCCTTTACCCAAATTCTCTTGATAGCTACGACCAATCTTTGCACGTAGTTCAATCAACAAGTTGACTTCCACTTTGGGCCATCGTGAAGAGCTCCTAGGAACTTGATGATCACCATTCTGCAACTTCAGGATGCTTACAACTCTATCTAGAAATTGGGAACTCTCATCGAATTTTTTTAGATTTGATTGTTCAGGGATATTAATCAACATTTCAACCATGGCTTTTTCTCTTGCTATTAAAGCTAAACGTTCCTGCATCAAAATATCATATTTTTTCTTAAAGATCATCTTTTCTTGCATCCATGCTTCTTCCTTGGCTATTCGTTCATTTTCACGTCTTTCCAATGTTTTAAGGAAATTCTTTTGCAAGAATTCATGCTTTTTGTTCACTTCTTCCATCAAGTTCTTGAAAAACTCACTCAATGGTCTTTTCCTTTTACAATTTCCTTCAGATTCTCCACCAGAAGAAGATGATGATGATGATGATGAGTTGGAGTTGTTGATATTGATGAAATCATGAGTAGTAATGTTTGGTGGAGAAAACGAAGGGATAGTAAATTGAGAGATGCCCATTGGGTTTGTGTGTGTTATTGTCACCACTTGAGTTTGGAGTGGAGAGTGGTAACGTAGAACTTCTAGTTCGTCTGAAAATCGATAGGTTTTGCCAGCAATTTTTGCATCTCTCCCATCTTTGGTTCTCTTGTGATATTTGGAAAGATTATCAAACTTCTCCCTACATTTCTTTGCACATCGATTGTAACCAAGCTCTGCCAGTTTCCTGAAAATAACATGGAGTAGTTTAAAACATTAAAGATGAACAACACTAAAGCATTGATTTTCTACTTGAATTAAGGAAAAATCTTCTAGCTTATGAAGGTTCTGGAGATTTTTTTGAAGAAACTAGTTTTTTACTATTAATTAATTATTATTCTTCAAATGTTTCAAAACTAAATTTTCTTATATGGTAATGAACAAAACAACTAAAATGCCTAAATATTGAAAAGTTTGTCAACAAAAGCACTGTATATACATAATTTGAATAATTAGTCTACTTGCACTCAAATATGAATGAATTCTTACCTAGAAACAACCTCCCATAGTGCACTTTTAACACTGGACTCTTGAAATACGACATCCATGTCAGATCTTATCTTCAACAAGGCCAAAGTTTCTTCATGTCGCCATCTTTTACTACTTGAAGGGTTACGGTAGCCTTCATTAGTAGTTGTGGAACCAAGAACACTGGCTCTTGGTAATAATCTATCCATAACATTCTCCATAACTGCACTCTCAACCACAATAGCACTATCAGAGCAGCAAATGAAATCAGATGAAATTGATGCCATCGATTGCAAGAGAACAACAAGTAGAAATTTATTGAAAAGATGGGTGAGTTCGTGAGGTTTGGGATGATGGATTGGATGAATTTATGTAATTAATCTCATTTTTTCTAACCAGTAGCATTCATTGTTCTGTTGTTTTGCAAACAACAAATATGTCTTCAAGTGTCTATCCGGTAATAAAATGGCAAAAGAAGTAAGGAAAAAGTTGTAACAAAACAAAAGGTTTCATCAGCAATGCAACCGTTACATGAAGTGAAGATAAGTTAGTTTTGTCTATCTAGCTATATGCGGTTGAAAGCCGAGCCTTGCAAGTCACCTTTACTTTTTTAGGCGTTAAAGGCTCACTTTAACTTTAACTGAAATTACATAAATCCATTTACTAATTTGGCTACTACTGCTAATATAATTATGCTAGATTATTTATTTAAGGTATCTTGAATGTCTAATTTCTTTTCCCATAAACTAAAAAATTTACATCGTAGTATATACTTTATATACGCGATTTGGTATTATACATCACCAGAGAAAAATCTCCCCATATTAAGAATCTAATCTTTAATTTATTCATTTTAAAGTAATATATTGCTTATCTCAAATCCCGGTCCTCCTATGGTAATTGTGTTGTCTCTGTATATTGCTTAAGGTCATACTTGTTCACTTATTTTCTTGGTGATGGGCGCCACCTTCAAATGAATTACTTAATTATCTTTAATCCAACACAATTTATCCCCCTTGAAGAAGTAATTTGTTATTTATATCCATTAATTACTTAACTACCATTTGTTTCTACCGAATAATTTGTGTCCATAATAAATCTGGATGGGTATTGCTTACTGTGATAACCCAACTTCTAGTGATGTTTCATTCACTTACATATACATGACAAAAGATGGTAAAAAAAAAAACATAAAAATAAAATAAATGAAATATGATTGAGGAGTAATTCTACACAGCCCGCGAATGGTCCGGACCCTCCCAGGCACGTGCCATAGGGAGGGTGTTTGGCACGTGAGGAACCATTCAACAGAGTAATTCTCTCCTCCTCTGCGAATTGCAAGGGCTAACCCGAAAGAGAAACCCTTGCATCCTCTCCTCCTCCTCGCGCCTGCTCCTCCTCCTCGACTGCTCCTCCTCCTCCTCCTCGCGCCTGCTCCTCCTCCTCGACTCTGCTCCGCTCCTCTCCTGCGCCGCTCCTCCTCCTCCTCCTCGACGAAGGCCACTCTGCTCCGCAAGTGTATGAGCT
Source organism: Berberis vulgaris (assembly GCA_963556465.1). NCBI lineage: Eukaryota > Viridiplantae > Streptophyta > Magnoliopsida > Ranunculales > Berberidaceae > Berberis > Berberis vulgaris. Next base: position 74,917,573 of record OY747124.1, on the reverse strand, counting down.
ACAACTCTTGCAAGATGTATGAGCTACAACTTGCCATGTTTACACCCACAGTCGAAGGATCAAATTACCCAGATTTTGGCAGGAAGCTTTCGAGGCTGCGTATGAGGACTTGACCAGTGATGCTCCTGGGGTTAGAGAAGTTTCCATTTCGGAGATCGCCAAAATGTCCATGCGGTCCATTGATCTTGAGCCACCCCCACTTCATCAGTCCTCCAAGGTGAAAACTTTATCCAATCCCTTTTATCCGTTTATGCTTATCTGTTTGAAATTTTGGTGTTTTACTGGTTTAATTTCATGTTTTATTGAATGCCCATTTTGTCAACTTTGCTTATATTTTAGTAGGAACATGGAAGTTATTGGTTCCAATGCTAAGTGGGGTGTGTTTGGATCTTGTATGCTTGACATTCGTATGAAATGTTTAGCTTGTTTTCGATGAAAGTTTCGAGATTTTGAAGAAATTTGTTGTTAAATTCGATTTGTTATGCTTTTTCTGGAGATTTGTTTTTTTTTTTTTTATCTGTTTTACTATGGAAATGTTTCATTTTTATCGTGCAGTTTTATTGTTTTGCAATGATTCTGTGAATGTTTTACCTTACCATTTTTCAATTCCTGCCCTATCTGTTTGTATGTTATTGAATTTATTATAAGCATTACTGTTTCTGTTTATTATGGTTGTAGTAGTTGCTACCAGCTATAGAATAAGCTTTGGATCTCCTTTTTCTTTGTAACAAAAAACACTGAAATGAAATGAGCAATTATAACAACTTTTGTTCTAATGTTGAAAATCAGTATAAGTTAACATGTAATCATATTTGGTTATTAGACCTCTATAACGGATAGATCACTCTTTGTGAATTGATATCAGTCGCTTCTCGTCTTGTCATTAGTGTGTTCAATTAATTTCAAGGACTAGACTGCCTTTATCGTATGCTTTAGCTGTCCTCTTCAAGGGTAGTGTCATGGTCTTTCTATCTACCTCTCCTTGAAAATGATTTAGCATGTAGATGGGACTGGTACTAGACTGTCGACCATTTGATGAACTTCAGAACTGTGAATGAGATCACTTGATGGTGCATAACCTCATGTCATATGTTCATGTCAGTGAGGCCATTTCATTTTAACTTATCTCAGTGTTATAAATAACAAATAGAAATGTAATTACATTATTTTTACAAGTTAAAACTCTTAAGATGAAGCCAAACATGTTACAATGCCTAAGAAACATAAGAGCTACAACTCTTGCAAGATGTATGAGCTACAACTCTTGCAATAAATTTTTTGTGTAGAGAACTTGTTTGTGCAGGAAATTTTTTTGTGCTGAGAACTTGTTTGTGCATAGGAAATTTTTTATTTGTGGAACTCCAACACCCTACCTAGGATTAGAACGTCAACAGTAGCAAGCTAAAACTTGCAAAATTGCTAAAGTTAGAAATTTAGATGAACTTATGTTTTTAAGAAATGCTCTCACAGGTACCTCCAAAAGTCTGATCAAACATACGGAATGTATGGAATTCAATCAAGCTACCATCTCATACATAAAATATTTATATATAGTTTAGCTCAGTGAAATTTCCATGTTTGCAGGTGCTGCTGGTGCTTCCTCATGAAATTGTAAGGTCAGTGAGTTCGAATTAAATTCAACTGGAGTCCAGTGACACCTCTTGTGGCCTCCCAAAACTTGACCAGTTGGGAATGTCCTGTTGCAGATCTGACACCTATGGGTACTAGCAGTACCACTCACCAAACTTGAGTTTGATCCCAAGATATCATATTCTGTCGGGTCATTGAATTGGGCCAAGTTCTACCTGAATTCATTAGATCTTGATGGATGCTGGGTTTAGGAGTGTTTGTAATCTAATTATAATTGATTTCTTAGATTTAGACAAGGGTGTAAGGTTTGGAAGTGTTTGTAATGTTGATACACCAGACAAGAATATTGGTTTGGAAAAACTATGTATACTATATATGCTGAATCCTTTGCCATTTCAGATCTTTAATAGACTCTTGCATCTTCTCAATGATTCCTTGTTTGTTGAAGGTGATTTTATGTTTTGCAAATGGAATGAGTTCATGCTTTCACTACATGAGGAAGCACCAGCAGCACCTGCAAACATGGAAATTTCACTGAGCTAAACTATATATAAATATTTTATGTATGAGATGGTAGCTTGATTGAATTTGAGAAACGATTGTATTCTTAGGTTGTAAGGTTTAAAAGATCATATTGTCGTGTGCCCCAAAAACTGGGAACCATCTTCACGCAGTCTCACTGCTTATTGTGTTGACTTTGGTTTTCAACTTTCTTGATCTCAAAGGAGTAAATACAAGGACTCTGATTGCCAAGGGGAGTTGATGGTTATAAGTTCTGCCTGATAAGGAGCATGGCTTGCAGGACAAACAAAAATTACCATTCTCAAGTCTGTTTTCTAAAAGCCATATTAGCCATTCTCAATTGAATTGAAATTCACTGGAAAAATTGTTACACAAACAATCTTGCTGCATGCTAAAAACTCTATTGCATGATATGCAAACTTGTCAGAGCTGCAATCGACAATGAAACCTTTGTTGTCAAAGTATCATTCCTGGAACTGAAAACTCAATGACAATTACAAAAGACACATCTTGAATGTGGAAGAAGAATTTGGGAAAACCATGTCCATTCCACCTCATTTAAACAGAACACAACTAACATAAAATGATTAACCACGCTTACATCCAACTGAAAATATTTGAAGTCGATCATTATTTCATATTGTCAAATCTACTAAAAGACACCATCCATGGTCAAGGGGCAAATTCAACAGATTGCAGTATGATAAAATGGTAATAATTAAACAGATCCATGGAAAGAACATTATACAGTTATCGTTCAAAGCATTGGTGACAAGTTCACACATCCATTAGGTGATGAAATTCAGGGAATATCATCAATTAACAGCCTCTGGAAAAAAGAAAAGGAAAGCAGAACTTGAACTCATTCTAGAAAATTGCTTCAGAGGAGGAGCGGCGCAGGAAAGGAGCGGAGCAGAGTCGAGGAGGAGCGGCGCAACAGAGAAGAGCAGCAGTTCGCAGTCGAGGAGGAGGAGCAGGCGCGAGGAGGAGGAGGAGGAGCAGTCGAGGAGGAGGAGCAGTCGATGAGGAGGAGCAGTCGACGAGGAGGAGCAGGCGCGAGGAGGAGGAGGAGGAGGAGGAGCGGCGCAACAGAGAATAGGAGCAGTTCGCAGTCGAGGAGGAGGAGCAGGCGCGAGGAGGAGGAGGAGGAGCAGTCGAGGAGGAGGAGCAGTCGACGAGGAGGAGCAGGCACGAGGAGGAGGAGAGGATGCAAGGGTTTCTCTTTCGGGTTAGCCCTTGCAATTCGCAGAGGAGGAGAGAATTACTCTGTTGAATGGTTCCTCACGTGCCAAACACCCTCCCTATGGCACGTGCCTGGGAGGGTCCGGACCATTCGCGGGCTATAGTCGCGGGCTGTGTAGAATTACTCATGATTGAGAAATTGATTAGTTACAAATAGGTCTTAACATTTATACAGTTTTTGCCTTTAGGTCCAACTTAGAGTCCGGGTCCCAAGAGGCAAATGCCATGTTACTCCTTTGGTCATCGACTAAAAGTATATTTTTCATTGACCTTGTCAACTTTGTAAACATAAAGGGAAAATTGCCTTTCTTGACAACAAAAATATAATCTAATGACGAGATTTTGATGACCAATAGAGTTTGCATCGTATTGGGACCCAAAGTTCTAAGTTGGAGAAACTTAGGACCAAAACACAGAACTAGTATAAAACATTTTATATTAGTAATAAAACTTGTATTTTGGTAAATAATATTGGAGTTAACAACTTGGAGCTCCACATATAAATTTTCAGAATGTGTAAGATATGTGACTTTTTACCTATATTTTGTTGTTGTTGGTGTACTCTAAATGGTAATTCAATGCATTTGAGCCCTTAGGACAACATTTTGATATTAGTAGTTTGTTGGTTGGTGAACTCTTTACGTAGGGTGAATATCTAAACTTATGGTGTATGCATGGTCGACTTAAAATTTTTGGGGCCCTAGGCAAGGTCATAACATGGGACCCAATCCCTATTGATGCATTCGTTTTTTGCTCCCTGCTTTGACTTGGTTCCTTCTAACTTGTTGACCTGCACAAGTAGCACACGTGAGCCACGAACCACCGTTGTGGTGGCCGATGGCACTCCAATACTAAAGTCAGAAAATGATCTAAGGAATGTGTAATGCTGTAACAGGGAATTTGTAGTGCAAAGAGTCTTAGTTCTACTAGGGCATCGTAGGTGTAGTTTTGGAAGGAAATCTTCATGGAGATCCTCCTCTAATTAGGAGTCGTGCTGTAGAAGGGAAGCTCCTAGATACACGAGAGATAGTTCCTAATTCGAGAGCAATCCGTATAAGGAAGATTCCTTGTGTGGAATGTACTCTGGCATTTGCTTCCTAGTTGGAAGCATAAAGCAGTTGTAGTTGCCCGTCCGAAGCCAATCCTCGAGATACCTGCCTTAGTAGGACTTACCGGTATTGAGGACAGTTCTGAGATGTGTGGGCCTAGCGTGCTATGAGAGTTCATGTCTGCCTGGCGGACTTGGAACCGCTTGGGCCTGTTCAGTGTTGGGCTGATGTTGGGCCCGTATTTCCTCGAGATCATCATGAAATGTGTGTGGCTTAGAGGTATGATCATTTTTATGTATCACCAGCTATTCCCCCCGAGTTAGTAGGCCATCACATTGGTTCGCTAACTCATCCCTTAAAGGGATGCGCCGCTCATGATGATTGACTCTGAATCGTTACTTGAGTCGTATGCCGCATTAATGGAACGTGCATTGGTTTGGCGGAAAAGATGCGGGAACCCAACCTCTATTTAGGTCATCCGTAGTGTAGAGTCTGACTCTTCTACTTTCTTTGCTTTCGAAAATATTGCCTTGATTGGAAAAGATTGTTCATCTTCCTCATGGCCCAACAAAACCTTCTTGACGGCGCAATCTTGGCTAAGGGTCTGGAGTTTTTCGAAGACAAGTTGTTGTCCGAATCTGTCCTCACTGAGACTCGTGCGAAATTTGGAGTTTCTGAGGACCTGTCGTTGTATGTCCTAAAGGGTGACCAAACGCCAATGTCATCTCCAGCCGGTTTCATCTGTTTGCATCGTGGGATGCTTCAGACCAGAGTGCACGCGATTTTCTTTATTTCCCCATGAATCATATGTTTGTAACAATAGGGACAAAGTTTTATCAATTCCAGTCGACTAGGCGTATTGTGTCGATTTTTTTTAAGAATTATTCTTCTCATAATTGCCCGATTTGGTCTTGTTTGTGGAGTCAAGTGGAGAAGGCATAAAATTGACAGGTTGAGATAGTTGTTAAGTAGTACAGATGAGACCTAAAATCCCCTAAGCCATATAGTCGGCTTTCCCCTCTCCATCCTTCTCATTTTCCTGATTTGGGAGTTCCTAGAGCTTTTAAGGATTCTTCCGGCCCAATTGGGGCCTAATGGATATAGGATCATCCTCATGATTCTACTTAGTGCCAAGGAAGCCAGTGTCACCGTGACTCCCCGGGTAATTCATTTGTTGAATTCTCCCCGGCTGAAGGGTAACAATGTCTGTAAAATGACGTCGCTGGCTTGCTTCGTTAATCTGCCAGATTACTTCAAGTTCTGGCAGAAGTACTACTTCTTGGCTCCTGCGAACTCAAAGTATTTTCAGTGCAAGGGTCGTCCGCTCGAGCGACAGTCATGCCACGTCGTAAGTTCAACCATTTTCTTGTGACTTTGATATGATTGATAGTAGGCTAACTGATTATTGTTTGTGTCTCCTTGCAGAAAGGTTTCTTACTACTCCTTTTACTTTGGAGGAGCAAAATACCATAGAGACGTTCTGTAACTTGCCAAAGAGGAACACGGCCGATGTCATAAGAGTTTCCAACTTCATCCGTAGTAGGTTGTGGGACAACTGGCACGTTGCCCCTACTCTATACCGAACTTTACGAGTCAAGTTGGAAGATGAGGCCCCTTCAAGGAAGATGAAGGTTACTAGGGCCAAAGCTTCCGTTCTGTTTGATGCGGAGGAGCCGTTTGAAACGCTTGCCTCCTTGGTGAGGAAGAAGTCACATGTGAGGACTAGGTCATCTTCGGCATGACCTGCTCTAGTGAGAAAAAAACACGAGTCTAATACGCCTGTTGGGGCAGAGGCTGATGTTTTCGGCTTGGAGAAAGATTACCTGCAGTTTGCAGAAGTTGTAGACAGGTCAAACCTTAGTGATGCGCAAGTCAAAGCTTTGAATGACCATCTGGTGCGGGTTGCAATGGCAAATTCCGCTGGTGCTAATTCGCGTGGGACCATTCCTGTAGAAGGCTCTCGTGAAGATTTGCCTGAGGTTGTAGAATCTGATCATCCCATTGTTGTTTATCTTGAGAGTGGCCGCGGTACTGGCCATGTCTCCTGTAGTCCAAATTGCTCACCATCTCGCTCTAGGCCATAGCTAGAAGTGTTGGAGGGTTCTTTGGATAATTTGCTTCTTCCTCTCCCTTCGGATCCCATTGAACCGTCTCGTACAAAAGGGCCGGCTGTTAGTGACAAAGGGAAGGCCACGGAGGAGAGCCTAAGGATGGTGGCAACTGTGAAGGGTGGCGCTGGCATTTCCCTGATCCGAGGAAGCTTCATCTGGTGCGCAGATAAGCCTGTTTGCATCTGACTTTGTGAAGATGAGTTCACATGTCTAGCACCAAGAAGTGGACGTAGAATATGCTTTGAGGAAGCATATAAGCAAGCGTCACAGCTGGCTGATGGACCACACTCCAAAACCCGAGTATGATACATTGGAAGGGTGTATGGATAAGGGCTTGAAGTACCTTATGTTGGGTATGTCTCATTTGAGCCACGTGGCCGCTGCAGGGATGGAAGTTGAAGCGGCTCATGAGAGGGTATACACCTTGGAGCGTGTCTTCTCGCACATGAAGCAGCTGTATTCTTATGCGCTCTATGAAATTGAGTAGCTGAAGAAGCAGACTGAGGAGGAGAGGATGGATCAGTCAACTGTGGCCGTTAAGACTCAGAAGGCTCGCTTGGAGGACCTTGAGCGTAATCTATCAGAGGTGGTGTTTGAAAGGACAAACTTGAGAAGGAGTTGAGCCGCTTAGTGTTTTGAAAAGAGACGATGCTTAATGTAAATTTAAGAACTTTTTCGTCCCCACGGACGGCGCCAAATTGATGCAGTCATTTTTTGCTCCCTACTTTGACCTGGTTCTTGCTGACCTGTTGATCTGCACAAATAGCACACATGAGCCATGGACCACCGTTGTGGTAGCCAATGACACTCCGATGCTAAAGTCAGACAGGGATATGAGGAAGGTGTAATGTTGTAACAGGAAATTTGTAGCGTACATTAGCTTACCAACCTCATATCTTATTTATAGTGCAAGGAGTCCTGGTTTTTCCAGGCCATTGTAGGCGTAGTTTTGGAAGGAGATCTTCATAGAGATCCCCCTCTAATTAAGAGTCGTGTTGTAGGAGAGAAGTTCCTTGTTAGCTTTGTGCTTCTAGATACATGGGAGATAGTTCCCAATGCGAGAGCAATTCGTATAAGGAAGATTCCCTGTGTGGAATGTACTCTGGCATTAGCTTCCTAGTTGAAAGCAAAGAGCAACTGTAGTTGCCCATCCGAAGCTGATCCTCGAGATACTTGCCTTAAAAGGACTTACGGGTATTGAGGACAGCAGTGAGACGTTTGGGCCATGCGTGCTATGAGAGTTCAGGTCCGTCTGGTGGACTGAATTGAGCAGGCTTAGAACTGCTTGGGCCTGTTTAGTGTTGGGCTGATGCTAGGTCCCGTATTTCGTCGAGATCATCATGACAAGTGTGTGGCTTAGATTTATGACAATTTTTATGTATCATCACCCATATTATAGTACGATGAAACAAAAAATCAATTAAGTCTGCATTTTTATTATGCAAGTTTATATATTATTTTAGTTGATTATGACTTCCTTAAAAAATTTGTAGAATTTCTACCACTTCTTAAAGTTTAGTATTTAAAATGTATGAGATGGGTATCAAACCGCTATCAAATCAAAATAAACAACTATTAAACTACCAAGCAACTAACAATATGATGCTTACTAAAAAATAAGGGTTATTTTCCATTTGGCCTTCATTGTTTATGTCTATTCTTATTTGACCATCACTTGTTCTTTTATTCCAGTCTTACACTGTTAAAAGGTGTTGACTAAGAAATTCTATCAAATTCTTTAAATTGAAAAATCTACCATATGTAATTTTCCAAATCAAACACTTTTATTTTTTTTATTCCCACAATCCCCCCACTCTTTTTTAAAATTTCTCTTTTTTAATAATAATAAATTTGTTACATATACTCCAACTCCTTCCAATTCCCCTCACTCTACATCTAAACATCATCATTATGATGTGACTCTCTCAATAAAAAGAGAAGCTGATTAATTAAGCCTTAGCATTTAAATAAAGCTAAAAATAGAAATTTTGGGTCAATTAGTAGAGTAAATCTATATTACAACTCAGAGTGACTTTTTACTATTCATTGCTGACCCATTGGTGGGAGCTAGGTAACAACATCACCCATCTGATGATTTTCAGGTGAACAAAGTCTTCAACCTAAAAACCAGATTTTTTATGTTTATTTTTAGGCTTAGGCTCACTTCCAATGTGTCCATAGGCCCATAAGATATCATATCGGCGTGTCTGGGCGATGAGCCTATAGACACGCCGATATGTTATCTTATGCACACTGAATTATATCATGAACACAATGTTATTTTTCGTGTTTGATGTGATTTAATGGGAATCAAATGCCAATGCAGAGCCTTTTTGTTTTGGAGTGTGTGTGATTTCTATTGATTAATCCCTTATCTTTGCCATTATTTTTTCAGTTCATTGTTTGTTTTTTAGATTCTTTATTTAAATGATTTTGAATACTATTAGTATATTACTAATTCTTCGGTTTTGTTACATTTTGTTTGTCTTACAGTCATTGCAATCTTGTTCATCTTCACCGTGTGTGCTAGGGTTTTTCTTCCTTCATCTGTGATGGCGCCAACAAGCTCCATTCAACTTGGTTCTTCTCCTTCATCTATATGCCAGAAGACCAAACAGTTCGGAGAGGAGAATCTCGCAAACGGATGTGAGTTCCCCCAATTTCAAGGTCATTTTTTTTATCCTTTTGTATGCCATATTTTGCAAATTTTGATCAATGGGTTTGATTAATTTGGTGGTTTTTTTAATGGGTTCAAAGAGATTCAATAGTCGTAAGATTCAGGCAGCAACTCTCAATCTCCACCACCAGATCCACACGAAATTGCCTCTCCTCAAGGTTCCTAGCTCCCAGGTACGTTTTAAACAACCCCTTTGTTCAAAATCCAATCTTTTTGAGTTTCTATGGAGTTCCATTAGTTCAGATTGAAAAATAAAATTTTGAACCCTTTTTTTATCAGATTCGTTTGGTTTATGTTGTTGTTCTTGATTACATGAGTTTTTTTTTTATCAAAGTTAATTCATTGTAGGTGTTTTTTTAAATAATGAAATAAAAACCCAATTGCAATTATTCGACAATTCCGTGAAAGTGCGATGTACTCTGTAGTAGTGGCAACGGCATGGGTATTACACTAGTCTATATTACAATTCAGAGTGGTATTTTACTATTCATTGCTGACTGAGACAAAGTCAAATCGAAATGATTAGAGATATAAGATGGTTATGATTGAAAGGTGGGAAATGTATTGAATTTGAGGGTTGAGATTCTATAATGACATATTTGTAAATATAAAACATGTAAAAGGGCAAAAATAATGAAAAAAGTTGGTGGAATGTACATGTGGCGGAGAGAGAAAATGTTGTGTTTTCCTTTTAGCAAAATGAAAATTATCATAACTATCTACATCGTTGTCGAATTTTGATAAACTTAGTATCTTTGAAATGCATTTTTTAAGATATTTTGAACAAAATCAATGATCAATACAAGGGCCAAAATATTAAAAATATGTATTTCATAATTAAAAGAATGTATAATGTATTACACGTTTTCAATATTTTTCAATATTTTTAAAAGCAATGAAACGGGTCGATCATACAAAAAAAAATGAGTTGGGCATCTTAATGCACATTTAAACAAAAACCCTAAATTTCATGTTTTGGCGAATTCAAAGATTGAGGGAGAACTCATTCTCGGCTTTTAAAATTTTTCCCCAACTGATTCAAATTTGACTAAATAGGCTTACACTTAGAATATGCTTACACTTCAATACTGATTGAGACCAAAAATGGGGATAGTGACGGAGGTGTTCAGTACAAAATAATTAACAAAAATAAAATTATGTGGAGTGCCAATGGCACGGGGCATACTCTAGTTAAAGAACATGGGAGGGTGGCAGAGAGACTCATTAGATCACATAGCCTGAATAACAGAGCTCAACAGGTCCTGAATTCAACAATTATTCGATCATCTGCTCGATATGATCATCTTCAAGTGGTTTGAACTGTTGGGTGTTATCTATTTGCACCCAATTCGACATTGAATTCCCTACAATGTTGCCATTGCTGGTTGAAACAAGGGAGGAGGATGAAGAACAAGGAGTACGGGAAGCTTTTTTCTGGTTCTTTCGATATAGGTTTAGTCATATGAGGCAAAACTAAGTAACATTGACGTAACTTCGCAGTAAGTATTGTTGAGGAGCTTTGATGAAGATGACTGAAAACCATTGGGTTGTAAGGAAAGTTAGTTCTTGCACAAGGTCCACACATGAGATTGGCAGCTTCGTCGTAAGCTCTCGATGCATCTTTCGTTGTTTCAATGGTTCCCAGCCAAATTCTAGTCTTTAGTATTCAATATTTTTCATCTTGATTTGAACTTTAGGGGTGATTAGGATTAGGGTTTGGGATGGAGGGGGATTTGCATTTGATAGGTAGTTTGCGAGGTTAGTTTGGGCCAATTTGGATCCAATCCTCCATCTCCATGGGGTTGCGCTGAATCGAATCGAGAAAGGGAGAGGAAGGTTTGTGAGGAGAGAAAAGATAAGAGAAGAGGAAGAGGAGAAGAGAGTCTACAGAGTGAGTGAGAGAAAAAAGAGGGGAAAATGAGGGGAGTGACTATAGAAAATCAGAGACAGGGAGAGGGTTTGTGAGGGTGGGTTCATTAGGAATTAAATTTTTTTTTTTGGAAAATTAATTAAGGGTAAGCTTGTATTTTCAAAATGTGGGATGAAATTTATTAGGCAATACTATTGAATAGACGATACTGATTAGACTAAAATACAAGAATAAATGAAGGTCGAATCAAAATAGACATAAACAAATAGAACCAAATGAGAAATAACCAAAAAAATAATCAAGTACAATTTATTAACTTGGGGCCCTAAATCCCTGTAAAAGGGGTCCTAAAATCCAACATAAACCTAGGGCCCTAGGCTGTCACCTAGTTGGGCTACCCCAGGGTTGGGCCTTGATGTATCACTCTAATTATTGTGTGGCTCTAATCTCCGTGACCTTTTTGTGTTAGACATTATTGGAACTTTTGAAGTTAATTACTTATTTTTTGCTTTAAAATTGCATATGTGGGCATGAAATATATGGTTTGTTTAACTACATGTTGAGTTGTGTAGTGTATTGAGGGCATATTTTTTTCACTTTACTAAAACGTTTGAACACTTTCCTATATAAAACCAAATTTTATTTTCTAAATTTATTCTAAAACCAAGATAAAAAAAATTTCCTTATTCCTAAAGTCACGATCCTTGGTCCTAACTTCATATGAGCTATTGGGCAAAAGAACAAACTTTGTGAGGGTGTTGTTTCATGTTGAGGTCAAATTTTGATCACAATTATAAATTTGAAAAATGAGTAGACGGTCTACAACAGATGTTTGAGCATTGATTTGGATGGTCGACACTAAGGTGTTTTTTTGTCTCGATGGAGGCTCAGCCAGCCATCAATGGAGGATCTTCCCTAGCTGGGTTAGGAGGTGGCCGACACGTGGCTGTCAAACCTCCCTCTCTTTTGCTTATGCATTGAGAAGAATTGGTACGACTGTTGTAGATGATTCCCATATGGAAGGGATGTTGTTACGGAAGGAGGGGAATTTTACGGTGTCTCTCACAACTTTGGATGAAGCAAGGGGGGATCCTTATGTAGAGAAGTACATTGTACTTTAGAAATTCTCGAGATTCAGGCATCTTTGGAAGCTGTTCGTGATGCCATTCATCGGTCTTGGGAATTGCTGGGGAATTTACGATGTTTTTGTTGGATCCTAGCAAGGATTGTGATTTTAAGAAATATTGATTTTAAGTTGATTTTAAGAAATATTTCGTGAAATATTTCTTTGTGTATAAAATAAAGTAAAAATTCAAGTTGCAATTTTAAAGTTATCAATATAATTTAAGCATTTTAAGCCCCTACATACATAAAAAGACCCACAAAGATGATAATGTCATACAAAGTACATATTGCATATCGTCATATAACAAAATTTTAATAGTAAAGTAAGGTATAAAAGATAAAAATGTATGGAAATTGAGATTGGCCTAATGAAAGAAATAAATTTCGGTAACACAAAAAAGAAATATTTCGTGAAATTTTGACATTTTTCCAGAAATCACATTCCTTGGATCCTAGGCATGTGATTGTGCGATTTCAGTCGGAAACGAAAGTGAGGAAAGCATTATCACAGGATTCATATCTAATTCATGGTGTAAGATTCAAGGTTTTTTTATGACATCAAGATTTTATCCTCAAAACGGATCCAATTCAAGCACCTCTCTAGTTTGAGCTCCTAGACTGGCCACTATAATTCTTTCTTCCCATGATTCTAAGGCTTTTGGGATATTATTTTGGTACTTTTTTGAGGACTGGTGATAGTACTAGAGGCTTCACTAGACCTCACAGTATCCGAATGTGTGTAGAAGTGGATCTCTCTTCGATTCCCCCTCACAAACTATGGATTGACATATCTGAAAATAATGGATATTGGCAAAAGATTTTTTCTAGGTTTTAAATATTATAGTTATAATTACTTATTTGTCATGATGAATTGAAATAAGAAATTGGCAGTCATGCAAGCTCGAAAACCAGCCCAACATAAGAGTTGTGCTTGAAAGAGGGTGTTGGGGTGAAAAATAAAGGGAATAAAGATTAGTGTCTGTTAGGGATCACCCAAAAGTTATCAATAACAGCGAGCAATAACTTGTTTTGGAATGCGAAGGGTGTGGGAAATAAGTGACATTCAATCGAATTAAAAAAAATCATTTTGAGCATAAAACTTGATTTTTTATGCTGTCGGAGTCAATGGTTGATGCCTCCATGCAAGTTGAGATAGGCAAAAAAAAATTTATACAATTTTGCAGTAATGAGGATATATGAGGGAAGCTTTCGATGATTGGGGGAATGAGTTGGAGGTTTCAGTGGTGAGGTCTTCAAATCAGTTCCTGCATTGTGTGGTTAGGGATTTGGAGTCGAACATAGAGTATGCAGTCACCATTGTGTATGCCAAGTGTTGTTCGGGTGAGCGTCAAATTCTATGTGTTCGGGTGAGCGTCAAATTCTATGGCGGGATCTTGTTGAGATTGTGGAAGAGTGCATTTTGTGTGGTTTGCTATTGGTGATTTTAATGTGGTTGCCTCTCATGAGGAAAAATGGTGTGGCAACACCCAGACTTTAATGGTATGTCAAAATTCATCTCGTGCAGTGAACATTGTGGCTTTTTTTTATTGTGGATTTTCAGGTCCTAGATTCACTTGGTGCAACAACAGAGGCCTCAAAGATAAGATTTGGGCCAGGTTGGACCGGGCTATCGTGAATTTTATGTGGTTATCATCATTACCTATTATCCATTGGAGCATTTTTCCATATTTGTTCTGATCACGCTCCTATTTTGGCATTTCTTCCTTCGAGCTCGCGCTTAGGTAATTCTCCTTTCAAATTTCAACGTAAATGGACATTGCATGTTGAGTTTTATTGCTTTGTTGAGAATTCTTGGAATGCAGATAGACGACAGCTTAATGCTTTAGACAGGTTGAATTCAAAATCAAAACATTGAGGGTTGATTTCAAAAGATAAAATAAGTTTAAGTTTGGAGATGTTTTTAGTAATTTGCGGAGGATCAAGGATGAACTGAAAATATGGGAGTTGGTGTCAAAAAAAACTTAGGATGGCCAGGCGTTTGCTAACTATAACAGGTTAGATTCGGAATATAAAAGGGTGATGTTGCAGGAAGAGGGTTATTGGAGGTAGAAATGGGGGGATAGAGAATTGAAAAAAGGTGAAGCTTGAACTATTTTTTTTTTTGCGTTGGTGAAATTAAATAAAAAAGGAGGTCACTTACATATTACTTTACCAGACGGGTCCATCATTTCGGAGCAAGGGCGGATCCTCTTAGAAGCTAACAATTTCTTTCAATCCTTGTTTTCTTCCCAGTCGGTAATTATTGATGAACAAAAGTTAGATTGCATTCCTATACTTATTTCACGAAAGGATAATAGCGAGCTCCCTGGACCGCCTTTGATGGAAGAAGTGAAAGAGGTTATGTTAATCATTCCTCGTGATAGTGGCCCGGGCCGGATGGGTATACTTCAAGATTCTTTCAAGTGTGTTGAGACATTGTTAAGATTGATATGGCATAGTTATTTTTCTTGGGTCGGTCATTGCTAAGTGTGTTTACAACGAATTTCATTTATTTGATTCTCAAAGTTGAGTCTCCCAAAATGTTTAATGATTTTCGCTCCTTTGTTCAATATTGTATGTAAAATTTTTAGTAAGATTGTGTACAAGAGACTGGCAGGAATTTTTCCAAATATTGTATCATGGGAACATGGAGCTTTTGGGAAAAAAGGGTTCATAACATAAAATATTGGCCTGGCTCAATAAATGACGCACTCCATTGGAAAACACGCCTTTGGCGGGAATGTTATTTTTAAACTTGATATGGAAAAGGCGTATGACAGGATTGAATGGGTGTTTTTATTTGCGGTGCTGAGGAAATTTGGGTTTGATAACATGTTATGTCTTCTGATTTCCAATTGCATCACCAATTGTGGTTTTTCAGTCCTTTTGCAGTTGGTGTTGATGGCTATTTATATCTTTGAGAGGTATTCATCAAGGAGATCCACCGCCTCAAATGATGTTTCTTTATGGCTACTGAGGTTTTACATGGAGGGCTCATTGCGACTTTTTACAGAGTATAAATTGGGTATTATTATACACTAAGGCCTTGCAACCCGATCAATCATCTCTTACATGTGGACATACTTTGATTTTCCTCAATGGTAGGAAGCCCTCCATTCAGAGGTGTTTGGATTTATTTTATCTGACTATTGTGCAGTTTTAGGTAAAAAAAACTGAATGTGGCGAAGAGTGTATTTATTGTTGTTGCTAATTTCCCAATTGATCGGGTTGATTCCATTAGTCAAGTGACAGGGTTTCATCATAAATCGCTATTTCCATATCAAAGGAACATTTCCTCCAAGAAGAAGAACAAATATCTCCTC
Source organism: Berberis vulgaris (assembly GCA_963556465.1). Taxonomy (NCBI): domain Eukaryota; kingdom Viridiplantae; phylum Streptophyta; class Magnoliopsida; order Ranunculales; family Berberidaceae; genus Berberis; species Berberis vulgaris. The sequence continues at coordinate 74,902,064 of OY747124.1, read as the reverse complement.
AATTTCGAGAGGAAATCACTCCATATCTTTCCGAGCTTAAAAAATTAGTTCTAGGGCTTGGTTTGTGAGCTTAACCTAGACAAAAAAACTTATTTGATTAAGATCTAAAGGTCCTAGAAGATAAACGTTTTTCATTCTCACCCCAAACATTCATATTTTAAGGGTGAAAGATCTCACTTCTAAGATCTATAAAGAAGTGAAATTTTGAGTTTTAACCTTCTCTAATGCATCTATTTGCAAGACCTTGCTAGAAAAGTCATAGAGTGTTATTATGTCTGATGATACATCAAATCGTCAACTGATCAACATCATACACATGTCATGATAATCTTGTCAACAGAACGAAGAATGCCCAATTGCATGCACAATCCAGTGAAACCCAAACAGCAGCAAGCCCATCATTGGCAGAATCTAGACCGTCAGGTCTGAGTTGCAACGAGCCAGTAAGCCCACACATCACGCGGCCAGGCCCAATACTCGTAAGACCTCTAAGGCAAGTATCAAAGAAATCTACCCAAGACAGGCAGGCCAACAACACATTGGATCTGACTAGAAAACATATATTAGAGTATAAGTTAGGCAAGGAAACTTCCTTGCATGGACAACGCTCAGAAAGGAAAATCTCTCCTGCAAATCTAAGAGCACAAGTCATGTAGGGAAAGTATCCCACATGGACAGCTCCTAATCAGGAATGGATCTCCACAGCAAAATTACTTTACTAAACTACACCACCAAAGGCCTAGCTAAACAGACACTTTTTCACTATAAGAAATAAAGTCGATGAACTAGAGGTACGCAATATAACCCAATTTACAATTTTAAGCCTCTCCTAAGGCTTATCTAACTTAAGCATCGGAGTGTCATCGGCCACCACACGATGGTCCTTGGCTCACGTTTGTTGGTTGTGCAGGTCTAGGTAAGCAACAAGGAAGGATAATAGAAATCAACTACATCAATTTGGCACCATCCGTGGTGACTGATAGAGTTCCTCAATAAGATCTGTAGTTCCACATTTTTCTAGATAATCAGCGAGATGGTGACGACAATGTCTCGCAACAATGGAGATGCCGTCGAGCCTTCGAATGCTCAAACCAGCAAATTGCCATCAGTTCCAATGCCACCACGGGAGGAACCTCCTCAGACCCCCGCGTTGGTAGCGGCTGCATCAGACCCGAGGGTGGATCTACTATCAACACAAATGCAAGAGATCGTAAAGACACTAAAGGCCCTTAGACAACAGAATCCTCCACCTGCAAAGGGAGACCGTGAGCAGCGAAGGGCTCATTCCCTAGAAAGCTCCAGGGAGCATGTTCAAGTGAGTCGCGCCGCCCCAGCAACTTCTCAATGGACAAGAGGAGGAGGCACGACCAATTGAGACCCAACGCTCAGAGTCGACAGACATGTCTTGCACAACCCCCTCCGCAAGAAGGTCACAAACCCAGATGTGATGTTCAGCCTCACGGTCCTTTTGTTTATGGACCATATCATGGACGAACCACTGCCCAAGAAATTCACCCCACAAAAGTGGATTTTTATGATGGGACGAGAGACCCGACCGATCACTTGCGCCACTTCCAGCATGTTATGGAGCTCAAAAAAGGATCCGATGCAATAATGAGTGATCATTCCCTGCAGGGCTGAAGACGTCAGCACTGACGTGGTTCCACAACCTTTCTCCAAAATTAATTGATTCATTCTGGTCGTTTGCATTGGCGTTCCTTACATGCTTCGTAAGTAGCCAAAGGCTCAGGAAGGGCTCTCATTATCTACTGACTCTGAAGCAAAAACAAATGAGACGTTAAGGGAGTACGTCACTTCTTTTAATGATGAGCTGACCCTCATCGACGGCTGCAGTGATGACATTGACGTTATGGCTTTCATTTCGGGTCTGAGGAGAGGCAAACTTCATGACTTCCTTACCCTGAACCCCTCAGACAATATGACGAACTTTCTCAGAGATGCCCATGGATACATTACTCTGGACAAAATGTTGGCTGCCAAGAGAGGTGGAGTCAGACAAGAAACTCTTTGTCCCGAATGATAGGAAAGAGGGAAAAAAGAAAGAAGATGATGAAATCAACAAGATGAAGCGCAAAGACAGCAAGACCGACTCTGGCCACCCTAGACAGGACATGGCCTCAAATTACATCAGTTCCAGGTCTATCACCCCTCTCAACACCAACCTGTCTGACATCCTTGATTCCATCAAGGATTGGGAAAAGCTGAAGTGGCCGCCTAAGCAGTGAGGATACCCTACTAGGTGCGACAACAACAAATATGACGCCTACCACAAGGAAGGCAGACATGATACTGAGGATTGCAGAAACCACAGAGGAGAAGTCGAGTACTGGATAAGGAAAGGCAAGCTCAAAGAGTTCCTAGGCTCGGACAGGAGGCGGGGTCGAGCAAAGGAAAAAGCGGGCACTGTCAATGAGATAAAAAATGAGGCTTCTGGTGTCATCTTCGTCCTCCACGGGGTCGGTTCCCAGGGAGAACAGTCAAATAGGACCTCTAAAAGGACACTGACCGAGATGCGGACACCATCTCGGTATGAGGACTGACAAGTGCAGCACGCACGAGTTCACAGCCCGATCCCATTGTTGACGTTTACGGAGATGGATCTCCAAAGGGTGCATTCTCCTCACAGTGACACCCTGGTCATCTCAGTCCATATTGCTAAGTGGGAGGTCAAGAGAGCTTTTGTGGACACTGAAAGCTCATTAAATGTCTTGTTCCTCAGTGCATTCCGCAACATGCAGCTACAAGAGAATGACCTAATGCCCGCCAGCCACCCTTTGGTCAGATTCAGCGTAGAAAAATAAATCTCCATAGGGAAGATAAATATAATGGTGGTGGCAGGAGAACCACAAGTACGAAAGTACCTTGTCCAAGAGTTTATGGTAGTTGACGCCCCGTCCACCTACAACATTATTCTGGGAAGGCCCTGGCTACATTATATGGAAGCAGTGGTATCCATCCTGCTCTAATGCATAAAATATACAACAAACCATGCTCAAGGGACTATCCGAGGAGATCAGCCAGCATCAAGAGACTGCCATTACGTAGCCCTGAAGCACTCGAACTATTGCCAATTACAGCTCGGAACACAGAGTCAATATGTCAGGCATCGGGCCAGGACATAAAAGATGTACTACTTTATGAAGGCGAAGGAGCCCACATAACCGAGGAGAAACTATGCGGAGATTCAGAAGTCAAAGCTAACAAGGCAATCTAGACTAACAAAGAGCTAAGTAACAATACTTCAACAAACGGGCACCAACTCCAAGAGTTGTTCATCAGCAAGGAACTTCTCGCCAGCATGATGTCCACTATTCAGTAACTTCATTAGCTTTTAAAAAAAAAACTTCTCTAGAGGGACAACGCAATTCGATCCAGAGCCATATGCGCCTCCTTCAGGGCCGAATTAGCTTAGTCTTCGCTCGGAATTAAATTATTTGTTGCTTTGATTTCGTTTCTTGTTTTCTGATTTTCATTTCAGTATAGAAGAGTTGTTCATACAAGACACGTTCTAGAAATAAAACAGATTTTATTGATTGCAATTAGAGGTATTACAAAGCTTGTTGACCAACTAGTACATCAGTTTATACACTACAAGTATCTAAGTCCGATGCAAGCAACTATCCGTTGAAACAAGGGCAGAGACTCTGATCTGCCATTCCGCCTCCAGAAGAGAAGGTGGAAAGAATAAAACGTCCACAACAGGAGACGAATTATAGCACTCGATTCATTACGCTGACAATCGCATTGTGAATATGATTCAATGGTGCCAACACGAGCTCAAAATGAAATGCAGACGTCTTCAACCCGACGGACTACCCTAAGGAAAGGGAAAGAAACTGGAACAAAAGGAGGATGACCCTCAAGGCATAGGTGTCTGAAATGCGGCTGATTTAACACATCATTAGAAAGAAGGTCACATTCATCAGAACCCAACTACGCCAACCTACCTTCTAGTTAGGGCGTCAACGTGAAACCCAAAGTGGACAAACACCAGAAACTAGTTGCTGGTAATATTACCCAACAACAATGGTGAGTGGGATCGGGAGCAACAAAAAATTAAAGATGGACCTATCCTCTGAGGAACCGTTTTGTACTTCTTTTACGAAACATTAGGAGAAATCACAAGATCTTAGGAGATCAATCCGGTGTCCACCTAGATCAAGCGGCACCACATAACAACAAGTCTTATCAAGACTCATCGGCGAAAATATCAGAACATTCGAAGACTCCAGTAGAGGAGCTTTGAAAAACCCAAAGCAAACTCTTCTGTAAGACGCATTTGATTACCATGCTCTACTATTTGCACTGTAGTGCTTGAATGCAAAAAAGCCAGCCCACATATAGGTTAAATGGTTTACGAAGAGGCATCAACAAGCTGTTACTTCAGCATTAAAGACCGTACGGGAAATTGGGAAACGACGGTTCCAATAGCAAATGTACAAGTCCACATCCTTTGAATTAATGCGCCATATCCCTGGCACACTGATCCACAATTTTTTTCTAAACAAGCCCTTCAACTAATCGACCCAAGCTTATGCCTTGCCAGATCCAGCCCAACACACTCAAAATAACAAACAATAAAGGCACTAACTGCCCAAAGAATAAGGAGCGTGCCTACAAAGTATTTTTAAACCAAAGGCATCAGCTCTACTATTATTCCACTGTTGTTCATTAAATATGGTCAACTTATTATTAGTCTGATCAATCGATCCTACACTGGAATCAAACTGTTAGGTGAGTTAAGTAAGTCAGAACCACCAAGTCAGACTTACACACCTCGAATCTCTCAGGTGAATTGAGTAAGTCAAAACCATCAAGTCAGACTTACACGCCCCAAATCTCTCAGGCGAATTGAGTAAGTCAGAACCACCAAGTCAGACTTACACACTACGAATCTCTCAGGCGAGTTAAGTAAGTCAAGACCACCAAGTCAAACTTATACGCCCCGAATCTCTAAGGCGAGTTAAGTAAGTCAGGACCCCAAGTCAGACTTACGTGCCCAAAATCTTATCCTAACCAAAGCTTAGTCGGTTTCGACCTATGACAACAGCTTCGGGTACGTTCTAACACCCAGTCCATTAAATTAAATGAGTGTAAAAGGTTTAGATAATGGCAACTTAGTCAACTCTCTGATGCCTGTTCGAGGTGTCTTGCCAGGTCCGCACATAATGGAAAGTGGGAGTCTAGTCAGCGCTCTCGACCCCTGATTAAGATGGCTTGCCAAGGGTCACTACTCGTATGCAGACAGTGATCGCTGAACCCCGACCAAAGCTTAGTCAGTGGCCGCTAATGACAATGGTTTTGGTTTGCTCGAAGCCTAGTTTGCTGTGCGCGGATTCTAACGGCTTAAAAAGTGGGAGCTTACTCAGTGCTCATGTAGTCTACTGAAGACGGCTTGCCAAGGATCATTGGCCAACAACATACAATGATCGCCGAACCCCTGCCAAAAGTTTAGTCAGAACGACTGATAATGATAACTGCTGGCTCGCTATAATTCCTAGTCCGTCATGGACAGATCAAGTTGAGTTGGAAAGCTGGAGCTTAGTCAGTGCTCATTTAGCCTGGTGAAAATGGCTTGTCAGTGACCACCATGGTCGCTGAAACCTGACCCCGGTTTAGTAAGTCATAGTTGGCAATAACAACCCCCTATCCAATTAAGCCTATTCTACGCATAGTAAATAAAAATGAGTCAAACGTCCGATCAGAGTTATAAAAAGTGGGAGCTTACTCAGTGCTCATGTAGTCTGCTGAAGACGGCTTGCCAAGGATCATTGGCCAAAAACATACAATGATCGCCGAACCCCTGCCAAAAGTTTAGTCAGAACGACTGATAATGATAAATGCTGGCTCGCTCTAATTCCTAGTCTGTCATGGACGAATCAAGATGGGTTGGAAAGCTGTAGCTTAGTCAGTGCTCGTGTAGCCTGGTGAAAACGGCTTGTCAGGGACCACCATGGTCGCTGAAACCTGACCCCGGTTAAGTAAGTCATAGTTGGTAATAACAACCCCCTATCCAATTAAGCCTATTCTACGCATAGTAAATAAAAATGAGTCATATGTCCGATCAGAGTTCTAAAAAACTTGACCCAGATGACTCACCAAGACTATTGTCCACTCATCTATAAGGGTGTGAGCGCTTGGACCACGGTCTGACTAATACGCCTATAATGGCGACTGATTGATGCCAAAAACCAACATTAATGGCGTTGCATGATTTTCGACATCAATAAAAGAAATACTTATTTTTTTGTTTATTTTTATTTTTTCCCTTCAATCTACAATACACTTCAACAATGCATAGTGAAAGTAGGGGTTATCAACTACTTCATTTGGATCACAAGACAATATTTGAATTTCAATTAAAAGAATAAAGAGAAGAGCAAAATAATGGATGGTGAGATGTTGAGAGATGATATGATTCCAAAACAAAATAATTAACTTGTAACAAAAATGAATATAGAGAAATCTCAGGGGTATGAGAATCACCCCATTCCAACATAATGATTGTAGAATGTAATTTCAATTTCTCCCAAAATACTCAAATCACATGGTTTTTCAACCTACATGACTTGAGTTGTGGGATTAAAAAAGTAAAGGTCTTTTCATTTTCCTCAAACTTCAATCAAATCCAACAAAAATATTTAGGAGTAATAAAAATATTTTGTTGTGTTTGTTCTTATCTTTCTTTTCGTTGTTCTTTGCTAGAGGACTAGCAAAATGTTGTTTGGGGTGGTGTGATAAGCACCCAAAACATCGATTTTTACACTTCTAAATATACAATTGCTAAGTCCAATTATCCAATAAAAATATCTCATTACGTGTATTTTGTGCATTTTGTAGGAATTCAAGCGTAAATCTCAAATCTTGCACAAAGGTGCACAATAAGGCTAAATTCAACAACTAGAAGACCCATTGGGAGTTCACATGCATTCATAAGGACTAAAGAATTCCAATCCCAAGACCCATGAAGTCAAGCCCACAAAGCATCGACAACTATAGATCTCGAGGAAATCAACATGAAGATTTGGATGTCCACATGTTGATTTCCTCGAGATTCGTAGTTGTTGATCCTTTGTAGGCTTGACTTCATGGGTCTTGAGATTGAAATTCTTTAGTCCTTATGAATGCATGTGAACTCCCAATGGGCCTTCTAGTTGTTGAATTTAGCCTTAATGGGCCACTTTGTACATGATTTGAGATTGAATTCCTACAAAATGCACAAAATACACGTAATGAGATATTTTTATTGGATAATTGGACTTAGCAATTATATATTTAGGGGTGTAAAAATCAATGTTTTGGGTGCTTATCAGTGAAAACAACTGTTGGTCCAACAGACAGCCAAGCCACCAAACAAGGGGTGTATTACACTCGATCTTTACAAAGGAATCTGACAAGAACTGCACCAACTACTGCAACATAAGAAGTCAGAGCACCCAACAGCGAATCAAACTTGAGCTACCTAGCCCAGCAAAATTCCTCGTGTGATAACCAATGTCAAAATAAGACAAAAGAAAGACAAGCTAGCAAGAAAGCAAATGAAGACAAAAAATTGCAAAATACTATTCATTTGCAAACTCAAGTACATGATTCACCCCTCATCAGGAGGATACAACAGAACCAGACTTAGCAGGGGAAGAAGTAGGAGACACATATGTTGGTGCTGCCTCTCGATCCCCCTCATCAGGACTGCCTTCTTTTTCAGGCGAATCGGAGGTCACTCCAAACTTTGCATATGCAATAACTTTATAATATGAAAGATCTCATTCAAGATGCTCCTCATTTATCAGACGCAACAGCTCCAGCCTTCTATGCACTACTCTGCTGAATTCAAATGTGCCCTGGGCCTTGAGAAGTTTCTCTTCACACCCTCTTGACTTGGCAAGATCCTGCTTTAATTGCTCCAACTCGACCGACAAGATCTCGGTCTTGGATTGCTCCGGTTCCAGCTTATCATTAGCGATATTCAACTCACTCTGCACTAGCTGAAATTGCTCTCCAGTGATCCGCGCACGCTCGGCATGAAACTCAGCGCTAGCTTCCAACTACTGCCACCGGATAGTCCACTTGGACTCCTTCTTAATCCTCTCAGTATGTAGAGCTTGTAGTTCAGCACGTACTCCATTAACAGAATCACGAGCAAGTAGCAAGTCACGACGGACAAGGTTCAGTTCATTCTCGAACCGATCCCTCACGGACACTGCCCCAACCAAGTCAGACTCAAGCGCTTCCAAGTGAATCCTCTGAGCCTCCGACCCAATGGACATGCACTCCACTCCAATATCTGAGAAAGCTTCAAGTTGCTTCCTCAACGACTCAATCTTGTAAAGAGCATCGAAGTATCACTTTTGCAAATTTGCAAAGACTCGCTCCATAATATACACTCTCTCACGAGCGACCTCGACTTCAATTCCAGACGCGGCCACCTGATTCAGATATAACATCCCCAGCACAAGGTGTTTCTGCCCTTTATCTAAATGCTATCCCAATGTCACTCCCACTGGTTCCGAAGCACAGTTGGCTAGCCAGCCATTCCACCTACTGATATTTTTCCTAGCAGCGTAAGAGATGTCAACCTCTTGATGCAAAGCTTGGTTGCCCATCCATGTTATATCTTGAGCAGACAGGCTGATACGTGTATCCGAACAACCAAGTAAGACCGGATAAGGAATCAACTTACTCAGTGGAGTCCTCAGGAGCCATGAAACAAGCTCAAAGAATGGGGAGTCCTCAGGAGCCATGAAACAATACTTCTGCCACGATTTAAAATCATCAGGCTATTTGCCGAAGCAGTCTGGGATGTTAGCACACACAGAGCGTGCTCGTTTATCCGAGGATAAGTGAGCAATTACATCGCCCTCAAAGACACTCGGACACCAGTGTCATTAGCCCTAATTAAAATGGTGATCAAAGTCTTATACCCGTTCCACACAAGTTGAGTGGGTGCAATGCCGAGGTATGCCAGGAACTCCCAAATCTCCTTGATGACAGAAAAGCAGACACCAGATTGCGACATACCTCTGTGAAGGTAGATAAACCCCTCAAGTGGGAAGAATGGTGTCAGATCGACGCTAAGAGTGCAGAGCACCAGATCATCTGAAATCCTGAATGTCTTACGTAGGACTTCTAGATCAGATTCAGAGAGCAATCTCTCATCGAAAAACTTATGGCCCCTGGCAAACAGTTCATCAGAAAGTTGATCCCTGCTCGTCATGATAGTACAAGCTTTCGAATATGAAGGTTGAGCAAAGTCAAAGGCACAACAAAGTAGAATCTCAGACATCGAAAGAGTAAAGGAGTTATACTCCACAAGCAGGACATCTATATAGAAAGTTGATCTCCCACCGTTTTTGCTTTCAAGCTGGCGAACGCCTAATCAATGCAATTCGCCGCTCGAGGAAATCTCTTAGACTCAATCATCATGACTGCATAGCTGCTTCATGAAATGACCTAGTAGACCGATAAGACGGTCCACTAACTCAGGGGGGAGTAGTCGATGATACATCAAACCGTCCTCTGATCAGCATCGTACACGTGTCATGATGATCTCGTAAACAGAACAAAGTAGGCCCAATTGCAGCACAATCCAACGAGGCCCAAACAATAACAAGCTCATCATTGGCAGAATCCAGACAGTCGAGTCCGAGTTGCAATGAGCCAGTAAGCCCACACGTCTCACGGTCAGGCACAATACTCGTAAGATCTCTAAGGCAAGTATCAGAGAGATCTATCCAAGACAGGTAGGCCAACAATACATTGGATCCAACTAGGAAACATATGTTAGAGCATAAGTCGTGAAAGAAAACTTCCTTGCATGGACAACACTCAGAAAGGGAAATCTCTCCCGCAGATCTAGGAACACAAGTCGTGCAGGGAAAGTATCCCACATGGACAACTCTCAATCAAGAATGGATCTCCACAACAAGATCACTTTCCTTAAACTACGCCATCAAAGGCCTAGCTAAACAAACACTTCTTCACTATAAGAAATAAGGTCGATGAACTAGAGGTACACAATATAACCCTATTTACAGTTTTAAGCCTCTCCTAAGCTTATCTAACTTTAAGCATCAGAGTTCCATCAGCCACCACACCGTGGTCCTTGGTTCACGTTTGCTACCTAAGCAGGTCTAGGTAAGTAGCAAGGAAGGAGAGCAAAAATCGACTACATCAATGTCTAAACTTGTTCATTACCCTGTGTGGGTTGATGTCCTTGTGTAACACTTGTTGAAGTATCACCCATGAGATCCCAAGCAGGTGAAAAAACTCAATTGTGTTTCATCCCAAGTTTGTGGAGATCCTAGGAAAATCAGTAAGACTCATGGATCATGATCATAAGACCTAGTCTGTTGTATCCCCGGGACTCGAACACACATCCATAAGGCTTGATTATGGTTGCATCCCATTCGTGAACTCTTGGTGCACGAGTCTTGGTTTCTGTTAGTATGTCTCATAGGATAGTGACATTCGACCTTGTGAGGTTGTGGGCATTGAACATGTAATTGAAGTTTGTGGCTTACCAGTCCTTTCCATTGAGAAGAAGTAACTGGTTGCAGCCAATCCAACTCTGGCTTAGGTGAACCTCGTTTTATCTTTGTGTGATTGGTAATTGTTTTTTATTCTCTCTTTAATTTACTTTTTTTATTTATTATTATAACCTCTGGTATGGAGGGGCACCTATGGAATGCCAGACCTTTATTATTTGTCCCAATAGGAAGAGAAAAATCAACAAGGGTAGATTACGACTTTACCCGTGGAAACTCAAAAGTAAATTTCTTACACTTATTTCCTAACATAGGTCGTCCTACATTTATCAAGTAATAACAATGCCCTTGGCTTGTCGGTTAGAGAACACATATCAAATTCCTTAGTAATCTTTTCAACTTAGGCCAGTTTTGCCAATGCATCTGCAACTGATTTGTTTATCTATAGACATGATTATACACCAGAGTAGCACTAATTTCCATAATATTAGCCCTTCAATTAGATATTGTCCAATAAATTCAATTTATTCAGAGTACTATTGCTTCACCAATTTAGAATTAGTCTGTATACATATTTGTCTGAAACCTCTTCGTTGCATAACTTGAGAACTTCCAAAAGAGCCCCAGTTTATGCCATGTTGTTAGAACCATCTCTAAGAAACACCTGTATCACAACCACACATTCGCCCCTATCATCCCTGATTACCACCCAGCTAGCCGCCTTATTTGATATTGATGACCCATCAACATTCAAGGTAAAACATTCTGCCAGAGGGAAGAACAAATACAAAACCTTCAAAGGAGGTCTCGCCACAGCTGTAGATCGCAAACCCAATTTAATTAGCAACCATTGGTTATTGCTTTTCTTTTATGGCACAAACCATCTCGAAACCAGTCTTATCCAATAATACACTTTGATGATAGCAACACTCAAATTCTATCCTTATTTTCATATAGCTTTTTATTTATTTGGACCGAAATCTCCCATAGAATAAAGATTGGCATGATATTAAAAACAACACCAGTTGAGAAGAATTCTGCCCTTTTTAACCCGCCAGAGCAATGATATTAATGTATTTTATACATAAATTACCCATTAATTGATATGTTAGTGTTTCAAGTAGTATATTTTATTCTGATTATTTCATTTTTCATGTTTTTGTAGGATTTAGAGCTCAAATGATGAAATTGCATTAGCACTGCGAATTTGGTAAAACAAGCACTGGACCTTCACGTAGAGGTAGGGACGGTGAAACCCAAGCCCATAGTTGACCTAAACCCCAATTATTTATTACCCTTTTCTTTTTTCGCTCTTTCGAGCAGCCACCACAACCCATCTCGTCGTCCATCTCTCCTTAACACCCACAAAACCAACTAACCGACCTTATCTTCCATCTTGCAGCCTTCTTCCTCCTCACGAGTAGCCCCCTCTTGATCATCTTCTTCCCCTCTCCCTCACTCGCAGTCATGACTCACACCACACCAGCATCTCGCTGATGACCCACCTTTTTCTCCCTCGCAAGAAATACCACCATCAGCCAACTACAAACCACAAACCCTCTCTAATCCCTCTCCTCACAGCCATCGACCTCTTTCGTTTCACCACCCCACAACCAACAGAGCCAACTTCTGTTCTTCTTCCCCTAATTGCACACATCCATTTCATCGTCCCACTTCTTCTTCCTCACGAACAATTTGTGTCCTTCTTCTTCCTATGCTCTTTTTTTTTTCTTCTTCTTCTTCTTCTTCTTCTTCTTCCCCTTCTTCTTCTTCTTCCCCTTCTTCCCCTTCTCATCAAACATCCGCCAGCCCTTGCGGGGAAAACCAAATTCCTACGCGCCCAGAACATTTTTATAGTATAGTCATATAATTGGTTCTCGAAGCAAAACATACCCGTACAGGGTGGACACAACCAAAAAGCACAAAACGCGCCTACAACGAAAACCGGGGCCTACGCGCCACGATCAGCAGGAACTCCAACACTGCCTGCACTCCAATAGAAGCACACCCCTTGCGGGGTCAGCAAAGCACAAAGCTAGCTGGTGCGAGCGAACTAAATACAAATAATGAAATATTGTACCAGAAAAATTCATGCCAAACAATAAATGATAAATAACAAGTTCTAAAGACTAAATCACACTGTGTCTCTAAAGACAATATTTCTAAGTTCAAGCAACAACACAAACATTTCAGATTCAACAATAACTACCAGTTTACGATATATGTCGATCCTTACACGTGATTCAAACATGGTAAATATCAAGCAATGGAAATAAAGACAATCTCATAATTCTTCCTAGTCTCCTAGGTATAGCAATCAGGTTGAAACCAAAAATCCTGTAAAATTTTGTATAAGTGTCTCATATCGTAGGTATCCGCATACCCTACGAATGTGTCTCACCCAGACACATCCCACAACGTGCACCAGTACCACTTCGGGCTTGTTTGTATCATAATGGGGTGCCATCTGCCAGGATACAAACTCAAACATCCCGAACGACTGGCCTAACACGGCCAACCTAACATAATCAAAATCAAGCGCGCTGGGAGGAAAAGCGAGTAATCTCCAAAGCACGTCCTCCGGGACCCGTCCTACTGCACTCTATAGTGGCAAGTGCGTGCGGGAGCTCACCGCACCTCAGCAAGCTTGCCACATGCAATAGCGTCCACAATGTCAGGTGCGAGTCATCTCAAGCACCGTCCAACTCACGATGCGAGCAAGCTCCTAAGCATCGGCAAACAGGCATTATAGCGGGGTAAAGACACTTATACTACTATCCACATGCACAAATGACAAGTCTGTACATAACCAAATGTACAAACGTGCAATCATAAACAATTCGGCAATTTTATAAAACCACGACTATGCCAGGGTCCCTACATGACCCAAATCACCACAATAAATTTATTCGAGTCGATTATCATACATGCTCAAGACTCGAAAATCCACGGTAAAACATGATATGCTTTGCAAACTCGAAAACAAAGCATACAAGTCTCATGTCATTACACCAAAGCCTAATCACACCAAAATTACTATTCGATTTCATTCATGTATAACATGCTTTCCGAAAGTCCAATGCATAATTCATTCACACATAACTAAACACAATCCTCGAAATATCTGAAAACTCCGAATTTCGGATTTGGATTCAATTATACACAATTGACGGTATAATGTAAAAATTCAATTCAGGATTTCAAATACTTATTTCTTAAAATAAAAATTATAGTTCCACTCACCTGGGCGGAATGGATTTTCAAAACCCAATTCCTACCGGTCGAAGCTCCAAATACGCAAAACCACAAAAATTCTAAAACTGCAAGGCGGACTCGAAAATGAGTATACTAGCCGAAAACTGAAATAAATAAATAAATACAATTGGCGCGCGACGGAAAGAAAAACTTACAGGCAATAAAAATTTGGCAACCACCCCGCCGCAACCCAAAGTTGGGCGAAAACGCGCCGAAACCCTCCCTACACCGGTCTGATCGCTACCAAACTGCACAACGGCCCGCAAAAGAGTCTAAGGACACTCAGAGTCACGAAAGTGAGGCTCACCCACGCACCCAAAGCCCGGATTCACGCCGAGGAACCCTCCAAACAAACATGCACCCTGATTTTTGAAAATTTTTCAGCCAACCCCAAAACAACCTTGCATGTCGGTTCTAAGGGCTCCCAAGGACGCCACCAAGGCCCCAACACGGCTGATCGGAGCTATGAAAACCGATCAAACCCCAAACCCAAATGAAAACTATTTTTTTTTTTTCGAAAAAAACAACAGGGAAATCAAGAAGGGAAAGAAGAGAGAACGAACCGAGGAGGAGGAGGTGAGATTGGGGGACGAAAATCCACCAAAATCGCCGAGAAAAAGTTGGAGGAGGCGACGAAGATTCAGCGCCGCTCGTTGCTGGAACGAAAAGAAAACAAAAAAAAAGAAAAAAAAGAGAAGAAGAAAGGGGGGAGGGGGGTCGTTTCATTTTAAGGGGTGGGTGGCTATGTGCCCCCACCACCTTTGCTGAGTACACCCCGCCCTAATTTTTTTTTTTTTTTTTTTTTTTAAAAACGCAGGTCTCACACACAACCTCTTAATCACCTACAGAACACTCTTCACCCATCTCGACTTATGTTTCACACCACCTCTCTTTCACAGAGAGATTTTTATCTTCATATTCACACCATGTTGTTCTTTCTTGCACCACCACAAAGCACCCACATTTTTGGGTGAAACAGGTTCATTGAGAAGAAGATGGAGTTGACCGAAGCCCTCGCCGCGATGATCTACACTATGAGTTTCTAAATTCTGCGCTGAGGCAAAGATGAATCCATGGGTTTCTAAAGTTTGTTAAATTTAAAGACTATTTTAGTTGTACTTCACTATTAAATACAACAAATTTCTGAAGACTGATGAATTGCTTTTACCGATTATATCGGACTTGATATCTAGGCTAGTTGGTAGTTAGAATACACTTTGTTAATATGCGAAACAAGTTTATATTGTGTTTGTTGTGACAAGACACTCAATGCTAAGGGTTTAAACTTTTGCTGAATTTGATGGTGAATTCAGAAAAATCCTAATGTTATTAAAAATCACATCATCGATGCAAGTAAGGGATTGTACATCCCTAATGCTTCTCCCTTTATGAAAATAGCAAGTTAGGTTTTAACAATTCTTGATGAACCTATGATGGATTTGATGCTTGGTTCACTTCCCAATTGTCTTTATTAATTTGATTTTTAGTTGTTTGATTTTATTACGTTAGTTTAGAAATTTTCAATCGCAGTAGCCCCCATTTTAAATTAGTCCAAACAATTTTTTTTATTGTGTCTTCAATCCTCATGGGATTGACCCGTATTTGCCATTGTCTACTAGTTAAATAACCGTGTGCTTGTGGTATAATAATTAGTTTTATTAGCCTATTAAATTAGATTAGTAAAATCTACATCAAGAAGTGGATATACCTCCAATGGACATTGTACGTACACCTTGAAGACGCTTTTGAAATGCGCCCAAACGTACTCTGCAAATTCACTCACAAATAGATGTTTCATCGTTTCATCCCGTTCCTCTATTCTTGGCCTTGCAATCAACAAAACTCATCAGCAGACCACCATCTCACCACCTCCTTATCGACCTCCCTCCTATGGTGCTTCTACTCCAACCAGCCACCGACACCACCTCTCAATCACCCCATAGAGCACCCTTCACCCATTTCGACTTTTACTTCACACCACCTCTCAATCGAAACCAACTCTCTTTCACGGAGAGATTTGCATCTTTATCTTTACACTATGCTCACCACATCATTCTCTCTTGCACCTACATCCTTGGGTAAATCAGGTTTGTTGAGGAGGAGATATAGTTGATTGAAGCCCTCGCCGCAATCATCTTCACTATGAATTTCTTAATTTCGCGCCAAGGCGAAGATGAAACCATTGGTTTCTAGAGTTTGTTGAATTTAAATTACTGTTTTAGTTGTCATTCACTGTTAAATATAATCAATTTTTAAAAATCGATGAATTGCTTTCATCGATTAGATCAAACTTGATATCTAGACTAGTCGGTAGTTAGAGTAATCATTGTTAATATTTGAAACATGTTTTAATTTTTTTAGTTAAACCCTCAGAAGGGAGGGACGAGTATGGGATGCCAGACCTTTATTACTCATCAAAAATAATTTACAAACTAATCGAGAGTACATTACGACTTTGCCCAAATAAAACATCAATAAAAGCAATTCAACAAAATGCATTGTGACTATTCAAGGCCTCACCCAATTCTGATCAAAACATTCAACTACACGCCACCAATCCAAATAAAAAACAAACCCAAGACCAAACAAAAATTCAACATCAAACATGGCCTTGTTTTGCCAAACTCCACAAGCTTGAACTCTTCTTCATGTAACAGATTAATCATCAAGTAATTCATATAAAATATCAGTTTTTGAAATCCGAACACGACCCCCTTAAATCTGACAACTTCAATTCGAGCTTAAACAAACATGCAAAACATCAATTTGCTTCCACAAACTCTACAAGAGACCTTGACTTACCTAATACAGTCCAGAGAAAAATCAGATCATCATCTGCTCTGTTTTGGCAATTAAACCAGAGTCGCCTTTCCTAACTGCAAAATACACTACCACACGCTACCATGATCTGTTTCAAAACAAAGGAACCTCAACCCGAAACCATCTTCCAACCATGCATAAAGGCTACCAAAACCATGAGTCCCCCCATTGAAGCATCCCCCAGCGTTAATCATTTCCAAAGGTAAGTTGTATGTGATTTATCTAACCGGATCAAACTCAATATTCTAGCCGGAAGATTGTGCACTCCGAATTCACAAGAACTCATTTCCCGCTGCGCCCTTGCTATCAGAACATATGCCACTGAATTTGCTTCCCTCAAAATTTGTTTACAGAAAAACAATTTTCCCACTCTTAAGACTATTAATCTTCATCCAAGAATTTTTTAAGAACCAGGGAATCTTATAATCACCATTAAACCATCTCCGAACCAAATCCGAATTATTTTGCACAATCACTTTCCTAACTCCTTGCCTGTCTCAAAGCTTCAAGCCTTCTATAATAGCCAATTTTTTTGCCCGATTGTTAGTTCCATCACCAAAGAAAACTTGTTAGCTGCTACACAATCTCCCCTCTCATCTCTAATTACTACCTATCCTGAAGCCCGATTTTTTTTCGAATAGCCATCCACATTCCAAACTACAAAACCAATTGGTAGAAGGAACTCCCAATATACAATACTATTATTCCTTGTAACCAAAGGCTTGATAGGTAAGCCTAAGGCAAGCAATAAACTGTTGTTTAAACTCTTATATTTTGGAGTGTAGACTGAATTAAACAACCGCAGCCACATACGAACTATGATAATGACTGAATGAGTACTCGACCTAGCACCTTTGAAAACTCCCTTACACTTCTATTTCTAGATTTTCTAAAAGACAAACATCGGCATAAGATAGTACAACATAACCACTCTTGGCACTCCATTCGCTCTACAGAACAACCCGATACCAAAGTTGTTATCTCTGTTGTTCTTCTCACATGAACACCGAAAATCAGCTCAAAATGCTTCTAGATTTTCGCAGCCAATTCACCCTCAATGAATACATGTTTCAACGATTTTGTACTAGTTCAACACAACATCTACACCTTGATGTCGAGATAAAACCACACCATGCTAGCTCCCCATCTACCGGAATGCCTTGGTACAAAAGTTTCCACAAAAAAAATAAAAAATCTTGAAGGCAAAAGAAGTTGCCAAATTTTTTTAAAGAGTCATTTCCTCTCCTTTTTTGTTAGCATATAATAGGCCGACTGAAAGGAAAACAAACCATCAGAACTAGGCTTCCAAATACATACATCATCACAAAATTCTTTCCCTAAAGTCTACCATCATATAATGACTTTACTAATTCCTAGAGAGGCACCTCTAACATTTCAAAACCCCCATCCTTCACTTCCAAAATAGAAGGCCATCTATTCTGCTCTGACACTATCAACAGTATAAAAACAATTGTAGTTAGGTTCCTGTTTTCATAAAAAAAAAGTTTACATTTCCTCTACGAATCCACCAAATCGAGTTCCCCAACAAAATATTCCTTACCTTCAAAAATTCTTTCATCAATGGGGACGCACCAGTCTTCTTTGTCTGTCTACTCAAGGGAATGCCGGTTTCAAATATTTCTTTCTAAAAAAAAGTAGCCCACATTGAGTTAAAATTTACCGAATTTCACAATGCTTTAACCTAAAAGGCTTTCACAACCGCTGAAAAATTCCTAACTCCCAAACCTCCCTCCCCTACAAGACAACCATTTTCTTTTCAATTTCCCTTTATAATCCCCCCAGAAAAAACAATCTGCCATTAATTTCCGAATTCTAGTTAAGACCTTCTACAACATGCACATAGCACTCAATGTATAAACTATAACCGAGCTGAGCAAATGTTTGACAAAGATAAATCTACCACCCTGAGATAATAGTTTCGCCTTCCATCCCTCAATTCTTTTCTGATTTTATTAAGCATCTCTTCAAAATAAATCACTTTACACCTTTCCTGATAAATTGGAGCTCCCAAATATTTCGTGGGGGACGTTTTAAAGAGATCCTATATATATTTTCATAGCCACATTCTTTATGCCTTCGCCTTCTCTTCCACCATGAATGAGCTTTTATTTTAGTTAATTTTCTACCCCTATGCCCTGCTATATTTCTCCAAAATTTTCATACAACCTAGCATTGAATTTTTCATACCATAAAGGAAAACCATAGTATCATCGGCCTACAGTAGATGGGTGACATGCGCATAATCCCTAGGCGTGTAATAATAACCAATATCCCTTTTTTGAAAGGCCCTTTTGAGCCCCCTGTTCAACACTTCAATCGCGATAATAAACAAGAAAGGGGATAGCGGGTCCCCTTGCTTCAGACCTCTGGAGGATTTAAAATACCTCCTATACACTCCTTGTAGTAACACAGAGAAGCCGCAATTAGTAATAGAATTTAAAATAATCCAACAAACTCTATTGGAGAAACCAAATCTTCTTAGAACTGCAAATAAAAAGGCCCATTCCAACCGGTCATACGTCTTTTCCATGTCAATCTTGAACACAACATTACCACCAAAAAACTTCTTAACAATATCCCAAATAAGCTCCTGAGCCAGGCCAATATTTTCTACAATGGCTATCCCTCTAACAAAAATGCCTTGTTCCTATGCAACTATCTCTAGAAGTAAAACAACCAATCTATTGCAAAGTAATTTTCTTAAAATTTTGTAAATAACATTTCAAAGACTTATTGGTCTGAAATCAGATAAAGAACCTGGCAATTCCGTCTTTGGAATAAGAGCTATTAGATTAGCTAAAAAAAGCTAAAGGTAGAGCTTCCCATTCAAAAAACTAAATAGTCGCTTCCCATATATCCGTTCCAACCAGCAAGACTAGAAAAATCCTGCAATGAAGCCATCTGGGACAGGCACACTATTTTTAGGAATGCTATAGGTAGAGCATGTTTCACCTCTTCTAAAGTAAGACACCTAATCAGTTCTTCACAATTATAATTAGTCAGCACTGAAGGAATACAATGAAGTAGCTCCTGATCCATTAACTGACTTCTCTGAGTAGAGAGTAATTTCTGAAAAAACTTATTTGCTTCCTGAAGAATCTTGCCTGAATCAGAAATATCCCACCCCGAAGGCAATGTAATCTACGTAATAGCCCTTCTTTTTTGCTAAGACTTTACCGAAGAAAAAGCAAAATTTTGTGCATGCATCTCCTTCCTATAAATTCTTCTCCCTTGATTTATGCAACTAGTGTAACTCCTCATGTTTCAAAGCTAGACTAAATTATGCTTGGCACCTATTTAGATTACTACTGGCATTAACATCCCAATAGGCATTAGTGTTCCACTCATATCTTCCAGTGTCCGAAAAGGTGTCGTACCTGATCTTGCCTGGATAGGCAAAAAATCCAAAATAGGAGAGCAATCTAAGAAGGTGCGATTAAAATGCTCCACCTTCTTATTTGGAATCTACGATAGCCATTCTGTGTTCACTCATTAGGACTCTGTCAAGCCTATCCCATATCCGGTCTCTATCTGTTTTATTGTTACACCAAGTAAGTCTGGGCTCGAAAAAACCATGATCGTACAACCCATAGTTTCAATAAAGTCAAAGAAATTTGCCATGCTAGCCATCATTGGAATATCTCCTTCTATTTTTTCTTGGGTACTAATAATTGAATTAAAATCCCCACCTACCATCCATGGTAAATCACATTGCAATGCAAAAAATTTCATATTCTCCATAACTTTATTCTCTCTTCCACTAAACATTTGGCATAAACAAAATAAATTGCGAATGACTGAGAGTTAGAATCTGTTACCTTGCAGTGTATAATCTTATTAGAAAATTCCATAATGAAACACTCATATTAGCAGCCTAAAAAATCCAAAATTTTCCATCCACCATTTCATTTGTTGCAAATCCTATGAGCCCGACTTTATTCCCAACTTCTAAATACCTACTAGCGTCAATCATTTGTTTCACGATCATTAGAATTCTAACATTATGTTCAGGTGCCATATTTTCTAATATACACCGAGTAGCCCTATTCCCAACTCCTCAAGCATTTCAAAACATAATGTTTTTAATCATTACTGACCTGTGAGGAAACAACAACAGCTCGTCTGGTCAAACGACGCTCACGTGAGTGAATCGCCATTATGATATTAATCTTTATTCTGGTCCCTCGTTCTTCCTCTGACTGGGTGCCCAGATCCAATTTACTAATTAGTGTTGTAGTGGACCTACTTTAGATTCTGACCCCGCATCCCGACTCGTGTCACTTATAATCTCAAAAGTATTCGCATTCAATTTTTTTCTGCCTCCGACCTTTCAGTATGATCTCATATTCCTTCTTCGTAATTACATCCAACTCTGCACAATACTCAGGATTGCTCACTTTAGGATCGTTCATTTCCTCACTATAATCCAAATTCATATCCCTTTCTACTTCCTTCCCTTCCACAACCAAAGGAGTCGCTCCTACCAAAGCCTCATTTTCAAAAATGTTCTCATCTCCGGTACATTCGTCATTGTTGTATTCATCGCTGCTATATTATTCGATGGAGAACATTGAACCCTTGCCAACTCCGCTTTACCAGTGGACTCCTTTCCTGCCAGCAGACTAAGCCATATCCTCTTCTGGATTTCGACCCTAATTTTCCTGAGCTCCCTGGATTGCTTGCTTAATCCCACTATTGGTTTAAACCGTGTCTACACAATCTTCTGTAAAAGTCTGCAGCATTCCTCAGTTCATATCTACTTCTTCGCTACCCTCTTCAATGTGTTTTTCTCCATTCACATTAGCTAGCGAAATTGGACGTTCCTCGACTCCAACTGTTTTTCGATCCCCATCGCCCTCAACTTCCATCTCAGCGAATATGCTGAATGGGTTCACCATCTCCACCTTCCCCTTATTAGTATCAATCAGGCCAGTCAATAGCTTAATAGCCATTGGCAAACTTGTCTAACTTATAATTTCTTCTCCTATAATATTTTTGGCACTGCTAACTCCCGCTTCATCAATTCTGATCAGTTATTCTTTAATCACTGGTCGATAAAGCTATTTCACCGCCTGAAAACCCCATGTGTTTTCCCCTTTTTTTGAGCCGCCCTGCTTTCATTTCAATTTTATTATCTGCCTTTATTGTGAAAGCCTTTTTTTCAATGTAACCCCATCTTTTCATTGACAATTAATTCATCGTGACCAATAAGAGTGCAATAATCACAATATTTATAACCTAGAAAAACCAATTTCTGCCAAAAAGTTGTGTTCCTTGCTCTGTATCCAAACGTGATTTGGTAAGTCCTCCGATAAATTCATCTTAATAGAAATCTGGGCAGCTCTTGTCCATGTCAAACACTTGTGTATTATCATACATACGTAGGTATCCTCCGAACGAATCACCAATAGCTTTAAGGGGGATGGAAAAATTGTAATGGGAGATTGAAAAGTTCATATCTTAATGGAACCACATCTAGACCCGTTCTCAAACTAAAATCTGTATGCCAACGAAGGCTTTGAATCTTATCCCGCGAATCAAAAAATAATCTTTGGAGATAACTTGTTTTGCCTCCTGTTCGGATTGCAGCATAACCAACACATCTCGGGTCTAACAACTCCATAGAAAAATCACCCCCCACGAGCGATGAATCGCATTGTGTATGGCTTCCGGTGTAGGCCTAAAACTAGAAAACTTTAACACAATAACATGTTTTTCCATGAAAGATTCACCTAGATTTTGTTAATACCCATCATAGCCACGGCTGGTGATCCTTCTTTTTGACAATTTGTTCCTTCTACCGGTGGTTCCTCAACTTGTTCTGTGTGGATGTTCCCAAGGACTTGAGCAAAAATGACCTCGCCATCTGTACCTCTCCTCCTTGGCCAGTAAAAGAGGATTTCCCTTAGTCGTCGTAGCCGCTGCCATGAGCCCTAGGCAATGACCAATCCTAATAGCTATATCATACCAGATCTTTCAATTACAATTCCCAAGACGACAATGGATGACCTCACCGTTGGAAACCCAATTGCCCAAATCGCCTAGACGTCAGAGCGTTTTTTAAGCATGTTTTAATTGATTATGTTAAACATGTGATTGTGTGTGTTGTTACAAGACACTCATTGCTAGAGGCTTAGACTTCGGCTGAAATTGATTGTGAATTTAGAAAAATCCTAATGTTATTAACGATCACATCATCAATGCAAGCAAAGGATTGTTCATCCCTAACGCTTTTCGCTTTATGAAAACAGTAAGTTAAGTTTTAGCAATTCTCGAAAAACCTATGGTGTATTCGGTGCCTTGGTTCACTTCCCAATTGCATTTATTAACTCGATTTTTAGTTGTTTGATTGTATTACATTAGTTTAGAAATTTTTAATCGCACAAACCCCATTTTAAATTAGTCTAAATAAATTTTAGTTTTGATTGTGTCTTCAATCCTCATAGAATCGATTCGTATTTGCCATTGTCTACGAGTTAGATAATCATGCACTCCCCTATTTCTGAGCAGTTCATAAGCAAACTTGACCGAGTAATTGCCATCATGCAAGGCATCCAAACCATACGATCCAATTCTCACAGCTTTCCTCTCACCGTTGTTCATATATGTTTTTAGACTACCTTTGCAATTTCCCCCAAAGTTTGGAAATCGCCCTCGAAATATCTTTAAAAAAATTCTATTTATGTTGAGCTTCCGCCCATCCAACCCGTTCGAATCTTGTCCCCAACGCCCATTGTTCACCAAAAAAGCTTACATTTCCATGCCAAATCCTTCAAATAGAATAGTCGGACAACAAAAATCTTAGTTCCAAAAGTTCTTTCATAAATGGTAACATTCCAGTCTTAGGACTCTGCTATCGCAATGGTATTTTACTTTGGAGATATTTTCAATGCATAAACACCACCGAAAGAGACTTTGTATTCAATAGGTTCCACAATGATATGATTATGAAAGCCTTGATTACACAATTCAACTCACATACATCGAGACCTCCTTCCTTGGTCGGTACACTAAACTTTTTTCCACTACACCCACTTTTGCTTATGTCGACTATCATGATCATCCCAATTGAATCATGCAATGATTTTCTAGATAAATACAAGGACCTTAACTGGCACAACCTGGCAACCAGAGTGTACACTGGCATGGCATTCAACACGAAGTGAATGAGAGCTAACATTCTACCCGAAAAAGTACTTGTGCCTTCCATCCTTGTATTCTATTCAATTTTAACCATCTCATTAAAGTAACTGATTCTTGCATTGGCCTTGATAAATCGGTACTCCAAGGTACTTAATTGGTGAAGCTTTGAATTGGAAACTAGACCATTGCTTAATAAGAACAACTCTCTCTGCATCAGTCTCTCATCAGTCACAAAAGAGTTTTTTCCCACATTTATTTTTTCACTAGATGCAACATAATAACTAATAAAAAATTAATACACCCCATAAAATAATTGTTTCCTCCCATTCAGGAATATCAAAGTGTCATCAGCATACAAAAGATGAGAAATAAGTGCACATCACCTAGGCATGTAGACAAATCCAATTTGGTCCTCATAAAATGTTGTAGTTAAACCCCTACCTAAAACGTCCACGACAATGACAAATAATAAAGGTGACAAAGGATCCCCCTGCCTTAACCCCTTCAACCACCAGAATTGCCCTGCATATTTTCCTTGTAATAAAATAGAGAAGCTACATCTAGCAAAACATATAGAAATTTCCAAACAAAACCTGTTATCAGAACCAAAGTTACGCAGAATGGCAAACAAAAATCTGTATTTCAACCTGCCATAGGCCTTTTCCATATCCAACTTGAAAATAACATTTTCACCTTGGATTCTCATCATTTCTTGAGCTAGGCAGACATTTTCATAAATAAGTCTATTCACAAATGCCCCCCTGCTCGTGTGATATAATATTTGGAGGAAGCCTAGCTAGTCTAATGCATATGATTTTGATAAAAAAAAACTTTTATAAACCATATTGCAAAGGCATATTGGTAAAAAATTAGTAAGAGATTGTGGTTCCTCAGTTTTGGGAATCATTGCTATAAAGTTTGCAGTAAACGCACTTGGCAAAGACTGACCTCTAAAGAATTTCGTGGTCGCCTCCCATAAATCCTATCTAACAAAATCCCACCAAACCTTAAAGGACCCCGCAATGAATCCATCTGGTCTAGGTGCACTATCTGCTAGAATACTAATTACAACTTCTCTTACCTCCTCCAGACTAGGTTTTTTCATCAACATGTCACCATCTTGGTTTGTTATCAGCCTCAGAAACAATATAGTAGGCTATTATCAACATTAGACCCTTTTGCCGTCATCAAATGTTCAAAAAATCTATTCGTTGCTTGCAATATTTCTTCTCCATCCATCGCTAGATTTCCATCCAAATCCTTAAGTTTTGATATGTCTCCTATTTTGTTTTGCCTATGTAGAGGCAAAAAAAGTATTTAGTTCATGAATTCTCATCCTTAAATTCTTTTTACTTGATTTTTGTTTTCAATACAATTCCTCCTGCAATAATGCCGATTTATATTCCACATAACACTGATTCAAATTAACGCTGGTATTTATGTCCCCTCTATTATGGATAGCAAACTACAGTTGAGAGATCTCATATTCTATCATTCTCAGCCTACTAAATACATTTACAAACACTTCCTTATTCCAAATCATGAGTCTCAATCTCATTTTTTAAAACTTTAACAACAAGCCTGCCAAGAGCACTGAGAAGACTACATGTTATATCCCAATTTTGTTCAACAAAATCCAGAAAATTATTATGAGTAGTCCACATTTTCTAAAATCTAAAAGGGGACATACTTGTTCTCGAACTCATTGATAAGGAGACTATCAAAGTTGCATGATCAAAACACGTACGATTCAAATGTTCAACCCGAGTATTCTGCAATCTCAAAAGCCATTCAACATTCCCAAAAAGGGGTCCAATCTTGCTCACGTTCAATGATCTGCTTGTTGATTATTATACAAGGTATATTTTGGTCAAGAAAAACCCAGATCAACAAGATCGCTTGTAGAAATACAATTAGAAAAGTCCAACTTTCTCGTAAGATTCGGTATTCTACCACCCAATTTCTCATTGTCATCCAAGATGACATTAAAGTCCCCTCCAATAAAAAAAGGTTTTGTTGTCCCAATTGCCAAGCGTTCCACCTCTTCCCATAAACTCCTCCATTCTACGACTGAGCATTTAGCATAAACAAAGGACACCAAGAAACAGTGTTCCGGATTAGACATCTTAACTCTGCAGTGTATGGATTGTTGAGAGTACCCAATAACATCCAAATCCATTTTGTTGGACCAAAAAACACAAATTTTACCTCAAAGACTCATTAGAAACAAAACTAAACATTAAAATTTTACCTCCCACCTCCATGTGTCTAGAAGCTTCTATCATAGGTTCTGCAACTACCAATTTTTATCATTAAACTTATGAATAAGCTTTCAAATTCTACTCCAGGTCACCTTGTTCCCCGTTCCCCAAGCATTCCAAAACATTATGTTATCTATCATTAGGGACATGAGGGTCTTGATTGCTTCTGGTCACCCTATGTTCCCCAACGGGAACCTCTATTTAATTTACTTATTCATGTTTGCTTATCTTACTATTTATAATTATCTCATCTTGAATGTTTAAGTTTTACAAATCATAATTAGCTTGCTTCATTTGTGAATCAAGTCATGGATCTACTTTGCAAAAGTATTTTCTTGGTATTAGTTTTAAAGGCCAAGACTTGATTGTCCATTTTACCTAGAATTGAATCATTTCATACTCTACCTTAGCCTTACCTATCTTTGAAGTATTTTTATAGATGCTTAGATCTAGGAGATTGAAGTGAACACAGAGTAATCAGGAAATGTTCATAAAACCTCCTTGTATCACACGTTCCATACTTTGAGGTCTTTGCATGGGATGGACATGCTATCTTAAGGGTGAAAGTGATCAACAGTTGGAGGTAAATGGAAGGAAATTGGCACCACGTGGTCAACACGCGAACATTTCTTCTGCAACAAGGAATAATGTCTTTCGGTTGAGGATAACTAAGTAGATGAGGTGATACTTATTGGAAAGATGATGAACGCAATTAGGGAATGGTATGGAATGACAAATAGGAACTAAGGAAAGTAAAAGGTTCAAAGGGTTGTCCAATAGAGGAATGCATAATATTACATCAGAGACATAATTATTGAAGGCTTACGTTGTAACTCAAGGAGAATCAACACCATAAAAAATACTAAATGAAAAACCTTTTACAAAAACCTTCAAAGAAATCCTAAGCATGCAAGTCGAACATTCAAAGCAATTTAAGCTATGGAAAATAAAGACAACTTAGCTAAGCATGCAAGGTAAAGTAATATAGTCAAGTGCTGAAGAAAGAAAAGTAGACAAAAACAAATATAACAAGGTTTACCTAAGCTGGAGTTTGATTAACTTCGACCAGTTACTTTCTTAACGAAAGGACTCGCAAGCCTGAAGTTTCTACTACTTCAAAAAAGAATTCCACTCTCAATCAACATTTCACAACCTCAAAAGGTCTAATCACCACATTCCGATGAGACTTATTGACATGAACCAAGTCCTCTGCTCTGCAAGTCTTACGAACACCTTGGTGATCACCAACGGGAGCCACCACAACCAAGTCTTACGGTCGTGTGCTTGGGATTCTGGAGATACCACCTGGTCTTATGATCATGCTTCGTGAGGCTTATCAAATTTCCAAGGATCACACCATCCTGAAATACGACAACCAATTCTTACCACCCGCTTGAGATCACTGGGGTGATACTTACTCATACTTATCTACTCAACGAATTCAACAACCCATACGGGGTATGGTGAGTTTAAGAAAGGCTAACACTGAAAGGGTTTTTTCTCTTCAAGTGACACTCATTTGTCAGATAGAGCGGCTTAATAGCCCTTTTACACTCACTCCCTCACTCATTGGAAGGTGGAAGCTTCACTCAAGAATGAGATGAAGTGGTTGAATGCTCTTATAAAAATTAGGCAAATACCAATACAAAACTACCTTCAATTCTTCTTACTTCGCTTATCTTTAAATAACCAAAAAGCTCATGAAGAGGGAAATAGTTTCTTTCTAAAACATCATGGATCTCTAATAAGGGATAAGGGTTCTAAACCACCATAGATCGTGATGCCCGCTGGACTAGTAGAAAGGAAATGCAAGCTTAGTCCAATAACATATAAACATGAGTAAATGTAAGTAGTTGGTTAGAGGATTTACCAGTTAACTCTTTTGAATAAAGAGTTGGCAAATAATGAATGTGAAGATAAATACCAGAACATTTTGTGCAAGTATTACCAGCAAAATAATGATTCCAATTGCTGACTCGCCAGACAACATCAAGGCATCCGCATACTGGCGTACTGCCTCAGAAACATCTGCTACCTCAACACGCATTGGGATAGGATATTCGATCATTGATTCAAGAAGTTGAGAGACCACTATAACTGGTTTATTCAGTTGCCTACATATATCAGTTATCTCCTCCTGGACTGTTGGAATGTGTTCTAGAGGAATCTGCACATCAAGGTCACCGCGAGCTATCATGATTCCATTAGAAACTTCCACAATATTTTCCAAATTCTTAAGAGATTCCAAGCTCTCCACCTTTGCCAAAACTCTTATGAAGTCTGACGATTTTGAGGTAAGGTAGTCTTTTAGAAGCTTGATATCATCAAGAACCTTTGCAAATGACACAACAATAAAATCAACCCCTTCAGAAATTCCAAAGTCAATATCAGCCCAGTCCTTTGTTGATAAAGTGGGTAGGCCAAAGTTCTTATCCACGAGTTTTCCATCTCTCCAAAAGCTCAACTTTGCTCGAGGTAGGAGCAAACCGGGGTCTTCAGAAAAGGAGATGTTTGCGGCGGATGGTGCTAACGGCAAATGGCGTTCGCGTGGCGATATTTTCTTAATAGTTTCTAGGGTTAGGGCTCGTGCTGATAACGTGTTGAAAGAACGTAAAGAAAAGAAAGCAAAACAAGAGTAGGGGAAACAGAGAACTATCTTATTCATTGATATGAGCCTCTATATATAGAGGTAGCAATTACACAGTATCCCAATTTGAAACAAGATAGGAAATCTATGCTAATAAAGAATCTAAATCCTACTCTGAGACAAATAGGATATCCATAAGGGAGCCAATGGCATGACAACTCAACGGTTAGAGTTTGGCGGATGGTACCACTAGGTCATGGGTTCTAACCCAGCTTGCGGCATCTTTATGGGTTCTGAGATTCTATAAAAACTCTACTTGCCTTTCAAAAAAAAAAAGGGATAAGGGTGCTGAGTGGGTGAAAGGATCTCTCAAAGGTAGGGTTGAAAAAAAGCCGATTAAATTGACTCGAACCAATAATCTCGGTTCAGTTTTTTAGTTTTGGTTAAATTCGGTTATGAAAAATTGAAAACCGATTAAGTCTGTTCAATTTTCGGTTTTGTATGCTTGTAATCCGATTGAAATTAACCCAAAAGAAACTACTTTTACTGTGAAAACTTTTTGAAATTTGAAAAAAGAACAAAAACTGGCTAAAGTTCTTATGGCTTATTTAATGTTTCAGTAAAGTAGAACATGCAATTATGTTGTTTTGACTGAATGGCATAAAAGAATGGGATGAGATAGTGACTACCCTTTTATTTCCCTCCAGAAACCCGCTCATCCTCCCACAACAAAAACACTCTCCAAAGCTTAGCTCACAGTGAACACAGAGAATATCGATTGAATCTAATCAAAGCAAAGAAAAATAAGAACAAACATACAACAATGGAGAACATGAACATGATCACCACCATTACCACCCCAAAACCTCTCCCCAAGCTTGCCCTCCCCACCTCCCTCAAAACCCTAACCACCCACCTAAAATTTCTTTCTCTTTTGACCTCACCTGTCATGAATCTCTAATTCCAAGAGTTCTAATTCAACTGATTAGAAAAAAAATGATTCTTTCTTCAAATCTGAATCCAATTTATCAATCAATAAAAAATCCACCCTTCAATTCTCTATTTATGTCAAATCTGCAGCTTCAGTGGGTATCATGTTCACTAAAATTATTTTGTCTCTTCGACAATAGAGAAGCTCATATCCTAGTTTTTGGATTAGACAATTGATATCACATGATTTATACTCAAATTACTTTATAACTTATATCTCTTAGTGTTTCAAATATCGTGTTATATTCTAATTATTTTATTTTCATGTTTTTATAGGATTGAGAGCTTAAACGGTAAAATTACATCAAAGCGGAAGCAATTATTTGGCAACCTCAAATATTGGTACAAAGTGATGGTGACTGGTGAAATTAGGAGGAATAATTAAACACATACCCATCTTAACCTAAACCCAAGCCCCAACTTAACCTAAATTCCTAATTCTATTTATTCTTCTTCTTGCCAAACAAACTCTCCCTCTCTTTTTTCACGCCTTTTTTTCTTCCTCTCTCTTTTCTCTAGCCGCCACCTTTCTTTCCTTCTCCACCTCGCCTTCTCCGCTTATTGCATCTCCTTCGCCGGTGATTCTCGCTTGCAAGAAAGACCGACAACCACCATACCACCATCATATCTTCTTCCTCTATTCTCCCTTCTTCATAGACTCTTTTCATCGTCCCTTTTTACTCTTGATCCCACACATCGAAGCCCATCGTTTCTCTCTGGTCCTTCTCCTCCATTTTCTTTACATTCAGTTTTTGCAACCACCCTTCTTCTTCATCTGAATCACGCAGCCACTAGACGCACAAAAGCCCCTCACCTTCTTACTCCTCATGCATGTTTTTTCTTTTATGACCCAAGCCAACCACTTCAACGCCTCCACATCCTACCGTAATCAGCCTCCACGAATAGAGCATCTTGTTCCATCACGAACCAGTAAACCACCTCCTCATCCTTTATCGATTCAACTGAGCAGCCAGACATCATCGTTTCGAACTCCCTCCCTCTCCCAGATCTCCTTCCTCATCCCCCAATCTCTCCTTATTTATTCCTCTTACATACGCAGCCACGCGACGTGGATTACACACAACACAAAGCAAAAACGCTGCAAAACAGTAAAATCAGTTAGTGGAAGAAAAATGAGGGAAATAACAAAATTTTGAATCTATTGTTATTGGCACTTCACAGATTAGTATGTACCACCACACAGTCCAACATGCAAAAAAGATGGATTTCGCCTATGCTGCCTCCACGACCATTCTACCATGATTTTCTAAACCCTACACAAAGATGAAGATGATTCTCAAGCTTAGTAGAATATACTTTCTGATGATATACCAAACAATCTTTTAATCTGCGCCGTACATGTGTCATGATAATCTCATCTGCTGAGCAAGGCGGGCCTGATTGTACACCCAATCTGACAAAGCCCAGACAACACTAAGCCCATTTTCACAAGATCTAGAAGGTTGGATCCGAATTGCAGCTACCTATTAAGCCCATACGTCACACGGTCAAGCCCAATACCCGTAATGCCTAATAATGCAAGTATCTTGGGGATCAACCTAGGACGGACATGCCAGCAATACATCGATTCCGACTAGGAAACAAATTACGGAGTATAAGTCGTGCATGGAAACTCCCTTGCATGGACAACACTCCACAAGAAAAGTTTTCTCTCACAAATCCAGGATCACAAGTCTTGTAAGGAAGCTCTCCTACATGGACGACTCACAGGAGGGAAATGATCTCTAGCAATATATTTTTCCCAAAACTACGCCACCAAAGGCATAACTAGACAAGGACTTTCGCATAATAAATAGGACACAGGGTTGATGAACAATGGTACGCTATAGAACCCAATTTACAAGATTACACCGTTTTCAAGCCTTGTCTGACTTTAGCATCGAAGCACCATCGACCGCCACAACGATGGTCTTTGGCTCACGTGTGTTCCTTGTGCAAGTTAAGGTCAACATCAAGGAGAACATGATTCGACTACATCAGCTTGGCACCATCCGTGGGGAACGACGAAGTTCCTTAGAACACAGTAATATCACCCTTCCTTACAGTCCAGAAATATGGTGACCTTGAGATCTCGAAATAATGGAGACATCGCTGAACCCTTGAACCGGTGGTGCGTCGCCAACTCTATTGATACTAGCACTACGGGGAACAACCTTGGACCCCGCGCGAGTAGCAGCCATGACAGACCCCAGAGTTGATCTATTATCAACCCAAGTGCAGCAAATTGCACGAGCGGTGGATATACTCACTCAACGAATCCCTCCACCCGCCGAAAGATATCGAGAGCCGTGAATAGCCTCGTCCCTAAAAGACACCAGAGAACACATTCATGAGAGCCACTTTGCCTCTGTTGGCTCTCAATGGACCAAGGGCAGAGGAATAGCCAACGGAGACCCGGCGTCTAGGGCCGACAAACTTGCCTCGTAGAACCCCTTCTGGCTCAAAGCCAACATTCCAAATATGTTGTTCAATTGCACCGTCCCCCATTCATGGATCACATCTTGAACAAGCCACTGTCGAAGAAATTCAGCCCGCCAAAGCTGAAGTTTTACGATAAGACAACAAACCCGTCTGACCACATATGCTACTTTTAGCATGTAATGTTGCTCAAAGAAGGTTTCAAAAGAGTTTCTCACCCACTTTGTTGAAAACCAACGAATCATGAAGGGCCCACATTACCTGCTCACCCTTAAATAGAAGCCGAACGAGACGCTGAGGTAGTATCACACGCTTCAATGATGAGTTAACTCTCATCAACAACTCCAACAATGATACCTCGGTAACAGTCTTCACCTCGGGTCTGAAGAGAGGCAAGTTCTACGATTTTGTCAATCTAGAGCCTCCGACATGGCAGACTTGTTGAAGAGTGCCCAGAAATAAATCACTCTCGATGAGATGCTGGCCGCCAAGAAGGAGGCAAAGTCTAAAAAGAAACCCTCCGGTCCTAGAGACAAAAAATGAGGTAAATAAGCAAGAAGACAATGACCGAAAGAGGAAACGCAATGACAGGAAGCCTAACTCGGCCCGCGCAAGGCAAGATAAGGCCTCCAACTTTGTCAAGTCTAAATCCATCACTCACCTCAACTCCAGCCTATTCGACATCCTCAACTCCATTAAGAATTGGGGAGAGTTGAAGTTGCCTGCCAAACAGCGAGAAGATCCCTCCCGGCACAATAACAGTAAATATTGTTCCTTTCACAAAGAGAGTGGCCACGACACTGAGAATTGCAAAAGTCTCCAAAACGCGATTGAGTACTGGATCAGGAAGGGGGAAGCTCAAAGAGTTCCCGAGCCTAGATAAAATGCAAGATTGAGCAAAAGAAAGGGAAAATGTTGTCAAAGAACTAAATAAAGAAGCTCCTGGCATCATATATGTACTTCATGGAGTCTTCGGAAGCTAAGCAATCCAACATGTCCCAAAAAATGACGCTCCTCGAGATGAGGATGCAACCCACCTGCAAGGACCAACAAGTACAATATGCACGTATTCAAAGCCCGATCCCACCACTGACATTCATGGACAAGTACCTCTAAGGCGTCCATTCTTCTCACAATGACGCCCTGGTCATCTCGGTTCTCATTGCAAAGTAGGAAGTGAAAGGGCCTTGGTAGACACAGGAAGCTCTCTGAACGTCCTATTTCTTAGCGCATTTCGCAATATGTAGCTCAAGCAGGAAAAATTAACACCCGCCAGTCACCCCATGATTGAGTTTAGTGGAGAGAAATGCCTCCCTATTGGGAAGATCAGTATGATGGTAGTGGCAGGAGAACCACAATTATGAAAATTCTTTGTTCAAGAGTTCATGGTGGTCGATGCTCTGTCCACCTACAACATCATCCTGGGAAAGGCCTTGGCTCCATCAGATGGTGGTAGTAGTTTCTACTCTGCACCAATGTATCAAGTACACTGCCAACCAAGCCCAAGGAACTATTCAAGGAGACCAACCTTCAGCGAGATACTGCTACTATGCAACACTGAAACAACTTGATTGTTAGCAATTACAGCTCGGGCTCGCGAGACAGACATATCAAACATCGGGCCCAGATAGGTAGAATCACCCCGCATGGACAAAGACAAAGCTCCAACAACCAAGGCTCAACTATGCGACGAGCCAAAATTCAACATTGGAGACACCATCCAGTCTAGTACAGAGCTAAGTAACAACACTTCAACAAATAGATGCCTACTTAAAAAGTTGGTAACCAGCGAAGAACGACCCGTTCGTACAAGTTCACTTTTCATTGTGACTTCACTAGCATTGGCGAAACGTGACACTTTGCCAAGGGAGCTACACAATATGAGCTAGGACAATGCGCATCTCTTTTAGGGCCAGATTCAAACTATCTTATTGTTTTGATTTCTTTTGTTTTTTAGTCTAGAAGATTTGTTCTCACAAGCCTATGTGATACTGATTCATTTATGGAATAAGACGTGAATTATAGAAAACAAACTTTATCGATTACAAAGAAAATCGTTACAAAGCTTGCCCGACTGACTAGTACAAAAGTTTATACACTGCAAGTATCTAAGTCCATCGCGAGTATAGATCCGCATAAACGCACGTCAAGGCTTCGCTCTGTCAATCTGGCTCTAGAAGAGGCTTCGGAAGTAAAAGCAAAAGTATCCCAAGTAAGCTACAGGCTGTAGGTATGCAAATGATTTTTTGCTCCGCCAATCTGCCTCGTAGGGATGATTTGAAAGTGGCAGTGAAAAGACTCTAGATAAACTATGTACACTTTGCTCCATCAATCTGCCTTGCAAAGAGGATTCGGAAAGGAAAGCAGAAGAAGGTAGATGAGGATGTCTCTCAAGCCAAAGATGCCTAGGTGATGCAGATTTACCACCCCAGGACCTTAGGCCATGTCCAACCGAGCTTGGCTCTGCCAATCTGCCTTTCAGTTGTGGCATCACGAGTGAAGCCCAGTAGATACAGTAGGAACAACCACCACAAAACTAGCTATGAGTATTATCTCCCAAAGGCAGCGGTGGGTGGCAATTCGGGAACAACAAAAGATGGAAGACAAGCTTGTCCCCAGGTGACATCACATAATAGCAGGTCTTATCAAGACTCATCGCTGCAAATGTTAGAACATTCAAAGACTCCAACAACGAAGATCTTTCTTTAGCCTTTGGAAAACCCAAAACATATTTTCTTGAAGATGCATTCGAAGGACATGCTCTACAACATTCATGGCAATGCTTAAAAAGGTGAATACTAGCCTATATATGGGCTCGACGGGTCATGAAACGAAGTCAACTACCAGTTACGTCAGCATTAAATGTTGTACGGGAAACAAGGAGGCAACAGTTCCAACTACAACTGCACGAGTCCACATTCATCGAATTAATGGAATTGCACACAGTCCCATTAACTGGGGGGAGTAACCGATACAAACCGCCTCACAATCTGGGTCATACACGTGGCACGACGATCTCTCCAAAGGGCCCAGCCAATCAGTGGGCCCAAACGAGTGCCCCGCTAGATCCGGCGCAAAATACGAATAATGATCAAGCACACGCAAATACACAAACGACAAAGGCCTTAAACGCCCATGGAATGCAGAGCACACCTACAGTGAAATTATCAACAAATCCAAGGTAACACTATTAAAATTCCACTTTTGTTCATTAAATCTGGATGAAATTTAGTCTGATCAATCTATGGAAATCCGACTCTAGAAGTAGACTCTTTGGTCCAATTTTCGTGTCGTACTATTAAGCAAATTAAGAAAGTCAGGACCCCCAAGTAAGACTCACACGCCCAAGGCCAAGCGGAAGCCTAACCTTATCAAAGCTTAGTCAGTTTCGACTGATGACGATAGCTTCTGGTCCGCTCTAAGACTGCATTTCACCGAGCATGGATGAAGATGGCTTAGAAAATGGGAGTCTAGTCAGCCCTCTCAATGCTTGATCATGATGACTTGTAGGGATCATTGTCCAACTACAAATGATGGTTGTCGAACTGATAAAAGCTTAGTCATTTTTTATTAATGACGACAGCTTCTGGTGCGCTCTATGACTGTAGTCCACCGAGCACGGATAAAGATGGCTTATAAAGTGGGAACCTAGCTAGCGCTTTCAACAACTGATCAAAATGACTTGCCATGGATTATTGTCCAACTATGGACGATGGTCGCTGAACCTGACCAAAAGTTAGTCAGTGGCGACTGGTGACGATAACTTCTGGTCCGCTCTAACGCCTAGTTCGTCGAGCATGGATGACGATGGCTTAGAAAGTTCGAGTCTAGTCAGCTCCCTCGATGCCTGACCATGAT
The DNA here is from genome assembly GCA_963556465.1 of Berberis vulgaris. NCBI lineage: Eukaryota > Viridiplantae > Streptophyta > Magnoliopsida > Ranunculales > Berberidaceae > Berberis > Berberis vulgaris. Next base: position 74,866,185 of record OY747124.1, on the reverse strand, counting down.
GGCTTGCTCAGGATCATTGTCCATGTACGGCCAATGGTCGCCGAACTCAATCAAAGCTTAGTCAATTTTGATTGATGACAACGGCTTCTGATCCGTTCTAAAACCCTAGTCCACCGAATGCAGATGAAAATGGCTTAGAAAGTGGGAGTCTAGTCAGCATTATCAATGCTTGATCACGATGACTTGCTAGGGATCATTGTCCAACTACAAACGATGGTCGCCGAACCTAAACAAAGCTTAGTCAGTTTCGACTGATTATGATAGCTTCTAGTCCTCTCCAAGACCGTAGTTCGGCGAGCGCGAGTTAAAGTGTTAAGGTGGCTTAGAAAGTAAGAATCTAATTAGCACTCTCAACACCTGATCACGATGACTTGCCAGGGATCAATGGATCATTGTCCAACTACAGACGATGGTCGCCAAACTCGACCAAAGTTTAGTCAGTGATGACTAATAATGATAACTTCTAGTCCACTCTAACACCTAGTTCGCCAAGTGCGGATGACGATGGCTTAGAAAGTGGGAGTCTTGACATTTGACCACAAAGGCTTGCTATGGATCATTGTCCAGCTACAAACGATGATCATTGAACCTGATAAAAGCTTAGTTAGTTATGACAGATGACAATAGCTTTTTATCTGCTCTAAGAACGTAGTCCCCTAAGATATGGATGACGTGGAGGAGACCTTTCACCATAAGGACGATGGTCAGGCAACTCTTTATTAGGTTCAGGAGACTCACGATCCAAGGAAAGGTTACACATGAAATCCTCCAATGAAAAAGGATGAGTTTGACCTGCATCCGACGAAACTGCCATACCCGCCTGCATCAACAAGTTGTTCAAAACCTTTGCCTGCTCAGTGTTTAGCTTCATTGCATCTTCAACTCCCACCATTTGCAGATAAGCCTTCTCCAAATAGGGTAGGGAAATAAGGGCCTTTCGCCGAGCACCATGCCCCTCGGACATAACAGCTTCCGCCCCAGCGAACAAATCAAAATCTTGCCTCACAACACTGCGTCCCCCTTCTGTAAGGGCTGAACATTCAGGAACTGGCTTGGTCGCAGCGCGAGGCTTCTTTTAACGGACAGAAAAAGAAAGTGCCTCATTCAACTCCTCCCTCCTTGACGGGCTAGGAATCTTAACCTTCAGGAGCTTCCTCTTCTTCGAAGAGGGTTCGCCTTCAGACTTAGGCTTCAGAACTCTAAAAAGAGTAGGAGCCTCATGCCTGTAAGCCCATAGTCCGTTACGCTTGATATTAGAAGGTTGAACAACATCCTCCACCCGCATCCGAGGCATGTCACAAAATTTATCCAAGGCTGATTCATCCTCATAAGAAAGGGGTGTAGTTGAAAATTTCCCTATATAAAACACGAATAACAGCAGGATTGAGAACGGAATTAAAACTTACTTAGGTTTTTGAACTCTTGCTCGATAGGAGAACCAACAAGCTTGAAATACTTTGAGTCCACAGAAGCCATGAAGCAATACTTCTACGACAACTTGAAATCATCAGCCAAATTGCCAAAACAAGCCGGTGACATCAACACGCACACATCATGTTCATTTATCCGATGAGGGGTAAGCAGTTGGATCACCCTTGGATATACTCAGTCACTAGTGTCCTTCGCCCTAATAATAATGGCGATCACAATCCTGTACCCATTTGGAAACAACTGAATGGGTGGAATGCCGAGGTACGCCAAGAAGCTCCAAATTTCCTTGATGATAGGAAAACGGATGCCCGATTGAAGCATGACTCAGTGCAAACAAATAAATCCTTCCAGATGAAACAATGGTGTCTGATCGACACCATATATGAAGAGCGCCAAATCAACAGGGATCCCAAGCTGTTCGCGAAAGCCCTCCAAATTTGACTCGGAGATTGACTTCTCTTCAAAGAACTTACGGCTTTAGAGAACAATTCATCAGAAAGATGGTTCTGGCCCGCCAAGGAAGAACGTACAAACTTTCGTTTATTGAAGTCGAACAAAATCAAAAGTGCGGAAAGCAAAATGACAAAGCAGAGTCTCAGAGTAAAGGAAATAAACTCTGTAAAGAATGGGATCTATATAAAAAGTAGAATTCCCGCCTTTATTTTGAGCAGACGCACACCTAATTAATGACGTGCGCCGCTCAAGGAGGCGATTCAGACTCAAACATCATGACCACTCAGGTCCTTCATGACATGACTTAGTGGACCGACGAGCTGGCAGGTACACGTGTCATGATAATCTTGTCAGTAAAGCAAAGCGAAATTGATTGCCCACCTAATCTGACAGAGCCCTAAGCCCATTTTTGCAAGATCCAAAAGGTTAGACCCAAATTGTGATGCTCTATTAAGCCCATACGTCACACATTCAAGCCCAATACCCATAATGCTTAACAAGACAAGTATCTGGGAGATCGACCTAAGATGGGTAGGCCACCAATACATTGGTTCCGATTAGGAAACAAATATCAGAGTATAAGCCGTGCATGGAAACTCCCTTGCATGGACAACACTCCACAAGGGAATTTTCTCCCGCAGATCTAGGAGCACAAGTCATGTAGGAAAACTCTCCTACATGGACGACTCCCAGCAGGGAAAGGATCTCCAGCAAGATATCTTTCCCAAAACTACGTCACCAAACGCCTAGCCGAACAAGGACTTTCGCATTATAAATAAGACATAGGGTTGATGAATAAAGGTACACTATAAAACCCAATTTACAACATTATGCCTTTATCAAGCCTTGTCTGACTTTAGCGCCATTGGTTACCACAATGGTGGTCTTTAGCTCATGTGTGTTCCCAGTGTAGTTCAAGGTCAAGGAAAACAAGATTTGACTACATCACTTTCATTTTTAAAAAATTTTGATGCATTGTGTGTTGACAATGGGTTGATTTGTGAATAAACACATATTACTTTCATCGTGTATGTCATGCATCCATCGTAGTTAGAATTATTCTATGTTATTGTTGAAGCATGTTTTATTCGTATTAGTTAATACCTGTGATTAGTTCTACCTTGAACATACAATTAATGCTAGGGGTTTGCGTATTTTCTAAAATCAATCCATTACATTACTAGTTAAACCTGTGATTAGTTGTGCCTTAAACAAACAATTAATGCTAGGGGTTTGCATCTTTGTTAAAATCAATCCACTACATTGCAAGGAGACAATACTTGACATTTATGTTGATGATACACCAAACCGCCCTCTGATCAGCACTGTATCGCATGTCATGATAATCTCGTCAACAGAACAAAGCAAGCTCCATTGCATGCTCAATCCAATAAGGCCCAAACAACATTAAGCTCACTATTGGCAGATTCCAGAATGTTGGACCTGAATTGCAGCGCCTTAATAAGCCCATATGTAACGCGGTCAAGCCCAATACTCGTAAGCCCTGATAAGGCAAGTATATGGAGAATCAACCCAAGACAGGCAGACTAGCAATACATCGGATCCGACTAGGAAACAAATACTAGAGTACAAGTCGAGCAAGGAAACCTCCTTGCATGGATAACATTCAGAGCGGAAAACCCCTTCTGCAGATCTAGGAGCACAAGTCGTGTAAGGAAACTTCTCTATATGGATATCTCCCAAACAAGAAATGATCTCCAACAAGATCCCTTTCCCTAAACTACGTCATCAAAGGCCTAATTGAACAAGGACTCTCATACTATAAAAGGGAGATAAGGTCGATGAACTTAAGGTACGCTACAAAATCCCAATTTACAATTTAAGCCTCTCCTAAGCCTTATCCAACTTAAGCATCAGAGTGCCATCAGCCGCCACACTGTGGTCTTTGGTTCACGTGTACTATTTGTGCAGGTCTAGGTAACGGCGAGGAAGGATAGCAGGAATCGACTACATCAAGTATAATTTTATGAGCTTGACAGATGATTCAAAAGCCTTAACATCTCTCTTTTTTATTCTCAAACCCAATTTTCAGTTGTTTTCTGCTTTTCATTAATTTAGAAATTTCCGAATGTTGTAACCCACTTTCAAATTGGTTTAAATAGATTGTAGTTTTCAATTGATTTTTCAATCCTCATGGGATCGACCCATATTTCCCATTTTCTACTAGTTAGACAACCGTGCACTTGCCTTATAACAATCAGGTCAAATTAGGCTATTAATTTTGGTTAGTAAATTTGTATAAAGTTTTTGGCGTCGTTGTTGGGGATTGTAATCTTATAATCGAAATCTAGAGTTTATTTTCACTAGTTTAAAGATTAGGTATAATTTTATCTGTTTAGAAATAATGTTAGGAGTCGTTTGCTTATTTGTTTTATTTGTTCTAATAGTTAGAGTTTTCATTTTTTTGCAATTGCTTTGCAGGCAATCATATTCATAGGAGCTCAAGTGGGGACGAAGTGAAAATTAGACTTCGTGAAACACAAACAGAAAGGAAAATAACAAAGCAACGAAATACAAAAACTATATATATCATTGTGATTTTCCTTTTCAAGTTGTGATTCGCGTGGACACTCTCAGAAGTCAACGAGCTATGCGATGGACAATGCTTCTGATCGACGACAACTCAACTTCTATCCGGCGTCGCAAGTAACCCGAAAGAGGTTCACTCTGAAGGTAACTTATTTCCATCACATTTACACGTGGTTTCGGTTGTGATCATTTGTGTTTTGGTTGTTTTAGGTAGTATTGCATGCAAATTTGAATAGTGGCAGGATTGATTTGCAGCTTCTGTGCCCTCTCCCGCGGATAGGTTAGCCACCATTTATTTTAGAGTTAGGAACCTAAGCCTTTACTAATTTAAATTTGTAGCAAAATAATTTTTACGACAGATTTGACACTCATTAGGTTCCTCTTTGAAAGTTTGAAAACTTAAAGTAGTCAAGTGAAAGAACATATCCTATCTGGGAATAGTTCTTGAGCTGGCATTTCACTTTAAGATGGAGAGTGAAAAAAGATGTAGGAGCAATTTTGTAGTGTCGGATTGATAGGAAATTATCGTGCCTCTCCCACGGTTTGGTAAATTAAATTCAATTTCAGCCATGCATTAGTAACAAAACTCTAGGGTCATCTACCATTCATATTGTTTGCGCATCATTTACGTGTCATTTAGGTTTTTGTTTTTTTTTTTAATTTTTTTTAGAGTTAGATCATCTTCCTATAGAGGTTAGGCATGCATTAAAAAAATAAATAAATAACAAAAATTGAACCCTATTAAGGAGTGTTGACTTGGAAACTTTGGGTGTTTATTAGTGTATGCGTACCTAGGTGCGTGATTCTAAAAGTAGGCTAGTCGGAAAATAAACCCCGAGGAGTTCTTTGAAGTTCACATTACCTTTCTAGGTTCATCCTCCTTGTCTATTGAAACCAATGAGATGGCTGAGGAAAAGGCCTTTAAAGATTTCTCCTCCCCTCTCTCCAGCAGTGCTCTGTCTTGCATTGTTTTACCTGAGACAACTGCAAATAGATTTTGATGTAGTCGATTCTTGTTCTCCTTCCTCGCCATTACCTAGACCTGTAAAAGTAGCACACGTGACCCAAGGACCACCGTGTGGTGGCCGATGGCACTCTGATGCTTAAGTTAGATAAGGCTTAAGAAAGGCTTAAAGTTGTAAATTGGGTTTTTGTAGCATACCTTAGTTCATCAACCTTATCTCCTTTTTATAGTGTGAGAGTCCTTGTTCGGCTAGGCCTTTGGTGGCATAGTATAGGGAAAGAAATCTTGCTGGAGATCCTTTCCTGTTTGGGAGTTGTTCATGTAGGGTAGTTTCCCTACATGATTTGTGTTCCTAGATCCGTGGGAGAAGTTTCCCTCTATGAGTGTTATCCATGAAATGAAGTTTCCTTGCCCGACTTATACTCTAGTATTTATTTCCTAGTCGGGGCCAATGTATTACTGACCTACCTGTCTTGGGTCGATCCCCCATATATTTTCCTTACCAGGGCTTAATCTTGCCTTTTCAAGGCTTACGAGTATTGGCCTTGACCACCTTACGCATGGGCTTATTAAGGCGCTGCAACTCAGATCCAACATTTTGGAATCTGCCAATAAGGGGCTTAATGTTGTCTGGGCCTTGCTAAATTGGGCATGCAATCAGGCCTGCTTTGTTATGTTGAAGAGCCTATCATGACACGCATACAGTGTTGATCATTTGACAGTTTGATGTATCATCAACTACTCCCCCCAAATTGGTGGGCTATCTCATTGGTCCACTAAGTCATTTCATGAAACAACTGTGCAGTCATGATGGTTGAGTATGAGTTGTTTCCTCAAGCGGCGAGCTTCATTAATTGGGTGTGTGCCTACTCGAAAGAAAAAAAAGGCGGGAGTTTTGTTTTCTATATAGATCTCGTGCCTGTGGAATTTGGCTTATTTACTCTCTTGATCTTAGAGACTCTGTTTTGATGTACCACATCTATGCTTTTAGCTTTGCACAACTTTCGTATTCAAAAGCTTGTACTATTTTTCATGGCGGGCAAATATCAGCTTTCTGATGAACTGTTCGCTAAGGGCTGCAAGTTTTATGAGGATAGGTTGCTTTCCGAATCGGATCTTGAAAACCTTCGTACAACATACGGGATTCCTGATGATCTGGTGCTTTACACTCTAGGTGTCGATCTAACGCCATTGTCCTCTAAATAAGGGTTTATCTATCTTCACCGTGGTATGCTTCAATCGGGTGTCTGCTTTTCTGTTATCAATGAGATTTGGGAGTTCCTGGCATACCTCAACATTGCACCCGCTCAACTGGTATCAAATGGGTAGTGGACTGTGATTGCTTATCTGATTAGGGCTAAGGACGCTGGTGTCCGAATATCTTTGAGGGCGATTCAGCTGCTTACTTCCCCTCAGATAAATGAGCACGCTGTGTATACTGACGTTGCCAGATTATTTTGGCAATCTGCCTGGCGATTTTAAATCCTGGCATAAGCTCTTCTTCATAATTTCCAAAAAAAAATAAGCTCTGCTTCATGGTTCCTGTGGACTCGCAGTATTTTGAGCTTGCTGGTCGTCCGGTTGAGAGGAAATTCAGACAATTGAGTAAGTTCAATTTTTTTTCTAGTCTTGCTTGTGTTAACTGCATATGACATTTGCGCCTTTCGTAGGGAAATTCCCAACTTCACTACTTTCTGCTGAAGATAAAGCAACTATGGATGCGTTTCATGACATGCCTCATCTGCGGATGGAGGATGTCATTGAGTCTTCTAATGTCAAGCGCAACAAACTGTGGGCTCACTAGCATGAGGCTCCCACTTTTTTAGGGTTCTGAAGTCAAAACCCGAAGGTGTGTATGGTTCGAGGAAGATAAAACTTCCCAAGATTAAGGTTCCAAGCCCTTCAAGGAGGGCAGAAATAGATGAGGCACTTCCTTCTCTTGTGTGTCTGAAGAGGCCACGTGTTTTGTCTAGACTTGTCCACAGGCGCTTGGCTACGTCTGAGGGACGTGATGTTGTCGAGCAAGTGCTTGATTCGTCCGCCAGGGCGGAGAATGTTGTTTTCGAGCAGCATAGGCCAAGGCCCCTATTTCCCTTCCTAACTTGTAGAGGGTGTATCTAAAAACGATAAACATGGAAGGTGTAACCAAACTGAGTACAAAGCAGGCAGAGGTTCTGAACAAAATGTTGTTGTAGGCGGGCGTGGCAGTTTCGTCTAGTCGTCCCTTTTTCAATAAAAGGCTTTGAGCTTCGCCCTTCTCTGGATCATGAACTTGTTGAAGAGTTGTCTGATCATCGACCTCATGATAAAGGGTCTCCTCCGCATCACCCGTAACGTCCTCCATCTCATTCCCGTCCCCACATTGAATAGTACTTTGTACATGTTCATTTTTTCTTTGTTTTTCTTATAGCTTTTACCTGCTTTGTCTTATTTCAACATTAATTGTCAAATGAAAGGCCCTACTAGTCCAGGAAGCTTTGTGATTGATCTGCTAGTAAGAGTTCTGACTTCTAGTGCTGCGACAGTTCATGCAAATCTGGTCAGAACCCTTTTAAAGATCGAGGAGTGTAATTCACCCTTTGTCTGGCGGCTTGGCTGTATGTTGAACCAGCAGTTGTTGTTGCTATTATAAGCAACTTAGTCAGACTGTGGTCCCAGCACGTGCATCATTGTAGATGATTGGACAGTAGTCCCCATGAGTTGTTTGAGTCGAGCTTCCAGAGCTCTGACGTGACTTTTGACTCGTATTTACCTATTATTTGTGGAATAGGCTTACTTGGACCAGAGGTTATTATCGCCAATTATAACTAACTAAACCGGGGTCAGGTTCGGAGACCATGGCGGTCCCTGGCAAGTCATCTTAATCAGACGTCGAGGGCAATGACTAGACTTCCACTTTCCAGTCCATTTTGATCCACTCTTGGCGGACTAGGAATTGGAGCGAGCCAAAAGTTATCATCTCAGTCGCTCTGACTAAAATTTGGCAGGGTTCAGTTATCATTGTCTGTAGTTTGCCAATGATCCCTGACAAGTCATCGCGATCAGGCATCGTCGCACTGACTGAGCTCCCTTTTTTTGGGCCGTCGGAATCCGCACGAAGTGAACTAGGCTTCAAGCATACTAGAAACCATCGTCATTAGCAGACACTGACTAAGCTTTGATCAGGTTTGATGATCACTGTTTGCGTACGAGTAGCGATCTCTAGCAAGCCATTTTAATCAAACATCGAGAGTACTAACTAGACTCCAACTTTCTAAGCCGTTAGAATCCGTTATTGGATGACTAGGCTTCGAGCAGACCAGAAGCCATCGTCATCGACTAAGCTTTGGTCGGGTTCGATCACTATTGCCCATGTTTGGACAATGATCCCAAGGGATCCATCTCGATCAAACATTAGAGTGCTGACTAAACTGCCACTATTTAAATCGTTGACACTCGTTTAACGGACTAGGCATTAAAGCATACAAGAAGCTATCGTCATAGGTCAAACTCGATTAAGCTTTGGTTAGGTTCGGCAACCATTATCTACAATTGGACAATGGTCCGTGGCAAGCCACTACACCAAATTGACATTTTTGTAACAATCCAAAAAATAGTAACACTTTTGAGCTATAATAATCCACAAAGCAATTTTACACATTTTCACAAACAAAGTGATTCAATAATTGTATCACCACAAATAGTATGGGCTTACAAGTGATGCTATTCATGGTGATCTAATTTATTATATCATTTTTTTGTGTAACTATTTTTCATTTTGTTGACTAAATTTAGTTTTGACTTGAAATTGTTTGGTGGATTGTAATAGCTCAAAAGTGTTACTATTTTTTAAATTATTACAAATATGCCAATTTTGTGTAGTGAGCTATTGCGATCAGGTACTAAAAATGATGACTAAGCACTCATTTTCTAACCCATCACCGACCGCTTTTGGCAGGCTAGGTGTTAGAGTGGACTAGAAGCTATTGTAATCAATCGGAGCTGATTAAGCTTTGGTCATCATAAGATTTTGGGTGTGTAAGTCTGACTTAAGTGTCCTCACTTACTTAGTTCACTCGGCGGTCTGATTGCAGAGTTGGATTGATTGTTCAGACTAGTAATAGATTAATCGACTTTAATGAACAGCAGCAGAATAACAATAGGGTTGATGCCTTAGATTTACTGGTTATACTCTGTAAGTGCGCTCCATATTTCATGGGCGCTCAAGGCCTTTGTTGTTTGTTCCTTTTCATGCACTAGGTCGGATCTGGCAGGGCATAAGCTTGGGCCCATTATTGGAAGGGCCCAATTAGAAAAAATCTTTATAAATCAGTGTGCTAGGGAAACAGTGTATATTGCAAAACAGTTAAGTATCGATTAATCCCCTCAGTTAATGGGGCTGTGTGCAGGGTCATTAATTCGAAGTATGTGGACTCATGTAGTTGCAATTGGAACCATCGTTTCCCGATTTTCCGTACGACATTTAATGCTGAAGTAACTGTTGTCTGATGTTGCTTCATAAACCATTACGACTATATATAGGCCGATTGTTCTTCGTTCAAGTACTGCAATGAGAATAGTAGAGCATGTTAATCAAATGCATCTTACTAGAGGATATGCTTTGGGTTTGCCAAAGGCTGAAGGAAGATCTTCCTTGCTGGACTCTTCGAATGTTCTGACATTTGCAGCGATGAGTCTTAATATGACTTGCTATTATGCGATGCCACCTAATCTGGGTGGGCATGTGGTTGATCCCATGAGAACTTGTAATATCTTCTTACATTGTGAAGAAGAGTTACGAATTTCCCCCAGGGTCAGGTCTGTCTTCCATCTTTCGATGCTCCCACGACCTTTCATCCATCAGCTGTTGGGGGATGGTCTCTGCAGCTAATTTATGGTTGATTGGAAAGTTGGAGGAGGTGACTTTCATTTTTGGGGTGGTATCTCTGCGTCACCTCAGGCATTACACATTTTAGAGGCGTCCCGATTTGGAAGTACTGTGAGACCTCGACAATCTCGTTGTTCAAGTATATTTTCATCTGCTTTCTATTGCTCCTTTATGTTCCTCTTCATGAAGCAGATTGGCGTAGCAAAGAATTGAGGGAGTACTTGCAGCCTTCTTCAAGTACTTTACTTGCTACTTTAAGATCATCCTTGTAAGGTGATTCGACGAAGCAATGAATCGAGTGCGCTCTTTCGGCTTCTTTTTCAGACTTTCTACGTTCACCACTTTCTCTTCTAGAGGCAAATTGGTAGAGCGGAATTCTTATGCCTATTTCAGCGAATAAATAATTGCGTCAGACGTATTTAGTTGTAGTGTATACACTTTTGTATTAGTTGATCGGCAAGCTTTGTAATAACTTTCATTGCAATCAATAAAATCTGTTTTATTTTTGGAATGGTCTAGTACAAACAATTCTTCTAAACTAAAATGAAAAACAAAAAACAAAAAATAAAAAACAAAAAACAAAAAACAAAAAACAAAAAACAAAAAACAACAAAAAACAAAAAACAAAAAACAAAAAACAAAAAACAAAAAACAAAAAACAAAAAACAAAATCAAAGCAACAAAATAATTTAACTCCAAGCGGGGACTAAGCTAACCCGACCCTAAAGGAGGCGCATATGGTCCTAGCTTGGATTGCATGGTCCCTCTAACGAAGTGTTTTATTTTTCCAAGGATAGTTCCTAGGGCTTGGTTTGCTGTATATTTTATGCATTAGTGCAGAGTGGAGACTATTGCCTTCATATGATGAAGTCACGACCTTCCCAAAATAATGTTGTAGGTGGACGGAGCGTCAACCACCATAAATTCGTGGACAAGGTACTTCCACAATTGTGGCTCTCCCGTTGTTACCATTAGATTGATATTCCCGATGATGAAGCACTTCTCTCCACTGATTCCAATCATGGGTGGGTGGCAGGAGTTAAGTCTTTCTCCAATAGTTGCATGTGGCGGAATGCGTTGAGAAACAAGACATTGAGTGAGCTTCATGTATCCACCAAGGCCGTTTTTACCTCCCACTTAGCGATGAGGACGGAGATGACCAGGGCGTCATTGTGAGGAGAATGTACCCCCTGGAAGTCCATTTCCGTAAACATCATTGGTGGGATCAGGCTATAAACTCATTCATGTGATATTCACGTAATTATTACATTATATATCCCTTAATTTATATATGTTAGTGTTTCGATTATTATATTTTATTCTAATTATTTTGTTTTCATGTTTTTGTAGGAATTTGAGCCTGAACGATGAAATCGCATTAAGGCAACAATTTGAGGAATGATCAATTGGTTGGTTCAAATGGCGGTAAAAAATAACGAGTGACAAGTCGAATATCACATGCCTAAACCTTACCCAAATAAACCAAGTTCACCTATTACCTAAGTCCAAGTCTGAAAGTTAACCTAAAGCCCAAACCCAACCTAGGAGAATAGAAAAAACCTATTTAGAATCCTCACGTCTCTTTTTCCTTCTCCTCCCTTCCACGCCTCTCCTCTCCTCCTGAGCAGAGACATAGAGACCTTTGTCTCTCGCCACTAACCAACCACCACGCCACATCCACCCTGTCGGTGATCCTTGCTCACCTACTACTCTTCCTCCATCATCAAGTCTCACATCCTCGCACACAAAACAGGGAGCACCTCCAGGTCCTTCCCCTCTCCTTCTATCCGTTCCTTCGTTTCAGCCAAATAAAACATCACCAACAACCCTTCACGTCCTTGTTTTTCTTCCTCTATTCTTCAACCAATAGCCCTGCCCTCAACATCGTCCAGATGCCATCACCATCCTCGCACACAAAACAGAGGACGCAACAGGGAGCACGTCCTTGTTTTCCTCTCTCGCATCCGACTAACAACCCACACACACCACCATCATCGTCGGAGCGCTCTCTCTCACGTTCATCCTCCATCTCTCCCTAATCTCTTTCCTCTGATCAACCACGGACCAGCTCGCACACCACCTCGTGACAAAATAGAGAGCACACATACAGGGAGCACCTCCTTGTCCTCCGTCGTCCTCTTCCACCTTTGTGTCTCTTCGTTTCTCTCTCTGTTTTTTCATCTCTCTTCTTTGCAGGTACCGGAGCCGGTCGGAGGAAGAAGAAGCTCGCGAGGAGCGAAGAGGAAGAAACATGGTGCGGCGCTGCTCGCTGGAGACGAAGCTGCAGGAAAAGAGGCGAAAACCATCTGATTTTCGAATCAGTTGGTTATTTGCACCCCAGACCTTTTTTTGTACCACCACAGTACACTTGCAGCCCTTCGAGTCTCGTATTCGTGCATGAATTGATGGATTCCACCTATACTAGTGCTATGATGTCATCCACCATGATCTTCTAGACTTTGTGCCAAGGCGAAGATGAAACCACTGGGTTTCCTAGAGTTTGTCGTATCTAAATTTACTGTTTTCCATATGCTGGAACGTTAAACACAGTTGATTTCTGAATTTCAATAATTTTCTTTCACCAATTATATCTGAAATAATTATCTAGACTAATTGGTAGTTAGAAGTTCCCCTTGTTGATATTCGAAGCCTGCTTTAATCAATTAATTTGAATATGTGATTGTGTGTGTCGTAAGAAGACATGCAATGCTAGGGGTTTAGAATTAGTTAAAATAAACCTGTGATTGTGTGTGCCGTAAAAAGACATGCAATGCTAGGGGTTTATGCCTTTGCTGAAATCAATTGCGAACTCAGATTAATCTTTAGGTTAGTCGTGTTGATTCTTGAAATCGATAATTTAGATTACACGAATCTCAAAGAACCTGTGGTGGATTAGATGTCTCGGTCCACTCTCATATCATCTTACTAGTTTAATTTTAGTTGTCAATTTAGTTATCTTAACTTAGTAATTTTCATCTGCTGCAACCCCCAACTCTAAATTAGTATAAATAAGTCTTAGAATTCGACTATCTCGTCAATCCTCGTGGGATCGATCCGTATTTGCCACTGTCTACTAGTTAGACAGCCGTTCACTTGCGGTATTACAAGTAGGGTTTATTAACTTATTAATTTAGGTTAATAAAATCTTCATCATCATGTTGCACCTGTCGTTCCTCACACTGAGATGGTGTCTGCATCTCGGCCAACGTCCTCTTGCGAGACCAGTTAGATGGCTCCATATCAGAACTGACCTCGTAGAAGACATAAATGATGCCAGTAACTTCTTTTTCGATCTCCTTGACAGCATTTGCATTTTCCTTTCCCTAGCCTTGCTTCCTGTCCAAGCCTAGGAACTCCTTGAGCATGCCTTTCCTGATCTAGTACTCGACTTCTCTTATGAGGTTTTTGCAATCCTCAGTATCATGGCTGCCTTCCTTGTGGTAAGCACAGTAATTTTGTTGTCACGCCGAGTGGAATTTCCTTGCTAGTTCTTCCCAATCCTTGATGGAATCAAGGATGTCGAATAGACTTGTCTTGAGATGAGTGATAGATTTGGACCCGACATAATTAGAGGCCTTGTCCTACCTTGTGTGGCCCGAGTCGATCTTGTTGTCAGTGTGCTTCCTCTTGTTCCTGTCGACGTCCTTTTTCTTCTTCCCATTTTTCTTGTCCCTGAGGACAGAGGGTTTATTCTCTGACTCCACTTCCCTCTTGGTGTCCAGCATCTCGTCTAGAGCGATATATCTCTGGGCATCCCTCAGCAGGTCTACCTTATTGGTTGGGGGATCCAAAGTAAGGAAGTCGTAGAACTTGCCTCTTCACACACCCGAAGTGAAAGTTGTGATGGCAGTGTCATCACTACAACAGTTGATAAGGGTCAACTCATCATTGAAATGTGTGACGTACTCCCTCAACGTCTCATTCTGTTTTTTGCTTTTGGGTCAGCAGAAAATGCGGGCCCTTCCTAATTCGTTGGCTGCCCACAAAGCGTGTGAGAAACGTTGTTGCAAATGACCGGAATGAATCGATAGACTTTGAAGGGAGGTTGTGGAACCAGGTCAGTGTTGATGTTTTCAGGCTGACAGGGAATGATCGGCACATTAATGCATCAGACCCTTCCTTGAGTGCCATAACGTGTTGGAAGTGGTACAAGTGATCTGATGGGTCTCCTATCCCATCGTAAAACTCCAGCTTTGGTGGTGTGTACTTCTTCGGCAACGGTTCTTCATTGATATGATCCATGAATAGAGGGACCGTGAAATTAAACAGTATGTTAGGGTTTGTGGCCGCTCCTCCATCTCTGGTCCAATGAGAAGCTACTGGGGCAGCGCATCTCTCCTGAACATGTTCTCTTGAGTTCTATGGGGATTGAGTTCTTCGCTGTTTGCAGTCTCCTACTGTGGGTGGAGGACTCCGCTATTTGAGTGCCTCCATTGCTTCTGCAATTTCCTGCATCAGGGTTGACAGTAGATCCACCCTTGGGTTCAACGTGGCTGCCACCGACGCATGGATTTGAGGGGGTTCCTCCCACAGTGGTGTTGGCACCGAAAAGTACAACGTTCTGCCAGTCTGAGTGTTTGAGGGTTCTGCAGCATCTCCATTGTTGCGAGACCTTGTTGTCACCAACTTTTTGGTTCTCTGGGAAAAGTGGCACTACTATTTCTTCTGAGGAACTCTCTCGTTCTCCAAGGACAGAGCCAAACTGATGTAGTCGATTCCTGCTCTTTATCCTTGTTGTTACCTAGACCTGCAAAAGTAGCACACGTGAGCCAAGGACCACCATGTGGTGGTCGATGGCACCCCGATGCTCAAGTTAGATAAAGCTTAGGAGAGGCTTAAAGCTATAAATTGGGTTTCTATAGCATACCTTAGTTCATCGACCTTATCTCCCTTTTATAGTATGAGAGTCTTTGTTTTGCTTGGCCTTTGGTGGCGTAGTTTAGGGAAAGAGATATTGCAGGAGATTCTTTCATGTTTGGGAGTTGTCCATGTAGAGTAGTTTCCCTACACGACTTGTACTCCTAGATCTGCGGAAGAAGTTTCCCTATCTGAGTGTTGTTCATGCATTATCCATATTTTCCCTTCCTTTTATGGTTTTGAGAAAGAAGATCCATATCTTCATGTCAAAGAATTTATTGATAGTTGTGCTACCGATAAGTACCAAAACTTTTCAGATGATTCGGTCTTTCTTAGGTTGTTTCCCTTTTCTTTAAAAGATAAGCGAAAACGTGGTTAAATTCATTAGAGACAGGATCCATCACAACTTGGAATGCATTGTCAAGAAAGTTTTTTTTCAAAGTATTTCCCTATTCATAAAATGAATTCCCTATGACGAGATATGTCTAATTTTCAGCAAAAAAGAGGGCTAACATTTCAATGAATGTTGGGAAAGAATCAATGAACTCATTGCTAAGTGTCCCCTTCACAGATTTGAAAAGTGGCATCTATTTCAATACTTCCAAAAAAGTTTGACCTCTCAAAACCATCGTATGATTGATGTCACTAGTGGTGGGTCACTAATGAAGATGAGCGTTAATGAGATTTGGGAGTTCTTTGATAGGCATAAGGCTGGTATACATGAAGTTAGAGATACATCCATTCACTCCACTTCTGCCTTGAAGCTAAAAGTAGTTGTTATGACTATTGATGATACATCAAACCGTCCTCTGATCAACATTGTACACGCGTCATGATAATTTCGTCAATAGAACGAAGCAAGCCCAATTGCAAACTCAATTCAGTGAGGGCCAAACAGCAGCAAGCCCATCATGGCAGAATCCAGATAGTCGGGTATGAGTTGCAATAAGCCAATAAGCCCATACGTCACACGGTCAGGCCCAATACTCGTAAGTTCTCTAAGGCAAGTATCTGAGAAATCTACCCAAGACAGGTAGACCAGCAACACATTGGATACGACTAGGAAACATATATTAGAGTATAAGTCGAGTAAGGAAACTTTATTGCTTGGACAAAACTCAAAAAGGGAAATCTCTCTCACAGATCTAGGAGCACAAGTTATGTAGGGAAACTATCCCAGATGGACAGCTGCCGATCAGGAAAGGATCTCTACAGCAAGATCACTTTCTCTAAACTACACCACCAAAGGCCTAGCCAAACGTGGACTCATTCACTATAAAAAGGAGATAAGGTCAATGAACTAGAGGTATGCAATATAACCCAGTTTACAATTTTAAGCTTCTCCTAAGCCTTATTTGACTTAAGCATCGCAGTGCCAATGACCACCACACGGTGGTTCTTGGCTCACGTTAGCTACATGTGCACGTCTAGGTAAGTAGCAAGGAAGGGGATCGAAAATCAACTACATCAGTTTGGCGCCGTCCGTCGGGATCGACAGAGTTCCTTAACAAGAACTGTAGTTCCACCTTTTTCCAAAGAATCGGCGAGATGGTGACGACGAGGTCTCGCAACAATAGAAATGTTGCCAAACCTTTGAAAGCTCAAACCGACAGTTCCACCACGCCACGAAAGGAACCTCCTCAGACCCCCGCACTGGTGGTGTTCGCGGCAGACCCGAGGGTGGACCTACTCTCAACACAGATGCAGCAGATCACAGAGACACTGCAGGCTCTCAAACAGTGGAATCCTCCACCTGCAGAGGGAGATCATGAGCAGCAAAGGGCTCGTTCCCAAAAAAGTTCCAGAGAGCATGTTCAAGAGAGCTATGTGACCCAAACAACTTCTCAGTGGACAAGAGGCGGAAGCACGACCAATATAGACCAAGCGCCCAAAGCTGACAGTCACTTCTAGCAAAACCCTCTCCGCAACGAGGCCACAAACCAAGATGTGATGTTTAGTCTCATGGTCCATCCGTTCATGGACCATATCATGGATGAACCGCTGCCTAAGAAATACATCCCACCGAAATTAGAGGTTTATGACGGGATGGGAGAACCGACCGGCCACGTATGCCATTTACAGCACGTTATGGCGCTCAAAAAAGGGTCTGATGCAATAATATGTTAATCATTCTCTGCAAGCCTAAAAACATCAACACTGAACAACCTTCCTCCGAAATCCATTAATTCATTCTGGTCGTTGGCATTGGTGTTTCTTACACACTTCGTGGGCAGCCAATGGCTCAAAAGGGGTCCGCATTATCTGTTGACCCTAAAGTAAAAACAGAGCGAGACGTTAAGGGAATGCGTCACTCATTTTAATGATGAGCTGGCCCTCTCGACGGTTGTAGTGATGACATCGTCATCACAGCTTTCAGTTCGGGTTTGAGAAAAGGCAAGCTCTATGACTTCCTCATCCTAAACCTCCTTGCCAATATGACAGACTTGCTCAGAGATGCCCAGAAATACATCACTCTAGAAGAAATGTTGACCGCCACGAGAGAGGTGGAGTCAGAAAAGAAACTCTATGTCCCAAAGGATAGGAAAAAGGGGAAGAATAAAGAGGACGATGACAGTAACAAGAGGAAGCGCACAGAAAAAAAGACCGACTCGAGCTGCCCCAGGCAGGACAAAACGCCTAGAATTACATCGGGTCCAGATCTATCACCCCTTTCAACACTAGTTTGTTTGACATCCTTGATTCCATCAAGGATTGGGAAGAGCTGAAGTGGCCGCCTATGCTACGAAGAGACCCTGCTAGGCGCGTCAATAGAAAATACTACGTCTACCACAAAAGAAGCGGACATGCTACTGAGGATTGCAAAAACCTCAATGGAGAAGTCGAGTACTAGATAAGGATAGGCAAACTCAAGGAGTTTCTAGGCTCAGACAGGAGGCAAGGTTGAGCAAATGAAAGAGAAGACGTTGTCAAGGAGATAAAAACAAAGCTCCTGGTGTTACGTCCTCCGAGGGAGAGCACAAACAAGTCTTGTAAGAGGACACTGACCGAGATGCAAACACCATTTAAGTATGAGGACCGACAAGTGCAGCACGCATGAGTTGACAGCCCGATCCCATCTCTAACGTTTACGAAGAAGGATCTCCAGGCGGTACATTCTCCTCACAATCATGCCCTGGTCATCTCCATCCTTATCGCTAAGTGGGAGGTAAAGAGAGCTGTGGTGGACAATGTAAGCTCTTTAAATGTCATGTTCCCTAGTGTATTTTGCAACATGCAGCTACATGAGAAGGACCTAATGTCGGCCAGCCACCCGATGGTCGGATTTAGCAGAGAAAAATGCATCCCCATTGGGAAGATAAATCTAATGGTGGTGGCAGAAGAGCCACAACTACGAAAGTACCTTGTCCAAGAGTTCATGGTAGTTGACACCCTGTCCACCCACAACATCATTAGGGGAAGGCCTTGGCTACATTATATGGAGGCAGTGGTATCCACCCTGCACCAATGCATAAAATATATAGCCAACCATGCTCAAGGAACTATCCGAAGAGATCAGCCAGCAACAAGCGACTGCCATTATGCAACCCTAAAGCAGCTTAATTGTTGCCAGTTACAGCTCAGGCCCACAAAACCAACATGTCAGGCATCGGGCCAAGACAAAAAACTTGGATTACTCTATGAAGGCAGAAGAGCCCAAATAACAGAGGAACAACTATGCGGAGATCCAGAAGTCAAAGCTAGCGAGGCAATCCAGACTAACAAATCACAAAGTAACAATACTTCAGCAAATGGGCACCAACTCCAAGAGTTGTTAATTAGCAAGGAACTGGCCGCCAGCACGAAGTCCACTATTTAGTAACTTCGATAGCTTTTATGAAAAAAAAACTTTGCTAGAGAGACCACACAACCCGAGCCAGGACAATTTGCATCTTCTTCAGGGTCAGATTAGCTTAGTCACCGCTCAGAGTTAAATTATTTGTTGCTTTGATTTCGTTTCTTGTTTTCATTTTTTTCATTTCAGTGTAGAAGAGTTGTTTGTACAGGACACATTCCAGAAATAAAACAGATTTTATTGATTGCAATGAGAGTTATCACAAAGCTTGTTGATCAACTAGTATATCAGTTTATATACTACGATAATCTAAGTCCGATGCAAGCATTTATCCGCTGAAACGAGGGTGGAAACTCTGATTTGTTATTCCGTTTTCAAAAGAAAAAGGTGGTGAAGGTAAAGCGTCTGAAGCAGAAGGCGAAGGAACACACTCAATTCATCACTCCGTCGAATCACCCTAGAAAGACGATTCGAAAATAAAACCTCAATTCAATCTGCCTCATGAGGAGGAACAAAAAAAAGCAGCAGAAAGTTGGCAAAATGTCCCTGGAGAAGCAGATGATCAAGGTTTCACAGTGCTACCAAGCGAGGGCAACTCTCAGATGTGTAATGCCTACGGTGAGGCAGAGATGCCACCTCAGGAATGAGAGTCACGACCTCCAATGCTCCCATCAACCATAAACTAGCTGTGAAAACCATCGCTCAACAATAGTAAATGGATGAGAGAGTGCTTGAGCACTAAAAGATGGAAGACAAACCTGACCCCTGAGAGGAAGTCCATAACTCTTCTTCGCAATTTAAAAAGATATTACAAGATCTCATGAGATTAATCTAGTGCCCTCCCAGATCAAGCGGCACCCCATAACAACAAGTCTTATCAAGAGTCATCGGCGCAAATGTTAGAACACTCGAAGACTCTAGTGGAGGAGATCTTCCTTCACCCTTTGGAAAACCCAAGCTAACTCTCTGGTAAGATGCATTTGATTAACATGCTCTACTATTTGCATTGCAGAGCTTAAACGCATAATAGCCAACCCATATATAGGCGAAATGGTTTACGAAAAGGCGTCAACAAGCAGTTATTTCAGCATTAAATGTCATACAGGAATTTGGGAAAACGACGTTCAAATAGCAACAACACAAGTCCACATCTTTTGAATAATGACCCTGTAGGCAACATTATTAACTAGGGGGAGTAATCGATACTGAACAATCTCGCAGAATGCGTCGTATCCCTGGCACACTTATCTACAAAGATTTTTCTCTAAATGGACCCTTCAACTAATGGGCTCAAGCTTATGCCCTGCCAAATCCGGCCCAACACATTCAAAAGAACAAACAACAAAGGCCTTGAGCGCCCACAAAATAAGGAGTGTGCCTACAGAGTATTATTATTAAATCGAAGGCATCAAATCCACTATTATTCTGTTGTTGTTCATTAAAGCCAATCAATATATTATTAGTCCGATCAATTGATCTAACACTGGAATCAGACTGGCAGGCGAGACAAGTAAGTCAGGAACCCCAAGTCAAACTTACATGCTAGGAATCTTACATGTGAGTTAAGTAAGTCAGGACCAACAAGTCATACTTTCATGATCGAAATCTTATATGCGAGCCAAGTAAGTCAAAACCCCCAAGTCAGACTTACACGACCGGAATGTCAGGACCCCCAAGTTAGACTTACAGGCCCTGAATCTTATATGTCAAGTAAGTCAAAAACACCAAGTCAGACTTATGAGCCCATCATCTTATTCTAACCAAAGCTTAGTCGGTTTCGACCTATGACAACAGCTTATGGTACGCTCTAACGCCCATTTCGTTAAATTAAACAAGTGTCAAAGATTTAGAGAGTGGCAGCTTAATCAGCGCTTTGATGCCTGGTCGAGACAGCTTCCCAGGGATCATTGTCTAAATATGGACTATAGATACCAAACACGACCAAAGCTTAGTCATTGACGACCGATGACGATAGCTTATAGTCTGCTCGAAGCCTAGTCCGCACATAACGGATTTCGACAGCTTAGAAAGTGGGAGTCTAGTCAGCGCTTTCGATGCCTGATTAAGATGGCTTGCCAGGGGTCACTACTCATATGTAGACTGTGATCGCCGAACCCCGACCAAAGCTTAGTCAGTAGCCGCTGATGATGATGGTTTTGGTATGCTTGAAGCATAGTTCGATGCGCGTGGATTCTGGCGGCCTAAAAAGTGGGAACTTAGTTAGTACTCATGTAGCCTAGTGAAGACGGCTTGCCAAGGATCATTGGCCAACTACAGACAATGATCGCCGAACCCCAGCCAAAAGTTTAGTTAGAACAACTGACGATAATAATTGTTGGCTCGCTCCAAGTCCTAGTCCGCCACGAACGGATCAAGATGGGTTAGAAAGTGGGAGCTTAGTCAGTGCTCATGTAGCCTGGTGAATACGGCTTGCCAGGGACCACCATGGTCGCCGAAACCTAACCTCGGTTTAGTCAGTCATAACTAGCAATAACAACCCTCGATCCAATTAAGCATATTCTACGAATAGCAAATAAAGACGAGTCAAACGTTTGGTCAGAGTTCTGAAAGCTCGACCCAAATGACACGCAAAGACTACTGTCCAATAATCTACAAGCGTGAAAGTGCTAGGACCACACTCCGACTAATACGCTTATAACAGCAACTGCTGGTCCATCAGCCGAGCCACCAGACAAAGGGTGTATTACACTCCCCGATCTCTATAAAGGAATTTGACAAGAACTGCACCAACTACTACAGCATAAGAAGTCAAAGCTCCCAACAGCGATTCAAACATGAGCTACCTAGCCCAACAAAGTTATTTGTCTGACAACCAATGTCGAAATAAGACAAAGCGGGTACAAGCTAGCAGAAAAGCAAATGAAAACAAAAAAAGGCAAAGTACTATTCATTTGCAAACTCAAGTACAGGATTCGCCCCTCATCAGGAGGAGAGTCAAATACAACAAAGCCACACTTAGCACGAGAAGAAACAAGAGACGTATCTGTTGATGTTGCCTCTCGACCCCCTCATCAGGACTGCATTCTTTTTCAGACGAATTAGATGTCGTTCCAAACTCTGCATATGCAATATCTTTATAATAGGAAACGCAATAGCTCCAACCTTCCATGCATGACTCTGATGAATTCAAATGTACCCTAGGCCTTGAGAAGCTTTTCTTCCCACCTTCTTGACTCGGCGAGCTCCTACTTTAGTTGCTCCAACTCGCCCGATAGGATCTCAGTCTTGAACTGCTCAGCATCCAGCTTATCATTGGCAATATTCAACTCACTATGCGCCAATTAAAACTACTCTCTAGTGATCCGCGCACTCTCGGCATGAAACTCAGCACTAACGTTCAACTGTTGACACCGGATAGTCCACTTGGACTTCTTCTAAATCCTCTCAGCACGTAGAGCCTGCAGTTCGGTCTGCACTCCATCCACAGAATCGCGGGCAAGCTTAAAGTCACGATCGACAAGGTTCAGTTCATTCTCGAACCGATCCCTTGTGGACAATGCCCTCGCTAAGTCGGACTCAAGTGCTTCCAAGTGAGCTTTCTGAGCTGCTGGCCCAATGGACCTGAAATCTGCTCCAATATTTGATAAAAATTCAAGTTGCTTCCTCATTGACTATATCTCGTGAAGAGGATCACAGTATGACTTCTGCAGATTTGTGAAGACTCGTTCCATGGTATACCCCCTCTCACGAGCGACCTCGACTTTAATTCCAGACGCGGCCACTTGATTCAGATACAACATCCTCAGCACAAGTTGTTTTTGCCCTTAATCTAAACGCTCGAGTCTCTCCCACTAGCTCCAGAGCACAGTTCACCTGCCAGTCATTCCACCTGCTGATACCTGCAGCATAAGAGATGTCAACCTCCTGATGCCAAGCTTGGTTGCTTATCCTTGTTACATCTGGAGCAAACAAACTAATTCGTGCATCCAAAGGAAGATCATTCGGAGCCAAAATCACTCCAGCACCACCCTTAGCCATCTTCACTACATCAGAGCTATTATCAACAACTTTTCCTTTGCTTGCAATGGCCTGCTCTATCTCAAGTGCCTGTCTAGCTTCAGGGAAAGAGGAAAACGAGTTATTCCTTAGACCCGTCATCAGTTGAATATCAGGACGGGAACGAGATGGAGCACAGTACGGGTGAAAAAAAAGAACCTTCACCATGACGCTAACAATTGAACGATTCTTCAACAGTTTCACGATCCAGAGAAAGACATAGCTCAAACTCCTTTTTTGGAAAAGGACGATCGTTCTGAAGCTTCCAAATCCGCCTACAGCAGCATCCTACTCATAAACTCCGTCTACTTGGTGCTCAGCTTGGTAACATCCTTCACGCCCACCATTTGTAAATATTGTCTCTCCAGGTCAGGAAAAGAGACATGGGCCACTACTTGAGCATCGCGCCACTCAGAAGCATCAGTCTCACCGGGCTCTTGCCCAACAACATCATGTCTTTCAGACAAGGCCAGACGCCTGCGGATGGACCTAGAAAAGCATGATATCTCTTCTGATGCACAGGAGAAGGAAGCGCCTCATCTATTTCTGCCCTCCTTGAAGGGCTTGGAACCTTGAGCTTGGGAGGCTTTCTCTTCTGGCTTTGGCTTCTTTACCCGATACATAGTGGAAGCCACGTGCCAATAAGCCTACAAACCGCTGCGTTCAACATTAGAAGGCGTGACTACATCTTCTACCTCGATACGAGGCATGTCACGGGCCACATCCAAAGTTGATTTATCTTCAGCAAGAAGATGTGAAGTAGAAAATCTCCCTGCAAGAATAACAACAGGTCAATCCAATATGAAATTGACACAAGTAAGACCAAATAAGGAATCAACTTACTCATTGGTCTAAATTCACGCTCGACCAGATGATCGGCAAGCTCAAAGTACGGGGAGTCCGCAGAAGCCATGAAACGATACTTCTCCCACGATTTAAAATCATTAGGCAATTTGCCAAAGCAATCCAGCTACATCAGCACACACACAACATGTTCATTTATCCGAGGAGAAGTAAGCAATTGTATCGCCCTTGAAGACACTCGGACACCAGCGTCCTTAGCTCTAATCATAATGGCGATCAAAGTCCTATACCCATTCGGCAAAAGTTGAGCGGGTGCAATTTTGAGGTACGCCGGGAACTCCCAGATCTCCTTAATGACAGGAAAGTGGACACTCAATTGTAGCATACCTCAGTGAAGGCAAATAAACCCCCTCAAGAGGGTACAAT
This sequence comes from Berberis vulgaris, assembly GCA_963556465.1. NCBI lineage: Eukaryota > Viridiplantae > Streptophyta > Magnoliopsida > Ranunculales > Berberidaceae > Berberis > Berberis vulgaris. The sequence goes on along the minus strand of OY747124.1, from coordinate 74,842,023 downwards.
GGGATGCCCAGAGTGCATAACACCAGATTATTAGGAATCCCGAATGTCTTACGTAGGACTTCCATATCAGATTCAAAAAGCAATCACTACTCAAAAAACTCATGGCCCCTGGCGAACAGTTCATCATATAGTTGATCCCGGCCCGCCATGAAATTACAAGCTTTTAAATACGATGGTTGAGCAAAGTCAAAGGCACAACAGACATTATAGCAAAACAGAATCTCAGATATCGAAAGAGTAATTGAGTTATACTCCACAAGCAGGAGATCGAAATAGAAAGTTGAGATCCCGCTTTCAAACTGGCGTATGCCTAATTAATGCAATCTGCTGCTCGATGAAATCTTTCAGACTCAATCATCATGACTGCACAACTGCTTCATGAAATGACCTAGTGGACCGATAAGATGACCCACAACTCAGGGGGAGTCGCTAATGATACATCAAACCGTCCTCTGATCAGAACCCTACATGGGTCATGATAATCTCATCAACAGAATGAAGCAGACCCAATTGAACACTCAATTCAGTGAGGCCCAAACAGTAGCAAGCCCATCATTGGAAGAATCCAGACAGTCGAGTCCAAGTTGCAATGAACCAGTATGCCCACAAGTCACGCGATCAGGCCCAATACTCATAAGACCTCTAAGGCAAGTATATGAGAGATCTACCCAAGACAGGCTAGCCAGCAACACGTTGGATCCGACTAAGAAACATATATTAGAGTATAAGTGGGACAAGGAAACTTCCTTGCATGGACAACACTCAGAAAGGGAAATCTCACCTGCAGGTCTAAGAGCACAACTTGTGTAGGGAAACTATCCCACAAGGACAGCTCCCAATCAAAAAAGGATCTCCACAGAAAGATCATTTTTCCTAAACTAAGCCACCAAAGGCCTAGCCGAACAAGGACTCCTTCACTATAAAGGGATATATGGTCGATGAACTAGAGGTACGCAATATAACCCAGTTTGGAGTGCCATCGGCCACCACACGGTGGTCCTTATCTCACATTTGCTAACTGTGTAGGTCTAGGTAAGTAGCAGGGAAGGAGATAAAAAATTTACTACATCAACTATGGCTCAGAAAATTGATGCAATTTTGAAAAATATGACTCAACCTACACCTCCCACGAATGTTTCATCTGAGATTTGTATTGCATGTTCGAGTCCTAGTGATTCCATAGCTGATTGTGATTTGCAAAATGATTATCCTACATACTTTGCTGAGAAAGTCAATTTTTTTAATGCAATTCGGCGACCTGGTAATAATTCACTACCTAACAATTACAATTTAGGGCTCTCCAAGCATCCAAATCTCTACTGAGCCCATGGCCCACACCAAGGGAGACATGTTGTCTCCCAAGCTCCTCAAGCTTCTAGCCCTGTTAGGCCTCAATTAACCAAGTTTCTTCATGCAACACATCCATTTTGGAGGAAATGGTTAGTCGTTTTATGCAGTGCACAGAAAATATACTTGAGCAGGATTCTCAGGATATATCATAGTTGAAAGCCTCGAATCAACACCAATCTCAAGCCATCAATAGACTTGAGATAGTTGTAAGTAAGATTGCTCAGTCATACCCTAAGAGAGAGCCAAGAATATTTCCTAGTCAACCTATTCTAAACCCAAAGGGTCGATTCGCAATTGCTAGCACATCTGAGCCCTGCCATAAAGATGTCAAATCTATTACTACCCTTAGGAATGGAAAACGGGTTGACAATCTGGTATGAATGCCCGATTCGAGTGTCGTTACATCCCTGACTAAGTCAAAGCAGGTTGCATCTCCATCTGCTAAGGAGGCTGATAAAGCCTCACCTTCTAAAGATGTTCCTCTTGACTCTGACATCTTATTTTCCAAGGGCACCGTTTCCATCACGGTTAGCTCCAACAAAGAAATGAACAAATGTTAACAATGTGATGGAAGCTTTTAAACAAGTTCACATTAATATCTCATTGCTCGATGCTATTAAACAAGTTCCTACATATGCCAAGTTTCTTAAGGATCTTTGCACACATAAGCAAAAGCTACGTGTGCAAAAGAAAGCCTTCCTCGCCGAGTGAGTCAGCTCAATTATTCAACACATAATCCCGCATAAGTATGGGTGCCCGACCATTTCTTGTGTTATTGGTGATCATATGATTGACAAGGCATTGTTGGATTTTGGGGCAAGTATTTATTACCATATTTTGTTTATGAGAATTAGGTCTTAGCGAGTTAAAATCAACTGAAGTAACACTGTAATTGGCAGATAGGTCAATCATAGTTCCCCTCAGTGTTATAGAGGATGTGATCATTAAGGTTGAAAATTACTATTTTTTAGTCGACTTCATAGTTTTTAATGCACAACCTGTTCATAGTCCCTCCAGTCACATTCCAGTTATTTTGGATCACCCATTTTTTACAACATCTAATGCTATTATTAACTGTAGAAATGGAATCATGAAATTTTCATTTGGTAACATTAACGTCAAACTCGATGTTTTTAATGTAAGTCACCAACCTCTCGATTCCGAGGATGTCTGTGAGATTAACATGATTGAAAATTTGGTGGAGAATTCATTTTTGCAGTTTGTATTAGATGACCCCTTAGCGGCCTGTTTAACCCATTTCTATTTAGCCTTCGATATTGATAATTCCATTAGAGAAGTGAATGTTTTGCTTGATTCAACCACTATTATGGATCCTTTTTAGATATGGAAGCCTAAATTGGAACTCCTTCCACTTAGTGAGTCAAAATTAGCCCCTTCTGTTGAGACTGTTTTGCTTTCAGACCCATTCCCCTCCTCACCTTTTTATATTGACCCATTCGACATATGCCTTCCTAGTGACTCATGCATGAAATCTGATTTTCATTATTCTTTGGAGTCTCACCTCGACAATTTTCATGTGATGCATGTAATGAGAAAATCCATGCCATATGTAGTGCTAATTCCAGGTTTGGGGTGTTGTTGAGTTGTCTTGTCCATTATCTTTGTGCAATACATTTTGTTATGATGACATGTACCACCCAATATATTTATAGACATACCCATTTGCATCCCTTTCACATTGAGTGACACTACTTATGTGGATCCCTTGTTTTTAATAGAAGATTTCAGTTTCGACCATCCTATTGTAAAACATATTCAATCTTCTGATTTGACACTTGACTTAAGATGTCTCTTTTTACGAGTAGGCAGGAATCATTTGCTAAATATCACTATATTTGACCCTTTTACACTCCAGGTCCCTACGAATTAACTAGAAATGCGAGTTCATTCACATTTTCTCTATGATCTTGCATGGTGACTTCGTAGCTTTTGGGGTGTGTTAGTATATGTCTTTGCCACTTTTGATCTAGTTTTTGTGTCATGTATGTGTTTTATAAATTTCTCATGATAAGTCCACAAATCTTCTGTTTTTGAGATTTCATTGGTAGATGATCTCTTTGAAATTGGTAAAAACTTAACCACAGTAGTATCACTCTAATCCTCATCTTTTCTTTTTCCTTCATTTTTCATGATTCTTCATTTTATACATTGAGGACAATGTTTGGGTTAAGTTTGGGGGGTAAAGTTTATGCTTTTTTGTGCATTTTTCAAAAACTATGATTATGATAATTGTGAAAAAAAATTTGCTTTGAAAATGCATTCAAAATCTGAAGTTCGTTTCCAATGAAGAGATTATGCTTTTAAGTATGCTTTTAAATTTGAGAAAATACAAGTTATCACTTGTCACATTGATATATTAATAGGAACATAAGGTTTGATATTGTCTTTAAGTTAAATATATTTCATTAAATTTTTCAACTCGACTATTGTTGCACTATAAGCCAAGTTAGCATAATTTGAATTTGATGAGTGAGATACTTACTAGAAAGCTTTAGAATAATAGTGGAGACTTAACCCTTGTGAGTTTTGAGTCTATTTTTCTTGAGGGTTATTTAATAAACTCTGATTTTTCGTGAATCCGCATTATCTCGTTGATGATCTCATTATTTTTTTTCTTTTATTGATTGATTTGATAATGACATTAAAATTGAATCATTATACTATAACTTCTTGGTTTATTTAACTGAGATGTCATAATACCAACTAGAGCTTAGGAAGTGATATAGGCATTTTTTTTCTTTGAACAATTCTCTAGCCTTTTAGCTTACTCAGTAATAAATATCTATTTGCAGCCCTTTGAACCTTTGAATAACATTTTCTTTGCTAACCCTCCATTACCTATTCCAATTATGGAGTAATACCCCTTATTATTTTTATCCTTAACCAATGTCTCTAAGAATGTTTATGATTGGATATATGTTTGGAATGGGCAAATAAAAAGAGATCAAATTCAATATTCCATGGATCCTCAAGGAAGAAATGTTTTATTGTGTAGAAAATGGAAAAACATGTCATTGGTAACAAAAAAATTTCTTAAAAAAAAGAGTTATGAATAAGAATTGAAAAAAAAAAAAAATCATTTTCAATGCCCCGTGTGTTTATTAAAAGGTGTATCCATTCTCGGAGAATTTTTGTATATCATTTTCCATTATTGTTAGCCATAATCTTAACCCCATTACAACCTAATAAAGACCTAATTGATCTTAAGTAAAGGTTCAGTTCATAGATGTGGAGATTGAATAGATAAGAAAAATGGTGTTTGATCATTCCTGTCCTTGAGATCGTATTCATTTCATTCTTTGTAAAATCCGTTTTCATGATAATTATATGTGAGATGTTTGTGTTTCCATAATTTATTATTTTCCTCACATATAAACTGAATGATAAATACCCAATCTCTAAGTGATTCATTTCTAAGCGACGTGAGAGATTTATAGTCGAAGCGTATTTTCTAAAGGTTATATGTCGTGTCTTTACTGTGAAATGGAGAGTTATGTTGATATGACTATGCACACACACATTTCGAGTTGAGAAAAATGAAATTTATTTAACCTTTGGATACTATTAAATTGTTGTTAAAATCTGTTGATATATTATTGTGACACTGTTAGTTGTTTTTCTAAAACAATTTGTCAGATAGAAGATTACTTTGAGAAAAATAAAAGAGAGTGAACATGTATTTGCAAAAAAAATTATAAAGTAGGTTTTCTTTTATTGAGTCAGTAATGTTTGTGGGTAACATTTTTGGAAACTCTCACGAGACTATTACTCGTCCACTAGAGGTAATCTAGGAGTTCATTGCCTTGTTGCACGTTAAGGTAAGTGCAATGACGATTCCTGCGAAAGTGAGTTAGGATTTTATTTTTGTTTTGCTCAAGGACTAGCAAAATATAGGTTTGGGGTTATTAGATATTCACATAATTTATACTCAAATTGCCTTACAATTTATATTTGTTAGTGTTTCGAATAATGTATTATATTCTAATTATTTTGTTTTTGTGTTTTTATAGGATTGGGAACTTAAACCGTAAAATCACATCAAAGTGGAAGCAATTATTTGACAACCTCAAAAAGTGGTACAAAGTGACGGTGACGGGTGAAATTAGGAGGAACAAACCCAACCCAATCTTAACCTAAACCCAAGCCCAAGCTTAACCTAAATTTCCAATTCAATTTATTTTCCTTCCTGCCAAACAAACTTTCTCATTTTTTTCACGCCTTTTTTTCTTCCTCTCTTTTCTCTGACAACCACCCTTCTTCTTCCTTTGAATCATGCAACCACCAGATACACAATAGCCCCTTTATTTCTTCCTCCTCACGCCTGCTCTTTCTTCTCTGACATGAGCCAACCACCTCATTGCCTCCACTTCCCACCGCAATTAACCACCACAAATAAAACATCTCGTCGTTTGACCATGAATCTTCCTTGTTCAATCACAAACCAGTAAACCACCTCCTCATCCTCCATCGATTCAAGAAAGCAACCACACATAATCGTTTCGAACTCCCTTCTTCCCTCTCCCCTGATCTCCTTTCTCACCCCCATTTTCTCCCTGTTAAGTCCTTACACAGACACAGCCACGCAACCTAGATCGCACACAACACAAAGCTAAAACACTACAAAATAGTAAAATCAGTACATGGAAGAAGAAGCAGAAAGAATGAGGGAAAGAACAGATTTTGGAATATGTTGCTATTGGCACCCCGCAGATTAATTTATACCACCATGTAGCCCAACGTGAAAAGAAAAGACGGATTTTGCTTTCGCTGCCACCGCGATCATCTCCACTACGATCTTCTAAACCCTACGCTAAGGCGTAGATGATTCCCCAGGCTTAGTAAAATTTACCTTTAAATTTTATTGTTTTTCGATGCATTGTGTGATTTGACATTGGGTTGATTTGTGAACAAACTCATATTACTTTCACCTTGTATGTCACGCATTCATGGTAGTTAGAATTATTCTATGTTTTTGTTTAAGCATGTTTTATTCGTATTAGTTAAACATGTGATTAGTTGTGCCTTAAACAAACAATTAATGCTAGGGGTTTGCATCTTTGCTAAAATCAATCCATTACATTGCTAGTTAAACATGTGATTTGTTGTACCTTAAATAGACAATTAATGCTAGAGGTTTGCATATTTGCTAAAATCAATCCACTACACTGCTAGGAGACAATAATTTACATTAGTCTAATTTGACGGATGATTCGAAAGCTTTAGCATCTCTGTCTTTGATTCTCAAACCAAATTTTAAGTTGTTTTTCTGCTTTCCATTAGTTTAGAAATTTGTGATTGTTGTAACCCACTTTCAAAATGGTTTAAATAGATCATAGTTTTCGACTGTGTTTTCAATCCTTGTTGGATTGACCCGTATTTTCCATTGTCTACTAGTTAAACAACCGTGCACTTGTGGTTTAACAATCAAGTCAAATTAGCCTATTAATTTAGGTTAGTAAAATCTGCATCAACAATGTTTGATTTCTCATCTACTCCTCTTTTCTTTTACATGAACCGATCAAATTGAACAAATCAAACAAACCAATGCACTTTGGTTCAGCTCGGATTGTGAAGAACCAAGTTCGGTATCGGTTTGAATGTCTCTGAAATTGATAGTTTTGGTTCGGTTGGCGGTTTTAGCCTGAAACCGAACTGTCTTAGCCCTATTCAAAGGGAAGGCCAAAGGGGATAAAAAATGGCTTCAACAAATTTTAGAACATAAGAGATTTCTCCAGGTGAATGAACTTGAGGCCTATTTATAGGCTCATCTAGAGAGGGTGTAGTGGACTTCACTTGCATCATCAACTGCTTTTCATAATGGCTCCTTGCTTTCTTCATAACGATCACCTGCTGAAGTTGACTTCCGAGAGGGTGAAGTCATCTTTGCTACCCTCTAATCTCTTTTTTTATGATAAATTCAAATTTTATCATAAACATGGGTATATCTCAAGAAAGAATATCCTCAAGAGAATATTCATTCTTATATGGGAGGAAACCATGAATTTAAATTTTGAATTTTGTCTCTCACATATTTTGCCTAGAATAGCTTTTGGTTATTCATTTGAATTTTTGTCATGCATAAGCCATTTTGGCTAGCTGATGAGTTCAATTATATATATATTATTTTATTTTTTTAATCCTAAACTTCACAAGGAAATCAATACCACTTTCGCTGGTATGACTCAATTGCATTTACAATGTGCAAAAATGCCTTGAACCTCTAGCATGACACTAAAGGAGGAGTTTTAGCTTCTTGAGGGTTATCCAGGATGAACATCGACAAACATGTTTTTTAAGAGAAAATTTGTGTTTCCCTTATTTTCCTTAGAAAATATCCTTGTTATTCAACCACATAGAAGAGAGTAGGCATATGTAATTAGTTACTAAAATGCACATTGCGTTTGAGCAACTTTGAAACAAGGTGGTTTTGAGAAAGTATAAATGGACAAAAGATGCCTAATTTACCTTCTAAGGTTTGGTAATGATTACAAGTCTCGAGTAGACGACAACACCTATGTTTTTCTTAACTTGAGAAGATGTCATTCTCAGTGATCAACCAAAAAGACGAATAATGAGACTTCACAACAAGTTAATGTGGGATCCAAATAAAATTTGAATCGCCTTACAACTTGAAGTTGTGTAAAAACTCTCTGAATAAATGAAAAGTAAGATAGCTCACAAGGTTAAACTCTCCATAATTATTCATCTAGATTCTCAGGAAGTTACTTAGTTCTCTTTTCCAGACTACATCTGTGGCCACTGTGTAAAAAATGTTTGTTCCTGAATGCTCAAATGCAATGTTTACTTTATTAATTAACTTCCAACATTTCTTTGCAATGAATCAAGTAATCCAATCTCATCATTGATAGGATACCACACAACTTTCTTATCTTTTTTCAAAAGCGGTATGAATTTTGAAAAATCTCCCCACCCCCAAACAAATAAAACAATGTCCCCAATGGTAACAAAAAATGAATTGGAAAGTGATAAATAAAAATTGGAACTTATTACCTCAGGTGATTTGTTGAACATTTGTACCGTATCTGCAATGACAAAGGTTGATTTGGTTGGGGTGATGTATTAACACAAAATACATCAACCTCAAATTGGCAGTATTTTTTTCTTATTTTGTTTCTTAATGAATGAATGAATGCATAAACTAACTTTGTTTCCTCCCAGTAGAGCTAAGTTTAATGTCATCAGCTGAATGCAACGGCGATGTTGAATACCACCCCCAAACAGGCTTAGTGGAGTAGGAATGTATGAGCTGACTAATCCTCATAGTTAGGATCAATCAATTGATTGGTTTTCTCTAACCCTTTGGGAAGTTTATGTGTGGCTTTAGTCGTTGTCCATTTACTTGAAAGAGACTCCATTAGAAGGGTTTTCTATTGTGATGACATCATAGTGTTTAACATCACGGAGAATGAATGGACGAGACCAACGAGTTTTTAACTTACCGTAAGAAGTGAAGACGAGAGTTGTAGAGTAAGACTTTCTAACGAAATTGAAACTTTTTTCTCATGATTTTTTATCATATATCGCTTCATTTTATCAATGTAGTTCTTGGATAAGTCATAAGCATCATACCTCAATTCTTCTAGCTCATCGAGCTGAAGCTTTCATAGTTGATTGGCCATATCGATGTCAAAGTTTAGACTTTTTGTATCCCAACAAGTTCAACAGGTACGTGACAAGATTTACCAAATACCAATCTTTTAAAAGACGCCCCTAAAAGAGTTTTGGTGACATTTTGATATGCCCACAAGGCATCCAAAAAACATAAAGACCAATCTTTCCGATTAGGATTATATTCCTTTTGAGGATATTCTTGATTTGACGATTTGAGACTCCAACTTGACCACTTGTTTGAGGATGGTAGGAAAAGGAAACTTTGTAACTAACCCCATACTTTTTAACAAGATGCTCAAATACGCGGTTACTAAAATGCTTACCCCCCATCACTAATGATACCCTTGGTTTGTCAAATCTACTAAAGATAAATTCTCTTATTAATGAAACAACAATTTTGTGATCATTAGTCTTAGTGGAATTGCCTCTATCCATTTTGAGATGCAATTCACTACAATAAGGATGTATTGATTCCCATGAGAAGATAGAAATGGTCCCATAAAATTGATGCCTCAAACGTCAAAGACTTCAACCACTAGAATAAAATTCATAGGCATCATGTGTTGATGAGATTCGCCAAAGTTGTTAACATCGATGACAGGCTTTACAATACTCATGGGCATCCCGAAAAAGGGTAGGTCAATAGAAACCTACTTGGAGAACCTTATCTGCGATTTCATAGAGCTAAGATGCCCACCACAAGCTTGATCATGGCAAAAGGAGAGGATGTTCAACTGTTTAGCTTCTGGAACACATCTTCTAATAAGTTAGTCAGGGCAGTATTTGTACAAATATGGCCCATCCCAAGAATAGTACTTGAACTTAGACAAAAACTTATCACGATCTGGCTTAGACCAGTGTGAAGGGTGTTCCTCAATTGCAAAAAGATTGACAATGCCATCATACTAAGGAAGTTTTTGCTCAACCAAGAAAAGTTGTTCATCTAGGAAGTTCTCTTGAATGGGCAAGTTACTAATGGACGACTCTGATATGAGCCTACACAAGTGGTCGGCGACTGAATTTTATGTACCTAACTTATCTCATACTTTAAGATCAAATTCTTGCAGCAAAAGAACCCATCGGATCAAACGAGGCTTGATGTCCTTCTTATTGAGAAGGTATATAAGGGTCGCATGGTCAGTGCACGCAATGACTTTAACTCCAATGAGATATGAACAAAATTTATTTAAGGCATCAACATTTATTTCTCAGTAGTCGAGTAATTGAGTTGAGCCTCATTCAAAGTCTTGCTAGATAGTAGATGAAGTGAGGGAGCTTGTTAAACATCTGACCAAAAACTACGCCTACATCGTAATCTGATGGATCACACATAATCTCAAAAGGTAGTGTCCAATCAGAAGCTCGAATGATAGGAGTTGAGACTAGTTCAGACTTAAGACACATAAATGCATAACTACAATTGTCATAAAAAAGAAAAGGAACATCCTTGACTAAAAGATTGCTCAAAGGTTGTGCTATCTCGGAGAAACCCTTGATGAAACGACGATATAACCAAGCATGCCCTAAGAAAGATCTCACATCTTTAAATGGTTTGGGAATCAGAAAAGATGAGATGACATCAATCTTAGCTTTGTCCACTTGATGCTTTTTGAAGAGACAACGTGCCAAAGAACAATGTCATGTTTCACCATGAAGTGACTCTTTTCCCAATTTAGAGTGAGGCAGTTTTCTTCACAATGCTTTAAGACAAGTGAGAAGTGATTTAGACATTGGTCAAAAGATGAGCCGAATACTAAAAAATCATCCATAAAGATCTCGATAAATTTTTCCACCATATCACTAAATATGCTAGCCATGCATCTTTGAAATGTCGCGGGTGCACAACATAGCTCAAAAGGCATGCAACGATACACTTAGGTACCGAAGGGACAAGTGAATGTAGTTTTCTCTTGATGTTCACATGCAATAGGTATCTAATTGTATCCAAAATATTCATCCAAAAAAATAATATGGATGACCCACTAACCTCTCAAGCATCTGATCAATAAAGGGAAGGGGAAAGTGATCATTTCAAGTATTAGAGTTTAGCTTACGATAATCAATGCAAACTCTCCATCCCTTTTTCACTCTTTGCGACACAAGCTCATTGTTTTCATTTTCAACAACTGTAGTTCTTGACTTCTTAGGAACCACATGGATAGGGCTAACCCATTTTCTATCAGAGATAACGTAGATGATGTTTGCATCTACGAGTTTCAACACTTTTTCCTTTATGACAACTTTCAAAATGGGATTGAGACATCATTGGAGCCCTCTGGAGGTATTGGTTTCATCTTTCAAATATATATGATGCTCACAGACAGTAGAGCCAACACCCTTGATGTCATGAATACTCCAAGCAGTGGCTACCTTGTGAGCTTTAAGGACTCCCAACAACTTGTCACTTTGTTCCTCTGTGAGATCTGAGGCAATAATCACTGGATAACTCTCCTCAAGACCAAGAAATGCATATCTCAATTCATTTGGCAAAGGCTTAAGTTCTAATGATTGAGGAGAGCTTGTGGATGAGTCATTCTCTAGTGACTGAGCGGGAAAGGAAGTTAAGGAATAAAACTCTTCCTCATATTGATGAAGTGATAATGGACCAGACTCAGGTATATGTAGTATAGGAACTGATAAGTACTTAAATACACATATTTTCATATCATTTAATAAGCACTTTAACATCCTTTTGTGCCTAATTTCATATTTTTACGTAAATAACATGCATTTTCTCAAGATTATCACAATGTATACATTATTGATTTAGTCCCATGTAAATCATTTAATTTTTTGTAGGCCATATGGAGTATCCATCATCAGAATTAATGCGAATATCAAGCATTGAAGAGTGTAGAGATCAAGTCAAATTGGAAAACCAAGCAAGCCCTAGCCCATCCATATTTTTTACTTAAACCAAACTTCCTTCCCTTTCTTTCTGACTCAGCTCATAACACCAAGACTCCAACCCTTCAAGACTTCCTTCATTGCCCACAATTATAACCAAATACATCCGCTCCCAAGCTCTCACGTGATTCTATCAAGAAATCTCAAGAAGTCCTCACAAATGGAAGAGATAACCCATATCAGACACTTAAGTATTTTGGTAATGAAATAGAAATCCCTAGCCAGTGATGAATCGATTTATATACTCGTCGGCTACTCGTGCATCCTCGATGCACTAGCATGGTTAGCAGCTTCCATGACACCGTCAGACAGTGAACCCAAAAAATCACACAGTCTTCAAAAGGAAAAAGTCTTAAACGAAAAGGGCACTCCAACTACTCGGATTGAAAGCACAACCCCCCCCCCCCCCCCCCCCCCCCCCCCATCATGCTGACTTAAATGCTTCTTTTGTGGGAAGTTTGAACTTGCTTCCTTGATTGGACAAAAAGAAGGATTTAGAAGTTGCTTGCAGAGGGAGGAGGCTACTAAAAGAGGGAGAAGGAGGTTACTAAAGAAGGGTTGATTCAGGGTAGATTTGGGGTTGATTCAGGGTAGATTTGGGGTTGATTCAGGGTTGATTAAGGGTAGATTTGGGGTTGTTTCAGGATCTGATTCATGGTTGATTCAGAATTGTTTTAGGGTCTGATTCAGGGTTGATTTGGTGTTGATTCAGGGTTGTTTTGGGGTCTGATCCAGGGTTTGATTTAGGGTTGTTTCAAGGTTGATTTAGGGTCTGATTTGGGGCTTATTCAAGGCGTGATTCAGGATTGTTTGAGGGTTGTTTCAGGTAGTGTCTTAGTTGCCCATAGTGAGTGGTTAGTAGTGTCTTTGTTAGTGAGTAAACACTTGTGATTACCCTAGTACATGCGAGCTGGGTACGAAAAAAGGTCTTTTAGTAAAAAACGACTTGTTTGAGCCATTTGTAGTCCTCAACACCTTTGTAGGAAAGTCTTCTCTTTTTTAAGAGATGGGAGAACCACCACCGCAACTTGTTGCACTCCCTCCACCCATGACTATCCGAGATTACATGTATCCCACATGGACGAGTCAACCCTCTTGTATTGTCTTGCCCCCATCCACTACCAATTTTGAATTAAGATCGGGCATGATACAAATATTACTAGTTTTTCGTGGTATAGATTCTGAGAGCTTGTACCAACATGTTAGAGAGTTCGAGGACATCTGTGGAACAATGAAGTACAATCAAATGACAGATGAAGTCCTTAAGTGCATCTTTTCCTTTTCCCTTGAAAGAAAAAGCCAAGTCTTGGTTGTATGCCTTGCAACCTAGATCCATCACCTCTTGCAGTGGACTTCTTGAAATTTTCTTCGAAAAAAATTTCCCTAAACAAAAGAACAACAAACATTTGTCAAACCCTCAATAATTTCCATCAATCAAAGGGAGAGACAACGTACATGTACTTGGAGAGATTCAAAGATCTCTTACTTCAATGCCCCCACCATGGCTTTGAGAAAATAAGATTGACCCAAATCCTTTACAAAGGATTAGATTACCCTACAAAAACCATGGTAGAGTCATTTTGCAATGGTAGTTTTACACATAAGATCACTAATCAAATGTGGGTATTCCTAGAAAAAGTTGTTGAGAACACCCTACAGTGGGAACCTATTAGAAATGAACCTTGGAAACTAGCCCCATTTAAAGCTGGCATCCACAGGTTGGATGTGAACTTTGAGGCTAAAGCCAGGTTGGCCACAATAATGAGACAATTAAAAGCTTTAGAAATGAAACAGCCTAGCCAATGGTCGTATGGGATTCTTTGAGTGAACTTGAAACCAATCAAGTCATGAGTATTTCAAATGAGCCAAAGACTTTTCCATGCACCTTATGTGGTTACCCATATCACACTACACCTAATTGCATCACATTTCTTATAGGAGGGTATCCTGAAGAGCAAGTTCATGCTCTATACCAAAAGGAGCGGTACGAGAATAGGTAAAAATATGATCCATATTCAAACACTTACAATGCGAGTTGGAAGGACAACCCCAAACTTTCATGGACACAGAGTCACCACCAAAGAAGTCCATCTAGAAGTAATCCTCCCCCTGGATTTCAAAAGCAGCCACATGCACAACATGTCTAGCAAAATCCGACACAACGGATTAGCAGTCTTGATGAAACAATGAATTAACTAGTTGAAATACACATAGATTTCAACAAAGTACCACCCAAAGTTTGAATGCCAATATGCAATCTATTGCAGTTGGAACACATGGTGAGTCTGCTACTAACAACCATAAGTGCGAGAGACATGGGTTCCTAGCCATGTCAAACTGAAACCAACCCTAAAGACCAAGTTAATACTAAAGGTATGAGCATGTTAATGCAATCACTACACTTAGATCATGTCGAAAGGTTGACAATAAGGTAGAAATGCCCAAGTTAGAGTTAGAGACTGAGAGTGTTCAGTTGAAAGAGGGAAATTCAACTGAGAAAGACATGCAAATGGGGAACTTAAGGACAAATCTATTGAAGACCAGGATAGTAATCAGACTGTTGAAACTTTTGTCCCCAAGGCGTCTGTTCCATAGAGGTTAGGACGTGCAAGGAATACAGCCCAGAAGGATAAGATATTAGAAGTCTTCAAGCAAGTGAGACTCAACATTCCTTTCGTAGTTGTTATCCAACAGGTGCCGCCGTATGCTAAAGTCCTTAAAGACCTCTGTACCTTTAAAAAATCCACCAAGGTTTTTAAGAGAGCTTTCTTGTCAAAACAAGTTAGTTCCATTATCTCATCAGATGCCCCTATCAAGTATAAGGATCTCGGAAGCCCTATTGTTTCATGTGCCATATAGCAAGGGCATTATTGGATTCAGGATCCGGTGTGAACTTATTGTCTCACTCAATGTATGAGCAATTAGGTTTGAGAGAATTAAAACCTACCAAGACTATCTTTCAGTTAGCAGACGCGTCAATTAGATATCGGAGAGGAATAGTAGAGGAAGTCTTAATTAACGTAAACGAGTTCATTTTTCCTATGGACTTTATATAGTCCTTGACACAAAACTCGCTACTCCTAACAAGATTCAAGTGATCTTAGGAACCTGTTTAGCAACATCCAATGTTGTAATCAAATGTAGGAATGGCCAAGCAAAAATCAGTTATGGTACAATGACAGTTGAAGTTAATGTTTTCAATGTTAACAAGCAACCCCGTGATGACGATAGGGAGCTATGTGAAGTGAGCAGCAATGAGGAATTGGTTGAAAACATTGTTAGTCAAATGGATTATGAAGACCCGTTAGAGGCATGTCTTGAACACTTTGGGTGTGACTTTGATGCAGCTGTTCTTTTTTTTTTTTTTTTAAATTGGATCATTGACCATTTTTATTTATTTATTAATCCATGCCCGAAGGCTACATGACTAACCCTATAGGGTTAACCAAACCAGGCCCGAATGCTACAATATTGTTGCCACTTAATATCCCCATCGCCTCCATCTCGCATAGAGACTTACTTTCGCTCCGGTCCATCGCCTCCATCTCGCATAGAGACTTACTTTCGCTCCGGTCCATCGCCTCCACCTTGCATGGAGACTCACTTTCGCTTCGCTCCGGTCTAGTCCATCTAAGTAGCTGCATTCAATACCCGAAGGCTTATCAACGACGGAGCAAATGTGCTCCTAATAATCGGGCAAAAACTCACAAAATCCTAACTGGTGAGTCTCGAACCCGCGACCTCTCACAAGGAGAGTGGATGTCCGACCAACTGAGCTAGAATTAGTGGACTGATGTAGCTACTTTTGTTGAGGAAACCAATGCATTATTGAATTCCATACCTGTTATGGAAAAAAAGAAAATGGCAGCCAAAACCTAAAATTCTCACACCGTCACCTTTACCACCTACATCTTCTATTATCAAACCACCAGTTTTGGACCTTAACCAATTACCTAATGAGCTCCAATATGCATATTTAGGTCAATCAGAGTATTTGCCTGTTATAATTTTGCACACTTGAAAGAAGAACAGAAAAAAAATTGCTAGATATCCTTAATGAACATAAGGAAGCAATAGGATGGTTAATAGTAGATATCAAGGTTATAAGTCCCTTTGTGGTGCAACATAAAATTCACTTGGAAGACAATTCTAAAACCTAACGTGAACCACAAAGGCGGTTGAATCCAGCCATGAAGGAAGTTGTAAGGGGTGAGGTACTAGAGTTGTTGGATGTTGGAGTGATCTATACAATCTCGGATAATAAATGGGTTAGCCCAGTTCATGTTGTGCCCAAAAAGTCAACACAAAAGGGAACGAGGAATTCTCAACGAAAAAAGTGCTCTCTAAAAGGTATTACAGTAGTAAAAAATGAGGATAATGAACTAGTTCCCACCTGTATGCAAGTTGGGTGGCGTGTTTGTATTGACTATTGTAAGTTGAACTCTGCCACAAGGAAAAATCATTTTCCACTGCCTTTCATAGACCAAATGCTAGAAAGGTTAGTCGAACATGCTTTCTATTGCTTTCTTGATGGTAATTCCAGCTACAACCAGATTCCTATTAAACCTGGGGATCAAGAGGAAACCATATTCACTTTTCATTTTCAAATGTTTGTCTATCATCGCATGCCCTTTGAATTATGCAATGCACCAGCTACATTACAGCGGAGTATGATTAGTATTTTCTCTTACATGGTCGAACGTTTCTTAGAGATGTTTATGGATGATTTTTCTGTGTTTCTAGCTTTGATGAGTGTCTACACCACCTAACTCTTGTGTTGGTTTGGTGTAAAGAGAAGAATTTGATGCTTATCTAGGAAAAATGTCACTTCATGGTAAAAAGTAAAAAAAAAAGAATCGTCTTAGGCCAAGTGATTTCAGCAAAAGATATCGAGGTTGATAAGGCCAAAGTTGATTTGATTTCTAACCTTCCACCACCTCGAAATGTTAAAGACATTAGATCATTTTTGGGCCATGCGGGGTTTTTTATAAACGTTTCATCAAAGATTTTAGTAAACTTTCTAGACCATTGTGCAACTTGCTTGCCAGAGTAATCTACTATGCTAGTAAGAGTTAAAATAACACACAGCTAAACTATTCAATCACAGAAAATTAATTTTTAGCAGTTGTCTTCGCCCTAGAAAAGTTTCATTCATATTTGATATGGTCCAAAGTGATTGTTTACACTGATCATGCAGCTCTTAAGTTCCTTTCCACAAGAAGAATGCAAAGCTCGCCTTATTCGATGGGTCCTACTGCTGCAGGAATTTTGATTTATAGATTTGGGACAAGAAAGGTTTTGAAAATGTTGTCGTTGATCACCTCTCTAGGTTAAATTAAGAGTCTACTTGAGAGGAGATTCACTTGAATGAGTCATTTCCAGATGAGCAGTTGATGCACGTTTCTCAATGGCCTTGGGGTTCACAATTATTGTAAACTACCTCGTGACATATCAAATGCCTTCGCATTGGTCTAGATAGGACAGGTGCACATTTTTGTCCAAGGTAAAACACTTATTTTGGGATGATCCTTACTTGTTTAAGTATTGTTCTAATCAGGTTATTCGTAGATGTGTTCCAGATGATGAACACAAGAGTGTTCTCAAGTTTTGTCATAACCATGCTTGTGGAGGACATTTTGGTTCAAAGAAAACTGCTGCCAAACTTTTGCAATGTGGATTATATTGGCCCACAATTTTTCGAGTTGCTCATA
This sequence comes from Berberis vulgaris, assembly GCA_963556465.1. Taxonomy (NCBI): domain Eukaryota; kingdom Viridiplantae; phylum Streptophyta; class Magnoliopsida; order Ranunculales; family Berberidaceae; genus Berberis; species Berberis vulgaris. The sequence goes on along the minus strand of OY747124.1, from coordinate 74,824,402 downwards.
TATACTACAAAAGTTGTGAACCTTTCCAGAAAATGTGTAGGATCAGCCATAAATACAAGATGCCTCAAACCCCTATTTTTATTGTTGAGATATTTGATGTGTGGAGTATTGACTTTATGGGACCCTTCCCTGGGAACCTTAGCATTTTGTTGGTCGTTGATTATGTCTCCAAATGGGAGAAGCCATTCCTACTCATACAAATGATCATTTATTTGTGCTCAAATTTATTAGGGAGGATATGTTTTCTCACTTCGATGCCCCTAAAGCCAGTATTCATGATAAAGGGACACATTTTTCTAATAGATCATTTGGGAACCTCTTGAGAAAGTATGATGCCACCCATAAGGTTTCGATGTCCTACCATCACAAGTAAATGGTCAGGTTGAAGTCTCTAATAGCCACATCAAGCAGATTTTTGGAGAAAACAGTCAACCCTAATCGCAAGAATTGGTCCTTGCGGTTATTGGATGCATTATGGGCCAATGGAACAACTTTCAAGACTCACATAAGGATGTCTCCTTATCGACTTGTCTATGGAAAAGCATGTCACCTTCCTGTGGAACTGGAACACAAAGCTTATTGGGCAATCAAGGCTGTAAACTTTGACCTGCCCACAACCAGAAATCATTGAAATCTCCAACTTTGTGAGTTTGATGAAATCCACAATGATGCTTACCAAAGTGCAAAGATATACAAGGAGTGAATGAAAGTGTTTCATGGCAAATCGATTAATCAAAAGTCATTCGAACTTGGATAAAAAGTTATCTTATATTCATCTCGATTGGATTTATTTTCTGGTAAGCTAAGATCTCATTGGTCCGTACTATTTATTGTTATGAATGTTTATCCTCATGGGGCCATTGAATTTCAAAATCCAAAAAATGGTGAAGTTTTCAAAGTTGATGGACAATGGTTGAAGCCATTTATTGAGTCATGGAAACGAAACAACGAGGAAATAGTCTTCCATGACCATGTTTATCAAGATTAATTTTCTTGGTCTACCCTATTGATTTTCAACATAGTGCCCTGGTTCTATCAAAGAAATACAATTCTCAAGCATTTTGATCTATTTTTTCATCAATTGTTACCCTTTACCTTTGCCCCATTACAACCTATTAGAAAATCCTACTTGATCCTAAGTGTAATTTGGTTTAAATGTGGAGATTAGATAAGGAAGGCCTATGGGTATGATCAAACATTCTGAAGTTATCATGTGATAATTTAATTTCTTCCATTTTCTCTTCGCTTATTTCATAAATCTTATATGTGAATTATTTTTCCTCTATTTACTCTTTGTCACATATAAGTTGAGAAAACAAGCCATTTCTTAGAGATTTATTTGTTGAGCGAATAACTTGTGAGTGTTGAAGTCAAGGCAAAATCAAATTTGAAGGTGATCAATGTTGTGTGCCATTTAAAACTGAAACTACATACTTGTTGGTTAAATCACTTAACTCCAAGATTTGAAGATTAGTGAACATTCTTTTACATTTGGATAGTGTTTGGAACTGTGGTTAATCTTTATTAGCGTGCCTACATTGATGGAAGATGCACTTCAGAAATAGGATAACTAGTTGACCCTGTTTTTGGTACTTAGAATTTTGTAGGTATATTCATTGTAGACCCTCACGAGACAACACTCGTCCACTAGAGTAATCTAGGGGTTTAACGGCTTGTTGCACGTGCTAAGTGCAAACGCGATGCCTGTGAAAGTGAGTTAGGATTTATTTTAGTTATTTTCCTCGAGGAATAGCAAAAGGCAGGTTTGGGGTGGTTGATAAGTGCTTTTAAACACACATATTTTCATATCATTTAATTAGCACTTAACATCCTTTTGAGCCCAATTTCATATTTTTAAATAAATAACATGCATTTTCTCAAGATTATCACAATGTACACATGATTGATTTATTCTCATGTAAATCATTTAATTTTTTTTTGTAGGACATATGGAGCATCCATCATCAGAATTAATGCGGATATCAAGCATTGAAAAGTGTAGAGATCAAGTCAAATTGAAAAATCAAGTAAGCCCTAGCCCAACTCCAACACTTCAATACTTCCTTCATGCCCACAATTATGACCAAATACATTCACTCCCAACCTCTCACGTGATTCTATCAAGAAGTCCTCACAAATGGAAGACAGAAAAAATAGGGATTTAGAATTTATTTGCAGACGCAGAAGGATACTTAAAGAGAGAGAATGAGGCTACTAAAGGAGGGTCGATTTGGGGTTGATTCAGGGTTGTTTCAGGGTATGATTCGAGGTTGATTCAAGGTTGTTTTAGGGTCTGATTTAGGTTTGTTTCAGGGTTTGATTTGGGGTTGATTCAGGATCTGATTCGGGGTTGATTTAGGGTCTGATTCGGGGCTTATTCTGGTTTGTTTGAGGGTTGTTTCAGGGCGTGATTCAGGGTTGTTTTAGGGCGTGAAAAATGATGTTTCGAAGGGGTATTGAAGGGTTGTTCCAGCGGGGTTTCAAGGGTTGTAACAGGATTCTTAAGGAGCTGTTGCATGCAGTTTAAGGGGATGTTGCAGGGGGTGTGAAGGAGCACTTCCAGGGGCGTGAAAAGAGTAGATGCTGCTTGTTGCGTTCCTGTGTTACAGAGGAGGAAAGAAGTCAGATTCCAGCTTTTTTTCATGCCCTGTAAGATTTTATTGTTTTTGGAGGAGATTAATATGAATTTAATATCTGGCTAAACCCTCCAACTAATGTTGAGGAAGAAGCCATTGTTATAGAATCCATTAAATAAATTGTTGCTAGAATTTCATTGTTATGAACTTCAGTTTTGTTCGTTTTGTTCTCTGTCAGTTTAAATTAATGGAGTTTCTATTTATGAAATCTACGTTTACATTTTTCATTTCAAGAAGTACATTGATTTATATTGTAGTGTTTGTTATGAATTACATGATTGATGTTTTTTTGATAACTTGTTCTTAGCTAAACACTTTAAAAGTTATGCTTAGATCAGTTGAATAATTTTGCAAGTGAATTAGATTGAACGATCTTGTGAGTAAACTAAATACAAATATTTCATTCTAAATCTTCTGAAATCATGGGTTGAGTTCTCATCGATTTTGAGTAATATTTTTGTTTGGTGAAGAAATCTTAGCAAACGGTTTAGTGATGGAGTTTATTTCATTGGCAGAATCTAAAACCTTAGTATTACACTTCATTGATTCAAAAATTTTAGTTACGTATTGATTCCATTTTCTTAAATCAAAAAATAAAATAAAATAAAATTGCAATCTAGTCTCTTCGGATAACCAAATTTTGTCACTAGTTAAGAGTTTCTTTAAACCAATTAAATTAGTCTCCCCTAATTCCCTGAGGTTCGACCTCAACATGCTAAACACTACATTCTGATCTTGTACTTGCAAGTAGAGTAATATTTGTTCAATCAAAATTTTCAATTAGGAACACTATCCAACATATAGTTGACTTCTTCAACAACTCATCCATATCTAGGTTCATACCATAGTGTGAAAGACAACGAAGCAATGCATCATCTTCTGATGATTGAATCATAGACCCAAAAGGTTGAATCAGACACACTTCTTCTTCCTCATCCTCAATCATATCAAGTTCATCTCTCCTTTGTATGGCCTTAAAAATATTCAACTCAGCTTTGAAGTTCCCTAAGGAATTAGACATGTTATTGCTTCTACATTTTATGTTGGCCTCCGTAGTTGCTAGGAGAGGTCACCTTAAGATGACAAGAATTTGATTATCCGGGCTCGGGCACCATTTTGACTAATCTGCTAGCTTAAGAACTAACTTTGTTAGTTACATCTCCTTCAACCCAAGTTCCAAATATATATGATAAGGTGATAAGGTAAGAGGTTCACACTAGCTCATAAGTTAATCAAGGCAAGACTTTCAAAGTCTTTTCTAATGAAACATGGTACATTAGGGTTTCCTGAATCTTTGTACTTAACAACTCCAGTTCATTGAATAAGCGATATGGCACCGCTTGCAAGGCATTCAGTTTCAGGGACTTCAATTTTTTTTTTTTTTTTTTTTGCACATGTCTTTTCAATTTTTTGCATATTTGTTACCTAAAAAGGCTTTGGGAAAATGTGCCTTAGGTATATACTTTCTAAGCTCTAAGAGAAGCTGAGAGGGTGGGTCTAAACTGGTTTTAAAGGAACATCTAGCTTTCTTAGTAGGTTTAGGAACACTCTTTGGAAATCAGATCAATTTTCTTAGGTTGTTCCACATCGTTATCAATTGCTCGCCCATAACGAAGGGTGGTGACTGTTTTAACTTCTCTGTGTGAGTCAGAACTACTTTCAATTTCATTAACATGGACTTGGGGAGCCACTTTTGGATTAGGGATGGGTTGGCTTGAAAATGTTCATTTTTCTCTTCCCATAATCAATTGTTGCAACTGTTGATGAAACTGTTGAATGGCTTGGGAATTAACAGTATTGGTTGCCATTACTTGGTGCATCATATCCTCCAATGATGGTTCTGGAGGTGGCGTAATAGCAACATTTAAGTTTGAGGCACCAATCACACGAGTTGATAAGCTAAGATTGACCTTAGGAATTATGAGGGATAAACCATAGAAAGATTCATAGGTTGATTTTGTTTGTATGGAAGGGGTCATCCCTGTGGTGGATATTGATTTTGCTGCCACTAGTTAGATTGAAATCCATATTGACCCTACCTAGGATAGGTGCGTGGGTTGTGGGCTTGTCCACTATGTTGTTTAGGATATTGAAAACTAGGGGGATTCCTTGAACTCTTGGGTTGTTGCTCATAAAAGTCTCCACACAAAGGAAATATTAGAGTGGTTACCATTTGGAGATGTGTAGGTTTTGATCAAATATGTTGGATTTACGTTCACTATTAAATACATACACCTTCTCTTGAGGCTCATTGCTACCTGGATTTAAAGGACAATCAAAATCTATACGATCCACCTTGAGGCAAAAGGTACAACGCTTGGAAGTTTGCTCTTTCGCTTGGGAGACAGACTTTGTAACAATAGATTTTATTTCCTTAGAAAAAGTCCTTGAATAAGGTTCTGATGTCTGGTTTTGAATCTTATTTTGTTTCAAACAAATGCGATATTTTAGAAGTGTTAGGTTTCAAGTCTCTATGGGCAGTACATTGGCTAGAATCATTAGCAAGTTCACTTAGAAAGGTATAAGCAACAATACTATTCTTACGCATAAATTTCCCTTGGTGCATGGACCCAATCATATTACAAGACTCAACAGTCAATCCATTGTGGAAACTCCGCACAAACACTCATTTTTCAAAATCACGGTCTCATGATTCATAAAAAGATCATCATGTGTTTGAGAAACCTCAATGTCACTTCTAATTTCTAGGGTCCCTCTCATTGGGAAATATTTCTCTAAAAACTTTCTGACTAAATCCTCCCATGATTTGATGGAATTAGCAAGGAGGGATTTTAACCACGAAGTGGCTCAATCCTCAAGGAGAAAGGAAACAAACAAAGTCTAATAGTTTTCTTATCTACACTCCGCCATCTCAATGTTGATTTGATAGTGTAGGGAGACAGATGGAGAGGAGTGTGGGGAAAAATGGAAAAAAGTGTGACGAAGAGGTAAAGATTGGGTTAGGGTGATTGGAAAAACTTAAGGAACGAATCAAGCGATTACTAGGATGGTCAGAAAATTTTTGGAAACAAACCAAGCGTTTGTTGAGCCATTCCCAATCTTTCATAAAAAAAAATAAGAATGAGATGGAAGGATGACAGTGACAAAATGTACAGATCGAATATCCTTGGGCTATTGCTAATAAGGCATACACAAGCAACAATCACCGCTTAACCACACAAATGCCTAATTTAAGCAAACAACGTTTTAAGAGATTTTATCTTGTTAATCTTAAAGGGACAAGATTGTTTGAAACCAGCATGCATGACGTTGTTATCTTTTATCGCATCTTTTATCGCCTAATTAGATAGAGTGCTAAAGGATGATCGCAAAAGCTTGTATCCAACAGTACAAAGTCCAAAATCAGAAGGTCAGATTTACGTTTGCAAGAAGCTGGATTATTGCACAAGTGACAGGAGATCATGTAACTTAATTAAGAATTGTACTTTTGTTGCCGCTCTGTAGACCGACAGAGGTGAGAACGATGCATGTCAAATACTTAATTTGGGTATGTGTTCCTAACCCGAAACTATTAGTTACGCCACGTCCTTCTGTGGTTCGCAGCTTACTTGTGACTCAGCGCACTGGGTGAGTTACCCATTTCGCAATGGCCTCTCGGTGTTCATTGAATGATAATACTCAATGTCAATTTAGCTTTGGTCAACACAAAATTCAGCAAATTCACCTTGGTCTTGGTTGTCCTATGAACACCATTCTAATTGGCTCTAATCTTATATCATTTTATTAAGTGTCTTGGTTTCACACATCTGGAATGATGAGGTGGGTGATTAAATCCCACTAGTTTCAAAAATAGGGCTAGGTCTACCCAATTTGTTTATGGTAGTTTATTAAAACAGGCAACCACACAGTTCGTTAAGATGTAGAAACGTAAACAAAAATCAAGCAATTGCTAATCAAATTCACCCAACACCCAAAAGCTACTAAAACACTGTCTGAAATTGATACTTACTAATTTGTGAGCTCAAACACAATATCTCCATCGTGGGGGTAGAGAGAAGTGTTATTTGAAAGTAACTTCTTCTTGGTTCAAGCAAATCGCTCTCTCCCCCACCACACCGCTAGTTGTCCAATCCAAAAAAAATATTTGGTCTTACTATGATTTTTTCCTGAGTTCGGTGGGTATCTAAATAAATAAACACACAATCAAGCAATTACAAATTTATTGGTCTTGGTCAAGAAGTTAGATTTTTTTTTATGCTAAATCAATTAGAACTATTGTGTAAACTTTAAATCAAATAAATACAACTTCTACTTTAATTGTTTTTTTTTTGTACTGCAAGTAAATGAATTAAAAACCTAAAGCTAACAATCTACCAAAAATAAAAACAACATCCAATTATTACAAATTGCACTCAACCATTCGAGGCACATAAAAAATTTTAAATAGGATAAACTTTCTTCCTCACTAAAAGTTCAAATACCAAAAAGAAGAAAGAAAAAAAAAGTCTTTAAGCAAGTCCTAGGCAAATCCGCAACTTTCACACCCACTTGTCCAGATAAATTTGTTCAGCAAGCAAACGACCTCAAAAAAATTATGAAAACATTACAGAAAATCAATGACTCTTCACTAAATTTACTATAAAATGTTCAAGTTCACGGACACTATTTGATCCGTCTGTTGTTGTGTTTTTTCCATTATGTGCAGAAAAATTATCCAAAAATGCATAAAGATGAGAAAAGAATAAAGATAATAGAAAAAATATTTAAAGAAACTAAAAGATCTTCTCATTTGTCTTTATATTTGTATCTTCAAGAATCCCTTCCTTCACCAAGTGAAATGCAACGAAGACATTTGATTCATGCAAAATAGCGACATTATTGTCGTTGCATGATATTTGACATCAATCATACAAATAATTGTTCTTTTTTATTTGTTTTTCCTTCATCCTACAATACACTTTAACAAAACATAGCACAAGTAACGGCTATTGACTATTTCACTTGAATTAGAGGACAATACTTGACTCACAAATTAAAGAATAAAAGGAAGAAATGAAATTTAAAAAATAGATAATAAAATGTTGAGAGATGATGTGATTTAAAACACAATAACTAACTTGTGAAATAATATTCAAATGTGGAGAAATCTAAAGGGTATGAGAATCATCATATTTAAACATAATGATCTACTGAATGTATTTTCTATTTCTCCCCATAATACTCAAATCACATAGTTTTTCAACCTGCATGACTTGAGCCATGAGGATTAAAGAAGTAAAAGTATTTTCATTTCCCTCAAACTTTAATCAATCCATTGTTTCATTTCTCGAACATCATTGAATTTTGGTTATGTTTTTCATTGAAAAACTCTTGAAAGACATGAAAATAAATTTACTGTTTGAATCAAAAATATTATCTATCTTAACAAATGAAGTCATTTTTTGAAGTACTTCTTACAATTCATTGTTCTACCTTACTTCATAAATGAAATACAATCAACTACCATCTTCAAGGGGCTCAATCTCTTCCCTTAAGAGGGGAAGATTAGCTCTCATTGAATGATGGAAGTAAACAAAAAATTAAAAGAGATATTTGAAATAGAGGAATTATTGCTAAATATGAAGAAAAGAAATGAATAAATAAAAAAAATGAAACTTACTTTAATTCAATGGAAAAAAATGTTCCATTACGAAATCAAAACTTGCATTTTTCTACACTTTCTCTCTAAAAATAAAACCTAAAATAATGATAACTTCAAAATCCAACGGCATTGACTTAACTCCTTGTGTTTGATGGCCCAGATTCATTGTTGGATAAGTGAATGGCTGAAATTAATTAGGTTTAGGGTTTAAGTGGATTGTTGGATGGATTGCATAGGAATAGAGAAAACAAATCTCCAAAAATTCATAATTAAATAATTCAAAATTTTTAAGAGTTATTTTGGTGGGATGTTTGAAATGATATTGGTAGAAAATTCTAGTGGTGCATTTGGGTATCTAATGGAAATTAAAATGGGATATGGATAGGTCAAAAAATATGATTTTTGGCTCAAAACATTATATGAGTCATTAAGGAGTATTTAAATTTTAATTGGATTTTAGGCTTAGTATAGCATGTATTTCTTCGTACATAATTTCTCCAATTGCTCATTGACATGCAAATTAACGGTGTAATTCTTTGAATTTCGTGCATTTCTCGATTTCCTACAAAAATTATGACAATAATCAAATTATAGATATAAATAGAGGCATTTAATTAATTTTAAACATAACTAAAGACTAATAAATAGCTAAATGGGGTGTAAAAAATCAATGTTTTGGGTGTTTATCAATAGTAAAGAATGTCAATATTAACAAACAAATTAAATAACTAATCTCCAAAATAAATTTGGATTGCCCATAACCATTTAAACTTCATGGGCATCAAATAATTAACTTCTAGATACACTATACAGACTTTCAAAAAAATTTGGGGGGACCATGACCACTTCTCGCCCCCGAATCCGCCTCTGAGCTTATGGCCAAAATTCAACTGAAGAGCTAAAGCTATATAGAGGAAAAATATTTGGAGAACCAAATTCAAAATTAAATTTGAGATTCCATCATGAGAAGGGGTGTTCCCTCATAAAACATGCTCATGTGCTTAGATGACACGTCCATGTACAAGGCCATGTGCCAAAGTACCTTGCCCATTGACTAAAAGGAAATTTTTTTGTTTAAAAAAAGAATTTATGGCATAGCAAAATTGTATTCACACTTTGAGATGTCACATCAGCAAGAGCCATTATGAAAAGTAGAAAGTTGTTTTGAATAGAGTCGTTTGCTGAAAATTAGATCTGACATTGGCAAACTTGAATCACCTATCCATCTCTTCATATCATCTTTGAGTGAGCTTTAAAAGAAATATAGAGATCTAAGGCTTGATTATGAAATTCACCTAGACCAAACAACTTATTTGTTTGAGATCTAAAGAACCTAGAGATAAACATTTTAATTCCACCCCAAACTTCATATTGTACGGGTGAAAGATCTTACTTCTAAAATCTATAAAGAAGTGGAGATTCCAACATCGAATCTTTCTCTAATCCATCTATTTGAACGATATTGTTGGAGAAGCCTACAATTGTTAGTTTGCTAAACTCGTTTTATCCCATGTGGGTTTAATCCTTAAATAGGACTTGTATGAGTAAGTATCATCTAGAGATCCCGAGCAGGTCGTACCACTTGGTTGTGTTGCATCCCCATGTTGAGGCAATCCTAGGCAAATTGATAAGTCTCATGGCGGATGATCATAAGGCCGAGTTGTATCCCTAGGATCCCAAGCACACATTATAAGACTTGGTTGTGTTGTATCCCATTGATGATCACCAAGGTATTCGTGAGACTCGCGGAGTGGACCACTTAGTTTGTGTCGATAAGTTTCATGGGAGTGTGGCAATTGGAAAATGCGAGGTTGTGGAATGTTGATTGAGAGTGTAGTTCTCTTTTGAAAAAATAATAAAGACGTGTGGTTTGCAAGCTCTTTCCACTGAGAAAATAACTGCTCGATGATAATCAAACCTCGGCTTAGGTGGACCTCGTTATATATGTGTGGTATTGTCTTTTGCCCTCTCTTTACTTTACTTATGCATGATTTCTTATATTGCTACTTATAATATCTCATCTTGCATGTTTTAAGCTATTAAATCATAGTTAGCTCGTTTGATTTGTGCGTCAAGTCTTGGATCTACTTTGCAAATGTATTTTCGTAGATCTCGGTTTTAGTCCTAAGACTTGTGAGACTATTTGACCTAGAGTTGAATCATTTCACAATCTATCTCAACCTCCCTATCTTTGATTGTTTTTATTGGTACTTGGGTATAGGAGATTATATTGAACATAGGGTAAAAACAAAGTGTTCTTATAGCCTTTTTGTCTTTGCATTCTTCTGTAAAAGTTTTTCAAAGATAAAAGATTTTCAAAATGATACTATTCACCCCTAGTCTTGTTCATCACATCTTAAGGCACTTTGTGGTGGTTTCATTATAGATACACCTACACTTTCAGCGTAATCACGGACAAATGTCATCACACGGATGAATGAAGTTATGGCACAATGCAGCATGATTGTTGAGCAAAAGTTAGGAAGAAAAATGGTTATAGAGTCATGCAAATTAGAGACAGAGTCATGTAAGATGGAAATGAAGACAAAGGAAAAAGAAGATCTGGCCAAGTTGATAGAAATTGATTAATGGAATGCTTCTAATGCAGCAGAACGAGTAAAAAAAGTAGAGGAACAACGTGTAAGAGCTGAAGAAATGTGTGCTCATACTGATATGGTGAATAACGAATGTTTGATAATGAACTTAGATTTGAAGATTGCATTGATGAATCACACCACATTTGGCTAACTTGTATGATGGAGGAAACGTTGAAGAAGAAAGAAAATAAGTAATTGATTTGAAATCTAGTCAGAAAATAGGAGTTGTAACCTTATTGTTATTCAATGAAATAAGAAATTTATGAATTAGTTAAAATTGTATCCATATTAATGATTTGGTTTGTTTTACTTCGTCTCCGAAAGTGTGGAGGTGTCAACATAATCAATTAAAATGGAAATAAACTAAGAGTGCATTTCCTAAAGTGAAAATGTAAACACTAAAAAGAAGACACTTCTTGAAATAGAAAAACAAACATGACACTTCTTAAACAAGAAAATATAAACCCTAGATACCGACGCCACTAATTACCAAATGTGTTAAACCAAATCACGTTTCAATTAAAGTGAAAAGTCAAATCTAGAAAGTTAAAATAACGCTCAATATACTCTGCATATCGAGATACAAGTTCAACATCATGGATAGGCTCGACTAATAGGACATTACTAGGGATATGGTGATCATGATCATTTTCAACAATTATAATGCACATGAGCATGATGCCATGCATCATTTCCAAGTTATCGCAAGTTGTTAAATAATTGTTGATCATGCTTGCAATACCCAAATATTTTTTTCCATATCTTTTCTAACTCATTCTTGAAGTTTACTAAACAACTACCTCTTCTCGTTGACAGAGGTAAGATTGTTTGCACTATAAATGTCAATTTATGATAGATGCCATCACCAAGAAAATACTCATATTGATTCATGCCCATTAATAGTAACATGTACTGGCAAGGCCTCGCCCCTGAAAAGCATATAAAAACCCATTGAACGCTCAAGGACATTGAAATAGTTGAATGAGTCGAGCATACCAAAAAAAATGCCATATCCACAAGTCTTAAGATGCAATTTTCCATTCCTAATGAATTTAATTGATGCAGGACATTCAGAAAATTCCTGTTATTCATTTTGAGCAAGTAATCGAGCTACATCTTCAAGAGTCAGTTCATGGAGATATTCAATTACAAACACATCAATCACAATCAAGATTTGTTAGACAATCGAGAACCGTTGTTTCTGCAGCTTTCAAATACTCATGAACATCGTCACCAAAAGTTCCATTTACTAGCATCCAGATAGGTCTGTTTCGCCTATGCATGGAACCTTTTAGTGAAATAAACGTTATTTTGAACAAGTATCGGTAAAACAACAAGTGTATTCGAAAACGTCTCCTGAAGAAATCATCATCATAAATAGGATTATGACTAAAATAGTCGTTGTACAGCCCTTTAATAATGTAGCATGGGGTCTTGAAACATTTTTTGGCGGAAGACACTCAAGTGTTTCAATCACCTCCATTGACAAGATATTCAATTGCAACAACAACATACAATTTCGGTGCATCTCTTATTTTGCCAATAGTAAATTGAAAACAACATCATCGTCACCATAATCGAAGTTGCAACAAGAATTTGGCATCAATATCTTCTTTCATACTCAATATGGCATTCCATCTTCATCAGACATTTTGTCAAACACTTGGTTTGCACAAATAATAAGAATTCAAAATGGAAGCTACTAGAGAAAATATCAAAGTGGGTTTTAAATATCTAAATATCAAAATAGGTCTCAAATATCTATTTCTAATAAGGAAAATGGAAGAAAAAATTCAAAATTTTTGGACCTAAAATAACAAAAGGATGAGGGTTTGAAGTTGGTTGGAGAGAAGTGAAGAGAAAGATAAGGGAGGGGCTTTATCATGTTGACCGGTCTTCATGCTCTTCCAAAGAGTTCGGAGACCAGTTAACCAACCCAACAAGAACCCTTTTACCTTTGCTTATCAGAGCTATCATTTTTTGGTAAACCTTTACTAAGCTGCCACATCAAAAAAACATTATAAAAAAATGACAAACTTTTCTTGTTGTATGCCTACTAGGGATACTCTAAGAAAGACGTGAGAACATATTTGTATTGGTGATTAATTATGAACATAAGTTTCAAGGGATGTTTGGTAATACTTGGTAGGGTTTTGTTGACATACCCCTTTGAAACTATATTGAAATTTGAACCCTCGAAAGATGGCTAATTGCACGTCCCCTGAAATGACATTTCCTTCCTTTAACTGTTAGGGCCTATATTTTTTGACCAAATTGCCCATCATGTGAGGAACACACTATGTTCCAAAATATCACTTGTGTACCTGGAGATGGTAACACATCTCGAGGCATGACAAATGACTACAATTAAAATAAAGAATGAAACACAATAAAAATACGTACAATCCCTCTATATTAAACTCGAGACTATTATACATCTTAAATAAAAACTCCATATTTTCTAACTGTCAAGGGAATTGGCGAGGAAAACAGCAAGGGAGGGGGGGACCGTCCATCCCCCCGGGATGCGCGCTTGAAAAATGAAGGCACGCTCCCGGGGGGATGGACGGTCCCCTCCCCCTCCCTCGCTGTTTTCCTCGCTAATTCCCTTGACAGTTAGACAAGCTCTCTTCCCTAACACCCCCACTACTGGCTGGCAACCACCACCTCCCATTTTTCTATCTCTAGAATCACTTTTTCTCTCACCTCACATACATAAATAACTACCACCAGCCAACACCAACATTATTTATCTCCCAGTAAAACCCTTTTCTCGTCGCCATCTAGAGATGATGTAACAATGGGATGAATCCAACCTGAGATCCAATAGTCATCAATGGTTGGTGCTCTTATACTTATGTTTGTCCCATTGCAAAAGATAAGGTTGATTGGACCCAATTCAGTCCACAGATATCTAATCTAGATCCATGTTTGGTGTTCTTATGGATATGGCTATGGTTGTTTAAATTCCTACGTCTAAAACGCCTATCTCTCTCATCTTAACTTCTTTATTATCTCACTTTTCGAGACCCCATGAAATCCTATCAACTCGGCCATAATTTTTTACCAAGAGAAGCGATTTCTTGCATGCTCGTCGAGAATAATGTTACTGTGTCACGTACCTGACAAGCTTGCCCTGAATTATATGAAGAACAACTTGGAATATAAGAAATTTAATTGGAATTGGATAAAACGAAAGAGAAAAAGGTACAGATAATACTCTCAATCGATGGATTGAGCCTAATTTTCTCAATACAACCTTCTTACCCTGTTTAGGGCTTCTTCCCCCTTTTAAAGAGCTAATACTAACAGAATTTTCAAATTAACCTATTACATTATGACACGTCTCTGCTAATAGTGGTTTTAACTAATTTGGTGACATCAATTTACCAAACTACCCTTCTTCTTCATTTAAATTTCCCGCCTACAATTTCCTTTCTGTAATTCAATCGTGACATTGCCCACCTCTTCAAATTATCCTTGTCTTCAAGGATTGAATGTAGGAAAACAAGCTTGAATTGAAGGCCAGTCCTCCCAGGTAGCAGGATGTGGAGTTCGACCAGTGAATTAAAACTTGAGTGACAACCCTGTTTTGTCGTGGAATTAGACGTCTACCTAAAATTGCAATTGGTTTTGCTATGAAGTTGCCAGTGTTGTCGACCATGGGTAGTGTTGGTGAATGTGTAGAAGAAGAACGGATTTGTTTCTTGAGTTGGGATACGTGGAAGACGGGGTTAATTTTAGATTCAACTGGTAAGTCGAGGCGATAAGCAACAACACCAATACGGTCTAACACCTGAAATGGTCTGTGATACCCTTGTGTGGGCAGATCTGAGGGGAAGGGTGTGGGAGAGGCTCGTGATGGCGAAGCCCAATAAGCTCGTGGATCTCAATAGGGGTTGGGCAAGCTTCCAAGGGGAGATTATAGTCCCACATCGCCTAGGTGAGGGAAGGGGATGTGTTATATATGTACAAGGTTGGATGTACAAAGTACTACGTGTTTTAAAGTCGTACGGGCCTTGGGCTTAAAGCGGACAATATAGTACTCTGTGGATCGGGTCGTGACAGATTGGTATTAGAGCCAGACCTAGCCGACACTACAAAAAAAAAGCCCTTTAATAGCGGTTCAAAAACGCTATGGTAGGATACCATAGCGTTTTAGTAAACGCTATGTTTGCCGGCGCTATAATAGACCCTGGGTCTATTATAGCGGTTTTAAACCGCTATAGAAAGTTACCCTGTTATAGCGTTTTTAAAACGCTATGGTAGATCCTTTTATAGCGTTTCTGAAACGCTATGATAGAGTCTACCATAGCGTTTCAAAAACGCTATGGTAGGTATACATAGCAATTTTTTTTTTTTTTTTTTTTTAAATTTCATTTGCTATCAATTTGAAATTTCAGAAACACTATTATAACACTAATTTCTTTAACCATAGAAGCTAAACAAGTTCAAGAGAAATTGTACAAGATTTTACAAGTTCCAGCGAAATTTTACAAGATTTACACTAGACCGCATGTCTGCAACCCCAATTTGGGAAAACCCACCGTCCACCGTTACATGGAAAATACTGTTGAACTAAACTCTAACATCAACATCTAGTTTGGTCTTCTTCTTCTTGCACAGCCTTACGTACCCTTACCCTTATCTTTCTTTGCATTGACCTGAAAAATCCAAGGGACAAGTTGTCATAATTTATTGAATAAATAGGAATTAGTTGAATACTCTTTCATATGTAAATGCCTCCATTTGACTCTGTTCTTCCAAAATCTGAAATACATACAGAAGCATATGATGGGTAGATAAACTTACCACCCAGTTCTTCATAGATGATTTATTAACTCTCTTGCTTTCATTAGCTCCTTCAAAGAGACTCATTGTCTTCAAGGCTTCATCGTGTCTCATGAAGCGCATCAAATCGTCTAGGTGAATATACATGTTACCAAGATATGGAACTTAATAAGTGACAGTAACCAAGAAAAGATACCACAATGAGGCAAGAACTGATAAATACCGATCACTGTATTCATTGAAAAAACATAAAAAGTAGAATGAAAATATGAAGAGAAAACAGTATCATCATCTACTCTTACAACTATTACAATAACACCCAACTTATTTCTTTGCGAATGGCATTTACATAATCATTCAGGATTGAGATAACTCTGTATCTGAAGTTCTTATGCAAAACTGATTCCAACTACATAGAGTTGCAACTCTTGCAATGCTATGCTTGCATTATCTTAACAAGCAACTAGGTGTGTTCTTATGTATCAGAATTCAAGAGCTATTACCATTTCTAGGTTTCATATAAATAAATAAAAAATATCATATCTACCTATTTAATTCAATAGTGAAGTGGAAGACTCAATGATCTTAGTAACTCCAAGAAAGCGAATTCTTCTCACCCTTTCTTTTAAATATTTTTTCACTTTCAATATACAAAAATTCCATGTACATTTTCCTGTATATGTACAGTTCGATATTTGCAAAAACCATATCTACAATAAGGTGAACAGACCCTTGTAGCTCAGAACAAGACAAAAAGCTCAGGTCCAGGCACTTATGATTTTTCCAAAGTATATTACAAAAAAAAAAAAAAAATTGAAACAATTATAGTGTATATTAAGATAGCATCTATGAAATTATTAGAGAAAATAAATTATGTACCTTCAAATCCACATACGTGCGATGCTTTGCATTATCAAAAGCTCGTAGTTTGACATCACGCCACCTGCAGAACAATTCATCAAACTCTGCCTTGCTCTAGGTTTAAGTCTATTATACACATTGCATAAACATAAATAAAATTCTAGGGGTGGTGGTGATCATCACACCTTCCAGTTCCAAGCTTTTCAACTGCTTGGACTAGCACTTCTACTTCAGTAACTGAGAATGGCCTCCTAATTCGACGTTGAGCAAGCTCAGAGCGCCTAGACTTCCTATGCATAGGAACCACATTCATTGCCTCCACGCTTGTTGGAATGGCTACCAGGGCTCTAGAACCCGATGAAATGTCAGCTGATTGGTTAGTCTGTGATGGAACTGAATCACGGTCACTTTCAACAAAGTTCCCCAGGTTGGTTAGTGTAGGCTGCAATGACGTGTCAGATGGTGCAGGATCCAAGGCAGACGGAGGTGTGTAACTGGTAATACATCAACAAAAAACTAATTCAGTATTATATAAGGCATGCCATCAAGTAGCCAGCCACTATCAACAACTTAGAAAAGGTGAAACTAGAAAAGCAACCCCTAGATGGATCATCAAGCATCAGTTTTTACCGGGTGAAGGTTCATGAAAGGCTATATACAGCATTCAGTTCTAAGGCCCCTCTTATACACCACAAAGTACAACTGAATTACCTGGCCAAAGGTTGAGGCGTGCTACAAGGGATCAGACATGGAGGATCTTCAGGACAAAGAGGTAGAGGAACAGGTGCTGGAGCAGGGTTGGGTTCCAGCATAAAACCCAGCGCACCTTGTTTGTCATCGTTGGCAATTCCAGACTGCAACAAAGTTTTATTGTCTTCCCTGACTTTCTTCCCTTGAAAAAAAACTCCCAACACGTAATCCTCCTCCAAGTATGGCATTTACAGCTTCCATAACTGTCCTCTGTAGAAGTAATTCAATGGAGCAATCAGTAATTAGTAATAACCACTTATAGACCAAATGTCATCACTATGTGGTCCATGCTAGGCACTATCACTCATTATTCCAACTAATAAGTACACACGTGTACGAGATACATAAGTTCATAACCAAAGCATAATATGACAAAGTCATTTACCTTCAGTGAACCAATGGTTGCGCTTTCAGGAATCTCAATGAACAATTCCGGTACCCTGAACGACTTGATACTAAGCTTCACTGTTTAAGTAAAGGTACGAATAAGTACCTAGCATTCATCAGAATTCAATCAAGTAAAAGACAAATATCAAACAGTCTCCTACCATGAGAATCCCTTGGATGGAAAGATATGAACTAATCACCAACACACACACACTAAGGAAAGTATACATATACAAAAGAAAAATCCGATACAACACTATATCAACCATAATCAGTATGAACCATGAAAAAGCAGACATAAGCTATAGAGTAATGACACGCACTAAATACAAATAAACACTTCAAGTTACAGAGAGCCATTTGCAGAAAACAGAAAATGCATGACTAGCAACAACTATCTGATTCTTCAAAGCTTTTCTTTTAATCAAAAAGACGGAATTTTATTATTGAAGCATCACCAGGTGATAACGTCATATATATATGTGTGTGTGCATGTACATGTAAAACAATGCTACATGTCTTAAAAATTGCTACAAAGAGCAAGGTAGCGATGTTTGCTTTGAGCATGCTTCCTTTCTTCTTCAATTTTATCTTTCATCCATCCATCTAATAAGCATCAGCAATACAGTAGTTCCATACATGTCTATAGAGAAAGGGAAACATCTCAATCAGCTTTTCCAAATGTGCCCACCTTATTACAAGTTAATAATGAGACCAAGGAAAAACATATATAACAGGAGGGAAAATTGCAATTGTGTAGAACCTTGAAGGCTTTCAGAAAACCACCATCTTCTTCTTCATCATCCACGGTTGCCTCCTCCTCCCCAACTTGCTCACAGTCAAGTAATCTATCAATGGTAAAATTCATATGTAATTACAATTTAAAATAACAACAAGAAAAAGTTGTTAACAACTTCAGCTAACAATTTAAAATTCACTGACCTTAACAACTGAAGAAAAGTTGTCATCCAGGATAATGATGTATGAGCTTTCCTTAGCAACTTCAGTTCCAGCAATGCCCATGGCAAGACCTATATCTGCCTAAAATCCGTGACAAATTGGAAAATAGCAAAGTTAGCAACAAATAGAGACATTTATGAGTTGCCTCAATGCAAAAAATTTTGGACCCTCAATTGGTGTAACAGCAGTTACAATGCGCCTTCCATATCTTCACATTTGGAAATTATTTCTGTGTTTTTTCTTTTCTCCCTTTGTGTTTTTTGATAATTTATTATTTCTAATAAATTTTAGCATTTGCAGTTCAAGTGTTTGGAAATTTAGGAATAGAATGTTGTGAGTTGAGAATATAGTTTGCGTATCCGGAATTTATAGAGTAGGTTACGGGGGATGTACCTGAAACGAGGCACTGCAAAGGAAAAATTGTTGCTTTAGACGCAGAAGCTTTCCATCTTCTGTAGCATCACCAGGATACAGAACTGCACATATCTGCAACAGCACAAATTGATGAATATCCGTTAGGGAATCAAATGACATACACACACAGACAAACACAATCAAATGCGGAAAAGATGCTACAATCATTTCCTTGAGAAGCAAATAAATTGTTTAACACTAGAATTAGCCTAAACAACACATTGTTACAATGTAATCATCAAAATCAGAAAGAAGTAACTGAATAGCCTTAAGCATTACTACTAGTTCTTATTAGACCATTTTTAACTTTAATATATGTGACAAAAAAAATGAACACTTCACACTGATTAGGAGGTAGATAACTGGTTTTCCACCAGATAACCAACCTGCTGCTCTTGAATGAAGCTGGGCAGCAGCTTCATATTGTCCATCATTGAACTGAAATAAGTCAAAATCCTGACTGCCAGCTTTTGCTTCCTAAAGACATGAAGACTTATTGTGTTCTTGGTCTTGTATCCTGGAATAGGCACATCATAAGCCAGTGCTTGAAGAACTTCTCCCCCAACCCATTTTCGACTGTGAAAAATAAAAGGATAGTGTTAACTGTTAAGGTTCTGACATTTGATGAGTTTCACTGACATTAAGAAAAAGAGAGCAAAAACATGGATCCAAGATAACATACCAATCTAGGAGTATCCTTCTAGTTCTTTACTAAATAATTAAAAATATATATATATTCAATTACACAACATCATAAAAAATTAACACTCACCATCCTGAGGGATTGACCTCGACTTGACCAAAGAATCTGACTGTGAATATGACATCATGCCTGACAACTTCCCAGGGGCTGAATTTCTGCACCATACAGATTACTGATTACCAATTGAAGTCACAAACAAACGACGAAGAATACGAATATTCAATGATTTTAGCTAAACCAAACCTCTAGCCAGTCCAGCAATTTCTTCTTGTCCCTCCTTGGCGACTTTTTGCTTAAAAAGTCCATATCTGTACCGCAAACCATAACCCCATGCAGGCAAGTTTAATGTTGCCATGGACTCAAGAAAACATGATGCTAACCTTCCCAACCCGCCACCATTTCCGAGCGCAACATCTTTCTCCTATAAGGCATTAACCATTATATTAATATTGACCTTACACTTCAATTAGCAATAGAAACAAGTCATGTTTGTTCATAATTCCAGTATGAGGAAACGGATAAAGAGAAGTACAAGTGTTTGTCAACATTAACATAACACAAAACCTGTGATTCTCCACATCCTATTTAACATAGATTTGGCTCCAATTCAGCATGATTTCAATTAGAAAAAAGTTTCAGTTTGCGTAGTACATGGAATCTACATTATTAATTGCTATTGAACTGTTCATAATTTTCATAAGAAAATACATGGAAAGTAAGGAACTAAGGGTATGTTTGGTTGCATGGAATCATATGCTATGGGTTTTGAATGTACCTGGTGAGTGATGTTTTCAAGCTGATGTCCCAATTTGTTTAAAGCATCAGCATACGCATCTCGAATGTTGAGATTTCCTATAGCATTGGATAGAGCTCGTCCCTGAAGATACTCCCACAATAAGAAAACCAATTCACCATTATCAATAACACTCAATATGAAAAAAAAAAAAAAAAAAAAAAAAGTTCATAAGAGCTTTCTACAAGATTCATTACAGTTTCCTCAAATGATACTAGCTTACCACTTAACTGATACGAGGCAGAAAGTTAAGTTAAAGGGAAAGTTAAGTTAAAGATTCGTTACAAGATTCATTACATTTACTTGAACTTCTCAATCCATGCTTCAGTTCCCTTGGTCGCTCATATCAGATCAAGCTACATAAAAAAACAACCGGAAAAAGTCATTTATTATAACAAAAACAAAAGTAGACCAACCATTCGATAGTCACTTTCGATATTTTAGCTTATTGAGGAATGCTAGTTGTCGATCCACATTATTCAATTTTCAATCCATTTATGGAATGTGTAGTTTTCATGTCACTAATAACATTCTCAAGTGCACTCCATGAGTTCATCACATCTTCATAATGTCCACCCTCAATTTGTTACTTGATTTGTTCCGCTAAACTGTTTTATAAAATGGGGTATGTTAGATAACTCAAAGTTTGTCAATCAAACAGATATTTTGATTAAATTTGCAGAAAATTTGATTGAAACTTTTGACCTATTAGATTTTCCAAGGCCATTTTCATCGAGCCGTGATACATCCATGAGAAGTGGCCCCCATGAGAACTGTAGTTTGAAAACAAGTCTTAGTATCCATAATCTGAAGCAAGATGAAACTTAGAAGCAACTAATAGTAAATGTAACGCCAAAGCCGATGCACGAAATAAGAATGCTTGATTGCAAAATTACTACTCACCACAAAATCTTCTGGTGAAATCCAACTATCTCCCAAAGCAACTCCTGATTGAAAATGTGAAATTAAATATCTCATCAATCCAATTCCATTTGACTCCCAAACTGCAATTCAAACTACTTGAACCATAGACAATTCAGTCGAGATTCAATAAACAAAAATGGGTATTCTCCAATGTCTCAGATATCAATCCTACTTGCAATCAAAATCTAATTTACACTATACTTGACATATTGATCGATAAGATTATAAACACACTTAAGGGGTTTTCTACATTAAAACTGATTCTATTGAACTTAGCACAAGAGATTACCTCCAAGTTTGAGCTTCAATTTGCAAGCTTCGATCGCTTTTAGAACCGATAATGCAAGAGTAACAACATATTTTCCACCATAAGACTCTGCAATAATGTAAAGAGGACTCTTTTGTAGGCTCTCATTCCTATTGAAGATCTCTTGCAATAAGGTAGTTAAATCAGTTGCTGCCTCTTCGTCAGTTTTCACATATGCATTCTTATCCTCCACATAACTGAACCCTGACCCTACAGGATTATCCGAAATTTCACACCAAAAAAAAAAATATTCAAGAACAAGAACAAAAATAAATTTAAAAATCCCATCTTTCAATTTCATTCCATAATTTAAGTAGAACAAAAAACTTGTAAAGATTAAGGAACAACACATTATTACAAACACCCCATTTCATGGTTAAATTTGAAGATTTACACAGAATGAATGGAGAAAAAAATTCTCATTTTTCAATCACATTTCATATCTAAATCAAGATTTATATAGAAAATATTAGAATTTAACATCAATTGAATGCACTTACCACAAACAAGAGATCAGCTTTTTGCAACCAAGTTGAATTTCTGGCCTTCAAATCAGTATCCAATGGACCAACTTCTTCAAAGTTTCCAATCCCAACTCCTGAAGCACCCTATAGTCTCAGCAAAAAAACACCATTTTCAGATCAAAATGAAAATGGGGTTCTCATAAACTCATTAAAATCTTTGTGAATTGAACAATTGCACTCACAGGTCCTCCTTGCAACCACAAAATAATCGGCCATGGTTTACTAGCATCTTCAACTCTGTTTGGGCTTCTATACAACCACCAAAACATGTGTGCTTCTACAAAAAACAGAACAAAACCAAATCAAACAAGTTTCAATAATGAAAAACTAAAAACCAATAAAGATCAAATCTTTGAGGCATTAAAACTCACTTGGTCGAACTCTGACATAACCCCATTGCTCGGATCCATCTTCACTATGAGCAGCACTTGCAAAAAGTCCACCATGCAGCAGAACACCAAGAATGGAGACTTGAAGAAGAACAAAAAGAGACATTTTTTTCATTTCAGAACCAAAATCAACAGAACCCCACTTCAAAGATATGAACACAGCAGACTTATTAAAAGGGGAGCTTTGTGTTGTGTCAATGTTGTAACAGAAAAAGGCATAAAAGTTAAAACTTTACTTGAATCTGATGAATTGAGATTCATTGGTGAGTCGGTGACTCCCCGACCCCAACTTAGTAGAATCAGTAAACCCCAAACCTCCAAAACCCTAGATCAAACCTTCTCTGCTTTGCTCGCCTGAAGAGAGTGAAGAAGAAGAAAAGAGGCAGAGGAGACGAAGGATGTTGTGAAGAAAAGGGGCAGATGGCGAGAGAAGAAGAAAGAAGAAAGACCCTTCTTCTCAGAGTCTGAGGAAAGTATCGGGTGACGGTGAGAGGAGAGGTGATGGCGAGAGAAGAGCAAGAGAAATCAGGCGAGGCGAGGTGACGGCGAGAGGAGAGGCGAGGTGGGAGAGCTGAGTTTGTGAGGGATGCATTGCGTTTGTGTGAGGGAGAGTTGCGTTTGAGGGAGGAGATGAAATCGTGGGCCAAAAACGCGCGGAATCACTTTCGCTCTCCCGCTCGCTGTTTTTGCGTTTTCAAATTAAGGTAACGAAATTAAAAGGGTTTTTAATAGCACAATTGTTAAAACCGCTATGCTCTTGTGCTATTGATAACCACTTTTGTTGTAGTGCGAAAGTGTGTCAACAAGGACATTGGGCTTCCTTAGGGGGTGGACTGTGATACCCTTGTGTGGGCGGACCTGAGGGGGAGGGTACGGGAAAGGCATGTGATGGCGAAGCCCAATAGGCTCGTGGATCTCAAGAGGGATTGGGCGAGCTACCAATGGGAGATTATAGTCCCACATCGCCTAGTTAGAGAAGGGGATGTGCTATATATGTACGAGGTTGGATCTACAAAGTACTACTCGTTTTAAAGTTGTGCGGGCCTTGGGCCCAAAGCGGACAATATAGTACTTTGTGGATCGGGTCGTGACATGGTCCATAGTACTTCGTTAATAGCTTAAGATTTCGTCGTACTTGAACTGAAATTTGCCTGTATGGTTGCAATTTTAGGTAGACCCAATCCCCACTTGAGAATACCATGTCTTTGTGATGTTTGTCTACGTATTGTTTCATGCATTCTTGCATTTTACCCAGCCTTTCCTTTATTATATTTAGCATCTCTGAGCATTGTTGGAGATATTTTTGTACTTCGGGAACTGAGATTGCATCAATTGGTGGTAGTGCCAATAAAGGAGGGTTGTAGCCATAAAGAGCTTGAAAGGGCGTTGTGTGTAAGCTTGAGTGGAAGTTGATGTTGAACCAAAATTTAGGCAAGTATAGCCATTTGGCACTTTGAGGGGGTATGGCTCGTGAAACAACAAAGATATGTTTCCAGACATGAATTCACCATTTCCGTCTGACCGTCTGTCTGTGGATGGTACACTGTACGAAGTGCCAGTGAGGTGCCAAGTGCAGCAAAGAGTTTCTTCCAGAAAGAGCTCAAGAACACTTTGTCTCTGTCAGAGACGATTGAATTGGGCATGCCGTGTAGCTTATATACTTGTAAGAAAACTTCAGCAACAATATGGGCAGTAAACGGATGAGCTAGAGCAATGAAATGGCTAAATTTAGTTAACATGTCTACCACGACAAAAATAAATGACTTTCCTTGAGATAATGGCAGGCTTTCGAGGAAGTCCATACCGATTTATTGCCACGCATGCTCCGAAATAGGCAAGGGTCGCAGCAGTCCACCATATCCAGCTTGATCACCTTTGTTACGTTGGCAGATATCACATGAAGAGATGAATTGTATGAGCTATGTCTTCAAATTGGGCCAGTAAAAATGATGTTTGATTCGTTGATATGTGGTTGTAATGCCCGAGTGACCACCTAAAAGGGAATCATGGAGAGTTTGGAGCAGTTGGTGTCTTAAGTGTCCTGAGCACCTAATGTAGATGGTGTTCTTATACTTGAGGATGCCTTGCTGAAGAGAGAAATGAGGCATTGAAGTAGGCTGGATCAGTAGTTTAGTAATCAGCTCTTGGGCATGTGTAACAGTAGCATAACTTTGGGTTACCTCTTGCAACCATTGGGGAATTATTTGAGAAATAACCAAACACTGTGTGTCATTGTAAGAGACCCTAGATAAAGCATCAGCAACTAAATTTTCTGATCATTTTTGTAGCTTATGGAGTAGTCGAATCCTAACAATTTAGCAAGCCACTTTTGTTGGAGTATTGTTGTGAGCTTTTGATCAAGTAAATGCTAGATGCTTTGTTGGTCATTTAGGATGAAAAACTTTGCACTTATTAGGTATGCTTTCCACTTATGCACAACCATTACAATGGCTAGTAGTTCCTTCTCGTATGTGGATAAGCTCAAGTTTTTTGGAGCCAATGCCTTGCTAAAATAGGCTATTGGGTGGCTCTGTTGTGACATAATAGCTACTATACCCAAAGAGCTGGCATCAGTCTCAATGAAGAAGGGAATAGCAAAGTTTGGCAGCTAGGGAACAGGCGTGGAAGTCATGGCCAATTTGAGGGACTCAAAAGCATTTTGAGTTGTTGTAGACCACAAGAATGAATCATTCTTTAATAACTCAGTCAAGGGCTTAGCTATCGACCCGTAGTGTCTCACAAACTTCCTATAGTAGCCTGTTAAGCCAAGAAAACCTCTCAATGTCTTCAAATTATGAGGTGTTGGCCAATGACTCGTTACAACAATCTTTGAAGGGTTAGCAGCAATTCCATTGGCATTAATAATATGTCCTAAGTAGGCCAATTCAGGATGAGCAAAGGAGCATTTGGAAAGCTTTGCAAATAAGGAGTTGGTTCTCAATGTGGATAATGTGAGTTCAAGGTGGTGTAGGTGTTGCTCCATGGATTTACTGTAAATGAACTTTCTAAGAAATGGTTGAAACACTTGATTCATAAGTGCTTGGAAGGTAGTCGGGGCATTGGTTAACCCAAAAGGCATGACTCTAAACTCAAAATGTCCATGTTGTGTTTAAAAAACGGTCTTGTATATGTCATTTGGGTGAACTACACTTGGTGCTAGCCGGATCTAAGGTCTAGCTTGGAAAAAACATTGGCTCCTTGTAGTTCATCTAACAACTCATCAACGAGAGGCGTAGAGAACTTATCCTTGATGGTGAGATCATTCAAGCGTCGGTAATCTACACAAAATCTTCAAGTATTGTCTTTTTTCTTTACTAATAATATAGGGGCAGCAAAAGGACTATGAGAATGTTGGATTAGGCCAGCTTCTAACATTTCTTTGACCAAGCTTTCAACCACATCTTTGTGAATATGAGGGAGTCTATAAGGAACTTGATATGTTGGAAGAGAATTGGGCTTTAGAGAGATTTTATGATCAAGACCTCTAGGGAGAGGGAGTGTAAAGGGGGGTTCAAACACATCAGTGAATGATTGTAGAAGAGTTGAAATTTGGGGAGGGTGTGAAGTAGGCTCGATGGTGGCACTCATGGAGAAAGGTGTCCAATGAAATAAGGAGAATGTTTCTTTATAAATTTGGAAAACTTGGAAGAACCAATTAGGAATAAGGAGGTTGTGTCTTGGACACCTTGGAGAGTGATTTGTTGGTCATGGTAGGATATAGCAAGTTGAAGAGATTGTAGATTGATGAGAATATTTCCAAGAGGTTTAAACCAATCACCTCCCACTACCATATCACAACCTCCTAAGAGTAAGACCCTAACCACTCCTTCAAATTTAAGATGTTGCATTTTCCAAATCAAAGGTTGACAAATGGCATTGCTAAGAAGGTGTTGGCCATTGGCCACTTTGACTACCATTTGGGGTGTGATCACTATAGGCCAATTGGTGATTTTAATCACTCTAGGATCAATAAAAGAGTGTGTGCTACCTGTGTCTATAAGAATGGAAATGGGATGTTTTTTAATGAATCCCTTAAGAAGAATGGCGTTGGAAGAGGGGTTCAAATGGAAGGCATGTAAAGACAGTTCCATGTCTGAGGTGATCTCTTGGAGTAAATTTTAAGTATCTTCCAACAAGGGAACAGGTTCATCTTGACTGTCTGAATCAAGGATGAGCATATTCAAATGTTGTGTTTTACACAAATGGCCAGGTTTGTAAATCTCATAGCAATTATAACACAAACCCTTGCCTAAGACCACTTAAGAAACTATGAATGAAATAAGGCTCTGTCAGATAAGGATTGTGCAACAACATGAGGGATTTCAACTCTTTGAAGTAGTCATAGTAGAGTTCTATTGACTGATCTTGTGAGATTTTGTTGAATGCATTCACATAGTTATCCGTAAGTGGATCTTCAAAACGAAGATACAGATCATGGACTAGGTCAGGGCCATTTGATATTAGGTTTGGTGAGTTGGTAATCCAAGAACCAATTATCTACTTTGTCATCCAGGTAGATAGATGCAATCGAAACTTTGCAATCATCCAAAATATTATGCAACTGAAAGAAACGTGCGCACTTCTTCACCCGTGATCTGGGTTAGACCCATCAAATCGAGGAAAATCTAATTTAGGGAAACGAAATGTGTTACCTCTAAATTCAGTGGGCGGGAGGGTGGGAGCTCGTGTTTGATTACCAACTACGATTGACATCTGCGAACTACTCGTTTTACCTCATGTATTTGCTCCCATGCAATTTTGGATCAAATGAAGTAACTTATCCATCTTCGCATCCAACCTCTTTTCGCCATTCTCGATGTTTTGAGAAATCCTTTTGAGTTCCGTCCTCATCCACTCCATTTGATTCGACGACTCAACTAATTGCATTTTCGTATCCTTTATGAAGGATTTGATTTCACGTGCTCTTATTTCCATTGTAGGGCTATGGATCGAAAGAACTCCTATACCAATTGCCACGTACCTGACAAGCTTGCTATCTGAATTATAAGAAGAACAACTTGGAACAGAAGAAATTTGATTGGAATTGAAGAAAACGAAAGAGAAAAAGGTACAGATAACACTCTCAATCGATGGATTGAGCCTAATTTTCTCAATACAACCTTTTTACCCTGTTTAGGGCTTCTTCCCCTTTTTAGAGAGCTAATACTAACAAAATTTTCAAATTAACCTATTACATTGTGACATGTCTCAGCTAACAGTGGTCCCAAGTAATTTAGTGACATCAATTTACCAAACTACCCTTCTTCTTCATTTAAATTTCCCACCTAAAATTTCCTTTATGCAATTCAATCGTGACATAGTGTTTTGCGCGCATTTGCTTCTGATAGTTCTATACTCAGTAGCAGTAACGACTTCGATCTTTGTACAAAAATTGAACTGGTCGAGTCCATAACAAACCTTAAGCGGTTCCTTTCACTCTCTTATTTTTCTCTGTGTCTCTCCTTCTCTATTTGTGATGGTGGTGGCTGATGCCTATGGTACTTTGTGTTTGAGAGTTGAAGAAAAATAGGGATCCTAGATAGAGGGAGAGGAAAAGGGGAAGTTGTGGTTGTCGGCCGATAAACTACAAGAAAACTGTAATTTAGCGGCGGTTATGTAGCGACGTTTGAGAAAAACCGCCAGTAAATACTTTATTCAACGACGTTTGTTCGACCGTCGTGGTTTAATATTATTTAACGGCGGTTCTAGTAAATGGCGACAGTTGTAACCGTCGTTAAATTTGATAAATTTAGAACCTTAAAAGTCCAAACCGATTTATTAGCGAACCCAAAGAATGCAAAGCCCAACCCATTATCCATTTTGCAAAGCAAACCCTTATCCCTATGGTTTTGCTAACCAAACCAAAGCAAACCCTTCCTCTCTTCTCTGCCTCTTCCTCCCTTCATTGCTCATCTTCTGGCCGTCTTCCTCTCTAAAACTCTTTTCAAGATCTCTACCAGATCTACGATGATGGGTTGAAGTTGATCTTTGCTGGGAGGCAAATTGAGGAGGGAGGTTGTGTTGTTGATCAGCTTGAGGCTACAAGCTAAAGGGATCAAACTTTAGAAGTTTGGGAGAAGTTTAGGAGAAGGCTGGGGGGCTTCGGATGCTTACGAGTGGAGTGGTTGGGGACGTGGTCGAGTCTGCAAGTGCTGGATTGCATGGACGGTTTTAGATGGGGCTCGGGGCCTGCCTGGATGGTGTTGCTTGAATGGTGCAATGGACAGGGATTGCAATTGGACGGTGTTTGCATTCAGGCGGTGCTTGCGAGCTTTGGTTCTGAAATTCAAGGGTTTACAAGAGCTTTGGTTCTGAAATTCAGGCGGTGCTTGCGAGCTTTGGTTCTGAAATTCAAGGGATTGCGGTGCTGGATGGTCTAATGATATGTTTAACTCATGGCGGGATTGGCACCAGAAGGGTCACAATTTGATGCGCGACAGTATGATTTGAACATGAGTGAATTGTAAGTATTTTTCTTGCTTTGATTCCTGTTATGTTTCACCATTTTTCTGAGTTGTCTTGGAAGCGTTTGATCCTCTGAATTTTTTTGTTTTGACACTGTTGTAACTCATGCTTGATTTGTTTAATGGATGGATGGAGCATGTTTTCTTTAGATGGGCAAGATTTATTTACATCATATGATGAAGTCCATGAAAGTTTTGATGCCATGGGTCAACAAGAGAACCTTCTGAGAGGAATCTATGCATACGATACAACGTATGTTTGCCTTGTCTTTACAGATCTAATTATTATTGTTAATGTTGGCATACAGAACCTTTTGATGCCATGGGTCAACAAGAGAACCTTTTGATGCCATTAAGTTTTGTTAATGTTTTGATTACTGCAGTATCTATTAGGTGGTATTTGAATAAATCAGTATCTGCATCAATGATTGAAATGGATAGGGGTGATTGTAAAGTCATCTCTACTTAAGACTTGTTAATTCATCAACTAATAAGAAAGAAAAGATGTAAAAAGAAGACCCAAAAGATGTGATTAGGTGATTGCTCAGTGGGTTGCTTTGGTTAGTTTTTTATTTAAATATTTTTCAATTATTTATTGTTGACTGACTTTTGATGCTCCTAAGCCCAGGAGAGGATTTAAAGGGTTATTTGAATCAATACAAGAGGAAATATAGAAGATTGACCAGTGATCACTATGAGGGCAATTTTTGAAACTACGGGAAGGAGGCAAGTGGAAATTCATTATGTAAATGGTGGCACCCCTCGCATAGTTGAAGAGAACATTGAGGAGTATTTTCTTGGACCCAACGATTTCTCCGTTGAAGAGATTCTCCAAGATCAGGTGGATAATGTCACCTTCTTTCAACCTATAAGAAAGCATTTCTTCACTTTCTGTTATTAAGATTTATTGAATATGCTTGAGCTGATGATTCTATAGGAGAGTGTAGATAATGATATAACTGTTTTTGGTTTTACAGGTTAACTGCTTGAAGCAGGAGCTGCAACTCTTGGCATCAAATAGACCAGTTACAATTATCACTGGAAGTAGTTCAGGTTAGATATGACAAGTATATGCAATCCCTTGTTTTTGTTTATCAATCCCTTCACCAAATGTTAGATATGATTGTTTGTGAATCAGGATGAATACCAAAGTATATGCAAAATCGGTAAGTGGTTCATTTGCATTTGTTTAATGATTTCTGAGTACTTTGCTAGATATCAAATTTCTAATACAAATTTGTAGCTTGTATAACGTGAGAATTTCATCTGTCGGATCAGGCACTGGGTTTTCTGAAGCAAACTACCCTTTTGCAGCTTACATTGTCTTTGTCTTTGGTTGGTGGAGGAGTTCCATAAGATGCACTTGGGCGGACTGAGCTGTGGTCGTGCTATTAATCCCAGCTGCAGTACCATTGCTCATGCTGGGGCGAGGGGGGGTCTTTAGCTGGCTGTTTTGGGTGGTCATCTCTCGGGGTTATTTAGTTTCAGCTTTATGATATGTTTTTTTTTTTGCTACTTGTGATGGTAATCTCTCATGGGGTCTCCTGTGGTGCGAGCAGGTTGTTGTTGGTCCTTTAGCTAAGGAAATGAGAAGGGAGAAACTAGAAGAGAGAAACAAAGAGATTAGCTGCCTAGGAAGAAGAGACCAGAGGGATAGGGAAAAAACAAAAAAAATGGAGATAAATAAAACGAAAAAGGATGATATACCTGCTGTAGACGAATATGAAGAAGAGAGGGCGAAACAGTTCAAATGTGGATTGAAAAATGAGAAAGAGAAGGGCTGTGGGAAGCAGTTTAGGGTGGTCGGGTTTGTTGAATAATTGGGGCATCAATTCAATGAAGGGATGGAGAAATCAGTTGCAGATATGGATGTAAGCTGCAAAAGGTTGTTTGTGAATTGGAAAGGAGGGTGATCCGGGATTTTTTTACTAGATAAAACAAACTAAGTTGTAGAAATTTTTCTCTGGTTGCGTCATACCCTTGTTACTGGAATCGAAAGACAATGCCAAATTCAAATGCCGTCTGGAATGCCACATTTTTGCATTAAAAAAGAAGAAGAAAAAACTGCTGTAATGTATTTGAGAAAACTTGTGAAAGCGCCCATACCTAGAGAATTTTCAAGATTTCTTGATAGCTTATAGTTGGACATCCTATGGTGCATGCAACTCCAACACGTTATAAGCTGGCATGAATTTATTATGTGAAAGAGAGTGTTACAACTCTTGCAGTTAATAGTTCAATGTTTTCATTTGGAAATGACGATGCATGAATAATGTTAGACTTCTGACCTTTTAGAATTGTAGATTTCTTTAAAGCCAGTCATCCCCAGAAGTTGCTTCCAAGCTTACCTTAAAAACATATGTTACAGAGAACACATCTTTAGACTTTGTGTAGTTACTTCATACTGTTCTCTCTTTGGTTAGATCCTTGTTCAGATTTCCCGTTAGGTTAGTACTTATTGAGACTCATGCAGGTTAACCTTGAGTAATGCTGCATTAGTTCATTATTTATATGTTAAGTCTGAAAAGTCTTTACTTGAAACTATTAGGATGACAATGCTGGAGTTCAGACCTTTTTAAAAAAGGTGACACCCTGCTATGCTTTTGCATAGGAAGGTATTCAAGATGAGAATGCAAAATAGTCATGTATTTTTAGTTTGTTTGGATGCCTAGGCAAAAGAGGTATTGCAGGAAATTAAGTTGTCAATCCACTGTTATCCTTTATAACCTTTACAAATATTTCTCTCTAGGTGTGGGCATTGCAAAAAACTGGCTCCTGTAAGTGTCTTGGATTGTTTATAGCTAAGGGGATCTTGTGTCTAATTAAGTTACAAGTGCTGTTATACATATTGAAAGCTTTCGTTGTGTTATTCCATCTTGTAGGATTATGAAAAGCTCGCCACAGCCTATAAAATGGAAGAGGATGTTGTAATTGCTAAACTGAATGTTGAAAAACATAAGGACCTGGCTGACAGGTGAGTTTAAATAAACTTGAAGTTTTATTTCAACGGAAAAGTTCTAGTAACTCTCAAAAAGCAGAAAAAATTGCTTCATGTGTTGGTAACTTGCAGGTATGATATCAGTGGTTATCCTATGGTGAAATTCTTTCCTAAGCACAATAAAGATGGTGAAGACTATGATGGTGAATTAGATTTGGAGGACTTCATATTATTCATCAACGAACATTGTGGTACCGGACGTGATCCAAATGGAAAACTTACTTCTGATGTGAGTATCAGATAGCTTTACATCAATACTAATTACGCAGAGCGCTACCACCAGTACTAATACGAACCTGTTGAATTTGTTACTATTTGATCTTTCTGGTTGTTATAGGCTGGTATAGTTGAAAGTCTGCATCTCTTGGTGAAGGACTTTGTCAGTGGTAGCATTGATGAAAAGAAAGAAATTTTATCTCAAATACAAGAGGAAGTCGAGGATTTGGAAGGACCTGCTGAAAGGTAATATATTATGTACTGGTTTGATCCCTTACGGTAACACAATATTGTTCAAATAACAATTTCACCAGAAATTAATGTATAACTTTGTCACTCTTTTCATCCAAAAATACGAACTTTTGTGTGCAAAATGCTGATCAAATGGTATCCTTATCATTTTCTTATTATGAACTTTTGTAGGAAAGCCTTTTGTTTTTTGACTGAATGGAGATTTCTTATTATGAACTTGTTATTTTGATGTTGTTTCATTTCAGTTTAGCTGTTATCATCTTTGTTGGCTCCCTTTTGCTTGGATTTCTAATTCATATTTGGGTGTATGGTGTCAAAAAAAAATTATATATTTTTATTATTATTTATGGGTGTATCAATTTATTTTCTAGCAATTCAGGAAAAAAAGAAAAGAAAAGAAAAGAAAAAAGAATCATTATCTTGGCTTAAATTTGAGTGATTCAATTGACAATGGTAAAGATTGCTAGTACAGCTTTCATGCTTGATTAAGATTTGTGTTACATATTCAGTCCATATGTCCTATGGAGTTCAAACTTAGCACACATCTAGTTTACAACATGATTTTTTCCTAAAGACTGACTCAAAGCGTCACTGTTTTTTTACTTTTGTTGATATGGCAGGGACATCAGCAGGTGTAGATTTGCCATCCCGTCCTAGGATTTGCTATCCCGTCCTCAATTGATCCAATTTGGCAAAGTAAGTCATTTTCATTTGAAATGTTTTCAACTATGCAATTTCTTTTCTTTCCATTGATCAGTGAAGGAGATGACAAGGAATGGTATTGACTAAGAAAATTTGATTCTGT
This sequence comes from Berberis vulgaris, assembly GCA_963556465.1. Classification (NCBI taxonomy): domain Eukaryota; kingdom Viridiplantae; phylum Streptophyta; class Magnoliopsida; order Ranunculales; family Berberidaceae; genus Berberis; species Berberis vulgaris. Next base: position 74,791,029 of record OY747124.1, on the reverse strand, counting down.
TTATGCCTTAAGTTTCTTGGAATTGGTGTTCTGTTTAGATCAGTTATTTATTTCTTGTTTTTTGCTTTAACAGTTTTTTGCCTGCCACTTGACATACAATTGTTTGTAAATTGTCAGACTTCAAGGGCATTCCATTCCAGGCCTTTCTGATGAGAAATCTTAAGACAAAACGTAGATAGCTTAATCTTGGCCAGCAGCTTACTGATGAGCTCAAGGTCGGTGAGGCCCTGTAGACAACGACCCTGAGACAACCATTGTACAACTTCGGTTTTGGTTGTTAGATGTAAGCATTGACAATTTGTAACAATTTTAATTTGTATTTTTCTTCTGGACCATGTATAATATTGATTTTGAAATGAAATTAAAGTTCCTCTTAATGTATGATGATGGTATCATATGAGTTTAGTTTGGTGTCGTTTATATTTGATTTTTAATTTGAGTCTAAAAGTTGTAGTGCATATGTTGGATAGATTATCTGCACCCAATGAAAAGAAAACACTACAGGTTGAAAAATATGATTTTTTTATGGTAAAAATTTTGAATTATCAAAGGGAATTTAGCGGCGGTTGCAGATCGTCGCTAAAAGGCAAAAGTTGGATTGTTCATCGAATTTTGGCGACGGTTATAAACCGTCGCTATATAGTATTTAGCGACGGTTATAAACGTCGCTACATTAAACCGTCGCTATATAGTATTTAGCGACGGTTATGCCAGCGGTTGCTTAAAACCGTCGCTGAATGACCTAGTGACGCCTTTATTAGCGGCGGTTGGCCAACCGTCGCTGTATTATTTAGCGACGGTCAAAACCGTCGCTAAATACCTTTATCCACCATCGCTAAATTACTGTTTTCTTGTAGTATTAGAAAAGAAGATATTTTATTTATTTATAATCAAAGCCATTATTTCTTGTTTCGAGATGTGTCATCACCCTAGGCTCGTTATGTTAAATTTAGTAGCAGTGTGTTACGTGATGGCAATTTAATCAGAAAATATGTGACCCTACCAGTCAAACAACAGAAACATCAGTTAGGGGACATGTCTAATCAGTCATCTCCAAGGGAATATGTCTATTTAGCCATATTTAAAAGGGTATGTCAAATTTTTAAGGGTGTCTGTCAAAAGGCAAATAATCCCTATTTGGTATTGAGTAGGGGTGAGCATGAGATGGGACGGGATGGACTTCATCCCTATCCTATCCCGTTTGTTCGGGACAGGATAGACTCCATCCCGACCTCGTCCCATCCCAATCGGATTCGGGATGGGATGGGACGGGACGAGATGATCATGTACTAAATATACCTCATCCTCCAATGAAGAATAACAAAAGAGTTTCATCTCACATTGCTCAAACACTAATAATACCAAATTTATGTATAACAATATTCAATGACATATAAAATTTATGGTCCAATAAACTTACAATTTTTTATGTTAAATCATTTATGTGATACAGTGACCAATAGTTCATATAACTCATAGTGCAAAACTAAAATAAATTATCATTTGCCTTTATTTTTCTACAAGAATAATTGTCCTATAACCAATCTAAAATTTGAAAAAAAAAATAAAAAAAACATATTTTCATAGGTTCTATTTGACCTAAAATTTTCAAATTAAAGTTTTTATCTAAACAAAAAGTACTAAATCAAGGAAGTAAAATTTTTAGATGTTTTGATTTTATTTCAACACATCCTTAAATTTTCTTTTAGAAAGTAGTTTGATTAAAATATAATAATAAATATTAAATAAATAAGTTCGAGACGGGACGGGATGGGCGGGATTGAAAATCTCTATCTCGATCTCATTCCACTCAAGATCGGGACGGGATCGAAATGAGTTTGATCAATCCCAAAAAGACCCCAAAAAATCAGGACGGGACGAAATTGGGATTGTGGGATGGGATGCCCACGCCTAAGACTATTGAGTATTCCTTGAATAAATCCCACATCACCCGTGCCATATGAAAACCTACACCAAAACAAAACTCTTGGAACCTTTCTAGGGAGCTACGGAGGCCCCCCACCGCCCACCCTCCTCGAGATGAGAGTGCACATCTCGAGGAGGGTGGGCGGTGGGGGGCCTCCCTTGCTCCCTAGAATTTCACAAACTCTTGTGATGAGGTTTGGCTTTGCCACTATTGTCAAAGTACAAACCGTTGAGCTCGTCAAAACACAAACAAAACGCTAATTCTAGGGGGCGAGGGAGGGATATAACCACCCATCCCCCTCGAGATGCGCACCTTCGCTGATCTTAAGGGGGATGGGTGAGGGGGGGTCATGCGCAGGAAGCACAGGAGGACATCTTATGCACATTTCTCAGCCGTCGGATCCGACGGCTCAGATTCATGAATTTCAAAAAAAAAAATTAATTTTGAAATCATTTATTTGAAATTCATGAATCTGAGCCGTCGAATCTAATATGATGTCTGATAAATGTGAACAGGAGGACGTCGAATCTAATCTCCCTCGCGCCCTAAAAGGGCTCCAAACAAAGGATCAAGGGGGGCTCCTGCGCACAGTGGGCAGGAGCAGCTCCTGCGCAGGCTTTCCAGCCGTTGGATCAAAATTCAACGGCTCAGATCATCCAAGAGGAGAGAGAATTTTTGGCGGGAAATTTTTTTAAAAAAATTTGAATTTCAAATTTAGATGATCTGAGCCGTTGGATTTTGATCCAACGGTTGGGAGGCGTGCGCAGGAGCTGCTCCTGCCCACTGTGCGCAGGAGCCCCCCTCAATCCCCAAACAAAATGCCAGACCTTCAATAATTAAAAGACATCAAATCAATCTGTGGGCCTACCTATTTGATTCAAACACCAAACCCAAGTAGGCAAGGACTCATCTCAAAACTTGTCAAAGTTTAATAGCGGATTAACCGAAGTGACTCGGATCTAAGGAATTTTGAATACTAAGAAGGTGTATTTTGACTCAACTCGCGTCCTGAATGCTTAATTACCCGCTTACTCGACAGTGTAGTGTGTTACGATAATTTTCATTGTTCTTAATGCTTCATCGCCCGGTTCTTACTTGACAGTGTTATGATAGTTTGTTTTTCTATATACTTTTAAAGGTGGATTTGAGTGATGAAAATAAGATAATTTGGCTTTGGAGATGCTGAATTTACAATTGTTTTTACTCTTTCTTAATTGATAATAAGTCCTCGTGAGTCGTAGAGTGGACTCAACTCAGAAATTGTGCAAGTAAGCTAGCATCTTTGGAAACTTTGTTAATTAACAACCTACTCAATCAAGGCCTTTGATTACTAAGTTAAGTAATGATTCCACCTAGAAAACCCAAAACCACATAGAGCATACATTCAATATTTCAGTCAACAATAACACACAGCACAGCTGAGCACACCTACCCATCTGAACTCAACTCAGTACCTCCAGTAGTATAGTGGTCCAGTACAGAAGAAGAAGGCATTTTCTCAAACTACCAAAACCCTCTCTCCTCTTTATCCAACAAAACCATGGCAGCAGAGTATGAACACCCATTGATCCACCACAAAGAAACAGCCATACAAGCACTCAACACTATCATCCAACTTCACTTTGAGAAGACCCTTGAGAAGAAGAGAGCTGTTGATCTACAAAAGAAGGAGCTATGGAAGCTCTTTCAGCTCTTCTTCCTCTTCTTAGGCCTTATCTTTGCTGCCCAAGTTCAGTCACCAGGTCTTCAATGTCGCCATTGTTGGATACCCATTGGGCTTCTTTCTCTTGCACATCTCATGTTCTATGTGTCAGTGGCTCAGACCCTCAGATGCATCAATGGGTTCAAGTACCAGAGGAGGTGCCATAAGCTCACTCTTGGGGTTGCAACAGAGAGGCTTAAGCAGATTAAGATGAAGATTTTGATGAGGAGAGGCAGTGGTGGTGGTGATGTTGGGGAACAAGATTTGGGGGATGAGTGTTGTGATGAAGACTTTGAGATTCATTATCAAGAACCACCAGAGAGTTATTTTGGTAAGTTTAAGAGGAATTGGGCCTTGCATTTTGGGTTTTTGATCCTCATCTATGCCTTTATGGTTTCTTCATCTGTTGTTTTGCTTTGCTTCTAGCTAGATTTTCTTTTTTAGGTTGCCAGGCAAAAATGTTGTTTGTGGATTGTAGATGCTTCTCTTTTACTCTCATCGGCCAACATCCATTGGACATTAATTTCGGTTATAAATCCATTGGATTCTATTTTTTTTTTTCTCTAATTTTCACTTTACATTTTTTTTTCTTATAAATAGTCAATACCATTACATCAAGGGAACGGTTTTCTTTTCCTTTCTTATCTTATCTATGTTCTTGTTTAACCAAAAAAACAAAAGATTAATGTTATTTATAAATAGTTGAAATTTAAATAGAAGAGTTGGAACATTCATCCATATCATATCCATATAATCTTCCACATTTAAATTTGGTTAAAATCCACCATTTTTTAGCAACTTGTGCAATCCACTAACAATGGCTTCTTTAGATTAAAAATATTCCTTGTGGTGTAGAGACTCTGTAACTGGGCACAAGATTCAGGGTTTTCTCCAAAAAGAAATTGTGGAATATGAAAAAGGAAATTTTGCTCCACCTCCTCGTCCAAATTCTTCCCTTGTTTATGTACAAATTTCATTTCCTTTTTGGTAATGATAATCTCCTCATCCCAAATATCATGCTCACTAGTCTCATCCCATCCTCAACACAACTCCAGCATCATTCAGTGAGGTTAGGGAACTAAGTTTTGCAATTATGTTCTGCAACATGATGTGGCATCATTATTGAAGTTTTTTACAATCCAATATACATATAAACACTTTGGAGATTTCATCATTATTTCAAGATTACTCACTCTGATTGTAAAAACCTGGTTTTTTAGTATTTTCCGCATCATGCATACTATCCAGCCATTTAAGGAGCAATTGAGGAGGAAAATAAACTCGAGGGGAATGTTTCTTCAATTGTTTATGTACAAATTTCATTCCCTTTTTGTAATGATAATCTCCTCATCGCAAATATCATGCTCACTAATCTCATCCCATCCTCAACTCATAACTACAGCATCATGCTTACTCTTCAGCCATTTAATGAGCAATTAAGGAGGAAAAGTAAACTCGAGTGAAATGTGAATGAGGGAAGTGTCATGGTTCAACAAATGGCATACATTTTGACGAGGCAATGGCTTATGGAATAAATACCGTAGAAAATCTTTCATGCATCCACTTGTGAAGGGGCTGCTGGTGTCTGTGATTTTGAAATTGGAGAGTGTTCTAAAAATCGTTGGAAGGTACACGGGGGCGAGCAAGAGACTAGTGCCTAGAGAACTAGGCGTAGCCTAGGCGGTTTTATTTTCTTATAATTTATAATTTATAAAAGCTAAGCATAATAGCATATAAATTACTTCCAATTCAATGTCAAGATACTTATGCAAAATGTTTTTTTTTTAGTTTTTTTTTTTTTTTTAACCCAAGATGAAAACAATTTCAAAAACCCTCCCAGGCAGTCGCCTCGACCGATTTTTAGAACATTGTTTTTGAATGCATGATGCATGTATACTATCATCTCATGTACTCAGTGTTCAATCATTTCAGTAAATTAATGAGTGACTTTCCACACCAAAATAAAAATCAAAAGCATATATATTATTATTTACTGAAACTTCCAATCCCTTGAAAAGATAAGCCTGTTTCATATAAAGAAAAACCAACATAGTAGAAAATCACTTTAGGCTCGTAAATTTTACTTACCACTGTAGTCCTATGTAGGTAACTTACTGGTGTTAGTATGTAACTTGATAACTTAAGTGAGAGGTAACTTTTTTATGCATGTTAGTAACTAAGCTTGTCATACACTGATATAGCAAATGGTAAGTTGATATTCATTGAGTGATAGCTTTCTCTACAATCATTCAAATTTGTGTATGTAATGAAACATTCCTCTAATATTAACAAATTAACAAAAAAAATTACAAAATCATCGAAAAAATTTCAAAGACATTCTAATTGCCTTCCAAAAACTTTTGGAATTATCACAAATTGACATTCTAATTTCGGAATGAGTTTTTTTAGGAAATTTTATGCTCGAAATTAGTATTTTCCTATCTAACTTGCAACTCTAGATATATAGATTTAGGTTGTGGATTTTTTTGTTAGTTGATCATCAGCTGAACAATTAAGGACGGACTAGGTCCATTTGTGAGATTAACAAAAAAAAATCTTGATATAAAAAATTTAGTGGATGTATTGGTCCAACTTTTCAGAACATGTTCTTGCTCTCGCAGTAGTATTCAAACATTAATTGGTCTATAAGAGCATGTTAACTAGGACCCCTGATCCTATTGTTGTGGTGTTTCCTTGAAATTACTTTTTCAGGCCATAAAAAGGAATCATGGGTTGATTTTAAAATAACAAAATTCATACTTGTCGTTCTAAAGGGGCAACAATGATGTATTGAGCATTCGAGCCAAGGTCGGGTAGCTAGCAGGCTAGGTTCGGGTATTAGGCTTTTGAATATAACTCAAACACCCATTGGAGAATAGGGTCGGACTTGCTATAGTCCAGAATCCAGATTACAGATCATATCTGATCCCTTGTCATCCCTAATCATGATGATGTTTGCGAGGAGGAGCGGAGCTATGAGTCAAAGCCTTGAAGTTGCGTCAAGAAATCATCAAAGCATCGAATCGATCTAGGTTTTGGTGATATATTCTTTATGGGGGGTCAAGGGTTATTATTTTCACATACATTTCTGAAAATTGGCTCTCTTTCCTCCTTTCTTATCCTCCCCTTCTTTATTCCTCTATTATGATTTTATAATGGGAGCAAGCTATGATCTCTTAGGGACCATGTATAAAGACTAGTGTAATACCCGTGCCGTTGGCACTACCTCATAGTACATTCTATCTTCACGACTCTGTTCATGAACACAAACCTCTTTGAATTGTTCATGAACATGATATCTAAGCCAAAACTTATTAACATGAATTGTTCATGAACGCAACCCTCTTTGAATTGTTAAAGGGAGTTCTCTCTTAAGCTACATCACAGTGTTGTTAAATCATGCACTCAAGCCTCAGCCCCAGATGCCCTAGTAAAATACAAATTCAAGAACATGGCATTGAGAAAAAAATATTGATCAATCACTTAATCAATCAACCAACCAACACACAACCAAAAATCAAAAAACAAAAACAACCCATTACAATAAAACCCAAATTAAAGCAATGTAAACAAAGTAAAGGGGAGCTCACAGTGCAAAGGGTTTCTTCGGAAGTGTACTGTGAAAGGCGATTAACAAACAAAGTGCAGTAAGGGTCAGCACCCCCAAGCTGCTAGATCACCAAAGGGGTCGTAGAGACCAGCTGAAGAACAGAGAACAGCTCTGTAAACTGCGCTGTCGTGGGGTAGAACATCTGTGTCGTATATGCTTTCTGGTTGGATCGGGTTGCAAAGGTGATTAGAGAAGGGAGAATGGTGAAGACCACCAAACAATTCATCAAAACAACAATCGAACAAATGGGTATTTCTTAAAACAACTAAAAACACAAAATTACTCACATTTTCACTTGCTAACTTGATGCAATTCTGAAAAAGCTCTGTAATCTGCGACTTGTCGACGCTCTTGCAAGCGAAGTACTCGATCGTCTTCTTCTTTCTTGCTTTGTAGACCATCTGGATGGATTCATCGATCAGATTAGAGCGGAGTGAAACCCTAATTGAAATCCAAGAAAGAACGAAGAGAGCGACTGAGAAAGAGATAGAGAGAGGTTACCGAGTGTTTGCCATGGCCGATGGGAGTGATTCATGTTGACTTTGAAAGGGATGAAGGATCTCTATGGGAGTGAGAGAGGAAGAAGAGAGCCCTGTGGAGAAGAAGAAGATGGAGAAGAGGGAGACGTCGAGAGTAAGAGGAATGCATCAGGCTTCAAATAATTTCACTTAAGTTCTGCCGCTTCATAACTTTGCCACGTAGGACAAACAAAAAGGCCTCTTTGAATTGTAAGATAGATAGCAACCCTAATTTTTTGTAATTTCCATTTACTCACCAAGTCACCATCTCCATCTATATCTCTCTCTCTCCAATTTCTCTAAAACACCGATGAGTGAGGCTAGGCAACCAAGCATCCGAGGAAGTTTTTTACAATCTCAAAATACACATACACTTTGGATATTCATCAATCATTCTTTCAAGATCACGCCAAACCACCTTAATTGCAAAACCTGATTTCCTAATATTTTCATATATATATAAAAGAAACATGTATATGCCCGTTACATTTTTGTTGTTTAATAGTGATCTGACAAACTTAAAGTGTAATGATGGTTGTTATCTTGCTAGCTAGCAGATATTACAACCATTATTCATCAATACGGCGGTAGAATTTAACAAATGGAATGAAATGTCAATACACAGATGGAATTACATACATACAAGATGGAAATCAATAACTCTTGACTGCTTTGATTAATATAAGTCTTTCCTTGCATCTTGCACAAATACTAACAGAGATATTAGAGATTAATAAGTTCATACCAACAGTATATGCTGGATTTTGGTTATTGGCTGTAGAACGAAATAACGATTTGATTCTGTTCTTCCAATAAAAAACTGCTGAATAACAAGAGACTCAAATAACAATGTTCAAAGCATAACGGGGTGTGTTTAGAGAGAAAAATATATAAGTTAGAAAGTGCAGGAGAAGAAATTTAAGAGATAGGCTCCACTTGGTATCTCATAAAATAATGCAAATACATTCTTTTGCGGGCGGTTATAAAAAAAATAGGTGTTTGATAAGATTTAAGTAAAGCGGTTATGGAATTAAAAATGCATAACCTTCACATCTTGACGTTATGAGATTCTGCATTATTTTACGGGATAAAACGTTCTGAAATCATTTGCAGAGAACTCTCACGTTCACATGTTGGAGTTGGACTATACTTCTTAATAGAGTCCATATTTTTAAAAGTTATTATTGTGTGAAAATCAATAGAGTCCACATTTACAAGAGTTTATTATAATTAAACTCTTTCAAATAATCATTATTTTTCTTACATATTATTCAATTAAATATTTGAAGAAAATATATGTAATTTAATATATATGGGAAAACATAAGGTATGTGAAATGCACACCAATGGCCAATGGCATGACAGTTCAACGGTTAGAGCTTGGCGGATGGTACCACTAGGTCATGGGTTCAAACCCAGCTTGCGGCATCTTTATGGGTTCTGGGATCCTATAAAAACTCTGCTTGCCTTTCAAAAAAAAAATGCACACCAATGAAAAAAAAATCAAAAACGTAAATTGTGAAACTCTAACTAATACCACGCAACTACAAAGTAATGCATTGAAAACTAATGCGTTGCAAAGTGATGCATTACTTTGCAAAATACATTTTTTTTACCGTGTACCAAACGGAGCCAGAATGAAAATCACACAAAATTAGAGAGAATCGAATTGCTATATTTATGTGGTCCCTAATGACACGTGCTGCAATTTCAAGCCCAAGGGATTATAGCTTGCACTCCAAAAACTTTCCATCAAAATACAACAAAAAAGAATTTCCTTTATTTTGGCCCTTACTAACACCACCCTTCTCCTGATAGACACCACCAACACCCTATTTTCTAAAAGACACCACCAATAAAAGGAAAATTAAACCCTAAGATCTCTTCTCCTCTCTTAGTCTTTTCTCCTTTCTCCATCAAGAACCATCACCACCCCGCCACCATCGACCGCCCCACCACACCGTTGGTCTTCTCCTCCACCTCTTCCTCTCTCCCTCTCTTCCCCTATTTACTCTTATGTGTTTTTCTTTTTCTCCTCTCTTATTTTCTTCTTCTTCTTCTCATATTTTCTTCACAACAAAATGTCATAAATTAACAATCACAAATTGAAATTTTATAAATACAAAAAAATAGTACAATGCAAAAACACAAAAACAAAAACAAACATTAAACATTAATATTTCCATTAATATTTTTATATATTACAAAAAAAAATACATTAATTGTCTTTGAGACGCTTAACAAAGTCCTTGAGGAGGTGGTGTTAACGGCCCTTTCGTCAGAGGAATAGTAGTCCACTAACGAATTCCCACCATCACCATCATCATCGTCCTCATCAGAGGACGATGATGATTCACTATCTTGTTCTTCCTTATCATCGTCCTCCTCATCATCTGAAGACGATGACGAATGAGAGTCTTCATACCAGAAAGAGTCGTATTCCGGATCACCCATTTCATTCAATTCTTCATCTAAGTTTTCTTCCTTGAACATTCACTTTGTTCTCTTCATCTTCTCTTATTTCTATTGAATTGGTGATGAATACTAATAGACTACTCCCCTTTTATAATGCTCAACTTAAATAACATTTGTCTTCCCAAACAATTATATTTGTCTTCCCAAGTAATTTTTTTGTGATTATGCAACCATGGTGGTTTTCCCATGTATGCATTAGTACTTTATAAAAGGCTTCTTGAATCTCATAGACAAAGGAAAAAAGTGAAAATGATAGGAGTATAACGACCAATCCTCCCTTGAGATACCAAAACACAGCGACAAATGCAAGCTCAATAATCATAATCGCAGTAATTGGATGCGAATGTGATCTTAACAATTGCAGAAATTGTACGATTGTTTGAAACAAAATCAGGTTTTTGCCCAAATGTGGCGAAACGTGCGAGGCTATGACACATCCTTACAGGAGACGCTGTGTTTGAGTAAAAACCAGACTGTCCATTTTATTTTATTTTTTGAGCCAAATTTTTAATTTTTGTAATTTCTATGGTTTAAATACAATCTATTGTCAAACTACATTTTGGACAAGAAATATGGATGGTTGAAGACAATGTTGAAAATCTGTTTTGACAATAGAGTTTATTTCTTAAGAGTGAGAGTCTGATTTTTACCCAAATGCGGTGGCTCCTGCGAGAATTTGTATTACCCTCGCATGTTTACTGCGTCATAATCTTTCTAGATAAATTTGGACAGGGTCACATGAGCCACTGCGATTTTTTTTTATTGTTTTCGCACTTTAGTCTGCGAATGTTAGTGTGTAGCTCTCATAAAAACTGCAAATGGAAGTGTTTTTATATACTATGCATGCAAATATTATAAGCAATGAAAATGCAATTGCAAATACTCACAAAAGGCTTTGACATCTAGGCTTCGCTTGGTACATTGTAAAATAATGCATTTTGCAAATTAACGCAAATGCATTAGTTTGCATTGCATTGGTTTGCAATGCATTACTTTACGGGCGCTTGGTATAATTAAATAAAATTGATGCAATTAAACAAGTGATTGTTGGTGGTGTTGATGATGGCAGTAGTTGTGGTTGTGGTCGTGTTGATGGTGATTACTAATGTGGGTGATGATGGTGGTGGTGGTAGAAATGGCGGTGATTTTAAAATGGTGGTGGTTGTGGTGGCTAAGCTATGGTGGTTCATTGAATATAAAGGTGGTGGTGGTGATGGTTGTGGTGGTTGCGGCAGTGGTAGTAGTGAAAGTGGTGGTGGTTGTGGTGATTATGCTATAGTGGTGGTGATGGTGATCGTGGTGATTATGCTATAGTAGTGGTGATGGTGGTTGTGCTATGGTAGTTGTGGTGGTGGTAGTGGTGACGGTGAGGACGGTTATGGTGGTATTAGTGAAGTTGGTGGTGATTGTGATATGTTATGGTATCGGTAATCTTAGAGGTGGTGGTGATGGTGGTAGTGGCGGTGGGATGGTGGTGGCTATGGTGGCAATGACAGTGATTTAAAAAATGGTGGTGGTTGTGGTGGTTAAGCTATGGTGGTTAGGTGAATATAATGGTGGTTGCGACAGTGGTAGTAATGAAGGTGGTGGTGGTTGTGGTGATTATGCTATAGTGGTGGTGATGGTGGTTGTGGTGATTATGCTATAGTGGTGGTGATGATGGTTGTGTTATGGTAGTTGTAGTGGTGGCAATGGTGGCGGAGGACGGTTATGGTGGTACTAGTAAAGTTGGTGGTTGTGGTATGTTATGGTATCGGTGTTCTTGGAGGTGATGGTGGTGGTGGCAATGGTGATTGTGGTGGTGGTGGTGGTCGTAATGGCAGTGGAGTTGGTGGTTGTGATGGTTTTGTTATAGCAGCAACACCGATTATGGTGGTAGTAGTAAAGGTGGTGTTGGTTGTGGGTGATTATGCTATAGTAGTGGTATTGGTGGAGGTGGTCGTAGTAATGGGGTTGGCGGTGGTTGTGGTAGTGGCAATGATGGTGGTTGTGGTAGTGGCCATGGCGGTGGCGCACGATGACAGAGCGGGTGGAAGTAGTGATGGTTATGGTATTGTGGTGGTGGTGATGGCGGTAGTTGTGAAGATGGTGGTGGTTGGGGTGTTTATGAAGGAGTTGAGAATAAAATTAAAGTAAGAGGAGATGATGAGAGTTTTGCAAAGTAATGCGAGAGATTTTGTCCTGCAAAGTTTTGCAGAATTTTATAACTAGGAGAAGCGGAGATCCTAAATTCAAATTCCAAAAACTGTTTTTTGTAAAATCAACCAAGCACCTAAGTTTATGTAACCGCCGTAAACTTTTACATATGCATTCTTTTACCGTATACCAAGCGGAGCCTTAGTCTAAAGAGAAGGCTAATTCACAAGTCTGGCCATGTAGGAAGCACAAGCTAACTGCATTATATAACCAACATCCCAAAATTCCTATATATACAAACTATTTATATGGGTATTTCAGATCAGACACCAGCATTTATAATTGGCTATCAACAAGATCAACATCTCGATAACTGTGTTCTATCTGCACCATCGACACATTTCCTATATGAGAAATCTGTTGTGTTTTTGGTATAGTTACATATGTTTTCTTTACCGGACATATTTGAGTGACTTTAAAAGAAATGGAAACACACACTCGCCCAAATCCCAACGGGGTGAAAGGTGACAGTTGAAAGGTGGTGGTAGTAAAAGGGAGAAAAAGAGGTGGTGGTGGCGTGGTGGTGATTGAAAATGAAGGAAGAGGAATGACAACAGTGGCAAGGTGGTAGTGGTGAAGGAGAGGATGAAGAAAAGTGGCGGTGATTGATGGAAAAGAAAGGGAGAGAGGAGAAGAGGTTAGGATTAGGGTTTTTTTTTTTATATAGTTGTGGTGTCGTTCAATAGATTTAAAATTAAAAAAAAAAGTGAGTGGTAGTGCCCTTCAGTGGAATTGGTGGTGTTATTTAACAGAGACCTTTTTATATTTTATATTTTACATTTCACATCCTGCGGATGAAGGGCAGTAAATTTCATAAAATAAAATAAATAAAAATACGGCTCCAACTGAGGCTTTCATTAAAAAATAAATAAATAATAAAAAAAAAAAAAACCTTGCTACTGGGAATTTAAAGGATCTTAGACCTGATGTTTATTACAGAAAAGAAATAAATAATTGAAATCCTTGTTAACTGAACAGAATCGTGGATGCAATTCGACTGGAGTTTGATAGCCATCCACATTTCCATCATCGAAGGTGGAAGACATCATTGGAGATAAACCTGTTGAGCAATTTGGTTCCCAGCTTATGCTGAGAGGGCACTGCACAAAGACTTGTATGCATCAACACAGAGTTTGAATTTCTCCTCTGCCATTGCCTGTTCTCTCTCAAAATAGAAAACAGTTAAGATTAGTAAAAGAAATATTCCCCACTCAAAAAATCACGAATAGTGAAGTCATACAACAACATAATATTCATTGTTATAATATTCTATTCAGTTGAATAAACATGATTCACAAGTCAGCTTGGATTGGACAAGTCTTAACCAAAATTCCAAAACAGGGTAGCTAAGCACCTCTGGTCTTAACAAGTGGAAAGGTTGTCGGCTCCTGCATCTTTTCATTTTCAATGTATTGTGTATCATAACATATGCGATGAAGGCTCAACTCTATATGTGTTCACATGTAGGAATTTACATTATATCACATCCTACCAAAAATTGAAAAATGAAAAACATTATACTTCCTTTTACAACTATACAGAAGATAAAAATGTCAGTAAGGTAAAATTCCATCTGAATTTCAAAAAAATAAATACCACTTGCAAGATAAATTAAATAATTTTGGTTTAATCCCAAAATTTTGTAAAATATCCACCTTATGACCAGAATTTTAGGGGTGTTATGCTGGATCTCCAGACACCAAAGTCCATCTTGTCTACCTAAGATGTAACACCTGCAATGCCTATTGCCAATGAGGTGGGTGGATAAGGACTTTCAACAAACTCTTGCATATCTTAGTGATTTGGGTTGCAGCTTGCAATACCATTGATCTCCTACCATATTAAACCTCTCTCAGCTTTGGCCTTCAGAACATATATCACACAAAATGCTTTTAGGTCCCATTACAAATGAACTCTGTATCAGCTGTTTTGGCTGACATCAGCTGAATAGCATCCGACCCTTTCCTATCGAAATATTCCTACATTCTGCCTCAAGGTGCATTACCTACCTCTTCCTAACTTCTTAAATAATTTATGATATACTTTTGGGATGCCTTCCAAATAAACCTGATTACTGAAAATAAGTCTTTTACTGCCTCTTAGACAGACTATCTTGTTCACTGGGATTTTTATTTCCGCGCCCCTCCCCCAGTCTCTACATTGTTTTATGTACATACTAAAGAGTAAAGACCATCAACCATCTCCTGTCTGACGTTTTAGAATAACTACTTGATATTGTGACCATGATTAATCATAGTTAGGTCTAACTGGTTTTTAGCTGTGGCTTGAGAGTATCATTGAAGTATTGCTGCCTCTTGTTTTTCTTATGTCTTTCCTGGTGCAAGATCATATGACACCAATCAATTTGCAAACTAGATAAAAACATAGAACCTAACCTGTGAAGCACCTTCATGCTTATCCGGATGCCACTTTAAAGCAGATGAGCGAAAACTGCAATCATCAAACCAGAGAAAGTTACATGAATGATCCAATAGTTCAAATGAATATGTGCATTCTAATTTTATGAATAAAGGTTGCCTGCTGGTGTATAAGTTATTCACGAAAATTTCAACTAAGACCCTCTATGCAATTAAGCCCTCGTTACCCATCTAATGATTGTCATCCTTTTATTTTCCCAAGTATACGTATGGATCAATGAAATTCCATTCAGAAGTATTCAGAATGTTCAGCTGATATGTTATGAACCAACCAATTCTCCCAAAAGCCCGAGCTGTCCAGGAGGGGAAGGTCCATAACAAGGATCGTAACATTGCCCCACGTTTCCAAAGTCGACGTCCTCGTCGGCCCACTCTATCGACACTGGCCCAGTGAGCCTTCTCTCAGCTACCAATATTCAACAACTTAGCACTATGCCCATACATAATGTTAAATTATTTTAATCCATCCTATAGGTCGCCCCTGCCGGGAATCGAACCTTGGATGTGGGGTTTGGCTCTGATACCAATTGTTATGAACCAACCAATTCTCCCAAAAGCCCGAGTTGTCCAGGAGGGGAAGGTCCATAACAAGGATCGTAACATGATACTGCTATGGGTTTTACTAAATGATAAAAAGGTGTTTCAGTCAATATCCTAACCTAATCAATAACTTCAATATTCTGCTATTCAAATATATAGAAAGAGAGTGAGGAATTTGGACAGAGAAAATTACGAAGTAATGGCTTTCTAGCAAATAGTTAACTTATCTTCTAGAAAGCTTAATAGACACAAAAGGAAAATTTTATATTGAAAAATAATAATAACAATAGTAATAATAACAATAATAATAATAATAATAACTCAGTTTATTTTGTTCACTTTAATCCATTGAAGTCTTATCAAGTTGTCATCATCATCATCAAAACCCATTCCCGATACTTTCGGGGTCGGCTACACGGATTTTGGTTCTCCAAGCAATGCGGTCTTTCCACATATCCCCGCCTAATCTAAGCTCAAAGATGTTTTCCTTCACCGCTTTCATCCAAGTTTTCAACGGTTGTCCCATCCGTCTACACCATCCATTAACTTGCCAATCTAGACATTTTCTAATTGGTGTCGTGCTTGGTCCAACTCCGCACGTGAGCAAAGCACGTTAAACGCCTTTCTCTGATTTTGTTCTCCATGAGCGCTACATCTAAGTATCTCCTAATTCTTTTATTCCTAATTTTATCCTTACGAGATTTACCACACATCCATCTTAACATACGCATTTCTGCTACCGCCATCCTATGCATAAGTTGTCCCGTAGTAGCCCAACATTCTGAACCGTATAGCATGGCCGGTCGAACAATTGTCTTATAACACTTCCCTTTTAACATTGCAGGCATCCTTCTATCATATAATACTCCTCCTGACGTCATTCTCCATTTTGTCCAACCAGCTTTAATCCTATGGTCTACATCTTCTCCAATAGCCCCATTCTTTTGAATTATAGATCCTAGATATCTAAAAACCTCACACTCTGGGACCTCCACGCCTTCAATCTCAATTGCATTACTCCTCCCTCGTGATTCATAAACAAAGTTGCACACTATATATTCCGTCTTCGAACAACTAATTCTAAAACCCTACTCTCTAATGTCTGCCGCCACCTATCTAATTTTCGACCTAAACCTTCACTAGTCTCATCAATTAAGACAATATCATCTGAAGTCTTAATCAAGTAAGCCAACAAATCTTAAACATCTAATTTTGTGACTCGGACATGGTTTATATTCAAGAAACATGTTCTCAAAGAGAAAGATAAAAGTGTGTGATGTAAATGATGGATTGAGGAGAAGAAATCTGGCATAGTTGATAAACACTTCCAATTGCAATTCGCTAATCTGGCATATCAAGTTGACTCTCATGCTTTAATCAGAATAGGTGTGAATCGTATGATTCCATTCGTATACATTGACATGAGACATGCAATTCACGAGTCGTGAGAGCATTAGAAAAAAAAATGGGCGCGCATGTTTTGTTTATTGGGATCTAATAAAAAAAAAAGTCAATTTCATCTCAACGTTTTTATAAGACCCACACTTCTTAAATCTCTTAAAAAAAAAAAAATTCTTTGTTTGAACTTATTACTCTTTTGTTGCTTATACATGTTAACCCTAATGGCCAATTTTGAACAACTATCTATTTGATGAATGGGATGGGAGAAAGAAGATATGCCAAAGATGTCGATAATAAAAGACAATAATGAAAAAGCTAAGCAAAATTAAATGCGATAACAATATGACTAGTATAGATGAAGATTACTAAATGGAATGAAAAAGATTCCAAATGAATAAGGATTTTCTCTCTTCTTTTTTGTGGTTAGTAAATAATAATATACAGAATTTATCTTTTGATACTTTTTGTTGTATAATTGTGAAGTTGTGCTTACGATTAGACAATGACTTTCTATTTTGTACAATTTGCACTTTATGTAACATTCTAAGAGAGTGCATATTGATTTTGTATGGACAATATGGAGAATGAAGACGTGTTTAAAAAATCAACCACAAATCCAGAATTTGCCATTCAATTTGCCAAAAGTGGTAAACAATCACGATTCAACAACATTGACATCTGAGACCCATATTTGCTTTATGATGTTTTACAAGCCCCTAAAAGCTATTGGTGACTGGTAAGTAGAATTAAAGTCTCACTCATAACCATACGCTGTCAACTGACTAGCAAGTAGAGATGTATTAGTCAACTTGTTCTTCATAAATACATTATCTAAAAGAGTTCTCTCATCTTAAAATTTTCTTTTCTTCAAGTTTGGCCAAGCTTCTTGCAAATTTAGTTTATTGAATTAGTGCATATAAATCAAATAGATATCTTTTCATTTCCTAATTATTCCCTTCATTTCACATTAACAATTGTGTTCTATTCATTGTTCATGTATTGTTTGGCATTGCTTTTTCACAAATAAGCTTAAGAGCTTAATAATGTGATAAGAAAAAACATTGTTGAACTTGAAGTAGGCAAAAACACCTTTGATAAAAACAAATCACAATGCATAATGCAAGTGAGCCACTTACGCTGTTTTGACGTCTTCAATCTTTATAGGGCCAGTTAGGGGCAAGCCCAGAATTTTTCTTTGAGAATGTGAACCAATATCAGATGGCTCATTGTCAGCATCACTATCCTTTGCAGAACCCCAATTTCTCTTATTGCTTCTCCAGTTTGTCTGGTCTCTCCACTCAAATCCATTTGAGGAACTATTGAAATGAGAATCATCCCAGGACCTAAAGGACCAAGTATAATATCTGCTTCCAAATGTGGCTCGAAAGACTGTCTCTGACTGTTCGTCAAATTCGGTATTAAAATCCTCCATTCTAGCCTTTCCTGAATACCATAAGACAATATGCATTAAGAAGAAATGGATTTCTTACTATTACTACATATGAACAACATTAGTTGGAAAAATGCAATAGTCTGGAATGAATAATGAATACCACCAACATTATGGCATCTTTTCTACCATTTTAATGTCAGTGTTCATAGAGAAGCAACTTCTCATGTAGCTTCCCCAAGTATTGAGGCTTCACTTGTTTAGTCCATACTACAAAATTGCTACTCCTCATTAATATGCATGTTGTAATTAACTTACCAATTTAGTGAATTATGCAATTAGTAAGATTGTATTTGCATCTTCTTATTTTTAATTAATATAAAGGTTAAGGGTCCTTAAAACCCTACTTGCTTTCCAAAATATAAATAAATAAATATATTTGTGGCTTTGGTTCAAGATGTACATTTATTTTCATGAGTTGATCCAACTGATCATGTGTTAGTGTTCCTCAACAATCACCAGTTCACTACTATATTTCTCAAAAACTAGAAAAAAGAAAATGCTGTATCAATCTGATACTTGTCTAGATACTTCATAACAACTTAGAAAGTTGGGAAATTTAACTTGCTAAAAAAACTTGTTTCCCAAGCTATTAAAAAATTTAAAGCATCTTTCTCATCCAATTATAACTCAAAATTAAACACTTTCAGCCTCTCCTAATTATAAAAGCAATCAATAAAAGCAGGATTTATTACAATATTGGGAGAAACACCATTGCTAAGTAGTAAGGCTTGAGATTGACTCTTATCAACCCTTGCTAGAATTCCTATTTTTCTTCTCTCAATCATAACTGCGCAGGTCTCAGTGGCTAAAGCTATTGAGAAACATGCTGGGACTTTCTTTGGGGCACCAATTCCTTGACTCACATAACCTGATTAGGCGGGAGGTAGTCAGTGCTCCAAAGGACCATGTTGGCTTGGATATATAAAGATTGAAAGTATCCACCTAAGCACTTCTATCAAAATGGCTACAGAGATTTGGTACGGATGACCATGCTTTTTGGCATCAAGTCATTGTAGAGAAGTATGATGCTTAGCCAACGGGATGGTTCTCTAAAGATGTAAAATCTCTGTATGGGTGCGCAATCTAGAAACCAATTAGAAACCTTAAATATAAATTTGAGGAATCCATCAAATATTCAGTTCAACAAGGTACCAATGTGGACTTTTGGGGAGACAAATGGGCATGGTCCTTAACCGCTGAAACGTGCACATTTTTCACCATCTCCAATTCAGGCGTAAAGTTGGAGCTGTGTCTCAATTTGTGGTGGTTGGTGAGGGCAACAGGGTGAGATCTAGCATTGCATCGATAAGATCTGTGCATTATGGAGCTTATGAATATGTCCTCAACTTTCCAGATGTGTGGTTATGAGACGACAATCCCAATGATTTCATGGTTAAGGGTTGTTTAATAAGTTCTCTTCTCCTAGCAAGGTTGACCAAAGGCGGCAAAGCTAGGGACCGGATTTTTCAGCTAAGTGATTCTGGCTAATAGCAAGTCCCCCCAAGACAAAAACTTTCTTTTTGGACTTTTGCTCATCGTCGAGTACTTAATTATGACATCTTAGCTAAGAGAGGACTCTTAATTGTCAATCAGTGGGATGTGCTCTCTCTTGAGAGGTTTGGTCTTCCTTAGTTGTGGATTTGTGTGGGCTAATTTTGAGGGAGCCACATTCAATCATTTGGTCACTCAATGGTCCAGAAAGTTTCTTTCCTTAAAAGGTAATTGGCTATGGGACCATGTTCTCATAGCACGCTTGTAAGCTCTTTGGCGAGAGAGAAATTCTAGTGTTTGAGGGGAGAAGTTTTGAAGTAAACCATGTATTTGTTTGAACATAAATCTGACTGTGTGGCAATTGGGTACTCTTGGAGCATTTTTAAAGATAGCTCTATTCCAGATGTCTTTTGTGGCTGGGCCAGCCTGTTTCATGGCATGTTGTAATTTTCTATCTTGACTATTTGAGTCTCTTGTTCTCTCTGTTTGTATCCTTTGGGCTTGAAATTGCCTGTTTCGAGGTATGATACCAATATTCTTGCTTATTAGTTTATTTCGTTTACTGTTATTTCGTTTACTATTTATTTCATTATTTTCGTTTAATGCAATTCGTTTATTTACTAGTTCGAATCTATTAATTGGTATAAGAGCCGAACGATTCTAGTTAGTTTGATTTCAAAGTTCGAAGAAAAATGATTGAAGAAACAAAATTCTAGCAGTTAGCAAAGGCAATATTACTGAAAATGCAGAAGATTGAATAGAAGATGGATGAGATGATTAACAACTACATGTTTGGCAACACAAAGGCCGGAGAACAGACCCAAGCAGCACCACCGTCACCGGCAGCGCTGCAAGGGCCCAACCTTGACACCATCGATGGTGGCACACAACCCCACGACGATGTGGAGTCGAACGAACAGCCACGCACAGTCGCCGTCGCAAACTGCTCGCAAACGCTGTTTCCACATACTACTTGCAAACGTCACAGTAGCACCACCACTGCCATCAATGTCGTAAGCCACCACTGTCGTTCGATTGATCCACAAACAATTTTTGATCGAACCTCACATCCTTTGATCGAACCTCCCCAAAGATCACCGTCACAACCTCCATCACTGTCGCACGTCCCAGCCTCCACGGTCCCCTCGACCCAACTACCTCTGACCAATCACCCTACTTTAGTCGATCAACCTTCCCAACCGCCTCACAAACTTCCATCAGCCACCTACTCAATCGATCGACCCTGCCAACAACTCGATCGACATCCACTTCCCCCTTCAATTACTCAATCGACCAAACAAACCCCTCCATTAGTCGCTCACACTCTCTCCACTTCTTGTCCTCCACCGAAACCCCCACCCCATACCCGCTTCTTTCCGTCGCAGCCCGTTCTCCTCACGTCACAACTCCATCGAAGCCACACTAGAAAACCCCAACCCTCTCCTCCTTGTTTCCTTCGCATTGGGGAAGAAGAATTTTTTTCCAAACAGTCCCTCCTCCAATTTTTATTAAAGCCCCTTACATAAATATTTTACTCAAGTCCTCAGGCTATTCACACCCCAACAGTCATTCAGTACCACCAAATTCTACGGACCAGGCTATTTGCAGCATTCATAATATGTTAAAACTGTCTAGATTGGCAAGTTAGTGGAGGATGTAGGAAAATCGCATTAGTTGGATAACCAAAATACGTGTAGCCGACCCCGGGAGTATCAAGAATGGGCTTTGATGATGATTCATCATCAGCACTTGTTTCTGATCAAGTTATCTCCCACCAGCACACAGTACCCAAGACACCACTGGACACATATTCGAATCCAATTTGGGTCAATTTTGAGACTAGTTTGCACGCAACTTTCAACTTGGGCAATGGATCTACATCGAACTCAGTCTTCAAATTGGATTTTATTTTTGGTGTCAAGTTCTTTGGGGTGCCAGCATCTACAAAAGTACAGTTTAGGTTAGACTTCTACTAGGACACTTAACCGTGTGCTCTCTCTGTTGCTGCTTCTTCTGGTATGACTTCCTTGCTTCAAGCTTCTTCAACCCGTGAAGGTTGATAAACTTAGCATATTTATTAATATTAGGAATGGTAGTATTTTAGTAATATTAGACAATTCTATTATTCTTGTAATAGGTATTCAAATTAGGGCTCTCATATTTGTTTCCTATTAGGTTTACAGTTTGATTTGGAAAATAGGTTAAGTTATTGATGCAATCGTTTTTCGCTCCATGCTTTGACCAATCCTACTGACCTGCACAAGAACGCATGTAAGCCACGGACCACCGTTATGGTGGCCGATGGCACTTTGATGCTAAAGTCAGACAGGGATTTGAAGAAAGTGTAATGTTGTAAACAGGGCATTTGTAGCGTACCTTAGCTTACCAACCTGTCTTATTTATAGTGTAGGAATCCTGGTTCGACCAGGCCATCGATGGCGTAGTTTAGGAATGAGATCTTCGTGTAGATTCTTCTCTAATTAGGAGTCTTGCAGTATGACGGAAGTTCCCTGTTAGCCTTGTACTCCTAGATACGCGGGAGATAGTTCCCAGTCTGAGAGTAATCTGTAAGAGGAAGTTTCCATGTGTGATATGTACTTTGGTATTTGCTTCCTAGTTGGAAGCGGAGAGCTACTATAGTTGCATGTCTGAAGCCGATCCTTGAGATACTTACCTTAGTAGGGCTTAGCAAGTTGTAAGAGTTCGAGTCTATTTGGTGGGCTGCATTGGGCGGGCTTAGAACCGCTTGAACTGGATCAGAGTTAGGCTGACGCTGGGGCCCGTAATTCCTCGAGATCATCATGACTCGTGTATGACTCAGGAATGTGACCGTTTTGGTGCATCATTAGCTACTCCCCCCGAGTAAGTGGGGCGCTTAGTCGGTCCACTGACTCTTTCAAAAACAATTGTACCGTCGTGATGATTGAACTCGAAGCGTTTGTCTCGAGTGACGCATAATATTAATGGGTACGCGAGTACTCAAGGAGGGAAGGTGCGATTTGTCTTCTCTATAAATATTTGCTGCTTCGAGAAAGGTTTTCTCATTCTTATCTGCATTGTTTCTTCAAGCAATAGTGCTGCTGTAAAGTTCGATTTGTTCTTTCTATCAATGGCAGATAATGTGGAACTTTCTTCCAAGGATCTGTTGTCCTTCACTTGCCTCAAGCACTCCGAGGGTAGCCCGGTTGACAAGGAAGCACAGACTCTTCGAAAACTTGTCGTATTCGTGTCCAACACGTATCTGACACATGACACTCACTCGACACGTCTCCGACGCGCATCGGACACTTGGTCAACGTGTCAGCAAGTGCCAAACACATGGTCAATGTGGTCAACGTGTCGGACACTCCTCCAATACACCCGAAACTTGGTCAGGAGACAGTTAAGACTCGAAAGCCAATTTTGTTTTATTTTTTTTACTTTTAGATGTTTGCAAATAACCACGTAATATAATGGTGTTGATCCATCTGAAGTGAATGACTATTTCAATTGTGATTTAAGACAAATAGGGCAAAAAGCCACTAAAGTATAGAGGTAATCTATGCTTCTTATTTTTTCTCTCATTTGTTTTTTCTCTCCCCTACTATATTTTTTCTCTACTTTAATTTTTTCTTGCAACAGTATCATCTTCTTCAAAACACTCTAGGAAGACACTTTATTAGATTATTATTTATAGTTATGACTTATTACAAAAAATAGTATGACGTATCGACGTGTTTCCGAGTCCTAGTTTTTGGGAAATTGCAGGTCCAACACGATGCGTGTCTGTATCCGTGCATCCTTGCCGGTTGATAAACCCGAGTTAATCAGGCTTCAAAATTTACCGTAGAGTTTTCTTGGTTCTTGGCTTCAAAATCCGAAGCATTGGTTCTTAGCTTTGGTGGATTCTTCATACTTCAAGCTTGGGAGTCGTAGAGTTTTCCGATACTTCCAGTTTGATATCCGTGCGTTTTTCTTGTCGCTTGCTTGTATATTTTTTGTATTCCTGATGCAACGCTGGTTTTGATGTCACTCCTATGTTTCAGGAAAGTTTGTTGTTCTGTCTCTTACTGAGGAGAAGAGGCGGATAAAGAAGGAATTCTTCAAGCTTCCTTTGATGACCGTTGAGGTCGTAATGTCAGGTAACGTTGTGCGCAGCGAGTTGCTGCGGTGTTCTCTGGTGCCCTCGTCGTGCCGGGTTTACCAACTGAAAGGGGTTGTTAGTCGTCGTTCGAGGAAGAGAAGCTTGGCCCTGCCCAGCCCGACTAGGCTTGCAGAATTGGAGGAGAATGTGCCTCCTATCGTTGCTCTGAGGAGACAACCCTCTGACAGTGCGGCTTCTCCCCTTGGGCTGTCACGGTCTGCCCAGGCGGCAACTTCGAGGGGTTGTCGCTTGCCTCTTGATGCTGCCACTCCCCCTGTTGACTTAGAGGGGAAGGACATTGGACCACGCATTGACGCTTCATGTCACTATGGTCTCGAGATAGTCGTTCGTGCCCTTAAGCCGTACAATCTTGTCGCGCTGCATCCCGAAGCTCGCGGGGGAGTTCTTGCTTTAGAGAAAGCTTTCGCGGACCTGAGGATGTCATATTCAGATTCCCTCTACCGGGTGGACTCTTTGACTAGTCAGCTGCAGAGTCTCAGTATTTCCGTGAACTTGGGAGCCGTGAGGGTCGCGTTTCTGCCACTGAAGCGAAGTTTGCGGGCGCAAGATTTCAACTGAGGGCGGCCAAGTCTGATTTGGTGTCGACCCGTGTTGAGCTGGGGCGGACTAGGGCTGAACTGAAGCGTCTAGATGCGGTTGTGGACAAATGGTCGTATGATCTGGAGGCCTAAGAAACTGAAAGAAGACAGGCGGAGACGGAATGGGTCGTTGAGCGACGGCAACTGGAATCTGCAGTTGACGAGGGGCTCCGCCATGTTCATGAGGCGGAGCGCTTGTCGAAGGAGCGCTTGTCGAAGGAGCGTTCGCACTACGCTGCCTTGGTAGGTGCGGTGGACTTCGATATGTCGGGACGGAGACCATTGATCTCGTTAGAGGTTACTCGGGGCAGATTGAAGCTGTTGGAGCTAATCAGACAGGGGCATCCTAGTGTCGACCTTGATTTTACCCGTTACAAAAAGGTTGTTTTTGGACCGATTTCTCGAGGGAAGGTTCTGGTTCCGCAGAGCTAGCTGCTGAGGAGGTTGTCTCTCCTTAAAATAGTTGTAACGTCCTTCCCAGGGCAGAAAAAAAATTTTGAATGAAAGTGTTGTTTTTCCCTGTACTATTGAGTTTTCTTTAGATGCTTTGTAGATTGTAGTATTTGTACTACCGGGCAGAACGTTTGTTTTTGTTAGTCAAATTGTATTGACTGCTTTCGTTTGTCGATGAACTGTTGTTGTCTATGCGTCGCAGACTGTGTTGAGATGCCCCAAAGACTATTATCTTTCGGGAGCATTGATTGTTTGGCGGGTTAGTGTCATCATATAATGGCCCTGTCATTGCTCTCGCATGGCAGATTAGGTGTTGAGCAACGGAAGCCATTGTCATCAGTCAAGGACTAAGTTTTCCCGATCCTTGTTTGTTGGAGGGCCATGCTCCTTTGGCGAGTCGTCGCCATCAGCAGACAAGCGCTGGCTAGGCTACCGCTTCCTCGATCGTCGTGGTCCATGTATAACGGACTAGGCGTCGGGCACCAGAAGCCATCATCAGCCACAAACTGACTAATCTTACCTAGTAAGTTCGACGATCATTGTATATTGGAGAACAATGATCCCTTCGTGAGTCATCGTCATTAGTGGACCAGCGTTGACTAGACTCCCACTCCGTCATCCGTCGTAGTCCACGCGAAGCGGACTAGGCAACGTTCACCAGAAGCCA
Organism: Berberis vulgaris; assembly: GCA_963556465.1. NCBI lineage: Eukaryota > Viridiplantae > Streptophyta > Magnoliopsida > Ranunculales > Berberidaceae > Berberis > Berberis vulgaris. The sequence goes on along the minus strand of OY747124.1, from coordinate 74,765,436 downwards.
TCGTCATCAATCGCGAACTGACTAAGCTTACCTGATAAGTTTGGCGATCATTATCTGTTGGAGAGCAATGATCCCTTGGCGAGTCGTCGTCATCAGCGGACCAATGCTGATTAGACTCCCACTTTCTCGGCCGTCGTGGTCCGTGCGCATCGGACTAGGCGTCAGCCACCAAAAGCCATCGTCATCAGTCACGAGCTAACTAAGCTTACCTGGTAAGTTCGACGATCATTGTCTGTTGGAGAGCAATGATCCCTTAGTGAGTCATTGTCATCAGCGGACCAGCGTTGACTAGACTCCAACTCCCTCGGCCATCGTGGTCCGAGCGCAGCGAACTAGACGTCAGGCACCAGAAGCCATCGGCATCAGTCGCAAGCTGACAAAGCTTACCTGTTGCGACTAAGCTTACCTGGTAAGTTCGACGATCGCTGTCTGTTGGAGCGTAATGATCCCTTGGCAAGTCATCGTCACTAGCGCTGACTAGACTCTCACTTCCTCAACTGTCATGGTTGCGCGCAACGGACTAGATGTCAGGCACCAGAAGCAATCGTCATCAGTCGCAAACTGAATAAGCTTACCTGGTAAGTTCGGCAATCATTGTCTGTTGTAGAGCAATAATCCCTTGGTGAGTCGTCGTCATAAGCGGACCAGCATTGACTAGACTCTCACTTCCTCAGCCGTCGTGGTCCACGCGCAGCGGACTAGACGTCAGGCTAATATTCGAGTCTGGTCATAACCGGGATGGTCGAGGGTCATAACGGACAACAGTGAAAGTTTTAGTAAAAGCAAATATTTTATTGATAATATTTTTTTAGATGATCTACATTCCATGGTCCTTTAAGCCCGTCGCTGTCTGCGTCTTCAAGCCAGTATGTTCCCGGCCTGTTGACCTTAGCAACTCTGTATGGTCCTTCCCAATTTGGATTTAGCTTTCCCACACCAGCTTCTTTGGTGTTTTGCCAAGTCTTCTTGAGTACCCAATTCCCCACCTTGAGTTCGCGTAGCTTGACCTTCTTGTTGTAAGATTGCACCATTCGTTGTTGGTAGGCTGCTATTTTGGTGGAGGTTAGATCTCGTTTTTCATCGAGGAGGTCTAGACCAACGCGGAAGGCTTCATCATTACCGTCTGGTCCAAGCTCTTCCGTTCGGAAGGTTGGCACCTCGAATTCTACCAGAACCATAGCTTCTGACTCGTATGCTAGGGCGAAAGGCGACTCTCCGGTAGGGATTCTTTTGGTGGTTCGATATGCCCAAAGTATTCCTGGTAGCTTTAGAACTCATTTTTCTTGAGCCGCATCAAGCTTTCTTTTGATAGCCTCATGGATCGTTCGGTTGGTAACCTCCGTTTGGCCGTTGGCTTGGGAGTGCCCTGGCAAGGACAAGTGGTTATCAATATTCAAACTTTTGCACAATTTTTTAACCTTGATACCTTCGAACTGAGTTCCGTTGTTGCTGACCAATACTCGAGGAATGCCAAATCTGCAAACGAGGGTGGTCCATATGAATTTTTTGATCTAGACCTGCCCTATTTTGGATAGGGGCTCGGCTTCGACCCACTTGGTAAAGTAGTCGACGGCCACAAGAAGGAACCTTTTACCGACTGATGCTAGAAGCGATTCGACGATGTCCATTCCTCATTGTGCGAATAGTCACGGACTAGTCATCGGGGTCTGTGTACAGCGCGAACCTCTGACATTTGTCGCACTTGCGGACAGTATCTTTGGTGTCTCGCTGCATGGACGGCCAATAGTACTCTAGAGTCAGCTTTGTGGGCGAGGGTTCTTCCGCCCGGGTGATTCCCGCATATACCGTTGTGGATCCTTCCCAGGACCTGGCTTGCCCCTGAAGGTGACAGACATCGGAGCAAGGCCCCGTCACTGATCTCTTATATAACTTATCGTTTAAGAGAGTACCTTGCTGCTCTGTTCTTTGGTCTTCTGGCCTCGACCTTCTCAATTGGGAGGGCTTCGGTTGCTATGTATTCCAGTATCGGAGACATCTCTAGGTTCTTCTTCGTCGAGGCTCGATTGTTCTTGGTATTCAATGAGGTCGCCTGAGACTTCATCGGAGGCTGAGGCTTCTCTGGCTAGCGCGTCAGCTCTTTTGTTGTCATCCCGAGGGTACTGTATGAGTTCGCACTTCTCGAACCTGCCCATTACGCCAAGTACCTTATCGCGGTAGGCTATCATGCAGGGGTCTTTGCTGTTGAAATCCCCTTTAACCTGGTTGACCACCAGTTTCGAGTCGTATGTTGTTAGGTGATCTATCCCAATCCCCAACGCTAGCTTTAGGTCGGACAGGAGGGCTTCGTATTCGGCCTCATTGATTTAAGCGGGGAAGTCGAACCTGACTGTTTTTTCGATGGTGAAACCGTTGGGGGAGCGAAGTGTAATTTCAGCTCCGCTTGCCTTCCTGGTTGACGACCCTTTGCAACACATAATCCAAGCCTGAATATTTGAGTCTGAGAGTTGGTTGCCTGTCTTCAGCTATTATCACCAGTGAACTCGGCAATGAAATGTGCCAGCGCCTGGGCTTTGATGGCGGTTCTTGGAGCGTAGTTTATGTCGAACTGTCCGAGCTCCACTGGTCATTTCAATATCCTGCCGGATAGCTCAGGTTTATGTAATACTGAGCGGAGCGGATGTTTGGTCAGGACCATTATAAAGTGGGCCTGAAAATAGGGCCTTGATTTTCTAAAGGATACGACCAGTGTTAGAACCAACTTTTTAAGGTCAGGATAGTGTCTCCGCTTCCACGAAGGTTTTGCTAGTGTAATACACTAGTCTTTGGGTCCCTCGATCGTCTCGTACCAGGGCCGAGCTGAAGTTTATCACAGATCGATTATCATGGGTTAACGTTGACTCCTTTAATTACGTGTCATGGAACATACGGAGAAACAGGACGTTCATTGAGCTCCCAGTGTCTACCAAGGACCTCCTTATTTTCCAATTTGCCAAGGAAATTGTTACACCAAGGCATCATTGTGCGGGAGTTGTATGCCCTGGAGGTCTTTTTCCGTAAATACTAGTGGCACGGAGGGGTCTCGCTTCTGAGCACGCGATACCAGCTGCTCGCCACGTACTGCTTGGATCCTCGTACCTCGGAGAGCCTTTTTCCTGGATCTGTTTGATAGTTCGAACTCAGAGTGGGCTCCATGAAGCACGTATATTTTGTTGGCCGATTTCTCCCTGGGCTTGGCTTCGCTTCTGGCTGCCCGTTCTTCTACTAGGGCGATGAAGCTCTGCGCTTCCCTTGCTAAGTCTGTCATGCTTGCTGGAGGGTCCAGCATCAGAAAGTTATAGAACTTTCCTTTCCCCAGGCGGCCTTCGATGAAGGCTGAGGCGGTTGTTGTGTCGTTGCACACGTTGACGGTGGTTAACTCACTGTTGAAGCGGGTTAAATATGAATTCAGTATGTCGTCAGGCTTTTGTTTCATCTATCTAAGCGTCTTTATCGTTGATAAACCTTGATGTAGGAAAAACGATCTTAGATCTGATTCGGGGTTTGTTGGTGCTACCGATGTTTCGGGAGCGCCAATTTGATGTATGCGCTCTATCTGCACCGTCGAGGGTGGTGAAGTAGCGCCAGATTGAACGCTCGGCGTTTCCCCTTGTTATCCATCGTTGAGTGATTTAGTGGTCACCATCCCTCCGTATTTTGAAGGAAGATGATGCTAGTTAAAGGTTAGGAACTTTGTCGTCTCCACGGACAGCGTCAAACTGATACAGTCGTTTTTCGCTCCCTGTTTTGACCTAATCATGCTAACTCGCACAAGAAACGCACGTAAGCCACGGACCACCATTGTCGTGGCCGATGACACTCTGATGCTAAAGTCAGACAGGGATCTGAAAAAGGTGTAATGTTGTAAACAGGGAATTTGTAGCGTATCTTAGGTTACCAACCTCGTGTCTTATTTATAGTGCAGGAGTCCTGGTTCGACCAGGCCATTGATGGCGTAGTTTAAAAACGAGATCTTCGTGGAGATCCTTCTCTAATTAGGAGTCGTGTTATAGGAAGGAAGTTTTATGTTAGCCCTGTGTTCTTTGATACACGGGAGATAGTTCTCAATCTGAGGGTAATTCGTAAGAGAAATTTTCCCTGTGTGATATGTACTCTGGTATTTGCTTCCTAGTTGAAAGCGGAGAGCTGTTGTAGTTGCCTATCCGAAGCTGATCTTCGAGATACTTGCCTTAGTAGGGCTTACGGGTATTGAGGATAGTTGTGAGACATGTGGGCTTAGCAAGCTGTAAGAGTTCGAGTCCGTTTGGCGGACTGCATTGGGCGGGCTTAGAAGCGTTTGGGCCGGATCAGAGTTGGGCTGACGGTAGGGCCCATAATTCCTTGAGATCATGACACATGTATAGCTCAGGGATGTGACTGTTTTGATGCATCATCGGTTATAAATAAAAAGGCACAGGTTGCCCATTGTTAGTTGGTTGATATAAAAGTTATTTGTTATTAGTTTATTTTGTTTATGTTATTTCATTATGTTATTGCAATTTCGTTTATTTACTAGTCCAGATGTATCACTATTACTCTTGTCTAGATTCACCCCCCTCCCCGCCCCCCCAAAAAAAAAAAGATAATATGTCTGATTTTATTTTCACATGACATGCTTTTGGGGGGTTGACAAAGACAACTTTAATAAAAACACCAATATCTGTATACATAAATAGACAAATACAAGTGCATTTGTTTGTGTGGCTGTGAGTGTGTGTGAGTCAGTCATCAGCTTTGGTGTATATACTAACCTTTCCTAGAACGTGATGAATATTTAGGCGTGGCTTTGCGAGAAGAATTCTTTCGTCGAGATTTTTCATGAGAACAATCTGAATTATCTGCTTGGGCTGCATCCCAGCCATATTTTGAGCCAGCATTCATTGTTGGATTCACATCCTGGAAATAGAACCACGTATCATAGACAGCCCAAAATATTTTAAAATAAATAATAATAATAATAATAATAATAATCAAGAAGTCAGAGTATAAAAGTTATTAACATTAAAAGAAAAATCATAAAAAGAAAGAGATAAAAATCATAAGGAGACCGTAGAAAGCCTTTATCATTTAACTAGTTAACTTTGAAAAGATTAGCAAGAAAAGATATGGCTTAGGCACTTGACTCCAATCAAATAATAATATAATTTACAAGAGTCACCTGAAATGGGTATTTCTTAAAAAGAAGATCTCTAAGAGCTTTCTTTGCATCTGCACGCTTTTGACGTGTTGCATATCTGATATAATTCTGCATTCCAGGGTTGTTACATTAGATAAGATAAAAGAATTAAATTTAAATATCTGTATGGATATGAAGTGTCTACGTTCAGGAAGCTTAATTAAAGTGTCCATATCAGAGAATCCTTACAGGTTTACCTTTATTTAATGAACATATCCATTTTTTTTATTTCAAAAAGAAAATGAAAACTTTAGGAACAACTCCACTCTTTAAAATTAATACATATCAACCACAGAATCAAACACGGTGATGAAAATTTAGGTGAATTAGAAAAGGGAACAACGGTCCCTCGTCACTGCACAGCGCGACTAAAAAGTGCAACATTATCACAATGAGAATAGTAATCAGTACTTTTAAGAGGGAAACATGAGATGTCCACAGGGCACTACCCAGCAAAAACCACTGGACGAGAAACAGGGACCAACATACATAAAGCACTCTCAGTCTCTCTTTTTCAAATCCTGAAAAACACCCCTCGTTTTCTGAAAATCTGTGGCATGGACACTTTTTCTTTAGTTGGTAAAAGATAATTATATTGATAACAAAAGGAGGGAGGGTGGCAGCAGTGGAAAAAGAAGATTGAAAGTTGAACCACCCACAAAATGTACATCGAGTGTGACTATTCAGCACTATGCTATCCCAGTTGAACCTACAAGAAGAGAACTCAGTATCTTTGAATATATCCCACTTACTACCCCCACAACCATAAAGACACTTTAGTATCTATCCAAATGCTTTCTACAGATTTATGCACATTTCTACAAAAAAAGATTGTTTCTTTCTTTAAACACAAACTACTGCATGGATGAGCCTATCCCAAGCCAACTTTGCTACTGGTGAGAGATTGAGATGTCCACTGTTGGAGGCCAGCTAGAGCTCGATCGAAGAGTACAATGAAGCTGGGAGAGGGGAATTAATGTGACACTCAGCTAGAGCTTTAAAAGAGCAATGGAACATTAAGTGATCTATTGATTCTTCAGCCACCCCACAAAGAACACAGCGGTTGGGGATGAGGCTTCAATGGCTGACTGTCCAAAGGAGGAAGGAGGCCCTTGGAGGAACATCTGCAGTCCAAATAAGAGAATGAAGCCTGCTGATTCTCTGCTCAAGTTAGAAGGACTCAAGCCTAGGAGCCACTGCCTCATAGCAATCTCTAACTGAAAAATAGCAACTTCCCCCCTCCATAACCACTTATCTTTGTTATCATCCAGATGAACTTGGTCAGTGGTAGAGAGACGGCTGAACATCTGTTCCCACTTCTGAATCATTCAGGTTTCTTTTGAGATGGAAGTTCCAACATTGGTCTAGGCCGACATTGCCCCAGAACTCTCTGATGTTATTGAAGATGTTGTAGATACTTGGAAAAAGAATGCTTGAGAGTGCTTTCTCCTATCCATTTGTAGCTCCAAAACTGAATTCTAGCCCCATTGTGAACTTCAAAGGTAATGTTGTCAGCTACAAAATATTTGAACTTCATGACACCCTTCCACAAAGACCACCCATAAGTGGGAGCTTGGTTTCTGGTAAACCAATCATAGGGAGCTCTATACTTAGATGCAATGATTTTTCTTCAAGGAGCATTTGTTTCACCCTAAACCTCCAAATCCAATATATAAGCAGAGCTACATTAAAATCTTTAATTTTCATTATACGCGAACCAACTAATGCCTTAGGCTGACAAACTTTTTTCCAAAAAGGGAGAGGATCCGCAAAGAAAGTTTAGGTTGACAAACTTTCTTCCAAAAAGTTTCTCATGCATTTTCAATTATGGTTAGACACAGGTGGGAATTGTGCACAATGACATCATGTGAATAGGGATGCTTGAGATTGTGCTCTCATTATGAAAGTTGTCATACCAGCCTTGGCTATATTATTTCTTCCAACTTCTTAGCTGCCTTCAATCCTTTCACTGTCTCCTGCCAAACTCTAGTATTCTTGAATTTAGCTCCAAGGGACATGCAAGGTAATCAAGGTAAGACTCATTTCCTACATTCCAAAAGGCTAGCCCACTCCTCAATCTAGAACCACTCCTACAACAATGAGGTGAGACTTTACAAAGTTCACTTTGAAGCCAGAAACGACCTCAAATCACAGTAGCAAGTCTCTCACTGCCAAGACCCCCTCAACATATTGAAGAATGGGAATGGTAAGGGAGCAACTAGATCCTTGGAAACCATGAATCAAACCCAGCTAATGAGTTTTGGTGATAACAGCTATTAGCCCTTCTACATCCAAAGAGAAGAGTAACTAAGGATGCATGGACACTGATACGCGCGTCGTGTCGGATATGGACACGTCAAGCCGACTCGACAATTTTCCAAAAACTAGAACTCGGGGACACGTCGACACATCATACTATTTTTTTTAATAAGTCATATAAACATAAATAACAATCTAATAAAGTGTCTTCATAGAGTATTTTCATCTTTGTTGCACGTAGAAAAAAACATAGAAGAAAAAACGTACAAAGAAGATATACAAATGCGGAAAAGAAGATGATGTTTTGTTGTAAGAAAAAACAAAGTAGAGGAAAAATATAGTGGAGAGGAAGTAGAGAGAGAAGAAGCAAATGAGAGAAGAAAAATAAGCATATACTATTTGTATGCTTTAGTGGCTATTTGTCCTATTTATCTTGAATCTCAATTGAAAGAGTCATTCACTTCAAATAAATAAACAACCATTAAATTAAGTGATTACTTGCACACATCTAAAAGTAAAAAATAAAACAAAGTTGGTTGCTGAGTCTTGACTATGACTTGACCATGTTCCGAGCGTATCGAAAGCGTGTCTGACACATTGACTACATTGATCATATGTTTGACACCTGTCGACATGTTGACCACATGTCCGACACGTGTCGGAGGCGTGTCGAGCGAGTGTTGGTGTCTGATACATGTCGAATACGGATACGACAAGTTTTTCGAAGTGTCAGTGCTTCCTTGAGAGTAATGGGGAGAGACGAGTAACGGGGGAGCAGGTCACCTTGCCTTAGCCCCCTCGAAGACTTAGGTCCCATTGATGGATATGGAGAAGGGGGTCGTTGAAATCCAAGCTCTTCATTTCTATCCAAACCTAAACTAGATCATCATGTGTTGAAGATAACCCCATGAAACTAAGTCAAATGCCTTGTAAAAGTCTACCTTTACCACGATTCCAGCCTTATCGTGCCTGAACCTTGATCCAGGATCTCATTTACAACGAGCACACTATCAATTAATTTTCTTTTTATCAATACTAGCTAACTGAAGAGGATAGATAATTTGGGGAAAAGCACTGTACAATAATCTTGTATATTGAGGATGACAAACTAATAATGTTCCTGGAATTCAGGTAATGAGAGTGTTATTGAGCCTCCACTCCAAATTATCAAACATTCCAATACAGTAAATCAATTTAGTCAGGGTACGAGGGCGCACACAAGGTGCATGCCTAGTCATGCCTTAGGTGCAAGGTGCAATACTAGGGGTGCGCCTAACGTACTTCAGGTGCATGCCAATTGGAACACTTAAAAATGTATTGAGATAATAAACTAATAAAATTTAAATTAGCATGCAAATTCATATAAGAGAAAGCAACAATTTTTCAAGATTAAAAAAAAAAATATATATATATATATATATAGCATTGTCAACCATAAAACTTGCACCCAAGAATTCAAACTAAAATGTCAAATTGTCAAATTCACCATTAAAAAAGAAAATAGTTCAAAATAAGTCATATCATAGACAACAATTCTATAATCTATGGAGTTCAAAATCAATTTATAGATAGCAATTCTATAATCTATAGTACTATATTATAGATTTCAAATTTAATCCAAAATTTATTGGCATGAAATCAGTCCTAGACTCCCTGCATAATCAATCTAGTCAATCAGTATTCAGTCCATAATGGCACAATCAATATCAAATTGGTAACAAATAAAATGTTTAAGGACTCTGAGTTTCAGTTTTTTCACATTCTCTATTGATTGCTAAGTACTAACATGGTTTTTAGCTGTGCACTAAGATAAAAGAATATTGACAGCAAGCAAGCAACCCAGCTACTCTGCTCTGTGTGTGAAGAAAAAGAGGAAAAAAATAAGAGCAAAGGAAGAACCATGGGGAGAATAAAGAGGGACAACGAGCCAGTAGCAAAATTACTGTGCTCTACGTGTGAAGAAGAGGGAAAAAAATAGTGAGAAACAAAATAACCATGGAGAAAAGAAAGAGAAAAAACATAAAGAAAAGAACAATTAAATTAAAGATTGAGCATTTAGCTAGTACTTACATCCAAGGAATGCGATTTCGCGAAATTTCAACGAAAATTTCATTTTTTTGAAATTACGAAAAGAAAAATGGCGAAATTAAAAGTTGCATTTTTTCGAAAAATTTCGAGATTTTTTCGTTAATTTTGAAATTTTTTCGTAAATTTTGTTTTTATGTAAAAATACAAAACCCAGCTACCAAAAATTGCATTATTTCGAGGGTTTTTTCGAAAATTTCGGATTTTTTTGTAAATTTTGGGGTTTTTTTAGTATTATCAATTCTTCTAATTATTTATTGATATTTAAAACCACCCTCCAGATTTTCTAATTATCATTTCTTCTACTTATATATTGATTTTTGAAACCACCTCCTAATTTTCTAATTATATATATTGATTTCATGTTTGCTTAATTCATTGGTATTTAGGCTTCATTTAATATGTTTAATTGATTTATTTACTTGCATCTATTCTTTTCACATTTTCATATACCTTCGAAATTCATTATATATTTTTTATGTATCCTCGAAATTTTGACATTTTTTCTTTACACACCGAAATATTTCTTAAAATTAGGATACCGAAATGAACTCGAAAAACGAAATCACAATCCTTGCTTACATCCAAGCTAAGTAGTAGAGAAGTTAAAGAAGTGCAGCTATTGAGGGAGATTGGAGAAGGTAAAGAAGAATATTGTAGTTACATGTTTCAAAAAGAAAACACAAAAGGATACAAAATGCGCATTTGTACAAAAAACATGCCTTTTAGCACCTAAACTAAAACAACGCAGTTCTTGAACACAGTGCGCCTCGACTGTAATGGGGGCAACTCTGCGCCTTTCCACCCTACGCGCCTAAGCACATTTTAGCTACACTGCACTAGATTTGATAAGACACAGCACATACTGTGCTTAACACTCCCTATCGTCTCATAAACCGACACACTTGTCGTTGTCACTATTGCATAATTTGATATCTAAACAATGTTATTATATAGGATAAGTTAAAAATTTATTTGACAAAACTGCAAGCAACATGCACTATTAAAGTTAATAGGGGATAATATCACTTTCCCGGTTAAGTAGGATTTACCCGACATTTTTTTTCTTTGGAGTTCCCCTCCACCACTTTCATGATTATAGGACATTATATTTGTAAAATGCCCTTGTACTGCCAACTACGAACATGGTGTGATTCTGCAAACATAATCCAAAATCAAGATTTAAACTCCTATTTGCAATCACACTGTCATAGCCCTCAAACCCCACTCCTCGCCCTAAAGTGTTATTTCCCACTTGTTTTTCCCCCATCTTTTAATTCCTTTTGTGGATAACCATTGCGAATACAAGGAAGGCCAAGGCATCTAATAGTCAAGATACGAAGCCGCTACTTTGAAAAGGTAAGTTTAATCATTAATGAGATGTAAATGTTGTCTTATGCACTAAGGATAATTCTCAAGAAACCAGACACATTATTGTCTTAACCCCCAAAAATTCATTCGTCCCACTCTATCGGCCCACAGACCCCATTCCCATTTTGTATCTACATTCCCTAATTGCAACATATATCTTATCATAGATCCTACAAATTATGCAAAACATTAGCCTCCGTCAAGTTCCATATGTAAAGATACCCCATAAGGTGCTCAAGAGCTTAAGTTTATGATCAATTGTTTTTCACATATTATTAAAATATCAATGGTCTAGTGAATGATATAGTTGGTAGCAAAGCAAAGAAGAGACTATTAATCACTTTTTTTTTCTCGTGCAACTTTACCAACCTAATTTGGAGAAAGCTTTGCTCAGAAGTAGCTGACTTTATTCCTTTTATCAACTTTTTCAATCACTGCTCATTATCAACTTTTTCAATCACTACTCATAAACTGGAACAAAGAGAGCTGCTCACTTAAAGGCTATGTAACAACGTCTCGGATACGAAATGTTGGATACGTCAAGGCAAAACAAAGACAGTAGGGGATACGTTGGGGACACAAGTTAGTATTATTTACTTTTCAGCAATAAATTTTGAACTATTACTCATATTCAATCGTTTGTAGATCAAAATGTTACTCATGTTCTACTAACTTATCAAAATATGCTTGTAACATTAGTATAGAAATTTTTCAAAGATATCTAAGCATGGAGTGTCTGATGGGAGTATCCGTGAGTGTTGACATGAGTATCTGACGGATGTGTCAACACGCTTTTTTTGGTAGAAATAGAGTGTTGTTGTTACATAGTTGAAAGGCATATGGCTCTGGAGAAGAGTGATCCTTGCAGGGATTTGGGTTATCCGAAGAGAGAAATAATAAATTTTTAAAGGAATTTCAGAAGACTTGGCCTCTGTCTGTTTAGATATCAAAACTCTAGTGTGGCTGTGGGGAAACATTTGAGATGTCACTAGGGGAGTTGACAGTTTCATATGTGTATCTTTACCTAGGAAACTTTATTTTGTATGTAATTAATCGTGTTCCAATCCCTTTCCTGTCTTGTGACTTTCTCAGTCACTTTGACATTTTCAGTCAATATATCCCTTGTTGTTTTGCTGATAAATATATATATCAAAGGCCTCTTTCGTGATTTTATACCATATCAATACAAATTTTCACTACAGAAAATAAAAATGGCTCTCACCCAAAATTTTTGGATATTCCATCCGATGATTCTATGCCTCCCACGGACAATTTGATAACGCCTTTGTAAATAACTGATCACTGATCCCAGTTAAACATGCAAGTCTGAAACAGAATATCCCTTAGAATTCCCCTGTTTACAGTCCACAACAGAATCTTGACATATATAAGAATCTGAATAATGTGCTTGGACTTGTTCTGAAAACTCTAGAGTTGTCACTGAAGCTCGGCGTGGCTGACTTTCCACATTCACTGCCCAGCAGGCTCAGACTTACACAACAATCTCACAAACGAAGTAGATGTGTTGTTCTTGTATCGACTCCATCTGACTCCCACAAAAGCTACACTTGTTGATAATGACCAAACCCATTTTAGCTAGATAATCCAATGTATAATCTTTACATGAGCAATAGACCATATTAAGAAGTTAGAGTGAGGAGACCTGCCTTCGTGGCCAACAAAGTTAACTCCATTCAGAACTAAGCCTCTATTGATGTTGCTAGAAACTCATTTATATCAGGACTTGGCTCTAAACTTTTCCTTCTCATCTCAAATCCAGGCATCATATTATCTGAGAGCCAAAAGGGACAGGTGTCAGCAATGAGTCAGTGTGCCTTTTAAGATAATCTTGGGCGAGGATTTTATTAGGATAGATGTTAATGTAAAAAACCTACAATTGGAGGAGCATGGACATTCCAAGTCCAACCTTGTTTGCTACGTACCCTAACACAATAGTCTAAAGATATGACGTCTCAAATTATAAAATGATAACCCCCTTACCAACCACCATAAGGACGTCCAATTTCCCCAATCTCCAACACATTCGCGTTTGTAACCTTATATCTAGCCATCATATCCTATTACAAAGACAAATTTCCATGCCATTTACCCAATGTAGCCCGATTCATTATCTACAAGTTCTTGATGCCTAGGTCTCCCCACTCCTAATATTTCTTTTTTTAGGTTAAAATATTATTATCACTTCATCACATGTTTACACAAAATAGAAACCTTAAAGGCATTAAGGTCCCAGAACTTCACTATCCCAATTAGCAAACGACGAATGAAGATAAAGCCCAACCACATAAAGTAGAAGATTGACACTCAATCAGAAACCTTATGGAAAAAAATATGTTATTGTGTTCCTTTCACACTATCCAACATACCAGAAAGGGAAGCATTTTTCACCATATATTACCTTACCATTAGAATTGAGGTGAGAATGGCTCTTCAAAGATCTCAGCAGCCCCAGGAATGACCAACCCCGCCCAAAGAGGTTAATGAACTGCATCCAACATCGACTGACCCAACTACAATTAAGGAGATGAGTAGTACTCTCTGGATCGCAACCACAAAAACAACACACCACAAGAATATCCATACCCATGTCTCAGCTCAACTTTAGATGGGAGCTTGTTCCAAACTGCTGTCCAATAAAGAAAGATGCCCGAGAAGGAACCTCCCTTTTCCATACCAATTTCACTGAAAAAATATTAAAAGAGCCATTGGGAAAAAATTTCCATAATCAGCCTTCGAGAAAAATGAAGTTAATGGGAACCCATTATCTTCATTTATCCTCAACATCGACTGACACCTACTCATTCTAACTCACCTGATAACTCACAAAACTCTACCACTCGTGAGCAACCCCCCTTAAAAGGAAATGTCATTCCATTATCCCAACATCCCTTGCTTTCCATTTCAAAGAGCAAAAGGCCTTGTGAATCGTTCTATAAAAGCAACATTCCCATTGCAAAAAAGATACCAGAAAATGACCTCATCACCCTTCACCACAACCACTTAAACCCCTTTAATCAAATCCTCCTTGAAGTTAGATATAGTGATAGGTTCAGCAGAAGCTTACAAACCAAATCATAAACGAAACATGGTAAACAAAGTTTCTCAACTTCAATATTCTCAAAATTCAACAAAAATTGCCTATTACATTAGCCATACATTAATTTATAATTGACCTAAGCTTGCTAAATGCTAAGCAAGCAACTAGTTTCCTAAACAAAATAGAAACTCTAACTCCTACTTGAATTGAACTCCAAATTCTAATTACAAAAGCAAAAGCCTTAATTCTAATTCCTATTGGACTTGTACTTCTAGTTGACCTTAATATAGACTGACTCAATTATTAATTAAATAATACAATAAATAAATTACACATATTCCATCATTCTCCCCCACTTCGAAAAGCTTGTCCTTGAGCTTTGAGGATGAAATCTTCGAAAAATGCGCCACGATGAGCCGACCTCAAAGTTTCCCTTGGTATTTGCTCATACCATGAATCAAACAAACATAATTTTCTCTATGAATCCTAGACTTAGAGACTTTGAACAAATTGGGAAAATTAGGGTTGTTCTCCACAACCACCCTTTTTTTACAAATTCTTCGATATTCAAATTTTCTTTAACATGAAAATCGACAAAATTTCATGATATGTTTTGGCCTCACAACGCAATGACTTGTGGCTGTATACCCTTCGTACACATCAAACATGGGTGGTTTCTCCCAATCAACGGCAGTAGGATTCACCTTCTCTGCTTGAGACGAATCTGGAAAGATCTCATCCCGTTGTCCAGCCTCACGACGCGACTGTTCACGGATAGCTTCAAGTTTTCTGATGAATCAAGACAACATCAACTGCTTCGAGATGTAGGCAAGGGCTTTCTCTATGCGCTCCATCCTTGCATTGGTGACTCTAGTAGGGGTGTTAATCAGTTTGGTCAGCTCAAAATTGGACCAGAACTGAACCGAACAAGGGGTTTGGTTTTCGGTTTGGTTATCTAATTTTTCAAACAAAAAATTGAACTGACTAAACTGAAGATGATTGTAGCAGTAGCAGAAAAAGAAGAAATTGATGAATGCATGAGAGGATTTGTTAATTGGGTGAAATGGGTAATCAGGCTTCGGGTAGAGAAGGGGGCAACAACCCCCAAACACTCAATTCTTCCCTTTCACAATCGATACTTTGGAGTTTGGAGAACTACTCTGCATATGCATCCTTGGTATACGAATTCTCGAATTCGATCGATCTTCTTCGACAAGAGAAGATCAAACTGAGGAATTAGGGATTAAAGTTTTTATGATCGGATCATGAAACCAAACCTCGCTTTCTCATCCTCCAAGTGTTGTTGACACAACCAGAACAACAAAGCTTTGTCGTTTGTGTGCTAGTGAAGAGAGATGAAGGGCGCAGGTTAGTGAGACGTGGCTAGAAGGCGTCGGGGGTGTGCGTCACCTTTTTCTTCTCCTTATTGCAGTCGATCCCTTTGTTGAGGATGATGAGCATTCTCAATCGAACCATCTCTAGTAACATTTGCATGAGACTAAGATCTAGGTGATGTCGAGGTCCCCCCACCACCAATATCTTCACTTCTCTTGACAAAAACCCTCTTGATGCCCGAGTCATTGTGGATTTTGAGATTGAAGATTTCTTATCCCTGGTAGGTACAGCCACCATTTTGCTTGAAGTAGCACTGGCAGTAGCTGATGAGGCTGTGTGGGTTTCCGATCTTCTATCGGAAATCGATTCACCCTTCTGCTCCTCCTTGTTGAATGTTTAGGTGCAATTGTTGCAGTTGATTCCTTCTCCTTATTGCAATTGTCACCTTCTCTCTCTCACCTAAGTGTCTTGGTGTCAATGCAAGAGGAGGAAACATGTGGTTCCAGTCTTCCAGAGATTTTAGATTGCTTTTAAGTGGAACAAGGGAGCACGGAGCACCACATGAAAACCACAATAGAGAATCGAATGAGAACCATTGGATGAAATGTTTGGGTGGCTGAGATTGGTACGTGGAGGTGTCTTAGGAGTTACTTAGTTTGGTTCTGTCGGTCGCAAAAGAAACCGACTCGGAGCCAAATTGCATTCGATTCAATTCTGTTTTTTCCATTCGGTTTCGGTTTTTAATTTGTTCGAGGTTTTTCGGTTCAATTCGATTTGGTTCAGCCGGTTTTCAAGAACCAATTAACACACCTATACTCTAGTTCTCTTAGGCAGCATCTTTGTCTAAAGATTTTCCCGCTCAAATACCAAATTGATAGGTTCAGCGGAAGCTTACAAACCAAATCATAAACAAAACTTGATAAACAAAGTTCATCAACTTCAATGTATTCTCAAAATTCAATAAAAACTTCTATTACATTAGCCAATGACCTTAATTTATAATTGACCAAAGCTTGCTAAGCAAGCAACTAGTTTCCAAACCCCGACTCTTACTTGAATTGAACTCCTAATTCTAATTGCAAAAGCAAAAGCCCTAATTCTAATTCCTATTGGATTTGTACTACATGGACCGACCCAATTATTAATTAAATAGTACAATAAATAAAATACCCATATTACATCATATAGATTTCCACATACTGGTACACCATATGATTGCATCACACTTGTCATGCCATTACACTAGGTGCCTAAGAAACCATGGAGTCGTAATTATCATTAAAAAAAAATTCAACAAACCCTCCCATTTTGTAACAGAGGCGACAACCCTTTACACAACAACATTTTATTGAGAATTTGCAGCAGTCAAATGCCAGACCACCCACTGCCTTGGATATACACACCAACTCCCAGTTTAAAGCATTAAAACCTTTCTCCTCTTCATTACCATGCCACAGAAAGCTCCTGGTCAGTCTTGTAATTCTTAAAGACACTGAATTGGGCATATATTGAAGAGTGACATATGATAACTGGGCATATTGCTCAAATCGCTTCTAATGAGCACCAGCCTGCTTCCCTCACAAAGGGGTTTTGTTTTCGACATAGCATGTCTTACCCATAAGATCTATTATTGGATCCTACAAACGTTGTTTCGGCTTTTAGCTCCCAAAGGGAAACCCTGATACAACGATGGCAATTCCCCACAACGCAAATCCTAACACCATCGTGCTATCAGCCCCTTCTCGAACCCCGTATAGTAACAGTATACGTCACTTTTTGCAAAGTTGATCTTAAGACCCGAACAAGCTTGGAAGATCACATGCAAGTATCCCAAGTTTTCCACCTGCACTGGATCATCATCCATGAAAAAGAAAAGTTGTTGCAAACTGAAGCTGTAGAATCTTCCGATTCATAGAATAACCTGAAAACGCTTCAACCTCCCAAATTTTGAAGCTTCAGCAACCAATCTCTAAGAGCTTCCACTACAATAGCGAACAGAAACAGGTACTATGGATCACCCTCACGAATCCCCCTACAGATCTTGAAGAACCCAACATGAGGCCCACCAACAAGAATGGGAAAATGAATTGTAGACATACAAGTTTTGAGCCAGCTCATCCACCTATCACCAAACTGCATCTTTCTTATACACATCACACAACAAAATTGTCATATGCCTTCTCAAAATAAGACCTCTGAGGTATCCCTTATCAATCCTTGACAAAAGCACCCTGATTCTGATGATGGATCTGAAATCTTCTAGCCATGGCTTTGGCGACGATCTAGTACACACTTCCAACCAGACTGATGGGCTTAAAATCACAAACAGAACCGGCTATTTCCTTCCTAGGGACCAACGCTACAATGAGGTATTAAATCTCCAGTCTAGAAAAGATGAGTTTTGCACTTCCATGATGACCTCCTCGCCAATGAACTCCCAACAACCCATAATGAAACCCAATGAAAACCACGAGGACCCTGTGCTTCATAACTGCTGCAGCTCTTGATAGCATCAAGAATGTCCTCGGTTCTCCTCACTAAAATCTCTGCCAAGATTTTCACTATCATGATCAGAAATAGGGTCAAACTCCAAATATCTTAGCTACAATCCCTTGGGTTATGGTATAACTACTCAAATATACAATTGTAGGGCAGTATTTGGTGTCACTATCACCATCTAGTAACCAATTAAGAGCCTCTCCAAGGGTAAAATCTAAAACCATCCCCCATTTTAACCAAAAGCTAATTTTAGGGGTCCTCATATTTCTTCATCACTCAAACCACATTCCCCATTTTAATTTTTTCATCATTATTTAAATATATTTTTCACTAGTTTTTGAAATTTTCTATTTAAATTTATTTGATTTGAGGAGGGAAAATGAAGAACAATGACTTTTTTAATATTTATTAGGATTCGGGGGATGGAATGGATGCCCCCAAATATAGGGGGAAGGAAGAGGAAAAGTTAAAATGGGGGTTTGGACAGGGAATCCTTTGGAGCAAGGTTTTTCTCACATGAGACCCCCAAAATAGTTTTTTGGCTATTTTAGGGGATCCCTTGGAGATGCTCTAAGTCTTGACTTCCTTATCCATTTGGCACCTCCCCCTCACATAGCCTCCTCCCTCTTATCCAGCAAGTTGTTTCCTCTATTAGGGTAACTAACCTCCTCTTCACCATTTCTTTTTTTTTCCCTTGCACCATGTTCTCATCCTAACCTTAATACTTTTTAGTTTAAACCAAACTGTGAAACTTGTTGATCCTGCACAGCTCTACTTAATCAGTTGATGTAAGCTTATATCATGTTTTATATCGATAAAGCAAATACATTACTAGAAAACCTTTGCTTACAAGCCAAAGGATATACTGCCTGAGATGTGGCATGAACTTGGGTAGGCAATGGGCTACACAAAAGCATGGAGGGAAACCAGTAAATACCATGAAGCTATGTTTGGAGGTTTCACCCTTGTTCTAGAGTTGTGTGATCAGCTTTCGAAGAAAAACCCTAGCATCATAGCTTGAGTCCAGTTGACCAGTATTTTGGAGCAAAAGTTGTAATTCTCTTCCCCCCCCCCCCCCCCCCCCCCCCAACTACCAGAAAAGAAAAGGAGGGTAAAAGTAAAAGAACCAGAGAAAGGTGTCTGCAGAAAAAATTACAATTCCAACACTATCTTCTAGCGGACCATATGAAAGTAGGAATCCCTAAATACCAATGACACCCTACACCAACAAAAAAATGTAACTGTCGAAATCCACAATCACCCTATCTATCTCATGCACAATTCCTCGAAAGAGTCCTCCATTATATTCCCACCAAACCTACAGAGAATGGCAAAAGAAAGGCTTCACAACTTTCTACCCTTTTACGAAACATGCCTATTTCTCGATGAAAAGAAGAGATACCTCACTTGTAATAGCTGGCAACAGTTTGATGCAAACCCCAACTCACTTATGTCGTGCTTTCTCTTTCTAATATCTTGGCTTAGAATCTTATTAATAATTATAATTCTACACAAAGAATGACACCCTAGCAGGATCATGAACTCCCAAAATAGGTTGAGGATCATAATAAAATGCAAGGGAGACAAGATTTGGGGTAATCAGCCATGAAAACAATGAAGCAAATCCTTATGATATGAGCTTACCAAGAATCTACTCAATTTCTCATTAGTAGATTATACGAGAATCTTTAATTGAAGGAGTTTGAGGCGGGTCTCCAGTATTTTCTACAAGCCAGGAAAGACTACCAAACTCCCAATGATTTAGGCTTCTTATCAACCCCAAGTTCCATGAATAGTCATCTGATTTTATCATCCACAATTAATAAATAGCAGGAAACACACACAAGGTCCGCACCTAGGATTCTCCCAACATCTGATTTTATCCCATTTTTCCACCCTAAAAGTACCCCTTTCATGATACTTTCCTGCAGCCTACATCCATGGGGCATCTCACCTCTCCACTCACCTATCCTCCCACTTCAAACCCATGCCTAGCCACCACCACGAACTATTTTCTTCCTAACCAATTCCCCACAGCCACTTTATTGTTTAAATGAGTCGACTGTTCTTTTTTTATTATTTTGCGCCCGAAGGTTGCAGTGCAACCCTAAAGTGTATGGAAACAATTACATCATTGACCTGTATGGGAAGTCAATACCCAGAGGCTACATCATTGACCTGTATGGGAAGACTTGTTGCCACCTAGCATCCACGTCGCCTCAAACTCACAACCGGACTTGCTTTCCCTCTAGTCTACATAAGCAGCTAAATTCCATGCTTGAAGGCTAATCAATGACAGACACGTGTTCCTGATGATCGGGTGAAAACTCACTAAATTCCACTCGTAACTCATGAACCCACAATCTCCACCACTATTTGCCTAGCAATGCTTTATTCATGATGCGCAATTTCTTACTACCCAAACCCACATTCCTCTCATCTACACAAGTCATGTGCCATTTGACTAGGTTATAGTTATGGTCATGTTGTACGTCACCCCATAGAAAATTACTATAAATTATATGCATCTCAATAATAGAACTAGGTAGGGGTGGACAAAAACCGATTTAAATGTGGTTAACCGACCGAATCGATTTTCAATTTCGGTTCGGTAACCGAACCAAAATTTGAGTGGGAAGAAAATCATTTAAACCGAATCGAAACCGATTATAAATGGTTCGGAGTCGGTTTACGGTTCTGAACCGATCGATTAATTAGATATATATAAATAAACACAAAAATAGATAGGTGTCAATACCTTATTGGTGCAACAAATGCCCTGCGGTGCACCCTGTTGCACTAAATCACGCCAAAAAACAAAAACCCAAAACGCACACAACCTTTCTCTCTCAGTTTCTCTTTTTCACTCTCAAACCCAAACGATCGCCAAACCCTAAACCAAAATCTTCTTCTTTCAATCTGATCGTCAGAGACTCCAACACTCTGTTGTACTAAAAATCTACATCCTCTTTCGATCTCTCACTCTCTCAGCGATCATCATCAAGGATAATTGCAGTTTGCAGGTTCGATTTCTTTTTCTTCTTCTTATCTCTTTTAAGTTTCATCTATCTTGTTTGTTGTTGGATCTATCTTGTTGTGG
This sequence comes from Berberis vulgaris, assembly GCA_963556465.1. Classification (NCBI taxonomy): domain Eukaryota; kingdom Viridiplantae; phylum Streptophyta; class Magnoliopsida; order Ranunculales; family Berberidaceae; genus Berberis; species Berberis vulgaris. The sequence continues at coordinate 74,744,556 of OY747124.1, read as the reverse complement.
TTCGATCTGTTTGTTTGTGGTTCAATTTCTCTCTTTCGATCTCTTGTTTATTGCTTCAATATCTTATTTGTTTGTTGCTTCCATATCTTTCGGTCCAACCGAACCGATCCGAAATTCGGTCCAACGATTTCATCGGTTTCCAAATGAAAGTTTTGGTTTCAGTTTGGATTTTAGGCAAACCAAATGAAATCGATTTGGGTCTAAAAATCGAACCGACATTGCCCACCCCTAGAATTAGGGGCATTAAAATGGGAAAGTAAACTCGATCCCCAAACCACCCAATATCACCAGAATAGAACCTTTTTGAATTCTTAGCACCTGAGTCCAACAGAATCTGAGTTTGATCAGACCCTACTATAATGCATCAACTGTCATATTACTGGTAGCCTTATAAATAGCCCTATAAATGATACATTTTAAGCCCCTAATTTTATATTTCTTATGTTCTATTATCTAATAAAATACTCTCATTACGTGTATTTTGTGTATAATGCAGGAATTCAAGTATTAATCATCAAATATGCACAAAATGACACAATAAGGCTAAGTTCAACAACAAAGTCCATTGGAAGATAACAAATGCATTACCAATTATTTTCAAGCCCAAGGTCCATAAAGTCAAGCCCACAAAGCACCATCATCTATGGATCTCGAGAAAATTATTTGAAATTTTGGATATCCACATGGCAACTTCATCCCAGCCAAAAGGAATCTACATATTCCACCATCAATTCTCCAACATATTCCCTTATCTTTTTCTTATTTTATTCTACCATATTCTTTTATCTTTTCTTTATTCCACCATCTATTTTCCAACATATTCCCTTATTTTATTCCACCATATTTTTTCCTTATTTTATTCCACCATCCATTCTACCATCTCACATCTCTTCACCTATAAATACCTCATGCTTGGAGTATACTAAGAGGAAGGAAGAAAACGAAAGAGTTGTAATCAAATTGAGGTAGTATTTAGAGTAATAAGTGGAGGAAAGGCCTAGAGCTTACCATGCTCGACTAACATCCCACCTTAGGGTATAGGTGAGCCCATGGGAGGATAGCTCCAAGATGGTTTTCTTTTAGATTAGTCCTTCCATTTTCATGTATTAGAGAAGCAAGTTTAGTTAGATTGATCTTGTTGCTTGGTTGTATCAAGAACACATGAGGTAAGTAAGATGTTTTGTGTTTCATGTTATGAATTCAATCCAGACTTTCTTCTACTTCTTAAGCTTAAGATTTGATAACAAGCACCTTACAATGTTTACATATTATTAATCTAAGTTTCATTGTGATTTGTTAGATACTTGGTGTTTCATTTAATTATAGATTCCTTATATGCTTTTAAATTCACATTTGATTTTTTTGTTAGTAATATTAATTAAGCTTGAAATCAAATTTTTCTCATAATGCCATATTTCCATCCTAAGGTGAAATGAGAATCTACCTTAGGATGTGTATATGAATTTGGAAAAGATTAGTCGAAGAGTGGCCTAATGGTGCCATCTAATCATGATGGTAAACTCGAAGCCCTAACTCTCACATTTAGGTTTTATTTTATATTTTTAGTTCAAACACTTCACCCATCAATTCTTTTCTAACTAGGTTAAGTTTCAAAAGAGGCTTAAAGATTAGTTTTCCGATATTTTATAGCTCTCCTTGTGGGATTCGACCCGTATTTGTCATTATCTAACTCAATAGATAATCGTGCGCTTAACTCAATAGATAATTGTGCGCTTGCAGTATGATTTGAGATCGATCAATTACCCCTTCCCAAACATTAATAAAAATTCTCAAGCTTACGCAACACCAGAACTACCTAATTATTTGTCCAAGTAATGCAGGCACCGTGAAAAGGAAAATTGATCAACTCATGTTCATCCACAAAATCTAAGAAGTCATACATGCTTCCGCAGATAACCAACTATTATTCATGTCATCAATAGTCCGACCATGATAAACTCCCCACCAAACATCGACCTTTTTAAAAAAATAAAAAATAAAATAAAATCAAAACTCATGGCAATGTTTTAATAACTCGAATGGAAACAAGAAATACAAGAAAAAAAACCAGTGGGTGAATAGATCACTGGAAAAACTGAAAAAAAGAGCCTAGAATACCTTACGGAGAGAACAAACTAGCCCAATAAAAATACAGATATAAAATGAAACTCCTTCTAGGATCCCCTAAGTGTGGCCTCAATGACAGAATGCCCTTGAAAATCATGTTGGTCCTTTCCTTCCAGACCACCCAAATGGTTTCCAATGACACTCTATTCCACAACCAACTATCCATGCTAGATAAATTGAGTCTTGCCAAGAAACAGCCTCTTGGAACAAAGGGTGGAGATCTGGGGTTTGTTGCACCTGAGCTTGATCACAGAGGATTTGCCACAATTGTTGGTTAAAGCACATTGAATATATATATTAATGGACTCCTGATAAGCTTCACACAAACAGCACTTGTTTGTAATAATAAGGCCTCTTTTTGTTACGTAATCCATAATGAGGACTTTACCATGACAGGAACCAAAAGAACCTCCATCCAGAAAATTTTGCGGCTAAACTAGAAGGGGAGAGCTATATGGTTGTTTGCAACCAGAGATGAACAAAAGAGCTTAGAATGAGAACCGTCCAATGAGAATCTATCCCCTTTATCTTTCCATACACATCTTCATCATCGGACAAGTCTGCTGCAAGCAATCAGTTAGAGAAGCTGTGATTTACTCGTTTTTTATACCTCCTTCTCATAGCAATATTCCAGTTAGGAGAGTTATTTGACCCGTTAGAAGCATTGAGCAATCGGAAGAGAAATTTTATGAATCATATTGAATTGTTCCTTCCAAGGATTGTGACCACGCCAGATATCATTACAGAATTTAACTCAAGTACCATTTCCAACTTTGAAAGAGATATGCTTTTCAAAGTGGGTTTTCAGGTTCATGATTGTTCTCCACCAGCTACACCCATAAATGGTTGAAGAACCTTAGTGAATGAATCCAAAAGAGTCCCCATGTTACTCAGAACCCAATATTCTTTTTCCACTGGGTGTTGCCTTTCTTGATTAATACAGTACTCCATGTTTTGTTGATCAAATACTATCAAAATAATAATAAATTAATAAAATTCTCCAAGAGCCCCTTGTTATGTCCCAACTCTCTATAACCACTTGGAAAAAAAAAAAAAAAAACTTGGTTAAAGAGTTGAGTCTTCTAATGCCTAGCCCACAAAGCTCTTCAGGCTTGCAAATGTCCTTACATTTCACAAGGTGGTATCCTTGGAATGTTGCTCAGCACCACACAAGAAGTTTTTGCAGATTTTCTCTAGCTCATTGTAGTGTAATCTACAACTAATCTAATTAACCTAAATCTTCAATTAGACTAAAATAAAGATAATTAAATAAATCAATTCATGTTCATTATTCAACCAATTACAAGCAATGGCTGATTGACCGTATTTATATTAAACCTAGTTTGCAAAAAAAAGCAATTTAACTCTAAAATGCTATTGGAGCATATTCTAATGGGTTTACTTAGGCACGACCCAACAACTAAACTAAATTAAATTAATTAATTAATCCTACATTACATCACCCTCCCCGGCTTGAAGAAGCTTGCCCTCGAGCATGAAATCGACGAAGTCCGACGAACACAAGCAACCAATTACAGAACACAAGGCGAAGTGCACGCGAAATAGTTGGCCTCCAACCTTGCCACGATACACACTTTCCATAAATAGCATCAACTACGAAAAATTGCAAGGTGACTCAAAAAACAATAATCTGAAACAGACTCGTGCCATAAAAAATTTCCAATATGGGTCAATATAAACTTCATCACTCACTCCTCCAGCCTTTGTAGGAACATCTTTTGTTTGCTCAAAAATGAGAAAAAAGTTGCAGAAATCAAATTGCCCACATTTCGAAAATCGAGTACGTGCGATGATGCCCTTAACTTCCACAAAAAGCTAGACGGATTCTGACAAACAGAAAGGTTCGTCTTGCTTTTTCGCATCTATTCAAGTGCTCCAATATTTTTTGAAGCGCTCTCATCCTATTGTCAAATATCTTGATTATGCGTTGGTACCTCTCTTCCGCCCTTACTTCTTCATGTTCTCTCCAGATATTAACGAATCTCCAAAACTCCTTCATGTCTATCACTAGTGGTGTAGTGTGATACATAGTGTGGTATACATCACTAGCAGATAGGGGACGGGATTGTGGTATAGGAGAAACGGGTTCAAGTCGAGGTAATGTGGGACATAGGTGTTTTTGTGGTTGTGATGTAACATTGGTAACGGGTATTGGACACCACGGGTATTGGATTGGATTGGGGCTTGGGCTATATTGATATTGGTATGGAGATTGGGTATAGGAAGAGTATGGGTAGGGACAAAGGATGCACGGACACAAACATGCACGTCGTTTCAAACACGGACACGACACGCCGACTCGACAATTTTCCAAAAACTAAGACTGGGAGACACCTCGACACGTCATACTATTTTTTAACAAGTCATGTGAACATAAATAATAATTTAATAACACTTCTAGAGTGTCTTGAAGAAGACACTCTTTTGCAAGAAAAAAAATAAAGTAGAGAAAAAGTTAAGGAGAGAATAAGCAAATTAGAGAAGAAGAAGAAGAAGAAGAAAGATTATGAAGAAGCATAAACTACCTCTGTGCTTTAATGGTTTTTTATCCTATTTGTCTGAAATCACAATTGAAATAGTCATTCACTTCAGATGGATCAACAATCATTAAATTAGGTAGTAATTTGCAAATATCTAAAAAAAATAAAGTTGGTATTTTAGTCTTGACTGTGTCCTGACAAAGATCCGTGTATATTGGAGGCATGTCCGACACGTTGACCACATTGACCATATGTCTAACACCGATGACATGTTGACCAAGTGTCCGACGCGTGTCGGAGGCGTGTCGAGCGAGTGTCGGTGTCAGATATGTGTCGGAGTTTTCCAAAGAGTTTGTGCTTCCTTGGGTAGATTTGGGCATTGGTAGTTGACGAATCTGGACAGCGGTGGTGATGTTTTGTCTTGTCAACCTTGAGTATTTTTTCTTCTCCTCAATTTCTCTTCATCATGTGACAAGAAGACTCTAAATTTTAGTTGAGTTAGGGGCCACATACACATAGACTTCTACTAACTTATGAGCTCAAACAAAATCATTATTAGAACATAAGTGTTTAAGGAAGGCGACTTATGTCGAATTGTTGAAACAACTTTGGATCAGACATGCCACCAAACATCCAAACATGTACAAGTGACAAGCTGCATTTAACATATTAAGATCTAATTGTTTGATTAAGCATTTTTAAAATATCCTCTAAATTTCTTTCCCAAATTCATACAGCAGAAAATTTATCACAACAAACCACTTTGTGATTTGTTCATCTAGAGCATTCCCCTTTTCTGGGTATGGGCCAAAGAAAAGACCATCTCATCATCCACCTATATGTTAAAATTCTATTATCTTCTGAATAGATGAACAAAAAGTAATTTGCTCACGTAACAATTTAGAATGTTTAGAATGTTTCATATGCAGAAATATATCATTTCCGTATGCCACTTCCCCACTCAAATCTGCATTGTCACTGCCAACTAAAGAATGCTAACTTTGGAAATTCACCAATAAGACTTCCAACCACAGTAAGTAAATTTACTAATTGTCACACCATATTATACAACTGAATGCCAATTAATATCAACTGAACGCAATAAAGCTCGCATCTTTAAAGAATCGCTTACCTTGCTCTCCCCGCCTTCAGAGTCACTACCATCAATACAACACCCCTTTGACCACTTTATCTGCTGAAGAATATTTACACAATAAATTTTCCCCCTTCACATCTAGTTAAATCAACTATAATGCCTCTTTTTGTTTAAAGATCGTTCACTAAGGGTAAACAAAATAGAGAGAATAAGTTAAATAGACACGAATTTAGGGTCGCAGTATATAGATTTGTACGTGATTTTAATACAGGTCGTATCTATCCACCCATTTATATAATCATGTTTTCATTATAAATTATAAAAAGAAACCATGCCAGAACAATTATCTTTATTTCCATAACCTTTTCTTTGACTGGAGTTGTTTTATCAGGCAAGACAGAAATATTGTACTAACCGGCAAAAGGGAAACAGAAGACAAAAGTGATACTCACTAGAAACCAGGGACAAGAAACACAAGAAAAACAATTACTCCAGTACAACTGAGTCCCAACCAAACAAGTACTAAGCTAAACACCGGTTACCGGAATTTTAGACCATTTGTCCGTAGCCAAGGCATCAACTTAGCTTGCAGAATAAGTGCTCAATCGAAGCTTTCCATTTTATGTTTTTCCATGTACAGGAAGTTGCTAATGTGGCTCTGGCTTCCACAGCACATCACCTGACCCTCCAGTTAGAAACATGCTTCTATGGAGCAGAGGGTTTCTATGTGCATAGAATGAAGCTTGGGCTTTCAAGGGGTTCTACAGTAGGATTAGCATTACCTTTTTTTAAGTCCAAAACAAATGAGGTATGAGTACATGACATCAGCAACAGTATATTTAATATATTTTTTAATCAATTACTCTAGCAATGTATATAAATGTGACACAGTGTCGGTAAACAAATTACGTTCCACTACTTTCATCATTTCCCCATGTAATTTGGTGCATTTTTCTAGCCAAAGATTTTGTTCATTAATCGTTACTCCATGTAAACACTGAGCATGTATGTTTTTCCATAAAATCATTTAACCAACAATCATCTAAAATTTCTCGGTTGCATACCTTAGATGGTTGCTGACCTTTATCAACATCCTGCAAATAGATTCTGATCATTTTAGAACTTCATATAAATGCAACGATCATGTAATAAAAGAAAATAATAAGTTTAAAAAATAATAAATAAGCACCAAGGAGCTAATGGGCTACAAATGAAAAGGTGGTGTCCAAGTGTAAAGAGTCCTTGATCTATAATCATTAAGAAACAAAAACTCTGGGAAATGACATAAAATGGGTTTCAAGTTAAAACAGATGATCTGCTGCCTTCAATTAATGAACTTTGTGACCATAACTATGAGGTTCTACGGAAAACAAATTTAACTTGCAGAAAATGATAAAACACATATTTCAGTGAGAATAAAGAGTTCTTTGCGCATATAAAACTATATAAATAAAATGACAGTTTACATAAACTAATAAACATATTCAAATCTGAAGATCTTATATAACATCAATAGATCGTCAAGACATAAATTTAGTACTGCATATTGCAGTATAGCTGCATATATACATTCACTAAACATGCTACTAGTATGGAAGTCGTTCAAGCTTCCAACCTTTTTTTTTGGAGGTGGGAGAGGGGAGAGAGAGAGAGGAGCACGAATGCAGATATTAAAAAGATACCAGAAGCAGACATTAAAATACAAATCATCAGTGAGAACGCACAAGGAAATGGAAAAAGCTATCTAAAAATCAAGAACACCCAATAGAACATGAAATCATTACAAGGCACTTCCCCAATGATCTTTCAAAGGTGGGCCCCAAAACCAAATATAATCTGATGGACACAAACAACTGGTGAACAGATCTAAATTTATCATCAAAGATTCATCCGTTCCTTTCTCTCAATAAATCCCACATGATAAAGTGAATGCCTCTGACCTAGATCCAACTTCCAGTAGAAATATAGAATACAAGTTATCTAACCAACAACCCAATAACCACTGCTAACCGTGCCTTTAATATCTCACTGAATCCCAAATTCCTCTAAGAATCTCCCCCAAATAAGTTTAGCAAACCCATGATTGACAAGAAGGTGGTCAACTGATTCTTCTTCATTGCCACAAAGAGAGCATCTGTTAGACAACAATAAGCCTCATTCTAGAAATTATCAGTCAGAATTCCACCTTGGACCGCAGTCCATAAAAAAAATTTTAATAATAATAATAATCAATAATAATAATAATAATAATAATAATAATAATAATAATAATAATAATAATAATAAACATTAGCCTTTGGAAATTTATCTTCCAACATTGCCTATAACCATCAGGACCTAAATCCATATTGGACTAGAGAATAACTGTCGCTTGGTATTCATGATAATCCAGAAGAAGCTTAGATAAAACTCCAAAACTTCATCAAAACTAATTTCAACACAAGCCCTTCCAGCTCCTAAAGTTTTGAATACGTGATCTACACTGATGTCTACATCTTCCCTAAGCTTGACACGGTCCTCTAAAATGGGAAATGAATTTTATGAATTTGCCTCTGTTTCATGAAGGGATATTCTCTTCTGTGGAAAGAAAGGATCTTTGAAATAACCATGACATAAGCTAACAATTCTTTGTTGCCTTCTTCAAAGAAGAATGTGGTGCTCTACTCCACAGTGGTCAGTCTTACCCAACTCTCAATTTTTGTGTCTTTGTGGCTGCAACCTTGGGTGTCAACCGGCACCCTAACTGCTTCATGATGGATTTCTAAATCAAGGTATTTTCGCTTTGTTTTTTCTCATCTCTCTCTTAACCTCCACGCTTGGTTTTGATTCAAAACTATGGTAGTTATTGTGAAGATGACATGAATTTCCACCAAGATGGAGATTTCTGATTTTATGTTTGATAAAGTGTGCAACAAATTGTTGTCGTGAAACCTTGTTATGTATATTGAGCAGTTCTAGTGAGTTGGTTTTGACTAAGTTAATGAACAATTCCAAAATTAGTTCATTCAAACTCACAATTTGTAGCGCCCATAGAAAACAAGATTAGAGAAAGGAGTTTAACGTGGTTTGATCACGTGTTGAGGATCAAGCACGGCGCTAATTAGAAAAATGTCTAGATTGGCAAGTTCGTGGAGGGTGTCGACGAAGGGGACGACTATTGAACGAAGGTGGTGAAGGAAGACATCCTTGAGCTTGAGTTAGACGAGGATATCTAGGAAGACCGCATTGCTTGGAGAAGCAAAATACGTGTAGCCGACCCCGAGATTATCGGGAATGGTCTTTGATGATGAGGAGGAAACTCACAATTTGTCAAGAGGAAACAAATGATCTACCATTTCAGTTGTCTGATATTTCAATAAAGGCATAAATAGAATTTCTTGAGTTGTTATCGGACAAAGTAAGGTCTTGGGTTTCATCTTGTCGGTATTAGTACTTGTGAGCTTGTGGTAAAAGACAATCACGGCACTCTTGTTTTCTGACATTATGGTGAAGAATTTGATCGCACCTACGGTGAACTCACAATTCAATTGAACAACTTAAGCTCTGTGTGCTCATGTATTCCTAACAGATTCCACATTGCGGATTTTCTCTTTACAAAAATTTCTACTGTGCGCCCAAAAACACAGATTTTTTTCAGAATTCAAAAGGAGTATTGTGCGAAACCTAAAAGAAGAAAGAAAAAAAAAGTAGCAATTTTTAAACAAGTAGCAAGAAAAAAGAAGAAAAAAAAAAGTAGCAAATATCAAATAACAACTAGAAGATCCAATTTTTAAACTGACATTCTACAATTTTCAGCTCTAACTCGGATCATATTAACTAACACTGAAACCTCACTCTACTTTTTCCTATGGTTTCAATTGCTTATAAAACCCAGGCAAGCAACCAACCAACAAGTTTACAAATTTAGAACTAGCCATTTGTTTCATCAATCTTGTATGAAGTTTGAAAGCCACTTGCATTGCTTAGAACATTTATTGAACCATCAAAATAGCAAATTAAAGGGGAAAGTTTGATTTTTATCAAAGAAAAATGTCAAAGTATGAGATAGAAAGCTAAAAACATACCGATTTCCACTTGCTCTTCCATTTGGCGAGAGATACAGGAGTTGAGTGAAACAGAGAAGAATGAGAAGGAGAAGGAAAGATTGAGGAGGGGTTTGTTAACTTAAACACGCTTCTCCATTTGGGTATTTGCTGCTGCATTATTGTTTCTCTCTATTTTCAAAAGCGCAAAGGGAAAATTGAATGATTGCAAAAGGAAATGAGAAATTTATATATCAGAGAGAGACGAACAGTGAAAGAAGGAGCGGTTTGGCTCCTGTTTCGGGAAAGGCGAAGGAGAAGGGGAGGTTGTCGTCCTCTTCCTCTTTGTGGAGGGAAAGAAAAGAGTGACCTTCCTTCCCTTCCAAAGAAGCAACCATGTGATGGATTGAATTGGATTGGCACGCACAACCTAGAGTAAACGGGCAGCGCCAATTTGGCACCACAACCTACTCTCACTCACATCACCCATCTTTTTTTTTTTACCGACTCTCCCACACCACCTATAAATACCACTGTTCATCTTTTCTTCTCAGAGGGCTCTTCTTAAGAACAAGAACAATAGCAACAAGGGGTAGCAAGGAAGGGAGCGATCGATTGCGAGGGATGGTGAGAGACAACCGGATATGGCAAAAGATAGAGGAGATGATCAGCTACTTTCGCCCCTCTCCATCTTTTTCTTCTCCTTCCCCTCTCTCGGTTCTCTCACTCTCTCTCAATTCCTCTCTCTTCTTCTGCCACTTTCTCTTATTTTCACACAGGTCGTCACCCCTCTCCCTTTCCTTCTTCTATTTTCCGTCGCACTCTTTTTTTGCACTCGCAGTGGACCGTAAGAGGATGGGCCTCGTCGCACTCCTTTTTTTGGCCCTCACGGCTGATCATGCGAGAATGGGTACCCCACTCGCACACTGTGGGGGAAAAAACAGAGTGCAACGGGAAGGAGATGAAGAAGATGAAGAAGAGAGGCGACGACAGAATCAATGTCGAAATCATGTAAAGGCTCCAGATCTTCTGTTTCCTCGACTTCGTCTTCAATTTCTATTTGAGATAATGGAGAGGATATGCGAGGGGTGATTTGGGGATGCCCCCCTGATAGGCAGGGAAGAGAAATGAGAGAAGAAGATGCAAAGAAGAAGAATATCAAAAGAAAAAGAAGATGTTGGAAGAAGAAAGGTGGTGGTGAGAATAGAGGAAGTTATGAGGGGAGAGGGAGCTTCCATCATTTTGAATCTGGGAGGGGTGAAAGGTTTAGGTTTTTTCTTTTTATAGGTGATGTGGAAGAGAACAGTGGTGTGTGACAGAAAGTGTATGGTGTGGGAAAGAAAAATTAGATGGGTGATGTGGATGAGAGTAAGTTGTGGTGCCAAATTTGATGGGAGTCTTACTATTATTACTTTTCCAGGTTATTTGCACTTTGGCTCCCAAAAGTTTAGGCATTAATCCGAAAAGTTTATGCAAATATTAATTTGAATACCTGAGTTTTATATAATTATAATCTGAGCCCAATCCGCATGCAAGTCACAAATTCAACATCGACCGACGGTTTCAGTGTTTTAATAACTAGTACTCGACACATGTTACGAGTGCACACGTCTGCAGTACTTTTTCTTAACCTCATAATTGTGAATTAAAAGTTTTGTATATCCTATTTGAGCACTCATAGGTGTGTGTTTAGTCATGTTTCCACCCTTTTGAATTATTATTGCAACTACATGAGCAGTATTATAATCAGTATGATCACAATGGTGTACCTTCATTTGAGCCAGCTCGCACATCTTTTGGTATTAAGTGTGCATTTTTATTATTGTAACATATAATTGGAGTTGAGTAGTGAATAATTTTATTTTATTAGATCAATGCTGAAAAACAATATTGTTAAACATCCAAGAATGCTTAAGTTATATTTCTAATGTTTACTAATATTTCATTTTTGCAGTCATGTGTACTTTTTCTTAAAGTTTCCCATATATTTATACTTTTCTACATTTTTCTTTTCTGCATGTTTTTCCACCAAAAATGAAAACACGTACCTTGATGATAACCAATAATTACCATAAAAGATTGTTTAATTAAATTGATTCATCAATTTTTTTTTTATCTTCTTAGATCAATAATCAATAAATTTTATTTTTGATTTTCACATTATTGAAAAAAGACTTAAATACAATGGTTAAAACTAAAACCTACTACTTGCCATGGCATGTATATAGGCTTATATTGTATTTCTTCATTCATTTTTATCCAGTTAAAGGAATTTTTTTTGGATTGGCTAGGTTGATTTGCGTGCTTAAAGATACTAGTATTAATAAAAGGGACCAAATTATAATTAATCCAAATTTATCTTACCTCCAAAAAAATCCTCATACACCAATATGTATAAAATCGTCAAAGATGTTAGATGAGAAAGTTTATTCATGAGCCTCAATAGGGTTTCTCATAAATAGCTTACTTTTCTACACTAAATCAGTATGATTCATCACTCTTATCCTTTCTTTAATTTTTCGGTGTAAATCAGCTCATTAAAGTGTTCCACTAATTGCATTTGCGATGTTATCGATATGGATTATTTCTTCGACCTAAATGAAGATGCAGAGCCGAAAAAGGGTTAAATAGACATACCCCCCCCCCCCCCCCCCCCCCAATGGTATTATACGGTTGAGTGTTTTTTGTTAATTGCAAAACTACCCATGACATTAAAGTACAAAAAAAAGGAGGAAAACCTCACTTAAATGTTATTGCATCGTGATTGATTTAATTATAGTCGCGGATGATAAAGTAGGCACAATAAACAATGGTCATTTGATGCATGACCTTTAGTCAGTAAATAAGGGAATTGTTTGCAATAAAAAACAACTCGTGGGTTTCCCTTGTTATGAAGTAAGTAAAAGAAGAGAGTAGAAAGGGTGTGAGTGAATAGAATTTGAGGATTTTGTGAGTGAATCAAGGGTGTGAGTGATGAATCTTCTAAGTAGAAAGGGTGACGAGCCAATGGTGAAGCCATTGAGAGAGATTAGAAAGTTGGCTACGTGATTTTCTCACGATCAAAATTGTTTTCAGAAAATTGGAAGGGAAAGGGCGTGAGTTTTGAATTTAACATCTTCAAGGACACAGGTGTAATTCTAACTCTGTTAGTTAGGACCAAGGAATGAGATTTCGCGAAAATTTCATTTTTTGAAATTACAAAAAGAAAAAAGGCAAAAGAAATAATTACATTTTTTGAGGTTTTTTGGAACAAATTTTAGGTTTTTCCGATTTTTTCATAAAAATACAAAAATCAACTTACAAAAATGACATTTTTTCGAGGGTTTTTTTCGAAATATTCAGGGACTTTTTTGTAAATTTCAACTTTTTTCTAATTATCATTTATTCTGATTATTTATTGATATTTGATACCACCCCCTAAATTTCTAATTATCATTTCTTCTATTTATATATTGATTTTTGAAACCACTCCCTGATTTTCTAATTATATATTGATTTCATGTTTGTTTCATTTCTTGGTATTTAGGCTTCATTTAATGTGTATTTAGATTTATTTAATTACATCTTATTTTTTCATGTATTTCATATACCCTTGAAATTAATTATATATATTTCATTATCCTTGTAATTTTTACGTTTTTTCTTTACACAACGAAATATTTCTTAAAATCAAGAGACCGAAATTAACTTGAAAAACGAAATCACAATCCTTGGTTAGGACCACATGCGTTGCCCACGTGTCAACAAAAGTCATTCGTGCATCTTAACAATTTTGTTACAAGCTCATCTTTAAATAAATGAGTAGAGAAGGGAGAATGAGAAAAGAATTTTGTAATTTGAAAGGTTCTTGTTCAATCAAGACTTGAGAAGAATTTGTAATTTCAATTCTAGTTTTTAAATTTTCCACACTGAATGTGAAGGTAACTTTTTTCGTTTCCCCACTGTGATGGTATACTCCCTCACTCATGGGTGAAGAAATGTGAACACTACTTCGCTTTGCATAATATTTTGGATGACAATAAGGTTTTCATTGCCTCTATTCATCTCGATAGCAAAACAAATACCTAGGTTTTTGGATTATCAGGTTGGCAAACACACTATTAGATGGTCTGATTTGGTAGATGACATTTGCTTACGCTTTGAAGATCACGTGTCTGACAATTATGTTGATTCTTTTACCACGCTTTGTCAATACCAAAGTGTGGATGTCTACTATTACAAATTTGAAGAACTTACGTCCTTGATGTTTATCAAGAGCCCAACATTGAGTGAGATTTATTTTGTCGTCAGTTTTTTGAGTGGTCTTAAATTTGAAATCAAGTTAGTTGTCTAAATGTTCAAGCCAGCTTTAGTGTCATGGGCTTTGTCTAAATGTTCAAACTAACTTAAGTGTCATGGGCTTTCTCCTTAGCTAGAATACAATAAGCTTGCACTACTTCACTTCTTTCTTCTACTACATCTTCCACCACACTTTACCAATGCAAATCCTATGGATCTTCTACTTACTTCACCACTTGGTCTAAACCACAACCTAATCCTACAACTACCACTGTTGTGTTACCTCTTCTCCAATAATCAATTAACATCACACCTCGTACAAACCCCTCCAATGTTCAATTTGCATCATCTACACCACCCATTAAACGCCTCGCCCCTGCCCAAATGAAGTTGAGAAGAGATTAAGGCTTGTGTTACAATTGTGATGAGTTGTACAAACTAGGTCACATTTGCAAGCAACAACACCTTGATATGTTAGTTCCAAATGATGATATACAAGAAGATAACCAAGACTTGTCTGAAGAAACTGAGAACTTGCTTCAAGAAATTGCTTCTGACATATATTTTCCATTCATGCATTACATGGCAGCTACTCTTGTATAACAACTAGTTCAAGAAATGTTAGACTCTGGATTGATACAACACTCTCATAGCCCTTTTGCAGCCCTATCTTATTGGTTAGAAATAGGAATAACTCTTGGAGATTTTGTGTTGATTATAGAAAATTTAATGACTTGACCATCAAGGAAAATTTTCACTTGCCCCTCATTGACGAGTTATTAGATGATTGCATGGCACCAAATTTTTTTCCAAGATTGATCTAAGGTATGGTTATCACCAAGTGCTTGTTCGCCCACTTGATATTCATAAAACATCCTTTAAGACCCACCATGGCCACTTTGAATTCAAAGTTATGCCTTTTGGCTTATCCAATGCTCATGTCACCTTCCAGGGCCTTATGAATTATGTATTCCAACCATTCCTAAGGAAATTCATTTTACTCTTCTTTGATGATATACTTATATACATCACATCGATAGACCAACACCTACAATACCTTCACATTACATTTTTCACAATGAGACAACATTGCTTATATGCTAAACAATCCAAATGCTCCTTTGGTCAACACAAGTTAGAATATTTGGGTCACATTATCACTCCTCAAGGTGTGCTACTAATCCCACAAAAGTTGATGCCATGCTGACCTGGCCTACTACTACTTAAAAACATTGCGAGGTTTCCTTAGGTTGACCGGCCGAACACTATAAAGCTTGTCAAGAACTATGGAAAAATCTCTAAACCACTTACTGGTTTCTTAAAGAAATATGCCTTCCAGTGGAATGATGTAGCCCAGATTGCCTTCAATGACCTCAAGTTGGCCATGTGTTCCACGTCTATACTGAGACTACTAGATTTTTCTACACCATTCTATTTAGAAACTGAAGCATGTTCAGTAGGTGCGAGAGTAGTATTGTCTCAACAAGGATGACCAATTGCCTAATTTAGTAAGGCCTTGGGACCTAACAACTTGGATCTTTCAACTTATGAGAATGAGCTTTTAGCTGTTATAATGGCGGTCAATAAGTGCAAGTCTTATTTGTTTGGTTCCAAGTTCTTTATCCTCACAGATCACCAAAGTATCAAACATTTCTTGATCAAAAGATCACCATTATTTTACAACAACGGTGGTTGACAACGTTATTGGGTTATGATTATGAAATTAGTTAAAAAAAAAGGCTCTAACAACAAGGTGGTTGATGCCCAAAACGAAATTCAATGGACAATACTTGTTTGGCTATTTCTCGTCACTCATCAATGGGTCGCTGATATTGTGCATTGTTACTCCGACGACCCTGCAGCTCAGTCCATCACAAAATTGGTTATCAGTACTCACTCAGTGCCACATTTTCCCCTAATAATGGCATTCTAAAGTACAAGCATTGTATCTATATTGGGACTACAGGTAACCTCTGGCAACAAATTCTCACTTCTATACACTCTTATGCTCTTGGTGGTCACTCAGGCATAACTGCCACTTAGCAACGCCTTAAACATCACTTTTATTGGCTTGGAATGAAGTCTCAACTTATTACTTTCATCATTTCATTTGATATTTGCCAAAGAAATAAGTGGGACCCAATCTGGTGGAGGTTTACTACCACCACTACTTGTACCGGACCATGCCTGGCAACACATCATCATGGATTTCATAGAAGGATTGCTTATCTCACATGGCAAATCCGTTATCTTCGTGGTTGTTGACAGACTTACTAAATATAGCCATTTCATGGCCTTGTCCCATCCATTTACAACATCGATGATAGTTGATTCCTTCCTTCAAAACGTTTATAAACTTCATGGATTTCCAACTTCTATTGTATCAGACAGGGACAAAGTCTTCCTGAGTACATTTTGGAAAAACTTATTTGAGGCTTCTGGTACTTCTTTAGCCATGAGCACAACATACCACTCACAATCGAATGGGCAAACCGAACGCACAAATGCTTGTCTTGCGACTTATCTAAGGTGTATGATAGGACAAGTTCCCACTAAGTAGTCTCACTGGATATACTTGGCTGAACATTGGTTCAACACCAACTTTCATTCTAGCTTACAAACTACTCCATAAAGCACTCTATGGTTATTCACCACCACTTTTGGCACAGCCTCACATTACTTCACTTTCTATTCCTGAAGTGTAACAATATCTCAATGAACATGATACATGTTAAATATCCTGAGGGAACGTCTCCACAAAGCTCAAAAAAGGATGAAGTTGTATGTTGCATGTACATTTGAAGTTGGAGATTGGGTTTATCTAAAATTAGTATCCTACTGCCAAACTTCTATCCAAGTTCGTAAGAATTTGAAGCTTTCAACTCGTTTTTATAGCCCTTTTCAAGTAACAGTAGCCTATCGACTTCACTCACCTGCACACTCTAAAATCCATCATGTCTTCCATATCTCCCAACTCAAGAAGCTATTGGGTGCCTCCATTTCGCCCTCCCATGACCTTCCTCTAGTCAAAAAACATGGCTATTTTCTTGTTGAACCAGTGGCCATACTTGCTTGTTGAATGATTCCTCGTCATAACAGAGCAGTTACGCAAATACTCATACATTGCTCAAATTCAACAGAGAAGGAGGCTACAAGAGAAGATTGGTCACACATCACTTCCATGCTTCTTAATTTCAATCCTTGAGGACTAAGATTTGGCGAAGAAGAGGGCAATGTCACTATCAAAATAGTTTTCAGAAATTTTGGCGGGAAAAAAGGGCTCGAGTTTTGAATTTAATATCTTCAAGGACAAAGTTGTAATTCCAACTCTGTTAGTTAGGACCACAAGCATTTCCCACGTGTCAACAGGTCATTCGTGCATCCTAACAATTCTATTACAAGCTCATCTTTAACTAAACGAGCAGATAACGAAGAAGCAGAGAAGAATTTTGTAATTTGAGAAGTTCTTGTTCAATTAGGACTTGAGAAGAATCTGTAATTTCAATTCTAGTTTTTCAATTTCAATCAATCTCTGTTTTATTTGATTTGGTTTTTCTCTTATTAATTATCAAATTGTCATGTTCATGACAGATTTTCGACTTGACCGAAGTTGAAGAGGAGTTGCAAGTGAAGTAAGAACATCAATATGACATAGATTCAGTGAATCCTTCGTCCAAATTAAAGGTTTTAGAAATTCCCACAATTAGGCATAGGTATCAAATGGAGGTTCAACATGATATAGACGTGTTGTCACTATGGAGGAATGCCCATGATGGGTTTTTCAATATGTATGTTCTTTTGATGTTATTTGATTAAAACGACTGTGAAAATGAACTTGTAGAAATGGTCAAATAAGACTAACCTAAGTGTCAATCCTTACCCACCCCACCTCCTCCAAGTCAAAGTCAAACCATCACCAACCCATCACCTCGTTCAAGTAGAACAAGGGTGCCTAGGCTCTTTAAGAGAAACACATTTACCTGTTAGAAGATCAACCAGGTTTGCAAATCAAACTACTAATCCATCTGGTGAACCTAGTAACAATGGACCAAGACCTCAACCACCAATTATTAGGAGAAGTCATAGGTTTCCCATGCAACCCATGAGGCATCTACTGAACCTATAGAACATAGAGTTGATGAAACTGGTTCATCAAAACAAAGATTCAAGAGATTGTTCCCAGGTGTTAAGAACAAGGTTGTGACTAAGGATGGTTGAGGGAAGATCAAAAAAGTTGACCCAACTTATTTGGTAGAGAAGAAGTTGGATCCAATGCCAACTGAAGAAGATTTGGAGGCTATTGATGACATTGTCCAAACATGGCTTGATGGAAACTGATGTGTTTGGATCTGTTCTCGCTGATTTTGACGATCTCTGACCGGCAAAATGAGCAGTCGTTAAGCCAGGGACCACCATTGTGGAGGTCGAAGGCACTCCGATGCTTAAGTCGAATACCGATGCAAGGAGTGAAACTGTATGTAGTTGTCGTCGTCTTGAAAAGTATTGGGATCGACCGCTTGTGTGCCATCGTGGTCCTAAGGTCAGACTAGGCTATCTTAGGAACAATGAGTTTTCCGTGGATGGGACTCGGCTGTTTGCGGTGAACCGTCCATGGATTGGTTTCGGTCCGCGCGAGTGCCATCGTGGTCCGGAAGTCAGACTAGGCATGTTCCCGTGTAGAAGTTATATGAAATGTGATTATTTAAAAAGAGTATTTTTATCAATAATACTTCCTCAAGTGCTGTAATTCCACGCCTTTTCAGACGCTCTCATTCAGGTTTTCTAGCCAGTAAGTTTCTCGCTTTTTAATTGTTGTCACATTGTAGGGACCTTCCCAGTTCGGTCTTAGCTTGCCTTCATTTGAGTCTCTTGTGTTCAGTTGGGTCTTCCTCAGTACCCAATCGCCGACTTTGAATTCTCGAGGCTTGACCCTCTTATTGTAGTGTTGGGCCATTTTTATTGATAGGTTGTTATTCTGACGGAAGCTCCGTCTCTTTGCTCTTCGAGTAAGTCTAACTTGACTCTCAAAGCTTTATTTTTGTCCTCTATTCTAAACTCATCCGTTCTGAACATAGGCATAGTTCTACTGGAATCATTGCCTCAGACCCATAAGCCAGTGCAAATAATGTCTCTTCAACCGAAGTCCTTTTTGAGGTATGGTATGCCCAAAGGATGCCTGAAAATTCAGAGACCCAGAGCCCTTTGACTCAATTGAGTTTTCTCTTGATTGCTTCCAGGATAGTTTGGTTGGTGACTTCTGCTTGTACATTGGCCTAGGGGTAACCCGACACAAAAAAGTGGTGGTTGATTCCCAGTTTGGTGCAAAGTTGCTTGACTTTCCCACCCTCAAATTGAGTTTCGTTATTGCTGACCAAGATTTTTGGTATTTCGAACCTACAGATGATAGACTTTCAAATAAAGTTCTTGATCTGATTCTCTTTTCTCTTAGATAGGGGTTCTTCTTCTACCCATTTGGTGAAGTAGTCGACTACCATAATAAGGAGCCTACTTTTTTCAAAAAGGGGAACGAGCGCACGATGTCCATCCCCCATTGGGCGAAGGGTCATTGGAACCAAGTTTTGTGCATACATATGTGTGTACGGGCATACCTTTGACACTTATCGTACTTGTAGACCAGGTCTTTGGCCTCTTGTTGCATTTTCGACCAATTGTACCCTAGTGTGAAGGCTTTATGAGATAGTATCCTTCCTCTGGGGTGGTTCACGTAGATTCCTTCATGGATTTCTAGGAGGACCTGATTCGCCTCTTTGGGGGCCAGGCATCTAAGCAGAGGGTCGGTCGTTGATCTCTTGTACAACCTATCGTTGAGGAGTGTGTATCGTACCGCTCTATTTTTCGATTTGCTGGCATCTAGCTTATTTGCTGGGAGGACTTCGTTTTTTATGTAGATGATCAAGGGGCTCATCCAGCTGGTCTTTATGCTTGTGGAGAGGATCTCGTGGAAGTCTTATTCTTCTAGGGTTGACTTCTCCTAGAACTATATGAGTGTGTCGGAGTCTTTTTGTGAGGACGAAGCCTTTCCGGCTAGGTCGTCGGCTTCCTGGTTATCTGCTTGGAGCAGCGGCAAAGTAGTATTTTTTGAACCATCTTTTGGCGTTGATTGCGTTCCCTCAATAAGCCATCATGAGAGGTTATGTAACGTTGAATTCTTCGATCACCTGATTGACCACCAGTTGGGAATCATTGAATACCGTGATTTCTTTTACTCCGATTCCTTCGGCTAGCTTTAGCCTGGCTAGGAGGCCCTCACACTCCAACTCGTTGATTGAAGCGTGGAAGCTGAATTTGATAGCCTCTTTGAGGGTGACCCCTTTAGGGGTGTAAAGGACGATCCCGCTCCGCAACCCTTCACGTTGGATGACCCGTCACATTGCAATATCCATCCTTGTGGGGGTGGCTTGGGGTTCTCTCTCCTTGTTGGTTTTTCAGTCTCGGTTCTCCTGTTCTTTTGAACTCGACGACGAAGTCTGCCAGTGATTGTGCCTTGATGGTTGTTCTCGGAATGTAGTAGATGTCAAATTGCCCCATTTCTACTGACCATTCTTCCTGATAGCTCTGGCTTGTGTAATACCAACCAGAGTGGGCACTCGGTCAGGACTATTATTGAGTGAGCTTGGAAGTATAGTCTTAGTTTTCTGGAGGAAGTCACCAGTGCTAAGGCCAGTTTTTTCATATTAGTATAGTTAGCCTCCGCCCCATCGAACGTTTTGTTGATGTAGTAGAAGTGCTTCTGTTTCCCTTTCTCTTCCCGAATCAGAACTGAGCTGACAACATACTTTATGAATGAGATGTATAAGTAGAACGTCTCACCTGGAATAGGTTTTGAGAGGCAACTTTGTGCTTCCCATGTATGCCTTTAGATCTTTGAAAGGTTTGTTCACACTGTTTTCCCCCATTGAATTCTTTGTTACCCTTTAGAATTTTAAAAAAGGGAGGCGTCTGCTGAAGATTTGGAGATGAACCTGTTTAGGGCTGCCACCCTCCCAGTCAGGCTCTGAACTTTTTTAATGTTTGTTGGTGGTCTCATGTGGAAAAGAGCATGAATCTGCTTTGGATCAACTTATATCTCCCTTTTGTTGACTATGTAGCCTCATAATTTCACTGATTGCACCCCAAAAGCGCACTTCTGTGGGTTGAACTTCATTCAGTACTTCCTGAGTTTAGAGAATACTCCTTGGAGGTATGCCATGTGATCTGGACTGTGGAGGTTTTTTACCAGCATGTCGTCGATGTAAACTTCCATGGTCTTTTTTATTTGTCCTTTGAAAATTTAGTTCACCAAACGTTAGTACGTTGACCCTGCATTCATCAGTCTGAACAACATTACCTGATAGCAGTATGTGGCTCTGCATTTATGAAGGAGGTTTTCTCCTAGTCCGATGGGTGCATACTGATCTGATTGTGGTCAAAATACACGTCCATGAAACTGAGTAGGTTGTGCCCGGATGTCGCATTCACGATCTCGCCTATCAGGAGCAGTGGAAAGTTGTCTTTTGGGCAAACTTTGTTAACGTCGGTGTAGTCCATGCAAACCCTCCACTTCCAATTTTTTCTTTCTCACCAGGCCCGTGTTTTCTAGCCATTCTGAGTAGCAAGACTCCCTTATCATGCCGTCGTTTGGAAGTCTTTTCACTTCTTCATTGATGGCTTGGTTGAGCTCGGGCGCCACACACCTACTTTTCTATCGGTCTGGCTTCAAGTCAGAATTTCCTGCCAGTCGGTACATGATAATTGTGGAGATCCCCACCACGTATTTCACTGTCCAGGCGAAAACGTCATGGTTTCTTTTAAGAGTGCAGCTAGATGACCTGCCAACACTTTGTTGAGATTCGAGCCTATGTGGACTGCTTTTGTGTTGGCTGGGTTGTCCAGGTATATTGTGACGGCTTCTTTTTCCAACTGCTCAATGTTCGACCTTTTTTTCGGGGGCTAGATGGAGCTTCGAGGTCAGAAGGTGGAGACGAGTCCTCTCTATATGGATTCCCGATTTTCTCATCCATATCTTGTTGGTCGGGCTTTTGTGATCCATTCTTCGGATGCCTGGCTGTGGCATAGTGGCATTCCAGAGCAATAGTTTGGTTTCCTCTAATTGTCCCTACCTCACCATCAGAGGGGCATTTGAGGCACTGGTGCTGGGTGGAGACGATTGCCTCCATTTGGTGTAACCAAGGTTGACCCAAGATTACATTGTATTCAGAGTGGGCGTCTACGACCGAGAACTCTGTCATAAGGATCCTTTATAGGTCTAGCTGCCTTGCGACCATCGGCAGTGTGATTTTATCGATCGAGTAGTAGCTTTCTCAATTGAAGCCGAACATGGCTTGATTTGAAGGCGTCAACTTTCCTTCTGTCAGTTGCATTTTCAGGAATGCATCTAGGAACAGTACGTTGATAGAGCTGCATGTATCCATTAGTGATCTTCTCACTTCCCAATTTGCCATCCCTACTGAGATGTCTAGGGTATCGTTGTGTGCGAATCAGACACCATTCATGACCCATTTTGTGAACGTTAAGCTTAGGGTTTTTCTTTCTTCTCATACGTGTTGTACAAAGTGATTTCGGTAGTGTGATCTAACTCGAATTTTCCGTAACGATTTCTTTAGTGTACGATTTGAGTGTTATCTCTCCTCGTTTGTCCCGTGAATGACACATACCATGTTAGGAGTCATCTCTCTAGCTTCTTGTGATGTTCATTCGCCATGAGGATGCATGTCCTCGAAGTCAATAAACTTCTTTAGTCGTCCTCTCTGATCCAGTATGGATTTCATCTTTGAGGCTCTTGCAGCCTTTGGTGTCGTGGCCTATCTCCTGTGATTAGAGTGGTGTTTACTCTTGTCATGATTTGAAAATCTCCTTTGAGTTTCGACGCCCACTTGATGTCTCCCTATTTTTCCATGAGTGATAAAATGTTAGGAAAACTAGAGTTGAGAGCGGAGTGTAATAGGGGTACCTTGGAGCTGTTAGGCTTGAACAACTTTGTTTGGCCGAGCCTGCTCTAGTTCTCACCTCATTTCCGCTTGGAGCTATACCCCTTTTCATCCCTGTTCTTGGCTCTAGAGGAGTGTTTTGGCTCGCTTTTCTCTCTTCCTAGCAGCCAACATTTTTTCCAGGGTGATGTATTTCTGGGCGTTCCTTAGCAGTCCTGCCATATCCACTAGGGGCTCCAAGGTGAAGTAGTTGTGAAACTGACCTTCCCGGGGCCCGGAGGTGAAAGTGGTAATTGATGTGTCGTCACTGCATCTGTCGATCAAGGTCAACTCATCAATTAAACGAGTGACGTAATTCTTGAGGGTCTCGCTATGCTTCTGCTTGAGGCTCAACCAATGTTCTAAAATTCGGCTTAGGCGGCCGCCTAGGCGCTAGAAGGTGGAAAACCGTCCAGATTAATGGCTGGGCAGTCTGGGCGGGCTCTAGGCAGCCTAGGCGGTCTGGGCAATTATTTATTTATTTATTATTATTTTTAATAAGACTGATTGTGTTCTTATTTTATTTTTCTTTGCTCTTTTTTAGAAATAAACTATTTAATTGTTTTTTATTCAGTATATGTCTAAATGTAGCAAATGATGATTACTTAATGAAATTCTCAAAGGATCTACCGGTACAAATTTTACTAATGTAGATTTTATCAAACATGACTTAGGTTATTCATGCAATTTGAAGAAAAATAAAAGAGTAGGTTTGGATATTTGTCCACAAATTCAATTTTATATAAAGTACCCATCATGACCAACTTCAGTCATTTGAGTTTTAATAAATTTTGTTCATGACTGTTAATTTTTCATGTTTTGATATTTTGCATATGTATATTGGCATTAAATTGGATGTAATTGATAAGGTATTATGCTTAACTTTTGTAAATTATTAAAGTTATAATACAAAACCTAAGACCGCCTAGGCGCCTGCTCGCCGCCCCAAAAACTTGATGCGAGTTTAACCAACCTAAATAAATAGGTTAATTCAACCCACTTGTAATAACCGCAAGTGCACGGTGCCTAACTGGTAGACAACGGCAAGTACGGGTCGATCCCACGAAGAAGGTGGATGCAATTGAAAATTTAGAATTTAATTAAACTAATTTAGAGAAAATGGGGTTACATCATTTTTAAAACTAAACTAAAAATAAATTAAAAATAAGAAAACTAAGAAAAATAAAAGATAGATGAAATGGGTTTTGTGGGCTTGGACTCACTAATGAGTTAGCAAAATTATTGAAATCTAAATTACTGAATTTAAACGAGAAGCTTTAGGGATGAGAATCTCTTGCTTACACCGAATATGTGATCGTTAAAATCCAATTAAACTTATATCATGTTTCTATCAAACATTAACAAATTATTTCAAGCAAATACGCTCTTACAAAGTATTAAGTGTCTTTTTAGGGCACACTTAATCAAAGTTTAAGCTTAATATTTTTAACACATGTTTTGAATATTAATAAAGGGTAATTCTAACTACCAAACATATCAAGTTTAATTTCTCGAACATGCAAGGTGAAAGCAATTTATCAAAATTCAGAAATAAATTGTAATTAACAATTAAGCACACAATTCAGTAAAATAAATCAAAATAACTTATACAACCCATTTAGTTTGTCACAAACTCGATGTGGTGGTACTCAGCAGATCAGCAGGTGGTCCGAACACAAATCCCGAGACAATTGGTCCCAAAACGCTCTGTGGTGGTACAGAGCAGAACCGGGGGTGTGAATAGCCAAATAACTGAATTTGACCCGTTCCCGCCTCTGCTACAGTACTCTGCGCTGCTCCGCCTTCTTCTCCAGCGCGACAGCGGCTGTCTCGCGGCCTGTTCTTCGCTCTTCGCGACCGTCCTCGACCTCCAAATGCTTCCAAAAACCTGCAAAATAGACAGAAGGTGAGGAAACAATCGAGAGAGATGCGAAAATAAACAGAGAGAAATCGGGAGGGGACTCCCTCTTTTCGCTTCCTGTCGCGATGGTGGTGCGCCGGGGTGAGGCCTTTCTGTGGTGGTTGTCAAGTGGCGGAGAGATGGTAAGGGGCCTGGACGAAGAGAGGACAGAGAGGAGAGGAGGACGCAGGGTCTGGCTCTATCGCGAGGCGGAACAGAGCCGCGGTGAGGCTCTGTTTCGCGGTGGTTGTGGCGCGGTGCGGCTTTGTTTCACGAGGCGTGGTGAGGTTTGTAACGTGAAACAGGGTTGTCACGCCCCTGTTTCACGGTGGTTAGTGACGGTGGTTGTAGCTCGGTGGTGGTGGTGGTGGTGGTTGTGTGGCGTGATGACGTGAATCAGTGGGATGAAGGAGGAGGTGGTTGTTGGCTGGAAGAACGAGAGAGACGACGAGATGAAGGGTGATGGCGGGATTATCGCACTGCCGGCTCTCCTATCGAGCGAGGATTGCCGGCAGGGTGGATTGGTGTGGTGGCTGAAAAAGAGAGGAGGGGAGAAGGAACGTGGAAGAAGACAGGATGACCTTTCTCTAAGATGGGGGAGCTAAATAGGGTTCTCCTATTATCTTGGGCTTGGGTTTTTTGGTTAGCATTTTGGGTTTGGGCTTAGGTTAAGTTAGGTGGACCTAGGTTTATTAGGGTTAGGTTTAGATATGTGTCCCTCTACTTTGTACCACCGCTAGAATCGACCAACTGTCATTCCTTAAATTGTCGCATTAATACGATTTCATCGTTCAAGCTCAAATTCCTACAAACACATGAAAATGAAATAATTATTATAAAATATAATAATCGAAACACTAACATATATAAATTAAGGGATATATTATGTAATAATTATGTGAATATCAAATACCCCAAACCTATATTTTGCTATTCCTCGAGCAAAACAATAAAAATAAAATTCTAACTCACTTTCGCAGGAATCATCGGTTGCACTTACCTTAAACGTGCAACAAAACTTTAAACCCCTAGATTACCTCTAGTGGACGAGTTATAGTCTCGTGAGGGTTTCCAGAAATGTTACCCACAAACATTATGACTCATAAATTTTCAAAACATGGTAACTCAGTCTATTATCCTCAGAGTAAGAATTTAATTGCCAAAAAAATTTGAAAATAGCTAACAATCTCACAATAATATATCAAAGAGTTTCACAATAATTTAATAATACCCAAAGGTTAAATAAATTTCATCAATTATTTCCAACTCGAAGTGTGTGTGTGCATGGCCTTATCAACATAACTTTTTATTTCAGAGTAAAACAATTACTAAATCTCCTTTAGAAAGTTTGTTTTGACTTCAAACCTCTCATGTCACTCACAATAAAACACTCAGAGATTTGATATTTCACTCAGTTTATATGTGAGGAAAAGAGTAAATAATGGAAAACAATCATCTCACATATAGTAATATGAAGAACGGACTTTTCAAGAATGGAATGAGTATGATCTCATGGACAGGAATATCAATTACTTTTGAGAATGTTAAATCATACACCATAGTTCTTATTTATTTAATCTCCACATCTACGAAACTAATCATCTCTTAAGATCAACTAGGACTTTAATAGGTTGTAATGGGGCTTAGGTAATGGCTAACAAATAATGAAAAAAAATATACGAAAAATCTCTAAGAATGTATACACCCATTAAACTAACACAAGGGTTATGAAGAGTAAATCAATGTTCTAACGATCAATTACTTTCTTCATTTTTTTTTTTCATTGACATCGCTTTTTTTTTTTTTTTTTAATTTTTTTTCAACTACATGCTTTTCCTCTTCTACTCAATAGAATGTTTCAACACTGAGGACTCATGGTATATTTGACTCTGCTCTTTCTAATTGCCCATTTCCAACTAACATTCATCCATATACATTCTTAGATAAATTGAGTATTGATAAGGGGTTAACAAATAAAAGGCTATCAACGACTCAAAGGGCTTCAAAAGGGAACTAATGAGTGGGTAAGTAAAAAGGCTAGAAAAGGTTTAAGAAAAACTTGCCTACATCATTTCTTAAGTTCAGGTTGGTATTATGACATCTCAACTAAATAAACTAAAAAGTTCTAGTGCAATAATTTAATTTTAATGTCATTCTCAAAGCAATTGATAAAAAAAATGAGAATAATGAGATCATCAACGACTTAATGCGAACTCAAGAAAAATTAGAGTATATTTATCTAACACTCAGAAAGAAAAGAATGGCTCAAAACTTTCACGGGTTAAGTCTCCACTATTATTCTAAGGTTTTCTAGCTCATATCTCACTCATCAACTTCAAATCATGCTAATATGGCTTATAGTGCAAAAAGTAATCGAGTTGAAAAAAATCTCATGAAATATATTTAACTTAAAGATAATATCAAACCATATGTTTTCCTATTGATATATAAAAGTGACAAGTGAAAGCATGTATTCCTCCAATTTAAAGGCATAGTTGAAAGCACATCCTCTTCATTGGAAAGAAACTTAGATTTTGAATGCATTTTCAAAGTGAAAATTTGTCACACAATCATAATTAACTATGTATTCAATGGAGATTGAGTAGAATACAATAGTAAATTGTGAAATAAATTTTAGTTCCAAAATTTTGAAAAATACAGAAAAAAAACTCATAAACCTCACCCCCAAACCTAAACCAAACATTGTCCTCAATGTATAAAATGATGATCATGACAAATGCAGGAAAAATAAAATATGAGAGTTAGAGTGATATTACCATGGGAAAGTTTTTACCAATTTCGACGAAATCTTCCACCAATGAACGCTCAGAGACATAAGAACTGTGGACTCATCATGATAAATTGATAAAAACAATACAGGACTCAAATGAAAAAATTAGAAAAAAATTTAAAATAAAAAAAATAATTACATGTATCAGTTGTAAGTCAAAATCGTTACGGAGCTAACGAGTATGAGTGAAATACAACTAGAAAGAACTCGAAAATCATTCCAGACTAACCATCATGACACAACTGAAGCTAGGCTGCCTTCTAGGAGCGCTTGGTTTAACGTCGTCAGCCCGACATATATTCTCCCTCATGAATGATATATCATGAAGTGACGAGGAAGAACATAGGGAGCATTCACCTCCAAACATAGTCTATGATAGAAATGAGTCAAAAGGGTTAAGGAATCGTATACCAACAACCTGAAAAGTTGAGGATCAGTCCACTCAAAAATAGCAACCACATGCGACACAAGATATACTAGCACATCCCAAAAGCTTCAAGGACACCATCTAAAATCATATAAAAATGGTAAAGAAGCTCGCATTCCTTGGAAGTCAATAGGGATCTTAAACATGAATAGGTCGCAAGTAGTGATATGCAACAAAGGATCATCCCTTACTCCTAAAATGGAACATCCTAAGTCTGGTTCCAAATCAGAAGATTGGATAATTTCCACATCAGGATGGTGAAAATTGAAATCATCTCTTACCAACAATGGATCCATATAGGTAGCATCAGTCAATATGAAAGGGATGGAAAGTGGTATGTCTATAAATATATCGGGTGGTACAGGTTCATCGTAACAAAATGGATTACACCAAGATGATGAGTTAGACGACGCAACAACACCCCCAAACCTAGAATTAGCACTACCTATGGCATGTAGTCTCTCATTAAATATATCTCCCGACTTCTTTGGGACAACCTGTTTTGAATTCAATATAGATGAAATAATAACATGCAAAGTATCATCAGTACCTGAAAACGCATACCTGAGGGTGTCAGGTAATTGTTTAAGGTCAAGCTCAGGTGGCTCAACTGATGGGACTAGTTTTGACTCATTGAGTGGAAGAGGCTCCACTTTAGACTTCCATTTATAACTAGGATCCACAATGGGGACTGAGTCAAGCAAATCATTGACTTCCCTAATGGAATCATCAACATCAAAGTCTAAACTAGAATGAGTCAAACAAGCCTCTAAATGGTCATGTGTATCATGAAAACAGTCAAGGGGAGACTCTAAAGACTGTTCACAGTTTGATTCTATGCATGAGTCACTAGGAAGACATATGTCGAGTGGGTCTTCATGAAAATGTGGGGAAGGAAATGGGTCAGGAAGAAAAGTAGTTGCGATCACATTATCTGCAAAAACATCATTTGACTCAGATTCCGATGTGTTACCAGTTATGAATTGACCCTCTGAATTTTGAATAGAGTGACTAGGAACTCTTCCTAACTCACTTTCAGATAATGCCCCAGTAGTATGATCCACAACTATCTCAAGTCTTTGAGTCGTGGCTATCAACTCAGATATGTCTTTAGAATTCTGATCAATTATACTTGCTGAGCGCTGCAAATACTGATTAATCGTTTCCTCTAAACTTGATGTGTTGGATGGAGGAACTTGGTTATGGTGGGGCATGACATGATTAGGGTATTGAGGAGCTTGAGAGAAAATATGTCCCCCTTGGTGTGAGTTATGAGCCCAAGAGAGATTTTGATTATTGGCAAAACCAGGGCTGTAATAGTTGAACTTTGAATTATAACCAGGTCGCCAATTAGCATTAAAAGAATGGATTTGCTCAGCGAAATATTCAGGATAATCATATTGCAAATCACAATCAGCTGTAGAATGACTAGGACTCGAACATGCAACACAACCCTCAAATGAAACATTAGTGGGAGGTAGGGGTTGAGTCAAATTCATAAGTGCATCTAATTTCTGAGTCATCGTCATAAGAGTTGTTTCAAGCTTCGAGGTAGAAGGGGAGAAGTAATCCTTAAAGTCTTTATCCTCATTAGAAGGGGAGAGGAAGTCAGGATAATATGCGGAACCTGAGTTGTAATAATCTGAATATGGAGCATAAGCTCCATATTCAGATTGTCGCATGGCATTAAATGCATTCCTGCGAGATGGATAATTATTGAGGTTCATTTTTTTTTTTAATTATGCAAGCCTAACCTATATATGAAGATAACCTAACTCTAAAAAAAAAAAAAAATGGTAAAACCTAATCAGGACCTATATGATGCGCAAGCAAGATGAATGAAAAACGACCCTAGATAAGTACCTAGCAATACAATCATTCAGATTGCCTTCGGGTACTGCGCAGCTGATAGTTATAGCCCCACGAAGTGTCGAGGTTTCTACGAAGCAAATTAATCTCGTGAGAAACTAATTTACTAGGTAGAGGCTGTAACGTCTGGTAATCCCTACAAGCACTCTTTTTTATTACCTATGATTGTTACTAATCAAGGGCTGAAATCCATTTTAATTAGCCTATCCGTGGGAGAGAGCACGGAGTTTCCCAGCATAAAAAATATCCTGAAATCTAATTGCTCCTACCTCCTTTTCTACCTTCAGCTTAAAGTGTAATGCCAGTTTCAGAACTATTCCAAGATTGGATATGTTCCTTCACTTGACTACTCTAAACTTTCAAGTTTCAAAAGAGGGGTCCTATGAGCGTCTTGTCCTAATTTATCTTGCTACAAATTTTAATAGTGAGGGCTTAGGTCCCTAACCCTAAAATAGATGGTGGTTAACCTATCCGCGGGAGAGAGCACGGAATTTTACAGCATCAGAAATATCCTCAATCTATTCAAATTTGCATGCAATTCTAGCTAAAAACAAAACAAGCAAAACACACAGTAATCCACTCCGAAACCGCGTGCAGATACGATGGGGAGAAGTTACCTCCGGCGTGAACCTCTCTTGGGTTACTTGCGATGCCGGGTAGAAGTCGAGTTGACGTCGATCAGAAGCACCGTCCACCTGACAGCTCGCCGACTTCTGAGAGTGTCCACGCGATAACAACCTGTAAACAATTCAAACCTTGTGCTTTTTGTTTTGTTTTGTTTTTTTGTATTTTTTTTTAATTTTTGTATGCAACCTGTAATATATGCTTCCTACCTGTTAATACCTGCAAAAATAAAAAAATAAAAACAAAAAAGAGTATCAAAACTTCTTAGACTTAAAAGAAATAACTAAAAAAATAAAATCAAGCCAAGAAATAACTAAAAAAATAAAATCAAGCCAAGAAATAACTAAAAAAATAAAATCAAGCCTATCCTAAAAGCGAAAGCAAAAGCAAAAGCAATCTATATCTGACCTAAATTTTTTTTTTTCTTAACCTAAACTACAAATTAGTGAAAATAAACTCTTGAATTCAATTACACCGTTACAGTTCCCCGGCAACGGCGCCAAAAACTTGATGCGAGTTTAACCAACCTAAATAAATAAGTTAATTCAACCCACTTGTAATAACCGCAAGTGCACGGTGCCTAACTGGTAGACAACGGCAAGTACGGGTCGATCCCACGAAGAAGGTGGATGCAATTGAAAATTTAGAATTTAATTAAACTAATTTAGAGAAAATGGGGTTACATCATTTTTAAAACTAAACTAAAAATAAATTAAAAATAAGAAAACTAAGAAAAATAAAAGATAGATGAAATGGGTTTTGTGGGCTTGGACTCACTAATGAGTTAGCAAAATTATTGAAATCTAAATTACTGAATTTAAACGAGAAGCTTTAGGGATGAGAATCTCTTGCTTACACCGAATATGTGA
The DNA here is from genome assembly GCA_963556465.1 of Berberis vulgaris. Taxonomy (NCBI): domain Eukaryota; kingdom Viridiplantae; phylum Streptophyta; class Magnoliopsida; order Ranunculales; family Berberidaceae; genus Berberis; species Berberis vulgaris. The sequence continues at coordinate 74,713,065 of OY747124.1, read as the reverse complement.
TCGTTAAAATCCAATTAAACTTATATCATGTTTCTATCAAACATTAACAAATTATTTCAAGCAAATACGCTCTTACAAAGTATTAAGTGTCTTTTTAGGGCACACTTAATCAAAGTTTAAGCTTAATATTTTTAACACATGTTTTGAATATTAATAAAGGGTAATTCTAACTACCAAACATATCAAGTTTAATTTCTCGAACATGCAAGGTGAAAGCAATTTATCAAAATTCAGAAATAAATTGTAATTAACAATTAAGCACACAATTCAGTAAAATAAATCAAAATAACTTATACAACCCATTTAGTTTGTCACAAACTCGATGTGGTGGTACTCAGCAGATCAGCAGGTGGTCCGAACACAAATCCCGAGACAAATGGTCCCAAAACGCTCTGTGGTGGTACAGAGCAGAACCGGGGGTGTGAATAGCCAAATAACTGAATTTGACCCGTTCCCGCCTCTGCTACAGTACTCTGCGCTGCTCCGCCTTCTTCTCCAGCGCGACAGCGGCTGTCTCGCGGCCTGTTCTTCGCTCCTCGCGACCGTCCTCGACCTCCAAATGCTTCCAAAAACCTGCAAAATAGACAGAAGGTGAGGAAACAATCGAGAGAGATGCGAAAATAAACAGAGAGAAATCGGGAGGGGACTCCCTCTTTTCGCTTCCTGTCGCGATGGTGGTGCGCCGGGGTGAGGCCTTTCTGTGGTGGTTGTCAAGTGGCGGAGAGATGGTAAGGGGCCTGGACGAAGAGAGGACAGAGAGGAGAGGAGGACGCAGGGTCTGGCTCTATCGCGAGGCGGAACAGAGCCGCGGTGAGGCTCTGTTTCGCGGTGGTTGTGGCGCGGTGCGGCTTTGTTTCACGAGGCGTGGTGAGGTTTGTAACGTGAAACAGGGTTGTCACGCCCCTGTTTCACGGTGGTTAGTGACGGTGGTTGTAGCTCGGTGGTGGTGGTGGTGGTGGTTGTGTGGCGTGATGACGTGAATCAGTGGGATGAAGGAGGAGGTGGTTGTTGGCTGGAAGAACGAGAGAGACGACGAGATGAAGGGTGATGGCGGGATTATCGCACTGCCGGCTCTCCTATCGAGCGAGGATTGCCGGCAGGGTGGATTGGTGTGGTGGCTGAAAAAGAGAGGAGGGGAGAAGGAACGTGGAAGAAGACAGGATGACCTTTCTCTAAGATGGGGGAGCTAAATAGGGTTCTCCTATTATCTTGGGCTTGGGTTTTTTGGTTAGCATTTTGGGTTTGGGCTTAGGTTAAGTTAGGTGGACCTAGGTTTATTAGGGTTAGGTTTAGATATGTGTCCCTCTACTTTGTACCACCGCTAGAATCGACCAACTGTCATTCCTTAAATTGTCGCATTAATACGATTTCATCGTTCAAGCTCAAATTCCTACAAACACATGAAAATGAAATAATTATTATAAAATATAATAATCGAAACACTAACATATATAAATTAAGGGATATATTATGTAATAATTATGTGAATATCACCCTCCCAGCGCCTAGCGATTTTTAGAACACTGGGCTCAACAGATAGTGGGGCCATTTCCTGATCTGTTGGCTCCTGACGAATCTGGTGATGAACACCTTCGTCGGGACTTGGAACGACCCAATGAACCTGGGCTGGAGGCTGTGGGAGAAGTTATGCACAGGATGCCCTCTGAACTTTTTTTAAACGCCATCACGTTGTGGTAATAACACAAATGGTATGACGGATATGACATTTCGTCATAAAACTCGAGCTTTGGTGGGATGAACTTCTTCCAAAAAGGAGCGCTCATGATTTCCTCCGAGTATGGAGGGATGGTGAGATCATATAGGACATTAGGATCGGACACTCCTAGTCGGAGGGTTTTTTTTTACCACGGTCATGTATGTCCTTGGGGCGTGGTCCCCATGATCATCTCCTAAGTCTCATTCTCGGCAAGCTCCTTGCTCATCTGCACGCGGAGGCAGTGGCGGGGGGGGGGGGGGGGGTGCCCTCTTGGGCGTGCTCTTGGATATGAGATATTCCCGGATCTTGGTCAACCTCAGATCGATGTTGTCGCTCTCGAGTCATCCTTTCTACCACCCTTGTTAAGTAATCTAGGTAGAGCAGGATCAAACTCATGTCGGGGCAACCACGGTTGCCTCCGCGGCTGGACTATGTGGCTGCTCAGCCTTCTCGATCAGATCGATTCGGCCTTGCGAGTGGGCTTCACCGGCCATAGCTTTGTTTGGTTTGGCATCATCGTTGAATGCTCGAGATCTGGAGCTGGTGACCATTTCACGATGTTTTGCTTAGCTAGAAAGAAATTTGTGTGTTCGTTCAGGAAAAACTTAATATTCCCCATGAACGGAGCTAAACTGATGTGTTCAGATTTGTCCTCGATGATCTCTAAGCTGCAAAAATGAGTAGCGGTTAAGCTAGGGACCACCATTGTGGTGGCTGAAAGCACTCCAATGCCTAAGTCAGATATCGATGCAAAAAAGAGTGAAATTGCAGTGTATGCATACTTTTCTTTCTCCTTTCATCGTCTCTTATAGAGGAAAGAAATCTCGCATAAGATCTCACCTGTGCATGATGAGTCTGTTCCACACTAGGCTTTGTTTAGGACCCAATGCTTGACTGGGCTAAGAACTGATTTCATATGAGTGGATCTCGGGCCTGTGACAGCTTTGAGATTCGTTGTTCGGGCCCTATTGTCCTGGGCAAGCCCTAAGATCTGTGCCTTTTGGGCTGACATGTTTTGGACCTAGGCGCCTGACTTATGGGTCCGCTCAGGACTGTGCTGAAGCCTTTTAGGGTTGAAAACTGAACTAATGGTTCGGTTTTTCACCTAAACCGTGAACCGAATCGACTTTGGTCGGTTTCAAAATTTTCAAACCGAAACCAAACCGACTATTAACAAAACCGAAACCAAACCGATCTTAATTTATGCAAACCGTAATCGAACCAAACTGACTAAAACCGAACTAAAACCCAAATAAAACCGAACTAACCAACTATTTTAAACATATTATATTATTTTTACATAAAATATATATTATTTATTATATATATTCAGTCGGTTCGGTTTAGTCGGTTAAAATCACATAGAAACCTAAAACCGAACCGACCACTTCGGTTTTGAATTTTTTTTAAACAAAACCGAACCGATCGGTTCAATTTTGATCGTTTTGGTCGATTTGGTCCATTTTTTGTTCAACCCTAAAGCCTTTTACATGCTAGGGTTAGCCCATGCCACGTGTATGGCTGTGATCGAGTTACTATTTGATATCTCATCAGAAACCATGAAAACCAATAGGTGAATGCTTACTATTTTTCTATATTTTCATTTGTTTTGTTGATGCATCTAAATATTGCACTAACCTTTTCTATTCTTTAATTGGTTATAGCAGCAGAATGTGACTACGGAGCCAAAACAACCAACTCTTAAGATGAAATTTATGTTGAAGAATGAAGAGGTGTTGTAGGAAGTGTTGAAAATGATGAACAAATGGAACAATGAGAAAAATCTGATGATTCTGAATATGAGCCTAACTCTGAAAATGAGAGTGCCCATGATTCTGAAACTGACAGTGAGTATGACTCTAAAAATGATCCATGTGTGTCAGTGGAAGAGGACTATCATAGCACCCTTCCCCAGATGATGAGATTGTTGGAGGTTTTTCTTATGTGACTTATAAACAGTTTATAAATGTAGTTGGTTTGTATACTTGAGAGACCATTGTATTCTGAACAACTTTGAAGGGTATAGGGTTAGAGCAGTCTGGAAGGACAAGGAAAGTGGTTACCCTTGGTTGTTTTACACTAGGCTAAGGAATGACTGTCACGCAGTTCAACTGAGGAATTATGAATAACAACTTGTCTATAAGCATAATACAGATAGTAAGAACTCAATGGCAGATGCACATTGGGTAGCAAAAAAAATTAAGAGGATGATGTCAAGATTCACATGAATCCATACAGACCAGATGATGTCAAGATTCACATGAACCCATACAAACCAGATGACATTATAGATGAGACTTGGAGGCAGTATAGTGTGAGTATCTCATATTGGATAGCTGGACTGCAAGGGATAGGATCAGGGAGAAGATCAATGACAATTATGAAGAAGGATATAGATTCATTCCTGAGTTGTGTAAGCAAATTCTCATTTCAGACCCTGGAAGTGTGGCATGTTATTCAAGATCTCTCGGAGATGAAAGGTTTCATAGTGTATGAGCTGCTTACCAACAAAGCTTGTTTGGGTTTGTGCAAGGATGTAGGCCACTTGTTGAGCTTGATGGATGTTTTCTAAAAGGAAGGTATGGAGGTGTTTGTTTGTCCATAGCAGCACTCGATGGCAATAATGACGTATTTTTAGTTGCAATTTATTTCTGCAGGTATAATTCCTTGAATAGTTTTATACTTGTACATTATTCAACTACTTGAACTTAATAACTAATACTTGTACATTATTCGACTACTTGAACTTGATAACTAATGTTTGATTTTTCTGGTTCATGGGTCTGAAACATATGCTTCATGGAAACGCTTATTGGATATCATGCAACCAGACCTCATACAACACCCAACAAGACCAAGTTTTATCAGTGACGTGCATAAAAGGGTTGGTTGAGTTTTTTGTTTTTGTTTTTTTGTTTAAATTGGATCGTTGATCATTTTTATTTATTTATTAATCAATGCCCGAAGGCTACATAACTGACCCTATAGGGTTAACCAAACCAGGCCCGAAGACCCTCCATCTCGCATAGAGACTTGCTTTCACTTCGGTTCATCGCCTCCACCTTGCATGAAGACTTGCTTTCGCTTCGCTCCGTCACCTCCATCTCGCATAGAGACTTGCTTTCGCTTCAGTCCATCGCCTCCACCTTGCATGGGCTGCATTCAATACCCGAAGGCTTATCAACGGCGGAACAAATGTACTCCTAATAATCAGGCGAAAACTCACAAAATCTTAACTGGTGAGTCTCGAACCCGCGACCTCTCACAAGGAGAGTGGATGTCTGACCAACTGAGCTACAATTGGTTGAGATTATTGCCCAAATGTTTCCAAGGTTTGAACATAGGTTCTATTTTAGGCACCTCTATAAGAACTTCAAGAAACAACACAAGGGTGTTCATTTAAGAGATCTTACCCAGAGGCAGCTAAGTCCTACATAAAGTGTGTGTTTAAGAGGAAGATGGATAGTTGGAAATGGATTCACTGCAACATACCAGTGGATGATGAGATCTGATCCCAAGTCATGGTCTAGGTAATATTTTGATCATGCAACTAGGTCAGGGCATATCACAAACAATTTCTCATAGGGCTTTAACTCATGGATTCTCAAGTTGAGGGATAAATCAATTGCTCAGTTCGTTGAGGATTACCAATTGATGCTTATGTCCATGTTCAATGTGAAAAGGACTAATGGAGAAACCAAGATGGATGTTGTTGGTATTGTGCCTAGAGCAAAGAGGGTGATTGGTTCTAAAAAGAGTGAGATTAGGCATTTTTATTACAAGGGTATAGTTCAAGAGACGAGTGGTGTGTTCTCAATGCCAAGGGGGAAAGGTGGTAAGTCAATACATGTGATTCTATGCATGGGAATTGTCAGGGATACCTTGTGAATATGTTACGTGTCTCTTGGCTCCTAGAAGGGCAAATATGGTCAAGTACAAAAGTTACAATTCATTTCCAACTAAAGCACCCCCACCCAACAATGTATACTGACAATATGAACTGAACCTCTACTTTATTTGTTGCAGCCATGTAAGTCATTACACTGTTGAATACTATCTAAGGAGTGACCAACCCAATAGCAGATAGAAGACTACAAAGTGAGTAAGTTGCTTAATATGTCATCTATATCACTACAAAAAACGGAGTCTAAAACGGCACTTTCAAGGCGGCGTTTCAATAAAAGCGCCGGTAAAACACTAACCATAACGGCGCTTCGTATCCTAAGCGCCGAAAATAAACTGAGTCTCAAGCACATCCGGCGTTTATAAAGAAGCGCCGGTAAAGAGCGACCTAAACCGGCGCTTTTTAAGAAACGCGTCGGTAAAGAGATACTAATGCCGGCGTTGTTCCTAAGAAGCGCCGGGAAAGAGATACCATTTATTTTATTTTTAAAAACGCCGTATTAGATGTAAATCAGCGCCGGTAAAACTCGAACAATACCGGCATGTTACTTAAAGCGCCGGAAAAGAGTGACCAATACCGGCGTTTTATCCAAAGCGCCGGGAAAGAGCGAAAACAAAACCCGCGAATCAATCCCGCTCATAAAAATAAAAAAATTTATGAAACGCCGTATTAGAGATTTAAAACGCCGGATTAGAGGGTTAAAAAAAAATCTCCATTCGAATAGCACCCATCAGATCTTTCTTCATCTCTAGCTAGGGGTGGGCACGGGACGGGATGGGACGAGATATACCCATCCCTATCCCATCCCGTTCATACGGGATCGGGACGGGACGGGATGGGAAAAACCCCATCCCGACCTCGTCCCATCCCAAACGGGATCGGGACGGGACGGGACGGGACGGGATCAGCGGCATCCAAAGAGTGCTGCCATTGTTTCTGCTTTAATGTCAATTCGTTATGCAGTATCAGCTGGAATTTGGATACAAAGAGTGCTGCCAGCCTGCCATTGTTTCTGCAGCTGGAATTTAAAAATCACACTAATGGTAATTACAAGGTAGCATCTGAAATTATCCTCAATCTCGTTCATGCGGCTAAAGATTCAATACAACCTTCCGCAGAGTGTTTCACACACTGATGGGAATGTCAAAGTGAGCAAAAGTTTTCTAAAAACAATGATAGCATGGTAATGATGTGCAGCTACAGAAACGAATTGTTATTATTGAGTCTCTAAATACGAATCTGGTACATATAATGATATAATCCGAGTTTGTAGGTTCTCTTTCAGTTTATTGCCTTTAACAGTAGAAAGCAGGACATCAAACATCACACCAGTGTTTCAAGAGCAATTATCCAAAATGAATCTCACTTGTGCAAGCAATAAATTGAATCAAAACACAACTACTGTTTATAATTACTACAAAGCATTTTGTTGCTAATAAATAAAGTCGAAACATTGATAGTACAATCTTTTACACTCACTTTCTAAAAACACTGACACACATACAAAGTTTCAATCGGGACCATAATAAACATAACAGCAAACTGGGATTTTGCATCTGCCCTTATAACCTAAAGAAAACAACCACTCGTGTACAAGGCACTTCAAGCTCAGCTAGAGTTCATTTCGGATGGAATGTGTACATATGAAAACTACTCTCAAGCTTGATAAACAGGTCCCTAACTTAAAAGAGATTAATAATAATACACAACAACTTTAGCTTACTGAGATGGTAAGGGCGCGAGCTTCATGTGGCAGAAATTTCAGCCAATGACTAGACATTGTTGGTCTCAAGGATGATCAAGTGTCACACGAGCAGCTTTAATAGAAATCCACTCTTCAATAGGACATCCACTCCGGTCAGGTGGAAAGTTGTTACTTGCAAGGTATCACATCCTCGAATCTCATCTAAAGGAAGTATGACAGTTGCTCCTTCTTCCTTGAACCTCCTTCCCCATATAACTCATTCCACTGCTTCAATTCACCCATTATTGATCCCTGGGAAGCAAAACTGGCTGCGACCTGCATTACAAAGAAAAAACAAATGTTCATACTTCACACTAAAGAGAACTCAAATGATTAGGAAAAACAAAAATGTAATTCAAAATATACAAATTGGAGATGGGGTGCCTCAGATTGTAGTAGTTTTCATTATGAAACATTCATAGTATATTTAACACCATCATTGGCACTTAAGCATACAACAACTTTAAATCGCCCAAAAACAATTTGAAATCAGTAACAATGAAATGAAAACCAATGAATGAAAGAAAGAAATGCATCAGAGTTTGCTTACCTTCCTTCCCTTTGGACATGTACCTCACTTCTTCCTTCCCTTTGGATCCGAAACTGAACTTATATGTTCTACATACACAAAAAGCACACAAATTAATCAATCTAAAAGTTCCAAAGAAGTTAATAAATATTTAAAATTGGAGAAGCAAATTTAAAAATAAAATTACCTGCTTCAATAGTTTCATAAAATTCAAGTTCTTGATTGTCTGGACGAAATTCCAGTTCTGAAGTTGCAATATCATCTCCCTTCAACCAGTTTTGCATGCAAATCAATGCCTCTACTGTTGTAGGAGTTAATGAACTCCTAAATGCATCTATCACTCTACCCCCTGTGCTAAAACAACTCTCTGATGCCACTGTTGATACTTGGATAGCAAGAATATCTTTTGCAATTACTGCCAAAATAGGATACTTGGGACCCATGAGCTTCCACCACAACAAAATATCAAATTTACCTTTAGTTGCCATTTCCAAAGGATCAACCAAGTATTGATCCACTTCATGTGCCAGCACTGCATCATTACTCTCTTCGACCACTCTCATCCAGTCATCGAAAATATCATCCCTCCCACTATCTTCATCAATAATCATAGAAGAACCTTCATTTTGTGATTCAGATTTTTTCATGTGTATACCACCATCCACTCTTGGTCCATACTCATCATAAAGGGCTATCAAAATTCCTTTCAAGGATTTGATTTTTGACTGCACATCTTCCTCATCAAACTTCTCCTTCCTAAGAATATGAGTTATATGTCTCATCTTGAACCTTGGATCCAACACCAATGCAATCATCAGCAATGGGTTCAAGGTGCTAGAAGAGCCAAAATACTTGTTATATTTTGTTTTCATATTGGCTGCCATGTCAATCAACAGTTTTTCAGCATCTGAACCAGTGGTCATCTCAGGTGCAACAAACAACCTTTCAATCTCATGTTCAACCTTCAATACATCATGAAAGGTTGTATGCGCAGCAGGGTGCAATGATGCACTAAACCTCAAAGTCACATCATAAAAAACCTTCAAAAACTTTACGAAAACGGATGCATTGTCCCAATCTACCTGACTTGGTGGTCCAACCCTTCTCTTCTTACCACTAGTTTGAAGCATATTCCCTTCCTCATCATACTCTTCATCAGGTTCCTTGAAAAAAGCCAAAAATGGGCTGCCATCATCCTCCTCCATTCTTTGAAAAACCTTTTGAAATTTCAAGGATGCCTCCAACATTAAAAATGTTGAATTCCACCTTGTGGGGACATCCAAGCATACAAGACCTTTGCTGGAAATTTTCTCTAACTCAGCACAAGACTTAAAATAGTCCAATCGATTCGAAGAAGACCTCACAAACCTCACAGCATTCCTAATGGCTAAAATGGACTTATTCAGTTTTTTCAAGCCACTAGCAACAATTAAATTTGTTATATGAGCACAACATCTCACATGCAAATACTTTCCACCCAAAACAGCTTGTGAATTCTCCCACCTATTCATCTTATCCCTAACCCAATCTATAGCAACCTTATTTGCTGAAGCGTTGTCTACAGTTATCGTCAATACCTTCTCAATCCCCCAATCCAATAAACAACCCTCTATAAGCTTCCCTATGGTGGTCCCTTGGTGATTAGGAATCACACAAAAGTTTAAAACCCTCTTGTGCATCTTCCAATCACAGTCAATGAAATGAGCAGTTAACACCATATAATTTATATTCTGGAGACTAGTCCAAGTGTCTGTAGTGAGGCTTACCCTATATGCACTCAATTCTTTTTTCAAGCTTGTTTTATTGTCATCATACATCTGCAAAAAGTTTCTTACCACAGACCTCCTACTAGGCACTTGAAACATTGGGCAAGCAACACCACAAAAACCCCTAAAACCAATATTTTCAACATGGCTAAATGGAAGCTCATCTATTACAATCATTTTAACACAAGCATCCATGACAACACTCTGAGAAAATCCCCTAGCAACCATGTTATTACTTTGGCCCTTATCACCAGTAATAATTTTTTGTGTCTTGTTTTGGTTTGGTGGGTAATACTTGCAATACAAGTTTATGTGTCTACTCATTCCAGATGTCCCTGTTTTCCCACCATCAGCAACATAATCTCCTAGTGAACTTTTAGCAGGGCAATAAATGCATTTAGCTCTTTTTTGTATCTCTTCTACTTCTATCATTTTCCCTGTTTTCTCATCTTTCCTTTTTATTTTATTCTTTGCATCATATTCTTTAAAGTGTTCCCAAACCCAACTACGTTTTTGACAAGTAGTGCTATAGCCACTTACCTCATCATGTAATTCTTCAATTGTTTCAACATTACCATCATTGAGGTTTGTCTCTCCCACTTGGACATGCTCAACTGGTTCAATTGGGATGCATGCGAGTTCCAATGGTGAAGCTCCTACTGAAGAAGAAACCCCACTCTTTGGTTGTTGACTCTGCTCAATAACAAAGATAAACAATGTTAGCAAATTGCAATTTTATGTTAAAGCAAATGGATTACTCTGCTAAGTTATTACATTTCATTATAACTATCTAAAAACAGAAGGTAAGTGAAGAGTTAGAACTTACCAATGATCTCTTCATCTTTGGATCTGTGTTTAGGGTTTAAAAATCCAAATTGGGGGTTTCACCAGATTCCTAGTTGTTCTGCTTCTTGATCAGTGTAACTGTGTAAGGGCTCCTACAAAACAAAAAGAACAAGGTGAAATTTTCTTTAAACAAATTTGATCAAACAAATCACGCCTATCTCATTCAAAGCTAAAAACAAAGACCTAAATAAGATGTCATTGAAAGCTTAAAACCAAACAAAATTAGAGCACTGTAAAACAATTTTCTTTAAACAAAGACCTAAAGAAGATCTCATTGAAATCTAAAAACCTAACAAAATTAGGACCCTGTCAATCAATTTTCTTTAAACAAAGACCTAAAGAAGATCTCATAAAAAGCTAAAAACCTAACAAAATTAGGACCCTGTCAAACAATTTTAATCTCACTCTTTTCATCTGATTAACCCTAAGACTACAACCCTAAGAAAACCACAAACACCCAAGATTTTCAATCATCAACCGAAACGAGAAAGGTGTTTTTCTCGCATCTAGCAACAGAATCAAGCAAATAAAAAAGCATATAGAATAATAGAAACATCAATACTGTAAAAACTTAAAAAAGCAGAGATTCAAAGCATATAGGGTTTTCTTTTTTACCTGAAATCGGTGAAGGGGAAGAGACGATGAGAGAGTGAGATCAGATGCAAAGAGATGAAGTCGGATGAAGCGTGTGCGAGTGAGAACAACCTCTTCTCTGCTTTTGTTTGTTGTTCATTTGCTATAACCCTAAAATCGAACCAAAAGATTCATCAAGATCCTCCTTAAAGATGAAGAAAATTGGGTAAATCGGCTCAAATCAATATCACAAAGCTTCGATCTTTGCGGATTTCAAAGAGATTTATATTTTTACCTGAAATCGGTGAAGGGGAAGAGATGAATCAGATGACGACTGATGAGAGACTGAAAGGAGATGAAGTCGGATGAAGTATGAACTGATGAACGTGTGCGACAGTGCGATGAGAGAACCTCTTCACTCTTTGGCGGCTTGGCCTTCTCTGCTTTTGTTTGTTAGAGATATAACCCTAAAATCGAGTTTGTTAGATGGAGATATGTTTTCACAGAGAGAGGAGACTTGAGAGAGTGAGTGAGAATGAGAACCGCGAGATATTCATAGAGATGTGTAACATATTTATGGAGATGCTAAAAAATTAAATATGTTATATACATTAGTATATTTGTAAGGGCATCCACAATTCTAAAATAAAAAATTAAATAAAAATATTAATAATTAATATTAATAAATTAGTTCGGGACGGGACGAGATTGGCGGGATTGAAAATCTCCATCCCATCCCATCCCATTCTAGATCGGGACGGGACGGGATCGGGATGAAATTATTCAATCCCATTAAGACCCGGAAAAATCGGGACGGGATCGGGACGGGAACGGGATCGCGGGATGGGATGCCCACCCCTATCTCTAGCTCTCAAGTGCCAAACACAACCCTCTCTCTCTCTTTAACAACAAGAGCAGAGCAGAGCAGCTGCAGATGCTCATTTCAGTAACTGTGCGTCTTCTTCTTCTCTTAAAGGTTAAGCTTTGTTGAGGAAACTCTCCAACCAACCGAGTCTGCAGGCAGGGAAGGAACGCAAGCAAGAAGGAGAAGATGGACGACTACACGAGAGAGATGATGGACCTCAAAACCTTAGTCACTCGAACACTCGAGAAGAAGGGTGTTCTCGCCAAGATCAGGGTAACAACAACCCCCCATTTCCTTGTTTCTTGTTAATTCTCTCATTTCTATCATGTTTGAGCTAGGGTTTGTGTTTTTTTGCGAAATGGGTATGCGAGATGCTTGTCGAAATTACTAAAAAGGGTTTGCTTGATTCATTCCGTGGGGTTTTCTTCAGTCAATTCGGGGAATGGGTGTTTTGTTAGTTATGGATCGGATTAGGAAATAGGTATTAATGGGGTTTTGGAGCGATCAAGTCAAGGATTTGGGAATGTTTTTGCAGTGGGGTTATTTAGGGGTAATGGGATTTAAATAGAAAAAAAATTCAGCAAGTTAGGAGTTAAAGCTCAGAGGAAATGGGAAAGGTGAACATTTTTTAGCACCCTGATAATTCCAAATGCTCATTGGTCATTGTTCTCGCCCCTTGTACACAATCAAATTAACAAGCATATGCCATGTACTCTTGGTATTTTTATACAATCTTTGTGATATTACAGAATTCTTGTCATTTCTATGGAGGTAACCTTCATCAGTACCTATCTTTATAGATAATTGATCCTAAGTAATAAGAGGTTTCACTCATGCTTTATCTTTATATTAACAGCCTCTCGCACACCTCCCCTCTTATTGTCTCGACACGACAAAGTAACTAATCACGGTATCTTTTTGACATTATTTTGATTTTTTTTTAGCTCTGGAAAATCTCTTATCGATTATTGAATAACACAAACCATATGTTCTCGCATCAAACTAAAATTTATATAACTGATATTAATTCACACATTTTCTCTAAATTTCAGTGAAATACTGTTAATTCAGAAAATTATTTTGCACAAATTAATTTGATTTTATGCGTCCAAAACACAAAGGCCACCCACTCTGTGCCTCTGTCTGTTGTCCCCAAAGCTCAAACTCTATCCACCTAGTCTGAGAACTGGGAAGCCAAAGTGTTCAACCAGAGATGCTATCGACCCGTCACTCCCCAATACTGCTCTTCCCTTCTTCTCCTCAGATCATCCCTTCAAAAGGTACCCCTCTCTCCACTTTTATAGATTTCAAAGGATTGTGGTTCTTTGTTCTGAATTCCATCAGTTTTCAACACATCACATATGGGGAAAACCCATTAAGTAAGAATGTTTAGTTTGATTCATTTTGGGGCAGTGGGAAAATTTTCCCACCATAAGTAGTTTGATTGAATGCCATTGGATGTTTTACCTCCACTTGTATGATGTGTAGATCTTATTGTAGATGAACTATGAAAAGTGGTGTGGTAAGTATTAAATGTTTTTGATAGGAATGTGTATGACATATAGTATAGCGTGATGACCTGATTGTTTTCTTACTTGATGATGGAACCATAGGAATTCAATGTTCAGTGAATTTATTGCAAGAAATCGAAAATGTAAATTTGCAACAAAGATGAACAACAAAGTGATGGCCCTCAGTGAAATTGGAAATGCTGGAGGTGGTCTTCAAATAAGCGAAAAACTATACCTTGGTATGGATTTTGGCACATCGGGAGCACGTTATGCATTGATTGACAAGAAAGGGGTGATCCATGCAGAGGGAAAACAAGAATACCCACAATGTATGGTATGTTTATACTTTATAGTCTTCCAATCTATTATTATCAGATTTCCAGATTTCCACCGGCGGCACGCTTATCTGTCATAACAAAAAAATAAAAGTTACATCAACCCAAAGCTACATTAAGATCTTGTTGCATATATTGCATTTTTTTGGGTAGAAATAGTGTCCTTGTTGCATATATTGCATTTTTTATATCCTTGTTATGGTGGGTTTTCCAATGAACCATTCCAACTTTGACACACATAGACCTTTGATATGTTTCAACTGATTTGTTCTTTCCTTTATGTTATGGAAGTTAAATTTAAATATACTTCTTGTTGTTTATTTATTAGAGGTTCTATCTCCGGATGAAGTGGAGGTGTATTTGGTTCTTCAAGAATGCCTTCAATTGCGAGATAGTTATGTATTCAGGGAAGAGATTGCTCCTTGGGAGAAGGAAGTTATAACTGACCCAAGTACTCCAAAGCCTAATCCAAACCATTTTTTTGTACTCCCCTGAAGGGAAAAGTGATATAAGTTGGTTCTTCTAGTGCTCCAGTGCCTAAAATTGTCAGTGGTTTTTTAGATCATAATTGGAAGCTTGTTGAGTTTAAGTCATAGTGATATAAGTTGGTTTTTCATTTCTTTTTTTTTATTAAAATTATTAGTTTGCAACTAATTGAGTTTAAGTCATCGCCTTATTGATAAGTGTTTCATCTCTCAATCAAGGCTACCTATGCAGCTTGTTGAAGTACTTGATTTTGAATATAATGATTGTATAATTGTTTATACTTAACATTGTTTTATGTTATTCAGGTTGTAATATTTTGAGACGGGACATATCTTACCTTGAAAGAAGTTTTTGAAATTTTGGATTTAACTGGGTAAACTTCTAATGACACCATTCAGTTTTAACCTTCCATGGACAATACTTCTTAAACAAAATTTGATTGGAAGTAACTCTTTTTTTTTGTTAAACAGGTACGATCTTAATGTAGATCTGCTAGATGTTCATGCGGACAAGAAAACATTTCACCGTTTTGATAATGTAGATCTGCTAGATGTTCAATCCCTTGGCAGTTCTACATTAACCCAAAGTTGTTTCGCAGATATTATATTCTAACAGTTTTAATATCGAGATGGAACATATGAATGTGGAAGCAGAAATTATATTCTAATGTAGCAGTAGCTTGTCTGATGATTATCTTAATGCAGCTATCAAGCAGGTAAGGCATGTTTTCCTTCTATGTTGTTCTTTCCGTTACAGTTATCGATCCATCATCCATTGATTTCTGGTTTGTTGCACAAGCACGACTCCTGCAGAAGGCAGTATTTTTCCATAGTTAACATGTTACATGTAACCCCCTTCACTCTTGTTATACTTTATATGGCTGTTAATGCACTACTAACATTTTGATACAATGTGTTTCTTTGTTTACCAGTTTGACCTTGCAAAACTGAGAAAGCTCTGACCAAGTTTCAAGGAGAATGGTGGTTCTGTTACTGCTGGCAATGCTTCTAGTATAAGGTATAATTCATTTTCATCATATGCCTTGGTTTATCTGTTACTCTAAATTTTGCCTTTTCATCTTAATATCTTAGCCGCGGTTTATCTCAGCAATTGAGATCTATAATGAAGCTGTCAGAGACCTTCTAAGTGGAGACTGTTCCCCACTTAGGCTTCTAGATGATCCAAAGGTAATTGTATTATTTAGTGTTATCTCATCAAATGGGTTTCCCAGTCTGTTAATGGTTTATTAATTATCTCAACAGAAAGGAACTGTCGTGGAGAAACTTACAGAAGAAACACTGAGGGACCATAGTCATTTACGGGAACTCCTTTCCATATGTGAAGGTAGCAGTTTTCTAAGTGTAATCCTGATTTCATTTGTTACTGCTTATACTTGCATGTTCTTGTTGCATTTATAGCTCAAAGACAGATAGCAGAGACTCTATTGAATGAAACCAGCTCTAGATCTCATCAAATCCTCAGACTGGTATGCCTTAATTTATGAAGAGTGATTTTAGTGCAATACTCGAAGAGCTTTTTTCTAATCCTTGTACTCTTGGATCTGCAGATGATTGAAAGTTCTCCACGGGAGTTTTTGGGCAAGGCAAACTCGAGCACTCTTACAGCTAGTGTGGTATGACTGATAAATTTTCTCGTTAAAAAGTTTGTTGATTCATTGAATGAAAATATGCCTAATCATTTCTAACTAATAATTATTCAAACTTGTCTAGAATATAAAAAAAAAAAATCTGTGAAAATAAACATTATCTTAATCTTCCATCTGATTGGACCTGAAATGTAGATCATGATCAACCCATCTCCATGTTTAAAAACGGCGGAAGCAGATATAATGGTTATTTTATTTTTTTCTTCTTTCAGTACCAGCTTCGTGAAGCTTCTGTGATGGAAAAAGATGCATTTGCCTTTCTGAAGGCTGATTGCGATGGTGATTATATTACCTTCTCAGGTTTCTGTGAAGCGCTTCATCAGGTGCAGTGAGTTCTAAACTAAGGGTTGACTGATGTGTTCGCTGTCATGAACATAAACCTAACTCTCCAGTGAAATGCTGCTAGGTTTAACAGGTCATTCTCATGGACTGTCTGATGAAGAGATAAAAGATTTGTGGGCTCAAGCAGATATAGATGGAAAAGGTGTTGTTGATTACAAAAACTTTCAGGTAATTTCTACGTGGAATCCTTATTATGGTGTACTATAGGATATGACCCCAATACTGGCACAAAATACATCTATATATATATATATATATTTCATTATTGCTTCTACCATCCTAGTAAAATATTTTTATTCTATTAACATACGGGTGGGATCTGCAGACAGAGATTTTTGACAAAGGAAGTTACACGCTTATTTAATCCGCCTATTTCTCAACCTAACTCTTTGTTTTATCATTGTAAATATGTATGTCTTTATACCGATTATTAACCAACTCATGTCCTGGATATTCTGAAAGTTAGTATCTTATTTGTACTCTGGTTAAGAATTACACTCGGTTTCTACTAGAACATTGTCTGCTGCTCAATGTGCTTCAGTTCTTGAATTTCAGAGTATAGCCAAAATTTTGGAGGGTGCTAAACTTAGTTGGTCATCAAATGAATGCTATACAATTTTTCATATGATGTGCACTGTTGTGTTATATTCCTCCTTGTAACAGTCAAGTTGATTTTATTTCAGCTGCTGCAGTTCAATAGTCTTTTACTTTTCGAGTCATTTAGAAAGTACTGATATATATCCGTCAATGATGCCTCCATCTGCTAAACAATTATTTCCCTTTTGTGAAGATTTTAAATCTATCATGAAACTTACTTCCCTTAAAAAAAATGATTATGCAGAAACGTATCTGGAATCCAGCATGGTTAGAGCAGGCAGAAGAATGTGTTGAAGAGGGGATGGATGGCCAGATGGGAGCATGGATGAGCAAACCATTGGTTTCAATGTGAAGAACACGAATCTCTTCCCACGTGAAGTGGAGAAAGGAATGTGGCCTGAAAATTACTCTCTGTCAGATCATGCCCGTCTGACTGTCGTTTTCTCACCAGTAAGGATGCAGTGCTATCAGCCAATCTGCTGAATGATTTGAACCTTGGTGTTTCTGAATCTGTAAAAGAAATACTACAAAACCAATTGTATAGTTTTCATTAGTCATCGTTGAATAGAGAATGGAGCACCCTTTTGGAATTGTGTTTTGAGTTCTATGGGTTGAACCCTTTTCTTCCTTTTTAGATATGTTTACATAACCGGCTCTTTCGAAGTGCCATTAAAAGGTGTTAACACAACCGGCGCTTAAACAGCGTCGCAAAAAAGATCTTTTCCGGCGCTTCAAAGCGCCATTAAAAGGTGGTTATAAGTCATTTTCGCATGTTTGTTAACATAACCGGCGCTTTCAAAGCGTCGCCAAATATCGTTTCCGGCGCTTCGCAGCGCCAGTAAAAGTTACTAAATACGGCGTTTCTCTCTGACCGGGAATTGAAGTATCCAGTCATTTGGCGGCACTTATGTAAGCTATACCGGCGCTTTAATACGCACCGCCGCAAATAATAATTTTATCCGGCGCTTTCTGAAAAGTGACGTTAATCTTTTGGCGACACATACCTTTACCGGCGCTTTCTTAAAATGCCGTCAATGATCTAAACCGGCATATTTTCACCTTTGCCGGAAAAAATAAATCTGTTGTAGTGTATGTTTCACCATTTACTGATTAATATGGACAAATTGCTTAGTATGTCTCCCAATTACTGATTTATGTTATTCACCATGGTTCTTGCAGGTAACAGTAGTTATCCACCCACCTGAAATTGATCAGGCCTGCAGGTAGACCTAAGAAGCAAAGAAAGAAAGATGTTGATGAACTCACCAAGGATCAAAGGAGGTGTAAAAATGTGGGTTCGTTGGCCACAATTCAAGAATTTGCAAAGGAGCTTTAGAGGGTGCACAAGGAGGTGGGGAAGGGATTATCCAAGTTCAAGGGACAAGAACTATTGAAAGGACCACAAAGCAAAATCATGCAATGAGAAGAAACACTGGGTGAAATAATGCTACAACCGGTGGGGGAAAGTAATGCAACAACCAAAGGTGTACCAATTGAGTTGAGTTGGTAGAGATGTAGCGGATGGTATCACACGTCACGGGTTTGAACCCGGCCAGCAACATGGGATGGGGAGGGTTAAAGGTAAAAAAAAAAAAAAACAATACAACAACTTAACCTCAACCTAGGTCTACAAGAGCTAGAAGAGGTACAACTGAGCAAATCCAAGAAAGCAAAGTCATCACACAACCAAACCAGACTTCTACTCAACCTAGTCAACCCAGTTCAAGTCAAGCCACTATATCAAATGCAGGCCTTACCCTTCATATTTTGCTGTGGAGACTCTCAGGCGAATGGTTGGGTTGGAGTGGCAACTTTCCTCCTCAAATGCCTTAGCAAGACCCAACCTTCCAATAGTTAGTGATGATACATAAAAACGGTCACATCCCTGAGCCATACACGTGTCAAAGATGATCTCGAGAAACTACGGACTCCAGCATCAGCCCAACCCTGATCCGGCCCAAGCGGTTCTAAGCCAGCCCAATTCAGTCAAACAGACGGATCCGAACTCTCACAACATACTAGGCCTACACGTCTCACAACTATCCTCAATACCCATAGATCCTACTAAGGCAAGTATCTTGAGGATCAACTTCAGACGGGCAACTACAACAACTCTAATACCAGAGTACATTCCACACAGGGAAACTCCCTTCTACGGATTGCTCTTGGATTGGGAACTATCTCCCACTTATCTAGGAACACAGGGCTAATAGGAAACTTCTCTCCTACAACACGACTCCTAATTAGAGAAGGATCTCCACGAAAATCTCCTTCCTAAACTATGCCTTCGATGGCCTGATAAAACCAGGACTCCTTGCACTATAAATAAGACAAGAGGTTGGTAAACTAAGGTACGCTATAAATTCCCTGTTTACAACATTACGCCTTCCTCAGATCCTTGTCTGACTTTAGCATCAGAGTGTCACGTGCGTTACTTGTGCAGGTCAGCATGACTAGGTCAAAGCAGGGAGCAAAAAATGACTTCATCAGTTTGGCGCCGTCCGTGGGGACGACAAAGTTCTTAACTTTTCATTAGCATCGTCTCCTTTTAAAACCAAGAGAGATGGTGACCACTAGGTCAAGCAACAACAGAGAATAGGGGGACACATCAAACGCTCCGGTTGGAGCAACATTGTCGCTTTCATCGGCTCCGGTCATACACGAGCTACAAACTCAAGGCCCCGCACCGACGACAGCAACAACGGACCCCTGTATCAATAGGCTGACATTTCAAATACAGCAGATAGCCAAGGCGGTGGAGGCTCTCACGCGGCATAATTCACCACCGACCAATAGAGACCAGGAGCATAACGGGCCTCCGTCTCCGAAGGATGACAGGGAGCAAGCACAGGAAAACCAAGCCCCCCCCCCCCCCCCCAGTTCTCATTGGACTAGGGGAGGCTTGGCGGTTGACACTGAGCCTACCGCCAGGACAGATAGGCTCAGTCCTGGAAACCCTATCCGCAGAGGGCCGCATTATCCGGACGTACTATATCGCCTCTCTGTCCCGCCATTTGTGGACCGGATCATGAATGAGGCCCTCCCGAGGAAATTCACTCCTCCGAAACTCGACTTCTACGACGGAACCACCGATCCTTTCGACCACCTATGCCATTACCAACACGTAATGACCCTTAAATAAGGATTTGAGTCTAACATATGTAGAACATTTCCCACTAGTCTAAAAACCTCAGCACTGACGTGGTTCCACAGTCTTCTGCCGAAGTCGATCGACTCCTTCAAAACACTGGCAAATGAGTTCCTGACACGTTTCGTAGGGAGCCAACATTTTTTAAAAGGCCCACACAACATACTCTTTTTAAAGCAGAGGTCCTACGAGACTCTCAGAGAGTATGTCACGCGCTTCAACAATGAACTGACTTTCGTAGGGATGCAGTGACGACACGGCCGTGACAGCCTTCACTGCGGCCTCAATGAAGGAAAACTCTACGAAGACTTTACCTTAGAGCCCCCTATGGACATTACAAAGCTCCTCAAGAGCACTCAAAAACATATTACCTTGGAGGAGCTGAGAACCGTGAAAAGGGAAACTGAAGACGAGAAGAAGCCCTCCACTCCAAAGGACAAAAAGGAGGGCAAAAGACGCGAGCATGAGGAACGAAGCAAACTGAAACACAATGACAACGAGTCATAGCCTAGTCGGTTCAGGCCGGAAAAATCATCCAACTACGTTGGATCCAGAACTGTGACACCCCTCAATGCCCGCCTATCAGACGTACTTAACTCCATGAAGAACTGGGAGGATCTGAAGTGGCCCCCAAAGCAGCACGAGGACCCCGCCAAGCGTGACAACGAAAATTACTACGCGTACCACAAGGAGGGTGGCCACGATACCAACGACTCCAAGAGTCTGAGGTATGAAGTTGAGTACTAGATCCGCAGACGCAAACTGAAAAAAATTCCTGAACTTTGATAAGCGACCAAAACAAACCAGGGACAGGGGGAGTCAGTTAAAGAAATAGCGAAGGAGACTCCAGGGATAATATATGTCCTTTATGGAGTCAGACCAAATGAAAACCAGCCGTATAGGTCTCGCAAGTGAACCTTCCTGGAGATGCGGACACAACCAGCGGATGAGGACAAACGCATCTGCCACTCAAAGATTCAGAGCCTCATTCCCATCTTGACCTTTACGGACAATGACCTTGAAGGAGTCCAAGCGCCACATAACAACGCCCTAGTCATCTCGGTCTCCATAGCAAGGTGAGAGGTAAATAGATCTCTGGTAGACACAAGAAGCTCACTCAACGTCCTGTTCTACAACGCATTCCGTAGTATGGATCTCAAGGAGGAAAACTTGACGTCCTCAGAGTACCCGCTGATTGGATTTGGCCGAATAGGTGCTTCCCGATCGGGAAGATAAGGTTGGAAACAGTGGCAGGAGAACCGCAGCTAAGAAAAGTCTTGTTTCTGGACTTCATGGTCGTAGACGCACCGTTGACTTATAACCTTATTTGGGAAAACCATGGCTCCACTAGATGGAGGCAGTAGTCTCCACCCTTTACCAGTGTGTTAAGTACACTGCTAACCACTCAAAAGGGATTATACGCGGATACCAACCTATGGCACGAGGCTGCCATTACGCCGTACTGAAACAAATAGAATGTTCCCAGATCCAGCTACACACCGCGGGACAGTCTGAACTAGGCCAAGCAACAGCGGTGACATTGCCTTCAAATAGTGTGGGAGCTGTCTCCTCTTCCGCCCAGCGAAACGAAGAGGCCAAGGCAAGCGGGAATACATCCCCCCGACGTTTCGTCGGTAGAGAGATTGACCCTTCTACAAGGTTTACTCTTTAGTAACCTCTGAAGCGCCTCAACAGTTCACTGAACGATCCACAAGGGCAATCCGAATTCACTTCAAGGCCAGGATCGATTCCTCCCACTTAACAGTTAGTCTGCTTTCAGTTGTTTATTTCCCTTTCCATAGTCAATGTAGAGTTTTAGTTCTTAAGAACTTATGTAATTTGCAATCATTTAAGAAATAAAGGAAGAATTGCAAAAGCAAACTCTATTGATTATTGGAAAGATGTAACAACAAGCGCCTTGAGGAGGGTACAAAAGACTACATACTACAAACATTTGGGTACAATGCGACATGAAGTAAAAGACTCGCTTAGACGATCTAACTATGTAAAGGTGTCTGAAGGAGGACATGCAAGCTATTTGCAAGAGACAACAAAGATATGTGAATGAACTTCGCTTAACCCCTTCCCAAGATAAAGACAAAGTGTCAAAGGGAATTGAGAGGACTGAGCGGCCAAATGGCTCTGTCAAATCACCCCAGAAAAGTGCCCGTACAACGGCGTTGTAGACCTTACAACGGACAGTTGATTTCCTCAAGAGACATTCCACCCCCTTACTGGCTTCCTTAAACGGTTTTCGGCCTCCAGAAGAGGGATGGAAGAAGGCAGATGAGGATGGCCACAAGCGGCCACATCGACAAGGTCTCCTAGTGCTGCCAAACGAGGCCACTTTTCCCATAGACGACGCCAGGAGTGACTGAGAGATACCATACCTGGAAGCATCGTACATCGGCTAACACTTCGATCAACCATTAGTTAGTAGCGAGATCCACGCACATACGGATGCAATCAACACAATGTAACACCAAAGCATATATTTTGGTAGGAAACCTGTACTACTTCTCTGCAATATGAGAAGATATTTCGAGATCTCAGTAGATCGACTACGTGCCCACCTACCCACAATAGGTGACCACGCATAACAACGATCATGATCGTGTATGATCGGGGCAAATGTCAGAACATTTAGAGATTCCAATGATGGAGATTCACCTTCAACCTTTGGAAAACTCAAAGAATTTTCTTCAAGCAAGAACTTTACAGGAGATGAGCTCTACGAAAGATAGAGTCTACAACGATTGGATAACACCATTATATAGGTGTAATGGTTCACATAGAATACCGTGTCAAAAATGAAGAAATGGCGGTTTCAAGGAAAGTGCGCAGACCACGTTCGCTCAATTAATGGCACTGCACGCAACCCCATAAATTCAGGGGGAGTAACCATCCCGCAGCCTACGTCGTACACATGTCACCACGCGGTCTATGTCGTACACGTAGCGCAGTCGTACATGAAACCCTAACCTTCCTTTGCTGGCCCAAAAGCTTGATCCACTCGGCCCACCATTCAAACATTATTCTGCTACATGCTAAGCACGAGCGCAAATCCAAAGCAACCTTGGCGCACAGACCGTACCTATGGATCACTGTTTGTTTTAAGGTAATGTCGTCCACCTAGTGCACGACACTAGCTGACATGGGTTTTCACGCCCTCAAACAGGCGGAACCCCTCCCTAACCAGGCAAGCTTAGTCAGCCTAAAGCTGATGACGACGGGTTCTGGTATCACCCGACACCTAGTTCGCTTAGCGCGAATCTCGATGGTCTTGGAAGTGGGAGTCCAATCAACACTATCACGCCTGGTGACGACGATTTGCCAGGGATCATTGCCCCCCTTCGCAGTCAATGATCGTCGAACCTAATCAGGTAAGCCTAGCCGGTGACGAATGGCAAGGAAAGCTTCTGATCAAAGCCTAGACCTGTAGTCCCACTGCGCGGGTGTAGATGATTTGAAAGGTGGGAGCCTAGTCAGTCCCGAACTGATCTCGACGGCTTGCCACGGGACCATTGTTTTTCAACCTGGTCGTCGAACCTTTTTACTCAAACTTGTAGCCCCCACCGCGTGAGGCGGGTATAAATGGTTCGAAAGGTGGGAGACTAGTAAGTCCTTAACTGATGTCGACGACTCGCCAAGGGACTACTGCTCTTCAGCATAGTCGCCAAACCTTCACTCCCCGAATCTGTAGCCCACATTGCTTGGGCATAGATGGTTCGGAAGGTGGGAGCCCCAAGCAACTCGCCACGCGGCCACCGTTTTCCTACAACAACCGCAAACATGAATCTAGCTGAGTCAGTGCCTCACCCTCAAACGAACTGACATTATAATATTAGCAAAGGCCATTCACGCTGATACAAAGATCGTACGGCCAATACCCAGATAAAAGCTACTTAGGATGCCAACTCAAGCTTATGGCGCCTGACTCGGCACGAACGCTCCGACACATACGCACGCCCATCGCAACTTGCCCATAGCAGCAGCCGCAGTCGACCGTTCGGACAAGTGAGGCAAGCCTCAAACAGCTTACCTTGGGGACAAGACACCGCTCGGACAACTCAACCCTTAGCTAAACTGTCCGCAACATGCCCATTATCGGACATGACTACACAACGATGACCCTAAGTCATTCACAATGCAAAACGATCAAGCTCTCTATCGCAAACATACCAGTAAACTTCCTATTGATTCAACCAGCCTATGCCGAAGCAAGACGACAAAATGAAACGAAAAACATGTAATAAAGACAACAAGCACGAAACGGATAAAATTGTTTTCATTAATGGTCAAAACAGAAAGGGGTACAAACACACAAAGTTTACTCCTTATCAAGAGAAGGTACATAAACATAAGAGCTAAGCCTAGTGGAAAAAGGAGCAGGAATCGCGTCCACGCGTGCCACGGCCTGGACATTAGGGCCCAAACTATCTTCCTCGTCCGATGACGTATAAGTAACAGACAAGACTACATACAACATCTTCTTATAACGGTCGAGATCCCACTCTGGATGCTCATCCTTCATCAGCGCCAGCAGCTCCAACCTGCCATGTACAATCCAATGGAACTCGCATTTGCCTTGTTCCCAAAGAAGTTCCTCTTCGCGCACCTTTGCATCAACAAGTTCATGCTCCAATAGCTCCAACTTGTTAGTCAATGCGTCGACTTGAAACTGCTCTGTGGCCAGACTGCTCTTCATAACACTAAGCTCATGCCACTCCAATTCGAGCTGGTCCTCGACCTTCCTCATCTCTCGAGCATAAAACTCTACATCGGATTATAACTGTTGCTTCTGAGCAACTTAGTCAGTCTCCTTCAAAGCATTCTCTTCAGCAAGAGACCACAGTTCAAAACATGCCTTAGTTGCAGCTTCCTGCGCAACCTCTACGTCTCGGCGGATCTAGTCCAACTCCTGTTTGAGTCTATCTCTCTCAGACACCACCTCTGACAGATCACGCTAAAGGACCTTCAGACAAACGGTTGACTGATCTGGCCTCTTCTCTTCAGTCTGCTTCTGTAGCCAATCAATTTCATAAAGCATATCAGAATACAGCGCCTGCATGTGTGAGAAGACACACTCCTAGGTGTATACCCTCTCACGAGCCACCTCGACTTTCATCCCAGCAACGGCCAAGTAGCTCAAATGAGACATACCCCAACATAAGGTACTTCAAGTTGTTGTCCATACACCCTTCTAGCGTATCCTCCTCGGGTTTTGGAGCACAATTCATCAACCAGTTGTGACGCCTGCTTATATGCTTCCTCGAAGCATACTCTACGTCCACCTCTTTGTGCCAAACCTGTGAACTCATTTTTACCAAGTCTGGTGCAAACAAGTTTATCCGCGCATCCAGATGAAGCTTTCCTGGATCAGAAATTACGCCAGCACTACCCTTTATGGTTACCACTCTCCTAAGGCTTTCCTCCGTGGCTTTTCCCTTATCGACAACAACCGGCCCTTTATTGCAAGACGTCTCGACAGGGTCCAGAGGGAGAGGAGGAAGCAAAATATCCAGAGGACCCTCCAACACTTCTAGCTGTGGCCTGGAACGAGACGGTGAGCAACGCGGAGACTACATGAAACTTGGCCTGTGCCACCACGACCACTTTCAAACTACACGCTAGCGGGACGATCATATTCTACAACCTCAGGCGAATCCTCACTGGCAGAAGCTGCCATTGCGACCTGCACCAGATGATCATTCAAAGCTTCAACCTGCGCGTTGCTGAGGTTCGACCTGTCTACAACTCCTGCGAATCGCATGTAATCTTTATCCAAGCCGAAAACTCCAGTCTCCGCCACAATAGGCTTAGCAGACTCGTGATATTCTCTCACTAGAGCGGGTTGTGCTGAAGGCAACCCAATTCAAACACGGGACCTCTTCCTCACAAAAGAGGCAAGCGTTTCAGACGACTTCTCCACATCAGACAGGACGAGAACTTTGGCCCCAACAACCTTCCTCTTCCTTGAAGGGGCCCCATCTTCCAACTTAATTCGTGACATGTACAAACTGGGGGCAATGTGCCAGTTGTCCCACATCCCACTACGGATGAAACCTTCCTGGGAAGAAACACATGCAATGATTAGCCAGCCCGCAATCAAGCATATCAAAGTCACAAGAAAGGGTTGAACTTACGAAGTGGCCCGAACTCTCGCTCGAGCGGACGACCCTTGCATCGAAAATACTTTGAATCCACAGGGGCGAAAAAGCAATACTTTTGCCATAACTTGAATTCATCGGGCAGATTCACAAAGTAAGCCAGCGACGTCATCTTATAGACAACGTTACCCTTCAGTCGGGGAAAAGTCAGCAACTGAATTACTCGCGGAGTCAGGCTGATGCCAGCCTCCTTAGCACTGATCAGAATCAAGAGGATGATCCTATATCCATTAGGCCCCAATTGGGCCGGAGGAATCTCCAGGAGATCCAAGAATTCCCAAATCACGTCCAAAATCGGAAAGCACACTCCAGTTTGAAGCATCCCATGATACAAGCAGATGAAACCCGCCGGTGGCAACATTGGCGTTTGGTCACCCGTCAGGACATACAACGACAGATCCTCAGGAACCCCAAACTTCATACAAATTTTGGCAAGACCACGCTCGGACAACAATCTGTCTTCGAAAAACTCAAGGCCCTTGTCCAATGTTGCGACGTCGAGAAGGCTTTGTTGAGCCATGAAGAAGATGAACAATCTTTTCTAACAGAGCGGTATCTTCAACAACAAAGAAAGTAGAAGAGTCAGACTTTGCACTGCAGATGACCTAAATAGATATTGGGTTTTTGCCTCTTTTTCGCTGGACTGACCCACGTTCAATTAATGTAGTGCGCGACTCAAGCAACGATTCAGACTCAATCGTCACGGGTGACGCATCCCTTCAAAAGATGACTTAGCGAACAGATGTGACGACCCACTAACTCGGGGGGAGTAGCCGATGATACATAAAAACG
This sequence comes from Berberis vulgaris, assembly GCA_963556465.1. Classification (NCBI taxonomy): domain Eukaryota; kingdom Viridiplantae; phylum Streptophyta; class Magnoliopsida; order Ranunculales; family Berberidaceae; genus Berberis; species Berberis vulgaris. The sequence goes on along the minus strand of OY747124.1, from coordinate 74,686,074 downwards.
GTCACACCCTTGAGCCATACACGTGTTAAAATGATCTCGAGGAACTATGGGCCCCAGAATTAGCCGAACAATGATCCGGCCCAAGCGGTTCTAAGCCCGCCCAATTCAGTCCGCCAGACAAACCCAAACTCTCACAGCATGCTAGGCCCACACGTCTCACAACTATCCTCAATACCCATAAGTCCTACTAAGGAAAATATCTCGAGGATTAGCTTCGGACGGGCAACTACAGCAGTTATCTACTTCCAACTAGGAAGCAAATACCATAGTACATTCCACACAGGGAAACTCCCTTCTATCGATTGCTCTTGGATTGGGAACTATCTCCCGCGTATCTTGGAACACAAGGCTAAAAGAGAACTTCCCTCCTATAGCATGACTCCTAATTAGAGAAGGATCTCCACTAAGATCTCCTTCCTAAACTATGCCTTCAATGACCTGGTAAAACCATGACTCCTTGCACTATAAATAAGACATGAGGTTGGTAAGCTAAGGTACGTTACAAATTCCCTGTTTACAACATTATGCCTTTCTCGGATCCTTGTCTGACTTTAGCATTGGAGTGCCATCAGCTACAACAGTGGTGGTCTGTGGCTCACGTGCTTTACTTGTTCAGGTCAGCAGGACTAGGTCAAAGCAGGGAGCGAAAAATGACTGCATCAGTTAGGAAGACCAAAAAGTAGGTGATGACAGTTTGAGTTGTTTTTTGTGGATGAATATAGATGAAAAACTTGCAGGTGTGTAGCTATATTCGCTTTTTGTGGATGTTCTTGACACTAAACTTGGTGCAGTTAGGTTGTGAAAAGTAGCTACTTTTGTGCATGTATAGCTTCCGGTGGATGTGAGATGTTTTTATTCGATAGTGTAGCTACTTTTGTGCATGTAGCTACACTAAATATAGTTTTTCATTGAGTACTATAATGAACATGGTGCCATCAGTTTTGTACTTCTAAACATGGTGCTATCAATATGTTCTAGCTTTGAATGTTATATGGATGATCAATTATGTAAGTTTAAATGCTCTTACTTTATGAATGTTTTTAGCTTTAAATGTTGGCTTGTGTCAATTTGGTATTTGGTAGTATTAATTTGAATGTGGATGTAGCCTTAAATGTGAAACTTAACTTTAAGAGTTAGCTTGTGTCAATTAGGCGTATTTGGTAGTGTAGCTTTAAATGTGAAATGCTTTGTTGAATCATATTGCATATAGGTACAAAAGATGTCAGTCGTTACAATAGTTGTTACATCACTTCTTCTTAGCTTTCTCATCAACCTCTTGACAAAGTTAATCTACATTCATTCATAGAGAAAACTCTACAAGTGTCCTAAATGTAGAACTAGAACTAGAAGTAGAACCACCACTACACTCCCTTTTATTCGACTCCTTCGTAGACAAAATGCAATGTTTGGCCCAATGACCCTCATCTATACATTTAAAGCAAAACCACTTGGTTGGTGTAAAATATGGTGTTTTTAGAGCATCATTCAACCATTGAAACTCACAGTAGCCTCAATATTGAGGCTTGAATAATTCTCTATCTAAGTATTTGTCTGTGTTAGCAGTCAAAAGCTTACGAATCCCTTCACAATTTAGCTTCCTACACGTACTGTAAACCCACTTGCACCTGTCTGCAGTATGGCCAGGTTGTTCGCACATTTGACATTCTTTGACGTCAGTTTGCCCAAAACCCAAATGAAACCATTATGAACATTGTGAACTAACTCCCCCCGCCCCCACCAAATTGTATTTCTTTTAGACATGTACCCCCAAGTTGTAGCTAAGGGTGGGCATGGTTCAGATCGGTTCCAAATTTTGAAGAACCTTACTCAAACCTTTTCAATTTAGCAGATTTGGTCCAGTCTGGATTCCTTCATTTTGAACATTGGGAACGAACCTAACTCGAACCGTTTAGAACGGTCTGGTTCCAACGGTTCCACTAAATTTTTTGTAATTATCTTTTTGAGTTAATAATTCATTTTAATTAAAAAACAATAAAATTCAAGACAGGGCAGCAGCAACAACATTTCAGGGTTGACATGAGAGAGAGACAACAGAAGCAAGAATAAATCGATCAATTAAACGAAGCATTTGGGTTTTTCAGGGTTCAAGGTTTGGTATGGATGAGCACACAATAAAATTTTGTAACCCCCAATCTGGATAAGACATGTGTATAATGTTATGCAAAATGGTTTGGAACCGTACCGTTTGAACTCAAACATTTGGAAGTGAACTCCAACCGTTCTACAATGAATTCAGACAATTTATTAATATATATATACAATAAGAACCAGGCTGTTTGGAGCAAAACGAGTCGGTTCGGTTTGGATCCGCGATTCCTCGACTTGTTTGCTCACCCTTAGTTGCAGCAAACCCTAACCATAAAAGCCTTGTACCAATCATCATTTTCTTTATACAAAAACTCAAAATCACAAATGAACAACTTATACAACATGCCACATAATAACCAAAGTACCATACAAGGAGGACAATTTTCAAATCAACCACCCACTATGAACCCTAACAAGTACGACCTTTAACTTAAGAGCTTTAAATTTAAGAACAAAGAGTTTTAAGCTAACGACTAGCTTATTTATGACTCCAGGAACCCTCATCTTTCGTTCCATTTATAGACCAAAAACCACAATAGTGCACAAATCTACACCATTTATGACTGCTCCAAAACAACAACAGTTCGTATGTAATCCATCTCGAGGTAAGATGAGGAATTATGGATTTGCCTATTTTGTTGTTGTTTAGCAAAAGGATATTTTAGGAACTATGAAATAACTTATTCAAACACTTAGTATTTTACGCTCATTTAAGGGAGTAAGTCTAATAAAAAAAACTTGGGGAGGTATTTCAAGTTTGGGTCAACAATTGGGGGTTATGTCTAATTAACCCTTACAAAAAAAAGGTCACTCCTTACAAGTTTTTGTAGGATTAATTCATTGCGAGAAAACTACTATGATCATTCATGGAACATTTATCTAACTCGATTGAAACTTCAAACTCTTATATCCATCACATCTCGAGCCAACAAGCATCAATCTAAAAATGTTATTGTGAATTTGAGTAAAACAAATATTGGTTAAGCTTGTAAAACCAATATAGGGTGAGTGGAACGATATTGTAAAAATGTAAGATTGAATGATAAAGTCGTGAATATTATTTTGTGAGTGATCAATAAAGTTAGACCATTCAAATGTGAACACGAAGGCTCAACCAAAGATGTCAATGCAAGAAGATCAAATCAAGTCATGTGCCAGTCAAACTCAAAGTTAAAGTCAACCAAAGACAAAACCAATTCAAGAGATCGAAGTCAAAGATATGAATGTCGATCAAGCATTGACAAAGCTATCTCTTATCACATTCATATGATCGCTTTTATTCGAACAAAAAAAAGATTAAAAAAAAGAAGATGTTTCACCCACATAAATCCAAACTTTTATAATGATCTAAACACGCATAAAATCACGTCTTCACATATTCATAAAAAAAAAAAAAGTAAAGTCCAACTTCAATGCAAACACATGAAAATATGCGAGTTTTCAACAAAATAAACATAGAAAATCTTGCATTTATCAATATCACTCGCACAATTTTTTTTGCATTCAACTAAACATAGACATAAAACCTACGTGGGTGTATAAAAATGCATTAATTATTATGTTTTCTATGTACACCCATGCAAAAAAATTTCAAAATTTTTTTCCCGAGTTATACTCATAATTTTGTGCCTTCATTATTCAAATGTTAAGTCATACTCTTTTGAGATCTGAATCGAAGCTTATAAATACATGACATTACTATAAACACATATTAGTAAGTAAAAGTGAAGTTACTTTCTATAAATAACTAAATCAGCCAAGTGGTCTTTTCGATTGATCTTATGGTTTTTTTTTTGTATTATTTTATTTTGCAAATGATTAAAACACCCAAGGGTCATTGATATTTTCTTAAGTGTTCCTAGGCAAAGCAAGGTAAGATAGAGTTTTTTCCCAGGTGTGACACAGACAGTGCTATTGTTCATTAGCCTTCTTGGGTTGTAGTATCATATGTTGTGGGTTGTATTAACCATAACTATTGTATACCCACGCAATGCAATCACTTTAAGGGTTGAACAATGGTTCACGTGCGGCTCCGTCAAAACTTGTTCATGCATTTACCAAAAGCTCGCCTTCGTCAAAATTGGGCGCTTTTTTGCCCTGCCCTGAATTATTTGGGGCCCCTACTAAATAATATCACCACTTCTACTGATAGACACCACCAACCCCTACTTTCTGAAGGACACCACCACTACTGAAGGACACCACCAATACTGAAGAACATCACTAATATAAAGAAAAAAACCTAACCGTTTTTCTCCCTCTCATCTCTTCTCCTCTGTCCCTTTCTTCTCTATCATCACCACTACCACCCCACCACCTCTCCTCTTCCTCATACCCTTCAACACACCACCCCGCCACCGCCATCTCTCTTCCTTTTCCTCATCATTCTTCTTCTTATTATTTTTCTTTTTCTTCTTCTTCTTCTTCTCCTACATCAATCACCACCGCCACCGCTCGTCATCCTCCATCTTATTCTTCTTATTATTCTCCTCCTCCTCCTCCTCCCCTCCCTCTCATTTTTTTTCTTCTCTCTCTTCCTTTTTTTTTCTTTCTCTTCTCCCAAGCACCACCATCACTATCGCCTGTCGGTGGTAGGGCATGGTGAGGCGAGGTTGGCCGGGTGGTGTTACTTCGATGAAGAGAAAAGAAAAGGTGAGGGTGGGTGGTGGTGTCCTTCAGCATATCAAAAAAATAAAATTGGGGTTGTTGTGTCCTTCATCAAACACCACCACCTCACTCGGATACCGCCAGACGTCCCTCCCAGCCCCCACCTATTTTTTTTCTTTTCTTCTTATGTGTTTTTTCTTAGTTTCCTCCTCTCTTATTTTCTTCACAACAAAATGTCACAAATTAACAAATACAATTTGGAATATTAGACATACTCATTTGAAATCAATCAACAACAAACATATTAGAAATAAAATCAATTAAAAAAATGAGGAAGGAAGGATTACCGACATTATGAAAACGTACAATCACTGCAAAAAATGAGGAAGAAAACACTACAAATGACAGAAAATGGGTCAATCATAGATGCCCATGCTAGTAAGAGTACACCATTTGCAGCGGCTCATGCGAATGCAATACTCATTCTCGCATAAGCCACTGTAATTGGGGTTTTCCAACTCGCATGTGCCGCTGCGGTTGGCCCATTTCAGACTCTGTCATTGAATTTCAACCAACTTTGACGCTTGATTGAGATCTATTATCAAACTCGTCAAAACACGAAAAGGTAGTACTATGAGTTATCTAATGAACAAAATTTGAATCATTTGAAAAATGTTTTGAAATGAGCAAGTTATGGTCATTTTACCACGATCATTCAAAACTGTCCAATAACAACCAAGTCGCAACGGATCATGTGAATGTAAGTCTCCTATTCGCATGATCCACTGCGAATGTAAGTCTCTCACTCGCATGACCCACTGCAAATACGAGTGGGTGACTCATCAGATCATGCGAGTGACAGACTTACATTCGTATGATCTGCTATGACTTGGTTTTTGCTGGATAGTTTTGAGTGACTGTATTAAAATAATCATAACATGCTCATTTCAAAATATTTTTCAAGTGATTTAAATTGTGTTCATTAGATAAATTAGAGTACTACATTTTTCATGTTTTGATAAGCTTGAGAATCGGTCTCAATCGAGCGTCAAAATTGGTCGAAAGTCAGAGACAATACACTGTTTTCTTTATTGAACAAATTTGAGTGACTTTAGTAAAATGACCATAACTTGCTCATTTCAAAACATTTTTAAGTGATTCAAATTGCGTTCATTATATAACTTAGAGCACTACATTTTTCATGTTTTGATAATATTGATAATAGGTCTCAATCAAGTGTCAATGTTGGTCAAAAGTCAGTGTACTCTGTTTTTAAGTTTTGAATAAGTAAGTGCTAGGATGTTTTAGGAAGAGAAAAGAGGCCAGCGGTGGTGGGGTGGTGCTACTCCATTGTCAGTTGATGTACAAAGAAGTTAAGAGAAAAGAGAAAGAGAACAACGAGAAGATGATGAACAACGGTGATGTCCTTTCAGTAGAGCTGAACAAAAAATCGATCAAACCGATTAAACCGACCGAACCGATCTAAACTGATTAAATTCGGTTCGGATCGGTTTCGGTTTTAAAAAATTCAAAATCGAAGTGGTCGGTTCGATTTCTATGTGATTTTAACCGACCAAATATATATAATAAATAATATATATTTTATATATAAATAATACAATATGTTTAAAATAGTCGATTGGTTCGATTTTTTTCGGTTTTGGTTCAATTTTAGTCGGTTCGGTTATAGTTTGCATAAATTAGAATCGGTTCGATTTCAGATCAGTTTTGTTAATGGTCGGTTCGGTTTCAGTTTGAAAATTTAAAACCGACCTAAGTCGGTTCGATTCACGGTTTCGATTTTCAGCCCTACCTTTCAGCACATCAAATGATAAAAAAGGATGAACATTGGTTGTGGTGGTGTCCATTAGTAGAATTGGATATAGATAGGAGAAAAAGAGGAAAAAATGAGAAGAGGTGGGAGGGGAGAAGGATGATGAAGAGAATAAAAAGAAGAAGGGAAGAGGGGGAGAGGTAGCGGTGGCGGAGTGGCGGTGGTGAAGGGGGGATGAGAAGAAGGGGCGAGATGGTGGCGGGGCGAGATGGTGACATTGTTTATGATGGAGAAGAGAGTGAGAAAAGAGAAGATGAAAAGTGAATGGGAGATGGTTTATAATGGTAAGCACATTAAAAAAACAGGTGGTGGTGTTTTCAGCAAAAGCGGGGGTGTTATTTAGCAGGAGCCATTATTTGGTCTCTTCCTTCTGCTTCTGCTTCAGCTTTTTGAAGTCATCTCTCTCTCTCTCTCTGTGGAAGTGGAGTCTTCCATTTGTTCTGCAAGCTTCACCTCTAAAACATCAGGTTTCTTTCTCTTCTCCTACTTGTCTCTCCTTTCCTTAACGTTTGATTTTGAATTTTGTTGCTGCGTGTATGCCAGTTAGGGTTTCTTGCTCAAAATCCTTAGAAAATGATGTAAGATAATAGAGACCTTGACCTTTTGATTGGAGATCAAACCACCTAAATCCTTTGATTGGGGATTAGCCACCAAATAAATTAAATAAAACTTGTATTGCTTACCTAAACTCTATTACATCATATGTATTTATAACTGAAAGCAAAATAATACTTCCTAATTGAATTCAAACCTAATTCTAAAAATAATACTTCCTAATTGAATTCAACCTAATTCTAATCAAACAATAATTCCTAATTCAAAAATAGAACTAAGACATTCTAATCTCAAGTAACTACTAAATAGGATTGGTATCCTAACATCCCACGCCGCCTGAAACAAGGCTTGTCCTCAAGCCTGAAAATCTGGAAAACGGATACGAAACTGCTCGTAGTCTTCCCAAGTAGCTTCCTCCACAGGACGGTCGGTCCACTTGATAAGCCAGCGTGTAACGGGCTTATTATTGCGTTCAAATAATCCTCGATCAAGCAGTTTCTCCGGGACCCATGATGGTTCATTGGCAAGAATAGGTAAAGTAGGGTCTGGAGTAATACCATTACCTAACTTCTGCTTTAAAAGAGAAACATGGAAAACGGGGTGGATACGAGACGCAGCCGGAAGATCAAGTTTGTAAGCCACAGACCCGATCTTTTCAAGGATGCGAAAAGGCCCATGAAACTTAGGAGAAAGCTTAGAGTAAGTCTGAGAGGCAGCCGTGGATTGACGATATGGTTGCAGGCGTAAGAAAACCCAATCATTAACTTCAAAACGGCGCTCAGTGCGCTTACCATCAGCATATATTTTCATACGTGCCTGAGCCTGATGAAGGTTATCCTTGAGAACTTGCAGAGTGCGATCACGGTCCCGTAAAGCAAGGTCAACAGCATGAACCGCGGTGCTACCAGGTATATAGGTTGAGATCGTCGGAGGGGCCCGACTATAAACAGCCTCGAAGGGAGTCATTTTGATGGCACTATGATATGTAGTATTGTACCACCATTCAGCCCAAGGTAACCATTTTGTCCAACGACTAGGATGATGACTAGCAAAACAGCGAAGATAACACTCTAAGGTACGATTGGTAACTTCAGTTTGACCATCAGTTTGGGGATGATAGGCGGAACTACGACATAATTGAGTATCTTGTATCTCAAAAAAGGCCTCCCAAAAATTACTTAAGAAAACCGGATCACGATCGCTCACAATAGAACGAGGCATACCATGGAGGCGAGTGATGTCCCGCACAAAGACTTCGGCAACTGAAGACGCGGTGTAAGGATGAGCCAAAGAACTGAAGTGCGCATACTTGGAAAGACGATCAACAACTACCAAAATCGTCGAGTTGCGATTAGAAATTGGCAATCCATCAATAAAATCCATAGAAATATCTAACCAAATATCATCGGGTATTGGTAAGGGATTAAGTAACCCAGGAGGAGAAAGAGCTTCACTCTTATTCCGTTGGCAGATATCACAATGAGAAATAAACAACTTGACAGCAGCTTTCATACCAGGCCAGTAAAAATTATGGTGAAGACGTTTATATGTGCGGAGAAAACCGGAATGGCCGCCAGATGGCGAGGAATGGAACTCATGTAAAAGCTTGGAACACCAAGACGATGATGGAACTACCACAAGGCGACCTTTATAGCGAAGAATACCATGCTCATAAGAATAATGTAGTCGAGGACATGATTGTTGACAACTATCAATAATAGTACGCATGGAAGGATCGAGATGACACTCCTGGCTAATTTCATCAACACTGAAAAATGCCGGGGAAGATAGAGCCAACAAGGAACCGCCGGAAGGCAAACGAGAAAGTGCATCTGCAGCTTGATTGACGGAACCAGAGCGATAAATGATTTCATAGTCATAGCCAAGTAATTTAGAGAGCCACTTTTGTTGTTCAAGATATGAGAGTCGTTGGTCCAGAAAATATTTGAGACTACGATGATCCGTATAGATTTTGAAGTGCCGACCCAGGAGATAAGGCCGCCATTTCTGTACGGCAGCAACAATAGCCAACATTTCCTTATCATAAATGGACAAGTTCAAATTGCGTCCAGAAAGACCTTTACTGAAATACGCAAGGGGACGACCACTTTGCATAAGTATCGCACCAATGCCACCATGAGAGGCATCACATTCAAGATAAAATGCAGCATTGAAATCAGGGAGAGCCAGTACGGGGGTAGAAGTCAAGGCGGTTTTAAGAGCAGAAAAGGACTTGGAGGCAGCATCACTCCAGATAAAAGAATCCTTCTTTAATAACTGGGTCAATGGAGCACTAATCTTACCATAATCGCGAACAAATTTACGGTAGTACCCGGTGAGGCCAAGAAACCCACGAAGATCCGTCAAAGAAGAAGGACACGGCCAGTTTACAACACTTGCAATTTTATCATCGTCAACTGCAACACCAAGACCAGAAATAATATGTCCAAGATACCCAATAGAAGATTGAGCAAAAGAACACTTGGACGCCTTCGCAAAAAGCTTATGAGTGCGCAATAGCCCAAAAACAATAGAAAGATGGTGTAGGTGATCAGAGAGTGAGGCACTATACACCAATATATCATCAAAGAACACGAGGACAAAGCTACGCAAGTGAGGACGAAAAATGTCATTCATCAAACTCTGAAAAGTGGCTGGGGCATTGCTTAACCCGAACGGCATAACCAAAAACTCATAGTGACCATCGTGTGTGCGAAAAGCCGTCTTGGAAATATCCGGTTCATGAACCCGAATTTGGTGATAACCCGAGCGTAAATCGAGCTTAGAAAACACCGATGCGCCGTGCAATTCGTCCAATAATTCATCCACAATCGGAATCGGAAAGCGGTCCTTAATAGTGATTTTGTTAAGGGCTCGATAGTCAACACACATGCGCCAAGAACCATCCTTCTTTCGAACCAAAAGAACAGGTGAAGAATAAGGGCTGGTGCTGGGACGAATAAGGCCTGCAGCCTTCAATTCAGACACAACCTTATCAATTTCGGCTTTTTGAAAGTGAGGATATCGATATGGCCGAACATTTACTGGAGAAGCATCTGATAAAACCGGAATATGGTGATCATGTGCTCGGGCAGGGGGAAGGGTGGTAGGAGTGCCAAAAATATCTGAAAATTGAGCAATAAGCGGCTGAATGACAGCTGGAATAGAAGCGCCCAGGTCGACTTCTTGAGTTAACTGTAAAAGAATGCCGTGACGTTCCTGTCGTAAAGAACGATGGACCGGGGTACTATCCATGAACATGACCATAGGAGAATTGTCGCCGATTAATGTATAAGTACGATCAGCCACCGAGAAGGACATAATCAGTTTGGAAAAATCCCAAGTAATAACACCCAAAGAGCGAAGCCAGTCAGCACCGAGAACCACATCACAGCCAGTGATACCTAGAAGGAAGAAGTGTCCGTGGAACTCATAATCTTGTAATTTAAGGGAAACATCCCGACAAGAACCTGGACTATGCAAATGGCCACCATCCGCAATCATGACGCGTAAAACACCATCTTTGTGGATTGGAAACCCACATTGTTTGGCAAAAGACGGGTGCAAAAAATTATGAGTTGAACCAGAGTCAACTAAGACAGTGACAGTCCTGTGTTTTAATTGTCCAGTGAGACGCATGGTTTCAGGCCGCGGAGACCCGAGAAGGGCATGCAGAGAAATCTCGAGAGGAGGAGCGGAGATGGTATGGTCCAGAATAGGAGGCGCAACATCAGAACCGTCGTCTTCGTCCTCATGACCCTCGAGGAGCAAAACGTGGGGCTGAGGACAACGATGGCCGCGCTTATATACTTCATCACAGTTAAAGCAAAGACCCTTGGCACGGCGTTCCTGTTGTTCAGCCCATGACAAACGTTTAACACCTGGTGGAAAACTAGGAACTGGCTTTGAAGAATTTGCAGCAGGCACAGGGTTAGCAAAATGTCGGACAGGCCCTTTTGATCGAGTAGCATTAATGGCATCTTCTTGACATAAAGCCAGCTCAAAAGCATGTGTAATACTGGTAGGGTGTAACATCCGAACGCCTGCTTGAATATCAACACGCAAACCTGATAAAAAAATGCTAATCTGATGTGGTTCAGACAACCCGGGCACCAAATTAGATAGCTTTTCGAACTCGGTAATAAATGAGCGAACCGTGCCTCGTTGTACTAACTTGGAAAGAGAACTACACGGGTCGATATGTTCGCGAGAACCAAAGCGAGAGCAAAGAGCTTTCGAAAACTGTGGCCACGTTAGTGTGCCAAGTGATTGTCGAATCCATCGATACCAAGAGTTGGCATCACCTTGAAGGTGAAGAGCGGCAACGGGTAGCATCTGCTCGCTGGAAAGGCCATTGAGTTCCTGGTACTGCTCGGCCTGAAATAACCAACCATACGGATCAGTTCCGTCGAAACGGGGTAAATCAATACGAAGGCCCTTGCCCGAAATAGGAATAATTGGCCGTAGTGGATCCGGTGGAACGTATGGTGCTGGCCGACCCGATTGGAGATTCCGTAATGCCTCTAGAATAGTAGCATTGGTGGTCTCAAGTGAGTGGAAGTGGGAAGAAAGCCCAGCAACTTGAGCAGTAAGATCATTGACCTGCTCTTGCAATTCAGCAACCGTCATGATGATGGAAATTTAAAGAAATCAGGAAGCGATGAGAACGATGGATGAACAACCAGATGAAGCGCTGAGACAGAAATCGGGGAAGCGCTGAGACAGAAAGCGGTGAAGGGCTGGATCTGGAACTGTGGAAGCGCTGAGACAATAAGTTGAGGAGTATGATGAAGCGCTGAGACAAGAAGTTGAATCGCGATGAACCGGGAAGAAGAAGCTGGATCTGGAACCGATGAACCTGGAATCAGTTCAAGCCCGATGAACCTGGAACCGGATGCACTGGTCTGAAGTGGCGAAGAACGATGCTCTGAATCGATGAAGAACTGCGGAAGCTCTGAATCGACAGTGGCTGCGCGGAAACTGGATGCTCTGGATCGATGACACTGGATCTGCTGAATCGGGGATGAACGGTGAATCGATGAACCTGGAATCGGTGATGAAACTGGATTTGCTGGAAGTGCTGAATCGATGATGATGCGGTTGAAGCGCTGGATCGAAGATGCGGATGCGAGGGCGGATCTGTTGGTGACGGCGGTTGCTGCGAAGTCCCTGGTAATAATTTTTTTTTTTTTTTTTTTTTTTTTTTTTTTTTTGGCTCAGAATCGAGGATGCTCTGATACCAGATAATAGAGACCTTGACCTTTTGATTGGAGATCAAACCACCTAAATCCTTTGATTGGGGATTAGCCACCAAATAAATTAAATAAAACTTGTATTGCTTACCTAAACTCTATTACATCATATGTATTTATAACTGAAAGCAAAATAATACTTCCTAATTGAATTCAAACCTAATTCTAAAAATAATACTTCCTAATTGAATTCAACCTAATTCTAATCAAACAATAATTCCTAATTCAAAAATAGAACTAAGACATTCTAATCTCAAGTAACTACTAAATAGGATTGGTATCCTAACAGCTAGTAAAACCCTTATAGTGTTTCTATTTTGTCAATAGTTTTCTACTTTTATTTTTTAGGTTGTTTATAGTTAACAAAGTTTAATGCTCCGAGTTTCTATATTGTGATGACTATGTACTCATGTGCTATATTTCGCGATAGACAAAGCATTTCCATTTTATTTTGCTATCTGAATTTAGTTACATGTTCAGTTCTGATTGTACCGTCTTACCTACTATGAAAATCTCAAGTCCTTTTGAGTGCCAACCCTTTTGTCAAAGGCTTCTTGAACTGCTATGTTCAATTAATGATTACAGGGATTGTGAAAACAATGATAAGGTGTTCCTTATTGATGGAATGAATTTAAGGTGATTAGCCTAACTTATTTGATGCAGTAACCTCTTGAAAGATGTAACTTAAATATCAGTTAGATATATTAAAGAAGAAGCCTCAATACCAAAACCCGAATCCTGTCAAAAGGTTTCCTGATTTGACGTTCTAAGCGCTCTTATGCAGAACATCCATCATAGAATAAGTTGGTAATGGATACCACTGCCATTAATGCATTCTTTTTTGTCTGTTTTTCTGACTGTGGTGACTTTAGAGTATCCTTTATTTTCAACAACATTTTATTTGATTGTCAAATTCAACTCACCAAAATGTAAAAATTTTAAAATAAAAACACTAAAGCTTTCTCAATGCAAGAAGAATGATTTTCTATTTTTGTTGATCAATAAAACAGATAAACATTAAACCAAAAGCAAAAAAAAATTACACCAGCTAGTGACTGAGGAGGTAGGTCAACTAGCTAAAAAGCAAGGAAGCCAGAGCTTCAGTTATAGAAAGAAATGATATCCCAATTAAAAATACAAACATGGAAGGGTTGATTATTCAATTCAACATCCCAGTTCCAAACTAAGGACTTGATAGATATGGTCAATTGAAGAATGTCTCTAGCTAAACCTTTAAAAATCCTTTTGTATCTCTCTTTCCAAATGGTCCAAATAGTAGTAAACATTACCCTGTCCCATAGCCACCCATTTGACAGAGAGCCCACTTTTTCCCCACGACTTAATCCACTAGAAGAGGTTATCAGCTGTAGGAGGTTGGCATCTAGCTTCTTGGATGACCAAAAGCTAGCGGAGAAAGGGCAAGAAAAATAGGTGTTCAATGGATTCAGAGTTCAGCTGACAGAGGGAACATCTTTTAGGGATCAACAATCCTCTACTAGTCAGATTATCCACTATTGGTATTTGACAAATAACAAGACAAAAGAAATAATTCTGTGAGAACGATGCTCTGATCTTTTCATTGTTCTATTGCTGTTTATATACAAACTATTCTGCCAATATAGGCAACTCCTAATCACCCTAACAATATGCTAACTTCCTTATACAAATTTGACCGAATAAGCAATCATCCTAAAGTACAATATTCACATAATCAAGACAATCTTCACAATAGCATAATTGAGAGCATAATCATGAGAATATTCTCAATACCCCCCCTCAAGTTGGTGCATGGAGATCCCGTATGCCCAACTTGTGAAGTAGATACTCATATTGTCGTTTGCCCAACGCTTTTGTGAAAATGTCAGCGAGTTGCGCATTGGACGGGACAAAGGTGAGATTGATATTTCCGGCGACAATGTCATCACGGACAAAGTGACAATCGACCTCAATGTGTTTTGTCCGTTCATGAAATACGGGATTTTGAGATATATGGAGAGTCGCCTGACTATCACAATGAAGAGACATAGGACGTGTATGGGGTATCCCGAGGCTAGCTAAAATAGCTTTTAGCCATTTCAACTCACATGTAGTCATAGCCATAGACCGGTATTCCGCCTCTGTGGAGGAACGAAATACTGTATGTTGCTTCTTCGTCTTCCAAGATACCGGCGAGTTCCCAAGAAACACTAACCACCCAGTGAGGGACCGCCAAGTCAATAGGCATCCGGCCCAGTCAGCGTCACACCACCCATGTAACTGCATGTCACACTTACTACTCAAATGTATACCTTGACCCGGATTACCTTTCAAGTACTGGACCACCCGCAAAGCAGCTTCCCAGTGGTCTGCCCGAGGACGTTGCATAAATTGAGATAAAACATGAACACTATAAGATAATTCGGGTCGAGTAAAACACAAATAAATTAGCCGCCCCACCAAGCGACGGTAAGGCTCCAGATCAGCGAGCTCTTGACTCGTAGACAAGGCGAGTCGGTGATTCTGTTCCAATGGCACCGCCGTGGGCCTTGACCCTAGCAATCCGACCTCAGAAATGATGTCAAGCGCGTATTTGCGTTGACAAAGTACAAACCCATCTGGTCCGCGTGCCACTTCTACCCCCAAGAAATACTTTAAAGGACCCAAATCTTTCATGTGGAAACAAGCACTGAGGTAACCCTTGAATTTCTGTATATCAACCGGATTACGCCCAGAGATGATAAGGTCGTCGACATAAACAAGAACACTGAGCTGAACCGCACCTCTCTGTAGAGTAAACAAAGATTAATCTGAATAAGATTGCTGAAAACCATAATTCTTCAAAGCAGTTGACAGTTTAGCGAACCAGCACCGGGGTGTCTGCTTCAGCCCATATAATGATTTCCTAAGCTTGCACACCTTCCCGGAAGTCCCCACCTGAAAATCGGGTGGTAATTTCATGTATATCTCCTCCGTAAGGTCACCATGTAGAAATGCATTATGAACATCCATCCGATGAACTTCCCAATTCATGGCAGCCGCAACGGCAAGAAAGACCCTCACTGTAACCATCTTAGCTACTGGAGCAAATGTCTCTGTATAATCAATTCCTTCAATTTGATGATTCCCAAGAATAATCAGCCGAGCCTTCAATCGCTCAATGGTACCATCAGAATTATACTTGATCTTGTATACCCACTTGCATCCTAGAGCTTTCTTTCTTGGTGACAGTTCTGTTACAACTCAGGTTTCATTAATCTCAAGAGCCTCAATTTCTCGTCGCATGACATCCTTCTAGCGGCTGTCTTTCGCGGCCTCAGAATAGCACACAGGTTCCTGATTCGCTGTCAAGGCTGCAAGAAAATGTCTATGTCGCTCAGAAAAATTATCACAATTCACATAATGTGCTATAGGATAGGGTGTACCTGAGGAATGCCGTGGTACGGGTGATGCTGGTACGGATGGACTCATTTTTCTAATGGTATGAGCAGTGTTCTAAAAATCGCTAGGCGCTGGGCGGGCGGCGAGCATGTGCCTAGCTCCCAGGGGCCTAGGCGGTCATAAGTTTTGTATTATTACTTTAATAATTTACAAAAGTTAAGCATAATATATTATCAATTACATCCAATTTAATGCCAATATACATATGTAAAATTTAAAAACATGAAAAATTAACAATCGTGAACAAAATTTATTAAAACTCAAATGACTGAAGTTGGTCATGATGGGTACTTTATATAAATTTGAATTTGTGTACTCTTTTATTTTTCTTCAAATTGCATGAATAACTTCAGTTATGTTTGATAAAATCTACATTAGTAAAATTGGTACCGGCAGATCCTTTGAGAATTCCATTAAGTAATCATCATTTGCTACATTTAGACATATACTGAATAAAAAACAATTAAATAGTTTATTTCTAAAAAAAATAGGAACACAATCAACCTTATTAAAAAATTAAAAAAAATTAAAATTAAAATAAAATCGCTCAGACCGCCTAGACCCCGCCCAGACCCGCCTAGACCCGCCCAGACAGCCCGCCCAGCCATTAATCTGGGCGGTTTTCCACCTTCTAGCGCCTAGGCGGCCGCCTAGGCCGATTTTTAGAACATTGGGTATGAGTAACATAATCACGGAGTCGTACCGAGGCTTGCCTTCTGCGTTGACCCCTGCCCAACACATCTTCCTGACTTGCGTCCGGGTTGTCTTCCTGGTTCGCACAAACCGGCTGCCCAGCAGCCTCATCCGGCTGTACAAACTCCTTGGCACCAGCATTTGCCCCATCCTCGGCACACGCCGACTGCCCAGCAGCCCTATTTGGCTGAACAAACTCCTCAGCACATGCCGACTGCCCAGCAGCCCCATCCGACTATACAAACTCCATGGCACCCCCCTCAAAACAAGCGTAGATGTCTCCTCAAAGTCCTCGTGAACCGCCTCGACATTAGGCAGACCATTGTGGTCTAAATTAAAATTATCTGCAAAGGGAAAAACTCCTTCCGAGAATACAACATTACGAGAAACAAAGAAATCTCGTTTCTCCAAGTCATACAAACGTCACCCTTTTTTTCCATAAGGGTACTCAACAAAGACGCGCATTCGACTTCTACTGGCAAACTTATCCCCCGTCTGCACATGCGCATAACACGAGGACCCCAAAATGCGCAAGTGATCGTAAGTGGGTGCGCTGCCATTTAAGACACTATAGGGTGTTTTCTCATTCAAGACCAAGGAGGGAGTCCTATTTATCAAGTATCCAGCCGTCAACACACATTCTCCCCAAAACTCAATAGGAAGAGACCCCTGAAAACGCAGCGCCCGAGCTACGTTCAAAATATGTTGGTGTTTCCGTTCAACACGCCCATTTTGTTGAGGTGTTTCCACACAAGACGTTTGAAAAACAATCCCATGATCAAGAAAATATTGTCGCAGACAAGTGAATTTAGTGCCGTTATCACTCCGCAAAATTTTTACTTCTTTATCAAATTGTCTCTTAACCATCGAGAGAAACATTTGAAGAGTATGGGAGACCTCTTTCTTATTAACAAGTAAATAAATCCATACAGCACGGGAAAAATCATCAACAATGGTAAAAAAATAAGAAGCACCACAAGAAGTTGTTCTATAAGGTCCCCATAAATCAGTGTGAATAAGTTCAAAAATAGTCGAAGCTTTATGTTCACTAACATGAAACTTATCTCTACTTTGCTTTGCCCTCTGGCAGACATCACAATTTTTATTCAAGTGATTTTTCGTTTCACTAAAACTTACTTCGGGAACTAACTTTGTTACTTGTAGAGATGGATGACCCAGTCGCTGGTGCCATAGATCAAGAGACACCACACTATTGGCCTTTATTGCATAAACCTGTGGCAGCCCCCGGAAGTAATAGAGTCCATCGTGTCATTCACCCGCACCAATCAGCATCCTCGAAGTGCGGTCCTGTATAACACACAGATCATTAATGAATTGGACAAAACAGTTATAGTGATCGGTCAATTGCGACACAGAAATTAAATTGCAAGTTAGCCCTGACACATAAAGAACATTTTTCAAACAAAAATTTCTTTCAAGAATGACCGTCCCCTCTTTAGTGGCGATAGCGCTACTCCCATCTGGCAATCCCACGGGACATTGAGCAATCGCCCTTAAGTCACGGAGATCCCCGATCGTGCCAGTCACGTGATTCGAAGCTTCCGTGTCAATAATCCAAGGCTTACCAGTCATCTTATAGGTCGTTGCGGATTTTGACCTGCCCAGCATTTGGAGAAGTATCTGCCACTGATCGGTATTCAGCCCGAGTAGTGGAGATGCATCTGTCTCGGTCACTCTTGCCCCAGCAGAACCTGTCTGATACTCATCACCGTCAGCCATGATCGGTGTTTAATGGCTATGTCTCTGATACCATGACAAATAACAGGACAAAAGAAATAATTATGTGAGAACGATGCTCTGATCTTTTCATTGTTCTATTGCTGTTTATATACAAGCTATTCTGCCAATATAGGCAACTCCTAATCACCCTAACAATCTGCCAACTTCCTTATACAAATTTGACCGAATAAGCAATCATCCTAAAGTACAATATTCACATAATCAAGACAATCTTCACAATAGCATAATTGAGAGCATAATCATGAGAATATTCTCAATACCATATTCAATAGCATAATCATGAGAATATTCTCAATAGTATTTTACCCTGCCTAGACGCCCATACAAAGAACTTAATTCTAGGAGGAATTTCTTTCATCCAGAAGATTTTATGACCAAAAGGGGATGGGAAGGGAACATCTGTCTTGGCAGCAATTGCCTGAGATATTGGAGCTTGAGGTAGGAATCTCCAGATTTGTCATCCCAACACCAATTGTCCTCTTCATTTGTAATTACAGTGAGGTGAAGAGTTTCCAAAAGAAGCATAAACAGTGAAGGCAGTTCTTCATCTTTAACATACCTACAATATTTAAGCAAAGCATTTGATACATTTAGAATGTACTGGCTTATGGCTATGCACTTAGTTAAAGCTCCCAAGTTTCGGATTACACTTTATATATATATATATATATATATGAAACTTGTCAGTTATCTTGTTAATTAAAATTAATACGTTTAGAGTCTAGTGAAGGTT
The DNA here is from genome assembly GCA_963556465.1 of Berberis vulgaris. Taxonomy (NCBI): domain Eukaryota; kingdom Viridiplantae; phylum Streptophyta; class Magnoliopsida; order Ranunculales; family Berberidaceae; genus Berberis; species Berberis vulgaris. The sequence goes on along the minus strand of OY747124.1, from coordinate 74,667,113 downwards.
CTAAGGCATAAGAGCAACTTTTGGTTTATTTATTTGTTTATTTTCATTTTTATTTTATGTTTTTAAGTGAACCCTGCAATTCATAGTTATATTCAGGTGGGTTCTTACTGGTATCAGTGGATTCTTACATATAGTAGTTAATTTAGTAGAGTTGGCTGGGTTCCATACCTTTTACTTGATGTATGGTTTCCTGCAAAGCTTCTGAGTTGTCATAATGAGCTTTTTCACTTCAGATCCCTCCCTGATTGTTTTCGAGTTGTTGCTTGGAGCAAATGTGCACTGATTCCCTCACTTTTTGTTTCATGCGTTGATAGTGTGGATCTCCAAAGTCTATTTTATTATGTTTGTGTTTACTGATAGGAAAACATGTGTGAAATATATAGAACATTTTCACCACAAAGAATACATGACATGTTGACTGGTATCAATAGGTTAAACCTTATAAATTTTTCATGTGTCAAAAATAAGAACCTTCTTATCAAAGATAACATTTCAGACTGCAGTTCGTTATTAGTGGGTGACTTTTTGCTAGGTTTTGCGAGATCATGGTGTATCACAAAATTAAGCGAGATAAATGATATTTCTTTTTCTCTCTAGGTATCTTTTGACTATAATATGGAAAAATGTTTTTTTTAATATAAATCAAGGAACCACTCTAATCTAAGGAAAGGAACATTGCAGCCTGACTTACAAGTAATTGTTCACAAAAGACATGGTTATTGCAACAGGAACATGTTTAAGTGAGGAATCCTATTCAGTGACTTGTGAGATTGGCTAGGTGTTTACAAAATATTGCTAGTGATTTTTCGTGTTCTCTATTGCAATTTTGTAGATCTCCGTCATCTTCACCATTGCACAGTATACTACTACCTCGATTTAGGTGTGTCCTTTGACCATCTTTTTGGGGACAAATTATTAACAATAAATTCTTTTTGAAACCCAAATGAGTCTAAGTGTTCAAACCTCTTATCGAATTGTGCCAGGTTGAATTTCGACTACTAACCGATTCATCTCTCGCATAATTTGTTAAATCCAACTCACCACCCATCAACCCTGCTCAGCTTCTCCGAGTTTGCATGATCCTCTACCAACAACAAAACTCGGTTGAGTCAAGACTTCACTCCAACCGTCGTTCTTGCTACTTCCACCTTTCTCACAAATTCTTCCTCCAAGTATGCAACAAGTTCCCTTATTCATGGTACCTGTCTACAAGTTCTATTTTACTCAAATCCAACCGACTTTCATTCACACTTCGACCGCCTTCAACAAATTGGTCGATGTGTTTGGCAAGTCGAAGAACATCGAGCTTCTTTGGAGTCTCCTTAGAGAAATGAGATTGCGAACAAGCAAACCTTAATAATTTCTTTGAAAGCTTTGGCTTCAGCGAGGGAGTTAAAAAATTGTGTTGAATTTTTCCATTTCTTGAATACTCGTGTTGTTTATAGGGTGGATACTCTTTTTGATTTTTAAATGTTTTTTGAAGCTAAATGCATTATTTTAGGGTGTGTTTGAGGGAAAAATAAAACTTTACCACCAAATTCTTATTTTCTAGTGTTTGATTTTTTTGGGTCAGTGAAAAAAAATCTTAATTGAAAACATTACCAACTTCTACATAGGAGAACATTAATTAGGGTTTACCTGTGAAAAGTTTTCATCCCCTCATGCTTCTATCTCTCTGCGATCTCCACTGGACCTCATCGCTCCACTCGACTCTGCGATCTCCACTCGACTTCTATGCGATCCCCTCTTTCTCTATTTCCTCATCCTCTGTTATTTTGTTTGCATTGGCTGGTGCGCAAGGGGAGAACCTGAACCCCCTTTTCTCCGCATCGTCCAACTCTTCTTCTATTCGATTTCCTGCGAAAAGATGTGAGAATGTGTTGGTGGTGGTTTCTGCATCCAAGGAGTCCAACAACAAGCCCCTTACTAGAATTGTATTCAAGCCCTTCGAAGAGGTGAAAGAGCTTCGTTTGGTCCCTTCTCTCTCAAACCCTTACCTTTTTCAACCTCAACCAAATCAAACACATTTCACACTTTTTTTTTTCTCTCTTTGATATTGTTCTTCTTCCAATACAAGCTCTCATGAAAAACATTGATAATGGGTTCTTAGCAGAAAAGTAAAACCCATTTTTTTTGCTCTTCATTTCTTCCAACGGTCATATTTATTTTTGTGATGGATATGTTGAGATCTTGAATTGGTGTGGATTTGAATATATGGGTGTGTGAAAAGTTTGGATCTTGAAAATATTTGAGTTAGAAAGATCGGATTTTTATGGGGTTTGTTTGGTTAGATCATTTGTTTTAGTTTCATATTTGAATGATAATTGTGGTGTTTTGTCATTTGTTGCCATGGCTTAGAGTTGAGCTAGCCAGCTTTGAATCCTCATCTTGTGAAAAACTGAATTTTCAGACACCCAAACACAACCCATGTTTGGAGTTGTCATATCTCTCAAAAGGTGCTTCAGAAGGTGGTATATGATGCTCTGGTTTGGTCTTCTCTCAATGGGCTTGTTGTTGGTGATAAAAGCATCCAAGTGTTATGTTTCTTGGGTTTTTACTTGGATTTTTGTTGAGCACTTTGATGTATTTGAATTCATTTTTTCATTGTTTGATTAACATGGAATAAATGTGTTTTTTTTTGTAACAAAGTTGTTGAATTTATCATTCATTTCACTGGGTTTACTTGATTACTTGATACCCATCTTTGGGTTTTCTTTGTTTCCATTAACTTGAGTTGGCATATCTACTTATTATCTAATTTTGATTGAATAAGTTTTATAATTTATGGATACTTTGTTGGTGAGCGATGAACAAAGAACACTGGCATTCTTAATTGGATTGAAAGATGCTTGATACACTGAGTCCCCACATCTAAATATACATTTTCTTGGTTACAAGTCGTTTCGGATTAGAAGTATGAGATACCGAGCGGTAGACCCAATGTAGAATTTGGGTCTAAACTGGTATTTTGTAGCAGACCTAAATCTTATAGTTGAGTGCAATAAAAGATTTCTTATATGAACTTCCTCCTCAGCCCCATTGATTCTGCTCCGGATTTTCGTAGTAAGGAAACTTAATGAAGTAGAAGCTATAACTCATTCTTTTATCATCTTTGTCATCCAACAAAGTGTTGTCTCCTCTTCCATTCTTCACAACCAATTTTGTCAAAGTCTCTGCCATGAAATCCGTACTCATTGTACTCCAAACTAATTGCTGCAAATGCTAATTATGATGAAACAAAAAGAGCTAAAAAATTCTATCATTTATCCGTTGATACATATAAAGAAAGCTAAAACATACATAAGACAAACAAAACAAATTCACATTGCTAATTGGCAAAGTAAAACAGGCTCATCTTGCTAATAAAAAATGTAGAGAAGTTGGCATTGTTGATTACCTTGAATCCAAAATGAGTCTTAGCAAGATAGTTCTAAGGGAACTGAGCCAACACTTGACACACAAAACTGAATGAAAAGTCAGATGTTCTGTTTTTTTTTTTTTTTAATACAAAAAAGAAAACTTGGAGAGTGAGTAAGTCATGTTCAATACCTCATTGATGTGCTTGACTTTGGACAATGTAGTATTGTTAACTCTCAACACTAGGGGTGGGCAAAATTGCAGATCCAAATCGAATCGGATCGTTTTGCTCCAAACGGTTCAGTTTCAACCCGTTGTATAACCCTGTACACGTGTTTTAATATGATGCAAGAGAAAAAAAATTATTTCTAACCCTAAAACCCCCAATCCTCTACGCGCCCCTATTTCTCATTCTCTCACAATCTCTCTCTCGCCTCGTCTCAAATCTTCTTCCCATAATCCTAGCACCATATTCTTCTTCTTCTTCAACACTCTCTCACAGTGACTCCCACTCACTTAGAGAAAGGTAAGAATCCAACTCTCACTCTCTCTTTCTCTGTTTCTTCCTCTTTGTAGTTCTTACTTTTTATCTAATCGACCGTTCATAGAAAATCTCAAAATTACTTGGGGTTTGAAGTATATATACCCTGACTTTGTATCATTGGTTAGTTTTATCTTGCTCAATTATATGTTGCTAGCATGCACGAATTTTGTTTTCATTGATCTGAAGTGAAGCCCCCTCGTATAAGATAAAGTTCACACTTTGTTTAAGACATTTGTTTCTTAATTGCTTTTTTGAGCTAAATTGATTGTGTAACCATAAATTTAGGAATCCTATCTGTTGATTATTTTAAAAACCCATTACTTTCTTTCAACATTCTACTTTGATATACTTCTTATTTGTGGTGTTTTATACTCCACTTGTAGTAGGGTTGTGGCAAATGGTAACTTAAATGTGAAATAAACCAAACATATTTTCAGGTTTCGGGTGTCTACGATTTTACAGAAAGCTGAAGCGAAGCATTCAGGTTTCTACGATTTTACAGAAAGCTTTCTACAGATTTTCATCCGCTGAAGCGAAACTTTCAGGTTCGTCTCGATCGTCTACGGCTACATGGTCTCTAAACTCTAGTAACTGGTAAGACAAACCCACACTTGTTCTTCTTCTTGTTTGATATACTTCTTCTTTGTGGTGTTTTCAACAACACTCTGTTTTTACTATATTCTGTAGATTTTTGATATTTATTGTTTAATAAGTGAAGTGTAGATTTTTTTTATGATCAATATTGGTAATTTATGGATGGTTTGGTTATGTTTGTTAGAACTATGAAAAAATGGGATCAAAATCTTGAAATTTTAGGGATTTTGGATTTCTTTTTAAACTTTTACTTATTTATGATGAAATCTTTAATTAATGAATGGATTTTGATAATTATCTTGAAATGCAGTTGATGATTGTTAGTAGAGGCTTTAGTTTGTTAGTCGAGGCTTTAGTTGATTGAATGAATTAAGTAAATTTCCAAATATACTTTGGAGAGTCATTTGGGAATTTCCTAAGGAATGTTCGTCGGTTAACAAATCTGTTTGATAAAAATGTCAATTGTTTTACCAGGCATTTGACTAGAAAGTAGAAACTAGGTTAATGAGGAAATATTTACTTTGTTAGTAGAGGCTTTAGTTTGTTAGTCGAGGCTTTAGTTGATTGAATGAATTAAGTAAATTTCCAAATATACTTTGGAGAGTCATTTGGGAATTTCCTAAGGAATGTTCGTCGGTTAACAAATCTGTTGGATAAAAATGTCAATTGTTTTACCAGGCATTTGACTAGAAAGTAGAAACTAGGTTAATGAGGAAATATTTACTTTGTCAATTACGTTTTGGAGGATAGGAATAGCTAAAGATTTTAATGAAGATTATCAATTGAATGTTTAGACAGACATGGTTAAATATCAATGAAGCTTTAGATTCCGCCATATGTCGGAATTGAATGGGTTTGTTTATACTTATGTTGGCAATTTTTTGTTTAATGCAGGAGTAAAGTAGCTCAAAGTTACCATGTCTCAAAGTACTACCCCCAACCAAACTAGTAAAGTAGCAACATCTTCTAATGCTACATCACCTTGTCCTGCACAACCACCACAATCATCCATGCCTCCTCCCAAGCCCTCCTCGACAAATGTTGATGTAGCTGATAATAAAGATCATATTATGTTCATACGGATGTTTTAGTAGGTTTTGATGACAAACATCATATTGTAATTGCTTTGGAAATTGTGAATTAGCCAGGATAGAAGCAGCAGAAACATAAATTTTCAGCAGAAATTGTGAATTAGCCAGGATATAAACAACAGAAATTTTCAGCAGAAATTTTCATTGCGAATTCGTTCCTTTGACATATCATTGATTCACAATAATACATAGTCTGCCACATTTCTGCATGGTTTCTTTTAGCTCTTTCCAGCCTAACAAAGTCTTCTTTCACAATGGGAATACCCAGTTAACACAACAGTGATCAGACAATGCACCATCAGGCAAAGAAAACTTCCTCATAAACTTGCCAACCCTTTGCTACATTAGGCCGTTCGGAACCAACTTCCTTGTCCACCTTTAATTCAATTAGAATAAAAAAGACTATTATCAAATCAAATGTATGCAACATTATATACAACAACAGGAATCGTAGGAACCAAACCGTTCTAAATGGTTCGAGTTATGTTCGGTTCCAACGATCAAAATGAGGGCACTTGTCACGGACTAGCAATCCGTGCGGCACTAGCTATCCAATTCACTAGTAAGCCTATGAGTAGTTACTTTGACGGACACAAATATTAACTTGAGAATGCACAATATCAATCTGTAGACAATATAACAATGCACAATAGTCAGCAAAAGCTCTCATTAACATTCAATAGATTACAATGGGGAGGAACGTTCGGAAGAACGTTGCTCAAGACTAGTTCGATGCTATCGATCGATGGAAATACAAGGTTGAAGTTGAAAAACAATGCAAAGAAAACAATAAAAATGCTAGCGGTACAGTCTGGCCCGACTATGCAATGGAGGCAACACGTCCTCACAGTCAAGAACTCAAACCTTCCCCCTATAATATAGATGCTAAGCATTTGGGCACTTTTCAAAAGGGAACATGGAGTTTTGAGACCATTAGGAAAGTCTTGAAAGGCCTTTGACCTTGATTTCCTTGACCAACGGTACTAGTCCTGACACTCTCCCACACTCAATTTGCTGACGTCCTCGCAGCGAACTTTTCCAAGTACTCCCAGCTTTGAGAGGTATGGCAGCAGATGCTCGACTGGCTCCCAACTGATCTCTGAAGGAGGTTCATCCTGCCACTTGACCAAATACTCTCTATCCGGGCCTATGTTGTTGATGAGGCGGTCAGCTAAGATTTCTTCCACTTCTCGATCTGGCTTAGTAGGATGCTTAGGCAATGCTCGGGTAGATACATTTCTTGTGGGATCATCGGCATCTGCATGGTAGGACTTCAAGTTACTTGCATGGAAGACAGGATGGGTGAAACGGAGCCAATGTGGTAACTTGACGCGATAGGAGACTTTGCCTACTTTCTCAATAATCTGTACCGGTCCCTCATACTTGCGAAACAGATTGTTGTGTGCTCTAGCTGTCCGTTTATACTTGTTGAACATATCTAGCTTCACCAATACCAAGTCCCCGACTTCAAAAGGATCGATCCGTCGTTTCTTGTCGGCCCATTTCTTCATGTGACGGGAGGCTTTCTCAAGATAGGCTCGAGCAACTTCAATGTTTTTCTGCCAGGCTTTGACAAATTCAAGAGCTCTTGGGCTGGGTCCTTGGTATCCGGTCAGCACTGTATGTGGTGTCAATGGTTGCTGACCAGTGACTAACTGAAAGGGGCTGGAGTGAGTAGCTGAGCTCTTTTGTAAGTTGAAACAGAATTGTGCAACATCAAGTAGTCTCACCCAATTTTTCTGGTTTGCACTTACAAAATGACGAAGGTATTCTTCAAGCATAGAGTTAAAGCGCTCAGTCTGTTCGTCAGATTGGGGATGTTGGTTTGTCGACATATTAAGTTTGGATCCCAAGAGCTTGAACAACTCCTTCCAGAACTTTCCTGTGAATCGAGCATCACGGTCGCTAACAATGTTTTCGGGCAGTCCCCAATACTTCACTACATGCTTGAGGAACAATTGCGCCGTATCTTCGGCTGTGCAAGTTAGTCCGGTCGGCACAAAGGTCACATACTTTGAGAATCGGTCAACAACTACAAGGATACTCCTGAAATCCTCCACTTTCGGTAACCCAGTAATGAAGTCCATGAAAACACTTTCCCAAGGACGAGTTGGAACAGGCAGGGGCTCTAGTAAGCCTACTGGTCGATCTCTTTCAACCTTATCTTGCTGGCAAATAAGACATGTTCGAACATAGGCCATTACGTCCTCCTGTATCTGCGGCCAATAGTACCCCCTCTCTAGCAATGCAAGTGTTCGTCTCCAACCTGGATGTCCCGCCCAATGGGTGTCATGGCATTCTCTCAAAAGTTCTTTCCTCAAACCAGAAGTTCTTGGAACATAGAGGCGATTACCAGTTGTGAGTATTGCTCCATCTTTTATCCAGAACCGTCGAGTTTTGCCCTGCTTGATCAACTCTGTAATCGCCTTCGCTTGTGGATCTGTCTGTAGGCCTACTTTGATCTTCTCCAAGATGGTGTGACTCGGACCAGTATGGGTTAGCACTGCAAGGTCTGCCCTTCTACTGAGTGCATCAGCTACATTGTTAGTGCACCCTGGCTTGTATTCCAATACTAAGTCAAATTCTGCTAATTTTTCCTGCCATCGAGATTGCTTGGAGGTTAGCATCTTCTGAGTAAGGAAATGGCTTGCTGCAACATTATCCGTTTTAACAAGGACTTGAGATCCCAAGAGGTAGTGTCTCCACACCCTAAACAATGTACAATGGCTAGCAATTCCTTTTCCTGAGCTGAGTAATGAGACTCTGTATCATTCAACTTTCGACTCTCATATGCTACTGGGTGACCATCTTGAAGTAAAACTCCCCCTAAGGCATAATCAGATGCATCTGTTTGTACTTCAAAGGGCTTGGTGACGTCTGGCAAGGCCAATACTGGATCTTTCATCACGGCCAATTTCAAGTCTTGGAATGAAGCTTCACACTGCCTATCCCATTCCTATGTTCGGTCTTGTTCCAACAAATTTGTCAGGGCAACAACTCTCTTAGAGTAGTCCCTTATGAAGCGACGATAATAGTTTGCGAGTCCAAGGAAAGAACGTAGTTGAGACACGTTCTTAGGAGAGTTCCGATCATGGATTGCCTTGACTTTCTCCATGTCCATCCGAATCTTGCCATTGCCAATAACATGACCCAAGAAATTGATCTGGGTCTGGCCGAATGAGCACTTCTCCTTCTTGACAAAGAGATGATTATCCCTAAGGATTTGGAACACTTCTCGCAAATGATGTAGGTGTTCTTCTATAGTCCCACTATAAACCACAATGTCGTCAAGATAGACAACCACAGACTTGTCCAGAAGGTGACGGAACAGGCCATTCATAAGGGTGCAAAATGTAGCTGGAGCATTGGTCAAGCCGAAGGGCATTACTAGGAACTCATATGACCCATATCTAGTAGAACAAGCAGTTTTGGGTTCGTCACCAGCAGCAATGCGGACCTGATGGTAACCTGATCTCAAGTCGAGTTTTGTGAAGTATCTGGCGGATCCAAGTTGGTCGAATAAGTCTGCAATGAGCGACAGCGGGTATTTGTTCTTTATAATGACTTTGTTCAAGGTTCTATAATCAACACAAAGGTGAAGACTGCCATCATGTTTCCGCTGAAAAAGAACAGGTGCCCCATAAGGTGCTTTAGAGGGCCGAATGAATCCCGACTCCAACAAGCCATCTAGTTGTGTTCTCAATTCGGTCAGCTCTGGAGGGCTCATGCGATATGGACTACGTGCGGGGGGCTTGGCACCAGGCACTAACTCAATTTCGTGATCAATGAGCCTTCTGGGAGGTAAATTCTTTGGCAATTCATTCGGCATCACTTCGTTGAAGTCAGCAATAACTTGGGCAACTTCCTCAGGGATTTTGCTAGTATCATCTTCCATCTCTAGCTTTGCCACAGCTAAGTATGTATCTTCTCCTTTGGCCAAGCCTCTCTTGACTTGAAGCGCCGACAATATTCTATCATGAGTTGTTGGTCGAATTGAGGTTGGTACAATGCGTAGTCTGGGTCCGAAAAACCCCAAGGAGTCCATGAAAGGTAATGGTCCTGCTGCAGCTCCTCGGAAGAATTCTTGGCCAAGAATCACCTTAAAATCATCAAGTGGAACGGCTAAGAAGTTTGATCTTCCTTCCCATGGACCAACCTGTAGTGGCACAGCTCTAGCCATACCATGAATAGAGATTGCCTCAGAGTTGACAGCTTTCAACTTACCCACATCTCCTTCTAAGTTCAGACCCACACGTCTAGCTTCATCTGGGGCAATAAAATTGCCTGTCGCTCTTGAATCCAACAATGCTTGGGAAGGGAACCCATTGATAGTGATGTCGATGTATTGCAAAGCCTTTTTGTGTGGGTGCTCATACATTTCTCCTTTGACAGCATTGAGCTTGCGTAGAGCTCCCATCTGGGAGGTCTCACTGTTGGTGGGGTTCGAGCTCGATGCGGTTGAGTTAGAAGGTTCTGCCTGAAGCAAGGACATTAATGAGTGTAGAGCTGGTTTGGATGGACATTTGCCTGTTGGGTGATCCCTGCTATTGCAAAGAATGCATGGGGCAGGTGCAGATGGTCTCCACTGCCCAGAGTAGTTTTGCCCTCATTTGTTGTTGTAATTTGAGTTGCTAGAGCTGGCATTCCAATTTTTGTTGGAACTCCAATTCTGGTTGGACGGCCGAGAATTGTAGTTTCCTTGGTTCTGACTTGAGTTTCCCCAGTTTTGGTGAGGTGATCGAGCATTCGACCCTGAGCTTGAATTGGTACTGCTAGTTCTAGCTGTGGAGTGATTGAGCGAAGTGGATCCAGCCATGGGCATATAATCGCTAAACCTTTCTGCTGCCGCAATAGCACTGGTAATATCTGTCACCTTCTGCCTTTGCAATTCTGCTTGTAGAAGCGGCTGAGCTTGTTCCATGAAGCAGAAAACTTTGTCCTTCTCAGACATGTCTCGAATATCTAGCAAGCAAGTTGAGAATTGTCGGACATAGTCTCAAATATTGCCTGTCTGTTTGATGGTGTTGAGCTTCCTCCTTGCTAAGAAATCAGTGTTCTCAGGCAAGAATTGATTTCTGAGTTCCTTCTTGAGGTCTGCCCAAGTTCTAATAAGGATGCGACCTTCTTCCATATCTGCATATTTGGTTCTCCACCATAGTTTCGCATCACCTGCTAAGTACATGGTCGCCATGGTGACCTTGGCTTCTTCTGATTCGGGGTTCACCGCGCGAAAATACTGCTCCAGATCAAACAAGAAGTTCTCTAACTCCTTCCCATCTCGTACCCCAGCATATGACTTTGGCTAAGGCACTTTCATCCTAGGGTGATCAGTCGTCCCTGTGGCCTTGGTCAGCAAGCCAACCCTTGCAAATAAGCCCTCCAGCTGTAATTGGAAGTCACTCATCACCTGAGCTGTGGGGTGAGGCGACTCTTCCATAGCGACTGTCCGTCCCTCTAAATTATCAACGTGCTCAGCCAGCGAATCCACTCTGTCTGCCAGTGAAAAGAGTCCATCCAACCGACTAATTTGTTCTCCCAAAGTGTTCAACTGGTCCATTCTGCTTTCTAGTCTATGCATTCGACTAGCCTGTCGTTCCTCCATAGCGCTAAGGCGCTCATTAAGTTCCTGCATCCTGGTTTGCATTCAACAAGCTCTGGCTCTGATACCAACTGTCACGGACTAGCAATCCGTGCGGCACTAGCTATCCAATTCACTAGTAAGCCTATGAGTAGTTACTTTGACGGGCACAAATATTAACTTGAGAATGCACAATATCAATCTGTAGACAATATAACAATGCACAATAGTCAGCAAAAGCTCTCATTAACATTCAATAGATTACAATGGGGAGGAACGTTCGGAAGGATGTTGCTCAAGACTAGTTCGATGCTATCGATCGATGGAAATATAAGGTTGAAGTTGAAAAGCAATGCAAAGAAAACAATAAAAATGCTAGCGGTACAGTCTGGCCCGACTATGCAATGGAGGCAACACGTCCTCACAGTCAAGAGCTCAAACCTTCCCCTATAATATAGATGCTAAGCATTTGGGCACTTTTCAAAAGGGAACATTGAGTTTTGAGACCATTAGGAAAGTCTTGAAAGGCCTCTGACCTTGATTTTTCTGACCAACGGTACTAGTCCTGACAGCACTGATCCGGACCGGAACCGTTAAAATTTAAACGGTTCGAATTAGGTTTCTCAAAATTTGAAATCGATCCGGACCGTGCCTACCCCTAAACTTGGCAGTTATATGGAGTTGATTCATGAGTGGGTTGTCTACATCTCTGGCAAAGAAGAAATAAATAGTTAAAAAATTAAAACCAAAATCCCTCTTCTTCTTCCTCTTGCTTCCTGAAAATCCTAACTAGTAACCCAACGTCACAAGCATCACATCCCCTTCTCTCATCAGCAGCAAAGGGTTCCACGTGCTCTTGAGGTTGAAGACTGACTGTTTAGGTGTGTTCCTCACAATGACTTCTTTTCTTATTCAGATATTATGAGAGCCTACCAAAACAAAATGTTGTTAAAGCTTGTTGCTTTCTCGATTGATTGTATCTTCTTTGCTTATTTAGCAAAAGTTGTATTCTTGAGATGTCCTATTGTTAGACATCAAATTATATATATATATACATGTATCGATTGTTTTAAAAAATGCCTACAAGTTTGTTTTGAAGTGGCTACATGTTGCAGAATGTGTTACCCACAAACGCATTAGTTTTGGTTATCACTTTAAACTCCTCTTTCCTTGTCAGAAAGCATAGTTTTTAGGTTAGGTTTTGAATAATGAGCTGTTTCATGCTTCTGTTCTTGTTGCTGCCTTGACAAAGCAACTTTTGGTTAACAAAAGATTACCCCGTAATTCTATATCATAAATTTCTAGACATTATTGTGCCGCGGTAATTGTTCATTAAAGCTTTAGGAGAATTTTGATTGAAACAAACTAGAGTTACTTTTTTCTTATAGCAGCTACTATGAGTTGGAGATTGTGAACCATAGGCTACACGAACATCTCTTTGTATCGATATCTGCCAGGCTTTGAAAGGAATGATAAGGTGCCAAAGTCAGTCAAAATAGAACAAATCCTGACACAACTTCGATCCATTATCCTGCATGTAAACAAGTAAAAAAAGATTGCTAGCAAAGTTCCAGTCTGTATGAAGAAGACACTAGGCCATTCTGTTTTTAATATCTGAAAACTACTTTTTTAACCATTCATGTACTTACTGTCTATGAACAAGACAATTCAGACTTTTCTGCCTAACAACTTTATCATTTCATTTACATAATCCCAACTGTTTGTATCACTAGGTCGTTGTTGACACCGAGAATTTATTTTCATTTTTGACCTAGCTTTAAGAGGAACTTAAGCAATTGGGTTAGTTTTGCTTCTCTTTCTTCATGGCAAGCAGCAAGGTCTAACTAATTTTCTTGCATAGAATTAAATGGATGATATTCGGCAAGCAAAGGTGCAAAGGTTTGAGGAGTTCGTTGATCGTCGCTTGAAGCCAGATCTTGTTCGAGCTGTGGCTGAAAGGTGTATTGTCACTCAATGCTTCTCTTTATCTCTCACGCTTTTTTTTTTCCTCATGTTTTTTTAATCTATTTCACTTATCTGAATACTCGAAATGGAAAACACCAAACTGTAAAGATTGTTCAATTGCAGCAGAGAAGTACATCCTATATCCTATATCCTATATTAATCGTAATTTAATGTCTTAAAACCAACTTCTAACTGTTCACGTACATAATCTCTATGAGCAAGATAATTCAGACTTTTCTGCCTGACAACTTTCTTATTTTCATTGATATTAGCAGGGACCTATTTGCTAACAATGAACTGCATACAAGTCAAACAATAAAAGTTCTCTATTGTAATCCTTCAATGTAAACTGTTTCTCACAAGAAAATTTCCTAAATTGGTTACTGAAGGTCTAGTACTAGACATCGGAAAAATACAAAGCACAGTAAGCTATGCCTTTTGAATTCTAAAATAAGACAGAGACTAGGATCTTATAAGCTATAGCTGACAGGATATTCGTACTTGTGAAGATATAGGGGAAAAGATAAAGAACTTATTGAAGTGATTCCCTCCGAGTCGAACTTATTGAAGTAATTTTCTTTGAGCCTGTGGCTGCTATGCTTTTTCTAATCAAATCTACTACCAACAGGCGTTACTTACTATCTGTGAAGACGCGGTTGTCAGTAAGGATGGGTGATGTAGGATAATCTCTTGTTTATCCTTTTGTAGGTCATTTTATGTTGTCTGTTATTCCCTCTCAATGTTTTGAATTTAGTCAAAGGCATTTCTGTGGCTAGGTGTACATTTTCCAACCAAGCGTTTGTTGGTTGCATGGAAAAGAAATTTTTCTCATCAAAATTAATTTTCCAAGTGTTTGGTTGCTTGGAGAAGAAAGTTTTTCTTGAAGGAAAAATTTATAGGTGTTTGGTTGAAATTTTCCAGTATGTGTTTATTTTCCCATTTATTGTGTGAAAGTTTTGCTTGCTCACACCCTAAGCAAAGTTTTCCAGGGAAAATTGTTCTCTTACAAATTTTGCTTGACAAAAGTTTGTCCCGATAAATATTTGCTAAGCAAAATTTTATGTTCCAACCAAAAATTTTCTCGCAACCAAACACAATCCTAAAAGTTTATCTGCGTGTGTATGTCCGCATGTGTGAAAATGAGTGCAGTGCATTTTATTAGGTGATTTTGAGCTGCTTGGAGCATGATACTAAAGTTGTTGAGAGAAAATTGAACGTGGGATTTTGCACATAGCCCATGTGGGATGCCGTCAATTAGTCGAGTAATTCAGAACTTCAGATCATGTGGCATGTGCACATATGGCCTGCTCCTTTTGTCGAAATATAATTCAAACAGATTCGTATGGTCGTTGCTCAAGCTTGCCAAGTATTCATGTCAGTGAATCTTGCTAGAGTCTGTATTGTTTCACTTGATATTGATTATACTCACAATGTAGACTCTTCTTTGATAATTTAGTCTAGTCGATAAATCAAATCATGGAATAAACTAACCAAGGCTCTCATTTCGCAGGGACAAGGTTTTTGAACAACAGAAAATATTGTATCCTTCAATTTTCACATATTACCAATTGTTTTCCTGCTCTGATACTTGAAAGGAACTCCAGGAGACATTTCTATGATGATCTCTAATATTGAACTCTGCTATGAGAATGTATCGCTTATGTTCAATTTTTTCCCAGTTTGTATTTTGTCTTTGCTTCTGTTGAGAATTATTCAAAGACATAATGTTGTCAACCTGGTGTGTTACACATTCTGTTTGTGGGTTGCTGTGTGGACCATTGTTTAGGCTTATTGGATCCATGAATTTTTCACTCATGCATAACTTGACATGAAAGATAAGCTTAACCACTAATCTTTGGCCTATGAATTTGACTACTCTGTAAATATGAATAATATGCAAGGATTTAGGCAGTTATATATGGGGACAATGATGTGCAACATGTAGACCAACATGTTTTACATGTAATTTAGATGTTGTTCTCATTGTTTTCATATGGATAGATTCCATCCTTAGGGATTTCAGGGTTTCTCAATATACTCAGGTTAACTAAGACCGCTGTGAATACGTTGACATCTTTAAGATTGACAAGTCAGTTAGTAGTTATAGATGTCCATTGTGTCTTTGTTTCTCCCCTACTTACATGATTTTAGTAGTTATGGATGTCTATCAAGTCTTTGTTGCTCCCTGACTTGCATGATTTAGCTCAGACTTGAAAAAGAACATAGAGAATTTGGAGAAGAATGGTGTGACTAACCTCCGTACACTGGTTAATATTGGTTCAGAGGTTTACGCGCAAGCTGATGTGTATGTTTCTGATATCTCCTCTTTCATAAGCATATCACTGAGTTAAGTTTATATTGGGCCCCATGCTTTTGAAAATAGAAATAGTAGTTATAAACTCCCCCCAGCCTTTTGATTTTCTCAAACATATGCTTTGAATGTGTATACGTAACCCATAATCTAACCAGTGTAATAGTCTATCTATGTAACTATAACAAGCTGCCGATGTTGAAAGTTGCAGGTTCCAAATATCATGCCTTCTTCAAAGCTTCTATATATGTTTGTTAAACAGCCATTGTGGTAATATCCATTTAGACTTCCATTTTTTTCTCTGACATGTTAACAGCCCAGATACACGGCGAATATTTGTGGATGTGGGCCTTGGATTTCATGTTGAATTCACCTGGTCTGAAGCTGTGGAGTTTATATCAGTGAAGGAAGCGAGACTAGCCAAGTGAGTACATAATTAACTTTTGTTAGTTCAGCTTAGTTTGTCTGAGTACTTGATAGATGGGATAAGCATCTACTCAGACAAACTAAACGGGAAGAAATTTTGGATGTAGTTTGATATAAATTATGGAAATTCAGTACTCGAAGGGCAATCTATGTAACTGACTAAATGAGGAAAGTGTTCAAGGCCTTTCAGCCTCCTATTACAAAACTTTTTTCTTTATAAATCATCATCATTATCAAAGCTCATTCCCACATATCCTTGCTTAATCCAAGCTCAATGATATCTTCATTCATCGCCTTCGTCCAAGTTTTAACGGTCGTCCCCTTCGTCTACACCCTCCATTAATTTGCCAATCTAGACATTTTCTAATTGGCGCCGTGCTTGATTTCCTTCGCACATGACCAAATCAAGTTAAACGTCTTTCTCTAATTTTATCCGCTATGAGCGCTACACCTAAGTATCTCCTAATTTTTTCATTTCTAATTTTATCCTTACGAGTTTTACCACACATCCACCTTAACATACGTATTTCTGCTACTGCCATCCTATGTGTATGTTGTCTCGTAGTAGCCCAACATTCTGAACCGTATAGCATGGCTGATCAAACAAACTGACGTTTCAAATCGATTCAAATCTTAAAGAAAAAAAAACTGACGTATCAAATCGATTCAAACTGTTTTTTCATAAAGAAAAAAAAAACTTTTTTCTTTATGAATAATTAGCAAAATGCCAAAATGTCTTTGGTGGGAACATGAATTTTCACTGACGTTTCAAATCGATTCAAACTAGATTTTCAGTTAGAGAACCTGCTTTCACTTTTTTTCTTTTGCTAGTCTGCCTCATCATTACTCATAGTTCTGCATGAAACCACATTCTGTGTTGACCCTAGTATGGTGCAAACAGGACCACTCTCTTTCCTAGCTGAACATGCTTCCTTGCCAATACTAAAATCCCTTATTAAGTATTTGTTTGCAGTGCTTCATTTTCATTAATTCTTTTGGTTTTATTTAGATTTTTCTCTTGAAATTTAAAAATAAATAAATTAAGATACTAGTTTGCTTGTTGTTCTTGCTATTACAGGCAAATAGAAGAGTATACATGCCTGATTGCATCTATTAAAGCACAAATCAAGATGGTATGTTATCATTTTATCTTTCGTATGCTTATGTGATAAAAGTAAAACAACTACATTCTTCAATCTCTGTCATCATTTTGTGGTAGGTTAGGAAGACCGTACTAAGTTTGATTTTTACACCCTTTGGCATCACCTCCAATGTCCTTGGCGATGGATCTTTAGATAAAATCAGTCATTCCAAGCAAGGTTAATATATATATATATATATATTGAAAATTTTCAGTTCTTAGGAAATATTTGCAGACATTTTTTATATTTTGTCAAATATCATAGCCTAAATAAGGAAATATAGGGCTTCCCAATAAAGTGATGCTTCAGATCCCCAAAGCTTTAGTATATAGTGTGATTTAGTTTTACAAACTTTTTTTCTTTTCACATTCTATATGTTGGTGTTTAGTTAGTTGGTAACACTTGCCTTTGCGTTTTCAGTCACAGTCCCAGTATTTTTTATTTCTTTTAACTTAGAGCTGAATTACATGATGATTTTTTTTTTCTGCGTGTAAAACACTTTTTTTTTTGTTTGGTAAAGGCCCAAATTATTTTCTTCACTTCGGGCCTCTAAAATCTCAGGACCGACCTGATCCCGATATATCCAAATAATTGAAACCATGAATCCATGTACGAAATGCAAACCAAGATCTCAGAGAGAAAATGTGTGAATATAATATAACCCATTGTTTTTGTTGGTCTGAGGATGGAATATTCTCATTCAAACCCAGACAAGTAGAGCAACTGCATCCCTGGCTCCCTGCAATGTGTGACCAACTAGGAAGTAGATTTACCTTGCTTAAGATGGTTGGTAATTTTGATTATTGTTTACAGGTATGTGAAGGTATTCGGGAGATGCTCCAACTTTCAGAAGAGTGATATGATCATTGATTTGTATAGCGTACAAATACTACTGACAACTCAGGCTGAGAAGAATCTTTACCCTCTTTGCCCCGCCCGTTAATTATAGAAGGATTCTTGGCTGTCTGAATGTTTGCTTTGGAGTCTTCTTGTATGTTATTACTTATCTGCAGTGAGAAATGAAAGATTTTGAGAATATATTTAACAGTCATGGACTACTACGTTTGAGCTGAAATAACCACTTGATTTTTACCATTCAAGTCGTTTAAGTTGCCTAAGGGGCAACACATGAATTGTGCAAAATATATTTAACATTCCATTTGAGCTGAAATTTTGAGAAATTAAAGATTCACATCAGATTGTTAAGGTTTAAGCATCCTTTTATAAGCACTCCTCGAGATATGCTTTAAAATGTGACCTTAACTATGTTATTTTTGTTGAATTTCACTATCTTAGACACAAAGCAAGTATGTGCTCATCTTGGGTGCAACATAGGCTGGTCACATGCTGCCAGCGCCCAGATCGCTCGAAGGGGCAATCTTTGAGCCCCCAGAATGCTCGAAGGGGCAATCTTTAAACACACAGACTCTATCAAGATATTTAATGGTGCTAATTTAGGGTATAAAATGATACTTGATGATACATAAAAATGGTCACATCTCTAAGTCATACACGTGTTATGATAATCTCGAGGAATTACGGGCCCTAGCGTCAACCCAACACTAATCAGGCTCAAACGATTTTAAACCCGCTTGATCCAGTCTGCCAGACGGACTCGAACTATCACAGCGTGCTAGGCCCACACGTCTCACAACTATCCTCAATACCCGCAAATCCTACCAAGACAAGTATCTCGAAAATCAGCTTTGTACGGGCAACTACAACAACTTTCTGCTTCTAACTAGGAAGCAAATACCATAGTACATTTCACGCAGGGAAAATTCCTTCTATGGATTGCTATTGAATTGTGAACTATCTCCCGCGTATCTAGGAGCACGGGGCTAACATGGAACTTCTCTCCTACAACACAACTCCTAATTAGAGAAGGATTTTCACGAATATCTCATTTCTAAACTATGCATTCGATTGCCTGGTAGAACCAGGACTCCTGCACTATAAATAAAACATGACACCACCAAAAATCCTCATTTATAGCATGCCAAAAACGCTATCACTGGATATGATAGCGTTAAATGACATGTTGTGACAGCCCCCGTTATTAAAAGTCTAGCCTCTATGATAGCGCTTTTTGGCGCACTATTAAAAATGCACTTTTAATAGCGTTTTTAGTGTTGTTGTAACCTTTTCAGTAGCACTTAGAACATGTTGTATAGTGTTAAACGTTGTTGTAACAATTTTTATAGCGTTAAATAAATGTTGTTACATAGTTTTATACAACATTTTTAAAATGCTATAAAAGTAGTTAACCACAACACTTTAAAAGTGTTATTAAAAGTGTACGACATTTTTTTAACCCATTTGTTTTTAGCTATGTTGGGATCATTTGCAATGTTGTTATACCTGCTATAGCATAATTCGACAATGTAAGAAAAATCCTCATTTATAGCATAATCATACTAGTTTGATAAATGGTAAACTAAATAAATCTCATTAGTTATTACAAAACATTTAAACATAACATGAAGTCATTTCTTCAAAGTACATATATAAACTCATTTTTCCAGTCATTTTATTCTTCTTCATCCTTCTTCATATTCTTCTTCATCTTCCAATTAAACATAAAGATATATCCAGAGGTTCTAAGTCACACTAGAACAAACAATGATCTCTCACATATGTAAATAAAAAAAATAAAAACCCACAAGTAAAAGGATCCCTCACTTGGGAATGTGGGTGTCCACAGTGACACTTCAATGGGATCCAGTCAAAACACAAAAGTTTCAAGATTCAGTCAAAACACAACCTTAGTTAACAACTCTAGTTGTTGCATGCCCTCAGTAAGCCTTACACACATAGAGACACACCTTCATTGTTGAACCCCGTTGAAGATTTCAACAATGGTTATAAATAATGTAAGATTGACATTATTTATAAATTATTAGCAGAAGTAGCTCAAGGAGCCTTTAATTGCTCCTAATAATAATGTAGCTCCTTTAATTGTTCCTAATAATAATGTAAACTTGACAGTTCATACTTGAATGAACCAAATTTGCTAAGAATTTGATAAACCTCGAGTAAAGTCTAACGGATATATGTTATGTTATTCCATATGTAAGGAAGCACAGTTGTGATTTAAGCTTCGGGTAAACCACATTAAAGACAAAGGAGCAATATACATGCTAGGGTAGTAATGATGCTATGAATCCTTTCCTAGTTAAGCTATATATATGGACAATGGTAAAACAATATTATGTCCAAAACATCACCTTCAACCCAAATTGACAAAGATAAAAACACATGGATTTGAACTTGAGCTACAAAATGCCTATAACAATAATGCCGAGCCTAGGTCTGACCAAAGCAACAATTCTGAGCTAGAACCTACCTCTTTTTTTTTATTTCAGATAATAAAGTGCAGGATCTGCCCTAATTTTATTTTACTTTTTGAAATCTTATCTACAAACAAGTGCACATTCACATTGACCAATGTAAAACTAGAAAATGAGAGCGGAAATCCCAAAAAAACAGCTGGAACTAGAACAACCAAAACCTACGAAAAAGATAAGAACAAGAAAACTATGCATATACATAATGACAATTATGAGAAATTTGAAGAAATGAGTAAAGAAACAGTATAAGCATCAACTACAAACAATAGAATAAAACAACAAAAACAGGAACATCATTTTGAATGAAGAACCTATTTATTTAAGGTGCACCTCTTTTCTTGCTTATAAAAAAGTAAAGCTCGGTCAAGCATCTTATTTGAACTTATTTATATACACAAATACCAGTTTGTACAAGTGGACACTACGCGGTTTTGCTTTAAATTGAGTAAAAAAATAGTTATTGAGTTTTAAGGAGTGATTGAAGCATACTAGTCCGAATGTACATCATTTGTGCACTAATATTATTGCTTTACAGTCACTGAGCTTCTTGAAGCATAACAAAATCAGATCAGTGTTGAAAGAAAATTAAGAAGTTGAAAGGGATTGGCATAAATGAAAATTATAGAATTAAAGTGACAAATGCTACAGATTATAAAAGTTTACAGTTATAGTATGATATTCCAAACAGTGATCCATGTGAATTCCAAACAGTTAACAGGAAACAACTTTGGAGATTCATCTAAAAACTATTTCATGACGTTATTCCTTTCTAGCAAATGGTTATGAAAGTGGCCAAAATCCAAGTTAGCCGCTAGAGAAGTATTTCAAACCATACAAACCCTTTCATGGTGTTGTTATGCCCTTGTGTAAAGGATAATATTCAAGGAGGATGTTTGGTTGGGATGGAAAGCTATAAGGTCGCCCTCCTAGACACAATGCAGGGGCATACCTTTAATGGAAACATTTGCTAGTTTGAGAAGTAGATATTTTGAGGAAGAGTGTGACTCAAATGTAGGAAAAAAATTAAAAGTGAAACTAAAGACAAAAAGCTTTACATACTTACATGAAGAATTGCGCCAGAATTCGAACTCTTGTGGGGTAAAGAAACGGGAGAAGGTTTGATTTCCTCAAAATAATCTGCAAAATCGAGGGTAACTTTAGCAGTCCTCATTTCACAAACCAGAACAACTCCAAACATTAGTGAAAGTTAAGAACACCCGACTGAACCGATCCAAGAGACATGACTTGCCCAAACCAAATGCAGAGAACTTTCAGTCATGATGTTCGTTAATAGCTTGGAAATAATTATGGGAAACAGTAAAGCAACTTACAACCCAATATCATATTCAACCCCTGCCCATGCAGTGCTGCAGTGTTACAGTGTATACCAATATTTATACTGAACTGAAATGGAAATGTGATAGCTCATACATTAATCAACAGACTCAAAAGTGTCAGTAGGTATATTATAAGAAAATAACTGAAGAAATGGAAAATCAACTCAGTAAACACGTCCCAACTCCCAGAACGGATCCATAAGAATTGACATCATTCAACATGAGATCTAAAAGCACAGATTAATGCAGCAAGGAAAACTAAAGGTGTGCGAAGAGAGAATTTCAATTGTATTTGCAAAACATAAGTCTATATCAAGTCACAATAATCAAGTTTTCACATTTTCCCCCTAACATATGTTTTTTGCTTAAATATATTTTCAGAAAGTCTTAGGAAGAACATCTGAATATAGATAACATCATACCAAGATTAGATTTAAACTCAGCGTAAGGGTATTCACCAACTACCACAATGGCATGGGATATGTCATTAGATTTAACAAAGTCGGTATCTGGGTTGTCATTGTAGACAACTTGGGTGCTTGAATCTACAATGACTTTGATGGCATTGAAGACAATAGTTCTTGTTTGTAGCCCATCATACATCAGTGAGATGGTAGTCAGATCATCATAAAGGAATGAAAAGTTGAAAACCTCAAATGCCAAATTCTAATTCTATCAAATATGCGTAGTCATGGTGATATTTTCATTAATACCATTGACTGTGTCACCATCACCCAAAAAGTGCTTAGCACAAGCTGCAACCTTGTCCCTGCATCGTATGAGAAACATACAAATTTGAGTATTAGTACACCATAGTCATCCAACTGAAACTTGGTTCCATAAGTTGCAGAATCGTAAACATAACATAAGTTTGGATCACAACGACATGCTAGAAAATAAGACATAAGACAACATACAAGACATAAGCAAAAGGAAAGGAGTCAAGTAACTTACTTTCCACCAACATAAGGAACACCCTTTCGATAACCCGTTGGGGCATCTCCTTGCAATCCAGTTATGATCTCTGTCATGGAACTCTGTTCATAATGAACATACAAAATCACCGCTTGTCTTAATGTCAAGGTCTATATCAGCATCCATGTCATCAAAATCCATGCTACCGCCAAGTAAATCTCCACCAAGCTCTAGTCATTCGATAGGCTTTCTTGCCTCTTGCAGTATTGCCAATATATCTTCAATGCTTTGGATCGATCATCTAAATTGATGCTGCAGTGTACCATCTTTCGTTTCCATCAATTCTACTAGTAAGTTCATTAGGAACCACGGGTGAGTTTTAATCTCGGAAATGGTTATCCTCTATAAAGAACCACTTAACCCAATCAAGTTGAGCCTAAAATAAACCCAAACAAATCTAAATAGAAAGGGTTTAACTTGATCACCTTATCGAGGATAGACACAAATATCCGTGATTAAAGCTGTTTGCACTCCATGGGTACTCGCACATAGTCTGGAATCGAGTAGTGGACACTTAGTATCCGCTGCCATAACTCATAATGTTATTTCTAGTCAAAATATACTGCAATACAAATTATTGATATAGTAGTCAATGTAGGAATGGATAGTATTACTACTCACCCTGATTGTTTTTCTGAAGTTCCTTGGATCATTAGGATCTTCGAACGGATAAGCCCCTACTAGCATCACATATAGAGTGACCCCACATGACCAAACATCTGCAATCTGCAATCTCAAGTGTTACAGTACTGATTACTAAATCATCACATCAAAAGATAATGTCAGATAACATGTATCACCTTTCCATCGTATTCCTTTCTAGATAGGACTTTGGGAGCTATGTATGTCGGTGTTCCTACAGCTGATTTGGGTTGAAATGCAACACGGATGACTACCAACAAGAAAGATGTGTGGTTAGCAGTTAAGAAAATACTGAAGTAAACCAAACCTTATACCTGCACAAACCAAATTACTAACAAGAATAATTACCAAATTACGTGACAATATGCTAACCATTTCATTAAAAAAAGGCTAACCTTGTCTTCGCTGAATCTTCCAGCATTGCATGTCCTCTCAAAGAGTTCATCACCAGCAGCATATTCCATGACTATTGCCAGATGAGTAGGTGTTAGTAGTACCTGAAAGCAATAAACTATTTCTTCTCGTTATAAGCTCATCCAATCAATTTTATCACACACAAATACTCATTCTCTCCATGGAAACCATAACAAAAGGGAAAATTGGTTCAATGGCCTTAATTAATCAGTTTATTGAGAAGGGTGTCATTTGATTAATTTCTTATCAAAACCCTCACCAACAAGAAGGCTTGAACTGAAGCTCAACACCTGATTTGCTCAAAGGGTATTACTTAAATCTCTTAAAAAGCTCATAACTCATTGAGTTCTTTCTCTTTTCAAATTCCAAGAATAGAAAATAGAGGAGACACCTCAAACAAATAGAAGCATATTTGTTTGAGCTTGAAATAGATAACTAAGAGAAGGACATGTAACAGTAAACTCACTTCTTTGAATCTAACAATATGGGGATGCTTCAATTGGAGAAAGAGAGAGGAGCACCACAGAGAGACAACAACAACGAATCGACAGCGAGGTCGAGCAACAGAGAGAGAGACACAACTCAAGAGCGAGAGAGATGGAAAGCGATGAAGTGAGGGAGGGAAAGCAACGGGGTGAGGGAGAGCGACGGAGAGAGCAATAGAGAGAGGGAACAGGGCGAGAGCGACTCATAGAGAGGGGGAGCGAGAGAGAGATGCATTGTTCTCCCTTTCTAGGTTAGATCGAGCGCGCATTAAAAAAAATTGGGTGAAATAATAAGCGATTTTATGTATTTGATTTCTCACTTTTGTTCACAGGGTTTTGAAGATTAAAATATTATTAAAACTAGACTTTTCATACCATAAGTAAAAAAAAATGTTATTACCAAATGCTATTAATAAGTAATTATGGTGTAGTGATGTTGGTAAGCTAAGGTACATTACAAATTTCATGTTTTCAACATACGCCTTTCTCAAATCCCTGTCTGACTTTAGCATCTGAGTGTCATCGACACTACAACGGTGGTCTGTGGTTCACATGTGTTACTTGTGTGGGTCAACAGGTCAGCGAGATTAGGTCAAAATAGGGATCGAAAAATGACTGCATTAGTTTGGCATTTTCCGTGGAGACGACATAGTTCTTAACTTTTCACTAGCGTCGTCTCTTTTCAAAACCCAGAGAGATGGTGACCACTAGGTTACGCAACAACGGAGAGAAGGGGATACGTAAAACGTTCAAGCCAGCGCAGTACCGTCACTTTCAGTGGCTTCGGTCATACACGGGCTGCAGATTCACACCCCCGCGTCGGCAACAGAAAACGATGTACCCTCGAATTGATAAGTTGTCATCTCAAATACAGCAGATACCCAAGGCGGTGGAGGCCTTCACGAGACAAAATCCACCACCTGCTAATGGAGACCGGGAGCACACAGGCCTCCATCTCCGGAGGATGGCAGGGAGCAAGCACGAGAAAGCCAAAACCCCGCTAGTTCTCATTGGACTAGGGAAGGCTGCACGGCTAACGTTGAGCCCGCCACTAGGGCAGAGAGACTCGGCCCTCAGAACCCCCTCTACAGAGGGGCGCACGACCCATATGTACTGTACCGCCTCTCCATCCCACCATTTGTGGACCGGATCATGAACAAGGCCCTTCCGAGGAAGTTTACTCCCCCGAAGCTCGAATTCTACGACTGAACCACCGATCCATTCGACCACCTGCCCACTATCAACACATAATGGCTCTCAAAGAAGGATCAAAGTCGGTGATGTGCAGAACTTTTCCCACTAGCCTGAAGAGGTCAGCACTGATGTGGTTCCATAGGCTTCCGCAGAGGTTGATCAACTCCTTCAAGACACTGGCAAGGAGTTCCTGACACGTTTCGTAGGGAGCCAACATTTTTGAAATGGCCCACAATGCATACTCTCTCTAAAGCAAAGGTTCCACGAGACTCTCAGAGAGTATGTCACACACTTCAACAACGAGCTGACTTTCATCGACGGATGCAGTGACGACCTTCACTGCGAGCCTCAAAGAAGGAAAGTTTTACAAAGACCTCACCTTAGAGACCCCTCTGGACATGACAGCTCATCAAGAGCGCTCAGAAGCACATTACCTTGGAGGAGTTGAGAACC
The DNA here is from genome assembly GCA_963556465.1 of Berberis vulgaris. Classification (NCBI taxonomy): domain Eukaryota; kingdom Viridiplantae; phylum Streptophyta; class Magnoliopsida; order Ranunculales; family Berberidaceae; genus Berberis; species Berberis vulgaris. The sequence goes on along the minus strand of OY747124.1, from coordinate 74,641,255 downwards.
ATGAAGAGGGAAATCGAAGGCGAGAAGAAGCCCTTTGCTCCTAAGGACAAGAAGGAGGGGAAGAGACGCGAGGATGAATAACATAGAAAGAGAAAGTGTAATGACAACAGGTCAGACCCTTGTCGGTCCAGGCCAGAGAAAACATCCAACTATGTTGGATTCAGGACTATGACACCCCTCAATTCCAACCCGTCAGACGTACTACACTCCATGAAGAACTGGAAGGATTTGAAGTAGCCCCCGAAGTAGTACAAAGACCCCGACAAGCGTGACAATAGCAAGTATTGCACGTACCACAAGAAAGGTGGCCACGATACCAACTACTGCAAGAGTCTGAGGTATGAAGTTGAGTATTGGATCCGCAGAGGCAAATTGAAGGAATTCCTGAACTCTGAAAAATGGCTAGAACGAACCGGGGACAGGGGGAGTTAGTTAAAGAAATAGAGAATGAGACCCCAGGGATAATCTATGTCCTTCATGGAGTCGGACTAAATGAAGACCAGTCATACAAGTCTCGCAAACGGACCTTACTGGAGATGTGGACACAACCCGCGGATGAGGACAGACGCATCTGCCACTCGAGGATTTAGAGCCCCATTCCCACCTTGACCTTTACGGACAAAGACCTCAAAGGAGTCTGAGCGACACACAACGACGCCCTAGTCATCTCGGTCTCCATAGCAAGGTGGGAGGTAAAGAGAGTTCTGGTGGATACAGGGAGCTTGCTCAACGTCCTGTTCTATAGCGTGTACCGAAACATGGACTTCAATGAGGAAAATCTGACACCCTCAGATCACCTACTGGATTTAGCGGGGAAAAATGCTTCCCCCTTAGAAAGATAAGGTTAGCCACAGTGGCAGGGGAGCCACAGTTAATAAAGGTCATGTTTATGAACTTCATGGTAGTAGATGCGCCATCAACCTACAACCTTATCTTGGGAAGACCATGGCTCCACCAGATGGAAGCATTAGTCTCCACCCTTCACCATTGTGTTAAGTATATCGCTAACCACTCCAAAGGGACAATACGTGGAAACCAACCTACGGCACGAGGCTGCCATTACGCCACACTAAAGCGGATAGAATGCTCCCAGATCCGACTATATCCTGCAGAACAATCTGAACAAGTGTCAGGTTGAACGACGGCAGAGGCATCACATTTAAGCAGTAAAAAAACAATAAGCTCCTCTGCCAACCGAAATGGAGAGGCCATTGTAAGCAGGAACACTTGCTTCTTTACAAGGTTTACTCTTCAATAACCCGAATTCACTTCAAGGCCATGATCAATTTCTCCCCGTCAATAGTTAGTCTACTTTCAGTAGTTTGTTTCCCTTTCCATAGTCAATGTAGATTTTTAGTTCTTAAAAACTTATGTGATTTGCAATCATTTAAGAAATAAACGAAGAATTGCAAAAACCAATTCTATTGATTATTGGAAAGATGTAACAACAAGCGCCTTGAGGCGGATACAAATGACTACATACTATAAGCATCCAAATACAATGTGACATGAAGTAAAAGACTCATTTAGACAATTCTACTATGTAAAGGTATCCGAAGAAGGCCGTGCAGACCCTCTGATGCGAGCAATCCGCAAGTGACATCAAAGATATGCGAACGAACTTCACTTGACCCCTTCCCAAGATAAAGGAAAGGTGTCAGAGGGTATTGAAAAGACTGAGCGGCCAAATTGCTCCGTCGAATTACCCTAGGAAAGTGCCCGTACAATAGCATTGTAGACCTTACAACGGACTTCTGTTTTCCTCAAGAGACATCCCACCCCCTTACAGACTTACTCAAACGGTTGTTGGCGTCCAGGGGGGATGGAAGAAGGCAGATGAGGATGGCCACAAGCGGCGAAGCAGACGAGGTCTCACAGTACTGCCAAGCGAGGCCACTTTTCCCATGAACGACGCCAGGAGTGACTGAGAGATACCACACCTGGAAGCATCACACATCGGCTAACACTTCGATTAGCCATTGGTTAGCAGCAAGATCCACGCACGCACGAACACAGGCAGCATGAAGTAACACCAAGGCATTTCCCTTAATAGAAGATCAGTACCACTTGTCTGCGATATGAAAAGAAATTACGAGATCTCAGTAGATCAGCTACATGTCCACCCAAAACAGGTGACCACGCATAACACCTATCATCGTTCCTGATTAGTGCAAATGTCATAACATTCGAAGACTCCATTGCTAGAGATCTCCATTCAGCCTTTGGAAAATCCAAAACATTCTCTTCAAACAAGAACATTACAGGAGAAAAGCTCTGTGAAAGATAGTGCTTACAACAGCTGGAAAACATCATTATATAGGCGTAATGGTTCACCAAACGAGCCTCCTTCATTAATTGCCAAGCATTGAATACCGTGTGGGAAATGAAGAGACTGCAGTTCCCAAGGAAAGTGTGCAGACCATGTTCGTTCAATTAATGATGTTGCACGCAACCCCATCACTTGAGGGGGAGTAACTGGTACTCAATCGTCCCACAACTTATGCCATACACGTGTCACCGCGCGATCTGTGCCATATACGTAGCGCAATCGTACAAGAAACCCTAACTCTTCTTTTGCAGGCCCAAAGGCTCGATCCACTTGGCCCACCATTCAAACAGTATTCTGCTACATGCTTGGTGCGAGCGCAAATCCAAATCAGCCTTGACGCACAGGCCATACTTACAGATCGTTGTTTGTTTTAAGGTAATGATGTCCACACAGTGAGTGACACTAGCGGACATGGGTTCACACACCCTCAAATGGGCGGAACCCCTCCCCAACCAGGCAAGCTTAGTTAGCCAAAGTTGATGACGACAACTTTTGGTACTCTCCGACACTGAGTCCGCTCAGCGCAGATCCCGATGGTCTAGAAAGTGGGAGTCTAATCAGCGCTATCACGCCTGGTGACGACAACTCGCCAGGGATCATTGCCCTTTCGCGGTCGGTGATCGCCAAACCCAATCAGGTAAGCCTAGCTAGTGAAGACTGGCAACGAAAACTTCTGATCAAAACCCTGAACATGTATCCCCCACTACGCGGGTGTAGATAGTTTAGAAGATGGGAGCCTAGTCAGTCCCGAATGGATTCTGACGGCTCGCAATGGGACCACTGTTTTTCATCGTGGCCACCGAATCACCAACCCTTAACTTGTAGCCCCCATTGCACGGGTGTAGATAGTTTAGAAGATTGGAGTCTAGTCAGTCCCAAACTGATTCCGACGACTCGCCATGGGACAACTATTTTTTCAGCCTGGTCGCCGAATCACCAACCCTAGACTTGTAGCCCCCACTGCGCGGGTGTAGATAGTCTAAAAAGTGGGAACCTAGTCACCCGCAAACTGATTTCGACGGCATGCCACGAGACCACTGCTTTTCAGCGTGGCTGCCGAAAACTCCCAAATTTGTAGCTTGATGCACACAAGTGTAGATGATTTGGAAGGTGGAAGCCTAGTCAGTTCAGAACTGATCTTGACGGCTTGCCACGGGACCACTGATTTTCAGCTTGGTTGCTGAACCTTTTTTACTCGAACTTGTAGCCCCCATCGTGCGGGTATAGATGGTTCGAAAGGTGGGAGACTAGTCAGTTCCTGACTGATGTCGATGGCTCGCCACGGGACTATCGCTCTTCAGCGTAGACGCCAAATCCTTACTCCCCCAAACATGTAGTCCATGTCGTTCGAACATAGATGGTTCGGAAGGTGGGAGCCCCATGCAGCTCGCCACGCAACCCCCGTTCTCTTTCGAAACAGTGGCCGCCAAGATAAATCTAGCTGAGTCAGCGTCTTCACGCTCAAACAAACTGGCATCCTATTACCAGCAAAGGCCACTCGAGCCGATACATAGATCGTATGGCCAATGCCCAAATAAACGCTACATAGTGTGTCCGCCCGAGCTTACGGCGTCTAACTCAGCACAAACGCTCTGATATATACGCTCAGCCATCGAAACTCGCCCATAGTAGCAGTTGCAGCCGACCAATCAGACAAATAAGGTAAGCCTCAAGCAGTTTACCTTAGGGACAAGACAACAGCTCGGGCAACTCGACCCTCAGCTAAACTGTCTGCAACATGCCCACTATCAAACGTGACTACGCAACAATGATCCTGAGTCTTTGCAATACAGAGTGGTCAAACTCTATACTACAGATAGACCATTCAACGTCCTATTGATTCAACCAACCTATGTCAAAGCAAGACGACAAGGCGAAACAAAAAAACATGCAATAGAGACAACAAACACAAAACGGATAAAATTGTTCTTTATTAACGGTTGACAAAATGGGTACAAGTGTACAAAATTCACTCATTATCAGAAGAAGGTACAAAAATGGAAGAGCAAAGCTTAGTGGAAGAGGGAGCAGGAGCTGCGTCCGCATGCACCACAATATAGGCATCAAGGCTCGAACTGTCCTTCTCGTTGGACGACGCAAACGCAACGGACAATTTTACATATGACATCTTCTTGTAACGACCGAGATCTCACTCCGGATGTTCTTCCTTCATTAACGCAAACAGCTCCAACGTACCGTGTACAACCCAACGGAACTCGCATCTGCCTTGTTCTTGTAGAAGCTCTTCCTCCTGCGCGTTTGAGTCAACAAGTTCACACTCCAACAGCTACAACCTACCAGTCAGAGCATCAACCTGAGACTGTTCCGTTGCCAGGTTGCTATTCACAACACTAAGCTCATGTCACTCCACTTCAAGATAGTCCTCGGCCTTCCTTGCCTCTCGAGCATTGAATTCCACGACGGATTCCAGTTGCTGCTTCTGAGCAGCCCATGCGGCCTCATTCGAAGCATTCTCTTCAGCAAGAGGCCACAATTCAGAACACCCTTAGCCGCAGCTTCCTACGCAACCTCTACGTCTCGGTGGATCCGATTCAACTTCTGCTTGAGTTCGTCTCTCTCAGACATCGCCTCTGCCAAATCTCGTTTAAGGGCCTCCAGACGAGCCTTCTGAGTCTCAGCGGCCACGGTCGACTGATCTAGCCTCTTCTCCTCAGCCCGCTTCTGCAATCGCTCAATTTTGTAGAGCGCATCAGAATACAATGCCTGCATGTGGGAGAAGACACGCTCCATGGTGTATACCCTCTCATGAGCCAACTGCACTTCCGTCTCAGCAACGACCACCTGGCTCAAGTGAGACATACCCAACAAAAGTTATTTTAAACCCTTATCCATCCACCCTTCCAGGGTATCATCATTGGGCTTCAGAGTGCTATCCATCAGCCAGCTGTGACGATTGCTTATACGCTTCCTCAAAGCGTACTCCACGTCAACCTTCTGGTGCCAGACCTGAGAGCTCATCCTAACCAAGTCTGGTGCAAATAGACTTATTTGCGCATCCGGATGAAGCCTTCCGTGACCTTTCCCTTTTCATAAACAGCCAACCCTTTAGTGCGAGACGGTTCAACAAGGTCGGAAGGAAAAAGAGGAAACAAATTATCCAAAAGACCCTCCAACACTTCTAATTGTAGCCTAGAATGAGACAGCAAACAATGCAGATTTCAAGAAACTTGGCTTGCGCCACGAGCACTTTCAGACGTCACGCCAATGGGACGATCATATTCTACAACCTCAGGCGAACCTTCAATGAACCCTTCTACTGGGACTATCCTACGCAAATCAACACTGGCAGAAGCCGTCATTGCAATCCGCACTAGACGTTCATTCAAAGCTTCGGTCTGTGCATCACTGAGATTCAACTTGTCTTCAACCCCTGCAAACAGTAGGTAATCCTTCTCCCAGCCGGACACATTAGTCTCCGCCCTGACAAGCCGATCAAATTCACGCACTTTTCCCCCTGGAGCAGGTCGTGCTGAAGGCAACCCCAATCGGACACGGGACCTCTTTGAACTCACGAAAGAGGCAAGCATTTTAGTTGGCTCCTCCACGTCAGATAGAACGAGAGCTTTGGCCCTAGCGGCCTTCCTCTTCTTAGAAGGGGTCCCATCCTCCGACTTGACTCGCGATGCTCGACAAATAATGGGGGCCACGTGTCAGTTGTTCCACAACCTATTACAAATGAAGTTGGAGACACTTATGACATCGGCCATGTTCTTCATTGACAAACCGCAAAACGTCTCCATAGTGTTTTGTTCATCTAGGGTAAAGTGAGTAGTGGGAAACCTTCCTGCAAAGAAACACAAGCAATGATTATCTAGCCTGCAATCAGGCATATCAAAGTCAAGAGAAAACGCCAAACTTACGAAGTGGCCTGAACTCTCATTCGATCGGACGACCCTTGCACCGAAAATAGTTCGAATTTGCAGGAGCTAAAAAGCAGTACTTCTGCCAGAACTTAAAATCATTAGGCAGATTCACGAAACTAGCTGGCGGTGTCATCTTACAGACGGGAATACTCATCAGTTGAGGAGAGGTCATCAACTGGATTACTCGCGGAGTCACGCGGACGTCGGCCTCCTTCACCCTAATAAGAATGAGAAGGATGATCCTATATCTATTAGGCCCCAACTGGGCCGGTTGAATCCCCAAAAGATCTAAGAATTCCCAGATCACATCCAGAACAAGAAAACGCACTTCGATTTGAAGCATCCCTCGATGCAAACAGATGAACCCCGTCGGTGGCGACATTGGCGTCTGGTCACCCTTTAGGGGATACAACAGCAGGTCATCGGGGACCCTGAACTTCGTACAAATTTCAGCAAGGCTAGGCTCAGAAAACAAGTTGTCTTCAAAGAAATTCAGGCCCTTGGCCAAGGTTGCGTCATCAAGAAGGTTTTGTTGAGCTATGAAGAAGATGAACAATCCTATATAATTAGAAGATGAATAGAGCGGTAGTTCTGAAAGCAAGGAATATAGACAATCCTCTATAATCAGAAGATGAATAAAGCGTAGCTCCGAAAGCAAGGAATATAGACAATCCTCTATAATCAGAAGATGAATAGAGCGGTAGCTCTGAAAGCAAGGAAAATAGAAGAGTCAGACTCTGTACTACGGATGACCTAAATAGGGATTAGGTTTCCGCCTCTTTTTCGCTGAACCGACGCATGTTCAATTAATGTAGCGTGCAACTAAAGCAGCGATTCAGACTCAATCATCATCATTTGCGGCGTATCTTTTCAAAAAAATGACTTAGCGAACCGATGTGATGGCCCACTAACTCGGGGGGAGTAACTGATGATACATAAAAATGGTCACATCCCTTAGCCATACACGTGTCATGACGATCTTGAGGAATCACAGGCCCCAACATCATCCCAACACTGATCCGACCCAAGAGTTCTAAACCCGTCTAATCAAGTCCGCCAGACATACCTGAACTCTCACAGCGTGCTAGGCCCACATGTCTCACAACTATCCTCAATACCTGCAAGTCCTATTAAGGCAAGTATCTCGAGGATAAGCTTTGGACGGGCAACTACAATAGCTCTCTGCTTCCAACTAGGAAGCAAATACTAGAGTACATTTCACGCAGGGAAACTTCCTTCTATGGATTGGGAACTATCTCCCGTGTATCTAGGAGCACAGGGCTAATAAAGAACTTTCATCCTACAGCACGACTCCTAATTAGAGAAGGATCTCCACGAATATCTCCTTCCTAAACTACGCCATCGATGGCCTGGTCGAACTAGGACTTCTACACTTTAAATAAGACACGTGGTTGGTAAGCTAAGGTATGCTACAAATTCTCTGTTTACAACATTACGCCTTCTTCAGATCCCTATCTGACTTTAGCATCGGACTGTCATCGGCCACCAAACGGTGGTCTGTGGCTCACATGCATTACTTGTGTAGGTCAGCAGGTCAGCGGGATCAGGTCAAAGCAGGGAGCAAAAAATGACTGCATCAACACCAATAACATCCGAGATTCGAACCAAATTCAGATCCGATTAGATGGATATGGTGTCTATAAATTAGACAAATATGTGAAAGCGGATACGGTCGGATGCGAATCTTGTAGTAAAATTTTGTCTGGATCCAAATATATATATCCAACTTCTTTCTTTAACAATGTGTAGCTTTTAAAAGTTACTGTGAATTTTGCAAAAGAATAAGGACTTGATGGTAATTACAAACCCACAAAAAAATATTTTTTTGTTAATGATATGAAGGTGCTAAAGTTGTGTGAGTATGATAGACGCATCAGAGTTTAATGTTGTTGTGATCTGGCACACGCACAAATCCTCTATCAAGATATTTAATGGCGCTGACCTAGTGTATAAAATGACACCGATAACATCCAAGATTTGAACCAAATTTGAATCCCATTAGGTGGATATGGTGTCTATAAATTATTCAAATATGAAAACGGGTCGAATACAAATCTGTGAAAGTTGATCCAATTCGGATACGAATCTTATAGTAAAATTCTGTCAAGATCCAAATATATCCAAAGTCTTTTTTTATTTTTTTATTTTTTTATTTTAAGAATCACTGTGAATTTCGCAAAAGAATAGGACTTGATGGTAATTACAAACCCACAAAAATAAAACATTTTTCTGATTAATGTTGTAAAGGTGCTAAAGTTGTACAAGTATGGTAGATGCACTAGAGTTTAATGTTGTTGTGATCTGGCACATTCACATCTTGGTTGATGTGGTTAAATTCTCATTTGAGTTTTAATTCTATGTTAATTTCATGGACATGTTATATTTTTTTATTATTTAAAGATTTATGTTTACACTTTTGTTTGATGACTTCTTACATAAAATAAGTAGACTGTTGTTCCCTTTTTAATAAAAAATATTTCAATTGAAAATATGCTACAAGAGATTAGGGTATATGAAATTTATCAAGCCAGTCCGAATTTAATCCGCTCCGAAAAACCATAGCCGATCCAAATTGGTGATTCGGGCCATTTCTCTTGGATATGGTATGAGGTTTTATGATCTGGTTGGATCCATACCTGTATCAAATAATTTGGATACAGATACATGTGTATCCAAAGCAGACTCGACCATTTTATGCCCCCTACGCAGACCTAAACATGTGTCTTGATAAAGGATATTGAAAAGAGCTTAAACTTTAACAAATTATTTCGAGTGTTATTCGTAAATATTTTTAAAAATGTCAACAAACATTTTTTTAATAATATGTAGGGACCTTTTAACTAAACTAAAGTTAAAAATGTAAAGCTGACTAGTGACTTGAAACATGAAATTATTAAAGCGTGTCATGGTGGTTGTGAATTAGGAATTTGAGGGAGTCAAAGCCTAAACCCCTTTATTGAAAAGACACATCAAGTCAATGTTGTTTGGTCAATATATATGAACATAAGAAATCCCCTCATCATAATTGTCATGAACGAGAAACATGGAAAGAATTGTGACACCACCATACACAACTATAGACCTGTAAACAGATCAGATCCGGATCGGGTTAGGCTATATTAGATCCAATCCGATAAGGAAAAAAGATTAATCCTATCAGATACGATATTCCAATTGATTATCAATATTCAATTCCATATTTGATTTGTTATCTTAACAAATATTCGATCCGATAATCCGATCCAAAATTTTTTACTATGTTAAATTATTTTTTAATTGTTACTCATTATTATTTAGGGGTGGGCATCCCATCCCGCAATCCCGATCCCGTCTCATCCCGATTTTTTGGGGTCCTTTTGAGATTGATCAATCTCATCCTGATCCCGTCTTGTTCCGATGTAGAGTGGGATGGGATTGAGATTTTCAATCCCACTCATCTCATTTCGTCCCAATTTGAATTAAACATGAAATTGAGTTTGAACTCAAACATTCTTTTAATCTAAAATTTTCAACATAAAACTGAGGGAAAAAATAACAAGAAGAAGAAGGGTGTTGTCTAGAAGACGGTGACCAGAGATTAGAGCAATTAATTGTCGGACTTGGACCTCTTCCTTCCCTTCCCTTTACTTCCCTTAAACAATTGTCAATATGGGCGGCTCTGGCTCGACTAAACCAGCCCATGAGAAACTCATCTCTAAATTAACTTCAAGTCATCGTTCCATATCTCCCGGAGAACAAACAATAATAACAAATCACTTTCAAAGAAAACACACATACAAAATTAATTAAAAAAAAAAACCACACATGCAGAATAGACTAAGACCAGTCAAAACCAAAAACAACCAAACAAGTATTCTCATTTTGGTCTCTCTCTCTCTGCAGGCCCGACCCATCTTCTTATCTCCTTTTCTTGTCTTCTTTTCAGCTAACAAACTTACACCTCTCTAACTAACCAGTTTCATTGAAGATATCGACAACAATTAATCACCTACACACAAGTACAACAAGCAAGCAAATCAAAATAACTAACAACCATGTCGAAAGAACAAAATGATCCCTCCTGTTCCTGCTGCCATTTTATAATCATCTTCATTGTTCTAATAACAGATTTTAGCAATTATTAATTCATCACTACTTGTGTTTCTTACTTGCCTACCCTTTGCGCTACTTACTAAATTTTGTTTTTAGTTATGTTATACGTGGTGACGTTGTTACTGGAGATGCACCAGACATCGACAAACAAGTTTTGCGCTCAAATCATTCCATGCGGATCGGAACAAAATAAATCAAGGTCGATATGCTACAGAGTGGAAGGAACAAGTACCACACTGTAACTGGGCATATATCATTTGTACTAATCAAAGAGTCACGAGAATCAATTTATCTGATTCCAAGACGTCTGACAAAATTTATCATATTGTACATGATATCATATTGTACTAATCAAGTTTAGTACATGCTCATCCCATCCCGTCGAGTCCTGAACTCGTTTGGAATGGATGAGGTCGGGATGAGGTCTATCCCGTCTCGATCCCATCCCATCTCGTGCCCACCGTTATTAGTACTTCTAAGAAAATAAACAATCACGTTTTTATATATATAGGATGGATTTGGATCGGATTATTATCAGATCAGATATGCTCAAATCCATATTTGCTCTGTTAAGTTAACATGCTAATGGATTTGGATCATAATCGGACTATCATACTGAATACTTGTATCCATCTTCCATTACATACATCAAATTCGGATTAAGATTCGATCCATTGACAAGTCTACATAGCTAAAATCTAGGATTTTAATGTGTATCTCAATGACATCCATTGGATGAAAAATTCCTCAAATATCTCTCGTTCCGCTCAAGTGAACTATATCCAAACATATTCCCCTCCACACCACCCTCAACCTCTAATTCTTCTAAAACAATCAACAATCAAATGTCTTTATATTACGCCATCACTCCCTTCATTTGTTGCCCTTATGCCACTTAGAAAAATCTATAATTCATGGGTAAATCCAAACAAACTGAAAGATTGAGAGAGTCTCTTCCTAGGTCATAGGCATTTCTTCCATGGCGGCTCCTCCAACCGTCCATGGTGGGGGAACATGGGAGGGGCAGGGAGCGGTTTGGTGCCTCAACTAGTCCGTTCCTTTGCTCAGATTCTTGGGAACATTCACAAGGCATAAACTATTGAGGGTTCCGTCGAAGGCACCAACTTTAGGAAGGAATGATCTCCTGCCATAGCTTTTACGGGTACAAACGAAGGTAATGGCGCAGATTTCATGAAAAACATGTAATAGTTTTGAAAGTTTCGAGCTTTAGGCCGACTTTGGAAGCGATACAGGATGCGATTCATAGAACTTAGGGGATTGCAGCCGACTTTCAATGGGTCTTCTAGATCCAAGGCATGTTTCTGTTTGACTGCAATCAGAAGAGGAGGCGAAAAATGTATTTTCCCATGATTCTTTAATAATTCATGGTGTGCGTTTCAAGGCATTCAGATGGCATGCAAATTTTAGGCTACGGGAAGATCATGTGATAGTCCCATTGTGGGTTGAACTTCCCAATCTTATGCTTCAATTCTTTCACCGTCCATTTTTAAAGGCTATAGGAAATTCCTTTGGTGTGTATTTGCGGATGGATGACAACACTAGATGCTTGACTAGGCCTACAGTTGCCCGTATGTGTGTGTAGATGGATTTAAGTGAGCCTCTCACCACAAAATTTTGGATTGATAGGGCAGGGAATAAAGGATTCTGGCAACGGATTGTGTTTTCAGGTTTTAAATATTGTGAGGCATGTTTGTTAATAGGCCATGATGTGTCAGTTTGTCGTAGGAAGCTTGGGACTCTCCAGAATCACAAGAAACAGGAGGGCAAAGGGGTTGTAGAATCTCAAGGGAAAGTAGACTTGAATGATAAAAAAAACAAGGAAAGTGTTTTTAATATCTGTGTTTTTTTTTTTAAAAAAAAAAAATTTGGTCGGGGGTGTACTCAGTAGAGGTGGTGGGGGCACATAGCCACCCACCCTTTAAGAGACAAACACCCCCCCCCCTTTTCTTTCTTCTCCTTTTTTTTCTTCAGTGCGAGTTTTCTCTCGCAGCGACGCTGTTCGCCGGGTTCGTTCGAGGAGATCGAACGATTCCTTCGTGGAATCTCGCCCATTATCCTTCATTTCTTCCCCTCTTCGTTTCTCTTTTGATTTTTCGCAAAAAAAAAAAAAAAAAAAAAAAATCAGTTTTCACATTTGAGTTTGGTGTTGGATTTGTTTGATCGGTTTTCGTAGCTCCGATCAGCCGTTGAGGGGCCTTGGTGGCGTCATTTGGAGCCCTTAGACCCCACATGCAAGGGTGGTTTCGGTGTTGGCCGGATTTTTCAAAAAAATTAGGGTTCATGTTCGTTTTGAGGGTTCTTCGGCGTGAATCCGGACTTTGGGTGCGTGGGTGAGCCGCACATTCGTGACTCCGAGTGTTCTTAGACCTATTTCCGGCCTGTTGTGCGGTTTGGAGGCGATCAGACCGGAGTAGGGAGGGTTTCGACGCATTTTCGCCAAACTTTGGGTTTCGGCGGGGTGTTTGCTGAATTTTTATTGCCTGTAAGTTTTTCTTTCAGTCACGCGCCACTGGTAATTTATTTATTTTTCTAGTTTTTGGCAGTTTTAGAAATTTTCGTGTTCCCACATTCGTTGTTTTGCGAGTTAGGAGCTTCGACCGGTAGGAATTGGGTTCTGAAAACCCATTTCCGCCCAAGTGAGTGGAATTATAATATTTATTTTGAGAAATAATTATTTGAAATCCTGAATTTAATTTTACATTATACCGTCGATTGTGTATAAATGAATCCAAATCCGAAATTCGAGGTTTTCAGATATTTCGATGATTGTGTTGGTTATTTTTGAATGAATTATGTATTGGGTTTCCTGAAAGCATGATATACTTGAATGAAATCAAATAGTGAATGAATTTTGGGTGTGATTAGGCTTTGGTGTAATGACACTGGACTTGTATGCTTTGTTTTCGAGTTTGCATAGTATGTCATGTTTTACCGTGGATTGTCGAGTCTTGAGCATGTATGATAATCGACTCGAATAAATTTATCGTGGTGAATTGGGTCATGTTGGGACCCTGGCATAGTCGTGGTTTTATAAAAATTGCCAAATTGATTATGATTGCACGTCTGTTACCTTTGATTATGTACAGACTCGTCATTTGTGCATGTGGATATTAGTATAAGTGTCTTTACCCCGCTATAATGTCTGTTGTGCCGATGCTTAGGAGCTTGCTCGCATCGTGAGTTGGATGGTGCTCGAGATAACTCGCACCAGACATTGTGGACGCTATTGCATGTGGCAAGCTTGTTGAGGTGCGGTGAGCTCCCGCACGCACTTGCCACTATAAAGTGCAGTAGGACGAGTCCCGGAGGACGTGCTTTGGAGATTACTCGTTTTCCCTCCCAGCGCGCTTGAGTTTGATTGTGTTAGGTTTGTCGTGTTAGGCCAGTCGTTCGGGATGTTTGAGTTTGTATCCTGGCAGATGGCACCCCATTAGGATACAAACAAGCCCGAAGTGGTACTGGTGCACGTTGTGGGATGTGTCTGGGTGAGACACATTCGTAGGGTATGCGGATACCTACGATATAAGACACTTATACAGAATTTTTGGTTTCGACTTGATTGCTATACCTAGGAGACTAGGAAGAACTATGAGATTGTCTTTATTTTCATCGCTTGATATTTACCATGTTTGAATCACGTGTAATGATCGGCATATATCGTAAATTTGTAGTTATTGTTGAATCTGAAATGCTTGTGTTGTTGCTTGAACTTAGAAATATTATATTTAGAGACACGGTGTGATTTAGACTTTAGAGCTTGTTACTTACCCTTTATTGTCTGGCATGAATTTTCCTGGTATAGTATTATGTTATTTGTATTTAGTTTCGCTCGCACCAGCTAGCTTTGTGCTTTGCTGACCCCGCAAGGGGTGTGCTTCTATTGGAGTGCAGATAGTGTTGGCGTTCCTGCTGATCGTGGCGCATAGGCCCCGTTTTTCGTTGTAGGCGCGTTTTGTGCTGTTTGGTCGTGTCCACCCTGTACGGGTATGTTTTGTTTCCTTTGTGTTATCAGGTGTACTATATTGTTATACTAGATGCTTGTATATTGGTTTTGTCGCTATGACTCTGGCGGGGCGAATCAAATATACTTATTTTGTTCAAATTTTTATCGTAGTTTTTATTTCCGTTTCATTCTCGTATCAAGAATGTGTTATATTATGATGTTGTGGCTGGTTACGATCCGCCTGTGTTACAGGTTAGTTCATGCATCGGCACGCTGCGATTCTCGTGGCGGGTCGAGGCGTGACAGTGTTCAAATTCAGAAGCAAGTATACAAGCCAGTCACAAAAGCGAACATGGAAAAGGAAGGTGATTCCACCAAGGAGAATAAAATTTCAGTAGAAACAACGGATAAAGCGGAAGCTAGTGTCGTGAAAAATCATTTGAGTGAGGAAGTGTAGAGTAAAAAAGGTTTACAAGCGAATAAAATCCTTTGGCAAGTAAGATTGAAAATAAAAATGAAGGTTTGGAGTTGGCGAACCCATTTGCTGCATTAGCTGAAAAGGAAGTTGAACCCTTAGATGCTAACGACATAGGGAAACGAAAATGATGGAAATTAGGAAGCTTTGGTCAAGCATGACGAAGGTGAACAACTGAATACGGTGCTGGGTGGGGTGGAATTAGCTAAGCAACTGCTGCCATTGGCCTCTTCGGGGTCAGGGTGGAAAAACGATTTGGAGGAGGCAAGGTATTCGAATGGAACTATCAGATTAGTGGCACATGACAAGCAGGATTTGGCGACTAGCACCCGAGCTCAATTTGAAAAATCCACTCAGGATATCGAAGAGAATTTGGATTAGGCGACATTGATTGTGGGAAATGACACAAAAAATAATGTGGTGACTGTGCCAATAGAGTCAGAACATCATAGCGCTGGGATGGAGATCCATGAGGAGGTGACAAATTCTTTTGAACAAACTGGACAGCCTGGTACGCCTCCTGTTGCTTGGAGAAGAAAAGAAACAAAAGTTGCACCCCTAATGGTTCATAGGGAGGTGGCGACTAAGCAGCAAACATCAGCTCCTAGTGTTGTTTGATTTCAGTCGAAGCAAGGTATTTCTATGATTCGATATCATTTGAGGAAAATGAACATGAGATTGATACAAATAAGTCAGATGTAAATAAAGGAAAAGTGAACACTATCAGGTCAAGAACACTGGCAGGTTTAAAGGAAGATTACATACTTTTAAATTACATATTCAAAACGAAAAAATTGAGAACAGGAAATACGTTGGGTCAAGAACACTATGAGGTGTTTGAAGAGGAACATGAGTCAGGTCTGTCAAGTGAACATATTGCAAGAGAATCAAATGCTAAGAGTTTTCAAAACGCCTGCACTAAAGACTTCAGGCTTAGTTTTCGCAAATCCTCTAGAAGTAAGAGACGTAACAATAAGTACAAAGATTGATCCATGGGAATTGCATGGCTGGTCTATTTGGATAAAAATCATACAACATATATTCATAATTGACAACAAAATTTCGATTCAAAATGCTAACGATGATTGGTTGCAAAATTTTTGCTGGAAGAGAACATGTATATGCCTTGTATTCCACTCTGGTTCTTATATCCGATTTTTGCGTGTTTGGGCAGAACTTAAAATCTTGAAGGGCAATGAAAAATTTCAATGTGGTTTGGTAGTGCAAGCTTCGATTGGTAGCCTTTTTGCTATGTTAGTTTTCTTAGTGTTAATTTTTTCATATTTCAAATGTTTTGATTCGGGTAAAATTGTAACGTACCTCCGAACAGACTGTAAATCATTTTTGATATTGAATAAAGGTCTGATTTAAATAAATAAATAAAAGATTGAGAGAGTTGATTTGGAGAGTGACAAAAGGAGATAGACAACTATTATCTTTTCCAACAAGCCCTATATTTGTGATTTTTTTAAGACAAAACTTAAAAGCATCGTATTCATCCGAAGTTCTCTTGGGAGCTCGTCAAGTCTTTTACATATTAAAGCATCTTTCAATACTCATATCTAATGTTATTGTTGTTGATGCATCGATAATGTACCAAACAATTCCACCTAAGTAACACTCATCCTTGTGAACTGAAAAAAAATATTTTTTTGTTTTCAACAAATGGATTCCAACGAGTTTCACATTAAAACTCCTACACTTTAGTTGATTAATGGTGTTGTACACCTTGCACATGCCTATCACATTACACTTGGACGCCATCGTTAGTGATTAGTCAATTGGTTGACTAAACATGTTGGTTAGAAAATGAAGGTCAAATAGTTTTCAAATTGTACCCCTCAATAATTGAATGAGTTTTTGTAAGATTTCGGAAAAAAAATTTAGTTTTTTGGGATTATGAAAAGAAAAAGGGCAAAAGGTAAATTTCCATTTTTTTTGACATTTTTTGTAAATTTCAGTCAAACCCAAACTCAGACCATCATCATTGTCATCAAAGGCCATTCCCGATGCTTACCCAAAAAACTTAGACCAAATTTATAAAATTTTAGTTAAAAAAATTCGACACAATTTCGTGTGGTTGAGCAAAGATCAAAAGACGGAGTCATCGTCCTGTTATCTATCTTATTCGATCCAATTCCTTGTTTAGGTTTTCTTAGTCAATCCAAGCCCAAATAGGGAGAGGGGAAAAAAGGGATGAATGGTGGGAGGTGGCGGGAGACAGCCGATGTTGGATTTCAAAGTGGATTAGAGGAGGAAGTAGAAGCGCTCGTGGTGAGGACATGAAATCTGGCAGAAAAAGGAGAGATGAATGTGATTGTGGTGGGTGAATTCAAAGAAAGGGATGATGGGGAAGGGTTCGGCCGGTGGCATGGAACTGAGTACATACAGAGTAAGGGATGAAGCAGGAGGGCAGCAATGGCAGAGGGTAGATGTTTACAAAGAAATTAAAGGAATGGGGGTAGGGGTGGGATGGAGAAGATGAAACTTCATCACGACCTTCCCATCCCTTGATAAGTATCAGTTTCTCTCTCTCGATTTCGTGCTATTTGCTCTGTTTTCGTTCGCTTTGTGTGTGTGTTGTTTAGGGCAAAGAAGAAGACGCAGGAGTTGGGTTGGACGCTGGGTTGTGGGAAAATTGTAGCCTCATACACACCCTCAAAGGATTTGAGGTGTTTTGTTTTTCTTTAGTTTGATACACAAAATTTTCACTTATACGTTGTGACATGACATCTCTCATTGGTTTATGTTATACTGTTTATTTCTAAGGCAAAACATACAATTTTTTTCAACAAGCAATGAGTAAGGGATTCACTCCCACACGAAATATAATATTATAAATATCAATGAATAAAAGAGAACCAAGAGAACATAAGCATAGCGAAAGAGAGCCCCTGTGAGCTCTCAGTGGACCAGAGGCGGAGGATCAGCCAACAGATACCTAGCATCTAAAGTCGACAAACCCGCATTGTAGAACCCCTTTCGGCTTGGGGCCACTGATTCTGACGTGTTGTTGAACCTCACCGTCCCCCCGTTCATGGATCACATCATGAACTAGCCACTGCCGAAGAAATTCACCCCGCCAAAGCTGGAGTTTTACGATAAGACAACGGACTCGTCCGAACATTTACGCCAGTTTTAGCATGTAATGGCGCTCAAAGAAGGATCTGAAACAGTAATGTGCCGATCATTCCCTACCAGCCTGAAAAAGTCAGCACTGACTTGGTTGCACAGCCTCCGTCTGAACTCCATCGACTCATTTCAGATGCTGGCAACAACGTTTGTCACACGCTTCGTCGGCAGCCAACAAAACAAGAAGGGCCTGCATTACCTGCTCACCCTCAACAAAAGCCGAACGAAACTTTGAGGGAATATGTCACACTCTTCAATGATGAATTGACCTTCATGCTACAGTAATGACACATTGGTTAAAGCCTTCACCTTAGGTCTGAGGAGAGGCAAGTTTTACGAATTTCTCACTCTGGAGCCTCCAACCAATATGGCAGACTTGTTGAAGAATGCCAAAAATACATCACTCTTGATGATATGTTGGACGCCAAAAAGGAGGCGGAATCTGAAAAGAAACCCTCTGGTTCTAGAGACAAAAAGAAAGGAAAGAAACAAGAAAATGACGACAGAAAGAAGAAGCGCAATGACAGCAAGCCCAACTCTGGCCATGCAATACAAGATAAGGGCTCCAACTTCATCGGCTCTAAATCCATCACTCCCCTCAACTCCAATCTATCTGACGTCCTCAACTCCATTAAGAATTGGGGAGCATTGAAGTGTGCCAAACAGTGAGGAGATCCCTCCCATCCAGATAACAGAAAATATTGCTCCTTTCACAAGGAGGGTGGTCACGACATTGAGGATTGCAAAAGTCTCAAGAGCGAGATAGAGTATTGGATCAGGAAAGGGAAGCTCAAAGAGTTCCTAAGCCTGGACAAAAGGCAAGACCGGGTAAAGAAAAGGGAAGATGTCATCAAGGAGATAGAGAAAGAAGCTCCTGGCATCATATATATACTACATGGAGTCGGCTCGAAATGTGAGCAGTCCAACAGGTCTCGAAAGAGGACGCTTCTCTAGATGTGGATGCAACCCACTTGCGAGGACCGACAAGTGCAGACGCACGTATCCACAACCCGATCCCACCACTAACATTCACAGACAAGGACCTCCAAGGCGTTCATTCTCCTCACAACTAAAGGAAGAGGAATTAAACTTGCCAATCACCCCATGATTGGGTTCAGCGGAAAGAAATGTTTCCCTATTAGGAAGATTAGTCTAATAGTAGTGGCGGGAGAGCCACAATTACGAAAGATCCTTGTCTAGGAGTTCATGGTGGTCGATGCCCCATCCGCCCACAACATCATCCTAGAAAGGCCTTGGCTCCATCATATGGAGGCAATAGTTTCTATTCTACACCAATGCATCAAGTACACTGCCAACCAGAGCCAATGAACTATTCAAGGGGACCAACCTTCAGCGAGAGATTGCCATTACGCAGCGCTGAAACACCTGGATTGTTAGCAATTACAGCTCTGGCCCGTATGAAAGACATACCAGACACCGGACCCGGATAAGGGGGAATAATCACCCCGCATGGACAAAGACACCGCTCAGAAATCGAGGCTCAACTATGCGACGAGTCAGAATCCAGCACTGGAGACACCATCCAGTTTAATACAAAGCTAAGTAATAACACTTCAACAAACATGCGCTTATTCCAAAAACTGGCAACCAGCGAGCAACAACCCACCCCCATGAAGTTCACTTTTCAGTAACTTCGCTAGCATTGGCGAAACGCGATACTTCGCCAAGGGAGCTACACAGTCTAAGCAGGGACCATGGCATCTCCTGCAGGGCCAGATTAGCTTAGTCTCCGCTTATAGTCAAATTATCTTATTGTTTTGATTTCTTTTTTTTTTCAGTTTGGAAGATCTGTTCGCACAAGTTTATACACTACAAGTATCTAAGTCCGGCGTGAGTATGGATCTGCTGCAACGCACGTCAAGACTTCGCTTCGTCAATCTACCTCGAGAAGAGGATTCGGAAGTGAAAGCGAAAGTACCCAAAGTAGGCTACAGGCTGCAGGTATGCGCCTGATTCTTTGCTCCTCCAATCTGCCTAGCAAGGATGATTTGAAAATGGCAGCAAAGACAATTGAAGCTGACTACAAACATCTTGTTCAACCAATCTGCTTAACGAAGAGGATTCAGAGGTAAAAGTAGAAGGCAGATTAGGATGTCTCTCAAACAAGGAATGTCGGGGGTGATGCAGAGTTGGCACCACAGGACCGCAGGTCGCATCCATTAGAGCTCTGCTCTGCCAATCTGCCTTCCAGCCGTGGCTTCACGAGTGAAGCCCAGTAGATATAGTAGGAACAACAACTCCAAAACTAGCTGCGGGTATAATCTCCCAAAAACAGTGGTGGGCGGAAATTGGGGAGCAACAGAAGATGGAAGACATACTCGTCTCCGGAGGGAGAGTCTGTACTTCTTCTACGCAATGTGAAAATAAATTACAAGGTCTCATGAAAGCAATTGGAAGCTCACCCAAAACGGCATCACATAATAGCAGGTCTTGTCAAGACTTATCGCTACAAATGTCAGAACATTAGAAGATTTCAACAACGAAGATCTTCCTTTAGCTTTTGGAGAACCCAAATCATATTTTTTAGCAAGATGAATTTGAAGGACATGCTCTACAACGTTCATGGCAATGCTTGAAATGGTGAAGACCGACCTATATATAGGCACGATGGTTCACGAAATGAATTCAACCAACATTTATGTTGGCATTAATGTCATACAGGAAACAAGGAGGTGACAGTTCCAATTGCAACTGCACGAGTCCACATTCATCTAATTAATGACATTGCACGCAGCCCCATTAACTGGGGGGAGTAATTGATACTAAACCGTCTCGCAGACGCGATGATGTCTCCAACAGGCCCCAGCCAACCAGTGGGCCTAAGTGAATGCCCCACAAGATCCAGCCTAGAATACGGAGAATGACCTAGTACACGCAAAAACACAAACAACGAAGACTTTAAGTGCCCATGGATTACAGAACACGCCTACATAGATATTATCAATAAATTCAAGGTATCCTCTCTATTAAAATTCCAATGTTGTTCATAAAATCTGAATGAAATTCAGTCTGGTCAATCTATGGCAATTTGACTCCAAAATAAGATTTATTAGTTTGACCTCCGTGTCGGACTATTAGGCGAAATAAGTAGGTTAGGACCCCCAAGTCAGACTTACACGCCCATGACCATGCGGATGCCTAACTTGACCAAAGCTCAGTTAGTTCTGGCTGATGACGATAGCTTCTGGTCCACTCTAAGACCGTAGTCCGCCAAACACGGATGAAGATGGCTTAGAAAGTGGCAATCTAATCAGCGTTCTCAACTCATGATCACAATGACTTGCCAGGGATCATTGTCCAACTGTAGACAATGATCGCCAAACCTGATTAGAGCTTAGTCAGTTCCGACTGATGATGCCAGCTTTTAATCCCATCCAAGACCGTAGTTTACCAAGTGTGGATGAAATAGCTTAGAAAGTGGGAGCCTTGTCAACGCTCTAATGCCTGATCGAGATGGCTTGCCAGGGATCATTGTCCAACTACAAATAATGATTATCGAACACGATCAAAGAGGATGAAATAACTGGGGAGAATGTTAACAAATTTCTCACGTTTCACATTTGTATTGGATATGAATGTTCCAACAATGGTCAAAAGAGGAATATCACCACATGATGACTTAATTGGATATTATTTTGTGTTAACCTCTACAGTGTATGTATGGTCAATAATAGGTGACATAATAACATCATTACTGCTAAGGAGTGATAGACAATTCTACAAACTCACCATGTTCATCAATGTTATCCTCTTGAACACAAAACTCATTATTCATCCACAATCCTTCTCCGTCACATTGTCTCACATGTTTCATCTATTCATCTGTTCTACTTGGGGAGTGTGAGGGGTTGATATAGGTATATCAATGTGGCACAATTCATTAGATCTATCACTCTCCTCTAATAGATTTTCTTCACATTTGTCCCTAACATTCATCAATGCATCATTTTGAAGCTTCAAATCCCAAATCTCAGCCAAAAGATTATCAGTGGCCTGCTGACGTTGTTTTGTCTCTCGTATGGACTGACATAAGGATTGTTAGTTCTCTCCCATGAGCTAATTGGATATGAAGATGATGATGATTGCATATTTTGCATGACATGGTATGGATTGGTTTTTACCGTAGGCATTGTATGACAACCAAGGTAATGCTCATTGTTATGCACATATTGGGGATCAAATGATGGTGTGGGCCTAAGAGGTTCATAACCACAATTGGGTTGGTGTTGGTTCCAAGGTGGTTGGTTTCCATATCCATTTTGTGAAAAATGATTGGTATAATCAAAACTTGATTCTAAGGATTGACCTTGATTTACAAAGGCAAAGTAATTTACCTTGGCATTGTCATGATCTTCCCAATAAAAATTTATAACTTATGGCTTCTAACACAAGAAAAACTCGTTGACACTAAACTTGAATAAATCTAGATTGGATTATTTTTTTTTTTGAAAATGACTAAAATCTTATGCAACTTAAGATGATATGATCTAAACTAAATGCAATATGCAAATTTACCTAAAGAGGGACACTAATCATGACACACAAACAAGGCTCAATCAATTCTTATCCATGCATCTAGCAATCAACAAGTTGATTATCTTCAATTAAGTGCAAGGGACAATTAATTTTTAAAACCCAATCTAATTGAAGTGCAGAATGATTTTGAGCATCTCAAAATCAATTATCACCCTAGTTATATTTTTCCATTTGTCTTGTAAGTAAGGGGTAGTTTGTTACGTAAAAACTCTTTAGATCACAATACTAGGCATAGACGTGTTCTAGCCAAATTTTACCCTGTTTGGTGTACTAGAACTAGCTAAGCCTTTGAAGGGCATATTTAACATTTAAGGATTTTAAGGATTTCTTACGATTTTTACTTAAATACTTTTAAGAACCCATGTGTTCCTAATTAAACTAATATTAGACTTGTGAAAAACCTTGTCGAAGCACCACTCTCTATGAGAAAATATCAGAAATGGCAGTGCATTTTAATGGTATTTACTAGTGCAGACCAACAAGCAATATAGAAGCCTTACTTCGAAAGATTTCAACCACAGTCTATTCCTTTTCTGAAGTCCTATGAATACCGTTCTAATTGACTCTAGTTATCTGAGTTCATTTTATTAAATTTGGCAAAGTTTGTACGTGAATTGGAGTGATGAGGTGGGTGACCAAGTCTCATTCAATTGCAAATAGTTAGGTCCACTCATACGTGGTTTAGCACACTTTGATATCTTGCAAAAATTTAAACATTAAAAAAACATTCCAGAAACACTTCTTGTAGGAGATTAGAAGTGGGTTGAGAGAGGTATTGCACTTTGCTTCCGATTGTATCTTGGGGCCTTTTTTTTATTACAACTTAATAGTACAAATTTAAGTTTTCACAATTACTCAAAGAAGAAAAAAACAAAGCAATGTCCTAATTATGATCCAAATGTCCTTCATTGTTCACTAAGTTCGCCAAAGTTTTTCTCCAAGTATCATTTTTGCACAAACCCTGAAAATTGTACAATAGGAGAATGAATAATGGCTTAAAAAACAAAGTATAGAACCAAAGTTTTGAAAATCATTCAAGTTTGGCAACACAGTGTATTGTTGGAAATTTTTAGAACTGATAGATCGACTTTGAAAAATCGGGCAGAGTTCAATACTTGACGAAATTCAAATCTACAAATTTCCCTAGATTGCTAACAAACCAAAGTTTTCATAGAAAATTTCTAAAATTTATTTGAATGATAGAAAGTAGTGGAAAGTTTTCTTAGAAAATTTCTACAAATTTCCCTAGATTGCTAACAAACAGTACACTATATTGTGTATCTGCTACGAGAATTCAATTTATGTTTCGACCAGTTACCCAAATTGAAATTTAAAAGATGATCTAAAAACTAACAGAACTCTCAATCAGTAGAAACATGCGTCCAAAAAGTAGTCATCTGCAGCAATCAAATTCTAGCACAGACAGTCCAATTTCAAAAATTCATTCCTCGCTAACCTTTGATCCAATGAACAAATGAAAAAATGTCCGTGAAAGTTCAGATCATGAATATTTAATAGAAAATTGAAAAAAAAAAACCCAGCAAACATTAGATACTAAAAATAAATGTAAACATGAAGGTGTTTAGAATTTCCAGACTACAAGATGTTATCAAAACAATGCAAATGCACCTAAATTGTGAAAATGAACCTAAACTAAACTAGTGATAAGCATTAAAAATTGATTTTAAAACTCATTTTCCATTGTTCTACCCTGCAACGGCGCCAAAAACTTGATCCATCTCAAATCTTACCAAAAGTGCACGATTATCTATTGAGTCAGATAACGACAAGTATGGGTCAAATCCCACAAGGAAAACTATAAAATTAGGAAAACTAGTCTTCCAATATCTTTTGAAACTTAACTTAGTTAGAAAAGAAGTGATTGGTAAAGTGTTTGAAATAAAAATGCAAAAGTAAAACCTAAATGTGAAAGTTAGGGCTTTGAGTTTACCATCGTGAGTAGATTACACCATTAGGTCACTCTTAGATTAATCTTTCCCAAATTCATTAACACATCCTAAAGTAGATTCTCATCTCACCTTAGGAAGGAAAAAATAGCATTATGAGCAAATTGATTTCAAGCTTAAGTTATTTTAGTAACCTAAGAATCAAATGTGAATTTAAAAGCATACAAGGAATCCATACTTAAATGAAACACCAAATATCTAGCAAATCACAATGAAATTTAAACTAATAATATGTAAAAATATTGTAAGAGATAAATTTCAAGTATAGAAACTTATCTAATATTGAGCTTAAGAAGTAGAAGAAAAAAACATGAGTTGAATTCAAATAATGAAATACAAAACATCTAATTTACCTCATTGGTTCATGACATAACCAAACTAAAAAACTAATCTAACTAAACTAGCTTATCTAATACATGAAAATGAAAATAAATTAATCTAAAATAGCCTTCTTAGAGTTGTCCTTCCATGGACTCACCCACACCCTAAGGTGGGATGTTAGCTGAACATGGTAAGCTCTAGGCGAAACTTCACTTATGTCACGACCTGATTCACAAAGTACTATATTGTCC
This sequence comes from Berberis vulgaris, assembly GCA_963556465.1. Classification (NCBI taxonomy): domain Eukaryota; kingdom Viridiplantae; phylum Streptophyta; class Magnoliopsida; order Ranunculales; family Berberidaceae; genus Berberis; species Berberis vulgaris. The sequence continues at coordinate 74,616,262 of OY747124.1, read as the reverse complement.
ACTTTGGACCCAAGGGTTGCACAACTTTAAAACACGTAGTACTTTGTAGATTCAAACTCGTACATATATAGCACATCACCATCCCGCACCCAGGCGATGTGGGACTATGATTTCCTATTTGTAGCTTGTCAACCCTTTTGGGATCCATGGGCTATTGGACTTCTCCATCACCCTCCCCCTCAGGTCCGCCCACACAAGGGTATCACAGTCCACCCCCTTGGGAGCCCAACGTCTTCGTTGGCATACTTTCGGCTGGGTCAGGCTCTGATACCATTCCGTCACAACCCGATCCACATAATTCTATATTGTTCGCTTTGGACCCAAGGCCCGCACGGCTTTAAAAGGCGTAGTACGTTGTAGATTCAAACTCGTACATATATAGCACATCACCATCTTGCACCCAGACGATGTGGAACTATGATCTCCCATTTGTAGCTTGCCAACCCTCTTGGGATCAATGGGCTCTTTAGCTTCACTCTCACCCTCCCCCTCAGGTCCGCCCAAACAAAGGGTATCCCAACTTATTTCTCACTAAACTACAACTACTTCAATTATTTCTCTTTCCAAAGTGTTTCAAAGTTTTCTCCCTAGTGTTTTCATGTGTGGGGTATTTATAGGTGAAGAAGGGTGAGACTTGTGTATAAAGATAATGGAGTGGAAGTGGAGTATTGAAGTGAAATAAAGAAGAGTGTTGGAGTAAAATAAGGTAGAGTGTAAAAGTGATGAAGTAAAGATATGAATGAGTGTAAAAGTTAAATAAGGTGGAGTGTAAAAGTGATGGAGTAAAATATGTGAGAATGGATGGTGGAGTTTGACTTAACACTTTTGGAGTTTGTATAGATTATTTTGGCTATGTGGATGTCCAAATCTTCATGTTGATTTCCTCGAGATCTATAGATGGTGGTGTTTTGCGAGCTTTGACTTCATGGATCTTGGGCTTGAAGATCTTTAGTCTTTGATAATGCATGTAAGAACCTCCAATGAGCTTTTTAGTTGTTGAACTTAACCTCGTTGTGCCACCTTATGTATGATTTGAGATTAGTGCTTGATTTTCTATGAAATACACATAATGAAATATTTTTATTAGATAATGGGACTTAGCTATTGTATATTTAAGGGCATAAAATGTCTCATTTTTATATGCTTATCAAACTCAAAGAATAAAAGTGTTTAGACTGTCGTCCTTTACGAAAAACTTGCAAAACCAGGTAATTAGAGCAATAAAAAAGGCCACAAATATTTAATTTTCTTTAGACTTTCCAGTCTACTTAAAACCTGAATAACTCACTGTAGGTACAGAATTTCGAAAATATGCATTTCACAAAAAATGTTTAGAGTTATGCTTTTTTGTCTAAACATATTTTGTGAAATGAATAAATTATCAGCTAATATTTTTTTTATCAAGTCTCATTCAATTGCAAATAGTTAGGTCCACTCATACGTGGTTTAGCACACTTTGATATCTTGCAAAAATTTAAACATTAAAAAAACATTCCAGAAACACTTCTTGTAGGAGATTAGAAGTGGGTTGAGAAATGTATTGCACTTTGCTTCTGATTGTATCTTGGGGCCTTTTTTTTATTACAACTTAATAGTACAAATTTAAGTTTTCACAATTACTCAAAGAAGAAGAAAACAAAGCAATGTCCTAATTATGATCCAAATGTCCTTCATTGTTCACTACGTTCACCAAAGTTTTTCTCCAAGGGGGGTGTATTGTATATGGATTCTTATGGAATTGATAAATAATTTGAAAAGTCCACGGACTCTTTAAATTGTCCACAGACTCTTTAAATTGTCCACGGACTTCTGCTGATTTCTTAAATCCATAGACTTTTGCTACAGACTTTCTAGAGATTTATGAAAATCCACGGACTTTGTATGAACGCCTTTTACAGATTTCTAATTATTTGCAAGATAAAAAAGAATTTGGTAAATAGTGATGAAACAAAAAAACGTCCATTAAATAGAGATACATGTGCTAAAAAAACTAGAAAAAGAAAGGTCGTTATTTAGCATCTTTAAAATAAGAAGTAAACGTCCATAAAATTGTATTATGATCATTCTTCTCCTTCATGGTCACTTTCTTCATTATCATTGTTAGCAACGTTGATGTTTGCTTGAGCTGCTGCCCACATTTGATTAGCAATACTCATTCTCCATTGATTAGCATTTTCTCCTTGCTGCTCTTGGGTTTGAATATCATCCCATTCAAAATTATCTTCATCATTCTCTATCGGATCATTTTCTGGTTCAGGAGCAAATTCATCTGAACGACATTCTTGTCGAAGAAAATTATGCAATCCTGCACATGCCAAAACAAGCTCCGCTTGTGTCTTGTAAGGAAATGGTGGTGCTGATTTGAAAATTGTAAACCACGACTTGAATATTCCAAATATTCTCTCAATTACGTTCCTCAATGAAGCATGACGAAGATTAAATAACTCAATTGCGTTGACAGGATGGTTTCCTGGACCGTCAAAATCTTTGAGATGATATCGAGTGCCATGAAATGGAGCTAAAAATCAACTTCGGTTTGGAAATCCACAGTCTCCAAGGTAATATTTACTTGATCATAAAAAAATGTGCAATTAGTATGTTTATACTTTATACTATATGGTATAAAATTCAATAAGTTTGCTGCATTTTTAATGCACGTAAAATTATACCTGATGGTATTTTGAGTCCATTTCGTCTAGAAATAACATCATTTAACACTTTCGAATCATGAGCAGAACCCTCCCATCCACTAAGCACATATATGAATTGTAAATCAAAGTTGCAAGCTGCAAAAACATTTTGTGATAGTTTCCCATGACGGTTCCTGAATCTACTGACCTCACGTCCAACAAACGTTGCAGGAATATGTGTGCCATCAATAGCTCCAATACAATCCTGAGAAAAAAGAAAAATAATTACAACATATGTACAAAAAGAAGAAAAGAACCAATATTAAAGCAATACAGTGATATAAATATTTTCTATAAAACTTACATTGCGTACCTTAACGAAAGGATAAAACCTTGTACTTTCTCTTATGTTAGGTGGTGTGGTATCAGGTAGCGGTGGTTTAGCCATGAACACTGGAGCTATTGTATTCAAGCTCTTCAAGATTTTGTTGAAACTTCTGCTAACAGTGAAATGAGATCGCTCGAATACCATTCGAGGTTCAGTATATCGATTGTTTTGACCGACAACTAGTAAAAAGGTCGCAAGCATTTCTTCAACACAAATATATCTAGTACTCCGTAGAAGTGTTTTCTCTTGTATGATGGCACATAATTTTTGAAACACTTCAGGATACATTCTGTAGACATCCCGAAAGATATGTGGGTCTCCATCCAATAACTTATTCATGTATATGTATCCATTTGATGTCACCGGTCGTCGAGTCAATGGACGTCTAATACGTTCATTACTTATATTAGGCACAAGATTATATAGCACATAAATCACTGCTTGTATTGCCGTTAATAAAATTCTCATGGCCTTGTAAAACTCTTCATCCTATTCATCAACTCCATACATATCCATTTCACAGATTGCTATCAAAGCAAGTATCTGAACAAGGTCATTATATATTCATAATAATCGCCTACTTGAATGCAATGAATTGTTAAGGACTGAAACTGATGAAGCACCCCTGCTTCCCTAGATACTTAGGTACCTAGAACACATCTCAAATTAAGCTATACAGAGATAGAGACATGGCGTTATCAAAGAATGATCATATCCTCTAACAAACCAAATATATTAGACATTAGAGAACAAGACATGTATCTAACAAAAAAAAAAGATAACCAGGCAAGTAATGACACGAAAAATCGCAATCCAACATTCAACAAAATCAAATCATTCAACACAACCAAATTAAAAATCATCACTTGCAAAATGAAATCAACACACAGTATTTAGCCTTATGCATTAAAATCCAAATGGCCTATAGCTTATTAGCTTTATGCATCCCTTTGTGCCCAAGTGATCCAGTCAAGTCTTTGGTCTGGACTCATCTTCAAGAAGGTGTCTTGCTTTGTTTTAGGTTTAAGAAAACTAAGCCCAAAAAATTGAGCACCATTATTCAATCCCGGGGTCTCTTGAATAGCAATCCAACATTCGCTGTTCGTTGATTCTCTCTTCTCCATTATGCCACAAATTGTTTTAAAACTGGTGACAATTTCACCAAAGCCACTTGATAAGTTTTTCAGAACTGCAGCTTGAGTAGCTACCCCTTTTGAGTTGCTATTTTGTTCATAATCAACTCTACTTCTTTTTCCATGAGCTCTGCTTTGTGGTACATCATTTGCATTTTCAGTTTGCACAAATGCATTGTTGTCTTGATCAAAGACCAAGTCATCCATGCCACCAAATTCCCAAGATCCATTTCCTTCTTCATCATATGTTGTGGCATCTGTATCATCACCTAGACCTATTGACCCCATCCCAGTTGCAGTTCCATTACCAACTGCAATCTTCAAATCCTTATAGTCTGCAAAGTTTCTGACCGAAAGTGCGCATGCGCTGGATGTGACTGAAAAAAAGATTCAAAATATAAAGAAAGTTAATATGTTAAAGAGTCAAAAAAATTAAGCTGTAAAATAGAATAAAAGTTCAAGATATTTAACCCACCTTCAAATAGTCTGCCCATACTTCATCAGGCGCAGTGAATCTCTTTGTGATCGGGTCCCATCCAAACCCAGAATTGTGGCGCATAAGCTGAGAGTAATTGTTGTATTGCTTCTTAAACCATTTCACTCGGCTTTGATACTGGCTATAAGTTATCTCCTTACTAATTTTCTCCTTAAGTTTTGGAAGTAACTTTGCCTCTACGGTTGTTTTACTTATAACACCATTAATATCCCTGAACCCAAGCATGACGCCTTCAACCATGAGCTGGAGCAAAGCATTGCTCTCTTCCACGGTTCAAGTTTTATAATTTTTTCGTTTACCGTTACCTTGTGAATCTTCCATCTATATATTACAACAGGTATTTTATGAAGCAAATATATGCTACTGTATGACACAACTCGAAAGTAGTTTCATTCTTCTATATGATCACTACATGCATGAAGCTAATCTATCATCACTACATGAAGCATGTATGGTTATGCCTATATGCTATATGTCATATCTAATTAGAATTTGATGAACGTTTTATGACTATTGTTTAACCTCTAATGAATTCATATGACTATTGTTCAACCTCTAATGAAGACATGCAGTAGGATATTTACTCTAAGACATTACAGTTTATATACAAACATACATGATCCAACCATGATCAACTTATATGGTCCAATCATGATCCAAACACATGGAAGTCAAAACCAACTATAAATCTAGTCATACGCAACCAACTATAGCAAAATATCATATATATATAGCATATATGATCCAATTAACCATCAAAAACATACCTGAGAAGATAACCGGCGTCAAAAACATATATGCAAGGGATTGTAAGCCATAATGATCCAACCAAATATACTATATATATTTAATCCAGCAATATAATGACATTATATCCGAGCCGTGAAACAAAAACGTGATAATCTCATAACGTAACGGCGTACCCCCGTTAAGCATTATATCATTGTTATAATGTTGTTTTAACTACACAAGATTTACCCAAATGCGCCTTCTTGTAAGCTAGTGCCTAAGTGTCTTATATCTATCCACAATAACTCAATCCATACTCTAACTAGAGCTTCTGTTGACCCAATAATATATGAATAAATCATGATTGATTATCCTTTGTTGAATATTAGAGCTATCCCTAAAAAATGCATTAGTCCCTGCTATTCATCTCTTGGCCAAATGTAGGTAGTAAAAGTCAATACAATATCCAAAGCAATCTCATCACACATGGTTTGACAGAGGAGCTATATTAAAGGCTACATCGTATTTTTATATCTTTCTTGATGGCATGGTGTTGATAGCATTTTGCCCCTTGTAAGCAACCAAGCATAGTACGTAAAGTTGTTACTTGCCAAAGTGTTTTAAGTTCAGCAGGCTTGGTTCTCTCTAAATACTTCCTTGAATAGGGAACATCTCTCAGAGGAATATGCTCCTGACCTTGTCAAGAATCAGTGAACTTATCCCTCAATCAACTATTGGCCCTAAATCAAACACTAAAGATGAACTTACTTTATTGGTGGTTTTGTTGTTTTGCCTCCTAGATAATAAATCCCATATTCTCTTGTTGCAAACCAATAAATGTCCTTCATTTGTGAGCCTACTATGTAGAATTGCAATTTGAGAGTGTAGGACAATAACCTAAGGCCAAGATGAGCAAATGTGAGTCCAAGACTGAGCCCAAGCTCAGACATAAACCAATACCAACCCTGTGTATTGTGGAAACTCAAGACCAACTCAGGTTTTGGTTATTCGAATTGTGTGCAACTGTGCATTGACCAAGTTCGTTTCAACAATCTTAAAATTTTCTAATTATTGGACACCAAGTTAGCCAAAGGAAAGAGACATGTGATAGATGCCCAACATGCTCTTCAACAAATTGAGCCTTCTGCTGTCTGATAAGTGTCTACTTTTCCATAAAGAAAGCTTCATATTCATCACTTTCACAACATAATCCCAATTGTCCTTACACCTTCGTAATGTACCGACATGCTAACGGAAGCCCAAGGTATAGGATAAAAAGGGAATCAACTTAACAACTGAACAAAGTATTTGCTTTATTTGCCGTTATATATTTATAAACCCTAATTTAATCCAAACCCTAACACAACTTCCAGATTTATAGACCCTAAAATAATCCAAACCCTAACCCAAAATCATCAACGATGCAACTATGAACACTATGCAAAGATAGAAAAAGAATCGAGAAAACAAGAGGATGGGAACCAACCTCTTCGCGGCTGGCACAAGGAAGAACTTTGGGAGACTTTTTTTCACGTTGAAATCTTTGATAGGAGGCTGACAAACTATTGAACTTTGTTATTTATACCTAACACTACAAAGTCCATGAGATTGAGAATCCATGATTTTCCAAATCCATAAATATGAATGATATTTTGAATATCCTAAAACTTTTGTGGACTTTCTGAAATCCATATTGAATACCCCTAGACTTTGTGGATTTCAGAAAGACTTTTTAAAATCCTGATTGAATACCCTTAGACTTTTGTGGACTTTTTAAAATTCAAATTGAATACACTTGGATTTTCAGAATCCATGGAATTTATTAAATTGCCCACAAAATCCAGATACAATACACCCCCCCAAGTATCATTTTTGCACAAACCCTGAAAATTGCACGATAGGAGAATGAATAATGGCTTAAAAAACAAAGTGTAGGACCAAAGTTTTGAAAATCATTCAAGTTTGGCAACACAGTGTATTGTTGGAAATTTTTTGAACTGATAGATCGACTTTGAAAAATCGTGCAGAGTTCAATACTTGATGAAATTCAAATCTACAAATTTCCCTAGATTGCTAACAAACCAAAGTTTTCATAGAAAATTTCTAAAATTTATTTGAATGATAGAAAGTGGTGGAAAGTTTTCTTAGAAAATTTCTACAAATTTCCCTAGATTGCTAACAAACAATACATTATCCAATTTGTGTATCTGCTACGAGAATTCAATTTATGTTTCGACCAGTTACCCAAATTGAAATTTAAAAGATGATCTAAAAACTAACAGAACTCTCAATCAGTAGAAACATGCGTCCAAAAAGTAGTCATCTGCAGCAATCAAATTCTAGCACAAATAGTCCAATTTAAAAAATCCATTCCTCGCTAGCCTTTGATCCAATGAACAAATGAATAAATGTCCGTGAAAATTCAGATCATGAATATTTAATAGAAAATTGGAAGAAAAAAAATCAGCAAACATTAGATACTAAAAATAAATGTAAACATGAAGATTTTTAGAATTTCCAGACTACAAGATGTTATCAAAACAATGCAAATGCACCTAAATTGTGAAAATGAACCTAAACTAAACTAGTGATAAGCATTCAAAATTGATTTTAAAACTCATTTTCCATTGTTCTACCCTGCAACGGCGCCAAAAACTTGATCCATTTCAAATCTTACCAAAAGTGCACGGTTATCTAATGAGTCAGATAACGGCAAGTATGGGTCAAATCCCACAAGGAAAACTATAAAATTCGGAAAACTAGTCTTCCAATATCTTTTGAAACTTAACTTAGTTAGAAAAGAAGTGATTGGTAAAGTGTTTGAAATAAAAATGCAAAAGTAAAACCTAAATGTGAAAGTTAGGGCTTTTAGTTTACCATCGTGAGTAGATTACACCATTAGGTCACTCTTAGATTAATCTTTCCCAAATTCATTAACACATCCTAAAGTAGATTCTCATCTCACCTTAGTAAGGAAAAAATAGCATTATGAGCAAATTGATTTCAAGCTTAAGTTATTTTAGTAACCTAGGAATCAAATGTGAATTTAAAAGCATACAAGGAATCTATACTTAAATGAAACACCAAATATCTAGCAAATCACAATGAAATTTAAACTAATAATATGTAAAAATATTGTAAGAGATAAATTTCAAGTATAGAAACTTATCTAATCTTGAGCTTAAGAAGTAGAAGAAAAAAACATGAGTTGAATTCAAATAATGAAATACAAAACATCTAATTTACCTCATTGGTTCATGACATAACCAAACTAAAAAACTAATCTAACTAAACTAGCTTATCTAATACATGAAAATGAAAATAAATTAATCTAAAATAGCCTTCTTAGAGCTGTCCTTCCATGGACTCACCCACACCCTAAGGTGGGATGTTAGCTGAACATGGTAAGCTCTAGGCGAAACTTCACTTATGTCACGACCTGATTCACAAAGTACTATATTGTCCACTTTGGACCCAAGGGTCGCACAACTTTAAAACACGTAGTACTTTGTAGATTCAAACTCGTACATATATAGCACATTACCATCCCGCACCCAGGCGATGTGGGACTATGATCTCCTATTTGTAGCTTGTCAACCCTTTTGGGATCCATGGGCTCTTGGACTTCTCCATCACCCTCCCCCTCAGGTTCGCCCACACAAGGGTATCACAGTCCACCCCCTTGGGAGCCCAACGTCTTCGTTGGCACACTTTCGGCTGAGTCAGGCTCTGATACCATTTCGTCACGATCCGATCCACATAATTCTATATTGTTCACTTTGGACCCAAGGCCCGCACGACTTTAAAAGCGTAGTACGTTGTAGATCCAAACTCGTACATATATAGCACATCACCATCCTGCACCCAGACGATGTGGAACTATGATCTCCCATTTATAGCTTGCCAACCCTCTTAGGATCAATGGGCTCTTGAGCTTCACTCTCACCCTCCCCCTCAGGTCCGCCCAAACAAGGGTATCACAACTTATTTCTCACTAAACTATAACTACTTCAATTATTTCTCTTTCCAAAGTGTTTCAAAGTTTTCTCCCTAGTGTTTTCATGTGTGGGGTATTTATAGGTGAAGAAGGGTGAGACTTATGTATAAAGATAATGGAGTGGAAGTGGAATATTGAAGTGAAATAAAGAAGAGTATTGGAGTAAAATAAGGTAGAGTGTAAAAGTGATGAAGTAAAGATATGAATGAGTGTAAAAGTTAAATAAGGTGGAGTGTAAAAGTGATGGAGTAAAATATGTGAGAATGGATGGTGGAGTTTTACTTAACACTTTTGGAGTTTGTATAGATTATTTTGGCTATGATATAGTTGGCTATGTGGATGTCCAAATCTTCATGTTGATTTCCTCGAGATCTATAAATGGTGGTGTTTTGCGAGCTTTGACTTCATGGATCTTGGGCTTGAAGATCTTTAGTCTTTGATAATGCATGTATGAACCTCCAATGGCCTTTTTAGTTGTTGAACTTAACCTCATTGTGCCACCTTATGTATGATATGAGATTAGTGTTTGATTTTCTACGAAATACACATAATGAAATATTTTTATTAGATAATAGGACTTAGCAATTGTATATTTAGGGGCATAAAATGTCTCATTTATATGCTTATCAAACTCAAAGAATAAAAGTGTTTAGACCGTCGTCCTTTACTAAAAACTTGCAAAACCAGGTAATTAGATCAATAAAAAAGGCCACAAATATTTAATTTTCTATAGACTTTCTAGTCTACTTAAAACCTGAATAACTCACTATAGGTACAAAATTTCGAAAATATGCATTTCACAAAAAATGTTTAGAGTTATGTCTTTTTTGTCTAAACATTTTTTGTGAAATGCATAAATTATCAGCTAATATTTTTTTTATCAAGTCTCATTCAATTGCAAATAGTTAGGTCCACTCATACGTGGTTTAGCACACTTTGATATCTTGCAAAAATTTAAACATTAAAAAAACATTCCAGAAACACTTCTTGTAAGAGATTAGAAGTGAGTTGAGAGAGGTATTGCACTTTGGTTTCGATTGTATCTTGGGGCCTTTTTTTTATTACAACTTAATAGTTAAAATTTAAGTTTTCACAATTACTCAAAGAAGAAGAAAACAAAGCAATGTCATAATTATGATCCAAATGTCCTTCATTGTTCACTAAGTTCGCCAAAGTTTTTCTCCAAGTATCATTTTTGTACAAACCCTGAAAATTGTACCATAGGAGAATGAATAATGGCTTAAAAAACAAAGTATAGAACCAAAGTTTTGAAAATCATTCAAGTTTGGCAACACAGTGTATTGTTGAAAATTTCAGAACTGATAGATCGACTTTGAAAAATCGTGCAGAGTTCAATACTTGATGAAATTCAATTCTACAAATTTCCCTAGATTGAAAAATCGTGCAGAGTTCAATACTTAATGAAAACTATTTTAGGCATATTTAAAATTTACCCCCTTTTCGCAAGACCCAACCCGAAGGTTATTTAGTTTCTCTGTAAGAAAGAGGTGCCCTACTCTGCAAGACCCAACCCGAAGGTTACTTAGTTTCTCTATAGAAGTGGGAGAACATAAATACAAGAGATGTGCTAGTTCTAAGTGATACAATTCCAGATGATTAAAGTTTAAAGAATCAAAGTTGTAAATATCATATATTATGATATTTCAAAATTCTTTCACAATGATATTCTTTTATTTATAAATAATTTCACTATAATATCTAACCATACTTTTGGGAAACATATCCTTCATAAACCAATGCTTTATAGCAAAACAACAATCAAGCTACTCCTTGACAAGACAATTTGTTCAACAATTCAAATATCTAAATCTTTATAATGCATTAACAATTCAATTCAATATGCATAACAATACAAATCTCCAAATTCATCATAATGCATCAACATACATTCCTCAACCATTAACATCTCAAGAAGTACTATGAAACCACAACCCACATACTTCAAAACATAATCATATACTTGGAAACACGCATATCGAGGCATGATGGAGTTAAGGGTTACAAATTTAATTTTTTTAAAATCAACAAATTATACTTTCATTAAATATATCTCAAGATAAGGATTCCAACGGTGAAAACAATGTCAAAAACGAAGCTACGAGCTATTTATTAGACCCAGTCAAGGTCCTGGTCAACAGATGACTTACGTCATTGTCTTCCCCAATGCACCAGAAACACCTATTTTTACTGAAAACGAGCTAACTTCGGTTGATCATAGCTTGGTCGATTCTCATCGAAATTTTATGTTCTATATACCTACGAAAAGCTCACTATAAGATATATCAACCCATGTAATCATATTAATCAAATCCTAATTCATATGTAAGTAATCAGATCCGAAATATACCCATATCAACATATTCACACATAAAACAATCAAACAACATATTCTTCCGCCAATAATCAATCATTTATATAAATAAAAAATATTAATAGATCAAGTCATTAAAGTGAGTATGAATTCACAAAAGAGTGAGAATAACTCATACATTTAGCACGCATGTCACGTAAGCCCACAAGCGCATACCCATCCGTGCCCACGTCCTCTCCTCCTTTCTCTTCTCATTCTTTTTCTTTCATTCTCTGTCTTTTCTTTTTTTTCATCTTTCATACTCTGCTTGCCTTACAAACAGAGGAAAAAAAAACATCTTCTTAACTTATTCTTTAAACCTTTATCCTCTATAATCATTACATTAATAAAAGCCCAAGTCCAACTCTTACTATAGTATCCAAGCCCAGACTTACTATGTGCATCCATAAATATTATTATGACACATGCAATAGTATTCAAACACTAATAAAATATTAATTGGTCAAAAACTAAATACGAAGAAAATTACAAATTTAAATATTTTTTTTAAAAATAGGGTTGTTACTTTATACATATCTTAAATGGAATCTCGTTCCGAGATTCGGAAGGTAAAATAACTAAGTATATTTCTAAAAATACAATTTGACAAACGAAATAAGATTGTAATATAATTTCAAGTCTTATGTTCATAGAGAAATTCCACATCATACGAAACATGCAAAAACATGAAACTAATACAAGAGACATGAAACTAATACAAGAGTATATGTTTGTTATTTAAGCAAGAACATCAAAAATATTAAAATAAAACTTTATATACAAAAATATTTATGAAGGCCATGGAAAATGTATGGGTGTTTCAATCTCTTACTTGTGCCTGTCAATGTGCTAGATGATCCCTTGAAGATTTAACCTTTTTCAAATGCAATTTGTGATTTAGGTATTGATGTTGAGACTTGAGCATGAGTGACACCCTTGGGTATCATATACATCGGAGATATAATAGCGAATATTAGGTACATTTACAATTTTTAAAGAACCAAGCATATACATTATGGAATGAACTTACCTGTGAAAGCTCGGTTACTCATTATGAAACATATCGGATCTACAAATTAAATGTGGACGAAAAATAGTATAACTAGTTAAAAAAAAAATGATATGCAAGTTAATTTTATCTTAGGAAGGCCACTGCAACAGTTAAGATAAAAAGTTTTATAAAAATTGTCAATTCTCTAAAAGTTTGAACTTGTACAGAGGATGAACCTAATCATAATATCAAGCGGATGCGAGAGCGGAGCATGGGACCACAACATACATCAATGGCTACCAATAGGTACAACTACACCATAAACTTACGGTACTACCGCCGATAAACACATGGAGAATATGAGCCATAGGCAATTGGGAATATAATATTCCAACACTTCCCCTTAGCACAAGCACGAGGAAAATACTAAAAATTCTCGTAGCAATTGTCATTGACGAGACTCGAACCCACAACCTCCAAGAGCATCTCTAAGGACCAATGTGAAGAAAATACTGAATATTGTCACAGTGAGAGCAATGGAAGAGACTCGAACCCACAACCTCCAAGAGAATCTCCGAGGACCAGTGGTCGATCTGATACCATGATAAATTGTCAGTTCTCTAAAAGCTTAAACTTGTAGAGATGATGAATCTAGTCATATATCAAGCGGAAGTGAGAGCGGAGGCATGAGACTACAATATACATCGGGTAGCAATAGTACAACTACACCATAAACTCAAAGATAAACACATGGAGAATATAGGCCCATGGACAACTAGACTGGGTTAATATTCCAATAATATATAACTAGAAATAGTTTGTGAAAAATTCATATTTTGAGAAGTTTATTTTTCACAATTACCTGAGTATCTATTTTCAAACATATTTGTATTATCAATCTGCCGTGCAGATATGCTGAAGTAGCTTAGAAATGTCAAGTAGCCAAGTTGATTAGAATTTTTTATTTATTTTTGGGTAATGTGAGTCAGTTCGTCTGGTATTTGGACATGCAGTTGGACAGTTGGGCAGATGAACGTACCCAATGATATTGCTCCAATATTATATATTTCATTATTCCCTTTGAGTATATATTAGAGGAGGTTAATGTTTTCCCAGCTTTCATCCCAAACCCCCATCATGTTGTATTACTACATACTAGGAGTAGGACTCTTCTAGTACTTGGACTGACCAACGCATACACTAATATATTGCTCCAGAATGAATTGTCTCATATATCGCTATTCCCTTTGAGAATTTATCATATATAGGAGGGTAACGCTTAGGACTCTGTTTATGAATTTCTTGGGAACACTACCCAGGCTGCTTATGCATACGCGAAGTGATGCATTATTCGTCCCTTGCAGTGTTGGTAGGCAACGCTGTGGGGTACTCCCAGTGTGGGATTTGCAAAGTGGGTATCTGCAAGTGATCGAGCCATCACCATGGCTGCCCTATGTTATGCTACACACTAACAACATGAGTCACTGATTGAGTACTCGACTGTCCTAGTTGTTGCCAATAATGAAAAGTGCTATATTTGTGTCCTTCAAAACAGGGTTTCTCCAACTTTGAACTCTGTATTAATAAGTCGCAATTTTGTTTTGGATGTCAAAAGCGTTCAACTTAGAATTTACTCCCCATATTGATGCAGATGCAACTCAACTATCCTATTAGTCAGACTAGCATAAGACACAACTACGTTCTCTATACCTCATATCTAATACCGTGACATTATAATCACACCCAGCTGAAATACCATCATGATCACACATTATCAGATCAAACCAAAAAGGTACCAGCCGGCATATTTGAATCAAGAATACGACATTGGTGGAAGAGTAAGTGAAAGGTGAAAGGCTTTCACTGAACTTATGATACTTGCAACAGCTCCCAGGATGCAAACACCAACAAGAACAAATTCTTAACAAATTCTTGTTAAGTGCAAAATAAACTCTTGATTGGAGTAGGATCATCAAAAGCAGCGAAATCTTGAGTGTAAAAGATCAAAGAAACCTCAATAACTGAACTGAGGAACAAAATTTATATATAATCGTAATCTCCGAAATAAAAATTTCAACTGTTGTTCCTCCAAATCCATTGTCAAAAAAATTCTACTGTGAAAATTGACTGCATAATACTTAAATACGTGAATTTTCACTTTGCATGAACAATCTAGGCATGCTCAAACTTGACAAATCAACAATACAGTTTTTGGCATGGAAAATAACCAGTATACAGAACTACACCACAAAATTTTAGTCAAAGGATGTACTAAAAGAAGTTCAGTTGCTAGATTGAAAAACTTGGAAAATTGTCATGGCAATGACTGATAATTCGTCCTCATCGTATCTTGACTTATAATGCATGTTGAATTTACTAAGGAAAATTTGAAATAACTTCTTTTACTTGTGAAGTAGTATAACAATATTCTAACTTGTATTCCTTTTTTCTTATGTTGATCATCTTTCCAATTCTGTCAAGGGTGCAGTACAATAAGATATTGGAATTTGACAACGAAAGATATTTGCAGAAAAGGGAAGTGATACAGGTTGTTGGTATTATATCATGAGGCTTCTACAATCAACATCCCATCACTGATGTGTAATGCACTCCATCAGGGTATCTTCTTTAGTCTCTTCCTGTCTTTCAACTTGTGTTTTATTTGTGGCTTCTTCTTTCTTCTTCCCCCATAATACACTATAGAGACCTCCCACTAGCAACAGAGCCCCACTAACACTGCCATAAGAATAGACAAATTCTTAATATGTGCAATAACACTCATTTCATTGATATACCAAAACACACCAAACTTAAAACCTAATCACTTGATGAGACATCTTGATGGTGATTAATTCCATTCTTAGCATACCACTTTCAGGATCAATACTGTAGTTTGGGCAACTGTTTTGATCATAAGACAAATATATTCAACTAAAAGTGGATACATGTGCTTTCATAGCATGAAATTACCCATACATTTTCATATATTTTGTTATTTGTCTTGCCAGTGAATTGCTTGAGATTGGTAGTTTGTGGAATGCTTCATTATTTCCCAACTTAGAATTTGTGAGTCCGTTTATCTTCTACAGTGATTTTGGATAGAAAACTGCATAGAAACACATTTAATTTAAAAGGCCATCCCTAAAGTTTCCTAATGTTTTGTGGATGATAAGTGATAACAATGTTTGTATAGTGGTGACCCCTTAAGAGTCACCTGGAGAACTTAGTATTGGTTTAGACTATCAAGTGTTAATAAATGGACAAGCATGAATATGCCTCGTGCAGTGGCAATGTAGACCAACAGTATAACCTAATATTAGCAAAGTTAATCCATTCGACTTGTTGGAAGAGACAATGAGTGGAATCAATTTGATAACTTGGGAATTGACTCAGTGAGTTACTAATGTTAATGCGCCTGTACACTGAATGCTTTGAATTTAATGTTTATCTACTATTTTGTTATAAATTTTTATTGATAATGTTTAAGAATTGATGATCACGAGACAAATTGTTCACTTTAACATCTACTCGAGCCAAGTTGGCTAAGATCTCTACTGAGACAACCAGTTAACATGTTGAACTCTGACCAAATTTGACATGGAAAGTTAATTAGATGTCCAGGGAAACAGAATAATTGTGTAAAAGAAGTTTATTTGACTTAACTATGCAGATGCAAAGAAAGAATGAAGTTATCGACTAACTAAAGAAAAATAGAATTGTATGTACCTTCCCCAGTGAATTGTTTCCTTCCACATGATTGTTGAAAATATTGCTGTTATAAGAAGGGCCAATGGAGTGAACATGGCTGTGAAAACTGGGCCTTTCTTCTCTATGCACCAGACTTGCAACCAGAAGGTGATCCCAGTCACTATTATCCCCTGCCATGGCCCTCGAAATGTTAGTCCAAACTATCAACATCTTAAGCCTTTAAAATAAAGAAAATACTAAAAGATCTATAGGTCCATTGTCTCACTAAAAACACGACTACTAGAACTTAGCCTTAGTAGTTCTAATTGGTTCTGAACAATCCTCGTCTCAACACCTGGACCATCCAGACTACATATTATCCCATTAGCACACTAATGGTACAGATTTGCCAACCCGAACAATCCCTCTTTTTCTTATCCTGTTCTTCTTTTTAGCTTCTTTTGTTTTCCTGATATTAGGCTGTGTTTGGTTCGTTGAATACTGTTTCCTTTTAAAACATCTCAATTTCTGTTTCAACAAACATGTGTTTTATTGTTTTAAAATCATTCTGAAAACAATCATATTTCTTGTTGTCTGGTCTATACTGTGTTTGAAAATGAGAAAAAGCGATCATGATCGTATCAATATTGTTGTTGTTTGACTTACACAATATGCCACCGAGAGAAGTTGAACATCCCATCCAAGCTTCCATGAAGAAGGGTTTCTCTCAACTACAATGGCCCATATTGCTGATTGAATGCAACTAAAGAAGCACTGCAGGTTAGTCAGACGTATCTTGGCTGGATATCCCTTTATAATGCGACCCTGAAAACAAAAGTCTTGAGTAAAGATGTGCAAAAAATAAATTTAAGACATAAAATTACTTTAACTTGGTTGAGTACTAAAGATAATGACCTGCATGATAAGCAAAAACGACCAAGCAGTATTTGCAGCAAGCATTATAAGGGCACCTTTTATCCATTCCCCCTGGGAACCACCACCATTAGTTAGATGGGTTGAGTCTGTAGAAGAAACTCCATCCTTGTGAGTTGAAGAGTACCAACTCAAGAACTTCACTGGAGGACCTTTATACAAAGCAACCAACATGGCCCCTGACACACATGTTACAGACCCAACCAACTTTGCTACTCCATATTTATGCTTTACAGAAATGCTCTCCATCCTGACAAGAATTAAAATATTGAAAATTAAAAGAGAATCACAATTTTCACACAGAAATTGGCGGCGGGCGAGTGATTTTAGATGTTTTTTGTAAGGGCTCACTGTTGACCATTTGAGTACCAAAAAAGGCATTAGCACTAGAGAGTGAGGATTTTTTTTTGGTCTGCATCTTTGTGTGTGGGCATGCCTTTATTGGAACGGTGTGTAAGAATAGAATTCTCCATGTCTGTTACCTCAGAAAAATAGCCATTATAAAGGTAATGACCGGAACTGTATTGTTAGAAGCAGAAGCCATTGTTGCTGTGGTGTAATTGAGTGCAACAGAGTACAAATTGAGACTCAAAGTGATCCTGAACATATTTATCAACTCATTCAGTCATCAATGAAACTTTCATAAAACACACAAAGAAATTATTTGATAACTTACCCACACAAAGAAACAAAGAATATCTGACATAATAGATAGTACGACATTGGAGGAGCTTTCTTCCTACAAATGAAGAAATTAACAACTATACAAATACATGAGAAATGATAAACTAAGAAAAAAAAGAAAAAATAACAGAGTTGCAAATACCTTTCCAGCAAGAAAGTGAATGGGGTCAAGGCAAGAGTAGCAAAGGCTTGCCTATAGACTACAAATACGAAAGGGTTCATTCCCCCACCAATTGCTGCCTTAGAGAACAAAGCCATGCCTGAATACACAAACTGTATAAAGAACATTGCTAGATAAATTTTGTGGGTCACATTCAGAATCGGAAAACCAAGTGAAATCTCCATGTTTACTTAGCTAGCCTTCGTGCTTTGCAAATTGGTGAAGGTCCTCAATTTATAAGGTGAGGCTTAGCATGCAGGCTAAAATATCCTCAAAAGGTTAAGTCCCACTCAAAGTTTAAACTTTTAGCTAACAAATCAGCCTGTGACCATTGTCGAAGGGACCCCATGTATTTAATGCTATAATTTAAAGGCCCCTGTTTTCAATTTTAGTTCCAAGGAAACATATAGTCCAACCAGAGGGGGTAGCCCTGAAAATGAACTATACCAAATACCAACAGGTTAGACGAGGTTCTCCCAACTGAAACCACTTTCCATTCAACGGAAGAGTACACATGTTCTTAATAATTGGGTGAAAATTCACAAAATTTTATTTGAGTAAAAAATCACAAAATCTGAATTGGTAAGTCTCGTAACCCGAGACGACAAAGTGAGCTACAATTGGTGGACATTGATTGAAACTTTGTTTTTATACATAAAGGGAAGCATTCTATAACTTTGCTCATTGGCCTTGAAAATCAGATTCAGTTTTCTTGACTAGATCGACCTCAATTGTGCAAGGGAAGGCGTCCATTTCATAGGACAATTGGGTGCCCTACTCTCTACTTCACTGAGGAGAGTTATTTCTATGAATTTTGTTTTCTTTTTGTTTGTGTTCTTTTTTTTCTGAATGGCCCTTACCTTTTCAGTGCTCGATTAGGCTGGGTAAGGGGGTCCGACCTGTGTAGAAATTCCAAAAGAGAGTGGGCCTGGAGAAAGTTTTGTGACGTGATGTTCCCTTCCCCTCCCCTGTTATTTTGGCAACCAAGTCTTGTATATTTGGGTTTTTCTTTTTAATTTCTTGAGAACAACGGGATTCTAGATTTTAAAAGGACATAATTAAAGTTTTTTTTTTTTGGAAAGCAAGCTGGGTTTTAAGGACTCCAAAACCTTAATACAAATAAAAAAACAGAAACAAATTCTCACAAGAAAGAGAATTTTAGTGAGAGTGAACATGGTTACTAGGCCTATAAAAATCTGCAACTAGCATCGGCCAAAGAAGAAACTTCTTGTTTGTTATCTCTGTCTCCTTTGTTAAGGAGGAAATGAATCAACCTTTGTACTTTTTGTTACCTTTCTTAGCCCTAGAGGATCTTCGAGGGCAGAGACTAAAATCTTTAGTGCAAGATTTTGAAAACAAATCGCTTGCAACCTCTGCACTAGAAGGATTTTGCTCATGTTCCTCGTTACTACTCTGCTCATCTGTTGTGGTGTTCTCTTTGTCCTGAGTCGGTGTGTGTTTATTTGCCTCCACATTAGCACTACGCTTAAGCGTTGGGTTGATAAGAATCAATGGTTGTGGACTCTGCGTTATGGCATCACTCTGGTCATCATTTATGTTATGCTCTGCCACATTGGCAGCCTCTAAATTGGTTACATTCCCTGTTTTTCCTATGAAAGGCCCTGGACTCCCCTATAAATTGGGTTGAGTCTTCGACTTGAATGTATGTCTACCCTTGGCGATCGTCCAACCATCGGAGTTTTGTCTTTCTAGTGGTTGGGTCCTACCTAGGGATGGCAACGGGGCGGATTGGGGCGGATTTGTGCAAATCCATCCCGGCCCCGCTGGAGATTTCGGGTCCCCGAAACCGCCCCGCATATCCGTTTATCAATTTTTTTAAAAACCATCCCCGCCCCCGGCGGATAGGCGGATATCCGCCCCGCCCCATTTAACCCAAACAACAACAACAACCCAAAAATTTTTCTTCAACATACAATAAATTCGTACAAAAAATTAAAAAAAAGCATACAATAAATTGCCAAAAAAAAAAAAAAATCAATCTACAGAATCTGAGATCAGATCTGAATCTCAGATCTCAGATCAGATCTAATTTTCTTCAACATACAATAAATTCATACAAAAAATTACATAAAAAAAAAATACAATCGAAAGATACATACAAAAAATTTTAAAAAAGCATACAATAAATTGCCAAAAAAAAAAAAATCGATCAACAGAATCGATCAGATCTGAGATCAGAATCGATCAGATCTGAGATCAGATCAGATTTGATCTGAGATCAGAATCGATCAGATCTGAGATCAGAATCGATTATCTGAGATCAGAATCGATCAGATCTGAGATCAGAATCGATCAGATCTGAGATCATGGGGAGAGGAAGGCGGATGAGGTGGGAGCTTCGATCTGAGCTTCGATTTAGACTTGCTGATCAGATCTGAGAGTTCGGCCTTCGCTGTGAGAGAGAAAAAGGGAGGGTCGGCCTCCGCCACCCTTCGCGGCCTTCGCTTTTAGAGAGAAGAAGGGAAGTCGCTCGCGGCCTTCGCTGTGAGAGAGAAGAAGGGAGGTTGCTCGATGGGAGGTCGCTCGAAGGTAGGTCGCTCGGGGCCTTCGCTGTGAGAGAGAAGAAGTTGCTCCAAGGGAGGTTGCTCGAAGTCGCTCGAAGGGAGGAGGTTGCTCGAAGTTGCTCGTAGGGAGGAGGTTGCTCGAAGGGAGGTCGACTCGGGGAGAAGAAGGGTCTGTTAGGTTGCTAGAGCGCTTCCTCAAGTCGACTCGGGGAGGAGGTTGCTCGAAGAAGGGAGGTTGCTCGAGCGCTTCCTCAGGACCTCAAGTCTGTTAGGTTTTGAGGGAGAAGAAGGGTCTGTTAGATTTTTTCAAAAAACATAAAAGAAGTGAAAGGTGATTGAGAGAGAGAGAGAGAGGTGAGATATTGAAGGGTTGAGGGTTTTTTTTTTTTTTTTAAGCGTATAAAGGGATGAGGGTATTTTTGTAATATCAACACTTAAACGGATATCCGCGGGGCGGATATGGCTAAATCCGTATCCGCCCCGAATAGTGAACGGATATTTTTTGGATACCCGAAATCACCCGAAAACCCATTCAGCCATAACCAAAACCGCCCCAAACGGATTGGGTGGGGCGGATATCCGTGAAAATCCGCCCCACTGCCATCCCTAGTCCCACCCGTAGCTTGCCATACCATATGGCCTGGAGTATTAATTTCTTTGCTCTTTGAACACTGCTATTTTGTATGGCCAAAAACTGCACAAGAATTGCATTTAACAGGAATCCATGCATACTCAACTTCAACTATTTTTTTCTTATCTCCATTGATAACCACAGGGATGTCTTTGGGTAATTGGTTGTTTACATCCACCTCCACACACACCCTTGCATATGCTAATCTTGTCCTTTCTTCAGTAGCTTTGTCAAGCATGATAGACACTCCAATAAAACTAGCAATCCTTTGAATACCCTCTGGATTCCATAGGAATAAAGGAATTTTCTTCAGTGTAACCCAAATAGGTATCGAGGTAAGCACCTCGGCATCCTCGTCCATAGAAGGTGACCAGGCCCTGAGGATGAACAACATGCTTGCAATATGCAGAGGTCACATTTCCAATACCTTACTTCTATCTTCTTCTTTCTTGAATTTGAATACAAAATTCTTATCTCCGTGTATGCTCATCTCAAATTCTCGAATTCCCCACGTCCTTATCAGCCACTCTTTGACATAACCATATGCCAAGCGCTTGCCCACAAAGCTGCCAATAACCAACCTTTCACATTCTTCTATTCTATTCGCAAAGTCAGCAGTTTGCACTTTTACTATTTTTCTGCCTTCAACAGTAGCTGGAGGTTCATACCTAAGTTTTGTAGAGCCCGTATGCTTGCTTTGCTTAAGCTTTGATGCCCAACTCATCCTCGCTGGTGCAACGGCAGGGTTTGTCATTGTCATTTCTTCTTGAATTTTGCTAGGGCCAGAGGATGCAACACTGGTTGGCATTGTACATTCATCTGCTTTATGCAGAACCTCTTCATTCCTTTTCGCTGCAGCCTGCTCTTGACTGGCTTGCACCCTTGCAGTTAGCATTGCCCAATTTTTGGGGTTTATCATCATTTCCAATCCTTCTGCACCTAGTATATCTCCATTTTTTACAGCCTCTTGATATTCATTTGTGAGTAACTGTAGCAATCCATCGCCATGAATGTTGTACTTCTCCTCAAAAACCATGAACACCTCCTGTGGAAACACGTTCTCGACTGTGTCTCCACCATTTGTTCCTGTCATTCGATTTTTTTTTCCAAACTCTAAATCTAAACAAGTTCCTCCACAACTTCAACTCTTCATATCAGAATTTATTCAAACACTCTTCGTTCGTTCGTTAGCTCGTCATGGAAACCCCACCACCCGCAGGAGAAACATCGACTCTCCGCTCAGTAAGTCCTCAACCTGTAAAGGGTTCCGGCGAGGGCAGATGCGGGGACGAGCAGAAAGGACCGATCACTGAGGCTGGAGGACGAAGATTCAGACCAAGAAGATGATTTCGAGGATCTTGGTCCGAGAACGAAGAGAAAGAGGGCTTCTTATGCAGCCAAGGCTGCAGCACAGCACTAATATGTGAGTAGCACATCTTTACTTCTCTTATATGATAAAGAAGAATATCCAAAAGTTAGTTGCGCCAAAAGGATAAAATTTGAGTGTGCCAAAAGTTAGTTGTGCCAAAAGAATAAAAGAATATGTGACATAATTAAAGATTGACAACTGAGTGAGGAATCACAATCAATACTAAGAGTGTGGACAACTAAGGTTTATCAGATAGGTCTCTCTCACCATGAAACCATCCAAAACACATGTTATATATACTGATAAATTTGAGTGTGAGAACTGTGTGACTTCTTTCAATACTGAGCCTTCACGCCATCCTTGCGAATCAACATAAGGAGGCAATGCTATGGAGTGTGGACATCAGTGCAACAAGGTGTTAGGTACATACAAAGCCGTCTACTGGCTTTTGTACTAGGGACGTGGATATAGGAAACTGAACTTTATCAATGTTAAGTCATCAAAGGGAGGCAACAAATCCTCCCTTGAAATGGGATTTGAGGTTTTTTGTTTTGCAAGGATAATAGGATTTTAGGTTGTTGTTGTCTGCTAAAAGTTTCTCCACGCGCAGAAAAGCATTTGGTGTTAGTTGAATTGGATAAACAAAAAAAAAAGAACATTAATTCCTGTGCCAGAACGCTTTCCCCTATCTTCTTCCCATTTTTCCAAATTCTGTTGGTCTTATTGATGGGCTCAAAAAGTCGCCGAAACTCCAAATGGCTGCCAAGTCTAAAATATTTAGAAGATGTACCGCATTTTCATTACTTTTGTGGTATGTAAGCTTTTAAAGCTGAAAAAAACTGTGATTTGGGTCTTGGGTTGAGTATTTGCTAGCTTTAGGTTGATTGTGTCTGAATATTTTCATGTGAAAAACTAGATTCATAAAGCCCTTACTGAATTATGGCCTACTTGACAATTTTGTTAGTATTGTTAGCAGTGTTCTAAAAATCGTTAGGCGTTGGGCGGGCGGCGAGCAGGTGCCTAGCGCCCAGGGGCCTAGGCGGGCGTCTAGGCAGCGCCTAGGCGATCTTAGGTTTTGTATTATTACTTTAATAATTTACAAAAGTTAAGCATAATCAATTACATCCAATTTAATGCCAATATACATATGCAAAATTTAAAAACATGAAAAATTAACAATCGTGAACAAAATTTATTAAAACTCAAATGACTAAAGTTGGTCATGATGGGTATTTTATATAAATTTGAATTTGTGTACTCTTTTATTTTTCTTCAAATTGCATGAATAACCTCAGTTATGTTTGATAAAATCTACATTAGTAAAATTGGTACCGGCAGATCCTTTGAGAATTCCATTAAGTAATCATCATTTGCTATATTTAGACATATACTGAATAAAAAATAATTAAATAGTTTATTTCTAAAAAATAGGAAATAAAATAAAATAAGAACACAATCAGCCTTATTAAAAAATAAAATAAAATAAAAAATAAATAAATAAAATAAAAAAATCGCCCAGACCGCCTAGACCCGCCTAGAGTCCGCCTAGATCCCGCCCAGACCCGCCAAGACTGCCCAAAACCGCTCAGCCATTAATCTGGGCGGATTTCCACCTTCTAGCGCCTAGGCGGCCGCCTAGGCCGATTTTTAGAACACTGATTTTGTTAGTAGTTTCAGTATATTACAGGAAATTCCAGTTCTCTTGTTTGTTTTTAACCCAACAGTGAATTAATCTTACTGCCACCGGGGCTCTACTTTCAGGTTAAAAGAATTTAACAGTTGTTATCTTACTGGATTCATAGTTTGGAGAACTTGCTGATTGATTCTATTTTCAATGATCCAGAATATTGCTGTACTGCTGCGATAATCAGTGTTTGAAGCTGATTGTAACCTGATTAAAAATGATTACTGGAGTACTGGGTTTCATCAAGACCAAATCAACCTAAATAGCAAAAATCCATTTAAACAACAGAAAAATCTTCGTAAAATCTGGACTGTACACATGATTCTTAACTCCCCATCTATTGAAAAAAATTTTATGTGTGTCTCTAGTTACTGATTGGTCACCTATATTTTCATTGGTTTTATTTTCATTTGTAGTAAAGAAAAGCTCTTAAACAGTAGCGTATACTGGTAAATTTTGACGGTTCACTTATGTTTATAAATTGGTTTTAGTTTTGATAGTATAGTATCAAAAGTTACTGTTTTTTTTTTTGAAATAATTGGACATGCTTTAGTATTTGTCTCGTGTGTAGTAGGCAGATAACAAAAACTCATTTCAGCAAATTAAATGATTGGGGTCTCTTCAAGGGTGGAGCCAGAGTTGTAGACAAAGGGGCAGACAATACCCAACTATTTAACTACAACAATTTCAGTAGTGGCACAATTCCACATTCTTCGATTATTAGCTTTTCATAACGATTGTTGTCATGAGCAAGCAAAACGAGCGAGACTTCTGCATCAGACCTGTCATCGAGCAATCCAATGTAAAGCATGACAATTTGCTTTCAGATTAGACAAAAAATTGGTTCATTGGCAGCAATAGGTGGGAGTCCTAAATATCCATCGAATGCGGCGGATACGCGGAGGAGCCAGGAAACGTTCATAGAATTTCTTGAATGCAGCTGTAAGGAATTGTAATAAATAAGATTCAAAATGCATCATTGTGCCTATCAAAAGTTCAGAAATTCAATGAATGAAAGCTTTTTTTTTTTTAACATAAGTGGGACAATCTACAAATTTAAAGGAGTGCAATATGAAAAATACGAATACCTTAGTGAATTTTTTAAAAAAAAAGGGGGGGCAATTGACCCCCTTAGCCAAAGGGTAGATCCACCCTTGGGTCTCTTATATAATATATAAACCGGCCAAGCTGATGAATCTTTTTATGGCATTTGGAAATATTTTGTCCATCACCATGTGTCTGTTTGTGTTATTGCCGTCTTGATGACTAAATACCACTTTATTACACTGAAGCATACAAGTCCTTCAGTAAGATTATTCTCTGTAAGCAATTAGAGTAATCCCTTGGTGACAATGCAGTCAATATACAGTTTGTCAAATTTAGACGAGGAGGATTGTTCGAGTGTGGGGAGTAACGAGGTGTCACGAGTTCACGTGTGGTAGAGACTAAAAGGAAAGAGTTCTTCTCCATGCCCATCTCACCCGAGGAAACTAAGGGATGAGTGAGCCAAAGAAATAGAGAAGGAACTTGAACTCGAATTTATGGAAGGGACCTTCATTCTTGTGCACAGTCTCAGTGATCTTAAAGCTAAACAAATTGCCCATGGACCCAACAATTTCCGTTATGTCATATACATGAAGGGAATGGTATGTGTGAAATTTCGACCCCAAACGTGTATAAGCAAAGGTATGTTAACGGTTACGAATACATGATGAGTCAAAATGTAGACAGGAAGGGTCTAACAGCCTGTTTGGGACGTAAGGAGTCTGAATGTTCTGATGTAGAATCAGGCATATGGGATTTGAGTCAAGAAGAAAGCAACTGGGAAGAAAATGAATTCAAAGGTTTTGATCTACATGTAATTCTAGCATATTATGCCATTCAAACATTAAGGTGGTTGTGATCAAAACCTTTATTTGTTTCGCTATTTATATGGTAGTGCTTGGTTTAAAGGGAAAAATAATAATAATAATAATAATAATAATAACAATAATAATAATAAAATAAAAATAAAATAAAATAAAAATAAAAATCCAACATCTCGAACGAGGAAAATCTTAAGGTCAAACTGAAATCGTAATCATATCTTAAGGAAAATTCAACTATTGATTTAAAAAAAAATCATGCATCTTAAACAACTCATCTCAAGAAAAATCTAACGGTCCAAATTTAATCGTACACACATCTATAGGTAAATCTATCGGTCCAAATTTAATTGTGCACGCATCTCGATTATACTCTAACGATTCAACATGCATCTCGAGAAAACTCTGCCGGTTCAGATTTATTCGTGCATGCATCTCGATGAAATCTGACGTTCTAAATACATTTAAATTTAATTTTGCCCCTGAAACAGAACAGACCTAAGAGATGAAGGGGGGAGGAAGGACGAGGGAGGGGAAGTGAAGGAATGAGGAATGAAACCCTAACTTTATTATAGGGGTTGTGAAACAGAGGAGGAAGAATGAGGGAAGAGTAGGAAGGAGGAATGAGGAAGAAGAAGGGGAAGGTGGTGGCGAGGCTACGAGATAGAGGAGGAAGAAGGGGAGGAAGAGGATGAGGAGGAAGATAATCAAAATTTTCTTGATTAAATATTTGGAGTGTAAAAGCTTGTCAAGTTTTGAAGTTGCAGGGGGCAAAATTAAATTCAAATTTATTTTACGGCGTGAAATTAATTTCAAATTTATTTTATGGAGTGTAAAAGTTTGCCATATCATCTTCATCATCTCTCAGGTCTGTTTTGTTTCAGGGGGCAAAACTAAATTCAAATTTATTTTATGGGGTGAAGTTATTGCCAGTAATTTATTATATGGAGGCAATTTATTCAGATGTCAATTTTTTCTCAAGATGCGTGCACGAATAAATCTGAACCGTCAATATGTGTGTTGGACCGTCAAGTTTCCTCGAGGTGCATGTTGGAACATCAGATTTTTCTCGAGGTGCTATTGGATCGTTAGATTTTCCTCGAGATACACACACAATTAAATTTGAATCCTTAGATTTACCTAGAGATGTGTGTACGATTAAATTTGGATTGTTAGATTTCCTCGAGATGAGTTGTTTAAGATGCAATTTTTTTTTCAAATCAACTGTTGGATTTTCCTCGAGATACGATTACGATTTCAGTTGGGCCTTAGGATTTTTCTCAAGATGAGATGTTCGAGATACGAAAGATTCAATCTCAGTCTTTGATTTCTCAAGGGTATTTTGGTAATCTTTTTTGAAAATAGACGGCCAAGGCACGTTAACTGCTAGTCTTAGGGGAAAAGTGCAATATGAATAATAATTGAAGGCAAAGCTGAATAAGGCATTTATTATAGGGGGGAAATGCAAATAACCCAAAATATTTTCTTCAAGCAAAATAAAGAAGATGTTTGTAAAAATGCAGTCATGCTTTTGTAAACGAGCTTGCCCATGCTTTGCTGCCAATTCTAGATTTTCCTGTCCTTTCATTGATATTGTAGCCATCGGTAATTTTCTAGCATAATTTGGTTAATCTTCAAGCAAAAATGCTCTTGTATAAATAACTAATTCACCCTTATTACCATTGATGAGTATGTACAGACAACCGCATGCTTGTGCAATATAGTTGTCATTTTTTTTAGGTAATTATGCCATTTTTGCTTCCCATTTTTGGCTTGAAAATTATGAGCACATATCAATGTAGGGTTGAATAAAAAACCAACCAAACCGATTAAACCGACCGAACTAACCTAAAACGAGTTTAAGTTCGGTTTTGGTTTTAAAAAATTCAAAACCGAAAGGGTCGGTTCAGTTTTTGGTTTTTATGTGATTTTAACCGACAAAACCGAACCAACCAAATATATATAATAAATAATATATATTTTATATAAAAATAATATAATATGTTTAAAATAGTCGGGCGGCTCGGTTTTGATTCCGTTTTAGTTCGATTTTAGTCGGTTCGGTTACGGTTTGCATAAATTAGAATCGATTATGTTTTGTTAATGGTTGATTCGGTTTTGGTTTGAAATTTTTGAAACCGACCAAAGTCAGGTCAGTTCGGTTTTCAACCCTATATCAATGTGATTTTTTTGTGTATTCATTTGAAAAGTATACAATAAAATTAACCTTATATGATTGAAATTCTTTTATAATGATGCTAGCGACAAACAAGTTAAAGAAAAAGAGGCAACGACTACTCCACACCACCAAAAATGCTTTCTCACACCACCATTGAGTTTTTTTTTCTTACTTACTTACACCACCAATAAATATGCATAACTTAACAGAGAAACTCAAACTCAAAACAAAATAAAAACAAGGTAACTTTCAACTAATTTAAACCCTCAATTGAGACTGATTCTCAAGCTCATGAAAATATGAAAATTGTAGTACTCTGAGCTATCTAATAAACACAATTTGAATTACTTGAAAATGTTCTGAAATGAGCAAGTTATGGTCATTTTACTAAAGTCACGAAAATCTATCTAGCAATGAAAACGGGATAGTGTCCTTGATTTTCGGCCAACTTATATGCTTGATCGAGATTGATTCTCAAGCTTGTCAAAACATTAAAATTGTAATACTCTACAGTTATCTAATAAACACAATTTGAATCACTTGAAAATGTTTTGAAATGAGCAATTTATGGTCATTTTACTAAAGTCACGCAAATCTGTCTCACAATGAAAATGGAATAGTGTCTCTTACTTTTGGCCAAATTATGTGCTCGATCGTGAGAGATTATCAAGTTGATCAAAACACAAAATTTGTATTACTCTGAGTTATTTAATAAACATATCTTGAATCACTTGGAAATATTTTGAAATAAACAAGTTATGGCCTTTTTACTAAAGTCGTGCAAATCTGTCTCGCAATGAAAATGGGATAGTGTCCCTAACTTTCAGCCAACTTATGTGCTTGATCGAGACCGATTCTCAAGTTGATCAACACACAACAAGTGTAGTACTTTGAGTTATCTAATAAACAAAATTTGAATCACTTGAAAATGTTTTGAAATGAGAAAGTTATGGTCATTTTACTAAAGTCACGCAAATCTATCCGAAAAACATTTGCTGAAAATTTTTTGTTCGCTCAGAACAATGCGAGGTTTTTGCAAAAACTTGCATTGTTCTAGGCGAACAGGAAATTTTTCGCAAATTTTTTTACTATTAGCCCAGATCAATGCGAGGTTTTGCAAAAACCTCGCATTGTCTCAGGCGAACAATAGTTTTTTTTTTGTGATATTTCTAAAAAAATTCTGAAGTTTACTTTGTTTTTGTGATTGAAAATATTTCTTGAAATTTTTTCTAAAGTTTCCAGTAGATTACTTTGTTTTTCTAAAATTTTTTGGGGAAGTCGCGATTTAAGGTTTGATTTTTAAGGGTTTCGATTTTGAGGGACAGGAAAGAGATTTTGAAGGAGAGGGAAGAGATTTTTGAGGGAGATGGGAGAGATTTGAATGTGGGAGAGGGAAGATATTCGAATGGGGGAAGGAGGAATCGCGTTTCGATTTGAATGAGGAGGGGAGAAATGTTGGTTTTTTGTTTATATAGGTGGTGTGGGAAAGTATGGTGGTGTGGGAAAGAAAGTAGGTGGTGTGGGAGAGTAAAATGATGTGAGAAAATACTTATGGTGGTGTGAAGTAGTCGTTGCCAAAAAAAAAAAACACATAAAATATAAAAGTGCCAATAAGTGTGCAGATGACATGACACCAATAGGCACTAGTAAAATTTAATGAACAAAACAGTGACAACTCTTAAATGAGAGTAATTCCAGCATGTGTACAATTGTGATGCAGCCCTAAAAAAACTTACAAAATATTACGTTCTAAAATTTAGTGTTCAAATGAAGATTGATGATGCGGCCAAATCTTGTCCTCCTGTGAGTTTGACCTGCAAAACAGATATTAGACTGTCAAAGACCACATTTTTGGTGGCTGAAGGCACTCCAATGTTTAAGTCAGCAACTCTGTTTGAAGAAGAAAGTAAATTTAGACAAAACTCAGTTAAAGTTGCATACATTTGTCAAATGTTCTATTTACCTTTCACAATGGTTGGTTAATTCTCTGCGTGACTTAAGCATGTGAGGTGCAACGGAATGAGATGTTTCTCATGACAGTCTCCTCCTTTATGGAGATGCGTCCGTGGAGGTGTAACTCCCTCCACGACTCTTTTTGTGCAACGTTCCTCTTTTTATGAGAGAACTCGTGTCGGGCCTGGATTTGGGCTTTGATTCGTGAAGGTATGGATTTGTGCTTCGATTACATCTTCTTTTAATAGGCCATGTTGGGCCTTTATTATCGGTTTGTAGCCTTCTTGGGTTTTACTAGCTAGCCTAGTAGATGGGACGCCAAATCCTCGTGATGGATGTTTTCTACCACATATATGGCTGTGAAGACGGTTTATTTTGATGTATCATCAGCTACCCCCCCTCCCCTTAGTTAGTGGGTATGCTGCCGTGGCCACTAACTTTGTAACGGTTGGTCTTTTAATTTCATCATTGTCTGTATTTAATGTTGTCAGCAATTTTTTGTGGGTTGGTGTCTCGATTTTCTGCTCGCCTGTTCGTTTTTGCACACATTTTTGAAATTTCACGTAGCCATCATATCTCGCACGATGTCCCATGAGCAGTTTATTCATTGCTTGGCTCTATAAAAGGGGGGTGTGATGGGTTTGTTTTCCCTCTTTACGCTATCTTTGAAATTATGGTTATTTTCTTCTTTCGTTTTCTTTACTTTTCTGTTCTTTAACGATGTCTGTTGGCAATAAATTCAACAGTAAGCTGCTAGCTACTTGTGAGGCTTATTTTTCTCCCAAGAAAGCTTCTCAAGCGATAGCCTTCGTTCTGACTATAATTTGTCACCCGACCTTGAGATTATTTTATTTTGCCTAGAAAGAACGACAATCCTTGTTGTCCAAGGTCCGGTTACGTTGCGTTGTATCCGTGCATGTTTTCCTCTGACATTTGATTCCTAGTTCCAGATTTTTTTTTTGGAGTGTCACGCCCCGATTTGAAGAAAACGAAAATCCCAAAATCCACGTAGGATTATCCGTTTCTTCCAAAACTCGGGACGTGAAAATTTAATAACAACATAAACAAATAGCAACAACAACTAAACATGATTTAGATTACTGAAACAAATAAAATTCTAACCCGGAAAGGACTGGCGTGGCTAGCTCACTAGCGGAACTCCAGTAACGCAGCTCAAAATCTCTAAACTTGAAAGGCTAATTGGCTACATTCCAAAAGGAATGTACCCAAGAAGCAAAAGCTCACTTGGGTCAGCAATAAAGCTGGTGTGAGAAATCTAAATCCAAAAATCAATAAATCCACACGTGATAACATCAAACTAAACAATAACAACCACACATCAGGTAGTTCCTCCATGAGGCAAAGGTGTTATCATCCTAATAAATAAATATGCATTATTTATTACTAATAAATAAAATTTATGAGTTATCAATCCTCATAAATGCAACAACTATACAATTCATAATCATAATAGACTATTATTGAAATATTAACAAAACACATTTTTCTACCTTTAGGAAGACATGTAGTTCTCATTCAGTGGTTGAATGAGCATTTAGTTTCTTCCTTTAAGGTAATTATGCACATACACCAAAAAGAAATCTCGCTTCTTTTCCACAATCGCACTATCCTCCATGTGCCGAACACACCTCACCCAAGTGTGCCTCCCTTGCCATCGAAACCACTCGGAGCGTGCATGTTCCAAGTGGGGTGCCACCTCGAGGAACATGTCATCTCACCCGAAGTTCGATCACTGGCAAGTATTCTTCCTAAATCTACACGTACAACCGAACTCACATGGAACGGTGCACCGATATGCAAGCAAGTCTGCATACCCATAATAATATCACACGTATACAAGCAAGTCTGTATACAAAAAATTTCTTTTCTTTTCACATCTTTTTTTTTTCTTCGGAGTTGTGGAAAAGAGCATAAAAAAAATATCAACTAAAACTCAAAACTCTTTTATGGAGACACTTTGTCAACCATAAGTAAATCAACCACAATATCCACCATTCTTTTGGGGAACAAGTAATATTTGACACATTGCCAATTCATACATCTCATCTTTTTGCATCATATCAAAAACAATATGCATACCAATTCGCATAAAAATACAAATACTCAAGCTAAAACAAGTGCTCAGTTAAATTCCAGCCAATATCTATTACTCGAAAATTTTCTTCTATTTTGTGTTATGCAATTGGGATCAATCTCGCCATCTATGTAAATTCCAAATGCATGCATCTGATCACTTCGCTAAGATTAATATATATATTCAGTTGAAAGACAGTGGACAAGCACAAAATCACAAGAGATCAATGCATCAAGACCAGACTCAAATTTCACCATGTAAGAATACAAAGAAGGAACTATGTTCTTCCTAAAAGCATAACTAAACCCTATCTTATATACAAAGACCAACCCCACAACATAACCGATCCAATGAAGTGATAGAGAAACATTCTATAGAGTTTCTGGCCTGGTACAATATTTGAACTGCAAACCTGACTAACCTAGGACTACTTGTATGCATGTTCTGAAACTTTGTCAGAAAACTAATCACATAAGTACTCCAATTATTCTTAAGATGAATAGTATGAAATGACAAAGGTATTCCATCTCTCAGAAGCAAGACTTTCAGTCATAAATAGAAGTCCAAGCTGTATGTAACTCAAGGGATTATAACCCATCCATTGCATCAAAACTGTAGTATTCCTAAAAATTAAGCTCTCCTTAAGGCCTTAAGAAATCAACACAAAAACTTAAAACCAGATTTTCTCTGTCAAGTATAAATCTGTTCTATAAATAAACATACTCAAATGCTATGTCAAAATACCCAATCTAATCAATAACCAAAATTGATACAAAAATAAAAAAGAAAGGGGATGAAAATAAACTCACCTTTGCTCCAAGAATCGAAACTCAATCAACAAGCGCTAACCATCTCGTCGCAGCAATCATCTCGCCACAACCAGTCACTGAACCAACCAGCTTCTGACATGCTTGATAATAGGACTGAAATGTGTTTTTGTAAATTTCTTCTCTCAAATTTTGAACAGCTGAAGTATCATGTAGATCAATCTCAACTCCATTGTGGTAATACTTTTTCGCAGAACAGGATGTATTTGGTTCAACACTTTCAGAGCCTTGAATACCTTCAGAAGTGATGTCATCAAGAAATTGCAACCTAACAGCCAGCTCACGAGCCTCATTCTTCAACAGCTGATAATGTTCATCAAGCCATCACCACCAAAAATCACAACCCCTTCCACCACCAACTGTTTCTGCTTTCTCCTGCCTTCTCCATGTTAACTGTGGCAAGAGAACAGCTTGTGTCACATCAATCCCAGGCCTGAAGATATTAGTCTGCGACATCGCAGCAACTTCTTTAACCAATTGGGTATCTTAACATCACCCATTTCAAAACCTAGACCCAAACCATCAGATGAGGAAACAGCGAGCACGGCGGCGGAGGCCTCTCCTCCACCACCACAACCATCGCCGCCTCCGCTTCCGCTCAGATCTAACCGCCTCTCCTCGTCACACCGATCTCGACCTCCGACCAACCCTCACCATTATTCAGCAAAGAGAGGGACGAGAGAGGAAGGAAAAGGAGCAGTTTGGGGCAGTGGGATCGAGCTCGCCGCCAAGGAGAAGAATTCGTGAAGAAGGGGAGAAAGGAGAAGGAAGGAGAAAAGAAAAAGAGAAGAAATAGGGTTATTCTCTTTATAAAGTGGGTGGCTATTCGCCCCCACCGAACTTTCGAATGCACCCACCCTCTTTCACAAAAATAAAACCCTAATCAATATCAAACCCAATGAAGACCTACCTCAAGTCCAAAATATAAAAATCAGCCCAAGCCCAAAAGAACAATAACACCAATTTATAAACTACCCCCACATTTTTATTCTATTTAGTAATGGCAAACAAAAATCTTTTTCCCAATAAATGATATTACAATATACGCCACAATTAATAAATAAGAAATTTTTATATTTATTCAATTAGGCGGGTATTAGATGGAGTATCTAGATTTTTTGGGCATTCCTTCTGCCCAAATGGGTCCTAACTATTGGAGAGTCATAGTTTATTCTTATGCGAGGGCTATTGTATCCTACATTCCTTTGACTGTGAGGGTTTTGCATTTGGTGGTTGGTCTGATGGTGACTAAGGATATCCGATTTCTCCATTCTCCTACCTGCTTCGCGAAGTTTAATGATCACATCTGCGATTGATCGAGGTCCTAGTTTTATGCTTTTGTTAGCTCTGGCTACTTCCAATTGTGAGGTCGTCTGATTTTGCGATTATTCTGAGTTCCTAACAAACGGAATGATCTACAGTTGATTGCGGATGAACGGAGGACCAGTGACCAATTCTTGAAGCTTCCCCAGTTCCCTGTGGAGGCATTTCTTTCTGAGGACATCTTGGATCGTAGTGGTTTTTACACCATGAACGAAGCGAAGCGGACCTTGCTTACTGAATTCCATGCTGGAGAGGAGCGACAAAGAGACAACTCGTTCGTTAGACGATAATGAAAAGAGGTTTCTCTCCGCCTATGGTGTTTCGAACATTACTGAATGGTCTAATGATGATCCTCGAGCTATTGATGGTATGATGCTTCAGTTGGCGGTGGAACAATCTAAAAAGGTTGTCGATAGTGGTCAGAGTTTCGAAGTTCATAATCCCCCTTCTCCTTGTATTAACGTCAATGATGTGGCCGGATTCTTAGTTTCTTCTCCTGCTCCTACTGCCACTACTAGCATGTTCCTGCAATGGTTGCTCCACGCTAGGAGGGCAAGAGTGGTTTTTTCGTTGCCACTGCCATTCCACCTGCCCTTCAAACTGTTGGGGGTGGTTCATCTGTGCTTCCGGATCCCCGTGTTCTTCATTCACGAGTTAGTTGGGCTGAGCCTAGCTTAAAAAATATTTGTATCAAGTAAAACGGTAAGTTTTGCTGGTTTACTCAGCTTGATGTGCAAGATGGTGCTCGCAAGTTGATAAATGAATAGCACAGGCGGTAAGTGGAAAGACCTTCGATGCCTGTTTTGGATCCAAGCGATCACCTTGATTATGGCCTTGAGCAGATAATGGACGGGATGAATCATCTCATCTGTGCAAGGGTGATGGGCTTGGTTTATCAAGTTGGACATGATTAGGTGGTTTCTTTGGAGAGAAAGTTGGCAACACTGTTGCTGGTATTTTCCCAATTTGACGTGGTGAAAGCATAATGCGCAGAGTTTGAGAAAGCTGCCAGGGTTGCTCGAACTTCGTTGATTGAAGCGGAAAGTGTGCGGGATAAGTCTACCGCTGAGCTTGAGTCATTGAAGGCCAAGTTGGATGGGGTCTATGCACGTTTAAGTGATGTGGAGAAGAAGTTATCTGTTGAGAATGCAGCTTATGATGAGGTTCCACGTGCTGCGATTGAACAATCTGTTAATCGTGATATTGATGATAAGTGGGTGGAACAGTTGACAGTTGCGCTTGACGAAGTCAAGGCAGATACTTGCATTATGCTTACCACCGTTGAGGGATGGCTTTTCGCGGCCAAAAAATGAACTCACTACTACCAAGGACAAGCTTCGTATTGTGGAGGCGCACTACACCAAAAGGCTTGATTAGCTACACGGAGATGGCCACGGCTCAAAACCGTTAGTTTATTTGCCACGGCACCGTGGCTAGAGCCTAAAACCGTCACTACACCAAAAGGCTTGATTAGCTACACGGGGATGGCCACGACTCAAAACCGTTAGTTTATTTTCCACGGCTCAAAACCGTGGCTAGAGCCTAAAACCGTGGCTACACTACAACACAAATGAAAAACGCTGTAAAAAAAACTTGGGCAGGCTTTTTGGCGCTCGCTTCTTTCCTCTCTCGTTTTACTTGGCGCTCGACGTAGAGCTCGATGAAACTCCTTCACCCTCCCCTCAATCTCGTCATCTCCCTCACTGCTTCCTCATCTCGCCATCTCCCTCCCTGCTCTCTCCATCTCGCCATCTCCCTCACTGCTCCCTCCATCTCTCCATCGCCCTCACTACTCCCTCCATATCTTCATCTCCCTCAGTGCTCCATGAGACGCCATGGCTGGCAACGCCCTCTTCACCCATTACAGGTACTTCTTCTTGACATAAAATCCTATCTTTCAATGCCCATGAGGCCAAACTTCTCAAAATTTCATTATTTGGAGAGAAAATTTTCAAACCCCATTGCTTGAAATTGCGTTTTTAGGTCTAATTCCACATACCCATTTGTTAATTCTCTTTTATTTGCAGTATAAATTTGTGTTTTTGAATACCAACTTTTTAGCTTTTTAGTTTTTTAGGTTTAGATGTCTAATTCGTCATTTTTTCATAGACTTCTTTAGCCCCAAATGTCATATTTGGCATCTACAACTATAAAACCCTAATTTCTTTTAAGGTTACTTGAAAATAGATTGTAGACTAACAAAACATCAAGACCCACTTCACAAAATCTAGTCTTGAAGCTTGTTTTGTTTAATTGAACCCCACAAATTTTGAACTTTTCATTTGTTGGTTTGCCACTAGGCCTTATACTGTAAACCCAATTGATGATAACTTAATTTTTGAATCCTTGATGTCTTGAAATTTAGCTCCTCTTATTGTTTCACTTATGAATTGCAGAGTGTAGGGATGGCAGTGTACAATTTTCTTGTTGTGGCCTTTTATGCATTTTTAGGGCCTTTCCTGGGAAATAAGATCGTTGAGATCGTAGTACTCTCAGTTTTTTCATTTGTGGTATGATACATAAGTTGCTTCCCAAGTTCTAATTTTTTATAGTAAGGATATTGGTTTGATTTGGGTTTTCACTCTTCAGGCACTTTCAGTGATGTTTCTATTTATAAGGTGCACTGCAATTGATCCAACAGATAAAACCAGCTTTAGGAAGAGAACAAAAACCAAATCCAACATGTTTACAAACCTGAATTATTGGTCTATATTCAGTCAAATGGTACTGAGGCTCTTCAGGAGGATGGAAAGGAAGATCCTCGGGTGTTTTATAAGGAAGAAGTACATGGGTCCATGGAAAACAAATGTTCAGGTCGAACCCTTACTACCACTCCTATTTTCCTTTAAGGACGATGATGTTTCGCCTGATTTGAGAGATGACGATATCACATTTTGCTCACTCTATGACCTTGAGGTTGGTAGTGCATACAATTGTCATATTGAAACTTATATGGAACTTTATTGTGTTTAGATGAACGATATTAGTTTATTCAAGTAGAATTAGAAGGTGTTTGAGTTGAATCCTCAAATCTTTTTCAGGTGAAGAAGCGCAGCAAGCATTGTAGGACTTGCAACCATTGTGTTGAAGAATTTGATCACCACTGCAGGGTAAGAGGCTCGAGCTATTTCTCATGGGTTATTTTTATGCTTTATTCAATTTGTATCATTTGATAATTGATTGAAAATGGGTTTTGGTGTTTTTGTCATATAGTTAGACATGCAAGTACATGGAATAAATACATGTTAAGGACTCCTTTTTAAATATTTATGTCGAATAAGTACATGTTAAGCCATCATACCATAGTAAGTTAAATATATATATCGAATAAGTTGAATTTTTTTATTTTTTTATTTTTAAGGAAGTTTAATATCAACGATTTTAAGGACTCCTTTTTATATCTTAGGATATATCGAATAAATACATGTTGCATTTGATTGTTAAAATGTTGCTTGCATTTGCATGGAGTCTCATTGAAGCACAAGCTGCACAACAGTGAGTTTGGTCACACTTACATCTTTATTTGTGATGGTGTAGAGTATTTTAGAACTTACATGAGTTTGGTATTCTGTCCACACCAATTGGAACCCTTCATTCTGCCAAAATTGATGCAATTTCAGATTTGGTTTGGTAATAACAACAATAACCAATGGTTCAATCATGATAAAACCATTCATCCAAAACATCAAATACCTCCATTTTGAAAATACCGTATCCAGATAATCAGCTCCAAGAGCAGAAAACTTCGATTTACCAGTGACTGCAGAATCAGCTGGTAAAGCCAACTGTTTCCTTATCAACAGTCTCTGGTTTGGCCTGCGAAAATATGTCAAGCGTCAATAACTCTGAGTTGATATAGTAAACACAAATATGTCCTATATTGCATGTTTTCAAAATGGGGACTTGGACACTGTTTCTGAAACAGGGAATGAAACAACTACAATATTCGCGTATGGATTCATATTCCATCCCCAACAGTCTACTTATAATTGTAGAACCATTCTAAACCGTCTATATTTTACAACTTATGGAACAGTCATTATAAAATACAAACTCAACCAAACTCAGGCCCTCATCTTAAGCTTCAGCCTCTATTATGTAGTCCATAAATTGCATAAAAAAACCCGGTAGAGGTACAACGAGGACACAGCCAGAAGTGGTTTCAATCCATATAACTATTCCGGTAATTATTTAATTCAGTGAGACAATCACTGAATCTTTGTTTTGACCTTAATTATCTTCATCCATTTGTATCTTTTTAGCTTGATAATGTCAATTCATATGATATGATAGCAAGTGATTTCAATCCAGTACTGTTGTTGTTCTGTACCAAACCTCCACAACCATTTCCCGAGTAATGTTAGTTTTACCTCATCTTTCTAAATCTCAGACCTCCTTGATCAACTGGGTTGCAACTTCCCCATGAATCAATTGGTACTTATTCTTCTCCCAGTAGATCCCCCAAATGAATTTTCTTATTAGTTTGTTGTCAATAGAAACATTGATGACATTGACACTTAGAATTATGTTGGCAATCCTGAGTGAGTAGGGAAATCATTACTTCCAATGTTTTAGTCCCCGAGTTATGTTTACTTACATATAGCTCTCAATCAAAACTTGTAATACATGGTAGATATCTAATTACCATGATGGAGTCTATCTTGTGTATTCATTATACTGTGCATTTTACATTGTTTTTTTAGGTGTAGTAGTGGATAGATTAAGGAGTTGTGCATTATTATGTTGTTTTTCAGGTGTAGGAGTGTATAGATTATGGAGTTGATTTCCGTAGAGTCAGGCTAGCTGATTCGTTGTTCATGAACACATGGCATTTGTGCCATACACATGAAAATGTAGGTTGGTTTATCTTAGTCAAGGTCTTCAAGTTTTCTCCTGTTTCTTGTGTTGGTTTTAGTGTTATGTTTGAACTTATAAAAATTGTATACCTTGTTGAAATCTTGTCAGGACTGTAGTGAAATGGCTGTTGCGTATAGGCCTTCTCATGCAAACGCAACATATGACTTTACGTATGGAGTGCGATATGTGCAGGTGATCTCTACTTCTAACAATCAGGCTACCGCTTTCTACTTAATACAGTTCTATAGATACCAAATATTTAATTTATGGTCTAATTGATATGGCTGCAAATGGAACTAGAGGGTGGTGGCAGATCTTCAGCAAGAGAAACTATTGGGAGAGTTGCAGCAGGACCACTTGCAAAGACTATTCTCAAGGCATATTCAGGAACTGAGGTGTGTTTACTTCTTACATTGGCAATTTATGATTTTTTTTCTTGTTGCCCTCAGCATAATGGAATAAATTAAATCTGGTGAAGTGCATATTGTAGTTTGGCAAGCTTGGGTGGTGGCAATTTATGATTTTTTTTCTGGTTGCCGAATGCTAGTGGTGGTGGCAAGCTTGGGTCGCATTATACACCATCAAAATCCCCAGTGAACTCATCTCAGCATCATCAGTTAAGACCTCACCTGGACTAGATCGGATTTTCTCAAGCCCTTGGTCAAAGCAGAGAAGTTCCGCTGGAAAAGAGATTGTAACAGAGGAAATGCTTGAAGATTTCTTGGCAGATGTAGATGAGAAAATTGCAGCATCAGCAGATAAGCTGATGACTCCTCCGCCAACTGTTAATACTTTTGGCGTGGCTAGTCCTGTTACAGTTGCCAATTCAAGTAATACTGCTTCTGGAACTACAAGGAGTACACCAGTTAGGCCTGTGAGGATGTTTCCCAGCTCCCAAAAATTTAGTACCCCTCCAAAGAAAGGAGAGAATGAGCTTCCGCCAGCCATGTCAATAGAAGAAGCAATTGAAGCTTTTGAAAATTTGGGCATATACCCTCAGATCAAGTATTGGCGAGACCGCCTCAGGCAATGGTTTTCTTCATTCCTGTTAAATCCACTGCTCAACAAGATTGAAACCAGTCATATACAGGTTTGTCATTGTTATTTCGTACTTTGTATTTCTAGAGTTTAAGAACTAAAGGGGTTTCAGTCAAATATTACCAAGACACATATATTTGTCTGTGCACAAGCAGGGAGATAAGATAAACCACTTGGGGTTTCAGCATATTTTTTTAATTGAATTCTTCTTCTACAAGTTTCTTTTGTTACATGCTTCCATGACTTGTCAATGTAGCGTTCATGACTTCTACAAATTTAATAGATACTTGGCTTCATTTGAATGCAATTCCAAGGTTCCATTTTACGGTTGATTTTGTATTTATCTAGCATATAGTTTGTGAAATCCTATTCGTGTCGGAGGCATGACACGGTAGCCGTGTCGTAGGCACGGGTACACGCCACATGGCAAGTGTCTGGTCGATCTTAGTAAGGACTGATTTTGCAGGTGTGGGGCTGTGATTTTGCTGCAGCAGCAAAAAAAATGTAATTTTTTTTTCGATTATATTAATTTGCAACCGTTTCAAACCCTCGCAACAAACCAGATTTTTTTTTTTTTTTGAATTTTGTTTTGACTGGCCACGGCTTAAAACCGTGGTACTTCATGCTTGCCACGGCTTAAAACTGTGGTCATCATGCTTGCAACGGCTTAAAATCGTTGCCATTATGCTTGCAACGGCTATGAGACCAAAACAATTCAAAATAAGTGATATATGTTGCCACGGTTATGGAACGTGGAACATCTAGCCATGCCGGGTAGCCGTGGCTAAACCGTGGCTAAATGCAGAAAATCATCAAGCATCCTCGAACATAAAACCGTTGCTAATATGTGTTGCCACGGTTTATAGCCGTCAATGGTGATTTGGCGTCGCCTCAAATGGCCAGGCCTCTAAGCCGTGACAATAGGTTACCCCCATGGTCCCAAACCGTTGCTGATGGGTATTTTTGGTGTAGTGGCGGGTTGAGCTTCTTGATTATATCGAGGGGTTCGGTGTAGATTTTTCCAAGTACCGCAACTTGGTTGATCAAGTTTTTGAAGACAGTGATGGTGAAAAAGTTGCCCCGGACCCTTCGAGCGCTCCAGTGGTTGAAAAGCCATTGTTTCATTATCTTTCTGAAGAGATAATTTTGCCTTCTCCCATAGTTGATGTTGCGAACGATGTTGTGGTTGCCTCTATTTTTTCTCTTACTCATTCATCTTCTTCTCCAGATGTAACAAAATAGTGTTATTAATGAAAAGAGCTTCCCTTTTTTGGTTTTGCATGTTTTCATAGTTTATCTTGTTGACTCGTTGTGTGTTGTTTGTTCCTTTTTAGTCCAGTTGTAGTCACGTGAATTGTATGTCAGACTTTCTTCACTTGAATTCCTTTATGCCTATTTTCATGCTTTGACGCATTAGTTGTCTTGAGATGGGTTGATTTTATCTTTTCTTCTTGATGCATTGGAGCTTACTCGAGCAAGTTGACTTTTTCGTCTCGATTTTTACTTTGTTGGTTCGACGTATCGGTCGACCCGTAGCTCTTTGAATTAAGTTGACTCGTTCTTCCAATTTTTACTTCGTTGGTTAGACGTACTAATCAACTCGAAGCTTTCTAAATTGAGTTGACTCGTTTCTCCAAATTTTACTTCGTTGGTTCGACATACTAGTCGACTCGAAGATTTTTTAATTGAGTTGACTCGTTCGTTCAATTCTTACTTCATTGGTTTGACGTATTAGTCAACCTGAAGTTGCCTTTTAATTAAGTTGACTCGTTTGTCCAACTTTTACTTTGTTGGTTCGACGTACTAGTCAACTTCGAACTTTCTGAATTGAGTTGACTCATTCGCTCAACTCTTACTTTGTTGGTTTGACGTACTAGTCAACCCGAAGTTGCCTTTTAATTAAGTTGACTTGTTTGTCCAACTTTTACTTCGTTGCTTTGACGTACTGGTTGACCGAAAGTTATTTTTTAATTAAGTTGACTTGTTTGTCCAACTATTACTTCGTCGATTCGATGCACCGACAACCTGAAGTTTTCTGAATTAAGTTGACTCGTTTGTCCAACTTTTACTTCGTTGGTTTGACGTACTAGTTAGCCCGAAGTTGCCTTTTACTTAAGTTGACTTGTTTGTCCAACTTTTACTTCGTTAGTTCGATGCACTGATCGACCCGTAGTTTTCTTAATTAAGTTGACTTGTTATTCCAACTCTTAGTTTGTTGGTTTGACGTATTAGTCAACCCGAAGTTGCCTTTTAATTAAGTTGACTCGTTTGTCCAAATTTTACTTCGTTGGTTTGATGTACTA
Organism: Berberis vulgaris; assembly: GCA_963556465.1. Lineage (NCBI taxonomy): Eukaryota > Viridiplantae > Streptophyta > Magnoliopsida > Ranunculales > Berberidaceae > Berberis > Berberis vulgaris. The sequence goes on along the minus strand of OY747124.1, from coordinate 74,573,414 downwards.
GTCGACTCGAAGCTTTCTGAATTAAGTTGACTTGTTCGTCCAACTCTTACTTTGTTGGTTTGACGTATTGGTGGACCCAAAGTTTTTTAAATTAAGTTGACTCGTTCATCTAACTCTTACGTCATGGTTGATCATACCAGAAGTTTATTATATATATCTGACTTGTGTCCTGATTTCTTTTGGTCTGGTATGTTGATAGCTCTGTATGGCTAAGTTTTGATGCATTTGTCATGTTTTCCACGCGTAAGATGGGGATTCCGAATTTTCAATTTAATTGATATTCCTTTATGGATATTCTGACAAACCCTAACGGTTGTTTTTCTTGAGCAGTTATGCTAGATTGAATAGTGATTTACTTTGTCCGCCTGATCTTTGCTTGGTTGATGTCAATCCTCGTGTTAAAGATGTATGTCTTTGTCGCTTTGTCTCGTATAGCCTATGTCTTCATTCGCCGAATTTGCTATTCGTTATGCTTAGCTCGTTCGTTGTATATGTTATCGTAGCTAGTGGACTCGGGGTGCATTCTAATCCGGTAGCTGAGCAATATTGATTTGTCCGATTAGCGCCAAATTGTCCAATCATGCTAACATCAGTGCTAAATTGTCCAATCATGCTCACATCAGTGCCAAACTGTCTAATCATGCTCACATTACCATCAGGTTCGACACCAACTGCCGAGGTTTAGTCGTGTCCATTGTCGTCAATTTCATCATTGATAATTCGGGTTGGCTTGCATCCGTCAGTAGAGTCCTTGAATTGTGTTAATTGAACGATGTGAACTTCAAAATGTTTTGTGCATTGGTAAAATGGTTCATCTAATTTTGTTAGTACTTCTACTTCGATATAAATCAGCTCGAGTGGGAGGTATTTCTGGCTGCTTCTTCAGTTGGGTTGATCGTATTGTTTCATTCGACCATACAGTGTAGGGGTATATTAGTTCTCTGAGCTGTTCTTTTGATCTCGTAGTGGTATCTGCTTTTTCCTTTCCCTTGAGATGTTTGTCTGACATTCCGATGAATTCCTCGAGTCGTTCTTTCTAAACCCAATGCTCAATTTCAACTTTTAGATTATAACAATTTTCAATATTGTGCCCATGATCCGTATGGAAGGAACAATATTTGTTTTTGTCTCTTCCTTCCAGGTCCCCTCTCATCCTAAGTGGTCAGTTGATGTCATCCTATTTCGCCATATGCTTCAGTATATTGGCCCGACTCATTTTCAAGGTCGTGTATGGTTTGTATGTCATCTTCATCACACTTGTTACTCGCTCGTGTCGGGGCCGTCATGACTATAGCTTCTCGAACACTTGCTGGTTAGATTCACTTCTTCCGCTATTCTAATGCCTCTTTGAATGAATGATATCCTTCCGGGGTTCGTCATCTCGTATTTTTTCCTCCCTCATTTCTCGTTTCCTTGAATGATTTTCCCTTTCTTGGTCATTTTCCCTCCTGACAGCTTTCATTTCCTCGAGAGAAATGTGCTTTTGGGCTGTTTTCAACAGGATCGCCATGCTTTTTGGGGGTTCCAGGTTGAGAGCGTAAAAAAGGGCTTCTTTTCTGCCCGGCGGTGAAAGTAGCAACATTTCGGGGTGGTGTGAAACAGCATGAACCTCATCCCTATCTCATCCCGTTCATGGGATCGAGATAGGATAGACCTCATCCCGACCTCGTCCCATCCCATACGGGTTTGGGACGAGACAGGATGAGCATGTACTAAATGGCCTCCAATAAAGAATTTCATCTCACATTGCTCAAACACCAATAATACTATATTTATGTACTTGTAACTTTCATCATAACAATGTTAAATGTCATGTAAAATTTATGGTCCAATGAATTTACGATTTCATGTCAAGCATCCACTTTGTGCAAAACTAATATAAGTTCGAAGATGAAAAATATTGTTCATTGACCAAATCTTCAACTATATAACTCATATTGCAAAACTAACCAAACCATCATTTGCATTTATTTTCGACAAGAATAATTGTCCTATAACCAATCTAAAATGTGAAAAAGCATAAATTTTCATGGGTTTTATTTGATATAAAATATCCAAATTAGAGTTTTTATCTAAACAAATAGTACCAAATCAAACTTTTAAATTAATAGTAATAAATATTAAATAAATAAGTTTTGGAACGAGACGGGATGGATGGGATTGAAAATCTCCATCCCGATCCCATCTCATTCTTGATCGGGACGGGATCGGGATGATTTGATCAATCCCAAAAGGACCCAAAAAAATCGGGATGAGATGAGACCGAGATAGAATCAGGATCGCGGGATGGGATGCCCACCCCTAGCGGCGACTATGTCATCACTGCATCCATTGATCATTGTCAGATCATTAGTGAAACGAGTGACATATTCTCTTATCGTTTCTTTGGGTTTTTGTTTGATATGGAGGATGTAGTGTGGTTCTTTCCTCATCCGATGAATCTCGTGATAAAGGCGGTGGCTAATGCCTGGAATGAGTATATTGACCTCGGTGGTAGGTTGTTGAACCAATTAATTGTTGTGGAGGTAAGACTAGTCAGATGTTCTGCACAATATTGACTCCCTAGTCTCCTTCAATGCCATCATGTGGTGGAAGTGCCTCAAGTGAGCCGGTGGTGCTATCATATACTTTGAACTTTGGTGGAGTGAACTTCTTTGGCATGGGAGTTATCATGAGGGCGTTAGAGAATGTCATCTTGGCTAGTTCGAACAATACGTTGGGATCAGTGACTCTGATTCTGAACGAGATTTTAGCAGGCATTCCGTCACTCTTTGGAGTCTTACCCTGGGAAAGCAATGTTCATTGCTTTCGAGGTTTCCCTGTTGAGGTTTCGCTGGAACTTTGTCGCTTTTTCGAGTTCGGTTGGTGGAGTTTTGCTGGGGCGGTGCTTGGATAGGATCAGCTGACTGAATGTGCTCCTGGGTGAGTTTTTCCAACATCTTTGTCATGTGGTTCATGTGGACCATAAACAGGTCTACTCGAGGATCCGTGGCAGTAGCGTCGGATGCCTGGGTTGTCTGAGCTATTACATGTTGTGGATCTCGATTGTCGAGTGCAATTGGCTCGATGGCCTGAGCTTTATCTTGTTTGCGATCTTCTTGCGATACATTGTTGTCAGTAGGAGGGTTATTGTGGTCGTCGCTGGGTTGAGGATCAGTCGAGTATGTCATTTGTTCTGACGCTAGTTGATCGCTTATCAAATTTTGGTGAACTTTGTCACTGTGGATCTTCCTTTTAAAAAAGGAAACTTGTCGTTCCCCACAGACGGCGTCAAATTGATGCGTCCAAATCTTGTTCTCCTGTGAGTTTGACCTACAAAACAGATGTTAGACTGCCAAAGACCATTTTTTTAGTGGTCGAAGGCGCTCCGATGCTTAAGGCAGCGACTCTGTTTAAACAAGGAAGTAAATATGGACAAAACTCGGTTAAAGTTGCATACCTTTGTCGAATGTTCCATTTACCTTTTATAATGGTTGTGGTTAATTCTTTGTGTGACTTAAGAATGTGAGGCGCAACGAAATGAGATGTTTCTCGTAACAGTCTCCTCTTTTATGGAGATGTGTTCGTGGAGGCGTAACTCATTCCACGACTCTTTTTTGTGCAACGTTCATTTTCTTTATGAGAGAACTCGTGTCGGTCCTGAATTTGGGCTTTGATTCGTGCGGGCTTAATTTGGGCATTGATTACGTCTTCATTAAATGGGTTATGTTTGGGCCTTTATGATCGTTTTTAACTTTCTTGGGTTTTTCGAACTGACCCAGTAGATGAAACGTCAGATTCTTGTGATGGATGTTTTTTTGTCACATATATCACTGTGATTACGTTCTATTTTAATGTTCAAATGAATATCGAGGAAAAACGTGATCAAAATGTCAGGGATGGCCTAAAGATTGAATGTGTCATGCAGGGGTTGCCTCGTTACTGAAAGTTTAAAAAATAATAATAATAATAAATAAATATATATTTTTTATTTTTTTTCCTGGCTGACATGGTTGTAATAAATTAAGTGTAAATTCACATGGAAATGCCACTTATTGCCCTGATGATTGACGACATTAGGAGAGGCATGCTAAGTGATGGAAATGTTATTTTGCCAATACATATGTTTAGTTTAATTTAGGTGATGATGGCATTGGCATGAACACGCAATCTATCTTCTCTACCTAAAGGAATATGAAGGTGATAATGTGGCATGCAAGTGGGTGCAGAAGTATTGTTAAAATAATTTATCAAATTGAATTAGAGAATTTCAATGGAAACTTTGATGATGGAATGACAACCGTCACCAAGAAGTGTAGACAGAAAGTAAGAACACACAATAAACTAAATATTAATTGATTTGATGCCCTGGATTATCAACTCCTTAATTGCTGTAATGGATATTCCTCAATAGTTCTTCTTCACAAGACAATTAACAGATCAAATTATTCCTTGATGTCCATCACTTCCAATTCACCCATTTCTGTTGCTCTAGAAACCACTGAAACTGATGACATTGCCATTTGAGAGCTGCAGGGAAATTTTGTTTCCACTCTGAATTTTTCAAGTTTGTCAGTAATTTTATAAGCAGTTATAATAGAAAGTACAAAAGTTAAGTCACATTTTATAAGTTAACTTATAAAATAATTTTTATACTTCATAATCAAGAATGATTATTTTATTAATTCAATTTAACTCGTAAAGTTATATGATGTTTTTATTCTTTTTAAATAAATAAATAAAAAATTTATATTTTTATAACAAACAAATATTATTTTATTAATTATTCTAATTATAACCAATCAATTACGTGTTGGATTAGGCTATATAAGTTGATGATTATGGTATTTTATTTCTACAATCACTCTCCAAAACATATCTAATGGAGCAAGTATCACATTATTTGTATTATTTTATTTATTAATTTAGTTATTATTATTATTTTGTGTGTGGGGAAGGGGTGATTTTAGTTCTAAGTAGATAATAGTCATTGCCTCTTAATGCGCTCATTAATAGCCTCAAAACTTAAAATGTCTAATTTGTTTTAAGTATAGAATTACTACTTTATTATTCAACGTTGTAACTGCTTGACTTCAATAATCGTTGGATCTGTTTGGGTTAAGCTATATAAGTTGATGATTTTCGTCAATTTACAATTTTCAAAACACATCTAATGGAGCCAGAAATACCATAAATATGTTTAAATTTTTATTTTTTTGTAGCACAATTTCAGCTATAAAAAGATCATTACAATGTTTACATCTTAACTCAGATTGTTAATAACCTCAAAAGTTAAACTGTAAAAAATTAGAAAATTAGTCTACATGAATAATACTCAAAATCTAAGTAGATAATAGTCATTACCTCTTAACTTGCTCATTAATAGCCTCAAAACTTAAAATGTCTAAATTTTTTAAATATAGAATTATCAGTTTGTTATTCAACGTTGTAAACCGCATGACTTCAATAATCGTTGGATCAATTTGAGTTAAGCTATATAAGTTGATTATTTTCGTCAATTTACAATTTCCAAAACACATCTAATGGAGCCAGAAATACCACAAACTTGTTTTGTTTTTTGTTTTTTTTGCACGATTTCAGCTATAAAAAGATCACAGTGTTTACCTCTTAACTCAGATTGTTAATAACCCCAAAACTTGAACTGTAAAAAAATTAGAAAATTAGTCTACATGAATAATACTCAAGTTCTAAGTAGATAATAGTCACTACCTCTTATCTCGGCCATTAATAGCCTCAAAACTTAAAATATCTAATTTTTTTCAATATAGAATTATCAGTTTGTTATTCAACGTTTTAAACTCCTGAGCCGAACACGTGTCATGATGATCTCGAGGAACTACAGGCCGAAGCATCGGCCCAACACAAATCCAACCCAAGCGGATCTAAGCCTGCTCAACTTCAGTCTATCAAGCGGACCCGAACTCTCACATGTATCCACGATACCCATAAGCCCTATTCAGGCAAGCATCTCGAGGATCGACTTTGGACGGGAAACTACAGCTGATTTCTACTTTCAACTATGAAAGTAAACTCTAGAGTATCTTCAACATAGGGAAACTCTCTTCTACGGATTGCTTTTAGATTGGGAACTATCTCTCGTGTATCTAAGAGTGCAGAGCTAACAGAGAACTTTCCTTCTACAGCACGACTCATAATTAGAGAGGGATCTCCTCCCTAAACTACACCTACGATGGCCTGGTTGATCCAGGACTCCTTGCACTATAAATAAGACATGAGGTTGGTAAGCTAAGATACACTACAAATTCTCTGTTACAACATTACACCTTCCTCGGATCCCATTCTGACTTTAGCATTAGAGTGTCATCGCCCACCCCGCGGTGGTATGTGACTCACGTGCGTTACTTGCGTAGGTTAGCAGGAATAGGGTCAAAGCAAGGAGAAAAAATCAACTGCATCAATTTGGCGTTGTCCGTGGGGACGACATAGTTCTTAACTTTACACTAAGCGTCATCTCCTACCAAATCCCAGAGAGATGGTGACCACCAGGTCACGCAACAACGAACCAGAGGACACGTCCAACACTCCGGCTATCCATATACTAGTCCATGCCATGAACGGGCATCCTATTCACACCTCTGCACCAACGGCGGTAACGACGGACCCCAGAATCGAGGTGCTGACATCTCAAATACAACAGGTCATCAAGGCGGTGGAGACACTCACACGACGGAATCCACCCGCTGCCACCAGAACAGATAGGTCTGATCTCGGGAACCCTCTCTGCAGATGAGAGCACGACCCGGACGTACTATATCGCCTCTCCATCCCACCCTTTGTGAACCGGATCATGAGTAAAGCACTTCCAAGAAAGTTCACTAACCCGAAGCTCGATTCCTATGATGGGACCACCGATCCTTTTGATCATCTGTGCCACTACCTGAACGTAATGACGCTCAAGGAAGGATTTGAATCCGTCATGTGCAGAACCTTTTCCATCAGTCTCAAAGGCCCTGCAATGACATGGTTCCACAACCTTCCACCGAAGTCAATCAACTCCTTCAAAATATTGGCAAAGGAATTCTTGACATGTTTCGTCGGGAGCCAGCGTTTCAGAAAAAGGTCTGCACTACATACTCTCTCTAAGGCAGAGGTTCGGTGAGACGCTCCGAGAGTATGTCACACGCTTCAACAAAAAGTTGATCTGCATCAACGAGTGCAGCGACGATACAACTGTGACGACATTCACTGCGGGCCTCAAAGAGGGAAAGCTCTTCGAGGACCTCACCTTGGAACCCCCTCTGGACATGGCAGAGGTCCTCAAAAGCGTCCACAGACACATTTCCCTGGAGGAGTCAAGGACTGCCAAGTTGGAGACCGAAGGCAACAGGAAACCCTCAGCTTCTAGGGACAAGGAGGGAAAGTGACACGAGGATGAGGAGTGGTGACCCTGCCAAAAGGGACAACGACAAGTACTGTGCGTACCATAAGGAAGGCGGCCACAACACCAACGACTACAAAAGTCTGAGGTATGAAGTAGAGCACTGGATCCGCAAGGGCAAATTGAAAGACTTCTTGAAGTCTGAGAAGCAGTCAGAACAGAACATGGACGGATGGGAGTCAGTCAAAGAGATAGAGAATGAGACTCCTGGGATAATATACGTCCTTCATGGGGTCAGACCGGATGAAGACCACTCACACAGGTCCCTCAAGCATATTCTGTTTGATATGCGAACACGGCCCGCGAATGAAGACAGACTCGTTTGCTATTCAAAACCCCATTCTCACTTTGACTTTCACGGACAAGGACTTAGATGAAGTCCAAGCGCCACACAACGATGCCTTGGTCATCTCCGTATCCATCACAAAATGGGAAATGAAGAGAGCTCTCGTTGACACAGAAAGCTCGCTCAACATTTTGTTTTACAATTTTTTAGCAGCATGGACCTCAATGAGGAAAACCTAGTGCCATCAGAGCACCCACTGATCGGATTCAGCGGGAAAAAAATGTTTTCCTATCGAAAAGATAAGATTAGCCACGATAGCTGAAAAACCATGGGTGAAGAAGGTTTTGTTTCTGGACTTCATGGTGGTAGACGCACCATCATCCTACAACCTCATTCTGGGAAGACTGTGGCTACACCAAATGGAAGCAATGGTCTCCACCCTTCACCAGTGTGTTAAGCATACTACTAACAACGCAGAATAAACAATACGTGGAGACCAATCTACGACACGAGGTTGTCACTATACCGCACTGAAGTAGATAGAGTGCTCACAGATTTAGCTACATAATGACGGAAGAGATACCATTTTCGAGTGGTATAGGAGCGGTCAGCTCTCCCGCTCAGCGATTCGTAATGACAACGGCAAACGGTAACACATCCCTCGACAGACTAGACAACGTCCTATTGATTCAACTAGCCTATGCCAAAGAAAGACGACCAGGCAAAACGAAAAACATGCAATAAAGACGCCAAGTACGAAACGAAGGAAACTGTTTTCATTAATGGTCAAGACAAAAAGTGCACAAACATGCAAAGTTTGCTCATAATCAGGAGAAGGTACAGAAACGAAAGAGCTAAGCCTAGGAGGAAAAGGGGCAGAAGTTGCATTTGTACGCACTTCAATCTGGACGTTAGGGATCAAACTGTCTTTTTCACCTGACGATTCAGAGGTAACAGACAAGTCCACATATGACATCTTCTTGTAACGGCTACGATCCCACTTTAGATGCTCCTCCTTTATCAGCGCCAACAGCTTCAGCCAACCATGAACAACCTAGGGAAACTCACATTTGCCTTACTCCTGGAAAAGCTCTTCAACCCGCACGTTTGCATCAATAAGGTCATGCTCCAGTAGCTCAAACTTGCCAGTTAGCGCATGGACCTGAGATTGCTCTATGGACAGACTGCTCGTCACAACACTGAGTTCATGCCATCCCAGTTCGAGTTGGTCCTCGGCCTTCCTCGCCTCTCGAGCATAGAACTCCACATCGAATTCCAATTGTTGCTTCTCAGCAGCTCAGTTAGCTTCCTTCAAAGCACTCTTTTCAGCAAAAGATTGCAGCTCATAATGCGCCTTAGCCGCAACTTTCTGTGCAACCTCAACCTCTAGGCGGAGCCGGCTCAACTCCTGGTTAAGTCTGTCCCTCTCGGACACCGCCTCGGTCAGATTACATTCAAGGTCATCTAGACAAGCCCTCTGAGCCTTAGCGATCATGGTTGATTGATCCAACTGCATTTCTTCGGCCTACTTCTTAAGCCGCTCACTTTCATGGAGCGCATCAGATACAATGTCTGCACGTGCAAGAATACACGCTCCAAAGTATATACTCTCTCGCGAGCCGCCTCTACTTTCGTCTCAGCAACAGCCGCGTGGCTCATATAAGACATACCAAGCATAAGATACTTCAAACCCTTGTCCACGCACTCTTCCAGCGTATCCTCCTCGGGTTTTGGAGCGTGGTCCATCAGCCAGCTGTGACGCCTGCTTATATGCTTCCTCGAAGCATACTCAACATCCACCTGTTGGTGCCAGACATGTGAGTTCATCTTCACCAAGTCCGGTGCGAACAATGCATCAGAATGAAGCTTCCCCTTATCAGGAACTATTCCAGCGCCACCCTTCACGGTTGCCACCGTCCTCAGACTCTCCTCTGTGGCTTTTTCCTTGTCAAGAACGGCCAACTCTTTATTGCGAGACGACCCAACAGGATCCGGAGGCAGAGGAGGGACCGAAGTATCCAAAGGACATTCCAATAGTTCTAGTTGTGGTCTAGAATGAGATGGTGAACAATGCTAACTACAGGAGACACGGCCGGTACCATGGCAACTTTCAGGTGAGTCAACGGTGGGGTGATCAGATTCCACCACCTTAGGCAAATCTTCAACAGGGCCCTTTACCGAAGCGGCCCCACGCAAATCAGCGCCAGCGAAAGCCGCCATTACAATCCGCACCAGACGGTCATTCAGCGCCTCAACTTGCGCGTCACTAAGGTTTAACCTGTCAGCAACTCCCGCTGACCACAAATAATCTTTCTCCAAGACAGGAACATTAGTCTTCGCCTCAACAGGCTTAGCGGACTCGCGCTCCTCTCTCACCAGAGCGGGTCGTGCCGAAGACGGCCCAGTCCTAACGCAAGGTTTCTTCCTCACAAAGGAAGCACGCGTCTCAAATGGATCATCCACATCAGACGAGACAGGAGTCATGGCCCTAGCAGCCTTCCTCTTCCTAGAAGGGTCCCCATCTTCTAGCTTAATGCGCGACTCTCGATGCAGAGTAGGGGCAACGTGCCAATTTTCCCATAGCCTACTACGAACAAAATTGAAAATTCTTATGATATCAGTCGTCTCCTTTTTTGCCATGACGCGGAATGCCTCCATGGTGGTTTGCTCCTCTAAGGTTAGAGGATCAGTGAAAAACCTTCCTACAAAAGAACACAGGCAATGATCACTCAGACTGCTATCAAGCACATCAAAGTCACAGTAAAAAAGTTGAACTTACGAAGTGGCTTGAATTGTTGCTCAAGCAAACGACCTTTGCATCGAAAATATTTCGAATCAGCAGGGGCCAGAAAATAGTACTTTTGCCAGAACTTGAAATCATCTGGTAGGTTAACAAAGCAATTCGATAACTTCATCTTGGAAACAACATTGCTCTGCACTCGAGGAGCGGTCAGCAACTAAATCACCCGCGGGGTCACACTAACGTCGGCCTCCTTAGCACTGAGCAGAACCATGAGAATGATCTTGTACCCGTAGGGTCCCAACTAAGACAAAGGAATCCCCAAAAAATCCAAGAACTCCCAAATCACGTCCATAATCGAGAAACACACTCCAGTTTGAAGCATCACTCGATGTAAATAGATGAAACCGGTCGGAGGCGACATTGGCGTCTGGTCGCCTGTCAGAAGGTATAATGGTAAGTCTTCAAGAGCTCCAAACTTTGTACGGTTTTCAACGAAACTAGGCTCGGACAGCAACCCGTCTTAAAAAAACTCTAGGCTCTTAGCCAGAACAATATCATCAAGAAGGTTTTCTCAAGCCATGAAGAAAACAAACGAACCTTTCATAACAATATCTTCAAAAGAAAGTAAAACAGAAGGGTTAGTCTCAACACTACCGATGACTTATTTAGAGGATAAGTGCCCGCCTCTTTTTCGTCGAACCAACACACACCCTATTAATGCAGCATGCGGCTCAAGAACTGATTCAGACTCAATAATCATGAGCGTCGCATCCTTTCAAGAGATGACTTAGCGAACCGATGTGACGACCCACTAACTAGGGGGAGTAGTTGATGATACATAAAAATGGTCACACTCCTGAGTCGAACACGTGTCATGATGATCTCGAGGAACTACGGGCCCAAGCATCGGCCCAACACATATCCAGCCTAAGCGGATCTAAGCCCACTCAACTTCAGTACGCCAAGCGAACCCAAGCTCTCACAGCATGCTAGGCCCACACGTCTCATAGCTATCCACGATACCCATAAGCCCTATTCAGGCAAGTATCTTGATGATCGACTTCGGACGGGCAACTACAGTTGTTTTCTACTTCCAACTAGGAAGCAAACTGCAGAGTATCTTCCACACAGGGAAGCTCCCTTCTACGGATTGCTCTTGGATTGGAAACTATCTTCCGCGTATCTAGGAGTGCAGAGCTAACAAAGAACTTCCCTTCTACAACACGACTCTTAATTAGAGAGGGATCTCCATGAAGATCTCCTCCCTAAACTACGTCTGCGATGGCCTGGTTGAACCAGGACTCCTTGCACTATAAATAAGACATGAGGTTGGTAAGCTAAGGTACGCTATAAATTACATGTTACAGCATTACATCTTCCTCAGATTCCTGTCTGACTTTAACAACGGAGTGTCATCGGCCACCCCACAGTGGTTTGTGGCTCACGTGCGTTATTTATGCAGGTTAGCAGGAACAGGGTCAAAGCAGGGAGCGAAAATCGACTACATCAACTTCAATAATCATTTGATCTGTTTGGGTTAATCTATATAAGTTGATGATTTTCGTCAATTTACAATTTCTAAAACACATCTAATGGAACCAGAAATACCACAAAGTTGTTTTTATTTTTTTGTTTTTTTGTGGCACGATTTTAGCTATAAAAAGACCATAGTGTTTACCTCTTAACTTAGATTGTTAATAGCCCCACATGAATAATACTCAAGTTTTTTTTTTTGTTTCTTACAAAGATTAATATTTGCGAAACAAATAAGGGATTGAGATATATCAAAGCTGCCAAAATATTTTCAACAAGTGACCACTGAAGTTGAGGAGGCTATCAATAACAACAAAAAAACTATGACTAATCATTATAGTGAGCTGTAACGGGTAATGACAATAATAATAACAACTACAATAAATAAATATTAATAACAATGTGATACTGTTGTCTCTATTAGATATGTTTTGGAGTGATTATAGAAATAATAGGCCATAAATCATCAATTTCTATAGCCTAACCCAACCAACAATTGGTTGGTCATAACTAGAATAATTTAAAAAAAAATCATTATTGGTCATAAAAATATAAAAATAGATTTTCTAATTGTTTTGGAATGGTAAATATGTTTTATAACTTCATGGGTTAACCTGGGTTAGTAAAAGAGTTTTTGTTGGTCATGAAAGTATAAAAGTAGGAACAAATTAACCATTACATCAACTACGGTATCTAAATGGTCTAATTTATGAACAATTAGGCCTTAAAAGTCATTTTCCAATTAAACAATGACTATCATATCCTGTCATTTCCCCCTCTCCATAATCTATCCTTCTATCACTTTCCATTCTCCTCCTCTTATCCACCGTCATCGACCCCCTTCTTCCTCCTCCCTCTGCCTTCATTTCTCTTTGTTTCACAACCACCATCGCCCCCTTTTTTTCCCCCTCATTCCTCTCTTTATTTCTCAACCACCCCTTTCTTCCTCTCTCTCTGTTTTGCAACCATGCCGCCCCACTCTCCCCCCTCTCTGTAATCTCCACCTCCACTGTTTACGTGCATATAGTGTGCTTCTACCCTAGTTATGTTTAAAGCTATCACCAAGAGTTTTTATATTTCAACCTTATTATGTGTGACCATGACTTTAGAGAGAGTGTATACCAAATTTGTTTTTCAACAATTGTTCCTAAATATGGTTAATATCTGTGATTGCATTTGTGTCTTAAATTTGTGTTCTGAATATCGTGATTGCATTTGTGACTTTTTGTTCTTCATGACTAGTTGATATTATTGTATTGACTAAAATACATTCATCATGAATGCACATGCACGATATATGTTAGATCCATGAAATCCACATAAATACATATAAAGGTCTAATTCTAATCTTGATGTAATAATATGGTTGAAAATAAAACTAAAATCTACCCATCTCTTCCTTGTTCAACTTCTCTGCAAAACACCACCCTCCTAAAAAAAAAGCGGCAACATCAATATCTTTCTCCAACTCTCAAATCCATAATGAAGAAGAAACCAAATCAAGCATTGTGTGGTGTTCTCGAATCGAAGCTCACAACGATCTTTACCTTCTCCGAAAATCGACACCTTCTAGTCACCAGGCACCCCATTTTCTTCTGTGAAGCCTTTTCCATCACACGCCTCTTTGCCCTGATCACACTTGGTCAGAGCTTGGCGGCTGAAACCAACTCAATCGCTAGGTAGTGGTAGATGTGGACAGCCAATCACATCCATTATTTATTTATTTATTTCAATTCCGAATTTGATTTAGAGTAAAAATAGAGTTTACTGTATTTTTTTGTCCAATTGATTTTATTAGTTGTATGGCCGGGAAATGAGGAAATTTTCATTTCCATGAGTAATTTGGGTATGAGTATTCATTGATGCTATTATTACCTTGGAGATTTGATGCCAGTCTCTCCCTTATTATTATTATTATTATTATTATTATTATTTTATGTTAAACAGGGTGCAACTAGTAGCAGATGTAGGTGGGGTGGATTGGTGTAGGATCTTGTGGCGGGAGTGAAAATAGAATAATGGGGAGGAAGAGAGATGGGTTTTTGGGAAGTGGTGTTTTGCAGAGAAGTTGAAGAAGGAAAAAATGGAAAAAATGTGATGATTCATTTTTTTCAACCATATGATTAGCTCGGGATTAACATTAGGCATTTTGTAAATTTTATGAATCTTGTATATGCATTCATGATAGAGGTATTTAGTCAATAAAATAATATTAACTATTCATTGTGATTGACTTAACAAATCTCTTAGAAAATGAGTGTTAGATTCAAATAAAATTTTAAATAAGGATCAAACTCTATTAAATATAAATTAACGAGTGCCAAACTTAAAAACCGTAATTTATATATACTTGTATGTTTAAGAAAGATCATAAGAAGAAATTGAAAGTTTAAATGTATGCTTCCATGACTCGTGCCACTATATTAATAAGTATTATTACAAATGTTAAATTTTTTGTCTCCCTCTTCCCCTCCCTTTGGGTAACTTGGGCTTTGCAAGTGGTGCAAGAGGGTAGTAAGAATTGATGAGCTTAATTAGCCAATGAGGATGGATCTTAGTTAATAAGTTAAATAGAATAAATTTTCAAAAATGGAAGCAAAAAAGCCGTACGAATAGATGGTATGTGATTTTTCTTCTGTTTTCTGATTTTACGTGGCACTCCTCCAGTAACTCAATTTTCCTGTTCGTCCGTCCATCCGTACGTCCCTCCAAGGGAGGGGTATTTACGTCAAATTACAACAAATCATCATTGACACGTGTTGGCATTACAAACCAGACACGACACCGATTGTACTGTGAAATGAGACCATGCGTGCGTTTCCCTCTCCCTCCACTTGCGCTCATAATTCTCTTCACATGGCCTATCTCCCTTCTCGTCTTATATTAACTTGCGCCAAGCGTACCTTAGCAAAGGCTACTCAAGGTCAAAGACTTTAAAGTCGAAATGGGCGGTTTAGGTTTTGGCATATAGAGAACGAAAATTCTTGGGGTCGAGGGATGGAATGAGAGAAAGGGGCGAGGGATGGGTGGAAGCCACTCATCCGTCTCGAGAATGCCAACAGGAAAACAACCAAACAGATTAGGTTGAGAGGAGGGAGTTATAAAAAGCATCATTCCTTCCCTTCCTAGTACTATTTCTTATTCATTATTTCATTCATCTGTGCTAGGTCAGAAGAAGAAGATATTGGATAAGACTAGCTAGAAGTTAATTTAATTTGTTCAAACATTTTGACAAAGACAACCCCATCTTATGAAATGATGCATAATTCAGTCAAGAAGATGAAGATGCCCATATCTACCTTCTAATGTGAGCAGAGGAATACATGCATGTCAACCCTTCTGCATCATATATATTGGTTGATGATTTTTAATAGAGCAAAAGGCATACGGCATGGGATATGGAACAACATCCTTCCATAAGATAAGACCTCGACATCACTGCCTTTTTGGTTGACTCTTTCAACAAATGATCAGTCAAACAATTTCTACTTATCTAAGCAGTTGCCATTAGATTTCAATACCTCTGGTCAAGGATGACTTCGCGGCCAAAGGGGCTGTGGTCGATTGGTTAAGGCGTTGTGGACTTGATCCACAGATCCTTGCTTCGAGACCCACTGGAGGCATCTTTATTTCGGGGTGGTGTTCGACCCGTAGGTCGCATCTCGGGACTAGGTTACGGATCCTAGGCTTAAAAACCGGCTTGCCTTTCAAAAAAAAAATAAATAAATAAATAAAAAAGGATGACTTCGCGATTTCTAAAATATTAGGACTATAGGATTTTAATCACTACTAAAAAAATCCTCTTTGGCGACGACTTGTAGGGCGACGAGGCAAGTTTCGAGTCACTCAAAATTAACTTGGCATGATGAAAAATTTACTATCGTTGCGCTATTACAAAAAATAGCTAACTATTTAATACGACGCACTGTTTCGTCGCCTAAAAAACCTCTTATGCGACAAACTGGAAGCATTCGTCGCATAAATAATGTGCGACAAAGTGTCGTTACTTAAAACCAAATATTTTGTCGCCCTAAAATACATAGGGCTACGTGTCGACCACTTTGAACAACCAACTTGAACATCATCGGGCGACGAACTTTTTCGTCTCCTAAATATATCTTACGCAACGAACTGGAAGCCTTCGTCGCATAAAGTTTTCACGACAAAGTGTCGTCACTTAAAGCGAGCAGTTTCGTTGCCAAAAACATCCTAGGGCGACGGATGGTTTCGTCGCACAAGCTCTAACCTGTTCATCTTCTCCACAAATTAGAACAATCAGATTTGCGTTTTTCACTATTTTCTCCTATCGTTTTATTCTTTTTTCTCCACTCGATTGATTTCTTTCACTATATACTCCAAGCCTCCAGCAGTTAATTAGGCTTCGTCCTTTTCTCTCCACGTCGCTGGCCACACCCCCAATCGTCTATTTCTTTCAATGGAAAACGGTGAGGAAATTGCTAAATTTTATTTATTTTTTATTTTTTGAAATTTCATGAAATTAGGTTGCGATCGTAGGGATTTTTGGGAGTGTCTCACACTGTTTTTCGAGTGCATAGTAGATATTTATTAATTAATAATATCTACGTCGTCCACTTGAAGAATTGTAATTGAGATGCTGCCAAAATTTTTCAACATCGAAACCTAATCGCATTAGTGTCGTTAACTCACTTGATTTCTCATGTTTTGTTTATAAATTGAAAACAGACGTAATGGAAAGACAATGGATACAAAATCAGGACAAATGTTGTGATGAATATTTAAATGGGATCGAGACCTTCATTGAGCTTGCAAGGACACATGTCACTGGTACGACGAATCATATCAAATGTCAATGTTGTAACAATTGTTTGTGGTATACATTCAATATGGTTCGATATCATTTGGCGGGGTATGGGATGATTTAGAATTATACAAGGTGAATTTATCATGGGGAACAACAAGAACTTGGTTCGACTTCATCGCATTCCCAACCACTTGTGTCGTACATTGATGAAACGTCCATGAATGATAATGACCAAGTTATGGGTATAATAAATTACGTTTATCCATATGCATCGATGAATGAAAATTCCATTGATGATATGGTAGGAGATATTGTACCTCCCAACATGCTGCAAAGTGAAGAGTAATAAAACTATGAAAGACTGTTGAAACAAGCTCAACAAGCATTATACCCCGATTACACAGAGTTCTCCCTACTTACTTCCATTGAGGAGTTGATGCATTACAAAGTGAAACATCATATGTCGAATAAGTGTTTTACTCATTTAATGGGGATTATGAAGCTGATGTTTCCGAAGGAAAACGTTTTGCCTGGGGATTACCGTAACGCGCATGAAGTGTTGAACGGTCTCGGTTTGGGATATCAAAAGATTCATGCTTGCAAATACAACTGTGCATTATTTTATAAGAAAACTAAAGGGATGGATGCATGCCCTGTGTGCAATGAGCCAATATATAAGTTTAATTCTAGTAATAAAACGAAGAAAATTCCACAAAAGGTTTTGCGTTATCTTCCACTGAAGCCCAGATTACAACGATTGTACATGTCGACGCACATTACGAGTCACATGAGATGGCACAAGGAAGGAAGGGTTGATGATGATTTTTTGAGACATCCTACAGATGGAGAGGCTTGGAAAGCATTCGATACTATGTAAACCGATTTTACAGAAGACCCGCACAATGTCAGATTGGGGCTTGCAACTGATGAATTTAATCTGTTCGGGAATATGAGCTCTACTCACACCACCTGGCCCGTCGTTGTTCCTTATAACTTGTCCCCTTGGATGAGTATGTAAAAAGAATTTACAATGATGACTCTATTAATTCCCGGTCATCCCGAAAAGGACATTGATGTTTATTTGCGGCCGTTGGTTGATGAGTTAAAAGACTTATGGAAAAATTGTGTACGTACCTTTGATAATTCTACCAACACAATGTTTATGTTGAAAGCAGCAGTGATGTGGACTATACATGATTTTCCTGCTTATGGAAATATTTCATGTTGGAGTACTTAGGGCTATAAGGCTTGTCCAGTATGCAACGATGATGTAACGTCTGATTGGCTTGCAGGGAAAGTTTGTTATATGGGTCACCGTAGATGGTTGTCGCAGGATCATGAGTAGCGAACAAATAAGGTGGACTTTGATGAAAAATTGGAGAACCGCACTAGACCTAGAAAATGGTCGGGGGATGACATTTTGGCCAAGTTGAATAGCTTGGAATTTTGTCAGATTGGCAAACATCCTGATAATCGTGATACTAATTTGCACAAGTCAGCTACATATCTGAACTGGACGAAGAAGAGTATATTCTTCAAGCTTTCATACTGGTCGAAATTAAAGATCATGAACAACCTAGATGTGATGCATATTGAAAAGAATGTGTGTGATAGTGTGGTTGTGACAATTCTTGGCATCGAAGGAAAATCGAAGGACACTATGAAAGCGAGGCAAGATTGTATGAACATGGGTATAAAGAAACGGTTATGGCTTAAGAAGGTCGGTGACAAATGGGTAAAGGGACATCCCTATTTTGCAGTTAAACCGCTAGTAAAGATAAAAAAAAAATTAAGTTTTTTTTCTTCTGTGAAGATTCCAGATGGGTACGCATCTAATATTGCCCGTTGTATGAAAATGAGTGATGGGAAAATTTCGGGATTGAAGAGCCATGACTGTCATGTACTACTGCAACGTCTTTTTCCGATCGGTATTCGATGATTTTTGCCATCGAGTGTTGTTGGCCCTATTACGGAATTGTCGAGATTCTTCCAGCAGCTATGTAAAAATCGGATATAGAAAGGTTGCGAGACGATATTATGAACATCTTATGCAAATTCGAACAGATATTTCCACCGACATTTTTCACTTGCATGATTAACTTGATGATACATTTACCAGGTGAGGCAAAGCTTGGTGGGCCAGTCAATTATCGGTGAATGTACCCAATAGTGACGGTGGTACTAGAAAAGAAACACTTTCTGTTTTTGCGCAACTCGCATGACTGTTTGGCTATCCACCAACAAATGATCAATTTAGCGATAATGACATGGAAGTTGCGCATTGGTTCATACTCAACAATTGTGACGAGGTCTTGCCCTTTTTGGGGGAGCATGAAGAACTACTTAGGCATAAGTATCATGCACATTTACGGGCCGAGAAACACCGTCAATTGTTTCCTGAATGGTTTCGCAAACACGTAAGTTGATAACTATGAGAAAACTTGATAATATTTCATTATTTTTTTATAATTTGTATTCAAAATATTCTAAATATATATATATATATATTTTATATTTTAATAGATGTTACAATTGAATAAAGTAAATTCGTCTCTTTACGACAAAGAATTATCAAAACTGGCGAGAGGTCCTATTCGAGCTGAAACATTTTCGGGTTGTTATGTGAATGGTGTTAAGTTTTTGGTTATCGAGTGAGATAACAATTTGGGCACTCAAAATAGCGGTGTATCAGTACCTGGGGATGACGACATCGCCGATGTTGATTTCTACGATAAACTGACATCTGTAATTCAATTACTGTACAAAGACCGCTGCCAAATGATTTTATTCAAGTGTTGTTCGTTTGATACAAACTCACATAAAGCCGAGAGTATTAACCGGGAATATGGTCTAGTAAGTGTGAACACGAACACACTTTGGTACGAGCATGATCCTTTTATTTTGGCAACTATGGCAAAACAAATTTTTTATCTAGATGATCTTAAAGTCGGTGGTGGATGGAAAGTAGTCCAGACGATCCAACACAAAAGTATATGGGACATTCCTGAAAAGGCTTCTGATGACCACCGTGATGACGACACCGGTGATCAAGAGAATTCATCTTCAAGCATTCCCATTATCCAACAATCATTTGAGTTATTTGTCGAACTTCTTCCGATTGATGACGAATATGATGTTGAAGTATCACCTGCAAAAGATGGAGTTTTTGGAGAATCTAAGGCAACCATGTCAGATGAACTTGAAGAAGAAGTCGAAAGTGATTACTCTACTGATTCAGATTAAATAGATTTGAAGGAATATAATTTGTTAGGTCGTTTACAAGATGTTAATAATATGATGTATTTTGTTAGTTCATTTAATTAAATTTGTTAATATACTATGAATTTTTTACCATAAATTTGTTAAATGAATGTCGAAGTTCAATTAATTAATTAAATAATGATATATAATTTTTCCCCTAAAATAAACAATTTCGATGTTTGCGCGACGAAATTAGAATATTTCGTCGCACAAAACATTGTCACCCTTAAAAAGTATGGCGCGTGCTTCTGGCGGCAAAAAAATTGGCCTGGAATTTCGAAAACTAGTGCGACGAAATCACTGATATACGGCGACGAAGGGTTCGTCGCGCAAAACCTACCCTTTTAATTTCTCCCCACCAGTGCGATGCAGCACCGGAGTTAAGTAGAATGACAACTATTAACTCAGTAAGAGTTCTATTTTTCCTTTCAGCTTTGCCATTCATCTCAGGAGAATACGGTGCAATTTTTTCATGAATAATTCCATGTGAGTTATAAAACTCTATGAAATTACTACTGTCATATTCAGTGCCTCTACACTCCTAAACCTCTTTATTTTTCTATTGAACTGATTTTCAACTTCCGTTAAAAGTATTTTGAACATGTCAAATGCGTCACTCTTATTTTTCATCAGGTAGACGAAGGTATAGTCGGAGCAATCATCAATAAACGTAATAAAATAACGTTTTCCATTTCTAGTCAAAATACCATCAAACTCACATATATCTGAGTGTATTAAATCTAAGGGTTCAGATTCTTTAACAACAAATTTATGTGGTGTTTTGGTTATTTTAGCTTGGCTACAATGGTTGCTTTTTTCAAAGTCATTTAGGGACAATTTTGGAATTAGTCCTTAGTTGCTCATGTTTTTAATAATTAGCTTATTAACATGACAAAGTCTAGCATGCCAAGTATTAAAAGAACACAACATGTAAGCAAAACTAGAAATTTTATTAGCATCAACATTCAGTTTAAACATACCATCAGTGGCATACCCTTTCCCAGTGTTATAAAAATCGCTAGGCGCTAGGCGGGCGGCGAGCAGGTGCCTAGCGCCTAGGGGCCTAGGCGGTGCCTAGGTTTTGTATTATAACTTTAATAATTTACAAAAGTTAAGCATAATACCTTATTAATTACATCCAATTTAATGTCAATATACATATGCAAAATTTAAAAACATGAAAAATTAACAATCGTGAATAAAATTTATTAAAACTCAAATGACTGAAGTTGGTCATGATGGGTACTTTATATAAATTTGAATTTGTGTACTCTTTTATTTTTCTTCAAATTGCATGAATAACCTCAGTTATGTTTGATAAAATCTACATTAGTAAAATTGGTACCGGCAGATCCTTTGAGAATTCCATTAAGTTATCATCCTTCGCTACATTTAGACATATCATCATCATCATCATCAAAGCCCATTCCCGAGATTTTCTAAAAAACAATTAAATAGTTTATTTCTAAAAAATAGGAAAGAAAAATAAAATAAGAACACAATCAACCTTATTAAAAAATAAAAAAATAAAAATCTCCCAAACCGCCTAGACCCCGCCTAGAGTCCGCCTAGACCCCGCCTAGCCCGCCTAGACCCCGCCCAGACCCGCCTAGACCCGCCCAGACCGCCCAGACTGCCCAGAACCGCCCAGACTGCCCGCCCAGGCATTAATCTGGGCGGTTTTCCACCTTCTAGCGCCTAGGCGGCCGCCCAAACCGATTTTTAGAACACTGCCCTTTCCCCACAAATACATTATTCTTAGTGATGGTATACAAATCAGCCCCTATTATTTGAGTAAACCCAGCCTTGTTCAGAAGGTAACCAGAAATTAAGTTCTTCCTCATCTCTGGAGTATGCAGGACATCCTTTTGGATAACAGTATTTCAAGAGGAAAACTTCAACTATATTTCTCCAGTTCCAGCAACGATAGTGGAGTGGGAATCACCCAACAACATTTTCTTGTCCTCAGCTTCAGAATAGGACTTGAACATTTCTCGATCATAGCAGACGTGTCTAGAAGCACCAGTGTCAACCCACCATCCCTCGGATCCACCAATAAAATTGATCTCAGAGATCATGGCAATAAGTTGGTCTTCGGTTAGGTTCGCCTGCGGAGCAGGACGAGATCCATTTCGGCAGTTCCTGGCCATATGCTCTGGCCTACCACAGGTGTAGCATATGAACTGTGCTGATTCATTCCTTGAGGGATGTTTTTGTCCATTCTGATTTCGCAGAGGATTCTGATTCTGTTGGTTGCGGTTCTGGTTGTTCCGGTTCTGATGGTTCCGATTTTTATTGTAACTCTGATTTTTCATAGTATTTCCACCGGGTTTCAGAGCCACGGGGGTAGATTTCTTCAGGTTTGAAATAATCAGAATTTCATCTTTTTGATTTTGTTTACGGGCTTCCTCCTCAATCCGAAGTCGGGTAATCAGGCTTTCTAGGGAAAACTCTTTGGTTTTATGCCTAAGGACATTCTTAAAATCTTTCCAGCTAGGGGGCAATTTGTCTATCACAACAGCTACTTGAAATTGCTCATCTAAGGCCCTTCAGATATGATTTCATGAGCAATTTTTTGAAGCTCGTGTGATTGAGTTTTCACAGACTTATCATCAGTCATTTGGAATTTTAGATAACGATTGACGACATATTTCTTTGTGCCAGCCTCCTCAGTGTCATATTTTTTCCCAAGGGCTTCCCAAATATCCTTAGGAGTTTTTTTTTCAGAACAATAATAATCATACAGTTCATCAGAGAGACCATTCAAAATAAAATTCTTACACAAGAAATCATCTTCAATCCAACGATCTAATTCCTTAGTGTGGGTTTCATCGGGTTCAGCAGGCAGTTCAGGTTTTTCAGTATTACAGATATAAGCGACCTTTTGTGTCATTAAGAAAAATAACATCTTTTGTCTCCATCTTTTAAAATGTTGGCCCTCAAAACGAAAGGGTCTGTTTAGGTCTTTTGCAACAAATTTAGTAATTGTAGACATGGCATATATAACCGTCTTAAAATTGTTGGAAATATAGTGCTACAAATTAAAGAGCAGGAACGAAGTTACCAAAGTTTCTTTGGTTGAGTCGCGGACTAGGTCGCTCTCTTTAAAACGTTTCGTGGCTTTGCCTAAAAGTGTGCAAGCAGTCTGATAGCCCTGCCATCCCCAAGATAAAACAACTCAGAAATCTTATCTGTCTCGTTCAATCAAGTGCACCGCTGATGAACAAAATATTATTCACCCTTAATCTTCTTTTGCTTGGAATCAACAATACAACGAATAAAACTCAATCCAAAAACTCTGAAAATATAGGTGCTAAAAGATCTCTGAAATACGTAGAGATTAAACTCTTAAATAACTTTGAAAGAGTTTCTTTTTAAACAGAACTGTGGAAATCTCTCTGAAAGAGTTTCTTATAAACAGAACTGTAGAGCTCTCTCTCTCTAAGATAAAATACTGTAAACGAAATTGGTTGGTTTATTTGCTTTTGATGTGTCTTTGAAACTCAGTTTGCGTTTTAATTTATAGGCAGAAAACGAATCATATGAAAGCAAGAAAGTCCCTGATATTGCGACGTACTCTACCGAAAAAATCTGGGAGAGAAATCGTGGGTGGTGAGAGAAGACCGGATCAGCCCTCTGACTCAGTCTCATGCTCTCCAGAAATTCAGCAAAAGGATATTAAATAAAATTCCAGTAAAAAGAACCGACCCGACCCGTGAAGTAGGCCAACATTGGTCTATCTCTCCCCTCCTCACAAAAGTGTGGTACCCCAAGGGGTCCAAACCCAAGTCCAAACACTCTCCTTTATAAACTCCTCAACAATAAGTTACATAAAAGACGTGGGACAAAATAATAGAGAGAGATCCAGATATCAAATCTAGGTTCAAACCCATTTTCTTTTATTTTTAAAATCCATATATTCAACAATTATTGGTGTTGGCTTGTTAAGTTACTGGCAGCAAATGCATGGCAAGTGTGGTTATGTTGCTAAACAGTTTTGAGAATCTTTGGTTTTTGATTAGTTTTTACGAGTTTGTCTTTGAATTTAGAGTTTTATGTGGGTAAAGTCGTAACGTTCCCCCATTTGTACTTGTTCATTTTTCGAGAAGTAATAAAAGTATTATATCACAAAGTTGCCCCTCCCGAAGTTTTATTTAATAATAATAATAAAAAAATAGTTGCATTGTATTTACAGAACAGACGTATGCCTATTTTGGTTGTTTGTTCAATGAATTTATTTTCAGAATGGCTAGTAATCTTGACTTAAACCTTTAGACCATATTTTAGCCCATCATCCTCTGCCCCTTGGTCCAAGCCCTTGTACTTTCTAAAACCTTATTAGACTTTAGTTTTCCTAACTTTTGAATTTGGTTGATCCAATCTTCTTGTTATTGAATTTGATCATCTTAAGTTGGACTTAGTTGTTCAGTTGATTTCCATTGACTTTGACTTGGTGAAGTTTTAAAATGGAGCAAGGTGCATAGTTGGAGCAATGTAATCATGCCATCAAAATCTTTTTCAATTTGTGACAGTAGTTAGATACAACTCTGAACACTTGGATTGTCGTCGGATAATGGTGTGGGAGCAGTTAGTAGTGGAGATACCTGGTCTGCAACAAGTACATTGTTTCCATATAAACAAGGAGAAGAACTTTGTAAGACATACATTAGCTTAGTTATTGAGTTTAAGTATTTATCATTATATAGCAAAACTCAGTCAAGAGAATTTTAGTTAGAGTCATGGTAGAAAAACTAGTGCTGGAAATGTATTGAACTTCCAAAAGCTCATTTTTTATGAATACAATTACTATTTGCTGATAAAAAAAAAAGTTCAAATTATGGGACACATGGTTGATTGAGTGAGTGCATGCAGTGTTACTTCGTGTGTTCAATTTTCGTAGCATAATTTCTCTTTGTTTATAGGGTCGTTTAAATTAATTGGGCGTAAAGTAAACATAAAAATAACAACAACAACAACACCAATAATAGGGTTTTAATGTTGGGGACAATCCACTAGGTTTTGTTTTGCAACTAAGGACCATGTACGCGAACCTTGCAGCCCCCTTTCCCCTTTTCCCCTATTCCTCTTTCTCATCATCTGCAACATGAAAATTATATGCAATTGTAACTTTCAGTTTATGTAATGTTAGGCAAATCAAATCAATTAATGCACTCTGAATTATGATAGATACTCAGTGAATACAGTTATCATTTATTGTCAGCCGTAGATATGTACTATGAAATGCATGTATCATCAGTGCCTACCATAAACTTGCAGATTCTACGGTTCTTCAAACTCGTGCCTACCATACTGGCTATGGTAGACACTCACTGAATGTAGTAGGTGCCTACCATCGTTGACAATAAATTCTCTTTGAAATTAAACAAGATTTCTATACATTCCCATTCAAAATTAACTTTCGCATACCAACAAGTGGATTCACCCAAAAAACAAAGAGAGGGGGAAGTGATAAAGAAAATCAATCATGGAGATCAAAAGAGGGAGATTCGAGAAAACGAGGGTGAGAGTGTGTGCGTGAGAGAGAGACATTACAAAGGTAACTTGAGTTATTATTGCGCGTGTTGTAGAGAGAGGTGTTGCAGGTAAGATATAAAGGCGAAGACGAGATCTCTCAAGTGAAAAGTCTTTAGGTGTAACTAATACCTATTGGTTCCTAACTGGGTACCCAATATCGAAATTGAGTTAGTTGGACCTAATTGTAATAATAATAATATTAATACTAACAACAACAATAATAACAGGTAAAGAAGTAGGAATGTTTGATAATTCAAAAATGTTGAGCAAATGACCAAAACAAGATTGTATTTGTGTGAGTGCTGGTTTAAATTTGCTTAAAAGAAGGGGCTATTTGGGTAATTAATAATACTTATCGAAGATAGACTTGCTTTGTGAAGCCAGGTGAAAAGGTACAATAGAAATATGTTTCTCTCCAACAATTCTTAAGAGCCAGACCCCTAGTGCCAGATCAGTAACAGGGGAGGCTTGATACCCTCAATTCCTCATTTGTTCTTCTTCTTCTTCTGTTTCTCATTTTCATCTATTTTCTTCTTCTTCAACATGTTCTTGAGCCTCCCCTGACACTAAGGGCTCGTTTGGTTACTCGATGGAATGGGAATGGGAATGAGAATGGTAATAGGAATGGTAATGGTAATGGGAATGAGAATGGTAATGGGAATGGTAATGGGAATATGTATGTTTGGTATACTTTTAAAATGGTAAGGTGGTAATGTAAAATTTATTTCCAAAAATACCCTCACTTAGTTAAAATGGGGGAGGGTGAGGAGGATAAAAATGGTCATTATTTAACTTTGACCATTACAATGGGAATGGTAATGGCCATTCATAGGGGGGGAGGTAGGAATGGCCATTACAACCAAATCTGTAATGGGAATGACCATTACGATGGTTTTATGTGATACCAAACGCAGGAATGCCTTTGACCCATTACATTGTAATGGTCAAACCATTACATTACGACGGTCAATGGGCTAACCAAACACGCCCTAAGGGCCTGGCTCTTAAGAAAGACTCGTTTATCTCGTTAATAGAAGTGGAGATCCCTAAGTTGGATTGATCTGTTCAAATATTCAAGGTCAACATCCACAAACGTTTAAGTACAACTTTGCATGTGTCATATTCAGAGGGTGAAAATGAATGAACCAAATCACGGATCATAGTATCCACGGTTTCTACTTGTTTGATTTATATCTTGTCACATAACTCTAAGTTTGGTTGTTGATAACATGAAGAAGATATGAAGTTAGAGGCAGTTGAAATGAAAGAGTTTAACAACTTTTAAGTTCACTGTGGATGCTCTTAATTAGTCTTAACTAGCCAAAGTAGGTAAAATAGTATATGAAGCTCTTTGGGTGCCCCTCATGTTTCATTAGGTTCAAATCAAAGCACAAAAAATCGGTAACAAAAGTTATGCGGAACAGACGGCTGAAAGAAAAAGAAGAAGAAGAAAAAAAAGTGAGTGATTTAGAAAAGAAAAGAAAGGAGGTGAGGGTGAGGGTGAGGGTGAGGTGGTTTATTTTCTTGGTAACCAGTTTTTGCTACAAATGGGGTTGAGTAAAATAATTAGATTGTGAAAAAATAATTTGATGAATCTGCTTTGCTTAATTAAATAAACAATTAATAAAATAAGTAAATAATAATTCCTCAGGGCAAGAGAGAAGGTCTTGTTTATTAGCTCATCAAGTGGATTTAATTCCTGTTTCAGATCCGCTTTTCTCCAATTGCTGTTGCTGTAAGAGAGAGAAGAGCAAGTGAGAAAGAATATAGAGAGAGAGAGAAGAAGAAAAAAAAAAAATTAAAAAAAAAAAAAAAAATAGAGCAGGTGAGAGCCAAGAAAGAAGAGAGAGAGAAAGCGTGTGTTAAAGCCAAAGCATCTCTTGTTCAAAATCTTGTCTTTTGTATTAAGAGAGAATCGAAGAAGAGGTGTGTGAACCAACGACCGACCAAGGTACTCTTCTTTCTTCTTCTCTCCCCGCTTGATTGATGATTCAATAAAGCTTCCATTTTTATGCCTCCTCTTACGTTCAGTTCAGATCTCTGTTTTCTTTTTCTCTTCAATTGTTTCCGTTGACTGGTCGGTGAAATCGCTCAAACTCGTCATTTTTCTTCCCTTTTCCTCAATATGCGACCTAGATCTTCGATTTTGTTTTAGTTTTTCTCGTCCCTGAAAATTTCCTTCTTCAGCTCAACCTTGTTACATTTTTCCCTTTTCTGAGTCATTCTGTTTGATGGGTCTGAATTATTACCGTAAAGCTTCAGATTTTTAGCTGTAATCGTGTTCTTTTAGTGAAGAAATTTCATGTTTTAAGGTGTTTTTCTCGGACATTCGTTCAGTAGAGTATACGAAAGAAAAAAGTTTCATTTTTCCTATCTCTTACTCTTACAGATCTCCTAAGATTTCGCAGATTAGAACGTGGTGGGTGTTGGAGTCTTGGGCACTTGTTTGCTTATTCTAACCCCATTTTTTTTTTTTAGTTCCCACTATTTTCGTGCCTTTTCAACTACCCGGTGACCTAATCATAATCTGACACTACATCTCATAGGTGCGCATTATATATTTCCAAAAATTGTTACCTCTTTAGACTTTGTGGTAGACTAATTTGATAGATTTTACGTTTTTTGAGATATTGGGTATATGTGAAATTCTCTGAAAAAATTGCCTTTTCATAAAAAAAAAAAAATAAAATACAATAGAAATTTAAAAGATAGTCAATTTATTGCTACATTTGGTTGCATTTCTCGAATAAGATTTTCGGCTTCTCTGGAGTGACTAAAACGCTAAAAACTACCAGTAAGGTTTTGTGCTGTGTTGGGTATTGGTTTGTCTTAAGATGCTATTATGTGACAATTACTTTTGTTCTGAAATATCAAGTTAATAAAACACTTCATTTTAGTTAGGCTTGATTTCTTGTTCACAATAATTTTGGGTACCTTTTTCAGCTTTGAAACACATGTTGTATCTTTTGTAAGAGCACTTGTTGTACTCATTTGATTGTTTTGTTGCTTGATTTACGAGTAGTGCCTTTTTTTTTATTCTTACCATTTCGTTGTTGTTAAACTTTTAAAACATGCATCTTAATTGCCTCTTCCCCCAATTTGCAGTTAACAGCTACTTATATGAGAGTTCGGCATCAGTGTCCAGCTTAGTCTGAGAGTAATTTATGTAACAGCATCTTGCAATCAGTTCGGAATAGATAAACTTGTAACTTATTTTAGTTAGTTAAATGTCATTCCGGAGTATAGTCCGTGATGTAAGGGATGGCTTTGGGAGCTTATCCAGACGTAGCTTTGAGGTGAGACTTACAGGTAATCATAATAGGGGTAAGTCTCAGAGCTCAGTTCATGAGATAAATGATCAGCCAATTGTAATACAACACAGCCGCTGGGCTAGCCTTCCTCCAGAACTACTCCGTGATGTTATTAAGAGGTTGGAGGCCAGTGAGAGTACCTGGCCTTCTCGCAAGCATGTTGTTGCTTGTGCGGCAGTTTGCAGATCTTGGAGGGAAATGTGCAAAGAAATTGTGAGAAGTCCAGAATTCTGTGGAAAGCTTACCTTTCCAGTCTCCCTGAAGCAGGTGGGTTATTTCACTTGCTTTAGTATTTTTGCTTAGGGATTGACTGACATTTTCATTGTTTGCACATGACTTGCATGCACTTAGAGTTTCAATTCTACACCTTAGAGAGAGAAAAAAAAAGAAGAGAGAGCTCGATCCAACATCTTATCATTGGAAATGGTAACTCGGTAGGTTTGAAATGCATATAGGAGTATGTGCATAATTCTAGTCTTGGTTTTGTACCCTTAAGGTGTAGATTACTAAAACTCTATTTGGGAATCATTGAATAGAGATATGTGTTATTTAGTCATGGCGTATGTTGTCATATTTTGAGTGTTGTTTACTGAATCATGTTTATTTGACTTCTACAGCCTGGGCCTCGTGATGGAACAATCCAATGCTTCATTAAGAGGGATAAATCCAATTTGACATATCACCTTTTCCTATGTCTTAGTCCTGGTAAGTTTTTTCTTATAACTTAGGCTGGGGTGAACATGTGAAATGTTTTGCTGACTGAAGGACTCACATGACTTGCCATGCGGAAATTATTGTAGGATAAGTCTTAAACAGTGTTCTAAAAAAAGGTCTAGGCGACCTCCTGGGCGGTTTTTGAATTATTTATTTTTATTTTTTATTTCAATTCTAAAAAAAAATGAAGACTTTATATTTTTATACATTTTGCATATGTATCTTGGCATTGAATTGGAAGTAATTTACATGCTATTATACTTAATTTTTATAAATTAAATATTATAATAAATAAATAAATAACCGCCTAGGCTCTGCCTAGTCCTCTGGGCGCTAGTCAGTGAAGTTAAGGCGGTCGCCTAGGCACGCCTCGAGGCGTTTTTGCAGTGTACCGCCTCAAAATGAGGCAAGGCTGAGCGGTGAATTGAGGCGTCCGCCTCAGCCCGCCCATGACCGCCTCCAACACCTTAGCCTAAATTCAAAAGCCCAAAAGCTCATTTGCAATTCTATTAGGGTTATGACAAGAAGAATGAGTTGCTTGGGACTCGAGACAAGTGCTTGGGTGCTGCTATTGCTGTTGCTGTTCAAATCAGCTTTTTGGCTTGCTAATCTTTTTTTTTTTTTTTGCCGATCTGTTTTTTTGCTGTTGCTGATCGGTTTTTCTTCTCTTGCTGATATGTTTTTTTTTTTTTTTTTTTTGCTGATTGGTTTTTCTTTTCTTGCTGCTGATCGTTTTTTTTTTCTTCTTCCGATCTGTTCTTCTCGTCTTCATCTGCTGATCGGTTTTTTTTCTCCTCTGTTCTATTTTTTTTTTTTTGCTGATCAGTTTTGTATTTCATTTTCTTTTCTAATCTAGGATGGAAATCAATCTACAAAAATCAGTTCAGTTTTGTCCTTTTTTTTTTTTTTTTGCAAATTTTACTGTAAGTGTAAAGAACTATCTGTTATTTTGTTATTTATTTCTGTTGTTGATTTTATGCTATATATGACAGTATATTGTGATGGATGTGTCAATTTCATACCTGTAATCAAACAAGTAATCAAACAACTGATTATAATAAAAAAATCTTAAAAAATGTTAAGATCGCCTTAGTGAAGTGAGGCGTCCGCTTCGCCTCTGGGGCGTTTTTAGGCTCGTCCCCCTCACCTTCGCCTCACCGCCTTAACTACACTGGCGCTAGTCCCCTGCTCGCTGCCCGCCTACTGCCTAGCGTTTTTTAGAACACTGGTCTTAAATGTGAAGTTTGATTCTTTGTTGAGACTCATTGAATGCTTTTCTTGAAAGCCTTTCATTGATTGTTGACAACTTGTGTTGGATAATCCATTAATGTTGATGACATGTTCCTTGGTGATATGTTTTCAACGACTTAAAATCAACACATCCAAAACATGAAAAGGCTCCTTGTTTATTATTCCAAAACTTGGATTTAAAGTATGAAAGGATGCACAGACTCGGACTCGGACACGGATACGACACGACGACTCAACAATTTTCAAAAAAATAGGACTCGGCGACTCGGTCAAACTTAATTTTTTAATATTTTTTTGTAACTCATATGAACATAAAATCAAAAATAATACTATTAAACAATCCAAACATATCAATAAAACATTCAAATTCATTCATTCAAAATTACAAATGCATCATAAAGTCAAGCTCAAGTCATAAGCAATATAATTTTATTAACCTGATAATGTAAAATGTAAATTGATAATCAAAAACTCACCAGCAAGGTGGCTACATCTCTTCTTCATTAACTGGCGGA
The DNA here is from genome assembly GCA_963556465.1 of Berberis vulgaris. Taxonomy (NCBI): domain Eukaryota; kingdom Viridiplantae; phylum Streptophyta; class Magnoliopsida; order Ranunculales; family Berberidaceae; genus Berberis; species Berberis vulgaris. The sequence goes on along the minus strand of OY747124.1, from coordinate 74,542,083 downwards.
TTAACTAGAGCTCTACAAGTAAAAAAACAACATTAATCTACACAAGCATTCACCAATGGCCAGACATCACAGAAATTTCATGACATGAATGACACTGGCATCACTTCGCCATGCATCATGACTCATTGCAACAAATAGCAAGGAGAAGATAACATCCTAGGATGCTAGGAGCTCAAACCACAGAGCTCCTTCACATGATACAGGAAGCTCGACTACATATTTTCAATCTAGAGGTATTTCTATATAGGTATTTACCTCTTCCTCTTACCAGTATACCACAGTGTTCGGGTGATTTGCGATGAATCGATGATAATAGCTTCAATATTTTAACCAAACAGGGTTTACAGGGATAATAGCTTTTTCCTCGAACAACAATGTCAATCTTTTATGCTCATCACGAGATATTGACAGAATGAAACAAAAAAAAAACACACACACAGAGAGCAGAAATCGCAGAAAAAAAAGGAAGGAAGATGGAAGAAGCAAAATAGAGAATGAAGAAGCAAAGCAAAGCAAAACAGAGACAAAGATCAGAGAAGAAGGAAGAAGGAGAAGGAAGAAGCAAAGAAAAACAGAGAAGAAGGAAGATGGAAGAAGCAAAACTAAAATTGCTTACCTCCTTCTCTCTCTTCCCTCCTTCTCTTCTCCTTCCCTTTTCTTCCCCTCAAACAGATCAAAGGGTTCGATCGATCCATCGATTGAAAGGGATTCGACTGTTTCTCTCCCGTTTCCTCTTCTTCTATTCTCCTTCCCTTCTCTTCCCCTCAAACAAATCAAAGGGTTTGATATCGATCGAAAGGGGTTTGATCGATCCATCGATCGAAAAGGGGTTTGACTGTTTCTCTCTGCTAGCTTTAGGGTTCGACTGTTTTTTCTCCCCTTTCCTCCTCTTCCTCTTCTTCCCTCCTTCTCTACTTCCTCTTTCGTTTCTCTCTGCTAGCGCTAGGGTTCGAGTTTCTCCCTTCAGATCTGCAATCGGGAGAAGAAAAAAATAAATGGGTTAGTATGGACCGTGTCTGGCCGAGTCTGGACCGTGTTTGGACCGCGTCTGGACCGTGTCCGGACTGTATCCAGGCCGTGTCCAAACCAGTCAACAAATTTTGACCTTACGTGTCCAGCGTGTGTCGGGCGCGAATCCGTGTCCGACGCGCATTTGATGTGTGATACAGAGGTTTTCCGGAGAGTCGGTGCATCCTTGATAGTATGCATCTCTTATCTTTGTTTTTTTTAATACCTGGTCCTGGATACACTCTTTGGTTTTATTTTTTTGTATGCCTGCTTACTAGTGGATGTTTCTTGTACTATATTTTGAGGGAACTAGAAATCGTTAAAATTAGAACTTCACTTGTGAAACTTGATTTTCTTTTGCTGATTAAGTACGTCACTTCTAAGTTCTAAGTAGCTAGACTTGTATAGTGAAAGAAATGCCGTGTAAATACCTTGATCTGTGAGGGGATTTTCATCTCTATTGTTGAATTTCAAACTAATGGAATAGAAGATATGTTTTGGATTTCTCTTACAGTTTTAGAATTTCAACCTGCAGTTCTAGAAGCTTGATTAGGTTCCAAATTTGCTCTTCGTTTGAATTATTGGTGAAGTGATTAAGATTTATATGAGTTGTATTAAATGCACGAGAGATCAATGATAGATGCATGGAACTTTGAAAAAGTCTATTAAAACAATTAACTGTATTGAAGCATGTTTTGGAGAAAACAAAAGAAACATTTAAATACTCTATAAAGATGAAAGAAAGAATGACCTAAGGAACAGTGATGCCTTTCTACTGAATTGTGACGTTTTACAATTTAATTGTAACAAACATCATTATAGACTTATAGTGTACTTCGTAATATTTTATTCTCTTATGCTCTGGTTTCTCCTAAGCTCTAAGTTGACTCTGTCCTAGCTTTCACTCATCTTCATGCAATCATCCATCTTGCATGTAGTACCATATCTGGCAATGGCGTTTAAATTGCAGCAATCATTATTTTATAATTGCAGTAAAAACCTGTTGGCATTATGGATCTGCCATTTTTCCATTTCTGTGATCAGTGGCAGGTGGCAAGTGTGAGTTTTAGTTTCAGATTTCTAATTATGAAAATGCATTGATTCAGTTTTAAATCTTGCAGCTTTACTTGTTGAAAATGGGAAGTTCCTTCTCTCTGCAAAAAGGAATCGCAGAACTACTTGCACAGAATATGTCATCTCCATGGATGCAGATAACATATCAAGGTCAAGCAGCACCTACATTGGAAAGCTAAGGTAATATCTAAAATAGCACTATTCTGCAGAAATTTTCTTTTCGATTGTATTTACATATGAGAAAAGTGTTGATTCTGAATTTCAGAAATGATAAATAGCTGTAGTAGGTTGATGCGAGGTTCTATCCTAGAAACAAAGTCAAACTTGTTTCTGGATGTTTTATCACCTGATATGTAATGTTACTTTTTTGAACTTTGAATCAGCATTTAAGAGTCTTAAGTGGACATGTTTGTGTGAATGATAATGCCAGTCATGGAAGGTTTCATGCGTCTGCCCTTGCATCATCGCGTTTATTTCTTCAGCTTTCTGGCTTCAGCGTTCAAGTCTTTGTAAATCAACCCCTCATTGATCATATATTTGTTTCAGGTCAAATTTCCTTGGCACAAAATTCATTATCTATGACACCCAGCCTCCATATACTGGTGCAATAGTTTCTGCACCTGGCCGCACGAGCCGTAGATTTTACTCTAAGAAAGTTTCTCCGAAAGTTCCAACTGGCAGTTACAACATTGCCCAAGTGACATATGAGTTGAATGTCCTAGGAACACGTGGTCCACGTCGGATGCATTGCACCATGCACTCCATCCCTGCTTCGGCTCTTGATACTGGTGGTAGTGTCCCAGGGCAGCCAGAGCTCATTCCCAGGGCTCTCGAGGACTCATTTAGGAGCATTTCGTTCTCTAAGTCCATTGATCAATCAGTTGAGTTCAGTAGTGCGCGTTTCTCAGACATCATTGGGCCAAGAGATGACGACGAGGAAGGTAAGGAGAGACCCTTGGTTCTGAGAAACAAGGCTCCGAGGTGGCATGAACAGTTGCAGTGCTGGTGCCTTAATTTCCGTGGACGGGTAACAGTTGCCTCGGTCAAGAATTTTCAGTTGATTGCTGCCACACAGCCCGCAGCTGGTGCACCAACGCCATCCCAGCCAGCCCCTCCAGAACATGACAAGGTCATTCTCCAATTCGGTAAGGTCGGGAAGGATATGTTCACCATGGATTATCGCTACCCTCTGTCAGCATTTCAGGCTTTTGCTATCTGCTTGAGCAGCTTTGACACCAAATTGGCTTGTGAATAGAAAAACAAAACAATGGTAAGGATGCACCAAAAAAAAGGGAAAAAAAGAGTTGAATAGTTATCTTTCTCGGTAGGATAGGAAATTGTGGGTGTTGGAAGCATTCACTCTGCTGTAAACTTATTGCAACTGTTGGGTAGCATCAGAATAACTGCTCACTTCAGAGAGAATCTTCTAACTATTTGACATTAGCTTTCCTCAAATACCTGTTATTATTTGTAACTTTATCAAATGGCTAACTTGGTCTCTGCTATCCCGTAATTTAGGCATTTTCTGTCTGATTGTTGTTTTAATGACTGGATGCTTCTAGTTGACGACTGTTGTTCATTTAGCTTGTTGCAATAATTTCGTTGAATAAATTTCCCGTGCTTGTACTTGAGGTGTGGTTCTTGATTCCAACTTCCCAAACTTGAATGCTTTTCAATTCATTTCCAAAAAGGTGGAAACAACCATATCTGTCAAGGACTTTGATCAGCCATCTCTATTACACATCCCATCATCTGTGGTCCTATTGTGTGAAGTATCAATATTTTGTTCACTATTGTGTGAAGTAAGGTGTCCTATTGACAATCATAAGGCTGTGATAGACATGGGCATTCCCCGATAAGTATAAGAAGAATCCCAGCGAACAGAAAATTTGTGCTTCTCAACATGCTATATATACTTAGATGAGGTGAATACATGCATTAGTTCTGTAATTTCAATGTGGTTTTCTGAGAGTTTTTCTTTGATTTCATTGTCTACACTGACATACACTGAATTTAACTTTGAATATTTTGTAAGATGGAGATATATTGACTTTAGGTACCTTTTAAAGTTTCTGCATGCATGAGCATCAATGGGACATCTGGTATCGTTGAATTTATTTATTTATTTTTCTGGTTTCATCTTCTCTTTTGTCAATAAATTGTACATAGAAGAGAAAAACTAAAGGGAAAGCGAAAAAAAAATGGCTCGCTGCTCTTTTAAGAAATTTTTCTGGTATCGCTAGCTCCTCCCTTTACTTAGATGAAAAGTTTGGGTGCCATCAATTTGTCAGCAGCCATTTTCTCTAGTACTCCCTCCAAGTTGTCATTGTTTATTTCTGCTGATGCGTGACAAAGGATGTTTGACACGTTCGGGTTACGTATGCTTTTTTTTGAAAGGCAAGCAGGGTTTTTATAGGATCCCAAAACCCATAAAGATACCGTAAGCTGGGTTTTAACCCATGACCTAGTGGTACCATCCGCCAAGCTCTAACCGTTAAACTGTCATGCCATTGACAACGGGTTACGGATGCTATTAAAGCATTAATTGCATAATTTCATTTGATGAAGATCCAATTTGATGCTTGATGATGGGTGCTTTAGTTGGTATTCTTGCAACATTTGTAGCAAAATCTATCTTAATGAATAGTAGGACTTGGAGTAACAATATTAATTACTTGAAATTCTGCAGTTGGCATACAGGTAAGATGGAAATAGTAGCATGGTTTATATCCCGACCGCACATTAAAATTGAAAATTTTTTAAACATTGGAATAGTGGACAGTTTATATGAATTTGGAGTGGACATGGATTGTCTGACCAAAATAGCACCCAAAAGCGTCATGGTGAAGTTTAGGTTCTTCTTCCACACGTTGTACTTCCTCGCCAGAATATTAATGCTGCAGGGGAGATGTTTGAAAACCACAATGTTTTTCGGTGATGCATGCTATAACTTAATTTCCATCTAGAAAATTAGTTCCCTGTTTGGCACAACTTTTGATCTTCGATCAGATAGTGTTCCTAATTCTGGTTGAAAATAAACCCACACAATTGAATGTGAAGTTACTCAATTCTATCTGAAGCTATATTATTGCCTTGTTTATTGTCTTCGGGTGAGATTGATCCCTAGGGTCATTGTTTGAATGAGATTGTTGTTATACTATAGCTCATAGAGTTCAGCCTGAGTTACAAAAAGGTCTGTAATTTGGAAGTACCAGAGTCAAACTACTGATTATGAATGGACGTCCCCATTGCAAAAACTAGGAGGGACGATCTTCATTTTATTTTTGTTAATCTTAGTTGAGTTTCTTATGTTGGTTGTTCTTGTAATGGATAATTTTCTTGTAGCTAACGTTAGTCAGGTTTCTTGCCACAAAATATATGAAGCTTTTATGACCATCGTCAGATCCTCCTCAGCTTTTGCTTCCCCCATTGTTTGATTCATCTTGAAAATACCATTTGGAGGACAAAACTAATATGTAGCTAATAACAAAAAGGTTGAATTTTAAATGATTTTTTTTTTTACAAATTAACTATACTGTTCTACAGTAGGAAAGAAACAAATTACAATTGGATAACTATTATGTATATAGAAGCGAGCAGTCATGATAACTATATATGAAGATGGTCTTTAAACAACTAAAATCAAATATTACATACAAAAATGTTTTCATCGAAAACATGACATATGATCCCACTCCAGAGAACTGAGATTGACATCTAGATATGATTTAAACTCGGGGTTCAGGTCTTGCAGGAAGGAAAAATCCACCTGTATGTGATCGTCTGGAATATGTCCGCCCATCAAGAAGGTGGACTGATTAATTTGAAGTGAATAATGTATTTCAGTTTCCTTTTGTAAATATGATGAACAAGACTAAGGGTGTGTTTGGTTGGATGAAATATTGATCCGTGGGACTTCTACATTTAAATTCTAAACTGAGGTAGCACTTATAATCTGCCATTAAATTTTGTAATCAATGGTGGGAATGAGAATCTCATAAACATGAAAATTACACTCTTTAGTCCCCCAAAGCACGTGATTCTTATATTTACGTGATTCTTCCATTGTGTTACCAACTATAAACTTGAAGTATTACATTTTTGTTGTTTAGCAGAGGTTGCACGTGCAGAGATATTAGGTGTGGATGTGACATATTATACAATTATCATCAGGGGCGGGAGGGGGTAGCTGCCCACCCCCTTCAACTTTCAAAATATTTTTGGTATATACTTATAATATGATTATTGTTCATTCAATTGTTTTTACATGTCGCTATTGGTGTATTGGTTGGAAGTATAATTTTTTTTTTCATGTTTATTGATAATTACTATTCTTCATCATTGTTAGTCGCGTAAAATTTTTTTTTCAATGCATATTTATTAGTAATTGCAAACATTAAAATAATTGTTTAGTTTAATAAAAATTTATTTTCAATTTTCTTGGAGGGTACGATTTCTTTATGGCTATTCACAACTACTATCTTGTCATTGTGACATGCCTCTACTTTTTTGCTTTTACGCAATTTATTATGTAATTGCAAACATTAAATAAATGAATTGTTTGTTCACAAGTGGTATAAAACCTCCAACAAAAAAATATTTGAAATTAATATCTAAAATAATAACTATAGAATTCAATGAAAATATATACCATTAGCCAACTCGTACAAAATTTGAGCCTCATATAAACTATTTTTTCTATGAAATTGAATTAGGATCTTATTATATTCGCAAATTTCAATTTTTTTTAGCTTCAACTAGATACTTATCCTAATTATTTTGTGATTTTAATTATAAATTCTAGTTATTACACTCGCTTGCCCCTTGCTAAGGTTATCAATATTATGACCTTATTTTGGATTAAAATTGGACTACACTGGATTCAATTTGGAATATGCAATGTATTTTTGATAGTTGTATTTTTTTATTAGTTACTAGCTCGGGTAGGAATTTTTTTTTTGCTCCACCCTTGATAACTACTGATGCAGTCATTTTTTGCTCCTTGCTCTGACCTTGACCTGCAAACATGCTGACCTGCACAAGGAACACACGTGAGCCACAGACCACCATTGTGTTAGCCGATGACACTTCGATGCTAAAGTCAGACATGGATATGAGGAATGCGTAATGATGTAAACAATAAATTTTTAGCGTACCTTAGCTTATGAACCTCATGTCTTATTTATAGTGTTAGAGTCCTGGTTCGACCATGCCATCGGTGGCGTAGTGTTAGGGAAGGAGATTTTCGTGGAGATCATTATCTAATCAGAAGTTGTGCTGTGGAGGGAAGTTTCCCTGCTAGCCTTGTGCTCTTAGATACGCGGGAGATAGTTCATAATCTGAGAGTAGTCCATAGATAGAAGCCTCCATATGTGACATATACTTTGGTAATTGTTTCCTAGTAAAAAATAAAGAGCTGTTGTAATTGCCTGTCAGAAGCTGATCCTCGAGATACTTACCTTAGCAAGGCTTATTGGTATTGAGGATAGCTGTGAGACACGTGGGCTTAGCAGGCTGTAAGACTTTGGGTCCATCTGGCAGACTGCATTGGGCGGGCTTATAATCGCTTGGGCCAGATCAGTATTGGGCTGACGCTAGGGCTTATCATTCCTCGAGATCATCGTGACATGTATATGGCGCAAATGAGGGACCATTTTGGTGTATCATCAGATACTCCCCCTAAGTTAGTGGGGCCATCACATCGGTTCACTAAGTCACTTCTTGAAAAGATACATCGCTCATGATGATTGAGTCTAAATCGTTGCTTGAGCCGCACGCTTCATTAATTGACTGTGCGTCAATTCATTGGAGAAGAGGCGGGAATTCAATCCCTATTTAGATATTTCTCTCTGCGGAGACTGACTTTTCTATTTCCTTTGCTCTTAGAAATTTTGCTCTGTTCATCTTCTGATTGAAAGTTTGTTCATCTTTTTCATGGCTCACCAAAACCATCTTGATGACGCGACTTTGGCAAAGGCTTTGAGTTTTTCGAAGACAAGTCGCTTTCTGAATCAGGCCTTGTTGAAATCTGGTAGAAGTTTGGGGTCCCTAAGGACCTGCGGCTATATGCTCTGAAGGATGATCAGACGCCAATGTTTTCACCAGCGAGGTTTATCTGTTTGCACTGCGAGATGCTCCAAACTGGAGTCTGCTTCCCTGTTCTTGACATGATTTGGGACTTCTTGGATTTCTTTGGAATCCCTCCTGCCCAGTTGGTACCCAATGGGTACAAGATTATTCTTCTTATTTTGATCAGAGCGAAGGAAGCTAGTGTTCACATGACTCCGCGGGTGATCCAGTTCCTGACTTCTCCTCGGTTAAATGACCACGCCGTTTGTAAGATGACGTCGTCGACTTGCTTTGAGAACTCGCCGGATGACTTCAAGTTCTGGCAAAAGTACTACTTCTTGGCTCCTACGGATTCGAAGTACTTCCATTTCAAGGGTTATCCTGTCGAACGAGAGTTCAGGCCACTTTGTAAGTGTAGCTTTATCTTTTGATTCCGTTGTGCTGATTGCATGCTAATTGATGCTCGTATTTCTTCGCAGGGAGGTTTCCCACTACTTTTCTTACCCTAGAGGAGCGAAACATTACAAAGAAATTTTGCGATTTGTTGAAGAAGAGTGTGGAGGAAGTCATATGTCCTACCAACTTTAGTCGCAGTAGGTTGGGGGACAACTGGCATGAGGGCCCCATTCTTTACGGATCGTCGTGAGTTAAGCCCGAAGGTGGGGCCCATTCTAGAAAAAGGAAAACCGCCGAAGTTAAGGCTCCTGCTTTGTTTGACACGGAGGGGCTTTCTGAGACGTTCGCCTCCTTTGTAGATGCGAAGAAGTCCCGTGTTAGGACTGGGTCGACTTCCAAATGGCTTGCTTCTATTAAGGGAGGAGCGTGAGCCTAATCGACCTGCTAGGGCGGAGGTCGAAGTGTTCGACTGGGAGAGGGACCACTTATGATTAGTAGGGGCTGAAGATGAGTCGAATCTTAGTACCACGCAGGCCAAAGCTTTGAGCGAGAAGCTGATGTTGGCCGCTGTGGGGGCTTCTACTGGTGCTGATCTGTTCATGATCCTTTCGCTAGAGGGTCCTGATGAGGATTCTTCTGAGGTCCCAGAGTCCAATCGTTCCATTGGTGGGTCGTCTAGTAGTGGTAGTGGTGAGACAAGCCAAGTTTCTCATAGTTCGCATTGTTCCCCATCTTGTTCCAGACCGCATTTCAGGGTGATGGAAGGTCTGTTAGACAACTCGCTTATTTCTCTTCCTTTAGATTCTGTTGAGTCGTCTTGCAATAAAGAGTCGACTGTTGGTGACAAAGGAAAGGTGGTGCTGGTGTAATTCCTCATCCGAGAGAGTTCCATCCGGACGCGCATATAAATCTATTTGCTCCGAACATTGTGAAGATGAGCAATCAGGCCTGGTACCAGGAGGTTGATGGGGATTATGCTTCAAGGAAGCATATAAGCAGGCTTAATAGTTGGCTGATAAACCATACTCCAAACCCGAGGAAGATACACTAGAAGGGCGTAGGATAAGGGTTTAAAGTACCTTATGCTAGGAATGTCTCACTTGAGCCAGGTGGTCATCGTTGGGATGGAAGTTGAGGCGACTCGTGAGAGGGTGTACACCATGGAGCGTGTCTTCTCGAACATGCAGAGGCTGTATTCTGACGCGTTTTATGAAATTGAGCTACTGAGGAAGCAGATTGATGAGAGGAGGCTGGAATAGTTGGTCGTTGTTGTTGAGACTTAGAGGGTTCTTCTGGAAGCCCTTGAATCCGACTTAGCAGAGATGGTGTCTGCAAGGGACAGATTCAAGCAGGAGTTGGATCTGAACCGTCGTGATCTGGAGGTTGTGTTGGAGGCTGCAGCAAAATTGCGTTCTGAGCTGTGGTCTTCTGCTAAAGAGAACGCCTTGAAAGAGGCCGATTGAGCTGTTCATAGACAACAGTTGGAGTCTAATATGGAATTCAGTGCTTGGGTGGCGAGGAAGACCAAGGATCAGCATAAACTGGAGCAACATGAGCTCAGTGCCGTAAAGAGCAATCTGATTACGGAGCAGTCTCATGTCGATGCGCTGACTGTCAAGTTGGAGCTATTGGAGCGTGAACTTGTTGAAGCAAAGGTGCATGAGAAGAGCTTCTCTAGGAACAAGGCAAGTGTGACCACTTGTGTTGCGAGTGATTATGACCTGCTCTACTGTGAGGTCTCAGAGTCATTGTAGTTTGGTTACATCCAATAGTGGGTATTCCACGGATGGTTTGGAAGCAGGCTATGCTACCCAAGATGTAGCCCATCCTTAAGGTAAGTCAATGGGGGCTTGTTTTCCCTACCTGACTGTCGGTTGCGATTGCTGGCATGAGTGTACTGTGATAGCCGAGCACATGCGTTGTCTTTGAGTTAGAGCGTTTGTTTGCCAGTTAGGTTTCGTAAGCTCAGGCTGGCATTCCATGTAGCACTCGTTCGCGTGTTGGCGGGACGATTTATGGGTCGACATGAACGACCTTTGCTGATAATAGAATGTCAGCCCGTGTGAGCGTGAAGACGCTGCCTGAGCTGTGATTTATTTCTGCGACCGCTGTTTCGAAAGGGAGCGGTGGTCGCATGGTGAGCCGTCAAGGGCTCCCACATTCTGAACCATCTATGCCCGAGCAGAGTGGACTACAGGTTCGGGGAGTAAGGATTTAGCGATCATGGTCTGTTAAAAAGTGATGATCCCGTGGCGAGCCGTCGACATCAGTTTGGGACTGACTAGGCCCCCACCTTTCAAACCATCTATACCCGCGCATAACGGGCTACAAGTTTGAGATAAGGGAGTTCGGCGACCATGGTCTGTAGAAGAGCAGCGGTCTCGTGGCAAGCCGTCGGAATCAGTTCGTGACTGACTAGGCTCCCACCTTCCAAATCATCTACACCCGTGCCCATCAAGCTACAAATTTGGGAGTATTCGGCAACCATGGTTTGTAGAAGAGCGGTGGTCCCGTGGCAAGCCGTCGGAATCAGTTCGAGGCTTACTAGGCTCCCACCTTCCAGACCATTTACACCCGCACAGATGGGGCTACAAGTCTGGGGTTGGTGATTCGGCGACCATGGTTTGTAGAAAAGCAATGGTGCCATGGCGAACCGCGACATCAGTCGAAACTTACTAGGCTCCCACCTTCCAAACCATATACACCCGCGTAGAGTGGGCTACAGGTCTGGGCTTTGATTTGAAGTTGTCGTTGTCGGACGTCACCAACTAGGCTTACTTGATCAGGTTCAATGACCGTTGTCCGTGAAGAGGGCAACGGTCCTTGGTGAGTCGTCGTCATCAGACGTAAAAGCATTGATTATACTCCTACTTCCTAAACCATTGACATCCACACTGGGCAGACTAGGCATCAGGATGAACCAGAAGCCGTCGTCATCAACCGAAGCTTACCTAGTTAGGTGAGGGCTCCGCCTACTAAGGGCGTGCGAGCTTATGTTCGCGGGCATAGTGCAACGTACGGACGAAGTTCTTTTTGAAGGAACAAAAGTACCTTAAATCAGCTGGTGATATGCGGGTGTGATCCGTGTGTCAGAAGTGACTAAGGTTTCTGATGCTCATGTCAGGCACGTGGTAGGATACTGCTTGAATAGTGGGTTGAGCTCATGGGCCTGTGGGAAAAGAGCTAGGGTTTGTCATAAGATCAAGACGCTACGTGTACAATTTAGATTGCATGTGGACACGTGTATGGTGTAGATAGCGAGATGGTTGAGTATCGGTTACTCCCCCCAATCAGTGGGGTTGCATGCAGCATCAATAATTGGATGAACGTGGTTCTGTGCAACTTCCTTAGGAACCGTCGTCTCCTCGTTTCCCATACGGTATTCAATGCTGCAGTTAATGTTGAAGCTCCTGTTTGGTGAACCACTATGCACGCTTCTTCTAATGCTTTTACTTGAAGAACATGTTTTGGGTTTTCCAAAGGCTAAAGGGAGAGCTCCGACTTTGGAGTCTTCGAATGTTCTGTCATTTGCGCCGATGAGTCATGATAAGACTTGATGTTATGCGTGGTTACCTACTCTGGGTGAGCACCTAATTGGTTCGCTGAGACTTTGAAATTTCTTCTCGTATTGCCAAGAAGAAGTACGGACTCCCTTCCAAGGGATGAGTCTGTCGTTTATTCGCCCACGCTTCGATGTTACCTTGTGCTACTCTGCCCGCTAGTAGACACTTCCTGCAGCTAGTTTATGGTTGATCGAAGTGTTGGCAGATGCGTCCTTGCTTCTGGGGGTGGTATCTCGGAGTCATCCCGAATATCGCGCATGGGAAAGTGCCCTCGCTTGGCACCAGTGTGAGACCTTGACTGCTTCATCGTTTATAACCATATTTGTCTGTCCTCTTCTACCTCCTTCGGGAGGATGGATTGAAGATGTCTACAACTTTTTGCAAGGTCTTATTGTCTTTGGCGGGATGCTCTCTTGGGTTGATTTGGCGAAACAACTAGCTGTTCTGTACTTTCAACTCCTTTCGCACATTTATCTTTGATTTTGGGCCATATTTCTCAGAGAAGTCGCTGAGTGGAGTTTACTTGGGGTACCTTTGTTGTTGCTTTTGAGTCTTCTTATGTAGTCAGACTGTTCAAGCGATTTTTTACTGTATGTCGCATCGAATCTGGATGCTTGTAGTTTGTAGTCTTTTGAACCTGCCTTTGAGCGATCGTTGTTGCATCTTTTCAGTAATCAATAGAGTGTGTTTGCGTAATTATTTTTATTTCTTAATTGATTGCAAATCACATAAATTGCTAAGAACTAAGACTCTACATTGACTATGGTAGGTAAAATAAACAACTGAAATAGACTAATTGTTGGTGGGGAGAGGTCGATCTAGCCCTTAAGTGAGTTCGCATGGCCCTAGCTGGATCGTTGTTACCTTCAGTGAACTGCCTCGCTTCGTTTATGTCGCCGAGGTTACTGAAGAATAAACCTTGCGTGAGAGTTTGTTTCGGGTCGACTGTGTGTCGGGGGGTCATACTTTCGTCAACATTGACCTCTTCACTTCGATGGGTTTAAGAGCGAGTTGCTCCTGTACCGCTTGAATGTCCCCCGTTTTTGAGGTGAGCCACCGCTGTTGGGATCTCGTCTCCACGTAGGTGGAGCGACTCTTCCACAATATCAAGGTATGGCTTCAGTGCAAGTCGCCCCGTGGGCTCCAGTTGGATTTGGGAACATTCTATTTGCTTCAGTACAACGTAATGGTAGCCTCATGTCGTTGGTTGGTCTCTACGTATTGTTCCTTCCGAGTGGTTGCTGTGTACTTAACACAATGGTGAAGGGTGGAGACTACTGCTTCCATCTGGTGGAGCCATGGTCTTCCCAGAATAAGGTTAATGGTAGACGACGCGTCTACTACCATGAAGTCCAGAAACATGACTTTTCTTAGCTGTGGCTCTCCTGCTACTATCGCTAACTTTATCTTTCCTATAAGGAAACATTTTTCTCTGTTGAATCCAGCCAGGGGATAGTCTGAGGATGTCAGATTCTCATCCTTGAGGTCCACACTGTGGAACGCATTGTAGAACAAGATGTTGTGAGAGCTTCCCGTGTCCACAAATCCCTCTTCACCTCCCACCTTGTAATGGAGACCGATATGACGAAAACATCATTGTGAGGTGTGCAGACGCCTTCGAGGTCTTTGTCTGTAAAAGTTAAGGTGGGGATGGGGCTTTGCACCCTCGAGTAGTAAACGGGTCTGTCCTCCTCTGTGGTCTGCGTCTGTATCTCCAGTAGAGTTTGCTTGCGATACCTGTTCACCTAGTCTTCATCCGTTACGACTCCATGTAGAACATAGATTATGCTCATAGTCTCCTTCTCGATCTCCTTAACTGTCCCCCCTATCCCTAGGTCGTCTGGTTTCTTATCAGAACTCAGGAATTACTTTAGTTTGCCCCTGCGGATCCAGTACTCGATCTCGTACCTTAGACTTTTGCAGTCGTTGGTGGCCACCCTCATTATGGTATGAGCAGTACTTACTGTTGTCATGTTTGGAAGGGTCTTCGCACTGCTTCGGGCGCCACTTTAGATCTTCCCAGTTTTTCATGGAATTTAGGACATCCGATAGGCTAGAATTAAGGGGGTCATGGATTTGGATCCAACGTAGTTGGAAGCTTTCTTTGGCATGGCCCGGCCAGAGTCTAACTTGTTGTCATTGCGCTTTCGCTTGCTCATTTCTTCATCATCTCTCCTTCTTCCCTCCTTCATGTCCTTAGGAATGGAGGGCTTCTTCTCAACTTCCGTTTTCCTCTTCACGGTTTTCATCTCTTCTTAGGTGATGTACCTCTGAGCGCCCTTCAGGAATCCCATCATATTCAAAGGGGGTTCCAAGGTGAAGAAGTCATAAGACTTTCCCTCTTTTAGGCCTGCGTTAAAAGTCGTCATGGCTATCGTCGCTGCAGCCGTCAATGAGCGTCAACTTGTCGTTGAAGCGCATGACATACTCTCTGATTATCTCATTGGATTTCTACTTCAGAGAGAGTATGTAGTGTGGCCTTTCCGGAGACGGTGACTTCCGACAAAGTGTGTCAGTAACTACTTCGCCAACGCCTTGAATGAGTCGATCGAACTTGGCGGGAGGCTATGGAACCATGTTAATGCTGACTTCTTTAGGCTAGTAAGGAAAGTTGCACATCACCGACTCAAATCCTTCTTTGAGTGCCATTACATGCTGGTAATTGCGTAAATGATCGAATGGATCGGTGGTCATGTCATAGAAGTCGAGATTTGGAGGCGTGAGCTTTTAGAAAAGCCTCATTTATGATACGGTCCACGAACGGTGGAACAGAGATACGATATAACACGTCCGGGTCGTGTGCCCCTCTGCGGAGGGGGTTCTGCGGGGCGAGTCTGTCTGCCCTGAAAGTCGGTTCCGCATTGGCTGCATCGCCTCTTCTGATCCAATGGAAACTAGCAGGGGCTTAACTCTCCTGTGTTTGTTCTCTGTTGCCTTCCAGAGATGGAGGTCTGTGTTGCTTCTAACTTCCATTAGCAGGTGGAGGGTTTTGCTGTATGAGAGCCTCCACTGCTTTGGCGATTTGTTGTAATGGAGACAACAACAAATCTATCATGGGGTCTGCCGTTGCTGTTGCTGGAGCAGGAGTGTGAGCCTGCTGCCCGTGTGTCATCGCCACCACTGAAAGCGGCGATTTTGCGCCAGTCTGAGCGTTCGACGTGTCCCCTTGTTCTCCATTTTTGCGTGATCTAGTGGTCACCAGCTCTTTATATTCTGAAGAGAGATGATGCTAGTGAAAGGATAAGAACTTTGTCGTCCCCACAGACGGCTGATGTTAACATAATTATTACATAATATACCTTCTAATTTATATTTGTTAGTGTTTCGAATAGTGTATTTTAGTTGAATTATTTTATTTTTGTATTTTTGTAGGATTTGGAGTTTAAATAACAAAAGTGCATTAGCGTGGTGAATTTGGAAATTCATAGACAAATTGATGAAGGGAAGCGGGAGACACTCAAGCCAAAGATTAAGAGAACTAAAGAAAAAAAATAAAGGAAATTAGTTTTGAATTTTGGTGGAACAAAGGAGTAATATGGATGAACATAGACAAACCCACATTTCCAATTATATTTGGTTTTCTTTTGTATTTGGTTTCCAATTTATATTTGGTTTCCAATTGTATTTGGTTTCCAATTTATATTTGGCTTCCAATTTGCATTTGGTTCCCAATTTATGTTTGGTTTCCAATTATATTTGGTTTCCAATTTGTATTTGGTTTCCAATTGGGTTTCCAATAAGGAGTTGTTTCTTTCTACCATAAATACAACAACACAGAGGGAAGAGAGGCACACAACGCATCAACAGCCGAGTACGCATCGCTAATCCACCACGCGCTGCCATGAAGCTCCACACCGCTATTGCTGTCATCACCTTCACCATGTATCACTAAACTTCACGCAAGGCGAAGAGATGAACTCCTAGATGTAACACACTTAATTGGTATTTGATTCGTTTTATGCTATCACGATGAATAATGATGTTTATGATTTTCACTTTTATTTAATATAGGAGTTTATGTTATTTTAGTGACAAAGATTTCATCAACTTCTTCGTAGAGTATTATTCCGGTGGTTGTCTTTTTCTTCTCCATATAAGCTTAGTCACGCTTTTCTTATGTGTGGAATTATTAAGGATCAATTGATTCTGGTAGGTTAGTTATATGTGATCGTCTTTTATTATGTTATTGTCTCCAGATATATCGTAAATTTAGGATATCACATATGACCAATCTTTGTGCTTTCTAGAAAAAGTGAAATCTAAAATCCATTTACATTAGAATATATTGGTGCATTAAAGACTATTTTCCGATTATGTTGTTTGGGATGTGAAACACGTATCGAGTCATCATAGCGAATCAATACTAGTTGGCGCGTGAAATCTAGGAGGGATTCTTGGAACCTTGTGATTTTTCTAAACTTAATTTTTATTAAACTAAATTCAATTTCATATTTTAAAATTGCTAGAATTTCTTACATTTAGTTTCACGTAGTTTTTCTTCCTAGACCTTGTTTTGTAGATCATTTTTCCTCGTGGGATCAACACCCCAATCTTTACCGCAATTGACCGCGTGTACTGTTTGGGCATAATCAAATTTTTGCGCTGTTGCCGGGGACAAGCATCATTCTACAAGGGAGGTTTTGGGTATTATCTTTCTTGCTCATTGTTTTATTTTATTTTCTTTTTAGGTTTTAGGTCCAATTTATTTATTTTTTTGTATTTTTTTATTTTTAAAAAAAAATTGCAAAAAACAAAAAAGGACATTGGGGGAGTGTGAGTAGGAATAGAGACCACTTAGGGAGACTAATTAGGGTCCCAAATTTAGAACACCCACAAATTCACATTGAGACCAAATTAAGTTTTACTTCTAATTCTAACACCATGAGTAATCACGAAGATGACCATGTTTGGTCGCTAAAGGACTATCTCCAACCCACGCGCACTGCTACTCCATCATGTATCATGTTTGCACCAAGTACACCAAAGATAGATTTAAAGCCCCATGATACAATTATTACCCATTTTTCATGGCCTAGAGAGTGAGAATCCTTATGTTCACATTAGGAAATTCGAGGAAGTTGTGG
Organism: Berberis vulgaris; assembly: GCA_963556465.1. Lineage (NCBI taxonomy): Eukaryota > Viridiplantae > Streptophyta > Magnoliopsida > Ranunculales > Berberidaceae > Berberis > Berberis vulgaris. Next base: position 74,524,889 of record OY747124.1, on the reverse strand, counting down.
CCACTTTCCACAACAAAGTTGAGGCTCTAGACTCAGTTAAACTAAGGTTTTTTCCTTTTTCCCTTAAGGAAAAAGCAAAGAGTTGGCTATACTCTTTGCGACCAAGGTCTATAGGTTCGTGGGAGAAGATGACCCAAGCATTTTTTAATAAATACTTTCCTCACCACAAAACCAACTGTCTAAATTAGAGACAGATTTCTACCTTGACTCAAAAGAAAAGCAAGACATTATCTCAAGCATGGGAGAGGTTCAAGGATCTCTTGAATACATGTCCACACCATGGGTATGAGAGTTGGCGTTTAGTCTGTTATTTTTATGAGGGGCTCACCAGTAGAGGGTGTCAGTTCGTTGAGATGATGTGTAATGAAGAGCTTTTGCATAAGGACCTTGACAAGGCCATTGAGTACCTGAATGACCTGGCTGAAAAGGCTCATACTTGGACTGGTCCAAGTGCTATTGAAAGCACGGATAGAACACACCCAGCTGAAGTCTACCAACTTAGGGAAGATGACAGCCTTAGAGCCCAATTGGATAGAGCGACTAGGGAGTTAGAGGCACTTAAGGCCAAGGATGTTAGGCCCACACATATTGTTGCCAGAGTTGAGCTACAAGACGCTTGTTTTATATGCGGGGGAGTTGAACACTTCGCACAAGATTGCCCAACCTTGACTGAGATGAGAGGGGTTTATTAGGAACAATGTAACGCCTTAGGGATGTACAGGAAGCCTTACTCACCATTCTCTAACACTTACAATTCTGGCTGGAGAGATCACCCTAACTTAGGCTGGAGGTCCAAAGCAGACCAACCTACACACTCACAGGCACAACCACCTAGGTCATAGCCTGCACCTCCATACAATGCGCAATCTAACAGAAGTTCCTTATCAGACACATTACATGCATTTATAGAGGCACAAGGTAAAACTAATAAAAAATTTGAGGTTGCATTGACACAGTTGGCAGAAGAGAACAAAGAGATCAAAAGCCAGATAACCAAGCTGACATGTTCTTTAACAGTACAAGAGCGAGGCCAATTTCCATCACAACCTAAAGAAAATCCGAAGGGCCAACTTATGGCACAAACCTCTACTTCAGACCCTCAGAATGTCAAAGAGGTTAATGCTATCACTACTCGAAGTGGTAAGATTTTAGATGGATCAAGCTCGTCCACGACTATAGGCACCTCCCCAAGTGCAAAGGAGAGCATCCCTAAGGCTGAGCCCAACAAGAACATTCCAGTTCCAGTTCCTTTTCCTCAAGCACTACGACCTACTGGAAAGAAATCGAAAATGCATGGTGAGATTCTAGAACACTTGAAACAGGTTAAAATTAACTTACCTTTGCTGCATGTGATTAAACAGGTACCAATTTATGCAAGGGTCATCAAGGATCTATGCACTATCAAGAGGAAACATCATGTCAAGAAGACTGCCTTCTTGACAGAACAGGTAAGTGCGGTGATTGAGCAGAGGACACCACCCAAGTACAAAGATCCAGGGTTTGATTTTTCTAAACTTAATTTTTATTAAACTAAATTCAATTTCATATTTTAAAATTGTTAGAATTTCTTACATTTAGTTTCGCGTAGTTTTTCTTCCTAGACCTTGTTTTGTAGATCGTTTTTCCTCATGGGATCGACACCCCAATCTTTACTGCAATTGACTGCGTGTACTGTTTGGGCGTAATCAACTGCGCCAAAATGATGCAGTCATTTTTTGTTCCCTCCTCTGACCTTGACCTGTACATGGAGCACACGTGAGCCACGGACCACCCTTGTGGTGGCCGATGGTACTCCGATGCTAAAGTTAGACATGGATCCGAGGAAGGCATAATGCTATAAATAGGAAATTTGTAGCGTGTGTTAGCTTACCAACCTCATGTTTTATTTATAGTGCTGGAGTCCTGGTTCGACCAGGCCATCAGTGACGTAGTGTTAGGGAAGGATATTTTCGTGGAGATCCTTATCTAATCAGGTGCTGTGGATGAAAATTTCTCTATTAGCCTTATAATCCTATATACGCGAGAGATAGTTTCCAATCTGAGAGTAATCCATAGACATAAACTTCCATGTGTGACATATACTCTGGTATTTGTTTCCTAGTCGAAAACAAAGAGCTGGTGTAATTGCCCGTTCGAAACTGATCATCGAGATACTTGCCTTAGCAGGGCTTACGGGTATTAACGATAGCTTTGAAATACGTGGGCTTAGCAGGCTGTAAGAATTCGGGTCCATCTAGTGGACTGCATTGGGCGAGCTTGAAACCGCTTGGGTCGGATCAGTGTTAAGCTAACGCTAGGTCCTATCATTTTCTCGAGATCATCGTGACACTCGTACGGCACAAAGGAGGGACTATTTTGGTGTATCATCAACAACAATTATCAACTAATAATTATTTGCCATTGCGCAACCCCCCCTGCACTGTTGAAAAGTAAACTTAAGACAACTTTCGACCAGAGTTTGAAGATGCTACACTTATCCGAATTTAGCTTATAATATATAAAAAAAAAGCTTTTTTTTTCTAGTTTCCAAATCTTCAAATGGTGCATCAATTGGGTTTGTACTGAGAAAGTTATGGTTAATATACTACTGACTGTTCAGTGGAAACCGAAAAACAATGAATGGTGAAAATGTGTCTTTTGAAGTCCAAGAGACTTGAATAACATAACCATGAAAGATCAAAAGGCGTCTTTTGATATGTAAGAGTGTGATTGATGAAAAGTTATCTCTTAAGTGTTCTTTGGAGTAGTATATATAGGCACAACTCAAGTTATGTTTCAATCAATAAAAAGTAGAGTTGTGTAGTCTTCTTTTATTCCTTTCATAGTTGTGTGTTTTGTTTTAATCTTCTCCCAACAAGTGGTATCAGAGCCTTGTGCTAGAGAATGTCTTCTAAAGGAGCAACTCTTTCTTTCCAGTACCCACAACTCACCAAGATTAACTATGAGAATTGGGCAATTCGAATGAAGGATATCCTTGGTTCTCAAGGATTATGGGAGATTGTTGAGAAAGGCTATGAAGAAACTCAAAATGATGAGGCTTTGAATCAAGCTCAAAATGATGCATTGGAGAAAGAAATGAAGAAAGATCAATGTGCTCTTACCATCATCCATCAAGGTTTAGATGATGACATGTTGGAGAATGTTGCAAATGAAACCAAATCCAAGCAAGCATGGGATACCCTTCGAAATTCCGTTTTGGGAGTTGAAAAAGTGAAGAAGGTACGTCTTCAAACTCTAAGGGTTGAGTTTGAATCTCTTTCGATGAAGGATAGTGAATCCATTTCGGATTACTTCACAAGAGTCTTGGCGGTAGTAAATCAAATGAAGAGGCTTGGAGAAAAATTAGAAGATACTCGTGTTGTTGAAAAGATTCTTCGTTCTCTCAACTTTAAATTCAATCATGTGGTGGTAGCCAATGAAGGGTCCAAAGATTTGGATGCCATGTCCATCGATGAATTGAATGGATCCTTATGGGCTCATGAAGAAAGAAGAACCCAATGACGAGACTTTGAGTTTTGAAGAAGCTGTGAAAGATGAGAAATGGATACAAGCCATGGATGAGGAGATTCAAGCTATTGAAAAGAACAACACTTGGGAGCTTGTATCACTTCCAAGTGGTCATCAGGCTATTGGAGTCAAATGGGTGTATAAAATCAAGAAGAACTCTAAGGGTGAAGTAGAAAGATACAAGGCGAGACTCGTTGCAAAGGGCTATAAGCAAAAATAAGGGATTGACTATGATGAGGTCTTTGCTCCTGTTGCCCGTTTGGAGACAATCCGGATGTTAATATCACTTGCAGCACAGAATCAATGGAAGATCCATCAAATGGATGTCAAGTCTGCTTTCTTGAATTGTCACCTTGAGGAAGAGGTTTATATTGAACAACCTTTAGGTTTTGTTATTGAAGGTTTTGAGGGTATTAAGATTAAAAAAAAGCCTTATATAGATTAAAGCAAGCTCCAAGAGCCTGGAATAGCCATCTTGATAAGTATTTTCAAGATAATGGTTTCACTAGATATGTTCATGAATATGCATTCTATGTGAAAAAGGAAAATGAAGATATGTTATTTGTTTGTGTCTATGTGGATGATCTTATATTCACAGGAAACAATCAAATAATGTTTAAAGATTTTAAGAAGGCTATGGCTCAAGAGTTTGAGATGGGTGATCTGAGACTCATGTCCTATTATTTGGGACTTGAAGTTAAGAAAATGGAGAACAAGATTTTTATCTCGCAGGAATTTTATGCAAAAGAAGTGCTAAAGAAGCTTAACATGTTGGATTGCAATCCTGTCAACACACCCATGGAAAGTGGAGTTAAACTTTCGATGAAAGAGGAAGGGCTTAAAAAGGCTAATCCAACATTGTTCCGAAGTCTTGTGGGAAGTTTAAGGTATTTAACTTGTACCAAACCTGACATTTTATTTTCAGATGAACTTGTAGGTCGCTTTATGGAAAATCCGTCAGAGACACACATGAAGGCAATCAAGAGAATTCTTCGTTATCTTAAAGGTACTCTTGATTATGGAATTTTTTATTCGGCTTCAAATGAGTTTAAATTGATGGGCTATTGCGATAGCGATTATGCTAGAGATATTGATGATAGAAAGAGTACTACTGGGTTTGTTTTCTTTATGGAAAATGATGCAATTTCTTGGTGTTCTAAAAAGCAACCCATAGATCACTCTTTCAACATGTGAAACCGAGTATGTTGCTGCTAATGCTTGTGCTTGTCATGCAATTTGGTTAAATATATTGTTGAAAGAACTTTATTTTGAGCAAAGTGAAGCTACCAAGATTATGATGGACAACAAATCAGCCATTGCGTTAGCAAAGAACCCGGTGTTTCATGATCAAAACAAGCATATTGAGACAAAGTATCATTTTATTCGACAATGCATTGAAAACATGCTCGTAGATGTAGAGTATGTGAAATCACTTGATCAAGTTGCTGATATTTTCACAAAGCCTCTCAAGTATGATATTTTTCTGAAGTTGAGAATGATGATTGGTGTTGGAAATATGTCAAGTTTAAGAGGGAGTGTTGAAAAGTAAACTTAAGACAACTTTCGACCAGAGTTTAAAGAAGCTACACTTATCCAAATTTATCTTATAATATATAAAAAAGAAAACTCTTTTTGTCTAGTTTCCAAATCTTCAAACAGTGCATTAATTGGGTTTGTATTGAGAAAGTGATGGCCAATATACTATTGACTGTTTAGTGAAAACCGAAAAACAGTGAATGGTGAAAATGCGTCTTTTGAAGTCCAAGAGACTTGAATAGCATGACCATGAAAGATCAAAAAGTGTCTTTTGATATGTAAGAGTGTGATTGATGAAAAGTTATCTCTAAAGTGTTCTTTGGAGTAGTATATATAGGCATGTACTCAAGTTATGTTTCAATCAATAAAAAATAGAGTTGTGTAGTCTTCTTCTATTCCTTTCATAGTTGTGTGCTTTGTTTTAATCTTCTCCCAACCACGACTAAAATCCTAGGTCCGTCACTGGTTATCACTAATCGGAAACTAGGGACAATTGATGGCGCAATTGAGAGCAGTACCACTACTACCATCGCCACATGGCAATACCAAGAAACAATTGATGACTCCACCACCTCCATTTATAGAGATGTAATCATGCATGCAATCATTTTTGCAATGGGATACTCGCAGGTAGCTATGTGTTTAGAGATCATGAAATCATAATCAGCACAAAATGAAACTCACATGTTTATATATATATATATAACATTTGTAGTTGCATCAACTTATATATATGTGCAGGGGCGGATCTACAGCTTGGGTAAGGGGTCAATTGACCCCCTTAGGTTTTGAAACAAATCTACCAAAGTATGTAAAACTTCAATCTTGCCCCCCTTAGAAATTTTATTTTGCCCCTCTTATAAAAACAAGAATCGCAATTACAGATCACATATCATAATTACAATCCCTGATTACAGATTACAATTGAAGAAGACAAAAACAGTTGTCGCTTCTAATCTCCGCCTCCACGTCTTCGGTCCTTCCTCAACAATATCTTCTTCTCCATCCCTGTGAAACAAGGTGAGTTTGTTTGATTATAGGTTCTAAATGAAATCAACAGGACAATTGAACAACAAAATCACCTTTAATCTTAACATCTCCTTACCTTGGATTTCTCTGATGAATCAAAAACCTAGATCAGAAACTCGAGAGAGAGATCAGAGAGAGAGAGATGGAGAAAGATCTCAGAGAGATCGGACAGAGATCAGAGAAAGAGATGGAGATCTCAAAGAGAGATCACATGGAGAGATCAGAAACTCTTCTGATCGACCTCTCTTCTGAGGAACTCTTCTGATGAACTCTTCTAATCGATCTCTTCTGATGGATCTCTTCTGATCGATCTCTGTGATGGATCTCTTCTGATCGATCTCTGTGAACTCAGATGGATATCTCTTCTGATGAACTCCATCTTTTCACTGTTGAACTCATAGAGATCGACTTCTGATGAAAGATCTCTTCTAATGAACTCTGATGAACTCGGAAGAGAGATCGATCTTTTCAGTGTTGAACTCATTGATGAACTCGATGAACTCGATCTTTTCAGTGTTGAACTCACAGAGATCGACTTCTGATGAAAGATCTCTTCTAATGAACTCTGATGAACTCGGAAGAGAGATCGATCTCCCTGATTTTCAGTGTTTCTCTCTTCTGATGAACTCGATGAACTCGATCTTTTCAGTGTTGAACTCACAGAGATCGACTTCTGATGAACTCTGTGAACTCAGATGGAGATCTCTTCTGATGAACTCTGATGAACTCGGAAGAGAGATCGATCTCCCTGATTTTCAGTGTTTCTCTTCTGATGAACTCGATCTTTTCAGTGTTGAACTCACAGAGATCGACTTCTGATGAACTCTGTGAACTCGGATGGAGATCTCTTCTCAGATGGAGATCTCTTCTGATGAACTCGGAAGAGAGATCGATCTCCCTGATTTTATGTGCTTCTCAGTGATAAAAGTCAAGAAGAAAAGAGAGATATGTAAAGAGAAGAGAATAGAGAGATATGAAAAGAGGAGAGAATAAAGAATTCACATCTCCTCTTTTCATTTTAGATGTCAGGGATGAAAATTGATTTTAAGTCACACGTTTGATATTTGATAAAAAGAGGAGAAGGACAATACATTAATCAATTTATTTTATTGCAATGGTTGAAAAGATAAGAAAGATATAAAAAAACATCAAAATTATTTTACTGTAATTATTGATAAATTTAAGTTTTTTTTTTAATAAAGAGATAAAAAAAATTCATACTTTGTTAATTTATCATCTTTATTTGTAAAGGAGAGTTTTATATTTGATTTTTAATTTTATTTGTTTATTTGGTTAGGCTTTAATAAAGTGGGTATTTGACCCTTGAAGCTTAAGTGGGTATTTAATTTCATCTGTTGAAAAGGCCATTATCTCAAGTTCTTGGTATTTGGTGAGGTTTCTTCTCTTTCATGTGTTAATTATTTATTTACATTACAAATTTGATAATTTGAGAATCTGTGATAGCATTTTTTTAATATGAATATTGGGATTATATGTTGTATTTGTGTAGTTCAATAGCTGTGCACTTGTGCTTACGAGTAATGGATAGATACATTAAAAGAATAAATGATGTGAGTTCTAGTTCTACTGCTCGGGCTGACACTGATAGGTTTGATAAGGAACTTCCTAGTCCCAAAAGGAGTTGTATTGAGACTGAGTTTGATCCAGAAACTCTTCTAGCAGATCCTGGATTACGTAAGCCAATCAAGGAGTATCATCCCAACATAAGGGATGAAATTCGAAGAACATACTTGCAAAAAGGTCCTTGCCAACCTTGGACACATAATTTTAAGCAAACTTTGCAAGGAAAAGTCTTACGGCGTTTCAATCCTTCTTGGTTTGATGAATTTCCTACATGGTTAGAATATAGCATAGAGAAAGAGGCTGCATACTGCTTGTGTTGCTACCTTTTCAGATCTGAGAGTAAAGAGCATGTGGGTACTTGTGATGCTTTTGTCGTTGAAGGATTTACCAATTGGAAGAAAAAAGATAAGTTACAAACACATGTTGGAGGGTCTAACAGTGATCACAATCAAGCTTGGAGTAATTGTGAAGCTTTAATGAATCAACAACAACATCTTCGAACTGTTGTGAATAAGCAAACAAATGAAGCTCGAAGTGATTACAAGGTTCGTCTAAATGCTTCTGTCGTTTGTATTCGATTCTTACTCCGACAAGGATTAACTTTTCGTGGTCATGATGAATCTTGTGATTCAAACAATCGAGGAAATTTCTTGGAAATGTTACATTTTCTTGGTGACCACAGTAATGACATCAAAAGGGTTTGCTGGGAGTTAAAAAAGAAAAAAAATTCTTAGTCGGTTCGAAAAATCACGTTCAGGGGTAAATTAGTCTTTTCAAACTTTTTTGCCCCCCTTTGTTAGCAATCCTGACTCCTCCCCTGTATATGTGCTCATTACTTCAGGCGGTCTGAGCTTTGTGACGGTTTCCTCTGGCAAAATGAGGCCACAATACTTTGCCATATAGATGTTCTGACTATTCAGTCATTGGCTGGGTATTATTTCATTTCATGTGCACACAACGCGTTGATGAGTTTTGGGAAAAGTTTCACACAAAAGTGTAACCCATGTTAAAAGAGACCATTGGTAACAGTAACAACACCGCATGTTAAGATTAAATGCACAGCATAAAATCGATTCTCTTTCGGCATATTTTAAGCCGAGCCACTGGTCTGATTAGGCTTGGCAAAAAAAGTCAGGCCTTTTACACCACAAATATGTCATCTATCCCATTGTCATATCCCCTGATCATGATTGTATGTGATTCACTCAGTCACATTAGGGCTAAGACTATGTATAATCGACCCAATTACACCCAAGTCGAGAGCCACATATATACTATTCACTACTTTTACAGATTGACTTGACTTCTGTTTCACAATATATTGGCCTCTATCATCATCAAACCAAGGATTTTTTTGGTACTTGCTTTTGCTGATCTTGGGCACTTTATAGTATGACATACAAAATATACTTGCGCATTTTTTTCCTAGCACGCTATACATTTGAAATTGCCTCCGGTTGTATGGGTGTTCTTTTAACTGCAACTAAACATTAGTAAGTCCATGTTGTTATCTTGTAACAGTATAGATAAAAGTATCCATCCTTTTGTTTTCAGTGTTGCAACCCCCCCAGCAACACGACAGAATGTGAAGTCTACTACCATGATCTCTGCTTTGCCCAAGTAGAAAGTTACCAAATTAGGTACTTCTCTTTTAGATGCATTGATTGAGCTAATCATGCTTGTCAAATGTTTCCCTGAACCAAATAAGGTCCTCAAGTGAGATGGAGCCTCCAGGACATTCCTGTTTTAACATCTTAATACGCAATGGTTGCGGTCTTGTTATTATACATTATTTTGTTCCTTAAAAACTTTCACCCATAAAAAAATTAAGAAAAAAAATGAACAAATGGTAAGTTTGGCAGCAGCAGTTGCAATATAATATGCAAAGAGCAAAAAGGGAGACCTTGTATTCCATGCCTCTAATGAAGCAAGCTAGATAGACTTTAGAATATCGCTTACATGCTTAAATCAACGTGGAACTCGTAGTTTATTATGTTTGTTGAGCTTCTTATACTCGTTCTTGTAATGAATAATTTCTTGTAGCTAATATTATTTAGGTTTCTTGCCACAAATATATGAAGCTTTTATGAACATCATCAGATCCTCCTCAGCTTTTGCTTCCCCCATTGTTTGATTCATCTTGAAAATACCATTTGGAGGACAAAACTAGTATGTAGCTAATAACAAAAAGATTGACTTGACATGAAAATAGAAAAGTTTACAAATTAACTATACTATTCTACAGTAGGAAAGAAACAAATTACAATTGGATTAACTATTATGTATATTGAGGTGCGCAATCATGATAACTATACATGAAGATGATCTTTAAACAACTGAAATAAAATATTACATAGATAAATGTCTTCATCTCAAACATGATATATGATCCCATTTCAAAGAACTGAGATAAATCTAACTTATGCATCATGACTTATTGAATACACTATGTGGTTCGACATAGTTGCTCGGACCAAAGTGTTTACGACTAAGTCTGACTTAGGACGAGTCTGACTTATACGTCCTAACTTATTAAATATGCTTCGTGGTATGAAATGGTGATCGAAGCAGAAGATTAACAACTAAGTCTGACTTATTGAATACAATACGTGGTCCAACATACTTGTTTGAACCAGAGTGTTTACGACTGTCTGACTTATACGTCATGACTTATTAAATATGCTTCGTGGTCCAAGGTGGTGATCGGACCAGAAAATTTACGACTAACTTCCTAGTCTAATTTTGACGTCAAGACTGGATTAGATTATTGGAGCAGGGGACAAGAAGTTCTTGGAATTTGGAAGTTTATTGATAATACTTCTTCAAGTGTTCGACATTCTGTGGTCTTTTAAGTTGCTCACTCATCGAATTTTGTAGCCAGTATGTTCCCGGTCCGTTGATTTTCACTACTTTGTATGATCCTTCCCAGTTTGGATTCAGTTTACCCGTGCCTGGTTCTTTTCTATTGAGTTAGACCTTTTTTAGTACCCAATCGCTGATGCTGAACATTCGGGGCTTGAATTTGTTTGGCCATTTTCTTTGGTAGGCAGCTGCTTTGATTGAAACTTTGTCTTGTTTCTCATCGATAAGGTGTAGTCTGATGCACAATGCTTCGTTGTTGTATTCTGTCCGAAACTCTTAAGTTCTGAATGTTGGCATGCCAATTTCTACCGGTACCATTGCCTCGAATTCGTATGCCAGGGCGAATGGTGTTTCTCCGGTCGGAGTTCTCTTCGTTGTTCTGTAGGCCCAGAGGATGCCTGGCAGTTCGGACACCCACAACCCTTTTGATGTTTTGAGCTTCTTCTTGATTGCTTCTAGGATTGTTCGGTTGGTCACTTCTGCTTGCCTTTTGCTTGCAGATGAGTAGGTGCTGAAAACTGGTGCTTGAAGTTCAAGTTCTCGCACAACTTTGTGACTTTTTTTGCCTTCAAATTGAATTCCATTGTCAGTGACAATTACTTTGGGGACTCTGAATCTGCATATTATGTCCTTCCAGAAAAAAATTTCAATCTGGGCTTCTCCTATCTTCGCCAATGGTTCTACTTCTACACATTTGGTGAAGTAGTCTACTGCTACGAGGAGGAGCTTTTTCCTGTTGGATACTGGAAGTGGGCCTACGATGTCCATTCCCCATTACACAAATGGCCACGAGCTATTCATCGGGATTAAGTTTTGGCCTGACATGTGAGTGTATTGAGCAAATCGTTGACATTTGTCACAAGCCCAAACTATTTCATTTGCATCTTGTTGCATTATTGGTCAGTAGTATCCCAATGTTAAGGCTTTGTAACTAGTGTTTTCCCTTCTAGATGGTTCCCACATATGCCGAATTGAATTTCTCGTAGGACATAGTCGGCAACGCTAGGTGAAAGGCATCTTAGCAACGGAGCCGTGGTAGATCTTCTGTAGAGTCTGTTGTTGATCAATGCGTAACATGCTGCTTGATTTCTTAGTTTATAGGCCTCCATCTTATCCATTGGAAGTGTTCCATTTTGTATGTACACCAGGATTGGAGTTATCCAATTGCTCTCTTGATCTATTGTACCAATTTTTTCTGTTTGGTTCTCCAGAATTGAGCTTGCTTGTACTATGACGAGTGGATTATCAGTTTCGTCAGCATGTGATGCCTCTTTAGCCAAGCTGTCTGCTATTTCATTTTCCAGTCTTGCGCATTTTTGAATGATTATTGCTTTGAAACTTTTAATCAATTCTCTTTCCTTTTGATGGTAGACTTTCATTCGCGCATCTTTCACTTGAAATTCGTTGTTCAACTGGTTGATCACCAATTTGGAGTACAACGTTGACTTCTTTTATCCGAGGTATTTGGCCAATAGTAATCGGACTATTACAACTTCATACTCGACTTCGTTGTTTGAGGTTTTGAAACTGAATTTTATTGTTTTTTTCCAACATAACTCTTTTCGAGTTGTACAAAGTTATTCCAACTCGACACCCCTTCTCATTGATGCTTCGTCACAACGCAGGATCCATTATTGAGTGTTGGGTTCAATAGTTTCTTACTATTTATTGTTGTCTGGTCGATGTCCGTTGAAGCCTATGAACTCAGCGATGAAGTCCGCTAATGCCTGAGCTTTTACTGTAGTATTAAGAGCATAGCTGATTTCAAATTGGCCCAACTCTAATGCCCATTTCTGAAAGTATGGCTGCAACTTTATGGAAGATACGACCAGGGCAAGTACTAGTTTCTCTAGAGATGGATAGTTAGCTTATGTGTCCGCAAATATTTTTCTGACGTAGTAGACTGTCTTTTGTGTGCCATTTTCTTCGCGTATCAGCGTCGAGCTGACAGCATGTTAAAATATTGACAATACAAGTATAGTGTCTTGCCAGGTTTTGCCTTTGATAATAGTTCAGTGCTCCCCATGCATTCCTTCAGGCTTTGGAAAGCTCGTTCACATTCTTCATTCCATTTGAACGTTTTGATCATTTTCGAGATCTTGAAGAAGGGAAGGCATTTGTCAGATGATCTGAAAATGAACTTATTCAAAGTTGTTATCCTGTCATTGAGGCTTTGTACACCTTTGATGTTGGTAGGCCATTGCATGTTGAGGAGTGCTTGTATTTGTTTCGGATCATCTTTGATCCCTCTCTGATTGACCATGTATCCGAGGAAATTTCGTGATTCTACTTCGAACGTACACTTTTCTGGGTTCAACTTCATTTTGTACTTGCGGAGCTGGGAGAATGCTTGCTCAAGGTCTTTGATGTGATCATATTTATGTAAGCTCTTGACTAGCATGTCATCAATGTACACCTCCATGGTCTTGCCAATTTGATATTTGAACATTTTGTTCACAAAACGTTGGTACTTAGCTCCTACATTATTTAGTCTGAATGACATCACTCGATAACAGTACGTACCTCTTTCTGTTATGAAATATGTATTCTCTTGATCTGGTGGGTGCATTTGTATCTAGTTGTAGCCAAAATATGTGTCTATGAAGATTATGAGTCTGTATTCGGAAGTAGTGTCCAATATCTGATTTATACGTGATAGTGGAAAGCTATTTTTCGAGAAGGCTTTGTTGAGGTCCGTGTAGTTCACACATACCCTTCGTTATTCATTGTTTTTCTTGACTAGAACGTTGTTGGCTAGCAAGTCTAGGTAGTGGGATTCCTTGATCACCCCTGCATTTATTAAGCAATACACCTCATTGTTGATTGCTTGATTATCTTCTGGAGCAACTGGCATTCTTTGTTGTCGGACAGGCTTCATATCCGGATTGACTTGCAACCTATGAGAGATGATAGAGGGGTCAATGCCTACCATGTCCTTCATTGTCTAGGCGAAGACGCCTTAGTTATCCTTCAACAATTGGATCAGTTGTTTAGTTAGTTCTGGGCGAAGTTTCTTGCCGATTCAAACGATTTTACTCCCTTCTTCACCGCCCAGACGGACTAGTATCGTCTTTTCTTTTGGTTGTCCAGTATTTGGCCGGCCTATTGGGCTAAGTGGAACTGCATTATCCTCTGGGAAGTCGTGATCCATCTGTAGCTGACCTAGTTGTCGTGATGGCTCCTCTGATCGTGATTGTGAGATCTATCTGTTGGGGGCCTTCATTGCTACATAATGACATTAACGCGCAACCGACTGGTTTTCTTTAACAACCCCAACGTTGTTGCCAACGTGATACTTCAGGCTTGGTGTAGGGTGGAAGATACTGCACCTATTTCATGTAGCTAAGGTCTTCCCAGAAGCATATTATATGTTGAAGGCGCGTCAACAACGAATAAGTTTGTTAATAGGTTGTTTACTAGTGCGTGTAAGTCTTTCTTCATTGAACTGCATCTTGCGAAATGCCGCCAGGAACAAGAAGTTAGCCGAGCTACCTGTGTCAATTGTACTCGTTTGACTTCCCACTTGGCTATAGACACTAAAATCACCAGGGCGTCATTGTGGGGGAAATGAACTCCCTGTGCATCTTTATCGAAAAAGGTCAGAGTTGGATGGTCAATTCTGGCGCGTTGAACAAAAAGGTCCAGATATGGTATCCTCGTCTGCAAATCTTGGATGGATTGCTTTCATGATCGGTTAGATCGTTCTTTTTCTCCGGCTACGCCATGTAAGACGTATATTAGTTCTCTGGACTGTTCATTTGACCCCGTGGTAGCGTCCGCTTTCTCTTTCCCTTTGGATTGCTTGTCTTTCCACCAAAAAATTCACCGAGTCATCCTTTCTGGATCTAGTACTTTATTTCATTTTTTAAGTTGTAGTAGTCTTCCATGTCATGTTCGTGGTCATTGTGGAAAGAAACAATATATGTTCTTATCTCGTCTAGCCAGATCTCCCCTTAGTTTGAGTGGCCACTTGACGTCTTCCCAGTTATCCATGGACTTCAAAATTATTGCCAGACTCGTTTCCAGAGCAGTGAACGGTTTGTACTTGGTGTTGACCGACTGTGCTGACCGTTCATGTCTGGCTCTTCAAGATTCTAGCTTTTCAAGTTCCTATTTGCTGAATTTAGACCTGTTGTTGGTCTGATGCCTTTTGGATTGACCGTTTTCCTCTCGCGGCCTATCATCTCTCCTTTATCCTTTCCCCAATTCATTGGGAAGGACCTTTTCTCATACTCTTTTTCATCTTGGCGGCCCACATCTCCTCAATGGTGATGTATTTTTGATCACTTTTCAGCAAGATCGCCATGCTTCTCAGAGGATCTAGGTTCAGAGAGTTGTAAAATGGTTCTTTTTTTAGCTCGGAGGTGCTATGGCTGTGTCATCGCTGCATCCATCGATCGTGGTTAACTCGTTAGTGAAACGAGTAACGTACTCCTTGATAGTCTCATCGGACTTTTGCTTGATGTGAAACAAGTAGTGATGACCCTTTCTGATCCGTTGACTGCCAATGAACCTTGTGATGAAGGTTGTCGCCAATGCTTGGAAATAATCTATCGATCTAGGTGGGAGGCTATTGAACTAACTCATTGTTGTAGATGTGAGGATAGTCGAAAAGGTTCTACACAAAATGGACTATGTGCTTTCTTTCTGTGCCATCATATGGTAGAAATGACATAAATGATCTGACGGATCAGTAGTGCCATCATAAGTTTAAAACTTTGGCAAAGTGAACTTTTTCGGCAAAAGGGTCTTCATGACTGCGTCGGAGAATGGTGGCTTGGCCAACTCGTAAAGTACATTGGGGCTTGTAACTCCAATCCTGAATGGAACCTATAGGAGAATTCCATTAGTTTGGGATCCATCTCCTTACGGTTCGCTTCCCTTGAAATTTGTTCTCAAAAGCTCTGCAGGAGCTTCCTGGTTCTCTTGAACGTGGTTGGCGAAGTTTTGCTGAAGTGGTGTTTGGACATGTTCGACAGGTGAAAAATCATTCCTGAGTGAGCTTTTCAACCACTTTAGCTAGATAATCCATCTGGGCCAAGAGTTGGTCCAGTCGAGGATCGATATTTGCACCGCCGACTGTATGGGCTTGTTGAACCACCATATCGTGTGATGATATTGTGTTACCTCGTATAATTAGTTCCTCCTGCGCTGGATTTGGGGTATGCCTACTAGGTAAATCAGTTTCACAAGTCGAAGGGTTGCCTCGATTGTTGCTAAGCTGAGAATTTGTAGGAGGTTCCATTTGCACTAAATCTTTTTATTATTGACTTGCGCTAAGGAAACTACCAACAAAAGATTTTCTTTCTAAAAAGGAAACTGTTGTTCCCCACGAATGGTGCCAAGCTGATGCGTCAAAATTTGTCCTTCTAGAGATCCGACCTACAAAACAGGGTTAGATTACCAAAAACCACCTGGTTGGTGGCAGAAGGCACTTTGATGCTTACGTCAGTTAATATGTGGGAGAGAATGAATTTGGATAGAGTATAGTTCAATTGTGTTTGCGTATCTCTTGTCGAATGTTCCCTTTACCTTATATAATGTATGTAATTAACTCCTTGCATGATTTAAACATGTGGGGCGTGATTTCTGCCATGACTTGTCTCCTTCTTAATGTCTCTTTTCTCTAAAGGAAGAGATATGTTGGACCTATACTTGGGCCTTTGATTATGGTCTATTACTAAAGACATTTTTGGGCTTTAATAATTGGGTCTGCCTCTTTGGGCTTCTGGGACCGAGCATGTTATCCGTGTTGAGATCGAAGTGCATGTTCCTCGTGATGGATTTTTTTTGCCACGTGTATGGTCGTGATTAGAGGATTATTTGATGTAACATCACAAATTATGAGTGGGAGATTGTTCAAGATTGTCCCACCAAAACCCAATAGTGGGAGAAGGAGAAGGTGGTGGAGGAACTGTTCCATTGCAGTAGTAGTGGAGTAGGGATTCGACAGACCCAGGCCTAACAACAAAAGAGTATGGGTTTCCACCGGACAGAAGGCAATAATGGCGATATGAGCACCAGTGAGAAGAGACAACTGAGCAACCTTCTTGAAAGCACCCTGATGCCTATTGGAGAAGGTAACTTCAAGACTACACTTCTTGATATTTTCCATGGGAACTTTACGCTTTCCCATTGCGCTAGAGGTGCCTTCTTCAATCTTCAATCTTGAGTGAGCAAAACAAAGCAACAATGAATAACACACAACACAAGAGAAGAAAGGATTGCTTATATACAGGTTTCTACTTTCTATTCATTATCGTTGTTTGCTTGTAGAGAAAGAAACCAACAATCGATTTCTTTTTTTTTTTTACCGTTAGGGGTCCATCTAAGGTCGTCTGTGGTCGGGCTTAAGTTTTTTCTTTAGAGTTTATGTAGAAGTACAAAACCAACGAACCAAAGTCTAACGGGAGGCATCTCAGTTTTGGCAATGACTAAATGATACCACCATTGCTGCTGAAGAACACAACCACCCCACTTTTTTTGGATCTGCTGAAGAACATCGTCACCTTTCCTTCTCTCTTCATAAGAGCAACAACACCTCGCCCCACCACCCCCTAGCCGCACCATCGTTATTTTCTTCCTCGTATCCTTTGTTCATGTTCTTTTTATTAATCTTCTTTTTTCATTATATTCTCTTTTTTTTCATTTTTTTTCTCTGTTTTTTTTTTGTTCTTCTCATTTTTTCCTTCCCATCTTTTTCTCTCTGTGTTTTTTTCTTCTTATCTCTTCTTCTTCTCCCCTCCTTTCTTCTCCCCTGTTTTTCTCCCTCACCCTCACGGAGATTCCCCACTAGCCATACCTCCACGAGGGCAAAAATATTGTCCCTCGCGGAGACTCCTGCGAGTGGGAACCCACACTAGCACAAATCTCCGTGAGTATTGGTTCCCCACTCAAATAATCCTCAGCGGCGGACAAATTGTTTTGCTCCCCACTTGCAGGAATCTCTGCAAGGGCATAGGAGAAAAACAAGGGAGAAGAATAGGAAGATAGTAAATAAGAAGAGAAGAAGAGAGGAAAAGAAAAAAAAATTGAAAAGAAGAAGAGAAGAAAAAACAGAAAAGGGAAAAGAAGAAGTCGAAAAAACAGATAAGAAGATGAAGAAGAATAAGGGAAGAAAAAACAAAGAAGAAGAAGAAGTAAATAGCTGAAAAGAAAAAGAAAAAAAAAACATAGAAGAGAAGAAGCAGGCTGGGGCTGGAGTGTAGTCCTGCGGAGGCTCGATGAGGCTAGTGATGGAGGGGAGAGTCGGTGCAGCCGATGGTGGTGGTGCTTGATTGAAAAGAGAGTAAGAAAATATAAGAGATGTGGTTAGGGTTTCTTTGTTTATATTGGTGGTGTCCTTCATAAAGTAGGGCAATGGAGGAGTTCTTCAACAGAAATGTGGTGTCATTTAGTCATTACCCTCAGTATTTTGGGTTTTTTTAGGGTTAATTCCCATTTGATCCCTATTAATTTATAGTTATTCCTCTTTGACCTCCATTCATTTTTGTATTCCAATCTAACAACCATTATTGTTTGTTCAACAACTAACAAATTTCATCCAATATTTTTTAAAAGACAACTTACCCTGCTTAATTTTCCAAATCAATTTTTTTTTTAAATTCTTCTTCTTCGTCTGTTGAGAAACAGAGAGAGGCGGAGAAAGAAACGGAGTCTCCCAACCCACCTACCCCTTTAACATAGAGCTTCTGGCATCAACATAGAGCTATTAACATCAACATAGAGTTGAATTAGGAGGAGATGAAGGAGAGAAGAAGAAGAAGAAGGATGACTCTAGCAGTGGAGATTCGAGGGAGAGCTCTAAGGTTGGGGAATCCTTGAGCAGGAGATTGGGGGGGAGGGGGGGATTTGCATAAAGGGGTGCAAGTTGCGACTGGTTGGCTTGCTTGGTTTACTGTTGTGGCTGGTAAAGCCATTCAAGGTTGGATTCCTCTCCAACCTGATTCTTTACCAAAAACTCGACAAGGTAATCAATTTTATTTATTCATTTTCTTTCTCATTGTTAAGTTGTTGTTCATTTCCTCTTTTCACCTTTTCGAGCTTTCAAAATATTCTAAATTTCTTCTTTGATTGGTTACTTTTTGAATTGTCCTTGTGTTTGTTTCCAAGTTATTTTTGCTTCGGATTTCTTTTTCTTTATTTCTGTTTGATCATATGAGATGGAGATATTTATAAGTTAACCTGGAGTTGAATTTCAAGTTGATTTGTTATATTCATAGAATCAAGAAATTCATTTCTTTGTAACATATGGTTTTGGCAAGCACTTGAAGCGTCACTTGACTAATTGGAGTGTTATTGTACACCATGAATATTTGGAGTGAATTATTACTTTTTTGTTTTCAAATTTCAAATTGTATCCGTAACTTTGATTTTGATTGATACAGTTGCAGATGAAGTGATTAATAATCTCTTTTTATTTATTTATTTATTGATTGATGTTGAGATGTTGATATGTTGATTGATTGGTGCATATATTTTGATTTATTTACCTAATCCTTTATGTAGTCTTGGCTTTGTTGTTGAGTTGGCATGCTTTCATGAAACCTTTCTTATTGTCGAGGAAACCAGCGAGGGAGAGGGGTTTTACAGCTCATCTCCTTCGAAATTCGCACTGCTACGCATCTCAAAGATGTAAGTTCACATCTCGAGGGGGATGGGCGGTCACACCCTCCCCCTCGCTGGTTTCCTCGCCCCTTTCCTCGCCATTTATAATTTATGGCTTTTATGTGAAATGAAGATGATGCTTATGTATTATATTTTTAACTATTTATTATTGGTTTGTCTCAGCCTTGTCTATATTGTATTAGAAAGAAGAGAAATTCTAGCTAGCCCGTCCTCACAGCCCGTCCCATGGGACGGACCCTCCCAGGCACGTGCCTTTGGGAGGGTGTCTCGCTTTTCAACAAAACCCACGAAAGTTTAGCGGGCTTATTTCGAAAATCAAAATTTCATCCAACAACGAGAAGAAGAAGAAGAATGAAGTTGAAAGCATTTGTGACCGAAAACGGAGTGAACCTCCTGGAGAGGCGGTTCCTTCCAGCTCTAGACAAGATGGGTAGAATTTGCCACCTCTACTTAACCAGAGACCACGCAATATTTCTCCACAATCTCCTCAGCGGAGATGGCGTCCAGTGCATTGCTCAGTTCCGCAAAGAATCACTCTTCGATGACTACCGAATCTCCAGCCAGAATGATGACCGCATTGCCTTCACCATTGACCTCGGTCTCCTCCTCCGCGCTCTCCGCAGCAGCGTCAGCATTTGCATCCAAGGCGGAGGTGCACCCACCTCGGATCGCCTTCAAATCAAGTTGGTCAAGAAGCTTCCACCCAATTCTAGTGCCACACCCCCACCCATGCCTTTCCTCACCTTCGAAACCAAAGTACACTTCTTCTTCTTGACTACTGAAAACTGTTTGATGAAATGCCTAGCTGAGTTTAATTGAATGCTAACAAACTATATGCAGGGTTATAGTCGGCGGTGATTTAGGACGTGCCCATCTCGAAACCATTGTCCAGAGCTGATGTTACGCAACTTCAAGCTGCGCTGGACATGGCTCAGGATATTCCCCAGACTTTGGTTCAAGTCCCGGATTTGCATCAGCTGCAAGGGTTTGTTGATCGGCTTAAGCATGTCGGGGACTTGTTTAATATATCAATAACCCAGTATGGAGATTTGCATTTGCAAGTCTACACTAATCTCATCACCATTGGTGCTGAGTTTCGCAAGTTGCGAGTGCTTGGTCTTCAAGGTAGTCATTTAATTGAGAAATGATTTCATTATACTAGTCATATTTGCGCATCTTAGAGAGCCGCAATAGCTGATTATCCTTTGAGGCTTTGTTTCAGTGGATGTTCCACCCGGTGATCGTGATATCAGTGCTCAGACCCGCACTGAAAGGGCATTGCAGCGAGGAGAGGCTCTCTTTGTGGTATGTTATACTTTGTTGAACTTTAATTCCTTCCGGATTCCCATTTTACACTTTACTAGTTCAAACAGGATTCCTTCTATTCACTGCCACTATATAGTATCTTTGGGAGCACTATTACAGTATAAAAGAATGCACGATATGAGAATCTGATTGTTGTACTCTTTTCATGTGAACTTGGACAGCAAGTGAGCATGAAGCACTTAGCCAAGAGCTTACAATGCCAGTTGTCAACGCCGGATTGTGCATTCTATGGTAAGGATTCTAACACATTTTTTCATGCAGATGTTCTCTACTGCTCTCACTAAATTCAATCATTTTGAAATCATATAAGAATAAGTTGACAACGCTGACATTGGATGCTTGTCTGACAGTGATATTCCAGTTCTTCATCCCCGGAACACGGCAGACAGATAAATCTATCAGTTTACATTGCCGACTTCCCGTTCTAGACCCAGGCTCTGGTTGAAATTTCTTTTCAAGAAAAGGTTTATTCATAATCAAAGAATGGCTACCCTCCAATACAGAATCACTTGCGGCATATCGTCAATTTTATTTTACTGTGTAGATAAAATAATAGCTTTACATCATTGCTAGAAATTTTTCTAACCAGCTGAAGACCGTCAACCGACCCAACTAGGATCACTTGTGTTTGCCTAGGTCACATACAGTGGTTCTGACTTCTGATTGAATTTATGAAAAAATATATTCACTATGAGTATTTACTTATGCGTTAAGGTCTGATTTCTGGACCTTCTGGTTGAAAATACATTATTTGTTTTTTATCTCTCTGGATTTACCTGTCTGTTTGCTGCTGCTCGATCTTTTCAAGCTTTGTCAATACTTGGCTCATCTTGGGACGCCTCTCTGGTGCTGTAGAAGTACATTCAAGTGCAAGCTCTATTAACTTAAACATTTCATCATGTTCTTCTTTTGCTCCTGCCATCTCCAAATCCAGTATATCAATGGACCAGTCCCCGTCGACATTTGACCTCACCCATTCAGAAAGGTCGTCATCACTTGCCCATGCTATTCTACCAGTGATGATTTCTAATAATAACATGCCAAAGCAGTAGACATCGGCCTTATGAGTCAGCTTTTTCCCTTGCGAGAACTCAGGACACATTCCAACACAGAGTTTTGATACGTTTTTGCAGGTTTGCAATACAATGCAAGAAAGAATAGATCAAGAATGAAAAAATTGTCAACAAGGAAGCAATGACACAGCAAAGAAAACCAAGTTACAGCAATGTAATATGGAATCTATTTGATCAACAACAGTGTATTGTAGATTGAAATGAGGAAGTGTAAAAGATACATAGGCAATTTGAGAAGCCTAAATTCTCCTAGAGCACTTGCTCTTGTACAAAACTTTACATGAATGAATTCTACTTCTACTGTTACCTTTTTATAGTCTTCACATCTGCTACTGTCTAACTGAATCAATTAACATGAATACATCTGACATCTTGCTAATAAGACCATCTGCTATTGACAACTTGCAAATAACAACTGCCTAACAGGACCACTTGCTACTAGGACCACTTGACAGCTTGCAAGTAACAACACAGGACCACTTGCTAACAGGACCACTTGCATCACTTGCTAACAGTTCATTTACTCACAGACTTCCACATATCACTAACAGTTGCTAACAGAGCACTCACGTTTGTCTAACAGAGCATTGGCTTCATTCACATTACTGTCTGCTAGATTTCTGCTGATAGAACTGCTATACTTGTTGATCCCTGATTCCTTGCTGATCCTTGATTCCTCCTCTGATATGTCTGATGAATGGGAGGTCTATCAAGTTTTTCCCCCAAGGCTTTCGGAGAGGGTAGAAGTGATGAATGGTTGTCCCCTCTTCATGCATCTTTCTACAATAACATAGGCAAACAATCAGAAGGATGAATGGTGCCAATGCTCCTGCAACAGCAATCAAAACAATCATCCACAACTTGAGGCTTTTGTGTTTGACTTCCTTTGATGGAACCACAGGACTCGATGGTGGCGGAGGAGGAGCAATGGTATAAGGTGCATTGGCACTCACTTGCTGTCCAAGTTCACATGAAAAGAGTACAACAATCAGATTCTCATACCGTGCATTCTTTTATACTGTAATAGTGCTCCCAAAGATACTATATAGTGGCAGTGACTACCTTGAAGACCAAGCACTCGCAACTTGCGAAACTTAGCACCAATGGTGATGAGATTAGTGTAGACTTGCAAATGCAAATCTCCATACTGGGTTATTGATATATTAAGCAAGTCCCCGACATGCTTAAGCCGATCAACAAACCCTTGCAGCTGATGCAAATCCGGGACTTGAACCAAAGTCTGGGGAATATCCTGCGCCATGTCCAGCGCAGCTTGAAGTTGCGTAACATCAGCTCTGGACAATGGTTTCGAGATGGGCACGTCCTGAATCACCGCCGACTTATAACCCTGCATATAGTTTGTTAGCATTCAATTAAACTCAGCTAGGCATTTCATCAAACAGTTTTCAGTAGTCAAGAAGAAGAAGTGTACTTTGGTTTCGAAGGTGAGGAAAGGCATGGGTGGGTGTGTGGCACTAGAATTGGGAGGAAGCTTCCAGACCAACTTGATTTGAAGGCGATCCGAGGTGGGTGCACCTCCGCCTTGGATGCAAATGCTGACGCTGCTGCGGAGAGCGCGGAGGAGGAGACCGAGGTCAATGGTGAAGGCAATGCGGTCATCATTCTGGCTGGAGATTCGGTAGTCATCGAAGAGTGATTCTTTGCAGAACTGAGCAATGCACTGGACGCCATCTCCGCTGAGGAGATTGTGGAGAAATATTGTGTGGTCTCTGGTTAAGTAGAGGTGGCAAATTCTACCCATCTTGTCTAGAGCTGGAAGGAACCGCCTCTCCAGGAGGTTCACTCCGTTTTCGGTCACAAATGCTTTCAACTTCATTCTTCTTCTTCTTCTCGTTGTTAGATGAAATTTTGATTTTCGAAATAAGCCGCCAAACTTTCGTGGGTTTTGTTGAAAAGCGAGACACCCTCCCAAAGGCACGTGCCTGGGAGGGTCCGTCCCATGGGACGGGCTGTGAGGACGGGCCAGCTAGAATTTTTGTAGAAAGAACTTGCCAGGACATTGACGAAAATGGTGAAAGCTAAATCAATTAAGGATTTTGGTGATTTGGTCAATATGCCTCTACCTGTATGCAACACTTTCCTATGCTCTTGAGCCTTGATAACTTCAAATCCAGGGCATTTCCGTTGTCTAATGGATTTGTATTGGTGGTTGGAGTTTTGATTGTGTTTATGCGTTTCTCTTGCAAAGTCAATACTATACAGTGGAAGATACCCTTCTGAGTTAACCGGTGGTGGTGGTCGTGGAATGGAGGAGAAAGTTGATATGAGAGAGATCAAAATAAGAGAGAGAGATCAACGGTGCTGGTGCGTTGGTGGGAGGGAGACAGAGAGATTAAAAATAGAGAGAGGGTGGCTTTCAAAGGAAGAGATAGAGAGTGGGTTGGTGGGAAGAGAGAGAGAAAGAGATGGTGGGTTGTTGAGAAGAGAGGGTGGGTGGTTTTATGGGAATGAAAAAAGAATAAATGTTCTGAAAAATTATTGAGGTAAATTTGTATTTTCAAAATAATTGAATGAAATTTGTTAGCCAAAATATTTGAACACACGATTATAGGTGTTAGACTGAAATACAAAAACAAATGAAAGTAAAAAAAAAAAAAAACAATAAACTAATAAGTGCTAGATGGAAAATAACCTTTTTTTCAACCAAGTGTCGAGCCTAATTGATCCACCCCTACTTGCTATTTGTACTTTCTTCATTTCCTCCCTATTTTAAACCAGTTTCCTTGCATTATTGAAATTGATATATCTATCTAAACTATATTAAAGGTTGAATGAACAATAACCATTTTTTTAACCTTGGGTTCCCATTTTGCCCTTTTAATGTCTTAATAATTACAGGCAAAATCAATAGATAAGTGAACAGTGAAAATAAGTGTTTGTGTATTTTAGGCTCCGCTTGGTACACCGTAAAGTAATGCTTTTGCATTTTTTTTATGGGCGGTTACACAAATATAGGCGCTTGGTATTTGTAAAAAGTAGTTTGTGGAATTCTAATTCCACGCCTCGTATCTTGTAGTTAAGTAGTCCCGCAAATCTTTACGGATTAAAATCTTTCGTAAAACTTTGCAAGTCTCACTCTTTCCTTCAACTTCTACTTAAGTCCAACTTTATAAGGAAACAAGTTTTTTTAGAACTCTAAGCTTAAAAGGAAACTGTGAATTAGGTAACTCACGTATTTCCTTCTTTTTTCCTTTTCTCTCGTCATGGTTTTCGGATATTGTATATCATTCGGTTTTTTTAACTCTTCTTCTCTTGCTTTGTTTTTGTTTTGTTTTCAGCAAACAATTACTCTTTGATTAAATTTTCACCAGCATACATCTAGAAAAATTCGATCGCTTCCAGGTACGTTATGTGTTGCTTGTGTCATATTTACTTGAAAATACACCCTGTGGGTGTTGGTGGCTATGGAGCATGAGTTGTTCTGCTTGACTATTAAATTTGCATGAAATCATGGATCCAATCACGTGGCTAAGGAAGGACACTCCATTCATCCATATTCCACACATAGCTATATTTTAGGGATTTAACGCAATATGTTTCTGAAGCAATTTTTTTTTGGATGTATCGTACATCCAAATATGTGTATGTGCCGAAGCATTGTCTCCTTGATTTTTGGAGTTCAAATTAGGACTCTTTCAACTTTAGATATCGATAATCTTTCCTCCATGATTTTGGGAGCCAACAAAATAGCTATCGATATAACATTCCAATTAGGACTCCTTAACATTCTATTTTGATCCCTCTCGTCCAAAGTTATTTCTTTAGGAGAAAAAAGAAGCAACATAGACATCTCTTTTTCTCTGATTCTCTCTTGTTGAATTGATGAGGCTTCCCCATCTTCCTGAAGAGATAATCTCACAAAATATTAATGAGAGTTCCAGCAAAGGATGTTGGAAGATTCAATGCAGTCTTTAAACTCAGAGATTAATCAGTAATTGATCCATCAAAGATCTACCATAGATTTGCATCTTTTTAAACTCATGGCAGACCCCTCAAAATCTATCCATGAAATGGACATCCTATGGTTATTTGATCTGTTTGTTTTTTCCAAACTGTGGTAACTTGATAATGACTCAAGTAAAAGAGCACTGAATAGGCTCTGCTTTGCATGGCCTTTCCTTTTCATCTTCTTCTCTCCATGTCCCTCTCATATCACCCAATATATTAAACAAGGGTGCTTTTCATGTTATATTAAATAAAAATGTGCAAACATTATAGATAACCAAATGAATTATTTTCAGGCCTTGTATCAGACACCCCTCCCCTCCCCTCCCCTCCCTTGTAAGATTGTTAATCTTTCTTTTACACTTCTTAGGTCCTCTCTCTCTTTTAAGATCAAGTTGTCTAACTTGCATGCCTCATAAGGACACAGGAGAAAACAAAAAAACTTGACAAAAGAACAATGAAAACCCTATATATTGAAGTGATCAGAGAGAGAAAGAGAGAGAGAGAAATAGAGATTATGACACATGGAAATATACATATATTGTGTCATAGATGAAACCGAGATCACATTAGTTAGCTACATATATATTTCTAATTATGCAAACTTCTTAGAATTCGGTTTCTTTCAAGTGTGTACCTAGATCAAACTTAAGCTTGGTTGAAGGACTAATGTAGATATTTGTTATATAATGTAGATGTTAGACCCTTACGATGAAAATTTATTAAAAAGAAAAATTGTTGTTGTTGCGGCAGCCCATGCTACAATTGCTACCATTGTACCAACAATTTACAACACTATTCCAAAAGTACCATATGTTGATAAAGCTGCTCAGCAAAGAGTTTATATGAACTCTATCATTTTTAATGACAATAAGTGTCGTGCAAATTTGAGAATGAGTACAGATGTTTTTCTTCAACTATGTAGCTTTATTAGAAAAAATGGTGTCTTGAAAGACACAAAAAATGTTCAGGTAGAAGAAATGCTTATGCGGTTTCTTCATTTGATCGGTCACAATGTACGCCATAGTGTGCTCGTGGGACGATTTTTTCGTTCTGGGAGAACGATTAGTCGACAATTTAATGATATTTTAGTGGCTATTCTATCTTTATACAAGTGTTTAGTAGCTGATCGCGCTGAAGAGATACACAAATATGGAATCCAACCTAAGATGGATCCAATTTAGAAATAATCTGGCCAAAAAAATGTATGATGATTACAAACATCGACAAACTCGAGCATGAATAATTGTTTTTATTCATAATAGTTATTACTTGTTGAAGTATGAAATTTATTATTCATCTTAGTTCCTTAATAACAATTACATGTAGAAATTTTTCATATGGTTTATGGAGTTATAAATATCACCCCATTATTGTTATTTTGTTTTACTCATATAGTAGTACTAACAACAGATATGGAATATTGGGAGAGCCAATTCGAAGCCGATGAAAATAAGAGAAAAGAAAAAAAGACGCATCTTATGTGGGACTGCACGATGGATACTATTATGATTGAAGCATTACTTGAGCAAGAAAGGAAATGCCACAAACATGGAAACTACTGGGATCCATGTGCATATACTGCCGTCATTCACGCGATGTCTCCAAAAACAAATAAATATATCGAAAAAAAATATTGAAAGTAGGTTGAGGACAATGAAAATTGAATATAGAAATTTTCTTGAGCTGAAAAATAAGAGTGGTATGGGATGGGATCCAGTTAAGCAAACAGTGATTGCATCCGAGGATAAGTGAAACGAAATTTTTGCAGATCCAGTTAAGTTTGCCATTACTTTTTATTGTCTTTGTTATTCGAGGTCAATTCATGGTTTTTAAAAAAAAAAATTTAATGATAGTTGTATGGTTGTAATTATTTGACTATTTTTTATTTATAAATATTGTTATATTTTTTCTTGTATGATATTTCAGAAGGCCAAGAAAAAGTTCAAGCATTTTTTAACCAGAGGCCTAAGTTGGAATTTTGGTAACTTGGCAATTGCTATAGGAAACCATCATGCTACGGGAGACTACTCAATTGGAAGAATCGATTGTGTAGATATTGACAAGCTTGATGCTGGTGAAGATATGCCTAATATTGATACATATGAAAACTTGGATGATATTGATGAAACTGGTAATGCGATGCCTCCTTCCAATAAAAATCTCACAACCACAGAAAAAAGAAAGCATGGACAGAAGAAACGCGACTTTGAAGAAGTGAAAGAAATGGTCCAAGGTTTACATAAAGAATTAACAAATCTTAGAGAAATTGTGGATCCTATTTCTATCGGGAAGAAATTACGAGGAGAGATGATGAAAATTGAAGAATTTAGTAAAGGTTATTTGTTGGCTGCAATAAAAATTATAAGAAGAGACCCCATGGAGACATAAATGTTTATTCTAAGTGATACGGAAGAGAGAAAGGCAATTTTGGAAGAACTGGGGGAGCAAATTGGTGATATTTGAATTAGTATTTCTAGTTTTTATGTGTTTGCTTGTGTAGTCGTGAACAAATAATTTTCGTTAGATTTTCATTGGTGTTTGATAGTAAATTTTGACATTAAATTATTAGTCATTATTGATAAAAAAAAAAAATTGTATGTACATCTGTATTATTATTATTATTATTATTATTATTATTATTATTATTATTATTATTATTATTATTTATATTTAAGAACTCTTTTTATAAAACTAATGAATAATAGTAGTAGGGAAGAATGAGTTAATTATAAGTGTTTTTCAATTTTTATGTAGTTGATGTTAGTTAATTATAAATGTTTTTCAATTTTTATGTAGTTGATGTTTGCATAGATGCAATATCCAAGCCAACCAAGCAAACATTGGATGTATGCATTATTTTTCATTAATTGTTACCAAGTAGTTGTAAAGCAATGTGCTGCAAAGTAATGCAAATGCAAAATTTTGCAGAATGCAAATTGCAAAGCTTTACGGTGTACCAAGCAGAGCCTTAATGTAAAATACTATTATACATTTTTACCATTGTATCCTTCTTAATTCACACTATATACAGTAAAAAAAAACCCTTGCAAACATTAATTATTATACTTAAGCTTATAACATTGTTTTTTTGAAGTCTACAATTATCTTTAAATTATAAATATGCCCTTACATCTAACTTTTAAATTTCTCATTTTGCCTTTTACATTTCATATTATTTACAATCAAAATCAACCATTCGCAAACATTAAATAATTATATATAAACCCTTAATATAATTTGTTGACCCCCCCCCCCCCCCCCCAATTGTATATAAACTATAAATAGGCCCTCACAATAAATCTTCAGTTATAATATTTTACTCCTAAAATTTATATTTATTATCGGGTCTTTAGAATAAAATAAAAATACTGAATATACACGCACGTAGTGCGCATTCACAACCTAGTTGATTATAAAATCTCTACTTATGAGGCTATTGCACGTAAATCATGGTTCAAATTAGCAATATTCATTATTTCATACAAGTTGATATATAAAAAAGGTCACACCCCGGAGCCGTACACGTGTCATGACGATCTCGAGGAATTACGGTGTCAAGCGTCAACCCAACACTGATCTGGCTCAAGCGGTTCTAAGCTCGCCCAATTGTGGTTCGCCAGGCGGACCCGAACTCTCACAGCATGCTAGGCTCACACGTCTCACAACTATCATCAATACATGTAAGCCCTATTCAGGCAACTATCTTGAGGATCAACTTCGGATGGGCAACTACAACTATTTTCTACTTCAAACTAGGAAGCAAACACCAGACTATCTTCTACATAGGAAAATTTCCTTCTACGAATTGCTTTTGGATTAGGAATTATCCCCCACGAATCTAGGAGCACAGAACTAATAGGGAACTTCCCTCTTACAACACGACTCCTAATTAGGGAGAGATTTTCACGAAGATCTTCTTCCTAAACTACGCTAACGTTATGCTCATCGCTAAGACAGAGAGGCTCGGTCCTGGGAACCCCCTTCGCTGAGGGGCACATAATCCAGACATACTATATCGCATCTTGGTCCCACCATTTGTGAACCGGATAATTAACAAGGCTCTTTCGAGGAAGTTCACTCCCTCGAAGCTCGACTCCTACGACAAGACCACCGATCATTTCGATCATCTGCGCCATTACCAGCACGTAATGGCCCTCAAAGAAGGATCTGATTTCTTAATGTGCAGAACCTTTCCCACCAGTCTAAAAATCTTTGTGCTAACATGGTTTTACATCCTTCCACCGAAGTCAATCGACTCCTTCAAAACATTGGCGAAGGAATTCCTGACACGTTTTGTCGGAAGCCAGCATTTCAGAAAAGGCCTATACTACATACTCTCTCTAAGGCAGAGGTCCGACGAGAAGCTCCGAGAGTATGTCACGCGCTTTAACAACAAGCTGACTCTCATCGACGAGTGCAATGACGATACAGCCGTAACGACCTTCACTGTGGGCCTCAGAGAGGGAAAACTTTTTGAGTTTAGAGGCCCCTCTGGACTTGGCAGAGCTTCTTAAGAGCATCCAGAGACACATCACCTTGGACGAGTCAAGGACCGTTAAAAGGGAAATCGAAGGCGACAGGAAGCCCTCATCTCTTAGGGACAAGAATGAGGGAAAGAGATGTGAGGACGAGGAACAGAGCAAAAAGAAGCACAACGACAACGGGCCGGATCCTGGTCGGCACATGCCGGAGAAATCATCCAACTACGTTGGATCCAGAGCAGTGACACCCCTAAGCGCTAGCCTATCAAACGTACTTAACTCCATGAAAAGATGGGAGGAACTGAAGTGTTATCCCAAAGACATGCGAAGATCCCTCCAAGCGTGACAACGACAAATACTGCGCGTACCACAAGGGGGGGCACAACATCAATGATTGCAAGAGTCTGAGGTATGAAGTTGCGTACTGGATCGCAAAGGCAAACTGAAAGAGTTCCTGAAATCTGATAAACCAATGGGACAAATAAAGGACAGGGGGGAGTCAGTTAAAAAAATAGAGAAGGCGACTCCAGGGATAATTTACGACTTTCATGGAGTCGGACCGAATGAAGACCAGTCATACAGGTTTCGCAAACGAACACTATTGGATATGCGAACACAATTCGCAGATGAGAACAGGCGCATCTGCCACTCACGAGTTCAGAGCCCCATTCCCACCTTGACCTTTACGGACAAGGACCTCGAAGGAGTTCGAGTGCCACACAACAATGTCTTAATCATCTCGGTATCCATAGCAAAGTGGGAAGTAAAAAGAGCTCTGGTTGACTCATAAAGTTCACTTAATATTTTGTTCTACAATGCGTTCCGCAACATGGACCTCAAGGAAGATAACCTGACGTCTTCAGAACACCCGCTGATCGGATTCAGCAAGGATAAGTGCTTCCCCATTGGAAAGATAATGTTGGCTACGATAGCAGGAAAGCCGCGACTCAGGAAAGTCCTATTTCTGAACTTCATGATGGTAGACGCATCGTCATCCTACAATCTCATCCTGGGAAGACATTGGCTTCACCAGAAGGAAGCAGTGGTCTCCACCCTTCACCAGTGTGTTAGGTATACTGTTAACCACTCCAAATGAACAATACGTGGAGACCAACCTACGACACGAGGCTGTCACTACGTTGTACTGAAACAGATAGAGTGCTCCCAGATTCAGATACATCATGCAGAACAGCCTGACCCAGTGAAAGGCCAAAAGACGGTAGAGACATCATTTTCAAGCGGTACAGGAACAACAAGTTCTTCCGCCTAGCGAGTCGAAAAGGCCATGGCAAACAGAAGCACATCCCCTTGACATTCTGTAGGCGCGGATATCTGCCCCTCTGCAAGGTTTACTCTTCAGTAACCTATGTAATGCCTTGACAGTCTACCAAATGATCCACGAGAGCAACCCGAATCCACTTCAAAGCCAGGATCAATTCACCTCCGCCAACAGTTAGTTTTCTTTAAGTTGTTTGTTTCCCTTTCCAAAGTCAATATTGAGTTTTAGTTCTTAAAAGCCTTATGTGATTTTCAATCATTTAAGAAATAAAAGAAGAAATACGAAAAACAAACTCTATTGATTATCGGAAAGATGTAACAACAAGCACCTTGAGACATATACAAAAGACTACATACTACGAACGCCCTGAGGCGGATACAAAAGACTACATACTGCAGGCATCTGATCAACATAGAGTAAGGACTTGTTTAAACTTTCCAACAACTTAAGCAACACAAACAATCCGCGGAAAACTGCCCACAAGCGAAGGAACGCTCCATCGAACGTCACCATCAAATATGGTATGCGGGGGTACAAAATCAGCAATCAGAAGTCCCGCGACGAGCTACTGCCAGATACGGCCAACTCACATGCTCGATCCGTCAAAACGGTGAACCTGGGACAAGTATCAGGTCGACACAGCTAGGGTGCACTTTCCGGCTGCGGGGATGATAGGGTCATCCAGGAGTCAATGGCCCAATCCATGGACCATGTCCAACTCCTCTTCATCTCGAGATCCCGAATGAGAAGTGGCAGAAGCGGCCACCATGGAGTTGGACGCAGATGCTATCTCTGAAATCAAACATTCAGGAACAACGATTAAACACCTGCACATAAAGGACAGACTCTTCCCTTGGGAGAGATTCCTCACCACTTCTCCGTGGTATGAGAAGAAATTACGAGACTTCAGCGGATCAACTACGTGCCCACCTATATCAGGTGACCACACATAACAACAATTATCTCTATGCCCGATCAACTCAAATGTGAGAACATTTGGAGACTCCAGAAACTGAGATTCAACTTCAGCCTTTGGAAAACCCAAAGTATTTTCCTCAGCCTTTGGAAATCCAAAACATCTTCTTCAAGTAAGAACATTACAGAAGATAAGCTCTGCGAAAGATAGTGCCTACAACGATTGGAAAACACTATTATATAGACATGATGATTCACCAAGCGGACACTCAAGCATTAACTGCCAAACATTGAATACCGTACGGGAAACTAGAAGACGGCGGTTTCCAAGGAAATTACACATACCACGTCAATCAATTAATGACGCTTCACACAACCCCATCAATTGAAGGGAGTAACCGATACTCAACCGTCATGGAGACTGCGTCGTATACGTGTCACCGCGCAATCTACGTCGTACACACAATGCATCATGCTGGAAACCCTAGCCATCCTCTACGGGCCCATGGATTCAGCCTATTATTCAAACAACACTTTGTCACATGCTTGACACGAGTACTAGAGATCCTAGTCAACCCTGACATACGGATTATACCTACAAATCACCAACTGATTTAAGGTAATTTCATTCACTTCATGCAACATGCTGATGGATTAGGTTCGCACGCCCCTTAGCAGGCGGAACCTCTATTCAAACCAAGCGAGCTTAGTTAGCCAAGACTGATGATGATGGCTTCTGGTTCATCCCGATACCTAGTCCGTTTAGCGCGAGCATCGATGGTTTAGGAAGTGGAAGTCGAATCAGCGCTACCACGCTTAGTGACGACAACTTGCCAGGGATCACTGCCCCATCCGCGGTCAGTAATCGCCGAACCTAATCAGATAAGCCTAGCTGGTGACGACCAGCAACGAAAGCTTCTGATCAAAGCCCAGACTTGTAGCCCCCACTGCGAGGGTGTAGGTGGTTTGGAAGGTGGGAGCCTAGTCAATCCTGAACTGATTCCGATGGCTCGTCATGGGACCACCGCTTTTCAGCGTGGCCGCCAAATCACCAAACCTGGACTTGTAGCCCGTGTTGTGAGGATGTAAATAGTCTAGAAGGTGGGAACCCAGTCAGCCACGACCTGATTTTGACGGTTTGCCACGGGACCACTGTTTTTCAGCATGGTCGCCAAACCCTCCCAAATTTTTTGCTTGGTGCACTCAGGTGTAGATAATTTGGATGGTGGGAGCTTAGTCAGACCTAAACTGATTTCGATGGCTTGCCACGAGACCACTGCTTTTCAGCCTAGTCGTCAAACCCCTTTCGAATTCGTAGACCCCACCGCACGGGGAGGGTGTAGATGATTCGAAAGGTGGGAGCCTAGTCAGTCATGAACTGATTCCGACGGCTTGCCACGGGACCACTACTTTTCAGCCTAGTCGACAAACCTTTACTCCCTGAATCTGTAGTACGCTCTGCTTGGACATAAATGATTTGGAAGGTGGGAGCCTAGTCAGTTCTGAACTGATTCCGACGACTTGCCATGGGACCACTGCTCTTCAGCCTGATCGCCAAACCTCTACTCCCTGAACCTGTAGTCCACATGGCTCAAACATAAACAATTCAGAAGGTGGGGACCTCAAGAAACCCGCCATACGACCTCCACTTTCCTTCAAAATAACGGACACAAATATGAATCTAGCTGAGTCAGTGTCTTCACGCTCAAACGAACTGACATTATAATGTTAAGCAAATGCCACTCGCGCCGATACAAAGATTGTACGGGTCGTGCCCAAATAAAAGCTACCTAGGATGCCAACCCGAGCTTACGACGCCTGATTCAGCACGAACGCTCTATCACGCATGCTCGGCCATCACAACTCGCTCACAACAGCAGCTACAGTTGACCGGTCAGACAAGCAAAAAAACCCTCAAGCAACTTACCTTAGGGACAGGGCACAACTCGGATGACTCAACCCCCAGCTAAACTGTTTGTAACATGCCCACTACCGGACATGACTACACCGCGATGACCCCGAGTCATTCATAACACAAAGCGGTCAAACATTCTATCGCAGACAGACCAGTCAACGTTCTATTGATTCAGCCAGCTTATGCCAAAGCAATATGACAAGGCAAAACGAAAAACATGCAATAGAGACAACAAATACGAAATGGATAAAGTTGTTTTCATTAATGGTCTAAGACAAAAAGAGTACAAACACACAAAGTTCACTCCTTATTAGGAGAAGGCACATAAATGGAAGAGTTAAGCCTAGTGGAAGAAGGGTCAGGAGTTGTGTCCACACATGTTGTAGCCTGGACATCGGGGCTCAAACTGTCTTCCTCGCTTGATGACGTCGAGGTAACATACAGGTCCACATACGACATCTTCTTATAATGGCTGAGATCCCACTTTGAATGCTCTTCCTTCATCAGCTCTAGCAGCTCCAGCCGTCCATGTACAACCCAGTAAAACTCATATTTTCCTTGTTCCTGGAGAAGCTCTTCCTCCTTCACCTTTGCATCAACAAGTTCACGACTTAGTAGCTCCAACTTGCCAGTCAGCGGGTCAACATGAGACTGCTCCGTGGCCAGACTGTCCTTCACGACACTAAGTTCATGCCACCCAATTCGAGCTGGTCCTCGATCTTTCTCGTTTCTCGAGCATAGAAATCTACATCGGATTCCAACAATTGCTTCTCAGCAGCTCAGTCGGCTGACTTCGAAGCACTTTCTTCAACGAAAGACAACAGTTCAGAACTCGCCTTAGCCGTAGCTTCCTGCACAACCTAGACTTCTCGGCGGATACGGCTCAACTCCTGCCTAAGTCTATCCCTTCAGAACACCGCCTCTGTCAAATTACGCTTAAGGTTCATTAGACGAGCCCTCTGAGCCTCAACGGCCACGGTTGACCGATCCAACCGCTTATCTTCGACCTGCTTCTTAAGCCGCTCAATTTCATAGAGCGCATCAAAATACAACGTTTGCATATGTGAGAAGACACGCTCCAAGGTGTATACTCTCTCGCGAGCCACCTCAACTTCTATCCCAGCAATGTCCGCGTGCCTCAAATGATACATACCCATCATAAGGTACTTCAAGCCTTTATCCATACACCCTTCCAACAAATCCTCCTCGGTTTTTGGAGCGTGATCCATTAGCCAGCTGTGACGCCTGCTTATATGCTTTCTCGAAGCATACTCTACGTCCACCTATTGATGCCAGACCTGTGAACTTAGCTTCACCAAATTTGGTACAAACAAGCTTATCTGTTAGTCCGAATAAAGCTTTCCCTGATCAAGAACTATGCCGGCACCGCCCTTCACGGTTGCCATCGTCCCCAGGCTCTCCTCCGTGGCCTTTCCCTTGTCAACAAAGAAGCCCCTTTTGTGCGAAACGGCTCAATGGGAGAGAGAAAAGGTAGCGAAGTATCAGAAGGACCCTCCAACACCTCTAGCTAAGGTCCAGAGTGAGACGGTGAGAAATGCGGACTGCAAGAGACACGGCCGGTACCGCGGCAATCTCAGGATTCTACAATCTCAAGCAAATCCTCACAAGAGCCTACTGTCAGAGTGGCCTCACGCGAATCAGCACCAGCGAAAACAACCATTGCAACCCGCACAAGATGGTCATTCAGAGCCTCGACTTACTTGTCACTAAGGTTCGACCTGTCCACATTTCCTGCCGATCTCAGGATGCGAAACTTCTCCATGGTGATTTGGTCATCTAAGGTAAGAGGAGTAGTGGAAAACCTTCCTGCAGAAAAATGCAAGCGATGGATAATCGGCCTACTATCAAGCATATCAAAGTCACAAGAAAAAAAATGAACTTGCGAATCGGCCAGAACTGTCGCTCGAGCGGATGACCCTTGCATTGAAAATACTTTGAATCCGCAGGGGCCAGGAAGCAGTACTTCTACCAGAACTTGAAGTCACCAGGCAGCTTAACGAAGCAATTCGGCGACTTCATCTTACAAATAACATTACTTTTTAGCCGAGGAGAGGTCAACAACTAAATCATCCGCGGAGTCACGCTAACGTCGGCCTCCTTAACACTGAGCAAAATCAGGAGGATGATCCTATATCCATTGGGCCCAAATTGAGCCAGAGGAATCCCTAAGAAATCCAAGAACTCCCAAATCTCATCCAGAACCAGAAAATGCACACAAGTTTGAAACATCCCGCAGTGAAAACAGATAAAACCAGCTGGAGGTGACATTGGCGTCTGGTCGCTCGTCGGGAGATACAACGACATGTCCTCAGGGACCCCAAACTTCATATGAATTTCGGCGAGACCAAGTTTAGACAACAACCCGTCTTCGAAAAACTCCTAGCCCTCGACCAAGACAGCGTCATCAAGAAGGTTTTCTTGAGCCATGAAGAAGATGAACAATCTTTTCTAATCAGAGCGATAGCTTCGAAAGTAAGGAAAGTAGAAGAATCAGACTCTACACAGTGGATGACTTAAATAGAGGTTGGCTTCCCGCCTCTTTTCAGTTGAACTAACGCACATTCAATTTATGCAGCGCGTGGCTCAAGCAACGATTCAGACTCAATTATCATGAGCGGCGCATCCCCTCAAGAAATGACTTAGTGAACCAATGTGACGGCCCACTAACTCGAGAGAGTAGCTGATGATACATAAAAAACAGTCACACCCAGGAGTCGTACACGTGTCATGATGATCTCAAGGAATTACGGCCTCAAGCGTCAGCCCAACACTGATCCGGCCCAAGCAGTTCTAAGCCTGCCCAATTGCGGTCTGCCAGGCAGACTTGAACTCTCACAACATGCTAGGCCCACACGTCTCACAACTATCCTCAATACCCGTAAGCCCTCTTCAGGAAATTATCTCGAGGATCAGCTTCAGACGAGCAACAACAGTTGTTTTCTACTTCCAACTAGGAAGCAAACACCAGAGGATCTTCCACACAGGGAAACTCCCTTCTATGGATTGCTTTTGGATTGGGAACTATCCCCCGCGTATCTAGGAGCACAGAGCTAACAAAGAACTTTACTCCTAGAACACGACTCCTAATTAGGGAGAGATCTCCACGAAGATGTCCTTCCTAAACTATGCCTGTGATGGACTGGTAGAACCAAGACTCCTTGCACTATAAATAAAATATGAGGTTGGTAAGCTAAGGTACCTACAAATTTCTTGTTACAGCTTTACACCTTCCTCAGAGTTGTGTCTAAATTTAGCATCAGAGTGCCATCGACCACCCCACGGTGGTCTGTGGCTCACATACATTACTTATGTAGGTCAGCAGATCAGCAAGACTAGGTCAAAGCAGATAGTGGAAAAATACTACATCACAAGTCATAAAAGTTAGCTATTACAAAATTCAATATAAAGATTGGAGAGTAATTTTCACCAAATATAAGTATCCACTTCAATCACTTACATATTTTCAATCTACCCCTTTCAGAAATGAAACAAATATACATTTTCTATTTTTTCTCACGCGATCAGAGGAAAATATATTAGGCTCCACAAGCTCTCCGTAGAATACTCGAGAAACATAATCATGATGTTCAAACATAGTCTTGGTGCAAAATTTTTAATTTTGGGGTCTCAAGGGCACCAAAAATCATATGTGGCCTATTTGGTATGATAAAATCAATTTTTGTCTCTTATACCTCAATGACCATGAAAACAGTTATTATAACTGATGCAGTCAATTTTCGCTCCATGTTTGACCTTGACTTGCAAACCTACTGACCTGCACAAAGAACGCTCGTGAGCCATGGATCACCGTCATGGTGGTTGATGACACTCCGATGCTAAAGTCAGACAGGGATCTGAGGAAGGTGTAATGTTATAAATAGAGAATTTGTAGCATACCTTAGCTTATCAACCTCATGTCTTATTTATAGTGTTGGAGTCCTGGTTCAACCAAGCCATCGATGGTGTAGTTTATGGAAGAAGATCTTCTCTAATTAGAAGTCGTGTTGTGAAGGGGAGTTTCTCTGTTAGCCTTGTGCTCCTAGATATGCGGGAGATTATTCCCGTTCCGAGAGTAGTCCGTAGATAGAAGTCTCCATGTGTGATAGATACTCTGGAATTATCTTCCTAGTTGGAAGCAAAGCGTTGTTGTCTTGCCTGTCCGAAGCTGATCCTCGAGATATTTGCCTTAGTAGGGCTTATGAGTATTGAGGATAGCTGTGAGACGAGTGGGCTTAGCAGGCTGTAACGATTTCGGGTCCGTTTGGCGGACTGTGTTGTGCGGGCTTGGAACCGCTTGGGCCAGATCAGTGTTGGGCTGATGCTTGGGACTACTTTTTCTCGAGATCATCATGACACATGTACGTTGTAGAAGGAGGGCGTTTTGGTGTATCATCAATAACTTTAATATTAGTGGTGAAATAATATCAAATAAAATATAGTTTATTATTCCATATGTCATGTTTGGCCCCCTTACATACTCGTGCATTCTTATTGTGACAAACTATGTTACTCTTTTGTGTGATATTCTATGTATTGTTTCTAGGCATGTTTTTTTCGATACAAGTTTTCATCTTTATCTTGTCTAGTGTTTTTCTTATATAGAGACTGAGAACAATATCTCTCATAACCATGTATATGAATTTAAGTCAAATAACGAAATATTAGGTAAAATCAAATATAATTAAAATAAGAAGAGACTATTGTATATAAGTTTCTACAAAGGGTGGGCATCCCATCCCGCGATCCCGATCTCGTCCCGATTTTTTCGGGTCTTAATGGGATTAAATAATTTCATCCCGATACAGTCCCGTCCTGATCTAGAATGGGATGGGATGAAGATTTTCAATCCCGCCAATCCCGTCCCGTCCCGAGCTATTTTTTTAATATTTATTATTAATATTTTTATTTATTTACTTTACTTTAATTCATATAAACTTACAGATGACTGACAGAAACTCATGGTGTTTGCAGTGGTAAAAGAAATGTTACTTCAAGAAATAAATATTCATTAAGCAAGAGAAAGATAGCAGACTGTTGCTTGGATTCCCAATAAAAGTGGCTCCAATTATTTAACTTCCAAATATTCATAATACCCAGGTGAAGATAAAAAATGACAATTAACTGAGTGATACATATTCAGAAGGGAACATTCAGGGGCGGAGCCAAGAATTTGAGATGCCCCGGGCTGTAAAAATAATTTTTTTTAATTACAATATATGTATTAATGGTAAACCATTATGAATATGTTAGAGCATCACCAATAGGTCTATATTTCTTTCCTAACAAAAGATGAAATGTCATTTTGTCAAGGAACCATGAATTTTGTTTTCCACAGTAATGAAATTGCAAAATCAGTTGGGAGGTCATCACAGCGACACAATACTCTTAGTAGGTCCCATTTATCATGTCATTTTCTAAAAGTCGACTTCATTGTTAGGGGATTTAGTGGCTACCCTTATATTTGCATGTCACATCTATATCTAATTATAAGAAAATTATTTTTCACGCTCTTATATGATGATAATGTTCGCAGCAGTCACAGGCAGCACGCTGATCTCGTCCCGTCCCATCCCATCCCGAACTCGTTTGGGATGGGATGGAATGAGGTCGGGATGAGGTTTTTCCCATTCCGTCCCAATTCCGTATGAACGGGATGGGATAAGAATGGGTATATCTCATCTTATCCCGTCCCGTGCCCACCCCTAGTTTCTACCACAAGACTCCAACACTAGAACCATCAATCGATCCAACACAAGACAAACTCCTAACTTACTTGTTTTAGAAACA
Organism: Berberis vulgaris; assembly: GCA_963556465.1. Lineage (NCBI taxonomy): Eukaryota > Viridiplantae > Streptophyta > Magnoliopsida > Ranunculales > Berberidaceae > Berberis > Berberis vulgaris. Next base: position 74,484,977 of record OY747124.1, on the reverse strand, counting down.
AACTCGAGATGATAGTAACAAGTGAGTGATGAGACTACTATATATAGGTTTCTATTTTCTTCCTTTCCTCCTTATTTTAAACTCGTCCCTTGCATTATTAAAATTGATGTATCTATTAAAATTGATTCTAAAATCTCTACTTATAAGTATATCGCAGGTAAATCATGGTTCAAATTAGCAATATTCATTATTTCATACAAGTCATAAAAGTTAGCTATTACAAAATTCAACATAAAGATTGGAGAGGTAATTTCCACCAAATATACACTTAAATCATTTACATATTTTCAATCTACCCCTTTCACAAATGAAACAGATACACGTTTTTTTCATTTTCTTTTTTGCACACGATCAGAGGAAAATATGTTAGGCTCCACAATTTCTCCATGAAACACTTAAGAAACATAGTCATGAATCGTGATGTCATCATACTACTAGCAGGATGTGAAAATCTAGAGAGCCATGCCCCAGCGCCAGGGGGATTTTTGTGCATGTGATTGTGTTCGATTGGGGCATTATGAGCATCTCTAGGATGATGAAGGGGGTATTGGGCCTGGCTCTCTAGACAAGTGGGTAATATAATGTACCATGAATAAAGTGAAGCTTGAAATCACAACTCTTTAAAATAGAGTTCAATTCAGCATGGGACTTGCTTACCGCAATGACATCCAACTCTTTGTTCAGTCAATTCATACATTTTGTATTTCAACTTGAAATATCTTTGAGAAGGATCACCGTTCAAATCCAACATAGGTCGTACCAATGACATCTGCCTCCGCACCTCCTAAAGTGGTTTGCATAAACTAGCACCATCAATCAGTATCATGTGAAAGTGAAGCAAACTTGTCCCATGGTTCCATACCAGCCCCCAGTGTTAATGTGATGTCTGCTGCAGCAAAACATGATAGGTGTAACAAAAGATGTTAAAACTTAAGATAACTCTTGCTAGAAATTGCTCGTGTAATGGAAAATGATGATTTTTGGCATCCAAGCCAACAGAAACATGAAAAGTAGGGAAGATTATAAAATTTGTACATGGATTTGGAAACATAGTGTTCACTCAACATATACCTCAAAAAATTACAAATTACAAATTACAACTTAAAGATGATTAGAAATTATACATTACTTGAGCATTAAAAATAGGGAAGATTAAATTTTTTTTTTATTTTTTTACATAGAAACATGTTGCTCACTCAAACAAATTACAAACTACAAATTAAAACTTAAAGAAGATTAGAAATTACACATTATTTGGAAGCATAGTGAATTGGATAATTTCAATGGACGTACTGCACTAGTAATAGTTATTAAAACCAGGTTTAGCACCTCCTTATGTTTGGATCAGTTACAATCTTCTAGCAGCATATTAGTTGTGAAAAGCAATCATAATGATCCATATTTATTGAAGTGAAATTATCCATGCATAGGTTCGAGATTTACTGACCTACTGAAGCAACAAGAAAGATGGAAATGGATTCCAGCAAGGGGTATTTGTTATGATCCAGGTGCATAAAATTATTGGTAGGTGAGTCAAGCTTCCAAAGAAGAGAGGGCTACCATTGTGTTCATCTACTCTAGGGGTGGTAATGTGTTGTGTCGTGTAAAATAAAATATTGCATCAACTTGTCAAACCCAAATCTGACCTATTTAGTAATAGTGTCAAAGATGTCAAACCCAAACTCAACCCGTCTCTTAGATGTGTCGCGTCAGGTTGACCCGCTTTGACATTTTTCATCATCGTTACTACCTTTAAGACAACCTTTCAGACTTTGCTAAAACCATTTTCTAAAGTTTGTACATACTTTCGGTGCAATTTTGACACAGTTTTATTTTTATGACTATACATAACCATGCCAAAGTTATATAGTTACCAAATACATATATATATATATATGCTTATGTGCTTATTATCATAATAATTATGAAATAACAAACATGTTGGTCCAGTTTCAAGACCTCAAACACAAACCCAACCCACCCCACAAATTTGATGGGTCAAGTCGTGTTAACCCGGTTATTAGTTGTGCCATACTCTTCTAAACCTAAACCCACTATGAAACGGGTCCTGTCGGGTCGGATTATCGTGTCAGGCCACTAATTGCCAACCCTAATCTACTCCGGCTCTTAAAGTATTTTTTTTCCAAATCCTCGCTAGTTATTATTTAATTGAAAATTATTCTTTCTGCTCTAAGTTCTCTTCATTTATTGTTTTATCTCTTTTTTACTTTAACTTGAAATTTTCCTTATTCTAAAAATAGAGGAACCATAGCACCGAGAGATATACATGCAAGGATTTTCCAAAGTAGATAATGTCATTTTTAAGCCACATACTACCTTGGAAGAGTTAAGTGAGGAAACAATACATGGTGCAAATGGAGATAAAATACTAGTGCAAGAAAATACAACTTTTAACAACAAGTGAACTCCTTCGCCATCGTCGTTGTGTCTCTGGCCTTACTTTTCTTACATTCCAAAGATAAATGATGAGACCAAACACTTCTGCAGGGATTTTAAAAGCATATGGCAGTGCCACTCTCCAAACTCCAACAAGTTTTCCCAGAAACCAGTCTGTCATTAACCCTTTTAAAAGATGACTCACAAGTTCGACACAACACACTTAACTTAACTAGTGGACCTTAGATATTTGATGGATCGAATCTTAATAAGGCAAAATCTCATAACATTGCGATAAAAGGCTCATTAAAGTCAAGTCCAATGAATTTATTGGATCCAACACCGACTATTTTTCTGAGGTGTTGGCCCTTCAAAGAAGATATCAACTTGTTAATAAATTCCAAATGCCTTGATCTCAATGGTTTTTTTTTTTTTTTTTTTTTTTTTTTTTTTTTTAAGTCATGCATCACATATTAATTAAGATTGAAATGATTACATAAAGTTTGTCCTGTAGTACATGCCAATGTATGTGCTTCCTAATTAAGAGTTCTAGGAATAAAGTAAGAAGACCATCCAGGCAAACATGATAGAAGTGACTGAATACTACAGACAAGAGGTCGCCACATCCACCGTGAGTCTTGCCTTTGGTTTCCCATCTCAGCCCAGCAAAAGAGAGTGTTAATTCCCAGAATCTCCTACGATCAATCCGGATGACCAGTTTCTTGCTTGTATAAGAAGAAGAGCGGCTTTCGCAGCAAAACATTCGGCCATGGTACTATCCGTAACCCGGCCAGGGATCGTATCAGCCAGTCTAACACATATCGTCCCAAAAGCTCCCTGCTATGTAGATGAGAAAAAAAAAACATCATAAGAAAAATAATAATATCGGGGGGAAGAGTGAGAGGGAGGGTTCTGGATCTGGAGTTCAGTGTGTGTTCCCTAGCCGCATTAAGTTGATCATGGATAATGTGCAATCTGGAGGTTTGGTCCGTGTATAGGGGGTGAGGGGAAAGGTTACCTATAGGGTCAAGACTAATGTTATGGGTAGGGATGGTGCAAGTTCGTAGTTTCTAGGGCATGATGTAAAAAAGTGGTTTGATCGGATTGAAGAAAGGTTTGGTGGTTTAAGAACCACTATTTTTGCCATTTCTCCCAAGTATGGTTAATGAGATGGATAAATTTCTTAGAGGAGAATTTATGTGACCGGAAAATCAATTCCAAAGGTGCCAAATAGTGGCGACGACAGCCACAAATTGAGAAAGCATCTCCTCTCTTCTGTGGGGATGAGCGGCCACAGTTTCCCAAAGAGAGTTCAGGAACATACTAGTGGAGTGGTTCGAGAGTTGGATGACGATATCCAGAATATCTTTGGTCACATGAGGTGGAAACAAAGATGAGATAAAGTCAACATTACATTGGGGTCGGTGATGGACATCCCATATCCAGATATCCTGGATTGAAGAAATAAAATTTGAGGGGTCAGAAGGGGGAAGGCATTCGTTAAGGTGGAAGCTAGGTTTAACCCAGCAGTCTTTCCAGAGACTAATGTCATTTTCAGAACAAATTTGCCAAAGGAGATGAGGTTTCATCATCTTGGCGACACTAAGAGCGCCCCTCCAGGAAAAGGAGACGATGTTGGGACTTTTTGTAATTTGAAGGATACGCTTGTTTCGGAAATAAATGGCTTTCAGTTGTACCGTACAAGGGTTGTGAGGTTGCACAATAGCTTACCAAACATTTTTTGCTTTGAGGGCTAGGTTCTTGATTCTCGCTGGCAGGATATGTGTTCGCCTAGATGGCGAGGACGAGCTATTTGTTCCCAAGTACACAGATGTTTCGCTTTTCCACCTTCACTTCCTTTCCACTAGAAGTTGCGGCCCAAATTGTCAATTTGGGTGGTGATCGAAGAAGAAAGGAGAAAGGTTTGCATATTGTAGACTGTGATGGAATTGATGACAAATTTAATCATGACTGTCCTGCCTGCCTGAGACAAAAGTTTAGATTTTCAGGAGGCTAATTTATTGCTAATTTTTTCCATAATAAATTGGAAATCAATAGCTTTCTTTTTCGAAAGGAGTGGAGAAACCAAATACTTGTCCTTGGGATTATACAGTTTTGAACCAAATATCGGCTTGATCTCATTGTTAAAATGACTCATAATGGATACACGAACTTTTGTCGGGAAAGATAATGAAAAATGATTGCCCCTCTGAATTCAAATTCTAAAGTGTCGTTAACAAAAACCAAAAAAGTGAAACTTAGGAAGATCATGATGATCGAATTGGCTGGTAAAAGCTACAGCAAGTGGCACGATATTCAATGAATTTAAATAGTCCCATCATGTTGATCGAATGGTGAGTAGATTTTGCGATATAAGGGTATTAATGATGATCATGATTACTCAATTGAGTTGCGCACTTTCGTCTATGCAGAGAGAGTTAAATTAGGAAAGCAAAACCAAGGAACGATGGAAGGATGGACGAGGCGGGCAAATTTCAAGAGAGATATTTGAGTGAGTAACTTGAACCAACCCATTAGGGGTTTTCTTAATTAGTTACCATTAGCTTACTTTTCTTACCAAACTACTACTGAATCACTGATACTCAACGCAGGTTCAAATCTATCTACTATAATCGAACATTTAAAGCATTTTCAATGGACAATCCACAAGCTCAAAAGCCAACATATGATTTTCAGTTGAGGGTGAATTTTCATATTCCAATGGAAAACCACAAGTTTAAAGGGTTTGAAGTTTCAGGCCAAACAATTGCCATCAAAGGATATGGGCCAAAAAAATAAGTATGAGCCGGTTGAATTGGATAGATCTAATAAAAAAATTAACTTTGTGTGTCTTGCATAAATGACTAATTTAACCATCTATGCCCCCACCCCCACCCCTTAAAATAACTTCTCGACTATCATGTTGAGATTTTGTTGAATGGCCCATTAGAGTTCATCCACCCTCAATCTCAAATTGTTCCACCTTGAGCTTGAGGTTGAGCTTTCCATTGGAGATGCTATAAAGAAAGTGTTTTTGACCCAAGTGGCTAAGCCCAAACCCCTTGAGATAATGCCATATACTACATCGCATTTGCGTTTGAATTGAGTTCATACAAAAATCAAAGAAAATAAAAGAAATTTAAATTTAATATAAAACTATTGTTTACCTTAGAGCATCTCCAAAAATCTCATTAATGAGACTCATTAATTCATTCAAATAATCTGTTTTAAGGAGCTCTTAGACCCCCCCCAAAAAAAGCATGAGGTTTCACAATTCATCTCCAAGAGTCTTATTAAAAGGGAAATTCTAAATGACGAGGAAAGGAGCGAGGAAACGGGCGAGGGAGAGGGTGAAGTCGTTCATCCCCCTCGAGATGCATGAAAGTGTGTATCGCGAGGCCTTTTCGGGCATCTCGAAGAGGTGAACGGCTGCACCCCCTCCCTCGCCCGTTTCCTCGCTGTGTAGACAAACCCCTTATTAAAATTTCTCATATATCAATATTCTATTAATTTTCTTGTAGCATGTGGGCCCAAAGGATATACAAATTACAATGCATTTGTGGCTTTGGTTGAAAGAGGAATCCATGTAGCTTAAATTTTTTTCAAGTAAGATTAAGGTGCTCCTTCACTCTTTAATTTGAGAGAGAATATACTCTTTAATGCCATCTAAGGAGGTTATCGAGCAAAAAAATGTTTTTTTTTAGTTTGACCATCATTAATTTATACCTTATTGAATCTGACTCTCATTCTGAAAATTAATTGAGTCTAACCCTCAAAATTGCATTGACTATAATTGACTTTGCTTGACCATTCCATTTTCTTTTAAATCCAATATCTTTTGCTTAAATGACATGTGCAATGCACATGCTAATCCAAAAACACAAGAAAATTTCATAAGCAGCTCAAATATTTTTGTATCGATCATGAGTTTATCAATTTAAAACTCATCAGATTTTACATATCAAGAGAAGATCTCGTGGTAGGCGTTTTATCTCATTCCTTCTCATCAACCGAACTCAAACCCCATCTTTCCACCACCACCACACCAAAATATATCAAACACCTTAGATTATCGCGTCTCCACGAAGCCTTCGCACAACACCTCCTCCCCTTTAAAGACAACATCCCACATGCCTTCGATTGCATAAAAACCTCTAACCCGTCTAATTGTCGAGGGAATGGGCGAGGAAAACAGCGAGGGAGGGAGAGAGGGAAAGGGGGGACCGTTAATCCCCCTCGAGATGCGTATAAAGAAAAAGACAGCACGCATCCCGAAGGGGATGAACGGTCCCCCCTTCCCTCTCTCCCTCCCTCGCTGTTTTCCTCGCCCATTCGCTCGACAATTAGATTTTTTGAAAAACCTCCAACAAATCAAACAGAGCTTTGCTACAGAGCGAGGGAGGGAGCGAGGGAAAGGGGGCGAAGGATGGGTGGTAACCACCCATCTGCTTCGAGATAAGCGCATCAAATTTGAAATGTACGATGACGCTCATCTCGAGGCGGATGGGTGGCTTTCACCCATCCCTCGCTCCCTCCCTCGTTCTCTCCCTCGACCCCTAGAATTTTCCAATCAAACAAGAAGAATAACAACAAATCACTCTAAACCCGCACACACGCCAAACAATTTTTCCCTTTCCTCAACCGATCCCTAAAACTCTTACTGTTCGACTCACCGATTCACTCAATTCTCGTGGAGGATCTGAGGAGGCAGAGCTCGCGGTGGAGTTGTTGGGCGCCTACAAGCTCTATGTGGAGTGTTTGTACTGTGTCTCCAAGTGGCTAGACAGGAAGCCCTTCACATTGCATTTTTACAAGGTGAAGTTGGTCAGGTGTTTGGAGGTCTGGGGGAAGTATGATGAGTGGGAGGTGGAAGGGATTGGGGTTTTGGAGAGCTTGAGATCTGGTGAGAGTTCAAAGAAAGGGAAAATTTTGCCGAATTGATGAAGGGGAATGAGGATGTGGCGCTTGCGGGTTTGGTTGCAGAGATGGTTTTGAATTAAGTGAAATGTGTGTTTAGGTGTAGAGGGAAGGAAAATGGGCTGTATCGGAGAGAGTTTTTACTGTATAATCAACTTAAACATGGCTCATCTAAGGATTTGGTGTTTAAAGAATTGATTTTTTGGTTGAGTTTTGTGTGATGGTATGGTTAATTAAGTTGTTACTGTTGGTGGTTCAGCCTTGGTGGAGAGATGGGGTTTGGGTTGGGTTGATGAAAAGGGTAGGAGATGAAATAAGAACATAGAATGAGAGTGAAAGAAGAAACCATAGAGTAACAGATATTGAATAAAAAAAAATGGAAGTAAAATATACAAGAAGAGAAGATAACATATACACATAGCAAAGCCAATGGAAAGGAAAGAAAGATTTCAGAGTTTGGAGAATTACTGCGTGAGAGTTAGTAACAGATCGAAGTAGTTGCAGCTTCTCTTCTCATATAGTGCAGTTCTCTTGTTCTAGAAAATCATTCACATGAGAGCAATTGTGGAAATTTTCATTCATAATCTGTTTTAACTTGGCAAATAATGTTACTTCTCAACGAGATCTTCTCTTGATATGTAAAAACTAACGAGTTTTTAATTATTGAATTCATGATCTACAAAAAAACATTTGGGATGCTTGATGAAATTTTCTTGAGTTTTTGTATATAGTGATGATACATAAAAAAAAGAAAAAAATATTGATCATCACGGCCATACACGTGGCATAAAGATCCATTACAAGAATACATCGCTCAATTTATTGTGTACGATCTTTCCCCTATTTATTTTTTATTTTATTTTTTTCTTCTGAGAATCACATAACCCATACGGTTTGTTTGATATTTGTTCAATGGAAACTATAAAAATAGTGCAGATGAGTTAGTGAGTGAGACAAGTTTCCATTCCATGATGTTGAAGATAGCTGGTTTTTTTTTTTTTGGAGAAATATTGTTAGCAAATCATTTTCTACAGGTCTGTGGGCTAAAAAAGAGAAAGGATGAAGCTTTTGATGAAGCTAAGCTAGCTCTTGAAGAGTACGAAGAATCAATGAAGACCCTGGAGGATTCATATATCAGAGAAAGTCCCAAAGCAAGTATATCAATTTTCCTTTCTGTTCCACAATCCACATAATGTTTGTATTGTTTATTACCTTCTCTTTGTTTCTTTGTGTTGTGTCGTTTTGGTCTTCTTTTGTAGGGTTTTCATGGCAACATGGAATGTAGGAGGGAAACCACATCACAGTTGTCTGAACCTCAATGACTTCCTTAAGGTGGAAGATCAATCAGACATTTATGTTTTGGGGTAAGGACTTATCATCTATATAGTCTTGCCTTTAGTTTCCATTTTTTCTATTAAAATCTAGTAACTCACCTGTGAACCTCAACATATATATATACCCGTTGCCTTTCTATTAAGATAGCCATTGCTCCATGTTCCTTTTGAAGCTTGTTTGTTTGACTGTTTTCTTTTCTTTTAGATATTATTCATTACATGGCAATTTTAAGTCATTCTTCTAGATGAAGATGACTGTTTTTCGGCTAAATAATTGTAAGTAGTGTCTTAACATGTTCCTTCATGTAGATCTCCACCTAATCTGAGAAATGAGCCTTGATGATTATTGGTATGATTCCCTTTCTAGACACACTATTATGTCCAGTCACACATCCAAATTAAAGAATACAGGGATCACGTTGTTTTGGTGAGTATAATGTCTACAAGTGCATGCTCTTGACTCTGCTCAGGTCTTAACTAATATCTGCTTCTGCAGCCTAATGCAACCAAACAATATGGGCGGCATATTGGCACTTGTGTGAAGGTTTTGGATATGTCTAGCCTAAAGCTTTTAGCTCTAAGCCAAATAAAGGTATATTCAAGTGTTTCAGTTTGCCATGTTTTGGTTTTGATCACTATAGGAAGTCTGTTCGGGTGGCTAGGAACATATGGCAACAAGATGGTTTGAGTAGAAGAGCACTGAGATATGATTTTAGTAGATTTCATGTAATTATTGAATTACATGTTTTTCCTGTAATTTAGAACATGAATGGTGGAAATGCTGCTTGAAAAGCCAGTGGTGCTCTTTCAGTGGAACTTGCAGGCTTATATGAGGCTTGGAAACAAAAAGCTACCTTGGAAAATGCTGGTCATGCCTGCAAAACGTCTTGCTGAAACAAGATTCAGAGTATCTTCTTACCTCCGTTCGCAAATGGATCGTACAAAAGCTGGGGTCCTATCTGACAAAGGAATTCGCGAGATATTCACATCAAATGGAGAACTATTTTAGTTTTCTTAGTATTAGCATACTGATAATGTACTTGATACATGTACTTTTAAGAAGAAGAAAATATTGATCCAATATGAGAAACGATGTTGTAATTTATTGCAACCATTATAAAGTGTAATGGTTGCAAAATTATTTTAATTTGGAAATTAACATTGGTATTTGAATATTTGGGTTTTATAATCTCATTGGATGTAATTCATTTGTTGAAAATAAAATTTACATATTGATTTTTGTAAAAAAAAAAAAAAAACATTTGTAACACGTCGATGTGTTGCTAAATTTGAACATTGTAACATGTTACAGTGTCATTAGTAACATTGGACAACTGTTACGAAAATTGAAATTTGTAACACTTCGAGGTGTTACTAATATTTGTAATGTCGTGATTTGCAAGATTGTTGTGGTGTTACAAAAAAATTTAGGAACAAAGCTAATGTGTTACAAATTGTCATTTATGTTGTAGTGCGACGACAAGAATCCAGGGCACTACAACCTACGCGAACTCCACACGAACGGGTAACGAGTGCAATGAAGACCACATACAAGCTATATGCTACCCTGAAGACAAGTCGAGCAAATATACTGAAACACATAGCGAAGTGGGACAACGTCAACTGGCCGCTTCGGATGAGAGGGGATCCGGAAGGGAGAAACAAAAGCAAATATTGTTCATTCCATCGGGATCATGGGTAAGATACAGGAGAGTGCTACAACTTTAAAGACGAAATCAAGCACTGGGCTCAGAAAGGACTACTCGACAAGTTCATCGGAATGCCAAACAAACAGATCACATGGAAGGGGAAAACAGACAATGATGCGGAATCAAAAGAACACTCCAAAGAGTTGACATACGCCACACACTGTATAGCTGGAAGAAGCAGAGCACACAAAGCAACTAGGCGAACTCCTCACTCGAACTGATCTACATCAGGACAAGGTTACTGACGAAAGACTTCACGAATGCACAAAACATGGAAAAGTTTGCATCAACCAATTCGTACAAATCAAAAGGTCTCATCAGCGGTTGCAAGCTCGACCCGAACCACTAACAACATACGAGGATAAAGCAAAAAAAAAATTCGACAAAAAGTAGCCTCCAATATGAAGGTTGACAACGAGCGAAGGAAGACGAAACAAATCATATTCCGAAACAACATAAATGCCTTAACAACCAAGGCTGATGAAAACATCAATAAGATTACGAATTTAGAAACTCCAAATTTTTGCACAGACAGCAAAATAGATACTACAATAAATTAGCCGTACAAAGCAATCAAATGATAAAAGTCGGACACACACAACTTTTGGTCTGATCAACCAAGAAGCAAAGGTTGGACACCCGAGTTGACTAAACACAAAAAACTTTAAATCGATTGAGATGTCAAACTAACGAAGTAAAGGTTGGACACCCGAGTCAACTAAACAAAAAACTTCGAATCGACCGAGATGTCGAACTAACGAAGTAAAAGTTGGACACCCGAGTCGACTAAACACAAAAAAACTTTAAATTGACCGTGATGTCGAACTAACACAGTAAAAGGTTGGACACCCAAGTCAACTAAACACAAAAACTTCAAGTCGGCCGAGATTTTGAACTAACGAATTAAAGTATGGACACCCGAGTTGACTAAACACAAAAAACTTCGAATCGACCGAGATGTCGAACTAACGAAGTAAAGAGTGGACACCTGAGTCAACTAAACACAAAAACTTCGAGTCGACCGAGATGTCGAACTAATGAAGTAAAGGTTGGACACTCGAGTCAACTAAACACAAAAAAATTTCGAGTCGACCGAGATGTCGAACTAACGAAGTAAAGGTTGGACACCCGAGTCAACTAAACACAAAAACTTTGAATCGACTAAGATGTCGAGTTGACGAATTAAAGGTTGGACACCCGAGTCGACTAAACACAAAAACTTCTAGTCGACCAAGATGTCGAGTTAACGAATTAAATGCTCAATAAATAGGTTAACAAAAGAACTTCGAACTAACTGACACAAAGTCAAAGTTAAGGGAACAAGTCAATGCGATTCGAAAAGTACAGGCGAAAGCATCTCTTTACAGCATATCAGGAAGGACAACAGTGACCCACCATTAGACGACCGATGAGCCTAAGCACGAAAGCAGCTATAAAAGAATTTGTCGCAAAAGCCACGATAGCTACAACAAAAACAAAAAGAAGAAGAAAAACACAAAAGTCAATTTTTATTGATAACACTACTATGTTACATCCGGAGATGGTGATAAAGAAGTGGAAGAAGAAACATAAGCAATGGCAGGATCATTACTCGCTGGAATAGGAGAATTTTTTTTCCAGGAGAAGAGTGTTAATGGCTTTGGAATGCTCAATGGTAGAAGAAGCAATGGCTTCTCTGCTGCAGATTCCTCGACATCGTCATCCTCATAAGCTTCACCGGCCAGGTCAGGATACTTACACAAATCTTTGCCAAGCCCTTCGATATAATCAAGAAGCTCAACCCACCCGTCAACAACTCGCTTCCAATCTTCGGCTTCGACCATATGAAGCCTATCCTTAGCAGCAGCGAGTTCATATTTGGTCACGGCAAGCTGCCCTTCAGCGATGGAGAGCATACCGGAAGCATCTGCCGTGACATCATTAAGCGCAGCAGTTATCTATTACACCCGCCTCTCAGCGACATCACACATAACGGATTGCTCCAATTCAGAACGAGAAGTCTCATCGAACTCCATTTTCTCAGCGGATAACTGTTTTTCCACATCACGTAGATGAGTGCAAACCTCATCTAACTTGGTTTTCAAAGAGTCAAGCTCAGCAGTGGACCTATCCCACATATCTTTCGCCTCCGTCAAAGACTTTCGAGCAACCCCTGCAGCTTTCTCTGAGTTCGCACATTGCATTCTCAACACATCAAGTTGATAAAGAACATGAGATAACACTAGCAATAACGCCACCAATCTCCTCTCCAACAGAGCCACTTAATCACGACTAGCTCGATAAATCGAGCTCATCACCCCTACATAAGCGAGATTATTCATCCTGTCCATTATCTGCTCAAAACCGTGGTCAATGTGATCAAACAGGTCAAGCACGGGCATCAAAGGCATTTCCACCAACCGCCTGTACCATTCATTTACCAGCCTACATGCACCATACTTCACGTCAAGTTGAGTGAACCAGTAGAACTTGCCGTCAGACTTGATACGAACATCCTTCGGGCCAGGCTCAATCCAGTTAATACATGGATGAAGAACACGAGGATCAAGGAGCACTGAAGAACCACCTCCAATAGCAGGGAGAACAAAAGGAATAGCAGTAACAACGAAAAAATCACGTTTACCCTCCAGTCGAGAAGCGTGTGTGGCAAGGGCAAGGCTGACTGTAGAAGCGAGAACGGGAAAAACCTGTCTAACAGGAAAGGAAACTAGGAACCCAACTGCTTCATCAATAAAAGAAGAAGGATAATGATCCCTGAAACTCCGAACACAACCAATGTCTTTAGGCTGCTTCACCGCTAGTTGAAGCATATTTTCATTAATGACCCGGGGATCATCGTTAGACAACTCAACAGCGTTTGAAACACCATAAGCAGAAAGAAGCTTCCTCTCGTTGTCATCCAGCGGACGAGTAGTTTCTTTCTCGCTCATTTCCTCAGCCTCCTCGAAAGAATCACAATCTTCTTTTGCAGTTGCCCAGACATTGAAATATTTCATAGGTATGGTGTCATATCTATCCATCTGAACAATCAAATCTCGATGGTCTTGCTTGTCAAAGATAACGAGTTGAGCAACAACACTGCACGGTGTCTTCGGTCGTAGATCATCGAGCTCTGGACTAGTTTCTATACTTATTTGGAAGAGCAAAATCATTCATTTCCTTTGAAATATCAAGTAAAATGCATTGACTGCTTATCGTTCCCGTAGGTTACTTAAGGGAGGCATCACAGACACGTTGACTCTAAAGAAAGATCAAAATCATTGCCCTTCATATGGTGTAACTACTTCATTAATGTAATAGACTGACCTTTACTTTAAGGAAGGCACCTTGCTAAACAAAATTAATATATTCTTCATTGTCTCTGATCTTGCAGCTATCATTTTTGAATGAGATTTGATATAGAGAGTTGCACAGGGATATGGGTATGAATCTGTCGAACGATTCAGGCCATTTTTTTCTTTGTTGAAACCCCCTATCCCCCCCCCCCCCGGCATTTTGCCCGTTCGTCTGACTTCTTCCACATGGATAAATAGATCTCTCTTGCATAGGTCCCAGAACTGTTGTCGAGGTGTTGTCTCATCTACGTATCGATGGTGTTTTTATCAGACACGCCCCTTGTGATACATCTGCGGCATACAAAATGGATTTTAATATGAAAAAATAGGCTGCTATCAATTCTCTTCTAGTTGTTTTTAGTTCGGGTCTTTTGGGGGCCCTACCCAATTGGGAACCGCTTGGCTGAGTCATGGGTGTGGTTGCTCGTACACGTCCCTTTCCGTGATCCCACCTATTTTGTTTGGGAAGCGAGAAGAAGGCGAGCGTAGGATGGTTTACCCGTGGGTAGCTGCTGGGCAGCTTCGTCAAGAGACAGACTCGGGCAGGACACAACCCCCATAACATCCTAAACAGAACTCGGACGGGACACAATCCGAGCAGAATCGTGATTAGAAAATCATTTCTTCCTCGAAACCCGACCAAGGTCTACCAGCAATCGCCTTTGCAGACTCGTAGACCTCGCAAGCTTTCTCTTTCTTGAAGCAGGAGCTACGATATCAACAGGAGCATTGAGATCCGTAGCGAGCCGATCTGAGCTCACTTCCCAATCAATGCTAGCATTACTAATGCCAGTACAAGCAGTGCGAGCAGCTAAGGCTTTAGCACGGGAATCAATTAATAAAGCTCGCTCTGTTTCGCTCATAGTATACAAACCACTACGTTCCAGGATGACCTCGGAAAGAAATGCCTCCACAGGAAAACGATGAAGCTTCAAGAACTAATCACTCATCTTCTGCTCCTCAGCAATCAAGTACAGATTCTACCGTTTATTGGAAAAACAGAAGGATCAAAAAATCAAACGACCTCGCAATTGGAAGTAGCCTGAATTCACGGAAGCATAAAACCAACACCATTACCAATCACAAATGTCATCGCTAAGTTTCTCGAAACACTCTGGAGCACGAAGAAAGCAGATATCCTTGTGCACCAACAGACCAACTATTGAATGCAAACCCTTCACAATTAGAGGGATGCCGATTAGAATAGCTCTCGTGTAAGAAGACACCATCACCTTCCAAACATTGGGACCCATTTGGGAAGGAGGAATACCTAGGAAGTTCATATACTCCCAAAACAACTCCGAAATTGGAAATCGGAGACCAGACGAAAACATGCACGAATATAATGCGATGAACCGAGCCTTCGGATTACAAGGGCTATCATTTTATCCAGGCAAAGTAATCTCGAGGTTGGGCGAAAGATTATAATCGAAATGAAGACTGTCAAGCATCGACTGAGAAGCTCTGTTGGGAGAATAATGAGCCTCACAACAGGTATCGTGAGAAAGAACGAAAACGAAGAAGACGAGGGGATGAGCAAACCCTAAATTCAAAGATAACGTGAAGAGGGAAAATGAATTCGTCACATATCCTTTTACATAGCAAAGGAATGAAGGGACAGCTCGTGGGACAGCGTGCGAGATATGATCACTATGCGAAATCTCAAAAATGTGCGCAAAAATGAACGGGCAAGAAAAGAATCGAGACACCAACTCGCGGAAAGTTACTGATAACATTAAATACAAGGTAATGATGAAATTGAAAGGTGAACCGACACGAAGTTAGTGGCCACGTCAGCATGCCCACTAACTAAGGGGGGAGTAGCTAATGATATATAAAAAAATATTGATCATCAAGGTCATACACGTGGCATAAAGATCCATCACGAGAATAAATTGTCCAATCTATTGGGCCAGCTCATGAGGCCCAGAAAGGATAAAGCCAATTGCAGAGGCCCGGCGAGGCCAGCCAATGAGGAACATGGCCTAGATCCAGGCCCAAACGAATCAGAGCCCGGATCCAGGCATTTTGCGGGTTTAACTGGCATAAACAAACATGCTAATTTGACCCACTTGTAATAATCGCAAGTGCACGGTATTTGACCCACTTGAGAAAATGGGGGTTACAGTATTTAAAAATCCGAGTTAAACAAAAGTAATAAAAATAACAATAAATAAAATAAAATAGTTGGAGGGAAACCACAATTTGCAAAATATTTTTCAAGCTCCTAAAATTATATTCAATTTTTCTTATTATTCCAAATATAAATAAATGACTCTAGCAATGTATAAGCTCCTAGCATTAATTGTCTTGTTAGGGCACAATTAATCACAAGTTTAATTATTCAATTAAAACATGCTTGATTTATAACATAATATTTTTCTAATAACCTAAGATGCATGACATATTAGGTGAAAGTAAAATATTATTAATCGTGAATCAATTAATATTAATCATGGAATAATAAAGTAAAATGAAATTAATTCTAGAGTTTGAGACTTAATTCACTGTGGTGTTACAGAGCATTCAGTAGGGTGCAAACAGGAAAAGGTCCAGTGTGGCTCAGTAGATCCAAGTGGGTGCAAATAGTTCTGATCTTTCTCAGCCGAGGTGCTCTCAGCAAGGTCCACTGGGTGCCAGTAGCGTCAACTTGATTTAAGTCTCAGTGGTGGTACTGAGTTATAAGGTGGGTGCAAATAGTACCCCAACCTTTCTTCCTCAATTTGAACACAGAGAGAGGCGGGAAGACGCTGTGGGAGATCTGCTCCTGTCTGGTGGTGATGCGACAAGAGCTGATGTGGTCTTCCAGCGAAAGATGTTGGTGGTGGTTGATGGGCGCTGTGATAAGAAAATGAATGAGAAATGAGAACCGAGTGGTGAGTGGTGAGTGGTGGTGCAGCTGGTGACGGTGGTTGAAGATGAAGTGAAACAGGGTTGTCACACCCCTGTTTCGGTGGAGTGAAGGAGAGAAAACGGAGATGGATAGGCTGTGGGTGGTGATTTTGCTTGGTTGGGATGGTGATGAGAATCACAAATTGTGAAGAAGAGGTTTTGGTATTCTGTATTTTTTTTCTTTCCATTCTCTTCCTCCCCTTTCTTATTCATTTCTATTGTATTTATAGAGATTTAAGAAAATGAACTTGGACAAGTTAAGGGGAGGGTTCAATGAGTGATTTAAGGCTTAAATCAAACTAGAATCTTGGATAATTAAGAGAATATGCTTTTGGTTTGATTGGGTTTGGCATTGGGTTTGGGTTTACGGATTTGGTATTGAGTTTAGGTTATGGGCTTAAGCTATTTTCACCTCCACTTCCTCTGAAGTCACCGTCTGTGATTTATTCATTGCATTTTTCTTTGATTTCTTCGTTATTGCTCCGAATTCTACAAAAACACAAAATTTTAATAATTAATTTAAAATAAAATAAAACAAGGATTAAAAATATATAATAAGAGGTAAAAAAATGTTATAATTATGTGATTATCAAATACCCCCAAACCTATATTTTGCTAGTCCTCGAGCAAAACAAAGAAGAAAACCGAAAAGAAAATCCTAACTCACTTTCGCAGGCATCATCGATTGCACTTACCTTTGAAAACGTGTAACAAGGCTTTGAACCCCTAGATTACCTCTAGGGAACGAGTTATAATCTCGTGAGGGTTTCCAGAAAATGTTACCCACAAACATTACTGACTCAACAAAACTTGGTCAAACAGTGTTTATTTTAAAACTTCAAGATATGCAAGAAATCAACAGTGTCAAGTATCAACAAATCTCCAAACAATTTAATATTCTCCAAAAGTTAGAAAAAATTCATAATCATCCTCAACTCAATGTGTGTGTGTGAAAAGCACTGTCAACATAACTTTTCATTTCAAAGTAAAATAATGACTAAATCTCCTGTAGAAAGTTTGTTTTGACTTCAAACCTCTCATGTCACTCACAATAAAGCACTCAGAGATTTGGTATTTCACTCAGTTTATATGTGAGGAAAAAGTAAATAATGGAAAACAATCATCTCACATATAGTATTATGAATAACGGAGTTTTCAAGAATGGAATGAAAATGATCTCATGGACAGGAATATCAATTACTTTTGGGAATGTTGAATCAAACACCATAGGTCTTGGTTATTAAATCTCCACATCTACGGAACCAACCTTTACCTAAGATCAACTAGGACTTTGTTGGGTTGTAACGGGGCTTGGGTAATGGTTAATAAGGAATGTCAAAGGATTCTAACAAGAATTTCTAGGAATTTATACACCCATTCACGAACAATTAGGGCTATCAAGAATAAACCAATGTTGCGCACCATCAATTTTTCTTCATTCTCACATCCTCATTGAGGAATCATTTTTTTTTCACATAGAGGATTTATGAAATATCTCATATTTTTCTCTTTAATGCCCTTTTTACACCAAGTATATCCATCCATACACATTCCCAGAAAAATTGGGTAAAGGTTAATGGGTTAACAAATAAAAGTTATTCTAAGGCTCAAAAGGCTACAAAAAGGTTAATGTTATGGGTAAGTTAAAAGGCTAGTTAATGGTCTATAGAAAGAAAAGGAAAAAAATGCCTAGATCATTTCCTAAATTCGGGTCAGTATTATGACATCTCAATTGAATAAGCCAAGAAGTTCTAGTGTAATAATTCAATTTTGATGTCATTCCCAAAGCAATTGATCAGAAAAATGAGAATAATGAGATCATCAACGAGATAATACAGACTCAAGAAAAATCAGAGTTTATGTATAACCCTCGGAAAAATAGAAAGGTTCAAAACTTTCAGGGTTAAGTCTCCACTATTATTCTAAGGTTTTCTAGTATATACTTCACTCATCAACTTCAAGTTATGCTAACATGGCTCATGGTGCAAAGATAATCGAGTTGAAAAATCTTATGAACTAGATCTAACTTAAGGATCATACTAAACTTTCAGCCTTTATCAATATACCAATATGTCAAGTTGGCTTGCATTTTCTTGAGCATAAAACATTTAAAATCCATTTTCATAATCGCAAAAGACCAAGTTTTCTTGACAGAAAAACACAATTTTTTTTTTTAAGAATGAGAAAAGAAAACACTACGAAAAATTCATCGACTCATGAACCCTACCCCCAAACCTAATCCAAACATTGTCCTCAATGTTTAACAAAATAATTCTTACAAATGAATGGAATAAGTACATGAGAGGAGGTTAGAACAGTATTACCGCGGTGAAGATTTTACCAATTTCCATAGGTAATCCACCGATGAGAGCTCAGAGACAAAAGAATTGTGGATTAGTTAATATAAATAGATAAAATACACAATCAACATGCACTCTTACAACAAAAAGGTGGGGTGCCTCCCAATAGCGCTTGGTTTAACGTCATCAGCTCGACAAAACCCAAAAGATCCTCAATTCTGATACACAGGGTCCTCTAATATAATCACATCAACCTCGACTTCTAATCGAGGTAACTCTAAGAATGGCTTAAGTCGTTGACCATTTACCTTAAATATATGGCCATCCTTAGGGTTAACGATCTCCACAGCTCCATGTGGGAACACTGCTTTCACAATATAAGGTCCAGACCACCGAGATCTCAACTTTCCAGGAAAAAGTCGTAACCAAGAGTTGAACAACAAAACTTTTTGAGACGGTTCAAAGGACTTACGAAGAATGGATTTATCATGAAATATCTTTGTTCGTTCTTTGTAGATTTTGGCATTGTGGTACGCATCATTTCGGATCTCTTCCAACTCATTAAGTTGAAGCTTACGATGCGATCGAGCCTTGACCATATCAAAATTGAACAGCTTGATGGCCCAATATGCACGATGTTCCAATTCCACAGGCAAATGACATGCTTTTCCAAAAACAAGCCTATATGGAGACATTCCAATCGGGGTCTTAAATGTTGATCTATAAGCCCAGAGAGCATCACTCAGACGTTGAGACCAGTATTTACGATCTGGTTTGACTGTCTTCTCTAGAATGTTTTTAATCTCCCGATTGGAAATCTCAACTTGCCCACTTGTTTGTGGATGACAGGGGGTGCCAACTTTATGAGTGATGGAGTATTTTTTTACTACTGGCTCGAACGGTCTATTGCAAAAATGAGAACCACCGTCACTTATAATGGCACGCGGAATACCAAAATGAGAAAAGATATTATCTTTCAAGAATCTTACCACAACCCTGTGGTCATTCGTTTTACATGGTATTGCTTCTACCCATTTGGACACATAATCCACAGCAACAAGGATGAAAAGATTACCAAACGAAGGCGGGAATGGTCCCATGAAATCAATACCCCAAACATCAAAATTTTCAACCACAAGAATATTGTAAGGGGCATCATGTTGCGTCGAGAAATGGAACCCATTCGTTGGCATCGATCACAAGTGGTGCAAAAGGCATGAGTATCTCGAAAAAGGGTAGGCAAAAAAAAACCACTCTACAAAACTTTTGCAGCTGTCTTTCTAGAGCTAAAATGACCACCACAAGCTTGCTCATGACAAAATGAGATGATGCTGTGAAATTCACTCTCAGGAACACATCTCCTGATAACCTGATCAGGACAATACTTGAACAAGTATGGATCATCCCAGAAGAAATGTCTAACCTCAGCAAGAAATTTGGATCTATCTTGTTTAGACCACTTAAAAAGAAGTTGACCTGTAACAAGATAGTTCACGATATCTGCATACCAAGTTAATTGGGAGATAGCAAATAATTGCTCATTAGGAAATGACTCATTCAATGGTAAATATTCGCTAGATGACTCTACCAGAAGTCTAGATAAATGGTTAGCTACAACGTTTTCCGAACCTTTCTTGTCCCGAATTTCAATATCAAACTCTTGTAGCAATAGGACCCATTGAATTAAGCGAGGTTTAGCATCTTTTTTAGAGAAAAGATACTTTAACGCCGCATGATCAGTAAAAATAATTACTTTGGATCCTATAAGGTAAGACCAAAATTTGTCTAGAGCAAAGACTACAGCTAATAACTCTTTCTCAGTGGTGGAGTAATTAAGTTGTGCGTCTTGTAGAGCTCTACTAGCGTAATAAATGACATGTGGCTTTTTGTCTAATCGTTGTCCTAGGACAGCTCCGAGTGCAAAGTCGGAAGCATCACACATAAGCTCAAAGGGAAAGTTCCAATTAAGAAATTGGATGATTGGAGCTAAAGTCAATAATTGTTTAAGCTTATCAAAAGCTTTCAAACAATCTTTATCAAAAACAAAAACCGCGTCTTTAGCAAGTAAATTGCATAAAAGACGAGCGATTTTGCTAAAGTCTTTGATGAATCTCCGATAAAATCCAGCATGGCCTAGAAAATATCTAATTTCCTTAACCGTCTTTGGAGGCGGAAGACTCAAAATTAAATCAATTTTGGCTTTGTCGACTTCAATTCCCTTGTGTGAAATTACATGTCCAAGAACAATGCCCTGTCGTACCATAAAATGACATTTCTCCCAATTTAAGACAAGATTTTTCTCCACACATCTATTTAACACTAAAGTTAAATGATGTAGACATTCATCAAATGAATCACCAAATACTGAGAAATCATCCATAAACACCTCGAGAAACCTCTCAACCATATCGGAAAAAACACTAAGCATGCACCGCTGAAAAGTAGCGGGTGTGTTACACAATCCAAAGGGCATTCTCCGATATGCGAAAGTACCAAAGGGACAAGTGAATGTGGTCTTCTCTTGATCCTCGGGTGCAATGGGGATTTGGTTATAACCGGAATACCCATCAAGAAAACAATAGTAATCATGTCCGGCTAACCTTTCAAGCATCTGATCAATGAAAGGAAGAGGAAAATAATCCTTCCTTGTGACCAAGTTCAACTTACGGTAATCAATACATACTCGCCACCCCGTGGTCATGCGGGTTGGTACTAATTCATTCTTGTCATTCTTGATTACCGTTACCCCTGACTTCTTTGGGACAACTTGCACAAGACTGACCCAAGGACTATCCGAAATTGGGTAGATTATACCCACATCCAACAATTTGAGCACTTCAGCTTGGACAACTTCCCTTAGATTAGGATTAAGTCTACGTTGCATTTCACGAGATACTTTGGCATTATCTTCGATATGAATGCGATGCATGCAAACGATTGGACTTATTCCTTTAATATCCGCGATAGTCCACCCAAGTGTTGTTTTATTTTCTTTTAAAACATCTAACAATTTTCCTTCCTGTTCTTCAGTCAATGCAGATGAAATAATAACAGGTAAGGTATTGTCAACACCTAAAAATGCATACTTGAGGTTGTCAGGTAATACTTTTAGGTCGAGCTTGGGTGGTTTTTCAACGGAAGGGACTTGTTTTGACTCACTGAGTGGAAGAGGTTCCACCCTAGGCTTCCATTTATAACTGGTTTCCATTATATGGGTAGAGTCAAGCAAAGCATTGACTTTCCTAATGAAATCATTAATATTGAAGTCTAAATTAAAATGAGTCAAACAAGCCTCTAAAGGATCATTAAACTGAGGAAATGAATGTCCTGCCAAACTCTCAATCATGTTAACCTCAAAGGAATCCTCAGACTCGGGAGGTTGTTGACTTACATTGAATACGTTGAGTTCGACGATCATGTTACCAAATGATAATTTCATGATTCCATTTCGGCAGTTAATGATAGCATTGGATGTGGCCAAAAATGGACGACCCAAAATAACTGGAATGTGACTAGAGGGATTGTGAACAGGTTGTGTGTAAAGGACTATGAAGTCCACAGGGAAATAAAATTTGTCAACCTTAATGATCACTTCCTCTATCACACCGCGGGGGACTCTGACAGATCTGTCTGCCAATTGCAGTGTCACTTGAGTTGGTTTCAACTCACCAAGACCCAATTGCACATATACTGAATATGGCAATAGATTGACACTTGCCCCTAAATCTAACAGTGCCTTCCCAATCATATGATCACCAATCACACATGAAATAGTCGGGCAACCAGGATCTCTGTACTTAGGTGGGGTTTTGTGTTGAAGGATGGAGCTGACTTGCTCAGTTAGGAAGGCACTTTTGTGAACATTCAGTTTTCGCTTTTGTGTACACAAATCCTTCAAAAACTTGGCATAAGAGGGAACTTGCTTAAAGGCCTCGAGTAATGGAATATTGATTTGAACTTGTTTAAAAATTTTCATTATATCGTTGGCATTTGTTCCTTTCTTCGTCGGAACTAACCGCGATGGAAATGGTGTTCTAGGCATATAGGATGCCTTGGTGGGATCAAAGTCAAGATGATGATCCTCTTTAGAAGATGAGGCTTTATCAGCCTCCTTCTCAGATGGGGGTGTGACTTGCTTTGGCGTGGATTGGGATTCAACATCAATCAAATTAGGCATTCTAATTTGGTTGTCAACTTGTTTTCCACTCCTAAGGGTGATGATAGATTTTACATCTTCATTGCGTGGCTAAGATGCACTGCCTATCTCGAATTGGCCCTTAGGATTTTGAATGGGTTGACCAGGAAATCTTCCTGCTTCTCTTTCAGGAAAGGATTTTGCTATTTGACTCACAGTCATCTCAAGCTTTTGGATGGCTTGAGATTGTTGTTGAGAAGTAGCTCTTAGTTCGGTGATAGCCTGAGAGTTCTGTTCGAGCATGGTTCTTGTCCTCTGCATAAATTGGTTCACTGTATTCTGTAAACTCTGAGTGTTAGAGGGAGGTACATCTTGATTGAATTGAGGCCTATTAGCAGGAATTGGAGCTCAAGGAACTTGAGGGATAACAACTGGGACTCCTTGATGTTGACCATGGGCCCATGAGAGATTAGGGTGTTTGGCTAAACCTGGATTGTAATAATTTGAGTGTGGATTATAACCAGATTGCCTAAAGGTATTGAATGCATTGACTTGCTCAGCAAAATAAGCAGGGTACTCATTTTTCAAGTGACAGTCTGATGTGGAATGACTAGAACTTGAACATGCAGCACAAACCTTGGATGGAACATTGGTTTGGACTGATGGCTGAGACTTTTCCAGATATGCATCAATCTTCTGTGCCATTGTCATTACAACTGCTTCCAACCTTGAAGAAGGAGGAAGATGAGGAGTAGATGATGTATCCCTTACTTCATACAAACCACCCTTTTGCCTATCCGAGTTTTTTCTTGAATAATCCCATTGTTGAGAATTTTCAGAAATAGCTTCAAAGAATTCCAAAATCTCATTAGCACTCATCTTCATAAGTGACCCACCACTAGTGGCGTCAATCATTCGACAGTTTTGAGGGGTTAACGCGTCTTGAAAGTATTGAACCAAGCGCCACTTTTTAAAGCCGTGATGGGGACACCTAGCAATGAGTTCATTGAATCTTTCCCAACATTCATAGAAATGCTCACCCTCTTTCTGTTGAAAATTAGATATATCTCTTCGGATGGCATTTGTTTTATGAATAGGAAAATATTTTGTCAAAAATTTTTCTGATAGGGCATCCCAAGTGTCGATGGTTCCAGTTTCTAAGGAGTTTAACCATGACTTCGCCCTATCTTTTAAAGAAAATGGGAACAACCTAAGACAAACTGAATCATCAGAAAAATTGGGATATTTTAGAGTAGCACAAATGTCAAGAAACTCTTTGACATGAAGATAGGGATCCTCTTTTTCTAGACCATAAAAGGAAGGCAAAAGGTAGATAATTGATGGTTTTAGCTCAAAGCTACTTGCAGTGGTCTCAGGTAAGACAATGCAAGATGGGGTGTTATTGGAACGTGGAGAGAAATAATCCTTAATTGCTCTCTCCCCAGCAATTTCAGTGGTCTCACTCGACAAGGAGAACGATTCTAGAAGGTCAATGGGGACTTCAGACAACTCTACAGGATCCTCTCGAATTAGTCTACTTCTCGAATCCCGTTTCCAAATACGCATAAACAGGTCTACACCAAGTGAGGTTTGAAATGTTTACTAACCTTAAAAAAAATCACGCACAGACTCAAACACAATCAGCAACCAATTGATGCACAAGAAAAAATGCATCCCTAAGCAATCAGTGTTGTTGAGATTAATTATCTTTTTATCTTTGGGGGACAAATTATTTCTTATTTAATCTTTATATCAGAGCAATGGGTGCTACAAGATGATCCTAAGAGTGTATACTTTACACCACAAAGTTCAAAATCAGTAGGCTGGAGTTTTGTTTCAAAGAAACCGGATTATCGCACAAGAAAAGGAGGTCACAATGGTCCAATTAAGTACTTCCTTGTGCTACCGCTCTGTAAGCCAATAGATGTGAGAACGATGTGATGTTAAATGTACACTTGAGGCTTGTGTTCCTAACCCAAAATTGTTAGTTACACCAATTTTTCTTGTGGATCGTAGCTTACTTATGACTCGGCATACCGGGTAAATTACCCTTGTGGCAGTGGCCTCTCGGAGTTCATTGAATGATTAAACCCATCGTCGGTTTTAGCTTTGGTCAACACAAAAATTATTGGATTCATCTTGGTCTTGGTTGTCCTTGAACACCGTACCTAAGAGATGGCTCTATCTAACTTGCTAACTGATTTTAATTATGTTTGGCTATTGGTTGCACAAAGCTGGAGTGATGAGGTGGGGATATCAAGTCCCACCAGTTTCTATTTAGAAGCTGGGTCTGCTTATTATGAATTACTAAAGTTTAGCATCCACAATTACAGAAATTAAACAACCAATCACACAATTTCAAACAATTACACAAAGCACCCGGGTCGCTAATACATTGTGTGTGATAGAAGTACTTACAGTGTGCGTATTCCGTTCTGCACAAAAAGTTAGCACAATTAAAAAAAATGTCCGACTTCTTTTTATCCGTTTCAATCAGCACACAAGCATATGCAATCAAATTACTGGTCTTGGTCTTAGAAGTCGGATTTCTAAATCATAAAAAAAAAAAAAAAAAAATTATTGGGTAACAATTAAAATTGTTTCCCTATAATTTCTTTTGACTTGGAAAATTTTGAGTTTTTTTTTTAGGTGATTAAAAATGGAAAACAATATAGTTTACAAAAATTATTACACCATACACTCGTAAAACGAGGTGAAAATAAAATTAAAACTCCCCTCACAAAATTTAAAAAAAATTAAATATTAAAATTAAAATTTGCTTGATGTTTGCAGGATCGTCCAATTTCCTCGAGAAGTGTGTATTCTGCAAAATCAAACAAATAACACGAAATGAGTGTAAAAAGAACTTAACAAAATAAAAATAAAATTTTGTTTTTTTTTCTGAATTTTTTATTTATTTTAAATTAGTGAAAATAAATCTTAAATTCAATTACACCGCTACATTCCCCGGCAACGGCGCCAAAAACTTGTTGCGGGTTTAACTGACCTAAACAAATAAGCTAATTTGACCCACTTGTAATAACCGCAAGTGCATGGTGTCTAACTGGTAGACAACGGCAAGTACGGGTCGATCCCACGAAGAAGGTGGATTAAATTGAATTTAATAATTTACCTAAACTAATTTGGAGAAAATGGGGGTTACAGTATTTTAAAATCCGAGTTAAACAAAAGTAATAAAAATAACAATAAATAAAAGAAAAGAGTTGGAGGGAAACTACAATTTGCAAAATATTTTTCAAGCTCCTAAAATTATATTCAATTTTTCTTATTATTCCAATTTCAAATAAATGACTCTAGCAATGTATAAACTCCTAGCATTAATTTTCTTGTTAGGGCACAATTAATCACAAGTTTAATTATTCAATTAAAACATGCTTGATTTATAACATAATATTTTTCTAACAACCTAAGATGCATGACATATTAGGTGAAAGTAAAATATTATAAATCACGAATCAATTAATATTAATCATGGAATAATAAAGTAAAATGAAATTAATTCTAGAGTTTGAGACTTAATTCACTGTGGTGTTACAGAGCATTCAGCAGGGTGCAAACAGGAACAGGTCCAGTGTGGCTCAGCATATCACAGTGGGTGCAAATAGTTCTTATCTTTCTCAGCCAAGGTGCTCTCAGCAAGGTCCACTGGGTGCTAGTAGCGTCAACTTGATTTAAGTCTCTGTGGTGGTACTGAGTTATAAGGTGGGGTGCAAATAGTACCCCAACCTTTCTTCCTTAATTTGAACAGAGAGAGAGGCAGGAAGACGTTGTGGGCGATCTGCTCCTGTCTGGTGGTGATGCGACAAGAGCTGATGTGGTCTTCCGGCGAAAGATGTTGGTGGTGGTTGATGGGCGCTGTGATAAGAAAATGAATGAGAGATGAGAACCGAGTGGTGAGTGGTGAGTGGTGGTGCAGCCGGTGACGGTGGTTGAAGATGAAGTGAAACAGGGTTGTCACGCCCCTGTTTCGGTGGAGTGAAGGAGAGAAAACAGAGATAGATAGGCTGTGGGTGGTGATTTTGCTTGGTTGGGATGGTGATGAGAATCACAAATTGTGAAGAAGAGGTTTTGGTATTCTGTATTTTTTTTCCCTTCTTTTGCTCCCCTTTCTTATTCATTTCTATTGTATTTATAGATAATTAAGAAAATGAACTTGGACAAGTTAAGGGGAGGGTTCAATGAGTGATTTAAGGCTTAAATCAAACTAGAATCTTGGATAATTAAGAGAATATGCTTTGGGTTTGATTGGGTTTGGCATTGGGTTTGGGTTTACGGATTTGGTTTTGGGTTTGTTTTTTAGTTTAGGTTATGGGCTTAGGCTATTTTCACCCCCACTTCCTCTGAAGTCACCGTCTGTGATTTATTCATTGCATTTTTCTTTGATTTCTTCGTTATTGCTCCGAATTCTACAAAAACACAAAAATTTAATAATGAATTTAAAATAAAATAAAAAAAGGATTAACAAAAATATAATAAGAGGTAAAAAAATGTTATAATTATGTGATTATCAAGGCCCAATACGAGTTCTCTCATAAATGAGAGGAACGTTGCACAAGAAAGAGCCATGGAGGGAGTTACGCTTCCCCGAACGCACCTCCATAAAGGAGTAGACTGTTACAAGAAATATCTCCTTCCATTGCGCTTGACATGCTTAAGTCACGCAGAGAGTTAACTACGACCATTATAAAAAGTAAAGGGAACATTCGACAAATGTATGCAACTTTAACTGAGTTTTGTCCAGATTTACTTCCTTATTCCAACAAAGTTACTGACTTAAGCATCAGAGTGTCTTTGGCCACCAAAAAGGTGGTCCTTGGCAGTCTAACAATTGTTTTACATGTCAAACTCACGGGATGATGATTTTTGGATGCATCACTTAGCATGTGTATTGCACATGCCATTTAAGCAAATGGTATTTTTGGGTTTAAAAGAGAATGAAACCGTCAAGGGATGTTGAGTTAATTGATTGTTATTGACTTGAACAGTCAATGCCATTTTAAGGTTAGACTCAATTAGTTTTTAGAACGAGGTTTAGACTCAATAAGATATAAACTAATGGGAGCTAATCTAAAAAAAACCCAAAAAAATCCCCCTTAAATGCTGCCACATATGCTTTAATAGCACCTCATGTTGCTAAATCTGGGACAAGATAACAAATCTCAACACCAAAATGGGCCCCAACAAACCTTTTTTTCTTTGAAAAAATTAAAAAGGCCGTGATAATGACACCCACGATTTTGGATCATAGCCCCTTCAGGATCAAAACACCCGTTTAGTGATTTTTTTTTATTTTTTTTTTAAATTAAACCTCCAGTGGGGAGGGGCAACTGTGGGATGCTGGACCTTTATTACTTGCAAAAAAACTTGTACACATGTCGAGGGTACATGACGACTTTACCCGAGAATAAAAGAAACAAATGGACATACATCCTAAAAAACCCAAAAAATTCCTAGATCAAAGCATAAAATACCAGAATCAGCTTGAGCACCTTGAAAAAGATACCATACGCACCCTGCACCTTGAATTAATAAAAACCATAACAGCAATAACATCTTGAAACTCGCCACTGTCAAATAAGGCAGCAAGAATTGGAACTCCAGTCTGCTTCAAGACAGAGTACTCTGTAAAAAAAGAGCACTCAATCCAGTTCTTTGCCTGGTCAGATTAACACTCTTGCCTGCCAGCAGCACGGCTGTTCCTCCATAGATTTGGCGCCCCAAAGCAGTGAGTTTGCCAAATTCATACAAACACATCCTGCATTCCAGTTTCCTTGCAGAAAACAACCTCCAAGTCAGTTTCATTGCACATGAAGAGTATATTGATTCTCGTCTAATCCACCCTGCAGTAAAATGCAAATTGCAAAATAGCACATGCAGCTAGCAATTTTGAAAACCGTCGCTAAACAATTTTGAAAACCGTCGCTAAACACCTGTTTTCTTGTAGTGCAAGCACCATTTTGTAGTACCCTTTTGCAAAGTGGCATCCATAACAATACCGTGGCATCCATAACAAAACCGTCCAGCACCAGTCCACTTCAAACTTCCACTTGAGCTCATATCTAGCAAACTCAAAACAACAAAAACCATCAAACGATAGCAGTTCTTCGTAGCAAATCCACTCCCAATTCATATGATCTTTCTTTATCATGTTCATTTAGCATCCGAGAGTCGTATATACGCTGTCTTATTCATATCAAGAATAATTAAGGACCTTATTCTTTTAGGCAACGAGTCCCAAGAATAGGTTCTAGACAATAGCTCCATTTTGCGCCAATCTAGCCAATGCATCCGCCACTGAATTAGTCTCCCTGAACACGTGTATACAGTACCACGTCAATGCCTTACTCATATCTCTAATCTCCCTCCACCAATTGCTAAGAAACCAGGGGATACTATCTTCTTGGAATATCCAACGTTTAACCAACATAGAATCAGTTTGAATCACGCAATTTCAAATTCCCAGGTCAATACAAAATCTCAAGCCTTCAAGCAAGGCCCTCGTCTCTGCAGAGTTATTTGATCCTTCCCCAAATAAACACTGTCTAGCTGCTACAAGTTTGCCCTCGTCATTTCTAATAACAAAGCCGCCAGTAGTAGTGTTCTCCACACAAGAACCATTAACATTTAACACATACCATCCTGTAGAAGGGAAAGCCCAATAAAGCACCCGAGGAGGGGACATTTTTACAATCGTTTCCTGTATGCCCAACCTGCTGAGCAATGCTTCATTTGTTTCCTTTATCTTAGGAATAAAAAATATTGCCACACACTTAATCCAATAATGAACTTTAATAATCACATAGCATGACGAAGACGCCTTTCCTTCGTAAAGTTTTTTATTTCTCTGGATCCATATTTCCCATAGGATAAAAAGTGGAGTGAGATGGATGAGGGTACCTGATAAAGAAGATTTTTTCGCTTTCCTGAACCACACCTTAAGCATAGTGTAAACTTCAACCGGTCTATGAATGTACGTGTCAAACACCAAATCAAAATGTCTCCATACCCTTCTTGCTAACTCACTTTCCAAGAAAAGATGTTTCATAGTTTCCTCCCCAGATTGAAAACAACATCCACATTTAGACGCAATTTGGAAACCAATTCTTCTAATTTCACCATCAATGGGTAATGCCCTTCTAATAATTTTCCATATGAAAATAGAAATTTTAGAAGGCAATAACGGATGCCAAATCCAATTCCAAACATCATCTTGTGTCCCTCTACCACATAGAATTTTACATATTGAACTAATCGAGAACCTCCCATCATTATTTGGTATCAAAATTCTAGAGTCTCGGTCACCAGCTTCACCTTTTACTATTGTATTGTAGAGCTCTTGGGCTTTTCTTTGCATATCCGGGTTTAGCATTTAGAAATTCTCCCTGTGCATTTTTCTTAAAGTAGGCCAATTTTCATTCGCTACCGCCTCCTCATTTCTAGGGAAGATTTCATCCTTAGCCCATTGTTCTTCAAAGAAACTAACAGTACCTTTAGAGATACGCCACGTGGAATTTGCAACTATAAATTCTTTATGCACCAACAACTCGTTTATAAAGGGGGAAGCCACAACTTTCATTTCTTGTTTTCTTATTGGAACCCCCTCCTGCAAATATTTATGCCTTAGAAAATTTGCCCATAAAGAGTTGGTGTTTATAAGATTCCAAAGAGACTTAATGCGAAAAGCTCTTATAATTTTATCCAGACTTCTAACATTTAGGCCACCTTCCTCCTTAGGAACACTGATTATATTCCATGCTATCCATTTCCGCTTATGTCTCCCTTCATGATCTCCCCAAAAGAAGTCTGTAATCATTTTTTGAATAGATTGCAGGACCTTAATAGGGACGACTGTAGCTGCTATGGTATAAATTGGCATTGACAATAAAACATGTCTTATCAACGTCAATCTACCCCCTAGCGACAAGAGTCTGGATTTCCAACCTTGAATTCTCTGCTGGATTTTATTTACCAAGGCTTCAAATAATGAAATTCTGCATCTACCTTGATAAATGGGGACGCCGAGGTATGTAAAAGGAGACTGCTTGTAGACGAAACCTATCCACAGTTTGATCGAAATAATTTTTTCTACACGGGCTTTATCATCAATCATGAATGAGCTTTTTTCAATATTAACTTTCTCTCCTGAAGCCCGACAATATCTGTCTAAAAGCTGCATACATCCTTCAATGGATTTTTTCCTGCCATTCAAAAAGATCAATGAATCATCAGCATATAATAGGTGGGAGATCGGGGTGGCCATCCTGGGAGTATGATAAAAACCAATTTCTCCCCTACGAAAAGCCCGAGAGAGCCCTCTGCTTAGCACTTCTGCCGCGATAACAAAGAGGAGAGGGGAGAGAGGATCCCCTTGTCGAAGCCCTCTAGATGATTTAAAGTATCCGTCATACCTGCCTTGCATCAACACCGAGAACCCGCAATGTGTAATGCAGTTTGAAATCAGATGACATATTCTGTTATTGAATCCAAATCTACGCAAGACTACCAAGAGGTATCCCCATTCAACTCTGTCATACGCCTTTTCCATATCCAACTTGAATATATATTATTTTCAGTAACCTTTTTACCAATCTCTGTCATCAGTTCTTGCGCCAACCCAATGTTTTCTGAAATGAGTCTCCCTTGAACAAAAGCTCCCTGCTCTAGAGAGGTAATCTTTGGGAGAAACTTGGCCAATCTCATACTAAGGATTTTACTAAAAAATTTTGTATACCACATTGCACAAGCTAATAGGCCTAAAATCAGGAATAAGATACAGGTTCTTCAATTTTAGGAATAAGTGCCAAAAAATTGGAAGAAAATGTACCTGGCATCGCTTGGCAAGCAAAAAATTCCTTCGCAGCTTCCCAGATGTCAAGCCCAATAATATCCCAGCAACTCTGAAAGAATCCAGCTGTATCTGTCTGGGCCCGGGGCACTATCATGGGGAATGCTAAAGATTGTTTTTTTGACTTCCTCTAAATCTGGCATCTGCATGAGTGAATCACACTCCTCCTCTCGTATCAGACTTGGAATGTAATCCATGAGTTCTAGATCCTCTATGTGCTCTCCCGATGAAAGTAAGGATCCAAAAAAATTATTAGCTTCCAAAATAATGTTTCTCGGATCCGTAATTAAGTTCCCTGCCATGTCCTGAATTTTGTTGATCGCTCTTATTTTCTGTTTGGCTTTGACTGACGCAAAGAAGAATTTAGTGCACGCATCTCCTTCTTTAAATTCCTTTTCTCCTTATTTTTGTTTCCAGTAAATTTCTTCTCTCACCAAAGCCAGCTTAAGTTCAGCCTGACATCTATTCAAGTTAATCATATCATTTGGATCCCAACCCTGCAATAGGCTGAATTCCAGTATTTCAATATCATCTTCCAGCCTTCTAATAATACTGAATATATTTCCAAAGGTTTCTTTATTCCATATTTTTAGAGCTCCTCTAAGGCGTTTAAGTTTGGAAGCCACACTATACATAGCCCCATAACCTTCTTCGTTAGCATTCCAAATTCTGTCAACAAAACCTAAGAACTCATCATGAGTTAACCACATACTTTGAAATCTGAAAGGAGACATACCTTCCCTTTGTGACGATGGCAAAGAAAGTAACAAAGGTGCATGATCCGAACAAGCTCTAAGTAAATGATCAACCCGAGTGTGTTGCATTACAGTTAACCAATCTGCATTCCCAAGAAAACGATCCGTCTAGCCCAGGTTCTGTCCTCCCCTCTTTGATTGTTACACCATGTGTATTTGGGTCCTTCAAACCCACAATCAGAAAGCCCGCAGCTCAAAATACAACTGGAGAATTTTGTCATCGCCAAAAGATTAGGAGGGCGCCCGCCTAATTTTTCTCCACCTTCAGCAATCACATTAAAGTCACCACCAATGATCCATGGTTCATTCAAACCCATTGCAATGTGTTCCATAGCTTCCCATAAACTTCGCCTCTCCTGTACTGAACACTTTGCATATACAAAAGAAATGAAGAACACGGTATTGGAAAAAAGGATATTAATCTTATAGTGAATTAATTGATTTGTGCAGAGTAGTACGTCCACTTGTAAGTTATTATCCCAGAAGAGCCAAATTTTGCCGCCATAATCATCATTCATTGCAAAGCAAGGCAGACTCACCTTACCTGCAATCTCCATGTGTCTTGAAGACTGAATCATAGGTTCCGCAATTGCAAGTAGCCTCACATTGTTTTCTTTAACCAGCTTTTTTAGTCTACAACGGGTCGCCCGGTTACCAACTCCCCGTGCATTCCAAAACATGATATTATCTATCATTACTAACACCTGGGGTAATCATGTTTCTCGTCACTCTTCGAGTCCCCACCGCTGGTCCGTTTTTAGAACTTTTTTTTTTCCTTTCGTCTTGACCTCGCCAGATTGATATCCTGGATCAACCATATTATTAGAAGACATGTTTGCGTCAGATTCATTATCCGACACCGCGTCACGCTCTAACCTATTACATTCACCTAGCCCCTGTATTTTCTGTGCACTTCCTTCTTCCACACGTTCTTGCACATTTTCGGGATTTCTGGAATGTTTTTTCCCCCAATCAGTTGCTGATCCAGGTCGGTCATACTCTGTTTTAAGCGTGAAAACGGTACCTGCTGTTCATAAATTCCCAGCTTGTTCAGCGTAACATGCATGGTATTGTTCCCTGCCTCAGAATTGATCAAATCGACCCTTGTTTGCTGATTTATTTATGCCCGCTTTGGTACCCCAGAATCGTCATGAAGTACCCCCTGTCTTGCCTGCTGTTCCTCTGTTTCAACAGAGTTTGTACTAATTTTTGTGCATTACGACATACTATCTCCCACAAACGAAACAATCCACAGTGGTGCAACGCTGGCGGAGCCTTCTTGTGATTTTATTTCGTCTCCCTTCTTATCCAACATGGCCATTTTAACTTCACTAATGGTGTATCCGGCCTCCTTTAGAATATTTTCAGTATTTTCAACCTCTTCATTGGTCACATTCGGCTTATGCTCCTCCCTCTTGCCCTCTTCTTGCATTTTACAGTTTTCCTCAATTCCTTCACCAACACCGCCCGAGTTTTCCTCCGCTAATACGCCAATTTTGTTGGCCAACGGTACATCTTCTATTGGTTTTTTCGGAGCCTTCACTTTATTCTCTCCCACTTGTTCACTAATGATCTCAACTCCTTGAGAGTTTTTTCCGCCACTAACTCCTATATTCTCCGCATTTTCCATCGTCTTTTTCGCAACCAGAACGTACTTTTGCTTGTATACGTTTTGACCTTGATTCACCCCTACTAGATTTGGCTTTTGTTTAGATTTGTCAGAAGACTTAATGTCCTTATTATTTTCTCCATCAACCTTAAAATGATCATTCTTTTTGCCAACCAGTTTCCTGCAATAGTCCTTCTCATGCCCAATAAGCGATCAATAGTCGCAATATTTGAATCCTGGGTATTCAAGTTTTTGCAACTCCTAATCCGCCCGTAGGCTAAAACCTGGTTGCCAACGAAAAATTTTGTACCTAACTCCCCGGATCATATATGAATCCTTTGATAGTACTTTCTTTACTTCATCTTCCGATTGTAGATAAACCACTACATGTCTTGGATCTATAAGACCCATAATAAATTCACCGGATATTCCCCAAAACCCGTTTAGTGAATTGGTCCATAGGATTTTCTGTGAAATAATTTTGATGGTTTAGTCAACCATTTAGGATGTGAACACCCATTTTTAAGTGACTTGGGTCCATGATTATTAATGTTTATTGTTCACATTCTCCAACTCAACCCAATTCACCTCCATGCTTTCTTCAAATCCTCATCCAATGTTGATCAAATTGTCCACTATCACCTAAAGATTTCAGCATGAATCTCTCTCTCACCCTGAATGTCTCCTTCGCCCCTTATCTCTCTACTTCTCTAAATATATCATTAATGCAATTCTCTTATGGAGGATGAAATCATCTCTTAAATGGATTTCAAAATTAGAACAATTTAATTTTTTAAATATCCATTTTTAGTGACATACATTAATTTAAGTGGTAATTTTGGTTGAGTTTTAGGAGTACATGGATATACGTTGGTAGATGCTCTGAATTCAATGATAAAAATGATTTAATTTCTTAGGTTCTAATAGGTTTGTCTCATATCCACGAACTCCTTGTCAAGTAAAGTTTCTAGAACATTAAACAATGTTTTATGTCAAGTTTCGTAGTAAAGGCTATGATTTTATTTTGTAACAATATGATATTGTTTGCAAATGTGTCAACTTCGAAATCAAAACTGATTTGTTTCGGAGCACTCCAATGTTCTTGCCATATAGGGCTAGAAACGTTACCGAATTATGAAATTAAAAATGTTTTTATTTGAATCTTCGTAGGAAGAGTTATGATTTTATTTGTAACAAGGCGTCAATCTGATAATGTTTGTAAATGCCTCAACTTTGAAGTCAAAACTCATTTGTTTGGGAGCACTCCAATGTACTTTCCATATATGGTTGGAAACGTTATCGAGTCTAGTTTTTAGGTTACTAAACAGTTTTTTGTATTTGGAGCTTCTAAGAAAAATTTATGATTTTATTAGTAGTTGATTTGTTTGGGAGCACTCCAATGTACTTTCCATATATGGTGTCAATTTGATTTGTATCTTCATAGAGAAAAAAAATTAGGTTTTTTGTAATTTGCCTGACTCGATTTTGAAAATCTAAAATTTCAAAGAGCTTGATTTGCCTGGCTCAGTTTTGAAAACTGAAAAATCCTAAGAGAGACTTGGTTTTTAAAACAAAAGTATGATTTGATGGTCGATTTTTAAAACCGACTCAAAAAGATAACAAAAAAAAATAATTCTCTTTGGCTCCAAATACCAAATTCATTCACTGTGTACTCCCTTTTGTAAAATCGAACCTCTCTAAAGAGTCTTGTTTTATAAACTGAATCTCAATACCAAAAATAATTATTTTTCAAATACCAATTTCAGATCAAAAAGTTCTAATTTTTCTGGTTTGCTGACTCAGTTTTTAAAACCCATGTGGGATTTTAAAAACGGTTTTTGGAACTGGCAAATAAAGCCAAAAAAATAGTTTTATTCGGTTCTAAATT
This sequence comes from Berberis vulgaris, assembly GCA_963556465.1. Classification (NCBI taxonomy): domain Eukaryota; kingdom Viridiplantae; phylum Streptophyta; class Magnoliopsida; order Ranunculales; family Berberidaceae; genus Berberis; species Berberis vulgaris. The sequence continues at coordinate 74,448,840 of OY747124.1, read as the reverse complement.
ACAACTTTGAAGCAAATAGTGTAGTTTGTTGAAATCGAGTATTTTGTTGTTGCTATTGATTTTCAAGGACGAGTAAAAAGGTTTTTTTTTTTTGAAGGATCGTCTCCAATAACTCCATAATCCGCAATGAAAGCTTACTGATGGCTTCATAATAGCCTTGGTACACTTTAACTCATGTTGGAAAGCAGAAGCATCAAAGACAAGAGCTTTTGGGGGATCATCAATAGCCATTGTTGATTTTAAGAGAGAGATGTGAAAGTATTGAAAAGGTGAAGATACTTTGAAACGGGTTTGAAGACAACTTCAAAAATCTTAAGTATTTTGAGTAAAAAATGAGCTCAAGACATCATCAATTCCATCAACAAATCGAAGGTTCAAATATCCAACCGAATAAATGAATTTGTGGAGAGAATGACCGAGGATGAGATAGTAAGAATGAGATGCATTAATAGAGAAGTATGGGTTGAGGGGAAGATAAAAACGGAGAGAAAACACACAGAGGGGGAGAAATAGATGGAAATGCTCATGGATGATCGAAGATGTGAAAAATGGAGTTGAGGGATTGGAGATTGAGGAGGTGAATGTTGGTTTGGTTGGAGAAGATGAACAATAACACAATATCAAATTAGGTGGCCAATAGAGTACGAGCTCAGTGGTATGTTTGTGGCGGATGGAATCATAGGTATAGGGTTCAGACATTGCCGGCGGCATCTGGGGTGGGAGGGGTTAAAAGTAAAAATAAAAAATAAAAATAAAAAAATAAAAAAGAAAATCAAATTAGGTGGGTGCCTAAAGTCAAAATTTCACTTAAAGAGTGGGGGCTATGATCCAAATCGTGGGTGTCAATATCACGACCCAAATTATAAAACACTTTATACGAGAAGAGACTTCTTGTATATTTTACTTTTTATTGACTTCGATATACTTTAGTTATAATATCTACTCATAAGCAATTTACGTCTTGACAATTTTATGATTTGAATAGAGGGTGGTTACATGAGGCCCTTTATAGGCATTAAACAGGTCCTAGATTGGTTGTAGGTCCTAGGCCCAAGACAAGATTCATCCCTATAAAAACAAAAATCAAATATTGGACTTGAACAAAAGTCTTTGACTTGAGATAGTCTTGAGCCAAGATTGTCTATCTCGGACCTGGATTATTATTTTATTTTTGCAAATATGGAAAGTGACCCAAACTATTACGGGTGTGTTTGATTTTTGAAAAAAAATTCAAAGAAAAAGAAGTTCATGAGATTTCACCAAGACAAAAAGTTCATTAGAGAGAATATTTGTATTTTGTGGATGAAATTGTTCAACAAAGCTTTCAATGTTCCGACGTTGAGTCTCTTGAGGGAAAAGTTTCCCGAGAGGGAGCCTAACAAAGTTTTCCCTGCTTCAAGCAGGGAAACTTTTCACTGGTGGAAAAGTTTTCCTTTTTGATGAAAAATCAAACGCCGAAAAGCTTAATTTTGGGGGTGGGAATGGGAATGGGAATTGAAAGATTACCATGTTTGGTTATTCGATGGAATGAGAATGAGAATGATTTATGTCTTTACCATTATGCTTTCAATTATCAACCATCGATTTTGGATCTATGGTAGGTGAGTAGGCATCTATGTTAGGTAAGGACGGCAAATAAGACAAATACAGTGTTGACTATTACAATGGCCATTCATAGGGTTTTGAGAAGGAATCGCCGTTAGAATGAAATTTGTAATGGGTATTCCCAGTACGCTATTTTTATGCCCAACCAACCAAAGGAATGACTTAAATTATTGTAATGGTCAAAACCCATTCCATTGAGTAACCAAACACGCTGAAGATTCAATGGACTTCATTTGGATGTTTGTAGATTGTTTCCTACAAATACAATTGCTTAAAGTGCACTCTGACAGCTCTATCATAGAATTCAGTCCGTCTAACCATCGAGGAAATGGGTGAGGGAGGCTCCTGCGCACGTGCAGGAGCATCGTTTCAAAAAAAAAAAAAAAAAAAAGGAATTGGAGGGAATCAAAATTTGGGAGAAAAAAGAAGGAGGGAACCTCTCCCTCTCCCCATTTCCATCTCGACAGACAGAGACAAAGAAGAGAAGAAATCACTCCCTCCCTCTCCCCAAACGAAGCCAGAGAAACGCCGAAGCCCTCCCTCTCCCCAAACGAAGCTCGACAGAGGAGCCCCTCCATCTCCGCCAACGAAGCTCGACAGAGAAGAGAAGACAAAGACGAATCGCCACCCTCTCCCCAAACGAAGCCAGAGAAACGCCGAAGCCCTCCCTCTCCCCAAACGAAGCTCGACAGAGGAGCCCCTCCATCTCCGCCAACGAAGCTCGACAGAGAAGAGAAGACAAAGACGAATCGCCACCCTCTCCCAAAAGGTAAAGTTGCTACCTTTGTTTTACTTTATGTTCCCTCTCATTCTCTCCCTCTTTGTGGGTGATTTCTTGTTGGGAATTTCTAGATCTAGGGTTTCTACTAGAGCTAGGGCTAAAAATCTGAGGAACAGAGTCATTTTTTCCCTCTCATTCTCTCCCTCTTACATGCTTGAAGGAACAGAGTCAGTTTTTACTATGCTACGTACACCATTGGACTTGATTCAAGCCGATTTTGTAGATTTTTATTTATAAATATCACTATTTTTTTACTTTTTGTATTTTTTTTTAATACCGAATGTTAATCTGTGTTTTAAGCACAGATTGTTTTATTTTTGTTTCCCATTTGTAAATGTGAAAAATATACTGATTGATATGTATGGGACTGCTTCCAAGTTTCTAAAAATTGAAACTCATTCCTGCTATTAGTTGCTTTGCTATAATAGTTTTGATATTGAATTCAGGCATTTTGCTATATTAGTTGTTTTGCTATAATCAGTCCTATAATAGTTGCTATATTAGTTGTAGTATGAATATGATTTTGATATGAATATAATAATTGCTATTATAGTTGATTTTGATATGAATATAATAGTTGTTATTATAGGACTGATTATAGGCATTTTGCTATATTAGTTGTAGTATGCCTAGATCAGTCCTATAATAGTTGCCTAGATCAGTCTTATAATTAGTCCTATAATAGTTGCTTTGCTTTGATATTGAATTGAAACCCTAGATCTAGCAAAAAATCATTCCTGAACAAAAAATCATATTCATATTCTTCATTTCTGTGTTGAGACTTTGTATGGTTGAGATCATTTTGATTCCAAACCTATAAAAACACATGAAGATAGTTAGATTCTTAGATACAATTTTCCTTTTTATTTTCTTATGCTTAGCCTTAGTTGAGATTTTATTTTGTAGTTATGCTATAAAGTAGAATAAAAAGCCAATGATAACTTGTTTCATGAGTTTATTTAGAGAGAAAAAAAAAAGGTAATGATAACTTGTTTCATGAATTTATATAAGCTAATGAAAATCGTTTAGTTAGGCTTACCTACATTATGAAAATCAAAATGTACTAAACAAGTAAACATTTTAGAACTTTTCTATAGTATTTGAAAAGAAAATTAAGTTGTGATTAATTTTTATTTAATATTCTTTAATCAATGTCTATCATGAATTAGGATAATAGGAAATAGTTTAAACCAGTTTTTAATACCATTTGCATGCTATGACAACCATTCTAGAGTGTATAAACTGACTATTGCCTATCTTATTGCCACTATAGGAAGAAGATGTGTAAAACTCATATGGAGAACAAAAATAAACAGAAATAAAGAAAGAAAGAAAGAAAGAAAGAGAGAGAGATGAGCATAACAAATGCTTACCATTCGAAGAAGAATTCATACTGTATTGATTGTTTTCCTTGGACATTTTTTCTTTGAAATATATAGATGAGATCTATCTCCAGAAATGAACATGCATACTTGTAGGGCGTGAATGTTTTATTTAGCATCATCTTCCATTGATTTTTCTAAATTTTTCATCTATTAAGGGCTGATATTTGTTATTTGCTTTCTGAGCTCAGTGAACCTCAATTTCGAAGTGGTAAAATGTGCTTCTATAAATTTGGCTCTGTGTGTGTGTGGGGGGGGGGGGGAGGGGGGGGCTTTAAATTATGCTATTCTGATTAATCAATCATCAACTCTGGATGAATAATTTTTTACATTGCCAGTTTCTTGGCTCAGGAAAACAATTCACTCTGTAGGTAAGTAATGACATGATGAAAATCAAAATCTACATGTTGTTATTCAGGGTTTGAATTGGTGGATGAATTGGTTTTATTTTCTTTGGATAAGAAGAGAGCTTCTAGCCGGATACGTCGCAAATATGTACATAAATATGTAGTATGTGAATATATTTCGTAATCCAATCAATATTTTGTTATTCGGATACGTCGCAAATGTATTCAATATTTTGGTTCAAAGTTATATTTCAGATATATAACCTGATGAACTCAGTAATACATTGCAGCAGTATTTTTTTCAGCTCTGAACAAACTCTTCGGTGGAGGGAAGGAGTCTCTGTGCAGTTTGTTACAATTAATTTTCTCAGGTGGAGCATGGCTGAAAATGTCAACACGTATATTAGCAATGGGACCCTAAAAGGAATTTTGTTCATCCTTCTGCCACTATTAGCAATGTATATAAAGAGAGATGTAAGAATTGATTGGCATTGATTCATTTTTCTGTAAACAATTGTATCATAGTAATGCTCTTATGGCATTGATTCATTTTACTGTCTGAATTACTTTGATCAACTGTTATGATCTGCAGGTTATAGCAACACTGATCAAGAATAATTGCAATAAGATGCTGAATGGAAGCAATACAATTCAGAACTACTGACAGAGATCAGAGTATTTGATGAATTGAGCCTTGCAGTTTCCACAAAGAAATCACTGAACACAGATGAGCAAAGAAGAATGTTGAACAAGGAGCTTTCAATCACAGAAAATAGCAGCAACAAAGAATTGTTATTGAATGAATGTAATGCTTATTCGAGATTGCCTTAATCTCCTAGAGAGCAAAAGAGCTCAATGTACAATTGGTTTACAAAAATGAATGCCTCCCTGATTTTCCTGCTATCCTCTTATTTATAGTAGTGTCTAACAGAGAAACTTAACAGAGCTAACAATTCATCAAAGCATCTAACCGAGCAACTATCGGAATGACAACTTGCACCCTTTACTGATTTGTTGTTCTATACTTCCTTCTTGTGTAAGTGAACCTGATAGGAGGCCTATCAAGCAACTAACAACAACTCTAACAGAGCAACTCTAACTGAAATGGGTCAAAATGCTCAAAATTTTCATCAACCTGCCAAGTACATTAGAACAATCTGAATGTTGTTTTAAACAATTTCATGACATAAATAATTGGCAACAAACAATTTACATTGCCAATCAAGCTGTTCTCGAATAACCTGTTCTACTCAAACATTACATTGCCAATGAACCTCAAAATTAGCTAACAAACATTACATTCACATATTTTCAAAACATAAGCGAAAAGTCTTCATTTATACACCTCGCTGCCATATCATGTACAATGAATGAACTGTCGCCACAGCTGCCTTGAATAAATTTGGCCGCATGTTCAAAACTGCACCAATAAGCAACCCTCCAGCACTCCCTCCATCGATGCACAACTTTTCTTTTGAACAATACCTGCAAACTAACTTTCGATAAACAATTGAAATAGGAATATGAGTGCCATCTGTGGCAGTAGCCCATCTTCTCTCAGTTACATAGTTCGAGCTATTGAAACCTCCTAATACCTGCAAAGTAATGAAGATAAAGAAAAAACAAGAAGTTATCATGAACAATTTGCACATTACTGCATGCTCCATTTGGAACAAAACAAGACATCTAGCAAACAAACCACATCTTTGCCAATTCTTGAAATCTATCTACTTCAAAGCTTGTGACTAATGAAAGTAACAAATAGCTTGTGACTAACTACAAGATCATCAAGCGTGCTGAAGCTAAAAAATAATCTATATGCTTAGACCATACCATGAAATCTCCAAGTGTGGTAGAGCCTGATTGTTTTTTTTTTTTTTTTGAAAGGCTCTGATTGTTTGTTTTGACATGGAAATGAGCAAGCAAGGTGGTTATGTATGGTCATAGAAGGCTAGTCAACAAATTATGAATGTCCCTAAAATTGGAACTCAATCTGGAAACAGTGAGCTATGATAATACATATATGTGTTTTGAGAACCTAAGTAATTGATGTTTCTTCTTTCGGTTTCACTGCAGCTAAACTATGATAGGAATGATATAATCCATGTCTCATAAAAACAAGGTGAGCAACTCTAACCAGTTTAATAAGCTATTTGGCAAATAGGGTTATATCTAAAAACTCTCAAAATCATATATCATATGATTTAATAAGTAAATTATTTGGCAGTTAGGTTCTTTTTGTCAACAATAATGGGGGATGCATGCAATGGGAACTTCTGTCTCTTCTTCATTGCTGGCTTGTGACACCTTTCTGCTTCAAACTGTGAGCAGCCAACTACTCATGCACATGAGAATTTTTTGTTGGCATTCACATTCTCATGTGACACAACCATACACTAGCACACATAAATAATTAAGAACTTGCTCAATATCACAATCCTATTTGAAACTCAAAAACTTGAAATCTTCACACTAAGTAGTGGCAGTGGACAGTAAGTATAAGCAACTTGAAATCCTCACACTAAGTCCATCCTAAGCATGGACAGTAAGTTAATGAAACTAACTTTTTTTTATAAGCAATATAGGAAAGATAAACAAGATTAACCAACCTGATCATAACGTATAGTTTGTATACTCCATCTCGTTGCTTGAACCTGGCAGATGCAAAAATAAATAATAAACAAGATTAATAACAAACAAACAAACCCTACAAAGAGAAACATACAAAATACAAAATATTTACCTGTGAGAGGAGCGAGTAGAATTGATCAACTCTTCCAAGTTGTAAATCGTGAGGCATCACATTGCTTTCACGAGGCATAACATAAGGCATACACTCTAAACCCTACAAATGACATTTGTAAATAAAATCACTATTATGCATGGCATATTAAAATGCATTTACATTATAGCGCGTCTACATTTTATAGTTGATTTCATTGCATAGTACACCAGCAGAGCCTTAATTTTAATATTATGCAAAGACAATAAAACAACACTAGGCCTTGTAGTAGACTTTTCTTGCATTGTACCTCTACAGAATTCCAATTAAGCTTCCATATATGTGCTTATCTCTATAGGATTATTTTAACCTTCCTGCAGAGTATGCAGACTCTCCAATTTCTAGCAGATATTTCACGTTTCTGGATAAGAAAATACAAAAAGTGAACATATAGAGTTGAAAACCTTTTTTCTTTATCAATCAAACATAGAAATAGATTAATAAACGCCTGCAACACCAATAATCCAATTTCTGGTTTTTGTAACACTGAAATGTTGTAATTAGTTTCTCTGTGGCTTGGCTGATGAACTCTCCACCTTGGTCAGTTCCATAATTGACAATAAAATCATTTTACCTTACCAATAAGAAAGAAAACAAAGTAAAAAAGGAAAAAAAAAAAAATTCTTAATGACGAGTATTCATGTATGCTAATGAAACCAGTTTCTGATTCCTCCACAAAACAACCGAATTTTCAAAGTTGATTGCGTTGCATAGTACACCTTTTTTTTTTTTTTTTTGCATAGTACACCTAGCAAAGCCTTAATTTCAAGATTATGCAAAGCCAATAAAACAACACTAGGTATGCAATTAATTTTCAAATTTAAATATATGGCCATAACATAAATGAAAACAATATTCATCTTACCACAAGAATATTCTTGATAAACCAAAATAAGCTGAAGAGGAAGAGTCATTGTTCTTTAGAAGTGGTGTTGAGATGGGAATGCTCTGCTGAGAGTGCAAGACAAGAGATCTGATAAGAAGAAGATAAGTAAGGGGAAGAAAAAGAAAAAAAAAAGAGTTGTGTCGAGTGTGTGAGAAGATAGAAATTAGAAATGTCTCTTTATATAGAGTGGAGATCATGCTTGTGAATCACATAATTGAACAACTTAACTGAGGGTGATCATAAGAAAATAAAAAGGGGGGAAATAAATTAGTACCATCCAAGTTCACTCAACATGAAACTGAAGTGATTTAGTCTTACAAACCAAAACCAAAACAACTGACGAACTCAAAAAGGGAGAAAATAAATTAGTACCAGAATGGCAGCACATTCAAACTGATATGAAGCATCAAAATGTATCCACACCTCATAAACCATTTTAGAGATGGTGTTATGGTATCGATGGAATCAGTTAAAACTCTACCAACCCAAACCTACTACAACAACAGAGGCTTGATCCAAACAAATGAAATCTAAGCTTGGGAATCAAAACAAAGCAACCCCATCAACGTATGTACTTGACATCATAAACTACTGAAGATAGTAATATGAAACCAACACAAGCAATACAATTTCTGAAATATCTTTCATGCATGTTGCAAATTCACACCCATTATTGTAATGTGATTAGTGGGCACAAATATGAGAAAATGTAATTTACATACACTAATTTGAACAAAATCCAAAAAGCATTCCTTCAAAGTCATTCTATTACATTGGATCAATCATCCAAAAACCTGTATCTTCCTCGCCTCCATGATACATTTCAAGCCATTTGAATATACAGGTAATAGAAACAAACATTTGAAGATAGTGCAACATACATTTTTTTTTTTTTTTTTTTTTTTTTTTTTGAAAGGCAAGCTGGGTTTTTAAGGATCCCATAACCTATCAACTGGGCGACCTACAGGTCAACACCCATTAGAAACAAACCATACCGCCGGCGGGATTCGAAGCTAGGACGTGGGGGTCAAACCCACACAGCCCTAACCACTAGGCCAACACACCATTGGTTAGTGCAACATACATTTGTTTACCATTAAACAAACATTTGAAGATACAGGTAGTGGTAAACTCTCGTCTTTTAATTTCACCTCGCATCCAAAGAGTTTATTTCAAGCCATTTGAATAAACTCTGTGGGATCAATCATTTGAATAAACTCTTTCAAGCCAATTGAATAAACTATTTCCATGGTCTTTCAACCCAAAAAAAACGTAACCAAGTCTCAATAAACTCTTTCAAGCCATGATTTTTCAAGCCATTTGAATAAACTCTTTCTGTTAATACATCAGAATGTATTATTTCGTTAATACATCAGAAATATATTTATGATAATTCGTTAATACATCAGAATGTATTTCGTTAATGCATTCTGATATATTTGCACTACAGTATGAGAATGCACTACAGAAATATATCAGAATGTATTATTTCGGTTTTTCGTTCTTTCATAATCATTGACATGCAACAAATGTTCCTCTATGGTTTCTGATAGATCAATTAATTTGGATGAAACCCTAGATCTAGAAACCCAACACCTGAAATCACCCCTAGAGAAAGTAGAAACCCTAGATCTAGAAACTCCAAACAAGAAATCACCCAGAAATGAAGGAGAGACTTGCCTTTTTCTTCGAATGGGGACGACGGAGCTTCTTCTCCTTCTTCGGTCGGTTGAGTCGAAGCTTCGAGAGGGTGGAGAGGGAGAGCTTTGTCTTCTCTGGCTTCGTTTGGAGCTTCGTTGGGGGAGAGGGAGGGAGTGGCGAGATGGAAATGGGGAGAGGGAGAGGTTCCCTCCTTTTTTTCCCCAAAATTTCGATTCCCTCCAATTCCTTTTTTTTTTTTTTTTGAAACGATGCTCCTGCACGTGTGCAGGAGCCTCCCTCGCCCATTTCCTCGACAATTAGAATTTTCGCATAGAATTTCTTCCACTCGTCAATGCAAACTTTTCTTCTTTAGTTTTGTTTGGTTCGTGACTTCCAAGAGACCTTTTGTTCAATTTTTTCTGCATTTATTAACAAATCATCTGCATAATTTCATTTATGTTCACCATTCTACTTATGTCATGTCCATTAACCAAAGCTCAGACAATACCTGTTCAGGGAGAACAATCCTTTCTAAATGAAATATCTCCGTCGTAAGGAACAAAATGGTGTGCTCAATAGCATATCTCTTGGTAGCTTCTTACACAAATAACTCAATAAATAAAAAGAAAAGAAAAACAGAAAACTTGTAGTTAGATTTGATCAAGTCTCATGTCCTGTTCAGATATTATAATCTGTCATCAATAATTTTTTTCCTAAGTTCCATCCATGTATCCGTATGCATTTATGTCGTTACTAATCAATGGAACCTAAAACTTTCATTTTTCAGCAATAAACTGTATCTGAATAAGAAATGTGCCTTATGGAAAGTTCCATCTTACAAGCAGAAGACAGAAAATGGCTTTGCTATCTGTGCACCAGATTGGGGATTATGGAGAATGGAGAAGAGAAGGTCATATATATTTAAGTACATTGTTGGGGAAATTGTAGATTCATTTCTCCTCAGCAGCGTACAATGCTTTGATTTCTTCAACATCATCATAGCTGCCCAGAAATATTGGGGACCGTTCATGAATCTTTGTCGGAACCAAGTCAAGTGCCTGCCATGATGATCGTGTTATTAGCACACAATAATAAATAACAATTAGGAGCTTAAGTATAGATTTTTAAGTCAACCCAATTCAAGTTGTTACGAATTCCTAGCCTGTGGCTGTAACTATTGAGTTTTAGCCTTTTAGGCAACAACAAAAAAGTCGATGAGTTGTGCACACAGCAATTCCCTAGGTGTTGGCATTATGTATCACACAACTTCATTCAACTTCATTTATATAATAAACTCAACCATCCCAGATATCATGTAAAAATCAAACCTATTTTAGTAATACTAAATATAGCTACTCAGATATCCCAAAGATTTTCTCATTTCCACAATTCACAGATGCAGTATTCTTCAACTCCAAAAGAAATCAAATCAAAAGTCTCGGAGCAAAAATACACTTCACACTCGCACACAAGAAAGAAGACCGACAGTAGGTAATTCAGCTGTTTATCACAACCAAGAAGTGTAGATGCCGATATCGTCTGCACAATTTACAATTCTAGTTCTAGCTTTCTCATCCCAAGGTAAAGAATGGACAATAAGTTTTATTTATATCCAAATTTGCATCACAGCCCGGATTTTCTAATGGCCTTGATTAGTCCTATTTCAAAGTAAAGTAGAGAAAAAGTATAGTAGAGAAGAAGTGGAGGAGAGAGAAAAATAAGAAGCATAGCCTACCTTTGTGCTTTAGTGGTTTTTTGCCCTATTTGTCTTAAATCGTAATTGAAATAGTCATTCACTTCAGATGGATCGACAACCATTATATTATGTGGTTATTTGCAAACATTTAAAAGTAAAAAAAAAAAAAAAAAATATATATATATATATATATAATATAATATAAAGTAAAAAATAAATAAATAAATAAATAATTTGGTTTACGAGTCTTGACTGTGTTCTGACCAAGTTTCGGGTGTATTGGAGGCGTGTCTGACACGTTGACCAAGTGTCCGACGCGTGTCGAGCAAGTGTCGTGTGTCAGATACGTGTCGGATACGGATACGACAAGTTTTCAAAGAGTCTGTGCTTCCTTGGTTATGAGTGTTCATGGACTACAACCTTTGATAAATACTCTATTTCTTTTTTAGTGATGCAGTAAGTCCATGAACTTCATAGATGGTTAACTTTAGTCATCTATGAAACAAAACAAGTATTGAGAAGCTTTTGAATGATAATACAAATTAAATAACTTAGTAGCAACAAAAGCCTAAGTAGAGATGGAAAGTCATACCCGTTGTTTGCCTGTGAAAGATTGACCCCCTGCTTGTTCCATCAAGAAGGACATTGGGAAAACTTCATAGAGAACACTGTTTCACACAAAGTAATTCAATATCATTCACCCAAATCAAGTAAGCAACAAACAGTGTGAATCTTCTTCTCATAAGTGATGCAGTAAAGTATTCTTTAACTTCACAAGGACAGCAGAGGATACAGCAAAGTAACATACCGCAGTTTTCCATTTGGGCTCTTCTTATCCGCAGGGTACAAAAAGATACCTCCATAAAGTAATGTTCGGTGGACATCAGCAACCATGCTGTAGACAATTACAACACTATTAGACTCAAAATCAAATAAGAAAGGAAAACTTATCTGTCACAATGACAGAGTTTGATCATTATTTCATCAACTTTGAATCTGGAGACCATACAAGATACAGGAAGTGTCACTATCTTGAGTGCTCAGAGATACTATCCGCAAAATACAGGATTTGCTACAAAGGTATTTAATCTTGTAACAAGCAAATGCAGCTGCAGGAAAATCTGTTGTCAAAACTGCCCATACTTTTGGGCGGATTTTTCACATGTATGACAACTGATTACATATACAACATAAAATGTTGAATACGAAAATAATTACAAAGGGCTTTGTAAAAGCTCCTAATGTTACATCCTTGCTAAGTTATTAATGCGGCGAATTAATTGCAATTCAAGGTTTGACCAAACCGAATTGGGTGAAATCGGTTGGGGTTTAGTGGACACCGATTAATCGACCTAGCCGACTCGCCCATTTATAACAATAAAAAAATAAAAAAAAATAAAAAAACCTAAACTCAAGATTCTCATGTCATGACTTCCATTATTCTTTGGTCTAGAATATATTGGCATAATCCTCTAGATGTGGAGTATTTTTGTTTGTACAAGCCCTTCTAGAAATATCTTCGACGCAAAGTAATACAATTTACCTTCATGGGTTTGTAGGATAAGTAGGTTGGTTCTTCCTGTTAAATCTTACATCTATTTTGCTTCTGAATGTTTGTCTTGGTAGCTTAGATGTTAAAACAATCTACAATTTTCTTTTAGTTTATTATTAAGTAATTTGCGAGATAATTAGTAAAGTTATATAATTACAAATTTACACCATTTTGATTAATTATTTATTTTTGCAATCTAAGACTATGATTAAATTTTAAAAATATATACTTTGAAAAAATTGACCAATTAAATCTGATTAATCCCGCTTAATCATAATTTGGTCCTGGACCGCGCTGCGATGGCTTTCTGATTTAACTGCATAGCATCCTTGACATAGATATGTCTTAAGGTGCAATTGGTTCACAGTGCGGGGGATGGCTGCTGCTATTAGTTTTATGGTACTGATGCTGGTAGTAATGGGATGGTTAGCCCGTAGCGTTGATGGTGATACGTAAATGGATTTCTAAGTGGGGAGGGTGTGAAAACTTTTGAACACCCCAATTCTTAGTCAGACATGCATTGATAGGGTATTTGAGTAAGTAATTTTTTCCAAAGCTATTTGCATAACAAACAAAACCACTATTGTTGTGGTTTCTAAAATGACAATCAGAAAATCGCTGTAGATAGTTAAAGATAGGAAAGTCAAATACCTTCCAATGTATCTAAGGGACTTTGGAGATGAACCATCTTGAGGGTACTTGCACTTTTCAACATACCTGCAAGTCAAGAAAGAATGTCAAGAATAAGATGAAAAACTATATATATATATATATATAACTAAATTGATGAAGCAACAGGAACTAACTTTGCAGTTGGCCCATCCCAGTTCTTGGCATTTCCTTCATTCACTGAATAGATTTTTCCCTTTTTTGGAATCTAAGAGCCAATAAAGAGAAGATGTGTTTTGATCAGTAAGGTTGAATAGAAAGTTAAAGACTTAATTGAATTAAGCAAAATGTGGCGGATGTGTAAGAAGAAAATAGCCAGGTTAAACATGAGTAATCCGTAGGTGATTTCGTACACTTACCTTAATGTCTGGATGGGTCAAAATGAACTCCCCAAGAGATGGATCAAGCGTAAACCCATTGACACCACTTCCTGTGCTCAACACAAACTGTAACATCGCAGTCCAACAGAGTTGAAGAGGAATTGCAACATTGTTAAAAAAAAAAAAATCCAGAAATTTGTTTCTTTATGCACAGGACAGATAGTCAAAGATTAAATGAGGGAATTTAAGATAGTAAGTCCCAAACTGTACCGTGCAAGAGCTCCCATACATGCAATAGCCAGCTGCTACCATATTCTTCCCAGGTTGTAAAACATCTTTTAGAGTTGGTTCGTCGTCTTTCACCGTATAAATCCCAAATATCTACATGTGAGGAAATAGGAAGTTCTAGTGACAACTCTGCAGTAACATAATATGAGTAGTACGAGCTCGAGTATATTGAATCTTACAGTTCCAATAGAAACGCCACAGTCAATGTTGGAGGATCCATCCAGCGGATCGAAAACAACACAATACCTGCAGCGTTAACACAGTCTTATAAGAAGATAGTAATTAATTTTGTGGAGCCAAGACTTTCAAACGAGTAATGGAAACACAGAGGCAGTCACAGCTCACTTTCCACGCTTTGGAGTCTCAACAAAAATAGCCTCTTCATCTTCTTCGGAAACAAGAATACACTGACAATAATGGTTCAACAACACACTGTTTACCAATCGATATATGCAATTATAGAACTTATATTACTGATTATCAAAGGACTTACTGTCCGTCCACTGCTTATCAAAGCTTTAACAAAAACTTCATTTGAGAGCACATCCAGTTTCTTTTGCTCTTCACCCTACAGTTCTTGATACAATCAACTTAAAGAAATAACGGAAAAAATAAAAAAGAAGCAGTCCCTTTTTTTTATTCTAACAGTGAACTTGCCTGAACGTTAGTCTCTCCAGCAAGTCCAATGAGCTTTGCAAGACCTGCCTGTTAAATTAAACAGTAGAAAAATGAGCTGATAGTAAAATGTATTAAAAAAAATATCAATAATAAAAAATAAATTAAAATTTAAAAAATAAAATAAAATAAAATAAAAAATCTAACGATAATCTTCTCCAAATTTTTTTTCATAATCATTCACTTTCATGTACTCCTATATCAAAACAATAGATTTGTTTGGAATTTAGATTGTCATTAAACTATAATGATTCCCGGGGAAAAAGAACAGAGGATAAAGAAATAAACTAAAATATTTATTGTGAGTGCTTTTTAGAAGGTAATATATAAACCTCCTTATGATCCAAAGTACAGCCAGGCATTTACACTGTAGACCTAACCGATGTGTTTTTATGTCCTATAAAATCCATTTCAAAGCACCCCTAGAATAAAAAGGATACAGAATAATCTTTGCTTAAATGCTTTTATAGAAGGGACAGGGCAATTCTGTTGCTAATCCGAATAGGGTTATGGAATATATTCTATACAGATTCTAGAAAAAGCTATATCATGACAGCATGTTATCTCCTCAATAAACAAATTTGAAGAAAAGGGTATTTATTCGAAATCAAGAAGAAGAAAAAAAACTCAATAAAAATCAAAACTTTTTATTTTTAACTTGAATAAAAAAACTAGAATTGATCCAAAATCAATTGTATCTTCAACTCAGAAACAAAAGGGTATCTCCAAAACCAAGTAAAACTCAATAAAAATCAGAACTTTTCTGTATACTTCAATGGCAAACTAGTATTTAACCCAAAATCAATTGATCATCTTCAACACAGAACAAAAGGGTACCTTCCAAACATAGCAAACCGTCAATCGCTTTAGTTAGAAGAAGAAGAAGAGGGATTGCTTACTTTGTTAACAGCAGTACAGACGAATTTGCAACCAAGAACAATGTGACTAAGCAAGATTGAGAAATCCCCACGAGACTCTGGATACTTTGTTTGCTCATTAAGAACGTGTCGAGTTATGGTCATCAAATCTGTTCTGTGAGCATCTGCTGCGTGATCCATGATGACCCAAATATCCTTTTTCTGTCTCTCTAAACCAAATGAATGAATGAATGAAAGTGAGAGTTTTTGAAGAAGGGCGGAGGGGGTTTATATAATAGGAGTCAAAGGAGGAACAACGATTGAGTGAGGAGATAGGGCTATCTAATGTCAGTGGTCCTCCTTGTATTCTCTTCTCCCTCAACGCAAGGCAGTTTTTTTTTTTTTTTTTTTTAGCTTCGATGAACGAGATAACGCTTTCCAACCCCTACTCCTTCTCTTCTATTTCTTCTTATCTCTTTGTTTGTGTGCTGAGGTGTTTATCTACACACTCGACGGTTAAGGGTTTTTGTCTTTCTTTTTTTCTCATTCCAAGAATGGGCGGATTTCGACTTTATCAAAAAATATAAATATATCTTAGTTGACAGAAAAAAAAGGTCATCATCATCGTTTTCCCCCCACAAATTGAGGAATGAGGACACATACCATATCTAGGTAATTGAATACTAAATAAATAATTCAAATATGAATAATTATTCGGAGAATGTTTTTAAATTGTGAATAGGTGTCCTTAAAAAATATATATTACTGTATAGGCTAAGGCGGCCTGAGATATGTTGTTGTCACCATTGTTTGGTTCAATCTCCTGATCGCAACTTGTGAAAGGGAAAGAGAGTAACAAAAAAAAAAAAAAAACAGAGAAAGCCAAGGACAAAGTGTAACAGGGTAAAAGACATTATATTGGTAGGTTTTTTAGGGGCAAGGATCATGGAAGACAAGTGTGGTTGTTCTTCCTAGCTATATTGGTTCAATCGTGGGATCAACAACCAAACATTCCTCATTGTGTATCTCATCTAAATTATAGTTTCTTTTGTTTGTGTATATTCATTAGTGAAACTTCTAGATTTGTTTTAGGGTTATTTTCCATTTGACTTTCATTTATTTATGTTATTCTTATTTGACCCTCATTTATTCTTGTATTTCAGTCTAACACCCATGACCGTTTGTTCAAGGGTGTTAACTAAAAAATTTTCAAGGGTGTTAACTAAAAAATTTCATCCAATTTTTTAAATTTGACAAATCCACCCTCATATAATTTTCCAATCAAACACTTCTGTTTTCATTCTGTAGTGAAACCTCTGGATTTTTTAATTATTTTTTTTATAAATATATACCAGCCCCAGGTGCATGCATGCACAAATATACAATTTTTTTTAACTGAAGGGTGCAATTTTTAAGTGTAATTTAGTGAAACAAAATTGTGGTATTTTAAAAATGTGGTGGTACAAAAGTGCAATGTTCGTTGCATCGATTTTTTTGCATGCCCAATTTGATTCTTCACATTGCACATTTTGATTTTGTAAATATCGTATCAAAAATAATATACAATCTTTTTATTTGCAACATAGTTATAATGAAAAACTTTAGTTGTAAAATATAGTACAAAGGAAAATGTGGAAATTTATGGTGATTACATTACCTTCACAAAATAATAAATGATTTTGGTGGGACAATTGAGGTTGGATAATGGGGAAGTGAGTAAGTTGCTTTAGGATGCAACATGTATAAATTTATTAAAATTAGCAAAACTACTAATATTTAGGGGCATTTTGCAGATTTCGTAGAACTGGCACGGTAGATTGGGCTTCGTCATTATGTGTTAAATAATATTAATACTTAATTAATATTATATTATTTATAACTTTTAAGTACACTAATACTAAAACTTGAGAAGTAAACATTTGTTTTAGAGTGTTTTTTTTTTCTTTTTAAAAAACTAATAAAATGAACTAACTGTAAAAAAAAATTGCATTGCATGTATTTCAAACACGCGGATAATCAAGAACCAACAAGTGAACCGATTTAGTTATTCAGGAAACATAAATTTATGTAAACCGCTAAAACCCAATTTTATTGAGAGAGAAACATTGTTTAATTATGAGACATGGGCGATGAAGTGAAGACACGTGTGCAGTTTCAATGTGAACCTTCAAACCAGCTTCACATTGTGTCGCTTTTCCATGGACAAAATAGCTTTTGTGACTCGTAATTGGAATTGAGTTGTTGCTAGTAGAGATGCTTTATTACATTTTGCATAGTCTTCTTTCTTGACTTGCAAAACATTGTGAAATTCTTTGTGATATTCAAGACCTTCACATATCACAAAATAAAGAAAAATTTTGAAATTAGTTTCATGGCAAACATATAGGGCCGGGATGCGGCGACACTGAGTCATGACCCAAATCCACATCCAAATTATAGGCCTTTAGATCTAAATTTATTTAACGGTTGAGATTAGTGAGTTGGTTTGAAATACTCTCCTAAATAGATTGGTTTCAATCTGGATACAATTTCCTAACTAAAATAGAAATTAAATCTTAGCAATTCTTCATTTAAATTCATATTCTTCTTCGATTGTGCTTTCTTCCCCCATTCTCCAAGATTACAATGTGAGAAAACTTTAATGTCAAAGAACTTTGGTTCGCAAAGTGTAAAAAACCATTTAAGCTCGAAATATAATTTGCAAAAAAAAATGTGAAAAAACAATAACTATTCATGATTGAAAAATACAGGAAGAACATGTTTGTGGTGGGAAGAAAATATTAAGATAATCAAAGAAAAATAATATATCAAGCCAAGTTGAGATTTTGTAATAACTTCAATTTCAATTTTAGTGGAAAGATTTTATCTAAATTTAAAGCAATCAATTTAGGAAAATATCTCAAGCCAAGATATTATGAAATCTCAATCGTTAAATAGATAGATCTAAAGGCTATATATTCAAAAAATCATCTATAAGACAAATCGTATAGAACTTAAAGCACCAAGAGATAAAAGATGGTTGAAATTAAAAGTTGGGAAATATGTTCAGAGTTGAGATTCATTTCCTATAATGGCATGTTTGTAAATATGAAACATTAAGAAGAGCAAAGAAAATGAAAAAGAATAGTGAAAAAAGTTAATGGAATGTACATGTGACAGGGAGAGAAAATTTTGTATTTTTTGTCAAAATTAAAATTGTAATAACTATTTATTACTTTGTCAAATTTTTGTAAACTTGGTATCGTTGGAATGTAGTTTTGAAGATCTTTCCAATGAAACTGATGTTTTCAAATCTGTCCTCGTTGATCTCAATGATATCGAACCAACAACAATTAGTAGTGGTTCAGCCAGGGACCATCGTTGTGGTGGCCGAAGTCACTCCGATGCTTAAGTCGATATCAACGCAAGGAATAGTGAAAATTTTGTATATAAATTGCAGTGCATATGTGTACATTTCTTCTTCCGTTCACCATCTCTTATAGCGAGTGTTCTCTCCCAACTATCCTTGCGATTGAGGGTGTGATGGAGGGAGGAGATCCAGCATAAGATCTTACCTGTGCATAACTGAGTCTCTTCGGTACTTGGCACTATTTAGGGCCCGATGCTTGATTTGGCTAAGATCTGATTTCGAGCAAGCGGATCTTGGGCCTGTGACAACTCTGAGATTCATTTTTCGGGCATTATTGTCCTGGGCCAAGCCCTAAGATCAGTGCCTATTGGGCTAGCGTATCTTGGGCTTAGCCACCTGACTAAAGGATTGAACAGTAATTTGTGCATGTGTCCGCTTGGGACTGCGCTGAAGCCTTTGACGTGTTAGGGTTAGTCATGCCACGTGTATGGCTGTGATTGAGTGATTATTTGATGTCTCATCAGAAACCAATGATTAATACAAATCCTAAAAATTTAAATATATATATATATATATTTAATAAAAAATGTCTCATGCATTACACATCGTTAGTATTTTCAAAGAAATGAGACGAACATCTTAATGCACATATAAACAAAAGTTTAAACTTCATGTTTTGGTGAATTCAAAGTTTGCGAGGGAATTCACTCTCAGTGTTTGAAAATTTTCTCAACTAATTAATTTTTTTTCTAAGTCTAACCCTAAGTTTATAGTATATATTTTACCTTATATAGGCTTGCACTTCAAAACTGATAGAAGGTGAAAGTGGGGATGGTGGCGGGGGTGTGCAGTACAAGATATTTAATACAAAAAATATATGAAAATGCTAGGAAACCATGTTTTTGCAACCATGGTGACGTTGCGTGATCTTGAGAGAATGATGAAATCCCCAAAGTGTTTATGTGTATCTCGAGGTTGTAAAAAACCTTTTCTAACAATGCCACATCATCCTGGTTCCCTAACCTCACTAAAACATATATATGCATGGAGTGCCAACAACATGGAGAATACCCTAGTAATCTATAAGACAAATCATATATAACTTAAAACACCACGAGACAAGTTTGTATATAAACTTACTTCATGGTTAAGATTTGTTTCATCTAATGGTTATCATTTAAAGTTATTTTTATATCTTACCCTCAAGTAATCCCCAATAAGAGTACAATGGTTTGATTTCCATACACATTGAATTTTTTTAATGGTGATTAGGCATGTATTTTGAAATAATAAAAATAAAAAATTTTACGAAGGTTATTTTCAATTCGAAATGACTTAGAGGCAACCCACTTTTTGTAATCAAAACTACCAATTGTAGTCCATCCAATAGTCTCCTACTTCATAAAGCAATCAAAACTATGAACATAACAAAATATCTGAGTATAACCCATGCGTAATTTGAATATGAGAGATAGGAAAATTGACTGATGTATGATGAGATGTAGATTGCAACAAGGCTTATATTGGCATTTTATGGAAGGATTTTTGGTGGAGCTTAAAAGATAAAATTTATATATATAATAGGTCAAATGAAGAAATTTTATCACCAAAAATAAATAAATAATATATTTAAAATTTTGAAACTAATGCAAGATTCAGCCACAAAGCATGCAGTATATCTCAAGAGTTTTGGGAAAATATATATGAAGAATTTTTAACTATTTGCATAAAGAAGGTATTGGGAAAGTATGTAGTGAAGATGCAAACACTAGCAATATAAAAAGTTTGTTCTCTTCCTTTATATTGTTTCATTTCAAGATCATCTTTCTTCTTGATATCATACAACAAAGTTTTTCTCTCTAACGTAGATTTTTTATCTTGGAAATATGGAATATTGAAAGATCTTATTTAATGAAAATATCTTCACATGTTTTTTAATTTCTATTTGAAATAAGTTGTGATGCTAGCATAGAATGCAATATTTTATCCCACAAAAGAATGCATGTATATATGAAGGAATATTAATCTTGAGAGTTTTGAAAAATATATAAAATAGTATTCGTTTAAGTAATTGTATATGAAAATGTATGTAGGAAATATGCAAACATCGACAGTATAAAGGAAGAATGGGCTTGTATGATAGCAGTATCTTTTTATTTATTTTTTGAGTGAGGTTAGGGAATCAGGTTTTGCAACCAGGTTCTGTAACTAGGATGATGTGGTATCATCAGAGGAGGTTTTTTTACAACCTCGAGATACATATAAACACTTCAGGGATTTTATCATACTTTCAGGATCACACCATGTCATCCTAGTTGCAAAACGTGGTTGCAAAAAATGGTTTTCTAGCATTTTCATTATTTTTTACCAAGCTAACAAAAGTAAATGATGGAAAATGGAGGTTCTTCTATATAGTTATTAATAAAATTAGTTCCCAAAAAATAAATTTGAGTAGTTGACCTAGGCTAACTATTTCAAGTCTCTTGGTTTAAAAAATAACAATGATATAAAAAAGACTCACTTTTTTTATTACAAATCTTGTCCAAACGAATGCATAAGGATCATGGGGTAACGTATCTCGCATAACCTTATTTATAGACCCAAAGAAAATATATTTATTTTTCCGTGCTTAACTGTTAATTATGTTTTATCATGAAAGATGCTCAATCATTTCCTTGAAGCTTTCACTATGTCCAAAAAATTCAAAGAAAACGACAGAGATATTTCCAAGGCATTGGAGAGTTTTCACTGCGATTGAGTTTGCACCAAACTTGAGTTACCTACTAGATCATACCTAAACTAGATAGCCTAGTTAACTTGTCACTAAAAACCATACCTAAACTGGATAGCCTAGTTAACTTGTCAAAACCGCATCACAAAGTATGAACATAATGTTTGTTAGCTATGGGTAATTTTTGTGCGAATCTAGTTATTCAATTGACTTGAACTGAGAGTTCGGTGAAAGTGCGAGCTGAATGACTAAGGGGATTTTAATTTGGTTGACTATTAGAACTCTGATTTGGCTTTGATTAAAAGTCTTGAACTTAAAGGGCAGAATGGTTGAATAATAAACATAGGGTTGAACAAAAAAACTGACCAAATCGAATAAACCGGCCGCACCGATCAAAATTGAACCAATCGGCTCGATTTAAGTTTGGTTTGGTTTTGGTTTTAAAAAATTCAAAACCGAAGTGGTCGGTTCCGGTTTTGGTTTCTATACGATTTTAACCGACTAAACCGAACCGACCGAATATATATAATAAATAATATATATTTTATATAAAAATAATATAATATGTTTAAAATAGTCGATCGGTTCGGTTTTATTTTGATTTTTGTTTGGTTTTAGTTGATTCGGTTACGGTTTGCATAAAGTATAATCGGTTCGGTTTTGTTAATGATCGGCTCGGTTTCAATTTGAAAATTTTGAAGCCGACCAAAGTCGGTTCAGTTCACAATTTAGGTGAAAAACCGAACCGACGGTTCAATTTTCAACCCTAAATAAACATATGACCCAATTTGATAGGAAGTCTTCAAATTGGTTGAGGTTTATATACTAGTCATGGATTCATTCATGCATATAAGGTACCCAACCAAAATATATGACATGAAGGTAAAATGTAGAAAGTGAAAAGATGCAAACCATTAGACACAAATTTTACGAGGTTTACCCACACTAAAGTTTGATTGACTTTGGTTGGTTAGCCTCTGGTGGAAGGGCATAGAGGTTCCATGTGCTCATGTTACTGAATTCAAACGCGAACTAGAGAACAAAATACACTATGACAATAAATCCTTTATATAAACTACTTCTACGACCTTGCAAGGTCACAATTATGCTTATCCAAGGGATGGGATTGAGAATTTTTAAGTCTTACTCAATTTTTATCATGGGTTGACACTCTTGTCTTTTTTAGAGTCTCAATAACTCATTTACAATCAGTTCCTTACTTAAAGTGGATTGTGGGTGATTTTGGTTTCACTGTAATTTGGATTGGATGAAGTTATCCTAACTCTCCAGTGAATCATATCTTTCAACCTTCTTTTACCTCTTCCCCTTCTTTTTAAACTTTATATACACCAATTGAGAGATGTCTTCCAATAAAGATTTGTCTTTCCTTAAATAGGAGAGTTATTTTTCAAATCTACACTGCTCTAGTCAACCATGCGTAACTTCTTCAATGATTATATTTAAATCAACTATTCATGATGTTGATATGTGTGACTAGTCAACAACAATTGCACTAGTGAGACGATCTTGCCATTTTTCTAAGATTTAATGATTGCAAACAGTACACACAATCTACAGTCTAGAATAGATGAAGAAAAACAGGAGAGACGAGAACATACAGCAACAGTAAAATACACAAATAAATGTATACAAAACATAAGATAAACATTTTAAAGATTATTTTTAAACTGTTCTATAGATCGATACAGCTTCAAGCCAGTTTCCTGGTTTACACTTGGAGTTTAACTGTAAGACCTTCTTAGATCAGATCGAAGAATAAGTTTTATTTAAACTCTAAACATGTAATAAATATGCCTTTATAAATGAAAGACTTACATAAATAGAGAAGGAAGGATTTACAAAGAGAAAGCTTGAGAAGAGAGAGAGCTTCTAAGGTTTACATCAGGAAAGGGGTTCTAAATTCTTCTGTCTCTCTCTGCAGACTTACATCTTTATTTATAGGCTAATACACAAGAGAAAAGATAGGCCTTCTCGAACTCTTGAGTGGAGGATGAAGTGGATCCTTATCCTTTTGTTTGTCTTGATGCGAATAATTGAAAGTGGGAGTATTGTTGGAGATGCTTCAACTGTACATCAATTGACTTGAGTGCGGTTACTGTTGAACCTGTGATTGCTTTTGAAAAAGAAAAGAAGATGCTGTCGAAAATTTGGCCGAAAGCAAAATTGTCTGCTAGCGGAGCTGGCAGATGCTTGTAATAATGGAGAAACACCATTATGATTGTAGGGTCAGACTTATGCAAATGGCGGAAAGATGCCAAAGCAATCGTCTTCATTACTTGGCCCACTGGAGTCTGTAGCATCGTCGTCTTCGTCAGAATTTTCTTATGCAATCTTGGACAGAGTTTCCATGAGCTGAGCTTTTGTAGGCTTGCTTTGTAATTGCTTTTTAATATGTTGTTTAAGAAGTTTGGCTTGACAGGGGATCTTAACAGAGTTGACCAAAGGTTGAACTGGAGACATATTTCCAGAGAAGAACCTAAGGACTCCATCTTTGGTTGCATGACTGTGGTCAAAAGTTGGCCACCACTTGATCTTGAATCTTCGATAGAACCATAAGGGAGGTTGAATCGACTGATTGATACTTGTAAGAGTTGAAACTGAGAAATCTCAGCAGCAAATCCAAGTAAGATTGAACTTGATAAAAAACCATAAGAACAAAACCTGTTGAGGGACAGGTGTTGGAGGATTGAACTTAGATTTAAAAATTTGCCATCTTTCGTTCACTGGAGGTGGAAGGATACCATCTTGAGCTCCAAAGTGATTCCACCATGTATGTTGGAACCAAAGAGGGATTGAAGCTTGCTTGAACTTTTTGCAGAAAAAGAAAAACCAAGAATGAGAGCAGTTCTGAGTGGGAACGATGAATGCTCTAGACCAGGCTTGTTTGTAATCTGCATAATTGAAAGATTGAGGAAGATAATTGACAGAGAACTTCTTGTGGTAGAGCGGATGCTGCTTCAAGTCAGCTTCTGACATAATCTTCAAAATCTGACACTTGGAATGAGAAATCTTTTATGTAAAAACAAAGTTTGCATTAAACAAGATTTTTTACTTGTCAAAAATATGGTTCAAAAAATGATTTTGGAACTCCGTTCTTTGCTGCCATAACCCCTTTTTCAGTTTCAAAAGATAAATTAAAAACCTAGATTTTAGGAACTAATGTTGAATTTGCTTTTTTTTTTTCAAGCCAGAAATTATTGAAATAACTCACATCCAAAATGATGTTTGTTTCCTTAATTTCATTTCTCAAAAACAACAACATTTACAATCTTTAAAAACTGAAATTGCGTATAAACGCATTGACAATCAAGTTCAAGACCCTAAACTCCAGACCCAAATTGTTTAGTATCATGAACATTTGAAAAAAGAGTTATATGCTAAACTTCCCAATGTTTTCTGGCATCATAAGAGACATGTTGTTTGTTTCCCTTACGAACCTTCTTTCCATGAAAGCAAGATTCCAAGAAAAGCTAGGCCTATTCACATGAATACTGAGCTTATGGAATATTGCAAGCAAGAAATTCAACAGTTGTTGGATAAGAATCTCATCCGCCATTCTAAGTCTCCTTGGAGCTGTTTTGCTTTCTATGTTAGAAAAGCCGCAGAACTTGAACGCGGAAGTCCTCGCTTAGTCATCAATTACAAGCCTCTTAATCAGGTCCTTCAATGGATTAGATACCCAATCCCTAACAAGAGAAATCTTCTTAAGAGATTACACTCAGCCTGTGTATTCTCTAAATTTGATCTGAAATCTGGATTTTGGCAAATTCAGATTCATCCTTTAGATAGATACAAGACTGCTTTTAATGTTCCATTTGGTCATTACGAATGGAATGTAATGCCCTTTGGTCTCAAGAATGCTCCCAGTGAGTTTCAAAACATTATGAATGAGATCCTTTCACCTTTCTCCTCATTCACAATCGTGTATATCGATGATATACTTGTTTTCTCTGAGTCCATTGCAGCCCATTGGAAACACTTGTATCAATTTGAAAAATGTATCAAAGAAAATGGTTTGGTTTTATCACCTACCAAAATCAATCTGTTTCAAACAAATGTTAGATTTTTAGGTCACAAGATTTTTCATGGGACACTTACTCCTATTTCAAGAGCAATTGAATTTGCAGACAAGTTTCCTGATGAAATTCGGGACAAAACCCAATTACAAAGATTTTTAAGATCTTTAAAATATGCTGCTGATTTTTACAAAGGCCTCCGTGTTTTACTTAAACCACTGTTTGCAAGGCTTAAGAAAAATCCTGGCCCATGGACTACAGTCCATACTCAAGTTGTTCGTCAAGTCAAAGCCCAAGTCAAGAGTCTTCCTTGTTTAGGAATCTCATATCCCAAGGCTTTTAAGATTGTAGAAACAGATGCGTCTAACCAAGGGTACGGTGGAATTCTTAAACAGCGTCTTCCTGGTTCTACTTCAATCCAATTAGTTCGATACCATTCTGGTATTTGGAACTCTGTTCAAATAAATTACTCAACAGTTAAAAATGAAGTTTTATCAATTGTTTTGTGCATCATGAAATTTCAAAATGATCTTACAAATCAAAATTTCTTTTACGTGTTGATTGCAAATCTGCCAAAGAGATTTTAACAAAAGATGTTTTAAATCTCGTGTCCAAACAGATTTTCGCCAGATGGCAAGGTCTTTTGTTTGCATTTGATTTTGACATCGAATTTATAAAAGGAGAAGATAACTCTCTAGCTGACTTCCTCACTAAAGAATTCATCCAAAAATGAGTTCGCAGAGTTCATCCTCTTTGCAGGTTCCCTCTGTAAAACCCCAATATGCTATGCAGCCTTCTGTTACACAGCACAAGCCACCTCTTTCTTATGCCTTTTCATTAACCAATCCTTATCAACCCCTCCAAGAAGCTGATTCCAGCCCTTCAATGACTTCGTTCTCGAAGCCTCAAACACCAAACCAAAACCCTTATGTTTCCAAGTCATGTCTCGAGCCTCTGTTTATGCTTGAACCATGTTTATTTTCTCTTTCCAATGATCCTCAAGCGATCGCAAGACATGTTTTCACTCCCAAGGCACTGTTTGAAGAATTAGACAGTCTCAAGACTCAGCAATTTTATGAATTCATCTTAGTGGACACCGATTCAGTGGTGATCACTCACAATAGAGATAAATCTTCTCCAGAAAAGATTTCTCATTCCAACTGTCAGATTTTGAAGATTATGTCAGAAGCTGACTGGAAGCAGCATCCGCTCTACCACAAGAAGTTCTCTGTCAATTATCTTCCTCAATCTTTCAATTATGCAGATTACAAACAAGCCTGGTCTAGAGCATTCATCGTTCCCACTCAGAACTGCTCTCATTCTTGGATTTTCTTTTTCTGCAAAAAGTTCAAGCAAACTTCAATCCCTCTTTGGTTCCAACATACATGGTGGAATCACTTTGGAAGCTCAAGATGGTATCCTTCCACCTCCGGTGAACGAATGATGGCAAATTTTTAAAACTAAGTTCAATCCTCCAACACCTGTCCCTCAACAGGTTTTGTTCTTATGGTTTTTTATCAAGTTCAATCTTACTTGGATTTGCTGCTGGGATTTCTCAGTTTCAGCTCTTACAAGTATCAATCAGTCGATTCAACCTCCCTTATGGTTCTATCGAAGATTCAAGATCAAGTGGTGGCCAACTTTTGACCACAGTCATGCAACCAAAGATGGAGTCCTTAGGTTCTTCTCTAGAAATATGTCTCCAGTTCAACCTTTGGTCAACTCTGTTAAGATCCCCTCTCAAGCCAAGCTTCTTAAACAACATATTAAGAAGCAAGCCTACAAAAGCTCAGCTCATGGAAACTCTGTCCAAGATTACATCAGAAAATTCTGACGATGCTACAGACTCCAGTGGGCCAAGTAATGAAGACGATTGCTTTGGCATCTTTTCGCCATTTGCATAAGTTTGACCCTACAATCATAATGGTGTTTCTACATTATTACAAGCATCTGCCAGCTTCGCTAGCAGACAATTTTGCTTTCGGCCAGATTTCCGACAACATCTTCTTTTCTTTTTCAAAAGCAATCACAGGTTCAACAGTAACCGCACTCAAGTCAATTGATGTACAGTTGAAGCATCTCCAACAGTACTCCCACTTTCAATTATTCGCATCAAGACAAACAAAAGGATAAGGATCCATCTCATCCTCAACTCAAGACTTCGAGAAGGCCTATCTCTTTTCTTGTGTATTAGCCTATAAATAAAGATGTAAGTCTGCAGAGACAGACATACAAATTTAGAACCCCTTTCCTGATGTAAACCTTAGAAACTCTCTCTCTTCTCAAGCTTTCTCTTTGTAAATCCTTCATTCTCTATTTATGTAAGTCTTTCATTTATAAAGGCATATTTATTACATGTTTAGAATTTAAATAAAACTTATTATTCGATCTGATCTAAGAAGATCTTACAGTTAAACTCCAAGTGTAAACCAGGAAACTGGCTTGAAGCTGTATCGATCTATAGAACAGTTTAAAGAATAATCTTAAAAATGTTTATCTTATGTTTTGTATACATTTATCTTTGTATTTTACTGTTGTTGTATGTTCTCTTCTCTCCTGTTTTTCTTCATCTATTCTAGACTGTAGATTGTGTGTACTATTTGACCTTAGACTGTAAATCCTGAGTTGAAATTGGTATCAGAGCCATCTTTATTTTCTCCCGGGGGAATAATAGTGAGTCCAAGGTACTGTTAGTCAGCCGTTGATAACGTTGGTCAGCCGTAGAAACTCCTGGGTAAGTCGCCAAGTTGAGCGCAGTTGTGCGGAGTTAGGTAGTCCCATATCAGGTGGTCCAGTTGTAGGTGGTTCGAGTACAGTGTTCCTACCCTATCCTTAGAGATTCTAGAAAATGTCTTTGTTTTCAAAATTTACCCGTTCTTCTAGTTCTAGGTCATATAATCCCAATTTACAAAATAGGATGGAATGTAGAATTCCACAAGTTGAAAAGAATTTACAAAAATGTTCTATACCAGAAGTCCCTTACAAGAAAATTTTTTGAAGTTTCTCAATCTTTGTTTTCACAAAAGTTTGAAGATCTCATAGACATTGTTGAACAGACGGTGCCTTTGAATGGATCTTTAGACTCCAAACAATTGTTTTCAAATCAAACACTTGATTATTTACAAAGTCAAGAATACAAGTATATCCATATAGGATTGATCCAAAAAGGACTCAAACCTCTTACAAGAACAGGGTTAGATACATGTGCCTTGATCGCTAATCGCTTTTGCAGACACAATAGGTTTCATGATTCTCTGCTTGGAATTGCATAATCAACCTTGGCCATGGGTGCAGTCTACTCTATTTCTACTATTACCCCAATTTCTCAGTGTCCCTTAAGGATCCAAATATCCTTGAAATACTGACTCTCAATCTTCAGACCTCTGGCTTTGATATGCTAGAAGGATTTGAACCTCTCGCCCTCATCTACAAGATAACCTTCAAGGCCATGAAGACTCAGTTAAGCCCAAAAGCTTTGATGGAGTCTGACAAAGGATACACTATCATTTTCCAGGCCAACAAGGACAAAACTAGTGTTATTGTTCCCAAAACAATAGATTGGAATCAAGTCACCCTACCTGAAACATGGCAGGTTCAAGCTGCTCCTAGAAAACTTCCTTCTAGTCAGCTTAATCAAGTTGTAACCCTACCTGATGGTACAGTTGAACTACAATTTTCTGAAGCTAGGATCACTAGACTTCATCCATTGCGACATAGTTTCCATTGTCTACATCCTTCTAATAGTTGTCTTTATGCAAGTCTGGTTATTTCATAAGGTACTTCCAAGGCATGCTTGGCAGGATGAGGTATGGGCTTATGAGACAACATTCATGGTTAGTCCCATAGGATTTTCGATATAATCCACATATAATTTATAAAGTTAATCATACATAGTATAGTCTTATACATGTAAAATCCTATAGTGGCTTTTTATTGCATTTTATGTATAAATCAAATCACCTGACTTCTAGAAGCCTGCGAGATACTCAAACCTACTTAAAA
This sequence comes from Berberis vulgaris, assembly GCA_963556465.1. NCBI lineage: Eukaryota > Viridiplantae > Streptophyta > Magnoliopsida > Ranunculales > Berberidaceae > Berberis > Berberis vulgaris. The sequence goes on along the minus strand of OY747124.1, from coordinate 74,419,240 downwards.
ATAAATGATACGACTTTTCAAAGTTGTGAAATATATATATATATATATATATATATATATATATATATATATATATATATATATATATATATATATTTGTTAAAAGCCTTGGGCAATATATATTAATATCTACTAGCTATTACATCCAAGTTTGTCGGCTTCCGATGCCAAGCGATGAGCCTTACCATTAAGGGCTCTATATATATATATATATCTACAATACAAAAAAGGAAGCATAAGAAGCAGACGTTTAATATTACAAATAAGAGGGCGCCAGACCCAATGTATAGTAGAAAGTTGTTGACAAACTTCTTCCTGGATGAGGTCAAGAAGGGTCGCCGAGTCTCCAAGAAGAAGTCTGGTCCTCCATCTTTGAGCTTGTATGAGTAGCAAGGTCGCTTCCAACGCATATCCTTTCGCCATTGTGCTGTGACAAAATTTTTCCTCTATTTGGCAGGTAACAGAAGTTAGAACATTTTCAGCAATGTCGGTTGCTGAAACTCCCACACCCCCTGCTTGGTAGACTAAAAAAACAAGCATCAAATGTGACAATAATCATATCTCTATCTAGGCATAATGGAAGAGGTTGAAGGTGGTTTGGTTTGAGATTAATTATGTGGGTGCGGGCTGAGTGGATTTGGTCCTAGATTAGTGGTGAAGGTGAAAGCACATTAACAAGAATAAAGACCACTGAGGCTAGGGCCAAATCAATCAATGAGTGGGTAGGCAAGTTGTTTGTCACTTATGGCTGTATCCAAGATGTGGGGGATTGAAGGAAAATGGGGTGTGGTTAAGGCTGACTTGGTAAGGAACCATTGATCGTACCATGACTCCCAAAGATGACGACAATGGGATACAAAGGTCGTAGGGGAGATCTTGGTATCGTTGAATATATTCTGATTATGCAGATACCAGATAGTCATAAGAATAGTTGTAAATTGGGAAAGTATCTCATCAGATCTTACAACATGGGGTTTAGCAGTATTCCACATATTTTCAAAGACTTTCATAATGGAGTGAAGGTTGAGGTTTGGGGTTGCCCAGTTAATAGGAAGAGGAGAGATGAGCCAGAGTTGGGAAATAACAGGACAAAGGAAGAAAAGATGGAACACATCTTTCTTTTGGGTATGACAAAAGATTGGCTCTTGGAGGGAGGAGATTTTGGCTAATCTTCCAGAGGAGTAACAGAACACTGAGATGGCTTTGATTCTCCAGATGGATCTTAAGAGTTTAGAACCAAAAAAGGGATGAAGTATAAGGGAAGTGGAGCTTTCCAATTGACCCATGGTGAAAGCCCGCGTAGCGCTTTTGACCGAAAAAAGTCCTCTTTTGTCAAACGTCTAAAGGAGTTCGTCATGATTGGTAGTGAGCTTGAATATCCCTCGTTACCGGAGCTGGGAAAAGAGAGAAGGTAAGTTTCGAATTCTAGCGGATGGCACCTTCAAGAGGTGAGGTCCAAAGTTCTCGGATGGAGACGGATAATGCAACACTGCTGGCTATTCCCACTGCTGCAGATATTCAAGCGGTTGTTTTCGATATAGGTAGCCGCAAAGCCCCAGGCCACGATGATTCTCATGCTTTAATTCAAGGTATTAAACTCCGGAGATATTCCCCTTTGATTAGTCATCTGTTCTATGCGGACGATCTGATGCTTTTCTGCAAAGCCTTTTTAGCTGAAGTCCCTTCGGTCAAAGATATTCTGCAACAGTATTGTCTGGCTTCAGGTTAAGAGTCAATTATGACAAATCTTTAGTTTACTATAGTTCCAACGTGCACCCTAAACATGCTAAAATGATTAATATGATCTTGGGCACTAGAGCTATAATCCTAAAGATAAATATCTTGGCCCCCCTTCTGTTATCCAAGAAGAAAGCTAAGGACTTCCAATTCCTTATTGACAAAGTTAATACTAAACTTTCTTCTTAGAAAACCAAAATACTTTCTCAAGTGGGTTGCACTATAATGATTAAACCAGTTCTCAACTCGATTTCCATTTACACTATGCAAATTTTTCTACTGCCTTGCTCCATCTGTACAAAGATGGACCATCTGGCTAGGGATTTCTGGTGGAATTGGGCGAAAGAAAGTAAGGCTAAACATCTTTGTACTTGGGATCAAATTTGTCTACCCTCATCTCTTGGGAGTCTCAATATTCCTTCTTGTAGGAACATAAATCTTGCCTTACTGGTCAAAAATATGTGAAATGCCCTCTCCTTTCCACAACACCACCGAAACTGCCAAGTTGTGAAATACTTAAACCTACTTAAAAGTAAATGATATCAAATTTGTAAGCTATTGAGTTTTACCACTAAACCACAATATTTTTTTTAAGGTTTAGGTGCACACAACTTCTGAAAAACCATTAATCTCTGTTCGACTTCTTATGATTTGTGCCTGTACCATAAAACTTGTAATACGACTGGAGCTGGTGAGATCTTGTAGTCAGAATGTCTAAATCACAATAATTAACAGTGCCTTGAGATGTGTAAACTTTTTAAGTGATATAACTCAAGATTTTTGGATACCAGTTTTTCTAGCCAGCCTGGGAAACTGGCCTGGCTTCCCGCCTGGGGGGGGGGGGGCGAAAATACATTTTTGCCCATTCTCTTTAAACACACAGCTCCAAAAACACCTTTTGGAAGAGGGGCAAAAATGTATTTTCGCCCCTCCAGGCGGGAAATCAGGCCGATTTCCTAGGCCTAGGCCGGCTAGAATTTTTGTTTGGATACAATAATTCTACGCTGCTTGGTGAGGTTGCCTGGTCCATGCCTGGATGGTACTAGGCACGTGCCAAGTGATGAGGTGGTAGCCCCATCAACAGCAAAAAAATAAAAAACAAAGGAATAAAAAAAGTGAAGATCAGATCTCCCTCTCCAAACGCAGGGAAAATTAGGGGCTCCAAACGAAACCTCCGCCACCTCCACCTCCACCTCCGCTATCTCCGCCGTCGTCCTCATCAAAAGCATCGACAGAGAGAAGGAAAGAAAGCGAAGGATCGAAGATGAAAATGTGCATGATTCACCTGTTCAGGTATATTAAAATACTTGTTTTAGTTTCTTAATAGTGCATTTTTTACGATGGCAGTGAAATTGAATAAATCGTGCTACACACACAAGATGCTTTAGCAAAGATTCTAGTTAGCCCTGCCAATGGATAGTTAAAAGAATTTTTTTGGTGAAGAGCATGTATTTTTGGGTTTTAATTTAGTTTCAGTTGATATTGGGAAACAGGATACTTTTTATTTGGATTCTGGTCCAAACTCAGCTGTTATAAAAAGTTTAACATTATCTGATTACTCTTTAACCAAAAAAATAAAATAAAATAATCCAGTGCAGCTATACTTGACATTTAATCCAGTGCAGCTATACTTGACATTTTATCAATGTAAAGAGGACACTTATTTTTCAAAAGAATCCTGAGGACAGTCAAACACTCTTTGTTTTGTTGGACACTGCAATGACTACTCTTTGCTCAGATCATCCACTATATATCTTTAGAAGGTTTCAATTCTTTATAAATGGTATAACCATATAAGTATTTTCATGAAAAGTTAGTAATTCATATGTAGGCTGTAGCAATAATTTCAGAAGAAAAAACTTGACTAAAACATGTATATTGCCCAGTTCCTATCGCATGTTATGGTGGTTTGGATGTATTGTAAAATTTCAAGACCTGGCATGAAAACACACTGGGACAAACTTTGACAGAAGTTATTTCATGTGACACAGGTTGCAGAGTACATCCCAGAATCACCTCAATGTATTCCAGCAGCTGTTGATCTGGGGGAATCGAATTCTGTCTGGTTGGCAGGTGAATCACATGTTGTTGAGCTTCCAGATCCAAATGCCACAGATTCGATGTTGTTTTGCAATGAGATACTCGATTCTTTTACTCCTGTTGATGACATGGGACTAAAGCATGACAACCCTTTCTTCTTGGAATTTGGTTGCGACAACAGTGATATGCCGAAAGGGGAGAACAACCCAGCCTGTGGGTTTTCAGATTTTGACAATTTGGAACTTGGAACACCACTTGATCTTGCAGTAAGTTCTATTACTATTGGAACTCTTGAGTTACACATGTTCTTATATAGCCTTGCAATTCCATATCTTTGCATGGTGGGTGTGCAAGGAAGTTGGATCCTGCACAAGGAATCTCGCTTGTTTAACATTAATCCTGCAAGTTCATTTGCTTGCCTTTTTTTTTTTTTGCTCTTTAAGGTTAAAAATTATCTTGAATATATTCTTACTCCATGCATACGTGCACATTTCAGGATTTGCAGTTTGGTTCCCAAGAAAGTTTCATGGGTTGGTTAGATCGGTTGTAGACTGCTGAATGGAGAAGCTTTGAATGGTTTTTAGGAGACCATAATTTTGTTTTATCCATGAGCTGCTAGACTCTTCTTGGTGCTTGAACTGTGAGAATATGGGGATGATTGAGCTTTAAAGATGCTAGGGAATCATACAAGGGATCTAGGCTCTTCTCCGAACTACTACTTTCACAGGTGGCTGGAGTTAGCGTGGAGTCCATGCAAGACTCTTTTAGTTGACATGTATGCATCATATGGTAATGGAGTGGCTGTTGCATAAGATTTTGGTGAAAGGAAACATATTGGTGCTTAATCTCAACTGATTTGGCCTTATTGTAACATTGAGACCTTCCTCATGGCATTTACTTTCATTTCATGTATTATGCAAATGCTTATTATTAAGACATCGTGGTAGTGTTAACATCGATTAACGAATGTTTGCAGTGAAAGTAACTGTCGGATCTACATCTATTTGCAATGTATCTTCTGCTTCTGCAGTGAAAAATTTACACTTTGTTATATGCCTTGACCATGTGTTAGTTATACATGTATACCTCCAAGTGATCAATTGGGTATGGCATCAAAGTCTGAGATGGATGGATTATGTTTTTCCCAATTGGTATAGATATCAAGATGGTGAAATAAATTGATCAAATTTCACCTTTGTGATGGGATGATTGACGGTTTTTGGAACTTCATAGATTTTGAAGCTGACCCTGTTAGGTATTTTGAAGCTGTTCTAAACAATCAGTTTGCTCCCATCACAGATCACACAAACATGCATATTGATTCAAAATGCCAGGGTGCTCTATCAGTTACTGCAGCATGTTCCACAGTCCTTGCCAAGGTGAATTATTCAAAGGGAGAGACTTCTTACCAAACTGTTATAGAATCTCTGTTTACCACTTTCAATTTTTTTTTTTTATTGAAATGTTTGTTTTCCATAATTTAAAATTACTATGTTTGTTTCTTGAAAACTAATGAATTTACGTGGACAAGTGAGGCACCTACATCAAACGCAAACCAATGCTACCTCTGATCGGTTTCTTAGTAGTACCTTAACTGGCACAGATTATGCAAACAACAAAATCTAGTACTGCTAATGGCAACTTGACACCTTCGATGACGCAGTTCCCCTGTAATAGAAATTTATACCTATCGGCATTGTTCAAAAGATAAGAAGGAAGATGGACAGCTGAATATGAATGAGGAATTGGTCCAAGCTTTCCAATGATCTCCTTGAATGTGTACTCTTCAGGAAGCATGTCATACAAGTCAGCACCATTGCAGATCACATCCTGAACCCTTTTGGGATTCAAGTAATGGGAGAACCTCACCCGATCAGTATGACTATAAGCTTTCATCTTGAAAATGAACTCACTAATATAGCGGAAGCAAAAACTGCAATGCCACCCTGCATCGGACAAGATATCATCAGTTCGCCTATAATGTGCATACCTCGTCTTACCACTCTCATATCGATGAACTGAAGCTCTTCAGCTCTTATCAACCACGAGAAACTCAAATGAGTAGAGGTAGTTCTTTAGCCGGAGATGTGAATTGGGTTTGTAGCTTAGAGTATTCTTCTTCTTCTTCCCTCTTTTTTTCAGCGAATGTAAACTTCGATCCTTCGCTCTCTTTCCTTCTCTCTGTCGATGCTTTTGATGAGGCATGGAGGACGACGACAGAGGTAGCGGAGGTGGCGGAGGTTTCGTTTGGAGCCCTAATTTTCCCTGCGTTTGGAGAGGAGTGTTCTTCACTTTTTTCCTTTTTTTTTTTTTTTTTTTTTAAAAACTTTGGCCACCTCATCAAGTGGCACGTGTCTGATTCCATCCAGGCAACCTCACCAGGCAGCGTAGCAACACTCTTTTGGATAGGGATCATTTGTACCATAAAACTTGGAATACCACTAGAGTTGGTGAGATCTCCAAGTTGGCCTTAGCATGCTTGAATCAATTTGTGCTTTGAGATGCGTAAACGTTTTAAAGTGATATCCCTCGGGATCTTTCAATCTACCATTATGCATGATATGGGTAGGATGGGCATTTGAACAAAGAGGACAAAATGTTCATCAAGTCTCCTCCCATAGCATCTTTTAAGTGCTTTGCTTTCAAAAAAGGCAATACTCTCTACAGGGCCTGGTTCCCCTGCCTGGGGGCAAAAATACACTTTTACCCCCTCTTTAAACACCTTTTTCAAAAAGATTGTTAAAGAGGTGGCCAGGCAACAACCTCGCTGGTTTTCCGCCAGGAAGAATTTGCCCTCCAAGTGTTATTAGCATACTTTCTCAATGGAGAAATCAAAAAATTATTTTCCCAAAATACCCCCACATTCTCCCAATTTCTCCCCCGAACCGGCACATTCACACCTACAACCAGCAGGACACAACAGTCATTTCCGAAAACACATTCCTGACGTGAACGTGATTATCAGAGTTGGGGACCGTACGGACTTGGAGTTTCTGTTGTGTGTGTAAAACCTATTGAAGAAGAAAGTGGTTTCAATGTGATAGTCGTTAATTAGGGGTTAGTTTTTCTTTCACTGTTTCTCTTCTCCGTCGAAATTATCTTTCTGTTTCAGATTCAATTGTTCGATCTCATCTGTTTCAGATTTAATTGTTCGAATTCATTTCACGGAACCCTAGATTTCGATTTCGAGTTTTTGATGTTTGGAGAGAAGAGAAGAGAAGAGAAGAGGAGGAGATAACTGTGAAGTGAAGTGAAGTGATTGTGGAGTGTCAATTATGGCGGATCACGAAGAGGAGGATTTGCGAATGGCGTTACGGATGAGTCTCCACTCGCCACCGGAGCCCAAGAGGAGTAAGCCAGCAGAGGAGAATCAGAATCAAAGCCTCCCAACTCAGCAAGAGTCTCCCGAGGCCAAGGCTCGGAGAGTGCAGAGGGAACTTATGGCCGCTGCGGCGGAGAGGAGGATGCTGAGTTCTCCTGTGAAGGTAGAGAAGAAGGCTGTTGTTGTGCCCGTGGTGATTGAGAAGAAGGATTCTGCGGTGCCGGTGGTGAGAGAGAAAGAGCAGGTGGAGGAGAGGAAAGTGGGGTTCAGTTCTTCTTCAGGTGGAGGAGAAGAGTTGTCTGTCAATGATGCAAATCAGATGTTCATTATGGTGTTTGGGAATGCGGTTTCCAAGGAGATTCTTTCGCAATGGACTAATCAGGGTATAAGGTTGGTCTCCTTATATTACTAAATTGTTGTGAATTCATTATGCCCATCTAAATGTTTTAGATTTTGAAGAAATTTGGAGTTGGATAGGGTGATAACACTTTGCTAGCTGTTGTGCTGGATGTGTTAATGAATGCTGATGACTTCGGATACATTAACTCATGCTCTCATAAGGAATCCCCATCTAATGATTTTTAAGTTATTACACTTTTAGCTTAGCATACTAATTCACTTGAATATCTTCAAGGTTGGCATTCCTTAAGCTAGGGTACACGGAGCTCCTATACCCATAGAATTGCCATGATGTACACAATCAAGCACTCTATTCTTGTTTCCACACATTTGAATTTTTTTTTTCTTCCAAAATGGCGTATGATGCTAGCAAGCAAATCACCTTAGGCAATTTCAACTGAAAAGGCAAAGAAAAGAGAACTTAATTTTTGCATGGTTTGTTATTACATCGTGATACATCAAAAGACTACTCAAAGTCCTCATTTTACGTCACTAAAGATAATTTATGGAAAAATGACATCCAAAGAATCTCATATCATATCTATGTAATTTACTCGGCGATTAGTCTGCAATGACTCACTAAATGCTAGTGAATTGTGGAACTAAAAATCGATACTCGGAGTGTATGACTTGGCAAGTAATTGTAATTACTTGGTCGACTACTTGGTCCTCGATTTCCCTTTTTTTTTTTTTTTAAGTCAAACCCTGAAAATGGAGAAAACAATAAAGAAGGCATGACAAAACAAGAGATTGGGATTGCTTTCTATGTCATTATTACCTGTTATTTCCTTGCTACTCCCCATATCCACTTATTTCATTTCATATGCAGTTAATAATTTTGACATGGATTGTTGTATGTTGAATTTTTTGATATTCTATGTTGTCAGGGGGCGCGGAGCGCTAAGGAGGTTTCTTAGCGCCTCGAGAACGCCTCTAACAACAAAACCGTGTTGGAGAAAAAAATTATCCCCGAGAAAATTTCATCATTTTTATCTCCATCATCCCCCAAATGGCTAAATCTCTTAAAACGTTAGTGACTTAAATAGTTATTAAGTAAACTAATTAATAATTTCAATTAACTGAAGTAATTATTTTATTAAGAAAAAAGTGATCTCACCTGAGCTGGAGTGATGCGGTGCTCTGAGACGCTAAAAAGTATTTTGAGGCGAGGCTAGTGGGGCACCTTTGAGAAAAGTAGCACCTCGGCAGCACCCCTGACTACATAATTCTTTTTACTAATTAAGTGTTATTAGGAATGGATATTAAATTTTTTTTATTGGGATTAGTCACCCGAATTTTTCTGATTCCTTGAGTAGTAATTGGTTCACACACTACTTGCTCCTTGAATGAGTGATGACCGAGCAGGGTGTGAGCTACCCAGCCTGATATAGGTGTTCCTGTGATTACACAGTATATTCCCATTTATCCGAGTGTGTCATTGTCTTTTTAGATTATTGAACTCTTTCTCTCTCTTGTTTCTTCAAGGATCGAATTTATTAACAAGGGAAAAATGGATGACTAATGAAAAGAAAAAAAAATAAAAGGCCAACAGAAAGCACTCTAGGTTAGCCAGCAATACAATCCAAAATTTTATGAAGAGATTTCAAGAACACTCCTGTCTTTCTTAGATTTAACTATGCCCATAAAATCTCCATCATTCAGGCCTAATTTTCAAAGATTTTATTATGCCCATACTCATCTCCTTTGAAACAAATCTCTTGTGGATTTTGTCAAACCTGGATAACAAATTTTTGACTAGGTTAAAACACGCTGCTGTGCTTTCAGCTTTTCTAATGAAGTTGTTAGTAGTGTTTAGGATTATTCTTTATCATGGATTTGGTTTCTTTAAAGTTTTATTATTTTCATATATTGATCCTAGTAATTGGTTCTTTTAGGTTTAGCTGTGATCCAGAAACATGTATGGGCCTGGTGCAACATGAAGGAGGCCCTTGTGGTGTCTTAGCAACCATTCAGGTATGGTCACAATTTCCTAGTTCTTGGATGAGAAATTGTGTTTCTCTTTTTGTTTTTATATTCAACACATGGTTCTTCATTTTTATTTTTTCTGAGATGTTTTTGGTTCTTATACTTGATTGATCCTGGATTGTGCGGACATGGACACTGTCTGATACAATAAATTTCCAAAATCTGGGATATGGGTATGGGTAAGACACGATACTAAAATAATATATGATCATGGGATCATAGCCATAAATCCATAAATATTATATTAGTAAAACAAATAATCACAAACACCCAATTGTGCAACTAAAATGCATCATAGATTTACAATTCATAAACATCCGCGTCCCATAAGTCATCATTCATAAGCAAGATAAACTGAACCGTATTCCCCCCTTTATCAGAAAAACAAAAGAAAAACAAAAGCATTGTATTAATTATGAAGCGGGAAATAGGGGGAGGCTCCAAAATGAGAATCTCTAACCTCCCCACAATAGCATACATCATGTGCTACCATTGTAAATTATGTTCTCCCTACTAAACATACAAGAAGCAAATCAGATGTCTCTAAACTTGCCACAATACTGCCCCCCACAACCAAAGATTGGCTTTGATCTCTACCCACAATACATCAATAGACTCATGTACATGTCTAATCATTTCTATCCTAACCGCCCAAACTACAACGTGAATCATCCTCTCCCATGCCCATTTGCCAACTTTGTGAATCTTGGAAATGCTCTACTGCATGTTTTTATAAGTTCCTCCCATGCCAAAAAAGAGGTACTATAGGAGCTTGTACATGGAATTTAGAAAGAAAACTTTAGATCATACGGTGGCTACTAGGGGAAACTAAGTATCAGATGGACTCTTTGGCTTGCCCACAAAGCACACAATGGTTGTTGAGGATGAGCCCCCTCTTATTGATGTTGTTAACTGTAAGTTGCCAATGAAGAACAATGCACAACAAAAAAGTAGGTCTAGGGGGAATTTTCTTTGACTAGATGAAACAATGCAGATTGCCAACTTTGGTATCAAGAGGGGAAAGAATGTATGTGGGTGCCAGAGTATGATACCATTCCTGAACTGAAAATTTGGAATCTTTAAGATTTGGTCAGTTGGAACTAGCAATTTAGGTACCTCCTAAGCTGAAAGTTCCAACATAGAGAATTGCTATTCCAGAATTGTTTAATTGTGCCCTTCTTGTTACTTGAAACATTGTAAATGGCAGGGAAAACTTCCCATAGTATCGTTTCGCCAATCACTTGTGATCCCAAAATTTGACCCTTTCCCCATTATGCACTTGGAATGTGATAGTTAAGACGTTCTTTTGCTTCATTATACCCTTCCAGAAGGACCACCCATAAGAGGAGTTAAGTTCTCTAGTGAACCAAACATGAGCATTGGCACCATATTTAGCAGCTGTACTCCACCATATTTAGCAGCTGTAACCTTGCTCCAGAGGCCCTAAGTCTAAGTGCCAAACCTTCATCCACTCTATAGTTTAAAAGCGAGCTTTTTAAATTCCCCGATTCTTCTAATTCCTAATCCCTCTCTCTCTCTGGCACACCTTTCCAATTCAGTAAATGGCATTTTCTTGAGGAAGGAGTGGTTCCCAAAGAAAGTTCCTCATACACCGTTGAACCATTAAAGCAATTGAGGAAGGAATCACACGCAATGACATCATTTGTACGAGAATGGTAGAGATAGTGTTCTTAATTAGTGTGGCACCGCCTGCTTTGGCTATGTACTTCTTCCAGGTACCAAGTGTACATCCGATTCTCTTTACTACATTTTCCCAGACCATAGTGTTCTTGAAATTCCCTCCAAGAGGGATACATGCAAAGGAATGTGCTTTTTCTATAACCAAGGATATTAGCCCCACTCATCAATCTCTGAAACATCACCAAGCAAACAACTAAGATTATAGAGAAGTTCACTTTCAGACCCGAGCAAACTTCAAATTACAGGTCTTTGATCGCTAACACTTCATCCAAAGAAGCCTCAATAAATAAGATTATGTCATTGGCATATTGGAGGACTGGTATTGAGGGAGAGGAAGGTGAAACTTGGAACCCATGAATCAAACCTAATTGCTGCGCCTTAAAGACCATAACAGATTAAATCCCCTTTGCCTTAGAGACCATAACAGATAACCCCCTTCAGCTACAAGAGAGAAAAGGAGAGGTGACAGCAGGTCACCCAGCCGAAGCCCTCTTGAGGGAGAGGTGACCATATCTGTCCTGTTGAATGGCCTACACTCTAAATATGGCACTCCAAAGATTGCATCAGGCATGCATTGGAGCTCTATCAGTATCTGATATCGGTCGCTGAATTTTTTGAAGAATCAGTACTTCCTAGAGTTGTAGATAAGTAGCTTCACAAGTATTATGTATTTTGACCTTTAGTTGGAAATTGAGCATGGGAAAAGAATTACAATCTTGTACATTCATCTTTACTTGCATGTTGGGAGGCTAACATGTCAAGTTTCTAGGCAAATGAGGCAAAACCAATAAAATCCAATTGAGTGTTGAAACTTATGTAGTCGGTTGTCTACAGACTTACTTCAAGGTCTGTTTTACTCAAGTAGGAGTAAAAGAGCAGTCCATCTCTAAAGCTAAGTTCTGATTCTTAATCATGGTCTGAATCTTAGGGTAAGAGTGCTCTCTCTTAGATAGCAGGGACACCTGAAATATCTCACATTCCTGATTAGAATAAACACATAAACACCCGGTACTCACTCTCAGTCACCTAATTTCAGCTAGTCACAACCCAAGCACTCAGTTACCAGGTTTCGGTTATTGGCTGAATCCAAAATCTCTTTACTTTGAGAGTGTCTTCACCTGATACCCTTCCCAATGGATTGGAGAATATTCTCTGAACTTCAAAAGGGGAGAGAATCTTCTCATATACCCTTGCTTAAGTACTATGAGTCAGAATCTGATAAACATCATTCCTGGCCGGCCAAGCCAGGTCTATTTCACTCGGATCTTGTCACTTCTGAATTGCCCAGAATCGGATGTTTCACACTAGGAGTACAGTTTGACATCGGCTGGCATTCTTTCTTTTAACCAATAACCTTTCCTTCTTTCTTTCTGACGGGAGGTCTTATAATAAGATAGTTGTCGGCCAGTAAAGTAAGTAAAGCAAGCCAGTTCGGTAGCTGTCCAACAGGCAAAGAGTAGCATTCCGGTTAAACTCTTGAAAGCAAGCAACCCTGTCCCAAGCCGGGTCTGTTCACAAATCGGATGTTAGCTTTTTTGCACGAATCTGCTCTTATTGAATCCCCTGTTATTGAATCAGATGCAAGTCTTTTGAAATGCTATGAAGAGGGTGATTTATTGCACCCATAGAGCAAAGAACCACCCTATGCAAGGAAGAAAGTGGTAGGAATTGTTTTCTTATCTGTTTTCAACGTAGACAGCTTGACGGATCATGAACTTCTCTGGAACCCAGGGTGTCTTGAGTGAGGAGGGAGTTTCTCATTGCCTCGAGCAACAATAAAACAATGATTAATTTGACTACATGAATTTTCTTAAGTCGATGCATTAACTGTTTGCAGTTTAGTAGTCAAATCTATATGCTGACCTTGTCAATGGTCGTTTACATTCTACAGTAAGGCAATGTAATTGAAATGTCTAATGAGAGAACAAAAAAAATTGTAAGTATGATTCAATGATCACGTGTATTGTTTTTCTTACAATGTTAACTAAGGAAGCTTATCACATGAAATAAACTAAAAAACATGGTACATCAATATTAATCAGAAAATAACAAAAGTTTTGGCTTTTCTCAGAATATATATCTCAGCAATTATTAGCAGTGGCGTTGATATTCTGGTTTGAGTTTCAACTCCATGATATACTTTATTACTTACATTTCCTAAGTCTAAGGGTAAACAAATAGTAGAGGGAAATCATATGTTTCCCTTGACAATGGTCATTTACATTCAATTGTAAGGTAGTGGGTTGTCTAGCTTCACCCCTACTCAGAACATTTTAGTTTTAAAACAAAACCAAAAAAACTCACATTTCCCGTATAGTATTCAATGAACATATGTGTGGCTTTACAATGTTTAAGAAACCTTGTCTCATTCCCTGAAGTAATACGGTATAAAACTCATAAATTTGACAAAATTTGGCATTGTCAGAGCATACGATCTGAACACTTATAGCAGTGGAGTTAATCTTCTGATTTTAAGTAATATCTCCATGGAATACCCCATTTATCCTTTGTTATACTTTTATAAAGAGTGCTATTAAATTTCAGGACCACTTATTGGTTATTGCAAAGATATATGGCTTACATATTTCTACTTGGTTATGCAGGCATTTGTCCTCAAATACCTATTGTTTTTTCCAGACGGATTAGGTAAAAATACTGCAAACTTGCCATCAAAAAATTTGGATGCGAGTAGATTTTCTCGAAGTGAATCTGTTACTTTGGATAGTTTTGCTTCTCTAACTGAAGATGGAAAGTCAAGGTAATTACTCTGCTCGAAAGATAAATTGGTTCTACTTTATTATTTATAAGCTTTCATATCATTAATTTCAACCATTGGAAGCACTAAATATCACATTGAACCTAACTGCTTTTAGAACATTTCATAGGCATACCTTTGTTAACTTTAGAGAGTTAGTACAAAGAAATGTATAAAGAAAAATATAATTGATTTATGCATTAAGCTAATGGCAATGAATTGCCATTTGCACTTTAACCTCCCTACCTTTAGATTGGTTCAAGAGGTAAAGATTCTATTAATGATTTAGCTTACAAGTTTTTTTTTCCTTCATAGTTTACTCTCTCAAGAGGTTTTAAGCTTTAATCTGGAAGTGAGGAAGGTGAGTATGGATGGGAGTGGGGTTGATGGCATAGAGGTCAGCAGTCTCTTTGATGGGGGATGGAGACGATATCTCCATAGTTCAAGTGGGTTTGTAAAGGGTTTTGTTATCTGTAGGCACCGTTGCTGGAGGCTTTGATGATTTCATTGTAATCTTTTGGGATTATTAATGAACGATTATTTAAAAAAAGCCATGCTTTTCTTTACTTCAAGCCTAAGCAATTTTTTAGTTCTTAAGACTTAACCCAATACCTTCAAGGTGTAGGGGTGGCTTTGGGTAAAGGTGAAAAAGTTAAAGTTTTGGCACGACACGTGGGTCAGGATAAACTTTAAAGATAGATTTTTGATGTTATTTATTCTTTATACTAAGAAGGGGTGGGAGGTGATGGAATTTGGTTCCTTTGTGAATGGTAGGTTTGTTTGGGTCTTCATTTTGGAGAATTGGCCTTTCCATTGGTAAGTTGAATGAGTTTATATGCTCTTTGAAAGCTATGCATTTTGGGGAAGGGGATGACAACAGGTATGCAAGGATGATAGAGACGAGGAATGCTCGATTTCATACTCCAATACTGATAACCTATTCGATAATTTCACATGAAATTGGTTCAGAAGAAAAGGGTGCCTTTTAGTGTTTGTTTATTCATGTAGATTTTGGTGCGGGATAGACTCCCTTCCTGGGTTGTGCTCGCTGCATATATGTTTTTCTGTTAGCAAAACAAGAGTTTTATAATGAAAGAGGACATTGAGAAAGGGACTTATTGTCCTCTGGGGAAATACAATATTGGCAAATATAAAGTCATTTACATGGAGGCCACTAAGAGTTTATGAGCTTGGCCCCAATACCAAATTGATATTTTGATTGGATATACCACCGTATGGACCATGGAAGAATTTCTCTTGAAGATGCGACTATTTCGTGGTTTCCAAATAGCCCAACAAAGAAAGTGAGGCAAATGATTTTGAATCCATGCATCTTTTGCAGTCAAGGTGCTTTGCACACTCCAATGTTTAGTCCGATGAGTACGAGGACCTTGAACTATTCTGTTTTCCCCAAATCCCCTCAAGAAACCCATGTTGCTTGCACCTTGTGTGCTTCGACTACTTAAAATTCCCTTCATCTTCTCGAATATCGATTTTGGGCTAGTATGCTTTGAACACACTTTAAAGCTCTTTCTGGCATTATTTGGGCAATGCCCCGGGCTGTAGTGGCTCTCTTGACACTTGAGAGGTTGGAATTGAACCACCCTTTCCATCTTTTCTACGAAGGGAGGGTTATCTGGAGGTTGATTCAATTTTCTGTTTATTGCGGTAAGAGAAAAATGCTAGGGTTTTCAAGAACAAGGCTTATATATTTTTAGAGTTGTGATGGATATTTTGATTACTCTTTGGGCTGGGTGTCTTACGTTACTTGATTCTTTGTATGCTAACTTGGATGTTTTGGCCGTTTATGGAAAGATGCTGCAACTTTTTACAACAATTTCCACATTAAAAAGGATTTAAACTTAATGGACTCTTAACTAAGAACCTAAGGGACTCTTGAGCTGAGAACAAGTTTGTTAAAAACACCAAAATTGATATCTTATGCTAAAAGTTGATCCTGAAGGGACAAAACTTGAAAGTCTGGAAAAATTGTTTCTTAGGTTCATGATAAAAATATTAATGAAGTTTTTAACATGGTAATGATGTCATAAATAGAAATATAAGAACACCAAAATTGAAGTCTTTGATAAATAAACTTTTAATGTAGTAATGCTGAATATTAAAGGTTTGGAACAATTTCATCTGGATATTATAAGGTTTGAGATTTTTTTCCTAGCAACTTTGGTATCTGTTGCTCTATGCCATACTCTTTGTTGGAAGCATGGTAGTCCTATAAGGGATGCCTCAATCTCAATCAATCCATGCACTTTTTGTAGTATCTCGCTATTTGTTGGACTATTTGTGGTATCTAGCTATTTGTTGGACTATATGGAAGAAGAGAAACCAAAGAACTTTTGAAGGATTTTCTATGGGTGTCGAAAAGCTTTGCATGAAACTTCTAGTTAGCTTAGGATTGGGCATCTGCAAGGAATGAGTTATTGCGGGTGACATTTGAAAGATTTTGGTTTCATTGGGATACTCTACTCAATTCCCACCATGGTTTAAAAAATCGTCGTGATGCGCCTCAGTACGAGGTGTATAGATGCCCAACCGAGGCTGCTTAGACAAGGCTATAGCCTCACTTCAATGAGGCGTATATAAGGCTTATGCCTCATTTTAGGGTTTATCACAGTAGCAACTATCAATCTAGCCGCATGCTGCAGCAGCAAAAGAGTTTAGAGACTCAAAGATTGCCAATTGCAGCAGCAACAACGTCTTATTCTTCTCCCTCAAACTCGTTCTTGGACTCCGCTTTTTTTATTCTTAAGCAACTCGTGCTTCACTCCTCATTCTTTAGCTCCCTCTTGAAGGCTGAAGGTATTGTTCTCTTCCTTGGCTCCCTCACTCTGTCTATTCTTAACCAACTCAAGTAAACTCAACTACTCAAGTATGTTGAGTCAGACAGTTGTGCCGTTCCTTTTTAATTTGCTGGTCAAATTAAGGAAACAGTGCCATTAGTCAATTGCTATATTGATATTGTCAATAATTAATATTGTAAATAATTGTATTTAAAAGGAAAAACAGAGATACCATCCTAATATACTTATACACATGAATACATGGTGTATTAGTTATTCAGTTAATGTCTTTGATGAATCTGTTGATCAGCTGTAGCTATGCTAGGGAGGTTTGGTTGCCTTCCTTTAAGAGTTTAAGTTTTCTCTTTGATAGGAATTTGCAGTGGAATAATAAAACTGTCACAATCCTAGGTCATGTAATTAACCTTCCCCTCCTGGACAGCTCGGGCTTTTGGGAGAATTGGTTGGTTCATGACAATTGGTATCCGAGTCAAACTCCACATCCAAGGTTCAATTCCCGGCAGAAGCGACTTATAGGCTGAATTAAAATAATTTAGCATAAGCTAAGTTGTTGAATACTGGTAGGTGAGTGGAGCTACCCAAAGAGAAAAAAAAGGAGAAGGGTTACCATCGAGCCAGTGTCATTATAGTAGGTCGATGAGGACGTCGACTTTGGAAGCGTGGGGCAATGTCACGATCCTAGGTCATGTAATTAACCTTCCCCTCTTGGACAGCTCGGACTTTTGGGAGAGTTGGTTGGTTCATGACAATTGGTATTAGAGCCAAACCCCACATCTAAGGTTCGATTATCGGCAGGGGCAACTATAGGCTGGATTAAAATAATTTAGCATTATGTATGGGCATAGCGCTAAGTTGTTGAATACTGGTAGGTGAGAGAAGCTCATTAGACCAGTGTTGATAGAGTAGGCCGACGAGGACGTCGACTTTGGAAGTGTGGGGCAATGTCACGATCCTAGTCATGAACCTTCCCCTCCTGGACAGCTCGGGCTTTTGGAAGAATTGGTTGGTTCATGACAAAAACAAATAACAAAAAATCTTCACTACCTAGGGTTCGTAGGCAAAACCCAAACAACACAGTAAAATTAAAGAAGTTACATCTTTTTGATATTCAATTCAGCCTCTACATTGGCCAATGACATTTATTTATAATAAATCTAAGTTTGCTAAGCAAGGAACTAGTTTCCTAATCCAAATAGAAATCTTAACTCATAATGGAATTGAAATACCTAATTCTAATTACGAAAGCAAAGCCAAAATTCTATATTGTTGGGTCCAACCCACTTATTCAGTAATATTCTAATATTTTTCTATATTCCAATATCCATCACTCTTCCCCCTTTTAAATCTGTCCAAGATTGGTTAAATGGTTGGAAAGCCTCCAACCTTTCCACCTTGGAGAAATGGATTTCAAAAAGGAGAATTCACTTTGTCACTTGGGCCTTATGGTAGGAAAGGAACAAAAAAGTTTTGAGAAGGAAATGAGTCCTCAGGAATGTCCATTAACTATCAAGGAAGAGGTGTAGCGATGGGGAACATATGTCAGTCATACAAAAGATTAGATTTGATGAATTTATGTTTAGTTGGGACAACTGTGTGAATGTCCAATATCCAACTTTTGTTTGTTTTCTTTATTTGCTTTATCCTTGTATTGTGAGCAGCTGACTCAACTATGTATTCTTCCTTTTCATCGATATCTTTTAGTTAGTTCCTTATTAGGATTTTTTTAAATCTTGACTCCCACAAATCCTCTTTAGTGGGAGGTGTACATCTCTGTAATATTTGCCTATATTGAGTGCAATCTATTTGACCCTTTCAAAATTGGTAACAAGGTATTTATATGAAATTATTTTTTTCTTCATTTCTGTTTTTGTCAAGTGTATCTCCTTTTTCTTAAAGTGTGACCTCTTTAAATATGACTAAAACCTGACCAACCCGAACCCTCAATCTAGCAAAGACAGGTTTGGACGTCCAAAATGTATGGGCCCGGGTTTGGGTTAGGTTGTTCAAGCACAGTTGGATTTGGGTTTGGGTTTGGGGTTAGGGTCATAGTTACCTACCTCGGGTGGGTTTGGTTAGTAGGTCGACCATCGAACTTTCACCCTATTTAGATGCAAGATTAAAATAGATGAGTTTGGCGACTATCTAGTTTTTGTTAGGGCTTAAGGCTTACTTTTTTTTTTGGGGTGGGGGTGGGGGGGAGAGAAAGGAAAAAGAACTGTGATGATAAATGTTACAAAAGATTAAGAGAATACAGTCTTTCATATCTTTCACAATGAGAATATAGCATGTTTATATACAACCTAGTGAGGGTATTCTAGGAAACTATGTTAACCCTAGAAGCTCTACACTTAACCTAATTGACAGCTATATACACACACTGTAACACTCCCCCTCAAGCTGGAGCATAAATGTTAATCATGCCCAGCTTGTTACAAAGATAGTTAACCCGAACCCCATTTAAAGCTTTGGTGAAGATGTCTCCTAGTTGTTCTCCAGTTTTCACATATCCAGTAGAAATCAAGCCTTGTTGAATTTTCTCACGAATAAAATGACAATCAATTTCAATGTGCTTAGTCCGTTCATGAAACACAGGATTAGAAGCAATATGAATAGCAGCTTG
Organism: Berberis vulgaris; assembly: GCA_963556465.1. Lineage (NCBI taxonomy): Eukaryota > Viridiplantae > Streptophyta > Magnoliopsida > Ranunculales > Berberidaceae > Berberis > Berberis vulgaris. The sequence continues at coordinate 74,399,861 of OY747124.1, read as the reverse complement.
GTTATCACACCACAATTTCGCTGGTATTGTAGCTTTAAGTCCTATTTCAGTCAAGAGATGATATATCCACATTATCTCACACACAGACTGTGCCATAGCCCTATATTCAGACTCTGCACTGGATCGTGACACAACGGTTTGCTTCTTACTCTTCCATGAGACCAAATTCCCACCAACAAAGATACAATAGCCTGAAGTGGATCTTCTATCCATTTTGGAACCTGCCCAATCAGCATCTGAGAAACATTCAATATGAGTGTGCCCGTGATTTTCATACACGATACCTCGTCCTGGTGCTCCTTTCAAGTAACCCAAAATTTGCTTTAACGCTGCCCAATGATGAATTGTCGGAGAAGACAGAAACTGACTGACAACACTGACTGAGTATGCAATATCTGGACGAGTCACGGTAAGGTAATTCAACTTCCCAACCAACCTTCGATATCTTTCAGGATCTGCAAATGGTTTCCCAACATCGGTAAGTTGCACATTTGGAGTCATAGGAGCACTACAGGGCTTTGCTCCCAATTTACCTGTCTCAGTTAATAGGTCAAGAACATATTTTCTCTGAGATAGAAAGATACCTCGTTTACTCCGAGTGACCTCAACTCCTAAGAAATACTTTAACGCCCCCAAATCCTTCGTGTGAAACTGAGTATGAAGGAAAGATTTAAGAGATGAGATTCCCCTAGTATCATTCCCAGTAATTACAATGTCATCCACATACACCACTAACAGAATGATACCAGTTGCTGATCGTTTGTAGAATACAGAATGGTCAGACTTGCTTTTTATCATACCAAATTTCTCAACAGCCTGACTAAACTTTCCAAACCAAGCACGAGGACTCTGTTTCAAACCATATAAAGATTTTCGAAGACGACAAACTCGCCCTGACTCCCCCTGAGCAACAAAACCAGGAGGTTGCGCCATATACACCTCCTCCTGAAGATCGCCATGAAGAAAAGCATTCTTGATATCAAGCTGATGTAAAGGCCAATGATGGGAAGCGGCCATGGAAATAAATAACCGAACAGAGGTCAACTTTGCAACAGGAGAGAAAGTGTCAGAGTAATCCACCCCATAGGTTTGAGCATAGCCCTTAGCAACAAGACGTGCTTTCAATCGAGCAACTGACCCATCCGGATTGACCTTAACTGCGAAGACCCATTTGCACCCGATAGCCCTTTTTCCTGAAGGTAAATCGACCAAGTCCCAAGTACCATTGTCATCTAAAGCATTCATCTCCTCTATCATTGCATTCTGCCAACCAGGATGAGATATGGCTTCACGGACAGTTTTAGGAATAGAGGTAGAATCAAGGGAAGCAATAAAAGAACAAGAGGAAGACGACAAATTAGTATAAGAAACAAATGAAGAAATAGGATAAGCACACTGTCGTTTACCTTTCCGTAATGCAATAGGAAGATCATTGTTCGGGACTGGATCTGATGACGAAGGAGCAGGTGCAGGACATGAATCAAGAGGTTGACGCCTGGAGTAAACCTGAATAATAGGAGGCTTGACTGGAGCTGGGTCTGAGACAGGAGCTGGTGCGGAGACAGGTGTTGAGGACGTGATAGAATAGACCAACAAATCATCATCCTCCCCCGTGTGAGTGAGAATGGGCAAAGACGGAAAATAAGGTGTGTCTTCCAAGAAGGTAACATCAATTGAGACCAGATACTTGTTAAGAGTGGGACAATAACACCGATAACCTTTCTGAAGACGAGAATAACCAAGGAAGACACATTTCAAAGACTTGGGATCTAATTTAGTGACATGCGGACGAACATCCCGAACAAAACAAGTGCTACCAAATATCTTCGGGTCAACAGGAAACAATGACTTATCGGGAAAAAGGATTTTGTAAGGTATCTCACCATGAAGAACAGAGGATGGCATGCGATTAATGAGAAAACATGCTGTAGAGACGGCATCGGCCCAAAAAGGTTTAGGAACATGCATTTGAAATAATAGAGCTCGTGCTGTTTCAAGAAGATGTCTGTTTTTACGTTCTGCCACACCATTTTGGGATGGGGTATCAACACATGAAGTTTCATGAAGTATGCCATTCTGAGTCATATAAGACTGAAATAAAGCTTGTGTATACTCTTTAGCGTTATCACTTCGCAAGGTGCGAATGGAAACATTAAATTGAGTTTTAATTTCAGCACAAAACGCACAAAACAGGGAATACAACTCAGATCGTTTTTTCATCAAATATAACCAAGTAACACGAGAATAATCATCCACAAATGTAACAAAATACCTAAACCCAGGTTTAGACAAAATAGGACAAGGACCCCAAACATCAGAATGAACTAATTCAAAAGGAACACTAGCACGTTTATTGACTCTAGGACTCGAACTAAGACGATGATGTTTTGCAAACTGACATGACTCACAATTTAATGAAGACACCTTATTATATTGAGGACAAAGCTTTTTTAGTAGAGGGAGAGATGGATGACCTAACCGACAATGAGCCTCGAAAGGAGACGTGACACTGGAGCAAGCAACAGAACTCGGCATCGGTGTATCAAGAATGTAGAGGCCTCCAGACACATGTCCTTTACCAATAATCTTCTTCGTCATAAGATCCTGAACTAAACAATGATCAGGGTAAAATGAGACACAACAGTTAAGATGATGAGTAAGTTGGCTTACAGAGAGCAAATTAAAAGATAAATTAGGTAAATGTAAGACAGAGGACAGAGATAGCGAAGGGGTAAGATTGATGGTGCCAGACCCGCGAACACAAGATGGTGACCCATCGGCTAAAGTGACGGTAGAAGTAAAAGCATTTGATTGAAACGAAGAAAATATACTAGAATTACCTGTCATATGATCTGTGGCACCAGAATCAATGACCCACTTGGAGGATGATGAAAGAAGACAAACATCGGGTTTACCTGAATCGGCAATAGCTGTGACAGAAGTAGAGGAAGACTTGAGTGATTCCTGATACTTTGAGAACTGGGCATACTCATCAGCAGAGATAAGGACTGATTTGTCAGAAGCATCAGAAGTGATGGCAACATGAGCTGAATGTTTTTGCCGGTTTTTAAACTGTAGCTTTCTACAGTCAAACTTGGTGTGGCCCGGCTTCTTACAATAGTTGCAAATAATTTCAGACGGTCTCCCAGGCGTATAGCTCCTATTTCGACTCATCAAAGCACCAAAATTAAGAGAAATCAGGAGCTTCAAATTTCGAAAATTTCCCAAACCAAATCAGGAAATCAGGAAGAGGCACAAACAGGCCCTTACCAAACAAGCCTTATCAAACAGGCCTTACCAAAGCAGGCCCTTATCAAATCAGGCCTTACCAAAACAGGCCTTACTAAATCAAGGATGGGTTTTACCAATGTGACAAATCAGGGAGCTTCAATCTGGAGCTTCAAACCAGGGAGCTACAAAGAGTTGATCGGCTGGGAGAGTCGACTGGAGGTGGAGTGTCGACTGGACTGGAGAGGTAGATCGACTGGACTGGAGAGGTCGATCGACTGGAGGAGTCGATCTGAGGGCAGGATCGATGGCTGGAATGGTTGACTGGAGGAGTCGATCGAATGGAGGATTCGACTGGCTGGATCAGTCGATCGGTCGATCGGACGGATTGGAGGAGTCGATCGGACGATCGGACTGGCTAAAGGAGGCGATCGGTCGGCTGGATCGACTGGAGGTGTCGATCTGATGACAGGATTGAGGGCAGGATCGTTGGCAGGATCGACTGGAAGAATCGATTGGAGGCAGCGACTGACTGGAGGAGTCGACGGGAGGGTTCGACTGATGTCGACTGGAGGTGTCGACTGGATGGATCGAAGGATCGACTGGAAGGAGGATGACTGGATCGACTTGCTGGACCGATTTGAGAACCAAATTGCAAACTGCAAATTTCGAAGGATCGAATGGAGAACCAAATTGCAAACTTCGAATGGTAAGCCTTAACTTCAAACTTCGAATTTAATCTCTTCGAATATTATGGCTCTGATACCATGTTACAAAAGATTAAGAGAATACAGTCTTTCATATCTTTCACAATGAGAATATAGCATGTTTATATACAACCTAGTGAGGGTATTCTAGGAAACTATGTTAACCCTAGAAGCTCTACACTTAACCTAATTGACAGCTATATACACACACTGTAACAATAAATATATAAAGGTGAAAGGAACAAGTGTAAATCAAAGATTGACAACTACAAACCAATTAATCAAGTAAAAATGATATTGTCCTTATTCCTATGATTTATCTTAGTGGGGCGTTGAGCAGTGAAATGTGAATACATAAATGACAGCATATCAACAATGCAAACCAGACAGAGAAGAGAAGTCAGGTCAAGCGCTTTATTTTTTATTCTAAGCGCCACGTCGCGGCCTTAGAGGGCCGCATTGCCATACATTTGTCAAGGTGGAGGAAGACCAAGCTCCTAAGACACCCAGGTACTTTTGAAATGCAACTTGAGCAAAGAGAAAAAAAGTAATGAAAAGTCCATATAGAAAGTAGAAGCAACTGAAATCACAACCTTCTTTGTTTTCATACATCAACATGACAAAAAATCTGAAACTGCCACAATGGCACCTCATACCTTGCCTCTCCCCTAACAACATGGTACAACCCAACACAAAATTCTTTATATTCATCATAAGTGTTGAGATGTGAGAACACATTTTTTTTTTTTAATTGATTTCAAAGTGAAAACTAAGTCTTCAATTTTCATTTGAGATTTCTATCAAATGTGATAGGAGGGCATTTTGGTGAGGGAAAAAAAAAACCTCCCGAAAAAAGATTGGGACTTTGTGGAGTGAGTTTCGAGCCTCGGAAAATACTAAGGTTTAAACCTATTGAGCACCTCACAATGATTTTTTTAAACCATGCCAGATGGTTTTGTTAACAGGCAACTAAATATTTTTTTTAAAATTTGGTCATGCTTTAGGGCTTGTCTAAATTAGTCTGTTTTTGTTTGTTTCAATGATTGGCCAAATTTTACCGCAAATTCATTTAGCAAGGTAACCTTAAGGCTCTAAAGGATTTCTCCTCAAGGTTTTGTAACCTTACTTGATTCGCCTCGTAGGTTCTTTTTCAAGCCTGAAATATCGACAACTCCTTTTCATCTACCACATTTCTATTTGTTTATACTATACTCTAGTACTTGTTGCAGGTGTGAGTCATAGATTCATAAAGTTAAGTGACTATATATAATTTTCTCAAGCGTGAAAGCGGAAGGTAATAAAAATAAAGGCGTGTGGGCTGGCACATCCTACCCCCCTCAAGGTGGTGAAAGAGCTTGGACTACTTAACTATGAGACCGTGTCGTTTGGGCCTCTTTTGGATGCCCCGAGTATCTTTAGGAGATAAATTTTTTAATACTGATAACCTTATGTTTTTGTTTGCCATGCAAACACACGGGACTTAATAATTTGTCCGACTGATAAAAATTGGATTCTTGTTTACATTATGAACTTGGGCTACCATCGACAGTGTTGGAGTAGGGCTCCTGTGGTGCTGCCGGTGGCGGTGGTGTTGTTTGATTCCGTTCCCCGGCCTTTGTGTTGCCTGATAGAAAATTATCCATCATCTCTACCATCATATCCATATTTTCTATCTTCTGCACCTTCTGTACTATTGCCTTCCTAATTGTTGGAATCTTTCTTCTTCTATCATCAAACTTTTTGTTATTAATATAAATCGAACCAAATATAATCATTTTAGCTCGATACCAATTGATAGAATTTAACTTGTAAAATAAACAGAATTGAAAACAATGCAATAATTAGTTAACATAAATTGACGATAAACGAAATAAAACTGATAAACAAATTAAACTGAAAAACAAAATAAACTTATTTTTATCAACTAACTAACAATGAACAACCTATGCCTTATTTAGATCTAACCTAACTTCTCTAACAATGTCTTAATTGGACTGTTACTAAAGAGGTTGTTATTACAATATAACTAATAATATTATTTCTAAAAGAAACCCAACTACATGAAATTCAATAAAAAATTTGAAAATATGATTATTGACTGATTTGTTTAGCTACAACCTCTAGTTAGAGATTGCCTCTGCATCCCATTAGAGGTTATCAAAAGTTTGACTTAGAAATCATTTGCATGTACTTCCCATTATACCTTTTTTTCACCCGTCTTATGGGACATGGATTGTTGCAAGGAACTTTGGGAAATTTTTTGTTACAGAAATTCTAGTTGAGATTGGTGGTCAGAATGTTTAACTTAATATGATTATTTACATTTCTAAAACTGAATTTTATGATCTTGGTTGCTTTTATTGATTCTTGGTTATAGCTAGAGTCATATACACTCAGCATATGTACAAGCAGCAAAAGGAGGATTCTGTGATATTTTTGACGGTGTTACTATATGATTTAAGATTATCTGTCCAGAATCATTAGCTTTACAGGATAGGGCACGTTGACATTGCTATCTGAACAACTTGCAGAGCTCTGATCCGGAGTATGGCAGAAATATTATTTATGTGTGGTAGCAAGAAGAGAGCTGTGATTGCAACTCTCATTCTTCCAGGCCTTCACCTTGAGAGTTCTGAAGATGGTCAGAATGATGAGGTGAAGATTTCTTTTGGTCATTTTGATAGTAACATGTTCTGTAATTTGTGATCCCTTCTTAAAACCTCATTTTCTTCACTCATTTCCAGATTTAAGGCTTATTATGTGTTTATTTAGCTTATGGATAGTTTGCAATATCTATTTACAGATAATCACAAAGGCCTTAGAAGGCGTTCCATTTGATTCTGCTTCAGACTTGCGGAAACTTCTAAGAGTTGACACATACACTATACACAAGAATGCATGTCATCAGCTCAAGGATATGCTTCCTCTTTTCCGAAGTCGTTTTGGTGCATTGCTGTTCCTTATTTCTGCTCTACTTTCTCGAGGACTGGTGCGTTTTGTAGGCTTATTAATTGGTAGCAAGCATTTCCAGTATGTTTATGTTCTCATGAATTACAACTCATTTCATATATGTTTTCGGCCATTAGTGTTCTTGAAATTGTGCTGTTTCAGCAGGATAGATGAGATAGATATGGCAGTAGTTCTTTAATAATGTCTGCTGATGCCTTGCTTGCCTCAATGTGATAGCTAAATGCTTAACAAATGTTTTACACTTCATTGATGCCACATCGTATCTTTTTGGTCATTGTTGTAGGATGATCTGAAGACCAAAATCTTTCTTTGGGTTGATATGGTTATCTTTTTGTTTTTAATGGATTAGTTTGAGCTCTAACCTGTGAGACCACGCACCACAAGTCTTACCAACTAAGCTAGTTGGCCCTGGTGGTTGATTACTTTTGGTTTGGAACTGTTATCACCTTGGAAATTGGGATTGATTTAAGTTTGGTAGGGAGCAAACACCAATAGGGATTTTTAAATGTATTTCATTGTTTGTGGATTTTGCAGATTTGTCTTTAAGGATTCCAAATTAGATGAAAAATTAGTCAATGTACACTGCGTTTCCTGAAACGTTTTCTCTGTTTGAATCTTTGCACAGAATTTATCTTTCAGTCATGGAGTTCATAACGATTTTGTTACACATTTGGCTCTCTAACCGCTTTCAGTATATGGAACAAGTATCATAGGGCAGTTAATGTTAATTTGCTATTTCTGACTCCATGTTGCTAAAGCATCAAGTTTTTGACTTCTTATAGGATTATGTTCAATTGGACAGGGATGATCCTAGCTTACCTTTAGTTACTGCTCCATTTGGACATGCCTCACAGGTATGTAATTAGTCGTCAATTTCTGTATTTTCTCTTTTTTTTGTGGTCATGGCTTTAGGATTTGTATGTATCAGGGATGTAGTTGTTGCTCACTTTCGCTTTCGTGAAACAGGAAATTGTGAACCTTCTACTGTGTGGCCAGGCTGTCCCTAATGTGTTTGATGGGAGGATGGATCTAGGAGGTGGCATGTTTCTGAAAGGAATACCCTCAAATGTTGAAGTTGGATTCCTAACTCTGCTAGAGTCCCTTAATTTCTGCAAGGTTGGCCAAAATCTGAAGTGCCCTAAGTGGCCAATCTGGGTAGTTGGAAGTGAATCCCATTACACGGTTCTTTTTGCTTTTGATACTAGAGTTCAAGATGAAAATGAACTGGAAGAGCGAGAATCAAAAATTCGAAAAGCATTTGATGCCCAAGACCAAAGTGGAGGTGGAGGTTTCATTAGTGTGGAGGGACTTAATCAGGTCCTTAGGGAAACCAGCATCAATCTACCTCAACAGAAGCTAGATCACCTTTGCAGCATGGGGTTCATAGTATGGAGTGAATTCTGGCAGGTTTTGTTAGAGTTAGACAGGAACCAGGGTGGTATGAAGGATTCAACTGGACTAAGGGGGAGAAAGCTATTTGATCTCTACCATTTTAATGGTATTGCTAAGTCTGTATTGAATGGTAGCCAAAACACAGCTGGGGGTGAGAGTCCATTGCAAAGGCCAAGGCTCTCAAAGCTGAGGGTGTCTGTTCCCCCTAGGTGGACGCCTGAGGAGTTTATGGCAGATGTGGTACCTCCCAGTTCAGGTAGTGGGGATGGTCCTAGTGAGAAAAATACTGTAGTTGAAATAACGAGAACTGAGCCTCCTCAGCATGCTCCCTTGGTTGATTGCATTAGAACCCGTTGGTCCCGTGCTGTTTGCAATTGGATTGGAAATCCCCCTAGTATAGTTTGAATGGTTAATTTCTTATCTTTCTACTGCATTAGTAGGTGCAAGAAGTGAAAGGTTGTTCCTTTAAAAGCTGTTGCTGATTGTAGGAATCTAATGGTTGCACCGGAAAACAGGTTGGCTGGCAGGCGCTGTACATTTGCACTCACAGATGGTCTTCAAAGCTTCACATCAGCAGGGGTCGAGATCTATAGTTTACTGTTGTAATTTCTCATTTTCTTCTTCCCTTCAAGTTTCGGCTAGTTCGAGATAGGAAGAAATGATTCCAATGATCTTGTTATTAATAATACATATTAGGTCTGGACATTGTTAGAAGTTTTCTCAAGAGGGTTTTAAACCTTGAAAAGAACTTTAAGGGGGGAAGTGTTCTATTAATAAAACGTCATGTATGTTGCTTGCCATGTCTTTTAAAGATGTAATAGTAAATCAAAATTTCAACTGGTTAGGTTTATTTTATTTTAAAGGTTCTTTTTTTTTTTGGTGACCTTTGCATTAATTTCTCATTTCTTCAATGGTCTTTACCTATGCAAGAATGCCAGTCGTGTTTAGATTGTTCTCCTATTGATATTGCGCCTAGCCTATTATCACATCCACGCTTTGGTCTATTATCTGATTTTTGCAATAATGCGAATTCACTGGTATTTACTGATGAGAACTGTTGGCGGGAAATTAGTTCTGAAGGGAAAACCTCCTGCGGCCTCTTTAATAAGGGTTTTTTTTCCCCTGTAAACTATGTCATTGGAAAATGTCAATAGCTTATGATTTTACCAATGTTGATGGTGAATTAAGTTCAGTTTTCATGAGGTAAAAGACATGATGAAATTAATGATGAAATTGGCTCTGTGCATTCAACCTCAATTCTAAGCAGTCAGGTTTATAGATAATGTTTATGATTGTGTTTTAAAGAGAAGGGGTAAAAGTGTAAAAATACTTAAACCTGATAAAAAAAAATGACTTTAAAGCCTGACTGCCTAAACAAACTCGTACATTAATACTCTGATTTCTTTAATTAATGTAATTTAATGTTCTTCAAGTTAGTGATGTACAATGTTGACAGTGAATTAATTAGGATGTTACTCTTTATGAATGTTGTGGCCTTGCTCTTGCTCGTCCTCATGCTGTGCAACATAAACAATGTCATTTACACTCCGAGGATCAGCCATGTACCTAAAAAAGACCAGTCACCCTACCTCCCTTTTTCCCTTAAATAGTTCCGGACATGCGCCACGCGGAGGCATACTCAATTTCTTTAACTAGTTCCGGGCATGCCTAGTTCCGGACATGTGCATGCATACTCAATTTCTTTAATTAATGTAATTTAATGGTATTCCCAACTTTGGCAACACGTACAAAATGTAATTGCAGACATGATCAACTTTTATGAAATTCAATAATTGCTTGCACAAGCACATTATAAAGGGTATTATAGACTTATAGTTAAAAATGTGGAAACAATTATTTATTATTTTATAAATAATAAATTTTGATTTGAGATTATTTTCATAATGATAAATACTCGAAGGAGGAACTTGTGACATTTTATGGAATAACTCGAGGGGATTATATAGTTATTTATAAGAGCTTTTGTATAATTATCAAAAAATTGACGAGGCACTTGAAAAAAATGTTTTAAAATTGTGTTCACACTATATTATAAAAAAGCCCTCAATATTTTATTCTAAAATTTAATTCAAGAGTCATTTATCATTTGTTGAGGGAAGTTTTTTGGTATTAAATAAAGTGGCGACGAAGACACCACTCGCTGTTAGGGCATGACATTTTAGATCAAAAAACTAGACTCAATTAGGAATCAGACCAATCGGGCTGGTCTTTTAATTATATTTTAATCTTCGGTCCTAAAAAGTGGATCAGACTTAATCGAAAATTTTGGTCAGTCCTTGGTTCCAATTCCAAGAACCCGCCGGTTAACCGGCCCGACTCGGGTACTCACTAGGCCTTAAACTTTGGCCTATTCCAACACTAACTGGGTCTGTGCTTCAATTCTTTATGGTTTGGGTCCGGTCTAGATTAAAAAACATGATCATTTCTTTTTTTAATTACTGATGATACACCAGAACGGTCACATCCCTGAGCCATACACGTGTCATGATGATCTCGAGGAAACACGGGCCCCAGTGTTAGCCCTACACTGATCCGCCCCGAGCGGTTCTAAACCCGCCCCATGCAGTCTGTTAGACGAACCCAAATTCTTACAGCTTGTTAAGCCCACACGTCTCACAACTGACCTCAATACTTGTAAGCCTTCCTAAGGCAAGTATCTCGAGGATCAGCTTCAGGCAACCAATTACAGCAGCTCTCCACTTTCGACTAGGAAGTAAAAACTAGAGTACATATTACGCAGGGAAACTTCCTCTAACGTATTACCTTCTAATAGGGAACTATCTCTTGCGTATCTAGGAGCACAGGGCTAACATGGAACTTTCCTTCTACAACATGACTCCTAATCAAAGAAGGATCTCCACGAAGATATCCTTCCTATACTACGCCCTCGATGGCCTGGTCGAACCAGGATTCTTGGACTATAAATAAGACATGAGGTTGGTAAGCTAAGGTACGCTAAAAAATTTATTGTTTACAACATTACACATTCCTTAGATCCCAGTCTGACTTTAGCAACGAAGTGCCATCGGCCACCACAACGGTGGTCCGTGGCTCACGTGCATTACTTATTAGGTCAGCAGGTCAACATGACTAGGTCAAAGCAGGGAGCGGAAAAATGACTGCATCAGTTTTGCACCGTCTGTGGGGACAATAAAGTTCCTAGCCTTTCACTAACATCATCTCCCTTTGAAATACAAAGAGATGGTGAACACGAGATCACACAACAACGGAGAACAAGGGGACACGTCAAACGCTCTGGCTGGTGCTGTACCGCCACTTTCAACGATTCCGATTATGCACGAGCAGAAGACTCACGCCCCCACGCCAACAACAACAATGACAGACCCCGGGATAGATATGTTGTCATCTCAAATACAACAGATCGCCAAAGCGGTGGAGGCTCTCACCCGACAAAACCCTCCACCTGCTAATAAAGACCAGAAACAACACAGACCTTCATCTCCAGAGGACGTCAAAAAGGAAGCACATGAGAGTCAAGCCCCCGCTAGTTCCCATTGGACTAGAGGAGGATGCGCGATTAACGCAGAGCCGACCGCCAGAGCAAAGAGGCTCGGCCCTTAGAATCCCCTCCGCAGAGGGGCACATGACCCAAACATGCTGTACCGTCTCTCCGTCCCACCATTCGTGGATCGTATTATGAATGAGGTCCTTCTGAAGAAATTTATTCTTCCGAAGCTCGACTTCTACAACGGAACCACCGAACCATTCGACCACCTGCACCATTACCAACATGTAATGGCCTTCAAAGAAGGACCCGAGTCGGTGATTTGCATGACTTTCCCACTAGCTTGAAAAAGTCAGCACTAACATGGTTCCACAGCCTCTCACCGAGATTGATCGACTCATTCAAAACGCTAGCAAAGGAGTTCCTGACGCGATTCGTCGGGAGTCAGCATTTCTGAAAAGGCCAGCATTACATACTCTCTCTAAGGCAAAGATCCAATGAGACACTGAGAGAGTATGTCGCGCGCTTCAACAATGAGCTGACACTCATTGACGATTGCAGCGACGACACAGCCGTGATAGCTTTCACCGCGGACCTAAATGAGGGAAAGCTCTACAAAGACCTCACCTTTGAGCCCCTTTAGACATGACAGAGCTCCTCAAGAGCGCCCAAAAGCACATTACCTTAGACGAGTTGAAGACCGTAAAGAGGAAAATCGAAGGTGAGAATAAACCCTCCGTTCGAAAGGGCAAGAAGGAGGGAAAAAGATGCGAGGATGAAGAAAGAAGCAAAAGGAAGCGTAATAACAAGAAGTCAGACCCTAGCCGGTCCAGGCCAGATAAAGCATCCAACTAAGTTGGATCCAGCGCTGTGACACTCCTCAATTCTAGCCTGTCGGACGTACTAAACTCTATGAAAAACTGGGAAGATTTGAAGTGGCCCTCGAAACAGTGCGGACACCCCTCCAAGCATGACAACAAAAAATACTGTTCGTACCACAAGGAAGGCGACCATGATACCAACGACTGCAAGAGTCTGAGGTATGAGATTGAGTACTGGATCCGCAGGGGCAAGCTAAAAGAATTTTTGAACTCTGAAAAGCGACCATAACGACCTAGGGACCTGAGGGAGTCAGTCAAAGAAATAGAAAAGGAAACTCCGGGCATAATCTATATGTCCTTCATGGAGTCGGACCGATTGAAAACCAGTCGCACAGGTCCCGCAAGCAGACTTTACTAGTGATGCGGGCACAACCCGTGGACGAGGACAAATGCATTTTCTACTCAAGGATTCAAAGCCCTATTCCCATCTTGACCTTTACGGACAAGGACCTCAAAGGAGTCCAAGCGCCGCACAACAACACCCTAGTCATCTCGGTTTCCATCGCAAGGTGGGATGTAAAGAAAGCTCTAGTAGACATAGGGAGCTCCCTCAACGTCCTGTTCTACAACTCGTTCCGCAGTATGGACCACAAAGAGGAGAACCCGACGTCTTCAGACTACATGCAGATTAGATTCAGCGCAAAGAAATGCTTCCCGATTGGGAAAATAAGGTTAGTAGTAATGGCAGGAGAATCACAACTGAGAAAGGTCTTGTTTCTAAACTTCATGGCAGTAGACGCACCGTCTACCTACAACCTTATCTTGGGAAGACCATGGCTCCACCAGATGGAAGCAGTAGTCTCCACCCTTCACCAGAGGGTTAAGTACACCGCTAACCACTCCAAAGGAACAATACATGGGGACCAACCTACGACACGAGGCTGCCATTACGCTGCACTGAAACATATAAAATGTTCCCAGATCCAATCGGGTCACGGGGAGCAATCTGATCTAGAGCCAGGCCGAGTGACTACATAAGCATCACCGTCAAGCGACACAGGAACAATCTACTTTTCAACACGGCAGAACGGAGAGACCGATGTAAGCAAGGATACAACCCCCCAACATTCTGTCGGCACAGAGATTAACGCCCTTACAAGGTTTACTCTCTAGTAACCTCTGTAAACGTCAATGAAGCTCAACAGTCCGTTGAGAATACTATCGATCCACAAGGGTCGTCTGAATTCACTTCAGGGCCAAGATCAATTTCTCTCCGTCAACAGTCAGTTTATGTCGGTTGTTTATTTCCCTTTCCATAGTCAATGTAGAGTTTTAGTTCTTAAATACTTAAGTGATTTGCAATCATTTAAGATATAAAAGTAGGAATTATGATGACAAACTCTATTGATTACTGGAAAGATGTAACAACAAGCGCCCAGAGACGAATACAAAAAACTACATGCTACAAGCATCTGAATCCGGTACGACATGGCGTAAAGATAAACAATCCAACTACGTAAGGTACCGATAAAAGATTCCACTCCACAACCTCTTCGAGAAAGAGCAAGAGCAAGAACAAGAACAGGAACAGGATGAAACACCATGTTCACTTCAATGCTCGACAGACATACCCCTCAAATATGGCTTGAAGTGGTACGAAATCAGCAACCAGGAGTATTGCAAAAATTTATGGCAAACTCACACACTCGATTCGCTCAACCGGATAAACTTGGGACAAGTATCAGGCTGGCGCAGTTCGTATGCACCTTCCGACTGCAGGGATGAGAGGGGCAGCTAGAAGTCAATGGCCAAATCCAGTGGACCATGTCCAACTCCTCTTCGTTTCTAGATCCCAAATTCCAGCACAAGTTGATACAACGAGTTTAATCGAGAAGTGGTGGAGGTGACCACTTTGGAATTGGGCGCTGGTATTAACTCTGAGATTAAACGCTATAGAACAACGACAAGGCACCAATGCATAAACGATAGATTCTTCCTTTGGAAGAGAGTGCGTACTTCTTCTCCGCAATATGAAAATAAATTACAAGATCTCAGTAGATCAACTATGTGCCCACCCAGAACAGGTGATCACGCATAACAATGATTATCATCATGCTCGATCAGTGCAAATGTCAGAACATTCGAAGGCTCTTGTGATGGAGATCTCCTTTAAGCCTTTAGGAAACCCAAAACATTTCCTTCAAGCAATAACATTACAAGAGATACGTTCTGCAGAAGATAGTGCCTACAATGATTGAGAAACACCATTATATAGACATGATGGTTCACCAAACGGGCGCTTCATCATTAAAGGTCAGCATTGAATACCATATGGGAAACGAGGAGATGATGGTTCCCAAGGAAACTGCGCAGTCCACGTTCATCCAATTAATGGCGTTGCACGCAACCCCATCAATTGAGGGAGAGTAACTGATACTCAACCGTCTCGCAGCCTGCGCCGTACATGTGCCACCGCGCGATCTACGCCGTACATGTAGCACAATCATACAGGAAACCCTAGCCCTTCTTCTGTGGGCTGATGGGCTCGATCTACTATTCAAACAATATTCCACCACATGCCTGGCGCGAACACTAAAAATCTTGATCAACTCTGACTCACGGATCGTACCTACGAATCACTAGTTGATTTAAGGTAATTTTGTCTACACAATGCACCATGCTGATGGACGTAGGTTCGAACGCCCTCTAGTAGGCAGAACCTCTCTCCAACTAGTCAACCTTAGTTAGCCGAAGTTGATGACAATGGTTTCTGGTTCATCCCGACATCTAGTCCGTCTAGTGCGGATCCCGATGGTTTAGGAAGTGGGAGTCTAATTAGCGCTATCATGCCTGGTGACGATGAATCGTCAGGGATCATCGCCCCCTTTGCGGTCAATAATCGCCGAACCCAATCAGGTAAGCCTAGCTGGTGATGACTGGCAACGAAAACTTCTAATCAAAGCCCATACCTATAGCCCCCACTGTGCAGGCGTAGATGGTTTGGAAGGTGGGAGCCTAGTAAGTCCTGAACTGATTTCGACGGCTCGCCACGAGACCACTGCTTTTCAGCCTGGCCGCTGAATTACTAACCCTTGACTTGTAGCCCCCACTGCGCAGGTGTAGATAGTTTAGAAGGTGGGAGCCTAGTCAGTCCCGAACTGATTTCGACGACTTGCCACGGGACCACTGCTCTTGAGTGTGGTCGTCGAAAACCCCCAAATTTGTAACTTGATGCGCACAGGTGTAGATGATTTGGAAGGTGAGAGCCTAGTCAGTCCCAAACTGATTCCAACGGCTTGCCATGGGGCCACAACTTTTTAGTCTGGTTGTCAAACCCCTTTGTCTTGAACTTGTAGCCCCCATCGTGTGGGTATAGATGGTTCGAAAGGTGGGAGACTAGTCAGTCATTGACTGACGTCGACGGCTCGCCATGGGACCACTATTATTCAGCATGGTTGCCAAATCCTTATTACCCGAACCTGTAGTCTACTCTGTTCAGACATAGATGGTTCGGAAGGTGGGTGCCCCAAGCAGCTTGCCACACGACCATTGCTCTCCCTCAAAACAACGACCGCAAAGATAAATCCCAGCTCAGTCAGTGTCTTCATGCTTAAATGGACTGACATTCTATTATTAGCAAAGGCCACTCACGCCGACACTTAGATTGTCCAGCAAATGCTCGGATAGATGCTACATAAAATGTCAACCCGACCTTACGACGCCTGATTCGATACAAACGCCCCAACGCGAACACTCAACTATTGCAACTCGCCCATAACAGCAGCCGCATCAGACAAATCAAACAGGTAAGATGATAAACTTATAAATGATACATTTTAAGTTCCTAATTCTATATTTGTTATGTCCCAATATCTAATAAAAATATCTCAATATGTGTATTTTGTAGAAAATTAAGCACTAATCTCAAATCATACACAAAGTGACACAATAAGGCTAAGTTCAACAACTAAAAAGCCCATTGAAAGTTCACACATGCATAGTCAAGAACTAAAGATCTTCAAGCCCAAGACCCATGAAGTCAAGCTCACAAAGTATCATCATCTACAGATCTCGAGGATATCAACTTAGAGATTTGGACATCCACATGGAAACTTCATCATAGCAAAAAAAAATCTACAAACTCCACTATCTATGCTCACTTTTATACTCCACCTTATTTCACTTTTACACTTTTACACTCTTCCATATCTTTACTTTATCACTTTTACACTCCACCTTATTTCACTCCAACACTCCACCTTCCACCTCATTATCTCTACCTATAAGTCTCACCCTTCTTCGTCAATAAATACCACACACATGGAGATCTTGAGGGATATACTTTGAAACACTTTTGAGAGAGAAATAATTGAAGTAGTTGTAGTTTAGAGAGAAATAAGTGAAGTTTGGTCAAGAGCTTACCATGTTTGGCTAACATCCCACCTTAGGGTGTAGGTGAGCCCATGGGAGGATAGCTCCAAGATGGCTCTATTTTAGATTAGTTATTTCCATTTTCATGTATTAGAAAATCATGTGTAGTTAGATTGGTCTTGTAGTTTGGTTGTGTCATGAATTTATGAGGTAAGTTAGATGTTTTGTGTTTCATTATATGAATTCAACTCATGTTTTCTTCTTTTACATCTTAAGCTCAAGATTAGATGAGTTTCTATACTTGCAATTTCTCTAACAAGCCCCTTACAATGTTTATATATTCTTAGTCTAAGTTTCATTGTGATTTGCTAGATATTTGGTGTTTCATTTAAGTATGGATTCCTTGTATGCTTTTAAATCTACATTTGATTATTAGGTTACTAATATACTTAAGCTTGAAATTAATTTGCTCATAAAGCCATATTTTCCATCTTAAGGTGAGATGAGAATCTACCATAGGATGTGTTAATGAATTTGGAATGATTAATCTAAGAGTGGCCTAAAGGTGTCATCTACTCATGATGGTAAACTCAAAGCCCTAACTTTCACATTTAGATTTTACTTTGCATTTTTATTTCAAACACTTCACCAATCACTTTTTTTCTAACTAGGTTAAGTTTCAAAAGAGATTTAAAGATTAGTTTTTCCGAATTTTATAACTCTCTTTCCTGGATTCGACCTGTACTTGCCGTTATCTAACTCAATAGATAACCGTGCACTTGTGGTAAGATTTGAGATCGATCAAGTTTTTGGCGCCGTTGCCGGGGAGAGCAATGAAAAATGAGTTTTAAAATCAAATTTGAATACTTATCACTGTTAGTTTATGATCATTTTCATAGTTTAGGTGTATTTGCATTGTTTTGATAACATTTGTAGTCTGGAAATTCTGATGCATATTCTTTTTTGCATTTTTTTTAGTATCTAAAGTTTTCTATTTTATTTTTTTTCAATTTTTTTGGTAAATATACATGATCTGAAATTTCATGGACGTCTTTCTATTTGTTCATTGGATTAAAGGTTAGTGAGAAACAAATTTTTGAACTTGGACTACTAGTGCCGGAATTTGACTGCTGCAGATGACTGATGTTTGGACACATGTTTCTACTGGTTAAGAGCTCTATTTTGTGTGTTTCCAAATTCTTAATTATTCTACATCTTGTCTAGTTTCTAGATCATATTTTGGATTTTAAAATGGATAACTGGTCGAAACAAAATTTGAATTCTTGTAGCATATACACAATCTGAACAATGTTTTGTTCACTTATACTTTCTACTTTTTGGCTTCCAAATGAATTTTTAGAATTTTTCTAAGAAACCTTTGGTTTGTTAGAAATTCACGAAAATTTGTAGATTTGAATTTCATCAAGTAATGAACTCAGCACGATTTTTCAAAATCGATCTATTCGTCCTGGATATTTCCAGCAATGCACTGTTTCGCCAAACTTGAATAACTTTCAAAACTTTGGTTCTACTTTGTTTTTGAAGCCATTAGTTAGTCTCCTATGATATAATTTTTAGGGTTTGTGCAAAAAAGATACTTGGAGAAGAGCTTTGGTAAACTTAGTGAACAATGGAAGACACTTGAATCATAATTAGGACAACTTTTGTTTTCTTTAAGTGATTGGGAAAACTTAAATTTGTACTATTAAGTTGTAATAGTTAAAACAGGGTCCAAGATACAACCGGAAGAAAAGTGCGGTACTTCTCTTAACCCACTTCGAATCTCCTGCAAGAAATGTTTCTGGAATGTTTTTTAGTGTTTAAAATTTTGCAAGAAATCGAACTGTGCTAAATTATGTAAGAGTGGACTTGGCTATTTGCAATTGAGTGTGACTTGATCACCCACCTCATCACTCCAATTCACGTTCAAACTTGGCCAAACTAATTAAAATGAACTCAGATAACTAGAACGGTGTTCATAGGACCTCGAAAAAGGAATAGACTGTGATTGAACTCTTTCGAAGTAAGGCTACTCTATTGCCAGTTGGTCTGCGCCGGTAAAGACCATTGTGACTGCAATGCCATTTCTGACATTTTCGCATAGAGAGTGGTGCTTCGATGGGGTTTCTCACAAGTCTAATCTTATTTTGATTAGGAACACAGGGGTTCTTGAAATAGTTTAAGTTGTAGCTAAAAATCGTAAGAAATCCTTGGATCTTAAAGACGCCCTTCAAAGGCTTAGCTAGTTCTAGTACACCAAACAGAGTAAAATCTGGCTAGAACGCATCTATGCCTAATGTGGTGGTCTAAGGAGTTTTTACGTAATAAGCTACCCCTTACTTACTTACAAAACATATGGGAAAATCTAACTAGGGTGAAAATTGATTTTGAGATGCTCAAAATCATTTTCCACTTCAATTAGATTGGGTTTTTAAAAATCAATCGTCCCTTGCACTTAATTGAAGATAATCAACTTGTTGCTTGCTAGATGGATGGATAAGAATTGATTGTGCCTTGTTTGTGTATCATGATTAGTGTCCCCCTTTCGGTACATTTGCATATTGCAATTAGCTTAAGTCATATCATCTTAAGTTGCATAAGATTTAGTCATTTTCAAAAATAAAATAAAATACAATTTTTTTTTTTAAATTTCTGAGCCTTAAATTTTTTTTTTTGACTATGATTTGATTGGAGCCTACTTTTGGATCTTAATAGAAATCATTTGAGCACTCATGCCGTTTAATGGTAAACCTTTTCCATTTCTACTAATTATTGTTCTCTTTTGTTCATGTTCTACCCATGGTATCTTATTTTAGAACATTGAGGACAATGTTTGATTTATGTTTGGGGGAGATATTTCAAAACTTATGTTTCATTTGAAAGTGGGTTGTCCTATTTATGAGTCAATTAAAAAAAAATGTTTTTCGGTCTTTGTAACCCGAGTACTTATCCATGATGAGATTAGTTTTCGTCAATCTAGTTGCAAATGCTTCAAAGTGTAGGATTTGAAACTTTGAAAGTTAGTAATTTGTCGATATTACACAATAGTTTGTACTACTCATAAGCTAGGCATTTTCTAAGAGTTTGCATTGAGAGCTGTGTTTTAGCTTCGATGTTCTTATTTAAAGTTAGAAAAGTGGATAAATTATCTGGTGAACATGAGAATAATAGTGGAGACTTAAACTTGTTATTTCTAGCCTTTCTTCTTTCTGAGGGTTATATGCTAATTCTGAATTTCTTGAGTCCGACATTATCTTGTTGCATGATCTCTATATATTTTTGTTTGTGTAAAAAACCGAGAATAAAAGATCAAAGTTGAATCATATCACTACAGTATGCTCTGAAATTTACCCAAGTTATAGAAACCATATTAATTTAGGGAAATGAAGATAAGTTTTTTTTGTCTAGTTTGAGCCTTGTAGCCTACCCTTTTTGTTGTCCCCCCTTGAAACTAGTTTGAAGTCTGTCAGTCTTTTATTGTTTAGCCCACTAACCACCAATTCAACCCGCTAATTACCCAATTATATTTATTGTGTCCTTTGCTTTTGAGAAAGGTTATGGATGAGTTATCAAAGAAAAACAAATTCATCATGAAATATTATACTCCACAGTATCAAAAGAATTTACAAAGAGCCTCAAGATCCAATGCCATTTTATATAGTGCAAAAAAAAAAAAGAGTAGTACTTCCTTACAATCAATAAGAAAATTGGATGCTCACAAACGAAGGAGTTGAGTCAAGCTTTGAAGTCATCTTACACTTATCTTAGAAGACCTCTAACTTTTTCAAAATTTTTGTTTATCCTTATCATTTCTTGTTTACCCTTGTCATAAGCCACATTACAACCTAGTCAAATTGTCGATTTCACACTTCAAATAAAATTCATAAATATATATTTCTTAATTTCACCATATTAATATTTCTACACTTTAATTTCAAACATATTATTTATGCCAATAGGGATATACATATTATTGTGTTGGAACATTTCCTAAATAAGAACATATCCTTACTCCGAGGATCACCCAAACTCTACCCCAGCCTAGGCTAACCAAATGCTTTGATACCAAACTGTTACGTCCCGATTTTTGAGAAAACAAAAATCCTAAATTCCACGGAGGATTATCCTTTTCCCCACAACTCAGGACGTGAAAATTCAATAACAACATAACGAACAACAACAATAACTAAAACATAATTTAGAAAATTAAAACAAGCAAAAATAATCTAACCATGAAACTCTGACGTCACTAGCCCCACTCACGAAACTCAAGTAACGCTGCTCATAAATCTCTAAACCTGTGAAAGGCTAAATGGCTACGTTCAAATAAGAACGTATCCAAAAAGCGTAAACTTACTTGGGTCAGCGTGGTAGCTGGTGTGAGTAATCTCAATATTCCTTATAAATAAAATGAGTTACATTCTTTAACATGAAATGTTCCAACACAATAAATAACACATCACTAACTAGTAGTTCCTCCATGAGGCAAACATGTCATACTACAAAGTTCTATCATGCTTAATATATATATTTATTTTACCAACATTTACAAATGGAAGGTTGAACATGGTAAGTCCGATCTGCAGAAATTGTTAGTAGACTTACCATTCTGCACAGAACGTTTAGAAAGAAATAAATAAAATTCCTAATTTATCGGTCCTCATAAATACAATTATTTTTAAATAAATACAGATCATACTAATAATTACCATTATTTAAATGTCAACCAAATACATTTTACCTTAAGGAAGACATGTAGTTCTCATTTTAAGGTCGAATGAGCATTTAGTTTCTTCCATTAAGGCAATAATGCACATACTAAAAAAAATCTCGCTTCTTTTCCACCATCGCACTACCCTCCTTGTGCCGAACACACCTCACCCAAGTGTGCCTCCCTTGCCTTTGAAACAACTCGGAACGTACATGTTCCAAGTGTGGTGCCACATCGAGGAACATGTCATCTCACCGGAAGTTCGATCCATGGCAAGCATTTCCTAAATACTACACGAACTACTGAACTCACATGGAACAACGTACCGATATGCAAACAAGTATGCACACCAAAATTTATATCACACGTATACAAGCAAGTCTTTATACAAAACATATTTTTCATTTTTTTTCAGAGTTGTGGAAAAGAGCGCAAAATCAACAAAACTCAAATGCAGCTTAGCAGGTCAAGTTGCATTACAATCAAATACTCATATTCAACCTAATGCATTAAAATATATTCTCTAGTTGCATTACAATCAAATACTCATATGCACCATAACACGTAACATACCTTACCCGACCCTTAACATCTCAAGGATCGCTATAAAATCCACCAATCACATGGTTTCAAGTTTCTGTGATTCAACAATTGTTTTCCCAATCTATTAGGTCTAATTTAAAAATAATACATCTTAAATAATTTTGTTCACATTTTAAGACCTTGAAATAGCCTCAAATAATTACAACAATACCCGTTAAGAAATTTCTCAATTAACAATGATCACAACAACAATTCAACTTATAACAAGAAAATTAAAAATAAAAAATAAAAAAATAAAAAAATAAAACTACAAATAAAAATAAAGTTTCACACCACACCATCTTGTAAAATTTTCGATTTCGCACTTCAAATAAAATTCATAAATATATATATCTTAATTTCACCATATTAATATTTCTACACTTTAATTTCAAACATATTATTTATTCCAATAGGGATACACATATTGTTAGTACAAGTAAGAAAAAAATATTTCAATAACACTCAATATAAAGATTTACACACATATAGATGAATAACACGAATGCTTAAATAGATGTAATGTAAAAAAAATAAAAAATATAGTAGTAGAGTAGTAAGTATTATGGTCTTTACTTATACACCTAGAGTAGAGGTATAAGAAACTATGAATATGGTATGGCATGCCCTAACGAATATGTGTCTATCAGATATTTCATTTACTTTATTGATCTCGAAACTAGCTACTTTACATCATACTTTGTTTTTACCGAGTGGGGAGTTTATGCTTTAAAAATAAATTGGTTGCTAGGAAGTATCAAAATAATTTCTTTTTCAATTTCTAATACCTAATTTGGAATATTTGTTTTTCTCCTTATAGTGCAGATCATTTACCCCCTTAAATAATAAATAAATAAAGGTATTTGTCGGTTACCTTTTTTTTTTTTTTTTCCTGCCCATCAATTTAGGAGTGTTGAAATACATGGTGTAGATTCAACCAAAGTGTATTTGTGATCAACAAGGAATTTGCACTATACATCAAACAAACTTGATTGTTGAACTAATAAAGCAAGTGACCCTTCTCATAGTTACATGTTGTTATTATTATTATTATTATTATTATTATTATTATTTTAATCATTGTTGTGCACTAATATCTAATAAGCAATCCAAAAAAAAACATAAAATAAGATTAAAATGCATATTGAGTAGGCATAGCCACATAGGCACATATCCATTTGATGTCATACAAGCTATCCCCATAATATATAGAGCTCTAACATTTATTGCATAAAGCATATACCCTCATGCATGTCTTCCTAGTGTTATAGAGATCCAACATTTGAGCATGTGCTAAGCATATGACTTCCTAACATCATACAAATCCATCAATTCAACTAATATGAACTAATGAAGTATATTAAAGCTCAGTAGTTAAATTTTTTTTTTATTGCTACGCAAATGTCATAATAGAGGAGTAAGGACAATAACTTTTCTTCTTCTTGAATCAAACACAGTGGTATAATGGTGAATGACAATACATCATCAACAACTATTCAATAGTGATTAAAATAGTGATGTCCAAAGAAACAATGATTCCGGATGAACAGTGACGTCAAAATCAATGATCCAATAGTGATATTTTATAAAAACTGTGATGAAACAACCATCAGACCGTGGTTAATAGTGATGTTAAACAGTGTTTAAAATAGTGATGAACTATGATAAGGATGTGATTTTAAGTACATTAAAGTTTTTATACAACAGTTATTTATGGTTTTATAAGAATTGCATCATAGATTGTATACTGAAACAACAACAATACAAAATAAGGAGATTGAAGGTTCAAGAAGAATCAAAATCATAGGTGGAGTTGTAAATAGAGTTTAACTCACTTTTTTTGTCGAAAATCACAAAGTTGAAGCAAACTTTTTCTCTTCGCCTCATTTTCTTCTACGTAGGTTTTTTTTATTCTTTTATTTTGTGTGTGTATCCAAAGAGAAGAGGTGGCTAGGGTTTTCTTTTAAAGGGTTTTCAATTAGAGATTTACAAGCTTTAGTTAAACACACCCACCATTCCTCTTTTACCCACCACCAATCTAAACCTAGGTTCCAAAATTTATATCATAAAGTACTTACATATTTGTAAATACTACAAATTAATAAATTACCGATAAATAAATATTATTAATGATTAAAATAGTAACATTATATTGGCAAGTGATTTGGTGGGTATTACAATATACACACCTTAAAAGAATCTCGTCCCGAGATTCGGAAGGTAAGAGAGTCATGCGAATATTAAAAATGACATGGCAAACAAAATGAGATTTTAAAATATATTTTTCAGATGAAAAATTACTCGAATTTTATACTCATATAAAAATTTCACATCAAATAAAGCAAAACACCATACATGCATACACACGAGGTTACTACATGCATATACCTATATTATTTTAACAAGAAATTAAAAATAAAAAATTAGAACACTATGTACAAAAATATTATTAAGGTCAATGAAAAGTACGAGTGTTATGTTATATACACCTCAAAGAATCTCGTCCCGAGATTCGGTAGAGAGGGTAACTAGGAAATTAATGCTATAACAAGCTAACAACTTACCGAATAAAACAACACTAGAGTCCAAATAATAAATCATTCAATAATATATTTTTTGTTATCCTCCTTAAGAAACAAACCACACATCACATGGACAAACAAATAGCTCAAGCATATGCCCATAACTTCATGAAGATAATCACACAAAGATATATTATAAAATTTAATAAGTATTAAAACAAATACGGGGTGCTACAATATATACAACTCAAAAGGAATCTCGTCCCGAGATTCGCTGAAAGGGTTAACTAAATGCTCTTCATAACAAAACATTACACAGGAAAATAACCGGAATAATGTCCCCCAATACTGACATTAAAACAAGATATGATTACTCCCGCACACGCAAGTAAAAGGAATCTCATCATGACACTCACAAAGAAAAGGAAACAATACTAAAGGTTCAAGGTTCACCCTTGTCATGTTATCTCTAGACATTTACACTCTTACCCATATGCACACTCCGAGAATCACCCAGACTCTACCCCAGCCTAAGCTAACTAAATGCTCTGATACCAAACTGTCACGCCCCAATTTTCAAGAAAACGAAAATCATAAATTCCACGGAGGATTATCCTTTTCCCCACAACACAGGACGTGAAATTTCAATAACAACATAACGGTTAACAACAACAGCTAAAACACAATTTAGAAATTATAATAAACAAAAATAATCTAACCAAGAAACTTTGACATCGCTAGCCCCACTAACGAAACTCCAGTAACGCTGCTCATAAATCTCTAAACCAGTGAAAGGCTAAATGGCTACGTTCCAAAAGAACATACCCAAGAAGCATAAACATACTTGGGTCAGCGTGGTAGCTGGTGTGAGTAATCTCAATTTTCCTTATAACTAAAATAAGTTACATGCTTTAACATGAAATGTTCCAACACAATAAATAACTCATCACTAACTGGTAGTTCCTCCATGAGGCAAACATGTCATATTACAAAGTTCTATCATGCTTAATATTTATATTTATTTTACCAACACTTACAAAGTGAAGGTTGAACATAGTAAGTCCGATTTGCAAAAGATGTTAGTAGACTTACCATCCTGAACATAACGTTTAGAAATAAATGAATAAAATTCTTAATTTATCAATCCTCATAAATACAATTAATTTTAAATAAATACAGATCACACTCATAATCACCATTATTTAAATGTCAACCAAATACATTTTACCTTAAGGAAGACATGTAGTTCTCATTCTAAGGTCGAATGAGCATTTAGTTTCTTCCAATAAGGCAATCATGCACATACAAAAAAAAATATCGCTTCTTTTTCACAATCGCATTACCCTCCTTGTGCCGAACACACCTCACCTAAGTGTGCCTCCCTTGCCTTCGAAACCACTCGGAGCGTACATGTTCCAAGTGGGGTGCCATATCGAGGAACATGTCATCTCACCCGAAGTTCGATCCATATCAAGCATTTCCTAAATACTACATATACTACCGAACTCACATTGAACGGCGTACCGATATGCAAACAAGTCTGCATACCAAAATTTATATCACACGTATACAAGCAAGTCTGTAATACAAAAACATATTTTTCATTTTTTTTTTCACAGTTCTGGAGAAGAGCACAAAATCAACAAAACTCAAATGCAGCTTAGCAGGTCAAGTTGCATTACAATCAAATTCTCATATTCAACCTAATGCATTAACATATCTTCTCTAGTTGCATCACAATCAAATACTCATATGCACCATAACACGTAACATACCTTACCCGACCCTTAACATCTCAAGGATCGCTATAAAATCCACCATTCACCTGGTTTCAAGTTTATGTGATTCAACAATTGTTTTCCCAATCTATTCGGTCTAATTTGAAAATGATACATCTTAAATAATTTTGCTCACATTTTAAGACTTTGCAATGGCCTCAAATAATTACAACAATACTCGTTAAGCAATTTATCAATTGACAATGATCACAACAATGATTCAACATATAACAAGAAAATAAAAAAATAATAATAATAAAAAAAACAAGACTACAAATAAAAAAAAAGTTTCACACCACACCATCTTGTAAAAATTTCGAGTCACCCTATTAAGATTTCTACACTTTAATTTTAAACATATTATTTATTCCAATAGGGATACACATATTGTTAGTACAAGTAACAAAAAAACATTTCAATAACACTCAATAAATAGATTTACACACATATAGATAAATAACACGCATGCTTAAATAGATATAATGTAAAATTATTAATAGAGTAGTAAGTATTATGGTCTTTACTTATACACCTAGAGTAGAGGTATAAGAAACTATGAATATGGTATGGCATTAAGATGTGTATGGCATGCCCTAACGAATATGTGTCTATCAGATATTTCTTTTACTTTATTGATCTCGAAACTAGCTACTTCACATCATACTTTTTTTTTACATAGTGGGGAGTTTATGCTTTGAAAATAAGTTGGCTGCTGGGAAGTATCAAAATAATTTCTTTTTCAACTTCTAATACCTAATTTGGAATATTTTTTTTCTTATTTTTCCCCTTATAGTACAGATCATTTACCCCTTTAAATAATAAATAAATAAATAAATAAATATATTTGTGGGTTATCTTTTTTTTTTTCCTGCCCAACAATTTAGGAATGTTGAAATACAGGGTGTAGGTTCAACCAAGTGTATTTGTGATCCACAAGGAATTTGCCCAATACATCAAACAAACTTGATTGTTATACTAATAAAGCAAGTAACCCTTCTCATAATTACATGTTATTATTATTATTTTAACCATTGTTGTGCACTAATATCTAATAAGCAATCCAAAAAAAAAAAAAAAATTAAAATGTATACTGGGTAGTAGGAATAGCCACATAGGCACATACCCATATGATGTCATGCAAGTCATCCCCATAATATATAGAGCTCTAACATTTATTGCATAAAGCATATACCCTCATGCATGTCTTCCTAGTGTTATAGAGATCTAACATTTGAGCAAGTGCTAAGCGTATGACTTTCCAACATCATACAGATCCATTAATTCAACTAATATGAACTAATAAAGTATATTAAAGCTCATCAGTTAATTCTTTTTTATTTTATTACTACGCAAATGTCATAATAAAGGAGTATGGACAATAACTTTTCTTCTTCTAGAATCAAACACAGTGGTATAATGGTGAATGACAATACATCATAAGCAACTATTCAACAATGATTAAAATAGTGATGTC
This sequence comes from Berberis vulgaris, assembly GCA_963556465.1. Lineage (NCBI taxonomy): Eukaryota > Viridiplantae > Streptophyta > Magnoliopsida > Ranunculales > Berberidaceae > Berberis > Berberis vulgaris. Next base: position 74,371,818 of record OY747124.1, on the reverse strand, counting down.
CAATGAAACAGTGATTCCACATAAACAGTGACGTCAAAATCAATAATCAAACAGTGATATTCTATAATAACAGTGATGAAACAACCATCAAACCGTGATTAATAGTGATGTTAAACAGTGTTTAAAATAGTGATGAACTATGATAAGGACGTGATTTTAAGTACAATAAAGATTTTATACAACAGTTATTTATGGTTTTATAAGAATTGCATCATAGATTGTATACTGAAACAACAACAATACAAAATAAGGAGATTAAAGGTTCAAGAACAATCAAAATCATAGGTGTTGTAAATAGAGTTTAACTCACTATTTTGTCAAAAATCACAAAGTTGAAGCAAACTTGTTCTCTTCGCCTTTTTTCTTCTACGTAGGTTGTTTTTTTTTTTTTTTTTTTTTTTTTTCTTTTGTATGTGTATCCAAAGAGAAAAGGTGGCTAGGGTTTTCTTTTAAAGGGTTTACAATTAGAGATTTACTAGCTTTTGTTAAACACACCCACCACTCCTCTTTTACCCACCAATCTAAACCTAGTTCCCAAAATTCATTTCATAAAGTACTTACTTATTTGTAAATACTACCAATTAATAAATTACCAATAAATAAATAATATTAATGATTATAATAGCAATATTATATTGGCAAGTGATTTGGGGGGTATTACAATATACACACCTTAAAATAATCTTGTCACAAGAGTTAGAAGGTAAGAGAGTTATTCGAATATTAAAAATGACATGGCAAACAAAATGAGATTTTAAAATATATTTTCAGATGAAAAATTACTCGAATTTTATACACATAAAAATTTCACATCAAATAAAGCAAAACACCAGACATGCATACACACGAGGCTACTACATGCATATATCAAGAAATTAAAAATAATAAATTAGAACACTATGTACAAAAATATTATTAAGATCAATGAAAAGTACAGGTGTTACACTATGTCTCTAAAAATAGGGTACTATCCTTGACTTTGGTTCAACTTATATGCTCGATCGAGACCAATTCTCAAGCTCATCAAAACAAAAAAATTGTAGTATTCTGAGTATCTAATAAACACAATTTTAATCACTTGATGATATTTTGAATTGAGCAAGTTGTGATCATTTTACTAAAGCCACACAAATCTTTTCATCAAAGAAAACGGGATAGTGTTCCTGCCTTTCGACCAACTTATATGCTCGATCGAGACCGATTCTCAAGCTCATCAAAACATAAAACTTGTAGTACTCTGAGTTATCTAATAAATACAATATAAATCACTTGAAAATGTTTTGAAATGAGCAATTTATGATCATATTACTAAAGTTGCGCAAATATGTCCCTCAAAGAAAATGGGATAGTGTCCTTGAATTTCGGCCAACTTATATGCTCGATCGAGACCAATTATCAAGCTCATCGAAACATGAAAATTGTAGTACTCTGAGTTATCTAATGAACACAATTTGAATCACTTGAAAATGTTTTTCAATGAGAAATTTATTGCCATTTTACAACAAATACTCAAACTGTCCAAAAAAAAATAAAGTATGTATTTTCACCCATGTGAGTGGAAGTCTCAAATTCACATAGGTCTGGGCGAATTTGAGTCTCCTACTCTTATTGCCCAATGTGAAAGTGTGAAAACAAACTTCGGTTTGAGTGTTTGTCATAAACTAGCCATAACTTTCTGATTTCAAAAAAATTTCAAGTGATTCAAATTTTTTTTATTAGATAACTACTAAAATTTCGTGTTTTGATGAGCTTGAGAATCGCTCTCGATTGAGCATATAAGTTGGCCAAAAGTCAGGGACACTACCCTGTTTTCTTTGCGGGACAAATTTGTGTGATTTTAGTAAAATGATCATAACTTGCTCATTTCAAAACATTTTCAAGTGATTTAAATTGTATTTATTAGATAACTCAGAGTACTACAATTTTTGTGTTTTGATGAACTTGAGAATCAATCTCAATTGAAGGTTTAAATTGGTCGAAAGTTACCTTGTTTTTATGTTAATGTTTTTTTTCCAAATACAGTTTTTTGGGTGGTGCGGGTTAGTAGGTTAAAAAAAAGTACATGGTTGTGTGAGACAGCACATATGGTGTTGTGGAGTAGTCGCTGCCTTTTTTTATTTAACTTTTGACACGTGGTTGAAGGGTCTATCCATGACCAACTAAATAACAAATAAAATATACCATAATGATGAAAATGCCCTCAAACATTTAAATATTCCACTTTTATTTTATACATTATTGTTCCATAAACCAATTTTCTACACACTAATGATCTTCAAAAAAAAGTTCTTATAAAGTTGAATTACTACCATATGTGTACTTACTATTGAAAGGCTCCTAACCTAAGAGGTGGTGACTATTGTGCTAGGTGGTGTGATGAAAATGCGCCTAGCGCAATCAGGCGTGATGATTGCGCATATTCAAGCCTTCGACTAGGATGTTATTAAGTATGAACATGCATTCTCTAGACACCGAGGCTTTTTTACTCAACAGCAAGAACTCTAGAATATGGTACCAGAAGTCATGGGTTATGATGCAGTCATTTTCCGCTCCTTGCTTTGACCTTTTTGCAGACCTGCAAAAGGAATGCACGTGAGCCACGGACTACCGTTGTGGTGGCCGATGCTAAAGACAGACAGGGATCTGAGGAAGGTGTAATGTTGTAAAAAGGGAATTTGTAGCGTAGCTTAGCTTACCAACCTCATGTCTTATTTATAGTGCAGAAGTCCTAGTTCGACCAGGCCATCGATGACATAGTTTAGGGAAGAAGATCTTCATGGAAATCCTTCTCTAATTAGGAGTCGGGCTGTGGAGGGAGGTATCCCTATTAGCCGTGTGCTCCTAGATACACGAGAGATAGTTTCCATTTCGATAGTGGTCAATAGGCAGAAGTCTCTATATGTGACATATACTCTGGAATCTATTTCCTAGTTGGAAGCAAATAGCTGCTGTAAATGCCCGTCTGAAGGTGATCCTCAAGATACTTGCCTTTAGCAGGGCTTACCGGTATTGAGGATAGTTGTGAAACACGTGGGCCTACTAGGCTGTAAGAATTTGGGTCTGTTTGGCGGACCGCATTGAGCGGGCTTAGGACTGCTTGGGCGGGATCAATGTTGGGCTGACGCTAGGGCTTATCTTTCCTCGAGATCATCATGACACATGTACGGCGCAGAGTTGGGACTATTTTGGCATATCATCAACTAGTCCTCCGAGTGAGTGGGGCGTTTAGTCGGTTCACTGACTCTTTAAAAAGAAATTGTACCGTCGTGATGATTGAGCCCGAAGCGTTGTCTCGAGCTGTACACAACATTAATGGGTACATGACTGCTCAATGAGGACATATACAATTTGTCTTCTCTATAAATATCTGTAGTTTCAAGGAAGTTTTTTCCATCCTTATCTGTGTAATTTCTTCAAGCATTCGTGTTGCTGTAAAGTCTGATTTGTCCTTTTTATCAATGGCAAACAATGTTGAACTTTCCTCTAAGGATCCGTTATCCTTTACTTGCCTCAAATTCTTTGAGGGTAGCCTGGTTGATGAAGCCAAAATAATCAGACTTTGAAGCTTGTACCGTATTCCAAGGGATCTGGAAATTGTTCCCGTGTTTGGAGATTTGGCTCTAGCTACACCCCCTCAGGGGTATATAAGTTTGCACCGAGGCATGTTCGAGTCAGCGCTCCGATTCCCAATGTTGGACGACGTCTAGTATTTCTTCCTCACTCTTATGCCTCCCACTCAAATGGTTCTGAGCAGGTTCAAGGTTCTGATTGCAATTCTCCTTAGGGCGCATGATGTCGACCTTCGTTTGACTCCGACAGTAATCCATCATATGACTACCGCTCGGTTGGATGCTATGGGCCTTTGCATACTGAATTGCTCTGCTTGTTTACGTTTAGTAGCGGATGACACTGAGCATTGAGAGATGTATTGGTTCTTAGCTTCGGTGAACTCTTCGTAATTCAAGCTTGGGAGTCGTGGGATCCCAAGATACTTCCAGTTCGACTTTCGTAAGTTTCTTAGTTGCTGGCTTACTTTTCCGATCCCAGATGTGATGCGAGTTTGATGTCATTTTCTTTATTCAGGGAAGTTCACAATTCCGACTCTCACTGAGGAGGAGAAACGGATAGAGAAGGAGTTCATTAACCTCCCATTGACGTCCGTCGAGGAGGTCATATTGTCGAGCAATGTTGTGCATAGCAGGTCGCTATGGTATTCTCATGACGTTTCCGCTGCACCAGGTTTGCCGGCTGAAGGGGTTATAAGTCGTCATTGTAGGAAGAGAAGTCTGGCTATGCCTAGCCCGACTGGGGTAGCAGAATTGGAGTCGAGTATGCCTCCTGTTGATGTTTCGAGAAGGAGTCAGTCCTCTGATCGTGCGACCTCTGCCCTTGGGCTGTCGTGTTCTGTTCAGACGAAGACTTCTCAGGGTCATCGTCTTCTGCTAGATGTTGGTCCTTGCATTGACGCTTCACGTCATCATGAGTTCGAGGCAGATGTTCGTGCCCTTGAATCACATAGTCCTGTTACGTTGCATCTCAAAGCTCGCGAGTGAGTCCTTGCCTTGGAGAAGGCCTTTGCGGACCTGCGAATGTCGTATTCGAATGATCTCTACCGAGTGGATTTCTTGACTGGTCAACTGTAAAATGTCGGTACTGCTGCAAACTTGGGGGTCGTGAAGGCCGCAGTTTCCACTTTTGAAGTAGAGTTTACTGGCCTAAGATCTCAACTAAGGCTGGCCAAATCAGATTTGGCGTCAACCCGTGCTGAACTGGGACAGACTCAGGCTTAGTTGGAGCGCTTAGATGCTGCTATGGACAAGTGGTCGTTCGATATGCAAGCCCAAGATGCCGAAAGGAGGCGGCCGAAGACAGAATGGGTCGTCGAACGACAGTGATATTCACCTAATTATTACACAGAATACTACCTAATTTATATTTGTTATTCACTTTGACAATCTATTTTATATTAATTATTTAAATTTTGTGTTTTTCAAGATTCAGAATGATAACGGATTAATGCGGAGTTCGAGGTGATAATAAGCAATTTGGTATTGACGAGTAGAGACGGGGGTGCAGTTAACCCAACACAATTACCCTAATTTTCTATAAAACCCAATAACCCTAATTTCTCTGGGAATCTTCTATCTTCTTCCACGTTCCTTCTCCCCTCCTCTATTTTCCAGCCACCACACCAATCCACCCTGCCAGAAATCCTCGCTCGATAGGAGAGCCGGCAGTGCGATAATCCCGCCATCACCACCTCACCTCACCTATACGTCCTCACTACACCGTCATACCTCCACCTGCCTTGTCTGCGTTCTCCCATCATCACGTACACACAGACAACCACCACCATCACACACACTTAGACAGAGCCCGCCACCAGAGCACCACCACCACCATGAAACAGGGGCGTGACAACCTTGTTTCACGTCAAATCTTCACCTCGCCACAGAGCACAGCCCTCTCTCGCCTGTTCTCGTCCTCTCTCCCATATCTCTCTCACGACCATCATCTCACTGTTTTGCGCAATACAACCACCGCCGCAGCCCTGTTCCACCACCTCGCGACAGAGCACAGTCCCTGCTCCTCTCCTCTCTGTCCTCTCTTCGTCTCGGTCTCTCTTCTATACTGGCTGCCACCCAACGTCGGTCAGCTCCGGACGCACACCCACACGCCCAAGCAGGACCTCCATCAACGCTCCTGGTTCGGCTCTGGTTTCCTGCCTACGCTCCCGCCTCCTCTATGTTCAAATCGGGATAGAAAGGTTTGGCAGTTATTGACACCCCGAGTTCTCTCTGAGCAGCCACAGTGTATTTGCAGATTTTTCTCGGGATTCGTGTTCGTGCAGAGATGAATTCCACCTCCATTGATGCTGTGACCACCGCTAGATGGAGAGCTAAACCCTTCGCCAAGGCTAAGATGAAACCAATTGGGTTTCAAGAGTTTGTTCTAGTTTGACTTTTTATTTTATTATGTGCTTAACTGCAAAATACATTTAATTTCTGAGTATTAGTAAATTACTTTCACCGATTATATCGGATTTGATCTAGACTAGTCGGTAGTTAGAGTTTTCTTTACTAATATTTAAAGCATTAGTTTTAATTGGTTAAGTTAGACTTGTGATTGAGTGTGCCGTAATAAGACACTCAATGCTATGAGTCTATAATTTATGCTGAAGATAATTGTAACATTGGATTTTAAAACTGAATTGTTCTAAACGATCACATCATCGATGCAAGCAAGGGATTTTCATCCCTAAAGCTTCTCGCTTTAGAAAATAATAAGTTAGATAAAAATAACTTGAAAAACTGGATTGGTGGATTCAATGCCTTGGTTTCCCTTCTCATATTCTTAAAAACTTTTTATTTTGCTTTTTAATTTGATTTTTAGTTTAGATATTTTGATTGCTGTAACCCCCATTTAAATTAGTTTAAGTCAATTCTAAAATTTAATTGCAATCACAGTCCTTGTGGGATCGACCTGTACTTGCCCTTGTCTACCAGTTAGACACTGTGCACTTGCAGTTATTAAGACTAGGTTAAATTAACCTATTTATTTAGGTTAGTCAAAACCTGCATCAAGTTTTTGGCGCCGTTGCCGGGGACTGTAGCGGTGTAATTGAATTTAAGAGTTTATTTTCACTAATTTGTAGTTTAGGTTAATAAAAAAAAAAATTTAGGTCAGATATAAAATGCTTTTGCTTTTAGGATAGGCTTGATTTTATTTTTTTAGTTATTTCTTTCAAGTCTTGGAGGTTTTGATACTAGTTTTTTTTTTTTTTTTTTTTTTTTTTTTTTTTTTTTTCTTGCAGGTATTAATAGGTAGGAAGCATATATTACAGGTTGCATAAAAAAAAAACAAAAAGCACAGGGTTTGAATTGTTTACAGGTTGCTATCGCGTGATCACTCTCAAAAGTCGGCGAGCCGTCGGTGGACGGTGCTTCTGATCGACGTCAACTCGACTTCTACCGGGCGTCGCAAGTAACCCAAGAGAGGTTCACGCCGGAGGTAACTTCTTCCCACCACATCTGCACGCAGTTTTTGAGTGGATTACTGTGTGTTTTGCTTGTTTTGTTTTTAGCTAGAATTGCATGCAAATTTGAATAGATTGAGGATATTTCTGATGCTGTAAAATTTCGTGCTCTCTCCTGCGGATAGGTTAACCACCATCTATTTTAGGGTTAGGGACCTAAGCCCACACTATTAAAATTTGTAGCAAGATAAATTAGGACAAGACGCTCATAGGACCCCTCTTTTGAAACTTGAAAGTTTAAAGTAGTCAAGTGAAGGAACATATCCAATCTTGGAATAGTTCTGAAACTAGCATTACACTTTAAGCTGAAGGTAGAAAAGGAGGTAGGAGCAATTAGATTTCAGGATATTTTTTATGCTGGGAAACTCCGTGCTCTCTCCCGCGGATATGCTAATTAAAATGGATTTCAGCCCTTGATTAGTAACAAACATAGGTAATAAAAAGGAGTACTTGTAGGGATTACCAGACGTTACAGCCTCTACCTAGTAAATTAGTTTCTCACGAGATTAATTTGCTTCGTAGAAACCTCGACTTTTCGTGGGGCTATAACTATCAGATGCGCAGTACCCGAAGGTAATTTGAATGATTGTATTGCTAGGTACTTATCTAGGGTCATTTGCCATTCATCTTGCTTGCGCATCATATAGGTCCTGATTAGGTTTTCCCATTTTTTTTTTAGAGTTAGGTCATCTTCATATAGAGGTTAGGCTTGCATAAAAAAAATATTAATAAAAAATAAGAAAATAAAAAAATTCTTGAGACCAAGGAAATGGATGAGGATAAAGACTTTAAGGATTACTTCTCCCCTTCTACCTCAAAGCTCGAAACAATTCTTATGATGATGACTCAGAAATTAGATGCACTTATGAATTTGACTCAACCCCTACCTCCCACTAATGTTTCATTTGAGGGTTGTGTTGCATGTTCGAGTACTAGTCATTCTACAGCTGATTGTGATTTGCAATATGATTATCCTGAATATTTCGCTGAGCAAATCCATTCTTTTAATGCTAATTGGCGACCTAGTTATAATTCAAAGTCCAACTATTACAGCCCTGGTTTTGCCAATAATTAAAATCTCTCCTGGGCTCATAACTCATACCAAGGGGGACATAGTTTCTCTCAGGCTCCTCAATACCCTCATCATGTTATGCCTCAATTTAACCAAGCTCCTCCATCCAACACATCAAGCTTAGAGAAAATGATCAACCGTTTTATGCAGCGCACAAAACGACTGCTTGAACATGATTCTCAGGCTATGTTAGAGTCAAAATCTATGATTCAACACCAATCTCAAGCCATCAATAAACTTGAGATAGTTGTGGATTATATTACTGAGGCATTATCTGAAGGTGAGTTAGGAAGAGTTCCTAGTCACTCTGTTCAAAATTCAGAGGGTCAATTCAAAACTAGTAGCACATCGAAACCCGAGTCAGATGATGTTTTTGAGGATAATGTGATCGAAACTACTTTGCTTCATGACCCATTCCCACAATATTGATCGTAACGGACAACGGTGGAAGTTCTAGTAAAAGCGAGTATTTTCTTGATAATATTGTTTGAGGTGTTCTACATTCCATGGTCGTTTAAGCCCGCCTACGTCTTCCAACCAGTATGTCCCCGGCTTGTTGACTTTGGTTATTCTATATGGTCCTTCCCAATTTGGGTTTATCTTTCCTGGGCCAACTTATTTGGTGTTTTGTTGGGTCTAACTAAGTACCCAATCTCCCACCTTGAATTTGCGTGGCTTGACCTTATTGTTGTAGTATTTCGCCATTCGTTGCTGGTAGGCGGCTATCTTAGCGGAGGCTAGATCCCGCTTTTCATCGAGGAGGTCTAGCCCAACGCGTAAGGCTTCGTCGTTGCCATCTGTTCTAAACTCTTCCGTTCGGAAGGTTGACACCTCGAGCTCTACCAAAACCATAGCTTCTGACTCGTATGCCAGGGTGAAAGGTGTCTTTCCGGTAGGAATTCTTTCAGTTGTTCGATATGCCCAGAGTATTCCTGGCAGCTCTGGAATCTATTTTCTTTTGGCCGCATCAAGCTTTCTTTTGATTGCCTCCAGGATTGTTCGGTTGGTAACCTCCGTTTGGCCGTTGGCTTGGGGGTGCCCTGGCGAGGAGAAGTGGTAATTAATATTCAAACTTTTGCACAATTTTTTAACCTTGATACCTTCGAACTGATTTCCGTTGTCGCTGACCAATACTTTGGGGATGTCAAATCTACAGACGATGGTGAAGCATATGAATTTTTATATTTGGACCTGCCCTATTTTGGATAGGCGCCCTGCTTCAACCCACTTGGTGAAGTAGTCGACAGCCACAATAAAGAACCTTTTACCGGCTAATGTTGGGAGCGGTCCGACGATGTCCATTCCCCATTGTGCGAATGGCCATGGACTAGTCATCGGCGGCTGTGCAGGCATTTGTGTGTATGGCACAAAACTCTGACACTTATTGTACTTGCGGGCAATATCTTTGGCGTCTCGTTGCATGGTCGGTCAATAGTATCCTTGAGTTAAAGCTTTGTGGGTGAGGGTTCTCCCACCTGGATGATTTTTGCATATACCGTTGTGGATCCTTCCCAGGACCTGATTTGCTTCTAAAGATGACAAACATCTGAGCAGGGGCCCTGTCACAGATCTCCTGTATAACTTGTAATTTAAGAGAGTGTACCTCACTGCTCTATTTTTAATTCTTCTGGCTTCGACCTTCTCAGTTGGTAACGCTCCAGTTGAGATGTATTTCAATATCGAAGTCATCAAATTTGGTTGCGCGTCTGTAGTGCAAAAATCTCTAGGCTCTTCTTCGTCAAGGCTTGATTACTCTTGGTATTCAATGAGGCCGCTTGAGACTTCGTCAGAGACTAAGGCCTCTCTAGCTAGTATGTCAACTATTTTGTTGTCATCTCGCGGGCATGGTATGAGCTCGCATCTCTTGAACCCGCCCATTACACCAAGTACCTTATCGCGGTAGGCTATCATGTGGGGGTCCTTGCTGTTGAAATCCCCTTTGACCTGGTTGACTATCAGTCTTGAGTCGATGTATGTCGTTAGGTGATCTATCTCGATTCCCAAGGCTGGATTTAGGCCGGACAGGAGGGCCTCATATTCGGCCTCGTTGTTTGAAGCGGGAAAACCGAACCTGATTGATTTTTCGAGGGTGAAACCGCTAGGGGAGTGGAGTGTGATCCCGGCTCCACTTGTTTTTTCCGTTGATGAGCCGTCGCAGCGCAAGATCCACGCCTAGATGCTTGAATCCGGGGACTGGTGATCTGTCATCAGCTCTTCTTCACCAGTGAACTCGACAATGATGTCCGTCAGAACTTGAGCTTTGATGGCGGTTCTTGGAGCATAGCTTATGTCAAACTGTCCGAGTTCCACTGACCATTTCACCATCTTGCTGGATAGCTTGGGTTTATGTAGTACCGAACGGAGCGGATGCTTGGTCAGAATCGTTATAGAGTGGGCTTGAAAATAGGGCCTCAGATTCCTAAAGGATACCAGTGCAGTGTGCCTCTATTTCCACGAAGGTTTTTTTGGTGTAATACACTGGTCTTTGGGTCCCTCGATCGTCTCGTACGAGGGCTGAGCTGACAACGTGGTTGGAAACAGACACGTACAAGTATAGTGTTTCCGTCGTCGCAGGTTTAGAAAGTAGCTTTGAACTCCCTGTGTATGCTTTCAAGCTCTGAAAGGCTTGTTCGCATTCTTCGTTCCAAGAGAATCATTTGCTTCCTTTTAGTATTTTTTAAGAAAGAAAGGCATTTGTCAGAGGACTTAGATATAAATTTGTTGAGTGCTGCTACCCTCCCAGTCAGGCTCTGAATGTCTCTGATGTTGGCGGGGGCTTTCATGTCGAGAAGGGCCTGAATATGTTTTGGGTCAGCCTTGATTCCCTTCTAGTTCACTATATAGCCTAAGAATTTTCTAGACTCAACTCCGAACGTAAATTTCTGTGGGTTGAGCTTCATCTGATATTTCCTGACCTAGTTGAATGCTTCAGTGTGGTTTCTTATGTGGTCAGGGCTGCGGAGGGTTCTTGACTAGCATATCATCGATGTAGACCTCCATGTTCCTGCCAATCTGTTCTTTAAACATTCGGTTTACCAGTCATTGGTAGGTAGCACTTGCATTCTTTAAGCCGAACGACATCACCCTATAGCAATATATTTCTCTTTCAGTTACGAATGAGCTCTTTTCTTGATCTGGTGGGTACATCAATATTTGATTGTAGCCTGAATAGGCATCCATGAAGCTTAGTAAGTTGTGCCCGGATGTGGCGTCCACGATCTGATCAATGCAGGGAAGTGGGAAGTTATTATTCGGGCAGACTTTGTTCAGGTCCGTGTAGTACACACACACACTCTCCATTTCCCTTTTTATTTTTTACAGGAACGATGTTTGCCAGCCAGTCTGGTTATCGGGCTTCCTTAATCATGTCCGCATTGAGTAAACGCTGTATGTCCTCATTTATGATCGCGTTCCTCTCGGGTGTCACGGGCCTCTTCTTCTGCCGTATGGACTTCCTCATGGGCTCTACCTCTAGGCGATGGGTGATTATTGACGGGTCTATTCCCACCATGTCTTGCATGGTCCAGGCGAAGATGTCTTGATTCCGCTGTAGCAACTTCGTGAGTTGTTTCACCAAGTCTTTACTCAAGCGGGAACCTATCTGGATAGCCCTACTGTTAAGAGGGTTGTCAAGGTAGACCGTGATGGTTTCTTCCTCCAGTTGGCCTGCATTGGACCTGCCTCAAAGGCTTACTGGAGCCTCATCATCTGGGACAAGTTGTTATTCCCCTGTTTCTCGGGCGGGATAGAGAATCATCTTAGTCATGGGGCCAGTCAACTGAGAATCATTGGGTGGCAGTGCCGTCATGTACTGGCATTCCCTGGCTACTGCCTGGTTGCCCCTTAATGTACCAACCTCTTGGTTTGTTGGATACTTGATGCACTGGTGTAGAGTGGAGACTGTCACTCCCATTTGGAGTATCCAGGGTCTCCCCAGGATCGTATTATACGTCGAAGGTGCATCGATTACTATGAATTCTTGAAACAGGGTTTTTTGAGTTGGCTTATCTTTCGCTATTATCGTCAGTTGTATCTTTTTCACGAGGAACCGCTTTTCACCGCTGAAATCGATCATCGGACGGTTATCGGGGTCAATGCTTTCTCCTTTGGTTCCACGCTATGGAACGTGCGGAGAAACAGGACGTTCATTGAGCTCCCAGTATCCACCAAGGATCTCCTTACTTCCCAGTTTTCCAGGGAGATTGTTACTACCAGGACATCATTGTGTGGGAGTTGTATGCCCTGGAGTTCTTCTTCCATAAAGGCTAGTGGCACGAAGTGGTCATGCTTCTGAGCACGCGGTGCTAGCTGCTCGCCGCGTATTGCTTGGATCCTCATACCTCGGAGAGCCTTTTTCTGGACATGTTTGATAGTTCGAACTCGGAATGGGCTCCATGAAGCACGCATATCCTGTCGGTTGATTTCTCCTTGGGCCCGGCTTCGCTTTTGGTTGTCCGTTCTTCTTCTAGGGCGATGTAGCTATGTGCTTCCCTTGCCAGGTCTGCCATATTAGCTGGTGGGTCCAGAGTCAGGAAGTTATAGAACTTACCTTTCCCCAGTCCATTGATGAAGGCTAAGACGATCGTTGTGTTGTTGCACACGTTGACGACACTTAAATCACTGCTGAAGCGAGTTAAATACGCCTTTAGTGTCTCTTCAGGCTTTTGTTTCATTGATCTGAGCGTCTTCATCGTCAGCAAAACTTGACGTATAAAAAGTGATGTTGGATCTGATTCGGGGTCTACCAACGTTGCTACTGTTCCAGGAGCGTTAACTTGATGCCTGCGCATTATTTGCACTGTCAAGAGCGATGAAGTAGCTCCAAGTTGAGGAGAGATGATGCTAGTAAAAGGTTATGAACTTTGTCGTTCCCCATGGACGACGCAAAACTGAAGCAGTCATTTTCCGCTCCCTGCTTTGACATTGACCTGCAAACATGCTGACCTGCACAAGGAACACACGTGAGCCATGGACCACTGTTGTGGTGGCCGATAGCACTCCGATGCTAAAGTCAGACAGGGATCTGAGGAATGTGTAATGTTGTAAATAGGGAATTTGTAGCGTACCTTAGCTTACCAACCTCATGTCTTATTTATAGTGTAGGAGTTCTGGTTCAACCAGGCCATCAATGGTGTAGTTTAGGGAAGAAGATCTTCGTGGAGATCCTTATTTAATTAGGAGTCGTGCTGTGGAGGGAAGTTTCCTTGTTAGCCGTGTGCTCCTAGATACGCGGGAGATAGTTCTCATTCCGAGAGTGATCTATAGGCAGAAGTCTCCTTATGTGACATATACTCTGTTATCTGTTTCTCGGGGTGGTACGATTAATTTAACCTAAAACCCCACACTACATATTGTGTGTTCATGAGCTAGTTATAACTGAAGTCTATTGAGTATTAATGATTCTTTTACCAACATATAGCTCTTGGAGTATCAGTCATTGAAAACCATGAATATAGAGAGATTGGGGCGGACATCGGGCATAACCTCAACAACAAACCATAAACTTGTCATTGAAAACGATGAAGACCAGTCTATAATGGTGACTCCTCCTTTCACTAGATAGAGAAAACCGAGCCTTTGGACTAGTTTTATTTAACAAAACAAAGGTTAATTTTATTAATGATCCATTGATAGAATATAGGACAGTAGTAACGAAGATAAGGCATTACTTGCTAATTATACTCTCATATTGGAGGAAGCAACCCTCCATTAGTCTCGTTTAGGTTGTTGTATGATTTTCCAAACCCTAGTCAATAAATAGTAAATAGAAGTGAAACCTTACTTGCTAAAGTAGTCATGCAAGGGGGTTACATCAGTTACTCCCTTATATATAGGAGGAAACCTTTTACTATAATGTATAGTTGTCTGAATTTCTTTCATATTCTCCTTATGGTACCAAAACAAGTAGAGGATGAGGGAAACCTGGAAGTAAGGTACTTATATATATATATATATATATATAGGAGGAACAAAGGATATTCTTCTTACAAATTTTAATTAACATTTGAAATAACACCTTGGGAAACCAACTTAAACCCACCACAAAATTTTGATATCACTTTTTTGTTGGAAGGGTGTTATTGAACTCTTAACAAACTGGGTTGGGGTTGCACTTGGACTGAGCAACCAACTCACCCACCCGAGTTGTACCCTAATTGTGGATGCTCTTAATAAAAGTCTTAAACCAAGATGATATGAGGTGTATCTAAGGGTGTGTTTGGTTGCATGAAATCCTATGTCATGAAAATTCATAAGGGACCTCTATATTTTAGGCTAATTTGAGGTATCACTCCATATCCACCATTTAATTTTGTGATCAATGGTGGAAATGGAAGTCTCATGAATATGAGAATCACATGCCTTGGGGTACTAAGGAGTGTAATTCTCATATTCATGGACTTTCATTCCCACCATTGATCAGAAAATTAAATGGTGGATGTGGAGTGATACATCAATTTTGCTTAAAATATAAGTCCCTTGTAGATCTTCATGACATATGATTCCATACAATCAAACACACCCTAAGTTTTGGCATTGTTTGGGCAGTTTTTCTAGATGGCGAGGAAATGCGCGATGGTGGCTCCCTTGCACGTGTTTTGATATAAAATAAATAAATAAAAACTGAAACCAGTTTTGCTCTTAAAATTTCGAGGGAGGGAACAGAGTCTCCATCTCCCTAAAGCTTTTGAGTGAACAGAAGAAAGAAAATAAGCTTCCTCAGAATAAAGAAATCAAGCTCAGACCACACCCCGAACGAATAGACTATCCCCAGTCCCCATTCAATTTCGTCTTCAAAGAACTCACCAGTCCCCATTTGAAAAGCTTCAAAATCTCTCAACACTACAAAGCCTCGAAGAAAAGGTAAGCCTATCTTTGATTTCTTGTTGATTTCTTGTGGTGGGTTTCTAGATCTAGGGTTTCTACTGCATATTTCGTGTTGATTTTAGGTGATTTCTAGACTAAATCTAGGGTTTCTGACACACCAATTTGTATCTTAGGGTTTCAAGATCCAACACTGATTCAAATTATTCTGAAGTAGTCAAAGTGGGGGAAAGAGTACGGTCATCTCTTCAGTCTATCAAAACAACACTCTATTAAGAAAGAAATGGCATTTCCGCTCAAATTGAAGCAAAGTCGTGTAAAACTAAAGAGGATGAATCAAGTCTTCATCTTGTCTCATCCTCCAGCTACGCCAAACCAAATTGAGTTTCAGTTGTTTCCTCAAGTTTTAGTTTTTCAAGCAGAGATTTTTGAGGTATTTTACTATTCTGATTCTGTCTTCTTTTTTATTTGTGAACTCTTTGCTAAATTGTAGAGTTGTTTTTCTTTAATGGGTTCTTTTGATACCTTCATCTAATTCTGTTTTTGTGGAAAATCTTTGAAACCCATGGCTGGGTTCTGCTTTTCTTTTGGGAAAGAGTCATTTTCAGTAGACCAATCAAAATATGAAAGGGTTTTTTTTTTTTTGAGACTATGATTGCCTAGTTTGCACAATGTTGGGATTCAATGTAGGTGGGGAATTGAAATGTGGGTTTTGATTAATTTGGACTAATTTGTGGGTGGCACTTAGAAAACCTAATAAGTCTTTATATCTAAGTTTAGCTTACCTGATTCACGAGTGGTTATAATAAAAAGGATCCACAAGTTCCAAAGGAACACTGTCATTCATAGTATGATTCAATGTGTCGAGCCCCGGTAGGTGAGAATGAAAGCTTTTTTGTTTCAACCAAACACATCCTTATCCTAATATTATGATGTGGTTCTTGTGAATGTGATGAATGAATATTCTATTTTATATGTGTGGTGTTGTGACAAACATTTGCAGGGTTTATGCAGGAGAAGGAAATCACTGGGAGTCCTCTGTTTGTGAAGGCATTAAATATGTTTGATTAAATTACTTTTTAGAGATTATTTGTGTAACGTTGGATCTCTCCTTATTAACTTGTTGGATTTAGTATAGAAATCTTGTGTTGTGTCGTTGTTAATTGGTCTAGACATAATCTTGAAGTTGAACACCAACTGTTTGATTCATTTTCCCACTGATAAGACCTTGTTATGCACTTCATTGGCTGATAATTTATAAACTAACATTTATATGTTGATTATGGTCTATATTGCATATTGCAGAGGGTGTTGCAGATTTCACTGCACTAGCTAGGTCAGTAAGTCCAGATAAAAATCAAGATTTTTGAAGTACTTAATCACATATGCAATATAAACAGATTTGTTTCACAATGAAAAATGGGTCGAAACCCATTTTATGAAGGGTTTACAGCATGTTTCAAGCTTAAATTGCTCAAAAATGGGTCGAAACCCACTTTGTTTCACGCAATATGTGGGTTGCAAGCTTTGTTCCATGTTTTGAGAAAAGCTTTTTCAACCTTGCAGTATGTTATAGTATGAAAAATGGGTCAAAACCCACTTTCTTCTAAAAATGGTTTCACATATGCAGTATAAACTCATTTGCTGTATTTTGTTTTATGGTGGGAAAAAAAACTGGTTTCAGTGGACCCTTAATCAAATCAAGTTTGCTAGTAAATTAGTTTCTTAATCAAAGCAAGTTTGCTAGTGCTTACAAAATCATTATGCGATTATTGCTAACAGTATCACATTGCTAGTGCTTGGAATAACATATAATCATTATGCGATTATTGCTTGAAAAATTTGCTTCTTAATGTACAGACTTGTCTTTCGACACCCTTCCGGCCATCCGGTAGCTTTAGACTATCCAAGGTAAGTGTACTAGGGTCTTTTCTTTCTCAAAGCTTTTGAGCACATTGATGGGTTCATTTTATTACTTTAGTTATCAAAAATTTTTGTTACTTCTATTGTATATTCTATTTGGTTGGAATTTCCTGTATAACAACTCTGGTGGATCCTTAGTTGCAGTATTGTTCCCCAAAATAGACTATACGTGATTATTGTACTAGGGTTTTTATCTATGCCTCTATGTTTTAACCGTTGTATATTATAACACACATTTCAGGAATGGATAGTGTAGAAGATAATGAATGTATGTTGGTGGAAGAAAAATTAGAAGATATGAGGGAACCTACAGATGGGATGGAATTCATCAACCTTGATGAGTTCCAACGTTACGTTATTATCATGATTATGGTAATAAAAAGGGATTTTCAGTGAAAGTAATGACTAATGAAAAAGATGGTGATGGAAAACCTATAGTCATTCAGCTTTCATGTGCTCGGTCTGGGAAGCAAAAAAGTCAAGGAAAAAATGTCTTGGGATTGCGTGGGTCGAGCAAATGTGGTTGTCAGACTAAGATTAAAGGTCATATACGGATTGATGGAACAGTTTTAATGAAAAGAGTTATACTTGATCACAATCATGAGTTAAGCCCTAGTAAATCGAAATTTTATCGAAAGAATAGATCTATGAGCTCGTATGTCAAGAAGAAGCTTGATTTTAATGATAGGGCAGATATTACACCAAATAAGAGTTATTCGGCATGTGTGGTTGAAGCTGGTGGCATGATATTTTTTCATTTTCCCAAAAAGATTGTTACAATTATTTGGACAAAATGAGGAAATTGAGACTTGGTGAGGGGGATGCGATGACACTTCATAACTACTTCAAAAAAATGCAAGCTAATAATGTTGATTTCTTTTATATGATGGATTTGGATGATGAAGGTAGGTTGAGAAATGTTTTTTGGGCTGACGCATGGAGCAGAGCAGCTTACAAGGAGTTTGGGAATGTTGTTACTTTTGACGCTACATGCTTGACAAATAAGTATGAGATGCCATTTGCTCATTTTGTTGGGGTGAATTATCACGGTCAGTCAATTCTTTTGGGATGTGGATTGATATGTGGTGAGACGGTTGAAGAATTTGTTTGGCTTTTTCAAACTTGGCTCATGTGTATGAATGGCAATGCTCCGTCTGCTATAATCACTGATCAAGATAGGGCAATGAAGAGAGCCATTGAAATTGTATTTCCCAACACACGACACAGATGGTGCTTGTGGCATATTATGAAGAATTTGCCCGAAAAGCTGTCAGGTTGCAATGAATATGAGGCGATCAAGTTTGCAATGCAAAGAGTAGTTTCTGAATCCCTGTCTCATGATGAGTTTGAAGAAAATTGGCATGATTTTATTGATAAATATAATCTGCATGAAAATGATTGGTTGAGTGGATTATACTTTGAAAGGATGCGTTGGGTGCCAACATTTCAAAGAAATACTTTTTGGGCGGGGATGTCTTCAACTCAAAGGAGTGAAAGCATGAATATTGTTTTTGATGGTTATGTGAATTCGAAGACCACTTTGAAGCAATTCGTAGAACAATACGAGAATGCACTACGAAGTAAGGTCCAAAAGGAAGCTGAAGAGGACTTTAAATCTTTTAGCCGAAGGTTTCCTTGCATTACTCTTTGTGCAATAGGGATAAAATTTTGAGATGCCTATACTACAAATAAATTTAGGGAGTTCCAAGAAGAGATAGAAGAGAAATTATGTTGTAGAATTGTTGGTGAAGTTATGGATGGGAGTGGCTTTGAGTTGTACACTGTTAAACAAGACTTGGTAATAAATGATAGGCAACGATCGGTCAATTTTACAGTATCTTTTAATGTTGTCGACTTCGCCATCAAGTGTAATTGTCAATTGTTTGAGTTCAGGGGGATTTTATGCAAACATGTATTGAAAGTCTTGTTTGAAAGAGGGATTCATGTTTACCTGATAAATATGTTCTTCGGAGGTGGAGGAAAGATGTTTATTCAGATTGGGGAATGAAGCTTGAAAATGTGCGATTTGAAAAGATGTGCAATGCCTTCTATAAAATGGCTGAGTTCGCCGCTGAGGATGAAAAGAATACATGCCAAGTTCAAGAATGGATCACTTTGAAGATGGAGGAACTTAAAATTGTTCGTGGTGATGAGCATGTTGATTCACAGAGGTATTTGGAAGTGGGCACCACTACCTCTAGTTCTGGCATCCAAATTCATAGTCCATTAGCGGATCGTAGCAAAGGACGACGGTCTAATTCAGAGATGAAATCCACCGTCGAGAAGATATGTAAAAGGATACAAAGGAAAAAAAAAAAAGAAAAACACACAAAAGAATCAGGCCATTGAGACTAATCTGGTATGTGTTGCAATGAGTTTTATGAATGTATATTTTCTTAAGTCAAGAATACTGAGTTTTATTTACAAATGTCATTTGTAGGGTTTACAGTGTATGCCTTATGTTATGCCTCGTGAAAGCAATGTGATGCCTTATGTTATGCCTCGTGAAAACAATGTGATGCCTCGTCAAAGCAATAAACAAGTTTGTTATATTTACAAGGTATGAATCAGTAAGTATGTTTGCCCACTTATGATTTGTATGTTTGTTGTCGTTAAGGATGATAATACGGGGTCACACTATTTACAACCTGGAAGAATTGATCATTTCTACTCGCTCCTCTCACAGGTACATATTTTGTAATTTGTATGTTTCTCTTTTGTAGGGTTTGTTTGTTTGTTATATGTTTTGTATGCCTCCTATTATTTATTTTTTAATCTTTATTATTTATTTTTGCAGCCGCCAGGTTCAAGCAACGGAATGGACTATACAAACTATAGGTTATGATCAGGTTGGTTAATTTGGTAATTGTGAATTAACTTAATCATGAATACACAAACAAAAACCCTAGATTACAATGCAAATGCTATATCTTCTTAATGTAATCAAAGCTTTACCTGGGTGACACCTCCATACCCTTCCAGTTCCAGTTGATAGGTAAATGCTTTGTAGGAAAAAGTACCTTCATTCTAGGTCAGAAACAAAATTTTAGGAAGTTCTCTCAAGTGACGGAGCTTTATCTATTGAATTATTAATCTAGCTGTTGAATGTGCCTTATTATAGTCTATGTTCTATAACTTCTATTGATTAATTTTGTTTTTTCAGTAGCAGCTTCAGTACAAGCTTTCAGTCTAACAGTCAAATAGGCTTTGAATCACTGGGCTAAGATTATGTTGCTGGATTGCATGTTCTATCAAAGGTATATGTTTTTACTCCAACATTTTTTTTGTTTCATGAACAACTTGATACAATATTATAAAGAATAGAGGAAAGGAAAAGTCCTGGTTATTAAAACATAAACATATCTTAGTTACTAACATATTTAGTTCATCAGTAACTAAGATATGTTTGAAACTAGTTAAAAGATTTCAAAATATAAATTGGTGCACCCGGACTATGATTAGTATCTCTTTCCAGTGAAATGGAAAAATTAAAATATGTCCCTTTGGAAATCTCTTGTTCTTTTGTACATCTAATGGTCTGATTGTGGCAGAGAAAAGCATCCTATTTCTTTTGTGTGACATTTAATGTCAGTAGTTCTTAGATCTGATTGAACCATGGTTTTTAAATGGCATTATCAGGCTAGACGAGCATTAAGAGCTTTGAAAGGGTTGGTGAGACTTCAGGCCCTTGCCAGGGGCCATGCTGTGAGAAAGCAACTTCAGTACAAGCTTTCAGGGTTCGCGGTCTAGCCTCCTTGGTGAAGCCACCATCAACCTTTCTGATTTTGCAGATGCATCAAAGCCTTCTACTGTTGCACTTCCTCTTCATGGATGCAATTTTGGAACTGTTCTACATGTGATTATGATGCAGTCACTGGTTAGTTGCAGAAGCCATTTTGGCTCACTGAAACAATTTTGCTCCTGCCAGGGTATCATTGAAACCACTCTGCTATTTTTCGCACATGTTTTGAAAATTTTTGCACTATAATTGATTGGTTAAAGAAGTTGGAGTTGGAGCATATTGTCATCTTTTGGTAAAATTTTCAGCCTATATTTCTGCACTGAAAACTTTTGCCCTGTAAAAATTTTGCCCACTTATGATGCATATTGTCGTCTTTTGGTAAATTTCGGCCTATATTCAATCATTTTTTGTTCAGTTTGTATGAGAACTTGAGGTTGCCAATGCACTGTGATTGGCAGTGAAGGAAATGGTGATGGTAATGAAGCCTCCTTTACATTAACATTCCCGGGTGTTGCTTAGCCTTGAGTTGATTTTACTTAGCAGGAATAACTGTCATTATATTGATTTCTTTCTCTATTGACAAGCTCAGTACCTGTGTTGCTATCCTGTTTTTATAGCTCAGTACCAAGGAAATGGTAATGGTAAGAGTTGGTATGGAAGCAACTCGCCCTTCACAAATTTTCAGTGAATAATGCTCAAAACAATCATTGAACTTAAAAGATAGACAATCACTGCTATGTATCATACAAAGAATGAAATGGAGATGGGAATGTTCATTCAAATTAGCAGGGTGCACACACAGATGCTCACAACATCAAGTCTAATAATCCATGACACCGACAACTCCATGAAAAGCTAGAGGAAAGAATATAAAGGTAACCAGTTCAGGCTTCACACCCTATAATGTTGGTTGAAAAATCATGCACAATGACATGTTTTTCATTATTTTATCATGGAAACATACACCACAAACGAGTAAATTGGTATCATAACAAAAACTGAAAGTAGAATTCACATACCTTCAATTGCTTCAAATTTTATAAAACGATATCATGCATGTATTATCCTATCCTTAGAATCACCAAAAAGACATCATAGGTTCAATTCAATTCAGGCACATAGCTTCCATTATAAACAACCACTTAAAAATCAAAACTTGAAATAAAAAACAATCAAATTTTGAAACAAACATCATACACACAGAAGCGTAATGTCTGCATAACATGTCTGAACATAATTCATTTACTCAAAATCACTACCAATACACATCTCTTAACATAATTCATTTACTCAAATTCTCTTCACAAGTACATTATAAAACAAAATTATATCTCACATATCATCCAAAAGCTTAAAAAAAATAAGTACAAGAATCAATATAACTACCAATAACATACTATTGATCATCTCTTTGATCACGAGTTTGATCGCCACGACCCTCAAAAGCATTATTTGGTTGGTTGTTTACATCTTCAGTGTCATTTCTTCTTGACTGGTGCTCTCTTTTCGCCTCTTGTTCTATTATCGCCTCGTGCTCTAGTCTCACCTCTTCTGATCGCACCCACATGCTGTAATCTTCATAGGCTTCTTCAGCTGATTTGAAACCTTTGTACATACTACCCTTGTACCCGTCTACTTGTAATAGACAACCTGACCAAGTCACATATACTCCAGGAACACGCCCATGATAAACAACATAGGCTTTGTATGCAATTCCTGCGTTGACAAAAAAATAACATCAGATTGAATAATTTCATATAAACTCATTTACCATTTGAAAGAGGGTAACTGAGTGATTCATGCTTTCTCATGGGTGGTTGGTTTTCCTCTAAAGCTCATCACCTTGATCTTACTCCCATAGGCTGTTGGGTTTGGGAAAGAGTGATTCATGCATTCTTATGGGTGGTATGGAGGGAAATAAACAACAGATATCAAAGTCACCCTCAGAATTTGGGTAGCCACTAGGGGTTTTTTTAAAGATCCAAGATTCTCCTCTTGTATGTTTGATAGGAGAGACATATATTGTGCATAAATAGCAATTCTTGATGTCTGCTTATGTTACTTGTGGGAAGGGGTTTGTTTTCCCTTGTCCACTTGCTTTTCTTATCTAATGAATTCATTTTCTTTTATTGAAAAAAATGTGGGATAATCAATGCTCTACCATAATACTAATCCCTTGGTTTTATCTTCAAATGAAATTTCCAGTATCCAAACTTAACCAAAGTCTGAACTCAATTAGTGATATATTGCATACACAGACCCACTAATGTGGACAGCATGTGTAATTCTACACGCAGGAAGGATGCTCATAAGGAGCGGAACTAACATAACAATTGCATATTTATTTAATATGAAATTCAATTGGTTGTTAGGCAACACCTGATGTCGAATCAACAGATAAATAACAGATACAAATCTTAAACTTGAACAAAATCTATGGAAGATGAGAAAGCGTTTGGAGAAGAGATCACTATCAAAATCAAAACAAACACACATATAAAAGAAGAAACCCTAGATCTAAATCAACCCGCAATGAAAGAAGAAACTCTAGATCTAGAAACCCACCACCTGAAATCAATACGAAATCAAAGTAGAAACCCTAGATCTAGATCTAGAAATCACCAGAAATCAACACAAAATATGCAGTAGAAACCCTAGATCTAGAAACCCACCACAAGAAATCAACAAGAAATCAAAGAGAGACTTACATTTTCTTCAAAGCTTTGTAGTGTTGAAAGATTTTGAAGCTTTTTGAATGGGGACCGGTGAATTCTTTGAAGACTAAATCGAATGGGGACTAGGGAGAATCTGTTCATTCGGGGTGTGGTCTGAGCTTGATTTCTTTCTTCTGAGGGAGCTTATTTTCTTTCTTCTGTTCACTCAAAAGCTTTGGGGAGAAGGAGACTTTGTTCCCTCCCTCGAAAATTTAAGAGCAAAACTAGTTTCAGTTTTTTTTTTTTTATATCAAAACATGTGCGAGGGAGCCTCCCTCGTGCATTTCCTCGCCATCTAGAAAAATTGTTGTTTGGGAATAGGGGTGTTAATTGGTTACTGAAAATCGACCGAACCAAATCGAAATATAACCGAAAAAGTCCGAACAGAGAAAAATCAAAACTGAACCGAACCGAGTTGGTTTGGTTTGATTTCGATTTTTGTTTTTCACACATCCGAAACAACCGAATCGAACCCTTTCCCTTATCTTGTTTTTAATCCCCTAATCCTCTCTCTTATTTAATCCCCCACCAACCCACTCTTATTTAAATTCTCACCCCATTCTAATGCACCCCACGTCCCCGCCGTCAATGTCATTTTTTCTCTTTTTTAACTCTCTATATCTCTCTCTATCCAACCATTTGCAAGTTGAAATAAAGAGACATAGTTTGACTCAATCTTGTTGAAGAAAACCAAACTTTTCACTTGCTTGTAGCAAAGATGAGTAATGGTGATGACGACAACTTCGACACTTCTGATTTGATAAAAAAAACTTCTTGCAGGATGGAATTACGAGACTTGTGGAATTGTCATAGAAGATTTCAGTCTTATTCAGATCATCACATTGGTGTGGTGGAGATAGATTAAGATGCAAACAATGTAGTTATGGTTATAGTTTTTTGTATGATGTTATAGTATTGTGTATATGAGAGATATGGCAAAAAAAATTTAATCTTATGGAATTATCAAGAAAAATAGGCAAGAAAAAATTGAAAGAATTCTCTATAAATGAATAGTTGGAGCCTTGAAACTATCTGTGTTCATCTGGCATTTGTTTTTCCTTTACTGTTTCCCCTTCTCTTTCTCTTTTGTTTATTTGTACTCTCTCTGTCTCTGGGTTTTCCTCATTTGCAAACCAAACTTCATTTCCTTATTTCCATTCTTTGTAGCTTTGACTTATTCCTTTTATGCTAGAGCTAACTCGGATGTATGTAGCATCGAAAAAAAAGAAAAAAGAAAAAGAATAAAAGGGAAAAAACCGAACCCGAGCTGAATCGATCGATTAGCTCGGATTTGGTTATTTATTTGATAAATGTGAAAATCGAACCGAATTGAAAACCAAATTCTTGATTTGATTTGGTTTGGTTTGGTTTTTGTCCAACTTTGAACTCCTATTTGGGACTGAGAATGGATGAGGTCATCAAAGGAAAAAAATTCTAATTGTCGAGGGAAATGGCGAGGAAAACAGTGAGGGACCCCACAGGGTTGGGGGGAGCCGTCCATTTCCCTCGGAATGCGTGCGTTGAAAAGTCAAGCGCACATTCCGAGGGGGATGGACGGCTCCACCCCCCCCCCCCCCCCCCCCCTCCTGTGGAGTCCCTCGCTGTTTTCCTCGACACTTAGACGGGTTCCCATCAAAGGTATGATATGCCTTGGAGCGGTGATTCTAAATGGCGAGGAAACGAGCAAGGAAACAGACGAGGGAGGGAGATGTGACCCTCCATCCCCCTCAAGATGCACACCCGTGTGAATCTCGAGGGGGATCGCCCGTTCCCACGCCGCCTAGCATCACTCGCCTTGGCGATATTCTGGACGTCAAATCAATTCTCAACTTTCTAGTTTTTAGGTGTAGAATTCAACAAAACATCTGAAAAAGGACAGCTTGATTGTGAGCTGTAGTCTGAAAGCTCCAACTGTCAAAGACCCTTCTTTGTTTATATTTGGATTTTTTATTTGTGTCTCGATTATTCTTATTTTAATTTCGTAAAATATCTACAACACTAAAATAATATTAGCATTTCCTCCTTGGATTTGGGTCATTCAGCTCAGACGTGAGTGAAGTTACGGAACAAAAATAAATGGAAATGAAGAAAAGAATAATCCATCGTGTAGGCCATTTAGTATAGAATAAATTTAATGAGTTTGTGATGATATGCTTAGTGATAATTTTTCTAAAATCGTGAACTTTCTTGTGGAGTAATACTAGGGAATGTCGGAGTATATGATATGTTAAACTCAATATGTACAATACTTCATTCCAATTGCAAGTGGCATGTGATGATAACAATATACTGCAAATTAAAAACCATGTAACTAAAAAGGAATGCAGTCTGTAGCCAAAAGTATACATACTATCATCATGTGTGTAGGCATACAAGCAAAATGTCAAAAACAATGTGACTATCTAGATAGGGGGGGTTGGTGATGTCCTAACTAACCTACAACCCACGAACTAGTAAAGGGTCGAGTACCACCAAAAAGTTGAACTTACCAAAAATTAGATTGACCAAAGTCAAGTCAAGAGGATGAGGAAAAACCTTATGGATTGGTTTAATAAATAAATAAAAAAAGAAAAAATATTATTAGGGAAAGTAGTGGAGTATAGTTAGGGTTGGTTGGTGCGTGCGTGCGTGGGAGTGCGGCACTGTCTGTGTGTCTGTACATTTTTTTTTTTGTAATAATAATGAGGTTTGAGCGCCGCGGAATGAATGTCGGAACGAATTAAACGCAATATCATCTCACTGCCATTGCATTGCTTTTGCATTTGCTTTTGCTGCTGTCTATATAAAACCCAAATCTCCTCCCAACCAATCCATTTTCTCTATCGTCATTCTCTCTCTCTCGCCTTCCCTTCTCTTCCCTTCCCACAAATCAATCCCTCTCTCTCTCTTCATCTCTCGCTTCGCCACCTTCGCTCGCCTGGTTCTTCTTCAGAACTTCCTGTGTTCCTTCATCTCGCTTTCTCTCTCTCTCTACGCATAAGCGGCGGAGAGAGAGACAACCCAAACTTCTTCTTGTTTTCATTTCTTCAAACACATTCAATGGGAGGTTGTGCAAGCAAGCCCAAGGCCGACATCGACGTCGCCCAACAACCCAAACCTTTTCAAAGTGCCGACTCAATCGCAGCACCTTGTCCTCCAACCCAGAATAAGGAGGTGGTTGTCACCAAAGAGATCGTCGAAGAAGAACTCAAGAAGGAGAACCCCAATGAACAAGTCAAGGCTGATGAGAACAGCCGATCTCTTGAAAATCTATTCAAGGAGGTAATAAAACCCAACCCCCCACATTTTCATTTCTATACATCATTGTTTATCCTTGTTCACTCTACGATTACAACATTATTCAACACTGGTGTACTTAGTAGTGAATTAAAAAATTTTCATTGAATGATTGACCACACATTAGTGTGTGTATTTTTATTTATTTATTTATTTATTTTTTGAAAAAATCTAACTGGCGAGGGAAGCAGCGAGGGATCCCACAGGGGGAGGGGGAGCCGTCCATTCCCCTCGGGATGTGCGTTTGAATTTTCAACGCATGCATCCCAAAGGGAATGGACGGCTCCCCCTCCCCCTGTGGGGTCCCTCGCTGTTTTCCTTGCTACGTCCCTCGACAATTAGACGGGTTCTTATTTTTTATATTCCTATGCTAACAATAAATTATTTTTTAATTTAATTTTGTGTGTTGTAAATAGTTGGGTTATTCAAATAAAGGGCAATTTATAATTAATTAATTTTTAAGAGGACCTGATTTTTATTAGAAATATTAATAAGTTAAAAGAACAAAATTAGAAATCAATTTATTATGTTTGCTAGGTAGGGAGGATGTCCTCCCCATAAATTGGACAAAATAGTCTTCACAGCTGACCTTGGTCCAGTATAATGTCGTTTTTTCCTACTTTTTATTATTTTTTTATTTCGTAAATATTTTTTTATTTCACATGTGTGCTCTGTAATTATTGTATGACTTCATTTCTGGTCCTAAAATCATGATTATACTTATTAATTTGATAGTTTTCACATGGATTTGCTTTTGTATAATATTGTGGTTTAATCTAAGAGATAACATTTGGAACCCAAGCCAACATCAAGTTTGAGTATGTTCAACACTAGTCCCATTCATCATATTATGTTGGGTTTCTCTATGATTATGTTTATCTTATGTCTAAGCCATTATTTACAACAGTTGGTTAAAGTTTTATGTCATAATGAACAAGCCTTTGATTAATTGGGTTTGTACATAATTATGTTTATCTTGTGTGTAGAGCATGAATTACAACAATTGATTCAAATTTTAGGTCATGATGATCAAGCTATTGGGTTTGTACATGATTATGTTTATTTTAAAATTTCATGCCCACTCATGAAACTGAATATTTTATTATATTTTAACATAAATTTCTAGTAATGTTTTGCAAGAGTTGCGTAATTTTGTATTTTTAAACTTTGCACAAACGATCACATGATTTTTTTGCTAGCAACTCTTTAGCCCAGATTTTTCTGTAGCATTCGATCAAATTTTAGGAAGTTGCAAAATTTAGTGTTATTATTGTTAGCTCTGCCTAGAGGTTGCCCGTGTAATTAAAAGTCACCCTTAATCCAACATATAGTGCCAAAACTGTTCGGTGAACAATTTTTTTCTTGAAACAAAAAAGTTACTTTTAGAGGATATTTGGTTGTACATCAATTAGCTAGCCAAAATAAATTATACTTGGAGCTGGAGGAACCAAGCTATTTGTAATCCTTTAAGTGGTTTAAGAAGGAATTGGGTACCGCATAACTGACTGGTTACAGGAGGATATTCTACAGATTAGATGTTATGGTTCATCCAACTATGTTGATTTTGATTAGCGAATTTATCAGAAAAAATCTAATAATATTTTGACTTCAAACCCTTTTTTTTTTTTTTTTTTTTTTTTTTTCTATTTTGCTGGAAAAGCTCTGAGCCATGGATAACATATTAATTATTATTAACCCCATTTTATATGTTATATCAGCCATCAACTGTTTAACTAGTACGAATCATATCAATCTGCAATGAAGGGTTGAGTTCCTTGTTTAATCAGTCTTATAGTGATACTTAAAGAAGCACTAGGCAGTGATACTATATACTCGTGTTGAATGTTTTGTGATAAATTTCCCATGTCATGCAGAGTCGCTAATTTCTTAGTGCTTTGTACACGTAAAAGAGTTTGAATTACAAAGTCTTATTTTTTTTTCCTTGCAGAATGAAGGGAAGGATTCCAATGAAGATGACAAACCCAATGCAGAAAAGGTCTTAACTGAACCTGTCAAAGAAGGAAAACTTGAGTTGGAGAATGCTGCTGATAGAACAATTGTCCCTGAAGCTGAAAAGATTGAGAATACTAAAACAGAACAGAACCCTGTCCCTGCTGTGGTTGCTTCTGAAATGGTTGCAAAAGAGAAGCCAATTGAACAATTCCATGTCCCTGCTGTGGTTCTCAAAATAGAAAAACCAATTGAAGTTGCCCCAACAGTTGCTGTGGAGTCTCAAAAGCTGGAGGAACCAGAGGAAAAGAAAACAAATGGAGTAATCACTCCAAAAGTGGTCTTAACTGAAATTACACCAGCTGTTGAGTCGGTAAATGTTGATAAAATCGAGGAAAAGAAACCAGTAGAAGTTGCTACTGTCTCTATTACAGCAAAGGCGATTGATGTTTCTACTGTCTCTCCAACACCAAAGCCAGCTGATGTAGCTACAGTCTCTCAAACAATCAAGGCAGTTGAAGTTTCTAAAGTATCTTCAGCAACACCAGCGCCAAAGCCTATTGAAGATGCCAAGGTATCTCCAATGACACCAGCGGCAAAGCCAGTCGAAGTTGCTAACGTATCTTCAACTGCACCAGCAAAAAAGGCAGTTGTTGTCGAGGCCTCCCTAGCAGCACCAGCAGCCAAGGCAGTTGAGGCCTCCTCAGCAGCACCGGCACCAGCGGCAAAGGCAGTTGAAGTTGTTGTAGCCTCCCCAACAGCCCCAGCATCAAATGTTGAAGTGGTTGCTGCCTCCCCAGCATCACCAACGACGAAGGCAGTTGAAGTTGCTAAAGCATCTCCAGTAACACAAGCAGCAAAAAAGCCAGTTGAAGTTGCTAAAGTATCTCCAACAATCCCAGCAGCAAAGCCAGTTGAAGTTGCTACTGTCTCTGCAGCAACACCAGCAGCACTAGCATCAAAGCCAGTTGAAGTTGCATCATCAGTTGAGGCTCAAAAGCATGAAGGCATAGCTGTTGCCTTTGATGTTAAGGCAGTAGAAAAGGCTTCTAATGTTGATGTCAGACAAGAAGGACCTGCCTTGCCGGTATCAACGACAGAGAAGGTTGCTCAGGAAGTTCCAGTGGCCAAGTGAAGATAGAAACTGAAAAGGGAATGTAGCTTTTGTGTGATTTGTTATGTGAATGATTTGTTTCTCTACTTTTTCTATAATAGTGCTTGTCACTTATATGTATCAATTTGATGACCTTGTTTTGCTCCCTATTTCTTTTGGGTTTTGCTTCAGTGTTACATTAGAACGTTAATTGATATATAAAGGATAAACAATATTTTTGATATGGTACTTGATTTGTTGGGTTGGAAGATGGAATCGTAGAAATTTATTTTTTGGTCGCTTTTGAGATTTTTTTTATTTCATTTCTGACTGAATTACTATAACCATTATGGTCTTTAACCACCTGGATGATGATTCATCTTCTTTTGCAACTGTTATGAATGCTCAGTGTGGTCCTGTACTGTGTTGATGAAAAGACAGAAATAACAATAACAATTCCAACGATATTGCAAGTTCCCTGGCAAGGCACTATAGAGTCCATAAAAGATATAAATGAAAGTTTGTTGTTACATGTATCGGACTGTTTGGCTCGATGCTCCCAACTTTATTTTTAGATTTAGCTTTTAAAAATTACTTGGTGTACTCAAACAAAATTTATTAACATAAAAAATAAGTTACTCATATTGTTGATTGGGGACTTTGTATAAAAGATTCTTAATGTAAATGCTTGGATGTCATATTTTTTAAAGATTTTGAATGCAATTTTTTGGAATTTGATATAGAAGTTGCAACAATTTTGAAATTTATGTATTGATTTAAAGTTTGTCTTTTTATTTATTTATTTTAATACGTATTGGTTTTGTGTATTGAAATTTCTTGGTTAATGAACACATTGAAATTTAACAAATGCGTTACTGAATTTTGGTTTTATCGTTTATAGATGATGGTTACTATTGTTCTTTCATTCCATAGCCACTTAACGTCCCTGAATGAGAAATTTTGCACTAAATGATTTTTATTATTACAAAAAATGATAAGTCGGTGTTACATATATTAAATTGGTGCAACAAAGTTGAAACATCCCAAACTCCTGGTGCAACAAAGATTTGGTACAACCGAACCAAATAGTTGGGTACACATAGCAACTCCCTTTTATTTATTTTACAACTTGTCTTTCTATGAAGTTGCTGCTATGTGACACCACTACTTCCACTTTTCAACACTATTATAAGTAGCACCACCAAATACCACAAGTTTTGCTCGGTTTCGAGCGAGACAAAGGTGTATTCTTCGACCTCTTTCAACCGGCAGCACATTTTCCCGCCTCTCTCGACCTATTTCTCGGTTTGTTTGACCTCCTTCAACCTCTTTCTCTCATATCTCATTCCCGAAACATTTTTTTTTAACATTACGACTATTTGGAGTTAGGGATTGGAGTTTGAAGATTTAGGGGTGATTTCGATATGAAGGAGGAGACTATGAATCTCGCACCTATATTGTGAAATTTTTCTTAAATCTCGCAGAATAATAGGTCTGAAAAAGCTAAGTAACACTGTCATAGATCACTCCTATATCTTTCAATCTTTAAAGCCCCAACCCCAAATATTTAAAATTTTGAGAAATAAGATTTTTAGAAAATGAGATAAGAGATAAAGAAGTCAAATGAGGCATCATAACGTGTTATCAGTCGAGAGAGGTCGAATAATCCACTTACATCTCTCTTGAAGTCGACCAAAAGTATGAGTTTTAGGTATTTGATGTTGGTGTTAATCAAAATTTTGGGATAATAGTGTTAGAAGTGAAAGTGGTAGTGTCACGTAGCAACAACCTCTAAGAAACCAGGTCATGATGAACGTCGTGATTATCATGAGATCATTAACAATAACTATAACTTGGTGCCCATTACATCTTACTATTACAAATGCAGAGCCCCAAATCTACAGTGACTAGGGTTGCACCAGTCCGGGTAACTAGCCTGAATACTCAAGACCGAGAATCGGATCGACCTTTTAAAGACTGAATTTTTTAAAACCAAGCCTAGACAGGTTAACCAGGTCCTGAGTCATCGATTTTGGGATGGGCTGTGCCGGTCTCGGTCATTCAAAGCTTATCCTAATCCCAAGCGACCCAAGGTACCCAATTTGTACATAAATTTTGATTCTTGGTGATGACACATTAAACAACCATTCAATCATGGCCGAACACGTGGCATAAACTCATTAGGGACAATTAACAGGTCTAATCACTAAAGCCCACAGAGGCATTAATGATGGACCACGACACAAACTAAAGGCCTAAGCGTCAGACCCAAACAAATCTCTCCATAAGATAACAGAGTCGTTACAAAGGAGACAAGTCATGGCGGGAATCTCTCTCCCAATGATGTATCTCAATGAAATAGGAGACATTATGAGAAACGTCCCCCTTCATTACGCCATGCATGCTTAAGTCGCGTACAAAGTTAATTACTCTTATTATATAAGGTAAAGGAGAAAGAAGAGGAAGGTAAATACAAAAAAAAAACCTACAACTATACTCTGTCCAAATTCATATTCTTCCCAAGTTTATTGACTTAAGCATCGGAGTGCCTCGGCCACTAACAAGGTGGTCTTTGGCAATCTAATCCTATTTTGTAGGTCGAATCTCGAGAAAAACAGGTTTGGACGCGTCAGTTTGGCGTCATCCATAGGGAACGACAATTTCCTTAAAAAAAAAATAGGGTTGGTAGTTTCTTTAGAACAAACCAGCAACAACAAATATAGTGCAAATGGAACCCCCTACAAACTCTTAGTTAGCAACACTCAGGGTAACCCTTCATTTAGTGAAACTCAACTCCAAGTGGACACATCCCTAATCCAGCATTGGGAGGACCAGTTGTGCAAAACAGTGAATTGTCATCGCGAGATATAGTAGCCCACACCACTCAATTGGAACCCCCAACAAGCCCCTACTCTTGGGGGAATGATAATGGATCCTCGTATGGATCAACTTTTGGCCCACATGGCCCAACTCACCAAAGTGGTCGAAAGGCTCACACAAGAACGCGCTCAACCTGTTAAGCACATCAAAGATCCACTTCACCAGAACTCAGCCAATCGTCCTCAGGAGAACAAAAAAGCCCATGCAGAGCTTCGAAAATTCAACCTTGAAATAAACGAATCTCAAGACAATGGATCCAAAACTGGGCTTCCCCCCCCCCCCCCCCCCCCCCCAAATTCCTGATAGGGGCATAATTAGGCTACTTTTAGTACCATATTTCTATATATATTTTTAGCTATTACTTGTTAATTATGGTACTAATTGCTATTTTCATGTTTGTGTAGGTTTCCAATTACAATATTTTAAAATAGAAGCAAATTGGCAATTTAGAAATACTAATTGCACAAGGAAATCACACCAACAAGGAAACCAAGCAAAGAAGGAAACAAAACAATTATAAAAGGGATGATACCTTGCTTTGAAGAGATCCATCCAGCAATAGCATCCATCCACGACTTCCATCGCCCATCCAGAATAACCCTCGCATTCACGGCCTCTATCACTCCCATCGTTACCTCGCCAAACCCTAGCCGCTGTCACCCAGAATCCATCCACGCCTCGCCATCACAACCACAGCCTCATCAATCATCCTCGCATCACAACCATCAGCCCAACACCGCCCCTCAATCTCGTTATCTTTTCTCTGTAGCAAACCCATCCTCACAGATCCCTCCTCCTCGCAACAATCCATCGAGCAACCTCACAACTGCCAGACGTTTGCAATCGCCGACCTTCCATCACTTTCTCGCACCACCCAACGTCGCAGCCCCTTCTCACAAGAGCATATCGCGAAGAGGAAGGAGCAGAGAGACTGGTGAAGCAGATCGCGAAGTGAAGGAAGAGTTTGCGCTATTTGCACCCCAGCTTCCACTCAGTATCACCACGCACAGGTGACAACGTTCCTTCTAATCTCTTTATCTTATTTTTAGTTTGATATTTAATTATGTATTGCTATTCAAAGATGATTGATATGTCTAACTAAACTTCTTTTAGTTAGGGGTGGATTCGAAGTCCCGAACATGTGCTTTATAAATTAATTGAATTTAATCTTCCTTGCTATTAGTGATTGTGTTTTGCTTAACTGCTTTATAGAGAACTTTTCTTTGTATCTTTGTTAAGGTGGCCAACTTAGTAAGCATGCTAGGATCTGGGGCTAGAGTATAGGAGAGTTTACCCTAATTGTTATAATCTTGTACTCATAAGTAGTAAATACCAAGGAACGTTGATAAGGTTAAGTCAAAACCTAGGTAAGAACAAGATGTTGATCATACTTGTAATTGCCTAGTCAGTGTTCATATTTTCATCAAAACTTAATGATCTTATATTGTTAGTTAACTTGCGATTCCTGTTTAGATAGCATGATAAGAATAGTTTGAAAGCGACGCTTAGTTTAATTCAACGAACTTGGGAAAATAATAAGATTAATGCAATGTGGTCACGGTTAATCTTGAGCATTGTCTCTCACGAGTTAGCAAGTGATTATTGAAGATTGATTTATAAGCATATGTTTGGTGTGTGGAGATAAACCCTTAGCTAATTTCTCATATTTGCCATCCATTTAGTTTATTATCTTTACAGTAATTTTCGTAGTTATTTTCATAGTTTAATTTAGAAAATCCAATCCCCTTTTATTTAATTAATTAGGTTGTTAGTTGTCGTTTTTTTTTTTTTTTTTTAAAAAAAAAAAAAAAATTGGGTCGTTGACCTTTGTTATTTATTTATGAATCCATGCCCGAAGGCTACATGACTGACCCAATAGGGTTAACCAAACCAGACCCGAAGGCTACAATATTGTTGCCACTTAATGTCCTCGTCGCCTCCATCTCGCATAGAGACTTGCTTTCGCTCCGGTCCATCGCCTCCACCTTGCATGAAGACTCGCTTTCGCTTCTCTCCGATCTAGTCCATCTAAGCAGATGCATTCAATACTCGAAGGCTTATCAACGGCGGAGCAAATGTGCTCCTAATAATCGGGCGAAAACTCACAAAATCATAACTGGTGAGTCTCGAACCCGCGACCTCTCACAAGGAGAGTGGATGTCCGACCAACTGAGCTACAATCGGTGGACAGTTGTCGTTTAGTTATTATTAGTGTTAATTGACAAGCTCTCTAATCCCCGGTCTTGAACGATCCCTACTTATTCTATACTACAATCACAAAGTAGGGTATTAAGTTGTATGCTACTAAAATAGCGCATCAATTTTTGGCGCCGTTGCCGGGGATTAGTAAAATTGTTAATTACTTAACAGTTTTTTTTATTAATTAAAATTTTTCTTTTTATTAAATTTTTTTTCTTTTTGTCAGGCTGCATGACATTAAAACAAGCGCTTCTTGGGAGGCAACCCAATTAGATTTGCTTTCTTTATCCCTTTATTTTCTTTTCGTTATTTTTGCTTTTGTTTGTTAGTAGTTTGTTTTTCCGCTTTTAAATCTTTCATTACATGTGCTATAATCTATTCACATTGAGGACAATGTTAGGTTTAAGTGTGGGGGGAACAAAACGTTGTTTTATTTTGAAAAAAAAAAATTTGTCTGTTCCTTAAAAAAAAATTAAAAAAATGTTGGTTTTTATTTTCTTTGTTGGTATTAGTGTCATAAATTTTTTTTTTTAAATTTAAATAAAATAAAATAAAATATATAGTTTTTTGAGTCTTAAGATACTTTCCAACACAATGATGAGATTTGATTTTTAATTGCACGACTTTAAGGTGATTTATAAACATGATTTAAGATCTATTATTATTCTTTGGTTAATGTTTATTCATGGTCATCATATGCAAATTCACATGTAATCAACTTAGTAATTGGTACTCATAGCATGCTTAGTTGAATTTAACTCATATGTGAGTTTTGAGCTTATTGTTCCTTTGACTTTGAGAGATTTTAGTTAGGTCATCTTTTATTTCTTTTGTCAATAATAATTCGTTGCATGATCTCAATTTTGTTTGCTTTGGTTGCTACTTGGATTGCTTTCAAAATTAAGAATTAAACACTAGAACTTGTATTAATTTTGTTCAAAGCATCATATTGAATTGCATAACATGCTTGACATGATAAAGACACCTAGTTTCCACCATTGCCAAATAAGCCTGATCCATAATATATTTCCTTTAGGTTAACCCCATTGAGCCTGTTATTAAGCCTTTAGTTTCATTACCCTCATTTTCTATCCCTAACCTAATAAGAAGAGTGGAGCATAATTTTATTTGCAGAGACTTTATTGTGGTTCAAGGTATGTTGAAAAACAAGTGTGGGGGGGAACCCTTGAGGTAGACAGTTCAAGAAGAAAGAGTTACAAAAAAAAATTAAAAATTAAAAAAATAAAAAATTTGTTTTTTTAAAAAAATAAAAAAAAATTACAAAAGAGATACAAGTCCTTATCTATATCCATTCAGTATTACAGTACCATACAGATAGTTCAATTCTTTTCAGTAGATACAAAATAATTGCTGAAGCTCTTCATTATCAATGAGCCACCTCGTCATTTTCCCACTTATGTCTTGAACCATATGATTATTTGCTAATGCCTCTAATCTTATTGCATGTTTTCACCATTTCTTCAAGCCCTTTGAAAATTTCATATCCGTTATTTCTCTTCCCTTGACCCCTGGCCCCATTACAACCTGAATTAAGACCTTTTGATTGAGTGTGTCTTGCAATGTCACGATGTGGATATTCGAATGAGGTATGAGCATATGGTGTCACTAGTTCTTGCATTCAAGTAGTAGCATTCCTTCCATGAGATCATATATCTGGAAAAAAAAAGTCAGAAAATGTCTTTTCTTTCTTGTTATATCATATGTGAGCTATTTGTTTCCCTTTTACATCAATCCTCTCACATATAACTAGAATAGGAAGAGTGATTTTACCAAACAGTCAGTGAAAAAGAAAAGAGTGCATCCAGTGAGATTTTTGGGTTAATTCTTCTTGGCACGCGCTTGAGTTCACAATCACTTAGATTGATTCAATTGTGAATTTTTATATCATTGCTATGAACATGTATTAATTTTCGAATGATGTTGATTTAATCTCGTGTTTACAAAGAATCTTAAAATGTCATGATCTATTGAAAATCTCTGAGACAAATGTTGGAAAGTATAGATTGAGTATTTTATTTTGTTTCTTGGATTTACTCGAGGACTAGCAAAAGATAAGTGTGGGGGAATTTGATAGGGGCATAATTAGGCTATTTTTAGTACCATATTTCTATATATATTTTTAGCTGTTACTTGTTTATTATGGTACTAATTGTTATTTTCATGTTTGTGTAGGTTTCCAATTACAATATTTTAAAATAGAAGCAAATTGGCAATTTAGAAATACTAATTGCACAAGGAAATCACACAAGCAAGGAAACCAAGCAAAGAAGGAAACAAAACAATTATAAAAGGGATGATACCTTGCTTTGAAGAGATCCATCCAGCAATAGCATCCATCCACGACTTCCATCGCCCATCCAGAATAACCCTCGCATTCACGACCTCCATCACACCCATCGTCACCTCGCCAAACCCTAGCCGCCGTCACCCAGAATCCATCCACGCCCTGCCATCACAACCACAGCCTCATCAATCATCCTCGCATCACAACCACAGCCTCATCAATCATCCTCGCATCACAGCCATCAGCCCAACACCGCCCCTCAATCTCGTTATCTTTTCTCTGTAGCAAACCCATCCTCACAGATCCTTCCTCCTCGCAACAATCCATCGAGCAACCTCACAAATGCCAGACGTTTGCATTCGCCGACCTTCCATCACTTTCTCACACCACCCACCGTCGCAACCCTTCTAACCAGAGCATATCGCGAAGAGGAAGGAGCAGAGAGACTGGTGAAGCAGATCGCAGATCGCGAAGTGAAGGAAGAGTTCGTGCTATTTGCACCCCAGCTTCAACTTAGTATCACAATGCACATGCGACAACGTTCTATCTAATCTCCTTTTCTTATTTTTAGTTTGATATTTAATTATGTATTGCTATTCGAACATGATTAATATGTCTAGCTAAACTTCTTTTAGTTAGGGGTGGATTCGAAGCCCCGAACATGTGCTTTATAAATTAATTGAATTTAATCTTCCTTGCTATTAGTGATTGTGTTTTGCTTAACTGCTTTATAGAGAACTTTTCTTTGTATGTTTGTTAAGGTGGCCAACTTAGTAAGCATGCTAGGATCTGGGGCTAGAGTATAGGAGAGTTTACCCTAATTGTTATAATCTTGTACTCATAAGTAGTAAATACCAAGGAACGTTGATAAGGTTAAGTCAAAACCTAGGTAAGAACAAGATGTTGATCATACTTGTAATTGCCTAGTCAGTGTTCATATTTTCATCAAAACTTAATGATCTTATATTGTTAGTTAACTTGCGATTCCTGTTTAGATAGCATGATAAGAATAGTTTGAAAGCGACGCTTAGTTTAATTCAACGAACTTGGGAAAATAATAAGATTAATGCAATGCGGTCACGGTTAATCTTGAGCATTGTCTCTCACGAGTTAGCAAGTGATTATTGAAGATTGATTTATAAGCATATGTTTGGTGTGTGGAGATAAACCCTTAGCTAATTTCTCATATTTGCCATCCATTTAGTTTATTATCTTTACAGTAATTTTCGTAGTTATTTTCATAGTTTAATTTAGAAAATCCAATCCCCTTTTATTTAATTAATTAGGTTGTTAGTTGTCGTTTAGTTATTATTAGTGTTAATTGACAAGCCCTCTAATCCCCGGTCTAGAACGATCCCTACTTATTCTATACTACAATTACAAAGCAGGGTAATAAGTTGTGTGCTACTAAAATAGCGCATCAATTCCATTTAGGATTGGAGTCACGGATCCATATATGTTGTCTGAACTTGCTATGCGACCTTTCTTCGACCAAATCATGAACACCTATCTACCCAAGAAGTTCATCCCACCAAAGTTCGAATCTTATGATGGATCCATCGGATCATTTTTGTGCTACTTTCACCATATGATGGCGCTAAATAAAGCTCAGACTACACCACGACGATAAATTGGTTTCAACAACCTTCAGCCACGATCGTTAGACTCCTTCCAGGCACTGGCCACAACCTTCATTACTAGATTCATTGGAAGTTAGCGGATCAGAAAGAGTCTACACTAGTTGCTTCATATCAAGCAAAACCCTAACGAGACTCTCAGATAATACATTACACGATTTACTGACAAGCTGACCATGATTGACGAATGCAGTGATGACACAACTGTGACCACTTTCACTTCCAGACTCAAGGGAGGACGGTTATACAAATTTCGAACTCTGGAACCTCCAAAGAGCATGGCACCCTGTTAAAGAGTGCACAAAAGTATATCACTCTTGAAGAAATGTGGGTTGTCAAGAAGAATAGCGAGTCCGACAAAATGCTTTTCCCAACGAACCGGGAAAGAAGAGACAGCGGGCATCCTAAAAGGCATTGAACCAGTAGCAAGTCCGAAAACGACGAACAACAGTCCGGGAAGTTGCAATTGGGCAGAGTAAAGCCTGAATGGTCAACTCACTTGGTTGACACGAAGTACAAGTCATACACCGCTTTAAAAGCGAATAAGGCAATGGTTCTGAAGATCATGACGAATTGGGAAGATGCCAAGTGACCACCCAAACTGAGGGGAGATCCGTCAAGATGAGATAAGAACAAATATTGTTCTTTACACAAAGACCATGGACACGATACCAAGGATTGCCACAATCTAAATAATGAAATCGAATATTGGGTCCAGAGGGGACGACTCGGTGAGTTCGTCGAACTAACAGAAAAACAGTCCAAGGGAATAGAAAAAGTGGACCCCGCAGTAGGGTGGAATGGACAAGCTAAAGGGTTAGTATACGTCTTTCATGGCACACCTAGAGATCAGGGATAGTCTAACCAATCACAAAAATGATCTGTCAGAGAATTGCGGACAAGAACACGTCATCTTGATTTTCTCGTCCAACTCGCTAGAATAAATCGACCAACCCCTACGCTGACTTCTTCAAAAAGATATACGTAGGGTGTTCATTTCTCCCATAATGACTCCCTGGTAATATCAGTTTCAGTAGCAAAATGAGAACTCAAGCGAGTACTCATCGATACGGACAGTTCCGCCAACCTCTTATACCTGGCAGCATTTCGCAAAATGAAATTCAATGTGGAATCGCTCACACCCACCGAACAACCTATGGTGGGCTTCAGTAGTGAACAATGCTACCCACTCGGACGAGTCTGGTTGCCAGTAGTGGCAAGAGCACCAGGCAAACAACGAGTCCTATTAACGAACTTATTTGTCGTTGACTCCCCGTCAGCATACAAAATGTTTTTAGGAGGACCCTAGCTGCACGATATGGGTGCAGTATCCTCCACCATGCATTAATGCCTCAAGTATCACATCGATGATGATGTTGGGGTCATTAAAGGTGATTAGCCAACTGCACGCGAATGCCACTATGCAACAATGAAGGCTCCCAACAAATAGCAATCATAGTCAGGACTAAAGAAGCCATCACAACA
Source organism: Berberis vulgaris (assembly GCA_963556465.1). Taxonomy (NCBI): domain Eukaryota; kingdom Viridiplantae; phylum Streptophyta; class Magnoliopsida; order Ranunculales; family Berberidaceae; genus Berberis; species Berberis vulgaris. The sequence continues at coordinate 74,331,684 of OY747124.1, read as the reverse complement.
GTCGCCCAATCAACTACAGATGGACCGATCCCCCCATACGATAGTGCAGCTCCAACTAGTCTACGAGGATGGCTGAACACTGGCCAACCAGAGGAAAAAGCGACACCAATCCACCTCGATAGTCCAAAAGGCAGCAAAAGTGTTCAAATTGGGACAAAACTTCACCCGAAACTGACTAAACAACTAATCCAACTGCGCACAGTTAGTGACCAAGACCTCTGCCAGAAGTTAAAATCATCTTTCGGCTTGCCCAAATAAGCAGGCAAAAGCAAATAGCAGACAATATTTTTGTTGACCTTCAACGTCATTAGATAATGCAACACATTTCGTTCAGACGGATCCCAACCTTCACTAGAGCACCAACCAAAACTCTCCAGCCATTGAGACCCATCTTAGCAGAATGAATGCCAATCAAATCCAGATAAGCCCATATGACATCCGGAACTGGGAAACGGAGACTAGCCCTGAACACTCCAGAGTATAGGGCTATGCAATAGGGCTGTCACCGTCTCTTGGCAGCACAAAATGCAAGTCAGACGGAATAGAATATGTACGGCGGAGGTCTTCCAAGGTGGCTTGGGTTGCCAGCATAGAATCAAAGAACTCCACGCAATGGGCTAAATGAGCGTCACTCGGAGATCTCTTGAGATTCATGGTGAAAAGCTTGTTAACTTAGAATGTAAGAAAAAATAAACAAAACAAACTCTGCGAATGAAAGAAGGCGTAAAGAAGATAACACAACCCTCTAACGCCCTTATATAGGGATGGGCAACGAAAAGACAACCAATGGAAGATCGTGCAGGAAATAATGGTTGCAAGAAACCCTAAAATCACGCCAAAATAAGTTGATTGATGGTGTGGTGGAGTAGTGGTAAAATCATGGCCATTGAGTCTACAGTTGTTAACGAGCCCACTAACTAGGGGGATAGCTAATGATACATAAAAAAAACCATTCGTTCATGGTCAAACATGTGGCATAAATCATCTCTCATTAGAGACAATTAATAGGTTTGATCACTAAAGCCGACAGAGACATTAATAATGGACCACAACACATGCTAAAGGCCAAGCATCAGGCCCAAACAAATTTTTTCATAAGATAACAAAAACATTACGAATGAGACAAGTCATGGTGGGAATCTCTCCCCCAATGATGTATCTCAATGAATGAGGAGACTGTTATGAGAAATGTCCCCTTTTTCATTGCACCATGCATGCTTAAGTCACGTATAGAGTTAATTACTCTTATTATATAAGATAAAGAAGAAAGAAGAGGAAGGTACATACGAGGATAACAGATTTGGCAATCTAACCATGTTTTGCAGGTCAAATCTCGAAGAGATCAGATTTGGACACATCACTTGGTTTGGCTTTCAAGGAAGCATTTTGGTTTTGATTGGGTTTTCGTGTTGCAAATTAGGTTGAAAGCAGTGTTGCTGTAGCTAGATCTTTGGACAATTCCAAGGACTCATAGTGGGTGTTGCTGAGCTGCCTATGGTAGCAATGGCAGGTAGAGCTAGACACAGAAGGTGGAGGTGATGAAAAAGAATGCACTCCAATTGATAACACTAACACTACTATCAATGTTGCCAATGTTGAAGACAAAGCTGAAGTTTTGCTTGTTGTGGAGGAAGATGATTGCAATGTGGGAGGATGGAGGTGGAAAAAGAAGTTTTAGCTACTATGGTAATTGATGCAGTTGTTTTCCGCTCCCTGCTTTGACCTAGTCCTGTTGACCTGCACAAGTAACGCACGTGAGCCATGGACCACCGTTGTGGTGGCCGATGGCACTTCGATGCTAAAGTCAGATAGGGATTTGAGGAAGGTGTAATGCTATAAACAGGGAATTTTTAGCGTACCTTAACTTACCAACCTCATGTCTTATTTATAGTGCAGGAGTCCTTGTTCGACCAGGCCATCGAGAACGTAGTTTATTAAGGAGATCTTCGTGGAAATCCTTCTCTAATTAGGAGTCACGCTGTAGAAGGGAAGTTCCCTATTAGCCATGTGCTTCTAGATACCCTGGAGATAGTTTCCTATCATAGGGTAATCTGTAAGAGGAAGTTTCCCTACGTGATATGTACTCTAGTATTTGCTTCCTAATCGAAAGCAGAAAGCTGCTATAATTGCCTATCTGAAGTTGATCCCCCAGATACTTGCCTTAAGAGGGCTTGTGGGTATTGAGGTCAGTTGTGAGACGCGTGGGCTTAGCAAGCTATAAGAATTTGGGTTCGTCTAGGGGACTGCATGGGGCTGGTTTAGAACCACTCGGGGAGGATCAGTGTAGGGCTGACGTTGGGGTTCGTGTTTCCTCGAGATCATCATGACACGTGTATGGCTCAGGGATGTGACCGTTCTGGTGTATCATCAACTACTCCCCCCGAGTTAGTGGGCCATCACAACAGTTCACTAAGTCATCTCTTAAAAAGATACGCCGCTCATGATGATTGAGTCCGAATTGTTGCTTGAGCCGTGCGTTGCATTTAATGAACGTGCGTCGGTTCAATGGAAAATAATTAGGAACCTAATCCATATTTAGGTCACCCGTTGTGCAGAGTCTGGCCCTTTTATTTTCTTTGCTTTTGAAAATATTGTTTTGTTCATCTTCTAACTAAAAAAATGTTTGTCTTCTTCGTGGCTCAAAGAAACCTTCTTGATGAAGCAACCTTGGCTCGGGGCCTTGAGGTTTTTGAAGACAGGTTACTTTCTAACCTGGCCTTGCTAAGATCCATATGAAGTTTGGGTTCCTAAGGACCTATCGTTGTCTGTTCTGAAGGGTGACCAGACGCCAATGTCAGCAACTGCCGGGTTCATCTACTTGCACCGGAGGATGCTTCAAACCAAAGTACGCTTTCCCGTTCTGGATGTGATTTGGGAATTCTTGGACTTCATTGGGATTCCTCCGACCCAATTGGGGCCTAATGGATACCGGATCATCCTTCTCATTCTAATTAGGGCGAAGGAAGCTGGCGTCCACGTGACTCCTCGAGTGATCAAGTTGTTGACTTCTCCCCGATTGAAGAGTAACGTCATCTATAAGATGACATCACCGGCTTGCTGCGCGAATCTACCAGATAACTTCAAGTTTTGGCAGAAATATTGCTTCTTAGCCCCTGCGGATTCAAAGTACTTCCAATTCAGGGGTCGTCCGCTCGAGCGGGAGTTTAGACCACTCCGTAAGTACAACTTTTTCTTCTGGTTTCGATGCGCTTGATTATGTGCTAATCGTTGCTTGTTCTTCTTCGCAGGAAGGTTTCCCACTACTCCTCTTACCCTAGAGGAGCAAAACACTATGGAGACTTTCAGTGGCTTGTCAATAAGGAATGTGGTGGATGTTATATGCGTTCCCAACTTTGTTTGCAATGGGTTGTGGACAACTAGCACGTGACCCCCACTCTTTACCGAACATCACGAGTTAAGCTTGAAGATGGACCCCTTCTAGGAAGAGGAAGGTCGCTGGGGCCAAAGCTTCTGTGTTGTCCGACACGAAGGAGTCATCTGAGACGCTTGCCTCCTTCATGAGTTCGAAGAGGTCTCTCATCAGAACTGGGTTGTCTTCAACACGACCCGCTCCAGTAAGTGAAGAGCACTAGTACGATCGGCCCATCAGGGCGAAGGTCGATATATTTGGCAGGGAAAAAGACTACCTGCGATTTGCAGGTGTCAACGATATGTTGAATCTCAGTGTTGTGCAGGCGGAAGCTTTGAGTAAGCGATTGATGAGGGTTGTAATGGCGGCCTCTGCCGGTGTCGATTCGCACGGGAATGTTCCTGTAGAAGGTTGCTATGAAGATTCGCCTGAGGTTCTGGAGCCTGACCGTCCTGCTGGTGTGTTGTCTGATAGTGGTCGTGGTGGCACGGGCCAAGTTTCTTATAGTTCGCATTGTTCACCGTCTCGTTCCAGGCCACAACTCGAGGTGTTGGAGGGTCGTTTGGATAACACGCTTCCTCATCTTCCTCCGAATCCTGATAAGTCATCTCGTACTAAAGGGTCAGTTGTTCATGACAAGGGAAAAGTTGCGAAAGAGAGCTTGGGAACAGTTGCGAAAGAGAGCCTGGGAACAGTGGCGACTTCGAAGGGTGGTGCCAGTGTAAATCCTTATCCGGGGGAGTTTCATCCGGATGCGTGGATCAGCCTCTTTGCACCAAACTTAAAAAATATGGGCACTCAGGTCTGGCATCGGGAGGTTGACGTGGAGTATGCTTCGAGGAAGTATATAAATAGGCATCATAGCTGGCTGATGGATTATGCTCAAAACCTGAGGATGATACGCTAGAAGGGTGTATGGATAAAGGTTTAAAGTACCTTATGTTGGGTATGTCTCACTTGTGCCAGGTGTCGATTGTTGGAACAGAAGTCGAGGCGGCTCGTGAGAGGGTGTACACCATGGAGCGTGTCTTCTCGCACATGCAAGCGTTGTATTCCGACGCACTTTATGAAATTGAGCAGCTGGGGAAGTAGGTTGAAGATAAGAGGTCGGAGCAGTCAGCTATGGTTGTTGAGACTCAGACGGTGCATTTGGAAGCTCTTGAGCGTTATCTAGCGGAGGTCATGTCTACGAGGGACAAATTCAAATAGGAGTTGGACCGAGCCCGCCAAGACATGGAGGCTGACTGGGCTGCTCAGAAGCAGCGGCTGAGGCGAGTTCTGTACTGCAGTCTCTCGCTAAAGTGAATGCTTTGAAGGAGGCTGACTGGGCTGCTCAGAAGTAGTAATTAGAATCCGATGTGGAGTTCAATGCTCAGGATGCAAGGAAGGCCGAGGACCAGCTCGCATTAGAGACGCACGTGCTCAGTGCTGTGAAGAGCAGTTTGGCTACAGAGCAGTCTCAGGTTGATGCGTTGACTGGCAAGTTGGAGCTATTGGAGCGTGAACTTGTTGACATGAAGGCGCGAGAGGAAGAACTTTTGAAGGAATAGGGCAAGTGCGAGTTCCGTTGGGTCTTCCATGACAGATAGAAGCTGCTAGCGCTGATGGGATCTTGGCCAATATAAGAAGATGACGTATGTAGACTTGTTTGTTTCCTTTACGTCGTCGGACGAAGAGGGCGGTTCGGACCCTGATGCTCAGGCTGTGGCACGTATGGACGCAGCTCCTGCCCCTTCCTCCGTTAAACTTAACTCTTTTGTTTTTATACCTTCTCCTGATCGGGAGTAAACTTTGTGTACTTGTACCCATTTTGCTCTGTCTGTTAATGAAAACAGTTTTATCTTGACTGCGTTTTGTACTTGTTTTGTATTTGTTGTCCCTATTGTGCATTTTTTGTTTTGCCTTGTCGTCTTACTTTGGCATAGGCTGGTTGGATTGATAGGAAGTTGAATGGTCTGTATGTTGCTAAGAGCTTGACCGTTTGCGCTGCGAATGACTAAGAGTCATTGATGCATAGTCATGTCCGATAGTGGACATGTCGAGGGTTGCGTTACCTGAGTTGTGTCTTGTCCTTAAGGTAAGTTGTTGGGGGCTTATCTTATGATCAATCTCAATTCTTACCACAAGTGCACGGTTATCTATTGAGTTAGATAAAGGCAAGTACGGATCGAATCCCACAATGAGAGCTATAAAATTCGGAAAACTAATCTTTAAATTTCTTTTAAAACTTAACCAAGTTAGAAAAAAAAAGTGATTAGTGAAATGTTTGAAATAAAAATGCAAAGTAAAACCTAAATATGAGAGTTAGGGCTTTGAGTTTACCATCATGAGTATGACACCTTTAGGCCACTCTAAGATTAATCATTCCAAATTCATTAACACGTCCTAAGGTAGGTTTTCATCTCACCTTAGGATGGAAAATATGGCTTTATGATCAAATTGATTTCAAGCTTAAGTATATTAGTAACTTAATAATCAAATGTGGATTTAAAAGCATACAAGGAATCCATACTTAAATGAAACACCAAATATCTAGCAAATCACGATGAAACTTAAACTAAGAATATATAAACATTGTAAGGGGTTTGTTAGAGAAATTGCAAGTATAGAAACTCATCGAATCTTGAGCTTAAGAAGTAGAAGAAGAAACATGAGTTGAATTCATATAATGAAACACAAAACATCTAACTTACCTCATAGATTCGTGACACAACCAAACTACAAGACCAATCTAACTACACATGATTATCTAATACATGAAAATGGAAATAACTAATATAAAATAGAGCCATCTTGGAGCTATCCTCCCATGGGCTCACCCACACCCTAAGGTGTGATGTTAGCCAAACATGGTAAGCTCTTGGCCAAACTTCACTTATTTCTGTCTAAACTACAACTACTTCAATTATTTCTCTTCAAAAGTGTTTCAAAGTATATCCCTCAAGTATCTCCATGTGTGTGGTATTTATAGATGAAAAAAGGTGAGACTTATAGATAGAGATAATGGGGTGGAAGGTGGAGTGTTGGAGTGTAAAAGTGATAAAGTAAAGATATGGAAGAGTGTAAAAGTGAAATAAGGTGGAGTGTAAAAGTGATAAAGTAAATATATGGAAGAGTGTAAAAGTGAGCATAGATAGTGGAGTTTGTGGCAGGGTGATGGCAGTGTCTGATGGAAAAGAGAGGGAGGGAGGAGAATAAGGGAAGATAAGAAGAAGGGAAGAGAAGAAGATGAAAAGAGGGGAGGAAAGAGAAAATTTTGAGTTTTTATTGGTGGTGTGGGAGAGAAGTGGTAATGTGGGAAATAAAGTAGGTGGTGTGGGAGAGAAGAAGTTGATATGGTGGTGTGGTACAGTATTGTAGGTGGTGTGAAACAGTCGCTACCATAAAAAAAATAGCATAAATCTTATATAACACTTGTGCCATGAGACCGAAAAATTGAAATAAATTCAATTCTAAGGTGAATAGATAATACTGATAAATAGAAAACAATATTCAAAAAAGAAAATCATGAAACGAAAATAAAACATCAACCGACACTCATATGAGTGGATTTTGTGTAGTTTAAATGCTGAAAACCATCCAGTCCATAGTGTCATAATAAAACACGCAATCGTAAGTCGGGTACCACCTTTTATGAGGCTTTAACTACCTAGAAGCATAAGAAACAACTTTCTGACCCTGCATCAATGCACACCCTAAGCCAATACCTCTAGCATCGGTATACACCACTAACTTGTGCCCTTTCACAGGGATAGTCACTATAAAAGACGTAGTTAATGTTGTCTCAGTTCCTAAAATGATTTCTCACAATCATCAGTTCACGTAAATTTCACATTTTACTTACTACTCTACTAATAATATAATTTTTTTTTTTTTACATTACATCTATTTAAGCATGCGCGTTATTTATCTATATGTGTGTAAATCTATTTATTGAGTGTTATTAAAAAAAAAAAATTGTTACTTGTATTAACAATATGTGTATCCCTATTGGAATAAATAATATGTTTGAAATTAAAGTGTAGAAATCTTAATATGGTGAAATTAAGAGATATTTATTTTGAATTTTTTTTGAAGTGCTAAATCGACAATTTTACAAGATGGTGTGGTGTGAAACTTTTTTTTTATTTGTAGTCTTGTTTTTTTTAATTATTTTTTTAACTTTTTATTTTCTTGTTATATGTTGAATCGTTGTTGTGATCATTGTTAATTGATAAATTGCTTAACGAGTATTGTTATAATTATTTGAGGCTATTGCAAAGTCTTAAAATGTGAACAAAATTATTTAAGATGTATCATTTTCAAATAAGACCGAATAGACTGGGAAAACAATTGTTGAATCACATAAACTTGAAACCAGGTGAATGGTGGATTTTATAGCGATCCTTGAGATGTTAAGGGTCGGGTACGGTATGTTACGTGTTATGGTGCATATGAGTATTTGATTGTGATGCAACTAGAGAAGATATGTTAATGCATTAGGTTGAATATGAGTATTTGATTGTAATGCAACTTGACATGCTAAGCTGCATTTGAGTTTTGTTGATTTTGTGCTCTTCTCCACAACTCTGAAAAAAAAATGAAAAATATGTTTTTGTATTACAGACTTGCTTGTATACGTGTGATATAAATTTTGGTATGCAGACTTGCTTGCATATCGATACGTCGTTCCATGTGAGTTCGGTAGTACATGTAGTATTTAGGAAATGCTTGTCATGAATCGAACTTTGGGTGAGATGACATGTTCCTCGATGTGGCACCCACTTGGAACATGTACGCTCCGAGTGGTTTCGAAGGCAAGGGAGGCACACTTGGGTGAGGGTGTGTTTGGCACAAGGAGGGTAATGCGATTGTGGAAAAGAAGCGATATTTTTTTAGTATGTGCATGATTGCCTTAATGGAAGAAACTAAATGCTCATTCAACCTTAGAATGAGAACTACATGTCTTCCTTAAGGTAAAATGTATTTGGTTGACATTTAAATAATGGTGATTATGAGTATGATCTGTATTTATTTAAAAATAATTGTATTTATGAGGACCGATAAATTAAGAATTTTATTCATTTATTTCTAAACGTTCTGTGTAGGATGGTAAGTCTACTAACATCTTTTGCAGGTCAAACTTACCATGTTCAACCTTCACTTTGTAAGTGTTGGTAAAATAAATATATATATTAAGCATGATAGAACTTTGTAGTATGACATGTTTGCCTCATGGAGGAACTACCAATTAGTGATAAGTTATTTATTGTGTTGGAACATTTCATGTTAAAGCATGTAACTTATTTTAGTTATAAAGAAAATTGAGATTACTCACACCAGCTACCACGTTGACCCAAGCAAGTTTACGCTTCTTGGGTACGTTCTTATTGGAACGTAGCCATTTAGCCTTTCACTTGTTAAGAGATTTATGAGCAGCGTTATTGGAGTTTCGTTAGTGGGGCTAGCGATGTCAGAGTTTCATGGTTAGATTATTTTTGTTTATTATAATTTTCTAAATTATGTTTTTGTTGTTGTTGTTAACCGTTATGTTGTTATTGAATTTTTCACGTCCTGAGTTGTGGGGAAAAGGATAATCCTCCGTGGAATTTAGGATTTTTGTTTTCTCGAAAATTGGGGCGTGACAGTTTGGTATCAGAGCATTTAGTTAGCTTAGGCTGGGGTAGAGTCTGTGTGATTCTCGGAGTGTGGATATGAGTAAGAGTGTAAATGTTTAGAGATAACGTGACAAGGGTGAACCTTGAACCTTTAGTATTGTTTCCTTTTCTTTGTGAATGTCATGAAGAGATTCCTTTTACTTGCATTTGCGGGAGTAATCATATCTTGTTTTAATGTCAGTATTGGGGGACATTATTCCGGTTACTTTCCCGTGTAACGTTTTGTTATGAAGAGCATTTAGTTAACCCTTTCAGCGAATCTCGGGACGAGATTTCTTTTGAGTTGTATATATTGTAGCACCCTGTATTTTTTTAATACTTATTAAATTTTATAATATATCTTTGTGTGATTATCTTCATGAAGTTATGGGCATATGCTTGAGCTATTTGTTTTTCCATGTGATGTGTGGTTTGTTTCTTAAGGAGGATTAACAAAAAATATGTTATTGAATGATTTATTATTTGGACTCTAGTGTTGTTTTATTATGTAAGTTGTTAGCTTGTTATAACATTAATTTCCTAGTTACCCTCTCTACTGAATCTCGGGACGAGATTCTTTTGAGGTGTATATATCGTAACACTCGTACTTTTCATTGACCTTAATAATATTTTTGTACATAGTGTTCTAATTTTTTATTTTTTATTTCTTGTTAAAATAGTATAGGTATATGCATGTAGTAGCCTCGTGTGTATGCATGTCTGGTGTTTTGCTTTATTTGATGTGAAATTTTTATATGAGTATAAAATCCGAGTAATTTTTCATCTGAAAAATATATTTTAAAATCTCATTTCGTTTGCCATGTCATTTTTTATATTCGCATGACTCTCTTACCTTCTGAATCTCAGGACGAGATTCTTTAAAGGTGTGTATATTGTAATACCCGCCAAATCACTTGCCAATATAATGTTACTATTTTAATCATTAATAATATTTATTTATTGGTAATTTATTAATTGGTAGTATTTACAAATATGTAAGTACTTTATGATATGAATTTTGGGACCTAGGTTTAGATTGGTGGTGGATAAAAGAGGAGTTGTGGGTGTGTTTAACTAAAGCTAGTAAATCTCTAATTGAAAACCCTTTAAAAGAAAATCCTAGCCACCTCTTCTCTTTGGATACACACACAAAATAAAAAAATAAAAAAAAACCTACGTAGAAGAAAAGGAGGCGAAGAGAAAAAGTTTGCTTCAACTTTGTGATTTTCGACAAAATAGTGAGTTAAACTCTATTTACAACTCCACCTATGATTTTGATTGTTCTTTAACCTTCAATCTCCTTATTTTGTATTGTTGTTGTTTCAGTATACAATCTATGATGCAATTCTTATAAAACCATAAATAACTGTTGTATAAAAACTTTAATGTACTTAAAATCGCGTCCTTATCATAGTTCATCACTATTTTAAACATTGTTTAACATCGCTATTAATCACGGTTTGATGGTTGTTTCATCACTGTTATTATAGAATATCATTGTTTGATCATTGATTTTGACTTCACTGTTCATGTGGAATCACTGTTTCTTTGGACATCACTATTTTAATCACTGTTGAATAGTTGCTGATGATGTATTGCCATTCACCATTATACCACTATGTTTGATTCAAGAAGAAGAAAAGTGTTATTGTCCTTGCTCCTTTGTTATGACATTTGTGTAGCAATAAAAAAAAAAGAATTAACTGCTGAGCTTTAATATACTTCATTAGTTCATATTAGTTGAATTGATGGATCTGTATGATGTTAGGAAGTCATATGCTTAGCACATGCTCAAATGTTGTATCTCTATAACACTAGGAAGACATGCATGAAGGTATATGCTTTATGCAATAAATGTTAGAGCTCTATATATTATGGGGATAGCTTGCATGACATCATATGTGTATGTGCCTATGTGGCTATGCCTATTACTCAGCATACATTTTTATCTTATTTTATGTTTTTTTTTTTGATTGCTTATTAGATATTAGTGCACAATAATGGATAAAATAATAATAATAATAACATGTAATTATGAGAATGGTTACTTGCTTTATTAGTATAACAATCAAGTTTGTTTGATGTATGGTGCAAATTCCTTGTGGATCACAAATACACTTTGGTTGAACCTACACCCTTTATTTCAACATTCCTAAATTGCTGGGAAGGAAAAAAAACAAACACAAAGACCTTTATTTTTTTATTATTTAAGGGGTAAATGATCTACACTGTAAGGGAAAATAAATAAGAAAAAAAATTCCAAATTAGGTATTAGAAGTTGAAAAATAAATTATTTTGATACTTCCCAGCAGCCAATTTATTTTCAAAGCATAAACTCCCCACTCGGTAAAAAAAAAAAGTATGATGTGAAGTAACTAGTTTCGAGATCAATAAAGTAAATGAAATATTGATAGACACATATTCATTAGGGCATGCCATACACATCTTAATGCCATACCATATTCATAGTTTCTTATACCTCTACTCTAGGTGTATAAGTAAAGACCATAATACTTACTACTCTACTACTAATTTTTTTTTTTTTTTACATTACATCTATTTAAGCATGCGTGTTATTCATCTATATGTGTGTAAATATATTTATTGAGTGTTATTGAGATATTTTTTTGTTACTTGTACTAACAATATGTGTATCCCTATTGGAATAAATAATATGTTTGAAATTAAAGTGTAGAAATATTAATATGGTGAAATTAAGAGATATATATTTCTGAATATTATTTGAATTGCGAAAGCGACAATTTTATGAGATGGTGTGGTGTGAAACTTTATTTTTATTTGTAGTCTTGGTTTTATTTTTAATTTTTTTTAATTTTCTTGTTATATGTTGAATCGTTGTTGTGATAATTTGTTAATTGATAAATTGCTTAACGGGTATTGTTGAATTATTTGAGGCTATTGCAAAGTCTTAAAATGTTAGCAAAATTATTTAAGATGTATTATTTTAAAATTAGACCTAATAGATTGGGAAAACAACAGTTGAATCACAGAAACTTGAAACCATGTGATTGGTGGATTTTATAGCGATCATTGAGATGTTAAGGGTCGGGTAAGGTATGTTACGTGTTATGGTGCATATGAGTATTTGATTGTGATGCAACTAGAGAAGATATGTTAATGCATTATGTTGAATATGAGTATTTTATTGTAATGTTACTTGACATGCTAAGCTGCAATTGAGTTTTGTACTCTTCTCCACAACTCTGAAAAAAAATGAAAAATATGTTTTTGTATTACAGACTTGCTTGTATACGTGTGATATAAATTTTGGTATGCGGACTTGATTGCATATCGGTACGCCGTTCCATGTGAGTTCGGTAGTACATGTAGTATTTAGGAAATGCTTTCCATGAATCGAACTTTAGGTGAGATGACATGTTCCTCGATGTGGAACCCACTTGGAACATGTACGCTCCGAGTGGTTTCGAAGGCAAGGGAGGCACACTTGGGTGAGGTGTGTTCGGCACAAGGAGGGTAATGCGATTGTGGAAAAGAAGCAAATTGTTTTTTAGTATGTGCATGATTGCCTTAATGAAAGAAACTAAATGCTCATTCGACCTTAGAATGAGAACTACATGTCTTTCTTAAGGTAAAATGTATTTGGTTGACATTGAAATAATGGTGATTATGAGTATGATAAGTATTTATTTAAAAATAATTGTATTTATGAGGACCGATAAATTAGGAATTTTATTCAATTATTTCTAAACGTTCTGTGTAGGATGGTAAGTCTACTAACAATTTCTGCATATCGGACTTACCATGTTCAACTTTCACTATGTAAGTGTTGGTAAAATTAATATATTTAATAAGCATGATAGAACTTTGTAGTATGACATGTTTGCCTCATGGAGGAACTACCAGTTAGTGATGTGTTATTTATTGTGTTGGAACATTGCATGTTAAAGCATGTAACTTATTTTATTTATAAGGAATATTGAGATTACTCACACCAGCTACCATGTTGACCCAAGTAAGTTTACGCTTCTTGGGTACGTTCTTATTGGAACGTAGCCATTTAGCCTTTCACAAGTTTAGAGATTTATGAGCAGTATTACTGGAGTTTCTTTAGTGGGGCTAGCAACGTCAGAGTTTCATGGTTAGATTATTTTTGTTTGTTTATATTTTCTAAATTATGTTTTAGTTGTTGTTGTTAGCCGTTATGTTGTTATTGAATTTCACGTCCTGAGTTTTGGGGAAAAGGATAATCCTCCATGGAATTTAGGATTTTCGTTTTCTCAAAAATCGAGACGTGACAAAGAGGGTGAGAGAGGTGGCGGGGTGGTGGTTGTGCTTGATGAAAAAAATAGGGAAAAAGTTGGCGGTTGCGGGAGGGAGTGAAGTGGCAGTGGTGATGATGGCGGGGTGATGGCAGTGTCTGATGGAAAAGAGAGGGAGGGAGGAGAATAAGAGAAGATAAGAAGAAGGGAAGAGAAGAAGATGAAAAGAGGGGAGGAAAGAGAAAATTTTGAGTTTTTATTAGTGGTGTGGGAGAGAAGTGGTAATGTGGGAAATAATGTAGGTGGTGTGGGAGAGAAAAAGTTGATATGGTGGTGTGGTACAGTACTGTAGGTAGTGTGAAACAGTCGCTGCCATAAAAAAATATCATAAATCTTGTATAACACTTGTGCCATGAGACCAAAAAATTGAAATAAATTGAATTCTAAGGTGAATAGATAATACTGATAAAAAGAAAACAAGATTCAAAAAAGAAAATCATGAAACGAAAATAAAACATCAACCGACACTCATATGAGTGGATTTTGTGTAGTTTAAATGCTGAAAACCATCCAGTCCATAGCGTCATAATAAAACACGCAATCGTAAGTCGGGTACCATCTTTTATGAGGCTTTAACTGCCTAAAAGCATAAGAAACAACTTTCTGACCCTGCATCAATGCACACCCTAAGCCAATACCACTGGCATCGGTATACACCACTAACTTGTGCCCTTTCACAAGGAAATCACTATAAAAGACGTAGTTAATGTTGTCTCAGATCCTAAAATGATTTCTCACAATCATCGGTTCACGTAAATTTCACAATTTTCAAGTCAACTTGTCATTGGAGCAACAATGAGGACAAACTTCTCGATAAATCTTCTATAGTTGCCAGTTTACCCCCCATAAACTCCTAACGTCTGTTGCATTAGTAGGGTGCTTCCATCTTCTCACAACAACGACCTTTTCTGGATCCACGACTATGTCATGCCTAGAGACAACATGCCCTAAGAATCTCACTTCTTTTTCCCAAAAATGACATTTACTATACTTAGCATACTACTTCTGCTTTCTTAGGGTCTGCAACACAATCCTCAAGTACTCTCTATGTTCCTCCTCATTTTTCGTGTAAACTAGAATATCTCAACAATGAAGATGATGACAAATTTATCCAAGTAAGGTCTAAAAAATTTCTTCATAAGATCCATAAAAAATGCGGGAGCATTTGTCAACCAAAATGAAATGACATGAAACTCATACAACCTATACCTAGTGTGAAACATAGTAATGGGAATACTCTGCTCCTCTACACCCATCTGATGGTACTGATGATACACCAAAATGATCCCTTTTCTACACCATACACGTGTCATGATGATCTCGAGGAATAATAGGTGCAAACATCAACGCAACACTGATCCGACCCAAGCAGTTCCAAGCTCGAACAGTGCAGTCTGCCAGACAGACCCAAAATCATTACAGTCTTGTAAGCCCACACGTCTCACAGCTATCCTCAATACCCATAAGCTCTGCTAAGGCAAGTATCTCGAGGATCAGCTTCGAACAGACAAGACAACAACATTTTGCTTCCAACTAGGAAGCAAATTCCGGAGTATATATCACACATAGAGACTTCGATCTATGGACTACTCTCGGAACGGGAACTATCTCCCACGTATCTAGGAACGCAAGACTAATAGGGAAACTCTCCTTCACAACATGACTTCTAATTAGAGAAGGATCCCCACGAAGATCTAAGCTATTCCATTGATATCCTTCCCTAAACTATGTCATTGATATCCTGATGGAACCAGAACTCCAGCACTATAAATAAGACATGAGGTTGGTAAACTAAGGTAAGCTACAAATTTCCTGTTTACAACATTACGCCTTCCTCAGATCCCTGTCTAACTTTAGCATCGGAGTGCCATCGGCCACCACAACGGTGGTCCATGGCTTACGTGCGCTTCTTGTGCAGGTTTGCATGTCAAGGTCAAAGCAGGGAGCCAAAATTGACTACATCAGTTTGGTGCCATCCGTGGGGACGACAAAGTTCCTAAATTTTTACTAGCATCATCTCTCTTCAGAATACTAAGATATGGTGACCACCAGATCACCAACAATCGAGAACAAGGGGACACGTCAAAAGCTCAGACTGGCGTTATACCGCCGCTTTCAGCGGAGTCGATGGCACACGGGCAGCAAACTCACACCCCCGCGCTAGCCACAACAACGACGAACCCCAGGATAGATTTGTTGTCATCCCAAATACAGCAAATCGCCAAAGCAATGAAGGCTCTCATACAACACAACCCTCCACTCGCTAATGGAGATCATGAACAACACATGCCTCCATCTCCGGATGACAACAGAAAGCAAGCACATGAGAGTCAAGCCTCTGCTAGTTCTCACTAGGTTAGAGAAGGCGGGGCAGCTAATTCGGAACTGACTATCAAAACATAGAGGCTCACCCCACAGAACCCCCTCCACAGAGGAGCACACGACCCAGACGTGTTGTACCGAATCTCTATTCCATCGCTCATGAATCGTATCATGAACGAAGCCTTTCCAAAGAAGTTCACGCCTCCAAAGCTCGACTTCTACGACGGGACCACCGATCCATTCGATCACCTATGCCATTACCAACATGTAATGACACTCAAAAAAGGATCTGAGTCGGTGATGTGCAAAACTTTCCCTACCAGCCTAAAGAAGTCAGCGCTAACATGGTTCCACAGCCTCCCGCCAAAGTCGATCGACTCATTCAAGACGCTGGCGAAGGAGTTCCTGATGCGTTTTGTCAAAAGTAAGTGCCTTCGGAAAAGCCCACACTACATACTTCTTCTGAAGTAGAGATCCAATGAGACGCTTACAGAGTATGTCACGCACTTCAACGATGAACTGACGCTCATTGACAGCTGCAGCGACAATACAACCGTGATGGCTTTTACCGTGGGCCTAAAATAGGGAAAAGTGTATAACTTCCTCACCGTGGAACCACCTAATTGAATATGACAGAACTCCTTCGAGGCGCCCCGAGGTACATCACCTTAGAAGAGATGAGAACTCCGAAGAGACAAACAGAAATTGAGAAGAAGCCCTCTGTTCCTAAGGACAAGAAAGAGGAAAGAAGGCGAAATGATGAAGAAAGGAGCAAGCGAAAATGCAACGACAGCAGGTCAGACCCTTGCTAGGCCAGACCAAAGAAAGCTTCCAACTACGTTGGATCCCATATCCATGAACCCCTTCAATTCTAGCCTACCAGACGTCATGAATTCCATGAAAAACTGGGAAGATCTAAAGTGGCCCCATAAACAGCACAAAGACCCCTCCAATAGTGACAATAGCAAGCACTGCTCGCACCACAAGGTGGGTGGCCATGACACCAACGACTGCAAGAGTCTAAGGTACGAGATCGAGTAATGGATCCGCAGGGGCAAGCTAAAGGAATTCCTGGGCTCTGAGAAGCGACCAGAATGACCCAGGGATGGAGGGAGACAGTCATGGGGATCGAGAAGGAGACTCCGGACATAATCTATTTCCTTCATGGATTCGGATCAGATGAAGACCAGTCAAACAGATCCCGCAAGTGGACTCTACTCCTGCTGATGAAGACAGATACATTTACTACTCGAGGGTGCAAAGCCCCATCCCCACCTTAGCCTTCACAGACAACGACCTCGAAGGCGTTCGCACAGTGCATAATAATGTTCTCATCATATCGGTCTCCATTGCAAGGTGGGAGGTGAAAAGGGCCATGGTTTATACAGGAATCTCACTCAACGTCCTATTCTACATCGCATTCCACAGTATGGACCTCAAGGAGGAGAGCCTAACATCCTCAGACTACCCGCTGATTGAAATCAGTGAAGAGAAATGCTTCCCGATCAGGAAGATACTATTAGCAGTGGTGGCAGGAGAGCCACAATTGAGAAAAGTCGTGTTCTTGGACTTCATGGTCGTAGACGTGCCGTCTACTTACAACCTTATCCTCGGAAGACCATGGCTCCACCAAATGGAAGCAGTAGTCTCCACCCTTCACCAGTGCGTTAAGTACACCGCTAACCACTCAGAATGAACAGTACGTGGGGACCAGCCTATGGTACGAGGTTGCCATTATGCTGCACTGAAGCAGATAGAATGTTACCAGATCCAACTGGAGCCCACAGGACAACCTAAACTGAAGTCAGACCTAGAAATTGTGGACAGGTCGCTCCACTCACATAGAAACAAGATCCTTACAACAGTGGCTCAACTCAGCAATGGGGGACATTCAAGCAGTACATGAACGATCCGCACTTTGACCAAGCGAAATGGAGAGGTCAATGCAGATGGGAGTTGTACCCCCGACAAACAATCGGTGCGGAAATAAACTCTCACACAAGGTTTACTCTTCAGTAACCTTAGCGACATCAGCGAAACATGGCAATTCACTGAAGGTATCGACAATCCAGCAAAAGCCATGCAAATTCACTTCAGGGTCGGATCGACTTCTTTCCGCCAACAGTTAGTCTATTTTAGTTGTTTATTCTCCTTTCCATAGTCAATGTAGAGTATTAGTTCTTAGAAGCTTATGTGATTTGCAATCATTTAAGAAATAAAAAAAATTATGCAAACACACTCTATTGATTACTGGAAAGATGTAACAACAAGCGCCCTGAGGCGGATACAAAATACTACATACTATAAACATCTGAATTTGATGCAACATGAAGTAAACTTTCGCTTAAACAGTCCGACTCCATAAGACAACAAAGGTATTAAAAGTAAAATCAGCTCTGCTTCGAAGGGGATGTCCCAAAATCAAGGAAAATGCGCAAAAAGGGGGCTGAAAGGATTAGAGCAACTAATTGTTAATTGCTCCGCCAAATCACCCCGAAAAAAAGGGATGCCAACGACAATGTAGACCTTGCCAAGAACTGTTGACATCTCCAACCTGGCACCCGGCCTCCCGAAGGAGGTAGAAGAGGACATATAAAGATGGCCGCAAGCAGTAAGGAAGTTAAGGTCTCACAATGCTGCCAAGCATGGACATTTTTAGCATGCGCAATACTCGGGGTGACTTAGAGATATCGCCCCCAAAAGGAATGACGCATCTGCCAGTAGTTTGATCGACCCTGAGCTAGCCGCAGAAAGCGTCTCCTGGCACACAATGACGCACATGGTAACACTGAAGTGCTGGCAAGTAAACGACAGACTCATCCCTCGAAAAGGAGTCCTTACTTCTTCTTTGAAATATGAAAAGAAATTACGATATCTCAGGAAACCAATTGGGTGCTCAACCAGAGCAGATGACCACGCATAATAGCAAGTCTCATCATGACTCATAGGAGCAAATGTTCAGAACATTCGAAGACTTCAACATTGGAGATATCCCTTCAGCATTTGGAAAACCCAAAACATGTTTTTTAAGTAAGAAGATTACAAAAGGTACACTCTGGAGAAGATAATGCCTACAACAATGAAGAAACACCATTATAAACATAGTGGTTCACCAAACGAGTGCTTCAGCATTAACTGTCAGCATTGAATACCATATGGGAAACAAGGAGATGACGGTTCCCAAGGAAACTTCACAAGACCACGTTCGTCCAATCAACGAGGCTGCACACAACCTCATCAATTGAGGGGGGAGTAATCAATACTCAACCGTCTCGCGATCTACGCCGTACGCGTGCTACCATGCAATCTACACTGTACACGTAGCTTATTGATCATAGGATAAACCCTAGCTCTCACCCTAAGAGCCCATGGCCTTGGCCTACTATTCAAGTAGTATTCTACCGCGTGCCCGATATGAGCATTAGAAACCCTAGTCATTTTTTACACGTGGATCACACCTACATATCACCAGCTAATTTAAGGTACTCCTGTCTTTTCAAAACTCGTTCGCACAATGCACTCGGCTCCTGGATATTGGCTCGCACGCCCGCAACGGGCGGAGCCCACACCTAGTCGAGTAAGCTTAGTCAGTTTTGGCTGACGACGATGACTTCAGGTTCATCCCGACACCTAGTTTGCCCAGTACGGATGTCGATTGTTTAGGAAGTGGGAGTCTAATCAGCGATATCATGCCTGGTGACGATGACTCACCAGGGACTGTGGCCCCCTTCGCGAACAACGGTCGTCAAACCCGATAGGGTAAGCCTAGCTGATGATGACTGGTAGTGAAAGCTTTTGATCAAATGCCAGACCTGTAGCCCCCACTGCGCGGGTGTAGATGGTTTGGAAGGTGAGAGCCTAGTCAGTTTCGACTGATGTCGACGTTTCGCCACGGGGCCACTGCTCTTTTACAGACTATGGTCACCGAATTACCAACTCCAGGCTTGTAGCCCCCATTGTGCGGGTTTAGATGGTGTGGAAGGTGGGTGCCTAGTCAGTCCCGAACTGATTCTGACAGCTTGCCACTAGACCACTACACTTCTTCAAATCATGGTCGCTGAAAACCCCAAAATTTGTAGCTCGATGCTTACGGGTGTAGATGATTTGGAAGGTGGGAGCCTAGTCAGTCCCGAACTAATTCTGACGGCTTGCCACAGGACCACTGCACTTCTTCAAATCATGGTCGCTGAAAACCCCCAAATTTGTAGCTCGATGCTTACGGGTGTAGATGATTTGGAAGGTGGGAGCCTAGTCAGTCCCATACTGATTTTGACGGCTCGCCACAGGATCAATGCTCTTTTAAAGACCAATGTCGCGAATCCCCTCGACTTAAACTTGTAGCTCGCTCCGCGCGGGTGTAGATAGTTTGGAAATTGGGAGCCTAGTCACTTCCAAACTGATGTCGATGACTCACCACAAAATCATCGCTCTTCAACATACCACGATCGCCAAATTCTCACATCCCAAACCCGTAATCCGCTTCACACAGGTATGGATGGTTCGGAAGGTGGGAGCTCAGTCAAGCTCGAATGATTTCAACAGCTCGCCACTTGGCCACTGCTCCCCTTAATACAACGGTCGCCGAACTAAAATCACATCTCAAGCAACGTATACACGCTCGCATAGGCTGACATCCCATTACCATGAATGGCCAATCGAGCTGACCTAAAAATCTTTTCGCTGACACACGGATGAATGCTACATGGAACGTCAGCCCGAGCTCATGGAACCCGACTCAAAACAAGTGCTTTAGCTCTGAGACAACGCATGTGCTTGACTACCATAGTTCACTCATGCCAGCAACCGCAACCGACAGTCAGATACGCTAATTAAGTCCTTAGTGATTGGCCTCGAGGATTAGCTACAGCCTGGGAAGTATAGCCCATTGCTAAACCATCCAAAGAACACTCACTATTGGATGTAACTAAATGATGATGACTCTGAGACCTCACGAAAGAATAGATTAGAGTCATCCGTGACTTAAGTGGTCTAACTCTCTGCAGCAGACAGACCATTTGGCTCCTTGCTGACCCAACTAGACCTGTGTCAAATTAAAATGTCAAGACAGAATGGAAAGCACGAGACAGGGAGACCGAACAAAATACGGGCATAAAATGTACTCAAAATAAACATGTTTTCATTAACAGTTGGAACAAAAAAAGTACAAATACACAAAGTCTATTCCTCTTCAAGAGGGGGCACAAAAACAAGAGAACTAAGCTCAATGGTGGAAGGAGCAGCAACTACGTTCATGCATGCCTTGACCTGGCATCATGATCCAGACCGCCATCTTCTTATGATGATGCGGAGACCACTGCTACGTCTGCGTATGATATCTTCTTATAATACTCGAGGTCCCATTCCAGATGCTCCTCCTTCATCAGCACCAGCAGCTCTAATCTCCCATGCACGACCCAACTGAATTCACACTTGCCTTGTGCCTTGAGAAGCTCTTCCTCACGCGCCCTCGCCTCAACAATCTCACCCTCCAACAACTTTAGCTTACCTGTCAGCGCATCGACATGAGATTGCTCCATAGCTAGACTGATCTTAACAACACTAAGCTCATGTTGCTCCAGTTAAAGTTGCTCTCCAGCCTTCCTCGCTACTCGAGCATTGAATTCCATATCGGCCTCTAAATATTGCCTTTGGGCAGCCAATCAATCTCCTTCATGGCTTCCTCCCCAATGAGAGTCCACAATTCAGAACGTGTCTTAGCCGTAGCTTCCTGCTCAACTTCTAGATCTGAGCGGACCAGATCCAACTCTTGCTTGAATCTGTCTCTTGCGGACACCGCCTCTGCCAAATCAAACTCAAGGGTCTCCAGACGAACCCTGTGGGTCTCAGCAACAACGGATGACTATTTCAGCCTCCCCTCCTAAATTTTCTTCCTCAACAGCTCAATCTCAAAAAGCGCATCGGAATACAGCTTCTGCATGTTCGAGAAAACACGCTCCATGGTGTACACCCTCTCACGAGCCGCCTCAACCTCCATCCCAACAATAGCCACCTGGCTCATATGGGACATCCCCGACGTAAGGTGTTTTAAACCTTTGTCCATACGCCCTTCCAGCATATCCAACTCGGGCTTTGGAGCGTGGTCCATCAACCAGCTATGACGCCTGCTTATGTTCTTATTTGAAGCATAGTCCACGTCAACCTCTTGGTGCCAAGCCTGGTTGCTCATCTTCACTACATCTGGAGCAAACAAACTTATCCGAGCATCCGGATGGAGCTCTCTCGAACGCGGAATTATGTCGGCATCGCCCTTCGTAGTCGCCACTACACCCAGGTCTTCCTTCGCAACTTTCCCTTTGTCACCAGCGGCCGACCCTTTATTGCAAAATGGCTCAGTAGAATTCAAAGTAAGTGAGGGTAGCGAGTTATCCAACGGACCCTCCATCATCCTGATATGCAGCCTGGAACGAGATGGAGAACAACGCGGACCGCAAAAAGGATGGCCCACTTCGCCACGACCACTTTCGGATGATCTTTCAGTGGAGCGATTATACTCTGAGACCTCAGGCAAATCTTCATCAAAAACCTCCAACAAAACAATCCTGGAGTGGTCAACACCATTAGAGGCCGCCACAGTGGCCAACATCAGCTTCTCGCTTAAAGCTTCAACTTGCTCAGTACTCAGATTCGACACACCTTCAACCTCTGCTAGGTGAAGATGGTCCCTCTCCCAACTGGATATTTCAGCCTATGCCCTAGCAGGCTGACTAGGTTCACGCTCCGCCATCACCGGAGCAGGCCGTTTGGATGTCGACTCAATCCTAGCGCGGGACTTCTTCGAATAACAAAATAGACAAGCTTCTCAGAAAGTCCTTCCATGTCAGATGAAGCAGAAGCCTTAACTTCGGCGACCTTCCTCTTTTTGGAAGGGGTTCCACCCTCGGACTTGACCTTCGGCGTCCGAAAAAGCATGGGGGCCACCTTCCAGTTGGCCCACAAACTACTATGGCTGAAGTTAGCAGGACATATGACTTCCTCCACACTCATCTTCGGCAGGTCACAGAATGTTTTCATAATGTTCCGCTCCTCTGGGGAAAGAGGAGTAGTAGGGAACCTCCCTGCAAAGAAATAAATACAATGATCAATGTAATATCAATGCAATGAATTCAAAAAACTTAAGCTATACTTACGAAGTGGCCTGAACTCCCGCTCAAGCGAACGACCCCTGTACTTGAAATACTTCGAGTCCGAATGAGCCAAAAAATAGTATTTTTACCAGAACTTGAAGTCATCTTGCAAATTTTCGAAGCAGGCTGGTGACGTCGTCTTACAAACGATATGATCATTCAGCCAAGGAGAAGTCAACAATTGAATCACCTGCGGAGTCACACAGACACCAGCATCCTTCGCTCTTATCAAAATAAAAAAGGATGATCTTTACCCATTGGGTACTAACTGGGCAGAAGGGATGCCAAGGAAATCCAAGAAGCCTCAAGTCTCATCAAGAACATGAAAATGGACTCCGGTCTGAAGTATTCCGCAGTGCAAACAAATGAACCCTTCCGGAGAGAGCATTAGCGTCTGATCATCTTGCAGAGCGTACAATGGTAGGTCCTCAGAGACCCCAAATGTCTTTCAGTTGTCACCAAGGCCCGACTCAGAAAGTGACTTATCTTAAAAAAAACTCAAGGCCCCTGGCCAACATTTCTTCATCAAGATGGTCTTGGTGAGCCATGAGAAATATGAATAAGTTTTCAATCAAAAAATGCACATAGTAAAATATTTAAAAGTAAGAAAATGGAAGAGTCGATCTCTGCAAAATGGAAGATCTAAACAGGGATTGGTTTCCCGCCTTTTCTCCACTTAACCGACGCACACATAATTAATGCAGCACGCGACTCAAGCAAAAGATTCATACTCGATCATCGTGAGCGGCATATCTCTTCAAGAAGTGACTTAGTGGATGACCCACTAACTTAGGGGAGAGTAGCTGATGATACGCCAAAATGATCCCTCTTTTATACCGTACACGTGTCATGATGATCTCGAAGAATAGTAGGCCCGAGCATCAGCCCAACACTGATCCGGCCCAAAAGGTTCCAAGCCTGCACAACGTAGTTCGCCAGGCAAACCCAAAATCATTACGGCTTGTTAAGCCCACGCGTCTCACAGCTATCCTCAATACCCATAAGCCCTGCTAAGGCAAGTATATCGAGGATCAGTTTCGGACAAGCAAGACCACATCACTTTGCTTCCAACCAGGAAGCAAATTCCAGAGTATATATCACACATGGAAAATTTTATTTATTGACTACTCTCAAAACAAGAACTATCTCTCGCGTATCTAGGAGCGCAAGGCTAACAGGGAAACTCCCATTCACATCACGACTCCTAATTAGAAAAGGATCTCCACGAAGAAGATATTTTTCTAAACTACGCCATCAATGGCCAGGTTGAACCAGGACTCCAACACTATAAATAAGACATGAGGTTGGTAAGCTAAGGTACGCTACAAATTCTCTGTTTACAACATTACGCCTTCCTCAGATCCCTTTCTGACTTTAACATTGGAGTGCCATCGGCCACCACAATATGCGTTTCAAACCTGTTTATGAAATCACTTCAAGTCATTGTGGTAGTGTCCATACGTTCTCAAATGGATTTCCACCAAAACATTGCAGTCCCCTCAAGTTTTTGGGTAGCCAACGCTTGTTTCAGAAACACCATCTTACAGTCCCCTCAAGTTGTTGGGTAGCCAACTCTTGCAGGCCTCTCAAGTTGTTGCATTCTCTCAAACACTATCTTACACTTTTGAATCCATGTATCAGCTGCTATAACCCACTATCTTTAGCAAACAAGTCTTTGTGATTGTTTTGATGATTATATTGAACAACTTGATGGAATTGTGTCATCATTGCTCTTAACCATTTCCATCATTTTGTCCATTACCATTTCTTGGGCAACGTGTCTTCCAGTCACGAACTTCAAATAAGGACAACACTATTAACAACCTCAATATTCTAAAATACTCATCATTTCATTTCAAAGTACTAATCCTATCCCAATACCACATTCCGAGGATCACCTAGACCAATCCCTGGTCTAAGGTAACCAAATACCAAACCATCACGCTCCAATTTTCGGAAAAATCAAATATTCTCTAAATACTTTCCTTTTCACAAATTGGCACGTGAGTTATCTAACATCACACATTTGTTAACCATTGCTCACATTTAACATATCAAATAAAATATACATTCTAGTAGACAACATCTCCAACTACTAAATCAACTTCAAAACAAATACATCCAATTCCTCTCGTAAATGAAATACAGCCCCCATCGTATAAATAAAGAGCTAAATAAATAAATGTCCCCCATTAAAAAGTCTTAATACTAATTGGGTTGGAATAAATAGCTAAATAGCATAAAGAAGAAGGTAAATCGAAATACCAAAAATGATCCCCACTCCACAATTCAACTCACTATCAATCCTGTTGTTGCTCGAGAGCTACACTTATACATGAGTGCACCCAAGATGTATAAATATGAACTTAGGTCAGTAGTGGTGGTATGAAAACTTAAAACACGAATAGAAGAACTTTGATATACAATGATGAAGAAGAAATAAGCAATCTATATAAACACATGGTAAAGACATATGGTTCTTCTGTTACCTGACAATCCTTTGAATAACGGAAGCAAGTTGTTTCTTAACATGATGTGAGCCTATCATAACTAGGTAACCTACCTGGTATATACCCTTGGTATGCTCTGATCTAAGGTAAACCATACATGTATAAAGTATTAGCAAGGTTTACCATCTTGCAACAACAAAGATTAACATCCAATAAATTAATATAACAAACCAACATGTAAAAAAAGTTGACAATTTCTAAGCAAAAGATGTGGAATTTGAAAAATCTCAAGACTGGAAAGTTGTGCAGAATGACGTTTTCATCAAACTTGAGAGAATTCATAATTTTTTGAGCATTCTACATAAGAAGAATGAATTTCTTCACTGTTATCCTGAATTTGGTCAGGCATCAATTCTAGGGGTATAACCTCAAAACTAAGCCAAAAACTCACAAAAATGCATTCAAGAAAAATGTTCAGTACTAATTTTTCTACAAACTCTCAAATCCACTTATACATTTCAGCAATGATTCTAATTTAAACAAACATATAATCTGATATACAATTTAGTGCAACCACTGATAAAAAAAATTATATTTCACATGTGCCCCAAACAATTTCTAACATAGTTCCTACCACAATTTTATTCACCACCGTGTCGAACACACATCACCTATATGCCCCTTCTCATATGAGGCAACCACTCCGCATGCGGATATCTCAAGTGGGGTATCATATGCAAGATATCCCTCTCCCCAGAAGGCCTCATGTATGAGTTACAAGCCTACAAGTCGGCTTAAAATAATGCGCATACACTTCATGTCACCTCTAAGGACAAAGTAAATACTTAGCCATATCTTGGCTTACAAACGAGCATCAATCCGAAACAATCTTATTCTACAATCATACAATCATAATCAACTGGGTTATAGTAGGTAACTAGGAATGCACAAACATCAACATAACAAGCATGGGATACTAATACTTGGCTTAATGCATAAGAAAATCAGTAACATCCAATATGATCATGCTCATGACGATTAATAAAGTTTCCACAAAACTCACGTATTCAAAATTATGCCTCACATTAAGATATGCAAATAATCAAATTTCATTAGGGCATCTCCCTAAATTCAACCTAAAAACATTAGTGAAAAAAACTCACCTTAAGCCTATAATTTGACACGCGAAGCTCCACAAAACGTAGAATCAAAGTGTGTTTCCTATAATACAATAACTCTATTTGTAATTAACACTATGGATACATAAGCCGATAAATCTCGAGTATTCAGATTATTTGGATCACATCTCAAAAAAAAGACTTAGCAAATCACATAATTTAATTTACTAAACGCAATAAGTTGTATTAATGAATTTGACAATCGAAATTATTCAACTTCCATAGTTAATAAAATACCCTGATTTATTAAAAGTAGTAATATATTTAATAAACTGACTAATTGAATCTATAACCTGAATAATAATACACAAAATCTGATTCATTAACTCAGAATTACACCCTTCAGTAATCCAGAATAATAATTAAGTTATTCAGTTAATTAATGTAAATAAGACGTGATATTTGATTAATAAGCTGAATATAAATATTAAGTAAAGATCCTAGTTAAGTAATCAATCTTCTGCTCCTTGACAACTAGGGCTTTTGAGGAGTATTGGTTGATTCTTAACAATTGGTATTAGAGCCAAACCTATGTCCAATGTTCGATTCCCAGGAGGGGCAACTTAGAGGCCAGATTAAAATAGTTTAACATTATGTGTGGGCATAGTGCTAAGTTATTGAATACTAGTAGGCGAGTGAAACTACCAAATGGAAAGGACCACTATTGAGCCAATGTCGATAGAGTAGACCGACGAGGACGTCGATTTTGGAAACATAGTGGAATGTAAGGATCCTAGTTAAGTAATTAACCTTCCGCTCCCGGACAACTCGGCTTTTGAGGAGTATTTGTTGGTTCTTAACGTACTAATAGTAAGTTTTCTAGTTTAAATAACATATGAAAAATCAGGGTTTATAAATCTGCATTTCTAACCAATATATCCAGATTTTAAATCCAATAAAAATGTAATTAACAATTGCAATGAATTGAGATAAAAATAATAAAGTAGGTAATTGAGCTAATATAATGGCTAGATTTAACTAGTGCTAAGATCTTCATAACCAAATTATACTAGTAATAAGACATGATGTATCATTTGAAGAAGTAAAAACAAACAACCCATATCCTACCCGAATAAAAGTGAAGTCTTTCTCCTTCTTTTTTTTTTCACTTTTCATGTTATATATTCTCTGTCTTTTTAACTTTTCTAGAGAGCCAAGCCAGGCCCAATACCATCTATCATCCTAGAGATGCTCATAATGTCCCAATCGAACACAATCACCTGGACAAAGAACCCCCTTGTCTCTGATCTAGTTATAAGGGCCTGACTGTCTAGATTTTTTGTTGTCTTTTTCCTTGTCCTTTTGTGCTTTTTCCCTTTTTCTCTTCTTCTTTTTCCTTGTGATTTTTTGTTGTCTTTTTCCTTGTCCTTTGGTGTGTTTGTGTATTGTTTGCGTTTAGCTTGATGTTTATCATGTGCGATTTTATTGATTTTGGAATGAATATTTCTCACACCAGCTTTATTGCTGACCCAAGTGAGCTTTTGCTTCTTGGGTACATTCCTTTGGGAATGTAGCCGATTAGCTTTTCAGGTTTAGAGACTTTTGAGCAGCGTTACGGGAGTTCCGCTAGTGGGGCTAGCGACGTCAGTTTTTCCTGGTTAGAGTTTTGTATAAATTTTAGTTTGTTCTATTTTCTAAACTATGTTTTAGTCGTTGCTGCTAAATGTTTATGTTGTTATTGAATTTCACGACCCAAGTTTTGGGGAAACGGATAATCCTACGTGGATTTTAGGATTTCGTTTTTCCCAAAAATCGGGGCGTGACACATTTTCTCTTTTTTCATTTTTTCTCTTTTTTTTCAATGTTTCCTTTTGAGTTTTCTGTAACAAAAACGAGCATGACCGCTACCATCCCCACTCTTTTTCTGTTTTGTGGGTTTTACTTAGTCAACCCACCAAACAATAACCCATTATCCTAATATATTTACATAATTTCCCTTATACATGTACCTATATATATAAATAAGTCTTGCACCTCGCTAAATTAATTTTTAACTCCTATTCACTTTAGGATACTACCTTAGTTTAATAAATTTTGTGACGAGTGCATGAAAGTGCAATCTTAGTATCATTTTTCTAAGTGTAATTGTTAGATTATATAGTTAATTTAATTATTTTTATAATATTTTTTACTTAGCTACATGATGTGTATTTTTTATGGTTGGCAGTTACTTTAATGGTATCATATGTACTTTAATAGTATAATAAGGAGAAAAAATAAATAATGTCGTGCACAAGGTCCGATCAGGCACGGATTCACGTGGGGGCAAGTGGGGGTTGCCCCCACTGACTTTTGAGAATTTTTTTTTATTTGTCCCCAAATTAGTTTTTTTATTTGCCCCTCTATTCTCACTTTTCACTTTAACCAGGACTTCATCCTTCAAATCATGTCCATATCAAATTCAAACTCTACTTTTAGAGTTAGAGATAGAGGTTAAATCCCTCAAATCTCTCCAAGAAATCAAAATCCACAGTTTCTTCTTCACACTCCATCGATTGGATAAGATGAGGGAAACCCTTATATTTCATCATCTTCAAAGATCTATAACTATTGAGTTATTTGAGCTAATCTTCACAAGATCCAGCAGGGTCCAAACCACATTATTCTTCTTCTTCTAGGTACCAGGTGCCTTTATTAATCATTGTGTTGGTCATCTCCACAAAAAAATCGTAAGCAACCCAATCCCCTCCTCTTTTTCTTCATGTAGTAGTAATCAACGATTCAAACTCTTCTCTTGTGTTGTGTTTCTAGAAGTAGTAATAATCTTCAATGAATATAGTAGTAATAATCTTCAATGACTGTCTTTTTTGTAATTCTCTTTTTACTGTATTTAAAAAAAATCATGTTAAAGTAACTAATCTTTATATTATATTTAATTAATTATGATATCACTATGTCACTTCCCCTTGACAAAAATTCTGACTCAATCACCCGGACTAGTTGTCAAAAATGGTAGCCAGCTTGAATTCAAGTTTGCCAGCTTATGATGCCAAGCCGAACTAAAAGAAATAATGTCGCGCACAAGGTCCGGTTGTTAAAAAACTCTGCATGAATTGAGTTGTGCTGCTGCGTTTGACCTTATTGCTAGCTGCTGCTAATTCTTGCTTGTTCTTGTCTGGCTGCGTGAAGGTAACAGGGAGAAGAGGGAGCTTCTTGGCTGCTAGTGATCTCGCTAGTAACCGCGTTTGAGAGGAAGAACTGAGGTATAGGCTATGTGACGACACGCGATTGAACTTCAAAGCTGCTGCCTGATATCTTTTCTTGCTGCTCTGATTTGTGAAGTGAAGGTGGCTGCAATTGAACTCTTTCTCTGTGGCTGCTGATTCTTGAGGAGAGAATTTCTCTTTGGTTGTTGTTGGGTGTGAAGCTGCGATTGAATTCTGTGATTTGGTTGCGATTGGGATCTGTTTGCTGCTGCGTGAAGGCATATATCTCTTTTTGCTGTAATTTCACTTTCCCTTGTTGCTGTCAACCAGTTTGCTCATCATTCTCTCATCTCTCAAATCTTTGATGATTAATTTGAATAATGATTTTTATTGCATTATGTGTAATTTAGTTACGCCAGATTGAAGACTAATTATGACTCATTAAAAATTTTGACATGCTTTGTTACAATTATTATTATTATTATTATTTTTATGCTTACTTGATTAATTTATGATTTTATTTCACCCTTCACATGGATTATGTTTATGTTTGATCATTAGATCCATAATTTGTATGAAGATTTTTACATGGATAAATTTAGATGACTGAGTCTTGTGCCTATGTTAAGTGACAAAGAAAATCAAGTAAAATCGATTTTTGAAATTAATCAGCATGAATGACCTAAATAGTACCATGTTTTGGGTTTTGTGTTTTTTTTCAATTTCCATTGATTTATGCATTCTTGAGGTGCAACTTAGTAGATATCATCTTAAATACTTTGAGAATGAAAGGAGTTAGAGTAGTCATCCATGCTTAATTCAGTGTTCATCGAAATCAATAGCTTAGGAGTAAACACCCATACCCTTAGATTGACAAAATTTGAGCATTAAAATTTAGTTTATATCATTGTGCATGTCGTTGTTCAAATGAATATAACTAGTGGCAAATATTGAATCCTTAATTTATTTTCTTATTATTTGAACTCTAGTGTTATCTTTACTTTCGCTTGACCTCATCTTTATACTTTGTCTTTATTTTCAGTTTAACAATTATTCTTTTCTTATTCAATTATTTATTAGATTTCATTGAAGTAGAAGTATTAATAAAAATGTTTTAAATACAATTAATCAAATCCTCATGGGAATGATCTCGCTCTTGTTATCTATACTATTTGTTTGATATTGTGCGAGTTAAAACATACATTAAAAAACTTATTAATTAGGTTAATATTTGTACAACATTGTCATACACCATACACTTATAATATTAAATTCTTGGTCATAAAAGACTTACATAAAAAAAAATATATGAATTTAGACGGACTGCAATAATTAAGCTTAAAAAAGTGGTTGTTACACTCATATGAATAGATTTTGGGCAGTTTAAACGTTGACCACCATCGAGTGCATAATATCATAATAAAACTCACAACATGGACATATTTCATTTTTAAGTGTATCTTGAAAAGCATTTGTTGAATAAAGTAAATTTATTAAAGTAAATTTAATACACGATATATTAACACCAATTCGCATATTTCCTCATAAGTTCACCTCAAATGAAATTGTAGGCATCATAGTTCACACATATTCATGTATGTATTTTTCCCCTTCAAAATGCAAAAGTGAATGTTTGTCGAATCAGACTGAAGTTGATACATGTTATGTTAAGGGTAGACCGCACAATCGTACAAATTTGTTCGAGTTTGTCCTTGATGTGCAAAAACTAAACTTTATACGAATTTTGATCCCTTGAAGTCCATATTGCGAATTCTTAATTCACATTTTATTTGTTGTCCTTAAATTATTTATTATTGCTTTGGGATCATCGTAGAAATATAACTAATTTATGCTAAGTGAATATATTACAAAAACCATGTTTACGAATTCCAAGAACAGTGACATCGTCATACAACTTATGATCAAGAATATATGTTGACTCATTACCATGGTTCCAAGCAAATATATTGTAAAACTATCTTAGAAAGATAGTTATGACTAATGGTTGGCGATGTGTCCAAAATCCGTCCCTGTTGATTTTTTACTTGAAAATATGAGTAATGGTGAACTGGAGACCATCGTTGTGGTGGCCAAAGGCACTATGATAGTAAAGTCATGCACTAAACAAGGATGGAAATAGACTGATAAAATTAGGGTTGCATATGTGTACCTTTCTCATCCGTTTTGCGCACCTTATATAGTGAGTGTTTTATTCCTTTATTGACTCTACTATTGAGGGCATGATGGAGGGAAGAGATTTTTCTTAAAGTCTTACCTGTCCATGATTGGGTCTTTTTTGGCACTTGGCTCTCTTGGGGACCCAATACTTGATTGCTCCAAGAGTTGCGCAGATGGATCTCAGGCCTGCTATAGTCCAGGGGTCTGTAATCAGACCTTATTATCTTTGGCCAAGCTCCAAGATTCACGCCACGTGGGGCTTGGGCCCTGACTTACAGGCTGAATAATAACTAGCCTAGGCTTGAGTTAGGCCTGGCTTGGGCATGTCTTAGACTAGGCTAGGGCTTGGTGCTGATCCATGCCATGTGTTCGGCTATGATCGGACGGCTGTTTGATGTTTTATCTGTTACTCCCCCTTGGGGTTATGTGCAAGCCCATTAACTCGTTGATTAGGGACTCGCGTAGTGTATTGGTAATCAAATTTGACATCTCTTTGGCTTTCGCACAACATTTAACGACGATGTGACTATTGGGTTATTGTTGTCCACAAACGTTGTGCTTGTATTAGCTTGATATGGTTGGATCAGGCTTTATTATTTGTGTTGCAGAGTTTATTTCCTTTCTCCTTAATGGAGTTATTTGAATGTTCTTTTGCCTGATCTCTTCGGGGTATAAAGAGGAGCATCCATTGAAGTCTCTGCATATTTCAACATTTGTAGTAATGAATACCAATGGGATTTGCATTTTGAGGGAGCCTACTGGTTTGAGTATGCTTCTAATTGCTCTTTGAGGGCATCCAAATTTACCTCTATTTATGGAGAAGTCGATGCTACCTCCTTGATCTTGAGTCTGTCATCTAGCATGAGGTGCAGCTACAACTTCTTTTACCATTTTTTAGATATAACAAGAACAACTTTCTTTATCACCAAGTGGTTGCACCTACAACTTTTTATTTAGAGACCTTTGGCATCTCCTCCAGAAGACAGACTAACGAAGCAGATTCCCGGTATGTGTTTTGGTAGATCTTCGCGTGCAACTTCCTTTCCACCAAGCTCAGATGCTTGTTATGTGTAAACCTTCGATTTGATCAGTCGGTTAAGCTTTGCACGAACCTTTTATTTAATCAATAAAAATTGTTTTTTTTTTGTCTGTTATCTATACTTCTTCCCTGGTAATATGTCTGATCGTATTATATGCAAATCATATTAGTCCCGATTAAGGTTGTGCTGGATTAAGTCATGTTGGTCCAGGCGGATCAGACTTAAGATGTGGAAAAACTATTCCTATTCGGACGGACTGGACTTCATAGTATAAGATAACTCAATCCTGAATAGGAGCCAAGTTTTAGAGAAACCGTTTCTATCTGAGCAGACTAGGTTTCATGATATAAGCTAATTCAATCCCGAAGAGGACTTAAGTTGTAGAAAACTCATCCTGGTCCGATCGAACTAGACCACAAAATAAGACATTTAATCCCGAATAGGAATTAAGCCGTCGAGAAACCATTTTCGCCTTAGCTGGTTGGATTTCATGATATAAGCTAATTAATTTCCAAGGGGTCTTAAGTTGCTAGAATTCAGCCTGGTTCGATCAGACTAGACCTCGAAATAAGATAACTTAATCTGGAATAGGAGTTAAGCTGTAGAGAAACCATTTTCGTCTGACCGGACTAGATTTCATAATATAAACTAACTTAATCATGAAGAGGACTTAGGTTGCAGGGAAGTCATCCTGGTACAATCGGACTAGACCCCAAATAAGATAACTCAATCTTGAATAGGAATTAAGCTATAAAGAAACCACTTTCGTCTAAGCGAACTAGATTTCTGTAATATATTAATGAGCTCAATCTTGAATAGGAATTGAGCTACAGAGAAGTTGTATTTGCCCAATAGGACCAGGCTTCCCTAATGGATCTAATCTTGAATATGAGTTAGGCTGTCGAAAAATCATCTCTATCTGAACAGGCTAGATTTTTGTAATATATAAGAGAGATTAGTCATGAATAGAAGTTGAGTTGCGTAGAAGTCGTCTTTGCCTAATCAGACTAGACTTTCTTAATGGACCTAATCCTGAATAGGAGTTGGGTTGTGGAGAAATCATCTCTATATGAACGGACTAGATTTATGTAATACATGAGTCAACTCAATCTTGAATAGGAGTTGAGCTGCGGAGAAGTCGTCTTTGCCCAATTAGACTAGACTTCCCTCATGGGCCTAATCCCGAACAACAGTTAGGCAGTGGATAAATCATCTTTGTCCGAACGGACTAGATTTCTATAATAAGCCCCATCCTGGATAAGAGTTGAGCTGACTGACCAGGTCACTTACGCGACGTGTTGTCGTCATTCTGAATAGAACTAGACTTAGCCGTAGTGCGCCATCTCAATCCTTTAGACAAACTAGGTCACTTATGCGACTATTTTTCGTCATGCTGAATAGGACTAGACTCGACCGTCGTGCACCACCATGGTTCCTTAGACAGACTAGGTCACTTAGATGCAGCGAGCTGTCGACATCCTGAATAAGACTAAACTCGACCACTATGTGCCATCGTGGTCCTCTTGTCAGACTTGGTTACTTAAGTGCATCGAATTTCATCATCCTGAAGAGGACTTAATTCTGTCACTGAAGGCCACCCTGGTTCCTTAGACAAACCAAGTCACTTAGGTGAGGCGAGTTGTCGACATCCTGAGTAGGACTAGACTCGGCTGTTGTGCGCCATCGGTGCGTTGAATTTCATCATCTAGAAGAGGATTGAATTCGACCGTTGTATGCCATCGTGGTTCCTCAGACAAACTAGGTCACGTAGGTGCGACAACTTATCGACATCATGAGTAGGACTAGACTTGGTTGTTGTGTGCCATCGTGGTCCTCTGGTCGGATCAGGTTACTTAAGTGTGTTGAATTTTATCATCCTTAAGAGGACTGAATTCGGTTATTGTGCACCATCGTGGCTTTTTGGTTGGACTAGGCTTGCTACTGTATATAGAGATGTACTTGAAATGAAATTATTTAAAGAGAGTACATTTATTGATAATAGTTCTTTAAGTATTCTACATTCCATGATCTTTTAAGATTATCTCCACTCAGATTCCCTAACCAATAGGTTCCAGGCCTGTTGATTTTCATCACCTTGTAGGGGTCCTTCCCAATTTGGTCTCAGTTTGACATCTCTTGGGTCTTTCATGTTCGGCCAGGTATTTCTGAGTACCCAATCACCAACTTTGAATTATTGAAGTTTGACCCTCTTATTATAGTACTAGGCCATTTTTTGTCGGTAGACCACCATCCTGACGGAAGTACCACCTCTTCGTTCTTTGAGCAGATCTAGTTTTACTCTCAGAGCCTCATCATTGTTTTCCAACCTGATCTCCTCCGTTTGAAATGTTGGCATTCCTTGTTCCACTGGAACCATTTCATCCGACCTGTAGGTGAGGGCGAATGGTGTCTCTCCAGTCGGAGTCCATTTTGTGGTTCGGTAAGCCTAAAGGTTGCCTGGTAGTTTAGTAGCCCAGAGCCCTTTGGTCATTTCGAATTTATATTTTATTGCCTCCAAAATCGTTCAGTTGGTGACTTCCACTTGTCTGGTGGCTTGGGGATGCCCCAGTTCTGAATAGTGGTGATTGATGTTCAAATTAGCACAAAGTTTCTTAATGTTTTGCCTTCAAACTAGGTCCCGTTGACACTAATCAGTGTTTTCATAAATTTTTTATCTAATTTTCTACAATCTTGGAGAGTGGTTCTAAACTCCACCCATTCGATGAAGTAATCAACGACCACTAGGAGAAATTTCTTCTTCTCAGAGGTGGGTAGTAAGCCAACAATGTTCGTTCCTCATTGTGCAAAGGGCCATGGACTTGTCATGGAAACCAGGGTTTGTGCGAACATATTCATGTACGGGACTTGTCATGGAAACCAGAGTCCGTGCGGACATATTCATGTACAAGGCGTACCTATGATATTTATCACATTTTCAGACCAGATCTTTAGCCTCTGGTTGCATCTTGGGCTAATAATACTCTAAGTTGAGGAATTTGTGGGCCAATGTCCTTCCCCTAAGATGGTTTCTATAAATTTTCATGGATCTCTCTAAGGACATAGTCCACCTCGTAGGGAGTCACATATTTGAGCAATACCATGTAAAGAAAATATTCGTAGAATTGTATTGAATTGTTGTAAAATTCATTCATCGAATACAAGCTTATATAAGCTAATTTTAACCTAATCTTGTGGAAACAAGAAACCTAAAACTTGTTATTCTAATAGAGTTCTATTCTATTCCGAATTTCTTATTCTTTAATATATTTAGACTTTACTTCTTTAACACCTGTTGGCATATCTACTAAGAGGAGCTTCATAAGATCGTTTTATCTTCACAGCCTTAAGTATCTCAGTTAAGGGTCGGGTTCAGGGGTGTCAATACGTGTCATTTCCTTTATAACGCTTATCATGGTGATATCGTTTTTGTTCCTCCGACTATCTGAAAGAAGTGTAATTTGAAATTTCCATTTGTATTTGTCAAAACTATCATGCCATATTTTAGAAAATTAGGTTGAGTCATTAATTTTAGGTTGACAAAATGGTTGTCTTATTCTCTAAGTTGTTGGTTGTTGTTGTAGAGAGTCTAGGGAGTTGTCAAACATGACTGCATAGGAGAATAATCTAGAGAGTCTAAGTGATTGTCAAACATGGCTGCATGCATGGAAGAAGAATCTAGAGTATGATTGGTGTATGTACTAGTTGATTTCAATAAAATGAATCGAAGTAAGCAAATAACTTACAGACTTTTCAGCCTTTGCAAGCTTGTTCATTCAAGCTAAAAATTCAGATTTAAACCCACCTTCTTCTGCTGTTTTCTATCACTGTCGCTTCTCTGTGGCTATGTCTGGCTTTGGATTGTTTGATACTTCATTCACCTTCACAACCTAAGCTTTCTGACCCATGGCTTCGCTTCTTCTTCTACTTTGATGGCATTTTTCACCTAATAGTAGGCGTCCTCAAGGGTAAGAAGGTTTTTCTTAATTAGCTTAGTGTGAAGTCGAGTCATTGTCAAGATTCCATTTCTTAATGCGCAACATCCCATCTTCTCATCGAGGTTTACCACTTGTATAGCTTTCTCATTGAATCTTGCCACGAAGTCCCAAGTAATATTAACCTTCATTCTATCTCACGAGTTGGTGTTTTACATTCTTTGGCAACACATGGAACAACTTGCAAAGTAGTAAGCCTTCGTGTTTCGAATGCTCCTACTTCAAAGTCTTTTGATGGAAGTGGATCAGGTTTACTGGGTTGGAAGTCACATGCATCGTACTTAACGAACTTGGGCAACATGAATTTCTTCTGAAATTTGATGTTCTGGATTTATTCGAACAAAAGGTATTGCTACCCACTAGGGGTGGGCACAGGACGGGATGGACCCATCCCGTTCATTTTGGATCGGGACAGGACGTGATAGACCTCATCCCATCCCAAACGGGTTCGGGACGGGACGGGATCAACGTGCTCTATTTGTTGATAAAGTTTTTTGATAATCTGCTAGATGAGCATAATCTAAGCATAATATGAACATAATATGAGCATAATCAGTTGGAATATAATCTGAACATAATCAAAATTTATATAATCAGAACATAATCTAATTATAGTATAAAACTATCTCATTGAAAGCTAAAAACCTAAAAAAAAAAGGTATCAGGCAAACAATTTTTTTTAAACAAAGAGCTAAAGAAGTTGGATCTTACCTGTAATAATCAACGGATTTGTGCAACAGAAAGCTAAAGAAGTTGGATCAGGAGGGCTTGCTTGGGAGATCAGGTCGAGGCTTGCTTGGGACGAGGCTTCCTGTAATAATTCGACGAGGCTGAGGGAGATCAGGAGGGCTTGCTTGGGAGTTGGATCGAAGAAAAGTTGGACTTGTCGACTTGGATCTGAGTGAGAACAAGCTGGATTGAAGAAGAAGATGTCTAAAAGTTGGATCGAACAAGGTTCTGCTGTTGATGGTGTTGTTGATGAAGCGGGGAGGAGGTGTGTCGTCGTCGTGAGCCATGTGTGACTGTGCGTAATCTGCCGTTGTGTGGTGGTTTTTCTTTTGCTCTCTTTCTTCTCTTGAATCTCTTAGCTTCCCTTATGTTGTTCTTCTTCACTTTGTTGTTCTTCTTCAGTAACTCTAAAGCTAAAGGAATGAATGAGAAAACAAAAGACCTGCTTAAAGTGGTTCAGAATTCTGATGAAGTGATTAGAATCAAGAGATTGATCTAGATATGTGTATGTGAGAGACAAATTGAGATGCTAAAATGCTATATACATCAGTGAATTTATATGGGCATCCAAATATTGCAATCCTAAAATAAATATATAAATAAAAATATTAATAATAAATATTGAAAAATTAGCTCGGGAAGGGATGGGATTGGCGGGATTGAAAATCTTCATCCTATCCCATCCCATCCCATTCTAGAACGGGACGGGACAGGATCGGGATGGAATTGTTCAATCCCATTAAGACCCGAAAAAATTGGGACAGGACGGGATCGGGATCGCGGGATGGGATGCCCACCCCTACTACACACTTAGGGTGTGTTTGGTTGCACCTATTTCATGGGAATTGGAATCCTATTCCCACTTGGATTAAGATTTTAGGTGTTTGTTTAGGTTTTAATTCACGGGCATCTGATGCCGCAATTAGGTGGGAATTGGACGCCTTAGTTCACTGATGAAAACTTTCATGAGACTGAAAAGTTATCTCCTCCCTCGCCTCTCTCTTCACAACGCAACTATCTTCTCGCTAAAGCAGATCTCCTCCATTTGAAGCTTTTTCCTCCATTCGAAGCTCTTTCCTCCCTCGACTATCTCTTCGCTTGAAGAGGATCTCGAAGCTCTCTCCTCCCTTACCTTCCTCTTCACATCGATGAAGGCTTGAAGCAGATCTCTACTCCATTCGAAGCTTTCTCCTCCACCAGGTATCTCTCTCATCTTCTTCCCTCTATTTCTTGATCTCTACTAGTTAAGAGCAGATGTAGTTGGCTCTGTAGTTTGCTTTGGAGGGTTCAAGCAAACCCTCTGATTGAGTATGTCATCTTATGCGTCTGATCCTCCCTAACAATATTACTAAACCCAAAATGATTGGAACACCTTTTGTCAATGTTTAGGAGAAATATGGCTCAAGTAGGAACAGATTGGAGATAGATTGGGTCGTAGCCGAAACGGTTGAACCAATCCATTGATCGGAAGGCAAATCTCTTTGATTCCTGAGTTGCCATCTGATTGAGTATGTCGTCTCTGTCTTTTTGAAACTGCTTATTTTGTTGGTTCTTCAATGGATTATTTTTTTTTATATAGTATTATTTCAATTTTCAATAGTGGCTTCAATTTGGTGTTTTGGGTATTTTTTATACCATGTTTTGATAAGTGCAACATAGGATCTCTTGCCATTCTATTAGAACATCACTAGGTTCTGTTTTTGTTGGCAGTAAAGTAGTTTGCAACTTTGGACTTGGATTTTGGGCAAGCCTTGGTGGAAAGAAATTGATGAGGTAGATTCAACATTCTTCTTGCCTTTTTGGTTTGATAATTAGAATTTTCCTCTATGATATTTCACATAATCTCTTCATTTTGTTTTGTGGGTTATGCAATTTTCATGCTAAGAGCTTAAATGCTTAATCATAGTTTCGAAATTAGGTAATTGTAGTGAGTGAAAACCAAGGAAAATAATTGAACACCTTATATTTTTGTTGGATGAAGGCCTTTAAATCTAAAAAGTTTATGATATTTCACACCTCTTGGGTTGGTTTTTGGAGAATTTGACAAAATTTGGGTGAATGGAAACATAGGCTTTTCGGGTTAGTTCGATTCATTTCTTTTTTTATTCCAAAAGCTATTTTGTTGCATGTTAATGGAAGATTGAATTGTCTGCATATGTTGGTGCAACTTTTGAATTGCAATATAGAGTATTGTAGCCAACGCAAACTTTCCAAAAAGTTGGATTTGCACTTTTGTATTTAGTAATGAGAACACCTTCCATGGTTGATTACAAGTGTCAGGTATCTAAGAAGATTTGAAAGTTACAAGGTTCTCCAAACATTGCATTGTTTTATTAGTATGACTAAAACTAGAATGTATGTTTTGTATATCAAACAGGAATGAATGTTAAGTAGAATCCAATAAGTATGTCATTTGTATAGTTGGAAACAAATGATCTTATGTAATTTGCACGTAAAAAGTGGTACTTGATAATGCAAATGGAAGTTGGAGATTTACTTGAGACAAAATCCCCAAACAGCTGCATCACGGGTTTTATCATGTTGTATAAGATGAACTAGTCAAAATGGTACCAACCAATCTATTAATTTTTGTTGGATGAAGGCCTTTAAATCGAAAATTTTTATCATATTTCACACCTCATATGTTATGTGCATCCCTAAGGTGTTCCATTCATTTTTATGATATGTAGCAACTTAAGTGTTTAATAGCCAAACAAAGATTCTTTTGCAGTGGGAGGTGCCGTCAATAAGGTGTTCCATGTCATTCAATAAGGTGTTCCATTTTCTGTCAAATTCTCCAAAAACCAAATTCAGCTTAAGTTTTATACCCCGCCTTATACTCATTCCAAGGCATTGAAAAACGGGTATTGGCATAAGTAGCAGGCTCTTGACCATGAGTTTGGTTTTCAGGTTTCTACTTCTTTGTTTTACATATAAGTGAAGACTGAAGAAAACTCTCGTGTCTTACTTCAATTAATTTTACTTCTCATGCAGGTGACACCATTTTCTCTCCTAGAGCTAGGAAAGGATTGATCCCCCTTGCGATTCCTCTATTAGAGAACCAGTTAGGTCCAGATCTTCCAACTTCAAAGCAACGCACAGGTAACAAACTCAAATCAGTCTATTTGATCTCACAAATTTCCATATTTCATCTCTCAAAGTGCCGTTTTTTGTAGTTTGTAGAGGGATTTGTTGTGTTTAATATATTTGTGTGCATTTTCACTCATTTATTCTCCTGTTGCAATTTGGATTCAGTAATTGAGTGTGAAAGGTTGGTGCTTTTTGTTCTCACTTAAACTTGTTTGTAAGAGATATTTGATTTTGGTGTGGAATGGTCTTTGTTCACTAGTCTTGGAAACTGGTTAGTTTGGAGAATTTTCATGTTGAATCACTCACATTTTTCGCTTGAATTGCGAGATTTGCATGAGTTGCTGTTGGGGGTTGTAACTTGTATAAACATGCTTTACAAGTATGTAACTTGTATCCTCTTTTTTTTCATGAGCTTATGTTATGGAGCATTCTTATACATTCGTTGGCTAATTAATGGGTTATATAGTAATGCTTATACTCTTTATATCATTTATATCATGTCTTACTCATTCTACAACTATAATGGAAACACTAATGTTTCATCCAACAACTACTTTTAATTTATTTTCTTACAGTGTTATACAATGCGAATTTTAATCGAGCGACGACGAAGGCTAGTGCGGATTTATATATACAATCACTGATGTGGAAGAACTTAGAGAGTGGATGAAGACTTGCTTGGAGGATCACCCTCTCTTTGAACCTCTCTCAAAGGAAGAACTTGATTCTGACCAGTTGTGGAGCTGTTGAGTTTTGCAACGGAGGGACAAAAGGTTGCTAGGAATGAGGGACAAACTTTTGGTGTAGTATTCAAACGTATCTCTCCTTCAGAAACTGAAAATAGTGTTTGATTGTCTTGCTTTTTCAATTTATTTCAAGAGTTTGGCAGCACAAAATTTTGCTATAGAAGCCGATGAATTATGAAATGATAATCAGGTTGTAGTTTTCAGTATTGTGTTTAATGGCTAGACTTTAGATGATATTTACTGTAACAATTGGTTTGTTCGAGAAATATAAATGATTGCTTCGAATCCGTTTCAGTCGGTTTATCTTATAAAATTCATATTTCAATTCTCAAGTACGTTTACTACAAATATCTGCTTATTATTGTTGAAGATGCTTCGTGTTTCCAGCTTTCCTGATTTGCAACTATGGCAGTGCTTGGCTTAGCTTGAATCAATAGTTGCTTGTTAAGTGCTTAATGTCTGACTTGTTAGAATTGTATTTTTCTTCATATCTAAACCAGATGAATGAAATTTTAGCATGCAATATATTTTTCTTTTAAGGTGCAGTATATAATATATGATACCAAAGGAAATACAAGTTATAGCATTTTACCCAGCGCACAATCTCACAACTTGAGCACACATCAAAACCTTTCAATGATGAGGGGCCTGGCTTTACCCTTTCAAGAGAGTTCAAATTATTTACGTATTCATTCACTGAACACAGAAATGTTTATGTTACGGAATGGATTTAGCTTGAAGACCAATATTGAACTTTGCTTTCTCATTAAAAGATTTAAACAGACATTGAGTTCAAAATTATACTAGAATGATGTTTTCCAGGAAGCAAAATTAAAACCATATTCATGTTTATATATAAAGTAGAATTGTGGGATTTCCAAAATAAATAAAAATTTCTCATGATTAGTTTTAGGCAACCAAACACTCACAATAGGAATTGAAATGAACAACCAAACATCAAAGTTTGTCAAATCCATGACATTCCATGCCATGGAATGGGATTTCAATTCCCATCTTAGGTCCCCCTCTAATCCTATTCCCACTTGGAATATGAATTTAGGTTTTTATTCGTAGGCATCTGATGCCAGCACGTGCCACAGACACCTCGGTTCACCGAGGAAAACTTTTTGCGAGACACATATCGATCGTTCTCTCTGCCTCCTCCATCGCTACGTAACTTTCTCCGCCTCTTCCAGAGCAGAAAACTCTCTCTGCCTTACAATGATCTCTCTTCCTCAAAGCATCTCTCTTCTTCTTCTTCTCAGCCGATTCATGCCTTTCATAACCACTCGTTTTTATTAACAGTTCAACCATCTTCATTACATAAAGCTTTCAAGACTTCGAAGCAAATCACTTTTCTTCAGATCTAAAGCAAATCACTTCTTCTTCTTCATATCTAAAGCAAATTACTTATTCTTATTCAGATCTAATTAAGCTAAAACAGATCGAAATCGATCGAATTGGGGAAGCAAATCGAATCGAAAAAGTGATCGATTCATCTCCATTGCAGAGACTCCATCAAAAGTATTGCCTTGATTCCCTTTTGTTTAGTTTGTTCTGTGTTGGTTTGTGTTTCTCCGTTCGATTTGGTATCTAGGTATTTCGATTTATGTTGTTTTAAGAGATGGGTATGTATAAGTTTTGGTGTTTAGGTTCTGGGTATGTTTTCTGTTGAGTGAGCATATAGATTTATGGTGTTTTCGGAGATGAATATGAGGAAAATTTTGGGGTTTTAGCTGATCGGTATGTTGATTTCTATTGTTTGGTGTTGATTTGGTTAGGTTTTATGAAGCTTAAGTTTCCACTAGCATTGCTAGTGATCGGGAGATGGCATGGGTTGAGCAAGACGAACCTGGAGTATACATTACCATTAGATAATTGCCTGATGGGGCTAGGGAGCTTCGTCGTGTCAGATTCAGGTATGGAGATCCATTTGCCTGCTTTTTTCTTTGTTACTTGCAAAAAAATTCAAAAATACACTCATCCACTTCAACTGCCCATTTGCTGTGATAAAATCTGTCTACAATATGCTTAAATAAGCATCCATGTGGCATTGCCTCTCTATGTGAAGAGTTGTCACCGTCCACCACCTTGATCATTTACCCTAATGGTAGCCATAATGGAACATAAAACCCTACATGACTATCTGGTTCATTATCACAGTAAACTATAGCTTTCTTGGAACATTATGGAGTCTTTTATCAGTACTGTAAAACCAAATTTGAGTTTTGCTTGAAGATGTTATATATGCTTTGTATTTTTTTTTTGTTATTATTCAAAGGTACTGGTATTTGGGACAATTTGCTCCACTGGGAGGAGTGCAACAGCAGCACAATTGCCTGGTGATTTAGTTTTTAAACTCTCTACCTCTAATTATCTTATCATATTATGTTGGTGGATCAAAGTTGTTATGGTATTTCTTGTATCATGGTGTCAAATTCTAAGGTTCAAGTGATCAGCTGTTTTCATCATGCCCAGATTTTAATCCAGTCTCTTCTTCCTTTTCTTTCTGAAACGTATATGTGAAGAACAACATAAGGATATGAAGATTGATTTTTCCATCTTCCTTATAGAAGTAATGCATCATAGTTTTCAGTGATATGTTGTTTTTAACCATAGGATTATGATTTTCGATCTGAATGTGAGCCTTATGATATTCTTTGTCCTCTTGAATATGAGCATGTTATACAAATTGATTTTACACACAATCATTTTGTTCAATATGCAAGATCATTTAATAATATGCTATTTAGGCAACTAAATGAATCCACTGTAGCTCCATAAGGAAAACTTGTGTTTGCCTTTCATTGCCAAGCAAGAGACTTTGAGCAGTTTGCTTTATATATGTCTCACTCTCCACTTTAATCTTTCCTCAGACAGAGATTGCTATTTTTCTATATGAGAGTCTGAGTTCGATTCCCAAAGTCCGCATATATGGCCCTGTTCCTTCGCAAAATGTCCATCGTGTTGCTTTATGTTCATTCAATGTCGAGATATCTACCCAACAGACATTGCAACGTTCCTCGA
Source organism: Berberis vulgaris (assembly GCA_963556465.1). Lineage (NCBI taxonomy): Eukaryota > Viridiplantae > Streptophyta > Magnoliopsida > Ranunculales > Berberidaceae > Berberis > Berberis vulgaris. The sequence goes on along the minus strand of OY747124.1, from coordinate 74,287,334 downwards.
TTAGCAGGTATGGCTTCATCATTTATAAGGATTGCATGGTTGTATGTATATATTCTCTCCATTCTACACCATGGTGAGAATATGACCAGTCTTTTGAATATAATGAATTAGCTTTTTATTTTTGCAATATATAAAATATAATGAAGTAACACCAGAAGCCACTTGATGCTGATGGTTGCTAACACTTTCCCATGAAATTGCATGAGGAAAGGCGACCCAAATCCATTTCCCTACTGGGTTCAAGTAAGTGGAGTTACCCAATTATGCAACCAAGCTTTGAATGAACCTTCTATTTTCTTGCTAACTTGAAACTCTACAAAGACGGTATGCCATAGCTGCAAAGCGGCAATTTATCAGTTGGTGGTCACTCAATGAGTTGGCTTGTCCATAGTGAGGATTCTTCTATAGATGAGAATACAAAGAAAAAATCACTTTGGGGGAATATTCTTCATACAAACCCTTTTCCATAAACTGTCTGCGGAAGTTTGAATAATGTTTTGTCCTGTGTTCTGCCTCTCTACACTTTCATACATGGACTGAACGTAGAAGACACTCTTATGTTGCCATTCCCATCTATCTTCATCTTTAGTCAAGGAATAGTTGGAGAAACGTGACTTTGGTACATTTGCTCCCATAACGGTAGATTTTCTCTGAGCCACGTAAATTTGTGTGTTCTGGCTGCCTGCTTTTCATTAGATTAATCAGTTACTTTATGTTGAACGACCCTTGTTTTAAGCACTTTGATTAACTTGCGTTTTTGTTGTGGCATTGTTGGATTCTCACTAATCAACATCAACACAACAGATGCCATATTCGGTCTTTCATCCGCGCGTTCTTGAACACACAAGAGACAAATTTGTACACATCGCAGTACTTTGCTAGCTGGGTATGAATCTCCTATTGATGTGTCCACAAGATCCAAACCATTTCCTTCTATCCATAGTTTCCATGCCTGAGCAAATTTTGATCCATGATTATAAAATCATCTAAATGAGAAAGCAACACAATAGTGTCATTTTCTATACACACTTACATGTCCAAGAAGGTTAACACATGAATGTCAGAGCTATAAAACCGTCATTATTTGATTAACTGGCTTTTTGCTTGTTCTGAAGTGCTGAAATTATGAGCTGATTTTCTATTCCAATGCTACATGGCGAGGAAACGGGCGAGGGACGGGACGTGGCGGGGTGGGGACCGTCCACCCCGCTCGGGATGAGCGCACCAAAAACGACGGCACACATCCCGAGCGGGGTGGACGGTCCCCGCCACGTCCCGTCCCTTGCCCGTTTCCTCGACATTTAGAATTCCTCTTCACTTATTGTCTCATCTCTGTATAGTTAGAAGTTTTCAAATGAGTGCTTCTACCCTGACAAATTACTTGTGACATGTTGAAGAGCAACTATGGATTTACATGTGCTGCTACATATCGATTGTATGTGTTCTCCCGCCAACTTGTGAGAAGGAACTAAGAGACGGAGAAGAAGAGAGTGAAGAATGCACCATTTGTGAGGTAGAGTGAGAGAGGAAGAGCATTTGATGCTTTTGTGGTGTCCTTGTTGTCAGTTTGATAATCGGCTTTGTTTCGTTGATCAACAACTTGTTTAAGAATGAAGGAAAGAAAGAATTGTGTTTGATGAATGCTAAATCGTCAACTCTCTCTCTACTAGGTTTGTTCTTCCTTTCCTTCTCTTACAACTTGTATTTATATACGTTGCATAGGTTAGTTTATACAAAAACTAAACTTGCTTGTATTTATATAATGTTTGAGATGGAATGAGGATTGAAAATGGTCTTGTCCATCATATTTCAGATTTTGATCAGTATGGATCATTTAGTCTTCCTATTGGCATTTTCTTTCGATCATGAAATTGTAGTCAGATCATTCATGTTCATCATAGGTGCTAGCTATATGAAACCATGATATTGATTCATTATATGTGTCAATCAGACATGTTTCGGTCAGTCATAATAAACTTTCAGGTGTGCTTTGGTGGATGTTTATAGCTGATGGATAGAAGATCAATTTTATTTGTGTTTACAAGATTGGGATTATAGTATTTAATAGGTCACAACATATGATCAAGATTGGAATTATGTACTTTCTTTGTGTTTACAAGATTGGAATATGGCAACAAAACACATGATTCCAGTTTCTCGAGACCAAAACAGAATTTGTCTAGCTATGGATGCCAAAACGACTACATATTGTTAGATTTGTTTAAATGTACAAGCTTCAGGGAAAATCATCCACCACTTTTTTTTAATTGTTTGGGGGAATTGTGAGATCTCCATAATAAAATAAAATAAAATAAAATAAAATAAAATAAAAGATTCTCATGATTAGTTTTAGGCAACCAAACACTCACAATAGGAATTGGAATCCAATTCTCATGAACAACCAAATATCAAAATTGGTCAAGCTCATGACATGGGATGCCATGGAATGGGATTCCAATTCCTATCTTAGAATTCCATTCAACCAAACGCACCCTTAGAGTGTTGCTTTTATTGAGCGACCATTAGCTTTCGAAGCAGTACCTAGGAAATCTTCTCCATTGTCTTCCCTTTCACTTTGGCCCCCGACTGGTGCAAGTTTGTCCCAGGGAGCCTGTCACCCCCTGCTTTTTTATTTTTGGAAGGTTAGATATTTTCCTTTCACCCTAGCACGATGTAAAGAATCACAGGTTTCTTAGCAGCGTTAAATCATTGCATGTTCTCTGTTTTCTCCTGTATCCTGGCCATGTTCTCTTGTAACTGAAGCACCTAGGCTAATTCTAAGTCATGCTCACACGTGGTTGCATGGGAGTATCCACTGTGTGAGATTCCTCTCTATACTTGGCCCTGAATGCGCTGATTGGTTGGTGTTCGTTTTCATTGGAGGCATGTCTTTATAACCTAATTATGGTTCATTGTTATTCTCAACAAAATGTACAATGTAAAACAAAACGAAACTGACACCAAATGCTTCTTGGGAGAAGGGTAGGCTTCTCGGGATGAACCTCCAAAGTCATCGCTTGGGAAAATCTTATACGGCTATCTCTGGTCAAACTAATGATTATATAAAACCTATATTACCCGTCTCGCATGCATGATTTTTAACGTGAATCCTTCCTCAAGTACCCCCTGATATCAATAACCTGTAACGCATATGTCAACCAAGTGGAGCTGACAAAATATACACCTTACAATCTAACATCAAACCTAAGTAAGATTGCTTCCATTGATATGGAATTGCAAGCTCGAGAATAGCCTTATTGAGGAAATCCTCCCACCCCCAACGTACAAAACCCATTCACGTTGGTCAAAGTGTGTTGGGTGTGGTGCGCAAACGCCCTAGGGACGGAATCCATCCATTTAGGGGATGTCTAAGTTCGAACTATCAAAGGATAACTTCAAAAAAGACTCTTTACTTTAGTAAGGAAACACCCTCAAGAACTTCACCCAATCCATCTTTAGCTACTCACCCAGTCCATCCTTTAATTTAAGTGCTTTCTATAGAAATACTCAGTTATCCACCTTCAGCATTGTGGCAACAAGCAGTCAAATGTTTACACATTTAGCTAGCTATTTCAGGCAGCGTGGCAGCCAAAAACAAAAGATCAGAGCAATACTTCCAAACTAAGGATGTGTTTGGTTGGATGAAATTTTATGCCATAGGAATCCACATGAGAAACCCATACATTTTAAGCTAAATTGATGTATCACTCCACATCCACTATTTGATTTTGTGATTAATGATGGAAATGAAAGTCCTATGAATATGAAAATCACACTTCTTGGTCTCCCAAGGCATGTGATTCTCATATTCATGAGACTTTCATTCCCACCATTAATCACAAATCAAATGGTGAATATGTAGTGATTCCTCAAATATTAGCCTAAAATATAGGGATCCTCTCATAGATTCCCATGACATAGGATTCCATACAACCAAACACACCCTAAAAACTAACTATAAAAGAGTACAAAAATTGCAGTCATGTAAATGAAGCTTCTCGCCGTGAACCTTTAATGTCATGAGACTAATCAATGATATTACAGGGGGTTAAACATAGAAGATTTTTCTTCCAATTCTGTGTGACAACCCCAGTTCCTGCTGCTGCTGCTGTAAACCACAATGTGTATGGCTGTACAAGGTGCTGATTTCAAAGATGTACAACTTTTGAAGGGACACCTGGAGAAAGTCAAAGGTCAAGTTAGAATGTGGCCCTCTCGTTACCCTATTTTAGTCATCAACAGTTATTGGTGAGACGCTTCTTGTGCTTGCTCTGCATCAGATTGAGGAGGAAGTCTGTGAATATGTGCTCATACTCTGGCATTTTCCCATAACCTGCGAAGGTTTCAAAAGCCTTTATCAGAACCCAAACAGTGGAACACAGACATGGATCTTTGCCTAGTTGTCTGGGTAAAAGATTGTTTAAAAAAAAAAAAACAGAGGTTTCCAATTATATGTACTGAAATAGCAAAGATTAATGAGATCCAAATCCATTTTTATTTATTTATATGTATATGAAGAATTGAAAAATTATTGTGAATCGATCCCATGGCATGAAGAATCGAGTATTCTCCAATCAAATCAGTCACTCTATGGTCTGATAGTTCTTTTGAAGAACTAACTTACTGGACAAGAGTAAAGATAGAGTCCGGTTCTACATGTCATTATCAATACCGACAACAATGAAATTAATAGTAAGAGGAAAACCCGTCGACTTTAGAAATCGTGAGGGTTCAAATCCCTTATCCACGTGAAATAACAGGATCATTACTCAAAAGCAAACTTACCAGGAAAATAATTTATGTCAATGACATAAAAATGGTCTCGAGTTCCACGCTCTCGAATTATATCCATGTTAAATAACTGAAGACCCTGCACAATACAGTATTATCACAAACAGGATTCTATTACAAGGAAAACCAAAGCCAAAAAAAAATTATACCCAAGAATTTGTAGTCCTAACAAGTAATAAAGACATGGAAATGTACATAATAGCAACAAAAAAAATAAAAATGATTAAAGAACGATGCACCAAAGCCAACAAGCAGAAAACTAGAAATTACCAGCCTATGGCGAAGCTCCTTCGCAAGCCTCTCAAGCAAAGGTTGAGGAGGAAGTTCTGCAACAGAGGAGGGTTAGTGCTATGTCAAAATTAAACATGTTCAGAGGTCAAGCAAGGAACCAAATGTTTTGAATGAGAGACACTAGAAATATAATCATGCAACACAAGAATCATATAAACTTTCAAAAATCTCACCAGCAATATCAGGGTCCAAATCTGCATCTTCTGCAGAGGCCGCAGCAGATGATACCCTTGGAAAACGAAATACACCAGCACAATTCAAAAGTTCACTTCTATCAAGATCAGGTAGAGAGAAACGGCGCACTACCTTTATTGTATCCCCAACAATATAAACCTTGAAGAGAATACCTCCTACATGAAGACGTGAATGAGGAATCCAGTATCAATTATATGGCTCTTAATTTGGTGATTAACATTAATTCAGTAACATACCATGGTTAACAAACTCCTGTAGAACCAAAGGAGGGTCAAGTTTTGATAGAGAAAATTGATCAAAAGCAAGAGAAAGTTGGTGTGATTGCGCACTTCCATCCACAACCAGTGGCTTTGCAACTAAGGAAGACAAGTAAAGGTAAAACAACCAAGTTTTATATGGAAAAAAATCCTGAAGATAATCGCCACGGGGACATTCACACTAACTTACCAAGAGGTAATTTCAACCCGCCGTCAACAACAGCATCTGATATGGATGAATTATCGGTAACCACAATTTGACGTGGGACGTCAACTTTTCCTACAATCACAAATAATAATTAGATAACCATCACAAAGTTTTAGCTGCGTAGATCTGAAGAACCTGTATCACCAGCATCAGAGCCTTGCAATACAGAACCAAGCAAAACAAGTAATCAAAATATATGACCAAACTTCTACGCTCCTCAATTCTATTCTTTATGAGAACTACAACAATTACCACTGCAGTTGAGAAATTTGAGATCAGCCACATCTTGGAGCATAGACTGCCGATTGTGTACATGCTGTATAGCATCTGGTGGGTCAAGGACTGTGACTTCAGGATGCTCCTGTCTGTAGTCCTAAAAGAATGAAAAACAAAATAATCAGGAAAGAACATGGGTGAGAATAGTACATTACACTCTCGAACCAAAACAATAGCTGAGCACTGATAAAAGTAAAAATAGGTATGACATAGGGGATGGGAGAAAATATGCAATTTTCATCGTGCTCTAATGCAGAGAACTCATTTACTATTTTACTATACCTTGATTTACAGCCAAGAAAGGGAATATGTGCAATGGAACAAATACCATTAGCACAATATCTTATCCAACCCCACGTAAACTTGCAAATTGTTCCATCATTAACGCAACATCTTACCAACTCTAATGTAACTTGCAAATATCTCAATACACAATAAAAACCTGACATCTGAAACATGATTCCCAACAAATGGTATCATCGGCACTCTGCGTGATCTTTTGTAATCATTATTAAACAGTTCCAAATATTCACGCCAGAAATATTTTTTTCAGCGAATTGTCTCCTTTTACCATGCCCCACTCGACCAAGAAAAATACTATAAATTAACTTTTACATGCCAATATCGCAGCCACAACTCCATAATTGTGTTTTAGAAAGTTGTTAAAGAGACTCTTCAAAGTAGTGAAGAGACTCAAGGTCTGAATGAATCTAATCTGATGATGTTCATCATATCAAGATTCAAGAAAATAACTCCATTGCAATGAGAAAACCCTGTACATATAAAGTTATCCCATGTTGCACTTCAAATTCCTAGCCTTTCATTAGGCAGCAAGCCTGCTTGAAATTGTTTGCCCATTTGGATAGTCACTAGTCCATAAATATTATTAAGTGTCAGAGTGTCGAGTGAAGTGCCTCAACATCTGCTCCATCATTCAGAGGGAAGATTGTGCAATTAAGGTTCTAATGATGTGGCTATGGACATGGAAACAACTTGAACCATACATGAGGACATGACAATGACATCCTGGACCTGTCATTTGATGTAAACAGTATTAGCAATATTACGGGTTAGTATAGCAATATTAATATTAAGAATAATTGGGCCTTTAGTAAGAGCCCAAAATAGTAGTTAAGAGTATTAATAGTCAATTAGGGTTAGGTCAATTAGCTTACCAAATAAGTTAGATTTATTATAAATAAGACAATGGTTGTTTATTGTTGTAAAGTTGATGATTGAAAGAATAATTGATTTCTTAGCTATTTTTCATTTGATTTTTTATCATAGTTATTTTGAGTCTTGTTTGTCTATTTCAGGCCAGGAATGTGATTTCTCGAAATGTCAAACTTTCACGAAATATTTCATATTTTGCAGTTACAGAAATAACTTTCGAAATCCGAAAGATTTAAATTTTTTTCTCACATGAATTCACCTTAGAAAAAATAAATATTTCAATCTCCGTATATTTTAACCTGCTATAATGTTAATTTTGTATCAAAAGTTTTTGTTTGTGATTCTTATTTAATATGTAGTTTGCATGAGACTTTTTAAATAGTATTTAAGAGTTTAAATGCCTAACTTATATTATTAAATTCATAATGACAATCAAATTTTTTTACGTTCTTTCTATAAAAACAAAATTTTCTTAAAATCAAGGACCAAAATTGATAGAATTAGCATATTTATAATAGTATTTTAGTAATATTAGACAATTATATTTTTTTGTAACAGGGATTCCAATTAGGGTTCTCATATTTGTTTTCTATTATGTTTATGTTTTATTTTAGAATGTAGTATAGTTATAAATATGGGAGTAGGTTGCTTATTGTTTTTTGGTTGATTGAATAAAATTTATTTCGTTATTGATTTATTTGGTTTATCGTTTATTTCGTTATTTTCAATTATTGCACTTCGTTTATTTCTATTACAATTTCGTTTATTTTTTAGTTCGAGACTATCAATTGGTATCAGAGCAAACGTTCATTTAAATGACAAAGATAAAATCAAATATTTACACAGAAGAAAAGGCGAAGCAGATGGCGGATGAAGAAGTATCCAAGGAAATTGAAGCCATGGATGCAAAATTTGAAAAGGAGAGCACCGAGAGAATGACTCAATTCGCAAGATTTGAACAACGAATGGATAAAAAGGCATAGACAAACAGAAAGACATTAGCAGAGATAGGGGTGGGCATCCCGTCTCGTTCCGATTTTTTTGGGTCCTTTTCGGATTGATCAAACTCATCCCGTCTCGATCTAGAGTGGGATGGGATCGAGATGGAGATTTTCAATCCCGCCTATCCCGTCCCAAATTTATTTATTTAATATTTATTATTATTAATTTTAATCAAAATACTCTTCTAAATTAAAGTTTTGGATGTGTTGAAATTAAATCAATGTAAGATGAAATTCTATATGAAATCTAAATGAATTGAATCATTAATTCTAAATGAAATTTAATATTTATTTGCCTTCCAAAAAAAAGTTTAATATTTATTTAATATCTATTATTATTTATGATGTAAGTTATATGCTCTGATGCACCGACTCTCCGAAAAACCACCAAATCACGCGTCAAATACGTATCGGACAAGGATTCGCGCCCGACACGTATTGGACACGTGGTCAACGGTCAAAATTTGTTGACTGACTTGGACAAGGTCTAGACACGGTCCAGACTCGGCCAAACACGGTCGGGTGCAAATATTCCCTTTTCCTCCTCTTCAATCGTTCAATTCCTCCCTCCCACAAACCCTAATACAGTAACATAGAGCAGAAAGAGCAGAGAAAAGAGAGAACAAAGACTTAGAGAGAGTCGACTCGATCGACAGTGCTGGACGGAGGTAGAGAGATCTATTTCGAATCTTCGATCGATTTCGACAGAGAGGGAGAGATCGATCGACGGGATCTATGTCGTCCTCAGCATAACCATCACCAGGTACCTTCTTTCAGTTCTTTGATTCTTTCTTTCGTTTTTTTTTCCTGCGATATCTGCTCTCGAAGGGTGCTTTGCACCGCTCTTAGGAACAAGCCAGAGCATGTTTTGTGTACCATTAGCATGTCATGAAATCAATTTTATAAGGTTTCTACTGGTACTTAACCATCTAACACTCGGATATGGATTTTTGATGTATTCCTTAGATATGGATCTCTTTTGATATGGTATTAGTTTTGTTATTACCTTATATATTGTCATTGTTCATACAGTTCGATTTCATTATGATAATGTACACAAAAGACTTTTGGTTGTGTTAGATGGTCCTTCTTCTGTGTTAGATGTATTCCTTAGATATCCAAATCAAACTGTATAAACCAATTCCTTAGATATGGATCTCTTTTGACTTTTGCTTTTGGATAATGTTGGGGGAAGCTATCCAACCTTTTCTAAATCTTTTCGCCATCATGTTTCCGCTCCACTATAATCCAGAATGATTGATCCACATCTCTAACATTGTAATTGTCTTTTTTCTCTTAATGTTTTTTCAGGCCAAGTAACTGGAGATGATCTTTGGAAGCATGAGAAGACCAAGTGAAGGTGGGGGAAATCTTAGATGGCGGTGTAACTTTTGTCAGAAAGAGTATACGGGATCTCTTACTAGATTGAATGACCACTTGTTGAAGATAACAGGTCGTGGGATAGCTATTTGTGCCAAAATCTCCCCCCTACAACTTAGAAAGGTGCAACAATTTGTTGAAGAAGCTGCATTGAGAGCAGAAAGTTCAAGGACGCGAAATGTTCCTTTACCTCCTTCAGTGGGCTCAAGTAGTCACCCGCACCCGGGTTCAAGTAGTGGGGTTAATCCTTCAGTTCCATACAATGAACAAAGGAAGAAGAGAGCCACTAATAATCCTATTGCAAATGCTTTCAATATGAGTGAGCGACAAGAGTTGGATGCTTTGATTGCAAGGGCGTTCTACTCAGCTGCATTGCCATTCAACCTTGCAAGGAATCCGTATTTTCAGGAGGCTTTCACCTATGCAATGAGTAAAACAAAGTCCATTAGTGGTTACAAGATCCCTGGGTATAATGCATTGAGGACGACATTGCTTCAAAATGAAAGGGGCAACATTCAGAGGTTGTTGGAGGCAACAAAGTTCACATGGGTTACTAAAGGGACAACCATTGTTTGTGATGGGTGGACTGATTCTCAAAGGAGGTCTCTCATTAATTTCATAGTGATTAATGAGAGTGGTCCAATGTTCTTGAAGGCTGTGAACTGTGAAGGGGAGTACAAAAACAAGTTCTTCATTGCTGGTTTGATCAAGGAAGTCGTACGTGACGTTGGGCCAAGTAATGTGGTCCAAGTCATAACCGACAATGCTCCAGTTTGTAAGGCTGCAGGTTTACTTGTTGAGAGCCAGTATCCTGAGGTGTTTTGGATACCTTGTGTAGTCCACACTCTCAACCCTGCCTTGAAGAACATATGCGCTCCAAAGAACACGCCTGCAAATGAAAATGCCTACAGTTTGTGTAGTTGGATTATTGATGTTGTTGGGGATGGGGTGTTGATCAAGAACTTTATCATGAACCATTCCATGAGGTTGCATATGTTTAATGAGCATTCGAGATTGAAGTAGCTTTCCATAGCAGAGACACGCTTTGCTTCAAGCATAATTATGCTCAAGAGGTTGAAAGACATTAAAAGTAGCCTCCAGAGTATGGTGATTGGAGATCAGTAGGATTCCTATAGGGAAGATGTTGAGAAAGCACGGCTTGTGAAAGGAAAACTATTGGATGACTTGTGGTGGGACAAAGTAAACTATGTACTTCGTTTCATAGAGCCTATTTAGTCAATGTTGCGGAGGGCTGATATAGATGAGTCTTGTCTTCACTTGGTGTATGAGATGTGGGATATTATGATTGAGAAAGTGAAACAAGTTATTTACCACCATGAAGGAAAGGAAAATAGTGAGGAGTCAGAGTTTTTTTCAGTGGTGCATCAAATACTGGTAGATCGATGGGAGAAAAGCAACACACCACTGCATTGCTTAGCACATTCCTTGAATCCAAGGTAAATAATTACGTTGTTTTTAACTTTTTATTTTACTTATTCTTGAGTCTTGACTAGAAGACTAGAATTTATGGGTTATGCACTTAATGTTTATATATTAATTTGTGATTGACATTGTATAGGTATTATAGCAGAGAATGGCTTGAAGGGGCTCCTAATCGTGTTTCGCCACACAAAGATCCTGAGATTACAAAGGAGATGGATAAGTGTTTCAAGAGATATTTTCCTAATATTGAAGAAAGAAGATTGGTTATTACAGAGTATTCTAGGTTTTCAACGGGTACTGGACAGTTTGCAGAAAGTGATGCTCTACAGAATAGATACCTAAAACCTGATGTGTGGTGGGTTTCTCATGGTACCTGTGCACAATTACTCCTGAATATTGCTTTGAAGTAACTTGGGCAACCTTGTTCTTCCTCATGTTGTGAGAGGAATTGGAGCACGTATAACAACATCCACTCATTAAAAAGGAACAAATTGACCCCACAACGAGCTGAAGATTTAGTGTATGTGCATTCCAACCTTAGTTTTTTGTCAAGAAGAAAACAAGAGTACAAAAAAGGTGAGACAAGGATGTGGGATATCGCAGGAGATACTATTGATTCGTTGGATTTGGATGCTGCTGAAATGTTTGAGATTGCCAGTCTTTCACTTGATGAACCTGAGCTAGAGGCTGGACTGTTGAATGAAGAAAATGTGACAGTTGATCCGCCAGTTAATGAAGAAAAAGAGATGTAGCCGCCTCGCTGGTGAGTTTATGAAATTATCAATTTACATTTTACATTATCAAATTAATGAAATTATGTTGCTTATGCTTTATGAGTATGACTTGAGTTTGACTTTATGATGTATTTGTAATTTTGAATGAATGAATTTGAATGTTCATATAATCATATCATATGAGTTAAAAAAAATATATTAAAAAATAAGTTTGACCGTGTCGCCGAGTCCTATTTTTTTGAAAATTGCCAAGTCGCCATGTCGTATCCGAGTTCGTGCATCATTGGTTATATGTATATAAATTTGACATTATTGGTGTGTGAGTAATGTGAGATAAAACTCTTTTTGTTATTTTTTATTGGAGGACTATTTAGTACGTGCTCATCCCGTCCCATTCCATCCCGTCCCGATCCCGTTTGAGATGGGATGAGGTCTATCCCGTCCCGATACCGAATGAACGGGATGGGATAGGGATGGGTCCATCTCGTCCCACCCCATTCCGTGCCCACCCCTAAGCAGAGATGATGGATCTGAAACTTGAGACAAACGGGAAGACATTGAAAGAGAAGATGCAACAGATGACAGCGATGATTGCAATGATGCAACAAGGGCGGCGGTGACACAGGGCCCCTCCAACATCATTGCCGACAGTGGCGTAGTCTTCCACCATGACAACACCATGCTCCCACTATTGTCAGAGTTGAGCAATCCTTCACAAACCTTCGGTTCTCCAAACCCCAACATCGATCGATCAGCTGCTTCCATACCAAACACCCCAGCTGTCGCCTCAACACCCACCCTCCGACCACCATTCCGTGTCATTACAACCACCCCCTCCCTTGACCCAATTGATTGTTTTCTCCAACACCCCGCACGATCGATCGATTCCCCATCCATCTCGTTGTCACGAAACACGATCGAAGGGACATCCAGATCCACCATCTGTCGGCCGCCCACCTCTGGTAGAGCTAATCACCTCCGATCGAGCTGATTGCACCCATCTCAAGCCTTCAACAATTGATCAGTTTTCCTCCTCCAGTAGGGGTGTTAATTGGTCCATGTAAACCGAACCAAATCGAATCAAGCCGAAAAAAACCGAAACCAAATTGCCAAAACGAACCAAATCAAGTTACTTCGGTTCGGTTTCGGTTTGAGTTTTTTTCAGCCCCAAATAAACCGAATCGAATCGATTTCTCCTTCAGCCACTATCTTCATCGCTATCAATATAATTATATTATTTTTAGCCATTAGATTAAGTAATCTGAATTTACAAACCACAAAAGAAGAAAAGGACTTGTGGGGTTTACCTGTCACCTATTTTCTCTTATTAACATAAATGATATGTATTTCAGTCGTTAGATTAAGTCATCTGAATTTACAAAACACAAAAGAAAGAAAAGGACTTGTGGGGTTTACCTGACACCACTTTTCTTTCTTCAAAACAATTCTTTTCATCTCTCCTCTTTTCACTTCTCTACATAGGAAGGCTTTAATTCTTCTTCTATGTTCGTTCATGGGCGATTACACTGACGACACTCTTGTGGTATGTGTTTTTTTTTTTGAGGTTGTATCTCTCTTTATGAAACTGAAATCAGACTTGAGAATACATAAACAATGTTTTTTTAGGCAGTGTCGCCTCTCTTGCTCAAGAAGTTGTTGGGCGATAAGAACTTCTCTGATTTCTCCTTCGAACCACAAACCAAGTCTGGTGGATCAATGTTTCAATAATCCAAACCCACGATTTCTTCGGTTTTGTAAAGACTAATTCTATTCAATTTACAGGGACAACCGAGATAGGTCAATCTCAGTCCTCTCTTCTATCTTCCTCTTTCTTCTCAACGCAGCCTGCTTCTTCTCTACAGATTGTGATAGAAAAATCGATAAAAAACCGAACCAAATCGAACCGCGCAATTCGGTTCGGCTTTGATTTTATTTTTAAAAATTACTTAACAGAACCGAACTCGAGATCGTTTCGATTCTGGCCCAATTTTGGACCGTTTGAACCGATTAACAGCCTATCCTCCAGCCCGCCTCTCTGATCCACAGTTTGGTGCCTCCTCTTTTCACCACCCCTCCGCCCCAGTAGATCGTCCTTCATAGTTCCCCGTTGTGCTCGATCTCTTCTTCCCCTGCATGTTCTCCCTCCCTGATTCTGGTTCTTTTTTTTTTCCAACAACTTGGGCCAATCACCAAGTTCAACCCAATCGTGGCTATGTGCCCTCTTATCTATCATCTTGTACCACCCAATTTGGGAATTGGCACCCCCCTAACTTCTTGTAACTCCACCCAACTTCTTGAAGGTTATTCACACCCAAACCCTTCCAAGTGTCCACCCCACGCCACCTCCTGTTATTTACAACCTTCTCGCCCTCACCCAAATGCGTTTTCTTTAAGCCCTTATGCCACACAACACCACGATAATTCCCAACACGTCGTGTATGACACCAGTTTTGGTAGTTGTTTGAACCCTACTTCAACTCCCATAGTACCAACTTTTTGCCTCATCCCAATTTCCATCACAAAACCCTCTTCCTCCTCAGGTTGACTCTTTTAATGAAGGCCAACACGGTTTGACGTCTCCCCTTAACTTTCTGTAGCAGATATGAATGACTTACCACATGGACATGCCAGACAGTGGGTGACAGACCCACTGAGATATCCTAATCCACCTTGACCACCTACTCAGGACAGAGGATAGTTTCGACCTCCTTTAGGTCGAGGTAGCAAAATTAGCACAGGTGGTAATCCCCTTTTTTGACCACCTAACTTAGGCAGTCAGAACTTTGGTAGTGGCACTTATTTTAAACAAGATCAGTTGACTCGGCTTATTACAGTCTTAGAGCGTCGAGATGACACATTTCTTATGATGGACTTATTATAGGTGATGCTTTTATGGATTAGTCCATGGAAATATATTGTATACTTGACTTTGAGAACATCCGAGGTCTGAATGCGATACAGTTAGAAGCTACCAAATTGAGGATTACACCAAATGTTAGATAGCAAGAAGATTGTGCGCGGGAAACAGCATTGAGGTTGCCTCCTGTTGACACCTAGTCCGATATGAGTGAGTTGAGGCAATCTGTTTTCGTGCATGTGGATTGACCGTGAACTATTCAAACTATTGATGGGAATTTCTCAGAATGAGCATACAATTGTTGATTATGGTACTGAGTTCAGTACTGTGTGCATGTGTGCTAAACCTAACGAACCAGAATGACAAACAATATTCTGCTTTTATCATGGTTTGGATGCGCGACTCCGGTCTGTTTAGCATTGGAGGATTTTTATACTCTTGTAGCAGTTGAGAACATGTCCATACGAGTAGAAACAAAGTTACAGTTGCATGACCACTCTGAGAAGCAGACAGTGACACCTCTTTCACGCACTTCTCCTACTTACAGTTGCCCACTCTACGGAAGGCACCGAGTGCATCCTTGAAGCTTGAAGACAAGCTTCTTCAATTCGGTGAGGTTGATGCAAGTGGATTCTTTTAGCAGTATTAGTTATAGTATATTATAATTGGGCCAATTTAACATAGTCCATAATAATTATGTAGGGGTGGGCAAGAATCCCGACCCGGTTCAAACCAGGACCAACCGGTTCCTGTTGTTTTTATTCTGATCCCTGTCCCGGACTGGTTGTAACTAGTTTCCACAAATTCAGTCCCAGACCGTTCCGATCCGTCCCGATTACTGTAGCATTTACAAATCCCAACCCAAACCTTATTCAATTCAAACCCTACCCAAAGTCCAACCCAAAACCTAACCAAAGCCAACAACATTTTGTTCAATCTCACCCTTCTCATCTTCACGATCGATTCGACCCAACAAAAAAAGAACTAAGAAAGGAATCAGAGAACCCACACCTTCTCCCATCCATCGACTGTCCCCTACAACTCGATCGAAACAAAAAATGAAGGGTGGAGGTTCGATTCTTTCATTTTCGGCGAGTTTCAATAGCTACTCTTCAACCAGATTTGTAGAAATAGCAGCCAAAGTTAGTGATGAGTTTTGCGAACAAAGAGAAGAATTAGGTCTAGAAGTTGTTTTTGCTAGACAAATTTCCATCACAACCGAGCCCTTTTGTTCGAATCCAGAATCAAAACCAGAACATGAATTTGAGTTTGAAGAAGATTATAAGCACCATCAAGAAAAGGAATAGTTGCAAATAAGATAAACACAACAAAAAAAGAAAGAAAACGATGATTCGGATTCTAATGATTTCGAGTTTTCCTTTGTGATCAAAGACAAGTCTCATCACCTATTTTTGTAGATGAAATCTTTTATAACAGCCAAATTAAGTCGTTCTACCCGATTTTCCACCAGAACCTTATATTTGCAACAGGTCACGATGATGATGTCGTCAACAAGGTTTCCTAAAACACTTTGAATCATAGGTTTCCACTAGGAAAGCTCTTCATCAAAGAAGAAAAAGACTGAGATCCTCCATCATCATCATCCACATCCGAAGCCGATAATCTCAAAGCCTTTCCTGCAGAAACTTACTGCATCTAGACTCCTAATTTCGTCCAAGAGTCTATTGATCGGTGCGAGAAGAGCAATTCCACAAATCTTCTTCCAAGCGTTGGAGATTCCACGACTTTCTCCACAAAAGAGATAGATAGGGCCTCTCTCTCATTCTAGAATCTCTCTTTCGGGCTTAAATTAAATCTCTTGTGGGCTTTGGGTTTAAATCTATTGTGGGCTTGGGCTAATATTTGGGTCTTTTTTACTATGAAATTTGAACCGGGATGGTATGGTCCTGTCTCAGTTCAAATCGGTCCGGGATCAACCGGGTCTGCCTAGAAAAATTTCATATCTCGGACCGAGACCGGGACAAGGCCAATTTCGAACCGTGCCCACCCCTATAAATAGGACATTGGTTTCCAATTAGGTTTAGGGTTTGTTTCTTGATTTCAAAGTTAGGTCAATTATAAAAGGGTGTAGGTTGTTCATTGTTATTAGCTTTAGACCTAGAGAAAGTGCACGTTATTAGTGCGTAGACACCCCAAGTGGGTTTAGACGAGGAGACTAAAAAGGGTTTTGGGACTCTTTAGAGGAGTTAGTTTTTGGGATTCCCTCTTCCGATAGGGTTTTCCTAGGCGAGGATTTGAATGGCAATGTCGGTAAGGATAGAGTTGGGTATAAGAGGGTACATGGAGGTCAAGGCTTTGGGGATCGAAACACTATGGGAATTTCTATTCTAGATTTTGCTTTAGCTAAGGATTTTGGGATCGTAGATACTTTTTATAAGAAAATGAAAGATCACTTGGTGACCTTTGCGAGTGGGCACAATAAAAGTCAAATTGATTATTTTCTTGTTAGGAGACACGATTTAGGTAGGTGTAAAATTGTAAGGTTATATCAAGGAGTGTCTGACAAACCAACATAGGTTGTTAGTCCTCAATTTTTGTCTTAAGAATAGGAGTCGTATTGCTAAAGAACAAGTTAGATCGAGAATTAAGTAGTGGACCTTACAGGGAGATGTGTTTCAGAGGGTTGAGAGAATCTAGAACCAAAGGATAAGACTAGTAGCGCGAATCTTTTTGAACATTTGGCAAACGGAATAAGAAGATATGCGAAAGAAGAGTTAAGAGAGGCCAAAAGAAGAGGTGTGTACGATAAGGAGACATGGTGGTGGAACGCTGATGTGCAACAAACCATTGCGGAAAAGAAAAAATGCTTTGAGTGACAAAGAGATAGATGTCTAGAGTCTTATGAGCTTTATAAGCAAGCTAAGAAGTTGAGTAATAAGCAGTAGGGGAAGCTAAGAAGAGAGTATATGATGATCTGTATTAAAAGTTAGGTACAAAGGAATGGGAGAAATATATTTTCAAGATAGCTAAAGCTAGATAATGAAAAACTAGGGACCTGAGTCATGTTAAGTGTGTTAAGCATGAGCATGGAAGGATTTTAATGCAGGATAAAGCTATTTTAGATAAATGGAATGATTACTTTTGGAACCTACTCAATGGAACACATGTAGGGGAGTTAAACTTAAAGGGGCATGCTTCACAAGAAGTGAGACATTGCGTGTTCCATTACAAAGTTAGTGCCACAGAAGTGAGAAGTTTTAAAAAGAATGAAGACGGGGAAGGCATTTGGACCGGATTATATACCAATTGAAGCGTGGAAATGTCTGGGAGAAGTTGGGATTCAATGGCTAACTAAGCTCTTTAATAGGGTTTTGAAAACTAGAAAAATGTCAGATTCGTGGAGGCATAGCATTGTGGTACCAATTTATAAGAACAAAGGGGATATTCAAAATTGCTCGAATTATAGAGGAATAAAGCTTATGAGTCATACGATAAAACTTTGGGAAAACGTTATAAAACGAAGACTTAGGAGTTTAACCACGGTTTCGGAGAATCAATTTGAATTTATGCCAGGTAGGTCTACTACAGAGACCATCTTCCTGCTTAAGAAAATTATAGAAAAATATCAAGAGGAACGTAAGAGTTTGCATATGGCTTTTATTGATCTGGAGAAAGCTTACGATAGGGTCCTCAGAGAGTTAATTTGGTGGGTGCTTGAAATGAAGAAAGTGTCAAATTGTTATGTCGATATCATTAAGGATATGTATGACGGGGTTGTAACAAGTGTTCGCTCAGTGGGTGGGATGTCCAGTGTCAGTAGGACTACATCAAGGATCGACCTTAAGTCCATATCTCTTTGCTTTGGTCATGGATGAGTTGACAAAACATCTGCAAGAAGATGTACCTTGGTGCATATTATTTGTAGATGATATTGTCTTAATAGATGAGACTAGTGAAGGTTTAGGTCAGAAATTAGATAGGTGACGAGAGGCTTTAGAGAGTCAGGGTTTTAGAATTAGTCGTTCGAAGACGAAGCATCTAGTGTGCAACTTTGGTTGTGAATCACGAGGAAGGAGTAATACAATTGAGATCGAAGGTGTGGAGGTCCCAGAGTACGAGGCTTTTCGATATCT
Source organism: Berberis vulgaris (assembly GCA_963556465.1). Lineage (NCBI taxonomy): Eukaryota > Viridiplantae > Streptophyta > Magnoliopsida > Ranunculales > Berberidaceae > Berberis > Berberis vulgaris. Next base: position 74,268,634 of record OY747124.1, on the reverse strand, counting down.
AGGATCTATAATTCAAAAGAATGGGGCTATTGGAGAAGATGTAGGATTAAAGCTGGTTGGCTGAAATGGAGAATGACGTCAGGAGTATTATGCGATAGAATGATGCCTGCAAGGCAAAAAGGGAAATGCTATAAGACAATTGTTCGACCAGCCATACTATACGGTTCAGAATGTTGGGCTACTACGGGACAACATACGCATAGGATGGCAGTAACAGAAATGCGTATGTTAAGGTGAATGTGTGGTAAAACCCGTAAGGATAAAATTAGGAATGAAAGAATTAGGAGATACATAGGTGTAGCGCCCATAGAGAACAAAATTAGAAAAAGGCGTTTAACTTGGTTTGGTCACGTGTAAATGAGACCAAGCATGACGCCAATTAGGCAAGTTAACGGAGGGTATAGACGGAGGGGACAACCGTTGAAAACTTGGATAAAGGCGGTGAATGAAGACATCATTTAGCTTGGATTAGGCGAGGATATGTGGGAAGACCGCATTGCTTGGAGAACCAAAATCCATGTAGCCGACCCTGAGAATATCAGGAATGGGCTTTGATGATGATGATGATCATTTATCGATTATTCAGTTATGGTTTATTTTCAATTTTCGCTTTATTTTGGATTCCCATTTATTGGCAAGTTCAAATCTATCATTCCCAAAGCTGCAATCATATATCAATTCACATGTATTTAGGAACATACATCGATGAAGCCAAATGCACAACAAATAGATCAAACATGGCAGCTCCACTAAGCAAATAAAAAGTTATAATTAGAATCGTGGACTTATAAAGACACCGGATGTAATTGAGTCAAAAGTTTATGCTGTATAGTTGTTGCTCAAGAAGGCCAGAGTATTTAATTTAATTTACATCAACATCCTCCAGCACTCTCGCTAAACATAATTCTAAAGATCACATGCAGCATCTACTTCTCTTACCTGAATAGTGAATACTTCCAGTGGCATCCTACATTTAGATAGTACTAAAACCAAAATGTTACCTCAGGCAAGCCATTCAAAGGCCTCTTTTTCCCTTTTTTTTTCGATAACAAATGTTTAGTTATAACTGTCAAGGTAAAGTATTAGAACAAGTTGAAGTTCTCACTTGTTCAAACTTTTGAAGCTTTGACCTCAGCTGTCTACTACAAACCATTGCAGAATACCTTACTAATCTCAAGCATTAAAACATATTTCTGTGATTCTGTCTGAACAGTCATTTTCACCTCATGTTTGATCCTTGGTAGCAATATTACATACAAGAAGAACATACATAAAAATGTTGGGATACTTTCTAGAACTATAGAAAACCTGAAACTAGATATAAGAATGATGAATGTAAGGGCAACTAACCTCAAGAGTTTGGCGCCAATCCTTTCCTGACATCTGGTGATAAAGACAGTACTTTTCAGATAGGGAAAGAAACCCAAACCATAGACCATAAGATGAAACCTTGTGATATTCAATTCATCTGAGAGACATACAAAGATGAATTGAACGACATAGGTGCTATTTGATAACCATTTTATTTCAATTAAACAGCCCTTGATCAATCCAATGGGATATCTAATGAATAAAATAGTGAACCTAGAATAGCAACCTAAAACTAACGAAATGTTAGATCCCAACCTTATGTAAGATAACGTCAAATGGGCCTTGATCCGAAAGTGGTATGCTTTGGTCAATGGCAACAAAGATAATTCCTTTATTCCTGCAATATGTATTCACTTACTATTGCCAGAGAAGAATATCAATGAGAGCATATGTAGACAATAGAATTAAAGCATGTGTCAAATTGATGACAACAAACATACGAGTTTACGCTTCAACACAACCAAACAGATAAGCATCATCAACAGACCAAATGAAATTCACAAACTTTAAATTTCATAAAAAAAAAAAAAAAAAAAAGGCCGTATCTTTATTTATCATCAACCTGAAAAGTAGTATGAAGAAAAAGCAGGTACACAAAGGGTGAAGGCTCCGAAGTTCTCTCCACAAGAACGCCAATCGTTTAACTGAAACATTCACTAACCACTATGCTGACATAAAGTTGGCGTTGCATATAAGAACATGAGTAATATATGAGTAAAATTTCACAAGTCACTCATCCTACCCCAAAAATAAATCAATAAATAAAACAGCTCAAACTCCATTGAACTATCCACAGCTTTGGAATCAATTAAATTGTGAGGATTATCTCCTGAGAATAAATCCAAAAACATTAATCCATTTAATATTAGTATCCCAACAAAAAAGTTATTCTTAAGCTAAAGAATAATGGACCATCCACTTTTTATTTTGCCATTTTAACCTTATCATCAAATTGAAAGAAGTAGAAGTTATAAAGATTGTAGACTTTTGGCCAGAAGTGATGCTGGAATAAGATCTTTTAGGGTCAATGCATCCATTTCCAAAACCTAAACATTAGGATGCGTAAGTCTATGCAGCCAAGGCTACCAGCATTGGCCAGGGTTGGGCTTTTTTACGCTTTTACCCCTTCTCTTTAAAACACAACCACAAACAGGGGTAGAAGGGTAAAGAACCCAAACCCTGGCAAAAAAAATGGGTACCTAAAATTATTGCATTAGGATACCAAAACCTTAAAAAAAAAAAAAAACATACAACTAACAACTCATAGCAAGTGGATGTATCTAACTATTAAATCACACTCTATCTAACACAACACGTCTACCCAATAAAGATAACCAAGAGAAGATTTTTTTAATAATATGAATTATATATTATATAAATAAATGAAGAAGACGAGAGTGAGGAAGGGTGGGATGGTTTATATTCTAATAGAAGATTAAAGGGCGGCAAGCTCCAAAATGTGCACTAGTATTTGAACTAGAAGATTGTATTGACTTTGAAATGTCGATTCTGTATTTAGTTTTGTAAAATGTTAATATTAAAAGGAAAGGGGGCAATAGAATAGAAAATTCCAATTCTTGCATTGCCTCTAAAGGAGAGTGGAAATGTTAATAGGAGAAATGAAAAGTTGATGAATGAATGATACCTAGCCAAGCATTCGAGTTTGGGCTGCAAGAAACTTTTGGTTTTCTTCACAGTAAGGGCATAACCAACAATGAGATGATGATGATTCTCCGATTGTAATTGCGATTGCGATTCAACAGAATCATCACTGCTGTTTTGGTCTGCCTCTTGTTCATTTCCGTCACGAACATCCAACCTCATTTCAACTTTTTTATTCTAAATGAAATCAAAATTTTCTCTCTGAATCGATTAGAGAGAGAATGGAAGTATGATAGGAGGGAGGGAATTTATGGCATTGGAGAATCGAGAATAGAGCAATGTCTCTCTCGCTCAAATCAATCAAACAGGGAAGGAAACCTAACCCTAAAAACACGAATGAATCCTTTGTTTTATTTGGGTTTTGAAGACACCTCTCTCTCTATATATATATACATCTCTTTCTATACTTGGTTGTCTTGCTTCGTATTATAAGATAGAGAGAGAGGAGAGAAGAAAGAAGAGAGAGAATTTGAAAGGAAAGTTGATCGAGTTTGCTGTATTTGGAAGGAAAGAGATTTGATGGAAAAGATTTGTCGGAACAACATAGAGAGACACACACAGCGCTTGGCTGCTTGCCCGAGAGAAGAGAAGAGAAGAGAAGAGAAGAGTGATTCGTGAACGAACGATAGTCTTTCTTTCCAAGTGAGCCGTGTCAATAATACGTTAGCCTTTCGAAGTATGCTATTTACACTACTGCCATCCTCTCACTGATGATGATGTTGACGCATGGCACCTACTGTCTGCTTAGCATTTTCATAAGAGATTTTGTTTAAAAGTTTAAATACACAACTGAACTAGAATGGAACAAATGTGGTCCAGCACAGCACAGCACAGCAGTGTGGAGTATTCAAGGATTCGATAGCAAATACACCAAGAATTTCATTTTCTCTTTTTTGCATCAGTGTTTAGGTCTTGGTAATAGAAACCGGGCCTAATAAATTAATTGTTTAAGAGAAACCTTAAGGGTCGTTTGTTTGGCAGACAAATGTTAAATGTTGAGACAACAGCCAAAAATGTTTTGTCCTCGGCTTCCTCTAGATAATCCTGACTCGTAGGCATGTGTATGCATTACTAAAATTGGTGTTAGTTTAGGTAGGCATGCAATAGTTAGGCAATATGTTGTATCTCCCCCTCTCTCAACTTAAGAAAAAATTTCACATTAACGGTTATATTTAAAAAGATTCATAGAATACGCCCCAGTCTTAATTATGTATGTTAAATTCATGCCATTTCCAAATACCACTTTTATGTTAAACATTTTTTTTTTTTTTTTTTTTTGAGATAACCACGCAGCATTGCAGACTTCATTCCTTTTTTTTTCTTTTCTTTTTTTGTTAAAGAGACTTCATTCCTCAATTCTAGTGGTTCAGATTCTTAAAACACAACTCATGCAGTGCATAGCATCATTTGCTTTTCCTATTAAAAATTCATTTTCATTGGTTGTCATCCAATTAGGTCAATTTTTGTCCCCTATCCCAACTTTGATACCGAACTTTTGATGGGATTATAGTTTTTACTAATTCAATTCCAAATTTAATATCGAAATTGAAGAGATAAATATCACAAATTGTCCTTAAATGGAACATTTCTAGATGAGATGCGCAAGGTGAAAGAGATATATTGGAATAGCGCACAATACCTATTGACTAGGGTTGAGAAACGCATTTCAAATTGTTAGAGCATCCATAGCAGCCCACCCAACAATTTAGATAACTTCCCAACCCATGGACTTTCTCATAAATCTAAGGTTGAGGTAACGGCCTGACCGTCCATTATTTAAAACCACTTGCAATATTCTGTGCAAGTGATTATTCAACGTTAAAATAAAATTAATAAATAAATGTTATTCAACTTCATGTTAAGAGAGAGAGTAAGTCTAAACACATCCATATTTTTGCTAGGTTCGAATTTTTTTTACAATTTTACCCCTTCTCTTTAAAACACAATCATAAACATCATTTATAGAAATGGTAGAAGTGTGAAAAGCTCAAAATTTGGCCAAAAGATGGTTGTGTTCCCTGGCTACCTAGAATTGTTGCAAGAGAAAATACAAGTCTCAGCTGATCTAGCCACATTATAGTAAGTTTCTTGGGACAGTGTAAAATTATACAACAATTCTAGAGAGCCAAGTTTGGAAGTCATTTTCGGGCTAAGTTTTGGTTTTTTTTTTACACTTCTATCCCTTCTATAGATGGTGTTTGTGGTTGTGTTTTAAACAGAATAGTAAAAATTGTTAAAAAAAAAAAAAATGCCTCCCAAACTTGGCTCCCTAGAATCATAATAGCAGGGGTTGTGTAAAATCATAATAACATCCCAAAACTGAAGATAAAATATACAATGATCTTTCTCTCAGCTGCAGCTATATCAGCATCATTCTCATAATTATCACATATTATCACTATTTAAGTTCCTACATTATGACAATAACAATAAGAAAGTTGAAACTCTTTTTCACCATAAAAATGTGATACTCCTCTAAACCTTGCCTAAAATATGTGGGGGCTTCAATGAGTTGCCCGCAAACATTGAAATTGGAGATTATCACAACCATATGACAACAAAAACTCAAAACCTGAACTAGATACAAAGTGCAAATTATTAAACTAAGTAAGAACTTCAAGAGTAAGAAAACTACTAAATTCACTTTTATTCATTTTACTATTGCAGATACATTCCTCCATCTTTACTCTGTGTGTGTATATATATAGATATTAATACAGAAAAGAGATGACTTGATGATATATATGAGTGCCACGTCCTTAAGTGGGATGACAAAGAATGTAATGTTGACACCATATCAATGATGTGATAAGAAGCAAGGGAATGTTGACGCCTCACACTCATAATAGTGGACAACCACTGTTACAACATTCCCTCTTGGATGTCCACCATAGTTTCGTTGTATTCAAACGGTGCCAATAAAACTTAGTGGGAAAACTTGGACAAAGTGCACAACTTTCTTCAGGAAAGGGTGGGTGTGCATAATGTTGCATCGTTAAGACCTTGGCAAGAAAAACCCAATGGGATAAAAACTATGTCAAAGGAAAACGAGTACAACGCGCTAATAATTATTTAGCATACTTCTGGATGCCCTTGAGCAAGTATACTTCTGGATACCCCCTGATAATCTGAGTAAATATACTTCTGGATACTCCCCCTGATAATGACTCCCCCTTAACAAATTAATTACTTTGATGTTTCAGCTAACGCATACCAATTCCATAAACTAATTTCTAAAATGATGATTTTGGTAGTGCCTTGGTGAAGAGATCTGCAAGGTTGTCATTAGATCGAATATGTTTGATGTCAATCTCATGATTCTTCTGGAGCTCATGTGGATGAAGAACTTGACTGAAATATGTTTTGTTCGATCTTCTTTGATGAATCCTTCTTTCATTTGAACGATACATGCAACATTATCTTCATATATGGGAGTCGGTTGATCAAGAGTTGATAACAATTGACAGTTATTTTGTATATGTTGAATTAATGATCTGAGCCAAACACATTCTCGGCTTGCTTCATTGAGAACAATAATTTCATAATGATTTGATGAAGTAACCACTAATGTTTGTTTAATAGACCGCCAAGAGATAGCTGCGTTGCAGTTCAAAAATATATAACTTGTTTGTGAGCGACCCTTACGGGGTCAAATAAATAGCCTGAATATTCATAGCCAACTAAATAGAAATGGTTAGACAAATCATAGGAATAAAATAAACTCATATCAATTATCCCACGAAGATATCGTAATATGTGTTTTACTCCATTCCAGTGTCTACGAGTAGGTGCAGAACTATATCTTGCTAGCAGATTCACAGAAAATGTTATATCAGGTTGTGTACATTATGTCAAATATAACAATGCATCAATGACACTTAAATATGGTGTTTCAGGACCAAGTATCTCTTCATTTTCTTCCTTTGGTCGATATGAATCCTTAGATATATCTAAATAGCGGACAACCATTGGTGTACTAAGTGGATGAGATTTGTCCATTATAAAGTGTTTTAACACGTTTTCAGTATATCTTGACTGATGGACGAATATTCCATCAGTACTTTGCTCGATTTGCAGACCAAGACAAAATTTCTTTTTTCCCAGGTCTTTCATCTCAAATTCTTTCTTAAAATAGTTAGCAGCATTAGTAATATCTTTGATAGATCCAATAAGGTTTATATCTACATATATTGTTGTTATGATAAAAACTAGTAATAGATTTCTTGATAAAGACACATGGGTAAATGAGATTGTTTGTATAACCTTCTTTACACAGATATTCACTAAGAAGGTTGTACCACAGCCTTCCGGATTGTTTCAAGTCATACAAAGCTCGTCTTAGTTTTATCGAGTGAGTATTTTTGGACTTTACCTCAGGTAAAGTAAATCCTTTAGGGATTTTCATGTAAATATTTGTGTCTAATTCCTCATATAAGTAAGCAGTTACTACATCCATAAGTCTCATATCAAGTTTTCAAAAACTATAAGACTTATTAAATATCGGAATGTAGTCATATCCATAACTGGGGAATATATTTCATCAAAATCGATGTCGGGTTTCTGCAAGAAACCTTGTGCCACAAGTCTTGCCTTATATCTGACAATTTCCATTTTCTCATTTTTTTTTCCTTACAAACACCCATTTGAAACCAACAGGGTTTACATGTTTGGGTGTTTGTACTATAGGTCCAAAAACATCACGTTTTTCAAGTGAATCTAATTCTGTTTTGATAGAGTCTTTCCATTTTGGCCAATCACTTCTTTGTCGACATTCGTAGATGCTACATGGTTCAATATCATTACAAATATCATTGTCCTTTGATAGTTCGGTAGCTACCATATGTATAAATATGTCATCAATGACTATTATATTACGATGCCACATTTCTCCTAAGTATATTGAGATCTCATCATTCACAGGTACCTGAGCCTCACCAAGGACATTGTGAATCACTTCAGGGATTATGGAGAAATTTGTCTTTTCAAACATAACCACTTCAGGAGCATTATGTGATGCTACTTCTAGAGCTTCATGTACAGCTGCTTCTGGAGCCTGTACAACTTCTGCTTGAGATTTAAGAGTTGCATTAGGATATGAAATTTTATTGACTCTTTTTTTCCGGGGAATCAAATCTTTGGAACCTATAGGCCTGCCACGTTTCTAGCGTGCAACTAATTCATCAGTTGCTTGCTTTGAAGTTTGTCCTTCAGGGACACAAATTTGAGCAGGTGCATTCATAGCTAGGACATGTGATTTTGTTACTTTAGCTGCATCATTAAATGCATCAGATAATTGATTTGCAATTTCCTGAAGATGTAATATTATCCTTAACTCATCATCACATTGTGACGTTCTAAGGTCGAGGTGAGACAAGGTGGGAGTAATCAGAGTACTTCACACCATTCCTTGCTATCTCCCCCTAACGGTGGGAAGACAAACTCATCAAACTGGTAGTCGGAAAATCTAGTGGTAAAAACATCATCAGTCAAAGGTTCAAGATATCGAATAATGGAAGTTAAGTCAAAACTGACATAAACGCCTAATCGACATTGGGAACCCATCTTAGTACGCACTGAGGGTGGTATAGGAACATGTATGGCACAACCAAATTTACGTAAATGTGAAATATCAGGTTGATAACCAATCACAAGTTGTAAAGGTGAATACTGATGGTATGAAGTGGACCTAAGGTGAAGTAATTTGGCGGCATGCAAGATTGCATGTCCCCGGGCGCTAGTGGGTAGGCTGGACTGCATAAGTAAAGGTCTAACAATGAGTGGAATCGTTTAATTAGAGATTCTGCTAAGCTATTATATGGATGAACATGTAGGACGGAATATTCAACAACAACCCTCATGGATGAACAAAAATCTCGAAACACTTGTGACGTAAATTCTGCCGCATTATTAAGGCGAACAGACTGAATGTGATAATCTGAGAAGTGAGCTCTAAGTGGAATTATTTGTTGTAGAAATCTTGCAAAGACAAGATTACGAGTAGAAAGCAAACACACATAAGACCATCGAGTGGAAGCATCAATTAAAACCATGTAATATCTAAAATGTCCACTAGCAGGGTGAATTGGTCCACAAAGGTCACCTTGTACTCTTTGTAAGAATGATGGCGACTCAGTATCAATCTTGAGATGATGTAATAAGTTTTCCTTGTGAACAAGGAATACATAAATACCCACTAGGGAGTTGGAGTGAAGTGTGGGCTAAGGAATGACCTTTAGAGTTCTCTACAATTTTCTTGAACATGGTAGACCCAGGATGACCCAAGCGATTAAAGAAGCAAAGTATGTGGTTCAATGAGTTTTGGATTAAACTTCTGGCTTAAAACAACATGTGATTCCACATTTGTGATGGTTGTGCAATATAGTCCTAAGGAGATAAGGGAGAATTTTTCTAGTGTGAGCTTCTGGCTTCCAACACTATATATGATGCATAAATATTCTTTGTTCCCTTCTTTAGTTGTCTCAATATGATACACATTCAAGCGTATATCCTTAAAACTAAGCAAGTTTCTTTTGGAACTGCTAGAATATAATGCATCCTTAATAAATAACTGGATACCATTTGGTAAAACTAAATGGGCTCTACTAGTGCCTTCAATAATTTGCACAGAGCTAGCTATGGTAGACACATTTTGTTTTTTATTTTCTAGTGATGAGAAAAATTGAGATTTTTAAGTATTGTATGTGTAGTAGCACTATCAAGCAAACATGTATCATCATCCAATCGTGACATTGTGTGATCCATACCTTAAATAAGAAACATATAGGAAGTCAAGCAAATGTATACAAAATTAGATAAAGGTGTATATCTTACACAAAATGATAAGTACCAAAATATAGTACACCAAAAACATATCTTACATGATTAGATTAATAACACTAGGTTACATTCATACGTTGTCAACATCTTGGAAAAAGTCAAATGTGTCCAAATGGGTAACAATGACTGGATGTTAGATGTATTAGTTTTGTCGTCCCCTTTCACCAATTTTGTGTCCGTGGTTTTAATAGAGGCTTGATATTTTTATACTACTTCTTTTGGTACACGACATACACGTGACCAATGTCCTTGTTTACCACAGCGGTGACAATTGTCATCCCAATATAAAGTCGTAGTATCCGTTACAGGAGTGTTATTATTGTTCTGGGCCGGAGCTTTGGACCATTTACGATTACCACTTTTGCAGGAGTAATGGCCTTTAGTGTAACCACCTCTATAGGAGTAGCTAACTCTATTAGAGTAGTCATTGTGGCTAGCTCTTCCGGAGTTGCCACCTTTTCTGGTGTATGTATTCCTGCCACGTCCTCTGCCATATCCCCTACCTCGTCCTCTCTGAAAATAGTAGTTGGCATTTGCTTCAAGAAATGCCATGGAACCTAATGGTCTTGCATTATGATTTTTCATTAAAATCTTAACATTTTCTTCTGCTACGAAGAGACACGTCACTAATTCAGAATAATTAGTAAAGTGATGTTCCCTATACTGTTGCTACAGAAGTACACTTGATGAATGAAAGGTTGATAATGTTTTTTAATCATCTGAGTATTTGTCACATTGTTTCCACAAAACTTAAGACGTGAAACAATATTGAACATAGTAGAGTTATATTCTGACATTGTCTTAAAATCTTGAAACCTTAGATTTAACTATTCATTTGGGGCAACAGGGTATATGACCGCCTTCTGATGTACATATTTGTCTTTAAGAGACTCCCATAATACTAAAGGGTCTTCCTCAGTAAGATATTCATTTTTTAGGTCATCATAAGTATGATGACACAGGGAAATGAGCGCATATGTTTTATCTTCTACAAGCATTATATTTCCTTTGTTAATTATTTCCTAATTTCTTTGCTTGTAAATGGAGTTTGGCATCAAGCTGCCAGGACATATAGTTTTATCCATTGACAACAAGAGCTTGAAACTCAAGTTTTGCCAGATTCGACATCTATATAAAAATATATAGATATACAAGGATTAATCTACGAAAAACATAGAGTATGCAATAAAGTTGCATATGTCAAATTCACACACTATTAGCTAATACATGATCAAGAAAATGGATTTGCATATTTTATTTAAACACGTAGAATCACATAACACATATATATAGTACCCTATGTTCGACATGCAAATTAATTAATCAACCTTATAGTGTACATGTTAGAGACTATACGCTCAAGCAAGAAAATATAATCAAATGAGTGACTAATATTCTTCTTCTTAGTATGATATGTTGTTGAATTATATGATGTATGGTGTAGTCAGTCAAACTTTGAAAATAATGTGTGTTGAGATTCTAAAAAAAAAGGACAGTGAGATGACAAAGATTGAGTAAACAAATTTTTATTCACAATTGAGGGAGTGACCATATGAGTTAGGGGCCAACCAACTGAGTGTCTACTGAGAATCTTTCACACACATTTATAAGCACTCTTTGTCAAGACCTTTTAGGCTAATTTGATCTAAAACAGAAATGAGTTATTCTTTTACTTCTCTTTATAAAGCTTCAGATAGATATATAAATTCAGTGACAATATGCAACTGCGTATATTAGTGAGTATTCATCAGTCTTGATATTGCAGAAATTTGGTCAAAGAATATTTTCATTGATATTTATAGGCGCATCTCAAAATTTACAGGTGCATCCCAAAATTTACAGGTGCATCCCAAAACAATGAAGCAAAGTAAAATCATATTCATGATATGAAAAGTAAATTATACAACAGTCATGTTGTAATGTAATTTTGAAGAAAAATAATTTCGAGTGATCTCATACTTACATTCGATGCGCACGGATTGAAGGGAAATATCAAATCGATGATAATAGCCGTATAGAAAGATAATACCAAAGCTGAGCTAATATTTGGTCGTTCAGGAGCTATTCGTGCGGATAACATATTAAACTAAGTAAGAACTTCAAGAATAAGAAAACTACTAAATTCACTTTTATTCATTTTACTGTTGCATGCAGATACATTCCTTCATGTTTACTTTCTGTATATATTGATAATACATAAAAGAGATGACTTGATGCTATACATGAGTGCCATGTGCTTAAGTGGGATGACAAAGAATGTGATGTTGACCCTACATCAATGATGTGATAAGAAGCAAGGGGATGTTGACACCTCACACTCGTAATAGTGGACAACCACTGTTACAGCACAAATCTAATTTTTAACCACAACAACATAAAAAACTATCTTGACATAACCATCTTCAGTCAGAACATTCAAAGTCATCTCAAAGACAATTATGTTTCAAAAGTAACTCAAATTATGCAAAAATATATTATTTCCATCAGCATGTAGGAAACAACTTTTGCATTTCTTCTCTAACACATTTGTATCATCATAGATCCACATCTCAAACCAAATGCTATTACCATCAAGGAATGCGATTTCTCGAAAAATGTCGAAATTTTCATTTTTTTGGATTACCAAAATTTCTTTCGAAATCCAAAATATTTTTTTTTCATTAGGTCATTCCCAAATTAAGTACATTTTAACTAGTAATAGCCTTAGTTTAGTATTAAAATTTTGTTATATAAGTGATTCTTATGCAATAAGTAGTTTGTATGATATTATGTGTCTTGTGGCACTCTTTATGTAATACGTAAGAGTTTTAAACGCTTCATTTATATTGACAACTTTAAAATTACAACCAAAATTGTTGCGTTCTACACATTTTTTGCGAAATATTTTTTAAAATCAACTTACCGAAATTACCTCGAAAAACGAAATCGCAATCCTTGATTACCATTTAGATTTCTATCTTAACTTTTCTAGTATATTCTATTTAGACCTCAAAAAATATCTAATGCTACATCAAATAAGATTGGTATCGCAGTCGTACACGCGACAAAAATCATCCTTTACAAGGTCAAGTATCCCCAAACCAAACTAATTCATAAAACCCAAAAAGGGCGAATCCAACCATTAAAGCCCAAACAGGGCCCGTCCAAATAAACCATTGTTAAAAGTCCAAATTCAGGCTTGACAAAGTTCTCCCTTAAAGAGGAGGAACATTACAGAGAAAAAGAGTCGTTGAGGGAGTTACACCTCCGATGACGCATCCTCATAAAGAAAGGAGACTGTTACGAGGAACGCCTCCTTTCGCCACGCCTCGCATGCTTAAGTCACACAGGGAATTAACAACGACCATTATATATATAAGGTAAAGGGAACATTTGACAAATGTATGCAACTTTAATTGAGTTTTGTTCATATTTTTCTCCATCTCCAACCAAGTTACTGACTTAAGCATCGGAGTGCCTTCAACCACCAAAAAGGTGGTCTTTGGCAGTCTAACATTTGTTTCGCGTGTCACGCTTACTTGAGAATGGATTTTGGACGCATCAGTTCGGCGCCGTCCGCAGGGAACAACAAAACTCTTTTCAAGAAAAGAGTTTGCGCTAAGGAACACCCTCAGTTCGGATTAACAATTAAAAAAGCTTTTAGAACAGGTGGAACACACCACAGACCCTCAACCTAGCGACAGAGAGCCACTACATGAAGCGATAGCCTAGTCATTTCAAACATCCGGTGACGCTGCCACAGATCCTTGCGTGGATCAACTCACAACAAAGATGGATTTCCTAATCAAAACAGTGGAAAAACTCACTCAAGAACACGTTCAACCCTTTGATCGCATTCGAGAAAGTAATGAAATTCCTACGGAACCTCAATGAGCGAACCTCGAAAACAGTGAACCACCAACGGATAACACTCCTCAGAATGACAGGACCCCTGTGTCAATTCCATTCAGAATCGGAGTCACAGATCCTAACGTGTTCTACGAATTGGCCAGACTACCATTCTTTGATACACTCATGATTATTCCTCTACCAATAAAGTTCACTCCACCGAAGTTTGAGACATACGATGGCACTACCAATCCCATTGACCATCTATGATATTTCCTCTTCATGATTGAGTTGAAGGAAAGCACAAAGTCCATCTTATGTCGAACATTTCCAACCCGCCTCACCTCCATAGCAATTAATTGGTTCAACAGCTTGCCACTGAGATTGATAGACTATTTCCAAGCGCTGGCCACCGCCTTCATTACGAGGTTCATCGACAGTCAACGAATGAGGAAAAAACCCACACTATCTGCTTCACATCAGACAAAAGCCTGAGGAGACCATATGGAAATACATAACTCATTTTACTAACAAGTTGACCATGATCGATGGCTGCAGCGACAACACAGCCATTGCCACCTTCACCGCCGGACATATAAAGGGGACCATTCTATGATTTTCTGAATCTAGACCCCACAAATAATATGGCGACTCTATTGAAGACCGCCCAAGAGCACATCACCCTCAAGGAGATGTTGGCTGCCAAAAGGGAGAACGAATCCGAGAAGAGACACGGCGAGCCTCAAGGGGAAAATGGCCAATTGAAAAGACATCGAATCCGTGGCATGTTCGAGTTCGACCAACAAAAACTTGGAAAACTGCAACCCGGAGTGTCAAGCAAACCATTCACCAACTTTGAAAACAAGTCGAGCTGAGGTTATCAAAACTATCATGAAGTGGGGGGCGTTAAGATGAGAAGAGATCATGACAGACGAAGTAAAGGCATATATTGTTTTTTCCACGAGGACTATGGACACGACAACAAGGACGGCTACATCTTAAATAATGAGATCAAGCGTCGTATCCAAAAATGACTATTCGGAAGTTTGTTAGGTGGAAAAAAGGAAAAGCTAGGTCAAAAGAGCTGATATACATTTTACATGGCGTACTCGAAGATGAGTTGTCCAATCGATCTCGAAAACTATCAATTCGGGATTTATGAACAAAGATCAGATATTTAACCACAAACATGCCAGAACAACGTAGCGAACTCTGACATTATCCAACGATGACGCGACGGGAGTTAATTTTCCTCATAATGATGCCCTGGTAATTTCGGTACTGATCGCTAGGTGGGAGATTAAAAAAGAATTGGTCGACACAGGCAGCTCAACCAACCTTCTGTACCTAACAACATTATGAAAAATGTAATTCACTGAAGAAATGCTTTCACCCAATAGTAGGTGTCAGCGGAGAACAATGTCGTCCGCTTGTGATGATCCAACTACTAGTCAAAGTGGGAGAATCTTGAAGACACCATGCTTATCAAAGGCCTTAGATACACGAGATGGGCGCAGTATCCTCCACCGTGCATCAATGCTTGAAGTACCATACCGACGAAGATGTTGGAATAATCAAAGGAGATCAGTCAACTGCACGTGAATACCACTACACAACCATGGAAGCTCTGCTCAAATATCAATTACTGCAACGATCAGAGGAGCCGCTGCAACAATCTGGTCAAACAGACCTCAACCTTCCGGATGACGATATAGCTCCAACTAGTCCAAGAGATCAACCAAACACTGAGCAACCAGAAGAAGAGACGACATCAGTTTACCTGGACGATGGAGGAAACAAAACATATAGGATTGACACAAAAATCCATCCAGAATTTGCCATGAAGCCGGTCCGACTGTTAAAGGATAATAAGGATGTTTTTGCCTGGATGATGAAAGATATTGTGAGAATAGACCCGTCTATCATCACTCACAAACTGTAAGTCAATACAGACAAGAAATCGACACGACAAAAAAGAAGGCCAGTTGCCCCAGGACGTAATCAAGCCATAAACGAGAAAGTGCACCGTCTGATAACTACAGGAATGATCTAAGAATCTCACTACTCAGACTGGTTAGCTAACACGATGTTGGTGAAGAAGAAGAACGATAAATGAAGAGTATGTGTAGATTACACCGATCTGAACAAAGCATGCCCAAAAGACAATTTTCCACTCCCACACATAGACCAGATAGTGGCTGCCACTAGTGGACACAAACTTCTAAGCTTCATGGACGCGTACTCTAGCTACAATCAGATTTAGATTTACCCTCCTGATCAAGAAAAAACATCTTTTATAATGTAGAGAGGTACACACTGCTACCATGTGATGCCATTCAGACTTAAGAACGCATGAGCCACGTACCAGCAACTGGTCAACAAAATGTTCAGAGATCAAATCGGTAAGATGATGGAGATGTACATCAATGACATGTTGTTTAAAAGCTTATACCGAGCAGACCATATCAGAGATCTTGAACATGCATTTTCCCTGCTCCAAAGATACAAAATGAAGTTGAACCTAGATAAATGCACATTTAGAGTAAAATCAGGAAAATTCCTCGAATACATGGTCAACCAAAAAGGAATCGAAACTGACCCGAAACAAATAGAACCACTACTCAACATGTAGCCACCAACGAACATAAAGGGCGTGCAAAATCTCAGCAGCAGGATAACGACTTTAAACAAATTCATTTCCAAATCCTTGGACAAATGTCTACCTTTATTCAAAATCTTGAAAGGGAACAAGACATTCAAGTGGAATGAAGAATGCGAGAAGGCTTTCCAAAGCTTAAAGGCATACATGGAGAGCACAAAACTGTTATCAAAACCAAGCACCAGGGAAATGCTATATTTATACTTATCCGTATCTGACCATGCAGTAAGTTCAACATTGATACTGGAGGAAAAGGGCACACAAAAGCCAGTATATTACGTTAGCAAAACACTTACAGATGCGGAGATCAACTACCCGACGTTAGAAAAATTCGCACTCACTTTGAATGTATCTTCAAGAAAGCTACAACTATACTTCAAACTCACTCAATCATTGTTTGAACCGAACATCCACTTCGATCAGTATAGCACAAACCAGATATATCCAGAAGAATCGTGAAATCGGCAATAGAATTCGAATATGCTCCCAGAAACGCAATAAATGCTCAAACTTTGGCGGATTTCATTGTCGAATTCACACGCAGCAGAGATAGCCAGCCAGAAAGTAGCCATGAGGAGGAACAAACCACCCACGAATGGATCCTTCATTGTGACAGAGCATCCAACGAGTTGGGAAGCGGACCTGGATGATCCTATACAATTTGGAAGGCGTAATGTTAGAAAATGTGATAAAATTCAATTTCAAAGCTTCAAACAATGAAGCCGAGTATGAGGCAGTGATAGTCGGGCTACAATTAGCAAAACATTTGGGAATAAAGAAGACAAGCATTTTTACCGACTCCAAACTGGTGGTCAACCAATTAAACGATGAATTCCAAATCAAAGATGCTCGAATGAAAGCCTACCGCCAAAAGACTATTGAGCTGATATAAGGTTTTTAGACTGCTACCATTCGGCGATGTGCAAGGGCAAAGAATAAAAAAGCTGACGAGTTGGCAAATGAGACATCACTAGCTAAAGAAAATGATAACCCACTTGTCACGATGCAAGAAAGTTCCATAGTAGAAATCAAGTGCAAGAGGCATGCGCCACAGACCAGGAAAACAACTAAACAACTCCAATTCTAACCTACATAACAACCGAAGAACTCTCAACATATAAGATGGAGGCTCAAAAATTGCGAAACCGAGTAGCACGATACACAACGATCAATGGCAGACTCTACAGAAGATCTGCTACCAGTCTGCTGCTACGATTCCTCTTACCTGATGACGCTGACTATGTTCTACAAGAGATCCACTATGGTACATGTGGAAATCACCCAGGAGGAAGAACATTAGTCCACAAAGTAATGTCATTGGGATATTATTGGCCTACGATGCAAATAAAATCGTTCGCACATGTGACAATTGCAAGAGATTTGCCCCATACACTCACATGTCGGGCCAGAATCTAATCCCGATGAACATCTCCTGGCCATTTGCACAATGGGGGATGGACATCGTGGGGCCTCTCTCTGTGTCTAACGGAAAGAAATTTCTCCTCATAGCAGTAGATTACTTCACTGAGTGGGTGGAAGTAGATTCTTTAGCATAGATAGGAGAAACTCAAGTCGAAAAGTTTATTTGGAACGATATAATATGCAGGTTCAGAGTCTCGAGGGTAATAGTCACGGACAACGGGAAGGCGTTCGAAGGCAAGATAGTCAAAGAATTGTGCGAAAACCTGAATATCCAACAACACTTCTCAGCACCTGCCCATCCAAAGGCAAATGGGAAACCGAGGTCACCAAAAAAATGATCCTAGAAACAATAAAAAAGAAGCTCGGGGCATCAAAGGGATTGTAGACATTCGAACTACTTAGCATCCTTTGGGCATATAGAACAACCAAAAGAACTCCAACAGAGGAGTCTCACTTCTCCCTCGCATACCAAAGTTCATAACCGAATAATTTCGTGCAAAAGACAACAACGAAACAGTAAGAGTCGGATTAGACCTCCTCGAGGAAAAGCGAGAAACTGCTTCTATCAAAGCGGCAGCCTACCAACAACGTATGGCCATCTACTATAACGAAAAAGTAAAGCCCCGTACTTTCAATACCGCAATTGGGTACTCCAAAAAATCCAACTCAACACAAAGGAACCAGGCGCAGACAAACTGAATCCGAACTAGGAAGGGTCATACAAAGTAATAAAATCAAAAGACCGAGGACATACTGGTTGGAAAATACGAAGGGCGAACAACTACCACAATCGTGGAATGTAGAACATCTGAAAAAATACTATCAATAAAGCTCATTTACATCCTCCATTTTGCATTCAAACAAAAGTTAGTCGGGACAAAGAAGTCAGACTAAAAAGTTTTAATCGAAAAAAAAAACACAATACGACCAAAGTATCGAGCTACGAGTAAAGTCCGAATACATGTATCAGGATAAATAAGTCGGGCTTGAACATGAAACTTCTAGTCTGATCAACCAGGAAGTAATAAAGTACTGTTACATATGAGCCAAACTTTTTCTTGTCGACTATAACATGCGACAACAAAATCCAGACATGAAAAGTCGAATTTCATAAAAGCTTCCACACGACTAATACATCAAACATTGAAGCACATTGTAAAAATTTAGACGAATGAGTTAGAAGTCTATCAGGAATATCGAAAGCAAAAAACTAAGTCTAATAAGTTAGACACACTGTGTACAAAACAGTAAAAGAAAATGAAATTCTCATTGATCTTCCACATTCATTATGTAAGAAATGGTTAAATGAAGACAATAGGGGCAGTAAATATACTCAAGAAGAGACATTTGTATCAGTAGCAATGTCACTCGATAGCGCGGGCTCCGATAGGCAAAGAGGTGATTGTTCCTTAGCAACATGGTCACTCAAAGGATCTGGAACGGATTCCTCTCCGTCCTCGAATACTTGCTCAGCGTAGCAGCGATACTTTGTTAAATACAAGCCTTGCGACTCGATAAGGTCTAGAAGGTCGTGACGACCATCGACTACTCTTTTCCAATCCGCTGCTTCTACAACCTTCAATTTGTCAGTAACCGATAAAAGGTCAGCCCAAGTGGTTGCGAGTTCACTCTCAATGGCAGAAATCCTAACAGTAGTTGCTGATTTGGCAGTGACAAACTCGGTATTCAACTGACAACTCCTACCACAGAAGCTTTCAGACTAGCGAAGTACTCATCCAGAGTATTTGTGTTGTTTGGATCCTTATACGATTCAACACCAAGCTGAAGCATCTTGTTGTTAATGACACGAGAGTCATCTGATAGGTTGGCAGAACCAGACAAGCCATACGAGAAGACAAAATTCTTCTCGCGAGCATCCAAAGGATGAGACACCTTTTTTTTGCTTCTCTCGAGAGCTTAATTTATCTTCTCAGCTTCTCGAGCAGCAGGATCACCTATATCACGACTACCCTTCCCGGAAGATATCGGAGGAGGGGGAGCCCTAGTACTACCATGAACCGAAGTAGCAAGTTTTTCTTTTTCAGGACATGATCGGGACTAATCGCCAACAGCTTAGACGGACTAGGAGGCCTAGGAACCTTCCTCTTTCTAATGATTGGACCAGCATTACCAGTGTTTCTGACAATAACGAGAACAACGTGACCCACAGACACCTTAACAAAGTTCGCCTCCCGGCCAACATCTGCATCACCAACACAAACCGAAGGAATACGCTCCATCCCCTCGCTAGAAACAACGACTTTATTAGCACACGCAACGGTAACTTCTAAAGCACGAGCCGTCGCAAGCTCTGCACGACCCGCCTCATTCAAAGTATATAAACCACTGCGAGTAATAACGTCCGTAGCAAGGAAATCTTTCACAGAAACTAAGGGCAGCTTATTAAACAAGTCACGTAACTCTCGCTCTTCCAATGACAATGATAGTTTGTTCCTTTTAGGCTTTCGAAATGACCGCAAAATTTGGTGATTGCGCAAATTGAAATAGTCAAAAGCAATGGATGCATAAAACCAAGGCCTCGACCAACTCCCATACTCATCCCACAAATCCTTGAAGAAAGATGGAAGATAGAGATAGCAAGTTCGATTAGCGTTTGCCCCAAACCCAACTAAGGAATGCAGAACCCTGACATTCATAGAATTCCGGATGAAATGGCCATCGCCAAGGTCGTGATCAGCACCTTCCTACCATTAGGAACCATCTGAGCGGAAACAATGCCCACAAAATCTAGGTATTCCCAGATGATCTCAGGAATAGGAGCCTAAAACTAGAGTGGAACACACCAGGGTACAAAACAATTTAGCCAGACCTTAGATAACAAGGACTATCGCCTTCTTTAGGAAGAATGATCTCGAGATCGACTGACAATGAATAGTCATAACAAACGCTATCCAGAGTCGTATGTGTCGCCTGCTTAAGCAAGAAGTAAGTTTTACAAGTATAAGTGATGAGTGAATAAAAGTGCACTCTGAACATCGTTTTTCTAAGTATAATTGCTAGATTATTTAGTTAATTCTAGTACTTTTTGTAATAATTTTCTACTTAGTATAATTTGTGTATTTTGGTTTTGGTAGGTGATTTAATGGAGAAAAAAAACTATTGCCATGTGCAAAGTCGGGTCATAAAAAAAGAAGCCTAATCAAAGAGGAAACTCAATTTCACAAATAAATTTATGTCTGATCTTGTTAGGAAAGGGGCAAAATTAAAAAGGAAATAAAAGATTTTAAAAGGGGAAGAAGAGACAACATTTTTGCTCCCTCTCTTGGCTGCGAATTTACCCCTATTTCGAACGTGATTTTGGGCTCCCTTTTTGGCTGCAAATTTGCTGTATTTCGTGTGTTGCTCGCTGCGAGTCTCTACTGTTCGTGACTTGAGCAAGGAAGCAAAGAAGAAGCATGGAAGAAAAAAAAGGAAGGAAAGAAGATGAACCAGGTTCGTGCATGGCTGCGATTGAGCGAACCAGGTTCGTGGGAATACTCAGCTGCTGCTGCAAATAACGTGAAGAAGAAGAAGAATCAGGGAGGGTAAAGGAGATTTAATTCTTTAAGCTATTTGCACCACCAACTTCAGTTTGTATCACCGCGCACAATTTGTTTATTCTTTCTATTTTTTAATGCTTGATTTGAATACCCATCTTCCCTACAGTATGTGTAGTTAAGCATTTAATTATTGATAGATTGAAGTACTAGTTATGACTTTGAAATTTTGACATGCCTTGATGCACTATTTTTACTATGCTCAATTGATTAATTTCTGATTTTATTTCACCTTTCATATTAATTTTGTTTATTTATGTTTGATCACTATATGCATGATTTTTATGAGGATAGTTACATAGGTAAATTTAGATGACCAAGTCTTGTGCCTATACTAAGTAACAAAAAGAGCCAAGTAAGATCGATTCTTGAAATTAAACAACATAGATGACCGAAATAGATACCATGTTTTGAGTTTTATGTTTTTGTCGATTTTCATTGATTTATGCGTTCTTGAGGTGTAACTTAGTAGATACCATGCTAAATACTTTTAGAATGAAAAGAGTTAGAGTAGACACTCATGCCTAATTCGTTGTTTAAGAAAATTCATAACTTAAGTAGTAGACACCCATGCCCTTAGGTTGGCAAAATTTGAGCAATGAAATTTAGTTTGTATCATTGTGCATGTTATTATACAAAGGACGATGAATAGTGGCGAATATCGAATCTCTAACTTATTTTCTCCCTATTTAAATTTATTTAGTTTTACATTTAATTTTTCTCATTATCTTTTCTTATTCAATTAATCATTAGGTTTCATTGAAATAATAGTATTAGGAAAACTGTTTTAAACATAATTGAATCAATCTTTGTGAGAATGATCTCGTTCTTGCCATACATACTATTTGTTTGATTTTGTGCCTTTGCGAGTAAAACAAACAAATATAAGCTTATTATTTAGGTTAACAATTATACAACAATAAGCACATCGCCACTCAAAACTCTGAAGCTAAACATCGATATGAGACAAAAACGAAAGAAAGAGAAATCAACACCAGAGAATGTATCCTTTTATAATATTGGACAACGAAAAAATCACTCATGAGAAAATGTGCAAGACACGACGGCCGCGTAAAATCACAAAATCACGCAAAAATGAACAAGCGGACGAGACATCAAAGGGACATAAACAACAACAGTTGGTAACGACATTAAATGTGTCGTGATGGTGGAGTCGAAAATCCAAATGCCACACAATTAGTGGTTACACGAACATGCCCACTAACTAAGGGAGAATAGCTGATGATACATCAAATAAGATTGATATTGCAACCGAACACGCGACAAAAATCATCCATAACGAGGATCAAGTATCTTGAAACCAAACTAATTCATAAAGCAAAAAAATGACAAATTTAGTCATAAAAGCCCAACACAGGGCTCGTCCAAATAAACCATAGTTAAAAGCTCAAATCCAGGCCCGACAAAATTCTCCCTTAAAGATAATGAATTTATAAAGAAAAATAGTCGTAGAGGAAATTACACCTCCGAAGACGAATCTTCATAAAGAAATGAGGTCGTTATTCGTAACGACCTCCTTTCGTCACGCTGAAAATTAACCATCATTATATAAAGTAAATGGAATATTCGACAAAAACTAAGTTCTATCCAGATTTATCTCCATCTCCAACTGAGTTACTAACTTAAGCATCAGAGGACATTCGACTACCAAAAAGGTGATATTTGACAATCTAACATTTATTTTATAGGTCACACTGGAGAACGAATTTTGGATAGGTCACACTTACTAAAAAACGAATTTTGAATACATTAGTATCTATGTTCAATTTTGAACCCGCCCAATATTGTAGCAGGATCCACTTCAAATTCTGACATGCAGAAAACGATTTCAATGCCTAGTAGAGATGCATCTATATTAAAAGGTTATTCACCAGCACCAAACGACAAAGTAAAAATACCATAGGTAGGGTGTCATCCGATGGAACTCAGATTACGGGACAACATTTGATTTTAAAGTGAACTTTGAAGAAATAATAGCAATTGGCAACGTTTTAGGCAAAATCTTCCACTTCGAAACTACTTGGCAACAATAAATAAATCTAAAACCGATGAACTGCAACCTCTTTATTTGGCTTATGTCTTTTCACATAACTGCCCAAAAAGAATTCCAACTAAATAACACAAGCATACAATCATGAATTGTTGAGGTCGATGGTCAAGCTAAAATTGTTTGTTTACAGTTATTAAAAACTGCTGAACAAAACAGTAGAGAAAACATTTTTTTTCTAATGAATATGCTTTTTTGATCACTTCACTTTTGAGAAAAGCTTTGGTGCAACCTGTTTGGCAAAAACGCACAATTTCAGCAAAGAAAACAAAACAGAAACAAATCAACATGAACAACAAAACCTTAAAAATAGCTTACACATTTATCGACGCAAGACCAGTAGTCAAAGTATTGTCCAGTACAGTGCTTGTGCCCACTTTCATCATCTTGGATCCTCTTAACACAAGCCTTTTAAATGAACAAAGTCAAAGAGTGAGAATCCACCCAAAACTCAAAATTCAGGGAAGATATCAGAATAATTGTCACACCAATGAAGGCAATCAACAAAACATGTTCTTGAATGAGATGTTGGGAAGCTAAAGAATAAACATGATATCACCAAAATATTAGTAAGTGATTATGTCAATTTTGTGCAAGGAAACACAAACTCTTCGAAAAACTTGTCGTATCTGTGTCTAACACTTAATCGACACTGACACTCGTTGGACGCGTGGTCAACGAGTTGGCAAGTGTTAGACACATAGTCAATGTGATGAATGTCTGGAACACGCCTCCAAACATCCAAAACTTGGTCAAGACACAATTAAGACTAAATAACTAACTTTATTTTATTTTTTTACTTTTAGATGTGTGCAAATAATTTAATGATTGTTGATCTATCTAAAGTCTAAACGGAATGAATCTTTCTAGTGTGATTCAAGACAAATAGGGCAATGAAAAGCCACTGAAGCATTGAGATAGTTTATGCTTTTTCTTCTTCTCTATTCTACTTCTTCTATACTATACTTTTTCTCTATTTTTTTTCCTACAACAAAGTGTCATCTTCTTCACTTTTGCACCCCTTCTTCTACTTGCAACAAAAATGAAGAGACTATAAGAAGGCACTTTACTAGATTATTGTTTATATTTGACTTATTTAAAAAATAGTATATGTATCATGTCTCCGAGTCCTAGTTTTTTTAAAATTGTCGAGTCAATGTGTCCGCGTACAACACGACACGTGTTTGTGTCTAAGCATCCTTGATTTTGTGTCACTGAGGACAGGGCCAACATGCAGATTAATAAAGTTTAGGCTCGCAGAAATCATACAAGTCCATATTACAAGTACTTACAAGTGATAGATGGACGACAATTGAAGTCCTGACTTGTATGTTGGAGAACACATGGTCCACTTATCGAGTATATCAAAACATTAGCAATGCCAAATACTTGGACGTATCCTATCAAAAAGATCTGCATGATTTTTTGCTAAAACCCCCTCCCACACACAAAAAAACGATGCTGATCAGCGGCACATTTATTTTGCCACTAATATTAATAACTTTGCACACACAGAAAGGATACCGATAAGTGGTTCATTTGCCTGTAATATTAATAACTTTGCACACACCTCCTTTCCTTCTAAATCCAGACAAAGGCATCTTGTAGTGCACAGACAAGTGTAGGGGTCCACCATGGCTTATAGAGCTCACTAGGAGCTCTCAGGTGATAAACTTCTAACCTCCAAACCCTCTCTTCTTGAAAATCCAGGAGACAAAAGCTTCATTCTCCAACTCTTATTTCGAGGAAGTGCAAGATATTAGTGAATGCTGAAATGGACAATGGTCAACTAAAGCTCCAAGGATTCCTCTTGAGCATGATGTTGAGCATTAGCCCCTACAAGATGGCGTAATCCAGCAAATAACATAATCGTGAAGCCCAATCCACTACCACAATGTGAGGGCTAGGCTCCTTGCCTTGAGTAGCAGCACTAGGAAAGTCAATATAGACATCCTATTTGAGGGATATCTTGCAGATTGAGAATCACATTTTCCATGTTGTACAAGACTGGTAGGCAGCATCAAAGATCATTCACGCAACTATGGAAATTTGTTAGACGGCCCAATTTTGAATGTCAAAAGAATTACAGGTAATAGGGAGCCAATGGGTAGTTAATGGTCTTATGTTATGTGCTATCCAGGGATGAAGTTTTTCAAATTCTGGTGATAAATCAGGAATCAGTCTTTAGTTGTAACTTGTAACCCAGTATTATCAATATTTTCATGCTTGATGGTTCCAAACAAAACGATAAAATATAAAAATCAAAACCAATAGGTTAACGGACCTTGAAACATTGAGATATTTTCTTAAAAGACAAGCATGATATTTTATATGCTGGCCACACACAATCTGGTTGGTGGGTGATCAACCAGCACTTAGGTAAAAGGTGCCAGAAGGAAGAAGAAGATACACTAGCTCTAATTAGGTTCCTAAAGCAGGCTACACGTCATTAGTGCCAGTGCGTTCAGCTACATAGCGACTCTGTGGCAGAGCATAATAATTAGGAGAAAACTTTAGACAGGTTTTTATATGTAGGTTCGGTTTTTTGCTATCCTCTTAAGCTACTTTGGTATGATAGATTTTAATAGTTGAAAACTTCATCTCTACAGTTATAAACGCCAAAGGGGAGTTTGTAGAGTGAAACCATCTTCAATCAACATCACGTTTTGAAGTTTCACAATTGCCCTCTTATGTTAATGAAAACTACAAAATATGACATTGGGCTTTGTGAGTCTTTGGGCCCTGAACAATTTCAGTTTTTGAACCCAAAACACTATGCAATTACATAAATAATAATAGGTATTAGTTAATATTTTGAAATTTCTACAAAAACTGAATAAATTATGAAAAGATGTAACTTAAGGAGGGTTCATGGAATGACACAAATTGCATTTTAAATGTGGTTTATAACTCTTAGTTGATTTTTTTTATTACACTTGTACCCTTAATTCTTTGTAGAACAAACATATGTAATTAAATACTAAACTATTTTAACAAAAGGAGTCAATTGTTAAATACTAAACTATTTTAACAAAAGGTGTCAATCAAAAGCTAAAGATGTGCGCGGACCGCGTGCACACAGGTGCTAGACAAGAGTAAAAAGCAGTGCTAGTCATAGTTATCAACATGTGTATTGCATCTATCGAAAACCTTGCTACATGTATCTAAACATATCTTGTACCGTAACATATAGTGCGAAATAAACAAACAAATATAAAAATATATAATTATCATATTTAAGCATATAAAATATAAAAACATTGCCATTGATATATGACTTGTGTAACAGATACAAGTAAGATACAATTGATAAATAAGATACATATTGAAGCGGCTTAGATACGATACTATCGTATACCAGATCATAAGATGCAGATAACTATGATTATGTCATTGCAGACTGCAGAGTTCAAGTTATATTGGAATTACCTGATATTCAAGTAAAGGTTTTACACACTTGGGTTTGCAGGAATCCTCAAGATACTTCTTAGGATCAACAGGTTCATCATCTGCCCTGGATAGTGAAAAGAAATGTCATACACATTCAAAACTACAAAATGAAGCAACCAATTGATAAATATGCATCCAGTCAATGAAAGCTAAAGCAACTTCCTGTAACATGTGCCCACCCACCCTCGTGGGGGGGGGGAGAAGTAAGGGAGTTTATATTTTTAGAAGTAACTAATAAATATATTGTCCAACCATAAATTGTGCATGCACATCAATATTTAATCGAGCCCACTAATTTCTCAATCAATGGGGGGAGGAGACAAAATGCTCCAAAAACATGTGGAGATCAATTTGTTAGAAACAAATCATGGATTTACTTTCTACCATAAAAATTTAGTTGAACCTTCTCATTTCTCCGGAAGTTGATACATTTCTTATATTCTTTTTATATGAAAATGCACATCATTTTGGATGAGCAAATATATCCTCCAGCATGCCTCTTGTTGCAAGTCTAATCCACACTAAGCCCCAGGTTAACAGACCACCTGTAGAATATCTTGTTCCTCAAAACAACGCATAAGTGAGGATAACATGATCAACATCCTTTATGCTCTGCCATGATCAATACCCTGCAAAGGCCTATTCACCCAAAACATTCACTCCAAACCCATGCTACCATTGCCCATGCATCCAACCTAACCATAAGGCCATAATAGCCTCCAAAAACAATGGGGGCTATTGCTTCATCCAAAGCTCTTCGCAATTATTTGAGATGCTTCTCCAAAATCTCAATCTCAAAGTCTCCATTTACTGGTATCTACATGCAATAGTTTCTATGGAACAGCTTGAAAGAATAATTTCTATGGAACAGAAAAAAGTTTGCCAGCCGAAGAACGAAGGCAACCTGTCAGAAGAACAAGGGAATCTAATTACTTATGAAGTGGATATGAATGTTTGAAGTTGAAACCACTTTGGAGATGCATTATTACAACAAAATATGGGGGCTCCTCTCAAGACTGGTTCACTAAAGGTCAAAGAAGCAACTATAGGTAGTCATTATGGAAGGGAATCGTGAATTTGGAAGGCCGTATGGAGGATTATCTTTTTTGAAGTCAATTATCAAGAAAGAATTCAATTCTGGAATTATAAGTGGGTTGAGAGAGGACACTAAAAAATTTCACCCTAAAAAAAACACAAATCCTTTGCTATCTTAACCAACAAATAGAGTAGGTGCCAAATATATGAATAACAAGATCCAACATCTGCTTTCAAATTGGCCACATCAACCATCTAGATCCAATAAAAAAACCTACCTAATCTAAGGGTTTGTTTGATTGCAGATTTTCTCAGGCTTCTGCCCCTCAAGTTAGGTGTTAAGGCTGTTTGATTGCAAAATAATCCATGGCTAGCTTTCTCCAATGACTTGACTCATGCATCAAAAGTGTCATAGGACCTAATTTATTTTCCTAAAAATAAATCACTAGCAACACCCCTTGGGCTATGCAATTAAAACGGATAACGGACCCTTTACGGTCCAGGACCAATTTACGATTAGATTTAATCGATCTATTTTTTAAGTATAATTTTTATACCCTCACTAATAATATAAAATTATAATAATTCTTTGACAATAAATACCAATAACCAGTATTATAGACCAACAACACCATAGAACTATAACTACATATAGCAATAGAAACCCCATCAACAACAACAATAGGGCCGTAACAAGACAGCAACGGGAAGACAACAACAGGGCACCAACAGGACAACAATAGCAACAGTAACAGGACATAAACAGTAACATCTCAGGTGACAGTAACAGGACATACAGTAACATGACAGCAACAACACTACAACATGACAACCAACACAACCGAGTTAGTCATACTTCTCTCTCTTTTCTTCTTTCTCTTCTCTTTCTTCCCTTCTTTCTTCTTCTTTCCTCTTGTGATCTTTCTTCTCATCTCTTCACAGCAGCAGGGCTATAGATCGGCAACAATTGATATCTTCTCTCTCTCCTCTCTTGTTTCTTTTTTTCTTTTCACAGTATTCTGCTCTCCTCTTCTTCTCTCTTTTTTTTCTTCTTTCATCTTTCTTCTTTTTCTTGGAATCAATCTGAGTTTGGGGGCTACTCAACAACATTAGCAAAAGATGGATTTGGTTTTTTTTTTTTTTTTTGTTATTTTACATAGCAATTTTTGGGCGAGTTGGTCAGGTCCAATTTTTCTCTGACTCGCTGATTTATCCAAATCCATTAAACCTAAACGAAAAAGACCCAAATCGAAACGACCTACCCCCGTTAAACAATTAATCACTGATTTTATAAGACAACCCTTGGGAACCCTTTTTTCTCAAGACAAACAAAATAAGTGGCTTCCTAATAACAACTCAATCCATTCTCGTCCTTGCTCATCTGTTCTCTCTCTTTCGTCGTCTTCATGCTAGTCTACATCAAATCTCTGCTTCCCGCCTTTCTCGCTCAATCTATGTGATTGAAGATTTTTAGATGTCGACTTGGTTTTTTTTTCCTTATACAGAAAGGAAATTGAGGGATAGATGTCCACTACTCGGTTTATCAATTTTTCTCTTCCTATTTGGTGGAAAAATTGAGAAAATCAAGAGATAATGAAACTTTGAGATCATGTTTGAAACTCCAACAGATGGGAATGAAACTCTTCTTCAGAAAATCAAAAATCTGCGGGAGAAAAATCTAACAATAAATTGTGTTTCAAACTCCAGGCCCAGCAGATGGTTTTTAGCAAGAAAACCTTTCATCTACTCATAAATTGATGGGTGTGTTATGTTGGCTATTGCTGCAGCGGATATGATGGTAATGGTAGTGATGTTGGAAAATAATTGAAAGTGTTCCCTGTTTTTCATATAGGTATTGGTTTGCATGTTGTGGTATCAGGTTATGATCAAAATTATAAGTTATAAGTATTGTAACTGTTAAGATAACAAGTTAAAAAGCATCGTAGGAGACCGTATAATTGGACAAATAGTTTACGACAAGATAATAAATCAAGCATAAGAGCCTATGTAACAACTGAAACAAATCCATCAAAAAGGAAATAACACTAAGTATAACCGATGAGACTCTTATGGTGGATAATTATATTATTGTCAATTGTTATACATTAGATTCTTGGCGTATGTAAATCGTAGACCAAAAGTAATGCAATTGAAATAAGCCATATATGAACACAACGAAATACAAAATAGAGCACAAACTGACATTGTCAAGCAGATATCACGAACTTGATGCAAATAGGTGACTGGTCTTGGCCTGCATGAAATCAATAACACACCTGTCAAATAAATAAATCACTCACTAAAGAAACGGTTTTATTTTACAAGAACACAAAATGAGGATTGACTAGTGGCTGAGATTTGAGCTCCCATTAGCGTTAACAGCAATGTATAGATTAATTGGTGAGGATATATCTTTCAAAGAGTCAAGGTTTATGCATGGGGCTAGTTTCTATTTTAGATAGATCAGGGATGGGACAAATTGTGACCAACTTCTGCTACTTTTTTATTTAAGTAATTTTTAAATCATAAATTTGAAACTAGCAAAAGTAGTATGCAAGGTTTTAAAAAGCGATTGGAGCGTACGCCTTGAGGCGCAAGTCGAGGCGGGGCGCTAGCAAAACGCCTCTAAGCGTACGCTTCAGGGTGCCAGTTCAAGGCGCTCGCCTTAATGTGCCGAGGCGCACGCTCTGAGTCGTAAGCTTTGAAGCGTTCTGAGGCGTACGCTTCCATCTAATTGGGATTCATCAGATCTATTCGGATCTTTAGACAGATCCAACGGCTGAACTTCAGAAATTTTCCTTAACCTAACTCGACCGATTCTATTCTTTTCTTTGTAGACCAGACAGAGAAGAGTAGAAGAAGAGAGGAAGAAGAAAGGAACAGAGATTCAGAGAAGATCGATCGAGTCATCGAACCAGCCGAAGAGAAGATCGAACCAGCTGAAGTGTTGCACACTTTGAACCAGGCGAAGAGGTCGAACCATCCGAAGAGAAGATCGAAACCCATTTTCTGTACATATTCTTCATTTCTTCTTCTTCTTGTTCTACTAATTACACTTCTTTTTCAGCTCTTCTTCTTCAATTCTTCTTCAGCTCTACTTCTTCTTCTTCTTCTCCACTTTCTGTTTTGGTTGGCTGTAGCCTGTACGACTTTCTGTTTTGCTTCAATACCATTATCCTTTTGTTTTCATAGAAAACAATATGGATTTATATTAACCACATCTCTGCTTCCATGATTCATGTTGTGATGATTCACAGGCTGGGATTGAGTAATCTCTGGAACTGGAACTGGGTTGCTTTTCCCAGCTAGCAACTTCAATCAGAGTTTTGATGCTCTTAGAACTAGACTTTTGAGTTTTGACTTTTTTGAGCCACTCGAAACAAAGAAATCATCATCTAATGGTATTGTGCCAAATCCAATGGTTTATGTTGTTGGTATTGTGCCAAATCCAATGGTTAATGGACAACATAAAGTTGGCAGAAGTAGGAAGCAATGAACAAAGAAATCGAAAATTATTAAGTGCACCGGGGGTTAGCATGGTTAGCCTGGTGCTAACCCCCCCCCCCCCCCCCCCGTCCATTTTGCCTCGAGACAGGTATTTTGACTGGGACTGAAATGAAATGCATAAGATTAAAATGTGTGTTTGCTTTGATATATTTTGAATGAAATGAAATGCTCTCAAGACTGAAATGAAATCCTTTTGTTTTTTTTTGTTTTTGCATTGGTGTCATTCTCATTGGTGTCCTTATTTTGAATGAAATGCTTTGTTAATCAGTTGAGAACAAAAAATAAAATGTCCTTATTTTGGTGTCCTTATTTTATTTTTTATTTATATATTTTTCATCATTTTTTACAAAAAAACGCCTCACTTCGCCTCGCTACGCCTCGAGGCTACGCTTCGCCTCGGAAAAAGCTAAATCGCCTCGAAGCTTAAAAACGCTTTTTAAAACATTGGTAGTATGAGAGGAATGCTTTTGAATGTAACATTTAATTTTTAAATCATAAATTTGAAATTAGCAAAAGTAGTATGAGAGGAATGCTTTTGAATGTAACATTTAAAGAAACAATTGTTCCCAGTGAATTCCATGGGGTTAAAGAGTTTATGCAAATGAACATGTAAAGAATGATGGTGTTACAAAGTGCTTGTAGTTATGCTTAAATGAAAGACGTTGACATTTGAGAAAAAAAACAAGATAACCAAACACAAAACAACAAATCTACAATTGACATAAAAGCAGTGTTCTAAAAAGCGCTAGAAAGTGGGCGGGCGACGCGCAGGTGCCTAGCGCCCAGGGGCCTAGGCGGTTTTAGGTTTTGTATTATAACTTTAATAATTTACAAAAGTTAAGCATAATACCTTATCAATTACATCCAATTTAATGTCAAGATACATATGCAAAATTTAAAAACATGAAAAATTAACAATCATGAACAAAATTTATTAAAATTCAAATGACTGAAGTTGGTCATGATGGGTACTTTATACAAAGTTGAATTTGTGGACAAATATTTAAACCTACTCTTTATATTTCTTCAAATTGCATAATGACCTCAGTCATGTTTGATGAAATCTACATTACTAAAATTGGTATTAGTAGATCCTTTGAGAATTTCATTAAGTAATCATCATTTGCTACATTCAGACATATACTGAATAAAAAACAATTAAATTTTTTATTTCCAAATAAAGAGAAAGAAAAATAAAATAAGAACACAATCAACCTTATTAAAAAAAAAAAACTCGCCCAGACCACCAAAACTGCCCAGACCCGCCCAGCCATTAATCTGGGCGTTTCTCTAACGCCTAGTGCCTAGGCCATTTTTTAGAACAGTGCATAAAAGCAATGGCATATCAATGTTTAAAAGGGCGATTGAAGTGCATGCCTTGAGATGCTTACGTATTTTGTTAGTTCGCTGTTAACCTCAAGACCATTTCAGGTTGTAGCTTCGATTGAGCTTATCAATAGCACATCAATTGATTTATTTGTTGCCAGTAACATATTCATACTACTTTTTTGAATCCTAATACCCTATCCAAAAATTATTTTTTATTTTTTTTGTGGGGGGAGTGGTGGTGGGGGTTGGTTCATGTCAGTTGAAAACGGTGGAAAATATAACAGGAAGAAACTCAAGCCTTAAAGAGATATATGCATCCAAGGAACACCTCACGGAGAAATCGAGGGATACCAATACCTAACCTATTTGTGTCCTAAAACTCTTCTATCTTACTTGATTTTGTTGTGAGTAGTGCACAACAAAATTTCAACCCTAAACTATTGCTTTTGGATAAAAACCTTATTTAGCTCAAGATCAACCAAAGCAAACTGGTACTTCTCTATGAGTTAATGTGGCCATTTGGGTTAATTGGCGATTTAGTGTAAATCGGTGGTAGACTGATCCAAACTAGGTATTTAGTGGTTGGGAATAGCGTCACCGATTAATCAGTGAGAAATCGGTGAGTAACCAACAAATCGGTGAGAAATCGAAATTGTTCTTTTGGGTGGTGGTTGTTGCTCTATAATGTGTATTTTTTGGACATGATTACATAATTTGCTCTATAATATGACTTTCGTTACTTTGTAATACTTGTCTTATTAATCTTTATTTTCAAGCTGTTATTTATTACAATTTACATTAGTCATGGTACAAAAATGTATAATTTGAAATTGTAGACCGATTAATTCCTGAGTAATCGGCTTAATCTTAAATTGGTCCTAGACCACGAAGGGTCCGTTATCTGCATTTACTACATAGAAGACAATAACCCATGCATGCTCTAAGTTACTCCAGCCCTACTTTTACAAAAAATAAAACATGACACTGTAAACTAAGCTTGACAATATCAGAGTGTAGAATTTTGAGCGGAAAAACTGAAAGAACCAGCTAGAACCTCACTATACGAAAACTAACATTAAATATTCAACACCAATCAAGTTATCAAGGAAATGGGTGGGTTAAGGGTCAAGGCAAACAATTTGGTTTTAGATTGTGATTAAAAAAGGTTGAATGATTGCTTATATATGCAATGAATCCGGAACATTTTATTCTTGACATTGTTGGGATCATTTCCGTCCTGCTTTCTAAAAATTACATCAGAAACTAATATGCTTTGACCATTGTCACTCATAGTATATCAACATACTGCAATAGATAAATAAGCACATAAAATATTTTTATCAAATCAATGCAAATACAGCGTAATCAAACGTCATGTTATCACTTTTACCGAAGATTAAACAAGAATCATCAAACCCTAATAGAAACAAAACAAAGATCAATCTGTAACAAAACTAGCTATTGAACTGACTCAGTTTTTGACATATTCGTATATCGGCGACATAAACAGATTTGTATTGTTTGGTATGTAAAAAAATCTAAAGAAAATGTTAGATCCACAAACTTCATAATCCTAGTTTCTAGATCAACAGATGGAGGAGATCGATTTAGTGTTCAATCTGAAGAATGAAGAAACAAACAACAAAGAAATTGAAAGATCCGGAAGGAGAGAAGTGATTATACCTTTGACGGAGAGAGAAAACGAGAGAGCTGTGAGATTGAGTGTCTGGAGATTTAGGTTTTGGGGACTCCGGATTCTGAAGATGAAGTTTGCTGCCAACTTCTCTATAAAAGCCACAACACCCCCACAAAATTTTGCTACCATTTGTAAAGGCACCTCCGGAAAATAGTAAGTTTTATTTACACCATTCGCAGGATTAAAAAATCTTTTACAAATAGGGTAAAAAAATCTTTTTGAGTGTCTATTTATGACTCATTACTTACTTTTACAAATAGGGTTAATTGTTAAGTCCCCTGCAATAAAAAGCTAACTGGGATTTGCATCTTCTTTAATTACTATTATACTTACCCCAAGACTAGCAGTCAACGTGCATTGACTGTGAGGGCACGTCTAATTTCAAAATTGTCATATTTTAAGAATAAAATGCCCTTGAATAATCTGATGGTTGAAATTTAAAGATCATACAAACCCAAACTGATGATCTTAAAGATCATACAAACCCAAACTGGTGATCTGCGGGATGCGATTCAAAGCTGAATAGTTATTGAGGAAGACGAAATAGCCGTTGGAGGAGAGGAAAGAGCCGTTGGGTTCAATCCCTATTTATTGGAAGCTATTTCAATCCATGAAATGGAGTTCCTCAACTGTTTTTGTACTATAGATCAAAAGTATTAGAAGTCAAAAATATTGACGAAACCCAAGTTTTGAACTTAGGGTTTCATTACACAAACACTAGATATGAGTTATTTCATCATAGATCTCAATTCAAAACATCATAATGAAGGTAAGTTAGTGTTTCTCATTTCATTTTCACATTTATGTTATCATTTGTTAAGAGTTGCAAGTCATCTTCAATCTCTCGAAATGTTGTTCTATACCAGAGGCATTCTTATATTCAAATTTATTATGGGGGTTTAGTTATGTTATTATTTATTATAAGGGGTAAAGAGTAAAAAATGTATGTTTTCTGGCAGGTTGTCATCAGTGCAATCATACAAGTGAATACTGACATTATTTGTATTATGCGTGTCCCAAGAAGGATTGTAATGAAGTCTGCAAGCTTTTGAAGTCCAAAAAAAAAAAACCCTAATAAGATGTTCTTGGGCTGTCAAATTTCTGGTTGCAAAAAGTTTATATGGCTTGATAAAGTCATTGAAGAAAAATGAAGAAAAGTTCAATCTCAAAAGCAAATTTCAACTTAAGCTCAAACTCAAGTTTAAGCTCAAGCTCAAGCTCCAAAAGGGGTAGTTATTTCAAGTGTGACAGTCCAAACCATTGGATGAAAAATAATCCATGGTCAGATCTTCCATGCCTAATGCCTTCATGCTCTAGAAGAGAACTATCAAAAGATCTCATCGACCTCATACACATGGGCACAAGTACCTCAATTGTAATTCTTGCACTAAGTGGTTTGAGTGGTTGGGAGTGTGGTACCCGATAACATACTTATAGTTGGTGGTCAAAACTTTATTACTCTGATTGCAAGTACTGAAGAAGTTGAATGTGAACAAGTTCAAGACGGAAGCAGTAATAACTTTCACATGTAACAATAACTGTCCAAATGACTGACATTTGAAGATCTATGTAAAACATTTCTATCTAGCCCAAATAAGAAGTGAATGAACATAACATTCAATATCAGTGTTGCAACAATAACAAGTCTGACATGGAATATCAAACCAAACTAAAGTGCAAACAATTAATGAACATAGCATTCAATATCCTGACATGGAGTATCAAAACAAGCTAAAGTGCAAACAATTCATTAGCCATTTAATAGCCTGTCAAACCTGTGTTGCAACAATAACACTAGAGTCTGACATAAACATAAAACAGTCGTGAAACAATACTTTAACATTTCATAAAAAACAAAAAAAAATGTTGGTATGTTCCCCACTAACAAACAATATAACCATAAAGTATTGTAACCAAAAAAGCAGTCCCTCACTAAAAAAAAATAGTCTTTTAAATAAAAGAAGTTGGTATCACATGTTTGGTTCTCTTGGCCCCATAGGTTGATTGCTCTAAGTGCCTTGTTTTCCCTGCCTCTACCACTAACACTGGATGTGCTACTGGCTTGGAACATTAGTGGCCTTATGGGGGGCTAACTCTTTGTGCAAATGACTGAGTGGGAACATTGAAGCCTGAAAGTTGTACATGATTGGAACAGTGGGCATTTGAGGCTGAAAATTGGGTTGTTGTGGAGGGATTGTGGCCCTTTTCATTTGGAGGTTAACCTCTTCCTCCTCCCATTTTTAGAACCAAATTTGGCACCATTTTCTTGTTGTTCCTCCCCTTCTAAATCTGGGTGGTGCCTTAGAGTTCTTGGATGTTTGTCCACAACCATCGGTTTGCTCCATAGGAGGGTTCTTACTGGTTCAGTTGTTCTGACTCTCCAAACCACATGCTTCATTTTCCACATGTTCATCCTCATCCCGTATTATTTATGTCTTAGGTTTCCCTGAATATCTTTTCACTTGTGGTGGGAGCACCAAGTATGTTGGCTGTCACATCAAAACCATCATCAGATATGCAAACAGGCAAAAGATTATAAAACACACAAACAATCAAGGTGAAACTTACTTCGGCTCACTCCCTCATATTTCTAATACTGATAATACCCCTTGAGTAAGCCTCCAAATATGTTTTCACATAATGGTAAAGACTACAATACCTGCATAAAATGCATATAAGTAAGGGAGCAAACATTATATAGGAAGCAAACATTAAGTTATATAGGATACTTACTCTGCCCGTATGGGTATGTGATTGGCCACAGTCACAACTCCATGCACACGAATGATGAATGTCAGTTCCCATTGTCTACAATCACAATATCTGATATATGTCTTCACTCTCCACCTAGAACCACTTTCATTATATATAACTGTAATGAAGCCATCAATAGATCCAAACTGGTTGAATTGGTTCCTCATTTCCTTGTACTTGTCAATGAGCTTCTGAGCTCTAGGTATTAGTCAATTGATGTCCCAAGTGTTGCCTTTTGCCTTTCTGTCATACGTAAGCCTCATGAGAAGCATATGATACACATCAATGAACTTGCAAATTGGCCTTCCCTTAGCTTGATAATTCAATTATTGAAGCTTTTACTGAAATTGTTTGTGATGTGCTCTGAGCATACTCTACTATCAAAATATGTCCTGAACCAAGTCTTCACATCCTTTTCAACTAGCCACTAATGAATTCTTGGATTAGCAATTTTTAGCTCTTTCAAATTGGAGACACCCTCAACCTCTTTGTATGCCCTAGCAACTTTCCAACTAAGTTTCATCAAGAACTTTCCTCTAAATCCAACCCTTTTAAAGTTCTTGTACATGTGCCTGAAGCAAATCTATGGTCTAATTATGAAAAAAGTTGTTTCATTTTCTGGTGAACTTCCTTGCATGCATCTTCAAGTGCATTTGAATGATGCTTAAGAAGTTGAACTAAGTTTGGTTCTTATTCAAACTGACAAATATAGATATCTAGTAAAAACAAACCATTGCTGCCATCCAAGGTTGTAACAAACAAACAACAATTCTCATATTTGCTCTTATAAAGCACCCATCTAACCCCACCAAAGGTCTATAACCATGGCGCCAACCAAGAATACTAGGAGAAAATGCCAAGCAAAAGCCTGTGAACCTATTATCCTCATCATTTCTTGAACATGGTTATAACTATCCTCATCATTGTCAATCAATGCCACCTGGATGATGCTCATCATTTCTTGAACATGGTTAAAATTATCCTCATCATTTCTTGAACCTAGCAGACAATGCCACCTGGATTTGTTGTCAACAACTCCATGCAACAAGAAGGGCTTGCTTATAAGTAGCCTCATAATTGCTAATCAATTTGGCCAATATTTTCTGTTTCACCTTCTAGCCTACATGGTAACTCACTTCAACAGTGTGGTACTTTCATGCCTGTTTGATGAGGTTGTCAGCTGTGAAAGGATTGAAGTGTGTACTCATTATTGATTCACATTCCTTGGCAACAAACCTGGAATTCGTCATTGAGTTCTTCCCATTATCAATCCCTACACGTGTGATATTGCCCCATGTTCCAAACACTAATAGTGTGCACACCCTTGTCCAATGCTGCATAGCTATGCAATTTGAAGTTCTCACCCTTACACAAGACTAAAAGTTTGTTAGGATTATTTTTCTTGAAATGCATCACAAACTTGTTCCTCACTGCATATTTTCTTAACCAGAACCTAGCTGCATCAACTATGTCTCATTCTTTTCCAACCTCCAACACCCAATCATTTTCCCGCTTCTCATCACCATACATATCATCAATTTCAGCAACAAATGCAACATACTTAGTTGGAGGCGATTGTGCATCATGCTCAATTTCAGTTGTATGACCAAAATGATACTTCTCTTCTACAGGGAGGTCACCCAAATGTGCAAACTCATTGTCTTTGGCATCCTCTAATTGGGCTTGAGATGGACCTGCTAACTGGGCTTGGTCCTATGGTTGGGCTTCACATGGACTTGTTGTCCGAGCTTGGGCTTCTGCTTCAGTGGTCATTGCTTCAACATTAGGTATATCATCATCAAACTCTTCTTCAGACAACTCATCAACCTTCTTCTTTTTTCTCAACTTTGGACTTTATTGACTTTCTCATATTCTAATCTTGGGCCCGTGTCTGGCCCACCTTTGTTATTTTCATCTTTGGACATTCACCAACATCAGACCTTTCATCTTCTACATTCAGTCTTTTGAGGACTTTCTAGGGGAGTACCAATCATTTGGTGTACTCCTCCTTGGGGTAGGTTCTTATTTTTTTATTCCAACTCCTTTTGGCCCACACCTTAGGCCACAAAGGAATCCTACTAGGAGGGTGGGTTGTGTGACAGGGGCAGGGTCAACTTCAACAACATGTGAGATTAGAATGGGTTCAGGATCCATTAAACTAGATCCAGGTATGTAGCTCTCATGAACCTGTACTTTCACTTTAACATCAACAAAGATATGCAAAACATCATTGTCATTAATGTTTGCATACTTCCAAAAATACATTATGTCTGCATCATTGCTTATGTCCATCCCCACCCCATTTTCTAGAAAGGTATGTGTTTCCCCAAGTGTCAAGGATTGCTTATTTTGGTTGGGTATACCTTCAAGGATACTCTTGTTTAGCTTGTCCCAATTAAGATGATCTTCATACACTCTTACAAAATCAAAACATTTCCCATTTTTATGGTCATTCACCTTCCACCTACCAGGGATCTCAGCCCTCCTACTCCACTTCCCATCATAATGGACCATTAAGTTCCTCACCTCCAACTCTTGTTCCCATTTTCCATTTCTACAATGACAAACATTCATCAATGAATACAATACAAAACATGCAAACCCATGCAAAGTAACTTGTATCATAAAGTGAAAATAGAAGACAATTACACATAACAAAATGTAGTAAGCATTGTACTCAGGGGTTAACAAATCCCTACCCATTGAAATCATTGTAAACACTAATCGACCCACAAAACAATATTAGTGTACTAAGGATTAACAACACCATAACTATGAACAAAATTCCTAACCAACAACTAATGAGTACCCTTACCATTGCACTGAATGATACATAGGTTATCAAAATCCTACGCAAATAATCAGTGGATGACCCATCATTTGTTCAAATGAACAAAACCCTAACAACAATAAAATCATTCGCACAATCCATTTACACGTGCAACACAGATTGAAATACCAAAATGAAACCCTCAAATAGAAAATAACATTTATAATATGTCACACTAGTGAATAGGGAGATTTGGTTTCACGTTCTCTTCACTGTCTGAAGGAGTGAAATCTCACCTCAGATCTAGTTCCTCATCACTGAAATCACTAAATGAAATGTAATCGTCCTGATATATGCTCGAAGCAGTGCTCCCATCATCGCTACTACTGCTACTCACAACACATTGAAGATTTTCATCTTCACCTTCCCCTTCTTCATCTTCATTCAAAGTTGCAGACAAGATAGCAAATAAGAGATAGTGAGATAACAAAAAAAAAACTCTGAAAATGGAGGGAGTTTTCCCTCCACTCTCCATCTATCTAAATGGTTACAATATGAAATTCCAGC
Source organism: Berberis vulgaris (assembly GCA_963556465.1). NCBI lineage: Eukaryota > Viridiplantae > Streptophyta > Magnoliopsida > Ranunculales > Berberidaceae > Berberis > Berberis vulgaris. Next base: position 74,228,122 of record OY747124.1, on the reverse strand, counting down.
CGTCCACGTGAGTACTTCAGTTGATAAACAGTTGGGATGATCGTCTTAGTCACATCCTTCACATCATGCGTGAGATGCACGTGAAGGGTAATTTTATCATAAAACTAGGTCACATGTGTGCCTTCACAGTCAATGCACGTTGATTGCTAGTCTCTGGGGGCAAGTGCCATAGTGATTAAAAAGGGGCACATCCCAATTAGCTATTTATTGTAAGAGGGACTTAGCAATTAACCCTTACAAATATGCATTCTGTCAAGTGAGAATAATGTTGTCCCAACTAAACATGCAAGAAGAAAATTGTACATCCTTAAATCTATCACAATTACAAGCCCATAGCCACAAAGTCACCTTAAGATCAATCCATACTGTGACACCCCAAATCTGAAACATGTAGAATTCAAGGTATTGTCCAAAAAACCATACTTTCTTTGAATAACCACTCATCAAATGATATACAATGCAAGGATTGTATTACCATACGTTTGATAAAGTCGTACATAATACAATATTCCAAAAAGACTGTCTATAGTGTACATATTCTATCAATACATGCTCATAATACAATTATTCCAAAATTACTTTCTACATTGCACTAGGAAAGGAAAATCTTTCTACATAACAGAAAAGGTTGGTTCGTCATTTTCAATAGGTTTCTCATTTATGGTGTCTCCTAAGATATCCTCAGTCTCAAGGGGTGTATCATGCAATTCTTCATTTGAAAATAATATTGACATTCCCTAAACTCAGTAAGTAGCCCAACTGCCCTTACCTTGTCATAAAAATAATATATAACTAGGATTTTCAATTAACAAAGAAAAAAGAAAAGAAACCATGTATAAAAAATGTTTCAGTTTTCAAAAAACAAAAAAAAACAACCTAGCTAATGAGATGATGCAATAATGTTTGTGGAGACAAGTCGTAACATCTACGCCCATACATAATATTACTCACATGTCTACTTACTATCAAGCACACAAAATATAATTATTTATTTGAGAACTACATTCTCAAATAGGTGTATCACTTTCATAATACGGGTACTTACTACCCAAACATTTACTTTGGACCGCTAGTCATTCGACCAGTTTTAGCAACACCCTGATAAGGATATCATTATTCAAATTAACCGGATAGACGCCCGTTATTTACTTAAGTTGTCAATATCCGAATGAGGTCTGTTGTTGACCCATGCTCCAGTGTACCGTATGGAATCACGCGTTGCCGATTTAGTGGTGGCCAAACACATCTCCACTACTAAAATGTACCCATTGGTTAGACAAGGATCACTACATGTTCAAATATAACCACTAAAGTGTTGGTCGAACGCTGACCCATTAAGAGGCCGACCAAACGTGTGAGACATCTACACATACTCTAGAGATCGAGGGTTAATACAACTCTCGTGTCAAGTCAATTAGGCATACATGTATACTAAGGTCCTCCAATCATACCACACATCAATCTTGTTTAAACACGTACTTTTGCCAAATTCATGCGATAAAATGACTTTTGAAATCATATTGAGTAATAAATATAAAAACATGCAATCGTGCTATAGAAAACTAATCATTTTCATACAAGAAACGTATATGATGCAAAACTTTTTAAATGAATGTGAGTAGTATGTAAGTAATAAATCATCATGTTCATATTCCAATTTCTCAACTCTTTGTACCTAATCAAAGATTCAAGTATGGTAACATAGGTTATAAAAGTATATCCAAGCAAATTCTGCAAGTGATAAAAATTCTTCTCAACGACCTCCAAAATGTAGTACACATGCTCGAAACATATCTTCAAGAATTTGAGTAAGTCTTTCAGATTGTCCGTCCATTTGAGAATGGTATGCTTTTCTAAAATCCAATCGTGTGTCCAAAGGCTTCTGTAAACCTTTCCAATAATGGGAAGTGAATTGAGGATATTTGTATGAAACAATGCTAACTGGTATACCATGCAAACAAACAATCTATGTGATGTATAATTTGTTCAACTGATCTATTGAATAAGAATCTCAACACTAGAAAAAATGGGCAGACTTGGTCAAATGATCCACCATAACCCATATAGAAATGTAACCACATGCGAGCTACAAAATCCACTATGACATAGTCTCACTTCCATTCAGGAATGGAAAGTGACTGGAGAGGACCTGTTGGTCGTTGACGTTATGTTTTCACTTGCTGACATGTCAAACATTTAGCCATGTATCCCGCAATATTCTTCTTCATACTAGGCCACCAATATTGTCGCTTCAAGTCTTGATACATTTTTGTACTGCAAGGATGAATAGAATAATGAAATTTATGGGCTTCAACTAATATTTCACTCTTTACTAACGCCACCTTAAATACATAATAGTATGTGATACCTTAGAGTTCCATCACTATGCACTTGCCATTCAAAGCTTGAGTTATTCTCAGCTTTGGCCCGCTAATCTAACAATTATTGATCTTTTTGTGGTTCATCAATAATCTTATGCATCAATGTTGGTCTAACTGACAAATGTGCTACAAAGGCTTTGTTATTGAATCTTTGATTTCAAGTTCAAACTTCGAAATAGTTTTGAACATTCGCTATTGCTTAATCAACAAGTGTGCAACGATTCACTGAGGATTACAACTCCAAAATAGTTTTGAACATTCGTTATTGCTTAATCAGCAAGTGTGCAACCATTAACTGAGCATTACGACTTAACACATAGACTACAACATTGGCTTTACCTGGATGGTAATGGAGGGTAAAGTCATAGTCCTTAAGAAACTACCACATTTGTCTTTTATTTATTCATTTATTTATTTATCAAATAAGCGATGTTCCCTCAAGGTTTGTAGTACAATCCTCAAATGGGTTTTGTGTTCTTCTTTGATACATGAATAAATCAACATATCATCCACGAACACCACTTTGAACTTATCTAAGAACTGGCAAAAAACTTCGTTCATTAAATCCACGAAAGCTGTAGGAGCATTTGTCAACCCAAATGGCATCACCAAAAATCAATAATGACCATGTTGAGTAGGAAAGGCTATCTTTGACACATCTTCTTCACATATCCTTAATTGATGATACTCGGACAAAATATCAATTTTGGAGAAAATTTCACTCCCCTTAAATGATCAAATAATCATCAATCATTGGAAGTGGGTATATGTTCTTTATCGTCACATTATTTAACTTCATATAGTCAATACATAACCTCAAAGATCCTTTTTTTTTCTTTACAAACAACATGGGTGCTCCCCAAAGTGATGTGTTTCGACAAATAAAGCCTTTGGCTAGCAACTCTTCTTGTTGGACTTTAGGTTCTTTTAACTCCATAGGAGCCATACGATACGATGCTACATATATTGGTGCAACTATAGGGATAAGTTCAATCTTAAACTCTATTTCTTTATGAGGTAGTAGTTTGGGAAATTCACAATTCATCTGGAAAAAATTCCCAAATTCCAAAATGTATTCAATGTGAGTTGAATCAGATTTATTTATTTGCTATTTTCCTAGGAAAGCTAGCATACTAATGCACCTCTCATCCTTTCGGCCAACATTAAATGGGAAATATCGAGTCTTATTACCAAAGAATTTAAATATATTTGCCAAGGAGGGTAAAATGTTATGAGTTTCCCAAAACAATCCATTTATGCGTGATATGCCGCTAACCAATCCATCCCAAATATCACGTCAAAACCAGGCATGTCTAAGTGTTAGATTTACAATCAACTCCCTATCACCGATCTTAACTATGCAATTCATGCAAATCTTATAGGTAATTAATGAAGAACTAAGTGGGGTAACCACCAACAATGTATATGTCGATGACTTTGGTTTTATACCCAACGTACGCACAAATGAAGGGAAAGCAAAACTATGACTCGAACCAGAATCAATCAAAACATGTGCCACACAATGAAATATAACTATTGTATCTACAATAACAACCTCTGATGCAGATGCGTCCTGTTAGGTGAGAACATATACTCATCCTTGCACCAAGGGCATATGTTGTTGAGGTTCTTTTGGGCAATTGCGACTTAGATGTCCTTGATGACCATAATTATAACACGAATGAATGAACTCCTGTGGTTGTTGTTGTTGAAGTTGCTGCTTATTCATCTATTTAGCTTGATAGGTTTGCCAGTTTGTGGTGGTGGTGCTTGGAATAGTCTATCCTCCAGATTCCAATAAGTTTGAAATTAGATTCAGATTACTGTTTGTCGCTGATGTTGCCCTTTCTGAGTTTGGGGACAAAATTTTTGTTGCTCAGAAGATGATTGTGGCATGTCAATCCTCTATTTCTTAACTTGATCTAGACATGATCGTTGTAGGGTCTAATTTGTCAGTTCTGGCTCCTTAATTGGTATTCCTGGTATCTTTCTATCCATTGAGCCCTTTCTATTGCCGCAACATATGTTTTTGGAAGTGATGCTGCTAGGAGTCTTTGAACTGACAAACGTAAACCTCGATAATATCTTTTAGCTTTATCTTCTTTGGTATTCATCATTTCCATTGCAAATTGCGATAGTGAATCAAATCTAGCAATGTATTGATATATTGTCATATTTGTTTGACAAAGCTCGATAAATTCCATTCTTTTTCGATCCTTAGCACAAGTGGGAAGTACCTGTTGAAAAATAACTTCATAAGCCTATCCCATGAGTCAAATGCTTCTGGATGTGCAGTACTAATAGCTTGCCACCATTTGTAAGCTTTCCCTTGGAGCTGATGTGTGGCTAAAAAAACTCTCTACCTATCATTAACTCCTAAGGTAAGAAAAGCCTTCTCCATTTTATCTATCCAATGTTAAGCCCCGAAAGGATCACCAGTGGGTAGGAACACTGGTGAGCGTACTCATAGAAAGTCTTTAAGAATAGCTCTTTAATATCTTTTTTTTTGAAAGGCAAGCGTGGGGGTTTATATGGGCTCCCCAGACCACTGAAAATAAAAAAGAAGAGGTTCATTACATTCGAGAATATTGTCTACCCCTAGCATCATCATACTTTATTTTCTTAATGTCTTCCGCAAAAGAGCTCGGAATGATCTCCACAAATTCATGGTTAGGAAGAAGCTTAGCTAGTTTATCTGCTGCCTGGTTTGTCTCCCTTACTGCGTGCCTGACCCTGCATTCCCTGAACTTCTTTAGCTCCTCCCTAATGCGTCGAGTAGTATGGATTGCTTCCCATGGAGGAGCTTTGGTGGTGGTTATGATAACAAGTACTAAAGTCCATTGATCACCAAAGCAGAAGCCTATGATGACTGAAAGCAAACAGACCCGGGGAATGCAAAAGCGATGAGAAGATGAACCAAACAGGATAACAGAAGAATGAGCGTGAGCATCATAGGGCGAGGGAATTTATATTTTGTGAAGAAAATTTCAGAGGTGAATCCTACCACTACTCAACCGAGGTAGTTCCATATTCTTACGAGTGATATTCAAGTGCTAATAACACAGGATGAATAGCCCAATGATTCTGATCCAGATTATCAATTGGTGTCAATGTACCTCTGATCCCACAAATTGAAGCTCGAGAGTTATCATGTCAAAGACCTGTAGTATGGTGAAGTCAGTCACTTCTTTTTGGTGTGTTGAACATTGTAGACCAGCATGAACTTGATGACTCTGATGTGAGATTCAACCACATGTGGTGGATTCTCTGTTGCGATCTTAAGTTTGGAAAGCAAAGAATTGTGTGCAACTCGTTTTAGTTTCAGTTCTTCTTTGATGATTATGGCAAGTGGGACAACAATAGAGGAACTGACACCGTCAACGACACCGAGTGAAACCAACTAATTTCTGTACTATGATATAACATGAGAAATGCGGCTAGAACAAGTGAGATGTAGGAAAGTTGTAGAACACTTTCAACTCATTAGCATGTCTAACAACCTTGGTGATCCTTGTTAAGTGTTTTCAACAAAATTTTGATTTTTTTCAAGGAACTATGAGCAAAATAAGGCCCGTAGAGTCATCACCATAGAATGTATGGTGCAGTTGTGTGATGATAGCTCGACTTAAACCTAGAAAACCCCTTCATGATATCCAAAACAATGACTCGGCTTTTTGGGAAGTTCGTAACAAATGTAACAAGCAAACCAGTAGGGGTGGACATCCCATCCCGCAATCCCGATTCCGATCTCGCTTCGTCCCGTTCCAATTTTTCGGGTCTTTTTGGGATTGATCATACTTATATGGATCCCATCCCGTCCCGATCTAGAGTGGGATGGGATCGGGATGAAGATTTTTAATCCCGTCCCAAACTTAGGTTAAAGTTGGAACTTAACCAATAACTTCATGACTAATATATAAGCTTGATACTGGAAGAGAAACAAACCCATAAAGACCCCATTGATCTCTGACCCAATACAGTCAAAGTCATCCAAAGCCATCGCTTAAAGCCAAAAGCCAAGCCAAGGCATGACATCTCACTTCGCCTTAGTCAAAGCCAGACCACTACCTTGAAGCCATAAAAAGCCACCGTTTTTTTGTTGAATCGTGAAGCCACCAAAGTCATGGTTTCATTAAACAAAAGTGTTTTTTATTCTTCTTCACATACTTCTTTCTTTCTCCTTCTCTCTTTAGAACTCCACGGCTAAATCAAGTAACTTCAACAGAGCAGGAGTTGGAGATCTTGTTCAAGGTACGAATGTTCTTATCCTCAACAGAGCTTCATCGAAATTTCCATCGTCATGACCCCAAAGAAGGAACTCGCATCTATACATTGATTATCTATGCATTAATAATTTATACATTAATAATGTTGTTATTTTTTTGTTATTTAAGGTGATTGAGGTGATTCATTATGGAAGAAAACCTTGGGGCAAAGGAGGTCTGGGGAAGACATTGGATGGAAGTATGGTGTTGTAGTGAATGGTAACAAACATCATAACACAGGAAGCAATATTAACACTTACATTGACTTGAGATAACACATCTAAATCTAGTAGAAAATCAGAATGCATATATTTAAAAGCTCATATACAAGCAAAATGCATATATTTACATTCACTACAACACAAATGCTCATTAATAGCGCTTCAAAAACGCTATTGTAGGATACCATAGCGTTTTAGAAAACGTTGTGTCTGTCGGAGCTATAATAGATACAGGGTTACTTATAGCGTTTTAGAAACGCTATTGTAAGTAGACTATTTATAGCGTTTCTGAAACGCTATAGTAAATGTATTTATAGCGTTTCTGAAAAGCTATAGTAATTTTATTTATAGCGTTTCTGAAACGCTATAGTAACTGTATTTATAGCATTTTTGAAACGCTATTGTATAGTTACCAATAGCGTTTCAGAAACGCTATTGTCTTCTCTCATGTAGCATTTAACAAATGCTATTGTATTAATTTCTATAGCATTTCTTAAGGCCCCTTTTTTTTTTTTTCCTATAGCACTCATCAAGTGCTATCAAATGACTTTTTATAACATCTTATAAGTTTTATTTCTAGAAAATAAAAACCAAAATGTGTCAAACACTTAAACATTTCCATGAACGGAGGCAAAGTAATGTAATTAATAAGATAATGTATTACATTGAGTCACAAAATATATCAAATAATAAAGATCAAACTACATTTATTTCAGTTGAAGCATGGTCACACCATACCAAACATCGACCCAAAAGCCTGTACAAACTCTGCCCAAGACGCCATACCAATCAGCGCTCAATGACAATTTCAGCACTACGCCCTCAGCGCAGCAGCCAAAGCCGCCCAGTCCATAGCAAGCCAATACATCAAGGATAAAAGACTTGATAAGCCAATTGGCAAGTACTTAAGCACTGCTCCACAGCTTGCAAACTGAATTTGCAACTTACAAGCACAAAAATGCAACTTGGCCTGTTTGTCAACAAATTTATAAATGGTGAGTTAATGACAAAGCTAAATAAATAAATGAAAATGGAATTATCAATGTAAACATTTTAAATGATTTCGAATGCACAGTACAAGTATTTATAGATCAAACGAGCATATTACAAGTTTTTTTTTTCAAATACTATCTCTTGGCATTCGTTTATTTAATAGCGTACCTAGAGTTGCAACGTGAATGGTTGAGCTACTGTATCAACTTACAAATCACCTATCTTCAAATTGAGCAGGATCAATTCAACCCTTGAAGCTAAACTTCATCGATTGAATTGGTTGGGTCATCTAAATTGCTATTCTACTAAAGTGCAAGTAATGTTCTTTCAAAATTTGTTTATTTTTTTTTTATAAACTATATCAATCATTTATTGGAGTTACCCTTTGGGGCGCGAACACTGCAACCCAAGGTTTGATTTTCTTAACAGATATGAGCAAAAATTTGTGGATCGATTTGGACAAACTTCAGGTTGGCCAGCTCAAGTTGCACTTTTAAATACAAGCATTAGGCAAAGTTTGTGAGATTAGGAAAAGGTAAGAGATGTAAACCACAAGACAGGGAAGAACAAAACATGAACTATAGTGGGATTTTAGAAATTCCAAGTTTACAACAACTTGATTGTGATTGAAGTCAGACTCATACTGCTTTTTCAATTAGCATCTGTTTTTCATGTGTCCTCATACACTTTACTCAATTTTAATGAAGTAAAAGGTGCAAGTTGGGAACCCAGTCGAGGTGTAACACTTATCCAATACTTCAGGTTGGCCAGCTCAAGTTGCACTTTTAAATACAAGCATTAGGCAAAGTTTGTGAGATTAGGAAAAGGTAAGAGATGTAAACCACAAGACAGGGAAGAACAAAACATGAACTATAGTGGGATTTTAGAAATTCCAAGTTTACAACAACTTGATTGTGATTGAAGTCAGACTCATACTGCTTTTTCAATTAGCATCTGTTTTTCATGTGTCCTCATACACTTTACTCAATTTTAATGAAGTAAAAGGTGCAAGTTGGGAACCCAGTTGAGGTGTAACACTTATCCAATACAGATTTCTAACAACAGTCAATGATTTTAACATTTTTTAGAAAATATGTTTGGTGAAAAGTCGATTTCAATTTGATTATTGATTAAGGCATAAAATGGGCTGATCGTTAGGTTTTAATTGAATAAGATTTCTGTAAGTTTTATCAATAAATAACCATACCTGAAACATTTTCTGCCATATTTTCTAGACACGCAATTCAAACATTTACTTAATTTTTTCGAAAACTTGGCTAAAAAGAAGATGAACATAAAACTTACCATGGAACATTGAAAACCAAAGCTCTATTGACAGCATCGTTATCCATTGCATTGTCGTTAAGTGGTTCGTACATCATTGCATACTCCACGATCCCAATCTGACCCTTTTGTTCGGCCTGCATTCAATTGAAATGAAAATATACCTTAATACATTTGAGAAACTAGTTAAACCAAATGCGACTTTGGTTTGAAAGGTTTCAAGTAATTACCTGATAATGCTTCTTATAGATGCCAATTGCAGTCACAATGTTCAAATTGCAATCACCGACCAACCACAAGCCTGCAACTTGCATACACGTACCAGCTAGCGCAACTCACAGCCAAGAGCTGTGCCAAACTATCCAAAACAACCAAGCAATGCAACTTGCGCACCTGCAGCAATAACAACAAACACAACAACTGCACCCTCAACAGCAGAAATCACAACACTGCCCGCAGACCGGCCGCAACAAACCTGTTGCACCCGACTTTCACTCGAACGCAGCAATGCCAAATCATTTAGGCTTCCAGTACATTCAATGCTGCAGTCCACTCCTTCATTTGTCATCTCGGCAATCACCTGATAATGAACAATCACAGCAAAACTACAGTCAATTTTACATATCAAGAAGAGGGCCACTTACTCCTGAGTAATTGCACTGTGTATGCCTTCTATGTAGCCACTTATGTAGTCAATTCTGGCAGTGTCGTTAAGCGTCTCATTATGTGGTCCTGCAAGACCTAAAACATACATGATTTCTCATCATGAAAGATGAACTTGCATAACATTTGTTCATGTTGTTTTCTTGAAATATAGGCGTTTAGAAGGACTACATTACCATTTTCTTGGATGTAAACTAGCGGATTGCCATAATGGTCATTGAAATACTCCAGTAAGCCTTCCATACCAGATGGATTGTAGGGCAATTTACTTGGGTCAAATGGAGCAAGTGTCTCTTCTATAAAAACTACAATGCAGATTCAAATGACATGGTTAGGAATCAGATTGCACATTCTCAAGTATTTCAAATTCTTCAAAGACTTGGATTTCAAGGGAAGAATAAACCTGATAACTTAACATCCATATCAGTAATATAATCCCCCGGGCCAGTGTTTGGGATATGGGGACCTTCTTCTGCATAAATGCTGATATAGTGATTTAACCCAATGAAATCAAATGATCCCTTCAGTAATTCAGATTCTTGTTTTGTGAAAGATGGCATCCTTGAGCCTACATCCTTCTTCATGATCTCTGGGTAGTCTCCATAAATGATGGGATCGATAACCCTGCAGTTTTGTTACAAAAAACAAATTGCCTAAATCTGGCCAGTCCATTTGAATTACACCAATTCAGATTTGAAATCAAAGAACATACATTGGAACACCCTTTTAATAAGAAAACTCTAATTTATCACAAAATATCGCCTCTATATGCACACTATATAGATTTTTATAAAAATATATATGCATGTACTTACCAACCAATGAAGAAATCGTTAGCTCGTTGAGCTGCCTGAACATCTACTGTTGAGTTTGTCATGGGAGCACACCACAACCCAAAAGCGTTTATGCCTATTAAACCATTTTGCTTAGCCTGCAGGGCAAATATTTACCAAATGCACTTGTCAAAAAACTTGTTGTCTTGAAAACCTTCTTAATGCCATTTTCTTACTTCTTCAATTTACTAAGGGGCAAAGCATGACTCACTTTGTATTTGTCTCTGTACATCGTTACAACAGATGAATGTGCGAGTAAAATATGGTGAATTGCTTTATATGGTTCAACAGATGAGTTCCCTGCACTGCAGATTGGAGGCGAACATCGCTGGGGTGGTGTCATTCTAGTACCATAAGATGATAAGGCCATTATATTTGGTTCATTGACGGTGGTCGAATGGGAGATTCGATCACCAAACTCTTTGAAACACACATCTGCAAAGGTTGTGAAGTCCTCACTATATAGAAAAAAAATCAACATAAAATGGTTAGAATTATATTGTATAGTTCATATATGTTTCTCCTGCCTTGTATTTAGAAGAAAGCCAATGCTGCAACTTATCTTTCAAAAGTTCTTGTAAAAGCAAATCCATTGTGCCAACTAACAGTGCATCAATTATATGTTCCCATGGGTCTCCATCTATTTTTGGTAGGTCACACAGAAGCATTTGTGTCAACTGAACGAGTAATAGCATCTCTTCCATACTCCTGCTAGCATCATTTTGCATGGAGCTGCAGTTTTCGCAATACTCGGCTTGGCACGATATTTGAATTCTCTCAATTCACTGCAGGATTCATGGTTGCTGGATGTAATGCACAAAGTGACCCTTCCAGGAATACGTGGAGGAGCCTCGCAACAAAGAACACCTTCTTGAATGATTTGTGTGGTGAATTCAACATCTCCAAACATACATGACCATGCACACTATGAGGGATCACACAAAAACTTTCCAATGACGATAACCTGCAAGAAATAATGTATTGTTCATACTTCCTAAGATGAAACTGGTGTTTTGAAAAGCTTTACTCAAGGTGGTAAAGGCATATCAGTGACAAGACATGAAGTACACTGTCTGATAAGTCACCAAGTAGTAGCCTTCAGCCTAGACCTCTAATTTTGGTAAGGGCTGATAATCTCCAAGGATGACGCACCATGCATGATATATAAGAAATAATGTGCAGGCTTAAGCAAGAAATAATGTGCCATTGAGACTTCCAAAGATGAAATTGGTATTTTGAAAATTTTACTCAAGGTGCTAACTTCAAATGCATGAAGCAGTATGCCTTCTGTCTTGAAGTTAAGCTTCAGCTTCACACATTTACAAAATTGAAAAAATTAATTTTACAAATCCATAAAAAACCAAGGTAAATAAGTTCAAAATCTCCTCAACTATGTTTAATGGTCACCTTCATGATGAGAAACCAATGCATAACTCTTCAATGAGATAACTTGTATTACTGAATTTAGCAGCTATAAAGTAATAATACCTTTGTAACATCAGTGGAGTATCCCCATTGTGGGGATATTTCTTGAATAGCAAATCTCTGTTTCGGTGGAGCAATCACCTTCAAATCTGGCCCGATAGAAAATTTTTGGCGGATTTACTTGGTTAGCGTAGTTGTTAGATATTACCTCATGAGTTTTTGCTCCAGCGGACTATGCTGAAATAGTAACGTTTTCTCCTTCTCAAAGCAGTGGGTTTGAAGTTTCCGACATAATACCATTGGAAGACAAGGGAAATTGTGTTGCTTCTGAAATTTGCAATCCCAAAGCATTTTCCATTATGAAGTGAGAATCTTCATTATTGTATAGTATGTTATTTTCATCGCCGTCTAGCCACTGGAAAGGTTCTATGTTGTTCACAAACATGTCCCTCCCTTCTGACGACAATATTGGCATTTCCTGTAAACATGTCCAAATTGGTATGAAAAATGAGTAGGTCATTCATGACTGAATTAGTTAATAACAAAAGAAATTTATCACTTAACACATAGGGTTTTCTTTTACATCCATGTATAAAAGAAACAAACTCATAGGTCATGCTTCGAACAATATCTCCCCATCTGTTCTCCGTCCCTCTTATCTTAAGATATACCTACGCTATAATAATTAGAAATTGGGCTAAAAGGCCCAATTAACCCCCCATACATAATTGTTTGAGTCTCAGATAGGAGTTGTTCATCAATGACAAAAAATTGAATCAACCTGACATTGTAAGAGATAAAAGAGGGTATCCAACAAAGAAACATAAATTTATATTTTGTGAAATCCTTGGATTTAGAGCTGATCTATTCAGAGATAGAGGGCGTTCAACAAGCAACACAAGAAAATATCCTTACATATAAATCTGATCTAGTTAGAGCTCTGCACTGAGGACTAAGCGAATATGAATTAATATACTGCTCGGGTAGCTCATTCCAAATTAAAGATTCTTTATTTTCAGTTTCACTTGTAAACCAGAAAAGTACAGTTATCGTTTGTATCTAGTAATTTGATAAAAAGTGAAAATGAAATATGGGATGCAACGAGCAACATAAATAGGTGCACCAAAACAATACACACTAACCAGATCTAATCTATCAACAACTAAGGATTCTCCAATATCGAAACTTGAGAAGAAAAATATATAGAATAGAAATACAACGGGAGCAAAATTTTAAAATATTAAGCTTGAAGTTATTTTCAAGATTTCTCTGAAATATTTCTTATGGGAATCCATGAAACTATATGTCCTCTTCATTTAATGACATTGCATTATATTAAAAAGGCAAATTGTGAATAAGATATAAGCTTGACTTAAGCAGAAACATAGTCAAATGCCATTTAGAAAGATAGAAATGAGATGGAGAAGTTAGGTGCTTTAGTATAAAATTAAAATCTTAAAACAAATTTCTCTCCTAAATGCTCACAAACAATATATGACTTAAATGAATTTGAAGTCTGTTACACTATATGTTTGAGAAAAAAAAATCAAATCAAGAGCTCGATAAGAATAAGTCACTTATATAGTTTTTTCTCTCCATGAAATAAAGAAGAATCTTGAGTTTGGTTGAAATGGACAAATGTAAGGAAAATGTGAATGGGTCACGAGTTCTGCTCGCTGGATTAATGAGACAAACCTGAATTTGGTGGAAATAGACAACAATTTGATTCATTTGAGGGCAAAATGAACTACTTTGCATGGATAAGCTATGGCTGGATTTGATTTTATTCCTGGTCAGTTCCATATTTATATTGGTTGTTGAACTATAGCTTTTACTTTTAATTTGACTATTTTTAAGAGGAAGATAAACCTAATAAGTTGACCATTTTCTGTGTGACATATCAGGGTGGATATACTTCATTTGTTTAGTTACACCATCCCAACACACTTTGCCGATGACAAGCCTATCTATAAACTCCTTCCACAAAAATAAAGAACATGTTACCTTTTGTAGGAGAGACCCGGTTTGCCTTCCTCAAAGTCCCTAAGTAATAACTGACTAATCAAATATAAATAACAAATTGACTGCCAACCTGATTTTGATTCATTCAATGACTGATGATTAACTGTCAAAAGGTAAAGGATACAAATGCGTAAGAATTTATATTAGAGATTAATTAGTTTAGTCTCTCACCTGATTTTTACATGCATCAAGAGGCGAACAAAAATATCCATCGATAAGAATAGGTGATTCCCTCACTGATATGAAGGATATCTGGTTAAACGAAACCTTGCAAATGTATCTGGATTCTCCCTAGACAAAAAAACAAACGCAAAATTATAAATCAAAGATTCAAAATTTAAACCTCATTATCATTTGCATGAAATAAAATTAATTTTCTTACCGCCCATGTATCTATCCTGATTGCATTCTGAGATTTAGTGAAACTGCAGTTACTCACAGTTACCTCTTCCACTACATAATGTTGATCAGTCTCTCTTAATATTCCCACACTACCATAAAAAGAGTTATCTTTCTTACTTAAATATATAGGACATTCTGCAAAAATCTCAGACCTCTAACTTGATAAAGAGGACAAGAAATGCCTCCGAAGTATAAGTGAGCTTATTGGTAATGGGAGTAGGGTATCGACGACCCCCAAAGGCGAATATTTAATTTAGTAGGATATTGGGTGTGTTTTGAAAACATTAGAGTCCAGAACTGTAAGTATAGTGGCAAATATGTCATCAATAAGGATAACCCCCACAAGAGTACCATGAGACCCTTCTACTCTAAGCTAGCTCACCCCTCCTCCTAGACTGGGTTTGGGTAACCAAAGCTTATAGTTGGGATTCCATAAACTTAATTGCTAATTATCTAAGAAGCAGAGCATCAAGTGCATTAAGCGACAATATTCATTCAAGCAAGTAAGCATAAGCTAAAATAAGAGAAACAAAAAATCCATTTGCTCCAAAGATAACAATTGTATGAAATTGATACCTTAAATCACTTTTGCAAAATGGTCAACTTATTGGGTTTATCTTCCTCTTAAAAATCATCCATCCATGCATATATGTACTATTACAACAACAACAACCACCTCTATTAACGGAATGGAACAAGTTACTATTACATTAACTGGATCCATAAACACTCCACTCCATTTACAACTTGGCCTACCTACCTCATATCTTCTTCAATGTTATCCAATTAAAATATCACGCCTACAAAAAAATTGAGCACATTCCATCAGTAGTGGAACTGCACGTCTCGAAAATGAAAAATAAAGAGCACTTAATCGCATCACATAACTACGATTATAAAAACTACTTCATTTCCCTACCTTGTAATTTTCGTTTTTTAGGCCTCAGAGTTATGAATAAAGAGCTATTTCATCTTCATATATCAAATTCTCTCCATAAAAGGTTGCATACCATCACAATTGTTCCTTTTACTATACCAGAATATATATATAGACAGGGCATGCACAAATGAAATTACTCTGCAGTAAGAAAATCATACTCATTCAAATCTTTCATCAAGGGAATATAATATCACGATCTACATAACTTCTATTTCCATACACAATTGAAATATTTTATCAAACATGCAGTGTGCAAATCAAATTGCTCCATGTCATTAAAATTTTCCAATTGTCGTTTCTAGTACCCAAAGTGGAGTTGTTTTTCCTATAGATATGCAAAATTGAGATGAACAGAAAGTGTTGGTTGATATTTTGATCAAACTAAAGAAGATGAGAGTTCATTAATCCATTTACCTTTGCAAATCGATGAACTTAAAAAGTTTTTGGATCTGAAATGAAGCATAAGAGGTCTAGAAATCGCCATCATTGGAACACCTCTGTGGATGCAAATTTCCGTAGGGTCACGTGCTGATCACGCGGAGCAATCTGCATAAGGTAGAAATTAATTCTTGACACCGGTGTGGTGCCTGCCACGGGGACTCCGATGCCAAAGTTAGAACAATGTATTTAGGAAAATGGGAAATATCTCTATATTTGAAGAGAAAATTGTAAGTCAGGAAAGTGTTACCTCCAGAAGGTTTTGCATTTGACTATTTATAGAGGCTGAAATTATTAACTGCTGGCTGATGAGTGAGACACGTGGCTGATGAGCAAGACATGTGGCTGATGAGTAAGACGCGTGGCAAATTAGTAGGTTATCTACTTGCAAGTAGTTGCAACTTCTTTCAGGCAGTTATAACTTCCATGATTGGTTATAACTTCCCGTTGTGAGGTATCTTTTCTGCGAGTCCACGTGCTCAGCTGAGCATGGTGGTTGACGCCGATCACTTCTCCTTTGCTGAGGAAATAGTGTTTTACTGAGACTGAGTTTGTATTGGGCCCGGGCTCGGGCCTCCTATACTTGTAGCTTTCGTGGATAATCTTTGGGTTTTCTTAGGAAAGGCCTAAATCTTTGAGCTTCTTTATTCAATTGGGCTAAAGGTTATTTTCTGCTCCCATAAATGCCCCTCATCACCTTTGTTTTGTTTTTTTTTAAACAAAGGAGATGTGCCTAGGGAGCCTGCCAAAAAAAATGAAGCTCCTTCTGTACTGAGAAACTTCCACTGAGGAGTTTCATCTAGATTAGAAGTCTTGTTATAATGAAACATCTTCATTGAAGAGTTCTATCTAGATTAGAAGTCTTCTTGTACTCAAATATCTTCATTGAGGAATCTATTGGACTAGGAGTCTTCTTGTACTCAAATATCTTCATTGAGGAGTCTATCATGACTAGGAGTCTAGCTTGAGATAAATTTTCCTTTTCAAAAGGGTTATTTTATTCCCTCTTTTTGATTTTACCAATCTCTATTTTTTTTATTCAACACAAAAAGAAAAAGTTTCTTATTTCTTCTCCATATCTGTAGACGGTGAAGCACATGAGCTTGTACTTCTTCTTTCTTTCGGCTTGGCTAATTGCAAGGTAAGATTCTCTTTTCTCTTTCTCTTTCTCTCTCTTTTTTTTTTTTTTTTTTTTTTGAAAATAGAAGAATACAGAGTTCTGTTTGGTGAAAGTGGCATAAAGTTGGGAGTATGGGTAATTGACAAATGTTTGGAAGAGATGAAGAGATTGCAATACCTAAATGAAAATGATTCTCTTGGTCATTGATGTTCACATAATTATTACATAATATACCTCCTAATTTATATTTGTTAGTGTTTCGAATAGTGTATTTTATTTTAATTATTTTATTTTTTTTGTATTTTTGTAGGATTTGGAGTTTAAATGACAAAAGTGCATTAGCGTGGCGAATTTTGAAATTCATAGACAAATTGACGAAGTGGAGCGAGAGACACTCAAGCTAAAGATTAATAAAGAAAAAAAAATAAAGGAAACTAGTTTTGAATTTTGGTGGAACAAAAAAGTAATATGGATGAACATAGCCAAACCCACCTTTCAAGGGGTGGGACCCCTTTGTTTGCAATTTGTATTTGGTTCCAAGGAGTTTGCTTCCTTTTGCCCACAAATACAACAACAGGAAGAAGGAGCACGTTTTTTGGTTTCCAAATTGGATTGGTTTTCCAATTGGGGGGTGGCCAATAAGGAGGTTTTTCTCTTTACCATAAAGATAACAAAAAAAAAGATACAACATGACTTTTGTTCCCAATTATATGAGTTTGTTTAAAATGGAAATGGGGCTTCTAATCTAGAGAGGTGAAAGAAAGAAACACAAGACAACAAAAGGAGCAGCAGAAGACGCTGTCTAGCACAGCAGGGAACGCAGCAGCAAAGTGCATTACACAACGCATGACAATAGGGAGATAACACAGCAACAACCAAGACGCTGTCCAGCGGCAGCCAAGACGCTGTCCAACAGCAGCAGAAACGCAGGAGTAGGGAGTGCGTCGTTAATCCACCACGCGCCTCCATGCCGATGAAGCTCCACACCGTTGTTGCTGTCATCACCTTCGCCATCTGTCACTAAATTCCACGCAAGGTGAAGAGGTAAACTCCTAGATGTAACGCACTTAATTAGTATTTGATTCGTTTTATGCTTTTACGATGAATAATGGTGTTTATGATTCTCACTTTTATTTAATATAGGAAATTATGTTATTTTAGTGACAAAGATTTCATCAATTTCTTCGTAGATTATTATTCCGGTGGTTGTCTTTTTCTTCTCCATATAAGTTTAGTCACGCTTTTCTTATGTGTGGAATTTTTAAGGATCAATTGATTCTGGTAGGTTAGTTATATGTTATCGTCTTTTATTATGTTATTATCTCTGGATATATCGTAAATTTAGGATATCACATATGACCAACCTTTGTGCTTTCTAGAAAAAAATAAAATCTAAAATCTATTTACATTAGGATATATTAATGCATTAAAGACTATTCTTCCGATTATGTTGTTTGTGATGTGAAACACGTAATCGAGTCATCATAGCGAATCAATACTAGTTGGCGCGTGAAATCTAGGAGGGATTCTTGGAACCTTGTGATTTTTCTAAACCTTATTTTTATTAAACTAAATTCAATTTCACATTTTAAAATTGCTAGAATTTCTTACATTTAGTTTCGCGTAGTTTTTTTCTTCCTTGACTTTGTTTTGTAGATCGTTTTTCCTCGTGGGATCGACACCCCAATCTTTACTGCAATTGACCGCGTGTACTATTTGGGCGTAATCAAATTTTGGCGTCGTTGCCGGGGAACAAGCGTCATTCTACAAGGGAGGTTTCAGGTATTATCTTTCTTGCTCATTGTTTTATTTTATTTTATTCTATTTTTAGGTTTTATGTCTAGTTTAATTTTTATTTTATTTCTAAAAAAAAAATTTCAAAAAACAAAAAAAGAAATTGGGGGAGTGAGTTGGAATAGAGACCACTTAGGGAGACTAATTAGGGTCCCAAATTTAGAACACCCACAAATTCACATTGAGACCAAATTAAGTTCTACTTCTAATTCTAACACCATGAGTAATCACGAAGATGACCATGTTCGGTCGCCAAAGGACTATCTCCACCCCACGCGCACTGCTACTCCATCATGTATCATGTTTGCACCAAGTACACCAAAGCTAGATTTTAAGCCGGGTATGATACAATTATTACCCACTTTTCATGGCCTAGAGAGTGAGAATTCTTATGTTCACATTAGGGAATTCGAGGAAGTTGTGGCCACTTTCCACAACAAAGTTGAGGCTATAGACTCGGTTAGACTAAGTTTTTTTTTCCTTTTTCCCTTGAGGAAAAAGCGAAGAGTTGGCTATACTCTTTGTGACCAAGGTCTATAGGTTCGTGGGAGGAGATGACCCAAGCATTTTTTAATAAATACTTTTCTCACCACAAAACCAATGGTCTAAAGAGACAGATTTCTACCATCACCCAAAAGAATAGCGAGACATTATATCAAGCATGGGAGAGGTTCAAGGATCTCTTGAATACATGTCCACACCATGGGTATGAGAGTTGGCGCTTAGTCAGTTATTTTTATGAGGGGCTCACCAGTAGAGAGCGTCAGTTCGTTGAGATGATGTGTAATGGAGAATTTTTGCAAAAGGACCCTAACGAGGCCATTGAGTACCTTAATGACTTGGCTGAAAAGGCTCATACTTGGACTGGTCCAAGTGCTACTGAGAGCATGGATAGAACACGCCCAGCTGGAGTCTACCAACTTAGGGAAGAGGACACCACCCAAGTACAAAGATCCAGGGTGTCCTACAGTCACCTGCTAGATTGGGACTCATGAGTTCGGCCAAGCCTTGTTGGATTTAGGAGCAAGTGTAAATCTAATGCCATATTCTATTTACTTGCGACTGGGTCTAGGAGAGATTAAACCCACATCCGTGGTACTACAATTGGCCGATAGATTGGTTAAGAAGCCAAGAGGAATAGTCGAGGATGTCTTGCTGCAGATTGATAAGTTTTACTATCCCGTCGACTTTCTTATTTTAGATACTCATTCTGCGGTTAATATGGAGTCTACAGTTTCGATTATTTTAGGTCGACCTTTTCTTGCCACAGCTAACGCTCTTATCAATTGCAGTAACGGTCTAATGAAGTTGTCTTTTGGGAACATGACTCTGGAGGTCAACATATTCAATATTAGCAAGCAACCACGTGATGATGATGAGTTTCATCATAACTACATGATAGACACGCTGATATCAGAAGAGGCGCTCCTGAGCGCAGATTCTGAAACCTTAGAGTACCTCCTTTCTATTTCTGATTCTGAGAGTTCAATTTATCCTGACAATGCTTTTGATATTTCTGTTATTTCAGGGTTAAAGGATAAAGGAGGACGACAATGGCAACCATGCTTTGAGGAGTTGCCAAAGGAAAGACAGAAACCACAACCATCCACCGTGGAAACTCCGAAAGTTGACCTAGCTCCACTGCCGAAGGGACTTAAACATGCATTCCTCGGACCAGGTGATACATTTCCTGTTATTATTTCTTCCGTGCTTGATAGCTCACAAGAAGAAGACTTGATTAATATGTTACGTGAGCACAAATCTGCATTAGGTTGGACTATAGCTGACATCAAAGGTATTAGCCCCTTAATATGTTCCCATAGGATTCACTTAGAAGAAGGAGCTAACCCCCATAGAGACCCTCAAAGACGACTTAGCCCTACTATGAAAGAGGTGGTGAAAAAGGAAGTCTTAAAATTGTTAGATGCAGGCATCATTTATCCCATCTCCGATAGCAAGTGGGTTAGTCCAACTCAAGTAGTTCCCAAGAAATTTGGAATAACAGTGGTGACTAATGATGAGGGGGTGTCTGTTCCTACTAAGGTAGTGACAGGGTGGCGCATGTGCATTGACTATAGGAAACTTAATGCTACCACCCGCAAGGATCACTTCCCACTTCCATTCATAGACCAAATCTTAGAGCGAGTAGCTGGTCATTATTTCTATTGCTTTCTAGATGGGTATTCAGGATATTATCAGATTGAGATTGCATTAGAGGATCAAGATAAGACTACTTTCACATGTCCTTTTAGTACTTATGCTTTCCGGCATATGCCATTTGGTTTGTGTAATGCACCGGCTACTTTTCAGAAATGCATGATAAGTATTTTTAGTGATATGGTTGAAAAATATATGGAAGTATTCATGGATGATTTGCCTGTTTTTGGTGATTCTTTTTATTCATGTTTACTTCACTTGAAGGCTGTTTTAAGTAGATGTGAAGAGAAGGGTCTAGTGCTTAATTGGGAAAAATGTCATTTCATGGTTTCTTATGGAATAGTTCTGGGACACATAGTTTCTGATAAAGGAATCGAGGTTGATAAAGCTAAAATTGAATTGATTTCTAAATTACCTACACCTTAAAGTGTCAAGGATGTGAGATCATTTCTAGGGCACGCGGAGTTTTATAGGAGGTTCATACATAATTTTTCTGCCATCTCTAGACCATTAAGTAGCCTCCTGGTCAAAGACGTCGTGTTTAAATGGACACAAGAGTGTGAGGATGCCTTCCGAACACTCATTGATAGGCTCACCTCTGCCCCCATCATGCAGCCATCGGATTGGAATTTACCATTTGAGATAATGTGTGCAAGCAACTATGCTGTGGGGGCAGTCTTGGGACAACGAAAGGAAGGGAAGCCCTTTGTTGTTTACTATGCTAGTCGAACACTTGATGATGCTCAAAAGAATTATTCGACTACTGAAAAAGAGTTGCTAGCTGTAGTTTTTGCTTTAGATAAATTTCGTGCTTATTTGATTGGTACACCTATCACTATTTTTATTGACCACGCGACTCTTAAGTTCTTTATTTCTAAAAAGGATGCTAAGGCAAGATTGATTATGTGGATTTTACTTCTTCAAGAATTTGATATAACTATAAAGGATAAGAAGGGGGTCGAGAATGTTGTGGCGGATCACTTGTCTCGTCTGGAGTTCAGTGACTCTGCCAATGGCCCACCCATCCGTGATGACTTCCCTGATAAACACCTATTCATCATCACACAAGTACCATGGTATGCACACATTGTTAATTACTTGGTTTTCGGCGAAGTTCCATCATCATGGAGTGCTCAAGATAAGCGCAAATTTTTGGTCGAGGTAATAAATTTTTATTGGGATGATCCTTATCTATATAAGTATTGCCCCGACCAAATCATGAGGCGTTGTATCCCTGAAGGTGAGATTGAAAGTGTCTTACATTTTTGTCACAGTGCAGCTTGTGGAGGCCATTTTTCTATGAAAAAGTCCGCTGCAAAATTTTTACAGTCAGGATTATATTGGCCTACATTGTTTAAGGACACTAACAATTATTGCCATTCTTGTGATAGATGCCAGAAGTTAGGTGCACTGTCTCGGAGACACATGATGCCCCTTAACCCCATCCTAGTCATTGAGATATTTGATAGTTGGGGGATTGATTTTATGGGACCTTTTTCACCTTCTTTTGGATATTTGTATATTTTGCTTGCAGTGGACTATGTGTCCAAATGGGTAGAGGCTGTGGCGTGCCGAAACAATGACAACAACACTGTTGTCAAGTTTATCAAAGAACACATTTTATCCCGTTTTGGTACACCACGAGCCATTATTAGTGATCAGGGGACTCATTTCTGTAATCGCTCTTTTGAGGCTTTGATGCGCAGGTATGGAGTTCATCACAAGGTTGCCAATGCCTATCATCCGCAGACAAATGGCCAAGCCGAGCTGGCAAACCGAGAAGTGAAACAAATCTTGGAGAAGATGGTGAATCCGGATAGGAAGGATTGGTCCTTGTGCCTTCCTGATGCACTTTGGTCTTACCGTACCGCTTATTAGACAATTCTCGGGATGTCTCCGTATCGGCTTATATATGGAAAAGCCTGTCATTTTCCTGTTGAGTTAGAACATCGCGCTTATTGGGATGTAAAAAGCACTAACTTTGATCTCAATGATGCAGGTATTCAGCGGAAACTTCAGTTAGCTGAAATTGAGGAGTTGCGGAATGATGCCTATGACAATTCCCGAATATACAAGGCGAAGATGAAAACAACTCATGATAAGCAAATTCCGAGGAAACATTTTGAGCCCAACCAACAAGTCTATCTCTATGACTCACAACTTCATCTTCATCCTGGCAAGCTAAGATCGAGATGGACGGGCCCATTCATGGTAAAACAAGTTTTTCCCAATGGGTCCATAGAAATTGAAGATCCAACAGATGGGAGAGTATTTAGAGTAAATGGGCAACATTTGAAGCACTATGTGGAACGAGTAGAGGTGCCAGAAGAGATCTCTCTGGTTGCCCATGTCTACTTGATTTGATGTTCTCCACCCTATATTTAGTTTAGGTTTTTATTTTTATTTTATTTTTCAATTATTATTTTTATTTTTTTAGTTTAGTTTAAGTTTTTGCTTTTATGTTTTTCTTTTAGTGTTTCAGGTTATTTTAGGTGTTGCTACTGGAGTCACTCGGAGACCCTCATCCCATGTGTTCCTTTCTCCCGTCGGTATGATTTTCTTATATTTTGGTGACTATGAGGACATTGTCTATTTAAAATTGGTAAAGCTTCACCATGGTAATATCACTCTAACCCTCCTCTTTTCTTTTTCCTTCATTTGTCATGATTATTATTTTATACATTGAGGACAATGTTTGGTTTAGGTTTGGGGGTGATGGTGGTTTATTAGATTTTTTGTGCAATTTTCAAAATCTTTGAGCTTAAAACGTATTTTACAATTAAACTGAGTCATTTTTTGTGTTCTACTCAATCTCCATTGAATACTAAGATGATTACGGTAATTGTGCAAAATCTTTATGAAAATGCATTTGAAATCTGAACTTTTGGTGAATTTAAAAAAAAAAAAACTAAATAAATAAAAAAAAGGGTTTTGAGTCTTTTTAATTTTAGAGAATATTTTTGTTGCCTTTAATTTTGAGAAAACACATACTAACACGTGTCACATAGTTATATTAGTAGAAAACATGATATTTGATATTATCCTTATGTTAGATGTATTTCGTGAGACTTTTCAACTCGACTATTCGTGCACTATAAGCCAAGTCAACATGATTTGAAGTTGATTAGTAAGATATTGAACTAGAAAACCTTAGAATAATAGTGGAGACTTTAACCCTTGTGACTTTTGAGTCATTCTTGATTTCTTGAGGGTTATTAATTACACTTTGATTTTTCTTGAGTCCACATTATTTCGTTGATGATCTCATTATTCTTGACTTTCTTATTGATTGTTTTAAGAATGACATAAAAATTGAATTTTTACACTAGAACTTCTTGCTTTATTTAGTTGAGATGTCCTAGTACTAACTAGAACTTATGAAGTGATATAGACATTTCTTTCTTTAAACCATTGTTTTTAGTTTTTTTAGCCTACCCAATAATAAATATCCATTTGCAGCCCTTTGAGCCTTTAAATAGCCTTCTCTTTGTTATCTCCATTCCCAATACCTACTCCAATCAAGGAGTAATACCTCTATGATTTTATCCTTACCCAATTTTCTGAGAATGTATATGGTGAGATATATTTATGGAATGGGCAAATCGAAAGAGTTGAAAATAGATATTTTATGCGCCCTCAAAGTAAAAGTTTTGGATTGTATCACCGGGGAAAAACATACAAAAAAAAAGTTAAAAATAAAAATAAAAAGTTGAAAAAAAGGGTTGAACAAAAAAAAAAGTTGAAGAAGAAAATAATGAAGAAAAAGTTAATGGTGTACAACATTGATTTGTTCTTCAATGCCCTATGTGTTTATTCAAGGGTGTAGCCATTTTCAGGAAATTTTTGTATCCCTTTTGTCCATTATTGTTTGCCATAATCCAAGCCCCATTACAACCTAGTAAATACCTAATTGATCTTAAGTGAAAGTTGGTTTAATAGATGTGGAGATTGAATAGGCAAGAACTATGGTGTTTGATTCAACATTCTCAAAAGTAATCAATATTCCTGTCCATGAGATCATATTCATTCCACTCTTTGAAAAATTCTGTTTTTCATGATAATTATATGTGAGACGTTTGCACTTTCCATAGTATATTCTTTTCCTCACATATAAACTGAGTGCCCAATCTCTGAGTGACATGAGAGAATTGTAGTCGAAGCGTCCTTTCTAAAGGTTATCTCGTCACATCTTTACTATGAGATGAAGAGTTATGTTGATAAGGCTCCTCACACTCACACTTCGAGTTGATAATGATTATGAAATTTATTTAACCTTTAGATACTATTAAATTATTGTACTCTATTGATATACTATTGTGACATTTTTAGTTTGGTGTTTGTCTTGAATTTTAAGCAATTAGAAAATTACTCCAAAGAAAATAAAGGGGAATGCCCATGTTTTTGCATTATGTTTTTTGGAAATAGATTTTGTTTTATTGAGTCAGTAATGTTTGGGGGTAATATTTTTGGAAACTCTCACGAGACTATAACTCGTCCTCTAGAGGTTTAAAGCCTTGTTGCACGTTAAGGTAAGTGCAATCGTGATTCCTACGAAAGTGAGTTATGATTTTATTCTTTATTTTGTTTTGCTCGAGGGCTAGCAAAATGTAGGTTTGGGGGTATTTGATGTTCACATTATTATTAAATAATATACCTCCTAATTTATGTGTTAGTGTTTCGAATAGTGTATTTTAGTTTAATTATTTTATTTTTTTGTATTTTTGTAGGATTTGGAGTTTAAATGACAAAAGTGCATTAGCGTGGTGAATTTGGAAATTCATAGACAAATTGACGAAGTGGAGCAGGAGACACTCAAGCTAAAGATTAATAAAGAGAATCAAAGAAAAAAATAAAGGAAATTAGTTTTGAATTTTGGTGGAACAAAGAAGTAATATGGAGGAACATAGCCAAACCCACCTTTCAAGGGGTGGGACCCCTTTGTTTGCAATTTGTATTTGGTTCCAAGGAGTTTGCTTCCTTTTGCCCACAAATACAGCAACAGGAAGAAGGAACACGTTTTTTGGTTTCCAAATTGGATTGGTTTTCCAATTGGGGGGTGGCCAATAAGGAGGTTTTTCTCTTTACCATAACGAGAACAAAAAAAAAGAAAGATACAAGCATGACTTTTGTTCCCAATTATATATGGACCAATGAGGAGGTTGTTTAAAATGGAATTGGGGCTTCCAATCTAGAGAGGTGAAAGAAGGAAACACAAGACAACAAGAGTAGCAGGAGAAGACGCTGTCTAGCACAGCAGGGAATGCAGCGGGAACGCAACAGTAGAGTGCATTACACAACGCATGACAGTAGGGAGATAACGCAGCAACAGCCAAGACGATGTCCAGCGGCAGCCAAGAAGATTTCCAGCGGCAGCCAAGACGCTGTCCAGTAGCAGTAGAAACGCAGGAGCAGGGAGTGCGTCGTTAATCCACCACACGCCGCCATGCCGATGAAGCTCCACACTGCTGTTGCTGTCATCACCTTCGCCATGCGTCACTAAACTCCTCGCAAGGTGAAGAGATGAACTCCTAGATGTAACACACTTAATTAGTATTTGATTCGTTTTATGCTTTCACGATGAATAATGGTGTTTATGATTCTCACTTTTATTTAATATAGGAATTTATGTTATTTTAGTGACAAAGATTTCATCAATTTCTTTGTAGATTATTATTCCGGTGGTTGTCTTTTTCTTCTCCATATAAGTTTAGTCACGCTTTTCTTATGTGTGAAATTTTAAGGATCAATTGATTCTGGTAGGTTAGTTATATGTGATCGTCTTTTATTATGTTATTGTTTCTGGATATATCGTAAATTTAGAATATCACATATGACCAACCTTTGTGCTTTCTAGAAAAAAGTAAAATCTAAAATCCATTTACATTAGGATATATTAATGCATTAAAGACTATTCTTCCGATTTTGTTGTTTGGGATGTGAAACACGTAATCGAGTCATCATAGCGAATCAATACTAGTTGACGCGTGAAATCTAGGAGGGATCCTTGGAACCTTGTGATTTTTCTAAACTTGATTTTTATTAAACTAAATTCAATGTCACATTTTAAAATTGCTATAATTTCTTACATTTAGTTTCGCGTAGTTTTTTTCTTCCTTGACCTTGTTTTGTAGATCGTTTTTCCTCGTGAGATCGACACCCCAATCTTTACTGCAATTGACCGCGTGTACTGTATGGGCGTAATCGGTCATCTTTTGCAACTCCTTTAAAAAATTCCTCCATCCGAACCATCCCTCGAACGACTTAAAAACCGATATGGTTTTAAAGAGGAGAATGAAGTATCACGTCTTTATGTGGTCTTCCTTGCAAGATTCACATCAGTTTTTACATCATCTGATCTTAGTGGCAACCTAGTCAAGAGCTTACATGAAATTATTGATATCCTTCATTTTTTGGATGATAGAATGAACTCCTTGAGGTTGAATAACAGAAAGAAATGCTCATTGGCCCAATTTTTGTGAAGAAAGCATTTCGGTGCAAGGAATTCACTGATTGAGGCAAGCCAATCTCAACCCAACTTAGATCGTGTACCTGAGAACATAACAAAACCGAACACTGCAATAGTGCCTCAGTGTGTATGGGATGAAGTCGGTATCATCACTGTGGAGGAGGAGAGTTGCAGGATTCAAACCCAAATCAAATTTGGGTTCATTGACACTGTAATTGCAAAGAAAGAATCGTGACTTATTTGCTTCCTGTTGATTTTCTTCAATTGCTTCCTGTTGGATTTTCTTCAAACCAAAATCAAGTATGCTTCCTGTTGGTTTTCTTCAATCGCAAAAGAAGTTGCAAATTGCAAAGGAGTTGCAAATTGCAAAGAAGTTGCAAACAGGAAAAGAAGTTGCAAGTTTGCTTCCTGGGTTCACTGTTGTGAACAAGGAAAAGAGTTTGCAAATTGAAAAGAAAGTTCCTGTTGATTATCTTCAATTGCTTCATGTTGGCTGAACTGTAACTGTCACATTCCTCTAGATTTCCAGGTACAGACACTTCATCCAACCCATGAGACAATAGGAACTCCAGCCGTGAATCCTGATGAATGAATGGGTTCCTGTTGTGTGTTTTCTTTAAACCCAAATCAATTTGCATCCTGTTGGTGAACTTCAATTGGGAAAGAAAAGGCTTTGTGTGTTATACGCATCCACCATTTTTGCTATGTACCACCGCCACATTTATTTTTAACTCCAACTACATTTTGCTTTACTCTTGTAATTGTGTTTCTTTGCTCATTTGCAGGTGGCCTTTTTCTATGATTTTATTCCGTATCTAGATACCATGGGCTCTAAGAAGAAATCTGGTAATAACTCTGTCTCTTATGATGAGGAACCTTTGTACCGCCAAGGAGGCTGCATTTCTCATTTTGGAAGATTCGTTAATAACTTGCCTAATTTGGAGAACAATGATTCCTTTTTGAAATGGTTTGAAGTTAATCGCTCCGCCTTTCCCGAAGGAGTGCATGTAAGACTAGTTGACCCGAGGAGTGGCTAAGAACCTTGCATTTCTCCTGATAATAGAACCATCAAGTTTCATCCATTCATTATCTGTTTGCGCTTCAAGTTTCCCATGCCAAAATTCTTTAAAGAAGTGCTCTGTGAAATGGGATGTGCCCCTGCCCAATGTTTCCCAAATGTATACAAAGCAATTATGTGCTTCTCCAATCTCAGTACTTGTTTTGGTCTTGAGTTGACTAAGGAAGAAATTTTCTTCTACTTTGAGGTGAGAAGGCATGGTGATTATGCTCAACTTAGAGTAAAAAATATCAAACTCTTTGATGAGCTCAGCGCTGGCGACCATGACTGGAAGAAGGACACTTTGGAGATCAACGGTGCCTGGGAAGGTGATATGGCAGATGGCCTTCTTGTGCCTATCCTCTTCTGCCCATGTATGCATTTTCAACCCCTTGAATCTATAATTGCATATACATGCATTTTTGTATTCTGCGCAGATTGCTTACTTTGTCACCTTTGTTTGCAGGTGAGGAGATAGTAAAGAAAATCTCTGTAAAGCCTGACATGGACAAGATTCGAAGGGCGCGTGGCATACCATACGAATATCGCGAATGGAGGTGGTTGTTGAGCCCATTGAGAAATGAAGAGAAAGGTCTTCCTCCGGCTGAAGACAAAGAGAGTTGGAAGAAGAATGTTGTTGATCTTATTGGCTTTTCCATCTCTACTAGTGAGGCTCTTTCTGAGGGTTCTTCAAAGAGAAAGAAGAGTCCCCAGGAATCTGCTAGGGTTGAGGTTGACTCCTCTACTGGGGAGGAAATATCTATTAAATCTCTTAAAAAGAATAAAACTTCTAGGCTATCTCCCTTGGTTGCAAAGGGAATATCCGTGAGAGTTGGAGTTTCTTCTGAAAAATCTCTTTCCAAAAAGAACAGTTTGAAGAATGTAACATCTCCTCCGTCTGGTCGTCCTCCTATTCCGAATACTAAGACTGTCCAACACTGTTCTGCCTCGACCAAGAAATCTGCTAGCCATAACGTTACTTCTTCTCTTCCCCAGAAACTTGACTCTACCCAACATTGTTCTACCACGACTAAGAGATCTGCTAATCGAAGAGATGTTCTTCCTCCTTCATTGGCCATGAAGGTTATTTCTTCTCTTGGTGCATCAAAATCTCAAGTAACTGTAAATCATGTCGCAAGTTTAACTCGTACTCCTCTTGAAGCTAGGCTCATGCTGATCTCCAGAAAGTTTGATCTCTTGAAGCAGAACAGAGTTGACACTCCTGATATAAAACTAAAAAGTCTTGGTTCTGATATGCTTGCAACGGATGTTCCTTCTAAGGTAAATATTGTTCCATGACCCTTTCCTATACAAGAAAACTTTGTCTTGCCTCCTTTTTTTTTTTTTCGTTGATCTGATTTTGCTGATATGTAGATCATGCCTTCACCTTATGAACCGATGTTGATTGATAGCGACGATGAATCCAGTTTGGTGGATATTGTTCCCTTAGCCAATCTACTGAAAAAAGATATTCTAGCTGAAAAATCTGGGTGTACTAACTTGGTTGAACGTCTACATAGATCGGCCGACTTCAGTAAGTTTCAAATGACTTCATCCGCCGAGCTACGTGAAGAGGCGTTCTTCTCTCTTTTGAGAGGTATCATTATGGTTGAAGAGCCTATCAGACATTTGTCTTATATGTCCGAATCTACTACTGTCACTGCCCCTACTGCTGATCAGCTGAAAAAGTTGGAGGAAGACAATGAGAAGTTGAAGGCTGACCTTGGAGGTATTGAGAGGGTGCTTGAAGCTGAGCAGTAGTTACACCAAGAAAAGAGTATCCAGATCCTCCAATTGGAAAATAAGTGTGTTGATCTGCAAACTTTTCTGTCTAATAAAAACTCTGAGCTGGTCTATCTGAATCTCAAGTTTAATGATCTTACCCTGAAATATGAAACTATGAAACTAGAGATGGAAGAGTTGGAGACCTTAAAAAGAACCCATGAATTACTTGAAAAGGAGTGCAACGAATTCAAGTTGGAGGCAATTCAGGCAGTTGAGAAGCGTGCAAAGGCTGAAGAAACTCCTATAAGCTCAGTTATGTTGAGGGTAAAGGAGGATGTGCACCTTTTTTTGCAATAAGTGACGAAGATGTTGATTTTCACCTGCAGGTTATAAAACTTCCATCTACTCCCCCCGAGCAGACTACTCATGCTTCTCTTGCCGAGGTTGCTGGTTCTTCTACTCATGGTGAGCAAGGAGATATCGCTGCTGCTAATGACCTTGGCCCTTTAACTCTTTCTAAGAACATGTAGTCCTTAAAATGCTTTTGTTTATCAGTTTTGTTTTTGTTTTTTCATGTATTTGAATTGTGGTCTGCTGACCGACTTTGGTTATTATGAATGCAAACTTTCCTTAAATTTAGTATGTTCAACTGTCGTCTCCCATACCAAAAAACAATGCATGAATAATAAACTTAGAAAATATTTTCATAAAAAAATTATCATATATGCATGGATGTACCTTTCACTTGTTGAGAAGAGGATGTGCCCTTCGGTTGAGGAGAGGATGCATCCTTTCATCTGCCAAGGAGTGGTACTGTACCCTTCACCTGCTGAGTAGGGTTTACCTTTTGCCTGTTGAGGAGAGGTATTCTATTTTTTGCTTATAAGGAGAGGTGTCCTACCTTCTGCTTATCTGAAAGAATAGTTGTTCCATACATTGTTGTACAAGAACTTCAAACTTGAGTTGTGATCTACCAAATGGGGAATTTGAGTATATTTGTGAGTGAGAGCTCAATCTTGGGTTGTATCGTACATACTCTCATCTGCTGAAGAGAGATATGTTTTTTATTCAAAAAAAATACAAGTACACCCTTTTATAGGACTTTTACATTCCTCGACTGAAGAAAGAAAAGTGCAGTGTTTACATATTTCCAATAGGTATGTTCCTCTACTGGAAAGAGTAAATACAATCAAGTCTTTTTAGTATGTACATTGCATTTTATTCCTAAAAAGCTAAAATACTATAATTTACTTGATAGGTAGCCTGCCGACGATAGAATGATCTGCTTGTAGGGTCCTCTGCTGAAGATGAGTTACACATAGTACTTTCTGAGGTTGTTGGCATTCCATTGTCTAGGGATTTCTTTGCCTTCAAGCGTGTCCAGTGTATAGCTTCCCTGACCGCCAACTCTACTCACTTCATACGGTCATTCCCAATTAGGATCTAACTTTTTTGACCCTTCTACCTTCCTGGTGACGAAGGACTTTCTCAAAACAAAATCCCCAGGTTGGAATTGTCTGATCTTGACTTGCTTATTGTAATAAGACATAAGTTGCTGATGATAAGCGGTAACTCTTGTGATAATTTTCTCTCGATTCTCTTCTACTAGATCCAAGTTAGTAGCCATTTCATTGATATTTGCTGCTAAGCTGGATACTTCCGTTCGCAAGGAAGGGACTACTATGTTGGGTGGGATGATAGCTTCGATTTCGTTTCTCCAGTAGGTCTCCTTTTGGTTGTGCGGTAAGCCCATAATACTCCTGGTAACTCCTCAACCCATTTTCCTTTAGCTTTATCTAATCTTTTTTTGATGAAATCCAGAATTGTTTTGTTGGATGCTTCAGCTTGACCATTTTCTTGTGGATACCTAGGAGTTGAATTCTGTCGCTTTATGTTGTTCTTCTCTAAGAAGAGTGTAATTTCCGTTCCCACAAATTGAAGACCATTGTCGATCACAATGGAATGCGGAATACCAAATCGGCAGATTATGTTTTGCCAAATAAATTTCTTTACATCTGCTTCCTTGGTAGAGACGAGGGCTTCAGCTTCAATCCATTTTGTGAAATAGTTGGTTGCCACAATCATCATATTCTTTTGTGCTGGAGCCATTGGCATTGGCCCTACAAGGTCAATTGCCCATTGCATGAAAGGCCCTGAACTGATCTGCAGATTCAATTCTTCTGCGAGCTGAGTAGGAATTGGTTTGAACCGTTGGCATTTGTCACATCTTTGTACGAAGTCTCTTGCATCTTTATGCATGGTTGGCCAATAGTAACCAGCACTCAAAGCTTTTTGTGCTAGTGATCTGACCCCAGAATGATTTCCATAAGATCCTTCATGAATGCTACTCAGAACTTCAAGTACTGCTGGAGAACTAATACAGGTGAGGTCTGGCCCCAAATATGATCTGCGGTAGAGCTTTTCTTTCTTTACATAATTTCTGGCAGCCTTTTGTTGAGATTTCTTAGCTTGAACCTTGTATGTTGGTAGATTACCATTTAGTAAAAAATCGATAATAGGATCTTGCCAAGTAGGACTAGCATCGATTATCATCATCTCGGCTTCTTCTTCAATACTTGGTGTCTCCAAGTGTTCTACTAGGATGGAACGCTTGACTTGATAATCTAAGGCTGACCCCAAGTTAGCTAATGCATCTGCATGAGAGTTTCTTGCTCTAGGGACCTGTTTAATTGTGAATATGGGAAAAGCTTTCAAAAGTTCTTGGACTTTGTCTACGTAGAGGATCATCCTTGGGAGTTTTACAATGTATTCGCCAGATGCCTTACTGGTTATGATCTGAGAATCCGAATAGATGGCTAGCCTTTTAACGGACAACTCCTTTGCTAGGCGTAGTTAGCAAGCAAGGCCTCGTACTCTGCTTCATTATTGGAAGCTTTGAAACCAAGTGTAATGGTTTGTTCTACCATGGTTCCGTCGGGTGTGAATAAAAAAAGTCCTGCTTCGGCACCCTTGTGATTTGACGACCTATCTACATAAAAGTGTCACATATCTTTGTGCTGATCTGCCCCTGTTCCGTTATGAATTGAGGAATCTTTTGCTGTTGAGGGGTGCAACACTGCTCTATTGGCGGACTTTGTCTCAGCAGCTGAGGAAGGTGTGAATTCTACTATGAAATCTGCTAAGGCTTGAGCCTTTATAGATGTCCTTGGCCGGTAGATCAAATCGTATTGGCTTAACTTAATAACCCATTTCATGATTCTTTGAAATGCATCCGGGTTGTGGAGGATTGACCGTAAAGGATATTCCGTCATGATAATCACTCGATGGGCTTGAAAGTAAGGTCTCAACTTCTTTGCTGAAACCGAAAGAGCTAAAATTAATTTTTCCATTGTTGGGTACCTGGTCTCAGCATCGAGAAGAGCTTTAGATATGTAAAATACGGGAAGTTGTGCCCTCAGTTCTTATCTGATGAGAGCTGAACTCACTGCTACATTTGAAACTGCTAAGTAGAAGTATAGATCCTCTCCCGGCTGAGGTTTTGATAGTAGAAGAGGAAAAGATAAGTAAGTTTTCAAATTCTTAAATGCAGTTTCACACTCTTCATCCCATTTGTCTCTCTTTCCTTTTTTCAATGCTTTAAAAAATGGTTTACACTTGTCTGTTGATCTGCTTAGGAATCAATTCAAAGCGGTTGCTCTACCTGTGAGACTTTGGATTTCTTTTGGAGTTGATGGTGACTTCATGTCAATGATGGCCTTGATTTGATTTGGACGAGCTTCAATTCCCCTATGAGTGACTAGGTACCCCAAAAATCTTCCCGATGAAACTCCAAAAGTGCATTTTTCTGGATTTAACTTCATTCTATATTTCCTTAGAATTCCAAACGTTTCTTCAAGATTTCAGATGTGATCTGCCCGCTGAGGACCTTTAATTAGCATGTCGTCTACGTAAACCTCCATGGTTATTCCAATTAAATGCTTGAAGATTTTGTTTATTAACCTTTGATAGGTTGCTCCGGCATTTTTTAAACCAAAAGGCATTACCTTGTAGCAGTAAGTCCCCCTTTCGATGACGAATGAAGTTTTGGCTTTATCAGGTTCGTACATCATAATCTGTTTATAACCTGAATAGGCATCCAGAAAGCTGAGCAACTGGTTACCAGATGTAGAGTCTATTAACTGATCAATGCGAGGCAGAGGATAGTTGTCTTTGGGACATGCTTTGTTGAGGTCAGTGTAATCTACACAAACTCTCCATTTTCCTTTTTATTTTTCCTTGACTAATACCACATTTGCCAACCAATCGGTGTAGGATACCTCCTCGATGAAACCGGCTGCCAAGAGCTTGTCAATCTCGGCCTCAATGATTGTTACTCTTTCCGGGGCAAAGTTTCGCCTCTTTTGCACAGTAGGCCTACAGGTCGGGTCTACATGCAGTTTATGGCAGATCACAGTTGGATCAATTCCGGGCATGTCTGAGGCTGACCAAGCGAACACATCTTTATTGCTTTGGAGGAAACTAATAAGTTCTGCTTTCTCATCTGCGCTGAGGCGAGAGCCAATTTTCGCCTTTCTTTCAGGCATATTAGGATCAAGAATTACAAGTTATGTGTCTTCTTCTGGTCTCCATCCCTCCTCAACTGAGGATTCGAATTGAACTTCTCCTTCTTGATCCTGGTGCTGTAATTGCTATTGGGGGGTAGAAGGCTTCTTCCCTTTCGCTTCGGCTGAAGTGACGGGAGTAAATTCCTTATGTTTCGTTTCCTTCAAGACTCAGGCTGGACACCTCCTGGCAATGGCTTGATCACTCTTTATTTCTCCAACTCCACCTTCTGAGATTGGATATATGATTTTTTGGTGTAGACAAGACGTGACAACATCAATTTTAGTTATCCATGGTCTACCCAAAAGTCCGTTGTAGGGAGAGGGCTCATCTATTATCATAAAGGTCTGCGAGCAGATGACTGGTGGTGAGTAGAAGTCTAGAATCATAGTGCTAATTGTTACTGATGTAGCCCCATTAAAGGCAATCAAGACTTTTGTCTTTTTCGTGATAAGTGATTCTAAATTCATCTGTTTGACAGTCGAAAGTTGAAGTATATTGGCTGCACTTCCCTCATCTACATGCATTCTATCAATTATTGCATGAGCAATTTGGATGCGGATAACGAGTGCGTCTTCATGTGGTAGATCAAGGTCCTGCAGGTCACTTTTAGTGTAGCCGATCATCTGATTTTCGATTGAGGAACTAGTTATGGGGCCACCGACTGAGGCGATTAGTACTTGAACAACCGAAGTTGCTGGTTTGATTTTTCGCTTCCTTTCATTATTTGTGAAACCAAAAAGTTCGGATTCAACAAAAATTCCATTGATTCTTATGACTTTCTTTGGAGGGTCCTTGCCTGCATCTCTTTATTCAATTTGTTGAATAGCTTTTTTGGCTACATACTTTGTGCAATGTCTTGTTTTGACTAACTCCTCAAGGTGGTTTTTCCATGCTCGACATTCCTTTGTCAAGTGACCAGTGGCTCCATGGAATGCACAATATTTATTCGGATTTCTTTTTGCCAGATCTCCCTTCATGGGTGGCGGTCTATTCAGCAAAGGTTGGTTTTTATCTTGTGGAAAATTTGATTGATTGGAACCGAGAACTCTGTGTATGCTCTACTGGTAGAAGAGTC
This sequence comes from Berberis vulgaris, assembly GCA_963556465.1. Taxonomy (NCBI): domain Eukaryota; kingdom Viridiplantae; phylum Streptophyta; class Magnoliopsida; order Ranunculales; family Berberidaceae; genus Berberis; species Berberis vulgaris. The sequence goes on along the minus strand of OY747124.1, from coordinate 74,192,295 downwards.
TTTTGTTGGAGAGCGTGCTCTACGCTTGTCACCCCTGTTCTTCTAACTCTCCTTTTGATCTGTATTCTTTTGTATAGGTTGGCTATCCTTCTTGAACACACCAGATACCTTAGCAATATTTTTTTCATCGTCCCACAATGCATAACATTTTGCCATGGTGAAGACTTCTGCAAGAGTTTTACCTGGTTTCATGGTCAGCTCGCCATACAACGGGTGATATGCGGGCAGACCTTTCCTGAAAGCTAAGAACGCAATTTGATTATCACACCCAACTATGCTCGCTTTTTCTGCCTTGAATATTTTAATGAAGTCTCTGAGCGATTCATTTGACTTCTTCTTCATGTTGAAGAGGTGGTCAGCATGCTTTTTGACAGTTCGGTAAGATGAATATTCTTTTGTGAAGACAAGGAATAGATCTCCAAAGTTGCTGATCGACTGGGGAGTCAAAGTGTGAAACCAATCTTGGGCTATTCCCTGTAAAGTCATAGCAAATATTTTGCACATAAGCGGATCATCATTTTTGTGCAGAGTCATGACACTTCGAAAACGCTTTAAGTGCCTCTCAGGATCAGAATCTCCCTTGAAAGGGGTAAAAGTTGGTGTGGTAAACCTTGCTGGTGGAGGAGCCTCTTCGATGTTATCTGTAAAAGGCGAAGTATTCACCAAGGCCACATCTCTGCGCAGAGTATCATCTGGATTTATCATAACCTGTAAATTCATCAACTGCTCTTTGACCATTCATGCCACATCATATGCTCCCAAGGGCTTGTGTGTATCCTGCTGATTTGCCATAGGGTGATTTCGGTTCTAATTATCTGCGGTAGATGACTCATCACATTCCGAATTTGATTGTGACTTACCTACATGTGAGGTAGAGTCGCAACAGGATTCGCCTGAAGGTTCCTCTTGATTTGATGAGCCTCTGAGTGTGGGACGTGGGACAAATCAGTGTAATGGTCTGGTCTCCTGCGTTGTTCGCATCTATCGGGATTCTGTCTTCTGCGTTGACCACTTATATTGGGTGTAATCTGCGGTCCTAGTCTTGAGTGCACGGTTGCTTGGGTGCCCAACCTTGAGAAGACTCCCCTTTGAGGTCCGAGCCTAGAGTGCACACTTACTTGTGGTCCTAATCTCAAATGAATGCTTCCAGAGGGATTGTTTCCCTTTGATGGATGACCACTCTCATTTCTATCCACATGATCTACTGGTAGACGACGATGTGTCATCTGCCTTGGTTGTTCGCTCACTAATCGCTCTACCACCTGGGCTTGTTCTTCCAAGATTTTGGTAAGATTGGCAATCTGACCTGCAAGATTCTCTTGTTGTGTCATCTCCATTTGGCTTGTGGCAGAAGGTTGCGATTGATGGTCAGCAGGCGGTGGCAGACCCACTATCAGTGGTTGTCCGGCTGGTAACGGTTGAACTTGTGATGACGACGGCAACCTAGTTCGAGCAGAATACCTTGTAACATTATTTTTGCTAGTTTGTTTTCGAGTTCCCACCATTGTATAGAAGTGAAAAAAGTGTTTGTAAGTGAAATGGAATCTGAATGAATGAAAGTTTTTTGTTGTGAATGGAAGAGAGCATGCAATGAGTTTGATTCAAGCTCTCATTGAAAGCACCAATTTGTTGATGCAAATTTTCGTCGGGTCACGTGCTGATCACGCAGAGCAATCTGCATAAGGTAGAATCACGTGTTGATCACGCGGAGTAATCTGCACAAGGTATAAATTAATTCTTGACACCGGTGTGGTGCCTGCCACGGGGACTCCAATGCCAAAGTTAGAACAATGTATTTAGGAAAATGGGAAATATCTCTATATTTGAAGAGAAAATTGTAAGTCAAGAAAGTGTTACCTCCAGAAAGTTTTGCATTTGACTATTTATAGAGGCTGAAAGAATTAACTGCTGGCTGATGAGTGAGACACGTGGCTGATGAGCAAGACACGTGGCTGATGAGTAAGACGTGTGGCAGATTAGGAGGTTATCTACTTGCAAGCGGTTGCAACTTCTTTTAGGCAGTTATAACTTCCATGATTGGTTATAACTTCCCGTTTTGAGGTATCTCTTCTGCGAGTCCACGTGCTCAGCTGAGCATGGTGGTTGACGCCGAGCACTTCTCCTCTGCTGAGGAAATAGTGTTTTATTGAGACTGAGTTTGTATTGGGCCCGGGCTCGGGCCTCCTATACTTGTAGCTTTCGTGGATAATCTTTGGGTTTTCTTAAGAAATGCCCAAATCTTTGAGCTTCTTTATTGATTTTGGCTAAAAGTTATTTTTTGCTCCCACAACCTCCTTTAGATTCTCTTGTAGGTCTTCAATTTCCTTCCACACATGTCCACTAATTTCCTTCCACTCACCTCCAATGTTAGTAACAAAGCAATGAAATTAGAAAGTCCAAAGGGAATTGAGAGATCTAATACAATTCGATCACGTAGTTTCGAGAGAAGGTATGAGTCAAGACTAGCGATGTGGTGGAGTGAACTAAAGACCTAGATGAAGACTCCGAGCGTGACAGTTGCTAGTCGATCGAGTGCCTGTCCTGCTGTCCATTAGTTTTTCTCACTAAAAAACCAATCTCCGCTTAGACCTCGGTGGGAGAGACGGTGAACAGCCAAAAGAGAAACTGATTGAAACATTGATTTGGGTAGGAAATATTGTGCGAAAATTCTATGGAGTGAGGGAAGGAGCGAGGAAAAGGGAACGAGGGATGGGTGTAACATAAAGGGAGCGGAGAGGGGAGGAGAGGAGAAGAAACATAGCAGAGGAAAGGAAACATAAAAGGTCGAGCGATTTTTTTTTTTGGGGGGGGCTCCAAAAATCCCGCCAAACCATTTATAGCGTTTTTTTATTTTTGAACCCATTGAAATTTGGTTTTTCATAGCATAATGGTAGAAAATGCTATTGAAAATTTCTATAAATGGAAATCTTTGGTGTAGTGATTTTTATATAATATTAAATCAATTTTAGGGGTTTTTTACTTAGGTAAAGTCATCACTTCACTTTTCGCTTAAAAAGTTATGGCAAATTGCTTCACCTTCGCTTCACGCTTTGACTACTGTGCTCTGACCACTCCTTTCAAAAGCTCTACATCAGCGCAAGTTGGAAAATCATTCACCCTATTGTATGAGCACATAACACTACTAACATGCCCTTCCACTACACAACTCTTAAATGGCAGTTGATAGGTGTCCTCTATGTCTTGTTGTGTCACCTACAATAATATTCTTATTGTTTTGTTTGGTACAGAAAACTACATGCATCAATCAAAGCAACTTGTATTGTGTACCTTTGCATCAAAATTAAACCGATCAACTCCTTTCTAGTTTTCTAAATCAGAAGCAGTATAATGCTTACAACAACTACAAACCTTGAGTTTATCACTGGTCAAGTTTCTCTCATTGTCCATCCCTTGGGTTATAATGTTCCTAAGATTGCACTCTTTAGGAAAATGTTAGAAATTTCATAATACAAGGGAATATTGGCTAAGTTTTAATGTGCCAAACTACTTGGCAAAGTTCAGAAAATAAAAAAAATAATAATAAAAAAATAAAAAAAATTGGTCCATTGGTTTATGCAACTTGTATAAAAAAAAAGTATTGCTAGCCGAACCCGTTTCGGAAGGGACGAAGTTGGGATGAGATCTATCCCGTCCCAATCTCATCCCGATCCCGAACGAACGGGATGGGATAGGGATTGGAATGAGGTCCATTTCGTCACTTGCCCACCCCTACAAACCAGTGTTACCAAAATTCTATGACTTAGCACCGATACATATGTAAGCACACATGTACACGGGGTTCAACAATACGACCTGTTACAACAAGCCATATTAGGAAGTAGGCTACAAAGTTCATTGAGGAACGAATCAAGAGTAGGGGTGGGCAAACGGTTTGAGGAACCACGGATCCAAACCGAATCGGACAGTTTTATTCCAAACGGTTCGGTTCTTATTTTATAAATTATGAAACAATTCGGTTCGGTTCCAGAACCGCTCTAAAACGGTTCGGTTCCGGTTCCTAAATTATTGTTTAAAACGGTTCGGTTCCGACCCGGTTACATAAACCTCTTTACACGTGCCTTAATGTGATTGGGTGGAAAAAATGGGTTTCTGACCCTAACACTCCCATTCATCTCATTCTCGGTCTCCACTCTCCACTCCACTTCACCCAACCACCCACTCTCACTCTCCACAAGAACGATCTCATCTTCGGCCTTGTCCTCTCTCGGCCTCCACAAGCAGTGAGCACGCCTCATCCTCCTCTACAAGCAGTGAGCACTGAGTAGATCTGATCTTCGGCCTCGTCCTCTCTTGGCCTCCACAAGCAGTGAGCAGATCTTCTTCTTCTTCTACTTGTGTGTTTGTATTTTCCCTGTTAAAACACCACATTCTTCAACATTTCCACTCTAGTCAAAACAGTGTTTCAGAGTCAGTTTTCTTGTGTTAATAAAGATCTCAAATAATGAAGAACGATAAACATAGAGAGATTGATCGAAAGGAGAGCAATTGCATTTTTGGTAAGGATGAAATTAGTGTGACGGTCTGACGGATTATGTAAGTTTAGGGATTTTCTGAATCATAGGCTTTCTTCGATGAGCACTAGAGTTTTAGATTGTAAACTGAGGGATTTGCAGATATGTGATTGCCATTGTTCATCTTAATCTTTGCAGATTGCAGATTGCCATTCAGGTCACAAGATGAGATGTATCCTTAAGAAGATGTTGAAATGAATTTGCTTTGTTAAAATGAGTCTTTTGTAAGATAGTTGATGTTTGTTTTCTTTCACGTTTCTTTTTTCTTGAATATGAGATTTTCAAGATTCTATTTTGTTGATGAAGACAACTCTTGCGTTGGTACTTGGATGTATTAGGTTCTCATTTCAAAAATGAATCAAAGTGTGTGCCTTTAATGGACTTTTGGAACCCTGTTCTTGTTTATTCAATTTTGGGCTTCAGAAGTGAGCATGTAAAAAGAGCAAAACATCTTTATGGTTTCTTTCAGATGTTTACAACTCTTCCTAGGGTTTCTCTTACATTAAAAGTTGTATCTTCTTCTTCTCTGGTGTAAGACCAACTGATCCCTTGATATGTTCTAATCAATGGTGTAAGCAATCAAGTGTGACCATGTACTTACATGTATAACTTGCTTTAGCAAGTTGTTGACAGGGACTTATCAGACTTCTGAAATGTTCATTATTCACATGAACTATGTTAAGAGTTTGCCTAACATCATAGTTCGCCTAACTTATTGTGCACATATATTTTAGACGGAGTGATACCCTACTGAGGATACCTCTGTTTTTTGTTCCCCGTCAGAAAACAAAATTGATTTCTTAGGATGTGGCCACAGGATTAAAAAATAATTACTTATAAGTTATAGGAGTGCTAGACCATTTGGAACCGTAGGAACCGAACCGTTGTAAACGATTCGAGTTAGGTTCGGTTCCAACGTTTAAAATGGAGGAACCGATCCGAATCGGAACCGCTAAAATTTAAACGGTTCGAGTTAGGGTCCTCAAAATTTGGAACCGATCCGAACCGTGCCCACCCCTAATCAAGAGTATCACCCATGGTGGGGATCCCTTATTGATGAACCCATATATTAGCCCAACATTCTCACCCAAGTCCTTGAAAAAGCTCAACATTTTGGGTGTAGATTGATTGTAGCTTGATAAGCATATAAATGAAAAATTTTATGCCCTTAAATATACATATGGTAAGTCCAATTATCAAATAAAAATATATCATTACATGTACTTTATGTATTTTGTAGAAACTCTAGCATCAATCTCAAATCATACAAAAGTAGCAAGATAAGGCTAAGTTCAACAATTACAAAGCCTGTTAGAAATTCACACATGCATTGTCAAAGACCAAAAATCCTAAAACTCATGAAGTCAACCCCACAAAGCATCATTATCTACAAATCTCGAGAAAATCAACATGAAGATCTTGATATCCCCATGGCCAACTTTCTCATAGCCAAAAAAAATCCTTACAAACTCCAAAAGTATTAAGTCAAACTTCATTATTCGCCAAAGGTGTACCAACTGAGTTGGTAGAGTTGTGGCAGATGGAATCACACGTCATGGGTTTGAACCCGACCAGCGGCATAGGGTTGGGAGGGTTAAGGGTATAAAAAAAAACCTTTTCCTTATTTGCATAATTTACATCCAAGTCACTTTTCTTTATTTCACTTCATCACTTTTACACTTTTCTTTATTTCACTTCATCATTTTTACCCTTTCTTCATATTTAATCCACCTTCCACATGGACACTTTGTTACTCGCATTCATAAACAACTCCCCATAATTTCATCAAGCCCATGTGCATCCTCAAAATATAAACAACCCATTATCCCTACACATCTTCATATTATCCATGTAATAGTTTCACATTTCTTCACCAATAAATACCTCATATTTGGATATACTTGAACACACGTGAACACACTTTGGATAATACTTTTAAGAAGAAAAGTAGTTGTAGTATTTGTAGAGTTTATAGAGAAATAAGTGGAGTGAATGCAGCTTATCATGTTTGGCTAAATTCTCACCTTAGAGTCTGGGTAAGCTCATGGGAGGATAACTCCAAGATGACTATTCTAGATTAGTTTCTTTCTATTTTCATGTATTAGATAAGCATGTATAATTAGATTGATCTTGTAGCATGGTTATATCATAAACCTATGATGTCACGCCTCGATTTTTGAGAAAACGAAAATCCTTATATCCACATAGGATTATCCATTTTCCTTCAAATTTGGGACGTGAAATTCAATAAAAAATAACATTTAGTAACAACAACTGAGACAATTTAATAATTGGAAAAAAAAAACTCTAACCAGAAAACTCTTTGACGTTTGCCCCAACTATAGGAAACTTTAATGGCTGCCCACATACTCTCTAACCTGAAAGGCTAATTGGATATGTTCCAATAAGAACGTACCCAAGAAACAGAAACTTACTTGGGTTAGCAAGGTAGCTAGTATGAGTAATCTCCAACTCTAATAAAGAAAATAAGTACATGATATAACATGAAATTGCATACACAATAAAATAACACCTCCAAGACATGTAGTTCCTCAATGAGGCAATAATGTTAAATAATAAAAAGACATTTAGTTCCTCAATAAGGCAATCGCGGCATTTTAATAAGTTCTTAAAATAAAAATTTATTTTACTTATACTTACGATGTAAAGGTTGGCCATGGCAAGTTAGACCTGCAGAAATATTAGTGGATTTGTCATCCTGCACGAATCGGTTAGAAAAAATTCATAATTTCTTAATTCGTCAAAGTTTTACAGATAAAATGTGTTCAAAACGTCATCCTTTACTAAAACTCGCGAAAAAAGGTAACTAAGGCAATCAAAATGCCTCAAATACTCAATTTCTAAGACTGTCAAGTCTACATAAAACTTGAATAACTCACTGTAGGTGCAAAAAAGTTCGAACAAGGAAAACTCGTTTGTACGTTGTAGGCTCAATTGGAGGCGATTAGGGTTTGCTTTGTGCTTACGGTTATTTTTTTTACGTGAATGTCGATGATGCTTGATGTTTTGATCAAACAAGGATGACACTGGCACCTTCCCACACTAGCAACGCCTCCATTACCCCCTGTGGAGTAGCGTTTGAGAATGAGAGGGGACATGCAGAAGTTACTCAACAGGTAACACGTCAGGAAACAGGTATTATGGCAGTGGGCAATGAGTCTAGAAATGATATAGAGACCTTAATGTTATTAGATGCAAAAGCGCCTATAGATGATAGCCATGCACAACCTACGACCGCCACACCTAACATGGCTGAAAACAGGAAAGCAAGTTGGGCATCGCTGTTTGCTAATCGCAGAGAACAAGGATCAACTAGGTTGTCATTTGTCCCTCCTTCCATGGTAGATGGCCAGGCCGTGGTGCAGATTAAGGTTGCAGAACATGACAAAAGAATGGCAGAATGTGAGCAATACATAATTGGCAACTTTGTTGGTAAAAGGCTCTTTTATTGTTTTGTTAATGATAGTTTGAAGCGCGGATTTGGGGTTTGAAAAATGGTTTTGAGATGTCAGTTTATGGTGAAAAGGCGTTCGTAATCAAGTTCCTAAATGAAAAAGATAAGTTAAAGGCTCTAGACACGGGTCCTGTGCATATAGCGAGTAAACTATTCCTTATCAGGCCATGGAAACCATATAGAAGATGATGTTGAGGTACTTAACTCAGTGCCTGTCTGGGTTAACTTGCAGAAAGTACCACTTCCTGTGGAGCCCTGAAGGACTGCAATCAATTGCTAGTGCACTAGGGGTCCCCTTCATCCTGGACAAAGCAACTGAGCATAGGACTAGACTCTCCTCTGCAAGATTGTGCATAGAGATGAATTCAAATTAAATAGCAAGTTCCCTACTAAGATTCTTGTAGTTTCAGATGATGGAAGGTCCACTAGAGTGGAGGTTGAATATTCCTGGAAACTGGAGAGATGCAAACATTGTGTGGGATTTGGACATAACTCTGCTAAGTTCCCAAAGCAAAAGAAAAACTATACTACAACTGCAAAGTATTGGAAACCGCAAGAGGCTAAGGAAAAGAAGGGACAAAAGAGGGTTGGACAATAGTCACTAGTAGACGCAAGCCCTATAGTAAGCAGGATGAGATGCATAATGTGTCTCAAAAGGAAAATGATGCGCAAAGTAACCAGATGACCAAGAATCAAATTGAGGTGCAAAGTCACAAACACAGTGAATTGGTGATTGACATGCAGGGTATGCAAAGTGATAGTGCATTGCAGATTGTAGCACAAGCCAACAATAAGATTGAGATGTAGAATGAGGTGTCAACTGCAGTCCTACCATCAGTGGAGGAAGCGCAAGCAGCCATAGCGGACATGCAAGTAGTACTAGCCCAGCCAGTTCCTTCTCAGCAAGCATTAGCTCAACAAGTGATAACTCCTCAGCAAGTAGTAGCTTCCCAGCAAGTAGTAGCTTCTAAGCAATTAATAGCTTCTCAGCAAGTAGTACTAGCCCAGCCAGTACCGAGTCAGGTGGATAAGGAACAATATGCACCTAGCACAGTGAGAGCAACTGGTGGTCGCAGGGAGACAACATCTAGACCATTACAAGGAGGCACAAATAAGAAGGTTGAAGGCTCTAATAAAGGGAGCATTAAGCAACCAATACCTCAGACAAGAGTTCATAATTTGCGAAGTAAAAGCAATCCATTTGATGTACTAAAAAGCGTGGAACAAGGGTCTGAGCCTGTATCAGTCAAGGCGACCAAAACCATGAGAGCCCCTAAGCCTATACTGGGACAAGAACTATCTAACCCAATTGGGGGTGGTGACCAACATGCTACATCTTTAGATGATTAAGACAGCGTGCTGGAATGTTAGGGGTCTAAATGACCCCTTGAAGCAAAGTGAAGTCCAAAAACATATACACAAGCATAAAATCAGTATCCTAAGGCTGGTTGAGATAAAAGTCAGTAATGAAAAAAAGGAGAAGATTCAAAAGGAATTGGTGTGTGACTGGTTAGTAATTGACAATAATGATATAGCACAGGGAGGTAGAATCTGGGTACTCTGGGATCCGCAAGCGGTGAACATGGGTGTAATCTCAAGATCTGAGCAGGCCATTTTCTTGAATGCTAATTGGCCTAATGGATTCACATGCATACCGACCTTTGTATATGGTAGCAACTACAACACCATCAGGAAGAGGCTATGGCTTGAGCTGGTTACCTTCTCAGGCACCAACAAAATGCCCTGGTCAGTATTGGGAGATTTTAACTCGATCCTGAATTCACAGGAAATAGTAGGTGGGGAGGAGATACGCCCAAGTCAGTTCATTGATTTTGCTGAGTGTGCATTGAATGCAGGCCTGTTTGATTGCCAGTATAAGGGTTGTTTTTTTTAACATGGAGTAACTAACAAAGTGGTGAGCATAGAGTCATATCCAAGCTAGACAGAGCAATGATAAACCAAGAATGGCTAATCGATATGCCTAATTCTGAAGCTGACTTTCTCAACCCAGGGATATCAGACCATTCACCTGTCATACTTACCATCTATGAACATAAAAATCCTCGTCCTATTCCATTTAGGTTCTTCAACTATTGGGTGCATGAGCAGGGCTATTTGGAGGTGGTTAAGGATGCGTGGGACACAACATTGAAGGGAAATGCAACTTACTGCTTTGTACAGAAACTAAAACGAGTAAAAGTTCAACTCACGGAATGGAGAAAGAGCAACTTTGTTAATGCTAGAAGTGGTGTCATTGCTGCCAAACAATTCATGGAAGCAATGCAGACTTCACTCTTGTTGGATCCCCTTAATCCCACTCTTGCAGTTGTAGAAAAATATGCAATTAAGAACTATGCAATTGCAGCCCAAAATGCAGAATCAGAAGTGGTAAAAAAAGCAAAAGCAAAACACATGCAGTCAGGTGATGAAAATGTCACATGCTTCCATCAATACTTGCGTGAAAGGCGCTCAAAAAAACAAGATATTGTCCATCTATAATCATCAGCATGAGAAACTGGAAGACATGAAGGATATAGAGACTGAATGCATCAGTATTTTGTAGACATATTTGCTGGTGACTATGACCCAACATTCATCGATAGCTTGCAAGCCGAAAGAACCATTTCTGAGGAAGATGCTATGGTGATGACCCAGGAGGTGAACAAGAATGAAATTACAGAAGCCTTGGCTTCCATAAGCTTTGATAAAGCCCCTGGCCCGGACGACTTCTCCTCACTATTATTCAAAACATTCTGGAGGATCATAGGTAATGACTACACAAAAGCAGTCAAGAACTTCTTCAGGAGCAAGAGGATGCTTGGAAAGGTAAATATCACGTACATTACTTTGATTCCTAAAGTTACTAATGCCTTTTATCTGGGTGATTTCAGACCGATCTCATGTTGCAATGTGTTGTACAAATGCATTACTAAAATCATGACTGATAGGATGAAAAGAGTGGTCCATAGACTGGTTAGCTTGGGTCAGTCTGCATTCATCAGAAGCAGATACATTCATGACAATGTGTTGTTAGCTCATGAATTAGTCAGATATTATCACAGAGACAAGGGAGTCCCAAGATGTGCAGCAAAAATAGACCTTAGGAAGGCCTATGATATGATTAGATGGGAAGCAATTGAGCATGTTATGCGGAAAATGCTATTCCCTGAATTTTTCAATGAATGGGTGAAGGTATGCATTACGACTCCTAGATTCTCCATATCCATCAATGGCTCTCCTAAAGGATTTATCAGGGCCAAGAGAGGCATACGACAAGGGTGTCTGATGTCTGCATATCTATTTGTCCTTGTAATGGAACTTCTACATTTAATACTAAAACAGAAAGTGGAAGAAGGAGAGTATGTATTGCATCCTAAATGCAGTAATCCTCAAATAACTCATCTCTGTTTTGCTGATGACCTTATTGCTTTCTTCCATGGGAGCATTAAGTCTGCAGTGGCGCTATCTAGTGCCATGAACCAATTCAAAGCATGCTCAGGACTTGCCATAAACTGCTCAAAAAGTAGTTTGTTTACTGCTGGGGTTCCCAGTGAAGAGCTCCTTCTGATCACTAGGTGTCTAGAATTCAAGCTAGAAGCACTATCAGTGAAGTACCTGGGACTCCCATTGGTCTCTTCTCGCCTGGACTACAATCAATGTTTACCATTGGTAGATAGAATTCGCAAGAGAGTTCAATCTTGGAATAACAGGACTCTCTCATATGCAGGTAGAGTCACTCTCATTAAAACAATTTTGAATAGTCTCCATGTCTACTGGACCTCTTCTTTCATCCTACTTACAAGTGTTCGGGATGATATAACAGCCATAATGAGGAACTTTTTGTGGTCGGCCTCTGATAACTACACAAAGAGTCCTATGGTGAACTGGGAACGAATATGCAGTCCTTATCGTGAGGGAGGCTTGGGCGTAAAGTGCATTGAAACCTCAAACAAAGCCGCGATGATGAGGCATGTGTGGAATATTGTCTCCAAGAAGGAGAATTGTTGGGTACAGTGGACAAGTAAAAACATAATCACAACAAATAACTTATGGGTCAGGGACACCCCGAGTGACTCATCCTTGTGTTGGCGTAATATTCTTAAATGTAGAGCTTAGGCAAGCAAACTAATAGTACACTCAATTGGAGATGGCAAGGATACTCTTTTATGGAAAGAGCCATGGCACCCTCTGGGTATCCTACTCAATAGCTTTCCCCAGCACCTTACGTATCACTCTCTACTGCACCGCAAAGCAAAAGTTAGTGCACTTATAAAGGATAACAAATGGAATACCCGAATGCAAGAGAGACCCACAATTGCTGATATTTATGAAGATCTTGAATCAGTGGAGCTGGACAGTGATTACAAATATGAGATCACTTGGATGGGGGGTCTTGATGGGGAGTTCACTAATAAGAGTGCATACCACTCAATGAGGCAGAGATCGCAAGCAGTCTCCTGGTCCAAACTAGTGTAGTTCACAGGAAGGATACCTAGACAGAGTTTTATTACATGGCTAGTTATGCATAAGGCTCTCAAGACCCAAGACAAATTGAAAAAATGGAGTCATTGATCGATCTATATGCTCACTGTGTAGTGATGAGCCAGAGTGCGAAGAACATCTTTTCTTCAAATGTAGGTACTCATGCTATGTATGGTCAGTTGTCCTTCTTCAATTGGACTACAGGCGACATCTTATGGATTGGGCAGCAGAGTGGAAGTGGTGTGAGATGAAATTCTCTGGTACGTCACCTAGAACTGTGTTAAAGAAGCTTGCTTTGAACGCCACTATTTACCACCTCTGGATAGAGAGGAATTGCAGAGTCTTCCAGTCCAACTTTAAAGCAGCAGTTGATTTGGTGCCCAAGGTTATTGAAGATGTTTGGCTACATGCTTCATTCCTGGATCTACAGGTAGAAGACAATGCTGAGAATAGAGAGCTTTTTGATAAGTGGAGAATTGGTGTTTAATTCCATATACGCACCAGTACTGTGCCTAAACAAGGATGGTTCAAAGTTAATTCGGATGGATTTCTAGCAGGAACTAAAGGGGGATATGGTGCATTGATCAGGGACCATACAGATCTAGTGGTGGCAGCTGCGGCAGGGGCACAAAAAGCACAAAAAGACATGGTCTTCAGAAAGTGGTACTAAGTATGGATTCTAGCAATACTTTCAAGTAACTTACTACCACTAAAGCTCCTCCATGGGAAGCAGTACATACAACTAGACGCATCAAGGAGGCAATCAGGACATTTGAGGGATGCAGGGTCATGCATGCAGTGCAAGAAACGAACCAAGCAGCGGATAAACTATCAAAACTCTTACCTAACCATGATTTTATTGAGATCATTCCTAGCTCTTTTGCGGAAGATATTAAGAAGATTTTTTTTTATGATGCTCGAGGTAGAAAATACACTCGAATGTAACAAATCTGATCCTATTTATTTTCAGTGGTCTGGGGAGCCCATATAAACCCCCACGCTTGCCTTTCAAAAAAAAAAAGGTGTAGAATTTCGAAAATATGTATTTTACAAAAAATGTTCAAAAGTGTGTCTTTTACTTAATTATAAAAAATCATACCAAATCGAGTTACCATTTGGTCATAAATTATCAACTAATACTGTCATGTCCATCCCTTATTTGTCATAAACAGATTACTCATTTTAATGTATTGATCACCTTAGACTATACCACATTCGCATCACCTCCGTATTGAACATACATGTTCATATTCCTCTCTCATATAAAGGATAATTTTTCCGTCATTCATGCCTAAGTGAGAACATCACATACGGGCATGCGTCAAGGATACTCCTAACTATGAGTGCAATAAAAGCCACTCTTGGGCAAACAATGTGTGTAAGTTACGTCACATTTTTTACGGATAAATAATCAAACCTATTTTAGGTAATACAAAACCACCACCTTTCCGCAAAATCCAATTCGAAGGTTGCTTAGTTTCTTTATAAGAAAGGGGTGTCCTACTCCACAATACCCAACCTGAAGGTTACTTAGTTTCTCTGTAGGAGAAGGGAAATCATAACAAAATGAGGTGTGGTAGTTCTAAGTGATACAGTTCAAGGTAATTAAAGTTTATCAGTATAATTTATTGTGATATTTCAAAATTATTTCTGAATGCACTTTGGCATTCATAAATAAATTCACCCATTCTTTTGGGAAACATAGTATTTGACCCAGTGTCAATCATAAATAAGTCTACCACAATAACCATCAATTCCAATGATAACATGACACGAGTTTTACTATATACTTTGCACAATGAATACCACCCCACATGTAAATATCAGGCTACCAACACATATAGAATAGATATGCCAACCAATATATGATTAATGAAATGTTTAATAACCAACACACGCCAAATACCTATGCAAAGGCACTATGAATATATTGCACCATTGACATAATTTCAATATAACTTAGTCAGCACAAACATTCATTACATGTTGATAATCACGTCATACTAACCTCACCTACATAGGCATGAATGCAAGCGCATTTATCATTCATTGTATATAAGGTGTAATCCCAAAATAACTGGTTTAACAATGTCCTCAAATTCATAGAAAAATATGCTTACAATCACATAAAAACAATATATAATTTTGTGTACTATAACATCATACAATATCAATAATTAATGAATATTTATATATTAAATGTAGTATAAAACTAAAGCGATACACATGACATAGCTTCAAATGTTACATACGTTCATGAAATATAAATAACTTATTGATTTGATAAATCATTTTTTTCAATCAAAAATTAATTTAAATTATTATTAATCATATTATAATAAGTGTGAGAAATATTCACTAACTTCTACTAAAAAATTTGTATACATTAGCCATCATAGGTTAATATGACATAAGTTTCAATTTCATTCACACATAAACCAAAGAACCCCACGAAACATATTTTGCAAAAATTAGGATTTTTAAAATTCGACCACTTGGTGTTTTCTATGCCTAGAGGGAAATCTAACCGTTGGATGAACTCCAAACCAACAATATATTTTTCATATGTGTGTTGTGAATCTACAGATTTGATTAGAAAAGATTTTGACTACTGAATAGTTTCAATCCAATAAAACAACTATAAGTCCGCAGAGCTGTCTTGTATTACGGGATTTAAATAAAAATTTGATTTTGGGTTTTCTCTTTTAACTCAACCAGTTCCCACGAAAATACAATAAAAACTTTCATATAAACATAAAATTAAATACTTATATAAGTATTAAACTCTAACCCTAGTTCATAGATTAATCTAATAAAAATAAAAGAGAATGAAAAAAAACTCACATGCGCTATTTATTCTGCATTTTTTTCATATTCTCTCTTTTCTTGTTTTTCTTCTTCTTATTGTTTCCTTTGTTTTTTGTTTTTTATTTCAGAAATTATATATGGCTAGAAAATAATAGCCTTTCTCCAATGTAACCAAAGAGATATAAACCCTACAAGATTAGGGTTTTAAATTCAAAGTGGTATTCATAAAATAATTAATAAATTAAAGCATTATAACTATAATATTAGGCTAATTAAAAAGTAGGGTCATTAGATATGAGGTAAGTTGGATGTTTTGTATTTCTATGTTTTCTTCTTCTACTTCTTAAGCTCAAGTTTAGATAAGTTTTTATACTTGCAATTTCTCTAACAAGCCCATAAGTACACTGTTTACATATTATTAATCTAAGTTTCATTATGATTTGCTAGATATTGGGTGTTCTGCCTTGGTTGATTCATTTTTATGCTTTTAAATCCGTATTTGATTTTAAGTTACTAAGTTGAGATGAGAGTCTACCTTAGGATGCGTTAATGAATTTGAAAAAGACTAATCTAAGAGTGGCCAAATAGTGTCATCTACTCATGATGGTAAATCCAAAGTTCTAACTCTCACATTTAGGCTTTACTTTGCGTTTTTATTTCATGCACTTCCATTTACTTTATATTTTCATCAAAAACTCTTTTTTTTTACTAGGTTAAGTATTTCAAGTTCGATTGTAGAACAAGTTTTCCAACTCTTAAGTCTTCATTGTGGGATTCAACCTGTACTTGCTGATTTCTAGCTCAATACACAGCCATGGACTTGCGATAAGATTTGGGATCAATCAAGTTTTTGGCGTTGTTACTAGGGAGGGTAATGAAAACAAGTTTTAAAATTCATCTTTAATGCTTATGACCAAGGATTGTGATTTCTTTTTTCGATTTCATTTTTGTATCTTAATTTTAAGAAATATTTCGGTGTATGAAGAAAAACCATAAAAATTTCGAGGATACATAAAAATAAATATATATATATATATATATATATATAATGAATTTCGAGGGTATATGAAAATGTGAAAAAAAAAATAGATGCAAGAGTAAATAAATCTATTAAACATATTAAATGAAGCCCAAATACCAAGAAGTTAAACAAACATAAAATCAATATATAATTAGAAAATTAGGGGGGTTTCAAAAATCAATAGATGGATAAATGATAATTAGAAAATCAGAGGTGGTTTTAAAAATCAATAAATAATTAAAAGAATTGATAATACGAAAAAACTCCGAAATTTACGAAAAAACTTCAAAACTTTTCGAAAAAAAACCCTCGAAAAATGTAATTTTTGGTAGCTGGGTTTTGTATTTTTACGAAAAAAAAATGAAATTTACAAAAAAATCTCAAAAGTTTTCGAAAAATCCCCTTGAAAAAATGTAACTTTTTATTTATCCCCTTTTCTTTTTGTAATTTAAAAAAAAACGAAATTTTTGTTGAAATTTCACGAGATTTCGCGAAATCACATTCCTTGCTTATGACTAGTGTAATTTAGGTGCATTTTAATCATTTATGAGCTAGTTGTTGGTATGAAAACTTAGATTTTTGCCTTTATGTATTTTTTTAGGATATTTTGAACTTTATTTTTTATTTTTCTGGTAAATATACATAACCTGGGCTTTCAAGAGCATCCTTCCATTTTCCAATTTAATCATTAATTTGTGAGATATGGATTTGTACTGGAATTCTATAACCTGATGTTTAGATGCAATTTTCTGTTGTTATAAACTATGTTTGATGATTTTCCTGCTTCTAAATTGTTCTTCATTGTGTTAACTTTTCAAATCATGTTCTGAAATTCAATTTAGGTTAGTGGTTTTAAGTCGCTATTTGCATTTTCGCAACATCTATGCATTCTAAAAATTGTAATGTTTCTCTAACTTTGCTTTTATATTTCTCAAAATTTTGTTACTGAAAGAATTTTTTAAAATTTTCTAGAAATACTTCATTGAGTTGTGAATCTGGGGCATTTTTTATATTTCGCTTTCATCAAGTACTGAACTCTGGGGTTATTTTCAAGTAAAACTGTCCATTCTGAAAAAATTTCGGCTCTTCAGGATTTGGCCTAACTTGTGCTTACTTCGATCTTGGTTATTTCTCATTTGGCTCCCATTAGTTTATGGTTATTCTTATTTGACCCTCATTAGTTTTTTTATCCTAATCTAACACCCATGACCGTGTGTCCAACTATGTTGACTAACAAATTTCATCCGATTTTTCAAAAAGACCAACTTACCCTGCATGTCTTTGCACACGTTTTTACTAAAATCACATAAATCATGTTTCTTGATGATCGTGTTTGATCTGTTTGATCCAACAACTAGGAAAACAACATTTGGATTTTTTTTTTAATTTATCTGATTTTAGTAAAACATGTGCATATGATTTAGATTTGTATATAATTTTTAATTAACAACCATCTTCTTTGTTAAAAAAAATCTAACAAAATTATCCAAATTTTATTTTCTTAGCCATTGGATCAAACACAATCATCAAGCAACATGATTTATGTGATTTTAGTAAAAGATGTGCATATGAATTAAGTTTATATATAACTTTTAATTGGCACCCATCTTCTTTGTTAAAAAATTTAAAATAAATTTTTTTGATCCAAATGCTATTTTCCTAGCCATTGTGTCAAATTTGATCATCAGCAACATGATTTATGTGATTTTAGTAAAACATGTGCATATGATTTAGGTTTGTATATATTTTTTTAATTAGCACTCATCTTCTTTGTTAAAAAATTAAAATTAAAATAGATCCAAATGCTATTTTCCTAGCCGTTGGATCAAACATGATCATCAAGCAACATGATTTATGTGATTTTAGCAAAACGTGTACATATGATTTAGGTTTTTATATAACTTTTAATTGACACTCATCTTCTTTGTTAAAAAATTTAAAAAAATAGATCCAAATGCTATTTTTCTAGCCATTGGATCAAACATGATTATCGAGCAACATGATTTATGTGATTTTAGTATAAACATGTGCAAAACAAATGCCAGGTAAGATGGTCTTTTTTGAAAAAATTGGATGGAGTTTGTTAGTCAACATAGTTGAACACACAGTCATGAGTGTTAGACAAGGATATAAAAATTAATGGTGGCCAAATAGAAATAGTCATAAATTAATGGGGCCAAATGGGAAATAACCCTTCTATTTATAAGGTACTAAATACTCTCCAAGGTCTGATTTTCAGGTTGCTCTTTGAACAATACCTTGAAGAGGGGGTTTCATTACTCTCTAGAGAAAGTGGAACATTTATACTTTCCAAGACAATTTGACTATTTTAGGCTAAACTATGAAATTTCAATATAGAGCCAAGTAAATCTGACAGTATAACTAAAGTTCCTCAAATGAACAGTGGTTGTGTATGTCTTCAACTCTAAATTTCCTTTTCAATTTTACGTTCCCAAAACTCTATGGTATTTACTTTTAAAAATAAAATGTGGGTAATAGTCACAAAGGGTATTTGAGTTATTCAAATGAAAAACACTATTACACATTTTTACCATTTTACACTCCCAAAGTTAACTATTTACAATCAAAATCAGTCTCTGTAAACATTCATTAATTATACCTAAGTCCCTAATATAATTTATTTGAATCCCTCCAATTATCTATAAATTATAGAAAGACCTTAACATCTAACTTTTGGATTTCTCATTTTGTCATCCACATTTCATACTTTTACAATCAAAACCAACCCATCTCAAACATTGATTACTTATACCTACGCCACTAACATAAATTATTTGAAACCCCTTATTTATTAATTATAAGCTATGTATAGGCTCTTAAAATTATATATAATTAATTTGTTTATTTTATTTTTTGAAACGCAAACGTGCCGCCGGTGGGCATAGAACCCAAGACGTGGGGGTTCAACCACCACAGCCTTAACCATCCAATCAGGCTACCATTAGCATAATTATTTTGTTTAGAACTTCAATAATATTCTTTATTATTATTGATTTGTTGTAATAAAATAAAATAAAATATTGAATATTTGCACACGTAGAGCTTGTCGACACCCTAGTGAAAGTAGTATGAATTCATCATTTGTCACCAACCTGATAATTTGCGATACTCCAGTTTATTTTTGTAGTAAAGCTTACACAATGCCTTGTAACAAGATATATCAATGGCTTAACCACTTGGCAGTTGTCAGGATCTTATAATTAGTAATGATCTGTATTATGGGATTCTATATACTTGATCACAATCATGGGAATGCTCTATTCAACTCTATGAGCGTCTAAATCTAAGTCATTCTACTAATATATGTCTGCCTTGGTGGTACAAGAGGGTCCGAGCCATAAGGTCTAAGGGGAAGGAGGGTGAGGTTCACAAATGTTTCAGCTACCTTTGCTTGCATATTAACCCAACTCAATTTCCAAAAACGAAAAATACTAGTGAGTGGTTTAATATATATGAACTTAATTTTAAATTGTCTAATGCAATGAGACTTGATTGAGCAATCTTATCGCACATATGAGATTTCATATATGAACATATATAATATGTTTACAAAAATGATGGCTTGTGAGTGAAGTAAAAACTAAGCTCTGGCTTATGGACTATGTGCTAAATTAACTAGTAAAAAAGAATGTGTTCAGCCAAATAAACCTCCATGCAACATGTCAGCCATGTTGAATGGCTTAGAAATGTTTTTTAAGCTGCGAACTAAGCCGTAAGCCAAGGAATGTGATTTTTAGAAATATCTCAAAATTTCACGAAACATTGTTTATTTTGAAATTTTCGAAATCTGAAATATGTCGAATTTTTTAGAAAAAAAAAAAGAAATATTTTATTTTTTGTATATTTTAATATTTTAATATGTTGTAATGTTATTTTAGTATGAAATTTTTTTTTTATGTGAATGATTCTGATGTAATATGCAATTTGTATGATATTACGAGTCGTGTAAGAAATATTTTTGTAATATTTAAGACTTTAACAATGCATAACTTATATAGTTAAATTCAAAATCACAACTGAAGTTTTTATGTTTTTTCTACACAAAACAAAATATTTCTTAAAATCGGGGGAAGGAGGCGAAATCAACTCGAAAAACAAAATCACAATTTATGCTATAAGCATCCTGATTTCTTGGAGGGATATTAGTGCCTATATTTTATGAAATGGAGTACCAGAAAAATTAAATAAACAAATAACAGAAAATTAAAATGTGTTCCTCAATTAATTTAAGTAATAGTGTATGCCAGATGGTATTGGGTTTTTTTTTTTTTTTTTCCGATGGTGATTAATTGGATGGGAATTTTCTCTTCGCGATTGATTGAAAGCAAACAATAAATTGTATTGCACTTGATTGTAGGACATTCTTTTAATTCGATCAACAAAAGATATTTTCATGACATTTATTTATGTTGGTGATGGAGCATGACATGAACCTATCTTCACCCAACATATAGCATAATTGCATATTGCATATCAAGTATTTGCATTGCAGAGATATGAAGTGATGACTGAGTTTAAAATATTCTACACCTCATAGAGTGTTGTCTAAGCATACTTGAGATATATATCTTGTGCACCTCTATAACCCGGACATGTTTATTGTTATACACGCATAAGGCAATGGGCAGATAGGAGATATTTAGGAGGTGTTTGTTTTTACTTCTAATTAGAAGCAAATTTTTGAATCAAAACTTTGACCCATTAAGAACGTTTGTTTTGTGCTTCTGGTTGGCTTCTAATTAAAAGCAAAACTCATGATTCCACTAATAAGCAAAATCAATGGGTATATTAAAAAGTTCAGACTTCATAATGGAATAAGAGGTCAAACTTTTTACTTCTTAATGAAAACAAACGCCACCTTAGGGTTTGCAATCCACTATTGACTTGAATCAAATGCAAGCAAAATCCAACTTTCTATCAAACTTATATTAACAATAATTAGTTGTTAGCTCTTAGTTTTTTCTTAATTATTTGACCTAGGGATGCAGAATGTAGGCATGGCTACGGCTAACCAATGGTGAAGTTTGTTGGCTTAGGCTATTTCCCTAAACAACAGGTATGAGCCGAATCTAATCCATGTAAGTTTCCAGGCACGATCATATTTTAGATTGGGACTATATCTTGCTACTTGGGCTTTTGATTTTGAATTTAATATTGTTGTTCTAATGCGGAAATTTGGATGCAAATTTCTTTTCAGCCGCATTGCAAAGAAATTTCAAATTATGGCTTCATAAACTTAGGAGTTTCGGATTTACCCCACATTTTACATTGTTGATCCCTCTTCTAGGTTTACCAAATGAAAAGCCACTGGTAAGTGTGCACCATGTGGATCCAGCCATAACTGGTACTAGCACTACAAGAAAATTGTATTTTAACGACAGTGGCCAAAGGTATTTAGCGACGGTTAAACAATCGCCGCTAATAAAGGCGTCACTAGGGTATTCAGCCGCCGCTAATAAAGGCATCAGTAGGGTATTCAGCGACCGTTGGCATAACTATCACTATATGTTATATAGCGACAATTGTCAACAACCATTGGCAAGACCATCGTTGAATACCATATAGCGACAATTATCAGCCGCCGCTAAAATCAATGAGCACATTGCGGCAGTTGTAACCGCCGCTAATTTCCTTTGATAATCCATTTTTTTTTTACCAAAAAAACATTTTTCAACCTGTAGTGCTTTCTTTTAATATGGTGCAAACAATCCATCCAACATGTGCACAACTTCTAGACTCAAATATAAATGACACTAAACTCGCTGGATACCATCATCATACATCAAGACGAACCTTAATTTCATTTCAAAATCAATATTACATAATCCTGAGGAAAACTACAAATTAAATTATTACATATTGTCATTGCTCAAATCTAACAACCAAAACCGAAGTTGTACAATGACTAGCTAGTTAGCTTAAAAGAAACTGAAGTACGAAATGTTCCACAAGCTTTGGTGCTCATCACTGATCATGTTCTCCCTGCATTGGGGAATCACAAAAAAAAATATGAGAACGTAGTGAAAAATTAAAGACATTGATGATGTGAGTTAATAGGTTAAATCTAATTACGAGTTAGATGAGAAAATGAATGACTATGAATTCATTGAGGACAAGTATGAAAATAAAAGTTGAAATGAATACTAACCAGAGTTTTAAGCAAGGATGGCAATATCATATTTATGTGAAGGTCAGACAACGGATAGGTAAAGCTATGTGCACAGTGGACTAAAATGATGCTCGACGTGGAGACCAATAGACGAGACAGGAAGAACCTCATCTCATCTACCCTTTAACACCGTTGATTATTTTTTTCTATTGTTTTATCAAAACTGGAAACATAGACAACTCAAGTACAGAAAATATGTCTAAGGACTCGGTTGCAATTACTATTTTTACTTTGTCTTCTATGGCCCAATGGAGATCCAATTTCAAAAGAGTATGAAGGCAACAAACACTTTTTACTAATATGACTAAATGAACCGAACAACTAATAAATGAAATATAGATTACACAAAATGAAATTTGACATAGATAGAATCTTCTCCCATTTATTTATGATCTAGGATCTTAAACATGCATGAATTGTTTTAAGAAAAAAAAACATTTCTAGTAATTATGATACTTTAAAAGTGAAAATAGGAAAGTGAAAGACTTTGACTTTTCAACTAACCTCAATGAAGGAAACATGTAACTGGAATTCAGCTTCATGTCTCTAAATTCAATTTTGTTGAATATTGCATCCATGACTTGGGGGATAGTACCTTTCTGGTAACCAGTTCCCATTGTATATGTCTTCCCAGAACCAGTTTGAAGAACAGCGCGTGTTAATACACAACATCAGTGATGAGATCAAGTATGAAAATTGTCTGATTAGAACTCAACACGAGATTTGTAAAACTTTTACCTGACCATAAGCAATAACAGTTGCATTATATCCATGGAACAAACCATCAACAAGTGGCACAACACATTCTTCAAACATCGAAGTTGATGGAGAACCGCTGCTTCCGTATACATAATCAAAAGTGAAAGAATGTGCACCAATTTGTACCTGCATAATGCCACAACAGAACCATTTAAGTATGTAAAGACATAGAAGAGCAATTTGTATTTGTTCAAAATATTTCTAACATAAATAATTTAACTGGACGAGCTATGGAGCATCCAATGAGGTGGGAAGCAGAGCTGGATGATCCTATACAATTTGGAAGGCGTAATGTTAGAAAATGTGATAAAATTTAATTTCAAAGCTTCAAACAACGAAGCCAAGTATGAGGCAGTGATAGTCGGGCTACAACTAGCAAACCATTTGGGAATAAAAGAGATAAGTTTTTTTACCGACTCCAAATTGGTGGTCAACCAACTAAACGACGAATTCCAAATCAAAGATGCTCGAATGAAAGCCTACCGCCAAAAGACTGTTGAGCTGATATAAGGTTTTCAGACTGCTACCATTCGGCGATGTGCAAGGGCAGAGAATAAAAAAGCTGACGAGTTGGCAAAAGAGGCATCACGAGCTAAAGAAAATGATAACCCACTTGTCACGATGCAAGAAAGTTCCATACTAGAAATCAAGTGCAAGAGGCATGCGCCACGGACCAGGAAAACAACTAAACAACTCCAATTCTAACCTACATAACAACCGAAGAACTCTCAACATATAAGATGGAGGCTCAAAAATTGCAAAACAGAGTAGCACGATACACAATGATCAATGGCAGACTCTACAGGAGATCTGCTACCAGTCCGCTGCTACGATTCCTCTTACCTGATGACGCTGACTATGTTCTACAAGAGATCCACTATGGTACATGTGGAAATCACCCAGGAGGAAGAACATTAGTCCACAAAGCAATGTCACTGGGATATTATTGGCCTACGATGCATGCAGATGCAAATAAAATCGTTCGCACATGTGACAAATGCAAGAGATTTGCCCCATACACTCACATGTCAGGCCATGATCTAATCCCGATGAACATCTCCTGGCCATTTGCACAATGGGGGATGGACATCACGGGGCCTCTCTCTGTGTCTAACGAAAAGAAATTTATCCTCATAGCAGTAGATTACTTCACTGAGTGGGTGGAAGTAGATCCTTTAGCGTAGATAGGAGAAACTCAAGTCGAAAAGTTTCTTTGGAAGGATATAATATGCAGATTCAGAGTCCCGAAGGTAATAGTCACGGACAACGGGAAGGCGTTCAAAGGCAAAAAGGTCAAAGAATTGTGCGAAAACCTGAATATCCAACAACACTTTTCAGCACCTACCCATCCAAAGGCAAATGGGCAAACCGAGGTCACCAAAAAAATGATCCTAGAAACAATAAAAAAGAAGCTCGGGGCATCAAAGGGATTGTGGACATCCGAACTACCCAGCATCCTTTGGGCATATAGAACAACTAAAAGAACTCCAACAGAGGAGACTCACTTCTCCCTCACATACCAAAGTTCAGGACCGAATAATTCCATGCAGAAGACAACAACGAGGCAGCAAGAGTCGGATTAGACCTCCTCGAGGAAAAGCGAGAAATTGCTTCTATCAAAGCGGCAGCCTACTAACAACATATGGCCAGCTACTATAACGAAAAAGTAAAGCATCGCACTTTCAATACCGGCGATTGGGTACTCCAAAAAATCCAACTCAACACAAAGGAACCAGGCACAGACAAACTGAATCCGAACTAGGAAGGGTCGTACAAAGTAATAAAATCAAAAGACCGAAGACATACTGGTTGCAAAATACGAAAGGTGAACAACTACCACAATCGTGGAATGTAGAACATCTGAAAAAAATACTATCAATAAAGCTCATTTACATTCTCCATTTTGCATTTAAACAAAAGTCTAGTCGGGACAAAGAAGTCAGACTAAAAAGTTTTACTCGAAAAAAAAAACACAATACGACCAAAGTATCGAGCTACGAGTAAAGTTTGAATACATGTATCAGGATAAACAAGTCGTGCTTGAACATGAAACTTCTAGTCTGGTCAACCATGAAGTAATAAAGTACTGTTACATATGAGCCAAACTTTTTCTTGTCGACTATAACACGCAACAACAAAATCCAGACATGAAAAATGGAATTTCATAAAAGCTTCCACACGACTAATAAATCAAACATTGAAGCACATTGTAAAAATTTAGACGAATGAGTTAGAAGTCTAATCATGAATATCGAAAGCAAAAAACTAAGTCTAATAAGTTAGACACACTGTGTACAAAACAGTAAAAGAAAATGAAATTCTAATTGATCCTCCACATTCATTATGTAAGAAATGGTTAAATGAAAGACAATAGGGGCAATAAATATACTAAAGAAGAGACATTTGTATCAGTAGCAATGTCACTCGATAGCGCGGACTTCGATAGGCAAAGAGGTGATTGTTCCTTAGCAACATGGTCACTCAAAGGATCTGGAACGGATTCCTCTCCGTCCTCGAATACTTGCTCAGCGTAGCAGCGATACTTTGTTAAATCCAAGCCTCGCGACTCGATAAGGTCTAGAAGGTCGTGACGACCATCGACTACTCTTTTCCAATCCGCTGCTTCTACAACCTTCAATTTGTCAATAACCGATAAAAGCTCAACCCAAGTCGATGCGAGTTCACTCTCAATGGCAGAAATCCTAACAGAAGTTGCTGATTTGGCAGTGACAAACTCGGTATTCAACTGACAACTACCACAAAAGCTTTCAGACTATCGAAGTACTCTGCCGCAGAACGTTTGGCCTCATCACGCTCAGCCGCTCGATCGGACAACTCCTTTTCAACAATACTCAGCTGAGGACGCAGCCTATCCAACTCCACCTCAAAAGTTTCAAGGTCGGAAGCAAACATATTCCAAATAGCTTCGACTTCCTTTAGCGAAGTCGTGCAGTCTCAGCAGCCTTTTGCGAGAGCCACCTAATCGCAGACAACCTTATAATCTAACCTCATCACGGCTACATAAGTGAGATGACTCATTCCTTCCATGAGATACTTAAGGCCTTCATCAAGGAGATTACGTGGATGGGTGCACGTGCATAGGAGGCTTATTAGCGACAACCAACAATGAGATTATGAAAACTATTATGAAAACTATCTAAAACCGATGAACTGCAACCTCTTTATTTGGCTTATGTCTTTTCACATAACTGCCCAAAAAGAATTCCAACTAAATAACACAAGCATACAATCATGAATTGTTGAGGTCGATGGTCAAGCTAAAATTGTTTGTTTGCAGTTATTAAAAACTGCTGAACAAAACATTAGAGAGAACATTTTTTTTCTAATGGATATGCTTTTTTGATCACTTCACTTTCGAGAAAAGCTTTGGTGCAACCTGTTTGGCAAAAACGCACAATTTCAGCAAAGAAAACAAAACAGAAACAAATCAACATGAACAACAAAACCTTAAAGATAGCTTACACATTTATCGACGCAAGACCAGTAGTCAAAGTATTGTCCAGTACAGTGCTTGTGCCCACTTTCATCATCTTGGATCCTCTTAACACAAGCCTTTTAAATGAACAAAGTCAAAGAGTGAGAATCCACCCAAAACTCAAAATTCAGGGAAGATATCAGTAGAATAATTGTCACAACAATGAAGGCAATCAACAAAACATGTTCTTGAATGAGATGTTGGGAAGCTAAATAATAAACATGATATCACCAAAATATTAGCAAGTGATTAGGTCGATTTTGTGCAAGGAAGCACAAACTCTTCGAAAAACTTGTCGTATCTGTGTCTACACCGACACTCGTTGGACGTGTGGTCAACGAATTGGCAAGTGTTAGACACATAGTCAATGTGATGAATGTCTGAAACACGCCTCCAAACATCCAAAACTTGGTCAAGACACAATTAAGACTAAACAACTAACTTTATTTTATTTTTTTACTTTTAGATGTGTGCAAATAATTTAATGATTGTGGATCCATCTAAAGTCTAAACTGAACGAATCTTTCTATTGTGATTCGAGACAAATAGGGCAATGAAAAGCCACTGAAGCATAGAGAAAGTTTATGCTTTTTCTTCTTCTCTATTCTACTTCTTCTATATTATACTTTTTCTCTATTTTTTTTTCTTACAACAAAGTGTCATCTTCTTCACTTTTGCACCCCTTCTTCTACTTGCAACAAAAATGAAGAGACTATAAAAAGACACTTTACTAGATTATTGTTTATGTTCGACTTATTTAAAAAATAGTATATGTATCATGTCTCCGAGTTCTAGTTTTTTTAAAATTGTCGAGTCAGTGTGTCCGCGTACAACACAACACGTGCTTGTGTCTAAGCATCCTTGATTTTGTGTCACTGAGGACAGGGCCAACATGCAGATTAATAAAGTTTAGGCTCGCAGAAATCATACAAGTCCATATTACAAGTACTTACAAGTGATAGATGGACGACAATTGAAGTCCTGACTTGTATGTTGGAGAACACATGGTCCACTTATCGAGTATATCAAAACATTGTACAAATATCATCAGTCATCACACAATTAGCAATGCCAAATACTTGGACGTCTCCTATCAAAAAGATCTGCATGATTTTTTGCTAAAACCCCCTCCCACACACAAAAAAACCTATCAAAAAGATCTGCATGATTTTTTGCTAAAACCCCCTCCCACACACAAAAAAACGATGCTGATCAGCGGCAAATTTATTTTGCCACTAATATTAATAACTTTGCACATACACACACACACAGAGAAAAGGGGGGGTGAACACTATCCTCTCCATCCACCATGGCTTATAGAGCTCACTAGGAGCTCTCAGGTTATAAACTTCTAACCTCCAAACCCTCTCTTCTTGAAAATCCAGGAGACAAAAGCTTCATTCTCCAACTCTTATTTTGAGGAAGTGCAAGATATTAGTGAATGCTGAAATGGACAATGGTCAACTAAAGCTCCAAGGATTCCTCTTGAGCATGATGTTGAGCATTAGCCCCTACAAGATGGCGTAATCCAGCAAATAACATAATCGTGAAGCCCAATCCACTACCACAATGTGAGGGCTAGGCTCCTTGCCTTGAGTAGCAGCACTAGGAAAGTCAATATAGACATCCTATTTGAGGGATATCTTGCAGATTGAGAATAGCATTTTCCATGCTGTACAAGATATTATTAAGTAATGAATGGGGGGTGGCAGACTGGTAGGTCACGCAGAAAATACGGCAGCATCAAAGATCATTCACGCAACTATGGAAATTTGTTAGATGGCCTAATTTTGAATGTCAAAAGAATTACAGGTAATAGGGAGCCAATGGGTAGTTAATGGTCTTATGTTATGTGCTATCCAGGGATGAAGTTTTTCAAATTCTGGTGATAAATCAGGAATCAGTCTTTAGTTGTAACTTGTAACCCAGCCTTATCAATATTTTCATGCTTGATGGTTCCAAACAAAACGTTTTGAAGTTTCACAATTGCCCTCTTATGTTAATGAAAACTACAAAATATGACATTGGGCTTTGTGAGTCTTTGGGCCCTGAACAATTTCAGTTTTTGAACCCAAAACACTATATGCAATTACATAAATAATAATAGGTATTAGTTAATATTTTGAAATTTCTACAAAAACTGAATAAATTATGAAAAGATGTAACTTAAGGAGGGTTCATGGAATGACACAAATTGCATTTTAAATGTGGTTTATAACTCTTAGTTGATTTTTTTATTACACTTGTACCCTTAATTCTTTGTAGAACAAACATATGTAATTAAATACTAAACTATTTTAACAAAAGGTGTCAATTGTTAAATACTAAACTATTTTAACAAAAGGTGTCAATCAAAAGCTAAAGATGTGTGCGGACCGCGTGCACACAGGTGCTAGACAAGAGTAAAAAGCAGTGCTAGTCATAGTTATCAACGTGTATTGCATCGATCGAAAACCTTGCTACATGTATCTAAACATATCTTGTACCGTAACATATAGTGCGAAATAAACAAACAAATATAAAATTATATAATTATCATATTTAAGCATATAAAATATATAAATAAGACTTGTGCAAGCATGGGAATCCAAAAAAACATTGCCATTGATATATGACTTGTGTAACAGATACAAGTAAGATACAATTGATAAATAAGATACATATTGAAGCGGCTTAGATACGATACTATCGTATACCAGATCATAAGATGCAGATAACTATGATTATGTCATTGCAGACTGCAGAGTTCAAGTTATATTGGAATTACCTGATATTCAAGTAAAGGTTTTACACACTTGGGTTTGCAGGAATCCTCAAGATACTTCTTAGGATCAACAGGTTCATCATCTGCCCTGGATAGTGAAAAGAAATGTCATACACATTCAAAACTACAAAATGAAGCAACCAATTGATAAATATGCATCCAGTCAATGAAAGCTAAAGCAACTTCCTGTAACATGTGCTCACCCACCCTCGTGGGAGGGGGGAAGTAAGGGAGTTTATATTTTTAGAAGTAACTAATAAATATATTGTCCAACCATAAATTGTGCATGCACATCAATATTTAGTCGAGCCCACTAATTTCTCAATCAATGGGGGGAGGAGACAAAATGCTCCAAAAACATGTGGAGATCAATTTGTTAGAAACAAATCATGGATTTACTTTCTACCATAAAAATTTGGTTGAACCTTCTAATTTCTCCGGAAGTTGATACATTTCTTATATTCTTTTTATATGAAAATGCACGTCATTTTGGATGAGCAAATATATCCTCCAGCATGCCTCTTGTTGCAAGTCTAATCCACACTAAGCCCCAGGTTAACAGACCACCTGTAGAATATCTTGTTCCTAAAAACAACGCATAAGTGAGGATAACATGATCAACATCCTTTATTTTCTGCCATGATCAATACCCTGCAAATGCCTATTCACCCAAAACATTCACTCCAAACCCATGCTACCATTGCCCATGCATCCAACCTAACCATAAGGCCATAATAGCCTCCAAAAACAATGGGGGCTATTGCTTCATCCAAAGCTCTTCGCAATTATTTGAGATGCTTCTCCAAAATCTCAATCTCAAAGTCTCCATATACTGGTATCTACATGCAATAGTTTCTATGGAACAGCTTGAAAGAATAATTTCTATGGAACAGAAAAAAGTTTGCCAGCCGAAGAACAAAGGCAACCTGTCAGAAGAACAAGGGAATCTAATTACTTATGAAGTGGATATGAATGTTTGAAGTTGAAACCACTTTGGAGATGCATTATTACAACAAAATATGGGGGCTCCTCTCAAGACTGGTTCACTAAAGGTCAAAGAAGCAACTATAGGTAGTCATTATGGAAGGGAATCATGAATTTGAAAGGCCGTATGGAGGATTATCTTTTTTGAAGTCAATTATCATGAAAGAATTCAATTCTTGAATTATAAGTGGGTTGAGAGAGGACACTCAAAAATTTCACCCTAAAAAAAACACAAATCCTTTGCTATCTTAACCAACAAATAGAGTAGGTGCCAAATATATGAATAACAAGATCCAACATCTGCTTTCAACTTGGCCACATCAACCATCTAGATCCAATAAAAAAAACGTACTTAATCTAAGGGTTTGTTTGATTGCAGATTTTCTCAGGCTTCTGCCCCTCAAGTTAGGTGTTAAGGCTGTTTGATTGCAAAATAATCCATGGCTAGCTTTCTCCAATGACTCTCATGCATCAAAAGTGTCATAGGACCTAATTTATTTTCCTAAAAATAAATCACTAGCAACATCCCTTGGGCTATGCAATTAAAACGGATAACGGACCCTTTACGGTCCAGGACCAATTTACGATTAGATTTAATCGATCTATTTTTTAAGTATAATTTTTATACCCTCACTAATAATATAAAATTATAATAATTCTTTGACAATAAATACCAATAACCAGTATTATAGACCAACAACACCATAGAACTATAACTACATATAGCAATAGAAACCCCATCAACAACAACAATAGGGCCGTAACAAGACAGCAACAGGAAGACAGGGCACCAACAGGACAACAATAGCAACAGTAACAGGACATAAACAGTAACATCTCAGGTGACAGTAACAGGACATACAGTAACAAGACAACAGTAACATGACAGCAACAACACTACAACATGACAACTAACACAACCGAGTTAGTCAAACTTCTCTCTCTTTTCTTCTTTCTCTTCTCTTTCTTCCCTTCTTTCTTCTTCTTTCCTCTTCTGATCTTCTTTCTTCTTATCTCTTCACAGCAGCAGGGCTATAGATTGGCAACAATTGATATCTTCTCTCTCTCCTCTCTTGTTTCTTTTTTTCCCTTCACAGTATTCTGCTCTCCTCTTCTTCTCTCTTTTTTTCTTCTTTCATCTTTCGTCTTTTTCTTGGAATCAATCTGAGTTTGGGGGCTACTCAACAGCATTAGCAAAAGATGGATTTGGGTTTTTTTTTTTTTTTTGTTATTTTACATAGCAATTTTTGGGCGAGTTGGTCAGGTCCAATTTTTCTCTAACTCGCTGATTTATCCAAATCCATTAAACCTATACGAAAAAGACCCAAATCGGAACGACCTACCCCCGTTAAACAATCAATCACTGATTTTATAACACAACCCTTGGGAACCCTTTTTTCTCAAGACAAACAAAATAAGTGGCTTCCTAATAACAACTCAATCCATTCTCGTCCTTGCTCATCTGTTCTCTCTCTTTCGTCGTCTTCATGCTAGACTACATCAAATCTCTGCTTCCCGCCTTTCTCGCTCAATCTATGTGATTGAAGATTTTTAGATGTCGACTTGGTTTTTTTTTTCCTTATACAGAAAGGAAACTGAGGGATAGATGTCCACTACTCGGTTTATCAATTTTTCTCTTCCTATTTGGTGGAGAAATTGAGAAAATCAAGAGATAATGAAACTTTGAGATCATGTTTGAAACTCCAACAGATGGGAATGAAACTCTTCTTCAGAAAATCAAAAATCTGCGGGAGAAAAATCTAACAATAAATTGTGTTTCAAACTCCAGCAGATGGTTTTTAGCAAGAAAACCTTTCATCTACTCATAAATTGATGGGTGTTTTATGTTGGCTATTGCTGCAGCGGAAATGATGGTAATGGTAGTGATGTTGGGAAATAATTGAAAGTGTTCCCTGTTTTTCATATAGGTATTGGTTTGCATGTTGTGGTATCAGGTTATGGTCAAAATTATAAGTATTGTAACTGTTAAGCTGTGCTATTAATGCGGCCTAAAATCGGCCGAAAATAAGCCAAAAAACGGTATGCGGGGCTGGACTAAATCGCACAGGGTTGTCTCGGCCGGCTTTAAACGGAATTAGTAAAAGCGGTCAAAATGAGTCAAAAAACGGTAAAAAAGCGGTCCAGGAAACTATAGGTGTTCCAACCTGCAAAATTAAATTCATTTGATTAATTAGTAAAATAATATATGACTATGATTACATATTTACACCCTTTTGATTAATTATTTATTTTGTAATCTATGACTATGATTAAATTTTAAAAATATATACTTTGAAAAAATTGTCCGCATAATTCCGCTTAGTCCCGCATAATTATGAAAAATCGTAATGCGGTCCTGACCGCTTTGCGACCGCTTTCCGCATTAACTGCATAGCTGTTAAGATAACAAGTTAAAAAGCATCATAGGAGACCGTATAATTGGACAGAAATAGTTTACGACAAGATAATAAATCAAGCATAAGAGCCTATGTAACAACTGAAACAAATCCATCAAAAAGGAAATAACACTAAGTATAACCGATGAGACTCTTATGGTGGATAATTATATTATTGTCAATTGTTATACATTAGATTCTTGGCGTATGTAAATCATAGACCAAAAGTAATGCAATTGAAATAAGCCATATATGAACACAACGAAATAGAAAATAGAGCACAAACTGACATTGTCAAGCAGATATCACGAACTTGATGCAAATAGGTGGCTGGTCTTGGCCTACATGAAATCAATAACACACCTGTCAAATAAATAAATCACTCACTAAAGAAACGGTTTTATATTACAAAAACACAAAATGAGGATTGACTAGTGGCTGAGATTTGAGCTCCCATTAGCGTTAACAGCAAAGTATAGATTAATTGGTGAGGATATATCTTTCAAAGAGTCGAGGTTTATGCATGGGGCTAGTTTCTATTTTAGATAGATTAGGGATTGGACAAATTGTGACCATCTTCTGCTACTTTATTATTAAGTAATTTTTAAATCATAAATTTGAAACTAGCAAAAGTAGTATGAGAGGAATGCTTTTGAATGTAACATTTAATTTTTAAATCATAAATTTGAAATTAGCAAAAGTAGTATGAGAGGAATGCTTTTGAATGTAACATTTAAAGAAACAATTGTTCCCCGTGAATTCCATGGGGTTAAAGAGTTTATGCAAATGAACATGTAAAGAATGATGGTGTTACAAAGTGCTTGTAGTTATGCTAAAATGAAAGACGTTGACATTTGCGAAAAAAAAAAAGATAACCAAACACAAAACAGCAAATCTACAATTGACATAAATGCAGTGTTCTAAAAAGCTAGGCAGTGGGCGGGCGGCGAGCAGGTGCCTGGGCGGTTTTAGGTTTTGTATTATAACTTTAATAATTTACAAAAGTTAAGCATAATACCTTATTAATTACATCTAATTTAATGCCAAGATACATATGCAAAATTTAAAAACATGAAAAATTAACAATCATGAACATAATTTATTAAAATTAAAAATGACTGAAGTTGGTCATGATGGGTACTTTATACAAAGTTGAATTTGTGGACAAATATTCAAACCTACTCTTTAATTTTCTTCAAATTGCATAATGACCTCAGTCATGTTTGATGAAATTTACATTACTAAAATTGGTACTGGCAAATCCTTTGAGAATTTCATTAAGTAATCATCATTTGCTACATTCAGATATATACTGAATAAAAAATAATTAAATTGTTTATTTCAAAATAAAGGGAAAGAAAAATAAAATAAGAACACAATCAGCCTTATTAGAAAAAAAAACTCGCCCAGACCACCTAAACTGGGCGTTTTTCTAACACCTAGCGCCTAGGCCGTTTTTTAGAACAGTGCATAAAAGCAATGGCATATCAATGTTTAAAACGGCGATTGAAGTGTATGCCTTGAGATGCTTATGTATTTTGTTAGTTCGTTGTTAACCTCAAGACCATTTCAGGTTGTAGCTTCGATTGAGCTTATCAATAGCACATATCAATTGATTTATTTGTTGCCGGTAACATATTCATACTACTTTTTGAATCCTAATACCCTATCCAAAATTTATTTTTTATTTTTTATTTTTTTTGTGGGGGGAGTGGTGGTGGGGGTTTGTTCATGTCAGTGGAAAACGGTGGAAAATATAACAGGAAGTCCCTCAAGCCTCAAAGAGATATATGCATCCAAGGAACACCTCAAGGAGAAATCGAGGGATACCAATACCTAACCTACTTGTGTCCTAAAACTCTTCTATTTTACTTGATTTTGTTGTGAGTAGTGCACAACAAAATTTCAACCCTAAACTATTGCTTTGGGATAAAAACCTTATTTAGCTCAAGATCAACCAGAGCAAACTGGTATTTCTCTATGAGTTAATGTGGCCATTTGGGTTAATCGGCGATTTAGTGTAAATCAGTGGTAGACTGATCCAAACTAGGTATTTAGTGGTTGGGAATTGCGATCACCGATTAATCAGTGAGAAATCGGTGAGTAACCAAAAAATTGGTGAGAAATCGAGATTGTTCTTTTGGGTGGTGGTTGTTGCTCTATAATGTGTATTTTTTGGACATGATTACATAATTTGCTCTATAATATGACTTTCGTTGCTTTGTAATACTTATCTTATTAATCTTTATTTTCAAGCTATGTTATTTATTACAATTTACATTAGTGATGATACAAAAATGTATACTTTGAAATTGTAGACCGATTAATTCTTGAGTAATCGGCTTAATCTTAAATTGGTCCTAGACCACGAAGGGTTCGTTATCTGCATTTACTACATAGAAGACCATAACCCATGCATGCTCTAAGTTACTCCAGTCCCATTCTTCCAAAAAATAAAACATGACACTGCTGTAAACTAAGCTTGACAATATCAGAGTGTAGAATTTTGAGCGGAAAAACTGAAAGAACCAGCTAGAACCTCACTATACGAAAACTAACATTAAATATTCAACACCAATCAAGTTATCAAGGAAATGGGTGGGTTAAGGGTCAAGGCAAACAATTTGGTTTAAAATTGTGATTAAAAAAGGTTGAATGATTGCTTATATATTCAATGAATCCGGAACATTTTATTCTTGACATTGTTGGGATCATTTCCGTCCTGCTTTCTAAAAATTACATCAGAAACTAATATACTTTGACCATTGTCACTAATAGTATATCAACATACTGCAATAGATAAATAAGCACATAAAATATTTTTATCAAATCAATGCAAATACAGCGTAATCAAACGTCATGTTATCTCTTTTACCGAAGATTAAACATGAATCATCAAACCCTAATAGAAACAAAACAAAGATCAATCTGTAACAAAACTAGCTATTGAACTGACTCAGTTTTTGACATATTCGTATATCGGCGACAAAAACAGATTTGTATTGTTTGGTATGTAAAAAAATCTAAAGAAAATGTAAGATCCACAAACTTCATAACCCTAGTTTCTAGATCAACAGATAGAGGAGATCAATTTAGCGTTCAATCTGAAGAATGAAGAAACAAACAACAAAGAAATTGAAAGATCCGGGAGGAGAGAAGTGATTATACCTTTGACGGAGAGAGAAACGAGAGAGCTGTGAGATTGAGCGTCTGGAGATTCAGGTTTTGGGGACTCCGGAATCTGAAAGACGAAGTTTGCTGCCAACTTCTCTATAAAAGCCACAACACCCCCATAGGACAACTTTATTAGCACCCCCACAAAATTTTGCTACCATTTGTAAAGGCACCTCCGGAAAACATTAAAGGTGTGTTTGGTTGCATGAAATTCTATGCCATGGGAATTCATAAGGGACCCCTACATTTTAGGCTAAATTGATGTATCACTCCACATCCATCATTTGATTTTGTAATCAATGGTGAGAATGAAAGTCCCATGAACATGAGAATCACATGCCTTGGGGGACCAAGGAGTGAAATTTTCATATTCATGGGACTTTCATTCCCACCATTGATTACAAAATCAAATGGTGGTCAAATGGTCGACGTGGAGTGATATATCAATTTAGCTTAAAATGTAGGGGTCCTCTCATAGATTATCATGACATAGGATTCTACGCAACCAAACACACCCTAAGTTTTATTTACACCATTCGCAGGATAAAAATATCTTTTACAAATAGGGTAAAAAAAATCTTTTTGAGTGTCTATTTATAACTCATTACTTACTTTTACAAATAGGGTTAATTGTTAAGTCCCCCTGCAATATAAAGCTAACTAGGATGTGCATCTTCTTTAATCACTATTATACTTACCCCAAGACTAGCAGTTAACGTGCATTGATTGTGAGGGCACGTCTAATTTCAAAATTGTCATATTTTAATAATAAAATGCCCTTGAATAATCTGATGGTTGAAATTTAAAGATCATACAAACCCAAACTGGTGATCTGAGGGATGAGATTCAAAGATGAATAGTTATTGGAGAAGACGAAATAGTCGTTGGAGGAGAGGAAAGAGCCGTTGGGTTCAATCCCTATTTATTGGAAGCTATTTCAGTCCATGAAATGGAGTTCCTCAACTGTTTTTGTACTATAGATCAAAAGTATTAGAAGTCGAAAATTTTGACGAAACCCAAGTTTTGAACTTAGGGTTTCATTACACAAATACTAGATATGAGTTATTTCATCATAGATCTCAGTTCAAAACATCATAATGAAGGTAAGTTAGTGTTTCTCATTTCATTTTCACATTTATGTTATCATTTGTTAAGAGTTGCAAGTCATCTTCAACCTCTCGAAATGTTGTTCTATACCAGAGGCATTATTACATTCAAATTTATTATGGGGGTTTATTTATGTTATTATTTATTATAAGGGGTAAAGAGTAATAAAAATGTATGTTTTCTGGTAGGTTGTCATCATTGCAATCATACAAGTGAATACTGACATTATTTGTATTATGCGTGTCCCAAGAAGGGTTGTAATGGAGTCTGCAAGCTTTTGAAGTCCAAAAAAATAAAAAAAAATAAAACCCTAATAAGATGTTCTTGGGCTGTTAAATTTCTGGTTGCAAAAGGTTTATATGGCTTGATAAAGTCATTGAAGAGAAATGAAGAAGGTAGTTCAAGCTCAAAAGCAAATTTCAACTTAAGCTCAAACTCAAGTTTAAGCTCAAGCTCAAGCTCCAAAAGGGGTAGTTATTTCAAATGTGACAGTCCAAACCATTGGATGAAAGATAATCCATGGTCGGATCTTCCATGCCTAATGCCTTCATGCTCTAGAAGAGAACTATCAAAAGATTTCATCAACCTCATACACAAGGGCACAAGTACCTCAATTGTAATTCTTGCACTAAGTGGTTTGAGTGGTTGGGAGTCTGGTACCCGATAACATACTTAGAGTTGGTGGTCAAAACTTTATTACTCCGATTGCAAGTACTGAAGAAGTTGAATGTGAACAAGTTCAAGCCGGAAGCAGTAATAACTCTTCAAATGTAGCAATAACTGTCCAAATGACTATGACATTTGAAGATCTATGTAAATCATTTCTATCTAGCCCAAATAAGAAGTGAATGAACATAACATTCAATATCAGTGTTGCAACAATAACAAGTCTGACATGGAATATCAAACCAAACTAAAGTGCAAACAATTAATGAACAGAACATTCAATATCCTGACATGGAGTATCAAAACAAGCTAAAGTGCAAACAATTCATTAGCCATTTAATAGCCTGTCAAACTGTGTTGCAACAATAACACTAGAGTCTGACATAAACATAAAACCGTCGTGAAACAATACTTTGACATTTCATAAACAAAAAAAAAAAATGTTGGCATGTTCCCCACTAACAAACAATATAACCATTAAGTACTGTAACCAAAAAGCAGTCCCTCACTAAAAAAAATAGTCTTTTAAACAAAAGAAGTTGGTATCACATGTTTGATTCTCTTGGCCCCATAGGTTGATTGCTCTAAGTGCCTTGTTTTCCCTGCCTCTACCACTGACATTGGATGTGCTACTGGCTTGGAACATTAATTAGTGGCCTTATGGGAGGCTAACTCTTTGTGCAAATGACTGAGTTGGGAACATTGAAGCCTGAAAGTTGTACATGATTGGAGCAGTGGGCATTTGAGGCTGAAAATTGGGTTGTTGTGGAGGGATTGTGGCTCTTTTCATTTGGAGGTTAACCTCTTCCTTCTCCCATTTTTAGAACCAGATTTGGCACCATTTTCTTGTTGTTCTTCCCCTTCTGAATCTGGGTGGTGCCTTAGGGCTCGTTTGGTTACTCGATGGAATAGGAATGGGAATGAGAATGGTAATAGGAATGGTAATGGTAATGGGAATGAAAATAGAAATGAGAATGGTAATGGAAATATGTATGTTTGGTATACTTTTAAAATGGTAAGGTGGTAATGTAAAATTTATTTCCAAAAATACCCTCACTTAGTTAAAATGGGGGAGGGTGAGGAGGATAAAAATGGTCATTATTCAACTTTGACCATTACAATGGGAATGGTAATGGCCATTCATAGGGGGGGAGGTAGGAATGGCCATTACAACCAAATCTGTAATGGGAATGACCATTACGATGGTTTTATGTGATACCAAACGCAGGAATGCCTTTGACCCATTACATTGTAATGGTCAAACCATTACATTACGACAGTCAATGGGCTAACCAAACACGCCCTTAGAGTTCTTGGATGTTTGTCCACAACCATCGGTTTGCTCCATAGGAGGGTTCTTACAGGTTCAGTTGTTCTGACTCTCCAAATCACATGCTTCATTCTCCACATGTTCATCCTCATCCCTTATTATTTATGTCCTAGGTTTCCCTGAATGTCTTTTCACTTGTGGTGGGAGCACCAACTATGTTGGCTGTCACATCAAAACCATCATCAGATATGCAAACAGGCAAAAGATTATAAAACACACAAACAATCAAGGTGAAACTTACTTCGGCTCACTCCCTCATATTTCTAATACTGATATACCCCTTGAGTAAGCCTCCAAATATGTTTTCACATAATGGTAAAGACTACAATACCTGCATAAAAATGCATATAAGTAAGGGAGCAAACATTATATAGGAAGCAAACATTAAGTTATATAGGATACTTACTCTGCCCATATGGGTATGTGATTGGCCAGAGTCACAACTCCATGCACACGAATGATGAATGTCAGTTCCCATTGTCTACAATCACAATATCTGATATATGTCTTCACTCTCCACCTAGAACCACTTTCATTATATATAACTGTGATGAAGCTATCAATAGATCCAAACTGGTTGAATTGGTTCCTCATTCCTTGTACTTGTCAATGAGCTTCTGAGCTCTAGGTATTAGTCAATTGATGTCCCAAGTGTTGCCTTTTGCCTTTCTGTCATACGTAAGCCTCATGAGAAGCATATGATACACATCAATGAACTTGCAAATTGGCCTTTCCCTTAGCTTGATAATTCAATTATTGAAGCTTTTACTGAAATTGTTTGTGTTGTGCTCTGAGCATACTCTACTATCAAAATATGTCCTGGACCAAGTCTTCACATCCCTTTCAACTAGCCACTGATGAATTCTTGGATTAGCAATTTTTAGTTCTTTCAAATTGGAGACACCCTTAACCTCTTTGTATGCCCTAGCAGCTTTCCAACTAAGTTTCATCAAGAACTTCCCTCTAAATCCAGTTCTTTTAAAGTTCTTGTACATGTGCCCGAAGCAAAATCTATGGTTTGATTATGAAAAAAGTTGTTTCATTTTCTCAATCAACCCTTTCAGCTGATCAGAAATGAAAGTGAACTTCCTTGCATGCATCTTCAAGTGCATCTGAATGATGCTTAAGAAGTTGAACTAAGTTTCGTTCTTATTCAAACTGACAAATATAGATATCCAGTAAAAACAAACCATTGCTGCCATCCAAGGCTGTAACAAACAAACAACAATTCTCATATTTGCTCTTATAAAGCACCCATCTAACCCCACCAAAGGTCTATAACCATGCCGCCAACCAAGAATACTAGGAGAAAATGCCAAGCAAAAGCTTGTGAACCTATTATCCTCATCATTGTCAATCAATGCCACCTGGATGATGCTCATCATTTCTTGAACATGGTTAAAATTATCCTCATCATTTCTTGAACCTAGCAGACAATGCCACCTGGATTTGCTGTCAACAACTTCATGCAACAAGAAGGGCCTGCTTATAAGTAGCCTCATAATTGCTAATCAATTTGGCCAATATTTTCTGTTTCACCTTCTAGCCTACTTGGTAACTCACTTCAACAGTGTGGTACTTTCATGCATGTTTGATGAGGTTGTCAGCTGTGAAAGGATTGAAGCGTATACTCATTATTGATTCACATTCCTTGGCAACAAACCTGGAATTCGTCATTGGGTTCTTCCCATTATCAATCCCTACACGTGTGATATTGCCCCATGTTCCGAACACTAATAGTGTGCACGCCCTTGTCCAATGCTGCATAGCTATGCAATTTGAAGTTCTCACCCTTACACAAGACTAAAAGTTTGTTAGGATTATTTTTCTTGAAATGCATCACAAACTTGTTCCTCACTACATATTTTCTTAACCAGAACCTAGCTGCATCAACTATGTCCCATTCTTTTCCAACCTCCAACACCCAATCATTTTCCCGCTTCTCATCACCATACATATCATCAGTTTCAGCAACAAATGCAACATACTTAGTTGGAGGCGATTGTGCATCATGCTCATTTTCAGTTGTATGACCAAAATGATATTTCTCTTCTACAGGGAGGTCACCCAAATGTGCAAACTCATTGTCTTGGTCATCCTCTAATTGGGCTTGAGATGGACCTGCTAACTGGGCTTGGTCCTATGGTTGGGCTTCACATGGACCTGTTGTCCGAGTTTGGGCTTGTGCTTCAGTGGTCATTGCTTCAACATTAGGTATATCATCATCAAACTCTTCTTCAGACAACTCATCAACCTTCTTCTTTTTCTCAACTTTGGACTTTATTGACTTTCTCATATTCTCATCTTGGGCCTGTGTCTGGCCCACCTTTGTTATTTTCCTACAAGTACTTTGACATTCACCAACATCAGACCTGTCATCTTCTACATTCAGTCTTTTGAAGACTTTCTAGGGGAGTACCAATCATTTGGTGTACTCCTCCTTGGGGTAGGGTTCTTATTTTTTTTATTCCAACTCCTTTTGGCCCACACCTTAGGCCACAAATGAATCCTACTAGGAGGGGTGGGTTGTGTGACAGGGGCAGGGTCAACTTCAACAACATGTGAGATTAGAATGGGTTCAGGATCCATTAAACTAGATCCAGGTATGTAGCTCTCATGAACCTGTACTTTCACTTTAACATCAACAAAGATATGCAAAACATCATTGTCATTAATGTCTGCATACTTCCGAAAATACATTATGTCTGCATTATTGCTTATGTCCATCCCCACCCCATTTTCCAGAAAGGTATGTGTTTCCCCAAGTGTCAAGGATTGCTTATTTTGGTTGGGTATACCTTCAAGGATACTCTTGTTTAGCTTGTCCCAATTAAGATAATCTCCATACACTCTTAAAAAATCAAAACATTTCCCATTTTTATGGTCATTCACCTTCCACCTACCAGGGATCTCAGCCCTCCTACTTCACTTCCCATCATAATGGACCATTAAGTTCCTCACCTCCAACTCTTGTTCCCATTTTCCATTTCTACAATGACAAACATTCATCAATGAATACAATACAAAACATGCAAACCCATGCAAAGTAACATGTATCATAAAGTGAAAATAGAGACAAGTCCACATAACAAAATGTAGTAAGCATTGTACTCAGGGGTTAACAAATCCCTACCCATTGAAATCATTGTAAACACTAATCAACCCACAAAACAATATTAGTGTACTAAGGATTAACAACACCATAACTGTGAACAAAATTCCTAACCAACAACTAATGAGTACCCTTACCATTGCACTGAATGATACATAGATTATCAAAACCCTACGCAAATAATCAGTGGACGACCCATCATTTGTGCAAATGAACAAAACCCTAACAACGATAAAATCATTCGCACAATCCATTTACACAGGCAACACATATTGAAATACCAAAATGAAACCCTCAAATAGAAAATAACATTTATAATATGTCACACTAGTGAATGGAGATTTGGCTTCACGTTCTCTTCACTGTCTGAAGGAGGGAAATCTCACCTCAGATCTAGTTCCTCATCACTGAAATCACTAAATGAAATGTAATCGTCCCGATATATGCTCGAAGCAGTGCTCCCATCATCGTTACTACTACTACTCACAACACATTGAAGATTTTCCTCTTCGCCTTCCCCTTCTTCATCTTCGTTCAAAGTTGCAGACAAGATAGCAAAGAAGAGATAGCGAGATAACAAAAAAAAACTTTGAAAATGGAGGGAGTTTTCCCTCCACTCTCCATCTATCTAAATGGTTACAGTATGAAATTCCAGCCGTCTACGTGAGTACTTCAATTGACAAACAGTTGGGATGATCGTCTCAGTCACATCCTTCACATCGTGCGTGAGATGCACGTGAAGGGTAATTTCATCATAAAACTAGGTCACATGCGTGCCTTCACAGTCAATGCACAGTGATTGCTAGTCTCTGGGGGTAGGTGCAATAGTGATTAAAAAGGGGCACATCCCAGTTAGCTATTTATTGTAGGAGGGACTTAGCAATTAACCCTTACAAATATGCATTTTGTCAAGTGAGAATAATGTTGTCCCAACTAAACATGCAAGAAGAAAATTGTACATCCTTAAATCTATCACAATTACAAGCCCATAGCCACAAAGTCACCTTAAGATCCATCCATACTGTGACACCCCAAATCTGAAACATGTAGAATTCAAGGTATTGTCCAAAAAACCATACTTTCTCAAGACATAGTTATTTGAATAACCACTCATCAAATGATATACAATGCAAGGATTGTATTACCATACGTTTGATAGAGTCGTACATAATACAATATTCCAAAGAGACTGTCTATAGTGTACATATTCTATCAATACATGCTCATAATACAATTATTCCAAAATTACTTTCTACATTGCACTAGGAAAGGAAAACCATTCTACATAATAGAAAAGGTTGGTTCGTCATTTTCAATAGGTTTCTCATTTATGGTGTCTCCTAAGATACCCTCAGTCTCAAGGGGTGTATCATGCAATTCTTCATTTGAAAATAATATTGACATTCCCTAAACTCAGTAAGTAGCCCAACCGCCCTTACCTTGTCATAAAAATAATATATAACTAGGATTTTCAATTATCAAAGAAAAAAGAAAAGAAACCATGTATAAAAAATGTTTCAGTTTTCAAAAAAAAAAAAAAAACTACCTAGCTAATGAGATGATGCAATAATGTTGTGGAGACAAGTCGTAACATCTAGGCCCATACATAATATTACTCACATGTCTACTTACTATCAAGCACACAAAATATAATTATTTATTTGAGAACTACATTCTCAAATAGGTGTATCACTTTCATAATATGGGTACTTACTACCCAAACATTTACTTTGGACCGCTAGTCATTCGACCAATTTTAGCAACACCCTGATAAGGATATCATTATTCAAGTTAACCGGATAGACGCCCGTTATTTCCTTAAGTTGTCAATAACCGAATGAGATCTGTTGTTGACCCATGCTCTAGTGTACCGTATGGAATCACACGTTGTCGATTTAGTGGTGGCCAAACACATCTCCACTACTAAAATGTACCTATTGGTTAGACGAGGATCACTACATGTTCAAATATAACCACTAAAGTGTTGGTCGAACGCTGACCCATTAAGACGCCAACCAGACGTGTCAGACATCTACACATACTCTAGAGATCGAGGGTTAATACAACTCTCATGTCAAGTCAATTAGGCATACATTTATACTAAGGTCCTCCAATCATACCACACACCAATCT
The DNA here is from genome assembly GCA_963556465.1 of Berberis vulgaris. Classification (NCBI taxonomy): domain Eukaryota; kingdom Viridiplantae; phylum Streptophyta; class Magnoliopsida; order Ranunculales; family Berberidaceae; genus Berberis; species Berberis vulgaris. Next base: position 74,147,866 of record OY747124.1, on the reverse strand, counting down.
TGTTTAAACACGTAATTTTGCCAAATTCATGCGATAAAATGACTTTTGAAATCATATTGAGTAATAAATATAAAAACATGCAATCGTGTTATAGAAAACTAATCATTTTCATACAAGAAACGTATATGATGCAAAACTTTTTAAATGAATGTGAGTAGTATGTAAGTACTAAATCATCATGTTCATATTCCAATTTCTCAACTCTTTGTACCTAATCAAAGATTCAAGTATGGTATCATAGGTTATAAATGTATATCCAAGCAAATTCTGCAAGTGATAAAAATTCTTCTCAACGACCTCCAAAATCTAGTACACATGCTCGAAACATATCTTCAAGAATTTGAGTAAGTCTTTCAGATTGTCCGTCCATTTGAGGATGGTATGCTTTTCTAAAATCCAATCGTGTGTCCAAAGGCTTCTGTAAACCTTTCCAAAAGTGGGAAGTGAATTGAGGATATTTGTATGAAACAATGCTAACTGGTATACCATGCAAACAAACAATCTATGTGATGTATAATTTGTTCAACTGATCTATTGAATAAGAATGTCAACACTAGAAAAAATGGGCAGACTTGGTCAAATGGTCCACCATAACCCATATAGAAATGTAACCACATGCGAGCTACAAAATCCACTATGACATAGTCTCACTTCCATTCAGGAATGGAAAGTGACTGGAGAGGACATGTTGGTCGTTCACGTTATGTTTTCACTTGCTGACATGTCAAACATTTAGCCATGTATCCCGCAATATTCTTCTTCATACCAGGCCACCAATATTGTCGCTTCAAGTCTTGATACATTTTTGTACTGCAAGGATGAATAGAATAATGAAATTTATGGGCTTCAACTAATATTTCACTCTTTACTAACGCCACCTTAACTACATAATAGTATGTGATACCTTAGAGTTCCATCACTATGCACTTGCCATTCAAAGCTTGAGTTATTCTCAGCTTTGGCCCGCTAATCTAACAATTATTGACCTTTTTGTGGTTCATCAATAATCTTATGCATCAATGTTGGTCTAACTGACAAATGTGCTACAAAGGCTTTGTTATTGAATCTTTGATTTCAAGTTCAAACTTCGAAATAGTTTTGCATTCACTATTGCTTAATCCACAAGTGTGCAACGATTAACTGAGGATTACAACTCCAAAATAGTTTTGAACATTCGTTATTGCTTAATCAGCAAGTGTGCAACCATTAACTGAGCATTACGACTTAACACATAGACTACCACATTGGCTTTACTTGGATGGTAATGGAGGGTAAAGTCATAGTCCTTAAGAAACTACCACATTTGTTTTTTTTTTTTTTTTTATCAAATAAGCGATGTTCCCTCAAGGTTTGTAGTACAATCCTCAAATGGGTTTTGTGTTCTTCTTTGATACATGAATAAATCAACATATCATCCACGAACACCACTTTGAACTTATCTAAGAACTGGCAAAAAACTTCGTTCATTAAATCTACGAAAGCTGTAGGAGCATTTGTCAACCCAAATGGCATCACCAAAAATCAATAATGACCATGTTGAGTACGAAAGGCTATCTTTGACACTTCTTCTTCACATATCCTTAATTGATGATACTCGGACCGAATATCAATTTTGGAGAAAATTTCACTCCCCTTAAATGATCAAATAATCATCAATCCTTGGAAGTGGGTATCTGTTATTTATCGTCACATTATTTAACTTCCTATAGTCGATACATAACCTCAAAGATCCTTTTTTTTTCTTTAAAAACAACATGGGTGCTCCCCAAAGTGATGTGCTTCGACAAATAAAGCCTTTGGCTAGCAACTCTTCTTGTTGGACTTTAAGTTCTTTTAACTCCATAGGAGCCATATGATACGATGCTACAAATATTGGTGCAACTCTAGGGATAAGTTCAATTTTAAACTCTATTTCTTTATGAGGTAGTAGTTTGGGAAATTCACAATTCATCTGGAAAAAATCCCCAAATTCCAAAATGTATTCAATGTGAGTTACATCAGATTTATTTATTTGCTCTTATCCAAAATGTATTTGCTCTCATCCTTTCGGCCAACATTAAATGGGTATCGAGTCTTATTACCAAAGAATTTAAATATATTTGCCAAGGAGGGTAAAATGTTATGAGTTTCCCAAAACAATCCACTTATGCGTGATATGCCGATAACCAATCCATCCCAAGGATCACGTCAAAATCAGGCATGTCTAAAGTGTTAGATTTACAATCAACTCCCTATCACCGATCTTAACTATGCAATTCATGCAAATCTTATAGGTAATTAATGAAGAACTAAGTGGGGTAACCACCGACAATGTATATGTCGATGATTCTGGTTTTATACCCAACGTACGCACAAATGAAGGGAAAGCAAAACTATGACTTGAATCAGAATCAATCAAAACATGTGCCACACAATGAAATATAACTATTGTATCTACAATAACAACCTCTAATGTAGATGCGTCCTGTTAGGTGAGAACATATACTCATCCTTGCACCAAGGGCATATGTTGTTGAGGTTCTTTTGGGCAATTGCGACTTAGATGTCCTTGATGACCATAATTATAACACGAACGAATGAACTCCTGTGGTTGTTGTTGTTGAAGTTGCTGCTTATTCATCTATTTAGCTTGATAGGTTTGCTAGTTTGTGGTGGTGGTGCTTGGAATAGTCTATCCTCCAGATTCCAATAAGTTTGAAATTAGATTCAGATTACTGTTTGTCGCTGATGTTGCCCTTTCTGAGTTTGGGGACAAAAATTTTGTTGCTCAGAAGATGATTGTGGCATGTCAATCCTCTGTCTCTTAACTTGATCTAGACATGATCGTTGTAGGGTCTAATTTGTCAGTTCTGGCTGCTTAATTGGTATTCCTGGTATCTTTCTATCCATTGAGCCCTTTCTATTGCCTCAACATATGTTTTTGGAAGTGATGCTGCTAGGAGTCTTTGAACTGACAAACGTAAACCTCGATAATATCTTTTAGCTTTATCTTCTTCGGTATTCATCATTTCCATTGCAAATTGCGAAAGTGAATCAAATCTAGCAATGTATTGATATATTGTCATATTTGTTTGACAAAGCTCGATAAATTCCATTCTTTTTCGATCCTTAGCACATGTGGGAAGTACTTGTTGAAAAATAACTTCATAAACCTATCCCATGAGTCAAATGCTTCTGGATGTGCAGTACTAGTAGCTTGCCACCATTTGTAAGCTTTCCCTTGGCAATGGGGGAACCTGGCAATGGGGGACCTGGCAATGGGGGAACCGTGGAAGGATCGGCTAAACCATCTTTCGCCCAGATTTTGGGAAAAATTTTGGTGGCCGAAGTTGCGGAGGCTCAGGTAGAAGGAACTCGTTTTCGCAAAGATGGAGCACCAGCAATTGGACTTACGGCCACGGATGAAGTACGTGGCAAAGCGTTCATGGAAAAACATGTGATTGTCTTAAAGTTCTCTAGTTATCGACCAACATTGGAAGATATCCGCGATTCGATCCACAGAACTTGGGGAATCCTAGGCGATTTTTCGCTTGGTTTGCTGAATCAAAGGCACGTGTTAGTTCGACTTCAATCTGAGGTGGAAGCAAAGAAAGTTCTATCGAGGGATTCCTTTTTGATTCGTGGCGTTCGGTTTAAAGCCTTCCGTTGGCATGATGGATTCAGCTTGAAGGAGGACCGATATCGGTGCCATTGTGGGTAGAACTTCCTAACTTACCTTTGCATTTATTTCATCCCCCTATTTTAAAAGCAATTGTGAATTCTTTTGGTGGTTTCTTGCGGATGGATGATCATACCCGATGCCTATCGCGCCCGGGTTTTGCCCGTGTTTGCGTGGAGATGACTTTGGCGGAGAAATTACCAACTAGAGTTTGGATTGACAGGGCTAATAATAGGGGCTTCTGGCAGAAGATAGAATATCCAGGCTTCAAATACTGTGATTTTTGCTCCTTGATAGGGCATTAGGAGGATTTTTGTTGGAAAAAGTTGGGCCTAAAGGGCGGTGGAAGAGTTTCTGACCTAGGTCAAGCAGCGAAGGCAGTCAACCCTAAAGTCGAAACCAATACTGTCAAGCAACAATACATACCAGTTACCAAAAAAGAAAAATTGCCCATCCAAGAGGTGGGTACGAGTGGTGTAAAAAATGACACGGGTGCGGAGATTAACGAGGAAATTGGGGATAAGAAGCCAGTGGCCACCGCTCCGGCAACGGTGGTGTTGTCAAACAAATTCGAGTCACTTATAGAGAATATCGATGAAGATGAGGGTGCTCAAGAGGATAAGCAGCTAGTGGGCACGTCAATGGCTCATGACAGTGCCGCGGTTGTACCAGAATCTACGGAGGATTGCCTCTTGGAGGCGGGGTATACAGTTTCGGAGATTGAGAATGTTATTGGTCCACAAGCACAGTCGTTGCTACAGGAGGATACTGTCGACTCAGGAGACACTAGCAATCACTTTGCTCAGCATATTCTTGTGGCAGCGTCGTGAGACGCGGCAAGCGATACAGTGATGCATGCCGATTCAGGGAGGCCGAGGGATGCAAGCACCAAGACAGAGGCCATGGCCTCGCCCCAGCCAGCGCCCCGCACCAAGGCAGAGGACGCGGCTTGCCCCAATCCGGCACCTGGCACCATGGCAGCGCTCTGCATCACACCAGAGAACAATGATGATCTTCAGGCTGTGATCAGGTTCAAGAGACGTTTTGACAAATACGGTATCAAAACTTCCCTGGATTATAAATGAGTCGGCGACAACTTGAATAAGGCTATATCTCTCCTCAAAGAAAATAGGCAACTTCGACTGCCGAAAATCGTTACACTCGAAATGACTAGCGAGGATAGTGATGAAGTCAACTCAGAATCTGAGCTAGGTCCACAGGAAGCAAACAGTGATTTGGATTTAGGGGCTATGTCAGACGGAAAGATGAATACGAGGCGTTACATCAAAGATATCAGCACTTGTCCCCGAAAATCCAATAGAACTAGGAAAGAAAACAATAGGTACAAAGACTGAGTTTTTTTGTCTAGGTTTGTTTTGGTGAATCCTATCTTTTGTGAGATTTTGTTTCGGCCTTTTAGTTAACCCTATAGGGTCAGTCATGTAACCTTCGGGCGTTGATTTTTAAATGAATAAAATGGGTCACCATCCCAATTTGATTATAAAAAAAAAAAAACTTTCCCTTGGAGCTGATGTGTGGCTAAAACAACTCTCTACCTATCATTAACTCCTAAGGTAAGAAACGCCTTCTCCATTTTATCTATCCAATGTTCAGCCCCAAAAGGATTACCAGTGGGTAGGAACACTGGTGAGCGTAATCATAGAAAGTCTCTAAGAATAACTCTTTAATATCTTTTTTTTTGAAAGGCAAGCGTGGGGGTTTATATGGGCTCCCCAGACCACTGAAAATAAAAAAGAAAAGTTTCATTACATTCGAGATTATTGTCTACCCCTAGCATCATCATACACTATTTTCTTAATGTCTTCCGCAAAAGAGCTCGGAATGATCTCCACAAATTCATGGTTAGGAAGAAGCTTAGCTAGTTTATCTGCTGCCTGGTTTGTCTCCCTTACTGCGTGCCTGACCCTGCATTCCCTGAACTTATTTAGCTCCTCCCTAATGCGTCGAGTAGTATGGATTGCTTCCCATGGAGGAGCTTTGGTGGTGGTTATGTATTTGAAGGCATTGCTTGAATCCATGCTGAACTCCACTCTCTGATAACCATGTCTGCGAACTAATTTTATTCCCATCTCAATCCCCTGTAACTCATGCAAGACCACAGTTTGGGCTTTCTGAGACCCTGCTGCTGCTGCTACCACCAGGCCTTCATGGTCCCTAATCAGGGCACCATAGCCCCCTAGTTCCTGTAAGTGAGCCATCAGTATTCACTTTGACCCAGCCTAGTTCAGGCTTTTCCCATGCATGCCAAGTGCTAGTACTTATATGGTATTGGGTTGCTATTCTCCAATCATCAAAGAGCCAACGATTATCAGCATTGTCTTCCACCTTAAGATCCAGGACAAATACTCTTAATCGGACATCTTCAATCACCTGTGGGACTAGCTCAACTGTTGATTTGAATTTGGAATCGAACACCCTACTATTTCTTTCTTTCCATATGTGATAGATAGTGGCATTCAGGGTTAGTTTTTTAAGCACTTTTCCAGGAGATTTCCCCATAAAGTTCACCTCACACCACTTCCATTCAGCTAGTCAGTCCATAGGTTGATGCCTATATCCTAGTCTCAGAAGAATGCGTGACCATACAAAGCATGAGTATCTATACTTAAAGAAAAGGTGCTCTATACTTTCTGGCTCATCTCTACAGAGTGAGCACTCTGAGTTAGCAATGATACTCCACTGTTCTAGCTTGTCTTTGGTCTTGAGGGCCTTATTCAATGCAAGCCAAGTGATGAAGTTGTGTCTCGGAATCCTACCTGTGAACCATACCAACTTGGACCAGGAAACAGGTGGTGCTCTCTGTCGCTTTGAGTGGTAAGCACTGTTGTTGGATAAGTCTCCTTCTTGACCTCCCATCCAAGTAACTTCATCTCTGTATGTACTGTCAATTTCAACCGAACCTAGCTCTTCATAAAGATCAGCAAGGTCTGCTATCTCAGCATTGAGTTCCAGCTATTGTCTGTGATGAGTCCACTAACCTTGGCATTGCGGTGAAATAGAGAGTGGTATGTGAAGTGATGAGAGGACCTATTGATAAGGATACCCAAAGGATGCCACGGGTCTTTCCACAAGAAGGTACTCTTCCTATCTCTAATTGAGTGAACAATCAACTTCCTGGCCTGCGGTCTGGACTTCAGGATATTGCGCCAGCACCATGATGCCTCATTTGGAATGTCCATGACCCAGAACTGGTTGTCCCTAATTAAATTTTCTTTGGTTCAGTTTACCCATAAGTTAGCCTTACAAGAGACAATCCACACATGGCGCATCATTGCTGCTTTGTTAGAGGTTTCAATACACCTTACTCCCAAGCCCCCTCATTATAAGGCCTACACACCCATTGCCAACTAACCATAGGAGTCTTAGAGTACGTACACATCTGAGGCAGACCACATGAAGTTTCATCAATCCAGTGATATCAGCTCTCACACTAGAGGGTAGGATGAAATAAGGGGTCCAGTACACATGCAGGCTATTTAAAACTGCCTTGATCAAGGTGATTCTCCCTGCATATGACAAGGTCCTATTCTTCCAAGATTGAACCTTCTTACGGATTTTGTCGACTAACGGAATGCATTGGTTGTAGTCCAGCCGAGAAGATATTAGAGGCAATCCTAAGTATTTCACAGGAAGCACCTCTAGATTAAATTCAAGGCACCTAGTTATCAATAGAAGCTCCTCATTGGGTACTCCTGCAACAAACAGGTTGCTCTTTGAGCAATTTACAGCAAGCCCCGTGCATGCTTTGAATGTATTCAAACCACTCTGAAGTGCCTTTGCAGAGTTGATATTTCCATGAAAAAAGCAATGAGGTCATCAACAAAGCATAAATGAGTGATTTGTGGGTTTGTGCACTTAGGATGCAGAGTATAGTCACCTTCATCCACCTTTTGCTTCAGTATAAGATGCAGGAGTTCCATAACAAGAACAAACAGATAAGGGGACATAGGACACCCTTGGTGCATATCTCTTTTGGCCCTAATGAAGCCTTTAGGAGACCCATTGATAGAAATACAGAATCTAGGAGTCGTAATGCAGGCCTTCACCCATTCTATAAACTGAGTAGGAAAATGCATCTTCCTCATGACTGCCTCTATTGCTTCCCATCTGACCATGTCATAGGCCTTTCTAAGATCTATCTTAGCAGCACATCTGGGAGCTCATTTGTTCCTATGATAGTTTCTGACCAGCTCATGAGCTAACATCACGTTGTCGTGTATATATCTACCTCTAATGAATGTTGATTGGTCCAGACTAACCAGCCTATGGAAAACTTTTTTCATCCTATTTGTTAGGATCTTGGTGATGCACTTGTATAGCACATTGCAACAAGAAATAGGTCTGAAATCACCCAGATAAGAAGCATTAGAGACTTTAGGAATTAAAGTAATAAACGTTGCATTTACCTCTCCCAGTAGTTGCGAGCTCCTAAAGAAGTTGTTGACTGCCCTTATGAAATCATTCCCTATGATTCTCCAAGCTGATTTGAAGAAAAAAGCTAAGAATCCATCGGGTCTAGGGGCCTTGTCTGATCCTGTAGAGGCCAATGCTTCCGTGATTTCATTCCTGCTCACTTCCGGGGTCAGCTCCATAGACTCTGCCTCATTCATTATTCTTTCAACTTGCAGCCTATCCACTACTGATGTATCATAGCTTTCCTGTTCTCCCGCAAAGATACCATCAAAGTGCCTGATACATTCATTTTCAATCTCCTTCATATCTTCCAACTTCTCCTTCTGAGAGTTGTAGATGGAAAGAAATTTATTCTTTGACCTCCTTTCTCGTAAGTGGTGGTGAAAATAAGTTACGTTTTCATCATTTGAAAGCATATGCTTTGCCTTTGCTTTTTGCACTACTTCAGACTCTGCATTACGGGCTGCAATTGCATATTGCTTAACTAAAACTTTTTCTGTCTCTACTAGTCTATGGTTAAGAGGGTCCATCTGAAGCGAAGTTTTTATTAGTTCCATGTGTTGCTTTGCAATTCCGACTGCATTGTTAGCATTGACGAAACTGTTTTTTCTCCATGCTATCAACTGACCTTTTACTATTTTAAGTTTTTGAACAAGACTATAGGTAGCATTGCCCCTGACTAGTAGTGTCCATGCATTTTGTATCACCTCCATGTAGTCCTTCTCATGCACCCAGTAGTTAAAGAACCTGAATGGGATAGGTCCAGGGTTTGTATGTTCATAAATTGTTAGGATAATTGGTGAGTGGTCTGAAACTCCTGGATTAAGGAAGTCCACTTCAGAATTGGGCATGTCAAGAAGCCATTCCTGGTTTATCATTGCCCTGTCCAATTTTCCCATGATTATGTTCTCCCCACTCTGCTTATTGCTCCAAGTTAAGAAACATCCTTTGTATTGACAGTCAAAGAGACCTGCATTCAATGTGCATTCAGCAAGGTCTACAAATTAGCCTGGTCGTAACTCCTCTCCTCCTACTCTTTCCTGAGAATTAAGAAGCGAGTTAAAGTCACCCAGGACAGACCACGGAAGCTTATTGGTCCTTGAGAAATCTACTAGTTCTAGCCAAAGCTTCTTCCTGATGCTATTAGAACTGCTGCCATATACAAATGTTAAGATGCAAGTGTATCCATTAGGCCATATGGACTTCATGCAAATGGCTTGATCAGACCTAGATACAATACTGATATTCACTGAGGGTCCCAAAACACCCAAATTTTGCCCCCTTGGACAAGATCATTGTTATCAACAACTAGCCAATCCCTCATAAGTTCCTTTTGGATTTTGTCCCTCTTTACATTACTCACTTTTGTCTCGACCAAACCTATAACATTGATATGTTGTTTGTGAATTAACTTCCTGACCTCACTCTGCTTCAAGGGGTCATTCAGACCCCTAATGTTCCAGCATGTCGTTCTAATCATCTAAACCAACATAACTTTGGTCTCCTCCCCCAGGTGGGTTAGCCCCTCCTTGTTCTCCAGTAGGCCTATGTACTTTGTTAGTCTTCCTGGTTAGTTTATCAGGTCCTTGTTCTGGTCCTTGTAGCACTTCAAAGGGATTGCTCATGCTTATAAGGTTATGGGTTTTAGTTTGAGTCTGCTTGTGAGCTCCTTTGTTCATCTTGGAATTACTACTAGTAGCAATGCCCAAAACCTTATTTGTAGCTCCCTGTGAAGGCCTCAATATTGTTTCCTTCCTACCTCCACTGTCACACACCAAGCTAGTGCCATTGGTTACTTCACAAGCAAGCCTAGGTTGGATTGCCACTGCTGATAGGGCAGTAGTTGAAGCTTGCACCTCGGTTTCCATATCCTGTTGCTCATTCTGTTATTCTGAATCTAGCTTATTGACTGGCTCAATTTGCATACCATATGGAGTTTCATTCCGTGTAGTACTATTCCCTACTATCTGAGCACTGTCCTCTCTAATCAGCACCTCATTGTCTTTGTCATTCTTCTCATCTACCTGGGTTTCACTTGGCTGCTCCTCAGACTCTTCTTGCTACTTTCTCTCCTTTAATTCCACTGGATTGTCACTCTGAGCATCAGTGTGCATGTTGGAGCATTGCGTCTACTTGTAACTTTTGTCCATCCTTCCTGAGTCTCTGTGGAACTAGTTTCTCCCTGAACCTTTTTCCAGTATTTAGCAGTTGGTGTTGGTGTTGGTGCCTTCTTTTGCTTTGGGCATTTGGCAGAGTTATGACCAAATCCCACACAGTGCTTGCATCTCTCCGGTTTCCAGGAATACTCGAGTTTTCCTTCCATCATCTGAAACAACTTGGATCTCATTAGGGAACATACTGCTTGAACTAATCTCCACACAAACTCTTGCAAAAAATAATCTAGATCTTTGCTCCGTGGCTTTGTCAAGCATTAGGGGTACCCCTAGTGCACTGGCTATGGATTGTAGACCTTCAGGACTCCAGAGAAACAACGGTACCTTCCTCAAGTTTACCCAAATGGGTACTGAACTTAACACCTCGACATCTTCTTCCATATATGGCTTCCATGGCCTGATGAGGAATAGCTTACTTGCTATATGGACAGGCCCCATTTCAAGTACATTAGCTCTGTCTGTTTCATTAAGGAACTTAAATACAAATGCTTTTTCACCATATACAGCCATCTTGAAGCCATTGTTAAGTCCCCAAAATCTCTTCAAACTATCATTAACAAAGCCATATGATAGCCTCCTTCCAACAAAGTTGCCTATGATGTACTGTTCACATTCAACCATTCTTTTTGAATGATCTGCAACCTTGATTTGCACTACAGTTTTACCCTCAACTATGGAAGGTGGGACGTAGGCCAATCTAGTTGTGCCTTGTTCCCGTCTGTTGGTAAACAACCCAGCCCAACTAACCTTCCTCTTGTTGTTTGTGGCCTGAGATTCTTCCTGGTTTTCTTCTGGAACATCATGTGTATCCAATGGAACAGTACCTGTTGTAGTAGTTTTTAACTGCATGTTCCTAGGACCTAGGTCTGGTTCTTGTTCATCCCTTCCCCTCTCAATATCTGATTCGTCTCCACGAGGGGTGATGGAGGCGCTAGGATTCTGTGCACATACTGTAATCATCCTTGCTCGATCAGCCCAACAATCATTATTAGCATTGACGTATAGAGATTGATCAAGCACAAACCCTAATCACCTAGAGCACAAACCCTAATCGCCTACCTTACCTCTAGGTTGGTCATATATAGCATATTCAAGTCTCATTCCCAATTTTTGCCGATTTGCAGGATGTTTAGCTTCAGCTTGAGCTGGTTGTGGTACTGGCAAGGATTGAGATTTCATTTTTTGAGTTATTTTCAGTCAATCGATTTTGAAAAATATTTCGTTGTGTAAAGAAAAAACGTAAAAATTTCGAATATACATAAAACTTATACAATATATTTAAAAGTTTTAAGGAATAAATATATTCTTAAATTGACCCTCATATATTATAGAAAGAGAATATCAATTAATAAGTCATAGGTCATAAAGATGATGTATGCCTGTGGACCATATCAATAGGGTAGATGCTACACCCGCAGTGTTCTTCGATTCTTTTCTCTGACTTTAGGAAAAGAAAAACAGAAATTCTAGCTGGCCTGGGAAACCAGCGAGGTTTCACTGCCTAGGGGGCGAAAATACATTTTTGCCCCCCTCTTTAAACGCATACTCCAAAAAGGTGTTTTAAAGAGGGGGGCAAAAATGTATTTTTGCCCCCCAGGCAGTGAAACCTCGCTGGTTTCCCAGGCCAGCTAGAATTGCTCAAAGAAAAAAAATCAGTAATTGCAAAATATTTGCCAATTTTTCCCTTTGCCAAGTTTGGCCCTCAGTAATTGCAAAATGTTTTGCAACACTTGTTGATCATCTACTGGCTATAATGCCATTTGTGACATGCTTGTAAAGAAAAAGAAAAAGAAAACGGTGATTCTAAATGGTGAGGAAACGGGGTGTGACCCTCCATCCCCCTCGAGATGCGTGCCCATGTGAATCTCGAGGGGGATGGGGGGTCAAACCCCCTCCCTCGCCCGTTTCCTCGCCGCCTAGAATGACTCAAAAGAAAATGATGTCTAGCTCTAGGGGAAATTCTAATTGTCGAGGAAACCAGCGAGGGAGGACCCTCCATCCCCCTCGCGATGCGTGCCTTCCCTCCCCTGCATGCATTGCGAGGGGGATGGAGGGTCCTCCCTCCCTCGCTGGTTTCCTCGACAGGTATAATCACTCCTAGCTCCAGAGAGAGAAAACAGTCAGTAATTTGGTTTACTTCTTTTGTTTCTGTTTAAACTTGAGGAAGAAGTAGACCAGATAGCAACAACATAGCAGATCGGAGAGGAAGACGTAGACCAGAGAGGAGGAAGACCAGAAATGAGGAAGACGCAGGTAAAAATTTTTCGACGAATATAGCAGATCGAAGGGGGAGATGCAGACCAGAGAAGAGTAAAACAACGGATCGGAGAGGAGGACGCAGATCAGAGAGGAGAAAGACGTTAGTCGAACAATTTGCGTCGAAAAGGAAGAGCAGAACAGGTGCATCAAAAATTTCGAACTGTATTTTTCTTGTTGTTTATAGTGTTTCGGGCGAAAAAACGAAAATTACAAAAAATTTCCGAAAAATAGAAATAAAAACTTGAAATAATGTAATTTTAGCTTTTGTAAGTTTTCTTTTCGTATTTTCACAAAAACAAAATTTCGCGAAAACGCATTCCTTGGGTGCTGGTACTTGCTGAGGCTGCTCTTCAGTAATTCCTTAGTTAAATCGCTTTTCTGCCTATCAAGCCTTGTGACTACATCTGTTATCATTTCTAAAAGATGATTAATGTGTGCCTCATTGAGGAATGTGACGATTCACCTATTTCTGGTACTTCCTTAGCTCGAGGCATCTCGTCTCTAAACCCAAAAAAAATATAAAAAAATCCTTAACTTGAAGGATTAGAATGTAAACAAATTCAAATATTTTATTATACGCCAAAATTTACCATACATATCACACTATTATAAACATTACAACTTCATACCTCACTAAAAAGAGTTTACTCCACTAATTCTTAAATGTTCTATAATCCTCGCTACAACCTGATTGTTCCAAAATTTGATTGTAGCATTAGTATTTATCTATCATTATCCGCCACGTCCTTAGTCAATGTATATACGCAATAGTGGACCATCAACTTTACAAGAGCAGGGAGATTTTCTTGTAACTGGTCCAACATCTTCTGCTCTTATTCCATAAACATTACAATAGTCAGGAGGTGTGGTTGGATCAGATTCCAAGCGGTAAGGTTGAGGTGGAAGTACATCCACTATTGGAGATGTGATTGCATAACCTTAGTGGCTCAAATGTATTCCATCTCGACAACTTTGTGTCTAACATCATCAAATTACCATTCCTATTATGGATGTGTTGGAGTTTGGTGTTAAATTGAAATCGATCACACATCCGCTCTAAAGCCTTGTGTACAATACCTAACTAGGAGATTATGATGACAAACAACACTTTTATGTGTCTTTGGTCTCCGAAATACCCATGTCCTAAATAGGCGATAGATCACTTATTCAAGAAGCTCAAACGACTGTTGATCGATTTCTTCCTCATGAGCTTTCATATATTTAATATAAATATCATTCTCAGTAAATATCAAATCATCCCATGGACCCGTGATATCTTAATAATAGAAGGATTAATGTAATTTCCTAAGAAATATGGTCATATTACTAAAGTATTGCATCTCTTGGGCAACCTTAAAGCTCTTATACCAAAACTGTGACGCCCCAAATTCGAAACATGTAGAATTTGAGGTATCATTAAGGAAACCATACTTTATCAAGACCAACAGTTATCGAACAACCACTCACTAAATGATATACAATGCTAGGATTGTATTACCATACATTTGATAGAGTCGTAGATAATACAATAGTCAAAAAAGACTTTCTATAGTGTACATATTCTATCAATGCATACTCATAATACAATTATTCTAAAAGGACTTTCTACACTACACTAGGAAATGAAAGTCTTTGTTTATAACACAAAAAATTGGTTCGTCATCTTCAATAGGTTTCTCATTTACGGAGTATCTTAAGTTATCCTCAGTCTCGAGAGGTGTATAATGCAATTCTTCATCTGAAAATAATATTGATATGGGGGTGAGTTCTGAAAAAAAAAAAAAAAAAAAAACTCAGTAAGTAGCCAAATCATCCTTACCTTGTCATAAAAATATGTATAACTAGGATTTTCAATTAGCGTATAAAAAAACCACGAATAAAAATGTTTCAGCTTTCAAAAATAAAATAAACTACCTAGCAAATGAGATGATATAGTAATATTTGTGGAGACAAGCCATGACATCTACGCCCATATATAGTGATGTGCATTAAGCCGTCCTCTAATCAGCACCGTATGCGTGTCATGATAATCTTGTCGATAGAACAAAACATGCCCGATTGCACGCCCAATCCAGCAAGGCCCAGACAACACTAAGCCCATTATTGGCAGGATCCAGAAGGCCAGACCCAAATTGTAATGCGCCACTAAGCCCACACGGCACGTGGTCAAGCTCAATACTCGTAAGCCCTGATAAGGCAAGAGTAAGCTCCGATAAGGCAAATATCTGGGGAATCGACCCAAGATAGGCATGCCAACAAAACTTTGGTTCCGACTAGGAAACAAATATTGAACTATAAGTCAGGCAAGGAAACTTCCTTGCATAGAAAACTCTCAGAAAGGGAAACCTCTCCTGCAAATCTAGGAGCACAATTCGTGTAGGAAAACTTCCTTACATGGACAACTCTCAACAAGGAAATGATCTCCAGCAAATCATTTTCCCTAAACTACCCCACCAAAGGCCTAGCCGAACAATGACTCTCTCACTATAAATAAGAGATAAGGCCGGTGAACAAAGGTACGCTACATAAATCTAGTTTACATCTTTAAGTCTCTCATAAGCCTTATCTAACTTAAGCACCAGAGTGCCATCGACCACCACACCGTGGTCCTTGGCTCACGTGCATTCCCCGTGCAGGTTTAGGTAAACGCAAAACAATAAAGCAAAAATCGACCACATCAGTTTGGCACCGTCCGTGGGGACGACAGAGTTCCTCAAGAAAAAAATTAATACCACCTTTCCAGATAACTAGAAAGATGGTGACAACAAGGTCTCGCAACAATGGAGATGCTATGGAACCCTTGGACACTCGAACCAGCAGAGTGTCGCCCGCTCCGGTGCCACCGTCACCGTGGGAGGAACCCTCTCAAATCCTCACGCCGGTGGCAGCCACGGCAGACCCAAGGGTGGATCTACTGTCAACCCAAATGCAGCAAATCACACAAGCGGTGGAAGTACTCAAACAACGAAATTCGCAATCCGTAGAAGGAGACCGTGAGCAGCGAAGAGCCCCAACCCCAGAGAGTTCTAGGAAACACGTTCAGGAGAGCCTCACTGCCTCATCAGCTTCTCAATGGACCATAGGTGGAGGCAGTGTTCTAAAAATCGCTAGGCGCTGGGCGGACGACGAGCAGGTGCCTAGCGCCCAGGGGCCTAGGCGGTCTTAGGTTTTGTATTATAACTTTAATAATTTACAAAAGTTAAGCATAATACCTTATCAATTACATCCAATTTAATGCCAATATACATATGCAAAATTTAAAAACATGAAAAATTAACAATCGTGAACAAAATTTATTAAAACTCAAATGACTGAAGTTGGTCATGATGGGTACTTTATATAAATTTGAATTTGTGTACTCTTTTATTTTTCTTCAAATTGCATGAATAACCTCAGTTATGTTTGATAAAATCTATATTAGTAAAATTGGTACCGACAGATCCTTTGAGAATTCCATTAAGTAATCATCATTTGCTACATTTAGACATATACTGAATAAAAAACAATTAAATAGTTTATATCTAAAAAATAAAATAAGAACACAATCAGCCTTATTAAACAATAAAAAAAATAAAATAAATAAAAATCGCCTAGACCCCGCCTAGAGTCCGCCTAGACCCTGCCTAGATCCCGCCCAGACTGCCCGCCCAGCCATTAATCTGTGCGGTTTTCCACCTTTTAGCGCCTAGGCAGCCGCCTAGGATGATTTTTAGAACACTGGGTGGAGGAGCGGCAAAGAAACCCATCGTTCATAGCCGATGGGCACGTCTCGCACAACCCCACTCGAAAAGGGGCCACAAGCCTAGACGTACCGTTCAACCTCACTATCCTTCAATTCATGGATCATATCATGGACAAACTGCTACCGAAGAAGTACACCCCGCAAAATCTGGAGTTTTACAATGGGACGAGAGACTCGTCCGACCACTTGCGCCACTCCCTGCACGTAATGGCACTCAAGGAAGGGTTCAATGCGATAATGTTTCGATCATTCCCTACTAGCATGAAGAAGTCAGTGCTGACCTGGTTCCACTGCCTCCCTCCAAAGTCTATTGATTCATTCTAGACATTGGCGATAGTATTCCTCACACGCTTAGTGGGTAGCCAACGAATCAATAAGAGCTCGCACTATCTGCTGACCCTAAATCAAAAGCATAACGAGATTTTAAGGGAGTACGTCACTCATTTCAACGATGAGTTGACCCTCATTGACGGTTGTAGCGATGACACTGCTGTCACAACCTTAACTTCAGGTTTGAGGAGGGGCAAGTTCTATGACTTCCTTACTCTGGACCCCCAACCAATATGGCGGATTTGCAGAAGGATGCCTAAAGATATATCACCCTAAACGAGATGTTGACCGTCAAGAATGAGGCAGAATCAGAAAAAAAATCTTCTGTCCCTAGGGACAAGAAAGAGGGGAAGAAGAAAGAGGATGACCACAAGAACAAGAAGAAACACTATGACAGCAAGACCGACTTAGGCCGCACAAGGCCTTTAATTATGTCGGGTCCAAATCTGTCACCCCTCTCAATTCCAGTCTATCTGACATCCTCGATTCTATGAAGAATTGGGAAGAAATGAAGTGCCCCCAAGCATCAAGGAGACCTCGCTCGACGCAACAACAATAAATATTGCGCCTTCCATAAGGAGAGCGGACATGATAATGAGGATTGCAAAAACCTCAGAGGAGAAATCGAGTACTGGATCATGATAGGCAAACTCAAGGAGTTTCTGAGCTCAGACAAAAGAAAGGGTCGAGCAAAGGAAAGAGAAGACGTTGTCAAGGAGATTGAAAAACAAGCTCCTGACATCATCCTTGTACTTCATGGGGTCGGTCTTGAGGGGGAGCAATCAAACAGGTCCTGCAAGAGAACGCTGATCGAGATGCAGATGCCACCCTAGTGTGAAGAACGACAAGTGCAACATGCATGAGTTCAGAGCCCGATCCCACCATTGACGTTTACGGATAGGGATCTCCAAGGGTACATTCTCCTCACAATGACGCCCTGGTTATCTCCTTCCTCATCATGAAGTGGGAGGTGAAAAAGGGCCTTGGTGGATACAGGAAGCTCACTTAATGTCATGTTTCTCAGAGAATTCCACAACATGTAGCTCCAGGAGAAAGACTTAACCCCCGCTTCCCATCCCATTGTTGGATTTAGTGGAGAAAAGTGCTTCCCCATTGGGAAGATCAATCTAACGGTGGAGACGGGAGAGCCATAATTGCGGAAGTACCTTGTCCAAAAATTTATGGTGGTTGACGCTCCGTCCACCTACAACATTATTCTGAAAAGGCCATGGTTTCATCGCATGGAGCTAGTAGTTTCCACTCTGCACCAGTGCTTAAAATATACTGCCAATCAGGCTCAAGAAACTATCTTTGGAGATCAACCAACAACAAGAAACTGCCATTATGTGGCCCTGAAACAACTGAATTGCTGCCAATTGCAGCTCAGGCCCGCGGAACAGATATGTTAGGCACCGGGCCTAGACAAAAGAGGAGAATCATTCCACAGGGGCGGAAGAGCCCCGACAACCGAAGTGAGGATATGCAGAGCGCCAGAATTCAGAGCTGGAAGTACAATCCACACCAATATAAAGCTAAGTAACGATACTTTAGCAAACCGACAATCTACTCCAAGAGCTGATAATCAACAATGAACTGCCTACCAGCACGAAGTCCACTATTCAGTAACTTCGCTAGCTTTGGTAAAACAAGACACTCCGCTAGAGGGACTATGCAATCCGAGCCAGGACCATATGTGCCTCCTTCAGAGTCGGGTTAGCTTAGTCCCCGCTCGGAGTTAAATTATTTTTTTGCTTTGACTTTTTTTCCAGTTTAGGAGAATTGTTCGTACTAGACATATTCTAGAAATATAAAAAATTTTATTGATTGCAATGAAAGTTATTACAAAGCTTGCCA
Source organism: Berberis vulgaris (assembly GCA_963556465.1). NCBI lineage: Eukaryota > Viridiplantae > Streptophyta > Magnoliopsida > Ranunculales > Berberidaceae > Berberis > Berberis vulgaris. The sequence continues at coordinate 74,129,415 of OY747124.1, read as the reverse complement.
ATCTACTACAAGTATTTAAGTCTGACGCAAGTATCTATCTGCTGAAACAAGCGTAAAGATTTCGCTCCGCCAATCTGCCTCTAGAAGAGAAGGTGGTGAAAATAGAATGTTTGAAAAAGAAGCCGCAAGAGAGCGTTCAATTCATTGCTTCATCGAATCACCTTGCAAGGATGATTTGAAAGTAGTAACATGAACCTCGAAACGAAATGCATATATCTTCGCTCCATCAATCTACCCTGCAAAGAAAATTTGGAACTAGAACATAAGAAGGTAGAGGAGGATGACTCTCAAGAGGGGAGCGCCTGAGGTGCTGCTGAGTTAACATCCCTGGAAATAAGATCACATTCATCAGAGCTCCACATCGCCAACCTACCTTCCGGCTGTGGCGTCACGTGTGAAGCCTAATAGATACAGTGGGAATGACCGCCCTAAAATTAGTTGCGGGCATAATTTCAGAGACTAGATGGCGTAAGAGGCCTTGGGAGCACCAAAAAATGGAAGACAGACCTGACCCCTAAGGGGGAGTTCGTAATGCTTCTTCGCAATGTAAGAAGATATTACAAGATCTCATGAAATCAATCAAATGCTCACCCGAATTAGGTGGCATTGCATAATAGCAGGTCTTATTAAGACCCAATGCCACAAATATCCGAACATTCGAATACTCCAGTAACAAAGATTTTCCTTCTGCCTTTGGAAAACCCAAATCATATGCTCTAGAAAGATGCATTCGATCAACATGCTCTACAACACTCATTGCAATGGACCCTGAGCGCCCATGGAATAAGGAGCGTGCCTACAAAGTATTATCAGTAAATCCCGCGACTGTTCATTAAAGCTGGTCAATCTATTACTAGTCTGATCAATCGATCGAACTTCAGAATCAAAGCGCTAGGAAACTAAGTCAGACTTGCACGCCCAAAATCTTATTCTGACCAAAGCTTAGTCAGCTCCGACTGATTCCAATAGCTTTTGGTCTGCTCTAACACCTAGCCCGCCAAAAGCGGACGACGATGGGTTAGAAAGTGGGAGCTTAGTCAACATTTTTGACACCTGACCGCGATAGCTTTCTAGGGACCATTGTCCAACTACAGATAATGGTTGCCGAACTTAACCAAAGCTTAGTCAGTTACGACCTATGATGAATGCTTCTGGTCAGCTTTAACGCCTAGTCCGTTAAATGGGTGTCAACGATTTAGAGAGTGGCAGCTTAGTCATCGCTCTGATGCCTGATCGAGATAGCTTGCCAGGGATCATTGTCCAAACATGGGAAATAGTGATTGAACCTGACCAAAGCTTAGTTGGTGACGACTGATGACAGTGGATTTTGGTCCGCTCGAAGCCTAGTCTGCTAATAACGGATTCCGACGGCTTAGAAAGTGGGAGTCTAGTCAGCGCTCTCGATGCCTAATTAAGATGGCTTGCCAGGTATCACCCTTTTAAGCAGATGGTGATCGCCGAACCCGACCAAAGCTTAGTTAGTGGCCATTAATGACAATGGATTTTGGTCTGCTCGAAGCCTAGATTGCTGCGCGCAGATTCCGACGGCTTAGAAAGTGGGAGCTTAGTCAGCGCGACGATGCCTGACCGTGATGGTTTGTTAGGGATCTTTGGCCAACTACAGACAATGATCCCCGAACCTTGCCAAAGTTTAGTCAAAACGATTGACGATGATAACTTCTGGTTCACTCCAATTTCTAGCCCGCTAAAAACGAATGACGATGTAAAGTGGGAGCCTAGTCAGTGCCATCGACACCTGATTACTATGACTTGCCAGGGACCACCGTTCAATAAAAAATGTTGGTTGCCAAACCTAACCCCGGTTTAGTCAGTTATAGCTGGCTATAACAACCTCTGGTCCAACTAAGCCTATTCCACCAATAGCAGGTAAAAACGAGTCAAAAGTCTGGTCGAAGCTCTGGAAGCTCAACCCGGAGGACTCGCGAAGACTATTGTCCGAACATGTATAACGATGCACGTGCTAGAACCATAGTCTGACTAGTTCGCTTACAATAGCAAGAGGAACTGTTGGTTCAACATACAGCCAAACCGCCAGGCAAAAGGTGAATTACACTCCCCGATTTCTAAAAGAATTTTTATCAGAATTGCACGAACTATCCCATCATAAGCAGTCAGAACTCTCACCAGATCAATCATACGACCTCCTGACCTAGCAGAGCCTCTCGTCTGACAATTAATGTCGTGATAAGACAAAACAGATAAAAGCTAGCAAGAACGTAAAAGAAAAACGTACAAGTATATAGTACTATTCATTTGAAAGCAAAGAAGTACAAGGTTCACTCCTCATCAGGAGGAGAATTAGATATAACAGAGCCGAACTTAACAAAAGTAGGAGACATATCTGTACGTATTGTCTCTCGATCACCCTCATCATGGTCGCCTTCTTCTTTAGACAAATTAGATGCCACTCCAAACCCCACATATGCAACCTCTTTATAATAGGAGAGATCCATGTCGGTATGCTCCTCCTTCATAAGCTGCAACAGCTCCAACCTTCCATGCATGATTATGCTAAACTCCAAATGTGCCATAGGCTTTAAGAAGCTTTTCCTTGCGCACCCTTGATTCATCAAACTCCTGCTCCAGCTTGGACCACTCGATGCCCAGCTTATCATTAACAACACTTAGCTCATTTTGTGCTAGAAGGAACTGCTCCTTAGCGGTCTGCACGCCCTTGGCATTAAAATAAACATCAACCTCCAACTGTTGACATGAGACAGCCCATTCAGACTCCTTCTTGACCCTCTTCGCGTGTAAAGCCTACAATTCAGCCTGCACTCCAGCCACAGTTTCTCAAGCAAATTGTAAGTCATGACGGACAATGTTCAATTCATTCTCGAACCGATCCCTCGCGGACATTGGCCTTGCCAAGTTGGACTCAAGTGTTTCCAAACGAACCTTCTGAGCATTCGATCTTGTGCGCCAGGACTCCGCTCCATTATCTGAGCTCGCTTCAAGTTGCTTTTTCAACGACTCAATCTCGTAGAAAGCGTCAAAGTATGACTTCCGCAAGTTTGCAAAGACTCGCTCAATAGTATACACTCTCACGAGCAGCCTATACTTCAGTCCCTGCTGCTGCCACTTGATTCAGGTATGACATCCCCAACACGAGATGCTTCTACCCTTTATCCATAAGCTCTCCCAGCGTCTCTCCTTCTAGCTTCGGAGCACAGTTTGTCAGCCAGTCATTCCATCTGCTAATGTGCTTCCTGAAAGCATAAGAAATGTCAACCTCTTGATGCCAAGTTTGGTTGCCAATTTTTACCACGTTTGGAGCAAATAGACTGTTTCGTGCATCCGGATGGAGGTCCTTCAGGATCGGAAACACTCTAGTACCACCCTTTACTGCGTCAGGGACCTCATCTACAACTTTCCCCTTACTCGCAATGATCGGCTCTCTTTCACGAGCTAACTCAGAACCAGTTGACGGGGAAGAAGGAAGTGAGTTATTCCTTGGACCCATCGCCACTTCAATACGAGGATGGGCGCTAGACGGAGGACAATATGGGCGACATGGAGGCGACCTTTCGCCATAATGAAGACAATCAAGTGACTCTTCAACGGGCCTAGCAGGACAAACAAAGTCTTTCAACGAAAAGGGACAATCTAGTCCCACACCAAACAAAGCTTCCACGCCCGCTTGCAGCGACGCTCTGTTTAGAGCCTCTGCATGGTACTCGGCTTTGTTACATCTTCAACCCCAACCATTTGCAGATATTCCCTCTCCAAGTCAGGAAGGAAAATGGGAGCCTTTTCCTGAGCGTCATACCTTTCGGACACAACGGTTTCCACCCCAATGGACGAGTCAAGAACCTCTCTGATGGCTTCACGCCCTTTGGACAAAGCTGAACGCCCACGAGCATGCTTAAACATAACACAAGGCCTTTTCAAACGAACAGGAAAATGAAGCGCCTCACATAGTTCTGCCCTCCTTGAAGGGCTCAAGATCTTAATATTTGGGAACTTCCTCTTTATTGAGATAGATACGCCTTCGGGCTTTGGCTTCGAAACCCTAAAAAGAGTAGGAGCCTCATGCCAATGATCCCACAGTCCGTTGCGCTTGATGTTAGAAAACTTAACGACATCCTCTATCTTTAGACGAGGCATGTCGCGAAACGCGTCCAAAGCTGCTTTATCCTCAACGAAAATTGATGAAGTTGAGAATTTCTCTACGAAAAGCGCAAATGTCAATCTGATATGCATTTAACACAAGCGAGATCAAAAAAAAATTGAACTTACTCAGTTGCCTGAATTCCCGCTCGACCGGACGACCAGCAAGCTCGAAATACTTCGAGTCTACGAAGACCATGAAACAAAATTTCTGCCAATACTTAAAATCGTCAGGCAGATTTCCAAAGCAATCCGACGAAGTTAGCACGCACGCAACATGCTCATTTATCCCAGAACAAATAAGCAATTTGATCACCCTTGAAGATACTTGGATACCAACATCCTTCGCCCTAACCAAGATGGCGATTACAGTCCTATACCCATTCGACACTAGTTGAGTGGGCACAATGCCGAGTTATGCTAGGAATTCTTAGATCTCCTTGATAATAGGAAAGCGGACACCTAATTGAAGCATACCCCGGTGAAGACAGACGAACCCTTTAGGGAAGAGCACCAAATCCTCAGGAATCCCGTACATTTCATGGAGGACTTCCAGATTCGACTCAGAAAATGACCTCTCCTCAAAGAACTTGCGACCCTTAGCAAACATTTCATCAGAAAGCTGATTAAGGCATGCCATGAGAGATCGTACAAGCTTTCGATTACGAAGGTTGAACAAAGTCAAAAGCACAGAATGCGGTACGACAAAGTAGAGTCTCTAAGATCGAAAGAGTAAAGAAGCCAAACTTCACAGAGAGGAGATCTATATAGAAAACAGAACTCTCGCCTTTTTATCTTTCAAGCAGACGCTCGCCCAATTAATGAAGCTCGTCGCTCGAGCAAACGATTCAGACTCAACCATCATGACTGCATAGTTGCTTCAGGAAATGACTTGGTAGACCGATGAGCTGACCCACCAACTCAGGGGGAGTAGCTAATGATACATCAAACTGTCCTCTGATTTGCACTGTAAGCGTGTCATGATAATCATGTCGACAAAACAAAGCATGCCTGATTGCACGCCCAATTCAGTAAGGCCCAGATAACACTAAGCCCATTATTGGCAAGATCCAAAAAGTTAGACCCAAATTGCAAAACGCCACTAAGTCCACATGTCACACGGCCAAGCTCAATAGTCGTAAGCCCTGATAAGGCAAGAGTAAGCCTTGATAAGGCAAGTATCTAGGGAATCGACCCAAGACAGGTGGACCAACAATACTTTGGTTCAGACTAGGAAACAAATACTGAAGTATAAATCGGGTAAGGAAACTTTCTTGCATGGACAACAGTTAGAAAGGGAAACCTCTCTCGCAGATCTAGGAGCACAAGTCGTGTAGGGAAACTTCTCTACACGGACAACTCTCAACAAGGAAAGGATCTCCAACAAGATCTCTTTCCCTAAACTATGTCACCAAAGGCCTAGCCAAACAAGGACTATCTTACTATCTCACTACAGAAACCCAGTTTACAGCTTTAAGCCTCTCCTAAGCCTTATCTAACTTAAGCTTTGGAGTGTTATCGACCACCACACAGTGGTCCTTGGCTCACGTGTGTTCCCTGTGCAGGTTTAGGTAAAGACGAAGTAGGAGAGCAAAAATAGACTACATCACATAGTACTACTCATGTGTCCACTTACTATTAAGAACACAACATAAAATTATTTATTTGAGAACAACATTATCAAATATTTCTTTCACTTTCATAATAAGGGTATTTGAATCGCAAGTGCATGGTTATCTATTGAGTTAGATAACAACAAGTACAGGTCGAATCCCACAAGGAGAGCTATAAAATTCGAAAAACTAATATTTAAATCGCTTTTGAAACTTAACCTAGTTAGAAAAGAAGTGATTGGTGAAGTGTTCGAAATAAAAATGCAAAGTAAAACCTAAATGTGAGAGTTAGGGCTTTGAGTTTACCATCATGAGTAGATGACACCTTTAGGCCACTCTTAGATTAATCATTCCAAATTCATTAACACATCCTAAGGTAGATTCTCATCTCACCTTAGGATGGAAAATATGGCTTTATGAGCAAATTGATTTCAAGCTTAAGTATATTAGTAACCTAAGAATCAAATGTGGAGTTAAAAGCATATAAGGAATCAATACTTAAATGAAACACCAAATATCTAGCAAATCACAATGAAACTTAGACTAAGAATATATTAACATTGTAAGGGGCTTGTTAGAGAAATTGCAAGTATAGAAACTTATGTAATCTTGAGCTTAAGAAGTAGAAAAAGAAAACATGAGTTGAATTCATATAATGAAACACAAAACTTCTAACTTACCTCATAGATTCATGACACAACCAAACTACAAGACCAATCTAACTACACATGATTTTCTAATACATGAAAATGGAAATAACTAATCTAAAAAAGAGCCATCTAGGAGCTATCCTCCCATAGGCTCACCCACACCCTAAGGTGAGATGTTAGCCAAACATGGTAAGCTCTTGGCCAAACTTCACTTATTTCTCTCTAAACTACAACTACTTCAATTATTTCTCTATCAAAAGTGTTTCAAAGTATATCCTCTCAAGTATCTCCATATGTGGGGTATTTATAGATGAAGAAATGTGAGACTTATAGGTAGAAATAATGGGGTGGAAGGTGGAGTGAAAAAATGTGGAGTGCAAAAGTGATAAAGTAAAGATATGGAAGAGTGTAAAAGTGAAATAAGGTGAAGCTTAAAAGTGAGCTTAGATAGTGGAGTTTGTAGAGATTTTTTTGGCTATGATGAAGTTTCCATGTGGATGTTCAAATCTTCAAGTTGATATCCTCGAGATCCGTAGATGATGATACTTTGTGGGCTTAAGTTCATGGGTCTTGGGCTTGAAAATCTTTGATATTTGGCATTGCATATGTGAACTTCCAATGAGCTTTTTAGTTGTTGAACTTAGCCTTATTGTGTCATTTTGTGTATGATTTGAGATTAGTGTTTGATATTCTACAAAATACACATAATGAGATATTTTTATTAGATAATGGGACATAACAAATATAGAATTAGGGACTTAAAATGTATCATTTATAAGGCTATCAGTATTTACTACCCAAACATTTACTTTGGACCACTAGTCATAAACCAGTTTTAGCAACACCTCGGTCAGGGTATTATTATTATCCAAATTAACCGGATGGACGCCTCTTATTGCCTCAAGTTGTCACTATTTGGATGAGGTTTTCCATTGACCCATGCTGCAACTTACCATATGGAGTTACACGTTGCTGATTTAGTGGTGGCCAAACACATCTCCACTACTAAAATGTACTCATTGGTCAGATGGGGATCACTACATGTTGATCAAACATAACTACTAATGCGTTGGTAAAATGCTGGCCCATTAAAATGTTGGTGATGTGTAAGACATCTCCAGATATTCTAGAGATCCAGGGTTAATACAATTCTCGTGTCAAGCCAATCAGGCACACATGTATACTATTGTCCTCCAATCATACCACACGTCAATCTTGTTTAAACAGGTAATTTTGACAAATTTATGTGATAAATGCCTTTTGAAATCATATCGAGTAATAAGTATAAAAACATGCAATTGTATTGTACAAAACTATTCATTCTCATACAAGATATATATAGGATGCAAATTTTTTTAAAAGAATATGAGTAGTATATAAGTACTTCATATTTCAAATTCTCAACTCACTGTACCTAATCAAAGTTTCAAGGATATTAATATAGGTTTTAAAGGTATGCATTTTTAAGGGAAATATTACAACATAGAATTCAAAGAATGTACTTGAAACACACCAACATATAATTCCTAACTTGGAAAGTATATAAGTGAATATAACAATACATGTCAAGGTCTGGGTGAGTAAGAATACTTACAGAAATTGATATTCTTTGTTTCCCTGAGTTGTTTCCTTTCAAAGTCTCATTAATAGATGTCGATTTCCCTACTAGAAGTATTTGTATTTGTTGTATGTCTTTTTTGGGAAGTTCAACACTATCAGTGGGTATATATATAGGGGAGAGGTCATTACTAGTTCAACATGGAGTTGACACATGTCCTTGGATTTGACGTGTCATTGAATTTGACACATGTCAACTTGGATTTGACACGTGTCATTGAATTTGAGGACACATGTCCTGGGTGTGAGTCCTCCTGGGACATGTATCACCCATTGATGTCAACACTTTATTGCGATGGATTCACATGAGTAATTTTTAGATACGATAATTTTCATAGGTTCACGATCTTAACTATTTCCATTATCGGTCAGGGTAGACATGATTCCTTCTAGTGGTCCATAATTTTTATTGTTCGATCTATATCAAATGTATCTATAATGATGTAACTTCTACAAGGAATTTGATATATTCAGTGAATTCTACAATATCGAAGGTTAAGATTGTTGAAGAAACTTAGTACGAATCACGAAGATTTCATTTCATTTAATATGTATCTTGATAAAATAAAACCATGTCTATTATCTAACACAGTTATTAAATGCTCGATTCTAGTCGTACTATAAGTAAAAAACTTGGGGGCATCACACATAGCGCTTGTTTATTTCTTTCTTGCTATTGTTGAAAATTATATTGTTTATTTCCCATCAAATGCAAATATTTTCCAAACCATTTTCGCAAAAAATAGAGAGATTGGAGGGGAGTGAGAAAGAAAGTGTCATTGTTCAACGGTTGGGAAATGAATGATCTATAGACTCTTCATGATAATGGCATAACACGCAACGGCTGGGAAGCATGATACCTCTCTTATTGATATTGTCAATAATGAGAACTATACCATGAAGAATAGTCCAAACTAACTAGTTAACTCTTGGAGGAATTTCTCTCTTCAAAATGAAATAGTGAAGCTTGGACACTCTGTCCAAGAGGTTTGCAGTAGAAAAGAGGGGGCAACAGTTTCTTATAACTTTCCTTTAGTGAGAAATCAAAATCCCTACCATTCCAAAGCCATTTTATCTGACTCCAAGTCCAAGACAACATTTTAGTGAGAGCGAGAAGGTTGATCATTTGGGGAATTTCGCGGTCATTCAGATTTCTTCTAAATGTTAGAATTATTGTCCCAATATTCTATGATCTTCCTTTGTTTATTCTGAGCAACATTAAAGATTGCAGGAAATGACATTTTCAAAGATCTCCAATCCACTTTTGATCCTAAAAATTAATCCTCTCACCATTCTGATCCTCGAAATTGAGGCATCAATTTTATAATACCTTTCCACAAGGAACAACCATAAAAAGAGGATGGCTCCTTGGTGAACCAGTTAGCTGGGAGACCCCAAATTTATCAGCAATAACCTGCCTCCACAAAGCGTTAGTTTTTCACAACAAATTCCAAATTCATTTGAATATGAGAGACTCGTTGAATTATTCTGATTATTTGGGCAAACCTGTTTCCAATTTAATAAGTGAAAATTTTGCTGGATTAAGAAGAAATAAAAGGAAATCTCTAATACTCTTTTCAATACGATAAAAAACTAGAGCTAGGATCACACACAAAGACACCATGTGCACAAGAATAAATGCAATGGTGCTTTGAACGAGAGTTGTTCTTCCAACTTTAGCAATATATATTTTCTTCCAAGTAGATAGCTTGCACTTAATTCTATCAATAGTGTCATCCCAAACTCTAACATTTCTTAATTTAAAGCCAAGGTAAGAGCATGATAAAGGCCTTAGGACTCACTAAGTTGTTGTTTACAATTAAGGACACTACTAAAAAAAACCATATAAAATTTAATTCGTTTTGATATGTTTGAGTTGAAATTTTGAGTAAAAATTGTGGTAACCCTAGAAACAACTTGCGATCACTGAACAAAGTCTTTACAAGTAAAGAAAAAGTGTGTTAGAAAATTTGGAACAAAGAAATGTTAGTATATGTTCTTGTTGAAAGGGTCTCGCTTAATGGTCGAAAGTGGAATTGATAGTGATGTGTGGATTTCATAATCATAGTTTTCCTAAGACTTTGTTCAATCATTCTGGTGCTTAGAGATTGACACAAGAGGAGTTGGACATTCCCATTGAAGTGACATAATCGGCGTTAAAGCAAAAAAACATCGTTAATATTTTGAAAAAAAAAATTGTGGAGAATTTGTCAACCTTACACATGGTGACAATGCGAGAAATGTATTTAATTATACTATATGGAAGGAAAAAATACAATATGACATGTGATGAAATGTTTAATAGAATATAAGTAAATATTGTCATTGAAATGATTTTGATACCAAAGAAGTTACTAGCTTATTTTGGACGGATCCATTATTAATTTGTAGATTTGGCAAAAAAAAGTCTCATCGAGCTCTAATATTCAATTGCAAGTATAAAAGCAAAGATTTCAAGTATCCTTTACTTGACACCATTGAGGCTACATCAATAATTTTATTTTCAATATGGCATTTAGCTTTATGTGTGCCAAAAAGGAAGATTATTAAACTTTGGCATAAGTGATGTTTGATCCGATCAAAGTGCCTAATGTTTTTATTACAAATTGCGAGATGACATTGATGAAAACAATTTGCCCAAAGTTATCAGAAGGTACAAATCTTTAATGCATATTTCATATTTCAAAGAACTTGACAACCATATGCAAGAAACATTTTGAAACGAACAATTAGAAAAAATTTTAAGTCATTAGAATCAGTTGATAATAATCGATATCCCGAAGGAATATGAGCAAAGTTTGAAGTGGTTTATATAAATGGAAGGCATATACCAATGTCATCAAGTACGTTAAAACTCAATGGATACTATTGTTGGAAAACCATTTTGTTACAATGAATTAATTGAGTTGAAGGAGTACATGTCAAATTGAGGAATCACATAAGCACAAGTCCCCAAAGTACATTTCGAACGCCCATAATATGTACAATATGAAAAAGGGCAAATTCATTCTATTAAGGAATCATTTGAAGTTATTATACAATGTTCAAAATCCACATCACACCATTTAAAAAAGATTTGAAGTAGAACGTCTCATTGGGATTTGGAGTTCTTAGTGGATGAGTTTAAAAGAACCATAGGGGTTGACGTCTTGGTCAACAATTGTGGTCATCATTTGAGGTGGTTTTACTCATTGTCGTATACATGTGAGCTTAAACAATTACGCATGGAACAAAAGCTTATTCCTTTGGATGCTATTGATGAACGTTGGATTATACTTACCGTGCTTCTACTCTGACTTAGTACATCACAATCAACTATTTGTAAAATATGCAAAAAGATTAAATATATATTTTTAACAAATGAGTGACAGGTAAAATAATAATTATAGACAAAAAAATTTAGAGCTTGCGAAGTCATAGATTACTTGGTTGGTTGAACTGATTGAACCAATACAAGGGAAGAGCAGACGACCAAATAAGTTCATCATATGGAGAAGTCGACCAAAAGGAATTCTTCTAAATTTGAATATGAAAAAAATTCAATAGGAGTTTATGAAAGGCAAGAAGTCGGAGCATACACATAAGACTATGGCGAAAAATTGTTTAGCGAGAACCTGAAGTTGTTATGTTACTCACATCCTCACATGACATAAATGAATAGTCTAAACTTAATAGAGATTACATACTTAACATTGGGGATATTGAAGCGAGTGAAAATTGTGGCCTTGAATTTTTCTTCACTCTTCTATTTGTTAAGAAAAAAAGGTGTAAATAGTAAATTGTATAAAAGATAAATTTTATACAATATTAAGCTAGTGATAACTGCAAAATTAATGACTTCAAGCTTCAATTAAATCTTCATGACCCGCATAGAGTATGAAGTATGAACAGTAAATTGACTTCCCATTACTTTATAAAAAGTATGAATAATAAGTTTACGAGAGTATGAACTTTAGATTAATTTTATTTAATGGTTAATTAGCTATAAAGTAGATTATAAACTATAATTTCAATTTGACCTTAGTTTATTCAAGTTTAGTTTTCTAAATACTTAACTTGTTTATTTGTATGTGTTTATTTTTATTTTTGTATTTGAATATGAGACCACATAAGACTACGAATGATGGAGGCAATGACCCATCTTTGAAACATAGTGTTAAGGTAGATGGTCCTACGAAGGGAGTTGTCTACGTGAAATGCAAGCATTGCAGTCAAATGTTCAATGGGGAGTGAAGAGATTGGTGCAACATATAGCAACAATGCATAACGATACACGATCTTGTTCTAGTGCATCGGATGAGGTCTACCTAGAAGTGAAGACTTTACTTGAGGTTGGTGAAAGACAAGAAATTAAATGACAACACCGAGTTTCTAATAAATATGAGTTTATACTATCAAAGGAACATGGATGAAGAAGTGAATTTTAGTCTTGCCGCTGCCGATTTTAGTAGTAGTCAAATATCTACCAAATACTCTTATGGGATAGTGAGTGGGCCAATTGATAGTTTTTTGTAGGTTCTAATGATGACATAGATCCAAGTCGACCTATATAGAAGAAGTGAAACCACAATCAGTCAATTTGAAAGATTATAAAATCATTTCTTGAAATTGGACTTTTTTTTTAGAGTGACATTTCATTCAATCTTGTAAGTAGTATATCTTTCATAATTATATTTCTATTAGCTTCAAAATATGCAACTCATAATAATGGACATTATGTGAAACCACCATCGACACATGAGCTAAGGACTTGGACTCAATAAGGAACTGGTGAAATAATAAAATATGTGAAAAGCTATGGTCCCATACGGGAATTACAATCACGTCTAATGGTTTTAAACTGGTTTCTCCACCCATTTTGAGATTAAGCAATGACTTTATAATAGCATAATAAGTTACTTTCACATGGTACAAACAGGGTGGACCCAAGAATTTATATTAGGGCGGGCTGAACTATTATCAATTTAAGTTTGAAATCACAAAATATTATCAAAAACATAATATTTTAAAATTTCAAAGAATAATAATCTCAATTTTAATAACAAAGTTGAATTGATGTAGTTTCCAATATTATTTAGTACTTAAATCACAAAATATATTAAAAAAAAGTTATTTACATGTTAGGATAAAAAAGGGTAAAATGGTTTTTTACAATCTATATTACAATTCAGAGTGGTGTTTACTATTCATTGCTGACTGGGACAAAATTGAGGTTTGGAGATAAAAGATTGATAGCAAATTGAAAGTTGGGAAATGTGTTGAGATTTCATTTTCTATGAAAGCATGTTTGTAAATATAAATGAAAAGTTAAGAAAAAGTTGGTGGAATATACATGTGGCGGAGAGAGAAAATATTGTGTTTCTTTTTTCTCAAAATGAAAATTATCATAAATAATGATACATAAAAACGGTCACACCTCGGAGCCGTACACGTGTCATGATGATCTCGAGGAATTACGGCCTCAAGTGTCAGCCCAACACTAATCCGGCCCAAGCGATTCTAAGCCCGCTCAACTACAGTCTGCCGAGCGGACCCAAACTCTCACAACATGCTAGGCCCACACGTCTCACAACTATCCTCAATACCCTAAGCCCTCTTCAGGCAAGTATCTCGAGGATCAGCCTCGAACGGGCAACTGTAGCTGCTTTCTGCTTCCAACTAGGAAGCAAACACAAAAGTATCTTCCACACAGGGAAACTCCCTTCTACGGATTGTTCTGGGATTGGGAACTATCTCCCGCATATCTAGGAGCACAGAGCTAACATGAAACTTCCCTTCTATAGCACGACTCCTAATTAGGGAGGGATCTGCACGAAGATCTCCTTCCTAAACTACACCTACGATGGCCTGGTAGAACCAGGACTCCTTGCACTATAAATAAGACATGAGGTTGGTAAGGTAAGGTACGCTACAAATTCCCTGTTACAACATAACACCTTCCTCAGAGCCCTGTCTGACTTTAGCATCGGAGTGTCATCGGCCACCCCACAATGGTCTGTGGCTCACGTGCTTTACTTGTGCAGGTCAGCGAGACTAGGTCAAAGCAGGGAACGAAAAAAGACTGCATCAGTTTGGCGCCGTCCGTGGGGATGACTTAATTTTTAACTTTACACTAAGTGTGGTCTCCTTTCAAAACCTAGAGAGATGGTGACCACTAGGTCACGCAACAACAGAAAACCAAAAAACACATTTGAATCTCAGATCGTCCCTGTACCGCCTCTCTCGGCGGATCCTGTCGTGCGCGGGCAACCAACTTACGCTCCCGCGCCAACGGCAACACCGTTGAACCCTGGGTCAGATGTACGATTTCTCTTCATACACCACACTCTATCGATGATAAAGACGCCCGAATCAATGAATCAGAGCCCTAATGAGACGCTAGAGATGCATTTAACCCGCTTTAACAGTGGGTTGACCACCGTCTATGTATGCAGCGATATAACGACCGTCTCAGCCTTCATCAACGGGTTGCAAAAAGGAGAGTTTTACAACCGTCTGACATTGGACCCTCCAGCAAGCATGGTGGACTTGACAAAGGAAGCACAAAACTTCATCGTTCTGGGAGAAAGACGGAGGGGAACCGAACCCGGGGAACCATCGGTCAACGGAGTACATGTGCTTCATGGAGCACGTTCCGAGTCCGAACTATCCAACAGGTCCAGAAAGAGGGCTCTACGAGTTATGAGGATTCAAGCGATACGTGGCGAGCAACCGTCGCAATGTGATCGGAGGCACGACTCATCTGCTCCACTGGCATTTACACAAAAGGATCTCTAGGGCATATAATTCATGCACGACGACGCCCTGGTGGTGAAAATTTCCCTGGCAGACTGGGAGGTGAGAAGGTTCTTTGTTGATATTGGATGCTCAATGAACGTCATGTTCCTCCGCACGCTCCGCAGCATGCAACTAGACGAAGCAGCATTGACCCATGATAGTCGTCCAGTGACCGACTTTAGTGGCGAAAAACAGCGCTCCGTGGGAAAGATACAACTGACGATAACAGTGGGAGGGCAACCAACACATAAAACCCTGTTTAAAGAGTTCATAGTGATCGACACGCCTCCGGCGTACAATACGATTCTAGGAAGACCTTGGTACATCATATGGGAACGTCGGTCTCTACGTTGCACCAGTGCCTCAAGTACCCTACGAACCAAGCGATCGGAACATTGAGAGAAGATCAGTTGGCGGCAAGGGAATGCCAATACATGGCGATTTTGCCTCCCAGCAGTCCTCAATAGGCAACAAATCAAACGGCCAAGACTACCCTCCGAACATCCCGAAGCACAAGAGAAGAACAATAGGCCCTTGAGGAAGGCCTAATGCCGGACAACCAGAGGAAGAAACTGTCATGGTCTACCTCGAAAACCCTCGAAACAACAAGGTCATTCAGATCGGTTCTCTCTTAAGCAAGGTAGTGGCGAAGCAACTTAAGGAGCTGTTGTAGCGTAACTAGGACATTTTCGCCTAAACCATGCGGGATATGGTGGGGATCGATCTGTCGATAGTCACTCATTGCCTCGAGGTCGACCCCTCGAAGAAAACCATCAGGTAGAAGACGAGGCATGTGGGCCCAAAAGGAATGCGATCATAAACGAAAAGGTACAACGTTTACTCGACGCGAACATGATCAAAGAAGCGCGATACCCCGATTGGCTAGAAAACACTGTTTTCATAAAAAAAAAGAAAAATGGAAAGTGGTGAGTGTGCGTAGACTACACTGACCTAAACAAAGCCTGCCCAAAGGACAACTTCCCACTCCCCCGCATCAATTAGATCGTAGACGCCACTTCGAGACACAACCTACTCAGCTTTATGGGTGCCTATTCAGGCTACAATCAAACATTGACTCACCCCCCAGATCAAGAGAAAACCTCTTTCATAATGGAAAAAGGAATATATTGCTATAAGGTAATGCCATTCGGCTTGACGAATGCAGGGGCTACTTACCAACGATTGGTCAACCAAATGTTCAAAGAGCAGATCGGTAGAAATATGAAAGTATACATCAACGACATGCTGGTCAAGAACCTTTGCAGCTCCGACCACATACGAGATCTTGCCGAAGTATTCGACCAACTAAAAAATTACCGAATGAAACTCAACCCACAAAAGTGCAAGAGTTGAGTCGGGAAAATTCAAAGGCTACATAGTGAACAAAAGGGGGATCGAAGCCGATCCAAAACAGATTCAGGCTCTTCTCGACATGAAATCTCCGATTAATATCAAAGACGTTCAGAGACTGACTGGGAGAGTTGTAGCACTTAACAGATTTATGTCAAAGTCGTCCGACAAATGCCTTCCATTCTTCAAGATACTAAGAGGGAGCAAGGGATTCTCGTGAAACGAGGAATGCGAACAATCCTTTCAAAACCTGAAAGCATACATGGGGAGTCCAGTGCTACTCTCGAAGCCTGCGATAGGTGAAACATTATACCTGTATTTGTCTGTTTCCAAACACGCTATCAGTTCAGCCGTCGTACAAGATGACCAAGGAACCCAGAAGCCAGTATACTACACCAGCAAAACCTTTGTAGAAAAACACTATCCAGACCTGGAAAAATTGGCTTTGACACTGGTCATATCCTCTCGAAAACTGAGGCCCTATTTTCAGGCCCACTCCATAATGATCCTGACCAAACATCCACTCCACTCAGTATTGCATAAACCCGAGCTGTCTGGTAGGATGGTGAAATGGGCTGTAGAGCTCGGGCAGTTAGACATAAGCTACGCTCCAAGAACCGCCATCAAAGCCCAGGCGCTTGCAGATTTCATCGCTAAATTTACTGGCGGAGAAGAGCCAAGGGTAGACTTTCAACCCTCGGAATCAAGTGTCCAAGCATGGACCCTGCCCTGCGACAGATCTTCAACAAATAGGGCGAGCGAAACAGGGATCACACTCCGCTCCCTCAGCGGCTACACCCTCGAAAAGGCCGACAGATTTAGCTTCCCCGCCTCAAATAATGAGGCCAAATATGAAGCACTCCTGTTCGACCTTAAGCTAGCTTTCGGGATCGGCATAGATCACTTAACAACATACAACAACTCAAGACTAGTAGTCAACTAGGTCAAAGGAGATTTCAATAGCAAAAATCATCGCATGATAGCCTACCGCAACAATGTACTTGTCGTATTGGGAAAATTCAAGAGCTCCCAACTCACACAGTTCCCCCGAGACGATAATCAAAAAGCTGACGAGCTAGCAAAAGAAGCCTCGACCTCTAATGAAGTCTCCAGTGGCCTCATCAAGTATCAAGAGAAGTCAAGCCTCGACGAGGATGAGCACAACCGAATTGGATGACTCCGATACTGGAATATATAGCGTGGGGAGCTCTATCGACCAAGAAGATCGAAGCATGAAGACTTAAAAATAGAGCAGCAAGGTACACTCTCCTAAACGACAAGTTATACAAGAGATCGGTGATAGGGTCCCTGCTCCAATGCCTATCACCTTCAAAGGCAAGCCAAGTCTTGGGAACTATCCATAGTGGCATTTGCGGGAATCACCCAGGCGGGAGAACCCTCGCCCATAAGGCCCTAACTCTAGGGTATTATTGGCCAACCAAGCAGCGAGACGCCAAAGATACCATCTGCAAGTGCGACAAATGTCAGAGGTTTGCGCCATATACCCATATGTCGGCCCAGCCACTGACTCCAATGACTAGTCCATGGTCGTTTGCTCAATGGGAAATGGACATCGTCGGGCCGTTCCCAGCATCGGCTGGTAAAAAATTCCTTCTTGTTGCCGTCGACTACTTCACCAAGTGGGTCGAGGCAGAGCCCCTATCCAAAATAGGGTTGGTCCAGATCAAAAAATTCATATGGGCCACCATCGTCTGCAGATTTGGCATCCCCAGAGTATTGGTCAGTGACAACGGAACTCAGTTCGAAGGTAGCAAGATCAAAAAACTGTGCAAAAGTCTGGGAGTCAAGCACCACTTCTCCTTGCCAAGACACCCTCATGCCAACGACCAAGCGAAAGTTACAAACCAAACGATCCTAGTGGCCATCAAGAGAAAACTCGATGCAGCCAAAGGAAAATGGGTTCCAGAGCTACCAAGAATACTCTCGGCATATCGAACGACTAAAAGAATCCCTACCGAAGAGACACTTTTCGCCCTAGCATTCGGGTCGAAAGCTATGGTTCCGATAGAACTAGAGGTGCCAACCTTTCAAACGGAAAAGTTCAGACCAGAAGGTAACGATGAGGCCTAACGTGTGGGACTAGACCTCCTTGACAAAAAAAATGAGATCTAGCTTCCACCAAGATAGTCGCCTACCAACAACGGATGGCGCAGTACTATAACAAGAAGGTCAAGCCACGTGAATTCAAAGTGGGGGATTGGGTACTCAGAAAGACCCAGCAGAATACCAAAGAAGCCGAAGCGGGAAAGCTAAATCCGAATTGGGAAGGACCTTACAAGGTTGCCATGGTTAATAGGCCAAGAACGTTTTGGCTGGAAGACGCAGATGGCGACGAGCTTAAACGACCATGGAATGTAGAGCACCTCAAACAATATTATCAATAAAATATTTTGCTTTTACTGAAACTTCCATTGCCGTCTGTTTCATCTCTCGACCAATCCGACTATGAACAAACTTAAATATCTCCTCGAAGCCTAATCAGCTCCACTCGCGACGGCATTGGAAGTGGGAGTCTAGTCAGCGTTTGTCCGTTGATGACGATGACTCGCCAAGGGATCATTGCTCTTGATACAGATATTGATCGCCGAACTCACCAGGTGAGCTTAGTTAGTTTCCGACTGATGACGACGACTTCTGGTGCCCTAAGCCTAATCCGCTCCACGCGGGGAGCGACAGCTGAGGAAGTTGGAGTCTAGTCAGTGCTTGTCTGCTTATGAGAACGACTCACCAAGGGATCAAGTTTTTCAATACAGACAATGATCGTCAAGCATATCAAGTAAGCTTAGTCAGTTCGCGACTGATGACGATGACTTCTAGTGCCCAAAGCCTAATCCGCTCCACGCGGGTCGCGATGGCTGAGGAAGTGAAAGTCTAATCAGCGATTGTCCACTAATGACAATGATTCGCTAAGGGATCCATGCTCTCAATACAGACAATGATTACCGAACTTACTAGGTAAGCTTAGTTAGTTTGCGACTAATGACGATGGCTTCTGGTGCCCAAAGACTAATTCGTTCTGCACGGATAGCGATGGCTGAAGAAGTGGGAGTCTACTCAGCGCTTGTCCGCTGATGACGACGACTCGCCAAGGGATCATTGCTCTCAATATAAACAATGATCACCGAACTTATCAGGTAAGCTTAGTCAGCTCGCGACTGATGATGACATCTTCTGGTGCCCAAAGCCTAATCGGCTTCGCGCGGGTAGCGACGACTGAGGAAGTGAGAGCCTAGTCAGTGCTTGTCTGCTGATGACCATGACTCACCAAGGGATCATTGCTATCGATACAAACAACGATCGCCGAACTTACCAGGTAAGCTTAGTCAGTTCGCGACTGATGATGACGACTTCTGGTGCCCAAAACCTAATTCGCTCCGCGCGAGTCGCTACAGCTAAGGAAGTAGGAGTCTAGTCAGTACTTGTCCGCTGATGACAACAACTTGCCAAGGGATCATTGCTCTCGATATAGACAATGATCGTTGAACTTACCAGGTAAGCTTAGTCAGTTCGCGATTGATGATGACGACTTTTGGTTCCTAAAGCTTAATCCGCTCCGCGCGGGTCGCAAAGGCTGAGGAAGTGGGAGTCTAGTTAGTGCTTGTCCGCTGATGATGACGCTCGCCAAGGGATCATTGCTATCGATATAAGCAATGATCGCCAAACTTACCAAGTAAGCTTAGTCATTTCGCGACTGATGACGATGGCTTGTGGTGCCCAAAACCTAATTTTCTTCGCGCGGGTCACAACGGCTGAGGAAGTGCGAGCCTAGTCAACGTTTGTCTGCTGAGGATGATGACTCGCCAAGGGATCATGGCTCTCAATACAGACAACGATCGTCAAACTTATTAGGTAAGCTTAGTCAGTTCGTGACTGATGACAACAGCTTCTGTTACGCCAAGCCTAATCCGCTCCCCGTGGGTCACGATGGCTGAACAAGTGGAAGCAGAAGTCGGTGCTAGTCTGCCAACACTAAAGGAGTCATTACAGACAATAACTGAGGGAATCTGATCAACCCCTGGCCAACGACTTTCGCTGATTAACCCCTACTCTGTCACAATAGCAATATAGTTTGACCGAAGAAGATAGGCGTTTCTTCTAGCAGTACAAACTCTACGGTCTACAAAGCAACCAAAGCAAATATGATAATATAGGGGGAAAACAACACTTTTATTCAAAAAACATGTCTATATAATATCCGCCTAGGAAAGAACATTACAATCAATCCAAGGAGAAGCATCCTCCTCATCTGTTAGCCTCGCAATACTAGTGCCCTCCCCTCGATTGATCAGCCCAAAAGCAGCCCTCCTGTAGCGAGCGAAGTCAAGATTGATATCGAGGTGCTCTCCTCTAATTAGTTCCAGGAGCTCCAGTCTGCCCCAAATGACCTCAGAAGAGATCAGCGGCCTCCTGTCGGACAGATCAAAGTCCACCGCGCCCAACAAGGCCTCATGGCGCATCATCCTGTGTGGCCTTTTGAGCCGCATTTTGTGCCTCATCATGCTTACTATTAACCTTTTGCCTGCTAATGACTGTTGTCCAGCCATCTTCTGTCCCTTCTTCTCCTTAGCCTCTTGTGGTTTCCAGTACTTTGCATTTGCAGTATAGTTCTTATTTTGCTTTGGGCACTTAGCAGAGTTGTGTCCAAATCCCACGCAATGTTTACATCTCTCTGGTTTCCAAGAATATTCAACCTCCACTCTAGTGGACCTCCCATCATCTGAAGCCACAAGGATGTCAGTAGGGAACTTGCTATTTGAGTTCATCTCTACGCATACTCTTGCAAAGAATATTCAACCTCCACTCTAGTGGTTTTCCTTTTTATTTTATTTTATTTTTTAAATCATAACTATTTACGTAGTTGTCAAATTTTAGTAAACTTGATGTCATTGAAATGCAATTTTGAGTATATTTCTAACAAAACTAATGATCAATACCAACACCTAAAATTTCAAAATACATATTTTGTTATTAAAACATGTAAATATTTTTAATATTTTCATGCCTAAATATAACATTTTTTCAAACAAACGGATGAACATGTTATTGAACATTCAAATAAAGACTCCAAACATTCAATCGACTATAATTTTGATTGAGTTTGACTCTAAAATAATCTATATAACAATTCAAAGTGGTTTTTACTGTTCATTATTGACTGAGACAAACTAAGGATTAGAGATAAAAGATAGCTAGGATTGAAAGTTGGAAAATGTGTTGATGGTTGAAAATAATTTCCTATGATAGCATGATTGTAAATATAAAACATTTAGAAGAGCAAAAAAAATAAAAAAAATTGTGAAAAAATTGATGGAATGTACATGTGTTGGAGAGAGAAAGTATTGTGTTTTCTGTTTTTTCAAAATTAAATTATTATAACTATCTACCAAGTTGTCAGATTTTAGTAAACTTGATATCATTGAAATGTAATTTTGAAGATATTTCCAACAAAATCAATGATCAATACAAACACTTAAAATTTCAAAATATGTACTTTGTTATTAAAACATGTAAGTAGTTTTAATATTTTCATGCTTCAGTATAATATTTTTCAAAGAAAATGACGAACATTTTAATGAACATTCAAACAAAGACCAGAACATTAAATCGATTATAATTTTAACCGAGTTTGATTCTAAAAAATTAGTTTACATTTTAAAATATGATTTTTTTTTTATAGAACTGATTAAGAACAATAGTGAGGATGGTGGTGAGGGTGTCTAGTGCATAATAATTAGCAGTGTTCTAAAAATTGGTCTAGGCGGTCGCCTAAGCGAGGCCTTGGAGCTAGGCGGTTGAGGGTCGCCATGAGGGCTACGCGGACACTTTGGCGAGTTTTTAAAAAAAAATTATATTTTATTTCCAGTTAAAAAATTTAATACGTTAAGACTTTTTTTTGATACATTTTGCATATGTATCTAGGCATTGAATTGGAAGTAATTTATATGCTATTATACTTAAATTTATAAATTATAATAAATAAATTAAAATCGCCTAAAATCCCACATAGGACTCCGCCTAGTTCTCTGGGCGCTAAGCCCCCGCTTGCTGTCCGCCTACCGCCTAGGGATTTTTAGAACACTGATAATTAACAACAAAAAATAGTGAATGTGGAGTGCCAACGACACGGGTAATATGCTAGTCCATGTTACAATTCAGAGTGATGTTTTACTATTCATGCTGAATGTGACAAACTAATGATTGGAGATAAAAGATAGCTACGATTGAAAGTTGGAAAATATGTTGAGGATTGAGATTCATTTCCTATGATGACATGATTGTAATTATAAAACATGAGAATGGCAAATAAAATGAAAAAATTGTGATTAAAAGTTGGTGGAATGCACATGTAGCGAAGAGAGAAAATATTGTGTTTTCGTTGTTTTCAAAATAAAATTATCATAACTATCTATGTAGTTGTCGAATTTTGGTAATCTTGGTATAATTGAAATGCAACTTTGAAGATCTTTGTAATAAAAAACCAATGATCAATACAATCACTTAAAATTTTAAAATATGTATTTTATTATTAAAACATGTAAGCAGTGGCAGACCCAGGATTTTAGCCAAGGGGGCGAAATTACAAATAATTATTAGTTGATAATAGTAATTATCAAGGGCGGAGCAAAAAAAAATCTTCCTATCTGAGCTAGTAACTAATAAAAAATACGAATATCAAAAGTACATTGCATATACCAAATTGAATCCAGTGTAGTCCAAATTTAAGTCAAAATAGGGTCACAATATCGACAACTTTAGCAAGTATATAACTAGAATATATAACTAAAAAAATCACAAAATAATTAGGATAAGTTTCTAGTTGAAGCTTAAAAAATCTAAAATTTGTGAATATAATAAGATCCTATACAATTTATAGGAAAAAAATGGTTTATATGAGCCTCAAATTTTATATTAGTTGGGTATTTGTATATATATTTTAGCGAATCAATTAAACTTGCTAACCTTGTGGTTTTGACTTAGCTTATTGCACACCATAAGCCTTCAATAAGTTTATACGAAAAACTTTAATGTTTAATATTTCCGTTTGTTTTTCAGAACAAATTTCAATTTTCAAAAAATGACTATTCACCCTCTTCTAGATAATATTATTGTAGTGCTAATGCACTCTTTTAATGTATTTTATCATATTGCACACTTTCAGTTTGGTATATGCTTTTCTAAGTTTATCTAATTTTCGACATGCTTTGAATTATTGATTTTGGACTTAAGATATAGCCTTGCTGGATCATATTATGCAGGGATAGATTGTCTAACTAGTTTGTGCAGGTAGGTATTGGTTTATCTCGGGTTCCATATTACCGAGTAACACTTGTTATTACAGTTTAATTATTTTTTTGTTTATAGTTTATTCATGAAATATGCTAATTGAAAAAAAAAAAAAAAAAAAACTATATTAGCTCCTTATACGAAATGTAATTTCTGCAATAAGCATGACTCTAGAAATTCTAATCCTAGCCAAACTTGTACGACTCAGTCTATGTATACAAGAAGTTGCCTACAGTTTCAGGTTGATCTAACCCTAATATATATCTACAACTTCTCTGAGCTCTTTCTGACTTACGTGCCAAAGTGTTTTTGCTAGTACCCCTAGTCCAGATCCAGTCCATTCAAGAGCAACAAATTCGATCTTGCAGGAAACATCCAACGTGGATCTTTGTTGAATTATCTCGAGGAATGTCAGATAATAGATTTGCCCCGACACCGACTGGATTTTCATCGTATCATCTCGAGGATGGTCAACAATAGATTTACCTCGACAATAATTGAACTTCTGATTTCAAAAACAGTTGGGTTCAACATATGATATTGATGAGATTCTATAAGCTTTCTTTGAATGTATTGATCTAGGTTGAGAAGGTTGAAAGACAATTTTCATGTTCATTCTTTTTTGGTTTCGGAGGCATTTTTGAGTTTTTCGAGGTAACAATTTATTTTGAAATTATTATTATTTTTGTGTACATGTTGACAATATCTTTTTCTACATGCTCAAGTCTGATTTTTCAATGCTTAATTAGTTCATTAATATTGATGGTGTCAAATTCAGTTCTCTTTGACTTTGACTTACACAGGGAACACACGTGAGCCAACGACTACCGTTGTGGCGGCCGATGACATTTCGATGCTTAAGTTAGACAAGACTTAAGAAAGCTGTAGTGCTATAAATTGGGTTTTGTAGCGTACTGATTACGCCCAAACAATACACGCGGTCAATTGCAGTAAAGATTAGGGTGTCGATCCCACGAGGAAAAACGATCTACAAAACAAGGTCAAGGAAGAAAAACTACGCAAAACTAAATGTAAGAAATTTTAGCAATTTTAAAATATGAAATTAAATTTAGTTTAATAAAAATCAAGTTTTGAGAAGTCACAAGGTTCCAAGAATCCCTCCTAGATTTCACGCGCCAACTAGTATTGATTCGCTATGATGACTCAATTACGTGTTTCACATCCCAATCAATATAATCGAAAAAATAGTCTTTAATGCATTAATATATCCTAATGTAAATGAATTTTAGATTTCACTTTTTCTAGAAAGCACAAAGATTGGTCATATGTGATATCCTAAACTTACGATATATCCGGAGACAATAACGTAATAAAAGACGATCACATATAACTAACCTACCGGAATCAATTGATCCTTAAAAATTCCACACATAAGAAAAACGTGACTAAACTTATATGGAGAAGAAAAAGACAACCATCGGAATAATAATCTACAAAGAAATTGATGAAATCTTTGTGTCTAAAATAACATAAATTTTTATATTACATAAAAGTGAAAATCATAAACACCATTATTCATCGTGAAAGCATAAAACGAATCAAATACTAATCAAGTGCGTTACATCTAGGAGTTCGTCTCTTCACCTTGCGTGGAGTTTAGTGACGCATAGTGAAGGTGATAACAACAACAATGGTGTGGAGATTCATCGACATGGCAGCGCGTGGCGAATCAGCGATGCGCACCCTGCTGCTGCTGCGTTTCTACTCTGCTGCTGCGCACACTGCTGCTGCGTTCCCACTCGTTCTGCGCACTCCTTGCTGTCCTGGACAGCGCCCTCTCCTCTGCTGTATTGCTGCATTTTTTTTTGCCGAGAGCAAAACTCAACTTTTTTTGCTTGCTGCTGCGTATTTCTCTTGTTTAAAAAGAAACCAAACTCTCCTTATTGACTGTTGTCCTTGTGTTTCAAAGAAAACAAAACACTTTTCCTTCCTCATTGGCTGCTCCTTCCTCCACCAATTTCAATTGGAAACAACCTCCTCATTGGACCATATTTAATTGGGAGAATTGGTTGGTCCCAATTGGAAAAATCAATCCAATTTGGAAACAAGAAAAAAAAGTGATCCTTCTTCCTGTTGATGTATTTGTGATAAAAAGAAACATACTTCTTATTTGAAACCAAACTCAAATTGCAAACAAAGGGGTCCCACCCCTTGTAAGGTGGGTTTGGCTATTTTTATCCATATTACTTCTTTGTTCCACCAAAATTCAAAACTAATTTTCTTTATAATTTTTTCTTTGGTTCTCTTAATCTTTGGCTTGAGTGTCGCTCGCTCCACTTCGTCAATTTGTCTATGAATCACCATTATTCACCGTGTTAATGCACTTTTGTCATTTAAACTCCAAATCCTACAAAAATAAAATAATTAAACTAAAATACGTTATTCAAAACACTAACAAACATAAGTTAGGAGGTATATTATGTAATAATTATGTGAATATCAAATACCGTCAAACCTATATTTTGCTAGTCCTTGAGCAAAACAAAAATAAGAATAAAATCCTAACTCGCTTTCGTAGGAATCACGGTTGCACTTACCTTAACGTGCAACAAGGCTTTAAACCTCTAGATTACCTCTAGAGGACGAGTTATAGTCACGTGAGGGTTTCCAGAAATGTTACCCCCAAATATTACTGACTCAATAAAACAAAATCTATTTTATAAAAACATAATGCAAAAACATGAGCATTCTCCTTTATTTTCCTTAGAGTAATTTTCTAATTGATTAAAATTCAAGAAAAACAACAAACTAAAACTGTCACAAAAGTATATCAATAGAGTACAATAATTTAATAGTATCTAAAGGTTAAATAAATTTCATAATCATTCTCAACTCGAAGTGTGTGTGTGAGGAACCTTATCAACATAACTTTTCGTCTCATAGTAAAGATGTGACGAGATAACCTTTAGAAAGTACGTTTCGACTACAAATCTTTCATGTCACTCAGAAATAAAACACTCAGAGATTGGGCACTCAATTTATATGTGAGAAAAATGATATAAATTATGGAAAATGCAAACGTCTCACATATAATCATCATGAAAAACGGAATTTTCAAAGAGTGAAATGAATATGATCTCATGGACAGGAATATTGATTACTTTTGAGATTGTTGAATCAAACACCATAGTTCTTGCTTATTCAATCTCCACATCTACTGAACCAACTTTCACTTAAGATCAATTAGGTCTTTACTAGGTTATAATGGGGCTTGAATTATGGCAAACAATAATGGACAAAAAGGATACAAGAATTTCCTGAGAATGACTACACCCTTGAATAAACACATAGGGCATCGAAGAACAAATCAATGTTGTACACCATTAACTTTTTCTTCATTATTTTTTTTCAACTTTTTTTTTTTTTTACATGTTTTTTTTCTTACATGCTTTTCTCCGTTTATACAATCAAACACTTTTACTTTGAGAGCGCATGAAATATCTATTTTCAACTCTTTCTATTTGCCCATTCCATAAATATATCTCACCGTATATATTCTCAGAAAATTGGGTAATGATAAAATAATAGAGGTATTACTCCTTGGTTGGAGTAGGTATTGGGAATGAGGATAACAAAGAGAAGACTATATAAAGGCTCAAAGGGCTGCAAATGGATATTTAATATTGGGTAGGCTAAAAAATATGGTTTAAAGAAAGAAATGCCTATATCACTTCATAAGTTCTAGTTAGTACTAGGACATCTCAACTAAATAAAGCAAGAAGTTCTAGTGTAAAGATTCAACTTTTATGTCATTTTTAAAGCAATCAATAAGAAAGTCAAGAATAATGAGATCCTCAACGAAATAATGCGGACTCAAGAAAAATCAGAGTGTAATTAATAACCCTCAAGAAATAAAGAATGGCTCAAAACTCACAAGGGTTAAGTCTCCACTTTTATTCTAAGGTTTTCTAGTTCAATATCTCACTAATCAACTTCAAATCATGTTGACTTGTCATATAGTGCACGAATAGTCGAGTTGAAAAGTCTCACGAAATACATCTAACATAAGGATAATATCAAATATCATGTTTTCTACTAATATAACTATGTGACACGTGTTGGTATGTGTTTTCTCAAAATTAAAGGCAACAAAAATATTCTCTAAAATTAAAAACGACTCAAAACCCTTTTTTCACTTTTTTTTTTTAAAAAATTCACCAAGAGTTCAGATTTCGAATGCATTTTCATAAAGATTTTACACAATTACCGGAATCATGTAAATATTCAATGGAGATTGAGTAGAACACAAAAATGACTCGGTTTAATTGTAAAATACGTTTTAAGCTCAAAGATTTTTGAAAATTGCACAAAAAATCTAATAAACCACACCCCCAAACCTAAACCAAACATTGTCCTCAATGTATAAAATAATAATCATGACAAATGAAGGCAAAAGAAAAGAGGAGGGTTAGAGTGATATTACCATGGTGAAGCTTTACCAATTTCAAATAGACAATGTCCTCACAGTCATCAAAATATAAGAAAATCATACCGACAGGAGAAAGAAACACATGGGATGAGGCTCTCTGAGTGACTCTAGTAGCAACACCTAAAATAACCTGAAACACTAAAAGAAAAACATAAAGGCAAAAACCTAAACTAAACTAAACTAAAAAATAAATAATAAATAATAAATGAAAAAAAAAAAAAAACCTAAACTAAAGATAGGGTGGAGAACATCAAATCAAGTAGACAGGGGCAACCAGAGAGATCTCCTCTGGCACCTCTACCCGCTCCACATAGTGCTTCAAACGTTGCCCATGTACTCTAAATATTCTCCCATATTTTGGATCTTCAATTTCTATGGAACCATTGGAAAAGACTTGTTTTACCATGAATGGGCCCGTCCATCTCGATCTCAGTTTGCCAGGATGAAGATGAAGTCGTGAGTCATAGAGATAGACTCGTTGATTGGGCTCGAAATGTTTCCTTAGAATTTGCTTATCATGAGCTGCTTTCATCTTCACCTTGTATATTCAGGAATTGTCATAGGAATCATTTCGCAACTCCTCAATTTCAGCTAACTAAAGTTTTCGTTGAATACCTGCATCATTGAGGTCAAAGTTAGTGCTTTTTACTACCCAATAAGCACGATGTTCTAACTCAACAGGTAAATGACAGGCTTTTCCGTATAAAAGCCGATACGGAGACATCCCGAGAATTGTCTTATAAGCGGTACGGTAAGCCCAAAGTGCATCAGGAAGGCACAAGGACCAATCCTTCCTATCAGGATTCACCATCTTCTCCAAGATTTGTTTAACTTCTCGGTTTGCCAGCTCGGCTTGGCCATTTGTCTACGGATGATAGGCATTGGCAACCTTGTGATCAACTCCATACCTGTGCATCAAAGCCTCAAAAGAGCGATTACAGAAATGAGTCCCCTGATCACTAATAATGGCTCATGGTGTACCGAAACGGGATAAAATGTGTTCTTTGATAAACTTGACAATAGTGTTGTTGTCATTGTTCCAGCGCACGCCACAGCCTCTACCCATTTGGATACATAGTCCACTGCAAACAAAATATACAAATATCCAAAAGAAGGTGGAAAATGTCCCATAAAATCAATCCCCCAACAATCAAATATCTCAATAACTACGATGGGGTTAAGGGGCATCATGTGTCTCCGGGACAGTGCACCTAACTTCTGGCATCTATCATAAGAACGCCAATAATTGTTAGTGTCCTTAAACAATGTAGGCCAATATAATCCAGACTGTAAAAATTTTGCAGCGGTCTTTTTCATAGAAAAATGGCATCCACAAGCTGCACTATGACAAAAATGTAAGACATTTTCAATCTCACATTCGGGGATACAACGCCTCATGATTTGGTCGGGACAATACTTATATAGATAAGGATCATCCCAATAAAAATTTCTTACCTCGACCAAAAATTTGCGCTTATCTTGAGCACTCCATGATGATGAAACTTCGCCGGAAACCAAGTAATTAACAATGTGTGCATACCATGGTATTTGAGTGACGGCGAATAGGTGTTCATCAGAGAAGTCATCACGAATGGGTGGCCATTGGCAGAGTCGCTGAACTCAAGACGAGACAAGTGATCCGCCACAACATTCTCGACCCCCTTCTTATCCTTTATAGTTAGATCAAATTCATGCAGAAGTAAAATCCACCTAATCAATTTTGCCTTAGCATCCTTTTTAGAAAGAAGGAACTTAAGAGCCGCATGGTCAGTAAAAACAGTGATAGGTGTACCAATCAAATAAGCACAAAATTTATCTAAAGCAAAAACTACAGCTAGCAACTCTTTTTTAGTAGTCGAATAATTCTTTTGAGCATCATTAAGTGTTCGACTAGCATAGTAAACAACAAAGGGCTTCCCTTCCCTTCGCTGTCCCAAGACGGCCCCCACAACATAGTTGCTTGCATCACACATTATCTCAAATGGTAAATTCCAATCCGGTGGCTGCATGATGGGGGCAGAGGTGAACCTATTAATGAGTGTTCGAAAGGCTTCCTCACACTCTTGTGTCCATTGGAACACGACGTCTTTGACTAGGAGGCTACTTAATGGTCTAGAGATGGCAGAAATTTTTTGTATGAACCTCCTATAAAAACCTGCGTGCCCTAGAAATGATCTCACATCCTTGACACTTTTAGGTGTAGGTAATTTAGAAATCAATTCAATCTTTGCTTTATCAACCTCGATTCCTTTATCAGAAACTATGTGTCCCAGAACTATTCCATAGGAAACCATGAAATGACATTTTTCCCAATTAAGCACCAGACCCTTCTCTTCACATCTACTTAAAACAGCCTTCAAGTGAAATAAACATAAATCAAAGGAATCACCAAAAACAGTTAAATCATTCCATGAATACTTTCATATATTTTTCAACCATGTCACTAAAAATACTCATCATGCATCTCTGAAACGTAGCCGGTGCATTACACAAACCAAATGGCATACGCCGAAAAACATAAGTACCAAAAGGACACGTGAAAATAGTTTTATCCTGATTCTCTAATGCAATCTCAATCTGATAATATCCTTAATACCCATCTAGAAAGCAATAGAAAGAATGATCAGCTACTCGCTCTAAGATTTGGTCTATGAATGGAAGTAGGAAGTGATCCTTGCGGGTGGCAGAATTAAGTTTCCTATAATCAATGCACATACGCCACCCTGTCACTACCTTAGTAGGAACATGCACCCCTTCTTCATTAGTCACCACTGTTATTCCAGATTTCTTGGGAACTACTTGAGTTGGACTAACCCACTTGCTACCAGAGATGGGATAAATGATGCATGCATCTAACAATTTTAAGACTTCCTTTTTCACCACCTCTTTCATAGTATGGTTAAGTCGCATTTGAGGGTCTCTACGGGGGTTCTTCTAAGTGAATCCTATGGGAACATATTAAGGGGCTAATACCTTTAATGTCAACTATAGTCCAACCTAATGCAGATTTGTGCTCACGTAACATATTAATAAATTCTTCTTCTTGTGAGCTATCAAGCACGGAAGAAATAATAACAGGAAAGGTATCACCTGGTCCGAGGAATGCATGTTTAAGTCCCTCAGGCAGTGGAGCTAGGTCAACTTTCAGAGTTTCCATGGTGGATGGTTGTGGTTTCTGTCTTTCCTTTGGCAACTCCTCAAAACATGGTTGCCATTGTCGTCCTCCTTTATCCTTTAACCCTGAAACAACAGAAATATCAAAAGCATTGTCTGGATAAAGTGAATTCTCAAAATAAAAAATAGAAAGGAGGTATTCTAAGGTTTCAGAATCTGCGCTCAGGAGCGCCTCCTCTGATATCAGCGTGTCTATCATGTAGGTATGATGACACTCATCATCATCACGTGGTTGCTTGCTAATATTGAATATGTTGACCTCCAGAGTCATGTTCCCAAAAGACAGCTTCATTAGACCGTTCCTGCAATTGATAAGAGCGTTAGCTGTGGCAAGAAAAGGTCTACCTAAAATAATCGGAATTGTAGACTCCATATTGACCGCAGAATGAGTATCTAAAATAAGAAAGTCGACGGGATAGTAAAACTTATCAATCTGGAGCAAGACATCCTCAACTATTCCTCTTGGCTTCTTAACCGATCTATTGGCCAATTGTAGTACCACGGATGTGGGTTTAATCTCTCCTAAACCCAGTTGCAAGTAAATAGAATATGACATCAAATTTACACTTGCCCCTAAATCCAACAAGGCTTGGCCGAACTCATGAGTCCCAATCTGGCAGGTGACTGTAGGACACCCTGAATCTTTGTACTTGGGTGGTGTCCTCTGCTCAATCACCGCACTTACCTGTTCTGTTAAGAAGGCAGTCTTCTTGACATGATGTTTCCTCTTGATAGTGCATAGATCCTTGATGACCCTCGCATAAGTTGGTACCTATTTAATCACATGCGGCAAAGGTAAGTTAATTTTAACATGTTTCAAGTGTTCTAGAATCTTACCATGCATTTCCGATTTCTTTTCAGTAGGTCGTAGTGCTTGAGGAAAAGGAACTGGAACTGGAATGTTCTTGTTGGGCTCATCCTCAGGGATGCTCTCCTTTGCACTTGGGGAGGTGCCTATAGTCGTGGATGAGCTTGATCCATCTAAAATCTTACCACTCCGAGTAGTGATGGCATTAACCTCTTTGACGTTCTGAGAGTCTGAAATAGAGGTTTGTGCCAT
The DNA here is from genome assembly GCA_963556465.1 of Berberis vulgaris. Lineage (NCBI taxonomy): Eukaryota > Viridiplantae > Streptophyta > Magnoliopsida > Ranunculales > Berberidaceae > Berberis > Berberis vulgaris. The sequence continues at coordinate 74,097,288 of OY747124.1, read as the reverse complement.
AAGTTGGCCCTTTGGATTTGCTTGAGGCTGTGCTGGAAATTGGCCCCGCTCTTGTACTTTTAATGAACTTGTCAGCTTGGTTATCTGGCTTTTGATCTCCTTGTTCTCTTCTGTCAACTGTGTCAATGCAACCTCAATTTTTTTTATTAGTTTTACCTTGTGCCTCTATAAATGCATGTAATGTGTCTAATAAGGAACTTCTGTTAGATTGCGCATTGTATGGAGGTGCAGGGTATGACCTAGGTGGTTGTGCCTGTGAGTGCGTAGGTTGGTCTGCTTCGGACCTCCAGCCTAAGTTAGGGTGATCTCTCCAGCCAGAATTGCAAGTGTTAGAGAATGGTGAGTAAGGCTTCTTGTACATCCCTAAGGCGTTACATTGTTCCTCATAAACCCCTCTCATCTCAGTCAAGGTTGGGCAATCCTGTGCGAAGTGTTCAACTCCCCCACATATAAAACATGCGTCTTGTAGCTCAACTCTGGCAACAGTATGTGTGGGCCTACCATCCTTGGTCTTAAGTGCCTCTAACTCCCTAGTTACTCTATCCAATTGGGCTCTAAGGCTGTCCTCTTCCCTAAGTTGGTAGACTCCAGCTGGGCGTGTTCTATCTGTGCTCTCAGTAGCACTTTGACCAGTCCAAGTATGAGCCTTTTTAGCCAGGTCATTCAGGTACTCAATGGCCTCGTCAGGGTCCTTATGCAAAAACTCTCCATTACACATCATCTCAACGAACTGACGCTCTCTACTGGTGAGCCCCTCATAAAAATAACTGACTAAGCGCCAACTCTCATACCCATGATGTGGACATGTATTCAAGAGATCCTTGAACCTCTCCCATGCTTGATATAATGTCTCGCTATTCTTTTGGGTGAAGGTAGAAATCTGTCTCTTTAGACCGTTGGTTTTGTGGTGAGGAAAATATTTATTAAAAAATGCTTGGGTAATCTCCTCCCACGAACCTATAGACCTTGGTCACAAAGAGTATAGCCAACTCTTCGCTTTTTCCTTAAGGGAAAAAGGAAAAAACCTTAGTCTAACCGAGTCTACAACCTCAACTTTGTTGTGGAAAGTGGTTACAACTTCCTCGAATTCCCTAATGTGAACATAAGGATTTTCACTCTCTAGGCCATGAAAAGTGGGTAATAATTATATCATACTCGGCTTAAAATCTAGCTTTGGTGTACTTGGTGCAAACATGATACATGATGGAGTAGCAGTGCGCGTGGGGTGGAGATAGTCCTTTAGCGACTGCACATGGTCATCTTCGTGATTACTCATGGTGTTAGAATTAGAAGTAGAACTTAATTTGGTCTCAATGTGAATTTGTGGGTGTTCTAAATTTGGGATCCTAATTAGTCTCCCTAAGTGGTTTCTATTCCAACTCACTCCCCCAATGTCTTTTTTTTTTTTTTTTTGCAAATTTTTTTTAGAAATAAAATAAAATAAAAATTAAACTGGACCTAAAACCTAAAAATAGAATAAAATAAAATAAAACAATGAGCAAGAAAGATAATACCCGAAACCTCCCTTGTAGAATGACGCTTGTTCCCCGGCAACAACGCCAAAATTTGGTTACGCCCAAACAGTACACGCGGTCAATTGCAGTAAAGATTGGGGTGTCGATCCCACGAGGAAAAACGATCTACAAAACAAGGTCAAGGAAGAAAAACTACACAAAACTAAATGTAAGAAATTTTAGCAATTTTAAAATATGAAATTAAATTTAGTTTAATAAAAATCAAGTTTGGAGAAGTTACAAGGTTCCAAGAATCCCTCCTAGATTTCACGCGCCAATTAGTATTGATTCGCTATGATGACTCGATTATGTGTTTCACATCCCAAACAATATAATCGGAAAAATAGTCTTTAATGCATTAATATATCCTAATGTAAATGGATTTTAGATTTTACTTTTTCTAGAAAGCTCAAAGGTTGGTCATATGTGATATCCTAAACTTACGATATATCCAGAGACAATAACGTAATAAAAGACGATCACATATAACTAACCTACCGGAATCAATTGATCCTTAAAAATTCCACACATAAGAAAAACGTGACTAAACTTATATGGAGAAGAAAAAGACAACCACCAGAATAATAATCTACAAAGAAATTGATGAAATCTTTGTCACTAAAATAACATAAATTCGTATATTAAATAAAAGTGAGAATCATAAACATCATTATTCATCGTGAAAGCATAAAATGAATCGAATACTAATTAAGTGCGTTACATCTAGGAGTTCGTCTCTTCACCTTGCGTGGAGTTTAGTGACGCATAGTGAATGTGATAACAACAACAATGGTGTGGAGATTCATCGGCATGGCAACGCGCGGTGAATCAGCGATGCGCACCCTACTGCAGCTGTGTTTCATCTCTGCTGCTGCGCACACTGCTACTGCTGCGTTCCCGGTCATTCTGCGCACTCCTTGATGTCCTGGTCAGCGCCCTCTCCTTTGCTGTATTGCTGCGTTTTTTTTGGCCAAGAGCAAAACTCAACTTTTTTTGCTTGCTGCTGCGTATTTCTCTTGTTTAAAAAGAAACCAAACTCTCCTTATTGGTTGTTGTCCTTGTGTTTCAAATAAAACAAAACACTTCTCCTTCCTCCACCAATTTCAATTGGAACAACCTCCACATTGGACCATATTTAATTGGGAGAATTGGTTGGTCCCAATTGGAAAAATCAATCCAATTTGAAAACAAGAAAAAAAACGTGGTCCTTTTTCCTGTTGTTGTATTTGTGATAAAAAGAAACATACTTTTTATTTGAAACCAAACTCAAATTGCAAACAAAGGGGTCCCACCCCTTGAAAGGTGGGTTTGACTATTTTTATCCATATTACTTCTTTGTTCCACCAAAATTCAAACCTAATTTTCTTTATTTTTTTCTTTGGTTATCTTAATCTTTGGCTTGAGTGTCTCTCGCTCCACTTCGTCAATTTGTCTATTAATCACCATTATTCGCCGCGCTAATGCACTTTTGTCATTTAAACTCCAAATCCTACAAAAATAAAATAATTAAACTAAAATACGCTATTCAAAACACTAACAAACATAAGTTAGGAGGTATATTATGTAATAATTATGTGAATATCACGTACTTTTGTACCTCAACCTTGTGCTCTATTTATCACGCGAGAGTCCTTGTTCGACTATGCCTTTGGTGGCATAGTTTAGGGCAGAGATCTGCTGAGAGATCTTTTCTTTGTAGGGACTTGTCCATGTAGAAGAGTTTCCATACACAACTTGTACTCCGATATATGTTGGGGATTCTTCCCTTGTGGAGTGTTGTCCATGGAGGAGAATTTTCATGCATGACTTATACTCTAGTATTTGCTTTCTATTCGGAGTCAATGTATTATTGGCCTATCTGTCTTAGGTCAATCTCCTAGATACTTGCCTTGTTAGGTCTTATGGGTATTAAGCTTGGCCGTATGATGTACGGGCTTATTAGGGCACTGCTGATTGGGTCCAACCCCTTGAACCTTGCCTTATTGGGCTTTGTGTTATCTGGGCTTTGCCAGATTGAGCGTTCATCTAGGCTTGCTTTGCTCTGTTGACAAGATCATCATGGCACATGTACGGAGCAAATTATAGACGGTTTGTTGTATCATCAGCTACTCCCCCTGAGTTAGTGGGTCAGCTCATCGGTCCACTAAGTCATGTCACGAAGGAACTGTGTGGTCATGATGATTGAGTCTGAATCATTTCCTCGAGTGACACACATCATTAATTTGGTATGCAATTTCTAAAAAAAGTCGAGAATCCTTGCTTCTATATGAATCCCCTTATTGCAAAGTTTAGTTTATTTACTTTTGCAATTTCAGAGAAATAATGCTTTGTTGTTTCGCTTTCTGCATTTTTTGCTTTGCTTAACTTTCGTAATCGAAAGTTCGTACATTCTTCCATGGCAAGCTAGAGTTAGCTTCCCGATGAATTGTTCACTAAATGCCATAAGTTTTTTGAGGATAAGTCGATCTCAAAGATGAACAAGAAGTATCAGATCCTTGATGATCTGGTGTTTTTCACATTGGGCGCTGGTCAGACGTCTTGTCTCCTCCGGAAGGATTTATTAGCTTTCACATAGGTATGCTTCAATCAGGCATTCATTTTTCTGTTATCAAGGAAATTTAGCGCTTTCTGACGTACCTCGGCATTTCGCATGCTCTGCTGGTGCCAAACGGGTACAAAACTATGATCGTCATTCTAATTAGGGTGAAGGATGCTAGTGTTCGAGTGTCTTTGTGGGCGATCCAACTGCTCACCTCTCCTCGGGTGAATGAGCATGTTGTGTTGAAGTCGCTAGCTTGCTTGGGCAAGTTGCCTAGCAATTTCAAGTTCTAGCAAAAGTATTGTTTCATGGCTTCTACGGACTCGAAGTATTTTGAGCATGGTGGTCGTCCGATTGAACGGGAGTTCAAGCAACTGAGTGAGTTTAATTTCGTTATCGATCCTGCTTGTGTTGATTACATACTGAATTGTTATCCGTGTTTTTTGTATGAAAATTTCCAATGCCTCTTTCTCCGAGGACAAAGCAGCCATGGATAAGTTTGGTGACATGGCCTTAATGTGGGTGGAAGATGTTGTGCAGCCTGCCAACGTTAAGCACAAAAGACAGTGGGAGTACTTGCATGAGGCTCCCACACTCTTTAGGGTTCTGAACTCGAAGCCTGATGGCGGATCTCCTTTGAAGAAGAGGAAACTCTAGAAGGTCAAAATCCCAAGCCCGTCAAGGGGGGGGGGGAATTCAATGAGGCATTTTCTCTGTCGGTGCCTGTAAAAAAGCCTTGAACCACGTCTAAGCCTGCTTCCAAGAGGTTGTCCCCTTCGGAAGGGGGCTCAAAGTTGTTGGGCAAGATCTTGCTGCTTCCGCTGGGACATAAGCTATTGTGCCCGAGAGGCGGGATGCTCAGGTGAAGATGCAAAGAAGCTGAGCACTGAGCATGTGAAGGTTATGAACAACCTGTTGCTCCAGGCAGGGATGGCCGCTTCATCCGATGTGGGTCAGACTCAACCTTTTTCTTTGGAAGATTTCAAGTATAACCCTCCTTGGATCAAGAGTTCCCTCAGCCTGGTGAAAATTCGCTTGACTGTCGTCCCTATAGCGAAAGGTCCCCTCCACATCGCCCATACTGCCCTCTGTCACGATTTCAACCACAGCTTGAGGTGACGACGGGTTCGAAAGATAATTCACTTCCTTCTTCCCTATCAACTGCTTCCGAATCGGCTCGTGGGAGGGGGCTGATCGTTGTCAGTAAGGGGAAAGCGGTGGAGGAGGCCCCTAATGCGGTGAAGAGAATGAAGGGCAGTGTTGGCATGGTTCCAGTCCCAATGGACCTTCACCCAGATGCGTGACTCAGTCTATTTGCCCCTGATGCGATAAATATGAACAACCAAGCCTGACATCAGGAGGTTGACATTTCTTATGCCTCCAGGAGGCATATTAGTAGATGAAATGATTGGCTGGCGAACCAGTCTCCAAAGCTAGAAGATGATACGCTATGAAAGCGTATGGACAAGAGGCAGAAACATCTAATGTTGGGGATGTCGTATCTGAAACAAGTTGCCATCTTTGGGCGAAAATAGAGGCTTCTCGTGAGAGTATACACCATGAAGCGAGTTTTTGCGCATTTGCAGAAGTTGTATTTTGAGGCTCTTCATGAAATCGAGTCACTGAAGAAGCAACTTGAAGGTCGGAGGCCTGCTCAATTGGATGTTGATCTAGAGGCCTGACAGACAAGATCAGAAGCTCGGAGGGTCCACTTGAAGACACTTGAGTCTGATTTAGCAAAGGTGGTATCTGCGAGGGAGAGGTCGAAAGAAGAGCTGAATCACGTCCGTCGTGACTTAAAACTTGCTCTGGAGACTACAACCATGACCCAGGCCGAGATGCAGGCTTTGAGTACTAAGAAGGCCAAAAAGAAGTCCTAGTAGGTTGTCCGTATCAGCAGCTAGAGAGTAATGTTGACATCAACCCCAAGAGTATGAGGACAACAGAGGAGTGACTCCTCCTAGCACAAAATGAACTTAGCGTAGCCAAGGACATTCTGAGTACTATGCATTCCAAAGCTGATACCCTGTCGGGCAGACAATAGCAGCTGGAGCGAGAGCTTGCAGAGTCAAGAGTAAGAAAAAAAAGTCTCTTCAAGGCCTAGGGCACGTTTGAGTTCAACAAAGTTGTGAAAGGAAGACTTAATTTATTGGAACTAATGGAAGAGGAAAATGTTATTGGGACCTCCCCCACTACAGAGAAGTGGCCTTTGCGGAATTCGGAGAAGCTTCCGATCAATCATAAGAAGAGGGTGACTAAGATCAGGGTACTAGAAAAGCAACACGAAGGACATGTCACCTATTTCTTCTCCCGCTAAGCCAAGTTCCACTGTATCTGAATCTCTTCTTGATGAGGAGTAAACTTTGTATTTTTTGGATCATCAATGATAGACAATTTGTTAAGTAACACTTTGCACTTGCACTTTTTTGAACTTTTCCTACTGAATCTTCTCTGTGTTGCCTTGCCGTGGTGTCGCTCCTTAGACATTAGATTTTGCTAAGTCAGAAAACTATCTAATTGATCTACTGATGAGAGTTCTAACAGCTTATCTTGCTGTTGCTCCTGAGATCAAGCAATTTTAGTATGTGCTCTTTAGAGATCTGGAAGTTGTCTCGGCCAGTCTTGTAAGTTGGCTAAACTTCGTGCAAGGGAATAATCTTGGCGGAAAATAAACCATTCGAGCTCATAGATTAATCACATTTTGGATTCCTCAAGTCGTCTTCATTCGCTCTTGGTGGACTAGGCTGTAATTCGGGCCAGAAGTTGACTTCGTCAGTTTGACTAAACTTTGGCCAAGTGCGTGTGTCACTGTCTATGGTTGGACAATGATCCTAGCAAGTTGCCTGAGTCAGGCTTCATGAGCTCTGACTGGACTTTCACATTCTACACCATCTTTGTCAGCTCCTGGCGGACTAGGTTTCAAACCGGACCAAAAGTTATCGTCATTAGCCGTAATCCACTAAACTTCGATCAGGTTTAGCAACCATTGTCTGTAGTTTGACAATAATCTATGGCAAGTCATCTTGATTAGGCATTGTGAGCGCTAACTAGACTCCCACTTTCAAACCCGTTTTCATCCGCTCTTGGCGGACTATGACTTAGAGCGGACTAGAAATTATCGTCATCTTTCGCAACTGACTAAACTTTGGTTAGGTTCGGTGACCATTGATTGTAGTTTGACAATGATCCCTGCAAGCCATCTTGATCAGGTGTCGTGAGCGCTGACTAGACTCCCAGTTTCTAAGCCACCTTCAATCGCTCTTGGCAGACTTGACTTGAAACGGATAAGAAGTTATGAAACTAAACTTTGGTCAAATTCGACGACTATTGTTTTTAGTTGGATAATGAGCCCTAGCAAGCCATCTTGATCAGGCATCGTGAGCACTGACTACTCCCAGTTTTTAAGACGTCTTCATCCACTCTTGGCGGACTCTGACTTAGAGCGGACTATAAGTTATCATCCTCAGTCGTAAATGACTAAACTTTACTCAAATTCGGTGACCATTGTTTGTAGTTTGACAATGATCCCTAACAAGCCATATTGATCAGGCGTCGCTGACTAGACTCCCACTTTCTAAGTCATCTCCATCCGCTTTCGACGGACTATGACTTAGAATGGACCAGAAGTTATCGTCATTAGTCGTAACTGACTAAACTTTGGTCAGGTGCGGGCACCATATGGCCTTGGGTGTATACGTTTGACTTGGGTGTCTCAACTTACTAACTTCGCCTAATAGTTCGACATCACAATAAATTGACCAAATTGAATTTCAACTAGATTTGATGAACATCAGTGGAACTTTAATAAAGCATGTACCTTGGATTTATTGATAATACCTTTGAAGGTGTTTTTCATCCTGTGGGAACTTCAAGCCTTCGCCGCTTGCGTTTGATTATGTATTGGGCCATTCTGAGTGGGCATGGAGTAATTTGGGCTTTGCCAGGCTGGGCGCTCACTTAGGCCTATTGGCTTGCTTGGGCTTTGTTGACGAGATCATCGTGCCACTTGTACGATGTAGATTGCGAGACAGTTTGGTATCAGTTACTCCCTTCAGTTAATGGGGCTACATGTAGTTTCATTAAATCAATGAATGTGGATTCGTGCAGTTGCAATTGGAACCACCGCCTCCTTATTTCCCGTACAACATTTAATGTTGACGTAATTGTTGGGTGACCTCGTTTCGTGAACCATCACGCCTATATATAGGCTGGTTTTCACCATTCCAATCGTTGCCATGAACGTTGTAGAGTAAGTTTCTCAAATGCGTTTTTCCAGAAAATATGCATTGGGTTCTCCAAAGCTAAAAAAAGATCTTCGTTGTTTGAGTATTTGAATGTTCTGACATTTGCAGCGATGAGTCTTAACTAGAGCTGCTATTGGGTGATGCCACCTTGTTTGGGTGAGCATCTAATTGGTTCCATGGGACCTCGTAATTTCTTCTTACAATGCGTACAAGAAGTACGGACTCCCCCTCAAGGGTCAAATTTTTCTTCCAACTTCCGGTGCTCCTATGGTGTCTCACGCCATCCAGTTTGGACCCGAAACCAATTTTTGGTGGTTGTTCTTACTGCTACTTCTTGGGCCTCATGAGTGATGCCATAGCCGGAAGGCAGATTGGCGAAGCGGAGCTCTGGTAGACGTGGCTTGCGGTCCTGGGGTGCTAACTCTGTTTCACCCCAGGTATTACATTCGGAGGGATCACCCCCACAACCTACTTTGGCTACCTTTGCTTTTATTTCCAAATCCTCCTCTCAAGGCAAACAGGCAGAGCAAAGTATCAAGTGCGTACCTGCGACCTACTTTTGGTACCTTTCATTTCTGCTTGAATTCCAAATTCTTTTTTCAAGTTAGATTGGCGGAGCAAATTATCAAGTGCATATCTGCAACGTACTTTGGGTACTTTTGCTTTCTTTTCCGAATCCTCTTCTCAAGGCAGATTGGCGGAGCGAAGTCTTGACGTGCGTTCCAGCGGATTCTTACTTGCACGGGGCTTAGATACTAGTCAGTCCGGCAAGCTTTGTAAGAACTTTCTTAGTGATCAATAAAGTCTATTTTTTTATAATTCAGTTTTTATTCCTTGAATGAATTTTATCATATTGGCTTGTGCGAACAATTCTTTTAGACTAAAAAGAAAGAAATCAAAACAATAAGATAGTTTGACTCTAAGTGGGGACTATGCTAGTCTGGCTCTAAAGGAGGCACGCGTGGTCCTGACTCAGACGGTATAATTCCCTTGACAAAATATCACGTTTGGTCTCTGACAGTGAAGTCACTCAAAAATGAACTTTGCGCGGGCAGGCCATTCCTCGCTGATTGTCCGCTTTTAGAGTAGGTGTTGGCATGTCAATGTGTTGCTACTTATTTTTGTAATGAACTGAAGTGACATGCGGATGATATTTTTAGTACTGGGTCCTAACTCATTATTTAGTTGAGTCATGGTTGTCGGGGCCTTGGTCCGTACGAGCTAGATTGTGTTTGGAGGTGGCATTCACTCTTTGATCCATGCGAGGAAGTGGAAGGTTGTTTTTCGGACAAGCCTTATATTGGCTCGTGTAATCCACACAAACTCCCCATTTCTCACATTTACTTTCCGATTAAGGTGGCATTGGGATTTCCCTTTGGATTGATTAAAGTCTCATTGTTCGTGCGGGGTGATTCTCTTCCCTTTTTTGGGCTCGGGTTCTGATATGTCTGACCCACGGGCCTGAGTCCAGCTATTTAAGCACTGCGTAGTGGCAGTCTCGTGCTGATGGTTGGTCTCCTCGAATGGTTCCTTGCACTTGATTGGCAGTGTACTTGATGCATTAGTGTAAAGTAGAAACTACCACTTCCATTTGATGGAGCCGAGGCCTTCCTAAAATGATGTTGTAGGTGGACGAGGGCATCGACTACCATAAACTCCAGGAACATGACCTTTTGTAGTTGTGGCTTTCTCTCGCCACTACCATTAGCCCGATGTTTCGATAGGGAAGCACTTCTCACCGCAAAATCCAATCATGGGGTGACTGGCGGGGGTCAAGTTCTCCTATTTGAGCTGCATGCTACGGAATGCGTTGAGGAACAAGTCGTTCAAAGAGCTCCCCGTGACTACCAAGGACCTATTCACTTCCCATTTCGCTATGAAGATTGAGATAACCAGGGTGTCGCTATGAGGAGAGTGGACACCTTGGAGGTCCTTGTCAGTGAATGTCAGCGATGAGATCGGGTTCTGAATACGTGCAAATTGCACTTGTCGGTCCTCGTAGGTGGACATGTTGGATTGCTCACCTTCCGAGCTTACCCCATGAAAGACATATATAATGTCAAGAGCTTCTTTCTCTTTCTCTTTGACATCATCTTCTTTTTTCTTTACCTGGTCTTGTCTTTTTTTGGGCTCAGAAATTCCTTGATCTTTCCCTTCTTGATCCAGTATTCAATCTCACTTCTGAGACTCTTGCAGTCCTCAGTGTTGTGGCTATCGTCCTTGTGAAAAGAACAATATTTGTTGTTGTTTTGCCAGGAGGAATCTCCCTGCTATTTGGCGGGGCACTACACTACGTCAGACAGACTGGAGTTGAGAGGAGTGAAGGATTTGCACGAGATGAAGTTGGAGGCTTTATCTTGTCTCATGCGGCCAAAGTCTGGCTTGCTGTCATTCCGCTTCCTTTGGCCAACATCTCCTCAAGAGTGATATATTTTTTAGTGCTCTTCAACAAGTCCACATGTCAGTCGGAGGCTCGAGGGTGAGAAAGTTGTAGAATTAGCCTCTTCTCAGTCCCGAGGTAAAGTCTGTAACCGAGGTGTCGTCGCTGTAGCTGTCGATGAGGGTTAACTCATTATTAAAGCAGGTGACGTACTCTCTCAATGTCTCATTCGGTTTACGTCTGAGGCTAAGGAGGTAATGCAGGCCCTTCCTGAATTGTTGGCTGCCGACAAAATAGGTGATAAATGTTATGGCCAGCGTCCCAAACGAGTCAATAGATTTCGGTGGGAGACTGTGGAACCAAGTCAGCGTTGCTTTCTTCAAGCTGGTGGGGAACGTTCGACACATTACTACTTCAAATCCTTCCTTGAATGCCATCACATGGTGGTAATGGCGTAAGTGGTCGGACGGTTCTGCTGTCTCATCATAAAACTCTAGCTTTGGCAGACTGAACTTCTTCGGCAGTGGCTCGTTCATGATATGATCCGTGAACAGAGGACGGTAAGGTTGTATAACACGTGCGGGTTGGTGGCCTCAAACTGGAGGGTGTTCCGCGAGGCAAGTTTTTTCGGCCTTAGACGTCGGGTCTCCGTAGGCTGCTCCACCGCCCTTGGTCCAATAAGAGCTAACATGGGCATAATGGCTCTCCTGAACGCGCTCTCCGTTGTCATATTGGGACAGAGTTCTTTGTGGCTCCTTGTCTCCTTCCATAGGTGGAGAGTTCTGCTGAGTGAATATCTCCACCGCATGCGCGATTTGCTGCACTTGGGTTGTCAGTCGATCCACCCTAGAGTCTGTCGTGGCTGTGGCTAGCGCAGGGGCCCGAGGTTGTTTTCCCCGCGGGCTGGTACCGCCAGGGCTGGAGACGTTGTGCCGATTCGAGCGTTCGAGGGCTCGACAATTTTTCCATTGTTGCGAGCAGTGTTCTAAAAAATGGCCTAGGTGGCCGCCTAGGCGTTAGAGAAACGCCCAGATTAATAGCTGGGGGGGGGGGGGTGAAAATCGGGTAGGCGCCTAGGCGGGTTCTGGACGGTCTGGGCAAAGTCTAGGCGGTTTTTTTCCTGGTTGCAAAAATTTATGTGAACAAGGAGTTGAGATTAGTTGTTCTCAGGCCGACGAAAGAGGATGCTGAGACTAATTTGAATAAGGTTGATTGTGTTCTTATTTTATATTTCTTTCCCCGTTTTTTAGAAAGAAACAATTTAATTATTTTTTATTCAGTATATGTCTGAATGTATCAAATGATGATTACTTAATGAAATTTTCAAAGGATCTGCCAGTACCAATTTTAATAATGTAGATTTTATTAAACATGACTTGACACCATTCATGCAATTTGAAGAAAAATAAAAGAGTAGTTTTGGATATTTGTCCACAAATTCAACTTTTTATAAAATACCCATCATGACCAACTTCATTCATTTGAGTTTTAATAAATTTTGTTCATGATTATTAATTTTTTATGTTTATAAATTTTGCATATGTATCTTGGCATTAAATTGGATGTACTTGATAAGGTATTATGCTTAAGTTTTATAAATTATTAAAGTTATAATACAAAACCTAAAACTGCCTAGGCGCTAGGCACCTGCTCGCCGCCCGCTCACCGCCTAGCGTTTTTTAGAACACTGGTTGCGAGATCTCGTGGTTACCATCTTTCTGGATTGTAATGAGGGGGTGTTGTCACTGTTTTCTTAGGAACTTTGTCGTTCTCCAATGATGACACCAAACTGATGGTGTCAAATCTTTTTTCCTTGACCTTGACCTGCACAAGGAATACATGTGGGCCAAAGACCACCGTTGTGGCGGCTAATGACACTCTGATGTTTAAGTCAGATAAGGTTTGAGAAATGCGTAATGTTATAAATTGAGTTCTGTAGTGTACCTTTTTTTTCTCAACCCTCTGCTCTATTTATCATGCGAGAGTAGGGATGGCAGTCGGGCGATTTTTTTTTTCTGGTATCCGCTTTGCTCCACACCATTTGGGCCAGATTGGGTTTTACTAATCGATTTTTGGGGCTGATTCGGATAATAAAAATGGATATGTTACTGTTTTGGGGTGGATACGGATTTGGGCATATCTGCCCCATGGATATCCGTTTATATATATTATTACACAGTTACCCCTTCTTCCCTTAATATAAATAGCTTAGAAACCCTAAACCTAATTCTAGAAGACTCAAGTCTCCTCTTCACTCTTCCATAGCCACCCTCCTCTCCATAGTCCACAGGCACAAACTCCACATCCCTGGGGTTCTTCCCATCAACAGTACATCAGTGATCTCCTCCTACAAATCCTTAGGGTTCTTCCCTTCAACAGTACATCCAACACCCACGCATGTGCCAGGAATCTCCTTCACGATCCTTGACAGGTCCTTGGCCGTTGACCTCGGCCTCATCACCTTCGCGATCTCGATCATGTCGTCCAAAGAAATGTTTCCAGAATGCATAATATTCTTCACATTTTTGTGATCGAGACTTTGGCTTGATGGTTCTGCATGGTGAGCTTGACAGTCACTCGGAGGCCTTTCATGTTCTTGGTGAGATTGACAGTCTTCTTTTTCCTCCAAATCTCTTCTCCGATCATCACCCAATGCCAGATCTACCCCACCCTTTTCACTCCCTGCGAAATTGATTAATGATGTATTGGATTAGATTTGTATTGTTGAAATGCACTGAAGATATCTGTCAGATATTAAAAGAATGAAGAGATGTTGAAATGCATACAGTTTTATCTATTTTGGTGTTTTTGTGTTCAGATATTAAAAGAATGATGATGATGATATTTTTCTTTGTTATATTTTTCTATTTTTTTGTGTTCTATTTTTGTATTGGTAAATTTGGTTTTAGTTAAGCGGGGCGGATCGAGGCTATCCACTTGTAAAAATCGCATTGCATAAACGGATTAGCGAGACGGGGCGAATATCCGCTAATTCGTGCAGAGTGGGGATGATTTTTAAATAAAATATTAAGCAGTTTGACGGGGCGGATTCAGGGATCCGCAATCCTTGACAGGGGGGGACGAATTTGCTCAAATTCGCTCTTTTGTCATCCCTATGCGAGAGTCCTTGTTTGACTATGCCTTTGATAGCGTAATTTAGGGAAAAATATTTGCTGAGAGATCTTTTCTTTGCTGGGAGTCGTCCGTGTAGGAGAGTTTCCATACACGACTTGTACTCCGATATTTATTCGGGGTTCTTTCCTTGTGGGGTGTTGTCCACGTAGGAGAGTTTTCGTGCACGACTTATACTCAGGTATTTGTTTCCTAGTCGGATTCAATGTATTGTTGGCATGCCTGTCTTAGGTCAATCTCGTAGATACTTGCCTTGTTAAGTCTTACAATTATTGGGCTTGATCGTATGATGTACGAGCTTACTAGGGCATCGTTGATTGAGTCTAACCTCTTGAACCTTGCCTCAGTGGGCTTTGTGTTATAAGGGCTTTGCTAGATTGGGGACTCATCTAGGCCCGTTTTATTCTGTTGGCGAGATTATCATGAAACATGTACAATGCGGATTACTAGATGGTTTGACGTATCATCAAGTATGATATTTTATTTATTTATTTTCAATGATAATACATTAACATGAAAATTGATACCATTTCTTCCTTTATAACCAACCGTGTCATCATTAGTTAAATTTGTGGATGGGTAGCTCTAACATATTACATCCAAAGAGATGCTCATTTGCATTTATGGATTTTGAGAAAATCAACCTATGCATCGAGCTTAATTGACCTTAATATAAAAATTGATGAATGTATACCACCACCCTTGCTCAGCACAGGCATCTATAGGTTCATACAAAGTATTTTTAGTCGTACATCTTGAGAAAAATCAAATGCTTTGTAAGATTAAACTAGTAAATAGTCTAAATTTCATTTTTAATTGAAGTGTTAGCGTATGAAGAAAGAAAAGTGAAGCCACGCTTTTTATATTCGCCAAATTTAGGGGGGGGGCGATGGAAAATCCAACAACAATAAACGGAGTTGGGAGGAATGGACCCACAATGGCCGCCCACACGACGTGGCAAAGACCGAAAGTTGGATTGAACAGTAAGCATGGAGAAGAATCCAACGGTGTTGATAGTAAGTCTAGTCTGTCAGCCAGGTCACTCTATCTTTTCTCGGAAAATTCTAGGGGTCGAGGGAGGGAAATATCGCGCATCTTGAGGCTGATTTTCTCATCTCGAGGCGGATGGGTGGTTACCACACATCCCTCGTCCTTTTCCCTCGCTCCCTCGAAAGCGCATCTTTTCTTCTCGTGGTTCAAATCATTCTTTCTTTCTTTCCTCTTTGACAATTAATTTCTTTTTTTTATCCAGCCAACCGTCGGATTGAGAGAGAAGAGAGAGAATTTGGTAGCATATATACTCCTCTCCTCGTCTTCACACTCTCCACATACATTTCCGTTTCCTTTAGTTTTTGGTTGGTGACGACAACAGACACACACAGACAGACAGGCGAAATACTTTGGAAACTTTTAGTTCTTCAAGGTAAACACTCTTTCTTTCTTTCGATCTTCTTTACTTTTATTTGAAGCTATATTGTGATTGAAATGATTCCTCTTACATTTAGTAGATAACTTGCTCTCTCTCTATCTACAAATTTGATTAGTTTGTATGCGATCTTACTTTGAATTTGACGGATCGGTAAGATTTAGATGCGAATTGTGAGTTACAAGCATTGTTACGCTTCTACCACTCTGTTCTAGGGTTTATCATGGGTTCTGCTAGGATTTAAAGCCGGAGATATATGATTTGTTCAGAGAAAAATAAAATATAACGATCGGTTTATGATTGTTAATTTAGAACTGAAGCTTATTGCTTGTCTGAGATGATTTCTGATCCTTTAGTGTTACGATGGATCTGTGGTTTTTGTTTCTAATATTATGAGCAAATCATGCCTTGATCTAGTTTAATATGATTACCAAGTGCTTACAAAGTTTGAAAAATGATTGCAACTATTTTCTCCTGTTTTCTGTGATTGGATACTGCTTTATGTAATGTTAATATATGCTCATATACTTATTCAAATGTTTGTGAACAAGACTAAAGATTTATTAAAACCTTAGCTTTCATCCTAGGATTTATTATTATGAAAAAGAACACTATGATTCAGTTGATACTCGAATGTGTAGTACTGCTGCATACGATATCATTCCAATGTTACTTTTGTTCATGTTTTCCATTTTGTGCAGGTATTAGTTAAGTGATGGCCGATGGCGAGGAAATCCAACCTCTTGTTTGTGACAATGGAACTGGAATGGTCAAGGTGAGTTAGCTAATCTCTCAACTGCTCTCATACTCCAGTAGGCTCTACTATTTATTTGCCTAATCTGCATTTATGCTTTGGAAATGAACAGGCTGGATTTGCTGGTGATGATGCTCCAAGGGCTGTTTTCCCCAGTATTGTTGGTAGACCTCGTCACACTGGTGTGATGGTGGGTATGGGTCAGAAAGATGCTTATGTAGGAGATGAAGCTCAGTCGAAAAGAGGTATCCTCACCTTGAAATATCCGATTGAGCATGGTATAGTAAGTAATTGGGATGATATGGAGAAGATCTGGCATCACACTTTCTACAATGAGCTCCGTGTTGCTCCAGAAGAGCACCCAGTACTTCTCACTGAAGCACCCCTCAATCCTAAAGCCAACAGGGAGAAAATGACTCAAATTATGTTTGAGACATTCAATGTTCCAGCTATGTATGTTGCCATTCAGGCCGTTCTATCTCTGTATGCCAGTGGTCGTACAACTGGTATGTATCACAAAAGTTTGCTTTTGTAATGTATTTTTCTAGGCCGGGAAGATAACCTTTTTTGAAATGTAAATTTCTGTTTCACCAGGTATTGTGCTCGATTCTGGTGATGGTGTGAGTCACACAGTGCCAATCTATGAGGGTTATGCACTCCCCCATGCTATCCTCCGTTTGGATCTTGCTGGGCGTGATCTCACTGATTCCTTGATGAAAATTCTCACTGAGAGAGGCTACTCATTTACCACAACAGCAGAACGGGAAATTGTCCGTGACATGAAGGAGAAACTTGCATATGTCGCATTGGACTATGAGCAGGAACTAGAGACAGCTAAGAGCAGCTCTTCAGTGGAGAAGAGCTATGAGTTACCTGATGGGCAGGTGATCACCATTGGAGCTGAGAGATTCCGTTGCCCTGAGGTCCTTTTCCAGCCATCACTGATTGGAATGGAAGCTGCAGGGATCCATGAGACTACTTATAACTCCATTATGAAGTGTGACGTAGATATAAGGAAAGATCTGTATGGCAACATTGTTCTCAGTGGTGGATCTACTATGTTCCCTGGAATTGCTGATCGTATGAGCAAGGAAATCACAGCACTTGCTCCCAGTAGCATGAAGATCAAAGTGGTTGCACCACCAGAGAGAAAGTACAGTGTCTGGATTGGAGGATCTATCCTTGCATCCCTAAGCACCTTCCAACAGGTGAGCTTGGCCAATTTTAACAATAGTTTCACTTTTTAGTTTTTTTAATTGTACTTGCAGTCGTTCTAACTCTGTATTGCAACAACATTAATTTTGCAGATGTGGATCTCGAAGGGAGAGTACGATGAATCTGGTCCTTCCATTGTTCACAGGAAGTGCTTCTAAGTTCTAGAGTATGTACGTCAATGACATCCAAACAAGCATCAGTGGGGAGTCTTTAATCGAGTTTGCTGTAAGTGTCAGTGTCAGGTGAACTCTGGTATACAGGAGATGTGTCAGAGTGAGGTCAATCGGAAGAATGGAGCAGGTGGTGCTACATAGTTGCCGCTGCTCCATATCTTGTTCCGCGTTATGTAATATGCAGTAAGGGAGTTCGAGAGCCATATCTTTTTATTGGTAAGGCTGGCTTTTTGGTCTGAAACAGACTATACTCCTTGTTCACCATGGCTTACTCGATTTTGTCTGTGATTTGGCCGAGCACCTATTTCTGTAGAAGTAGTGAGAGAGGGAGGGTGTTTGTTGTTTTCGTATTTCTTCATTTGGGAATTGATGTCCCTATTTATTGTTAAGAGTATACCAGTTTGAGGTTCTGAACTAGGTTAGGAATTGCTCCAGTGTCATTGTGTTTGTAAGACATGATACATTATTTGATTGATTGAAGTTGTCATTTTATATGTTGCTTCCGCAAATATTTTTTGTGGTTTTGCCCTCGTTATTAACAGATTCTTCAAGTCCGCAGATGAACCAAGTAAACTGCCTAAAACCAACTAACTTTGGTTTCAAACTCAGTTGATATTTCTGCGTGTTGTGGCAGTATCTGTATAATTGTCTCAGAACCACCCATTGCTATGAATCTATTATTATTGATAGTTTAACCAAATTAAAATGAGCTGAAACCTTTTGACTTCTAATACTAGAATCGTCATGTTATAATCGTTGTCTGATCTTTGGTTGATGAGGCGGATTGTGAAGGTAGAATCAATTCTACACAATGTAATGAGAACCCGCACATAAAGCCAACATTCGTCTGGTGTGATATTAGAAGAAATCAACTTGAATCATTCAGACTTATGTTCCAACTCCAAGTCTCCGAGGAGGATTGGTTTCCTGCTGTTTTTGATTTATTGCATTTTTCTGTCTCTCGTGTGCTTCACGACATTATCATGACAAGCCATAAGAAGAAGGTCGATCTGAGTTGGCCAACATAGTGGGAGAGCACTCCACTCCTCAGTAATTGTTTCTTCAAGCAAGGCACATGGTCTTCCAAATCTTTATTTATTATTGAAGATAAAAGTGGAAGGAAAGAGATCTGACAGCCAATTGGATACTTTAAGGATCGTTAGGTTGGGAAAAGGTCTTCCTGTCTGCAACATCATTACTCCCACAATACACATACCTGTTCCCATATGCATTGTCTGTCCAACCAAGTATTTTACCATCATTTTAAGTTAGGATCAGTGGTGTGCATGTGTTCCTCCTCCCTTTTCTTTGGATCAAAGTATTTTGCAATTAAATGTTGCCTGAGCCAGTGCTTTCTATATTTCTTCTATAAGCTACATTAGTTGCATTGTTTGTTATTTTTTTTAAATTTTTTTTTGAAGAAAATTGAAGTTTATAAATGGAAAAGGAAGTGATGCAGTCGATTTTCGCTCCTGCTTTGACTTTGTTCCTGCTGACCTGCACAAGTAATGCACGCGAGCCACAGACCACCGAGGGGTGGTCGATGGCACTTCGATGCTAAAGTCAGATAGGGATTTGAGGAAGGTGTAGTGCTGTAACAGGGAATTTTTCGTATACCTTAACTTATCAACCTCATGTCTTATTCATAGTGCAAGGAGTCCTGGTTCAACCAGGCCATCGTAGGCGTAGTTTAGGGAGGAGATCTTCGTGGAGATCCCTATCTAATTAAGAGTCATGCTATAGGAGGAAGTTTCTTGTTAGCTCTGCACTCCTAGATACGCGGGAGATAGTTCACAATCCAAGAACAATCCGTAGAAGGGAATTTCCATGTGTGGAAGATACTCTGGTGTTTGCTTCCTAGTTTGAAGTAAATAGCAGCTATAGTTGCCCATTTGAAGCTGATCCTCGAGATACTTGCCTAAAGAGGGCTTATGGGTATTGAGGATGATTGTGAGACATGTGGGCCTAGCATGCTGTGAGAGTTCGGGTCCGCTTGGCGGATTGAAGTTGAGCGTGCTTAGATCTGCTTGGGCTGGATCTGTGTTGGGTCGACGCTTGGGTCCATAGTTCCTTGAGATCATCATGATACGTGTTCGGCTCAGGAGTGTGACCGTTTTCGTGTATCATCAGCTACTCCCCTCGAGTTAGTCGGCCGTCACATCAGTTCGCTAAGTCATTTCTTGAAGGTATGGGCGCTCATGATGATTGAGTCTGAATCGTTGCTTGAGCCGCACGCTGCATTAATTGGGCGTGCGTTGGTTCGGTGGAAAAGAGGTAGGAACCTATCCTCTATATAGGTCATCTGCAGTGTTAAGACTGACCCTTATGCTTTACTTGCTTTTGAAGATATTGTTCTGAAAGGTTCATTCGTCTTCTTCATGGCTCGAGAAAACTTTCTTGATGATGCCGTTCTAGCTAAGGGCCTAGAGTTTTTTGAAGACAAGCAGTTGTCCGAGCCTGGTTTCGCTAAAATCCGTACAAAGTTTGGAGTTCTTGAAGACTTGCCATTGTACCTTCTGGCGGGAGACCAGACGCCAATGTCGCCTCTGGTCGGTTTCATCTGTTTACATCGAGGGATGATTTAAACTGGAGTGTGTTTATTGGTTCTGGACGTGGTTTGGGAGTTCTTGGATTTCTTGGGGATTCTTTCGGCTCAGTTGGGACCCAATGGATACAAGATCATTCTCATGATTATGCTCAATGCTAAGGAGGTCGTCATTAGTGTGACCCCGCGGGTGATTCAATTGCTGATCGCTCATCGACTGCAGAGCAATGTTGTTTGCAAGATGAAGTCGCTGAACTGCTTCATCAACCTGCCGGATGATTTCAAGTTCTAGCAGAAGTACTGCTTTCTGGCCCCTCCTGATTCAAAATATTTCTGGTGCAAGGGTCGTTCGCTTGAGCGACAGTTCAGGCCGCTTCGCAAGTTCAACTCCTTTCCTGTGACTTTGATGTGCTTGATAGCGGTCTGAGTGATCATTGTTTGTGTTCTTTTGCAGGAAGGTTTCCTACTTTTCCCCTTACCTTAGAGGAGCAAACCACCATGGAGACTTCTCGCGTCATGGCAAAAGCGATTGAAATCATAAGAGTTTCCGATTTCATTCGTAGTGGGCTGTGACAATTGGCACGTCGTCCCCACTCTGTATCTAGAGTCGCGCATTAAGCTGAAAGATGGAGCCCCTTCCAAGAAGAGGAAAACTGCTAGGGCCAAGACTCCCGTTCTGTCTGATGTGGAGGATCCATCTGAGATGTTTGTTTCCTTTGTGAAAAAAAGCCTTGCGTCAGGATTGGGCCGTCTTCGGCACGATCCGCTCTGGTGAGAGAGGAGAACGAGCCCGCTAGGCCTGTTGAGGTGGAGACTAATGTTCCTGGCTTGGAGAAAAATTATCTATGGTTGGCGGGAGTTGCTTACGGGTCAAACCTTAGTGACGCGCAGGTTGAGGCTCTGAATGACCGTCTGGTGCGGGTTGCAATGGCAGCTTTTGCTGGCATTGATTTGCGTGGGGCCACTCTGGTAGAGGGCTTTGTTGAAGATTCGCCTGAGGTGGTGGAATCTGATCACCCCACCGTTGACTCGCCTGAACGTGGTCGTGGCACCAGCAGTGTCTCCTGTAGTCCGCATTGCTCACCGTCTCATTTAGGTCACAGCTAGAACTATTGGAAGGTCCTTTGGATACTTCGGTCTCTCCTTTGCCTCCAGATCCTGTTGAGCCGTTTCGCATTAAAGGGTCTGCTGTTCTTAACAAGGGAAAAACTACGGAGGAGAGTCTGAG
This sequence comes from Berberis vulgaris, assembly GCA_963556465.1. Taxonomy (NCBI): domain Eukaryota; kingdom Viridiplantae; phylum Streptophyta; class Magnoliopsida; order Ranunculales; family Berberidaceae; genus Berberis; species Berberis vulgaris. The sequence continues at coordinate 74,076,138 of OY747124.1, read as the reverse complement.
GATAGTGGCGACCGTAAAAGGCAGCACTGGCATAGTTCCTGATCAGGGGAAGCTTCATCCTGATGCACGAATAAGTCTGTTCGCACTGGACTTGGTGAAGATGAGCTCACATGTCTGGCACCAAGAGGTGGATGTTGAGTATGCTTCGAGGAAGCATATAAGCAGGCGTCACAACTGAATGATGGATCACGCTCCGAAACCCGAGGAGGATACGCTGGAAGAAAATGTGGACAAGGGTTTGAAGTATCTTATGCTGGGTATGTCTCATATGAGCCACTCGTTCGTTGCTGGGACGGAAGTAGAAGCGGCTCGCCAGAGAGTATATACTTTGGAACGTGTCTTTTCACACGTGCAGACACTGTATTCTGATGTGTTCCATGAAATTGAGCGGCTTAAGAAGCAGGTCAAAGGGATTCGGTAGGATCAATCAACCGTGGCCGCTAAGGCTCAGAGGGCTCGTTTGGAGAACCTTGAGCGTAATTTGACTGAGGCTCTGCCTAGAGGTTGAGGTCGCGAAGGAAGCTGCGACTAAGGCGCATTCTGAGCTGCAGTCATTTGCTGAAGAGAATGCTTCGAAGGGAGCTGACTGGGCTGTTGAGAAGCGACAGTAAGAATCCGAAGTGTTGTTTAATGCTTGAGAGGTGAGGAAGGCCGATGACCAACTTGAACTGGGATGGCATGAACTCAGTGCTGTGAAGAGCAGTCTGGCCACAAAGCAGTCTCAGGTCGATGCGCTAACTAGTAAGTTGGAGCTACTAGAGAATGACTTTATTGATGCAAAGGTGCGTGACAAAGAGCTTCTCTAGGAACAAGGCAAATGTAAATTTCGCTGGGTTATTCATGGCCGGCTAGAGCTGTTGGCGCTGATGAAGGGGGAGCATCCAGAGTGGGACCTTAGCCGTTATAAGATGTCATATGTGGACTTGTCTATTACCTCTGTGTCGTCGGGCAAAGAGGACAGTTCGATCCTTAATGTCCAGGTTGAAGCTCGTATAGATGCAACTTCTGCCCCTATTTTTCCTAAGCTTAGCTCTTTCGTTTTTGTACCTTCTCCAGATTAGGAGCAAACTTTGTGTGTTTGTACACATTTTTTCTTGGCCATTAATGAAAACAATATTCTTCGTTTCATACTTGGCGTTTCAATTACATGCTTTTCATTTTGCTTTGTCGCCTTACTTTGGCATAGGCTGGTTGACTCAATATAACGTTGTCTGGTCTGTCTGTGACAGAGAGCTTGATCGTTTTGTATTATGAATGACTCGGGCTCATTGCTGCGTAGTTATGTCTGAGAGTGGGCATGTTGCTAACAGTTTAACTGGGGGTTGAGTCACTGTCCTGTCCCATAGGTCAGCTGCTTGAGCTTTTTCTTGTTTGTTTGATTGGACGGTTGTAGTTGTTGCCACGGGCAAGTTGTGGTGGCCGAAAGTACGTGTCAAAGCGTTCGCACGGAGTCAGGAGCCGTAAGCTCGGGTTGACATCCTAATTAGTTTTCATCTGGGCACTGGTTGTACTATCCTTGTATCAGCACGAGTGAGCTTTTTCTAATGTTAGAATGTCAATCCGTTTGAGCGTGCAGGTGCTGACTCAGCTAAGCTCATATTTGTATCAGCTGTCCTGGGAGAAAACGGAGGTTGTGTGGAGAGATGTTTGAGATTCCCACCTTTCTAATCGTTTATGAGTGAGTAGAGTGATCGACAAATTCAGGGGATAAAGGTTTGGCAACCAGGCTGAAGAGTAGCGGTCCCGTGGCAAGCCGTCGTAATCAGTTCGAGACTGACTAGGCTTTCACCTTCCGATTTATTTATGACCGAGCAAAGAGGTCGACAAATTCGAGGAGTAAGGGTTTGGCGACCAGGCTGAAGAGCAGTGGTCCCGTGGCAAGCCGTCAGAATTAGTTCGAGGCTGACTAGACTCCCACCTTTCGAACTACACCCTCCCCACGTGGTGGGGGCTTCAAATTCGAGAGAGGTTTGGTGACTAGGCTGAAGAGAAGTGGTCCTGTGGCAAGCCATCGAAATCAGTTTGGGACTGACTAGGCTCCCGCCATCCAAATTATCTACACCTGAGTGCACCAAGCTACAAATTTGGGAAGGTTCGGCGGTCACGCTGAAAAGCAGTGGTTCCGTGGCAAACCGTCGGAATCAGGTCGTGGTTGACTGGGTTCCCACCTTCTAGACTATCTACACCCTCGCAGCGCGGGCTACAAGTCTAGGTTTGGTGATTAGTATGGGATCTTGTGGCTACCATTTTTTCGGCCTGTAAAAGAAGGGTGTTATTTTTTTTTCTTAGGAACTTGTCGCTCCCCCACGGACAGACCAAATTTATATATTAGTTTCCATTTTCCTTGTTCGATGGCACTCCGATGCTAAAGTCAGACAAGGTGCAGAAAATGGTGTGTTGCTTGAGATTAGGATTCTGTAGCATACCTTAGTTCCTCAACCTTGTGCCCTATTTATTATGTGAGAGTCCTTATTTGGCTATGCCTTTGGTGGCATGGTTTAAAGTAGGATATTTGTTAGAAATCCTTTCCTTGTTGAGAGTTGTCCATGCAAAAGAGTTTCCGTGCATGACTTATACTCTGATATTTGTTTTCGAGTAAGAGTAAACGTCTTATTGCCCTGCCTGTCTTAGGTCAAACTCCTAGATACTTGCCTTATTTGGTCTTACGGGTTCTGGGTTTAACAATTTGACTTATGGGTCGGACAAAGCCTTGTTGTTTGGGTCCAATTCCCAGATACTTGCCTTAGTGGGCTTGGTTCCTTGTTTTATGGGTTGGATCAGATTAGACACTTATTTGGATCCGCTCCACTCTGTTGACGAGATCATCATTCCACGTGTACGGAGTAGATTACTGGACAGTTTGTAGTACGAAGTAGTTTACCAACCTCATGTCTTATTTATAGTGTTGGAGTCATAGTTCGACCAGGCCACAGTGGCGTAGTTTAGGGAAGAAGATCTTCGTGGAGATCCTTCTCTAACTAAGAGTTGTGTTGTGAATGGGAGTTTTCCTGTTAGCCTTGTGCACCTAGATACGTGGGAAATAGTTCCCAATCAGAGAGTAGTCAACAGATAGAAGTTTCCATGTGTGACGTATACTATGGTATTTGCTTCCTAATTGGCAGCAAAGTGATGTTGTCTTGTCTGTTTGGAGCTGATCCTCGAGATACTTGCCTTAGCAGGGATTACGGGTATTGAGGATAACTGTGAGATGCATGGGCTTAGCAAGTTGTAATTATTTGGGTCCGTCTGGTGGATTGCATTGTGCGGGCTTGGAACCACTCGAGCCGGATCAATTTTGGAATGATGCTTGGGCCTATTATTTCTCAAGATCATCATGCCATGTGTATGGTATAGAAGAGAGCCCATTTTGGTGTATCATCAGCTATTCCCCTCGAGTTAGTGGGCCATCGCGTTGGTTCACTAAGTCATTTTTGAAAAGATACGTCACTCATGATGATCGAATCTGAATCGTTGCTTGAGCCGCGCACTTCATTAATTTAGTATGCGTCGGTTCAGTGGAGAAGAGGCGAGAAACCAATCCCTATTTAGATCTTCCTTTCTACGCAAATTGATTCTTCTATTTCTTTGCTTTTAGAGATTTTGTTTTGTTCATTTATTGATTAAAAGCTTGTTCATCTTTTTCATGGCTCACCAAAACCATGTTGATGATGAGACTTTGGCCAAGGGCCTTGACAAAATTCGAAAGAAGTTCAGGGCCCCTGAGGACCTGCCATTCTATGCACTGAAAGATGATCAGACGACGATGTTTCCATCAAAAGGGTTCATCTATTTGCATTGCTAAATACTTCAAACTGGAGTCCATTTCTTGTTCTTGATAAGATTTGGGCTTCTTATATTTCTTTGGAATCCCTCCTGCCCAGTTGGTACCCGATGGTTACAGGATCGTCCTTCTTATTCTGATCAAGGCAAAACACGCTGGAGTCTGCGTGACTCCGCGGGTGATCCAGTTGTTGACTTCACCTCGGCTGAATGTTCACACCATTTATAAGATGACGTCGCCGGCCTATTTCGGGAAGTTGCCAGATGACTTCAAGTTCTGGTAGAAATATTGCTTATTGGCTTCTTCGGATTCGATGTACTTCAAGTTCAGAGGCCATCAGCTTGAGCGGGAGTTCAGTCCAATTTGTAAGTATAGCTTCATCTTTTGATCTCGTTGCACTGATTGTATATTGATCTTCGCATATATTTCTTCGCAGGGAGGTTCCCTATTACTCTTTTATCCCTAAAAGAGCAAGACACTATGAAAACATTTTGCGACATGCCGAAGACGAGTGAGGAGGAAGTCATATGTCCTACTAACTTCAGCCGCAGTGGTTTGTGGGCCAACTGGCATATGGCCCCCACTCTTTACCGAACCCCGAAGGTTAAGTCTAAAGGTAGAACCCCTTCCAAAAAGAGGAAGGCTGCCAGGACGAAGACCAAAGTGTCCAGCAGGGATAGGGACCACCTGCGATTAGTAGGGTTGAGGATGTGTCAGATCTGAGTACCGAGTAGGCTGAAGCTTTGAGTGAGAAGCTTATGTTGGTTGATGTGGCAGCTTCTACTGGTGCTGACCAATCCAGAACCGTTCTACTGGAGGTTCCTGATGAGGATTTTCTTGTGGGTCCAGGTCTAATCGCTCCACTGATATCCAACAGTGGTTGCGATAATGCGAACAATCCTTCTTGTAGTCTGCATTGTTCCCCATCTCGTTCCAGGCCGTATATCAGGGTGATGAAGGGCTCGTTGGACAATTCGTTTCCTTCACTTCCTGTGAGTTCTGCTGAGCAGTCTCGCAATAAAGGGTCGGCTGCTGTTGAAAAATGGAATGTCGTGGATGAGGGCCTAGGCTCAGTGGCGACTACAAAGAGCAGTGCTGGCGTAATTTCGCGTTTGGGAGAGCTTCATCCGGATGCGCGGATGAGTTTGTTTGCTCCGAACGTAGTGAAGATGAGCAACCAGGTTTGGCATTAGGAACTTGACGTGGACTATGCTTTAAGGAATCACATAACCAGACCTTACAGCTGGCTGATGGACCACGCTTCGAAGCCCAAGATGGATACGCTGGAAGGGTGTATGGATAAGGGTTTAAAACACCTTTTGCTGGGGATGTCTCATTTGAGCCAAGTGGCTGTTGCTGGGACGAACGTTGATGCGGCTTGTGAGAGGGTGTACACCATGGAGCGTGTCTTCTCAACTATGCAGAAGTTGTATTCTGACCCGCTTTTTGAAATTGAGCTACTGAGGAAGTAGATCAAGGAGATAAGACTGGAGTAGTCAGCCGTTGTTCACGAGGGCAGTGTTCGCGAGGGATAGATTCAAACAAGATTTGGATCTGATCTGCCGTGATCTGGAGTTTGCTCAGTAATCTGTGGCTAAAATGCACTATGAGTTGCGGTTTTTTGCCGAGGAAAATGCCATGAAAGAGGTTGAATGGGTTGCCTAAAGGCGACAGTTATAGGCCGACGTGGAATTCAATGCTCGGGTAGCGAGGAAGGTTGAAGACCAGCTTCAACTCGAGCAACATGAGCTCAACGCTTTTAAAAGTAGTTCGGCTATAGAGCAGTCCCAGGTTGATGCGCTGAAGCTAGAGTTGTTGGAGCGTGAACTTGCTGAAGCGAGGACGCGTAAGGAAGAGATTCTCAAGGCGCAGGGCAAGTGTGAATTCCGCTGGGTCATGCATGGGAGATTAGAAATGATGGCGCTGATGATGGAATAACATGCTGCTTAGATTGAGGTGCATATGGATGCAACTCTTGTTCCTTCCTCTGTTAAGCTTAGTTCTACTATTTTTGTACCCACTCCTGATGAGGAGTAGACTTTGTGCACTTGTACACTTTCTGTATTAACTGTTAATGAAAACAGGTTTATTTTGAGTACACTTTGTACCCGTATCATTTTCAGTCTCCCTATTGCACGCTTTCCATTTTGCCTCGGCGTTTTACTTTGACACAGGTCTGGTGGGTTAGCAGGAAGTCGAGTGGTCTGTCTGCTGCTGGGAGGATGACCATTTATGTAGCGAATGATTCTGACCTGTTCTTCTGTGAGGTCTCAGAGTCACTATCACTTAGTTTGCGGATGGTTTAGTAGTGGACTACGCTACCCAGGCTATAGTTTATCTTTAAGGTAAGCCACTAGGGACTTAATTTGTGTATTTGACTGCCGGTCACAGTTGCTGACATGAGTGAATTGTGGTAGCTGAGCACTTGGGTTGTCTCTGATCTAAAGCGCTTTTCCCGAGTCTGGTTTTGTTACCTCGGGCTGACATTCAATGTAGCGTTCGTTCGCATGTCAGTGGGTTGATTCTTAGGTCGGCGTGAGTGGCCATCGCTGATAATAGAATGCCAGCTTGTGTGAGCGTGAAGACGCAGTCTGAGCTGTGATTTATTTCAATAACCGTTGTATTGAAAGGGAACGGTAGTCACGTGGCGAGTCGTTGACATCAGTCGGGGCTGATTGGGTTCCCACCTTCCGAACCATCTATACTCGTGTGGAGCGGATTACAGGTTTGGGATGCGAGAATTCGGCTATCATGGTCTGTTGGAGAGTGATGATCCCGTGGCTAGTCATCGACATCATTTCGGGACTGACTAGGCTCCCACCTTCCAAATCATATACACTCGTGTGATCAAGCTACAAATTTGGGAGTTTTCAGCGAGCATGGTTTGTAAAAGAGCAGTGGTCACATGGCAAGCTGTCGTAATCAGTTCGAGGCTGACTTGGCTCCCACCTTGCAAACCATCTGCACCTGTACGAAGTGAGCTACAAGTCTGGGATGGTAATTCGACGACCATGGTCTGTAAAAGAGCAGTGGTCCCGTGGAGAACCGTCGACATCAGTCAAAACTGACTAAGTTCCCACGTTCCAAACCATCTATACCCACGCAGTGGGGCATAGGTATGGGCTTTGATAAGAAGTTCTCGTTGTCAATCGTCATTGGCTACGCTTACCTGATCGGGTTTGGCGACTGTTGTTCGCAAAGGGGGCAATGGTCATTGGCAAGTCATCATCACTAGGCGTAATAGCACTGATTAGACTCCCACTTCCTAAACCATTGATATCCGCACAAGGCGTACTAGGCATCAGGATGAACCAGAAGTCATCGTCATCAGCCGAAACTGATTAAGCTTGCCTGGTTAGGTAAGGGCTTCGCCTGTTGTGAGAGTGCAAGCCTACATCATCAGGCGGAGTGCATTAAGCGGACGAGTTTCCTTTTGAAGAGACAGGATTACTTTAAATCAGCTGGTGATATGCAGGTGTGATCCATGTGTCAAAAGTGACTAGGGTTTTTAATGCTCGTGTCAGGCACGTTGTAGAATACCGCTTGAATAGTGAGCTGAGACCATGGTTCGTAGAGTAAGAGCTAGGGTTTTCGTAGGATCAAGACACTACGTGTACAACGTAGATTGCATGGTAAGACGCGTATGGCATCACAAGACGGTTGAGTATCGGTTACTCCCTCCCTTTTAATGGGGTTGCATGCAACATCATTAATTGGATGAACATGGTCCTATGCAGTTTTTTTGGGAACCGTTGTCTCCTGTTTCCCATACAGTATTCAATGCTGACAATTAATGTTGAAGCGCCTATTTTGTGAACCACTATCTCTATATAATGTTGCTTCTTCATTGTTGTAGGCATTATCTTCCACAAAGCCCACCTCCTCAAATGCTCTTATTAAAAGAACATGCTTTGGATTTTCCAAAGGCTGAAGGGAGATCTCCGATGTTGGAGTATTCGAATTTTCTGACATTTGTGCCGATGAGTCATGATAAGACTTGTTGTTATGTGTGGTCACCTGCTCTGGGTGAACATCCAATTGGTTCGCTGATACCTTGTAATTTCTTTTCGTATTGCGTAGAAGAAGTACTGACTTCTTCCCAAGGGATGAGTCTGTGTTCATGTGCTGGTGCCCTGTCGGTGCTCCGACGCGTCTAGTTTTAGAGATAATACCAGTAGCCAACCTTGAAGTAGTCGCCTCCCTCCACTCTCAGTTAGCCCCGTCATGTCGCGCTACTCTAGAATTCAGGATGGCGGGTTGGGGTGGAATTGGACATGGCCTGTCGGAGTGGGCCATTGACTCCTAGATGCTCCTCCTATCCCTTCAGCAGGAGGGTGCACTTGATCTATTTCAACTTGATATTTGTCCCAAGTTCGTCTGGTTGAGCGGATTGAGCGTATGAGTTGGTGGTAGCTTTGGCTGGCATTTCACAGGGCCCGTGGTTGCTAATTTTGTACCACCTCAGACCATATTTGAGAGGTGTGTCCATAGAGGCATTGAATTGGACGCACTATTTCATCCTGCTTTTGCTCATTCCAATCTTTCATCATACTCTTGCTCACAAAAATCTTCTTCGAGGAGGTCGCGGAGTCTACTTTGGGTACCTTAGCTGCCGTTTCTAAGCCTTCTTCTGGAGTCAAACTATTTAAGCAAGTTTTTACTGGATGTCGCATCAGATTCAAATGCTTGTAGTTTGTAGTCTTTTGTATCCGCTTTAGGGCGATCATTGTTACATCTTTCCAGTAATCAATAGAGCTTGTTTGTGTAGTTCTCTTTTATTTTTTAAATGATTTCGAATCACATAAGCTCCTAAGAATTAAAACTCTACATTGACTATGGAAAGGAAATAAACGACTGAATAGACTAATTGTTGGCAGAGAGGTCGATCCGGCCCTGAAGTGAATTCGCATGGCCCTTCCAGGATCATTAGTATCTTCAGCAAACTGTCAAGCTTTGCTGATGTCATTGAGGTTACTGAAGAGTAAACCTTGCCGTTGGTTGGTCCCCACGTATTGTTCTTTCAGAGTGGTTAGCAGTATACTTGACGCACTGGTGAAGGGTGGAGACTACTGTTTCCATCTACTGAAGCCACGGACTTCTCAGGATAAGGTTGTAGGTAGACGGTGCATCTACCACCATGAAGTCTAATAACATGACTTTTCTCAATTGTGGCTCTCCTACCACCACTGCTAACCTTATCTTCCCAATCGAAAAGCATTTCTCTTCGCTGAATCCAATTAGTGGGTAATCTGAGGATGTCAGGTTCTACTCCTTGAGGTCCATACCGCGGAACGCATTAAAGAACAAGACGTTGAGGGAGCTTCCCGTATCCACCAGGGCCCTCTTCACTTCCCACCTTGCGATAGAGACCGAAATGACAAAAACGTCATTGTGTGGTGCGCGGATGCATTCGAGGTCCTTGTCTGTGAAGGTTAAGGTGGGGATGGGGCTTTGCACCCTCGATTAGTATACGCGCTTGTCCTCATCTGCAGGCTGTGTCTACATCTCCAGTAGAGTCCGCTTGCGAGATCTGTTTGACTGGGCTTCATCTGATCCAATTCCATGAAGGACATAGATTAAGCCAGGAGTCTCCTTCTCAAGCTCCTTGACTGTCTCTCCCCTGTCCCTAGGTCGGTCTTGTCACTTCTCTAAACCTAGGAATTCCTTTAGCTTGCTATGCGGATCCAGTATTCGATCTCATACCTTAGAATATTGGAGTCGTTGGTGTCGTGGCCACCCTCCTTATGGTATGAGCAATACTTGATGTTGTCACATATGGAAGGGTCTTCGTGCTGCTTTGGGGCCACTTTAGATCTTCCGTGTTTTTATGGAATTTAAGGCGTCCAATAGGCTAGAATTGAGGGGCGTCATGGATCTTGATCCAACGCAGTTGAAAGCTTTCTCATGCCTGTCCCGGCTAGGATTTGACCTGTTGTTGTTGCACTTTCACTTGCTCCTTTTTTCGTCCTCTCGTCTTCTTCCCTCTTTCTTATCCCGAGGAACGAAGGGCTTATTCTCAACTTCTGCTTCCTTTTTTGTTGTTCTCAACTCTTCCAGGGTGATGTACCTCTGGGCGCCCTTTAGGAGTTCCGCCATATCCAAAAGGGATTCCAAGGTGAGGAAGTCATAAAGCTTTCCCTCTCTTTGGCTCGTGGTAAAAGCAATCACAGCTGTGTCATCGTTGCAGCCGTCAATGAGCGCCAGCTTGTCGTTGAAGCACGTGACATACTCTCTTAGCATCTCATTAGATTTATGCTTCAGAGAGAGTATGTAGTGTGGGCCTTTCCAGAGACGCTGACTTCCGACAAAGCGCGTCAGGAATTCCTTCGCCAGCGTCTTGAATGAGTCGATTAACTTTCAAATGAGGATGTGGAACCATGTTAGTGCTGTCTTCTTTATGCTGGTAGGGAACATTCTGCACATCACCGACTCGCAATCTTTTTTGAGTGCCATTACATGCTGGTAATGGCGCAAATGATCAAATGGGTTGGTGGTCCCGTCATAGAAATCGAGCTTTGGAGGCGTGACCTTCTTCGAACGAGCCTCGTTCATGATACGGTCCACGAACGTGGGACAGAGAGGCGATATAGCACATCCTAGTCGTGAGCCCCTCGGCGGAGGGAATTTTGCGGGGCGACTCGGTCTACCTTGAAGGTCGGGTCCGCGTTAGCTGCGCCGCCTCCTCCAGTCCAATGAGAACTAGCAGGGGATTGACTCTGCTATATTTGCTCTTTGTTGTTTTACGGAGATGGGGGCCTGTGCTGCTCTTGATCTCCATTGGCAGATGTAGTGTTCTGCTGTATGAGAGTCTCTACTGCTTTGGCGATTTGGTGTATTTGTGACAACAACAAATCTATCCTGGGGGTCTGTCGTTGCTATTGCTGGTGCAGAGGTGTGAGCTTACTGCCCGTGTGTAGTGGCACTGCCGAGAGCGGTGGTATAACTTCAGTTTAAGCAATTGACGTGTCCCCTTCTTCTCCATTGTTGCGTGATCTGTTGATCACCATCTTCCTGTGTTCTGAAGAGGGACGATGCTAGTGAAAGGTTAGGAACTTGTCGTCCCCACAGACGACGTCAAACTGATGCATTCGATTTTCCCTCCCTTCTTTGACCTTGACCTGCAAACCTCTTGACCTGCACAAGGAACACACGTGAGCCACAGACCACCGTTGAGGTGGCCAATGGCATTCCAATGCTAAAGTCAGACAGGGATCTAATGAAGGCGTAATATTGTAAACAGGGAATTTGTAGCATACCTTAGCTTACCAACCTCATATCTTATTTATAGCAGTGTTCTAAAAAATGGTCTAGGCGGTCGCCTAGGCGCTAGAAAATCGTCCAGATTAATGGCTGGGCAGGGTGAAAAATCTGGTAGGGGCCTAGGCAGGTTCTGGACGGGGTCTGGGCAGTCTAGGCGGTCTGGGCGGGGTTTAGGCGGTCTGGGCAGGTTTTTTTTAATAAGGCTGATTGTGTTCTTATTTTATTTTTCTTTCCCCTTTTTTGGAAAGAAACAATTTAACTATTTTTTATTCACTATATGTCTGAATTTAGCAAAGGATGATTACTTAATGGAATTATCAAAAGATCTGCCGGTACCAATTTTAGTAATGTAGATTTTATCAAATATGACTGAGATCATTCATGCAATTTGAAGAAAAATAAAAGAGTAGGTTTGGATATTTGTCCACAAATTCAACTTTGTATAAAGTACTCATCATGACCAACTTCAGTCATTTGAATTTTAATAAATTTTGTTCTTGATTGTTAATTTTTCGTGTTTATAAATTTTGCATATGTATCTTGGCATTAAATTGGATGTAATTGATAAATTATTATGTTTAACTTTTATAAATTATTAAAGTTATAATACAAAAACCTAAAACCACCTAGGCGCCGCCTAAGCACCTGCTCGCCGCCCACTGCCAGCCTAGCATTTTTTCAAACACTGATTTATAGTGCTAGAGTCCTAGTTTGACAAGGCCATCGGTAATGTACTTTAGGGAAGAAGATCTTCGTGGACATCCTTCTCTAACTAGAAGTTGTTTTGTGAAGGGGAGTTTCCCTGTTAGCCTTGTGCTTCTAGATACGCCGGAGATAGTTCCCAATCAGAGAATAGTCCATAGATATAAGTTTCCATGTGCAACGTATACCATGGTATTTGTTTCCTTTTTGAAAGCAAAGTGTTGTTGTCTTGCCTGTCCGAAGCTGATTCTTGAGATACTTGTCGTAGCAGGGCTTACGAGTATTGAGGATAGTTGTGAGATGCGTGGGCTTACTAGGCTTTAACGATTTGGGTCTCCCCGGCAGACTGCATTGTGCGGGCTTGGAACCGCTTGGGCCGGATCAATATTGGGCTGACGCTTGGGCCTATTATTTCTCGAGACCATCATGACACATGTATAGTGTAGAATAGAGACAATTTTGGTGTATCATCAGTGTACTTTACATTAAACTAGTTAAAATTATCATCGACATATTGTGCTGTTAGATTGCATGTGAGCTAATTATCATTAACAGATCTGGGAACAAAGTATTTGATGAGACATTGAACTGTCACCCGATCACAGTTGTACACGTGGCATGGGCTAACCCTAACATGATAAAAGCTTCAACACGGTCCCAAGTGGACCATTTCTTAAGCTGTTGTTCAACTCGTAAGTCAAGTGCCCAAAACCAAGTTACGCCAGCCCAAGGGACACGAGTATTGGGCTTGGCCCAGGACAATAAGGCCTGAACACAAATCTCTAAGTTGTCATAGGCCCGAGATCCATTTGCACACATCAGCTTTTAGCCCAATCAAACATTGGGTCCTAAACAGGGCCAAGTGCCGAAGAAACTCGGTCATACACATATAAGATTCTGGGTGAGATCTCCTCCATCCATCACGCCCTCACTAGCAAGGACAGTAGAGGAAACACTCGCTGCTTAAGGTAAGAAATGGGAAGAAGAAAGGTAGGCATACACATTGATAATTACATCTAGTCTTCATTCTTCTTTGCACCGTTACTTGACTTAAGCGTCGGAGTGTCTTTGACCACCACAACGATGGTCCCTAGCTCACTATTGTTCATTTTTGCATGCTCAAGATCAACAAGGACGGATTTGGAAGGATTAGTTTGGCGTCGTCCGTGGGGAAGACAACAAGTTTTCCCTGGAATGAACATATAAAGTTCTTTTGAGCTAAGCAGAGCATCAAGACTAGATCACCAACACTAGATCTCAAACCCTCAACGAAAATGTCGAGCCAGACAACGCTCTAACCTAGGAAGCCCAACAACAGGGCCGAATCGATCCAATCAAGGAAGTTGAACAGCTGCGCGGCCCAACCATTAAGGCGACTGAGGCTGGCCCCTGCATAATTCAAAATTTTACTCCATGGATTACTTAGCACATGTGTATAAAGGCTCACTCAAGATTGACAATAATAATCTCAGACCGGTTGAAATTCGGGGAGGTCCCAGACCCGACAGCTCACAAGAGAACGCGTCCAGGAAGGCGAAAACCTCCCCACATAGGAGAAAAAAGCTTGTCGAGGGGAGATTAGGAGAAGATGAGGATCATTAGGACCATGCCCCTAAGACAGACAGGGCCACAACCAAGAACCCGGTCAGACTAGAGGCGGCCGATCCTGATGCCATGTATGATCTCACTTTCCATTCTTGAAAGAGATCATGAGTGCCCCTCTTTCGAAAAAGTTAGGCCCCAAAGCTCGAGTTCTATGATAGAACTTCAGATCCATCAGATCATCTGCGTCATTACCACCATGTGACACTTAAAGAAAGTTCAGAAGCCATCATCTGCATAATTTTTCATATCGGCCTGAAAAAGGTTGCACTGACCTAGTTTGTCGGGAGCCAACGGACCAGGAAAGGGCCTTATTGTCTACTAAGTCTCAAGCTGAAGCATGGCGAGACCCTTAGGGAGTGAGTCACTCATTTTAACAACGAGCTAACCTTGATCGACGGTTGTGGCAATGACACATCGATCACTGCTTTCACTTCCAGCCTTTGTGGATGTCCATTTTACAATTTCGTCACCTTGGAACCTCCAGCAGATATGGCGGGTCTATTAAGAAGTGCCCAAAAATACATCACCTTAGTGGAAATGTTGGAGGCGGGGAAAGCAAGCCAAAACACTCCTCCAAAGCCAAGGACAAAGATGAGGGGGCAGATAGTTCCAAGCAAAAATGGAGCGGGAACTAGAGTGGGTTCGGGCAAACAAAGCTATACAAGGCCAGCGGCTCCAGGTATCCCTATTACAATCCGTTCCACTCTAGTATGCCTGATATTTTATCCGCCATGAAGAAATGAGAAGACATCAAGTGGCCATTGAAACTCAATGGGGATTCTTCAAAACGTGATAAAGACTAACATTGTTCTTATCACAATAAGATATGCCACGATACCAAAGACTGCAGGATCCTCAAAGATGAGATCTAATACAGAATCCAGAGAAGACGATTGAAGGAGTTCATCAGCTTGGGGACATGCAGCCGCAAAGCGAAGGAACAATACAGGAAACTAGAGACATGACTCCTGACGTCATATGTGTCCTTCATGTGGGCAAATGAGGAGAGACAACACTCGAATCGTTCACAAAAAGAGATTGGTATGAGAACTATGAGTTAGATCGCAATACCGAGATCATCTCGTCCAACACATATGAGAAGAGAAAAAAGTCTCGAGCTTAATGTTCACAGAATGGGACATGAAGGTAGTTCACAATGATACCCTAGCTATCACAGTAGTGATAGAAAATTGGGAAGTGAGAAGATCGCTGGTGGACACATGAAGTTTCGTCAATGTACTGTTCCTAGACCATTCCTAAACATTAAACTGACGGAATTAGAGCTAACACCTTAAAATTAAGTCATGTTCTACTTCAATGGAGAAAGATGACATCCGTCGCAACAATTACGCTACCAGCCAGACCTATAGAGGATCCTGATGATAGAGTTCTCGATCATAGACGCCCATTTCGAATACAACGTAATCTTCGGACGACCTTGGTTATACCACATAGAGGCGGTAGTCTCCACCCAACACCAGTGCCTCAAATACCTTTCTCACGGCGAAGTAGGGACGATTAGATGGGACAAGACCATCGCTCTAGAATGTCACTGCGCAACCTGAAAACGGAACACAACGACCCATCAAAAGGATCTGGATAAGAAAACCCCGAATCCAGATAGAGAGGACCCACATCCACTTTCGGACGTCGAACCTCCATCTAGCCCAAAAAGAAGGTCGAACGCTCGACAACCGAAAGAAGAGGACATCAACATATACTCAAATATCACAACTTACACGAAAGCATTCTAGATAGGCTCTAGTGGTGGGAGAACAACTAGTTGCACTCTTAAAGGAGAACCAGGATGTATTCGCCTGGACAATGAAAGACATGGTGGGGATCGCCCACTCAGTGATCACGTATCGACTGGTAATCAATCCTGACTTGAAGCCAGTCGGGCAGAAAAATAGGTCGGTGGCGCTCGAGCGCAACCAGGCTATATATAAATAAGTGTAAAGACTTCTGAACGCCAGCATGATAAGGGAGTCTCGCTACCCAGAATGGCTAAGAAATATGATCTGATAAGAAATAAAAACGGGAAGTGGAGGGTCTGCATGGACTATACAAACCTTAACAAAACATGCCTAAAAACAACTTTTTAGTGTGTCGGATAGACCAGATCGTAGATGGAATGTTCGGACACAACCTACTAAGCTTCATGGATGCATATTTTGGCTACAATTATATCATATGCACCCACCGGATCAAGAGAAAACCTCCTTCATAACGGACAGGGACACATACTACTATCAATTAATGTCGTTCGGACTAAAAATGTGGGGGCAACATATCGATGTCTGGTAAACCTTATGTTCAAAGGACAAATTGGAAAGACCATGGAAGTCTACATCGATGACATACTGGTAACAAGCCTCCATAGTTCTGATTACCTGGCAGACCTCAAATTAGCGTTCTGCCAACTCCGAAAGTGTTGAATGAAGCTCAACCCACAAAAATGCATCTTTGGAGTACAATCAGGGAAATACTTAGGCTACATAGTGAACTGAAGGGGAATAGAAGCTAATCCAAAACAGATTTTGGATCTTCTCGACATGAAACCACTTGCAAACATCAAAGAGGTTCAGAGCCTGACTAGAAGGATGGCAGCCATGAAGATGTTCATTTCCAAATCCTCATACAGATGCATCCCTTTCTTCAAGATCCTAAAGGGGAACAAATAATTTCAATGGGGAGAGCAGTGTGAGCCGACCTTTCATGATTTGAAGGCGTACATGGGAAACACTTAGCTGCTCTTGAAACCTACTCTGGGCGAGACACTCTACATGTACCTTTCAGTCTCAGAACACACTATTAGCTCAACTCTAATTCGATAAGAGAAAAGGAAACAAAAGCTCATCTACACATCGACAAAACGTTCGATGGGGCGGAGGCTAACTACCCTAACCTGGAAAAAATGGCCTTAGCATTAGTAACTTCCTCCATAAAACTAAGGCCCTACTTCCAAGCTCACTCAATAACAGTCCTGATCGAGTACCCACTTCGGTCGGTATTGCAGACGCCAGAGCTATAAAAAAGAATGGTCAAATGGTCAGTGGAGCTAGGATAGTTTAACATACATTACAATCTCAAAACGGCCATCAAGGCGCAAACACTGGCAGACTTCATCGCCGAGTTCACTAGGACTATAAAATTGGGGTTGAAAGGCCAACAAGAAGATGATAACCCCGATGTGATGGGTTTTTCAACGTGAAGGGTTGTGGAGCTGAGATCGTCTTTTATACCCTAAAAGGAGTCACCCTCAAAAAGGCTTTCAAATTTGGCTTCCGGGTTTCAAACAATGAAGCGGAATATGTGGCCTTCCTAGTCGGGCTAAAACTAGCCAAAGGAATCGAAGTAGAAGAAATCACGATATTCAGGGACTCCCAACTGGTGGTCAATCAGGTGAACGATGAATTTGATGTTAAAGACCCCCAAATGATAACCTATTGTGGAAAAACAGTTGAAGCCAAATGAGGGTTCAAGAGAATACCACTCCATCGCTCTTCTAGGGCAAACAACTAGGAAGTCGACGATCTGGTCGAAAATGCCTCATCCGCAGAGGATGACTCCGACGCACTCATAAAGTTTCAGGAAAAGTCAGCCTTAGAGGATAAATGGCTCTATGAAAGCTTCTACACAAGTGAGGAGACCAGCTGGATGAGCCCCCTAATCCACTACATAAATGATGAAGTGCTCCCAGCAAATAAGCTGAAGACTCGCAGGCTAAAAAACAGAGTGGTACGGTATATGTTCCTCAATGACAGGTTGTACAAAAGATCAGCGACATGCCCTTTGCTCAAATGCTTGACCCCCAAAGAGGCAGACTTGTCCTCAAAGAAATCCATGAAGGAATCTACGGGAACCAAACCGGAATAAAGACATTAGCTCATAAAGTCCTTACGATAGGGTATTATTGGTCTAAAATGCAGTAAGAAGCCAAAGACTTGGTCCGTAAAAGCTATAAGTATCAGAGGTACACTCTGTACATACATATGCCTGCACAGAACCTGGTCCCAATGACCAGCCCATGGCCCTACGGGCAATGAGAGATGGACATTGTAGGCCTATTTTCCATCTCCGAGAGGAAGAAGTTCCTCCTCATAGTTGTCGACTACTTCATCAAATGGGTGGAAGTAGAGCCCGAAAGGTGATAACAATCAAAAGACCCAAAACCTACTGGCTAGAAAACCTGAGTAGAGAACGTCTGAAAAGACCGTGGAATGTAGAATACTTAAGAAAGTATTATCAATAAAGGTACTCTCCTTAAAAAAATCTCATTTCATATTACTCTGTGCATAGGAACAGGCCTAGTCTGACTGTAAAACCACGATGGCACATATGCAAACTGAACCTAGTCCACAAACAATTCACCGCAAGCGGATGGGTCCTCATCGCTCCAAGATAACCAAGTCAGACCACGAGACCATGATGGCACTCATGTGGACCAAATGCAATCCACAGACATTTCACCGCAAACGAGCGAGTCCAGTCCACGGACGATTCACCATTAAAAGATAACCTGGTCCGACTACGGGGACCATAATGGCGCACATCAGCCAAGCCTAGTCCTATTCAGAACGTCGACAGCTTGCCACATAAGTGACCTAATCCACCTCAGGATCCAAGGCAACACCCATGCGTACCGCACCCACTCAGTGGACAGTTCACTATAAGCAGGCGAGTCCAATCCATGGATGACTTATCGCTCCAAGATGACCTGGTCCAACTACGAGGACCTTAATGGTGCACATCAGCCGGACCTAGTCCTATTCAAGATGCCGACAGCTTGATGCAAAAGTGGCCTAGTCCGCCTCAAGAGCCAAGGCAACACACATGCAAACCGAACTCAGTCTACAGACAGTTCATCGCAAGCAGGCGAGTCCAGTCCACGAACGATTTACAACTCCAAGATAACCTGGTCGTAGGGCTGTTAACTGTTTTTGTAAAACCGACCGAACCGAGTCGAAATTTAACAAAAACACCCGAACCAAATAATAACCAAAAATAAATTGTAAAAACTGAACCAAACCGAAGCATTTTGGTCGGGTTTCGGTTCTTTTTTCACAAACCTGAAAGAACCGAACCAAAATCAATTTTTTTTTAATTCCCAGCCATTCAAACCCAACATCTTTTTCTTATTTAATTCTTTTTTAATCCTCACCCACTCTCCCTCATTTGTTATTCCCTCCCACCCAATCTCACTCTTTACTAATTCCCACCCAACCCCCACCTTTCCCTATTTCCAAGACTCCAAATGCCATCAGGCCATCACATCAACTCAAGAGTAGAACTCAAATCAAGTTGTCTCTGAGAGGAGTTATCTATCTCTCTCCTTTTATTCAGTTTTTCTAAATGGCGAGGGAGGGTGCATTGCACGTGCACGAGCTTGGGTCAAAAAAAAAAGGGGAAATCTGAATTTGGGGGAAACTAAAGAGGGAGATTGTTCCCTCCCTTTCCCCAAATCCATCTCCACATAGAGAAGAAACCAAAGCTCTCTCACAACAAAGAGAAGACTGAGAGAGATGTGGCAGTCTGACTCTTCATGCTCGCATCCCCACATAAGGTCCCTCTCTCGATTCTTCTCCCCCAAAATCTAGGTTTTCTCCACCCCATTTCCACCAAAGTCGACCAAAGATTCCCCAATCCTTTGGGTTTTCTCTAAATATTCAGTTCCACCATTCCAAGAGTTTCAGATTGAGCTCAAAATCTCATTTTTTTTTACCCCAAAACACCCTACTTTGAAGCATCTGAAACCCATGGCGAAAATGAAATTAGAAGTGAAGAAGGACTTGGAATTCTACACCATCCACGAAACCAGCAAGACCATGAAAGATAACATTTTTTTGAGCTTTTTTTTAGTTTCTTCATTTTGCATGTTGCTTGTTTGATGAAATGACAGAGTGATGAGTTTTTTTGACTAATTTGTGAAATTTGGTGGTTTTGAAGTTAGTCTGAAGATTTCAAGTTGCTTAGGATGGACTTAGTCTGAAGATTTCAAGTTGCGTATACTTGTTGTCCATGCTTAGGATGGACTTAGTTCATTAACTTACTATCCACTGCCACTACTTATACTATTACTATTTTGTGATCTAGTGTGTAGTGAGTGAGGGTAAGGAAAATGAGGAGCTCAAGTTGCTTAAGGTTTAGTGCAATTATGGGGTAAATAAATTTTTGATGAAATTGTATGCAAGTTTGTTGTTGTGATATTGAGCAAGTTTTTGAGTTTCAAATAGGATTGTGATATTGAGCAAGTTCTGAATTGAAGACCCCATTTTGGGTCAAGAAGTAGGAGTTTTAGTGATCTAGTGCTTCCAAGGTCAGCCTTATCCACTTTTGAGGGCATAAAAAATTTGGAAAGAAACCTAAAGCCTAATTGAAATGGAAGTTGGATCCTAGAATTATATGAAGTTTGGCGAAGTAATTGAAAACAGATAAGAACTTCAGATTCACATATGTGTCTTGAGATCCAAAAGAGAAATCGACTATGAGCCTAAAGAAAGTCATTCAGTCAAAGTCCCTCCCCCCACAAAAAAAAAAAACACCCCCAGGTGCACTTGTTGATTGATTAGGGTCTTTCCTATTGATGGCCTTTTTTTACACAACCAAGAAGTAATTAAACATTTGTCATGATTGATTTATTTTATACTGTTATCTTCCATGATTTCGCAGGTATCCTTTGTATGCAAAAGCTGCACTCTACCAAGCCTGTTACAAAGCTCTGCATCTGACTAAAAACATAGAGAAGAAATGTTCTGAGCTTCTGGATGCAATACCAAAACCATTCATGTTCCTTCACCTTTGTTTTGAGCCTGACATGGTAGCTTATAGTCAGTGTGAGTACCAAAACCTGTCTATGGCTTCGAACAAAGCCATTGATGCAGCACGAGGAGATCGAAAGCCATGGACTGGAGAGATGGCTCGGATTTGGAGAAGCCGTGTGAAGTGTCCCCTCACCCCAAATGAGACAGCTCTCATCCTTAAAGCACTTGCAATTCCAAAAAACACCACTATCTATCTAGCTGCTGGTGATGGTTTTATGGAAATTGAAGAGCTAACATCCGTTTATACCAACGTGTATACCAAATCTACACTTCTCAGTAGTGAGGATTTCACTAGCATGCATGGGAACACCAAAGCTGCACTAGACTATCATGTGTCAATCAATAGTGACTCTTATGTAGCTACATATTTTGGAAACATCGATAAGATGGTGTCTGCGATGAGAGCTTATAAGGGGTTGTATAAAACTCGTTTCTTGAACAGAAAAGCTTTTGCAAAGTTCTCTTCCAAGGGATTGGAAGAAGCAGAATTGGTGAAAGCTATGTGGAAGGTTCATAAAAATGATTTTATCATGGGAAGAGGGTCTGCCTTGCCAGATTGCTTTTGTGAATCAAAATTGTATTATTGGCCTTTTCATCCCATATGTGTTTTGTGTCATTTCTTTGTAATCTGTATGATTGTAAAAAGATTTTGCTGTTTGCATTTGGTAGTGGTGCAAACTCAGTAACTAAAGCCAATCAATAGATGAACTTGTGGTTAGTGATACTTCTCTTCATGCTGTCTCGATGAAATGGTTTGTGGTTCTACAATTCAAGAACTGTACTTTTTGGTAGTTTCTGATGGTAATGTAGCTGAATTTTGATTGCATATAAGAGTCGCCAAAAGCACAGATTTTATTGCATGTATTGTTCGTAGGGCTGTCAACGACATTAACTTTTCTTAGACTGGATTTCAACTTTGTTTATTAGACAATGGTCCAGCATGAGTTGCTGGCAAGGAAATGCGCAAGAGTCCAAATGCATTTTCAATCTCATCCTAAATTCTCAAATGGATTTGGCAATTTTTCATGCTTGAGGCAGAAAATTTGCGCTCCAGACATTTCTCAACGCTCTCTTAAAATGTAATTCAGTCTAAATATAATCAGCTGCGGTTGCATTAATGTTGTTATCCAACTGCTATATTCATTATCTATGCAAAACAGACGCTCTCGAGCATACTCAAAAGACCGAGAAAGGCAATTTTTCACAATGGGGAGATCTTTCAAAAAGCTTACCCATCAAAGAAAAAGAACAAAAATAGCTCAAATACAAAATTTTTCTATTGATATTCCTTTTTAGACCACTAAACAAGCCATCAAAAAATAAATAACAAACTATCAAAAACAACATATTCATGCCTACACCTCAACTAGTAGAAACCTAAGCAGTAGCCTTAGACGAAGTCTTTGAAAATCCTTTATTTAACGATTTGGATGGTGCCTTTGATGAAGTATTTGAAAATTCTTTATTTGACGATTTTTTGTAAGGTTTCTTATTTGGACCCAACTTGTTTTTTCTTGAAGAAGACTTGTCATCCTGGTTCTTGTTCCTTCGTTTCTTATCTTTCTTCACATTAAACATGTCAACAGCCTATATCACAGAGTTCATAGACAGTAACATTAATTTCAGAATCAGAGAATGCCTCATCAAGAGAGATAGAAAAAGGGATCACTAAAAAGCTGGCTTACCCTATCAACATTAAGTATCTCAAGCGGGTTCTGGGAGATAAGCTTGTTAAGAACCTTTTCGATTTGTTGTTGCTCCTGTGAGCCCATTCCCTTCCCTTGCACAACTGGGAGGAACTAAATAAAAAGAAAAAAGGAAAGAGATAAATAACCCAGGTTTTTTTTTGTTTCCAAAGAGGAGAAAGCGAAGGAACAATTTGCACAGTCAGCAATGCATGTATAATACAAACCTTGCGATACTTCCTAGGATGCTTCGTTGGTTTCTCTCCTACCAGTTTCTTATCAAACTTCCCTCCACTGGCTGTGGCAGTAGCTGCCATTCCAACAACATTCTCTAGCTCACCTTTACTAGCTTTTTTTGGAGCACTTTTAGTTCCAGTAATAGGCAGTGCTGTTGCAGCAAGTTGGACATGGCTGCCATAAAATCTAGGTCAGTTCCTTCTAAGAATGCATACAGTATTATTACTCTGTGCTTCAGATTTATGATAATCTTCATAAATGAGTGACAACAAGCTATGGTGCAAGCACTAGATCACTAAGACTCCTACTTCTTGACCCAAAATGGGGTCTCCAATTCAGAACTTGTTCAATATCACAATCCTATTTGAAACTCAAAAACTTGCTCAATATCACAACAACAAGCTTACATACAATTTCATCAAAAATTTATTTACCCCATAATTGCACTAAACCTAAAGCAATTTGAGCTCCTCATTTGCCTTACCCTCACTCACTACACACTAGATCACAAAATAGTAATAGTATAAGTAGTGGCAGTGGACAGTAAGTTAATGAACTAAGTCCATCCTAAGCATGGACAGTAAGTATAAGCAACTTGAAATCTTTAGACTAAGTCCATCCCAAGCAACTTGAAATCTTTAGACTAACTTCAAAACCACCAAATTTCACAAATTATTCAAAAAAACTCATCACTTTGTCATTTCATCAAACAAACAACATGCAAAAATGAAGAAACTCAAAAAAAGCTAAAAAAAAAATGTTACCTTTCACGGTCTTGTTGGTTCCATGGATGGTGTAGAACTCCAAGTCCTTCTTCACTCCTAGTTTCGTCTTCACCATGGGTTTCAGATGCTTCAAAGTAGGGTGTTTTTGGGTCAAAAAATGAGATTTTGAACTCAATCTAAAGCTCTTGGAATGGTGGAACCGAATATTTAGAGAAAACCCAAAGGATTGGGGAATCTTTGGTCAACTTTGGTTGAAATGGGGTGGAGAAAACCTAGATTTTGGAGGAGAAAAATCGAGAGAGGGACCTTATGAGGGGATGCGAGCATGTAGAGTCAGTCTGCCACATCTCTCTCGGCCTTCTCTTTGTTGTGAGAGAGCTTCGGTCTCTTCTCTATGTGGAGATGGATTTGGGGAAAGGGAGGGAACAATATCTCTCTTTAGCTTCCCCCAAAATTTAGATTTCCCTCTTCTTTTTTTTTTGACCCAAGCTCGTGCACGTGCGATGCACCCTCCCTCGCCAGTTCCTTCGACATTTAGAAAAACTGCCTTTTATTTGTATTCTCCAGTCTTCTCCTTCCTTGTTTTGATTAAAACTTTCAGGTAGAGAGATGAGTCGACCTGTCTGAGATCAAGAGTGAAGAGAGCGTAAAGCTTTGGATGAGAAAAGAAAAACAATTCCTTATTCACCTTCTTCTTATCTGATTCCTCCTTCTATCCCTTACTCTCTGTAATCTCTTATCCCTCCCTTCTGGCCACAATAAAAAATTTGTAAGACATCATCAACCAAAGCTGCATCTCCCACCATTATTGTAACTTGTAAGAGAGTATTCAGACGTGGAGGATCTATTTGTTGTGTCTAGGGCAGCAAGAGATTGGTTCCATCAATCGCGTACAGATAGCGAAATTGTGGACTCATGGAGTATGATTTTTAGGTCATTTAAAACAACAGTAAGCAACCAAAAACATACTCTCCCTCTCTTCTCATTCTTGATCAGCAAATCCCTAGAGATTTTCACAAGTCCTTGTGATTAGAAGAATGTAAATTGGAGCAATAACTGGAGCAAAAAAAAACTCGAATAAAACCGAAATCGAACCGATTTAATCGGTTCGGTTTTTTGTTTGAAAAATATGAAAACTGACCCGAACCGAAAATCAAATCCCTAGTTCGGTTTGGTTTTGGCCCAATTTTAAACCGACCGTACCGATTAACAACCTTACCTGGTCCGACTACGGGGACCATAATGGTGCACATTGACCGAGCCTAGTCTTATTCAAGATGTCGGCAGCTTGCTGCATAAATGACATAGTCTGCCTCATAAGCCAAGGCAACACACATGCAGACCAAACCCAGTCCATAGACAATTCACCGCTAGCGGGCGAGTCCAGTCCGCGGACAACTCACCGCATATGATCATTCCAGTCCACACAGACCAAGGCAACACCCTGACCCAACTAAAAGGTGAGTCAAATTGTGGTATGCAATCTAGTCCTATCAGATCGAAATAATTTCTTTGTCACCTTAGTTCTACACAGAATTAAGTGAGAGTACTTCGACAGGCCGACACCTACTCAAGAAGCAGCCAACTCACAAGGCACAACCAGCTCATATGAAGATCGCCATTCATTGATTTCACCCCCATTGGCGAATAAGGTTATTTTGTTAAGGAAACTATGCAAGTGGGATCAAAGCTACACACACCTCTTCTGGATCGGGCCAGCCCGATTCCTACTCAGAGTTGGACTGTCTTACACTACGGGTCCCTATATACTCAGATAGCCATGGCTTTTGCGACAATTTAGGATTTGTTTGCACATGACTGATTTGACTCACATTCACTCAGAGCATACATTAAAAAAAATGAATTCAGACAAAAAAGCAAACTTTATTCATTATCAAAGAATTATAACAAAGCTTGATTGACCGATCAATTAGAAGATTTACACACTACAAGAATCTGAGCTTGGTAGAAAGCAAGGTGCAAGCGAATATATGACAGAACACATACTTGAACTTTTTTCCGCCAATCTGCTCTCCAGAAGAAGCATCACGAGTAAAGCTAAGGAAGAAGTAGTGGGAACAACCACCCAAAGTTGGTTGCTGGTGTTATCTCCCAAAGATGGCTGAAGACGTCATGGGAGCACCAAAAGATGGAAGTCAAACTTGGGACCAAAGAGGTATTTCGTACTTCTTATTCATGATGTAAGAGTAAATTTGGAGGCCCCATGGAACAACTGGAAGCACACTCAAATAGGGTGGCTTCTTCCAGTAACAAGTCTAGTTGAGATCCATCGCTGCAAATGTCAGAACATTCGGAGAATCCACCAATGGATGATCTTCTCCTTTGTAGAGGTCAAAACAGAAACACACTCTCTAAAAGGGTGCATTTGAAAAACAAAAGTCTGTGAAACACATGGTAACACCTGACCCTATTAGAACTACCTTATATATAGGTGCAATGTTCATGGAAGGTGGACTTCTTAAAATTTCGTCAGCATTAAATGCTACGCGAGAAATGAAGGGCTATTGTTTCGAGTACAACAACACCAGTCCCCATTCATCAAATTCATGGAACTAGTTGCAACCCCATTAACTGGGGGGAGTAACTGATGAGACATTGAACAGTCACCCAATCATAGCCGTACATGTGGCATGGGCCAACCTTGACAAGAGAAAGGATTCAATGCGGTCCCAAGCGAACCATTTTTAAAATGATGTTCAGCCCGTAAGTTGGGTGCCCAGACCCAAAGGGCACGGGTATTGGGGCTTGGCTCAGGATAATAAAGCCCAAACACAAATCTTTGAGTTGTCATAGGCCCGAGATTCGCTTGCATACATCAACTGTTAGCGTAATCAAGCATTGGGCTCTAAACAGATCCAAGTGCCGAAGAGACTCAGTCATGCATAGGTATGATTCTGGATGAGATCTCTTCTCTCCATCACACCCTCGATAGCAGAGACAGTTGTGGAGGGAGCACTCGCTACTTAAGGTGAGAAAAAAGGAAGAAGAAATGTATGCATACACATTACTAATTACATCTAGTCTTCATCCTTCCTTGCAATATTACTTAAGCATCGGAGTGTCTTCGGCCACCACAACGGTGGTACCTGGCTCACCACTATTCATTTTTGTAGGCTCGAGATTAGCAAAGACTAGTTTGGACAAATAAGAGCATAATTAGGCTATTTTTAGTACCATATTTCTATATATATTTTTGGCTATTACTTGTTAATTATGGTACTAATTGTTATTTTCGTGTTTGTGTAGGTTTCCAATTACAAAATTCCAAAATAGTAGATAAGAAGTGCAAATTGGTTTGAATTAGGAAGACTTATTGAAAAAGAAAACTACACAAGGAAAGAAACCTAAAAAACATGATTATAAAATGGAGAATACCAAATTTTGGAGAGATCACCCATCCACAGCCTTTTCATAGACCCACCATAGCTCCTCACGCTTGCAACCACAATAAGCAGTCATCCATCATCAGACCCATCCACAACCACGCATCCTCACTTCACAATCCACAGCCGCAACCTCCTGTTCCTCGCAAACCCATCTACAGCCTCCCCATCGTCGCGATATCAGCTACACTGCCACCAATATCCATCTCTTCCACTGTTCTCGCAATCACACAACCCTAAACCCAATTGAGACCCATCGTCCTTTACAACCATCACCGCCAGCAGCCCAACACCGCCTCTCAATCTCTTCATTTCTCTCCATTAGAATCCCTCATCGCAATCACAGCCTCTATTGCCCTTCTCATTTCTCCATCAAATTGTCCACCTTCTCGCTACAGCAAGCAACCACCAGTAGTAATCACCTTCCTCCCTCCTTCATCACATACCCTTATACACACAGGTCATCGTCTTCTACATCACACCATCGTCGAGCATCATCACACAACAACCCCTGTCCGTTTGCCATCGACTCCATCTTCCTTTACCTTCGCTTCCACCGTCTAGATCTCTCCCCCGCACAGTCTCTCTTCACTCAAGCAGTCGACCTCCTCCCTCCTTGTTTGTCACTCATTACCACTTCATCTCTCTCAGCCTCTCGTCATGCACACAGCCAGAGCAACTCGCACAGCAGAAGCAGAGATTGTGAGGAAGAAGAAATATACAACAACTATTCATCTCTTTCTCGCTGCGATTCGTAACCCGTAGTCCATTTATTAGTACCACGTAGGCGGCGACAACGTTTTTAATCTCTAAACCGCTTTTTCCTTTTTTTTTAGTTTGAATGTTAATTATGTATTGTTATTCAAATATAATTAATATGTCTAGCTAAACTCCTCTTAGTTAGGGGTGGATTTGAAGCCCTGAACATGTGTTTTATGAATTAATTGAATTTAATCTTCCTTGCTATTAGTGATTGTGTTTTGTTTAACTGCTTTATAGAGAACTTTTCTTTGTATGTTTGTTAAGGTGCCCAACTTGGTAAGCATGCTAGGATCTGGAGCTAGAGCATAGGAGAGTTTCACCTAATCGTTATTATCTTGTACTCACAAATAGTAAATACCAAGGAACGTTGGTAAGATTATGTAAAAACCTAGGCAAGAACAAGATGCTGATCATACTTGTAATTGCCTAGTCAGTGTTCATATTTTCCACAAAACTTAATGATCTTAGATTATTATCTAACTTGCGATTCCTGATTAGATAGCATGATAAGAATAGTTTGAAAGCGACTCTAAGTTTAATTCAAAGAACTTGGGGAAATAATAAGATTAATGTGGTGTTGATCACAGTTAATCTTGAGCATTGTCACTCACGAATTAGCAAGTGATTATTGAAGATTGATTTATAAGCATATGTTTGGTGTGTGGAAATAAACCCTTAGCTATTTTCTCATCTTTGCCATCTCTTTAGTTGTATTATCTTTACAGTAATTTTCGTAGTTATTTTCATAGTTTAACTTAGAAGATCCAATCCCTCAATATTTACTTAATTAGGTTGTTAATTGTCTTTTAATTATTCTTAGCGCTAGTTGGCAAACCCTTTAATCCCCGGTCCAGAACGATCCATAATTATTCTATACTACAATCACAAAACAGGGTATTAAGTTGTGTACTACTAAAATAACGCATCAATTTTTGGCGCCGTTGTCGGGGATTAGTAAAATTGCTAATTACTTCATTAGTTTTTATTATTATTTATTTTTTTATTTTTATTTTTGTTGATTTTTTTCGTTTCTTTATTTCAGATACTAATTCATGTGCAATAGAAGATCCAGCAAAAACTTATTAGAGTACAATTCAGAGCCTGAGAAAACATTTAGAAAGCAAATGAGAGAAATAAAATAGTCACAAACATCTAGCTCCAAATCTGAAGAGTTTGACATGGGAGACAATAGATCTATTAAAGAACTTTCAGCATCCACCTTGGACAATGCCGCACCCCTGTGCATTCAGTATCCAACAGCCGCACAGAGCAAGACGGAGTCATTCGAGCTGAAATCCAGCCTACTTCATCATATTCCAAAGTATCATGGTCTTTCTATGGAGGTTCCAAATAAACATTTAAAGGAATTTGAAGTTGTATGCTCCAGTATGTCGCCAATAACTATGGATGAGAACATCCTGAAGCTGAAAGCATTTCCCTTTTCTCTGGCTGATAGGGCTAAAAATTGAATCTATGAACTACCTTCCAGAACAATATACTCTTGGGATAGCATGAAGAAGGTGTGTCTAGAGAAATTCTTCCCAACTCCCAAAATTATCTTATTAAAGAAGAAAATCAGTGGTATACAGCAAGGTCGAGGAGAATCATATCCAGCT
Organism: Berberis vulgaris; assembly: GCA_963556465.1. Classification (NCBI taxonomy): domain Eukaryota; kingdom Viridiplantae; phylum Streptophyta; class Magnoliopsida; order Ranunculales; family Berberidaceae; genus Berberis; species Berberis vulgaris. Next base: position 74,047,537 of record OY747124.1, on the reverse strand, counting down.
TACTATGAGCGCTTCAAAACTCTCATAGCATCATGTCCGCCGCATCAGATGAAGGAGGAACTCCTGATTCAATACTTTTATGAGGGATTGCTTCCTCTTTAGCGACAGATGTTAGATGCAGTGAAGACTTTTATGAGGGATTGCTTCCTCTTTAGTTGATAAAACTCCAGCAGTGAAGACTTTGATTGCAAATCGAGCCTTAAACGCTCAACAGTATGAAGGAATTGGAGAGCCTTCACGCCAAGTCAATGAGGTAAGAACTAATTCAAGTTTGGAAGCTCAAATGGCTAATCTTACTTCACTTGTGACTCAGGCTCTGGGGAAGCCGAATGTGCAAGGAGTTGCACTAGTTTGTGGTGTGTGCACTAAGCCAGGACATCCATCTGGTCAATGTCCTCAAATGATTGAGAATGGCGGTTGGGAGAATGTTAATGCAATAGGTTCAGGGGTAAAATTACTATAAGAATAACCCTTATTCGAACACTTACAATGAAGGTTGGAGAAATCACCCCAGCTTTGGATGGAGAAATCCAGAACAACCTCAACAACAAACTTCGAATTGGCCACCCGCTGGTTTGGTCCAAAGGCCGCCAGAACCACCTCAGCACAATTCTGGTATGCCCCTTAATTATGATGAGATTTTGAAATCGTTAACTATTTCTCAGCAGAACCAATCAACAAATATAACAGATTTGAAACTACAAATGGGACAGATAGCTGAGTTTATTGGAAAAATTCACGAGCAAGGAAAACTTCCTAGTTCTACCATTCCAAATCCGAAAGGCGGGTTTGAAACCGCAAAAGCAAATACATTGAGGAGTGGTAGGCAAATTGAGAATGAGCCAATAGTCCCCAAACATAACCGAAATATGGAAGCTGAGTTACAGGAGGATGATCCAGCCACCGTTGAGACACCAAAACCCCCAATTAAGAAGGTGAGTGTTCCAAATTCAATTCCTGCTAATCCATCTTCACCTCTTTTGCTTTCCCGCCCAGGTTTGCCCAGACTAAGAAAAATGAATAGGAGAAGGAAATTTTGGAAACCTTCCGGAAAGTTCAGGTCAATATTCCACTTCTTGATGCTATTAAGCAAGTGCCTAAGAATGCAAATTTTGTTAAGGAGCTTTGCACAACAAAGAAACGACTTCGAGACGGAGAGGTAGTTAAGGTGAGTGAGAATGTTTTCGTAGTTCTTCAAATAAAATTGTTGCCGAAATGTAAGGATCCGGGTAGTTTCACTATCCCTCGTGTTATCGGTAATACTAAAATTGAAAATGCAATGCTAGACTTAGGTGCTTCAATTAATGTTATGCCATATTCTATTTATCAATTTATGAATCTCAGGAAGCTAAAAAATGATGGTGTTATTATTCAATTGGCTGACCATTCTAATGCATATCCTTGAGGTTTGTTGGAAGATGTGTTGGTGCAAGTTAACCATTTGATATTCCCAGCAGATTTCTATGTACTTGAGATGGAAGATTCAGAATTTTCAGCACCTTTGCCTATTCTTTTAGGGCACCCCTTCATGAAAACTGTGAAAACAAATATTGATGTGCATGCGGGGAAACTAACCATGGAATTTGATGGTGATGTGATCGGCTTCAACATCTTTGAAGCCACGAGATATCCTACTAAAAATCATTCTTGTTTTTCTATTAATGTGAATGACAATTTGGCCTAGAAATTGTCAGACGTCAGAAATGAGGATGAACTTGAGACCACCATCACTACTGTCGTTGGATATGAGAGCAATAGAGTTCTCTATGACACAAAGAAGCGGAAGAAATTATAGTTAAATGAGCTCGAAAAGGTTCAAGATGAGGCCTATGATAATAAAAACAATTATAAGGAGAACACTAAAGGTTTTCATGATCAAATGATCCATGGAAATACTTTTGTCGTTGGAAAGAAAGTCTTGCTTTTCCAATCGTGCCTTAGAACTGGTAAGTTACGTTCTGAATGGGTTGGTCCTTTTATTATTACTAATGTTTTTCCCCATTGTGCTATACAGATTAAGAGTGTCACATTCGGTAAGGAGTTTAAGGTGAAACATCATCGACTTAAGTCCTATTATGAGTCATTTGTGGAGCATGATGTGGAGAACATATCACTCCATGTTCCCACTTATTCTAAGGATTAATTGGAGATACTGTCAAACTGCACGACGTTAAAACAAGTGCTTCTTGGGAGGCAGCCCAAACAGATTTGCTTTCTCTATCCCTTTATTTTCTTTTCGTTATTTTTGCTTGTTTGTTAGTAGTTTGTTTTTATGCTTTTAAATCTTTCATTGCATGTGCTATAATCTATTAACATTGAAGATAATGTTAGGTTTAAGTGTGGAGGTACAACATTTTTTTTATTTAAAAAAAAATTAAATGTCAGTCCATTAAAAAAAAAGTGTTGGTTTTTATTTTCTTTGTTGGTATTAGTGTCATTAAAAAAATATTTATAGTTGTTTTGAGACTTAGGATACTTTCCAACACAATGATGAGATTTGGTTTTTAATTGCATGACTTTAAGGTGATTTATAAGCATGATTTAAGATCTAATATTATTCTTTGGTTAATGCTTATTCATGGTCATCATATGCAAATTCACATGTACTCAACTTAGTAATTGGTATTCGTAGCATGCTTAATTGAATTTAATTCATTATAACCCATATGTGAGTTTTGAGCCTATTGTTCCTTTAATTTTTAGAGTTTTTAGTTAGGCCATATTTCATTTCTTTTGTCAATAATAATTTGTTGCATGATCTCAATTTTGTTTGCTTTGGTTGCTACTTGGATTGCTTTCATAATTAAGAATTAAACACAAGAACTTGTATGAATTTCATTCAAAACATTATATTGAATTGCACGACATGTTTGACATGATAAAGGCACCTAGTTGCCACCATTGCCAAATAAGCCTGATCCATGATATATCTTCTTTAGGTTATCCCCGTTGAGCCTGTTATTAAGCCTTTTGTTTCATTACCCTCATTTTCTATCCCTAACCTAATCAGAAGAATAGAGCATAATTTGATTTGCACTTTATTATGGTTCAAGGTATGTTGAAAAGCAAGTGTGGGGGAAGACCCTTATGGTAGATAATTCAAGAAGAAAGAGTTACAAAATAAATAAATAAATAAATAAACAAAAAAAAACAAAAAAAAAAGTGGTACAAAAAGTTACAAAATGGATACAAATCATTGTCTATATTCATTCAATATTTCAGTACCATACAAATAGTCCAATTCTTTTCATTCAGTGGATACAAAATAATGGTTGAAACTCTTCATTATTAGTAGACCACCTCTTCCTTTTCCTTTTCATTTTCCTACTTATGTCTTGAACCATATGATTCTTTACAAATTTTTCTAATCTTATTGCATGCTTTCATCATTTCTTTAAGTCCTTTGAAATTTCCTTATCCGTTCTTTCTCTTCTCTTGACCCATTGGCCTCATTACAACCTAAATTAAGACCTTTTGATTGAGTGTCTTGCAATGTCACGATGTGGAGATTCGAATGAGGTATGAGCATATGGTGTCACTAGTTCTTGCATTCAAGTAGTAGCATTCCTTCCATGAGATCATATATCTGAAAAGAAAAAAAAATAAACATGTCAGAAAATGTCTTTCTTTTTTGTTATATCATATGTGAGCTATTTGTTTCCCTTTTACATCAATCCTCTCACATATAACTAGAATAAGAATAGTGATTTTAACGAAACAATAAGTGAAAAAGAAAAAGTGCATCCAGTGAGATTTTTGGGTTAATTATTTTAGGAATGCGCTTGAGTTTCACAGTCACTTGTATTGATTTAATTGTAAAATTTTATATCATTGTTATGAATGTGTAGTAATTTTCGAATGATGTGGATTTAATCTTGTGTTTAAAAAAAAATCTTAACATGTCATGATCCGTTGAAAATCTCTGAGACAAATATTGGAAAGTATAGAATGAGTCATTTGAGTCTTTTATTTTTTTTTCTTTGGATTTGCTCGAGGACTAGCAAAAGATGAGTGTGGGGGAAATTGATAGGAACATAATTAGGCTATTTTTAGTATCATATTTCTATATATATTTTTGGCTATTAATTGTTAATTATGGTACTAATTGCTAATTTCGTGTTTTTTTAGGTTTCCAATTACAAAATTCCAAAATAGAAGCTAAGAAGTGCAAATTGGTTTGAATTAGGAAAACTTATTGAAAAAGGAAACTACACAAGGAAGGAAACCTAAAGAACATGATTGTAAAAGGGAGGATACCTGATTTTGGAGAGATCACACATCCACAGCCTCCTCATAGACCCATCCATAGCCTCCTCACGCTTGCAACCACAGCAAGCCGTCACCCATCCACAACCAAGCATTCCCACTTCACAATCCATAGCCGCAACCTCCTGTTCCTCGCAAACCCATCTACAGCCTTCCCATCCTCGCGACATCAGCTACACCACCACCAACATCCATCTCTTCCACTGTTCATCGCAATCACAAAACCATAAACCCAATCGAGACCCATCGTCCTCCACAGCCATCACTGCCAGCAGCCCAACACCGCCCCTCAATCTCTTCGTTTCTCTCCATTAGAATCCCTCATCACAATCACATCCTTTATTACCCTTCTCATCTCTCCATTAGATTGTCCTCCTCCACGCTACAACAAGCAACCACCAGTATCAATCACCTTCCTCTTTCCTTCATCACATACCCTTTTTCACACAGACCAACGTCCTCTACATCACTCCACCGTCAAGCATCATCACACATCAACCTCTGTTCATTTGCCATCGACTCCATCTTCCTTTATCTTCGCTTCCACCGTCTAGATCTCTCTCCCACACAGTCTCTCTTCACTCTAGCAGTCGACCTCCTCTCTCCTTGTTTGTCCACTCATTACCATTTCATATCTCTCCCGCACAGTCTCTCTTTACTCAAGCAATCGACCTCCTCCCTCATTTTTTGTCCAATCATTACCACTTCATCTCTCTCAGTCTCTCGTCAGGCACACAGCCGGAGCAACTCGCACAGCAAAAGCAGATATTTTGAGGAAGAAGAAAGGGACAACAACCTTTCATCTTTTTCTCGCTGCTATCCACACCCCGCAGTCCATTCTTTACAACCACACAGGCGGCGACAACGTTTTTAATCTCTAAACCTCTATTTTCCTTATTTTTAGTTTGATTGTTAAGTATGTATTGCTATTCAAACATAATTAATATGTCTAGCTAAACTTTTCTTAGTTAGGGGTGGATTTGAAGCCTCGAACATGTGTTTTATGAATTAATTGAATTTAATCTTCCTTGCTATTAGTGATTGTGTTTTGTTTAACTGGTTTATTGAGAACTTTTCTTTGTATGTTTGTTAAGGTGGCTAACTTAGTAAGCATGCTAGAATCTGGGGCTAGAGTATAGGAGAGTTTAACCTATTCATTATAATCTTGTACTCACAAGTAGTAAATACCAAGGAACATTGGTAAGGTTAAGTAAAACCTAGGTAAGAACAAGATGCTGATCATACTTGTAATTGCCTAGTCAATGTTCATATTTTCCATAAAACTTAATGATCTTAGATTGTTATCGAACTTGCGATTCCTGATAAGATTAATGCAATGTTGATCACGGTTAATCTTGAGCATTGTCACTTACGAATTAGCAAGTGATTTTTGAAGATTGATTTATGAGCATATGTTTGGTGTGTGGAGATAAACCCTTAGCTATTTTCTCATCTTTTCCATCCCTTTAGTTCTATTATTTTTACAGTAATTTTCGTAGTGATTTTCATAGTTTAACTTAGAAAATCCAATCCCCCAATATTTACTTAATTAGGTTGTTAGCTGTCTTTTAATTATTCTTAGTGCTAGTTGACAAGCCCTTTAATCTCCGGTACAGAACGATCCCTACTTATTATATACTATAATCACAAAGCAGAGTATTAAGTTGTGTGTTTAGTGCATCAGACGCATAGTATTGTTTCATAAACTAGATAAATAAAACTGGAGTAGTGTAAAATGAAGGTGACTTGCTGCCAACTGCGGTGCTCCATAAATCCCTACCCAACCTTGACCACGTCCATACAATCCAACAAATTTGTGAAGTCTTCCAGGTTTTGTTTTATTTTCCATTGTAAGGCTTCGATAGCTACTTTGAACTTTACCTTGCAACTACTCGTTCTACCCCTAGGTCTTCGTCTATTTGGAATCAAAACATTTCCATCTGCATCCACAACTACTATACTAAAAAAATCCAACCTCCCTCTCTTGCAATTTCATAGATTTTCTTTTGCAAGACTCTATTTGTATCTAATTTTCAGATATAGTTAATGTACTCCTTACAAAGTTTAATAGTTCCAACAAGGTCATTGTATGGAGTATGAGACATGAGTTGTTTCGCTTGTGTCCATAAGAATATCTCTTTCCATGTCGGTGGCTATAATCCAGTTGGGGTGGTGTGTTCGTACGGAATATACTTTTACGAGTCTGTCGCGAAACTCTGAAATTTTACTAATGGTGCAGATAAAAATGATATGTTCTACTGTGTCTAGAGCAGATTGGCATAATGGATAATCATCAGGTATGTCTAAAATAGTGTTGGTTCAAAAAAACAAATTAGTGGGTAAACCATTGAAGAGTATCTTCCATGGAAGAAAAATGGATTATGTGATGTGTTTCGGTTCTCCATATACAGTAGATCAAGTTCTTATTTAGTACCTAGGGTTTACGATTATTTTTTGGTTGAGCTTCTGAAACTCTTTGTCAATAGATTTCATTGTAAAGTTTCATTCCTATGTGTCAATGATGGAATCTCCTTTATTACGAAGTTTAGTGAGAGTGTCAATGATAGCTTGATCTATGTTCTCAGGAAAAACTTCCTCTATTATTGGATTGTTCTAATAAGTGAGGTTGTCATTATGGATCCAAATATATTCAAAATCACATATTTAAAATCTATTTTTACCTTAGGATACTCTTATGCAAAGGATAGTTATCTATCAACCATTTGTCTTGTCATGAATCAACTCAAATTTCCCTTGGCAAATAGTCTATATTGCAGATTTTCCAAAATCCTTCTTCTTAGGTTCAATACTTTGTACGTCTTAGTCTCCACCTGATACAAATGTCTTAGTTTTATGGTTGGGGTATTTCCCATTTTGCTCCCATTAATTTACAGCTATATCTATTTGACCCCATTAGCTTTTGTATTCCAGTCTACCACAATCATGATTGTATTTTGAATTACATTGACTAACAAACTCCATCCATTTTTTCAAAAAGACCAACTTACCTTGCACACACACGTTAGGGTTTAGTCAACCCTGCTCTCTTTCACAAAAACACACACAATTATCATCAATGGCGGAAGCAGCGGATATGACCATGGAGGTTGCATTGAGTGCCCTGTGAACAAGAGGAAGCTCAAAGATTTGGAACTTCAACCCGTTCAAGTATCAGAGTCCCGAACCAATCGAGGAGTCCAAACAATGACCACAACTCACTACCTCTGCCCAATGAGCAACCCACCACCACCTCTACAACTCCACCCCTCTACTACAGCTGTCCCTATCTCTCTGCCTTTGATCTTGTCTTTGACTGTCTAATTTCTCTTATTTTTTGGTTTGAAAAAAGAAAGGAACAAAAATGAAGGACTAGGGAAAGAATCTTGGCCTGAAGAAGGAAATGTAAAGTGGTTATTGTGAAAATGAGTGAGTAAGTAAGATGTACAAAAAGATAATTATTTTGGAATGTAAAAGAAAAAGGGATAAAGAGAATTTGAAGAGAAATACATATGGATGGGTGGTGATGAATAGATGGATGTATTTAGGAGGGCTGCTGCTATATAGCACCACCATTTTTTCGGATGGACACCACCAAACCCTACTTTTTGAAGGACACCACCACCTTTCTGAAGGACACCACCACTTACTGAAGGACACCACCTATAAAAGGGAAAAAAACCCTACCTCCCTGTCCTATCTTCTTCCTTTTTCCCTCTCTTTCTTTCTTCTCCATCAACCATTGCCACATCCTCCTTCCCCTCCTCCTCCTCCTCCTCTTCCATTCCTTTTATCCTTTCTTCATTTTTTTCCTTTTCTTTTTCTTCTTCTTTTTCTCTCTTCATCTTTTTCTTCTTCCTTTTATTATTCTTCTTCTTCAATCAAAACTACCACCACGCCACCGCCACTTCTCCTCCTCCTCCCATCTTCTTCTTCTTCTCTTCCTTTTTTTCTCCTTGGTGGTGGTGAGGTGGTGCTGGTAGTGATGGCGAGGTGGTGATAGTAAGGTGGTAGTGGTGATGGGGAAAAGGAGAAGGAGAGGTAGTGGTGTCCCACCTCCTCCCATTTTTTATCTTCTCCTCCTTTTTATTTTCCTCTTAGTTGTGGCGAGGTGGTGGTGGTGGTGATGGCAAGGTGGCGGTGGTGGTGAAGGGGAGGAAGAGAGGTGGCGGTGTCCCACCTCCTCCCATCTTCTTCTTCTCTTTTATTTCTTCTTCTCCTCCTTTTTTTTCCTCCCTGGCTGTGGCAAGCTGGTGGTGGTTGTGAAGGGGAAGAGGAAGAGAAGGAGAGGTGGTAGTGTCTCACCTCCTCCCATCTTTTTTTTCTCCTTGGTGGTGGAGAGGTGGTGATGGCAAGGTGACGATGGTGAGGTGGTGGTAGTGAAGGGGAGGAGGATGATGAGGGGTAGTTGTGGCTACCTCCTCTTTTTTTCTCCTTCGCCCTCGCAGTAGTTCCGGCAAGTGGGGGTTTCCCACGAGCAGAAACCACTGAGAGGGCAAAAAATTTGTCCGTCGCGACGGTTCCTGTGAAAAAGGAACCCACACTCGCGGAAATTTGGGTTCTGGATTCGCAGGAACCGTCGCGAGGAACAATTTTTTTTGCCCTCACAGCAGTTCCAACAAGTGGAGGTTTCCTACTTACAGGAACCACTGCGAGGGCGAAGGATGAAAAAAAGAGGATTCCACCACCACCCCTTTCCTTTTACCACCACCTCGCCGCCACCACACCACCACTACCACGCAACATGGAGGAAAAAAGGATGAGGCCACCGCCACCCCCTCCTCGTCCTCCTTCTCCCCTTCACCGCCACCTAGCCATCACCACGCCACAGGGAGAATGAGAAACAAAAAATTGAGGGGGAGGAGGAGACCACCGACACCACCCTCGACCTCCTCCTCCTCCCCTTCACCACCACCACGCCACAGGGAGAAGAAAGAAAAACAAAAGAGGAAGAGAAGGCCACCACCACCCCCTTCTCGTCCTCCTCCTCCCCTTCACCACCACCTAGCAACCACTACCACCACGCCACGGGGAGAAGAAGGAAAAAAAATATGAAGAAGAAGATGGGAGGGGGTGTGGGATGAGAGAGGGAGTGGAGGATGAGGAAAATGATGAGGTGGGAAGAAGATGGGAGGAAGAGGTGGGGATGAGGAGAGGTGGCAGCGGTGGGGTTGATGGAGAAGAGAGGAAGAAAGGAGAAGAGGGTTAGGGTTTTTATGTTTATATAATAGTGGTGTCCTTTAGTAAAAAAAAAACCAAAAAAGGGTGATGGTGTCCATTAAGAGAAGTGGTGGAGTTATTTAGCAACAACTGGTTGATGCCAAAAACCGACATTAATGTCGCTGCTTGATTTTCGACATCAATCAAAGGTTGTTTTTATTTATTTTTGTTCCTTCAACCTGCAATATACTTCAACAATGCATAGTGAAAATAGGGGTTATCGACTATTTCACATGGATTAGAAAACAAATCTGATTTTCAATTTAAAGAATAAAGAAAAGAGTAAAATAATGGATGGTGAAAATAAACTAAAAGTTAAAGGGAAAAAAATTAATTGAAAAAGAGAAACAAAGATAAAATTACTTCTTCAATGGAATTAAATTGTATTAAATGCATTTCTCTACCAAGTAAAAATATAAAGCCAAGAACTACAACTAAAAAAAAAACTCTCTAAAAAAAACTTTCAAAGAAAAACTAGACTTTATGAACTCCATGTATGGGGTTTTTTATAGGTAAAAAGGGTTTGAGTGAAATAAGGAAATATGGTTGAGTGAAACAAGGAAACATGGTTTGAGTTAAACAATGAAACATGGTTGAATGAAACAAGGAATGGTGTTGGAGTTGAATAAGGAAACATGTCTTGTAGAGTTTTTTTTATGATAAAGTTGGTCATGTGGTCGTCCAAATCAACATATTGATTTTATCGAGATCTATAGTTGTTGTGGCTTTGTGGGCTTGACTTCATGAGTCTTGGGATTGAAATTCTTTAATCCTTATTAATGCATTTGAACTCCCATTAAGCCTTCTAGTTGTTGATTTTAGCCTTATTGTGCCACTTTATACATGATTTGAGATTTGTGCTTTAATTCCTACAAAATGCACAAAAAACACGTAATGAGATATTTTTATTTGATAATTGAACTTAACAATTTGATATTTAGGGGTGTAAAAATCGATGTTTTGGGTGCTTATCACACCACCCCAAACAACCTTTTGCTAGTCTTCTAGCAAACAACAACGAAAAGAAAGATAAGAACACAAAACCAAATATTTTTATTTGTTCTAAACTTCTCAAAGAAATCAATGCCACTTTTGCTGGTATGACTCGATTGCATTTACAATATGCAACGCCTTTAACCCCTAGCATGACACTTAAGGAGGAGTTTTAGCCTCCTGAGGGTTATCCAGGATGACACCCACAAACATTTTATATGAAAAAAATTGATGTGTGACCTATTTTTCTCAGAGAATGTCCATGTTATTTAACCACATAGAATACAAGAGACATATGTAACTTCTTACTAAATTGCACATTACAAGTGAGCAACTTTGGAACAAGGTGAGTGTGTGAATAACCAACAAATGCAACTTTTTGTGTCAAAGTAACGTACATCCTAATCCACCTTTGGAATAGTCGTTTTGACTTCAAAACTCACCAGTTAATTTCTTTGAAATGATCACTCTGAGTTTGGGTAAAATATTTTCTCTCTTGCATGTGAGGAAAAGAGGAAATGCGAAAATTCAAACTTCTCACATGCTCATAAAAATAAACGGACATGAAAGAGAATAATAGTCTCATGGAAGAAATGTTGATCACTTGCAAGAATATTGAGTTACCCACCATAGCGTCTTCTCATCTACTATCCACTTCTTACCATACCTTACCATAGGGTTAATTAGGACTTCTCTAAAATAAAAATGAATCTGATTTTTTTTTTATATATGAGGAAGAGTGAGGTAGATGGTAAGTAAAGATATGTTTATGAAAATGTAGGGTCTTCAAATAGCTTAATAGGGAACTCATCAATCACTTCCTTTTATTCTCTTTTCTTCACAACTTTTTTTTCTTCTTCATAAACTTTGCCTAAAGGTAATGAATCAAGTAATCCAATCTCATCATAGCTAGGATACCACACCATTTTTTTTTTTTTTTTTAGAAAAATATTTTCAAAAGATGTATGAATTTTGATAAATCTCCCCACCCCTAAACAAATAGAACATTATCCCCAGTGTTAAACAAATGAAATGAAAAGTGAGAAAAAAAAAATTAGAACTTATTACCTCAGGTGATTTGTTGAACATTTGTACCATCCCTGCAATGAATAAGAGTGAGTTGGTGGGGGTGATGTATTGTTAAAAATACATCACCCCAAACATAAATTGGCGGTATTATTAAAATATATATATTATTATTATTATTTTATAAATGAATGAATGCATAAACGGACTGGGCTGCCTCCCAGTAGCGCTAAGTTAATGTCATTGCCGGATGTAATGGGGGTGGTAATGTCCTTGTCGGACGTTATGTCATTGCTGGACGCAACAACATTAATGTGCGTTTTTGGCATCAATCAAATGGCCCCGTTGCACATCACTTGGTGAAGGAAGACATTCTTGAAGATACTACTTTGGAGACAATAGAGAAGGTTTTTATATGATCTCTTTGTTTCTCTTTCTTTAACTTTTAGTTTATTTTTACCATTCCATTATTTTAGCTATATATATCTACATTATTAATGTCGGTTAATGTCGTAATGATTTTTAGGATTGAGTGATGTCGATTTTAATAATACATCACCCTCATCAACTCACTTTTTTCATTGCAGGGACAGTACATATGTTCAACAAATCACCTGAGGTAATAAGTTATCATTTTTATTTCTTACTTTTCATTTCATTTGTTTTACACTGGGGACAATGTTCTATTTGTTTGGGGGTGGGGAGATTTATCAAAATTCATACCTCTTTTGAAAAAAAAAATTCTAATAATAATAATAATAATAATAATAATAATAAATGGTGTGGTATCCTAGCTATGATGAGATTGGATTACTTGATTCATTACATTTAGGAAAAGAGATGTTGGAAGTTTATTACTAGAGTAAATATTGCATTTGAGCATTCATGAACAAACAAATTTTTGCACAATGATCACAAATGTAGTTTGGAATACAAAAGTAAGTTACTTTCTAAAAATCTAGAGGAATAATAGTGGAGACTTTAACCTTGTGAGCTATCAGACCTATCATTTTATTCATAGTGGTTTTACACAACTCCGAGTCATATGATTAACTGGTGAGTTTTGAAGTCAAAACGGCTATTCCAAAGGTGGATTAGGATGTACGTTACTTTGACACGAAAATTTGCATTTGCTGGTTATTCACACACACACACACACACCTTGTTCCAAAGTTGCTCACTTGTAATGTGTATTTTAGTAAGAAGTTACATATGTCTCTTGTCTTCTATGTGGTTGAATAACAGGGACATTCTCTGAGAAAAATAGGACACACATCAATTTTGTTTCATATAAAAAAATGTTTGTGGGTGTCATCCTAGATAACCCTCAAGAGGTTAAAACTCCACCTTTAGTGTCATGCTAGAGGTTCAAGGCATTGTTGCATATTGTAAATGCAATCAAGTCATACCAGGGAAAGTGGCATTGATTTTTTTGAGAAGTTTAAGACGAAGAAAAATATTTTGTTTTGTGTTCTTATCTTTCTTTGCATTGTTTTTTGCTAAAGGACTAGCAAAAGGTTGTTTGGGGGTGGTGTGATAAGCACCCAAAACATCGATTTTGACACCCCTACATATACAATTGTTAAGTCTAATTATCAAATAAAAATATCTCATTACGTGTTTTTTGTGCATTTTGTAGGAATTCAAGCACAAATCTCAAATCATGCATAAAGTGATACGATAAGGCTAAATTCAACAACTAGAAGGCTCAATGGGAGTTCAAATGCATTCATAAGAATTAAAGAATTTCAATCCCAAGACCCATGAAGTCAAGTTCACAAAGCAACAACAACTAAGGATCTCGAGAAAATCAATATGAAGATTTGGTCGTCCACATGGCCAACTTTATCATAAAAAAAAAATCTCTATAAGACATGTTTCTTTATTCAACTCCAACACCATTCCTTGTTTCACTCAACCATTCCTTGTTTCATTCAACCATGTTTCATTGTTTAACTCAAACCATGTTTCACTCAACCATGTTTCTTTATTTCACTCAAACCTTTTTTACCTTTAAAAACCCCATACATGGAGTTCATAGAGAAGAGTTTTTTTTCTTAGATAATTTTTTTTCTTCAAGAGTTTTTCTTTGATAGTTATTTATTAAAGAAAAGGGAAAAAGAATTAAAGAAAATAAAATTCTTCTCTATTGTCTCCAAAGTTGTATCTTCAAGGATGTTTTCCTTCACCAAGTGATGTACAATGACGCCATTTGATTGATGCCAAAAACCGACATTAATGTTGTTGCATGATTTTCGACATCAATCAAAGAAATATCTATTGTTTTTATTAATTTTTTTTCCTTCAACCTGCAATACACTTCAACAATGCATAGTGGAAGTAGGGGTTATCGACTACTTCACGTGGATTAGAAGACAAATCTGATTTTCAATTTAAAGAATAAAGAGAAGAGTAAATAATAGATGGTGAAAATAAACTAAAAGTTAAAGGGGGAAAAGAAACAATTGAAAAAGAGAAACAAAGATAAAACATACTTCTTCAATGGAATTAAATTGTAGTACATGCACTTCTCTACCAAGTAAAAATATAAAGCCAAGAACTACAACTAAAAAAACTCTCTAAAAAAATTCAAAGAAAAACTCTCAAAGAAAAATTATACTTTATGAACTCCATGTATGGGATTTTTATAGGTAAAAATGGTTTGAGTGAATTAAGGAAACATGGCTTTAGTTAAACGATGAAACATGGTGTAATGAAACAAGGAATGGTTGAGTGAAACAAGGAATGGTGTTGGAGATTAATAAGGAAACATGTCTTGTTGAGATTTTTTCATGATAAAGTTAGCCATGTGGACATCCAAATCATCATATTGATTTTCTCGAGATCCGTAGTTATTGTTGTTTTGTGGGCTTGACTTCATGGGTCTTGGGATTGAAAATTTTTAATCTTTATGAATGCATTTGAACTCCCATTGAGTCTTTTAGTTGTTGAATTTAGCCTTATTGTGCCACTTTATGTATGATTTGAGATTTGTGCTTGAATTTCTACAAAATGCACAAAAAACACGTAATGTGATATTTTTATTTGATAATTGGACTTAACAATTGTATATTTAGGAGTGTAAAAATCGATGTTTTGGGTGCTTATCAATAGCCATTCAGGAGAGGAGACCCATTCCACCCAAACACCACAAACATCACCTCCCGCCAACCAATTAAACACACCCTTTAATTAGTATCTCTTTATCAATCATTAAAACAATAATATTGACTATGAGAAAAATCATTCCACCAATTAGATTAGTAAATGGAAGATCTTTGTTAAGTTCTAGGATGCATAGATTTGCTCAGTTCCTAATTGGCACCATATTTGTTAAAAAAATAAAATATTCCAAATGTTAGTTTCCTAGACATTGGATCAAACATGACCATCAACAAACATGATTTATGTGATTTTAGTAAAACATGTACAAACCAGCGAGGTAAGTTAGTCTGTTTTGAATAGATGGAGTTTGTTAGTTAACGTAGTTGAACACGCATTATAGGTGTTAGACTGGAATACAAAAACTAATGGGGGTCAAATAGGAATAGCTATAAACTAATGGTTGCCAAATGAGAAATAACCCTTTATGATTTTCATTGGTAACATGTACTTAGGAGCCCTATGTGAGAACACAAAAGGACGCTACAAGTATATGATTTCAGAGACCAAACAACCCTTTATGATTTGCATTGGTAACATGTACTCAGGAGCCCTATGTGAGAACACAAACAAAAGCTACAAGTATATGATTCCACATACCAAACGATGACAAGTGTGTGACATCAATGATATGATGATAACAAAGAACTAATGTGTGGCTGAGATCAAAAGAAGAGATCTGCAATGTACACCTACATTTTCCTCTGCATCCCACCACCTCGTACACATCCATTTTTTACTTTGTGCCACCACTTTTTTTCATGTACCACCTACCAGAAAATTAAACACCAGTTTGAAACTATATCTGGCTCTCCGCTCTTCCCGTTCTGGAATAGAACTCACCTCCCTTCCTCACGTTGAAACTCCCCCTCTCCCATTAAAATCTCACTCTATCGACCGTCTCGTCATTATTTCACATATTCGCAGTCCCCGCATACTCGGTTGGAAGGTTGTAGGTGGTTATGTGGCTTGAGAATTGTCATTAACGCCGATTGTCAAAGTTGTTTGTTGGAGAGCTTTAAAGGAGTTTTTTTTTTGCCACATTTATCAAGTAATTGCTATTTTCCCCAAATTTAGTATGTTTACGAAGGCAACAACATGTACTCAAAAAGAAAACGAATTGTGAGTATCCTTAACCTCACTTGAATGGGTATGCTCAAGTATACAAAATGATACTCATAATTGTTCAATTTCTTGTACAATAGTGTACAATTTTCATAATTTGTAAATCTTTTGAGTTTCTGTATGTAAATTTGTAAACCACCACAAGAATGTGCTTAAGGGGACTCGATAATTGTTTAAATATTTTGAATTTCGTCTGCATCTTGAAAATTTTAATAAACTTTTGAGTGTATAATTGTACACTCATGGAACCCTATTCAAATGTGCTTAGAGAGACTCCATATTTGTTCAAATATTCCTAATTTTGTCAAAAATTGTAATTATAAAATAATGATTATGTATGATTAGACGACATTCACTCGCAGTCTCCCATTCAATTGTGCTTAAGAAGAATAAGAAATGGCCAAAAATGGAAACAGAAAAATAAAACAATCTATAAGTTTGGAATACCTCTTTTACGATTGCATGATTTCGTGATTTGAGTTTATTGGGGTTTCAGATTATGTGTTATTTGCTTCAGCGATTGTTGATTGAATTTCTTCGTGTATTTTATTTGTCTTTTAATAATTAGGTTGACTTATGTTCTAATTTATTTGTTGTTAAACATGATGGCTAAAAGGCAAGGGCTAATCATTGAGGAAGTTGTCGTGGAGGGCACAGACATGGGAATCCTTTAACAATAAATGAAGGAGATATTAGTAAGCCTAAAATATGAAGACCGGCCACATCTTATCGAAAGGATCGTGTTGATGAAGCGGTGGAAGAAGCTGGAAAAAATTAGCTTTCCGAAAAGACTTGGCTGCTATGAAAAAGCTTCGAGCAAGGATCAAAGATGAAGAAAGACCTGAAAAAGAGGAAGATGTAAAGAGGAATCTGAGCATGGAGAAGGGGGAAAATAAGGTGAACATGATAGAATGCAAAAAGATGGCGGTGGACACGATGAAGAGAAGGGAAGGGATGTACCAACAGAAAATCTAGTAGAGGGTGAAGAGAAAGAAGGGGTGAGGAGGAGGTACAAGTTCAAGAGGAATGAAATCCTGGAGCGTCCACGGACATTTCCATCGCGAATTCCTATGAGGACCAAATTGTGCATGCAATTTGGAATGGGACGATAAGTTCACACATCGTTTTATCCCCTTATTTTTATTCGATGTTTTCTTATTTCTTTTATAAGTTTATGTCCATACATTTTTTATTTGTTATTTTTTAATTAGGAATAATAACCACTCATTTGTCACTACAAGCATAATCAATTATTTGCTTGGAATATTTGCAAAGAGTCGAAGGACGTTAGAACAATCGTGTTTTCTAGAAGTTTAAAGTCGTTACTTGACTTTGTGAAAGAAAAAAATCTTGATTAAGTATTGTTTACAATGTTTGTTGAGAGGTGGCATCTAGAGACCAACGCATTTCACTATGTGGGATACCTGTAATCAGAGAGCCTATGTAACAACCTTGTGTGGGGGCTCCAAGGCTGACAGACTAACTTATATAGGCGGGCTCAGAGGCTGACATGCTACCTTGGTGTTATAGTCCCACATCGAGTCGCTGAGGGAAGGAGATGTGATATATACGTGCGAGGTTGGATCTCCTTGGTATGACGCATTTTAAAATTGTGAGGATGGTTAGGCCCAAGGTGGAGAGTATCATACCATGTGGATCGGATGGTTACAAAATGGTATCAGAGTCGGACCCAACCAAAAGTGTGACAAGGACATTGGGCCCTAAGGGGGTGGATTGTAACAGCTGTGTGTGAACGAGCTTTGAGGCTGAGGGGCTACTTTGTGTGGGTGGGCTTTGATGCTAGCAGCTCCTTGTGTCGGCGAGCTCAGAGGCTGGCAGGCTACCTTGTGTGAGTGAGCTCAGAGGCTGGCATACTACCTTGGTGTTATAGTCCCACATCACCTGGGTAAGGGAAGGAGATGTGATATATATGTGAGAGGTTAGATCCCCTTGGTATGACTCATTAAAGTTGTGAGGGTGGTTAGCCACAAAACAAATAATATCATACCATATGGATCGGGTTGTTACAGTTTGTTACTGGTAGGGCGCGCATGGATCAAGACGATGTCATAAAGATGACATGTAAACTGTTGGGTACCTCCTATACAGATACACAAAATGTGATTGTGCACAATAGATGTAACATCTTAAGATTGGATTGGATTATGGAGAAGTGTAGTGGCTCGAATGATGAGGATTTGATAGTTAGGAAACATTGTTGCGCAAAAGGGTAATTATTGTATTTGTTAGGATGTACTCTTTTCCAAGATAACTCAAGGACTCGGGTGACAGTCTATTGTTTAGACTCTTTAGAATACATTGAGAGTGTGGGGAAAATAGTGTGGCGTGTTTCTTCACTTACCAATCTTTATCGTAAGTTGGGCCTTGCAAGTCGAGGGTCAGTGAAGCAAATTGCAGGATACTTGGTGTTATTGAATGTAAGTTGTTTCAGTATTTTTTTTAAATTTATTGCATTTTATAACTATTTGTGTAATAACTGTACATACTTTGTACGCAAGTTTGGATTTGGGACCACTTTCATCTTCTTAGCAAGGTCAACCTTGATTACTAAGAAGGTGAACCGATTCTTGAGAAGTGGCAATCTCCCGTTGTACCTGGCGATAAATCAGATGGAGTTGTAGTGTTAAGAGAGCATTTGGGTGACTTAGCGGCTAAGGAGGTGAGCCGACCATTTGTTATTGGATTTCAATTGTGGAAGAAAGAATATGACATTTGTTATTATGCTTAGGTGATTTGGGATCCATACGTTGACATGAAGAAGAAAACTCATTTGTTGGACGCGACTTGGTTTGTTGGATGTATCATTTACTACGACACCCATAGACCATATCACCCTGATAGAGTGTTGAGGCAAATGGGGAGAGTATAGTTTATTCCAGAAGCGCCATTGCAAGCGATCTCGTTGTCAAGATTTGATTCGGAGAAGGGTATGAGATTGCCACAGGTTTTTGCACGAGTATTTTAAGTACTAGGATAATCGTTTGCTGTCGAAAAACAATCGAAGTGTCCCAGTGAAAACGTCGTCGGAGAGTCTGCCAGAGTACTTGAACTGGTTTAAAACTATTAGCCCCCGCTTGTTCAAGATTTTAAGGAGCAAAAATCTTCGACACTAAGAAATATCAGGTTTTTCCATAACAACTTGGTAAGAGCAGTGTAGTCAAAGCCATGCCACTATCCTGAAGCCACAAAAAGCCATCGCTTTTAGCTTTTTTTTGTTGAAGCGTGAAGCCACCAAAGCCTTGGCTTCATTAAACAAATTTATTATTTATTATTTTTTTTTGCATTTTTTGTCTTTCTTCTTCTTTTCATACTTTTTCTCTTTTCCTACTATATTTAGAGCTTCACGGCTGAATCAGAGAGCTTCAACATAGCAAGAGTTGGAGATCTTATTTGAGGTATGAATGTTCTTACCTTCAACAGAACTTCAACGGAATTCGACCGTCATAACCCTGAAAAAGGAACCCACATCTATACATTCATTATCTATGCATTAATAATCTATACATTAATAATGTTGTTATTTTTTGTATACTTAAGGTGACTAAGGTGATTGATTATGGAAGAAAACCATGGGGCAAGAGAGAGTAGTTCTCAGGAAGACATTGGTTGGAAGTATGTTGTTGCAGTGAATGGTAACAAACATCATAAAATAGGAAGCAATATGAGCACTCAGATTGACTTGAGCTAACACTTCTAAATCTAGTAGAAAAGCATAATGCATATATTTAGAAGCTTAGATACAAGTAAAATGCATATATTTACATATTTATATAATATTAAAATTAATTTTTTTAGGGTCACTTTACTTGCGTAAAGCCTTTGATTCGCTTTTCGCTTAAATCCAAGCCAAGGCAAATCGCTTCGGCTTCACTTCACGCTTTGACTACCTTGGGTAAGAGTTTGTGTATTTTTTTTTATTTCAACCATTGCTTCAAAATGAAAATGAAGTAGGTGGATGAGGCATTGGTTGTGTTGAAGTAAGCTTTAGTGGAGACTCGATCGATACTGGGAAGCATTTGATGCGGCAAAGGTAGGTTTTCAATATTGTCTGCTACTGCTATGGTGCCAGTAATATCTAGGGGAGGAGATGACAATGCATAGCCTACCGATGTGCCTATTAATGCAAAGGACAATGCATATGTTGTTGCACCGTGCACCACACCTGTTGTTGCACAGAACGGTGCGTCTACCATTGCATCTGACCCTTCGTTTGCGGCTGTACCTGATTCTACTCCTACCGATGCACCAATTTTTGTGCCTGTCGTTCCATCAGACTATGCTCCTACTGTTGGTGGTGATCCAGTTAACTAGCCCCGAGAAATCCGACTTTGATTAAGATTGATTATGATGAGCGCTTTAAAGAATGCCTACCAAGCACAAACACGCTTGAGTTTATTTTTTTTTATGTTTAGTAAGCATTATATACTATATTTGGGTTTTTTAATAGTGTTATTTGATACATTTGGTAATGTTTTTGTCGGTTAATGTTGTGTGTTTGTTTACAATGTCTTACTATTTTATTTACGTTGTTTCTATGAAAATTATGAAAAATGTGTGTTTGTTTATAGGTCATTATTGTTCGAAGTATATATATGTGTCTAGGTGCAAAACTTTAACTGTTGCAAAATTACTCAAAATTTCAAAAAACCTCTCACCCAGCCAAAATTTGTAAAAACCTACGAGTCTAGCTTAATACACTCAAAAAACATTGTTCGAGTGTGTTTAAGGAGACTCAAATATATTTTTTTTCAAACTCAAAAACTATTATTTTTTCTCAACCTTCCAATTTTTATAAATATTTGTGAGTGTGCCATTTTACAATCAAAAACTTTTAATCGAGTATGTATATAGATACTCCAAAACTTTCAAAATTTGGAAAATTCAAAAAAGGGTCCCCGGTACTCTCAGACGTGTTGGTTTTTAAAACATTTGCAAGTGCAGTAGCACAATTGCAACCTTAACTTGATTTTGCAGATAAAAACTCACCAACTTTCAGATTTTGAAAATTTCAAAAAAATATGAAGTGCTCTCGGCCTTCCAAGTTTTAAAAACATTTGCAAGTGTGGTATTCCACACTTGCAAACCTTTACTTGAATTTGTAAATCGAGACTCACAAACTTTCAAAAAAATATAAAGTGCTTTCACCCACCCCAAATTTAAAAATTTTGCAAGTGTGCTTCAATACACTTGAAAACCTTTGTACGAGTATGTTGAAGGAGACTCGCATTTTTTTTTTCTTCTTTTCTTTAAAAAAAAACTCAAAAACTTAAATTTGGTTTCAACCTCCCAGTTTTTAAAAAATAAAATTTGCGAGTCTGCTTTTGCACACTCATGAATCTTTGTGTGATACAAACTTTCAAAATTTTAAAAAATTCAAAAAAATATGAAGTACTCTTAGCCACCTCAAATTTCAAAACGTATGTGAGTGTACTTCAATACCCTTGTAAGCATTTGATCGTTTATGTTAAAAGAGAATAGAAAATTTTTGTTTGTTGAATTTAAATTGTTGGAAAACATCTCTTTCAAGCATCCATTTTTTAACAAAATTTGTGAGTGTGTTTTCGTACACTTACGTAACCTTATTCAATTGCGTACATTGAAACTCAAATTATATTTTTTAATTTTTCTTAACTTTAGAACCTAAAAAAAAAAATATATATATATATATATATATATATATATATATATATATATATATATATATATATAAAGGACTTGCCAATAGCATGACAGCTCAACGGTTAGAGCTTGGCGGATAGTACCACTAGAACATGGGTTCAAACCCATCTTGCGGCATCTTTAGTGGGTTCTGGGATCCTATAAAAACCCTGCTTGCATTTCAAAAAAAAAAAAAAAAACTACAACTTCAACTTTAGAAAAAATGAGAATATGAACCGTAAGATACACATTGCCAAAAAGTACTTACATTGTAAAAGTGCATCCATTCACATCAACTTTAGAGTCTAGTACAAACATCCATTGACAAAGTGATGATCACTCGACTATCGCAAAAAAAAAACAAAGCCAAGTCCACAATACATGTACACAAAATGATAAACAGTTGTCAAAACTGACTTACTAGCATTTTCTAACAAAAAGTTTAAAAAAATGAATATATATCTAACTATATCATGTCTTGAAGCACCGGGTTCGGATCTTGTGTTGGTATCGGTCGAATCTCTTCAAATTTTACATCCTCGCCACGAACGATGCAATTTAGGCCTCAACTTCTTGAGTACACCTATAGGCCCATTGTGGATCTACGCGTGGTAATGGTGCATCAAATTTTGTAAACAACCCAACAAAATGATTTTCGTAAAGACAACCGATGTAAAACATTTGCATAGGGTCTAAAGTCGATAGTCCCATGCAATAAGGAAGGAATGTAACGGATCACATCTCACCATACATCACAACTGCACAATTGTACGTTGCTGCGACCAATTGAAGATAAGAAGGCGACAACATCCAATAAGCCGGGTGGTACCGATTTGAAAAATGATTTAACCATATCTTGGCCTTCTTACAGTCCTCTTCACCTCACAATTGGACCCAAAAAATCATACTCATTTTTCAGTTGGTTCAATAACTCTTGCTTGACCATTTTCAAGTCATCAAAATTTGGATAGTCCAGTACCCGTCTCAAATCATGAAATCCACAATTTTCATCAGAAGGAATGTCGAGTAGGTCCACAACATATTCTACAATGTACCCAACAAATTCATCAGATCGGGAAATCCATTTTTGTCTTGGACGACTCACACTTGCTTGTGTTGCACCTTTTTATTTGCCATCTCTTCCTTTAACATAGTTTTTTTTTAAGGCAGAAAGTTCCCTCTTAATGGACTTATCAAACTTTTCTTATCTAGAATTGACATGTTCTTGTTCTTGCCTTTTTTATGTGGTCTAACCTTATCAACCATGAGAGCAGATGACTTTTGGTTTTAATTGAGACCTTCCCTATCAAAACCATTTCTGGGTGGAAATCGAGACCATCAACACTGCTAGATTTGCTTGGGATATCGTACAGTTGCTTCCAATGTGCATTAACTGTCGACAACGAAACCTTTCTTTTTGAATTCTTATACTTCACCAGCTTATGGGCACACGGTAACCAATGAGTCGCCCTCAAAGCAGACCCGCACTTAGCTTGGTTAGTATCAACCCACTTGCCCTTTTTTCGCTCTCTCATCATTTCTTCCATGGCCACATGTGAAACGACCCCCCACAACCTTCGAAAAATTGGCATTTTGAATACGCTATCCTAAAATGACTAACTGATTTCCACTATCTAAAGTTTTACCATTGAATCAACACTCTCCCAGACATGCAGAAACGAACACTAAGAATTCACGAGATATTTCTTCAACTTGGCATGTGCATTTTCAACTCAGTTAGTCATCCTAGTTCCATAGTGCCTTGGGTTGTCGGTCCATGGATGAAAAAAATTCTCGGTGCCAGTGCCAAACCTTCCTAAAATAAACCACACAAAAAGGATGTGTCTCCCATATCAACTCAAAACCATCAAGGCTTGCATGGAAGCGCTCTTCAATACTTTTACCAATCACATCCTCAAGTGAACTCACAAACTTCCATCGGTCTTCATTGGTCTCAAAATTCTTCTTGCATTTTTCCTCAACATTTGTCATAATGTTCATTTACATAAGATTCCGTTGGCATCAGAAAATACATTGCCAGTGACATTCATCAACCGATTTACCTATCAATAATAAACACCCTCATGAGGTTATCCTCATCAAACAAAAACCAAAGTTGTTTCAATGCCCATATATAGCTTCAATCTCATAACACATAAAACAAAAACAAAAACAAAAACCAACATTAAATGTCATACCGGTGGAGGTGACGCCAACGCATTCAAACAATGATAATCGAAAATGATTCATTTTGTAGGTGTAATCAATGAAAAGTGGTTACAAAAACACTTTGCTAACTAAACCGACCCCCAATATGTCCATAAGATATTGGCTACTCGATTTGAGTCAGAAGTCAAGTCGTGTGGAACTTAAGGTAGTGTTGCGCCACAAGTCAACATGGTAGAGTTGTTATTCCTTGTTATCGGATGGACTTCTATTTCGTTCGGGCATTGTCGATAGTCTTTATCACCAACTTGTCAGGAAATGTTTCCTCCAAACTATTTAATACATATATCGGCATCACACCAGACTTAGACATGTCGTCCAACTGCTTCAACTTGGCTTTTGACAACCTCCCAACTTACGAATCCCCCATTAGAGTTTGTGGATGATAGTGGTTGCAACTTCCACCGATCATCCTTACCAAGTGGCAACCCTTTCAAGGAAAATGAACACTCACATTTCCTGGTAGTCGTATCACAGACTTCAGCCGGTTTAAGAATAAGCTTGCACTTGCATCTATATTTTCCAGTTATCACACAACCAACAAAATATTCTTCCATAACGGGTAGCGGGCGACTTCTCCAACTTAATAACCATAACCACAACATTTATGTCTCGCCCAACTTCTTGAAACCAATCAATTAATTCTTTGCGAGACTGAAATACTTGCAATATGAAATAAGGCATGATGAATGAAACAATACTTAAGTTATAAAAATTAATTATAACCTTTATCAATACAATACAATACATTGTCAGTTGTAGAAGCCTCTGAAGTATCATCTACTTGGAAAAGACCGACTTTATTTTCTTCTTTGACCTTACTCTAGGTATGGACATCATCATTCGAAAAAAATAAAATTTTAACTTAACTTACCAATTATAATAACTTGTAAATACATTAGTATGTTCAACAAAATGCTTACCTCACATAAATTAATCTTTTGAAAATACTTTTCTAGGAAAATCAGATCATCAAATACATCTGGAGGAAATTCAAACTTTATCATGTCCAACAAAGCATCCTATATGCAACAAGTCATATACAAGATCAGTAAACAGACAATGAAAACCCATCAACATTGGTAAAACAGGCAATCACATGAACACACCAATTGGTAGTGGGCATAGTAGACTAGTACAATGTTTTCTCAAACCCTTACCTCAAAACCAAAATAGATAATGACTATGGTAGAATACTACAATGCTATAGAACAAAACATGAAACAACATAAAATAGATACTACAATAATGGTTTTATGCAATTTTTAACAAATAAATTTCACAAACCCTACTTCAAAATCAAAGAAAATAATGAACACCCACTAATGGGTATCACTTACATTGTTCACATGAAGTTAACATGCTATCAAACAACACTTGGAAGACTTCATTGTCAACCAACATTAAGCTATACAAACAAAAACCTAAAAAAAGCTCTAAATTTTGCCAAACAAAAAGAAGAATCATACCTCAAATGGATTTGTTCCACAATCATAAGAGGATTGAGTAGGATTTGAGCAACTTTTTTTTTTTTTTTGAAAGGCAAGCGTGGGGGAGGATTTGAGTAGGATTTTAGCAACTAACTTCCCCCTCAAGTTGTTTAAACACTTGGAAGAAGCCACAAACTCTCAAAACCCCCATTTCTCCATCTTTCAACCTCTCTCCATCAAAATCGAACCTAAAATCAAGCAATGTGGGTTAAAAGCATTTGAATGGCAGAACTTGGGGTCAATTAGAGCCGAAAATGGATGGAGATGTGTTGGATATAGGTCCTCTCGCGTCTGCCTTGGAGACCTCATGTTTTTCTGGCAAAATTGGTTAGGAAGAGAGTTTTAATTGCAAGGTGGAATGAAGTAAAATTTCACCCTGTTTTTGGAGGGGCAAACATGGTGGGATGCAAAGGAAAATGTGGGTGTACGTAGTAGCTGGCTTGTATTATATGACTTAGATAAACTAGGTGGCAAGAGAAAATGAGATGTAACATAGCATATGTGATTGTGGAAGAAAAAAAGGATGGACTTAGAGAAACTAAGGGTGTGCTTGGTTGCATGGAATCCTATGCTCAGGGATCCATGAGGGGACCACTTAAATCTAAGCTAATTTGAGGTTCACTGACCAAACCACAATTAGATTTTGTGATCAATGGTGGGAGTGGAAGTCCCATGAACATGTGAATCACATGCTTTGGGGTGACCAAGGAGTGTGATTCCCATGTTAATGGGACTTCAATTCCCATCCATTGACCACAAAATCTAAAGGTGGATTGGTGAGTAAACCTCAAATTAGCTTAGATTTAGGTGGTCCCCTCATGGATTCCCATGGCATAAGATTTCATGCAACCAAACACACCCTAAGTTTCAAAGCGGGGAAAAATGCAAGAGAATAGTTGCAACCATGAATACAAGAAAGTAAGGAAGGGCATAGAGAAGCTAGTTGGCAAAAGGGAAAGAGATGCAAAAGAGAACTGGTAATCATGGAAGAAAAGGATATAGTTTATGTGCTTATTCAATCGAGCACTATGGAGTACTTCTCGTCTTGGAGGTAACCATTATTCATCGTGAATTATAATTTGTAGATCCGTTATTACATAAATCGAGCACATAAAAACCCCACACCACAACTCCTTTTCAACAAAAGTTGAGAGTACACTAGATATATTTAAAAAACTTTGCATAAAAATATTTGATTTGAAGCTTTATTGCTTAAACAGGTTAGTTACAAATAGTTCTTTGCCACAGTGTGTAATTGATTCACTCAAGATTTGAATATCAGTAAAACTCAAAGGTGAGTCATGCCCAGTTATGGAAAAGTTTAATCGACCAAGGGAAATGACTACTCTAGTTGACTAATATTTTGAATCAAACTCTGATTTTTACATGAAAATAGGTTGCGACACTAATTGCATAGTTCTAAAAACATGTGAAAAGCTTAGTCAAGGTTAGCAAACAAGTTCACATACAACTTAAAACTCAAATCCCGTAATATATCTATTTTATAATGAAAGTCGAAAAGCAATTTAAAGCACATAATTCAACATTGAATCAGACAAGCATGAACAATTAAATGAGAAGAAAGTAGAGAAAGGAAATGATAGATCAAAACATGACAAAACGAGGTTCTTCTAAATTGGAGTTTAATTAGCTTTGATTGGCCACTTGCGCGGTGGAAGGGCTTTGCAACGCCATTAGGTTCTATTACAGAATTCTCCAAAGAATTAGAGTACAAATTGTTTTGACAAAAATATCAATTTTCACGGATATATGTCCCATCCCGCCCCGAATGGGGCGGATATATATGGTTTTAGCTTAGTGAATTTCGGGGCGAATTCGGGGGAGAAAACTAAAATCGTCATGGGATTCAGGTAGATACGGATGTGGCACCCTTCCAGGCACTCTCCTCCAAGATCCGTTAGAAGCCCATGGGAGATAAATAGAGTGGGGGGGGGGGGAATGAGCTTTCTTCAGTGCATGAATCAAGCAAGCGAAAACTCTAAAAAAGTAGTTATGAAAGACTTGTTTGGTATCTCAATTAAGTTCTTTAGAATACACTGTTTTTTAATCAATTGATTCAAATGCAACGAAGTGTCTTGTATTTATAAAGCAATTTCGAGAGGCCTGGTCGACTAGACCTGTCTAAAAATTTTAGCTTTTGCACAACACTATTCAGAACGGTTAGCCAGACTTTTGATTTGAACTTTGATTAGCTAAAAGGTTTAGATGATTGGGATTGGCTATACCACATTTTAACCAATCTTTTGCCAATTTTTACCCTTGGTTTAAGTGTTTGGACTTTATTCGACCCTCTTAGACTCCATTCTTCTTCAATTCTAGAATTTTGTTGATCCGCTCTTATTGACTTTGACTTTTGTCCTATTTGCTTGACTTGGTTTTTCATTTGACTTTCATTGTTTTCAACTTTGTGCTTCTTGGTTGCTCTTGAATTCTTCGCCTTGATTGAGTCTTCTTGACTGCCTTGAATGATCAAATTTTGCAAATCACTCATTAACCGAGTGTATATACTTTTACAAATTAGCTCAATCACTCAACTCATATTAGTTATATATAAAGGAATTTGTATTTTGTTCTAATTGACAAATACATCATCAAAATTTTCTTATGAGAGTTTCATGCACTCATTTTATGCACGCATATTCATTTTACTATATGACATATCTTCTTAGCCAATGTTTCAGAACCAAAATTGTGAATTCAGTTTTGTCAAATTTTGACAAACAACTATAACTATAAATATAAAATAAGTGCATATCTTTTCTAAAATGATCAAATAATTATAAATTTTAACCCCCAAAAGAAATAAATAAACCATAAAATATATATTAGCCTTCATAGTATTTCTTCAAACATGTTTGGTTTTTGTTACATTTGTTGTAGTATCAAAGAACCTTGTCTGTAGGGATGGCAGAAAAATCCTTTACACGGATATTCGCCCCGAATGGGGTCGACATGTGTTTGGCTTAACATGTTTTGGGGTGGTTTCAGGGATGAAAAGTTTATCAGTCACGAATTCCGAGTGGATTAAGGGATGGAAAGTTTGTCGGTCACGGATTCGGTCATATCCGCCGCGCATATATCAATTTAAAAAGGTTATTACTAAAATACCCTTATAAAAAAAACTCTACATTTTATCTTTCCTCTCTTCTCTCTACCTCATCTCCACCGCTCCACGCCTCCACCAGGACCACCACCAGCCACCGCCGCCTACCGTTGCCGACACCATAAAATCTTATTTTTCACTTCATATGTTCTGTTCTTCAAGAAAACCCTAAATAAACCCTAATTTTTCATCCAATTCCACTTCTTCTCCCACTCCATCTCATAGTTATTGAACCATTTCATTTGCTTCATTTCAATCCAATTCTTCATCTTCTTCTATTGATTGTCAAACCTGATGCGAAGGTTTCAACCTATTAGTTGAAATTGTTCTTCATGTTGCTGGATCTGTATTGGAATCCCATGCACTCAAAGAAGAGTGATCAGGAGGAGAAAGAGAGCTTTTGAGTTCATTAAGTTCATTTTCATTGAAATTGTGATCAATAAAGATGAACAAGATAAGAGTAAGGAAAATGAAGAAATTCAAATGATTTCAAATATGAAAAAGAAGAAGATAGGGATGGCTTTGGCTCCCAAGTATCAAGACTTTGTTCTTCAGCCATGGAGGCGATCTTCAAATCATCGTCAGCGATCAGATCAGATTGATGGATCCTTGGGTTAGTTTTTTCATTTCCAATAATGGGTTTTGATCATTAGGGAGTCATTTCTTTGATCCAATTGAATATCTCAATTGAATCTTATCTTCTTCTGGTCTATCCCTCTGTTATTGTTTTTCTTATGATGGCAACAGGGCGGGGAAAAGATATGCCATCCGTTGCTCCGTTGAAGATCCCACAACAGATAAACAAAGTGGGCAGATATTCACCATCCATTATGGGGGTGGGGACAGTTTTTATGTAAAAATAATAATAAACGGGGTAGATGCAGGGTTCCGCCATCCCTGGCGGGGTGGGGATGGATTTGGCAAAATCCACCCCAATCTGTCTTGTTGCCATCCCTACTTGTCTATGCTCTGGCATTGAGTTGTAGGCCTTTTGTTTTCTTGGATTCCCTATAAAATTTAGAGATGAATAAAAAAAATACCCATTCAAAAATGGACTTAGAAAACCATTCATATGGGCCTCGCCCAATTTCTTGATCTACAATACTTTACATATTTGTTTGTTGACATGTAGTATGAAGTATTATGAGCTATTTTTCTGCCATGTTCAACTAATACCCATTTACGATAACACCTTGGAGCCTCGAAAAAGAGTGTATATTTTCTTTTGCTTACATTCGATGTTATTAGGGGTGGGCATCCCATCCTTTTTTTGGGTTCTTTTGGGATTGATCAAACTCATCCCGACCTCATCCTGTCCGATCTAGAGTGGGATGGGATCGAGATGAAGATTTTCAATCCCGTCCTGAACTTATTATTTTATATTTATTACTATTAATTTTAATCAAACTACTATTCTAAAGGAAAGTTTAGGATGTGTTGAAATTAAATCAAAACATTAATGTTTTAAGTCAAACAAAATCCATGAAAATTTATACTTTTGCACATTTGGATTGGTTATGGCTTATGGGCCAATTATTCTTATAGAAAATAAATGCAAATCATGGCTTGGGTTAGAAGTGGGCAACCCATCCCAAGATCCCGATCCCGTTCCATCCCGATTTCTTCCGGGTTTTATTGGGATTGATCAATCACATCCAGATCCCGTTCCGTCTCGATCTAGAATGGGACGGGATCGGGATGGAGATTTCAATCCCGCCCATCCCATCCCGTCCCGAATTAATTTTTTAAATATTTTTTGTTAACAATTTTAATATTATTCATGAAAAAATAACACATGGATTCTATTCTCGTAGGAACTATTTTCGATTCTTGTCTTATTCATGAAAATAATAACACATGTATTCTATTCTAGATAAAATAAAAGTTGTATACCAAATAATGTTCATTCACAGAAAGCTCAATTTACTAAATCTTTCTTATAAAAGTTCACATACTAAAAATGCATAGCAAGACATATTCATATATAAATACTAGTAAAGCTAATACAATTATTTACATTTGAAAACAAAAAATAACATCAATATGAAATAAACAAATTGTTTTATTTCCTGCTGATCACGTCCTGTCCCGAACCCGTTTGGGATGGGATGAGGTCTATCTCGTCCCGATCCCGAACAAACGGGATGGGATAGGGATGAGTTCATCCCGTCTTGTGCCCACCCCTGGTTTGTGTTAGTTTTGCACTATGAGTTATGTAGTTGGAGATTTGGTCAATGAGTAATATTTTTCATTTTTGAACTTATATTTGTTTTAGAAATAGACGATGCTTGACATAAAAAAACCGTAAGTTCATTGGACCAAAAATTTTACATGACATTTAATATTGTTATGATGAAAGTTATATTTACATAAATTTAGCATTATTGGTGTTTGAGCAATGTGAGATGAAATTTTTTTGTTATTCTTCATTAGAGACTATTTAGTACATGTTCATTCTGTCCCGTCCCATCCAAAACCCGTTTGGGATGGGACGAGGTTGGGATGAGGTATATCCCGTCCCGATCCCGAATGAACGGGATGGGACAAGGATGAGGTCCATCCCGTCCTGCGCCCACTCCTAGATGTAGATGTTATGCTTAGACTCTTCTTCTAGATGTGTTCATCATTGCTTTCAAATCTAGCGGGTATTGGTTATAGCATGCTTTCATAGAGTTTTCCAAACTGTGGCTAGGTCATATCGTTCAAATGACTAATTGTAGCTGTCTTTCAGTCGGTGTGGGTAGTTGTCTCATTCTGGAGCCCATAATTAAAAGTATAATGATGGACGAATTTCATGCTCATTGCCAAAAACCTTTTGATTAAAGCCATGTTAATTACCCCGAGCCTATTCAATTTTTCAGATATATTTTTGATTAACATAATCATTTACTTGCTGGTTCTATTTGCTATGAATTTAGTGATAGTTCACAACTCTATTAATAGCAAGCAATTATTTGCCCATGCTGGTAATGTAATCCAAAATGAAACTTCTTTTAAATGAATGATTATTCTCATTTTTTGTGTTAAAAAGATAATGTAATCACCAATTACTCTATTGCTTTTCATTTTTAAGGAACATTATTAAAAAAAATCATAAAATGTCCGGAACCTGTCAACATATGAAAAAATGATTAATTAGTAGTCGGGTGTTGCTATCATAACATGAAAAATAATTAATCTTTTGTAATGGGAAAGTTGATAATGGAATATATTATGTGAATGCATGAGAAAGCAATATATTATCATTAGTCCTATTTGTCAATGACTTGTATTTGAATTTGCATTTGCAATTAGTCATTATACGTGCTTTTCCAAGGAAATTTTCTTTGTATTAACTAAATGTTTAAGCTATTAGAGAAGACGTATCCAGTATGTCAAACAATAAAAATGAAACAAGTGAATCTAGCCATAGGGTGGCTCAAGTCAACTAAGACTTTGCAATTTCATAATCTCCTTGTTGAATGGTTTTGTTATCCTTGATCGGAAAAGGTGGGTCAATTCATTTCCTACGTGTCCTTTAGAGTTTCCTACCTCATACGGGTTAGCAATCAATAATTATTTTTGGTGTACCATCTTAACCCACCCAATTGATCAAATGATCGAGATCCCTAAAAATGACATTTCTTCCTCTATTAGATCCTTAGTAGAAGGAAACTACTGACTATGGACGCAACAGAAACAAATGTGACCCCGAACTTATGTTGGTAAAGGTCCTCGCTAATTTGATTTTTTGCTCTTATGAGTTTGAGGGTGGAGGGCACCAACAAATGCATTAGTAATAAAAGATATCGACTTCAGGATGGCCTTCAGAACATGAGTAATAGTGATAAATGATACATTTTTTCTCTTTCTTCACCTTAGAATAAGACCCAAAGATTTTAAGTTTTTGGTTGGATCCCATGTAGACTTCATAATGTATGATGCGTCCAAAATCCAATCTCCAATAAGTAAAACCTGCAAAACAAATGTTAGATTGCCAAATATCACCTTTTTGGTGGCCGAAGACACTCTGATGTTTAAGTCAGTAACTCAGTTGGAGATAGAGTTAAAACTGGACAGAACTCAGTTAAAATCGCATATCTTTGTTGAATGTTCTTTTTACCTTTTATAATGGTTGCAGTTAATTCTCTATGTGACTTAAGCATGTGAGGTGTAACAAGGGGAGACATTCTCTGAAAGAATCTCCTCATTTATGAAGATACATCCATGGAGGTGTAACTCCCTCCACGACTCTTTTTCTATGTAACGCTTCTCCCCCTTGAGGGAGAACTTTATCAGACTTGGATTTGGACTTCTGATTATGATTTATTCTGATGGGCCATGTTTGGGATTTCTTTGACTGGATTTGCCCTTTTTAGGTTTTATGCATCGACATGGTTTTGGGATACTTGATCCTCGTGATAATTAATTTATGCCACGCGTACAGCTGTGATATCGTTCTTATTTGATGTATCATCAATGTAATTTGTGAAAGTAACTTTGAGATTTGACCTAAGGACTTGTTTTTTTTCTGTTAAAAGCCTAAGGCAATATATTAATAACTAAGAATTATTACAACCAGGTCCACCGGCAAACGATGCCAGTTGACGAGCCTTACTATTAAGGTCTCTAGGTATGTATCTACATTGCCAAAAAAGAAACATAAGGAGCATTCTTTTAATGTTACAAATAACAGGGCACTAGACCCAATGCATAGGAGATAGTTGTTTAGAATTGTCATCCTGGATGAGATCAATAATAGTCGTCGAGTCTCCAAAAAGAAGTCCAGTTTGCCATCATTGTGCCTGGATGAGTAGCAGTGTCGCTTCGGCTGCGTAGCCTTTCGTCGTTGTGTTGTCTGAAACTTTGACACTTATTTGACAAGCCACAAAGGCAAGAACATTCCCTGCCAAGTCAGTCACTGAAATTCCCACGCCTCCCTGTTTGTTAAACTCAAAGAAGCAAACATCAAAAGTGATAATAATTGTATCTCTATCAAGACTGAGTGGAAGTGGATGAGCGCGGTTTGCTTTGAGATTGATCTTGTGGGTGCGAGCTGAGTGGATCTGGTCCTGGATCAGCTGTGGAGAAGGAGACCCAGTGCTAAGAAAAGGGACCGTTTAGGATAGGTTTAGAGCTACAGAGGAACGGGAAACAAGTTGTCTATCTATGATGGTTGTGTCCAAAATTTGTTGGATCGATGGAACATGGTTAGTGGTTTATTCAGATTTGGCGAGGAACCATTGCTTGAACCAAAACCCCCAAAGATTATTGCAGTGGGAAATAAATATCAGCGGGAGTACTTTGGTATTGTTAAAAATAGTCTGGTTACGCAAATACCAGAATGGATGTAAACTGAGAAAGCATCTCATCAAAATTCAGTACATAAGTTTTGGCAGAATCCCACATGAATTCAAAAACTTTCATAACAAAGTGGAGGTTCAGATTTGGGACAGCTCGATTAATAGGGAGATGATAAGTAGCCAAAATTGGGAAATTATATGGCACATGAAGAAAAGATGTAGCACATCTTCCTTCTGGGCCTAACAAAAGGTGCAGATGTCCTCAATGGGTACACGTATTCTAACTAGATTAGGTTTTCGTGGGGAGCAGATTATGGTTGATCTTCCATAGCAGAAACTGGGCACTGGGAGGGACTTTGATTCTCCAGATAGATCTTAAAAGTTTAGGTTTAATGTGGGAGGAAACAGATTGGAAGTAGAATTGTCCAAATGACTCATGGTAAAAGCTCGCGTAGCACTTTTGACCAAAAAAACCCTCTTTTGTCAAAAGTCCAAAAAAAATTGTTTGGATTTCTATTGGGTTGGATTAAAATGTCTTGGATATCCCTGGCTATTGGACCCAGGAGAAGAGCGTTGATAAGGTCAGAATTCCAGTGGAGAGAACCTTTGGGAGAAGAGATCCAAAGGTCCCAAAAAGAACAAGGGAGACTCGGTTCATTTAAGTCGGGGACACAATCCGCCAGAACAAAATCAGGTTTTACCCAACAGTCCAGCCAAAGGTTGATTTGATTTTCAGACAAAATTTTCCATAGAAGAAAATGCTTCATTATGAGCAGGGTCATTAGGTTTCCTCTCAAAACGAAAAAAGCCAAGGAGGGGGTTCTTCCTAACTGGAAAAGGCTTTTGTCTCTTAAATAGAGTGCCTTGAATCGGAGAGTTCAGTGGTGTTGAGGACAAGAGAGGGCATTCCAAATGTTCTTGCCCAATAAGGCTAGATTTCTATTCCGACAGGAAGGAATATTGAGACCCCTGAGAGTATGGGGCAGACAAACTCGATCGTAAGTACAAAAATGTTTGGCCTTACTACCTGTGGCCTCATTTCACCAGAAGTCTCTAGCCAAGTTATCCAAGTTTGTTGAGACGGAGCAAGGCAGCAGAAAAGTTTGCA
Organism: Berberis vulgaris; assembly: GCA_963556465.1. Classification (NCBI taxonomy): domain Eukaryota; kingdom Viridiplantae; phylum Streptophyta; class Magnoliopsida; order Ranunculales; family Berberidaceae; genus Berberis; species Berberis vulgaris. Next base: position 74,012,839 of record OY747124.1, on the reverse strand, counting down.
TAGTGTAAATGGGAATAGAGTTGAGGACCGATATTATCATCACAATTTGACCCGCTTGAGAAAGGATTTTGGCTTTCCAAGAAGAAAATTTGGCATTAACTTTGTCAATAAGGAATTGGAAGTCTGTAGCTTTCTTCTTAGAAAATAGAAGGGGGAACCAAAATATTTATCTTTAGGGTTATAGCTCCTAGTTCCCAAGATTCTATTAATCATTTTAGCATGTTTCGGGTACACATTGGAACTATAGTAGATAGAATATTAGTCATAATTTACTCTTTGACCTGACCCCTGACAATACTGCTATAGAATATCTTTAACTGAATGGGCTTCAGCTAAAGAGGCTCTGCAGAAAAGCATCAAATCATCTGCATAGAGCAAATGACTGATCGAAGGAAAATGTCTCCGGATTTTAATACCTTGAAGTTTGTTCTATGTTTCAGCCTTATTAAGAAGTCGTGAGAACGTTTTGGCTACTAACAGGAAAAGGTACGGAGATAGGGGGTCACCTTGGCGAATGCCCGTGGATGGCTTAATATGAGATAAATGGGAGCCAATCAGAAGAACTTGGAGAGAGGTAGCGGAAACACATTGATTGATCATATCAATCCAACCTTCTGCAAAACCAAGTTGTTTGAGCAGTTGGGTCAGAAAAGACCATTCGACCCTATCATAGGCTTTTGCCATATTAATTTTGATCGCCATCCAACCTTTTTTTTCTTGCGAAAATACTTTATTTGATAGAAATTTTCATGAGCAAGACTAACATTATCCACTATCGAGCGACCTCGAAAGAAGGCTCCCTGGTTAGGAGAAATAATGTTATCGAGCAAAGGTTTCTGACGATTGGCAAGAATTTTAGAGATCACTTTATAAATAACATTGCAGAGACCAATATGGCAAAATTTATTCGGAGTGATCGGATTGCCCAATTTAGGGATCAGGACAATGAAAGTTTCATTCAGCTTAGGATCTAATTGCTTGGAAGTGAAGAAATGAGTAACAGCCCCTATGACATTCGTTTTCATAATATCCCAGTAATATTGAAAGAAGAAAGCGTGAAACCCATCTGGGTCAAGAGCTTTGTGGCTACACATATCGAAAACAATTGTCTGAATGTGTGCAGTAGTGAGAATAGGCAGCAAAGCTGCATTATCCTCCTCCGAGATGATCGGGCTAAATAAAGTGTTTATCACTAGATCAGGGCTCGGATTGGAGGATTGGAATTTTTTTGAGAAATAATCATTAATAGTGCCTCGGACAGTTTCCAATGTGGAGTGCCACAAATTATTGTCATTTTTAAGACGCAGAATCAAATTACGCTTCCTCCAAAGCAGGGAAGTAAGGACTTGTTATGTTTCTCCATAGTAACTTAATTTTATCGTCATAATTCTGCCTACCCTTTTACTCTAGGCTTGGTAAGTTTAGAAAACAAATACGCAACTAGGAGGTAAAAGAATTTGTGAAAATGCTCAGAAAAGACATAGTTAATAGCAAATTGATTGTCAGGAAATTTTAAATGAAGAAGATCCAAAACACAATTTTTTCTGGATATGCTAAATATAAAGGACCAAATCGGCCCGAGGGAATTCATACCAACTCTTGTTGGAGTCGGCAACCGTCCAGACAAAGTCAAAATTTGTGTCAGGGGCCTTCAAGTTGTTGAAATATTTATGGATTTTCAAGGTAGTTTGCATCAAAACATATTGGGACCCTATGTGCTCTTTAGACATAATGGCACACATAGCTTGGGAAATAAGATGAAGGCACGTAGATGCTTACGAAAGTTTCCCATCCCCTTTTTAGGGAAATGTTATAGCTAGTGTCAGACCCAGGATTTTAGTAAGAAATAGGCAAAATGGTAAGGAATTGTTGGTTGATAATAGGAGTTATTAGGATGCATTAATAAGTAAACATCTATTTAATAATAAATTTCTACTAACATCTACAAGTAAACACTAAAATCAAAATATAATTTTAATTGTATTCTTCATGAACTTCATAGTACGATGCATTTATATATACAACTATAAAATTTACATTGTATATATCAAACTTAATTTGCGATAATATTTTAAGCCAAATTGTAGTCGATTCTTTGACAATTTAGCAAAGGCAAACAATCCTAATAACTAAAATACATTATTAAAAATGTAAAATAATTAAGATAAGTATGTAACTTTAATTTGGAAAAATCTAAAATGTGTGAACATAATAAGATCTTAATTACAAGTTTACAGAAAATAGGGGCTTTACGAGCCAATCCAACCTAAAATTTTATATATGTTGAATAATATTAAAATATATTTTCATTGAATTATATAGGTGTTGATAATACACCAAACCGTCATTAATCCGCGCCATATACGTGTCATGGTGATCTCGTCAACAGAGCAAAACGAGCCCAATTGCGCGCCCAATCTGGCAAAGCCCAGACAATATGAAGTTCACGTGAGTTGGGTCCAGGAGTATGGACCCAAACAACAACGCTCTATTAAGCCCATACGTCACATGGTCAAGCCCAATACTCGTAATACCTAATAAGGCAAGTATTTGGGGGATCGACCTAAGATGGGCATGTCAGCAATACACCCTCTTATCAATAAACAAATGTCGAAATATAAGTCGTGTAGGAAAACTCTCTTATATGGACGACTCCTAACAAGGAAAGGATCTTCAGCAAGATATATTTCCCTAAACTATGTCACCAAAGGCCTAGTCGAACAAAAACTCTCGCATAATAAATAGGTCACAAGGTTGAGGAACAAAGATATGCTACATAATCAAATTTACACATTTCTCAAACATTGTCTGACTTAAGCATCGGAGTGTCATCTTCCGCCATAATGGTGATCTTTGGATCACATGTGTTCCCTGTGCAGGTCAAGGTTAAGGTCAAGGAGAACAGGATTTCACACCATTAGTTGTTATCATAAATTTTAAGTACATATTTTTTATCTGTGGATTTTATTTTGGGATGTTTTTAACTTGCCCCCCCCCCCCCCCCCCCCCCCCCCTCCTATATACTTAACCTATAAAAAATTTAATTTAATAATTTATAATACAATATGTAAATTGTACATTCAAGTATTTTTACATCTTTCGATTGGTGTAGTTGTTGGAGGTTTGTAAATTTTGGTAAACAACCCGAGTTCGATACTCATCAAGCACATATTTTTTTTATGGTTATTGATAATTACTATTTTTATCATTGTTATTCGTCTAATTTTTTATTTTCAATAGAATTTTATAGTAATTGCAAATATTAAAATAATTGTTTAGTTTAATAAAAAATTATTTTTAGTCCTCTCGAAGCGTATGATTTTTTTATGTCTATACAATTTTGTCATTGTGAAATTTCCCTATTTTTTGTTTTCAACGCAATTTTATATGTAATTGCAAACATTAAAGCAATCAATTGCTTGTTTACAAGTGGCGTAAAACTTTCAACCAAAAAATTATTAAAATTAATATCTAAAATAATAACTAAAGAATTCAATGAAAATATGTCACTATCCAACTCGTACAAAATTTGAGCCTCATATAAATATTTTTCGATGAAATTGTATTAAGATCTTACTATGTTCGTAAATTTTCGATTTTTTTTAGCTTCAATTAGATATTTATCCTAATTATTTTGAAATTTTAGTTATATATTCTAGTTATTACATTCGTTTGCCAATGCTAAGATTATTGATATTGTGACCTTATTTTGGCTTAAATTTAAATTACACTTAATTCAATTTGGTATATGCAAGGTATTTTTATAATTGTATTTTTCTTATTTTACAAACTCGAATTAAATTTTTTTTTTTTTGTTTGCCCACTAAAATCCTGGATCCGCCGATGCTTCCAACACTACTAATATCCCATCCAACAATCGCCCCCACCTAACTATCCAGATCTGAATTGAACCACAACCACCACCTCTACAATTGAAGGCAAAAGTGACGGAGTAAGAAAGAGTAATTGAATAAAGGGAAGGCGGCGGTTCAGGAGAATGGAGGGTGGAGTGGGTTTCCTCTCCTTCGTCTTCATCTCCATCAACTAGCAACAAACTGAAAGGATAATGGATGGCTTATCTAGTTGGGTTTCTTCCAATATTCTCAATCACTTTGATCGATCTAGCAAACTAGTTGACTGTATGACCAATAAGCACATGTTCATCCCAGCTCAAAATAGAGTTGATGAAGATCGACCGCTTGAGTTTTGGCTCCATTTGGTAGTGGAAGAACAACTAGTAAAAGAACCCACTATAGAACAGAGTCGAAACATAAAGAATCTGAGCAAGCTTTGGAGTGATCAATGGGTCTTCTACGTTTGGAGGAGTGATGGGCTTTTAGATTTGGGTTTCCGCTTGTGGTTGTGTTGTTGATGGACCTCTCTTTCAAGTAGCTGTGTCAGATAAATGTCGAAGCTTTTCTATTTTTGTCTTTGTTGCATAGAGGTTTAGTTCGAGATCTGAACGAGTTGCCTCAGAAGTTGAACGATTCAGAAAGCGAAGCAGACGAGCGGAGATGAAGACAAAGGGTATACGGGGTTGGTAGTAGATAGCAGGTGTTTTCGTAGTAGATAGGGACAATGAGGGAAGGGGGAGGTAGTGGCCAACAATGATTTGGCAGCGAATACACCATACCACCATATCCTCTTTGGCACACCATCATTGATTTTATTTTTTACTTCTCACACCACCTATATAAATAAAAATCATCCATTTTTCCCTCAGCATTGAAATCGACAATGGTTCATTCCTTCCCTATTCGAAATCTCTTCTAAATCTCTCCCCACGCTTAAATTTCTTGCAAATTTTCTTCATCTCCTTCGAAAACTCTCAAAATTCCCTCAAAGTTGAAACCCTTAAACTCAAACTCAATAAATATGCATAACTTAACATAACAAATAAACCCAAACTCAAAAGAAAAAAAAAGGCAAATCACGGTAACTTTCGACCAATTTAAACCCTCAATTGAGATCGGTTCTCAACTTCATAAAAGCACAAATATTATGGTACTCTTAGTTATCTAATAAACACAACTTGAATTAGTTGAAAAATGTTTTGAAATGAGTAAGTTATGGTCATTTTACTAAAGTCACGCAAATTTGTCTCGCGATGAAAACGAGATAGTGTTTCTGACTTGGGGCCAACTTATGTGCTCGATCGAGACCAATTCTCAAGTTGATCAAAACACAAATATTGTAGTACTCTTAGTTATCTAATAAACACAACTTGAATCGCTTGAAAATGTTTTGAAATGAGCAAGTTATGGTCATTTTACTAAGTCGCGCAAATCTGTCTCGCAATAAAAACGGGATAGTGTTCCTAACTTTCGACCAACTTATCTGCTCGATCGAGACCAATTCTCAAGTTGATCAAAACACAAAAGTTGTAGTACTCTGAGTTATCTAATAAACACAACTTGAATCACTTAAATATTTTGAAATGAAAAAGTTATGGTCAATTTACTAAAGTCGCACAATAAAATTTTAATAACAAACCATTGTACCAAAAGTTAATATGCCATTTATTGTATGAATTTTTATAATATTGTATTTATGTGTTTATATTAAAATTTTCGTAAATGCTAGGCATATATTATTTTATTGTATTTTTAAATTGAAGGGGGCAACTTCCCCCTTTGTTCCCGGTCTGCCACTAGTTATTGTGATTTAATAGCCTAATGTTAAGTTTGAGCAAGGGAAGGCTGAGACATCTAGATCTGACTGATACAAGTGCAAAACTTTGTGCTAAGAGAGGATCATGGCGACGATGATGATAATAAGGCATAGGCCATTAAAAATGGCTCCTCGAAGATGCTTGGCTCCCGAAACCAGTGAGGCATATGGGGTGAGTGAGATTCCTCAATTCTTTTTTATGGGATTAAATAAAGTATACGAGTATACGATAGACAGCTTGCAATTTTGAACTTCCCATGTAATAAGTAAAAACTTGAAAGGAAATTATGTGGTGTATTGATATTTACCTTAGAGAAATCTTTGGGTCCATAGAGCTTGGGAATTTGTTGGCTAGCTATGTGTTTGTTAGTAATCTAAATTCCCTAAGATATAAATAAGTGTCGAACGCAAAAAGATTTTGGGTATTATCGGGGTCAACCAAAGTTGTGTTTCGTGAGGTGACGTTTTGCTGCTCCGAAAACCCAAGAGGCCAAGTTAATATAAACCCCAATGGTCATGAAGGACTCATTGTAATTGTGAACCCTTCGGACATTATAATAGTACAATAATAGATTTATAAGATAAAAAAGTTTAAGGATATCTGTGAGAGAAATAAGAGTGGGAAGTTATTTTCAGAAGTTAAAATATGTTGAAAATTTCGTGGAACTTGAAAATTTGTTTACTTTCAACAATTTTTTTTTAAATTAAAGTTGATCATTGGCTATCTAACATTTGCTTTGCAAGTCAAACACACAGAAAGACGATTTTTGGACGCATCAGTTTGCGCCGTCCGTGGGGAACAACGAGTTTTCTTTGTAAAAAAAAACAAGATCCATAGTGAGAAAGTTCACCACAATCTGATAGAAGATCAACAAGCCGTTAGAACAAATGACACACTTTACAGATCTTTAGCCCAGTGATGATCGTGACAACTCTCCCACTAGCAACGATGCATCACAAACAACTCATGAAGAAGAAGCAGTCCGAATCATCGGACCGATGCACCCAAGAATACTGATTCACAGCACGCAGTAGCCCATACAACCAAAACATCTGGCAACGCCGCCACGAATCCTCGAGCAGACCTGCTAATGGCTGATGCGGAATTAACTAACCTAAATTAATAGGTTAATTTAACCCACTTGTAATAACCGCAAGTGCACTGTGCCTAACTGGTAAACAACGGCAAGTACGGGTCGATCCCACGAGGAATGTGGATGCAATTGAACTAATTTAGAGAAAATGGGGTTACAGTGTTTTTAAAACTAAACTAAAAATAAATTAAAAAGTGGAAAAATAAAATAAAATAAAAGATGGATTTTGTGGGCTTGGACTCACGAATGAGTTAGCAAAAATATTTAAATCTAAATTACTGAAAATTTAAATGAGAAGCTTTAGGGATGAGAATCCCTTGCTTACACCGAATATGTGATCGTTAAAATCCAATTCAAATTATATCATGTTTCTATCAAACATTAACAAATTATTTCAAGCAAATACGCTCTTACCAAATATTAAGGAGGGTGTATTGTATCTGGATTTTGTGGGCAATTTAATAAATTCCATGGATTCTGAAAATCCAAGTGTATTCAATTTGGATTTTAAAAAGTCCATAAAAGTCTAGGGGTATTCAATCAGGATTTTAAAAAGTCTTTCTGAAATCCACAAAGTCTAGGGGTATTCAATATGGATTTCAGAAAGTCCACAAAAGTTTTAGGGTATTCAAAATATCATTCATATCTATGGATTTGGAAAATCATGGATTCTCATGGACTTTGTAGTGTTAGGTATAAATAACAAAGTTCAATAATTTGCCAACCTCCTATCAAAGATTTCAACGTGAAAAAAAGTCTCCCAAAGTTCTTCCTTGTGCCAGCCGCGAAGAGGTTGGTTCCCATCTTCTTGTTTTCTCGATTTTTTTTCTATCTTTGCATATTCGTCCCCACGAAACACAAACACAGTGAACTCAATTTACACACTAAACTCTCTCAATCGAACAACTTTTCGAGTTCCAGATCACAAGTTTTCGTTCATGGCGTCTCTAAGGCGACTTTTGAAGCATCGAAACCAGTCATGGCGAGCCGTCTCTTCCCTCCAAACCCTAACTCTCGCATCTCGAGACCTTCCCCACAGTACGTTTCATCTCATCTATGGCACTACTTCGCTTGATTGCTCGAAAGTTGTGTGTTTCAATCCACTATATAAAAACACTTAATTGATCAAAACGAAAAAACAATCGACTTCTTACTCAACTTAATATTGTTGCTTTTCGTGTATTTGATTGTGTTTTATCAGTATGGTTCTCAAATTGAAAGATTGTTCGATAGAGTCAACTTCAATTGCATATTATGAGATGTTTGATAATGAATTAGATGTACGAAACTCTTCTCCTCCAAGCAAGGCCGTTTCGTAATATAACCAATGTGGCGAAAGGTGAGAATTGGAAATCAGGATCAGAGTTTGGTAGTATGTATTCGATGATGTCGGCGTTGTTAGCGGGTGGTTGTTTGGAGTAGGAATGGTGGAGATGGCTTATGCTGATGGCAATGAGGTAGTGTTTTGGGTTGATTTTATGCTCTCTCTATATAGTAGTTGCTTTGTTTTGTTGTGTTTATAGGTTGATTATATTGTGGGATAATTGGGTGTAGGGTGCTTCGCAAAGTCTGGCATTACCGGGATCTCCTTCACCGAATACTGTAGACATGGAGAAAATTGCTAGAGAAGAGAGGTCGATAATTTTGAATGGGATGATATTCAAACCCAAGAGCAGCAAATAGAAAATGCTAATCAATGGAGAATGAGTATTGCTAATCAAATGTGGGCAGCATCTCAAGCAAACATCAACGTTGCTAACAATGATAATGAAGAAAGTGATCATGAAGGAGAAGAATGATCATAATACAATTTTATGGACGTTTACTTCTTATTTTAAAGATGCTAATTAACGACATTTTTTTTTCTAATTTTTTTAGCACATGTATCTCTATTTTTATGGACGTTTTTTGTTTCATCACTATTTACCAACTTCTTTTTATCTTGCAAATAATTAGAAATCTGTAAAAGTCGTTCATACAAAGTCTGTGGATTTTCATAAATCTCTAGAAAGTCTATAGCAAAAGTCTATGGATTTAAGAAATCAACAGAAGTCCGTGGACAATTTAAAGAGTCTGTGGACAATTTAAAGAGTCCATGGACTTTTCAAATTATTTATCAATTCCATAAGAATCCATATACAATACACCCCTGTAAGTGTCTTTTTAGAGCACACTTAATCAAAGTTTAAGCTTAATATTTTTAGCACATGCTTTGAATATTGATAAATGGTAATTCTAACTACCAAGCATATCAAGTTTAATTTCTAGAATATGAAAGGTGAAAGCAATTTATCAAAAATTCATAAATAAATTGTAATTAACAATTAAACACACAATTCAGTAAAATAAATCAAAATGAATTATGCAACCCCTTTGGTTTGTCGCACGATGTGGTGGTACTCAGTAGATCAGCAGGTGGTCCGAACACAAATCCCGAGGAAAGGTTCAAAAACGCTCTGTGGTGGTACTCAAAAAAACCGGGGGTGTGAATAGCGAAAAAAGATTTTGACTCATTCTCTCCCGCCAGAGCTACAGTACCCTTCGCTCCGCCTTCGTCTCCAGTGAGCACCGCCGTTCGCGCTGCTGCGTTTCCGCTCCTTGCGAGCTCCTCGTCCTCCAACCTGGCTCCGGTACCTGCAAGAAGACAGAGAGAGAGTGAGGAAACAGTGAGATAAGGAAATAGACAGAAAAACAATAACAGAGAGCGGAGTGGTGGAGCCCTGTTTTTGCTCCTGTCACGGCGGTTGCGTAGTGGCTGACGCACCGCTTGCGACGATGGTCGTGAGAGAGGAGGACAGGAAGGAGGTCGAGGCGAAGAGAGGCCGAGAGAGGGGAGGAGCAGGGTCTGTGGTGAGGCGGAACAGAGTCGCGGTGAGGCTCTGTTTCACGGCGATGATGGTGGTGGCTTTGCTTGTGACGGTGAGAACAGGGGTTGATGGCGGTGGAGTGGTGTGCGAAGCTCGGTGGAGAGGTGAAGGTCTAACGCGAAACAAGGTTGTCACTCCCCTGTTTTGTGGTGGTGGCGGTGCTGCTGTCCGGAGATGGTGGATGAGAGAGTGATGGTGGTTGATGGTGGATGGAGGTGGTGATGGTGATGAAAATCACTTTGTGAGGAAGAGGGTTTGATTTTTAGCTATTGATGCTTGATTCCCTTCTCCTCCTCCCCTTTTCTCACCCATTTTCTCTTGTATTTATAGAGAATGGGCATATGAATAGAGATGAGATAAAGGGATGATTCATGGAGAGAATCAATGGATCATTGGGAAAATATTCTTTGGGTAGGATTGGGCTTGGGTTCATGGGTTAGGTTCTTGGGTTTAAGTTATGGGCTTGATTTTGGGTTTACGGGTTTAGACATGTGACCCTCTACTTTGTACCACCGTTAGAGTCAACCAATTGTCATTCCTTAAATTGTTGTCTTAATACGATTTCATCGTTCACGCTCAAATTCCTACAAAGACATGAAAACGAAATAATTACTATAAAATATAATAATCGAAACACTAACATATATAAATTAAGGGATATATTATGTAATTATCAAATACTCCCAAATATTTTGCTAACCTATATTTTGCTAGTCCTCGAGCAAAACAATAAAAATAAAATTCTAATTCACTTTCGCAGGAATCATCGGTTGCACTTACCTTAAACGTGCAACAAGGCTTTAAAACTTGGTCAAACAATGTTTATTTTAAAACTTCAAGAAATGCAAGAAATGTTACCCACAAACATTACTGACTCAACAAAACTTGGTCAAACAATGTTTATTTTAAAACTTCAAGAAATGCAAGAAACCAACAGTGTCATTTTAGTGTATCAACAAATTTCCAAATAATTTAATATTCTTCAAAGATTAGAAAAAATTCACAATCATCCTCAACTCAATGTGTGTGTGGATAGCACTATCAACATAACTTTTTATTTCAGAGTAAAATAATGACTAAATTTCCTGTAGAAAGTTTGTTTTGACTTCAAACCTCTCATGTCACTCACAATAAAACACTCAGAGATTTGGTATTTCACTCAGTTTATATGTGAGGAAAATAGTAAATAATGGAAAACAATCATCTCACATATAGTAATATGAAGAACGGACTTTTCAAGAATGGAATGAACATGATCTCATGGACAGGAATATCAATTACTTTTGGGAATGTTGAATCAAACACCATAGGTTTTGGTTATTAAATCTCCACATCTACGGAACCAACCTTTACCTAAGATCAACTAGGACTTTGTTGGGTTGTAACGGGGCTTGGGTAATGGTTAATAAGGAATGTCAAAGGATTCTAACAAAAATTTCTAGGAATGTATACACCCATTATACGAACAATTAGGGCAGTCAAGAATAAATTATTTATCCTCATTGACATTCTTCTTCTGCTTTCTTCTTTTTTTTTTTTTTTTTTTCATAGCGGATTTATGAAATATCTCATATTTTGCTCTTTCATGTCCTTTTTACACCAAGTATATCCATCCATACACATTCCCAGAAAAGTTGGGTAAAGGTTAATGGGTTAACAAATAAAAGTTATTCTAAGGCTCAAAAGGCTACAAAAAGGTTAATGTTATGGGTAAGTTAAAAGGCTAGTTAATGGTCTAAAGAAAAAATGCCTAGATCATTTCCTAAGTTCGGGTCAGTATTATGACATCTCAATTGAATAAGCCAAGAAGTTCTAGTGTAATAATTCAATTTTGATGTCGTTCCCAAAGCAATTGATCAAAAAAATGAGAATAATGAGATCATCAACGAGATAATACGGACTCAAGAAAAATCAGAGTTTATGTATAACCCTCGGAAAAATAGAAAGGTTCAAAACTTTCAGGGTTAAGTCTCCACTATTATTCTAAGGTTTTCTAGTATATACTTCACTCTTCAACTTCAAGTTATGCTAACATGGCTCATGGTGCAAAGATAATTGAGTTGAAAAATCTCATGAACTAGATCTAACTTAAGGATCATACTAAACTTTTAGTCTTTATTAATATACCAATATGTCAAGTTGGCTTGCATTTTCTTGGGCATAAAACATTTAAAATTCATTTTCATAATCGCAAAAGACCAAGTTTTCTTGACAGAAAAGCATTTTTTTTAAAGAACAAGAAAAAAAGAAAACACTACGAAGAATTCACCGACTCATGAACCCTACCCCCAAACCTAATCCAAACATTGTCCTCAATGTTTAACAAAATAATTCTGACAAATGAATGAAATAAGTACATGAGAGGAGGTTAGAACAGTATTACCGCGGTGAAGATTTTACCAATTTCCAAGAAGTCATCCATCAATGAGGCTCACAAACATAAGAATCATGGAGTTTTCTTTAGAAATCGATAAAATGCAGACTCGACACTAACAAAGAAAACTACAAAAAAAAGCAAGTTGTAAGTCAAAAACTATTATGGAGCTAACGAGTATGAGTGAAACACAACTAAATAGGGTACTCGAAAATCAATCTAGACTAACAGCAAAGACACACAACTAAAACTAGGCTGCCTCCCAGTAGCGCTTGGTTTAACGTCATCAGCCCGACAAATATTCTTCCTAAAAAAATGGTGTATCGAAAAGTAGAAAGGAAGAACATTACTAACACTTAGTCCATGGTCGTATATCAACAACCTGAACAGTTGAGGATCAGTCCACCAAAATATAGCAATCACATGGGGCACAAAATACACTAGGACATTCCAAAAGTGACTAGTAGTCATACACAACAGATGATCCTTGCGTGCTCCAAAAAGGGAACATCCTATGTTTGGTTCCAAATCAGAAGATTGGATAATTTTCACAACAGGATGGTGAAAATTGAAATCCTCACTACAGCACAAGAGATCGGTGAAAGTAGACTTAGTAAATGGGAATGTGATGCAAGTAGATGAGACGATGGATATATCAGGTGGTACAGGCTCATAACATGAATTACATAGAGATATTGGTCTAGACAACTCATCACCTGAAAATGCATACCTGAGGGTGTCAGGTAATTGTTTAAGGTCAAGCTCAGGTTGCTCAACTGATGGGACTAGTTTTGACTCACTGAGTGGAAGAGGCTTCATAGACTTCCATTTATAACTAGGATCCACAATGGGGACTGAGTCAAGCAAATCATTGACTTCCCTAATGGAATCATCAACAGCAAAGTCTAAACTAAAATGAGTCAAACAAGCCTCTAAATGGTCATGTGTATCATGAAAACAGTCAAGGGGAGACTCTAAAGAATGTTCACAGTTTGATTTGATGCATGAGTCACTAGGGATGCATGAGTCAACATGGGAAGGAGATGTCTGTAGTGTCTCAGAATCTACAGGTTCATCAATAAATGAGGCTTTATAAGCCTTCGTATGAGAGAATGATGCAACCTGTGTAAAATTGGGTGAGGATATAATAACACTTATGTCAGGCATTCCTACCTGATTGTCAACCAGTTTTCCACTCCTAAGGGTAGTAGTAATGGATTGGGCATCTTCACTGTCCGGCTCAGATGTGCCACTAATTTCATATTGACCATTTGGGTTGGAAATAGGTTGGCTAGGGAATTTTTCTGACTCTATCTCAGGAAGTGACTCAACTATTTGACTCAAAGTCATCTCAAGTTTCTTGATAGCTTTAGCATCTTGTTGAGAATTAGCTATCAATCTTGTGATATCTTGAGAATTTTGCTCAAGCATTTCTCTTGTTCGTTGCATGACACGAGTTAAGACGTCCTCTAAACTAGATGTGTTAGAAGGAGGAACAACTCGATGAAATTGAGACTCATTATCAGGAATGAAAGCTTGAGGAGTCTGAGGAGTGTCTAGAGGTCCTTCATGGTACTGACCATGAGCCCATGAGAAGTCAGGATGATAGGCTAAACCTGAGTTGTAATAATCTAAATATGGATCATAATCAGGTCGTCGCATGTCATAAAATGAATTGACTTGCTCAAAAAAATAGGCTGGATAATCCCTTGTGTTCATTTTTTTTTTTGAAAGCACTAACTCTAAAAATATACACAGGCTCACACGCAATCAGCAACCAATAAATGCACAAGAAACATGCCTCCCTAAGCAATCAACGTTTTTGAGATCAATTATCTTTTTATCTTTGGGGGACAATTATTTCTTATGTAATCTTTATTACAAAGCAATGGGTGCTACAAGATGATCCTAAGAGTGTATACTTTACACCACAAAGTTCAAAATCAGTAGGCTAGAGTTTTGTTTCAAAGAAATCGGATTATTGCACAAGAGAAGGAGGTCACAATGGTCCAATTAAGTACTTCCTTGTGCTACCGCTCTGTAAGCCAATAGATGTGAGAACGATGTGATGTTAAATGTACAATTGAGGCTTGTGTTCCTAACCCAAAACTGTTAGTTACACCAATTCTTCTTGTGGATCATAGCTTACTTATAACTCGGCGTACCGGGTAAATTACCCTTGTGGCAGTGGCCTCTCGGAGTTTATTGAATGATTAAACCCATCGTCACTTTTAGCTTGAGTCAACACAAAAATTATTGGATTCACCTTGGTCTAGGTTGTCCTATGAACATCGTACCTAAAAAATGCCTCTATCTAACTTGCTAATTGATTTTAATTATGTTTGACTATTGGTTGCACACAGCTGGAGTGATGAGGTGGGGATATCAAGTCCCACCAGTTTCTATTTAGAAGCTGGGTCTGCTTATTTTGAATTACTAAAGTTTAGCATCCACAATTACAAAAATTAAACAACCAATCACACAATTTCAAACAATTACACAAAGCACCCGGGTCACTAATACGTTGCGTGTGATAGAAATACTTACAGTGTGCATATTCCGTTCTGCACAAAAAGTTAGCACAATTCAAAAAAAATGACCGACTTCTTTTTATCCGTTTCACTCAACACACAAGCACATGCAAATAAATTTACTGGTCTTAGTCTTATAAGTCGGATTTCTAAATCACAAGAAATTATTGGGTACAATTAAAATTGTTTCCCTAGAATTTCTTTTGAAATAGAAAATTTTGGGTTTTTTTTTTTGTGATTAAACAAAATGAAAACAGTAGAGTTTAAAAATTATTACACCACACACTCGTAAAACGAGGTGAAAATAAAATTAAAACTCTCCTCACAAAAAAAAAAAAAACTTTGCTTGATGTTTTGCAGGATCGTCCAATTTCCTCGAGAAGCGTGTAATCTGCAAAATCAAACACAAAATGAGTGTAAAAAGAACTTAATAAAAATAATAAATTTTTTTTTAAATTAGTGAAATAAATCTTAAATTCAATTACACCGCTACCTTTCCCGGCAACGGCGCCAAAAACTTGATGCGGAATTAACTAACCTAAATTAATAGGTTAATTTAACCCACTTGTAATAATCGCAAGTGCACGATGCCTAACTGGTAAACAACGGCAAGTACGGGTCGATCCCACGAGGAAGGTGGATGCAATTGATTTTTAGAAATTATCTAAACTAATTTAGAGAAAATGGGGTTACAGTGTTTTTAAAACTAAACTAAAAATAAATTAAAAAGTGGAAAAATAAAATAAAATAAAAGATGGATTTTGTGGGCTTGGACTCACTAATGAGTTAGCAAAAATATTTAAATCTAAATTACTGAAAATTTAAACGAGAAGCTTTAGGGATGAGAATCCCTTGCTTACACCGAATATGTGATCGTTAAAATCTAATTCAAATTATATCATGTTTCTATCAAACATTAACAAATTATTTCAACCAAATACACTCTTACCAAGTATTAAGTGTCTTTTTAGGGCACACTTAATCAAAGTTTAAGCTTAATATTTTTAGCACATGCTTTGAATATTGATAAAGGGTAATTCTAACTACCAAACATATCAAGTTTAATTTCTAGAACATGAAAGGTGAAAACAATTTATCAAAAATTTAGAAATAAATTGTAATTAACAATTAAACACACAATTCAGTAAAATAAATCAAAATGAATTATGCAACCCCTTTGGTTTGTCGCAAACTCGATGTGGTGGTACTCAGCAGATCAGCAGGTGGTCCGAACACAAATCCCAAGGAAAGGTTCAAAAACGCTCTGTGGTGGTACTCAGCAAAACCGGGGGTGTGAATAGCAAAAAACAAATTTTGACTCATTTTCTCCCGCCAGAGCTACAGTACCCTTCGCTCCGCCGCTCGCGGTGCTGCGTTTCCGCTCCTCGCGAGCTCCTCGTCCTCCAACCTGGCTCCGGTACCTGCAAGAAGACAGAGAGAGGGTGAGGAAACAGTGCGATAAGGAAACAGACAAAAAAACAATAACAGAGAGCGGAATGGCGGAGCCCTGTTTTTGCTCCTGTCGCGGTGGTTGCGTGCTAGCCGACGCGCCGCTTGCGACGGTGGTCGTGAGAGAGGAGGACAGGAAGGAGGTCGAGACGAAGAGAGGCTGAGAGCAGGGTCTGTGGCGAGGCGGAACAGAGTCGCGGTGAGGCTCTGTTTCGCGGCGATGATGGTGGTGGCTTTGCTTGTGACGATGAGAACATGGGTTGATGGTGGTGGAGTGGTGTGCGAAGGTCGGTGGAGAGGTGAAGGTCTGACGCGAAACAGGGTTGTCACTCCCCTGTTTCGTGGTGGTGGCGGTGTTGTCCGGAGATGGTGGATGAGAGAGTGATGGTGGTTGATGGTGGATGGAGGTGGTGATGGTGATGAAAATCACTTTGTGAGGAAGAGGGTTTGATTTTTGGCTATTGATGCTTGATTCCCTTCTCCTCCTCCCCTTTTCTCACCCCTTTTCTCTTGTATTTATAGAGAATGGGCATAATGAATAGAGATGAGATAAATGGATGATTCATGGAGAGAATCAATGGATCATTGGGAGAATATTCTTTGGGTAGGATTGGGTTTGAGTTCATGGGTTAGGTTCTTGGGTTTAAGTTATGGGCTTGATTTTGGATTTACGGGTTTAGACATGTGACCATCTACTTTGTACCACCGTTAGAGTCGACCAATTGTCATTCCTTAAATTGTTGCCTTAATACGATTTCATCGTTCACGCTCAAATTCCTACAAAGACATGAAAACGAAATAATTACTATAAAATATAATAATCGAAACACTAACATATATAAATTAAGGGATATATTATGTAATAATTATGTGAATATCAATGGCCCAGATGAACTACATTTGATCCTAGTCACCCCGGAGCGCATCCAACCATTTGACCCTATTCAGGCACCGCCCCAACAAAATTCTGCCAGCCGAACTCATAGAAGCGACAAAGTCCTAGCATAACCCCAACAGAGAAACTTCGAAAGCAACAAACTCTCACAAGGCAAGACTCCACAGTGTGACGGACCGCCGAAATCTCGTTCAGAATAAGGGGTCACGGATCCCAACATATTGTATGAGTTGGCCAAGCCACCATTCTCCGATCGCCTCATGAAAGTAGTGATGCCGAAAAAGTTCACTCCACCAAAGTTCGAAGTGTACGATGGTACCACCGACCCAACTAATCACCTAAGGCACTTCCACCACATGATGACCCTGAAGGAAACCACAGAGTCAATCTTGTGCAAGACATTTTCGACCAGTCTTACCTCCACAACAATGAATTGGTTCAACAACCTGCCATCGAGGTCGATAGACTCCTTCTAAGCTTTAGCCATCACTTTAATCACCAAATTCATCGGGAGCCAAATGATGAGGAAAGAACAACATTACCTCCTGCATATCAAGCAGAAGCCAGAAGAAACAATACAGGAATATGTCACTCGCTTTACCAATCAATTGACGATGATCGATGGATGTAGCGACGACACAACCGCTGCAACCTTTGTTGTCAGACTCAATAGAGACCCCTTCTTTGATGCCCTTAACCTGGAACCTCCAAAAGGCATGGTGGTTCTGCTAAAAATAACATAAAAACACATCTCCCTTGAAGATATGAAGGCGGCTAGGAGGAAAAATGACCAAAAAAAGAAAGTCTTTCAAGAAAACGAAAAAAAAAAAAAAAAAAAAAAAAAAAGGAAACGAGATGATGGACAACAAGAGGTTAGCATCCAATCGAAAAAATATCAGAATGGTGGAAAGAGTGATTCGCAATAATAAGAATCCAAAAGGCTACAATCAGCGCGACTTCGACACGAGCGAGTAACGAGTGTGATGAAGATTACATACAAGCCATAAATAACCCTGAAAACAATTCGAGCAAATATACTGAAGCGCATAGGAAAATGGGATAACATCAACTGACCGCTTAAGATGAAAGGAGACCCGGAAGGAAAAGACAAAAGAAAATATTATTCATTCCTTAAATATCATGGGCACGATACAGAAAACTACTACAATTTAAAAGATGAAATCGAGCATTGGGTTAAAAAAGGACGACTCAACGAGTTCATCTGAATGTCAGATAAATAGCTCACATGGAAGGAGAAATAAGATAGCGCTGCAGGATCGAAAGAACGGCCCAAAGAGCTAATATACGCCTTACACTGCATAGCCGGAGGAAGCAAAACACACAACCTAACAGAAGAAGCGACCAGAAAAATTTCCCACTCGAACTGATTTATATCAGAACAAGAGTACTAACAAAACCAGACAAGCTATTTCACGGATGCACAAAATGTGGAGAAGTTTGCATCAACCGACTAATACGATTCGAAGATCCTATCGATGAATGCAAGCTCGACTCGAATCACTAACAACAAAACTGACAGCAATAGACTCAACCGAACTTCGATGGTTGACACCAAACACGGAGCCAGCATCAGCATGATCGGACAATTCGGTGCTGATGTAAGCATGATTGGACAGTTTGGTGCTGATGTGAGCATGGTTGGACAGTTTGGTGTTGACATGAGAATTATCGAACAATTCGGTGTTGACGAAAGCATGATCAGACAGTTTGGTGATGACGTGAACATAATCGAATAAGCCAACAATACTTAGCCATCAAATAGAAAAACACCATGAGTCTGCTAGTCACGACAACATATATGACATACGAGGACCGAAGTCAAGCAAAGGAAAACAAAGAACAAAAAACATCAATCTCTAATACGAATATCAACATCCACTACACCAAAAATACCCATCAGCAACGGTTTGGAACCGTGGGGGTAACCAATTGTCACGGCTTACAGCTGTGGGCAGTAGAGGCGTCGCCAAATCACCATTAACGGCTACAAACCGTGGCAAAACATATTAGCAACGGTTTTATGCTCGAGGACGGTTGATGATTTAGCCACGGTTCTAAGCCGTTGCAAAAATGTTAGCCACGGTTTTAAGCTAATATTGCAGACACATAAAAATAGCAAGGTGTTTATTCATACCTTTTACTTGGTCAATTCATTCACCGTATGTACGCTCTTGCTGGTGGGATCCTTTCATCTGTGGCAAAAGAGAACTCCTGAGGTACAGTAACTTGACGTTTTGCATTACAATATATTCCCAAGTCTCATTTGCTCTCAAAAATCTGCAAAATAGTAGTCAAAATATTTAGAATACCTGAAAAGTAACTATTACTAGTCGAAGTGTTACTTAAAAATAAGTAGAGCAGCCTGACCTTTTTATTAAGTGGCCTGGCCTTGAACTTCGGTATCTTCTCGAGTTCTTCTTTCTCCAACTCTTCAGTACTTTTAACTCTGACCAATTTAAGACAACAATGCCCATCATCAATCAACAATTCAACCAGGCTTAGAAATTCAAAACAACTTGAAATTCCAAAACAGTGAGGATTAAGGAACCAACAATGTAAAATCCTTTTAAATAGATGGCTACTTACTTCGGGGGGCGTGCTCGAAGTAAAGTTTCTAGGCGCGGCATTTTTGGTTCTGTAAGCTTATGAGGATCCCACTGATTCTGTCCGTGCAAGTTACAGTTTTACTATAAATAATCTTACGTATTGTAATCAATGGAATTGACAAATCAGATAGTCAAGTGGAACCAACATACTTTCTTGTTTACAGGTCTCGCCTTGAACTTTGGGATCTTTGCCATCATCTCTTCCTCAATTTCAGCTGAACTTTTCAGCCTAACAGGACGAGCTCGCTGAGAAGTTTCGAAGTCAGGTCCCAGGGGTCTTTTCAGGGCGAGCTTCGGCTTCCTATGATTCACGGAAGCTGCATCATCCTGAATCATCATCAGAGACTCGAATTGTTATTTAAGAGTTTAAACATGCAAGTGGAAAGAAGAATCATATAGATACAGGTCCAATAGTGAGTGAATTAAATTCATTAATGTGAAAGAGAGCAGTTTTTCTGAGGTAGAGATGTGTTTCTTATACTGGACTGGAATTTATTCACCATTTCTGCTAGTGAAACATGAGGTTGTGCTTGTGCTTGTGTTTGTGCTTGTTCGCGAACGTAAAGCTATAGATGAATCAAAATTTACGAAGTCAATAAACCCTATCAAAACAGTTTTTACTTCATTGTAATGGAAATTGAACAAGAGAGTTCAGAGACAAACCTTTCTGTCCTCTTTGCGAGTTTTGCTACCCGATAAACACGAATTTGCAGGAACACCAGGTCTTGACTTGTGGGGCAGATTTTGTGTTTTGGGATTTAAAATCTGGGATAGCAACAATATATTAGCAAACCCAAAACTCTAGTATAACAAACAGTGTTTGATTTCTTGCGAAAAAAGAGAAGCAATCTTTTAAGACATTGACCTGTCTGGTTCTTCCACCTTCCAGTTTCTGCCTCTTAATTGCTTGATTTTCTTGAATAAAATGATCAGACTCTTTAACTGGCTTTTTTGCGGTAGTAGCACTATGAAATATTAACAAGTCCAATTAGTTTCTTCACTTACATGAGTAGATATATCCGTGAGACATCAACTGTAATAGAACTAAAAATAAATAAAATAAACACTAACCTTCTCACAGGCGTTGGCTTCCCACATTTCATTTGTGATAGTTGGGACTGGTTTCTGAGTTTCAGAGCAGATGGGTTTTTAACCAAACTAGCTATCTTTTTAGCTGTTTGGTTAGTTCTAGGGCCGGTGAGCCATGGATCACCTCTCTTAGGAAGCATTTGTGGCTTTGGTGTGCACAATTCAGTTCCTGTTGAAGCATCAAGTTAAAAACATGTTTTGACAAGGCACTCAATAGGATGTTATTTTGTGATTCCGGAGTTCAGTGTCTGGTTTTGTTCACAGAGTGATAGATTTTGAGATTTAGGAAGGGACATGCATGAGTTTACAATAAGAAAAGGTGCCATTGAAATTTAGGAAGGGACCTGTGGTGTTGGAGATGGTGGTGCTGCATCAATAGGTGAGAGTGTAGAAGCTTTATTAGCCAACTTGTACAGGGCTACTGAACCATCCAATTGCTGCTTTGCGTGGGGAGAACCAAGAAGCCCCAAAAGCAAATCCACACTTGCACAAGGACAATAAAATTAGAACAATCACGGAGTTCAATACTGAAATTTCGTGTGAAACTAAGATTATCTTATTCCAGGAAAAAGACAAAAAGATGTACTATTAAGTAAGAAGATATGTTACCATTGTTATCAATGAATATTGTTCTCTGATCATCAGGAGAACAAAGATGGGCAAGTGACAAAGCCACTCGCCGTTGAACAATCTTATCTGGTACGCGCATTAAATATAACAAATGGCTCAATACCTATCAGAACAAGAAAACTAGGACTAGTAAGATTTGGCGGGGCAAGGCGAGCCATATCTATAATCAGGTATAAAAAGCTGTGTATAGTACAGAATGAGTGAACATTGCATGAGAAAACACTCACTCTCCCATGGATCTTTTCCTCCAATCTTTTCAATGTCTTCGACACACAATCCTTGGTTGCCTGTATGGAAATTATAGCATTAAACTTCATGCGTAATCAACAAAAAACATCATGGAATGAGATCATTTACAAGACTTAATAATTGTTAAATAACCTAAACCTAAATAACATAACATTTTCTACTTTAAAAAAGTTCAGCCTAAACCTAAAGAACATAGCACCCACTTTAAGAAACTTCACAAGCAACCCACGAAAAATTGACTCACTTGAACAATGAACTCTCCGTCTTGCAGCTTTTGAACACCTCCCACCTTAATAAAATCAGAAACATTATCCTATAGTGGGAAGACCAGAAGACAATTGGTTACTTCATGATCAAGTGCTACACAACTTCTAAACTGAATACATGCTAACTAAGATACCTCATTATCTGCAAGTCCATAAAGAGCAAATGCAGCATTGTGCTGCAGAGAACCATTCTTTGAGTCAAAAAGCTTCAGTAATGGCACTAGACCACCATTGTGAGCAATGCCAGCTTGGTTATGTGAATCCTGGAAAAAAGAAACCAAGAACAACACATTTACCTACTTGAGTTTTTTTTGTTTTTCCCAGCAAACATGCACCTTAGCAATTCCTTAACAAAATGTTAATATAAAACTCAAAACAGGAGATTACATACTGAGCGTTATTTATTTTATTTTTTTTGCAAACTAGAAACTACTTTACAAGAAAAGAGGTTCATTGCGAGAATCATTGTAATAGTATCAACCCTCCTAAAATAAAGATCATTGTACAAAATGTCAAGGAAATAACTAACCTGTGCCAACCGCCCCAATGCAAAGGCTGACATTTCCCTGAGTTGCACGTCTGGAGACTGGAGCATCTCAATTAAAGGGCGAACAGCTCCTCTCTGTACAATGTGAACCTGCAACAACCATAAAAATAAATCATTAAAGAAAGATGGAAGGCAACTAGGGCAATGGTTCAGCTGTATGAATACTCATCTGATCCAAAATCCATTATACAACAACTCAATTTAGAATAATTGAGCAACATTTGAGATCACCTTGCATTCCGAATCTGTAGCAGCAAACTGCCCAAGTAGCAAAGCTGCCTCCCTTTGGCTTTCAGAACAAGAAGAACTGCCTCGTAACAAAAGAACTTGAGTGGGTGAAAGAGGTTTTAAGCAACTTTCTATCGACATGAAAGATACACAAGACAAAGAACCAGAAGTTGCATTCCACTATTCCAGTATAAAGAAGGGAATAAACAAAATTAAATTTTAGTACCTCAATAATCCAATAACAGGTTGTAAAGCTCCAGCTAAAAGCACTTCCCTCTTTATATTGGGTGACGAATGGACTAGATTCCCAATAACACCAACCTAAATGAAACTTAAATATCATCTGATGTTACCAAGGAAAGAATATTAAACGCATTGCCAGATTACCCAGCGGTGCAACTTCTGCCTATCATAAAAATGTGCAGATATAATAACTTACCGCTTCATAATGTATAGCAGCATCCTCATACCGAAGCATTAGGATGAGTGTGGGGAGGGCATTGCATTCCACAATCTGTACAATGACTGAAGTTCGTGTAGACTTCCTCACAATTCTTTCACTTTCTAACTCGTCATGATGATCAGAGGGACTAGGTTGCTCTGTATTGGAAGGCTTTTTTTCATTTGGAGATTTGTTTAACTTTGAAAGAACCTTCTTTTTGGTTTTCTTTTTTGTCACAGGCTTTCCTGGATATACTAGACGCTTCTTTTTTGGCTCCCTGATAGACACAGCAGGATCTCAATAGCCACCCTTGGTTAAAACTCTAAATAAAGTACAACAGAAGAAGTCAAACCTGACATCTGCATCATTTTATGCTCCTTCATCTGGCTCAGGTTCCTGATATCATAGTGAAAGACAGAGAAAATAAGCAATAGAATACATTGAGTCAGAAAAATGCAACCATAACACAACAGCGGTATACTCACATCTTCATCAAAGTCACTAGCAAACACATCAACAGCCTCTCCTTCTTCTTTGTAACTTGTATCATTCTCTTCCTGAAAATTATCAACATCATGAGCACGAAAACATGTGCAAAATATCCAACCTTAAATGGTAAGAACTTAATTCTTGCCCACCAAAAATGTCATCTCAACGAATTAGTTTCACTCATCGTTAAAAATGGAAATTCATTCACCATGAAGCTCTAAATTAGATAAATAGACACTGCAACCAAACTATTAATCTGACCTTATGTTTTTCAGATAAACATAAAGATAAACTATTAATCTGACACCGCAACAAACCTCCTAAATAAACAAAATTTGAAACAACCACTACTTCCCAATCCCTCATTAGCATCCATGGTTCATTCCAACAACACCGAAGGCATCCCCGACGGAGCAGTCAAGGGATTGTGAAAGACTCAGACACACACACTCAGTTCACCCCAATAGCATTCTACATCATATTAAACGACCGATCCCCTGCTGAATTCCAGCACACCATCACGCTAACAGCAGAAAAAAAACCAAGAAACAGAGTGCATCAGGACAAAGCACTTTGTCAAAACAGAGCGTGTTGTCCAGTGTATTGCAGCACCGAAAAAAACTGGACAGAGCAGCTCCAATTCTCGGTAGACCAGCCCTGCAAGCAAACTTCGCTGCTCCGAGTCCAACCATTTCAACAAAACAAAACATAGCAAATACTGCTAGATAGACTGTCAGAAAAAGGGAAGAAAAAAAATCATTAATTAGTTCATGACATGCATTTAAGCAGCTAATCATAGGAATCATTCGTCGGTGCTCTACAATGAAAAAACACAATGTAATTGGTATTTGGTAATCTCATTCTCAATGACACGGTATTTCAGCATATTTTTGCCGCTCCTCCCACCTTTTACACAATATGAATACAAATGCTTCATTTTCTGATATTAAAAAAAAATTATATATATATTAGGTAATCTCCTCTTTAAGTTAAATCCTTGATAGCCCTCTCCATTGCACTAGGGTGGACACTGATACAAGCAACTGAGTTATGAGTGGCGATGGAGGTGGATGATCTGAGGTGGTGGAGGTGTTTGGTGGCGAGATCCGGTGGTGAAACTTAAAATGAAATCAGTGTGGTGACCTTCACCATGATCACTAACAATTCATTCCATTTTCAGTGCAGGGATATGATTTCAGATTGCAATAAACAATAAGTTAGTTTTTTTAATTGAATGAAGAAACACTTTCAATCAAAATGTCAATCCATTTACTAAACCAAAAGTAGTAGTATAAGTAGCAGTAGTAAGCAACCAGAGCAGCAGAATAATGTTATAAGCACCAGTTCCATAAACCAACATGACAAATTGATTTGTAGCAAATTCATGCATGATAACTTATCTATCCAAAACCAAAGTGAAGGAAGGAAGAAAGTATTCACATACGCGCGTACCACATACGCGCGTCCTGAAGAAGTTTGTTTTTTTGTTTTTTATAAATTAAGATAGAAAAGAAGATGCTCATGTATTACCTGCTCTCACCTCCAAAATGCAGTCCCTTTCATCTGCATCATCCTTAGGAAGCATGGACATGAGCAACAGGTTCTGCAGTTGTGCTTCCTGACTTTGAGATAGTTCAGTGCAAGATTCTGTCCTTGTGATCCTGCATATACGATCAAATGAATTAATTCATAAGCTTTTTCCTGTTTTTTTTTTATTCAGAGCGTAGACTCCATGAAAGAAGGGGGCAATTTACCTTAAAATGAACAATCACGTGCCCGTAGTGTATTTTACTCAGCTCCTATTTTGCTGCCACCATTACATTGCTTCCAACATAGTTGTAACTATCAATCATCAAGTTCCACATGATTTTTACACCATACGAAGAAATCACCAACGTCCAAATCCCCCATCATGTCTCCTTTTGGATCACTCTTGTAAAGTTTCACCTCAGTCATATATTTGAAGCATAAGGAAAGTCTGATCTCTGTTGCAGGGTTCAATGATCCATGGCAATCGCAAGAGAATCGATGGATAGGATCTACAACCTCTATTGCTATCGCAATGACATTTTTATGCCAATCACAAACTTTGTAAGTCCTTGACACTGAAGGAACAAGATTGTTTGGAGAAGGAAACCTCGCAACACCTTGAGAAGATGGTGGTAATGGAGATGGAGGTAATGGATTTTCTGGTTGCCTTGTTGATGGAGGTAATGTATCTTCAGTTCTTTGTGTTCCCTCACTTGTTGATGGTCTCACATAAGTTCCATTTTCAAGTCTCTCTCGTATCCATTGAACATTTTCTTCCAATCTATCATATTTTTCGCTAAATTTTTTTACTTCCAATGTTTTATCGAAAAGCAATGAACGAGCGGGAAGTGAAGCATCATACTTCCTTTTAGAGACGGTGGTTCCAACACAACGAACACGTCCCCTTTCTTCTTGGCCAAACACTTGGCTTAGAGGATCATTATCAATAGTGAGGTCAATGGTACCCTGGGTTGAAGATTCTTGCAAGGCGGCCTTTTTTGCTTTAACTTGTTCCTTCAAAAGAATGATAAAATAAACTAACACAGGACACAAATAATATTCAAACAACTACAAAGTAAATTAAGAATTGTGTATAAAAGACAGCATTGGGCACATACCATATATAGTTAAGCACCATGCGTGGGTTTTCCATCCTTTCTCGTGTGACAAGCAATCCATATATCAGTGCGTGTGACTGGTTCCCCATCAGGGTTCTTCTCAACCTATATACTTGAAAAATTAGTCTCAGCCTATATAGTTAAATGGTTATTATTGTACTAGTAGCTAGAAACTCAATTACCATTTCATACTCTACTTCTGCAGCACTATTTTGGCCACCCCCCATACATACTTTGAAGCCTTTTTGTTTTTGGCATTTTGGGCTCTAATTGTCTTCGCTTCAGGGGTGCTCTCATAGCGAACAAACTCCTTCCAATCCTCCTCTCTTACACCATTTGGAACATGTTTCTCTTGTTATTCAATGGTAGGATACTTATCCAAATAGTCCTTCCTAAGATCTGCCTTGAACCTTCTGAAATATTCTGGCATTTTCAAATGCACATTCCTTTTCACATAATTTGGGATGTCGTATTCACGCTGCAAATAAGCCATTGAGATATAAGTTGACAATAAAATAAGACATTATGAAAATCAATGATGTAAAATCTCACCTTGAGGTCATTCCACACATCCTCTTTGTAGTTGTCAGTAACATGGTGCCAACCCTTGAATTTGATGGGCACAAGGGTTTCAAAAAGCTTTCCAATGTGTTTATTGAAATTTCTAGCACCAGGTTCAACTGCTAAACCATGGACATTGAACTGTATGGTCTTTTTAACTTCATTGTCATCATTTGTAGATGTAGTGACATCATTGGTGGAGAGATTGTCGCGAGTACTACCCATTTCTATCAATGACATTATAGATATTAACCATTATCAAACAAAAAGAAATAAGAAACAACTATATACACTACATTTATAGATAGTTTCCTTCCACAACATATCACCACAAATAGATTTTTATAAAGCATTGGAAAAGCCAATCTGAATACTTAGCTACAAAGCTTCCCTTTCCCAACTCAAAAGTCAAAATAAGAAACAAAGACAAAATAATTGGTCTCAACCAAAGAGGATAATCAACTAGAATAATATCTAAGAGTGTCTGCTTAATCAACTAGCATTCAATAGACATGGAATACATGGGAGTACCCTACTACCTCCATCTTTCCAATCAGTTTCAGTTCATCTGATACCAATTTTGCACCCAGGACTACTAGGTTTCAGAAAGCAAACTAAACTTACAGTCTAGAACAGATAGTTGAACACAGGAGAAAGAACATACAGAAATAGTAAAACACACAGATAAAAATAAACAAGAATAACAATAATCATTTGAAGACAATTCTTTGAACAGTTCAAGAGAATGATGTCGATACTAGGTTACCGCTAGTATAACGAGGTGTTCATCCAAGAATTGTTCTTAGAATTGTTTTGAGAAAACAAATAGAAATAAAGATATGCTTTTATTGACACTACCTCCATCTTTCCAATCAGTTTCAGTTCATCAGAGATTTAATATCCTGAGGAGTCCAGCTGTGTAATTGCAATTTTTGCTCCTTGAAGATTGCGTGAGATTGGTTCGACAAGTTAGGTTTCAATATTACAGGGCAATGTTCAAAGGGTTACATGCTTCATAGCTTAATTTTTCTAGGATTTAAGTTTAATGTAAAGTTGCTTACTATTTTAGTAGACCAATCTCAAGGGAGTTTTTGAAAAACATAATAATTGTCATGTATAAGGTCTACTATACAGTTCATACTAGATATATGCTCAAGTAAAAGAAGGTCACCCAAAATAATAATGATAATAATAATATTAGTAATAACAAGCACCCTGACTTCAAACCAGCACGTAACAGAGCAGCAACAACATGAAGCAAAAATTCAGCACTCTGTCTAGCACAATGGACTGCAGAATTCGTTGCTTCGTACCATATCATACCTTATCTTCCCTTCCTGTTTTTTCACTGAAAAATAAGTATAGGTGTTAGAGAAACATGTAAAGACTAATGACCTCAAGCAAACTAAATCGAAAAATATAAACACTCTTCAATGTAAAGACTTCAAAACATTTCATAAATCTGAAAAAATGAAACAACTGATATGATAACATAGATGTATTAAGGACAATTATATCAACAACACTTTAATTCAAGCATCTTAATTGTCTTAAAAATGTGACCTCATTTGGGAAAAAGTTGAACTAAAATAACCAAGGAATATGACTCTAGAATGAAGTCTTCTAATCTGTATCGATTATTTCAAACACATTTGTAGAATTCAATGTATGTAGACATCAAATAGAGCAACAAAAAGCTCTTTATCCACTAAGAAAGGTTACCTCTAGTTGGAAGTCCTAGACATGTAATAAGTGGTAACCAAACCTTTATCCTAATGGACAATAATCTTCATCCTTTAACCAAACCTTTATCCTAATGGACAAAAATGGGATCTGAATCCCAAATGGGACACCCCAAACCCCAAATTTTATAGTTGTCATACTCAAACTTATGGAGTCTGAAGTTCCCCTCAATTTTGTTACGACATTGGCGAACTTGACTCTTGCTTAACAAAGTTATGTCCATGAATTCACAAAAAACGCTTTTAAATTGGGAATGGAACAGACCCTATAACAATCTTCAAAGAATAAACGAACCCAAATTCAAGAATGTAATAATGCAACTCAGCTTCCAGAGATTGAAACAAATTAGGTTCTAAGACAGTGAAACATATTTTCTATCTTCATCAATAAACGAATCCAGATTTCAAAAAACATACAGTTTCAATTCGAACCCTAGAGATTCAAAACCTCTAAATAAAAAAACTCTAGATTCAGAAACCCTAATTTCATCAAACAATTCACGCTTCAGATACACTTCATCTATGAACATATGAGTAGGAGAGCAAAAAGCATTAGATGTGAGAAATACAAACACATTTCAATTCACTCTTCAAAAATTTAATCAAACACTTAGCACCCCATAAAAACTAAGATAGAAGACACAAAAAGAAAACAGAGAGAGAGAGTACATGTACGAGAGAATATGCAGTCACTGATCGATATTGCAAAATGGTTTGGAGGTTGAAGACGCCGAGCAAGGAGGGAAGAGCAAGGAAGGAGGGGAGGAGGGAAGTCGAGGGAGGAACAGGGAAGTCGAGGGAGCAGGGAGGATCGATGTCGAGTGGAGGGAACAGGGAAGGAGGAGCTTCGAGCGCCAAGTAAAAGGAGAGGGAAAGAATCGAGCGCCAAAAAGCCCGCCCAATTTTTTTCAGCGTTTTTCATTTGTGTAGTAGTGTAGCCACGGTTTTGAGTCGTTGGTCATTATAGCAACGGTTTTGAGCCGTTGGTCATTATAGCCACGGTTTTGAGCCGTGGCCATTTTTTTTTAGCCACGGTTTTAGGCCGTTGGTCATTATAGCCACGATTTTTTGCCGTGGCAAATAATCCAACGGTTTTGAGCCGTGGCCATTTTTTTAGCCACGGTTTAGGCCATTGGTCATTATAGCCACGGTTTTTTGCCATGGCAAATAAACCAACGGTTTTGAGCCGTGACCATTTTTTTTTAGCCACGGTTTTAGGCCGTTGGTCATTATAGCCACAGTTTTTTGCCGTGGCAAATAAACCAACGGTCTAGAACCGTGGCCATCTCCGCGTAGCTAAACATGCCTTTTGGTGTAGTGATCGAGCAAGGCAAAACAAAGCAACAAAAACATCAATCTCTAATACGAAGACCAACATCGAGCAAATGAAGACAAAGCAAACGTAATTCAAACCAACATAAATGCTTTAACAGTTAAGGTTGTTGAGAACATCCAAAAGGGAATATCAATAAGATTACAAATTCAGAACCCCCATATTTTGCGTAGACGATAAAATAGATACGTATCTAGTAATAAAAAATCATGACGAAAGTTGGATATATATAAACTTCTGGTTTGATCAACAACAAAGTAAAAGTTGGAAACGTCGAGTCACCTTAACACAAAAACTTCGAGTCGACCGAGATGTTGAGTTAACGAAGCAAAAGTTGGATACCCAAGTTAACTCAAGACAAAAACTTCGAGTCAACTGGAATGTCGAGTTAACGAAGTAAAAGTTGGACACCCGTGTCAACTCAACACAAAAACTTTGAGTCGACCGAGATGCCGAGTTAACGAAGTAAAGGTTAGACATCCGAGTCAACTCAACACAAAAACTTCTAGTCGACTGGAATGTCGAGTTAGCAAAGTAAAAGTTGGACACCTGAGTCAACTCAACAAAAACTTCGAATAGATCGGAATGTCGAGTTAACGAAGTAAAAATTGGACACCCGAGTCAACACAAAAATTTGGAGTCGGTCGAGATGTCGAGTTAACAAATTAAATGTTGGACACCCAAATCAACTCAACATAAAAACTTCGAGTTGACTGGAATGTCGAGTTAACAAAATAAAAGTTTGACACCCAAGTCAACTCAACACAAAAACTTCGAGTCGACTAGAATGTCGAGTTAACGAAATAAAAGTTTGACACCGAAGTCAACTCAACACAAAAAACTTCAAATCAACTGAAATGTCGAATTAATGAAGTAAAAGTTGGACACCCGAGTCAACTCAACACAAAAACTTCGATTCGACTGGAACGTCGAGTTAACGAAGTAAAAGTTGGACACCCGAGTCAACTCAACGCAAAAAACTTTGAATCGACCAGAATGTCAAGTTAACGAAGTAAAAGTTTGACACCCGAGTCAACTCAATACAAAAATTTCGAGTCAACTAAAACGTCAAGTTAACGAAATAAAAGTTGAACAAACAAGTCAACTTAGCACAAAAGCTTCGAGTCTATTGAAATGTCGAGTTAACGAAGTAAAAGTTGAACAAACAAATCAAATTAACACAAGTTAACGAAGTAGATGTTCAACGAACAAGTTGACTTAACACAAGAACTTCGAGTTGACAGGCACGTCAAATCAATGAAGTAAGAATTAGAGGAATAAATCAACATGATTCGAGAAACAACAAAACAAAAACAAACTCTTTGCAGCAAA
This sequence comes from Berberis vulgaris, assembly GCA_963556465.1. Classification (NCBI taxonomy): domain Eukaryota; kingdom Viridiplantae; phylum Streptophyta; class Magnoliopsida; order Ranunculales; family Berberidaceae; genus Berberis; species Berberis vulgaris. The sequence continues at coordinate 73,981,776 of OY747124.1, read as the reverse complement.
TCAGGAAGGACATCGCTGGCCCACCATTAGACGAATCATGAGCCAAAGCACCAAAGTAGCTACAAAAGAATTCAAAGGAAAATCCATGACAACTACAACTGAATTGAAATGAAAAATAAACAATAAAGTTCATTTTATTAATAATACTACTCTGTTACATTCGGAGAAGAAGATAAAAAAAAGTGGGGGAAGAAATGAAGGCAACTTCAAGATCTTTACTCACGGGAACATGGGAAGGACTCACTTTAGGAGAATGAGAAAGCAATGACTCTGAAGCGTTCAAGGGTAGAGGAAGCAATGGCTCCTCAACTACTGAAGCAGATTCATCAACATCGTCGTCCTCAAAAGCTTCAGCAACCAAGTGACGGTACCTGGACAAATCCTTGCCCAAGCCCCTCGATATAGTTAAGAAGCTCAACCCGTCTGTCAACAACTCGCTTCCAATCTTTGGCTTCGACAATACAAAGCCTATCCTTGGCAGCACCAAGTTCATTTTGGTCGCAGCAAGCTGCCCCTTAGTGGTGGAAAGCAAACCTAAAGTATTTGCCTTGACATGATCGAAAGCGGTAGTTATCTGTTCAACCTGCCTCTCAGGGATATCACAAATAACGGATTGCTCCACTTCAGCACAAGAAGCGTCATAAAAAGTGTCTTCTCAGAGGATAACGCTTTTTCACATCACATAGACGTGTATGAACCCCATCCAACTTGGTTTTCAAATAATCAAGCTCAGCAACAGATTTATCTCGCATACTTTTCGCCTCAACCAACGACTTTCGAGCAACCTCTGCAGTTTTCTTCAATTCCGCACATTGCGCTCTGAACTTGTCAAATTGGGAAAGAATGTGAGAAAACATCAGCAACAGTGTCGCCAACCTCCTCTCCAAATAAGCTACTTGATCACGACCAGCTCAATAGACTGAGCCCATCACCCCAGCATAGGTGAGATGATTCATCCTATCCATTATCTTCTCAAGACCATGATCGATGTGATCAAATGGATCCAGTACGGACATCAAAGGCCTTTCCAGTAACCGCCTGTGCCACTCATTTACCAACATGTGTGCACCATCTTGCAGATCAAGCTGGGTGAACCAGCAAAACTTGCCATCCGACTTGATACGAATATCTTTTAGGCCAGGCTCAGACCAACCAACCTGTGGATGAAGAACACTAGGATCCGGAAGCACTGAAGAACGACCCCCGACAGTGGGAAGGGCAGAAGGAATAGCAGTAACAACAGGAAACACGCTTTTACCCTCCCGTCGAGAAGTGTCTATGGCGAGGGTTGGACTAGCGATAATGGCAGGAGCAGGAGAACCCTAACGGACACGAGAAGAAACTAAGAACCCGGCTGCTTTACTAACATCAATAGAGGGAGAAAAAGAGCGAATCTTGAAACTGTGACCACCACCAATTTCTTTGGACTACTCCACCGCTAGCTGAAGCATTTTATCATTGATAACTCGGGGATCATCAATAGACAACTCAGCAGTGTCTGAGACACCATAAGCAGAAAGAAGCCTATTTTCATTATCATCCAACGGACGAGTAGTCTCCTTTTTGCTCCTCTCCAACGCAAGCCTTAGCTTCTCAGCCTCTTTGAAAGATTTGTGATCCCTTTTTGCAACATCGTCGTGGGGAGGAATTGGGCAAGAGGCAGCCTCGGTAACATCCTGAACAAGATTAGGATGGGACGCAATCTGAGCAGGACCAAGTAGAAAGTCATTTTTCCTCGGAACCCGACCAGGATCTACCGGCAATCGCCTTAACGGATTCGTGGACCTCACAAGCTTTTTTTATCTAGAAGCAGGAACTGTGACATTAACATGAGCATCGAGATTCGTAACACGCCTGTCCGAACTCACTTCCCAATCAATGCTAGCATCACTAACGCTAGCACGAACAACACAAGCAGCAAAGGCCTCAGCATGAGACTCAGTAAATAAAGCTCGTTCCGCTTTATTCATAGTGTACAAACCACTACACGCCAGGATGTCTTCGAAAAGAAATGCATCCACAGGAAATCGGCCTAGCTTCAGGAAGCGGTCATTGATCCTCTCTTCCTCAGCAGTCAACTGAAGATTCTTTCGTTTATTGGGAACTTGCAATGATCGAAAAGTCAAATGACCTCACAATTGGAAATAGCCAGAGTTCACAGAAGCATAAAACCAAGACCTTGACCAATTGCGGATGTCATCGTTAAGTTTCTCAAAGTAGACAGAAAAATGGAGGAAGCAGATATCCCTGTTCACTAACAAACCAACCACCGAATGCAAAACCTTCACAGTCAAAGGATTGCCAGACAGAATAGCCCTCACATAAGAAGAAACTATTACCTTCCAACCATTAGAACCCATCTGGGCAGGAAGAATGCCCAAGAAGTTCAAATACTCCCAGAACAACTCCGAAACTAGGAAACAAAAGACAAAAGAAAACATGCACGAATACAGTGCGATATATCCAGCCTTTGGATTACAAAGACTATCATCCTGTCCAGGCAGGATAATCTCGAGGTCAGGCCGATAGATTATAATCAGAACAAAGACTATCCAATGTCGCCTGAGAAGCTCTATTGGAAAAATAATGATCCTCACACGGAGCTAGCGATTTACCACTTAGTTTATCACCAACAGACATCATTGAAGAACAGAGAAGCAGTGAAAATGAAGAAGGCGAGGGAATGAGCGAACCCTAATTTCAAACATAGCGTAAAAAGGGAAAACGAATTTGTCACATCTTTTTTATATAGTCGAGTAATAAAGGGATTACTCATAGGACAACGTGCAAGATATGATGGCTATGTGAAATCCCAAAAAATGTGCTCAAAAACGAACGGGCAAGTAAAAAATCGAGACACCAACCCTTGAAAAGTTACTGACAGCATTAAATACAAGGCAATAATGGAATTGAAAGGTAAACCGTCACGAAGTAAGTGGCCACGTCAGCATACCCACTAACTAAGAGGGGAATAGCTAATGATACATCAAAATAGACCGATCATCACGGCCGTACATGTGGCATAGAGACCCGTCACGGGGATATAGCGTCCACCGCAAACAAGAAAACATAAACAAAGCCCGAATCCAAGCCCGATATGAGTTCTCTCATAAAGAAGAAGAACGTTGCACCAAAAAAGAGTCGTGGAGGGAGTTACGCCTCCACGGACGCATCCATTAAGGAGGAGACTGTTACGAAAAACATATCTTTCCATTGCGCCTCACATGCTTAAGTCACGCAGAGAATTAACCGCGACCATTATAAAAGGTAAAATGAACAACCAATACAGATATGCAACTTTAACTGAGTTTTGTCCAGATTTACTTCGTTCTTCAAACAAAGTTACTAACTTAAGCATCATAATGTCGTCGGCCACCAAAAAGGTGATTCTTGGCAGTCTAACATCTGTTTTACAAATCAAACTCACAGGAAGATGATTTTTTGACGCATCAACATGTATCCAACCCTAGCCTTAGGCAAGTTAAGATGAAAATCTCACATGTCAAGCAAACATTTACGTGCCTTGGGGCTAAGATAGTGTAGAAGTCCACGATAGTGTGATCTGAAAATATGAATGGTTCACTATTTTTAGTGGAAAAACATTAAACCCTAATATTCAAATGGTGTGGACTTGACTCCTTTCAAAGTTCATATTAGTATCTAACTTTACTTCTCTGTAATGGGGCATTAATGATGGAATACATGGGATTCATACAAAAAGCACATCATCCAATAAATTCACCTTTTCTCTAACAAAAAAAAAATTAGTCTTTTCTTTTTAGTGCTTTGACAGATCCATTCGTGTGAGTTGCCATCATCCCATCCTTACTTTCAACACAAAATTTGTTTTGACCACTTCATGTTATGGAAGGGGGCGGGACTGATGCACTTACCCTGCATTACTTGTGTTCTTTACACCATGATCACTACAAACCAATACGAATTTAAAAATCAAACCTTATACAGAAAACCTTTTTGAACCATTCTTCAAACAAAAATTCTTAAGAGTCAGGTATTTAGCACTAGGTTCGCATTAAAGAAGGCTCTTTTGCATGTTTTTAGGAGAGATCTCCTCAAGATCTCAAGATCTTCTCAAGAACTCCTCAAGATCACCTCAAAAACTCAAGATCTTCTTTTTTTTCCTAAAAATGTGCAGAAAAGCCTCCCCCGAAGAAATGTATTTCCCTGACAATAATCACTTCACTAGAAGGGGAAAAAAAAACCCAAATACTGATCAATTGAATAACAATATCACTATTTTGTTTAAAGATATCAAAGTGGATGATTGACTCATTCCACTTGAATGATTTGAAGCAACTAACAGATACATTATTAAACCACCGTAATTTTTCTTCATCTACATGTTGAATTTGAAGGCATATTTCATGGTCCCAATTCGGTTAAAAAATTAACAATGTCTTGTAAGCTAAATTATTGAAGAGTGGCATTATATTCCACGCCCTCCACCCTGGTGCAGACAATCTTTTTTTTTTGTCAAAAAATTATTCTTTTCTTTGCTTGTTTTGTGGCCTCCACATGGTGCATGTTAGTTTCCTTTCTCTCTTATAATAAAATTAACGCTATGGGAAATCTTGTTAATATTCAAGTGTTGCATAAATTATCAATGGGTGAAAAAGATAATCCTTTTGTTAAGTGTCTTCATCAGCATTACTTTAATATCATCAGGATAACAGATAACTATATGTTTTATCATAACCCATTTTATTCTCTCACGAAGACCGACCGTGAAACTATTTTTATATTTTTTTTATAAGATATTTGATAGAACAATTGCTCACACGCTTCTTCTTGGAATTAGAGGAACTTTATATATATTCTCATATAGTTTGTCTAGGCATTCATGCTTTAAAGCCATTTTTTTTTTTTAGGTTTGAGTTTTTTTTTATACTTTTACCCCTTCTCTTTAAAAAACAACCACAAACATTATCTATAGAATGGGTAGAAATGTAAAAAAAAAACCCAAAATCTAACAAAAAAGTTACTATAAAGCCTGACTATCTAGAATTGGATAATCTCATAACACCATATTGTATGATCTTAGTAGTACACTTTAGTTTAATTAACATTGAAATATAAACTTAAACTATCCACTATTGCACAAACCAAACAACTAATACCAAATCAAATGCAGACATTTGTTCCTGATATATATTTGTTTGAAAGAATGTTCCTTTGCTTTACAAGCTGGTAGAACACCAAGGGGATGATTATCCAACTAATGTGAATTGGATTCTATTGCGCAATACTAAGAGAAGACATAGTGACTTGCAGAGCCCTTCTAGGGGGTGAGGGAGGGGTGTAACCACCCATCGCTCTTGGGATGTGTAGTGTCGCTTATCTCGAGAGCGATGGGTGGTTACACCCCTCTCTCGCGCCCTTCCCCTTGCCCCCTAGAATTTTCAGTGATTTGCATCTATTAGCAGGAAAAAAAAAATTGGAAAATGATTGTCAAAGTCATAATAAAAAATTAAAAAAAAAAACCTAAATTAGAGGACACCAGCATTCATCCTTTCATATATAGTGGTAAGAATAATATGTTGGAAAAATTCAATATGTGTGGGCACACATATGTATTTAATGTGTATTGTTATCTTAAAGTATAGTCCAATGAATTGTGATCTAATATGGTTAATTGGGCTAGGGTATTAAAATGTCATGGGCTTAATGTGTAGATACACTTAAGCAATTTCTAATTTGATGAGGGACCAAATTAGAAATTGGTAAGAATAACTGATAACCCAATCAATTATAAATACAGGGTTATGGTTCCCAGTTGAGCGTATATTTTGTTTCTTCTGAAATTCGCTTCTACAGAAATATATACAGAAAACATACATTATTAACTGAAAGATCAAGACTCATCCTTTCTTGAAGTACTATTATGAATCAAGATACGCTTCCCAATCAGTTATAAAGATCTAACATAATAATCTAGTACTGATTAAAAACTCAGTCGGTAGGCAAGTACAGCCACATATATACTCAATCACAGGGGTTGGTTTAACTAATTAATAATAATTGTCCTTCTTAATGTTGAAAAGAAAAATAAACAAAGAATAGTAAAGTCTGTCGTTTGCTAAAAGCATTATTAGACATAAAGAAGAGGTATTATTCATCTTTTTTTGGTTGAAACTTGAAAGCATATTTCAGTATAAGAGTTTTTATTTTATTTTTTTTGGTAAAGGAGTAAAATAGTTATTTCATAAAATTATCTATTTTCTTTGTGAGGACTTCTAAATGCTTGAACTTGTATACCATTTGCATTGTTTTCTTGTGACTCTTATGACAAAACTTAATTATATTGCTCAATTAACAACCATTAGAAGGTTCTTCATGAATGTAATGAAGGTGGAGTGTAGTCAGTCAATAAGAAAAGTACACACTTCACTAGTTTCACTAATTAATATTTTGTCATTTTCAAACCAAACATCAATTGATCTGAAAAATCTTGTCTTGATACAGAATATGGTATCCAAAGAGATAATAAACAGCGATTAGAAAGTGTTTAGAGATATGTTTCTAGAATCATTGACTTGAAAGGCAAAGCAAAGCAATATAAACAAATCTGTCCCTTTCTTTGAGTTTCACAAGTGCAATGAACCTTTCAATTTTTCCAACTAATGTCACCAAACTTCTTATCCAATCTATATATTAGGTTATTCAATATATCTCCCCTAGGTTGTAGTGCTAAAACTAGCAGCACCCAGATTCCACACATCGAATTTACGAGGGACAAAATCACAAAAATAGCGGCCCAAATGAGAGATAGACACAAGGGTCATTTCTAACAACCTCAGTGTAAGGCTCCTTGTAGCATCTCCAGCAGTCTCCTTAAGAGATTCATAGTATCGGTGAAAATTTTAATGATTTGGGGTTTTATTTAATATCTCCAACAACCTCATTAAGGGTGATGTGGCTTTACTGAGCTGCAACATGTTTGATTTCACTCGTCAAAAAGAGAAAACAACCCCTTACTAGTTTGTTATTTAATAAAAAAGAATAAGTAGAGCCCCCACCAATTTGACTTTGAATGGACTCTCAATTCATCATCCTTACATCTATCCAATTTATAATAAAGAAAGATAAAAGAAGAATATCTAACAAGTGTGTTGATGAGGATTTACACAAAATTTCTTTTTTAGCTAGGGATGGCAGTGGGGTGGATTTGGTAAATGATCACTAGATTTTGGGGCGGATACGAATTTTCGATCTGTATCCGTTTATTAATCGGGGCGGATACGGATTTGGCCATATCCGCCCCACGAATATCCGTTTAACCAATAAATTTACAAAAATACCCTTCATCTATATAAAGGAATTAACTCTTTTTCACAATCGCTCCCTCACACCAATCACTCACAATCGCTCCCTCACCAAGCTCTCCCTCTCACAAAGCGATCTGCGATCTCCCTCCCTCCCTCACACCGCACACCACCTCTCTGCTCCCTCACGTCGCGATCTCCCTCCCTGCTCCGTCACGTCGCGATCTCCCTCCCTGCTCCCTCACAGAGAGATCTCCCTCCCTCACACCGCACACCACCTCTCCCTCCCTCACGCTGCCATCTCTTCCTCTCACAGCCAAGATCTTCCTCTCACAGTCGAGATCTCCCTCCCTCACGCCGCGATCTCTTCCTCTCACAGCCAAGATCGGATTTGAAGCTTGGAGATCTAAAGACGAAGGGTTTCGCCTCTCACAGCCATGGATTTCTTCCTCTCCCCCATCAGAGATCAAGATCAAGATCAAATCAGATCTGAGATCGAATCTGCTCTGATCTGAGATCTGATCTCAGAGATCGAATTTTTTTGTAATATGTTGTAATTTTTTTTAGATCTCAGATCAAAGATTTAAACTTTAGATCGATTTTTGTTTTGAATTTGTTCTAATTTTTTTAGATCAGAGAACTCAGATCGAATTTTTTTTTTTTTTTTTTGTAATTTTTTGTATGTATAAATGATCTGTAGAAGTATTTTTACTGTATGTAGAAGTATCTTACCTGTATGTATGAAGAATTTTTTTAACGGATAGTTTGGGCGGGGTGGATATCCGCCAATCCGTGCGGGGCGGATATCCGCCAATCCGTGCTGGGCGGATATCCGCCAATCCGTGCGGGGAGGATATCCGACAATCAAGATCCACAACAATAGTAGCTCAGACAATCCAGACATCCGATGACGCTACCACTGACTCTCTGAGGCGATTCGAGGGGTATTCTGGGCATTAAAGTTTAATTTTTCTAATCTTTCAATCTGGGACGTTCCAAGCTGCTTGGAATCAATCCAGGCCGTTGAATACAGTGGCGGCTGGGACTTTCGTACGCAAAACCTAGCGATCTTTGCCGTTTTCCGCCGCCGATATCTACATCCCGGCACGATATCGCCGATACGCTCCGCTGATACACAGACTGCAACTGGGTTTTGGTGGTTTGTGTCGTCCTTGGCAGTATCGGGTTTGTAAAGCAGCGTCTTTCAACCCTCGCAACAGATCAGTGCCGGGTACAGTGTCGTCTTTCGACGCTGGATGGTTTTCACAACCGTCCTCTGGATGTGATGTCGGGGCCTCCAACCACAACTCCTCCCTCCACGGCGGGGAGACCTGGGGGAACCGTGGAAGGACAGGCTAAGCCTTCTTTCGCTCAGATTTTGGGTAAAATTTTGGTGGAAGATGTTCCGGATACGCAGGTAGAAGGAACCCGTTTTCGCAAAGATGGTTTACCGGCAATCGGTCTTACGGCCACAGATGAAATATGTGGCGAATCATTCATGGAAAAACATGTGATCGTCCTAAAGTTCTCTAGCTACCGTCCAACTTTGGAAGATATCCGAGATTCGATTCACAGAACTTGGGGAATTCTAGGCGATTTTTCGCTTGGTTTACTGAATCAACGACATGTGTTAGTTCGACTTCAATCCGAGACGGAAGCTAAGAAGGTTCTGTCACGAGACTCTTTTTTGATCCGCGGCGTTCGTTTCAAAGCCTTCCGTTGGCATGATGGTTTCAGTTTGAAAGAGGACCCGATATCGGTGCCGTTATGGGTAGAGTTACCTAACCTCCCTTTACATTTTTTTCATCCCCCAATTTTAAAGGCAATTGTGAATTCTTTCGGTGGATTTTTGCGGATGGATGATCATACTAGATGCCTATCGCGTCCAGGTTTTGCCCGTGTTTGTGTGGAGATGACCTTGGCGGAAAAATTACCAAATAAGATTTGGATTGACAGGGCTAATAATAGGGGTTTCTGGCAGAAGATAGAATATCCAGGATTCAAGTACTGTGACTTTTGTTCTTTGATTGGGCATCAGGAGGATAACTGCAGAAAAAAGCTAGGTCTTAAGGGTGGTGGGCGAGTTGCTGATTCTGGTAAACCAGATGAGGCGGTCAAGCCAAAGGTAGACATCATCATTAGCAAACCAAAGGTCGACTCCAACAACATCAAGCAACAATATGTGCCCGTACTTAGGAAGCCGCAACCGGATGTGGGTACAAGTGGCGTCAAGAATAGCAAAGGGGAGGAGATTCCTGAGGAGAATAGCAAAGGGGAGGAGATTCCTGAGGGAGTTGGGGATAAGAGGTCGGTGACCATTGATCCAGTGAAGGTGATATTATCAAACAAATTTGGGTCCCTTGCAGATGAAGCAGCGGCGGCTCAAACAGAGAAGGCATTATTGGATAAGAATTTCCCTCATGAGTATGTCGAGGCTGTGCATGAATCTACGGAGGATTGCCTCCTAGAGGCGGGGTACACATTTTCGGAGATTGCCAACGTCATTGGGACACAAGCACAACCACTGCAAAAGCAAGATGATGTCATTTCTAGGGTGAGGACTAGCTGTTTCGATGCACACTCAATAATCAGCGGCATTCAAACTAAGGATGCGGCAGCAGAAATCGACATGACAATTGGCCCTATTGGCGATGGCAAAGTTGAGCCAACTGTTGAAGGAATTCATAAAGATGAAATCGCAACAGCGACACTGATTCAGCACCAGCACCGTGAGGCACCAAATCAGCTAGAGGAGGCACCAAATCCCGCACCAAACCAGCAATGTGAGGCAACAACACAGTTCTGTGAGACACCACAACCACTCTGGGAGGCATCAAAACAGCAAGTGGAGGTACCATTAGTCGAGGCACAATTACAGCAAGTTGAGGCACCAAAACAGGCACCAGACCAGGCAGGTGAGGCATCATTACAGCAGTTGCAGTGTGCGGCACCAACACAGAAATGTGAGGATCCAAATCAGGGAGCTGAACTAGTGCCCGAGGAGCGTTTGCGATGCACCTTTCCATCCCAACCTGCGCTCGCGGCTTCCTCGGACATGCACCATCCACTAACAGGGGATTTAGTACCCCATACTGTCCGAACAGGGGACGTGCATTCGGACGTGGCCTGCACCAATCCAGCGCCTTGCACCACACCAAAAAACATAGTCTCGCCCCAGCCAGCGCCCTGCACCAAGGCAGCGGACGTGGCCTCGCCCCAGTCTGCGCACTGCACCAAGACAGGTGTCGTGGCTTCGCCTCACCCAGCGCCCTGCACCACACCAGAGTTTTTTTTCGGTGCTTCTAGCACAGAGCTAGGGGATGCTATGCAGGGTCAGCAAGTGCAGGATTCCTCGGATGATGAGTTTCAGTCTTTGCTCAGGTTAAAGAGACATTTTGACAAATACGTTATCGAAACCTCCCCGGAGTATAAACGAGTCGGAGACAACTTGAATAAGGCTATATCTTTGCACAAAGAAAATATGCTACTTCGACGGCAGAATTTGAATATCAATGCACTCCAAAGTACTAGTGAGGATAGTGATGAAGTCAACTCAGAATCTGAGCTAGGTCCACAGGCAGCAAACAGTGATTTGGATTTAGGGGCTTTGTCAGACGGAAAGATGAATAAGAGGCGTCACACCAAAGATATCAACATTTGTCCCCGAAAATCCAATAGAACTAGGAAAGAAAACAAAAGGTACAAAGACTGAGTTTGTTTATTGTTTTGGCTTGTATTGGTGAATCCGATCTTTTGTGAGAGTTTGTTTCGGTGTTTTAATTAACCCTATAGGGTCAGTCATGTAGCCTTCGGGCGTAGATTTTTAAATGAATAAAATGGGTCAATATCCCAATTTGATTAAAAAAAAAAAAAAAAAAAAAAAAAAAAAAAAAAAAGATGTTCGAAAAACTCACTTAAGAGAACACTTAGTCAGCCAAACCTATCCAAGCGTCGACCCAGCAAAACTGTACAGACCGAACCCGAGAAAGCAACGACGTTCCTGCAGAACCTCAACAGGGAAATCTCGAAGGCAATAAACTTTCCCAAGGTAAGACTCCACAGAGTGACGGAACACCATTCGATACATTCAAGATTGGAGTCACGGATCCTAATGTATTGTATGAGCTAGCCAAGCCGCCATTATCTGACGCCCTCATGATACTCCCATGCCAAAGAAGTTCACTCCACCAAAGTTTGAGGTATATGATGGCACCACCGACCCAATAGACCATTTGCGACATTTTCACCACATGATGGCGTTAAAGGTGAGTACGGAATTCATCTTATGCAGAACGTTTCCGACTAGTCTTACCTCTACAATAGTGAACTAGATCAACAGCTTACCACCGAGGTCAATAGACTCCTTCCAGGCACTAGCCACCACCTTTATCACAAGATTCATCGAAAGTCAACGAATGAGGAAAGGACCACACTACCTCATTCACATCAAACAGAAGCCTGAGGAGACGGTAAGGGAATATGTCACTCGTTTCACTAATGAGCTGACAATGATTGAATGATGCAACGATGACACGACCACTGCTACTTTCACCATCGAGTTGAAAAGAGGACCATTTTTTTTACTTTCAACCTGAAACCCCCAAAAAACATGGCGATCCTGTTGAAAACCACCCAAAAACGCATTTCTCTCGAAGAGATGAAAGCTGCCAAGAAGAAAAATGACCACGAAAGAAAAAATCACTCAAAGAAGCAGGAAATAAGGGAGGAAATAAGAAGAGACGACGGGCCTCGGTAGGATAGCATTCAGTCGAAGAGGCATCAGACCAATGGAAGACCCGAAACCAACCAGCAAGAGTCCGAAAAGCTGCAGTCGGCAATGCCCAGACACGAGCGGGTAACAAGTGTGATGAAAAAGGCGTACAAACCGCAAAAAGCCTTGAAAACGAGCCTGACCAATATACTGAAACACATGGAGAAATGGAAAGACATCAACTGGCTACTCAGAATGAGAGGTGACCCAGAAGGAAGAGATAAAATAAAGTATTGCTCATTCCACAAGGATCACGGGCACGATATCGAAGACTGCTACAATCGAAAAGATGAAATTGAGCATTGGGTTCAGAGAGAACAACTCGACGAATTCATCGAAATGTCAGACAAGCAGCTCAAAGGAAAAGAAAAGGCGGACGCCACTATGGGATCAAAAGAACAGCCCATGGAACTAATATACGCCTTACACTACATGGCCGGAGGGAACAAAATGATCTACCCAACTGAAGAAGCAACCGGAAACACCTCCTACTCGAGCTGATCTATATCGAAGTAGGAGTATTAACGCCAAACAAACCAACATACCGATCCACGGTAAAAGAACATGGAAAAACTTGCACTAGCCAACTAACACAATTCGAGACCCTACTGACAGATGCAAGCCTGACCCATATTACCAACAACGAAATTAACGACAACAACCTCAATTAGACCTCGGCATTTGGCGCTGATGTGGGCATGATTGGACAATTTGGCGTTGATGTGAGCATGATTGGACAGTTTGGCACTGATGTGAGCATGATCGGGCAATTCAACACTACTCAACTATCAAATTGGAAAGCGCCTCAAGTCCATTAGCGATAACAACATATTCAACAAAAGACGAGACAAAAAAATTAAACCAATAAAAATTTTGGCGACTTAAAGACACAGACAATGCGAAACAAAGCAACAAGGACGTAAATCTCTAACAACACGAGGATCGACATCAATCAAGCAAAGGTCAGGTGGACGAAGCAAACCACTCTACAACCTAGCGTAACTTTTCAATAAAAACAACCACTAGGGTTGGTCAGAATATACCCAAGAAGGGAATATCAATAAATTACAAGTTCAAAATCCCCATCTTACGCATGGACAACAGAATAAAGGCATCAAAACTTGATAATACAGAGCAATCAACATATCAAGCCAAAAGAGATAAGGACACGAGTCTGATATATACAATAAACTTCTGGTCTGATCAACCACGAAGTGAAAATTGGACGAACGAGTCAATTTACTCAAATAAAAAGAACTCCGGGTTCACTAATACGTCAAACCAATGAAGTAAAAGTTGACTGAAGCGAATCAACTTACTCAAATAAAGAACTTCGGGTTGACTGGTACGCCAAACCAACAAAGTGAAAATTGGACGATCGAGTCAACTTGCCCAAATAAGAGCTTCGAGTTGACTAGTACGTCAAACCAACAAAGTAAAAGTTGGACGAAGCGAGTCAACTTACTCAAATAAAGAACTTCGGGTTGACTAGTACGTCAAACCAACAAAGTGAAAGTTGGACGATCGAGTCAACTTGCTCAAATAAGAGCTTCGGGTTGACTAGTACATCAAACCAACGAAGTAAAAATTGGACGAAGCGAGTCAACTTATTCAAATAAAGACTTCGGGTTGACTAGTACGTCAAACCAATGAAGTCAAAGTTGGACGATTGAGTCAACTTGCTCAAATAAGAGCTTTAGGTTGACTAGTACGTCAAACCAACGAAGTAAAAGTTGGACGAAGAGAGTCAACATACTCAAATAAAGAACTTCGAGTTGACTAGTACGGCAAACCAACGAAGTGAAAGTTGGACGATCAAGTCAACTTGCTCAAATAAGAGCTTCGGGTTGACTAGTACGTCAAACCAACGAAGTAAAAGTTGGTCAAGTAACTCAAGTTACTCAAATGAAAAGAACTTTGGGTTGACTAGTACGTCAAACCAACGAAGTTAAAGTTGGACGAAGCAAGTCAACTTACTCAAATAAAGAACTACGGGTTGTCTAGTACGTCAAACCAACGAACTGAAAGTTGGACGAACGAGTCAACTTGCTCAAATAAGAACTTCAGGTTGACTAGTACGTCAAACCAACGAAGTAAAAGTTGTTCGAGCGAGTCAACTTATTCAAATAAAGAACTTCAGGTTGACTAGTGTGTCAAACCAACGAAGTAAAAGTTGGACGAACGAGTCAACTTACGCAAATAAAAAAATTTCCAAGTCGATCAACATATCGAGCCAATGAAACAAAACTATTAGATGAAAGAGTCAACTTATTAAAATAAAGAACTTCGGATGGACTAGCACGTCAAAGCAACGAAGTAAAGATTGGACGAACGAGTCAACTTAGTTAAAAAGCAACTTCGGGATGACTAGTACGTCGAACCAACGAAGTAAAAGTTGGATGAACGAGTCAACTTAATTAAAAAGAGCTTTGGGTCGACTAGTATGCCGAACCAACGAATTAAAAGTTGGACGAGCAAGTCAATTTACTCGAACAAAAAACAACTTTGGGATGACTAGTGCGTCGGACCAACAAAGCAAAAGTTGGATGAACGAACCAACTTACTCATAAAAACTTTGGGACAACCAATACGAAGTAAAAGTCGAAACGAAAAACTCAAGTTACTCAAATAAGCTCCAACACATCAGGAAAAAAAGATAAAGTCAACTAACTTCGAGGCAACCGATGCTTCAAAGCAAAAAAGCAGCCATAAAGGAATCAGATCAAGAAATTCATACATGATTAAAAATGTAGCCGTAAAGGCCCCCTGGCCAGGCAAAAAAATCAAACTGGAAATACGCAGTACAACTTACTTTGACAACTACGACTGGCCTAAAAGAGGTATAAGCAACATGCAACGATTCAACAAGACAAATTACGACTACGATTTGTAAAAAACATGCAAATAAGAATACCAAGAAGGAGAGTTCTTTATTAAACTATTATGTTACATCCGGGGAAGAAGATAAAGGATTGGGAGATAAATTAGAGGCAACCATAACATCATTGGCAACATCATCTGCAATGGTTCTTCAACCACCGAAGCGCTCGAAGGGTCCTGGACACCTTATTCACCGTCAACATCTTCAAAAGCTTGATCAACCAAGTGGCGGTACTTAGACAAATCAACACCGAGCCTCTCGATATAATCAAAAAGCTCAATCCGCCCATTAACAACTCGCCTCCACAATGCAAAGCTTGTCCTTGGCATTAGCAAGTTTGTTTTTAGCCACAACAAGACGTCCCTCAGCGGTGGTAAGCACTCGCAAGTGTCTGCCTTGACCTCGTCGAGTGCAGCTGTTAACTACTCCACCCATTTCTCAGCAATATCACGATTAACGGATTGCTTAATCACAGTTGACTTCTCGACAGACAACTCCTTCTTCACATCACGCAAACGGGCACAGACCCCATCCAACTTGGTCCTCAAGGCCTCGAGCTCAATTGCAGACTTATCTCGCGCACCTTCCGCTTCATCAACGAAGCCCGAGCAGCTTCGGGAGCGTTATCAAATTCCACGCATCGTTCTTTCAACACGTCGAATTGAGAAAGAACGTGAGAAAATACCAGCAACAGTGCTGCCAACTTTCTCTCCAAAGAAGCCACTTGGTCATGGCCAACTCGATGAATCGAGCCCATCACCTCCGTATAAGTGAGATGATTCGTCTCGTAAATTATCTGATTAAGGCCGTAATCAAGATGAGTGTTCGGATCCAATACGGGCATCGGAGGTCTTCCACCATCGGCCTATGCCATTCGTTTATCAGCCTGTGTCACCATCCTGCACGTCAAGCTGAGTAAACCAACAAAAATTTTCGTCTGATCTAAAACTGATATCTTCTGGGATGGGCTCCATCCAACTAATCTGTGGATGAATAACGTGGGGATCTGGAAGCGCAGAGGACCCACCCCCAACAGCTGGAAGAGCAGACAAAATGGCAATAACAACATAAAAACCACTTTTGCCTTCCCACTACGAAGCAGGAGTAGAACAAGTATTAGTGGTAGCAGGAACAGGGGAATCCAACCGAGCAAGAGAATAAACTAATAATTCGGCTGCATCACTGACATTAATGGAAGGAGACTGAGGAGGAAGAACCTTAAAACTCTGACTACTACGGGCGACCTTTTTAGACTGTTCCACAGCCAGCTGGAACATCTTATCATTGATAGCCCAAGGGTCGTTGTTAGACCATTCAGCAACGTTTGAAACACCATAGGTGGAAAAAAGCTTTTTTAATTTCATTGTCATCCAACGGGCGAGTAGTCTCCTTCTCGCTCCTCTCCAGCACCAACCTCGTCTCCTCAACCTCTTCGAGGGATACGCAATCATCTTCCACAACATCCTTATCGGACTCGGATGAGATACAATCCGAGCAACGCCACGAGTAGAAAGTCATTTCTTTTTCGAAACTCGGCAAGAATTTATAAACAACCGCTTCGATGGACTAGCGAGCCTAGGAAGCTTCTTATTTGTGGAAGTCGGTCCAACGCCACTAACGCAGGCAGAAGTATCGAGATTCGTAATGTGCATGTCCGCTCACTTCCCAATCAATGCTAGCACCACTGACATCAGTAGAAGCAGGGCGAGCGGCAAACTCCTCAGCATGGGATCAAATGAGCAAAGCCTGCTCCGCCTCATTCATAGTATACAAATCGCTATGCTCCAAGATGTCCTCATAGAGAAATGCCTCCACAAAAAGCTTCAAGAATTGGTCAGTGACCCTCTGTTCCTTCACAGTTAACTATAAATACTTTCATTTATTAGGAACTCGGAACGATCGCAAAATCAAACGGCCTCAGAGTTGGAAGTAGCTAGAGTTAACAGAAGCATAAAACTAATACCTCGACCAATCTCGAATGTCATCATTAAGCTTTCCAAAACAGACAAAGAATGGAGGAAACAAATATCCTTGGTCACCATCAGACCAACCACCGAATGCATGATTTTAACAGTCAAAGGAATGTCAGATAGAATAGCCTTCGCGTTAGAAGAAACCATGACCCTCCAACCATTAGGACCCATTTGGGTAGGAGGAATGCCCAAAAATCCAAATACTTCGAAAATAGCTCTAGAACTGAGAATCGATGGCCAAAAAAGAACATGCACGGATATAGTGCAATATACTCGGACCTTGGACGACAAGGACTATTGTTCTGTCTAGGCAAAATCATCTCGAGGTCAAGTGGCAAATTATAGTCAAAATGAATGTTGTCCAACATTGGATTTTTTTTATGAATTCCCTTAAATAATTACTGAAATAAAATTGCTTAAACCAGATCAAAGTCATTGATTTTCAATAGGTGAATAATTACAAGTTAAATTGACAAATTGACTATCAGTTTGGTATCAAAGTGGTAAGATCTTGAAGAAAAATGGTGCAAAAAGTCACATTGATCGAGAGAAACTAGCCGTGTTTGATGTGTACGAAGGGTATACAGTTATCCGTAAGTTATTGCGTTGTGAGGCCGAAACACATTACGATTTTTTTGCAAATTTTCACGTTAAAGAAAATTTGAAGATCAAAGCATTTCACAAGAATGGGGTGGTTGTTCCAAACAAGGATGTTTTTACTTGAAATCAAAGCTTCGGAACTGATTTGGTAGTTTTAAAAACCTTTTCAAACCTAGATCCAAGTCTTGGTTTGAGAACAAGTTTGATTTTGAAAACCCCCAATTTCACTTTTAAAACGTGCAAGATATTAAATATAGACTAGATCTTAAGCAATGAATCAACAAGCCTAGAAAAAAGATATAGACTACCACATGAGACAAAGCTATAATGTGGTTCTCCTAAGTTAGGGTTTGATTAGCCCCAATTGGTACCTTCTTCGATGGAATACTCGATATAAAGCTCAGACGCGAGCTACAATCCTTTCTTACTGTATTCCCATGAACATTAGTACAAAGTTTGCTCTAATGAGAGTTGCCCTCTAGAAACTACAACCACGACCTTGCAAGGTCAAACCCGTCCACACTATGAATTCGATAAGTGGTAAACAACATTTGATTATAGGCTTTCTAAATGTCTTTCGCGTAAATCAATTAAAGAAAGTTTGAGCTCGATATCTTAGTGAGACATCACCCTTACAAATATGAAAATTTGGCTTGAGAAATATATTTTTTCTATTTAGGGAATAGATCTCTAACAACAAAGTTGTTTGGTCTAACTTATGAGCAACGCCCTAAGCACTCTTCTTATTTTTTCTTTGAAGCTCACTCGACAAATGGAAAGAAGAATTTGAGAGATTTTTTCAAGTTTTCTCAAAAAAATTCCAAGTTGTATGAGCAAGGAGGATTGTTGAAATTAGGGAGGTCTAATCAACTAGGCTAATGCCAAAATTACTATCACAGTGACTCTTTTGTTAAAACAAACACTTTGTCCATCTTTCAAATAGTCTAGTCAACTAGAAATTTGAATTTCCGCCATTTTGAACTGTTTTTGCCATTCCTTGCCTATATTTTTTCTCTATCTTTTATCACCCCTTTACTCCATCTTCTTCAACCATCATAGACTTCAATCTTCTTAGCAATTTGTCTTTTGTGTTTTTAGTATTCTTGAATTCGACAATGGTCTTCTTTGCTTGACTGGTATTCGTTTGACTTTGATTTTGATTGACGTTGATGATCTAGTCGACTAATTTATCGCTTTTGGTTGAGTCTTGTTGGTTGCACTTGAGTGATCTAACTTTCCTTACTCATAAACCTAGTATATACGACTTTATAATTCAGTCAAACATCTATACAATATTACTCAACATTCAACCTATATTGGTTTTATAAATTCAACCAATACTTATTTTTTTCCAATTTACAAAAGATAAAATATATATTGGTTTTAGCACATGCATCATCCCCATTTTTACCAGTTTTGAGTGTTTGTTCCTTAGTTGATAGTCATAGTAATACTTTACTATCTAAACGTATATATCCTATTGAGTCAATCATAGTATTCCACATGTTTGTTATTTGGCTTTGGAAACTTTTGTTTTTTACTAAATGTAGTTTAACACTAGTAGAGCCAATAGGCCCCCAATAGGCTTTTTCCCTCAAAAAAGTTACTAAATGTAGTTTTACCACTGGTAAAGCTAAGAGGCACCCAATAGGCTTTTTTCCCTCAAAAGTACAGGTTGCGAACTGGGCGTGGCATTTAGTGTCGCAAACCAGTAGTAGAGGCTCTTCAAGCTCTTACTAAGAGTAAGAGCGCAAAATATATTTAAAATGATTAAAAATAATTTTTAAAATAATAAAATATCTTTTTTTATAATCATGTAAGACCCAAAGAGATAATATAATAAAATTAAAAAATTTCTATACTTGCTTATTGGAATTTGGAACAACCAATATTTGGTAAACCTCTGCTAAATGCCACATGGGGGAATAAAACAATATAAACAATAGTTTAACAACTTTTTGTGTGGTATGACTATTGTGAAAACTGATGTCATAGAGGTTGTTACGCACTTTTTCACTTCCAAGCAATTAGATCCTAAGCTGAATGAAACTTTTATTACTCTGATATCTAAATTAGGTAATCATATCTCGTCGGATAAATTTTGCCATATAGGCTTTTCCAATGTTATTTATAAAGTTATCTCCTAAATTCTTGCCAGCTGTCTAGAACCTTTGTTATTATTTCTCCTAATCAGGGGGGCTTTCTTCGAGGTCACTCGATAGCAGATAATGTTAGCATTGTACATGAAATTTTCTATCAGATGAAGTATTTTTGAAAGAAAAGCAAGGTTAGATGGCAATCAAAATGGATATGGGCGAAACCTATGATGGGTCGAATGGTCTTTTCTAGCTCGAGTGCTCAAACAACTTGGTTTTGCAAAAGGTTGGATTGAAATGATCAATCAATGTTTTTCCACGACCTCTCTCCAAGTCCTTCTCAATGGTTCCCCTCTTCATCCCATTAAGCCATTCAGGGGAATCCGCCAAGGCGACCTCCTATCTCTTTATCTGTTCTTGTTGGTAGCAAAAGGGTTCTTACGCCTTCTCCATAAGGCTGAAACAGAAGGAAGAATTCAATGTATCAAACTCCGGAGACATTCCTCTTCGATTAGTCATCTACTCTATGCGAACGATCTGATGTTTTCCTGCAGATCCTCTTTAGATGAAGCTCATTCAGTTAAAAAATATTCTTCAGCAGTAATGTCTAGCTTCAGGTTAAGGAGTCAGTTATGAAAAATCTTCAATCTATTAAAATTCCAACGTGCACTCTAAACTTGCTAAAATGATTAATATGATCTTGGGCATTAGGAGCTATAATCCTAAAGATAAATATCTTGGATTCAAAAAGAAAGCGACGGACTTCCAATTTCTTATTGACAAAATTAATGCTAAACTTTCTTCTTGAAAAGTCAAAATCCTCTCACAAGCAGGTTGCACTGTGATGATTAAATCGGTTCTTAACTCGATCCTCATTTACACTATGCAAACTTTTCTACTGCCTTGCACAATCTCAACAAATTTGGATCACCTAACTAGGGATTTCTAGTGGAATGGGCAACAGAAAGTAAGGTCAAACATCTTTGTACTTGGGATCGAGTTTGTCTATCCCGAATTCTCGATAGTCCCAATATTCCTTTTTGTAGGAACATGAATCTTAACCCGCCAATTCAAGTCGCTATATTTTTTAAACAAGAGTATCTTCCAGTTAGGAAAACATCCCTCCTTGGATTCTTTCGCTTGGAAGGGGAACCTAATGGCCCTTCTCAAAATGAAGTGATTTCTTATATGCAAATCATGTCTGGTAATCAAACCAACCTCTGGCTGGATTACTGGGTCAAACCATATATTGTTCTTGCGGATTGTGTCTCTGACCCTACCGATCTCGGGCTTCCTCGCTCTATCCAGGACCTTTGGACCTCTCATCCTGGAGCTTCTCTACACTGGAATTCAGAACTTATCAACTCTTTTTTTTTCCAAGTTCGGAGGCTAAAAACATTCAAGACATTTAAATTTGGCCCACAACCAATCCTGACAAACTTTTTTGGACTTTTGACAAAATATGGTTTTTTGAGTCAAAAGTGCAACGCGAGCTTTTACCATAGGTCATTGGAAAGCTCTACTTCCCTTCCCTTCTCACTTTTGGCTCTAAACTTTTGAGATATATCTGAAGAATCAAAGCCCCTCCTAGTGCTTTGTTTCTCCTCTGGAAGATTAGCCAGAATTTACTTCCCACGAGAGTCAATCTGGCTAGGATCCATATCCCAATTGAGGACAGTTGCACCTTTTGTCATGCCAAAAAGGAAGATGTGCTCCATATTTTTTGCTTTGCCTTATAATTTCTCGATCCTGACTTTTTTTTTCTCCTCCCTGGGCCGGCCCAAATCTCAACATTCACTTTATTCTGAGAGTCTTTGAATTCATGTGAGAGTCAACTAAAACTCATGTAATGAATTCTGATGAAATGTTGTCCTAGTTTACTGTCATTCTTGTAACTATCTGGTATTTACGTAATCAAACTATTTTCAACGATACCAAAGTCTCCCCACTGACCTTTGTATCCCATTGTAATAATCTTTGAGAGTTTTGGTACAAGCAATGGTTCCTTACCAAATCATACTCAACCATACCCCATTTTTTCAGCGATCCTCCAAATGTTGGGCAGTCATCACGGACAAACAGTTTGCTTCTCGCACTTCTATAGATCTGGCCCTAGACTCAACGGTCCCTATTCCTATCATTGTGTCTTCACCTTCACAGCTTTTCCAAGACCAGATCCACTCAGCACGCATTCGCAGGCTTCGTCTCAAAGCCAGCCACAGTACCACACTCAACCATTTCCACTATGCTTTGATAGCAATACGATTATTGTCACTTTTGATGTTTGCTTCTTTGAGTCTACCAAGCAGGGGCGCGTGGGAGTTTCAGCAACCAACTTGGCTGAAAATGTTCTGGGCTTTTGTTGCCTATCAAATAGGCAACAAAGTTTCTGATAGCACGATGGTGGAAGGATACGTGGCGAAAGCAACCTTGTTGCTCATCCAGGCTCAACGATCGAGGACCAGACTTCTTTTTAGAAACTCTAATACCTTTATTGACCTCATACGGGATGGCGAATCTCAATAGCTCTCTACTATGCATTGGGTCCGGCGCCCTCTTATTTATAATATTAAACGTATGCTTTTTTTGCTTCCTTTTTTGCAATGTAAGTGTATATCTAGAGACCTTAATAATAAGGCTCATAACTTGGCATCGGTTGCCAGCAGACTTGGTTGTAATAGCTCTTAGATATTAATATATTACCTAAGACTTTTAACCAAAAAAAAACTATAGGGAATGCTCTTACCTATTAGCATTCAATTATGACTTTCATAAAATGATTAGATTTTTAAGACATGATGCGTTTTTATTTCATGTAATTTACTTCTTTTTTTTCATACATTCACTTAGATTATTGATTTGGGTGTGTGGATTGTGTGAAGGACCCAATGAGTGGTCAACAAATGTTTAACTGTCAATCAATTGTTGTTAATTATTGGTTGACTGTTGATGTTACTACTAAATAATTTTGAAGATGATGGCATTTCAAAACACCAAAAAAACTAGAGAGTCGGACCAGAGTGGCGCCTTGTTCGTGTGCTCGTGTTCGTGTTCGAATGGAGGTATTTGGACATCTTTAGAATGATGAAGGATATTAAGTCTTGTTGCTCAAAACATTCTAATGAACAATTCAAAATATGCATAAAATTGATTTCATACAACACTGAATAAATAAAATAAACTTGCTCAAAGTCCCCTTCCTCCATTGGGGACAATTCAATTCATCCTATAGGACAGACTGAAACTATCGTCTTTAATTTGGATAAAAGACTCGACCCGACCCGACCCGACCCTTGTGTGTTTAATTAGAAGCATACAACAAGTTAAGAAGTGAAAAACAAAAGCAAATTGTCCTTGTCATCTATCTATATATCTATCTAAAAAAGAAAGTGGGAAGAAAAAGAAAAAGAAAAAGAAAATATAAAAAGCAAGAAAACAAGAGTCACGTGGAGAATGCATAGGGCCATAACTCTCAATTCAACCAAGGCGGCTTGGCTTGGTTTGGAACTTGCCATCTTCTTCCTCTTCCATTATAATCCAACCAATTCCAATCCTCCTAAATAAATCCCTATAAAAAAGAAAAAGATACACTGTCTCTTTCAGAGCCTCTATGCTTGCTTACGTGTCACGCACTCGCACCACAGATGCATCCAACATTTGGAAGCACCAGATCACAATTAAACCAAGTTAAAGAGTGGTCAAAATAATTCTGAAGAGTGAAGAGAGAGCGAAGACGTAAAACATTCAAACGCTTCTTCTTCTTCTTCTTCTTCTTCTTCGGCTCTCAATCAACCAAAACCTATAATGTTTTCTCGAACCTTGAAGATTCTTCTCCTCCTCCTCCTCTTCCTTGTATGTTTCGTGACCATATGTCGATCAGACGAGCTCGAGATCTTGCTGAAGCTCAAAACATCCCTCCGAACCTCCAATTCCAATAACAACCTCTTGGATTCATGGACGTCAAACACCTCTCCTTGCAATTTTAAGGGAATCTCCTGCAACAATTTCCAATCCGTCACACAGATCGATCTCGCATCTGGAGGATTATCAGGAACTCTTCCACTCGATTCCTTGTGCTCGCTTCCTTCCTTGGAGAAGCTCGATGTCGGTTCCAATTTCCTGTATGGACCCGTTTCGCCTGATTTGAACAACTGTACGAAGCTCACTCACCTAGACTTGTCAATCAACTCCTTCTCTGGACGCATGCCTGACTTCTCCTCTCTAATTGGACTCACCTTCTTGAATCTCAACGGAAGCGGTTTCTCTGCTTCATTTCCATGGAACTCGCTCCAGCACCTCACTGACTTACACTTCCTAAGTCTCGGAGACAATCACTTCGATCCAACAACTCAGTTTCCTTTGGAGATTTTGAATCTCAAGAAGCTGAATTGGCTTTACCTGGCCAATTGTAGTCTGGAAGGGATCATTCCCCCCGGAATCGGAAATCTCACCGAGTTGACCAATCTCGAGCTCTCCGACAACAATTTATCCGGCGATATTCCCCCTGTGATCGGAAACTTGAACAAACTATGGCAGCTTGAGCTCTACAACAACAATTTTGGCGGAAGACTGCCTGTTGGATTGCGAAACCTTACCAACCTGAAGAACTTCGATGCTTCGATGAACAATTTGGAAGGAGATCTGTCCGAGCTCAAGTTCTTGACCAATCTTGTTTCATTGCAATTGTTTGAGAACCAGTTGTCAGGGGAGATCCCTGAGGAGTTTGGAGATTTCAAGTTCTTGGTGAATCTTTCCTTATATACTAATAAGCTTACAGGTTCTCTTCCTCCCAAGCTCGGGTCGTGGGCGGAGTTTAATTTCATTGACGTTTCCGAGAACTTTTTCACTGGTCAGATTCCAGCTGAGATGTGTAGCAAAGGTAAGATGAAAGCTCTGTTAATGCTTCAGAACAAGTTCACTGGTGGAATTCCTGCCAATTATGCTAATTGTACTTCCATGAGACGTTTTAGAGTGAATAATAATTCCCTTTCTGGCCACGTTCCTGCGGGAATTTGGGGACTTCCCAACCTTAATTTCATTGATCTTTCAATGAATATGTTCCAAGGTCCAATTACCGCAGACTTTGCTAATGCCAGGTCTCTCACTCAGCTTCATCTCCAAATGAATAAGTTTTCGGGTGAATTACCGTCTGAAATTGCGAAAGCGTCTTCCCTGGTTCTAATTGATGTGAGTTCGAATCAGTTTTCTGGACAAATTCCGGCTGACATTGGGGAATTGAATAGACTGAATAGTCTTTATTTACAGGGGAATATGTTTTCTGGGGAAATCCCAGCATCTATTTCTTCGTCCAGTTTTCTAAACAACTTAAACTTAGCTGGTAATTCGCTTTCCGGGAGAATCCCATCGAGTTTAGGCTCTCTTCCGTCCCTGAACTCGCTAAATTTATCTGAAAATCAACTTTCTGGTCAGATTCCAGCAAGTTTATCTTCTCTTAAGCTCAGCTTGCTTGATCTTTCAAACAATCATTTAGCAGGTCGTATACCTCAGTCCCTCGAGGCTTACAAAGGTAGTTTTGCCGGAAATCTTAACTTGTGCAGCCCAAACCTTCAATACTTCCGTCCTTGTTTTTCAGATTCCGGTATGTCAAAACATCTCAGAACCCTTATATCCTGCTTACTGGTTGGAACAACTATTTTGCTAGTTTCTCTTGCATGTTTTATTATGTCAAAGAAGAAGAAGAAAGATCAGCAACGTTCATTGAAGTCGAATTCTTGGGATGTAAAGTCCTTCAGTATATTGAGTTTCACTGAGGATGAAATCCTGGATTCTATCAAACAAGAGAATTTAATAGGTAAAGGGGGTTCAGGAAGTGTTTATAGAGCAGTTCTTGAAAATGGGAATGAACTAGCAGTGAAACACATCTGGAAGTCGGACCTTGGAGGTACGAAAAAGAGTAGTAGGAGCAGTGCAACTATGCTGATGAAGAGGTCAGGGAATATGCCTGAATTTGAAGCAGAGGTGGAGACTCTAAGCTCAATTCGACATGTGAATGTTGTGAAACTGTACTGCAGTATCACCAGTGAGGACTCAAGTCTGTTGGTTTATGAGTATTTGCCAAATGGGAGCTTGTGGGATCGGTTACATAGCACAACAAGCATGTACATGTGCAAGAATATCGATGAGAAGATGGGGAAGATGCTTGACTGGGAGACGAGGTATGAGATTGCTTTAGGAGCTGCCAAAGGGTTGGAGTATCTTCATCATGGTTGCGGGAAACCTGTGATACACCGGGATGTGAAGTCCAGCAATATATTGTTGGATGAGTTCTTTAAGCCTAGGATTGCTGATTTTGGACTTGCTAAGATAGTTCAAGCCAATGTTGCTGCAATTTCTGTTGCTGGTGACAAAGATTTATCTCATGTCATTACTGGCACCCATGGATACATAGCTCCTGGTAAATTCTAACTGCAATTTTTTTTTTTGTGAAATTAGTTATGCTTATTAATTAATTAATCGATCAGTTATGATGTTAGGCAAAAAAAATTCTATACAGATGCATAGCCGTGTAGGTAAGTGTCCTCATTTGATGATCTCAAGATACATGTTGTGAGATCATTGGAAGGTGGACATGCTTACGTGCGTCTAGGTGTCCAGATGTATTATTGTTCATTTGGCAAACTTTAAGGGAACAATTGAAATTGTAATAACAATTGTATATTGAATTGGATCTTTGATACCAAACCGCCGGTGGGTATAGAACCCAAGACGTGTGGGTTTAACCACCACAGCCTTAACCATCCAACCAGGCTACCATTGGCAATCTTTGATACCTTACACATAATCTATACCTTAATAGATAAAAAGCAAACAAATTAGCGCCTATAGTTAAACTTGTTTAGTTTTTGTCACAATTAGGAACTCAAGTTCTTATGATGGTGACCTGGATTTCTTAAATGTTTACTTGAGTTTGGATAGTTTTGAAGGTCAATGAGATGAGATGAGTATACATGTTCAATTATACAAGGATGATTTCCAACTATTGGATAGGGAAAAAAATTGTTTTTTTTTTCCCATGATTAATGGGTCTAAGCTTTGTGCCTTTTTTTTTTTTTTTGAAGTTTAGAATGCGTCAGCTCCCATATCTTCTGCCCCATTATAAATAGTCCTGTGGTCGACCTGGCTGTGTGGGCCTATTCTAGAGGGGGGGAAATTGCTTCATTCACACGTGGACATTGCTTTTAAAGTAAACAACAAAGTGCAGCTAACTGCGATAAAAAAAAACTATCTTTTTGTTGGTTGTTCACTTTAGGTCTGCGTTTATACTATCATCTTAGCTGTATGAATAAACTAAAGATTTTTTGTTTGTGTATGGTTTTTGTAACGTGTAGAATATGCATACACATCAAAAGTAAACGAAAAGAGTGATGTGTACAGCTTCGGTGTAGTTCTGATGGAGCTAGTAACAGGAAAGAGACCAATTGAGCCAGAATTTGGGGATAACAAGGATATCGTTTACTGGATTTCCACCAGGATGATAAGTAGGGAGACAATTATGCAAGTAGTGGATCCAAGCATCCCAGAGGCTCTCCAGGAAGATGCAATCAAGGTGTTGAGGGTTGGGGTGCTATGTACAGCTAGACTTCCTGCACTTAGACCCTCAATGAGAAGTGTGGTTCAAATGCTCGAGGATGCTGAGCCATGCAAATTCATAAAGATCAGTGTGTCTAAAGACAATGTTACTAAGGAGGTGGAGTGTGGGCAGAAGCTATAGTAGAATCCTTTGAGATCCAACTTCGTGTCTTTGTTTTTTAGGCACAAATGAGAGTTCCTCCTGAGGCCTAGGTCAAGAAAGGCCTCAACTTGTAAGATATAGTATAGTATAGTATAGTATAGTATGTACCTGAAAGGTTGCAACATCTTTTCTTCTTCTTTTTTTTTTTTTCTTTTTGAATTTTGGTATTGTAACCAACCTCCGGGATAGGCTTGATAATGCACTTATTACCTAGAGTTTTGCTGCAAAGGATGTTTAAATGTCAATTCTTGCCTGAGTTATAACCTGGGATTAAATAAGTTGTTTTAAGGTACTGATTATATTGTAAAAACTAACTAGAGTTTCCAAAGTATGTTATACAACAGAGGATAGCCAACTTAAGGGCCTTTAGCCATATATATTTACAGTCCAATTGCCATAAATCAAAAGAAGATGATGAATGTTGGTGAGAAGTGGACTGATGCAGGTTGCTGCCTGCAATTGTAGATCAGGAAGAAGTAAATTCCTGACAAGAAATTATGATAATTCGGGGAATCACTCAACTGGAGACAGCGGATACCACTCAACGCTGCTAATCGCGGATGTCACTCAACGCGACCAAGCCACAAGCTTGATTAG
This sequence comes from Berberis vulgaris, assembly GCA_963556465.1. NCBI lineage: Eukaryota > Viridiplantae > Streptophyta > Magnoliopsida > Ranunculales > Berberidaceae > Berberis > Berberis vulgaris. Next base: position 73,953,822 of record OY747124.1, on the reverse strand, counting down.
AAAGGTGTAATCACTCAACTCCAAGCAAGTAATCTTGCAAACAACAATTTTCTCAAAAAAAAAAATCTATCTTCTTCTGTCATTTCTTCAAGTTTAAATAGGTATTACAAGAAGTGAGAAAGTCAGATAACTGAGTCTAACAATTTCCTAAGTCTGACCACATTACCAAGACAACCCATACATCCCCCTAGACTCACCAAACATATTTAAAGAAAATAGAAAAAATTAGAACAATAAATTTGTTTGTTATCCCAAAGCCACTAGCCTTATGCTCTTGCATCATTCTTCCCCACTGAAAAAGAACTTGACTCAGAATGTGAAGTCAATTCTATCCAAAGTAATTTGTCGATCTTCTTGAGTTCTTGAGCTGAAATCTATGCATCTTCAGAGCCAGGCCTTCCAATCCAATGGACCAAATATTGAGTGTAAGTTCCACTCACCTTGTTGTGATGGTGCGCACATCCAAAACATCAATAGCCTCACAAGAAGTAGTTGTAGACATGGTTGTAACTTCACTTGGTTCAATCGTGATATGTTCTCCATTCCCATAATATGGATAAAAATCACTTATGTTGAAAGTTGGCTAATTGATAATCCATGAGGCAACTCTAAGTGATAAGCATTTGCTCCAAACTTCTTAAGAATTCGGCAAGGCCCAAATTTCCTTTGCTTCAGTTTGTTGTAAGTTCCAACAGGAAACCTTTCTTTTCTCAGATAAACCATCATCGGATCTCCTTCTTGAAACTCCTTCTGTCTTCTATGAGCATCAACATTAGATTTGTAACATTGAGAAGCTTGTTTCAAGCGCTCACGAACTTGTTCATGAATGGCCATGAGATGAGCAGCAAGCTCTTCCGCATCCATGCTCACTCTAGCTTGACTAGAAGATGGCACCAAATCTAAAACTTGACAAGGAGTACGCCCATAAATGATTTCAAATGGTGTCCTTTTAGTAGAGCGATTGCACGAACTGTTGTAAGCAAATTCAGCTTGCGGAATAACGAATTCCCACCTCTTAGGATGCTCACCAACCAAATTTCGTAGCAAATTTTTGAGAGCTTGTTCACCACCTTCGTTTGGCCATCTGTTTGGGGATGATAAGCACTAGAGAACTGCAAACGTGTTCCCAAAAGCTTCAAAGTGTCTTCCAAAAATGACTCATAAATCGCACATCACGATCTGAAGTAATTGATTTCGGAACCCCATGTAAACGTACTATTTCTTTGAAAAATAAAGTAGCAACTTGTGAAGCATCAATAGAGTTCTTGCATGGCAGAAAATGAGTCATCTTAGAAAAATGATCAACAACAACTAAGATGCAATCATGCCCATGTTGCGAATTCGGTAACCCAAGGAAAAAAATCCATTAAAACATCTTCCCAATGAGCATTTGGGTACAAACTAGAATTATGCACTCCTTCTTTTGCCCTTTAACAAACATAACACATTTGCACATAATGAGCAACATCACGCTTCACCGTTGGCCAAAAATTACCGCTCTGTAACAAGTGCTTCAGTTTTATCTCTACCAAAGTGACCAGCAAGTCCACCTCCATGTAATTCTTTAATAACAAATTATCTAAGTGTGCCTTCCGGAAGACATAGCTGATTTCCTTTGAAAAGATAGCCATTCATGAGAAAAAAAATCGTTATCTTTCTCATCGTTCCACTCTTCCAAAACCTTGGAAAAGAATGGATCAGCTGCATAATTTTTCGGTAAAAGATCAAAACCCACAACTTCATAAGAAAGAGTAGTCAACAAGCTGTATTTTTTACTTAACGCATCAGCCACCTTGTTTGAAGTTCCAGATTTATGATTCAGCACAAAATTGAATTTTTCCAGGTAAGAACCCCAACCAGCATGGCGAGAATCAACTTCCTTTGTGATTTAAAAAACCGCAAAGCTTCATGATCAGAATAAAGAATAAATTCTATACCAATAAGATAATCTTCCTAATGCCGCAAAGCTTGAACCACCGCATAAAGCTCCTTATCGTAAGTTGAATATTTCAGCTTGGCGTCATTGAGTTTCTAACTGAATTAAGCAAGTGGTATTCCTTCTTGCATAAGAACAGCGCTAATTCCCACATTAGAAGCATCGCATTCAACTTGAAACCAAAATAAATACGATTGCCTCGATGAGATATTCCCTTCATTCTTCCTCAAATTTTTGCCAAAATCCAGCAAGGCTAAAACAGGAGCCTCAACAAGCTTTTTCTTCAAGAGTTGGAAACTCTTCTCTGTTTCGTTTGTCCATGTGAACTCCTTATTCTTCAAAACGTCCATCATAGGAGTTGCAATGATGTTGAAATTTTTGATAAATCACCGATAAAAAGAGGTCAAACCATGAGAACTTCGAATACCCGTAAGACTTGTAGGTGTTGGCCAATCGACGATAGCCTTAACCGTAAGACTTGGTCATTTGATTTTTAGAAAAAAATTTCATGTGTAAAGAAAAAACATAAACATTTTGGCACTATATGAAATATAAATATTAAATTTTGAGGGTATATGAAATATGTCAAAAAATGCAACTAAATGAATCAATTCCACATGAAACTAATAAACATGTCCCGACAATTCTTTCCTATGCATGAAATCCATAACCAATTTCAGATAAATCCATAACCAAAGAAATCCATAACCAATTTCAGAGAAATCCATAACCAATCCATAACCCCACAACCAATTTCAGAGCAAAACAAAGAAAAAAATTTCTCAATTTAACTAAAAATTGTGTACAGAGAAACAACACATTCATGCCGATTTCACTGTCGCTTTATCATCTCGCAAATCGTCTTCGAATCAAGGCAGAGAGATCGATCAGAATAGATCAAATCAATTCACCATAGCAGAATGCCGAGATTGAGTAGAGATCAGAGCAAGAGTCGAGCAAAGATATTGAGTCGATCGCAGATCCAGAGCACTTCAAAACATTTTGACCGAAAAAATTGGTTTTTGGCTAAATTAGCTAAATTTACGAAAAAAAACCCGAAAAAATGTAAAATTTTATTTTGCCCTTTTTCTTTTCATTATTAAAAAAAATCGAAATTTCATTGAGATTTTGTGAAATTTCGGAAAATCACAGTCCTTCGACTACAGAAGGCTTACAAGTAGACGAGGATAAAGTTAAGGCCAAGGATTGTGATTTAGCAAAATTTCACGAAATCTCGTTGAAATTTTTGTTTTTTCTAAATAACAAAAAGAAAAGGGGCGAAATATAAGTTTAAATTTTTTCAGGTTTTTTTTGTAAATTTCGCCAAAAACACAAACCAATGTTTTTGGTCAAAATTTGTCAAAGCGCTCTGAATTTGCGATCGACTTGATCTCTCTGCTCGACTCTTGCTTTGATCTCTGCTCAATCTCGAATTTCTGTTATGGTGAATCGATCTGATCTATTGTGCTCGATTTGCCTTGATTCAAAAATGATTTGCGAGATGATAAAGCGACAGTGAAATCGACATCAGACTAAGAGTATGACGAGTAAGATGAGGAAGAAGGGAATGTTAGAGATCAGCCAACCCCATCAACTTCTCTTCTTCTGCTTCTGGTTTTGCCCATTTTGTTCTTTGGGATGTTTGATCTGAGAGTTTGAGAGAGTGTTTACAGAAATTCTGAGAGTGGAGTTTTGGAGAGTGTTTGAAGAAATTATGCAGAGTGGGTGTTTGAATAAATTGTGCAGAGTGAGTAATTGATTAATGGGTGGACGAAATTCTGTGCAAAAGGGATTCTTTGTACAGATCGAACTATTTCAAGCAAGTTTTGCTTCATCTTGACCATCTCGACCTAGATCTGCTTCACCACTTTAACTTCATGATCTTCTTCAAGCTATCTTCTTCTTCACCATAGAGTTGCTTTAACATCAAGCTATCTCATATTTGCTTCACCACAACAACAAAGTTTTGTAAACTTTCGAAGTTGATTGAGCGTTTCATGGAATCATGGTAGCTCGATTTTGCGAAGCATCCAAGTTGTTATCGAACGTGAGTACCTCATTGACAAAGTATGGGTTCTTCTGATTTGTGAATTTGAACAAAGTATGGTATCTCATTGACAAAATATGGGTCTTTGCGGTTTTGGGGCTATGCTTCATTTTTTCCTTGCAAAATTGAGAAAATTGATGTAATTCTTGGTAATGGCGTGAATGTGTTGTTTCTCTGTACAAAAATTTTAGTGAAATTGAAAAAAAAAAAAATTTCTTTGTTTTGCTATGAAATTGGTTGTGGGGTTGCTCTGTTCATACATTCTAACAAAAATATATATATAGATATTGTGGATTTAATGCATAGGAAAGAATTGTCTGGACATCTTTGATAGTTTCACGTGAAATTGATTCATTTAGCTGCATTTTTTTGACATATTTCATCTACCCTCAAAATTTAATATTTATATTTCATATATTTTTTGAAATTTTTACGTTTTTTCTTTGCACACCGAAAATTTTTCACGAAATTTTTTTTAAAATCAAATGACCAAAATCACTTCGAAAACCGAAATCACAATCCTTGCTGCGGTCACAACATAACCTAAAAACACAACTTTGTCAACCATAAAACAACACTTCTTGAGATTAATACACAGATGGTTGTGATGGAGCACTCTGAATACTTGAGCCAGGTGCTCTAAATGATGATTTTTTAATATCATCAAAATAAACCACAACAAATTTTCCCATAAAACTTCAGTCATAAGTCTCATGAAACTACTAGGAGCATTAGAAAGTCCAAACAGCATAACCATCCATTCAATCAGCCCATATTTAGTTTTGAAAGTCGTTTTCCATTCATCGTCGGGACGAATGTGAATTTGGTGATAACCACTTCGAAGGTCAATTTTAGAAAATATTTTTGCCCCAACAACCATATCAAACATATCATCAAGACGAGGAATAGGAAATCTATATTTCACCGTAATTTTATTGACAGCCCTACTATCAACACACATCCTCCAAGTCCCGTCCTTTTTCGGGGTCAAGAGAGTCGGAACTGCACAAGGACTAAGTGATTATTTAATCAACCCCTTATTAAGTAAATCATCAACTTGCCTTTTCAATTCAACGTGTTCTTTAGGAGGCATCCTATAATGAGGCAAGTTAGGAAGGATTACACTGAAATCAATTTGATGTTGAATATTGCGAAGAGGTGGCAATCCCATCGGTAGCTCATCCGGAGCCAAGCCATCAAATCTGTCCAACAACCCTTTAACTTCTTTAGGAACCTTCTCCATGGGCTCGGAACTCTTTTCAACAGCCAACAAAATGAAACCCATATCGTTATCTTTGCAAGACCGCGCAAATTCTTTGCGAGATAGCAAAATGACTTCTCTATCATTGTGCACCGTACTAGAACATTCTTCGAGGGCTACAACAAATACTTTACTCCATTCATGACCAGAAAATAAATATTTTTCTTTCCATCATGCTGAAAATTACGATCAAATTGCCAAGGTCTACCAAGAAGCAAGTGACGAGCATCCATAGGAGAACATCAAAATAAATTTCATTTTCATATCTTCCAATAGAGAATTTGATTTTGCACCTTTGAGATACCAATGCCTCCCCTCCTTTCTTGAACCATGATACCTTGTAAGGCTTGGGATGAGGTATACATGGCAACTTCAATTTGTCCACCATAAGCTTGGACACCATATTTTCATCACTTCCCGAATCTATCATCGTAATGCATTTCTTTCCATGGGACAAGCAATAGCTTCTAAAAATATTATTTCGCAGCCATTGATCATCTTCTTGGACTGTCATGAGTCGCTGAATAACAAGACTTTCAGCTTGGAAATCTGGTTCACAATATTCTTCCTCCAACTCTTCATTTGGACTTTCATAAAAAAATTGGCTCTTCTTCACCTTGTTTTTTGTCTTCTTCAACCAGATTTAACTTCAGCCTTCTTCTTAGGACATTCATAAGAGGGATGGCCTGAATGTCCACACCTAAAACACGTCAAAGTTGATGATGGACCAGTCTTTACTTCCTCCCGCAGTATGAAAATTTTGTCCGGGGATAGGTGCCGGATTTTTTTTTTCCTTGAGGCAACATCTTCTCTTTTGAGGTCTTGGAACTTTCCCCTCTCTTGAAAGAGCTCCATTTTAACTTCTCCTCTACCTTGAGAGCCTTTTGATATGCCTCTTCAAGATAATGAATAGAATGCAGCATAAGTTCTCCACACGAACTAAACTTCAACCACTCAGATATCACGCCACAAATTGATCATCAGTTTCATTTAAACTAACACGACTCATCAACTTATAAAAAATATGAGTATACTCCTCCACGGATTGGTCACTTCGCTGGTGCAATTGGTGAAATTTTTGGTAAAGAGTTTGTGGATAATTCAACGAAAGAAACTTCTCATCTAACTTCAACCCATGTGTTAACTCTTGGAACTCCTCTTCTATCACGACTGCATTGATATTGCTGCCACCAAATAAGAGCATGACCCTTTTATTTTGTAGCCACGAACTAAACTTTTCTCTCATCAGAATGATTTTTCCATTCAAAGAACGCTTCCAACGATGCCACCCAATCACAATATTCGTCGGGATTAAGTTTGCCTTAAAAATATGGTACATTGATTTGAATGCTACGATATGTTCCTTCATAAGCTCTCACCAATCTTTCCATAACACAAGGATTGACATCTAAAGTATTAGAACCTCTAACTAAACTTGAAGAATCAGATTTTACCTCTGAATATTCATTTCTTGAGCCACCAGAATTACTCCTGCCAGTATGAGTTGGAAAGTGAGGAAGTCTTTGGAGAATCTCATTCATCATTTGCTGGAGATTTTGGTTAGATTGCCGCAACTCAGCAAGATCAGCTTGCACATTAACTTCTTCAACGTTTCTTCTTCTCCCACGAACCATTGTTGAAAGAAAACAACTCCTGCTCTGATACCAATTTTATGCAGGCCGCTGCCTGCAATTGTAGATTAGGAAGTAAATTCCTGACAAGAAATTAGGATAGTTCCGAGAATCACTCAATCGGAGACAGCGGATGCGACTCAACGCTGCTAATCGCGAATGTCACTCAACGCAACCATACCACAAGCTTGATAAGAAAGGAGGAATCACTCAACTCCAAGCAAGTAATCTTGCAAACAACAATTTTCTCAAAAACAAAGTCTAAATAGCTATTACAAAAGTGAGAAAGTCAGATAACTGAGTCTAACAATTTCCTAAGTCTGACCACATCACCAAGACAACCCATACATTTCCCTAGACTCACTAAACATTATCAAAGATAACAAAAAAAAATTAGAACAATAAATTTGTTTGTTATCCCAAAGCCACCAGCCTTATGTTCCTGCATCATGGACACATGCCCGACTGGTCTGCATGGATACATCGTTGTTAAAGAAAGAATACAAAAGCCCCTTGTGCTCCATTGTGTTCTAGATCCATATGCCCGACTGGTCTGCATGGATACATCATTGTTAAAGAAAGAATACAAAAGCCCCTTGTGCTCCATTGTGTTCTAGATCCATATGAGGAGGCTTCAAAGCCACTGCAATATACATTAGCAAAATTTTGAGCTGCAAGTTTTGCTATCAATGTTCCATCAGACTTGGTGATCAACACTCGTGTTGTTCCCTGTGTAGTCAACAATTGAGAACATGCATCACAAAAATAGTAGAGAGAATAATTATTAGACCAGTAGTCTGCGAATGACTCCTTGCCACCATCCACTTTCTTCTTTAAATTTGAAGCAATCTTGAAGATTCATGAAGCCTGATTATGAAAATGATTTGATACCAAAGAATGTCTACACGGATTTCCTTGGGCATGCATCATTTACATCCATTTATTTTACTAGTTTTGGTTCTTATTTTCAACATATTTGGAAGACAAATGAGCGATGTTTGACTGTTAAAATTATACACACCAAAATGTTTTGCATTGGATTTAGTTTCTACTGGGTGGTAATACTAATACTAATACTAATACTAGATAACTCAGAGTACTACAACTTTTGTGTTTTGATCAACTTGAGAATCGGTCTTGATCGAGCACATAAGTTGGCCGAAAGTCAGAAACACTATCTCATTTTTATTGCAAAATAGATTTGCGCGACTTTAGTAAAATGACTATAACTTATTCATTTCAAAACATTTTCAAGTGATTCAAGTTGTGTTTATTAGATAACTCAGAGTATTACAATTTTTGTGTTTGGATGAGCTTGAGAATCGATCTTGATCGAGCATATAAGTTGGCCGAAAGTCAGGGACACTATCCCATTTTCATTGCGATATAGATTTGCGCGACTTTAGTAAAATGATCATAACTTGCTCATTTCAAAACATTTTCAAGTAATTCAAGTTATGTTTATTAGATAACTCATAGTACTACAATTTCCATGCTTTGATGAGCTTGATAATCAGTCTCAATTGAGGATTTAAATTTGTCGAAAGTTACCCTATTTTTAATTTATTATTTTTGAAAAAATAGTTTTTTGGATAGTGGTGGTGTAGGTTAGTAGAAAAAAAATAAACAAAAAAAAAATACATGATGATGTGAAAAAGCGTTTCCGGTGATGTGGAATAGTCGTTACCCAAGAGAAATAGGGAACATGTAATCAACTGAACGATTATTTGAAAGGTTTTATCAATGTTGAAATTTGTGTAAACTAGTGTCCCACCAAATTTGGACTTGGAAAAGCAAACTAAGAAAGTCATTAGTCATTAATTATGCCCTCATACAGTCACTATAGCACTATCTATCTCTTCTAAAAGAACCCGTTTAGGTGTCGAGGAAAATAGCGAGCGATCTCACAGGTACCCTGGGGGGACTGGCTCAGGATGGATGCTTGATTTTTCAACGCACACATCCCGGGAGGATGGACTCCCCCCCCCCCCACCCCTCGCTGTTTTCCTCGCCATTTTCCTCGACAATTAGATTTTTTGCTTCTGAAACTCGAAGAGGATAGGTAAGAGAAATTCTAAACGTCGAGGAAGTGGCCGAGGAAAACAGCAATGGGAGGGAGGTGGAGGGTCTATTTTCCTCGCCCACTTCCTCGACGTGTAGAACTTCTCGGATAGGTAAATGGGCCCAGACAAGTTGGAATTAAAGTCTCAGTTGTCTCTAGTTTGCATTAGAGTTCCCACTTCTAATTAGACACTGGAATGTGAAAAACATGTGTGGAATGAGCTTCAGTGACATGTGAGATGAGGCAGGGAGGGCATGGACTCAATTAGGCTGTCAGTTGTAAGAATACATGAATGCTTCCTCCACGACTTAGCTTCTCCAAAATTTTGGTAACCAGTTGATAAGATCTATGCTTTTTCAATATCAGAGCACCTGTTCTGTCAATTGGGAAATACACAAGTTAAGCCCGATACCATAAACTGTTTGTTAACTTTAAGATCAAAAGAACAGATTATAGAAGAAGGGCGAAATTTTCTGTTCAGGTATTTACACTTACGTGTCTATTTAACAATTCGACCAATAACGACTTCTTTTGTCAAATCAATCTTTTAAGGCCTAAACTACCAAATCTCTAGGAACACAAAACCACCCCTCGTCACCTAGTAGAATTTGTTGATGTCTTTGTGGTCTTCTGAAGAAGATTTCTAATGATTCACTTGGGAGACAAGGTAAGCTACTAAGGGCTTGGGGCAAATATATAGATGGCAATAGGAACTGAAGTTTGATCCTCCAAGAGTTTACTACAAATTATCTTGCTCATACACTCTAACCTGCAACTAACTTTTCTCACGCATAACTTGCTATCTCGAGGAACAACTGTTCTAGCATATTGAGAATATTCTCATGATTATGCTATTGAATATGGCATTGAGAATATTCTCATGATTATGCTCTCAATTATGGTATGATTATGCTATTGAATATGGTCTTGATTGTGTAATATAGTACTTTAGGATGATTGCTTTGTTTAGGGAAGTTAGCAGATTGTTAGGGTGATTAGGAGTTGCCTATAATGGCAGAATAACTTGTATATAAACATCATAGATCAATGAAAAAGGCAGAGCATCATTCCCACTGTTATTTGTCATGGTATCAGAGCCAGAGGTGAGAAGGTATTTCAAACATACCTTGAGGCAACACGTCAATCGATCTGAAAAAGAGGAAAGGCGTCTTCTTCGTCTAAAGTAGCACTAAGCTTAGAAGAATTCTAAGCTTCAATCGATCTGAAGCAGCACCAACCACAATCGCCCCTTGCTCGACCGCCACCCCTGAATCGACCCTGAATCGACCAAAGATTGATTGACCTTGCCCCCAGGTTGCTCGAAAACACTTGAAACCCTTCAATACCCTTGATAACCCTCTGGAACAACCCTCAAACAGATCCTGAATCAACCCCAAATCAGAGCCAAAGTAGATGTTGTGGAGCGACGCTTGTTAGCACCATTTGGTGTGTTCAGATCCTCCCCTGAGCTTGATGAAGTATCATCTTGCAGTGCACCGGGATTATTAGACATGGTTACAGTTTCAGACCATTGCCCAAAACCAGAAGTCTTGATCCTAGCTCCTGCTATGCCGATAATCTGAATAAGATCTTGCCGATTGCAGATCTTGATTGCAGATCTGAAGCAGACAGATCTTGATCTGAAGAAGAACAGCGAGAAGGGACAGATCTTGATAGTAGATCTGAAGCAGAAAGATCTTGATTGCAGATTGCAGAATTACAGATCTTGATTGTAGATCTGAATCAACCCCAAATGAAAATCAACCCCAAATCAAACCCATCTGAAAACCCTAACTCAGATCTTGATTGACGAAGACGAGAAGCTTTGTGAGGGAGCTATCCTCCTTGACTGCACTTGTTGTGCGATCTCTGTGTCTCTGGCCTGATTCAGATCTGAAGAGGATCGATCCCCAAGCATGCAGACCTTCATCTTAGGGCGAGGAATGTGCGGAAGCTTGACAGAACCACTGAATTCATTTTTGTGAAAGACGGTGTAGGTGTTGTCCGTGAAACCTTGGCTGTTTCCGCCCATTTTTGTGACAGAACCAACAAGTAAACATTGTAGTCTCCTCAGTCGTGCCCTTCCGCACCACTCCCTCTACTTCATAAACACCGATCATGGCTGGCGGTGCCAACGCTACTCAGACAGGTTCTTCTGGGGCAGGAGTGACCGAGACAGATGCATCTCCACTGCCCGGGCTGAATACCAATCAGTGGCAGACACTTCTCCAAATGTTGGGCGGGTCAAAATCCGCAACGACCGATAAGATGACTGGTAAGCCTTGGATTATTGACACGGGAGCTTCGAATCACATGACTGGCACGATCGGGGATCTTCGTGACTTAAGGGCGATTGCTCAATGTCCCGTGGGATTGCCAGATGGGAGTAGCGCTATCGCCACTAAAGAGGGGACGGTCCTTCTTGACAGAAATTCCTGTTTGAAAAATGCTCTTTATGTGCCAGGGCTAACTTGCAATTTAATTTCTGTGTCGCAATTGACTGATCACTATAACTGTTTTGTCCAATTCACTAATGATATGTGTGTTATACATGACCGCACTTCGAGGATGCTGATTGGTGCGGGTGAACGACGCGATGGACTCTATTACTTCCGAAGGCTGCCACAGGTTCACGCAATAAAGGCCAATAGTGTGGTGACTCTTGATCTATGGCACCAGCTACTGGGTCATCCATCTCTACAAGTAACAAAGTTAGTTCCTGAAGTAAGTTTTAGTGAATCGAAAAATCGCTTGAATAAAAATCGTGATGTCTGTCAGAGGGCAAAGCAAAGTAGAGATAAGTTTTCTGTTAGTGAACATAAAGCTTCGACTATTTTTGAACTTATTCACACTGGTTTATGGGGACCTTATAGAACAACTTCTTCTTGTGGTGCTTCTTATTTTCTGACCATTGTTGATGATTTTTCCCGTGCTGTATGGATTTATTTACTTGTTGATAAGAAAGAGGTCTCACATACTCTTCAAATGTTTTTCTCGATGGTTAAGAGACAATTTGATAAAGAGGTAAAACTTTTGAGGAGTGATAACGGCACTGAATTCACTTGTCTGCGATAATATTTTCTTGATCATGGGATTGTTTTTCAAACGTCTTGTGTGGGAACACCTCAACAAAATGGGCGGGTTGAACGGAAACACCAACATATTTTGAACGTAGCTCGGGCGCTGCGTTTTCAGGGCTCTCTTCCTATTGAGTTTTGGGGAGAATGTGTGTTGACGGCTGGGTACTTGATAAATAGGACTCCCTCCTTGGTCTTGAATGGGAAAACACCTTATAGTGTCTTATATGGCAGCACACCCACCTACGATCACTTGCGCATTTTGGGGTCCTTGTGTTATGCGCATGTACAGACGGGGGATAAGTTTGCCAGTAGAAGTCGAAGGTGCGTCTTTGTTGGGTATCCTTATGGAAAAAAGGGGTGGCGTTTGTATGACTTGGAGAAACGAGATTTCTTTGTTTCTCGTAATGTTGTATTCTCGGAAGGAGTTTTTCCTTTTGCAGATAATTTTAATTTAGACCACGATGGTCTACCTAATATCGAGGCGGTTCACGAGGAGTTTGAGGAGACATCTACGCCTGTTTTGAGGGGGGTGTCGAGGAGTTTGTACAGCCGGATGGGGCTGCTGGGCAGTCGGCATGTGCCAAGGAGTTTGTTCAGTCGGATGGGGCTGCTGGGCAGTCGGCGTGTGCCGAGGATGGGGCAAATGCTGGTGTCGAGGCGTTTGTACAGCCGGATGAGGCTGATGGGCAGCCGGTTTGTGCGAACCAGGAGGACAAACCGGACGCAAGTCAGGAAGATGTGTTGGGCAGGGGTCAACGCAGAAGGCAAGCTTCGGTACGACTCCGTGATTATGTTACTCATACCATTCGGAAAATGAGTCCATCCGTACCACCTTCACCCGTACCACGACATTCCTCAGGTACACCCTATCCTATAGCACATTATGTGAATTGTGATAATTTTTCTATGCGACATAGACATTTTCTTGCAGCCTTGACATCAAATCGGGAACCTGTGTGCTATTCTGAGGCCGTGAAAGACAGCCGCTGGAAGGATGCCATGCGACAAGAAATTGAGGCTCTTGAGATTAATGGAACCTGGGTTGTAGCAGAATTGCCACCAGGAAAGAAAGCTCTAGGATGCAAGTGGGTATACAAGATCAAGTATAATTCTGATGGTACCATTGAGCGATTGAAGGCTCGGCTGGTTATTCTTGGGAATCATCAAATTGAAGAAATTGATTATACAGAGACATTTGCTCCAGTAGCTAAGATGGTTACAGTGAGGGTCTTTCTTGCCGTTGCGGCTGCCATGAATTGGGAAGTCCATCAGATGGATGTTCATAATGCATTTCTACATGGTGACCTTACGGAGGAGGTATACATGAAATTACCACCCGGTTTTTAGGTGGGGACTTCCGGGAAGGTGTGCAAGCTTAGGAAATCATTATATGGGCTGAAGCAGGCACCCCGGTGCTGGTTCGCTAAACTGTCAACTGCTTTGAAGAATTATGGTTTTCAGCAATCTTATTCAGATTATTCTTTGTTTACTCTACAGAGAGGTGCGGTTCAGCTCAGTGTTCTTGTTTATATCGACGACCTTATCATCTCTGGGCGTAATCCGGTTGATATACAGAAATTCAAGGGTTACCTCAGTGCTTGTTTCTACATGAAAGATCTGGGTCCTTTAAAGTATTTCTTGGGGGTAGAAGTGGCACGCAGACCAGATGGGTTTGTACTTTGTCAACGCAAATACGCGCTTGACATCATTTCTGAGGCCGGATTGCTAGGGGCAAGGCCCGCGGCTGTGCCACTGGAACAGAATCACCGACTCGCCTTGTCTACGAGTCAAGAGCTCGCTGATCCCGAGCCTTATCGTCGCTTGGTGGGGCGGCTAATTTATTTGTGTTTTACTCGACCCGAATTATCTTATAGTGTTCATGTTTTATCTCAATTTATGCAACGTCCTCGGGCAGACCACTGGGAAGCTGCTTTGCGGGTGGTCCGATACTTAAAAGGTAATCCGGGTCAAGGTATACATTTGAGTAGTAAGTGTGACATGCAGTTACATGGGTGGTGTGACGCTGATTGGGCCGGATGCCCATTGACTAGGCGGTCCCTCACTGGGTGGTTAGTGTTTCTTGGGAACTCGCCGGTATCTTGGAAGACAAAGAAGCAACATACAGTATCCCATTCCTCCGCAGAGGCAGAATACCGGTCTATGGCTATGACTACATGTGAGTTGAAATGGCTAAAAGCTATTTTAGCTAGCCTCGGGATGCCCCATACACGTCCTATGTCTCTTCATTGTGATAGTCAGGCGACTCTTCATATATCTCAAAATCCCGTATTTCATGAACGGACAAAACACATTGAAGTGGATTGTCACTTTGTCCGTGATGATATTGTTGCCGGAAATATCAATCCCACCTTTGTCCCGTCCAATGCGCAACTCGCTGACATTTTCACAAAAGCGTTGGGCAAACGACAATATGAGTTTCTACTTCACAAGTTGGGCATACGGGATCTCCATGCACCAACTTGAGGGGGGGTATTGAGAATATTCTCATGATTATGCTATTGAATATGGCATTGAGAATATTCTCATGATTATGCTCTCAATTATGGTATGATTATGCTATTGAATATGGTCTTGATTATGTAATATAGTACTTTAGGATGATTGCTTTGTTTAGGGAAGTTAGCAGATTGTTAGGGTGATTAGGAGTTGCCTATAATGGCAGAATAACTTGTATATAAACATCATAAATCAATGAAAAAGGCAGAGCATCATTCCCACTGTTATTTGTCATAACACTCCCATTTTAGTACCCTAAAAGTTTGCTTGTGCTTAAACTGAGCCTTGAAATTGCTTTGGAAAGAAATTAGGAGGCCCATAGTGTTCCGATTCAATTCAGTAGTCTTATAATAATAGGATTATGAGGTTGGTAAGACTAGTTTAGAATAGGGGTGGGCACGGGACGGGATGGGATGGACATCTTCCCTATCCCATCCCATTCATTCGGGACCGGGACGGGATGGACCTCATCCCGACCTCGTCCCATCCGAAACGAGTTCGAGACAGGATGAGACGGGACGAGATGAGCATGAAAATACTCTAACCCTAATTTAGAGTACCACTTTCATCCCATCCACTCATTCTATATCGAGATTCAAATTTTTAAGCAATATTGAATGTTCTAGCTACTTGAGCAAGTGTGTATCCAAACAGAGAATACAATGAACATGTGAAAGCGACAGACTTATTCAAATGATATATTTCTTTGGGAAATTTGTTTTCCATCTTCATACATCCATAGTGAAAATAACACAATAGAAAGTGAAAATTGCATGATGTAAAAAAATGGAAAAGGTGTTTATATGATGTGTCATTAAATTAGTAGAATACAAGAATATGTTAACTGATATAGTTATAACAAAAGGCAACTAGTAGAATATATGAATTTTTTATTGAACAATACTAATGATTTGAACATAATAACCTAATTTCAGGATGAGACGGGATGGGCGGGATTGAAAATCTTCATCCCGGTCCCATCCCACTCTAGATCAAGACGGGGCGAGATCGGGATGGGATTGATCAATCCCAAAAAGGACCAAAAAAAAATCAAGATGAAATCGGGATCACGGGATGAGATGCCCACCCTTAGTTTAGAACGCCACTTGCTTGCCCAAGCGCAATCACTCACTTGTATCAATTTTCCTTTTGAACACTATCCAAGGTACCTAAGAGGGCATATATACCCATTTCCTTTTAAACACTATCCAAGGTATCACCAATCATGGACGTAAGAGGGCATATATACCCATTATCCCTGATACATGGAGCACTGTAGAGCCTGCTACAAGGTTATTACTAAGGTCCGAAAATGACACAAAATAATGCAATTCCAATATCTCCACCACCTAAAAAACCACCACAACAAAACCATTATACCCACGACTAGAACAATCACTAAATGACACTACAACCACTAGCACAACAGTCATAGCTTACACCACTGTGATAATCAATACCACAACCAACACCATGTCCATAATCACGACAATCACGATCACCACTACCATAACAACTAGAACCCACTCCTCGGGAAGATTACTCCTTTTGCTCCTCAGCAGTGATTTGCCGAAGCCCCTTGTCAAAGGAAATTGGAAAGGGATTCCTTCCATAGCGCACAGGTGACAAAGTGAATGTGATAGGTTCAATAGCGAAGCAATAACAAATAAGTCATAAACTTGTATGACAAAGTTCGTTTCTTCACTCTGACAATAACTCTCTAAACTTCAAAAAAGCTTACTACAAATTCTAACCTATTTAATCAAAACAAAGCAAAAAGCCTAACACAACCATAAACTTATTGAACTTCTACTTGGAGTTACATTGGACCGGCCCAATTATTAAATAGTTAAATAAATAAATAATAATGATATATCATCAGAACGCCTCTCCTTCAAATCCATTTATCAACCCTTGAAATGTTCATGTGCTTCCATCCTAACAGCCAATCCTTTATGGATCCCTGAACTGGCCATGAAACCTTAAATTCATTTCGAAAAAGGAATCCGTAAGTCTTTTACATACTTGCAGTTGATAAAAAATGATCAACTGATTCTTCTTCTCGGTTGCATAAGACAGTGGTTTGGGATATGAATCCCTCTTGTGAGGATTCTCCCTTGCATTACAGTCCACAATAAGAAAATGAGCCTCAGAGGACAATGTTTAATTCACATCTTATGGTCGTCAGCAATAAAAGCATTCCCATGGGTTCAGCTGACTTCCGAGGTGGTAATTCCATGCTTTCATCTCAGAGTATCCATCCTTCTTCCCTTCCCACATCATGTCATCAGAAGTCCCTATGTCTGGGACAAGACCTAGGAGGTTCACCAACTCTTCAAGCTCCCATTCATTGAAGTCCGTCCTAAAACTGAATTTCCATTCTTGTTGATCTCTAAGTAGTATCCTAGAAGTCTGCCACTGACCCATCCTCCTAAAACTTTATAATATCTCATTGGCCCAACTTGTTTGAGGCAAACGCCTACAACTTTGGGACCAAGTTGAGGAGCCCGTTCCATGCACCACAACCATAAGAAAGGTAATCAGTTTTCTAATTATACCCAATACCCCATTTTGTCTTGGAATGCAGATCTTATTCCCGAGGGAGAAAGTGGATAGATTTCCTGTCAATAGAAGAACCCCAAAAGAAGTTAATCTTATTCTCCATTCTCCTAGCCACAGAAACACAAATAGTGCAAAGAGAAACGAGGTACATAGGAGTGTTAGCAAGGGTTGAATGTTACCAAGGGTTGATTGAATCAGAATGATCTTCCCCACTTTTGTGAGATTCTTAGTTTTCCAAGTACCCAGCCTTGTTTCCATTCTTTCTATGGCTTCATACCTAACTGATTTGGTCTTGTACTGAGCACCTAACCGGACCCCAAGGTATTTGGTTGAAAGAGGCTTGGAATCACAGCCAAGGATGTTAGAAAAGATTCTAATGTGAGGGATGTAGCCAACACCAAAAATTAAGGATTTGTAAAAATTGGTATGAAGCCCAGAGATGGCTTCAAACCAGCGAACTCTCTTCAGGACTCTCAGTTGATCCACCTTAGCATCACAGAACAAGACTGTCAATACAATACTGGAGGATTAGGATGAAAATACTAGAGTGACCCTGAACCCATTGAAAAGACCCCTATAGCAAGCTTATTCGATCATCAAGGAGACTATTAGGAGTTAAGTTATTATATTGTTATGTATGTGGTATCAGTCGTAGTTTTGGGTGTATTTATAAACCCTAAATTTTTATTATAAATTAGAGGCCTCTCATAGAGACAAAACACTTTTTTTTCCTCTCATTCTACTGTGTATCTAACCCTAAGATTCAACATGGTATCAGAGCCTTAGGGTTCAGATCCATCTCCTTACCCTTCCCTCTCCTTCCCCACCATATCTCTTCCTCTCCTCCCTCCCCTGCCATTAGCCCTCCACCTGTTATACCTTTAACCATTAAATCGGCAGCAGTGAGCAACACAAGTTGCTAATTGTTTGTCCCTCTTGTCCTCTTCTCTAGTTTTATGTATTGATTAACAACAAAGTCCCTTCTTGTTCAAGTATCACCATGGACAAACTTGATATGATCTCTGCTTGAATGAATTGGTTAGTGCTCTTTTCATTGGAAAATCTTCCAGGTTGGTATTGATTATTATTCTCTTATGTCCATGTTTGATACCCACACACTTGTTTGTTGGTTTGACTTATCATAACTATGGTTGAACCCAAGATGTATGATGAAATTCCTCGCTCAATTACTGCTGCAAAATTAAATAATACAAATTACTTGGAATGGAAACATGGAGTGAAAGTTCATTAAGAGGCAGGAAAGAGTTAAAATATTTGACTGAAAATCCACCCACACATGAGGATAAAGAACATGAGGATTGGATGTGTGAAGACTCAATAATTATGGGTTGGTTGTGGCATAGTATGGAGGCACAAGTTGCCAAAACAATTGCTTTTTGTATGTCTTTCAAGAACATTTGGGATTCTTTGGCTGATTCATTTTCCAATTAGAATAATGTTTCACGAGTATATGAAATATATGAGCAGATTTTCAGCATGAAGCAAAATGGAAAGTCTCTTCCCGAGTATTATAGTTTTCTAAATGGATTGTGGGAACAACTCTTGCAATATCGACCCCTCACTACAGATTTGAAAACCCAACAAGAGCAATGGAATGAGTTTATGGTAACTTCCTTATTATCTGGTTTGGATCTTGCTCTTCATGGCTATAAGGATCAGATCTTAGCTAGTGAAAAACTACCTACCGCCGCTAATACTTACTCTCAATTGATGAGGTCTTCTTTTGGTCAAAATGCTCATATATCTACAAAATCCTCAGCACTTGTGTTTAGTGTTAGTGGTGGACTTAAAAATAATTATGGTGGACCTTGTGGTGGTCGGTTTGGTGGACCTCATGGAGGTCGTGGTAGTAGTAGTATTAACAAGCCTTGTGAGTATTGTGGTCGCACCATTCATATTGGACAGTTTTGTTGGCAGAAATGGGGAAAATCGAAAATGGCACATCAACTTTCGGAGGATACATCTTCTCAGTCTATTCCTAGCTCCGTTTCATTCGAGTCTAATACTTCGGTTTCTTCAAATATTACCACTCAATTGCAAGAAATACTACAGGCTCTGAAGACAGTGAATCTGCATCATCTTCCACTGCTACAGTGGCCAACTCAGGTAATATTGCATGTGGCCAGGTCTCCCTCTACCTGGGTCATTGATTCTAGCACTAGCACTCACATGTCTGGTATCTCATCTATCTTTTCTAACATGTCTCTTATTAAACATAGTGTTGTGTTAGCCGATGGATCCTTTTAAGTCTGTCACTGGTAAAGGTGATATTCAGCCTACCAAGTCTATTTCCTTGTCATCCAGCCTATATGTCCTCAATTTTCCTTTTAACCTGATGTCAGTTAGTCAATTAACTAAATCTTTACAATGCTCGGTAACATTTTCTCCTACTTCTTGTGTTTTCCAGGACCTGAAGATGAAGAAGAAGATTGGTTCAGGGTATGAGCAAGATGGCCTTTATTATCTAGACCCTGGTGAACCTCCTAGTTCTGTTTCTCCCGCCTTGAATGCTACGATTTCTCCTCTTCAGTGGCATTATCGCTTAGAACATCCGTCAATAAAAAAAGTTGTGCACAACTCTTCCCAATTTGAGTACGGTTTCAATTTTGGAGTGTGAGGCATGTCAGTTAGGGAAACATCATCGAAGTTTTTATTCTAGTCATTCAGTGCGTCAGTCTGAGTCCTTTGCTTTGGTTCACACAGATATTTGGGGTCCATCAAGAACTCCTAGCTTGAATGGAAATTTGTATTTCGTTATTTTTGTTGACAATTATTCTCAAATGATTTGGTTATTTTTAATGAAAAATTGTTTAGAATTGCCTCACATCATTCATAAATTCTATAATGAAATCCTTGTCCATTTTGAGAAGCGCATCAAAATTCTTCGATCTGATAATGCTTTGGAGTATGCTCAAAATATCATGAGTTTTTTTATTGATGCATGTGGTATTATTCACCAAACTAGTTGTGTTCATACTTCTCAATAAAATTGTGTTGCCGAGCGCAAACATCGCCATTTGTTAGATGTTGCTCGTACTCTCCTTATTAATATGTGCATGTTCCTAAAGTTTACTGGTCTAATGCACTTTTGACTGCCAATTATCTTATCAACCGCATGCCTTCCTCTGTTATTAGGAATAAGACTTCTTGGTCTCTTCTCTATCCAAGGGTTTCCCCTTTTTCTCTTACTCCCAGAATGTTTGGTTGTGTCGCATTCATTCACATTTTGGATCAAGGACTTGACAAATTATCTCCTCGTGCTCGCAAGTATGTTTTCCTTGGCTATTCACGCACTCAAAAGAGGTACCGATGCTATAATCCTGAGTCTCGTCATTATTTTGTAAGTGCGGATGTCACCTTTTTTTAATCAACTGCCTTCTTTTCCACAATCGATCAAGCCATTTCCATAAATCTTGTGTCTTCACGTGAGGGGGAGCACCTTCCATTACCTATACCCATCTCAAACCCTTCAACTCCATCAATAAATCCATTACAGGTTTATCAACGCTCTCGCAAGCAGACAATTGTCTCCCCCATTACTGGGCCAACTACATCATCTTCTTCGCCGATGGTTCATGCTCCAATGCAAATAGATGCACCTGTGGCTTCCCGCATACGGAGTAAGTATCCTATTGCTAATTTTGTTGGGTTCACTAACCTTTTATCAAATATGCAATCATTTTCCCTTTCCTTGTCCACTATTTCAATTCCATCTTCTTACTAGGAGGCATTGTCTTCACCTAGTTGGAAACTTGCAATGGATGAGGAAATACAAGCATTAGCTCAGAATAACACATGGGAGTTTACTTCTCTCCCTCATGGGAAAAGAATTGTTTGGTGTCATTGGGTATATACACTGAAGTATCATCCAGATGATTCAGTGGAACGCCTCAAGGCAAAACTGGTTGCCAAGGACTACACTCAGACATATGGGATTGATTATGCTGAGACATTTTATCATGTTGCTCGACTTAAATCTATTCGCATTCTTCTTTCTATTGGTGTGAGTCTTTCTTGGCCTTTATACCAGTTAGATATCAAGAATGCATTTCTTTATGGTGACTTACAAGAAGAAGTTTATATGGATCAACCCCCTGGTTATACTTCTGACTCTCGCCTAGTATGCCAACTACGTAAGGCCCTTTATGGTCTTAAGCAATCTCCTCGTGCATGGTTTGATCGATTTAGTTTAGTTGTGATTGCTTATGGGTTTTCACCGCTCTTTTTGTGACCACTCAATTTTTGTAAGACGTTCAACTCAAGGCACTATTGTTCTCATTGTTTATGTTGATGATATTATTATTTTTTGTGACGACTCTACTGGGATTACTGCCTTGAAAGATTATTTATCACGAACCTTTCATACCAAAGATCTTGTCCACCTTCATTATTTCTTTGGAATTGAACTTGCTCGTTCTGGCCAAGGTATTACTCTCTCCCAACAAAAGTATGTTTTGGATCTTTTGTCAGAGACAAGTCTTTTAGGTTCTCGATCTATTGACACACCCATGGATCCCAATGTTAAACTTGATGATGAACAAGGGGAGTTATTTGAGAATGTTGGGCGTTATCGTCATGTAGCTGGTAAGTTGATATATCTTATCGTTACTCGACCAGATATAACATATGCAGTGGGTGTTGTTAGTCGCTTTATGCATGCTCCTAGGAAGCCTCACTTTCATGATATATGTCGTATCCTTCACTATTTGAAAAAGGATCCTGGTAAGGGACGTTTGTATCGTCCTACTACCTTAACTATTTCTGGATTTAGTGATGTTGATTGGGAAGGTAGTCGCATTGATAGGCGGTCTACTTCTGGGTATTGTACCTTTGTGGGTACAAATCTTGTTACTTGGCGCAGTAAGAAGCAAAATGTAGTTGTTCTCTAGTGCTGAAGTCGAATATCGCGCCATGGCACATACCGCTTCCGAGATGATATGGGTTCGTCACTTACTTTCTGATACGGGTATTATTGTTCCAGCTCCAATGCAGATGTATTGTGACAACCAAGCTGCCATTTTTATTGCCAACAATCTTGTTTTTCATGAGCGAACAAAGCATATTGAAGTTGATTGACACTTTATTTGCGATTTGGTTATGAGTAAACAGATTGCTACCCCTCATGTTCGTTCTAGTGACCAACTGGCCGACATTCTTACCAAACCATTGGCTTCCACATTCCGAGATTTAAGTTCCAAGCTAGACATGTTTGACATCTATGCTCCAGCTTGAGGGGGAGTGTTAGGAGTTAAGTTATTATATTGTTATGTATGCGGTATCATGTAGTAATTTTGGATGTATTTATAAACCCTAAATCTTTATTATAAATAAGAGGTCTCTCATAGAGACAAAATATTTTTTTTCCTCCCATTCTACTATGTATCTAACCCTAAGATTCAACAGAGACCGTAGAGAAATTGAGTAAATAAAGAATATCCTTGTTTCAGACCTTTAGAGCTAGAAAAGGAACCATGAATACCCCATTATTCTTCATAGAATTGTTTCTCTAGAAGTTTTGAGCCATTTTTAAGTAAACCTCGTTCTATCAATGACGAAATCAACATAGCTCCAAGCCACATTATCAAAAGCTTTTGCTAAGTCCAACTTAATCACTATTACTATGCAAGCTCCTCTTCTTCTGGAGTCCACCAACATTTGTCATTAAGGTGTTATCACTGATTTGCCTTCCCAAGATGGATGAACACTGGAAAGAAGAGATGACATGGTGGAGGACCATCTTAAGCCTAGTCGAAGCAAGAACTTTGGAGATGATCTTAAACCCCCTTGAGAAGGCTAATGGGTCTGATATCAAAAATTGACTTGACCCCATTCTTTTTTGGGATTAGAAAACAATGGTGGTGGTGTCGACTCTCCAGTCTAAGAAGTGATTGTGGTGGATGTCACCAATGATACTCCAAGAAGTCTGTTTTGATGATTGGCCAAGCTGAGGTAGAACTCAATTGTGAAACCATCCATCCCTGTGGCTGTCTTTTTTAAGCTCTCCAATAGCCCTTAAGATATCATGTTCAGATATGTTCGTCTCCAGCAGGTTAGCATGCTCCTCTGAGATTCTTTTGAAGGACACCCCTGTAAGCTTTGGTCTCCTCTCTCCCTTTTAGAGATCAGTTTCGAAATTGATAAGTGAGAGGCCACTTTCTTTACATCCTTTACATAAATTAAAGCGATGAGAAATATAAGGGCTAGAACCTGTTGGACTTAATTCTACACAAGTAAAAACCTACAGAACCTGTCAATTTACTATTGTTCTGATACGGTTTCAAACAAAAAAAAATAGCCAAATATACTAATACATATATAATTCTCACTGCGTATGCACACATATACACACGTTATATACATAATGATGTACAGTGCACACACAAATGCATATATCAAGTAAAAAACTATTGACATGTTCTCTGCAAATACATATGAAAATTATACCAAAATGGAAACAAGTTGCATTAGTCTTCTTAGAAATCTGATATAGTCTAAGGTACATATGTGAGAAAAATGATACAGAGGATCCATTAAACGTTTTAAATTATGTAAATTATAACAAAATGGAAACAAGTTGCATTAATCTTCTTAGAAATCTGATATAGTCTAAGGTACATATGTGGGGGAAAACGATAGAGTGGATCCATTAAACATTTTGAATTGTGCAACTGTCTTGCCCTGAGTCAACTAGCTAGGTCACTGAAACCGGTCTCTAAGCATGACATAAAGGAAGCATCAAAGAATTATACGTTTATGCAAAAATACCAAATCTATATACCAAAACAAAATTGATTATATATATAACCACTAAACCAAATTAATTAGGACTGACAACCTAGAAACTAAGTCAAACCTGAAGCATAGCAAATGATGCCAAATAAAAAGGGTTCATCCAACCTCTCATAGAGATAGTATATCCCAAGACATTCTCATAACCACTGGCAATAAGCCTAAAACCCTAATGAGAAAATGCAAAACCACTAGTGATCTCACCTCCATAGTTCACAAATGCATGCAAAACATAATAATAAAATACGAAAGAAAATATCGAAGAGAAACAATCAATGAAATAACTTAACTTTGTTTCCATTTTCTCTAGCAATGAATTGTCTCAACCGTCCTTATATCACAGTCTTTCCCATAACCAGAGGCTTAGGAGGAGAAAGAGATCTAATTTCAGGTGCAGAACTAGGAAACAACGTGTTGAGCTTGTGCATGAGGATGTCAGACCTCAACGAAATCTCGTTTAAAAGGAACTGCTGAACAATTGGTTTTTTAAACCATTCCAAAACAGAATCTCCAGGAGCCCTCAAAACAACCTTACTAACCTCAAATGGGGACTCTACAGAACTCAGAATCTGTGAAATCACAATCTTAAGAGTGGGCCCTGTAACCAATTTAATACGTCTTGGGACAACACCATAATATAGCGTGCGCTTCCTAAACCTATGGAGCGTATGCACAACAGCGATGAGAGCAGCTCCAACTGACAAGTTCCTAACGTCCAATGACCATGCAATGTGTTGATAAAAAACTATGGCCTTTGGAAAAAGTTTATTCTCATAAGAGACTTTCCACACACAATGAGCTCTGTTTATTTGACCCATCAACACAAGATAATTAAGAAGAACATTGACAAAGTACCTGGAAGCACCCTCTTCCAGTTCATAATTGATTCCCTGGAAGAATTCTCTCACAAACGACAAAACAGGTTTCTTCCTCTGCTCAGGACCCGTAAAGAGTCCACGCATGAAAGAGTGTGCTTTATGTTTTGTGGCACTTAATATCGTCATCAAATGCCTTTCATTCTGCTCATCCTGGCACCTGACAAGATGGGCAAGTATGGACGTATATAAAATGAGATCAACCTTAGCAGCAGAGTTCACATAAGTGTCGAGAAGAGGCTTGGCTGATTCATACAACCCTTCTTCATGCATGACTCAAAGAGCTGCCTAATTATGAAGTTATTTGTTCGTACACCAGATGAACCCATGAACCGTAGCCATTTCAATGCAAGATCAACTGACCCATCCTTGATATAGATCATCAGAACATCACTAGCACTTACATCAACAGAATAGCCCATAGCTTTCATTTCAAGCAAAATCTTGGCGGCCACATCCACAAGATTAGCCAAGACTGATAAGAGAGCAGTATATGTGCTCAAACCTGATCTTAAACTCGCATTTGTCATTGAGTTATAAAGCTTCATAGCAGAATCTACTTGTCCAAAAGAAGCGTGCATTTCTAACAAACAAGAGTAGGTAGATGGGGTTGGCAGAAACCCGGCTTTCTCCATGTCTAAGAAAACTGACATTGCAGCTTCAAGTTTCCCAGACTTTGCGTATGCTTCCACAATTAACGAATACAAGCCATAATTAGGCCTAAATCTTGCTTTTTTCATCTCATCCCAAAGCCTTGAAGCCGTTTCCCACTTCCCAGCTTTGACAAATGACTCAATTAAAGACGCAAGCATCATAGGTGATGAGTTCATTCCTAAACCCTGCATTTCCATGTACACTTTCATTGACATGTCCAACCTCCCAGCTTTACCCATCAAATCAACAAGTGACGCAAATACCGGAAAGTTATGTTTAATACCTTTCTCTTTCATTTCTTGGAAAAGCTTAGCCGCGGCATCAAGACGTCCTGATTTTGCCAAGTTTGGTATGAGCAATTCATAAGTCGGCCCATCCAACGAACAGCCCGCCCCTTCCATCGTCTCATATATCTCAAATGCCTTATAAGGCAGACCCTTGTTAAGAAACAGTGTTATAAGCGAATTATAGCTGGGTATCGATCTTACACCCTGAGTCTTGGATTTTCTTAAAACAACAGAATGAAATGCTGAATCACATGGTTGTATGCAGACACGAATAACAAAGAAGAAACAACACTGTTGTTATTAGTCTTATTACCACACTCTTCTCTAATCATCTCATCGAATAACGACTGAATTCCTTCAAAATCTCTTACCAGGATCAAAGAGTAGAGTGTAGCTTTCATCATTTGGAGAATACCAAGATTGTCTTTTCGCCCATCGAAACAAACCTAGTGAACCATCTGCGTCTCCTCCTATTTCCTTCAAGGCTTGATTTAGATGAGACGTGTTGGGTACGAATTGGAGTTTATCTAATTGGGTCTCCATTTCGGGCCCCCATTTCCATCTCTTGACAATCTCAATTATCTTCCCAACAGCAGAAGCATTCAAAAATGGCTTCTTAAATCCATCCACCATAACATGGTCATCAACCCCTGGCTCAACAGACCGAACTCCCTTCCCTGAGTAAATCACCTTACCTGATTCATCCAAATACTCAATATCTTCAGTACTCCATTCACTACTGGAAGAGATGCTTCTAGTGTTTCCAAAAAATATTTGGGGAAAAGCCTTAGAATCCTTGATGAATCTGTAAAAATCTCCCATCGTTCTGTAAAAATCATGACGTGTGATATTGCGTGAAGCTTCTCTATAGGCATTAGGGCTAATTACTATCACACAAACCCAGACGACAAATAAAACAATCAACTTAGGGCTAATTTTCTCAGTATGTGTAAGTCATGCTGCTGCAATGTAAATTAGTGAACTTACCTCGACATCCATGAAGAATGTAAGTACCCAAATGTTAACAGCCTTTGTAGCATTCATGTGCACATTACTATCGTAAACTTTCTTAAGATTGGGTCTGCCCCTCGTAGGCCGCCCTCGGCCAGATCTGCACGGAGGTCACCGATCTGCTGCGATCTCTCCCAATCTGCTACGTTTTTTTTGGCTGACAGAGAGGTTGTCGCTGTAGAGAGTCTCCAAGCACGGAGAGTCGCCGACCTCGACCGGATCTGCACGGGGAGTCGCCGCCCTCGGCCAGAACTGCACGGAGAGTCACCGATCTGCTACGTTCTCGCCTGACTTTCTGCTGCTGTGAAAGTCCCCGCGAGTGTGGAGAGCTCAAATCGGGTTCGAGAGAGAGCAGATCTGGTTCGACTCCGACTCATATCTCTCTTTTTCGAATCTTAACAGCAGGCGAGAGCTTCTTCGACTCCGACTCAGATTTTCACAGATCCGACTCGATCCAGCCGGTTGGGGAGCTCTGATCGATCTGTTGCCGATTGAGTAGATCTGTTTCTGGGCGAATCGATTTGATGACAACTCGATAGACTTTGACATGACTACCACGGACAGGCCACTGGGGAGCGAGGGAGCCGCAGTTGGCAAGACGACCGGCACTCCTTCGTTTGCACAGATTGTGGGACGGTTCAGACCTAATGAAGTTGATGAGTCACCCATAGACCATGTGTATTCAACTTTTGATGGTAAGCCCTCTGTTTCTCTATCGAATCTGGATCTTGAAAGAGGCAAGATGTATATGAAATATGCTTTGGTGATGAAGTTTGCTCAAGAAAGACCTTACCTAAGTGACATTAGAGATGCAGTGACTAAGTATTGGGGCATTTTCGGTGAATTTACAATTGGTGCCTTAGACTATCGACATGTTCTAATCAAGTTTGAATCTGAAGAAGCAATGATCAAAGCTATGGCAAGAGAGAAATGCAATATCAAAGGGTACCCTTACAAGCTTTCAAAATGGGATTCTTCTTTTGATAGCAAGAGAGACTCCCGCAACAAACCGGTATGGATCGAACTCCCTCGTTTACCATTGGTTCTTTTCCAGCCTAAACTTCTCAAAGTAGTTGTAGAATCGATTGGTAAATTTTTAGCCATGGACAACCTTACAAGGCACCTCTTAAGACCATCTGTAGCTAAGGTTTGTGTTTGGATGAATATTTCAAAACCGCTTCCAGACAAAATATGGATACAAGCTCCAGATCTACCAGGTTTCTGGCAACATATTAGGTATCCTTTTCCACCATTGTATTGCAACCAATGTGGCCTTCAAAGCCATACTGATCAAACATGCTGGGTGAAACACCCTGAGTTGAAAAAGTCAGTACCAACCCAACAACTATCGGAGAAGGAAAAAACTAAGGAGGGGTCGGAAAATGCTGATTAGGAAGGATTCAAAAGAGCAGAAAACAAGAAGCACAATAAACAATACTATCAACAAAAGACTACAAATCTTCCAGTCATTCCGGATTCGGCTAATGGGGCAAAGAACAAAGTTGAAGTTGAAATCAGTTCAGAAAAGTTGAACTCAGCCAAGAAGATGGACTCAAATTGTGGATATACTTCTGAAGAACTAACACATTTGACGGATGCAGACAAAGTTATGCTCAACAGCTTTGCTCATAATGCAAATGACATCAAGGTTGCAATGACAGAAGAAAATCAGGCTGCAGTTGTAGAAGACCAGGAAATAGAAAAGAATGACAACGAATTGGTGGAAGAACATGGAAGTAAGTACCCAAATGAAATTGTGCCCAACTCAAACGATGATGATAAAGTAGGAGAAGTCAACAACATGCCGGCAGCCAATAGTTCAGGTGCAAAGAAAGACAACAGCTCCCAGGATGATGGTGTGCAATTCGGGCATTGCAGTGCGATACAACTCACCGAAGCATAACTGAATAAAGCGAAAGGTTTTCTTCCTCTTCCTGAGATTGAATATGCGTTAACGATGGTAAATGAATACGAAAAGGGGAATGTAGTTCCTTCTACATTGCAAAAAGCTATTGCAAGTCATGGAAAATATGCAGTGAATGCAAACTACATTTGGTTAAAAGATGTATGGGAAGAGGATAAGAACGGCACATGCAATAGATTGAGACAGGAAATTTGTCAGGTTCTTGAAGAAGAGCATGAGCCAGGCCTCTCCAGTGATGATGATGTGTTTACAGAACCGGCTGCAAAGACGTTCTCTAACACCCACACCAAAGATTTTCGACTCTGTCCCCGAAAATCCAATAGAACTAAGAAAGCAAACAAAATGTACAAAGGCTGAGTTGGTTTATAGTCTAGGTTTGTTTTGGTGAATCCTCTCTTGTGAGAGTTTGTTTCAGTATTTGCTTTTACTTTTGTTTCATTTGTATAAAGGTTTTGGGGTTCTTAAAACCCAGCTCGATTTCCAAAAAAAAAAAAAAAAAAAAGATTGGAGCTTGATTTCCAGGGTTAGTAATAGAGACCTTGACCTTTTGCTTTTTTTGGACTCATTGGGTTGGGCCTATTATACGTGTCGAGATTGAAACGTATGTTCCTCGTGATAGATGATTTTTTGCCACGTGTATTATCGTGATTAGAGTCTTATTTGATGTATCATCAGTCACTCCCACTAGTCACTGACCATGCTTGCATGGCCACACTCTACAACGGTTGGCTTTTCGACTTCATCATTGTTTTTCTGCAAAGCGTTAAATGTCGTTAATAGTTGTCGATACGATTTCTACTTTGTTGTCTCATTAGCCTGTTCGTTTCGGTGCAATTTTTGGGATTTCGTGCAACCATCATATCTCACACGTCTTCCCATTAATAGTTTTTTCGTTGCCCAACCCTATAAAAGGGTGGAAGAGATCTGTGTTTTTTTCTTTACGCTATCTCCATTATCAGAGTTTGTTTTTTCTCATTTTCTTCATTCTTTTTCTTGCATGATTCCTTCCTCATGGCTTCTAACAAATGTCTTAGTGGGGATGAACTTGTTGCCTGTGAGTCATTCTTTGAACCTAGGCAAACGATACAAGGGACTTTGGACTATGTTCGTCAAACGTTATCTCTTCCATCTAATCTGGAGATGTTTTACCTAGGATCAATGAAAGTCTTGCTCGTCCGAGGCTTGGTTACAATGGCATGTTCAAGTCTGGTTTTTGACTTCCGGCTCCATAAGTCTTTTAGTCTTATTTGGACATTTTGGGCATTGCTTTTGTTCAGATGGGTCCCAACGGCTAGAGGATGATGGTTTCAACCATGGTGAGAGTTATTCTATCCGACATTCCCTTGAACGAGAAGGCTATGCATTCTATGGTAAGGTTTTTGGTAAGCAATAGTCGTATTGCTTTCTCCGTTCGCTTATTTGTTTTGGGAAGCTTAAGGACGATTACAGTTCCTGGGCAAAGCCTTGGTTTTATGTGTCCATGGATTCTGGATATTTCAAGTTTTGCAACCGGCCCATTTTGCGGACATTCCGAGAGCCCGGGAAGTGGAGTAAACTGCATCTGACTGCAGTGGAGTAGAAAGTCCGTGAGCGGTTTCTCTCCCTTCCTCAAGCCCCTATGGAGGACTTTCTAGCCCTGGATGTCGTTGAGCGTAGTGGCTTGTACACTATGAACGAAGTGAAGCATGCTACGTTTCTTGAGGCTCGAAATTCTGAAGTTACTATTGCTCATGTTGGCCATGTCGTCATCTCTGACGAGGCGGAGGAACATACGGCTCTTGTTAGCATTAGTGATGCTAACATTTGAGCTCCGTTGAGAAAGGCACGGATCTCGATGCTCCTGCTACTGCTGGTGGTGCTGGCTTGACCACTAGGAAGAGGAAGGCCCCCAGGCCTGCTAGCCCGTTGAAGCAGTTGTTGGTTAGTCCTGGCCATGTTCCAAAGTGAAAGAGGCTTGCTGGTTCTACTCAAGGGGTTGCTCAGACTGCTTCTCGTCCAAGATCAGTTGGAAAAGAGGATGAAGACGAGGCTCGTCTTGCTGCTCAAGAGGTTGAGGAGATTAATCAAGCTCTGGAGAAAAGTAACATGGAGGTCTCTCATCTGTTGGACGAGTATGAAAGAACCTTCATCTCTAATCACGATGTGCCTGACTTTGCCAAGTTTTCGAATGATGATCCTCGTGTCATAAATAATAGGATGAGACAGTTGTCTCGTGATCCAAATAGCACGAAGACCATAGTTGACTTTGACTACAACCCTATGTTTTTCGAGGTTGAAGTTGACCGTGGTCAGAGTTCTAAGTCTCTTCCTCTTCCTTCTCCAACTCGTGCTGATGTAGCGGAGTTGCATGCTTTTTCTCTTGCTTGTCCCACGCTTGCCACTGTTGTCCTAAAGAAGAATGGTAAGAGTAGTACTTCTGTCATCACCACCATTCCGAATATCAACCCGATTACCAGAGGCGGGGCTTCAATTCTTCCAAATCTCACTATCCTTCATCCATGGATTGGTTGGAAATAGCATGTTCCTAAAGAAATATGTATCAACTCGGAGAAGTTTAGTTGGTTCTTTGAGATAGATATCGAAGATAGTGTGTGTAATTAGATTGTCTAGTGGCATAAGCATTTGGTTGAGAGGGTCCCAATGCGGGTGTTTCGGCCAAGTGATCACCTCGATTAGGGTCTTAAACAGATAATGGAGATAATGAATCACCTCACTTATGCTGGGATGATGGGGGGGTATGTGATCATGTGACAGTCGTGGAAAAGAATATGGTGGGGCAGGCGTTGCTGCTTACTCACATTCTACATCAATTTGAGGAGCTGAATGCGAGACCATGCGGAGCAGGAGAAGGCAGTTGAGGTTGCTTGGGGTTCGTTGAAGGAAGCAGAGTCTATCCGGGACAAGTTTGTTGTTGAACTTGAAACCTCGGAAAAGGAGATGAACTTGCTTCGTAATCAGTTGGATGTTGTTCAGAAGGAGTTATCTAGTGAAAAGGCTGGTCGTGACGAGGCAATGCATTCTGCTGATGGGCATTATGCTTATCGTATGACCGTTGAGGAACGAGTAGTGCAGTTGACCGCTGAGTTCGCAAGTGTTAAGTCGGAAACTTCTGCGAAACTCACCACTGTTGAAGGAGAACTTGCGTCGACCAGGAATAAGCTTTCGACGGTTACAGTTAGGTTGAGGACTGTAGAAGCAGTGGACTAGAAGAGGATCGTTGATAGCCGAATTGACATCATCGAATTTATTGAATCGGATGAGGGTCTCGATCTGTAAAAATATCGTGACTTGGCTGACCAAGTCTTTGACGACGACGATGAGGGATATGTTCCAAATCCACCAAGTGATCTGGCTAACGAAGCAACCGTCTTCTCCTCCCTCCGATCATGTTGTTGTAGTCGAGACTGATCATATCGATAGAGGTACAACACCACCACCATCTGCTGAAAAGAAGGGTCCAGCTCCTTCCAAATACAAGACTTTGTTTCCTCCCACTGATCATGTCGCTGCAATCAATGCTCAACCACCTCCATCTGTCCCTACTTTGAATACTTCTACTATTTCTTCTCCAACTATTGTATCTTCCTCCCCAGATGTAACCGAATAAATAATTAATGAAAAAAAAATCTCTTCTTGTTTATGCTTGTGTGTTTTTTGTTTTCTTTGTCTTTTTTCGTAGTGATTGTTTTTCTGATCTGCATGTATCTTCTTATATATTGTGTCTTTTGAGATTGTCGTAGTCATAGCTTGACTAACGTCTAGACTAACCTTGTTATCTAGTCATAGACAATAAATATAGTCTAACTTCGTCGTTCTTATTTTTTATATCTCTTCGTCTAACTTAGTAGTTTAGACTTGGTTGAATTTCCGCTATTGAACTTGCTTCTTAGTTGTCTGAAACTTTTGATTGACTCATGACTTGTTAGATGTACTCCGTGATCTGATATGGTGATCGGATTAGAGACTATATGACTAAGTCTGACTTAGATTTCCTGGCTTCCTTAGGTACACTTCGTGGTCCAACTTGTTGGTCGGGCTAAAAGATTTTTTGAGTAAGTCTGACTTGTACGTCCAGACTAAACACTTTTTGTGGTACGTCATGTTATTCGGGTAAGTAGTTTTACGAGTAAGTCTGGCTTATACGTTCAGACTTTTAAGTGCACTTCGTGTTTTGACATGTTAGTCGGGCTAGAAGATTTTTTATTAAGTCTAACTTATAGTCCAAACTTTTTTAATATACTTCATGGACCGACATGTTAGTCGGCCAAAAGTTTTACGAGTAAGTATGACTTATACGTCTAGACTTTTAAGTACATTACATGGTCAGACATGTTAGCCGAGCCAGAAGATTTTTTATTAAGTCTGACTTATACATCCAGACATTTTGAATATACTTCGTGGTCCGACATGTTAGTCGGCCAAAAGTTTTACGAGTAAGTCTAACTTATACGTCCAGACTTTTAAGTACACTTCGAGGTCCGACATGTTAGTCGGACCAGAAGATTTACAAGTCTGACTTATACGTCTAGACTTTTAAATATCCTCGTGGTCCGACATGTTAGTCAAGCCAAAAGATTTACTAGTAATTCTAAGAATTTTAAATATCCTTCATGATCCGACATGTTAATCGGGCCAAAAGTTTTATGAGTAAGTCTGACTTATACATCCAAACTTATTAAGTTCACTTCATGGTTGATCGGACCAGAAGTCCTATGGTACGTCTGACTTATTTGTCCTGACTTTTCTAAGCTTGCTTTGTGGTCCGACTTTTTGGTCAGGCCAGAAGGTGTACGAGTAAATTCCTAGTATGACTTTGATGTCCTAACTATATTAGATTGTTGGAACACGAGACAAAAGGGTTCCTGGAATTTTGAGGTTTATTGATAATACTTCTTCGGGTGTTCGACATTCCATGGTCTTTTTAGCACCATTCTAATCTTCCAACCAGCATGTTCATGGTCTGTTGATTTTCACCACTTTGTATGGTCCTTCCCAGTTTAGGTTCAGTTTACCCACTCCTGGTTTTTTTGTATTGAGTTAGACTTTTCTGAGTACCCAAGTGTCGATGCTAAATGTGCGGGGATTTATATTTTGTTATAGTAACTGACCATTCTAGTCTTGTTCATCATATCTTATGGCACCCGTAAGTGTTATTTTAGAGTTACTACTGCACTTTCAGTGTTACACAACCTTTTCAATCAGTGA
Source organism: Berberis vulgaris (assembly GCA_963556465.1). Taxonomy (NCBI): domain Eukaryota; kingdom Viridiplantae; phylum Streptophyta; class Magnoliopsida; order Ranunculales; family Berberidaceae; genus Berberis; species Berberis vulgaris. The sequence goes on along the minus strand of OY747124.1, from coordinate 73,919,960 downwards.
CGACAAAATTATGGCAATGGAATGCAAAATGAACTAAAATCCTAACAAAGAAAAGTACAACTTTTGGATTGAAAATTAGGGCGATTCGAACAGTGAAACGAATGTTTCGAAGAAGAGGAAGAAGAAGATAGAGGGATAAGGAGGGATCAAAGTTTATGGTTAGGTGACCCCTAGGAGACCGTATGCTTTATTTGCTAAAGAAAATTGGACTATGCCTAATTCGTTGCCATGGAAATGACTAATGACTTTGACATAACAAACAATATACAAAATGTTATTCTCGGCTAACCTTCTAGCTATCTCCGCTAGGGTAGTCATGATTTCTTGGTGCGCATCCAATTATCGGCCATCCTTTATTATTGGTGTATAGACAACTGTTCTTAGAGCTCCACCTGTTTGTTTAAATGATATTCACATAAACATCATTAAATTACCTTTTTACTTGTACATGTTATTTGCTTCATTATTTATTTATTTTTAATTATCTCATTTTCATGATTTTGTAGGAATAAGAGCTTAAATAATGAAATTGTATCAAAGTGAAAAGTCGGGGGAACAATTATTTGACAAACTCAATGAGTGGTACCAAGTGACAGTTACGGTGAATTTGCAAGATGCTACAACAATACAATGTTGAACTCCAACAAACCCAAACTGGTGTGAATCAAACCAAGCCCAATCCCAAAAGGACCTAGAACCTAACTTGAACAAATGAAAGGAAAACTCAACGGAGTCATCTTATGGGCAGGTACAAAACGCAAAAGATGGATGGAGAGCTCTTCTTCCCTAATTCACCATCATCTCGCAGCCCTTGACTCATTGCTCACACTCGTCTTCCTCCCTAATTCAACCCATCATGCAACCTTTTTCTTCCTCGATTCAGGCCGTCACCACCATCATTCACGCCATGTTTTCTCTTCATTTTCCTCCCGCGATTCCCCCCCCCCCCATTTCCTCTTATCACTATACCACACATCAACACCCAATCACGTTGCCTCTTTCTTATCCATTTTACTTAACCAACAACAACGGTTCTCAACCCACCACCTTCTATTTCAAAGACATCACGATAGTTGAAATTGCTTGGAGTTTCTAAAAGGATAAGGGAGTCAATTATGGGTGGGTTTGTAATACCAATTTGAAGAAGGAAATTTTGATTCATATGTGAAGCTTTTGGTAGTGGAAAAAGTTGATCTTTAGGGGTTGAATTGGGAAGTTTCTATAGTGATAAAACTCTGATTTTAGACTAAACTCTCCTTCATGTCCTATTTTGGGACACGGGGGGGCTCATGCGCACAAAGCGCAGGATGAGGTCCTGTGCACAGATCTGGATCGTCAGATCTGTTGGACGGATCAGATCCTCAATTTTCTCTCTCTTTACAAAAACTCAATTTTTTTTATCTCTCTCTGTGATAGGCTGCTTTGTTTTTATCTCTCTCTACTGAAGAACAGAAGACCAAAAGAACCCCATTGATGAAATTTTTTTGAAATTATATGTAAAATCAAGGAAAAGAACATATGATCAAAAGAAACCCATTGTTCAAATGATGTTTTAACTCAAAACAGAGAAAACCCATTTTGATTCATTTAGCTATTATGAACACAAAAAAGTGAAAAACACATTTAGTGAACAAAAAAATGGAGTTCATGAGAGATTCAAATCAAGTTGAAACACAAAACAAAGAATAACTCATTTGGATTATGGATGTTTAGAAACAACCCATTGTATTTAAGAAGCTAAAAAAATCCTAAAAATATATTGTTCACTAGAAAACTGAATCAAATCATGTTTGAGACTCAAAACAAAGACAAACCCATTATGATTTTACAAGTTTTTTGCATTAACCCATTAACTCAACGAACTCAAAAAATAAGAAAAACTCAATCAAAACACTTGAAAGTCAAAACTATGATAAAAACCCATTTTATATTGAAAACCAATAACCTTTTCATGAAAATTGTTCAAAATCAACTCCAAAAATGATTATATGAAAACCCCACTGACACAAAGACATCAAAAAACCATAATAGTGTGCATAAGGAAGCTTACCTTTCTGTTGCTAAGCCACCAATGTTTATTCTCTCCACCAATCAAAGGTGGAGTAATTGCAGCCATGGTTTCATCAACCTTTTCTCTCTAACTCAAACTCAACTCAAAACACCTTCATTCTCCTATCTTTCTAGTCTCTACTACCAAAAACTAAAAAAACAAAAAAACTAAAAACAAAACTCTATATACACAACAAGAGAAAGAGAGAGAAGAAAAGATAAAAGAAGAAACAAATAATGAATGAAGGACTTGAAGTTAGATTTCCTTGTGTAAATAGTGTTGCAAAATTTTGCCAACTTTGACTCATAAAAAAAAAGCCTTTCAAATTCTTAGCTGGCACTCTCACTCTATCACTTTCTCTGTTTCAATCTTACCTCACAAGTTCCTCTATTTTTCGCCATTGTTGTTCAGTAGAGAGAGATAAAAACAAAATTGAGTTTTTGTAAAGAGATAGAAAGTTGAGGATCTGGACCGTCCAACAGATCTGTGCACAGGACCTCATCATGCGCATTGTGCGCATGAGCCCCCCCCCCCCCCCCCCCCCCCCGGGTCCCCTATTTTGGGTCTCTCTTGTTATGGGGACATGTTCTGTTTTCTGGAAGGCATGGTGTGAGACCCTTGTGTGGGCGAACCTGAGGGGGAGGGTGAGGGTTGAAGCCCAATAAGCCCAGACCCAAGAGGGTTGGCAAGCTACAAAGAGGGGATAGTCCCACATCGCCTGGGTTCGGAAGGGGGATGTTCTACTTATGTGCGAAGTTGGATCCTCATAGTAACAACGCGTTTTAAAGCTGTGCGGGCCGGTTGGGCCCAGAGCGGACAATATTGTTACTGTGCGAATCGGGTCGTTACAGAATGGTATCAGAGCCTGACCCATCTGGAAGTGTGCCGACGTGGACGTTGGGCCCTAAGGGGGGGTGGACTGTGAGACCCTTGTGTGGGCTGACCTGAGGGGGAGAGTGAGGGTTGAAGCCCAATAGGCTCAGGCCCAAGAGGGTTAGCAAGCTACAAAGGGGGGGATAGTCTCACATCGCCTGGGTGCAGAAGGGGGATGTGCTACTTATGTGCGAGGTTGGATCCCCATAGTAACAACGCGTTTTAAAATCGTGTGGGCCGGTTGGGCCCAAAATGGACAATATTGTTACTATGCGGATCGGGTCATTACACATGGTTTGGTGTCTATCTGCTCTGCTAGTACTACATTGAAGATGGAGATTGTCGACCCTAAAGCTACGACAACCACGACCACCATCAACTTTTAGACTCCACGGTGATGAGAAAATGAAACCATTCAAGTTTATAGAGTTTGTTTTAATTTATTTTATTGTTATCTTGTACTTAATTGACAAATACAATATCTTTCGAAATATTGATAATTTGCTTTCACCCATTATATCGAATTTATATCTAGACTAGCCAGTACTTAGATTACTCTTAGTTAATATTCGAAGCTTAATTTTTAATTGTTTAAGTTAAACTTGTGATTGTGTGTACGGCTGCAAGACACTCAATGCTAGGGTTTATATATTTGCTGAAGTTAATTGTGAATGGTTTTAGTGATCATATCGATGCATTCATTCCTAACGCTTCTTATTTTATGAAAACAATAATTTAGATTGAAACGATTCTCGAAGAAACTAATGGTGGATTCGATGCCTTGGTCCACTTTTTCAATTTAATTTTTCGTTGTTTTATTTCATAACAGTATAAAATTTGCATGTTGTAACCCCCTTTCTTAAATTAGTTTAATCAGACTGAGAATGACGCCCGACTCGGAAACGTATAGTCAAAGTTCCAAAAATTTCGTCCACGCTTACTTATTAGCAAAACATGTTTTAAATAATCATTCTTTGGATAAGCGATGAAGAGTACACCGTTCAAACAGAAAGACCAAACGATGATGGGGGTTAATCGGATTTGACCCGTGTTTGCTCTGTGTACTAGTAATACAACCGTGCACTTGAAGTAATTAAAATTAGTTTTGATTAGGATATTAATTTATGTTGGTTAAATTTACATCAGTAAAAGCTCTTGTCGTGCTCTATCCCGATCCTTTTATAGAAGAACAAAATAACGTTGTGGAGTATCAATGTACATGCTATATATAAAGGTAACCATATATATGGTTGTCACTAGGTTAAGGATGAAAGGGTGCTAGGGATGCCAGGGATATATGATTGGGGAGAATAAGGGGGACGAATTGGTGGTGGGGAGGCGGAGTGGGTATAGTCGAAAATGTGTGTGGTGTCAAGAGAAGGGGAAGGGGTGTTTTGGCATCAAGAAATGGGGGAACAGATGCTAGAGACAATATAGGGAAGATGGCGAAAATTGTTCAAAACCCACATCTCATGCGTTTTTTAGTACAACAAATTTTTTTATTTATTTAAACAAAAGTTCTATTTGTCGAGGAAACCAACGAGGGAGGGAGGGAGGACCCTCCATCTCCCTCGCAATGTGTGCAAGTGATGGGAGGCACGCATCGCGAGGGAGATGGAAGGTCCTCCCTCGCTGGCTAGAATCACTCTTATTTAAAAAGTGGTAGATATACTACAATTATCTTACAAAACTTGTATGTAATAAACTAAATGAAAATATACAAAATTTCATAAGACAATTTAGTATTTCTACGTTATGATCTTCATAAATATAATTAAAAATAATATATGTACAAAACTATGAGTTTTCAATTTTTTTTTGAGATATGGGCTCTGTACTCTCCTACCGGCTAGATATCACATTCCATGCTAAAAATAAACCCAATTTATACTGTGGCCTATTCGAGTTGCTCTTAACACCTACATGTAAGTAAAATTTAAAATTGCCTTTTTGTTCACCCTTTTTGGTAAATTGGTCTAAAATCTAAATCAGGGCCCCAAATCAAGCTGGAGACAATGAAACGTGAACACGAAGTGGTTAGTTAGGGTGGCCCCATGAAATAATGGTTGCATGGCTGTCAGCCGTCTAACCACGGTTAGCTAACTCGACCCAGGTTAGAATCCAAGTCACCATCCCTCTCCCGCTCTCCCTGTCCCTGGTCTATATAAATAAATAAAAACAAAGTAATGTGGCGAGAAACGAAAGCCATCGGAAAGGCGTCTTAATAAACGCCTCTCTTCCTTTGCTCTGTAATCTCTTCTTCTTCTCTCTCCTTCGTTCGCTCGCTTAGATCGTCTGCAAAGTAGCGAAAATGAGAGAGTGCATCTCGATCCACATCGGTCAGGCCGGTATTCAGGTCGGAAATGCGTGCTGGGAACTTTACTGCCTCGAGCATGGCATTCAGGTAAACCATTTCTTCTCATCTCTCTCTTCGAATCTTTTCTTCTTCGATTTATTCTTATACATCGTTTTCTATTCTCTCTGTTTCATCACAAATATATGTTAGGCCGTGCCGCATTGAGTTATTTTCAAGATTTGCCTTCAGATCTATGTTTTCGCTCATCTGATTGTTTCGTATCAATTACATCAGTTATTGTTTTTGTAGATCTGAGTGTTTTGTATTTCGAATCATTAGATCTGCTTGCTTGTTAATTGAGATTTCGGCTTCAGTCTTATATCATTCGGTGAATGTGTTTTGATCTGGTTACTGCTCTTGTACATCTGCGTGCTTCACATTTTGAAACCAAGGTTTTCATTGAAATCATGTTTCAATCTATATTATTCTGTGAATGTGTTTTGACATATTTTGATCCTTTATCCATGATTGAGTATTTCAGCTTCCAATTGATTTTCAGAAATATCTGTTGGAGCTGTATTCGTATTGTCTGGAATGTGTTCATATAGTTGAAGTTGTTCAGATTTACTGATTGTAAACATGAAATCATCAGTAAACATGAAATCTTTAGATCTGTGATGTTTTTGTGTTTCTTCCTCTAATCAAAGCTCATTTGATATTTGTTTTTGAAATCGAAAATCTATTCTGAATGCTACATTACATCTCATGTTTTATCGTTTTAAACATGATTTCTTTGTTTAATATTTGAAAATTAATCCGTTATTTTGTATTCAATCAATACTCTACTCTTGTTTATTTGTTTAGTAGATGAATTCAAATCCGCAAATGTGTGATCAGTGACTAAAGGTTTTCCTACTTAATTGATTCACAAGCTCACATTCAATTAACTTGTTTGGAAAAAACTGTTTCTGCGTGTCTAAAATGTTATTGCCAATGTTTTTCTTGAACCCTATGATCAGCTAAGAAGCTTTTGTTTTCTGATATTTGGTTATAGCTATTTCTTAAAATTGTGAAGTCATAATGATTTCCTTGTGTAATCCTCGAAAATAATACTACTTTTCATTGATCATTTCCAAGGATTGTGATTTCATTTTTCAAATTAATTCGGTCTTTTGATTTTAAGAAATATTTCAGTGTGTAAAGAAAAAATGTAAAAAATTTAAGAATACATGAAATATATATAATGAATTTCGAGAGTATATGAAATATATGAAAAAAATTTATGCAAGTAAATAAATCTATTATACACATTAAATGAAGCCTAAATACCAAGAAATGAAACAAGCATGATATAAACATATAATTAGAAAATCAAGGGGTGGTTTCAAATTTCAATATATAAGTAGAAGGGGGTGGTTTCAAAAATCAATAAATAATTAGAAGAAATGATAATTAAAAGAAACAAAGCCCCAAAGTTTATGAAAAAAAAAACCTGAAATTGTTTTTAAAAAAACCCTCGAAAAAGTGTAATTTTTGGTAGCGGATTTTTGTATTTTTACGAAAAAATCCCGAAAATTTCAGAATTTTTTTTGAAATAACCCTCGAAAAAAATATAATTTTTTCTTTCGCCCATTTTCTTTTCGTAATTTCAAAAAAAAACGAAATTTCGCGAAATCACATTCCTTGATCATTTCATATTCGGTCAAATCTCCTATTGATTATTTGTTGTTTCATGTATGATCTACGAATGTGTTGAATTAGTAATGGCTATCCCCAATTGATTCAACAATTCTTATTAGATAATTTTCTTTGAAAATTACCGTTTCTGCATGTCGGGTTTTTCTTATCCCATTTAAGTGTTGGTAGTTTGCTCAGATTTACTGTTATTTGCATAGAAATTACAATCAAATGTTATCATCAATGTGTTTCATAAACCCTAGGATCAGCTAAGAAGTTTTTTGTTTTGTCACTTTAGGTTTTAATTCCTGAAACTTGTGATCAGTTCTAGACTCAATCATAATGATTCTTTGTGTATGTTTGTTCTACAGCCTGATGGCCAGATGCCAAGTGACAAAACTGTGGGAGGAGGAGATGATGCCTTCAACACATTCTTCAGCGAAACTGGTGCCGGAAAGCATGTACCTCGTGCTGTTTTTGTGGACCTTGAGCCTACTGTGATAGATGAGGTGAGGACCGGTGCTTACCGCCAGCTCTTCCACCCAGAGCAGCTTATCAGTGGCAAGGAAGATGCTGCCAACAACTTTGCTCGTGGTCATTACACCATTGGGAAAGAGATTGTTGATCTCTGCTTGGATCGTATCAGAAAGCTTGCTGACAACTGCACCGGTCTCCAAGGTTTCCTTGTGTTCAATGCTGTTGGTGGTGGCACTGGTTCTGGACTTGGTTCACTTCTGTTGGAGAGGTTGTCTGTTGACTATGGAAAGAAATCAAAGCTTGGGTTCACTGTTTATCCTTCACCCCAAGTCTCCACGTCTGTTGTTGAGCCATACAACAGTGTTCTTTCAACCCACTCCCTTCTGGAGCACACTGATGTTGCAGTTCTTCTTGACAATGAGGCCATCTATGATATCTGCAGGCGTTCCCTTGATATTGAACGCCCTACTTACACAAATCTCAATCGCCTTGTCTCTCAGGTATACATGCCTTGGCATCATTGTGTATATGTTAAGTGACATAGATTATATGTAAGAAATTTGATTAAGGTTTTCTAATATGTTTTTTTTTTTTTTTTTTTTCTTATAGGTGATTTCATCCCTGACCGCATCCTTGAGGTTTGATGGTGCTCTGAATGTTGATGTGACTGAGTTCCAGACCAATCTGGTTCCATACCCCAGGATCCACTTCATGCTTTCATCTTATGCTCCAGTCATCTCAGCTGAGAAGGCATATCATGAGCAACTCTCTGTTGCAGAGATCACCAACAGTGCCTTTGAGCCTTCATCTATGATGGCTAAGTGTGATCCCCGACATGGCAAGTACATGGCTTGCTGCCTGATGTACCGTGGTGATGTGGTGCCTAAGGATGTTAATGCAGCTGTGGCCACAATCAAGACAAAGCGCACAATTCAGTTTGTCGACTGGTGCCCTACTGGTTTCAAATGTGGTATTAACTACCAGCCCCCAACAGTTGTGCCTGGTGGTGACCTTGCCAAGGTCCAAAGGGCTGTGTGCATGATCTCCAACTCTACCAGTGTTGCAGAGGTCTTTTCAAGGATTGACCACAAGTTTGATCTTATGTATGCCAAGCGAGCTTTTGTTCATTGGTATGTTGGTGAGGGTATGGAGGAAGGCGAATTCTCTGAGGCTCGTGAGGATCTTGCTGCTCTGGAGAAGGATTATGAGGAGGTTGGTGCTGAGTCTGCTGAAGGTGAGGATGGCGACGAAGGAGATGAGTATTAAGGGATGAAATCTTCATCAGTTTCGTTGATGTTTGTTTGGGGTCTGTCTGTTTGCTTTCTTTGGTTCTGAAAAAGACTATTGTCCTTTAGCTATAGACTCGATAGGTGTTCTGGTACCTGTTTGTGATATTTGTGTGCTTTCAACTTCCTGTGTTTGAACTTTGATAACTCCTCTATATGAATAGCAATGTGCTCCTCTATTATTTGCTGCTGCCTTGTTAATAGTAGATGCTAATCATACTATGGTTGTTGATGATCCCTTGTCTTCTTGGATAGTAACTGAGGTCAGGGTGTGTTCTAAATTGTCAGTTGCAGCACAAGTATTCTTTTATGCTCACAGTGGTAGAATGTTATGCATTTCCCTTACTTTGATGCTCCACCAGGAGGTTGTTTGCTTGTTCATATTGTTCCTTGTCTAACACCACCCATGCTTGTTGCATTTTGCAGTTAAGATTCTTATACAGGTTGTCATGAGTGTTCAACCCACCAGTCCTGATTGCTTGCCTGATAAGATGTGGAAATCTGTTCTTTATGCAGACTTGCCACCAAACCTCTCCGTGCCCCATATGAAGCTGATAACATTTCACCTAGAAGTATCTTGTTCATCCTCCATTCAGAGATTATGACAGCACACCAAATACAAGACTTGTTATGCCTAAATATAATGGTCCAGATCAACCATTGTCTTTGGGACTGCTTTCTGATATGTATGTCCTATTTTATCCTCCGATATTATGTTCCTATAATCCAGTTGCCTATTTTATCCTAGTTCCTTGCCTGAAATGAATGGGTTATTTTGCTTCACCTAACGTGGTTTGAGAATACTTTGGATATTATGTGTACTCAACTGGATTACTCCTTCCAGTATCAACTGAGTGACTGGGAATGGGATACCCTTCCTTCAAATATTTGCTAGAAGGCCATTGTTCCACTCTTCCCACATTAAACTATGCTGCCTTCACAAATTCCATACAGGAATCTATTGTTTTATTGACAATACAAAATATCAATTATCCAAGCATTTAATGATGCGATCCTCAAGTACATCACCATTGTCACTCTATAATTTCTTTTCCAATAACTCACAAGCGCGCATCTGGTGTAATGGATTACTTCGTGAACCTTTTTTAGATTGTGAACCATTTGGTTACTAGAAGAGAGACACTGATAGAATGCATTTCACAACTTGAACCTTCCAGTGACAAACATCTGAAGAATCATTAGAAACCTTGAAATAACATGACATTTGTGACGGTAGACACACTTGGACAAACATACTTAATCCAACAAATCTCCAAGTTTTTAACCATTCGCGAAGTAATAACCAAGAAATTGTCATAATGTCTAATTCGATGAATTCTTTAAATTTAAGTTTTACCAAGTTAGTACTAGGTCCTTTTGGAAGGTTTTCCCTCACACAAAGGAACCTCAGGCCGGGAAGATAGTTCTGAATTGGGAAGGACCATACATGGGGGAGCATGTTAAGTTAGATTTACTATTTTGTATTTTGGCTTGGATAGTTGTCATATCTTGACATTTTGATTAGTTGACCATCATTGCCGAACAGATGCGGAAGATGATATATTACCTGAAATGTTTAACTTTTATTTCTCGGTGATTCTAAATGGCGAGGAAACGAGCGAGGGAGGGGGGGGTGTGACCCTCCATCCCCTCGAGATGCGCACTCGTGTGAATCTCGAGGGGGATGGAGGGTCACACCCCCCTCCCTCGCCCGTTTCCTCGCCGCCTAGCATCACTCTTTATTTCTGCACTGTGATTGGTAGACATCCAACTTCTGAAATGATTAGCTGTGCTAACTTTTTATATTGATGCTCAAATAAGAGGGGGTCTCGGATCCCATGATCCGGATACCTACTTGACGTACAAACCCTGTGGACGCAAGTGATCTAAAGAATCCCCTCTGCAACACCTGTCATGATGCTTGGCATCATTTCAAAGGTAAACCAATACACTGGCATTTGAAACCACTTGAAACATTTGTTTAACCCTATTTCTTCTTCTTTCTGACAACGACGCCATCACCACAAGATTAAATCAAATATCTCTCTCTCTTATGTTCTTCTCTCTCTAGATTAAGCCATATAGAAGAAGACCTGTAAATGCAAAAACAAAGAGAGAGAAGAAGATTGACTGACATCTCCATATGGTAAGTAAGTAAATGCAAAAACACAAGGATTGTTTGTTTCTTACTTTCGACTGTCAAGGAAGTCTGTCCCATCTGTACAAGTGTAATATCTGTTGTAGTTAGTTAAGTGGAAGGAATCCTGTCAGTTTGTTAGGAGTCACTTTCAAAAATCTGTTATTTTCACTATTAAATAGTTCTAACTGAGAGAAGAGAACAATTAGGTCTCCTATTCAATCGAACTTGAGAAAGTGTAATTCTCCCCTTTTTAGGGTTCAATTCAATATCAATTGCCAGTTCTTTCTCTGGGATCTCCATTGTTGAGTCACGGTTGTGATATTTGGTATCAGAGCAAGGTTGTGATTCCCATATTGAAATAATCATGGAAACTAGATCTAAAGAAATGGAGGCAATTCTGGAGACAAGGAAGGCTCAACTAGAAACCATAGAAATGAAGATGATGGCAATGGCAAGCGAGGCACGGGAGAAACGTGTAGATTCACGATTGGAGCAGTGGTTTCAAATGATGCAGAGCACTCGACAAGGAACTGGAATGGCTAAAGGGAGAGCGAGGCACAGGAGAAACGTATAGATTCACGATTGGAGCAATTGATTCAAATGATGTAGAGCACTCGACAAGGAACTGGAATGGCTGAAGGGAGTTCTACTCATACGTCTCAGATCAGTGGATCTACTTAACCACGCAGGGAAACTCCTCTCCATGTTCCATTGGAGAGTCATGGTACGTTTTCTTGCTTACCTAAGTTAGAGTTTTCTTGCTTACCTAAGTTAAAGTTTCCACACTTTGATGGAACAAATCTACGATCATGGATCAAGAAATGCGAGAGATACTTTGAATTCTACCAAGTGATGGAAGAAAACAAAGTGGCAATAGCTTCCATCCATCTAAGTGGTAGAGCAAATCTGGTTTCTTGACTACCAGGTCTGCAATGAAAATCTCAGTTGGACAGTGATCCTACAAAAACTATATGAATGATTTGAGGAGTCAGTTCTTGATAACTATGAAGGATCCTTCAACAAGTTGAAATAAGAGACCATAGTGGAAGATTATTATGATAGGTTTGAAGAACTTAAGTCACTGATTCTTACCCACAATAAACACTTGGACTCTACATATTTTGTGCTCGGTTTCTTGAGCGGATTAAAACCTGAGATTAGAGCTCTAGTGCAAATGCTAAGCCTACTACTGCATTCAAGCCTTCACTCTAGCCACAATGCATGAATCCTCAAGTGGACATAGCCATCTCACAACTAGAACACATACTTACACTACTACTCAACCAAGGCCAGTGAACCAGTCAACTACCACATCCATTGTAGCCTCCATTCCAGTCCAATACTCATCAGTCGTTCACTCATAATGCAAACCGTTCAAAACCTGCCTATTCTTCTACCAACCAAAATACTGCCACATTTCCTTCCTCCACCCCTCATATTAAAATATTGTCACCTGCTCAAATGAAAATAAAAAGAGATAAAGGATTATGCTACAATTGTGATGAACAGTATAGACAAGGGCATTTATGTAAACAACATCACTTATATATAATAGTACCTGAAGAAGAACTGACTGGAAAATAGGCATGTATCCCTGTTGAAACTGAAGATCTAATTTAGGAAAGACAATCAAACATGGAGATGTCACTACATGGCAGTTTCTCTGTGAACACCATATTACTCAAAGGATTGCTAAAAAAGAGAGTTATCTCCATCTTGATTGACACTAGAAGCACTCATTCTTTTGTAGATCCTAGAGTGATCAAGGAAACTAATTGGCCAACTATGTTGACACCACAAATGATAGTCAAAGTGGCCAATGGCCAACAGTTATTCAGCAATGCAGTCTGTTAGAACCTTCAGTGGACCATGCATTGTATTTCTTTTGAAGGGAAGGTGATGGTATTACCCTTAGGGGGTACGACATGGTTTTAGGAGGAGACTGGTTAAAGCCTTTTGGGGACATAGTTATTAACCTACAGAAACTCCAAATCACACCGACTATCAAGAGTAAGCCTGTTACCTTACAAGAGACCACCAATGAGAGTTCATTATATTTCATGGAATCAAAAGGGATATCCAAATTCCTGAAAAAAACACTCCTGCTTTTTTGGCCAGTTGTTCTCTCTTACCCAAACTACTTCACCAAAACATAAAACAAACCCTGTTTTGCTTTAGCTATTATCTGATTTTGCAGATATTTTTCAGATACCATCTACCATGCCTCCCACTAGATCATTGGACCACATAATCCTTCTAAAACCAAACACTTCACCGCCATCACCGAGACCCATAAAATTCCTCATATGCAAAAATCAGTGGTGGAACAGCTTATTCAAGAGTTGTTCCAAGCTGACTTAATTCAGCATTCACATAGTCCCACTGCACCTCCCATTTGGTTAGTCAAGAAGAAGGATGGAACTTAGAGGTTTTGTGTGGACTACAGGAGATTGAATGAAATAACAATCAATGACAGATTTTCAATGTCATTGATAGATAAACTCTTAGATGAGCTTCATGGGGCCACAATATTCTTTAAACTTGACCTCAGGTCTGGTTATCATAAAATCTTAGTTCACCCATCAGATGTCCACAAAACTGTTTTTAAGACCCATCATGGCCACTTTGAGTTCAAGGTGATGCCTTTTGGATTAACCAATGTTCCAACCTTTTTTTTCAAGCTTTAATGAACCTCATTTTCCAACCTTACTTAAGAAAATTTATCTTGGTGTTCTTTTATGACATTCTAGTCTATAGTCTCTCCCTATCTCATCATTTGGACCACTTACACACCACCTTTTCCACCCTAAGACATCATCAGCTATTTGCCAAGCTTTCCAAATGTTCATTCATGCAACCTAGATTAAAATACTTAGGCCACATCATCAGCCAACAAGGAGTAGAGGTTGATCCCCAAAAGATTGAATCCATGGTGAATTGGCCTATCCCAACCACACTAAAACAGTTGAAGGGGTTTATGGGTTTAACAGGGTATTACAAAAATGTTTATACAACATTATGGGTTGATTGCACAACCTCTTACTGATTTACTTAAGAAGAACAACTTCATTTGGTCAGATCAAGCTACCCAAGTCTTTCACTCCCTAAAAAAGGCAATGTGTAGTGCACCTCAGATAGATGCCTTGGTACTTTCACAGAAGGGCAGACCAATAGCCTACTTCAGCAGGGCATTGGGACCAAAAAATTTGTCACTATCTACATATGAGTAGGAATTAATGGCCATAGTGTTTTGAAGTCAACAAATGGATATCCTATGTCCTGGGCTCAAAATTCTACTTCTTGACTGATCACCAAAGTATACAACATTTTTTATCACAAAAATTCACTACTATTCTTCAGCAAAGAGGACTCTAGAAGCTGCTTGGTTATGATTATGAGATACAGTATAAGAGGGGAGTGGACAATAAGGCGGCTGATGCACTATCTAGGTTTACTGAAGAAGTTGGACAACATTATGCTATATCTACAGTCTTACCACAGTGGTTTCATGATGTTGTTACTAGCTATACAAATGACCCCACAGCTCAATCACACATTCAACAATTGCTTGTCAACCCACAGGCCATCCCTAACTTCATCTACGCTCAGGGTCTCCTCAAGCACAAGAACATGATATATATTGGGGCTCATGGTACACTAAGGAATCAAATTTTGCAGGCTTTACACAATTCAGCAATTGGGGGTCATTCAAGCATTACTGCCACCTACAAGAAGCTGGGACATACTTGTCAAAAAAACAAGTCAATCAGCTTATGGGGGCCTTTTACAGCCACTATCAGTTTGCCAACAGGCTTGGCAACATATATCCGTAGACTTCATTGAAGGCCTACCCCCATTCCAACATAAAACTGTTATATTAGTAGTTGTTGACAGGCTAACCAAGTATAATCACTTCCTTACACTCTCCCACCCATTCACAACATCCACTGTAGCTGTGGTGTTATTACAAAATAACTATAGGCTGCATGGTCTCTCTTCATCTATTGTCTCTGATAGAGACATAATTTTCTTAAGTGCATTTTGGCAAGAGTTGTTCTCAGCCCTGGGTACCACATTATCTCTTGACACATCTTACCACTCCCAAACAGATGGACAAACAGAGCGAGCTACTCATGCCTAGAAACATATCTAAGGTGTATGACAGGTGAAACACCATCTCAATGGACCAAGTGGTTGCATTTAGCTAAATATTGGTTCAACACAACTTTTCATACCAGTCTACAAACCACCCCCTTCCAAGCTCTTTATGGGTACTCACCCCCCTTGTAGCCCTACCCCTATTTCATCTATCTATACCCCTGATGTTCAGCAATACTTAAATGAAATTAGACCATATGCTTCAGCTCATCAAAGCAAACTATACAAGGCACAAGAACGAATGAAGAGTTACGCAGACAAAAACAGATTAGAGAAAACATTTGAAGTAGGAGATTGGGTTTACTTGAAGTTACAGCCTTATAGGCTGGCGTCAGTTAATGTACGAAGGAATCTCAAATTGGCGGCTAAGTTCTATGGACCATTCCAAGTAATCGAGAGAGTGGGACAAGTGGCTTACCGTTTACAACTTCCAGCTCAATCACGAATTCATCCAGTATTCCATGTATCTCAGCTGAAGAAGAAGTTGGGTTTTGCAGTAATTCCCACTCCTCAATTGCCTCTAATTGATGCTCAAGGTCGTCTCATGGCTGAACCAACGGCCATCCTAGCTCGAAGGATGGTACCACATAACAACCAAGCCGTGACTAAGTTCTGATTCAGTGGACCAATTCGCCAAAAGAGGATGCTGCGTGGGAAGACTGGGCTCATATCGCGGCCTCTTTTCCTAATTTTCGTCCTTGAGGACAAGGACATGGAGAAGGGGCGGGTAATGTCACGTCTCTACAAGTGAAATTAAAGAAGAAATCTGGAAGAAAAGGCTGGAACACTGGCGCAAATTTCAAATTTAAAGAATTTGGGTGGCACTTTTGTAATATCTGTTGTAGTTAGTTAAGTGGAGGGAATCCTGCAACGTGTAGTTTGTAAAAATATGTTATTTTTCACTATTAAATAGTTGTAAACACAGAGAACTCTAAGCAATGTTATAGATTAGGTCTCATGTTCAATGGAACTTGAGAAAGTGTAATTCTCCCCTTTTTAGGGTTCAATTCAATATAATTGCCAGTTCTTTCTCTTGAATCTCCATTGTTGAGTCACAGTTGTGACAAAGTCCTCTCTGAAACCCCCACTACCAAAACCACCTCCCATTCTCGAGATAGATGAACCCAATGTCCCAAAATTCCAAGAAGAGAAGAAAACCCCAGACTCTGTTTCAGTTCCAGCTAGTTTAGTTGAAGAAGAAAGAGTGATTCATTCAAGTTCCAGTGAGGTAAGCTAGTAGCTGGACAGCAAGTGAGAGCATCTTCACAGTGAGAGCATCTTCACCGCAAACTCCTTGGGAAAACTCAGAGTTACAAAGTGCTTCCACTGCGGCAAGAAGCAGACTTTGCTGCGTGCATCGGTAAGCAATAACAGAGGAATCTCTATCAGGTGAAGAATTTGGGCTAAGATGCAGTGACCCGAGGAGATGATTGATGACATGCTGGTTGTTGGTGGCGTCTGTGACTGTGAAGAGACTCTCTCCACTGGACTGCGAGAAGACTAGGAGCAAAACAAAAGGTTTGGGTCTGTGGTGTTAATTGGGTTAAGTGTATAAAAGACTTTTCATTTCTTCTAATGGTGCGAACCATCGAAAATGGAGGCTTACGGGGGGGTGTGGGAGTCTAGCTGGCCCTACATTATAAACAAAAATTAGAGAACTCAAACACGCCTGACAGGAAAGCAGCCACCAACTTTCATTAAGTTACCTGAAAACAGTATTATACTCTCTACAAAAGATATCCATATAAACCTTCTTTCTGATTCCTTTTGCTAAACTCACTGCATATTGATGGAGCTACTCCTTTAATTATTCCTCTCCCCAACGGCCTACTTTTCTATCTATCATCTGATTTTAATGCTGTGCCAGCTTCTGAACAAGGAGATCCTCGATTTCAATTCTTTTCTTCATTAATAATGTGTATTTGGAAAGCAATTGTTGGTCTCCTGCAGGCATAGCAAGCTTCAAACTAACTGCACTGCTCTCCGACCTGTTCTCATAGATGCGTGAGAATGGCACAAAGTTTCCCTTGCTGTTGCAAAGCCATCCATGAGCAGCCCTCAACGCAGCACCCAAAGAAGCCGAGTCTGTCAAACAAATACAAAATAATAACAATAAAATGCATGCTCAAGTCAGAACAAAGCAAAATTAAGTCATTATTTATCAGAAAGAAATTTGGAAGTGGGGTTTGTTCTTCACATGATTCCACGGTTCACTTCATATAATTAAGCATGTTAGTTGATAGTATTATTACCTCAAATTTCTAACGAAAACTAAATCAAAGTTGCTTCATGGTTGATCAAGGCATATATTGGGGAATGAAAGACTAGCCTTGTACACAGTGGTGGACCCGGATTTGAGTGGGGGGATTTAAAGTGTTGGCACAACCAAGCCAAATAATCGGTGTAACAAAGAGTTGGCAATAAAGTCGAAATATCTCAAAATGTCGGTGCAACAAAGAGTTGGCACAACCAAGCCAAATAGTCGGATACAAGTAGCAACTCACTAAAAAAATACAACTATCAAAAGTACATTGCTTATACCAAATTCAATTCAGTGTAGTCCAAATTTAAGCCAAAATAAGGTCACAATATTGATAACCTTAGCAAGTACATAACTAGAATATATAACTAAAATCACAAAATAATTAGGATAAGTATCTAGTTGAAATTTAAAAAATCTGAAATTTGTGAACATAATAAGATCCTAATACAATTTCGTAGAAAAAATTTGTTTATATGGGCCTATATGTATGAGTTGGCTAATTGTATATAATTTCATTGAATTATATAGTTATTATTTTAGATATAAATATTAAAAAAAATTTGGAGGTTTTATACCACTTGTGAACAAACAATTCATTTTTTAATGTTTGCAATTACATATAAATTTGCATTGAAAATAAAAAATAAAAAATAAAAAATAAAAAATAAAAAATAAAAATAAAAATAAAAAATAAAAAATAAAAAATAAAAAATATAAAATATAAAATATAAAATATAAAATATAAAATATAAAATATAAAATATAAAATAAAATAAAAAATAAAAAATAAAAAATAAAAAATAAAAAATAAAAAATAAAAAATAAAAAAATGGGCAAGTCACAATGACAGAAATAATAATTGTCAATAGCCATAAAAAAAACCATATGCTCCGAGAGGACCGAAAATAAGTTTTTATACTAAACAAATTTTTTTTTTATGTTTGCAATTACTAATAAAATTGCATTGAAAATAAAAAAAAAATTTAGGCGAGTAATAATAAAAATTCCAAGAGTATCGAACTCGGGTCGTTTACTAAAAATATTAAAAATTTAACCACTACACCAACAGAGACATCGAGAAATAGTTGAATGAAAAATTATCATATTGTATTATACATTATATAACAGTGTTCTAAAAATCGGCCTAGGTGCTAGGCGTTAGAAAAACGCCCAGATTAATGGCTGGGCGGGTTCTGGGCAGTCTGGGCGGGTCTAGGCAGCCCAGGCGGAGTCTAGGCGAGTTTTTTTTTTTTTAATAAGGCTGATTGTGTTCTTTTTTTTTCCTCTTTTTTGGAAATAAACAATTTAATTATTTTTTATTCACTATATGTCTAAATGTAGCAAATGATAATTACTTAATGGAATTCTCAAAGGATCTGCCGGTACCAATTTTAGTAATGTAGATTTTATCAAACATGACTGAGGTTATTCATGCAATTTGAAGAAAAATAAAAGAGTAGGTTTGAATATTTGTCCACAAATTCAACTTTGTATAAAGTACCCATCATGACCAACTTCAGTCATTTGAGTTTTAATAAATTTTGTTCATGATTGTTAATTTTTCATTTTTTAAATTTTGCATATGTATCTTGGCATTAAATTGGATATAATTGATAAGGTATTATGTTTAACTTTTGTAAATTATTAAAGTTATAATACAAAACCTAAGACAACCTAGGCCCCTGGGCGCTAGGCACCTGCTCGCCGCCCGCCCATTGCCTAGCGCTTTTTAAAACACTGTTATATAATTGATTTTTTTATAAGGCTACATATTTATTAAATATATTTTGAAATTTGGGAGGGGGGGGGGGGGGGGGAGCTCGCCCCTTAGTCCTGTTTGTACACAAGTATGAATATATAAAGCAAGAATGAAAAACACAATGATGCTTCAAGCATTATTAATTCAAGAGGAAAGACTGCATAGAAACAATATACAGCAGTTGTAGAGGGTATGTAACTGCTTACCGGGCCTTTGGACTGTATAGACATCACACCCAAAAATGGATGCAATTGACTTAAGGATATTCTGATTTGCTGACGCACCACCAGTTGCTATGATCCGCTTGGGAGGGCTAGGCATCCCAAACCTCTCTGCGTGAGCTCTCATTGAGAGGAAACTGCCTTCAACAACTGCTCGTACCTGCAAGCATAAGTTGAAGATAGAAACAAGTCTTCATTCCATTATTTGCCGTCTCATGGTGGGAGAAAAGCTTAACCTACAAAATATCGTAAGTGATGGATTGCCATTGAATATTTTTACGAACCTCAGAAGGAGCATCAAATTCCCCTACTTCTTGCTCTTTCAACCCGTCCAAAGTGTCGCCAGTGAAATTTTCAAGAGCATAGCGATGGAAACCAACTAATGCACATTGAAATTAGATCTTCCAAGCAGTGGTTAAAGGTAAAGTATGATGAGAAAATAAATGACAGAAATTTTCCTTCAGGTGAGGAACTATCCAATAAAGTTAGAATTACCAGATGGACCATAAAGCTAAGTATCCCCATCCACTTATATTGAACATACATCTACACCATTAGCATATATCCAAACTATCAAGGAAAAGTTGCTAACCTGGAAGAGGAGGAACGATTTCATGCTCCTTGTAGTAAAATCCTAACTTCCCACCTATAGTAGGAGATCAACATTAGGCAAAGAGAAGTAAGTGAATAACATCGACATAGATTGGTTCAGGTGAATATTGCTGACCATTTAGAGGTGATGTATTTTCCAAGTGTTTGTTGAAAACATCCCAAGATTTCTCTGCACAACGGTTTCGTACATCTGCACAAAAGTTTTACTCAAACTGTTAATGGCAGGATCATTAAATTGCTTTACAAGAATGCAGAAATGGTCCAGATAAAGGATTGCCTTCACGAGTAAGAGATCCATTCTTGTACACCAACATTACAAAGTTTCCTTTTGTGTCCACAGGATTCGGAAAAATATGCCCTTCTAGTCTAGGATGAGGCTCACTGGCAATCCCAAAGACCTGAAAATTAAGCATGTGCGATATTAGATAAAACAAATGACCATCACCGACCTACTAAAATGTTAACTTATGTTCTAAAAGAAAAACAAGAAGGCCAATGAAAGATGGGATCTAGAGAATCTCTTAGAGCTTATCAAATTGTACATTTATCACCAGTTTTACTCAATTCCTACGGTGATGTCTGGTACATATGGCAAAGGACTGCAAAAAAATCTGGAAACCTAGACATTGGATAGTCAGGATCATCTAAATTCAATGCATGTATCATGTATGGTTATAGACATGCATTTGGCATTAAACTTTCTCACAACGACTAAGGACCAACATTAGAACCTATACTTACAGTATCACTTGTGCCAAGACTAATTGCCAAATCCCCGGGAGTGCTGAGGGTCAAACCTGCCGATATCCAATATTTCAAATGAGAAATCAATACAAGGCAAAAGGAAATACAATCTATCACCGAAAGTTGTTGCTTCCTTATGCATGAACTCAACAATAACAAACGGCACTTAGAAGAGAAGAATTCCAAACCAACACATAGGAAATATAGTAAGAGATTAAGGATCTATAAACCAAACATGAAAGTATATATAGAAGAATTTTTGTTCAGTGTGATTATCTGAAATGGTAACGAGACTACTATGTGTTGATGTTACGATCCTTGTTATGGACTTTCCCCTCCTGGACAGCTCGGCTTTTGGGAGAGTTGGTTGGTTCATAACAATTGGTATCAGAGCCAAACCCCACATCCAAGGTTTGAATCCCGGCAGGGGCGACCTATAGGCTAGATTAAAATAATTTAGCATTATGTATGGGCATAGTGCTAAGTTGTTGAATACTGGTAGCTGAGAGAAGGCTCACTGGGCCAGTGTCGATAGAGTGGGCCGACGAGGACGTCGGCTTTGGAAACGTGGGGCAATGTTACGATCCTTGTTATGGACTTTCCCCTCCTGGACAGCTCGGGCTTTTGGGAGAGTTGGTTGGTTCATAACAGTTGAGAACTATCGTTTTGTGCCCTGAGCATGATGGTTGACTCCCTTCTGCCTGCTGTGTTTAAATCCATTGGCCCCTCTCTTGATATTCGTAAGTTGCACCTTCTCTAACAGCTTATGCTTTTAGAGTAATCGGTTATTTAACATCAAATTCACGACAATGAAAGGAAGCAAAATCATCAATACAGAATTATTAAACAAGAACCAAACTTGTACATTTTTCATAGATAAAAAGCAACAGAGACTATTTAATTTGGTCTTGCAGATTACTGGACAAAGAAAGACATCGGCAAACTAATAACGAAAACAGGTCTACCAAGAAAACTCACACTATGTGAATAATATGCCTTCAAGATAATCTCACTTTTTTATCAACTCAAAATTACAAATGACGATCATTTGCAAAACACTCCGTGCATGTGCCAATAGGAAAGGATCATTTGACCAAGAACCCTGATATACTGTTAGTTGCTAACCCCTTTTTGAGGATTGGACCAGAAGAAGAGATCGAGATAGTCAACAAGGTGATAAGAGTTACGTTATGAAAGGTGGACAAAAAGTTGGATGCTTGCAGCCAACATAATTATTGTGTGTAAGTGAGAACAATTCAAATTCAACTTTTTTTTACTCCATGGATTTTGCAATAGGATCTTACCAAGTCCTCACACATAGGAGTTCACTGCAGCTAGTTAACCAAATCTTTTTCCTTGAAGCCCTTCTGGATCATATGAATGCAAGTTGACGCTCTTGTATCATTCCATGAATAAAACATGTCAGTGCTCAACAGTGTTCACAAAATTGAACTGGCGAGATATCTCAAGCTTCAGTAAACAATGATAATGGGGGATCTATCAAACACTCTTGATTTTTTGCTTTCTTATTTGTCGTGATCAAATGGTGGATCACTAATTCATATTTTGATAATGATTCACGACATGTATAAAATTTAAGGCCCATCTTTATTTTATTTTTATCTTGTGATGGTTATAGTTGCCATTTTTGTTAATTGACTATTAGGGTCCTTGTAATTCCTACTATATAATATAACTCAAGTCCAACATTCTTACTTTTACTAGCCTTGTACGGATAATCCAAATTTAGATTGGGGATTATCTTGAAAGTAAATAATTTAGACAGCTTAGTAGTCTTTCATAAACTTAGGGAGTTTTGATTGCAGGTTTTCCCAAGGAAAAGGAAAATATATGCCTCGCCGTGTGTGTTAAGGGTGTTTGATTTTTGAAAATTTCTCTGACGGCCTAATCTGTGTAGCAAAACTGTCACAAAACCATGACTTTTTTTTCCTTTCCAGAAGATCTTTTCGTTACCCCCACCCCCCAATTGGTTTTCTCTGCCTTAGAAGAAAATACCAAATTGAGAAACCCAATAAGAAGTTGTCACCCTTGTCTTCTTCACATCTCCCTTCTTCTTCAGGTCGTCATCTTCGCGTCTTCCTTCTTCTCCAGATCGTCTTTGTCACACACTCTTCTCACTCAGTCGTCCTTATCTCTCTGTCACTCCTCTCACTGTCATGTTGTCTCCCACCTCTCTACAGATCCTTACTTAAAAGCAAGCAAGGCCTACTGTTTGTAGATTTACTCTTCAAATCAAATATGGAATAGGGTGTTTTGGCTTTCTAATAAGTCAATTTGTTGTGTTTTAGGTCAAGATCTACGCTGATTTATTGTGTTTTTGATTAAAAATCTGAGTTTCATTGAAGCTATAGGGTTGCCGCTCAAGTTTTGAGCACAAGGATTGGGGGCTCAAGAATTCCACATCATGATTTCAAGGGTTTGGAATGATTGAAAACAATCATCAATTGATAATTTTGAAGAATCTCTTTAGAAATTATGGGTACCTTAGGATGATTATTTTGGAAATTTTCACAATACAGATTTGAGTAAGGGGTGTTTGAGGGAAGACATACAGATTTCAAATACACCCTTAGTCGCATACTCGGGTACAAAATGGCCTAGCAGAGCGACTTCATAGGGAAACCTATAACAACTAGATGTCTTCTGATAGAAATAAAACTACATCTAAGCAGGAATTGAAATAAATCTATGACAATTGAAAACAAGTAAACAAAATAAATAAAAGAATATTCAACCAACTGCCGAAAAATGAAGAACCTACACCTTATTTATAATTGTCCTAACTTCTATGGCAAGTAACAAATCTAACCCCAATTGGCTAATATTGCCTTAACTATTATGTGTTGTTACTAAATAGGCTCAATCATAATATTACTAATAATAATATTATTAAAGGTAACTCGCTTACATCAACCTCCCTGAGTTTAAGAAGCTCGTCATCGAGCTTGAAGTCGAAGAAGTTTGATGAACATAAGCAATCACTAAGAGAACACAAGGCATAGTGCAAGAGCAAAAGTCGACCTCGAACTTTGCTTTTCTAGTTGCTCTATTCACAAACAAGTAATTCCAAATTGTTCCACCAAATACAAACTTCAAGAAGAGTCCGCGTCTCAAAAGATAGTCATTTCAATATTTCAATGTATGTGTGCGGAAAGTTTTGGAATTGAGCTTCAAAGTGTCCCAAACTGGATCCAAAAAATTATCCTGCGTTGTGTGTTGTCTGGTGGGGGTGAACAACCAGATCATAAAAATTACTAAAACCAGCAACCTGTGGTGATACAGTCTATTCAGCAACTGCAAATAGCATTATGACAAGAATAATCAATCATGTGCGGTGGTACGAACTGATTATTGGGGTGTAAATAGCCGAATGGGACAAGGGACTTAAATAAAAAACAGGGGCAGAAGACTAAAGTACAAATTGGGAACAGGGATTTTTTTTAAAATTATTCTTCCTCCTCTTGATTGAAACGGGGGGTTGGTTTCGTTGGGTGCGGTTGAGTTGAGTGGGTTGCAACGGACTGATTCTAGAAGGAGTGGGTTTCGATGGAGGATGAGGGGTGGAGATGGGTGTGGGGGTGGCGAAGGGAACCGAAATAATCGGTTGGGGTTGAGAGGGTTGACAGTGTGCGATTGATGGGGATGAAGGAGAACAAGGTGGAACAAGGTCGATCGACTGATGATGGAGTCAATCAACAGAGCTGGAGGGAGGGAGGAGTTTGATCGTTGCAGGTGGGGCGATCGACTGATGGGTGAGATAGAGTCAATCGATCTTGTGTGTGGACTGTCGATTGACCATGAGGTGGGGTTGTCGATCGACTGAGGACGCTCTTAGTCGATTGGTTTGAACAGTGGGTTAAGGGGGTCTATCTGCTTTAGAGGTTGTCGATCGAACCGATCGAATCACCAGCCTGTGCAGCATCACCGGTCTGTGCCGCATCGCTTGTTTGTGCAACATTGCTGGTTGGCAGGAAGAGGGGTGCGATAGGGGCAATCAACCTTGTGTTAGGTTGTGCGTCTCCCCTGCGGCTAGAGAAGGGGTCCTGCAGTGTTGTTGAAACTGGTAGTGTCGTGTGTGTATGTCCCATGGCCTCTTTGATGCCTCTTTAAAAACTTATAAGATCATCAGTCATGTATTTTCTCTTTCATTGCATCTATCACTGCCTTCACTACCTTTGTCTCAATCTGGTTCTTTCACCTTCTAATCCTTTTCTTCTCAAACAAATTTTCTTCGAATCGAACCAAATAACTAGAACCGTTTCGACTCTAATACCAATTAATAAAATTAAAACTACAACTAAGCAGGAATTAAAATAAATCTATGATAATTAAAAACAAGTAAACAAAATAAATATTCTTTTATTCAATCAACTACCTAATAATGAACAATTTATGCATTATTTATGATTGTCCTAACTTCTCTAGCAAGTAACAAACCTAACCCTAATTGGCTAATATTTCCCTAACTATTATGGGTTGTTCCTGAATAGGCTCAATTACAATATCACTAATAATAATATTACTAAAGTAACCCATTTGCATCATCTTCTCACCTGGGATAAATGTGGCTTACGTTTTTGGGTATGACCCTTCTCAGGGTCATTTTAAATTTACTAAATCCCTCATCATTCTTTACGTAAAAAGATTCCTCAGCTCTTTTTAAATTAAAACTACAATCTTTGTGCTTGAATCTCAAATATTTAGTTGAACTTGTTATTTACATCTTCAGTGTACCAAGTTAGATGTGAGTTCATCCATTGTGAATTTCAAAAAAATATTACGTTTCTAAAGGATTGCATAAGATCATCTCTCATACCCAGACACTTCATTATGCCTAAGATAAGACAACCGCACCTAACTGACACTCAATAGACAAAACACCTGCATTTTCTATTTTTCATATATACTCTTTTACTAAGAAATTTATTAACTTGTGTATAACTTTATAGATCGTCTATTATACCTGGACACTTCATTATGCCTAAGATAAGACAACCGTACCTAACTGATACTGAATAGACAAACAATTGCATTTTCCATCTTTCATATACACTCTTTTTTACAAATGAAAAGTAACAGAAACATATTAATAACAAGCGTAGGTCCATATCTTGATTTCTTCTTCGAATATGCTTAGATGGGCTATTGTGTTTGTGTTGTAGATACTAGATAAAGAAAGGATACTTGTACCATGACAATAGCCTAGACAGTCCAAAATAGTGATATCGTATAATATATCTCTTGTAACTGCTCATACACATCCATATTCGTGCATCACAAATCTTTGTATCCCAGATTTGCAATAAGCATATCTTGTGATTATCTACCATCTAATATGTATACCAGTTTGAACTGGTGGTTCATCAGTCATTCTCATAGGCTCAAGGCATAGTTGTATTTCTCTTAAACCCATTATATTTTGCTCCCTCTACTTTGCATAGAAAAAATAGAATATTGTGCCATTTTAAAAAACAACTAGAACAAATATAGAAAGATGTTTTTTTCTTAAAGAAACAGGCTTTGGTTTTGAATGTGAAGTGAACTCTTCTAACTTGTGAGTCATTGCTAGAATGACCTCTTTTTCAGGTATGGAATTGAAGGTTACTCTATAGAGGGATTATGAGATCCTTGAATTTCCAAGCCACCAGAAAATCTTTGTCTGAGATAGAGTAGCCTTGATTAGCAAGGCATATCAAGATTATGCCTATGATCGGCATGGAAGTGACTTTGTTCTTAAGTTTCATGCTGTTTAGTTTTCACGGGTTTTGCTTCTGTTCCATTCAATTGTTCATCTTTGATATCTCATATTTGTTGTCCCTCCAAGAATTTTTGTTTTTCTTAAAAGAACATGTGGTTCTTTCAGGAAAGAAATAATTTAGTGAGAACTAAGTGGTAGGGATTGGCTACCACCAAAGTGACAAATGCGAAATATGGCACAGAAAGAGAGAGAAGAATCCATGAAGGCATAAAGAAAAAAGAAACAGTTGTCTGTTGTGGTAGCATTATGGTCATTTTTCCACATCATAAGGACAATGATTGGGAATTTGTATATCATCCAAATTCAAATGGATCCCTAATCTTCTTGCATAAAAGTCAATATTCACATTCTCGGACAACATTAATTTGTATATCAGTTTCCAGGTAAGAGAAATGGTATAATGTGCAAACACAATGCACATAATTGCAACATAAGGAAAAATAAAAAATAAATCGAAATACTCTTGAGATTTAATAACTAGTTTCAGGGAAGAGACTCTGGTACTACAAAGGCCTATTATTAATAAATAAATAATAAGCAGGAAGGACTAGAGAAGAAAATAAAAACCTGCGACGCTATTTGGATTGTCTCCAGACCACTGAACAACTAGACAGTTCTTGTTGAAGTGAAACCTAGAAGCAGTTGAATGACATCACTTATCATCAATCATGTTTGAACAGGAATATCAATAGGAAGTCTGGAGGAGATGAAGAAACAAACAAACAAACAAGATAATAACAACTGACCTCTCCACGAAGTAGAGAGAGAGTGGTCCAGCAACAGCATGGGTAGGCGCTAGTTCTCCAAGTTTTTCTTCCAAACCAGGTGCTGTAGCCTGGGATAGTCAGTAAATATTTCATCATAAGCAAACTAGATATTTATGAGAACGAAAAAAGCTAAGGTATTCTCTCAAATCATCACAAGGACAAACCTCCAACACAATCTTAGACCAGGTACGTTGTCTTATATCCATTAAGTTCATCCCAGCTGCATCAGTCTCATCAATCTTTGCATAAGCTCCAAGGAAAAGAGATGCCATAAAAGAGCTAACAAGGGAAATCCTCTCAGTCTGATGATACACTTCTTGTTGTGTCTCAAATATCTTCCGGATCTGTGGACCTGTAAACCTCTCATAACCACGAGACCCAGTCAGCCGGGACAGCTCCAATGCTCCTCCAACTGCATTTTCTATTGCTCTGCATTGAGCAGTGGTGCTGTGATCCATCCATATGGGTGATTCCTTAATTGAGAAGACATCATTGAGCTGATCCAGTAATGGCTTTCTGGCATCCAGAGAACCTAGTTTGGCAGAACTGCCAGCCTTCCAGTATACGCTTCCATGCTGCTGACCACTACCAGATATAGCAGCTATCTTCCCAAAATCAAACTTAGCCTTATTCAATTTCTCAAGTAAGAGATCCAATGCCTCCACCCACATCAAAGTAGGTGAGACAATTTTACCATTTTCTGATGCGTCTCTGTAAACACCATCTTTGGTCTTATAATGAGGCAATTCAGAATCAAAGTGAACTGTCTCAGAAGCCGCAATATTCAGATTGGCATCTAATACTGTTGCCTTCAATGACCTAAACAGCAAACCCATGCAAATTCAATAATCTACAATTCTATTTGTACATTAAAACAAAGGGATTGAGAATGAGACATCTTTTGAAAACCTTAAAGTAAACTAACCATATTCCAAAGAATTCAAAGTGGATAGGATAGTCATGATCGTTCTCAATAAAATGCACAATTAGCATAAACCAGCCAGCCAAATGGAGGGAAATTGAGATTAACTTGTTAATTATAATGTAATTCAGATTCGTGCAGACCAGGGTTTACAACAAGATATGAAAAAATAAAAGATGCCCAAACCTCCCAGATACCCAAAATCTTGAAAACAGATGATGATGGGAACTCAGGATTTTCATCAAACGTGAAAAAACCAAAACGGATCATGCATTTGCATGCATTAATATCCTCTCTAACCTATGAACAATCCCACAAGTTTGAAAACAGAATTAACCCAATTCTCTAAAAATCAAAACATGAATCTGGGTAATTCAAATTATAACTGGGATGGAGATTAAGTAATTTACTGAGTAGAGCTGTCGAGTCCAAGAAAAAAGGCGTCCTGAGGAAGAGAGAAGTCCTCCATTGATCTTGATCTTGATGTGATCTGATCTTCTTCAATGCTTGGCGAAATCCAGAAAGAAATTGGATTGATGAGAAGAGGAAGAGACTATTTTAATTGTTGTGGGTTGAACAAGTGAGTGGATTGCGCTAAATGGGACATTTATTTGAAGAGAAAACGATCAACATATTGCATTGTTTGTCAGATTAGGTTGACACGTAAGTTTGTACGAGGAGAGATAAGATAAGAAGGCTTTATTGTCAGAACTAGAATAGGAAGGGAAATTAGGTAGGGCATAGGGGCGGATTGGGGCGGATTTGAGCAAATTCATTTTCGCCCCGTCACGAATAATGGATTCCCAAATCTGCTCCGCCAATTCGTTTACAAAATTATTTAAAAATCACCTCCGTCCTCCGTCCTGTACGGATTGGCGGATATCTTCCCCGCCCACATATCCGTTAAAAAAATTTCATTCATACATACATACATACAGTAAAATATACTTCTACAGATATTACAAAAATTTATAAATAAAAAAAAAAAAAAAAAAAAAAAACCATACAACAAATTACAGAGATTACAAAAATTATAAAAAAAATTACAAAAAACCATACAACAAATTACAAAAAAAAAAATTCGATCTAAAGAATCTCTGAGATCTCTGATAGATCAGATCTGGGATCAGATCTCAATATATGATGCTCTGTTCTTGAGTTCTTCACTGCGAACTGTAAAAGAGAAGAAGGAGACGACTATGAGTGAGACCTCTTCGGCTCCTTCGAGTGGGGAAGCCGGGGAAGGGAGGGGGAGAGTAAGGCGGGGAAGGGAGGGGAGGGGAGAGTGAGGCAGCTTCGGCTCCTTCGAGTGAGAAATAAAAATGTGAGGTTAGGGTTTATTTCCTTTATATAGCTGAAGGGCATTCTTGTAATTTTACCGGTTAAACGGATATCCGTGGGGCGGATATGGCCAAATCTGTATCCGCCCCGATTAATAAACGGATACAGATTTGAAATCCGTATCCGCCCCAAACAGGGCGGATATCCGTGAAAATCCGCCCCACTGCCATCCCTAGGGAAAATCAGACCATATTTGGTAGATCAATCCGAATTCAATGGGTTAATTTAACTTATAGCTAATAAAAAAAGTAGAGCTATAATGCTAAGAAACCAGATCTTGCAACCAAGTTTTGTATACATGTTGAGGTGTATATCCACATCACCAACCGATATTAATGAATTAGTTTTGGTAGTGGATTACTTTCCATTAATTTTATGTTTGGTGCACTTGCTACATTTTTAGGCTTTTAATATGATAGATGATACACTCTTTAATTTTCAGTTCAAGTTTGTTATTTTTGTTTAAGATTTTTGTTACTTTTAATGTCACGGATGGAATCGTTTCAAAATGAAGTCATTATTGGATTGTTTGGTTAATTGAGTTTGTTGGGGGGCTATTTGGTTTGTTAGGCATCTTGAGCCTGTTGGGCTGGACCCAGTTAAATCAGTTCTTTGGGATGACAAAAAGTTGTCAACAAAATTTGATTCAGTTAGTGATGTGGATGTCCACATCAGCCTAGTTGCAAAACATAGATACAAAACCCGATTGCCTAGCCTTACTAATTAAAAGTAAAGATCAA
The DNA here is from genome assembly GCA_963556465.1 of Berberis vulgaris. Taxonomy (NCBI): domain Eukaryota; kingdom Viridiplantae; phylum Streptophyta; class Magnoliopsida; order Ranunculales; family Berberidaceae; genus Berberis; species Berberis vulgaris. The sequence goes on along the minus strand of OY747124.1, from coordinate 73,889,855 downwards.
CCCCTATTCGATATCGTAATGCAATTTCCCGGTACTAGTGGTCAACTACATCGACTATCGAATCTCTTTATTTCACCGGCAAAACTACCCTTACAGACAAATCACATGATATCTCAATGTTGTCAAATTGTTTTAATCTCCCCCACCCCCACAAAATGTATATCTATAACAAGGAATGTGATTTCTCGAAATTTCAATAAATATTTCCTAATTTAGAATTACGAAAATATCTTTTGAAATCCGAAATATTTATTTTTTTTCTCAAAGGAATTTCTGTAAGAAAAAATAAATATTTCAATCTCCGTATATGTTAACATGTTATGATGTTATTTTGGTATCAAAAGTTTGTTGAGTGATTCTTATGTAATATGTAGTGTGAGACTTTTTACTATCAAAAGTTTATTAGTGATTCATGTGTAATATGTAGTCTATATGACTCACTATGAGTCATGTGAGACTTTATGTAGTATGTAAGAGTTTAAAATGCATAACTTACATTGTTAAATTTGAAATTAAAACCAAATTATTTATGTTTTTCTACACGAAATATTTCTTAAAATCAGGAGACGAAAATTAATTCGGAAAATGAAATCACAATCCTTAATGTATAGGAATATCTTGAAATAAAAAATGAAAAAATAAATCAAACACCTCCTTTCTTCTTTCTACTTAATCAAACCACGACACCATGGTCGGTGCTCAAAGCATCATGTTCCATCTTCTTTAGCGTACCACTATGGTGTCTTCGACGATGACTTGCTTGCTTTGAGGAACCCCACCCCACCCTCAATCGTCCTTAACCTTTCTCTTCCTTCTCCTTCTTCGATTACTCTTTCTCACTCCCTCACACTCTCTCTTCAATTGCAGAGGTGGTGGTGTTCAATTCAGATTTGAATAGTTAGGTGGGGGCGATTGTTGGATGAGATAGTCGGGGTGTTGGAGGTGGCAGTGAGATCGATTGATATTGGGTTATGGCAGGTTGGTTCAGGGTGGCAAGGTGAATTGGAAGTTGAGGTGCTAGCAACGTGAATTGTGAGTGATGGTGGCATCAAGGTCAATGGAGTTGGGTTTAGGAATAGTGGTGGTCAGGTTGTGCAATGAAAAAGATTATGTGTGGTGGTATTGGTTCAAGATGGTTGGGGAGATGGTGTTGAAGTCTCGCAGATAATGAGACTCATTCAGTTGCAGATGGGTAAGAAATGGGTTTCTAGGTAGTGACTCGGGGTTGTGTGGTTGTGCTTGGGTTAGGGTTATGAATGAAAATCAGGTGGATTGCAGGTTATCTTGAGGTGATGATGGTGTTGGTATTGGTATTGGTGTTGTAAATTGAAGAAGATGAAGTTGCGTTGTGTCAGGGTGAGGTGGTGGTATTGGTATGGTGGTCGCATGTGTTGTTGTCATAGGCGGTGAAAATAGCGTGAGGGCGATGACAAAGGCGTGGGGATAATGGCGTTGCAGGTTGAGTTGGAGAAGATGAGTTTGTGAGGGGTTTTTTTGAACTTTTCAATTCTCCCGCAATTTTTTATTTTTCATCTACACTTTGAACCACTCATTTTATCTCGATATGCCAATTTTGAGTTGCTCGAGATACATAACTTCGATCCCAGCCTTTGGATTGATTAGGATATTTTAGTCATCTAAATAGTTCATTCGGTAAATAGCCCATGCCTGGACGGTTAATGCAAGTTGATCGCAAGTCTGACATGGAACTACAATTTGATATCTAATAGGGGGTCATATTTAATTAGTTATTAGTTTTGGAAGGTAAGTTAAATTAACTATATTTTTATTTAGGTATTGGCACATTTGAGACAAAAATGATATTTACTAGCCTAAGAGGACCCTTTAGTTTTCATTGTAAATTAAGGACACTACAATATACATGACTAAATGGAAACTATATTATTTTAAATTCCGTTTGAGCTGAAATTTTGAAGAAAATTAAAGACCGACAACAGAAACAATGTATCAAAGTTTCAGCTCGTTTCAACATGTGTGTCTCAATCTATGCTAAGTGGGATAAAGATAATTTATCTATTAATATCACGAACCGAACGAGAGCCCACCTTGAGCATGATACAAGCATGTTGGTGAGCCAGCTAGTGCTCACAAAGACAATTTATCAAGATATTTAATGACGGCGACCTAAATGAATATCTCGAAGAACAATGTCGAAATGGTCCAAAACTATGACACGTTGTTTCTTATTGTTAATCCATAGCTTTCCTGAAATTTTAAGCTCAAACAAATTTAAATATATATATATATATATATATATATATATATATATATATATATATATATATATATATATATTTTTTATTTTTTTTTTTATTTAGTAGACATTTTTTGTCCCTAAACTCTCAATCCCGATGCAAAATCATTTTTGTAAGGGGCATTGATTTCACTGCATGTTCATGACCCAATAGATTTTCATACAGTTAAAACAACCATTCACATGTTTTTTTTTTTTTGCAATAAGTCTTTCTACAACAAGCCCCTTATCCTCATCCTCGCTCCTTGTCTTTCGCAAGCTCCATGTCTCTGCAACGCAAGACACCACCTACTCATCCCCCTGTTTGCAAACTTACTTAAAATATATATTTAAATCAATATCTCTCTACATGCTATGCATTTACTTTGAAAAATATTTAAATCTATGTCTACCACAGAAATTGGATAGTAAACAATATTCAGGCTATAATAATTCATTTGAAGACAATTGGATGGTATGCACTAGTTTAAGACCACTTCAGGCTGCATGCTCCAGGTTGTTTTTAAACATATGCCTACCATATGATTTCACCAATTAATGATTTCTTCTAAATTTTGGACCCAAGTTTCTACATATTAACACTCAAAACAACCTGAATGCACTAAAAAATAAAGAGAAACAAATAAGAGTGATTTTACCTGTCGAGGAATCTCCCTCCCTCGCGCGTTTCCTCGCTGGTTTCCTCGACACTTAGAATTTCCCAACAAATAAACATTTGAGAATGAGAGGGAACCGATTGTAGAAAGAGAAACAATAGAGGGAGATATGGGTTTGAGCAGTTGGAAAAGAAGAAGATTTGTGCAATTCGAATAGAGAAGAAGGATCAAACCCACCATCTAGATCTCTTTTATTCATTTTGATCTCTTAACTCTCTACAATGGTTACTTGTAGAATCTTCCTCCTGCGCTATCACCAATAAGCAACCTACCGTCTCTCTCAAACAAAATCAAGATACAATTTTGAAGAACAACCACTGATGCCAAGATTTCGTCCACTTGTAGGTTCTAGATTGTATCAAACCAGTAACCAACCACCATATTGGCCAATATGCATGGTATAGGTAATCAAATCACTGATGAAAAAGGGAAAAATGTTTTTGATATCATTATTTACTTTTGTAATAAATTAAACTACCTTCAGTGTACAAGAAATCGTTAAGACAATGGATTTATGCAACCAGCAAGCTAAACCTGACAGGATCCAGTTAACTAGAAAACAGTCCGGTTTTAGAACTAGAAAGCCAATTTCATTCGGTGAGGTACTAATTTGTAATGTTGCCAACCAAAGCATTCAACATTTACAAATTAATTGCCAAGCTATTCCCCATTTAAGAATTCTAGCATACTAAGTTTGGCACAGGGTAATCCCGATGGCAGTGGTAGTTGTAATTGTCTAATGGTGGTACGGAGTGAGGTACTAATTCTGTACCGTTGCCAACTGAAGCATTCAACATTAGCAAATAACTTGACACTTTACCACTTTCTTATAGCCTGCGTGAATAATGGAGTTTGGGCAGATAGGTCTATGAAAAAGAAACAATCATGCTATTCCTATGACTACAGTACAGTACACAAACACAATACAAAATGCAAACACTGACGGAGAGATTCATCTCCCTGTGGATATTTAGCAGGAAAGAAAAATAGCACCTCAATTTCACAAAGAGGCAACAGGAGTCCAAATATACACCAAGGATGCTGACTTAAGGAATATGGTCATATGCTTTGATAGTGATTATGATCTCGTAAACCATAGTTACATGCAGATTGGATTACCTTTAATATCGCATGCATAACAGTATTGGTGCCATTTAATAGAGCATAGGCTGCCCTCAAGATTTTTTATTAAAAATATATATATATATATATATTTCCCTCAAAGAAATTTAAGTAGAACTAAATCATGACTGAACCATAAATGCATGACGTGAAGCAAATTAACAAATTTGAAAAATGCAAAGGCCAAAATAGGAAGAGAAATGAGACAAAGCAACGAATTACACTCACAACATGGGTAGCAGATATCACCTGATAATCTCTAGAAGAACATATTGGAATTGAACTAGTGATGAAGAACCTATTTCAAAACAACAAGAGCAACCTCGAAACGACAAGAAGGCATGAACAAAGGAAAAGGGGAGTGGTATTACGAGCTCAAACAGAGTCGGGGTTTCATAAATATACAGGCAAGTGAAGTAACTGAAAAGCCAGGAAAAAGGAGTAGAACAAGAATACTGAGAGAAACAAAAGTGGCCACCAAACTGGGATGAGTAAACATATACAAAAAAAAAAATTGTTTTGCTTCCTCAACAATCAAGATCTAACTTCTTATCCACTTCCATACGAACAGAGACAAAATGGAAAATTGAACTGTGCTTCTTTGATAATTTTGGAAAGTGCCTAACCCAATCACAAACCCCAACTAACTACTTCAACATTGTGACACTTTGCTCGATTGGGGTTTCTCTCCTCTACTCTTGAACCTGCTTTATTAGACTGCACCTCCAAGGCTTCATATCACGGATGTTGTCCTCAAGTCCATTTCCTATTATATCCAAGAAAAACGTCTTGTAAAGAGATGAAGAAGATAGAAAGAATGAATTAGAAAATTTAACAGGATTTCCGAACTCAAAGGTAAAATATCTAGTTGCATAATGATTGTTACAACTAGACTTGAGCATTCAGGAGTTCTTAAAAATAAACCCTCCTGAAACCTCCACAGCAGGTCGAGGTGTGCAACTAATAAAACCAAAATTATATCGATGCATCACAAAGAAATCACCCCTAGTCCTCGGTTTCTATGAGAGACAGTCAGAGAACGAGTGAGAGAATATTAATATAGACAATCTGATATACGACTAGAACTGACCTGTGGAGCTTCCTAATAAAACCTGAAAACTTATATGTATAGATTCAACCAGAAACAACGAAAACTTCACCTTAAAATGGATAACTTGTAGCATATTCCTCATGTGCTAGGGCTTTTCCCAATTGATATGGTGAGAAAAATACAAGACAAAATGCGAAATGGGAGAAAAATAGACAAGGTCACCTGAAATTGCTATAGTTGTCATGATACGATGTAGTTATCCATGTCCACCAGGAATACGGATGTAAGCCAAAGTCATAGAGATGTGGAAACCGGGACCAACGAACAAAGACATCAAATGAAAGACTAGAAGTAGGTTTATGGAAAAACTTAGTTTGACACATTCTAAACTTTATACGTAATCATGGTGTACCATAGACAAATACACTTACTATCAACTGTAATATGAAATGAATGCACATTACAAGTTAAGAAAAACTCATTCACTATATGATGGTGATCTTCCTAAAAACACCATCCTGAGAATATGAAAAAATCACTTATGTAAATAAGATTTCCAAGTACCAAACACAAACCATCTTAGAGTATCAAGCAGATTTAATTATTTGTTGTCACCATTACGTTGCAACTTTGCTTTCTCTATTGCTGGGAGCTATTACTTCCAACAAAGCACTAGCATCCAACCTACTTGCGTCTATTATATCAAACTTCCTAATTCCTATTTATGTATTTATAATATATACTGATTACTCTTCCTACCAGCCATACATTTGAACAATTATATCTTTCATTTACATTGATCTCCTTCAAAACCGTCAATGCTTTTACCCATATTCTAATACACAGTAAAATCCACTTTGGCTACCTACGGAACAAACTAATTTGTACTCAATCCTATCCTCAACACATCTGCTATGGAGTTAATGAAAGTTGGCAACCAGTGGAAGAGTTATCACTGAGAGCAAGCACACAAACAAATCAAGTGCTTGCTACTATTATGTGCAAGTCCCCAAATCAAACATACGCGAGAAGTGAAACCCTTAAAAAGCCCCACTTATTTCGTCACAGCCTAAGTTAACCTTGATGCCTATTCTAACCTTGATGCCTATCCACAAGTTATCTACAATCTTATTAGCATTCCCGAAAATTTTGTTTTGTATTTCTCTCCAGTCTCCACACAACCAAGTCATAGCATCAAGCATTCTCTCCCAACACAAAACCCCAACCTAATCATCTTCAGTTATCTGCTCCGGAAGAATTCCACAATTCAGCACATTCTGAGAAGGAGGTGGTGGTGGGGCATTGATTTGAACTCAGCAAAGCATTTCCTCCAAATAGAAATAGTGAATTCACAAGTCGGCTTGATATGGTCATCAGCCTTCCCACGCAAAACACAGTGTTTAGGGATTATTAAGCCACGTCTAGTGGCATTATCAACTGAAGGTTTTTCCATTAGTGATAGTTTACACAGAAAACAGACTCTGGAAGGAACTTCCTTAATCCAAATCAGGCTGTGCATTTTGTGGATTATATGTTCTTGTAATCAAGACGAGGACCCACTTCCTTGTAGCACTGTTTCACTAAGAATTGTTCGTCTTTCCCTCCCCAAAGCCATTTGTCATGATCCCCGTCAAGATGGGCTAAATCATTAACATACAAACGGGAAGCCATATGTTGAAGCTCCCAATCATGAGATTCCTTCTCAAATGAAAGATACGCTCCATTCTCCTGTGCCAAAGGAATTGTCCTCATTTTGTTTCTAGAAACATTGTAGATGTATGAAAAGGCTGCTTTGAGAGGTTGCTCTCCACCCACTTGTGACTCGTATTTGAGTCCCCCCACCCACCACAATTATATGCTTCAAAAAAGATTGCTATGCAGCTCTTGAAGTTCATGATTCCCTTGGATAGAGACCATCCATGAGTGGTAATGTTTAACTGAGCAAACCAGTCGGTCCGTCTTCTGGAGTAGCACAATATTTTGTTGCTATCACCATTCTCCTCTATAACACATCGGAGTCTGCTTCGCATTTTATTCTCTGGATACCCAGACCTCCATTATCTAATGGGCAGGCATATCTTATTCTGTTAAGACGGTGTACATTTTTAAGGAGACTTACCATGCACAAAGAAAGTTGCACATGCATCTTCTAGTTGAAGTAGCAATAGAATCGTACACTTAAATGCTTGACAATGATTTTTTTTTAATCAAATCTTCCTGCATTTGCTTCTTCCAGACGCTTAACCTCCACTTGATTCGCTCCACTGTTTCTTTGCACGGTATAGTATATTGTAATTTAGACCCCAAATGAAGGCTCAAGTAATTGCATGGGACTCAGTTTTTTGCACCCTAGCATATCTCCTACTGTGAAGATTTTGGATCACCATGAGGAACTTTTCCTAAACTGTTGGTAACCAAATAAGTATAGCTCCTATTAAGCAACTGCAACAATTTAGACATTTAGGTCCTCTTGTCTAAAGGCATCAGTAATCCTTTAACTGCTGCACATCAACAAAAGTAAAAACCATAGGGTATCATATCTTCAAGAAACAACTTTTCAGGAGAAACTCTGTTGCTAATCAAGTAAAAATGCAGGACAAAACTTTTGTATTTAGAATATTCATGATTGATAAAGCAGGGTCACTTAAGAGCTAAGAGCTTCCACATGCAACCAACTTCGTCGGAGACGGCAACCCTGGGCTGACATACGACCTTTTGCACCAGCTATCTTCGTCAGAGATGACGGTCTAGCATATGACCTCTTGCACAGGTATATGGGACCTGCAATAGGACTTCTCCCGTGCTTCTCATACTATGAAAAGTTAAAGAAAAAACTCATCCTAAACCTATAAAAAAAATTACGATAAAACAAAGGTCTCATCAATAAAGTTGGAAATCAATGAAGAAGAATTAAAAAAAATCACTGAAGGCAAGCACAAAAAAAAAAAACTCATCCTAAACCTATAAAACTTTTTTTAACCAATAAAACAAAGCTCTCATTAATAAAAGTTGGAAATTAATGAAGAAGAAGAATTGAAAAAATCACTGAAGGCAGGCACAAAATACATCAAGTATTACTATTATTCACAGTATCCCTCAGTCCTTGATAACTCCCCAAGAAAACCCTAAACCCATCAACTGATCTTGATGTCCATAACCTGATGTCTATCTAATCTCAGCCTTCTATTCAAATGCAGACCCAGTTCGTGACTCAAAAATCATATCGTGTAATATTTTCCCAGCCAAATTTTCTCTTTGAATGTTTATAAGTAAAGAGTTTAATTTGTTAATTTTATATTCCATCTCATACTTGGCTATTTACAGCTTTGCCACCCTTATAAACAATTTCCTTTTATTTCACTGTCTCTAAACTTCATAGATCCGGAAAACAAATTCATGCAGCTTATGTTTTTCATCTTCTTCTACTCCGATTCCATCAGATCTCGTAACGGTTTTCAGGAGATATGATTCAATGACTGATCAAGATAGGACCGATTCAACACAAAATCACGAGTTAAACCATGATTCTATTACAATTTGTACAACACTGAGATATCTAGGAAGATTACAGAGTTAAATTATCCCTTGGTGTCTACTTCCATGAATATACATAATATCCTATGTCAATGATGTGGAGTGTCCCTAGTTCCATTTGACTATTTTTCCTATGATTAAAAAAAACATAAACAAAATGGAAAGACATTCAAATTAGAAAGTATTTGACCTGCAAAATCAAAATGGAGTCAGGGAGGTTTGGATTCTTTTTATCAACTTCCTTACAGCAATGCAACATGTTTAAAAACTAGGGGTGGGCACGGTCTGGTCCTAGTCTAGTGGACGAGAACAGTCCAAGATGGAGGGGATGGTCCGGGACAGAATCATGCTATCCCGGTTCAAAAAATACAAACAAAGGCCAAACCAAAGCTGCTCAATTAACCAAATTTAAATAACACACGAAATATTTCATCTCCTTTCACTTTATCGCCCACCACCCCCACAGTCCACTCACCCCTCTCTCTTCCTTTCCCTTTCCCTTTCCCTTTCCCTTTCCTCTTCTCAGTCTCTCTGCATGATTTCTAGGATTTTGTTTGTCCCCAATTTCGAATTCTTGCACTCACATACCTTTTCCCCTCCACCAATTTTGTCACCACGCCTTCCCACTAGGGGTGGGCACGGGACGGGATGGGACGAGATATACCCATCCCTATCCCATCCCGTTCATACGGGATCGGGACGGGACGGGATGGGAAAAACCCCATCCCGACCTCGTCCCATCCCAAACGGGTTCGGGACGGGACGGGACGGGACGGGAAGGGACGGGACGGGACGGGATCAGCGGCATCCAAAAAATTAAATAATTAAATAAATAATTAAATAAATAATATTAATAAAAATACCACAATTACAGTAAACCTCCAAAAATACCACATGGAATTGGACGTCTCTACTAAATGCCCTTTTGTGAGAACCAATTGAAAATTATTGAAATCATCCTCATATATTTCCCTTTAACAATGCAAACCTGGCTTATGTTATATACACCTATCAGTTGGCGTATCTTTTAACAGTGTTAACGCCCTTTTTAATACATTTGGAATCTAGAATAACAATGATGTTCCTCTCATAATGAAAGGCGACTTTATATCAAAAGTCGGTTTTGTGTTAGATTGGCAAGCTAGGAATGCCAAATGCTTTCAACAGATTCAACCAAATCCAATAGGGAAGAAAACGAACCATTAAGAAAAAGCTTTTAGAGGACCAAACTGATAAGAAGGCAGAATAAATAGGGAAGAAGAAGAGCATAGGAATGACCACCAAACCAATGTGACAAGACACTTGGATACAAAAGAACATATTGTATAGTGCAGTGTTTTATGTTTATTGATGCAGATTTCCCTTCGGTTGATAACCCATGTACTTGTGGACTGACTGCAATGGAGGGAATACAATTTCTGAGGCAGGGGGAAGATTCAACTTATCCATAACAAGCAGCTTTAAGTTGAATTCACGGTGACAGTAAAGCCTTCCTTCACTGGAGGATCGCAACAACCACATTGATTGTTGCCAGTTATGTTTACCACATTGATTGCTTGGACGCAGTTAGAATTTTCCAGGGAACAAACATTGTATTAGTTCTTTCTTTCAGAAGTCTTGGTTAGTTTCAATGAACAATTTGCTTTAACAAAAAAGAATAACTACAATCTTTCAATATTGCAATGCGCTAGAGTATGCCAGTTATGTTTGCTTTGTCTGTGCATACATGCTTATATTGCTTAGAATGATAGATGTCTGTATCATATTCAAAGTTTTGAACATCATTTTTGCTTACATCACGTATATGCCAAGTTTTTCATTACAATTCGCATGGCTAGTCGACTCATGAAAGCTCTAGCATCTACAAAAAAAGAAAATTGGTATCGCCAAATATGTACATGGCTGTCTATTGGATACATTTAACACTTGTTGAGGGAGAATCCCATGAGAGAGTTCTTAAGGTCGAAAGTGAAGTATGTCCCCTGCTGCTGCACATTACTGATGATAGACAGTGAGTCTGAAGTCGGTGCAAATGCAAAACAGATAGTTCCTCGTAAGTCCACTGGGATCAAGTAGTTCTTAGGCGCTTAGACTTCCCACCAGAGAAATGAAAATGGACTATTGGGGCATCAACATTGGTAATGACGATAGATTCAAACGAACATCAAACATCTCATCAGTGCTATTAATCAACGGTGAGCGAGTTAAATAAATAATTCTAAAATAAATAATTAAATAAAAATATTAATAATTAATATTAATAAATTAGTTCGGGACGGGACGGGATTGGCGGGATTGAAAATCTTCATCCCATCCCATCCCATTCTAGATCGAGACGGGACGGGATCGGGATGAAATAATTCAATCCCATTAAGACCCGAAAAAATCGGGACGGGACGGGATCGGGACGGGAACGGGATCGCGGGATGGGATGCCCACCCCTACTTCCCACCACCCATCCTTATGAAACACATCCACCTCCTCACTCAATTGAAAGCTCCACCCGTTCTCTCGCGGTGAAATGAAACACAAGTTCACTACATCGACGAACTCCTGCAAGGGTCTCGTCCCCGCCTCGTCTACTACCAAGGTTTTGTACTCGATCAAAATCATGTTTTTCTTGTTTGTCGCATGGAGCACTGTTGTCGTGAACCACGCGCCTTGCAAGCCTGGGTCGTCGCTGCAGCAACTTCCATTCCCTTGGTGAAGGCGAAGGTCGTCATTGGTGAAGAAACCCTAGAGATGAAGAAGCCGAGAAAGAGTGAAGTGTGTGTAACGTAATGTAAGAGGTGTTAGTGATGAATGTGATTATTGTGTATGGTGGAGGAAAAGGTGAGGTGGAGGGAGGGGCATCGGTGGCGGCGAGGGAGAGAAGGGATCGGAGGGCAGGGAGAAGGAGAAGCTTGTGTAGAGGAAGAAGAGAAATGAAGGAGAGAAGGATTTGTGAAGAGAAATGAAGAAGTGAAGAGGAAGGCTCGAGCCGGGATGAAAATGGCATGAACCGGTTGGTCCCGGTTTGAAATGGGTTTGGACCAGGATTCTTGCCTTCCCCTATTAAAAATCACATTTCATGATTATTTCAACAGTTCAACTTAACGAATAAAACTATAAAAGGACCAAATTTTGAATTACTTAACTTGCAAGAAAAATTCAACTATGTGCTTCCAGAGCCAATCTACACTCAATTATAGCCTATAGATAGGAACATGGTTTATATGAAAGAACCATTTATATGTTTAATACTGAATGTAAGGCTTTCTTTTCAGTGATTCAAATTCTGTTTTGAGAAATAAAATCCTCACAGAAACGTGTAAGCATGTAAAACCAAAACTTAAACTATGTTTCACTCCAATATAAATAAACTCAAAAGCATTCTCTCACTACATGGTGTTACTGGAGGTACAACTCAGTAACTCAAAATAATTCCCTAACCAAATGTACAACACCATACTTTAAATGAAAATCTGCTGATCTGCAAAGTTGGATTGTGTTCCTAGAGTCCCTCTGAGATTCATGGTTCTTAATTGAATATCTAGTTTGTTGCATTCCCCAAGCTTCTCTCTTTGGCTGATGTATCAAACTCCAAAAACAAAAATAAAACACCGAATATCAGAATTTTTTTCCTGTCCAACTTGTACTAATTGTGCTAATGAAATGTAAGAACATGCACCCAATAACACAACTAATGTACAATAGTTTATAGTATGCCTAGTTTACTTTAGCAAGAGCCCTTTAGTAATCAATACCTGTATCAGATCAAGGAGAATCTGCCCCACTCAATACAAATGCTTGAAGCAGGCTCTGTGCAGCATGTGTCTGTTCAGGTGTCCCAGATATTATAACTGCAGTCTCCGTTGCTCCAGGTCTGGGATCAGTGATCGTAATTTTTGCACCAGATATCTACCACAGTACAGTAGAATAAGTAATTTTTTATCACTTGCCAATGACAAGAGCAAGAACAAATATGAAAACAGATTATAAACCTGGCGAATCTGCTTCAATGAGCCTCCATCCTCTCCATATATTGAAGGAACAACGGCTCGAGGAACGACAACTTCTACTGTGGTGCTAGTAATAATGGCTGGCTGGCTGCCACTGCAAACAGAAGCAGATGGTCATCCACACAAATAAGTAATTTGATAACACCTGAAATACTAGATAGTAGATAAATGAGTTCACAAACCCTCCAAAACCCCCAATTCTTCTCTGAGGAACTCCGCCATACTCCAGTATTCCCATAGGCACACCTCCATCATGCATCGCCTACAAGCCAGACAGCAAGGGAAAATGATTAGAATATGATGACTGATTCAAACCTTGGTAAAAAACAACATAAAGTGGCGAAGTTATAGTGTAAGTCCAATGCCACCAAAGGTACTCCCAAATGTTACAATAGCCTTGATTATGAAACAAAATATCTCATATTTATAGTAAGATCAAGAAATTGATATTATAAGAAAAAAGAAATTCAGTTAGTACCTGTTGTTCCCATGGCGCCGAAGAAGGAATTCTTCCCGAACCATGAGGAAAGCCTGGTCTGTGAACATTGTGCATAAAAGCAGGTCTGTCATCAAGGGGATGAAAACGGTCATGAGGAGGCAGGCCACCGACACCATCAAATTTGTGGAAAGGTGGACCCAAATTGGTATATATCCCAGGAGGTGAAGCTTCCCTCCTTCCCATGAAAGGAAAAGGAGGCCCTTGATCTGGGAAATTAGGACGCTGTGGATGGGTCATAGACGGAAACATTTCACGAAGATGATGATGCCGCAATCTAGTAGTTATCTGCAAGAGAGCCTCTTGCACCGACTCAAACTCCCCTGTCATCTGTAAGACGTAAAAGTGAGAAAATTACATACCAGTACTGCCAAATTTGTGCATATATTGCAAAAGAAAAAAGATTCAGGGAGTGCGTTCTTGATCAAGAATGAACACAGAAAAGCATGGCATAACTATTTTGTCAAGGCATGAAATCCTATATCCTAGTTTTACGTGAAGGCAACACTCAAAACAAGAAGCTCATCCTGGACTTTTGCATTAATCTACTCAGAAAAAAAAAAGGCTTATCCACTCTAAAACATATATGACCCTTTGGAGTGTGAACATCTAGATTCAAGTGCATTCATACATCTAAGTACCTGCACCAGTTCTTCATTTTCTGAGACACACTTCGGAACCTGATCCCTTGTCACTATACGAATATAAGCCCCAGATGACTTCCGCATTTCTGTTATGATGGTACCACCCTTACCGAGGAGGCAACCTATCTGATTGGAGGAGACAAGAATCCTAGCTACCACATTCTTCTCATTGATGTCAGGTACGCCCCTAACTATCCTTTCCTGCACACGTAGAACTGCATCTTGTACTGCAGAAACCATGTCGTCTGGATGCTGCATCAGTGGGTTTATGATTATCAGCAACCCTTGCTATTCACAGAAATTAATAAACATGTGATTCAACGCTTAATGTATAGGATGAAAGTATTACCGCTGAACCAGATACAGCAACAATGCGATCTTCTATATCGTGAACATCATCCAAGATTCTAATGTCACAGCCTGTTTCATGATGAATCATCTTAACTATGGCTCCCCCCTTCCCTATTATGCCTCCAACCTTCTCATTATGACACAGTAACCGGAAAGTCATGTCAAATGGTCTTGTTCGGCTTGGAGTAACAGGCTCACGGTATTTAGGAACTGCCTGGGGAACATTCAAACTATAATCAGCACGGTTATGAGGTCCAGTAGCAAAAGCTGCCCCTTGAGAAGGAAAGTGATAGTTTGATGCTGGCTGAACTTGAGTCTTAGATAAAGGGCCAAATGGACTTGGACCAGGAGGTTTGCTTGCAGGAAAAGTGTCACGGTCACGAGGAGGGTTCTCTAAAAGCTGTTGAGAAACAACCTGAAGTGCTTTTCTGACTGCCTCTGTTGGCCCTGTGATCTGTATCAAGAAAATGTAATACACATACATTTAAGTATATAAATAAATAATTATTCACCATATTGAGTTGCATCATACGACCACAACAGATTTAATTATGGAATCTTAACATTATTGAACACAAGATCAAGACATAAAATTTTCCGTCTTAAGCTTAATTTCGTGCATGATAATACTTAAATTAACTAAATAAGGAGTAAAATTTCGTGTGCACAATGGCCAATACATTATTCAAAAGTTTTTTCTTTCTGCCCAATTGATAACCAAAAAGTTCTAATCCAATTACAAGAAAATCTATAAGGTAGCAAATGGTGCATGCTTCCATTCACAAAAAGAGAGTGGGGGGCAAATAAAATTTTAAAAAACCATACTTACCAGCACCAGTTCATCAGAAGGAGAAGCGCATTGAGGAAGTTTATCTCTCGGAAGAATTCGAATCTGTGCGCCACTGTCAGCTGCCATTTGCTTGATCACACTTCCACCCTTTCCCAGGAGGCAGCCAACTTGGCTCGACAGCACAAGTAACCTCACAATAAATGAAGAAGATTTCTTACTTTCTTCGTTGCCTTCATCACTCTCACGTTCTCCTTCAACCATTCTTTCAAAAACAAGTAACAGGGCTTTCTGCACAGAAGGTGACCCCTTTTCAGGTTGTGAATCTTCCACAGGTGAAGATATCTTATCCTCACTCTTCTCATCGTTATCGTTGCCTTCATTATTCTCATCAGGAGTGTTATTATCTTTGTCTTCGTCTTTCTTTTCATTGTTAATTTCTGCTACTTTGTCAGTGTCAGGACCGACAATAACAATAACCCGCTCATCATCCCCAGGGACAGGTTCCTCAACTCTCACCTTGGCACCAGTTTCTTGGCGAATATTGGATATAATGCTACCACCTTTTCCAATCACACTTCCAGATTTTGAAACAGGGCAGAGAATGCGGTAGTAAACGCTACCTGGGGAGATTTTCAAAGGTTGAAGCTGTGATGACTTCTGCCACTTCCCTTTACCATTTGTTTCTGTTGTACTCCGGTCATGGGGTCTTTTAGAAGGTGTCAGAGTAAAAGACATGTCTACCAATTTAAAATAGACCTACAAAATGGTCACTGCACAAAAACCCAAATTGTAACACTTGTACCACCACTGGCATTAGCAAAAATATCAAAGCAAGGTTGCAGATGGTGATTATAAATAAAGGGTGGGAAATATTTGAATCAAATTCAAGAAAACTCCCACACCGAAGGTTAAGAATGAGATTCATTGAACATACTCCAAATTACCAAATTCACATAACAATAGTCTACCCTTCACCGGTCCACGAAAGCAAACTATGTTGGAGAAAAGAAAAAATGTTCCAGGTCGTACATTGGATAATCCAACCTACAATTTCGTTCACCAAGACTTCACCACTGTTGGTTGGGTTTGTCTGGGTTTGTCCTATTTTTCCTTCAGAGATAACAAACTTTGAAACTTTAAAACTTTAATAATAATAATAATAATAATAATAATAATAAATAACAAATAAGTATTGGCACATTGTGGACAAAACTGATTTTTACTAACCCAGAAGAACCCCCTAGTTTTTACTAACACGTGACTAAATAAAAGTTATATCATTTGAGCTCCGTTTGAGCTGAAATTTTGACAAAAATTATAGCCCAACAACAAACGACATGTAAAAGCTTCAACTCATTTTGACATTAGTGCCTCGAGATCCGCACTAGGATAAAGAAAATTTCTCCAATTAATATCACGAAATGAACGAGGGCCCACCTTGGGCAACGCAAGTCGGCCGTAGGCCAGCTAGCGCCCTTTGTCCATGACCACCCGAGGAAGGGCGGTCCTTCAATAACAATGACTGTTTATCAAGATATTTAATGCCGAACCTAAACACGTATGATGAGGAATTGAGTCGAAATGGTCTGAAACTTTCGCATGTTATTTTTTGTGTTAATCCTTAATTTTCCTGAAAATTTCACTCAGAGAACTTAAACAAATTTTTTAAAAAAATTAACTTAATAGGGTCATTAATTTACAATGAAACTAAGGGGTCCTCTTGGGGTTAGTTAGAACCGAATTTGTGTCCCTAAACTCCCAATGCCCCATGAATTTATGATAATTATTAAACATTCCGGAACGTATATTGATAAGAAATGCTAATAAAAATTCCAGACAATACATAGGTTTTAACTTTTAAACTGAAGTGCATGCAACAGGGTTGGTGACACAAATATCATGAATTAAGGAAAGCAGTAGACAAAAGTTAGCAAAGTTGTAACATCAAGGCTCTAATTTGAGAACAAAGATCTATGTGGTTTGTGTGCAACAGAGACAGGTGCTAGTGTGAGTTAGCCACAATTTTTCATATTCCTGATTTGTTTACATTTTTATACTATCACCCTGTTTTAATTTAGATGTGTTTCAACATGTTTCTCTTTAAATCTTGTTTCTTTCTCAGACCCTACCAGTTCCCCGTTAGAAGCCCTACAACTCAACTTGTCAGATCCCAAGACTTTGTTTCCTCCAATCCTCCTATTTACTAAACTACAATTCATAACCATAATCAGTTTATTTATTTCCCAAAACATACTTCTTAGAAAGAAACCAGAATACATATCATGGCATTTTATCAGCAAAACAAAAAGATATTATTGATGAAAAGCTAGCAATCAATGGAAGACCAAAAAATTACATCAAGCAATTCTATTAGGCACTATGTATCCCCAATCAAACATACAGGAGAAGCGGGAGTCTTTAAGAATGCCCCATGTGTATTCCCACACCCACAAATTTACCTTTACATCTATCCAAATCACCGAAGCGAAAGCATGGAGAATTCTTTCCGGTACCCATTTTCCCATCAAGGACAAGATAAAATTCTTGGTTATTTCTCACTTGAGCACAATCAAATTAAGGTTTGAATTTGGACTTCGGTTTTGAGAGAAAATTGCCTTTCAACAAGTGGGGAAATTGATTTTGTATTAAGATGGAAAAGAAACAAAGGCTGTAGTAAGTAAGAAATAGAAAGACATCTACGCAAACTTTGAAAATGCATGAGCTGCCCAAATTAGAAGCATTGCAGATTAAGAATGAGCTCTGTTGTCACTGAAAAGGAGTGTTGAGTCTCAGCTAGTAAATTTCAATTAATAAAAAACTATCAAAATATTGCAATTCCAAATGTGAGGGTCGTAGACTAAAAGAGTTTGAAGCAGAACCCTATCCTGTCTAAAAGATATGGCAATGAGAGTTATCAAACTCTCAACCATCGAGGTCCCCTCTCATGTTCCAAATTCCACAAATAAACATTCTCATATCCACATTCCACAAACAACAACATGTCATTACATCGATCACATCAAATATATCAACTGGGTTATACTTGCATATAACACTATGTAGTTAAATCGTTAAATTGGACCCTAATAATTAGGAGTGAGATGAGATTAATCGGAACTAAACATAATTAATTTGGCCGATATAAATAACCTTAATTTATCTTTCTTATTTATAACATAATTTCCCAAGACCGATCAATCAATGAGTTCTCAGAAGTGTTAATTGGTAACTCAGTGAGATATTGCCGATTACTTGGCCAAGATGGTTCAATCTATTAATCCAAAAATCATAAAGAAGCGATTAATTAGGGGTTAACTGTCGATTAATCACCGAATTAATAATAAAACATAACTAAAGGAATGCTTCACAACTAGACACAGTACCATACCATTTATGCTCCCAAAAACAAATCCATTTCCTTTTTTATCTATCCTGAATTGAATCCAATTATTGATCTCATCCATCCTTAAACGATGCCCTTCAATGCTGCCACCAAAGTGAAACAAAGTATGCCCAGTAGCACCATGATCTTTCAACTCCCTCCCCCAACCCCATCCCACCTACCTTGTTATCGAATACATAATACATTATCAGAGTTTAGCACCAGTTCGGAAATTCAATTTATCAAATGAATGGCACTGTAGATGATGGATTAAATCTGTTATTCTCCGTGTATTTGACAAAAGCTAATAACATTTTCCCCATCTGTTCTGTTCATCAAAATGATCATAAATTTATACAGCTACTGTGTCTATCCTACAAACCCAAATAACAGCAATGCAATTCGAACGCATTTTGTAAAGTAAATCCCTTCAGAGCTCAAGCCAGCCCTTCAATTGTTCCAGTGTTGGAAGACAAATGAACGAGTCCCCACTACACAAACAAATGAACAATTCGAGACGGGAAGAGAGAAAGCTAGGGTTTATCGTGAATCAAGTAAAGAACGCTAAAGAGAATAGTAGAAATAAAGAAAGAAAGAAAGATGGAGTTGTTGCTACTTTACCTTGAGAAGTCGAAAATTCTTCGTTGAAAGAGAGAGAGAGAGAGAGGAGCGATTTTGCGCTGTACGAGACTTTTGCGGTGGTCGTCAGAGAGACATAGAGAGAGCTCGTAATATTAGGGTTTCGGGGAGGGAGAAGTAATAAGACACACGAGGAAGCAGAAGATATGAAATTTTCTGATGTGAATGTGATGTACAGTTGGTATATATAAAGGGCAGGGGCAGATCATGCCGGGAGTTTTTTTTTTTTTTTTTCAAGCATTTGGTGTTTATTAATTCACAGCCTATTAAAAATAAAAACAAAGGCCCATTTAAATTGTATCACTTCTTATTCAAAATCAAAGTTTTGATGACACCAAACAACAAACACAAGTTGTGATTGCAATCCCTTTGTTCTCTTTTCTTCTTTTTCATTTTTCATATTTTATCTCTTTTTCTTCTTCTTTTTTTATGTATTGACGTAAAAAATCATTTATGCAATTTTTCCATTATTAAGCTTGGCTTGGTAAACAACAAATCGATGCAAAGGCATTTGTTTTCTTTAGTTAAAATACATACTTGCTCCCGCGGTAATTAATATCATAGCTCAAAAATCATAAAATTGTAATGTGGCGAATTTAATGTTAAATTGAAATGCAGGGTTTTTTCTTATCTTCTAGCGAATCTCGTGCTCCTTTTCATTACATCTTACTCGTCCTCTTTTACATGACATTGATAGAACTTAAAAGAACGATAATCGAAATAAACTGAACAAAATTTGAAATAACATAATAATTCAAAATAAACACAATAAAATAAAATAAAATAACTAATAAATAAAATAACTTTTATTCCATCAAAAACCAAATTACAGTGATCAACCTATGCTCGTATTTATAACTAAGTTAACTTCTCAAACAAACCCTAAACCTAATAGAAAACAATATCCTCGTAATACTAGAATTCTTAAAATGCCTAAAATACGACTATTGCTAATATTACTAAAATTCTAATTACATCAACCTCCTGAGATTAAAAAAAATCATTATCAAGCTTGAAGCCAAGGAAATCCTAGGAGCACAAACAACAATAGAATGTGAATTGTCCAAGTAGAAGTAGACCTCAAACCTTGCCTTTATAACCGTAGTGAACTCAAACACGTAAAGCCAAATCCTTCCGGGAAAAAAAACACGTAAAGCCAAATGAGCCATCAAATACAAAGTCGAAGAAGAGTTTGCGGCTCGAAGGATTGTCCCAAAATGGATCTGAAAATGTGTTCTACGGTGTCATGGGTGATGTCTAGATGAGATAAACAACCTAATCATGAACAAAAGCTTGTGGTGGTACTGACAAATGCCTGGTAATAATAGCAAAAGGAGGCCAGTGACTTAAATGAAATATCTAGGATAGGGACTGAAGTAAAATTTGTAGCAGGGAGTTGATTAAAATTTTCACCTTCTTCTACTTCTACCCGAATGGAAACAGGGTGTGGACTGGGATGCGTCGATGGAAGGGCGGTGATGGAGGATTTCGAGGGAGGAGGCTTTGACGGCGGACAAGATGGGAAGAGGGTTTGCTCGACCAGGGGTGGAAGAGGTCAATTGAAACTTCATTGATATTGATTGGAAGATGGAATGTCGATTGACGGTTGAGACTTGGAAAGACTGTAGGTTCGACTTGGATAGGGGGCGACGGAACCAGAGGGTGTTATTGATTTGATGATAAGGAGGAGAGCAACGATTGATCAGTGGAGAAAGGGGACTGATGGACTATTCGAGTGGAACGACGGATACAGTGAGTGGGATGGCGAAGGGAGTGGAGGGGGAGTTTACTGTTCATCAATGATTGTCCTATGTTGTATACAGGTTTTATATTCTTGGCCGCACTTAAGTTAAACAATAATATTACAAGTCTTTTTATTTTGCTAAATGTGTGATGGCTCAATAATAGTACCTCATTAGAAAGTCAACGTTTTATTTGTAATTCATCTCACATAAACACTGCTAACGTATACAAACTTACATCTCTTTAGTATCATTAGCTAAAATAGAAAATATGTTTTTATCTTTTTTTACTCTATCTCTTCGTCTAGCTATTCACTCTATAATGATCGAACTCTCTCTCAAGAATATTCCTTTTGAATCTTTCTCTAGGCTCATTTAGGTAACTTTATATCTCATTATTATCGCATAACCATTTATTTTTTTTAAGTAAAAGGTTTGAAATTGGGTATGGAAATTTTTGTTTCTAAATCCAAATTTTCACCATAAAAGTTCTAATATGCACATAAAATCCACATTTTTTTGTGTGCTAAAATTTGAGGTTTTGAAATTTGTTGTTTTAAGGTTATTAGTCCAAATTCTACATTCTATCATGGATAGAAAATTTATTACTATTATTGAGATAATTGGGTTAGTTTTCAATTTTTATCATGCTTCGACGTTAGGGGAATCTTCCGAGTGATTGATTGTTGTTGGGTTTTCAAAACATGACTTTGAAAAGAAAATAATTTTGTTGATTAAAAACCTAGTGGTATTAGTTGCATTAGTTAATTTGGTAGCTAGTTTCAAGTGGCAAGTGGTTTTTAATGATAATCATATATATATATATATTTTATTTTATTTTGGTAAAGTGGTTTTAGGGTTAATTCTATTGAATTGGATATATTTGATCTTTAAGGTTTTGTTGATTACAATTTTTTTTGTTAAATATCTAGTTTGAACTTCATAAAATTTAAGCTCGGCTAAAGTAAAAGCTTCAACAATTGATTATTGCGAGTCCTCGTAAGTATTAAAAAAAATTACTTTTGAATTGATTAGATGATGATTTTTTCAATTTGACTAGTTAGCTAGTATATATGTGTAGAGAACTGTGGAAGATTTTCAAATGCATATCTTAATGATTTTGTTGTTATTATGTTATATTACTAGATATTATTTGTGCCTAGGGCACGATATCTTTTAATTTCTTATTAAGACAAAAATAAGCTCCCTAAATTATCCAACCAATTAGGATATGTGCATTCAATATTTAAGTCTTTTGAACAAAATATTATACAAATGCATCATCATCATCATCATCATCATCATCAAAGCCCATTCCCGAGATTTTCGGGATATTATACAAATGCATATTCACTGAAAATTGTTTTACTATATATGTATATCCAATACTTTTATAAATTTAAAGTAAAATCTCAAATACACATTTATCAGTAAAAAGAGATTGTGTGCTTGTGGTTAAATTATTTGAATACGTAGTAACAATAAAATATTGATTCTCCTTCTAAGACAAATCTTAGTTTCATAAAGGAGTCTTACACACCTTAGATTTTCAAATTAAAGTTAGAAAAATAAAATTCAAGCATGTGCTTATAACACTAGTTATAGAGACAATTTGGAACTCTTCAAATTATATAGTTTGATAATGATGTTTGCCCCTACATTTTCTTAAACATTCAAAATGTTGTAATGAAATTCCTAAAATACATATGGTGGAACCCGTTCATTTGGCAATTTATCATTATTATTATTATTTTGTAAAGTGATACTATATATGCATCGAATGTTGCAATTTACATTCAAAAAAATAGGAAAGTGCCTAATTTAATTTTATAAATTTTTACACAACTATTTATTTTTATATAATTAGATACAAATATTTATATTTATAATTATTTTAACTGTTTTTAATATTTAGATATTAGATATAGTCATTCTATTATTACGTTTTTGTTAGTTATAATTATAAAAAATTCAAAATGTTACTAAATTAGACATTTAACTTTCAAGTCCATATAAAAATTTTGTTCTTCCTTAGGCACTATAGAATTTATATTAAACTGAGAAAAAAAAAAGCGTATTTATAACACAAAGCTATAAAGGCAATTGAAACTTTAAACTATGTAATTTGATAGTGATGTTTGCCTCTGCATGTTTTTAAACATACAAATGTTGGAACTCGTTCATTTGGTACCAAGCTTTTTATTTTTTATGAACCAATAGTATATATGCATTTGTGTTGCATTTTGCATTAAGAAAACTTAATAAGGGTCCTAATTTCTTTTGGTAAGTTTTATATAATGAATTATATTTTATAAAACTAGTTAGAATATATATATATATATATATATATATATATATATATATAATTATTTAAACAGAAATTCTAGGATGCCTGGTGATGTGCCTGGTAGGTACCAGGCACCGTTGATTTTGCCTGGAGATGGGTGTTACACCTATCCCGATGCAATATCAACGGTGCCTGGCCCTACCAGGCACAACACCAGACACAGGGCCAGGCATCGTAGTAGTGCTCTTATTTAAATGATTATTTTTAAATATTTAGATATTATATATAGTCATTCTATTACAATGTTTCAGTAGTTACTATTAAAAAAAATCCAAAATGTTGGCTATGGGGTTTAAACTCAAGAACTCTAAGTGAATTAAGGGTAAACATGAAATGCAAACTTTAAGTCTCAATCATTGTATCAAAAGTTAAATCTAATCTCATTCATTTATATATTTATATGTCTAAACAAATTTTGAAAAACCTAATAGGTTTTACATCGTGGATATTATACCATTTTCATCTTTTGCAGTAAAACAGAGAAAATAACATAGAATGAGTGAAAAAAAATGCGAGAATATATCAAAAGTAAAAAATGTATCTCATCAAAGCAAAATGATGAATGAAACTGAGAATCTGAAGATATATACTAGGAGAGTTTCTAAAAAGACTAGTCTGCCTTCGAAGCTCATGAAGCGAATTATTCAATGGGTACATCTCAAATCCTTGTGCAATTTACATTATTTCTAAGTCCTATAAAAATTTATTTACCGAATCTGAATTTCTTAATATTTATCTTCAAAATAGTAAAAGAGTATTGTGATTGTTGCCATATTTTAGCGTATGTTTTCACCAAAATATGTTTTATTTTATGAGAATGTCACTACAATAAAATTGTAATTTAGCGACGGTTATGTAGCGACGTTTCACGAAAATCGTCGCTAAATATTTTATTCAACGACATTTGTTCAAGCATCGTGGATTAATATTATTTAACGGCGGTTCTAGTAAATGGCAACGGTTGTAACCGTCATTATATACTTTATTCAGTCGTTGTTCAACCGTTGTGGATCAATATCATTTAACGGCAGTCCGAGTAAATGGCGACGATTGTAATCGTTGTTATAAATATTTTTTTTTAGAATGATCTTAAAATCATATCCCTAATTTTATCTATCTTTTACTCCCCTCCTCCTCTGCTCATCCCCACACACCACGATCAAAATCTGACCCACCACCACTAACAGTTATTTGAAAAGAAGTAAGAAGGAAGACATCACCAGTTTGATCGTCCCCAACCCCTCTCATCCGTAGCCCTTCTCTCCCCTAATCAATCGCAACCACCATCAACAATTCTTCCAATCCCGTTCAATTCCTATCGATGTAAGTAGTTTTTGAGAACCCCTTTAACTTAAAGTTCAATCTTTGTGAGTGATTTGCATGTTCTGGACATGATTTTTGTATGAATTTTAGGGTATTGCGAAGTTGTTGTTGATATAAATACCCTTTTTCTCTTTTTTTTTTCTTCTGAATCCTCAATCCATTTTATGTAGAAACTGATAAACTTTGTTGTATTTTCGATTTTGGGTTTTGTTTTCAAGGATGATTCCACAGTCAGTAGGCAAAAGAATGATGCAGAAGCCAATTGGAAGTCTTATGCATGTTTCAGATTTGGGTTTTTTTTTTGTGAAGTGCTTAGGGTCAAATATTTGTATCATGAAGTGCCCATTAGGTCTTTGACAATTTGTTGTACAGTCAAATTATTTGGAGTTCTCTATTCAATCTAAATGTTCATGTTTAAATTGGATGCAAATTGTGACTTAGGTTGCTAATTGTAGCACCTAGTGAACCCTCTCTGGTTATCTCTCTCTCTTGCAACCCTTAGGTTCCCTATTTCAACCTTTCACCGTCGTCGTAGATCACGTTCTTGGAACAATCATGTTGGTCTAAATTTTTATGTTTAAATTGGTTGCAAATTGTGTAAATTTGTGGGTTGTTTATAGGTTGAAAAATGGGGATGTCAACGGGGCGGATTTTAACAAATCCATCCCCGCCCCGTTACTGATCACGGATCCCCAAATCTGCCCCGTAAATTCGTTTAAAAGTACAGTTAAAAACCATACCCGCCCCGAACGGATTAGCGGATATCCGCCCGCCTCGCTAATCCGTTAAAGGCTTTTGGTTTTGTTGGTGGGTTAATGGTTCCGAGCCCCAATCCGCCCCGATCTGCCCAACTGTTTTGGACCTGAAATTATAATTGCATAATTGGGCCTGAAATTATTGTTTATATTGCATAATTGGGCCTGAAATATATTCTCACAGATCACTATCTTATTAACACAAATTACAACACCACAAAACCTGATAATCAGCCCATTTGGGTCTTAACAACACAATCTACAACATACAAAACCTGAACAACACAATCTACAACACAAAACCTGATAATCAACCCATTTAGCTCTTAACAACACAATCTACAACACACAAAACCTGATAATCAACCCATTTAGCTCTTAACAACACAATCTGCAACATCACATATCAGCTCAACCCAATAGCAATCCAAAATAAGGTCCGACAACATCTAATACACATAATAAAAATCCAAAATATGGTCTTACAACACAATAACAATCCAGAATACAACAAACAATAAAGTCCTAAAGCACCCAATACACACAATAACATTCGAGAATGACAATGCAATTGATTCCGAGAACAGATTATATAAAAGCAATTCATCCTTTGTTGCTCTTTTGTTGTTGCAAAAACTTTGTCAACCTGAAATAGTAATAAAAATTCTAAGTTAGTTTCTTAATTATGTATGGTTAATTATGTGGATCCAAATGGGTGAACTTTTGACTATGAAGAAAAAAGTGGTGGGGGGCTTGGTTAGTTAATGATTCAACCTACACAACATTATGACCCATAAACTTGATGAGATTTTAACCATTTTAATCAAATAATAAACAAACAATTATACTAAAACATCTAAAAAGATAAATTTATTGGTGGAGTTGAATGAAATGACTGAATCTTTGTCTTCAATTTCACCCCAAAAATTGTCTTGATATGATTGTGAATTTTTAGTTTCAATACTTAATAAACAAACACACCCATTATTGTAGAAGAAGAACAACAACAACAAAAGAACAAACACACCGATTCTGATTTATTTTCTTTCACTTTTTTTTTAATTATTTGTAGAAAAGGAACAACAACAGAAGAAGACGATGGAGGAGCAAAGAAATGAGACGAGATTCTCGACTGCATCGATAAGATTCTCGCCTCTATCAACAACTTTCAAGGTATAAAAACAACTCAACAAACTCAACAACACACCCATTATTGTACATAACCAAAACCCACAATTTGCAGAGAAAGAATCCAATAGAATAAGAGAAAGAAAATAAGAAGCAGAACAAAAGAAGAAAAAGACTAACTCAAAGATGGAAATCCAAGCAGTGTAGGGGATCTGAGAGTGAGGCAACAACCGTCTAAGACGATGAGAGTGAGATTGTGAAAAACTGAACTGAAGAATGAGATCAGAGTTAGATTAGGGCTATATTTTTCCTTTATATAGTCCAGGGGTAGTTTAGTAATTTTTTGATTAAACGGATATCCGTGGGGCGGATATGACCAAATTTGTATCCGCCTCGAATAATAAACGAATACAATTTGGATATTCGTATCCGCCCCGATCTCCATTTAGCTTTAACCAAATCTGTCCCAAACGGGGGGGGGGGGGGGGGGGGGGCGGATATCCGTGAAAATCCGCCTCGCTGCCATCCTTAGATTATAGGTTTAAAATGTGGGTATATATGCATATTACAATTGTCATGATAATGATGATAGTCATTAGCGGTGGTTGTAACCATCGCTAAAAGGATTATCAAATGGAATTTAACAGCGATTGAAAACCATTGCAGAGTGTCCATGGATTTTAGCGGCGGTTGAAAACGTCGCTAAAAAATAAAAAAAAATGGATGGTTCATCAGGTTTTGCCGACGGCTAAAACTGTCATAGAATGCTATCATAAATCGTCATTGTCCCATATTTAGCGACGGTTAAAATCGTTGCTATATTTTTAGTGACGGTTTTGCCTGTTATTGCTGAAAACGTCGCTATATTTTATTTAGCGACGGTTATGTCAGTGGTTGTTGAAAACCATTGCTGAATGCCCTAGTCACACCTTTATTAGCACCAGGTGTGCAACCATCATATTATTTAACGACAGTTATAACCATCGCTAAATACCTTTGGCCACCGTCGCTAAAATACAATTTTCTTGTAGTGGATTGTTAATTTGTGCAATTGAAATTACTCAAACTTGATTATGATAAGTATGGTTTTGAAAATGAGTAGTATTACTATGATATATTGTTATGACAGTTTGAATACTATTATGGGATGGTTGAGACTTCAAATAGATTGATATGTCCTACGAATGTTGAAGATGTAAATTATGGTGAGTTGTTATATTCATGTTATAGGTCAAGTTGAGGAGCTCGCACCTTCTCATCATTTGGCTACGGAAATGATGAATGAAAACGAATAAGATGATGATCTTGTTATTTTGCTTGGGTTTGTGTTTCATGTCTATATTGGCGATTATAAAGTGTATAAGTTTTAATGTTTTAATATATTGATTACTATGAGTAGAATTATGAAAATATTGTCAAAGACATTCAACTTTATTCCTTAAAATAGATTGTTGCATAACGATTAAAGGTAATCTCATCCATTGCAAATTTTGAAGGGATGTTGAATGATTCAGTTAATTGGTTAGGTTGACGTTGAAGGATATTAAAAGCGTAAATGACTGGACTATTTCCTTTGATACGAGTGTTGATAAGTTTATGGACTTGCTTAACATGGATTGTTTCTTGAAATGTGTATTCAATATATAAGTATTTAGATATAACAAGGTCTTAGTCTAAAATTATTATGCTCATACGACGAAGATATATTTTTGAGTTATGAAAGAGTACAATGTAAAAAAATCGTGGATGTAACAGTTCGTAGTGAATGGATTAGTGATGAACAATCATTGGATGTTTGGATATGGATGTGATGAACTTCTTTTGCTTACCACCGATGGATAATTAGGATATATTTAATAAAATACACGAGAAAATTAGAAAAGACACACACAAGGAAATTAGGAAAACCATTTGACATGACTTTTTTTTTTTTTTTCTCATGAAAGTCTTATTTTTTTAAGAAGACGCAATTCAACTTCTATTTAATCAGCCAAAGTTTCAAAAATGAATGATTTTGAAGGTATATGTGAATATGTTTGTATTGCTTCCTAGAACAAACAACTTATGAGCAAAAATGAATGTTTTTTTTTTCTTTTGTCATTTTGTTATTATTCTAGGATTAGCTTAACTTTTTTTGTTATGAAATGTGAATTTATGTGTGTAATTAAGTTGATATCTATTTTAGCCAATGTGTGTACTATACACGACTAAGACTATATTTTGTTAGCGTAAAACGCATAATATAAACTATTGTACGTAAATTGAAATAAAATTATATGATGTATAGTATTGTGCATGAGTGTGACACAACAATTGTGAATGTAATCTTTTAATTGAAAGTTATAATTTTTGGATTTCAAGACCATTGATTGGATGAAGAGATAAACATGGGCAAATTTAAATGGAAAAAAGTTTTAAGTATATAAACTTCATTTATGAAATAGTTTTTGCATTGCAGTTTACGTGTTCTTGATTTATGAATTTATCATTATGATGGTTATATTGTTTGAAGGTTTAACCTCTTAAAGTAGCCCTTTATTAGTGTATATATATTATATTTATGTGTCTCCACTCTTGAATTTCACGTATGAGCTTCATATTGCTTTGCAGGTCGTCAAATACACAACAATGGAACAAATTCAATACTAATCAAAGTTTGAATAACTACATTTTTGTAGTTTGTACTTTTTTCATTTTTTAAACAATTTTATTATACTCTCTCATTTAAATCACTTTCAAACCCATAGATGAATAAACCTAACTCTCCATCTAGATAACACATATTGTGTTGTATCTAAACACGTTTAAGTCACACAATATTTTTTTTGTTTTTGATTTTTATAGTGATAATATTTTATGTGGCAGAGTGTGTATTTCCAATAACGTAGGGTGATATATTAGTTTCATTATAGTATATAAATGTTATAATATAATACACAAATGTTTGTTTTCATTATCTATTTTTCATGCAAGTTAATATACATTCAAATTGACTTAGTGTTACGACTTGCACTATAAACAACATTTGAAAGATGAACATAACTCATTAAAGTGCTTCAACTTTGGGTCCACATTAACATATCGAAAATGTTAGGGTGTTAAAATGTTGTGGCTTATTTATTGTTCCCCTTGGGGACTTTGAAGACTTTGTTTATCCTTGAGCTCAACCTACTGTAAACCTCTATCCTGTCATACTCAAATCTGAAATTGAGGCTGGTTGTATTTTGTCACATACATTGCAAACCACATGACCAATCTAAATATCAGATAAGGTAGAAACTCAAGTTGAATGTCCCTATGGTGTAAACACTTCATCATTCATGCATTGAGTAAAAAAAATTGAGATGACTAAAAAATAACTATTCATGATCCCATATGGTTTATATTCTATAGAACTCTCAAACGAATATGTACTTAGGTCTTAGTAATTTAGCCAGTAAACTTGTATATAAAGAAAGCCACTAAAGTACGCTATTGATTAACCTTGTTTAAAATATACTTGAAAGCTACAAAACATGTGTTAAGTGGTATAAATTTGGATTTATTGAAGCTCGTTGTGGAGTCAAATCCAAACTCAATATTTAAAAGTACGAAGTCTATTGAATTTAGACAACAAGTTCTTAACACAATTCATGGGTGAACAAAGTCTAAGAGCAATCAGGAGGAATGCCAAAAAGTCAAGCGAGTTGGCGGGCCTAGCCATTAGGCCAGACACGAATCCTACTACTTAGTTATCGTGTTGCCTAGTGAAATGCAAATCCAACTTGCTTACAAACGTGTTGTCTCTGTCCAACTTGGTTGGCAAAAAAATTGTATATATATATATATATTTAATGTAAAATCTAACCGAATTTGAAAATATGTGATTTAATACCTATTATAGATGTGCTAATAATGCTGGAAATTTTTTTTAAAAAGTTGATTTGATATTTATTTTAAATGCATATATGCCAATAATATTTTGAAAACAGTTATTAACTTATTATGTACAATTTGTATAAATCAGGAAATACTTGATTTGATATATATTATAAATGCATACACATCAAACATATTTTGAACAAAAAATATTGGCTTGTTCTCACAAATTAGGAAATATTTGATTCAATACATCTATGGGATATTTGGGGTTTTACTGAATGTGAGATGTCCGTCATTGATTAGTGTCATAGAACAAACGGTCAAGGTCTAATTTCGTATCTAATGTATATATTAAATTTAGTCAAGAGCAAAATGAGTAGAATAATATTGACAATATAACCTTGACTAAATATTACATATTTAGTTCTAAATATTCAATTATAGATAACACGCAGTACATCTGGCTAATCTCGCTGGTGCGTCCTTAAGCAGGGGAAACTCGTTTGGTTCAAGGAGTAGCACATACCCTTACGTCTTGGTTATATGCCATCATCCCCGTTGGAACCAACTTCACTGCCAAGGTCACCGAGGACATCCTCAATCAATAGTTCTCTTTCGAGCTCTCCAACAACAGGGAAGCCATGTAATTCATCGTCGATTTTGAGAAGGAGAAGGAAAAGTACAACAATCACATTTGTTGTGAATCTTGGGTTTCTTTAATTTCCATGTCTGAATCTAACACAAGTCTCCATGCATGCATTTGCTGCTTGGGTTCATTAAAAATTGATGGGGTTACTTAATTTGTGCTTTAATTTATATTTGGAAGGATAAATGTCACAAGCATTTTTTTAGGTGCTTATGAGTAGTGAGTGCCTTTTTTTTAGGTGCTTATGAGTAGTGAGTTGAGTTTAGGGTTGGGGTTAACTACAATAACAAGCAGAGAAAGGATTTGTGGGATGGACTATGGGTGGTGCCTAGCAGTGGAGGTAGAGGTGGAGGAATAAGAAGGAGTGAGGTTGTGAGAGAGAGTAATTTGAGGAGACAAGAGTTTTATTTATTTATTTATTATTTTTAATTGAGAATTTTAATTTGTTTTCGAATTTTGTGGAATGATGATTAAAATCATTTGATTGGTTCAATCTCAAAGACTTAAAAATGAGAGCAAACTCACTTAAGGGCACATTTATCATTTTCAAAGAATGCACCAATTATCAATAATTTTTGGGGGCAAAGGCACTCTAAAAATTATGTGTCGTTCATTTCCTAGAAACATATGCAAATATGTATTGGGCTCGCCCAGTACCAAGTTGGAAAAAATACAAAGAAATGGACATCTCCTCCTTCCTATCATTGATTCAGGGAACACAACCATTTTTTGGCCAGATTTGAGGTTTTTTTTTTTTTTTACACTTTTAACCATTCTCTTTAAAACACAACCACAAACATCATTTATAAAAGGGGTGTAGAAGTGTAAAAAGCCTCAAACCTGACAAAAAAATGGATGTGTTCACTGGCTGCCTAGAATTGTTGATCTCACAACACACCTTCTGCCACCCCTTTCTTTTCTTCTCTGGGCCACAACTTGTGGTTGCAAAAATAGCACACGAACTCACTATTTGTCCAACAATTTTAGGCAGCTAGGCTATGCAACCATTTTTTTGTGAGGGTTGAGTTTTTTGATAATTTCACCCATTTTATAAATGATGTTTGTGATTGTGTTTTAAAGAGAAGAGGTAAAATTATAAAAAAGACCTACCCTAGCAAAAAAAAAAAAAAAAAAATGGCTGCCCAGCAAAACAACTATTTCTCACTTGAGGCGCAAAATAATAATAATAAAAAAAAAAACACAAATAACAGATAAAATGTGCCGAATACGTGTGTGTGTGACGACTAAAGAAACTGCCCGCCTCATCATCAACTCTCTCTGCGTCACTAATTGCTTGTTCTACGCTATTCTCAGCCTATACTGTTGTTAGTCGCAGTAGTTGCTATGGTTTTCAACTTCGATTGATTTTTCACGAGCGAACGAAGAAACAATGGCGTCTTTACGGTCAGATTTATCTCCTCCTCTAGGGCTTCGATCAGATTTTAGTCGAAAATCGAAGTTCGTCAAGTTGCAAAGTCGCCGAGGAGGTGGTCTTGTTGGTACAACAACTCTTAGGGTTTGTTGCAGAGTAAAAGAGGATGGCGATAAAGAAAGGAATGGTGCGTTGTTTCTGAGATTTTTCACATCGCATATTTTGTTATCTGTTTATTCTTCATGTTATTGATGAGTTCTGATGGAGTAATAAACTGCAATTATTAGTGAAATTGACATGTTTTTTCAATGAAATGTGCTTGCTCGTTGTCTTGTTGAGCTCAACTTGTATTAGGCTTGAAACATGCTTGTGAATCCCTAAATTTTTTTTTTTAGCTCATTTGTATAATAATAGAGGTTTCGAGATTGACCACTCAATGAATAGAGTTTCTTCTAACAGTTGATGAAATTGGATTCCTTTTAAGCAGGAGTCCAATTGGACTTGTTTGTTATTCGGGTTCGGTTTAAATATGAACTTGTAAGTTTGTGTGTGTTTTGATTTGCATCAACTAGTGTTCATTTAGCAAAAGGTTGATTCAAGTAGTTGTAGCCCTAAAGGAAGAAAGAGGGTAGTGTATTGAGACGAGGCTAACCATTAGGGGTCCACACAGGTACGGTTTTGGAAGAGCATATTAAATGATTTAGAGGAACTAAACAAGGTCAAAGAGAATCATGTTCACTTTTGGTGCGATATTCTGAATCTCTGTGCATGGCACTTTTGATCGTTTACTACATTTTAGAGTATGGGCATTCCAATCTTTTTTACTTGGTTCTCATTAGAAATGGAGATTTATTGACATAAGGGCTCTTAAAGTACGTGTTTTGCAATGGTCCAATGAGAATGGGTTTTGCAATGGTCTAGTTGTCCTTTTCCGTCCAATGGGGATTAGTTGTGGGACAATATTCTGTTTGCAACCCCCTCCATGTTTTGGTGAGAAGGAAACTGGAGAGTTTTTAGCATAAGCAGAAAGGGGAATTGCAGATTTCTAGAGATATAAAGACCAGAAAGGGAGCCTGGTCTGATAATGGGGGGATGAAATTTTCTGAAAGAGAACTCATTCTCTGACTTGTGTTTGGCTGGCTTAGCCTGTTGTCTGATTAATTGTGGTATATTGAAGTTGTTATGAGGCTTTGGTAGTTTAGCTGTTACGAGGCTTAACCTGTTAGCGGTTTTCTCTGTGAATATGTTCTTCTTGTAGCCTTTGGGAGTTCTCACTCCTGTAAGCATGTGCTCCTTTTTGCTTTCTGTTCAATTTCTTTGCTTTTGTTTTTCTGATAAAAATAAAAAATAAAAAAATAAAAAGGAAAAGAAGAAAAAGATGGCCCTATCTCTTAAAGAGAATGGAATCCATCCCCATGGCTTAAGCAAATAGGCACGTGCATCTAATTCAGAGGCATGTAAAATGGGGTAATGTTGAAACTTCTGATACGTTCTTCACACTTGGGGTATGATTATGATCATGTCTCCGTAAGCGCTTGTACAGTCGACTTGAGCTCAAGAGAGCATATGGAAAATGCATGTATTTGTTTATCAGTTCAAATGTGCTAGTATTAGAATGACATGAAGGCGTTTTGTTTCTTTCCTTGGATTGTTACTTATAGGGCATCAATTCTAGATTGGAGGTTTATGGAAGTTTTCCGAAGCACTGGCACAGGCCTGAAGTGGTGCCTGTGATCCTAAAATGTGTTAGGACCAGTTAGGGGAACCCCTTCCTTCCCGTTGAACTTCTAACAGATTTTTTTTTCCCTGAGATTTCTCATAGCATCGACAGTTATTACTCGAACAGTCATGAATGTCTTAATTGAATGGAACTTATTGATGTTTACTACTAAAATTGTCCTACTCCTAAACCTTGTTTCAAAATTGCTGTAGATTGCGTTCGAAAGAGTTATTTTTTATTTGTGAGAAATTGCAAGCAGGAAGAGTATGGCGTAGAAAGGTTTGTTATATTGCTAAATAAGGCCTTGCATGAAGTTTATAGTGTTCCATTCAAGACTTTTGTGGTTCCTCTGGGGTTCACGCTGTCTTTGCAAGGCATTGGTCAATTAAGTTGACACTTAGCAGTTAGTTTAACCGTTGGCGTTCCAATCAATTTTCTCCTGTTTTTATTGACAAAGCATAATATAAAATTGCCAAGAATTAATGAAAATTTGTTGGCACACACAACTAGAAGACTTAGAAAATGGGTGTCCATAGAGTGTCCAACATGATACGTCAAACTCAATAAAATATCAGGATTTCACATGTCAAATCCTTTCAGCAGTCTATGGAATCAAAATTTCTTGACTTGGTTGTTTAGTCAAGGAACAAAAACTCACGTGGCTTTCAATGGGAGAGGTTGATATTATGCTGTGATGAGGATTTTTAGAGCTAACGAGGTAAAAAGCCCCTAACATCTAAACCAGCAACTTCAAGTGGCAAAGGAATTTGTATTGAACAGAGGGAAGTTTTAACATCCATTGAGGCTATTCTTGCATTTGATAAGTAGGAGTTCAAGAACCCTCACGGAAAGCACCAGGTTCCATGAGATCTTTGGAAACTAGGTATGGTCTAATCGAGTTTTAGCACCTGATAATATTGAATAGTAGGTATAATTCCCATTCTTTCCTTTTCATAGTCGTTAATGAAAGACAAAATGGAAGTAAGATGAAATTTCATTAGAAGCCGAGAAAAAGAACGATATAGAGAAGGCTCAGGTACCTTGGATAAAATCTTCAAAAAAATGATTGAAAAAGTAGCCAACAAAAGTGATTATTCCTTCTTAATCCTTAGTAACAATAACCCTATTCCACTGGCTACTTTCTTCTACCCCAAACCTTCAGAACCATTTATTGTGCACAAACTCTTCCATTTCACAGAAGGGAATTTATGCTCTCTTTCTGGTTCCAGAAGAAGTGCCTTAGAATTCTGTAGATCTTCTTCATGATGGAATGCTGTGTACGAGACAAATATGCTGGGGGTTAAGTAAGGTACTCCAGTGATTCATCACCTCCTGATAAGATGAAACTTACCTTTCCACAGAGCCAACTTAATTAAAATTGGTTACATATTGTTAGTGAAAATATCTAGTTCTCACAGTTTAGCTCTAGTGATTTATGAGGGTTGAAACTTGCAGGGTGGATGTTATCATGTCACAAACTTTGTTTTGTAGGAAAATTTTCATGTACGAGCCACATTTTGTATTATGAGAAAGCCATTCAACTAAAGTTGCTTACAACTAAATTATATGGTATATGCGAGTCAATAAGGGTGTGTTTGAGATGTAAGTGGGTTAGTTTAGTAATATTGTAATTGGGCCTATTTAGTAACAACCCATAATAGTTAGAGCATTAGTTTCCAATTAGGGTTAGGCTTGTTTGTTTGCCAAAGAAGTTAGGACAATTATAAATAAGATGTAGCCATGGAGGTTGTTCATTGTTAAGCTGTTGATTGAATAAAATAGCATTTATATTGTTTACTTGTTTTTCAATTATCATAGATATATTTCAATTCATGCTTTGTATTTCAATTCTTGCTTAGTAGTTTTAATTCTATAAGTTTGATCTAAGGAAAATTTACCATGAGTAATTTTCAAAAAGAAAGAAGAAATAGGAGATGAAGTGGGAAAATTTTATTCATCTTGAAGTTGAAGATAACTATATTTGGAAAAAAAAATTCTTAGCTCTCCCCTTAAGAAAATATTTTTCACAATTTTGTAACAAACCAAGAGGATAAGGATCATCACAAAGTGCATGTTCTTCATTCTCTCCTCCTTTCCTTTCAATCCCTTCTCACGATTGGTAAACTTTCTTGGAATCAAACACACTCTAAAACATTCATTCTTCTTTATTTAATGTCAAATTTGTGCCTGCACTTTAGTATATGGTCATAAAAAGGAAATTTTTCCATATGGAGCCAAACCATAGCTATTGATGCAAATAGAGCTTTTTAAAGGCAACAATCACAAAATAGTAGTTATCTTGGTCTTGGAGCATAAAGTGTGTTAGATATGGTTAGGATCCTAGTGAGACAACGTTCATATCTGAGTATATTTTTTGGTATTTTCCGGTTTCGGATATGGGTATAGTACTGACACATATATATCTGTCATATTTTGGCCTGCATTAGAGTGGGGCAATTTACTGTTGGATTTGATTGATACAAACTTGATGTTCCTTTGAAATGTAATGGATCTTGATAAGAAATTCACAATACAACTGTTCGTACTCGGATTTGAGTAAAGTACTTCCGTGCTGCCAACTGATCAGCTTTATCCAACTTCTCAACATTTGGGAAGACTTGGGTGAGGCTTCACGCAATGGTTTGGGTAATTTGGAGGGAAGAAACAATAGGATTTTTAGGAATGTTCATAAATCTGTAGATAACCTGTGGATATCTAAGGTCACCTGGTGGTTGTGGGGATGTAATCAAGCATTGTGATTTCGTGAAATTACATGAAATTTGGCTGAAATTTTCGTTTTTTGAAATTATGAAAAGAAAAAATGCGAAAAATTACATTTTTTTTTGAGAAAAATTTCAAGATTTTTTTTGTAAATTTCTAGGTTTTTTTTCGTAAAAACAGCTAATAAAAGCTACATATTTTGAAAAAAATCGGGGTTTTTTTGTAATTTTTTTTTATCATTTAATATAATTATTTATTGATTTTTTAAACCACCCCTAATTTCCTAATTAACATTTCTTCTACTTATATATTGATTTTTGAAACTAACCCCTGATTTTCTAATTATAGGTATTTTGGTTTCATTTAATGTGTCTAATACATTTTTACTTGCATATTATTTTTCACATATTTAATATACCCTCGAAATTCATTATATTTCATGTATCCTCGAAATTTTTACGTTTTTTCTTTACACACTAAAATATTTCTTACAATTAGGATACCGAAATTAACTCGAAAAACGAAATTACAATCCTTAGATATAATCAGGAAAAGTTTAAGGAGATTTAGTTCACGACAACATGTTTAGTTTGGAAGGACTTGTTTTAAACAGTCGTATATGATGTATACTTTTGTGGGATGTGACCAGTGTTTTCTTCCACTAGCAATACCCTCATTCTTTCTCAGTATCATACATTTCAATCTGTTTTTTCCTGATGTTCCTACTAAGATGAAATCTGAAACAACTATTGGGAGAACTTAGAGTCACTTTCTCTCGTATCAACATTTATTTATGAGGAATTTGCAATGGGTTAACCATATAGCCCATCCATCATTGTTTGGTTCTGGGAGAGGGCCCTAATAGCATGGATTCTGGAAAGAGAGGCTTCAACGTCACATTTATAGTCATATTACGTTGATTAGAGAAACCATAACCACAGTGTGGCCATGGGGATACAACAAGTGAAATCATGCCATTGATGAATGCTCTTGCCTTGCCTATGCAGCGATGATACTGACATGGGTATCAGTACTCTACACGGATACGGGGTGTCGAACACGACGGCCAAAAAAACGCAAGATGAGATATGTTGAGGATACACTTGTACATTTTAATATTCTTTACTTTTTCAGCAATAAGTTTTGAATTATTAGTCATATATTATAGTGTGTAACAAATGGAGAGGAGGGGCAAAAGATTTACTTACAAACCCCTCCCATATTCACTTCGTAGGTGAATATTGATACTTATGTACTTCTAGCGTATTACCTATGCCTATGGTACTCCATATTATTTTTTCCTTGTATAATTATTGGTTTTCTAAATTACTCTATCGATTTTTTATCTAATAAGTTAAATAAGATCTTCAATGAAAGACGTGCTTTAGCATGAAAGCTAAAAGGTTCTAAGTGGATTAAACTCGGTCAAACTTTATAAACTTTAGTCAAACACGATCAAATTTGATCGCTTGGAAAGAAACATCATTGCTTCAAACTTGTGTGATCATTAGTTTTATTTGAAAGATCTTAAAAAATGTATTTCAAGGATATCAAGTTTACCGAAATCGGACAATTGAATAAAAAGTTATAGTAATTTTAAGTTTGAGAATCTAAAATAAACATCTTCTCTTTTTGCCATGTGTTGATCATACGTACTTTAACATAGTTTTTACTTTCCTTTTACCATTTTTGGGGTAATTGTAATGTATTTATAACCCATGCCATCAAATCTTGACCTTTAACAACTTTTTAACTTTAAATCCTAGCCCTTGGCTATGTTTGTGTCCAAGAAAAACAAAAACCTACCTTATTATATAGATTTTAGTTAAACTCAGTCGAATTTAATTTCTTGATAATAAATACCATTTAAAATTTTTAACCTTTTGTATCGATCATCGGTTTAATTTGAAAGATCTTAACAACGATACCCTGTTTACGGAATTTGAATAATTAAATGAAAAGTTTTGGTAAACTGTAGAAAAATATCGAGAGGCACGTAAGAGTTTGCATATGGTTTTTATTGATCTGGAGAAAGCATATGATAGGGTCCCCAGGGAGTTAATTTGGTGGGTGCTTGAAAGGAAGAAAGTGTTTCAATGTTATGTCGATATTATTAAGGATATGTATGAAGGGGTTGTAACAAGTGTTCGCTCAGTAGGTGGGATGTCTAGTGAATTTCCAGTGACAGTAGGACTACATCAAGGGTCGGCGTTAAGTCCATATCTCTTTGCTTTGGTCATGGATGAGTTGACGAGACATCTGCACGAAGATGTACCTTGGTGCATGTTATTTGCAGATGATATTGTCTTAATGGATGAGACTAGTGCAGGTTTAGGTCAGAAATTAGTTAAGTGGCAGGAGGCTTTAGAGAGTAAAGGTTTTAGAATTAGCCGTTCGAAGACGGAGTATCTAGTGTGCAACTTTGGGTGTGAACCAAGAGGGAGAAGTAATGCAATTGAGATCGAAGGTGTCGAGGTCCCGGAGTGTGAGGCTTTTCGATATCTAGGGTCTATAATTCAAAAGAATGGGGCTATTGGAGCAGATGTAGACCACAGGATTAAAGCTGGTTGGTTGAAATGGCGAATGACGTCAGGAGTATTGTGCGATAGAAGGATGCCTGCAAGGCTAAAAGGGAAATGCTATAAGACAATTGTTCGACCAGCCATGCTATACGGTTCAGAATGTTGGGCTACTACGGGACAACATACGTATAGGATGGCAGTAGCAGAAATGCGTATGTTAAGGTGGATGTGTGGTAAAACTCGTAAGGATAAAATTAGAAATGAAAGAATTAGGAGATACTTAGGTGTAGCGCCCATAGAGGAAAAAATTAGAGAAAGACGTTTAACTTGGTTTGGTCATGTGCGGAGGAAATCAAGCACGGCGCCAATTAGAAAATGTTTAGATTGGCAAGTTAATGGAGGATGTAGACGGAGGGGACGACCGTTGAAAACTTGGATGAAGACGGTGAATGAAGATATCATTGAGCTTGGATTAGGTGAGGAAATGTGGGAAGATCGCATTGCTTGGAGAACCAAAATTCATGTAGCCGACCCCGAAAATCTCGGGAATGGGCTTTGATGATGATGATGATGAAATGAAAAGTTTTGGTAATTTTACATTTGGGAAACTTTATTCTCTCCACCACGTGCCGATCATATTTTATTTCACATAGATTTTAATTTTCTTTTGCCCTTTTAGGTATTATTTATTTAGAACCCATGCCATTAAATCTTGACCCTTAAGAACTTTTCAACTTTCAATCCTAGCCCTTGGCTATCTTTGTCTCCAAGACAAACAAAAGCCTAACTTACATAATATGCTCGTAACATTTGTAAAGAATTAAAACATTTCAAATATGTGTGAAAAGTTGATGATCTAAGCATGAAGTATCCTATGGGACTGTCGACACGCGTATTCGACATGATACGTGTAGACACATTTTATTTATTTATTTATTTTTGTAAACATAATGTGTCTTTATTACCATATTCTCGTGTTTATCAAAAAATAAAAGAATAACGAAATAGTAAGAAATTGTGTAGGGCGTATTAAAATCTTTTAGATCTTATTGGATATAATGTTAAATCCGATTCCAATTATGGTAGCCAATTTGGATCATATATTTGAGTCCATATTTGGATCCTATTTAATTTCAATATGAATTACGGGTTTGTATTTGGTTTAGGGAAAAGTCTAAACCATTGAAGTATTACATAAAAAGTTTTTCTTATTTGTTATTTAAGGGCGAGCAACAAAGGGTTTTTATTGGATATCAGAGCCATTAATTTCCTTTGCCAAGGTTTGAACCACGGACTTGTAATCTGGCACCCCATTGGCCTATATATATTGTTTTTCCTTCCAACACTTATACAAAAACCATTATTTATCTTATGTTTCATTCACTTAATTAATTTTTTTAAGTGTGTACTTTATTTAGCCGAAAATATGTTGTCAGGTAAGTGGCAAACTGAAACAAAAAGTTATTTTATCTGTTGATCGGTAAAATCTAAAAAAAGTTATTATATGTACCACTCTTCAAAGAAGCGTCAACGTCGTTTTTTAATGTCATTATGACTTCTGAGCTAAATGTTGCCTGAGGCGTCCTCGCGGCTCTGAGGCACTATTTTTATACAAAGACGTGACACCCCAACTCAATTCCTCCCATTCAGTTTTCTCTGTGGGTGAACGTTGCAACGCTATGCCTTACTTGGGGCTGTACGCTGATGGTGCCCTATGGGATGATAATGACTGACAATAAATCTATATATATGTATAAAATTTTATATTGAGTACACTTAATATTTAATAAGTCATTAACTGACTTGCTGAGTGATGATGTGATATGAATGCATTGGATCGAGGGAGGATGTAGATATTGTAATTATCAGTTTTTTAGTTATTGACTAACTGTTAATCTAGTAAATTTTATGGATAATGTTTTACAACAAGATATTTTGTATTTTCTGTCATGGATTGAGTAATTACCATTTTTAGGGCTAAACAAAAAACCAAATAAACCGACCGAACCAGACTAAAACGATTGGTTTTGTTCTTTTGTATTTCTTTTTTATTTTATTCAGATTTATGAAATTCGGTTCTTACAAAAATCCATCCGACCATATATTTTTAGATATATTGAAAAATTAAAATAGCACAGTAAAAGGTTTCAGTTGGTTCGGTTTTAGTAACTATTTTGCTTGGTCTGTTTGGTTTTGTTGAACAAGTTGGAGATCGTATCAACAAAATCGAGTACTAATTTGCATTTCTTATTGAATTAATAAGTTTGTTTATACTATTGGTTAGGTTCATTTTGTTAGTTTATTACGGGTAATGCGTTTATTTGATATTAATAAACCTTTATCTGTTGATATTTTAGATTGAATGGAGCATCAAGATGAATCACAAACCTCAGTCATAAGAATCTACTGCTTTAAATTTGAAGGGAATTACAAACCAAAAAATAACAATTCCTATTATGGCTCCACTCTGGTTTCGTCGTTTCTCCTAGGGTTCCTGAGGCAATTTTCAGTGCCTCTTTTCCTTGCCTCAACCAACTTAGCTTCTGAGAAAGATGCTCAGGGTGATTCCACTCAACAAGCTTACACAACGTGAATGTTTCATCAAACAACAGTTTCTAGCTTTAATTAGGAATAGCTACTCTAGCAGTAAATTTTTTTTTTGTGTCCTTGGGGGGGGGGGGGGGGGGTGAGAGTTTTTAGGGCAAAAAGCTTGAAGTGATCAAGTTATGATGGGGATTAAGGGGACTCTTTGGTGATGGGGTACCACTTGGGGAATCCTATCAGATGTACCTTTTTCTAACTTTAGTGTTCGACTTCTTTCAGTTGTTTCATTAACTTGTGTTGGTTTTCATTTTGTTACTCGTCTTATTTATTAATGTTAATTTGCTGCTGTTTTATTGATCATTTTTTTTGCTGTATATCCTTTTAATTAGGATTTACTCTATTCAAAGTTTTTTCCTCTCTTTTCTTTTGTTGTAATTGTCTTAGATAAGCTATCTGCTAGTTGTTTTAAGGATTTGTTTATGTTGCTTTGGATTGCTTTTGATGTTTCTAATCATGATATTTTTCTTAGGTGAAGAACCTCCAGAGTCGTTATTCATGAAGGAACTAAGGCGGAGAGGCATGACTCCTACTTCATTGCTTGAAGAGAGCAAAACAAGCAAGTATCAATTGGATGAGGAAGCAAAAATAAATGAAGATGATCAAGGTTTCTTAAAGAGGAATGTAATCTCAACAGAATATGAGAGAAGCCTCTCCAACCAAAGGGAACGATCTATGGTGTTGAACAGTGAAGGTCTTGAGGTTGGCACTTTCTCTGTTTTACTTGTTCTACATTTAATTGAATGATATCGCATAGCAATTCTGGTGACGTCTGGGTCAACTAAATATATTTACCGAGCTTGGTAAAATGGAAAAAAGAACTGAGCCAATGATGGTCATTACATCTTTTGTCTGAGATTTAATTCAGAGAACAAATGAGGGATTTAACAACTCTGGAAACTCCTCAAACTAACATAAGTTGACGAGGGTTTCAATCTTCATGTGTTGGCAAAAGTTAATACGCATGATTATATGATAGGTAAATAGCATCCATTGCAGGGTAGGTTGAGGGAAATTACTAGATTGAAACAGAGAAAGAGAAGGAAGAAAATATGAATAACGGATCAGTAGGTAAATGATTGTTTATCCTTGTGTCCGACATGCATTATATCACTCCATTCAAACATAGAACTTATGAAGTGTTGTTTGGTATCGTTGTTGAGTATGTTATTTGTTGTATTATAAATGGGGCAATTCTAATTTTAAGTCGAATCTTTTGTATTTGCATAAGAAGTCACTTAGATTCATGAGAACCATTACCAATGTTCAATTGATGTGTTATGCAAGCTTTTAGATCCCCCCCTCTCTCTCTCTCCTTTTTTTGAGTCAGTTGGTCTTGATGGTAGTGGAAGATGTTGGATATTGACTGTTTCTAAATGCAGGGCTTGGTTCCACGCGCTAAACTGCTGTTAACTCTTGGAGGAACATTCTTCTTGTCATTTTGGCCTCTGATTGTCACCACGTTTGGATTCTTTGCAGCTCTCTACTTCGTAAGCTTCATCCAACTCATTCTTTCTCATATCTAATTTATTTTTCCTTCATTTCCTTATTAATATTGACCATCCTTTTAAGTTTTAATTGGAAATATAAATTGCTTCTGGTCAGTTCTAGAAACCTAACCAAGGTGGCATTTTAAAATATTGTCCTCTGTTTACTGGTATTCATAATTATAGTAAGATTATCGTTGTGGACTTCAAAGGCTGGACGTTATACTGAGTGATCTTTGGTGGAGATAATGTTGTGCTATATAACTGACTGTCTTAACTCTAATATTTAATTTATTACTAGTGGTCATAACTGAAGATTGCATGATTTGCAGTATTTAGGCCCGAGTTTTATCCACGATGGTAGTGAAACACCCATATCATCACCCCCATATATTGATCCATATGCACTTCTGGAGGATGAAAGGCTGTCTCAGACCCCATTTGTAAAATGAAGGAGAAAGGTGTCCTCTTATACAAAGTTCTCAAAATGTAAAATACAGTTTTCTTTTTTATGGTGTTTTTATGTAGCCCAATCTTTTCTTCTGTATAAATGTCAAACCTTAAGGTAGAGACGTAC
This sequence comes from Berberis vulgaris, assembly GCA_963556465.1. Lineage (NCBI taxonomy): Eukaryota > Viridiplantae > Streptophyta > Magnoliopsida > Ranunculales > Berberidaceae > Berberis > Berberis vulgaris. The sequence continues at coordinate 73,846,112 of OY747124.1, read as the reverse complement.
TTTTATCAATCTCCAATTCATGTTCATAGTAAGCCTCTGTACCTACTTGTGCTCCTTCCCCTGGAAGCCTTGATGTTCTAAACTCTGAAGTGAAGGAATATTTTCATGTTTAATTTTCCAAAATATTTCTTATGGCACTGAAGTTGCGTCTGCTCGACATTTGTATGGCTAATCATCTGTTTATTTTCTAATTAGTTCCCAGGCAGCTGTGTGAATGCTTATAGATTGTTCCTTTCTCCTTTACAAAAGACAACTGTGAAAATACGAATGCTTAGGCTGTTGCTTTCTCTTTCTCAAAAATCAACTTTTGTCACATTTTTGCAGCACTTACGGTTCCTCCACAGCCCCTTACCTGTAGATATTAGTGACCGAATTGTACCCTCTGAGAGGTTGTGGTCACTGTTTCTATGGGAAGTTAGTAAAACTTTTATCTTGTTCTCTGGGTTCTTGGAAGGCACGCAACACCAATCTGTTTGAGGTTCAACCACTAAAGTGCTTTCCCTCACTAGTTCTTTAGTTGTTTGCAGCTACAAGACTGCATGCAACTCTCTGAGATTGTGGATTTAAGTGTAGGTGAAAGACATTTTTTTCTTTGTGTTGCATTGGCTTTTATGGTTTGTGAGATGTAGGAGAACCAGAATTTTGGCATTACTTAGGTAGCAAACAGTTTTTTATTCTGATTGTTTGTTACATAATGAATGAATGCGCTGCCAGTAGTTGCAGGAATTCTTTGAGACAAATCAAGAATAGGGGATGTTAAGAGTCTGGGCGGAGATGTGTGTTAGGAAACTATACTAGTCGATACTCTTCTATTTCAGTTCAGAAGCATACTAGTTTAAGAATTTGCTATTATTTAGTACTTGCTTTTGTTGTTATAGACATAATTGGCAAAAGAACAATCGAGTTAAAATTTGTTAATGGTGACCAATTCCCAATCAAAGAATTTAGGTGGTTTGATCAACAATCAAAAGTCGGGTTCCTAATTCCCGCCATTTAGTATCAGAGCACCATCCCTTGTGTGCCAATTACCCCCGCGTGTTCATCTTTGTGAGCTATAGTCCTCTGTGATTCTACTCCTCCTCAGGGGTTACATTAAAATAAAAAACCCAAATGATTAGAAGCCAAAACAAGCACCCAAGTTGGGCCGGTTTAAACCAAAAACAGAATAGACTTTGGAAGTACACGTGTACCCAGTGTCTTACTACTTAAATGCCCTTATGTCCATTGATTATGCATTTTCATGGCTGAGAAGCATGGTCCTGAAAATTAGCTTACTGTCAAGTGTTTGCTTAATCCAAAATCTTGAACATTTGTTTACTATCAACTGTTTGCTGAATCCAAAATACTGAAATAGGTTATAGCATGTGCACCAAATTCTTGAAAAACAATATTGTACTCTTGAACACTTGTTAGGGTCCCATGTAACACATTCAGTTGAAAAAAAAACCCACTAGTGGAAGATATGGATCCTACCATCGATCACACTTTGTCAGAAAATGAAAATAAAAATAAAAAATAAGGATAAATATGGCCTTTATCTCTAGCCAATCTCTACTCTCTAGTAACTTACTTTATAAAACACAATAAAGACAAATATACCCCACTTCTTGAATTGGACAAATTGTTATTATTAAGTTATGATATCTATCTCATTGGGGAAATGTACTATAAATGGCTGAAGCATTAAAACTAGTACAACACATTATATATTTGTTATGCCTTTGTCAGATCCTATGTGAATAATTTTATAATATACTATACATGTATTACAATAGATGATAAGCTCAAATCAATCGTAGTAAATCTTTAAAGCTCATTTGGAACCTCTTGGTTGGTCCATGAGATATTGAGTATCTTGATGGATAATATTGCTTTGATATAGAGCCAGTTGTAGATGCAACAGGGTCTAGTTGCATGCATTACCTACAGGGTTATTTACAACCAATAAGTTGGCTTTATTATTGTATAAGATAGATTTGACACCCATTTAGGGGGGGGTGGGTGAGTTCGGAGCTACAGCTAATGCTTGGATTGTATGAGAATGTATAGATACTTAGCTTTGAATAGTTTACTAATGTAAGGCAAGGAACAATTTGATTCATGTGTTAATATAAACAAAAGGGTACAAGTCCACATTGAGAGAAAAGGCGATAAGAGGATAGGTATTATATGCATGAAGAGTAATTCTTGCTGTCGAGGTTTTGGGCGAGGAAATGAGCGAGGGGAGGGAGGTGGCGGGGTGGGAGCCGTTCACCTCCCTCGGGATGCGCGCGTGAAAAGTCAACGCACGCATCTCGAGGAAATTGAACGGCTTCCACCCCTCCACCTCATTTCCCTCGCTGGTTTCCTCGCCCAAAACCTCGACATTTAGAATTTCTGATGCATGAATATGGATGCTAGATGGATCTTATTATGTATTATACACTAGGGTATGCCCGTGCTGTTGGCACTCCTATAATTTTATTTTTGTTAAATATTTTGTACTGAACACATCCGACACTATCCCCATTTTTGCTATCAATTAGTATTGAAGTGTACGCCTATTTTAAGGTAAAAATATATATTATAAATTTTAGGATTAGACTCAGTCAAATTTAAATCAAATAGGGAAAAAATTTAAATGCCAAGAATGGGTTCTCTCCCATTATTTGAATTCACCAAAACATGAAGTATTTGTTTAAATGTGCATTAAGATGCCCGACACATTTTTTTCTGGTATAATCGGCTCGTCTTATTTTTTAATTATAAAATATATATATACTAGAGTATGGCCCGTGCTGTTGGCACTCGACATAATTTTTTTTTGGCTAAATATTTTGTATTGAACACCTCCGTCACTATCCTCATTTTCGTTCTCAATCAGTATTGAAGTGTAAGCATATTCTAAGGTAAAATTTTATATTATAAATTTTAGGGTTACACTCGGTCAAATTTGAATCAGTTGGGGAAAAAATTTAAACGCCGAGAATGAGTTCTCCCCTAGTTTTTGAATTCGCCAAAACATGAAGTTTACGGTTTTTGTTTAAATGTGCATTAAAATATCCGACTCATTTTTTTTGTATGATTGGTCTGTCTCATTGATTTGAAAAATATTAAAGATGTGAAATACATTTTACGCTTTTTTAATTATAGAATATCATCATCATCAAAACTCATTCCCGATATTTTTGGGGCCGGCTACATGAATTTTGGTTCTCCAAGCAATGCGGTCTTCCCAAATATCATCGCCTAATCCAAGTTCAATGATGTCTTTTTTAATTATAGAATATATATTTATTAAATTTTAGCGCTTGTATTGATCATTGATTTTGTTGGAAAGATCTTCAAAAATGCAATTCAACGATACTAAGTTTACCGACTACGATGTAGATAGTTATGATAATTTTCATTTTGTTAAAAAGAAAACATAATATTTTTCTCTCTACCACATGTACATTCCACCAACTTTTTTCAAAAGTTTTTCATTATTTTTGCCCTTATACATGTTATATATTTACAAATATGTCATCATAGGAAATGAATCTCAACCCTCAAATTCAATATATTTTCCAATTTTCAATCATAACCATCTTTTATCTCTAATCCATTCGATTTGACTTTGTCCCAGTCAGCAATGAATAGTAAAACACCACTCTGAATTGTAATATAGATTTTTAAAATTTTAGCGCTTGTATTGATCACTAATTTTGTTGGAAAGATCTTTAAAAATGCATTTCAACGATACCAAATTTACTAAAATTCGATAACGGTTTAGATAGTTATGATAATTTTTATTTTGCTAAAAGAAAAACACAACATTTTCTCTTTCCGCCACCTGTACATTCCACCATTTAAAAAAAAAATGCCCTTTAACATGTTTTATTACAAATGTGGCATCATTGAAAATGAATCTCAACCCTCAAATTCAATACATTTTTCAACTTTCAATCCTAACCATCTTTTATCTATAATCCTTTCGATTTGACTTTGTCCCAGTCAGCAATGAATAGTAAAACACAATTTTAAATTGTAATATAGACAAGGGTATTCCCCGTGCCGTTGGCACTACCGTATGATGTTAACTATTTTCATCGCAGCTTATCTTTCTATCGTGTTTCTCATGGCTTTAACTGTGTTGAAAAATCACTCGGCGCGACTCTGAGAATTTTAGGTCAATATGTTATTAACTACTGGTACATGGGCTTAAACTAAACCATAATAATAATAAAAAAGTTTGTCATTAAAAAAAAATTGCCTAATAAATATATATTGTCGTTCAAGACATGTGTCACTAATCATACCCCAAGGTTGCGGCACATGTACCATTACCACTAAATATATTTATTTAATATATGTCATGTCATTCATCTTTTAAATATCCATTGCGGTATTATCTCAATCACAAATATTTGGTGTTTCTGTAATGATAGCTTAAACTAAATTAATTACAATATTTTTGTTAAATTTTAACATTCTATCTTGTTTTTAAAAATTTCCCCAATACTAAAATTTGAAATAACACATTTGTAATTCATCAAAATGGCAAAAAACACAATAAACCACTATAACATTACTCCACATGTTAAATGTTTGAGTAGGCAACAAAACATAAAATTTTTTTTTTTCAGAATTTTGACAGAGTTTACTTTGTTTTCTTAAAAAAATTTTCCAACACTAAACCCTATCATACACAATAATATTGCATTTGTAATTCTTCAAAATGCAAATATATAAAATGAACCACTACAACATTGTTTCACATGCTAAATGTTTGAGTAGACAACAAAATTTTGACAGTTTACTAATGAGCAAGAAATACAATACATCCAGAGTAGCACATTTTGTATGCAAATGTAAATCACATTGTGTACATGCTTAACATTGAAATCTCATTGTATGCATATGTAAATCACACTGTATACAAATGCATGCAAATGTATGCTAGGATATTCAACACTGTATTCTAATGTATGCTAGGAATATTCTAACATTGAAGTCCTACTGTACATGTAAATAAATCACATTATTCTTGTCAATAAATCCCATTATACATGTTAATAAAAAAAAAAAAAAAAAAAAACTGAATCATAGCATGAGTATGCAAATGTCAATAAAAAAAAATTAGAATAAGAGCTCTATAATATTAAAAAAAAAAACGTTGTTGATTTCATTCCAATTGATATAGCTATCAAATGCATAAGAATATTATCATTTTAAGGGTCGGATTTTTCTTTTATTCATATAATTCTCGAAAAGTAATTCAAAAGATTAAAACAAACAACTATACTAAATGAAATTATTTCAAAAAAAAATTGAAAATTTCAATTAGGGTCTAATTGGGGCATTTACAAATTGGGGTCTATTAATTAATTACTAAGTGGACATCTTAAAAGAATTTCAGTGAATAGAATAAACTAATGCAAAACATGAAATAACTTAACCTATTCTCTATCTTGATTTCAGTGCTAATGCGAAACATGGACATCTCAATAGAATAAGCTAAGTGGTTGTTGAAATAACTTAACCTATTTTCTCACAACAATTTTTTTTTTTTAAAATTTCAATCACCATGATAATTAGGATTGTCAACGAACTAGACTTATGAAAAAAATGATTTTAAATCGGATTTGGTGCTTTAATAAATATATATTGTCATTCAAAACATGTGTCAATAATCATACCCCAAGGTTGCGGCACTAATCACACCCCAAGGTGCGTCACTAATCTATCTTACTATAGCATTACTCCACATGCTAAATGTTTGAATATGATAAATAAATAAATATATTTACATGCCTAATCATCATAATCAACTTCTGAAAAAAAAATATATATATAAAAAAATGTTGGGTTTGGGAATCGATCCATTGCACTCTTATTGAGGATAAATCTTCATAAATGCTAACTTTAAGTCTCAGCCATTGGATTTCCATGTTTTGATAAATCTCAGTCGTCTTTTATCTCAAAAATAAATAAATATCAAGAATCGAACTCATGCACTCTTGGTCCTTTAAGTTCTATAAGATCCGTTAGATTTATATATTTGGTTAAATCCGAGCCGTCTTTTATCTTCCACCCCAAACACTGTCCTGTTTTGTAAGATAAACTAGGGTATTTCCCATGCCGTTGGCACGATATGAACACACTCACTTACTTTGCCCAAGAAATCAATTGGAAAATATATAAATAATAATATAATACAAAACATCTCATTTCACAATTTAAAATGTATTTCATAGTTGCCCAACAAATTTGAAATTGCACACAGTGGCAAATACTCATAAACACTCAACTGTAAATTTATGTATACAAATCAAAATAGATTTAGTAAAAAAATTTAAATAAACTTATATTTGAATGATGAGAAATTGAAAGCAGGGGAGATGAAAAAATGTAAATGAGGGTTAAGAGAAATTGAAAGAGTATAAGAGATATTAAAATATGAGAAATTGTCTATGGTTGTTAGATATTTATGTTTGGTTAAATCTCATCCGTCTTTTAACACCCTTGAGTTTTCAACACCACCATCATCAACAATTGAAGAAAAAAAAATGTGGGGTATGAGAATTGAACCCATGCCCTCTTAGAGCTTTGAATTCTATGTGATACGTTAGATTCATATGTTTGGTTAATTTGAGCCGTCTTTCATCTCCCACCCCAAACACTATTTTGTTTTGTATATATAAAATTACAATTTATTAGATTTGAAAAAAATCAAATAAAAATGGATCATATTGCTTTAGTCAAAGTGCTTAGCATGTTTTGATTAGTGTTCTTGTATTGAAATTAGTTGTGTTAAATAAATAAATCAATATACTTACAAGTTATGATTTGGCTCTGCTGTTTATTTATACTACACAAGTTATGATGATCTGGACTCATGAGGGGCAAACCAAGGTGCCAAATTAATGTGAATTTAGATGTCTGAGTTGGTTTCTTCAAATGCACAACAACACTGCGAAAGACTACACTATCCTAGTTTTAAGAAACAGGCGGCTTCAAATGCACAACAATACTGCAAATCCAAGTTTTAAGAAAAAGGCACACACACCTTATGTTATTAGTGAAAAAGAGAAAAATGCACTACAACACTGCGAAAGGAAGGCGCTATCCAAGTTTTAAGCATTTTTACATGGAAAATTCTAAATGGCGAGGGGGCGGGTGTGACGGCTCATCCCTTTTAAGATGTGTAACTTTACGAATCTCGAGAGAAATGAGTAGCAAAACCCTACCCCTCGCCGGTTTCCTCTAACTCCTAGAAGGGCTGATTTTTCATTGCTGTGCATATCCGTTGATAGCAGCACCTCACAGACAAAACTCATATCTATCTTTCTTGTGAAAATGATTGTGTATCTTTTGGATGTGACACTCCAAAGTGCACTTTTGCATCGGAGATGCTCTTATCGAAAACCTTGACACTCACACTGGTGCATAGGCCTCGACCGGTGGTTCGTACACGCAATTCTTATAAAAAGCAGCAGACTCAGCGAGATTAGTGGATTCAAAGTGGGTTATTTGAGTTTGAGTTGAGTCTGACTAAGAAACCTTTGGAGGTGGGGGGGTGCCTTTGATTCATTCACATGCAGAAGCGCGCAATGTAAGTAAATAAATGGAGGGATGTCTCATGTCTCTTCCAAATTCCAATAAATAACAAACTTTTTTAACAACAAAACCCCTAAAAACTTTCCAACTCACTGAATGGATGATGAGGCTTAAGATGTTTCTCCTCACCTTCCTCCCAAGTATTCAGTTCCATAATACCCAATTACAACTTCTCCTATGATGCCATGTGGATGTGGCATTCTATTTCTATCAAATCACCAAAAGCTCAGTGGAGTCCCCAAATGATAAAAATAGTTTAAAGTGAAGAACCCCACATGGATTTAAAGTTTTCATTTTCATTATGCTTTGAATATTCTCAAGATATTGTGTGCTACTGTTATTATTATTTTTCTTGTTTAATCTATATTCAATACCAAAATTCTAGCTGGCCTGGAATTATCTATAAGCTCTCTAAAAGCTAAACAACTCCTTCGGCTTTGGAATTATCTATAAATACCCTTTCCATTATGGCCTCTTAAAAACTCCATCCATCTGACTTTACTCATTTCTGGATTCCTCACTTCCCTCCCACCTTCTTCATCTGATATCTCTTAAACTAATTGTTTGAAGTTATGAGTTCAAGGAAATTGTTACTACACAATCCTATGTATGGATCACAAAGCAGCACGGTGGCGCCACCAACCACTGGAAATGGCCATGATCCATACATAGGAGATGGTAGCTTTGATGCAAATGTGGTAATGATCCTTTCAGTTCTTTTATGTGCATTAATTTGCGCTTTAGGCCTAAATTCGATCATAAGATGTGCGCTAAGGTGCTCAACGCGAGTTGATCATGTAGATTCTGGCGACAATATTGTTTCAAGTAGGCTAGCCAATACTGGGGTGAAGAGAAAAGCCCTGAAGACATTTCCTATAGTAGTTTACTCCGCTGAGCTGAAGCTACCGGGCTTGGACACGGAGTGTATCATTTGCCTCTCCGAGTTTTCCCTGGGTGAGCGGCTTCGGGTATTGCCCAAGTGCAATCATGGGTTCCATGTCCGTTGCATCGACAAATGGCTCATGTCACACTCATCATGTCCTACTTGTAGGCATTGCTTGATCGATACATGTCAAAAGATTGTTGGTGCTAGCCAAGTTAATAATACGTCTGAACCATCACCACCACAATTAGCGATTGTTCCATTGGAGCCTGAAGGTTTGATACGTAGTTAACGCAGTACTTGTTAGTCTAACATTGTCCAATTGTTTTTTTTTTTTTTTTCTTTCTCCAAAAAAGAAAAAAAAATATAATATGTCAATTGTGAAATGTATAGTCACCTTGGGGTGGTACGTAGTGCCTCATTCGCTAGAATTAAAACACTTAACTTGAGGTTTCAACTTTCAAGGTCCACCTCCACCCAAGTAGGAGTGTATGAACAAAGTAGCCAATTGTATAAAATCCTTCAAAATGTGACTTCCTATTGCATTTTTGTTTTTGTCTTGTGTTTTATCTCTTTTAGTCTAATTTAAAGAATTTCCCCATTCTGAGATAAAGAAGAAGAAAAAGTACTTATTTTCTTATCTTATCAAATGGGGATTGGATTCAGTGGAAGGTGAGATTCAAACTCACTTGATAATTGCTACATTTCAACATCAAATCAAATGAAACAAAAGGAAGACTTTAATATGAAAAATGAATCTTTCGTTAACTACTGCCCCCATTTCCTTGCAAGTTGCCTTGATTTGGATAACCCCATATCTCTCTAAGATTTGCTTTCTAAACAGGGCCTTGCTTTTGCCCCAAAATAAGCTAAATGAACAAAGCCCAAATATATATACTGCCCTCATCCTTGTCTGCTACATTGGGATATTAAAATTTCAAAAGTGCAGAGACAATTACTAATAAAGTTCAAATAATGAGCCCAACAGTGCAATTACTAAAGTTAAGTAATTTGAAATCTTTCAGAACTGAAATTTCACCATATTATTGGGAAGTCTAGGATGTACGACACAAATCACAATTTTTTTTTTTTTTTTTTTTTTATTTTTTATTTTTATAAGTGACCGCGGATTGGGTTTTTATATTGCCAACTTTTCTTGCTATTTTGACATTTCCAAAGTTGATCGAGGAGATAAATTTAAAAGTTTCATTGATGCAATTAATTACAACTTTGTTACTGAAGGTTTAGCAGGTGATTTAGAGGGTGTTTGTTTTTGCTTTTTAATGGAGTCAGAAGTCTTAATAAGAAGTGAACTACCTTGTTTAGAGTGTTTGTTTTTAGTTCTGATTTAGAAGTTCTACTTCTGATTAGAGTAAGCAACAGAGAGGTGCTGATCACTGAGTAAAAAATTATTTCAATATTAACCTTAACATAATTTTGTAATGACAATTGCTGCCCTCGTCATTTTCTTAAAAATAAGTAGGGCTAAATTTTGACGGCACACTTTCATTCTCTTTACCAAACATTGTGGTTCTACCTACCTTCACAAGGACTCGATAAGAAACTTATCTTATTTTTCTCATTCATCTTTATTTTATTTCTCTGTATTTTCAAGTTTTTCTTTATCTCTCCAACTCTCCCGAGCAAATTGATAGTGAACAACCACAACTGTCTCAAGTATTTGGATCACATCAAGAAACCGAAATGGTTAAATTTACGAGATCGTATTGCAAACAAAATATTAGTAAGAAATTTGGTTTGATAATTTTTTTAAATGTACTTGGTCATATTTCGATATTCTTGTAATGAAGGGTATTGCAACATTCTCTAGGATTTGAATAATTATTGGGTATGATTTTAAACACAATATTTATGTCATAATTTTTTTAAGCTCAATGTGGCAAAATTGTCAAACAGTTCCCATTCAACACTTAAAAACAAACACCTTTTAATTTTACAACTTCTAATCAACAACCCATTCAAAAGCTAACTAAATAGTTCATTCAGAAGTTTGTTCAAAACTTCTAACTCCAGTAAGAAGTTAACTTATATGCACTTAAAAAAAACAAACGCCCTCTTACTGTTGTTGGTCTAATCCACATGGTAAGCTATATGCTAGATGTTAAGCACCTAAAACATTGATTTTTATGTTACATTTTTATTAGTCTTTAGTTGTGTTTAAAATTAATTAAATGTCTCTATTCATCTTGAATTGGATTATCGTCATAATTTTTGTAGGAAATTGAGAAATGCGTGAAATTCGAGAAATTATACCATTAATTTGCATGCCGAAGAACAAATGAAAAATTTATGTACGGAGAAATTCAAGCAAGACCAAGCCTAACCAATCTAATTCTAATAACTAATGACCCATAAAATATTTTGAGCAAAAAATTACACATTTAAATACCTATCTACATCCCATTTTAATTCCCAAATACACCACTTGCTTGTTTCACCGATATGATTTAAAAAATCCCTCCAAAACCACTCTTAAAAATTTTGAATTATTTAATTTTGATTTTTTGGAATTTTCTTTATCTATTTCCATACAAACCAGCCAACAATCCACTTAAACCCTAACTCTAATAAATTTCAATAATTTACTTTATCCAACAAATGAATCTGGGCTATCAAGCACAAGGAGTAAAGCCAAAGCCATTGAATTTTGAAGTTACATTTCAACCATCCAAACACATACCACAGGTCTATAAATAAATATTATTTCTCCATTCAAAGGTATCACTATTTTTAGGTTTTATTTTTAAAGAAAGTGTATAGAACCTGTAACACTCGTAAATTTTTTATATAGCTAATTCACTTCATTTTGGATTTCTTGGATTAATTATAATAGTGTTATTTATTTTCATTAAGTTTCATTTTCAAATTTTTTTTTTTTTGGAATTTGGAGGTGGGGTGCCCTCAGAATCCCTTTTTATCTCTTTTTTCTTTTTCCTCGTGCAGGAGCTCTGCTCCTTTTCATTATTCTCCGGCGAAGCTCGGATGTGTCCGAGCGTTGCAGCGGATTTTTCCACCAAATTTATTTTTCTATTCTTCTTTTACATCTCTTCCTCCCCTCCCTTCCCTTTCATTATTCAACACAAAAAACAAAGTAAAACATGGTGAGAAGCTCGATTGGAGCTGTGGCAGGTTGTGCGAGCAGCTTTGCTCTGATCAAGCTCAAGGGTGGGGATAATTGTGACGTTTGGAGGCCGAAAACCCCACATGCAGAGGCAGGTGAGTGTTTGGCCAAAAAATTCAGAAGATCAATGTGTGTAAGCTTGACAGAGAGGTTCATCGGCACAGATTCACACGATGATGGCACGGGCGAGCTGTGATTCGTTGATGAGTATCCCAGTGGCACTATTTCAGTCAATCTCCAGCCTGTAGCTCTGGTTGGAACAGATCGGGCTTTTGTAGAGGGGTTTTCGGAGAGTTTTCATCAAAATTTGGCTTCGTCGGAGTGATCGACGAACCTGTGTCAACGATAAGTAATTTTCTAGTCCTTTGCCAGCTGTTCCTTTTCTCTTTCACAGTCTTCGAACAAATTGCTCACCGTTGAGACTACCTTTGCAGTGTTGGGGAGTTTCCGGAGTCGCAAATTCGCTGTTTTGTGAATTTGGAGTTGGGATTTGGGTTCTGGAAACCCATTTCCGTTCAACTGATTGAGAACTTCTCATAAATTTCAATTTTCCCAAAACATTTCTCAGGCTTTCATCAGTATTCAAAAACAATTTTTTTCATAATTTTATGTTTTTGGCTGGTTATTATTGAGATTGAACTTCATATGCTTGTTGAATGTTATTTGAAATATTGTGGTGGTAAGCTTGTTATATGGATGCAAAGTTGAATGGTTGTTTATAGTGTGATATTTGAAAATGACATATTAAAGCGATTATATTATTGAGCATCCATGGCATGTAATTGATGCAGGAGTCATGTGATCATTTCAGTTATGGTGTTTACCTATTTACTTCAGTAACTGACTTGCATCATTTAAAATTATATTTTTCCACAACTTTAGCCAAATGGATATGCATACTGTGTTTGGTGATATCTAGTGGATATGCGTACTATGGCTGGTGCATACCAGGGAAATGTGCATATTATGTTTGGTGCACATCAAGAGTACATGCATACTGTGTTAGGTGCATGTTAGGTGGATATACATACTGTGTTGGGTGCATACCATTTGTTCAACACTATGAACAACGCGGAACCTTGTTAGGTAGTAGCACCATGGCATAAAGAACGATGTTTATTTTTAATCTGGTTGATAGATCCACCATGGCAGTGCTGCAGGAGGCGCCGAGTGATCAAATGGTTTGAGGCGTGGTCAGACAACTGAGAGGACTCTCGAATGGTTTGGTTTAGTTTATTTTTGTCGTGTGCTAGCAAGGGCAACCATGTGCAAGTAAAGTAAATGGACATTTTAAAAAATATTTAGGGTTGCATCGCGTCTCGGCTTTCGAGATATTTCGATGTCTTGTAAATCGGGACGTGACAGTTTGGTATCAGAGCCATTATTACACTAAGCAACAATGCTTAGCTTGCCTTCAGATTTGAGATTGAATAGATAAGTTATAAAAGTTAGTGTATTGTTTAGTCTCTGTGTGGACTCAAGTTTTTCTTTGAGAGGTGACGGCGTGTAGAGGACGTACGCCGTTGATGCCTTGGGTAGAGTTGAAAAGGAATCTGAGAAAAAAGTATGAGAGGTTTGTGATACCCTCTATTAGAGAGTCGTTTGAGATATTGGTGGATATGACATTGCCTCGAATGAATCGTGTAGTGTTGGTTATTGGAGGAATTCAGTGAACAAAACCATTACCGCCATTGATGGGCTCTCAGGAGTTGTAATCTGGATTGTGGAGTTTGAGGTGAGCATTTGCATTGAAAGGAATATCGATAGTTCTTTTGAGGTGATTACGACTCTTAGTTTTTGGTCGACATTTTTTTATTTGTTTGTAAAATCAGGTCGTTGACCCTTTTTATTTATATATTAATCTATGCTCGAAAGCTACATGATTGACCCTATAAGGTTAAACAAACCAGGCCTGAAGGCTACAATATTGTTGCCACTTGATATCTTCGTTGTCTCTATCTCGCATGGAGATTTGCTTTCGCTCAAATCCATTGCCTCCACCTTGCATGAAGACTTGCTTTCGCTTCGCTCCGATACGGTCCATCTAAGCAGCTACATTCAATACCCGAAGGCTTATCAACAGTGGAACACACATGTTCTTAATAATCGGGCAAAAACTCACAAAATCCTAACTGGTGAGTCTCAAACCTGTGACCTCTCACAAGGAGAGTGAATATCCGACCAACTGAGCTACAATTGGTGGACCGAAGGGTTTTTCTTAACTTATCTAATTTTTTAATAAATGAAAGTTATTTGAAAATGAGTACATGTTAGCCCTTCAGTTTTGTGTTTTTAAGGCATGGTTGAGAATGGGTTGGTGTTTTTGTGATAGAAATGTGTGAAATTTATTATTATGAATAGCTGGATGTGTGGGTTCTTCCTAGTTTGCTTGGTTCATGTACTAGTATGGTGGCTTGTGGTGATTGATGCTTTAACCTTTGGTTTCGATCGTAGATTTGATTTGTCATAACATGACAAATTTCTACGGGAGCTATTTGTCTTTGGTTTTCATTTGCAATTATAAACCCCTTGTTCAAATAACATACTGTGTGGGTTTTTTCTCTCTCATTCTCTCTGTTTACTTTGTATTTCAAATGGGTTTTGCTTATTTGTTCTGGTTTTTGCAGTTTTTGGTTTGGTTTGAAATGAGTTTTTTCTGAATCACTTAATGTGCAAAACCCATGAAGGAAATAGTTAGAACTTGTGTAATAATATTGTTGTGAAATTTTTGTGTGATTTGGTTGTGTGGGGTTGAATTGTTTTTGTTATTTTCAATTTGCGTGAAATGCTAGAGGTATGATTTGTGATTTTCTTTAAGTTTATCTTCATGGATTTTAGTTTGAAGTTTTGCTTTGGTGGAGTTAGCATAAAGTATGGGATTTAATTTAGCATATGAAGATAGTTTGGATGATTTTGTGAATCTTATAACCCCAACTAAGTTAGTGTTTGTTGTATACGAAAGTCAGACTCAACACAAGATGGGTAACACGTTGTTTCAATTGTTGTTTTGCCCTACATTCAAGTCTCTTTTGGGCGCTTAAGCTCGACTGATATTTAAACCAATTCACATTAGTTTAACATTTTTTTCGATCATTGTTGTACCCATAATTCAACATTATTCTTCCTAGAAACTCTTGTTATTTATGTTTGTTTTCGAGCATTCTACTGCTCCAAATCAGCATAGACATATAGTCCTTTTTTGCTCTAAATAGCAGCAATGCAGGGATGTTTTCAAATCCGTTTCAGCTGGCTTTAGGGATGGTAGCGAGGTGAATTTTCACGGATATTCGCCCGCCGCCCCGAAAAGGGCGGATTTGGATATGTCTAAACGGATTTCGGGATAGTTTCACGGTTCCAAACGGTATCCGTCAAATATTGGGGGCGGATACAGAGTTGTCCAAATCTGTCCAGAGGATATCCGTTCATATAATAATTTACTAAAATACCTTAACCCCTTAATCAGAAAAAAACAAAAACAAAAACCTAACCCTCAGATCCTACTCTCCACTCTCCAGTCACCTATTTTCTTTCCACCCTCCAACCCACAAGTTTCTTCTCAAACAATGGCTCCACGAGGAAGAGACATCATCTCTACTCCTGTCCGCCTCATCTCATTTACGAAGATCCTATTCCTCTATTCTGTTCATCCAGACCTTCCTCTGTTCGTTATCGAGAGATCTCCGACCAACATATTTGAAGGATCTGCCGCGTCGAGCTTGGCGGAGACTTTTGGCCAATAGATCTGAAGGAGAGCATCGCATCTCTTCAACTCCCTCCTTAGAAAACCATTATCTATTCGCCTAGTGACATATCGAGAAACCTCCGGCCAACAAATCTGCAGGATCCGCCGCGTTGAGTTTCGTGGAGACCTCCGACCAACAAATCCAAAGATGTCTGCCATTTTACAAAAGGAGAAACACTTTTTCTTCAACCAAAACCCAAAGTCCCCCACAACCATCGTTGCGTTCCTCTTCGTGTCTCTAGATCTCACTCTCTAAGAAAAGGAAGATAAGAATGAACATGGTGAAATTCTGGAACAGCCTGGTAGGGATTTTGAACTTGGTGACCTTTATTCTCTCCGTTCCATATGGGTTGAAGAGTTCAAAAGATTTGAACTTGGGAATTCGATCTATTGATGGAAGTGGGGATGCGTTGGGTAGGTCCAAGAGTTTGATCAATGAAAATGGTTGGGGTTTCTTGCTTGTTGAGAATGAGAAGATGGTCAAATTGAGAATTGAGATCCAATTTGCTTGTGTGTTGGGGTTTCTCGCTTGTTGAGAATGAGAAGAAGAAAAAGTTTTGTTTTTTTTAAACGGATATTCGAGGCGGGGCAGATATCCGCCATTCCTTCAGGGTGGGATGGTTTTTAAAAAATTGTATAAACAAATATTCGGGGATTCGGGATCCCTAGCGGGGCGGGGATGGATTTTCCCAAATCCGTCCAGTTACCATCCCTAGCTGGCTTAGCAGGTTGTTTCAGCAGGGTTTTGGGGCTATTTGAAAATGAGTTTAGGGACTGTTTCGGTGGTTGTTTTAACTGATTTTAAAGGGCTATCTCAGCTGAGTTGGAGGTTGTTTCAATTAATTTTAGAGGGCTATTTACAACTGAGTTGAGGGATGCTTAAATTTATTTTAGAGGGTAGTTTAACAGAGTTTGGTGGCTGTTTTCACTGAGTTTGAGCGAGTTTGAAGGTTGTTTAATTGATTTTAGGAAGGTCTATTTTATTGGTCCATTGTGCCGTATATAGTTTGGTTTTCATTTTATGAAGATCTTCTGTTGGTTGTTGAAACATTGAGCAAAGTATTTTATGGTTTGATGTCACTATCACACAAGTGTGAGGTGTGGTGTGAAGATATGTTGCAATTTTCAGTTGGAAATTAGTAATAATACTGCATCAATTGAGGATGTAGTAATTATTGCTTTATTTTTCGTCTTTATTTCTAACTGTCATATAATTGGTGTCACTAGAGCGACGTACAAAGTATCTTTCATCATGTGCTTAAGTAGGTGCCTAGAAACATTGTCAGGTTGTTACTCATCTGTAATTCACCTTGGGAAGGATTTCAGAAAAGGCTAGTAAACCAATTGATATAGGGCATTCATCTTATTTTTGGAAGCAAGTCTTCCATGAAACACTAGATATGTCCACTGCATGCATGTCTTCTTGTTACTATGAGGTTTTCTAGTGGTCTTAATTTCAGATTCGTTCATTTGGTATGTCCATACACAAGGGACGATGCCACATTATGTGGGTTTTCTCTTGGATTGAAACGCTTAATTTTCTAAGGTTCTAAGAAAGGTGTGATGATGTGTCAGATGTACTTCTAAAAGCGCAGAGTTGTTTATGATAATTGGGAAGCATTCATAATTGGGGATTACTCACCACAGGATCCATGTAATATTTGGCTAGTTTGTGGAAAAAACGTCTATCACCCTTTGTTGCGTTCTTCTGCCAGTGGTTGTTGTTGGCGTGTGTGGGATTGCAGGGATACATTTATACATAATTGGATTTATTTATTTTCTGGTTTGATAAAACTTTTCCATATTTTAAACTATTGGTTTATTGTGTAATTGAGATAGCAAGCAAAACGCAAGATGCGACTGTTCTACCTGGAGCTTTTCTCGAACCTAATTTCGAGGATGAGATTTCTTTTGAGGTGTGTATGTTGTAACACCCATAAAATTTTCATATGGCTAATTCATTTCATTTTTTATTTCTTGGATTATCTATAATATTGTTAAATTTATGTGTCTGAGCGTTGCAACGGATTTCTCCACCCATTATTTTTTTCCTTTTTTTCCTCCCATCTCCACCCCCTTTCATTATCTAGCACAAAACAGATTAAAATAGGGAAAACATTGATTAGAGCTGTGGGAGGTCGTGTGAGGAGCTCCGCTCCGATCAAGCCCGTTGGTGGGGACAATTGTGCGTTTGGAGGCCGAAAATCCCACATGCAGAGGCAGGTGAGTGTTTGGCTAGAAAATTCAGAAAACCAATGTGTGTAAGATTGACATAGAGGTCCACCGGCACGGATTCATGTTGTGATGGTGCAAGTGAGCTGCGATTCGCTGATGAGTGACCCTGAGGCACTATTTCGATCAATTCTAGCCTGTAACCCTGGTCGTAGCATATCAGGCTTGCGTATAGGGGTTTTAGGAGAGTTTTCATCAAAATTTGGCTTCATCGGAATGATCGATGAACCTGCATCAATAGTAAGCAATTTTCCAGTCCTTCGCCAGACTGTTAATTTTCTCCAGATTGCTCACCGTTGATATTATCTTTGCAGTGTTGGGGAGCTTCCGAAGTCACAAATTTGTTGATTCGTGAATTGGGAGTTAGGATTTGGATTTTGGAAATCCATTTAGGCTCAGGTGACTTCTCTTAAATTTATCCTAGAACGATTCTCGGGTTTTCATCACAGTATTCAAAAACATAGAATTCTATGATTTTATGCTTTTGGTTGGTTATTATTGAGATTGAACTTCATATGCTTGTTGAATGTTATTCGAAATATTGTGGTGGTAAGCTTGTTATATGGATGCCGATTTGAATGATTGTTTATAGCGTAATATTTGAAAATGGCGTATTAAAGCGATTGTATTATTGAGTATCCATGGCATGTAATAAAGGACTCATGTGCTCATTTCAGTTATGATGCTTACCAATATTTTAATTCAGTAACTGACTTGCATCATTTAAAAGTATATTTTCCCGCAACTCTTACCAGATGGATAAGCATACTGTGTTTGGTGCATATTAGGTGGATATGTATATGTGGCGGTGCATATCAGGGAAATGTGCATACTGTGTTAGGTGCACATCAGGAAGACATGCATATTGTGTTGGGTGCATGGAAGGTGAATATTTACATTGTATTTGGTGCATATCACCTGTTCAACACTAGGAACTATGCAAAACCTCGTTAGATAGTTATTGCATGGCCTAGAGAACGCATTTGTTTTTAATTAGGTTGATAGTTCCACGATGCACACTATAGTTTGTGATTGGGTTGCACGATGGTCTTATGTTGCAACGTGTATGTCCTAGAGGCGACAACCAGCCTAGGAACATACATGCCAGGAGTGGTATCGGTTTGTGTATAAAGGCATGTTAGGGTGAGACATGTTCGTCACGGAGGTGCGTTTTGGTTCTCCTCATACCAGCTAGTGCTGACTCGTTTGCTTGTTTTGTGGTAAATATGTGTACCCCTACCTAGGTGCAGGTGGTGGTGTTGTCGGTGGCGGTGCTGCAGGAGGTGCCGAGTGATCGAATAGTTTGCGATGTGGCCAGACAACTGAGATGACTCTTAGTCTATGATTGTTTGGTTTTGTTTATTTTTGTTGTGTGCTAGCATGGGTAATCATCGGCAAGTAAAGTAAACAGACATAAATTTTTTTTTAGGGTTGCATCGCATATCAGCTTTTGAGATATTTCGGTGCATCAGAATTCAGGGCATGGCAGAATTGAGAATTTTGAGTTTGAGTTCCAACATTTTTTCCATTGAAGTAAAGTAAGTTCCATTTTTATTTATTCATTTCCTGTCTTCACGAGTTAATTATTTTGTTTTAAATCGCACCATATCTCAACATTTTATCATCTATTTTTTAAATTTAATTTTTTCTATTTATTCTTTAATTTGTGAGTCAAATATTGTCTTCTAATTCAAGTGAAGTAGTCGTTAACCTTACTTCCACTATCATTGTTTAAGTCTATTGTAGGTTGAAGGGAAAACAAATAAAAAAAGAACAATTATTTCTTTGATTGATGTCGAAAATCGTGCAACGATAATAATGTCGATTTTTGGCATCAACCAAATGACGTCGTTGCACATCGCTTGGTGAAAGAAAGGATTCTTGAAGAGTCAAATATAAAGATAATATAGAATATTTTAAGTTTCTTTAATTTTTTTTCCTATTTTCTTTATTCTTTATCTCATCTTTATGCGTTTGTTGGGTAATTTTTCAGCACAACGGAAAAAACACAGCAACAAACAGATCAAACAATGTTTGTTTAATTGTTTCTGATTTTTTTTGAAGTCGTTTGCTTGCTGAACAAATTTATTTGGACAAGTGTGTGTGAAAGTTGCCTAATTGTCTAGGACTTGCTTGAAGCCATTTTTTCTTTATTCTTTTTCTTATTTTAACTTTTAGCGAGGAAGAGAGTTTGCTCTATTTTAATTAAATTTTTTTATATGCCTCGAATGGTTGAGTGCAACTTTTAATAATTGGACTTTCTTTTATTTTATTTTATTTTTGGTAGATTGTTAGCTTCGGGTTAGAATTAATTCACTTGCACCACAAAAAATCAATTAAAAATATTGTGGAAGTAGTATTTATTTGATTTACGGTTTATACAATAGTTTTCATTGATTTAGCAAAGAAAAAAATCTGACTTCTTGACCAAAAGCAATAAATTTGTAATTGCTTGATTCTGTTTTATTTATTTAGACACCCACTGAAGCAAGGGTAAATAATCGGAATATTGAGCAAGACTAATTTATTTTGTAGTGAACAACCAAAGATGTGGTGACGGAGAGATCAATTTGCTTGAACCAAGGAGAAATATCTATCAAATAACACTTATATCTATTTCCCAAGGTGGAGACCTTGTGTCCGAGCTCACAAGTTAGTATAACTTTCAGATGCAATGTTTTAGTGGCTTGAATTTGATTGGATATTGCTTGGTGTTTGTTTACGTTTCTGCATCTTTACAAACTGCGTGGTTGCCTACGTTAATAAACTACTATAACAGAGAGGGCAGACCTAACCCTATTTTGAAACTAGTGGGATTTCTTCACCTACCTTATCACTCCAGCTGTGTGAAACCAAAACACTTAATAAAATAAACTAAGATTAAAACCAATTAGAACATCGTTCATAGGAAACCATGACCAAGGTGAATCTGCTGAATTTTGTATTGACCAAAGCTAAATGTGACATTTGATTTAATCATTCAATGAACTTCGAGGGGCCTGCTACCACATGGGTAATTCACTCGGTACACCTAGTCACATGTAAGCTGCAGATCACAGAACGACGTGGTGCAACTAACAGTTTTGGGTTAGGAACACACCCTAAGTGCTTATTTGACACACATCACTCTCATATCAATCGGTCTATATAGGGGTAGCACAAGTAAAATTCTTAATTAGACCATATGATCTCCTGTTACTTGTGCAATAATTCGGCCTTTTGCAAACGTAACTCTGACATCCTGATTTTTGACTTTGTATTGTTGGATACATGCTTTTAGGATCATGGTTTAGCATCTTATCTAATCATGCGATAAAAGATAGCAATGTGACGCCCGCTGGTTTCTATCAATCTTGCCCCTTACAGATTAACAAGATAAAACCATTTTAATAAGTTGTTTGCTTAGATTAGACATTTGTGTAGTTAAGCGGTGATTGTTGCTTGTGTATGCATTCTTAGTAATTGTCTAGGGATACTCGATCTGTGCATTTTGTCGTTGTCATCCTTCCATCTCATTATTCTCCTTTCATTAAAAATTGGAAACGACACAGCCAACGCTTGGTTTGTTCCCAAAACTTTTCTGACCACCCTATCAATCGCTTGATTCGTTCATTAGGTTTTTCCAACCACCATAACCCACAGTTTACCACTTAACCACACTATTCTCCATCTTCTTCCCCTCGCCACTCCCTACATGTCTCCCCAATTGTCAAATCAACATTGAGTTAGCAAAGCGTTCGATTTGGGAATACAATGTTCCCCTTGTTGATAATATGCATAGATGCATTGACCTGCCCCCTATCACGATAATTCAATTTGAAATCCGACCAGCTATTATGAATATATTGCCGAAGTTCCATGGGCTTGCTCAAGAAAGCCCATATGTCTATCTTGAAGTTTGTAGTACTTTTAGGAACCAACACAGATGAGGACAATGTCAAACTTTGCTTGTTTCTTTTCTCCCTTGAAGATTGGGCCACTTCGTAGCTAAACTCCCTCCCTGCCAATTCCATCAAATCATGGGAGGATTTAGTTATAAAGTTTTCAGATAAATACTTCCCCTTGAAAAGAACCCTAGAGATTAGGAGAGACATTGAGGAGTTTTCTCAAACACATGATGAATTTTTTTATGAAGCATGATACCACTTTCAAGATTTACCCATCAAGTTTCCTCATTATGGTTTTGAAAAATGACTTTTAGCGCATAGTTTCCACAATGGATTGACTGTCGAGTCTTGAAATATAATTGAGCCCATGCACCAAGGAAAATTCATGCTTAAGAATGATACTGTTGCTTATAACTTTCTAAGTGAACTTGCTGATGATTCTAGACAATGGACTGCCCATAGAGACTTGAACCTTAGCACTTCTAGAAAATCACATTTATTTGAAACAAAGGAAGCTTCTGAACCAGACATCAGAACCTTATTCAAGGACTTTGCTAAGGTAATTAAATCTATTACGAAGTCTGTTTCCCAAGCCAAAGAGCACACTTCCAAGCCTTGTACTTTTGTTTCATGGTAGATCATATAGATTTTGATTGTCCTTTAAATTCGAGTGGCAATGAGCCTCAAGAAGGGGTGTGCGTGTGTTTAACAGTGAACGTAAACCCAACACATTCGGTCAAAGCTACACATCTAGAAATCGAATTCGCTATTACATTTCCTATGGTGGAAATTTTTATGAGAAACCACCCAAGAGTTCAGGGAATCCTCCTGGTTTTCAACACTCCAGGGAACCTAGTGGACAAGCCCACAACTCACACATCTATCCCAGACAGGTTCAATACGGATCTCAATCTAACCAGTGACAAAAAATCAGTATTCATCACAGGAAGGACACCTTTCATACCACCAAAAATAGTCTTTGAACTTTTTTATTGTTCATGTCCCTCATAATTTCGATGGTCAACCTTAGCTTAGCAACTCGCAACTCGCATGATTTGGTGCCTCATACTCAATATATTGCTCCCGCACCTTGTCCAAAACCATCATTGGAGGATATGATGCACCAATTAATGGCAACCAATGCTACTAATTCCCAAGCTATCAAATAGCTTCAGCAGTAGTTGCAACTGTTGACCGTGGGAAGGAAAAAAGCATTTCCAAGCCAACGCATCCCTAATCCAAAGGTTGCTCCCAAGCCTATGTCAATGAAGTTGTCAGTAATTCTGACTCACATGGAGAAGTTAAAACAATCATCACCCTTTGTTCTAGGCGAGTAATTGATAATGATGTTGAGAACCTAAGAAAATAGATATGATTTCCAAATAGAGTGTTCCTAAACCTACTGAGAAAGCTAGAGGTTCTTATAAAACAAGTTTAAACCCACCCTTCCAGTTTATTTTGGAGCCAAGAAAGTATATACTTAAGGCACATTTTCCTAAGACCTTTCAGGTAATAAAAAATAGAAGTAATTTCAAGAAATCCTAGGGGATTTCAAAAGAGTACACATCAACATTATTCTTTTGTCAGCTATCCAACAAGTACTAGTCTATGCAAAAATTTTCAAGGACATGTGCATATGAGTCGAAGCAGTACCCAAGAGGAATAGTTGTGGATGTGTTTGTACAAGTTGCAGATTTCTATTATCTAGTTGATTTCATCATCCTTGACACTAGCCGAAGCTCAGATAATCAAATTATTGTCATCTTAAGGCGACATTTTCTAGAAATTGCGGAGGCCAACATCAAATGTAAAAGCGATAGCATGTCTGTTTCCCTTGGGAACCTTAAAGCTGAGTTGAATAATTTTAATGTCATGAAAAGGAGAGATGAACTTGATATGATTGAGGATGATGAAGAAGAATAAGAAGTGTATATGATTCACATCTTTTGATTTTATGACTCAATCATAAGAAGATGATGCAATGCTTCGCTGTCTTTCACACTTTGGTATGAACCTATATATGGATGAGGTTGTTGAAGAAGTCAACAATATGTTGGATAATGTTTCTATACTACATATACCTGAGTCTGGCCCATTATCACTTCATCAATATGAGGAAGAGTTGTCTTCCTCAACTTCCTTCCTAGCTCAGTCACTAGAGAGTGACTCATACACAAGCTATCCTAACTCATTAGAACATAAGCCTTTGCCAAATGAATTGAGAAATGCACTTCTCGGTCTTGAGGAGAGTTATCCAGTAATTATTGCTATAGATCTCACTGAGGACCATAATGACAAGTTGTTGGGAGTCCCTAAAGCTCACAAGTCATCCATTGATTAGAGTATTTATGACATCATGGGTGTTGACCCTATTGTCTGTGAGCATCACATATATTTGGAAAATGAAGTAAAAAACCTCAAGAGAGCCCCAACATCTTAATTCCATTTTGAATTATTTAGTAAAGGAAGAAGTGTTGAAATTCCTAGATGCAAACATCATCAATGCTATCTCTGATAACAAATGGGTTAGCCCAGTCCATGTGGTTCCTAAGAAGTAAGGAATTATAATTGTTGAAATTGAGAACAAAGAACTTGTGCCACAAAGAATAAAAAGGGATAAAAAGTATGCATTGATTATCGTAAGCTGAATTCTAATACTCAAATAGATCACTTTCCCTTCCCTTTATTGATCAAATGCTTGAGAGGTTAGCGGGTCATCGATACAATTGTTTTTTTGGATGGATCATATTTACTTGTTCTTTTGGTACTTATTATCGCATACCTTTTGAGCTATGCAATGCACCCGCGACATTTCAAGGTTCATGACTAGCATATTTAGTGATATGGTGGAAAATTTCTTGAGATCTTTATCGATGATTTTTCTATATTCAACTCATTTTTGACCAATGTCTACATCATCTCTCATTTGTTTTAAAGTGATGTGAAGAAAAACTCCTCACTCTAAATTGGGAAAAATGTCATTTCATGGTAAAACATGGCTTTGTTATTGGGCACGTTGTCTCTTCAAAAGAAATTGAAGTGGACAAAGGTAAGATTGATGTCATTTAATCTCTTCTGATTCCAAAATCTGTTAAAGATGTGAAATCTTTCTTAGGGCATGGTTGGTTCTGTCGTTGTTTCATCAATGATTTCTCTAAGATAACATGCACTTTGAGCAGTATCTTAGCTAAGGATGTTCCATTTGTTTGATGACAATTGCAGTTCTGTATTTATGTGTCTTAAATCTGAACTAGTCTCAACACCTATCATTCGAGCTCCTGATCGACGCTACCTTTTGAGATTATGTGTGATGCATCTGATTACGCTGTAGGTGCAATTTTGGGTTAGAGTGTTGATAAGCTCCCTTACGTCATCTAGTATGCTAGCAAGACTCTAAATGAGGCTCAACTCAATTACTCAACCACTGAGAAAGAGATTTTGGCCATTGTTTACACTAACCATGCTGCCCTTAGATACCTTCTCAATAAGAAGGTCACCAAGCCTTGTTTGATTCGATGGGTCATTTTTGCTGCAAGAATTTGATATTGAAATTATGAGATATGTCAGGTACAAAAAGTACGGTCTCGACCATTTGTCTAAGCTAATATCCGAGTCCTCTACTAGTATATTTCCCATTCAAGAGAACTTCCCAGATGAACATCTTTTCTTGGTTAAGCAAAAAGTTCCTTGGTATGCTGACATTGTCAATTTTTTTAGCAACTGACATTGTCTAGGGTCAAGTGTTATTCTTGGGATGAGCCATATTAGTACAAATACTCTCATGACCAACTTATTAGAAGATGTGTTCAAGAAGCTGAACAGTTAAACATCCTCTCATTTTGTCATGATCAAGCTTGTGGTGAGAATTTCAATTCTAAGAAAGCCGCGGAGAAGGTTCTCCAATCAGGCTTATATTGGTTTACTTGTTTTTCAAGATGCCCATGAATATTGTAAATCCTGTCAGTTGTCAACAACTTGGTAGAATATCTCGTCGACACATGATGCCTATGAATCCCATTATAGTTGTTGAAGTCCTTGATGTTTGGGGCATCAATTTTAAGGGACCATTTCCATCCTTCCATGGGTATCTATACATTCGTCTTGCAGTGGATTACGTTTCTAAATGGATAGAGCTAATTACCACTAAGACCAATGATCACAAAATTATTGTTTCATTCATAAGAGAGTTTATCTTTAGTAGATTTGGCACCCCAAGGATATCATTAATGACGAGGTAAGCATTTTTATAACCGCGTCTTTGAACATCTTGTTAAAAAAAAATAGGTTACTCACAAAGTTTCCCTTTCTTACCATCCTCAAACAAACGATCAAGTCGAAGTCTCAAATCATCAAATCAAGAACATCCTCGAAAAGACTATCAATATGCCTTTTGGATGCCTTGTGAGCATATCGAACTGCATTCAAAGCTCCTTTAGGGATGTCTCCTTATAGATTGGTCTTTAGTAAACTTTTCACTTCTTGTTGAACTGCAACGTAGAGCTTATTGGGCTACAAAAAGTCTAAACTTTGACCTCAATATGGTTGGTCAACAACGACAACTTAGGTTTGATGAACTAGAAGAATTGAGGTATGATGCTTATGACTTATCTAAGAACTACAAAGATAAAATGAAATTGATATATGAAGTCATCATGAGAAAAAGTTCAATCTTGGTTAGAAAGTCTTACTCTACTACTCTCGTCTTCACCTCTTTCCAGTTAAGTTAAAATCCTGTTGGTCATGTCAATTTATTGTTCGTGATGTTAAAGACTACGGTGCCATCACCATAGAAAACCCTATTAAAGGCATTCACTTTCAAGTATATGGACATCGAATGAAGCCGTAACATGAACTCCTCACAAGGTCAGTGGAAACCATTAAGCTGATTAATCCTAACTATGAGGATTAGTCACGCTTACATATTCCTACTCCATTCAGCGTCTGTTTACATTAAACTTAGTGCTACTGGGAGGCATCCCAATCAGTTTATGCATTCATTTATTCATTAACAAATATATATCACCCCATCGAACTCGCAGGGATGGTACAAATGTTCAACAAATCATCTAAGGTAATAAGTTCCAATTTTTATTTAACACTTTCCATTTCATTTTCTTTAACACTGGGGACATTGTTTTATTTGTTTGAGGTGGAGAAATTTATCAAAACTAATACCTCTTTTGAATTTTTTTTTTCAAAAAAAAAGGGTTGGTGTGGTATCCTAGCTATGATTAGATTGGATGACTTGATTCACTACATTTAGGTAAATAGACGTTGGAAGTTTATTACTAAAGTAAACATTGAATTTGAGTTTTAAGAAACAAATCATTTTTTGCACAATGGCCACAGATGTAGTTTGAAAGAAACATAAGTCTTGTAGTCTACTTGAGACTTATAGCTATTACTAAACCTTAGATGGTGAATTATACATCTATTGTCCATCTATACCTTCTCAAAACCGCCTTGCTAACCATTCCATCCAAAACCAATGTGAATCTTTGTCTTTGTTTATTAGACATTAAAAAACCTGTTACCCATTTATGTTTTTGAAAAATTATTAGGAAGTTTTATGAAGAAAATGGGACGAGTGCAAAGTGAAAATCCAAGATCAAAAGTATTTCAAATGATGATGAAGCAATTGTTGAGACGAAGAAAAGAAACTAAAAGGAAGTTCTCAATTAAGCTACTTGAAGACCTTACATTTTCGGAAATATTTCTTTACTTGCCCTTAAGGTAAGTAATGTATGATAAGAAGTGGAAAGTAGATGAGAAGGCGCTATGGTAGCTAACTCGACATTCTTGCAAGCGATCAATATTCATTCCATTAGACTAATATATTTTTTTTTTCATGATTGTTTGTTCTTATGTGCATGTGAAATGTTTGAATTTTTACACTTACTCTTTTCCTCACATGCATGAGAGAAAATAACTACCCAATTTCAGAGTGGTCAATTTAGTGAGATTAACTAATGAGTTTTGTAGTTATAGTCAAGACGACGGTTCCAAAGGTGAATTAGGATGTACTTACTTTGACATGAAAAGTTGCATATTGTTGGTTATTCACACACACACGGTTCTAAAGTTGCTTAGCCGTAATGTGCATTTTAGAAACTATTTACATATGCCTCTTATCTTCCATGTGGTTAAATAACAAGGATATTCTCTGAGAAAAATAAGAAAAACACAAACACCAATTTTCTCTTTTTAAAAAAAGACCATGTTTGTATGTGTTCATCCTGGATAACCCTCATGAGGCTAAAATTCCTCATCTACTATCATGCTAGAAGTTAAAGGCATTATTGCACATTGTAAATGCAATCGAGTCATACAAGCGAAAATGGTTTTGATTTATTTGTGACGGTTAGATGAATAAATTTTGTTGTTTGAACTTATCTTTCTTTTTATTCCCTTTGCTAGATAACTAGCAAAAGGTTTGCTCGAGGGTGGTGTGATTAGCACCCAAAACATTGATTTTTTTACACCCCATTTAGCTCTTTATTAGTTTTTAGTTGTGTTTAAAATTAATTAAATGTCTCAATTTATCTAATTCGATTATTCTCATAGTTTTTGTAAGAAATTGAGAAATGCGCAAAATTTGAGTAATTACACCATTAATTTGCATGTCGAGGAGAAATTGGAGAAATTATGTACGAAGAAAGTCTAGCTAGACCAAGCATAAATTCCAATCTAATTCTAAATACTCCTTAATGACCCATATAATGTTTTGAGCCATAAATCACATTTGATGAACTATCCACAGTCTACCAATTGTAGCTCAGTTGGTCGAACATTTACTCTCTTTGTGAGAGGTCGCGGATCCGAGACTTACAAACTAGGATTTTGTGAGTTTTCGCCTGATTATTAGGAGCACATGTGCTCTGTCGTTGATAAGCCTTCAGGTATTGAATGTAACTGCTTAGATGAAGTTGACCAGAGCGAAGCAAAAACAAGTCTTCATACGAGGTGGAGGCGATGGATCAGAGCGAAAGCAAGTCTCCATGGAAAATGGAGGCGACGACGGTTTTAAGTGGCAACAATATTGTAGCCTTCAGGACCTGTTGGATTGCTCACCTTCCAATCTTTCCCCATGAAGTACATATATAATGCCAGACGTTTTTTCCTCTATCTCTTTGATAACCTCTTCTATTTCCTTTGCCCGATCTTGTCTTGTTTTCGGGCTCAGAAATTCTTTGAGCTTTCCCTTGTTAATCCAGTACCCAATCTCATTTATGAGACTCTTGCAGTTTCGTGGCACTATCATTGTGAAAGGAGCAATATTTTTCATTGTCTCGCCGAGAAGGATCTCCCCACGGTTTGGCGGGCCACTTAACTTCTCCTCAATTCTTAATAGTATTGAGGATGTCAGATAGGTTGGAGTTAAAGGGAGTCGAAGATTTGGACCCGGCGAAGTTGGAGGCTTTATCTTGCCTCATGCGGCTAAAGTATGGTTTGCTGTCACTCCGCTTTCTTTTACTTTTGTCATCGTCATCCTATTTTTTTCCCTCCTTTTTATCTCTAGGACCAAGGGATATTTCTTGTCACTTTCTCCCTCCTTTTTGGTAGCCAACATCTCCTCAAGGGTGATGTACTTCTGAGTACTCTTTAACAAGTCCATCATGCCAGTCAGAGGCTCCAAAGTGAGGAAGTTGTAGAATTTGCCTCTTCTCAAACCCAAGGTGAAGGTTGTGACTGAGGTGTCGTCGATGCAGCCGTCGATTAGAGTTAACTCATCATTGAAGCATTTGAGCAAGTAATGCGGGCCCTTCCTGATCCGTTGGCTATCGATAAAGCGGGTGATAAACGCTTTGGCCAATGTTCGAAACGAGTCAATAGACTTAAGAGGGAGACTATGAAACCAGGTCAGTGATGTTTTCTTCAGGCTGGTGGGGAATGTCCAACACATTACGGCTTCAGATCCTTCTTTTAGCGCCATCACATGGTGGTAATGGCGTAAGTGATCGGATGGGTCCGTTGTCCTGTCATAAAACTCTAGCTTTGGCAGGCTGAAAATTTTCGGTAGTATTTCGTTTATGATCGGATCCATGAACGGGGGGGACGGTGAAGTTGTATAGCACATCCGGATTGGTAGCCCCAAGTCGGAGGGGGTTTTGCGAAGTGGGCTTGTCGGCCTTATATGCCGGGTCTCCAAAGGTCGCTCCACCGTCCTTGGTTTAATGAGAGCTCATGGGGACATAATGACTTTCCTGAACGCGCTCTCTGTTGCCCTTTGGGGACAAGGCTTTTTCCGCCTCTAATGTCACCTTCTGCAGGTGGTGGGTTCCGCTGAGCGAGCATCTCCACCACTTGAGCGATTTGCTGTACTTGGGCTATCAGTCGATCCACCCTAGAGTCCATCATGGTTGTTGCCGGTGGAGGGGGGGCAGAGGTTGTTCTTCTTGCGAGGCTTGTACCACCGGAGCTGGAGACAGCGTCCCGGTTCGACGTTTGAGGGCTTAGCGATTTCTTCATTATACGAGATCTTGTGGTTGCCATTTTTTGGACTGTAATGAAGGGGTATTATTAATGTTTTCTTAGGAACTTTGTCGTTTCTCACGGGCGGCGCCAAACTGATGAGTCAGTTTTCGTTCTCATTGACCTTTACTTTGACCCGCACAAGGAACACATGTGAGACAAAGACTACCGTTTTGTCCACCGATGACACTCTGATGCTTAAGTCAGACAAAACTTAAGAAATGTGTAATGCTTAATATTGGATTTTGTCACGTACCTTTGTTCCTCAACCTTGTTCCCTATTTATTATGTTGGGTGCTCATTCAAGCCCATTTTACTTGTTAATAAGATTATTATGCCCCGTGGACGATGCAGATTGCAATACGGTTTGATGGATGCTCACATGGGGGCGAAAAAAACATTGCTTTTACATTTCATAAGAGATCAATGTGGATGATGGAAGTTGATGAAGGAGCAGATAATTTGGCTAGTGGGCCCCACTTATGAGATGTGGCTAATGTTGGGTCCACCAATTTGGTTAAGATCTACACTCCAGGTCAATCCCACTTCTCTCTCTCTCTATCCATATTCTTCTCATACGGAGCACAAACGCATACACTGCGTCGTCTCGTCTCGTCTCGTCTCGTCTCCTTTCTCTAAAGCTTAAAAGCCGGGGACACATCCGTAATTTTCTCTTTCTTCACCCCTTCTCTTTTCCGTCTCCGTCTCCGTCTCCACTTCCAACTCTATCTCTGTAACTAAAACTAAAACTCACTCTCCCCCAAAACTAACCCAATTTTTTTTAGGGTTCACAAAATCGAATCAAATTCTACTCCACAGGTGCTTTCTTCCTTGTCTTCTCTGTGAATCCTTGTAAGTTTAAGATTCAATTCAACTCCTTTTTAGTTTTTTTTTCTTCAATTAGTTTTTGGAGTTCTTATTATCTTCTCAACTTCAAGTTTTAGTAAGTTCAATCTCAACTTGTACTTCACGCAACTGAAGTAGAATTTCAACAGAGACACGATTTTGAACTTGATGGCTTCTTCGTCTCCATCATCATCTCATCATCATTCAGAACCGGCGAAAATTGAGCAAATAATAACGGAGTTCTTCGCCAAGAGTCTTCACATAATACTTGAATCAAGGTCTGCATCATGTGTGTCTTCACGACACCATTACAGTGGGGAAGTGGCTCTTATGTCGTCCCCGTCTCCCTCATCGTCGTCGTCCTCCTCCTCGAGTGTCCGTCCGAGGGATAAGTGGTTCAATTTAGCTCTTAGGGAATGCCCTGCAGCTTTGGAGAATTTGGATTTCTGGAGACAGAGCAATCTGGAACCAATGATTGTTGATGTGGTTTTAGTGCATACACCCCAGTCTTCGATTACTAGTACTGATAGAGGAGGAAGGAGTGGTGGGTTTGTGAGTAATTTCTCTTTGAAAGAGAGGTGGAAGAGTGAGAAGGTTATTGAGAGGTGGGTTGTGCAGTATGAGACTAGGAAGGGTGGTAGAGATTGTAATTCTGCTGCTAGTTCTAGTAAGAGGGGTAGTAGTTCGAGTTCGCACTCATTGTATAAGAAGACGATTATACTTTTGAGGTCTTTGTATCTGACTGTTAAGATTTTGCCTGCATATAAACTGTTTAGAGACCTTAATTCATCTGCCCATGTTGGAGGCACCTATAGTCTTGCTCATAGGGTGACTTCTCTAGTCGACCCTTTTACTTGTAGAGAGGAGGCGGAAATGCGTCAATTTAGGTTCACCCCAGTGGACACTTCTTGTGGTAGGCTTTGCCTATCTGTGTCATATAGTTCGTCCTTGTGGGATGTAAGCTCGGAACCATCTACCCCTATGTCACCCCGGTTTATACAAGATTATGTTGGCAGTCAAACAACTGAGACACTTAAGAGATTTCCTTCACTTCCTGTTTCACAGGGATCACCTTCTTATGTACCATTTTCGAGGAGGCATAGCTGGGGTAATGACCTTTCAAGAGTCTCTGCACCTTCGATGTCTCCCTCACCTTCGCTTACCTACTCTGACTCTTGGGCCTTGTCTTATAATCCAAACCGAGCTTTGAGCCCACCACAGAATCGACCTAAAAACCCATACTCCATTGCATACTTGGCTCATGACAAGGATGCAAATTTTGATGATTACATTCTTTCACCTATGTACTCCCCATCTCCTTCTCCTTCTCCACCCACCCATTCTTCAGGGTATGATACTCTTTTACGGTCTGAAAGTGCTCCAGTTAGAATACCCGCAGCCCAGCTTGAGAAGTGTTTGACATTACCCAACAGTCACATACCACCACTATCTCCTTCTCCTAGGGGCAGAAAGCCTAACTGTTCTTCACAGACAGATAATGCTAGAGCTCTAGTGAGAGTGGGAGATATTCAGACTGGCTTAACAACTCAGAAGGTATTATTTTCAGTGACTCCTCTTCCTTAGATAGTCATGATCTTCTGAGTTCATGTTTTCTCCATACAACTTTTTTATTGTTTCAGATGTGCATAGTTATGAAAGAGGAAATTGGAAATCATTCTGGATCAAAGTTGTCCTCCCATAGTTCACCCAGAGTTTCATTTTCAAGAAGCTCAGGCAGATTGTCTTTCCAGGATGATTTAGATGATGATTTAGATTGCCCATTTGCTTATGATGAGGATGATATAACAGACCCACGTACCAGGTACAATACTTAATCAGTTAATAAGAGTTTATATTCCCTA
The DNA here is from genome assembly GCA_963556465.1 of Berberis vulgaris. Taxonomy (NCBI): domain Eukaryota; kingdom Viridiplantae; phylum Streptophyta; class Magnoliopsida; order Ranunculales; family Berberidaceae; genus Berberis; species Berberis vulgaris. The sequence goes on along the minus strand of OY747124.1, from coordinate 73,813,465 downwards.
TTTTCTACCGGCTTACATTTTACCCTGACTTCCACATACTAATTCTTCGCAGTCACTGTTTTATATTGTATTTCATTAGACAGTGATAAGACGAGGGTGTGTCATACTGGCTGATAGATTGCACATAAGATGAAATGGAAATGAGCCTATAGCTTTGGTTAAAAGTTCACTGTTGTAATTCTTAAGTTTTTTTTATTGATAAGCCAAACAATTATATTAAAATGGAAGAACAGAATATACAAAAGGCTGAGCTAGAAGCTCTGGCAAACAATGGAAAAAAAAACAGAGGAAATAAAAAGAAATACATAAAAAAAAAGAGTTTTCACAAATGAGGCTGGAGGACAGGGGGGGGGGGGGGGGGGGTGCAGCCATTGAAAATAGACTTAATTTGATAATATTTGAGTTTAATAGGTCCATCCCACAACGGCCCCATTGTTTGAGCCTGTGGCCATATCTGGCATGCGTACGATGCTTATGTGGCAATGACTCTAGGGTCAATGATGGCTACTTTTCATTACCTATCAGGATGGCGGTGAGAGCCTTATAACATAGTTAAGAAATGTAGGAATATAGAGATGATTCTGGCTGTTAATATTGCTAGGTCTAAAATAAGATGAGAGGGAAGAATAAGAGATATACCAAGCCTGAGCTAGATGTGTAAATAGAGGAAAAAGAGAAGAGCTATCCAAATAAGTTTTAAAATATGAGTTACAGAGTATGTAGTGTTAAAAAGGGATAAAGAGCAAGGTAGTGGGAGAAAAGGTTACTGATGTATTAAATCAATGATCATTCTCTTCTCGCTAGTAGAGCGTTACGATTTTTGAATTAATTATTTGAATAATTCCTTTGTTAAGTAATCAATGATTTTTGAGTGATTTACTGATTAGTCACTTAAAAAACTCACCGATCAATCGGTCCATGGCAATGTGTCATAAATAAATGATAAAAATTCAAGGTTTTTGTTTTATTTATTTATTGCCTTAACCTTATCAATAGGTACCCATAGAGTGTGAAGAGGTAAAGAGAAAGAAAGATGTATGTATATATGAAGAGAAAAAAGAACGACGAAAGGAATAACAAGCTAATAGAAAAATATGTAGTATCTGATATTGAATTTTTTTATTTTGTTATAATTTTGCTTAAATTGTAAAAGTGATATCTACTACTTCAATAGACATTAATAATTAATAAATTTTTTCTTGAAGTAAACATATCACTTAGAAGGATGACGAAAAAATAGATATAAAATATAGGTCGATTAGTTTCGATTATTTCTGATTAATCCCAATATTGCTCCTTAACCGATTAGGGTCCGATTAACGATTTAACTACATAGTGACGAAGGTGATCAGGGTCGGAAGAAAAAAAAGAAAATGGAAATAGATCAACAATTTTTAGTGAGACACAAAAATGTTATATGTATTTCTAATTTCTATGTATTTGTTATGGCTATATGCTGAGTGGCCAAGGATGCACGGACTCGGATGCGTGTGTCGTGTCGGACACGGATACGACTCGACAATTTTCAAAAAAATAGGACTCGGCGACATGGTCAAACTTATTTTTTAATATATATATTTTTTATAACTCATAAATATAAATAATAATAATGAACAATCCAAACATATATCAATAAAACATTCAATCAAATGCATTATAAATTCATAAATCATAACTTAATAAGCAACATAATTTCATAATTTGAGAATGTAAATTGATAATTTCATTAATTCACCAGCTAGGCGGCTACATCTCTTCATCAACTAGCGGATCAACCATCACACTACAACATTCTACACTACAGTCATTGTGACCAAGATCATGCCACTAACTAATATTTTCAGACCTCTAATGTAGTCTCTTGGAGGTAAAGAAAAGATCATGCCACGATAACTATGAAGCAAAATGAAACATTCTACACTACAATCATTAGAACTAAGAGAAAATCTTACAGGCTGATGTCATTGTGACCAGTGACCAAGAAAAGCTTACATTCTACACTACAGTCATTGGAACCAAGAAGTAAAGAAAAGAAAAGAAGAAATCATTGTGAAAAAGATCAGTCTAATATCATTATCCCAACCGTCACACTACAACATTCTACACTATAGTCATTGGATGAAATCAAGAGAATGAAACAGAAAATGAAAGAACAAAACAAAAAGAAGAAAATCGAAGAAGTTGAATGAAAAAAAAGAACCTTACAGGCTGATGTCGACATCTCTCCGTCCAACAAGCTCCATCAAACAAGGTAGCTCTCGCTCGATCTCTCTGTGACTGTGGCTCGATCGATCTCTCTCATAGTCAATTTCTCTGTCACGGTCGATCTCTCTTTCTCGGTCTTTGCGTCTCTGCCTCTCTGATGATGAGGGAAATTAGATTAGGGTTGAGTTGTATCGAGAGAGGAGAAGAAATGTGTTGCTATTTGCACCCATTTGCTAACTATTTGCACCGAGTGTGTGCAAAACGTGTTTGGACCGTGTCTGAGGCGTGTCCAAGTCGAGTCGGAAGCATTCAACGAATTTTGACCATTGACCATGTGTTGAATATGTGTCGGGCGCGTGTCTGTGTTCGACACATATTCGACACTTAATACGCTGGATTTTCGAAGAGTCGGTGCATTCTTGTGAGTGGCTCATTTGATTCTTTGTTTACTTACTTTGTTCCTCCTTAGTTTTGTCTCCTCAGACATTTGGAAGCATTATATGGACGTCACTTTTTCTATGCTGTGCAAGTTGTCTTAGAATTCTTATTTCCAATGATTTGAGTGAGAACATTGGAATGGTTTGAGTTGTGGTTAAGGTTTTGAAGTGGTTGCGATCGAAGGAATAATATTAACTATAACTCTCCCGTGCCCTCCTTTTAGTTATATGGTCTTAATTATGATTATACTTTTAATTATATACTCTTAATTATGACTATACTGCCCCTCTTTTTCTTGTCCATTTTACATATTAATACAAAACTTGTTTTTCTGATAAAAAAAAACTATACTTTTAATTATGTAATTCAACATGTTACTTTGTATACCAGTATCCTAGTTTTTGGAAGTTTGTCGTATCATCGTGTTTGTACCAATATTTGTATCTGTGCAACCCAGATTATAATTATAAGTTGTGACCTATGAGGAATAATTTGTGAATTATGATAGATATATTTGATAGTTTATTAATATATGATAACTGATGTAGTCAATTTCTGCTCTCATTCCTTGTTGCTTACCTAGACTTGCACAGGTAGCACACGTGAGCCAAAGATCACTGTGTGGCGACCGATGATACTCCGATGCTTAAGTTAGATAAGGCTTAGGTGAGGCTTAAAGCTATAAATTGGTATTCTGTAGCGTACCTTAAGTTCATCGACCTTATCTCCCTTTTATAATGTGAGTCCTTGTTCGGCTAGGCCTTTGGTGACTTAGTTTAGGGAAATAAATTTTGCTAGAGATCTTTTCTTGTTTGGGAGCTGTCCATGTGGGATAGTTTTCCTACACGACTTGTGCTCCTAGATCTGTGGGAAAGGTTTCCCTTTCTAAGAGTTGTCCATGCAAGGAAGTTTCCTTGCCCGACTTATACTCTAGTAAAACGCCCTGCCTCCTCGATCCAAAGATCGGAGAAGTTATGAGGCCGATTGGTAAGGTTTTGTTTCCTAGTCGAAATCGATGTACTGCTGGCCTGCCTGTCTTGGATCGATTCCCCAGATACTTACCTTATCAGGGTTTACTCTTGCCTTATCAGGGCTTACGGGTATTTGGCTTGACCGCGTGACATGTGGGCTTAATGGCACATTCCAATTCGGGTCTAACATTCTTTAATCTACCAATAGTGGGCTTAATGCTGTCTGGGCCTCCCTGGATTGAGCATGCAATTGGGCCTGCTTTGTTCATTTGAAATTATCATGACACATGTACGCTGATGATTAGAGGATGGTTTGATGTATCATCTACTCTCCCCGAGTTGGTGGGCCATCATATCGGTCCACTAGGTTATTTCATGAAATAACTGTGCGGTCATGATGGTTGAGTCTGAGTTGTTTTCTCGAGCGACGAGTTTCATTAATTGGGCGTGCGTCAGCTTGATAGAAAGAAAGGTGAGTTTTGTTTTCTATATAGATCTCATGCTCGTGGAGTGTAGTCTCTTTACCTTTTTGATTTCAGATATTCTGCTTTGCCGTATTGCCTTCTGTGCTTTTGACATTGCTTAACCTTCTTATTTGAAAGCCCAACTTTCCGAAAAATTGTTCACTATGGGCCGCAAGTTTTTTTAGGAGAGGTTGCTCTCCGAATCGGATCTAGAAGTCCTCCGTAAGATATACGAGATTCCTGATGATCTGGTGTTCTACACTCTGGGCATCGATCTGACGCCATTGCCCCCTTGTAAGGGGTTTATCTGTCTTCACCAAGGTATGCTTCAATCGGGTGTCCGCTTTCCTGTTATCAAGGAGATTTGAGAGTTCCTGGTGTACCTCGGCATTGCACTCGTTCAACTGGTGCCGAACGGGTATAGGATTGTGATTGCCATTCTGATTAGGGCTAGGGTCGCTGGTGTATGCGTATCTTCGAGGGCGTTCCAACTGCTAACTTCCCCTCGGATAAATGAGTATGCCGTGTGTTGTTGACGTCGCTGGACTGCTTCGGCAACCCGCCTGGTGATTTTAAACCCTGGCAGAAGATCTGTTTCACGGCTCCTGCAGACTCGATGTGCTTTGAGCTTGCTGGTCATCCGGTCGAGTGTGAATTCAGATTACTAAGTTTGATTCTTTTTTCTGGTCTTGCTTGTGTTACTGCATATTAGATTGATCTGTGTGGTTTTCGTAGTGAGATTCCCAATTTCGCCACACTACTGAGGATAAAGCAACTTTGGATGCGTTTCGCGACATGCCTCGTCTGTCGATAGAGGATGTCATTGAATCTTCTAATGTCGAGCGCAGCGGACTGTGGGCACATTGGCATGTGGCTCCTACTTTTTTCGGGTAAAGAAGCCAAAGTCTGAAGGTGTCCGCTTCGAGGAAGAGGAAACTTCCCGAGATCAAGGTTCCAAGCCCTTCAAGGAGGGCAGAAATAGATGATGCACTTCCTTCTCCTGCGCATCTGAAGAGGTCTCGTGTTTTGCCTAGACTTGTCCGCAGGCGCTTGGCCTTGTCTGAAGGACATGTTGCTGTCAGACAAGTGCCGGATGAAACTACTGTTTTCGAGGGGCTTGATGCTCAGTCCAAGGCCCCTATCTCCCTTCCTGACTTGGAGATGGAGTATCTGCAAATGGTTGGCGTGGAGGATGTAACCAAACTGAGTACCAAGCAGGCAGAGTATCTGAACAAAATGCTGCTGCAAGCGGGCGTGGAAGCTTCATCTGGTCGTCCCTTTTCAATAAAGGACTTTGAGCTCTGCCTTTCTCTGAATCATGAACCCGTTGAGTCGATCGATGGCGTCATGGTGAAGGATCCCCTTGTCGCCCGTACCGTGCTCCATTTCGTTCTCGTCCTCATATTGAATTGACGATGGGTCCAAGGAATAACTCGCTTCCCTCTTCCCCGTTAACTGATTCTGAATCGGCGCATGAAAAAGAGCCGATTGTTGCGGGCAAAGGGAAAGCTGTTGATGAGGGCCCTGATGCAGTAAAGACGGCCATGGGCGGTGCTGGGGTGATTCCGGCCCCAAATGATCTTCATCCGGATGCTCAGATCAGTCTGTTTGCTCCAAACGTATTAAAGATGAACAACCAAGTGTGGCATCAAGAGGTTGACATTTCTTACGCTTCAAGGAAGCATATCAGCAAATGGAATGACTAACTGGCGAACCGTGCTCCGGACCCAGTTGTAGAGACATTGGGAGAGCGTATGGATAAATGGCAGAAACATATCGTGCTAGGGATGTCATACCTAAATCAAATGGCCGCAACTGGAATTGAAGTTGAGGCAGTACGTGAGAGAGTGTATACTATGGAACGAGTCTTTGCAAACTTGCAGAAGTCATACATTGACGCTTTCTACAAGATTGAGTCATTGAGGAAGCAGTTTGGAGCTTACTCAGATACTAGAGCGGAGTCCTGGTGTACTGGGTTGGAGACTCATAAGGTTCGCTTGGAAATGCTTGAGTCTGACCTGGCGGGGGCTATGTTCTCTAGGGATCAGTTTGAAAATGAATTGAACTTTGCCCGTTGTGACTTGCAGCTTGCCCGCAAGATTGTGGCTGGAGCCACTCTGCACGCAGAGAAGGTCAAAAAGTTTGAATGGACTGTCCGATGTCAGCAGTTGGAGGTCGACGCTGAATTTAATGCCAAGAGTGTGTGGGCTGCTGAACCGCAGTTTCTTTTGGCACAAAATGAGTTGAGTATCGTCAATGATAAGCTGGGTGTCGAGCAGGCCAAGACTGACTTGCTGTCAAGCAAGTTATAGCGGCTGGAGCAAGAGCTTGCTGAATCAAGGGTGTGTGAGGAGAAGTTTCTTAAAGGCCAAGGCACGTTCGAGTTCATCAGAGTCGTGCATGGAAGGCTGGAACTGTTGCATCTGATTCATCCAGACTGGGATCTCTCATATTATAAAGAGATTGCATATGCAGAGTTTGCAGTGGCCTCCGATTCGTCTGAAAAAAAAGGCGACCGTCATGAGGGGAATCGAGAGGCAACACGTACAGATGTGTGTCCTGCTTCTTCCCCTGCTAAGTCCGATTCTGTTGTATCTGACTCTATTCCTGATGAGGGGCGAACCTTGTATTTTTTTTAGCTTGCAAATGAATAATACTTTGCACATGTTTGTTTTTCCTTTGCTTTTTCTGTTAGCTTTTACCTGTTTTGTCTTATTAATTATCAGACGGTAGACTCTGCTAGGCCAGGAAGCTTTATGATTGATTTGCGGGTAAGAGTTCTGATTCCTTGTGCTGCGATAGTTTGTGCAATTTTGGTCAGAATATTCTTAGAGATCGGGGAGTGTAATTCATCTTTTGTCTGGCGGCTTGGCTGTTTGTTGAACCAACAGTTGCTGTTCTAAGTGAATTAGTCAGACTGTGGTCTCAACACGTGCACCGTTGTAGATGATTGGACAATAGTCCTCACGAGTCGTCTAGGTCGAGCTTCTAGAACTCTGACCGGACTTTTGACTCGTCTGTACTTGCTATTTGTAGAATAGGCTTAGTTGGACCGGGGGTTGTTATTGTCGGTTATGACTGACTAAATCGAGGTCAGGTTTCGGCAACCATCGTGGTCCCTGGCAAGCCATCTTGATTAGGCGTTGACGACACTGGCTAGGCTCCCACTTCCCAACCCCTCTTGATCTGTTCGTGGCAGACTAGGAATTGGAGCGAGCCAGAAGTTTTCATCGTCAATCGTTTCGACTAAACTTTGGCGATCATTGTCTGTAGTTGGCCAATGATCCTTGGCAAGTCGTCTTCACCAGGCTACATGAGCACTGACTAAGCTCCCACTTTCTAGGCCGTCAGAATTCGCGTTCAGCGAGCTAGGCTTCGAGCAGACTAAGCTTTGGTCGAGGTTCAGCGATCATTGTCTGCGTAAGAGTAGTGATCCCTGACAAACCATCTTAATCAGACGTCGAGAGCGCTGACTAAACTCCCACTTTCTAAGCCGTTGGAATCCGCTATTTGCGAACTAGGTTTCGAGCAGAGCAGAAGCCATCATCGTCGATTGTCACCGACTAAGCTTTGGTCGGGTTCAGTTACTATTGCTTTTGTTTGGACAATGATCCCTGGCCAGCTATCTCGATCATGCATCAGAGCGTTGACTAAGCTGTCACTCGTTTAGTTTAACAGACTGGGCGTTAGAGCGTACCAGAAGCTATCGTCATAGGTCGAAAACGACTAAGCTTTGATTAGGTTCAGCGACCATTATCTATAGTTGGACAATTGTCCCTGGCAAGCCATCGTGGTCAGGTATTACAAACGCTGACTAAGCTTCACTTTATAATCCATTGTTGTTCGCTTTTGGCGGGCTAGGTGTTAGAGCGGACCAAAAACTATTGTAATCAGTCATAGCTGAGTAAACTTTGGTCAAAATAAGATTTTATGTAAGTTTGACTTAAATGTCATGACTTAGTTCGCCTGACAGTCTAATTCCAGAGTCGGATCGATTGATCAGACTAATAATAGATTAACCAACTTTAATGAACAGCAGCGGAATAATAATAGAGCTTATGCCTTGGATTTAATGATAATACTCTGTAGACGCTCTCCTTATTCCATGGGCGCTCAGGGCCTTTGCTGTTGGTTCCTTTGCATGTGATGGGTCGGATCTGGCAGGGTATAAGTTTGGGCTCATTAGTGGAGGGGCCCAATTAGAAAAATCTTTGTGGATCAGCGTGCCAGAGATACGACGCATATTGTGAGACGGTTCAAGATCGATTACTCTTCCAATTAATGGGGTTGCTTGCAAGGTCATTAATTTAAAATATGTGGACTTGTGCAGTTGCAGTTGCAATTGGAATAATTGTTTTCTCGATTTCCCGTACGACATTTAATGCTGAAGTAACTGTTGGCTGATGCTGCTTCTTAAACAAATACGCCTATATATAGGCTGGCTATTCTGCGTTCAAGCAATGCAAATGAGAATAGTAGAGCATGTTAATCAAATGCATCTTATCAAAAAATTTGCTTTGGATTTTTCAAAGGTTGAAGGAAGATCTCCCTCACTGGAGTCTTCGAATGTTTTGACATTTGCGCCAATAAGACTTGCTATTATGTGGTGCCGTCCGATCTGGGTGAGTACCTGATTGATCTCACGAGATCTTGTAACATCTTACATTGCGAAGAAGAGTTATGAACTTCCCTTTCAGGGGTCAGGTCTGTCTTCCATCTTCTGGTGCTCAACCATTCTCTCATCCGTTACTTCTGTTGGGTGATAGTCCTCGACGCTAGTTTATGGTTGATGGGAGCGTTGGAGGTCGTGACTCGTTCCTGGGGTGGCATCTCTGCATTTGCTGGGTTTCACGCGTGACCCCACAGCTGGAAGGCAGGTTGGTGGAGCGGAGTTCTGATGAATGCAACCTTCTTTCCAGAGACGTTAGCTCAGCCGCGTCCTAGATACTTTTGTCTTGAGGGTCATCCTGTTCGCCTCCTCTGATCCAGTTCCCGTTCCTCTTCGTAGGGCAGGCTGGCGGGTTGAAAACGTTTGCGCTTCGTTTCGAGGTTCCTGTTGCCACTTTCAAATCATCAGGTGATTTGACAAAGCAATGGATTGAGTGTGTTCCTTCGTCTTCTATTGCGAACGCTTTACTTTCACCACCCTTTCTTTTGGAGGCGGATTAACAGATCAGAATCTCTACGTTTGTTTCAACGGATAGATACTTGCATCGGACTTAGATACTTGTAGTGTATAAGTTGATGTACTAGTAGGTTGACAAACTTTGTAATAACTCTCATGGAATCAATAATTTATGTTTTATTTTTGGAGTTTGTCTTGTACAAACAACTCTTTTAAATGAATAGTGGACTTTGTGCTGGCGGACTGTTCCTTGTTGATTAACAACTTTTGGAGTAGGTGCCTGTTTGCTGAAGTATCGTAGCTCTTTATCAGTCTAGATTGCGCTGCTAGCTCTCCGCATAGCTGCACTTTGGTTATCGGGGCTTTTCCGCCCTCACAGAGTGATTCTCCTATTTTGTCTAGGTTTGGTGCCTGATGCGTTGGTTCTGTGGGCTCGAGCTGCAATTGGCAACAATTGAGTTGTTTCAAGGCTGCATCATACGAAGACAATGTACTATTAAGCGTTCGAGGGTTCCGCAACATCTCCATTGTTGCGAGATCTGGCTGTCACCATCTTTTTGGTTCTCTTTGAATGGTGGTGCTACTGTTTTTTTTGAGGAACTGTGTCATTCCCCACGGACAACGCCAAACTGATGTAGTTGATTCTTGCTCTCCTTCCTCGCTGCTTACCTGGACCTGCACATGTAGCACACGTGAGCTAAAGACCACTGTCTTTAATGCTGGAGTTAGATAAGGCTTAAAGTTGTAAATTGGTATTCTGTAGTGTGCCTTAAGTTCATCGACCTTATCTCCCTTTTATAGTGTGAGAGTTCTTGTTCGGCTAGGCCTTTGGTGAGAAAGAGATCTTGCTAGAAATCCTTTTCTATTTGGGAGCTGATCATGTGAGATAGTTTCCCTACTTGACTTGTGCTCCTAGATCTGCGGGAGATGTTTCCCTTTCTGAGCGTTGTCCATGCAAGGAAGTGACCTTGCCCGACTTATACTCTAGTAGTTGTTTCCTAGTCAGAATCAATGTATTGCTGGCCTGCCTGTCTTGGGTTGATTTCCCAGATACTTGCCTTGTCAGGGCTTACGAGTATTGGGCTTGACCGCGTGACGTGTGGGCTTAGTCGCACATTGCAATTCGGGTCCAACATTCTGGAATCTGCCAATAGTGGGCTTAATGCCGACTAGGCCTCGCTGGATTGAGCATGCAATCATGCCTGTTTTGTTATGTTGACAAGATTATCATGACACGTGTACGGTGCTGATCAGAGGCCTCGCTGGATTGAGCATGCAATCATGCCTGTTTTGTTATGTTGACAAGATTATCATGACAAGATTATCATTGGAGTAATATACGAGTCCATACAACCCGTTACCTGACTAAAACAATATTAGTTAGTGAAAAGCATAGTATTCCAATTAGCTGAGAAACTTTGGAAAGGAACCTCCAATAACTTTGCACTTGCCCTCGTCCAATGCCATACATGAATCAAACCTTCCATGCATAATTTGGACTCTTCAAGCGCTATCTCATAAAAAATTAATTTCGATTTCACTATTTCCACATGCGCCTACACCAGATGCAATGAACTTTAGCAAAAGTGTCTTGGACAGTATTGAGAGATGGACATCTCTTCCGCGACTATCGAGCTTCCAAGATTGAGCTTGACATGACCCAAGCCAAACCTTGCCACCAAAAAGTTCTAACGATTGAATTTTAGATAGTTACATAAAGAATTCATGTGATCATGTGGATTAAAGACTCGTCATTTTGGCTTCTGGTTTATGGCTATTTTAACTAATTTTTTTTACGTATATATGTTGAAGAATTCATTTGTGTTTTTGTTTTGATTTATTTGAAGTTTTGTGAGTAAGTTGATGCTTGGTAGAATGTAGCGTCTAATTTATGTTACCTGTTTCTTGATGATATTTTCAAATTTGATGGTGCTTGTTTTACTCTACTAAAGATTAAGATAAATACAAAAAATAAGCCAAGTGAGACATTGTTATGGTTTCTTGATGATATTTATCAAAAATAAAAAAATAAAAAAATAAAAAAATAAAAAAGCCAAGTGCACATCATGTTGCTAAGGCACGCACGCGTCGCCTTGTTCTTTCACATCAGGTGCTTTCAAGCATATGTGCTCGCATCCCCCCTAAACGTGTTGACTAAATTTTGCCTCGAAAGTGATTTCTATTCTGCCTTTGGATAACCATGACTGCTGCCATGAATCTTAATTTTTTTTACCACAAGTTAGATTGTCTCAAATTCTAAATAAACAAATTTCAAAACTAGCTCAGTCTAATTTGCTGAATAGAACTATAGATTCAAAGTTGTTGTCACTTGTTAGTTTTATTACTATAGCAAAAAAGCTTTTACACATCATCGGGGGTACGTTACGACTTTACCCGAATAAATAAACAAAGGAAAAAATCCTTACTAAACTGCAAGCATCAAAATTCTAAAAAGAAAAACCAAATCAAAATCACCAGGGCTCTAGAACATATTCTCAAGGAGAGATAGGCCTTATTCACCAAGGAATATGTCTTATTCACCAAGAGCTAGGCCTTGTTTGCCAAATAAAAGCACTACACCTAATTCGGCCTAAACCACCAAAGACCTTAGGCCTTAAGAACTACTTAGATAGACTAAATGTTACTAACAAGAAACCTATTTCACCAAAGGCTAGCCTTATTCACCAAAGACTATGCCATCAAAACACAGTTACCTTGAAATCACCAAGTGAATAAAAATACCCACAATCGAAGCAACCAAGGCAAGCAAACGCACTGTTAATAAAACAGCAGCAGCAGCACCGTCCCAGCCAGCCTGCAACGTGCAAGCAGAGACGTGCTGACCCTGGCTGAACCTACCCAAAAACAGCCATTTCTGACTCCCCAAAACAGGTCGTAACCGTCCCAAAAACAGAGAGTAACGACCTGAATCTGCACCGATCCAGCACCTGCTCCTGCACAAAAATCCAAAACGTGCACCTGCACCGTATACTGCTGATTCCAGCACCTTGATAACTTAGGATCTCCTAATATAACCCGTGTGCCTCTTGTCCAGCAGCAAAAGAGACTTAGGCTTATTCGGAAATGAAACTCAGTCATAATTCTCTATTCTCTTCCCTTCTTGCCCAAGACTCGCCAAAGAATCTGCCACCGCATTAGCTTCTCGAAAAATGTGCATACAATGACACACTAAAAGATTCCTAATTTCCCAAATCTCTTCCCACCAATTATTAAGGAACCATGGAATCTTGATTTCTCTAAAGAACCATTGTTTTACCAACATCGAATCCGTTTGTATCATGCAATTTCGGAAACCACTCCGTTTACACATATTCAAACCCTCCAACAAAGGTTTCGTTTCCGCCACATCGTTTGACCCATGCCCAAAATAAATCTGTCTTGCAGTAATAAACTCTCCCAAGTCATTCCTAATAACAACACCCCCCCTCGCCTCATTCTCCCCCGTTATTTCATTTTCCACCGTTCCTTTGCAACCATAACTCCCAAAGAATAAAGAGAGGAGTAACCTGGCTTGCATGAACCAACTCTTTAGCAAGGTGTCCGCCTCCACCGGTCTGTGCACATGAACGTCAAAAACTACATCAAAATGCGCCCACACTTTGGAAGCCATTTCTCCCTCCATGAACAAATGCTTCATGGTTTCGTCCCCATCCCTAGAACAACAACTACACTTTTTACGCCAGTTTAAAGTCAATTCTTCTAAACTCTCCATCAACTGGAATGACTCTCTTCAATATTTTCCAAACAAAAATAGAAATTTTAGAAGGTAGTAAAGGATGCCACAATTTTCTCCAAAACCAAGATACCTGGCCCGTCTTCTCAATAGATGACAAACTGAACTAACTGTGAACCTCCCATCATTTTTCGAAACCCAAATTTTAACATCTGACTCATCTGGAACCCCCCTTTAACCTTTCCTCATACAAAATCTGTTCACGATGCTGAAGGATAGGGCCAAGAGATGTAAAGTTCTCCCCCTGCATAACTCTCAAAGATGACCACTTGTCTTCAATCTCTGCCCAACTAGTATGGTGAAATTGTTCACCAAGAGCCCAATTTTCTATCTTCTAGGTACAGTGATCTACCATAAAGAAATTAAAACCAAACAGTTCTTTCATGAAAGGAGACGTACCAACTTTAGTGATGTGATTTCTAATAGGGATCCCTTCATGCAGGTACTTTCTTCTCATGGAAACCGCCCACAAGGAGTTAGTGCTCACTAGGTTCCACAAGGCTTTGATTCTGAAAGCAGTCACAACCCCATCAAGTTCTCTCACCCCCAAACCACCTTCATCTGTAGGTACATTAAGACGACTCCACGCAACCCAATGTTTTTTTTGCCTGCCCTCATGGTCACCCCAAAAGAAATCTGTAATGGCTTTATGTATATTTTCCAACACTTTCACAGGGACACATGTCGCTGCAATAGTATATAGGCACAGAGCACAAAACATGCCTAATCAAAATCAGTCTACCCCCGATGACAACAATTTGGCTTTCCAACCCTGAACTCTTTTCATAATTTTGCTCACCAAGTGATCAAAGAACATAATTTTACTTTTTCCTTGATAAATAGGCACCCCTAGATATGTAAAAGAGGAAGGGCTGAATTGAATCCCTGTCCACTGCTTTATCAACACAACACGTTCAACCTGAACCTTTTTATCCAACATAAAAAAAGCTTTTTCCTACATTTACCTCTTCACCAGAAGCCAAGCAATACCTGTTAAGGAATTTTATAAATCCCAACACCGACTGTTTTTTGTCATTCAAGAACACTAGGGAGTCATCTGCATACAACAAGTGAGTAATAGGAGCGTAATATCTTGGAGTATAGAAAATCCTATCTCATCATTATGGAAAACTCTTGTTAGACCTCTGCTGAGTACTTCCGCTGCAATAACAAAATAGAAGAGGGGACAAAGGATCTCCCTGCCTGAGACCTCGAGATGAGCGGAAATAACCATCAAATCTTCCTTGTAAAAGGACAGAGAAACCACATTGTGCAATACAATTCGAAATTAGTAAACATAATCTATTATCAAAGCCAAACCTCCGCAAAACTGAGAGTAAATACCCCCATTCAAGACGATCATATGCCTTATCCATGTCTAGCTCCAGGATAACATTGAGCCTTTTCCCGATGTCTCTCATCAATTCTTGCGCCAAAAATCAATCTGCCCTTAACGAATGCCCCTTGCTCAAAGGATATGATGCTAGGTAGCACGTCCGCCAACCTCGTAGACAAAATCTTGCTACAAACTTTATAAATCACATTGCAAAGGCTGATTGGCCTAAATTCAGAGAAACTCTTGGGTTTATCAACCTCGTTGTTTAAATTGGAAGCTTGGAAGCACCGGTACTTCAAAAAACCTATCGTACCCCCACACCGATTACGCATCGAATATCGTTATGGCTATACTTCGTATCAATAGCCAGGATACATTTCGAAGACGGTCTTTTGACTTATTTTATTGCAAACGTTCTGACTTTCGAGTAGAATGTGTATGTTTATGACTTACGAGTAGAGTATGTATGTTTATGAGTTATGATGCTTTGATAAAATGACTTTGGTTGTTTGTTATTATTTGTTATACTAACGTAATATGAATTTATGGCTTAGCAGTGAAGAATGGACTGGTGCTCCACTGGTCAATTCACTCACTAGCCCGACACCAATTGAACCTCCTCTTGTGAAAACAAAAAAAAAACATTGATTTTATAACTATATTTGTACATATATTTAAATATATTAATTTAATGCCCCATATCCTACCCATATTTGTATCCTAGTTTGTGGAAGTTTACTGTATTGTGTCCTAGATTGGAAGTTGTGTATTCTCCCCAGGTTACTTGTGATTATTTATCGTGTCAATGCTACTTCCACGGGAGAAGAGGCCGTTAGGCTAGGGAACTATTTCTTCCTTCTCATTATTGTGATAATTATCAAATTCCTTTTTTTTATTGAGCGTAGAAAGGCAAAGTTAGAGTTTAATCCACAACTAGAAGATCTAATTGTCTCACAGCTACGTTTTTGCTGACAATTTACTAATCTTTTTAAAGAAGTCAAATCAGCTTGCCAAAGTGACAACTGTCTAACTGCATTCAGGTCCTTGTTAGGGGGCTGAATGAATAAGAGGAAAAGTTTTGTAAGCTGCGCTAGTTTGTACTGCCTTCCTCTCAAGTATTTGGGCCACCTTTCATTTGTAGGCTCTTTGTGTAATCGTCCTCTCTTTTTTTTCCTGGAAAATTGAAAGGGAGGGGAAGAAAAGAAAAAGAAAATACAAAAACAGATAGTGCTGCATCTTTACCGTGTTACACAGCAGGTTGCAAAAGTGAAAATTGTGTGAAAAGAAGTTGAGAGATGGAGAGGTTGATCATTGGCTTCTCAAGTTATGACATTTTTTGTTTGGTCTGAGTATTAGAGTGTTGATTGTAGATGTTTGTGGTTTCAATGACAATCATGTGCACTATTGGTAGCAAAATATACTCTGCCACGTTGACAAAGGAAAAAATAATGGTGTGTGTATTATATATAAAGATTCCGCCTTACAAGTTATATGTGAACATTATTAATTTAGTGCATAAACATGTTCAATATCCAATTAACGCTGTGCACTTGATTATGCTCACAGACCTGAATCTTTTGATGGAAGAGATCTTCTTTGCGAACCTTTTGAGCCTGGAGGATTTTTGCCTGTTAGAAAATCTAGAGGTGCTGCTGTTGGTGCCCTTGTACGCATTCTCCAAACAGCTCAACCACTTCGCCAAGACAGTTCGAACTCAATGAAGCTTTCACAAGCCTCAAAGCCTGATGACCGGAACAAAAGTGTGGATGAACCCGATGAGAGGTCCAGCTCTGGGGTAGCAGTTGAGATTGCTGCTACCTCTGGTTTTGGTGTCACATCTTCAGGGCTTCTCATGTTAAAGACAACCTCTGAAGCGTTGGAAGAGCTTCACAGTTACCGAGAGATGAAAGAGTCGTTACTTAAGCAAGGTAGCGAGTCTCGGACATTTTCCAACGTCTCCCAGGCATCAGAAACTGGTGATTAGATGGAGAGCAATCTTGAGCTATCTATGCCATTTAGATCCTTGTATATAGGCACCATTTTTCATTTCAAGGTCTTGTGCATAAAACATCACTCTTAAGCTTTTGCAGCAACATAGAATCTCATTTTATGTAAATCTACGAGTGAATATATACATATGCCTGCTTAAGAAGCCATGGCAGGATTAGTTGTTTTCATGGCTTTTGTGTATAAATAACATACCTTGTTTTGACCACTACATCTATAAATATAAATGCAATATATTCTCTGACCAATGTTACTCATTGTTGAATGTTGGGTGCCACGATGCTTGTGTTTCCTTATTCTGCTTCAATTGGGGGTGAAAATAATTAGGTCTGGGGATGATCCTTGATACTTTTGACATCTTGTTACACAATGGGCTGAAGTCATCCGGATCCATGGTTTAAGTAATTTAATCTAGTTTTACTGCCTGCTTAAGAAGCCATGGCAGGATTAGTTGTTTTGATTGCTTTTGTGTATAAAGAAAATACCTTGTTTTGACCACTATATCTATAAATAGAAAAGCAATGTATTCTCTGACAAATGTTCTCATTGTTGAATGTTGAGCGCCATGATGCTTGTGTTTCCTTATTCTGCTTCAGTCGGGGCGAGAAGAGTAGGTCTGGGGATGATCCTTGCTATTTTTGACATCTTGTTACACTATTAGCTGAAGTCATCCGGATCCATGGTCTAGTCATTTGATATAGTTTTACTGCCTTGAATTTACAGAAACATATTTGGAAACTGTAATGGTCCAGAAAGAGACAGAGAAGTGGGATGGGCAGCAGCGATATTGGAAGCACGACTACGGATTCTTTGGCCGTGGTTGTGTTCATACAGATTTCTAAAAGCTGTCTGTATTAGGCCCAAGTGTTTTCAGTCACACTCAGCAAGATAACCATAAGAATGCGCAAAAAAATGTTGAAATGAATTTTGTGGGTCTACAGTCTAGTCTAGAGGCAAACAAGGTTTTTATAGGATCCCAAAACCCATAAAAATGTCGCAAACTAGGTTTGAACCCATGACCTAGTGGTACCATCCGCCAAGCTCTAACCGTTGAGCTGTCATGCAATTGGCAGCTTTTGTTGTTGCCAGAGACTATTTTTGCCAAGTACAGAGACTGTTTTTGCCCAGTTAGAGATGGCACGTGCAGAGCCAGTGCTATCTGAATCAAACTGCAGCGTGCTCCAATAATAATATCCAATGGTGCTTCTATTTTTCATGAGCACAATGTGCAAATTATGCACAAGTGGTGTGTGCCCGTCATACATACATCATGCAAATTATAGAACAGTGCAAATTAAATAAAAATTAAAAAGAATGAACTGCCTGCAACTTAAACAAACAGAGATTTATTATATTGAGTCGTGTATGCATGCTGTCTCATGTCTTCTGAACATATCAAAGTGTATCATTGTAACATGGACAGTACTTTTATGATCACGAACTTCAGGCCTCGTGAACAAGATCCAAATACATCCATGAAGAATCAATGAATGAATTTTCACTTTTATTCTTTCATTAAAAGGAAAGGAATCCATCAATTACCAATTTAAAAGGAAATGAATTTGAGCTTCCAAAGCCACCATACCACATCTATTATAACCAAGGACTGATTTCGTTTTTCGAGATAATTTTGGTAAATTGATTTTAAGAAATATTTTGTTGTGTACAGAAAAATGTAAAAATTTCATTTGTGTTTTTGAAGTTACCAATATAATTTAAGCATTTTAAACTCTTACCAATATAATTTCATTGCCACCTCCATGCGAGACTGGTTGTGGCGTTTGAGTCTATCAATGCCACCTACATGCACAACTGGTTGTGGTGTTGGAGGCTATCTCGGTGAAGATCTCCTTAAACCGTATTCAGGATCGTCACTTTTACTAAAACGACCACCATCACCATAATCCTATTGAACACGAGTACCATCACTACTAACATCATTCTGATCCATTCTTGGATGTTTTGTCTAACGATTTGTTCTCGTGATAAAACTTGATTCAGAAGCATCAACATCACCCTCCTCCTCAGCCCAATTAGTAGAGCGACTAATTAAATCACTATGAATAGAAAGAGCACCGATGAGACATCAAAACAATCGTCCAACCACAACCAAACATGTCGCACAGGTCGACCCTAATGGAAGAAGGTCCGGACAGACTAGGCCCAAGCCAAGCCCAAGTCAAGCCCATTCAGGTCCAAGTCAGTTTCTATTCAGCTCGTAAGTCAAGCACCCAAACCCAGATTATGCAAGCCCAACGTGGTAAGAATCTCAGAGTTTGGCCCAGGACAATAAGGCCCGAATATAGACCCTTGGACTAGAACATGCCCAAGGTCCATTTAGACCGCTCGTGGCCTAATTAGACACCGAGTCCTAAAGAGAGCCAAATACCAGAGAGAATTGGTCGTGGACGGGTGAAGAACCCTACATGGACATACTTTGATGGGGGAAGATCCTAAGTAAGAACTCCTCCCTCCATTACACATTCAGAGGTAGAGTCAATGAAGGAGTAAATTGATCTCATTATATAAGGTGAACAAAAGGGATGAGAAAGGTACACACATGCAACCCTAATTTTATCAGTCTAATTCCATCATTGCTCAATAACCCGACTTTACCATCGGAATGCCTATGGGTGCCAACACAGTGATCTTTATTCACTGTTCATTTTTGCAAGTCAAAGTCAACAGGGACGGATTTGGACGCATCAATTTGGCGCCGTCTGTGGGAAATGATAGTTCTCTTAGAAAAAAAACACAAGTTCTGTTAAACCTATAAGGTTCTGAAACATGGTCACTAGCACTAGATCTCGTGCTAACATCAATAACGCCGAATTGGCCAATGCTCCGACCCGAATGAGTCCCACTGCAGGACCAAAATGTTCCAACTGTGGGAGCAAGACAACCATAAAGACATGCTCCCGAAGCGGCCACAACAGACCCCATATAGTCAGATTCTGGCCCATATGAATCATCTCACTCGTGTAGTGGAGAGACATGCCCAGGAATGACAATGGCCATAAGATAATGACGGGAACCTAGAAAGGTCTCTGGCTCAAGAGGACAATAAGGAGCACGTTCATGAGAGCAACAACATCCCTACCGAGGACCAGATAGCCAACCACGAGTGGAACCTGATGGATGATGAATGCGCCTCTGCCAAATAAATTTAGCCCTCCAAGCTTGAGTTCTACGATGGAACTACAGATCCATCTGACCACCTGCGCTAATACCACCACGTGAGGGCATTGAAAAAAGGTTTAGAAATCGTCATGTGCCAGACCTTCCGCACCAATATGAAAAAAGTAGCATTGGCTTGGTTCCTCAACCTACAACCAAGTTTGATTTATTCATTCCAGGCTATGGTGAAGGCTTTCATTTTCCGATTCGTGGGAAGCCAACGGATAAGAAAGGGGCCCCACTACCTGCTCAGCCCAAGCAGAAGAAAAATGAGAATCTCAGTAAGCAAAATGAAAATCTCGGTCCATGATGAACTAACTCTAATCGATGGTTGCAGTGATGACACATTTGTCATTTCCTTCACTTTCGGCCTTCGAGGAGGTTGGTTTTATAATTTCCTCACTTTGGAGCCCCTAAAAGACATGTTAGACTTTGAAAAGTGCGCAAAAATACATCACCCTAGATGAGGTGTTAGCGTCCGAGAAAGGGGGTGAGAGTGAGACCAAACACTCCTCCAAGACTCGGGATAGGGATATGAGAAAAAACACGAAGAATAAGACATATCCAAAATAAGGCGGAGTGACGACAAGCTTGGGTCTGTTAGGGGCAAACCTGATAAGGCCACCAACTACGTCAACTCCAGGTACCACGCCTATACTCTGCTCAATGCCAGTTTGTCCAAAATCCTCTCCACAATGAAGAGCTGGGAGGATATCAAATGGTCTTCTAAGCTCAAGGGAGACTCTTCAAAGCGTGATAAGAACAATTATCACTCTTACCATAAAGAAAATGGTCATAATACTTAGGACTACCAAAGCCTCAGGAATGATATTGAATATTGGGTCCACAAAGGAAGGCTTAAGGAATTTGTGGGCTTTAGTGAAAAGCAATCCCGAGGGAAAGAGAATGAAGAGTCCGTGCAGGAGGTCGAAGAAAAGACTACTGACATAATATACGTTTTACGGTGCATGTGACAAACTGAGACAATCCAATCGGTCAAGGAAAAAACGGTACGAGAACTGCATACCAGGTCTCGTTATGAAAACCACTCTATCCAGCATGCCCGAATAGAACACCTAGCCCTAGATCTGACATTCACAGTGCAAGACATGCAGGGAGTCCACTCCCTCCATAACAATGCCCTAGTTATATCAATCGGGATAACAAAATGAAACATTAAGAGATCAATGGTGGACATAGAGAGCTCAACTAATGTCATGTTCCTGGAAGCATTCTGCAGGATGCAACTGAAAGGAGAAGAGCCGAAGTCGACCAACTAGGCCATGATCAACTTTAGTGAGAAGCGATGTTATCCGGTCAGAAACATCAGATTGCCAGTGGTAACAGGGGAGTCGAAGCTACAAAAGGTCATGTTGACAGAGTTCATAATCGCAGTCACCCCCTCTACGTACAACAAAATTTTGGGCAGACCTTGGCTTCATCAAATGGGAGTAGTGGTCTTCACTCAACATCAATAACTTAAGTACCCCGCCAATGACATAGTGGGGACGATCAGGGGAGACCAGTCTGCAGCAAGATAATGCCATTACGTGATAATAAAGTGATCAAACAAATAGCTATTATAGTCCAAGTCTCCTAGAGAAGAACCAATAGGCCAAGGGCTTATTGGTCAGAGAGCCTGAGTGGAGAGAGTTTTTAAAAAATACCATGGAATGTAGAACGCTTAAAAAAAGTATTATCAATAAAGGTATTCTCCTTAAAAGTCTCATTTCATGTCTGCATGCAAAGACATACTTAGTCTTATGGAGGACTATGATTGCGCACAGCGGCGGAGTCCAGTCCTTCAGGTTGATGACAACTTGCCACACCTAAGTGCCCTTGTCCGCCTGAGGATGACGATGGTGCACAACAACCAAGTCTAGTCCTATCCAGAATGACGATGATTTGATGCACCTCTAAAATCACCTAGTTCGATTGAGGATTACGATTGCTTGGCAGCAGCCTAGTCCGTCTTAAGGTTACGATGGGTAGCATTAAGTTCCTTCCATATGTACCAAACAATTACAGAGCAAATAATTACATGCATGTTTTCCTCCCTAGCTAAACTCGTAAATTTCTTCCCACAATTTGGTTAACTCCAATTGTAAATATAAAAATGGGCCTTGTCAATGCCAGCTCACAAGAAAGATTTTCCAACTGAAAGTAGAGGAAGGCAGTTCCAAGAAAATATTTGTATGAGATCAGTTACTCCACCAACAACTAACTCACTGATCAATTCATTTGATGTTTTAGTTCGTTTCTTGGAGAGAAGCCATTAGCTATACCATCCCATGTATACGTACATATATTCTCTTTCACTATTTCTCTAATATAATCTCTTTGATTTCTAAGCGTCAATGCAAATTCTCTCAAAATCTTTTTTTTTCTTTGTTTCTTTAAAAGTAGATAAGCCATTAATTGGTTCCTTGTCTGGCTCTCTATCTCGTTGATCCATCCATCTCTGCTTAATTGCGGTCTTCTTTCCACCATGAAGTCTTCTTTTTCTTCTAAGAAAGATATCAAGGAATCCTTCCTGTTGAAACCAAAGAGTTCTACATATGTCGAAGAAATGGGTGGTTTTCATGATCGTTGTCACAGTTTCGGGAGATGGAACTATGAACCTCCAGCATTAACAGCTTCAAGTGATATCCATCAACAACAAATCCCATGGGCTCGTCAAGTGTGGTGTTATTTTTACTACGGTCGTCATCACGATAAAAAGGTTCCTGATTTTGAACGTTTCGGGAGATTGGAAGAGAGTTTAACACCACCACCACAACCTTCAAGAAGAAACAACTTAATGTTATGTGCGAAAGCGTTATAAATACGGAGAAGCGTTATAAATACGGAGAAGCGTTATAACAACTTAATGTTATGTGCGAAAGCGTTAAGAGGCACCAGGTCAATAACAGTTCCGAATTCAGCAAAGGAAAGTTTGGAAAACTACAACCAAAGAAGTTCAGATGCAAACAAGCAGAGAAATCGTTCGCGATCTTGATATCAAGCCGAAACGAGATCCTTAAAGCTATAACAGGAAGGGAAGATATCAAATGGCCACAAAAAATGAGAGGATGCCCGGAGAAGCGAAACAAAGACAAGCACTGCCTTTTCCACAATGACTACTGCCACAATACTGAAGATTGTCATAATCTGAAGAACGAGATTGAATGCCATATCAGAGAAGGACGACTTGGAGAATTCGTTAAACCCAAGGACGAGACAATCATCTCGCGGGAAACGACCAAATAAAATTATATATGTCTTGCATGGTGTAGCTGGAGAAAATGAGCAATCCAACCCAATCCTGAATGCGGGTAATTAGAGACCTGCAAGTAAATATCAGATACCACGAGCCATCAGCACAGCGCATAAAGACAATGTAGAAGACTATGACCTTCTCAAACGAAGATGCAGACGGGTCAATTTCCGACACCATGATGCACTAGTAATCTCGGTCATGATAGCTAGATGGGAAATCAAGAGGGTGTTGGTCAACACTAGCAGCTCGGCCAACCTCCTGTACCTGGCAATTTTTCGAAGGATGTGGTTCACTAATGAGATGTTTTCATCTAGCGATCAAACAATGGTGGGTTTCAGCGGGGAACAATGTCGTCCGCTGGGATGATTCAACTATCGGTCGAAGTAGGAGAACAAGGAAAACAACGAGTACTGTTGACAAATTTTCTTGTCGTTGATGCTTCTTCTGCGTACAACATGTTACTCGGGAGACTCTGGAAACACAAAATGGGCAGAGTCTTCTCAACAATGCACTAATGCTTAAAGTACCATACTGACAATGGTATCGGGAGAATCAAATTAGATCAACTAGCAACCCATGAATGTCATTTCAAAACAATAAAGACCCCCCACACATAACAACTACTGCAACAACCGGAAGAGCTCTCACAACAATGTGGCGAGACGAGTTCGACTTTCCAAATGATAATATGGTTCCAACTAGCCCACGATATTAACCTAACACTAGACAGTCGAAAGAAAAAATGATCGTAGTCTACGAGGCTGAGAAAGCAATCCAAATTGGCACAAAGATTCCTCCCGAACTCAACGAGGAACTGATTCGACTGCCAAAGGATAACCAAAATATTTTTGCTTGGACAATGAAGGACATGGTAGGAATAGATCCATATGTCATCTCTCACAGATTACAAGTGAACCCGGACAAGAAGTTGTTTCGACAGAAAAGAAGG
The DNA here is from genome assembly GCA_963556465.1 of Berberis vulgaris. Classification (NCBI taxonomy): domain Eukaryota; kingdom Viridiplantae; phylum Streptophyta; class Magnoliopsida; order Ranunculales; family Berberidaceae; genus Berberis; species Berberis vulgaris. The sequence goes on along the minus strand of OY747124.1, from coordinate 73,789,780 downwards.
TCGGTGGCTCCAGAACGTAATTAGGCAATAAATTATGAAGTGCACCGCCTACTTAATACAAGGATGATAAGAGAATCTCACTACCCGAACTGGTAAGCAAACACGGTGCTGGTAAGGAAGAAGAACGACAAATGGAGGGTATGCGTGGACTACACCGACCTAAACAAAACATGCCTTAAAGATAGTTTTCCACTTCCACGAATAGATCAGACAGTGGATGGAACCGTTGGGCACGAGTTGCTAAGCTTCATGGATGCATTCTTCGGGTATAATCAAATACAGATGTACCCTCTCGACCAAGAAAAAATATCTTTTATAACTAAAAGGGGTACATACTGTTATCGGGTAATGCTTTTCGATTGAAGAACGCGGGAGCAACGTACCAGCGACTAGTGAACAAAATGTTCAAAGAATCAAATCGGCAAGACAATAGAGGTTTACATCGACGACATGCTTGTCAAAAGCTCGCACTGAACAAACCACGTCACAGATCTTGAACAAGCCTTGTCCCAACTGCGAAAGTATAAGATGAAACTGAATCCAGAGAAGTGCACCTTTGGAGTAGAATCATGGAAATTCCTCGGGTACATGGTCAACCAGAGGGAAATTGAAGTTGATCCAAAGTAGATACATGCGCTTCTCAACGTGCAGTCACCAACAAACATCAAAGGTGTACGAAGTCTTAATGGAAGAATAACAGCCATGAACAAGTTCATTTCTAGGTCATCAGACCAATGTATGCATTTCTTCAAAATTTTGAAAGGAAACAAGACATTTGAGTGGAATGCAGAATGCGATGAAGCTTTTTAAAGCCTAAAAGCGTATATGGGAAGCACAGAGCTACTAACAAAGCCGAACACGGGGGATGCAATGTATTTATATCATCTGTGTCCGACCATGCTGTAAGATTTGTGTTAGTACGAGAAGAAAAAATGCGCACAAAACCAGTAACAGCAAAACACTTGCAAATGCATAATTTAATTACCCGACCCTCGAAAAATTGTCACTCGCTCTAATCGTGTCATCAAGAAAACATCCGCTTCGGTCGGTATTGCACAAACCAGATCTATAAGGGAGAATGATAAAATGGATAATAGAACTCAATCTATTTGACATTAGCTATGCCCCCAAAACCGCTATCAAAGCTCAAGCACTATCAGATTTCACTGCCGAATTCATAGGAAGTAACAACCAACAATAAAAAAATTAGAGCGAAAAAGAACAATCCAAACCAGTCACCGACAGATGGGTCTTCCGATGTGATGGAGCATCTAACGAGGCGGGAAGCAGATTTGGACTAATCCTGTACAACTCGAAAGGTTTCGCATTGGAGAAAGTGATAAAGTTCATCGTTAAAGCCTCCAACAACGAAGCCGAGTATGAAGCGGTGATAGCAGGGCTACAGTTGGCAAAACACTTGGGAATAAAAGACATTAGTGTCTTTACTGATTCCAAACTGGTGGTCAATCAACTAAATGGAGAATTTCAAGTCAAAGATACCCGAATGAAAGCTTACCACCACAAAACCAAGGAACTAGTAGAAGGCTTCTGGAAATGCGATCATTCAATGATGCGCAAGGAGAAAGAACAAAAAAGTCGATGAACTAGCAAATGAGGCATCGACAACTAAGGACAATGATAATCCCCTCGTTGTGATGCAAGGAAGATCCATACTTCAGGTAGAAGAAGCACGCGCCACAAATCAAGAAAACAACTGGACAACTCCAATTCTTACGTATATAACAAACGGAGAACTCCCAACAAATAAGATGGAAGCCTGAAAGTTACGAAATCGGACAGCAAGATACACAATGATCAATGACAGACTTTACAGAAGGTCTGCTACGAGCCTATTGCTAAGATGCCTCTCACTAGAAGACGCCGAGTATGTTCTGCAAGAGATCCACCACCGCACATGCGGAAATCATCTAGGTGGAAGAACACTGGCCCATAAAGCACTCACACTGGGATATTACTAGCCAACGATGCAAACAAATGCTCAAAAGCTCGTTCGTAAGTATGACAAATGCCAAAGATTTGCCTCGTACACTCACATGCCGGGACATAACTTGATCCCGATGAGTAGCCTCTGGCCATTCGCACAATGAGGAATGGACATCGTAGGACCACTCCCCGCGTCCGACAAGAAGTTTCTTCTCGTAGCGGTAGATTACTTCACTAAGTGGGTAGAAGTAGAGCCCCTCATAAAGATAGAAAAAGCCCAAGTCGAGAAGTTTATTTGGAAAAACATTCTATGCAGATTCGGGATCCCAAGAGTAATCGTCATAGACAACGGGAAGCAATTCGAAGGCAAGAAAATTAAGGAGCTATGCGAAAACTTGAATATCCAGCAACACTTCTTTGCGCCCGCTCATCCACAGGCAAACGGATAAGCCGAGGTCACCAACAGGACAATCTTGGAAGCAATCAAAAGAAGGCTCGAGGCAGCAAAAAAATTGTGGACATCTGAGTTACCTGGCGTACTTTGGGCATACAGAACAACAAAACGAACTTCGACAGGAGAAACACCTTTTGCCCTCGCATACGGATCCAAAGCAATGATACCGTAGAGATCAGAATGCCAACATTTTGAATCGAAGAGTTCCGCGTTGAAAACAACATCGAAGCGATGAGAGTAGGGCTGGACCTCCTCGAAGAGAAACGAGAAACAACTTGTATCAAAACAACAGCGCCAACAGCGTATGGCTGGATACTATAACAAGAGGGTGCGAAGCCGCACTTTTAACATTGGTGACTGGGTACTAGGAAAAGTCAACTTAACACAAAGGAACCTGGTGCGGGCAAGCTAAACCCAAATTGGGAAGGACCATACAGACTAATAAAAATCAACAGATCAGGAACATACTGGTTGGAAAACAAAGAGGGGGAAATTCTACCTCGGCCAAGGAATGTAGAGCACTTGAAAACATATTATCAGTGAACATTTTTGCTCTCGAATCCAAAACGACAAGAATTCAGTCCATACAAGGAAGTCGGATTAAGAGCCCAACTCGTGAAAATACTCGGCACGAATAGAATACTGAGCAAAAACAAATACATGTACCAGACGAACGAGTCGGACATAAAAACTAAAACTTATGGCATGATCAACCACAGAGTAATAAAGTACCAGGACGTAAGAGCCAGACTTTATCTCGTCGACTGTACTGTACAACTTCGTAATCCAGATATAGAATCAAATTTCGTAAAAATAGCTTCCACACGACTAGAATATCGAACATCGAAACCACTCGTAAAAATCTGGACGAACAAGTCAAAAATATGCAAGGAATGTCGTAAATAAAAAGCTGATAAGCTAGACATACTGAACAATAAAAAATGAAATATAAATTATCCATTGATTTTCTAGAAAAAGAAATTACAAAAAAAAACAATTAAGAAAGAGCATCAACATCAGTAGCATCTCCAGGCGGCATGGGTTCAGAAAAGTGCTAAGAAGCCATCTGACAATTAAATCACCCAGGGAATCTAGAACGACTTCTTCGACATCATCGAATTCTTGCTAAGCAAAGCAACGATATTCGAACATGTCTAAACCTTGCGTCTCAAGGAAATCCAAGAAATTGTGTCGACCTTTGACCATTCTTTTCCAATCCGCGACCTATGCCACTTTCAGCCTCTCAGTAATAGATGACAACTCAGCCCAGGTCGACGCTAATTCTTTATCGACAACTGCAGATTTGGTCTCAACAAACTCAGAATTCAGCTGAGCGATTCAAATAGCAGAAGCCTTAAGATTGGCAGAACATTCCTCAACAAAACGAATGGCCTCGTCATGTTCAACCTTTTGATCGAACAACCCCTTTTCAGCAACATCCAAACGAGACCGCAACTTACCCAATTCTACTTTAGACGTTTCAAGATCAGAAGCAAACGTATCACGAATGGCCTTGAGTTCCCTCATGACGTATGTGCAGAATCTATAGCGCTTGCATACTCTATGCACTGCGTCTTCAATGAATCAAATTGGCGGAGAACGTGAGAAAGGACCAGGATATGTTCTGCCAGCTTTCGCTCAATAAGCGCCACCTGATCTCGTGCAGCCTTGCAATCTGACCCCATCACGACCGCATAAGTAAAGTGAATCATACCCTCCATAAGGTGTTGGAGACCCTCATCTATATGACGACGTGGCGGGCGTACGGGCATAAGAGCCCTATTAGCAAACCGCCAATGAGGTTGCAAACGTTGTCTTGCACATCTACCTCGGAAGTCCAAAATAACTCCCCGAGCACAGTCAAAGCAGGACAGGACCAAAGGGAGTAACAGGCGATCCCGAGGTCTCAACCACTATAGAAGAAATAGTAAGCTTGAAGTCTCAAGCCCGAGCAGCGACTCAATCCTCTATTGTCGGATCGTACTCAAAATCATCCAAGGTTTTAGTACCCTTTGGATTTTTAGATTGCCAAATACCAAGCTGAAGAATTTATTTTTTTCAATAATGCGCGAGTCATCAATCGCCAGGCCAGCGGAAGTAGGCAAACCGTAAGAGGCAACAAGATGTTTTTCGTGGTCATCTAAAAGGACGATAAACCTCTTTCTTACTCTTTTTAAGAACTCGATTTACTTCCTCGTTCTCTTGAGCAGAAGAATCATTCCCTGAACCATGACCTTTTTTTTGGAGGAGGCAAGATGAGAAGGAGCCCTACCAGCATCAAGAACTGAGGAGGCAAGCTTATTTCTCTTCGAAACACGACCAGAATTGACGGCCAACATCTTGAAAGGTCTGGGAGGCTTAGGAACCTTCCTTTTCCTAACAATCGAGCCGGTACTCCCAAAACCTCGAGCATCGACAGAAGCAATTCGGCCTATATGCTCATCAATAGAACCCTTTTTGCAGCCGACATCCACAATCACCTCTAAAGCACGACCCAACGAATATAAGCCACTACGGATAATGGCATCCGAAGTAAGGAAATCTTCCACTGAGACTTGGGGAAGATTGCCAAATTGACTACAAAACTCATGTTCCTCCAACGACAACTTGACTCTCTTAGGCTTCCGGAATGACTGCAGAATCTGACTTCCATGAAACCTGGAGTAATTGGAAGAAAAGGACGCATAGAACCAGGACCTCGACCAACCCTCATACTCTTCTCGTACGTCCTTGAAACAATAAGGAGAGCGAAGGCAACAAGTGCGAATGGCGTTTACATTAAACCCCACCAGAGAATGCAAAACCCTGACATTCATAGGGATACAAGCTGTGGCAGCCCTTACTAAAGTCACAGTCATCACCTTCCAACCATTAGGAACCAGTTGGGCCGGAGCGATGACAACCAAGTCTAAGTACTCCAAGACGATTGCAAAAGCCAGAAGCCTAAAACCTGAATGGAACATACCAAGGTACAAAGTGATGTACCCATGTTTGGATGATAAGGACTGTCGCCCTCTTTGGGGAGAATGATTTTCAGACCAGCCGACAATGAGTAATCATGATGGATGCTATCCAGAGTCGCATGCATCGCCCGCTTAGGCAAAAAGAAAGCTTCACAAACATCAAGAACATCACCACTCAAAACCCTGAAGCTAGACATAACTACAAAGCAAACACGAGAAATTAAGGAAACGACAACTAGAAACTGAAGAATTGCAAAAGAAAGTAAACTCGCACTCAACTTCTCCTTTTATAAGGACGGGCAGCAAAAGGTCCACTCTTGGGAGAACGTGCAAGATATGGCAGTCGCACGAAATCCCAGAAATCGCGCTAAAACGAATAGGCTGACGGAACATTGGAGGGACAACATCAACAACAGATAGAAATAGCACTAAATGTGTCGTAATGTTGAAATTGAAAACAAAACAGCCCACACAGTTAGTGGATACATGAACATACCCACTAACTAAGGGGGAGTAACTGATGATACGTCAAAATAGACCAGTCATCACGGTCGTACACGTGGCAGAGATCGTCCATCTCGAGGATATAGTGTCCCATCTACTGGGCCAGTCCATAAAACCCAAGAAGAATGAAGCCAAACATAGGGGGCCAGACAATGCCCACTATAAGAAGATATAATCAAAGCCCGAATCCAGGCCCGAACGAGTCAAAGCCCAGATCCAAGCCCGACACGAGTTCTCTCATAAAGAAGAGGAACGTTGCACCAAAAAGAGTCGTGTAGGGAGTTACGCCTCCATGGACGCATCTCCATCCAGGAGAAGATTGTCACGAGAAACATCTTCTTCCGTTGCGCTTCACATGCTTAAGTCACGCAGAAAATTAACCACGACCATTATAAAAGGTAAAGGAAACATTCAAAACAGGTATGAAATTTTAACTAAGTTTTGAAAATATTTACTTCATTCTTCAACAGAGTTGCTGACTTGAGCATCAGAGTGCATTCGGCCACCAAAAAGGTGGTCCTTGGCAGTCTAACATCTGTTTTGCAGGTCAAACTCACGGGAAGACGATTTTTGGACGCATCATACATATTATAGTTGCCTTTTATAACACATCAACAACAGATCTTGAAGCATTAATATGCTCTAATCATTGAATGGCCAAATTTGGGAATATGGATTAGGAAGTATTACTGGGTACATGGTTCTTGTTCTAAAAAACAATGTTATTCAACGAGAAGTGCCATGTTTCCTGGATTGCTGCCTAAGAATGGAATCATTTTGGTGTAAAGTGCCATGTCCCCTATACTGTTGCCAAATAATGGAAACATATTGATGCTTTAGTATGAAGCTTCACAATATGGCAATATCACTTTCATGGATGCAGCAGCATTGGTCATAGTTTTCACGGCGGAGGAATGTAGGAAATGAGACTGTTGTTCAGAAACGGTGATTGTTGGATAAAGATTATCATTAATAATTTCACCTTATAATTTGCAACTTATCTTCACAGTTAACGTTGATGCAATGTCAGATTTTGAAACTGTAAACAGAGATTAGGAGAATACTCTCTTTTGTATATTTTATTGAGAATATAGCATGTATTTATATACAAACTATTGAGGTTATTCTAGGAAACTATATCAATTTAGGATCTCTACAATTAACCTAATTGACAGCTATATACACACACTGTAACACTCCCCCTCAAGCTGGAGCATAAATGTTAATCATGCCCAGCTTGTTACAAAGATAGTCAACCCGAACCCCATTTAAGGCTTTCGTGAAGATGTCCCCAAGTTGTTCTCCAGTTTTCACATATCCAGTAGAAATCAAGCCTTGTTGAATTTTCTCACGAATAAAGTGACAATCAATTTCAATGTGCTTAGTCCGTTCATGAAACACAGGATTAGAAGCAATATGAAGAGCAGCTTGGTTATCACACCACAATTTCGCTGGTACTGTAGCTTTAAGTCCTACTTCAGTCAAGAGCTGATATATCCACATTATCTCACACACAGACTGGGCCATAGCCCTATATTCAGACTCTGCACTGGATCGTGACACAACGGTTTGCTTCTTACTCTTCCATGAGACCAAATTCCCACCAACAAAGATACAATAACCTGAAGTGGATCTTCTATCCATTTTGGAACCTGCCCAATCAGCATCTGAGAAACATTCAATATGAGTGTGCCCGTGATTTTCATACACGATACCTCGTCCTGGTGCTCCTTTCAAGTAACCCAAAATTTGCTTTAACGCTGCCCAATGATGAATTGTCGGAGATGACAGAAACTGACTGACAACACTGACTGAGTATGCAATATCAGGACGAGTCACAGTAAGGTAATTCAATTTCCCAACCAACCTTCGATATCTTTCAGGATCTGCAAATGGTTCCCCAACATCGGTAAGTTGCACATTTGGAGTCATTGGAGCACTACAAGGCTTTGCTCCCAATTTTCCTGTCTCAGTTAATAAGTCAAGAACATACTTTCTCTGAGATAGAAAGATACCTCGTTTACTCCGAGTGACCTCAACTCCTAAGAAATACTTTAACACCCCCAAATCCTTCGTCTGAAACTGAGTATGAAGGAAAGATTTAAGAGATGAGATTCCTCTAGTATCATTCCCAGTAATGACAATGTCATCCACATACACAACTAACAGAATGATACCAGCTGCTGATCGTGTGTAGAATACAGAATGGTCAGACTGGCTTTTCATCATACCAAATTTCTCAACAGCCTGACTAAACTTTCCAAACCAAGCACGAGGACTCTGTTTCAAACCATATAAAGATTTTCGAAGACGGCAAACTCGCCCTGACTCCCCCTGAGCAACAAAACCAGGAGGTTGCGCCATATACACCTCCTCCTGAAGATCGCCATGAAGAAAGGCATTCTTGATATCAAGCTGATGTAAAGGCCAATTATGGGAAGCCGCCATGGAAATAAATAACCGAACAGAGGTCAACTTTGCAACAGGAGAGAAAGTGTCGGAGTAATCCACCCCATAGGTTTGAGCATAGCCCTTAGCGACAAGACGTGCTTTCAATCGGGCAACTGACCCATCCGGATTGACCTTAACTGCGAAGACCCATTTGCAACCTATAGCCCTTTTTCCTGAGGGTAAATCAACCAAGTCCCAAGTACCATTGTCATCTAAAGCATTCATCTCCTCTATCATTGCATTATGCCAACCAGGATGAGATATGGCTTCACGAACAGTTTTAGGAATAGAGGTAGAATCAAGGGAAGCAATAAAAGAACAAGAGGAAGACGACAAATTATCATAAGAAACAAATGAAGAAATAGGATAAGCACACTGGCGTTTACCTTTGCGTAATGCAATAGGAAGATCATTGCTCGGGACTGGATCTGATGACGAAGGAGCAGGTGCAGGACAAGAATCAAGAGGTTGACGCCTGGAGTAAACCTGAATAATAGGAGGCTTGACTGGAGTTGGGTCCGAGACAGGAGCTGGTGCGGAGACAGGTGCTGAGGATGTGATAGAATAGACCAACAAATCATCATCCTCCCCCTGGCGAGTGGGAACGGGCGAAGACGGAAAATAAGGTGTGTCTTCCAGGAAGGTAACATCAATGGAGACCAGATATTTGTTAAGATTTGGACAATAACACCGATAACCTTTCTGAAGACGAGAATAACCAAGGAAGACACATTTCAAAGACTTGGGATCTAGTTTAGTGACATGCGGACGAACATCCCGAACAAAACAAGTGCTACCAAATATCTTCGGGTCAACAGGAAACAACGACTTATCGGGAAAAAGGATTTTGTAAGGTATCTCACCATGAAGAACAGAGGAGGGCATGCGATTAATGAGAAAACATGCTGTAGACACTGCATCGGCCCAAAAAGGGTTAGGAACATGCATTTGAAATAAGAGAGCTCGTGCTGTTTCAAGAAGATGTCGGTTCTTACGTTCTGCCACACCATTTTGGGATGGTGTATCAACACACGAAGTTTCATGAAGTATGCCATTCTGAGTCATATAAGACTGAAATAAAGCTTGTGTATATTCTTTAGCGTTATCACTCCGCAAGGTTCGAATGGAAACATTAAATTGAGTTTTAACTTCAGCACAAAACGCACAAAACAGAGAAAACAACTCAGATCGTTTTTTCATCAAATATAACCAAGTAACTCGAGAATAATCATCCACAAATGTAACAAAATACCGAAATCCAGTTTTAGACAAAATAGGACAAGGACCCCAAACATCAGAATGAACTAATTCAAAAGGAACACTAGCACGTTTATTGACTCGAGGACTCGAACTAAGACGATGATGCTTGGCAAACTGACATGACTCACAATTTAATGAAGACACCTTATTATATTGAGGACAAAGCTTTTTGAGGAGAGGGAGAGACGGATGACCCAACCGACAATGAGCCTCGAAAGGAGACGTGACACTGGAGCAAGCAATAGAACTCGGAACCGATGTATCAAGAATGTAGAGGCCTCTAGACTCATGTCCTTTACCAATAATCTTCTTCGTCATAAGATCCTGAAATAAACAATGATCAGGGTAAAATGAGACACAACAGTTAAGACGACGAGTAAGCTGACTTACAGAGAGCAAATTAAAGGATAAATTAGGTAAATGTAAGACAGAGGACAGAGATAGCGAGGGGGTAGGATTGATGGTGCCAGACCCGCGAACACAAGATGGTGACCCATCGGCTAAAGTGACGGTAGAAGTAAAAGCATTGGATTGAAAAGAAGAAAATATACTAGAATTACCTGTCATATGATCTGTGGCACCAGAATCAATGACCCATTTGGAGGATGATGAAAGAAGACAAACATCGGGTTTACCTGAATCGGCAATAGCTGTGACAGAAGGAGAGGAAGACTTGAGTGATTCCTGATATTTTGAGAACTTGGCAAATTCATCAGCAGAGATAAGGACTGATTTGTCAGAGGCATCAGTAGTGATCGCAACATGAGCTGAGTGTTTTTGCCGGTTTTTAAACTGTAGCTTCCGACAGTCAAACTTGGTATGACCCGGCTTCTTACAATAGTTGCAAATAATGCTTTCAGAATCCGGCGTGCGAGGATCAACCCCGTGTGAGCTGCCTCCTTTGTGTCCACTGTGATTAGACGGTCTCCCAGGTGCAGAGCTGTTATTTCGACTTATCAAAGCACCACGAAGCGGAACAGTGGGAGTACTCTCGGTGCGGAGAACACGACTAAAGACATCTTGTAAAGAGGAGATATCAGACCCAGAAAGAATTTGGGCCTTAGCAGAATCAAATTCAGGAGAAAGCCCTGCGAGAAAGCTCATGATAGCCATTTGCTCCCGTTGGCGTTGCTGAACCTTCACATCAGGGCTAAATGGCAACAACATATTAAGCTCCTCATACGTTTTCTTAAATGCCATAAAGTAGTTGATAAGGGACTGATCTCGTTTTTCCACACGATAGAATGCTTGGCAAACCTCATACATGCGAGAGAGATTCCCTTTCCCAGAGTACAAAAATTCCAAATAATCCATTAGTTCTTTAACAAATTCACAATGATTGATCAAGCCAATTACCTCACTATCAATAGAATTCCGAATCTGAAGGAACAAGCGAGCATCTTCCCGAAGCCAGGTCTGTCGTGAATCCTCAGGAGGATCATTAGTCAAATGGTCATCTTTGTCAATACTTCGTAAATAAAGACGAACAGTCTTACTCCAGTCGTGATAATTCGAACCATTTAGCTTATGGTCCGTAATTTTAGACATCACAGGAATCAAATCAGATACAACTACTGACTTCATCTCAGCCATAACAGGTCAAACAAGTCAATCCTCGGAATTAAAACCTCCAAAATTAAATGTGACAAATTGGGAAATCTCCTCCAAAGCAAGAGAAATAAAAAAAAGGAGCAACCTGGAGCAGACAAGCAGATGGAGCACTGGAAGAGCAGACCAGCAGATGGAGTAACCTAGGGGTTCGAACGTCGACCGACTGGAAGTGGCGGCTGGAAGAGTAACGTCGACCGACTGGAAGAGTCGACTGGAAGAGAAGAGTCGACTGGAAGAATCGACTGGTAGAGTCGACCGGAAGAGAAGCGTCGACTGGAAGAGTCGACTGGAGGAGGCGACTGGAGGAGGCGACTGGAAGAGCAGCGTCGACTGGAAGAGTCGATCGGTGACTAGAATGGTCAAACGGCGACTGGAAGGGTCGATCGACGTCGCTTGGCGGCTGGAAGGGTCGATCGACTTCGATCGATGACTGGAGGGTCGAAGTCGACGCCTGTCGGAGGGTCGACCGGCTTCTAGGAGGGTCGATCTGTGGCTAGGACGGTCGGACGGCTTCGAACGACGCCTGGGAAGAGAGATCGACGCCTGTGAGAGTCGATCTGTTGCTGGGAAGGTCGGACGGTGCCTGGGAAGATAGATCGGTGGCCTGGGAGGTCGAACTACGGTGAGAACCAAACTTCAAACTTCGAATATTAAGCCCTAACTTCAAACTTCGAATCTTAATCTCAAACCCTAAGTGGCTCTGATACCATGTAAACAGAGATTAGGAGAATACTCTCTTTTGTATATTTTATTGAGAATATAGCATGTATTTATATACAAACTATTGAGGTTATTCTAGGAAACTATATCAATTTAGGATCTCTACAATTAACCTAATTGACAGCTATATACACACACTGTAACAGAAACTAACAAACAGTGTTATTGAATGTTGATTACAAACAAGCCCATAGACCTCCCTGCCATACAATATATAGGTAACAAAGATCCTAATGCAAATTACACCATTGATCATTCAACATGCTTACAGAGTTTTGATTGCTGGCACGAAATTAACAATAGCTGAGAGAGAAAATCAGTTGTGAGAATACATTAGTATTCATGATGGAAATAGCTTTACAACCCTGTCATGTAAACCTGTCATTCTGCTGCAGTATGGTCATTGTTCGTCCCTCCAGTCTCAGTCTCCGGTAAAGTCTCCAGATCTGTACGAGCGTCTTTCTCTTCTTGGGGAAGAGAACTATCAGCTGAATCAATGGATAAGTTATTTTCCGCATCTTCATTCTTATCAGTTGTCAAGGATTCATTCTTATCAGTTGTCAAGGATTCTGAGTTGCCATCTGCCTCCTCTGTTGTATCTTTTGTCTCAGACTTCTCGCTCTCATTGCTGTCCTCTTTCTCGTTCATGGTTGAAGACACTGAAACTTCTTCTATTCCAGCGCTTGAGTTGAATTTCACAATCCCTTCCTCGGAAATATTCATCCCCAATTTACCAGAAGAATCTGCAGTTTCTTGCTTGCCTGCATCTGCATTCTCAGTTGCTATAGTAAGTGTGGTGTTGGAATCTGATTCCACAACCTCAATGGAGGTGGAGTAGGAGTTCTCAGTCCGATTAACTGCAGCTTCTTGTGGGGTGGAATCATTTCCAATAGAAGAATTTGAAGTCTGCAGTGTTTGTGTTGGAGTTGTAACTGTGCTCATATCTGTTCCATTCTGCAGGAGCGAACTAGTAGATTGAGTTTTCTCTATACTCTTGCCTTCCCTAGATTGTCCATCATTTGTGGTTGTCAAGGAATCTTTTTGGAACCCACTGTTGCTTCTTTCTTCACTGGTGGTAGAATTGGGATCTTTCTGGAAGCCATCGGTGCCAGTGGTAGAATTTGCAGGAGTATTATCTTCATTGTCTTCAGCAGCTCCCACTTTCTGGTTTGGATCAATTTGATCAGAAGTCACTTCCTCGGTGTTGTTTGTTTCCCTGTGCATCTCCAATTCATTCTTTTCTGCATTCTTTACTGGGTCTTCAGCATGTGAGTTTCCTGAATTCGCACTGTCAACTTCATTGCTTAAAAGCTGGGGATTCTTCATCACAGCACTAGAAGCATCATCACCCTTGTAATTTTCCTCTCGTGCCTCTTGCATAGTCCTGTCATTATCCTGATCATCAGATGCACCCTCATCGTCTGTTTGACTTTCCTTTGTTTCCCTATCTTTCTCCTCTTCATCTACAAAATCCTCTCCCCTCTCAGCATCCTCATCAACTTTCTCCTGATCCTGTTCGACTATCTCATCATCTCCAGATCCCCTCCCTTCATCCTCAGTCTCCTCAGGCTTACTTTCCTCTTCCTCTCCATGCTTGTTTTCTTCTTCTTCAGTTTCTTCTTCCTCAACATGCGCTTGATTCTCAATAGTCATTTCGTCAATTCTAGGAAGGAGGTCCTTCCTCCCTAATTTTAAGATCTCATGAACATCCTCAATCTTTTGGGAGAGTTTTGCAGTGTTCTCTTCGTACGCCTTTTTCTTATCATGTGAGTGCTTGACTTGGTAAAGCAACCAAATGCAAACAGCAATCAACAGAAATATTTGTAGACCATGCTTTATCCTGAACCCTTTTGATCTTTGAGTCCTGCTAGGTGATTGCCTAAACATGGCTGATTACCTTCAAAACTTAGATAGTATAATAGCAACTGGCAGAATCTTGGACAATATTCTCTAAACTCTATCTAACGGTGCCTGAACCACAAGAGATGGATCAAAATCACATCCATCAGTATGAAGCAAATCACATTTAGAGCGCACAATGACAAGAGGACACCCTCGCCAATTATCATCTTATCAAAATAACATAGACATAGCAGAGTGACCTATACATCTTCTCACATATTGGAAACTTTGAACGCTCGAACCATCAAATTTTTGCAATTCATTTCTTTTTTTCAAGTTTATTAATAAGAATCAGAATGATCAATTGAAAACCTGGTAAAATCAATTGTGTCAAACTTCAAGATCAGCTACACAAGTTCTTTACTAGCAAAGAAACAAACTAGTTCTTTCTCTTTGTTTGTTTTTTAGCCTCTCGGCTCATGTATGTTCTATATTTCTTTGCTTGTCATTTATCAATGAGAATGTTTTATTAATCAAATAAATAAATAAACTAGCTCTATGTCTCCATTGAAAATTAATGCAATGTTGTGATTCACATAATTCATACATCTATTACTCCTCGAGAAAACTAGTATAAAAACAGGCATCCCTAAGAATCTTCACCCTTTCTCCAACTACTTATATTACAACTCAACTAGGTGGGAAATTACTTAGGTTATGTCATTACTTCGAACACTGAATTCAAAACTCCAAATCGCATAATTGGCAAACAGATTACTTCATCAATTAGAAAGCTAAATATCTAACATCACAAAATCTAAAACACCACTTCAATTGCCGCCCTAGACAGGTCATAAAACACAACACCAATTGCAGGAGAAGAATAAATTGAAGGAAGAAATGCTGATACATGTAAAAAACCCTAAAACCCCAATCTTTTTCATCTAAAATTCACTTCAATTATAACCCATAATTGACGACATCCCAATCAAAATCACATTTTTTTCCTTCCAATTTTGAAGCACCCCTTTTTGTTACAGTCTAAAACATAACAATAGAACAAACCAACCAATGAAATAAATGTAAATAAAGAGAGTGGAGTCACCAGAGTTTGTCATAGTCACACACAAGCTGGCCGGAAAGCTAATAAACAGAGAATTAAGTGAGATCCAGCGATAGCCATTGGAAGAAAACAGTGAGAGATGGGTAAAACAAGTGCTGGGGTGATTTCAATTTGAAGAACAAAATGGGGGTTTTGTAAGTGTGAGTGTGAGCAGAGAGAGTAGTTGGAATGGAAGCTGTGACAAGTGTGAGTTAGTTAGTTTTGAGGAGGATGAAATGGCATATTGAAGATTAGATCTGAGCTTAAAGGAGTGAAATTTCTGGTTGTCATTGAGAATGAGCCAGGATGGCAGCGAGAAACTGGAAGTGGTTAGTTAGAGACGGCAGGGCACCGCACGGTAGACATTGATTTGATCTTTATTTGTACACCAGAAATTCTTAAGTGGACTGGTGTTGTGACTGGTGGCTTGTCGAGATATGAATTATTTCATATTTCGAAGCAAATGGACGGTGCCTGATAACCACAAGGTAAATTATCAGGCACTGTAGACTTACTCGTTGTACACTCAACTCACTTCACTTTTCATAAAAAAAAAAAAATAAAAATAAAAATAAAAATAAAAACCTCACTTCACTTATTGGCAAGGATTGTGATTTCGTTTTCATTTCGGTATCCTGATTTTAAGAAATATTTTGGTGTGTAACGAAAAAAATGTAAAAATTTCGATACATAAAAAATATATAATGAATTTCTAGTATATATGAAAATGAGAAAAAAAAATGCAAGTAAATAAATCTATTAAACATATTAAATAAAACTTAAATATCAAGAAATGAAACACCAATAAATAATTAGAAAATTATGGGTGCTTGCAAAAATCAATATATAAATAGAAGGAATGATAATTAGAAAATCATAGGGGTGGTTTTAAAAATTAATAAATAATTAGAAGAATTGATAATATGAAAAAACCCCGAAATTTACGAAAAAAATCTTAATTTAAAAAAAAAAAAACCCTTGAAAAAATGTAATTTTTGGTATCTGGGTTTTGTATTTTTACAGAAAAACAAAATATACAAAAAAATTCTGAAATTAATGAAAATCTCGAAAATTTTGAAAAAACTTATCAGGGCAACAAAGTGCAAACGCTCCTCCCGCAATAAGCGCTCCACCTCACGAACATGGCGAAACCCTCGTCAACTTCAGGCTCCAGCTGTCGTCGCTCGATAGCCCATTCCGTCTCCGCCCGCCTTCTTTCGGCTTCTTGGGCCTCCAGATCAGACGACCATCTGTCCACAGTCGCATCTAGGCACTCCAGCTCAGCCCTAGTCCGCCCCAATTCAACACGGGTTGACGCCAAATCTGACTTGGCTGCCCTTAGTTGAGATCTTTTGCCCTCAAACTACGCTTCAGTAGCAGAAACTGCAGCCCTCACGACCCCCAAGTTCGCGGCAATACTAGAACTCTGTAGCTGGCCATTCAAGGAATCCACCTGATAGAAAGCATCTGAATATGACATCCGAAAGTCTGCGAAAGCCTTAACCAAAACAAGGACTCACCCACGGGCTTCGGGATGTAGCACGACATGACTATATGGCTCAAGGGCACGAACGGCTGCCTTGGGACCATAGCGACATGAAGCGTCAATGCTTGGTCCAATGTCCTCCTCCTCTTAGTCAACAAGGGGAGTAACAACATCAAGATAAGAACGACGACCCCTTGAGGTTGCTGCCTGTGCAGACCGCGACAGCTCAAGGAGAGAAGCTGCGCGATCAGAGGGTCACATTTTTTTTCGGAACAACGACTGGAGGCACGTTCACCTCCTATTTTACAAGCCCAGTCAAGCTGGCAGGGCTAGACTTATCTTCCTCGAATGACGACTTACAACCCCTTCAGCTGGTGAACTTGGCACAGCGTGGAATTCATGAGAACATCGCACCAACCCGCTGCACACATTGTTGCCTGGCATTCTCAACGGATGTCAAGGGGAGCTTGAGGAACTCCCTCTCTATCTGCCTCTCCTCCTCAGTAAGAGACGTAACAACAAACTTCCCCAAAACAGAGGAGTGACATCTAAACCAGCATCACATCAAGGATAAAAATTAATAATAAGCTAGCGGCAAAGAAACTTACGGATATCAAACTTGAAGTGTCGGGAAACTCTACGATTCCCAAGCTTGAAGTACGAAGAATTTAGCGAAGCCAAAAACCAATACTTCTCCTAGGGCTTGGCGCCATCCGCCACCAAATGCAGACAAACATGGCACTTCAATATGCAGAGACCCTTGGGGTTCAATCGAGCAGTGGTCATGTGATGGATTGCCGCCAGAGTCAAACGAAGGCCAACGCCATGTGCCCTAAGAAGAATGGCAAGCAGAATCTTAAACCCGTTAGAAACCATTTGAGCGGGAGGCATGCAGAAAGAAAGAAAGAAGTGTCAGATGTCGTCTGGCACAAGAAATCGGAGCCCTGAATCAAACATGCCCGGTGCAAACTTATATACCCCTGATGGGGTATAATTGGAGCAAATCTCCAAACGCGAGAACGATTTCAAAATCCCCTAGAAAATGGTACAAACTCCAGAGCCTAATTAATTCGGTTTCATCAACCAGACTACCCTCAAAAAGCTTGAGGCAAGTAAAGGACAATAGACCCTTGGAAGAAAGTTCAACATTATCTGCCATTGGTAGAAATAACAAATCAAACTTCACAGCAACACTATCGCTTGAAAGAACAACGCAGATGAGAATGAGAAAATCTTCCTTGATGCAACAAATATTTATAGGTAAAACAAATCACACCTTTCCTCCTTGAGCAGTCATGTACCCATTAATGTTGTGCGCCGTTCGAGACAAACACTTCGAGTTCAATCATCATGACGATATAGTTGTTTTTTCAAAGTGTACACTCAACTCACTTCACTTTTCATAAAAATAAAAAAAATAAAAAATAAAAAAATAAATAAAAACCTCACTTCACTTATTGGCAAGGATTGTGATTTCGTTTTCATTTCGGTATCCTGATTTTAAGAAATATTTTGGTGTGTAAAGAAAAAAACGTAAAAATTTTGATACATAAAAAATATATAAAGAATTTATAGTATATATGAAAATGAGAAAAAAATAGATGCAAGTAAATAAATCTATTAAACATATTAAATAAAACTTAAATATCAAGAAATGAAACACCAATAAATAATTAGAAAATATTGGGTGCTTGCAAAAATCAATATATAAGTAGAAGGAATGATAATTAGAAAATCATAGGGGTGGTTTTAAAAAATAATAAATAATTAGAAGAATTGATAATATGAAAAAAAAAAACCCGAAATTTACGAAAAAAAATCTTAAATTTTTTTTCTAAAAAAACCCTCAAAAAAATGTAATTTTTGGTATCTGGGTTTTGTATTTTTACAAAAACACAAAATATACAAAAAAATTCCGAAATTAATGAAAATCTCAAAATTTTTGAAAGATCCTCGAAAAAAATGCAACTTTTTATTTCGCCCTTTTTCTATTCGTAATTTAAAAAAAACAAAAATTTCATTGAAATTTCGTGAAATCACATTCCTTGCTTATTGGTATATTTTTCTTCTTTTTCCTCATTTGGGTGGGGACCCATATCCTCATTGAGGGGAAGGGGAAGTGGTGGTCAATGCTGAAGAATAGAAATAATGGGATGGATTACATTTGTAAGGTGTTGCATAACATGTGAGCTAGATCTCATGAGGTGGTGATGTTAATTCCACCTCATATATATATATATATATATACTAAGGTGTGGATGCGATGCGCTTTAGGTCGAGATATTCAGTACTTTTTAATTTTATTACAATAATTTAATAATAACAAAAAAATATTATTGAACTTCTAAACAAAATAATTATTTATAAATTTAAGGGCCTATCTATAGTTTATGAATGATTAGGGGTTTCAAATAATTATTATGTTAGGCGCATAAGTATAATTAATCAATATTTGAGAGTAGAGGGTTTTGATTGTAAAAATATGAAATGGGAAGGGCAAATTGGACGAATCAAAAAGTTAGTTGTAAGGGTCTTTTTATAATTTATAAATGATGAGGGGCTTCAAATAAATTATGTTAGAGACTTCGCTATAATTTATCAATGTTTGCGGGGGAATGATTTTTTATTGTAAAAATAATGAAACGTGGAGGGCATAATGTGAAATTAAAATTTAGGTATAAGCACCTGTTTATAATTTTATAGATAATTGGATAACTTCAAGTAAATTATATTAAGGGCTTAGGTATAATTAATGGATGTTTAGAAGTGTTGGTTTTGAGTACAAATATTCTGAATTTGGAGGGTAAAATGGTAAAATACATTTAAAATATGAAAATGCCCCTTGCCATTGTTCAGCCTATCGGTTTTATTTGTAAATATTATAAATTAGGAGGGCAATGTTAAAATCAAAAAATTAGGTTGAAGACAAATGTGTAATAGTATTTTTCAATTAAAATACACAAAATACTCTTAACACTATTCATTAATTTGTTGGTTTTGCATCTATTATTAAAAATTGGAGAGGACAATATGGGAAGAAAAATCAGGTAGAAAAAAAGTTGAATAGTGATGTGTAATAGTGTTTTTCAAATAAGAGACACAAATACCCCTAACACTATTCATTGACTGTATGTTTCTCTTGTAATTATTAAGAATATGCAAGGGCAAAATGGGAAAAAAATCAAGACAAAAAAAAATGATGAACTATGTTTGTGCGGTTTACATGTTCAAATAGTCTTTGTTTTACAGAGATTATGTATGTAGAGACTTCGTATATAGAGAACGAATAAGAATGACAACGATAGAAAATGAAACAGTGAATTGATATGTAGTTGTGCTATCAGTAACAAGGGAGTCAGTGCATTTCGAAGCACTTTCTAGTGTGAACCACCAACCAAGAAAACATATGTGCGCGGACCACGACGGTCAAGTAAGAGTCTAGTCAGCGCTTGTCCGCTGATGATGATGACTCGCCAATGGATCATTGCTCTCCAACAGACAATGATCGCTGAATTTACCAGGTAAGCTTAGTCAGTTCGCGAATGATAACGATGGCTTCTGGTGCCCAATGCCTAATCTGCTGTGCGCGGACGACAACAGTCGAGGAAGTGGGAGTCTAGTCAGCGTTTGCCCGCTGATATCGACGACTCTCCAAGTGATCGTTGCTCCCCAACAGACAATGATCAGCGTTTGTTCGCTGATGATGGCGACTCACCAAGAAATCGTTGCTCTTCAACAAACAATGATAGCCGAACTTACCGAGAAATCTTAGTCAGTCCTCGACTGATGACGATGGCTTCTGTTGCTCAACACCTATACTGTCACACGAGGGCAATGATAGGGACAATATATAACAGAGGTAACCCGCCAAACAATCGACGCTCCCCGAAAGATAACAGTCTTTGGAGCATCTCAACATAGTCTGCGATGCACAAATAACAACGGCACATCGACAAACGAAATCAGCCAAACGCAGTCAATACAATTTGACAGACAAAAATAGGCACTCTGGCCAGTAGTACAAATTTTACGATCTACGAAGCATCTAAAAATAACTCGACAGTACAGGGTAAAACTATACTTTCATTAAAAATTTGTTTTTCTGTCCTGGGAAGGACGTTACAACTATTTCAATGAAAGACAACCTCCTCAGCAGCTAGAATCTTCCCCTCGAGAAATAGGTCCGAAATCAGCCCTTCTATAACAGGCAAAATCAAAGTCGACACCAGAATGCTTTTATTTTATTAGCTCCAAAAGTTCCAATTTGCCCCTGAATAACCTCTGACGAGATCAAGGGCCTCCGTCCCGACATGTCAAAGTCCTCCGCACCTATCAGGGCAA
This sequence comes from Berberis vulgaris, assembly GCA_963556465.1. Taxonomy (NCBI): domain Eukaryota; kingdom Viridiplantae; phylum Streptophyta; class Magnoliopsida; order Ranunculales; family Berberidaceae; genus Berberis; species Berberis vulgaris. The sequence goes on along the minus strand of OY747124.1, from coordinate 73,769,102 downwards.
CAAAGTGAAAACGTCCCTTCGGCAATAAGCGCTCCACCTCACGAACCTGGCGAAACCCCTCGTCAACTTCAGACTCCAGCTGTCCTCGCTCGACGGCCCATTCCGTTTCCGCCCGCCTTCTTTTCGGCTTCTTGGGCCTCTAGATCAGACGACCATCTATCCACAGTCGCATCTAGGCACTCCAGCTCAGCCCTAGTCTGCCCCAGTTCTGCACGGGTTGACGCCAAATCTGACTTGGTTGCCCTTAGTTGAGATCTTCTGCCCTCAAACTACGCTTCAGTAGCAGAAACTGCAGCCCTCACGATCCCCAAGTTCGCGGCAATACTAGAACTCTGTAACTGGCCATTCAAGGAATCCACCTGATAGAGAGCATCTGAATATGACATCCGTAGGTCCGCGAAAGCCTTAACCAAAGCAAGGACTCACCCACGGGCTTCGGGATGCAGCATGACAAGACTATATGGCTCAAGTGCACGAACGGTTTCCTTGGGACCATAGCGACATGAAGCGTCAATGCTTGGTCCAATCTCCTCCTCCTCTTAGTCAACAAGGGGAGTAACAACATCAAGAGAAGAGCGACGACCCCTGGAGGTTGCAGCCTGTGCAGACCGCGACAGCTCAAGGAGAGAAGCTGTGCGATCAGAGGGTCGCATTTTCTTCGGAACAACGACTGGAGGCACGTTCACCTCCTATTCTACAAGCCTAGTCAAGCTGGCAGGGCCAAACTTCTCTTCCTCGAATGACGACTGACAACCCCTTCAGCCGGTGAACTTGGCACGGCATGGAATTCATGAGAACATCGCACCAACCCGCTGCGCACAATGTTGCCTTGCATTATGACCTCCTCAACGGATGTCAAAGGGAGCTTTAAAAACTCCTTCTCTATCTGCCTCTCCTCTTCAGTAAGAGACGTAACAACAAACTTCCCCAAAACAGAGGAGTGACATCTAAACCAGCATCGCATCAAGGATAAAAATTAATAATAAGCTAGCGGTAAAGAAACTTACGAAGATCAAATTGGAAGTATCGGGAAACTCTACGATTCCCAAGCATGAAGTAAGAAGAATTTAACGAAGCCAAGAACCAATACTTCTCCTAGGGCTTAGCGCCATCTGCCACAAAATGCAGACAAACGGGGCACTTCAATATGGAGAGACCCTTGGGGTTCAATCGAGCAGTGATCATGTGATGGATTGCCGCTAGAGTCAAACGAAGGCCAGCGTCATGTGCCCTAAGAAGAATTGCAAACAGAATCTTAAACCCACTCGAAACCATTTGAGCGGGAGGCATGCAGAAAGAAAGAAAGAAGTGCCAGACATCGTCTGGCACTAGAAATCGGAGCCCTGAATCAAACATGCCCGGTGCAAACTTATATACTACTGAGGGGGTATAGTTGGAGCAAATCTCCAAACGCGGGAACGATTTCAAAATCCCCTAGAATATGGTACAAACTCCAGAGCCTGATTAACTCGGTTTCATCAACCAGGCTACCCTAAAAAAGCTTGAGGCAAGTAAAGGACAACAGACCCTTGGAAGAAAGTTCAACATTATCTGCCATTGGTAGAAATAACAAATCAAACTTCACAGCAACACTATCGCTTGAAAGAACAACGCAGATGAGAATGAGAAAATCTTCCTTGATGCAACAAATATTTATAGGGAAAACAAATCGCACCTTTCCTTCTTAAGCAGTCATGTACCCATTAATGTTATGCGCCGCTCGAGACAAACGCTTCGAGTTCAATCATCATGAAGATATAGTTGTTTTTTCAAAGTGTACACTCAACTCACTTCACTTTTCATAAAAATAAAAAATATAAATATAAATAAAAACCTCACTTCACTTATTGGCGAGGATTGTGATTTCGTTTTCATTTCGGTATCCTGATTTTAAGAAATATTTTGGTGTGTAAAGAAAAAAAAGTAAAAATTTCGATAAATAAAAAATATATAATGAATTTCTAGTATATATGAAAATGAGAAAAAAAAATAGATGCAAGTAAATAAATCTATTAAACATATTAAATAAAACTTAAATATCAAGAAATGAAACACCAATAAATAATTAGAAAATTATGGGTGCTTGCAAAAATCAATATATAAGTAGAAGGAATGATAATTAGAAAATCATAGGGGTGGTTTTAAAAATTAATAAATAATTAGAAGAATTGATAATATGAAAAAAAAACCCCGAAATTTACGAAAAAAAATCTAAATTTTTTTTTCTAAAAAAACCCACGAAAAAAATGTAATTTTTGGTATCTGGGTTTTGTATTTTTACAGAAAAACAAAATTTACAAAAAAATTCCGAAATTAATGAAAATCTCGAAAATTTTGAAAAAACCTCGAAAAAAATGTAGCTTTTTATTTCGCCCTTTTTCTATTCGTAATTTCAAAAAAACAAAATTTTCTTTGAAATTTCGCGAAATCACATTCCTTGCTTATTGGTATATTTTTCTTCTTTTTCCTCATTTGGGTGGGGACCCATATCCTCATTGAGGGGAAGGGGAAGTGGTGGTCAATGCTGAAGAATAAAAATAATGGGATGGATTACATTTGAAAGGTGTTGCATAACATGTGAGCTAGATCTCATGAGGTGGTGATGTTAATTCCACCTCATAATATATACTAAGGTGTGGATGCTATGCGCTTTAGGTCGAGATATTTAGTACTTTTTTATTTTATTACAATAATTTAATAATAACAAAAAAATATTATTGAACTTCTAAACAAATTATATATTTATAAATTTAAGGGCCTATCTATAGTTTATGAATGATTAGGGGTTTCAAATAATTATTATGTTAGAGGCATAAGTATAATTAATCAATATTTGAGAGTAGAGGGTTTTGATTGTAAAAATATGAAATGGGAAGGGAAAATTGGACGAATCAATAAGTTAGTTGTAAGGGTCTTTTTATAATTTATAAATGATGAGGGGCTTCAAATAAATTATGTTAGAGACTTCACTATAATTTATCAATGTTTGCGAGGGAATGATTTTTTATTGTAAAAAATATGAAATGTGGAGGTCATAATGAGAAATTAAAATTTAGGTATAAGCATTTGTTTATAATTTATAGATAATTGGATAACTTCAAGTAAATTATATTAAGGGCTTAGGTATAATTAATGGATGTTTAGAAGTGTTGGTTTTGAGTACAAATATGAAAATGGTAAAATACTTTTAAAATATGAAAATGCCCCTTGCCATTGTTCAGCCTATCGGTTTTATTTGTAAATATTATAAATTAGGAGGGCAATGTTAAAATCAAAAAATTAGGTTGAAGACAAATGTGTAATAGTATTTTTCAATTAAAATACACAAAATACACAATTGAAAGGTATTGCATAACATGTGAGCTAGATCTCATGAGGTGGTGATGTTAATTCCACCTCATATATATATATATTACAATTGAGAGTGGTGTTTTACTATTCATTGCTGACTGAGATAAAGTGAAATCAAAGGAATTAGAGATAAAAGATGGTTAAGATTGAAAGTTGAAAAATATATTGAATTTAAGGGTTGAGATTCATTTTCTATGATGACATATTTGTAAATATAAAACATGTAGAATGGCAAAAATAAAGAAAACTTTTGAAAAAAGTTGGTGGAATGTACATGCGACGGAGAGAGAAAATAATGTGTCTTCCTTTTAGCAAAATGAAACTTATCATAACTATCTAAATCGTTGTCAGATTTTGGTAAACTTAATATCGTTGAAATGCATTTTTGAAAATCTTTCTAACAAAATCAATGATCAATACAAGCACTAAAATTTAAAATATATATATTTTATAATTAAAAAAACGTATAATGTACTTCACGTCTTTAATATTTTTCAAAGCAATGAAACTGGCTGATCATACCCAAAAAATGATTTTGGCATCTTAATGCACATTTTAACAAAGACCCTAAACTTTATGTTTTGGCGAATTCAAAGATTGGGGGAGAACTGATTCAAATTTGACTGAGTCCAACCCTAAAATTTATAATATATATTTTTACCTTAAAATTGGCTTACACTTCAATACTAATTGAGAGCGAAAATGGGGATAGTGACAGAGGTGTTCAGTACACAATATTTAGCAAAAATAAAATTATGTGGAGTGCCAACGGCACGGGGCATACTCTAGTACATTCCACACAGAGAAACTCCCTTCCACGGATTGCTCTTGGATTGGAACTATCTCCTGCATAACTAGGAGCATAGGGCTAACATGGAACTTCCCTCCTACAATACGACTCCTAATTAGAGTAGGATCTCCACGAAGATCTCCTTCCTAAACTACGCCTACGATGGCCTGGTAAAACCAGGACGCCTTGCACTATAAATAAGACATGAGGTTGGTAAGCTAATGTATGCTACAAATTCCCTGTTACAACATTACACCTTCCTCAGATCCCTGTCTGACTTTAGCATCGGAGTGCCATCAGCCACCACAACGGTGGTCCATGGCTCACGTGTGTTACTTTTGCAGGTCAGTAGGAACCAGGGGGCAAAAACGACTATATCGGTTTGGAGCCGTCCGTGGGGACGACAAAGTTATTAAGTTTACACTAAGCATCGTCTCCTTCCAAAACACAGAGAGATGGTGACCACTAGGTCACTAACAACAAAGAACCAGTGGACAAGTCAAACGCTTGGCCTGTCCCTACTCCACCCCTTACAGCAGCTCTCGTCGCGCACAAACAGCCGACTTGCGTTCCCAGAACAGAGGCAACACCAACAAACCCCGAGGAGCCATCAGCCAACGGAATATGTGTGCTTCATAGAGCGCACTCTGAATCCGAACTTTCTAACAGGTCCAGAAAAAGGTTTCTACAAAATATGAGGATTCAAGCGATACATGGCGAACAACTGATACAACATGGTGGAAAATGAGGCCCATCGCACTACTGGTATTTACGAAGAAAGATCTTCAAGGAGTACAATTCCCACACAACGATGCCCTGGTGATAACGGTTTCTCTGACAGGCTGGGATGTAAGGAGATCCTTAATGGACACTGGGAGATCGATGAACATCCTATTTCTTCACACGTTCCACAACATGCAATTGGATAGGAGATCGACTTAAGTGGCGAAAGGCGGCTCCCGGTGAGAAAGATACATTTGACTACAACGACAAGAGAACAATCAGCTCAGAAAACCCTGTTTCAAGAATTCATAGTGATCAACGCGCCTTCGAAGTATAACGCGATCCTAGGAATACCCTGGATACACAAGATGGAAGCAGCGAGTACCAAACAAGCCAAGCGATCGGTATACTGAAAGGCGACTAGGTAGTGGCTAGGGAGTGTCAATACATGACGACCCTGCCACTTGGCAATTCCGGATCTGCGGCTGGCCCAGTGGCTAAGATGACTATTTACTTTGTCCAAAGTGTAGGAGGGAAATGGATGATCCCAAACAATGAGGCACCAGTAAGCCCTCGGGGCAGACCCAACGCCGGATAACCAGAGGAAGAAACCATTACAGTCTACCTTAACAGCCCTCATAACAACAAAGCCATTCAGATCGGATCCCGCCTGAGCGAGGTAGTGAAGAAACAACTCACGAGTTGTTGCAGCGTAACCAGGACATCTTCGCCTGAACCATGCGGGACATGGTGGGAATCGACCCGCCAATAATAATCCATCGCCTCGAGGTGGACCCCTCGAAGAAATCTGTTAGGCAGAAGAAAAGATTTGTGGCACTTGAAAAAAATGCGATCATAAACGAAGAGGTACAATGTTTACTCAACGCGGGCATGATCAAGGAAACACGATACCCCAACTGGCTAACAAACACCGTTTTCGTAAAAAAAAAGGAAAATGGAGAGTGTGTGTAGACTACACTGACCTAAATAAAGCTTGCTTAAATGACAACTTCCCACTCCCCCGCATCGATCAAATCGTGGATGCCACTTCAAGACACAACCTACTCAGCTTCATGGACACTTACTCGGGCTAAAATCAAATATTGATGCACCCTCCAGATCAAAAGAAAACCTATTTCATAATAGAAATGGGGACATACCGCTATAAAGTGATGCCATTCGGTTAAAGAATGTATGCGCTACATACCAGCAACTGGTTAACCGAATGTTCAAAGAACAAATCGATAGGAACATGGAGGTCTACATAGACGACATGCTAATAAAAAACATCCATAGCCCTGACCATGTGCACGACCTCGCTGAAGCGTTCGACTAACTCAGGAAATACCAGATAAAGCTCAACTTACAAAAATGCACGTTCGAAGTCGTTTGGAAAATTCCTTGGCTATATAGTAAACAAAAGGGTGATCAAGGCCGACCCAAAACAGATTCAGGCCCTTCTTGACATGAAAGCCCCGGCAAACATCAGAGATGTTTAGAGCATGACTGGAAGGGTAGCAACACTCAACAGATTCATATCAAAATCTTTCGACAAATGCATGCCTTTCTTTAAGATACTACGGGGGAGCAAAGAGTTCTCGTGGAACAAAGAGTGCGAACAAGCCTTTCGGAGCCTGAAAACATACATGGGGATCCCAGAGCTACTCTCGAAGCCAACAATAGGAGAAAACTCTTTACATGTACTTGTCTGTTTCCGAACACGCTGTCAGTTTGGCCCTTGTACGGGACGACCGAGAAACCCAAAGACCAATATATTACACCAGCAACACCTTCGTGAAAGTGAAACACACTATTCAAATCTGGAAAAGTTGGCTCTTGCACTGATCGTATCCTCCAAGAAACTGAGGCCCTATTTTCAGGCCCACTCCATAACGGTCTTGACAAAGCATCCACTCCGCTCGGTAGTGCATAAACCCGAGCTATCAGGCTGAATGGTGAAATGGTCAGTGGAGCTCTAACAGTTTGACATAAACTATGCTCCAAGAACCGCCAACAAAGCCCAAGCGCTGGCAGACTTCATTGCTGAGTTTACCGACAGACAAGAACCGAAGTTAGACCACTAGTCCTAAGACACGGATGCCCAAGCATGGATCTTGTGCTGCGATGGATCCTCGACTGAAAAAGCGAGCAGAGCAAATATCACATTCCGCTCCCCCAGCGACTTCACCCTTGAAAAGGCAGTCAGGTTTGGCTTCCCCGCTTCAAACAATGAGGCCGAGTACGAAGCCCTCATGTCCGGCCTAAAGCTAGCGTTAGGGATCGGTATAGATCACCTGATAGCTTACAGCGAATCAAGGCTAGTAGTTAACCAGGTGAAAGGGGATTTCAACAGTAAGGACCCCCGCATGATAGCCAACCGCGACAAGGTACTTGGCATAATAAGAAGGTTTAAGAGCTGAGAACTCATGCAGTGCCTCAAAGATGACAACAGAAAAGCCAACGAGCTAGCCAAATAAGCCTCGACCTCCGATGAAGTTTTAAGTGGTCTTGTCGAATACCAAGAACAATCAAGCATCAATGTAGGAGAATATACAGATATCTGTGCTGCGGAAACGCAACAGAATTGAATGACCCTGATACTAGAATATATAGCAACCGGGGCCCTTCCAATCGAAAAATTGAAGCAATAAGACTTAAAAACATAACAGCAAGGTACATTCTCCTAAACGACAAGTTATAGAGGAGATCAGTGACAAGGCCTCTATTCCGGTGTCTGTCATCTTCAGAGGCAAGCTAAGTCTTGGGAACAATCCACAGCGGTATATGCGGGAATCACCCAGACGGGAAAACCCTCGCCCATAAAGCCCTGACTCTAGGGTACTATTGGCCAACCATGCAGCAAGACGCCAAAGATATCGTTCGCAAGTACGACAAACGTTAGAGGTTCGCGCCATATACCCATATTTTGTTCCAGCCACTAACTCCAATGACTAGTCCATGGCCATTTGCGCAATGGGGAATGGACATCATTGGGCCGCTCTCAACATCGATTGGTAAAAAATTCCTTCTTGTGGCCGTCGACTACTTCACTAAGTGGGCCGAGGCCGATCCCCTATCCAAAATCGGGCAGATCCAGATTGAAAATTCATATGGGTCACAATCATCTGCATATTTGGCATCCTCAGAGTATTGGCTAGTGACAACGAAACTCAATTCGAAGGTAGTAAGGTCAAAGAACTGTGCGAGAGGCTAGGTATCAATCACCACTTCTCCTCACCATGACACCCCCAAGCCAACGACCAAGCGGAAGTTACCAACCGGACGATCCTAGTGGTCATCAAAAGAAAGGTCGACGCAGCCGAAGGAAAATGGGTTCCAGAGCTACCAGGAATACTCTGGGCATATAGAGCCCCTACCGGAAAGACACCCTTCGCCCTAGCATATGGGTCAGAAGCCATGGTTTCGGTAGAACTCGAGGTGCCAACCTTCTGGACAGAAGAGTTCATATCAGAAGGCAATGACGAAGCCTTACGTGTGGGACTAGACCTCCTCGACGAAAAATGAAAACTAGCCTCCACCAACATTGTGAGACCTTGGAGTGGGCAGACCTGAGGGTGAGGGTTGGAGCCCAATAGGCCCAACAGGCCCGAGGGAGTTTGGACGAGCTACAAAGGGGGACATAGTCCTACATCGCCTGGGTGCGGGAGGGGGATGTGCTACTTATGTGCGAGGTCGGATCCCCATAGTAAGACGCATTTTAAAGTCGTGCGGGCCGGTTGGGCCCTGAGCAGAAAATATCTTACTGTGCGGATCGGGTTGTTACAGAATGGTATCAGAGCCTGACTCAGCCGAAAGTGTGCCAACGTGGACATTGGGCCCTAAGGGGGGTGGACTGTGAGACCCTGAAGTTGGCAGACCCGATGGTAAGGGTTGGAGCCCAATAGGCCCGAGAGAGGTTGGATGAGCGACAAAGGGGGACATAGTCCCACATCGCCTGGGTGCGGGAGGGGGATGTGCTACTTATGTGCGAGGTCGGATCCCCATAGTAAGATGCGTTTTAAAGCCGTACGAGCCGACTGGGCCTAGAGCGGACAATATCTTACTGTGCGGATCGGGTCGTTACAAACATAGTCGCCTACCAACAATGTATGGCACAATACTACATCAAGAAGGTCAAGCCACGCGAATTAAAGGTGGGAGATTGGGTACTCAGGAAGACTCAGCAAAACACCAAAGAAGTCAAAGCAGGAAAACTAAATCCGAACTGGGAAGGACCTTACAGAGTTGCACTACACCAAAAATACCCATCCGCAACGGTTTGAGACCATGGGGGTAACCTATTGTCACGGCTTAGAGGCCTGGCCATTTGAGGCGTCGCCAAATCATTGACGGCTACAAACCATTGCAACACTTATTAGCAACAATTTTATGTTCGAGGACGCTTGATTATTTTCTGCATTTAGCCACGGTTTAGCCACGGCTGCCCGGCATGGCTAAATGCTCCACGTTCCCTAACCGTGGCAACATATATCAATTATTTTGAATTTCTTTGGTCTCACAGCCATTGCAATCATGAAGGACACGGTTTTAAGCCGTTGCAAGTCAAAACAAAATTCAAAAAAAAAAAAATCTGGTTTGTTGCGAGGGTTTGAAACCGTTGCAAATTAATATAATCGAAAAAAAAATTACATTTTTTTTGCTGCTGCAGCAAAATCACAGCCCCACACCTGCAAAATCAGTCATTACTAAGATCGACTAGACACTTGCCATGTGGCGTGTACCCGTGCCTACGACACGACTACCGTGTCATGCCTCCGGCACGAATAGGATTCCACAAACTATATGCTAGAAAAAATACAAAATCAACCGTAAAATGGAACCTTGGAATTGCATTCAAATGGAACCGTAAAATGGAACCTTGGAATTACACATATGGAGAAAAAGATGTTAAATACACAAACTGGGTTTGGGTTCACGCAAGTAAACCCTGAATAGGGCTTGGGTTAGTGTTCTGCCCTGCCCTTGCATTTGTTATGAGTCAAGAGAAACTCTTGCCATTTAAGGTGATACATCCATTGCTCGAGGATTTTCTTTAATTGATCAAACACACACCAGAATATTATTGAACATCATTAAATGTGAGTGAGAAGTTCACAATATAGGCCACACTTACCGCAGCATGCTGATACCTTGGCGATGGAGACACTCCTGGAGCAAGAGTCCACTCCCATTGACCATTCCTATGCATCAGCAACCCATAAGCATCCGCAAGTGGCTGTAAATGTAATCAACCTATCAGCTATACATAAATCGTAGCAAACCATAAAGCATGCAAATAATGTTTTAATACAAAAATAGTTGCAAATGGAACATATTTTTTCCTACGGGTTTAGGAAGAACACCTTCTTGATATTTAAAAATCAGCCACAGCAAGTAATCTAAGTAAACTTTTAAATGCAAAATAAGAAAAAGAAAATTTATAAATAAAAAAAAGTGTAAGAAACGAGGTTGGTACAAAGTAGTAATCACAAAACTTGACCTTTGAATCAAGCAAGTTCTCAAGACTGTTGATACACTTTGATAGATCCGCTTGACTGGAACCACCTGAAAGAGTTATGTGCCAAAACAAATTAAAAAGACCAAGCGCAAGCAAGCATACAAATAAGCACATTATATACCAAAAAGACAAAATGACATACAACAAAGTGTGTGGCTATTGGTTCACAAATTAACGGTCCTATCCTTAATCATGCCATGCTTTCTGGTATTATGAAATCAGATTTAAATACTGAAATTTATACTATAAACAATCATTGTTCAGCTTGTGTTCCATTTTCTGCTGCCATTGTAGAGTTTGCTGCCATGAAAGACAATCTTTGAATTTATTCAACGCTCTTGCAATAGCTTATGATAAACAAACATAAGGTGTCCAACAAAGAAAATGTTTTGGAGTAAGAAAAGAGTCTCATTTATAAAAATAATGTCAAAACTGGAAAACCAAGTACAAGTCTAATAGAAAATACAAACCTTTGCTTTAAAATGGGTATTTGCTTCATCTTTCCAATTCAAGAGTCCTTCACCCATACTTTTCAGGTGTATATGCAACACATTAGCTTGTGATTTGGCCACCATTACCTTAAGGAAACCCAAATTAGTCTGCAAAAGATATATAATTGTTATGAACTGACTTGCTATTGCTATGTTCTGCAGGATAGAAGCAGTCCTATTCAGATCTACTGACAGATTTCAAAGCAATAGATGGTGTGGTCTTTGCAGATTTAGCTTTAACTTGTTCCTTAAAAAGAATGAAAAAATAAAATAACACATGACACAAATAATATTCAAACAACTACAAAGTAAATTAAGAATTGTGTATAAAAGACATCATTGGGCACATACCATATATAGTTCAGCACCATGCGTGGGTTTTCCATCCTTTCCCGTGTGACAAACAATCCATATATCAGTGCGTGTGACTGGTTCCCCATCAGGGTTCTTCTTAACCTATATACTTGAAAGATTAGTCTCAGCCTATATAGTTAAATGGTTATTATTGTACTAGTAGCTAGAAACTCAATTACCATTTCATACTCCACTTCTGCAGCACTCTTTTGGCCACCCCCCATACATACTTTGAAGCCTTTTTGTTTTTGGCATTTTGGGCTCTAATTTCCTTCGCTTCAGGGGTGCTCTCATAGCGAACAAACTCCTTCCAATCCTTCTCTCTTACACCATTTGGAACATGCTTATCTTGTTCCTCAATGGTAGGATACTTATACAAATAGTCCTTCCTAAGATCTGCCTTGAACCTTCTAAAATATTCTGGCATTTTCAAGTGCACACTCCTTTTCACATAATTTGGGATCTCGTATTTACGCTGCAAATAAGCCATTGAGATATAAGGTTACAATAAAATAAAACATTATGAAAATCAATGATGTAAAATCTCACCTTGAGGGCATTCCACACATCCTTTTTGTAGTTGTCAGTAACATGGTGCCAACCCTTGAATTTGATGGGCACAAGTGTTTCAACAAGCCTTCCAATGCGTTTATTGAAATTTCTAGCACCAGGTCCAACTGCTAAACCATGGACATTGAACTTTATGGTCTTTTTAACTTCACAGTCATCATTTGTAGAAGTAGTGACATCATTGGTGGAGAGATTGCCGCGAGTACTACCCATTTTTATCAATGACATTATAGATATTAACCATTATCAAAAAAAAAAAAAAAAAAACAACTATATACACTACATTTATAGATAGTTTCATTCCACAACATATCACCACAAATAGATTTTTATAAAGCTGAAGCTGTTATACAGCTACTATGCTAAAATAAAATACGTCTACTCTGTAGATCTGTTATTGCTGTGTTCACTGTTAGTCCTTGTTCCAGAATCAGACCAGCACAAGGATGAGGTCAATCCATCCAGCGGGCATTTACCACCTTAGCCATGAAACTATAACGATCAGCCGCTTCATCAATCTGCAATAAGCAGAGGGAAGTAATAGTGAGACCAGGAAAACGAAGAAAGTAAAGAGGCTGGAGTTATTCTAGAAAGGAATATGAAGCAAACAATTACCAGTTTCAGTGTGGGATGTCCACCTCCATGTCCAGCCTTGCGGTCAATGCAACCAATAATTGGATTGGTTTGTGGACTGTTCTCCAAGCTCGTTCAGAGCACATATTGCATAGTTTGAGGGAGAAGAAAATCGAAACAAAAACATGCTTAGACAATGTAGACAAGGAATAGTGCATGCACAAATCAACATCCATAACCACCTGAGCTAGCAATCATATTTTGTTTGCCTATGAAAGCATGGGAGATGCCTTTAACCAACACCTTACATATTTGTTCATGAATTAGGAGACATTATGGTTATCATTAGGAGAGATTGCTCCAGAACAAGGATCATGACTCAATGTAATATTGTAATATAACAAATAGACAACCTTTATGACAAACATACTCATCGACATACAACATATATATTGTACTTTAAGAAACTCAACACTTATAGCATGTGTGTTAAAACACTGAAGCTGAAGTCCTCAAGTCTCATACTGAAATCTCATATGAAAAGCTTAGAAGTAAGTATCCAGTCATATGTGACAAAATAAGTGGACTATTAGTAAGATTGGAATCAGAAAAGGTTTTGACCTTTCAGAGGTGAACTAAGGAGATCATCTTGGAAGATCTTTTAGCTGGGAGTTTGTGAGTGAATCAGTAAAAAAGGTCACGAGTTTCTTTTGGATTTCTATCAAAAGTTCAATATATGTCTGCCCAATCAACTGGAGAACCGAGTGGAAATATGTATATAAAGCATTATATAGAAAGCTGGGAGTTTGTGAAGAGCCTAATTGATCTTAGAATGTCTTATCTTACAGGGATGATTCATATGATTCGAGTTGAAAGGAAGAAGAAGATCAGAGATTTGAGGGGGTTTCATCCAAGTTCAGTAAAGCCCCAACCCCAGGTGTATTGAAGATGGGGTAGATGACATAAGCGCTCTCAAGTTTGTTCTATACACTACTCTTGTGGGTTTCTGCTGATGAATTGATGGGTTATAAGTTGTGGTGTATTATCCATCAATTATTAGTGTTACCAAATTAGATCTCATGATTATAGTGCATGTTTCACTGACTTGATGGATGGTTCTGTTTTTGTTTTTTTTTTTCCTTCTCTTTTTATGGTTTTCCACATATATTGTGCAATGCGATATTTTATGGAATATTGAATATCTATTAGTGTTCTTCATAAGAGACAATTGTTTTCCACAACACATGTATCTTAAAGAATGATAAATAACAAACTTACTGCTAACAACTTCAACGAGTGCAATGGTACAACCCGATCATCATGATCAGCTGTCAAAATCATGTGGGTGGGTACTGACATTGTTTGTCATGAAGTTGTTCCCATGGTTGCTTCACATTATGAAGGGGTGAATACTGCAAAGCACAAATGTATATTCAGTTTCACATTCCAATAGTGACACTTAGTAGCAGCAACAATTAAATTAAAAGGTAAGTAAATTGTGCAGACCATTTTCTGGTCAAATCTTGGTTACACTAGTGGAATAGGAATAAAACATCAAAAAGGAAATCCAAGAAATAAATTATTAAACATGACAGACCATATTCATTACTTCCTCCAATTAATACAGTTGTCCCATTCCTCTTGTTCATGTTGGTTGGCACGCATGCTTTCAACACCATACCATGTAATTCTTTTTATAATTTTGTCAAGTAAACACATTTCCAACAGTGCTTTCCGAAGATACTAATTTTTTCAAAAAATCAAATAGTCTGATTACACATTTTTCATTAGAAACTTAAAAAGAGTGGTATAAGCTTTAAAATTTCACTTACTTGATAAGCCAACGGAATCCTTCCTCCTTATCTGAACATCCAAAATCTGTCGTCCATGCATGGCCTGCAAACAAAGAGCAACTTCAGTGAGCTATATGCTAAATGGTACGCTAGCTGATTGAGCTAAATTGTGTAGGGTTACCTATGGTAAACTTGTGAAAACGCAGCATGTCCATAACACCAACATGGGCTAAAGCACAACCAAAAAGATCAGGCCGCTGCAAAAAAAATTTAAAAATTATCGATTATAAAAAATAAATAAAAATGAAAGGAATAATCGTAAACGCTCCTACTGTAGTTTCAAGGTTCATACCTGATTTATACAAGCTCCAATAAGAAGTCCACCATTGCTTCCACCTTCAATACAAAGCTTTTTGGGTTGGGTATAACCAACGGAAACTAGGAATTCAGCAGTAGAAATGAAGTCATCAAAACAATTCTATTTTTTTTGCAAGGGCTCCTGCTCTATGCCATACTCTCCACCTCCACGAATATTGGCTATGCAGAAGACAAAGCCTAAATGCTTAGACAAAATAATTTGGGGATGTTAAAAGATGGTGTGATGCTAATATTAAAACCACCATAAGCATAGAGCAGACATGGATGTAATCCATCCAGCAATATTTTTTTCTTGGACACTATGAACATGGGTATTTTGGTGCCATCTTTGCTGGGTACAAAAACCTACGAAATGAAGATAAGAAAAAGATGAATTTCACATTTAAGCAAGATAATCTTTTTAAATCAGTGGATATAAATTCCTCGGGTACAATTAAAAGTGTGGAAATATAAGGCTCTGTAACAAAGATGTCGATACGTTTGTCGGTATCCAAAACGGATACGATGTGTGGTTGTCCAACATGGATTCCAGGTGTCAAAGTATGAACTAGGATAGTGTTGCTACATATGTATCATTGTGTTGGCTTAATGTACTTGGAACATGTATAAAAAATTGAAACATTTGAAAAATGGGAAAATTTTTATGATCTGAGTATTAAATATTCAATAGTATTCAAGACATGTTCGACAAGGAAATTGTTTGAAAGGGAATCTTCTAGTCACATAAAGTAAAAGCAAAAAAGGTATATAGCAAGATTACCTGATTAACTTGGAACTCCATACGGTCAATTCCGGGAACAACAATTTCTCTGATTGTCTTCATTTGTGGAACCTCAGTTCCCAAGTTGCATTGATATATAATACTAGGAGAGAGGAAGCCCCTGAAACTGAAAAAGACCTCACTATCTTTGCGTCTTCCAGAAATACCAGTTACGGTACAATGTCAATAGGCAAATGATGTAGCAACATACCAGTTTTAAAGTCCCTAATCTGAAGAAGATGCTTGACATCACTCAAGTAACTCACAACAATTTGGTTGCCATTTACAACATAAGCAGATTCAAGCACATCATTCTTGTGCTCTTGGAGAACATTTGTCCAAACACTTGGATTTGTAAGATCTACACACACTAACTTATTTTTTTGGTGCACCTTTATTAGTCAAAAATGTAAATTGGGTGCCATCATTTGCAGTTGCTATCTATCTAACATCGAGATTGTCAATAAACTTAACAAAGGGAAGCATGTTCTCTTTTCCCCTACAACCTTCAATCCCATCTGGAATTCTTGACAAGTCGAAGTAGTAAAGCTTGTTGACCGGGTCACAACCCTCAACGATGGTTAGAAGAACATACTGCAGAAGAAGAAAAATTGAGTCAACGACCAATCACTGAAAATTTTCACAATAATTATTGCGATTTCAAAATGTATATATTGACCAAGGAGAAGGAAAAGAAGAAACTAAATCGAACAATTAGGTCTTCTTCTTCACTTAGTTGATCGAACAGAAAAAAAAACTGAATCGTAGAAAAAAGGAAGAAGAAGTAAAAAAAAAGAGAAGGAAAAAAAGAAACTGAACGAGGTTTTGATCATACCTGATTGATTGCTTGGATCTGGCATCTGGGTTTCTTGCCGAACCCATAGTTTTGATTCACTTTTAGGTATTCTTCTTCGCAAACCCTTCCATTTCTTCTTATTCCCTTCGATTTCTTCTTCTTCGCAAACACTTTGATTTCTTCTTTGCAAACCTTTTGATCTACTGAAGTGGTATGTCGATAGAAGGTCTGGAGAGTGTGAGAGGTATGTTGATCGATCAATTGGAGTGCGGAGGGCTATCAATCAACTGGTGAAGGCGGAAGATGGGCTCAATCGAATGGAAGATGGGTTCGATTGACTCTGTCGATCGACTGGTGCTGAGGGTTGGAGGGTTTTGGGATGATTTGAGTTGCAATCTTCGTCGATCTTGGTAACAGAAGGTCGACATGGTGGGTGGGATCGTCGTCTCTCTCACTCCATTAAACAAAAGGTACCCATACATGTCTCTCTCACTCTGAGTCTCACTTCTTTGATGGTTTTACTCTCATCAACTCCAACACTCTGATTTGAAAAGAAAATGGAGCTCCTCTCTCTTCTGTGCCAATTTTTTTCGCAAGACCGCGAAATTATTTTTGCAATGGCGCCAAAGCAAACACAGGTGCATTTTCTTTTTATAGCCACGGTTTTAGGCTCTAGCCACGGTTTTGGGCCGTGGCAAATAAACTAACGGTTTTGAGCCGTGGCCATCTCCGTGTAGCTAATCAAGCCTTTTGGTGTAGTGTTGCCAAGGTCAACAAGGTCGAAAACATATTGGCTGGAAAACTTCAATGACAACGGGCTTAAACGACCATGGAATCTAGAGCGCCTAAAAAAATATTATCAATAAAATATTTTGCTTTTACCAAAATTTCCACAGCTGTCCGTTACTACCCTCGACCAGCCCGACTATGTCTAGATTTGAATATCACCTTAAAGCCTAATCCGCTTCGCACAGATGACGATGGTTGAGGAAGTGGAGTCTAGTCAACGCTGGTCCGCTGATGACGACAACTCGCCAAGGGATCATTGCTCTCAATACAGACAATGATCGTCGAACTTGCCAGGTAAGCTCAATCAGTTCGCGATTGATGACGACGACTTCTGGTGCCCAAAGCCTAATGTGCTTCACGTGGATGACGATGGCTGGGGAAATGGGAGTTTAGTTAGCTGGTCCGCTGATGACAATGATTTGCCAAGGGATCATTGCTCTAAATACAGACAATGATCGCCGAACTTGCCAGGTAAGCTCAGTCAGTTCGGGAGTGATGACGATGGCTTTTGGTGCCCAAAGCCTAATCCGCTTCACGCGGATGATGATGGTTGAGGAAGTGGTATTCTAGTAAGCACTGGTCCACTGATGATGATGACTCGCCAAGGGATCATTGCTCTCAATATAGACAATGATCATCGAACTTGCCAGGTAAGCTCAGTCAGTTCGCGACTAATGACGACGGCTTCTGGTGCCCAAAGCCTAATCCACTTCGTGCGGATGACGATGGCTAAGGAAGTGGGAGTCTAGTCACTGCCAGTCCGCTGATGATGATAATTGAGAAAATAGGAGTCTAGTCAGCACTGGTCCACTGATGATGACGACTCGCCAAAGGGATCATTGCTCTCAATACAGACAATGATCGCCGAACTTGCCAAGTAAGCTCAGTCAGTTCGAAAGTGATGGTGATGGATATTGGTGCCCAAAGCCTAATCCGCTTCACGCGGATGATGATGGCTGAGGAAGTGGGATTCTAGTAAGCACTGGTCCACTAATGACGATGACTCACCAATGGATCATTACTCTCAATACAGACAATGATCGCCGAACTTGCCAGGGAAGTTCAGTCAGTTTGCGACTGACGACGACGGCTTATGATGCCCAAAGCCTAATCCGCTTCGCACAGATGACGATGGCTGAGGAAGTGGGAGTCTAGTCAGCACTGGTCCGTTGATGACGATGGCTGAGGAAGTGGGAGTCTAGTCAGTGCTTGTCTGATGATGATGATGACTCGCCAAGGGATCATTGCTCTCAGTACAGACAATGATCGTCGAACTTGCCAGGTAAGCTAAATTAGTTCGAGACTGATGACGACGGCTTATGGTGCCCAAAGCCTAATCTGCTTCATGTGGATGACGATGGCTGAGGAAGAGGGAGTTTAGTTGGCTGGTCCGCTGATGACAATGATTTGCCAAGGGATCGTTGCTCTCAATACAGACAATGATCACCGAACTTGCCAGGTAAGGTCAGTCAGTTCGGGAGTGATGACGATGGCTTTTGGTGGCCAAAGCTTGATTCATTTCACGCGGATGATGATGGCTGAGGAAGTGGGATTCTAGTATGCACTGGTCCACTGATGATGATGACTCGCCAAGGGATCATTGCTCTCAATACAGACAATGATCATCGAACTTGCCAGGTAAGCTCAGTCAGTTCGCGATTAATGATGACGGCTTCTGGTGCCCAAAGCCTAATCTGCTTCGCACGGATGACGATGGCTAAGGAAGTGGGAGTCTAGTAAGCACTGGTCCTCTGATGACGACGACTCGCCAAGGGATCATTAATCTCAATATAGACAATGATCGCTGAACTTGCCAGGTAAGCTCAGTAAGTTCGGGAGTGATGACGATGGCTTTTGGTGCCCAAAGCCTAATCCACTTCACGCGGATGATGATGGATGAGGAAGTGGGATTCTAGTTAGCACTGGTCTACTAATGACGATGACTCACCAATGGATCATTGCTCTCAATACAGACAATGATCGCCGAACTTGCTAGGTAAGCTCAGTCAGTTCGCGACTGATGACGACGGCTTATGATGCCCAAAGCCTAATTCGCTTCGTGCGGATGACGATGGCTAAGGAAGTGGGAGTCTAGTCAGCATTGGTCCGCTGATGACGATGATTTGCTAAGGGATCATTGCTCTTAATATAGACAATGATCGTTGAACTTGCCAGGTAAGCTCAGTCAGTTCACGACTGATGAGACGACTTCTGGCACCCACAGCCTAATTCGTTTCACGTGGATGACGATGACTGAGGAAGTGGGAGCCTAGTCAGCGTTGGTCCGCTGATGACGACAACTTGCCAACGGATCATTGTTCTCAATACATACATTGATCGCCGAACCTACCAGGTAAAAGTCAGCGCTAGTCCGGTACACTTCGCAACTGACGGATCATACTTCGCAACTGACGGCGATGGCTTCTGGTACACGAGACCTAATCCACTCAGTGCGGATCACAAAGGCCGATGGATTACGAGCAAAAGTCAGCGCTAGTCCGCTAACACTTAGTAAGACATTAAAGACAATGAGTGGGGAGCCTGATCAACCCCTGACCAACAACGATTACTGCTAGTTAAACCCTAATATGTCACAGGAACAAAACAAAACAACAATATATTTTGACTGACGAAGACAGGCATCCCACCTTGCAGTGCAAACTCTACGGTTTACAGAGCAACTAAAGTAAACACGAAAATATGGGTAAAAACAACACTTTTATTCAAAAAACATTTCTATATGTTATCTGTCCAATAGATGACGTTACAATCATTCTAAGGAGAAACATCATCCTCATCAGTAAGCCTCACGGTGCCGGAGCCCTCGTCTCGATTGATCGGCCCCAAAACAGCCTTCCTGTAGCGAGTAAAGTCAAGGTCAGTACCGGGATGCTCTTCCCTAATCAGGTCCAGTCTACCACGAACGACCTCGAACGAGATTATTGGCCTTCTGCCTGACACGTCGGAGTCCACTGCGCCCAACAAGGCCTCATAGTGCGAGTGCTCATCCGCCAGCAACCGCTCCGCCCCCGTGAGCGTGGCGATGCCCCTCATCAACTGTGGCTTCTTGCAGCTGCCTTTTGACGACCCATTCTGCCTCTACTCGCTTCCTTTCGGCCTCCATGCCCTTGCAGTTAGCGACAGTGCCAAAATCCTGCAACCGAACTTTCAAGGAGTCTGCCTGATAGAGAACGTCTGAATATGACATCTACAAATCCGCGAAGGCATTCTCCAAAGTAAAAACCCTTCCACGGGTTTCGAGGTGCAACGAAATAGGGTCGTATGATTCCAGGGCACGAGTAACTGTCCTGAGACCGCGATGATGCGATACCTCAACACGCTGTCCAACTTCCTCCCCCGCTAAGTCAGCAAGGGGAATCAGATTATCTGTAGAAAGGCCGCGACCCCCCAAGGGTGTCGCTTGTGCAGACCACGACATACTAGGGGGAGAAGCCGCCTTGACAGAAGTTTGCCTCTTCATCGGGACAACAACAAGAAGTACATTCGCCTCAAATTCAGCAAGATCGAAGGGACTGGGCAAGGCCAGACTTCTCTTCCTCGTACGACGAGCAAACACCCCCTCAGCAGGTGAACCTGACATGGGTTGAGCACCATAAGAACACCACAGTAGACCGCAGCGTGAAACATTGCCTGGCATTATGACTTCCTCAATGGAAGTCAAAGGGAGCTTGAGAAACTCCCTCTCTATCCACTTCTCTTCCTCGCTGAGAGACGAAATAACAAACCTCCCTGAAACAAAGTAACAACGTTAGAACCAGTATCACAGAAGGAACATATAGAAACATGCACACGTCGACGACCAAGAGACTCCAAAGATCAAACTGGAAGTATCGAGACACTCTATGACTCCCGAGCTTGAAGTAACCAAAATCCATCGAAGCAAATAACCATTGCTTCTCCCAAGATTAGGCGATGTCCGCTGCCAGCCGCAGACAAGAAGGACACTTCAACACACAGATACCCCTAGATTCCAATCGAGCCTTGGTTAGATGGTGGATCACCAATGAGGTCAAACGGAGGCCAGTGTCATGAGCCCTCAGAAGAATTGCGAGCAGTATCTTGAACCCGCTCGACACCATTTGAGCGGGAGGCGTTCGAAAATGAGTAAAGAAGCACCAAACATCATCTGGCACTGGAAGCTGGAGCCCGAACTCGAACATGCCACGGTGCAAGCCTATGAACCCATGAGGAGACACAGTCGGACCTAAAACTCCAAACGCGAGAACAATTTGCAAATGTTCTAGAAGGCGGTACAAACTACGAAGCCTGGCCAACTCATTTTCGTCGACCAAACCACCTTCGAAGAAATTAATACAAGCAAGGGATAACGGATCCTTGGAAAAAAGTTTAACGTTGTCCGCCATTAAAAGATAGCACAAATTACAATGGGAAATTCTCCTCAAGACAATGAATATTTCTAGGGAAGGCAAACCACACTTTCCCTCCTTGAGCAGTCGCGTACCTACTAATGTCATGCGCCGCTCAAAACGAATGTTTCGAGTCCAATCATCGCGACGGTACAGTTGTCTTTTCAAAGAGTTAGTGGACCGACTTAACGCCCCACTCACTTGGGGGGAATAGCTGATGATACATAAAAATGGTCACACCTCTAAGCCATACACGTGTCATGATGATCTCGAGGAAATACGAGCCCCATCATCAGCCCAAGACTGAACAGGCCCAAGCGATTCTAAGCCCGCTCAATTCAGTCTGCCAAGTGGACCCAAACTCTCATAGCATGCTAGGCCCATATGTCTCACAACTATCCTCAATACCCATAAGTCCCACTAAGGCAAATATTTCGAGGATCAACTTCGGACAGGCAACACCAAGAAGCAAATACCAGAGTACATTCCACACAGGGAAACTCCCTTCCACGAATTGCTCTTGGATTTGGAACTATCTCCCACGTATCTAAGAGCACAAGGCTAACAGAAAACTTCACTCTTACAGCCCGACTCCTAATTAGAGAAGGATTTCCACGAAGATCTCTTTCCTAATCTACGCCTACAATGGCCTGGTAGAACTCGCACTCCTTGCACTATAAAAAAGACATGAGGTTGGTAAGCTAAGGTACTCTAAAAATTCCCTGTTACAACATTACACCTTCCTTCGATCCCTATCTGACTTTCGTATCGGAGTGTCATCAGCCACCACAACGGTGGTTTGTGGCTCACGTGTGTTACTTGTGCAGGTCAACAGGAACCAGGTCAAAGCAGAGAGCAAAAAACGTCTGCATCAATAGTTATGCCCAGAAGAATAACAAGTAACCTCTGCGAATATTTAGTACCAACTTCACATGCGAACTTCCAAGCATCATCCACCTTCATCAACAACTTCAATATTCAGAACGAACCTTTGGTCCAATCTTATCTGCAAATATAGTCATGCCCAGAAGAAATAACAAGTAACCCCTGGTAACTTGTTGTTCATTTTGAAGAGATTTGTTGTTTCTTTTGAAGATATTTAGTTCTACTCACTTTCCCACAACAATGCTCCTAAATAAATTTCATCTCCACAGAACTAAGGTTTTTCTTGACATGCTTTTGTGTTTCACTCTTTTGAATCCCTAAACCATTCACCAACAGTTACATACATTCATCTGCCTTCATTTGACTTTTTTTTACCATAACCGATTTACCAACAATCGACAACTGAGTGATACGATAGACGTCATCGATGGTGATGGTCATCTCTCTAAGAGGGAGGTGACATATGTTGGTTGCAGGTTGCCAACGCTCGATAAAATCACAAACGGTCTCCCTATCGATATTATCCTTACAATGGTCAATCAACGGTCGTAAACCACTCTTATAGACCATTGAAAATACTTCTCTCAGCTCCTCAATCAACTTCAAAATTATAAAGTTCTTTATGTTGACATTTCAACTCTCCATGTTCCTAAATACAACAAACAATAAGAAAAAATAGTCAATGTCCAAATAATGTAAAAAACAATAAGTACTGAATATTTTAAAAACTTTAAAATATTATAATTACCTCCTCACCAGCCCAAATGGACATAGAAACACGACCATCATAATCCTCTAAGATGGAGCCATCTTTGGGACTACTAAGATAATAAACTTTGTCATGTTCTTCGTAATCAGGTTCGACAGAAATAACCGGTTTCTCTTGATTTTGAAACTCCTAATTTCCCTCACTTTCTCCATCTTGATGACCATTCACATGCCCCTTACCCTTCTTCACTTCCTCAACCTCATGTGCAACACCCTCACCAACAACACCACGTTAATTTTGCGGTAGCAATAGGAGTGTCGTTGTTTCATTCGAGTCAATCAAATTATTCCCCTTTACATCCCGTTTCATCTTTTTTCTCCCTCCGTTCTTGTATTTTTTTTCTCTTCTATAGTTTATTTATTTATTTTTATTGAAATGAAATTTCTCAAAGACGTCGTCGTCGGTCGTCTTTGAACTGGATGATCCCCACTACTTCTATCATCACCACCACTAACACCACCAACCAAAGAAGACACAACGTCTTTGTTTATCTTTATCATACTAAACATTTAAACAAAATGAAAAAATTAAAACAAAACAAAAATGAGGCATGAAAGTTGGAGGATTATTGCAGTTAATATTGGAAATGGCTTGCTGCTGCAGCTTGGTGTTATTGGTTTTTTTAATTAAAATGAATAATTAACTCAAAAAGATGATTACAAAAAATTTGATGGAACCATTGGAATTGAAGGAATCAAACCATTCTAAACGGTTCGAGTTAGGTTTGGTCCCAATGTTCAAAATGAGAAAATTTAGACTGGACAGGATCCATTAAATTGAAATAGTTCGAGATAGGTTCTTCAAAAATTGGAACCAATCCAGAATGTGCCCACCCTACCGAATATTGTACTCCTTTTAAGTTTACTTTCAACAAAAAGAGTATTTGGAATTTGTTTAGTTTTGGATTGACAACATGGTTTGGGCAGATGGAGTGTATTTTGGGCTTGAAGTGCAATAGAAAGACAGTTGCATGGGTTCAGATAGTTTTGCCTATGATGGTGTATACTAAAATATGTTGATTTTGACATAAGGGTATCCGTGGTGGATGGTAACCATGATAAATGTGTACAACCACTGTAAAGGAAATTGAAGTACCATGATCACCAATCGCTGGTAGAGTTCGCTAGGGGTGGGCAAAGGTCGGTCTGGTTTGGTTTGAGGCCCAAACCACTTTCAGACCGAATTCATTCGGCCAATGGTAACTTGGTTGTGGTGGTTTAACCATCTTGGCTTCTATACCCACTGGCGGCAAGCTTGCCTTTCAAACAAAAAAAAGATCGAATTCATTCGGTTGGCCCAAATCTCAAGCCGAAATCGATTGTTTAATTTGTACACGAGGAAATCGATTGGGCCGAATTTCGGATTGGTCCAGTTCGGTTGGGCCAAAATTTCGGGCTCAAGAAAATTTGTTTTATAGGCCCATTTTGGCCCATTTTTAGAGAGAGAGTTCTATTTTGGGATGGAGCAACTGAGAAGACAGAAATATAAGTGTTTTTTTAAATTTATTCATATAGACAAATCAATTAAATAAAGATATCTTTTGACTAAACCAACAACCAACTTTGCAAGAAACATAGACCATTCAACTCATTTGAAGTCTCTCGTTCTCTTATCTTCCCTTCGTCCTCCCTACAAAGTTCGTCGTCAATGGTGGTAAAGTCAGATCTTTCTCTTCGAGTCTCTGATCTTCTTTTTTCTTTCTTGGAACTTTTTTTTTTCTTTATTTTCTTTTGCACTAAAAGAAAGAAAGACAACGAAGAGAGTGAAGTAGGTCTCCGCGCACCCAACTGTCAAGAGTTTGAAAGTGATTCAAAGGGGCATTAGCGGGGGTTTTGATGAGTGATTGCAAAAGAGCAGATGAAAGGTTTCGATAAGTGATTGCAAAGAGGAGGTGTTTCATTACAGAGGAGGATGAGGTTTTTAGGTTTAATTTAGGGTTTGAGTGAATGACGCCGGACATAATCTCGATTATCCTGCAGGCTAGCTTCAACAAACAATTCGCAAGGAAAGAACACAAGAGAATTGCCCAAAAAACACAGAGAAATAACTCTAATGTTCAATTTAAATTATGCAAATCAAATGGTATCTCTAAATCAGCCCACAATCCAGGCTTTATAACTAAACTCGTCATTATTAGAATTTTACCAAAAATAGCAAAATCCCAATAATCATGCTAAAACAAAATACGTAATAAAAGAAATAATTTGCCAAGAATCTAGCCCAAATCGGGTTCAGAATCACTTCCTAAACTATAAATGAAATATTACTATAAAAAGGAAAAAACTACTAAAATTGTGAATTCAAAAGGGTAAATAGTAGATTTTGTCCTCGAAAAGATGATCAACGAGAGTAGTTGGTTGGCTACAACATGCACACCAAAAAGAGCTTTCCGAATTGGGGTCATATGAGCGATTCTGATACCTGTAGCCAAAGTTATGGCCAAAATACCGAAACGCACCCAAAACATCCCCAATTAAGAAAAAGATCACGATTTTCTGCTATCTTTGCGCTGATCTGCCAACTCATGGTATCTCAGCGCCAACAACGTGCTATCTAACAACTCAACATCATCTGACTCGGATCCTCCTGCATCAGTGAATGAGTTAGGGTAAGGGTTTGTTTTGAGTTTTTGGGGTGTGATTCAGTGTATTAGGGTGCACACAATGCATTTGCTGCACTAATATTGCTCTCAACCAATCGTCCCTTGAATCACTTTTTGGAGTCAGTAGACTCTTACGAACGATCATAGTCCATGGCCATCTCCATACAACACATCTCCATCTTCATCATTGTCATACACAGGCTCTCCAAGCTCATCAGTTTCGTCTACCACGTCTTCTTCAATCAGGAGATTGTTACCTTTTTGAATAGCAAGCTTTTTGCACTCAGTGCTCTATGTCCCTGTTCACCACATCTAACATTTGAGTTAAAATTAACCTGCGATGGCTGCTGGGCAGGACGGGATTCATGAGGGCGAACTGGCCGACTACTATGGTTACTGTTGATCATAAGCCTCCTGTTCTGCTATTTTTCCACAGAAACTACACGCTGGTATGCTTCAGAGACAGTCCACAGTGAGTGAAGGTTGAGGACATCCTGCAAGGGCTGCCGTAATCCTCCCAAATATCGTGCCACCATCTGTTCTTCCGTCTCAGATAAGTCATTCCGGGCTACCAATTGATAGAACTCCTTCGTGTAATCATCAACTGATCTCGTGCCTTGCCTCAACGAGTGAAGTCGTTGAAATAAGGTCTGAGTGTAGCCGAAAGGAAGGAAGTGACCCTTCATCTTCTCCCAATTAGTGATCTTGGCCTTGCCTTGCCTGTCTCGTGATCGCCTCAACTGCTCCCATCACGCATATGTTCTCCCTTTGAGTTTGATGGCGACCAATTTTACTTTGACACAATCTGGAACTTCCTTATATTAAAAATACGCTCTACTTCATTAAACCAATCTACGAATCCTTCGGCCTGTAACGTACCAGAAAACTTGGGCAGATCCACTATGAATTCGAGTTCTCCATGACAATCCTCCCGACCACGGTGCTCCCAAAATCGAGCATGATTGCGATACGAGTTTTCGAAACTGGAATCAGAATCGTGATTTTCCATCTCACGATCACCGAAATCCTGAGTCGTTAGACGCCAGGTTAACTCTGCAACTTGTCTCTTTAAATCCTCAATCATCACATCCTAAACGTTACGATCACGGTTTGGAGCTCCCTCGTTCGAAACCTGTCCGCGATGACCACGACTACCAGCCATAGAAACTGATGAAATCTCACCCCAAGAAAATGTTGAAGCTCTGATATCAACTAACGCCGGAAAGAATACCGATTATCATACAGGCTAGTTTTAACAGACAATTCACAGGGAAAGAACACAAGAAATTGCCCAAAAAACACAGAGAAATAACTCTAATTTTCAATTTAAATTATGCAAATCAAAGGGTATCTCTAAATCAGCCCACAAACCGGGATTTATAGCTAAAACTCATTATTATTAGAATTTTACAAAAAATAGCAAAATCCCAATAATCATGCTAAAATGAAATACGTAATAAAATAAATAATCTACCAAGAATATGGCCCAATTCGGGTTAAGAATCACTTCCTAAACTATAAATGAAATATTACTATAAAAGGGAAAAAACTACTAAAATTGTGAATTAAGAAGGGGAAATAGTGGATTTTTGCCTTGAAGAGATGTGCAATGAGTGTAGCTAGTTGGCTATAATGTGCGTGCCAAAAAGAGCTTTCCGAATTGTGGTCATATGCGCGATTCTGATACCCGTAGCCAAAGTTATGGCAAAAATACCTAAACGCACCCAAAACTGCCCCAATTAAGAAAAAAATCACGATTTTCTGCTATCTTTGCGCTGATCTGCCAACTCATGGTATCTCAGCGCCAAGAATGTGCTATCTGACAACTCAGCATCATCTGACTCGGATGACAACTCAGCATCATCTGACTCGGATCCTCCTGCATCAGTGAATGAGTTAGGGTAAGGGTTTGTTTTGAGTTTTTGGGGTGTGATTCAGTGTAACAGGGTGCACACAATGCATTTGCTGCACTAATAAAATATTGACAACTATTTATATATATAAAATTATTTGGTCGGTTCAGTATTTAATCTGTCGGTTTAGAACCGTGGATCGATTCCAAATCTTTCACAACTGGTTTCGGTTTTAATGATTCCCTTTTCACTCCTTTTTCGGTTTGGTTACCGAACTGTAATTGAAAACCGGTTCGATTGGTTAACTGAAATTAAATTGGTTTATGCCCACCCCTAGAGCTGGCAAAATTGACTGAAGCCTGGTGCCCAGTCTTGATCCAACCCTTAAAAATGATGGCCTATACCCTAATAAAACTCATTGTGTATAAGAATTGGGCCAACCCAAGCAGCTAGAAAAATAGCCCAAAGCTTGATACCTGACCCTAATCCAGCCTTTAGAATTGGTCCCAACTATAAAAAAAAATCCCTAGCTTAGTAGCTCAGTTCTGTACCCGGTTCCAAGCCAAATCCATATATAAGCTAAAGTTTATTATATATTATGCAAAACATACATTAGGAATGAACAAAACATGTAAGAATTAGAGAATAACATAAAATGAAGTCATTGGTTCTTATGGTATATCATGCCTTACATAAAATATGCAATTATATTTATATAGAAAACTATGAAGAATCACTTAGCCATGGAAAAATAGTAACAAAATTGAATCTTCAGGAGAAAAATATAATATTCCTATTAACAGAACTTCTCAATACAATTTTTTTATATATTTTTTCAAAAATTTTAGGTGTTATAACTTTAGTTGTATCCACTAATACGACACGAAACCCTTAAGGGCTATAGGTCAAGGGTTTAGGTTTTCAAAAAGTAATATGGCTCGGTTCGGCCCTTTACATAATAAAAAGTTGTTTTGGGCCGGCCCAAAAGACAAAATGGGCTCTATGTTTAAGGTTGGGCCACGCCAACCTTACCCTTTTGCCAACTCCACTTGTTGGAACTTTACGAAACCTAAAGGAAATAATATAGGGCCTGTCAGACACATGGTCAATGTGTTGGGCACACATCCGATACATTCGAAACTTGGTTAAGATACAATCAAGACTCAATAACTAAATTTATTTTATTTTATTTTTACTTTAGATCCGTGCGAATAATCAACCAATTTAATGGTTGTTGATCTATCTGAAGTGAATGAATCTTTCAATTGAGATTCAAGATAAATAGAGCAAATGACCACTAAAGCATAGAAATAGTTTATGATTCTTCTTAATCTTTGCTTATATTCTTCTTTACTTTTTTTTTCTCTACTTTGTTTTTATCTTACAATGGAGTATCATCTTCTTCTCCGCCTTTGCAGATCTTCTTCTTTTCTACAGTTTTTTTCTTTTTTGTGTTTTTTTTACTTGCAATAACGATGAAGACACTTTATTAGGTTATTGTTTATGATTATATGACATATTAAAATAAAATAATATGACTTGTCAACTTTCAAAATACTTTATGTATATGTAGGCTTACAAAAAAAATCACTTATACAATGTATAATACAATATAGAAAATGTTCACTCAACTATTTTAATATGTCTCTATTGGTGTAATGGTTGGAAGTTTATTATTTTTAGTAAATGACCCGAGTTCGATAATCTTATAATGCAATTTTATTAGTAATTGCAAACATTAAAAAAATTGTTTGGTTTAATAAAAACTTATTTTGGTCCTCTTTGAGCGTATGATTTCTTGATGGTTATTGACAATTATTATTTCTGTCATTATGACTTGCCCCTACTTTTTTGTTTTCAATGAAATTTTATATGTAATTGCAAATATTAAAGAAATGAATTGTTTGTTCACGTGGTATAAAACCTCCAAATAAATTTTGAAATTAATATCTAAAATAATAACTATAGAATTCAATGAAAATATATGCCACTAGCCAACTTGTACAAAATTGAGCCTCATATAAATCATTTTTTCTATGAAATTGCATTAGGATTTTATTATGTTCACAAATTTTAGATTTTGTTTTTAGCTTCAACTAGATACTTATGCTAATTATTTTATGATTTTAGTTATATATTCTAGTTATTACGTTCGTTTGCCCCTTGCTAAAGTTATCGATATTGTGAGCTTATTTTGGCTTAAACAATGAATTCAATTTGATATATACAATGTATTTTTAATACTTGTATTTTTTTTGTTTATGAATTACTAGCTAGGGTAGGGTGAAAAAATTGTGTCCACCCTTTATAACGACTATTATTAATTAAAAATTATTTGTGATCCCCCCCTCACCCCACGGCTAAAATACTGGGTTCACCATTGTCTCCGAGTCTTAGTTTTTGGAAAATTGTCGAGTCGGTGTGTCGTGTCTGTGTCCATGCATCCTTGGTTCTATCTGATACCATACCTACTGGAAAATTTTGCTAAACTTATGAAAGATAGAACGATGGGGAAATATGTGTCTAGCACGGCGCCTGATTTCAAAAGTATTACTGAAACTTTTGTAATTTATCAATTTCGAGCAAAATAGTGTTGGTTCCTAACTTCTTATTGGTCTTCATATCGGGAGAGGAGACTTGATGTTAGGTATTGTGTTGTTAGATGATGATTTATGGATCTTCTTCTGTTTCAAAGTGAAAATCCTTTGTTTCTCATTAGTTAAATTGTTCTGTTATTTCTAATTAACTTCAATTAAAGAAATTATTTGTTCATATTAAGTGATTACAAAAATCCGGCAAAGATAAGAAGAGGAGCACACAGAGAAGAGAGAAGGGGAGAGGACGATTGAGTGCGATCATCATGCTAGAGCTTTACCTTAGCTAGCACCGATCCCTTTAGCTAATTTTCTTTTTACCTACAAAGTAACAGCTATAACTGTTGGTGGTTCTACAATGTTTCTATCAAAATTCTGCAATAAAAAAAAGTTCTAATTGATTATTCTGACAAATAAAATTTCATAATATATATATATATATATATCATTTCTTTCAAATTACTTGGTAAAAACCTCTCTATTGAATCGATCCTCTCCTTTTATGCCTTTGGTTCCTTGCATGTCTATGGTGCTTATTTTGTATGGTGACCATGCCTTCTTCCTATTCTTTGATTTGATGCTTGACCATGGAAATTTCTCTTTAGCTTGTGAGTTGTATTGTCTTCATGAGTGAGTGGTCTGTTTAAATGGGATGACAATGCAACCATGTTGTGAGATTGGCTTGTGATCACTCTTAATGTGGATGGATTCTGAGATAAAAGGATCTCATAACCATCATAGTATGACTCCATTCCTTCGCCACTAATTGCCATATATACCATCCCACCTCCAATGCTTCCTCCACTTCTTGCAGAGTTGTAGATGTCCATATAAACGCTATTCAAGAATGCATCTCTACCACTTACAGAGTACCCTGGATCTCTGCTTGATTTCCCGAATTCTGCGAAAACCAATGGCTTTTTCAGTATTGTCTGGGAATCTGTTAGGTGACTAGAAAACCATTTCTGCATGAAAGCTAGCTGAGCATCATCACTTTGTCCTGACAACCTGCCAATAAAAAAGTTTCATGTTAAGATATATCTAGCATTTCATTTCCAAGCAGATTAGATTTGAAGAATGGGGAATATCAAGTACTTACCAAATGTCGGGATAGGCATGTATGGTAGAAAAATCAATTTCTTTGATAAGGTTTTTTGTAATGAAATCTGTCCCAACTTGGTAACCAGGATTGATTTGCTTCTTTCCTGGCGTTGAATCTCCATAGAATCCTTCCATGCCTATCTCAAGTAAGTGTTTGTTGTCAATGGACTTGGCATAAGTTGCCATCTCTTGAACCCAATTCTGTTTATATCAAACATGCATAATCAAATAAGCGTGATTTTAATTATAGGCCAAAATCTTGGTTGCTGAAGTACTTGCAAAGAAATTATTTATTCATAATGAGAGACCATTTTATCACTTGGCAAAATGCTGACATGCACTACACCAAAAACAAGCATACTGTTTTTTCCTGAATAACAACTATTCATAATGAAATACTATTTATTCACAGCATACTCACGTTGACTGTTTTTCCTGAATAATCTGCTTGACAACAAGGTTCATTAATCAGCTCCCATGCCATGATTGTTGGGTCATCTTTATAGGCAATCCTAGATATGGTGTTGAACCGTGTCAAGACATTCTGCACAACAAATAGATGGCTAATTACATTGATCAAACAGAAGATATCAAGTGTGTAAGTCATATATCAACGAAGGTTGAGGCAAACAGTGACGGACCCAGGATTTTGGTTTGGGGGGGGGGGGGGGGGGGGGGGAGGGGGGTGGTGGAATGGAAAGCCAATAACTTTTCCCAGCTCGGGCTGATAATTTGATAACAAGTTCCTACTAGCATCAAGTAGACACTCACATGAAAAAAGTATAAATTGCAATTACATTCGTCGTAAACTTGATGTAGAAAAAAATATAAACTTGATCTATTACTAACAACGCGAGTGAGATATATCAATATTGAACTTGGGCCAATTGAAAATACTATTGAATGACAAACCACTATGCTGAGAGTTTATTATATCTATATATCTATATATTATTATTAATTTTAATTTTAGGAAATGCT
The DNA here is from genome assembly GCA_963556465.1 of Berberis vulgaris. Classification (NCBI taxonomy): domain Eukaryota; kingdom Viridiplantae; phylum Streptophyta; class Magnoliopsida; order Ranunculales; family Berberidaceae; genus Berberis; species Berberis vulgaris. The sequence goes on along the minus strand of OY747124.1, from coordinate 73,737,043 downwards.
AGGTATATAATAAATTTTTTTGGAAGTTGAGCGGGGCAGCTGCCGTGCCGCTCTTGGTCCCTCTGTAGGTCCGCAGTGGAGTCAAACATTAGAAATGTATACCTTGACATGGTTCTTGTAGTAACCCATTACTACTGGGTTTGTGTAAAATTCATCGTGGCCATTAACTTGGACACCTGCATTTTTCACCCATTGTACGTACTGTGGTCTTCCTCCATAGTCATTGTAGTTGTTAATTAGGCTCAAAACCTAACGAACCCCATACTTCCGTGCTTCAGAAATAACAAAATCAAGCGCCTGAAGATCATGTTAAAAGTACGTTTACCAATTTAGAAATTTTCTGATTTATTTTCATGCATTTAGTAACAATGAATTGAGCCTTATTCATCTTTCTGTTTTAAGCTATATATTAACCTGAAAGACGCGCTCATCATACACGCCAGGAGACAACTGTAAAGCACGATCGCCTCTGTCACTGAAAGCCCATGTCCTACAAACCGTGAGACCTGCAGCAGATGCATCCTGAAACACTTCCGATACCTTGTATCTCTCAGTTGGATCGGCTGCTACGTTCATCATCCAATATGAATTGAACCCATTGAAGAGAAAGTAGAATCATCAAGAACAAATTGGGTATTTACTATGCTAACAAAATCTCTAGGCACTTGGGCTCCACAAACTATAGCAACTAAAAAAACTGAAATTCCCCAAAGGCAAATGTAACCAACTCCAGTAAAGGACATTTTTTTTTTAGAGTTTTGGAGTCAATTTATAATTTTTTTGATTGGTAGAAAGCAATAGAAAATAAAGTTGGAGGAGATTGGTGGTTGTGGAGAGTTGAATAAGGTTTTAGTGGGTTATATATAGAGTTGAAGGAGATTTGTGGATGGAAAACTGTATTGAAGATGATTGGATTGCTAAAGGTCATCACGTCAGCAGAATATACGCAGGAGTTTTGGGTCAAGTAGTGAGATCATAAATGGAGGTTTTACCAACTATAAATAGGGTTTTTGTAGATATAACATGATCATAAGAGGGAGGGTTCATTGGAAATGGATATAGGTTTTGCTGGTTAGTAAGTTGGTTATAGTTTCAAAAAACATGTTTGATGAAATTCAGATTTGGGAAAAAGGCAAGGAAATGAAATGAGAGAACACGCAAGATAATAATCGGCCTTTTAGGAGTTCTGTAGGTAGGTTCTAGTTAGCAATTCAGTTCACGAAAAAAAAAGTTTGATACAGAATTTGGTAATATTTATGAGATTTTTATCAAAACATTTTTCTAATTGTGACCGAACTGAAAGTGTATATGATCATTTTTGGCCCAAAATTTGAAAAATGCAAATCAAATTTCTAACTGAGTAAATATCTATGAACACACACACACATATATATATATATATATATATATATATATATATATATATTATTTATTTACAGACCAAGTAAATATCTAAGTATATACCTCCTCTAACCACTTCAATGTTAGAGATGTCCATTTAAGATAATATCCTTGACCTATTTTGTGAGAACTGAAAAAAAAAAAAAGTACTAATCCTGTTTCAAGTTGTTAGAGGTAAAACCTATAAATGTAAATAATGTTTGTTTTTGTTGAGAATCACTGATATCCATTCGCTTTTTTTTGGCACAGGTATAATTTGCGGATGATTCACGAAGCCTGTAAAATCCACTTGATGTTCCAGACTTAAACGGATGCACATTAAGTGTCGAAGAAGGGTATAGTTGCAAAATCAGAGTGCTGTTAACTTGTGGGCTACTCCATCCACCTTAAATACTTTACTTGTGATACATAGTACATTGCATATACATTCAAAAAATATAGGTGACATGAAATGTAATCCCTTCACTGAAAAAAATATCATCTTGGATGGGCCGTATGTGACACATACAACAATATGTGAATGCAAGTGCCAACCTGTGGAGAATGTAATTTAACTTGCTCAATGCTAGTGGAACATGAGATTAGCTTAACTCGTCACTACAGTGGTGTTCCTCCTATAGAGTGAGATTGTATTTGAATCTTATTATTTTTCATTAATATAAAGGTTAAGGGTCTTCAAAAGCCTACTTGCTTTCCAAAAAAATAAAAAAACACATAGCATGTGTAACAAAAATTTTGCCCTCTCTCTATTGGGTGAACAATGGGTTTTTTAAATATATTAATTAATTTATTTATTCTTAAATCCGCATGCAACTGCTGGAAATGCTCTTATAGAAATTTATATCTCGTTATACTAAGGCCTATTTCTATCTGTTTTACTAAGGCTTTTGAGCGATGTAACAAAAAAAAATGTGCAATTCATATATATGTAGGCTGTTAATCATATATCAATATTCAATAACAAACAGCATGATGCATATATTGATTTTACTTCTAGCTAGATTCTTCGATATATGTATCATTATAGTTTCACATGAAACTTCTATGTAAAGACTACTTGTATTTGGGCATTAGAAGAGCTCATGACAACATGTAAACTCCACGATGTAACTGCCAATCCTTTTTAGGGCAGCAAAACCTGGAAATTGATCTTGTCCTTACTATTTGATGTGGGTGCGTTCTGTTGCAAACTTAGTTGATGACATAATTCACTTTTGCGGGTGCAATCAAATACATGTGATGGCCTTTATTAAATGAATCTAATATTTATATCATGAGATCATTCAAACTACAAATAACTGCCATTGCCATGTGAAAGAAAAATTACTTCCCCTTACCAAGCTATCCCGAACACTCCAAAATCTTGCAAGATTACCTTGCGTGTTCTCTCCATTTCATTTCACTGGTACCTCTTTTTCTTCTCCATGTTCTAAACCACGATGTTCTAAACTGCATGACATGTCAATCACATGCAAACACATGTATTTGACACTTTTACATTAAAAAAAAAAGAGAGAGAAGAGTTAAAATCATGCATATTGATCTATGGTGGCATGGTCCAAGAACAAGTAAATGTGGAGGGTCAGCTAGCTTGGTTAATTTAATTGCAACTTTTGAGTTTTGAGTACTGAGCTCTTGAGTTTGATGTTTCTGCATTAAACTTATTTTTAGAAGGCCTAAGCTCAAGATGCTTAATTCCTGAGTGAATGTGATAATGAGTTTTGGTGATTATAGGTAGGAAATTTCTTAGAAGTTGATGCATGGCATTTGAGAACAAGGAGAGATCAGTGGTCTCCTTCCTTTCCAAAACATCCCACCATCTTTTCATGCTTCAACAACCATTTCTTTAAACCCTAACTAACTAACTCCCTAACACCACCTCCTCCTCTTTAATATTGTTATCTTAAAGTAAAAGTTATAGTTATTGTTTAACCACCATTTTTATATATGCATGTCCCCACAACTGGTCCCAAAACCCCTGCAAATATTCTTATCTCTCACCTTTTATACTCCAATCATATCATATCCTTTCCTATATATACTCACTTAACCTTATTCACTTCACCACATCTACCAATCCTTACAAGTGTAACACTATCCTTTATTCATTTCCTTGCAAAACCAAGGCCATAGGAAATACTCAAATGTCTCTCTTCAGTACCATAATACACATTTGGACTTGGGGGATTTTTATCCTTGTAGCTGCTATACTTTGTGAAGCAAAAGTACCTAGCGATAAAGATTTTGTGAAAATAAAAAATACCAAATTTGTTCTTGATGATTCTGTTTTTCTCTTCAATGGATTCAATTCATATTGGATGTTGAACGTTGCAGCTGATCCTAGTCAGAGGTCCAAGGTCTCTGAAATGTTGCGCGATGCATCTGCCGCAGGTCTTACTGTTTGTAGGACATGGTCGTTTAGTGATGGAGGCAATCGTGCTTTGCAAATGTCTCCTTGCGTATATGATGAACGTGTCTTTCAGGTTAGCACCTTAATAAAATAATAATAAAACTAGTTAAGAATTATAAGGTAATAAGGAAAAGAAACATAGCAAAGCAAATTACTTACATTGAGAGCATATACAATGATCTTTCAGGCGCTTGATTTTGTGATTGCTGAAGCACGCAAGTATAGGATTCGTTTGGTTTTGAGTCTAGTCAACAACTACAAAGACTACGGAGGAAGGCCACAATATGTCGAATGGGCCAAACATGCAGGCGTACAAGTTCATGGGGATGATGATTTTTACACAAATCCAGTGGTAAAGGGGTACTACAAGAACCATGTCAAGGTATATATTCTTGTATTTTCCTTTAAACAAGTTTATCTATGCATGACATGCATATTAGTATCTTCCGTTTGATCCTTGTCAATACATGTCCATCTGCAGAGGGTTTTAACACGGTTCAACACCATATCTAGGATTGCTTATAAAGATGATCCAACAATCATGGCATGGGAACTGATCAACGAACCTCGTTGCCAAGTGGATTATTCAGGAAAAACTGTAAATGTGAGGAGGCTTTTAATTCTCACAAAATCAACTCATTACCCATGCAAGCTTATTGCTTAATTAAGCAGGAAACACCTACTGTACTAGATTTAATTTGGTCTCACTGATATACGTTTGACATAACAGGGTTGGGTTCAAGAGATGGCAGCTTATACCAAGTCTATTGATCCCAAACACTTACTTGAGGTTGGCATGGAAGGTTTCTATGGCGATTCAGTGCCAGAAATGAAGCAAATCAATCCTGGCTACCAAGTTGGAACTGACTTCATTACTAATCACCTCATTAAGGAGATTGATTTTGCTACCATACATGCCTATCCCGATGTTTGGTAAGTTAGTCACTTAATTTCTTCATGTTTTGCCTAAAATAAGTGTAGTTGATGATCTCTGTACTGAACCCTCTTGAATTAATATTTGTTGTTCACAGGTTATCAGAAAAGAGTGACTCTGATCAGCTTGTCTTCATGCAAAGGTGGTTATATCAAGCCACTTGACAGACTCCAAGTTGATACTGAAGAAGCCATTGGTTTTCACCGAATTCGGTAAATCAAACAAAGATCCAGGATACACTGTATGTGAGAGAGATACATTCTTGAATAGTGTTTACAGGAACATCTACAACTCTGCAAGGAGTGGAGCAACCATTGGAGGTGGCTTACTATGGCAACTAGTGACAGAGGGATTGGAATCATACCATGATGGATATGAAATCCTCTTATCTCAAAATCCATTAACAAGCAGAGTGATTTCAAGTCAATCTCACAAGATGGCTGCACTGTCCCATTTGTTAAATAAACCACAAGGTCATGATCTCTTGAACACTGATGAAGATAGCAAAATAGAACATGGTGGTGTCATGCTCAGTGAAGCACCACCAAACCGAAGAAATGGGAAGGCACATGAATCTGTTCCATTTGCATAAAAAGTAATGTTAGGGTTGATATACTTTCAACTGATTAACAATTGTGGGAATGTTCATTAATTCATTTTGTATGGAGTTATTTTTTATACTTACATTCAGGGGCGGACCCAGGATTTTAGTCGAGGGGGGGCAAAATGGAAAATACTTATTAGTTGATAATAGTAGTTATCAATGGTAAAGCCAATTTTTTTTTTTTACCGAAGCTAGTAACTAATAAAAAAAATCAACTATAAAAAATACAATTTTAAGCCAAAATAAAGTCACTATTGATAACCTTAGCCAAGAGCAAACAAGCATAATAACTAGAATATATAACTAATATCACAAAAAAGTTTGTCTAGGCAGCCAGACTTTATAGCCATTTTTTTGCCAGGCTAGAGCATTTTTACACCTTTACCCATTCTCTTTAAAATACAATCACAAACGTTATCTATAGAAGGGATAGAAATGTAAAAAACTTAAAACTTGACCAAAAAGTGGCTATAAAACCTGGTTGTCTAGAATTGAGAATTACAAAATAATTAGGATAAGTTCTAGGTGAAGCTAAAAAAAATTTGAAATTTGCGAATCTAATATGATCATAATATAATTTCAAAGAAAAAATAGTTTATATGAGGCTCAAATTTTATACGAGTTGGCTAATGGTATATATTTTCATTGAATTCTATCGTTATTATTTTAGATATTAATTTTAAATATTTTTTTGTTAGGGGTTTAATATTACTTGTGAAAAACAATTCATTTATTTAGTATTAATAAATTTTTATTAAACTAAACATTTTTTAATGTTTGCAATTACTAATAAAATTGCTAGGGGTAGGCAATGTCGGTTCGGTTCGGTTTTGAGCCCCAAATCGATTTCATTTGGTTTGCCCAAAACCAAAACCGAAACCGAATTTTGTATTTGTAAATCGATGAATTCGGTTGAACTGAATTTCGGATCGGTTCGGTTCGGTTAAGCCAAAATTTCGGGCTCAAGCACTTGAAAGACTTTCATTAAAACATGCCCAATTTTTTTACAGGCCTAATTTTTTACAGACCCAATTTTTAGCCCAAATTGAAAACTTTGATAAAAGGGGGGCGATTTAGTGCAATAAGGTGTATTGCAGTGCATTTGTTGCACTAATCAGGTATTGACACACACCTGTTAATTAGTTATTTATATATATATATATATCTAATTAATCGGTCGGTTCGGTTGGTTCAAAACCGTAAACCGATTTCGAACCGTTTATAATCGGTTCGGTTCGGTTTAAATTATTTTATTTCTACTCATATTTCGGTTCGGTTACCGAACCGAATTTGAAAATCGGTTCGATCGGTTAACTAAATTTAAATCGGTTTTTGACCACCCCTAAAAATTGTATTGAAAATAAAATAAAAAATGCACTCGAAGAGTATCGAACTCAGGTCTTTTACTAAAAATGATAAACCTCCAACCACTACACCAACAAAGACATGTTTAAATATTTTCATAAACAATTAACATATTGTATTCTACATTATATAATCGATTTTTATGACTAAAATATATATACTAAAAATATTTTAAAAATTGAGGGGGACAGCTGCCCCCCCTCGCCCCTTAGTAGGTCCGCCCATGCTTACATTCAAGTGCCAGCGAAATGAAATGTATTACTACTACATAAATTGCCGGTCTTGTTTTGAAGTGCTTTTTGCTCTACTATTCCAGACATTTACTTTGCCTCAACGATTTGAACTCAGTTCCTATTTCTGTGATCTTTATTTCTTTGGCAAAGTTATACATGACTAATAAAATCCTACATGATGAGTGGTTGAAAATAATTCATCCCCAAATTTTAGCTTTCCTCTTTCTTCGCTTAAACCCCAAATTTCCATTGAATGTTTTTTGAGGTGATAGGTGTGATCCATTGTGCAATTGGCTTAAGTAGACAAAACAGATAACAAAACGTCCCTTTTCCATTCATGCTCCACAACACGCTCAAGCGCTGCTTCAATAGCAGTAAGAAACAAAGGGGAAAAAAAATTCCAATATTGCCATGCGACTAAAAAACCGTTCTATGAAACCTGAACGATGCTATCTTCAAGGGCCAGGCCCTCAATCATCTTTGTCACCAAAGTTTCACTCCTTTTTTTTAGTAAGTTGAAGATTGCTGCACAATAAATCACAGCAGGAACTGATAGTGTAAGATGTGGAGTACCACTTGAAATTTATTGATGGCACAATCCAAACCATTATTGTGAGGATGGTGTCTTTAATATGATCAGACCCAGACGCACTATCCACAATATTAGCTGATAATATATTGATGAGTCATAGAATGTGTTGAAAACACAAAACAGTTGTAGTAGATGTTGCGAAAGAGTAAAACGATGCACAGTATTGTTATTAGAAAATTCAGCGCATGTGTATCCTAAAGTGGACTGAACTGTTTTTCCCACGCCTGCTGATAGTGATTGCTTTGTTGCCAAAATCTGTATAGAGTTTGTCTTCCTTGCTAAAAAAATGCTTCATTTCAAACTTTTCAAATGGATTGAAGCATTGCACTACCGACACTTATGAATATGAGATGAACCTGTTTCCTCAGTTGAGGTGAATATGTAGCAAGTCTCCTAAATTCAGAATATAGAGAAATACAAGAGAAATGGAGACTAGTCAAATGAATTGGATATGGTTTAACAGTCGAACATACAGAAATAATAGGACACTGATAGAACATTTTACCCAAGAGTACCGGGGTGCTTGTTTTTGCCTCTTAATGTAGTTACAAGTCTCATTCTCTCAAAATAAACTATATTTTTCTAGATCTCAGAATAAAGAAACACACTCTAATAGATGTGATTCTTTAATAATGTTTAGCGGTTTCTAAAGAAACCTGAGCCGAACCTACCCCTCCACTACACCACAAACTATAATTCTTCAGTAAGAGAGAGCAACAAACAACACTGACAGAGGAGCAGCAAACAACACTGCCATTGTAATTCTTCAACACTGCCATTGTAATTCTTCAACAAAGAACACTGCCATTGTAATTCTTCAACACTGACAAAGGAGACTGCCATTGTAATTCTTCAGCAAAGAACACTGCCATTGTAATTCTTCAACAAACAAACCACATTTCCATTGTAACTCTTGTAATTCTTGTAATTCTGACAGAGGAGGCTGCCACTGTAATTCTTCAATAAGAGAGAGCAACAAACAACACTGACAGAGGAGGCTGCCATTACAGCCCCAAACTACACCAAATTGGCACTTTTGTAACAACTCTCAAAACAGTATCACTTTTGAGATGTTACAATCCACCAAACAATTTCAAATCAAAACTAAATTTAGTTAAAAAAATTGAAAAACAGTAACACAAAAAAAATGATACAATAAGTTGGATCACCATGAATAGTATCACTTTTATAACCATACTCTTCATGGTGATACTATTATTGTATCATTTTGTTTGTGAAAATGTGTAAAATTGTTAGGTGAATTGTTACACTTCAAAAGTGATACTGTTTTGGGGGTTGTTACAAAAATGCCAATATGGTGTAGTGCCATCAATCCATGGAGGAAGACGAAATCCACACCGTCCCCCACAAACACCGTCCCAAGCAAATACCGTCCTCCTCAAGAAGGTCCCAAGCAAACATTGTCCCAAGCAACCTGCTGCAGCTATCACCAATGTTTACAACTAACATATTGTAACTTCTCAATAAGAAGACGTCGCTTAACTACTGAAACATATTGTCACAGCAACAACACCGTCCCCCCACTAGACAATGCAAACAATGACCAAACCCAAACTCCCACTTCATTCCTTACCTCTAACCATTCTTTACTCAACTCTGCTGCCTAGAAAAACCAAATCAGCAGCACCAAAATAGGGGCGAACATGGCAAAACAGAGTGTAAGATCCCTGCTCGTGACCTGCCATAAACTTGTCTCAATCCAAACATGCTTAGCAACCACAAATTTAATCCTTCCACACCAAAACAGTGACTGCAGGCAGCTCCCGAAACTAGCCATAAAACCAATGCAACACGTGAACTCAGTCGTGAAATATGTAGGCGGTGTGGCACCTATTTATTTCAACCAACCCTGCAATCCTCCTTGGAAGTTCATGCGCACCAAAGTATCTAGACCTCCCTTCCCTCTGAGCTCTGTGTTGGCATCCGCAATCGCATTAGCTTTTCTGTAAAAATGATTACAAACTACCTCCAAAATTCATAAAAAGGAACAACAACATTAACTATGAGCTATATCGAATAAACCGAGAGAAACATTTCTGCCAAATGGGAGAAAAGCAATCTCCAAATGCATAATCAGAGAGGACGAGCTCTCATACAACAAGAATAATCAAGTTCCTAACTTGCTAATAACACAAAAGCAAACGAAATCAACTACTATAATCTAACTCAAACACCGACATATTTACCATATACAAATTTATCCTCCTTGTCCTCTCCGGAATCATTGCCATCATCCCCATCATCCACAAGCTTAGCCGACTCATGACCCTGCTGCGTACCACTTCCAACATCAGTAACCAGTTGCTGATACAAAACACCGTAGTCAACACATTGATAGCTACAATAAATTTTTTATTAATAACCCTAGTCACTGTAAATGCAGTAGCATGCATGAGGCAAGTATATCTTCAAATCATATTCACTAAAGTTAGAGAAGCATTAAATTATATAGGCTCTGCTAAGTGGACAGGCTATGAAATCCTTACCACACTCAGAGCATGTATGCAAACAATGATCGCAGTGTTAGTAAATATAGCAAGTAGTATTGTAGCAGAACTACAGAACTTCCTCAGTTTACCAGATGTCCACATCCAAACCTGCCTCCTTACAATTGTGTTCCATAGACGAGCAAAAGAGTCAAGGTACTTCTTCCCATTACTATCATAAACATAAGAACCCTGCTTTGTTTTGTGGACCCAACCTAAGCTAGACTTTAGCTCAGACTAAACAAAAGGTTTCATCATTCTTGAATTTGAAATATAAATGATTACGTGAATGGTGGTACCTTGTCTAAAATGGTTCAAATGCAATCCTAAGAAGCTCCCTTATAGTTGTTTCTTTGAACTTAATCTTGCATTTTCGACATGTATTAGCTAAAAAATGGAATTTATGCAGTATGTATGCTGCAAACTTGATGAAAAAGCTGCTCAGAATTCTAGCTAAGCGCAGAGGATGCTAATTGACAATCCCTTCCAAAATCCTAATTCAGCAATAAAGCGCACACGAACACACACACCGCACATATAAAGTTTACGTGAAAAAGAACCTTAAACTAATGAGTAACTCCCTAGAAAACTATTTGGTGATTTCCTAATAGGAAACATCAAAAACCGAAAAAACATCATCTTCGGTAGTTTCATAATTGAGTGGGAAACTACTAAGAAACTAATTTTTCACAGTGGGAAGTTGGGGAAATCCTTTCACTATTAGATTTTTTAAGGACAGGCAGTCCAACCAATAAGAATGCCAACTGCCATTTTACTAGTTATTCCAATTTCTAAGAATCTGGCCAAGAGTTATGATCCCAGTATAAAAAAACACAAATATATGATCCCAAGATCCTTCACTCTCTGATATCAAAACCAAGATAGAGTTAAGAGCAGCACCGGAACTTACCTTAAGGTTGATGGACAGTTCATACACAGCTTCACTACCTACAAAGCGGCAGAAACATTCAAAGAGGACATGCCTTTTTACCTTTTGTACAACATCTAGCGAGGTTTCCATATGCTGGAAAATCACTTATGGTCCATAGCAAAATTGCTCTAAGATTAAAAGTATTTCCACTAAACGCATCATAGGCCTCCACTCCATTGTGCCACAAATGTTGCAAGTCTTCTATAAGTGGCTGTAAGTAAACGTCTATGTCATTTCTAGGTTGCTTTGGACCCGGAATCAGTAGCGTTAACATGATATTCTCTTTCTTCATGCACAACGCAGGAGGCAAGTTGTAGTTAACTAGCATCACTGGCCAACAACTGTATTTAGAACTTAACATGGAAAAAAGGATTAAAACCATCAGTAGAAAGACCAAGTCTGAGATTGTGTAGATCAGCTGCAAATGATTCCCATTTATCATTAACCAATTCCCATGTTACGAAATCAACAGGGTGCCGCATTTTTCCATCTTTGCTTTTATTATTGAAATGCTACCTTAAATCTGCAGCCATTTTTTCAGATCTAAACATCCTTTTGAATCTTGAAATTATAGGAAAGTACCTCAAAACTTTAACCGGAATACCTCTTCTAATCTCTTTGTCCTCTTAACTTTTTTCCATCTTGAAGCACCACATTTAGGACAATTGTCCAAGTCCTTGTACTCTTTTATAAATAGACAACAATCGTTCTCACAAGCATGAATCATTTCATAACCAATCTCAAATGACTTGAGAAACTTTTTAACCGAGTAAAACGACTTCAAAAGTACATTGTCCTGTGGAAGCATGTCTGCCAATGTCTCAAAAAGCTCACTAAAACTTTTATCAGACCATCCACTTTGAGTTTTAAGTCGATATAAAGCTACACTGGCTGATAGTTTGTTATAATTTGAACATTTCGGATACAAAGGGGTTTATGCATCTTTTAGTTTTGCTATAAAATCATCAGCATGTATGTATATAGTAGGCTCAATGTAGTCTTCATTAACCAACTGAGTAGGCTTCATATATTCTTCATAAAAAAAGTGGGCAGCTCTATATAAGTTATATGTCTCGTCGTTCCACATTTTTTTAGGAAAGTTGTCATCATCAATAATTATCTGCTCCCCATGCTCATACCAATATTTACTTTGTTTGTACTTGGCATCCATTCCCCTTGTAACCAAATGTTCAACAACAGTATTGTCACACTGATGCTCTACATTACAACAATCTATGCAAGGGCATAAGATCATTTTAGGATTTCCCAAGTTGTTTGTAACCATTTTCACAAAATTCCATGCTCCTTTCTCGTACTCGGGATCAGCTCTATGACAAGAAAGACAAGAAAAACCTATTCCTCTAAGACCTTTGACTTTTCAAATTCTATAATAAATATCTAACTACGCACAACTAGTTTTGTACCTGTGAGGACCCACCCAACCTTTATCCAGCATAATATATTCCTGTATTACTCAACCCAAACAACTCTAAAATTCAAACAAATAACTACTTAAACCTTCATGGGGTAATTGAAAGTTTCATATATATATATATATATATATATATATATATATATATATATATATATATATATATATATATATATATATATATATATATATATATATATAAGCAGTACTTGAAGACAAGTCCAATTTCATATACTAAATAGATATTCATATCAGTTCTGAAAGCATTACAAACTGGCAGCATAAATGTTAAACACAAAGACAAAAATTAAATTCAGACAACACAGTTAAATAGAGTACACTCAATCCTTCTCAGACTACCCTAATATGTACCTCATATTCCTTAAACTCAAAGCCAATAAATTCTAACCAGTGACACATTGAAACTAAAACAATTCAGAAGAGTAATAGTTAGGCAAAATTTAGATAAAGATCCAAGAATTTCTAAAAGACATTCACTACACCAAAAGGCCGTTTTAGCTACACGTAGATGGCCACGGTTCTTAGCCGTGGGTTCATTTGCCACGACTAATAACCGTGGCTATAATGGCCAACGGGCTAAAACCGTGGGCACAAACGTGTTTTGAACTGCCAACGACTTAAAACCGTGGCAATAATCACCACCCCATGGCCACGGTTTAAAACCGTGGGTTCATTTGCCACGGCTAAAAACCGTGGCTATAATGGCCAACGGGCTAAAACCGTGGGCACAAACGTGTTTTGAACTGCCAATGGTTTAAAACCGTGGCTAAACACATGTGTTTTGCACGTGCGTATGTGTGGAGAGAGTTTCGCGCTCTGGCTCCAAAACTATCGCGCTTTAAATTTGGCGAAAAAAATTGGGGAAAAAGAGCACAAGGAGCTATCCTCACTCGAATCCTCTTCACCTCCTCTCCAATTCTTCTCCGCCTTCTCCAAAGCCCTAATTCCTCTCTTCAATTTCCAACGACGAACTTCCTTCCCCGAGCGGATCGTTAGCTTTGTTGCTACATTCGCTGCTTGTTGTTGTGTTGACCCAAGTCGTTACGATGATTCAGATTCTGATGCCTCCTTCGGCTTCCGGCAGCAAGACTTGCAGGTTTCGAGAAGGAAGAAGAGGAGATGCAGCAAGAATTGACAGTGAAGATAGCTAGGGTTTTGGACGAAAGCCGAGTCTCCAACGCCATACACAATCGCAAGCTCAAGGAGTTCTCCGCACTCGAATCCTCTTCACCTCCTCTCCAATTCTTCTCGCGCATCCTCCGCACCTGCGGCTAATCTATTCAGGTTCCTTCATTCATTCATTCATTCAACTTTTCTACTCTTCTGTTTCTTGGTACAAGTTGTGGTTAGATCTCTGTAGAACTCGTTTGATTGATTTGTGTTTGTTTGCAGATGGACATGGACGCATTACGGGGAGCGATGCGACCAAGTTCTTCGCTCTTTCCAACCTCTCCCGGTCTGAACTCAAGCAGGTTTGTTCGTTTAGGGCTTTTGATCTCGAGTTGTCGTTTTAGGGTTTGTTTATCAGTTTCTGATTAGTTTAGCTGTAAATTTGAAGTCTGTGTATTTAAATACTAATGATTTAAGTATTTGTTATCGAATTGAAACAATCTGAAATGATGATTCAATATGCTTGATAGATAGAGTTGCATTATTACTTTGTTAAAGTTTGATGGACCTTTTCGTTTGCTGCAAGAGCAGAAATGTGTCGTTTTCTGTTCATTTGAGACCTAGCTACATAGGAGCTTCTTATGCTCGATTTGTTGTTAGGTTTCAGGTTAGTGATGGTGGAGGTTTCTCTTTTATTATATTGTCTTCATTGACTGTTACTGAAGTAGTCAGATGGAAAACCCTATTGTTGATGATGGAAATATGTTGCTTTTGCTACAATTATAGAATCTAAGTGATGGTAGTCATGAATGGGTTCTCTTCTCTTGTACTGTATTATGATATTTTTATTGGTAAATACTTGTTAGGAAGCTTTGGGTTTTGATGGGTTTAGCGGTTTTGAATTAATGGGGTTTCAGACTCGTGGTTATTGACGAGTTAGCTATGCAATTAAAATGGATAACGGACTCATAACGATGTATAATGATGTTTGACATTTCCTAGGATCGAATCTTCATAAATTTTTTTATCAGAGAGATCTATTTATTTATTTATTTATTTTTTCTGGTGGAATTTTAGGATGCTATGGAGAAAGCAATCAAGAACAAAGATGCTAAAGCAGTTGTACCTGCTATTGACATCATGTTTCAAGCCCTAAGGTTTGCATTCAGGCTGCAGATGGAAAGTTACTGATATTATATACGATGAAATGATCTAAAGGTCTTAACAACCTTTATCTTTTATCTTTTTGTATTTTTGGTTTTTTGTATCGGGTATATGTAGTGAATTTGGCTCAAAGATAGTCCCTCCCAAAAGAATTTTGAAGATGCTTCCTGAACTTTTTGATCACCAAGACCAGAATGTCCGTGCATCCTCCAAAGGACTGACACTAGAACTTTGCCGATGGATTGGGAAAGATCCAGTAAAATCCATCTTGTTAGAAAAAATGCGGGACACTATGGTAACCGTCAACCTTGATGTATTTCTGTTTCCTATTTGCTTGTTTTATCTGCTTTCTGAGCAATGAGTTGTTTTTTGGTTTTCTAGAAAAAAGAACTGGAGGCGGAGGTTGTTAATGTCACGGGAGCAGCAAAACCAACTCGTAAAATAAGGTCCATAATCCTACCTTTTGAAGAGAATTACTTTCAGTTCTTTTGTGTCAACTTAGGGATACTCCAAGGTTTGCAGGCACATTAGTGCGAGGTTTTTGCTGGGGGAATTTTGTTTCCTGTTTTGAGGTAAACTATTCTCCTATTCGTACCAATCCTACATTTTGAAGAGAATTACTTTCAGTTCTTTTGTGTCAACTTAGGGATACTCCAAGGTTTGCAATTTTGTGGCACATTAGTGCGAGGTTTTTGCTGGGGGAATTTTGTTTCCTGTTTTGAGGTCAACTATTCTCTTATTCGTACCAATCCCCTTGTGCAACTGTCTGGTTCTGATTCTAGACCACTTGTCAATAAGGGCCTTATTGAAAGCCGGTATTCATTATTTGGTAGAATTGATTATTTTTTGATATTAGGTCTGAGCAAGACAAAGAGCCAGAGCCAAAATCAGTCTCAGAAGCTGCTCGGCCAAGCCCAAGCGATGAATCTGTAGCTGATGGTATGGAATCGTCTTTATGTGACCTTTTGCTACTCCAATGCGATAATTGACGTTCAGGATGCTTCTGATTGACACAACACTTTTGTTTGAACATATTTGCATTGTATTTCATTTGAAAAACCTACTTTTTTTTTGGTAATTCATTCGAGCCTTTTCTGTCAGTTCCCCAGGAAATAGATGAGTATGAACTTGTTGATCCCGTGGACATTCTGAATCCTTTGGAGAAGTCAGGCTTTTGGGATGGAGTGGTTAGTGTCGTTCCTCTGTAGTTTCGAGACATTTGATAGCTCTCTCATCATACTTTCAACTTGATCTGAAGTCATATGAAAAGTTAGATCGTGATTTTTATAATGTTTGATATGTTGAATACTCTTTTATAATTTCAGAAAGCTACAAATTGGTCTGAAAGAAAGGAGGCTGTGTCAGAGCTTACAAAGCTCGCTTCAACAAAAAGAATAGCTCCTGGTGATTTCAGTGAAGTTGGTCGAATTCTTAAGAAGGTATGAACTTTTCTCATTTAGTTTAGACCCTATGTCACACATAAGGTACCTTTTTTGTGTTATGTTATTGTTGTTGTTTGTCTCTGTTTATTCTTCTTATTTTAGAGAGTAGCTGTAGGGTTTTACTGTATATCGATGTATAAGTAATGAGCAACATATATATATGAATGGATTCATCAAAATTCCTACTAAGACACCTTTGACGTGATTAGGAAATTTAAAATCCATTACATTTGTGTATAGATAATCCCGTCTCCATAACCTCCCTCCTAAATCAGCCGCTTTGGAAATTTCTAACTTCATTAATTTAGGTATACCTTTTTGCTTGCAGCTTATTATGGATGTGAACATAGCTGTTGCAGTTGAAGCTATACAAGCTATTGGGAATCTTGCAAGGGGACTGAGAAATCATTTTTCTGGAGGCTCACGGTTTCTCTTACCAGTTTTGCTTATAAGTAAAGTGAAACATGCTCTATTTACTATGTAATAGGATTATTTATAATATTGTAGTGGTTTCCCTGATTATCTTTTAGTTAAAATCTATGAAATGCTAGTTTTGAGGTTTTAACTGAACATAATCATGTGCAGTGATACTGAATTGTATCCGACATGTTTAGTGTTTTTTCAGTATGGTTTTTACTCTTTTTTTTGTTCTCCTTTTTGGTTATTACTTTTTTATGTTTGTCTACTTCAAGTTGTTACTTTACTAGATAGGATTGGCTCACAGTATTTTTTTATCTTATGAATAGGAAAAATTGAAAGAAAAAAAACCAACTGTTACAGATGCTCTTACTCACACTCTCCAAGCAGTGCATAAGGCTGGGTGCTTAACACTCATTGATGTTATTGAAGGCAAGTTTTTTCTTCATTCCATCACTATCTCCAATAGTGCGCATGGTATTTCTGGTTGGGCTCAATCTCACCTAAAGTAATGAGTTTTGTTATTCTTAGACTAATGGACACACAAGAAAATCTTTGCTTCTATTAACAAAATATTCCTCTTTTCTTCTCTCTTCTGGGACCTTTTGAAAGCTGCTAGATTTTTATGTTATGGGGGTAGCTAACTGGATGGTACACAACTTGGTTGCTGATCTAAAAAAAATCTCTTCCCATGGGCATTAGTGAACATTTTTCATTTTTCACTCGGTACTTAGTTGGAGTGTCATTTTATTTATTTCTTATTATTATTGTTATTGCAGTTTAATCATATCAAGTTTTTTCATTTTCTTTGTGTTGTCAAGGGGTAAATGTTAGTTAGAAAAGCTAAAGGGTGATACTCTTCTGAGGTTTCCCACCAAAAAACTAAAGGTACAAAACCCACTTTGGGGTGGAAACATTGATGTTGTTTTTGTGTTTTGTGTTTTCTTCTTCGCTCATTCATGTAATTGTGTATATCTTTCACTCAACTTTGTTTCTTGTAGAGTAGATGGTTTTTTGTGTTTAGAAGAAGTGATTATTGCATGGAAGGTCATAGAGTTGGAATGACTACTGATCTATCAGATTCAAGTCATCACCACAACATAGGAGCCCGAGAGGGAAATTTTCCAGTGGAAATTTTCTATACTCAGGAGCCCGAGAGGGATTACCTGGAAGCTGCTATTCGAACAGTTGTCCAGATACACATGTGTGAACCTGCAGGTGACATACTTGTTTTCCTTACAGGAGAGGAAGAGATTGAAGACGCGTGTAAAAAAATTGCAAAAGAGGTAGGGAACTTGCTTTTAGGGCACCACAACCTTCATGAAAGCATGATTTTTCTGGGCATGTGTTGTTATATGTTACTGTTATATATATATATATATATATATATATATATATATATATATATATATATATATATATTTTTTGAGTGCATGGCCTTAGAAGGAAATTTGCCTAGTCCTGTCTCTGTGACAGTGCTTGTGCATCTACATGTGCATGCGTGCAGAGTTTATTTAGGCAATTAGGTTATCATCAGCAGTAGCTTGTCTAGGTCCCATGCCACTGGTTGGAGTGTACCGTAGGAACTTTTGAGTAAAGTGCTGGTGCATTTAGTTGCAGTTTCTCAGTATTCTCTCATGAAGCAAATGGTGTCATCTCGCCTCTATGTCTGCATTTAGGAACTTTTGAGTAAAGTGCTGATGTTTGTTATGGGACTGATGTTTGTGCTCTTGGCGGGTTGGTAAACACAATGATGGTTTCACAAATTGATTTTATGGTTATGGGACTGATGTTTGTGCTCTTGGCAGTGTCGTCTACGTGGGAAGATTGATTCCAATGGCGTTGTAGCAGCTTTTCTAGAAGAACGGCTGAATATGGGTCTCAATTTTATTCTATCTGCTGAGGTAATTCTTGTCTTTTCTTGCTTCTGGTTTATGTGGTTCCTAAGGGTATCATTAATTCCAAAACAGTTTTTTTTTCTTATGAGAGAAGTACTTGTATCCTTTATTCTTGTTTTGTGAAATGCGGCGTGGGTGCCCAGAAACATGGCCAGTTTAAAGCTACTTCTTTACAATGATGCAGGTCTCATGGCAAAACTATTTTAGATACTATTAAGGTAAAAGAAAAAACATCCGTTTTGTATCTTCTTTTGGCAAATTTTCCCCATTCAAATGAACTGTTTGTTTCATAATTATAGTGGGCCTAAGTGATGGCATTGCAATTTAGTGGCATATATTATGGAGGTTTATTTATTGGTAGTTAATAGTGGGAATCTAGATATTTGTGTGCGGCTTTGTCTACACACAACAGAGTAACTAGCGAAAATGAATGTGGATGTAAACTAACACATATTTTACCAACAAATGCCCTAGATTGAATCAGTGGGACGGGGCTGTAACTTGACAAGAAAATACAATTTAATCCCTATGATTTTAATATAGTCATTGGATTTTAATATGTATTCATTAGTTTACTGCTTCTTGTCAATCAACATTTGGTTATTAATTGTAGTCTACTTATGTCCTTGGAGGTTCAGTATTGTCTACATGTTTATGTTTTTCCTTTTCCTTTGACTTCCTAACTTCTCAAATATTATACGGTCTTAATGCCTTCTATGTGATCCAGTTTGGTTACGGAAACTATACCATACCATAGAGATTACAAGGTGTCGCTACAAAGAGAAAAACTTCTTTTCAGGAAGGTATTTTCATGATGCATTTGTGTATTCCTTTTATTTTTATTTTTATTTTTTTTTAACAAACATTGTGATTCCAATTCCCATTTATTGTTATCCGTGTCTGAAATTCATGTAGAAATCATTAAATGCTATGAGTGAGGCGGAGGTGTTGAAACCAGCTGTTCAAAGAAAGATTGAAGAGTTTAACAGAATAAGTACAAGCCAAGTAAATGGGTGGAGTCCCAATCAAACTAATTACAGTGATTCTTCTCTGGATTGGCCTCCTGTCAAAAAGTTCCCTCCTACCAGCCCTAAGATCAGAAAGGCACATGAAGATTTTTCTATGCACCGAGAAATTCATATAGTTGTATCTTTTTAATATATATTCAATAACCAGCATTTCTCCTTGATCTTGATTCCTGTTATTCTTGATTACTCCTCGCATGACTTGTCCAATTTTCTGCTATCCTCTGATAGATACCTGGATATGTTGGAAGAGGAGGAACATACGAGGTTCCACGCATTCAACATGATGAATATTCACTTTCTAAGCCAAACCCAGTGGAGCAGCAGTTGCGCAAATTGTAAGGTTCTATGCTTCTATTTTGTATTGATTTCTATAAACGTGATTAGTTCAATGATAGAATTTTGTTTTAATTCTCTGGATTCTCCATCCAATTTCATTACTGCTCTGTTTCTGAAATAGGAAGAGATTTTCAGGCCTGTATTTGGTTGTATTAGCATTATGTCTCACGTGTTACTTTGATGCTACGTTACAATGACACGGGTATATGCTCAGTGTCACAGTTTTAACAACTGGATTTTCAGGCCTGGGATTGACTTGTCAGTCACAGTTTTAACAACTGGATTTTGGCCATCTTATAAATCACTTGGTTTGAATCTACCAATTGAGATGGTAAGAATCCTTTCAAGTTTTATATATCCAGCTATCAAGTTTTATATAAGCTCTTCTCGCAAAAGAGTTGTGTCTAAGGCTGCCCACTACATCAATTTGCTTGCGTTCATCTTCATAACCTATTGCTTTAGAATGACTTTAAAGTATTTTTTTAGTGGCCTGTTTTGGAGACATTATTTATAGCCAAATGCATGTTTAAGCTTTCTCAAGTTCTGTTTGCCTGGAATCAATGGAATTATTACCCCCTGCCATGTTGATTGGTGAACCTTCAATGCGCCAGACCAAACAAAACTCATGGTTTTCATTACTGTTCTGTTTCTGAAATAGGAAGAGCTTTTCAGGCCTGTATTTGGTTATATTTGCGTATTAGCATTTAGTTGTATTTGAGTATTAGGGCAGTTCTGAAATAGAAGTTTTCTTGTATTTTTATTCTTTGTGAAGTTTGTTACTTGATTTGTTAAATACATCCAAGGATTGTTAAAGTCAAAGTTTGAGTAATCTTGGGTATGGTGGATCATTATTTTGCTTGGATCATGCTATAGGCCTTGCATTCTCACTAGTTCATGTTTATTCTGCACAATTTAGGATCCCATCAAAAGGGAGTTTGCGGAAGAGTTGTTGTCCTACACAGACACCTTCACTACCATCGTGATGGCTGCACTAAAACAGAATGCAAATGCCGGTAAGACTAAACACTTTATTTTATAAATTTAGTCTGAAATAGACTTCAAGTATATACATGATCAAGGACTGATTTGCATCACTTATCTGCGTCAGATCCTACCTTCGATCACCTGGAAACTGCTATCACCAAATTCGATGACGGGCCTTTCTTCCTTGGCCAGTTCAGCCTGGTAACTTATATATCTTTTCCTCCGCGTTAGATATTTTCTGTTTTATCTTTTTCAGTTCATCCTTATTGCGTCTAATGATTGAGTTAACATTTGTATGTGACCTTCAGGTGGATATTGCCTACATACCATTCTTTCAGCGATACGCTTGCTTATTGTTGGATGTAACGAATTATGACATCACAATAGGAAGGCCTAAGCTGACATTATGGCTTGAGGTGTGCCATCAATTCCTTTACATATTTTTTTAGGTCTATTAAGGGATAAACTTATAAGATCGATATTTTACCAATTGCTGAATCTATTATGTAGGAGATGGAGAAGGTCGAGGCATATACACAAACAAGAGTAGATCATGAGGAGATCATTGCAATCTTAAAGATGCGCCTTTTGGTACACAGTCTCTCTCTACATATACTTAAAGTTCATTACAGAATGATACAAATTTGACAGTCTGAATACTAAGCTTCTCCTGTTTTTTTTTTCTCTTGCAGAAAACAAGCTGATGATTTGGCTGCACCAAGCTGTTGATTTTACTTAATTTTAATGTGTTTGTACGTAATACGGCTAGTGAGGATGATATTGTTGTGCAATGTAATAAATCCGAGGTGGATGGTTTAATTTGTATTTCCTGATTTGTACATGATGTTTGTCATCAATAAACTGTATCGAAAATCAAAATTACTCCAGTTGATGGTCAATGGAACCAAATTGATATTGATTCACTCTTCTCTTATTCACACCCAGAAGTACCAAAATATTTAGTCCCATGGTATGAAGTGGGATCAATATATTTGTTCCATGTGACCCGACTTTGATCACTTCTTTATTGGCTTATAGTGGGTCAAAATGTCAGTAGAACGACATTGGCTTAACACCGTGACCAAAAAAAAAATATATAAATAAATAAATAAATTTGCCACGGCTAAAAACCGTGGCTAACTATTGCAACGGCTAAGAACCGTGGCCATACCTTGCCATGGCTTATAACCGTGGCTAGTACTGGCCACGGCTTAAAACCGTGGCTAACGTTTTTGCAACGGTTTAGAACCGTGGCTAAATCATCAACCGTCCTCGAGTATAAAACCGTTGCTAATATTTTTGCCACGGTTTTTAGCCGTTACTGGGGGATTTAGCGACGCCTCTACAGCCCACGGCTCTAAGCCGTGACAATGGGTTACCCCCACGGTTTAAAACCGTTGCTAATGGGCATTTTTGGTGTAGTGATTGGTTAATAACATCGGGTCCCTATAGTTCTTAATCATAGAACCAACTTAGATGATCTCCTTATCTATGAACAATGGCAATAAGATGTTGTTCTATCCAAATGAATCTTATATTGGAATGAAAGAAAAGTTTATTTTCATTTTTTTGACAATCCAAAAGAGTGTTATGCATTAATAATTAAGCTTTTGCAGTTAGATCTTTTAAGTAATGTTTATCAGACTATCTAGTTTGACAGTCATCAAACGATGGTAGTTCATAACATCCACAGTAGTTGTCATATTGACTTAATTAACCTTACTAAAATTACCAATTAGTATAACCCACAAGACAAAGCCTCTGAAACACAAACACTGCATCAACATGCCCTGCACACATGTATAGAAAGTTGTATATTCTAATTATAGATTATAGAAACATATATATATTTAGGATATTCTAAATTCATATTTAGGTAATCTAGTTTCTATATTCTGTAAGATTGTTTCTTGTAAGACAAGAAACCCTATTGTATTTATACCCCTATTGGGGGATGAATCAATTGCACAACAATTGAAGTATTTCTTTCTACATGGAATTATAGCAGGTTCAATCCTTTGAACTTGTTTTGCATATTTTTTTTTCTTCTTTTGAATACCGAATCCCGAAGGACACCAAAATCGCAACCTCACAGCTGTCATCGGCCTGAATCCATCTCACACACATACATCACCTTCAATTTTTTCGCCTCCATCAGCCAGTAAGCCATAGAAAATCGTCGTCATCCATCACCACCATTGAACCCTTGAACAACCCTTCAATCGGCTCTGAAATCAGCCCTGAAAACCTCCTGAATCAACCCCACTCAACGAACCTGAAAGCCTCTTGATTCAGCCCAGAAACAAACCTGAAATCAGACCTGAAACGCATCTGAATCAGCCCCTAAAACGAACCTGAAACAGACCAACAAACCACCATCGAACAACCCTTCATCTCGCACCTCAAATCACAGAGTCGATCAACAGACCAACAAATCAGTTCGTCGCCATCATAAAACCATCTGAATCTCTGCGAAGGAGAAGAGTCCAACATCCCAACGCTTGAATCATAAAACCATCTGAATCTCGCCCCACACCATCTGAAGCAAAGATCGATTGGAAGAAGAAGAGTCCAACATCCCATCGCTTGAATCTCTGCGAAGGAAGAAGAGGACGAAATGGAGCTTGGATCTCTGCGAAGGAAGAAGAGGACGAAATCGAGCTTTGAACGGTGGGTTGCGGAGGCGGAGATAAATCGATTTCGAGGTAAGAACCTAAAAATTCACTGGCTCTGATACCACTTGATGTGGTACCTGTAGGTTGAAGAAGATGATATAAATATCGTCGGGGATGTGAAGAGACGAAGGAGATGCGTTAAGAAGAAAATTGTAACAATAACAAAGGGTTTGAGGGATAAAATTGTTTATTTGATTGCTTGGTAAAAAGATCCCCTTACATGTCGATATCCCTCTCTATTTATACTACTCAAAACTAAATAACCGACTTTGACAAGGAGTCGGAAAAGAAAAAAATTAGAAATCCTACGTATGGTCAAAGACCAATTCTAAAAAACAAAATCATACGTTCGATAAAATAGGAGTTCTTATTTTGTCGGACTTCTTAAAACTGTCGATGTCCTGCATCAGGCCCCCCTTCTTTAGAAAAAATTGTCCTCGAGTTGTCATCACCTACCTTGGCCTCAATATCTTTATGAAAAGTAAAAATTTCTTGAACATTGAAGATGTTGGAGATATGCCATTCAGCTGGAAGATCAATGACATATGCATTGTCATTTATCTTCTTCAAAATCTTGAAAGGGCCATATTTCTTCATCTTTGTCTTGTTGTAAGTTCCCACGGGAAATCGTTCCATGCGAAGATGAATCATGACTAACTCTCCTTCTTTGAACTCTTTAAAACGCCTGTGTTTATCGACATCTTCCTTGTACCTGGCATTAGACTCTTCAAGTTTTGACTTTACCTCATGATGAATTTGAGAAGCTTTGTCCACCATATTGTCTGCTTTCGCATGAGAATCCCGAAGCTTTGGAAGTACTATGAGATCAAGAACATGATGAGGCACCTTAGAATAAACAATTTCAAAATGTGTCTTACCAATAGAGCGATTCACTGAAGTATTGAAAGCAAATTCCATATGTGGAAGAAGAAGATCCCACTGTTTTTCTTTGTCGCCGATCTTTGCTTTAATCAAATTTCCCAAAGAACGATTCACAACCTCTGTTTGTCCATCGGTATGAGGATGACAAGTAGTGCTAAACTGTAATGTAGTCCCCAAACGCATCCATAGTGACTTCCAAAAGTAACTCAAAAACTTTGTATCTCTGTCAGAAGTTATTGACTTTGGAACTCCATGTAAACGAACCACTTCTTTGAAAAACAAGTATGCGATATTGGAAGCATCCGTGGTGTTTTTACAAGCCACAAAATGTGCCATCTTGGAATAACGATCAACCACCACCATAATTGAATCATTACCTCTTTGAGTTCGAGGTAATCCCATATTGAATAGACTGATTGTGTCATCCCATATTGATCATTACCTCAACCATTGTATAGACTGATTGTGTCATCCCATATTGAATTAACCGATTCAAACCTTCGGTAAATCGAGATACCAACTGCTCCTCTGATTCATGAAGTTGATTTCTAGCCACCAAATTGTAAAATTCCGAGACATAATCTTCAACCGATTTCGCTCCTTGCTGGCAATTCTGAAGTTTGACAAAAAGTTATTGTTTATAATCCCGTGGTAAAAACTTCTCGCGAATCAATTTCCTCATTCTCTCCCAAGTACGAATTGGTGGTTTACCACTTTTTGAACGATCTTCACATAGCTTTTCCTACCAGGTGGTTGCTCCTCCCTTGAGCTTGTAAGCAACAAGTTTCACCTTAGAATGATTCGGAACTTCCATAAATTGGAAGAAAGCTTCGACTTCATAGAACCAATCCAATAACGCTTCGATTTTGAAATTCTCGGTGAAATTCGGAATATCCGCTTTTAACTTGTATTCCGGTAAAGCACCGTACAGACTCTGTCTCGATCTGAGAAGGCTATCATCCGTTCATCGCTTTTCCTGTTCATCCTCGATCGAATCATCATCTTCACTATCGATTTGAAAAACCGAAGTCATCTTTTTCGGCAAGCCGATAAAACTTTCATGTTGATGTTTGGTACCGAACTCCTTCATGATTTCTTTCGGAATATCGTTATTGTGCTCGAAAGAATTCTTGGCATGTCTCCGGATGGAAGTTGCAGAATCGATTTTACCGTCATCAGTTAACGGAGCTTTTCCGTCACGTTGATGAACCGACACCTTGTCTTCCATAGTGAGAAGCTTCAGAAGCGATGCTAGCTGATTTTGAATACCATTGAGGTCAGCTTGTAACGATGCAATTTTTTTATCCATTGACACCGTCAAATCTTCCGAAAGCTTAGCAAGTTTTGCATCGATGGTTTCCATAGTGATTTCTCCCATTGTTGGTTTAAGGTGGAGATGGGGTGGATGGGGGGTTTGATTTTTTTTTTTTTTTTTTTTTGGAACGGTGGGTTGCGGAAGCGGAGATAAATCGATTTCGAGGTAAGAACCTAAAAATTCACTGGCTCTGATACCACTTGATGTGGTACCTGTAGGTTGAAGAAGACGATATAAATATCGTCGAGGATGCGAAGAGACGAAGGAGATGCGTTAAGAAGAAAATTGTAATAATAACAAAGGGTTTGAGAGATAAAATTGTTTATTTGATTGCTTGGTAAAAAGATCCCCTTACATGTTGATATCCCTCTCTATTTATACTACTCAAAACTAAATAACCGACTTTGACAAGGAGTCGGAAAAGAAAAAAATTAGAAATCCTACGTACGGTCAAAGACCAATTCTAAAAAAGAAAATCATACGTTCAATAAAATAGGAGTTCCTATTTTGTCGGACTTCTTAAAACTGTCGATGTCCTGCATCAACAGCCTATGTCCACATACCAAAACCACACCGGAGTAAGCTTGATCCCCGTGCGACAAAATGTATTTTTGTGGGTTATGCAGATCTCCAAAAATTGTACAGGTGTTATGACCCGCTCACTGACAGAATGCATATATCTCTTGATGTCTCATTCCATGAATCTGAGCCATATTACTCAGGGGGAGTCTCCCAGTCTTCCCTTCAAGGGGAGAGCGATAGTGATGGGATTCCCCGTTCTATTGATGTCTTTGAAGAATTGGAACACTTGGAGGAACAATTTGAAGTTCCTGTAACAGCATAAACTGTTCCCGCAGCAGGAGCAAATGACTTGTCTCGAGAGATAGACACTTCCAATGGGCAGACCATTGGCCACTTAGTTCCTAGCAATCAATTCCCTCATGAGACAGAAGAGAATGATCAAAATGTATCTGAAACTCACACACACGACATTTCCCCTTCTACATCAGCAACTGAAGATCTCGCCCAGAATGATCCACCTCAGGTATCTTTACCCTCTAATGAGTCTTCTGTGTTAGAAAGTGTTGAACCTAGAAAATTACAAAGGGTTACTAAGGGAGTTCCTAAAAAGCAATATGAACCAGACATCAAAGCCCAAGCTAAATACCCTATAGCTAACTTCATGTCTAACCATAGGATTTCTGAGTCACATGCACTTGTTATTAATCAAATATTTATTGTATCTATTCCTAGTAACGTGCAGGACGCATTGAAAGATCCAAAATGGACAACAGCAAAGGAAGTATGTTCTTGATTTGCTCACTGAAATAGGGATGTTGGACTGCAAACCAATAGAGACACCCATTGAGATGAATCATAGACTTGCTATTCTTCCTGATCAAGTCCCTACTAATAAGGGGAGGTATCAACGTCTTGTAGGAAGGTTAATTTATCTTTCTCATACTAGACCTGACATTGCTTATGTTGTGAGTGTTGTTAGCCAGTTTATGCATTGTCCTAGTGAAGAGCATATGAATGCAGTCTTTCGTATCTTGAAATATCTGAAGATGGCGCCTGGTAAGGGATTATTGTTTGAAAAAAATGAATTGGAAGTTGTTGGATACACAGATGCGGATTGGGCTGGTGATAAAACTGATAGACGCTCTATATCAGGGTACTTCACTTTTGTTGGTGGGAACCTTGTAACTTGGCGTAGTAAAAAATAGAAAGTTGTTGCTAGACCAAGTACAAAAGTTGAATTTCGAGGTATGGCACATGGAGTTTGTGAAATGTTGTGGATCCGTAATATCCTGAAAGAAATGGGTTTCAAGCTACAAAGGCCTATGGAGTTACATTGTGATAATACCGCTGCCATTCAGATTGCACATAATCCAGTTCAGCATGATCGAACAAAGCATGTAGAGGTTGACCGCCATTTTATTAATGAGAATCTTGACAGGAAAGTTATTCGCTTTCCATTTGTAACCTCAGAGGAGCAATTAGCTGATGTTCTTACTAAAGGGGTATCTCAGAAAGTGTTTGACAACTCAGTTGACAAGTTGGGCATGATAGACATCTATGCCCCAACTTGAGGGGGAGTATAGAAAGCTGTATATTCTAATTATAGATTATAGAAACATATATATATATATATATATATATATATATATATATATATATTTAGGATATTCTAAATTCATATTTAGGTAACCTAGTTTCTATATTCTGTAAGATTGTTTCTTGTAAGACAAGAAACCCTATTGTATTTATACCCCTATTGGGGGATGAATCAAATACACAACAATTGAAGTATTTCTTTCTAAAACATGTTGGACATGTCATGAAAGTGTCTAGAAGCTCTGACTCAGTCAGACATATTGTGGACACTTTTTAGCACTTTTACAACATTTATAGTCATGGTACAAATAACTTATGTGCACCTCGTCCCTCCTATTTTTCCATTCAGTTTCTCCAATCCCTAACCATATAACTGAGCTAAGACTTGAGAGAAACCACAACAAACTATTTTGAAAAATGAAGGTTGGGCATGCTACAACATGGACATTTCTTTTGATTTTTTGGGTATTGCTAGCATAAAAGACTATGTAACTGAAAGATTGAAGTATTTTGAAGGACAAACAAATGAATATTAATGCCAGTATAGTAGAATTTTGGTTTATGAATTATTTGTTAACTTTGAGTCATCTATTGTCTATGTTTGATATGCTTTTTGAACCATTGACCATTTTACTTATATCAATGCATTAAACATTTTTAAAATATAATTAAATTACTTAGTTACCATGTCTATGTCGTAGTTTTATGAGATTCCTCGTGTCATCATGTCTATCCTTCCAGAACAAAGGAATACAAAGACCATTAAAAATTATTAGAAAATACAGTCTGGATAAATACCTTAAAGTCAGCTTGTCCCAATCACAAAATCCTGCAGTTTTCAAATTCTGCACTGTAACACCTCTCTGTCTCTCGCTCCTTCCAGTCAATAAAAAGACCTTATAACCCAGTCCTAATACTTGTTTATACAGATCCAAACTGGATGCTTTAGCAGGTGCCTCACCTCTTTCAACCCATTTATCAAATTCAAGGCTGTCAAGAACCTCCAAATTGCAATTTTCAATCAAAACCATATCAAAATCACTTTTCTCTTTTCCACTAAAAAATTGTGATTGCAACTAGAATAAGGAAACAATTCAATGATAACCAAAAATTTCAAATTCTTAACTTCCAATAAATTTTACCTAAATTGCTTTAATGTTCTGTGGAATTCCACAAGGGCTTGGCTAAAAGGGGCAAACTTGCATGAGTCCAAAGCAAATGATAAATATCTCAAGATGTGTTGAAAATACAACCTTGGCTGGTTGATTTACAAATACTCATAGTGGAACATAATCAACCATGAAATCCCAGTTTGTTAATGCTTTACAGACATTGGGCATGGTTTACAAAGATTTTAATGGGAAAAGGGAGTACTACTTTAAGAGTTCTATTTCAGTTTCAAATTGAGCTATAAAGAATTCAGTATTTTAAAAAATAGACCTTCAGATGAGGCCCTAGCTGCTCATTTGACTCCATATTTGCGGTGTGTGTAATTTTTTTAGGAGACATTAGTTCACAGACACACATTTTGCCGATGTTACCAGTTTTTTAAATGTAAAATTTTGTTTTGGAGAGGTCAAAAATTGAAATGGGGGTTTATTAAGAAGCTGCGTAAAGATGTTCATGCTTGAGCTTGTATGCAACACAAACTTGATAGTTTGATGCCATGTCTAGTTCTTTAATGTAAGACTGTACTTAAGTATCTAAAAATTTTGCCCTATTTTCGGTCAAACTAACATTCATTTTAGATTTCAATTTCATTTTTTAGGCATGAACATATCAAATTTTAGTTTCAAGTATTTCTGCACAGTATAGAAAAGAAATTGCACAAGTGAAAAATAAGAAGGAAAGAAGCTCACCCATAGCCATGATCAACATAATACGGAAGATTGGACAAAAGGGTCTCATCGATATCGAAAATCCAAGCATCCTTTCCATCATCATCCAATTTCACACTCTTGGCATAAATCTCAGCCTGTTTAGAGACCATATCAATATCCCCACCATAACCTTTACTCATCATATAATCCTTAACATAACCAGCGCATTCCGGTTCCATGGGCTCAAATTATTAGCCTCACCATCAACCCTCCAGCTATCACATTGTATCCTTAGCTCGTCTTTCGATTCCTCTACCCAGATCAATTTTGGGTATTCAATAATCAATGGTCTGTGTAGGGTATGTGACTCGATCTTCTCGTAACCGGAGACATTCGAATACGAACAACATAAAATGATTAAGGTGATAGTGAACCTATAATTGATCATGGCACCGGAAATGGAAATGAAAAAGGGATTGGTTTATTCAAGAATCTGCAATAGAGGTTTTTGCGAGAATGAGGTTCGGAGGGATGGGATTTGTTTCTCGATCCAGAAAGAAAGAAACCCTAGAAACAATTTTCCCCTCTTTCTGGTTTTTTGATTGGGGAGAGATGAAATGGAAAAAGAGGGAATTGGTATTTATAATGTTGGTTGGTCTGTGTGTCTGTCTGTCTGTTGAATTAGTTTATTCAACATACTAATTTTATGAGACTTGTAATATTGACTTGTGGTTTTTTTAGAATTTTTTTTCTTAAATGAAAATATTTTTATCATGATTATATTATAAAAAAATCTAATGTTTTGGGATATTTGAGATATTGTTGATTTAATCGCTAAACAAACCTAGAAAACTTTTTGATCTAGTTCGTGGTGGGAAAACTAGGGGTGGGCATGGTTCGGATCGGTTCCAAATTTTGAGGAACCTAACTAGAACCGTTTAAATTTTAACGGTTCCGGTCTGGATCGGATCCATCATTTTGATCGTTGAAACCGAACCTAAAAACGGTTCGATCCCACTGTTCCTGACTTCTGAAAGATTAATTAAGTGAAAACTATGATCTTACATTAGCTGGTAGTACCTAAATTAAGTGGTGGGTCTTCCTTTCAATATAGGTTTAACAAACAACAAATTAAATCCAGGCATATTTAGATCGGAAAATGCTTTTCTTTTCCAAATATAGAATCAAATTCCAGACTTCCAATATTGAAAAACAAAATCAATACGATCTTGCTTTAGTCCCCCAGTTGTGTTCCAAACACATGGAATTAGTTTGTTACTGTCGATGTTCTTTGTGGAAAGCCATTAAGATAAAATAGCTAAAAACTGCATTACCATCACAAACAATTTAGAAGTATGCCATCAGAAAGTTAATTACAAAGGCAACATAAACTCACATTTTGAGATGACCGGAAACTCATATTTTGTTCGTTTTTCAATTAACCACTCATGAAATTGGAAAATCCAGATGATACATTTCACTTAGGGTTTGTACAAACACAAAAGAACGAACTAGATTAATTCAGTAACAATGGCAAACCCATAATCAATAACTCACCAAAACTGACATAACAATTATCAATACGCAATACCCACATACATAACTCCATAGAATCGATGAAAATTAAAAAGGAAATGACCAATCCAATACCTGGACAATTTGGGCGCCCCAGACAGATTGAAAACGCAAACCTTTGGAGAGAATAGATCGACCAAGTAAACAGGCACCGAGAGACAAGAGCTGCAAAGTGCAGAGAGAGGATAAGTGAGAAATAAAATCGGGCACAGAAAGATGAAAACCACACACAAGAATATCCTCTGCTTTCCTCAAATGCAAAGCAAGGAATCAAGCGTCACAATCGATATCTTTTCATCCTCTTTTAGGATTTCAATGATTTCAAAGCCATCCATTAACAAAACCAATACATGCAAAGTTGGTTAACAACAACATAGAAAATCAGATCTCAATCAATCATTTTTATCAAATGTTCCATCAAATCAAATCTCCTCTGAAATGACCTTCAATTAGGCTAAAAATCTCACCTTTCCATACTCAAACTACACAAACTCAAAACACATGAAATGATGGAAGAAAAAAAGCAATAAAACAAATTCTGATATCCAAATATCCAATAGAAACACGAAATCAATATGATCTAACATAAATCGATCACTAGAACAGAGGAGATTACTCGACTATCAATACGATCTAACATAAATCAATACGATCTAACATAATTAGGCTTCTTTAAGTTGGGTGTTTATCTTATCTACTTTTAATCAGCAACATAGGTTTGTAATGGATCAGAAATGCTCTTACTATTAAGTGCTTCACAAAAAAATGCTTAGTCAGTGTTTGTTCTGACTTCTGAGTAATGATCTAAAGCGAACTTAATTTAAACACGGGGCATATGAAAGCGGACTATGTAAAGTGTATTTTTTTACTAGTCAGAACAAAATGTGGTCAATTCTTCATCACATTTCGACAAGTACCCCCTATCATAAAGTTATTAAGGTCGGGAAAAAAATAGTAACAATAAATTGAACATGTCAACCAATTGGTTATTTGAGATTATTCAGAGAAAAAATGAACTTACAATCTGAAGCAAAAAAAAAAAAAAAAACACACAAAATTCAGTACAAGCCCAATTAAAAACCCAATCTCCCTTCTTTTAGTAAAATCACAAAGCATCCCTTACAATCTGAAGAAGAAAAAAAAACACACAAAATTTAGAACTGGACTGAACGAGACCCAAATCAAAACTCCATCCTAACTACTCCTCCATCAACACCAATAAAAGGCATAAAATCATCATCAAAAGCAAAAATCCCTAAAAACAAAATCAGAAAAACCTAAAACACAAAAAATGATGTTCATCTAAACAAAAAACAGAGAAGGGACCAAAACAATCACAGATCAGAACAAAGCAAACTAGATGGGAACCAAACAACCACCAATCTCACAGATTCAACAAACACAAATGACATCAAACACAAACAACCACCAATCTCATACTAAAAACCATTAGAACTGAATATGAAATCAACATTCGTACCTCAAAATTGCCTCTAGATGACTCGAAAACCGCTGGAGAGAAACTTGGTATTTCTTCGCCGATGGAGAGACGCTAAAATCTGGTATTTCTTTGCCGATGGAGAGACGCTAAAATCTATTTGCTCTCTCTCTGTCCCTGAATACACAAACACTTTCTCAGTATTAAAGAGACCCAAAAATCAACATCTCAATAAATTATTCAACAAACTCAAAAATGAAATGCAATGACATAATCCAACTTACAGAGAGCTTCAATCTGGGATGGAAGTATATAGAGATTCTTTAATAAAAAACCCTGATTTGTTCAAGATGAAGAAGACGAAATAGTGAAGAAGAAGAAGTAGTGACTAGCAGAGGCAGAGTGAAGTGGAGGCGAAGCGACAGAGAGTGAGAGAGATCAGGTGACGATGATAGGAGAGGTGATGGCGAGAGAAGAGCGAGAGAGATCAGGCGAGGCGGGGTGGGAGAGCTGCGTTTGTGAGGGAGAACTGCGTTGCGTTTGTGAGGGAGAGTTGCGTTTGAGGGAGGAAATGAAAGCGTGGGTAAAAAACACGCGGTATAATTTTCGCTCTCCCGCTCACTTTTTCCATAGCGTTTTAAAAGGGTAACGAAATTAAACTTGGGTTTTTGATAGCACAAGTCTAAAATCCCTATATGCATGTGCTATTAATAAGCCCTTGTGGTGTAGTGTCCGAAACCTCCAAATCCAAGGTTCTTAGCCCAAACAACCCTAATTAAAATCAGATGGGGTTTGGTTTGACCACTTCAAATTCCATCTTCATACCCATAATTATTACAAAGTTGGTGTAAAACGTTGCATTGGATTCTAAGTGTTAGTAGCCGGCATTTTAGTTTTAAAGTAATCCCAACTTTAACCATCAAGGCATGTATATTCTAATTCCTATTGAAATGTATTTGATGATGTTTAAAGTCAAGTGATTGGAGCCACTGTTTTAGTCCTAAAGTCATCTCAGTTTTATCCACATACACATATTCTAATCCTCTTGAAATCTGATCATCACCCTTGGAAAATTCTAGTCCATGCATTTTCACCTCGCGATACGTTCTTCCTTCATGTTGAAGGAATATCAACTCGTATATACATGAACATGAGTAGATGAGAATCAGATCGATCTTCTTCAGATAAAGAAAGAAAAAGAAAATCTAAAGCTTGGTCCTAAAGTGTAGGAAGTTAAGGGAAGGATAAGTAGAAGGGGTAATACCCACCCAAACAAAAGAATCCATCAAGTGTGAATGAATGTCGTGTCCCCCAAAATAGAGAAAAAAGAAGTAATTAAAAGCAGAGCCTGATCAATTTTAAAGTTCGGCGCCAATTGCTATGCGCGATCCACGCTCCTTTGCGCGCCAATTACGTTTTAACTTTACAATCCCTCCATGTGTAATTGATCTTATACTCGATGAAGTAGTTTTGCATAGTTGCTCCTACCCTATTTGCAATGCTAACATTTGCACTTGATGAATTATGAATTGGAAATGTGTAGAGGTGAGAGTAGCCTACACACAAGATGGAAGCACAGGATCCAGGGACATCTTCAAAAGGTAGCCGTTATTCTTGCGGGTTTTGGTCACTTATTTACTTTACTTGAGCAAGGAAGAAAGAAGACCAACTTTTCCTTTTCCTTTTCCTTGAGACGAGACGAGACGAGGTAATTGCAATCAATCAATGGTCGGGCACATACCAAGCAAATTAAAACCAACTAAGAGAGTGCCTATGGAGGAAATTCCCTTACACCCTTTTATCTACAAAACTTATATGTATATTGACGCCAAGATTTTAAATCCACGATGAAGGAAACATTAGAGCAAGATAATTTGAACAAATTACTAAAACAAGGTTTACGCTGGGTTTTTTTGGCTACTGTTTATCTAAATGATTTAGGGTTTATAGGGTTGCCTTAAACCTCTATAGTCAACTATTTATCTCGAAAAAATCTAATTGTCGAGGGAATGGGCGAGGAAAACAGCGAGGGAGGGAGAGAGGGAAGGGGGGGGACCGTCCATCCCCCTCGGGACGTGTGCCATCATTTTCCTTGTACGCATCCCAAGGGAAATGAACGGTCCCCCCCTCCGTCGCTGTTTTCCTCACCCATTCCCTCGACAATTAGACGGGTTGATTTATCTCACTTCAAACCACTGTTGAGGTGCTCTTTTGAAAAGCAGCAAGACTTGGTTAATATTTGTAGTCAAATGTTATGGGAAGTTATAGGCCCGCCTTTAGTACACTTGTACTTGACCTGGACAGGATTTATCCAATCTTCCAAGGAAAGATGTCATATCCAGCACAACCACAATCATCGCCTTGTATTTTTTTTGGTTGATTGTTTTCCGTGGAAGACACTCATTATATTATTGTGATGTCATGTAGGCAGGTATTAAATAACATATTTTTAGTATGCACGACATTAAACGAATGTAAAATTGAGCACCTATTCAAATCATTGCAATTTAGCACTCCATTTCCATTAATAGTCCATATGAAGAAGATATGTTTTCAGACTAGCCCGGAAATATCATAATCCAAATTTCTAATTACAATCCACAACATTCATAACTAAGTTTGAAAATTTGAACAATCTGCCCAACTTTATGGGTCCATAATTTCCAAGTTTAATTAACAATGTGAATTTTGACCACCCATCACCAAACAAATTAATGGAATATCTCTCTCTCACACACACACGCACGCACGCACATTCCATGTATCACGCCATAAGGTTATAATATATATTCTCAATGAATGCAAATAGAAGATATGATGACCCTACTACTACTATGAATAACAAAATAATGCGCTATTTATTTATTTATTTCTTTATAATCTAAAAACACCTCAAAAGCAAAGAAATTTGGTTAGAATGGGAAAAGCCTGATTTTGCGTTGTAGTGATGGGGATTGGGATCCCCTCCCTTTACTCACTCCCCCATAATATAAATATTCTTGAAACTCCAAATTGCTACTATCAATGGCAATGGCAATGGCAATGGGAAGAATTAAAGAAGGAGCTTCCAACACTCTCTTCCTCTTCTTTCTTTGCATGGTGGTTTCTTCCCATGTCCATGGTCACCCTAATTATAAGGATGCTCTAGCCAAGTCCATATTGTTTTTCCAAGGCCAAAGGTCAGGGAACCTCCCCCTTAATCAAGTAATCAACTGGAGGACCAACTCCGGGTTATCGGATGGCAAAGCAGCCCATGTATGTGTCCCTCGCTCACACCCCATTGTTTTAGTTTTCATTGAGTTCATAGTTTCGAAACACTATAATATAAGTTGCTTTTATGGTATGGTTTAATAAAACTAGGACCTATATATGCATGTAGGTGGATCTTATAGGAGGCTACTATGATGCTGGAGACAATGTCAAGTTCAACTTCCCCATGGCATTTACAACAACTATGTTGTCATGGAGCACACTCGAATATGGAAAGCGTATGGGGAATCAGTTGGAGACTGCTAGAGCAGCCATACGTTGGGCCACAGACTACCTTCTCAAGTGTGCCACAGCTACACCAGGCAAACTCTATGTAGGTGTTGGTGATCCTAATGCTGATCACAAATGTTGGGAACGTCCGGAGGATATGGACACAGTCCGTAGCGTCTACTCTGTCTCTCCATCTAACCCAGGTTCCGATGTGGCAGGGGAGACAGCAGCTGCGCTTGCAGCAGCATCCATGGTCTTCCGTAAGGCCGATCCAGTGTATTCAAAGTTGCTATTGAAGACCGCAAAGAAGGTTATGCAGTTTGCAATCCAATATAGAGGCGCATATAGCGACTCACTTGGCTCTGCAGTATGCCCATTTTATTGCTCATATTCAGGATACAAGGTAAGATTGCTCAACTGCATATTTTACACCAAACACCTTTTTCAAATGCACACATAAAGAAGATTATATTAAAAAAAAAAAAAAAAACCTGCCTATAGTGATCAGTTTTCCACTGCCTCATTTATCAGGATGAATTACTATGGGGAGCTTCATGGTTGCTAAGAGCCACAAACGATGTTTCCTATTTCAACTTCATAAAATCATTAGGGGCAAACGATGCAACAGATATCTTCAGTTGGGATAATAAATACGCAGGAGCACGAGTTCTTCTATCAAGGGTAAGCTTCAAAATAAATACTTCACATGTGATGGTGAACTTGGATCAGCGGTCCTAACATGACTTTCTTTGAATCTTTCAGCAAGCTATGTTGAACAAGGACAATAATTTTGAGCCATTCAGACAACAAGCTGAAGATTTTATATGCAGGATTCTACCAAACTCCCCCTCTTCAAGCACACAATACACACCAGGTGATGGGATTCAATTACTCTGTCAAAACCATTGATTTTCTTTTGGAAATAGGAGGTGTTTTTGACTCTTTACTGATCGACCATTTAATTGTTTGTAATGCAGGTGGTCTAATCTACAAGCTAACTGGGAGTAATCTCCAATATGTTACATCCATAACTTTCTTACTCACTACATATGCAAAACTCATGGTTGCCTCAAGACACACTTTTCAGTGCGGAAACACTGTCGTCGCATCAAGTACCTTGAGGATTTTGGCCAAGAAGCAGGCAAGTTATACATAAACATGTGGTAGTATATGTTTCCCCACAAAATTTTATTCTTCCTACATGAAAGAATGTAGGTCTAATTAACTGGTATTGGATTTTCAGGTGGATTACATTCTTGGAGAGAACCCTATGAAGATGTCTTACATGGTAGGTTTTGGGAATGATTTCCCAAGGAAGATTCACCATAGAGGCTCCTCCTTACCTTCCTTAGCAAAGCGTCCACAGGCCATAGGTTGTGACGGAGGGTTTCAACCATTTTATTACTCACCAAATCCCAACCCCAACATCTTACTTGGTGCCGTCGTTGGAGGTCCAAATCAGAACGACTTCTACACAGATGCTCGAACTGACTACAGCCATTCAGAACCTGCAACATATATCAATGCTGCTCTTGTTGGGCCTCTAGCTTACTTGGCTGGGAGCTATACTAAATGATAGAATGACTGGATTAGTGATTTCTACATGAATCCTAAAAAGGATTCAATTTATCCTTAATTTCTTTTTTATCCTTGTTGAAAATTGTAAAAGTCAAATGTCACCCTAGTAAGAAGAGGTGGAGATGTAGAACAGAATGTCACTGAATATGATAGCATAACAGTGGGCAGTGTCATTAGCATGTAATCTTGGATTGAGCAATATATTGTTCCTGATGAAGAATGGTAACAAATATTTGTAACTGAAATTTCATATGATGATGAGCATGCAATATTTGCATTGATTTCCTGAATATTCAATTAAAACAGAGAAAACTGAAAGTGGCAGATACCATTAGATGCTATAATTAGTGTAATTGCAGTCGAATGTAAATGTTGAAAATTTGGTTTGAATTTAAAAAACAAAGGGAAATGGTTTCTTAATTTTCAAATCTCTTTCTATATAGTTTAGTCTCATATCTTCTATGTAACTCACTTTTGAAGAGTTAATAAGGATAGTGTTTGGACTTGGGTTTGGACCCCAAGGGGTACCCACTTTAGTGAAGGAGGGAAGAGACCAACCAATGTTGGTCCATTCCGCACGCACCGCCGTCCGAGCACGTTTTCTCTCAAAAAGATTTTCTATCAACCTATAAATACTTGCTCTCTCAGATAAAGAAAGAGCAATCGTTTTAAGAGTTTATTTGTTTTGGAATCAGTCTATATTTCAGAGAGTTCCAGTTGTTTTGTAATTTCTTTTTTTTTTTCTCATTATTTTTCATGATTCCGAGCAATAGAATTAGGGTGAATAGATTTCCATTATTCAACGGTGCATGTGACTGATCCTGGGGACGACGGAGCTATTAGACTGCTTGCACAAATGAGACATGTTTGACTCAGCAAAAAAGTTCGGTTGAGCTTAACGAAGAAGGAAAACTCGTTTGTACGTTGTATGCTCAATTGGAGTCCAATTTGGGTGCAATGCGAGAATACAAGGATTTGAGTGACCAAATGGACTCCGTTTGATTTCTAAAAGTAAATTAAATCTAGTTCTAGACCAATTAAGAGTGTCTCTAGGGTGGTTGTAAAGTGATTAGAAGAACTATTAGACCCTATGTTATGTTTCTATTTTTATTTTTATTTTTTTCTTGTGGTTTGCATAATTGCTTTCATTCATTTTGGAGTTCCCGGCTAGCCTTGAGCAAAAAGTCTCGTAACCCAGACACCCCCAAGTGCGATAACACTCATTCATAGCCAAGCCCAAAAAAAGTCTAAGAAAGGCATTCCTCTTCATTTAGCATGCTAAGCAAATTCTACAGCTAATCCATCCATCCATTCCTCATCTTATTATTATGTGGAGCCTTTCATACTCATGACAATTTTATTCATTAGTTTGGAGCACATTCAATTTTTTTGTTGAACTGACAATAATTTTGCTTACTTGTTCCTTTGAAATTCCAAAGACATGCTCAATGTGTTGCTTCCTCTAAATGAAAGTTCTTTATGAAATCCTATCTTTAAAAACTCTGCTTTATGATGGATGACTCTGGAAGTTGGTCAATCTAGGCATGCAGCAAGGTAAGCCAGTTAAAAGAAGAATGAACATCACCTAAAAGAGATGAACATGAAAAAGGCCCATACTCTCTTGTCACCACAGACAGCCCCGTCACGAAACAGAACTAGGCTCATCCAAGTCACGTGTTTGGTGAAAATCATCTAATGAGTAGTGTATATGGTTAAAGGTCAATAGAAAAGGATGGGCTGATTATGGAGACATACAGACACTCCCCACTGAAATATTAGCTTCCCTCAGCACTCATAAGGACATCCCAAAGGAATAAATATCCCCTGCCTCTGGCCTGCAGCGCGTTCTTGCATAGTTGGAGAGTAGGTTATGTTGAAAAGAGGTGAGGAGGTGGTCCACCGCCTCTAGACTTGGTGCTTAAGGAAATATGGGAGGAGGTGGTGGAAGATCCTCGAGCAGCTAGCCACATTTGTTGACTTTTGTATGCTTAGTGACTAAACAAATGAAAAAGATGAGGTGTTGTCGCCTTTTGATCACCTCCTCAAGGGCCTATATAAGCACCCATGGGGGGCCTTATTTAAAGTACCCTCATTTGTTCATTTGGTTTTGGTTGTATGGGATCAGTTGTTTGTGAGGTGAATGCATCCTCATTTGAAATTGGGTTGGGTACCTCGCGAGGTCCCTCTGTGCATGTTTTGTGCAATTGTTTGAGTGGATTCCATTGGTTTGTGTGAGGATCAAGTTGTAAACTTGCTGTAGTAATTATTATTTGTTGGAGTAGGCATTTGCCGAACCATGAAAATTTGTTTTCTTCGGCATTAGTCTTTTGTTTTGTAATTTCGCATTTCGGTATTTGCCACTCTTCCGAACACAATAAATTGGTAAAGAATGGTCATTTAAATCATGTTAGTAGATGATTCCAACAATATGCTTAAATATATATATGACCCCCTCTTCTCCCTTCTCCATAATCCCCAATCTGGTGCACCGGTAGCAAAGCCATTTTCCTATCTTCTGCTTGTATGGTGGAACTTTTCATAAGGCACATTTCTTATTCAGTTTATCGCTGAAAAATGAAGGTTTTAGGTTCCATTTATCAGAAACGACATAAATGCATAAAGATACACTGATGGAACTTAGGGAAGAAATATTGATGACAGATTCTAATATCTGAATAGGACACGATACTCGATCAAATGTAACTATACAAGTTCTCTGTCTTTTTTTTTTTTTTTTCTCTTTATTTTGAATTATTTGTGTAAAAAGCTACGAAGAAATATGCTCTTGAGAACAGCAGTTTGTGTCCCTCGTGAGGGAAGTAGTTCATTTGAAAGTGTTGTTCTCTCCAAACAAGTGTTGTCATGACATAAGTAGAATGGTGAACCTAAATGAAATTATGCAGATGATTCATAAATAAATGAAGAAAAATTTGAACAAAAGATCTCTCATGAGTTACGACCCAAACAAAACTAAAGAAAGAAGTGTGCATTGATGAATTGGAAGAAATTCTACAATAAAGCTGTCAGGGTGCATTTTAAGCAATTGTAATTGTAGGAAACAACACTTGTAAATTTGAGTTGCAACAGAATAACCTCTACAAACATCCAAATAAATCCAGTGAATTGTAAACTGTCGTCATCCACCAGGAATCTGAGATGGTATTGCTCTCCTTGTTGCTACTTATCCACTCCGTTTTGTCCCAAGTTCCTAACTACTCAGTTTACCCCATTGCTTAATTTATCTCAAAAAATTAATAGTTTGGGTAATATTCCTTGTTTGTAAAAATAAAATAAAAATTTGGGGTCCGAGGTAGAGAGTCTTGGCTTGAGATCATCTCATGTCAAAGGCTTATGTTCAAGTCCAAAATTAGTTTTTTGTTTTTATAGCTATATATGAATCTTGTCTCCTGTCTCTTGTCTCTTGTCTCTTGTCTCTTGTCTCCGGTCTAGGACCTATAGCTAATCCAGGATCCGTTTAATGCCTATAAATGGCCCCATGTAGCCACCCTCTAAGAGCATCCACAGTTGTTGCAAATTATAAAATCGTAAACACATCCTGCGTAGTGTTTCTCAATTTGTTTAAAAAAAAAAAAAAAAAAAAAAAGGTTTGTTGAGGCCCATTTTGGTGTTGAGATTTCTTCGCTTGTCAAAATTCTTCAAATTTCTAAATTTTGCAACATGAGTTGCTATTACATGCTATCGTCCTAACGTGACAACCCCACTGCAGCTGCTTTTTAGTTTTGTTGTGATCATGTACTTGAGAATGACTATAGTTGCTCTATGAGAATCTTGTAAAGACTCCTTAAAGCACATGTGGCAACTTTTACGGAGGATTTCTATGGCATTAAGGAGTCTATTCTCTCTCCCCAAATTAAAAAAGGAGTAAGGCTAGATGGCGAGGGGAGGGAATGGTTCCCCTCCCTCCACCTCACTCCCCTCGCTGGTTTCCTCGCTCATTTCCTCGACATTTAGAATTCCCCTTAAAAAAGTATGAAGGAGCTCCTTGACCTTATTTTTAAAAATTTTAAGCTCTGTGGATTCCCCTATTTACCCAAAGCCACAAACGCGTTGTATTTTTTTTTTTGGAAAGGCAAGCCGGTTTTTTAGCCTAGGATCCGTAACCTAGTCCCGAGATGCGACCTACGGGTCGAACACCACCCCGAAATAAAGATGCCTCCAGTGGGTCTCGAAGCAAGGATCTGTGGATCAAGTCCACAACGCCTTAACCAATCGACCACAGCCCCTTTGGCAACGCGTTGTATTTTGTATATCCTTTAGGCCTACATACTACAAGAAAAATTAATAGAATATTAATATAGGAGAGATTTTAAGAAGACTCTTGGAGATGAGTTGAAACATACTTCTTATGGTTTAAGAACTCCTTGAAAATAAATTATTTTAATGAATTAAGGAGTCTCGTTAATGAGATTCTTGGAGATACTCTAAGGCAAGTCTTAAATTAAATTTAAATTTATTTTATTTTATTTGATTTTTGTTTGAATCAATTGAAACGTAAAGTCTATGTAGTACATCGCATTAACGTGAGGGCTTTGGGCTTAGCCACTTGAGTTGAAAACACTTTCATGAGAATATCTCCGATGAAAAGCTCAACCTCAAGCTCAAGGTGGGCCAATTTGGGTTGGGGTGGATGAACTC
This sequence comes from Berberis vulgaris, assembly GCA_963556465.1. Taxonomy (NCBI): domain Eukaryota; kingdom Viridiplantae; phylum Streptophyta; class Magnoliopsida; order Ranunculales; family Berberidaceae; genus Berberis; species Berberis vulgaris. The sequence goes on along the minus strand of OY747124.1, from coordinate 73,694,697 downwards.
TAATGGGCCATTAAACAAAATATCAAAATAATTGTCGAAAAATTATTTTAAGGGGAGGGGACGGGGCATAGAGGGTCAAATTAGTCATTTAGGCTAGGCATGTAGAGTTATTTTGCATGCTTAAATCTACCCAATTTAATCGGCTCATACCTTTTTCCTTTTTTTTCTTTTCTTTTTCCCTGACCCATATCTTTATATGGCAATTGTTCGGGCTAACACTTTAAACCCAATAAACTTTTGGCTTTCCATTGGAATATGAAAATTCACCCTCAAACGAAACTCATATTTTGGCTATTGTGCTTGGAATTGCCCATTTGAGATGCACTAAATGTTTGATTATAGTAGATAGAATTGAAGCCTGCATTGAGTATCAATGATTCATTAATAAGAAAATTAAGCTAAATAATGTTAACTTAATATGTGCGAATTATACCAAAACAATGTAAAAATATACGATGAAAGTATAAATCGTATATCGAGTTATTGGGGTTAAGTATATGCTTTGTAAAGATAGTTTCAATGTTATCTAAATCATGAGGACCATTTGTCAAAGCTATGAATACCAAGACAAACCAAAAATATCTTGTGGATAGCCTATTAAATTCAAATGTAGTGCCAAAAACTATTTCGGGCAAAAAGAGTAGGAACCAAAATTTTAAAGTTTGAATTTGGGTTTTCTCCCATTTAAAGTTTGAATTTGAATTTGTGCCAAAAGGAGATGTCCATCTCAAGTACAAAGACATGTTACAAAGGAAAACTTTTTTATGTTAAAAAGTTGTTTGAGGCACGTAAAGTCAACTTCACCCCTTGACAAGTAGTTTTCAATAGAAAGTTGTTCTCACAAAGCAAAAACCGTTCTGAGAAGTAGGTGATGGAGATAGTGAAGTCGACTTTTCTGTGCCCAAACTGGCTCTATAAATAGGAACCAAGATCCATCTTTTGGACCATCTCTCAAACCTTTCATGCTCAAACCTTTGTTAAACATTTCCCCTTTGCCCTTCCCTTTGAGAGATTCATTTACCCACTCAAAACCTATACTACTTGTGAGAGATCCATGGATTTTATGAAGAAATTCTTACTCTCTTCATGAGCTATTTGGTTATCTAAAGAGAGGAGAGAAGAGTAGTGATGAAAAAGAGTTCAAGAATGTTTTGTATTGGCATATGCCTCATTTGCAGAGTCGTTGAGCCTTCAGCTACTTCATCTCATTTTTTAGTGAAATTTTCATTTTCCATTGAGTGAGGGTGTGAATGTAAATGAGCTATTAAGCATCTCTATCCGACAAACGAGTGTCATTAGAAAGGAGAAACCCTTTGAGCATTAGCCTTTGCTAAACTCATCCTTACCATGTTTGGGTTCTTGAAACCATGAAGTGGATTCCTACGAGTAAGTGTCACTGGGTATCCAAACAAGTGATAAGATTTGGTTATATCGCATTCCATGATGGTGTGATCCTTGGCCATTCGATAAATATAGCAGAGGACGAACATAAACCCAAGTGGAATCTTCGGAATCCCAAGCACACGTCCATAAGATTTGGTTGTGGTGCATTCCACGTGACCGCCAAGGTGTTTGTAAGTCTTTAGGAGCAAATCACTTGGTTCATGTTGGTAAGTCGTGTGACGTTTACTACAAGGTTGATTGAGCTTGAGTTCTATTTCGATCAAGTAATAAAAGCTTGAGCCTTGCAAGCCCTTTCCATGGGAAGTAATCAGAGCCAATCATGCTCCGGCTCAGGTAAACCTTGTTATATTGATGTTCATTGTCTGGTGTACTTTCTTTTCTCCATAACATGCTTACTTTATCTTCCATGTTAGTTAAGTAGTCTTTACATTGTTATATTGCTTATATGTTGAACTTGCATGCCTAGGATTTCTTTTTAGGGATTTTGCAAAAGGTCTTCAACTTTGTGTTCACTTTATAGTGAATCAATTAAACTTGTGGACCTTGTAGTTTTGACTTAGCTTAAGTCACACAAAAAACCTTCAATAAGTTTATGCGAAGAACTTCGAAGTCGAGTACTTCCATTTGTTTTTCAAAACAAAAATGATTTTCCAAAAGAAATTATTCATCCCCTAGTCGATATTAGCCTACTGCAGTTTGTGAGTATTATTGTCTAGTTTGTTTTCTTCTTCCCATGACTCTATTTACTCTACCCTGCATGCTTAGTTAAGCAGTCTTTACTTTCTATAGCTTGAATTGCTTGTATGTTCAACTTGCATGCCCAGGACTTCTTTGAGAGATTTTGCAAAAGGTTTTTAACTGAGTGTTCACTTTCATGTGAATTAATTAAAATGTAAAACTTGTGGTTAAGTCAATACCATAAACCTTCGATAAGTTATGCAACGAACTTCGAAGTCGAATACTTCCATTTGTTTTTCAAATCAAATTCAATTTTCAAAAAGTGATTATTCATTCTGTTCTAGTTGATACTAGCCTAGTGCCAGTGCACTCATTGTGAATATCATAACATACCTCACACTTTCATTAACTAATTAAGAAAACCTCTATTCGGCTGGGTCAAGGCACTCACTCCAATCTTTCTCTTGAAATTTGTCCGCCCCATCCATCCATCCATCGTTCCTTGATTTTGCTTTACTAATTTAACTCTCTCTCTCTCTGTGTATGCACAAGTCCGCAACTAAATTTGAGTAATCATGATCATCACTACTAACCGTACATTACAAATCTACTCATAAACATGATGGGATTGTTTAAATTCATTGAACATTTTTGTTGGAGTTTGTATGGAATTCGTCCCACTTCGGAATGGTTATAACAATTCAAGATTCAAGACACATACCTTAATTTTCAAGACACATCCCTTCAATTTTCAAATTTTGAATTTGCTGGTAGTTTCTTAACTTCTTCATATCTCTTGGGAAAAGCTACTTACTGTCTATATATATATGCAATAGAAAATAAATATAGAAAAATTGTTTTTCCTTCGTTATATATATATTTTTATATCGAGTCAGAAAACATTCAAAAGTTCCCTAGAGGCCAAAATTTTGGTGCTAGGATTTTGGATTATAGATAGTTGAATCGTGGGGGATGGACACTTGTTGAACTACAAGTAATAGAGTAGGGGTGCAATTCGGTTTTTAGGATTATGCAAAATCTGCAGGTCTCTATCTACCAATCAATTCAATATATTTTCATTTTTGTTATGATTTTTTTATCATTTATTATAAATTTCAGCTTACGTTATTATATATAAGTTTATATTCTCTGCAATCTCGGTATATTACATTGAGTTATAAATAAAAGGTTGCATTCTGATTTCAGTTCCAACAATCTAAAGATAAAATTGTTGACTATGGATCAAACATCAGTGAATACAACAGGCATAAAGAATCCTCTTGCTAAGAAACCAGAGAATTCAAAGGAGTTGATTTTAAAAGATTACAACATAAGATGTTGTTTTATTTAACAACGCTTAACTTCGCCCATGTGGTTAAGGAAGAGGCTCCTAAGGCTGTTGATGATCAAGCAGATAAAAACACATTGTCTGCAATTGATGCTTGGACTCATTTAGAGTTTTTGCACAGAAACTATATTTTGAATTATCTAGATGACAATCTGTGCCAAATAACCAAGGAACTTTGGGATTCACTTATCAAAAAATACATATCTGAAGATGTTGGATCGAAGAAGTTTACCATCAGTAAATTTCTAAAATTCAACATAGTGGATTCCAAGTCTGCTGTAAGCCAAGTTGAAGAACTCCAACTCATTATACATTATTTGCATGCTGAAGGATTTTCTATTAATGAACATTTCCAAGTTGAGGCCATTATAGAGAAATTGCCTCCTTGGAATGATTTCAAAATCTACCTGAAGCATAATCGTAGAGACTCTTGTATTCTCAGGTTGTGGGTTGAGGAGGATCATAGGAAGGGCGACAAAATTAATGTGTCTTCCATGGAAGCCAATGCTAACTTCGTTGAGGGAAGTAGTTCTAAGCCAAAGGAATTCTAGAAAAACAAAGAAAAGAAAATTGGAAAGAAGAACAACTCTATTGCTCACGCACCAAAAGGAAAAGAATTCCAGAAAATTAGAGGTTGTTGCTACGTGTCTAGCAAACCTAGGCATAGAACACAAGATTTCTACCTTCAAAAGGATCAAAATGTTGTCAATCTAAATATGAACGAAGCCAATACGACTGAAAAAAATATGTTAGTTGGTGTTGCGTCAGAAACTAGCATTGTGCCTGATGCAAAAGAGTGGTGGATTGATATTGGAGCAACAAGGCACACATGTGGGGATAGAAACATGTTTTCTACCTATGAACAAATTTTGAGTGGCGAAAAGCTTTACATTGGGAATGCCTCTGCTTTTGCAGTTGCTGGAAAAGGAAGAGTTGTACTAAAAATCACATCTGGAAATTCTTTGACTTTGTTGGACGTCCTCCATGTTCCTGAAATAAGGAAGAATTTGATATCTGGAACCATTCTTGTGAAGAAAGGCTATGAACTCAACTTCAAATCTGAGAAGTGTGAGATAACCAAAGGAGGAATATTTGTAGGCGAAGGTTATTTTGATGAGGGACTATCTAAGCTCAATGTAATTTTTTTGATGAGTCTATTAATAAAATAAATAAGGCTTCCATTTATATTTTTGAGTCTACTGAAATTTGGAATGCTAGAGTAGGCAATGTTAATTACGATTTATGCATAGAATGGTTAATCTATGATTGGTTCCAAAGCTTGCTGTAGATTTCAATAAGATGTGTGAAACATGTTTTGAATCTAGATTTGCTAGAAAAACTTTTAAATCAGTTTGTAATAGGTCCAATGCGCTGCTTGTTTAATTCAAAGAGACCTACATGATTTTAAATCAACGCCAACTCGAGGAGGAAGGAAGTATTATGTTTCTTTCGTTGATGAGTGCAATAAGTATTGCTATGTTTATTTAATTCATAGCAAAGATGAATCCTTGAATGTGTTTAAGACATATATATAAGATTAATATTCTACAGATACAGTTGTATGCTCCATATTGAATCAATGAGAAGAGAACAACTAGAACAAAATGGAAGTGTACCTTGATCCATGATAGCACTTCAAGGAAGGGACGAGTCTTGATCTTCCAGTTGATAACGTATATTTTTTTGTATATCTCTCTGGAGAAGGGAATTTCAGAAGAAACAAAACACCCACTCAACTGGGGACCATAACCCAGAAGTTATAACTGGTGGGTTATCAGTTATTCCAACTTACCAATTTCTAATTTGGTCCCTCATCAAATTAGAAATTGCTTAAGTATATCTACACATTAAGCCCATGAAATTTTAATACCTTTGCCCAATTAACCATATTAGATCATAATTTATTTGGGCTATACTTTAAGATATCAAAACACATTAAACACATATGTGTGCCCACACATGTTAGATTTTTCCAACAATCTTCCACTTGGGCCACATATGTTACCTTAAAAAATGTGTATAACCTAATGAGCTCAAAATTTGCTATCACATACGAAGGTATTTCCAAACAATCTCGTCCATTGACTATACAAGTATAGAATTAAAGGAACTTTCGTCACAATTAGCGCAACTAAATCCATCAATAGTCACGTATACCCATACAATCAAATGACATAGATCAATCATGGATCCGTAGCATGGAAATTACATGTAATGTGATCTAAACATGCCTATTTCCAACTGGTCCTATTTTAAATTTTATTGAAATCGAACTTTAACACAATAAACCAGAGTGTGAATAAACTGAATACTTTATTTTTGCAGAAAATACCCAAATACACAAAATGTGTCCAAAATCCAATATAGAGCAATCAAATATACAAAGTCCCACTAAACCAAAATATCTTCAAATGATATAACACCCATATGAGCAGTGTGCTCATGAAAGACCTTGGGTGGTAATCCCTTAGTAAGCGGATTCGCAATCATGGAGTTTGTCCCAATGTGCTCTATGAAAATCTGTTTATTCTGTACTCTCTCTTTCACCACTAGGAACTTTATGTCAATATGATCTGATCTAGATGAGCTCCTGTTGTTGTTGGCATATAGAATTGCTGAGTTATTGTCACAATATAACTTTAGTGGTCTTTCAATACTACTCAGAATGCGCAACCCGGTGACAAAATTTCGCAGCCATAATCCATGATTGGATGCCTCAAAACATGCTACATATTCTACTTCCATAGTAGAAGAATCTATGAGTGTCTGCTTGGCACTCCTCTAGGAAATAGCTCCTCCAGCTAACAGATAAATGTAGCCTGATGTGGATTTCCTACTATCTTGGCATCCAGCAAAATCAGCCTATGATCTTCAACTGGTCTGATTTCTTGTATGTGAGCATGTAATCCTTAGTTCTCTGTAAATATCTCATAACCCGTTTGGCTGTTTTCCAGTGATCCATCCTAGGGTTGTCTAAATATCTGCCTAGCATTCCAACAATGAATGTTATATCTGGACGTGTACAAACAGAGCGTACATTAGACTCCCAACAGCTGATGCATAGGGAATCTCTTGCATTTCTTTAACTTCAAGTTTATTCCTAGGACATTGTTTAAGACTGAATTTGTCTCCTTTAGCTACAGGGGTGTCTCCTGGTTTACAATTTTGCATGCCAAATCTTTTAAGCACCTTTTCTATATAGCTCTTTTGCAATAATCCAAGAATACCCCGAGAGCGATCTCGGTGTATCTGAATCCCTAAAACAAAAGAAGCTTCACCAAGATCTTTCATTTCAAATTTATTTGATAGAAATCTTTTAGTTTCGTGCAACAAGTCTTTGTTATTAGTGGCAAGCAGTATGTCATCAACATACAAAACCAAGAAGATATGCTTACTCCCACTGAACTTATGATACACACAATTATCAACTGCATTTGTCTCAAAACCAAATGAGACAATTACTTGATGAAATTTGTGGTACCATTGACGGGAAGCTTGCTTGAGCCCATAGATGGATTTCTTTAGTTTGCAAACCATATTCTTCGGGTTTCCAGACACAAAGTTTTCTGGTTGCACCATATAAATTGTTTCATCGATATCACCATTGAAAAATGTTGTCTTAACATCCATCTGATGTAGCTCAAGGTCAAAGTGCACAACAAGTGCTATGATTGTCCTAAACGAGTCTTTCTTTGAAATCGGAGAGAAAGTCTCTTTATAGTCGATGCCTTCCTTTTGAATGAAGCCTTTAGCTACAAGACGAGCATTATATCTCTCCACATTACCTTTTGAATCCCTCTTGGTTTTGAATATCCATTTACAACCAATGGGCTTTGTATTTTTAGGTAATGGGATAATCCCAAACTTGATTGTCTTGCATAGACTTCTACTCCTCATTCATAGCATCTATCCACTTTTGAGAGTTAGAATCCTGCATGGCTTGATGGAAGTTGATTGGATCATTTTCCACCAATCCATCATTTTCCTCATGTTCTTGGAGAAAAACTATGTAATCATCCAGAATAACATTTCTCCTTTCTCTTATGGATCTCCTTAATTGGCATTTGTCCTTGAGGTTGTTGAATTTGTTCCTCTGGAACATTTACTTCAATTTGAACAGGGAGTAGTTCAACATTGTCTTGTTGAGGTTCCAGATCTGCTTCTTGATCAATGACAGGTACAAAAACATGTACATTGTCAAAAACAGTAGTAAGAGTCAAAGACATTGTCTCTTACCTTATTTCTCCCCCCAAACTCAACATCCTCAAAAATTGTTGCAGTTCCCGTTTAAAAAATAGACCTAATTGTGGGATCATAAAATTTGTAGCCCCTAGATCGCTCTGAATAACCAATAAAGTAGCTGCTTACTGTCTTGGAGTCAAATCTGTTTTCATTTGGCCTATAAGGCCTAGCCTCAGATGGACATCCCCAAATGTGAAAGTGTTTTAAATTAGGCTTTCAGCTTGTCCAAAGTTCATAAGGAGTCTTGGCAGCTGCTTTAGTTGGTACTCTATTTAGGATATAAGTTGTTGTCTTTATTGCTTCTCCCCATAGTGATTCTGGTAAGGTAGAATGACTAATCATACTCCTTACCATATCCTTAAGAGTTCTGTTTCGTCTTTCAGTGACACCATTCATGCTAGGTGAACCTGGCATGGCGTACTGTGGGATGATTCCACATTCCTCTAGGAATTTAGTAAATGGCCTAGGATGTTGTTCTCCTAAACCGTCATATCTGTCGTAGTACTCTCCACCACGATCAGATCTAACGCACTTAATTTTCTTACTAAGTTGGTTTTCAACTTCAGTTTTGAAAGACTTGAATACGTCCAGTGACACTGATTTCTCATGAATGAGATAAAGGTACCCATAACGTGAGTAGTCGTCTATGAATGATATAAAGTATCATTGACCATTCCAAAAAGCCGTAGGAAATGGTCTAAAGATATCCGTATGTATCAATTCTAAGACGTCTGGAGATCTATTAGCACCTAATCTATTTTGTTTGGTCTGTTTTCCCTTGATGCACTCAACACAAACATCTAAGTCTGAAAAGTCAAGTGAATCCAAAATGCCTTCTGACACAAGTCATTCAATTCTAGATTTGGATATATGACCCAAACGCTTGTGCCATAATTTTGCTGAATTTTCTTTGTTTAGCTTGCGTTTAGTACCCCATGAATCCACATGCTATGTTTCATTATATGATGCAATAGTATCCAACAAATATAGGTTATCAAACATACTTAATGAACCAGTACCAACAATATTTGAATTCAATGAAAGACTAAACTGATTGTTTCCAAATGAACAATTATAACTAGATTTGTCCAATAAAGAAACGGAAACCAAATTTCGACTAAAGGACAGTAACACAAAAATGTTTTTCAAATCCAAATAAAAACCAGTTCTCAACAATAACCTAAAATGCCCTATTGCCTCAACATCCACCGATTTTCCATCGCCTACAAAAATGTATCTTTCAACATCATTTGCCTTTCAGTAGTTCAGGCAACCCTGCATAGAAACACTTATGTGAGTAGTAGCACCAGAATCTAACCACCAAGTGCTTCTAGATACTGAAGCTAAATTAACCTCAGAACATACCAAAGTAAAGAATGTACCTTTCTTGGCACGCCAAGCATGATATTGACTACATTCTTTCTTTACATGTCCTAGTTTTCCACAAAAGAAACATCATTGATTTTCCTTAGGTTTCTTTTTATCTGGACCCTTAGCATCTTCATTTTTCTTTCTTTTCTTGCCATTATCCTTAGAGGTACTTGCCAGATGAGTACTTTCAAATCTCTCTTGCTTCAACCTTTCCTCTTCTTGCACACAATATGAAATGAGCTCGTTAAGAGTCAATTTTTCCTTTTGACAGTTCTAACTGACCTTAAACTGACTGAAATGTGCAGGAAGAGACATCAATACTAAATGCACGTGCAAGTTGTCAGACAACTCGAGCTTTAGTGCCTTAAGTTTGGAAGCAATGTGAGAAATCTCCATGATGTACTCCCTTATGTTTCCCTTGCCTTTGTACTTCATTGAAATCAAGTTAGCTAAAAGCGTGCTTATTTCAGCCTTATCATTTTTGCAAAACATTTTTCAATTTCAGCAAGGAAATCATTAGCCTTAGTTACCCCTTCAGATATTGCGCCTCTAAAGGCTTCCGGAATGCCGTGTTTAATCATCATTAGACTCATGCGATTAGTGCGTTCCCACTTCTCAAAGTTCCTCCTTTCTTCAAAAGAACTTTCAGCCGTAAGAGTAGCGGGTTGCTCTATCTTTAGTGCAAGGTCTAGATCCATGCAGCCAAGAACGATTAAGACGTTCTCTTTCTATTCCTTGAAGTTTGTCCCATTAAGCATGGGAATACTGTTTGCATGGGCAGATATTCAAGTAGCAGACATAATAGCTGTACAGAAAATTAACCTAATGAGCATGCATGTTCACATCATAATCTAAATAAACAATCTTTAAATTCAAATAATTATGGAATACATCTCAAGATACCTAGCACAACATTAATATCAAGCCTTTGGATAGTAATATTAACTTGTAAGTGGTACTCTTGGTGTGGTGATCAAATATTGACAATAACTCCTGTCAAACAAGAAGTCTATCTTTTGATCGGCTTATTATTCACATGGAAACCTTATAATCGTCACATATTTATCATCACAGGTGTGTATGCAATTCGGCCAAATATTATCCTTCTTTTGGGCCGGCTAATATTCGCATGAACTCACAAACACAAACATCTTAACATTCTCAATAAACTAATCTACATAAGAGAGGTCACTTTGGTGACATCTTGTTTTAATTAGTTCAATCAAATGTTAGACAAAATAAATAAGTCATTAAATGCATCCCAAAAAAACATTTAAGTTTAAAATTTTCAAATAAATTGCCTTGAAAAAAATAATAAATAAATAAATAACGAACCTAAGTAATGTACCTGGTTACTTGATTTAAGGTCCATTATTTAAATTCCTGAATTTTTTTATTATCAGGGTGGCTCAGACAGATTCTGCTGAGTGCAATTAGCCAAAACAGGATGGACTGTTTCTCTGAACTAGACCAGGGTGACCCAGCAGGATTTGACCTTGTCCCAGCAACCCATCAGACCCAGACCCAACAACCCAAATACATTTCAATTAAGTTGTGGCCCATAAGAATGGGTCCAGCACAATTATAAATAATTAACCAATCTGGAAGTCCAAGACCCGACCCAATGACCCATCTTTCTTACCCAATTTCTGCAAACAAAAAGAAAAACAGGGAATAGGGAAGGATGAATCACGGATTCCTCACCCAATCATGGTTGGGTTAGCCAAAAATATATGGTGTTGTCAATTTCTGATCTTTGATATTTCGTTTTTAATCATTTTATGTGAGAAAAAACCTTGTAAAAAACTTGATTTTATGCCAAAAGTTCATCCCAAATTTCATAATCTCTCAAAGAATCAATCATAGAGTAGGCTCTGATACCACTTATAAGTTTAATATTCTACAGATATAGTTGTATGCTCCATATTGAATCAATGAGAAGAGAACAACAAGAACAAAATGGAAGCGTACCTTGATCCATGATAGCACTTCAAGGAAGGGATGAGTCTTGATCTTCCAGTTGATAAAGTATGTTTTTCTGTATATCTCTCTGTAAAAGGGAATTTCAGAAAAAAAACAAAACACCCGCTCAACAGGGGACCATAACCCAAAAGTTATAACTGATGGGTTATCAATTATTCCAACTTACCAATTTCTAATTTAGTCTCTTATCAAATTAGAAATTACTTAAGTGTATCTACACATTAAGCCCATGACATTTTAATACCTTAGCCCAATTAACCATATTAGATCATAATTTATTTGGGCTATACTTTAAGATAACAATACACATTAAACATATATTTGTGCCCACACATGTTGGATTTTTCCAACAATATAAGGTTGAAGTTGAAAATCAACTTAACAAGAAAATCAAAGTATTACGATCAGATAGAGGAGGAGGGTATGAATCCACAGGCTTTGCTGATTTATGTACTAAACATGGAATTGTACAGCAAACGATGACATCATATACACCACAACAAAATGGTGTCTCCGAGAGGAAAAATAGAACCTTCAAGGACATGATCAATACAATGTTGAATAGTTCTGGGCTTCCGCACAATTTGTAGGGTGAAGCTTTGCTTACTGCAAATAGAATTCTAAATCGAATTCCACAAAATAAGACTAATAAATTTCCTTATATAGTGTGGGATGGGAGCCTGCCCACATATAAAACCTTAAAAGTGTGGGGTTGCCTTGCAAAAGTACAAGTTCCTTGCTAAAAAAAACTAAATTTGGACCTAAAATTGTAATTGTGCATTCATTGGCTATTCATGCAACAATTCAACATACACATTTTTAGTTTTAAAATCTGAAATCCCTAAAATACATGTAAACATTATATTGGAATCTATTGATGTAAAATTAAAAAACCTAAAAACTTTGGACCTGATTTTCTTGCACTCTTCTCTGAGGCTGAACCACAAACATTCAAGGAAGTTGTGTCATCTACTGAGGATCCTTTTTGGAAGGAAGCAATACGTAGTGAAGTCGAGTCAATAAGGCAAAATAACACTGGAGTTAGTTGACTTACCACTAGGAAATAAGCCTATAGGCTACAAGTATACGACTCTATAGAAAAATATAAAAATATAAAACAGACGACTCTATAGAAAAATATAAAACACGTCTTGTAGCCAAAGGGTATCGGCAAAAAGAAGGGCTTGATTACTTCGATACTTACTCACCAGTATCAAGAATTGCATCTATTAGGATGTTTACTTCTATTGTAACCACATATAATTTGGAAATACACCGAATGGATGTTAAGACTACTTTCTTAAATAGAGAACTCGAAGAAGAAATATATCTGGAACAACCTAAAGTTTTCATAGTGAAAGGACAAGAAAATAAAGTGTGCAAACTTGTTAAATCCTTATATGGATTAAAAGAAGCGTAAAAAAGGTGGCATAAAAAGTTTGATCATACAATGATCACACACGGCTACAAAATAAATGAATGCAATAAATGTGTGCAGTACAAGAATTTTTATAAAAATTCATGTTTCATTGTATGTTTGTACGTAGACGGCATGCTTATTTGGGCACCAACAAAGATATTATAAATTCCACAAAAAGGATATTGAATTCTAGTTTTGACATGAAAGACTTAGGTCTCAAAGATGGAATACTAGGAATTCAAATCAAAAGACCTAGTGAAGGTTATGTGCTAACCCAATCTCATTATGTGGAATCAATACTTAGAAAATTTGGTCATTATGACGACAATGCTGCCACGACTCCATTTGATCCTAGCTGCAAGTTGAAAAGCATACTGGTAGTCCCATATCTCAGAGGGAGTATTCCTGAGTCATTGGAAGTTTAATGTACTTAATGAATTCTACAAGACCTGACTTAGCATAGTCAGTAAGTAGGCTTAGTTAGTACTTCTGAGTTTCGGCCGTAGGAGGAGCAGCAGTGAACACAATATAAACTTCACTTTGAATCTCTTCTATCTCAAGCATGGCAGAATAGATGGAGAATGCCTTCTTGAAGCAGCCCAAGGTGTTCTTGTGCTCGAAGAAATCAGGAAAGGGGAAGAGACCCGGTAAGGGAGGAAATCAATTCTACAAGAGCGTTGGTTTGGGATTCAAGACACCCAGAGAGGCTATTGATGGAACATACATAGATAAGAAATTCCCATTTACTGGTGATGTTTCTGTGAGACAAAAACATAGGACTCATAGTCCTTGTGTAATTGTGGCTTTCAATTTTAAGGGAAAAATTTAAGAGGGAGTTAAAGTCCTTTATTCACAAGGACTTAAACTCATGTTCTCTCTTTTGTTTATATAGGAAGCAACACAACATGTAAAGGTAAGCAAAAATACAACGTGATTTAGCAAAGAGCACACAGCTGAAACGCGGCAGCAATACGCAGCAACAACGCAGCTGAAACAGAGCAGCAGTGTGGCGTGTAAAGGGATGCGATAAGGGCGTGAAATAGGCTACAAGTTTGGCGTGATTCGGTGTGTGTGCAGCGTGAAACAATAGCCAAATAGAAGGATTGGAATCGAGTGATTTCGGGTGTTCTTCGTTTGCGAGTTTCGTCAAATTTTTGGCGGTATTGTTGGCTTGAGATTGGGTAATCTTAAGGATTGTTGCTTGACAACGTTGTAATCTTCAAGTAAGTGTTTCCATATTAATAAGAAAGTTATAGAGTCGTCGTCCGTGGAGTAGGCAAAGCCGAACCACGTAAATCTCGGTGTCATCTTTATTTTCTGCACATTGTTTGTTCTTTGCTATTACTTGCATAACACTTTTAGCCATTCACTATCACCTACTAGGTCTAGGACTTGTGTTGGGATTATTTGCATTAGCTAGTATTTTCCCTAACAAGTGGTATCAGAGCACCAGTTAGTTGGTATTTGTGTTTTGAAGGTGTCAATTAAAATGGCTGAAAGGTCTTCTTCATCACGTGATGATGACTATGTGAAAGTTCATGGGTTCGATATTGTTCGATTCAATGGTAGGAACAATTTTAAAGTTTGGCAGATGGATTGTAAAGATATTCTGGTTAGTTTGGATCAGATTGGTGCACTTGATGAGAAAAGGAAACCATCATCAGATAAGGCGACGGTTGAGGTTATCGAGAAGTGGAGTAAAATGGATCAGAAGGCATGCAGTACGATTCGTTTGTGTCTTTCTCGCAATGTGGCTTACAACTTCGCTGATGAGATGACGGCTAAGGGTATTTGGGATAAGCTTCAGGCTATGTATCTTCAGAATGATCAGATGAGTGTGATGTACCTACAGAAAAAGCTCTTCACTTTCAGATTGCAGCCAGGTAAACTCATGACTGATCACATAAATGAATTTGAATGTTTATATTCAGATTGTGTTAGCTTGGGAGCTAAATTTGAAGATAGTCAGAAAACATTATTTTTGTTAATTTCTTTGTTACCGGAATGGGAACCGTTTGTTGATCAGATGACAACACTGAAGAAAGAGAAATTTGTGTATAGTGATATTGTTCAAGCTGTACTTGCAAAGGCTTCCAGAAAGAGTGCTTCGAATGAGGAGATTCAAGCACATGGCCTTTCAATGACAAGGGGAAGAAATTACAAAAGGAACAACTACAGAAGAAACCGGTCTAAATCAAAAGGCAGAGATATGTCTAAGGTTGAATATCACAAATGTAAGCGCAAAGGCCATTACATAAGGAATTGTCCAGACTGGAAGGATAATCACAATAAGCAAGAGAATGAGAGTAAGGGCGTAGTGAATATTGTTGAGACACCGGATGTGGTAGAAGATATTCTAATCGGGGGTGACTAAGCACATGCACTGATGGCAAAATCTTATGACCATTTGTATGACGGTTGGATGTTGGATACAGGAGATTCGTATCATGTGTGTCCCGTAAGGGAATGGTTCAGCACTTATCGCGAGGTTAAGGGCAGTTCAGTTAAAATGGGTGACTCTCGGCCTTGCAAGACAATGGGTGTTGGTACAGTCAAATTCCAGTTGGCAGATGGGTCATGTAGACAGCTTACCGAGGTACGTCATGTTCCAGCTCTTTCAAAGGGGTTGATTTCTCTTGGGGTGCTTGAAGCTCAGAGCTACAAGTATATTGGTGAGAATGGATATTGCATTGTTTATTTTGGTGACAGGTTGCTTATGACAGCGGTTAGGCATGCCAATTTGTATTTCCTTCAAGGAATTATAGTTGAAGGTGGAGCTATGGTTTCTACAGTTGTTGACGCGTACACAGTTATGGCACATGCGATTAGGGCATGTAGGTGAGAATGGACTAAAAACTTTAAGCAAGCGGGGCTTGCTTGGCGGTGATAAAATGGCAAAACTGGATTTTTGTGAACATTGCATCTATGGGAAGCAGTGCAAAGTCAATTTTTGTGATGCTACTCATAGCATTGCAGGGATTGTGGATTACATCCACACTGATGTTTGGGGACCCTCTAGAGTCGCATCCAAGGGGGGTTCCAGGTACTTTGTGTCTTTTATCGATGACTTCAGCCGGAGAGTATGGGTGTATACCATGAAACATAAAAATGAAGTCACTGATATCTTCAAGAAGTGGAAAGCCATGATTGAAAAACAAACAGGAAGGGTGATCAAAGTAGTGAGATCTGACAATGGCGATGAGTATACCGAGGATCCCTTGAAGCAGTTTTGTTTGGAACATGGCATTAGAAGACACTTCACAGTGAAGTCGACACCACTGCAGAACGGGGTAGCAGAGCGGATGAACCGTACCCTGTTGGAGAGAGCACGGTGCATGTTGTCCAATGCAGGTTTGGGCAGAATATGGTGGGTTGAAGCAGTAAACACGACGTGCTATCTCATTAATCGCTCTCCTTAATCAGCTATTGAGTCTCAGATTCCTATGGAGGTATGGTCTGGTATTTCTTCAGATTATTTTAACTTGAAAGTATTTGGTTGTCCAACATATTTTCATGTTAGGGAAGATAAAATTGGAATAAGGGCTAGGAAAGCTATTTTTCTCGTTTATACAGATAATGTGAAAGGGTATAAATTATGGTGCCCTGACTTGCAAAAGTTTGTGATCAGTCGAGATGTGAAGTTCCATGAGGAGGCTTTGTTACAAGCAAAATGTGAGAGATGCAAAGATGGTTCCCCTATTTGGATGGGTGATAGCTATGATGAAGATGAGGATGCTGGAGATTCTCTGCAGGTGGAGCTTGGAGCTCCTAGATCTCATACAGAGCATGATGTTCCTTCTACTGAGGAAATGGGCAATACAAATATGATGCCTGATGAGACAGTGGCAGAAGATGAGGTTCCTACTGATGGGGACATGGATCCTACACAACAATAGGATCAACAGTTACAAACACCGTCTTTAACAGCAGGCAGAGAACCTAGAGTCAGACATGCACCACTTAGATTTGGTTATGAGGATGGCGCAGCT
Organism: Berberis vulgaris; assembly: GCA_963556465.1. Taxonomy (NCBI): domain Eukaryota; kingdom Viridiplantae; phylum Streptophyta; class Magnoliopsida; order Ranunculales; family Berberidaceae; genus Berberis; species Berberis vulgaris. The sequence goes on along the minus strand of OY747124.1, from coordinate 73,678,262 downwards.
TGCACATTCTCAGTTCTTGATGGGTATGATGATATTCCTACCACATATACGCAGGCTTTGCAAAGTGTTCAGAAAAAGGAGTGGAAGGAAGCTTTGGATGAGGAGATGTTATCTCTTCAGAAAAATCATACATGGGAGCTTGTGACACTCCCTAAAGGGAAGAGACCAATTAGGTGTAAGTGGATTTTCACAGTGAAAGACGGGATTCTAGATTCCAAGGGTACTTGTACAGGTATACGATAAAAGGCAAGATTGGTGGCTAAAGGATATGCACAACAAGAAGGTGTGGACTACAATGAAGTATTCTCTCCGGTGGTAAAACACACTTCTATCCGAGTCCTTTTGGCTTTAGCAGCGCAGTTTGACTTAGAGCTTGAGCAACTTGATGTCAAGATTGCTTTCTTGCATGGAGATTTGGAGGAGGACATATACATGTCTCAGCCCGATGGATATGTTGTTGTTGGTAAGGAAGAAAAGGTATGCAAACTGAAAAAGTCACTGTATGGGTTAAAGCAATCTTCGAGGCAGTGGTACAAGAGATTTGATACTTTTATGATTGAGCAGGGATATGCGATGAGTCAGTATGATCCTTGTGTATTCACACAGAAGCTCAAGGATGGGTTTTTCGTGTTTCTCTTACTTTATGTTGATGATATGCTCATTACTGCGAAGATCACGAAAGAAATTGATAAATTGAAGTTCAAACTTAGCATGGAGTTTGAGATGAAATATCTTGGTTCAGCAAAGAAGATACTTGGGATGGAGATAGTGAGAAATAGGAAGAAGGGGAGTCTGACATTATCACAGAGACAATACTTAGAAAAGGTTATTCACTGTTTTGACATGGATACGTCTAAGCCGGTAAGTACTCATTTGGCTGCTCACTTTAAGCTCTCGGGTAAGTTGTCTCCTAGCACGGAGGATGAGAGGGAATACATGTCACAGGTTCCCTATCGCTCATGCAGTCAGTTTGGTTAGTAGGTTTATGTCAAACTCGGGAAAACAACATTGGCAGGCAGTGAAATGGATATTGAGATATCTTCGGGGTACGCTGGATGTTGGTTTAATATATGAGAAAGGAGATGTGTCAAACATGATCCGAGGTTATGTAGATTCGGATTATGCTGGTGATCTTGATAGGCGTCGATCGACTACAGGTTATTGTTTTACATTAGCGATGGGTCTGGTGAGTTGGAAGTCTCAGTTACAGTCTACAGTTGCTTTGTCTACTACTGAAGTAGAGTACATGGCTCTATCAGAGGCGGTGAAGGAAGCCATCTGGCTTCGAGGCTTGGTTAGTGATTTGGATGTTACTCAGGATGATGTGACAGTGTTATGTGACAGTCAAAGTGCTATCCATTTGGCAAAGCACTAGGTTCATCATGCTCGAACGAAACACATTGATGTGCGGTATCATTTTCATGAGGGACGTCATTGAGGATGGCGAGGTTCTCTTGGAGAAGGTGAGTACTAAAGACAACCCAGCTGATATGTTGACAAAATAGGTTCCAGGGATCAAGTTTGAGCATTGTCTCAACTTGATCAGGCTCTCTCAGTGTTGACGCCCCAAGGGGGCAGGGCCCTTAGGGGCATAACGGCGATTCTCGTGACCGAGAGATGGGTCTTGGCGGTATTTCATGCCAAGGTGGAGATGCTTATATGCTTATATGGTTGTTTGTGATGCTTGTGTGGTGGCCTGAAATTGTTCGCCAAGGTGGAGATTGTGAGACAAAAATATAAGACTCATAGTCCTTGTGTAATTGTGGCTTTCAATTTTAAGGGAGGAATTTAAGAGGGAGTTAAAGTCTTTTATTCATAAGGACTTAAACTCATGTTCTCTCTTTTGTTTATATAGCAAGCAACACAACATGTAAAGGTAAGCAAAAATACAACTTGATTTAGCAAAGAGCACACAGCTGAAACGCAGCAGCAATACGCAGCAAAATAGCAACAACAACGGAGCTGAAACAGAGCAGTAGTGTGGCGCGAAAAGGGCTGCGATAAGGGCGTGAAACAGGCTGCAAGTTTGGCGTGATTCGGTGTGTGTGCAGTGTGAAACAATAGCCAAATAGAAGGATTGGAATCGAGTGATTTCGGGTGTTCTTCGTTTGCGAGTTTCATCAAATTTTTGGCGGTATTGTAGGCTTGAGATTGGGTAATCTTAAGGATTGTTGCTTGACAACGTTGTAATCTTCAAGTAAGTGTTTCCATATTAATAAGAAAGTTATAGAGTCGTCGTCCGTGGAGTAGGCAAAGCCGAAAAACGTAAATCTCGGTGTCATCTTTATTTTCTGCACATTGTTTGTTCTTTGCTATTACTTGCATAACAATTTTAGCCATTCACTATCACCAACTAGGTCTAGGACTTGTGTTGGGATTATTTGCATTAGCTAGTATTTTCCCTAACAGTTTCTATCAGGGGGCGTATCCTGGCAGGTACTTGCCACAGTGCGAAGGTGGTGAGGACCATCATTGTCGCCGAAACTATCTTCATTATGTGAAGAAATACCAACCATATGAGAAGAGGCATTCCAACATTCCAGCGCATGCATCCCCATGTTTCTGTGTGAAGGAAGGAGATCATGTTATCATTGGCCAGTGCAGGCCACTGTCTAAAACTGTGAGGTTCAACGTATTAAAAGTTATTCCAGCTGGATCTTCTGGTGGTGGTGGGAAGAAGGGTTTTGCTCCCTTCTAGGCTTGCTTATGTGATGTGTGTCCATGGGTCATTGATCTGTGTAGGTCAAGTTTTTTCTTTAGGAACAACAATGGGGTTTTGTATGTGTTTATTTTCTTCGGAAAACTTCTATTTTGACTGAATCACAAAATTGTTTTACAATTAAATGACATGAATGTTTATTTCCGTGAATGCAATATTAGAAATCGGTCATTGCTCTAAAAAAAAAAGTAGGCTTAGTAGATATACCAGTAATCCAGGACAGACCATTGGAATGCTTTGGTTAGAGTGCTACATTATTTAAAGGGCACAATGAACGTTGGATTGCATTACACAAAGTATCCTCAAGTACGGATATAGTGATACAAACTGGATTTCTGATAATTCAAAAATTAAATCCACAAACGGGTACGTATTTACATTTGGAGGAGCAGCAGTAGCATGAAAATCTTCCAAGCAAATGTGTATAGCACGCCCTACTATGGAATCAGAGTTTATGGCTCTAGATAAAGCAGGGGAAGAAGCAAAATAGCTTCGAAACTATATGGAAAAGGTTTCATTAGTGCCAAAGCCTATAACAACGATATGTATATATTGTAACAGCATGCAGCAATTGCAAGAGCCAAAAACAAGATATACAATGGGAAATCTAGGCACATAAGATGTAGACTTGATACAATTAGACATTTGCTCGAAAATGGAATTATATCCATTGATTACGTGAAGTCAAAGGAGAATATAGCTTACCCACCGTCCAAAGTTTTATTACATCGAGGGGAATGGGACTAAAACCTATACAATGAGTCGAAATGGGTGGAAACTAACCTAGCTGATTGGAGATCCCATGGTCTAGGTTCAATATAGGCAAACTGGTTGCGTGAGACTCAAGAATTGACCACACAATTGACCATTCCTATGATGAATGTGTGTTGTCTGCAATTTTTTTAGGTTATGTATATACATTTAATGACGTTGATATTCTTATTGTAAGAAGAATATAACAGAGTATTCTTAATTGGCAGTCACCTATATGAAAGAAAATGTGGGGTCGCATTAATGAGAACTTTATGGCTGAATTTTTTTAAAGCTCTCATGAAACTAGGATATTATTATGGACCAAAACGAACGAACATAACCGTATGAACCAGAGTATGTAAAGATGAAATATGTGTACGCTTATTGTCTCGGTTTACTATAAAATGATGAACAGTTCAAGATCGTTCATATCCACTGTGTCATCAGGTAGATCCAATATGTATTCATGAGGAAAACTTTAACTCCGAAAGACACTTTTTCTTATGCATATTTCGTCTTTTTTTCTCTTCCTAGTCTACATGAATATATTATGTTTCAAATTTCATACAAATGTGGGTTATTGTTGGAGTTATATGGAATCCCTCCCACTTTGGAATGGTTATAACAATTCAAGATTCTAGATACATCCCTTCGATTTTTTTCAAATTTTGAATTTGCTGGCAGTTTATTAACTCCCTCGTGTTTGTTGGGAAAAACTACTTATTGTCTATATAAACTCTAAGAAGGCAACACAGGAAAACAATTTTATTCTCTCTCTCTCTCTATATATATATATGGAGCTAGGAAGAGAAAACATACAAAAGTTTGGCAGAACCCAAATTCAGGTGCTAGGATTTTGGATTATAGATAGTTGAATCCTGGGGAACGAACACTTGTTGAACTAAAAGCACAGAACAGGGGCGCAATTCGGTCTTTAGGACACTGCAAAATCTGCAGGCCTCTCTATAGTATCTACCGATCAAATCAAGATATTTTCATTCTTGTTTTGATTATTGATCATTTATTGTAAATTTCAGTTTATGTTTGTATTTTTTGCTATATTACATTGAGTCATAACTAAAAGGTTGCATTCTGATTTCTGTTCCAACAACTTAAATGCATTGAACCCCATGCCACTTGTAGCTTTTACCAGCCAGTCTCATCTTAAATGAAGTTCTTCTTAGTCTAGATCTTCCTAAGTTTCACTTTGTTTGTTTTCATTAACAAAAGTTAAGAATATGAATTCGGAGGGGAATCGTCTTTCATTATCTTTCTCGACAAAAGTCGATGTATCAGTTATGATTCATTTGAACAATGAGATCAAGGCATTTTGGACTTTACTAGCAAGTGTTTTTTTTGGGGAACTTTGGAGGGCCAACACCTCAGGCATATAGTTGGTGTTGGATCTAATAAATTTATTGAAGCATACTTCAGTGAACCTTTTATCTTATTATTATGAGAATTTGCTTCATTGGGCTTCGATCCATCAAGTATCTAGGGTCTACTAGTTAAGTGTATTGTGTTGAACTTAAGAGTGTTGGTTGTTTGTTAAATGTTCAATATGATGTGTTTTCTTTTAAAAGGATAGACCTCATACCAGCCTCGTCTCATCCCAAATGGGTTCGGGACTGGACTATATGGTACTAAACACTCCCATTGAATGCAGCTGCTCCAAAGGTATCTAAGTATATGCGAGTATATTCACATCAAAACTCGCATAAGTTCTGATAGTCAGAATATTGATGTCCTCCCTCAAGTGGTTCACTGTAGGTGAAAGTGATTTTTGTAAGTTCTCTGGTTGGTGCAGCTTATTGGTTGACGAACGCCATTTGCCATTCCCTTAAAGCTCGAATTACACTCCACAATTTGTTTGATAATCACCTGCTCCTGGTTAAAAAGCACATAGTTTCTTTCCCACCTTATAGTATTCAGAATCAGCCGTGAGTGACATAAGTATTGTAAGGTACCTTTGGAGACACTAGTTACCTTTCATATGTTCCAGTGATATTCAAATAGAGCAGCATCAGTATTGTAAGGTATAAGATTCCATTGGATTGGTAAAGGAGACACTCAGACACCTTACAAATATAGGTCAGACTTGGTTATATTTATAAGCATATGATCAAAGCTAATATCTGCCATCTTTATGAGCATAATATAGAACATGGACCCAAACTTCACTGCATGCTTGCATATGATTATGATTAGGCTAAAATATTGAAGTTAATAATAAAAAATATTAAATAAATAAGTTCGGGACGAGGCGGATGAGTAGGATTGAAAATCTCCATCCCAATTTCATCTCACTCTAGATCGAGACATGATGGGATTGATCAATCCCAAAAAGACCTGAAATAAAATTATCTATTTAGAATAGGACAAATTTTAAGTTGAAGTACAAAAGAGATAAAACTTTAAATGAAAAGAGCGTAGTGCTGAAAAAATTCTTTTTTTCATTTAAGTAATTACTAGTGAGGATTCGGAATTAAAAACTACTTTAAGAGCCATAGTTGATGAACACAATGGTATATCTCTCCTCTTTGGAAACTTGATTCACCTACCAGTAATTTTATGCGCTGAGATTATAACAAATACCTCTTATCGGATCCATTTCCATCTTTCTTGTTGCTTCAGTAAGGTCAGTAATCTCGAGTCTATGCATATATACACAATAAATATTGATCGTTATGATTGTTTTTCACAACTGATATGCTGCTAACAGATTATAAGTGATCCAAACATAAGGAGGAGATTGTAACCAATCCAAACATGAGGAGGTGCTAAATATGGTTTTAATAAGTATTACTAGTGCAGTATGTTCCAATGCAGTTATCCAATTCACAATGCTTCAAAGTAATGTGTAGTTTCTAATTCTCTTTAAGCTGTCATTTGTAATTTGTAATTTGTGATTATTGAGGTATGTGTTGATTGAACACTGTGTTTCCATGTACAAAATTTCTAATCTTCCCTATTTTTAATGCTTTTCAGTTACAGGAGCAACTTCTAGTAAAAGATATCTTAAGTTTTAACATCTTTTGTTACCTATCATGTTTTGTTATACCAGACATCACATTAACACAAGGGGCTGGTATGGAACCATGAGACAAGTTTGTTTCACATGATATTGATTGATGGTGTTAGGTATGAAAATTACTTTAGGAGGTGCAGAGACAAAGGTCATTGGTACGATCAGTGTTCTAAAAAACGGCCTAGGCGACACTTAGGCGTTAGAGAAATGCCCAGATTAATGGCTAGGCGGGTTTTTTTTTTAATAAGGCTGATTGTGTTCTTATTTTTTTTTTCTTTCCTTTTTTTGGAAAGAAACAATTTAATTATTTTTTATTCAGTATATGTCTGAATGTAGCAAATGTTGATTACTTAATGAAATTTTCAAAGGATCTGCCGGTACCAATTTTAGTAATGTCGATTTTATCAAACATGACTGGGGTCATTCATGCAATTTGAAGAAAAATAAAAGAGTAGGTTTGGATATTTGTCCACAAATTCAACTTTGTATAAAGTACCCATCATGACCAATTTTAGTCATTTGAGTTTTAATAAATTTTGTTCATGATTGTTAATTTTTTATGTTTATAAATTTTGCATATGTATCTTGGCATTAAATTGGATGTAATTGATAAAGTATTATGCTTAACTTTTGTAAATTATTAAAGTTATAATACAAAACTTATGACTGCCTAGGTCCCTGGGCGCTAGGCACATGCTCGCCGCCCGCCCACCACCTAACGCTTTTTAAAACACTGGGTACGACCCATGTTTGATTTGAATGGTGATCCTGGTTAAGCATATTTCTAACACGAGAAAATTCTCTTGATCATATTTCTTAGAGATTTCATACGTTTGTACACTGCAGGACTTCGAACTACTCTAGCTAGTCACATAACTATAAATGTTATTTTGGATTTGGTATTCTAATTAGTAGTTTATTAGTTTGGGTCATTTTGTTTTGCATTGTCTTTATTTTTTCAATATGTATTAAACATGCTTTTATTCTGGAATTTTACTTAGCTTTTTATTGTTGATTTGTTTAATGAAACTTTGTTTTAGGTAAAGATATCACCTATTATTCCGAATCTTTAGATGATTTTATTTGAGATAAATGAACTGAACACATAGTTGGATGTCTTTGTGGACAACAAGTTATGATAATACATCAAATAAGATCATCGTCATAGCCATACACATGGCAAAAATCGTCTATCATGAGGATCAAGTATACCAATACCAGGCCAATTCATAAAGCCAAAGAGGACAAATCCAGTCACGAAGGCCCAAACATGGCCCATTAGAATAAATCATAATCAGAGGCCCGATAAAGTTCTCCCACAAAGGGGAGGAACGTTACATGGAAAGAGAGTTGTGGAGGAAGTTACGCCTCCACGGATGTATCTTCATATAGGAAGAGATTGTTACAGAGAATGTCTCCCCTTGTTGTGTTTCACATGCTTAAGTTACACAGGGAATTAACAACGACCATTATAAAAGGTAAAGGTAACATTCGACAAAGGTATGCAATTTTAACAGAGTCTATCCAGTTTTATCTCCATCTCTAACTGAGTTATTGACTTAAACATCGGAGTGCCTTCGGCCACCACTAAGGTGGTCTTGGGCAATCTAACATTTGTTTTGCAGGTTTTACTTATTGGAGATTGGATTTTGGATGCATCAGTTTGGCGCCGTCCATGGGGAATGATAAGTTTTCCTTTCAAGAAGATAGCCTACAATAGCAAACTTCCTCAGCCCTGATCAACGATTAAGGAACTTTTAAAACAAATGAAGCACTCTACAGACCATCAATCTGACAACATTCAAAGCAATCCTTCCACCGAATAAACTCCGCCACCGATAGCGCAAACCGCAGACCCAGAGACGAACGTCGGGACGACCATGCCCAACAACAGAGAGCCGCAGCATGAGGTGGCTAAAAATCCCAGACGTCTAGAGGCGCCGCAACGGATCCTCGTGTAGAACTACTCATGATCCAGATGGATCGTATGAGCAAAATGGAGGAAAATTTCACCCAGGAGCATGCTCAATCCACCGACCCTGTCCAAGCACCACCCCAACAAAACCCGGCCAACAAAGTTCCTGCAGAATCTCAACAGATGAATCTCGAAAACAGTGAACAACCTTAAGATCGGAGTCACGAATCCTAATATACTGTACGAACTAGCCAAACCGCCATTTTTGACGTACTCATGGTGACTCCCATGCCAAACAAGTTCACCCCGCCAAAATTTGAAGCGTATGATGGTACCAATGACCCGACAGACCACTTGCGACACTTTCACCACATAATGTCATTGAAAGAGATCACGGAATCCATCTTATGCAGAACATTTTTGACAAGTCTTATGACCACAACAATGAACTGGTTCAACAACCTACCACCAAGGTCAATAGACTCATTCTAGGCGCTGAGTATCGCCTTCATTACGAGGTTCATGATAGTCAAACGGATGAGGAAGGGATCACACTACTTGCTCCACATCAAGCAGAAGCCCGAAGAGACAATAAGGGATTGTTACTCGTTTCACTAACGAGTTAACCATGATGGATGATGCAGAGACGATAGGGCCACCACTACTTTCACTGCCAGACTGAAAAGATGACCTTTTTTTCGATGCTCCGAACCTGAAACCCCCGAAGAACATGGCAATTCTATTGAAAACTGCTAAAAAACACATCACTTTCGAGGAGATGATGGCCGCTAGAAAAAAGAACGAATCCGAAAGAGAAGCCCATTCAAAGAAGTGAGAAATGAGGGAAGAAAGAAGGCGAGATGACAGACCTTGGGAGGAAATCGTTTAGTCAAAGAAGCACCAAACTAAGGGAGGTTCGAATTCAATCAGCAAGAATTCGGAATGCTACAATCAACAAGGCCCGGACATGAGTGAGTGACAAACGTGGCAAAAAAGGCATGCAAACCATATATGGCCTTGAAGACCAGCCGAGCGAACATACTCAAACACATTACGAGATGGGAAGATGTCAATTGGCCACTCAAGATGAGAGGAGACCCAGAGGGGCGAGACAAGAACAAATATTGTTATTTCCACAAAGTTCATGGGCACGACACTAAATACTATTACAACCTAAAAGATGAAATCGAGCATTGGGTTCAAAGAGGATGACTTGAATTCGTCAGGCTATCTGATAAATAGCCCAAAGGAGAAGACAGACGCCACCATGGGATCAAAGAAACAACCCAAATAGTTGATATACGCCTTACACTGTGTAGTCAGAGAAAGCGACGAGACAAGCCCATCAAAGAGACAACCAACAACATATCCCATTCGAGTTGATCTATCAGGAGCACCAGCGCTATCAAACAAGACTAGATAAATCAATACGACAACTCACAAAAAAGGAGTGAAAAAGAGAATGGGAAATTCAAATGGGGGTCAACCAACTAACAAAATTCGAAGAAGCTTACAAGCTTGACCATTATTCACGATAAGACCAACAACGCCTCCTACATTGCTGACAACAAGAACAACACAAACAAATTCTATGAATCATCAGCAGGTACTGATGTGAGCATGATTGGACAATTTGGGACTACATTATATTCTGCTCAACCTGTCCCAGCGATTCGATCAAGAAGCATTCCGAGTTTATTAGCTACCACACGACAACAACATACGAACAAAAAAATTACAAAGAATCATGGAGGAGGAAGTTACAGCTAAAGCGTTAAGACCACTCAAGGCAGAACAAATCGATCAATAGTCAGAAAGATACAATGCAGACTCAACAACCTAACTTTATGAGAAGGGAATGACTACTACTACTACTATAGATTGTTAAATACCCAAATCAGGATTATCAATAAAATTTCGAGTTCAAAACTCTCCATCTTACACCCAAAATTGCGGCATCAATGCCAGACAATGAGAAGCAATCAACATACCAAGCCACAAACAAAAGGTCAGGATGTATAAGTCAGACACAAAACTTCTGGTCTGATCAACCAAGAAGTAAAAGTTGGGACGAACAAGTCAACTTACTCGAATAAACTTTGAGTCGACTGATACGTCAGACCAACGAAGTAAAAGTTGGGATGAACAAGTCAACTTACTCAAATAAACTTCGAGAACGAAGTAAAAGTTGGGACAAACAAGTCAACTTACTCAAATAAACTTCGAGTCAACTAATACATCATACCAATGAAGTAAAAGTTTGACGAACAAGTCAACTTACTCAACTAAACTTCGAGTCGACTAATATGTCAAACCAGCGAAGTAAAAGTTGGGATGAACATGCCAACTTATTCAAATAAAACTTCGGGTCAATTAACGCGTCAAATCAACTACGGCAATGATGAAAAAATTAAGCCTTATATATTGGATCAAGAAATCCAAACACAAAAGTCAAAATGCAGCCATAAAAGGCACCCTGGCCTATCAAAATATCAGACCAAGAAGCAAAAATTGGAGATACACAATACGACTAACTTCGAAAATCATGACGAGCCTAAAAGTAAAAAGGTACGAGTCAATTCACTCACAAAACCAGCCAATACTTTGGAACGTTTTGGCGTACGAATACTTGAAGATCTGAATGAGGAAAATCCCCGAAGAACATGGTCAACAAGCAAGTGCAAAAACGGAAATATAGATAAGCCCAAATCGCCAATACTTACAACTATACTACAAATGACTTGATGAGAAGAACACACACATCATATACAATGAGGCGCAATGAATAACCGTAGATGAATCACAAACCTCAAAGAGAAAGCATGCGAAGCGAAAATTAAAAGGAAAAGTTTCTCATTCATAAAATCACTATGTTACATCCAGAAGAGAAGATGGAACATTCGAAAAAAGAATAGTAAAAGCAAAAGGAGCGTCTGACGAAAGTGGCAGGAAAGACAAGGTTCTATTTTCAACGGCAAACACAGACGATGGAGCCCAATCGAAAGGAGGAAGAGATGATGGTTCTTTCACTACGGGGTCGCTTGGGAGATCCAAAGTACCTTCTTCAATATCTTCATCCTTAAAGACTTGATCAACCAAGTGACGATATACTCGAATAAATTGACACCAAGCCCCTCAATATAGTCAAGAAGCTTGACTCATCCATCAACAACTCTCTTCCAATCTTCCACCTCTGCAATCCTTAGCTTGTCTTTTGTCGCATCAAGCTCATTCTTAGTCGAAATCAGCTGCCCCTCAGTAGTGGTTCGCATGGCAGTGATATCCGACTTGACTCCATCGATGCAACTATCAACTGCTCCACCCACCCTTCAGCAATCCTACGACTGACTAACTACTCAACGACGGAGCACAAAGCCTCATCATGGTCAGCTTTCTCAACAGACATGTCTTTTTCCAACTCATCCTATCATGCACGAGTCCCATCCAAATTGGTCGTCGAAGTCTCAAACTCGCAGCAGACTTGTCTCGCACAACTTCTACTTTCTTTAAAGAGGCCAAAGCAGCCCCAGCTACCCTTTCCTGCTCCTCGCACTGCGTATTCAGCACGTTAATCTGATGAAGGACGTGAGAAAACACCAGCAATAGTGATGCCAACTTCCTCTCAAAAGCAGTCACTTAGCCACGACCAATCATGTACTCCAACCCCATCACCCCAACATAAGTGAGGAGATTCATCCCATCCATTATCTGTTTAAGACTGTGGTCGAGATGAGTACTAGGATCCAGCACATGAATCAAAGACCCTTCTACCGCCTGCCTATGCCATTCATTAACCAACCTACGTGCACCATCTTGCACGTCAAGCTGGGTAAACCAACAAAACTCCCATTTGACTTTGATACGAATGTCTTCTAGGTTGGGCTTCTTCCAACTAATATTTGGGTAAAGAACAAGAGGATTCGAAAGCACAGAGGAACCACCTTCAATGTCAGGAAGAGCGAGCAGAACAACGGTGATGACAGAAAACCCATTATTGCCTTCTTGCTGCAAAGTGGTCACAACAGGAGCAAAACGAGTAGTAGTGACGACAGGAGCAGAAGGATCCAGATGAGTGGAAAAAGAAATTAAGAACCCCACCGCATCATCAAAAGAAATGGAAGATGATCGAGGGGGAAGAACCTCAAAATTCTGACCGCGGTCACCAACCTCCTTAAACTGTTCCACCGCCAGCTGAAGCATCTTATCATCGTTTACTTGAGGGTCATCATTAGAGCATCCAGCAACATCGGGTGCACCATAGGCAGAGAGGTGCCTCTTTTCATTATCGTCCAACGGACGAATAGTTTCTTTCTTACTCCTCTCCATGGCCAAGGCCATCTCCTTGGCCTCCTCGAGGGATAAGCGATCCTCCTTCACAACCTCTTTATCAGAAGAACTCGAGCGAGAAGCAACCCGGCCAGTACCACGAGTGGAAATTCATTTCTTTTTGGGAACACGACCAAAACTTATCATCAATCGCTTCAACGGGCTAGCGAGCATCAGAATCTTCCTCTTCCTGAAAGTCGGGCCAACAACGTCAATGCTAACAGGAGCATCGAGATCCATAACATGTTTACCCAAGCTTAGTTCCCCATCAATGCTAGCATCACTAACACCAATAGGAACAACACGAACAACGATTTCCTCAGCTTGGGATTCAGTAAACAAAACTCGTTTCACCTTGTTCATAGTGTATAAGCCACTACGCCTCATGATATCCTCAAAAAGAAATGTTTCTAAGGGGATCACAGGAAGCTCCAAGAAACAGTCGCTGATCATCTGCTTTTCTACAATTAAATGTAGGTCATTCTGTTTGTCAGGGACTCAAAACGACCGAACAATCTCACGACCCCGCAATCTGAAGAAACTAGAGCTGACAAAAGCATAAAACAGAACCTTAACTAGCCCTATGTCATCGTTGAGATTCCCAAAAGAGGCGGGAGAATGGAGGAAACAAATGTTCTTGGTCACCAACAGACCAACCACCGAGTGCATGATTCTAACAGTTAAGGGAATGCTAGAGATAATGGCTCTCGCACAAGTAGAAACCATAACCCTCCAACCATTAGGACCCATCTAAGCAGGAGGAATGCCCCAGAAGTTCAAATATTCCCAAAACAACTCTTGAACTGGGAATCGAAGTCCGAACGAGAACATGCACTGATAGAGTGCAATATACCCAGTCCTTGGACAACAAGGACTATCGTTCTGCCTAGGCAAAATGATATCGAGGTTAGATGTCAGGCCATAATCAGAACAAATGTTGTCCAACGCTGCCTAAGAAGCCTTCTTGGGCGAGAAGTAAACTTCGCAAATAGTAACCGCCTCACCGTCTAGTATATCACAAGCAGACATTGTAAAGGAACAAAGGAGCAATGAAAATGAAAAAGAAGAACGAAGACTAAGCCCTAATTTCAAAATAAAATAGAGTCGAGCAATGAAGAGGTTGTTCATAGGATGACGTGCGAGGTATGATAACTGCACGAAATTCCAAAATACACGCGAAAACGAATGGGCGAACAAGAGATCGGGATAACAACCCACTAAAAACTGCCAACGACATTAAATGTGAGGCAGTGACGAAGTCGAAAGTCCAACCGTCATCAAGTTAGTGGCCACATCAACATACCCACTAACCAAAGGGGGAGTAGTTGATGATACATCAAATAAGACCGTCATCACAGCCATACACGTGGCAGAGATGATCAAGTATCCCAATACCAAACCAATTCATAAAGCCCAAAGAGAACGAATCCAATCACATAAGCCCAAACAGGGCTCGTAAGAATAAATCATAATCAGAGTCCCAAAATCTGGGCCCAAAAAGTTATCCCTCAAGGGGGAGGAACATTACATAAAAATAGAGTTGTGGAGAGAGTTACGCCTCCATGGAAGTACATTCATAAAGGCGGAGATTATTACAAAGAACGTCTTCCCTCATTGCGCCTCACATGCTTAAGTCACGCAGGGAATTAACAACGACCATTATAAAAAGTAAGGAGAACATTCGACAAAGGTATGGAATTTTAACTGAGTTATGTCCAGTTTTATCTCCATCTCCAACTGAGTTACTGACTTAAGCATCGGAGTGCCTTCGGCCACCAAAAAGGTGGTCTTTGGGAATCTAACATTTGTTTTGCAAGTTTTACTTATTAGAGACTGGATTTTGGACACATCAAGTTTCGTGCTGATTTGAACTCTATTTTGAAGAGTCGTGACTTCAAGAGCACTTTGTTCATGGTATGTTGCATTTCGTTGAATGGTATCACATCTTGCTAGTAATATGATGACATCATGATCTATACTTCTTGAGTGTTCGATGGAGAAATTGTGGATCTTAATATATTTTCCTTTGATCGTGTGTACAAAAAAATGTGTTTGTTTCATTTCTGAAATGGAGAAGATCGAGAAAAAGAACAGTCTTGAAGTTACCTTCTCCAAGAGGCGTCAGGGTGCTTCAAGAAGGGTGCCCAGTTGTCTCTTCTCACTGGTGATCATGTCACCATTATTGCCATCTCTCTCAGTGGAAACCCATATTCTTTTGTTGCCAGTCCCGATCCCAGGGGATATTCATCATCATCTGTTGAATCCCTGTTTGACCACTACTGCAATGGAACACTTCCTCTGCCACCTTCTCTCACTGGGTTTTGGTGGGACAATCTTGAACAAGGCACTAATAATTTGCATCAACTCCAACTTATCTACAACGCCTTACAAAGACTCACCAACAATGTTGAAACTATACTATTGTTATTCAAAGAGGAGGGTTCAACCTCAATATCCACTGTGGTTACATCACCACCACCACCACCTGCACATTCTAATACTAGTACTACTTGTGCTGCATCTTCTTCTTCACATAATGATGATGATGCTCCTTTCATGCAATCTATCTTACAATTCACATAGGTGTTTTATTATTCATTGCTGATTGGGACAAACATCAAATGAGAATTGGAGACAAAATAAGGCTTGGATTGAAAGTTGGAAAGATGTTGAGATTCATTCTCCTCTACAATGACATATTTGTAAATATAAAACATGTAGAAGGGTGAAAAATTGTAAAAAAAAGTTAGTGGAATGTACATGTGGCGGAGAGAGAAAGTATTGTGTTTTTTTTTTTTTTTTTCAAAATGAAATCTATCATAACTATTTAAGTAGTTGTCGGATTTTGATAAACTTAGTGTCATTGAAATGAAATTTTGAAGATCTTTCCAACAAAACCATTGATCAATACAAACACTTAAAATTTCAAAATATGTATTTTATTTTTTAAATGTATAAGTATTTTAAAGATTTTGATGCCTAGGTATAATATTTTTCAATGAAATGGATGGACATTTTATTGAACATTCAAACGAAGACTCCGAACATTCAATCAATTCTAATTTTAATAGAAAAAAATAGTATTCTAAATATGATATTTTTATGAAACTGATTGAAGGCAATGGTGGGGATGATGATGTGGGTGTCCAATGTATGATAATTAACAATAAAAAAAAAATATGTGGAGTGCCAACGGCACGGGTAATATGCTAGTTCCAAACAAAATAAGAGTGGGTTGATATTGATGACCTTTTAAGAGAAAACACCAATGAGGAGAACACCCATGTACATCACTGAATGAATGACATGTTCTTCATGGAACAACAACAACCACTGGGATGCTCTAGCTTTCGGTCGGATACTACATATACACATGTGGAATTCCAAGAAAAAAAACCAAGAATCGATAACAAAAGAGTTGTTAGAGATCCCTCAGTGTTAATACTAGTAGTACTAGTACTAGTGGTAATCATGATCCTGCTCCAGCTGATGAAGCTGCAAAATGGTAATGATTAAGCCCAAACAGTACACGCGGTCAATTGCAGTAAAGATTGGGGTGTTGATCCCACGAGGAATAACGATCTACAAAACAAGGTTAAGGAAGAAAAACTACGCAAAACTAAATGTAAGAAATTTTAGCAATTTTAAAATATGAAATTAAATTTAGTTTAATAAAAATCAAGTTTGGAGAAGTCACAAGGTTCCGAGAATCCCTCCAGGACTTCACGCGGCGACTAGTATTGATTCGTTATGATAACTCGATTACGTGTTTCACATCCCAAACAACGTAATCGGAAAAATAGTCTTTAATGCACTAATATATTCTAATGTGAATGGATTTTACATTTCACTTTTTCTAGAAAGCACAAATGTTGGTCATATGTGATATCCTAAACTTACGATATATCCGGAGACAATAATAAATGACGATCATATATAACTAACCTACCGGAATTAATTGATCTTTAAACATTCCACACATAAGAAAAGCATGACTTCTCATGGGCTCATGGTTTAGCCTAAACTTTTTGAGCAAGTCAATTCATTTTATGACATGCGACAACCTGATTATGATCCATATTTAGATTATTACAACTCAGGTTTAGCCTGTCATCCTGACTTCTCATGGGCTCATGGTCAGTACCATGAAGGACCTCTAGACACTCCTCAGACTCCTCAAGCTTTCATTCCTGATAATGAGTCTCAATTTCATCGAGTTGTTCCTCCTTCTAACACATCTAGTTTAGAGGACGCCTTAACTCGTGTCATGCAGCGAACAGGAGAAATGCTTGAGCAAAATTCTCAGGATATCACAGAATTGATAGCTAATTCTCAACAAAATGCTAAAGCTATCAAGAAACTTGAGATGACTTTGAGTCAGATAGCTGAGTCACTTCTTGAGATAGAGTCAGAAAAATTCCCTAGCCAACCTATTTCTAACCCAAAGGGTCAATTTGAAATTAGTGGCACATCTGAGCTGGACAATGAAGATGCCCAATCCATTACTACCCTTAGGAGTGGAAAATTGGTTGACAATCAGGTAGGAGTGCCTGACATAAGTGTTATCATATCCTCACCCAATGTTACACAGGTTGCATCCTCCTCTCATTAGAAGGCTGATAAAGCCTTATTTATTGATGAACCTATAGATTCTGAGACACTACATACATCTCCTTCCCATGTTGACTCATTAGACATATGCCTTCCTAGTGACTCATGCTTAGAATCAAACTGTGAACATTCTTTAGAGTCTCTCCTTGACTGTTTTCATGATACACATGACCATTTAGAGGCTTGTTTGACTCATTTTAGTTTAGACTTTGATATTGATGATTCCATTAGGGAAGTCAATGATTTGCTTGACTCAGTCCCCATTGTGGATCCTAGTTATAAATGGAAGTCTAAAGTGAAGCCTCTTCCACTCAGTGAGTCAAAACTAGTCCCATCAGTTGAGCCACCTGAGCTTGATCTTAAACAATTACCTGACACCCTCAGGTATGCATTTTCAGGTACTGATGATACTTTGTCTGTTATTAGTATTTCATTTATATTGAATTCAAAACAGGTTGTCTCAAAGAAGTCGGGAGATATATCTAGTAAGAGAGTGCAATCCATAAGTAGCGTCAATTCTAGGGTTGAGGGTGTTGTTGAGTTGTCTAGACCAATATCTCTATGTGATTCATGTGATGAGCCTGTACCACCTGATATATCCATCGTCTCATCTACTTGCATCACATTTACTAAGGCTACTTTCACCGATCCCTTGTGCTGTAGTGAGGATTTCAGTTTTCACCATCCTGTTGTGAAAATTATCCAATCTTCTGATTTGGAACCAGACATAGGATGTTCCCTTTTTGGAGCACGCAAGGATCATCTGTTGTGTATGACTACTGGTCACTTTTGGAATGTCCTATTGTATTTGGTGCCCCATGTGATTGCTATATTTTGGTGGACTGATCCTCAACTGTTCAGGTTGTTGATATACGACCATGGACTAAGTGTTTGTCATGTTCTTCCTCTCCACTTTTCGATACACCATTTTTTTAGGAAGAATATTTGTCAGGCTGATGACATTAAACCAAACGCTATTGGGAGGCAGCCTAGCTTTAGTTGTGTGTCTTTGCTGTTAGTCTGGATTGATTTTCGAGTACCCTATTTAGTTGTGTTTCACTCATACTCGTTAGCTCCATAACAGTTTTTGACTTACAACTTGTTTTTTTTTTTAGTTTCTTTGTTAGTGTCGAGTCTGCATTTTATCGATTTCTAATGAAAACTCCATGATTCTTATGTTTGTGAGCCTCATTGATGGATGACTTCTTGGAAATTGGTAAAATCTTCACCGCGGTAATACTGTTCTAACTTCCTCTCATGTACTTATTTCATTCATTTGTCAGAATTATTTTTTTAAACATTGAGGACAATGTTTGGATTAGGTTTGGGGGTAGGGTTCATGAGTCGGTGAAATTTTCGTAGTATTTTCTTTTCTTATTCTTAAAAAAAAAATGCTTTTCTTTCAAGAAAACTTGGTCTTTTGCGATTATGAAAATGGATTTTAAATGTTTTATGCTCAAGAAAATGCAAACCAACTTGACATATTGGTATATTGATAAAGACTGAAAGTTTAGTAAGATCCTTAAGTCAGATCTAGTTCATGAGATTTTTCAACTCGATTATCTTGCACCATGAGCCATGTTAGCATAACTTGAAGTTGATGAGTGAAATATATACTATAAAACCTTAGAATAATAGTGGAGACTTAACCCTGAAAGTTTTGAGCCTTTCTATTTTTCTGAGGGTTATACATAAACTCTGATTTTTCTTGAGTCCACATTATCTCGTTGATGATCTCATTATTTTCATTCTTTTGATCAATTGCTTTGGGAATGACATCAAAATTGAATTATTACACTAGAACTTTTTGGCTTATTCAATTGAGATGTCATAATACTGACCCGAACTTAGGAAATGATTTAGGCATTTTTTTCTTTAGACCATTAACTAGCCTTTTAACTTACCCATAACATTAACCTTTTTTATAGCATTTTGAGCCTTAGAATAACTTTTATTTGTTAACCCATTAACCTTTACCCAACTTTTCTGGGAATGTGTATGGATGGATATACTTGGTGTCAAAAGGGCATGAAGAGCAAAATATGAGATATTTCATAAATCCTCTATGAAAAGAAAAAAAAAATTTGAAGAAAAGAAAAATAGAAAAAAAAATGATTCTTCAATGAGGATAAAGATGTGAGAATGAAGAAAAAATTGACGGTGCGCAATATTGGTTTATTCTTGATAGCCCTAATTGTTCGTTTAATGGGTGTATACATTCCTAGAAATTTTTCTTAGAATCCTTTGACATTCCTTATTAACCATTACCCAAGCCCCGTTACAATCCAACAAAGTCCTAGTTGATCTTAGGTAAATGTTGGTTCCGTAGATGTGGAGATTTAATAACCAAGACCTATGGTGTTTGATTCAACATTCCCAAAAGTAATTGATATTCCTGTCCATGAGATCATATTCATTCCATTCTTGAAAAATTCGTTCTTCATATTACTATATGTGAGATGATTGTTTTCCATTAGTCACTCTTTCCTCACATATAAACTGAGTGAAATACCAAATCTCTGAGTGTTTTATTGTGAGTGACATGAGAGGTTTGAAGTCAAAACAAACTTTCTACAGGAGATTTAGTCATTATTTTACTCTGAAATAAAAAGTTATGTTGATAGTGCTATCCACACACACACATTGAGTTGAGGATGATTGTGAATTTTTTCTAATCTTTGGAGAATATTAAATTATTTGGAAATTTGTTGATACACTAAAATAACACTGTTAGTTTCTTGCATATCTTGAAGTTTTAAAATGAACACTGTTTGACCAAGTTTTTTTGAGTCAGTAATGTTTGTCGGTAACATTTCTGGAAACCCTCACGAGACTATAACTCGTCCACTAGAGATAATCTAGGGGTTCAAAGCCTTGTTGCACGTTTAAGGTAAGTGCAACCGATGATTCCTGCGAAAGTGAGTTAGAATTTTATTTTTATTGTTTTGCTCGAGGACTAGCAAAATATAGGTTTGGGGGTATTTGATATTCACATAATTATTACATAATATATCCCTTAATTTATACATGTTAGTGTTTCGATTATTATATTTTATAGTAATTATTTCGTTTTCATGTCTTTGTAGGAATTTGTGCGTGAACGATGAAATAGTATTAAGGCGACAATTTAAGGAATGACAATTGGTCGATTCTAGCGGTGGTACAAAGCAGATGGTCACAAACCTAAACCCAAAACCTACTCATAAACCCAAATCCAATCCTACCCCTAGAGAATATTCTCTCATTTATACCTTGATGAATCTCCCTTTTATTTCATCCCTATTCACTTTGATCATTCTCTATAAATATAAGAAAATAGGGTGAGAAAAGGGAAGGAAGAGAAGGGAAAAGAAGTATTACACAAAAATCAAAACCTCTTCCTCACAAGTGATTCTCATCACCATCACCACTCATCCATCTCTCACTCACTCAGCAATCACCGCCACAGTCACATCGCCACCACCATCACCCGAGCACCACCACCACCTCCGGACAGCACAACCGCCACCACCACGAAACAGGGGTGTGACAACCCTGTTTCACGTCAAATCTTCACCATCACTGCACTGTTCCTCTCCCTGTCCATCATCCTCCATCCACCATCAACCACCATCTGTCCTTCCGCCACCACCCAACAACCACTGACCACCGTCACGAAACAGAGCCGCCACCATCACCACCGTGAAACAGGGGCGTGACAACCCCGTTTCACATCAAATTTCCACCTCGCGACCCAGACAGACCGTCCACACCACCGAGTTCCGCCATCACCGCCCTCTCTTCTTCTCTGCCTCCCTCTCTTCGCCACCGTCCAGCCACCACAACCACCGCGAAACAGAGTCGCCATCACCGCGACTCTGTTCCGCCTCGCGACAAAGCCAGGCAGGCCGTCCTCCCCGCCATCTCGGCATCTCTTTGTCTCCATCTCCTTCCTGTCTCCATCTCTCACGGCCACCATCACAGAGCGGCTCGTCTGCGGCGCACAACCACTGCGACAGCGGAAACAGGGGAGTCCCCTCCCGATTTCTCTCTATTTTTTTTCGCATTTCTCTCTCGATTGTTTCCTCACCTTCTCTCTCTTTTGTAGGTTTCAGAATCATTTGGAGGACGAGGACCCTCGCGAGGAGCACGGAGGAAGGCGGAGCAGCGACGCTGCTCGCTGGAGACGAAGGCGAAGCAGAGGCGCGCGACTATGCGTCTGGCGGGAGACTGAGTCAAATTTCCTTCCGGCTATTGGCACCCTGATTTCTGTTCTGTACCACCACAGAGCGTTTTGGAAACATTTTTCTCGGGATTCGTGTTCAGACCACCTGCTGATCTGCTGAGTACCACCACATCGAGTTTGTGTCAAACCAAAGGGATTGCATAATTCATTTTGATTTATTTTACTGAATTGTGTGTTTAATTGTTAATTACAATTTATTTCTGAATTTTTGATAAATTGCTTT
This sequence comes from Berberis vulgaris, assembly GCA_963556465.1. Classification (NCBI taxonomy): domain Eukaryota; kingdom Viridiplantae; phylum Streptophyta; class Magnoliopsida; order Ranunculales; family Berberidaceae; genus Berberis; species Berberis vulgaris. The sequence continues at coordinate 73,656,462 of OY747124.1, read as the reverse complement.
CACCCTTCATTTTCGAGAAATTAAACTTGATATGTTTGGTAGTTAGAATTACCCTTTATCAATATTCAAAGCATGTGCTAGAAATATTAAGCTTAAACTTTGATTAAGTGTGCCATAAAAAGACACTTAATACTTGGTAAGAGCGTATTTGCTTGAAATAATTTGTTAATGTTTGATAGAAATATGATATAATTTAAATTGGATTTTAACGATCACATATTCGGTGTAAGCAAGGGATTCTCATCCCTAAAGCTTCTCGTTTAAATTTTCAGTAATTTAGATTTAAATGTTTTTGCTAACTCATTGGTGAGTCCAAGCCCACAAAATCCATCTCATCTATCTTTTATTTTATTTTTCTTATTTTTAATTTATTTTTAGTTTAGTTTTAAAAACACTGTAACCCCATTTTCTACAAATTAGTTTAATTAAATTATTAAATTCAATTGCATTCACTTTCCTCGTGGGATCGACCCGTACTTGCCGTTGTTTACCAGTTAGACACCGTGCACTTGCGGTTATTACAAGTGGGTTAAATTAGCCTATTAATTTAGGTTAGTTAAGCCTGCATCAAGTTTTTTATTACACCGCTACCTTCCCCGGCAACGGCGCCAAAAACTTGTTGCGGGCTTTATCAACCTAAATTAATAGGCTAATTTAACCCACTTGTAATAACCGCAAGTGCACGGTGCCTAACTGGTAGACAACGGCAAGTACGGGTCGATCCCACGAGGAAAGTGGATGCAATTGAATTTAATAATTTAATTAAACAAATTTAGAGGAAAATGGGGTAACAGTGTTTTTAAACCTAAACTAAAAATAAATTAAAAATAAGAAAAATAAAATAAAATAAAAGATAGATGAGATGGATTTTTGTGGGTTTGGACTCACCAATGAGTTAGCAAAAATATTTAAATCTAAATTACTGAAAATTTAAACAAGAAGCTTTAGGGATGAGAATCCCTTGCTTACACCGAATATGTGATCGTTACAATCCAATTCAACTTATATCATGTTTCTATCAAACATTAACAAATTATTTCAAGCAAATACGTTCTTACCAAGTATTAAGTGTCTTTTTAGGGCACACTTAATCAAAGTTTGAACTTAATATTTTTAGCACATGATTTGAATATTGATAAAGGGTACTTATAACTACCAAACATATCAAGTTTAATTTCTCGAAAATGAAAGGTGAAAGCAATTTATCAAAAATTCAGAAATAAATTGTAATTAACAATTAAGCACACAATTCAGTAAAATAAATCAAAATGAATTATGCAATCCCTTTGGTTTGACACAAACTCGATGTGGTGGTACTCAGCAGATCAGTAGGTGGTCTGAACACAAATCCCGAGGAAATGTTCAAGAACACTCTGTGGTGGTACTCAGTAAAACCGGGGGTGTGAATAGCATAAAACATAATTTGACTAGTTCTCGCGCCTCTGCTACAGTACCCGCCTTGCGCTACATTGCCTGGAGCAATACAAAATTTAGAATAAAATCCTAACTCACTTTTGTAGGAATCACGGTTGCACTTACCTTAACGTGCAACAAGGCTTTAAACCCCTAGATTACCTCTAGTGGACGAGTTATAGTCTCGTGAGGGTTTTCAGAAATGTTACCCCCAAACATTACTGACTCAATAAAACAAAATCTATTTCCTAAAAACATAATGCAAAAACATGATCATTCTCCTTTATTTTCCTTAGAGTAATTTTCTAATTGCTTAAAATTCAAGAAAAATAACAAACTAAAACTAAAGTATATCAATAGAGTACAATAATTTAATAGTATCTAAAGGTTAAATAAATTTCATAATCATTCTCAACTCGAAGTGTGTGTGTGAGGAACCTTATCAACATAACTCTTCGTCTCATAGTAAAGGTGTGACGAGATAACCTTTAGAAAGTACGCTTCGACCACAAATCTCTCATGTCACTCAGAAATAAAACACTCAGAGATTTGGCACTCAATTTATATGTGAGGAAAATGATATAATTTATGAAAAATGCAAACGTCTCACATATAATCATCATGAAAAATGGAATTTTCAAAGAGTGAAATGAATATGATCTCATGGACAGGAATATTGATTACTTTTGAGAATGTTGAATCAAACACCATAGTTCTTGCCTATTCAATCTCCACATCTACTGAACCAACTTTCACTTAAGATCAATTAGGTCTTTACTAGGTTATAATGGGGCTTGGATTATGGCAAACAATAATGGACAAAAATGATACAAGAATTTCCTGAGAATAAACACATAGAGCATTGAAGAACAAATCAATGTTGTACACCATTAACTTTTTCTTCATTTTTTTATTTTTTTATTTTTTTATTTTTTTATTTTTTTATTTTTTTTTTCAACTTTTTTTTCAATTTTTTTTTTACATGTTTTTTTTTTGTTACATGTTTTTCCCCGTTTATACAATCAAACACTTTTACTTTGAGAGCGCATGAAATATCTATTTTCAACTCTTTCTATTTGCCCATTCCATAAATATATCTCACCGTATACATTCTCAAAAAATTGGGTAAGGATAAAATAATAGAGGTATTACTCCTTGATTGGAATAGGTATTGGGAATGGGGATAACAAAGAGAAGGCTATATAAAGGCTCAAAGGGCTGCAAATGGATATTTATTATTGGGTAGGCTAAAAAAATGGTTTAAAGAAAGAAATGTCTATATCACTTTATAAGTTCTAGTTAGTACTAAGACATCTAAACTAAATAAAGCAAGAAGTTCTAGTGTAAAGATTCAATTTTTATGTCATTCTTAAACAATCAATAAGAAAATCAAGAATAATGAGATCATCAACGAAATAATGCGGACTCAAGAAAAATCAGAGTGTAATTAATAACCCTCAAGAAATAAAGAATGACTCAAAACTCACAAGGGTTAAGTCTCCACTATTATTCTAAGGTTTTCTAGTTCAATATCTCACTAATCAACTTCAAATCATGTTGACTTGGCTTATAGTGCACGAATAGTCGAGTTGAAAAGTCTCATGAAATACATCTAACATAAGGATAATATCAAATATCATGTTTTCTACTAATATAACTATGTGACACGTGTTAGTATATGTATTCTCAAAATTAAAGGCAACAAAAATATTCTTTAAAATTAAAAAAGACTCAAAACCCTTTTTTTCACTTTTTTTTTTAAATTCACCAAGAGTTCAGATTTCGAATGCATTTTCATAAAGATTTTACACAATTACCATAATCATCTAAGTATTCAATGGAGATTGAGTAGAACACAAAAATGACTCGATTTAATTGTAAAATATGTTTTAAGCTCAAAGATTTTTGAAAATTGCACAAAAAATCTAATAAACCACACCCCCAAACCTAAACCAAACATTGTCCTCAATGAATAAAATAATAATCATGAAAAATGAAGGCAAAAGAAAATAGGAGGGTTAGAGTGATATTACCATGGTGAAGCTTTACCAATTTCAAATAGACTATGTCCTCACAGTCACCAAAATATAAGAAAATCATACCGACAGGAGAAAGGAACACATGGGATGAGGGTCTCCGAGTGACTCCAGTAGCAACACCTAAAATAACCTGAAACACTAAAAGAAAAACATAAAAGCAAAAACCTAAACTAAACTAAAAAAATAATAATAAATGAAAAACAAAAAAAATAAAAACCTAAACTAAAGATAGGATGAAGAACATCAAATCAAGTAGACAAGGGCAACCAGAGAGATCTCTTCTGGCACCTCTACTCGCTCCACATAGTGCTTCAAACGTTGCCCATTTACTCTAAATACTCTCCCATCTGTTGGATCTTCAATTTCTATGGACCCATTGGGAAAAACTTGTTTTACCATGAATGGGTCCGTCCATCTCGATCTTAGCTTGCCAGGATGAAAATGAAGTCGTGAGTCATAGAGATAGACTCATTGGTTGGGCTCGAAATGTTTCCTCAGAATTTGCTTATCATGAGCTGCTTTCATCTTCGCCTTGTATATTTGGGAATTGTCATAGGCATCATTCTGCAACTCCTCAATTTCAGCTAACTGAAGTTTTCGCTGAATACCTGCATCATTGAGATCAAAGTTAGTGCTTTTTACGGCCCAATAAGAGCGATGTTCTAACTCAACAGGTAAATGACAGGCTTTTCCATATATAAGCCGATATGGAGACATCCCGAGAATTGTCTTATAAGCGGTACGGTAAGCCCAAAGTGCATCAGAAAGGCGCAAGGACCAATCCTTCCTATCAGGATTCACCATCTTCTCCAAGAGTTGTTTTACTTCTCGATTTGCCAACTCGGCTTGGCCATTTGTCTGCAGATGATAGGCATTGGCAACCTTGTGATGAACTCCATACCTGCGCATCAAAGCTTCAAAAGAGCGATTACAGAAATGAATCCCCTGATCACTAATAATGGCTCGTGGTGTACCGAAACGGGATAAAATGTTTTCTTTGATAAACTTGACAACAGTGTTGTTGTCATTGTTTCGGCACGCCACAGCCTCAACTCATTTGGACACATAGTCCACTGCAAGCAAAATATACAAATATCAAAAGGAAGGTGGAAAAGGTCCCATAAAATCAATCCCCCAACAATCAAATATCTCAATGACTAAGATGGGGTTAAGGGGCATCATGTGTCTCCGGGACAGTGCACCTTACTTCTGGCATCTATCACAAACGACAATAATTGTTAGTGTCCTTAAACAATGTAGGCCAATATAATCCAGACTGTAAAATTTTTGCAGCGGTCTTTTTCATAGAAAAATGGCCTCCACAAGCTGCACTATGACAAAAATGTAAGATACTTTCAATCTCACCTTCAGGGATACAACGCCTCATGATTTGGTCGGGGTAATACTTATATAGATAAGGATCATCCCAATAAAAATTTCCTACCTCGACCATAAATTTGCACTTATCTTAAGCACTCCATGATGATGGAACTTCGCCGGAAACTAAGTAATTAACAATGTGTGCATACCATGGTACTTGAGTGATGGCGAATAGATGTTCATCAGGGAAGTCATCACGGATGAGTGGGCCATTAGCAGAGTCACTGAACTCCAGACGAGACAAGTGATCCACCACAACATTCTCGACCCCCTTCTTATCCTTTATAGTTAGATCAAATTCCTGCAGAAGTAAAATCCACCTAATCAATCTTGCCTTAGCATCCTTTTTAAAAAGAAGGAACTTAAGAGCCGCATGGTCAGTAAAAACAGATAGGTGTACCAATCAAATAAGCACGAAATTTATCGAAAGCAAAAACTACAGCTAGCAACTCTTTTTCAATAGTCGAATAATTCTTTTGAGCATCATTAAGTGTTTGACTAGCATAGTAAACAATAAATGGTTTCCCTTCCCTTCGTCATCCCAAGACTGCCCCCACAGCATAGTTGCTTGCATCACACATTATCTCAAATGGTAAAGTCCAATCAGGTGGTTGCATGATGGGGGCAGAGGTAAGCCTATCAATGAGTGTTCGGAAGGCGTCCTCACATTCTTGTGTCCATTGGAACACGACGTCTTTGACCAGGAGGCTACTTAATGGTCTAGAAATGGCAGAAAAATTTTGTTTGAACCTCCTATAAAAACCCGCATGCCCTAGAAATGATCTCACATCCTTAACACTTTTAGGTGTAGGTAATTTAAAAATCAATTCAATTTTAGCTTTATCAACCTCGATTCCTTTATTAGAAACTATGTGTCTCAGAACTATCCCATAGGAAACCATGAAATGACATTTTTCCCAATTAAGCACCAGACCTTTCTCTTCACATCTACTTAAAACAGCCTTCAAGTGAAGTAAACATGAATCAAATGAATCACCAAAAATAGTCAAATCATCCATGAATACTTCCATATGTTTTTCAACCATATCACTAAAAATACTCATCATGCATCGTTGAAAAGTAGCCGGTGCATTACACAAACCAAATGGCATACGCCGAAAAGCATAAGTACCAAAAGGACATGTGAAAGTAGTCTTATCCTGATCCTCTAATGCAATCTCAATCTGATAATATCCTGAATACCCATCTAGAAAGCAATAGAAAGAATGACCAACTACTCGCTCTAAGATTTGGTCTATGAATGGAAGTGGGAAGTGATCCTTGCGGGTGGCAGAATTCAGTTTCCTATAATCAATGCACATGCGCCACCCTTTCACTACCTTAGTAGGAACAGGCACCCCCTCATCATTAGTCACCACTGTTATTCCCGATTTCTTAGGAACTACTTGAGTTGGACTAACCCACTTGCTATCAGAGATGGGATAAATGATGCACGCATCTAACAATTTTAAAACTTCCTTTTTCACCACCTCTTTCATAGTAGGGTTAAGTCGTCTTTGAGGGTCTCTACGGGGGTTAGCTCCTTCTTCTGAGTGGATCCTATGGGAACATATTAAGGGGCTAATACCTTTAATGTCAGCTATAGTCCAACCTAATGTAGATTTGTGCTCACGTAACATATTAATCAATTCTTCTTCTTGTGAGCTATCAAGCACGAAATAAATAATAACAGGAAAGGTATCACCTGGTCCGAGGAATGCATGTTTAAGTCCCTCAGGCAGTGGAGCTAGGTCAACTTTCGGAGTTTCCATGGTGGATGGTTGTGGTTTTTGTCTTTCCTTTGGCAACTCCTCAAAGCATGGTTGTCATTGTCGCCCTCCTTTATCCTTTAACCCTGAAACAACAGAAATATCAAAAGCATTGTCAGGATAAATTGAATTCTCAGAATCAGAAATAGAAAGGAGGTACCATAAGGTTTCAGAATCTGCGCTCAGGAGCGCCTCTTCTGATATCAGCGTGTGTATCATGTAGGTATGATGACACTCATCATCATCACGTGGTTGGTTGCTAATATTGAATATGTTGACCTCTAGAGTCATGTTCCCAAAAGACAACTTCATTAGACCATTCCTGCAATTGATAAGAGCGTTAGCTGTGGAAAGAAAAGGTCTACATAAAATAATCATTACTGTAGACTCCATATTAACCACAGAATGAGTATCTAAAATAAGAAAGTCGACGGGATAGTAAAACTTATCAATCTGCAGCAAGACATCCTCGATTATTCCTCTTGGCTTCTTAACCGATCTATCGGCCAATTGTAGTACCACAGATGTGGGTTTAATCTCTCCTAAACCCAGTTGCAAATAAATAGAATATGGCAACAGATTTACACTTGCCCCTAAATCCAGCAAGACTTGGCCGAACTCATGAGTCCCAATCTGGCAAGTGACTGTAGGACACCTTGGATCTTTGTACTTGGGTGGTGTCCTCTGCTCAATCACCGCACTTACCTGTTCTGTCAAGAAGGCAGTCTTCTTGACATGATGTTTCCTCTTGATAGTGCATAGATCCTTGATGACCCTCGCATAAGTTGGTACCTGTTTAATCACATGCAACAAAGGTAAGTTAATTTTAACCTGTTTCAAGTGTTCTAGAATCTCACCATGCATTTCCGATTTCTTTCCAGTAGGTCGTAGTGCTTGAGGAAAAGGAACTGGAACTGGAATGTTCCTGTTGGGCTCATCCTCAGGGATGTTCTCCTTTGCACTTGGGGAGGTGCCTATAGTCGTGGACGAGGTTGACCCGTCTAAAATCTTACCACTCTGAGTAGTGATGACATTAACCTCTTTGACATTCTGAGAGTCTGAAGTAGAGATTTGTGCCATAAGTTGGCCCTTCGAATTTGCTTGAGGCTGTGACGGAAATTGGCCCCGTTCTTGTACTGTTAATGAACTTGTCACCTTGGTTATCTGGCTTTTGATCTCCTTGTTCTCTTCTACCAACTGTGTCAATGCAACCTCAATTTTTTGATTAGTTTTACCTTGTGCCTCTATAAATGCATGTAATGTGTCTGATAAGGAACTTCTGTTAGATTGCGCATTGTATGGAGGTGCAGGGTATGACCTAGGTGGTTGTGCCTGTGAGTGTGTAGGTTGGTCTGCCTCGAACCTCCAGCCAAAGTTAGGGTGATCTCTCCAGCCAGAATTGTAAGTGTTAGAGAATGGTGAATAAGGCTTCTTGTACATTCCTAAGGCGTTACATTGTTCCTCATAAACCTCTCTCATTTCAGTCAAGGTTGGGCAATCCTGTACGAAGTGTTCAACTCCTCCGCATATAAAACAGGCGTCCTGTAGCTCAACTCTGGCAACAGTATGTGTGGGCCTACCATCCTTGGTCTTAAGTGCCTATAACTCCCTAGTTACTCTATCCAATTGGGCTCTAAGGCTGTCCTCTTCCCTAAGTTGGTAGACTCCAGCTGAGCGTGTTCTATCCGTGCTCTCAGTAGCACTTGGACCAGTCCAAATATGACCCTTTTCAGCCAAGTCATTCAGGTACTCAATGGCCACGTCAGGGTCCTTTTGAAAAAACTCTCCATTACACATCATCTCAACGAACTGACGTTCTCTACTGGTGAGCCCCTCATAAAAATAACTGACTAAGCGCCAACTCTCATACCCATGGTGTGGGCATGTATTCAAAAAATCCTTGAACCTTTTCCATGTTTGATATAATGTCTCGCTATTCTTTTGATTGAAGGTAGAAATATGTCTCTTTAGACCGTTGGTTTTGTGGTGAGGAAATTATTTATTAAAAAAATGCTTGGGTCATCTCCTCCCACGAACCTATAGACCTTGGTCGCAAAGAGTATAGCCAACCTTAAGGGAAAAAGGAAAAACCTTAGTCTAACAGAGTCTACAACCTCAACTTTGTTGTGAAAAGTGGCCACAACTTCCTCAAATTCCCTAATGTAAACATAAGGATTCTCACTCTCTAGGCCATGAAAAGTGGGTAATAATTGTATCATTTCCGGCTTAAAATCTAGCTTTGGTGTACTTGTTGCAAACATAATACATGATGGAGTAGCAGTGCGCGTGGGGTGGAGATAGTCCTTTAGTGACCGACCATGGTCATCTTCGTGATTACTCATGATGTTAGAATTAGAAGTAGAACTTAATTTGGTCTCAATGTGAATTTGTGGGTGTTCTAAATTTGGGATCCTAATTAGTCTCCCTAAGTGGTCTCTATTCCAACTCACTCCCCCAATGTTTTTTTTTTGTTTTGTTTTTTTTTGTTTTTTTTTTTTTGCAATTTTGTTTTTTATTTTTTAGAAATAAAATAAAAATTACACTGGACCTAAAACCTAAAAATAAAATAAAATAAAATAAAACAATGAGCAAGAAAGATAATACCCGAAACCTCCCATGTAGAATTACGCTTGTTCCCCGGCAACGGCGCCAAAATTTGATTATGCCCAAACAGTACACACGGTCAATTGCAGTAAAGATTGGGGTGTCGATCCCACGAGGAAAAACGATCTACAAAACAAGGTCAAGTAAGAAAAACTATGCAAAACTAATTGTAAGAAATTTTAGCAATTTTAAAATATGAAATTAAATTTAGTTTAATAAAAATCAATTTTGGAGAAGTCACAAGGTTCCGAGAATCCCTCCTAGACTTCACGCGCCAAATAGTATTGATTCGTTATGATAACTCGATTACGTGTTTCACATCCCAAACAACATAATCGGAAAAATAGTCTTTAATGCACTAATATATTCTAATGTGAATGGATTTTAGATTTCACTTTTTTCTAGAAAGCACAAAGGTTGGTCATATGTGATATCTTAAACTTACGATATATCCGGAGACAATAACGTAATAAATGACGATCATATATAACCAACCTACCGGAATTAATTGATCCTTAAACATTGCACACATAAGAAAAGCATGACTAAGCTTATATGGAGAAGAAAAAGACAACCACCGGAATAATAATCTACGAAGAAATTGATGAAATCTTTGTCACTAAAATAACATAAATTCTTATATTAAATAAAAGTGAGAATCATAAACACCATTATTCATCGTGAAAGCATAAAACGAATCAAATACTAATTAAGTGCGTTATATCTAGGAGTTCGTCTCTTCACCTTGCGTGGAGTTTAGTGACACATGGCAAAGGTGAGGACAACAACAGCGGTGTGGAGCTTCATCGGCATGGCGGCGCGTGGTGGATTAGCGACGCACTCCCTGCTCCTGCTCACTACCTGCTGATGTGTTCCCTGCTGCGCTGCTGCGTTCTGGACAGCGTTGCTGCGTCCTGAACAGCGTTGCTGCGTCGTCGCCTACTGTTCTGCGCACTCCTTGCTGTCCTGGATAGCTCTCCCCCTGCTCTGTCGGCTGCTCTGTTTTGTTGCTGCTGCTGCATTTTTGTTCCAGCGCCAAAAACTAAAACTTCCTCCCAATTGGCTGCTGTCCTATTTGTGTTAAAAAACCAAAACAAAAACCGTCTCCAAATTGGCTATTGTTGTTGTATTTGTGGTAAAGAGAAAAACATCATTGAGCCTAATTAGAAACCCAATACCCAATACAAATGGAAAAACCCAATCCAATTTGGACCACAATGGAATTTGGAAGTCCAATAGAATTTGGAAGCCTAATTTGCAAACAAATGAGTCCCACCCCTTGAAAGGTGGGTTTGGCTATGTTCATCCATACTACTTCTTTGTACCACCAAAATTCAAAACTAATTTCCTTTATTTTTTTTTTCTTTTGGTTTTCTTAATCTTTGGCTCGAGTGTCTCCAGCTCCACTTCGTCAATTTGGCTATGAATCACAATTATTCGCCACGCTAATACACTTTTGTCATTTAAACTCCAAATCCTACAAAAATACAAAAATAAAATAATTAAACTAAAATACACTATTCAAAACACTAACAAACATAAGTTAGGAGGTATATTATTTAATAATTATGTGAACATCAGTCGGATACTACATCTTCACATGTGGAATTCCAAGAAGAAGAACCAAGGATGGATAACAAAAGAGTTGTTAGAGATCCTCCAGTGCTAATACTAGTAGTACTAGTACTAGTGGTAATCATGATCCTGCTTCAGCTGATGAAGCTGCAAAATGGTAATGTTATGGATGAATTAGACTTAGATCAGTTGTTGAATGAGTACAGCATGAGGGAGCAGGAGGATCAATCCACCTTCATTATGGGGGACTTATTCTAGACGATCACATAGAGGTGGACTTTTCCTTCCTGCAAGACCTGAATGCCGATGTTAAATCATATCTAGATGTCGATCTCAGTTCTTTGGAATGGGATCATATGTCATGTTTTTGATGAAGACATTTCTGTATGCAATATTTGATTTCAGTTGTTTAAATATCATCTTCATGTATAATTATCATGATACAAGCCTCAATATACATAATAGTTAATCCAATTGTAATTTGTTTCTTTTCTTTTCTACTATAGAATAGAATAGTTTGTAATTTTTTTTCATGTCAATTCAACCTTTTGGTTATTAGCTACATATTAGTTTTGTTCTCCAAATGATATTGTCAAGATGAAACAAACATTTGGGGAAGCAAAAGCTAAAGAGGACCTAATGATGCTCATAAATGCTTCATAGATCTGGGGGAAGAAACCTTGCTAATGTTACAACCAATTGCAAGAACAAATGTGAGAAACCCAACGAAGATTAACATGACTAAAAGGATTATCATAGTTTTTGTGGACATCGATTCATAATCAATAGTCGATAGTGGCACTTCCAAATATAGAAGATACAAGGAGATCATTTTATCCATTAAGTGGAGATTAAACCTAGGTGTATGTATGTTGAGGACTTTCCATTCGTCTGTCCTGTTCCGTGCATATTCCATGGGAAGATGTTAAGTTTGACATGCACTTCATATTTTAAGAAGAAGGTGATTGCGTGAAGAAATATTTAAATGGTCTAAATTGTAAAATGCATAATATGTCAAAAGTTTGCTTTGACTTCAAAGTGATTTCAGAAACTTTATGTTGCCTATTTCAAGAAATTAATTATCTGAACTAGTAGGAACAGTCTGAAGATCAAACGTTGTGCCAAACAGGTAGCTAATTTGTTAGATGGAAATTAAGTTATTGCATGCATCACCAAAAGCATTGCGGTTCTCACAAATTTCCCTTCTAGCATTATTATTCTGGAATGGAAGTACAACATGTGGAAAAAGAAGCTAGAGTTCACCATCATACTTTTGGGTGCCATTTTGGTCGGACAATTCATGTTAGTCCAAATTCAACTACAAGTAATATTTACAAACCTTGGAGGGAGTAGCAACATGCTAACTAAAGAATTCAAGTAATTAACATTGCTACTTGAAGGCATGAGAATGAAGAAGATGAAATCAGTGATGATGATTCATTCCAACCCACTTTGGCATATGGATGCTTGGACTCGAGCTAGTTACAAAATAGGGTGCAATCAAGCCTCTGTAGATCAAACAAATCGAGGAGATCAAATCCTAAGTTCATTGACTACGAAGACTTTCGACCAACCGCACGAAGAAAGTAACCTTGACTAATATCAAATGCAACCTTCCTATCAAGCATACTAGTAGACTTGTCATGACTGGGATGCAAGCTCCATGTATCAAAAATCTGAATATGGAGGTTTGGATTTTGTCATGCTACGTAACTCCCTTCCAATCAAGCATACTGGTAGCATATGTAGCTCGTCTAATTCTTCCACTGTCCAATCTCAAACATGTTCCATCTATGTGTAAAAATCTTCTATCTGTTGCAAAGTTTACCAAAGATAACAATGTGAGTTTCACGTTCTTTCCTTGAGGTTTTATCATCAATGATTTAAAATTTGGTGCCATGTTATTTCAGACCCAATAAGATGAGGGTCTCTTTCCTCTCAAGCCTATTCGTACATCGGTTTTTGCCTTTTCTACCACTAGGGAATCTTTTGATTTATGACACTGCCGTCTAGGACATCCTTCATTTCAGGTTTTGCATTGTTTAGGATCCAATAATGTCTCATGTGTTTCCTTTAATAAAGTTCAATATTCCTTTTGTAAGCACTGTGCTTTAGCAAAATCTACTAGACTTCCTTTTTCAATTAATGCAATCTTACCATTTGCTTATATATTATGATGTGTGGATGTCCCCTATGTCTTTCGTATCTGGTTTTGGTACTATGTCTTATTTACGGATGATTTTTCTCGATACTCTTTGTTATTCCCCACGTGTCAAAAATCATAAATTTTTGCTCACTTCACCCATTTCTTGTCCATGATTGAAACTCAATTTTCTTGTCATGTGAAACTACTTCAAACTGATGGTAGTACCGAATACGATAATATTAACTTTGATACATTAAGTGCTAAAAGAGGGATAATTCATCGTTTTTCTTGCCCTTACACGGCCCGACAAATGGCCATGCCGAATGCAAACATAGACATATTGCCGACATGATTCGAACCTTCCTTATTACAACTCATATGGCTTTCACTCTATGAGTAGAAGTTGTTTGCGCTGGAATGTTTTTAATCAACAGATTACCCACACAGCGTCTTAACTGGAGCACTCCGTTTGAATGCTTATTTGGCACCACACCATCCTATAATATTTATAAGTATTTGGCTACGCATGTTATCCTAACCTTGGTGCTTACACTTCTAACAAATTGCAATCCAGATCTCTTGAATGTGTTTTCTTAGGTTACAGCTCTCGCCATAAAAGATATTGATGTTTGCACAATGCCACAGGTCGTGTATATATTTCTCACATGTTCGATTTTATGAGACACGTTTTCCGTTTGCTGCCAATATGAATCTATATTTACCTCGCTCATCCAACAATCAATCTAATATGGTATTTGTGCCCATTATGCTGGCCTCCTCAACGCTTATTAATTCAAGCGCTAAAGGCATGATGCTAATGACTAATGATTCGGTTCAACAAACAAATACTTCTTCCCAGCAATACCAAGGCAGCAACCAACAAGTTCAGACCATTCACCTAATGTTTCCAATCAGTTGAATTTCAATACAAATCCGTTTGATGATAGTTTGCATTACCATACTAGTGCTTTGCATCTTGCAAATGGAAGTTCATATCCAAATTCACTGGTTCCATCTGAATCTATACCACCAACAAAACCACAAAATTTTTCCAATCCTTCATCACACGGTTCTTATTCTCACCAAATGGTTACCCGTTCACAAGATGACACTTGCAAAACACACATCATTCAAAATATGTTTTCTACGCACGATCCTATTGCTCAAGCCTTTACTTCTCAAATAGTACATTTTAATATTGAACCTACATGTTTTTTGTAAGATTGTTCGGGTACCGAAATGGTGCTCTGCCATGGTTGATGAATTCATTGCAGTTATCAAGAATCATACTTGGTCTTTAGTGTCGTCTTCCAATAAATAAAACACCGTAGGGTGTAAGTGGGTCTTTAAAATCAAGCGTTGTTCGAATGATACTATTGAAAAACATAAGGCTTGACTGGTTGCTAAAGGTTTTCATCAACAACCTGGTCTCGATTATGATGAGACGTTCAGTCTCGTGGTAAAACCCACCACCATTCGCACAATCCTCAGTCTTGCTACCACTTATCAATGTTCTACTCGGCAACTTGATGTTAAAAATGCTTTCTTGCATGGTTAACTTCAAGAAAGGTTTTTATGCAATAACCGCTAGGCTTTGTCGATCCAGCTCGTCCAACTCATGTTTGTAAGCTCCACAAAGCCATTTATGGACTGAAACAAGTTCCACGAGCTTGGTTTCACCGTTTCAACTCCTTTGTTCATGTTTATGGTTTTTATAAAAGCAAAGCTGATACTTCTATGCTTATATTCCAAGACCATTCAGCAATTGTGGTTCTTCTATTATATGTGGATGACATCATTCTTATTGGCAATACATCTTATCTGATTACTATCTTTATTGAACACCTGGTTGTGTCGTTTGACATTAAAGATCTTGGCCCTGTTCATTGTTTTCTTGACTTAGAGGTTGTTGCTGATCTTACTGGGATGTACCTCACAGAGAACAATTACACTCTGGACCTATTGCAACGCACCAATATGCTTAAATGCAAACCTTGTTCTACTCCAATCTCTGTCAAAACATATATTTCTGTCTATAGTGGTGATCTTCTTTTTTATGCCGCCGAATATTGGCATATCATAGGAGTTCTTCAATACTTAATGCTTACTCATCCAAATATCACATATGTTGTGCAACATGCCTCACAATTTTATGTGCTCCTCGGGCCACTCATCTTGCGACTGCCAAACATATTCTTTGCTATTTAAAAGGTTTTCTTGGAATGGGTCTCAAGTTCCATGCCTCCTCTGATTCTTTACTGTTGTCAGCATTTGGTTATGTTGATCGGGCGGGTTGTCTTCAAACTCGCCGCTCATTTTCAGGTTATTGTATTTTTCTAGGTCCAAACCTCATTTCATGGAGTACTAAAAAGCAACCCACAATTTCTAGATCAGGTGTTGAGTCTGAATATCGTCCTCTTGCTGCTTTTTGTGCCGATAAAACTTGGGTTGGTTATCTACTTTGGGAATTACATATCCCGCTTCCCCGACCTGTTACTCTATTATGAGACAACTTTTCTGCTACCTATATGGCGGCTAATCCAGTCTTTCATGCTCGAACTAGGCTCATTGAACTAGACTACCATTCTATTCGAGAATGAGTATCGCGTGGCTCTCATCATGTTCGTTTTGTCTCCTATTCGAATCAACTTGCCGATGTCTTTACTAAAGGCTTAAACAAATCAAGGTTCCATCTACTACGTTCCAAACTCGTCTGTGCACCACCACATTGTTTGCGGCGGAGTGTTAGTAAGAATACGTCTTTGACAGATCATGTTAGTGAAGATGAGCCTTGATGTACAACCAATTACTTGTGATCAAGACTTTGTGTCTACTAGAAACAATACTTGTGAGCAAAACAAACTTTGTGTCTACTACAAACTCTACCATTGAGCAAGACTTTGTGTTTACTACAAACTCTATTCATGTATTGTATATCCTCTCCTTACTACTTGGAGATACAATTGTATCCAAACCCATCAATATGAGTTTCCTCCTGTATTTAAACCAGCTTTGATCAATGGGAAAATCACAAAAGAGTTTAAATTGTTTCATATAGTTATCATGATTATCTACATCCATATACATAACAATTAATTGGATTAACTGTAAATTCTCTTTCCTACTGTAGAATAAAAAAGTATAGTTAATTTGTAATTTATTTTTTTCATATCAATTTAACCTTTTTGCTATTAGCTATAGATTAGTTTTGTCCTCCAAATGGTATTGTAATGACTCATGAATGGTGAAGAGGACATAATGATGCTCATAAAAGCTTCATAGATCTGGGGTAAGAAACCGGGCTAATGTTGTAACTAACTGCAAGAAAATAATAAATAATCCATTACAAGAACAAATATGAGAAACTCAATGTAGATTGACGAAACTAAAAGGATGATCATAGTTTTTGTGGACATCGAATCATAATCAGTAGTCATTAGTGGTACTTCCAAATGTAGAAGAAACAAGGAGATGGTTCCATCCTTAATAAGTGTTGATTAAACCTAAGTGAATGTATGTTGAGAAATTTCCATTCACCTGTCCCTTTCCATGTATGTTCATATTTAAAGAGGAAGGTGATTGCCTGAAGAGATATTTAAATGGTATAAATTGTAAAATACGGAACATGTCAAAATTTTGATTTGACTTCAAAATGATTTTAGAAACTTTACATTGCCTGATGCGTCCAAATCTCGTCTACCTATGTGTTTGACCTGTAAAACAGTGTGAGACTGCCAAAGACCATCTTTTTGGTGGCCAAATGCACTCTGATGCTTAAGTCAGCAACTCTATTTAAAGAAAAAATAAATATGAACAAAACTCAGTTAAAGTTGCATACCTTTGTCGAATGTTCCCATTACGTTTTATAATGGTCGCGGTTAATTTCATACGTGACTTAAGCATGTGAGCACCAATTAAGGAGACGTTTCTTGTGACAGTCTCCTCCTTTTATGGAAATGCATTTGTGGTGGCGTAACTCCCTCCACGACTCTTTTCTTGTGCAATGTTCCTCTTCTTTATGAGAGAACTCGTGCGGGCCTAGATTTGGGCTTTAATTCATGCAGGCCTAGATTTGGGCTTTGATTACATCTTCCTTTAATGGGCTATGTTTGGGCCTTTATGATTGGTTTTGCCTTTTTGGGTTTTACGAGTTGACCCAGTAGATGGAATGTCAGATTCTCGTTATGGATGTTTTCTGCCACGTGTATAGCTGCGATGTCGATCTATTTTGATGTATCATCAGGTATTCCCCCTTAGTTAGTGGGTATGTTGACGTGGCCTCTAATTTCGTGACGGTTGGTCTTTCAATTATGTCATTGCTTGTATTTAATGTTGTTAGCGACTTTTGGAAGGTTGGTGTCTCGATCTCTTGTTTATCCGTTCGTTTTCAAGCACATTTTTTGGAATTTCGCATGCCATCATATCCTGCACGTCATCCATAAGCAGTCTATTTGTTGTTCGGCTCTATAAAAAAGGGACGTGATGGTTTGTTTCCCTCTTTACGCCATCTTTGAAATTAGGGTTGTTTCTTTTTTTTCCCTCGTCATTCTTCTTCCTTCTTTTTTCGTTCGGATGCCTGCTGGAGATTTATGTGACGATGAACAACTTGCTATCTGCGAAACTCATTTCTCTCCCAAGAAGGTTTCTCAGGCGACGTGTGATAGCGTTCATTCTGACTATTATTTACCTTCTGATCTTGAGATCATTTTGCCCCGGCAGAGTAATAGTCTTTGTCGTCCGTGGAAGGGGTATATTGCGCTCTACCCGCGCATGTTTCAATCCAGCCTTTGATTTCCGGTTCCAGAGTTACTCTGGACATATTTAGATTTTTGGGGCATTCTCCTACTCAGATGGGTCCTAACGGTTGGAGGATTATGGTTTTCACATATGTAAGAGCCATCCTCTTTGGTATTCCTTTGACTGTTAGAACTTTGCACTCGATGGTCGATCTGTTGGTGATCAAGAGTATTTGCTTTCTTCGTTCTCCTGCGTGTTTTGGTAATCTGAACGACGATATCAGGGGTTGGTCATGGGACTGGTTCTATGCTTCTGTTTGTTCTGGCTACTTCAACTTGCGAGGTCAGCAAATAGTGAGGTCCTTCCGGGTTTCCAACAAACGGAAGGATCTGCAATTGACTGCGGAAGAGCAGATGATGAGCGAGCGTTTTTTGCAGCTTCCTGAGGTTCCTTAGGACACCTTTCTTTCCGATGTCATTGTAGAGCGCAACAGTTTGTATAAGATGAATGAGGCTGAGCAAGCTCTGATGATCAAGAGTCAAGCTTTGGAGATTGTTGCCCGCGCTTCGTTGGTAATGTTATCGTTGATGGAAAAGTGAGCTCGAATGTTACGGATCCCGATGCTCCTATTGTTGTTGGCGTTGCTGGTCCAACTTCTAAGAAAAGAAAGGTTCTAAGGCTTGTTAGTCTGTCGAAGCAGTTGTTTATAAGTTCTGACCGTGTTCCGAAGAGAAAGCGACTCGTCGATTCTACTCATCGCATTTTTCCATATTCGAGTTCTGTCGATAGAGAGCCTACAAGGGAGGATCGCTTATCTTTGGAAGAGGATGAAGAGATGAGGTTGGTGTTGGAAAGGAGTGAAAAGGAGATTATTCGCCCTTTGGATGATAATGAAAAGAGGCTCCTTTCTGATTATGGTGGTCATGACGCTACCGAATCCTCTAATGACGATCCTAGAGCCATCGATGATTAGATGTTCCAACTGGCGGTTGTTCAGTCTAAGGAGATTGGTGGTCATAGTCGAGTTCTTTAGGTGCGGTCTCCCCAATCCCTTCCTTCTTCTGTTGATAATGTGGCAGAGGTCTTGCCTTCTTATGCATGCTTAGGTTCTTCTGTCCCCGTTGGTACCACCACTCATTCTACTTCTGCTGCAGTTACTACGCAGTGAGAGGGTAAGGATGGGTTTTCTGTTGTCTCGTCTTTCTTCCAAGCCGTTGGTGGTGGCTTCTCCGTGCTTTTGGATCCTCGCGTCCTTCATTCGTGGATTAGTTGGATGGACCCTATCCTTGAAGAGATTCGGGTGAAGTTAGAGGGGAAGTTTTGCTAGTTTTCCCAGCTCGACGTGCAGGATGTCCCACGTAGGTTGATCAACAAATGGCACAAGTGGTTGGTGGAGAGGCCTTCGATGCATGTGTTGAATCCGAGCCTTCTTCTTGATGATGGCCTTAAACATATAATGGATGGGATGAATCATGTTACCTACGCAGGGGTGATGAGCTCAGATTACCAAGCTAGTCGTAACCAGGTGGCTTCTCTGGAGAGGAAGTTCGCGGTGTTGTTGCTGGTGTTTTCCCACATCCTATGTTAATCCTACGTGTTAAAGAACGCGATGTGCGGAACAGGAAAAAGTGATTGGGGTTGCTCAAGCCTCGTTGATTGAGGCGGAGGGTGCATGGGATTGATCTGCAGCTGACATCGAATCTTTGAGAACCAATTTAGACAGTGTTTGTGCATGCTTACATGATGTGGAAAAGGAGTTGTTTGCCAAGAAGGCAGTTCATAACGAGGCTGCATGTGCAATGGTAGAGCAATCTATCAACCGCGTCGTCGTCGAAAAATGGGTGGAGCAATTAATGGTTGCATTTGACGAGGTCAAGGCAGATACCTCCGTGATGCTTACCTCTACTGAAGAACGACTTATTGCGACTAGGAATGAACTTGCTTCCTTAAAGACAGGCTTCACAATATGGAGGTGGTAAATTAGCAGCAAATTGTCAATGGACGGACTGAGCTTCTTGACTAATCAAAGGGCTTGGTGTTTATTTGTCTCAGTACCGTCACTTGGTCGATCAGACCTTTGAAGATGAAAATGGTGATGAAAACATTATGGGTTCTTCGGATTGTCCAACAGTTGAAGAGCCATTGCTTCCATCTCCTCTTGAAGAGAGAGCTCCTGCCAGTGATATGGTTGTCTCTCGTCCGTCAGATGACGCCACCAATGATGTTATGGATGCCTCCACTTTATCTCCTACTCCTTTACCTTCTTCTTTGAATGTAATAGAATAGTTTTATTAAGGAACGTGAATTTTTCCTTGGTGTTCTTATTTTTCTTCAAGTCGTAATTTGTCTTATTGACTCGTTCATGTTGCTTATACCTTTTTTAGGTCAGCCGTAGTTGTCGAAATGAGTTGAATTGTGTATCTCCAGTTTGATTTTTTCGACTAGTCAGGAAGCCTTTGCAGCTACATTCTTGATCATGTCTGAATTTTGTTGATTTGAATTCTTTTATGCTCTAATGCATTTCTCTCGACCTTGTGTTGGTTGACTCAAAGCTTTTATGAGAAAGCTGGTTTTTTCCTTCATCTTTTACCTTGTCGGTTTAGTGTACTAGTTGACCCGAGGCTCTCTGAATTAAGTTAACTCGTTCATTCAACTTTCACTTCGTTGGTTTGACGTTCTAATCAAACTGAAGTTGCTTCTATTAGGTTGACTCGTTAGTCAACTTTGACTTTGTTGGTTTGGCGTACTAGTCAACCCGAAGTTGCTTGTATTTAGTTTACTCGTTCGTCGACTTTCACTTCATTGGTTCGATGTTCTAGTCGACCCAAAGTTGCTTTCATTTAGTTGACTCATTCGTCCAACTTTCACTTTGATGGTTCTAGTTGATCTGAAGCTTTTGAATTAAATTGACTCGTTCGTTCAACTTTCACTTTGTTGATTCGACACTCTAGTCAACCGGAAGCTTTTAAATAAAATTGACTCGTTCGTCCAACTTTCACTTCGTTGGTTTGACGTACTAGTCAACCAGAAGTTGCTTTCATTTAGTTGACTCGGTCGTCCGACTTTTACTTAGTTGGTTCGACTTTCTAGTCGACTCAAAGTTGTTTTTATCTAGTTGACTCGTTCGTCCAACTTTCACTTCGTTGGTTTGATGTACTACTCTACTCGAAGTTGCTTTTATTTAGTTGGCTCATTGGTTCGACGTTCTAGTCAACCTGAATTTGCTTTTATTTAGTTGACTCGTCCGTCCGACTTTCACTTCGTTGGTTCGACATTCTAGTCGACCCGAAGTTGTTTTTATTAAGTTGATTCGTTCATCCAACTTTCTACTTTGTGGTTGATCAAACCAAAAGTTTATTATATATATTCGACTTGTGTCTTGATTTTTTGGCTTGACAAGCCGATTGCTCTGTATTATCGAGTCTTGATGACTTTTGCGCAATATGGTGATTTCGAACTTGTAATTTTATTGATATTCATTTCTTGATATTCTCACCAGCCCTAGCTGTTGTTTTTGAAAAGTTACGCTAGATTGTATAGTGGTTTGTTTCATCCACCTGATCTTTGCTTGGTTGATGTCGATCCTTGTTAGAGATTTATGTTTTTGTTGCTTTGTCTTGCTTCGCCTATGTCTTCAAATCTCTTGATTTGCTATTGGTTATGTTTTGTCGTTCGTTGGATATGTTATTGTAGCTGCTGGACTTGGGGCGCTTTCTGACTTGGTAGCTAAATAGTGATGAACTATCTGATCACGTTCTCATTTGCCCCAAACTGTCTAATCATGCTTACATCGGCACCAAATTGAAACAAGCTTCTCCATGTTCTTTTACTACGCATCAGTAAAATGGTTCGTTTGGTTTCGTCTGGCGTTAATACTCCTCTTCGATGTAGATTAGCTTGAGTGGGAGGTGTTTCCTACTGCTTTTTAGTTGGGTTGATCATTTTGTTCCCCCTGGCCATGCAGTGTAAGGCGCATATTAGTTACCTAGGTTGTTCTTTTGATCCTGTGGTGGAATCTGCCTTTTCTTTTCCATTGAGCTTCTTGTCTGGCATTCCAATGAATTCGTCGAGTCGTCATCTTTGAGCCCAATGCTCAATTTCATCTTTTAGTTTGTAGCAGTTTTAAGTATCGTACCCGTGATCCTTGTGGAAGAAACAATACTTGCTTTTGTCTCTTCCTTCTAGGTCTTGTTTCATTCTGAGTAGTAAGTTGACATTTTCCCAATTCACCATATATTGCAGTATATTGGCCCGACTTGTTTTCAGTGTTGTGTCTGGTTTGTATGTCTTTTACATAACACTTGTTATCCGCTTGTGTCTGGGCCATACCGACTGTAGCTTCCCGAATTCTCGCTGGTTGGATTCAGTCCTTCCGCCATTCTGATGCTTCTTTGACTGAATGTTATCCTCCCGGGGTTCGTCATCTCGTTTTCTTTCCTCCCTCCTTTCCTGTTTCTTTGAGTGATTCTCCCTTTCTTGGTCATTCTTTTTCCTGGCAGTTTTCATCTCATCAAGAGAAACGTGCCTTTGGGCTATTTTCAATAGGATCGCCATATTTTTGGGGGTTCCAGGTTGAGAGCATGGAAAAAGGGGTATTTTTTCAGCCCGGCGGTGAAAGTAGCGGTGGCCATGTCATCACTGCATCCATCGATCATCGTTAGTTCATTAGTGAAATGAGTGGCGTATTCCCTTATCGTCTCTTTGGGCTTTTGCTTGATATGGAGGTAGTGTGGTCATTTCGTCATACTGACTTTTGATGAATCTTGTAATAAAGGCGGTGGCTAAAGCCTGGAAGGAGTCTATTGACTTCGGTGGTAAGTTGTTGAACCA
Organism: Berberis vulgaris; assembly: GCA_963556465.1. Taxonomy (NCBI): domain Eukaryota; kingdom Viridiplantae; phylum Streptophyta; class Magnoliopsida; order Ranunculales; family Berberidaceae; genus Berberis; species Berberis vulgaris. The sequence continues at coordinate 73,633,969 of OY747124.1, read as the reverse complement.
GCTCATTGTTGTGGAGATAAGACTAGTCGGAAATGTTCTGCACAAGATTGACTCTGTAGTCTCCTTCAACGCCATCATGTGATGAAAATGTCTCAAATGATCTGTTGGGTCAGTGGTGCCATCATACACTTCAAACTTTGGTGGAGTGAACTTATTTGGCTTGGGAGTTATCATGAGGACGTCGAATAATGGTGGCTTGGCTAGTTCGTACAACACATTGGGATCCGTGACTTTGATTTTGAACGAGATTTCAGGGCGTTCCATCGCTCTGTGGAGTCTTACCCTGGGGAGGTTCATTGCTCTCGAGATTTCCCTCTTGAGGTTTTGTAGGAGCCTTGTCTTTTTCTCGAGTTCGGTTGGTGGAGTTTTGCAGGGGCGGCGCTTGGATAGGATCGGTTGGCTAAATGCGCTCCTGGCTGAGTTTTTCCAGCATCTTTGTCATCTGGTTCATTTAGACCATAAAACAGATCTACTCGAGGATCCATGGAAGTGTTGTCAGATGTCTAGGTTGTCTGAGCTATTGCATGTTGTGGATCTCGATTGTCGGGTGCAATTGGCCCGATGGTCTGAGCTGCGTCTTGATCGCATGATGCTTGCAATACAGTGTTGCCAATAGGAGGGTTATTGTGATTGTTGCTAATTGAGGATCTGTAGAGTGTGTCATCTGTTCTGACAGGTTGTCGGTCGTTGATCAGACTTTGGTGAACTTCGTTTATCGTGGATCTTCGTTTCAGAAAGGAAACTTTTTGTTTACTATGGACGACGCCAAACTGATGTGTCCAAATCTCGTCCTCCTGTAAGTTTGACCTGCAAAACAGATGTTAGACTGCCAAAGATCACATTTTTGGTGGCCGAAGGCACTCCAATGCTTTAACTCAGCAACTCTGTTTGAAGAAGGAAGTAAATCTAAACAAAACTCAGTTAAAGTTGCATACATTTGTCGAATGTTCCCTTTACATTTTATAATGGTCGCGGTTAATTCTCTGTATGACTTAAGCATGTGAGGCGCAACGGAAGGAGACGTTTCTCGTAACAGTCTCCTCCTTTATGGAGATGCGTCCGTGGAGGCGTAACTCCGTCCATGATCTTTTCTTGTAGAACGTTTCTCTTCTTTATGAGAGAACTCATGTGGGCCTGGATTTGGGCTTCAATTACGTCTTCCTTTAATGGGTCATGTTTGGGCCTTTATGATCACTATACCAAATTGTCATTTTTGTAACAACTTAAAAAATAGTAATACTTTTGAGCTATTACAATACCCACACCAAACAATTTCAAGTCAAAACTAAATTTAGTCAACAAAATGAAAAATAGTTATACAAAAAAAATGATACAATAAATTAGATCACCATGAATAAAATCACTTGTAAGCCCATACGATTTGTGGTGATACAATTATTGAATCATTTTATTTGTGAAAATGTGTAAAATTGCTTTGTGGATTGTTATAGCTCAAAAGTGTAACTATTTTTTGGATTGTTATAAAAATGTCAATTTGGTGCAGTTGATTGATTTTGTCTTATTGGGATGTACGAGCTGGCCCAGTAAATGGAACTCCAACTGCCACGTCTATAACTGTGATGTGGATCTATTTTAATGTATCAGCATTTTCTATTTTCAAGAAATTAACTACCTGAACTAGTAGGAACAGGTAGCTAATTTGTTTGATGGAAATTATGTTATTGCATGGATCACCTAAAAGCATTGTGGTTTTCACAGACTTCCCCTGCAGCATTAATATTCTGGAGAGGAAGTACAACATGTGGAAGAAGAAGCTAGACTTCATCATGATACTTTTGGGTGCCATTTTGGTGGGACAAATTCATGTTCAGTCCAAATTCATATCAATAATCTGGATATCAACTATACAACTACATTTATTATTTACAGACCTTGGACGGCCATTTTCAGATTACTAATACGCCAACTGAACAATTCAAATAATTAACATTGTTTTCTTTTTAAATAAAAATAATTAACATTGTTACTTGAAGGCAATGAGAATGAACAAGAGGAAATGTAATTCAGATTCCAACCCACTTCGGCATGCATGTGGATGCTTGGACTCAAGCTAGTTAAAAAGGGGTGCAATCAAGCCTCGGTCGACCAAAAAAATCAAGGATGGAAAATCCTAAGTTCGACTTTTGACCAACCGCATGAAAAAAAGTAACATTGACTGATATCAAATTTGTGATATTATTCCCCTTATGGAGCATGTTGAGGATTTGATAAATTCTCTCGACTATATTGACGATGCATGCACTTAATTAGTTGTGTGATTGTTTTCATTTTTATCTTTTTTCTTATTATTAATATAAAGATTTTGCGATCCTTACGACCCTGCTGACTCCCCCCCAAAAAAAAATTGTGTACTTGAAGTCCTAGATACAATTCACTAAGATTGATTTTGCCAAACATTGGGAGAATACCACCTAAGGCACCCATCATCAAGCATCTAATTGGATTGTCATCAAATGAAATTATGCAATGCTTTAATATCAGCCATAACTCAAACGTATCAAACATCCTTTGTCATGTGCCAGCAAAAAGAAACCGGGAGACAACTAGGAGGGAGTATGAGAAAAATAGGTACAAACTTTTAGTCCAAGCAATAGGAGGAGCTAGTGTGATAAAATTATGGCCAAGCTCTCCCTTTTCATTCATTAATCAGAGATATAAATACCTCAGCAAACTTAGGAAACAAAAATACAATAGGAAACAAATACAATAAGAAACCTAACAATCGAAGGAAACAAATCACCAGTCATAGGAAAGCCATCCTAACCCTATAAAACTCTAACAGATATGCTTAAAATAGGATAGAATATATTTTCCTAATAAGAGGACATATTTTCCTAATACCCCCCCCCCCCCTCAAGTTGGAGCATGAGGGTTAAAAATGCCCAACTTGCCAAGGAGATAATCGAACTGCGATTTTCCCAAAGCCTTTGTGAAAATGTCGGCCAACTGATCAGTCGTCGGCACATGAGAAGGAGCAATAAGACCATCCTGAATAGCATCACAAACGAAGTGACAATCAACCTCAATATGCTTCGTACGTTCATGAAATACACCGTAACCCGGAGTACCTTTCAAATATCAGACAACTCGTAATGCAGCATCCCAATGCTCCTGTCTCGGTTGCTGCATAAACTGAGATAGCACATGAACCGAGTACGTCAAATCAGGACGAGTGACCGTCAAATAGACCAAACGCCCCACCAAACGCCTATACGACTCAGGATCCGATAGAAGAGAACCTGTGGCACGAGCCAATTGATGGTTTTGTTCGATTGGAGACATAGCAGGCTTCGAACCCAAGAGACCCACCTCCGAAATAATATCAAGTGCATATTTACGTTGACAAAGAAACAACCCTGCAGAGCTGCGAGCAAGCTCAATACCAAGGAAGTATTTAAGAACCCCTAGGTCCTTCATATGAAAACAGGAGCTAAGGTATTCTTTAAAAAGAGTCAAAGCAGCAAAATCATTCCCAGAGAGTATCAAATCATCAACATACACGAGCACATTAATTTGAACAGACCCCTTTGTATAAGTAAAAAGGGAATAATCAAAATAGGACTGTAAAAAACCATACCCTTTTAAAGCTGACACGAGCTTAGCAAACCAGCATCTAGGAGCCTGTTTCAATCCATATAAAGATTTACGCAACCGACATACCAAACCAGGTTCATCAGATGTAAAGCCAGGAGGGAGTTTCATATAGACCTCCTCATCTAGATCCCCGTGCAGGAAAGCATTGCGTACATCCATCTGATGCAACTCCCAATTTTTAGAAGCCGCAATCACAAGGAATGCACGAACAGTCGTCATCTTTGCCACCGGAGCAAATGTCTCGTCATAATCTATCCCTTCGGTTTGATGATTACCGAAAACAACTAAACGAGCCTTCAATCTCTCAATACTAGCATCAGATTTGTACTTTATTTTATACAACCATTGACTACCAAGAGCCTTCTTCCCTGAAGGTAACTTTTCCATAGTCCACGTCCCATTGTCTTCCAAGGCCCGCATCTCTTCTTGCATAGCGGCGCGCCACCTTGCATCTTTTACAGCCTCCTTAAAAGATTGTGGCTCTTTTCCTGCTGTAATAGCTGCAATAAAATTTCGGTGTTTGATAGAAAATCTGTCACAACTAACATAATGTGCTATAGGATAAGGCGTACCTGAGGGAGGTGAAGATGTAGAAGCAGGTGAAGCGGAGGATGGACTATTTTTCTTCACTGTAGTATGTGTAACAAAGTCACGGAGCTTAACCGATGAAAACTTTTCCCGAAGCCACGACCTAAAGGCTCGCTTGTCGAAGCATCTCCCGACACTGCCCCCCTTGAATCATGCGTATGAGAAGGCGTAGGCAAAGCCCGTTGCTGCGGTGCAGGGAGCACGGGCTGCAAAGGCGTGGCGGTGGGCTGTGTTGTGGCTTGCGGCTGCTGGTCTGGAGCGGACCTGGGCGTGGGAGGTCGTACCTGCGGCACCTCCTCATCATTCTCTAAAAAATCCGTAAAATCCACAGCCCCCCCTTCATTCAGATCACCATGGATGTCATTGCGAGGATCAATATTAGTAGCCTCAACATCAAGATATGGGAACACATTCTCATAAAATTTTACATCCCTTGACACAAAGAAATCTTGCTTGTCCAAATCAAACAAATACCTACCCTTCTTTCCAAACGGGTATCCCACAAAGGCACATTTACGACTCCTACTGGCAAACTTATCACCCTTCGCCTTCTGATTATGAGCGAAGCACAGTGAACCGAAAACACACAATTCACTAAAGGAAGGCGGCCTACCAAACAAAACTTCATATGGAGTTTTATTGCAAAGAATACTAGAAGGTGTCCGATTGATTATATGAGCAGCGGCAAGGGCACATTCCCCCCAAAAATAAATCGGTAGACCACCCTGAAATCGTAGTGAACGAGCAACATTTTCAAAATATGTTTATGTTTCCTTTCTACCCGGCCATTTTGTTGAGGAGTACCCACACAAGAAGTGTGAAACAATATTCCATTAACCAAAAAATAATCCTTTAGGCAATGAAATTCAGTACCATTATCACTACTAACAATCTTCAATTTCTGAGAAAATTGTCTATCAATCATAGCAATAAAGGACATAAACATTTTAAAAACCTCTGTTTTATCAATTAACAGATAAACCCACACAGCGCGGGAGAAATCGTCCACTAGTGTCAAAAAATAGCGAGCAACACAAGACGAGGGTGTATCATATGGCCCCCATAAATCACAATGTACTAACTAGAAAATTCGAGTAGATTTATTTTCACTTAACGGAAAACTATCCCTAGAATGTTTAGCACGATGACAAACTTCACATGCTTTATTCATGTTACCACTAGAATTGCTGAGAAAAGGAAGCAACTTCACTACTTTCTCGGAAGGATGACCCAATCTGCTATGCCATAGCTCCAAAGAAGTCGAAGCAGCAACTGAAACTGCTTTCACCTTTGTCTTCTCCCGTAAGTAGTATAGTCCATCCCTTCTGTCACCCGTTCCAATCACCTCCCTCGTGTGTCGGTCCTGGATAGCACACAAGTCAGAGTTAGTTATGAATTCACAATTTATATCATCACTCAATTGTGAAGCCGAAATTAAATTACAGTTTAATTTTGGAACATAAAGAACATGTTTAAGAATAATTTTGTCAGTAAGTTTGACAATTCCTTCCTTCAATGCAACAACGTTCTGACCATCCGGGAGACCAACAAAACAGGGAGTCACATTTCTTAAATCTGACAAATACGTCAAATCTCTTGTAACATGATTGGAGCAGTCAGTATCAATAATCCAATTACCATTCAACCGATTAAGGGGAGGTTGAGGAGTGCCGAAAATGTCCATAAGAGCCTGCCACTGTTCGGCAGAAAAACCTGGTAGAGGTGCAGCCGACGAAGAACCGGGCTGTACGATCAGTGCCTGGTCAGATGTGGCCTTGTTGGCCTTGACGTTTCCGCGGCCACGTCCAGCAGCAAGTGGCGCAGCAATGGCTTGTTTGTCACGCACAGCAGCCCCCTTCGTCGCACCTTTAGACCCATACTTCTCAATGAACCAGTCTGGAGTGTCGTGCAGCTCAAAGCAGGTGGTGTCGTCATGACCCGTCTTGTGGCAGTGTGAGCAGACCAGGGCAGCCTTCTCGGCTCGAGTAAGGCGTGGTTTTGAACGATTGTCCATACGTACCGCAAAGCCAACAACTTCAGATGCCTCGTCTTTACTGCGTGCTATCCCCCTAACTCTTTCCTCTTGAGCTATTGTTTGGAAAGCTCTATTTAGTGATGGCAGGGGGTCTTGAGACAAGAGAGTAGAACGCAGGGAGGCATAGTATTCGGAAACCAAACCAAGCAGGAATTGATGTAATCGATCTCCCTCACGCCTTTCCGCATGTTTTTTACCTACACCACAAGTACACTGGCCACACTTGCAAGAGATTAAGGGTTCGTGTTTATCTAGTTCATCCCACAACACAGTCAATTTGCTGAAATAAACCGCAACGGGCATAGTCTTGGTCTGCTCACAGCGATTTATGTCAGATTTTAGTTGTTGTATTCTTGGACCATTAACAAGACAAAATCTTTCATGCAAATCATCCCACAATCGTTTTGCAACATCATAATTTGATAACATAGATTTTACCTCCGAGTCGATCGTGTTCATGAGCCAAGAAACAAGCATGCAGTGAATCGTAATCCAATCATCCTTCGTGCAAGGGGGAACCAGGTCTTTAATGGAGCCATCAAGGAAACCAAATTTTCTGCGGGAAGTAAGGGCAACACGAATTGCGTGAGACCAATCATCGAAGTTGTCGAGGTTGAGGCGTACCGGAGTGATAAAATCCCCAGGCCTATCTTGCGGCCCTAGGTAGAATGGTGAATTAGCCTCGATCTTTGGAGGCGGTGATGGAGGAGTTTCTCCGCCAACTATAGCAAGCAATCAGGAGAGAAGAAAAAAGTTTAGGTAGGCTCTGATACCATGATAAAATTATGGCCAAGCTCTCCCTTTTCATTCATTAATCAGAGATATAAATACCTCAGCAAACTTAGGAAACCAAAATACAATAGGAAACAAATACAATAGGAAACCTAACAATTGAAGGAAACAAATCACCAGCCATAGGAAAGTCTTCCTAACCCCATAAAACTCTAACAGATATGCTTAAAATAGGATAGAATATATTTTCCTAATAAGAGGACATATTTTCCTAATATAGTGCAATACCCTTGTACTGTTTATTTCCTAAATTAAAGAGCAACAAGCCATTTTTCACTTTTCCATTTTATTTTTTATTCTTCTTCGTACAAAAAAATTATTGACAAATGAGAAAATGAAACAAAAACAAAAAATTAAAAGAAAAAAATTCAAACATACCAGATGTCCTACTCATACATGCTGAAAGAAAATCTAAAAGTTACAAAATCACTTTCTTACAAATTATTCACAGTTCAATACAGTGTATGTAATTAGTTTAGACACTGAAATTACAAAGAAAAACTCAAGATAAACACATTGAAATGAAAAAACTAATGTGATCCGCCTCATCTAAGTTTATAGCAAGTTGAGTAGAACCAATTTTCAGGCTGAGCTCTATGAGCTATCGTAAAACAACAATCTCATTCAAGCAATGACCTTAGGGATCAATCTAACACTACAAGAAAAAGTCTCATCAATAGCGTTTCAAAACCGCTATGGTATCCTACTATAGCGGTTTAGTAACCGCTATGACAGCCAAAGCTATAAAAGAAACACAGGCTATCATAGCGTTTTTAAACCGCTATGGTAGGTAGACTATTTATAGCGGTTTTAAAACGCTATGGTAGCCTATACATAGCAGTTTAAAAACGCTATCGAAGACTATAAAACCGCTATGGAATAATCTACTATAGCGTTTTAAAACCGCTATGGTAGCCTATACATAGCAGTTTAAAAACGCTATCGAAGACTATAAAACCGCTATGGTAGATCCTTTTATAGCGTTTTAAAAACGCTATGGTAAGTATACATAGCAAAAAAAATTTTTTTTTTTTTTTTTTTTTGGCTATCAAATGACTTTTTATTACATCTTATAAGTTTTATTTCTAAAAAATAAAAATTTAAATGTGCCAAACTTAAACATTTTCATGAATGGAAGCAAATCAATAAATGGATTGAAAAATCAATAGTATTATTGTTCCTACAAGTAACACATCAATTGTTTACATACTTGTGTTCCAATCAACTAAAAAGTACATGGGTATTGCAAACAAGCCATTACTGGACAATGTAACAACACATGTTCTAAACTTCCAAATGGGTTAACAACACTTGAAAGTTTTGGCAGTTTTAATACAGCAACAACACCTCCTACAAAGGCACAAATGGATGCCAAAACAAAGGCTGGTATGTTTCCTCCACCAAAAAAAGCATCCCATGGACCTGCCCCAAGTGATATAATCATCTGTACAAGAATCAGAACACAAACAAGTTTAAGAGCGGAGAGGAGGCAAAGAGAGTTATGCACATCAACAAATTTATTTTACAAATGCTTTTACACATTTTTCGGGCATGTAACATTTAAAAAATCCTCAAAAAGACAGATCTATATATCAAGTAGTATGTATTATTAACAAAAGTTACTTGATAGCCACTGAAAGAAATACTCTACTGCAAAACCATAAACATCAATTTATAATTTTTTGCTCTGTTTTTGTTTTATCATTTATAGCATTGCTTTTCAACTATACTTGCAATATCAATAGGAAAGGAATTGTACTAGGCAAAAAAGAACGTCTAACAGTACCTGAGGAACAACAATTGCAAGATTCAAAACCCCAATAGCCAATCCTATAGTGAGGGATAGCAGAAACAACATTCATGGGCTGCTCTTGTTCAGCATCAGCATCAGCAGTAGAGAGTGCAAAAAGTGCAGCCTGAAACAGTTGGGATGATCCAGTCCCTACGATGAGAATAAAATCAGTAGGCGCAATGCTATCAACAATTTTATTGAAGAAATCAGGGGTGTTCCTCATCCATTGTATTTCATCCAGCTCCTCTTTCTGCAAGATGATTCATAACATCAATAGCCAAGAAGAAAGTTTAACTAAATCTAGATAAGAACAATTTAATGCAAGCCTGGAAACTGCAAGAAAGAGCGAGTCCATCAAGTGAAGATTGAACTTAACGATACACAACCAAGTGTAATTAATGGTTTCAATCTAGGAATAAACTTGTCAAAAAAAACTAATGATAGACAATTGATAAGGAACCAGTGATTATTTTACAACATATCAGATATCTAGTGAATGATGAAAAAGTATATTAGATCACAAGAATCTCAACCAACAAAGTAAAGATCATTGAAAACCATTAATATCTAATTATGGACAACTGCTAAGAAAAAATATGTCATCAATGAACTCACAGTAAATTGTTGGTTATCATCTTCTTCGTCATCCTTCTTTCTATTCCTCATATCATTATCTCTTTTACCATCAGATACCTGATTTATCAAAAAAATGGTACTGAGTTAAAACCATTGACAAATACAGTCAGGCTGTATGTAGAAGACATCAAAACACATACCTGAACAGAATTAGCAATAAAAGCAAGACGATAGGAGAGATCTCTCACTCCTAATGCCCTGAGACCCTTTACACCTTCATGTCCACCAGTATTCTGACGCTGGGAAGATTCTCGTTTACATTCTGCTCTCTCTCCAGGTGAAGCAAGTGCAAGTATGTCTGGTATTACAACCAATGTGCCTGTGAAGATGACCCTGAATAGTGGAACCAAAACCTCCAGTGTAAGACATCATATTTTAGTATAAAATAACAGTGACTGAGTTCACTATTGTTAATCACTAGGGCTCTGTTTATAATCTAGTATTTCAGCTCTTGATGCTGAAAACATGGACTTTCAAGTATGTGGCATGTCAAATGCTTGACACCAAATCAATATATATTTTGCAAGGGTGGATGGTGTTTCCATTTAGTTTAGTCAGCATTTGAAACATTTAGCTCTTTGGACTTGTGAGCTTACTTAGTGTTTGACGACCTGATTTTTCAGTTTGGCAAACATGCCCCAAATACATTAAGAAAATATTATGACTTGTAACTGAAACTAGAGTCTGATTCTTACGTGTCACCTGCCCTGGCATGCTCCACTATCTCGTGGCGGAGGATAACATCCAATGATCGAGGAAGGGAGCCCGGTGGTATCTCTTTTGACATCTCTTGCATTCGTACTCTCTGCCAATCGGCAAATTTACTCTCCTGTCGTATCAATGCCCATTTAGCCCGATTTGAACATGTGGCATTTGTGCAAATTATCGGCTGTAACAACAAACAAGGTTACAAAAAAATTAGCAAAAATAATCAAACACAGAATTAACCTAAGATTGATAATATAGAACAACTGCTAATGATGTTGTCGAGCAATGCTGTGAGAAAAAAGCGCACCAAACTTGGAGAATATGCAACCTTATGATTTTATTTGGAAACTTGAGCTACAAAAGCACTTATTACATACAAATCATCCAATAGTAACATGTTAAATGGGAAGCTTGGTATGCATTACTAACCATTCTCACATAAATTTCAAAGTTTTTCATTTTCCATTAATGTTATAACTAAGTATCCACGAAAAAAAATCATGAACCCTTTACTACGACCTCTTCACTTTGCTTAGGTTCTAATATCGCAATTTGCGTACTTTCCTTAGATGTTTGCTCATCAACAACATGTTCTTTTGGCTGTTGCTCTACCACCTTCAACATTTAATAATTAAGCAAATACTGATAGAATCCAAATGTGAATTTAGACAGGAAAAACCAAACAAGACAGAAATAAAACCACATTCTACATGCACTATTCGAGATTTTGCACTACTTACAAGTGGCATAGTGGTTGTAAAATTTAAACAAGAACTGTTTTGATTACTTGAATACAAGTACCAGCTCAAAGTGCAAATGTTCCAACCAACGGTGCGACAGATCAGCGCAGCAGCAGCAGCAATTCAGCGTAGCAGCAAACAACAGCAGCAATGCATAGCAGCAGCAGCAGCAGCAACAGCAGCACCTCAGCACAGCAGCAGCAGCAGCAACAGCGCAGCAGCGGCATCAGCGACTCAGCAGCAGCATCCGCAACAGCAACACAGCGCAAAAAATACTCTCCATAGAAAGTATTTGAACCCAAGCGAGATGTTCACTCGATTCAAGAAAATATTGCCTTCCTATTTGGAATAAATTGCAAAGGGTGCTTTTATTCAGTTAATTCAACCGAATCATAGTGAAGTGATAGTAGGTTAGTGTGTGACTCGATACAATACCTGCATATGGTTGAGGTTATCCCAAGGGATCTTCTCCGTGACTAGCTCCCATAGTATTACACCATAGCTGTACACATCAGACCTAAAGGTTTCCAGGTCATCAAACAAACAGAACAAGAACATTTGTTGAGTCGTATAATTGCAAAATCAAAGATAGATATTTCTAAAACCTTAAAATTTCAACTTACTTCTCATCTGAGCTCTCATTACGAAGCACCTCTGGAGCCATCCATTGTGGCTATAAAAACAATAAGAGGAGGTTAAATAAACACTAGGTTGTTGCACAGATTACAACAGAAAGATCCAGACTATGATCATATTACGGCAAAGATGCAATCCAAAGAGAACTGTGTAGCTGAAACGAAGTTGTATGTAATATACCGTTCAGTATGTTTCATGTTTGAGACGTGAAAGACCAAAGTCACCAACCTGATGAAACGAAAAAGAAAGAAGACATGTTCTTCATTTTTTAAATAAATATTTAGGCGTAAAATTAGTCAAATGCACTCCCATAATTTTACTATGTCCAACACCTTGAGCGACTCCCATGCAGGACACACTTAAATGGGGTCTGAATCAAACTCATTAGGTGAATGTGTGATATGTCCAATGCTGCACACCCATGTTAGACATGGACCATGGACGCACGCGTTTGATCATGGTTAAGTAGAAAATGGCAGAAAAGGCCATTATGGACATTGTTCATAGATAAATTAAAACATACCTTCACTGTCCAATTTCTATCAACTAGTACATTTGACGACTTCATATCACGATGGACAACAGGTGGGTTGCAGTGATGAAGATAGTTCATTCCTCTTGCCTAGTAGATGTCAGTTAGAAAATTGATCAGTCTGGAGTAAACTCTTTGGGTTAGAAATACATAACCGGCTCAAAAGAATAAGAAGATAGAAATATCAGATATCAGACAATCAATGGCTGTCACCTTCATAGAAAACTAATACTCACAATATCCAGAGCTATATGAGTACGCCGCCTCCAGTCTAGTCTAGTTGTTTTCCTGTGGAGCAACTGAAACAAACTCCCACTGCACTCAAAACAAGTGTAAACCTGTTACGTCCAAATAATTAAATAGTAAGGCATTTAAGAACAGAAGACAATGTAATATAAGGGAAACAGAGGAAAAACTTCAACTGCTCCCTATTTCAATGTTTTTCAAAAGAAGCGGAGAACCAACCGTGGAAGGAATTCTGTAACAATGCCAAGACGTTGAGATGAGGTTGCTGCCCCCATAAAGAGTAGTACATTAGGATGTCTAAGCCTCTTCATAAGTGACACCTTCATGAATATAAAATTTACATTCAAACCCCACTTCCATTTCATGTACGAGAGAGCAATTAATTACAAACTATTCTGAAAAAATATTTTCTGATGGCCTTAAACACCACAAAATACAGAGCACAATGGATACATATACAAGTTTTCAACACAGGTTATTTTCGTGGGTGAAAATCATAATCCAAAGACGAGAACAGAACCTTATAAGAATCCATATTTATGGGTTTTCACTTTATTTATGTATTGTTGAATACTGCAAAATCATCTTTTTAATAAATGATTTTATCCTGAACAAGGTCACCATGCATACATATAGCATTTGAGTGTATAGTTGTTGGCATGAGATTAACAGATTGCCCGTGTAAATCTGCCCCCAAATTCAATTCTATATTCAGTGTATAATGTACAATATGGGAAATCACAATATGAATAATTCCTGGTAACCTTGAAATGTAGACTAAAGGGAAAGTAATGAAAACAAAAGTTGACATTAGAAGGCATGATCCTGACAAGTGGCTATTTGATCGCCATATTTCTCCCTAACAAATCCTTCTGCCCGTTCTATCATTCAAACCATCAATTACACACTATCTTGGAAAATTATTCAATCCTCATTGTAAGCTTGTGTTATTAATTCATCAAACAATTACATTAATAGAACACGCTTGAAGATATGAACAAGGAAATTTTCTGAATGGCAAAACTAATCATGACTAAAATGCAGACCTCTTTCGTGAAAGAATGTAGAACATCATCTGTGAACTCTTGCTTGGAGAATACCTTGATTGCGACATCCTAAAAGAAGTAGAAATCATTAACACCAAGAACAACTACCACCAGTTCAGTATGATTCCCCGAGACATCAAATTATGAAAAAAAATAAAAATAAAATAACATACCGAGCCATTCCAAAGACCATGATACACAGTTCCACAAGAACCTGCGAAGATAGTCAAAATATTCAGATGTAGCGTCCCACAAGAATCTTTTAACATATAAAAGCAATGCCACAAACCAAATTGTGGATCAAAGATCAGGAAAACAAAGAATGGGAAGTACAGAAAACTACTACATTTATTGATTCTAGATTAGATATAACATGTTGAGAAATTATCATGTAAATTTTCTTGCAAAACTTGCATTCTACCAAGTTCAAAATCTATTATTATTGTGTAAATTTTCTTGTGCAAAAATAGTCTGTGACAATTAACAAAGCAGAAAATCTATTATTATTGCAAACCGATTATGGAAGAGATTATCACCTTGCCCAATTTGCAATAGATGTTCCTATTGGCCGTATCAACCCAAGAGGTGTAAAATTTCATGATGTTTTTGTGCTTCAAGGTCTTGAGAAGATGGATTTCACAGTAAAAACTCTCAAGATCCTCAGGGCTCTGAAGGAAATCATACAGCTTGACTTGGTTCCAAGCCACTTCAATCCCTTCGAACTTATCAAAAGCTCTGTAACTGCAACACCCAAAACCAAAAAGGAAGAAAACCCACCAACATAGAACTAAATCAACATATACCCATCTCATAAAACTGCAAAAGTTCTCATAAAAAACTGAAATTTCTTCAAAATCTCAAAAAGGGATGAAAAAATAACAAATAGGGTTTTAAGTTTCTTACACTGTCTTTGAAGCTCCTTTCCCAAGGATCTCATTGTACTGAAAAACCAACAAAATTAGAACCAAATATCAGAAATGAAGAACATAAAGAAGAACCCAAACAAGCAACAAAGTAGAGATTTTTAAGTACCCTTCCATATCTTCCAGTTGGATCAACTTCAACAAACTCAGACTCACCCTCATCTGGTTCATATGGTCTCATCCCAACCATTTCTCTCTAAAAAGAGGTGAATCGAAATAGGGAGGGCGACGGAGAGATGGAGGGAGCAATGAGGGAGATGAAGATAAAGATATGGAGAGAGCAGTGAGGGCGATTGAGAGATAGAGGGAGCAGTGAGGGAGATGGCGAGATGGAGGGAGCAGTGAGGGAGGGAGATGGAGATATGGAGAGAGCAGGGAGGGAGATGGCGAGATGAGGGAGGGTGGACATCGAGCGCCCAGTAAAACGAGGGAGGACAGAATCGAGCGCCAAAAATCCCGCCATTTTTTTTGTAGCGTTTTCATTTTTGTTTACGCCAAAAATTTCATCTTTGATAGCGTATTTAGTAAAACCGCTATTAACAAATGCTATTATTGGGCATTTGTGTTGTAGTGATAGTAGCATACATGAGCTTAGAAACAAAAGGAGATGATAAACAAACTACACAATCAAGATGACAAAAGCTACAACCCATAACAAATATTGATAGCATTTGTGCTTGGGTTTAACATATTTCAACTCATATCCTGTAGGAATGTATTTGCAGCTAACATATCCAAACTAAGGGCGAATCAAAAGAATAAATCCAAGGAGAAAACCTGACAAGAATCCTCCAATATGGGCTGAACTGTCTATGTTAGGGAGAAGACCAATAGCCAAATTGAGAGCAATCACGAGAAGGAGAGTAGAAAGTGCTGCACACTGAACCGAGACAGTAAAAAAAAATTTATTTTTATCAAGCCAGTAAGTCCGAAAATCATGAGATATAGAAGAATAGGCCCCAAAGTATCTAAGGGGAGTAAAATGAATACATGATAGGTTATGAATGTTATCTAAACATTAAATTAATATTTGAAGATAACATATTTGCATCAGATGTATCATGTTATGTGACAAACCACAACAACAACAAGAGAGAGATTAGGGAAAAATTCATCAACCATCATCACAGAAGGTAACTGAAACTAACAATTTTCATCTTCTAATCAACCACTCGGCCCTTTAATGACAGCCTTTAAGGTATTCAAGAGTGCCACAATAACTCGATGGAGAAACACAAGAGAGAAAAATATTATCTTTAACCTCTCAAATCTTGTGTTTGTCTCTCTCAACTTGTCACGGATCAACTCAAAACTCTAGAACACTTTAAATTGGTTTCGAAAAAAGAATGAGGCAATTCTAACATCATCAAAACATGAATGTTACATATGATGTATAAACTGCTATTAAGTACACAAGCCTTGACAGCTTAATTGACTATGACCACTACTACAAAATTTCTGTTGGAAATAAAGCATTCCCCGAAAAAAAAAATCCTAGACAAAGCTGCCAAGTGGACAAGTCAAAACGGAACCTCAATTTCAAAAGTTTAAATGGAACTTGATTGATTAGTTCATGAACATCTTCTTTTGATGTAGCTTTCACAATAAGGTGGTTGAACATATAGATTAGTTTTTGCAAATAGAGCAATAGTCATAGGATCATGCACCATGTTTTGATTTGAAAACATTATTTCCCTTTGCCTGTTAGCTTCAACAAATGAGCTAAACCCAATCAGGATCACTAAGGTAGGGATACATGTTAGCTTCAACAAATGAGCTAAACCCAATCAGGATCACTAAGGTAGGGATACATGCAAACATGCATTCCCTACATATTAATTTAGTTAGAGAGGCTTACTTGATCCTGCAGGTGTAAACAGATGGAGTCTTTCAACTCCTCTAACTGTGAGTATAATATTGGATGTGTCTAAAAACCAACATCATCTACATTTTGCAAAAATTTTCAGACACGCACACACACAAAAAAAGGGCCTTTAGTCATGAATCTGACCAATAATATTGGAAAGGAAAGATTGAAATTTAAAAGTATCTAAGCAGACAATAGCATATTAGATTTACATCACATCCATATCAAAACATTAAATTTTACGGCATTCTAATGTTGTAGCTAACAATACCTGTACTTAGTTCAGGGTAATTTCCATTACCCAAAAGCCTAAGCATGGCTGACATCCGCCCCTTTCCAAATGTGCATACCATTGACACCAAAGAAACCTAAATATTATACACAACCATCAGTTACCACGAAATATTCAAAAAGATAACCAATTTCAACCAAAGCATCCAGTCTTACTGAAGTTCCTCCTCAACAGGTAGTACTCCTTCACCTTCAATCCACTCTCAAGAAGTTGCATCCACTTGTCACCTCGATGGTGACATAGCAAGAAATCTTCTCATTACACCCAATTCTGAAAAAAAAATTGTTAACACAAAAAAAAAAATCAAAGGGTAAAAAACCCCATCAACCAAATCAATGTAAAATCAAAATGAACAAAAAACATAAAAGAGAGAAACCCTTTTTGTTTGTTAGATACATACCTTTGGAGAAAACTAGGGTTTGTCCACTCAACAACTCCAACACCTACAAATAAAAATCAGTGAAAAACGATGGGGGTTTGGGAGGAAAAGATGTGCAATGGGGTTTAGGGGGTAAGTGAGAGATAGACTTAGTATACATACCTTGGAGGCCTTGGTGAGACGATCTCTGCTCTTGCCGACGGAGATGTTGAGGACGAGCTTCTGCACTTAGATCTCTATTTCTCGATCTCTCGATTTCTCTCACCCTCACTCTTTCCCTCTCCCTGGATCTCTCTCACTCTCGCTTGAGCGGCGTGCCTTTGGTTTGAAGAAAAGCGGCGTGCCTTTGGATTGAAGAAGAGCGACATCCCTCTCCCTGGATTTCTCTCTCGCTCAATTCCTCTCTCCCTCACTCTTTCACTCTCGCTCTTGATTTCTCTCACTCTCCCTAGATTTCTCTCTCCCTCACTCTCGCTTGTAGAGCGGCATACCTTTGGAGAAGAAAAATGCCTCTCCGATCTGCTGCGATTGACGGGGGAGGAGAACGAGACTGAGGGAGAAAGACGTAGATGTTGAAGTGGAATCGAGCGAGGCTTTTGAGAAGCAATTCGTGCATTTCTTTTTTCACTTCCCGCGAGGCTTTTGAGAAGCAATTCGCGCTTCTTTTTTCACTTCCCGCGCGGCTTTTGGTCTATAGCGGTTCCAATTTTAATTGGCTTTGATGAATTCGGTCACTTATAGCGGTTTTCACAAAAACGCTATAAACTAATGCTATCAATGAACACTTTTCTTGTAGTGTAACCTGACAACAATAAACAAGGAAATAATACATCTTCAGAGAGAATTGAATAACTTCAGATTCAATTGTGTGGTTTATTTCCAACCGAAATTAGGAACTGTCTGAAGATTAAAAGTTATGCCAAACAAGCAACTAATTTGCTAGATGGGAAATTCAGTTATAGCATGCATCATCCAAAAGCATTGTGGTTTGCAAATATCTCCCTGCAGCATTAGTATTGTGTTTGCATGTCTGGGTGTCATTTTGGTCAGACAATCCAGGTTCATTCCATACTCATATCAGAAGTTCATTGCTCCAATGTTTAAAATTTTCAATTTTCTGGGCAGTCAGGATATCAACTATGCAACTACAAGTATTATTTACAGAGCATTTTCAGAGTAACTGTACTCCAACTGAAGAATTTCAAGCATAGTTAACATTGTTACTCAAAAGTCCTACAATTCTTTATGACAGATTTTGCTACAAACATGGAAATACCACCTCAAGCATCCATCATTAAGAGTCAAACCCGATCTCAAATGAAATTATGCAATGCTTTACGAGCAAGTATCAAACATCCTCTGTCATGCTTCTGTAAAGAAAATAATTGTTGGTGCTCAGCATTGCTCACCAAACAGTCATGATTTCTTCACCAAATTGGACTTCAAAGTCTCTTTCAAGCTGCACATTTCATCTATGTCTACATGTCCAACTTGAGGGGCCGTGTTAGAATATGTAGTGCTTGGCTATGTTGAGTGCAAACACTACATATTCTAACACGCCCCCGCAAGCTGGACAAGTAGACACAGATGACATGTGCAGTTTAGAGGAAACTTGAAAGTCCAATTTGGTGAAGAAATCATGACTGTCGAGTGAAGCTGCTAATGGTTTGACTCAAGTCAGCATGATTGTCGAATTCTGATGATTTTGGATGCTTATAAATAATTCTAGATGCTTCTGGATAACTCAAGATAAAATTATGGAAAAAATTCTAAATGATTCTAGATAAAATTATGGATAATTCTGGATGAAGAAATCATGACTGTCAAGTAAACGACTAATGGTTCGACTCGAGTCAACATGACTCCCCCTCAGCGCGAAGGCTGAAAAAATTGCTCAGCGCAAATGTTGGTATTGTTCAGCATTGGTGCTTGATTGCTCAACATTGGTGTTGGTATTTGTCACGCCCCGACCCGCCACGGGAATCGCAGCGTGCCGATGCGTGAACTAACACGTACACAGGCGGATCGTAACCGGCCACAACATCATAATATAACACATTCTTGATACGAGAATCAAACGGAAATAAAACTACGCTAAAGTTTGAACAAAATAAATATATTTGATTCGCCCCGCCAGAGTCATAGCGACAAAACCAGTATACAAACATCTAGTATAGCAATATAGTACATCTGAAACACAGAGGAAGCAAAACATACCCGTACAGGATGGACACAACCAAAAAGCACAAAATGCGCCTACAACGGAAACCGGGGCCTACGCGCCACGATCAGCAGGAACGCCAACACTGCCTGCACTCCAATAGAAGCACACCCCTTGCGGGGTCAGCAAAGCACAAAGCTAGCTGGTGCGAGCGAACTAAATACAAATAACGGAATACTATACCAGAAAAATTCATGCCAGACAATAAATGAATAAGCAACAAGTTCTAAAGTCTAAATCACACCGTGTCTCTAAGGATAATGTTTCTAAGTTCAAGCAACAACACAAACATTTCAGATTCCACAATAACTACAAGTTTTCAATATATGCCGATCATTACACGCGATTCAAACATGGTAAATATCCAACGATGGAAATAAAGACAATCTCATAATTCTTCCTAGTCTCCTAGGTATAGCAATCAGGTTGAAACCAAAAATTCTGTATAAGTGTCTCATATCGTAGGTATCCGCATACCCTACGAATGTGTCTCACCCAGACACATTCCACAACGTGCACCAGTACCACTTCGGGCTTGTTTGTATCCTAATGGGGTGTCATCTGCCAGGATACAAACTCAAACATCCCGAACGACTGGCCTAACACGACCAACCTAACATAATCAAAATCAAGCGCGCTGGGAGGGAAAGCGAGTAATCTCCAAAGCACGTCCTCTGGGACCCGGCCTACTGCACTCTATAGTGGCAAGTGCGTGCGGGAGCTCACCGCACCTCAGCAAGCTTGCCACATGCAATAGCGTCCACAATGTCAGGTGCGAGTCATCTCAAGCATCATCCAACTCACAATGCGAGCAAGCTCCTAAGCATCGGCACAACAGGCATTATAGCGGGGTAAAGACACTTATACTACTATCCACATGCACAAATGACCAGTATGTACATAACCAAAGGTACAAACGTGCAATCATAAACAATTCGGCAATTTTTATAAAACCACGACTATACCAGGGTCCCAACATGACCCAATTCACCACAATAAATTTATTCGAGTCAATTATCATACATGCTCCAGACTCGGAAATCCACGGTAAAACATGACATACTATGCAAACTCGAAAACAAAGCATACAAGTCTCATGTCATTACACCAAAGCCTAATCACACCAAAATTCCTTCACTATCGATTTCATTCAAGTATATCATGCTTTCAGGAAACCCAATACATAATTCACGGTATGATGTAAAACTTAAATTCAGGATTTCAAATACTTATTTCTTAAAATAAAAATTACAGTTCCACTCACCTGGGCAGAATGGATTTTCAAAACCCAATTCCTACCGGTCGAAGCTCCTAACTCGCAAAACCACGAATGCGGGACCACAGAAATTTTAAAACTGCAAGGCGGACTCGAAAATGAGCAAACAAGCCGAAGACTAAAAAAAAAAATTACAAGCGGCGCATGACGGAAAGAAAACTTATAGGCAATAAAAATTCGGCAAACACCCCGCCGCAACCCAAAGTTTGGCGAAAACGCGTCGAAACCCGCCCTACTCCGGTCTGATCGCTTTCAAACTGCACAACAGCCCGCAAATGAGTCTAAGGACACTCGGAGTCACGAATGTGAGGCTCACCCACGCACCCAAAGCCCGGATTCACGCCGAGGAACCCTCCAAACAAACATGCACCCTGATTTTTGAAAAATTTTCGGCCAACCCCAAAACAACCTTGCATGTCGGTTCTAAGGGCTCCCAAGGACGCCACCAAGGCCCCAACACGGCTGATCGGAGCTATGGAAACCGATCAAACCCCAAACCCAAAAGAAAACTGATTTTTTTTTTCTCGAAAAAACAACAGAGAAATGAAGAGGGAATGCAGAGAGGAAGAAATGAGGAGGAGGAGGTGTGCTATAGGGGAGAAATCACCCAAAATCGCTAAAAATCGGCTGGAGAGAAGACGAAGAGCTCGCTGCTCTCATTGGAACAAAAAAAAAAAAAAAGAGAAGAAGAAGAAAAAGGGGGGGGGGGGGTCGTTTTGTCTCTTAAAGGGTGGGTGGCTATGTGCCCCCACCACTTCTACTGAGTACACCCCGCCCAAAATTTTTTTTTTTTTTTTAAAACGCAGGTATTACAGTATTGCTCAACATTGGTGCTGAAATTGCTCAACAATTGTGCTGGTATTATTTTTTTTGAAAAAATTGCTCAGCACAAATGTTGGTATTGCTTAGCATTGGTGTTGGAATGCTCAACATTGGTGATGGTATTACTCAACATTGGTGCTGGTATATATATATATTGAGCTTGTGGTGGTAAAGAGTAAAGCTCAAGGTGCAGACAGCGAAATAAAAATAATTGAATTTCCCTCCAAAACTTTTTCTTCTTCCCCTGTTTATTCTTCTTCACTGCTGTGTTTCGTTGTTACTGCGACAGAGAAGATGAGGGAGAGATTGAGGGAAACGAGAAAGGACAAAAAGCATTGAGGAAGTGGATGATGGCGACGGTGGTCGTCAGTGAGATGGTGTTTTTTTTGTTGTTTGTTGTTTGTTGTTTGTTGTTTGGTGTTTGGTGTTTGGTGTTGTTTTTTGTCGAAGAAGATCTATCCAGAGAGACCATTCATGTGGTAAAGAGAGGCTGGCGAGAGAAAAATGTTGTTGTGATCGACCTACTGTTGGGTGCAACCAAGAGAGTTGCTATGGTAGGATTTGGCTGGAGGGTTATTGCCTAGAATGAGGCAATCGGGGTTGTGCGAGTAAGAGAATTTTGTGTGTGTCCGTGTTTATGTGAGAAAGATTTTGATGCTGAGGTTGGATGGTGGAGAGTTGTCTGGCTGAGTGAGGAAGAACTTTGTGCGTTCGTGAAGGGAATAAGCAGGGAGGCTCGTAAGGGAGATCTCATTGTGTTGCTACATTTGTTGGTTCTAGAGATAGAGAAGGGTTGTGATCGTGATGAGGAATTGGAGGCTAGTGCGTTAAGGAATTGGGGTTGTCTATGTGAAGGAGATGAATTTGTTTTGCAGGTTGTTGTTTTATGACAGAGAAACTGCGATTGATCTCGGTTGTTGCATGACTGTGCGTGAACTCTGTTGCAGAGTGTGATTTTCCTTCCCCGCCTCTTGCCACTACGATCAAAATGCGTAGTCGTCGGAGGCGGGGAAAAGCTTGTCCTCGGAGTCTTATGTCACCAAAGAAAGTTGCTTTGATACCATGTAAAGAAAATAATTGTAATTGTATTATTGTTGTGTGTTATTCCTTGACTGAATACAAACTTATATAAGTTAACTTCTAACTAACCTTGTCGAAACAGGAAACTTAAAACTTTCTATACAAAATAGAGTTTTATCTTGACTTTCCTTTTTCTGACTTTACTTCTTTAATTATTCTCTTTCCTATTTTTGTACTTTTCTTTTCCTAAAAGGGAAGCGATTCACTTTTCTCTTTTCCTTTACTTTTTTCTCTTCTAGGGACGAACATTAATGACAAGGGAGAATATGAAAAATCTTTTAATAATCTGAGATTTACCCAACGATGTCCTCATGTTGAAACATTTAAAAGTAATAAAGTGAATATATCTCCATATTAATTGCAAAATATGTTTGATGATACAACAAAACGGTCCCAACTCCACACCGTACACGTGTCATGATGATCTCAAGGACTAACAGGCCCTTGCTTAAGCCCAACACTGATTCAGCCCAAGCAGTTTTAAGCTCGCCAAATGCATTCCGCCAAACGGACTCGGATTCTTACAACCTGTTAAGCCCACGTGTCTCACAGATATCCTCAATACTCGTAAGCCCTGCTGAGGAAAGTATCTCGATGATCAACTTCGGACGGGCAAGTACAGCAGCTCTTTGCTTCCAACTAGGAAGCAAATTCTAGAGTATATGTCACACACGGAGACTTCTACCTATAGACTACTCTCGGAACGAGAACCATCTCTCGCGTATCTAGGAGCACAAGGCTAAAAGAAAAACTTCTTTCTACAACACGACTCCTAATTACAGAAGGATTTCCACGAAGATCTTCTTCCCTAAACTATGCCATCGATGGTTTGGTCAAACTAAGACTGCAACACTATAAATAAGACATGAGGTTGGTAAGCTAAGGTACATTACAAATTCCATGTTTACAACATTACAACTTCATATCCATGTCTGACTTTAGCATCGGAGTGCAATCGGCCACCACAATAGCGGTCTGTGGCTCACATGCGTTCCTTGTGCAGGTCAGCAGGTTTGCAGGTCAAGGTCAAAGCAGAGAGCGAAAAATGACTGCATCAACTTGGCGTCGTCCGTGGGGATGACAAAGTCCCTAACCTTTCACTAGCATCATCTCTCTTCCAAATACAAAGAGATGGTAACCACTAGATCACTCAACAATGGAAAAAAAGGGGACACGTCAATTGCTTAGACTGGCGCTATACCGCCTCTCTCAGTGGTGCCAGTGACGCATGGGTAGCAAACTCACACCTCCGCACCAACAACATCAATGACAGACCCAAGGATATATTTGTTGTTGTCTCAAATATAGAAAATTGCCAAAGTGGTAGAGAATCTCGTACAATAGAACCATCCACCTGCTAATGGAGATCAGGAGCAACACAAGCCTCCATCTCCAGATGACGACAGAGAGAAATCACAGATGAGTCAAGCCCCTGCTAGTTCTCATTGGACTAGAGGAAATGGTACGGCCAACGCAGAACAGACCCTCAGGGCAGAGAGGCTTGGCCTTCAGAACCCCTTCCACAGAAGGGCGTACGACCCAGACGTGTTGTATCGTCTATCTGTTCCGTCGTTCGTGGACCGTAACATGAACAAAGCCCTTCCAAATAAGTTCATGCCTCCAAAACTCAATTTCTACGATGGGACCACCGACCCGTTCGACCTATGCCAATACCAACATGTAATGGCACTCAAAGAAGGATCTGAGTCGGTGATGTGTTGAACTTTCCCTACCAGCCTAAAAAAGTCAGCATTGACATGGTTCCACAACCTCCTGCCAAAGTTGATTGACTCATTCAAGACACTGGCGAAGGAGTTCCTGACACGTTTTGTCGAAAGTAAACACCTCCGAAAGGGCCCACACATACTCTCTCTGAAGCAGAGATCCAATGAGACATTTAGAGAATATGTCACGCGCTTCAACGACAAGCTGACATTCATTGTCGGTTGCAGCGACAACATAGTCGTGACAGCTTTCACAGCGATTTTTTTGGAACCCTCTTTGGATATGACGGGGCTCCTCAAAAGTGCCCAGAGGTACATCACCTTAGAAGAGTTGAGAACTATGAAGAGGGAAACAGAAGGTGAAAATAAGGCATCCATTCCTAAGGACAAGATGGAGGGAAGGAGGCATGAGGATGAATAAATGAGCAAGCGAAAGCGCAATGACAACAGATCGAACCCTGGCCGAGCAAGGACAGAGAAAGCTTCCAACTACGTTGGATCCAGATCTGTGACCCCCCTCAATTCAAGCCTATCAGATATCTTGAATTCCATGAAAAACTTGGAAGATTTGAAGTGGCCACTGAAGCAGCGCGAAGACCTCTCCAAACGTGAAAACAGCAAGTACTGCTTGTTCCACAAGGTGGGCGGCGATGATACCAACGACTGAAGAGTCTAAGGTACGAGATCGAGTATTGGATCCACAAGGGCAAGCTAAAGGAATTTCTGAGTTCTGAGAAGCAACCAGAACCACCCACAAAACGGGAGGAGTCAGTCAAGGAGATCGAGAAGGAGGCTCCGGGCATAATCTATGTCATTCATGGAGCACGAGCGCGGACACAACCCGCAGATGAGAACAGACATGTTTACTACTCGAGGGTGCAAAGCCTCATTCACACCTTAACCTTTACGAACAATGACTTCGAATGAGTCTGAGCGCTGAACAATGACGCTCTTGTCATATCGGTCTCCATTGCAAGGTGGGAGGTAAAAAAAAGCCCTGGTAGATACGGGAAGCTCGTTCAACGTCCTGTTCTACAATGCGTTTCGGGGTATGAACCTCAAAGAGGAGAATATGACGTCCTCAGACTACCCGCTGATTAGATTCAGCAGAGATAAATGCTTACAGATCAGGAAGATAAGGTTAGCAATAGTGATAGGAGAGCCACAACTCAGAAATGTCATTTTTTTGACTTCATGGTAGTAGACGCATCGTCTACCTACAACCTTATCTTGGGAAGACCATGGCTCCACCAGATGGAAGCAGTAGTCTCCACCCTTCACCAGTGTATTAAGTACACTATTAACCACTCTGAAGGAACGATACGTGGGGACCAACCTACGGCACGAGGCTGCCAATATGTTCCACTAAAGCAAATAGAATGTTCATAGATCCAACTGGATCCCACAGTGCAATCTGAACTAGAGCCAGACCTAGTGACTGTAAACACATCACTCCACTCGCACGAGATCCCAACAGCGGTGGCTCATTTCAGAAACAGGTGACAGTCAAGAAATACATGAGCAATCCGCTCTTCAACTTAACAGAACGGAGAGGTCAGTGCAGACGGGAGTACAACCCCCCGACATTCTGTCGGTGCGGAGATTAACTCCCACGCAAGGTTTACTCTTCAGTAGCCTCAAAGACATCAGCGAAGCTCGGTAGTTCGCTGAAAGTATCAATGATCCAGCAAAGGCCATGCGAATTCACTTCAGAACCAGATTGATTTCTCACCGCCAACAGTTAGTCTATTTCAGTTGTTTATTTTCCTTTCCATAGTCAATGTAGAGTTTTAGTTCTTAGAAGCTTATGTGATTTGCAATCACTCATGAAATAAAAAAGAATTACGCAAACACACTCTATTGATTACTGGAAAAATGTAACAACGGGCGCCCTGAGGCAGATACAAAAGACTACATACTACGAGTATCTGAATCTGATGTAACATAAAGTAAAGACTCGCTTAAACAGTCTGGCGTCAGAAGAGAGTAAAGTCATCCAAAGTAGGCAATGCGAACTCTCCGATGAACGTTATCTGTGAGCAACAGCAAGACGAAAGACTGGCATGTGCGAGAACAAGATGAAATAACACGGCCACTACTGACACAACCTTCAAATATGGTCTAAGGTGGTACAAAATTAGCAGTCGAGGGTCCCACAAAAAGCTACGGCCAACTCACACACTCAATCCGGCCGACCAGATGAACTTGGGACAAGTATCAGGATGAAACTGATCTAGTGCACCCTCCCACTGAAGGGATGAGAGGAACATCTAGAAGTCAATGGCCCAATCCAGTGGACCATCTCCAACTCCACCCCGTCCCAAGATCTCGAATTCCAGCACAAGGCGAGACAAATGGGTTAATCGATAAGTGATGGAGGCGACCGCTCTAGAGTTGGCTGCTAGTATTATCTTTGAGATTAAGCGTTCCAGAACAACGACAGAACACCAGCTCATAAACGACAGACTCATCCCTTGGGAGGGAGTCCATACTTCTTATCTACAAAATGAGAAGAAATTATACGAGATCTCAAGGAATCAATTAGGTGGTCACCCAAAACAGGTGACCACACATAACAACAATTCTCATCATGACTCATCGGCGCAAATGTCAGAACATTCGAAGACTCCAACGATGGAGATCTCCCTTAAACCTTTGGAAAACCCAAAGCATTTTCTTTGAGTAAGAACATTACAAGAGATACGCTCTGCAAAAAATAATGCCTAGAATGATGAAGAAACACCATTATATAGACATAATGGTTCACCAAACAAGCGCTTCAGCATTAACTGTCAGCATTGAATACCGTATGGGAAACGAGGAGACGACGGTTCCCAAGGAAACTGCACAAGGCCACGTTCATCCAATCAACGAGGTTGCACACAACCTCATTAATTGAGGAGTGACCGATACTCATTCGTCTCACGATTTGCTCCATACACGTGTTACCACGCGATCTATGCGGTACACGTAGAGTGTTTCGTACAAGAAACCCTAGCTTTCACTCTACAGACCCATGCGCTCAGCCCACTATTCAAACAATATTCTACCACGTGCCTGACACGAGCATTAGAAACCCAGGTCATTCCTGACACACGGATCACACCTGCATATCACCAGGTGATTCAAGGTATTCATGTCTCTTCATAACTCGTCCGCACAACGCATTTTGCTCGCGGATATAGGCTCGCACACCCGCAGCTGGCGGAGCCTAAACCTAGTCGGGCAAGCTTAGTAAGTTTTGGCTAATGACGACGACTTTTGGTTCATCCCGACACCTAGTCCGCCCAACGTGGATGTCGATGGTTTAGAAAGTCGAAGTCTAATCAGTACTATCAGGCCTGGTGACGATGACTTCCCAGGGATCATTGCCCTCTTCGCGGACAACGGTCGATGAACTCAATCAGGTAAGCCTAGTTGTTGACGACTGACAACAACTTATTATCAAAGCCCAGACTTGTAGCCCCCACTGCGCGGGTGTAGATGGTTTGGAAGGTGGAAGCCTAGTCAGTCCGAATTGATTTCGATGCTCGCCACGAGACCATTGCTATTCTACAGACTATGGTTTCCAAATTACCAACCCTGGACTTGTAGCCCCCACTGCGCGGGTGTAGATGGTTTGGAAAGTGAGAACCTAGTCAGTTCCGAACTGATTCTGACGGATCGGCATGGAAAAACTATTTTTCTATAGACCATGGTCGTCGAAAACTCCCAAATTTGTAACTCGATGCACACGGGTGTAGATGATTTGGAAGGTGGGAGCCTAGTCAGTCCCAAACTGATTCCGACGGCTTACCACGGGACCACTGCTCTTCAGCATGGTCGTCGAATCCCCTCCTAGCCCACTACGCGCAGTTGTAGATGGTTTGAAAGGTGGCAGACTAGTCATTCCCGAACTGATGTCGACGGCTTTTCATGGGATCATCGCTCTTCAACAAACCATGATCGCCAAATCCTTGTTCCTCGAACCTATAGTCCACTCTGCTCAGACATATATGGTTCGAAAGGTGGGAACCCTAGATGGCTCGCCAAGCGACTACCGCTCTCTTTCGAAACAACGGCTGCAAAGATAAATCACAGCTCAAGCAGCGTCTTCATTCTCATACGAGCTGACATTCTATTACCAGCAAAGGTCGCTCATGCCAACTCATAAATCATCCCGCCAACATGCGAACGAGTGCTACATGGAATTGCAATCCTAGCTTGCGAAACTTGACTCGGGATAAGCGCTCTAGGTCAAAGACAACGCATGTGCTCGACTATCACAGTTCACTCATGCCAACAACTGCGACTAACAATCAGATAGGCAAAACAAGCCCACAATGGCTTACCTTAAGGATGTACTACATCTGGGTAGCATAGCTTGCTTCTAAACCATCCACGGAATGCCCACTATTGAATGTAACTAAGCAACAGTGACTCCGAGTCACTTGCAACGCAAGCGGTCAAACTCTCAACAACAGACAGACCCCTTGACTTCAAATTAACCCAACCAGCCTTTGCCAAAGTAAAACGACAAGGCGAAAAGAAAAGCACGCAATAGGGAAAACGAGAACAAAACTGATACAAAACGTACTCAAGATAAATCAGTTTTCATTAACAGATGAAACAAAAAAGGTACAATTGTACAAAGTCTATCCATCATCAGGAGCAGGTACAAAGACAAAAGAGTTAAGCTTAACAGAGGAGGTAGCAAGAGTCGCATCTATACGCATCTCAATCTGAGCATTATGATCATGGTCGCCTTTTTCTTCTGATGATGCAAAAACCACTGATAAGTCTACATACGCCATCTTGTTATAGCGATCGAGGTCCCATTCCGGATGCTCTTCCTTCATCAGCGCCAGCAGCTCCAATCTACCGTCTACAACCCAGCGAAATCCACACTTGCCTTGTTCCTGGAAAAGTTCTTCCTCGCGCGCTTTCGCTTCAGGAAGTTCACGCTCCATAGCTCCAGCATGCCAGTCAGCACGTCGACATGACACTGCTCCGTAATCATACTGCTCTTTACAGCACTGTGCTCATGTTGTTCCAGTTCAAGCTGGTCATCGGCCTTCCTCACCACCCGAGCATTGAATTACACATCGGACTCCAACTGTTGTTCTAAACAACCAATCAACCACCTTCAGGGCATTCTCCGTAGAAAGATACTACAGTTCAGAACGTGCTTCAGCTGCAGCTTCCTGCGTAACCTCCATATCACGATGGGTCAGATCCAACTCTTGCTTGAATCAGTCCCTCGCGGACACCGATTCTACTAAGTCAAACTTAAGGGCTTCCAAACGAACCCTCTGATTCTCAGTGACAATGGCCAACTATTCCATCCTTCTCTTCTCAGCTTGCTTTCTTAGCAACTCAATTTCATAAAGCGAGTCAGAATACAGCCTTTGCATGTTCGAGAAGACACGCTCCATGGTGTACATCCTCTCACGAGCCGCCTCAACTTTCATCCCAGCGACGACCACCTAGCTCAAGCGAGACATCCCCAACATAAGGTACTTTATACCCTTATCCATATGCCCTTCTAGCATATCCTCCTCGGGTTTTGAAGCGTGATCCATCAATCAGCTATGGTGTCTACTTATATGCTTCCTCGAAGCATAATCCACATCAACTTCCTAGTGCTAGACCTGATTGTTCATCTTTCATGTCTAGGAAAAACAAACTTATCCGCACGTCGGGATAGAGCTCTCCCGGATGAGGAATCACACCAGCACCGCCCTTCGTAGTCGCCATTAATCCCAGGCCCTCCTCCGCAGCCTTTCCCATGTCACCAACAACCGACCCTTTATTGCGAGACGACTTGGAAAAATCTGAAGGAAGAGGAGGGAGCGAGTTGTCCAATGGACCTTCCATCACCCTGAGATGCGGCCTGAAGCGAGAAGGGGGATTATGCAGACTATGAGAAACTTGATCTGTGTCACCATGGCCGCTATTGGACAGCCCACCAATGGAACAATTGGACTCCAGAACCTCAAGCAATCCCTCATCAGGACTCTCTAGCAGAACGGTCCCGAACGGATCAACACCAATAGAAGCTGCCATGGCAGCCAACAGTAGCTTCTCGCTCAGAGCTTCTACCTGCGCAGCACTAAGATTCACTGCATCTTTACCCCTGCTAATCGTATGTAGTCATTTTCCCAGTCGGACACTTCGGCCTCCGTCCTAGCAGGCGAATCAGGCTCACGCTCTTCATTTACTGGAATGGACCATTTGGAAGACGACCCAGTCCTAACACGAGATTTCTTCGAACTTACGAAGAGGCAAGCGTCTCAGAAAGCCCTCTGTGTCAAAAAAAGTAGGAGCTTTAGCTCCGGTGGCCTTCTTTTTTCTAGAAAGGGCCCCACCTTCAGACTTAACTCGCGACGATCGGTAAATAGTGGGGGCCTTAGGCCAGTTGTCCCACAACCCACTGCGAATAAAGTAGGTAACACATTTGACCTCCTCCACATTCTTCGTCGGCAAGTTGAGAAATTTCTTCATAGTGTTTTGCTCCTCTGGGGTTAGAGGAGTAGTGGGAAACTGCTCTGCGAATAAATACAAGCAACGGTTAGTATACAATCAAACGCAATGGAATCGAAAGATAAAGCTACAGTTACGAAGTGGTTGAGCTCTAGTTCGAGCGGACGACCCTTGAACTGGAAGTACTTTTATCCACAGGAGCTAAGAAGCAATACTCCTGCCATGACTTGAAGTCATCAAGCAAATTCTCAAAGCAAGCCAGTGACGTCATCTTACAAACGACATGATCGTTCAACCGAAGAGAAGTCAGCAACTGGATCACCCGTGGAGTCACGCGAACACCAGCTTCCTTCGCTCTAATCAAAATGAGAAGAACGATTGTGTACCCATTAGGTACCAACTGGGTAGGAGGAATTCCAAGGAAATCCAAAAAGTCACAAATCACATCAAGAACAGGAAAACGGACTCCAGTTTGGTGCATCCTGGGGTGCAAATAGATGAACCTCGCTGGCGAAAACATTGGCGCATGATCATCCGTCAGAGCATATAATGGCAGGTCCTCAGGGACCTTGAACTTCGTCCGGATTTCAGCAAGGCCCAATTCAGAAAGCAGCAATCTGTCTTCGAAAAACTCAAGGCCCTTGGCCAAAGTCGCGTCATCAAGATGATTTTGGTGAGCCACGAAGAAGATGAATAATCTTTTCAATCAGAAGATGAACATAGCGAAATCTCTAAGAGTGAAAAAAATAGAAGATAAACTCCGCACAAAGGATGACCTAAATTGGAATTGGTTTCCCGCCTCTTCTCCACTAAACCGAAGCACATTCAATTAATGAAGCGTGCGACTCAAGCACCGATTCAGACTCAATCATCATGAGCGGCGTATCTTTTCAAGAGGTGACTTAGCGAACCGATGTGATGGCTCACTAACTCGGGGGAGTAGCTGATGATATACCAAAAAGATCCCAACTCCGCACTGTACACGTGTCATGATGATCTCGAGGAATAACAAGCCCTAACGTCAGCCCAACACTGATCCGACCCAAATGTTTTTAAGCCCGTCCATTGCAATCTGCCAAACAGACTCGAATTCTTACAGTCTGCTAACCCCACGTGTCTCACAACTACCATCAATACCAGTAAGCCCTGCTAAGGCAAGTATCTCAAGGATCAGCTTTGGACGAGCAACTACCGTGGTTTTTTGCTTCCAACTAGAAAACAAATTCCGGAGTATATGTCTCACACGGAGACTTCTACCTATAGATTACTCTCGTAACGGAAATTATCTCCCACGTATATAGGAGTACAAGGCTAACAAAGAAACTTCCCTCCACAGCACGATTCTTAATTAGAGAAGGATCTCCATGAAGATCTTCTTCCCTAAACTACGTCATCGATGGCCTGGTTAAACCAGGACTCCAGCACTATAAATAATACATGAAGTTGGTAAGCTAAGGTACACTACAAATTCCCTGTTTACAGTATTACACCTTCCTCAAATCCTTGTCTGACTTTAGCATCGAAGTGTCATCGGCCACCAAAACGGTGGTTCGTGGCTCACATGCGTTCCTTGTGCAGGTCAGCGGGTTTGCAGATCAAGGTCAAAGCAAGGAACAAAAAACGACTGCATCAATGTTCAAAGTTCAATTCAGTGTATGTTAGCATAGACAATGAAATTACAAAGAAAAACACAATGTTGGGGACGCTAGCCCTTCAAACACCTATGAACCAAAATCTTTTTTCTGGAGGACGTCGTACTTTTCATTCAGCTGCAGGAAACTCCAAGTAACTATATAAGGGAAAACAAGAAAAACAATCAAGGAACCAAAAACACAAGAGAATACAAACTAATAGTCTAATATAGTGTGTTCCACCGCATCTAGGTTCATAAAAAGTTAACACAATTTTTCTGGTTGCAGGGGTATTTGTTGTACTTGCAAAATTGTAAATTACAATTTTGCTTGTTACGAACTGATCCTAAAAACAAGATCAAAGCGAACAATCGTGTTATGCCCCTTGTCCCAAATCCCTAATTTTTTTTAGCATGTCTAATATTGCTCAATTTCTTCAATGTGAACAGAAAGAAATATGAAGAAATTACTTAGCAATACAAAAGTTGTATTGGTCCAACTTCTAAGATAACACAGACATGGCAAGATTGTGTAAAAACTTTCGTGATTTGATGACTAGATTGAAATACACGCGAACAGAGCAAACCTCTGACTGATATAACATCCTACAGTAAAATCTACGATACAAAAGTAACCCCACAAATTACTTTAAATCAACTAGAGAACATTTCAAGTTGTAATTTCACCCATGCATATCTCTAACCATTCACTTACGAATATATGAAGTTTTCTGAAAATAAACCAACGATGATCAAGAACTTCAAAGAGAGATGAATTTAAAAAAAAAATATATATATAATAAAGAATGAATGGTTTATTTATTCCTTCATCAAAAGGAATGCATGATCAAGAACTTCAAACCCCATAAAAGAGGGAAAAAGAAAAAAGGAACCATAAATATAATAAAGAATGAATGGTTTATTTATTCTTTCATGAAAAGGAATGCATCGCATCAATGAATTGGCATACACAAAATTAAAGCAAATGAGTTTGTGCTCCAGACTAAACCTTCACAAATGCAAGTATAGCCAGAAATATCCCTACTACAAAGTGAATGCCTTACAATTTCACATATATGTGCCTATAAACCCATTTTTCTTAATCAGAAAACCACAGCAGTAGCGCACCAACAACAAGAAAGCAGATGACCATCTTCCGCATATCTAGGAGTACAGAGCTAATAAGAAACTTCCCTCATACAGCACGATTTCTAATTAGAGAAGGATCTCCACGAATATCTCCTTCCTAAAATACGTCTTCGATGGCCTGGTAGAACCAGGACTCCTGCACTATAAATAAGACTTAGATTGGTAAGCTAAGGTAC
The DNA here is from genome assembly GCA_963556465.1 of Berberis vulgaris. NCBI lineage: Eukaryota > Viridiplantae > Streptophyta > Magnoliopsida > Ranunculales > Berberidaceae > Berberis > Berberis vulgaris. Next base: position 73,600,602 of record OY747124.1, on the reverse strand, counting down.
GCTGCAAATTTCCTGTTTACAACATTACACCATCCACAGATCCTTATCTGACTTTAGTATCGGAATGCCATCGGCCACCACAACGGTGGTCCATAGCTCATGTGTGTTACTTGTGCAGGTCAGCAGGACTAGATCAAAGCAGAGAGCGAAAAACGACTGCATCAATTTGGCGTCGTTCGTGGGGACGACAAAGTTCCTAACTTTTCACTAGAATCGTCTTACTTCAAAACCTAAAGAGATGATGACCACCAGATAACACAACAACGGAGAACAAGGGGACACGTCAAACGCTCAGGCTGGCGCTGTACCGCCACTTTCAGCGGTTTCGGTCATGCACGGACAGCAGACTCATCCCCTCGCACCAACGACAACAATGACGGACTCCAGGATAGAGATGTTGCCATCTCAAATACAGCAGATCGCCAAGGCGGTGGAGGCTCTCACGCGACAAAATCCACCACCTACTAATGGAGACCAGGAACAACACAGGCCTCCGTCTCCGGATGATGGCAGAAAGCAAGCACAGGAGAGCCAAGCCCCCACTAGTTCTCATTGGACTAGAGGAGGTTGCGCGGCTAACGCTGAGCCTGCCACCAGGGCAGAGAGGCTCGTCCCTCAGAACCCCCTCAGCAGAGGGGCACACGAATCGGACGTGCTGTATTGTCTCTCTGTCCCACCATTTGTGGACCAAATCATTAATGAGGCCCTTCCGAGGAAGTTCGCTCCCCCGAAACTCGACTTCTACAACGGAACCATCGACCCATTCGACCACTTGCCCATTACCAGCACGTAATGTCTCTCAAAGAAGGATCTGAGTCAATGATGTGCAGGATTTTTCCCACTAGCATGAAAAAGTCAGTACTAACGTGGTTCCATAGCCTTCGGCCGAGGTCGATCGACTCCTTCAAGACGTTGGCAAAAGAGTTCCTGACACGCTTCGTTCAGAGCCAGCGTTTCCAAAAAAGCCCACACTACATACTTTCTCTAAAGCAGAAGTCCAATGAGACACTCAGAGAGTATGTCAAACGCTTCAACAACGAGCTGACTCTCTTCGACGGAGGAGGGAAAGCTTTACGAAGACCTCACTTTGGAGCCCCCTCTGGACATGATGGACCTCTTCAAGAGCACCCAGAAATACATTACCTTGGAGGAGTTGAGGATTGTGAAGAGAGAAACCAAAAGCGAGAAAAAGCCCTCCACTCCTAAGGAGAATAAAGAGGAAAAGGATGCGAGGATGAAGAAAGAAGCAAGAGAAAACGCAGTGAAAACAGGCCAAACCCTAGTCGGTCCAGGCCAGAAAAAGCCTCCAACTACGTTGGATCCAGAGCCGTGACACCCCTCGATTCTAGCCTGTCAGACGTACTAAACTCCATGAAAAACTGAGAAAGATCTGAAGTGGCCCCCAAAGCAGCGCGGAGACCCCTCCAAGCATGACAACGGCAAGTACTGCGTGTACCACAAGGAGAGTGACTACAATACCAACGACTGCAAGAGTCTGCCGTATGAGGTTGAGTATTGGATCTGCAACGACAAACTAAAAGAATTCATGAACTCTGAGAAGCGACCAGAACGAACCAGATATCGGGGGGAGTCAGTGACAGAAATAGATAAGGAGATTTCGGGGATAATCTATGTATTTCATGGAGTCGGACCGAGTGAAGACCAGTCATACAGGTCCCGCAAGCAAACTTTAGTGGAAATGCGGACACAACCCGCAGACGACGACAAACTAATTTTCCACTCGAGGATTCAGAGCCCCATTCCCATCTTGACCTTTATGGACAAAGACCTCGAAGGAGTTCGAGCGCCGCACAATGACGTCCTAGTCATCTCGGTCTCCATTGCCAGGCGGGAGGTAAAGAGAGTTCTGTTGGACACAGGAAGCTCGCTCAACGTCATGTTCTATAGCGCGTTCCGCGGTATGGACCTCAAGGAGGAAAACTGACGCCCTCGGATCACCGCTGATTGAATTCAGCGGGAAGAAATGCTTCCCCATGGAAAACATAAGGTTAGCAACAGTGATAGGAGAGCCGCAGCTAAAAAAAGGTCATATTTTTGGACTTCATGGTAGTAGACGCACCATCAACCTACAACCTTATCTTGGGAAGACAAAGGCTACACGAGATGGAAGCAGTAGTCTCCACCCTTCACCAATGTGTTAAGTATACCTATAACCACTCCGAAGGGACAATAGATGGAGACCAACCTACAGCATGAGGCTGCCATTACGCTGTACTAAAACAAATAGAGTGCTCCTAGATCCAACTGAGTCTTATGGAACAGCCTGAACCAGTGTCAGGTCGAGTAACAGCGGAAGCACCACAATCGAGCCGTACAGGAGCAATCCGTTCTTCAGCCAAGCGGAACGGATAGGTCGAGGCAAATGGGAACAATACCCACGACCTTCCGTCGATACGGAGATTAACCCCTCTACAAGGTTTACTCTTCAATAACCTCTATAACGCTAGAAAATCTCGACAGTCCACTAAGAACACGAACGATCCGCAAAGGCCATCCGAGTTCACATCAGGGCCAGGATCTCTCTCAGTCAATAGTTTGTCTTTTTCGATTGTTTATTTACCTTTCCATAGTCAATGTAGAGTTTTAGTCCTTAAAGACTTATGTGATTTGCAATCATTTAAGAAGTAAAGAAAAGAAACTCTATTGATTACTGAAAAGATATAACGACAAGCACCTTGAAGCAGATACAAAAGACTACATACTACAAGCATCTGAAATCAGTGCGACATGAAGTAAAGACTTGCTTAGACGATCCAACTGTGTAAAGGTATACAAAAAAGGCCATTTGCAAGTGACAACAAAGACATTCAATGGACTTCGTTCAACCCCTTCCTAAAATCAAGGACAAAGTGTCAGAGGGGATTGAAAGGACTGAGCGGTCGATTGCTTTGTCAAATCACCCCAAGAAAATGCCATCTACATCAGCGTTGTAGACCTTACAACATATGGCTGACTTCCCCAAAAGGTATCCTACCTCTTTAATGACTTCCTCGAATGGTTTTCGACTCTCGAAGAAGATAGAAGAATGCGGATGAGGATGGCCACAAGAAAGTCTCACAATGCTGTCAAGCGAGGACACTTTTCACATGTGTGGTACCCAGGGTGTCTAAGAGCTACCACCACCAGAAACACCGCGCATCCGCTAACACTTCGATCAGCCATAAGCTAGCAGAGCGAACCGCATACACGCAGACACAAGCTGCATGAAGTAAGACCAAGGCATCTCCCTTGATAGCAAACTCGTACTACTTTTCCGCAATGTGAAAAGAAATTATGAGATCTCAGCAGATCAGCTACATGCCCACCTAGAACAGGTGACCACACATAATGGCGATTATGATCGTGCCTGATTGGTGCAAATGTCAGAACATTTGAAGACTCCATTGCCAGATATCTATTTTCAGCCTTTGAAAAACCCAAAGCATTTTCTTCAAATAAGAACATTACAAGATATACGCTCTGCGAAAGATAGTGCTTACAACGATGAAAGAACACCATTATATAGACATAATGGTTCACCAAACGGACACCCTAACATTAACTGTCAAGCATTGAATACCATATGGGAAATGAAGAGATGGCGGTTTCCAAGGAAACTGTGCAGACCACATTTGTTCAATTAATGGCGTTGCACGCAACCCCATCAATTGAATGAGAGTAACCGATCATCTGTCCCGCAACTTACGTTGTACGTGTGTTACCGCGCGATCTATGTCGTACACGTAGCGCAACTGTACAAGAAATCCTAACTCTTTTTCTGCGTGCCCAAAGGCTTGGCTCTCTCAGCCCACCATTCAAACAGTATTTTGCTACATGCTTGGCATGAGCACAAATCCAAATCAGCCTTGACACATGGATCGTACCTACGGATCACTGTTTGATTTAAGGTAATGTTGTCCACGTAGTGTGTGACATTAGCAGACATTGGTTCGCACACCCTCAAACGGGCAGAACCACTCGCCAACTAGGCAAGCTTAGTCAGCCAAGGCTGATGACGACGGCTTCTAGTACGTTTTGAAACCTAGTCCGCCCAGCTTGGATCCCGATGGTTTAGGAGGTGGGAGTCTAAACAGCGTTATCACGCCTAGTAACGATGACTCGCAAGGGATTGTTTCTCCCTTCGTGGCCAATGATCGTCGAACCTGATCAGATAAGCCTAGATGGTGATGACTGACAATGAAAGCTTCTGATTAAAGCCCGGACCTATAGCCCCCACTACACGAGTGTAAATGGTTTGGAAGGTGGGAGCCTAGTCAGTCCCAAACTGATTCCGACGGCTCGCCACGGAACCACCATTTTTCAATGTGGCCGCCGAATTGCCAACCCTAGGACTTGTAGGCCCCATTGCGCGAGTGTAGATATTTTAGAAGGTGGGAGCCTAGTCAGTCCCAAACTGATTCTGACGGCTCGCCACAGGACCATCGCTTTTCAGTGTGGCCGTCAACTTGCCAACCCTGGACTTGTAGCCCCACTGAGCGGATGTAGATAGTCTAGAAGGTGGGAGCCTGGTCAGTCGTGAACTGAGTGAGGTATCTACTTTATTAAAATGTTGCGCAGAGTTTATATAGAGAAGATTTGAGTGAGGTATGACCCAATGTTTAATGTTGGTTTACAGATGGTTACCATGCATTCTATAAATGGCTTAGCGTATATATTATGTATCTATTTATAGAGCCCTTATAGGGGTCGAGGGAAAGCGCGAGGGGAGAGGGCGAGGGATGGGTGTAACCACCCATCGCCCTTGGGATAAGCGACGCCGCACATCCCAAGGGTAATGGGTGGTTACACCCATCCCTTGCCCCTCTTCCCTCGCGCTTTCCCTCGCCCCCTAGAAATAGCGCTATTTATATCTACTTATACTATCATTTAATGCACAAAAAAATTTAGAGAGCCAGAACAGGGGGGGTCTCTGTCCGTGTGATTGCGTTGTTGGAAAAAATCCAACATGTGTTGGCACACATATGTATTACTATCTTAAAGTAAAGCCCAATGAATTGTGATCTAATATGGTTAATTAGGCTAGGGTATTAAAATGTTATGGGCTTAATGTGTAGATACACTTAAGCAATTTCTAATTTGATGAGGGACCAAATTAGAAATTTATAAGAATAACTGATAACCCATTCAGTTATAAATACAGGGTTATGGTCCCCAGTTGAGCGTATGTTTTGTTTCTTCTGAAATTCCCTTCTACAGAGAGATATACAGAAAACATACGTTATCAACTTGAAGGCTAAGACTCATCCCTTTCTTGAAGTGCTATCATGGATCAAGGTACGTTTCCGCTTTATTCTTGATTGTTTTTCTTCTCATTGAATCAATATGGAGCATACATGTGTGTCTGTAGAATATTATTCTTATAGATAAAACCATCATGTGTTTGATTGGGCCATTATGAGCATCTCTAAAATGATGAATGGTATTGAGCCTAGCCTGACTCTCTAGAAAATTTTTATAATGCACGAAGGAATCCTAGGAAACTTCTTCAATTTCTTCTCCTTATCAACTTCTCCTCATCGTATGGTGACTAAGGGGACACGTGTCCCATATAATCTCACGTCCCATGAAAAAGGGAAACCAAATCCTGAGTTTATCTAGAGAGCCATCCGCGCCAGGAAATGAAATCCACCACCACAACCACCCAATACACTGATTTAGAACTCTGGGTTCTTTTCTTTTTTTCTTTTTCTTTAAAAAAAAAAAATTGGGTCGTTGACTTTTTATTTATTTATTAATCCATGCCCGAAGGCTACTGACTGACCCTATAGGGTTAATTGAACCAGACCCGAATGCTACAATATTGTTGCCACTTAATGTCCTCATTGCCTCCATCTCGCATAGAGACTTGCTTTCACTCTGGTCCATCTCCTCCACCTTGCATGAAGACTTTCTTTCGCTTCGCGACGGTCTAGTCCATCTAAACAGCTGCATTCAATACCCGAAGGCTTTTCAACGACGGAGCAAATGTGCTCCTAATAATCGAGCGAAAAGTCACAAAATACTAACTGGCGAGTCCCGAACCCGTGACCTCTCACAAGGAGAGTGGATGTCCGACCAACTGAACTCAATTGGTAGACTCAATTATTCGCAAAATCCTCTGGTTCTTCTCTTTATTCATTCTCAACATGGAGAAACAACAACAGGAAGAACAACAAAGCAAGGATGGACGACAAGAAGTCAGAGTGGTGGATTGTGGCTGGAGAGATGCACGAAATAGGAGAAAACGTGTCTCCAAGAGAAAGATTTGTGATACCCAGAGACAATCTTCCCAACAAGCGTCGAAAACAGATGAGAGAGCAGTTCATGCGTCAAACTGGGCTCGTGCTCAAGGAGTCCGAGTACGAGCCCTTTTGCAAACGCTACATTGAACTGTATCAAGAACTTAGAGAGAATTGGGAGAGGCTTTATTGGGATGAAGGGTATTCAAAAAACTTTGCCCAAGATCATGCTAACTATGAGTCTGCTGAAGATGATGACCTAGACTTTTCGTCATACAAGTGTTGTGCATTCTACCCTCTTTTTTTTTTTTTTTTTTTTTTTTTGTAGGTGCAGTAGCAGCTGCTTCATTAAATGGGGGCATTTCTACAACATTCTGATAGCGAAAGGGAAAAATTACTACTAGTCTACTACTGCATCACAGGAATTCAAACTTAGAGTTGAAGCTTGACCCTTCCAACTCAATTTTAAGATTCACACCATCTACATTCCTCACCATTCAAAGCCATAAAAGCAAGCTCTCAACAACTCCCATCCATTGTTCCACTTCTTTCATTACAACCACATTACAAGACAAAAATGCATGTCGAACATACCCATTCTCACGATTTGCATAAAACTCGGTTTCAGCTCTCCTGATTTCGTCTTCGATCTGAGAAGGGGAGATGGGGAGATGAAAGCTTTATCAGATCTATTTTTCAAACTTTTCTAGAGAGCCAACCTCGCTCCAGGCCAGCCCAATACTGTCACGCCCCGATTTTCAAAGAAAAGAAAATCTCAAAATCCACGTAGGATTATCCGTTTTTTCAAAACTAGGGACGTGAAATTCAATAACAATAGAAACATTTAGCAGCAACAACAACTTAAACATGATTTAATTACTTAAACAAAAAAAACTCTAACCAGGAAAAAACTGACGTTGCTAGCCCCACTAGCAAAACTCCAGTAACGCTGCTCAAAAGTCTCTAAAACTGAAAGGCTAATCGGCTACATTCCCAAAGGAATGTACCCAAGAAGCAAAAGCTCACTTGGGTCAACAATAAAGCTGGTGTGAGTAATTTTCATCCTAAAATCAATAATTCGCTGATAACATCAAATTAAGCACAAACAATAAACAACCACACCAACAGGTAGTTCTTCAATGAGGCAAAGGTATCATGCAAGAAAAACACAGTTCAAAGAATTTAGTTCTTCAACGAGACAATCATGTCATCATCCTAATAAGTAAATATACATTTACTTGTACTTACACTGTAGAAGTTGACTATGGCAAGTCTGACCAGCGAAAATATTAGTGGACTTGCCATCCTGCATGAAAAGGGTTAGAAACAATATAAACGTAATTTATTACTTAACAGTTGTCTTCACACAATATTTGACTTACGCATATTATTCAATTTTATTTGCATTTGATTCATTTTTTTAACGGATTGATCACTTAGACGATACCACATTCGCACCACCTCCGTGCCGAACATACATGCTCGTATCCCTCTTTCATGTAAAGGATGACTACTCCGTCATCCATGCCCAAATGGGGACACATCACATACAGGCATGCATCACCAGATACTCCTAACTATATGAGTAACAAAAGCCACTCTTGGGCTATCAATGCGCATAAAGTCACGTCATATCATTTTTTACGGATAAATATCAAAGCCTATCTTAGGCATAAAAATTCACCTCATTTCCGCAAGACTAACCCGAAGGTTATTTTAGTTTCTCTATAAGAAATAGGCGCCCCACCTCCGCAATACGACTCGCTGGTCATTTAGTTTCTCTATAAGAGAGGGGAAATAATAAACAAAAAGAGGTGTGGTAGTTCTAAGTGATACAATTCCAGGTGATTAAATTTTCAAGAATCAAAGTTTATCAATATCAATTATTTTTTATATTTAAGAATTCCTCCACAATGACATTTTGTCATTCATAAATCGATTCACCACAATCTCCGCCCATACTTTTGGGGAAACATCGCATTTTTGTAAACAAATTTTATATAGCAGAGCGGGGATCAAACCCATCCAATAAGAGGATTCAAGTTCCTATCAGTATGGTAACATCACACTTTCAATCATAGCTCCTTATTGAGTCTAATTCAAGCTATGAAATAAAACATCATTGCTTCATAACATTGTTAACCATAAAAAAACAGCATATGCATATAAAAACCATACTCCAATTCTCGTTATCACACATTACTGCATATAGCAAAGGAGTTCAAAATGTTCATCACAATAGTTGCATTTATACCAATCCATCCTTCAAGAGAATCACAAAGGGATTTGCATTTTAGATCCATCAAACAGTAGAAATCGAAGCATAAACTCAATAAAAAGAAACTCTAAATACAACTGAAACAAACAGCTTAGACTGATTCATACAACAATGTATATCAACTAGAACATCCCCCCTAAATCAACTGATTCGAACATTCAAAACTCAGCTGAAACGCTCGCTTAAATTAGTTGAAATAAGCTTTAAGCATAGCTACAATCAACCATCAAAATCTACGTAAACAAACCATCTAAGGTCAATCGTAGCCTTCCCCAAACTCAACCAGAAACATCCTAGTTGCAGCCCGTAACATAGTCCCAAGAAAATCACGTTTCAGTCTGCACAACAAAACTAATACACCCTAATTTCGGCTACCACAATAATCTCGTTACAACCCAATTTCGATGTCAAAATAAAATCAACTTGACCCTACAGGCATCCCAGCAACCAACCTTATTTGGGCGATAATTTGTAACTTCACTCGGCTCCAAATTCAAAAAAAAAGATGAATATCCTAATCAAACATTTGAAACACGAACATGAAGAAAGCCCAAACACACGCACGTTAGAAGAAAATAAAACTCCTTCGACTAGTTATTCTTCAAAAAAAAATAAGATCCCAAAATTAAAAGAACAACCTGAAATCAAAAAGTGCAAGTCGCACTGTACATGGCAATCCAAACCGAAATGTGCAACCGACCCATGGGCGGGTACTGCCCTCATGTTCTTTTTTTTTTTTTTTCAAAGGCAAGCAGGGTTTTTATAGGATCCCAGAACCCACTAAAGATGCCGCAAGCTGGGTTTGAACCCATGACCTAGTGGTACAATCCGCCAAGCTCTAACCGTTGAGTTGTCATGCCATTGGCGCCCTCATGTTGTTTTCTCTCCCATTATTTTTTCTTCTTTCTTTTCCATTCACCCTCTCTCATTAGCTTTTAATATAACATTAATTTGTTGACCCTACAAACTTCAAGAGAACACATACAGCATACCCTTACTGTACAATCTTCCAATTAGTTTACATCCTTCAATTTTCCCTACCTAAGCATGTTACCCCAACGCAAATACCTATAGAATCACTAACCATAGATCATAAACTTGGAAGAAACAACATCAGTGTGGATAGTCAACATCAGAAGCCTCAAATATATATTACAAATCACTATAAGATGAGTTGTTTTCATGATATCCTCATGGTCAACTATGCATATCTAATATCCATAAAATTGTGACATGGTTAATATTCATCAAGTGAATGCATATCTAATATAAGATGAGTTATAAAATTGTGACAAATCACTATAAGATGAGTTGTTTTCATGATATCCTCATGGTCAACTATGCATATCTAATATCCATAAAATTGTGACATGGTTAATATTCATCAAGTCAAGCATTCAGATTGTATTCAAAAACACTTAGATTGCAAACAAAACCCTTTGGCCAACCCAACCAGCTGCATTCATATTTACAAGTTATTACTCCTCAACATGCTTTGACATGATTAAACATAGCAACCAAGTAAGTCCTAAGCCAGGTAAATCAGTTACATAGTCTAACAATCAAGATCTGCGCACAACAGATAAATTTCCCAGACAACTGCAAATTTCTATTCCTTGGACAATACTTGATCATCTCAACTTATCCTATGAGTGAGGCAACCCCATTTAGTTGAAAAATAGATAAACATAAGAAGCTTTGACGGGGAAGGTGAGATCATAGGCATATACTATAAGGCATGCCTCAAGGCACTTCACATGAATGAACCTCAATACTTATACACTATGTTTTTACTAGAAAATATGTACAACATGATGCATAAGCCTCAAAGCTTGTTTTTATATTAATGCCCTTGGCATGTTAATGTTATCAAAAAATGTCCTTTTCAACCACCTCTTATCATTTTTATCCTTATCATTTTATTTTTATTTTATTTTTTTTGCCATGCACCTTATCCTCTTTCTTCTTCTTTCTTCCATACTAGCTTCAAGCATCTCTTCCTCTTTTCTCCTTTTGCATATTGTTTCAGTAACTTCTCCTTCTAGTGCATTCCCTTCTTGTTTTAGGTTCAGGTCCTTGGCCTTGCATTAAATTGGAAGTCTACCTTAGTGTTTTTCAACTTATAGAACACTGAATATAAGGGTGATTGTGCCTAATGCATTCATTTTTATTCTCATTATTTAGTATTTAGAATAAAAATCAAAATAAATGTCGTGTCTTACTTATATCACCATCAATATACACAAGTATATTGAAAATATTGCCATTACCCATCACATCAGTTTCATTTGAGTCCGACTGTTTCTTCCTGTGAGGGAAGTGTGAAGGCAAGGCAACTGGAATAATGCATCACTTTGCATCAAACTTCCACACTCCATGCAAATATTTTGTTCTAATGTTTATCTTATATATACACTTTATCATTCAAGTTGAGGCATGAACATGACTGTAAAGTGATTAGCAATCAAATTAGACTTGCCCGGGGTATATCTTAGTGCTACCATTGGGTTGTTAAATTTGCATTCATGAACAAACCCATTAGGTCAAAATCAAGAAATCAAAATCATGAAACACTAAATCCTCGATCATCAACTTAAACTCTAATAAAGAAAGGGTAAAAGAGAACTCACTGATTTGATTAGATTTTTCTCCATTCGTCCAAAATCAAATCAAACCCACAATCCAAAATCATCAAATACACACAAATACAGGTCATCACAACACCAGACCAAAATCCAAAACATAACCACACATCCTAACAACAAAACTCAAAAACCCCATCATCAAATCCTAAAAAAAAAATCACTAATTCATTCCAGAAAACAAGAGAGAAGAAAACAAAGATTGCGAGATGCAAAGAATGAAAAAAAAACTCACCTGATGAAATCACAAATGATTGCGCAACAGATCCACGCAATGCCATTGCTCAGTCCCTCTCTCGCTTGCGATCTCCCCCACACCATTCCCAAGGCCACCAACACCTCTTCCTCGCCATCGTTACTCTCACTATGAACCCCCTTTTTTTGTGAGAAAATCAAACGGGACGGGGAAGGAGGATGGAGGAAGAAAACGGAGAAAATAGGAAGATATATGGGCGAAGTGGGCGGAACAGCTTGGATGCAAGCCGCCGTCGTCGCTGCCGAAGAGGCGGAACACGCAGGGGGAAAATAAAGAGGGGGCGCAGTAGGGAAGGAAGAAGAAAAGAAATTTCTATCTTTATAAGGTGGGTGGCTATTCGCCCCCCATTGAAATTCTGAAAGCACCCACCCTCTAAACTCACTAAATAAAACCCTAAAATTTTTAAATTTAAATTCAATTAAATGTAACTCTATTTTATTTAATTCAAAATAAAATAAATTAGTTTTATGAAATTTAGGGGTGTTACATTATACACACGTTAAATGGAATCTCGTCCCGAGATTCGGAAGGAAAGAAAATTAAGCGAATTTTGAAAAGAATACAACTTGTTAAACAAAAAAAAAAAGATTTTAAAATACAAATTTCAATTAAATTTTTAGGTGCATAAATTTTTATTGCCATTGGAAAAGTAGGGGTGTTAAAAATACCATCCATCATCCTAGAGATACATCCAATGGCCTAATCGAACACAATCACACGGACAGATAACCCCTCTGTCGATGTCCTGGCTCTCTAGATTTTTCGTTGTTTTTCATTTTTATTTTTTTTATTTTTTTTACTCTCCAACCTCTCTCATCCACATGTGCTAGAGAGCTGGCCTGGCTATCTAGACTTATTGGGATATAGAGTATTTAATTTAAGTCAAAATTCTTTATTTGCCTTCTTTTAATAATAAAAAAAAGTTTATGCAATAAAAAATGAAAAAACGAAACCATATAAAAAAAATAAAACAATAGGAAATCACTATTAGCAAATCATCTTATGGTGTTTTCTCTTCTTCCAAACTCTCTTCTTGACTACTGTTACACCATCATTTTCAATCGCAATAATTCCAAGTATTATTTTATAAATAATGTAAATGCATTTTTTAGTAAACTAAGACTGTTTGATTAAAAAATAATTTTAACTAGTTTTAAATCAAGTTAGCTTTTTCCCTTCAAATAAACACAACCTAAAATGGTCCATCTATAAACAAAGATACTAGAAAACAAGGTTTTAGAAGCAAAAGCCACCATCATCGCCAATTCATCAATTAAATGTCAAAATTTATATGTTCATGTACATTATTTACTTTTTTGTATGTTTCTTTCTGGTGTAGTTCCCTAGTTCATCATCATCATCAAAGCCCATTTTCGAGATTTTCGGGGTCAGCTACATGAATTTTGGTTCTCCAAGCAATGCGATCTTCCCAGATTTCCTCACCTAATCCAAGCTCAATGATATCTTCATTCACCGTCTTCATCCAAGTTTTCAACGGTCGTCCCCTCCGTCTACACCCTCCATTAACTTGCCAATCTAAACATTTTCTAATTGGCGCCGTGCTTGGTCTCCTCCGCACATGACCAAACCAAGTTAAACGTCTTTCTCTAATTTTTTCCTCTATGGGCGCTACACCTAAGTATCTCCTAATTCTTTCATTTCTAATTTTATCCTTACGAGTTTTACCACACATCCACCTTAACATACGCATTTCTGCTACTGCCATCCTATGCGTATGTTGTCCCATAGTAGCCCAACATTCTGAACCGTATAGCATGGCTGGTCGAACAATTGTCTTATAGAATTTCCCTTTTAGCCTTGCAGGCATCCTTCTATCGCACAATACTCCTGACGCCATTCGTCATTTCAACCAACCAGCTTTAATCCTGTGGTCTACATCTGCTCCAATAGCCCCATTCTTTTGAATTATAGACCCTAGGTATCGAAAAGCCTCACACTCCGGGACCTCGACACCTTCGATCTCAATTGCATTACTTCTCCCTCTTGGTTCACACCCAAAGTTGCACACTAGATACTCCGTCTTCGAACGACTAATTCTAAAACCTTTACTCTCTAAAGGCTCCTGCCACTTAACTAATTTCTGACCTAAACCTGCACTAGTCTCATCCATCAAGACAATATCATCTGCAAATAACATGCACCAAGGTACATCTTCTTGCAGATGTCTCGTCAACTCATCCATGACCAAAGCAAAGAGATATGGACTTAACGCCGACCCTTGATGTAGTCCTACTGTCATTGGAAATTCACTAGACATCCCACCTACTGAGCGAACACTTGTTACAGCCCCTTCATACATATCCTTAATGATATCGACATAACATTGAGACACTTTCTTCCTTTCAAGCACCCACCAAATTAACTCCCTGGGGACCCTATCATATGCTTTCTCCAGATCAATAAAAACCATATGCAAACTCTTACGTGCCTCTCGATATTTTTCTACAGTTTGCCTAAGCAGGAATATGGCCTCCGTAGTAGACCTACCTGGCATAAATCCAAATTGATTCGCCGAAATCGTGGTTAAACTCCTAAGTCTTTGTTCTATAACCCTCTCCCAAAGTTTCATCGTATGACTCATAAGATTTATCCCTCTATAGTTCGAGCAATTCTGGATATCCCCTTTGTTCTTATAAATTGGTACCACAATGCTATGCCTCCATGAATCTGGCATTTTTCTAGTTTCCAGAATCCTATTAAAGAGCTTAGTTAGCCATTGAATCCCAACTCCTCCCAGACATTTCCATGCTTCAATTGGTATATCATCCGGTCCAACGGCCTTCCCTGTCTTCATTCTTTTTAAAGCTTCTCTCACTTCTGTGGCACTAACTCTGCGATGGAACACGCGATCTCTCCCTTCCTGTGAAGCATACCCCTCCAACTGTCAGAGTGTATCGGTTAAGACAAAAAAAAATGAGGCTTTGTGAACATGACTAAGGGGGGTGAATAGCCTCTTTTAAAGATAGATGATGCTTTGGGGACACCTTGTAATAATTCACACTACGTGTTCACTTCAATCTTCCATATTCAAGTACCAATAAAAATAATTCAAATACATGTTTGGATGAGGTTGAGATAAAGTACTTTAGAGTATGAAATGTTTCCTTTCTTGGTAAAACAGTTTGATCAAGCCTTAAGATCTAAAATGATGTCAAGGAAATACTTTTGCAAAGTACAACCAAGATTTGATACATGAATCAAATGAGCTAACTATGATTTGCAAAACTTAGAACATGCAAAATGTGACAATCATAAGCAATGGAGTCGGCAAACGTGAATAAATAAGTAAAGAGAGAGAGATAGACATTACCAATCAACACACATATAACGAGGTTCACGAGTTTGATTTGCTCCAACTAGTTACTGTCTCAGTGGAAAAGGCTTGCAATCCAGATGTTTCTATCACTTGTTCAAAAGAGAACTGCACCATCAATTAACATTCCACAACTTCATCAAGTCTAACACTATGCTCCCATGAGACATATCGATATGAGCCAAGAGTTTCACGAACTAATTGGATGATCATGAGAAAGATGCAACACAACCAAGCCTTAGTGATGTGCACTCGGAACCTAGGGATGAAACACAACTAAGCCTCACGGAGTTTGATTTCCTTATTATCATGCTACGCGAGACTTATGATTTGCTTAAGATTTTCTATAATGGGGAGGCAACACAGCCGACTCTTACAACCAATGGTTTTTCTAGCAATGTCTCAATAAACAAATTAGAAAAGGGTTAAGCTTGGAGTCTCGCTCTTTATAGATCGCATAAATGAGATCTTCACCCTTTCAAGTATGACGGTTTGGGGTGAAAACAACTCTAGGGCCTTTAGATCTCAAACAAGTTGTTTGGTCTAAGTTAAGCTCCCAAATCAAGCCCTAGAACTCTCATTTTTCTCTTGAAGTTAACAAGTATATGTTAGAGAAGTGGACATATTTATCTTAAACTTGGGGGGGAAACTTAGTCTTCTTCTTGCTAGAAATGTTTTTTTTCAAAACTTCCAAGGTTGAAATGTGCAAATGAGGTTTCAACTATTTATGGACTGAATCCGGAGAGGTGAAGCAACTTTGCTTATATCTTCTCTTCTTTTTTGAACGACTCTATACAGAATGGGTCACTTGCTTTTCATAACGACTCTCTAGTAATGTTGATACTTCAGGGATGAAGTTGACTTTGTTATACCCCAAACTCTTTTTTAAAACAAAGAGATTCATTTGTCACATGGGCAAGGTACTTTGGCACATGGACATGTCATTCAGCTCATGGCTATGTCTCATGAGATAATATATCATTCTCATAAGAGAATATCTCAAATTTAAATTTGATTTTGATTTTCAATTTATTCTGCCTCCAACTAGCTTTTGGCTATTTATTTGAAATTTGGTCATCTATAAACTATTTTGGCTAGTCTTTAGTTGCGTCATTTATTTGTTTACCTTCTTGGACTTACTCAACCATCTTAGGCTTGAGTCTTCTTGAAGCTTGACAATGCTTGACTGATCATCATTTTTTGACATCAGTATCTTGCATTGTATTGGTCCATGTTTGTCTTTGACAAGTGCCAAGTGCATTTCTGATTTGATCTTCTTGATTTTGATGCCTTAAGTTGAGTCCCTGGTTAACAAAGTATGTGCCAACATTTAGACAATAATGCCCTCATGTAACCTGCTAAATGCCTATTCTAAATTTGATGTGGAAGAAGCATTAAAAATTCCTTTATACTTAGATTTTGTCGAGACTTGTGTTACTAGCCAAATCGGATTCATAATGCATTCAAGTAGCTAGTTACATAATCACATTGTTATTTAAATTATTGGCACATGCTTACTTAATGACCAGATTGCAATCAATGTTAGTCAACTATTGAAT
Organism: Berberis vulgaris; assembly: GCA_963556465.1. NCBI lineage: Eukaryota > Viridiplantae > Streptophyta > Magnoliopsida > Ranunculales > Berberidaceae > Berberis > Berberis vulgaris. Next base: position 73,584,294 of record OY747124.1, on the reverse strand, counting down.
TTGGGACCAATATCACCTTTAGTGTTCACTTTGAAATTTTAATTTGTGATTAGTAAAAAATAATTATTGTTAAGTATGCAAAACCAATATCACCTTTAGTGTTCACATGTGCTTAAAGGACAAGTATATGTGGAAAAACACATTGCTCATATGACCATGAAATTCAAATTTGGACGAGGTATAATCGACTTTCCTATAACAAATATAGTCGAGGCATGATGTGAAGTCACCATCAAGTCAAGCAACCATTTTGAAAAGAGTTGTTGCAGCAAGCAGAATCGACTACCCAGCTGATTAGGTCTATAAATAGGAAATCATCTCATTTGCTCAATTCAACTTGGGAGTTCAAAAGATACTTGTGAGAGTTATTCAAGAGAAAAATGAAAAACTTGTGAGAGTTGTTCAAAAACATATCATAGCAGCATATTCAATAAAAATAAGAACAAGTTTTCTCACTAAAATTCAAGAAAAAATTTCTCCATCTCTCCATATCATCTTTGTGAGCTTCAAAAGAAAAAGGGAAAGATCTAGGAATTGATTGTGAGCTTAACCTAGACCAAACAACTTTTTTTTGTTTGAGATCTAAAGGCACTAGAGATAAACATTATCATTCTTGCCTGAAACCTTCATGTTATAAGGGTGAAAGACCTCACTACTAAGATCTACAAAATAAAAAATAAAAAAATATAAAGGATATTATGAGCTCAAATGTTCCTCTAATCCATCTATCTGAGAACACGGCTATAGAAGCATCGAGTATTATCTTGCTAAACTCATTTTTACCCCGTGCGGGTTGAAGTCCTTCTGAGGGACTTATTGAAGTAGGTATCACCCAGAGATCCTAAATAGGTGATAAGACTCAATTGTGTTGCATCCCAAGTTAGTGGAGGGCAAATCAATACTACTTGTGGAGCACGATCATAAAGCCTAGTTTGTTGTATCTCCGAGTTCCCGAGCATATGTTCGTAAGGCATGTTGATGGTTGCAACCCATTGGTGATTATCAAGTTGCTCTTGAGACTCTTGGTTTCCAACAATAAATCTCGTGGGAGCGTGGCATTTCACCTTGCGAGGTTGCGGAATAATGATTGAGAATGTAGTTCTCTTTTGATCAAGTAATAGAAATTTGTGGCTTGTGAGCCTTTCCACCAAGGAAGTAACTGGTCAGACGCCAATCAAACCTCGGCTTAGGTGAATCTAGTTATAATTTGCATTTGGTATTGTCTTTTGCACTCTCTTTACTTATGCATGCATGCTTATATTATTGTTTATATGGTATCTTATCTTGTGTGTTGTAAGTTTTACAAATCATAGTTAGCTCGCATGATTTGTGCATAAAGTCTTGGATCTACTTTGCAAAAGTAGTTCCTTAAATCTCATTTTAGATCCCAAGACATGATAGACCATTTATCTTAGAGTTGAATCATTTTGTATCTATACAGATACCCTTGCACTTTTAGATTTTGCTTCCTCTTTCACAAGCCATGGCTTAGAGTTGAATTATTTCACGCTTCGCTTTTCGCTTAAAGCCAAGCCATGGAAAATCGCTTTGCCTTCGCTTTAACGCTTTGACTACCTTGCTTTCACTTACATATATTTATTTAACACAATGGCAATCTAGTAAAAATAATATTTGTGTATTTATCTTTTTTTTTCGTGGCGGCACAACATTGTTGTACCAATTTATTATAACAAGGGGGATATTAGAACTGCTCGAAGTATAAAGGGATAAAACTTATGAGTCATACAATGAAACTTTGGGAGAGGGTCATAAAGAAAAGACTTAGGATTTTAACCACTGTTTCGGAGAATCAATTTGGATTTATGTCGAGTAGGTCGTCTACGGAGGCCATCTTTTTTCTTAGGCAAATTATAGAACATAAGAGTGAATTTGAATTTGAATTTTATTTATATAAGAGTTTTTGCTTAGGAACATAAGAGTTTGCATTTGAATTTTATTTATTTGGGGAAAGCCTATGATAGAGTCTCCAGGGAGTTAATTTGGTGGGTGCTTGGAAGGAAGAAAGTGTCTTAATGTTTTGTGGATATCATTAGGGATATGTATGAAGGGGGTGTTACAAGTGTTCGCTCAGTAGGTAAGATGTCCAGTGAATTCCCAGTATCAGTAGGATTACATCAAGGGTTGGCCTTAAGTCCATACCTCTTTGCTTTGGTCATGGATGAGTTGAAAAGACATCTTCAAGAAGATGTACCTTGGTGCGTGTTGTTTGCGGATGATATTGTCTTACTTGATGAGACTAGTGAAGGTCTAGGTCAGAAATTAGATAGGTGGCGGGATGCATTAGACGATAAGGATTTTAGAATTATTTGTTCGAAAACAGGATATCTAGTGTGCAACTTTGGTTATGAATCAAAAGGGAGGAGTAATTCAATTGAGATCGAAGGCATGGAGATTTCAGAGTGTGAGGTTTTTCGATATTTAGGATCCATAATTCAAAAGAATGTTGCTATTGGAGAAGATGTAGACCATAAGATTAAAGTTGATTGGACGAAATGGACGTCAGGAATATTATGCGATAGAAGGATGTCTGCAAGGTTAAAAGATAAATGTTATAAGACAATTGTTTGACCAGTCATGCTCTACGGTTCAGAATATTGAGTTATTATGGGACAACATACACATAGGATGGCAGTAGTAGAAATGTGTATGTTAAGATGGATGTGTGGTAAAATCCGTAAGGATAAAATTAGGAATGAAAGAATTTGAGATACTTAAGTGTAGCGCCCACAGAAGACATCCATGAGCTTGGATTATGCGATGATATGTGGAAAGACCGCATTACTTGGGGAACCAAAGTACATCTAGCCAACTCGAGAGTACTGAGAATGTGCTTTGATGATGATGATGTATTTATCTTTTTGTGCCCCATTGAAGTTAACATATAGGGTTGACATATACAAGGCCAAGACTTTGTTACTATGATCTTATCTTCCGAGATGACCACCAGTTAGGATTTTGTGAGTTTTCGCCCAATTATTAGGAGCACATGTGTTCCGCATTTGATAAGTCTTCAGGTATTAAATGTAGCTGCTTAGATATACTGGATCGGAGCGAAGCGAAAGCAAGCCTTCGTGCGAAGTGGAGGCGATGGACCGGAGCGAAAGCAAGTCTCCATGCGAGATGGAGGCGATGAGGATATTGAGTGGCAACAATATTGTAGCCTTCAGGTCTGATTTGATTAACCCTATAGGGTCAATCATGTAGCCTTCGGATATGAATTAATTAATAAATAAATAAATAAAAATGGTGAACGACCCTTTTTTTAAAATAATATATATATCAATTCAACGGTAACAACATATTTTTGTCTAATTTCTTTCAATTGAAGAGTCATATGAACAATTGATTCTCAATTTCTCATTTTACATTTTCTCTCAATTCCATTTAAAAGTTTCATACCTAAAGAGAAATTTGTATAGGAATTTAATCCTAGATACTACTTATTGATTGACATTAACCCCGGATCGATCCTTTCTATAAAAGAAGAATCAATTTTTCTTTCTCAAGTTCCATTGTGTGTTATTTACTTACAACAGAAAGAAAACTAACTAGGAGATATAGTATGACAATACAAATTTAGGTAGTAGAGGATTTTAACCACAAAAAAGATAACATAAAATAAATGTTTGACAATCAAACTAGTTTTGTTAGACAAGAAAAGAGGTGAAAGTTTATTTGATTATTATTATTATTATTATTATTATTATTATATAATGTTGTTTTTCTTTTACATAGCTCCATTATTTACTCTCTTTCTAAGTAGACTATTTTTCATCAAACTTTCACTTCACAGGAATACTGGAGGAACTTTGTAACCTGAAAAGAAAAAAAAAAATATTAAAATTTTGTTTTAATATTTAAAAACGCAGACTCACATAAAATTTAAGAATAACTAAAATAGTAAATAAAAGAAGAAATAGTTATCCTTACTTCCGCATTTGGTTCCAGGGGGAAGGGGGTTCCGACAGAAAGCAGCTACATATGCAACCCTCTCCATGCTTACTTTGGTTTCCAACTCATCACTTGTGCATTTTTGACAATAACAAATCAAATCTGCGGAACGCGCAACTTTACAACACTTGGAAGATGGTTGATCTTTAGCGCCCTTTGCAATATAATGTAGACATCCGTCTCCTTGAAATTCGTCTTTACCTCTGCAATATTGACCTGAGACCACAACTACAGCCATAAAAAAGATTGATATTAAGAACATGTAGTTCATATTTGAAACACTCATCCTTCTTTTTCTATTTAGAAATTGAAATATTTTGTGCATTGTGTGGTGAGATTCTTAGGCCATATATATAGAGGAAATGAGAGACGTATGAGCCTCAACAATTTAATCTTGTGATGCTTTTGCGTTAAGAAATATCTTGGCAAAGCAAATCTATAGTGTGTTGAACAATATCTTCATCCACGTGGATTTCATATGATTGTACTTTTATATGTGGCATTAAAAATCAAATCTATACAATAGAGGTTCTAAATCTTTGTGGAAATATCTCCAAAGATTTTCGTCAAATGAGAAATCAAAGGGTTTGTTTGGTAACACGTAAATATAGACATGGAAATTGAAACTGTTTTCACGGAATCCATTTTTTATGAGGGGTTAAAGATTTGGATTCTCATGAGAGACGAGAAAACTATTCACATGCAAATTCTTTTCAAGTCATTAAATACACAACCAAACAACGGAAAATCACTTGACATGAGAATTGGATTTCATTTCCACAAAAAATGGCCCAAACATACTCGGAAATATTTTGGTTTTTTCTTTGACTAAAAAGAATAAATATTGGGTTTTGTTGTTCATTGTATTAGTGTACTTGTGTGATAAGAAGACGAGACATGAAAACAATTGTTTAAGAACGCAAGTTTAAAAGCTTTAATAGCATCGGAATTATGTTTGAAGAGATGAATGTGACCACACCTAGAATGGATTGAGAGGGGCTCATGTGCATTATGCACAGGACCCCCTCATGTGCATCAATTTCAGCCGTTAGATTGCTCTAAAACGGTTCTCCTCTCTCTCTCTCCATTAAATTACTCTCTCTCTCTCTCTCTCTTATCTCTCTCAATTAAATTACAAATTAAATCACTCACTCTCTCTCCACACATTAAATTACAAATTAAAACACACATCACTTATCTCTCTATCTCTCCACTAAATTATTACAAATAAAATCACACATCACTTATCTCTCTCTCTCCACTAAATTATTACAAATTAAACCACATTTTTCACTTATTTTTTTCACCAAAATCTACACAATTCAACACACATCTCGAGAAAAATCAAATGATCCAAATTTAATAGAACACACATCTCAAAGTAAATCTAACGGTCCAAATTTAATATTACACTAATCTCGAGAAAATATAATGGCCAAATTTAGTGGAATACACATATCAAGGTAAATATAATTGCTCAAATTTAATAGTACAAACATCTCGGTCCAAATTTAATAATACATAAATGCCAAATTTAATTATGCACTCATCTCGAGAAAAATATATGATTCAGCACGTACCTCGAGAAAATCTAACGGTTCTGCACGCATCTCGAAAAAAATAGATGGTTTAGCACTCATTTCGAGGATAAATAAATTATCCAAATTTAATAGAACGCACATCTCTAGGTAAATCTAACGGTTCAAATTTAATAGTACATTCATCTCGAGAAAAATCTAACGGTCCAAATTCAATAATTCACACATCTCGCAACAGTTTGATCTTTCACCAAAATCTAGCGGTTAGATTTACCTAGAGATGTGTGCAAAACTATTAGATTTTGTCGAGGTACGTGCTGAATCATATATTTTTCTCGAGATGAGTGCATAATTAAATTTGACATGTATGTACTATTAAATTTGGATCGAGATGTTGGTACTATTAATTTGAGTCGTTAGATTTACCTTGATATGTGTGTTCCATTAAATTTGGCTCATTATGATTTTCTCGAGATTAGCGTAATATTAAATTTGGACCGTTAGATTTACTTAGAGATGTGTGTTCTATTAAATTTGGACCATTTGATTATTCTCGAGATGTGTGTTGAATTGTGTAGATTTTGGTGAAAAAATAAGTGAAAATTGTGGTTTGTAATAATTTAGTGGAGAGGGAAAGAAGTGATGTGTGATTTAATTTGTAATAATTTAGTGGAGAGAGAGAGAGATAAGTGATGTGTGTTTTAATTTGTAATTTAATGTGTGGAGAGAGAGTGATTTAATTTGTAATTTAATGGAAAAAGAGAACAGAGATAGAGAGTAATTTAATGGAGTGAGAGAAAGAAAGAAGAACCGTTTTAGAGCAATTATAGGATCCCATAACCTATCAACAAGGTGCGACCACCATAAGAAAGTAACCATGCTGCTGGCAGGTCTCGAACCTAAGACGTGGGGGATAAACCCACACAGTCCTAACCACTCGACCATAACACCATTGGCTTTAAGACATAGTTCACATGTCCCAAAGTCTAGGGAAGCAAATTTGGATATAAAAACTAAGTTGGTCAAGGTGTTACAGTGACGTTGAAGAAAGGACCTCTATTACCGCTTTAAGCGAAAAGTGAAAAACGAAACACGCATTTTACAAACGTAAAGCAACTGTAATGAAAAAAATCCTAATAATTTATTTATAAAATGCAAGAAAATAAAATTTACTTTTAATTAAGCATTTAAATAGAAAATTATAATTATAATATTCTATTCTAGGGGCATTAGCAGTTTAAGAAAAAAACGATTTGATTCTCCATTTAGGACACATTAAGTTATTGTTTACACGTAAGGACACTACTATACAAAAAAAAGAAGTTTATTGCTTAACCTGTTTGAGCTTAAATTTTGAGGAAAGTTAACTTGTCAAAGTTTCACCCCGTTTCGACTTTTCTCCTCGAGATTCGTTTTAGTCTACACCATTAAATATCTTGATAAATAGTCTTTGTGGGTGATTAAGGACTGCATTTTCAGCAGTCTTCGATAATGGATGCCAGCTGGGGGTATGGAAAATTTGTTTTTTGTTTTGTTTAAGTTGTGACTAGCTTTAGGTAAAACTTTAAAAAAAAAAAGATTTAATTAAAAATTTTTAAAATAATATTATATTTTTGCAATGATGTCTTAGCATGGTTATGCTGAACTCAATGATGGATTAAGTTGTTTTTTAGAGTGCTGTTAAACTTTAGTTTTGATTCAAAATTCATTAGCGAGTTTAAAATGGTGAACTCGTGACCATATGTCTAGGAAATCTGAATTTGTACTACTTATTTTTTGTTAGTGGGTATTCCACTTGTTTCACTTTGAATTTAGCACAAACACATTGGCACATAGTGTGGGGTATCAAAAGGTGAAACCAAATATGCATGCTTATATCTTAGGATAAATTAGTAGATTTATTGGATGAGTTTCGTACTCTTTTTTACTCGAGTTAGTAAACTCGTAAGGGTGTTTTTACACCCCAAATGCCCTAAAGTCATCTGATTTGGGAGTCATTGGTCTAAAGCTTGATAAATGAGTGGGTTAGAAAAATAAAGGGAGCTAGACATTGCACATGTTGAAGTCGAGTGTGGCTAGTTTAACTTCGAAGTCTTTTTTACTCGAGTTAATAAACTCGTAGGGGTGTTTCTACATTTAATTCTCTAAACTCATCTGGTTTGGAAGTCACTGATCTAAAGCTTGATAAATGAGTCAATTAGAAAACTTAAAAGAGTTCAACATTGCACAGTCTACATATATTTATTTCAAATAATAATAATAATAATAATAATAATAATAATAATAATAATAATAATAATAATAATAATAATAAAAGAGAAAAATCTTAGTTTATCTTAATACCCATTGCCTTGTTTGTTTCATCAAATGGAAATTTCAATGAATATTGAGTAAGGATGGCAGTGGGGCGGATTTTCACAGATATCCGCTCCACCCAAACCGTTTGGGGCGGATTTGAATTTATTTAAACGGATTTCGAGGCGGATTCGGGGTTCCAAATTGTATCCGTAAAAAATTCAGGGCGAATACAAATTTAACGATATCCGCCCACCCAACTAATTTAAATAACATTGATATAGAAAAAGATTAGGAGCCAAAGGTGTACCTGCTGAGTTGATAGAGGTGTGACGAATGGTATCACACGTCACAGGTTTGAACCCGACCGATGGCATGGGATGCAGAGGGTTAAGTTAAAAAAACAAAAGAAAAGAGATTAGGAAATTAAAAATAATAAACAAAGGACAAGGTTTCACTTATCGGGATTGTTCATCTCTCCTTAACCATTAAACATCAACCACTTTTTTTCTCAAGTGGATAGATACTTATCATACTGTCCCCTCACCTTCCCTTGTCTCTCTCTCTTTTTCTTTGTTTCATCACATTTATTCATTTTGTATCATCTCCGTGTTAAGATGTATTTGCTCTTCCTCCTCTTCTTATTGTCATCTTCTACTACATAGAAAAAGAACAAAAGAATACCATTTCAAAATTCAAAGTTTGCATATCTTCTTTGAGATTTCTTTCCAAAATGGAAGCCAAGCGAGAAGCAAAACAACAAGTAATCGATGATTTAAACGGAGGAAAAGATAACGGAGGACATCTCTCTAATGGTAATGTTAACAACGGTTTTGAAACGAGCTTCACATTTCTCTGAAATTGAGATTAGAAGCAGAGACAAGTGTGTGAAAAAAGTCAAGGATTCCGAAGAAGAGAATAAGAAACAAGTCTTTGAAAATCAAGTCAGCACCATTGTTGAACCTCCAAAGATGAACAGAGGTGGTAATGATGAGAATCATATGGCCTCATTCACTACTTCCAAAACCATAAGCTCCACCAGGTCTAGCAAAAATTTAGGGTTGGCAGTGGTGGTGGGATCTTTTCATGGTGGTGGTTGTGGGATCTGTTGTTGATGAGTATCTCAAGGGGATGAACGAATAATCGAGGCGGGGCAGATATTCGCTAATCCTTGTGGAGTGGGGATGGTTATTACCAAAAATAAATAAACGGTTATTCGAGGCAAATTTAGGGATCCGCGATTCCAAGCGAGACAGGGAGGGTTTTGCCCAAATTTGCCCCAATCCGCCCCATTGTCATCCCTTATATTGAGGTAGTAAGTCATGTATATAGGAATTACTTTTGAAACTTCATGGTTATGTGTTGGTTCATTTTACACCAACGGGGACTTGTGGCTTCTCACTAGTCATTTATAAGTGATGTCCCCTAGTTTGGAGTTTCTAAAACTTATGAAGATGGAGGTCATTTATAAAAACCAACTAAGATCGGTTCTAGGAATTAATCAACATGGATGATCGAAATAGATACCATATTTTGGGTTTGTGTTTTTGTCGATTTTCATTGATTTATGTGTTTTTGAGATTCACCTTAGTAGATGCCATGCTAAATACCTTTAGAATGAAAAGAGTTAGAGTAGATGCCCATTCGTTGTTTAGGGAAATCAATAGCTTAAGGAGTAGACACTCATACCCTTATGTTGGCAAAAGCATTGGAGTTTAGTTTTTATCATTGAGCGTATCGTTGTTCAAAGGAATATGACTAATGTCGGGTATCGAATTCCTAACTTATTTTCCCATTATCTGAACTCCAGTTTTACTTTTATTTTTGTTTGAATGTCATCTTTATACCTTGTCTTTGTTTTCAGTTTAACAATAATCTTTTTCATATTCAGTTAGTTATTAATGTTAGGAAAGATGTTTTAAACACAATTAATCCAATCCTCGTGGAAATGATCTCGTTCTTGCTATCTATATATACTATTTGTTTTATCTTGTGCACTTACGAGTTAAAAATGTACATTTAGAAGCTTATTAATTAGGTTAATATTTGTACAACACTTAGGATGCAACACAATCGAGTCTTACCACATGCTTGGGGTCTCTGAGGTGATACTTACTCGAACAAAAAACCTTTCATAATGGATAGAAGCCACACGAGGCAAATGTGAGTTTAGGCAAGCTAACACTCATGGTTACTCTCTTCTAGTGATACTGGTTTGTCAGATAAAGGAATTATAAGCTCTTTTACATTCACTCCCTTACTGAAATGGAAGACGGAGACTTAAACTTATGATGAGATAAAGTTGTTGAATACAAAGCTTCCTTCAACCTTTATTCTTAACTTTTCTTCTCTTTTATATTTTGATACATATAAGAACCATAAAGAGATGAAAAGTTTAGAAATGATGATTTGAGATAATGTTTTGAGGCCTATTTATAAGCTCTGATGAATAAGAGTTGAAATCGAATTTGTTGTCATTCTACAACGTTGGATTTAAAACAAGTAGATCAAAACGACTTTGATTGGTAGCGACGTTTCATCCCAACAGGAAAAATCCAAAGGGTGAAGTCGATTTTGCTATGCCCATATCTCCTTTTCAAAATAAAGAGATTTCTTAGTCACACAGATAAAGTTCGTGTCAAGTACTTTGTCACATGGACTCGTCCACTTAGCACATGGGTATGTCTTCTTGTCTTCATATCCAAATTCAAATTTTGAATTTGAATTTCATGTCTTGATCATTTGTAGAGAATTCTTCTTTGACCGAAATTCTCCATTCGCTTGGTGGACTTCACTTGCTTTGACTTATTCTTGTTGGCTTGACTTTGTCTTCATAGATTTTTTTATTTTTTTCATGACTTGACTTCTTGTCCTTAGAGTGGACCTCATGAGTTGGATAATCTTTAAATGGTTTTTACAAACATAGACCTGAAATCAAAACACTTAATATATGGTTTATAATTAGGGGTGGGCACGGTCCGGATCGGTTCCAAACTTGGAGGAACCCAACTCGAACCGTTTAAAATTAACGAATCCAATCCGGATCCCCTCATTTTGAACACTGGAACCGAACCTAACTCGAACCGTTTGGAACGGTCTGGTTCCTACGGTTCCAAATCTAAGTTGATTATGTTTTACACGAGCAAATGTCACACTGCATTTGTATATGATAGATTATAGTTACTCAAATCTAACTTGATTATGTCTTACACAAGTTGCAAGCAGCAACAGGCCAACAACAACTGCAGCAGGCAACAGCAACACAGAATTCAGAGCTACAAAATCTTCCAGTTCAAATTCAGAGCTACATCCATGCTACAAATTCAGAGCTACATGGAGAGATGTAGTTCAGAAAACAAGTGTTCTAGGTCCAAAGCAGATATAGCAAGTCTTTGCAATCACATATGCTACTCTACAACTTAAAACCACATCTTAGAATCAAGTAAACTGCAAAACCACATCTTAGAATCAAGTAAACTGCAAGTAGCTTGTGATAATAAACTCAGTCTTACTGTATTTTACAAACTCAGTTAATCTTACTCTGATTTCCTTCTTAAATTTCCTTTCTAAATCTTTCCAAATCAAGTGTTTCCCCTCGGCACACATACAAATAATCTTTTTATATGTACAGGGACAGGACGTACATAAAACTTGTCTAAATTTTATCACATCAGCTAAAAAAAAAAAAATCAAAGAAAAAGCCAACAAGCTAGCAACTTAAAGATTCTCACATAGCAACTTAAAGATTCTTACAAGTAGCAAACAAGCAGCAATTTTTTTTACATTGAAACCTGTAAAATCCAAATAACAAGCAGCAATCTGAGATCTCTACACTACAGATCCTTCTTCTTCTACAGATTAGTTCTTCAAGAAATGATTTTTGATTCTTCTTCTTCAATCGAGATGGGAAGAGAAGACCGAAGAGGGTGCGGGCTGTGCGGCTACAGAAAAGAGAGGGGAAGAGAAGAAGACCAGAGAGGAGAGGATGCGTGTGCAGGCCGTGCGGCTACAGAGAAGATAGGGGAAGAGTAGACCGAAGAGGAGAGGATGCAGGTTGTGCTTGTGCGGCTACAGAGAAGAAACTCTAAGTCTCTAGTTTCTATTTCTATTCTAACTTCAACTTCCTATTTAGGTTTAGTAAATTGTAATTGTGATTTGAAACGGGTCAAACCCGGACAGTTTCTTTTTAAATAATAGAAACCGGATCCAGACCGTTTTATAACGAATCTGAACCGTATCTAAAAACACAAAATTAAAATCCGGACCGTTTTGATTTGAATCCACAGATCCTAAACCCGTTTGCCCACCCCTATTTATAATTACACCGCATATTTTTATATTTTTTTAACATAATTCACAAATACATTTTCAGAATCCACCCTAGCTTTGTTATGTATTAGCTCTCATATTGAATTTAACTCAAAATAATAATATTATTATTTTGGAAAATTTTCGGTAACAACATCAATATTTTTCTTCTGCTTAAATGAATCAATGATATAAACATCTTTTGTAAGTACACAAAATCAAAAGCTTGTAAGCATCTCATGTGTCAAACTCATGTATATTTAATTAAGGAATTGGCTATATTATTAATATGCAAAGATTTTACAAAATTGTGTTTTATTAAATACAAACAACACTTTTTTTTTTATTTTTTTTAAATTTAAGCATACCCAGGGAAATATTAAGAAGTTAGCACATAACTTAGCTAGGGTCCATTTACAACTACTCACACACTAAGCAAAAATGAATCATATAAAAAAAATAGGGTTATTTCTCATTTTTTTTATTTTTTAACAAATTCCATGTCTCTTTTTCTTTTTTAATCTTTTTCTTCCATCTAACCAAGAGAATCCAACCTAACCTCTACTGAGCATTTAATCGAAACGTACCAGTTATGAAACAATTCGACGCAGTAGGACATCACGTGGAGTGGAGAGATGCCTTGTAACAGTTAAGCCATTACCTGCTACTTCTCTCTTCTCTCCTAAAGGCTCAACCTCAAACCAAAGAGAGAATAATGTAAAGCAAAAAAAGAAAGACAGACCTCCCACCACCCTTCCTTCACAATAAGACTAAAACACTTTCCTCTTGTCTATATCTCCACTCCACCAATTTAATCTTCAGCTCATCTCCTTCATTTTTCTTTTGTTTTTGGATGGATTACTTACGTCCCCTTTTGCTTCCCCCGTGTAAGCATAGCATAAATCAAATCATCAAACCCTCTCTCAGTTATCAACAGACAATTGTCATTTCTCTTATCTGCTGCTTCCCCTAAACCCAATTGTTTCATAACTGGTCTCAATTGGGCGAGTTGGGATTCTCTGTAACTGGTACCGTTTTAGAGGGAGAGAGTTTCTTGATGAATTTCGCTCTTCTCCTTTTGCTTCGAATTCAAAGTGTCCAAATGCAGATTTGGTAGTGCAAACTCACCGACATGTTCTTGTGTTGTTTCTGGAGCTTGAATTTCTAAAGATCGAATGAGTTGGGGTTGTGGTGGTAAATGGGTTAAAGCCTTGGGATCTGAAATGGTGGAGGCTGATGGACTTGAGGTGGATGAAAGAGCTCGAGCAAGGAAGGGTTCACCTCCACTGTGTCAGATCTGATGACAATTGGATCTAAAAGGATGGCAGCAGAAGATTCAACTTCTGAAGAAGAAGAGTTACAAGAACTTCTAAAGACTCAAGAGTCAGTCCGTACACCTGAATTACAATTCTGCTCTCAATATATCTTCTGCTCTGTTTACTCTCTTTTGCTCTGTTTACTCTTCTCTATATATAAAGCTACAAGAATAACAAAATAGATGGTCGGATGCTTGACACGTGTCTCGATCCTGTCTATTTCTAACAACCTTCCTCTATTTAGCTTTGCCGCTTCTTCTTCCCGCCTAATTCTTCTATAATATTTGCTATTTTGCTTTACTTGCTTTCAGGTACAGTTTGCTACTTGCTTTACTTTGTTTTCAGGTACAGTATTTTGCCACTTTGTTTTACTTTTCTTTGCTTTCAGGTACAGTCATGACAATACCTACTGCTGCAGACCATCATTGTCCTCGAGGATAAAAAAAAGAGGGAACATAGCTCGTACGTCCTCAAAGTCTTCCCATGTGGCCTCTCTCAACAATTCTAAACTGCACTAGGAATTTACCCGGGATTTCGCCTGGATGGTGCTAGGCACGTGCCCATCCAGGCGTGCCAGGCACGTGTGACTAAAGCGGACAAAAAAAAAAAAAAAACAGAAGGAGAAGCTCATCTTCATCCTCATCCTCCCCAATCGACTCAAGCTTTGGGAGATGATCTGTACACATCACTGGGCAAGCAACCCAGGCAGCGGGAGCCAGCAACAGCTTTGGGAGATGATCTGTAATGGTGGAGTGGTTGGGGATGCGTGACTGTTTGTGAGAAGGAATTGCAAGCAGAAGTGATTGAGAGAGGAGTCGATGGTGGCTGGCGACGTGGACTGTTTATGCTCAAAGGGTCAGAGATATGCGATGAGATCATAGTATATTATGTTGTTTAGACATGTAGAGCTGATCAGGTTTCTCTTTCTCGCAGCCACTGCCATCTTACATTGATTTCTTGAGAGCACCAAAGCAGAATGGAGAAACAGGTTTTGTTGAAGATTTGGGTTTTGTTGAAGTTTGCTTGATAGAGATTTGGGTTTCTTTTACATAAGATTTGGGTTTTGTTGAAGTTTGCTTGATAGAGAAAACTTCTTCTCTGTCGATTTGGGTGTTTTTTTTTTTTTTTTTTTTGCTCACTAATCAAAAACGAAGCCAGAACTCTCGACACATAATTTAAGACCTTAGTAACTTTCCGCGACCTCTTAACGCCCCTATTGATCAATAAAGCCCATGATAGAAGAACCAAACCCAACCAAATGAACACATGCACACTGTTCTTTAACCGGTAGACGAAGTACAATACCTTGGTCTTCAACAAGAAGTTTCTCTCAATCAAGAACACAAGGAAATGGATGAAGAGGAAATGGTGGTGGTGGTGGAGGAGGAGCTGCTGCTGAAGTTGTAGTTCAAATTTCAGGATGTGAAGAAACTTCAAATAAGAGAAAAGATTCGAATGTGGAGCTCACAGAGCTCGACAACTCCAAACCTCATCTTGTTCGTCTCCAGAGATTATCAAGTTCAGTAGTCCAAGCCCCAACAGACCACCCAAGATCCCCACAGCTGAAACCCTAGTTAGAAGAGTTTCCCTTGCAAAAACAAGTACAATTTCAAAGCCCAAATCAAAATTTCTAGAGCCCTCTGTCCCCTACTCTTCGGCCGGTTCAGTGGAAGAGAACAATAAGTTGCATCAACTGATGCAGGAGGGAGCTGCAAATTCGCCTACAAAATCACCCCACACTTCCCCAGCTTCAAGTTCCCTTTTGCAGGTAATAAAGAAAGAGAAGAGAAGACAAAGGGAAGAGGAGAGTTTGGGCACTCAAAGCAGCAGTGAGGTCAGGGCAGAGAGATGGAGAGAGAAGCAACACGTGGTGCTGTTGGTTGGGGTGTGTGTCGCTTTTGGAGTGAAAAGAGTCGTTTTTTTTTTTTTTTTTTTTTTTTATGCCCATGAATTGGCACGTGCCTAACACCCACCAGGCGAAATACCAGGCAAAACACCGGTGCTCCCTAGCATTGCTCGGCCTCTCTTACAGTGGAATTTGTCCATTGGACCAGAATTTGTGTCACGGCTTGATTATGGCGAGGAGCCATCCTGCGAGCTAAGTCTTTCAATGGTTCAACTCTGAAATTACCTTGATTGTCTACTAGAGGAAGCAGTGAAGCTGGAATCACAGTTATTCCCAGTCTTTCCTTCGGTTTGAGACACGTGAAAAACTGGGTGGATGCGAAATTTTGGGAGAAGTTGTAGCTTGTAAGCGACGGCTCCAATCTTATCAATTATCTCAAAAGGACCATAGAATCTTGCTGCCAACCCCTCCCCAATATTGAAGGTCGAGAGATACTACTGTGCCCGGTGGTGTGCCCGGTCACCATCAGGGACCATCCACATGCTTCGAGATGCGAATAATTTCACATCTCGAGGCAGATTGACGGTCCCTGATGGCGACCGGGCACAACCCCGGGCACACCACCGGGCATTTTAGAATTTTCCTTGAAGGTCATTTCACTCCTCTTTTTATCCGCAAAATACTTGGACCCGGTGTGGGGGGGCCTTCTGCGCGCAAAGGGCAGGAGGGCATTTTGCGCATCTATTACAACCGTCGGATCTGAATGGACGGTCCAAATCTGTTATTTAACCACACTTGATTCTCTCCACACTCTCTGCTTTGTCTTTCCAAACCTCAACAACAAAAATGGTGAAACCACTTCGCCTCTACCATTCTTCACTCCCCACTGTTTGAAGAAGAACCCATGACGAGGAGATCTCAACCATCTCGATCTGTGGCTACTTCTCCGAGTCAGAGTCGGAGTCCCTTTCATTGCTACCAAAAGAAATACAAGCAAACAAAAAGGGAATTTGACAGAACCGAGTGAAGTGATAGACTGCGGCATTTACTCCAAAAACCTGCAAAGACAACAAAAGAAAGAACAAAGAAGAAGAATACCACTACCTCATTACCTTGTCTCATATTCCATCAAAAGTTTTAAATTTTATTCTCTAATGCTTTCTTCGTTACATCTGTCTCATAAATCACATTCATTTGATTTTTGTTTTTTCTAAAATACATTCAATTGTCTTTTCTAAAATACATTTCAAACTGAACATGTTTATTGATGATTTTTTTGTTTTATTTTCTTCCGCTCTTTCAATGAGTCCACTCCTGAGGCAAGCCCATATCAGGGGAAATGCTCTTGTTCTTAGTCTTTTTAGGTTCACTTTCCCTTTTCCAAGTGTTCTGCTCTTCGGCAGCATCAAATTGGGAGGAATCTTTGGAAATAAGAGCACTGAGAACCCAAGCTCAAAGAAAGTGGTCGTCGTTTCACTGAAAACCCATTCTCGAGATGCGCAAAGCTTCAAAGAACTGTAACTTTGCAACTCAATGTGGTGACACTCGCGATGAGAAGCACTAGAGCGAATAAGAGATGAAGGGGTCTCTTTAATCTCATTGTAGAGGTTAGAGAATTGTAGATCGAGACATTTTGAAGGAAAAATTGCATCTATGAATCAAATTTAAAAGGGTTCCAATGAAGAACAGAGTGAGGGGTTATAAAACTCTGACATGGAGAAGTAGCCACAGATCGAGATGGTTAAATAGAGATCTCCTCGCCATGGTGTCACAACCTTGTGATAATTTGGTTGAACAACAACTGATCTAAGAGTCTAAGAACTAAATCTATCAATGATCTGGAAGAGAAGAACTTGATAACAGAAATTAAGACAAGAAGAATCTCTCTAAGAGAGCCAGAGGTAGAAGAAGAAGAAATTTGATTATCAATTCAGAGAGACCTTTATTACAGAACATCTTCTCCTTATATACTGGAGGTAAGCTACAATTCAATTTCATCATTCCCTAAGATGTTGACACGTGTACAATGAATTCCTCTTTTCTAACAACCTAACAACCACTTAACCACTTTTTCATAGTAAATGTCCTTCTTGCAACGGTTAGCCCATTTTAAACCAATTTCAGCCTCTTGTCCTGTGAACTAATCACTGTTTTGAATTCTCAAATTGCTGAATCTCGATTTCTTCTGAATGACTTCAGTTGTTGGTCGTGACAAAGCCCACCGCTCGAAATGATTCTTGAGTTGAAGGATGGAAATCGATGGTGGAAAGATAGCCAATCTTCCCAAGTAGCGTCTTGAGGAGAACCATTAGACCAATGAACCAGCACTTGAGTAACAGCCTGATTGTTGCGAGGAACCAATCTGCGAGCAAGGATGGCGATGGGTTCTGCTTGAATTTGTCCACTTCCATCTGCAAGTGGCAGTGTAGGCTGAGGTACGTGATGTTGACCTAATTTCTTTTTCAATTGTGATACATGAAAAACTGGGTGAATTCGGGATGAATCTGGGAGGAGGAGCTTGTAAGCAACCTTTCCAATCTTCTCTATTATTCGAAAAGGGCCATAAAACCTTGAAGCCAGCTTCAGATTTCGACGAAATTGGACTGATACCTGTCGATAAGGTTGCAATTTCAAATACACCCAATCCCCAATCGCAAAAGTTCTCTCTACTCTGTGTTTATCTGCATACCATTTCATCCTCTCTTGTGCCCTATGCAATTTTTCCTTGATAATGCCCAACATAGCAACTCTCTCTTTTAAGTAGGTATTAAGGTCAGTAACATTGACTGTGTCTAATGGTGGTAATGCCAACAAAGGTGGGGAGTACCCATATAAGGCCTTAAAAGGAGAGGTATTCAAGCTTGAATGGTATGTTGTATTGAACCAATGTTCTGCTAAATAAAGCCAGTGAGCCCATCGATTTGGAGCATGACCAGTCATACACCTCAGATAAGTTTCAATACATGCATTTGTCCTTTCTGTTTGTCCATCAGTCTGAGGGTGATAGGAGGTGCTTAGGTTGATAGAAATACCCAGTGAAGTGAAGAGTTGGGACCATAATGCACTAGTAAATACCTTATCCCTATCTGACACAATAGAGACTGGGAGACCATGTAACTTGTATACATTCTTCATAAACTGATCAGCTACTATAGAAGCATTGTAAGGGTGTGGTAAACCCATGAAATGACTGTATTTGGAAAATTGGTCTACTACCACTAGTATAACAGACAACCCTTGGGATTTAGACAAACCTTCTATTAAGTCCATAGTGATGTGTTGTCAAGCATGATCCGGAACTGGTAAAGGTTGGAGTAAACCCCCATATCCACTCTGGTCTCCTTTGTTCCTCTGACATGTGTCACACTCCAAGATGAGTTTAGTAATGCAAGCTTTAAGACCTGACCAATAGAAAAGTGATTTCATTCTTTGATAAGAAGCCATTATGCCTGAATGACCACCAATATTGGAACAATGAATTGTATAACAGAGTTGTTGTCTCAAGGGTCCATGACTGCCTATGTAAAGTCTTCCTTTGAATTTCAATAATCCATTGGACAAGCTGAAGTGAGGAATATCATCTTTATCCAGTAATAACTTGGCACAGATTTCCTTAGCAAAAGCATCTTGTTCATAGCTCTTTAATACCTCTGACAGCCATTTAGGAGTGCATATAGATAAAGCTATCAGTGAAGCCTTCCCTTATTGTCTGGATAATGCATCAGCTGGTAGGTTTGATAAAGTTGTCAATGAAGCATCCCCTGGTTTTCTGGATAATGCATCAGCTGCTAGGTTTGTGGATCCTTTCTTATACCCAATGGTGTAGTCATAGCCTAATAACCTTGCAAGCCACTTTTGTTGCATAAGTGTAGTCAATTTCTGTGACAGAAAGTACTGTATGCTTTGATGGTCAGTCAAAATAGTAAACTTAGATCCCAGCAAATAACATCTCCATTTTTGGACAGCTGATACAATAGCTAATAGCTCCTTTTCATATGTGGACAGGGTGATGAATTTGGGACCTAATGCTTTGCTAAAATAAGCAATTGGATGACCTTCTTGAGATAGGACATCCCCAATACCTAAAGAACAAGCATCAGTTTCTACTGCAAATGGTAAGTTGAAATCAGGTAACCTTAACACTAGTGTACTGCACATTGCTGTTTTAAGCTGTTGAAAGGCTTTCTCCGTAGTCTCAGTCCAAGTAAAAGCATCTTTTTTGAGTAGTTCAATGAGTGGTTTTGCTATTATACCATAGTCCTTGACAAACTTCCTATAATAGCCTGTTAAACCCAAGAATCCTCTGAGTAATTTGACTGAGGTAGGAGTAGGCCATGATTGCATAGAATCAACCTTCTTAGGATCAGCAGCTACACCATTTATTGTAATAATATGGCCAAGGTATTCAAGGCTAGTTTGACCAAAAGAGCATTTGGTTTTCTTAGCAAACAGAGAGTGTTGTCTCAAAGTATTAAAAGCAATGTCAAGGTAATTTAAATGGGATTCCAATGAGGGGCTATAAATGAGTATATCATCAAAAAAGACAAGGATAAATTTTCTAAGATAGGGGCCAAAAACTGAATTCATTAATGCCTGGAAGGTAGCAGGGGCATTTGTTAGCCCAAAGGGCATAACTATGAATTCAAAATGACCATTATGGGTCCTAAAAGCAGTCTTGTGAATGTCATCTGGATTGACAAGTACTTGATGGTAACCTGACCTTAGATCAATCTTAGAAAAGATCTTGGCTCCATGTAATTCATCTAGTAACTCATCAATGAGGGGCATTGGAAATTTATCCTTAATAGTCATATCATTAAGCCTCCTATAATCCACACAAAACCTCCATGTTTGATCTTTTTTCTTGACTAATAAGATAGGAGCAGCAAATGGACTGTGAGAAGGCCTAATCAACCCTTCAGATAGCATCTCTTTGGTCAATTGTTCCACCACACTCTTATGTAAATGAGGTAATCTATATGGGGATTGAGAAGGGGGAGTAGTATGTGGTTTAAGTGGTATTGAATGATCTAGAGCTCTAGAGGGGGGTAACTTGGTAGGTGTTTGAAAAAGATAATCATACTGACTTAACAGTTTCATAATGGCAGGGTCGCATTCTGAGTCAGATTCACTGGCAGTAAGAGAAAAAAACAACCCAAAAAAGAACGGCTAGACTTAGACCATACCTTATTGGCTTTTGACTCAGTCAAAAGAGATAATGAAGCCTGCTTAGTGACCCCCTGCAATGTAATTTTCTTGCCTTGATGTATCAATGTAATTTGAAGTTCTTGCAGGTTGATAATGATGTTACCATACGGTTTCAACCAGTCCCCTCCCAACACCATATCAAACTCCCCTAGTTGCAAAACCCTTAAGCTGCCTTCAAATTTGTATCCTTGCATTGTCCACCTGAGTGGATGACAGAGTTCACTACTAATCACTTGCTGTCCATTGGCTACTTTCACTAGCATATTGGGAGTGGATATTGTAGGCCATTGAGTAAGATGAATAATTCTAGGATCCACAAAGGAATGGGTACTCCCAGTATCCACTAAAATTTGTATTGGAACCCTTTTTACTAGTCCTTGTAACAATATTGTATTATAGGAGTGGTTTCCCATCAAAGCATGTATGGATATTTCCATTTCAGTAGGAATTTCTTGGGCTAGATCTTTTATTTCCATGATACCTTCACTGTCTATAGGATTTCCATTTTCCTCTGCCATCAACAAGTAAATATGTTGTTTCTTGCAAAAATGTCCAGGTTTGTATACTTCATCACAATGATAGCACAGACCTTGCTCTCTCCTTATCCTCATTTGTTCTTGTGAAATTCTTCTTATAGGAGGATTGATGTTGTTGGTTCTGTATTGTGGTGGTGTTGATAATAAGGGAGCCTTATTGACAGAGGAGTTGGACATCTGGTCTTGCATATATGGTTTAGCTTGACTAGTGACTGAAGGAGTATTGTAAGACTTGTTTTTAGACCAATAATTGGAAGAAACAGATTGGGTTTGGTTATTCTTGGACTGGAATGAGGTGGGCTGTTTGGTCAGTGGTTGAATACACCCTTCTTGCATCTTAGCTAAAGAGAATGCATGAGCAAGATTACCCGGATTGAACTTTTGAACTACTCTTTTGATTTCAGGCTTCAAACCACTAATAAAACTAAGGACAAAATAAGATTCAGATAGAGTTGGGTTAGACATTACCATCCAAGCTTTCAATTCTTCAAATTGTTCCAGATAAGCCTCAATATTCTGATCTTGGTATAGCTTGTTGAATCTATCCACAGTTGTCTTGAAGAGGGTCTACAAACCTGATACATATATCTAGTACCAACTGATTCCATCTGATTGTAGTTTTTCCTACTTGGTAATCCAGAAACCAAGTATCTGCTCTGTCATCAAAGTGCAGTGAGGCTATTGCTACTTTGTCCTCTTCTCCCACTTTGTGTAGTTGAAAGTATCTTTCACATTTCTTAACCCAAGATTTGGGGTTACTTCCATCAAAATGTGGAAAGTCTAGGCGAGGGAATCTATATTGAAGTTACCTTGTCCACTGGCCTGGTAATGGCCCTGTTTTGATCTCCCTGGAGGTGCATTTGGACCATGTGAGTGTGAGTTACTAGATTCTCCTACTTGGGTATTCGGCTGATTGGAGGCCAATTGCAAGATTGGTGCCATCATCTGATCTATCTTTCTCTCAGTAGATTCACCCATTTGTGTTAATCTACTCACATCTTTCTTTAGGAGATCAATCTGTCCATTAGTCTCTACAGTTTGTTTTCTTGATTCTTTCATAAAGATCTCCATCTCTTTAGCTCTTGTTTCCATGTCTGATTCCCAAGATACCTGCTCTGATACCAATTGTCACAACCTTGTGATAATTTGGTTGAACAACAACTGATCTAAGAGTCTGATCTAAGTTCTGAAGAACTAAATCTATCAATGATCTGGAAGAGAAGAACTTGATAACAGAAATTAAGTCAAGAAGAATCTTTCTAAGAGAGCCAGAGGTAGAAGAAGAAGAAATTTGATTATCAATTCAGAGAGACCTTTATTACAGAACATCTTCTCCTTATATACTGGAGGTAAGCTACAATTCAATTTCATCATTCCCTAAGATGTTGACACGTGTACAATGAATTCCTCTTTTCTAACAACCTAACAACCACTTAACCACTTTTTCATAGTAAATGTCCTAAATGTCCTTCTTGCAACGGTTAGCCCCTTTTAAACCAATTTCAGCCTCTTGTCCTGTGAACTAATCACTGTTTTGAATTCCCAAATTGCTGAATCTCGATTTCTTCTGAATGACTTCAGTTGTTGGTCGTGACACATGGGTTCTTCTTCAAACAGCGGGGAGTGAAGAATGGTGGAGGCGAAATGGAGTTTTCACCATTGTTGTTGTTGAGGTTTGGAGAGAGAAAGAGTAGAGAGAGTCAAGTGTGGTTAAATAACAGATCTGGACCGTCCATTCAAATCTGACGGTTGTAATAGATGCGCAGGACGACCTCCTGCCCTTTGTGCGCAGGAGCCCCCCGGGTCCAAAATACTTCATCCTTTCCTGTGCTTTGTTGAGTTTTCTTATATTATATCCATCATGTGATCTTTGTCCTGTAAATATTGTTGTACGTCTTGTATTGCCAACTGTGAGGTGGGTGGTAAAGCAAGGAGGGGAGGATTGTAACCGTATAAGGCTTTAAATGGGGAGGCTTGTAGGCTGGAATGATAGGAAGTGAAATGAAAACTCAACTAGATAAAAGCCAATTTGACCATTTTGAGGGTGCATCTCCAGTCATACACCTCAAGTAGGTTTCTAAACAAGAATTGGTTCTTTCATATTGGCCATCTATTTGTGAGTGGTAGGCTGAACTGAGAGTGAGTTTAGAGCCAAGATTAGTGAACAGGTCTTGCCAAAAGGCACTGATAAAAACCTTGTCACGATCTGATATAATAGAGATGGGAAGGCCATGAAGTTTGTATATATGTTGAAGGAAGAGTTCAGCCACATGGGATGCGTATAGGGGTGTGAAAGTGGTATGAAATGACTGTATTTTGTAAGCCTATCAACAACAACTAAGAGGACAAGGTAGTTTTGGGAAAGAGGGAGGCCTTCAATGAAGTCCATGGCAATATGTTGTCATCCATGATCAGGTATGGGAAGGGGTTGGAGCAGTCCACCATAAGGGGTCTGGTCTCCCTTATTTCTTTGGCATATATCACACTCAAAAATAAGTTATATTACCTGAGTTTTCATGTTAGGTCAGAAGAAGTATTGCTTGAGTCTTTTGTAAGTAGCAATGATACCAAAGTGTCCCCTAACAGCCGAGTGATGAAGCTCATTCATAAGCCGATTCCCGAGTCTTCCTTGTGCCCCAATGTAGATTAAGTTGTGATATTTCAGCAACCCATTGTGTAATTTATATGGTGGACAAGAGTCTTTGTTGATGCTAAGTTGTTGTACCAGTGGTTGAATAGAGTCATCTCCTGCATAGCTATCCATCACCTCTTGAATCCATTGAGAAATTGTCGAGATGGCAATGAGTTCTCTCTGGTCTTTAGTAACTTTTGAAAGTGAGTCCGTGCCCTGATCTTCAGTACACCTTGAAAGAGAGTCTACTGCTTTATTCTCAACTCCCCTTTTGTAAAATATTTCATAATCAAACCCAAGTAACTTAGATAGCCATCTTTGTTGGGTCACAGTGGTGACTTTTTGTGATAGGAAGTATTTAATACTTTGATGGTCTGTGTAAATGTAAAATTTTGAGCCCAATAGGTAGGATATCCACTTGATGATAACCATGACATCATCATCATCATCATCATCATCAAAGCCCATTCCCGAGATTTTCGGGGTCGGCTACATGAATTTTGGTTCTCCAAGCAATGCGATCTTCCCACATTTCCTCACCTAATCCAAGCTCAATGATATCTTCATTCACCGTCTTCATCCAAGTTTTCAACGGTCGTCCCCTCCGTCTACACCCTCCATTAACTTGCCAATCTAAACATTTTCTAATTGGCGCCGTGCTCGGTCTCCTCCGCACATGACCAAACCAAGTTAAACGTCTTTCTCTAATTTTTTCCTCTATGGGCGCTACACCTAAGTATCTCCTAATTCTTTCATTTCTAATCTTATCCTTACGAGTTTTACCACACATCCACCTTAACATACGCATTTCTGCTACTGCCATCCTATGCGTATGTTGTCCCGTAGTAGCCCAACATTCTGAACCATATAGCATGGCTGGTCGAACAATTGTCTTATAGCATTTCCCTTTTAGCCTTGCAGGCATCCTTCTATCGCACAATACTCCTGACGCCATTCGCCATTTCAACCAACCAGCTTTAATCCTGTGGTCTACATCTGCTCCAATAGCCCCATTCTTTTGAATTATAGACCCTAGATATCGAAAAGCCTCACACTCTGGGACCTCGACACCTTCGATCTCAATTGCATGACTTCTCCCTCTTGGTTCACACCCAAAGTTGCACACTAGATACTCCGTCTTCGAACGGCTAATTCTAAAACCTTTACTCTCTAAAGCCTCCTGCCACTTAACTAATTTCTGACCTAAACCTGCACTAGTCTCATCCATTAAGACAATATCATCTGCAAATAACATGCACCAAGGTACATCTTCTTGCAGATGTCTCGTCAACTCATCCATGACCAAAGCAAAGAGATATGGACTTAACGCCGACCCTTGATGTAGTCCTACTGTCACTGGAAATTCACTAGACATCCCACCTACTGAGCGAACACTTGTTACAACCCCTTCATACATATCCTTAATGATATCGACATAACATTGAGACACTTTCTTCCTTTCAAGCACCCACCAAATTAACTCCCTGGGGACCCTATCATATGCTTTCTCCAGATCAATAAAAACCATATGCAAACTCTTACGTGCCTCTCGATATTTTTCTACAGTTTGCCTAAGCAGGAAGATGGCCTCCGTAGTAGACCTACCTGGCATAAATCCAAATTGATTCTCCGAAATCGTGGTTAAACTCCTAAGTCTTTGTTCTATAACCCTCTCCCAAAGTTTCATCGTATGACTCATAAGCTTTATCCCTCTATAGTTCGAGCAATTCTGGATATCCCCTTTGTTCTTATAAATTGGTACCACAATGCTATGCCTCCATGAATCTGGCATTTTTCTAGTTTCCAAAATCCTATTAAATAGCTTAGTTAGCCATTGAATCCCAACTTCTCCCAGACATTTCCATGCTTCAATTGGTATATCATCCGGTCCATGACAATGGCTAGTAATTCTTTTTCATAGCTTTTGGTTTCTTGAGCCTAGGGATTTACTGAAATATGCAATTGGTTTCTCTAGTTGAGACAAAACAGCTCCCACCCCTTTAGAACATGCATCTGTTTCTAGGGTAAAATATAGGTTGAAGTTTGGGAGGCTAAGCACAGAGGACTTACACATGGCCTCTTTGAGAAGCTGAAAAGCCTTGGTTGCTTGTGTTGTCCAATGGAATGCATTCTTTTTTAGTAAGTCAATCAAAGGTTGAGCAATCAATCCATAGTCCTTGGTGAATTTCCTATAATAACCAGTGAGTCCTAGGAAACTCCTAAGTTGTTTGATGTTGATAGGAATTTTCCAAGTAATCATGCCTTCTATTTTAAAAGGGTCAACCTCTACCCCATTACAACTGATAATGTGACCTAAGTACTCTAACTTTGGTTGGAGGAATGAGCACTTGGGTAGCTTGGCATAAATAAAGTGATGTTGTAGTGTCTCTAAAAGAGTGTGGAGATGTTTCAAGTGGAGTTCTTCATTAGGACTGTTGACCAGAATATCATAAAAAAAAAAACTAATACAAATTTTTTGAGATAGGACCCAAATATATGGTTCATCAATGCCTGAAAATTTGTTGGAGCATTGGTGAGTCCAAAAGGCATCACCTTGAATTCAAAGTGTCCATGATGTTTCTTAAAGGCTGTTTTGTGGATGTCTAAGGGGTGTACTCTTATTTGGTGGCACCCTGACCTTAGGTCCAGTTTAGAGAAGATAGTAAAACCATGTAGTTCATCTAGGAGTTCATCAATGAGAGGCATAGAAAATTTATCTTTGATTGTGATGTCATTCAACCTTTTGTAGTCTACGCAAAACCTCCATGAGCCATCCTTTTTTTTTCCAGTAGTATGGGAGCTGCAAAAGGGTTGTGAGAATGTTGGATATTCCCAGCTTCTATCATTTCCTATACCAATTGTTCAATAACACTCTTTTGCATATGGGCCACCTTGTAGGGGTTTTGAGATGGAGGGAAAGAGTGTTTTTAATGGAATTTTGTGGTCTAAGTATCTTGTTGGTGGTAAGGTGGTAGGCTTTTGAAAAACTTCTTTAAAGTCTTCAAGCAAAGTGTTAAGAAAAGGATTTGGTTTCTCTGTTGGAATAGTTGCATTTAAAGAGAATAAGTGTCCAATGAAGGTTGGGGTATGTTTTTTAAAAAACTTAGTGAACCCCTTGGAGTAAATCATGCATAAGGAACCAGTGTCATTGTTACCTTGGAGAGTGATGGTTTGGCCATTAATCTTCATTGTCATTTGGAGTTTTTGCAGGTTTAAAGTGATGTCTCCAAATTGCCTTAACCAATCTTCCCCGAGTACCATGTCATAACCACCAAGTGGTAATAGTCTTACACTACCTTCAAAAGGCATTCCTTGCATTGTCCACTGTAGTCTAGGGCATATTGTTGTACTAATCAATTTTTTCCCTATTGCTACCCTAATAATCATTTGGGGTGTCAAGGTGGTAGGCCATTTAGTGTCTTTAATAACTCTGTGTCTACAAATGAGTGAGTACTTCCTGTGTCTATTAGAATAGAGATAACCCTCTTCTTTAATAATCCTCAGTTATTTCATGGTCTGGAACCAGCATATACATATGTTGACTCTTGCAAATATTTCCAGGTTTGTAAATATCTTCACAATTATAGTAAAGTCTTTTCTCCCTCCTCACTTTCATTTGAGCAGGTGTTAATCTTCTTATGGGAGGAGTATTTGCTGTAAACTTGGCAGAGTTTGAGCTGGATGAATAGGTAGGTTTGGTTGATTATTTTGCAGACTGTCCATATGAATATGGTTGTGGATTTGGTGGAATAAATGTGCCTGACTTGGTGCTGTTGTTTGAGGTATTATAGGTATAATATCTGGGGTTATTGGTAGAAGGGCCTTTATTTGGCAGCTGAAGCCTCATGCATTCTAGTTAGGGAAAATGCTTGTGAGACATGAGTAGGCTTGCATAGTTGTACCATGGACTTAACTTCAGGTTTGAGACTACTTAGGAAACTAAGGACGAAATAGTTGTCATTTAAGTGTTGATTATGTGATAGCATTAGTGACTTAAGTTCTTCAAACTTATCATAATAGTCACTAACTGATGTCTCTTGGCTGAGTTTGTAAAAAGAGTACGAAATTATTTAGCACGACTTCTTCAAATCTCACACAAAAAAACGTGAAGGGAGGATGACTGACCATAATCGGTTGGGGTCGACCAGCTTCAATTGGCACTTGTCTGCCATCTGACGCCGGAGCAAGTTGCAATAAGGCTTTTCTGGCCTCATGGTTGACGTGTTAAGGAGATTTCCTCTCGCGATGATTGTTCCGGATTTTCAATTATGAAAGTGTTCATAATTTTTTCCCTACCTTCGATTCTAGGCTTGTAGAAGAGACAAATGGTGAAAATCTCATGAAGGGAACCCAACATTTTTTCGCATAGGTGTAATTATAAGAGGCAAATTTGTAGTATAAATCATTGATGAATGATCAAGTGATAATCTTGTTTATTGGATAATGGTCACTTTGCGCAGGAGCACATTCAGCTTGCACCATCTTTCTGTTGTTTGTTTTCCTCTACAAATAATTGACCTTCCCATGAAGTCTCACTATATGATGTAACGTAGGATTAGTTTATTTATTAAATTTAGTTTAGTTGTTCGGTCGGGCCTAAGTAAGCCTAAAATAAGTAGTTATTAGCGCTTTCATAGCATTTAGGGTTAGATTGTTTGATTTGCAAGTTATGTTTAGTATAACATGGCCTATAGGCCATAGGTTGTAATTGGTTTTTGATTAATGAAGAAACTCCAACGGAAATTATTTATTTGTACTTATCTTTTATTTAGATTTATTTTACTTTGTAGTTTATATTACATTATTTGGTATCAGAGCCGAATAAGTTCTAGTTTGTTGATTTGAAGAAAATGAAGAACAAGATTTGAAGCTTAAGAAGTGAAGAAACAAAGTATGTTTGGAGAAGAGCTTGCAAAAGAAAATTCATTATTCATCACTTCTACTGTTGATCGGGCACTATTCAACATGACTGTTCCAGTAGTACACCCCAGAACCAATCAGAGCACTCCTGCAGTAAAAAAAATTGAGATTATTCTCAATACCATACCCTTGTTATTCGTACTCATACTCAAATTATTCTCCATCCCCATACCAATATCCATATAGTCTAAGCGAAACTCAAGTCTAATACCCCGCGCCCATAACCAACTTTACTATCCACAACCACAGTACACCTATGTCTCTAAACCTGAACTCGTTTCTCCTACACCACCACCTTCATTGACCACTGACGTAAACCCCATTTTCACCTCCATTGCACAACAGCTTGCGACAAGTCCAATAGCAGCTTACTACCTCACTTTAAGCATTTTTCGATGCCTGGAGTGAACAAGCAAAAACAAATTTGGAGGAGATCCAGCGAATGAGAGAAACGAGAAAACAAACAAAAGCAAGGGTATAGGAGAGGTACCGGTTCATGATCAATGTATTTGACATTAAAATGAGAACACTTCAAGAAATATTGGAGAAAATTGCACTGAAACAAATGCGAAAAAAAAAGTCGCACCATTATGTTTATTAGTATCCCTCCCGCTTTTTTAGGAAGTTAAGGGCACCATCACACGTATTCAATTTTCGAAATTAATGTGGGACATTTGAATCTACGACTTATTTCCTTTTTTAGCAAACAAAGGATGTTCTACAAAAGCAGGAGGAGTGGGTGACGATGATTATGTTGACCAAAATTGGGAATTTTTTGTTATATGAGCTTATGGCCATGATTTTGCTCAACGGGTTTGTTTCATATTATGATCTTTGAATTAGCTTGCAACTTTTCTGAGTTGGTGTTTTATATGGCAAGTGTGTATCGCGGCAAGTTCTGATGTCGTCTACTTCGAGTGCATTTCGCCTTGTGTTCTATAACGAGTTGTTTATGTTTGGCAAACTTCTTCGCCTTCAAGCTCGAGGACGAGCTTCTTCAAGTCGGGGAGGATGATGTAACGTGGGATTAGTTTATTTATTTAATTAAGTTTAGTTGTTGGGTCGGGCTTAAGTAAGCCCATTAGAATAAGTGGAGATTGGGGCTCCCATAACATTTAGGGTTAGATCGCTTGATTTGCAAGTTAGGATTAGTATAAGTGGAGATTGTAATTGTTTTTGATGAATAAAGAAACTCGACTGGAGATTATTTAGTTTTATTATCTTTTATTTAGATTTATTTTAGTTTGTAACACCCAAACCCCGAAGAGGAGATGTGAAAGTCAAGGTGACAGTTATGACTTAGGAAGTCGCCCAAGGCTTAAACTCCACACCTATTCCATGGATGATTAATTTGGAACAATGTCAGTGGTATCTACTACGCTGTATTATGTATCAAAGCCAAGGATGGCCCATCTTGACACCCCAAATGACAAGGAGGAGATGTGGTTAGAAAGACACTTGGCCAAAAACAAGGTGAAGATTGTTGGGATTTAACCAACTATGTGAATGAAAAAGAAGATAAAGAAAAACAAGAGAGAGTGTAATCTCTTAGAACTCTGATGTGTAAAGAACTTACTTCATTCACCTTGATTGAAACCAAATAATACATGGGTTTAAATAGGACTCATATGACCACTTAGTAAAAGATACATCTCTTAGTAAAAGACACTTAGTAATACTAAAAGACACACTGGAACACCAAAAGACACATCTCTTCTAGAACTAGTCTAGATTAATCTCTAACATCCCTCCTTAAGCTAGACTATCACCATTCCAAGCTTCTTCTTCAACTTGTTGAATGTGTCGGTCTTCAAAGCTTTAGTGAAAATATCAGCAACTTGATCTTGAGATCTGCAAAATTTCATACTAATATGTCCCTCCTTAACCAAGTCTAGAATGAAATGATATTTAATCCTTATATGCTTGCTTTTGCCATGAAAAATCGGATTCTTTGTAAGTGAAATAGCCGAACTGTTATCACAAAACAGTGTAGGAGAACTAACAGGTCCATGCTTGAGTTCACTCAAAACCCAAATCAACCAAAGTGCTTGACAAGATGCAAAAGCCAGTGAGACATATTCGGACTCGGTTGTAGAGAGAGTCACAATAGCTTGCTTTTTAGATGCCCATGAGATTGCGCCGGAACCAATATTAAAAACATATCCGGAAGTGCTTTTACTATCATCAACACTTCCTCCCCAATCACTATCACAATAACCTACCAAACTTGGTTCTTCAACTTTCGTGAATTGAATGCCTTCATGAATTGTTCCACTCACATACCTTAAGACTCTTTTTCCAGCTTCCCAATGATTTTGCCTAGGAGATTCCATGAATCTACTAAGCATACTCACCGCAAACATAAGATCGGGTCTAGTGGAAGTCAAGTACATAAGACTACCAACAAGACTTCTATAAAGAGTTCCATCAACATGCCTATTGTCTTCACATTTGCTTAGCTTC
This sequence comes from Berberis vulgaris, assembly GCA_963556465.1. Lineage (NCBI taxonomy): Eukaryota > Viridiplantae > Streptophyta > Magnoliopsida > Ranunculales > Berberidaceae > Berberis > Berberis vulgaris. The sequence continues at coordinate 73,553,260 of OY747124.1, read as the reverse complement.
AAACCAGCCTCCATAGGTGTGCTAATTGGTAGTGCGCCCTCCATTCTAAACTTTCTTAATAAATCTTTTGCATACTTTCGTTGAGTGATGATAATCCCATCTCTTTGTTGTTTAACTTCAATGCCCAAGAAATAATGAAGTAGTCCCATGTCGGTCATTTCGAACTCATTCATCATAGCTTTCTTGAAATCTTCATTCATACTTGAACAACTTCCGGTGAAGATTAAATCATCAACATATAAGCATACTATCAAAAACTCACCATGAGATCCTTCCTTGGTGTATAGAGTATGTTCAAATGGACATCTTTTAAAACCATTCTTCAAAAAATAGCCATCAATACGACTATACCATTTTGGGCCAGGATATGTACCACGTCGCCATGGCAGTGATAAAAGAAGAGATCCTGGAGTGTCGACTTACTCCAATAGCATGGGGTGGTTAAGTGGGATGTTACGTTACACATTGTGAGTTTTGACGGGGGAGGGGGCTTATGTAGTCATATATTGCTCAATACTTTAGATGAAACTTGTAATTTTCTCTTTCATTCTCAAATTTTGTGCAAGTTATATAGGGAAAACATCTGTGAGATTATGCATGTTGTTTAACTGTATCTCATTATGATTATCCTGATTTTGTACTCAAGAGAACTCTCTTATTGGCTTTGATTAATATTTAGTTGGGGGAGATCCTACTTAAAAAGAGACTTCTTTCATCTCATGGGAGCAAAGATGGGAGACAAAGTGTTGCTTCTTGTTGCCGAAGATGGAGATGAACTGGTTGCTGGTGCTCTTAATCTTATCGGAGGAACGGCCGCTTGTGGGGATGTCTCCCACAAGTTTATTATCCAAGTTTGCATTTTGAAGCGTGCTACTACCAGGTATGTGTTTTACTTTTCTGTTCCATGAATGGAGGTGAAACTTGTACTCCATAGCTCAATTTTCGAAGCATCCTCCAAAATTTACCAAAGATAAGGGTGAGTCAACTTGGAAATATTCTGCATCAGATTGAACACATCAACACCACCCATGCATTATAGAGACCATAAGACAGCCCCGGCTTCAAAAAGAGAACCCTGTGAAAAAACTAATTTAGTACTAGATTTCTTTCTCTTGAGCATGAGCCAACTTGGTAACATGGGGCTATTCCCCTAGGAATATTTGGAAGTTTTCTGTTTAAGGTTCTGGTGAACTTGTAGAATATGTTTCTGTTCAATTCCCTTGATTCTTTCGTAATCTTTGTCTCACTTGATTTAAAGTTTAAAACCAAATGAAATGGGTTAGGTTGTAATTCATTCATAAGATTTGAATTCTACATTTAAAGAAGAATTTATGGTGGGATTCACATTATCAGGTCATACACTAGTATATGCAAGAACAGGAAATTAAGATTATGTGATCACGTTGCCACAAGAACTTTGCCAGTGAACATTGCACAAATTTGAAGGGGTAAAGACAGAAAAAACATTGTTAAAGGCTTATTGCATTTTGTTCGCCACCTGCTGTCAATGTCAAATAAATAATTATTTTAATAAATTGCCCATTTTTAAGCAGCTATGAGGAGGATTTTTTAATAAACAAAATTAGGGCACTAGATTTGTGAATGAGTGTCATTCTAATGTTCTGCATTGATGGTGTGAAAGTTAAAGTAATGCCTCTTTTATGCCATTGCACTAGATTTACCTAACTTTGTTCACAACCAGAACTCTTGAAAGATTCAGCGTGGTTACCTAGCTACCTACGCCCTTACAGTTGCCATTACATTCCGGATGATCCTTTTATGAAAGTTATAGAGGACTTTCTAGTGCGTGAGAGAAATCAGGTATAATTACTATCTCAATAAAAAAAAAATTTTTTTTTTTTTTGAGCTTCCCAATTAGAAGAATTAAATTTCCCCCTGCATAAAGTAATGTGTTGAAGCATATACTGTATACAAAGACACGTCAAGCAGATGGGGGCAGTAACAAAGGTGTCTTAGGATCTAGACAATGCACATATATCATTTTCATAGTCATACCTGATTTGTAAGATACCTGAAACTTGGAAGAAGCAATTAAAAGCTTTAAAAAAAGGGTTCATACAGGTAATAGAGGATGGCGCTAGAAAGAATAGAATAACAAGTTATTAAACAAGGAACACTTACATTGCCAATAGAGATGTCTAACCGTTTCTCTGTTCTTTGGGCAGAAGAAACCAAGACGTGAGAATAATGTATTTTGGGTTTGCCTTGTTCTGGATGTTCTGTATCTACGTTGCTAGAATATGTAATCAAGGTTCATCGTATGGTGGATGCTGCCCAACGTCATGCAATAAAAAGGATGAGAGAACTATTGTGCTGTAGTCGTCGAGGTGACGGACTTGGTCCAGTTACCCGGTACATGTAATTCATCCTTAGAAGGGTCAATCCTATACCATATTATGTTCACAGATATGTACCTTGATAGAAAAAGTTATTCCCTGTGCATCACAACTTCAAAGAAGTGAGAAGTTAGTTACTCCTAAGAAAAATGGAGATTTGAGCACTAGAAAGATTAGAGAGAAGAACTGCTCTCTCCGGAAGGAAATATAGTGGCTTGGTACAGAAGAAAATTTATCATGGTAGTCGCAGCAGCAGCAGAATATGAAGGGTCCAAAGAACAGCAATTTTTTTCAGGGTCTTACTAGTATATGATCTCGACAACATGCCTGCAAATAGCATTATATGCATGCCTCACATTTTTAATTCTATCTATTTGTTGTTGCAGATGAAGCATGTCATGCAAGTATTGCATGATTCTGGTCCCTTCAAGGACGACATACAGTAAAACTTGGATGGTCGTGATCTTGATTAAATTTGTAAAGATAACTTATGTGCTGAAGGGCTCCATAAGGAAACAGTAGATATGTATATGACTATAATGCTGTAAAAGAATATGGTGGCTCTTGCCATTGTATGAGGTCTGAAATATAAGCAATCCAATGCCACCTCCAAAGGGCTGAAACTAGGGGTGGGCAAAAACCGATTTAAATTCGGTTAATCGACCGAACTGGTTTTTAAATTCGGTTTGGTAACTGAACCAAAATATGAGTAGAAATAAAATAATTTAAACCGAACCGATTATAAACGGTTTGAAATCGGTCTACGGTTTTGAACCGAATTGAATAATAATCGAACCGACTGAATAATTATATATATATATATATATATAAAACAGGTAGGTATCAATACCTTATTAGCGCAACAAATGCATTGCAATGCATCCTGCTGTTGCACTGAATCATCCTTTTTTTTTCCAATTTTGGGTTAAAAATTGGGTCTTTCAAAAAATTGAACATGTTTTAATGAAAAAATTTCAAGTGCTTGAGCCCGAAATTTTGGCCCAATCGATCCAAAATTCAGTTAAACTGATTTCATTGGTTTACAAATACAAATTTTGGTTTCGGTTTGGGTTTTGGGTAAATCGGTTCGGGGCTTAAAACCGAACCAAACCAACATTGCCCACCCCTAGCTAAAATGAAGGAATATGAGGTTGATGTGGAAGCATTTTGCTTAAGTGAATTATTTTCAGGCACGACTCATGATTTATTAGCAACAAAATTTGTTTTGTATGTCCAGGTCAATTATTGAAATACTCAAAAATGAACAATCGACAAGATACAACCATCCTATAGCTGTAGAAAGTTGTGTACAAAAGTTAAATAGTATGTACAAAAGCTAAGCCAAATTGTTATTGTAATCTAGAAACTGTAGAATGTCGCATTTTCTTTTACCTGCAAAATCTAGGGTTAAAAACCGAATCGTCGGTTCGGTTTTTCACCTAAATCGTGAATCGAGCTGACAATTAACAAAACCGATCCAAAACCGAATCAATTCTAATTTATGCAAACCGTAACTGAATTGAACCGACTAAAATCAAACCAAAACGAAAATAAAACCTAACCGACCGACTATTTTAAACATATTATATTATTTATATATAAAATATATATTATTTATTATATATATTCAGTCGGTTAAAATCACATAGAAACCAAAAATTGAACTGACCATTTCGGTTTTGAATTTTTTTAAACCGAAATCGATCAAAACTGAATTTAAGCCGAACCAATCGGTTCGGTCGGTTTGATCGATTTGATTGGTTTTTTGTTCAGTCCTATCAAAATCTCTCGGGTATTTGGAAAACAATCAACTATTAAAAAGTGCAACTTAAATAATTAAGAGTTTTTTTTAGTTTGACACTCATTAGTTTATATCTATTAAAGTTTCGCTCTCGTTTTGAAAATTATTTGAGTCCAACTCTCATTTTTTAACGGAACAGTTAAGTCCACGTCATTCACCGGTCAAGATTAAATTTTAGACCATTTTGCTCTTACCTTAAGTTAAACTAAGGAATGAGATTTTGCTAAAATCACAAAACAATTTTTCATTAAACCTCCTCCTCCTTACAATGCTCCTCCTTTCTCCTCTTGTTATTATTCCTAAATAGCTCAATCATAATTGCATCTCTTTTATCATGCACTGTAACGGATGAATTAATGGGGATTACAAATCAGAGTGGGCAAGTTGCTTACTTGCTTGACCCAAAAAGTGGGATATATTATTATATTATTATCAATGTGGAATAGATATTTTGATTGATTTTGTAATTTGTATAACAGAAATTCTAAGTGTCGAGGAAATGAGCGAGGAAACCAGCGAGGGAAATGAGGTGGAGGGGGTGGAAACCGTTCACCCCCCTCGAGATGTGCGCGCGAAAAGTCAACGCACACATCCCGAGGGGGTGAACGGTTTCCACCCCCTCCACCTCATTTCCCTCGCTCGTTTCCTTGCTCGTTTCCTCGACAGATGGTGGTATTGTGAGGAGGAACTCTTTGGTCATGTTGATAGGATGTTAATAAGAAGAGTTTTGGTCATCAGAAAAGAACAAAAAAGGCTCCACTGGTTGGAATATGAGAAAGAATTAGCAAAGGAAGTAAGGCATAAGTCTTTCAACTTCTTACATTTTTACTCAATGAGCCTCGTTCCAAAGATTGATGTGATTCTCTACTATGTGACACATTTATTAATGCCAGCAACATTGACATAAAAAAAGCTATGAGTAATTCTACAGGCCTGGGTCCCCCTGCCTGCCTGGTTGCTGTCTGGGGGGCAAAAATACTTTTCCCCCTCCCCCTCTTTAAACACATTTTCCAAAAAAGTTGTTAAAGAGTGGGGGCAAAAGTGTATTTTCGCCCCCCTCCAGGCAGCAGCCTCGCTGGTTTTCCCAGGCCAGGAAGAATTTCGGAAAAGCCATATACTCCTAGAGTTTAATTAAAGAGAGACGATTATGATTGAGTTATTTAGGAGCAAGAACGCAAGGAGGAGGGAGGAGGTTGAACGAAAAATTATTTTGTGATTTTGGCAAAATCTCATTCTTTAATTTAACCTAAGGTAAGGGCAAAAGGGTTCAAAAATTAATATTGATCGATCAATGATGTGGACTTAATTGTTTAGTTAGAAAATGAGGGTTAGACTCAAATAGTTTTCAAAACAATGGCCAAATTCTAATGAGTGTCAAACTCAAAAAAAAAAACCCAATAATTAAATAAGGGAGTCGTTACGTGTATCCGACTATTTGGCTCAGTTGCACAAATATTTTGCGATGTTTCGACTTTATTGCACCAACCTAAAAGATGTAATCAACTTACTTTTTTTTAATAAATGAAAACAATTTGGTGATGAAATTTTCTCGTTTAGGAGCGTCAATAAATAAATTATAAGAAATATAAGTGGCTGCAACTATTAAAAAAAATACATTAAAACCCAAGAATTCTACATCTAAAAATTTATACGACCATAGTGTTTGATGATGGAATTTGGGTTTAATAAGTATTTTTTATCAACCCATCTGTATTTGATGAGCACATTATACTCTTCTACACTTATAATTTTTTTTACACAACCTACTATAATGTTTGTTATTTATTGTAGAGCTTGTGACGATAGATGTTTGTACGCAAATTTATAAGTTAAGAGTTCGTGACTAAAGTTTAGTTTTGTTAATAACATTTATTTTTGTCAAGAACAACTAATGCTCACAAACGAGAAAAATTTAACCACCTAATATTTTTTTTGATAAAAAATGGAAATTGGTGTTACATATTTTAAATAAGTGCAATAAAACCGAAACATCCTAAAATATCGGTGCAACAAAAAATTAGTGCAACGAGCCAAATAGTCAGATACAACTCCCTTAAATAAATGTCAAACAGTCCATACAGTCTTATCCATTATTTTATATGATTTTTATTAACAATCTAGCCTCCGGAGTTCATCCTCAAATAACGTGCCTATGATAAGGATGAATGAATCTGATAAAGTCACAGAATCTGAGCCTAGGAGAAGTAAACGGAAATGAACTTCAAATACCTTTGGCCCCGATTACTATGTCTTTTCAGTCGAGGAGGATCCCCTTAGCTTTCAAGAAGCCTTATCCTCTATAGATGCAATTGAAAAGGTCATGAGGTACCTGAAGAGGACTAAGAACCTCGGATTAAATTATCAGAAGTTTCCCGCTGTCCTTGAAGGATATAGCGATGCTGATTGGAACACCCTTTCAGATGACTCCAAAGCCACCAGTGGCTATATTTTCAATATAGCTGGTGGAGTTGTTTCTTAGAAATCGAAGAAACAAACCATTCTGGCACAGTCCACGATGGAGTCAGAGATGATAGCACTAGCCACGGCTAGTGAAGAAGTAGGTTGGCTAAGAAACCTGCTAGCAGAGATCCCTTTATGGGAAAGACCGATTCCAGCTGTCTTGATCCATTGCGATAGTACCGCGGCTATTGCAAAAATACAGAACCGTTATTATAACGGCAAGAAACGACAAATACGTCGTAAGCATAGTACAGTTAGAGAGTTTCTATCTACTGGTGCTGTGAGAGTGGATCATGTACGAACTGATGCGAACTTGGATGATCCATTGACGAAAGGATTAGCTAGAGAGAACGTTTTCAAAACCTCGAAAGGAATGGGACTAAAGCCCTTAGATTGATGAGTTATTCATGACGGTAACCCAACCTATAGACTGGAGATCCCAAGAAATAGGTTCAATGGGTAATAACAAGTCGTGAATGATATAATGTGAATCATGCTGACAAAATAGCAAACTCATTCCTAGATTAAAGCATGAATTCCTGAAGCGATAGTAGGATGAGTTAAAAACTCTTAATGAGGTTTATACTCTAAGTGGAGTGGAGTACCTAGCTACAGGAGTACTCTTGATAGACTCACCTAAGTGATTGTGAAAGTTTGGCCGCTTCCTATGGAATTTGTGGGAAAAATTCCTAGAGCCTTCACTATACTGGGATATACGTGCATGGTCGTAAGGCACGGGCTTTTTAGACTTCACCCTGTTAAGGTTGTGCGTGTAATGTCTGTTAGAGATAGAGTTCAAAACTACGAGTTACTCTAGTATAATCTAAAGCATGAACACTACGCAAGAGTTCAAGTCAAAAGACATTTTTGCTTATGCGCAATCTTATATTTTATAGATTGCTCGATGAACATTGTTTTTAAAAATCCAAGTGGGGGATTGTTGAAAATATGGTTTTTTAAATAAAATAAAATGGGTGTGTATCTGGTTTCGATCTCTGGATCTCTATTTAATTTTAGTCCCACATCTTCTACACAACTCATTGTGGTAGAGTTTATAAGGAGATTGTTTGGATTTTGGTTTGGACCCCTTGGGGGTACCACACTTTTGTGAGGAGGGGAGAGATAGACTCTCGCGCCCGCCGCCGCCGCCGTCCGTCCGGTCGGGTCATTAAAAGAGCAACCCATTCTTTTTGCTAAAAATTTATTTAAATGAAAATAAATTTTGAATTTCTAAAGAGGGAATGAATCTAGACGAGATTCTGTCCATGAATCTAGACGTCTTCCTATTGCCATGTTTTCCACGTTTTTTTTAAAGTGCGATTGCGTTTGGATTTTCCCCACGTTTTCCATGCATTTGTTGTGCAAATGAACATAGTCGAGTTTTTTGTTTTGTCAATGCATTTATCCGGATTCTCCTTATAAATACAACACAAAGTTAGAGTTTAGAAATATAAGAAGAAAACAAAAGAAAACGTATTTTGCAAACAAAAGCATTTCGTTTTGCAATTAGAGAGAACAACTATTTTCCCTTTTGCAATTAGTTAATTCATTTTGTATTTCAATTAAAGAATTGTTTTTCGCTTTGTTAAATTATTTACAATGTTTTGGTGATTCCGAGCAAAACAATAGTTTAAGGGTGACTAGTATTCCATTCATCAATAGTGCAATTGTTTGAACGAGACAAAGAAGATTCTGGGCTGTTTTATCCTGGGGACGGCGGGGCTAACACACTGCTTGCACAATTTTGGGCAGAGCCGCGAAACGTCTTAAAGAGAGCGACCTAGTCCGCGACTCAACCCAAGAATAATTGGTACCTTCGTTATCACCTTTCAAAACAGTCTTATACGGAACCTTGCTTGTTATCTTGAACACAAGACTTGGCCCTCTGCTAGATTCCCGTCCATTTGCCTTTGTCTTTTTATCCTTGGAACTCTTTTGGGGAGGCTCTTCTTCATCTGAAACCTCTTGTATATTACATTCCTGCACAATATGTAGATTAGATATGAACTAACAGCATTGGCAACTAGATAGTCTCTTTTGCCCTCAGTGTAAGCTAACAAAAGGGAAAGTTTGTTCATGTGCTACATCCATGGACAGTGGGCACTCCTTAGTCACTGCATAACAGTATCTAATTTGCTCCATCACATTAGCCATGATAAATGTAGCTTACATATGATATATATTTAGAGATACAAGGGTGCTTGTAATCATGTCATTCATAATTTTACTTGGGCAAAACTGCATAATAGGGTGTTTATTACGATATTATTGTGACTAAAATAGGAGAGTTTATTGTGCATATCTTTTGAGAAATATTTTTCCTTAAGATAGTATTTGTATTTTAGGTAAATATATCTTTGTGATTAGGAGGATTTTTTTGGGAGATCAACCAAGCCTTGGAGAGCAAGGTTCTTGGCAATATTTTGTACTATATATATTTCATTATTGTGAATGAGAAAAGCAAGAAAATTGGGTGGAGAATTTGTCATGGTATCAGAGCATAGGGAGATCCTAGGGCAAACACAATTTTTTTTTCTTGTCTCTCAGTACTATAGCCTCCACGAGAGATCATGGCTGGCGGAGAGGGAGAAAAGAAAGGAGATGGTGACAAGAAGAACTCGCAGGGGCTGGCGGGTGCGACCGAAGCAGCGGATCTTGCGGGTGTTTCAGCAACGCAACTGCAGCAACTTCTTGATCTTTTGAACTTGGCCAAAACAAAAGATCAACTGTATGGTAAGAACAGTAGTTTTAGTTGGATTATCGACATAGGAGCGTCGAACCATGTGACATGTGACTTATCTATTTTGAGAAATGTGAGAAAGGTGAAAAATTGCCCGGTGGGATTGCCGGATGGAAACACGACAGAAGCAAACCACGAGGGGAGTGTCGTGTTGCCAGGAGGATTGATGCTTGATAATGTGCTTTATGTCCCACAATTAACATGCAATTTAATTTCTGTGACTCAATTAATCGATGAATCAAATTGCGTTGTCCAATTCACTAATAATATTTGTGTTATACAGGACCAACCGACGAGGCAGGTGATTGGAGCGGGTGAAAGATTGGATGGACTTTATTTTTTTCGTGGTGTTCCTCAAGTGAAGGTCTTGATAGTGGATGGTGATTCGTCGTTCGAGTTATGGCATCAACGAATGGGGCATCCGTCGAAGAAAATATTGAAGATGATACCGGCTGTGAGCCATTCTTGTAGGACACATAATAAAGCTTGTGAGGTATGTCCGCGTGCAAAGCAACCTCGGTCTAGGTTTCCCATTAGTACGAATAAAGCTGGTAGGATTTTTGAACTTGTTCATTTGGATTTGTGGGGGCCTTACAAGGCTCGTTCTTCTTGTGGGGCTACCTATTTTTTGACAATAGTAGATGATTTTTCAAGAGGAGTTTGGGTATATTTATTATGCAATAAAATGGAAGTTGAATCTATGTTTCTTAATTTTGTTGCCATGGTTGAACGACAATTTGAACAAGTAATAAAACGTGTGAGAAGTGACAATGCGACCGAGTTTAATTGTTTGCATGATTATTTTCAAAATAATGGAATTATTTTTTAGACTTCTTGTGTTGGGACTCCACAACAAAATGGGAGGGTTGAGAGAAAACACCAACATATTTTAAATGTGGCTAGAGCATTAAGATTTCAAGGAAACTTACCAATCAAATTTTGGGGAGAATGTGTGTTGGCAGCATGTCACTTGATTAATAGAACACCCTCTACTTTACTTAAGACTAAATCGCCATATGAATTTGCTCATAATCAACGACACCACGATGATAAATTTGCAAGTAGGAGCCGTAAATGTATCTTTGTTGGCTATCCATTTGGGAAGAAAGGTTGGAAATTGTATGATTTAGAAACACATGAGTACTTTGTATCGAGGGATGTGAAGTTCTTTGAGAACGAATTTCCTTTTGCGACAAACCAACCACGGACTGTGGTGACTCCTATGCTGGCGAACAATGAGGATGGGGCATGGAGTGAGGATGAGGGTGTCGATGAGTGTGATGTGTGTGTTGAGGGGGGGAAGGAGGCCGCGTCCACCCTCGAAGGGGAGTCGGGTGCTGCGGTGCAGCCTGTGCAGCAGCCTGCACAGGAGGACGTGCGTGATGAGGGCTGGAGAATACGGTGGGGGAGCAAGGTGTGCAAGTTGACGGTGAGCTAGGGCGAGGAAAACGAGCCAAAACTCCTTCAACACGGTATTGTGATTTTGTTACTCATACTATACGGAAAATAAGTCCATCTGAGAATTCATCTACTCCTTCATCTTCCTCAGGTACGCCCTATCCTATAACATATTTTGTGAATTGTGAACGTTTTTCTGTGAGACATAGGAATTTTCTTTCAGCAGTGACAGTGGGACATGAGCCAAAGCATTTTAAAGAAGCCATGAAAGACCCAGGATGGCGAGATGTGATGGGTAAGGAGATACGAGCCCTTGAAAACAATGAGACTTGGGTAATGGAGACTCTTCCACCCGGAAAGAAAGCACTAGGGGGCCAGTGGATATATAAAATTAAGTATAAGTCTGATGGCAGCATAGAGTGACTCAAAGCAAGACTTGTGATCTATGGCAATCATCAGGTGGAAGGAATTGACTATAACGAGACATTTGCTCCTGTGGCAAAAATGGTGACGGTTCGTATTTTTCTTGCAATTGCTGCTATTAAAAATTGGGAGGTACATCAAATGGATGTGCATAATGCTTTCCTTCACGGTGACTTAAGTGAGGAGGTTTATATGAAGGTTCCTCCAGATTTCAAGAATACAAATCCTAACATGGTTTGTAGGTTGAAAAAATCGTTGTATGGTCTAAAACAAGCTCCCCGATGTTGGTTTGCGAAACTGTCAACAGCGTTGAAGAATTATGGATTTGTGCAACCTATTCCGATTATTCATTATTTGGGTTGTGCAGGGGAAGAACTCAGATCAACGTGTTAGTTTATGTTGATGACTTGATTATTGCAGGAAATGATAAGGTTGCATTGACAACTCTTAAAGATTACCTTGGCAGGTGCTTTCATATGAAGGATTTTGGAGTTTTGAAATATTTCTTAGGGCTAGAGGTAGCCCGTAATCCATAAGGTATCTTTCTTTGCCAAAGAAAATACACACTCGAGATCATTTCTGAAACGGGTTTATTGGGAGCAAAGCCTGCGGCATTCCCTATGGAACAAAATCACAATTTGGCCCTTGCAAAGGGTGAATTTCTTGCGGATCCGGCGCCGTATAGGCGACTTGTAGGAAGATTGATTTACTTGTCTGTGACGAGACCTGATCTTGCATATTCGGTTCATATTTTGTCACAATTTATGCAACAACCTCGTGAGGATCATTGGGAGGCGGCTCTCAGGGTCGTGAGATATTTGAAGAAGAGTCTGGGGCAAGGGATTTTGCTTCGTGCTGACAGTGACCTAAGTCTAGATGGGTGGTGTGACTCAAATTGGGCTAGTTGTCCACTTACGCGGTGTTCCTTGACAGGATGGTTCGTGTTACTTGGTTTTTCTCCTGTGTCGTGGAAGACCAAGAAGCGACAAACAATGTCTAGATCGTCTGCGGAGGCTGAGTATAGATCAATGGCGGCAACAATGTGTGAGTTAAAGTGGCTTAAACAACTTTTGGGTGACTTGGGTGTGCGACATCCGCAGGGTATGAAGTTGTATTGTGATAGTCAGTCGGCGTTGTACATTGCTCAAAATCCAGTTTTTCAAGAAAAAACAAAGCATATAGAGGCAGACTGTCATTTTGTTCGAGATGCAGTGACTGAAGGGATGATTTTTCCAGCTTATGTTTTCCACTAGTGTTCAATTGGCAGACATCTTTACAAAAGCGTTGGGGAAAGCAAAATTTGAGTTTCTACTTCACAGGTTGGGCGTTCGAGATCTACACGCTCCAACTTGAGGGGGGGTATTACGATATTATTGTGACTAAAATAGGAGAGTTTATTGTGCATATCTTTTGAGAAATATTTTCCCTTAAGATAGTATTTGTATTTTAGGTAAATATATCTTTGTGATTAGGAGGATTTTTAGAAAATCATATTTTTGTGATTAGGAGGATTTTTTTGGGAGATCAACCAAGCCTTGGAGAGCAAGGTTCTTGGCAATATTTTGTACTATATATATTTCATTATTGTGAATGAGAAAAGCAAGAAAATTGGGTGAAAAATTTGTCAGTGTTACTTAAACATAATGTTACAGCAACAGTTTAAAAAGTCGGAGTATTTTACAGTTACATGGGAAATTTAAAATATTTGTGACGTAATAAAGAACAGTTTTAACACTTGCACCAAACGCTGACCTCCAAGTACGAAGACGAAAAAGATTGTCTAATACGCGCTTCCTTTGACATGGAGATTTATTAATGTTTTGGCTCTGTGTCCCATGCTGCATGTTGGGCACGTGTATGCCACTTTGTGTTCTAGAATTCCTTTAAATATTCGAGTGAAACCTTTCTTAAAAGACTCGAGCTTTTGAGTAAATAGTTTACAGGTATATCCATCTAGGTGGTGACATGGAATTCATAAAACACCATCAAATGATGACATCATTCGGGACAATAGATGAAAATAAATAAATGCAGATACTCTATATACCTCCAAAATAATCACACCACGATAATGTCTTTCCTCTTGCTTTTCGTATATCCAAGCTGAAACAAAACATTGTCGTTGCACAATCAATCATGTTAGCAAAACATGCAATAGAAGTTTAGCCGCACTGTTAACAATTTTAACATTCAAGAGGATATGCTGTAGATGTTCCTCAAGTGAGTTGGAAGACTGTACTACCCACCTTGGCTTTTTTTGAATCTAAGACAAACCATTTCCTGCTCCAGCCATCAGCTTTTGAGCTTTTCTTTAACAAATAGCCTGTAAATACAGATTTATCATATACGGCAAAAAACTATGCTGGCAAAAAATAATCGCCATGTTAAAATTCTGATTCTTAAGATTAAATCTCTCAACAGTATGTTAAAGAAAAACTACATGCACAAATGTAATTACGTGTCTGATTAAAACATTGAAAAGTTTCAAAACTCTGGTTTCTGACAAAATATGCTGTAGATGTTCCCTAGTGAGAAGACAGTATTTAGGAAAAGTTGGGGGACTCCGCCGTTCAGTTTTGGTAGAGAGATTCGAGAATAGTTAGGGTTTTTAGCAAAGAAATGTTTACGGTTTACCGCTGCTGCGATAATGCCATTAGGTTCATGCAGACATTCATCAAAAGCGAATACAGATAAGATGTGAAAAAATAAATGTGCAGATGATTATTGCAAACATTTGTTTATGTAGGTAAGGGGAATGGGCCTTGAATTACAAGAAGCAAAGTGGTTGTGGACCAGACAACCAACAAGATAGATAATCAGGATTGATCAAAAACCTTTATGTAAGGCAGTCTTAACATCCATTTGTTGCTGGCCCTATTTGATGTTGGATTCTAACATAATTTGCTAAGTAATATGAGAATATTAACAGGTGATGCTGTTGTTTGAGATGCTTGTGCTTTGGACGATCCCGATTGATTAATACATGCGATAAAATCCCACGCAACATAGAAATAATCAGTTTGTTGACACACACCTTCAGTTCTCTCTCCACCAGGACCAGCAGTTTTCAGAGCAGATCCCTCGTGTGTATCTTTCTCCTGTTGACCAGGTTTCTCCTTCATAGATTTCAAGCTTCCTCCTGTTTGTTGACCTATTTGAGGGTTCGTTGCCTAAAAATGTACAGCATATAATCAACAATGAGTAAACCAAGACACTAACCATGCACAGGGTTTCTAAATATGCTAACCTTAAGCCAGTTCATGCAGGCTGTAACCATTAGACGATTGTGTACAAATGTCAACACGTAAAAGCACTAGGAATTGCGTCTGTACATACCAATTTAATACTAACTGTGCTCAATACGGGACTAGCATTACAACATAAACCATAAATTGCTTCAGTAGATTATTTTCTACCTATTTCCATGCTTACCCGCCTGTCCCTGTAATTTTCAAGATAATGCCATGCTGTTATTAGATCTAAAATCTATAATAATAATTTCACTCTATATGTTGTATACCTTGAGGCACGGATCTACTAGGGGTCAAGTGGGCACTGACTTTTAAATATTTTTTTGTTATTTGCGATTTGCAGACGCTCCGATGCGGGTGACGCCATCCCGTCCCACCCCTTCTTCTTTTTCTCTTCCTCCATTCTCTGTGACGTCGACGATCCTGCTCCGCCCCCTTTTTTCTTCCCCCTCTATCTATTTACTACGAGACTGACAACCAATCCGCCTCCTCCTCTTTATCTCCATATTTTTCTGCTTGATTTATTTCCCTTTTCCACCATTGCCACTAGCAATCTCAACATCTCTTGTCTACTTTAAGAAATAAAATAGTTCTTTTTTTAGTATTTTCTCGAGATGAATTTGTATATCGAGGTCTAGTTTTTTATTTTATTCATATGATTTTTCTGAAGATACATGAAAAATTTGACCCATTAATTTTTCCTCAAAATACAGGCTTGTATCTCGAGATTCATCCATAGGTTATTGTTTGAAGGCATCTTGGTAATCAACGTGAGCCTTTTGATAGTCAACACACGTTGATTGCTAATTCTGAGGGAGACTGCAACAATGATTAATGTCGGGGTAACATTTAATTAGTTATTTTTTATAGGGCACAAATCACAAATAACAAAAAAAATTATAAACATATAATTTACATTTGAAATTAATTTTTGCCCTTTAATCTTATATACTAATTTGAATTGGCCTCTATAAATCTATCTTTTGCGCTTTTACAAAATAGCTTGTTGGATCTATTTTCTTCCCATATAAATTAAATGGAGTTTTGTTTAGAAATTGGTGTTTTATATAGTTATTTATGTATTATTCAAATTAAAAAAAATCTATTAAGTAATTATTATTATATTATTATTAATTAACTATGATTCGTTCGCCCCCCTTCAACAAAAATCCTGGCTCCGTCACTGTATACCTTCAAACGAGAGCTTTGTAAAATAGCAACATGAGTTCATTTGCACAATTCAAAACAGTGTTTGCTTCTTTTATAATTTCCAACTCTCTTTTTCTAGTTTAGGACACATATTTTCTTTTCTTTGAATCAACGAGTCTAGCGTGACATTTTTTTTCTTTTTACTTTTCTTTTAATCAATGTGTCCAGCATGACATTTTTTTCCTTTTTACTTTTCTTTGAATTTTTTGTAATATTATTCTTCTGAATTTAAAATAACAATAGAGCAAAACTGAAAGATTTAGGGTAATTGTTTTATGTATTCTCATTAACCCAATGAAAGATATTTATACAAGAAGCACAACAGTAGCTTCCCTAATTTCGCATAATACCTAGCGATAGTTTAGGAAATATTAAACTTCTTTGAGAAAGTAGTTTCCTATAACAAAGCAAGTATCCATATATAGTCTATCCTAGAATAAAGGAATAAACCACCTAAATAATCTCCTAACACCCCCCTTCAAGTTGGAGCATGCAAGTCTAAAATGCCCAACTTGTCAAGGAGAAAATCAAATTGCTTCTTCCCTAAAGCCTTGGTAAAAATATCTGCCAATTGGTCCGTCGTCGGTACATAAGACGGAGCAATAAGACCTTCCTGGATTGCATCTCGCACGAAATGACAATCAACCTCAATGTGCTTCGTGCGTTCATGAAATACCGGATTCTGCGCTATATGCAACGCGGACTGACTATCACAAAAAAGAGGAATCGCCTTTGGATGATGGATTCCCAAACTCAAAAGTAGACCCTTCAACCATTTTAATTCACAAGTAACAGAAGCCATAGAGCGATATTCGGCCTCTGCCGAAGAACGAGCTACAGTATGTTGCTTCTTAGTTTTCCATGAAATTGGCGAATGCCCCAAAAACACAAATCACCCAGTGAGAGACCGCCGAGTAAGGGGACAGGCTGCCCAATCCGAGTCACACCAACCTGTCAAAGACAACTCACTGTCTGAACGTAATAGAATGCCTTGACCCGGGGATCTCTTTAAATAGTGAACAACCCATAATGCAGCATCCCAATGTTCTTGTCTCGGTTCCTGCATGAATTGTGACAAGACATGAACCAAGTATGCCAAGTCAGGACGAGTAACCGCCAAATAGATAAGACGCCCAAGCAAACGCCTATAAGGCTCGGGATCAGTAAGAAAATGCCCCTTGGCACGCGCTAGCTGATGATTCTGTTCAATCGAGAATGAAGCCGACTTCGAGCCCAATAGTCCTGCCTCCGAAATAATATCAAGTGCATATTTCCTTTGACATAAAAACAACCCTGAAGAGCTTTTAGCCACCTCAATGCCAAGAAAATATTTAAGCACACCAACATCCTTTATATAAAAACATTGACTCAAATAGGCTTTGAAAGTCGTCACCGCAGCGGAATCATTACCAGAGATTATCAAATCATCAACATATACAAGGACGTTGATCTGTACAGACCCTTTAGAGTAAGTAAAGAGGGAATAATCGGAGTAGGATTGAAGAAAACCGTACCCCTTTAAAGCTGTCACAAGATTTGCAAACCAACATCGAGGTGCCTGTCTCAAACCATACAGCGATTTACGCAAACGACAAACCAAATCAGAGGTAGTGGAGCTAAAACCTGGACGGAGTTTCATATACACCTCCTCATCTAAATCGCCGTGAAGGCATTATGAACATCCATCTGATGCAACTCCCAATGCTTTGATGCTGCAATGGCTAGAAAAGCTCTAACTGTCACCATTTTCGTGACTGGGGCAAAAGTCTCATTATAATCAATTCCTTCAACTTGATGATTACCGAAAACAACTAATCTGGCTTTTAACCTCTCAATGCTACCATCTGAGTTGTACTTAATTTTGTACACCCATTTACTTCCGAGAGCTTTCTTTCGAGGAGGTAATTTTTCCATAGTCCAAGTGCCATTATCTTCCAAAGCACGAATCTCCTTTTGCATAGCAGTACACCATCTTATATCTTTTGCAGCCTCCTTAAAAGACTGTGGCTCAACACCTGCAGTTACAGCTGCAAGAAAATTTCGGTGTTTCACAGTAAATTGATCACAACTAACATAATGTGCTATAGGAAAACGCGTACCTGAGGGAGTGTGATATGGTGGAGCAGATGGAGCGAGAGATGAACTTTTCTTGATAACCGTATGTGTCACGAAGTCTCTCAATTTTACTGATGGGAACTTCTCCCGGAACCCTCGGCCCAAATTGTCCCCCCCGATCCGTCGGGAGCACCATCTACCCCCCCCCCCCGACATCCGATGATGAAGCGGCCACTGGTGGCACATCCCGAGCATTTTGACTCGGCACGGACGTGGAAGACTGTGGCTCAGCATGACTAGGCGTGACGCTAGTCGTGGGAGAGGTCGTTTGAGGACCGACGATGGCATCCTCGTGCATCACCCGATGATCCCCCATATCTTCAATAAACTCCTCCTGGACTCCCTCATTATAAGTCACATCACTGTCAAGGGGAGGAGTATGATTTGTGACTTCAACATTCAAATAAGGAAAGACATTTTAATAGAACTTCACATCCCTCGACACAAAGAACTCATTTTTCTCAAGATCAAATAAACTCCATCCCTTCTTACCAAACGGATATCCCACAAAAACACATTTACGGCTTCGACTGGAAAACTTGTCACCTTTAGCTCGTTGATTATGGGCATAAGCTAAACAACCAACAACTCGCAAGTCACTATAAGATGGTGTACAACCAAATAGCATTTCATATGGAGTTTTGTTTAGGAGAACACTAGATGGAGTCCGATTTATTAGGTGAGCAGCGGCCAAAACGCATTCTCCCTAAAAATAGATTGACAGCCCTTCTTGAAACCTCAATGCACGAGCGACATTGAGAATATGTTTATGTTTCCTTTCCACTCTTCCATTTTGTTGAGGGGTACCCACACAAGAGGTTTGAAATAAAATTCCATTAGCCACAAAGTAATCTTTCATGCAGTTAAACTCTGTTCCATTGTCACTACGTACAATTTTCAACTTTTGAGAGAATTGACGGTCAATCATGGCAATAAAGGACATAAACATCTTAAAAACTTCTATTTTATCAATTAATAAATAAACCCACACAGCACGTGAATAATCGTCCACTAAAGTTAAAAAAAATAACGAGCACCACACGAAGAAGTTTCATCATACGGACCCCATAAATCACAATGCATTAACTCAAAAATCCGAGTTGATTTATTGTCACTTAAAGGAAAACGATCTCTAGAATGTTTAGCACGATGACAAACTTCACATCCTTTATTCAAATGACCCCTAGAATTATTAAAAAGATGTAGCAACTTCACTACTGTCTCGGAAGGATGACCCAATCGACTATGCCATAGCTCCAAGGACTTCGAACTATCAACCGAAACTGCTTGCACCTTTAATCCTTGCCGTAGGTAGTAAAGTCCATCCCGTCTCTCACCCGTGCCAATCACCTCCCTCGAATGCAGGTCCTGTATAGCATACAAGTTAGAATTAAATTGGACAAAACAATTTAGATCATCATTTAGTTGTGAAACCGAAATTAAATTGCAGTTTAACTTAGGAACAAAAAGAACATGTTGGAGTAATATTTTTTCCGTGAGTTTCACGACACCCTCCTTAGTAGCAACCACCGTTTGACCATCCGGAAGGCCCACGGGACATGGCGAAACTACTTTAGTATCCACTAAACAAGATTCATCACTAGTAACATGATGAGAACATCCAGTATCAATTATCCAAGAATCCATTTCCAACTTACCATGCAACCTGTTAGAAGGATTGTTAGGAGTACCAAATGCGGTTGCTAACGCCGCCCACTGTTCGGCAGTAAAACCTGGAAGAGGTTGCGCAGCAAGAGCGGGGTTCGGCTTCCCAAGAGATGCGCTGTGAGTAATGTCTGGGTTGGTGGCATTAGCACGCACTCCGTTACGTCCACGTCCAGTCATGAACTTTGTTGACGCAGTGTTTGGCTTGCCCTTCAAATTTTTGTCATATTTCTCCAAGTACAAATCTAGAGTACCATGAAGATCAAAACAGGTAGCTATTTCATGGCCTGATTTGTGACAGTGAGAACATATCAAGGCTGCTCTCTCCGTTCTATCAAGACGCGGTTTTGGTCTATTCTCCATACGCACCGCGAAACCTACCACATCGGGTTTCTCTTCGGTGATGCGTGTGATCCCCCGAACTCGCTCATCTTGAGCAATTTGTTGGAATGCCCGATTCAACGAAGGTAGAGGATCTTGCGACAAAATAGTCGAGCGCAATTGGGCATAATATTCAGAACACAAGCCAAGAAAGAATTGGTGCAGCCTATCATCTGCACGCCGTTTCTCGTGTTGTTTACCAACCTGACAAGTACATTTACCACACTTGCAAGAAATCAAAGGCTCATGTTTATCTAGTTCATCCCATAAAACATTCAATTTACTGAAATAAACAGCAACGGACATAGTTTTATTTTGCTCACAGCGATTAATATCTCCCTTAAGTTGGTCAATACGCGGACCATTCACGATCGAGAATCGTTCATGCAAGTCATCCCATAAGTGTTTGGCATTATCATAATTCGATAGCATAGAACGTACCTCGGGGTCAATTGTATTCGTGAGCCATGACACAAGCATGCAGTGGATCGTGACCCAATCATCTTTCGTACAAGGTGGGACGATATATGTGATTATCCCGTCAAGAAATTCGAATTTGCGCCTAGAGGAAAGGGCTACTCGAATTGCATGAGACCAATCATCAAAATTGTCAAGCTTGAGGCGAATTGGGGTAATGAAGTCGCCTGGTCGATCTTGCGACCCTAAGTAGAAAGGCGAACTGGGATCAATTTTTAGCGGTGGTGGAGGTGTAGCGCCGCCGGCCATGGTTTAGGAAAAAAAATTTTGAAGAAGCAATTTTGCTCTGATACCATGAAAGATTTAGGGTAATTGTTTTCTGTATTCTCATTAACCCAATGAAAGATATTTATACAAGAAGCACAACAGTAGCTTCCCTAATTTCGCATAATACCTAGCGATAGTTTAGGAAATATTAAACTTCTTTGAGGAAGTAGTTTCCTATAACAAAACAAGTACCCATATATAGTCTATCCTAGAATAAAGGAAAAAATAAATGAATAAACCACCTAAATAATCTCCTAACACCACCACCGGTAAAAATTGAATAGCCCTACCACCAGAACAACACTCATTGTCTATTCATAGCATAACACGTTTTAAATGATAAAAAGGGAAGCCATATACTCTGTTTGGTATGGCTTGCTCCGCCTAGTGCCCTTTTTTCGAGGACCTAGTTTTTTGTTCTTCTTCGCGACACTGCCTCTCCATCCTAGTAAAATTAAACAAGAAAAATTATCAGTCGCATGAACGGCAAAGAACAATAGAAATTAAGTACTGCGCCACAAAACAAAGATCTTTAGAGAGCAAGAAATGAGTAACTCAATAAATGCTTAGTGACACTCCTTAGTACCAATCGCAACAAAACAAACCTACTATAACGTGAAGTGTGAACCCTAATAGACCAGGTTCTTATGCATTACCACCATCAAGTTTTGAAGGCGCTCTTTGTTCTACTGCTAATGGAAAAAAAAGGAATAAATAAATAAATAAAATATAAATAAATAAATAATTTTAAATGAAGGGATGGATTAAGTATAGATCATCTTGGTTATTAAAGGGTAATATAACTTCAGATTACAGTAATAAATTTTCCACAGATGTTGCCAACACATATTAAAGGTTTAGATTTAGATTCCATGTAACATTAAGTGCACTTATACTTGTAGAGATGAAAGAACCAGCTGTAGAAGTGTGAAGACATTTGATGCACTTCATGCACTAAACAATGAATATGCTTTTGCTACAAACCATCCAACTTCTAATGCAATCATAATCAAAGCAAATAAGAAACAAAACTTTGATGATAATCAGTCTAGATATCTTCACCTTCTCAAACCCAAAAATACACTGCGCGCCACCTCCTCCTGTTTCAGTCAACTAGTTGGGTAATGTTTTAAATTTGAGAAATGCTAGGAAACCATGTTTTGTAAACATGTTTTGCAACCAGGATGACGTGTCATGATCTGGAAAGAATGATGAAATTCCCAAAGATTTTATGTGTATCTCAAAATTGTAAAAAAACTCCTCTAACAATGCCACATCATCATGGTTGCAAAACATGTTTACAAAACATGGTTTCCTAGCCTCATTCTTTAAATTTATGTGGTCAGGAAAAGAAAAAATATTATCACATGCCTTGGGCTGCAAAATCTTACATGTTAACCAAGGGACACATTGATTAACGAGAACTTAAGTAAAAGATTTTACCCCCGAAGCTTTCCTCACTCGCTCCACACCTCCACGAGGTTCTCTCCCTCTCACCCTCCTCTGTGACTGCGTTTGGCGAAGAAGAAGGTGCTGCCCTTCTTCGATTCTCAAACCTCTTTGCAACATTCACCAAATCGAATGCATCACCCCCAATTTCACCGCCGATCGAGAGCTTCCCCACCCTCAGGTCAGCCATCCAACCCAGTTCCAGGTTGATCGCTCAACACAACCTACCTCCTTCGATCGACCACCAACTCAACCTCATTTCTTGCCTCAGTCGATTGATCTTCTTAACCTCGCTGCCTCTCGCCTCCTCTTCTTCAGATCTGAAGAACACACTGATTGAGAGAATCGAACTGGAGAAGAACAGAAAATCAGTTCAGATCTCTTTCCAGGTAAGATCCTTCTTCTTCTTTAGATCTTCTCTTCTTCTTCAGATCTGTTTCAGATTTTTTTATATTTTTTTTTCTTCTTTCAGCAAAGCAAAACAGTTTGATTTTTTTTTTTTTTTTTGTTGATCTCTTCTTCTTATTTTTTGTTGATTTCCAAGGTATGAAATTTCCCCTTCGTGGGTGGGTTTTGGTTCATTTAGGTGTTATTTGAGGGGTTTTTGGTTTAAGTTATGTTAAGGTTGCAACTAATCTGGGTTTGTTTCGTCTCTCTCTGACGTAAAAGAAGATTTGATGCAAAGACAATGTTGGAGAAGCTGAGGAACCGAAGAGTAGTTTTTGTTGGTGATTCAATTGGTAGAAACCAATGGGAATCTTTTCTTTGCATGCTCTCATTGGCAGTCCCAAACAAGATTTCAATCTATGAAGTTAATGGAAGCCCAATTTCAAAACACAAAGGGTTCTTGGTCTTCAAAATCAAGGACTACAATTGCACTGTTCAATACTACATAGCTCCATTCTTAGTCCTTCAAAGTGGACCACCAGCTAATACCCCACGGAATGCAAAAACAACATTAAAATTGGATCAAATGGACTGGACTTCTAGGCGGTGGAAGGATGCAGATGTACTGATTTTCAACACTGCACATTGGTGGA
The DNA here is from genome assembly GCA_963556465.1 of Berberis vulgaris. NCBI lineage: Eukaryota > Viridiplantae > Streptophyta > Magnoliopsida > Ranunculales > Berberidaceae > Berberis > Berberis vulgaris. Next base: position 73,530,227 of record OY747124.1, on the reverse strand, counting down.
ACTATGAGAAGCCGATAAGAAGTCGATAAGAGGGTAATTTGTCACTTTTGAAACTTCTAGGTTAATTACTTAAGTTGGTGATTTTGAAAAACTGATAACAATGACTTACCCTTCATTTTATTCTGTATTGAGATAGATAATGAAATGTATGATTTAATAATGGTGTGGGGGTATATCTGCTCAAATTTCTGAGAAGAAGTTAATCACTGTTGACAGAGTTATGATTAGGATTCAAGGTATTAATTTATGTATGTGTGTACTACACAGTATTGGAATCATTATGTGAACCATGTGACTACTACTTGCAAATTTACAACTTTTACTTTTCAAGTTTTGATCTTGGTGTATTTTTGTCTATTGGGTATTTTTGTATATATCAAGGGAAGAGGAAAAGAAGTAGAAGACACAAGATTCGTTAATTTGAAATCAAGAAGGTCGTTTTTGCAGTAAAGCAGAGATTGGGTGCCTTGGGGTTTTCCCATTTCGAACAAAAATCTCTCCTTTATAAGAGTAAGATCAATACAAGGACCACTCAAACCAAACTCCTCCTCCTCCGCTTGCTTTCAGTATTTGTAAGTCATTTGATCTAAACCCTTCTACTGTTTTTTTTTCTTAATTTTTGGCAAAAATACTCATAGTAACGTGATGGGGTTTGTTTGTTTGTTTATCAATTTATTGGGTTTGATGGAGTTTCATCCATATTGGGCTTCATTTATTTGCTTCAATTTGTGTTTTTTTATTTTTGCATATTGTTGTTGGTGATACGTGATTGTGATTTTTGGCTACTTCAAAAATTTTTTTCATTTCCCTTGGTTGTGTATGCTTCTTTTTTAACATATATTTACTGAACACTGAATTATATCATGAAACCAAACTCCTCCTCCGCTCGCTTTCAGTCTTTGTAAGTCATTTGATCTAAACCCTTCTACTGTTTTTTTCTTAATTTTTGGCAAAAATACTCATAGTAACATGATGGGGTTTTTTTTTTGAAAGGCAAGCATGGTTTTTATAGGATCCCAGAACTCATTAAAGATGTCGCAAGCTGAGTTTGAACCCATGACCTAGTAATACCATCCGCCAAGCTCTAACCGTTGAGCTGTCATGCCATTGGCAACATGATGGGGTTTGTTTGTTTGTTCATCAATTTATTGGGTTTGATGGAGTTTCATCCATATTGGGCTTCATTTATTTGCTTCAATTTGTGCTTTTTGATTTTTGCATATTGTTGTTGGTGATACGTGATTGTGATTTTTGGCTACTTCAAATTTTTTTTTTTGTTTCCTTTCTCTTGGTTGTGTATGCTTATTTTTTAACATATATTTACTGAACACTGAATTATATCATGAAAACAATGTTATTTTTTGTGTTTGATGTGATTTAATGGGAATCAATCTACCGAGAAGTGCCAATGCAAAGCCTTTTTGTTTTGGAGTGTGTGTGATTTTTATTGATTAATCCCTTATCTTTGCCTTTATTTTTTTTCAGTTCATTGTTTGTTTGTTTGTTTTTCTGATTCTTTATTTAGATGATTTTGAATACTATTAGTATATTACTAATGCTTCGGTTCTGTTACATTTTGTTTGTCTTACAGTCATTGCAATTTTGCTCATCTTCACCGTGTGTGCTAGGGTTTTTCTTCCTTCATCTATATGCCAGAAGACCAAACAGGAGGAGATTCATCTCTTTTTCCGCCTCCAACCACAATTGTGAGTTTCCCCAATTTTGAGTTCACTTTTTTTTTTTCTTTTTATCCTTTTGTATGCCATATTTTGCACATTTTGCTCAATGTTTTTGATTAATTTGGTGGTTTTTTTTAATAGGTTTGATTAATTTGGTGTTGTTCTTTTTAATGGGTTCAAAGAGATTCAATAGTTGTACGATTCAGGCAGCGTCTCTCAAAATCCACCACCAACTCCACACGAAATTGCCTCTCCTCAAGGTTCCTAGCTCTCAGGTACGTTTTAAACAACCCTTTTGTTCAAAATCCAATCTTTTTAAGTTTTTGTGGAGTTCCATTAGTTCATATTGAACCATTTTTTATCAGATTCGGTTGGTTTATGTTGTTGTTCTTGATTACATGAGTTTTCTTTTATCAAAGTTATTTCATTGTAAGTATTTTTTTTTAAATGAAATTAAAATTTAATTGCGATTATTCAACAATTTCATAAAAGTACGATGTACTATATAGTAATGTCAACTACACGAATATTACACTAATTTCAAACATTTCATATTTGGATCCAAGCCAAGCAATAGGTAGATTGGTTACAGTTGTTTGGGTTAAAATAAGCCAACTACAACGAGAAACATTCAAATTTCACCAATAACATCACAAGTACATCAACCCATGTGAATGCTCATGATTACATTTCTACTTGAATTTTTTAATCATCAAACAATGGTCAATGTCAGATTCTGAAAAGTGTCTACATCAAGAATATAATACAATATTCCAAATATAGATTTAATCTACCTAATTCGGTTTCAATTTGGTATTAACGGTTTCACAACTAGATAAACCGAAGACCCAACCGATTAGATCGGTTCTAAAAATCATCAACCAAACTGAACCAGGAATGTGCAACAACCAACTAAAATTGGTTCGGCTTACTCGGTTTGGTTCAGTCATTTTGTCTGGTTTTTTGCACACCACTAGTTTCTAGTTTCCACAAAATTCCAGCTTAAAGACATCCACAAGATAGATAAATCACAAGCCACTCTTCCTTATTGTGGTGAATCGTGTAAAAAAAATAAATATAAAACAAATACAACTACCAAAAGAAAGAAGTGAGGTGTGCGCCTTTTCAAATAAGAGCGATAGATGATATGGAAATTACACTAGATCTTTATTAATTGTTGTGTATCTCATAAATAGTGTTTTACACAGCTACAGTATTATTTGTGAGAATATGAAGAGCTATTTATTGATCATCATTTTTGCAGCTAACTGATAAAAATACTTCAAAATTAACAAGCAAAATTACCCTAAAATAAGGCAAGCTGCTCGCTCACTTGCTTTTGACAGAATTTCTACTTACAACCAACAGTATATGCATAATTTGTTTTTCAAGAACATATCAATAACAGGACTAGATAGTAGATACCTCCTTTGCAGGAAGCGGATGAAATGTTTGGGAGGGACATAAACACGTTCCATATCAACAAGTGCTCTACAACCATCTTCTTTGCTTCATTTTTAAATGCATCCAAGGCAGTACTTGCAATCGCTACCACCTAAAACAGAGAAATAATTGTGAATGAGCAAATAATGCTTGTGTTGCCCTTCACCCTATCAGAACGTCAACCCCAGCTTATAATTAAAAGTAGCAACACAGAATTTCTACCTCTCTCTTGAAAGGAGGATGATATCTTCCAAGTACAGGCGTTGCATTAGCAGGAGCAGCAGCAGCAGCAGAAACAATATCAATCAGTACTCGGTGCACCTGAGAAGAAAGAATGAGTTGTCCATATGAATACAATTGAATTACATTTAGTTGAAAGCGGGCACAACATGCACCAAATAATATTAATCCAAAACCCTGGGTCCACCACAACTTCAAATGTGAGTGTATTACGTGAGCAAGTAAATTACTCGACAAGCGATTGATTATAAGTCCTCTCCTCGGGAGCTAATGTGGTTTATATTCCATACTGTGCCTTCATTATTCACAATCTTATCATCTTAATTTGAACGCGTCCTTGGAATACGAATGTTTCTGTCCCCACACTAACCAACCTATCCCTCAATCTAAAAACCATTGTAACAATCCACTCTCATATAACCGTTATTGTCCGCTTAACTACTCCTTGGAGGTTTGGGGTTTTAGTTGTTCACTAAATTGGTGCTCACAGGGTTTGAAACTCTCAAGTCTTACTAATTGAGCTGAAAGAGCCTCAATGATAGTAAAGTGTAAATCCACACTTATGATTCTTAACTTGGACGCTTTCCAAGCAATGTACGACAAATTCTAATTCACCTCATCCAGTCATCCTGGCTAAGCTAGCGCTTGCCAGGGCACACTACCACTTCTTCCCTGTGTCGGAGTGGTTTACTTTTTCAGATAAAAGCCATGAATCGGACGATCCAAGGTACAAAGGGAAGAGGAGGGGTGGGGGTGGTTCATAAACACAAGTTGATCTGATGTGCCTCAAAACCAAGTGAGTCTACCTAAAGCTCTCCTTTTGTCATTCGCTTTCATCATAATCATTGGTAGATCATCTTGCTCATGATCGATTCTCGAGTATTTCCTATTTTCTTTGTCATTCTTATGTAGTAAACTTCACGTACATTAGCATGTGCTTGACAAATTGTTAACATTGACCTCATCGATGGTCTAAACTTGGAAATTGATGTATCTTCGTGTATACTTGAAAAGCACACAAACAGCTGTTCAAAACCTATAGACAATCTCACATTTATCTTACAATCTTGAAACTGCTTATACTCTCATCTATTTGAATAAAACCATTTATATTTTAATATCATTTAAAAAAACATTGGAAGTTAATGGATAAAGCAAATTGTTTTGTGTTAGAATATGCAGGGTTTGCACTCAACATAGCTAAGCTCAAGTCCAAGATTGATTCATCTCTACAAATAAGAAAGTTAGAATAGGAAAGTCAGAATAGAACACCATTACAATATCTTATATAAGTTAGGTAAAAATTAAGTATCAGAGCACTGATCTTGAAATCTTGCTACAAGTAAGACTCCGGGCACTCAAGCTCTTTCTCGCCTCCAACGACTATGCACTTTGATCCTAGACACAAGAGACAAGAAAGGGAAATCGCATTCTGCAACGGAGTTCACGCATAGTCACACCAATCACTGATCAAATCAATGGTTAATCCCACGATCAGACATATCATCATCCCTTCATCGTCATCACATGCAACCGACAACCACAAATTCATCGTCCTCCATCTCGTTTGCTTCTTCCTTTTGCAGCCCCATCTCTGTCACCCTTCCATCTTGTCCTCAATACCGCAAGGTTTAATATTATTGTCCCTGATTCCAACACATGATCAAGTTCACAATGAAACACAATGTTAAAGTTCTCCACAACTCCATTCAGCAGCTTCTCTTTACACGGGAGCACCTTCTGCCAACACAAACTGACCACCGTAGACCCTCATTTTCTCTCAACGGATCACACCACTCATAGCCTCTCACCTGCTTCTTCATGATTGGCAGCCACAAACCAATTCGTTGGCAGCCACCACGAACACTTTCATCTTTCTCTCGCAACAGATGCACATCACATCAGCTCGCAGCCACATCAATTTCCTTGCGTCTCTCTTTCAAATAGACTTCACAACACAACCAGGATCGCATAGCAACAAGCAAAAAACAAATAACAGGGAAAAAGATGATTGTAAGGAGGGAAGAAACAAAATTTAAACTCCACGCTATTGGAACCCTAGTTCGATAGTCAGTACCACCACAGTTCTAAAAATAAAAAATACCGAGCAATTTTTCAGCCTTCGCGCTGAGGGGGAGTCATGCTAACTCGAGTCAAACCATTAGTCGTTCACTCGACAGTCATGATTTCTTCATACCAGAATTATCATAATTGGATAGTCATGCTGACTCGGGTCAAACCATTAGTCGTCAACAGTCATGATTTCTTCTTACTAGAACTATCTGAATTGGATAGTCATGCTGACTTGAATCGAACCATTAGCAGCTTCACTCGACAGTCATGATTTCGCATTCACTCATCTTCCCCAAATTGGATTTTAAAGTTTCCTCCAAGTTGCACATTTCATCTGCGTCTACATGTCCAACTTGCGGGGGCGTATTAGAATATGTAGGGTTTGCACTCAACATAGTCAAGTCCAAGTCCAAGTTTGATTCACCTCTACAAATAGGAAAGTTAGAATAGGAAAATTAGAATAGGACACCATTAGAATAACTTGTATAAGTTAGTTTATACAAGCTTGTATTCAGTCAAAAAATAAAAAATAAAAACAATAATACAATTCTCCAAATATTTTATTTACAGTATTATCAAGATCTGTGTAGTTAAAACAACGTTATAACTCTGATATAACTTTTAACTTGGGTGAGCCATTACGTTATGATACTATCACGTTATGGTATCACAACTCCGATATAATGACGTTATGTGGCCGTTATTGAGATAACGTTTTTTTTTTCAATAAGCCGTTTTAACGTTTTGTTCTAATACATAAAAAAATCACCCATTTCATTTCGATCGAACCAGAATCCTAGACTCATAGGAAAGAAGGACCAGAGCTCGTCGTCGCTAATCACCAGAGAACTAGACCTCGTCGTTTGACAGAGAATGAGATAAGAATAAGGGAAGAAGACGAAGAGTCGATCACACTCTTTTTTGCAATCTCACTCTCATATTAAGGGAAGATGTTTTTTATTAAGGTTTTTAGTTTTTGAATTTAATGTTATGAACATGATTTACTTTTTTTTATTATAATACATTAATATTTTGTGGGGGTATTAAAATATATATTTAAAAAAAACTATTCCCTTATATATCGGTGTATCCCGTTATAACCTATAACGCTCTTGGACCGTTATGGGTCCGTTATTTGTTTTAACTGCATAGATCAAGATAAACCATTGTTGTCAATATTGGATGTATCGGATGCTATATACCAAAGTTGCTTACCGCTTTTGCAGTGTAATAGCCAATATATACCAAGTTATTGGATGCAGGGGCTGGTACACCCCATATTTGTGTAGCATCAATAGGGTTTTTTAATTTCAAAAAGCAAAATTTACATTTTTCACTTTTTACTTTTAACAATTGACATATCCCTTATCTACTCTCATTTAGCTTGATAGCTAAGAGAGCTTTTGAGATAGCCTAAAAAAAAACTATCATGTAGAGAAATTACCAAAATTCCTATCTCTCTCCACAACTCAGAATCGCAATGTCTTCATGGATAAGTTTTTTTTCCCCGAAGGAACACCTAGTATATGTTTAATCGAAGGTTTGAAGCATCCAGGTGAATTTCAAAAGAAAATTGTACCCAAGGAACTTGGGAAATAACACCTTGGAGGAAATTAAACCGAGAAAGATATTTGCTAGGGCTGGGCGAGAATCCCGATCCATCACGTTTCGACTTGGTTCCAAACCGTTTCAAACTATGCCAAAATGGGTTTTACTATTTTCATCCCGGTCTCGATCCCGAACCGGTTGGAATTAGGACGAGACTAGTTCCTAAAATACAGTATTGATCCATCACAAACCGTTCCGATTACTATAATGAATATATTTCAAACCTAAGCCCAACTCTAATTGGGCCTGTATTGTGTAAATAACTTAGTAAACTAACTACTATTTCTTTTCTCATCGGTCCATTCCTTCTCACTCTACATCTTTGTTGTTTAACATAGACTTGAACTCAATGTCTGCTCTATGCTTTTCTTTCTTGTTACATCACTCAAATTACTTGATATAAAAAAAGAGTTAACACACATTGCTGCCAATGAATTACCTGTAAATGAATTCACTGAACCGCTAAAATTTCTTTTTTTTCTGATTCAAAACCAAAAACATTTAATCAAACAGTTGGCCGGTGTGTAAGATGACCGGTCTTTAAGTCGAATGAATTAAGAATAAAGAAGATTTGGTTGGATAGAGAAAGACGTCGATCTCAACACAAAGTTGTGAATCAAATGAGAGCTTTTCTTTTTGACACACCACACAGAGAGAGAAAGCACGTGAGGAGGAGAATAAAAAATGTGAGTGAAGAGAGCATGTGTGTGCAGCTTTCGGATGTCAAAATAGTATTTTTTTTCGTCGCCTTTGTTTTGTTTAATCAATGTGGAAGAGAGAAGGACCAAGAGTTTCTCTTTTGTTTATGTGTCGTCGTCAAAAACACAATTCACTGCCACAAGAACCAGTGGTGGGTATCACCCCCTCTTTCTACAGAAATTCTAAATGGCGAGGAAACATCCGAGGGGGATGGAGGGTTGCAGCCCCCTCCCTCGCTGGTTTCTTCGCCATTTAAACGGTTCCTCTTTCTATAAAGGTACTATCACATAAATAAAAAATGTGCGTTGTTCTAGGGGGCGAGAAAATGGGCAAAATCGAAATTCACATGGACGCGTATCTCAAGGGAAATGAAGGGTCACACCCCTTCCCTCGCCTATTTCCTCGCCATTTAGAATCAACAAAAAAAGGTTGAAGTTTTCATGTTGATCTTGTCTAATTGGCAAGGAAACCAGCGAGGGTTCCCTCCCCCTTGGGATGCGCAAAACGAGATGAATGCACCCATCCCGAGGGGGATGGAGGGTTCCCACCCCCTCCCTCACTGGTTTCCTCGACAGTTAGAATTTTTGCTTCATGTTTTGGTCTTTCTCTGATAAAATTCTAATTGTCGAGGGAAGCAGCGAGGGGCCCCATAGGGGGGAGGGGGAGCCGTCCATTCCCCCCGAAATGCGCGTTTGAATTTTTAACGCATGCAATTCGAGGGAATAGACGGCTCCCCCTCCCCCCTATGAGGTCCCTCGCTGTTTTCCTCGCTGCTTCCCTCGCCAATTAGACGGGTTCCATCACATCAATCATGTCAAAAGTTTGACTAATTGAGGAAAGACATTGTTTGGGGAAAAGCATTGTGTGAGACAGCTGCTATATAGTATAGCCACGTCTCAATGGGGGTGAACATTCAAAATTTCAAAATCTTGGGTTCGTTAGAGGCCCAAAAATTAGAACCGGGATGGCATGGTTCCATCCTGAACCGTTCCAGTTTAAACCGGTTCAGGACCAAACTGGGTTTTTCCCCAAAAAATTCAAACCCGAACTATTCATTGGATCGGGATTAGGACCAGACAAACCCAATCCCGGACTGTGCCCACCCTTATATTTGCAACTCAACAGACTAGAGAAAACACCTTTGGGCAAGGGGAGGCTAAAAGGGGACAAAGAGGGCACATAAAGTACAATTCATGTTGCTGGTCCCAGCAGCCACAGAACTATGGGAGCCAAGAAACAGTCAATACTAGAGGATCTGACTCCAAGCCTCGGTCAATAATCAGGCTTAAGAAGACAGAGAAATGCTAGCAAGTGAATCAATATTGTGGTGACAATCAATTATAGTTTGCATCAATGCATATATCAAACTACATTCAATATTACATAGGATGAAACAGTTCTGATTCACATAACTGTAAGAAGAAAAGGCATGCAATCTCTGACTATACAGATTTACCTCATCCACGCAAAGACGTGATGGCTCTTTTGCTAGTTCAAGGACGCCTTTCATTAGAGACCTCAGACCTTTCTCCGGAGATATTAGATATGGTTGATAACCATCAGCTTCAAGCACTATCTGTACAAAAATGGCCATGAAAATTGCAGTAACTCAGAAACTCTTGTAGAAAGTAAAATATAGCAATGATAGAACTCACATGAAAAATACCCTTTTGACATTGTTGAGGTCGAAATGTCTGTCTAAGGGCAGCTGCTTAATCCTATTAGGAAAAGTTCCTTCAAAGCTTGCAACAACTTTCCAACCACTACCCTGCAAACAACAACTTGAATATCAGCTACAATCTTATGGTTTGAAGAGAACTCATACACAAACTCCCAATTATGAAAACTGTGATTTTTTTTTGTCATGCCAGTAGAAAAGCTGTCAGCAGTTGGTACTCCAATAACTCCTACATAATTAACAGTCTTGCATTCACGTTACAGATTACAACAATGAAAAAGACAAACTCATGCAGCGAATTCTATTTCAAAATATATTTAATAAGACTTAAGAATAAATTGAAGGGACCTGGAACCCATTGAAAACGACTAAACGCCTGTAAGAAATTATGCGTGCATCTTAGTTATGGTTAAAAAAAGTAATTAAACCACTCAAACAAATTCACAAGTGGCTATGCAACCACCTTAAAAGAAATCACTTACCTCACCAGTAGCAATATGTTGGAGAAACCTATCCTCAAATTCACGGCAAAGCTCCAAAGCTAAAGCTCTAGTACCTTCAGAACTATTAACCATTTGTTCACCAAGCCTGACCAGTTCATCCCCCACAACTTGAGATTTACCCTGCAACCTACAGAGTTGTAAAACAGATAAAAGATATCAAGTTCTCAAACAACAAATATAAGTGAACTACAGGGGAGTAAATACGCATTATGCAGTTTCTCCATGACACCTATCTTTATTATATTATTTTATTTTATTTTATTTTATTTTTCTAGTGATTGATTATTTAAAATCATCAAGAAGCAGTGGCTATAGAACTGAAAGGAACATATTAAAGGTCCACAAGTAACAGCCCAAGTCCTTGCTACATCCTATAAACATAAAAGTAAAACACACACCCACATGCACTGTTGTATGCCTTTTGTGAGTGAATAATGGTCCTTCAAAAGCTAATGTGAGTGTCCATTTTAACTACTTGATATCGAGTCACACGACAATGTAAATTCTGATATTTATCATCATGCAGTGGCACCTTGTTCCACTTCCATTTGAGTTTCACACCTTGTCGCACTTCTTCCATTTGAGTTTCAGTTTGAAAAATTATCTATAACAACCACCCTTAATATTTCCAAGCAACATAATGTGGTCTTATTAGATGATCACACTGAACTTCTTCAAACATTGCAATTAATCATCAGCTTTAAAGGCTTAGTTAGCTACTATTTTGCATGGTATCAAGAACACTGTGCAGTGGGATTTTTGAAAAATGTTTGATAATCTAATTTTCTTTGAAAGAAGAAATGAACCATCCGTAATTAGAATTCTTGAACAATCAAGGAGAAATTAGAAAGGGTCCCTTCAAAAGAAGGCCCGTATAGGATCTTTTTAGCTTAACCGACAAAGGGATTTCCAAATTTTACAATGAGCTCCATTCAAATGGCAGATATACCAATATTATGAATTATGATCCATTGTTACCATAGGTATTTAGTTAAAGATGAGTATCTATCTTGATGACCATGAAGACGACAAGGCTATGATTGTTCGGGATGGACGCAGATGATCAAGTAGGATCACTGGTAGATCTCCATTCAGAATAATTTGGGTCATATTAAGGTGAGATGTTCTTTTGCATGCAGTTTTCCCTAGATATATAGTGGCGTTTATTGCTGGGATAGGTGCTGGTTCTAGAAATTTTGGCTTTCTCTATGGGTTTGTTTGGTTTCGCGGAAAATAGACAAGAAGATTGAAACCGTTTCCGTGAATCCGATTTTGAGGCCTCCTCCTCAGACTTGGATTCCCATGAGTAGTGGGAAAACAATCTTATGAAGAATTGATTTCGTGTCAGTGAATAGACAACCAAACAGAAGAAATTTGAATAAGGGAAATGGATTCCCAAGGAAAATGGCTAACCAAACAGACCCTACATGAAAACCTTTTCCTCTGTTCTTTTTTTTCCTTGACTTTTCCTCTTTTCTTTTTTTTCCTTGAGGGGAGGGGTCATTTGGATGAATACATTATTTAGCTTTTTTCCAATATAACTAAATAGAATTAAAAGGATTTTTTAGCGTAAATCTACACTATACCTTGATACTTCTCTTATAATATGATAAAGAAGAATATCCAAAAGTTAGTTGTGCCAAAAGAATAAGGATAAAGTAATGCATGGAAAAAGCAAGTACGCGGAGAGTAGGTTTGGAAGCCTGATTTTCATACGTTTACGAATTTGACGAGCAAGAGTCTCGACCAGAGCTAATAGACCAAGCTTTTGGGGTGCTCCAGTGAGTATGGATTTCAAACTTTCACTCTCAGCATGCCATGTAGTCTCCAATGAATTTTCTGAAACGACTGATCCAGACTGCACGGAAGCAATTGATACAGATTGACCAATTAGAGCAACCCATGGGATATCTGATGTGTTCCGAGGTCCCTGATTTAGTAGTAAGGCCTGAACTGCAGCAAGGGCTTTCGCATCCATAGCAGCTTGGTTAATTTTACTAATGACACCAACGGTTCTGGTACCTGCAATGAACAAAATAAAATCCAAAATATAAAGCAACAGATATACAAAGAGAGAGTGCTTCTGAAGAGCACATATCAACCAACTACGCGACTGTTATTAGAACAAGCTAATAGGTTAACAAGAACAACCATCCGGATCAAACTCCTTGGCCAGTCTGAGAGCTTTAGATGAGTTAATTTCTAGTGCCTGTGAAGCAGGCACAATAACCAGCAAGATTGCATCGTTGTGTTCAACGTAATCACTTATCTGGAACAATGATCATTCAGACTATTAGAACCACTATCAATATGAATCTTCTATCTAGTAAAAATTGTAAAATAATCTCAGTCATAGAAGCAATAACCAGTGAGTTCTAAACATTTATTCTAGGAACGACAAATAATGATGTTAGTGAGTAGAGATCGGAAAGCTTTTCATTTTAGACTTTTAGTTTCATGTATTGGTTCCCTTATGGACAGCAATAATAATGACCATCCTAGAGTCCAGCTGTATTCTAATGGTCTGTAACCTGACCTTACAGAAAACATCACTAACAACTTTTCCATGCATTTTTCAGATAGAATAAAAACTTTAGAAAAAAAAAAAACTATATATCTCTTTGTTTTCTTTTACTGGTCCCATCATTTTGAAGTGTCATATATGCCGTTAGGATGCTAAAATATACTGCCAGCTAAACATTTTTATCTCGCACTTCACATTATGAAATAGATGGGAGAAAGGAAAAAAAAAAAAAAAACAACAGTGTTAAAAGCTACTGACCATTGAATCATCCATAATCCTTTGATCCAATCCAGGTAAATCAATCAATTGCAGAGGTGGAGCTGAGGAAAAGATCGTATCAGTCGCCATGCTAAACATATCAAAGAACATTCAACCAAAGAAAATTAAATAAATTAGTATATGAACCATCAATGACATAGTTCATGTGAATTCTCTTCAGCCAAATATTTAATTTTTTTCAAAGGTAAAAATTCTGTTTCTCAATATGTTGATGGATACATAAGAGCTTTAAGGCCCTATTAACAAACTCCAGTTAGCATAAAAAGAACCAAAAAAAAAAAACACACAAAAGAACTCCTCTAAACTCAGGGTAGTGTGAAACCCCACTCGACAATGTAATTAACATCTACATTGCCAAGGCACCAATTCCACCAAAATTTTCACAAAAGCTAAACAAGTTTATCGTTCATTACAATCTAGTAAAGAAAATGAACCTATGCCAATGGGATCATGTCTTCTAATTACAACCATAATATTTTGAAGGATCAGTTTCTTGAAGTTTTCATAACAATCAAAATAAGCTCTTTTACTACAACTTGCAAGGCATTGTAGGAATATTGGTGGGCAGGTACATTTTAAATGGAAGCATTAAATGTCCTAACTTCTGTGTAAGAAGAGTTGAACTCATGGGAGTTATTTACATTCATGTTTGATGGCATTTAAAACTTTGTAGAGAGCATGTGCATAAAGTGAAGGATTCTCTTTGAGAAGATATGATTGCTAGTTGTGATGCAAATGTGCATTTCTTGTTCAAACTTGTGATAAAGTTACAGAGGCGGCATTATGTTGAACTAGACTTTGCTTGAAAGAACTGAGTAGTTAGCTGATGCAGGTTTAACTAACTTAAATAAATAGGTTAATTCAGCCCACTTGTAATAACCGCAAGTGTACGGTGCCTAACTGGTAGACAACGGCAAGTACGGGTCGATCCCACGAAGAAGGTGGATGCAATTGAAATTTAGAAATGATCTAAACTAATTTGTAGGAAATGGGGTTACAGCATTTTTAAAACTAAACTAAAAATAAATTAAAAATAAGAAAAATAAAATAAAAGATAGATGAAATGGGTTTTTGTGGCTTGGACTCACCAATGAGTTAGTAAAATTATTGAAATCTAAATTACTGAATTTAAAAACGAGAAGCGTTAGGGATGAGAATCCCTTGCTTACACCGAATATGTGATCGTTAAAATCCAATTAAACTTATACCATGTTTCTATCAAACGTTAACAAATTATTTCAAGCAAATACGCTCTTACCAAGTATTAAGTGTCTTTTTAGGGCACACTTAATCAAAGTTTAAGCTTAATATTTTTAACGCATGCTTTGCATATTAATAAAGGGTAATTCTAACTACCAAACATATCAAGTTTAATTTCTCGAACATGCAAGGTGAAAGCAATTTATCAAAATTCAGAAATAAATTGTAATTAACAATTAAGCACACAATTCAGTAAAATAAATCAAAATAACTTATACAACCCATTTAGTTTGTCACAAACTCAATGTGGTGGCACTCAGCAGATCAGCAGGTGGTCTGAACACGAATCCCGAGAAAATTGGGCCCAAAACGCTCTGTGGTGATACAGAGCAGAATCGGGGGTGTGAATAGCCAGCTTAAATTGACTCAGTCCCGCCTCTGCTACAGTACTCTGCGCTGCTCCGCCTTCTTCTCCAGCGCGATAGCGCCGCTCGCGGTGCTGTTCTTCGCTCCTCACGACCGTCCTCGACCTCCAAATGCTTCCAGAACCTGCGAAAGAAGAGCAAAGGTGAGGAAACACCAAGGAAACAGAAAAACAGAGAGAGAGCAGTGAGCGATGACTCCCCTGTTTCGGTGGCAGTCGCAGCGGTGGTTGTGTGCCGTGGACGAGGTGCTCTGTGGTGGTTGGACGGTGGCGGAGAGACGGTAAGGAAGCCGAGACGAAGAGAGGAGAGGAGGACAGGCTGCCTGGCTCTGTCGCGAGGCGGAACAGAGCCGCGGTGAGGCTCTGTTTCGCGGTGGTTCTCGGTCTGTTGTGGTGGTACTCGTGCGGAGGTGGTGGCGGAGGTGATGGATGATGTTGGTTGATGGATGATGGACAGGGAGAGGGACAGGGACGGTGGCAGAGCGAAGGTTTGACGCGAAACAGGGTTGTCACACCCCTGTTTCGTGGTGGTGGCGGTTGTGCTGTCCGTAGGTGGTGGTGGTGCTCGGGTGATGGTGGTGGCGAGGTGATGATTGCTGAGTGAGTGGTGATGGTGGATAGGTGGTGATGGTAGAATCACCTTTGAGAGAGGAATCCCTTTGAGGAAATCTCCTTTGAGGAAGAGGTTTGGATTTTTTTCTAATTCTCTTCTTTTCCCTTCTCTTCCTCCCCTCTCTTCCTCCCTATTATCTTCTATTTATAGCAAATTATAATAGGAATGAAATGAGGGAATGATTCATCAATGAGGGTAGGAGAAGGATTGGGCTTGGCATTGGGTTTGGGTTTGGGTTTGGGTTTAGGTTATCGGGTTTGGGTTATGAATTAGGTTTTGGGTTTAGGTTATGAATTAGGTTTCGGGTTTAGGTTTGTGACTGCTTTATACCACCGTTGGAATCGACTAATTATCGTTCCTTAACTTGTCGCCTTAATATGATTTCATCGTTTACGCTCAAATTCCTACAAAGACATGAAAACGAAATAATTACTATAAAATATAATAATCGAAACACTAACATGTATAAATTAAGGGATATATTATGTAATAATTATGTGAATATCAAATACCCCCAAACCTATATTTTGCTAGTCCTCGAGCAAAACAATAAAAAGAAAATCCTAACTCACTTTCGCAGGAATCATCGGTTGCACTTACCTTAAACGTGCAACAAGGCTTTAAACCCCTAGATTACCTCTAATGGACGAGTTATAGTCTCGTGAGGGTTTCTAGAAATGTTACCCACAAACATTACTAACTCAATCAAAACTTGGTCAAACAGTGTTCATTTTAAAACTTCAAGAATTGCAAGAAACCAATAGTGTCATTTTAGTGTATCAACAATTTTCCAAATAATTTAATATTCTCTAAAGGTTAGAAAAAATTCATAATCATCCTCAACTCAATGTGTGTGTGTGGATAGCACTATCAACATAACTTTTCATTTCAGAGTAAAACAATGACTAAATCTCCTGTAGAAAGTTTGTTTTGACTTCAAACCTCTCATGTCACTTACAATAAAACACTCAGAGATTTGGTATTTCACTCAGTTTATATGTGAGGAAAAGAGAATGGAAAACAATCATCTCACATATAGTAATATGAAGAACGGACTTTTCAAGAATGGAATGAACATGATCTCATGGACAGGAATATCAATTACTTTTGGGAATGTTGAATCAAACACCATAGGTCTTGGTTATTAAATCTCCACATCTACAGAACCAACCTTTACCTAAGATCAACTAGGACTTTGTTAGGTTGTAACGGGGCTTGGGTAATGGTTAATAAGGAATGTCAAAAGATTCTAACAAAAATTTCTAGGAATGTATACACCCATTATACGAACAATTAGGGTTGTCAAGAATAAATCAATGTTGCGCACCATCAATTTTTTCTTCATTCTCACATCTTTATCCTCATTCACATTCTTCTTCTTCTACTTTCTTTTCTTTCTTTCTTTTTCTTTCTTTCTTTCTTTTCTTTTATTTCATAGAGGATTTATGAAATATCTCATATTTTGCTCTTTCATGCCCATTTTACACCAAGTATATTCATCCGTACACATTCCCAGAAAAATTGGGTAAACGTTAATGGGTTAACAAATAAAAGTTAATCTAAGGCTCAAAAGGCTACAAAAAAGGTTAATGTTATGGGTAAGTTAAAAGGCTAGTTAATGGTCTAAAGAAAAAAATGCCTAGATCATTTCCTAAGTTCGGGTCAGTATTATGACATCTCAATTGAATAAGCCAAGAAGTTCTAGTGTAATAATTCAATTTTTATGTCATTCCCAAAGCAATTGATCCAAAAGAATGAAAATAATGAGATCATCAACGAGATAATGTAGACTCAAGAAAAATCAGAGTTTATGTATAGAAAGGCTCAAAGCTTTCAGGGTTAAGTCTCCACTATTATTTTAAGGTTTTCTAGTATACATTTCACTCATCAACTTCAAGTTATGCTAACATGGCTCATGGTGCAAAGATAATCAAGTTGAAAAATCTTATGAACCAGATCTAGCTTAAGGATCATACTAAACTTTCAGTCTTTATCAATATACCAATATGTCAAGTTGGCTTGCATTTAAAATCCATTTTCATAATCGCAAAAGACCAAGTTTTCTTGACAGAAAAAGCACAATTTTTTTTTTTAAGATAATAAGAAAAGAAAATACTACGAAACTACGAAAAATTCACCGACTCATGAACCCTACCCCCAAACCTAATCCAAACATTGTCCTCAATGTTTAACACAATAATTCTTACAAAAGAATGAAATAAGTACATGAGAGGAGGTTAGAACAGTATTACCGCGGTGAAGATTTTACCAATTTCCAAGAAGTCGTCCATCAATGAGGCTCACAAACATAAGAATCATGGAGTTTTCATTAGAAATCGATAAAATGCAGACTCGACACTAACAAAGAAAACTAAAAAAAATGCTAGTTGTAAGTCAAAACTGTTACGGAGCTAACGAGTAAGAGTGAAACACAACTAAATAGGGTACTCGAAAATCAATCCAGACTAACAGCAGAGACACACAACTAAAGCTAGGCTGCCTCCTAGGAGCGCTTGGTTTACCGTCATCAGCCCGACAAATATTCTTCCTAAAAAATGGTGTATCAAATAGTGGAGAGGAAGAACATGACAAACACTTAGTCCATGGTCGTATATCAACAACCTGAACAGTTGAGGATCAGTCCACCAAAATATAGCAATCACATGGGGCACCAAATACACTAGGACATTCCAAAAGTGACCGGTAGTCATACACAACAGATGATCCTTGCGTGCTCCAAAAAGGGAACATCCTATGTCTGGTTCCAAATCGGATGATTGGATAATTTGCACAACAGGATGGTGAAAACTGAAATCCTCACTACAACACAAGGGATCGGTGAAAGTAGCCTTAATAAATGGGAATGTGATGCAAGTAGATGAGACGATGGATATATCAGGTGGTACAGGCTCATCACATGAATCATATAGAGATATTAGTCTAGACAACTCATCACCTGAAAATGCATACCTGAGGGTGTCAGGTAATTGTTTAAGGTCAAGCTCAGGTGGCTCAACTGATGGGACTAGTTTTGACTCACTGAGTGGAAAAAGCTTCACTTGAGACTTCCATTGATAACTAGGATCCACAATGGGGACTGAGTCAAGCAAATCATTGACTTCCCTAATGGAATCATCAACATCAAAGTCTAAATTAAATTGAGTCAAACAAGCCTCTAAACAGTCAAGGGGAGACTCTAAAAAATGTTCACAGGTTGATTCGATGCATGAGTCACTAGGGAGGCATGAGTCAACATGGGAAGGAGATGTTTGTAGTGTCTCAGAATCGACAGGTTCATCAATAAATGAGTCACTAGGGAATTTTTCTGACTCTATCTCAGGAAGTGACTCAGCTATCTGACTCATAGTCATATCAAGTTTCTTGATAGCTTGAGCATTTTGTTGAGAATTAGCTATCAATTCTGTGATAGCCAGGGAGTTTTGTGCTCTTAGTTCGGTGATAGCCTGAGAGTTTTGTTCGAGTATTTCTCCTGTTCGCTCTATAAAAATTTTCATGATATCCTCTAACTCATTATCAGGAATGAAAGCTTGAGGAGTCTGAGGAGTGTCTAGAGGGCCTTCATGGTACTGACCCTGAGCCCATGAGAAGTCAGGATGATAGGCTAGACTTGGGTTGTAATAATCTAAATATGGATCATAATCAGGTCGTCGCATGTCATAAAATGAATTGACTTGCTCGGAAAAATAGGCTGGATAATCCCTTGTGTTCATTTTTTTTTTTTTTTTTTTTGAAAGCACTAACTCTAAAAATATACACAGGCTCACATGCAATCAGCAACCAATTGATGCATAAGAAAAAATGCCTCCCTAAGCAATTAGTGTTTTTTAGATTAATTATCTTTTTATCTTTGGGGGACAGTTATTTCTTATGTAATCTTTATGACATAACAATGGGTGCTACAAGTTGATCCTAAGAGTGTACACTTTACACCGCAAAGTTCAAAATCAGTAGGCTAGAGTTTTGTTTCAAAGAAACCGGATTATCGCACAAGAGAAGGAGGTCACAATGGTCCAATTAAGTACTTCCTTGTGCTACCGCTCTGTAAGCTAATAGATGTGAGAACGATGTGATGTTAAATGCACACTTGAGGCTTGTGTTCCTAACCAAAAACTGTTGGTTACACCAATTCTTCTTGTGGATCGTAGCTTACTTATGACTCGGCGTACCGGGTAAATTACCCTTGTGGCAGTGGCCTCTCGGAGTTCATTGAATGATTAAACCCATCGTCACTTTTAGCTTGGGTCAACACAAAAATTATTGGATTCACCTTGGTCTTGGTTGTCCTATGAACACCGTACCTAAAAGATGGCTCTATCTAACTTGCTAATTGATTTTAATTATGTTTGTCTATTGGTTGCACACAGCTGGAGTGATGAGGTGGGGATATCAAGTCCCACCAGTTTCTATTTATAAGCTGGGTCTGCTTATTATGAATTACTAAAGTTTAGCATCCACAATTACAGAAATTAAACAACCAATCACACAATTTCAAACAATTACACCAAGCACCCTGGTCGCTAATACATTGCGTGTGATAGAAATAGTTACAGTGTGCGTATTCCGTTCTGCACAAAAAGTTAGCACAATTAAAAAAAAAAAATGTCCGACTTCTTTTTATCTATTTCACTCAACACACAAGCACATGTAAATAAATTTACTGGTCTTGGTCTTAGAAGTCGGATTTCTAAATCATAAAAATTATTGGGTAACAATTAGAATTGTTTCCCTATATTTCTTTTGACTTAGAGAATTTTGGGATTTTTTTTTTTGTGATTAAATAAAATGAAAAACAGTAGAGTTCAAAAATTATTACACCACACACTCGTAAAACGAGGTGAAAATAAAATTAAAACTCTCCTCACAAAATAAAAAAAATAAAAATTTGCTTGATGTTTTGCAGGATCGTCCAATATCCTCGAGAAGCGTGTATTCTGCAAAATCAAACACAAAATGAGTGTAAAAAGAACTTAATAAAAATATTTTTTTTTTGAAAATTTTTTTTTTGTTTTTTTTTTTTATAATTAGTGAAAATAAATCTTAAATTCAATTACACCGCAACCTTCCCCGGCAACGGCGCCAAAAACTTGATGCGGGTTTAACTAACCTAAATAAATAGGTTAATTCAGCCCACTTGTAATAACCGCAAGTGCACGGTGCCTAACTGGTAGACAACGGCAAGTACGGGTCGATCCCACGAAGAAGGTGGATGCAATTGAAATTTAGAAATGATCTAAACTAATTTGTAGGAAATGGGGTTACAGCATTTTTAAAACTAAACTAAAAATAAATTAAAAATAAAATAAAAGATAGATGAAATGGGTTTTTGTGGCTTGGACTCACTAATGCGTTAGGGATGAGAATCCCTTGCTTACACCGAATATGTGATCGTTAAAATCCAATTAAACTTATACCATGTTTCTATCAAACGTTAACAAATTATTTCAAGCAAATACGCTCTTACCAAGTATTAAGTGTCTTTTTAGGGCACACTTAATCAAAGTTTAAGCTTAATATTTTTAACACATGCTTTGAATATTAATAAAGGGTAATTCTAACTACCAAACATATCAAGTTTAATTTCTCGAACATGCAAGGTGAAAGCAATTTATCAAAATTCAGAAATAAATTGTAATTAACAATTAAGCACACAATTCAGTAAAATAAATCAAAATAACTTATACAACCCATTTAGTTTGTCACAAACTCAATGTGGTGGCACTCAGCAGATCAGCAGGTGGTCTGAACACGAATCCCGAGAAAATTGGGCCCAAAACGCTCTGTGGTGATACAGAGCAGAATCGGGGGTGTGAATAGCCAGCTTAAATTGACTCAGTCCCGCCTCTGCTACAGTACTCTGCGCTGCTCCGCCTTCTTCTCCAGCGCGACAGCGCCGCTCGCGGTGCTGTTCTTCGCTCCTCACAACCGTCCTCGACCTCCAAATGCTTCCAGAACCTGCGAAAGAAGAGCAAAGGTGAGGAAACACCAAGGAAACAGAAAAACAGAGAGAGAGCAGTGAGCGATGACTCCCCTGTTTCGGTGGCAGTCGCAGCGGTGGTTGTGCGCCGTGGACGAGGTGCTCTGTGGTGGTTGGACGGTGGCGGAGAGACGGTAAGGAAGCCGAGACGAAGAGAGGAGAGGAGGACAGGCTGCCTGGCTCTGTCGCGAGGCAGAACACAGCCGCGGTGAGGCTCTGTTTCGCGGTGGTTCTCGGTCTGTTGTGGTGGTACTCGTGCGGAGGTGGTGGCGGAGGTGATGGATGATGTTGGTTGATGGATGATGGACAGGGAGAGGGACAGGGACGGTGGCAGAGCGAAGGTTTGACGCGAAACAGGGTTGTCACACCCCTGTTTCGTGGTGGTGGCGGTTGTGCTGTCCGTAGGTGGTGGTGGTGCTCGGGTGATGGTGGTGGTGCTCGGGTGATGATTGCTGAGTGACCTATTATCTTCTATTTATAGCAAATTATAATAGGGATGAAATGAGGGAATGATTGATCAATGAGGGTAGGAGAAGGATTGGGCTTGGCATTGGGTTTGGGTTTGGGTTTAGGTTATGGATTGGGTTTGGGTTATGAATTAGGTTTTGGGTTTAGGTTATGAATTAGGTTTCGGGTTTAGGTTTGTGACTGCTTTATACCACCGTTTGAATCGACTAATTGTCGTTCCTTAACTTGTCGCCTTAATATGATTTCATCGTTTAGGCACAAATTCTTACAAAGACATGAAAACGAAATAATTACTATAAAATATAATAATCGAAACACTAACATGTATAAATTAAGGGATATATTATGTAATAATTATGTGAATATCATTAGCTTATTACACAACTATGCATATCAAAGGGAGGTCGTAGAAATTTTTAAGAACACAAACACAGTTACGTTGAACAACACGTTCAATAATGGTTTTCATGGCCACCTTAGTTAGCTCCGATTGATGACGATGGTTTCTGATATCCTCTAACCCTAGTTCGCCAAAAGCAAATGATTATGGCTTATAAAGTGGGAGATTAGTCATCTCTAATACCTGACCATGATGGCTCGCGAGGGACCATTGTCCAACTAGAGATAACGGTCGCCGAACCTAAACAAAGCTTAGTCGGTTTTGACCAATGACAATACCTTCTGGTCCGCTCTAATGCCTAGTCCGCAAAAAACGGATGACGATGGCTTAGAGAGTGGGGGCTTAGTCATCGCTCTAATGCTTGATCAAGACGCCAAGGACTATTTTCCAATTACGGATAATTGTCACCGAACCTGGCCAAAGCTTAGTCAGTGACGACTGATTACGATAGTTTCTGGTCCACTCTAAGCCTAATCCGCCAATAGCGGACGACGACGGCTTAGAAAGTGAGAGTCTAGTCAGCGCTCTTGACGTCTGATTGTGATGGCTTGCCAGGGGTCACCGTTCTTTCGTAGACAATGATCGCCAAACTCGATCAAAGTTTAGTCAGTAGGCCACTGATGACGATAGCTTTTGGACCGCTCTAATCCTAGTCTGCCGAGCATGGATGACGATGGCTTAGAAAGTGGGAGTCTAGTCAGTGCTCATGCAGCCTGATGACGATGGCTTGACAAGGATCATCGTCCAACTGCAAACAATGATCGTCGAACCCTATCGCTCTAATCCTAATCCACCGAGCGCATATGACAATGGGTTAGAAAGTGGTAGTCTAGTCAGTGCTCATGCAGCCTGATGACGATGGCTTGCCAGAGATCATTGTCCAACTGCAGACAATGATCACCAAGCTCTATCGCTCTAATCCTAGTCCACCAAGCGCGGATGACGATGGGTTAGAAAGTGGGAGTCTAGTCAGTGCTCACGCAACCTGATAACGTTGGCTTGCCAGGGATCATCATCCAACTGTAGACAATGATCTCCGAACCCGACCAAGGTTTAGTCAGTTATAACCGATGACAACAACTTCTGGTCTTCCATACAGCCTGATCCGCTAGTAGGCAAAAACAGTTTTAAAGCCTAGTCAGAGCCATGAAGCTTAACTCAGACAACTCATAAGGACCATCATCCGATTATTTGCAGTAATGCACACTCATTCCCACAATCTGACTAGTTCGCTTATAGTAGCGACGACAACTACTGGTCCGATTCAGATCCTAGCCTGCATATGGCAACAACGGATCTCAAAGACGGAACTCTCATCATCGAATCAATTATACGACTTCCCAACTTAGCATAACCTCTTGTCTAAAAGCTAGTAGCGAGGTAAGACAAAGTAGAAAAAAAAACAGCAGGAAAAGTCAAAAAACACGTAAGTACAAAGTACAAAGTTCACCCCTCAAAAAACGCATAATCTCTTATTGATGAGTCAAAAGTAAAAAGTTTACCCCTTATCAGAAAGAGGTTCAGACACAACAGTGCTAGATTTTGCAGGAGAGGAAATAGGGGGTGCATCGGCACGCGCTACCGCTCGTACTCCCTGGTCTTCATCACCTTTTTATTCAAACTGATCACCTTCTTATTCCGACTGGTCAAAGGCTTCCCCAAACTCCGCGTAAGACAACTTTTTATAGTGAGAAATGTCTCATTCGAGATGTTTTTCCCTCATCAGCTGCAACAGCTCCAGCTGCCCATGCACGACTCTGTTGAACTCGAACATGCCCTGAGTCTTCAAAAGTTTTTCTTCTCGCACCCTCGACTCAGCAAAATCTCGCTCCAGCTGCTCCAACCTGCTCGACAGCGTATCAGCTTTGGACTGCTCGACAATCAAGTTGTCATTCGCAGCACTTAGTTCATTCTGCATTAGAAGAAGCTATTTTTCTGCTGACCGCGCACTCTTAGCATTGGAGTCAACATCGGTCTCTAGCTGCTAACATTGGGCGGTCCACTCAGACTCCTTTCTGGCCCTCTCAGCATTCGGAACTTGCACCTCAACCTACACTTTGGCTGCATCTTCCCGAGCGAATCATAAGTCACGACGGACAAGGTTCAATTCTTCTTTGATCTTGTCCCTCACAGACGTTGTTTCAACCAATTCGAACTCAAGGGTTTCCAAACGAATCCTCTGAGCCTTCGATCTTGTCTTCCTGAGCTATTGATCAACAACCAATTGAGTAGGCCTCCCTTCCTTAAGTTGTTCCTTCAGTGATTCAACTTCACGGAGAGCATCGGAGTATGACTTATGCAAGTGTGCAAAGACTCGCTCCATGGTATACACCCTTTCACGGGCAACCTCAACCTCCGTCCCAGCAACAGTGACTTGGTTCAAATATGACATCCCAAGGATGAGATTTTTCTGCCCCTTGTCCATACGCTCTCCTAGCGTATATTGCATGTTGGCACCAAAGCACAATTAGCCAACCAATCATTTCACCTGATATGTTTCTTTGAGGCATAAAAAATATCAACCTCTTGGTGTCAGGCCTGGTTGCTCATCTTCAACACATCCGGAGCAAACAAACTAATCCATGCATTCGGATGGAGTTCTTTAGGGACTGGAATCAATCCAGCACCGCCCTTCATTGTCCTCACTGCATCGGGGCCCTTTGTCCACCATTTCCCCTTGCTCTCAACGATTGATTCTTTCTCACAAACCCACTCGGAAGCAGTAGACCGAAAAGAAGGAAGAGAGTTATCTCTTGGACCCGTCGCCACCTCAATATGGGGTTGTGATCGAGACAGAGGAAAATACGGGCGACACGGAGGAGACTTCTCACCGTATGAGTGACTATCAGACAAATTTTCACCAAGCTGGGGGGACTCGCGATCCAAATAGGGGTCAAACTTAAAGTCCTTCAATGAGAAAGGACGAGTCAAGCCCCTGTCGAAAGAAGCCGCCAGGCCCGGCTACAGCAACAAGTTGCTCATAACCTTCGCCTGATCGGTGCTCAACTTCGTTACATCTTTGACTCCCACCATCTGCAGATATTCCTTCTCCAAGTTGGGAAGAGAAATAGAGACCCTTGCTTGAGCATTCTGCCCTTCGGACACAACAGCTTCCGCCCTAGTGGATGATCAAGAACCTGTCCCACACACTCACTAGCGGGCTTGGTGGCAGCACGAGGCTTCTTGGAACAGGTGTTAAAAGACAACGCTTCATTCAATTTCGTGCTCCTTGATGAGCTCATAATCTTAACTTTCGGAAGCTTCATCTTCTTCGAAGAGGGCTTGCCTTCAGACTTCGACTTCGAAACTCTTAAAAGAGTGGAGGATTCATGCCAATGGGCCCACAGTCCACTGCACTTGATGTTAGAAGACTAAAAAACATCCTTTATCTGCATCCGAGGCATTTCACAAAAATTTTTATGGTTGTGTTGTCCTTAGAAGAAAGGGGCGTAATTGGAAACCTCCCTACAAAAAGTGCGGATAATAATTCAATATGCAACTAACGCTGGCAGAATCAACAACAACACTAAACTTACTCAGTTGACGAAACTCTCACTCGATCGGATGACCGGCAAACTCAAAATACTCCAAGTCCGCAGGAGCCATGAAACAATACTTCTGCCAGAACTTGAAGTCGTCAGGCAGATTGTCGAAACAGTCTAGCGATGTCAACGCACACATAGCATGATCGTTTATCCGAGAAGTAAGCAGTTGAATCACCCTCGAAAACACTCGGACACCAGCGTCCTTCACCCTAATCATAATGGCGAACGTTTTCATATACTCGTTCGACACTAGTTGAGTGGGTGCAATGCTGAGGTAAGCCAAGAAGCTCCAAATTTCTTTGATAACAGGAAAACGGATGCCCGATTGGAGCATACCTTGATGCAAGTAGATAAATCCCTCAGGAAGGGACAGTAATGTCTGACCAGCACCCAATGTGAATATCACCAGATCATCAAAAAACTCATATGATATGAAGTCTTTTTTATTCGACTCAAAGAGTGACCTCTCCTCGAAGAACTTACGACCCTTAGCAAACAGTTAATCAGGAAGTTGATTCTGGCCCGCCATTGAAGAACGTCAAGCTTTCGATCATGGAAGTTGGATAAAATCAAAAACACGAAAAGTGAAACGACAAAGCAGAGTCTCCAGGATCGAAGAGTAAAAAAAATGAACTCTGCAAAGAAAGGGGTTTATATAGTGAACAAAATTCTCACCCTTTCTCGAACAGACGCATGCCCATTTAATGAAGCATACCGCTCGAGGATACGATTTAGACTCAAGCCAATCATGACCGCTCAAGTCCTCCACGACATGACTTGATGGACCGATGAACTTGCGCACCAACTCGGGGGGACTAGCTGATGATACACCAAACCGTCCTTAAATATGTCGTACGTGTGTCAAGATGATCTCGTCTGCGGAGCAAAGCGAACCCGATTGCCCACCAAATCTAGCATGGCTTAGACAACATTAAACCCATATTGGCAGAATCCAGAAGGTCGGATCCAAGTTGCAGCGCCCTATTAAGTCCACACGTCACATGGTAAAGCCCAATACCTATAAACCCTAATCAAGCAAATATCTGGGGGATCACCTAAGACGGGCAGGCCAACAACACATTGGATCCGACTAGAAAACATATATCGAAGTATAAGTCGTGCATGGAAACTTACTTGCATGGACAACATTCTAAAAGGAAACCTCTCCCGCAGATTTAGGAGCACAAGTCGTATAAGGAAACTCTTCTACATGGACGACTCCCAACTAGGAAAGGATCTGCAGCAAGATCTATATTCCTAAAATACATCACCAAAGGCCTAGCTGAACGAGGACCCTCGCATTATAAATAAGACATAGGTTTGACGAAGAAAGGGACGCTACAAAACCCCATTTACAACTTTAAGCCTTTCTCAAGCCTTGTTTGACTTTAGCATCGGAGTGTCATCGGCCACCACAACGTGGTCCTTGACTCGTGTGCGTTCCCTGTGCAGGTCCAGGTCAAGGTTAAGGAGAACAAGATTCAACTACATCAAAGTATATTAAGGGTATTTTTGTAATATACACATAAACGGAGATAAGCCCTGCCAAATCTATAACCGTCTTGAATCTGTGATGGATGCAATTTAGATCCCTGAATCTGCCTTGAAACCCGTTAAGGAAAACCCAAATTTGCCCCATTCGGGGCGTTGTGGATATCCGTGTAAATCTGCCCCATTGCCGTCCCTATTAGTGGGTGGGAAACCGGAGTTTCATGCTAGCACACTAATAGTAATAGTGTGTGAGACCTAAAACATTAAACAATAACTGACATGGCATGTTTTCAATGGATAAGTGTGAAACTATGACAACACGCCATATCACCAACGTCAAAGAATAAATATAGATTTTAAATGTTAGAATAGAAATACTCAAAAAATTATCTATTGAAAAATTAAAATTTTTTAATGATATTGCACTAGGTCATACTTAGTTTAGGAACTAAATAAGATTTCTTATTCTTAAGATTTTCATGCCATCTATCCTTCTATTCTTTTTGCAGAGTCATTTTTGTTGATCAATGACAAATGGTTGTGACTGTTTGACACCACCACCCTTTTTTATGTGGTTGAACGACACCACCAATAAAAAAGGGTTTTTTTTTCCTCTTCTCTTCCTCTGTTCTCATCTCTTCTCTCTCAGGAACAACCACCACTACTGCACCACCCCGCCGTCGGCCGCACCACCGCTCCTGACGTCGGGCCGCACCACCTTGCCTTGCCTTCTTTCTCTCCTCCCATCTTCTTCTCCTTTCTTCGGGAACATCAACAGGGAAGGACAAAACAACAACCACCCCGCCGCCAACCCCTCTCTGTCATCTATTTCATTTTTTTTTTATTTTACAGAGAATTCGACGACATGCAATGAATATCGTGAGATCCGATTAACAACATGCATGGCAAGTCGTTGAATGTCTATATTTTTTCCTTCCTGCGAATGGGAGACAAACCCAACGTATCTACAACCTAAGTATGCCACTCGCAGGATCCGCCACGATTGAAAAAAAAAAGTGACATTCGACGACGCCCACTGCCTATCGTTAATCGAATCTCATGACATTCATTGAACATTGTCCAATGTATCTGTAAAACAGAAAAATAATGAAACAGAGGACAGGGAGGGTTTGTGAGGTTGGTGACGGGGCGGGCAGGGTGGTTGTTGTTGCCTTTGTCCCTCCCTGCTATTGTTCCTGAGAAAAGATAAGATAAAAGGAAGAAATGAGAAGAAGAGGAAGAAGAGAGGAGAAGAAGAGGAAGATAACCGAAAGAATAAAAGAGGAAAAAGAAAAGAGAAGAATAGGAAGATAATAGGAGGAAGAGAAGAGGAAGAGCGGAGAAAAAGAAGAGAAAATGTGTGGCCGGGGCGAAGCAGCACGGCCAGCTATGTGGTGGTGGTGTTGTTCCTAAGAGAGGAGAGAAATTGGAGAAAATGCATTTTATATTGGTAATGTTCTTCAGTAGGTGGTGGTGTGCTTCAAAAAGTTGGTGGGGCTTCAGAAGTATGGATAGTAGTGTTCTTCAGCAGAATTGGTGGTGTTAAACAGTCATAACCATTACAAATCCATCATGGATGGTCATATCTTAAACTTGATGTTAAATAAACAAATTGTTTTTGGAGACATTACCCCATTCACAATAGTTTCATTATTATTTATCTCCCAAACCAAACCCAACTTGTTGATTTTTTTTCTCATACTCAAAGACACTTAATTGTGCTTAGATACACGGTACACACCCCACACGGTACACACCCCATGAACTAGCTACTCTTCAATTGCCTTGGTACACTACTACAAATATTAGCTTAGGTAACGCCACTTAGATAGCGCTTTTTTAAAGAGCTATCCAAGTGGGCACTAGGATAGCGCTTATTTGTCTTTAAAAAAAAAAAAAAAAAAAAAAAAAAAAAAAAAAAAACTACAATGGCGCTTTTAATTTTTTTTTCAGTTAAGCGCTATCTTAGTTATGTCTTAGATAGCGCTTTAAAAAACGCTATGAGAAAAAACGTTACCAAAGCTACCATAGCGCTTCCAAAGCGCTATGCTACTTACATTTAGGATAGCGCTTCGGAATATCACTACTAAAGCGCTTATATAGCGCTATCTTAGTCTAGCAATTAAAAAAAAAAAAAAATTAAATTATCACTACTATAGCGCTTATATAGCGCTATCTTAGTCTAATAATTAAAAAAAAAATCAAATATCAAATTAAATCTCAAAACCCCCCCTAAACCCCTAAACCTAACAAAAAAAGCCCGCCTAAACCCCTAAACCACCGAAGCAGCGCCCCTGTTCTCCTAAACCTAACAAAAAAAAAAGAAACGGCGCCCCTAAACCACCGAAACAACCACCGTTCAAGCTGCCTCCAAACCCACCATTCTCCATCGACTTCTCCAGCCAAGCAGCGGTTTCTCCAGCCACCGTTACCGGTTGCTTCGCACTCGGCTTCAGCTCACACAACGACTGCCAAACATTGCAGCCACCATTACCTGCTGCACTTTACCTGATAAAGAATCTGCTTCAGGTTGGTTTGGTCTCTCTTTTGTGGTTGCCTCATCATTTTCTGGTAGATGAGGCAAATTAGATACTTCTTGTTTATTTGTTACTCAAACGAAAGGGCAAAAAAGAGTAGTTGTTCAAATGTTCAATTTATGGAGATGATTCTTGTTGTTTCTGATGTCCATGGTAGCTCTCACCATCCCTCACTGTTTTTGTTTTTTATATTCAGTTTACTCAGTATTAGTTAGAACTTTCATTAGTATATAAATGCAACGTAGGGTTCTTTGTTGGCATTAAAATTGTCTTCTTATCTTCTTTGCTTATGAAACAATTACTTCTGATGAATCTTCTTTGCAACTGTTCTGTAAATTTCTGCAATTTAGTCTTTAATATCTTGG
Organism: Berberis vulgaris; assembly: GCA_963556465.1. NCBI lineage: Eukaryota > Viridiplantae > Streptophyta > Magnoliopsida > Ranunculales > Berberidaceae > Berberis > Berberis vulgaris. Next base: position 73,500,463 of record OY747124.1, on the reverse strand, counting down.
AAATGTGAGGGATGGTGAGAGTGTTACTGAAATCAGAGGTAAATGCTTGATGCATAAAGCTGCAGAGTAATTGGCTCTGAATCATAAGGCCAACACTTGTTTTGGCTTTATCTGTTCCTGTGGTGTTAAGTTACCAAGAGAAAAAATAAAGATCGTAATTTTGTCGAATGTAGGAAAGCAGGACCACTCTACCCATGTTGGGTCTATTTTGACATCATTTTAAGCATTATTCTATATAAGCATGCTTTTGAGTCATTCGGAGTAGTAAACTTTGAACTTACAAACATAAAACTCCATATAGGCATATAGCTTTATGTTCAAAATGTTGACATATTAGTGTTTCATGTGTAGTATCTAATGGAATGGAATGAATGTGTTATTAAAAATGTATAGTTATACTCGTATGAATGAATTATTGTTTCAAAGATATATGGACTGTTTTGTTGAAAAAATCTTTCAATCAAATTGTGACAGAGTGTATTAATATAACTTATTCAAAATGAAAATGTAGTACTCCGTATATGTTTCTTCATATTTTGATTCCGACCAGGTTTCTAAGTCATTTCTCTATGATTTATTGTTACGAAATTGTTTGGATTCGATCTTTGTCTTCTCTTTGTGTATGATAGATTGGACAAATATAAATATTTCATGCTTAGCTTCCACTAATTAAAGTGACTGTTCATAGAATTGTGTGCTAGTAAGAATCTTGCTAAGTCCCAAGAGTGGAAAGAACAAGTAAAAAATGTGGATTCATGGCAATTGAGATTGATGTATTGATGTTTTTTTGTAGTATTGTTTTTAATGGATCGAGAATGGGTAAATGCGGATCGATTATCTGAAGAGTACAAGAAAGGGGTGGAAGAGTTTTGTGCTTATGCAACTAAGAATGCTAAAAATCCAATGTTCATTAAATGTCCGTGTCGAAAATGTTTAAATGTAAAAGAGGTTAGTGGTCAAATGAAGTTGCACGAGCATTTAATGTGTCATGGTATTGACAATACATATAAGGTTTGGACATATCATGGTGAGAGCAAAGATAAACGTAGCTCAATTGGCAAACGTAAACATAGTTTATCAAGTCAATTGGGCTCCCAGTTTGAGTTTATAAATAAAATGAACACAAGTGATATGGGAGATGGTAATGAAAAATCTAGTCCTGTGAAGAATTCCCCAAGTGTTGTCAATGAAGAGTTGCGGGATCATCCTGATATGTGTGATGGCTTAAGAGAGGATGTTGGGTTACCGTTGTGGCCGGGTTGTACAAAGGCTACAAAATTGTCAGCTGTGTTGATTTTGTACAACTTAAAAGCTAGTCACCAAGTTTCTGATGTTTTCTTCACAGAGATGTTAGAAGCTGTAGGTGAACTATTGCCAGATGGGAATGTGCTCCCTCGAAGAGCATATGATGCTAAACAGTTGCTCAAATCTATCGGGTTAACACATGAGAAGATCCATGCTTGTCCGGATGATTGTATTTTATATAGGAAAGATTACGCAGAATTGAATGAATGTCCCAAGTGTGGTAAGAAGCGGTATAAGAAAAACAACTCCCCGGCCAAAGTTATGTGGTACTTTCCTATAATTCCTAGATTCAGGAGGTTGTATAGTAGCTTTGATGATGCTAAACACTTGACATGGCATTATGATGAAAGAACAAATGATGGAATGTTGAGGCATCCAGCTGATTCACCTCAGTGGAAGACATTTGATAATAAATATCCAGAATTTGGGAAGGAATCAAGGAACTTGCGATTGGTACTTTCAGCAGATGGAATGAATCCTCATGGTGTTCAGAGTACTTCCCATAGTACATGGCCCGTGGTTTTGATGATCTATAACCTGGCCCCTTGGTTATGCATGAAACGCAAGTATATGATGTTGTCTATTTTGATATCAGGACCTCGACAACCTGGTAACGACATTGATGTATATTTGGCTCCATTAATCGAGGACTTAAAGTTGCTGTGGGAAGAGGGTGTTGATGTATATGATGGATACAGAAAGTCTAATTTCAGATTGAAGGCTATGTTGTTTGGAACGATCAATGATTTCCCAGCTTATGGGAACCTTTCTGGATATACTGTGAAGGGGCATTGTGCGTGCCCATGGTGTACCGATAATACTGATCATCTTCGCTTGAGTCATTGTAAGAAGTCTGTTTACATGGGGCATAGACGGTGGTTGGATCCAAGTCATCCCTACAGAACGATGTCTGAGGCATTCAATGGTGAAGTTGAAGATCGGTTTCCACCTTCTACATTGTCAGGTGTCAATGTGCTAAAAGAGGTGGAAAACATTGAGACACAGTTTGGTAAAACATTTGCAAAGTTTGTTCCCACTAAAGGTTTTAAGAAACAATCAATCTTTTTTCAGTTAGCTTATTGGAAGGACTTGTTTGTTAGGCATTTTATTGATCTCATGCATAATGAGAAAAATGTGAGTGCTAGTGTGATAAATACTTTGTTATGTGACTCTTCGAAATCTAAAGATGGACTCAATGCACGAAAGGACATGGTTGATATGGGAATCAGAGAAGAACTTGCACCTGTATTAAAGGAGGGGAAAGCAACACCATACTTACCTCCTGTCGCTCATACTTTGTCTAAGAATGAGAAGATTGTGTTACTTGAGACACTTCAGTCCGTGAAGGTTCCAGAGGGTTACTCATCCAACATACAAAATCTTGTATCTTCAGACGGGTTGAAACTGCTGAATATGAAATCACATGATTATCAAGTCATCATTGAGAATCTGCTCCCAATTGCAATTCATTCTATCTTGCCAGAAAATGTGCGTAAGACTATTACAAAGTTATGTTGGTTTTTCAAAGCCATGAGCAGCAAGGTCATAGACCCAAGAAGTTTGTGGTTCTAGTCATAAGGATAATTTCAATGTGGATGATGATGACATGAATTCTGATGATGACCTTGATTTTCCGGATGAGGTTCCGAATGAGGTTCTTCCTGAGGTATATTTAATTTTCAAACTTGGCTAATAAATATGTTTATTGGATAAAAGACTAACATATTTTTCGTTTCTAGGGTCCTATTAGATGTTATTTGTATGTTGAGAACCATCGTAGACATGTTGGGCAAGGTATTTTGCATAATCGCCCGAATGAAATTCTTCATGGTGTTCCACTACCAGAAGGTTGAACATATTACTTTAAGATTTATATACCGACTTAGTGTGTGTGTGTGTGTTGTTATACTTATACAATGCCATGATGCAATTTCAGGTTATGCGAGGATACAATTTGAAATGGCGGTAGAATCTGAGAAACATTCAGCGGTGCCGCAATGTACAGACGAAGTTAGGACTGTAGGAGAAGCTGTTGGCCATTTCATTTCGTGGCCAAAAAAGCTGGTGTCTTTGAGAATAGAGGTACAATTATTTATGTATTAAGTATTTTCTCCTTTTTTCTTGCGATTAGGAGCATATCTGGGATATCTTTGTTGTTTGTTGTTCATGTTGATGAAATTATTTAGATTGCTAGGAATTGATAAGGAACATATAGCTTATTTAGATTGCTAAAAAGCTATTCTTGAAATTGATAAGGAGAACATATAGCTTAGTGCTAGAAAGCTATTCTTGAAAGTAGGAGAACATATAGCTCAAATTCAATACTTACCTCACAAGTTAATTTTTGATTTGCAGTGCCCACCTCCTAAGAATAAGAAGATGGATAAGAGGAACGATGCTAATAAGCCTATCATGAAAAGTGTAGAATCAACGGTTTGTGCTAAGCCATTAGGATATCCTAAGTGTGGAGATTCTCCTCATAATTCCATGGTATTGCATATTTTGCGTTTCTTACCCTCAAACATCATGAATGGTGGTATCGAAGTTCCCATGACAGCATATTTTGACGGGGAGCCTTGGAACGAATGCATTGTTCATGAACATGTCGTGGAGATTCTAAAGGATCGATGGTTACGTGCCTCAAGCATCGCCTTCTATATAAGGTGATAAAACTAGTAAAATAAATTTATTTGATGTTAATGTTTTAAAAAACTTTATTTGTCCTTATGCATTGCTTCTTTTTTTAGATGGCCTTAGATAAATTTCAGCATAATGTTTAATATGTCATCTTAATATTAATGTGGTGTTAACTTGGTTTGTGGAAGGACCTAAAAGAGAAAGCTAGTTATTTTGTTGATTCCTTATTATTATTGAAAGTGCAGTCAAGTATCAATGATGGTTAGACATAGTTCAAAGCTAGTAGGATTGTAATACTTTATTAAAAAGATATAGCTCAGTCTTATTGGACCATTTGATATAAATATTTTAGAAAACTTTATTTATTCTTATACATTTTTGATTGTTGAAGGTATTTGGGTGAAGTCTATCTATCCGAAAATGTCGAGTTAGCGGGGAAGTTTTCTTTTGTGTCGCCCCATATTACACCTATGCTAGGTAATGGGACATCGTCCAATCATTTGGCCGAATGTTTGTTGAAGCATACAGGAAAAGACCATCTATTATTGGTGCCGCATAATGTTGGGTGAGTTCAATATAAATAAGATTCAATTATGTGTTTATTAAGTATCAGGATGTCTAAATTTTTTGAAACATTATGCAGTCAACATTGGGTATTGATTGGTATCAATACCAAAACAGAGATGATATACTTTATGGATCCAGCTCCGGGTACGAAGATCGCACAACGCGTTGATTTGAAAAACTTTGTTGAAAGGTAAATACATGTTCTAGTTTTATTTTTACATTACAAATGTATACATATTACATATGTATAATATTACTTTATACAAAATAGTGCATTGAGAAGTTATCGGACTCGTCGAGGCGGCTCTATAACAAAGGCTACAATGAACAGATTTAATTGGGCAAACATTCAGGTAAATATTTTACAGTACTAAAAATTATTTTATATAATAAGACATGGTAACAAATTGCATATAATTAATTGGATGTTATTTCTCATAGTGTCCAAAGCAGATTGAGATGGATGGCATCCATTGCGGTCATTATATTTGTTGCTATATTGAGGATCTCTTGAATTCTGGTGATACAAGTATCCCTGTTTATGTAAGTAAATAGTTTTATTGAATTACTTTATTTGTTGATTTTTGAAGTATTTGATATCATCTAACTATATATTGATTGTAACTTTTGTATTTGCAGTTTGTTCATAAACAGCCAGTCAAATTTTATTCTCCGAAAAAAATGGAGAATTTCGTAATCAATTGGTCAGGATACTTGTACAACCGATTTCTCAAGGAGAAAATGGAAAGCTGAAGCAAAACATTTTAATTATGCCTGTAGTTTAAGATATTTATTAGTATTGTGCTACGAACAAATATATATGATAGCATATTAACAATTTTGTATGAATGCTTAAATTATATTTTGAATGAATGAGAAACAGTTAGTTATCATGTTGTGTCTTTATTGATTGATTGAACGTTGTCATTATTATATTAAATATTATATTTAGCCCAGAAAATCGGTATCGGAAAAATAGAAAAAACAAATCAAATAACTTAGATAGCGCTCAAATAAGCGCTATCTAAGTTTAACATATATACTACAATAGCGCTTCTTTTAGCGCTATCTAAGAACAATCTAATTACTTCCATAGCGCTTATTTACGCGCTATCTTAGCAGATAAACAAATCTAATTTAAAAAATTCATTTAAATTAAATAGCGCATAAAAACGCGCTATGGTAGTTAATAAAAAAAATTCACCGAAATTAAAGCTAATTAAAAAAAATCAACAAAATTAAATAGCGTTCATCAAAGCGCTATTCAAGCTAATTTTAAAAAAAAAATTAGCGCTTACATAGCGCTTTCTTGAAGTTAATTAAAAAAAAAATCAACGCTTAGATAGCGCTATCTAACAAAGCGCTATTCAAGTACGCGCCTTGCATAGCGCCTTTTTGAGCGCTATCGAAGCTACCATAGCGGTAGCTTAGATAGCGCTAAAAAAAGCGCTATCTAAGCCTATTTTTAAGCGCTATGCAAGCCTATATTTGTAGTAGTCTCATCAAGGGCAACTTACAGTTGCGTATTTGACAATATGAGTCTAAACTACTAACATGACAATTCATGATAATATAAAATACTCATGAAACTAGGATAAAGCTCATGAGTGTAACGTGTGAGCTATTTTGAGATTACAACATAGAAGAGTAATGTGTAGTTAGTGTTTGTTGTATACATTAGATTTTTAAGTTCAAGACTTCATTACTTAATAAGCTTGACCATCCGTATGAACCCTGAAATGATAGTAGTGTTTATAGGTGATGATGTATATCTATGTCTGGGATATCAACCCGTCTAATTGTCGAGGGAATGGGCGAGGAAAACAGCGAGGAAGGGAGAGAGGGAGGGGGACCGTTCATCCCCCTCGGGATGCGCGCAAGGAAAATGATGGCACACATCCCGAGGGGGTGGACGGTCCCCCCCCCTTCCCTCTCTCCCTCCCTCGCTGTTTTTCTCGCCCATTCCCTCGACAATTAGATTTTTTCCTGAGATATAGTCGAGCTTGATTGCGACAATGAGGACAGTTGATTCGAAAGGGTTTGTCGAGTTGGTGGGATTTGTTGAAGGAAGAGATTGCCATGTTGAGCATTCAAATTGAGAATCCACGATTCATTCATTCTTCTTCAACAACAACGCATCAACGAGAACTCGAATTACAAAGAAGTGAGATTTGTTCAAGTCTTCTTTATTTGAGGAAGGGTTTATTCGATAGTTACAAATGTGTAAGAAATATATTTCCATCGTAGGCAGTTGACGTGAGGTGAATAGATGTGTTGCCTATTTTTTGCCCCGTTAGAGTTCTAAAAATATCATTGAGTTTGCAATTACGATAGGACTAAGGTACTAGTTGTGTAATTAAATTCGAAATGTTAATTAAATTCGAAATGTTAATTAAATTGCTCTATCTGTAAAGTTAGTAAAAAGAATACTTATGATATAGGTAAGTTTGACCTAAGAACTATTGAGATTGAGAAAAGATTTCAGTTTTTCCCTTACTAGATATTAACAATATCCCCAATTCTAGCTAGCCTGAGAAAGGGGCGAGGATCCCCCCCCCCCCCCCCCCCCCCCCCGCGCTCTTTAACCACTTTTTGGAAAAAGGTGTTTAAAGAGGGGGGCAAAAGTGTATTTTCGCCCCCCCCCCCCGGCAGCTGGGCCCGGGCCAGCAAGAATTACTCTAACAATATAGATGAAAGCTATGATCACCTTCATATTAGTCTTCTACAATTAACTAGGGTGTTGATGCACTCTACGTGCGTGAATATTTAGTATTTTTATTTTATTTTATTACAACATTTCAATATTAAGTAAAATTTATTATTGAAATTCTAAAGAAAATAATTACTTATAATTTTAAAGGTCTATTAAGGGCTTTGAATAAATTATGTTAGGAGCTTAGGTATAATTAAGAATATTTGAGAGGGGCGAGTTTTAACCGTAAATAATCTGAATATTTCTATTTTAAATTACAAAATTACCCCTGGTCATTGTCCGCCTATCAATATTGTAAATATAATTGAATTGGAAGGGCATTTTGGGCATTCCATAAATCAGGACAAAGACTATTCACTATCCCTAAGAGGAACTTGCTTTATATAGTCCAGATTGTTAGACCATTAACTAGGCTAGGACTAAATAATTCAGTTCTAATTTGCGTTAGGGATCAAAGATATAAAAGATTTACTGATTCTTTATTAGGAATTGTAGAATCTAGTTTGTGAAAGACCGACATATTTTAATTGTTATTTAGAGTTTTGTATTTCTCTGACATATGAAAATATAAAAAAACACTGACATTTCAGCTAGAAATTGAAGGTTAAAATATGCTTCCAGGATCACATAATTTAGCTATAGAAGCCTTTCGAAAAAAGAAAAAAAAAATTAGCTATAGACTTAGTAATTTAGCAACAAGATTCACCACTCTATCCCAAACTAATATAAAAACAAAGACTATAGATCCATTTAACGTATTTTATAAAAAAAAATGACGGCACTGTTGGACTTAGCTTTCAACTTAGGTGTTCCATTTGTTTTCCACATTCTGAACGACCATAGATCCATAAAATATAAATTGAACCAAGGTTTTCATTAAGAGTTGTTTACCCAGCTTATAAAAAAGAATTAGATTCTACACTCACAAATAGGAGATTTAGATCTAAATACCATTGAACTACAACAAGAATTTGAAATTAGCAAAGAATATCTATGACATAAAACTTTCACTAAAAAAGAAAGAGAACTTTAAAAGAAAGTTTCTTAGGCACTTTTAGTCATGATAAGCAAACTCTCATAAGAGAAGCTTGGTACAAAAATATGATAGGCATCGAACATAACCTCAATTTCTTTAATTAGTTTGTTATGTTTTCACAAGAAAATTGTGATCAACATAACCTTCCTAAAGAACTTATGAAAAAAATATGTTATTTTGGCATAACATTTCAGGATTTCCTAATTACTTTGTAAGATTCCTCTTGAACAAGATAAACTAGAGATCGAATATCTCTTACCCTGAAAATTCTGCCGAACAACCACATCTTCCTCCATAAAATTCAGAAGTTATAAATATTGTTGAAGAACAAGATTTTTCGGAGTCTCAAAAATTTTGAATGCCACCAAAATATCATATCCTAAGCAAGTTAGTTTAACGCCTCTTATGAAAAATTATTATAGGATACCCTCCCAATCGATCTTCAAATAAAAGAAACTCCAAATTCCAATAATTATCTTTGATGGAAATTCTACATATGAATAGAATATCGATGGAGCTTCTGAATATAATATCATCCGATTTGCCCAAAATATAAGTCCGGGATAATCATAACCAATTATAGCTTACATGATTACTCAAGGCTTTATAGGACAACTTAGATGATGGTCGGAAAATTATTTAACTGTTGAACAACCAAGGGCCATCGAATACTCATTAAAGAAAGATAAGGTAGGAAATATATTATTCAAGGAAGAAATACAATGTCTTTTGATGTTGTTTATACCCTTTTTGTTATTATCGTTTGACATTTTTTAGGAAGATTTGACGATATCTAAGCTAAAATAACAGAGCAAATCATGAACCTTAGGAGTAAGACCTTATCAAATTTTAGGTGGTATAAAGATACTTTTGTGCCAAAAGTTCATCTGGTGGATGATGTTAGTAAAAAAAACTTTAATTCGGGTGCCTCCTTGTTTGCATAAAGAGCTCGTGAAAACCTCAAAGAAGATTATAATGTTCACTTTAACATTTGGAGAATTAGTACAAGAACTAAAATTAATAATCCTAGCCTTATGTAATGATATAAAAATTAAACAACAATTAGAAAAGCAAAGACTTTTCTAATAAAAGTGAGCTAGGAAATTTGTGTGAAAAGTTTGGAAATGACATGTCACTGTCTCAAGATAAAATATGCAGAAACAATTTTGATAAAAACAAACAATTAAAAAAGAGTTTAAAAAGGAAGATAATTCTAAAAGTATTCTCAAACCAATAACCTTTCCTAGAAAAAATCAAAGTCCAAATTGCTATAAATGTGGACAAAAGGGACATTATGTGAACAAATTATCAATGAGGTTTGCTCACAAGATGAAACTGAATATAACCTTAATTTTTTGAATTAAAAAATAATGAAATTTATTCATAACAAAAGAATATGAGCTCTAAGTCAGAAGATGAGTCTATAAACACTTTCAAATACAATAAATATTATTACTAGATAGATATTATAGACAATATTAAATGGGATCTGACTAAATAACACCATCATTTTCGCTTAAAGGCACCATTAATTCCCTACTTTCTGAAAGACACCACCAACCCCCTACTTTTTTAAGGACACCAATATAAAAAAATACCTAACCTTTCTTCTCCTATCTCCCTTTCTTCTCCATCAATCACCACTACCACCCTGCCACCGCTACCTCTCCTCCTCCTTTTCCCTTCATCACCACCTCGCCACCTCTCATCCTCTTCTTCTTCTTTCTTTTTTCTTCTTTTTATTCTTCTTCTTTTTCATCAATCATGATCACCACCCTGCCACTTCTCTTCCCATCTTCCTCTTTTTCTTATTCTTTTCCTCCTCCCCTTCACCTCCTCTTCTTCTTATCCCCTCTCTTCCTTTTATTTTCTCCCTCTTCTTCATCAAACACCACCACCACTATCGATCGATGGTGGCAGAGCATGGCGGGACGAGGTGGTGGTGGTGCGGCGAGCGGGCGGGATGATGTTGCTCCAGTGGAGAATAAGATAAGTAGGGGTGGTGGTGTCCTCCTTCATCAAGCATGACCACCTCACTCGGCCGCCGTCGGACGTCCTCCCAACCATCGCCTACTTTTTTTTTTCCTTTTTTTTCCCTTTTATGTGTATTTTCTTCTTCTTCTCCTATCTTATTTTCTTTTTCTCTTATTTTCTTCACAACAAAATGTCATAAATTAACAAACACAAATTGGAATTTTAAAAATACTCATTTGAAATCAATCAACAACAAACACATTAGAAAAAAAAATAAGGAAGGAAGGATTACCAACAATCTGAAAACATACAATCACTGCAAAAAAATGAAGAATGAAACACTGCAAATGACAAAAAATGGACCAATCACAGCAACCCAAGCTAATAGGAGAACCCCAGTCATAGTGACACATGCGAATGCAGTTCCCATACTCGCATGAGATGCTGCGACTGGAGTTCTGCCACATACACGTGGCCCTGCAATTCGCCCATTTCAGACTTTGTCATTGAGTTTTGGCCAATTTATACGCTTAATTGAGAGCGATTCTCAAGATCATCAAACACAAAAAAATTATTATTCCGAGTTATCTAATAAACACAATTTGAATCGCTTGAAAATGTTTTGAAATGAACAAGTTATGGTCATTTTACTAAAGTCACTCAAATTTGTCCAGCAAGGAAAACAAGATATTGTCCCTGACTTTCGACCAACTTATACGCTTGATTGAGACCGATTCTCAAGCATATCAAAATCAATGTAGTATTCTGAGTTATTTAATGAACACAATTTGAATCACTTGAAAATGTATTGCAATAAGCAAGTTTTGGTCATTTTATGACAATCACTCAAAATTATCCAGTAAAGAACCTCTCGCAGGTTCTGATGCGAGTTTGGACATCCACACGCAACATAGTCTGTGATTGAAGCCTTAGGCTCACAGGATTCCATTTTCAGCAGCTCATGCGAACCCAAGTCTTCCATTCGCAGACTGTGGTGCGCGTGGGATGTCCAAACTCGCATCGGAACTTGCGATTAGTTCTTTACTGGACAGTTTTGAGTAATTGTCATAAAATGACCATAACTTGCTCATTTCAAAAATATTTTCAAGTGATTTAATGTGTTCATTAAATAACTTAGAGTACTACATTTTTCATGTTTTGATATGCTTGAGAATCGATCTCAATCGAGCGTATAAGTCAGCCGAAAGTCAGTGACAGTACCATGTTTTCTTTACTGGATAGATTTGAGTGACTTTAGTAAAATGACCATAATTTGCTCATTTCAAAACATTTTCAAGTGGTTCAAATTGTGTTCATTAGATAACTGAGAGTACTACACTTTTGTGTTTGGATTAGCTTGACAATCACTCTCAATCAAGCATATAGGTTGCTCCAGTGGAGAAGAAGATAAGGTAGGGGTGGTGGTGTCCTTCAACAGATCCAAAAAAAAAAACAATTGAAGTGGTGGTGTCCTCCTTCATCAAGCACGACCACCTCTCGGCCGCCGCCGAACGTCCTCCCAACTAGGGGTGGGCATCCCATCCCGCAATCCCGATCCCGTCTCGTCCCGTCCCTATTGTTTCGGGTCTTAATGGGATTGAATAATTTCATCCCGATCCCGTCCCGTCCCGATCTAGAATGGGATGGGATGAAGATTTTCAATCCCGCCAATCTCGTCCCGTCCCGAGCTAATTTTTTAATATTTATTATTTATTTATTTTTATTCATATAAACTTACAGATGACTGATAGAAGCTCATGGTGTTTGCAGTGGTAACAGAAATGTTACTTCAAGAAATAAATATTCATTAAGCAAGAGAAAGATATTAGACTGTTGCTTGGATTCCCAATAAAAGTGGCTCCAATTATTTAACTTACAAATATTGATAATACCTAGGTGAAGATGAAAAATAAAAATTAACTGAGTAATACATATTCAGAAGGGAACATTCAGGGGCGGAGCCAAGAATTTGAGATGCCCCGGGCTGTAAAAATATTTTTTTATAATTACAATATATGTATTGATGGTAAACCATTATGAATATGTTAGAGTATCACCAATATGTCTATATTTCTTCCCTAACAAAAGATGAAATGTCATTTTGTTAAGGAACCATGAATTTTGTTTCCCACAGTAAAGAAATTGTAAAATTAGTTGGGAGGCCATCACAGCGACACAATACTCTTAGTGGGTCCCATTTATCATGTCATTTTCTAAAAGTCAGCCCACTCGACTTCATTGTTAGGGGATTTAGTGACTACCCTTATATTTGCATGTCACATCTATATCTAATTAGAAGAAAGTTATTTTTCACGTTCTTATATGATGATAATCTTCGCAGCAGTCACAGGCAGCACACTGATCCCGTTCCGTCCCGAACCCGTTTGGGATGGGACGAGGTCGGGATGGGGTTTTTCCCATCCTGTCCCATCCCGATCCCGTATGAACGGGATGGGATAGGGATGGGTATATCTCCTCCCATCCCGTCCCGTGCCCACCCATACTCCCAACCATCGCCTACTTTTTTTTTTCCCTTTGTGTATTTTCTTCTTCTTCTCCTATCTTATTTTCTTCACAATAAAATGTCATAAATTAAAAAACACAAATTGAAATTTTAGAAATACTCATTTGAAATCAATCAACAACAAACACATTAGAAATAAAATCAATAGAAAAAACAAATATGGAAGGAAGGATTACCAATAATCTGAAAACATACAATCACTGCAAATGTTTTGAAATGAACAAGTTATGGTCATTTTACTAAAGTCACTCAAATTTGTCCACTAAAGAAAACAAGATATTGTCTCTGACTTTCGGCCAACTTCTGCGCTTGATATTGTCCTTCAGCAAAATGGTGGCGTTATTTAGCAAAAAACTATTAAATATCAAGTAACAATATATGTGTGTCCTTGAATATCAAACCTATTGAAAATCATAAGCAAATTTATTAGGATTTTAATGAAGTTCGTAAATAGCTAAACCAAACCCTTTTGTCCCTCAAAAGATTCTAGTACTGAATTACTTGAACTAAAAAGGATATAATAATATTAAAAGAAAAGATTACAAGATTAGAAACAATTCCTGACCAATCTTTGAACCATCACCATGGAAAAACATTGATAGATTTTATTAATTTGGTTGAAAAAGTATGTGATAGGAAGTGGTACTGTAAAATTGATCTAAACATAAAACTTATTCTTTAGAAATATTGGCCCTAATTGACTCAATACCATATTTGAATTATATTACAAAAAATGAATCATTCCTTCTACCTTCTATAAGAAAACCTCCACAAAACTCAACACTGCTTCCGGAGAAGCCCTATATGTCTCATATAAAATTCCTGAGATTTATATTGGTCAGAAGAAAATTCATTCAAACACACTTTTATTGTTGTTAGAAATTTAAAGCATGACCTAATCCTAGGAACTCCTTTTCTAAATTCATCAAAGCCATTTTGTGTTACAAAAAATGGTATAGAAACACATGATAAGGGAATGATATTTAGTTTATCCCTTTCTCCTCTAGAATTAAAAATAAATAAATAAAACTATATAAAGGAGAGTTTGTTAATGAGTTATCTTTGGGTTTTTTTTTTCTTTCTATTTATCTACTAACACTTTTTGTGAAAAGCTCTGTACAGAATTTTATAGATAAAGAAAAAAAAAATTCTCAGAGCTCAAGGAGCAAAACTAAGAGTATTGACCAGAAACAAAAGAAATCAATGGTCAATCTAATTCCAGAAGAATAATGGATTCAAGCCAAGGTCATTTCAAAACTTATTATACCATGTTGAAATTATGCAATTACCAAAATTGAATCTCCAAGCCTTCACTATCAAGGTAAGACTCCTAACCTTGATGAACTTCAAAATAATCTTTTAGATAATTTCACTCTCTCGTTTAAAAAATGGTTTTGGAAATAGATTTTTATAACCTTGAAGTTCTCAAAGAATACTTTGAACATTTAAATTCAAATTATATTTAAAACCCAATATCATTTTTTAAGGATTTAAAAAATCAGGAACGATATGACAATTTTTCCGGTCGCTAACCAGATAGCTCATATGGCTCAACTTTTTAATGTTGTCCTTTTAAATTAGTACCATCATTTCATAGATCCTTGTGAAATGAGGGATCAAACCACAGTTGATTTCACTGAAGAAACTTTGTGGGGGAAACTAAGAAAAAATAGAAATGTTATGCCACATCTCTCGTGAGCAAAAACTCATTTCAGACCCTGCTACATTAATTCCCATTATGTTGATCGGATGGTTAACATGACTTATCCTCTCCCTTTAGAAATCCAAAATATGATATGGGAAATCTTAAAGATGAAGAAGCATGAAGTGTAAATTGGATTTGTCTCCAACATGCTAAGTTTTTTCATGATCATAAAGATCTCCCAGGACATATTATTAAAGATGACTATGAAAGAATGTCAATTTTAGGATTATTGCCCTGCAACTCTCTATTCATCTCTTATTCCTGGACAAATTGAACCACTACTAATGTTTTTGAAATGGATTTACTTACAAAGCTGAAAGTCGTAGTCCAAGCGATCTTAAGTGGGCGCCTCCCATCATTCAAGACTCAATTCGATTTTCTTGAAAGGAAAAAGATAATTAATTATTATATTTATATTAAGCGCCTTTTAATCGAGTGGTCTTGCAGAGGCACCAAGTATCATTGATCTTATCATCCAGTTCGTCTAAAGCAAGACGAAGGAATCCTCCAACACAATATTATATACCCTTTCCTACATCAATACTTTTATTTAGGAATTAATGAAAATCAACATATCAGAGCTAGCAGGCTAAAAGCCATGAAGGAAGGTCTAAAAGACAAATATTGGATAACTATCTCAAGAAATATCAGAATCTTTGTCTAGATGCTTAAAAAGCAGTACGTGGCTCTAAAAAGGAAGATAAAACATGATGATCTTGACATAACCCAGGCTACCAAAGATATTTTAGCTGGCATCTTGTCCAAAGAAAATGCTTATGAATACAATGAATTCGATGATGAAACTCTCAATAATGAAAATATGATAGAATCTTGAATATTATTTATCCAATATTACTTTAACTGTCTTTGCCTAGTAAGAGACATTATCATGTAGTTTCTAAAAGGAATATGTTCTTATTCCTAAAAGAAGGAATCTCATAATATTAGTTGTACCTTAAAGATGAGAATCCCTTAATAGTTCCAAAAAAGAGTTATGTCCCTATTCCTTAAAAGAAGGAATCTCTCAATAGTTTCTAAAAGAAATTATTTCACAATTCTCAAGAGTCAAAATTTATCAATAGTTTCTAAAAGAAATTATTTCCCTATTCCTAAAAGTAGGAATATCTCAATAGTTAATGTGCCTTAAATGTACAATTATTCTCTTTGATATTAACAAAAGATAATCTCAAAGTTCTTGAAGTATTATCTTCTTTTGCCTCTGTCGATCTATATAAAGAGCCATACGGCCATGGTTTGAATTATCAAAATGAAATATCCAAGTACATAGTTTAAATATCCAAGTTAAGAGTGATTTATAGGCTTTTCTCTATAAGCTTAAGTGTGCATGTATAAGTATGAGCTTTTTTTATAAGACTGAAAGTCTGTAAAAAAAAAAAAAAACTTCTTCGTAAGTGTGAGAGTCTTGTAAACTTGTTGTGAGAGTTTTGTTGGAATAACTATAGTAGTTTCTCAGTAATTTTATAAGTTTTTGTGCTAAATATATTGTGTTTTCTTAATTCATCTATTATTTGTCTATTACTTTGTTTACTCTTTGATCTGTAAAGATTATTCTGTAATAATTACACTACTAGCACCTCAACTTCGTCTATTGTCATCGAAAATGCAAACTCAATGATATTCCTAGTACCATAACAGGGGTAAAAAATGGGCAACACAGGGTTATGATAACATTTTTTGACAAAGCTATTTTCTACGTCGTTGTCAAGCGCATAATCAAATACATTTAATATTAAAAATGATGACATAAAAAATATTATTATAAAAATAATTAAATTTGAATTATTAATTGAATATCCACAAGCCTAGATTTTGCTAATTTTTAGCAACAAAACGTGGTCAAGGCAAGTGTTTGATGTTTGAATTTTTAGAAGCGCATGCTGGTAACTTGATTATAAATGGAATTCGATTTCATTGTAGCATGAACAGTGTTTGTGCCTAAACATTTCTGTCAAGAATTTGAAATATATATATATATATATGTGGAGTTTACGAGTATAGGAAGAAGCCCCCTCAACTAGATATTTTTCTTTCGACCAGATTTCGATTGTTAAGACGATGTAGAAGGACCACTACTTAAATTCTTTTTAAAAGAATATCTTTAGTGGTTGGTGGGATTTCGGTCAGTAACAGAGAGGTGCTGGCACGAGCTTCCACACTATCTTGAGCGGGAGAAATAAATAACTTTAATAAAAGAAAACTTATATTAGATAAGTATAAAATTGATTGTAATTTTCAAGGAGATTTTAAGCATATTTTACAAAATACAAAAGATTTACAACTAAATAGTATAGTAGATCTATTATTCAATCTTGGAAATCATTTAAAATCAGAGTTCGCTCAGATAGACAAAATATTTAAACTTTTCTTAGAAAGTCTTATAGAAAATAGAAATATTTTAAAGACTCTAGAAAACAAAATATATTATATTAAACAATTATACACAAATAACTTTAATAAAATAAATAAATTTAATAAAGAATTAGATATCACTAGAATTCTTACAAGAATAGAAATCAGTGAATTAATTAAAGCCATAGATATTAGTCAACCTAAATATATAGAACTAGAAATTAAAAAGATATTAGATAACGCTAAAAACAAATAGTCAATATTAACAATCAAATAAAAAAGCTGATAATTTACAAATAAATTTACAAGCAAAACTAGAAAGTATATATTTAATGGATGAGTGATCTGAATCATATAGAAGCATTAGTGGAAGCTAACAAATATTACGAAGATCCTAAAGGACTAAGCAATTATAAATGAGTAGCTACGTGTTCGACAAAATAATATAGAAATAATATTATTAACAAAATTAGATAAAAAGTTAGATAATTTAGCCTTGCAAATATCTAAATTAGAAGAATCCATAAAAGGGTTAAAAGAAGAAGTTAAACAACCTGTAGATAAATTAATAAATCAATTTCAGAATCTAAAAGTTAACACAGATCAAAGATCATTTCAACCAAAGCAAAATAAAAGTCATAAATATTATTAAAATGAGTAAACAATTAGTAACAACTAATAGAATCCAAGGAAATTTTCCAGGAAGATTATTAAGTAAAAGAGAAACTAATAAAGAAATTAGAATTGAAAATATAATAGATATAGAAAATCAAATAGAAAGTTTCAGACAAAGAAAGTTAGACCTCATAGAACCAACATAAATATATAAAATGGGTAATATATTTAGCAAGTCTTTTATCTATCAACACAACAGAGAAAGAATGGTTTCATGTACCCATGAAGATCAACAAATAAAATTAGATTTAATAGATAAAGATCCGTACAACTATTTAAAAAGTAAAGGATTATAACAAGCTCATTTAGGGATAGTAGTAATAGGAGTTAAGAGATTACATAGAGAAGGATTAGGAGCTAAAACCTTAGTTTGTCTTTATGACGACAGATTTACAGGTATAGAACAAGGACTATTAGGAAACATAGAGTTAGACATGAATAATAAAGGAGGAATAATATACTTTACACCAGATTACTTGCTAAATGCAAACAATTTTTATAAAGATATCAAAATTAACATTAAAACCAAAGGTTATAAAATGAAAAAGGTGAAGATAATCTATTAATGTATACAAGATTTATAGGAAGAATCTATGAATCAAGTACTACAAAATATAAATTAGAAAATGAGCACTTAATAAAGATGTTAGGAACCAGAGGGATTAAAGCTATACCAGCTAAACAACTTTCGATAAAAACGAATGCAAGATCAGATTGGAAAATAAAAAGTTTTATACAAAAACCTATATTAGTTCCAGAAAATAATATAATTTATGAAAATCAAGATGGAAGTATTAGTCTTCGATTCGGAAACTATAATTATCAAATAGAACAGTCCAGTAATCAAAATCAAGATTTAGATGAAATAGAAAGTTCTCTAATAAATATAGATACATTTAACATGGATAGTATAATGAGTTTACTCGATGAAAAATATGATGAGATAATAGCATAACATTGAGAATTTGTACCTGATAAACAAATGGAAGAAATAATGAACAAAGAATTTAACATGTAGTATTTAAATGAAATCTTAGAAAATAAATTAGAACCTAGTATGATATAAAAAAAACTCGAGAAGAACTAGAATCATCAAAGATGGAAGGAAGTAGTAGTGGTACAGTAAAAAAGAAGTAGTGTAGAGTTTGATAACCCAGAATTTAGAGATGTAAATTATCCAATAGGAGGAATATTTCCAATACCTAAAAGAAAAATAGAACATGATGAAAACATAAACTATAAGGGTTATGGTAAAATAAAACCTCCACATAGTATCACTAATCTACCTTTAGCTAGTCAGACTGAAAAAAAAAATAGAATTAGCTTCATGGAATTCATAATTATGGCCAGAAGTAATAGATAGATGGGAACAAGATACTGCTAGAGCCTGACAAAACATAAATCAATCTAAAAACATGTAGGAATACTTTGAAACTTTGTTAGGAGAAACAGTAGGAAATTGTTATAACACCTATAAAAGGGATAAACCAGAAAATATTAATCAACTAAAAACTTAGAAAATAATCCATATAATTTTACAAATTTTATTAGAGAAATGAGCATAGGAGTAGATCCAGCTAGAGGAAATCTTTATATACAAACTATAGCATTAGCAGAATTAGATCAATTAATATTTACTGATTGAAAATATTTAGAGCAATTTTGTAATGACTATGCTTCTATAGCCAGCAAAACAGGAAGAGCTTTTGACCTTGAAGTAGGAGATAAATTCTTAAGAAGTTATTAGGAGAATTAGGAAGAGAAATAGAAAATTGTTGAAATAATTATAATGGTAATATTTCATGAGAAGTAGGCATTGGACCACGTATTATGTATACTTATTCTACAGTAAAAAAAAAGTGTACACAAGCAGTTATACAAAAAATACTTAAAAAACAATCTTACAGGTTTTGCAAAGATGTAATTTATACACTACAACAATATCAAGATATGTTAAAAACCAACATCTAAAAAAATAAAAAAACAATAAATGTAAATGTTTTCAAGGAAACAATTTAAAAAGAAAATTAGGCAGAGAGAAAAAAATAACAAGTTTTCAAAGAAGAAGTTTTTAAGAAAGAGTAGAACATATAGAGGTAAAAAGTATCTTAAATATGTTAAAAAAACCAACATCTAAAAAATGTAAATGTTTTATATGTGAAAATCCAAATCATCTAACTAATAAATGTAACCAGCGAAAAAAAAAAAATGAAAACAGAGCAATGATAATAGAAGATTTAGAAGAAGATGTAGTAAGCATAGACAATAGTGATAATAATGAAATACTAAGCATAGCAAGTGAAGAAATTTACTACTTTGATAATATAAGTAGTGAACAAGACAATAGTGAGGATGAATATAGTTATATGAATATAGATTATAACATTGAATATGGGAGTGAGAGTGATTCTGAATATGACTATTAGTATTCTTATATGAATAATGAAACACAAACAAATAAAATACAACTAGAAGAATTGCTAGAATGCCAACATGAGTTTATACATAAACAAGGTCTAACAATATAAGATGCTATATCTGTAATTATTTTCCAAATATAGAAAACCAACATAAACGTAAATTTTGTAAAAAGGAAATTTGTATTATTTATTTAAAGTCAGTATTTAACATAGACATAAAAATGAACAACAAACACTGACACAACATCAAATAGAAATAGAAAGAATAGAACTCGAGCATGAGAAAAAAATACTTTGAATTACAAAAGCAATAATTTTATCATATAAAACAGATAGAATAATTAACAGAAGAAAATACCATTTTACTAACAGAAATATAAAATTTAAGATTTAAATTACAAAGTTTAGAGACTAAACTCAATGAATCTCAGACTTTAGAGAATACTAAACCTCTAATCGATGAATCTCACTACATATACGTCACATCCATTCAAAGAAGTGAAAAAACTTATTTACTACCATCAACTAACCTATTGAGTGTTTTTACAATAATAAAATTTCCTAATGGAGAAACAAAAGATATAATAGCATTGATAGATACATGATGTACTAAGTCCCATTTAGAAGTCGAATATATCCCTAGTTAGTATATTCATACTCTTGATAAACCAGTTTATGTTGAACAAATGGATGGAACAATAAGACCAATTACTCATTGTCTTCACGATTGCCAAATAGCCTTCTTTGATCCGTATAATAGTTACACAGAATACATCCCTTTACCCAAGGTTTGGTTAGATAAAATTAATCATAGACCTAAATTTATTATTGGCCTAAATTTTATTAGAAATCTAAATGGAAGTATGCTAATCGAAAATGGTTATGTTCAGTTTTTCAACCGCACGGTAGTCACCCCTACTGATTATTTAGTCAGCAGACTGCCAAATCCACCTTCATTCAATTCTCCCTCAGAGTTGCATGCAGAATGTGGTGGTACCCTTAATAACCCAAAACAAAGAACACTAAAAATATCAAAAGCACCACAAATATTAGAAATATTAGAAGTAAGAAAATTAGAAGAACTAGATGTAAATAAAGATAAAATAAATCTAGACTTACGATATATCTTAAGAGAAAAAAAGTCAATACAAACTTAATTAGTTCAGAATATATATTAAAAAGTATACAAAATTCAAACATCCCAAAGTATAGAAAGAAAGAGAGACTTGACGAAATAATAAGATTAGCTGAAAAAACTCAAGTGTTAGGAGAAGACCCGATTAGATATTGGGACAGAAATCAATATCTAGCAGAATTAGACATAATAAACCCAAACATGTCTATACTAACATCATTTGGTAAATACTCTCCGATAGATATAGACGAATTCAAATAACAAATAAATGAATTATTAAAACTAGTAATAGTAGACATAGGAGTACAACTTTTAGGGTAAGAAATCATGCAGAAATCAAAAGAGGAAAAACTAGAATGGTAATTAATTATAAAAGGTTAAATGATAACACATATGAAGATAAATATAAAATACCAGATAAAGATCAATTAATAAACTTTTATGGCACCAACACGGTTCACAACTCTCTATTTCCGTAAACCAACCAAACTTGAAAAAACACGTAAAGTAAAACTTCGAAGCTACAAGCGTTTAAGGTGTCTGTGAACCCAAACCACTCATATGAGAACCCCAATCGACAATCTGAAGTAGAGTCCACAACCATCTATTTCGATAAGCCGGGGTATCACCATGGCTGTTGTAACTCTGCCCTCTCTGGGTTAAATCCCCATTACAACTACAACCATTGGTGCAAGCAATGCTGCATTAGAGGATCTGTCCAAGAAGACTCAAAAGCCTTACATGATTACCAAGTCGAGGGAAAACTGGATTGAGCAACAGAGCAGCATGATAAGTTTTTGGAAGTGCTTCAGTTGTAACTTGATTAAAGGTTGCATTTTTTTTTGTTAAAATTGGGTGGTTTAGAGGTTTGAGGGTTGATGATGATTTTGGTTTATTTGTAATGGGTTGGGTGAATTTTTGGGGTTTAAGTGGTTTTTGTGGTGTGGGTTGGTTTTGATTTTCTGCAATTTCAATTGAGGATCTAGGATTTAGTGGTTAAGATATTGAGTTTGTTATATGTAGGGATAATTTCCTAGGATTTTGTGATTATATTGTGTGGTTTTTGTCAAATGGGGGTTTTGTGATTCACTTGGATTTGGCTTGGAGTAATTTGCGTATTTTCTACAGCGAAGCTCAAGAATTGGGTTCTGAAGGGAACCGTATGATTCAGAGTAATTATGGAAGTTTGATAGTCAAATATTATGAGGCATGAGGAATTATTAGTAACTAGTATATCATAGGGTATGAGGAATTATTAGTGATGATACATAAAAATGGTCACACCCCGGAGCCGTACACGTGTCATGGTGATCTCGAGGAATTATGGCCTCAAGCGACAGCCCAACACTGATCCGGCCCAAGCAGTTCTAGCCCGCCCAACTGCGGTCCACTAGGCGGACCCGAACTCTCACAACATGCTAGGCCCACATGTCTCACTGCTATCCTCAATACCCGTAAGCCCTCTTCAAGCAGTATCTCGAGGATCAGCTTCGGACGGGCAACTACAGCTGCTTTTTGCTTCTAACTAGGAAGCAAACACCAGAGTATCTTCCACACAGAGAAACTCCCTTCTACGAATTTCTCTTGGATTGGGAACTATCCCCCGCGTATCAAGGAGTACAGAGCTAACATGAAACTTCCCTCCTACAACACAACTTCTAATTAGGGATGGATCTCCATGAAGATCTCCTTCCTAAACTACGCATACGATGGCATGGTAGAACCAAGACTCCTTGCACTATAAATAAGACACGAGGTTGGTAAGCTAAGGCACGCTACAAATTCCTTGTTATAGCATTACACCTTCCTCAGAGCCCTGTTTGACTTTAGCATCGAAGTGTCATCGACCACCCTACGGTGGTCTGTGGCTCACGTGCGTTACTTGTGCAGGTCAGCAATACTAGGTCAAAGCAGGGAGCGGAAAAGTTGCATCAGTTTGGCGTCGTTCGTGGGGACGACCTAATTCTTAACTTTACACTAAAAGTCATCTCCTTTCAAAACCTAAAGAGATGGTGACCACTAGGTCACACAACAACAGAAAACTAGGGGACACATCTGAAGCTCAGACCGTCCCTGTATCGTCTCTTTCGGCGGATCCTGTTGTGCACGAGCAGCCAACTCATGCTTTGGTGCCAACGGCAGCACTGTTGAACCCCGGGTCGGGTGTACGATCTCTTTTCATACACCAGGCTATGTCGATGATTAAGACGCTCGAATCAATGAAGCAGAGTCTTGACGATACCCTAGAGACGTATTTAACCCGCCTTAACAACGGGTTGACCATCGTCCGCATATGCAACGACACAACGACCGTCTCAGCCTTCATCAACGGGTTGCGAAAAGGAAAGTTTTACAACCGTCCGACATTGGACCCTCCAGCAAGCATGGCAGACCTGACAAAAGAAGCACGAAACTTCATTGTCCTGGGAGAAAGACTGACAGAAACCGAACTCGGGGAGCCATCGGTCAACAAAGTACATGTGCTTCATGAAACACATTCCAAATCCAACTATCCAACAGGTCCAGAAAAAGGGTTCTACGAGTTATGAGGATTCAAATGATACATGGAGAGCAGACGCCGCAATGTGATCGGAGGCAAGGCTCATCCGCGCCGTTGGTATTTACGCAGAAGGATCTTCAGGGCATACAACTCCCGCACGATGACGCCCTGGTGGTGACAATTTCCTTGATGGGTTGGGAGGTGAGAAGGTCCTTGGTTGATACTGGAAGCTCAATGAACGTCTTGTTCCTCCGCACACTCTGCAACATGCAACTAGACGAAGCAGCATTGACCCCTGATAGTAATCAGTGACCGACTTCAGTGGCGAAAAACAGCTCCCCGTGGGAAAGATACAACTGACAATAACAGCTGGAGAGCAGCCGACTCATAAAACCTTGTTTCAAGAGTTCATAGCGATCGACACGCCTTCGGCGTACAATGCGGTTCTAGGAAGACCCTGGATACATCATATGGGAGCGACGGTCTCCACCTTGCACCAGTGCCTCAAATACCCTACGAACCAAGCAGTCGGTACATTGAGAGGAGATCAGTTGGCGGCCAGGGAATGCCAATACATGGCGACTTTGCCTCCCGACAGTCCTCAACAGGCAGCAAATCCAACAGCCAAGACTACCCTCCGAACAGCCCGAAGCACAGGAAAATAGCAACAGGCACCAAGTAATGAGGCACCAGTAACCCCTCGAGGAAGGCCCAACGCCGAACAACCAGAAGAAAAAACCGCCATGGTCTACCTAGACAACCCTTGAAACAGCAAGGTCATCCAGATCGGTTCCCGCTTAAACAAGGTAGTGGCAAAACAGCTTACGGAGCTGATGCAGCGTAACCAGGACATCTTCGCTTGGACCATGTGGGATATGGTGGGAATCGATCTATCAATAATTACTCATTTCCTCAAGGTCAACCCCTCGAAGAAAACCGTCAGGCAGAAGAAGAGGCTCGTGGCGCCCGAAAGGAACGCGATCATAAATGAAAAGGTACAACATTTACTCGACATGGACATGATCAAGGAAGCGCAATACCTCTATTGGCTGGCAAACACCGTTCTTGTAAAAAAGAAAAATGGGAAGTGAAGAGTGTGTGTAGACTACACTGACCTAAACAAAGCCTGCCCAAAGGACAACTTCCCACTCCCTCGCATCGATCAAATCGTAGACGCCACTTCGGGACACAACCTACTTAGCTTTATGGGCGCCTATTCAGGCTACAATCAAATATTGATGCACCCCCAAATCAAGAGAAAACCTCTTTCGTAACAAAAAGAGGAATATACTGCTATAGGGTAATGCCATTCGTCTTGAAGAATGTAGGGGCTACTTACCAACGATTGGTCAACTGAATGTTCAAAGAGCAGATCGGCAGAAATATGAAAATATACATCGACGACATGCTGGTCAAGAACCTTCGCAACCCCGACCACATACGAGATCTTGCCGCAACATTCGACCAACTCAGGAAATAATAGATGAAACTCAACCCACAAAAGTGTACGTTCGGAGTCGAGTCGGGGAAATTCCTAGGCTACATAGTGAACAAAAGGGGGATTGAAGCCGATCCAAAAGAGATTGAGGTTTTTCTTGACATGAAATCCCCAACCAATATCAAAGATGTTCAAAGCCTGACTCGGTGGGTAGCAGCACTCAAAATATTTATATCAAAGTCGTCCGACAAACGCTTCCCATTCTTCAAGATACTAAGAGGGAACAAAGGATTCTCCTGGAACGACGAATGCGAACAAGCCTTTCAGAACCTGAAAGCATACATGGGGAGTTTGGAGCTACCCTCGAAGCCCGCGATAGGTGACACTATACCCGTACTTGTCTGTTTCCAAACACGCTGTCAGTTTGGCCCTCGTACGAGATGACCAATGGACCCAGAGGCCAGTATACTACACCAGCAAAACCTTCGTAGAAGCAGAAACACACTATCCAGACCTGGAAAAGTTGGCTCTGGCACTGGTCGTATCCTCTAGAAAATTGAGGCCCTATTTTCCGGCCCACTCCATAACGGTCCTGACCAAACATTCACTCCGCTCGGTATTGCATAAACCCGAGCTGTCTGGCAAGATGGTGAAATGGGTGGTAGATCTCGGGCAATTCTATATAAGCTACGTTCCAAGAACCGCCATCAAAGCCCAGACGCTTGCAGATTTCATCGCTGAATTTACCGACGGAGAAGAGCCAAGAATAGACTTTCAACCCTTGGAATCAAATGTCCAAGCATGAACCCTGCGCAGCGACAAATCTTCAACATATAGGGGAGCGGAGCAAGGATCACACTCCACTCCCCCAGCAGCTACACCCTCGAAAAGACCGTCAGATTCAGCTTCCTTGCTTCAAATAACGAGGCCGAATACGAAGCACTTATGTCCGACCTGAAACTAGCTTTCGGGATCGACATAGATCACCTAACAGCATACAGTGACTCAAGACTAGTGATCAACTAGGTCAAAGGAGATTTCAATAGCAAAGATCCTTGCATGATAGCCTACCGCAACAAGGTACTTGGCGTAATGGGCAAATTCAAGAGCTGCCAGCTTACACGGTGCCCCCGAGACGATAACCAATAAGCTGACGAGCTAGCAAAAGAAGCCTCAGCCTCAAACGAAGTCTCCAGTGGCCTCATGAAGTATCAAAAAAAGTCAAGCCTTGACAAGGATGAACACAAAGATATCTGCGCCATGGAAGCACAACCAAATTGGATGACTCCTGATGATACATAAAAATGGTCACACTCCTGAACCGAACACATGTCATGATGATCTTGAGGAACGACGAGCTCAAGCATCGACCCAACACAAATCTAGCCCAAGATGATCTAAGCCCGCTCAAATTCAGTCTGCCGAGCGGACCCAGACTCTCACAGCATGCTAGGCCCACACGTCTCACAACCATCCTCATTACCCATAAGCCATCTTTAGGTAAGTATCTCGAGGATCAACTTCGGACGGGCAACTACAGTTGCTCTCTACCTCCAACTAAGAAGCAAACACCAGAGTATCTTCCACACAGGGAAACTCTCTTCTACGGATTGCTCTTGGATTGGGAACGATCTCCCGCGTATCTAGAAGCGCAGAGCTAACGTGAACTTTTCTCCCACAACACAACTCTTAATTAGAGAGGGATCTCCACGAAGATCTCTTCCCTAAACTACGCCTACAATGGCCTGGTTGAATCAGGACTCCTTGCACTATAAATAAGACATGAGGTTGGTAAGCTAAGGGACGCTACAAATTCCCTATTATAGCATTACACCTTCCTTAGATCCCTGTCTAACTTTAGCATCGGAGTGCCATTGACCACCCCACGGTGGTCTGTGGTTCACGTGTGTTACTTATGCAGGCCAGTAGGAACATGGTCAAAGCAGGGAGCAAAAATCGACTGCATCAACTCCAATACTAGAATATATAGCATCGAGAGCCCTACCAACCAAGGAGGTTGAAACACAAAGACTTACTAACAGAGCAACAAGGTACACTCTCCTAAACAACAAGCTATACAGTAGATCGGTGACATGGCCCCTGCTCCGATGCCTATCACCTTCAGAGGCAAGCCAAATCTTGGGAACTATCCACAACGGTATTTGCGGGAATCACCCAGGCGGGAGAACCCTCGCCCATAAGGCCCTGACTCTAGGGTATTATTGGCCAACTATGCAGCGAGACGCCAAAGATACCGTCTGCAAGTGCGACAAATGTTAGAGGTTCGTGCCATATTCCCATATGTCGCCCCAGCCACTGACTCCAATGACTAGTTCATGGTCGTTCGCATAATGGGGAATGGACATCGTCGGGCTGCTCCTGACATCGGCTGGTTAAAAAATTCCTTATTGTTGCCGTCAACTATTTCACCAAGTGGGTCCAGGCAGAACCCCTATTCAAAATAGGGCAGGTCCAGATCGAAAAATTCAAATGGGCTACCATCGTCTACAGATTTGGCATCCCCAGAGTATTGGTCAGTGACAACGGAACTCGGTCAGAAGGTAGCAAGGTCAAAGAACTGTGAAAAAGTTTGGGAGTCAAGCACCACTTCTCCTCGCCAGGACACCCCCAGGCCAACGGCCAAACGAAAGTTACCAACCGGACAATCCTAAAGGCCATTAAGAGAAAACTCAATACAGCCAAAAGAAAATGGGTTCCAGAGCTACTAGGAATACTGTGGGCGTATCGAACGACTATAAGAATCCCCACAGAAGAGACACCCTTCGCCCTAGCATTCGGGTCGGAAGCTATGATTCCAGTAGAATTAGAGGTGCCAACCTTCCGGACAGAAGAGTTCAGACCAGAAGGTAACGACAAATCCTTCCGTATGGGAGTATACCTCCTCGATGAAAAATATGATCTAGCTTCCACCAAGATAGCCGCCTACCAACAAAGGATGACACAATACTATAACAAGAAGGTCAAACCACACGAATTCAAGGTAGATGATTGGGTACTCAGAAAGACCCAGCATAACACAAAAGAAGCTGGAGCGGGAAAGCTAAATCCGAATTGGGAAGGACCTTACAGAGTTGCCAAGGTCAATAGGCCAGGAACGTTCTAGCTGGAAGACGCAGATGGCGACGAGCTTAAACGACCATGAAATGTAGAGCACCTCAAAAATATTATCAATAAAATATTTGCTTTTATTGAAACTTCCATTGTCGTCTGTTACAACTTTCGACCAACCCGACTATGACCAAACTTGAATATTTCCCCGAAGCCTAATCCGCTCCACGCTGGTCACGACGACTGGGGAAGTGGGAGTCTAGTCAGCGCTTGTTCGTTGATGGATCATTGCTCTCAATACATACAATGATCGCCGAACTTAACATGTAAGCTTAGTCAGTTCGCGACTGATGACGACGACTTCTGGTGCCCAAAGCCTAATCCGTTCCTCGCGGGTCATGACGGTTGAGGAAGTGAGAGTCTAGTCAGTGCTTGTCCACTGATGATGACGATTCGCCAAGGGATCATTGCTCTCAATACGAACAATGATTGCCGAAGTTACCAGGTAAGCTTAATCAGTTCACGATTGATGACGACGGCTTCTGGTGCCCAAAGCCTAATCCGCTCCGCGCGGGTCACGACGGCTGAGAAAGTGGTAGTCTAGTCAGTGTTTGTTTGTTGATGATGACGACTCGCTAAGGGATCATTGTTCTCAATACAGACAATGATCGCCGAACTTACCAGGTAAGCTTAGTCAGTTCGTGACTGATGACGACGGCTTCTGGTGCCCAAAGCCTAATCCGCTCTGCGCGGGTCATGACGGCTGAGAAAGTGGGAGTCGAGTTAGCGTTTGTCCACTGATGACGATGACTCACCAAGGGATTATTGCTCTCAATACAGACAATGATCGTCGAACTTACCAGGTAAGCTTAGTCAGTTCGCGACTAATGGCGACAGTTTCTGGTGCTCAATGCCTAATTCGCTCTGTACGGGTCACGACGGCTGAGGAAGTGGGAATCTAATCAGCACTTGTCCGCTGATGATGAAGAATCGCCAAGGGATCATTGCTCTCAATACAAACAATGATCGCCGAACTTACCAGGTAAGCTTAGTTAGTTCGCGACTAATGACGACGTTTTCTGGTACCCAAAGCATAATCTGTTTCGCGCCACGAGGCTAAGGAAGTGGGAGTCTAGTCAGCGCTTGTTCGCTGATGATGACGACTCGCCAAGGGATCATTGCTCTCAATATAGACAATGATTGCCGAACTTACCAGATAAGCTTAGTCAGTTCGCGACTGATGACGATGACTTCTGGTGCCCAAAGCCTAATCTGCTCCACGCGGGTCGCAACGAATGAGGAAGTAGGAGTCTAGTCAGAGCTTGTCCGCTGATGACGATGATTCGCTAAGGGATCATTGCTCTCAATACAGATAATGATCGCCAAACTTACCAAGTAGCCTACTCAGTTCACGACTGATGACAACAATTTCTGGTGCCCAAAACCTAATCCGCTCCATGCGGGTTGCAACGGCTGAGGAAATGGGAGTCTATTCAACACTTGTTTGTTGATGACGACGACTCGCCAAGGGATCATGGCTTTCAATACAGACAATGATCGTTGAACTTATCAGGTAAGCTTAGTCAGTTCGTGATTGATGACAACAACTTCTAGTGCGCCAAGCCTAATCTGCTCCGCGCGGGTTACGACGGCCGAACAAATGGAAGTGGAAGTCAACGCTAGTCCGCCAACACTGAAAGAGTCATTACATACTATGACTGAGAGAATCTGGTCAACCCTTGGCCAATAACAACTTCCGCTGGTTAACCTCTAATCTGTCACAATAGCAATATAGTTTGACTGAGAAAGATATGCATTCTGCCTAGGAGTACAAACTCTACGGTCTACAAAGCAACCAAAGCAAATACGATAATACAGGGCAAAAACAACACTTTCATTCAAAAAATATGTCTATATAATATCCGCCCAGGAAAGGATATTACAATCAATCTAAGGAGAAACATCATGCTCATCTGTTAGCCTCGCAGTACCAGAGCCCTCCCCTCAATTGATCGGCCCAAAAGCAGCCCTCCTATAGCGGGCAAAGTCAAGATCGCTATCTGGGTGTTCTCCTCTAATCAGTTCGAGGAGCTCCAGTCTGACTCGAATGACTTCAGACGAGATCAGCGGCCTCTTGCCGGACACGTCAAAATCCACCATGCCCAACAAGGCCTCATAGTGCGAGCGCTCCTCCGCCAACCATCACTCTGCTTCCAGAGCACGACAAAGCCCCTCATCAACCGCGGCCTCCAGCTGCTGCAACGACCCATTCTGCATCCGCCCGCTTCCTCTCGGCTTCCTGATCCTCTCGTTCATAAGACCACCTGTCCACAGCCGCATCCAAGCGCTCTAGTTCAGCCCTGGTCCGCTTCAGTTCATCATGAATTGACTTCAAATCAGACTCGGTAGCCCTTAGCTGAGCCCTCACATCAGCAACTGTTGCATCGGTAACGAGGGTCGTGGCCTCCCCGCACTTGCGGTTCGTGACAGTGCCAGAACCTTCAGCCCGATAGAAGGCGCCGAATACGACATTTGCAGATAAGCGAAGGCCTTCTCCAAAGCAAGGAGCCTCCCACGGAATTCAAGGTGCAGCAAAACAGGACCATACGGCTCTAGGGCGCGAGTACTAAGGGGAGAAGCCGCCTTGACAGAAGTTTGCCTCTTTCTCGGGACTACAACCAGAGGTACTAGGCTTCTCTTCCTCACACGACGAGCAACCACCCCCTCAGCAGGTGAACTTGACACGAGGTGAACACCATAAGAACACCGCATCAACCCGTTGCACGCGACATTGCCTGGCATTACAATCTCTTCAACAGAAATCAAAGGGAGCTCGAGAAACTCCTTCTCTATCCTCATATCTTCCTCACTTAGAGACGAACTTCCCTGAAACAAAGAAACAACGTCAGAACCCGTGTCGCAGAAGGAACACACGAAGATATGCATCCACCAACGACCAAGGAACTCATCGAGCCTGAAGTAACCAGAATCCACGAAAGCCAAGAACCATTGCTTCTCCCAAGATTCGGTGTTGTTCGTCGTCAGTCGCAGACAATAAGGACATGTCAGCATACAAATACCTATGGAATCTAGCCAAGCATCAGTCAAGTGATGAATCACTGGTGAAGTCAAGCAAAGGCTAGCGTCATGAGCCCTTAAGAGAATTGAGAGCAGTATCTTGAACCCGCTCGATGCCTCGAGCGGAAGGCATGCGAAAGTGGGTAAAGAAGTGCCAGACGTCATCTGACACTAGGAATCAGAGCCTAGATTCGAACATACCTTGGTGCAGGCCTATAAACCCATGAGGAGGCACAGTTATACCTAAAACTCCAAACGCAGAAATAATTTACAAATCTCCAGGGATACGGTACAGACTACGGAGCTTAATCAACTCAGTTTCGTCAACCAAGCTACTATCTAAGAAATTCATGTAGGTAAGGGATAACAGATCCTTAGAAGGAAGTTTAACATTGTCAGCCATTGGAAAGGAAAACAAGTACTATGGTTCTAAAAGATAGCGCAAATAACAATGGGAAAATCTTCCTTAGAGCGGTAAATATTTATAAGGGAGGCAAACCAAAATTTTCCTCCTCGAGCAGTCACGTACCCATTAAATGTCATGCGCCGCTTGAAACCAACGCTTTGAGTCCAATCATCACGACAGTACAGTTGTCTTTTCAAAGAGTCAGTGGACTGACCTAACACCCCACTAACTCGGAGGGAGTAGTTGATGATACATGAAAATGGTCACACCTCGGAGCCGTACATGTATCATGGTGATCTCGAGGAATTACGGTCTCAAGCGGTTCTAAGCCCGCCCAATTGCGGTCCTCCAGGCGAACTCGAACTCTCACAACATGCTAGGTCCACACGTCTCACAACTATCCTCAATACCCGTAAGCTCTCTTCAAGCAAGTATCTCGAAGATCAGCTTCGAACGGGAAACTATAGCTGCTCTCTACTTCCAAGTAGGAAGCAAACACTAGAGTATCTTCAACACAGGAAAACTCCCTTCTACGGATTGCTCTTGGATTGGAAACTATCCTCCGCGTATCTAGGAGCACAGAGCTAACATGGAACTTTCCTCCTACAACACGACTCCTAATTAGATAGGGATCTCCACGAAGATCTCCTTCCTAAACTACACGTACGATGTCCTGGTAGAACCAAGACTCTTTGCACTATAAATAATACATGATGTTGGTAAGCTAAGGTACATTACAAATTCCCTGTTACAACATTATGTATTCCTTAAAGCCCTATTTGACTTTAGCATCAGAGTGCCATCGGCCACCCCACAGTGGTCTGTGGCTCACGTGCGCTACTTGTGCAGGTCAGCAAGACTAGGTCAAATCAGGGAGCGGAAAAAAGACTGCATTAGTTAGTAAGTAGTGTTATGAGCCATTCGCATTTCAGTGGAGAACTATTAAATGTGTAAATGATGCAAAGTTTGAGATTAGGTCGGTTCACGAAAAATTCACAAAAAAAAATAACAATGGAGAAGAGAAGAAGACGAGAGGAGAAAAAAAAAGAAGAACAAAAAAGAAAAAGAAATGAGAAAATGAATAGAGGAAAGGTGGTGGTGTCCTTCAACAAAAGTTGTGGTGTCATAACGTTGCTGTCTTTGCAAAACATTCGTATTAAACTTGTGATTTCTAGGGTGTTTTGGAGATAAAGGAAAGATTCATGAAGGTTCTTGTGCAATGTAACTAAACTAAGCTTCAATCAAGTGAAAACATATCATATCTTGGTGAACGATCTCTGTTTGAACCTTTGGATCTAAGCAAAAAACACAGCTGTTCAGATCAAACACCTTTAAACATATCAAAATACTTGATCTTCTCACCATGAAAAACCTTTGGATTCAAACTTTTTCCACAACCACTCTTCCATGAACCTGGATGGGGACCGGTGAGTTAGGAAGAAATCTAGTGGAAGGAGTGGGAGTTTCAAATTGAAAACATGAATTTTTTTTCTTTTTTATCAGTGAAACAAAGAAAAAAGTTGGGTAATGGAGTGAAAGTTAATTTGTCCGTGGTGGCCAAAAGAAGGGGTGATTCTTGTTGGTGGAGATAGAAACTGAACTTAAAGTTTAATTAACAAATTAGACTTTGAGACGCAATTGGTTCCATGGTCTAGTGGTCAGGACATTGGACTCTGAATCCAGTAACCCGAGTTCAAATCTCGGTGGAACCTGATTTTTTCTCCAATTTGTTCTCTCTTTTTTCTTTACATGTAGCCTCTCCGCTCAGCTCCTTCACTAAAACCTAACCCTAGTTTCCATTTATTTTGTTTTTGTTTTCTCTCTCTCTCTCAAAGTGTTACAAAATGATAATGATACATTTTTTTCTTTACATGTAGCCTCTCCGCTCTGCTCCTTCACTAAAACCTAACCCTAGTTTCCATTTTTTTTGTTTTTGTTTACTCTCTCTCTCTCTCAAAGTGTTACAAATGATAATGATACATTTCACAGCTCAGGTGTGTTTCTTCTATCCATTTTTTGTTATTTTTACTTCATTCATTAATCTATGTGTACTTATAAATTGATAAATTTGGATCATGGATTTGTTTGTTTACTTGTTGTTTAATATTTTAGTGAAGATTGGGGGGCCTCCTTAGTTGAACAAAACCTAACCTATCTGCACAACGCTTGGATAAATTTTCTTGTAGAAAGAAAACACTTGAAGAGATACGTGCTAGTAATTTTTTTTATCAGAAAGAAAGAAAGAAAGAAAGATTTTTTTAGATACTTCCTCGTTGAATGGATAGTGTCTTTCCCTTTCTTTGATATTATGTGTTCTGCTTAGGGATTCGTTTTCAAGACTCAATTAGGGAATCTATCCCCTTGTGGTTCAATAATTCCTCCTAGGGGTTTCTTAGTTGTTTCATGTGAATGCATTTTCAACATTCTCTCAATAGAAAGATTGAAATCAATTAAATCCATTAGCTGTCTGCTGTCTTCTGTCATGAGCTCACAAGTAGGATTGTTTTGGAGAAATTAGCGGGAAAAGAATGGCGCGAGATTCAAATTTAGAAAAAGTTTGTTTTTTGTTTGTTTGTTTGTTGTTAAGGGTCCCCCGCTAATTTCTCCAAAACAATCCTACTTGTGAGCTCATGACATCTTCCTTGAGGGCTTACTTCTTCTTCAATGGTGAAAAATGAAACGAGTCATTAGCATGTTTTGCTCTCTTGAATGGTGAAAAATCAAACTCATCTTGATTTTGAAGATGTTCAACTCTGTGAGTGATATCAAAATCGAAGGCAAGAAGTTCACCTGTGATTTTAAAGAGAGGAAGGATTAGGGTGTTGATGGAGGACTTGGGTTTGCACTGGGTTGTGAAATCGCAAAAAGTAGCATTAAATCGAGACAGAGAGTTCGCAACTGGAGTTGGCGAGATATGAACACTTGGAATATAATTGATGAATCTTTCAACAAAAGCTACTACGTTCTTGGGATTTGGTGTCAGTGGGGTGGCAAGGGTATTGTGCGCGTGCCAAAGAAGAGAGAGGGATATGGCTGGCAGAGGTTTTACGGTGCTTTGACTGGACAGATACAGATCCTGCCTACCGGTCAATCGGCTGCTCTTGATCCTCAACAAAGCCATGGGGCAGGGAGGAGAAAAGCCTTGTATAATTAGATTGCCGGGAATCATATGTCAGTTCCAGTGCCCCATGCTGTCAATCGTCTATATACTTTGGTTCCAATGTCCATCTTTTGGAGGATAGAGGTTGGCCAACAGAGATGAGGCCTTAATGCAACTGGTTTATTTAGTGACATGGTATATTGGGTGGGCAATGTGGATTGTAAAGCGTGATTGCTGTTGTATTGTGGGAAAGGGGTATCTATTCGTCCCTTTTGAAATTGATTGTGGGTTTGGCTTGGACTTCCTCAAGTTCTTATTAAGGTGCAAGAGCTAGCTAGAGGGCTTTTTCTGCTGAGAATTTTACTGTTTTCTCTTCAATGACCCCCCCCCCCCCCCCCCCCCCACACACACACACACACACACACACATATATATAGATTTAATTTAATTATTGAAGTCCCTTAAAAACCTTAGAGTGCATCCGCCAGCACACTCGAAAGTTACGTTTTTTTATAATTTCCAAGGCTCTAAAAACTACTCAATTAAGTTTGGGATACCAAAACTTTTAACTTTGCAGTAGTTATTCATTTGCTTCAATTCGTAGCCTTTTTTATTATTATTATTTTTTTTTTAACTTTAGCTTGTGAAAATAACTATCTGGCTGCAAATTTCTCTCACACATACTCTACGTTTTCTCTTCTGGGAAAATTTTATTTACCATACTAACTTCGTTTATAACTACCTTTTTTGCAGCACAACTTCTACGAAAAGAGGTACTAATGCTTTTTGTTTCCAAACGCTACCTTAGATTGCTGCATTTTCCCCCTCCTGGTCTTAGTTTGTTACAAACATGTAATATAGTTCTATGACTTTTAAGAGATGGTACAAGAGATGAGAGGATTTATATAAGAATGAAAAGAAAAGCTTTAGCCAACTTTCCTGGGCATACCTTTTTCTAGCAATCCATGATTATGCGATGGTATTTCACAAACGCCTTTTTGTGCTTTTTCATTGCTCCCCTAGGAACAAGTGTGCGCAAGTGTGTATTGGTATGCAAATTTCAGTAAATTGGTATCAGCTAAATGCGAATTTCAGTAAATACATAGCCATTGCTATCCAATCAAAACTACCTAACATGTAATAGCTCCATGGGATTTTATTTTCTGGACAATTTGGGAGTAATAGATATTTTTGAGTCAAGAAGTCCATTGAAGCAACAAGTATAGACATTGTCTTCATGCTTTCTCGTTCTTCCACTTTCTAGTAGGGGTGGGCAAGGGATGGACATCATCCCGATCTTATCCTGTTCCTTCGGGATGGGATAGACCTCATCCCGACCTCGTCCCATTTCAAACGGGTTCGGGACGGGACGAGATCAACAAGTTTTAATTTTTCACCTAATATTCACTATGTTCTCCTTCAATTCATATAATTGTTAGAGTGCTCAATCGTACGCTTCTCTCCAAGACACCAACACTGATGTATTTTTGCGAAATGAGGACCTAATGAAGACATTTGAGCAACTGGATAAGATGAAGCAAAGAACTCAGTTTAAAACACCTTTAGATTGGCCAAAGAATTTGAGATTGAAGCTTTTTATTAGAGCTGAACAAAAAACCGATCAAACCGACCGAACCGATCTAAATCGGTTCGGTTTAAATTCGGTTCGGATCGGTTTCGATTTTAAAAAATTCAAAACCGAAGTGGTCGGTTTGGTTTTCGATTTCTATGTGATTTTAACCGACCAAATCGAACCGACCGAATATATAATAAATAATATATATTTTATATATAAATAATACAATATGTTTAAAATAGTCGCTCGGTTCGGTTTTGGTTTGATTTTAGTCGGTTCGGTTACGGTTTGCATAAATTAGAATCGGTTCGGTTTCGGATCGGTTTTGTTAATGGTCGGTTCGGTTTTTGTTTGAAAATTTTAAAATCGACCTAAGTCGGTTCGGTTTTCAGCCCTACTTTTTATTAGGAAATCCAGGAACATGGTTGTAAGCATTAGCTAGTGCAGACCTCATGGACCTCTTGTTCGGTTTCCTAACCTTGCCTTTAGGATCCATTTTAGAATCCATAATAAAACTCTTCAGTGGATATTTCTTCAATAGGAAGTGTCGATGACAAAAAACATTTCTGGAAAAACACTACACGGACCTTTTGCTTAACCTAAAGATTTCCTTTCTATGGAGAATCAAGAACCAGTTTTAAGGAGCCCAATTAAGGAGGCTGCAGATATAACGCATGTAAGGAGCCCAATTAAGGATTTTATAGATGAACGCCAAGTAGCAGAAAGTGGAGCTGGAAATGTAGAGGACCCGTTTACTTATGTAGTGGAGCTGGAAATGTAAAGGATCCCGTTTACTTACGTAGTGACTAATGACTTGTTGATTAAACCGAGATATAGCTTCGCCATTGTCAACTTTACTTACATGCTTGTTAATAGGTAGTACATGCTTGTTAATAGGTTGACAAGTGATAACATTTTCCATTGGGGTGTGCCTTAAATATATTTGATAAAGGAGAGAACCAACTTAAGGAGAAACAACAAATTGCACTCTTCATAAAAATATTAAAATTGTTAATAATAAATATTAAAAAAATCACTTTGGGACGGGACGGGCGAGATTAAAAATCTCCATCCCAAGCCCATTCCACTCTAGGTCGGGATGAGATTGATCACTCCCAGTAGGACTCGGAAAAAATTGGGATGGGACGAGATCGGGATCGCGGGATAGGATGTCAACCCCTACCTTCTAGTACACAAGAAGGTACTGGTAAACATTTGAGATTTTAGAAAAATAAATTATGTTTCAAATTTTGATTATAATTCTTGATGCCTCTTAATCTTATATTGAAACATATAAGCTTTCTTTCACAACTATTCTTTTTTGGGCTCTCTTCTGATTGTAATTGTTCCATTGTTGGTGACAGTTATTTGTGCCAGTTGATACCTATGGAATGGAGAAGATATATAGTGTTGGGAACTTGTTGAAAAATGTGGATGAATAAGGTCCATGAGCTTTCCGTGCTTCAACTTGGACTCATAGGCTTTCTTCATCAGCGTTCTTCGTCAGTCTTCTGTGCTTTGCAGCATTGAACTAGTGGGAGCATAATGTAAGTAAATCTTGATTATCAAAGTTCAGAGTAACTGAATTGGAGACAAGTTTTTGAATTTTTGTTGCTTTGAAAAATAATCACTGAATTACGAAGTTATGTTAGAGTGCTATTATAAATGTAGTTAATGCTAAAAATTCCTTTTGTGGTGCTATAATAGAAGAAATCATATTCTAGTTTTATTTTGAAAAAAAAAATTCCTTGGAAACAAATAGAGATTCTAGAAAGAAACTATTTTTTGGAAAAAGAAGAAAAATCTGTTGGACCCACTAAGCCCTATATCTTTTCTTATATTTGTCTCTTGGACAAGTCATACATCTGTCCCTATTCTTGAGCAAACTCGTCCCTGAGTTTGACCAAAGGCGAGCAGCTCTTTGAGAGAAGTGTAGGGCCCTATATTCTAGACTTGAATGTTTGTTTTGTTTCACTAAAGTATGTGTCGTATTTCATTTACATTTTGGTTGCACACCTGACCCGAGGACGGAATACTATTAAAACATTGAAACATGGTCTGTTGTGAAAACAAGTAGGCATGCTGCAAGATTAGTCAGAGT
Organism: Berberis vulgaris; assembly: GCA_963556465.1. Taxonomy (NCBI): domain Eukaryota; kingdom Viridiplantae; phylum Streptophyta; class Magnoliopsida; order Ranunculales; family Berberidaceae; genus Berberis; species Berberis vulgaris. Next base: position 73,462,134 of record OY747124.1, on the reverse strand, counting down.
TCTGAGTTGACAGTTCATAATCAAGCCTAACATACAAAGCATGAATTTTGTGCCGACCTTTTTTTGTTTTGTTTTTTGTTGTTCTGTTTGAAAGCAATAAATTTAATTAGTTTTGGTTGGTTGGTTCTTCAGTTTGTTGCTTTAAATGCTCCATTTAGGGTCGTTCAACCATAAAATTTGCCAAATGTGATAAGAGAGAGTGGAAGAAATAGGAAGAAAGAATGAAGAGCGTGAATTTGATGATGATCTCTATCCTCTTGGATTTCCCCAAAATTGTGGAAATTGTTTTATTTGGGGGAGCAACGTTTTCCCCAAAATTCATGGTCATCTTCAACCTCAACCTCAAGGTGGAAAACCTTTTCCGAATTTCTCACCCATCTCTTCTATCTTGTTTTTTTATTTTCCCATGGCAAATTTCCTTTGAAACAATATAGCCTTGAATCTTTTTGAATGATCTGAAGCAGTTTTCCGTGTTGGAATGCCAATTGTTTATATGACGAAGAAATGAAAGATAACCTATGACTACTGAAGTAAGGAGAAGCTTATTGAGTTGTAACCCTGAACTACCAAACTCGTAAGGTTAATATTTATCTCATTCATTCCTTTTACTTTTCACATCGATCCCACCTTTTTAGGGACATCTGGAGATGATCACTTTTCCGTTATAACAGAATTATTGGGCTGTTGATGGATGGATGGAAGTGTGCTGGTTATTTATAGTGGAAATATGTTGCATTGCTCATTGAACAACATTAGTTAAATGATGCTAAATCAAAGATAAATTAAGTAGTCTCAATATTACACACAAACAACACACTATGTAGCCTTCAGTCATGTTCTTGCTCTAGACTTGTTCATGCTTGTGCAATTGAATTCTTCTGACACACTCAACCATGATTGCGCTTTCTTGTTTCTGGATTCACTGTGTATCAGAACTTCATGATGTCGAGATTTTCTCATGAAGTTTAAACCAGTGATAGAACAAATGCTTTCATCTGTTGTCCACATGAAGCTTTCATGTTTGAAATAAATCCTACTGATCTTAGATTGATCATTGGGGTGAGGACTGATGCAAAACAATTCATAAGTCATTGATTAAGAATCTCATCCTGCATTTTATTAATGTTTCCGTCTTCTTGCACGCATCGGTCAATGAACTGTGTTAGGCCAAACCCAGGTCTGATTCGATGGTTCAGGGTTTTATTCCACTAAAGGTCCGACGTTGGTAAGGTTCGATTTAATTACTCAATTTTGGGTCCATGATGGTCCGATCATATGAGGAATTGACTTTGTATACATTAATTCATTGCGTGTGAATGCATTATTTAGATACAATTATTGTTGTTAGTGTTATATATATACACATACGGGCAGGACCTGGGGACAAAGATTTTGTCAAAGAAAGTTACACATGCATACTTTACCCACCTAGAAATTTCGGAACGAGTTGATATTTTATGGGGATGATCTCTTTGCCATGTAGATCATCCTCGTCGAAAATCGTAAGTTTTTGAGATTTCTAAATCTATCATATTTAATTATCAAATTCATGGTAAAATTGATTGGTTGAAAATTTTCTACCATGTGTAGCATATTCTAGAACTCCAAATGAGTTCATTTTTTCTAAGAGTGGTTTATATGGTTAAGCTATCATTCACACAAAATATCAATGTATTTTGAAATTTCTAGGTGGATGAAATAGTTGTTTGGAATAGGCGTGTGTAACTTTCTTTGTAAAAATTCTGTCCTCAGATCCCGCCCGATATATATATATATATATATATATGTCTGTGTGTACATCTTGTGAAACTATTATTCGTAGTACTCAAGGATGAACGGATGCAGACACGCGCGTCGTGTCGGACACTGACACGACTCGGCAATTTCCAAAAAACTAGGACTCGGGGATACGTCGACACGTCATATTATTTTTTTAATAAGTCATAAATATAAATAATAATCTAATAAAGTGTCTTCCTAGAGTGTCTTGAAGAAAATGACATTGTTACAAGAAAAAATTAAAATAAAGAAAAAATATAGTAAAGGAGAGAAGAAGCAAATGAGAGAAAAATAAGAAGCATAGACTATCTTTATGCTTTAGTGACGTTTTGCCCTATTTGTCTTAAATTACAATTGAAATAATCATTCACTTTAGATGGATCAACAACCATTATATTACGTGGTTATTTGCGAACATCTAAAAGTAAAAAATAAAACAAAGTTGGTTTTCGAGTCTTGAGTGTCCTGATCAAGTTTTGGGTGTATCGGAGGCGTGTCCGACACGTTGACCATGTGTCTGATACCTGCCGACACGATGACCAAGTGTTCAATGCGTGTCGGAGGCGTGTCAAACGAGTGTCGTGTGTCGGATACGTGTCAGACATGGATACGACAAGTTTTCAAAGAGTCTGTGCTTCCTTGGTAGTATCTTTTTTGGGTTCCACCCACTTCAAAAAATAGGGGTGATTATGTTCACAAACATATACGAAAATGCTAGGAAACCAAGTTTGCAACTAGGTGACGTAGCGCGATACAGAGAGGATGATGGAATCCTTGAGATGTTTTCGCGTATCTTGAGGATTCCATCATGCACTCCAAGTCCAAATCACTCCATGTCACCCCGGTTGCCTAGCAAGTTTTTTTTTTTTGGGCAAAGTTTAGAATGCTAGAAACTTCGATTTGTGGAGATTATATTACATGTTTTTCAGTGCTTATCTGCTTGGATTGTAGGCGAAGTTAAAATAGTTTATATGCACCCTCTTTTTACAAAGTTTTGTTTTTCGAATATTGGAAGTAATCATATAGATGGTTCGGATTATCATTAATATTGTCAACCTCTTCAAACTCTATTTTTTCCTAAAAAATTTCAAATATTTCTTCACAATGCAACGTAATCTCTTTCAAAACGATGTTAATCTCTTCCAAAACAATTACAATAACCAAGAAACCACAATTCTGCAATTTGGATTTGAATACGGGTTGATTTGCGACATCAAAGAATGCTTCCATGAGAAAAAAATTTCTATGGCTTGGCATGAATTCTGTTTGTGGTTGTAAATGCTTAATTTTTAGCAGCGAAAATTTAGGCATCATCTTTTTCATTTTATGGGTGAGAAGATGCAGCAAAGAGATGTAAGAGTTTCACACAGAAAGTAGGAAAACAAACAAGAGAGGACTAATCAAATATATAGGAAGAAAGATGTAGTGTTGCTACCATGTGCATCCAGTTATCCAAAACAACTCTTCAAAAACAAAAATACGGTATGCCACTGCTCAATGTCATTGTGGAACATAGTTCTCAACCAATCTATTCATGATGATTGTACCTCATTCCCATTTGGTAATGATCAGATAAAGGGCACAGATCAGCAGGAGCAACAATTGAGCTCAAATAGATCACAATATTTTCTGATGCAGGCTGTGATATGTCTGGTCAAATAGGTATTTATGGGGCAGCAACAATCAATGGGCAGGGATACCGTGGACGGCATTCTAGAGATAAAGGTGGGTTGTCGTTTTAAAAAGAAGTTCATATAGCCTGTGTTTATAGAGCTCTGTGGCACTGGGGAAATGTATGGGTATCATTAAGAATGTTAGAGTTCCATGTATGTACGTTTGATTAGAATAGTTTGTTCTCTTTGTAACAGCTGCTAATCCAATGTAATCTCTTCTCTGTGCTTGGTGACTTTCTTAGTCACGTAGCTTTCTATTGATAATATTCACCTGCGTGTTTGATGATTAAAAAAATGTTTTCGTTCACAGTTGCCTAGTATTCTCTGGACTTGAACAACCTCAAAAGATGCTACGTAGGAGTAGCTGCAACTTAGATAGGTTGAATTTGTCTAACATGTGGAACAATACCAGGTTGTTAAACCTTCTTGGAGGAGGGACGATTTTTGGATTTGGCTCCCCATCTCAAGGAAGATAAACAGTCAGCTCAGCTTATTAAGCTCCAAAAAGGCATTAACCCAGTGTTCCATGGTTCAATCTCACATGGTGCAACCATGCAACGAATACAATCAAGTTCTTGAGTTTGTGTGGTTATTGTTAGGATCAAGTTCTTGAGTTCTCGTGGTTATTGTTTAGAAATGGCTTGAAAACCCAGGACTTTGTAGTAAGTAGTGGCTAACTTTTTCCACTTGTTTGCTCTATGTTCTAAGGGCTTGTCTTATTAGCGAGGAAATGGGTGAGGGAGGGTGGTGCAACCCTCCATCTCCCTCGAGATGCGTGAAGGCATCTCGAGGGAGATGGAGGGTTGCACCACCCTCCCTCACCCGTTTCCTCGCCAATTAGAATTCCCGATGTTCTAATGAACTTGTTCTTTGATTGCCAGTACATTTGGAGAAAACAGTTGTAGTTCTCTGGTTACGACAGAATTGTGCTTCATGATACTGAATGGCAATGGATACCTGACAGCTGCAAGGCCGTAAACCTGTGGAAATGGTTTTGAAAATCTTACTAACATTTATAGTGCAATGTCTGCTGGAAAGAAACAACAGGCTTCATAACCAGAAACAATAATGTATAATGAAATAGTGAGAACTGTTAGAGAAGAGAAGTCTGGTGCTGAAAAAGAGTTTCTTTCGAGTGATGCAGGAACTAGAGACTCCGTCACAGATGGTGGATAAAAGGCAAGCAACCTAGGTCTAAATTCAGTACTGTAAATGTAAATGTAAATGGGACAGGCACCACCCTTAAATAACAGTGTTAAATACTGATGGAACACTAGACGACTAGACATGACAACGGCCAGCATTTGGGTGATTCTGAGGCGGCATAGTGGTCAAACTGTTTTATGTGCTATTGAGAAGTGGACTTGATGAGTTGCATTTTGCAAGTAGCGTGGCTGTAGAGTGAAGGGAGAATATGGTTACTGTGATAATGAAATTGTGGTGAAAATTTGGGGAATGAGCTAACAACACCATGAAAATGCTGAAATGAATTGGAGCAAATCAAAGAACTTCAACAAATTCTACAACAAATTGAATACAGGCATGAATTGAAAAGTAAAAATTCACATGTAAATAATTAAGGATCAGTAGTCCATAAATTTCCTCTTCAGAAAGAAGCCAGATTATTATTCAGATGCTACACTAGGCTAACCTCTTCATATGCCATGCACCGTCATACAATGCTAGTACATGAACTCCATCCCAAACACTATTCCAATAATATCATTGATAAAGATGAGGACTTTAGGTGTTTAGGTGGGAGGGACGGACACTTAGGTAAAGATACCCAAAAGAGTACCGAGTGTGTTATGCAACTGCAACACCTGCAATGCAAGATCGCCTCTCTGATCCTTTGTTCTCTGGCATCAGTTCAAGTTGCATTTTTCGCTTTGAGCCTGTCTTGGCTATTGTTGTTGTTGGCCTTACGTAGCTTCTCAATCTTGGCATGTCTTTTAGTTGTAGTGGCTTACTGATGAAATCCTCGGCTCCACTTGCAAGACATCTGCAGAGTAGTACAAGTCAGTGGCTTGTAGCATCACCTCAACTGCTATCATATTTTGAGATGATCATAGATGATGTTCTCATGCAAATAGTTGATGAATTCACAGGTTCATTTTATTTATTATCATTGGAATTCACTGTTTCTGTTTATACGTATATATTCGTTTTTTTATTGATTATTTTCCAAGGAAAATAGTGATACCTGCCGATCCTTTGTGGATCATGTTCAGATGACATTATTGCTACTGGCATAGATTTCAGGCAGCAGTCCTCCTGAATATTAGATAATGGATCAGATGATAGATCTCAGATGGAAAATGCTCCAGACTAACGTGAAATACAATTAGCAATAGTTACCGAGCGATGCTTTCTTTAATGCTCACATGACCATCAAATTTTGAATACTCTTTTAGATTACAAAATGGAGATTTAATATATATAACATTCTTGATGATCCAAAAGATGATTAGAGGAAATATTGACATTGTGCAGTCTCTTCAGCCTCTACATCACTGTAGTGATTACATTCAACATTTATTCCCATATTCACAATTCCTGGACCTCAATGTTCCTAAATCTTAAAGAAAATGAAAACTTCCTTACCTTGACAGCCTTGAGAACATCATAGCCATTCATTCCAGGCATGCAATAATCAGTTAGGATGATGTCAATCTTGAGGTCCTGTGTCAAACTCGTGTTAATCTTAGGAACAAGAAAAGACAATCAAGCACCAGAATTTAATTGCGCAGTAGCCAGTAAGTAGAATAAATTTGACAATTTGATTTAGAGGAGCAAAATGAATCAGTCTTCGTGTCAATAGTTCAAGGTAAGCCATCCATTCCAAGATATACCCTTGCATATCAAACGGGTTTGTGTGATACACGTGGGAAATTTCCTCATTTTGCTTCATCATATGTTAGCTAATTTTTTTTGGCATAGTCACTTGGGGATGGGCAATTAAAAAGACGTTTAACTTGGTTTGGTCAGGTGCGAAGGAGACCAAGCATGGCGCCAATTAGAAAATGTTTAGATTGGCAAGTTGATGTAGGGTGTAGACGGAGGGGACGACCGTTGAAAACTTGGATAAAGGCGGTGAATGAAGATATCATTGAGCTTGGATTAGGCGAGGATATGTGGGAAGACCGCATTGCTTGAAAAACCAAAATTCATGTAGCCGACCCCGAAAATATCGGGAATGGGCTTTGATGATGATGATGAGTCACTTGGGGATGGCATGGTCTTTCCAGACAAGTATTAAGATGTTTGTTTTCAAATGAAAATGACAGGGTCCACTATGGAGATGAATCGTATACAATTGTATGAACCATAATAAGCATTACTAACTTTGTAGTTTAAACGAGGAAACAACAAAACGCAGGATGGAAAATTTAACAACTCGCTACATTCAACTTACATTTATAGAAGTTCCAATTTTCTCTTTGCCGGAAACAAGAATATCCATTGCTTTTTTCCCGCTATCAACTGTAGTAACTGCAATAAGAAAACCACGCATTATTTTTTTTAAAAGCTATACAAACAGTCACTACACCAAATTAGTATTTTTGTAACAACCTAAAACAATATCACTTTTAAGCTGTAACAGACCACCAAATAATTTTAAATCAAAATTAAATTCAGTCAAAAAAATGAAAAATAGTTTTACAAAAAGTGATTACAATAAATAAGATCACCATAAATAGTATCACTTGTAGCATCATGCTCTTCATGGTGATACAATTATTGTATCACTTTGTTTGTGAAAATGTGTAAAATTGTTTGGTGGATTGTTACATGGAGCATGAGACTCACGAAACAATCCATCAAAGATGTGTCATTAAAAGCTTTTGCCACTGTCTCTTTCAGATCCCATTTTGGGAATTCCTCTAGACCGCCGATGATCTATATTTATTACCAGTCTCATCATGGCTTTTTCTTCATATTCTAAGTCTCCAACATCAGCAATAAGTACTAATTGAATTTGATTGAGATTTGGGACAATATTGATGAGGGAGGACCAGTTTGGTGCTTATTCCGAGACTAAACAAATAGTTTGCCGATTGTATCTCAGCTTGTCGATCAAAATATCTTGCCAAGGAGACAATGGACCTTGCAAGATATCTTAATCCCAAATCAATGGCTACAACAAGAATTGCTTTTAATACTATTGGTTAACCACTCCACAAGTTTGTCAAATGGCTATTGGTCTAAACTCTGTTTTGACTCATCCAGATTTGACCTCACAAATTTAAATAAAAATTAATTTCAGATTTAAAAAGTCGGTCTATCATTTTAACGGGTATAGATAGTTTCCTTTTATGGGAAAAGAGTTACCACAAGTTCACGAGAAAGACAACAAGAGTTTTGGAACCTCAAGGATCAAATAGGATGAGTGAGCCGATTCACCTAAAATATTTTCCCTTCCCCATCTAACTAACATGTAGAATGGATTATACTGATCAAATGGCTATAACTGTAGATGATGAAAATCAGCAAAACCCAGGAAGACCACATGCACAATCAGGCATCCAATCCCTAACCTATTATTTTGATTCTGCATACAGTTTAGAGATATGCATAATCAGATTGTGTCATAACAAATTCCATCAGCGTATGTGACACATGGTACAAGAGCTTGCATCTGTAATTTGAAATTTCACCTTGGTTTACCTTTAAATAGCAGATGCAAAGCTGAGGTTAGGGAGGATCCTACAGTGACCTTGAAAGGGCTCCCATAAATTTCCTCCACTGTTCCAAATCTTTGTTCTACTCTTTTGTATATCATCACACCCCAAGGCCCGTGATATAATTGAAAGTTATCAACTACACTTGAGCTTTCTCCGACGAAGTCAATCCATCCAATTCTATCTTCCATATTACACTCCCAACCAATCCTGAAAAAAACTCTTCTAAACTCTCCCAATAACACAAGTATTTCCACACGTGACAAACAGAAATACGAAAACATTAGACATTGTACAAACCAAAACTAGTGTTGCATCACAATGGGTTAACTCCCTTGAGCAAACCAACTACTACAAAAACAAGATCGGGGAGAAACCTCCTATAATATTCATTATCCCTTAAAAGACAATACATTGCCTAAGCTTCAAACTTTCATGTCAAACAAGAGCTTCCATGGGAACATTATTTTTGGAAAAATAATTGAAGCCCAGCCCTCCAAAAAAAAAAAAATTAATAATAATATAAGAACAAAATGGGCAAAAAAATTGTCGTTTAAAATTTTTTATTTCATTGTCATTAGATACCCAATTGTCTGTAACAAAATTTACAGGGTGCTAATTGTGAAGTGAATAACTAAGCCCAAATTGGATCTTAAGATTATGCACAAAAATGAAGAGAACAAAAAAAAACCGAGAATATGGGATTGGAGTAAAACCTGTGAACATTGCAGATTTGAGGAGCTTTTCAGCAACTTTACGGTCAATCAGAGAGTCATCTATCACCAATACATGAATAAGAGCACACTCATTACCTCCTCCTGAGCTAGCATTATTAATGGATGAAGAAGAGACCTCCCCCATGGCTGGTTTCTTTCTTGCCCTACTGCCCACAACCACCACCGCCACCAAAAGTGAGAGACAGATGACTAAATTCAAAACCTCAATTCTGTCAGGCTTTATACTAATAGTGTTTGTAGTATAAAAGATTAAAAATGCCCAAACCCAAAAAGTTTTAAAAAAAAAATGGCTTTAAAAGCCCAGAGAAGTCAGCACGTGTCGGAGGTTGAAGAGGAAGAAATGTTTTGCATCAGAAAAGAGAGAGTGAGGTGGGTTGGCATGGCTGAGTTGTGGGCCCAGGATGATGATGGATGGGACAAAGGCCAGAATCCTTTAGATTGTGTTGTCGGGAATCTTTTACCTGTACTCTACTCTCTCTGCTACACCTATCTTTCTCGCCTTTGCTGTCCACACACACCCGTCACTCTCTCCATTTCTTTTCTACTCACTCCATTCCATTATGCATCATCTACACACAGACAGTTAATGTCATTTTATATGTACTTTTACTTTCATCACGCATCCCCACACTTCAATCTCAGTCGTGGGCGGACCTATTCAGTGACCGGAGCTGTCCCCTGAACCTTTTTTTTTTTTTTTTTTTTTTTTTTTTTTCATATTTAAAAATAAAAAAATTCTTTATTAGGGCTAAGGCTATCAACTTAAACTCACACATATGACACAGCGGCACGGCATAGGGAAGTTTCCCTTCTCTCACGCATTCATGCACAGGCGGGAGGTGGCAACACAGTCTGTTGTTCATCTTCTCTCACGCAGTCATGCCCAACTGCACAAGGTCCTTTCTCACGCACAGCGGCACAACCGCGCAGCTATGTTCCTTTTCTCTCACCATGCGCAAAGTTTGTTCGATTGTTCATCTTCAGATTTGATTATCGACCCTGCTGCAGCGTAGGCAAAGAGGAGGAGGGCCACAGACAAGTTGTTTGTTGAGAAAATTTTTTGTCTTGTTGGTTAATTTGGTATTTAGATCTGAAGCAATTATTTCCTCATTCCTTCGGATTCCTTCAAACAATGAAACAAAGTGAGAGACCAATTGAAAGACATGTATGTTTGTGTTGATTCTAACTTGCACTAATTTAACATGTTAGTCCTATTTGAATGAAGAACAAGAAAGTGCAGGCCTCTTCATCAGCTTTTTACATAAAAATAGATAAAGAAAATAACTTAGTTGCTTGTTTAACAAATAATGGCTAATGAAATTTTGACAAAATATGTGGTTCGTATCCATATGAAGATTTGCAAAGCAAAAGTGGCTTGAAGCTTTAAAGTATATATGTTTTATGTTAATTAAATTATTGTGAAGATTGTATAAAGAAAATTTAATTGGATATGTTTGTCTTTCGTCACAATTAAACTATTAAAGCATGGTAGAGTGCCAAACAACATTGATTGTTCTTCCAAAACTATCTTTATCTAAATTCTCTAATTTCTAAATGTATATTATATTTTTGGAGGGATTAATGTATAACCCAGTTTTCTTCGTTACTTTATATACATATTGCAAATCACGTGACTAAAGAAGAGCTAAGGAGGACAATGACTACTTGGATTTTGCTTTACACTCTTGCAGCTCAGGTACATTAACCTTTTGTTTATGAAAATTAATCTTAAATCTTGTGAATTGGATATTTTCATAAATATTGTTAGATTTGTATATTTTTCCATGATAACAATGTTTGAAAGTAAATATTATATTTTTATTTAGTTAATTAATATTTTATTTATTTAATTAATTTTTTTTTCTAGTTATGGACAAGTTTTTGAAAAGAAAGTTTGTGTCAGAGTTATCATCCCCTAGCTTACAAAATAATGAGGGTAGTCAGTTGGATCCAATCTCAAAGCCAATTCATGTGGATTATGATATGTCAAATCTCCCAACAGATCCCGGATCAAGACCTCGAATCTCAAACTATCATCCTAATGATCAGAACATAATTAAAAGATCATATTTACAAAGGGATTCATGTCAGCCTAAGAATCACAATATTCCACAAAAGAAAATGGGAGGTGGGATGAGACGTTTTAATGTAGCTTGGTTCGACCAACATAAGGATTGGTTGGAGTATAGCATAAAGAAAGATGTTGCATTTTGTTTACATTGCTATCTCTTTAAACCAAATTTCGGGGATCAAAGTGGTGGCAACACTTTTGTAGTGGAAGGGTTCGATAATTGGAAGAAACCGAAAAAACTACAAGGTCATTTGGGAAAGACTCATTATGAAGCTTATACAATAAGTCAAAATTTGATGAAGCAAAAGCAGCATATCCAAACTTTTTTCGTTAAGCAATTAGACCAAGCTAAACTTGAGTATTGGATCCGCTTAAATGCTTTAGTTGACTGTGTTCGATTTCTTTTGCATCAAGGATTGACTTTTCGTGGTCATGATGAATCTGAAAACTCAAAGAATAGAGGAAACTTTCTTGAACTTTTGGAGTATACAGCTAATCACAATGAAGACATAAAGAAAATTGTTTTAAAATATGCTCCTGAAAATCACAAGTTGATTTCACCTAAAGTTCAGAAAGACATTACAAAAGCGGTTGCAATTAAGACTTTCGACGTTATTCTTGAAGATCTTGGTGACGCATTATTTGCATTTTTGGTTGATGAATCTCGTGATTTTTCAATCAAAGAGCAAATGGCAGTTGTTTTACGTTTTGTGAAAAAAAAGGTGTGTTATTGAACAATTCTTAGGTATAACTCATGTTTATAATACAACCGCAATTTCACTGAAGATGGCACTAGAAAAAATTCTTTTCAAGTATAATTTGAGCATAACAAAGTTGTGTGGACAAGGTTACGATGGGGGCTGTAATATGTAAGGTGAGTTCAACCAATATGCATTTTATGTCAATTATTTTGCACATCAGTTTCAACTGACACTTGTACATGTCGCAAAAAACCATCATCGGATCGCATTATTCTTTAACTTAGTTTCTACAGCAGTGAATATTGTTGGGGTTCCGTGCAAACGCAAAGACATTCTTCGAGATAAACGAACTATTAACCTTATTAAGAAACTCAATAGTGGTGAACTTTCAACTGGTAAAGGGTTGAACCAAGAGACAACTCTCACACGAGCCGGTGATACTCGATGGGGTTCTCATTAATAAGGTTGATTCTTATGTTTTCTTCTGTATAGATGTACTTGAGATTGTCGTTGGAGATGGCACCAGCTCAGAACAAAGGGGTGAAGCTTGTGTGTTTATTAGAATCAATGCAATGTTTTGATTTTATCCCGATTTTACATATGATGAATGATGTATTAGAAATTACTAATGAATTATCAAAATCATTGCAAAAAAAGAAAGATCAAGACATTGTGAATGTCATCAATCTCGTTGAAATATCTAAGCAAATGTTCCAAATGATGAGAGAAAATGAATGGGATTCACTCATTACTGATGTATCTTCATTTTGTGGGAAACATAATATCACCGTTCCTCAAATGGATGATGACTTTGTACCTCGGGGGCGATCACGACGTAGACAAGAAGTAGTTACAAATCTCCATCACTATCGAGCTGAATTATTTTATACATGCATAGATATGCAACTTCAAGAGCTCAATAATCATTTTGACGAGGTGAATACAGAGTTACTTTTGTGTATTACATGCTTAAGTCCAAACAATTCATTTTCAACATTTGACCACCAAAAGTTGATCCGCCTTGTTCAATTTTATCCAATGGATTTCTCAGATTTTGATTTGATGGTGCTTCAAGATCAATTGAAAACTTATATCATGGATGTGCGATCAAATAGTGATTTTTCAAATATAATTGGTATAAGTGGTGTTGCTAAGAAGATGGTTGAAACAAAAAAGGATGTCGTATATCTTATAGTTTATTTGTTCATCACGTTATCATTGATTCTACTTGTTGCCACTGCTATAGTTGAAAATGCATATTGTGAAGAGTCGCCTAAGGAATCGAATGAGAGATGATTGGATGAATGATTGTTTGGTGACATATATTGAAAGGGATGTTTTGGATACCATTAAAAATGAAGCCATCATGCAACAATTCCAGAACATGAGATCGCGACGTGAAGATTTGTACAAATGTGGTTAAATGATATGGTTAGAAAGAAATAGTATGTGTTTTGAAGGGTTCTTATAAGGACATTCCTTTATAGATAATACTTTTTGTACGTATGAGTTGCACAGTTGCAATTTATAGATAATATTTTTTGTAAATTGGCGAGGTGAATTCCTCTCACCTTTCTCATCTTTTGTGAGTAATACAATATCTTATTTTATGGATTAAAAAGAGAAAGTAAATAGTTGTATTTAAATTTGTTACTTAAATTTTTTTTTGGGAAAAAGGGTTATTTTAGTAAATTATTATTATCGACAAATATTACTGTCATTTCGCCCCCTGGAGTGAAATCCTGGGTCTGCCCTTGATCTCAATCTGAAAATGGATCCTCGATGAAGTGTGGATCCATAGTTCTAGACATGAATATTTTCATTTGAACTTTTCTAGAGAGCCAGGCCAGGCAAGTCAGACCCGCGCCAGGTGATATTCACATAATTATTACATAATATACCTTCTAACTTATGTTTGTTAGTGTTTCAAATAGTGTATTTTAGTTTAATTATGTTATTTTTGTATTTTTGTAGGATTTGGAGTTTAAATGACAAAAGTGCGTTAGCGTGACGAATAATGGTAATTCATAGACAAATTGACGAAGTGGAGCGAGAGACACTCAAGCCAAAGATTAAGAAAACCAAAGAAATAAAATAAAGGAATTTAGCTTTGCATTTTGGTGGAACAAAGAGGTGATATGAATGAACATAGCCAAATCCATTTTTCCTATTATTAGAAGAGAATCTAAACAAAAGGGGTGGTTTCCAAGTATATATGGACCCCTTTTGTTTCATTTTGTTGATGGTTTTCAATTTGTATTGGGTTGCCAATTGGAGGACCAATAAGGAGTTTGTTTCCAATGAAAATTGGTGGAAGATAGTAAATGATTCATGTCTCAAATATGTAAATGATATGCGTGCATCTATCATTAGAATATATGAGGAGTTTGTTTACAATTGAAATTGGTGGAGGAAGGAAACGCAGGACAGCAGCCAATTGGAAGAGGAGTTTTGGTTTATTTGAACCACAAGAAGAACGGCTTGTTCTCTCTTTTTAACACAAAAGAAGGCAGCAACAATAGGGGACAAAACAGGAGATAGCGCAAGAGTTCAGCAGCGCAAAACGCTGTCCAGCAAGCAGCCAAAAACGCAGGGCAGCGAGCAGCCAACACGCTGTCCAGGACAGCAGGGAGTGCGCAGCAGCAGAGTAGAAACGCAGCAGCAGCAGGGTGCGCATCACTGATTCGCCACGCGCTGCCATGCCGATGAAACTCCACACCATTGTTGCTATTATCACCTTCACTATGCGTCACTAAACTCCACGCAAGGTGAAGAGACGAACTCCTAGATGTAACGCACTTAATTAGTATTTGATTCATTTTATGCTTTCACGATGAATAATGGTGTTTATGATTCTCACTTTTATTTAATATAGGAATTTATGTTATTTTAGTGACAAAGATTTCATAAATTTCTTCGTAGATTATTATTCCGGTGGTTGTCGTTTTCTTCTCCATATAAGTTTAGTCACGCTTTTCTTATGTGTGAAATTTTTAAGGATCAATTGTATCCGGTAGGTTAATTATATGTGATCGTCTTTTATTACGTTATTGTCTCCGGATATATCATAAGTTTAGGATATCACATATGACCAACCTTTGTGCTTTCTAGAAAAAGTGAAATCTAAAATCCATTTACATTAGGATATATTAATGCATTAAAGACTATTTTTCCGATTATATTGTTTGGGATGTGAAACACGTAATCAAGTCATCATAGCGAATCAATACTAGTTGGCGCGTGAAATCTAGGAGGGATTCTTGGAACCTTGTGATTTCTCCAAACTTGATTTTTATTAAACTAAATTCAATTTCACATTTTAAAATTGCTAGAATTTCTTACATTTAGTTTCGCGTAGTTTTTTTTTTCTTCCTTGACCTTGTTTTGTAGATCGATTTTCCTCGTGGGATCGACACCCCAATCTTTATTGCAATTGACCGCGTGTATTGTTTGGGCATAATCAAATTTTGGCGCCGTTGCCGGGGAACAAGCGTCATTCTACAAGGAATGTTTCGGGTATTATCTTTCTTGCTCATTGTTTTATTTTATTTTATTTTTAGGTTTTAGGTCCAGTTTAATTTTTATCTTTATTTTATTTTATTTCTAAAAAAAACAAAAAAAAAGACATTGGGGTAGTGAGTTGGAATAAAGACCACTTAGGGAGACTAATTAGGATCTCAAATTTAGAACACCCACAAATTCACATTGAGACCAAATTAAGTTCTACTTCTAATTCTAACACCATGAGTAATCACGAAGATGACCATGTTCGGTCGCTGAAGGACTATCTCCACCCCATGCGCACTGCTACTCAATCATGTATCATGTTTGCACCAAGTATACCAAAGCTAGATTTTAAGCCGGGTATGATACAATTATTACCCACTTTTCATGGCCTAGAGAGTAAGAATCCTTATGTTCACATTAGGGAATTCGAGGAAGTTGTGGCCACTTTTCACAACAAAGTTGAGGCTGTAGACTCAGTTAGACTAAGGTTTTTTCCTTTTTCCCTTAAGGAAAAAGCGAAGAGTTGGCTATACTCTTTGTAACCAAGGTCTATAGGTTCGTGGGAGGAGATGACCCAAGCATTTTTTAATAAATTTTTTCCTCACCACAAAACCAACGGTCTAAAAAGACATATTTCTACCTTCACCCAAAAGAATAGCGAGACATTATATCAAGCATGGGAAAGGTTCAAGGATCTTTTGAATACGTGCCCACACCATGAGTATGAGAATTGGCGCTTAGCATTTATTTTTATGAGGGGCTCACCAGTAGAGAACGTCAGTTCGTTGAGATGATGTGTAATGGAGAGTTTTTGCAAAAGGACTCTGATGAGGCCATTGAGTACCTGAATGACTTGGCTGAAAAGGCTCATACTTGGACTGGTCCAAGTGCTACTGAGAGCACGGATAAAACACGCCCAGCTGGAGTCTACCAACTTAGGGAAGAGGACAGCCTTAGAGTCCAATTGGATAGAGTAACGAGGGAGTTAGATGCACTTAAGACTAAGGATGGTAGGCCAACACATACTGTTGCCAGAGTTGAGCTACAGGACGCCTGTTTTATATGCGGGGGAGTTGAACACTTCGCACATGATTGCCTAACCTTGACTGAGATGAGAGGGGTTTATGAGGAACAATGTAACGCCTTAGGGATGTACAAGAAGCCATACTCACCATTCTCTAACACTTGCAATTTTGGCTGGAGAGATCATCCTAACTTTGGCTGGAGGTCCGAGGTAGACCAACCTACACACTCACAGGCACAACCACCTAGGTCATACCCTGCACCTCCATACAATGCGCAATCTAACAGAAGTTCCTTATCAGACACATTGCATGCATTTATAAAGGCACAAGGTAAAACTAATAAAAAATTTGAGGTTGCATTGACACAGTTGGCAGAAGAGAACAAGGAGATCAAAAGCCAGATAACCAAGCTGACAAGTTCATTAATAGTACAAAAGCGGGGCCAATTTTCGTCACAGCCTCAAGCAAATCCAAAGGGCCAACTTATGGCACAAACCTCTATTTCAGACTCTCAGAATGTCAAAGAGGTTAATGCCATCACTACTCGGAGTGGTAATATTTTAGATGGGTCAAGCTCGTCCATGACTATAGGCACCTCCCCAAGTGCAAAGGAAAGCATCCCTGAGGATGAGCCCAACAACAACATTCCAGTTCCAGTTCCTTTTCCTCAAGCACTACGACCTACTGGAAAGAAATCGGAAATGCATGGCGAGATTCTAGAACACTTGAAACAGGTTAAAATTAACTTACCTTTACTACATGTGATTAAACAGGTACCAACTTATGCGAGGGTCATCAAGGATCTATGCACTATCAAGAGGAAACATCATGTCAAGAAGACTGCCTTCTTGACAAAACAGGTAAGCGCGGTGATTGAGCAGAGGACACCACCCAAGTACAAAGATCTAGGGTGTCCTACAGTCACCTGCCAGATTGGAACTCATGAGTTCGGCCAAGCCTTGTTGGATTTAGGGGCAAGTGTAAATCTGATGCCATATTCTATTTACTTGCAACTGGGTCTAGGAGAGATTAAACCCACATCCGTGGTACTACAATTAGCCGATAGATCGGTTAAGAAGCCAAGAGGAATAGTCGACGATGTCTTGCTTCAGATTGATAAGTTTTACTATCCCGTCGACTTTCTTATTTTAGAGACTCATTCTGCGGTTAATATGGAGTCTACAGTTTCGATTATTTTAGGTAGACCTTTTCTTGCCACAGCTAACGCTCTTATCAATTGCAGGAACGGTCTAATGAAGCTGTCTTTTGGAAACATGACTCTGGAGGTCAACATATTCAATATTAGCAAGCAACTACGTGATGATGATGAGTGTCATCATACCTACATGATAGATACGCTGATATCAGAGGAGGCGTTCCTGAGCGCAGATTCTGAAACCTTAGAGTACTTTCTTTCTATTTCTGATTTTGAGAATTCACTTTATCATGACAATGTTTTTGATATTTCTGTTGTTTCAGGGTTAAAGGATAAAGGAGGGCGACAATGGCAACCATGCTTTGAGGAGTTGCCAAAGGAAAGACAGAAACCACAACCATCCACCGTGGAAACTCCGAAAGTTGACCTAGCTCCACTGCCTGAGGGACTTAAACATGCATTCCTCGGACCAGGTGATACCTTTCCTGTTATTATTTCTTTCGTGCTTGATATCTCACAAGAAGAAGAATTGATTAATATGTTACGTGAGCACAAATCTGCATTAGGTTGGACTATAGTTGACATTAAAGTATTAGCCCCTTAATATGTTCCCATAGGATCCACTTAGAAGAAGGAGCTAACCCCCGTAGAGATCCTCAAAGACGACTTAACCCTACTATGAAAGAGGTGATGAAAAAGGAAGTTTTAAAATTGTTAGATGCATGCATCATTTATCCCATCTCTGATAGCAAGTGGGTTAGTCCAACTCAAGTAGTTCCCAAGAAATCGGAAATAACAGTGGTGACTAATGATGAGGGGGTGATTGTTCCTACTAAGGTAGTTATAGGGTGGCGCATGTGCATTGATTATAGGAAACTTAATTCTTCCACCCGCAAGGATCACTTCCCACTTCCATTCATAGACCAAATCTTAGAGCGAGTAGCTGGTCATTCTTTTTATTGCTTTCTAGATGGGTATTCAGGATATTATCAGATTGAGATTGCATTAGAGGATCAGGATAAGACTACTTTCACATGTCCTTTTGGTACTTATGCTTTTCGGCGTATGCCATTTGGTTTGTGTAATGCACCGACTACTTTTCAGCGATGCATGATGAGTACTTTTAGTGACATGGTTGAAAAATATATGGAAGTTTTCATGGATGATTTGACTGTTTTTGGTGATTCCTTTGATTCATGTTTACTTCACTTGAAGGCTGTTTTAAGTAGATGTGAAGAGAAGGGTCTGGTGCTTAATTGGGAAAAATGTCATTTCATGGTTTCCTATGGAATAGTTCTGGGACACATAGTTTCTAATAAAGGAATCGAGGTTGATAAAGCTAAAATTGAATTGATTTCTAAATTACCTACACCTAAAAGTATCAAGGATGTGAGATCATTTCTAGGGCACAGGAGTTTTTATAGGAGGTTCATACAAAAATTTTCTGCCATCTCTAGACCATTAAGCAGTCTACTGGTCAAATATGTCGTGTTCCAATGGACACAATAGTGTGAGGACGCCTTCCGAAAACTCATTGATAGGCTCACCTCTGCCCCCATATCATGGAGCCACCGGATTGGACTTTACCATTTGAGATAATGTGTGATGCAAGCAACTATGCTGTGGGGGCAGTCTTGGGACAACGAAGGGAAGGGAAGCCATTTGTTGTTTACTATGCTAGTCGAACACTTAATGATGCTCAAAAGAATTATTCGACTACTAAAAAAGAGTTACTAGCTGTAGTTTTTGCTTTAGATAAATTTCGTGCTTATTTGATTGGTACACCTATCACTGTTTTTACTAATCATGCGGCTCTTAAGTTCATTCTTTCTAAAAAGGATGCTAAGGCAAGATTGATTAGGTGGATTTTACTTCTGCAGGAATTTGATCTAACTATAAAGGATAAGAAGGGGGTCGAGAGTGTTGTGGCGGATCACTTGTCTCGTTTGGAGTTCAGTGACTCTGCCAATGGCCCACCCATCCGTGATGACTTCCCTGATGAACACCTATTCGCCGTCACTCAAGTACCATGGTATGCACACATTGTTAATTATTGGTTTCCGGCGAAGTTCCATCATCATGGAGTGGTCAAGATAAGCACAAATTTTTGGTTGAGGTAAGAAATTTTTATTGGGATGATCCTTATCTATATAAGTATTGCCCCGACCAAATCATGAAGCGTTGTATCCCTGAAGGTGAGATTGAAAGTGTCTTACATTTTTGTCATAGTGCAGCTTGTGGAGGCCATTTTTCTATGAAAAAGACCACTGCAAAATTTTTACAGTCTGGATTATATTGACCTACATTGTTTAAGGACACTAACAATTATTGTAGTTCTTGTGATAGATGCCAGAAGTTAGGTGCACTGTCCCGGAGACACATGATGCCCCTTAACCCCATCCTAGTCATTGAGATATTTGATTGTTGGGGGATTGATTTTATGAGACTTTTTCCACATTCCTTTGGATATTTGTCAATTTTGCTTGCAGTGGACTATGTGTCCAAATGGGTTGAGGCCGTGGCGTGCCGAAACAACGACAACAACACTGTTGTCAAGTTTATCAAAGAACACATTCTATCCCGTTTTGGTACATCACGAGCCATTATTAGTGATCAGGGGACTCATTTCTGTAATCGCTCTTTTGAAGCTTTGATGTGCAGGTATGGAGTTCATCACAAGGTTGCCAATGCCTATCATCCGCAGACAAATGGCCAAGCTGAGTTGGCAAATCGAGAAGTAAAACAAATCTTGGAGAAGATGGTGAATCCTGATAGGAAGGATTGGTCCTTGCGCCTTCCTGATGCACTTTCGGCTTACCGTACCGCTTATAAGACAATTTTCGGGATGTCTCCATATCGGCTTATATATGAAAAAGCCTGTTATTTACCTGTTGAGTTAGAACATCGCGCTTATTGGGTCGTAAAAAGCACTAACTTTGATCTCAATGATGCATGTATTTAGCAAAAACTTCAGTTAGATGAAATTGAGGAGTTGCGGAATGATGCCTATGACAATTCCCGAATATACAAGGCGAAGATGAAAGCAGCTCATGATAAACAAGTTCTGAGGAAACATTTTGAGCCCAACCAACGAGTCTATCTCTATGACTCACGACTTCATTTTCATCCTAGCAAGCTAAGATCGAGATGGACGGGCCCATTCATGGTAAATTTTTTTTTTCCCAATGGGTCCATAGAAATTGAAGATCCAACAGATGGGAGAGTATTTAGAGTAAATGGGCAACGTTTGAAGCACTATGTGGAGCGCGTAGAGGTGCCAGAAGAGATCTTTCTGGTTGCCCCTATCTACTTGATTTAATGTTCTCCACCCTATCTTTAGTTTAGGTTTTTATTTTTTTTTTTATTTTTTTTTTTTATTTATTATTTTTCATTTCTTTTTAGTTTAGTTTAGGTTTTTGCTTTTATGTTTTTCTTTTAGTGTTTCAAGTTATTTTTAAGTGTTGCTACTGAAGTCACTCGGTGACCTTCATCCCATATGTTCCTTTCTCCCATCGGTATGATTTTCTTATATTTTGATGACTGTGAGGACATTGTCTATTTGAAATTAGTAAAGCTTCACCATGGTAATATCACTCTAACCCTCCTCTTTTCTTTTTCCTTCATTTGTCATGATTATTATTTTATACATTGAGGACAATGTTTGGTTTAGGTTTGGGGGTGTGGTTTATTAGATTTTTTGTGCAATTTTCAAAAATCTTTGAGCTTAAATATTTTACAATTAAACCGAGTCATTTTTGTGTTCTACTCAATCTCCATTGAATACTTAGATGATTACGGTAATTGTGCAAACTCTTTATGAAAATGCATTCGAAATCTGAACTCTTGGTGAATTTAAAAAAAAAAAAAAAAAAAAGGTGAAAAAAGGGTTTTAATTTTAGAGAATATTTTTGTTGCCTTTAATTTTGAGAAAACACTTACTAACACGTGTCACATAGTTATATTAGTAGAAAACATGATATTTGATATTATCCTTATGTTAGATGTATTTCGTGAGACTTTTCAACTCGACTGTTCGTGCACTATAAGCCAAGTCAACATGATTTGAAGTTGATTAGTGAGATATTGAACTAGAAAACCTTAGAATAATAGTGGAGACTTAACCCTTGTGAGTTTTGAGTCATTCTTTATTTCTTGAGGGTTATTAATTACACTCTGATTTTTCTTGAGTACGCATTATTTCATTGATGATCTCATTATTCTTGATTTTCTTATTGATTGCTTTAAGAATGACATAAAAATTGAATCTTTACACTAGAACTTTTTGCTTTATTTAGTTGAGATGTCCTAGTACTAACTAGAACTTATGAAGTGATATAGGCATTTCTTTCTTTAAACCATTTTTTTAGCCTTTTAGCCTACCCAATAATAAATATCCATTTGCAGCCCTTTGAGCCTTTAAATAGCATTCTCTTTGTTATCCCCATTCCCAATACATACTCCAATCAAGGAGTAATACCTCTATTATTTTATCCTTACCCAGTTTTCTGAGAATGTATACGGTGAGATATATTTATGGAATGGGCAAATAAAAAGAGTTGAAAATAGATATTTTATGCGCCCTCGAAGTAAAAGTGCTGGATTGTATCAACGGGGAAAAACATACAAAAAATAAAGTTGAAAAAAAGGGGTTGAACAAAAAAAAAAAAAAAAAAATTTGCAGAAGAAAATAATGAAGAGAAAGTTAATGGTGTACAACATTGATTTGTTCTTCAATGCCCTATGTGTTTATTCAAGGGTGTAGCCATTCTCAGGAAATTCTTGTATCCTTTTTGTCCATTATTGTTTACCATAATCCAAACCCCATTATAACCTAGTAAATACCTAATTGATCTTAAGTGAAAGTTGGTTTAATAGATGTGGAGATTGAATAGGCAAGAACTATGGTGTTTGATTCAACATTCTCAAAAGTAATCAATATTCCTGTCCATGAGATCATATTCATTTCACTCTTTGAAAATTCCGTTTTTCATGATGATTATATGTGAGATGTTTGCATTTTTCATAATTTATATCATTTTTCTCACAGATAAATTGAGTGCCCAATCTCTGAGTGTTTTATTTCTGAGTGACATGAGAGATTTGTGGTCGAAGCGTACTTTCTAAAGGTTATCTCGTCACATCTTTACTATGAGACGAAGAGTTATGTTGATAAGGTTCCTCATACACACTTCGAGTTGAGAATGATTATGAAATTTATTTAACCTTTAGACACTATTAAAAAATTGTACTCTATTGATATACTATTGTGACATTTTTAGTTTGTTGTTTTTCTTGAATTTTAAGCAATTAGAAAATTACTCTGAGAAAAATAAAGAAGAATGCCCATGTTTTTGCATTATGTTTTTAGAAAATATATTTTGTTTTATTGAGTCAGTAATGTTTGGGGGTAACATTTCTGGAAACCTTCACGAGACTATAACTCGTCCACTAGAGGTAATCTAGGGGTTTAAAGCCTTGTTGCACGTTAAGGTAAGTGCAACCGTGATTCCTACGAAGGTGAGTTAGGATTTTATTCTTAATTTTGTTTTGCTCGAGGACTAGCAAAATGTAGGCTTGGGGGTATTTGATATTCACATAATTATTACATAATATACATCCTAACTTATGTTTGTTAGTGTTTCAAATAATGTATTTTAGTTTAATTATGTTATTTTTGTATTTTTATAGGATTTGGAGTTTCAATGACAAAAGTACGTTAGCGTGGCGAATAATGGTGATTCTTAGACAAATTGACGAAGTGGAGCGAGAGACACTCAAGCCAAAGATTAAGATAACCAAAGAAATAAAATAAATGAATTTAGCTTTGCATTTTGGTGGAACAAAGAGGTGATATGAATGAACATAGCCAAATCCATTTTTCATGTTATTAGAAGAGAATCTAAACAAAAGGGGTGGTTTCCAATTATATTTGGTTTCCAAGTATATATGGACCCCTTTTGTTGGTGGTTTTCAATTTGTATTGGGTTGCCAATTGGAGGACCAATACGGAGTTTGTTTCCAATGGAAATTGGTGGAAGATAGTAAATGCTTCATGTCTCAAATATGTAAATGATATGCGTGCATCTATCATTAGAATATATGAGGAGTTTGTTTACAATTGAAATTGGTGGAGGAAGGAAACGCAGGACAACAACCAATTGGAAGAGGAGTTTTGGTTTCTTTGAACCACAAGAAGAACGGCTTATTCTCTCTTTTTAACACATAAGAAGGCAGCAACAACAGGGGACAAAACAGGAGATAGCGCAAGAGTGCAGCAATGCAAAACGCTGTCCAGCAAGCAGCCAAAAACGCAGGGCAGCGAGCAGCCAACACGCTGTCCAGGACAGCAGGGAGTGCGCAGCAACAGAGTAGAAACGCACCAGCAGCAGGGTGCGCATCACTGATTCGCCACGCACTGCCATGCCGATGAAACTCCACACCATTGTTGCTATTATCACCTTCACTATGCGTCACTAAACTCCACGCAAGGTGAAGAGACGAACTCCTAGATGTAACACACTTAATTAGTATTTGATTCGTTTTATGCTTTCACGATGAATAATGGTGTTTATGATTCTCACTTTTATTTAATATAGGAATTTATGTTATTTTAGTGACAAAGATTTCATAAATTTCTTCGTAGATTATTATTCCGGTGGTTGTCGTTTTCTTCTCCATATAAGTTTAGTCACGTTTTTCTTATGTGTGAAATTTTTAAGGATCAATTGATTCCGGTAGGTTAGTTATATGTAATCATCTTTTATTACGTTATTGTCTCTGGATATATCGTAAGTTTAGGATATCACATATGACCAACCTTTGTGCTTTCTAGAAAAAGTGAAATCTAAAATCCATTTACATTAGGATATATTTAAAGACTATTTTTCCGATTATATTGTTTGTGATGTGAAACACGTAATCGAGTCATCATAGCGAATCAATACTAGTTGGCGCGTGAAATCTAGGAGGGATTTTTGGAACCTTGTGATTTCTCCAAACTTGATTTTTATTAAACCAAATTCAATTTCACATTTTAAAATTGCTAGAATTTCTTACATTTAGTTTCGCGTAGTTTTTTTTTTCTTCCTTGACCTTGTTTTGTAGATCGCTTTTCCTCGTGGAATCAACACCCCAATCTTTACTGCAATTGACCGCGTGTATTGTTTAGCCGTAATCACCAGGCCTGACTCTCAAGAATTTTCTTTTTCATTTACAAACTTTTCTACAGAGCTAAGCCAGGCCTGGCCCAATACCATTCATCATCCTCGAGATGTGCATCTCTAAGATGATAGAAAACCAGGCTTGGCTCTTGAGAATTTTCATTTACCTCATGTTGCATATCCCATACCATGGATCTGGCATAGCTATATCTTATCACAATCAATGTTCATGATCCATCAACACCACAATCTACTTCTAATCCAACTCTCTCCGAGCTAACTAGCACTATTTTTGCTAGGTAGATCTTGGAAAAATGATTGTTCCCTAAATTTTTTTTTTTTTTTTTTTTTTTTAAAGTAACCTCCAGTGGGGAGGGGCAACTATGGGATGCCAGACCTTTATTACTTATCAAAAAATGACTTACAAACGTTACGGGGGTACATGACGACGTTACCCGTATTAAGACCAAAAATCAAAATAAGAAGCCTCTATTTGAAACATTAGCCTGAAAAGCAAAGACGAAACTAAGACAAGCAAAAACTGGAGCCATAAACAAGCACAAGCAAAACAAGTTGCGAGCAATCACCTTCCATCCACTGACTAAACACGCTGAAATAACCTGCCGAAGAAACATGCACGCTGAAAACTGTGACGCAACAGCACAAATTTCTGCTGGCCGCACTGTGTCGCAGCAGTGTGCAAAGAGCGCACCACTGCAATTCCAGCAGGCCGCACCATTGCAAAGAGCCCATGCAATCACCTTCCATCCACTGAATGTCGCAACAACACAAAACTGCATTTCCTGCAGGCCGCACTGTGTCGCAGCAGTGTGCAAAGAGCGCACCACTGCAATTCCAGCAGGCCGCACCAATGCAAAGGCCGGAGCATCACTTCAACCAGCAACGAGCAGCACCGAGCGGGAACCCCCAACTGGAGCAGAGACGCTCTGTTTTGCAGCAGAAAGCTCTGCCGAAACAGAGGGAAGCCACAACATCCTGTCCGCGCTAGACTGCCAGCAGCAGCTAGTCCCGCAACTGGTCGCCATATCCCCCGGACAGCCAACGCATCGAAAGCCCCAATACCTCGCAGATGATACAGGGGGTTACGCATCCCCATGGCGAATGTACGCCGTATGAAGACGATCTAACACAGCCAATCCAGCAACTTTCCTAGGCAAATCTGTCCCATTGTAATGAACTGTCCGGTGATCCTTTAGAGCTCTATCCGCCACTGAATCAGCCACCGCATTGGCCTCTCGATAGATATGTTGACATTCTAAAGTCATAATCGCTGCCAAAGACTTTATTTCTTTCAAAATATTCTCCAAATGCCAAGGTATTTTTAATGAATCCTTAAACCAACCACAAACAAGTTCCGAATCCGTTTGGATAACCACCCTTTTAAAACCCCAATCTAGGCAAAGGCGAAGGCCCTCCAATTGTTCCCTAAAACTTAACAAGCGTTGGACAAGCATGGTGCTAATTCATATATATATTTTTTATTAAAGCATATATAAATCAGAAGTTACGATTACAGTACAAGTGCGCAGTCTATAGCAACCTTTGTTAAAATTTAGTTTTCCTTCTCCCACCCTAATATTACAAGAAGCTCAAAATAAAGCTTCTTCTCACAACCTACCTCTCACAGCTCACCTTTCATCTTCCCTCTTTTCTCCTCACTCTTCCCTCTTCCATGTCAATGCACCATAGCTGCCACCCACTTCTCTCATTCTCTTTGTACACCAACAACTCACAACTTTATTTTCCCACACTCTCTGTCACGCCCCGATTTTCGAGAAAAACGAAATCCTAAAATCCACGTAGGATTATCTGTTTCCCCAAAACTCGGGACGTGAAATTCAATAACAACAGAAACATTTAGCAGCAATGACAAAATATAGTTTAGAAAATAGAATAAACTAAAAATTTTAACAAAACTCTAACCAGGAAAACGGATGTTGCTAGCCCCACTAGCGAAACTCCCGTATCGCTGCTCAAAAGTCTCTGAACCTGAAAAGCTAATCGGCTACATTCCCAAAGGAATGTACCCAAGAAGCAAAAGCTCACTTGGGTCAGCAATAAAGCTGGTGTGAGAAATCTTCACTCCAAAATCAATAAAAATCGCACGTGATAAACATCAAGCAAAACACAAACAACAAACCATCACACCAATAGGTAGTTTCTCAACGAGGCAAAGGTGTGATGCAAGAAAGCACAGTTCCAAAGTATTTAGTTCCTCAAGGAGGCAATCATATCATCATCCTAATATGTAAATATGCATTTACCTGTACTTACCCTATAGGAGTTGACTATGGCAAGTCTGTCCTGCAGAAATGTTAGTGGACTTGCCATCCTGCATAAAAAGGATTAGAAACAATGCAATGTAATTTATTCTTCTTATTTGAATTAGGTTCATCTTTTTAACGGATTGATCACTTAGACGATACCACATTCGCACCACCTCCGTGCCGAACATACATGCCCGTATGCCTCTCTCATATAAAGGAGGACTACTCCGTCATCCATGCCTAAGTGGGGACATCACATACAGGCATGCATCGCGGATACCCCTAACTATATGAGTACCAAAAGCCACCATTGGGCTATCAATGCGCATAACTCACGTCACATTTTTGACGGATAAATATCAAAGCCTATTTTAGGCATACAATCCACCACATTTCCGCAAGACTAACCCGAAGGTTATTTTAGTTTCTCTAGTAAGAAATGGGTGCCCCAACTCCGCAAGACGACCCACTGGTAATTTAGTTTCTCTAGTAAGAGAGGGGAAATAATAAACAAAAGAGATGTGATAGTTCTAAGTGATACAAGCCCAAGTGTTTTATATTTCAGAAATCCAGGTTTACCAATATCATTTATTTTTCATAATTCAGAATTCTTCCACAATGACATTTTGTCATACATGAATTGATTCACAATCTATCCACCCACATTTTTGGGGAAAACATAGCATATTCATTAATCATGCTATGTAACAATATGGCAATCAAGCCACTCCTTGATTCAAATATCCAAATTCTTCATAATGCATAAACAAGTCAATATGCATACAAATCTCCAAATTTATCACAATTCATTAATGTTCATCAACCATTCAAACACCAACCAAACAAAGTCACACCCAATCAATAAAATGGTAAACATGGGTGACCCCAAACATGAACCCAGCAAGCTAGGAAAATCTCACACATCAAACAGATCAAAAATATTGGAGATCAAGCGTTTGCAACACAAAATACCACAAATAAGGCAACCTCATTCTCAAACATATCTAAAATCTCACAATTGAATTACCTGAAATGAAACCCGTCATTTTCATACAAGCAATATACATACAGTATACACCAATTAAAATGACCAGCCCTAAGATGATCCCTCTTCCAATGTTAATAATAAAATTCTTCACAACAGTATGGATTAAATTCAATCCTTCAATGTTTCCTATCATCAACCTCTTTCTCTCCCTAATACAACTTCTAATAGGTTACTTCCACACATGCTGCCATCACATAAATCAAACAACTTACAAGCATCTCCAAAGCACCGACATTTCACATACAAATCCAACAACGTATTTACTGCAAACACATCCTTAACATACCCATTGACAACCATCAACCCATGAATCTTTCTTGCAAGCTCAACAAACTCGAGAACCGATCAAGACTTAGAACAAAGGGTATGTAAATTCATTAGGACAAAACCCCAAACCTACATTTCCACAAACAACTATAATACATCCTCATACCTCTTAGCATCGACATAAGCTCGAACCAATATGTTCTAGAAGAACTGATTTGAGCTGCCTAACTGGGGTCGAATCTAACACCATTCGAGCTACACCCAGAACCCCAAAACAGTCCTGATTCAGTCCTCTTCACGTGCTGATTCAGCCCTTCAAACAACTCTTATTCAGCACTGAATTAGACCTGAAACCAGCTCCGAATCAGAGGTGAAACACACCATGTTCAAGCCCTATAACAACATTGAATAAACCCCCTGCAACAGCTCTGAAACACGCCTAAAACGAACCTGAATCAGCTCTAAAAACCTTTTGGTTTAGCCCAGAAAAGAACCTGAATCAGCCCCTGGAACCACCTCAAAGCAACCCTAGAAACCCTTTTCCCCAATTTGAAGTGAAGAAATGAAATGACTACATAACAGCCTCTAACTATTAAGAATCACAAATCAGGTAGAATTGAGACCCAACACATGATAGTAACAGACAGTTAAAGTGAATTTGTATCCATCGGTCTACATGGTTTTTGAAGTCACTACATGCACAAAATCAACCTCATGTCTGCAAACCCAAATACTGATCACAGCTCTTTCAAGAGATAGGGTACCTTACATTTATCTAGAGTACCATGAAAAAGATTCACATTTTAATTAAAAAGATATCAAATTTATAATAGTGAGGTGCATCATAGTGTAGTTGCATACACCCAGCAACCTGCTTCAAAGATTAAAACAAAAGGCAACCAAAACAAAGAAGTTCATGACAACATAACCTGTTTGACCATAAGATAATAACTGAAGCAGCATTACATAATAGAACTCATGAGAGAACAGCTACCTCAGAAAAAGATTGCATCAAATATCAAACTAAAAATTTCAACCCGGCTATATCGAATTCCATAGAATAATGGCAAAGACAACCCATTAAACCAATGTGAGCATAATTATACTTCCAATTTGCTTAAAACAAAAATTTAATACAAACCAACTTTGTAAATCAGAAAACAATGAACAACCACGTTCAAAACTGCTGCTTTAACACTTGATATCAACTAAACCACACATGCAGAGCAACAAGATGAAAGTGCATTACACACAACCCACCCAAAATCAACACCAAAATAAAAGGAAAATTAGAACATACAAATGGGAAAGCATAAAAGGGAGATTGTAAACCTATACACCAAAAGGAGCAAACTTTGAATCTTAACCAGCATGAAAACCTAAACTGAAGACAACCCATCTCTATTTAAGAAAAATAAACAACACCCAAATTGTAAAGTTTCTGCCTTTCTGAACAATTTCACCCCACAAAACATACCCACTTCACGAAAATCGGATCTGAATCTAAACCAAACCCAAACGCAATAGAATCAAAGAGATTTATGAAAGAAAACTCACCAATTCCATCTGAAATACAGCTCCACAAGTCGCAATCCTTCTCATTCATGGTGCTCTTCATCATCCTCTTGAAGCTATACAAAGGGAGCTTTGCCCGTTGAACACAGCAGCTGCGAAGACAGTTCCGACCACAACCAGTTGCAAATGGCGGCCTCCATCAGCACTGAATCGCCTCCATCAGCCCTGATTGCAGTCCGTCTCTTGCTGTCCAGACACCTCTCACCCTGCTTCATTTCTCTCTTCTTTTGCTTCGCAGCGCAAACCAGTGGGAGGAAGAGAGACCGAGATAGAGGGAAGCAGAGAAATCGGTTTAGGAGAGAAACATGAAGGAGAAAAGGGGAAAAGAAAAAGGAAAAAGAAAATAGGGTTTTCTCTTTATGTAGTGTGGGTGGCTATTCGCCCCCACTAAAATTCTGAGAACACCCGCCCTTTAACTAACCAAATAAACCCTAAAATTCGAAATTCACAATCAATTTAATGTAACCCTATTTTATTTAATTAAAAATAAAATAAATTATCTTTATGAAATTCAGGGGTGTTACACTCTCTGTAGTCAATATCAATCATTGCTGCCATTGATCATCTCCTCTCATCGTTGTTATGTTCTTTCTTTCTTTATTATCTTCTCTCTTTTCGACAACCTTTATGCTCATTTTTCTTTGATTGACAAAGGATAAAAAATGGTGGTTGTGGTCGACTGATGGAAAAGAAGGGAGGGTGAGGGTGGTGGTGGTTATGGTCGATTGACATTGAAGAATGGAGGGTGATAGAGGGTGGTCGGATAAGAATAAGAACGTAAATTATTAAAAAATAAGACCGACAAAGACATCAACTTTTAACAATAAAGTTGATTGGTTCTTGTCGATTTTAATTTATTTCTAAAGTGAGGCACATACAATTGTCAAACACATGTTGATTTTTGCAATTGCACATCGATGGGCACTTATCAATTTTGGGTGTTATGAAAAATGATTCTTAGTATTCAACCCTGAAAAAAATTGAACTCGACCAATACCACCGATTTTCCAAATTGTAAATCGATAAAAACCTATTGATTTTCGTTAAGCCATATTTCAATTTACTGAGAATACAAGATGCCCGAGTCTCTCTCTATTTCTTTTTTATTTCTTCACACGATGAGGTGTAGTGGCAGCTGTAGCGGAAGGTGGTATTTTCGTATATTTATTCTTAAGCTTCATTTACTATAGACATAAGGGTCACTTATCCTTTGTGAGGGGTATTTTCGAAAATTCAAAAGTAACAATGAAGATGCCAACTCCTGTAGATTTAAGACTTTCCATTTATATAATAGTAGAGATGTTGTTTAGCACAAAGTTCCTAAAAATTTGGTGAGGCTATGCTTTGGTTTTGCATTAAGAAATTTCAGAGAAATAGTGGACACAAGACAAATAGGGGAGACAAGAAGGGAATCTAGAAGTGGTTGGAAATTTTAGAGGCCACTCATGGAGATAACAATAGCATAGTAGAAAATTAAAAATATATGTAATAACTAAAATACTTCGAGTTTAGGTAACATCTTATACCATCGATGGATGGGTTTAGAAGAGAATGGTATTCAGTTTTACAGTGGTGTACAAGCAGATTAGTCCATTACAGGTATTAGAGATATTAGTGAAGAAGGCAAATTTATGCAAGTACTCGTGGAAAATGAGACCAAATCTTTTCATATTGGACTTAACGAATTAAGGTGAAAATTTTCATGAAAGATATTAACAGACAAGGGATACAAAACACATTGGGAGAGAAGGATAACTAAAATTTGTTGGAAGTTTTAGTGTGCTGCTGCCCATGGACACAACAATAGTAGGGAACAAAATTAAAATGGGTATTGGTAGTTTAGGGGAAAAATATTTTGACTACGACTCACTAAATTATTATTTACAATTAAGAAAACTACTAAACTAAGTTTTTTATAAAAAAATAAAATAAAATTGATTAGGCTTTGTTTGAGTTGCAAATTAACTCTGAAAATAACGTGTCAAAATTTTCAACCTATTTCAACATCGTTACTCGAGAAGTGTTTAGGTTCACGCCATTAAATCCTTGATAAATGATCTTTGTGGGTGTTTAATGACAACTCCCTTGGACGGTCTTGGACAATGGCATCGAGCCCAAGGTGAGCCCTCGCTTACATTTGATGGAGAAATCCACCATGTTACATTTAAATGTGTATTTCAATGAGCATTTACAAAAACGTGCTAGAACTTTAACACGTTATTTCTAATGCGATTAATAGCTTTTCTTGAAATTTCATCTCAAATGTTATAGTTTTTCTTTTGGTCATGTCACATGTATTTATAGCGTTTTTAACTCTAAATGAAAACTAAGGGGGTCATAAATAGGAGTGTTCAAAATAAAGTTTTATCTCTTTAAGCCAAAACACTCTTTCTTAAATTAAAAATAATCTTCTTTGGTATGTTTTGTCACTACCTTTCTTCTTCTTTTTTGATATGCTTTGTTACCATCTCTTATACTTTTTAGGCAGCGACTACACTACACCACCATGTCCTCTATCTCACACCACCATTGAGGGTTTTTTTTTTACTTTCTCACACCACCTATATAAACAAAAACCATCTATTTTTCCCCTCACCATTCAAATATTGTAGTACTATTAGGGTGTGTTTGGTTGCATGAAATCCTATGCCATGGGAATTCATGAGGGGACTCCTACATTTTAGGCTAATTTGATGTATCATTCCATATCCACCAATTGATTTTGTGATCAATGGTGGGAATAGAAGTCCAACGAACATGAGAATCACATGGCTTGGGGGACCAAGAAGTGGGATTCCCATGTTTATGAGACTTCTATTCCCACCATTGATCACAAAATAAATGATGGATGTGGAGTGATACATCAATTTAGCCTAAAATGTAGGGGTCCCATCATGGATTCTCATGGCATATGATTCCATGCAACCAAACACACCCTAAGAGTACTACAATATTTGTGTTTTGATGAGGTTGAGAATCAGTCTCAATTGAGGGCTTAAATTAGTCGAAAGTTATCCTGTTTTGCATTTTTTTCGTTTTGAGTTTGGGTTTTTCGACTTTGAGAGTTTTTGAGGGAAAGGGAGGAGATTTGAGTGTGGGGAGAGATTTCGAATGGGGGAGGGAGGAACCATTTTCGATTTGAATGGTGAGGAAAAAAATGGATGATTTTTGTTTATATAGGTGGTGTGAGAAAGAACGTAGGTGGTGTGAGAGAGTAGAATAGTGTGAGAGAGAGGAAATGGTGGTGTAGTGTCGTCGTCGCCTACTTTTTATTCGATTGACTAAGATGAGGGGAGGGTGGTGGTTGATTAACAAAGAGGAAGAGACAAAGGGACAGTGGTGGTGGTAGGTTTGTTCAATAGACAAAGATAAGGAGGCGGATAAAAGGAGAGATGGTGGTGGTCAATTGATAGAAAGGAGAAACCTAAATTATAAACTAATACAGATGCCTTTTTAATTTTTAAATTGATTGCTTCTTATCAATTTTTACCGATTTCTATTCATCGTAAGAACCTCAGTTTGTAAACACATAAAATTGACCAATTAACGTCGATTTCTAAAATCAAAATCGATGGCACTGTATTGATTTCTATTGCTTTCGATTCATCCTTGGAACCTAAGTCTGTAAACTCATAAAATCGATCAATAAACTTTGATTTCAAAAATCAAAAGTGTGGCGCCAATGCTACCTAAGTCTATTAATATTAAAAATAGACTAAGAAACATTGATTTGGATGTTTTAAACTAACATCAATTAGCCGAGTTGGGTTTTCCCCTTTTACATGTCTATATTTGTACATTTCGGTGTCACAAGACATTTAGGAGAAAAAATAATAATAATAAATTGCTTGGGACGAGAAGCAATGCCCTTTTTTGATGATTGCTAAAAGGTCCATCTTAGCCGTGTCTAGCCCAACTCAAACACCTAAAAATAAAATGTTGCCACTTAAGAGACAAAAAAAAAAAAAAAAAAAAAACAAAACGGCGATGTTAATCAACCGAGTTTAGAGTATTAGTAGCAACATTGATAAGCTAAGATCTAATTGCATTAAAAGGCAAATTTTAAAATAGAATTTAGAGCATCTCCAACAGCCTCAATGTGAGGCTACTTAAATTGCTTAAAATGTGATCCTTAAGAGAAAAGAGAAATTTGTGTAAATCCTCTCCAACTAACTCATAGATATCATCCTTAAATATCATCCTCAATTATTTATTTATTACAAAAGGTATGTGATGAACTGAAAGTCCCATTCAAAGTCAATTTGGTGGGATCTACTTATTCTAGCAAGTAGTTGTTTTCTCCAAGGTAGTTAAAGCATGAAGCGAAGACAAAGCGATTTGCCATGGCTTGGCTTTAAGTGAAAAGTGAAGCGCAAAGCGATGACTTTACGCAAGTAAAGCGACCATAAAAATGATTTTAATATTATATAAAAAAAATGTATATATAAGCATTTTGTTTGTATCTAAGTTTTTAAATATATGCATTTTGCTTTTCTACTAGATTTAAAAGTGTTAACTCAAGTCAATGAAAGTGTTCATATTGGTTCTTATGTTATGATGTTTGTTATCATTCACTGCAATACCATACTTCCAACCAATGTCTTTCTGAGAACTACTTTTCCTTACCCCACGATTTTCTTTCATAATCAATCACCTTAAGTAAAAAAAAAAAAAATACAACATTATTAATGATTAGATAATCAATGTATAGATGTGAGTTCCTTCTTCGGGATTATGATGGTGAAAATATCGGTGAAGCTATATTGAAGGTAAGAAGATTCATAACTCGAACAAGATCTCCAACTCCTGCTCTATTGAAGCTCTCTGATTCAGCCATGAATTTCTAAAGAAAGAAGGAGAAAGAGAAAAATGTATGAGAAGAAGAAAGACAAAAAACACAATTTTTTTTTTTTTTTGTTTAATGAAGCCATGGCTTTGGTGGCTTCACGCTTCAACAAAAAAACGCTAAAAGCGATGGCTTTTTGTGATTTCAGGGTAGTGACCTGGCTTTGACCAAGGCGAAGCGAGATATCATGGCTTGGCTTGACTTTTGGCTTTAAACGGTAACTTTCAATGACTTTGATTACACTAGTTTCCTCACCAGTGAACCAAACACGTTGCGACTCAGAAAAGTCAAGTCACTTGGCTTTAAGCAGTGGCTTTGGATGACTTTGATTACACTGGTTTCCTCACCAGTGAACCAAACACGTTGCGGCTCAGCAAAGTCACGTCACCAAGGCTGTTGGAGACACAAAATAGTCTCAACTCATTAAAAATGCGATCTATACAACTATAGCCGCAAATGAGCCTCTCAAGGAAGCTCTTGGAGATGCTCTTATTAGAGCAGATCTGTTGACAATTGTACTAAAAGTGTTGGGTTTTTGTTGGAAGAAACTCTGCATATATTCACACTAAACGAAGAGGTTTACTTCAAGAGATAGTGGTGTCATCAACATGAGGCAACATTTAGTTTTTCCCAACATTTACTTGTTAGGAGAGGCTATAATCTGAATCTCTTCTGCATGGCAGCATGAGTCCATTGCCTCATTCCTGTAAGCGAAGTATGTAAGCAAAATATTTCAAGACAATAAATAAATAAGAAAGAGAAGCTCTATTATAGTTTCATTCAGATTCATTGATACGATTTTTTGCCCCTAATCGTCCACGAGTATCGATAACCAAAAACAGAACTATATTAATAATTTAATGCAAAGATGAATTCTGCCCTTCAAGCAGTTGGACCTGCAGCCTTTTGCTTCTCCTACTTTTCATGATCAAAGTTGGGGTAGAGTTCCATGATATGTTCCAGTGTGAAGTCATGCCGCGTAAGAATTCCCACAACAGGAGGTCTCTGGAAAAAGGAAGAAAAATATGTTAGCCAAGCCATAAGAAAATGTTTGTACAAGTTTTAGCTTTTACGTATGTCTATTAAAAATCTCATCTGTAATTTATGTTGAGGCATGTAACAGAAAAAATGCTACTACGAAAAGAGCTTCGTTGAGGCATGTAACTAAAAAAAATGCTACTACAAAAAGAGCTCTGTCTTACCGCTGGAGTCTTTGGTACCACACAGAGATGTCTAAGACCAAGCTCTCGGAAAAGCATAGCAGCTTTCGCTAGTGACATTGTCTCCACAACTGTGTAGGGTGATGTATTAGTGATGGGATGGAGATCAACATACATGTTCATCTCTTCTTCCCGAATATCCAGATCCTCCAGCTTCATCCCCTTACCTAATCCCGCTTTAGCAAAATCAAACGCACCAAACCTTTGCAAGATCTGTTCCCCATTCAAAATCTTTTCCCTTGAGAAACTCTTACCACTGAGCAACACAATCAAGTGAGACCTTAACACGACTCCACATAACTCTGGAGCATCAGTAAAAGGAGGTTCATCAATTACAGGAAAACCATTATGCCTAGTCATCTTCAGAGCATGTATGATATTTCCCACCCTCTCCACACCAGTGAAGCTGACAAGTGGCCCCAACACAACATCTCTTGCAACCAAGTTCCTCATGTAAGGCTCTGCATGTGCTTCCATGTACGGCAATCCTTTCATTTTAACAATTTGGTCATAGACACCTTTGTTGAAGGTGTCTGCCACAGTTTTCGAAACCAGGAGAACCAACATCACCAGGGGAAGCATTAAGATATCATTGGTGAGCTCAAGCAGTATCACACATAGTGAGACTGTCATTCTCATCGTGCCGCCAAGGAATGAGGCAGCTCCTAGGAGTGCGAAAAGACCAACATCAAGGTCAGAGATACATCCAAGGAAAGTCCCAACTATACGCCCATAGGAGGCTCCAGCAAGAATGACTGGAATGAAGAGTCCTGAAGGGATAGCAATGCCATAAGTGATAATTCCAAGGCAGTAGACTGCGATGAAGAAGATGAATAAGGAGGACATATAGAACTCTTCTTGTGTGCCAGAGCTAAAGAGGTTGCGGATGGCATCATCGTTGGTGTTCAGGAAAAGGGAAGCAAGGTCATTATAGTGGCCTGGAGGGCATTGAAAATTCTTGAAGCTGCCAGATCGACCAATAGTGGGGCATTGCTCTTTCAGATCAGGAGGGCAAGGGCTGCATGTTCCCAGCCAGGGGATGCCAAAAGCGCAACAAGAAGTCATAAGGGAGATGATCATCACAAGGCAAATTTTGAATGGAGCACCTTTCCTGCAAACATAGATATGAATCATTATTAAGCATACAACATTTGCGAACTCTAATTTACCCAGTAAATGCTTCAAACCCTGAATGACTAGTCAAAAGTATCCAAACTGATCGACTACCCACAGTCCATTAATTTAAGACAAGTATTATAAGTCCAGAGAATGGAACTAATAGAACATTGTCAAGCTTCTACCATGCAGCATTTTCAAGCAGTACCAGCATTTCTTGTCAACTTCATGAACATTGTTAAAGTCATCACAAAGAATAAGTGACAATAGCTACTTATGTAACAATAATCTTTAGAGGGGAGGACTTACTCATTAATTATGGTATAAGTGCGAAGAACCTTGTCCACAAGATAGTTGTAAAGGCTTCCAAAAACACCGCCTATGATTCCGAGGACTATCACAACAAGTATATCTGGAGTGCTATATGTGGTCACAGCTGAACTGATGTCAAACATGATCAGTCCACCTTGTCCAAATAGCCCGCACTTTCCACTTCTGCAAATTTCTATTAAAGTTCTCAATACCACTGCGACCACAGCTGTGGTGAAAAATGTTCTCCAGAGAAGAGCACTCCGCCACCTAAAGAGTGTCACAAAAATGAAACTATTGATTTTCGTGGCAGAAATAGGTAACACAACCAGATGTTCCTTTTTACATTGGAGATAGTTAGGGGCGCAAACTCAGGCCGGTGGAGCCCGCTACTGGCTGTTAACTTCAATCATATGACCCCATGAACTAAGTTTTGGGGTTGGGTCGGGTTTGATTTATTCAACCCATGGCCTGCCCAACATCAAAATTGCATTAGACCAAGGGCCAAAATTTTCTGGTTGGGCTCAGGTTAGCCTGCCATTGCACCCCTAGAGAGATTACATAAATGAAGGTTTTCGTCAAAATAAGTTGGTAAAATGAATTCAACCCAAGAGAGAGATAGAAAGATACCATGAGGCTGCTTCTTCAAGCGCAAAGAGGACACCACCAACTGGGGCACGAAATGCGGCTGCTACACCAGCAGCAGTACCACAAGTTATCAAGTCCCGGCGATCGCGGTCGTTTTTGAAGTATCTGAGCCATGTCCATGTCAAATGATACTTGTGGGATCCGCCCTGCCCAAGTAAATTGGCTATGCAAGCTCCAGTATGCACCATAGGCCCCTCTTTTCCCACAACAAATCCAGCAGAAACTCCCAAAACAGAACCGAAAATCTGAAATTTTTTTGAAGGTAAGAAGGTGAGCAACACTATACAATCTGAAATCAAGTTACTTTTCTAACATAACAGAGCATTTTTATTTTATAAACCATCCTTCCCCACAGAAGAAACAGGGAAAAAAAAAAGAAGGAAAAAGATAAAACCATAATTTTGTCTAGAAGGTATCATAAATACCAGATTTTCTAATACCAATAGATTTTCGAAAAAACAAATCACTTTGATAAAACATTCATCAATAACTACATATGGTTTATCGATTTTTTGTTTTCAAAATCCACATATCGCCATCACAATATAATATTGAATCATTTGACTGTTATTCTGATGCCATCCAAATAGGTCCATCATAAGACAATAGTAAATAAAGGTCAAAATCCAGGTGCAAGAAAGAGAAAGAGAATTCTATTGGATCGGAGTTCACCTTAACAAAAAGAGTGCTTGGAGCCAATATGACATGAGCATCCACACCATTGAGATAAGCTTTCACTTCGGGTATACCAGAACCAGCTGCTGCAGGGGCAACGTATGCACAAAGAGCTGCAGCAGCAATGGCTAAAACCATGTTGCAACCAGCAAATGCTGCAAATGCCTGGTAGTATCTGTACTGGAGCCATAATCATAACACAGATACTCAGGAAAATTAGAAACAAAGCATTTCTGATAGGATAAAGATATCCCATATGTGAAGAAAAAAAGTTTGAAGTAATGACATTTCCAAAGCTGATGAGCACAACATCTACTTCAAGAAAGATTTCCACACAAACTAAATATGCATATGATCTTCTTCCAAGTGTAATATGTGGATTAAAAA
This sequence comes from Berberis vulgaris, assembly GCA_963556465.1. Classification (NCBI taxonomy): domain Eukaryota; kingdom Viridiplantae; phylum Streptophyta; class Magnoliopsida; order Ranunculales; family Berberidaceae; genus Berberis; species Berberis vulgaris. Next base: position 73,423,264 of record OY747124.1, on the reverse strand, counting down.
AAACATACATGATGATGATAATACTATGGTGATGACAATTATCATAATGCAGTCACCTTGCATAATTGTTTTTATGCATTTAGCTGGTGAGACATAGTGGGACATAAACTGATTGCACAATAAGAACAAAAAATAAAAAAATAAAAAATAAAAAATAAAAAATAAAAAATAAAAAATAAAAAATAAAAAATAAAAAATAAAAAATAAAAAATAAAAAATAAAAAATAAAAATAAAAAATAAAAAATAAAAAATAAAAAATAAAAAATAAAAAATAAAAAATAAAAATGACAGTGTATGTGCTTAATGATCGAGGTATCCTCTTATTGTGGCTTGTGAGCTTATCAAGTTTCATCCAATCAATGTGATAATTCATTCGAAGTAAGCTCAGTTCTTAAGTAGATTAAGCTCATCCATATGCCAGTAGAGTAAAAAAATATGGTAAGAAATAATTTATGGTGTAAGTTATAGCTAAAGTGGTAGTTAAGCTTACTTTTCCTTGAGCATGAGATCACTAGTGAGGAGAAACTTGAAACCAGCTATATTCTCGACGGCGATGTTATTGAAGAAGCCAACAAGTCCTGTAGCAACACCAATAAGAAGTGCGAGCGTCCACTTAAGGAAAACATATTGAAATATCTGAACCTTCTTCCTTGACCTCCAATTTTGCTTAAACAGGTCATTTTCAATAATCCTGAAAGAGAAATACCAAACAAAATGAATTAGCAACAGAAGTTGTAAACCCCAAAAAGAATTAATGAGATATTTTCATAAAGATATGTATACCCTGAAAATAACTACATGAAATAGCTAATAACCTCTCATTATAGGGGACATCGCCCGAGATGGTATACAGAAATCGGAACTTTGGGCAGTTTCCACCAGCCTCATTTTCTATCCAAATTGGACAATGAGATTGGTTTAGGAATTGTCACGCTTTCCTTTCATTTTGACGTTCTTTTTGGCTGTCTTGTAAACCTCCTGAAGTCATCTTATTATGACCAAGGGATGTATGGTACATTTATTAAATAAGAATGTGATGATATAACTTAAAATCAAAGTTTACATATTGGTATTAAGTCAATCGGGTCTCTCCCTTCTGGAAGGAAGGTATTAAGTTATCTATTATTTCTTTCTGTAAATATGATTTTAATTGCACTTTAGATGATTACTTTATGAATGGTTCGTGGTCGGCTTTGTTTGTGTATGGGGAACCAAACCTCTCCCTCCGTACTAACTTTTGGAACGACATGTCCCTGTTATACTCCTCTCAGCATCTTCCCGGTATTGTCACAGGAGATCTTAATGTCATACTGCTAAGGACAAATTGGGGGGAAACAAAACTTCTCCATTTTCCTTCTTAATAAGAAATCAAGAAAACCATCTTCGCTTTTGGGAGCCACAAAGCCCCGGGCCCTGACGATTTTCATGTTTTTTCTTCCAATTTTACTGGGATATTGTTAAAGATGATGTGATAGAAGTTGTCTAGAACTTTTTTATTTCTCATGAGATGGATCCCAAGTTGAATGAAACTTTTATTACTCCGATCCCCAAAGTTGGCAATTCAATATCTCCTGATAAATTTCGACCCATTGGTCATTGCAATGTTATCTACAAGGTTATTTCCAAAATTCTTGCAAATCGTTTTAAACCATTGTTAGATAACATTATCTCCCCTAATCAATGAGCCTTCCTTGGAGGGTGATCCATAGCCGATAATGTTAGTCTAGCCCATGAAACCTTTTTTCAGATGAAACACTTTCGAAAGAAAAAACAAGGTTGGATGACTATCAAGATTGACATGGCTAAGGCCTATGATTGAGTGGAATGGAAATTCTTACTTCAAGTGCTTGAGAAACTTGGTTTTTCTATTGAGTGGATTTAGATGATTTCTCAGTGCATCTCCATGACTTCTCTAGACTTCTTTCCAGGTTCTCCTTAATGGATCTTCTCTCTCTTCCATCTTTCCCACAAGAGGCCTCAGACAAGGTAACCATCTTTCTCCCTATCTGTTCATCCTGATTGCTGAAACACTTTCTCGTCTTCTCGAAAGAGCAGAGTCAGTCAATACCATCAAAAGCATTAAGATCACGTGTCACACGCCTGCTATTAGTCATCTTTTATACGCAGATGATCTTATGCTCTTTTGTCGCGCTTCCCTTGCAAAATCGCACGCGGTCAAAGATATCCTTAAGGTGTACTGTCTCGCCTCAGGCCAAGGTGTTAATTTTGACAAATCATCTGTCTACTACAGTTCAAATGTTCAACAACGCCATACTAAGATGATTAACAGAATCCTTGGATCCAAATTATACAACCCTAAAGATAAATATCTTGGATCACCTCTCCTCCTTTCTAAACATAAAAGTAAAGACTTCCAAAATCTTGTGGATAAAGTTAATGACAAACTCTGTGCTTGTAAGTCCAAAGTTTTTTCTCAAGCCGGGAGAACAGTCACGGTCAAAGTCGTGCTCAACTCCATCTCGGTTTACACCATGCAGACTTTTCTTCCCCCTAGTTCAATCTCCACAAATCTCGATAAATTAGCCAGGAATTTTTGGTGGAATGGCACTATGGATAGTAAATCCAAGCATTTGTGCACTTGGAATCACATCTCCCAACTAGCCTTTCAGGTGGACTTAATATTCCTAGTTCTAGGAACAAGAATCTGGCTCTTCTCAGAAAAAGCCTATGGAAACTCTTCTCTTCCCCAACCAGTGCTAGAACTTGGCTTTTGAAAGCTTTTTAGTTTTGCAATTTTAGCCTTGCTCAAACTACCAAGGCTCCTGCAATTGAGTCTTTTGCCTGGAGGGGTAACATTTCCTCATTAAAATTGATGAATCCGCATGTACTCTGGCAAATCCGTTCTGGATCTTCCATTGATCTTTGGCGAGATTGTTGGGTTAAACCGGGTCTCATCTTCTCAGAGTGTGTTCTTGACTCTTTCCCCAACGATCTCCCGTCGAATCTATCTGATCTTTGGCTCATAGATCACGAATCTAGACCTCGTTGGAACTCTACTCTCCACTCCCTTTTCCCAGGCCCAGTGGCCATGGACGTCTCTCAAATTACCATTATCTACTCTGAGTCTCCGAACACACTCATTTGGCTTCTTGACAAACTTGGGATTTTCACGGTCAAAAGTGCAGTCAAGACCTTCTCTAGGTCATCTTCTGGTGCCTCTACCTCTTCCTCGAACCCTCATCTCATCACTTTTGAACACAGGCTTCTTAGTGATCTTTGGAGGGTTAAGGCCCTTCAGAGTGTTGGTTTTCTTCTCTGGAAGATTTCCCATAATCTTCTTCCTACTAGAGCAAACCTGGTGAGATTACATACCCTATCGCTTTCTGTGAAAACCATTCTGAGGACGTTGTCCACCTTTTCTTTCTTTGCCCAATTGTTCTTCATCTTTGGCGCTTTTTGATGACACCCATAGACTCACAAGCTGACACTTTCACTCAGTCAAGTATCCCCTTATTTTTCAATTTCAAGTGAAAATCAGCTAAAGCACACCTGACACCTGAAAGCAAAATAAGCAATGCTTTCACAATTTGTTGCTATCCTCAGCACTGTTTGGCGCACTAGGAACAATTGCATTTTCAACAAAAATAGTTTTTGCCCAACCAAATTCGTTGAATTGCTACAACAAACCTGGAAAGTTTGACATCTCATTTGGTATTCTAGTTTAATCACCCCATCCTCCGAACCCACTACTATCCATAAAGTGTTAGCTTATGCAACCACAAAAGCTTGTTCTTCCCACCCCCAGACTACACCTGACCACCTGTCTGCAGTTGGGACCCCTCACCAGAACCGTTCATTCTTTCGTGGAGACTATCAAAGCCCAAAATTTTGTGCCACCAACCATACCCTTAACCTTCATTATGCCCCCCCCCCCCCATTGGCGGACCTACTAAGGGGCGAGGGGGGGGGGGCAGCTGCCCCCCCTCAACTCTTAAAATATTTTTAGTATATATACTTTAGTCTTAAAAAAAATCGATTATATAATGTACAATACAATATGTTAATTGTTTATGCAAATAATTAAACATGTCTTTGTTGGTGTAGTGGTTGGAGGTTTATCTTTTTTAGTAAAAGACCTGAGTTCGATACTCTTTGAGTGCATTTTTATTTTATTTTCAATGCAATTTTACTAGTAATTGTAAACATTAAAAAATGTTTAGTTTAATAAAAATTTATTAACATTTAAGAAACGAATTGTTTTTCACCAATATGTCTTTGTTGGTGTAGTGGTTGGAGATTTATCATTTTTAGTAAAAGATCTGATTTTGATACTCTTCGAGTGCATTTTTATTTTATTTTCAATGCAAATTTATAAGTAATTGCAAACATTAAAAAATGTTTAGTTTAATAAAAATTTATTAACATTAAAGAAATGAATTGTTTTTCACAAGTTGTATAAAACCTCTACAAAAAATATTTAAAATTAATATCTAAAATAATAACTATAAATTCAATGAAAATATATACCATTAGCCAACTCGTACAAAATTTGAGCCTCATATAAACTATTTTTTCTATGAAATTGTATTATGATCATATTAGGTTCACAAATTTCAAAAAAAAAAATTAGCTTCACCTAGATACTTATCCTAATTATTTTGTGATCTCCAATTCCAGACAGTCAGGCATTATAGCCACTTTTTTGTCAGGGTTTGGGATTTTTACACGTTTACCCCTTCTATAGATAATGTTTGTGGTTGTATTTTAAGGAGAAGGGGTAAAAGTGTAAAAATGCCCTAACCTGACAAAAAAATGGCTTTAAAGTCTGGCTGCCTAGACAAACTCTTTTGTGATATTAGTTATATATTCTAGTTATAATGCTCGTTTGCTAAGGTTATTAATAGTGAACTTATTTTGGCTTAAAATTGGACTACACTGAATCCAATTTGATATATGCAATGTATTTTTTATAGTTGTATTTTTTTATTAGTTACTAGCTCAGGTAGAAAAAAAAATTTTGGTTTTACCATTGATAATTACTATTATACATTTCGCCCCCCCTCGACTAAAATCTAGGTCGCCCCTGCCCCCCCCCCACCCCCCCCCCCCCCCCCCTCCCCCCCACTTCTTCACACCCCCTTCATTCAGACACCATTATTGTTACTTTTGATGTGAGTTTTTTGGTTATTTCTAAGCAGGGAGCGATAGGAGTTCATGCGGTTAATCTTAGAGGTGAGGTGGCCACAGTTGCCAACCCTATTCCGGGAATAGTGTTGGACAACACTATGGCTGAAACATATGCAGCAGATGCGACTTTACTTCTTATCCAGGCAAAAGGGTGGAACACATGATTTCTCTTGGGTGATTCAGGGACTTTGATTTCCAGTTTGCATGACCCTATGACACCAATCCGATGGGTTTGGCGTCCTATTTTTAGTAATATCAGACTTTTACTATCTTTTCAATCATGTTGGTATTGTAAGTTTATTGACAGATCTCTTAATTCTCATGCTCACACTTTAGCAAGCAATGCAAGATTGAAGTATTGTAATAGTTCTAGTTTTTAAGTAATGATTATGCTACTTTAACAAAAAAAAAAAAGTTTACATATTGGTGGAAACGTGCAGGAAGAGATGTTAAACAAAATGGAAGGTTGGTTGCTTGCAAGAATGAATATGCAGCATTGCCTATCACCTATTCTAATAGAAAGACGCATGCATATATAACTTCGTTAATGATAACTAAATTTTCTAACCTATGAAAGATGTGACACATCACAGGAAAATTCGACATAAATATAGTTATTCTGTCACATACAAGCATTAACTTCTAACTGGGATCTTCTCGCTTCATCAAGAGATCAGTGACAGAAAGTGTCCCGTTCAAACCAATGTTAGCCGTAGCCAATAGAAATTGGGACAAAGCATCCAAAACGTGGATAATTTTAAGTGTTCCAACCCATTTAGGTGGCCATAACATCAATTTCATAGCCCTATCAAGTCACGACAATTTCAAGCGACACAGACAAACTGCTGCCATGCTCGAAAACCCCATGATCCGTAAATCCATAATTATATAGATATCTACATTATTGATTTTTCTTGTATTTTTGTAAATAATAGTATTATTTTTTGTAAGGATATATGCCATACGTAAATCCATTACTTGTTATTAGTGTATCACAGGCAATTCAGAAGAATGAAGGGCACTTGTTCAAACCCAATTCAAATTAAAGAAAGTATAGTGCGTGAGAGGGGAATTGAAGCTTACTCATAATCAAGGCTCTCAATGGGACAGACATTGGCACCAATAAGAGCAATCTGGGATGTGGTGTTAATTCTTCTCCTGAGTAGAGGCTCTCTGATGTTGACCACCTCTGAACCATTTCTCTCCATTTCTTCCCCTCAATGACCAAACCCTCACACTCTATGTCATCTTTTATTCTATCCATCTTATCTTCTTCTTCTTCTTCTTCTGCCACCACTACTCTTCAATTCAATGTCGCTTCTGTCAAAAGAGTGTGGGTGCACTTTACTCTCTACCTGCAAATTAGTCAACAAACATTTATGTACATGCCATTCCATGCCAAGAAGAGTATAAACAACATAACCAGTTGACCATAAACAAGAAAGAAGACATGTGAGTTGGTTCAAGAATTGGTAATAATTTGTTTTTGGTGATGCTAAATTGCTGTAAATGGCAATTTTTAATTGAGTCAGGGGAAGAGAGTGCAGATTGGGATTATGTCCATTAGTTGACAGCAGTGGTTTTGAGATGACAGGTAACATAATGTCAAAATGTTTGGCCAGTAGCAAAGAAGACCAACTTTGGGCAACCATCTACGGTTTGGGAAGCAAAACCGTGTGCAGGACCCACAGCATTCAAAGACTGGTTTGCTTCACGAGTTTCTTGGACCACCATTTATTCATGGGCTTGACTATATATCAGGACTTAAATAATGCATCTCTCTGAATAAATAATCAATTTGCATGTATTCAACTTAAATTTTACTTTTTCGTTTTGCCATTTTCTTATGTGGACTAAATAATGTATTTTCTCCAAATGAATAATGAATTTGTATGACTTCAACTCCAATTTTACTTTTTCGTTTTACCTTTTTCTTATATGGACTAAATAATGCATCTTCTCCAAATAAATAATGCATCTTTTCTGTTTTGCCCTTTTCTATTTTTAATAATTACATATAAAATTAATATACAAAAGAATAGTGCCAGCGTATTTGTGTCATTTAACTAAAAAAATGTAGATTTCGCCCTCCCAAATTCAGATTACTTATAATTAAAAATAGCCCCTCAATATTAATTAATTAATTATACATAAATTCCTAACATAATTTATTTGAAGCCCTCCAATTATCTATATATTATAAATAAGCCTTGCATCTAACTTTTTCCCATTTTACTTTCCATATTTTATTATTTTTACATTTGAAACCAGTCTCTCTTAAACATTGATATAATATCTAAGTCTCTAACATAATTTATTTCAAGCCCCCCAATTATTTATAAATAATAAAAAACCTCACAATTAAATTTTTTTTTTCATTTAGTCATTCATATTTCATATTTTTACAATCAAGACCAATTTCTCTAAAACAATGATTAATTATTCTTAAGCCTCTAATATAATAATTTATCTGAAGTCATCTAATTATTCATAAACTATACATAAGCCTTTAAAATATAAAAAATACTGAATATCCCCGCACATAGAGCGCATCCACCCTAGTATATATATACAAGCACATCTTTCCTCTTAGTAATATCCCACGGGAATGAAAAAAAAAAAAAAAAAAAAAAAGAGGCACAGACTCATTTCACCATACCTAAACCATTTCTGTCACTACAGGTAAAAACGCATACTGGAATTTTATTTGTTTACTCATCTGAAGATTGGATTCTACCCCAAGAAACTAGAATGACAATTTGGTAGCCTCAGAGATTTTTTAATCCAAATGTCTTCTGAAAAAATAAGCATGCCAATTTAAAATCTAATAAGGAATTCAAAATGAAAGGAACAATCTTACAAGACAGTTTTGGCAGGCATCTTATCTTTGCAAAATCTTGGGATGAACACAAGATAAAATATTTTAGGACATTTGTTATCTCATAATTTATACAAAACTTGGTTGCAAAAACATGGTTTTCTATCATTTTCGTTTATACAATTAAATAGGGCTAGAAAATTTATAGGATGTTTATTGCCACGTCACCATGGTTACAAAACCTGGTTGCAAAAACATGGTTTCCTAGCATTTTCGTTTATACAATTAAATAGGGTTAGAAAATTTATAGGATGTTTATTGTAATAATGTGTTTGATTTTTATTTTTCATGGAAAACATAAAAATAGTGGAGAGATCATAAAAGCGAGGAGAGTGAGCATGAAATTTGTGATCCACCACCATCTATCCTCTCTCAAAATCTTGGAAAATAAACTTTTTTTAGGGGGGGGGGGGGGGGGGGGGGGGGCTCAGAAGACGTGGCTATCTTCAAAAGTTATTGCATTATTGGATGACAACTTTTCTACTTAATCTTTCATCTCCAGTATTATCATATGGTTGTCAACAGAAAAAACAAAACTTGCAAAAGACTCAATTAAAAAAAAATGCTTAGACACAGAATCTAATCTTAAGAAAATGATATGAATTTCAGTTTGTATGCTGGACTGTGAAAAAGTTTCGATATATTGCTGCAAGATGGTCATAAGAAAAAACAATATAGGTTAAAATTATTTCATAGAACAAGTTTCAGATCAGTTTGTAATGTAGTAATGTTAAAGGGGTTGATGCCAGCCATCCTTTCATGAGAGGTTTATTAACATTTGTTTAGTGTGTTAAGACAGTTTGAGACGACACTTAAAGGATATGAACAACAAGACATTGGCCTCTTTGAAAGGGTCAAACAAAGTGGCGTGTGGGTGATACAAAGAGGAACCATGTACTTAAATAGGTTTGGAAATCGGAATCAATCCATCAGCCGTGTATTGTTTACACGGAAGATAACTCCAAGCAAAACAAAACGAAAAGGAAAAGGAAAAGGAAAAGAGAAGAGGACATTCATTATTCATTTGAAGAAGAGAAGAGAATACTTTGAAGTTTCTGTTCATCATCATCATCGTGTGAAAAGACAATCACACAAAACAAACAAATGGAAATTGTGGATGGTGGGAAGACAAACAAATAAAATTTTAATTAAAACAAAACATATAAACAAGAAGAAGAATAAGTCAAATCAAATCAAAGCATCATCATCGAATATGAATATTGATAAGCTCTTCCTACCCGTTGTTTCTTCTTCTTCTTCTTCTTCTTCTTCTTCTTCTGCTCTGATTGGCTTCCTTCCTTCCTTCCTCCCTCCGGATGGATCAACCGATGTTTTAGAGAGAAAGAAGCGAAGAGACAGAGAAGATAGGGGGAGGAGAAAAACTAAGGAGAGAGAATAGAATGTTATGAATCTAACTCTGACTCAGAGAGATTGGATTGGCGGATTAATTGGATTATTGGAGGGAGGCACCGACCCACTCCTCTCTAGCTAGCGTCACAAATCAAACCACCACCTCAAAAGAAGAAGAAGAAGAAGAAGAAGAAGAGGTTGATTCAAAGAAAGTAAAATAAAGAGAGAAAATATATGTAGACAGAATAAAAGGCAAGGGTAGGTACTGAAATACAATTTTGAGAGATTTGTTTGGATTTGGCTTGGTTGTAATCTCCCAATATCTGCTCTCCTCTTTTCTTCTTCTACTACTACTACTGCTACAACAACAACAACAAAATCATCTTCTTCTAGGAGGATTTCTTTCTTTCTTAGCCGCCCTTTCTTTCCTCCACAAATTCGGACCCGCTTCTGGATGGTATTGGGCTGGCCTGACTCTCTAGATTTTTTGAATTCACATTCTATTACTACCTTCCAACTGCCGGGATGCACGTGCTAGCTACTCTGCTTTCAATGCATTAAAAAAAATAAAACTAAAATTACGAATTCATGAATCTTCATCATGTTGACTTCTCCAACCCCAACTTGTGAACCAACAGTATAACTTGGTATTCTTTTTCATAATCTACAAACCTTTAATACGCATAATACATTGTAATTGCTTTATACTACTATCACATGCATTTACACACTTCAATTGTTTGTCTCCTGTGTGATTAACGAAATAAACTTCTTATATTAACCCTCGACTCCTCAATTCCCTTTACCGTTTTCGGTATAACTTTGCCATGATGCCTTTGAACATTTGAAAGCATAGTTCTTAAAAGCATCCTACTGCAATTCTCTACTGCTTCGACTGGGATACTTTTTGATGCGTCCAAAAATTGTTTTCCTGTGAATTTGACCTGCAAAACACATTTTTGTACTACTTCAACTAGAATATCTTTTGATGCATCAAAAAATCGTTCTCCTGTGAATTTGACCTGCAAAACAGATGTTAGACTGTCAATGACTGCCTTTCTGGTGGTCGAAGGCACTCCGATGTTTAAATCAGCAACTATGTTTAAAGAAAGAAGTAAATTTGGACAAAACTTAGTTAAAGTTGCATACCTGTGTCGAATGTTTCCTTTACATTTTATAATGGTTGCGGTTAATTCTTTGTGTGACTTAAGCATGTAAGACGCAATGAAATGAAATGTTTCTTGTAACAATCTCATCCTTAATGGAAATGTGTCCGTGGAGGCGTAACTCCATCTACGACTCTTTTTGGTAAAATGTTCATCTTCTTTATTAGAGAACTCGTGTCAGACCTAGATTCGAGATGTGATTTGTTTGAGCTTCGTTTATATCTTCACATTAGTTAGCATTGTCTAGGCCTCTGTGACTGACTTTATTCTTCTTGGGTTTTATGAGTTGGTCCAATAGATTGGACGTCATATCCTCATGATGGATGTTTTATGCCACGTGTACAATCGCGATGATCGATTTATTTTGATGTATCATCAACCACTCCCCCTTTAGTTAGTGGGTATGCTGACGTGGTTACTAACTTCGCGACGGCTTACCTTTTAATTCCATCACTACCTTGTATTTAATGTTGTTAGCTACTTTTCACATGTTGGTGTCTCGATTTTTTGCTTGCCAGTTCGTTTTTGCGCACATTTTTGAAATTTTGCGTAGCTATCATATCTCGCACACTGTCCCATGAGCCGTCCCTTCATTGTTCGGCTCTATAAAAAGATATGTGACAAATTCATTTTCCCTCTTTATGCTATCTTTGAAATTAGGATTCGTTCATTCCTTCGCCTTCTTCATTTTCAATGTTCCTCTGTTCCTTAACGATGTCTGTTGGTGATAAATTAAGCGGTAAGTCGCTAGCTCTGTGTGAGGCTCATTTTTCTCCTAAGAGAGCTTCTCAGGTGACGCTGGACAATCTTCATTCTAATTATAATCTGCCATCCGACCTCGAGATTATCCTACCTGGACAGAACAATAGTTCTTGTAATCCAAAGGCCGGATACATCGCATTGTATTCGTGTATGTTTTCTTCTGGTTTTCGATTCCCAGTTCCCGAACTGTTCTGGGAGTATATGAACTTCTTGGGCATTCCTCATGCCCAAATGGATCCTAATGGTTGGAAAGTAATGGTTTCTTCTTATGCTAAGGCTATTATATCCGACTGTGAGGGTTATGCATTCGATGGTTGGTCTATTGGTGAACATGGATATTTGCTTCCTCTATTCTCCTGTCTACTTTGAGAAACTTAATGATGACATCGCGATTGGTCAAGGTCTTGGTTTTTTTCTTTTGTGAACTCTGGCTACTTTCAACTGCGAGGTCGTTTGATTTTTCGATCATTTCGAGTTTCCAACAAACAGAAGAATCTTTAGTTAACTATTGAGGAGGAAATGATCAGTGACCAATTCTTGAAGCTTCATCGATTTCTTGTGGAGGCATTTCTTTTCGAGGGCATCCTAGAGCGTAGTGGTTTGTGCATTATGAATGAAGAGGAGAAAGCCTTGTGCTGAGGCCATTGTTGCTCGCGCTGCTCATGCTGGCGTTAGTGATGCTAGCATTGATTGTGAAGTGAGTTCGGGCATACGTATTACGAATCTCGATGGTTCTGTTAACGTCACGGTTCCAGCTTCCAGTAAAAGAAAGCTTGCTAGGTCCACGAGTCCGTCGAGGCGATTGCTGGTTGATCCTGGTCAAGCTCCAAGGAGGAAATGGTTCTCTACTCGTGGTTCTTTTCGGACTGCATCCCGTCCGAATCATGTTCAGGATATTACGGAGGCTACCTCTCACCCAAGTCCTTCCCACGAAGATGTTGCAAAAGGGGATCACAAATTTCTCGAAGAGGTTGAGGAACTAAGGCTGGAATTTGTGATGAACGAGAAGGAGACTACTTGTTCGTTGGACGATAATGAAAAAAGGTTTTTTTTTCTGCTTATGGTGTATTGGATGTTGTTGAGTTGTCTAATGATGATCATCGGGTTAACAATGATAAAATGCTTCAACTAGCAGTTGAGGAGTCTAAAGACATTGGTGATGGTCAAAAGTTTTGAGGTTCACTCTTTTCATTCTCCTTCTATTGTAGTCAGCGAAGTGGCAGAGTTTTTGGTTTCTTCTCCTGTTCATCTGGATTCTCCTGCCCCCGCCGTCACTACTAGTTCTGCTCCTGCCACGGTTGCTTCTCGACGGAAGGGTAAAATCAGTTTTTTTCGTTGTTACTTCTATTCCTTCCGCCCTTCCAACTGTCAGGGTGGTTCGACAGTGCTTCCGGATCCTAGTGTTCTTCATCCACGGGTTGGTTGGATTGAGCCTGGCCCAGAAGATATCTATATCAAGTCGGATGACAAGTTTTGCTGGTTCATTCAGCTTGATGTACAAGACGGTGCACGCAAGTTGATAAATGAGTGACACAGGCGATTAGTGGAAAGTCATTCGATGCTCGTACTAGACCCATTTGATCACCTTGGTCATGGTCTTGAGCAAATAATGGACGGGATGAATCATCTCGCCTATGCAGGGGTGATGGCTCGGTCTATCGAGCTGGTCGTGATCAAGGGGCTTCTTTGAGAAGAGGTTGGCGATATTGTTGCTGGTGTTTTCTCACGTTCTTTTCCAATTCGATGTGTTGAGAGCGCAATGCGCAGAGTTGGAGAAGACTACAAAGGCTGCTTGAAAGTCATTGATTAAGGAGGAAAGTATGCGGGATAAATCTGCTGCTGAGCTTGTTTCTTTGAAAGCTAAGTTGGATGGGGTTTGTGCCCGTCTACGTGATGTGGAAAAAGAGTTATCCTTTGAGAAGGCAACTTTTGATGAAGCTTCTTGCTTTGAAATTGAGTAATCTGTTATTTGTGATATCGCTGAGAGACGAGTGGAACAGATAACTGTTGCACTCGATGATGTCAAGGCAAATACTTTCGTTATGCTTACTACCGCTTAGGAACCGCTTGTCACGACCAAAAATGAACTCTCTACTACCAAGGATAGTCTCTGTATTGTTGAAGCCAAAGATTGGAAGCGAGTTGTTGATGGACAGGTTGAGTTTCTTGACTATATCGAGAGGCTCGACAAGGATTTATCCAGGTACCGTCACTTGGTTGATCAAGTTTTCGAGGATGACGATGTCGAAGAACCTGCTCCAGTAGTTGAGAGGATCCATTGTTTTCTCTATCCTCGAATGCCCTAGAGTTATTGCTTTTTCCCTCTTCTGAAGAGAGGCCTTCGCCTGTTCCTATGAGTGATGATCCTATAACTGCCTCCGTTTCGTCCCATACTTCTTCATCTCCTTTTCCGGATGTAATAAAATAGTATTATCAATGAAATGAACTTTGTTATTTCTTTCATTTTCAGTTCAGTTGTAGTTGTCTCATATTTTGCTTTGAATTCCTTCGTAGTTGCTTTCGTGCTTTGGCTCATCATTCATCTAGGGATGGGTCAGCGTTATCCTTCTTGATGTGCTGCAAAAAATTTACTTTTGCTTGTAGTTCCTCGAATCACGTTGATTTGTTCCTCTAATTCTGACTTCAATGATTCGACGTATATGTCGACTCGATTTTTTTGTGTTAGGTCAACTTGTTCATTGAACTTTTATTTCATTAACTCGACATCTCGATCGACTCGAAGTTTTTATGTTAAGTTGACTCGTTTGTTCAACTTTTACTTCGTTAATTTGACATCTCAGTTGACTTGAAGATTTTGTGTTTAGTCAACTTGTTCGTTAAACTTTTACTTCGTTAACTCGACGTCTCGGGCGACTTGAAGTTTTCATGTTGTTTGTTCAACTTTAACTTCATTAATTCAACGTCTCAGTCGATTCGAAGTTTTTGTGTTGAGTTAACTTGTTCGTTGAACTTTTATTTCGTTAACTCGACGTCTCGGACGACTTGAAGTTTTCGTGTCGTTTGTTCAACTTTAACTTCGTTAATTCGACGTCTCAGTTGACTCGAAGTTTTTGTGTTGAGTCAACTTATTCGTTGAACTTTTACTTCATTAACTCAACTTCTCGGTCGACTTGAAGTTTTCGTGTCGTTTGTTCAACTTTTACTTCGTTAATTCGACGTCTCAGTCGACTTGAAGTTTTTGTGTTGAGTTGACTCGAGTGTCCAACTTTTACTTCGTTAACTCGACATCTCTGTTGACTCAAAGTTTTTGTGTTGAGTTGACTCGAGTGTCCAACTTTTACTTCGTTAACTCGATGTCTCAGTCGAATCGAAGTTTTTGTGTTAAGTTGACTCATTTGTTCAACTTTTACTTCGTTAATTCGACGTCTCAGTCGACTCGAAGTTTTGTGTTAAGTAGACTCGGGTGTCCAACTTTTACTTGGTTAACTCGACGTTTCGGTCGATTCGAATGTTTAAGTTGACTCGGGTGTCCAACTTTTACTTCGTTAACTCGACGTTTCAGTCGACTCGATGTTTTTGTATTAAGTTGACTCGGGTGTCCAACTTTTACTTCGTTAACTCGACGTTTCAGTCGACTCGAAGTTTTTGTGTTAAGTTGACTTTTTTGTTCAACTTTCACTTCGTTAATTTGATGTCTCAGCCGACTCAAAGTTTTTGTGTTAAGTTGATTCAGGTGTCCAACTTTTATTTCGTTAGCTCGACATTTCAGTCAACTCGAAGTTTTTGTGTTAAGTTGACTCGAGTGTCCAACTTTTACTTTGTGGTTGATCAGACCAAAAGTTTATACATATCCGACTTTTGTCGTGATTTCTTGCTGCTAGGTACATTGATTTTTTATATGGCTAGTTCTTCGACTTATCTATTCTATTGTCCACGCAAAAAATGGGGATTCTGAATTTGTAATCTTATTGATATTCCGTTTTGGATGCTCTCACCAGCCTTAATTGTTAAAACATTTACGCTGGTTCGAAATATGATTTGTTTTGTCTTCATTTGCTTGATGTTGGTCCTTGCATTGATGTTTTTGTTGTTTTTTCTTTCTTTACTTGATGTTTGTCCTTGTATTAGAGATTGATGTTTTTGTTGCTTTGTTTTTTTTTGCTTTATGTCGATCCTCGTATGTCATATATGTTGTCGTGGCTAGTAGACTCAGGGTGCTTTTTTACTCGATGGATGAGTTGTGTTGGCTTGTCCGATCATGTTCACGTCATCACCAAAGTGTTCGATCATTCTTTCATCAACTCCAAACTGTCCGATCATGCTTATGTCAACACCAAACTGTCCAATCATGCTCACATCAGCACTGAATTTTCCAATCATGCTCACCTCAACACCAAATTGTCCAATGATGTTGATGTTGGCTCCATGTTTGGTGTCAACCGCTGAGGTTCGGTCTAGTCCATTGCTGCCAGCTTTATCGTTAGTGATTCGGGTCGAGCTTGCATCCGTCGGTAGAATCTTCAAATTGTATTAGTTGATTGATGCAAACTTCTCCATGTTCTATGCATTTGTGAAATGGTTTATCTGATTTCATTAGTACTCTTGTTCTGAGATAAATTAGTTCGAGTGGGAAGTTTTCCCAGCCGCTTATTCTATTAGGTTGATTGTTTTGCTTCCTCTGGTTATGCAGTGTAGGGTGTATATTAGCTCTCTGGGATGTTCTTTCAATCCCGCAGTGCTATCTGCTTTCTCCTTCCATCTGAGCTGTTTATCTGGCATTTCAATGAACTCGTCGAGTCGTCCTTTCTGAACCCAATGCTCGATTTCGTCTTTTAGATTGTAGCAGTCTTCGGTATCGTACCCATGATCCTTATAGAAGGAAAAATATTTGTTTTTGTCTCTTCTTTCCGGGTCTCTTCTCATCCTAAGCGACCAGTTGATGTTATCCCATTTCGTTATGTGCTTCAGTATACTGGCTCGACTTGTTCTCAGGGTTGTATATGATTTGTATGTCTTCTTTATCACGCTCGTTACTAGCTCGTGTCGGGGTCGCACTGATTGTAGTTTCCTGGATTCTTGTTGTTTTGAACCAATACTTTCGCCATTCCGATGTTTCTTCAATTGGATGTTATCCTCCCGTTGTCTGTCATCTCGTCTCATTTTCTCATTTCTCTCATGTTAACTTGAAAGACCATCTTTCTTGGTCATTTTTCCTCCGCCTTCATCTCCTTGAGAGAAATGTGTTTTTGAGCCATTTCAATAAGATCGTCATGCCTTTTGGAGGCTCTAGGTTAAGAACGAAAAAAAGGGGCATCTTTTCAGTCCGACGATGAAGGTCGTAGCGGCTGTGTCTTCGCTACATCCATCGATCATCGTCAGTTCATTGGTGAAGCGAGTGACGTATTTCCGTATTGTTTCCTCGGACTTTTGCTTGATATGAAGGAGGTAGTGTGGTCTTTTCCTCATTCATTGGCTCTCGATGAATCTGGTGATAAAAGTGGTGGCTAACGCTTGGAAATAGTCTATCGACCTCGATGGTAGGATGTTGAACCAATTCATCTATGTGGAGGCGAGGTTGGTTAGAAATGTTCTGCACAAGATTGACTCTGTGGTTTCCTTCAAGGCCATCATGTGGTGGAAGTGTCTCAGGTAATTAGTTGGGTTGGTAATACCACCATGCACTTTGAACTTTGGCGGAGTGAATTTTTTTGGCATTACCATTTTCATGAGGGCGTCGGAGAATGGCGGTTTGGCTAACTCATATAGTGTGTTGGGATTCGTGACTCTTATTCTGAACGGGATTTCGGCAAGCGTTCCGTCACACTGTGGAGTCTTCGTTGCCTTCGAAGATTCCCTGTTGAGGTTCCGCTGGGACTTCGTCACTTCCTTGAGTTCGGTTGGGGAGTTTTGTTGGGGCGATGCCTGAACAGGGTCAGCACGCTGGATGCGCTTTTGGGTGATTTTTTTCTAGCATCTTTGTTATGTAGTTCATCTAGGCCATGAGCGGGTCTACCCAAGGATCTGTGGCAGTGTCACTAGATGTTTGGGTTGTCTGGGCTATTGCGTGTTGCGGATCCGTATTCTCGTCCGCCATCGATCCAATAATTCGGGCTGCTTCTTGTTCGTGAGCTGTTAATGATGCATCGTTGCCAATAGGAGAGTGGTCCCAATCATCACTGGGTTGAAGATCTGTAGAGTGTGTCATTTGTTTTGATGGCTTGTTGATCTTCTATCAGATTGTGTGAGCTTTGTCACTATGGATCTTGTTTTTAGAAAGGAAGCTCATCGTTTCCCATAGACGGCGCCAAACTAATGCGTCCAAAACTCGTCCTCATGTGAGTTTGACCTGCAAAACACATGTTAGATTGCCATGGACCACCTTTCTTGTGGCCGAAGGCACTCCGATGCTTAAGTCAACAACTCTGTTTGAAGAAAAAAGTAAATCTGAACAAAACTCAGTTAAAGTTGCATACCTGTGTCGAATGTTCCCTTTACCTTTTATAATGGTCGCGTTAATTCTTTGTGTGACTTAAGCATGTCAGGCGCAACGGAAGAAGATGTTTCTTGTAACAGTCTTCTCCATAATGGAGATGCGCCCATGGAGGCGTAACTCCCTCCACGACTCTTTTTGGTGCAATGTTCCTCTTCTTAATGAGAGAACTCGTGTCAAATCTAAATTTGTGGTCTGATTTGTTCGGGCCTAGGTTTGGGCTTCGCTTATATCTTCTCAGTAGTGAGCATTGTTTGGGTCTCTATGATTGGCATTATTTTTTTTGGGTTTTATGAGATGGCCCAACCGATTGGACAACATATCCTTGTGATGGATGTTATCCGCCACGTGTACGACCGTGATGATCAATTTATTTTTATGTATCATCACCTTTAAAGTCATATATTTCATATGTAGTACATCGACCTGGATCTAGCTAGGGGTGGGCATTTCATTCCGCGATCCCGATCCCTTACCATCCCATCACGTTATGATTTTTTTGATCTTTTTGGGATTGATCAAACTCATTCCGATCCCGTCCCATCCCGATCTATAGTTGGATGAAATTGGGATGAAGATTTTCAATCCCGCCCATTCTGTTCCGTCCCGAACTTATTTATTTAATATTTATTATTATTAAATTTAATCAAACTACTTTTTTAAAGGAAAATTTATGATGCGTTGAAATTAAATCAAACATCTATTGTTTGAAAACTTGTTTGATTTGATTGACACTTTTTAGTTAGATAGAAACTTTAGTTTGAATATTTTAGGTCAAACAAAACCCATGAAAACTTATGCTTTTTTCACATTTTAGATTAGTTATAGGATAATAGGACAATTATTCTTGTAGAAAATAAAGGCAAATGATGGTTTTGTTTAGTTTTGCACTATAAGTTATGTAGTTGGAAATTTGATCAATGAGCAATATATTTCATTTTTGAACCTATATTAAGACAAATTAAGAACTTATATCATTCATACAAGATACAATTAGGATCAATGTGAGATAAAAAAAATTTATGACATTTTATATTGTTTTGATGAAAGTTATATGTACATAAATTAGGCATTATTAGCGTGTGAACAATGTGAGATGAAATTTTTTTTTGTTATTCTTCATTGGAAGACTATTTTGTATATGTTCATCTTGTGCCGTCCTAAACCCGTTTGGGATGGGACGAGATCAAGATGAGATCTATCCCGTCCCGATCTCGAACGAAAAGGATGGAGTAGGAATGAGGTCCATCCCGTTCCATCGTGTTCTGTGCCCACCACTAGGTCTAGCTACCGAAATGTAGTTTGAAAACCTTGAATTCTTAACTTAAAGAATGATTCACTGATGAACTACAACGTCCATCACTTGATATAAACAAAGAAGTACGTTGAGGTGTTTCCACCACATTAACTTCACCATAATAATGCCAATGGTAGCCTAGTTGGATGGTTAAGGTTGTGGTGGTTTAACCCTCATGCATGTCTTGGGTTCTATACCCACAGGCGGCACGCTCGCCTTTACAAAAAAAAAAAAAACATATATATGCTCTATTGATATCTCAACCTTGTTGGCATTTCAGTAACAGTAAGCAAAGTGAATAAACATATATATGTAGGAACATTTAATCAAATAGTTTTGGAGCACGAGGGTTGACATTAATGGAAAAAACTATCTATTAAGTAGAACTATAAAAAAGGTTCTTTTGTTTCTTGTTCTTTCTTAAACATACGGCTTGGGTTGGATAGGCAATCCATGATTAATGGTAGTCACACCTAAGCAGACAACTTTCTTGAAAAATAGACTAACAAAAATACTAACCTTAGTTAATGACTAATAAAAACTAATGTAGCAAGAGAGTTAGTTGGTTCCAACAAGTGCCTATAATGTATCTTTAGAGATAGAAACCAAAAACCATTCATTAAAGACGCGTCCATGGGTAGACAACCTTTGTGTGTTTCATCCAAAGACAACGCGCCACTTTTAAGGGTTCAAAAACTTGACAACCAATACATCATTTAGGATAAGGCCAATGTAAATAAATAAATAAAAGGTTCACTGATAATATGGAGAATAAATAGAATATCCTCTGATGAGAGAGTCAAGTATGTAGGAGTGAGAGTGACCATAGCCATTTCAATGGCAATGGAGATGCGCATGAGTTGGTTGGAGAACTTTAGTAGTTGATTGTTTTCTAGCATTTCCTTGTCTAAATGCCCTCTCTCTCAACCTTGTGATGATCTATATCAGGAGTATGATTATATGAACAAACTGATGGTGTGGCCTCCATTGGAAGGTTGCCATTAAACTATTTGTCCTCTGCTGCGTGGTGCGTGCATGCATGTATCCCCTCTACCAAGGATTCGAAGAAGAAGTGAGAAGCGTCGCATTGCAGTAGATCCAAGTGTGAGAGGTGATGGATATGCATAATTGGAGAAATCCCATTAGCGATGGTGGACTGGAGACTACATTTTGTGACAATCAAGTATTTAATCTGAAGCGTTGTTGGTCGCAGTTTAGGTTGTAACCTGAAACAAGACACCTTAAAATCAATTAATCTGGACCATTGGATATTTTTTAAGCCAAACTACTGTTTTTTTTGTAAGCACGTCATACAATACTGATCTACAAATTATTATTTTTTAGGCCGCAAATTCTAGGGGGCGAGGGAGACGGCGTGATGGAGGGGTGACATAAAAGATGGTGTTGAAATTTAGGCAATTCGTTTCAGTTTCCATCACGTGACGTGACATAAAAGATAGTGTTGAAATTTAGGAAAGAAGAAACCCCAAGAGGAATTCGTTTTAAAAACGGGTTATTTGCATTTTTCTCCTATAATACATGTCTTGTTCAGCTTTACCCCCAATTATAATTTGTATCGCATTTTTTCCCCTAAGACTAGCAATCAATGTGCCTTGATCGTCTTTTTTTTTTTTAAGTAGATTACCAAAATACCCCTGAGAAATCAAAAGCTGAGATTTAATCTTTCGTATCTCGAACATCTCATTTCGAGGAAAATTCTAATGCCCAATTAAAATCATAATCGTTCTCGCGGAAAATCCAACAGTTGATTTTTAAAAAAAATATTGCATCTTAAACAACTCATCTCGAGAAAAATCTAACGGTCCAAATTAATTGTACACACATCTCTAGGTAAATCTAATGGTCCAAGTTTAATTGTGCGCATTTCGAGAAAAATCTAACGATCTAACATGCTCCTCGATGAAACATGATGATCCAACCTGCATCTTGAGGAAAATTTGACGTTCCAGCACGCATCTCGAGAAAAATCTAACGATCTAATTTGTATCGCACTTTTCCCCTAAGACTAGCAGTCAACGTGCTTTGACCGTCTTTTTTTTAAAGTAGATTACCAAAATACCCCTGAGAAATCAAGACTGAGATTTAATCTTTCGTATCTCGAACATCTCATCTCGAGGAAAATCCTAAGGCCCAATTAAAATCATAAATCGTTCTCGAGGAAAATCCAACAGTTGATTTTTTTTTTTAATATTGCATCTCGAGAAAAATCTAACGGTTTGATACACATCTCGAAGAAATCTGACGGTTCAGATTTATTCGTGCATGCATCTCAAGGAAATTTGACGTTTGAATAAATTGTCCCTATATAATAAATTTCTTGCAATAACTTAACCTCATAAAATAAATTTGAATGTAATTTTGCCCCATGATACAAAACTGACCTGAGAGATGATGAAGATGACCTGCAACTCAAGCTTAACTTCAAACTTGGCAAATTTTTCCACTCCAAATATTTATTCAATAAAATTTTGATTATCTTCCTCCTCCTCCCTCCTATTCCTCCTCTATCTCACAGCCTCGCCACCACCTCCCCCTTCATCCTCCCTCATCTTCCTCATTCCTCCTTCTCGCTCATCATCCTTCTTCATCTGTTTCACAACCCCTATAATAAAGTTAGGGTCTCATTCATCATTCCTCCACTTCCTCCTTCCTCCTCCTCCCTCCTTCTTCCTCCCCCTTCATCTCTCAGGTCTGTTCTGTTTCAGGGGGCAAAACTAATTTCAAATGTATTTTAGGGGGCAAAATTAAATTCAAATTTATTCAGAATGGCAGTTTTCTTGAGATACGTGCATGAATAAGTCTTAAAGGTCAAATTGTCCTCGTGATGTGTGCCGAATTGTTAATTTCATCGAGATGTGCGCACAATTAAATTTAGACAGTTAGATTTACCTAGAGATGTGTGTACGATTAAATTTGGACTATTAGATTTCCTCGAGATGAGTTGTTTAAGATGTAATTTTTTTTTAAAAACACACTATTAGATTTTTCTCGAGATACGATTATATTTCAGTTGGGCCTTAGGATTTTCCACAAGATGAAATGTTCAAGATACGCAAGATTCAATCTCAGCTTTTGATTTCTCAGAGGTATTTTGGCAATCTGCTTTGAAAATAGACGGTCAAGGCACGTTGACTGTTAGTCTTAGGGGGAAAGTGCAATACGAATAATAATTGGGGGTAAAGCTGAATAAGGCATGTATTATAGGGGGAAAATGCAAATAGCCCTTTAAAAATCTATAAACTTTTGTGGAATTGGTCTACATATTTATGGAGGTCACCTAGACAAAAATTTCTAGGTGGGTAACATAAATTTTGGGTTGAAATTTGGGCGTCAGATTTTTGTCCTCAGAGCCTTACAGTACAATTAATAGCGAATTTTGCAACACAAAATGATGGAACAACCTTACTAGACTGATAAGTGGTGTACACACTATGCCTCCATCCAAACATCAAAAGGTCGTCTTGATCCTCAAAAGTTGCCCAATCGGCATCTGACACTTGGTATGATTTCACTTCTGTATACCAGAACCATCTGCAGGGGCAATGTAAGCAGAAAGGGCCACAAAAACAATGGCTAAAACATGTTGCAACCCACAAACGTTGCAAATACCTGGTAGTATTTGTATTATATAACAAAGAGCATCAAAAACAATGTTGCAACCCACAAATGTTGCAAATACTTGGTATATCTGTATTAGAGCCATAATATTGCTTTAGGTCGTCGATCCAAAATTTTATCCCATAGAGTTGAAGCACACTCGAGTTAACGACAGTTGCTCTTAATGCGTCCAAATTTGTCCTTGTCGATTCCTGATTTGCAAAATGAACACAGTGAGCCAAGAACCACTGTTGTGGTTGTTGAAGACATTCCGATGCTAAAGTCAGGTGACTGAATAAGGATGAATGTAGATGGTAAATCGAATTGTATGTGCGTACCTTTCTCATCTCATTAGTTCACTTTATATTTGCGAGTATTTCACTCTATTAATTCTATCATCGAGGCGTGATGGAGGCAGAATATCTCACTAAAGATCTTACCCATCCATGATTGAGTCCCCTTCGGTGCTTGGCTCTGTTTGGGACCCAATGCATGATTGGGCCAAGAGATGTGTAAGATAGATCATGGGCTTACGACAACCTAGAGATCTGCGTTCCGACCCTATTATCCTGGGCCAAGCTCAAAGATTCGTACCACGTTGGGCTGGCGTAATGTGGGCTTGAGCACCTGACTTACAGGCCGAACAACGACTTTGCTGAGTCTGCGTTGGACTATGCTTGGGCCTATTTGAGATTGTGTTGAGGCCCTTCCATATTAGGGTTGA
The DNA here is from genome assembly GCA_963556465.1 of Berberis vulgaris. Lineage (NCBI taxonomy): Eukaryota > Viridiplantae > Streptophyta > Magnoliopsida > Ranunculales > Berberidaceae > Berberis > Berberis vulgaris. The sequence continues at coordinate 73,399,869 of OY747124.1, read as the reverse complement.
CCTATGCCACATGTATGGTTGTGATTGGTGACTGTTTGATGTCTCATCAGTTACTCCCCTAGTTAGTGGGGCTACGTATAGGCCCACTAACTGATTGCGCATGGGGGAATGTGCGATGCCATGATGGCATATTTCGGTTCTTGTGTTGTAGTTAATGCTTTTGCAGCGTTTAAGTAATTACTTCTCCCATATGTCAAGCCTATATAAGCTTGCTTTGGGGGCTTTTATCTTTTTACCTTACATAACTTCCTTCCATTATTTGTTTTTAGCCTTTTCCAGTTGACCAAGCTCGGAGCTTCATACAATCATGTCTATGCGACCTCATTTTTTGCGTGAGCGCCATGCAGGTTGCTTTGAATTTTTTAGGGAGTCAAGTCCCCTTCCATCTGTAATAGTGCTTAATCTAGACTAGAGCCCCATCTTAGCTTGAATGGGTCGTCATTTGATAATAACACTAACGTAATTTTTAAGAAGGCTTAAGTTGCGGAGTAGTCATTTTTAGTTCTTGTAGTGTCATAAGTCTTACCTCGAGAAGGAGTCAAACTTGGGAAGACGTTGTCTGGATCTGGACGACTAGACTTCCATAACGAATCTCAACCCTGTGTAGAACTGTAGAAGTTAGGGCGTTTGAGGAATCATATCTTGTCTGAACAGATTGGATTTTTGCATTATACAGACTCAATGCAGAAGAGGAGTTGAGATGTAGAGAAGTCGTTTTGCCAGAATGGGCTAGACTTTTATGATGAACCTAACCCTGAACATGAGTTAGGTTATGGAGAAGTCATTTTTGTCCGAACACACTAAATTTCTATAGTATATGGGCTCAATCCTTAAAAAAATTTTGAGTTGTTTGGAAGTCATCTATGCCCGAATGGACTTGACTTCTATGACGAACCCTACTCCTGTACAAGAGTTAGGTTATTGAGAAGTCATCTTTGTTTGAACGGACTAGACTTTTATAATATATGAGCTCAATCTTGAAAAGGAGTTGAGCCGTCGAGAAGTCATCTTTTGCTATGACGAACTCTGATTCCGAATAGGAGTTGGGTTATGGAGAAGTCACCTTTGTTTGAACGGACTAGACTTCTACTGTATACGAGCTCAATCTTGAAGAAGAGTTGAGTTGTCGAGAAGTCGTCTTCAGCTATGACGAATTCTGATTATGAACAAGAGTTAGGTTATGGAGAAGCTGTATTTGTCTGAATGGACTAGAGTTCTATAATATACATGTTCAATCTTGAAGAGGAGTTGAGTTATCAAGAAGTCGCCTCTGCCCGTATGGACTCAACTTCTATAACGAACCCTAGTCCTGAACATAAGTTAGGTTACGGAGAAGTCATCTTCGTCCGAGCTTACTCGACTTCTATAGTACACGGGCTCAGTCCTGAAGATGAGTTGAGCTGTAGGGAAGTCGTCTCTGCTCAAATGGGCTAAACTTCTAGGATGAAATCTAATCCCAAATAGGAGTTAGGTTATGGAGAAGTCATCTTTGTCTTGACGGACTAAACATCTATTAAGCGGAGTGGGCCTTACGCGCTATGAGCCATCACGAGACTGGGTTCGGTCCGCTTGGATGTGCCTTCGTTCCTTAGTTTGACTAGGTCACTTAGACGGGGTGAGTTGTCGACATCCTTAATTGGACTAGACTCAGCCGATGTGTGCCATCGTGGTCCCCTTAGTCGAACCAGGCTATTCATGTGTGGCAAGCCGTCGTTAGAATGGGCTCGGTCCACTTTGCGGTGACTTGGTTCCTTAGGCGGACTAGGTCACTTAGACACGGCGAGTTGTCAACATCCTTCATTGGACCAGATTCGGACGTTGTGCACCATCATGGTCCCTTTGGTCAAACCAGGTTATTCATGCATGACGAGCCATCGCGAGACTGGCCTCAGTTTGCTTTGTGGTGCCTTGGTTCCTTAGGCAGACTAAGTTAGTTAGATGCGATGAATTGTCGACATTCTTATTCATGTGTGCCGAGCCGTCGCGAGACTGGGCTCGATCTGCTTTGTGGTACCGTGGTTCCTTAGGCGGACTAGGTCACTTAGACGCGGCTAGTTGTCAACATCCTTAATTAGACTAGACTTGATCGTTGTGCACCATCGCAAGAATGGGCTTGGTCTACTTGCGACGTCATGGTTCCTTAGGCGGATTAGGTCACTTAGACGCAGCGAGTTTTTGACATCCTTAATAGGACTAGACTAGGCCGATGTGCGCCATCATGGTCCCCTTGGTCGGGCCAGGTTATTCATGAATAGTGAGTTGTCGCGAGGCTCGGTCCGCTTTGTGGTGTCGTGGTTCCTTAGGCAGACTAGGTCACTTAGATGTGAATAATTGTCGGCATCCTTAACAAGACTAGACTCGACCATTGTGCGCCATCGTGGTACCCTTGGTCGGATTAGGCTTGCCCTTGTATATAGAGTTGAGTGTGAAATGACATCATTTAAAAAAAGTACCTTTATTGATAATTCTTCTCTAAATGTTCTACATGGTATTTTTTTCAACTCATGTTCTCTGGACAGTGGGCCATGAGCCCACTGGTCGGCAAGGTACTTGAGGCATTGATGTTGAGTAAAAACCAATGCTTCGATCTGGTGGAGCCAAGGCCTACCCAAAATCACGTTGTATGCAGAGGGGGCGTCTACGACAATAAATTCCGTCATTAGAATCCTTAATAGGTCCAACTCCCTACTACCACAGACAACATGTTGCTTCCAAATGGGTAACTCCGCGTGCCACTGAAACCGATCATGGCCTGCTTGTACGGCTTCAACTCTTCTTCCGTTAGCCACATCCTGCAGAATGCCTCCAAGAATAGGACATTGGCAGAACTCCCCATATTCACCAGTGACTTTTTTACACCCCACTTTGCTATCCCAATCGTGGTGACCAGGGCGTCATTGTGCGGGGAGTGACCTATGCATGTCATTTTGCCTTCTTTTGGATCTATCCCCCCTTACACCTTTTTTATTTTCCCTTGTCTCGGGTCTTGAGAGATTGTTTGGCCTCATTCTCGTCTCATTTCTTGGCCGTTAGCATCTTCTCATGAGTGATGTACTTTTGCGCACTCTTCGCTAAGTCTGTCATGTCCTTCAGAGGCTTCAAAGTGAGGAAGTTGTAAAATTGATTTCCCCGGAGGTCAGAAGTGAAGGCGATAACAGACATGTCATCTCTACAACCATCGATCAGAGTCAACTTGTCATTGAAGCGAGTGACATACTCCTTGAGGGTTTCACCCTGCTTCTGTTTGAGGCTGAGCAGATAGTGGGGTCCCTTCCTAATTCGCTGGGTCCCTAAGAATTGGGTGATGAACGCCTTTGCCAAGACCTGAAATCAATCGATGGATCTTGGCTGAAGGATGTGGAACCAAGTCAGTGCAACCTTCTTCAAGCTGGTAGGGAAAGTCCTACATAGCATGGCTTCTGAACTCTCCTTCAGTGCCATCACATGGTGGTCATGACAAAAGTGGTCTGATGGATCAGATGTTCCATCGTAGAACTTGAGCTTTGGGGGGACAAACTTTTTTGGCAAGGGTGAGCTCATGATCTCCTCCGAGAATGGAGGGACGATAAGATCAGACATGACGTTTGGATTGGTCGCTCCCAACCGAAGTGGGTTCTCGACTATGGTTTTATCTGCTTGTGAGGCGTGGTTCCGCTACCTTTTTCGTTTCTTGGATTCCCCTCCTGGCAAGCCCTTTGGTCCTCGCCAGAAAAGTTGTCGCTCTCTTGGACATGTTCCCTAGTGTCTTATTGGGTCAGAGACCTCCCCGGGTTTTTTCCATTACTAATGGTGTCTGTCGATCCTCAGTACACCTTTCCACCACCTGCGTAAGATGATTCATACGGAGCAGAATCTTATCTATGCTCGGTCACGGGTGCCTCGGTGGCTAGGCATTGCGGCTGCTTTGCGTCCTCAATTGGATCGACCATGCCTGCGGCGGGGCTTCCTAGGACGAAGCGCTTTCTGGATCGACATTGTTATGGTTAGCTTGAGATCTGGTGCTGGTGACCATGTCTCAAGACTCTGCTGGTTTAAAAGAGCTTGTGTCTTTGTTTTACGGAAAACTTTTTGGTTTTCCCAACGGACGACGCCAAACTGATGCGTCTAAATATGTCCTATCAATTCCCGGCCTGCAAAATGAACAATAGTGAGCCAAGGAGCACCGTTGTGGCAGCCAAAGGCACTCCGATGCTAAAGTCAGGTGGCTGAATAAGGATGGATGTAGACTGTAAATTGAATTGTAAGTGCGTACCTTTCTCATCCCATTTGTTCACCTTATATAACGAATATTTTACTCCTTCATTGATTCTATTGTCGAGGCGTGATGGAGGGAGGAAATCTCACTAAAGATCTTACCCATCCATTAGTGAGTTCCCTTCGATACTTGGCTTTGTTTGGAACCCAATATGTGAATGGGCCAAGAGCTATGTAAGATAGATCTTAGGCTTACGACAACCCAGAGATCTGTGTTGGGCCTTATTGTCCACGTTGGGCTGGTGTAATCTGGGCTTGAGCGCCTGACTTACTGGTTTACACAATGACTTTGTTGAGTTTGGGCTGGACCATGCTTGGGCTTGTTTGAAATCGTGTCAAGGCCTTTCCATAATAGGGGGACCTGTGCCACTCATATGGTTGTGATTGGGTTACTTTTTGATGTCTCATCACCTCCCATAATCACATATCCTTCATCTTATCATCCTTTTTATCTTCCCTCTAGTATTTTCCCTTGTAAACTCTCCTAGCTCAGATTAGTAATGTGCAAGATTTGAGATACAAACAAATTAACATCCATGTGTCGTATAATACACCTAATGGTAGAGGGAGTGACATTGTTTAAACTTGATTTGTTGGTTTTAGAGCTATAGTTAGCTCAACGATTTACAATTTCTTTCTTAAACTGTAAACAAATCACAATTTCAACACTTGTTTGTTTTCTTCAACTTTTGCACCTAGTTTTGATGTTTTTCGTACACAATGATTTGTTTCATGTGTAATCTGAATCATGCTTTCGATCTTAGTAATTTTGTCAAAGATATTCATATATTAGTTACGTTTTGGTTTTTCGAAAATTTGAAAACAAGTGTTTTGATTCAGTGATGTCAAATATCAGGGAAGCAATTTTCATAATGTTTGCATTATCCACCAATATAACACATCACTTCTTATTCTTCCTATTTTAGGACGTTCTTCAAAGAGGGAAGAGAAATGGGTAAAGCAGAATTGAGGCGGTGGTGAAATTTGAGAAAAGTTTGGGTCAGAAAAGTAGTTTAGGGGACACATGAATGGCAATTTGTGAAAAAAGTTAGAAGTCTATGCCTTGTTAAAACTGTTGGGGAGAAACTATTAGTTAGGGTGTGTTTGGCTGCATGGAATTCAATTCCATGGAATCCATGGGGGGAGGGACTACTTAAATTGATGGTGGGGATCACTTGTTTTTAAGGTAAATTTGATTAAAATGTTGTGGACCACTTGTGTTTTAGACAAATTCGATGAGAATGTGGTGAACATTTATTATGAACTCTAGATTGTGATCAAAGGCAGGGAGTTGAATTCTCGTGAAATATGGAAATCCAATTTTTAAGGGGGTAAGAGTTCAGATTTTAACGTTTCATGAAAGTTCAATTTCTACCTTTGATCAAAATGTGGAATCAATGATAAGCAGTCTACCATACTTAGATCAAATGTGGATTAAACGCAAGTGGTCCTATGGATTTCATGCACCCAAACACGCCCTTCATGAATTTCGTTGGTTATTTAAGTAGAGTTATTGTTCGAGTTCCCTTGGGATTATAACTCTAAGGTTGTGTTTGATGCAAATAAAGAAATAATTGGGGAATTGAGTCTTGTTTCCGTACGAGATACCCTATGTAAATTCTTGGGGGGGGGGGGGGGGGGGGGTTGTTGAAGCTAAGGAAGTTGAGGGATTAGTTAAAATTTGGCTAGTTATGATGGTTTTTAAATCACATGACCACTGAAAATGTATTTGCAAATTATGTAAAAATATACGATGGAAATATAGATCGTATATCGAGTGATTGTGATTAGGTCTATACAGTGTAAAGATCATTTCAAGGTTATCCAACTCATGATGACTGTTGTCAAAGGACAATAAGATTAAAATCAACTCATGAAGGCAAAAATAGTCATGAAGACCAATACTAGCTAAAATAACTTATGGATGGTTAAAATTCAAATGAAGTGTCACAAGTTGCCAAAGGTGTGATGGCTAAGTGGTTGAGCAGTGGTGGATGGTATCACTAGGTCACAGGGTCAAACCCAGCCGACGGCATCTGGGGTGGGAGGGGTTAAGGGGAAAAATACCATAAGTTATTTGAAAACCAGATAATTGTGAAACAAAATTCAAAGTTTAAATTTGGGTTATCCTTGACTTCACTATCTGATAAGTCAACTTCAACAGGGGATTGTTCTGAAAAAGCAAGAAGTCATTATAAAAAAAAAAGCAATAGATGATGCAGGCAAATTCGACTTTACCCTCTCTAGTTGAGCTTATAAATAAGGCCCGAGATCCATCTTTTGGATCTATCTATCATATTTTCAAAAGCTTGAAGCCACTATTCTATCTCCTTTTTGGCATTCACCCACCCAAAACCTATATCCCTTGTGAGAATTCCATGGTATTTTAGGAAGAAACCTTTCCTCTCTTCATGAGCTATTTGTTTATCTAAAGAGAAGTGAGAAAGAAGAGTTGAAGCTTGCTTTTGTATTCACTACACCAAATTGACACTTTTGTAACAACTCTCAAAACAGTATCACTTTTGAGATGTTACAATCTACCAAACAATTTCAAATCAAAACTAAATTTAGTCAAAAAAATGAAAAACAGTAACACAAAAAAAATGATACAATAAGTTGGATCACCATGAATAGTATCACTATTATAACCATACTCTTCATGGTGATACTATTATTGTATCATTTTATTTGTGAAAATGTATAAAGTTGTTAGGTGAATTGTTACACTTCAAAAATGATATTGTTTTGGGGGTTGTTACAAAAATGCCAATATGGTGTAGTGAGTGGTATATATCTCCTTTAGAGAGTTGTTGAGCCTTCAACCACTTAATCTCATTCTTGAGTGAAACTTCCATCTTCCATTGAGTGAGGGGGTGAATTTAAAAGAGATTTTAAGCATCTCTATCAAACAAGTGTCACTAGAAGAGAGAAACCCTTTGAGTGTTCGCCTTGCCTAAACTCATCTTTAACTTGTGTGGGTTCTTGAATTCGTGAAGTGGATTCCTACGAGTAAGTATCACCCTAGTGATCCCAAGTAGATGGTAAGCCTTTGTTGTGTCGCGTTCCATGATGGTGTGATCATTGGCCATTTTGTAAATCTCGTGGAGCACAAACACAAGCCCAAGTTGTATCTTCGAAATCCAAAACATATAAGACTTGATTGTGGTGCATCCCATTGGTGATCGCGAATGTTTTGTATTGACCTTTCTTCTATTTTATTTACTAAAATAGCTTTGAACCCGCATTCTGAAGCAACAAGACTATAAGAGAATTGAGTTACAGATTATGGAATCCAATGGCAGCTGAAACCTTTTTAAAAAAAAAAGTGCATTCAGTCTAAATTTGATGCAATTTATAAAAAGGATATCTGATGTCTACATTGCACAAATCAATTTAGTTTTATTAATTCTCTTTTTGATCTATGTATTTTACTCGTTTAATCTTTTCCATTCTAGCTCATTTACGTACCACCTTTCATCCCCTGATCTACAAGATCGCCCACCCTTTATCCACATCAATCCAAGAGTTTTAAATCACACTTTTGGCATGCGCCTCACATTGCAGCTATATACACCACCTAATTGGTGTATTAAAGCTATGGATGCAGGAGCCTCAAAGATGGAAGGATGTCTATTTCAACACAAGAACACGACACATTTCTATCATATGCACATTTTGATGGTCGGATGTGCATTCATAATAAAATAAGTATGCACATCTTGAGACACTTACCTGAGTTGTTAGGAATGAGGATTAGTATGAAACAATGAAATTATTTCTGACATAACTATTTTATTTAATGACATGACTATTTTATTCTCACAAGCTTCAATGTGACTCACCTAGATAATGAATCTAATTCAAACTTCTCATTTTTTTTCCTCTTCCTAACTCTTGGCAAACACAAAGTGTGCTCCTCTTAGTTTTTAAATGACAAACCCATTGATCATTTTCATTAGCAATGTACAAAATAACAGTGGTTCTAAAAAAATGGAGTAAAAGCTAATGAAATGGGGAAATAATAATCATTGACTTAAAGTTATAGAGTTATTCTTAGAGTAGTATGTTTGGTAAATCCAAAATTTTCAATCTTACATATTAATTTTCGATCCAAAATTTTGTACATGCTCATCCCGTCCCGATCCTGAACAAAAGGGATGAGGTCCATCTCATCCCGTGCCCACCCCTACCTACAGTGCAACAAGAGAAAAGAGAAGGAAAAAGAGAAGAAGAAGAACCGGTGAATTCTTCATTCTCTTATATTTTTGTTTAGATCAATCTATAATTTAGGGTTAGATTTAGTAAGTCTGAAAATTTATGTTTAGATGAAAAGTTTTATTGTATTCTTTGTGGAAATTTGTTGGGTTAAATAGAAAACCAAAACCAAATTTTTGTTTAATCCCGTAACACAAGACAACTCTGCACAATCTAAGGTTTTTAATGGATCGAGACCTTCCAGTAACCAAAATTCTTTTAAATTACATTCTTTTAAATTACATCCGTAGTTGGTTTTGAGTCCATCTAACAGTTAAATTTCCCTTAAGGCAGGGAAAACCATCAGTGGTCAAATTGTAGAAACCTTAAGGGTGCGTTTGATTTTCGAAAAAGTTTTCATGGAAAAAAACTATGGTAAAATTTTCTACATTTTTTTTTCATTGTTTTATTTTTCAAGGAAAAAAATTGTGGTAAAGTTTTCAACAATTTTTTTTAAATTGTTTGATTTTTCAAAGGAAAAAAAATTTCCACTGTTTGATTGCGAATTTTTTTTCAATGATGAATTTGTTTTAGGCCTAAGTTGTTATTATATCAAATAAATTGAACATGCGCCATATAAACATAGTAGAGACATAACCTATATTACACATTAAAACTTAAAAACACAATATATTGCTGGACTTCACATCCCGATGTATCAAAGGTTTCCCGCAACCATGATGAAAATACTTCGACCCTTTGGTAGCCCCTAAACAATCTCATACCTCGTCTCCCAGTCAAGCATCTTATCATCGATATTTTTGCATATGTACATGCTTTTTCTGCTATGTAACCTATCCCACAAGCTCCCATTTGGCGAATACTTATAAACCCACAGAACTTGAGTCCTCACTGGTGACACTGCATTACAGTTTCACAACGTTCACATGTCAAATTGAGCTCACAGTCAGCACCACCACAACGAAATGATTGAACAGGCACAAGCATCATCACCATGACCATTACTACCATCATCAACACAACCTGCCAAATTTAACAAGTACATGTCAAAAAGTATAAAGAGAGCCATTTAGCAATCAAATGACGGGAGAGTTTCTAGTTCCATAAAACATAAACAAATTGCAATTGAGTCGCAAATAAATGTAGAAACTTGACTTACACTAGAATGCTAAAGAAATGGCAATTAAAGAAGTCATCGACATTAATGCAATTTCATCGACATTAATGCAATTAAAGGAGTCAACTGTTGAGGCTCTCTATCCAACCCAATCCAAGTAGTTTCTTGAACTACAAATTTCATTTTCTCATCAGAAACCCAATTGGATGAATATGTGCTTTAAACTAAACCCCATGAAAGATTCCTCACAAAAATAATAGAGCTTTTATCAAAACAACCAAATGGCATTATGAGTTTACTACAAACCCCCATTGTCAAAGCATAGAACTTGACCTCAAAATAGAATGGGATTCAAAGCATCACCATCTTTCTCTCCACCTTCCACTTATAGTTGTTATTATTGATTTCATCATCGATTCCTATTCTATGTATGTCTAAGCCAATACATCTCATTTTTCATCTATACAATAACGCATTTGATTTTATTAGATTGATTTCATGCTCTTTGTTCGTCTGGGTAGACAACCCCAACTCAGATTCGAGTGTTATCACTTCTTTCATTTGCAATTGATGGACTATTTATGTTATTGTAAAATAATGCAATCTATATTATTACTTGAGATTTGAGACAACCCCACCCCATAGTTTACCCCCCATCCCCATAAGAGGAGGAAAAGCTTTTTCCTATTTCCGCCAGTGGGATTTCTTTGTTAGTTCAATTCATTTGTTGTATGTAAGGTGTCAGTTTATAAATTTTACGATCAACCAAGCCAATCTACACAAAAGAGTGGATAAAACCAGATACTGTATGGGTTTTGAAGGCTCAAACAGGGTTCATGACAAAAAGTAAGAAAGAAAGAAAAAAAAACTATTGACTTTTTAAACGTTTGTTAATAAACTTGACTGGAAACCAACAGAAATTGGATCAAGCAAATAGATTTGAATAAATAATTGGAAGAACTCTCAATGTGGTTCATTCTTGACAATGGAGATGTTTAAAAAGGGGCGAACCATGAAAAGTCCTTTGATTAGATGATTTCCTGGTTTTGGTTTGGAAGATCAGTTGGCAAGGAGACACCAGTCGGGGTTGTTTCCCTAAGAATGTTTTTAGAGACCTCAATTAAATCTCACAATCGTAAAAAAGAAGTTGGTGAAAGGTCTTCTGTGTTTGTACACAATTTCTGCCTTGTACATATATTATATCTCCCTGCCTCGTAACTGCATCACTTTCTTCATCGAAGACCTCTTAATTAGAATACATATGATCGTCCTAGTGTTGGGTTATGATACTCATGTTCAGACAGCCTCCCACAAAAAAAAAAGTCTTGCATTTGCGATGAAGCATCTCAACTTTATAATGATAATCTCTTTCTCCATACAAAACCCACACACTTGAATCAGCCATTAGTGTACAGGGACATGTCTTGACCACACATCGGGTATTAGTGTTTTATAGCGACATGTCTTTGCATATACTTGCAAGTTGTGTATGAAAGGGACACAACCCATTAATTTCTTTAAGTCCAATTTCAAGCAAATCTTATCAAATATAAAGGCCTATGATGACGAAGTTATAAGATGGCAAGTGAGTGATGAAGAAATTCACCTCAATGGAGGGCATAGTGATAGAAACATGAAGATCCTTGCCATCATTAACATCTTCCATCATAGTGATGCAATGAGGGCTGTCTATGTTCTGGACAGGGTCTTGACCAGTAGCTATAACACAGCTGAAACAATGTTGCTAGCATGAACACTGAATCCACCCAGAGCACCAGCCATGGCTGATCCAGTGAGGTTCTTGAGCATGTTAAGCTCAACCAAAGCTGTAATTGTCGTTTTCAACACCTTCTTTACCACCTCTTCTTTGATAACAGCCTAAAAAACAACTGATTCCCCCCTTCCTTCAATCCAATTCACTGCTGCTGGCTTCTTCTCTAAGCAAAAGTTTCCTGCAAATTCAATGCGCAACAACCAAACTATAATTACAAAAAAAAAAAAAAAAAAAAAAAAAAAAACACACACACACACACAACTTGAAAGCAACATTTATGAATCTATTAAAAATGCTTCAACTAATAAGTTTTGTGCAAAGAGTGGGGTCGATCTTCTTCTTAACAGATATGCCCATAACATCCATGTCAGGGAAATCACTCTGAAAGAAATCCAACACATTTTTAACTCCTTTGGACACCATGTTCATCCCCATTGCATCACCAGTTCTGCAAGTGAATCTCAAATAAAGATTCTTCCTTGCAATAACACATTAGATGATTTGAAGTCTTCCAAATCTGCTAGATCTGTAAACAACACAACAACAAACATAAACAAAAACAAGAGTCACTTCAAATCCAACAAACATACGTAATTATCAAAACTCGAAAGCAACCCACCAACCTGTTGAAACGATAGCCAAGGTATCAATGAATCTAAAGAGGTTTGGACGAAATAAACACATACCCATTGAGTGCGAGTGATAGAGGAGATGGCAGAGTGTAGTCACAGAGAGGAGCCACAGAGAGAAGACGAGATCACATAGAGGAGTTGTTAGGATACCAATCCTATTTAGTATTTACTTGAGATTAGAATGTCATAGTTAGAACAATATTCTATTTTAGGGAATATTAGCTTGTTTTGAATTAGGAGTTATTGTTTGATTAGAATTAGGTTTGAATTTAACTATGAAGTATTATTTTTGCTTTCAGCTATAAATACATATAATGTAATAGAGTTTAGGCAAGCAATACAAGTTTTATTTTAGTTTATTGGTGGCTGATCCCCAATCAAAGGATCTAGGTGGTTTGATCTCCAATCAAAAAGTCAAGGTCTCTATTATCTGGTATCAGAGCATCATCGATTTTGAGCCAAATTTTTTTTTGTTATTTCACCATTGTCAAAAAAAAAAAAAAAAAAAAAAACTCATCGTCATCAACAACTCCCAGTCACCATCCTAGCAACAGCAACAACAACCGTCGTCCAGTCTCCACTTCTTCATCGCCTCCATCGCAGATCAAAGAAACCCACCTTCATCAACTGACCTTCATCGCTTTCGCAATCAGAATCGATCATCACCTCAGCAACCCACCTTCATCGCTTCAACAACCCATCTTCATCGATTCATAAAACCATCTTCAATCGAAACCACCTTCATCGATTCAGCAACCCGAGACGCCATCCAATTTCAGTAACCCACTTCATTGCCCCATCGCAGCCCTCGTCTACATCGCCCCATCGCAACCCTCGTCCTCATCGCCACCATCGCATCCATCAAATTCAGAGATCGTCCCTTAACTCATCGATTCATCCAATTCTGAGATCGGCCCTTCATCGTTATTTGCACCCATAGTGATTCTCCCCAGTCCGTCCCTTAATCTTCTTTCGAATATTCACACCACACCAACCACCCTATTTATAATGACTGTTGTTGAATTACACGAGAACGTCGATGCGATTACTGCTCGAGTTACTGGGATATCATCCCACCTCCACGCACTTGAGACCACTAATGCTGCTATTCTTGAGGCATTAAGGAATCTCCAGCCATATCGCCCGGCCCCATACGTTCACCCGAAACAACGGCCAATTATTCCTAATTCTGGCAAGGAATCTCCTATTTCTGATGTTGTTATTTCCAAGGCACCACCAATAGTGCCCGCCACTCCAGGGCGCAATCCTGTGCAGGGACCATTCGTGCCACAACAAACAGATGGGCTTGGTAGCAATAATCCTTACCATAAACATCCACCAGCCCATCATCAGAAAGCGGGTATTAATAAGCGTACCCATCCTTCAAATGGCATGTCGCATTTTCCTGTAACCATACCTTATCACCTACCACCAATGTTGCCTGTTTTTCAACCAGTTGTACCTGCTCCACACATTCCAATTCTTCATGCTTACCAACATTATCCTAGAAACTTCGATCCTCATATGTTAAGATCTCCATATGGAACCCCCGCACATACTTTTGGTGCACCACCTGGTCATGTTGGTGCTATAGATTATAATAGAAGCTTTCAGCCTCCACCGAGAGAGCCCAATGCATATGCTGACAATTTTGCTAATCGACGACAAGTTGTACAAGAACATGCTGGTCGTTTAAATAAAATACGGCGCCATCATCGAGCATTCAATTCGAGAGAAAATATTAGCATGCAACAAAGTGGACCAAAGCCTTTTGTGTGGCCTCCTCCCTATCTTGGTCCTAGTCCAGGGCTTAAGGGGGGCCCTTGTTTTTCTGGCCCTACCCCTATGTATCATCATCCAAACGCATTAGGAGGTCCTCATCTTCGCGTTATTCAACATCCTTGGATTTCTGCAACTGCCTCGAAGACGTTGCCTTTGAGGGCTAATATTGTTAAGCAAATTGAGTATTATTTCAGTACTGAGAATTTGCAAAAGGACAACCATTTGATTTCTTTGATGGATGACCAAGGATGGGTTCCGATAACCAACATTGCTGACTTTAATAGAGTGAAGAGAATGACTACAAACATTCCTTTAATTTTGGATGTAATGCATAGTTCTAGTACGGTAGAAGTCCAGGATGACAGAGTACGAAAGCGTGATGGCTGGTCGAAGTGTCTTTTGGCTTCTGGACAGAATACATCTTCAAGTGATCAGACGATGCAAGCCGATGTAAAGGCTACTTTGACAAGGCTTAGTGAGTGCAATGATAACAGTGAAAATGACATCACCGGAGGACACACCACATTTCCTTTAAATAAGGATGCAAACAACGACTTACCATCAAATGAAGGAGTTTCGGACTTTGACTGCTTGAAAAATTCAGAATATGACAATGAGCAGGTCTTGACTTACAGAATAGTTGAAACTTGCCATGGAGAAAATGGGGATTCATACAATATAGTCAATTCCGTGGGTTCAAAAATTGATGCTTTAGAGATTGAAACCAAATTTATGTCTGCATTAGACAAAGATTCAACTAAATTAATTGCTCGGGAACATGTTGGGAAGTTCAATACCAATTTCCGTATCATATCTGATGTTGAAACTGCTGATTTTATTGAACCTAGAACTGGGAGTCTCTCTTGTTTGACAAAGCAAAAGTCAAACTATTCCCAATCAACTAAGCGCCGGATAAACTACTTAATTGAGGCTTATTTGAACGCAATAATAAGCCTGTTACACGATGGCTTAACAAGTAGACCGGCCGTCCTGTAGAGGAAGCTACTTGGGAAGACTACGAGCAGTTTCGTGTCTGTTTCCAGATTTTCAGGCTTGAGGACAAGCCTTGTTTCAGGCGGCGTGGGATGTCAGGATACCAATCCTATTTAGTATTTACTTGAGATTAGAATGTCCTAGTTAGAACAATATTCTATTTTAGGGAATATTAGCTTGTTTTGAATTAGGAGTTATTGTTTGATTAGAATTAGGTTTGAATTTAATTACGAAGTATTATTTTTGCTTTCAGCTATAAATACATATGATGTAATAGAGTTTAGGCAAGCAATACAAGTTTTATTTTAGTTTATTGGTGGTTGATCCCCAATCAAAGGATCTAGGTGGTTTGATCTCCAATCAAAAGGTCAAGGTCTCTATTAGGAATCGAAGAGAGGAGAGAAGATCAAATAGATGGTGAGGAAGAAGTCGAGGAGGTAGAGAGACACGATCGATCGAGAGGAGAGGGTTTTCTCACAGCGTAACTATTTTTCTACCTGACCTAAAAAAAATCAAACACTCCAAAAATAAGTTTTTAGAGGAAAAATTTTCATTTTCCGTGAAACCCCAAAAATCAAACACACCCTAAGATTTTTGCGAAGTTTGTTTCCTTGTGTTTTTTGGCTTATGCATGAATTTAATTGAAATTTATATTACCCCCTATGATTTATATTATATATGCATATAATTTGTAGAAGAGTTTAGTGAGTTTTCTCACTCTCTTATACAGTATTTTGTTTGACTATAATTAGTAAACTGTATTTGTAAAGTTGTTAGATGATAATTGAAGTGAGTTTATAAGAGAATGTCGAAAACTCACTTCAACTATCATCTATGTATTGTGTAGATTAATCTATGGACTTGGGCTAAATTTTAAAATACGTAAATAAGTCTGAAATATTCACAATTTGATGAAGGTTCATGGCGGTTAATTAGACTTTAAAGATTTGAGTGTTTTTATTTTGTTATCTGAAAAACTTGGGTTTTTAAGGAAGAGTGTGAAGAATTTGTGTAAAGAGTTTACGGAACAAGCTTGGAAAGGTTGTAGTTTGGATGATTTTGTTTAACTTATATGATCTGAAATAGGTGAAGTTTTTTTTATGGATTTTGACTGAGAAATAGAATGATGGATTGGTTAAATTCTTGCTATACAACTTTGGGATTTTGATGAGTTTGGCTAAATTATTTGGCAAGTTCAGTTCTGAAGTGATTTGTATTTGGTGTTACTATTGAGGATGAATTTGACTATCTATTTTGACAAGCTGAATTGTGAAGTGATCTATATTTGGTGGTTAAAATGTTGTTCTCAACTACAAAGTGTTGTTCTGTGAGAGGCATTGGTTAACTGTTTATTTTTAGATTTGAGTTTTGAATGAATTATTTGTGATTTATTGTTAAATATTGTTGGTGATTGACGTATTGCATTGAGTTGTTTGGGTTTTGACGTTTAGGGTGTTTCTTGATTGGGAAAAATAAATTAATGAGTGGAGATGAAATTAAGTTGAAGATTGGAAAACTTACTGGTTATGAAACATTTGAAAGAAATCAGACTGGTGGTAGAGTTGTTACTCGAAAAGGGTGTTGAAATTTAGAATTTTATTTATATACTTGTGGAGTGAATAATATGTTTGGGATTAAACCGTATAAATATTTATTCGTTGGATATTTTGGTGAACATATATTGTGTGAAAAATTATATGAATATAGGATTGAATATATTATTATGAAATTAGGGATATACAAGATGAATTGTGATAACATTTGCAATGATGATTTTTTTTTGTGTCATATAAGTTGTTATTAGTTACATTGGAAATAAAATTTGTAAGGATTCATCATTTGATGAGATGAATTTGGGTATATTTGTATTGTTATGCGAATTAGTATTTGCACTATTATACTATGACCCGAATTTAATTGTTATGCAACTTACTAGTAAAAAAGTATGAAATCCTTATACTAAATGGGTTTGATTCCCGCTTGGTTACATGTTTATGAAAGTGTTACTTTCCCCCAAAACAATGAGTGAAAAGATTTATTTATGACTAACAATGTGTCACCGTATAAGAATTTTGAGATCTAGTTGATTTTTATGCTCTTTTCCATAACTCTGAAAATAAAAGTATGAAAAAATGAAAAAAAAAATATGATTTTGGTATACAGGCGTGCTTGTATACTTGGTATATGATTGTATTATGAAGGCTTGCTTGCATACTGGGTACACCATTCCAAGTGAGTTCAGATGTACGTATGATGATATACTTGCCAATGATCAAACTTCAGGTGAAATGACATGACCCTCGATGTGGCGCCAGACTTGGGATATGCACACTCCGAATGGCTTTGAATGCAAGGGAGATACACTTGGGTGAAATGTGTTCAGCATAGGATGAGAGTTCGATGGTGGAAAAGAAGTGAAGTTTTTTGTGCAATAACAAACACATAAATTTTACCCTAACGTGAAATCTGTAATAATTACTCTGTTAGTATAAATGCATGATTGCCTTATAGGAAGAAATTAAATGTTCATTCAAACATTAAATGATAACTACATATCTTCCTTAAGGTGAATTGTGTATTTGTTGATGTTTAAATAATGGTTTATTATGACTATGATTTGTATTTTATTGAAGAGTAAGGCTAGGCAACCAGTTTTTGAAGCCATGTTTTGAAACGAGGCTTATGTGGACATCCACATCACAAACTGATATCATCCCTTCTTTATCACCAATTGAATCCAAACACACCATCCCACCTTCAACATCACAATCACCCATCAGGTTGTAATCATAGAGAGGGGGTTCGACGATGCACCTCATTCATCCCTGCTGCTGCGATACCTCCTCCTCCACTACCAAAGTGTCGCCACCTCCTCCAATTCCTCCAGCTCAATCACGTCATCAGTTTCCTCCCTCTTCCTCCTCTCATGTTTGAATAACACCGATTTCATTGCAACAACAGCCGGTTCAACTACTTCAATTACTCTCATCCCTTGTTTTGTGCACTGAGATTGGTTTGCCTGACCTTTGAGTAACAAACATACAGAGATGTCCTCTTTTCTTTTTAGTTGATAATTTTTCACCACCCAATTCATTCACCAAAATCATCTAACAATTTCAAATCGTTGATCTACTTCTTGCTTCTCTATGTTTTTCTTCTTTGTTGATTTCCACCACACCAACTATAAGCTTGTTCTGTACAACAAAACCCCTCGTGTTCTTCATAGGGCCAATAGAATCCTTCGCACAAACTTTTATTCCATGAAAGCTCAGCCAGAAGTTGCCACAAACAGAGGGAATGGTTGAATTTGGTCTTGTTTGGAGTCCTTGAAATTTGACTAACAATAATTCCTTTGTGTTGTCCTTGGGTCGCATCTTGGGTTTAGTTGTTTTGTTGAAGTGTTTATGCATTTTGTGATTATATAATAGAAGGATAAGAAAGATTGGTGTCATTGAGTATTTTAGTTCATTTTGCTATGAAAGAGTCAACATATCAAATGCCCCTCTCTATTTTGTATAACTAGTAAAACCTTCACTGTAAAGTAAAGTACTAAAGACAATAAATTTATGCCAAGATTCTAGGAAGGAAATTTGAACAAATATTCGAATAACAATGTTCTAGGAATGATTTTGCCAAGAGTACCAACTTCATAAAATATGTTTATGAATAGTTATTGTAAGGAGAAACCAGGTTTTGCAACAGTACCAACTTTACTAAAGAGTAACGAAACAGAGCAAAGAAACATAAAGTCATGAAAAATGGAGAGAGAGATTTACCTAAATAATGTTTTTCTACAAGTGTAAACTTAAGAAGAAAAAGATGTGCCTGAGACCGTCTCTCCCCACCTCAAAAATCAATCACAGCGGTGCAAAACTTGGTTTAAGAAGGGATAAGATGTGTCAGAGACCGTCTCTCCCCGCTGTGATATGACCTAAATATGTATGCTAAGAAGATGTGCCTGAAGTTGCTAATCGCAGATCAACCTGGTTTCCTTTTTCTATTTTGGTTAAATGGAGCACAAGCAAGAATTGAGGCCAACGGTTGGTGATGTGGATGTACACTTCAACATGGCTTCATAACCTGGTTGCAAAACCTGGTTTCTTAGCAGTATTGTTTATTGAAAGTAATTGCTCACACCAGTATTGAAATACCGCCTAAAATTGTATTTATGATGAATATAGATAAACTTGGAAATTTCATCCATTCGTTTCTAACCATTTCGTACAGGATGATAAGTCTACTAACGTTTATGTAGGCTAGACTTGCCATGTATATATATTTACTTTAACTATAATAGGTAACCATAGGTAAAATATATATTTACTTTAAGTATGATAAAACTTATTAGAGGGAGATGTTTGCCTCATTGAGGAACTACATGTCTTTGAATTATTGTTTTCTTGTGTATGTAATTTATTTTATTTACTAGAGATGAAGATACTCATACCAGCTTTATCGCTGACCTAAGTAAGTTTATGCTTATTGGATACGTCATTATTGGGACATAGCTAATAGCCTTTATCGAGTTAGAGAATCTTTGAGGCGGCAATGTTGGTGTTTTATTTGGTGGGCGATCATCGTCGAAAGTTTCATGGTTAAGCGGTTTTTGTTTACTTCAAAATTATAATAAACATTCCATTTGTTGTATTTAAACTTCGTTATTTTCATTATTGGTTTTAAGAAAAATAAATTATTATATCTATAGATGTTGCATCTCCAACTAAATTGTCAAGCTGAAATAAAACAATATCAACTACATTACTTCATTGTTGCATCATGCAGCAATTGGCATCTATAATTCTTCCATGTTGGTGCTATTTCAAAGCCTAAACTGTGTTTTCCTTTCTCAGCTAATAAGGATAATGTCCAGGCAATGCAGTTAAATTCAGTCACATTGTAAAAAAAACTTTGATAACCTCAAATCTTTTAGTAAATTCATTGTTTAGCCTATAAAATTGTGCACTCACATTATGATGATTTAACCTCGATACCATTATTTTATAATGTTATCTAGTAATCAATACATTACTTTCATAACCTCAAATCTAAGCATGAAACCTCAAAATTTGAATTGGTACATTTATCTCTTAATGGGTTTGCAAAATGTCATAGAAACATCCAATTTTTAACTCAACCATCGCGTACTAACTTCCAATATTACAACTTTGATACGTATCTAGCAATTTTTCATTGACATCGATACATTATCCTCTCGATTACATCACAAAGCATTGGATCCCTCAAGAACTATAATGAGACACTTACCTAAAGACATGTTCACAAAACACCTAAAATAACTTTTTATGTCTAGCCTAAAAAATCATGTATCACTGCGTGGTGATTTATCCTCGATGTCCTTATATGATAGTCTTCTACTGACAAAGACCTCAAAGATCTATACTCGGACATTTATCCTCAAACGAGTTTGCCAAATTCCTTTATCCATGTTATAGCCTCCCAATTCGTGTATTCACATAACGGTGATTTAACCTCGATACCATTATTTCTTAGTATAATCTAGTCAATAATGTTTCAAGCTCACATCCGAACATGAAACCTCAAAAATAAAAATACTACACTTACCCTTTAATGGGTCTGCAAAATGTCGTAAAAAACAATCCAATTTAGACTCAATCATTATGTACTAACTTCTAATAGTAAAATTCCGTTACGTATCTCACAAATTTTCATTGAAATCGATACGCTATCCTCTTTTACACCACAAAACATTGGATACCTCGAGAATGATAGTGAGAAAATTACTTATAGACATGTTCACAAAACTCCTCAAATAACTTTCATGTCTAGCCCCAAAAAAAATTTTAATCACTATGTGGTGATTTAACTTCGATCTCATTATATCATAGTTTTCCACAGACAACGATAAACACTCATATACCCTAAACTACTGATACATACGTCAAAGGTCTATACTCGGTCAATAATCCTCAAATGAGTTTGCAAAATTCCTTTACTAATCTCCATGTATATCCTCCAAAATCATGCCTTTCACATTACGATGACCTCGATAACATTATTTCCTATTCTACTCTAGTCATCAAAGTCAGAATCTCAAATCCAATCAAGAAATCTCAAAAATTGAATTAGTACACTTATCTTTTAATGAGTTTCCAAAATGTCGTAAAAAGATCGAGTTTTTTGTCAACCATAACGTACTAACTTCTAATAGTACAACTTCGATACCTATCGTGCAATTTTCCATTGACATCGATACACTATCCGCTTTCTTACATCACAAAGCATTAGATGCCTCGATAACTATAATGAGACACTTATAGACATGTTCACAAAACACCTAAAATAACTTTCATGTCTAGCCTCAAAAATCATGTAATCATTGCATAGTGATTTAACCTCGATCTCTTAATATCATAATTTTTCATGGACAACGATAAACTCTCATGTACCTAGAACCACGATACATACCTCAAAAATCTATACTCGGATAGTTATCCTCAAATAAGTTTGCCAAATTCCTTTAGTAATTTTAATATTTAGCCAACAAAATCGTGTATTCATATTGTGGTGATTTAAACTCAATACCCTTATTTCATATTGTTCTCTAGAAATCGATACATTACTTTCACAACCTCAAATCCAAACATAAAACCTCAAAAACTAAATTGATACGCTTATCTCATAATGAGTTTCCAAAATATCTTTAAAAACTTTCAAATTTAGCCTCAACTATCACGGACTTACTTTTTAATGGTTTACATTCGATACCTATTTGCAATTTTACATGGACATCGACGCACTAACCTCTTTTTCAACGCATTGGATACCTCAAAAATAATAACTAAACACTGAACATTAACGGAGTTCAAAGTACACCTAAAATAACTTTAATATTTAGACTCGAAAATCTTGTAATCACTGTGATAGTTTAACCCGGATCTAATTATATCATAGTTGTCCATAGATATCAATAACCACTCATGTAACTAGAACTACATAACAATGCATACCTCAAAATCTATGAAATAATCCTCACTTGAATTTACCAAATTCCTCTAGTAATTTTCATGTTTAGCTTTTAAAATCGTGTATTCACATTGTGGTGATTTAACCTCGATACCATTCTTTCATAGTGTTCACTGGTCATCGATACAATACTTTCATAGCCTTAAATCAAAACATGAAACTTAAAAAACTGAAATGTTACACTTAAGTCTTAAAGGCTTTCCAAAATGTTGTAAAAAATATCTAATTTTTGTTCAACCATCACACGTACTAACTTCTAATAGTACATTTTTTGAAATATATCTCGCAATTTTTCATTTACATCGATACACTATCATCTCTCTTATACTATGAAGCATTAGATACCTCAAGAACTATACAAGACTTTTACCTATAGACGTGCTAAAAAAGCACCTAATAATTTGCATGTCTAGCCTCAAACATCATGTAATCACTGTGTGGTGATTTAACCCTGATCTCATTATATCATAGTTTTCCGTAGACAACAATAAATTCCATTGTACCAAGAGCCACGATATATACCTCAAAGATTTATACTCGGACAATTATCCTAAAATGAGTTTGCCAAATTCCTTTAGTAAATTCAATGTTTAGCCTAAAACATTGTGCATTCACATTGTGGTGATTTAACCTCGATACCATTATTTCATAATGTTATCTAGTAATCGATACATTACTTTCATAACCTCAAATCTAAACATGAAACCTTAAAATTTGAATTGGTACACTTATCTCTTAATGTGTTTGCAAAATGTCATAAAAAAACATCCAATTTTCTGCTCAACCATCACGTACTAACTTCTAATATTACAACTCCGATACGTATCTCGCAATTTTTCATTCACATCGATACATTATCCTCTTTATTACGTCACAAAGCATTGGATACCTCGACAACTATAACGAAGACTCTTAGCTAAAGACATGTTCAAAAAACACCTAAAATAACTTTTATGTCTAGCCTAAAAAATCATGTATTGCTGTGTGGTGATTTATCCTCGATCTCCTTATATTATAGTCTTCCATAGACAACGATCTCAAAGATCTATACTAAAAAATTTATCCTCAAATTAATTTGCCAAATTCCATTATCTATGTTGTAGCCTCCCAAATTGTGTATTCACATAACGGTGATTTAACCCTCATACCATTATTTCATAAAATAATCTAGTCACCACTGTTTCAAGCTCAAATCTAAACATGAAATCTCAAAAATAAAAATACTACACTTACCCCTTAATGGGTCTGAAACTGTCGCAAATAACAATCCAATTTAGATTCAATCGTCATGTACTAACTTCCAATTTAGATTCAATCGTCATGTACTAATCCTTCAAGAACCATCTCATTTGTTATAGGAGCTTTCTGGACAGCTGCAGTCAAATCAACCCCACTGCTTCCTCGGCCTGTAGTATAGACAACCCTTGGTGCCACGTTGATTATGTGCTTAAGCTGACTTTTT
The DNA here is from genome assembly GCA_963556465.1 of Berberis vulgaris. NCBI lineage: Eukaryota > Viridiplantae > Streptophyta > Magnoliopsida > Ranunculales > Berberidaceae > Berberis > Berberis vulgaris. Next base: position 73,376,635 of record OY747124.1, on the reverse strand, counting down.
GCAACCCTAGGATCCCCCATCAAACAAATGTCTAATTTGTCACTTAGCTACTAATGATCAAGAGCTATTAGAAAATTGTTTACTGTGTAATGGAATGATCCTCTATGCATAGTTAGAGGCAGTTTACATCTAGGATATCAAAGATAATAGACATCAACTTGCAGCCTGATGTGATTACCTTCATACCATCTTTTAGTTTCCGATGAGGGGCACCCACAAGTAATAGAAGTAAAGCCTTTTTAACATCTTCGTGGCCATATATTTGAGGGGCTAAATAGCGTGCTAACTTATTGTAGATGTCACCATCCTCGGACAAGCGTGTAATTTGCTCTTCCTCGTCACCTACAGAAATAACTCCATTAGTTACTAATCTTGTCATTAGTTATCTTACTACTGGCACACACTATCCATTAGGAGATCAAAAGGTCTGAGCTAGCAGTAATAGCTCATGAATCTTGCATAAGCATGTGTTTCACTGTAATTAGTACAAGTGTTCCACAAAAGCACTCAATCATTGCCATAAAAGGAAAACAACATAGTTTTATCAAAAAAAAAAAAGAGGGAAACACCATAGCAAACAAAAGAATGGTGGAATCATTTATCTCTTCCAAAGATAATTATATATTTTATTAATATATATTCCCTAGAAGCAAAGCAGTTATATGGTTGAGCTTTTGGTCGCACTTGTCCTTTTGAAACGCCGTACTAAAGAACATCAGCAGTAAAATAGAATAGGATGGTAAAGTTGAAACAGAAAACAAACACTATCTTTAATCATTCCTAGCAACTTAAGGAACCAAATATTTATACTTACAGAGAGGATCTTCAAGAAACTTTTGATTATTGGTTCCAACATCTAGCATTACTGGAAGTATCTACAATAAAAATAACAGTAAAATGAGAGTACTAGTAATGGTATATGCAGCAGTATTCGAAAGCTGAAAGACATAATATATTGAAGAGAAATAAAGAGAGGGTATATACTATGCGAGGGTTCACACCGGCTGCAGCAACATATATATCGAGTTTCCCGATGGGCATTCCAATTCCCTGAACTCCAAGATCCCCAAGTCCAAGAATGCGGCTTTCGTCTGTCACCACTATCAGTTCAACCTGTAACAAATGGAAGATAAACAAGAAATGTGAAAAGTATTAAAGAGTGCATACAGTAACTGTTCTCATTATGTAACAGTCAATCCCAGAAAATTCATCAACATTCATAAAGGAATGACGATATACTGGTCTAACATTAAATGAGATCATGCAAAAAGTCATATATAGAGATAGTTGGGGAAATTTACCGAAGAGGGTTGTAGCTAGAACATGTACCTGAACTTAATTTATTTACTAGCATTGTGAGCAGTAATAGCACCCTGCACACTTTAGTCTCGCCCAAACCACTACCAAAATCTAGCACTTAATCACATAACATACAGGCAGCAATATAGGACGCTCCAGGGTGTGTTAAGACAGAGTACTCTGTAAAAAACAAAGCACTCTGTCCAGTGCCATTCCTGGACAGATTAGTCACCGCGCAAACCTGCAAGCAACCCGGCTGCTCCTCCGTGGTTTTGGCGCATCAAACCGGTGAATACTCCTGCATGCTCCTGAAGTATTTGCAACTCTGACCTCCAGAGTGCATGACCGCACCATGGAATGATCTCCTGAAACCAGTGACGGTCCAATCTGTCTATTAAGCCTGTCCAGGTCCTCGGCCACCAGCCATGCTGCTCCGCAACCCAGCACTCCCAATTTGTGACCTACATTGATTTACCTTGTAGAGAGCCTGAAAGGTGAGGACTTGCTTGGCTACAGAGATGACTTAAGCAAGGTCATCAGAAGTCAACATTTTAGCATGTCCAAAATCACCTGCAGTTAAAAGATAAACTTAAGTAGCTACAATAGGAAGTATTTAAAACAGTAAACCACTACATATAGGAAGCTTTGCTAATATTATCTTTTTCATACAAAAAACAAGGGAAAACATGAATCACTTACCCAAACGTATATCTACATAACATATAACAAATACCCTAACAAAGAGGAAAAATCACTGACCTTGACATCACGATGAAGAATATGATTCATGTGCAAGTAATTAATCAAGTGCCATGAGGAGTTGAACAAGCCATTTGCAAAGTTTCTATATATAATTCAAATAATTGATTAAACATAAATGATAGTGAAGGCAACAATTCAAGTTTAAAACACAATATGCATTGTTTAATAGAAATGAATACCTCTTCAGGGAAATGAACACCATTGGCTTTCTTTATAGCTTCTTACCTGTACAAAGAAAGGATGCGGCACAACAAAGGTAGTCCAGACAAATAAGCCACAATGAAAGCATCACACCCAATTGGATTGGTCCACCTTTCCTCAAACACTTCAATTAAGCAACAAAATCAACTTACATGTCACCACCCTCACAATAGCCTATAATGATGCATACATAGCAGCCCTGAGAATACAAATATGAACATTGTCAAGGAATGCCCGAATCTACAAGAAAATGTGCGAAGAAAGATGAGATTTTAAGTAGAAATACACAACAATGCCCAATCTACAATCAGTCTAAAATAAATTGGAAGGATAAATAGTGTCAGGTGACACAGATTTTTCAAAGAAAATCAAAAGGGGGAAAAAGAAAATTGTTGAAAAAAACTCAAATTTCTGATAAATTTACAAATCAAGAAGGAAACCTTAACATACTTGTTGGAAACATAGGATTCGAGGGCTCTGTTGACGAGCCATCGACCCCTAGAAGACCAACAAACACATACCCTTTGAGCCATAGCTTCCAAAATACTTCAAAGTCACTTCAGAAAAAGAAAGCAAAACTCTAAGAGGCTGTGGGACTGATTGATTTACTGGGAGAAGAAAAGTCTCACCACCTCATTGAAAGAAAATTTAAACCAACATGACAAAACAAGCCCAAATCTGAAACATACATACCTGAGACTTCCAATTGGCTTTTGCATCCTTCTTCTGCCTACTGAGTGTGGAATCGTCCTTGAATATAAAACCCCAAATCGAAAATACAACAAAACTTATCAGTTTCTACATAAATTCATTGGGGATTCAGAAAAAGAAAAGGAGAGATGGATAAAAACCTGATGTTGGGACGCACAAGTGTAGCCGAGAGGATCTGGGATGTCCCGAATCGAAAGAAAAGATGGGTCGGTGAGATCGATACCCCATTTTCGTGAGTAAACACACCTTGAAGAAGAAGAACAGAAGAAGAAAAAAGCTAACGATCCGCTCGGCGAAGGAAGTTCGTCGCTAGAAATCGAAGAGATGAATTAGGGCTTTGGAGAAGGCGGAGAAGAATTGGAGAGGAGGTGAAGAGGATTCGAGTGAGGAGAGCTCCTTGAGCTTGCTCTTTTTCCCCAAATTTTTTCGCCAAATTTAAAGCGCGAACGCACGTGCAAAACACTAGTATTTAGCCACGGTTTTAAACCGTTGGCAGTTCAAAACACGCTTATACCCACGGTTTTAGCCTGTTGGCCATTATAGCCACTGTTTTTGGCCGTGGCAAATGAACCCACGGTTTCAAACCGTGGCCATGGGGCAGTGATTATAGCCACGGTTTTAAACCGTTGGCAGTTCAAACCACGCTTATACCCACGGTTTTTGGCCGTTGACCACAATATCCACGGTTATTAGCCGTGGCAAATAAAGCAACGGCTTAGAACCGTGGCCATCTACGTGTAGCTAAAAAGGCCTTTTGGTGTAGTGATATTAAGGAAAAATATTTCTCAAAAGATATGCACAATAAACTCTCCTATTTTAGTCACAATAATATTAATATCATAATACCCCCCTCAAGTTGGAGCGTGTAGATCTCGAACGCCCAACTTGCGAAGTAGAAACTCAAATTTCGCTTTCCCCAACGCTTTTGTAAAGATGTCTGCCAATTGAACATTAGTGGAAACATAAGATGGACAAATCATCCCTTCAGTCACTGCATCGCGAACAAAATGACAGTCTGCCTCTATATATGCTTTGTTCTTTCGTGAAAAACTGGATTTTGAGCAATGTACGATGCCGACTGACTATCACAATACAACTTCATACCCTTCGGATGTCGCACACCCAAGTCACCCAAAAGTTGTTTAAGCCACTTTAACTCACACACTGTTGCCGCCATTGATCTATACTTAGCCTCCGCAGACGATCTAGACATTGTTTGTTGCTTCTTGGTCTTCCACGACACAGGAGAACAACCAAGTAACACGAACCATCCTGTCAAAGAACGTCGTGTAAGTGGACAACTAGCCCAATCTGAGTCACACCACCCTTCTAGACTTAGGTCACTGTCAGCACGAAGCAAAATCCCTTGCCCCGGACTCTTCTTCAAATATCTCACGACCCTGAGAGCCGCCTCCCAATGATCCTCACGAGGTTGTTGCATAAATTGTGACAAAATATGAACCGAATATGCAAGATCAGGTCTCGTCACAGACAAGTAAATCAATCTCCCTACAAGTCGCCTATACGGCGCCGGATCCGCAAGAAATTCACCCTTTGCAAGGGCCAAATTGTGATTTTGTTCCATAAGAAATGTCGCAGGCTTTGCTCCCAATAACCCCGTTTCAGAAATTATCTCGAGTGTGTATTTTCTTTGGCAAAGAAAGATTCCTTCTGGATAACAGGCTACCTCTAGCCCTAAGAAATATTTCAAAACTCCCAAATCCTTCATATGAAAGCACATGCCAAGGTAATCTTTAAAAGTTGTCAATGCAACCTTATCATTCCCTGCAATAATCAAGTCATCAACATAAACTAACACGTTGATCTGAGTTCTTCCCCTGCACAACCCAAATAATGAATAATCTGAATAGGATTGCACAAATCCATAATTCTTCAACGCTGTTGACAGTTTTGCAAACCAACATCGGGGAGCTTGTTTCAGACCATACAACGATTTTTTCAACCTGCAAACCATGTTAGGATTTGTATTCTTGAAACCTGGAGGAACCTTCATATAAACCTCCTCACTTAAGTCACCGTGAAGGAAAGCATTATGCACATCCATTTGATGTACCTCCCAAATTTTAATAGCAGCAATTGCAAGAAAAATACGAACCCTCACCATTTTTGCCACAGGAGCAAATGTCTCGTTATAGTCAATTCCTTCCACCTGATGATTGCCATAGATCACAAGTCTTTCTTTGAGCCGCTCTATGCTGCCATCAGACTTATACTTAATTTTATATATCCACTGGTTCCCTAGTGCTTTCTTACCGGGTGGAAGAGTCTCCATTACCCAAGTCACATTGTCTTCAAGGGCTCGTATCTCCTTACCCATCGCATCTCGCCATCCCGGGTCTTTCATTGCTTCTTTAAAATGCTTTGGCTCATGTCCCACTGTCACTGCTGCAAGAAAATTCCTATGTCTCACAGAAAAACGGTCACAATTCACAAAATATGTTATAGGATAGGGCGTACCTGAGGAAGATGAAGGAACAGATGAATTCTCAGATGGACTTATTTTCCGTATAGTATGAGTAACAAAATCACGATACCGTGTTGAAGGAGTTTTGGCTTGTTTTCCTCGCCCTAGCTCACCGTCAGTTTGCACACCTTGCTCCCCCACCATAATCTCCAGCCCCTCATCACGCACGTCCTCCTGTGCGGGCTGCTGCACAGGCTGCACCGCAGCACCCGACTCCCCCTCGAGGGTGGACGCGGCCTCCAACCCCCCCCCCCCCCCTCAACACACACATCACACTCATCGGCACCCTCATCCTCACTCCATGCCCCATCCTCATTGTTCGCCAGCATAGGAGTCACCACATTCCGTGGTTGGTTTGTCGCAAAAGGAAATTCTTTCTCAAAGAACTTCACATCCCTCGATACAAGGTACTCATGTGTTTCTAAATCATACAATTTCCAACCTTTCTTCCCAAATGGATAGCCAACAAAGATACATTTACGGCTCCTACTTGCAAATTTATCACCTTTGTGTCGTTGATTATGAGCATAGCAAAGGCACCCAAATACACGAATAACATCATAAGAATGCACTATCTCAAACAACATTTCATATGGCAATTTAGTCTTAAGTAAAGTAGAGGGTGTTCTATTAATCAAGTGACATGCTGCCAACACACATTCTCCCCAAAATTTGATTGGTAAGTTTCCTTGAAATCTTAATGCTCTAGCCACATTTAAAATATATTGGTGTTTTCTCTCAACCCTCCCATTTTGTTGTAGAGTCCCAACACAAGAAGTCTCAAAAATAATTCCATTATTTTGAAAATAATCATGCAAACAATTAAACTCGGTCCCATTGTCACTTCTCACACGTTTTATTACTTGTTCAAATTGTCGTTCAACCATGGCAACAAAATTAAGAAACATAGATTCAACTTCCATTTTATTGCATAATAAATATACTCAAACCTCTTAAAAAATCATCTACTATTGTCAAAAAATAGGTAGCCCCACAAGAAGAACGAGCCTTGTAAAGCCCCCACAAATCCAAATGAACAAGTTCAAAAATCCTACCAGCTTTATTCGTACTCATGGGAAAACTAGATCGAGGTTGCTTTACACGCGGACATACATCACAAGCTTTATTATGTTTCCTACAAGAATGGCTCACAGCCGGTATCATCTTCAATATTTTCTCCGACGGATGCCCCATTCGTTGATGCCACAACTCGAACGACGAATCACCATCCACTGTCAAGACCTTCACTTGAGGAACACCACGGAAACAATAAAGTCCATCCAATCTTTCACCCGCTCCAATCACCTTCCTCGTCGGTTGGTCCTATATAACACAAATATTATTAGTGAATTGGACAACGCAATTGGATTCATCGATTAATTGAGTCACATAAATTAAATTGCATGTTAATTGTGGGACATAAGGCACATTATCAAGCTTCAATCCTCCTGGCAACACGACACTCCCCTCTTGGTTTGCTTCTGTCGTGTTTCCATCCGGCAATCCCACCGGGCAGTGTTTCACCTTTCTCACATTTCTCAAAATAGATAAGTCACACGTCACATGGTTCGACGCTCCTGTGTCGATAATCCAACTAAAATTATTGTTCTTACCATACAGTCGATCTTTTGTTTTGGCCAAGTTCAAAAAATCAAGAAGTTGCTGCAGTTGCGTTGCTGAAACACCTGCAAGACCCGCTGCTTCGGTCGCACCCGCCAGCCCCTGTAAGTTCCCTGCCTGTTGCCCAGACGAAGTTCTAGCCCCGCCAGTTTTATTTGCACGGACAGGCGGTGCACCAGACCCTCTACCACGGCCAGAACCTGCACGCCCACCTCCTCTTCATGTCCGTCCTCCACCACGACCCGGTCCCCTTCCTCCGCGAGGTCGGTCCCCCCACCATTCGGGGAACCCGTGTAATTGAAAGCAAGAGGATTCATCGTGGCCGTCTCTATTACAATGATTGCAAAATTTGTCAGTATTATCCACAAAACGAGACTTACCACGCGTATCAGGCTGAATTGTGAAGGCCATGATACTATCTCGTTCTTCCTTGGATGAGGACAACTCTCCTCCACGCAGTCTTTCCGCTTGAATCACTTGTTGATATGCTCTATCAAGCGTCGGCAATGGCTCTTGTCCAAGCAAATTTGTTCGAATGGAAGCATATGCTCCATCGAGGCCGATATGAAAGTGATGTAGATAGTCCTCTTCTCTCAATTTTTCTACCTGCGTGACTATGCTACACGTGCAACCTCCACACTTACAAACCGGCACCTTCACATATGTGGTCAGTTCGTCCCAGATTTTTGACAAACGACCAAAATAAATTGCTACAGTCTCGGTTTTTCCTTGCTTGCACTCCCCCAAGGACGTTTTTAATTGACATATACGAGTGCCGCTTACCACACAAAACCTGTTTTTGAGATTGTTCCACAGGAGTTGTGCATCATCATATTCTCCAAGTGTCGACCGAACAGACGGCTCAATGGTGTTGGTCAGCCATGACACCAACATCGAATGCACAGCTATCCAATCCTCAAGTTTCTCCTCTGTTGTGGGCTTCGGGACTGTCCCTTCCACAAAGCCAAATTTCCTCTTCGCCTTTAGCGAGGTTCAAATTGCCCTCGCCCATTCATCGTAGTTCTCACCACGTAATTGAATCGGGGTAATGATGTTGCCCGGACCGTCACTCGATCCAAGGAAATACGTCATATCCACCTTCTTGTCACCATCTCCTTTCTTTTCTCCCTCTCCGCCAGCCATGATCTCTCGTGGAGGCTATAGTACTGAGAGAAAAAAAAAATTGTGTTTGCCCTAAGATCTCCCTTCGCTCTTGATACCATGAAAAATTCTCACAAATTCTCCACCCAATTTCTCTTCCTCTTCTCATTCACAATAATGAAGTATATATATTACAAAACATTGCCAAGAACCTTGCTCTCCAAGGCTCGGTTGATCTCCTAAAGATCCTCCTAATCACAAAGATATGATCTCCTAAAAATCCTTCTAATCACAAAGATATATTTACCTAAAATACAAAGACTATATTAAGGAAAAATATTTCTCAAAAGTTATGCACAATAAACTCTCCTATTTTAATCACAATAATATTAATATCGTAATAATAACTTCAAGATATGTGTTCTTCAACAAGCAGAACCTCAATGGTATAAAACTAAAAAGGCGTCCATTAAACACAAAGTCTCATGAACAAAAATCCTTTCTCGACCAATCCTTCGATCTATTTATTCGTGTAATAAAATGAATACTTCATGTGAATTGCAAACATTGTTGAACAAGCCTTTACTTTGGTATAAATCTAAATCAATTGAATGAATATTTATATCTTTAAGTCAATCGAGGCCCCAAACACATGCAATGTACAACTCTGCTTGTAACTTTTTTTGTGATTTTTCCCTTCAATCTTATTTTGTCATGGCTAAAGTCTGGTTATTTTAATTAGCCAGTAAATTTCATACTTATATAGCAATTGGTGTAGCAACTAGACTTATGAACTGTGGCCAAGTGAAGCTAATGATGTACAAAAAAATTGAGTTATGCCATATAATCACTAGTGACCTGGAGTATGGAGTACGAAAGATGAAGACAAAGGGAAATAGGGGAAGATTATGGTAGTCATATTTTTTTTATTGTTTAGAATTATTTGTTAAAATGTTAAAGATTGATATTTAAGATATGTGTCTAATATGTCATTATATGATTTGTATAGAGATGCATTTGATGAGGGATCCCAAAACTCTTAGGCTCCTTCATCAAACCATAGGTTTCGACTAAGATTTCCTCAAAGAGACTACGAATGAGGGGGTAAACGCTAATTATGAGTATGTAAAGCAGTTCCCAAAAATCTAAACACGTACTAGTTTATACTGAAACCGAGGACGAGAGGAATGTTGTTTTGTATTTATAACAAGGGGTTAGAACAAAAACTGACCAAATATCACCTGAGGAAGGGAAAAGAGTCGGTGTAAAAAAGGATTTAGCATCCATCCCTTCTAGTGAACGTGAGTACCCATCCCTTCCAGTGAATGTGCTTTGATACGCATTGGGTAGACATTTTATGACCTGCAAGCCCCATCTGGTGATCAAAATAGTGCACCTCTATTGGAGATTAAGGGTTGTAATGGACCATGTTTTATTCAAAATCTGATTCCATTTTATAGGTTTTAGAATAAAGTTCGATTTGGATTCGGAGTTATAAAAAAATTAAAAAATATATTTGGATTGCTTAACGGATTGATAAGAATCCGAACTATATATTTTTACAATTTGGCTTGAAATTTTATGAGTTATGGATGTTTTTATATTAAAAGATTTAGTTGTTTTTGTCATTTTAGCTCCCAACTATAAATATGTTATTTTTTATTTTATTTTTAACAAAAATTACAATTATAAGTGATTTTGAATCGGATTTGAATTGTATCTGGATGGGAGCACAAGTTATCTGATTTGTATTATTAAATAAAAATTTAGACTGGATTGAATTCAAATTCCCTTTGATGAGACATCAAACAGTCATCCACTTACATCCGAACATGTGGGACAGATCGGCGCTAATCATAAAGGCAAGAACTGACCAAGCCCAAACCAGGTCAAACCTAGGCCCAAGTTAATTACTATTCAGCCCGTAAGTCAGATGCCCAAACCCAGATTATGCAAGACCAACTTGGCGAAGATCTTGGAGTTTGGCCCAAGAAAATAAGGCTCGAATATTGATCTCTGGACTATAGCAGGCCCAAGGTCCAATTGCACACCTCTCGGTTCAATCAAGCATTGGGTCTTAAAGAGAGTCAAGTGCCAAAAGAGAATTAGTCATGAACGGGTAAAATTCTAAGCGAGATCTCCTTCCTCCATCACGCCTACAACGGTAGAGTTAATGAAGGAGTGAATCACTCATTAAATAAGGCGAACAAAATGGATGAGAAAGGTACACACATGTTAACCCTAATTTTATAGGTTTATCTCTATCCTTGTTCAAACACCTGACTTTAGCATCAAAATGCCTTTGGCTACAACAACGGTGGTCTATGGTTCAACGTTATTCGTCTTTGCCAGTCAAAATCAACATGGACGGATTTGGACGCTTCAGTTTAGTGTCGTCCGTGGGGAGAACAATGGTTTTCCTTGAAGCAAAACGTGAACTCTATTGAACTAACAGAGTCTCAAAACATGGTCACCGACACCATATCCGTAGCTAACAACAATAACTCCGAGCCCACCGACGCTCCGGTCGATGAAGCTCTAACACAGAGCCGAATCGATCCAATTGCAGAAGTAGAACAACCGCAAGGCCCCGCCACCAAAGCGGCCACAACAAACCCCACATAGATCAGATTCTGCTCAACACGAGTCATCTCACTTAGGTGGTCGAGGGACTTACCCTGTCATGCCCCGATTTTTAAACAATCTAAATTAATGGATTGTCTAAAAACCAAGGCATGACAGGAACAATTTAAATGGTACAGTCGTGAGGCAATATAACATATAATAAACTTCCTTAAAATTCTTCCTCTTAAAATGAGGTCCACAATTATCATCCTTAAGCCACAAAATAAATCATAAAAAGGAATTACATTAACCAATCCCCAAATAAATCTCTAACTCAAAATCCGAGCATCTATAACTAATCCCTACATCTGATTACCTAGGAAAATAAATAAAATCGAGATTCTAACAAAATGTGTCGAATCCTCAGCTATCGCCACACAACTAGAACCACCTTCACGCTCCAACTAACCCTGATAAGTCTCTAGGGCTACGCACAGTAAGAACGCACCCAAATTTATAAAACAATACAAAATTCGGGTCAGTATATTAATACTGGGGTGAGAAAACTTACAAATTAAGTCACAACTACACAATTAAATATCCTTAAAAAAATATGCATTTCACCTTGAGGAAAACATGTAGTTCTCATTCGAAGATCGACTGAGCTGTTAGTTTCTTCCTTCAAGGCTATCCTAACACATGCTAAAATAATCCATGCATACTTTCATGTTATGATAAATTCAAGGTTTTATTTATTTTCCTAGTTTTTTTTTTTAGTTTCTTTTCCACAATCGCACTCTCCTCCTGTGTCGAACACACCTCACCTAAGTGTGTCTCCCTTCCATCGAAGCCACTCAAAGTGTACATGACCCAAGTGGGGTGCCACATCGAGTGTCATGTCATCTCACCTGAAGTTCGATATATGGCAAATATTTCCTAAATACTACACATACTACCAAACTCACATGGAACTGCGTACCGATATGCAAGCAAGTTTGCATACCCAAAATCATATCACATATACAAACAAGTTTGTATACTAAAATAATTCTTTTTTTCACATTTTTTTTTCGGAGTTGAGGAAAAGAACATTACTAAATATTTATCCATCCACGTCTCATGCTTGTCAAGTTTTTGAAATTAAAGATGGGTTTTTCCCAAATCAATTATCAGCTGAATTTGAAAAAAAAAATATTTATGTTTGCAATCACCAATGAAAGCTCAGTCGAACCATTTGTTCAGCAAAATCGTCCAGAGGAACCTTTTGGTCCAAAATAAGAAATGTTTCATAATAGATTGACATGCATGCATAGACAATTCACTTAGCAGTAGCACCACAATTCTATTCTTGGAATGTCATCCTGCCATTCGGGACCAAAGAATTAGGCTAGTCCGAGTCTAGTGCAGTAGTTAAAAAAGGAACTCTAACATGGGCTGGTCCTGACTTTTGCTGAAATAGTCCTCCAAGAAGACGAGATTTTGAAATTTCTAACCGATTTAAAAAGTATCAGTTCTCCAAAACATGTACTTCCCTAATACTTGGAGAAGAAAGAAATTTTAGTGGTTGAGGGATATTTTCAGAAATGAGTGCCTCAAATTCCCCTGTATATAGATCCATATTAAAACTAAATTAAAAAGTATATTATTCAATGATTTTGTTAGAGACAGAAATGGGAAGTTACCTCAGAAACAGCCAAAATGGAAAAGGAAACCACCACACAGGGGCGCAATATCGGCTAGGTAGTCGTCCAATGTGGCACCAGGCTTGAGGAAGAAGCCACTCATCAAAGCTATTGTCCCAAAAGTTGCAACGCAGAGGACAATAGCACTGACATAACCCCAAGGAGTGTTCAACTTGGTAGATTCAAATTGCAGGTCCATTTCGGATTTAGGTTGCACCACACATACCTAAAAGATCCTTTCTACACGTTTTGTATACAGTTAGAGTTACCAAGTTTCCAGGTAGATAGGCAGACTAGAAACCATTTTATTAGAAAAAATATATAGAAGTTGCAAGAATAAAATTCGCAACAAGAAATTATAGCTTCTCAAATCTTTACTAGGCCAACACCTCTAAGAGCAGAATTGACCAACATCTTTGAGAACCTGACACTTGGAACAACATAAACTGGTTCTAATAATCACCAGTAGATAGATGTACTCAATAAGCATAAAGGCTTTATGACAATTACATGGAGCTTACGATTTCGTTGCTGAAATTTGGTCAAGTCAAGCTCCCAGCCATCAAGCCTAATGTCACAAAAATTGGAAGTTTTGACATTTCTAGCTGTATCAGATGTTAACACTTTACATTTCAAAACACGTAGTACTTCAACTGATAATATTTTTTGACGTGGTTAGAAATGTCAAAAAAGTATCTGATTCAACTGATTTTTTGTGACGATGATCTTTAACTCGACACCGCATATATGTAGGCACGTGAAAATGTGTCAAATGAGTGCAAAAAATGAGTACAACAATAAGTCGTTTCAAATATGGAATATCGATCAATAGATTCTGAAAAGTAATTATTCTAAAAGATAATCTTCCACGTCAAAGTCAGTAATAGCATCTAACTACTTCAATGGTTAAAGGTAAAAGAAGCAAGTACCTATTGTGTAATGTCATTTGCTTTTTCCTCCATGAACCGTAACACAACTTCCTTGCCTACTGCTTCATATAACTTTTTCTCCAATTTGGGTATCACTTCTTCAATGGGTTTACCAAATTCCAAATAAAATGCCTTTGAACATCAGTTGCAAATAATGTATCATATCCAAAACAGCTTTTGAGCTGCACTAGAAGCAATTGATGATTAGCTTGAGTGATTGTCATGAATGGTATTATAATAATGTGCAGAAGGAGTGTTAAACTTCCAGAATAGAGTGCCAGATATTAAAAATCACAACTAATAACTTGACATCAAATTAACAAAAAAGAAAAGTAGAAACACGAACAAATGAAACATCATACTCAATACATCTACCACAAATTCAACATCTAGTTCATTCTAAAATCAATTATTCAATTGCAGCGAAATCTTCAATCACCAATAATGAAATACCTAGAAAATTCGAACCAATTTATACAGAAAACCAAAAGGCCAAAAGAAGAAGGAGGAATAACAGAACTGAAGAAACAAGAATCACAGAACTGATCACAGACACGCAAGAGAACGGATCGCAAAATTAGTCGCAGTAGAATTGATCGCGGTCACCACCACGACTTCTCCTATCTGGTTCTCCTCTAGCAGCAAAACTGATCGCAGCAGCCACGACTTTTTCTATCTCGTTCTCGTCTTTCTTGCCTTTCCACTTCCTTTTTCTTGCCTTTTCACTTCCTCCTTCCGTGTGAATATGAACAGCTTTAGGGCTTAGGTTGGGGACGTGGTAGTCATGGAGCTGCAAAGATAATGCACTAAGCGGAGCGAGACTCTTTTTTAGAGCACTATTACGGTGCCTGGTCCAAGGCGCCTTTTGGTGTTGTAGATGTGCATCGAGATATGAAAACATGCACTGTAAATTGAAGGCTCTTTTATGGTTTCGCGGGCTGTTTGTCTTTTTAGTTAGTTAAATTTGGGCAAAATAAAAAGTGGAAGACACATTCTAAAAGCCAGTCATGATTTTTCCAAAAAATTATCAGATAATGACTTAGTTGCAACCAGTGCTCTATTTATGTCATCAAAATAAATTATGAGGACGTGTGTATTAAACAAGTCGTATAAAAGATCAACAACTGACCCACTGCTCAAATGTATGACCCTATGAGGCAGACTAAGAGATCCATGAAGGAATCTAAAGGAACCACCCCCAAATGAAGGACATTGGCCCACACAGCCCTCACTCTAGGGTATTATTGGCCCAGGATGCAGAAAGAGGCTAAAGATTTGGTCCGAAAATGTGACAAATGGCAGAGGTACGCCACGTACACACATATGCTCGCACAGAACCTGGTCCTAATGACCAGTTCATGGCCCTTCGCAAAGTGGAGGATGGACATCGTAGGCCCACTCCCCACCTCTAAGAAGAAGAAATTTCTCTTTGTGATTGTCAACTACTTCACCAAATGGGTAGAGGTAGAACCACTCTCCAAGATTGGAGAAAATCAGATTGAGAATTTCCATTGGATGTCCATCATCTGTAAGTTTGGAATCCCGAAAAACATTGGTTAGTGATAACGGGACAATTTGAAGGCCAAAAAGTAAATAAAAAATAAAAAATTGTGCTGATCTGAACATCAATCACCATTGTTCAGCACCGGGACATCCTCAGACCAACGAATAAACAGAAGTCACCAACCGAACAATTTTTTAAGCAATTAAAAATAAACTTGAAGCAGCCAAAGGGCTCTAGGTTTCTGAATTCAAGCATCCTCTTGGCTTATCAGACCAAAAAAAAATGACTCCAACTGGAAAGACACCATCCGTACTCACCTACGTGTCCAAGGCAATGATTTTAGTGGAACTAGGGATGCCAACATTCAGAATGGAGGAATTCAGGGTGGAGGACAATGATGAAGCTCTAAGAATTGGAATAAATCTGCTCGAAGAACGAAGAGATGAAACTTCCATCAGGATAGTGGTCTACCAGCAGAAAATGACCTAGTACTACAATAAGAAGGTCAAGCCTCAAGAATTCAAAGTTGGTGATTGGGTGCTCAGAAAAACCCAGTCAAACATGAAAAATCAATGAGATGGCAAATTGAGCCCAAACTAGGAAGGGCCCAATAAGGTGTCAAAAATCAATAGGTCGGGAACCTATTGCTTAGAAAACCTTAGTGAAGATAGTCTAAAAAAACCATGAATGTAGAATAATTAAGAAAGTATTATCAATAAAGGTACTCACTTTAAAAAAACTCCATTTCATATACAACTGTACATGTAGGGGCAAGCCTAGTTCGACCAGGGGACCACGATAGCGCAAAACGGCCAAACCTAGTCCTATTCAGGATGACAACAACTTACCGCATCTAAGTGACCTAGTCTGTCTAAAAGACCATGATGGCGCACAACGGCTGAATCTAGTCTTTTCAGGATGATGAAAATTTGACACATCTAAGTAACCTGATCCGACGAGAGGACCACGATGGCGCACAACGGCTGAGACTAGTTCTATTTAGGATGTCGACAACGTGTCGAATCTAAGTGTGAGGAACCGTGGTGGTGCACATCGGCAAAGTCGAATCCTATTCAGAATAACGACAACTCGCCGCACTTGGGTTGACTAAAAGGCCATGATGGCACACAACGGCCGAGTCTGATCCTAGTCAGGATGTCGACAACTCAACTCATTTAAGTGACCTAGTCTGTCTGAGGAGCCATGGCAGTGCACAACAGCCGACTCTAGTTTTATTCAGGAATGCGACTACTCGCCGCACCCAAGTAACCCGGTCCGACCAGAGGGCCACAATTTCAAACAACAACCAAGTCTAGTCTTATTCAAGATATTGACAACTCGCTGCATCTAAGTGACCTAGTCCATCTGAGGAACCACGGTGGTGCACAACGGCCAAGTCTAGTCCTACTCAGGATGATGACAACTCCCTGCACCTAAGTGACCCAATCTCTGCAGCTTAAGTCATTTTCAGGATTAAGTTAGCTTATATTACGAAATCTTAGTTCTTTTGGACCAAGGTTATTTTTTTACAGCTTAAGTCCTCTTTAGGATTAAGTTAACGTATTCAGAAGTCTAGTTCGTTCGGACTAGGATGACTTCTTGTAGCTTAAGTATCCTTTAGGATTAAGTTAGCTTCTATTATGAAATCTAGTCCATTCGAACCAAGATGATTTCTCTACATCTTCAGGATTAAGTTAACATATTCAAAAGGCTAGTCCGTTCGGACCAGGATGAATTCTCTGCAGCTTAAGTCCCTTTAGGATTAAGTTAGCTTCCATTATGAAACCTAGTCCACTCAGGTAGAGATGGATTTTCTACAGCTTAATTCATATTCAAGATTAAGTTATCATATTATGAGGTCTAGTATGACTGACCAGGGCGACTTCCCTGCAGCTTAAGTCCTATTCAAGATTAAGTTAGCTTATATCATGAAACCTAGTCCGTACAAACATAAATGGTTTTTTATATAGCTTAAGTCTAGTCCGCTCGAGCCAGCATGATATCAGTCCAAAACAGCCCTAGTCTGGGCTAATATGATTTGTATTATTCAAATCTAATCTAGTCAGACATATTATTAAAACAAGAGCACAAATATGGACAAGAAAAAAAAACTTTATTTATTGAGTAAAAGGTTTTACAAAGCTTAACCGACTAATCAAAGCAAAGGCTTATGCATAGTAAGCATCAAAGCTTGGTTGAAAGGAATTTTGAACGAAGATGTACCAGAACACATACTAGGAATCTGCTCCACCAGTCTGTCTTCTGGATGAGATTCCAAAGGCGCATCTAAAGAAGAAGTTGCAGGTGCAACCTCTGAAGGATGGCAGATAAAGTTGTCAATGTTATATCTGAAAGATGGCAAAAGAATCTGCAGGTGCACTTCCTACTGGATACAAACTCAGGATCAAGGAGGTACCTTTGACTTCTTCTCCACAAAATAGAGATAAGTTTGGCAACACTTGAAAAGCAATTGGGAGCACACCCAAGTGAGCATGATCCTTCAAAGTGCAAATCCTATTAGGATTCATCGCTACAAATTTCAGGATATGCATAGACTCCGACGACAGATCCTCACCTTTTGCCCCTAAAGAGAATAGGGCAAAAGAACATTGAAGAGACTCCATTAAGAAAGACGAAGGTAAACTTTGCAGACAATAAATAAAGCATGATCCAACCAAGTCAAGCTTATATAGACACGGTGTTTGGGGCAGCCAACCACCCAACAGCCGCATCAACGTTAAATGCTACACTAAAGCCGAAGAGATGTTGAATTCGATTATCGATACACTACTCAAATTCCTACTTAATGAATTAATGGACCTGCACGCGCCCCAACTAACTAAGGGGAGTAATTGATGAGACATCAAACAATCATCCGATCACAGCCAAACACGTGGCACAGATCAATGCTAATCATAATGGCCAGAACTAACCAGGTCCAACTCAAGCCCAAGTTAATTACTATTCAACTCGTAAGTCAAGCGCCCAAACCCAGATTATGTGAGCCAAACTTGGAGAAGATATTGGAGTTTGGCTCAGGACAGTAAGGCTCAAATACAGACCTCTGGACTATAGCAGGCCCAAGGTCCAATTCCACACCTCTTGGTCCAATCAAGCATTGGGAACTAAAGATAGTCAAGTGCCAAAGGAGAATCAGTCATGGACTGGTAAGAGTTTAAGTAAGATCCCATCCCTCCATCACGCCTTCAACGATTGAGTCAATAAAGGAATGAAACACTCATTATATAAGGTGAACAAAACGGATGAAAAAGGTACACACATGCAACTCTAATTTTATCAGTCTATCTCCATTCTCGTTCAAACACCTGACATTACTATCGAAGTGTCTTTGGCCGCCACAACAGTGGTCTCTGGTTCACCGTTGTTCGTCTTTGCATGTCAAAATCAACAAGGACGCATTTGAACGCTTCATCCTATATCCTTAGATTCGAATTCTAATTTCAAACAATCCAATCAGAATCTGATTCGTTTGCACTGGTAGTGGAGATGCTCTGAATACAACACATCATTCTTTGTTTGGTTAACCACAAATCCGCCGTATATGAAAATGTATTTGTTTTATAAAAGCATTTCCAAAACTAATATATTGTCATGTTCATTTTCAATATGCTTGGTGGTGAATGAAAAACATCTTACAATTTTATTTATTTATTTATTGTTGTCTTATTATATGCAAAATAGAACTTGTCAAAATTTATATGTTATTCATCCATAATAAGATCATATGACATACACATAACATAAATGTGGATTAGAAAATAAATGCTTCATAAAATTAAAATCTTTTGCTATAAATTCTTACATATATGGTAATTATAGCAAATCAATTTTTTTTATATATAAAAATAAGTTTTATATGACCTGTCAAGCACCCGCAAATCAAAAAATCTAGAGAGCCAGGCTCGCGGCTGACCAGCCCGATACCATCCATCATCCTAGAGATGCTGAAAATTGCCCAATCTCTAGGGTGATGGATGGTATTGGGCTGACCTGGCTCTCTAGAAAAACTCCCCGGCAAGACCAACAGTTGCAATTGCAGTGGCGGCTCCAATCTAAGCGGTGGGTGGTGATAAATATAAACAATAAATAGTATTAGTTGCTTTTACGGAGAAACGCCGAAACCGCAAAACTAATGTAGTAACGTCGTTGTTGTGAAAACAACTGTGTCTCGTTCACGCATCATTGTCAGTTTCCGTTGTTGTTTCTAAACTGTCTACAACGAAGATCTCGTAATCGGATCTCCTAAACCCCCGAAATCCAGCGAGCTTCTCTCTCCTTACTCACCAACTCACTCCATTCCATCTTTTGCTGCCTCTATCATCCAATTCACTTCAAATCAATTGTTACGCTGCTTTGCTTTTCGGAAACACTGCTGTGATCGGAGGAGCTTGTATTTTATTGTAGGTTGAGAAGAGATACCTCAAAACATTTGTTCTTCAAGGTCAGTTCATTGATTCTAGGGTTTTGAATTCAATTTCTTCAATATCGAGGCGTTTTGATTTCTAGGGTTTTGATTCATTCATCTCTGTGTATAATTGATTGATGTGAGATCATTGAAAGTAAACGAGCACATTTGTTTTGGTTCTTTTGATTGCAAGGCAAAACCCAGTAAAAGAGAACCAAAGAGTTAATAATTGAAAAGTTATATATGCCGCGTAGTAGGTCAATTGACGAAGAAGCCGAGAAATTTACAGCTTCAAATACTAGCAAAGACTTAACATTTCGATTATTGAAGGTCGTTACATGTCTGGTCATATTCGTAGGTGGTGTGGTTTTTGGTTTGCTAGCAAGTGCACATGGTACTGGATACTTTAGAACACAGAATGAATTGTTCTTTCCAAATGATAGTCACCCGGTTATTCATCGCAGTAATATTACTTGTTTAAGTGTAACCACCAAGTGTGAAAAGGAAGATCCGTTAAACTTTACTAGGTTCGTCAACCCAGGTCCTGCAAGACATATTATGACAGATGAAGAACTGTTCTGGAGGGCGTCAATGGTGCCGGTGAAAAAAAAATATCCATACAAAAGATTGCCTCAAGTGGCATTTATGTTCTTAACACGAGGGCCACTTCCCTTTTCGCCACTATGGGATCGGTTTTTTAAAGGCCATGAGAAGTTCTTTTCAGTTTACGTGCATGCAACTCCAGGATACGAGCTCAATGTTTCAAAAGACTCGGCGTTCTATGATCGTCAAATCCCAAGTGAGGTACAACATTTCTTTCCTCGTGATTTTTTTATTTTTTATTTATTTTTATTTTTATTTTTATTTATGCATATATTATAGAACATTAGAGTTATTTATGGAACAAATACCTTGATTTACCATGCACTATTGTGGTAACTTAAGGTCTAGGCAGTATTATCAAGAGAGGGATAATAATAATAAAAGGGAATGCATCATACCCCACCCAGTGTGAAGAAATTAAACATTAAATATAAACATGTGCATGAAAGAAAGAAAGAAAAAACCCTATATTGGATGATCTGCTAATTGTAGATTATTCAATGATTTGAAAAGTGAAGACCTTGATTATATTGGTGTCGTAAGCATGGTGTATATCATGCTTGCGTATGCTTGTCGTATGCCATTGCCATAGCAATATTAAGTTATGGGTTTGGGCTGACTTAATGTAAATACAATTCCCAATGACAGCTAATTATATAATTAGAGGTCGTATTGTGATGGATGTAATGGGGTTTTGTTGGCTATGTATTCCTCTCGGGTCTCCTTCAAGGGTGTTTGTTCCCAAGATTTAGCAGTTGATGAGAGCTCCATGAATTCTTGTTATTGTCTTTGCGCCTCTTGGATTCCATTTTTGTTTGTTCTTTCTTTAGTTTGAATAAATTTGGTTGAATCTTCAAAAAGAATGTTAGCTATATAATTTTGAGATAAAAACCAAAACAAAGTGCTTGTACATATTCGCACCCACTAAGTGTAGCAAGCATGGTGGATGGTGCAAACCATCATAAGTCATAAGCAACTCCAGAAATATTGAACTTGCCACCTATAGCTATTCAATGCTATAGCTTTACTAAAATGAAAGGTTCAATCGCGATTTGCGCGATGGAACAAAAAAAGTCAAGGAGGAGATGGGCGTGACTTGTGATTTTCAGCCAAAGGATTGGTTGTGGGGCACAATTTTTATAGCTATGAAGGGCGCCATATAGGGAGAGCGCAATGTCAAAATTTTCAAGAATGAGAAAATGGAGCTTGATTAGCTTGAGCGTTCAATCAAGCAGAGAGCCAGAAAGTGTGGTTATAAGTAATCACTTGGGACATTTGTTTTTTGTGAAATTATCTCGTATTTATTGTACTCTGCTCTTTGCTGTTTTCGTTTAATCTTTTTTTCTCTCATCCTTGTGAGCTTGTACCCCAAAATGGAACATGTGAGGTACATGTTATAATTCAAAACGCCTCCAAATTTCATTTAAGGGTCAGAATTATTTGGCAAATCCCTAGATGATCTAATGGTTTTTAAAATAAAATAAAATAAAATAAAATGAAATTAAAAATACACATGCACACTGACACATAATGCATCTTCTTCATCTCATTCACTAGACTCTTCTTTACTCCATTAAACCATCAGCTTTACCAACCAACAATCACCACTTCGCGACCATAAAACAACCACCGACGCACCAATTAACAACTAAACCACCTCCACTGCCATCACTGAATCATCCCGCATTACCTCCATCATTGTACCACCATGACACTGTATCCGTCTGTCCACCCTCCATTATTCATGCCAACTTCATTCATCTCGATTCACTTTCCTCTGCCCAACCCACCTTCAGTGCCAAAGAACGTATGAGCAAGACCTGTAAGGGAGATAAACTGAAGAGTGGAAGAAGATAAGATGGGAAGAATGTGATAAAGCCCTAACAATGGGTCTTGCTAATCTACTGATTTTCGTCCAAAATGTCTCGAATTTTCTTAGGTTTTGCATACTCATCTCAAGTCATTGGCGAACATCTTATATGCTCAAACATGTCATGCTAGTTCGGCAGAGTGCAAGGTGAACATTGCTGAAGTCTTGCTCGAAAAGTTCCCTTTGAAAGAGCAGGTGGTTGTGCTCAAGAGAAATGTGAAGAATTGAGGCATTCAAAGCTTGAATTGTCAAATAGATGGGGGTGTGGGAAATAGGAAGAGGGGGGAGGAGGGGGGTGGTGAAGGGGTGTGTCACTGCTGGTGGTGCTGCCGTGCTGATGAATATTATGGTTTTGGGTGTTTGACGGAGAAAGGGGGGTGGTTGTTGTTGAAGAAGAAAGGGCCAACCATAGATATTCTCGTGATGCATTGTACTCTAATGTGTTTTCCCATTTGATTTGTTTTATTTGATTGTATTTTTATCACCAATAGATGTCTTTGCGATCTGTGAAATATATTCAGTGGTTCAATTGATTTTGATGTTATTTTTGGACCTAGCATGTGCCTTGCACTTGCCATCAAAGTGAAGGCCATTTTGGGGTTTTAAGAAAGTTTAAGAAGTCAGTGGAAGTCAATTATGTTGACTAAGGCGGTCAATGTGAGTTTGGGGTTATACTGAATTAGTTTTCAAAATGGGTACCGGACTCTATTAGACATAAACTACTGGGATCCAAAGTTAAAAAAAATAAAATTAAAAGATAATGTTTTGGTAGGAACCTCGTAGGTCTCAATCCCTTTGGTGCAAGCCTTGTTCAAAAGAAGGATATGCACAGTGGATCTTGGCACTAGTTGGGTGCTTTAATTGGGTTAGAACCCTTAATGGGGGAAGCTAGAAGGTTGACCCTGGATTTTATTTATTTATTTGTTTAGTTTTTATATTGCAAACATGAAACAACGTACCGGTAAAAAGAAGGTCGAGATCCAATGGAAAAGTGGAGTTCAGAGGCGTGAGTGATTCACTGTGACCAAGATATGGATCTGAGGTGGTGACGTCGACTGAATCAGAGGAAGATGATGGTTGTGTTCCTATTTGGAAAGATTTGATGAACAAAGGAAGGTGACACGTTGAGGCTGGATGATGCTTCTGGATTAAGAGTAGAACTATAATATGTTTTTTTTTTGGTTGTACGCTTTCATGGCTGTTTTTTATTTTGTTGGTTGTTGTACGCTTTCAGATTGACATTGGGGTTGGTTTTCTTTCAGTTGTTTGGAATGAGTTTCATTGTGACTACTGGCGGTTATGAATGAATTTGATCCTTAAAAAAAGGGTTCACGGGTAAATCTTTTGCCTTAAGCCGATGGAGTCTAACATGATACAATGGGCAGGATTTGGAAAAATTGGTCCCTTCATGATACAATTGGCAAGCTTTTGGAATTTGGTTCACTTTGTGATTTGTTGGATCTTTATAGTTCAAGAAAAGGAAAAAATAAATAAAAAGCCCAATTTTGAAAAAAAAAAGTAGTCTTTGGTGAGGTTGCTTTACACATTCACACACACACATACACGTGTTATATCATTCTGGAAATTGTAGTGTTTTCTCAAACCTCGATCTTTGTTTGGGTTTTAACTAATATTCTAATTGATTGTGGCTCCATTCTCAATCAATCGAATTTATTGAACTCACTTTTCAAAAATTGTCAGTCATGATTTCAGTTCAACATCAAATCTAAGGTACAACTAAGATCAATCATACCTGAAATGTTGAAGTCCCTCAGCCCCTGTAACTTTTTAATCCCACGTAGACAATCTTCAATAGTCGTGCCATGGGAAACTCTACTCTCATTCCACCATATGAAATTTGTCAACTAATCGAATGGTTCTTCAGCATGGGACCTGATTAGCGATCAAAAGAAACCCATGAAGCGGTAGCTAATAGGAAATCTTTCTCAAAATTAGGAAGTTGGACATTTATAGGAGCATGTCAATTTATTGGTCAGGCAGCAAATAATTTTTGTAATTTGTGGTGTGTGTGTTTGCTTTCAATGAAAAATTTTCATTGGAAAATTTCAAAAAAGGAGAGATGGGAGAGAGTGTGAAAATGATTTTCAACTTATATATATATATATAATTTTTTTAGTTTATTTATTTATTATTTTTCATTGCTTTATTTCTTTTTTCTTCCAGGCTGTTCGATGGGGAACAATAGAGCTAGCAGATGGAGAGAGGAGGCTTCTGGCTAATGCGATGCTAGACTTCTCCAATGAGCGGTTCGTTTTGGTTTCTGAAAGTTGCATCCCAGTCTATGACTTTGACACAGTTTACAATTACCTCATGAAGTCTGAGCATAGCTTTGTTGAGGCCTACGATGATCCTTCTCGTTATGGGCGTGGTCGTTTCAGCCGCAGCATGTTACCAGACATCAAGCTCAGCCAATGGCGGAAAGGGTCCCAATGGTTTGAAATGAAACGTAAGCTGGCTGTGCATATAATTTCAGACACCAAATACTACGACCTATTCAGGAAATACTGTAAGCCTTCCTGCTACCCGGATGAGCATTACATTGCTACTTACATAAACATGTTCTTCCCTGCTCTGAATTCAAACCGGAGTGTGACTTGGGTGGACTGGTCTAGGGGAGGCCCACACCCAGCAACCTTTGGCAAGGCTGATATCACTGAGGAATTTATACAGGCTATAAGGAATAGTAATGGCACAACGTGTCTGTATAATTCAAAGAAAACAAATGTGTGTTACCTCTTCGCGAGGAAGTTTGCTCCCAGTGCTTTGAACCCCCTACTCAACCTAACGTCAACAGTTATGAAATTTTGAAACATTAAAAATTGCTTTTCTGACCTTGTTCTCCCATTTCAGTTTAGCTATATTTGGTTATTTATTTTGTTTTCGTGGACCTGGAAATTAGTTGGAAGGATGAGAGAAACCAGTGAAGTCCAACTCTTTAGTTGAAAAACTACGTAGAACTACTTTCTTGATTTGCCGGTTGAGTATTTAACTGGATCTTTTATTTGCTATGCTAGATTTTTTTTGTTGAGTTCTAAGGTATGGTGTATATAGAAACTTTGAATATAAACATGGGGTTTCAACTTGCATAATGGCTATTTTAGAAAAAAAAAATAATAATAATAATTGCATAGTGGCTATATGAACTAGGATCTTCATCTGTTTCTGTTTTGGGAAATGGTATTGCTTTATGGCATTTCAGGTTATATTCGTGGGATTGACGTTTTTTTTTTAAGGTAGTAACTATGTGCACTCACAAATTCTACAAGAACAAAAAACTAGAGAAGCTATGGTGCTAGAAGATAGTCCCCCCATATTCAATCAAAGGGATTGGATAGGTAGTGGCTTTGGGGAAAAATGAGAACCCAAAACAAAGAGTGCTACAAGATGGAAATGAGTAATGATTGTTGTGGCATTCAGGCTTGATGGTGCTTGGCTTAAGTTGTGCAGAAATTCTAAATGTCGAGGAAGTGGGCGAGGAAAACAGCAAGGGAAGGGCGGTGGAGGGGGTGCGACCGTCCATCCCCTCGGGATGCGTGCTATCATTTTTTGTGCGTGCATCTCAAGGGGGATGGACGGTCCCACCGCCCTCCCCTCGCTGGTTTCCTCAACAGCTAGCAAAGCTCTAAGTTGTGAATGCACAATCACTGCCTTATTTTTACCCATTCATCAGAATATAACTTTGAGTGCAATATTCACTTATTTTCTTTGTTTTATTCGTTATTGTTAAGAATGAAATGCATTAAAACTTAGGAAACATACAAAGACTTCATTGCCGCAAAAGCAAGTTCATGAGCCTCAACATTGAGGGCTCTAGATACATGCCAATCATTAAGCAGAAGCAAAAGGCGCTTAATATTACACAAAAGAGGGCTCCAAGCCCAGTCTAACACAAAGGGAGGGGGGTAGGAACCGTCCTTCGGAATGAGTGTCTTCTGAAGATTGGCTGAATCACCAAAAAGAAAACCACACTTCCATCGCTGAGCCTAGATTAGTAAGAGAGCCGCTTCTCCTGCGAAGAACTCGGCCATTGTACTGTCTATAACTTTACCATGAATCATACTTGCCATTGTAGCCAGAACATGTCCTCCAAGGTCCATTGCTACTACCCAAAAAGAGCCCTGCTTAGAATGTTCACAAAAACATGCATCAAAGTTAACTATTACTGTATCTGGGTCAAGCATGTCAAAACATATGAGGTGAACTGAAGAATCTCTATTAACCCTGTTTGACCTGGCGAACTGGACTTGAGATTGGATAAGTTGGAGACGACTAGCTACAAATGTAGTAGGAGGGCCCATTGGCGTAATTAATGTGTTAGAAGGGGTTTGGTGACGGTTGACCATTTGGGCAGTACTGACAATGTCTTGAATGGATGTGAGAGCAAGGTGAGTTGCCCATATGAAGGGTGATTGAACCATTGAGCCGCCCAGGGAGTCCAAATCTTCGAAAGGGTGGAAGTGAACTCAAAAGAGCTGAATTTAGATCTATTAAAAATGATGTCGTTCATCATCTTCCAGATGGAAAGGAGAGTTGATGTGAATTGAGAGAGCATTTCTTCTGTGGACAGGTGGTGTGCCTTAGCAGATTGCCACATAAATTTGAAGAAGTGAGGAACAAAAGCTGGTAGGAGGAACGAAGAGCTCCAATCAATAGGAAGAGGAGGGAGAAATCAGAGACATCTAGTAAGAGGACACAAGAAAAAGAGATGAAGGGTGTCCTCTTCTTGTCCTCCACAGAAGGCGCATCTGTTTTCAAGTGGAACATGAACTCTGATCAGATTTGACAAAATGGGTAGCAGGTTCTGGCTAACCTTCCAGAGAAAATGGATGTCATTTGGGGGTGCTTTTAGATGCAAAATATGACAAAGGATTTTGGGCTCACAGATTGGGAAGGACGTCACCGATGAAGTACTAGCGACCAAGGTGGAAGAGAAGGCACAAGTAGCACTTTTGACAGAGAAGAGACCTTTCTTGTCGCCATTCCAGATAAGGCGGTCAGGCCGAGACGTGAAGCGGATACAAACATTTAAAATGTCATGGACCACTAGGTCCGGAAGCAATGAATGAAGGATAGCCTCATTCCAACAGATGGACAAAGAAGGGGATAGGAGCCAGAGATCGGTAAAGCACAGATCGAAAGCCGAGGGGTTCGACACACAATCTGCCAGCAGAAGGTCTGGTTTGACCCAGATATCCTTCCAAGGATTGGCCTCCTCACCCGAGAGAACTTGCCATTGCATAAAGGGCAGCATGGCTTGGTGAGCTTTAAGGGTACCTTGCCAAGCAAAGGATGCAAGAGCTGAAGCCTTTGCAAGCTGGAAAAGGGTCTTGTGGGGATAGTAGATGGTTTGAAGCATACGAGATTGGAGGGAAGAAGGGGAAGTGATTGTATTCCACATGTTTTTTGCCAGAAGAGCCAGATATTTTGTCATTGACGCTGGAATATTAAGGCCGCCAAGGTGGTGCGGTGAGGAGATTTTCTTCCATGTGCAAAGATGTCGCCCCCTGCCGACTTCTTGCCCATTCCACTAGAAGTTACGGGCCAAAGAGTCAATACGATCCGTAAGACTGGTGGGAAGAAGGAATGATTGCATGGTATAAACAGGGATAGAGTTGAGAACGACTTTGATCATAACCGTTCTACCAGCCTGAGAGAGAACCTTAAACTTCCAAGAAGCAAAGCATGAGGATATTTTGTCCAAGATAAATTGGAAATCGGAGGACTTCTTCTTGGAAAAAAGTAACGGGGAACCCAAATATTTCTTTTTGCGATTGAAAGGTTTTGCTTCCAGGATTTTAGAAATGAGCTTAGCATGTTTGGGGTGAACGTTGGAACTAAAGAAAATTGAAGATTTATCAAAGTTGACACCTTGCTCCGAAGCTGAGCAATACTGACGAAGGACGTCTTTGACAGAATGAGCTTCTGCTATACACAAAAACCTATATTACTACCAGAAAATAATATAAGTTATAGGAACCAAGATGGTAGTATTAGTCTTCGATTTGAAAACTACAATTACCAGTCATGAGAAACTAGTAGTCAAAATCAAGATTTAGATGAAATAGAAAGTTTATTGATGAATATAGATACATTTAATATGGATAGTATGATTAATTACTCGGTGAAAAATATAATGAAATAGTAGCAGGACATAGAGAATTTATACATGCTAAACTGATGGAAGAAATAATGAATTGGGAATTTAATATGCAATATTTAAATGAGATTTTAGAAAATAAATTAGAACCTAGTATAATATAAAAACTCGAGATGAGCGAGAATCAACAAAAATGGAAAGAAGTAGCAGCAGTACAATTAACAATCCAAATCGAAGTAGAGTAAAATTTGATAATCCAAAATTTAGAGATATAAACTATCCAATAGGAGGAAGATTCCCAATACCCAGAAGAAAAATAAAACATGATGAAAATATAAACTATAAAGGTTATGGTAAAAGAAACCACTAGATAGTATTAAAAATCTACCTTTGGCAAGTCAGGCCGGGAGAAAATTAGAACTAGCTTCATGAAATCCATAATTATGGTCAGAAGTAATAGATAAATGGTAATAGAATGTTGCTTAGAGCATGGCAAAATAAAAGTCAATTGAAAAATATGTGGGAATATTTAGAAACACTATTAGGAGAAAAAATTTGAAATTGGTATAATACATATAAAAGAAATAAAGCAGAAAAATATAATTAGCTAAAATTTTTGGGAAATAACCCATAAAATTTAACAAGTTTTATTAGAGAAATTGGCATATGATTAGATTCAATCAAAGGTAATCTTTCCACACAAACTATATCATTAGCATAACTAGATCAATTACAATTTACTGGAAATACTTAAAACAATTTTGTAATGAATATACTTTAATAGCCAGTAAAACAGGAAGAGCCTTTGACCTCAAAATAGGAGATAGATTTTTTAAAAAGATACTAGGAGAATTAGGAAGAGAAATAGAAAATTGTTGGAATAAACATAATTTTTCAGGAGATTGAGGGATAGGACCACACAACATGTATATCTATCCAATAGTTAAAGAAAAGTGTACACCCATACAAAAAACACTTAAAAACAATCTTATAAGTTTTGCAAAGGTGTGATATATACACAACAACCATACAAAGACTATAGAAGAAGAAAGAAACGATTTCAAAATCAAATTAATTAAAAAGGAAAAAAAAAAAGTATCCCAAAAGGAAGTTTTTGAGAAAGACTAGAACATATATAAGTAAAAAAAAACTAAAAACATTAAAAGCCAACTCATAAATATGTAAATGTTTTATATGTAGAAATCCAAATCATTTAGCCAATAAATGTAACAAGCGAAAAAAAATAAAAAAAAATATGAACACAGAGTAATGATAATAGAAGATTTAGAAGAATATATAGTAAGTATAGATAACAATGATAATAGTGAAATACTAAGTATAACAAGTGAAGAAATTTATTACTTTGATAATATAAATAGTGAGGACGAATATACCTTTATAAATATAGATTATGACAATGAATATAACTATCAGTATTCATATATGAATAGAGATATACAAATAAATAAACTATGATTAGAAGAATTACCAGAATGCCAACATGAGTTTATGCATAAACAAAAAAGGAATTTGTAAAATTTGCCTTAAATCAGAATTTAACATAGATACTAAAAATGACCAACAAACACTAACCCAACATCAAATAGAAATAGAAAGAATAAATCTTAAACATGAGAAAAAATATTTTGAACTACAAAAAAAGAATTTCACACCTAAAAGAAGAAAATTCAAATTTAAGAAAAGAAATAGAAGATTGAAAATTCAAATACATAGTTTGAAAGCCAAACTCAATGAACATAAAATTCTAGAAAATACTAAACCTTTCGTGGACAAATATATAGAAATAGAAGAAACAACACCTATTCTACGAAGCGAAAAATCTTACTTATTACTGTCAACTAACCTATTGAGTGTCTTTACAAGAATACAATTTTTTAATAGTGAAACAAATTTTTTTAATAGCAATGATAGATACAGGATGTACTAAATCTCAATTAAAAGTAGAATGTGTCCCTAGCCAGTATATCCATACTCTCGACAAACCAGTTTATGCCGAACAAATGGATGGAATGGTAATACCAATTAATCATTGTCTTCGTGATAGTCAAATAACATTTTTCGATCCTTACAACAGTTACACAAAATATTTTCCTTTACCCCAGGTTTGGCTGGATAAAATTAATCACAAACCTAAGTTTATTATCGGCCTCACTGTTATTCAAAATTTTAAAGAAAGTATGTTAATAGGTAACAAATATATTCATTTTTTGAAACGAACAGTTGTCACTCCCACCGATTATTTGTTAAATAAACTCCCTACGCCACCATTCACCGATTGTCAATCAGAGTTGCATACGGAGCATGGTGGAACTCTTTATAGCAACAAATAAAAAACCAAAAACTATAGAACGACTAAAAGTAGGAAAGTTAGAAGAAATAAATGAAGATGAAGTAGATGTGGATTTTAAGCAAATGCAATATATCTCAAAATAAAAAAAACAAGTAAATAGAGATTTAATTAGTTCAAAATATATATTAAAAAGTATAGAAAATTTAAAAATTAATATATAGAAAGAAAGACTTGAAGAAATAATAAAAAAAGCAAAAGAATCCCAGGTATTAGGAGAAAACCCGATTAGATATTATGACAAAAATTAGTATCTAGCTGAATTAGATATAATAAAGGGTTTTTTTTTTTTAGTTTGGCACTCATTAGTTTATATCTATTAGAGCTTGACATTCATTTTGTAAACAAATTGAGTATAACACTCATTTTTTACGGAATCGTTAAGCCCACATTTGACCGGTCAAGACTAATTTTTGGACCATTTTGCCCTTACCTTGGGTTTTTTTTAATTGAATCTAATTTTTTGAACGTTGAAACCCAAAATTGCCCCCACCCGAAATTGAGTTTTTTTTAATTGAGTCTAATTTTGAGTTTTAGAGTTCCAAAAAATTAGACTCATCTAAAGAAACAAAAAACACCAGATAAGGGCAAAATGGTCTAAAAATTAGTCTTGACCGGTCGATGATGTCGATTTAACGGTTTCATAAAAAAACGAGTGTTAGACTCAATTAGTTTTCAAAACAAGGGCCAAACTATAATAAGTATAACTAATGAGTGTCAAACTCAAGAAAACCCTATAATAAACCCAAACATGTCCATATTAACATCATCGGAAAGATACTCCCCTATAGATATAGAAGAATTTAAAGAACAAATAAATGAATTACTAAAATTAAGAGTAATAAGACATAGTAATAGCAGATATAGAAGTACAAATTTTATGATAAAAAATTATGTAGAGATTAAAAGAGGAAAAACTAGAATGGTAATTAAGTATAAGAGGTTAAATAATAAAAATACTACACAAAGACTAATTGATAAACTGAATGAAAGGAAATAAGATATTTAGCAAGTTTGACTATAGATCAAGATGGCAAATAAAAATAGCAAAACAATTCATTCTATGGACAACTTTTAGTTTCCGAGAAGGACATTTTGAGTGGATAGTAATGCCTTTTGGACTTAAGAGCGCCCCAACAATATTTCAAAGAAATAAGGATAATTTTTTTTTTAAATATAGAAAATTTGTATTAGTATACATATATGACATTTTAGTATTTTTAAAAAAATTAGATAGTCATTATGATCAACTGTATTAAATTTTCCAAGAATTTGTAAAAAAATGGATTAATAATAAGTAAAAAGAAAATGGAGATAGGTAAAGAATACATAGAGTTCTTAGGATTGAAAATAGGACAAGGTAAAATAAATTTACAAGAACATGTACTAAAGAAAATTTTAGAATCCCAGACAACATAGAAGATAAAAAAAATTCAATCATTTTCAGGACTTTTAAATTATGGAAGACAATATATGAAAGATCGTTGTAAAATAATATACCACTATATAATAAAACAAAACCAGAAGAACAAAAATTCTTTAATTCAGAAGATATAAAAATAGTAAAACAAATAAGAGAAATTTGTAAAAATTTACCAGAATTACAGTTATTACTAAAAAGTGAATATAAAATAGTTGAAACAAATGCATGTAAAAAAAGGATGGGGAGCAATTTTGTTATCTACAGTAAAAATTTAGAAAAAATATGTAGATATAGGTCAGGAAAGTACAAAGCAAGAAAATTATCCAGTCTAGATTATGAAATTTTATGAGTAATATATGCTCTAGAAAAATTTAAACCATTCTTAAATAAAGAATTTACCATTAAAACAAATCGTGGAGCAATATATTCTTCAAATGGAGTAATGATAGAAAGATAAATTCTAACAGATAGACTAATTTTCTAAACACCAATGAAGGCAACGGATTCAAGGTTGAATTCAAATATATCAAAGGTAAAAATAAAAACTTAGCATATCACTTATCTAGACAGCTATAACAACAAAGTATTTTCAGACCATGATGACCATCCATCAGAGAGTGAACTTTGGACCGACCTCATTATTGGTCTTGCCAAAAGGTACTAATTTATCTTTCAAAACTTTAGCAAGATACCAACCAGACAATACTCAGCAATGCCTTTTAGACAGTTTATGGAATGCAAAAGGAGATAATCGAAAAACCATAACAACTTTGAATGCCCTTACTATTTCTCTAAAATACCTAGTGTACCATTAGAAAATAGTTTATGTTTTTACGTTGTTTTTAAAGGATCCCAGCCGAGAATTTATGGAGATTGGAAATAATTTTTATCAGTAATTTCAAATTTAATCAGCCATGGTTTAAATGTTTTTACTTGTTTCTAGAAGCCTTAGCAGCTGCAAGACAAAATATTCAGATTATATTTTCATATTAGTCAATTAGCCTTAGCAGGTAAAGAATATATAGAAAAATAGTATCAACATTTTTCTCTTTTTGCCTCTTCAATAAGATTTTGTGAGCAATGTGAATCTATGGTTAAAAAATTTCAATGGCTCAACGCCAGATGTAACTATTTACAAAAGGAATTGACAACATATTATGATCATATCCAAAAATTAGATATGACTTGTTCGGAGCAAACGACTATCGATAAAGACAAATCAAATCCGTTACAGCTGGAGGTTTTGCCGAAAAAGCCAATGGTTCCCTCTACTACCAGGAATGTAGAAAATTCTAAGACAAACCCAGTCTAACCATTAACTATAGAACACTTAGAAAAACAAAAATCAAGAGCCTTTTTCTTTACTCAACATTTCCTCTCACATTTATTAACAGACCTTAAAGAATAAATAATTGATTTAGCAATTCAAAAGAACCATCAAATACAATAACATATCGAAACCTTCCTAAAAGATTGTTCCTCTCATAACATCCACATCCCAAGAATTACTCTTACTTGGGATACACATTATCACAATCATTCTAAGCCATGTCTACAGACTGACACTTATTGTCATAATGTACCTTTAGAAAGATAAGACTATAAATGCCACTTAACATATATCATATGCCCTACCTCCATAGACCTAGAACTATATAAGCCAGTTAAAATCACCTTTAACCAGAACGAAGAAATAATACTTACCCCTAAGAAACTTTTAGATTATGGATATGTACATCATCTAGTATTTACATAATTAGACCAGACATACCAGTTTGGAAATTTACATAATTAGATCATCTAGTATTTACATAACAGTTACAGTCTTAAACCATTTCATGATTGATAAATATGTAGAAATTTATGTTACATCGAAGGCACCATAATTCATTAAAGGAGTATGCTACCCAGCTCAACACAAGTTTTTAGTTAGAGCATGTAATAAGAGGCCTATGCTAGATAAGAGATTCCATGGCCATGTGATAACTTCTCAATTAGAAAACAAATACGCTACTGGAAATCTAACATATAGGAAGCAGATTCTATTGGGAAGGAACACACGGAAAGCTCATTTCACGAGAGAACCAAATGTTCTACAACAAAGAACCAAATATGCAAGAGGTTCCCATCATTTCCTATACCAAACAAAGCAATTTTGTACAAGAGTATAAAGACAAATGGTTAGCCAGAAAGGAAGAATCACAATTTCCATAGCATGATGACATAAACAATCACAATAACGGAGACGATGGAGCAAATTCATATGATCAGTTCGATGAAGACGATATTGACAATCTAGACAACGCCTTAGAAGGATAAGACAAA
Organism: Berberis vulgaris; assembly: GCA_963556465.1. Lineage (NCBI taxonomy): Eukaryota > Viridiplantae > Streptophyta > Magnoliopsida > Ranunculales > Berberidaceae > Berberis > Berberis vulgaris. The sequence continues at coordinate 73,342,643 of OY747124.1, read as the reverse complement.
GAATCGTGACAAAAGTCACCCAAAGGCTACCGCTCATCTGTAGTGATTCCCTCTATCTTATAGTACGACTCTACTTTAATCAACAACTACAACAACAACAACCATCCACTAAATAGAACTTTGCAGCTTTAATCAGAAAACAACTTTAGTTTCAGCCTCTTCAGACAGATTCTCACTAGTACACAGAAGATACAAGCCTCTCCAGCACCACACACCTGTAAAAATGCCACTCACCTCTTCAATAATTGAGATCATTCCTTTGCCTGTATAAGGAAGCACTCAACTTCTTGACAAGCATCGAAATTTTTTGCTAAGTTAGCTAAACTCAACAAAAACTAGTAAAAGTTCTTTGTTAAACTAGTAATCTTTCATCTGTAAGCCAGTAGCTTGAAGATCTGTACAAAATTTTTGAAGGCAATAATAGTAAGTTCTTTCCCTTCTCTTTACTTTAGGGGACTACTGTAAAGGAAATCCCCATGTCTTTGCTTTTAAACAATTAGTTTCTCTTTTATTTCAATCATCTTTTGAATGGTTCTTTTCATAACAAAAACTCTTATATCGGTTTATTCAAATCTGCCATACTAAAACTAAGGTTTTGATACCAAATATTATTTCAAACTTATCACAATCTTCCAGACTTTTAGAAATTTTATAGACCATTGAGTTTCCTTTGTTAGGACTTGTTTACCCTTTTTGCCTCTAGAAAACATGTCAAAAAATATCTCTTATGTCTGACTTGAGTTTTGGATAAGCCTAAAATACACATTTTAGGATATAAAGTTTTTAAGGGATGTGTGATGACCAATAGGTTATAGGAAGCCCTACGAAAAAGAAAGGAAAAGGATGATTGAATGAGAAACGTTTGTTTATTGCAAAGAATATACATGTGGGAGAGTATTTAGTAGGAATTTACATAAAAAGGATTAACACGTTACTTGTTTGCATGCCTAAGAAAGGTTATACTCCTAGCTATAAACGTTATAAGTATAATATGAACGAACAACAATACGCAATTTATTTCTTAATAGTATTAGAACATTTTAGAAATACTTTAAAAGATAAATTTTTTTTGTCTCATAATAGATCTAAAATATTAGAAACTCTACACCGCTTAATACATTTTTTTGTTGAACAAGAAAAAAATATAGATATACAAGATTTGTTAGTTTTAGATTATGTTGTAGATTCTTCCATACTAGAATTATAAGATTTTTATTTTGAAAATCGATACTTAGAAGAAATATTTAAAGGTGAGATATGTACCAGTAACCAAAATAACTAGACTAGACTCTTGTCACGAGAAGTTTCCTTGTTTTAACATTTGTTCTAAGAAAGGTACCTCTCCACTTTATTTCATTGTGAAGTCATTTGATTCTCATGACTTAACATATAGCAAGTAAGAAAATTTACAGCCATTATATTTATATACATATAGATATAGTGCTGGTTATCGAATCATTTGAAAACTTTATACAAAATTGGTAGCTCACTCTGATGCAGGAGGATTTCTAGGGTTCCTAATTTGGGTTTCTAAGGTTCATAATTTGCTCTCAAAGTTATTTACTAAATAACTTATTCGTAATCTTTCAATTTAATTAAGAGTATTTTTAGTTTCCTTTTATGATTAGGCTTTATTTTTTCTTTTAGGAATAGACTGCTTGTTATTTTAGTATTTGATTCTAATTTTTATTTTAGGAATAGTCAATTTCCTTTTAAGGTTAGGCTTTACTTTTTCTTTTAGGAATAGACTGTTTATTATTTTAGTATTTGATTCTAATTTTTCTTTTAGGAATAGGCTGCTTATTATTCAAGTTATTTGAGCACTATAAATAGAGCTCTTCCTCAATATTGTAATAGACTTTTGATTTTGATAGTTTTAATTGAACATTAGAGTATTTCTCTGTGTTTTGGGTAATCTTCTTGTGTTATTCCCTGTGAATTGTCTGTTAGAACTAGGGCAGAAAGGGTCCCGTGCTGGATATATAGGGCAGAAAGGCATTGGTTTCAAATCAATATTTTGAGTGACGGGTGCTCGAGAGATTCACTCCAATGGGTTTCATGTCAAGTTTGATATAAGTGATGGTCAGATTGGTTTTGTTATGCCCACTGCGATTGCTCCTTGTAATATTGACTCATTCACAAGACTAATACCCCCCGAAGTAAATCAAAGTGATAGTTGTTGGAACACATGCATCATGCTTCCATTCAAGTTAGAGCTAAGAAAAGGTGCGGGCGACTTCATGAAGCCAAGACTTAACGAGGTTGATGACATCAAAGAATTGATTATTATAGTAAAGGAGTATGTGCTAGGTTTGCAGATGGAGCTTAAAAGTAGGGAAATGAAAGACAATCCAGTACGCCAGCAAGAGCTAGCAGAGTTTTCTGACCTGGTGCCAGAGGATCTTCTTCCTGGGCTACCGCCAGAGGATTCCGCTGAAGCTGTTGTGAACTCGAGGACGAGTTCTTTCCAACCCGGGGTGACTGATGCAGGAGGATTTCTAGGGTTCCTAATTTGGATTTCTAGGGTTCCTAATTTGCTCTCAAAGTTATTTAATAAATAACTTATTCGTAATCTTTCAATTTAATTAGGAGTATTTTTAGTTTCCTTTTATAATTAGGCTTTATTTTTTCTTTTAGGAATAGACTGCTTGTTATTTTAGTATTTGATTCTATTTTTTCTTTTAGGAATAGACAGTTTCCTTTTAAGATTAGGCTTTACTTTTTCTTTTAGGAATAGACTGCTTATTATTCAAGTTATTTGAGCACTATAAATAGAGCTCTTCCTCAATATTGTAATAGACTTTTGATTTTGATAATTTTAATTGAAATTAGAGTATTTTTCTGTGTTTTGGGTAATCTTCTTGTGTTCTTTCCTGTGAATTGTCTGTTAGAACTATCCTGCATGATAATCACTATTCTTCCCGGCGTCACACTCCCTGCTCGAGATTGACTTTCAATAATTTACTTTGAATAAAAACTCTAGCCAATCATAAACTATCTGAACTATATAACTCCCCTTCCCCAAATGAATAGTGAAGATGTATGTCTTCAACTCAAATTTTCTTTCCCATTTTGCCCTCATTTATTAACAATAATTACATGTAAAAGCCAACAGACCAATGAACAGTGCCAATAGTATTTTTGTCTTTTAATTGAAAACAATATTACACATTTGTCTTCAACCTAATTTTCGCGTTCCGACAATGGCTTCCCAACTTTATAATATATTTACAAAAGCAAATCAAAATGTGGTAAAAATGAAAAAGTGTTAGTCTTTTTTTTTTTATAATTTTGCCCTTCCAAATTCAGATTATTTATAATGAAATCCAACTCCCTCAATATTCATTAATTATAACTAAGTCCTTAGCATAATTTATTTGAAGTCCTCTAACTATTTATAAATTAAAAATAGGCCATTACATCTAACTATTGAATTTTTCCATTTGATCTTCCACATTTCATAATTTTTACAATCCAAAATCAGCCCCTCTTAAACATTGATATATTATATCTAAGAACCTAACATAATTTATTTTAAACTTCCTAATTATCTATAGTTATAAAAAGACCCTTACAATTAACTTTTTATTTTCAATTTTGCCATTCACATTTCATATTACAATCAAAACCAGTATCTTTGAAAAACATTGATTAATTATACTTAAGCCCCTGATATAATAATTTATTTGAGGTCCTCTTATTATTTATAAATTATACATATGTCCTTAAATTAATAAAATACTGAATATCTACGCACGTAAAGTGCGTCCACCCCTAGTATTCATAACTGCACATCCCTCGGAAAAAAAAAAAGAAAAAAAGAAAAAAAGAAAAAAAGAAAAAAAGAAAAAGAAAAATCCTAGTGAGATTAATTCCCTTAATGGATGGAAGTCCATCGTTCACTGAGCCCTCCAAGTGTACAAAATGATCCCCAAAAAAAAATCCAACGTCATAACTCTATGAAAGCAATTGTGGAACGGCAGTGTAGACGAATCTTTTTACCGCAACTGAAAACAAGGCACACGGCGCTGGATAAGATGGTGCGCATGTAAGCAACAAAGGGGTTCTCTTCGCCTCCCTGCGCAAGTTAGGGTTCCTCACCATCATCATCATCATCATCATCATCATCATCATCCATCATCTTCATCAAAACCATCCATGGAGATCTGCAACGGTAATCTCTTTCTCTCTCGTCTCTCTGTGTTATCTCTCCTCGAATAACTCACTGGGTCTCACGAGGTTTGCTTTATTTTACAGAATCACAGACAGAGAGTAGTGGCAAATGAGAGAGAGAGAGTTGTGATCCATTGGGCTTGATTTTAGTAAGCTTTAAGCAAACCCCATTTCCAATTTTTGGAAGAATTCAACTCAATTTGCTCTTGAAACGCATAACCAACTTTGTTCGAATTATGTGAAACTACTGATTTCAGTGTTTCTTTGTTCGGGATTTGGGTTTGGATGAAAATTATTAAGATTTTGCTTATTACAAGTAGGAGGTTGATGGGTATAAGTTTCTTTGTGCTATATGTTGCTATATTTTTGTAACTTAAGATGATGAAGCACCAATTATTCGATATATGTTCTGTTTTGGAGCTCTAAAAATGTTCATTATAGAAACCAAGTAGTGTTAATGTCTGTTATGGAAACCAACTAGAAATCTGGTGGGGGAAACATAAGGTTCTCATAACCACGCCATCTTTTATGAACGTTCAATTTATTACATTCAAGTATATCGCTGTGGATGATTGCCACATCTAGACACTTTTTATATTAAAAGTGGTTGTAGCGGGGGTTGCTGAATGAGAAGATTTCTAGAAATAGAAAGCAAACTTTCTAGACAACAAGGAATAGTGCACACTGTCTGTCTTGGTTTGGAAATTATGCTAAACATCACTCTAGACAATGTGGATGGTACAATAGAACTGAATCCTAAGTTATAGCGTGGTTCAATGAACAAGTCCGAAGATTTCCACAATGTGGTTTTGGATTTATTCATATTCTAAACCATTAACCATCAGATAAGGGTTGATGATCCGGCTCTTTATTTAGTCTATTTCCATATGGTTGGAGGGTTTTTATGGTTGTCATCCTGAAGCCAACTAATCCCTCAACCTTAGCTTATGTTTGTCGGGGTTAACTTGAGGATTTTTTCACTTCAATCTTTTAGGCGACTTTAACCCTTTGCCTCATTTGTGGAGAGAATCTTTTGATCAAGGCCACATTACAAACTCCACAAATGGTTCTGAATTGTTATGGAAGTTATCATTTAGATTGTGATTCCACTCTTTAAGTTTCAATTTTCAAAAAAAGGAAAAAAAAAGTCCTATTGTTCTACCATCTTTGATCATCAGAGATCGTTCTACCATCTTTAAGTGTTGTCAAGGTGGTCGTCGTGGCCTCAAGTACAAAGCACGGCGAGGTGATGGAAAGGGGCCTAATTTTATGGCAAGCAAGGGAGGGAAAGAGAAGAACAAGCTTTGCTACTAGATGGGAAACTTAGATCATAAGTGTTTGTTTGTTTGTTTTTATTTTTCTTTTTCTTTTTTCTTTTATGATTTTTTTCGTTTCTTGAGTTAGAATCTGCTGGTTGTGCTCAACAAGGAATTCATGTTCTGCCTATTCTTCTCCATTTAGGTAACCCATACATGTGGTCAAGCGATAGACATTTTTTTTCTCCCTTTCTCGTATTTCCTTTTCTTCTCGTATTTTTTTCTTTTCTTCTCGTAGTTCAGTGGTCTAGCGGATTCACCCCCCTTCCTCCTCCCTTTTTCTTTTTCCCTTCTTACTTGATCTTTATTGTTACTAAACTATAGTATTTCCTAGTCATGAGCTCAACAAAGTTTTACATAATGTTCATATCCCCGTGTTTATCTTTTAGGATGTATATCTTATGATGTTGAAGTTGCTTGCAATTTGTCATAGTTGATCCAAAGGTTAATGGCTCCCACGTTATGTATGCTTGAAACCATGTAACAACAACACTATCTTTTTACCAAAAGAAAGCGTGTCGACCATATCGTGTCGGATACCCGTGTCGACTCTCATGGATACTCACTTCGGACTCATATCTTTGAAAAGTTTGGATTCTTTACTAATGTTATAAATATATTATGGCAAGTTAGTAAACCTACAAGCTGAAAAGTGTCACACTCAACCAATCCTCTTAGCTTTATGATATTAATAAACATGCACAAACATTTTTTCGCTGGTTTTCTAGAGATAGAAAATGCCCTTTGTGTTTCTGGATAGGATGAGTCCCATTGACCAAGTGTGCCCATATGTATTGTATCTGATATGTTTGTTAAAACCATTGAAACTGAAGTGTTATACTGAAGTATGAAGGTTTATAGTGAATTTTGATACTGAAAAGAAACACTTAAAAGCTGAAAATCAAAGATTCAAAAAAATGTTTGTTGGATTCATTTTTCCAAAAGATATTTGTTAGATTGATTTTTCAAAAGAGATAAATCTTATTCGAAACTTTTAACATGGTAATGATGTCAAAAATTGAAAAATAAGGTGAACATTAAAGTTTTGGAACACTAAAAAAATCTTAGTGTTTAGAGGTAAGCAAAATTTTCTTGCTTATCTATAAAACTTTAATTTGCCATCAAATCCTGGTTAAATTCAGACCTTAGACACATTAACCACAAAATGAATTTTTTAAAATCAAGTCTTAAGTATACGTGATAACAAGAAGGCTCAAGTCACAAATACTACTTATTTATGGGTTGATTATTAGTTTAGTTTCCAAATTTTAATTGTGTTATCCATATAATTAAAGATGCTTGAAGCTAGGACAGACAAATATGGGACACTAACTTGGCGACGCGAAGGATCTCAAAAGAAATAGGACATTGATAATTTTTATTTCATCATACAATTTAAACAGAATGGTCAATGGTTGAACCTCTATGGTGGCTCCTAGATAAAACCTTACAGGCTACTAGCCTTAGTCCACAGTGTCCGACCCGCTTATTAAAATAAATTAAATAATATCATATTCTATGATAAAATTGTCCAGAATGTGTCTGAAAGTCAAACCTTCCAGATATGTTGTCCAAATTGTGTTTGTTTCTAACATATATCACACAGACTCGGTTCAAATTTTGGTTTGTCCATGCTATAGAGGCTTGAAATATCCCTTGTTTAATGCATTTTAGTGTAAATGTTGTGTGCATTCCTTACTAAGACTGCAATCTTGCATATCTCGGACACAGAGTGCACTTAGCTTAATTATAATAGAATGGGAACATCGGGAAGTTATCCTTACCTGATATCTACATTAGCTGTCGATTTCACTGTTTTTATTTAGATGAGCTCATGCAAGCTCCTACTAATCCCATTTGTGTAAATTGAACCTCTACGGTGGCAACAGTTTGAAACATCTTCACTATCTTTGGATCTTAGTCAACTATCGCAAATACTGTTGTGAGGTTGATGAGTAGGAATATCTACATTCTTTGTGTTTATTTACAGTCGATGTTTTTTCACTTATTTGTTTTATTCCTTCACTGGTGTGAGATTTTGTGGTTAATCTAGTCTTTATTTAAGAAAGGATTATGCAATGTATTTCGTCTATTATTAAATTTTTTTTTTTTGGTTGTATGGTTCACCAGGTTTGAGATGACATACAAGATTATTTAGTGATTCATTTCATAGACAACATCTCCTCTCACCAACTAAAAAAGAGAATTAAAAAGAAAAGAAATCTGAATCTGTTATGAGAAGGAATAATGTCAGAAGACTCTAGACAGATACTTGAGGCTTATGATGAACCGTCGGATCAGAGATCATTGTCTTTAGACGATACGAGCAGCACGGAGGAATCTGCAGACCATACCAGGCTGTCTCTGGAAACATCAAATGATGCAATTCCATACCTCGGTCAAAGATTTGTTACTCATGATGCCGCATATGAGTTCTATAGTGACTTTGCAAAGAGATGTGGTTTTTCAATCCGGCGCCATCGTACTGAAGGGAAAGTTGGAGTTGGCAAAGGTCTCACAAGACGTTACTTTGTTTGTCATCGTGCTGGAAACACTCCAATCAAGACATCAAATGAGAGTAAACCTCAGAGAAACCGCAAATCATCACGGTGTGGATGCCAAGCGTACCTACGAATCAGCAAGTCCATGGAATTAGGAATTCCAGAATGGCGTATTACAGGTTTTGCAAACCACCACAACCATGAACTGTTGGAACCAAACCAAGTCCGTTTTTTACCTGCGTATCGCACGATATCAGAGGCTGACAAGAACCGGATCCTCATGTTTGCCAAAACTGGTATATCAGTGCAGCAAATGATGAAACTCATGGAGCTCGAGAAATGTGTGGAGCCTGGATACTTACCATTTACAGAGAAGGATGTCAGAAACTTACTTCAGGCATTCAGAAAATTAGATCAGCAGGAAGATGACAGCATTGACCTGCTAAGGATGTGCAAAAATATCAAGGACAAGGATCCCCATTTCAGATATGAGTACACAATTGACACGAACAACAGGTTAGAGAACATTGCGTGGTCCTATGCTTCGTCTGTTCAATCATATGATATCTTTGGCGATGCTGTGGTGTTTGATACGACACATCGCTTGACTGCGTTTGACACGCCTCTTGGAATCTGGGTTGGTGTGAACAACTATGGCATGCCTTGCTTCTTTGGCTGTGTGCTTCTACGGGAGGAGAACATGCGATCCTTCTCATGGGCATTGAAGGTAAGGAATCAAGCCATAGTTAGGTGGGGCTAGAGCTTTCTCGAGTCTGATGGATCTGATCGTTTTTGTTTATCTATTTCAGTGTCTTTATTATTCTTAAAATGCCTCTTATCTTTTGCTTAACACGTTACCTTTTATTACAGGCATTCTTAGGGTTCATGAATGGGAAAGCTCCACAGACAATTCTGACGGACCAAAATATGTGTCTCAAGGAGGCCGTAGCAATTGAAATGCCAAGGACAAAACATGCACTTTGCATTTGGCTAATTGTGGCGAAGTTCCCTTCTTGGTTTAATGCTGTTTTGGGGGAACGCTACAATGAATGGAAGGCTGAATTCAATAGGCTGTATAATCTGGAGGTCATTGATGACTTTGAACTAGGTTGGAGGGACATGGTCCATGCCTTTGGACTACATACGAATAGGCACATTGCTAATTTATTTGCCTTAAGAAGTCTCTGGGCACTACCCTACTTGAGAAGCCATTTCCTTGCAGGGATGACTACAACTGCTCAATCAAAGTCCATTAGTGCTTTCATCCAACGATTTTTAGGTGCGCAAACCCGGCTGGCACACTTTGTGGAACAGGTATAATACACCCCCTCCCCCTTCACTGTGCACACAGGATACAGTAGCACCAAATGTGCTTAAGTTGCAATTAATGTGTTTGGGGGACTCAAACCACCAGTTATTACTATTGTTATTGTTATTATTATTAGTTTTATTATTATTGTTGTTATTATTAGTACTATTATTATTGTTATTTGTTCCTTTATTTAATTATTTATGTAAACTTTATTAGCTATAGAGGGTCATAATTAATTTCAAAGATGTCAAGTCATGCTGTCATTAATTTGTTAATATGAATCTTCATAAGGTATCGAAATGGTGGTATTGGTTTTGGGTCTTTCTTAATGATTATAAACAGGTTCTTGATGGTTTTACCATATTCCTACCAAAACCACTGCGAGAGTACTACCAACACTACTTCTGGATACTACCACTACACTTTGAGACACTACCATTACCACTACCGTAGATACTACTAATACCACTTCCGATTTCCTTCAAACACCATGCAGTTTCTTTGGTTTCATTCCATATCGCACTTGCAATTTCCTAAGAACGAACAAGCTAAAATACATAATCTAATGCATTCCATGTTGCGATGGAATGCTGCTTCCTTGCTTGATTTTAGCTATTACAAAATATTAAAGTACCCTTCACGTTCCTTCTGATTAATGATTTGAGATCGTCTTTTAGGTGTTAAAAAGTGGTAAATCTCATGGCATGAATCCTCCAAAGGTGTGCAGGGAGTGTCACAAAGTTAGAGGATGCCCATGTTATCATAAATTTCTCAATGATGAGGTTACAAGGCTCAGTCTGTCGGCTTTTCTTTTGGCCTATTCTTTGATGCCACGATGTTGGTCAGTAGGCTGAACGACGTACTAAACCAGCTATTCCTTCCCTCCTTTGATTTCATTAGCAACAATACATACAAGAGGAAGAAGAAAAGGTAAGTGTTTTGGAAGAAGGGAGGCTAGTGATTCGTAAGGCAAAAAGAGAGTCCAAAGTCTTCTTACCTTTGCTTTTGCAGTAAAATCCAACAGTTTACGATAAACCACATACATGTTTCAATTTTAAAGTTATTTATGTATTTTTAATTTTATTTAACATAGACCAAACCTAAGACAATTTGGGTTTTGAAGTTGAACCAAAACACAGAAAAACAAACCAAAATGCTCGGATAGTCTCGGGTTGGCTGATTTTTATCGGTTTTGTTTGTTTTGTTTTTTGTTCAGCCGTTAAGGAGGAGGAAAACAAATGGGTTTGGAAGGAGGGTCTGTATAAATATATTCTTAGTGTGCTCTTGTTTCTCTAAATTGCCAGAGATAGTCTTCATAATAATTCTTTCTCCAACTTCCCTGGAGGAAAGGGGAGTGTTTCAGAAATTGCTTCTTCACGTGGACCGGGATGTGGGCTGGGTTCCCATCAAAGATGGCATTCTTTGATGGTGCCATCTTTGACGGTGGAGTGGACACTGACGTGATGTACCCTGAAGATTGACATTGCCACCAGAATCTTAACATCATCTTCTCCTTCATTGTGCATAGGCCACTTCAATTTGGTGGCACTTTTTAGCATCTGGCTCTGTGGAAATTCTTCTAGAGGTTGGAGAATATGTGGAAGTAAACAATAGCACCAGGCTATTGAAACAAGTGATCAACTGTGCGTGAATTGTGAAATGGCCATGAAGATCTAGGCTATATTGCTTAGTGATTGCCATGTTAAAAAGGCAATCAATGGCAGCCTAACTCAATGGTTTAGAGATCGGAAGGCTGATGTTCTAAATTTGGTGGGGGCATGGCTATTGGAAAAGGTTACTTGTGCCATCACGTGGATTATAATAAATGGGCAAAGACAAATAAAGTACCTCATTTTGTAGTGCAAATCCATTCTTAGGTTTTGGGTTGACTTAGCAAAAATCAAGGGAATACTTAAGTTCAATGACTTTGATCGTGGTATGTTCGTTCTACTATGAAGTGGTTCTAGTTCCTTTACTTGTTCGCGAACAAGAATGGGTATCTTTCTTTTTGTTTCTCGTTTCTCTTTTTCTTTGTTTTTATAAAATCTTTTTGTCCCCTAAAAATGTGGAAGTTGGTTCCTTTCGCCATTTTGGGGCCCTTTTATCTTTTTCTTTGTTTTTATAAAATCTTTTTGCCCCTTCTTTCGTCATTTTGGGGTATTGGAAGGAGCGGAATGCGAGTCTTCAACGACAAATCTTCAAAATTGAGAGGGCTTATTATGAAATATTTTGGGTCCCCTGATTATAAGAAATTGGTTGTATCCAGAGATTGTGATTTCGTTTTTTCAAGTTAATTTGGGTCCCCTGATTATAAGAAATATTTTATGAAATATTTCGTTTTCTGTAGAAAAAACGTAAAAATTTCTATTTTAATTTTAAATTTAACAATATAAGTTGTGCATTTAAAATTCTTAAATACTAAATAAAAAGTCTCACACGACTTATAGTGTCATACAGACTACGTCGTACATAAGAATCACTCACATAATAAACTTTTGATACTAAAATAACATTATAGCAGTTAAAATATACTGAGATTGAATTTTTTTTTTCTCTAGTCTGGGAAAAAATATTTCGAAATTTGAAAGATATTTTGGTAACTCCAAAATAGGAAATATTTAGTGAAGTTTTGACATATTTTGAGAAATCACATTCCTTGGTTGTATCCTAATTGAAATCTTCTTGTTTGGGGCCTTATCCTTTTTATGGAAAACTTTTGTTATGCATCCCCTAGTTTCCCATTAACGAAACTGAACTATGAAATAAAATTTTGTTTTTCTCCACAAATTTATTTTGTTTCCTTCCATCCTTTAACTCCTGAGAATGAGAACTTTGTCTCCTTTCTCTATAAAATAAACTTTTGTTTCCTGCCTCCATGAGGGATTTCCTTTGGGGAACAACTTGTGTTCCAAAAAAGTACCACTTGATTGCATGGAAAAGGGTTTGTCAACCCAAACAGAAGGGATGATTAGGATTAAGAGGCTTGGCAGGGGGGGGGGGGGGTGTTCAACAATGCTTTCCTTGTGAAGTGGGTGTTGAGATACGGGACGGAGCAAGACACTCTATGGAGGCAGGCCATAGCTGCAAATACAGGTTAAACAACACCTATTGGTTCACTAATGAAAACTATGCACCGCTTGGCTGTTCATGATGGGAAAGAATTATAGGGCTGAAACAATTGATATTACTCATGTTGCCTATGAAGTCCAAAGGGGGACAGTTTCATTTTTTGGAATGATCAGAGTGGGTGTGCTTGGGGCCTCTAAGAGAGACATGCCCTCTTCTCTTCAACATATCAAACAACTAGCAAGGAAAGTGAAGGATTTTCACATGCCTAATTAGCATGGGAATGGTTGGAATTTACATTTCAGATATTCCCTTAATGACTGGGAGATGGATCAATTGGTGGACTTGCTCAATGTGGCGCAACTACAAAATTTAGTTGACCAAGATGACATATGGATCTGTGATGAGGAAATTTACTTTGAAGAGCTGCCACTCACATATTGCATCAATTATACCCCATGTAGGCCATAACATGGGTCTGAGATCCGTCATAAACACATATGGACAAAGCAGGTGTCTCCAAGGGCCTTTTTTTGCTATGGGCAGTAGTTTTAGCAAGGTTACTAATTGTCGATAACATTGTGTGAAGGGTTTGTGCAACTCGCATGAAGAGTCAATCACGACTCGATAGTCACGTGCCCCTTTACTAGGGAGGTATGGAGTCGTATTACCGAGGGCTGGGGCTGTGTGTTGCCTTTATGGTTTGTTTGTGGCTTGGAACTATGGTATTTCCCTTACCTCTACGAGTTCTCTGCTATCAATTTGCCGATTCCTCACAAAGAACTAAAAGATTTGAAGCTTTGGCCTGAAACCATTTGAGTATGATTTCTTTTATTAAGTTGGATCCAAAACTTGAAACCTCACATTTCAACAGTGTTGAGAAAGAAATAGCTTTTCCCGGATGAAATGAAATATGTAATAGGAGAAAAATTACCCATTTCTTTACTGGAAAGATGTGGTCATAAAAGAGGGATCTAGTGGAACAGAGTTGACGAGGTGGTAGTCGTGGAAACCCTTGTTTCTTCCATATATTGGACCTTAGTTCTATGGAACAATATGCTACTGCTGGGTTTTGAAATTCATTTATAATGAAATTTTTTTGTTTTGTTTTTTTTTTTCTTGGGGTTTTGACAAATTTCTTGTTATTTCAATAGAAGATGGGATAAAATAAAAGAAATTGAAGAGATGGATTAAAGCTTAATTGACTAATCACTGGGTTTTAATTGATTTATAGATTGGTTTTAATAAATTTTGTTTCGAAACCGCTGGAAGGTAATTTCTCTTGAGAAACCAACTATTGAACTTATTATGTGGATGCTTTGGTTGAGTTCGACGTCTCTCTTTCCAAAATTTGTATCCCCTTCTTTAAGACCTGGGTAGTTAAATTGCTTCGTGGTCCAGGACCGATTTACAATTAATCGGGAATAGTCGAAAATAATCGGATTTAATCGGTATATTTTTTTAAATCATACATTTTTAAAATTTAATCATAGTATATACAAAAATAAATAATTAATCAAAATACTATAAATTTGTAATTATATTACCTCACTAATTCATACAATGAACTTAATTTTTCAGGTTGGAACAATTATAGTTACCTGGAGATCTTTAGGAACAACACAACAAAAGCTACAACAATAACATCATTATAATTTAAGAAATTAAATAAGAAAAGAAAGAAACAATATCTTCATCATTCGAGGACTTGAAGTGAGCAGAAAAATTTCCATGAAAATAATCAATGGTCTGAAATGTTGAAATATCTGGACAGTCTTTAGCCATACAGAGACACTTGAATAAAAAATGTGTTTGGTTTTCCATTTTCAAGCAAAATTCAGGTAGAAATGCCAATTTTGAAGGCAATACAAACCAAACCAACCAAGAATTTAGCTTCCACAGTACACAATTTTGCTTTGCCGAAAGAAGATTTGAAATCAACACTGTTGTTAAACAACCTACAAAAGAAGATCTGAAATCAGTCAGTTCGAAATCAACAAAAAAGAAGAAAAAAACAGATCTGAAAGAAGAAAACAAATATGAGGAGATCTGAAATCAGTGGTTTTTTGCTTTGAAAAAAAAAAAAAAATCGAAGAGCTGAAGGACAGATCTGAACGAAGAAGAGGAGATCTAAAGAAGAGGAAGGATCTTACCTGGACTGGAAGGAGGGAGGAATCAACATGAAATGAGGAGATCTAAAGAAGAGGAGATTTCGTGTTCTTCTTTCAGTCCTTTCGTTCTTCTTTTCTGCTCTGCAAATGATCAAAGATTAGGTTTTTTTTTCCAATCTTATATAAACGATAAATCGGCGGCTCGCCGATTTTTGGCTGATTTAGCTGACTCCGTGAAACCCTGCCTTTTTTAACTCAGCTCGGATCGGTCTAGTCCCGATTTCCGATTTTTCGGTGATTATTTGGCGATTTAATAACTCAGTTTAAGACTGTGTCTTTTCCAATAAAAACCAAAGTAAAGCGAAAAAACCAAATTCATTGGTTGATGAACAATTCGGTCATTTGTCGGTTGACAAAATATTAAAACCAATTGAGGAGTATTATGCAACACAAACATATCACAAACATATCATGTAGCTCAACATAGTTTTGCTCCTTTTGGAGAACACAATTTTCTAACTCAAATTTCCTACAAAATTGGTAACAGGAATGATAGTGCATCTTAGGAAAGACAAATGGATCTTGAATCGGCCTCTCTTCCACTTGTTCTATGCAATCACTACTAAAAAGCAAGGGGTTGTTGTTAAGTTCAGATTTGAGTCTATTAGTTATGACCTCACTCCTAGAATAGGTCTTAAGGATTGTGAAGTACCCAACTCATTGAGTTTATCAAGACAATTGGTGTCTATTGAGGGTATTGAGGAGGAAGACAAATGGGTTTGGCAAGGATGCATGGACATGGACGCGTGTCGTATCGGACACGGACACGACACGCCTACTTGATAATTTCTAAAAAATTAGGACTCGGGGACACGTCATACTATTTTTTAAATAAGTCGTATAAACATAAACAATAATCTAATAAAGTGCTTTCTAGACCGTTTTCATCTTTGTTGCAAGTAAGAAATAGTAGAAAAACATGACAAAATGTAGAAAAAAAGAAGAGGTACAAAGGCGGAGAAGAAGATTACACTCTGTTGTAAGAAAAAACAAAGTAGAGAAAAATATAGTAGAGAAGTATAGGAGAGAAGAAGCATAGACTATCTCTATGCTTTAGTGACTCTTTGCCCTATTTATCTTGAATCTCGATATAAACAGTTATTCACTTCTAAATCAACAACCACTAAATTAGGTGATTATTTTCACACATCAAAAGTAAAAATAAAATGAAGTCGGTTGTCGAGTCTTGATTGTGTCTTGACCAAGTTCCGGGTAATGTCTGACATGTTGACCACATCGACCATGTGCCTGATACCTGTCGACATGTTGATCACGTGTCTAACACGTGTCGGAAGCGTGTCGAGTGAATGTCTGTGTCGGATATGTGTCGGACATGGATACAACAAGTTTTCCGAATAGTCCGTGCTTCCCTGGGGTTTGGAATCATGAGACAAGTACTTTAAGAAATTCAGTACGACATCCGTTCCGTCTCATCTACCGTCACACTGTAGTTTTAATTTCTTTGAGGAGATTCTCTGAAGGAATCTAGCCTCCAAGACAATTTCTTCTTTTGGACCATTGCATGGGCCTGGACAAGGACAATTTAGTCAAGAGAGCCCTCGTCATCACCAATCACTGTGTCCTCTATGAAACACAATTTGAAGTTTTTGACCCTTATTTTTTTCCAAAGCAGTTGCTAATGAAACAAGGTTGATTTTTACGCCAGGGTTCTACACCAGTGGGTTACTATGGAACAAATAGACAATTTCCCTCACAGGTGAAATGGCTTTGGGATAGACTTTCATCATCTTGTGGCTAAAAGAACTACCTGATTTTTAGGGGGAAGAAACAATGTTTAGAAGGAAGGAAGCTTACTACATCACTCTATGAACCACTGTCAAAATCATGCCCATCCAATGTGGATCTTACCAAACCATTGTTTATTTCATGGGATAACCTCTTATTAGGATATTAGGCTCTTAGCTCTGTATTAGTTTTTTTTTTTGGTATGTTTAGGCTTGTTTTTGGCAATTAGGCTTACTAATCTGTAATCTTGTTTTGGTGCAAAGAATCTGTTTTATTTATAAATAGCAAATTGACCGACTGCTATTAGGCTTACTAATCTGTAATCTTGTTTTGGTGCAAAGAATCTGTTTTATTTATAAATAGCAAATTGACTGACTGCTGTACCTCGAAATTGGTTCAAACCAAACCGTGAACAACCTTACACAAAAGCAAAAGCACTAAGTATATAATAATCCTGAGATAAAAGTAAATTTGTCAGAGCTCCCCAATGGAAAGAAAAAATTTCCGGAGGTAGAAATCCCAAGTGACAATGCCATTTGCAATAAAGTGAAATTCTTTTACCGTACTTCGTTTTGTTGAACAAATAACATAAACCTATCTTTAAGCATCTCCCCAAACCAAGAGTTGTGCCAAAATCCAACCTTGCACCCTTCCCGTAAGCCACCTCAATACCTTTCAATGTTAATAGTCAGAGATGGATTTCCATGTGCTAGAACCATAGTGAGTTGTCGGGTAAGCCAACTAGACCCTAGGGGATCATACTTTTCTCGAAAACTTCTTTCCACGAGCACTTATTTTCGTTTGTCATACCCAAAGCAATTTACAGAAGAAAGCATGAGGCTTCTAATAAACACAAGTTTCTGACCTTTGGAGAGCAACTTACTCTTCCGAGTAGCAAGCCTCTTCTCCATCATCTCCACAACCCGGTCTTAGCTTTGAAAGAGAGGCCCAAATACAAAGGCTTGCCCACTTGACAACCCATAGTCTTAACACTCTAAATGACTATGACACTCTCATCAATCCATACACCACACTCTTAGAAAAATTTGATCTTGAGCACGCTTGACGCATGAGTAGAATAGACTTCAAGTTCTCTCGAGGGACAATTCATCATAGTGTCATCAACAAACATATTGAAGGTGAAAACTTTTCAGCTTGAAGGGGAAGCATGTAAACAAGAGAGAAGGCCCAACTCTGCCAACTTAGGCTTCCACTATGATCTTGAACAAGAAAACAAGAAAGGAGAAATGATGAACTAGATAGTAGTACACACTGAAATCACGAGGAACCTACAAGAGTAATATACACCTACTAGGATTAAATATGACCCTTGGAGATACTAGTATTTAACCAACACCAACCATTTGTCGCCAAAACCCATCTTGGCCGAACACCAAACGCATTCCCAATCTATGTTGTAGAGGGCTCTACCAAAGCTTTAAAGCCTCCATTTTTTCTATGGAGCACCTTCCCCAACCTCAGAATGCCGCAGTGCATAGTGAGGGTACCACACTAAAATCTGTGTCCTTTAAAAGTGTTCCTTCATGGTAGCACCTTGCAAAGCTCTAGTGATGAATCTTGGCGCCTTGCTCCACCCCTGACAACATAGCTTCCAATTAACATCGTCACGCACCTTCTCAAATTGGAATCTACCAACTCAATAGCAACCATCATCCAATTAAAAAAAATTGCTATCTTTTATAAAAGGTCATTGGTTGGGCCTAATAATAGTGTGTAGGCATACACGACTAGAGTCTATCAGCCATAGTAGCTTGTAGCTATGGTCCTCGTGATGGTTCTTTGGCATGAGGTGTACTGAGGTTCCAGAACAGGTTAAACAAGTATGCTTCTAATCTTCCTTAATGGGAAAGGAAGGTTTTTCTACAAAAGGTAATGCTCACTAACCTACTTTTGTCGACTTCGGATCTGCACATTAGAAAAGCTAAAAGCTGAAATAACCTGGCTCATAAGGTCGACACCGAGTATATCTCGTTCTAGCCGTGTCAAGTCCAGCTCAAAGGCCCCATAACAAAAGTTCAGTACCCTCAAAGAGGTCCGGTTTGACTGGTGGGGCATGACTTACGTACCATGGTTGGTATGTCCAATTGAAACTATATTCTATATTCTCTCCCAAATCCGCAAATCATATCTGCGCTTTTGGACAAAATCCTATATTCTCTCCCAAATCCGCCGTCTTCCCTCTAGTCTCTTCAAACATTCAGATCGTATATTCTCTCTCTATTATGTTTGGATGCTAGAGCACATCTTCTTCTCTTAGTCTCTCGGAATGTCAATATTTCTTTGAACCCTAACTAATAAGAGATTTTCATTTTTAAGCTCTATAAAATTTAACAGGTGTTTGAAATCAACTCAATTTGAGGAAGAGTTCAGGACTTAAATGAGTTGAAGGGAGTCGGAGGTTGTACGAGAGTTGAAGAGGGAGATTGAAGACATGGGGATGTCTCCTAGTAATAGGGTGGCTCTTTGAATGGATGCAAGTTGTAGGTGGTTGTTCTTTAACAGTGGCAGCGGTAATCCAAATGGTGGGTGCTATTCACAGTGCCCATAAATGAACAAGATAGAAATAAAACTTGTATATTCTTGTTCTAATGCAAATTCCTAATTCTTTAAAATTGCTAAACTAAGTTATTATTAAAATAGAAAACCTAGAAAATAAAAACTCTATAAATGTTTCTGCATTTGAAATAATGGTGATCGTTTAGTGTATCTCAACTGGTGGAATTTGTTATTTAGATTTTCAGGTTTAGTTATTTGGAGGTAAAACTTTGCATGGGTTAATGATCTTTGATCGGTTAAGCTCAAGTAAGGTGAGCGCAAACGTCGAATATGAAGTTTAATGTTTATAGTGTGTTTCTAATTCCGAGCGAGTATTGAAGCTCTACTTTGGGGAATATAGGATGGGAAATATACTAGTTCTATGGTTGTCCGCAATATTTAAGTGAGTTTTACAAGTTTTGCTTTGTAACAACGGGACGATAGTTGTCTAGTACGGTTACAGTGAAAAACCTATACATTATAAGATCAGTTGTTTGTAGTTGTTTTTTTTGATTATAAAATTTCTTTGTTAGTCATATTTTTTACTTGTAAATCAAATTACCATGAAGAGTCTTCAAGTGTAAGACACAATATTGGTTTTGTTTTTTAAAATGAGGTGTCCTTGTTATATTACATATTAGGGCGAAGAGAAAAGATGGAATTGGGGCAGTTTTTCTTCTTTTTGTTAGGAAGAGGAAGAACAAGATTGAATAGGAAGTGTTATTAGCTATAAAATACAATAATAATAGGAAAAAAATGTAATTTCTATTATTTATTTGTAGTTATTGTTGGCTGGGTAAAACAATATTAGATTTGGACCCTATGTGTTATGCTCACAGTGCCTGCAGGTGAAACTCTGGTCAGCAAAAAAGAGTTTCGTACTAGGTAGAAGACCAATTCAATTGACATATCAGTCGTCAATGGGGGGACAAGGTTTTAGATGGTGCAGTGTGCACAGTTGCGTATAGTAGCTTGTCGACTCATAGAGTAGGTTGTAAACCATACAAAATCCCGTTCTTGATTTTTCGTGGTTCCGATTTGTTGAGAAAAAAGAACCATACAAAATCCCGTTCTTGATTTTTTGTGGTTCCGATTTGTTGAGAAAAGAGAAAAGCAGGAAAATAACGTTTTTAGTAGTTTAAAAAATGTTTGTGTGGAGGAGCTGTGTGCAGCTGTATTGTGGACTAAACCATCTTAGTATATTCTCCCCACAGGGTGGGATTGTCCCATGACACATTTAAACCGTGTGTCTTTTTGTGCAAGGACCTTAATTCATTACCTATTATATTTCCTTGAGGTTTTGACCTATTGCTGACATCTGCTTCACTCATGACAGGTAGCTGTTGCCATTGATTTCAAAGACCAAGCTGGAGAGCAACAAACAATGCAACAGAATTTACAGAACATTTGCCTCAAAACGGGGGCCCCTATGGAATCCCATGCTGCTACAGTTCTCACTCCATATGCTTTCAGTAAGCTTCAAGAAGAACTTGTTTTGGCTGCGCACTATGCATCATATCAGCTGGATGATGGATGTTTTCATGTGAGACACCACACAAAGCTAGAGGGGGGTCGTAAGGTGATCTGGGTTCCACAGGAAGGTATCATAAGTTGTAGCTGTAATCAGTTTGAGTTCTCAGGTATCCTATGCAGGCATACTCTTCGGGTCCTTTCAACAATGAATTGTTTCCAGATCCCCGAACCGTACTTGCCCATCCGTTGGCGTCGAGTTAACGTACCTCCTACGAAGTCTCTCCAGATCATGTCGAGTGATCATGCAGAGCGAGTTCAGGCATTGCAGTCAATGGTATCAGCGCTTATAACTGAATCAGCCAAGTCAAAGGAACGATTGGATATTGCAACAGAACAGATATCCATACTTCTTTCTCGCATTAAAGAACAGCCGGTCTCAACTCATGGTTTGAGAGACCCCCATTCTACAAGGCTCATTAATTGAAGACTTTGACATGGTTAATGCTCTCTTGAACTCTAACCTTTTGAAAGACAAATCTTGCAATGGGGGAAGTTGCCGTTTGGTTATGAGACACAAAAGGGTGATATGATTATAGAACAGATAGGACTGCAAAACATTATTTGGGGAGATGAGCTTGTTAATATTAAGAGAGAGAAAAGGGGGGGGGGGGGGGGGGGGGGGGGAGGTTTGTGGATGTGCATGTTTACATTTATCAAAGGAGCAAAGAAAAAAGTTGTTGCATGAATTTTTGTACTTACGTGACATTCAATCTTCTTCGTACTCATTCTGTGAAATCTTCTTTAAATACTATTTCTGTTCATTGATGAAATATTTCTTTTGTACAATAGTTTGTGCTTCAACTCCAAGAAAGTTGAGAACTTTGATTCAGCAGCGGCACAAAAATCCACCCTCTAGCCCAATCAAAGCTTTTGAGTAGACTCGTCCGGCCCATTGGAGATGCTCTTATGGCATGTAAAACCACCTTTGATAGCTTGCAAAACCTAGTCAGGTAGCTCCATTGTGATATCCATACCGGTTTTTTTGTTCAAAATTTGAGTCACATGGTAGTACTCAAGAAACTTATGCCTATGCTTGGGCCTAAAAATTCCAGGCCTCCCCAAGCCTTCAAAATGCGAAAGATTTCTTCCACATGCAAATCCACACTTTTGGGAACATTAAAAGTAACTTAAAAGTTATCAAGACTTTAAGTTAGATGTTTTGAGCACATAATTTTTGGTTGATCATTGGTTGAGTGAATGTTCATCCTCATCACTTTAACACGCTCATTCTTATAAATTGAGATTTTTCAAATTTTGGAGATTTTAATTAGTAGGACGAGTTGTTTTTTAGTAGCCTGTTATTTTTTCCCTTAATCCATTATTTTATGGATATCATTGTTTTATCGATATACCAATAACTATCATATTTTTTTTAATAGTATTGAATAAAATTTTTCAAATCATCTATATTATAGTTTAGAATGATGTTTTACTATTCACTGTTGACTGAGACAAATGTGAAATCACAAGGATTGAAGATAAAAGATGGCTAGGATTGAAAGTTCGAAAATGTGTTAAATGTTGAGATTGATTTCCCATGATGACATGTTTGTAAATATAAAAATGTACAAGGGCAAAAAAAAAAAAGGGTTGGTGGAATGTACATATGAGGCGGAGTGAGAAATTATTGTGCTTTCCTTTTATTTAAAATAAAAATTATCATAAATATTTACCTAGTTGTCGGATTTTGATAAACTTGGTATCATTGAAATGCAATTTTGATGATCTATCCAACAAATCCAATGATCAATACAAACACTTAAAATTTTAAAAAATGTATTTTATTATTAAAACAGTAAGTATTTTTAATATTTTCATGCATAAGTATAATATTTTTTAAAGAAATAGATGAAACATTCAAACAAAGACTCCGAACAATAAATCGATTCTAATTTCAACTGAGTTTAACTCTAAAAAAATTAATATTTTTACTGTAAAATAGGCTTGCATCTCGAAAAAATTAGTTAACATTCTAAAAACTAGTTTACATTCTAAAGTATTGATTTTGTAGAGCTTAAGAAGTGATATAGGCAATTTTTTTCTTTGAACCGTTCTTTAGCCTTTTAGCCTACCTAATAATAAATATCCGTTTGCAGCCATTTGAGCCTTTAAATAAACTTTTTCTTTGCTAACCCCATCTCCATTACCTACTCCTGTTAGGGAGTAATATCTCATACTATTTTTATCCTTACCCAATGTCTCTGAGAATGTGTATGGTTGATATATTTTTGGAATGGGCTAATAAAAAGAGCTGAAACTAAATATTCCATGAATCCTCGGGATTGAAATGTATTATTGTGCAGAAGGGGAAAGCATGTAAAAAAAAAGAAAAATGAAAAAAAAAAAGATTGATGCTTCGAAAAAAAAAAGAAAAAAATATGAAGAAAAATTTCGAAGGAAGAAAAATTAATGGTGTACAACATTGGTTTATTCTTCAGAGCCCCACGTGTTTATTAAAGGGTGTATCCATTCTCAGAGAATTTTCTCGTATCCTTTTCCATTCTTGTTAGCCAAAATCTTAGCCTCATTACAACCTAATAAAGACCTAATTGATCTTAAGTAAATGTCTGGTTCATAGATTTGGAGATTAAATAGACAAGAACTATGGCGTATGATTCAACATTCTCAAAGTAATTGATATTTCTGTTCATGAGATCATATTCATTTCATTATTTTAAAAGTCCGTTTTTCTTGATTATTATATGTGAGATATTTGTGTTTCCATAATTTATTCTCTTTCTCACATATAAACTGAGTGATAACTAACCAATCTCTGAGTGATTCATTTCTGAGTGACAAGAGAGATTTGTAGTCGAAGCATATTATCCAAAGGTTATCTAGTTGTATATTTACTGAGAAAAAAGAAAGTTTGGTTGAAAAGGCTATGCACACACACACTTCGAGTTGAGAATAATTGATGAAATTTATTTAACCTTTGGTTACTATTAAATCGCTGTTAGACTCATTGATATATTATTTTGACAATGTTAATTGTTTTCTGAATTTTTTGGCAATTAGATTATTACTCTGAGGATAATAGATTGAGTAACCAAGTTACCGTGATTAGAAATTTATTGAGTCATAATGTTTATGGGTAACATTTCTGGAAACCCTCACGAGACTATAACTCGTCCACTAGAGGTAATCTAGCGGTTTAAAGCCTTGTTGCACGTTTAAGGTAAGTGCAACCGATGATTCCTGCAAAAGTGAGATAGAATTTTATTTTTATTGTTTTGCTCGAGGACTAGCAAAATATAGGTTTGGGGATATTTGATATTCACGTAATTATTACATAATATATCCCTTAATTTATATATGTTAGTGGTTCAATTAGTATATTTTATTCTAATTATTTCATTTTCATGTCTTTGTAGGAATTTGAGCGTAAACGATGAAATCGCATTAAGGCGACAATTTAAGGAATGATCAATTGGTTGATTCTAGTGGCGGTACAAAGTAGAGGGTCACATATCTAAACCTAACCCAAATAAACCTAGGTCCACCTAATTTAACCTAAGCCCAAACCCAAAAAAGCTAATATAGAAACCCAAGCCCAAGGAAATAAGAGAACCCTATTTAGGTCTTCCTCATTTTTAGAGAACAATCTCTTCTCTCTTCTTCCAGGTTTCTTTTCTCTTATTCTCTTTTCCAGCCACCACGCCAATCCACCCTGATTTCTACTCTGTACCACCACAGTGCATTTGCAGCCTTTTCTCGGGATTTACATTCGTGCTGAGATGGATTCCACTTACACTAGTGCTGTGACCATCGCCACCATGATCTTCTAGACCCCACGCCGAGGCGAAGATGAAACCACAGGGTTTCCTAGAGTTTGTTGTATTTGAATTTATTGTTTTCTATATACTTGAACGTTAAACACATTTGATTTCTGAGTTTCAATAATTTGCTTTCACCGATTATATCCGGATTAACTATCTAGACTAGTCGGTAGTTAGAAGTACCCTTTATCGATATTCAAAGCCTACTTTAATCAATTAATCTGAATCTGTGATTGTGTGTGCCGTAAGAAGACATGCAATGCTAGGGGTTTATACCTTTGCTGAAATCAATTGTGAACTTAGATTAATCTTTAGGTTAGTCATGTTAATTCTTGAAAACAATAATTTGGATTACACAAATCTCGAAGAACCTGTGGTGGATTCGATGTCTCGATCCTCTCTCTATCATCTTATCAGTTTAATTTTAGTTGTTAATTTCATTTTCTTAATTTAGTAAGTTTCATCTGTTGTAACCCCCAACTCTAAATTAGTTCAAATAAGTCTTAGAATTCGACTGTCTCGTCAATCCTCGTGGGATCGACCCGTATTTGCCACTGTCTACCAGTTAGACAACCGTGAACTTGCTGTATTACAAGTAAGGTTTATTAGCTTATTAATTTAGGTTAATAAAAACTCCATCAGTCAATGGACTTCAGAGAGAGATTATGGAACCATGTCAGTGCTGACTTCTTTAGGCTGGTGGGGAATGACCGACACATTACTGTTTCAGATCCTTTTTTGAGCGCCATTATAGGTTGGTAATGACGTAAGTGGTCGAACGGGTCTGCTGTCCCGACATAAAACTCAAGTTTTGATGGGCTGAACTTCTTTGACAGTGGCTCGTTCATTATGTGATCCATGAATAGGGGACAGTGAGGTTGTACATCACGACTAGACTGGTGGCCTCAAGTCGGAGGGGGTTTTGTGAGGCGGGTTTGTCAGCCCTGGACATTGGGTCTCTGTTGGCCGCTCCTCAGCCCTTGGTCCATTGAGAGTCGAGAGGGGCAAAATAATGTGTTATCTAGTGTCTTCTGAGGGCGGGGCTCTTCCCAGCCTTGTCTCCTTCGACGAGTGGAGGGTTCCGCTGAGTGAGTATCTCCACCGCTCGTGCGATTTGCTACACTTGGGTTGATAGTAGATCCACCCTACGGGTCTTTCGTGGCTGCTGTTGGGAGATGTCTATGTAGGAGAGTTTCTCTACACGACTTGTGCTCCTAGATTTGAGGGACATTCTTCCCTTTTGGAGTGTTGTCCATGCAGGGTAGTTTCCATGCACTACTTATACTCCGGTATTTGTTTCCTAGTCAGAATCAATGTATCGTTGGCCTGCCCGTCTTGGGTTGATCCCCTATATACTTGCCTTATTAGGTCCTACGCGTATTGGGCTTGACTATGTAACGTATGGGCTTATTAGGGCACTGCTGTTTGGGTCCAACCTCCTGGACCCTGCCTTGGTGAGCTGTGTGTGGTCTAGGCTTCACCAGATCGGGCGCGCAATTAGGCCCGCTTTGCTTTGTTGACGAGATCATCATGACACGTATATGGCATGGATTAATAGACAATTTGGTGTATCATCAACCAACGTCTCTCATTCTCTTCTATGTCTTCGTCGTCTGTCTCTCACTTCATTTTCCTTTGTTAGGGTTTTGGTGAAGTTTGTATCTATAAATGGATGAGTTTAGTGAAAATGATGTTGGTAGGCTTCAAGATGATAATGTTGCAGTTGAGAGTCAGCATTGCACTTCATTTATTGGTGCGAACGAAGAAGATGAACATTTTCAAGACGAAGAACGACCCACTCCACTCAAGGTACACTCTCAACTTGAGATAAGCTTGCATGGGTTTTTTGTTGTTGTTGTCATTATCGTAATATCATGTTTAATTTCCTTTTTGGTTTATTTGAAGCAATATTGTTATTTTTAGGGTTAGTTGTTAATATTTGAGCCCTAAAACTTGCTTATTTTTATGGTTAATTTCATCGTTTGTTATTTTGTTCACAGAATTCCATCACCGATCTAATCGATTTAGAGATACCTTTACATAATCTAGAGTACTCAAAGACACGTAAAACATATTTGGAAATACGAAACTTCTAGAGGTAGACTTTGCTTAATGATTTTATTCATTACCTTACTTAATTTATGATTAGAATAACAAATAATTTTATTTACTTAATGTGGAAGAATGATGATGATGCTGAAGGGAATGATTAACAAGCACTAGAAGAGGTAGCTAATGATGGCGACTTGTTTATGATGGAAGAGGTAAGGTTAATTCTTGTAGGCATGCCATTATTTAATCTTGTTTCACAAGTTCATTGATTAGTGTTCCTAACGACAATATGCATTATTTTCTTGTAGGTATTCCCATCAAAGTCATCCTTAATAGCTTGGTGTCAAGATGTTGGCAGGGAGAATAACATTGTTCTCATTATCACAAAGTCGAAACTTGCTGATAGCAGACGCAAAGTAAGGATCCATTTGGGATGTGAGAGAGGAGGGAAGATCAAGAAAAAAAAATGGAGGTTGGTCAATCGATCAATTCAAAGAATTGTGGGTGCCCATTCTAGTTGAGAGGGGTGCCACAAGGTAATGATCGTTGGAAGCTGCAAGTGACTTGTGGAATCAACAATCATCCAGGATCAAAATCTTTTATTGGGCATTCCTTTGCTAAAAGATTGAATGAAGCAGGGATGGCTTATTTGCATAACATGTCCATATCTGGTGTAGCCCCTCGGTACATATTGTTTGGTTTGAAAAAAATGTTTCCCAACAATGTGTCATATTTGAAGACTGTTTACAATGCCATTAAACAACTAAAGACACTCCAACTGAAAGGCAGAACAACTTTGTAGGCCACAATGCATTTGTTGAGTGAGAATGGTTATATTGAGTGACATACAATAGATGATCAAAATAGAGTCACAAATATTTTTTGGTCTCATCTCGAGTCAATTCTACTGGCTAAGTGTTTCCCAACGGTGATGCTTATGGAATGCACCTACAATACCAATCGCTATAGGATGTCGCTATTTGATGTTGTAGTGTGACGTCAACCGACATGACTTTCAATGTTGGTTGTTGTTTTATGTCATCTAAAACTAAACAATCATACACTTGGGCATTAGAAAAGCTACTAGGAGTGTTTGCGCCAGCAACTTGCCTGTGACTGACAGAGAGTTTGGGTTGATTAAAGACATTGAGTAAGTCTTTCTAGAAGCAAAGAGGTTGTTGTTTAGGTGACACATAAATACAAATGTGGAAAAAAAATTCAAAAAATAATTTGACGATAATAAAGGACGGAACGAGTTTATTGAATCTTTTTCGAACTTGTATAGATCAACTACAGAGCAAAAATGGAACAAGGGCATTATTGAGTTCGAAAGAAGATGGGCATCACATCCCAAGTGTTTAGGCTATCTGCGGACTGTTTGGTATCCGTATAAAGAGTTCTTGGTGAATGCATGGACCGACAATTTCATGCATTTTGGCCAATGGACATCTGGTTGCGTTGAAGGCGTACACTCCAGGTTGAAGAAAATGTTAGAGAATTCCCAATGGACATTTATAATGTATGGATGAAAATGCATGACATGATCCAAGTACAACTTGTAGAGATTGAAGCGTCATTTAGAAAAAGTCTCACGAAGGTCAAGAAATAACATATCATGCCCTTATTTGGAAAACTTCATGGGTTGCCTTCTGCTCATGAAATGGAACAATATTTCACACCTACTGGTCAACTTCCACTGTCTATGTTACACAAGCACTGGATGCAACTTGGCAAAACACCTCTTCATGCAACTGCGAATGTGATTATATATCCAGTGGTAGACGCCGTTAAGCAAAAGTTCTTAGAATACACTTCTGATCAGTAGTTGATGTTGAAGAGGAAGCTGCTAGATTTGAGTTGCCCTGATTCATG
This sequence comes from Berberis vulgaris, assembly GCA_963556465.1. NCBI lineage: Eukaryota > Viridiplantae > Streptophyta > Magnoliopsida > Ranunculales > Berberidaceae > Berberis > Berberis vulgaris. The sequence continues at coordinate 73,314,566 of OY747124.1, read as the reverse complement.
TGTCTTAATTGAATCAACTGAACCTGTAAAGGGGTGGGGTGACCTAAAAAAAGAAATTGTCTAAGAATAAGATGCCCACGAAAAGAGACCCCTCTAGTCATGAGTATGCGAAAACACAAGAGGAGCTTAGAAATAAAGATAGTGTTTCCAAGCCAAAAGAGAAAGCGCCGAAGTGGAAAATTACGTTTGTGGATTTGGGATTATGTTGAAGACAATCAGAATGTACTCGCTGACGACATTTGTGGATTCAGATGCATAGGCAACTTTTTGGGTTACGGCGAGAAGATTTGTTGGAGGCAAGTGAGACATGAGCTACTATTGGAGGTAGAAGATAACCATGACTTGTGGGTTCCAATGTTAAATGACGAAGGGGTGAAGATTGTGAAAGATGCTCTGACAATCCCAAAGGCATTGCACGCATTCTAAAGGAAAAAGGTTGATTCAACCAGATATGTTAGAGCTGGCGGCCAACCGTTATGGTTGTGTGCTTGTGTGTTATGAAAACCATAGCAGTAAATGTTTTTCATATGTTTCACCGTCCTCAAACTTGAATGACGTACATATATGTTTCATGGCACACCTTCACCAGAGTGAACACTTCGTTTTGCTTCATATGACACCAAGACCACCATTGTCTCGGACGGTACCAACTTGGCCTTCTAACATGTTTCCAAAAACAGAATCATGAAATACTTCGTTCGATGGCTGACTGCAGATAGATGAGGTGATGGTTAAGAAATATAATGCATCCAAAACAAAGAAGAAGTCAGAAGAGGTCGTTCTACTAGATGATTGAACTGCATTTTGTAACTTTTTGCACATTTTGTAAATGACATGTATACATATTAGGGGTGGACATCCCATCCTGTGATCCCGAACCCGTCCCAATTTTTTTGGGTCCTTTTGGGATTGATCAAACTCATCCCGATTTCGTCCCGTCCCGATCTAGAGTGGGATGGGACCGGGATGGATATTTTCAATCCCGTCGTGTCCCATCCCGAATATATTTATTTAATATTTATTATTATTAATTTTAATCAAAATACTCTTCTAAATTAAAGTTTAGGATGTGTTGAAATTAAATCAATGTAAGATGAAATTGTATATGAAATCTAAATGAATTGAATCATTAATTCTAAATGAAATTTAATATTTATTTGCCTTCCAAAAAAAAGTTTAATATTTATTTATTTAATATCTATTATTATTTATGATGTAAGTTATATGTATATAAATTTGACATTATTGGTGTGTGAGTAATGTGAGATAAATTTTTTTTGTTATTTTTTATTGGAGGACTATTTAGTAGGTGCTCATCCCGTCCCATCTCGTCTCGTCTCGATCCCATTTGAGATGGGACGAGGTCGGGATGAGGTCTATCACGTCCCGTCTAGATCCCGAATGAACGGGATGGGATAGGGATTGGTCCATCTCGTCCCATCCCGTCCCGTGCCCACCCCTAATACATATTATGATCAAATTGTAAGAGAAGTCAACTTTTTTATAGTCTTGACTTGTATATTTTTATCATTAAATATCAACAAATTATATTTTACATTTCATGAAAGATTTGTATTAGTTTTGCATTGTATAGATGACTAGTTGTATGAATGTTTTATATCATGGTAATGGCTAAAAATTAACTTATATTAACTTAAACATGAGCAAAAAATTCAGACTAGAAAATTGAACACAAAAGTTGAAAATTTTTTGACAGCAAAAAAATGGACTACTGTCAAAAAGATTTCAGACTGCAAATGCATGACTGCTACGAGTATGACTCATAATTGCAGTAACCGTTGAGAAAAGAATAAACCCACAGTTAGACTAAATTGTGTTTGGTGCCTGAAATCTAATCGCCAGCAAATGCAGTGGTTCGTGTGAACATAATTTCTAAAACCGCAACGGCTACTGCGATCCTGAGATTAATATTTGCATGATTCGCGGCGTTAGGATAGATTTTACACTGTCTAATTTTCAAATTTTTTGAATTTCAATTTTTTTTTGTTTTTTCAATTCCTATGGGTTTGATACAGGATTGGCATATTTGATTGATTGCAAAACTCAAAATTTGGACCACCCTAACTTGAGAATGTCAAAAGTAGGGTTTTTCAATAAATCAAATATGCCAATACTGTATCAAACCCACATGAATTGGAAAAAAAAAAGTCAAATTCAAAAAATCATAAAATTGGACAGAGTGTGATTTTTGTCGATTATATCTATAACATTCATAGCTTCTAGTGCAGTTTGACAGAAATTACACTCTGTCCAATTTTATGATTTTTGGTATTTCAGTCTTTTATGTGTTTTTTCAATTCCAACGGGTTTGATACAGTATTGGCATATTTGCTTTATTGCAAAATCCCAATTTGAACCACCCCAACTCGAGAATGTCAAAAGTGAGGTTTTGCAATAAATCAAATATGCCAATACTGTCTCAAACCCATAGAAATTGAAAAAAATAAAAAATTAAAAACGTCGAATTCAAAAAATCAGAAAATTGGACAGAGTGTGATTTCTGTCCAATCGCAGCAGAAGCTGTGATTATTTCTATCTCGTTCGCAGCTTCTGCTGCGATTGGGCAGAAGTTATACTATGTCCAATTTTTTGTATTTCAATATTTTTTGTGATTTTTCAATTCCTATGGGTTATATACAATATTGGCATATATAATTTATTGCAATACCTCACTTTTGACCTTCTCAAGTTGGGATTGTCTAAAGTGGGGTTTCGCAATAAGTCAAATATGCCAATACTGTATCAAATCCATAGGAATTGAAATAAATTAAAATACAAAAAATCATGAAAATTGAACAGAGTGTAATTTTTGTCTAATCGCAGCGATTCATGAGAATACTAATCTCATGATGATAGTAGCCGCTGCGAATTTGAGAATTATGTTAGCATGATCCGCTGCTTTTGCTGGTGATTAGTTTTCAGGCACCAAACACAATTTAGTATGGAAATGCTTTTGATATTGGCGTAGCGGCTACTGCGATTATTTTTATCAAACTCGTAGCGGCTCATGTGTCTGCAGATAGAAATTTCAGATTTTACAAATAGGTGAGTTTGTGTCAAAAATTTCAAGTTATTTGATAGAATTTGTTACTTTTACTTGGATATAAAACTTTGTAATCATTACTGAGATATTCTTTGCATAAACGTATAATCATAACATTTTCATTAACTAACTACAAAGATTAAACCAAACAAAATGGGCAATACCCTATTGTGATTGCATGATCTCCATCTTGAATTTTAGATTCGCGATGACTAATTGATGACACCACTTTGGTAAGTTCTTTAGTTGTTTCGAAATGTGTACGATGATGGCACAATGTAGATTGGGGGTATTTAACCATATCCGTATTTGATCCTTCCTAAATTTGGCTTAACAAAATCCACCCCGCCCCTAGGTTTTGTTATTTATGTAATCCCATGCCCGCATTGTTTGTATTCTACCCCTCCCTGCATGTCGATCCGGCCGACCCCGAGCAAGCCCCAAGTGAATTCAAAAAGCGAGCAAGATGGTAAGAAATTGCAATTGGTCCAAACCTTCGACTAGTTACTTCTTGCGACCTGCTTTCATTCCTCCCCTATGTAGTAAATGCAGATACTGTCCAAAACTGATTTATGGTTAAGCGGATTAATTGGGGATTTATCAAATTTATCGGTTTGCTTTTTCAAAGTATACATTTTTATACCCTTACTAGTGTAAATTATAATAAATAACATATATTGACAATAAAGATTAATAAAATAAGTATTCTAGAGCAACAAAAGTCATATTATAGAGCAAATTATGTAATCATGTCCAAAAACATCACACAATATTGAGCGACAACCACCACCACTCAACAAGACGACAACCACCACCGAACAGAACAATCTCGATTTATCATTGATGTTTTGGTGACTCACTGATTAATCGGTGACCGCTAAACCCAACCACTAAATACCTAATTTGGATCGGTCTATCCCCAATTTACACTAAATTGCCGCATAAATAACCCAGTTCCTCCCTCACACAAGGGAGCCAATATTAATGCTTTTACTTTTTGTTCTTAAGACGCCCAATCAAAGCACTTCCAAAGTCAGCCGAAGTGGACAAATGTAGGGTCCGTACTCTGGTCATACCTGAAGGTTGTAAAGGTAATCTAAGAGCATGAGGAGCTGAGTTCATGAACCAACAAATTAAATTAGCAGTGGTGTAAAGGTAACCGGGTTTCATGAATTATGGTCAATAAACAGTCTAAATCGCGGTTCAATCAAGGGTAATAAAATCCACCATCTATGTCCCATTTCCTATCCTAGGTTCTGTCTAAGCTCGAGGTCGAGTTTCCTTCCTTTTCATTCATCTTCCAATCAATTTAGCTAGCTTGTTATTGAGCAAAAACCCAACTCTGGGGGAGTGAGCGAGGCGCAGTAGATGAATTATTTAGTTTAGTTTCTTGTCGAGTTATCCTATTAAGAGTAGGTTGTGGTCTACATCTCTACCTATTATGTTTCATGGCGGGACCATGTGGAATAAGATACTGAGCCCGCTGTAGGAAGGGAGCAACAACTTCTCAATCTAAACGTACCTACAAACCCAAAATCGGAGGATCTTAAATATATGATGATATGGCAAGCAAGTTCTCTAAATAGGAGAGGATGAACATGGGACTGCCTAAACGGCACAGGCTGGAAAATTTGGATCATCGCATTGTTAAAGGCTGAGGTCGTATTTTTAAACCAAATGGCATAATGGTTTAGTGGAAATACTGATTAGGAATGAATTTGGGTTTTCCTGCCCCGAATCAGAACGAGCCCCAAGTTAGCTTGAAATGAATATTAACTTTTTTTTTTTTTTTTTTTTTTTTTTTTTTTTTTTGAAAGGCAAGCCGGTTTTTTAGCCTAGGATCCGTAACCTAGTCCCGAGATGCGACCTACGGGTCGAACACCACCCCGAAATAAAGATGCCTCCAGTGGGTCTCGAAGCAAGGATCTGTGGATCAAGTCCACAACGCCTTAACCAATCGACCACAGCCCCTTTGGCAAAATGAATATTAACTTGGTTGACGAACTTTAAAATTTGGCTAAGATCCCAACCCAAACATGTTGAAGTTCAAGATCCGGGTTGTGCTTTATCAAAGCAAATGCAAAACATTTGTGGTTTTAAGATGATGTGGCCTTGTGCTTGTGAGCAAGTATGTTGTTGTTGTTTTAATTGTAAGTGATCGAACCCTTGAATAGATTGAAGTTCCTTCCAAAACTGTCCCTGAGTAAGTGAACCGAATGAAAATTTGCAACAGAGAAAACGTATCAAAATATGATGCGACCAAATCTATTCTCCTCGAGATCTGACATGCAAAACAAGGTTAGAATTCTAATGACCATATGTTTGGTAGCCGAAGACACTCTGATGCTTAAGTCAATTAACTGTAGAAGAAAATGAATTTGGACAGAGTATAGTTATGTTATGTTTTCATACCCTTTTCGTGAATCTCTCTTTCACCTTGTATAATGTGATTAATTAACTTGGTGTGTGACTTAAGCATGTAAGGCGTGATAAAGGGAGATGTTTCTCACAATGGTCTCCTCCTTCATTGAGATGCGTCCTTAGGGGAATGATTCCCGCATGACTCGTCTCCTTCATTACGTTTCTCTTTTTTAAGGGAAGAGGTTCGTTGGGCCTGATGTTTGGGCCTTTAACTTTGTTCATGGTCTGTTATTAAAGGTCTTTCCGAGCTTTAATGACCGGGCGTGCCTCTTTGGGCTTTTATGACAAGGCATGTTATCTACGTTTAGAGTGAGGTGTCTGCTTCTCGTGATGGATGATCTTTGCCACGTGTACGGTCGTGATCAGAGGACTATTTGATGTATCATCAAAATTGATCCTCCATGTTTCAGACCTGGCTAGAGAAATCTATTCACTTTTCAGGTATTGACATTCTCAAAGTTATTTTACTTTTTACCTGATCCGCATCTTATAAATTTAGCACAAAATTCAGTGATATGCTTTTCAAGATTCCGTTATAATATTGATGGGTTAGGGAATTAACTAGTTGTTGTCTCTTAGTCTTGCTGCTGTATCAGTATTCCACAAAATAAAAGTATAATTTTCAGCCCCTGGCATTTTAGTTTTTGCCTGATAGTCGAAGTCTCTTCCATGCACATTTGGACTCAGAATTTGAACAAATTCTGGATCCATTCTCAATGTACCTTTGATGCATGTTCGGTCATGATTTTTTGCTTAACAGGAGCTGCATTAACCTTTTTATGTGATTATTTTCTTTAGGATCGTCCTTACGGTCCTTTTGGACAGAAAAAATAACGTGAGCTTGTGTGATGGTGTCAATGAAATGCAAACTAATTCTGAGGTTTGAATTCACTCAACTCAAAAGGATGTTGCTTTGTGACACTGAAGTTTTCATTTTTAGTAATTTTGTTAATGTTATGAGTGCAGGTTGTTTGCGATAAAGAACTCGAGGCAAACATACAAATGATATTTAAAAGGGTAAAAAAATGAAATAGCTTAAAAAAAAAAAACTACAGATCAAGTGAAAAAGTTCATGGTTTTGACCGGCAAGCCAACTGGCCAGGAGCTGAAGGGCGTGAGTTTTGAGGTGAGGTTTTACAGTGGAGAAAAACCAAGAAATGAAACTATCGAATAACCTGGAAGGGTATAACCCACACGTCGCTAAAAAACTACAATAAGGGTAAAAAGAAATCATATACTTGGTCTGAAAGTATGGATGTTCAAGATAGAAGACTACCTATTTGTTTTCAAGGATCTTTTGCTTCTCAAGTTCTTCCTGTAGACTGAGTAGGCTCCATTTGATTATATTCACGTATATATTTCTTGGAATATACTTTGGAGATCGTTAAAGTTGTTTCCTTAGAAATAGGTTAGAGGATGGACTGTGTTTTGGAGGATGATGGTTTCATCGGAAATCGGTTAAAAAATATTTCTTCATCTCGCTTAGGAATTGAGCTTAAAGTTCTCTTAGTAGGGTTGTGTCCTGCATATGGTAATTTCTTCTCAAGTATTTGTTCGACTTTTAGAGTGTGTTGTTGGAAAAGACAATTTTCACATGGTAAGAGAAATAAATGCTTAGGGTTGGCTAAGCAAAACTTTCAATATTGACAATGGAGAACAAGACAATGAGACTGAGTCGGACAAAAAAGGATTAAAAAGAATAAATGGGGAATGAGGAGGAGGTGGCAAAGTGACAACAATGTTACACTATGGTGGCCTGTGATGGTGAAGGAAGGGTAAAAGAAAAAAAAAAGGAATGAAAATGAAAAGACAGAGGAGAAGGGAGGAGAAGAAAAAACAAAGACAATAAGTTGAAGGTCAATTGATTGATGCAAAAAATTAAGGTTATTGTCGTTGCATGATTCATTCAAAACATTAAGTAATTTTTTTTGTTTGTTTTTTCCTTCAACATGTAATACAATCCAAAGAATATATAGTGGAAGTAGGGGTGATCAATTATTTCACGTGGGTAAGAAGCCACTTGATTAACAATTTAAAGGGTTAATTGCTATGTCCCCCTATAATAAATAGTTAATTGGGATGTGCCCCCATTCTTTAGTATGTATTGCACTTACTCCCCAAGACTAGCAGTCAACGTGTATTGACATGGTATTTTCAAATTAGATGTCTAAAATGCCCTTGATCAATCAAATACTGAGATTGAATGTTTCATACCTCAAACATCTCATCTCGAGGAAAATCAGAGGGCCCATTTGAAATCGTAAACACATCTCGAAGAAAAACATAGGGCCCATATTAAATCATAAACATATCTCGAAAATAATCTAACAATTGTTAAAAAAAATTTTCCCTTTTTTCCTCCTCCTCCTTCCTCCTCTTCCCTCTTCTTCCTCTTCTGTTTCGCAGCCCCGCCACCACCCTCCCTCTTCCTCTTCGTCCCTCCTTCCTTCTCCTTCCTCCAACTTTTAACAAGACCTTCATCAACCAACAAATTTAGCATCTCTACACACTCAACTTCCCAATTTTCCAACATACGGATCCAAAGCCTCATCCAATGTATAATTCTCAGGGATATTCTTCGTAAGTTTAAGAATTTCTCCCAAACCCCTTCTACTTGCCTAAAATTCAAAACCCCAGACTCCAGTTGCTCCATTTCTTTGATGTAATATTCGTCTTCGTCTTCCACAACCAAATATCGAGCAAATGGATTTTTTGAATTTGGATTCATTCATTGGGTAAGCAAGCAACAATCCCCATTTAGTTGGTTTCAGAACAACATCAAATACAAATAGAGAGTAGAAATTCCATTTCAAAAGCTAGAAACATACGTACGTACAATTCAGTACAAATAGGAGAAGAGAAATGAAATATCAAATGAAGGAGAAAATCAAACACCAACACACACATAAGCAAAAAAGTAGAGATTTATTACTTCTGAGGTTGACGACTGTATCCTTGTCCATGATGATCATGGCGAGATGGGTGTCAAGACTGGTGTCGATGAATACCGCTTGTTGCTCAGGAGGAGTAAGCTTGCCAAAAACCTCAACTTTCGCAATTGTGATGTGTTGTGCTGGGATGAAAGGAATTTGAGATTGAAATTAGGTTTAAGGAGATGGGAGGAGGGACGAAGAAGAAGGAGAAAGTGAAGCAAAGGATGAGAAAGGACGAGGGAGGAGGAGTCAGGGGAGGGTGGCGGCCAAGAAGAAGGGGGAGGAGGAAGGAGGAAGGAGAAGGGCGGTAGAGGGGTGGCAAAACAGAGGATGAAGATGGTAGAGGAGGAGGTGGATAAAGGCCGAAGGAGGAGAAGGGTGGAGGCTGGGCTGCGAAACATAAAAGGAAGAAGGGGGAAGTTTTTTTAACAACTGGTAGATTATTTTTGAGATACGTTTATGATTTAATATGGGCTCTATGCTTTTCTTCGAGACGTGTTTATGATTTCAACTAGACCCTACCATTTTCTTCGAGATGTGATGTTTGAGATACAATTTTTTCAACATCTGTTGGATTTTTCATTGGATACGATTTCAAATGGCCCCTACCATTTTCTTCGATATGAGATGTTCGAGATATGAAAAAAATTCAATCTGAGTCTTTAATTTATCAAGGGCATTTTGGTCATCTAATTTGAAATTACATAGTCAATGAACGTTGACCGTTATTTATTTTAGTACATAATTATGCTATTTTAGTACCATATTTCTATATATAATTTTCCCGAAAATCTCGGGAATGGGCTTTGATGATGATGATGATGATGATTTCTATATATAATTTTATTTATTTCTTATTAATTATGGTACTAATTGCTATTTTCGTGTTTGTGTAGGTTTCCAATAACAAGATTCCACAATAGAAGCAAATTGGCAAAATAGAAAAACTAATTGCAAAAGGAAACTACGCAAAGAAGGAAACCGCGAAGAAAACAATTATAAAAGGAATGATAACTGCCCTGGAGCAATCACGCTTGCAACCACAACAAGCCGTCATCCATCCACAACATCCAACAATAGCCTCCTCTTCACAACAACAACCATGATCCATCTTCGCAATAACCAACCTAGTCACAGACCATCACCATCATCCCTTCCTCTTCGAGCAAGGAAACCCTCATCTCAGTCCCTGATCGTCGCCACTCATCGTCATCATCTTCAGATCTCTCTCGCCTGACTCCCTGATCGCCACTAGCCGCGCAAGTACCGACCACCATCGCCCGTTTCATTTCTCTCAGTCTCTCGTCAAGTACACAATTGAAGCAGATCAGTGAAGGAGAGGAGAAACTTATTTCTCTTCAGTCTGCTATCTGCACCCACAGAGTCACTCTCGCACCACCTCGCACGGCGAAATTAATATTTGAACCCACAGAGTCACTTTCTTCAGTGAAGCAGATCACTTATTTTAGTTTGATATTTGATTATGGATTACTGTTTGAACATAATTAATATGTCTAGCTAAACTCCTCTTAGTTAGGGGTGGATTCGAAGCCTCGAACATGTGTTTTATAAATTAATTGAATTTAATCTTCCTTGCTATTAGTGATTGTGTTTTGCTTAACTGCTTTATAGAGAACTCTTCTTTGTATGTTTGTTAAGGTGGCCACCTTAGTAAGCATGCTAGGATCTGGGGCTAGAGTATAAGAGAATTTCACCTAATTGTTATAATTCTGCACTCACAAGTAGTAAATACCAAGGAACGTTGGTAAGGTTAAGTAAAAACCTAGGTAAGGACAAGATGCTGATCATACTTGTAATTGCCTAGTTAGTGTTTATATTTTTCACAAAACTTAATGATCTTAGATTGTTATCTAACTTGCGATTCCTTATTAGATAGCATGATAAGAATAGTTTGAAAGCGACGCTTAGTTTAATTCAACGAACTTGAGAAAATAATAAGATTAATGCAGTGCTGATCACGGTTAATCTTGAACATTGTCTCTCACGATTTAGCAAGTGATTATTGAAGATTGATTTATGAGCATATGTTTGGTGTGTGGAGATAAACCCTTAGCTAATTCTCATCTTTGCCATCCCTTTAGTTTTATTATCTTTATAGTAATTTTCGTAGATATTTTCATAGTTTAATTTAGAAAATCCAACCCCTCATTATTTACTTAATTAGGTTATTAGTTGTCTTTTAGCTATTCTTAGTGTTAATTGGCAAACCTTCTAATCCCTGGTCCAGAACGATCTCTACTTATTCTATACTACAATCACAAAACATGTTATTAAGTTTTGTGCTACTAAAATAGCGCATCAATTTTTGGCGTCGTTGTCGGGGATTAATAAAATTGTTAATTACTTCATTAGTTTTTATTTATTTATTTATTTTTCCTTTTATTGATTTTTTTCTTCTTTCTGTCTTTATCTCAGGTACCAGTTCATGCGCAATAGGAGATCCAACAAAAACTTATTAGAATACGATTCAGAGTCTGAGAAAACATTTAGAAAACGAAGGAGAAAAACAAAAGAGTCAAACATCTAGCTTTGAATCTGAATCTGAAGAGTTCGACATGGGAGACAATAGCTCTATTAAAGAACTTTCGACATCCACTTTGGACAATGCTGCACCCCTGTGCATTCAGTATCCAACAGCCGTGCAGGGAAAGACAGAGTCATTCAAGCTGAAATCTAACCTACTTCATCATATTCTGAAGTATCATGGTCTTTCTATGGAGGATCCAAATAAACCTTTAAAGGAATTTGAAGTTGTATGCTCCAGTATGACGCCAATGATTGTGGATGAGAACATTCTGAAACTAAGAGCATTTTCATTTTCTCTGACTGATAGGGCTAAGGATTGGCTCTATGAACTACCTTCCGAAACAATATGTTCTTGGGATAGTATGAAGAAGGTGTTTCTAGAGAAATTCTTTCGAACTTCCAAAATTATCTTGTTGAGGAAGAAAATAAGTGGCATACAACAAGGTCCAAGAGAATCATATCCAGCTTACTATGAGCGTTTCAAAACTCTCATAGCATCATGTCCGCAGCATCAAATGAAGGAAGATCTCTTGATTCAATACTTTAATGGGGGATTGCTTCCTCTTGAGCGATAGATGTTAAATGCAGCGGCAGGAGGAGCTTTGGTTGATAAAACTCCAACAACAGCAAAGACTTTGATTGCAAACCGAGCCTTAAACGCCCAATAGTATGAAGGAATTGGAGAGCCTTCACGCCAAGTCAATGAGGCAAGTACTAATTCTAGTAGCTCAAATGGCTAATCTTACTTCACTTGTGACTTAGGCTCTAGGGAAGCCGAATGTGCTAGGAGTTGCACAAGTTTGCGGCGTGTGTACTAAGTCAGGACATCCATTTGATCAATGTCCTCAACTGATTGAGAATGGCGGTTGGGAGAATGTCAATGCAGTAGGTTTTCAGGGGCAAAATCACTATAGGAATAACCCTTATTCGAACACTTACAATGAAGGTTGGAGAAATCATCCCAGCTTTGGATGGAGAAATTCATAACAACCTAAACAACAAACTTCTAATCGACATCCCTCTGGTTTCTTTCAAGGACCGCCAGAACCACCTCAGCACAATTAAGGTATGCCCCTTAATTATGATGAGATTATGAAATCATTAACTATTTCTCAGCAGAACCAAGCAAAAGATATAACAGATTTGAAGCTACAGATGGGACATATAGCTGAGTTTATTGGACAAATTCGCGAGTAAGGAAAACTTCCTAGTTCTACCATTCCAAATCCGAAAGGCAGGTTTGAAATCGCAAAAGCAATTACATTGAGGAGTGGTAGGCAAATTGAGAATGAGCCAATAGTCCTTAAACAGAGTCGAAATAGGGAAGCTGAGTTACAGAAGGATGATCCAACCATCGTTGAAACACCAGAGCTCCAAGGTAAGAAGGTAAGCATTCCAAATTTAGTTTATGCTAATCTTTCTCCACCTTTTGTGCATTTTCCAGGTAGGTTTGCCAAATCTAGGAAAGATGAACATGATAAAGAAATTTTGGAAACCTTCCGAAAAATCCAAGTCAATATTCCACTTCTTGATGCTATTAAGCAAGTGCCTAAGTATGCAAAAATTTTTAAGGAGCTTTGCACAACAAAGAGACAACTTCGATACGGAGAGGTAGTTAAGGTGACTGAATGTCTCCGCAATTCTTCAAAGAAAATTGCTGTCGAAGTGTAAGGATTCGGATAGTTTCACTATCCCTTGTGTTATCGGTAATACTAAAATTGAAAATGCAATGCTAGACTTAGGTGCTTCAATTAATGTTATGCCATATTCTATTTATCGTTCTATGATTCTTGGGGAGATGTGATGGTGTATTTATTCAATTGGCTGACCGTTCTAATGCATATCCTCGAGGTTTGTTGGAAGATGTGTTGGTGCAGGTTAATCATTTGATCTTCCTAGCAGATTTCTATGTGCTTGAAATGGAAGATTCGGCATTGTCAGCACATTTGCCTCTTATTTTAGGGCGCCCCTTCATGAAAACTGCAAGAACAAATATTGATGTGCATGCGGGGAAACTGACCATGGAATTTGATGGTGATGTGATTGGCTTCAACATCTTTGAATCCATGAGGTATCCTGTTGATAATCATTCTTGATTTTCTATTGACGTGGTGGATATTTTGTCCCAGGAATTTCTTGACGTCAAGAACGAGGATGAACTTGAAATCACCATTACTACTGCCGCTGGATATGAGAGGAATGGAGTTCTTTGTGACAATAAGAAGATCTCGACCGATAACATGATAGAGGATATCATTGAGACCGTGGCAACCTTGAAGTCAATGCCACGAATTGTTAGTGAGTTACCTCCCCCAATTATTATTCCTTCATCTACTAATAAACTTTTACCTTCTGTGATTCAGGCACCTACACTTGAGCTTAAATCATTGCCGGATCACTTGAAGTACGCGTATTTGGGAAATGATGAGACATTGCCTGTCATCATCACTCACAATTTTAGAGGAGGAAAAGCTTATTCGAGTTTTGAAGGAATACAAGACTGCAATTGGGTGGACATTGGCAGACATTAAGGGTATTAGCCCTACTACTTGTATGCACCGTATACTTCTTGAGTAAGGTGCAAAATCCACTAGATAAGTTTAGCGCCGCCTAAACCTGCCTATGATGGAAGTTGTGAATAAATAAATCATTAAACTCCTTGATTGTGGGGTGATCTACCCTATTTCAGCTAGCAAATGGGTTTTACCAGTGCAAGTAGTGCCAAAGAAGTTTGGCATAATTGTGGCAAAGAACGAGGAAAATGAGTTGGTTCCCACACAAATGCAAATTGGGTGGCGGGTTTGTATTGACTATAGAAAGTTGAATGCAACTATCAGGAAAAATCATTTTCCTCTACCCTTTATTGATCAATTGCTTGAAAGGTTAGCCGATCGAGCTTTTTATTGTTTTCTTGATGGTTATTCAGGATATAATCAGATTGTCATCACTCCAGAGGATTAAGAAAAGACAACCTTCACATGTCCATTCGGCACTTTCACATATAGAAGAATGCCATTCGGTTTGTGTAATGCCATGGCTACCTTCTAGAGATGCATGGTAAGTATATTTTCAGACTTTATTGAAAAAATCATTGAGGTTTTTATGGATGATTTTAGTGTTTTCGGTGATTCTTTTGACCATTGTCTCGATAATCTTGCATTGATTCTGAAGCGATGCATTGAGGTCAACCTTGTATTAAATTGGGAAAAATGTCACTTTATGGTTAATCGAGGTATTGTTTTAGGTCATGTGATTTTAGCTAGGGGTATTGAGGTTGATAAAGCTAAAATAGATCTTGTACGTTACTTACCCTCTCCTACTTCCGTGAGAGAGGTTCGTTATTTTCTTGGACATGCAGGATTCTATCGGCGATTTATCAAAGATTTTTCTAAGATTTCTGGACCACTATGTCGACTCCTACAAAAAGATGTGCCATTTGAATTCAATAATGACCGTCAGACAACGTTTGAAAAGCTTAAGGAGTTGTTGACATCAGCACCTATCATTGTGCCACCGGATTGAAATCTTCCATTTGAGCTTATGTGTGATGCATCAGATTATGCCTTAGGAGCAGGTCTAGGCCAACGGAGGGACAAATGTCTTCACGTCATCTACTATGCCTCCCGATCTTTGAATGATGCTCAATTGAATTATTCCACAACTGAAAAAGAACTTTTAGCTGTTATATTTGCTTTAGAGAAATTTCGATCTTATTTAATTGGAACTAAAGTTATAATTTTATCTAATCATGCAGCTTTAAAATACTTGCTTACGAAGAAAGAGGCGAAACCGAGACTTATACGGTGGATACTTCTTCAAGAGTTTGATGTGGAGATCAGGGATAAAAAAGGGAGTGAAACGTGGTAGTTGACCACATGAGCCATTTGGTGCGAAATGAGGAGCCCCTGCCAATTCTTGAGACTTTTCTTGATGAGCAACTACTTTTGGTCAAGGTAAGTGAACCATGGTATGTTGATATTGTGAATTACCTTGTATCGGAACAGATTTCTAACACCTTGACTCGAGTTCAGAAGGATAAGGTCAAGAAAGTGGCGAAACAGTTTGTATGGGATGATCCCTATCTGTGGAAGCATTATACAAATCAATTGATTAGAAGGCGCGTGCTCGATTCTGAATTTAATTCGATATTGACATATTGTCATTCCTATGCTTGTAGGGGACACTTTGGAACTCAAAGAACAGCTCGTAAGGTTTTAGAATGTGGATTTTATTAGCCTACTTTATTTAAGGATGCCAGATTATTTTGCATGACTTGTGACCGATGTCAAAGAACAGGTAACTTAGGCCCTAGATGTCAAATGCCACAACATCCTATGTATAGTGTGGAAATTTTTGATGTATGGGGTATTGATTTCATGGGTCTATTTCCTTCTTCTAATGGTTTCATTTATATATTATTTGTTGTGGATTATGTTTCAAAGTGGGTGGAAGCAAAAGCCACCCGTACTGATGATTCCAAAGTTGTTGTCGAGTTTATTCGTTATAACATTTTTGTAAGGTTTGGAATGCTGTGAGTGATTATAAATGATGCAGGTTCCCACTTTTGCAACCGTACAATTGAAACTTTGCTTAAGAAATACAATGTCACACATAAGGTTTCGACACCTTATCATCTCCAAACAAGTGGACAAGCAGAAGTTTCAAATCGTGAAATCAAGGGAATACTTGAGAAGACAGTAAAGCCTACCCGCAAAGACTGGAGCATGCGACTTGATGATGCTTTATGGGCATATCGGACAACATATAAGACACCTATAGGGATGTCTCCCTTTCAGATTGTATATGGGAAACCGTGTCATTTATCGGTTGAGCTAGAACATAAGGTGCATTGGGAAATTAAAACTTTCAATATGAACATTGATGGTGCTGGCCTTCATAAAAAATTTGCAGCTGAATGAGCTTGAAGAGATTCGGAATGACGCATATGAGAGTGCCAAAATTTATAAGGAGAAAACTAAAGCTTTTCATGATCGCATGATCCGTGGAAAGACTTTTGTTGTGGGCCAAAAAGTCTTACTTTTTCAGTCACGCCTTAAACTTTTCCCGGTAAGTTACGTTCTAGATGGGTTGGTCCTTTTATTGTTACTAATGTTTTTCCCCATGGTGCTATACAGGTGAAAAGTGTCACAATTGGAGATGAGTTCAAAGTGATTGGGCATCAACTTAAGCCCTATTATGAGTCATTTGTGGAGCATGACGTGGAGGACGTATCACTCCATGTTTCCACTTATTCTGAGGATTAATTGCAGATACCGTCAGGTTGCGCGACGTTAAAACAAGCACTTCTTGGGAGGCAACCCAATCAGATTTGCTTTTTCTATCCCTTTATTTTCTTTTCGTTATTTATGTTTTTGTTGGTTAGTAGTTTGTTTTTCCGTTTTTAAATCTTTCATTGCATGTGCTATAATCTATTAACATTAATTAAGACAATGTTAGGTTTAAGTGTGGGGGGAACAACGCTGTTTTTATTTTGAAAAAAAATTTAAATAAAAAGTGTCAGTCCATAATAAAAAAATAAAAAAATGTTGGTTTTTGTTTTCTTTGTTGGTATTAGTGTCAATAAAAAAAATTATAGTTGTTTTGAGTCTTAGGATACTTTCCAACACAATGATGAGATTTGGTTTTTAATTGCATGACTTTAAGGTTTATAAGCATGAGTTAAGATCTATTATTATTCTTTGGTTAATGCTTATTCATGGCTATCATATGCAAATTCACATGTAATCAACTGAGTAATTGGTATTCGTAGCATGCTTAATTGAATTTAATTCATTATAACCCATATGTGAGTTTTGAGCCTATTGTTCCTTTGAGTTTGAGAGTTTTTAGCTAGGTCATCTTTTATTTCTTTTGTCAATAATAACTCGTTGCATGATATCAATTTTGTTTGCTTTGGTTGCTACTTGGAATGCTTTCATAATTAAGGATTAAACACTAGAACTTGTATTAATTTCGTTCAAAGCATTATATTGAATTGCATAAAGGGATACAAGTCATTGTTCATATTCATTCAGTATTTCAGTAACATACAGATAGTTCAGT
Source organism: Berberis vulgaris (assembly GCA_963556465.1). Classification (NCBI taxonomy): domain Eukaryota; kingdom Viridiplantae; phylum Streptophyta; class Magnoliopsida; order Ranunculales; family Berberidaceae; genus Berberis; species Berberis vulgaris. Next base: position 73,297,538 of record OY747124.1, on the reverse strand, counting down.
TCTTTTCATTCAGTAGATACAAAATAATGGCTGAAACTCTTCATTATCAGTGAGCCACCTCTTCATTTTCCTACTTATGTCTTGAACCGTGTGATTTCTTACTAATGTTTCTAATCTTATTGCATGCTTTCACCATTTCTTTAAGCCCTTTGAAAATTCCCTATCCGTTCATTCTCTTCCTTTGACCCCTGGCCCCATTACAACCTGAATTAAGACCTTTTGATTAAGTGTGTCTTGCAATGTCACGTGTTGGAGATTCAAATGAGGTATGAGCATATGGTGTCACTAGTTCTTGCATTCAAGTAGTAGCATTCCTTCCATGAGATCATATATTTGGAAAAAAAAAGTTAGAAAATGCCTTTCTTTCTTGTTATATCATATGTGAGCTATTTGTTTACCTTTTACATCAATCCTCTCACATATAACTAGAATAGGAAGAGTGATTTTACCAAATAATCAGTGAAAAAGAAATGAGTGCACCCAGTGAGATTATTGGGTTAATTCTTCTTGGCACGCGTTCGAATTTCACAGTCACTTGAATTGATTTAATTGTGAATTTTTATATCATTGCTATGAACGTGTATTAATTTTTGAATGATGTGGATTTAATCTTGTGTTTACAAAGAATCTTAACATGTCATGATCCTTTGAAAATCTCTGAGACAAATGTTGGAAATTATAGATTAAGTCATTTGAGTCTTTTATTTTTGTTTCTTGGATTTGCTCGAGGACTAGCAAAAAATAAGTGTGGGGGAATTTGATAGGAGCATAATTATGCTATTTTAGTACCATATTTCTATATATAATTTTAGTTATTTCTTGTTAATTATGGTACTAATTGCTATTTTCGTGTTTGTGTAGATTTCCAATAACAAGATTCCACAATAGAAGCAAATTGGCAAAATAGAAATACTAATTGCAAAAGGAAACTACACAAAGAAGGAAATCACGAAGAAAACAATTATAAAAGGAATGATACCTGCCCTGGAGCAATCACGCTTGCAACCACAACAAGCCGTCATCTATCCACAACATCCAACAATAGCCTCCTCTTCACAACAACAACCACGATCCATCATCGCAATAACCAACCTAGTCACAGACCATCACCGTCATCCCTTCCTCTTCGCGCAGGGAAACCGTTGTCTCAGTCCCTCTCTCTTGCTTTCCCTAATCGTGGCCACCCATCTTCACCGTCTTAAGATCTCTCTCGCTTGACTCCCTGATTGCTACTAGCCACGCAAGTACCGACCACCATCATCCATTTCATCTGTCTTAGTCTCTCGTCATGCACACAACTGAAGCAGATCAATAAATGAGAGGTGAAGCAGATCAGTGAAGGAGAGAAGAAATTTATTTCTCTTCAGTCCGCTATTCGTACCCAGAGTCACTCTCGCACCACCACGCGCGGCGACAACGTTTTATTTCCTTTACCCTGTCTCTTTACTTATTTTAGTTTGATATTTGATTATGGATTACTGTTTGAACATAATTAATATGTCTAGCTAAACTCCTCTTAGTTAAGGGTGGATTCGAAGCCCCGAACATGTGTTTTATAAATTAATTAAATTTAATCTTCCTTGTTATTAGTGATTGTGTTTTGCTTAACTGCTTTATAGAGAACTCTTCTTTGTATGTTTGTTAATGTGGCCAACTTAGTAAGCATGCTAGGATATGGTGCTAGAGTATATGAGAGTTTCATTTAATTGTTATACTTCTGTACTCACAAGTAGTAAATACCAAGGAACGTTGATAAGGTTAAGTAAAAACCTTGGTAAGAACAAGATGTTGATCATACTTGTAATTGCCTAATCAGTGTTCATATTTTCCACAAAACTTAATGATCTTAGATTGTTATTTAACTTGCAATTCTTGATTAAATTGCATGATAAGAATAGTTTGAAAGCGACGCTTAGTTTAATTCAACGAACTTGGGAAAATAATAAGATTAATGCAGTACTGATCACGATTAATCTTGAACATTGTCTCATGAATTAGCAAGTGATTATTGAAGATTGATTTATGAGCATATGTTTGGTGTGTGGAGATAAACCCTTAGCTAATTTCTCATCTTTGCCATCCCTTTAGTTTTATTATCTTTATAGTAATTTTCGTAGTTATTTTCATAGTTTAATTTAGAAAATCCAATCCCCCATTATTTACATAATTAGGTTGTTAGTTATCTTTTAGCTATTCTTAGTGTTAATTGGCAAGCCTTCTAATCCCCGGTTCAGAACAATCCCTACTTATTCTATACTATAATCACAAAGCAGGGTATTAAGTTGTATGCTACTAAAATAACGCATCAGGGGTAAGTGCAATACAGATTAAAGACAGAGGTACATCCCAATTGGCTATTTATTATAGGGGGACATAGCAATTAACCCCAATTTAAAAACTAAAAAAAAGAAAAAGAAAAATTACTTAAAAGAAAGATTGATAGAAGGATGAGAGATGTGATACATGGTGAGTTGAAACAAAGTAATTAAATGTTTGATTAATTTGTAAATTAAAATGGAATATGAAGAATTTCAAGGGTATGAGAATCATTCTAATATAATGATATGGAAAAATGTACTTTCACTCCCAAAGTACTCAAATCACATGGTTTTTCAACCTACATCGTTACTTCAATGAAAACAAAGTGGTAATACAAACTAAAATCTTGAAACTTTTCTACAACTTCTCTCCAAAAATAAAACTTAAGGGTCTCTTTGGTTGCACAAAAAGTAGACATGGAAATTGAAACTGTTTCTGGGAATTCGTTTTCGTTGTTTGGTTGTCTATTTACTGATAGAAAATCTGTTCTTCATTAGACTATTTTTCCACTACTCATGGGAATCCAAGTCCGAGGGGGAGGCATCGGAATCAAATTCGCAAAAACAGTTTCAATTTCCATGTCTATTTTCTGTGCAACCAAACGGTCCCTAAAAGAAAAACCTCTCTTGAATGGAAAAATAACACCATAACATATGTTTGGACGATTATGATGTAACTTGAGAATCAAATGACATGGACTTAACTCCTTGTGTTTGATGGTGCAGATTCATTTCTTTAATAAAATGCATGGCTGAGATTTATTAGGGTTAGGGTTTAAGTGATTGTCGGATGAGTTGTATTGGAAACTCTCTAAAAATTTAAAATTAAATAATTCAAAATTTCTAAGAGGTTCTCGAGGGATTTTAGAAAGGATATTGGTGGAAAATGCTAGTGGTACATTTGAGTATAAAATTTAACTTAAAATTGCATGTGGATGGGTAAAAGAAGTTATTCAAAACATTATATGCGTCAATAAGGAGAATTTAGAACTGTTTTGGGATTTTAGGCTTGATCTAGTTCGAATCTCCTTGTACACAATTTTTTTAATTTCTCGTTGAAGTGCAAATTATTGGTGACACTATCTCAAATTTTGCGCATTTCTCAATTTTCTGCAAAACTATGACAATAATCAAATTACTAGATAAAAAGATGTATTTGATTAATTTTAAGCACATCTAGAGATTAATAAAGAGCTAAATGGGGCAGAAAAATCAATCTTTTGGATGCTCATCACACCACCCCCAAATAATATTTTGCTAGTCCCCTAGCAAAGGGAAGTGAAAAGAATGATAAGCTTATAAAACAATTTTTTTTTATTCTTCTCTAACTTCACAAAGAAATCAAAGCCAATTTTGTTGGTATAGTTTGATTGCATTTACAATGTGCAAAAACGCCTTGAACCTCTAGCATGACATTAAAGGAGAGTTATTCAGGGTGAACACCCAACAAACATGATTTTTTTTAAAGACGACTGAATAAAATTGGTGTTTTCCCTATTATTCTCAGCGAATATCCTTGTTATTCATCCACATAGAAGACACGAGGCATATGTAGGTAGCTACTAAAATGCATAATACAATTAAGCAACTTTGGAACAAGGTGTGTCAGTGTGAAAAGCCAACAACATGCAAGTTTTCATGTCAAAGATTGGTTAATTATCTAGACTTCAAAACTCACTAGTTAATTATCTGGAATGGCCACTCTAAGATTAGTTAAATATTTTCTCTCTTACATGTGAGGAAAATAGTAAGTGTGAAAATCCAAACATTACATGCACATAAGAACAAATGGACATTAAAAAAATAAGTCTCGTGGAAGGAATGTTGATCACTTGTGAGAATGCCGAGTTACCCACCATAGCGCCTTCTCATCTATTCTTCACTTTTTACCAAAGGGTTAATTAGGACTGCTCTAGGGAAAAAAAAACTTGGCTTGGTTTTTATTTTTGTTTTTTGGGAAGAGGAGTGAGATAGATGGTAAATAAAAAAAGGTTTCTTAAAATGTAGGATCTTCAAGTTGCATAATAGGGAACTCGTCAATCACTTCCACTTATTTTCCATTTTTCTTGACAACCTATTTTTCAATGCTTTCTCATCTGAAATACCTTCGACCTTAGAATTTTACTTTGCACTTGTCCCCTTTTCTTCATAATGCTTTCTAAAGCTTTCCATAAACATAAATGGGCAATTTTCGTTTTATTACTTCTAATAACCTAAGACAGGCTCATATTGGTTTTTGGATGAAATGATTAGCAATGTGGTTTTGATAAGGTTTAGATGGACAATAGATGCCTAATTTTTCTTATAAGATTTGGTAATGTTTATAAGTCTCAAATAGACTACAAAATCTATGTTTCTCTTAACTCGAAAAAAAAAATGTCATTCTCACTGATAAACCAAAAAGAAGAATAAGGAGACTTCATAACAAGTTGTTATGGGATCCAATAAAATTTGAATCATTTTGTGACTCGGAGTTGTGTGAAAATCCTCTAAATAAATGAAATGTCAGATAGCTCACAAGTTAAAGTCCGCACTATCATTCTTCTAGATTCTTAGGAAGTTACTTCTCTATTCCAAACTACATTTGTGTCCATTATGCAAAAAATGTTTGTTCATCAATGCTCAAATGCAATGTTCACTTTAGTAATAAACTTCCAACACCTCTTTGCTTAAATGTAGTGGATCAAGTAACTCAATCTCATCATAGCTAGGCTACCACATTTATTATCATCATCATCATTATCACCATCATCGTTATTATTATTTTATTTTAAACATTTTTAGAAGAGGTACAATTTTATAAAATCTCCCCATCCCCAAACAAATAGAATAATATCCCCAGTGTTGAAAAATGAAATGGAAAGTGAGAGATAAAAATTGAAACTTATTACCTCAAGTTATTTATTGAACATCTGTACCGTCCCTGCAATGAAAAAGATCTAGTTGGTGGAGGTAATGTATTAACACAAAATACATCAAACCCGAACAAGCATTGGCGATACTTTTTTTTAATGAATGTACAAAAAGGCTGAGCTACCTCCCAGTAACACAAAGTTTAATGTCATCAATCAGACGAAATGGGGGTGGTGAATACCAACCCCAAATTAGTGGAGTAGGAATGTGAGCGTGATTACTCCTCATAGATAGGATCCATCAACTGAGTGGTTTCCATTGATCTTGTGAGAAGTCCATGGTACGGTTTCAGTCGTTGTCCATTTACTTGAAAAAAGCTGCCATTGGTAAGATTTCTTTTACAGTGATCACACCGTAGTCTTTAACATCACAAACAATGAATGGACCAAACCAACGAGTTTTTAACTTGGAAAGAAGTGAAGACAAGAGTTGTAAAATATGACTTTCTGACCAAGATGAAACATTTTTCTCATGATGTTTTTGTCATGTATCCACTCCATTTTATACTTGTAGTTCTTGGATAAGACATAAACATCATACCTCATATCTTCTAGTTCATTGAGCCGAAGCTTTCATTATTAACCAACTATATCGATGTCAAAGTTAGACTCTTTGTGCCCTAGTAGGCTTTATGTTGGAATTCAACAGGAAGGTGGTAAGGTTTAGGAAAGATCAATTTAGAGGGAGACATTCCTAAAAGAGTTTTGAATGCAGTTCAATATGCCTACAAGGCATTCAAAAGGCGTAAAAACCAATGTGTACAATTAGGATTGATAGTCTTTCGAGGATGTTCTTGATTTGACAATTTGAGACTTCAACTTGACTACTTGTTTGAGGATGGTAAGAAAGGGCAACTTTGTGGGTACCCAACTTTTTAACAAGATGCTCAAAGACGCAGTTATATAAATGTTTACAATCACTGTTGATACCATGGGGGTGCCAAATCTACAAAAGATAAACTTCTTTCTGAATGAAACAACGATTTTATGATCATTGGTCTTAGTGGGAATTGCTTTTATCCATTTAGAGACTTAATATACTGCAAGAAGGATGTATTCATACCTAGAGGATGATGGGAATGGTCCCATAAAATTGATGCCCCAAAAATCAAATACTTCAACCACTAGAATATGATTCATTTAGATGCATCATGTGTTGACATGATATTCGCCTAAGTTGTTGATATCGGTGACCGACTTTACAATATTCATGGGCATTCGAAAAAGGGCTTGCCAATAGAAATCTGATTGGAAAACCTTCTCCACGGGTTTCTTAGAAATGAAGTGCCTACCACAAGCTTGATCATGGCAAAAAGAAAGGATGCTCAATTGTTCAGCTTCTAGAACACATCATCTAACAAGTTGGTCAGGCAATATTTGTACAAATATGGATTATCCCAAGAATAATACTTGAGCCTACACAAAAACTTGTCACAATCTAGCATAGACCAGTGTGAAGAGAGTTCCTTAGTTGCTTAACAGTTGAAAATGTCAGCATACTAAGGAAACTCTTGCTCAACAACGAGAAGTTAGTCTGGGAATTTATCTTGAATGGGAAAGATACTAGAAGATGACTCTGATATTAGCCTAGACAAGTAGTCGACAACAACATTTTATGTGCCTGAGTTATCTCGTATTTCAAGATCAAATTTGTTGCAGCAAAAAAACCCATTGAATCAAACAAGGCTTTGTGTCCTTTTTATTGAGAAGGTATCTAAGGCTTGTATGGTCAGTGTACACAATGAATTTTGCTACAATGAGTTAAGAATGACAATGGCTAACATTTCTTTTTTAGCGGTCAAGTAATTTAGTTGAGCCCCGTTTAGAGTCTTGCTAGCATAATAGATGACACGAGGGAGCTTGTTAAGCCTCTAACCCAAAACTACGCCTACAACGTAGTCAAAAGCATCACACATAATCTCAAAGGGTAGCATCCAATTAGGAGAGCTGAGAACTCAGATTCCAAATGTACAAATGCAGAACTGCAATTGTCGTAAAAAAGAAAGGGAACATCTTTAGCTAAAAGATTGCTCAAAGGCCGTGCTATGTTGGAAAAATCCTTGATGAAACAATGGTAGACCGTAGAACCCAACATGCCCTAAGAAAGACCACATATCTTTAACATGTTTGGGAATCAGAAGAGTTGAAATGACATCAATAATAGCTTCATCCCACTTCAATGCCTTTTGAAAAGACAACATGCCTAAAAATAATGTCGTGCTTCACCATGAAGTGTGACACTTTTTCCAATCTAGAATGAGGTGATTCTCTTCACAACAATTTAAGAAAAATGAGAGGTGATGTAGACATTGGTAAAAAGATGAGCCAAATATAGAAAAATCATCCATAAATAACTTAAGAAAATTTTCCACCATATCACTAAATATGCTAGTCATGCACCTTTGAAATGTCATGGGTACCTTGCATATCCCAAAAGGCATGTGACGATAAACATAGATAATGAATAGATAAGTGAATGTGGTATTCTCTTGATCCTTACATGCAATGGGTATCTTATGGTATCAGAACTATCCATCCAAAAAATAATAGTATGGATGACCTGCTAACCTCTCAAGCGTGTGATCAATAAAAAGAAGGGAGTAGCTTACGACAATCAATGCATAACTTACGATAATCAATGCATACTTTCCATCTCTTTTTAATTTTTTATGGTACAAACTCATTATTTTCATTTGCAACAACTGTGATTCCTAACTTCTTAGGAACCACATGGATTGAGCTAACTCATTTTCTATCAAAGATGATGTTTGCATCCAAGAGTTTCAACACTTTTTCCTTTATGACATCTTTCAAAATGGGATTGAGACATCCCTGGAGCTCTCTGGAGGTTTTGGTTTCTTCTTCCAAATAGATATGATGCTCACAGACAGTATTCACAACATCCCTTGATGTTATGAATACTTCAAGCAATGGCTAATTTGTGAGCTTTAAGGACTCTGAAAAACTTGTCATTTTATTCCTTAGTGAGATATGAGGCAATAATCACTAGATAACTCTCCTTAGGATCTATAAATGCATATTTTAATTCATTGGTCAAAGGGTTAAGTTCTAATGCTTGGGGAAATCTTGTGAATGAATTGCTCTCTAGTGACTGAGTTGGGAAGGAAGACGAGGAATAAAATTCTTCTTCATATTGATAAAGTGACAATGGATCATACTTAGGTATGTCTAGTATAGGAACACTATCCAACAAACTATTGACCTCCTCAACAGCTTGGTCCATATCTAGGTCTATACCAAAGTGTGACAGATAACAAAACAATGCATCATTTGCTTTGATGGGTCATGGACTCGAAATATTCAATCACACACTTCTTTTTCTTCATTCTCAATCATATCAAGTTCATCTCTCTTTTGCATGGCCTTAAAATTATTCAACTCAGCTTTAAGGTTCTTAAAGGAAACAATCATTCTACTAGTCTATAGTTGATGTTGGCATCCGCAGTTGGTTGGAAAGGTCACCCTAAGATGACATGAGTTTGATTATCTAGTCTAGGGCTGGTGTATAGGATGAAAAAATAAACTAGATAATAGAAACCTACAACTTGAATAATCACATCCATAATTATTCCTTTCAGGTGCCGCTTTGACTCATTTGCTAGCTTAAAAACTACTTTTGTTGGTTGCATGTCCTTCAACCCAAGTTCCAAATAGATAAGCTAGGTGGTTCACACTAGCTCCTAAATCGATCAAGGCACGACTTTCAAAAACTTTTCCAATAAAACATGGTACAGTAGGGGTTCTTGGATCCTTGTACTTAACCACTCCAATTTATTGAATCAACGACGTGGCATTGCTTGCAAGACATGCAATTTCAGGGACTTCCGTTGTTCTTTTTTTAGTGCACATGTCCACGAAAATTTTGCATAGACTGGTACTTGCTGGATAGCTAACAAAATAGAAATGTTGATGTGTATTCCTTTAAAAATAGCTAGGATTTTTTGAAACTACTTATCTTTTTTGTTACTTAAAAGGGATTTGGGAAAAAGTGCCTTAGGTACTTTCTTGGCTATAAGAGAAACTGAAAGGGTGGTGACTGCTTTAACATTTCCATGTGAGTCATAACTATTTCCAATTTTATGGGCATGGGCTTTGGGGGCTGGATTGAGGATGGGTTGGCTTGAGAATGTTCTCTTTTCATTTCTACGGTCAAAAGTTGCAGTCGTTCCTGAAACTATTGGACGACTTGGAAATTTGAAGCATTTGTTGCCACTAATTGGTGCATATCCTCCAATGATGGCCTTTTATGTGGCAGATGATCAACATATTGAGTTTGAGGGACCAAGTCAAGCGAGTTGCTAACTTTTCATTTACCATAGGAATTAGGAGGGACAAGAACCATAAAAAGGTTCATGGCTGGTTTTGTTGGTATAGAAGGAGTCCTCCCTGTGGTGGATGTTGATTTTGCTGATATGAAAGTTGTCCTCCCTGAGGTGGATACTATTTTGTTGCCATTGGTTAGATTGAGATCCACACTAACCCTGCCTAGGATAGGTGCGTGAATTGTGAGATTGTTCACTAGGTTGCCTAGGGTGATGGAAAATTTAGAGTGATTTTGATTTGCAAATGTGCAGGTTTCCTTGAACTCTTGAGTGGTTGCTCATAAAAGTCACCACCATTGGAAAATTTAGGGCGATTTCGATTTGCAGATGTGTAGGTTTGATCGAACGTGTTTGATTTACATTCACTGTTAAATACACACACCTCTTCTTGAGGTTTATTGTCACCCAAATTTAAAAGACTATCAGAATCTATATAATCTACCTTGAGGCAAAAGATACAAGACTTGGAAGTTTGCTCTTTTGCCTAGGAGACAGACTTAGTAACAATAAATTTAATTTACTTAGCAAAGTCCTTGAAAAAGATTTTGATGCCTGGTTATGAATTGTCTTTTGTGACAAACATACATGAATTTCTAGAAGTACTAGGTTTCAAGTCTCTTGTCCATTGTCTAGAATCATCAAGAAGTTCACTTAGAAAGGTGTAAGCAACAAACCAGTCTTACGCGTGAACTTCTCGTGGAAACCTAACATTTTTCTCATCTATGTTTTAGTTCTTAAAAGTGCTACAAACTTTTAAAAAGTTCCAAAGATGAGCATATGGTATTTCTCGATCAAGCCCATAAAACTTTGGCAATGTATTGATAATCACTGGTCGATTCTCAAATTGAGATGTCATGATAAGGGTTGCTCAAAACACAGCTGCACATCAGCAACAAGGGAAACATTGTATTTCCAAATCAGACACGTTGCCATCTCAATATTGATTCGGAAGCGTGGGGAGACAGGTGTTGAGGAGTGTGGGGAAGAAGATAAATAAAAGTGTGGTGAACAGGTAAAAATTGGGTTAGGGTGGCTAGAAAATCCTAGGGAACGAATCAATCGATTGCTAGAGTGGTCATAAATCTTTTGGGAACAAATCAAGCTCTTGTTGGATCGTTCCCAATCTTTCATAAAAGGAAAATAATGAGTTGGAAGGATGATTGTGATAAAACTCACAATCAAGTATCCCTAGACGATTGCTAGAAAGGCATACATAAGCAACAATCACCATTTAACCACACAAATGCCTAATCTAAGCAAACAACGTGTAGAAAAGATTTTATCTTGTTAATATGTGAGAGACAAAATTGCTAAAATCAGCGAGTGACACGCTATTATCTTTTATCGCCGGATTAGATATTGTGCTAAAGGATATCTATAAAAAGCTTGTATCCAACAATACAAAGTCCAAAATCAGGAGGTTAGAGTGACATGATAGGAACATAATTATGCTATTCTAGTACCATATTTCTATATATAATTTGGGCTATTTCTTTTCTAATTATGGTATTAATTGCCATTTTCGTGTTTGTGTAGGTTTCCAATAACAAGATTCCAAAATAGAAGCTAAGTGGTGCAAATTGGTTTGAATTAGGAAGACTTATTGCAAAAGGAAACTACACAAAGAAGGAAACCTAGAGAACACGATTATAAAAGGGACAATACCTAGCTTTGGAGGGATCATCCCTCATTGCAATCACAACCTCCTCATCCTCGCAGCAGCAAACACCCATCTTCGCAATCACAGTCGTCACCCCTCCTCCTCGCAACAGTCATTAAGTCTCTCCAACGCCACAGACCACCATCTTCATCGCCCTCCATCACCAATTGAATCCTTTACAACCTATCACAACAACCCTAAACCCAATCGATCATCCCTATTTTTGATCTCATCTAACGCCTGATCTCCCAGCCATCAACCCCACCTTCTTTCATTTTCATCACCACTGATCCTTCATCCATTGCACATAACCAACCCTAATACAACTATCGCCTCCACTCACTGTCACGATCTCTCTCGCTTCTTATCTGGCCACAACAACCAGCCGTGCGCACACAATGTACAATCGCATCGTCGCTAGCATCTCCTTCCATCCGTCTCCCCCTATTTCCAGATAGAGCAATTCTTCCTGGCCTGGGAAACCAGCGAGGTTGTTGCCTGGGGGGCGAGATTTTACACTTTCCCCCCCCCTTTTTAAACACCTTTTCCAAAAGGTTGTTAAAGAGGGGGGGGGGCAATAGTGTAAATTCGGCCCCTCAGGCAGCAGCCTCGCTGGTTTTCCCAGGCCAGCTAGAATTTCGATTCCAGATAACAACACACACACAGGTCGAAACAGAAGAAGAGGAGAAGAATGAAGGAGAAGAGATTTTAATATCTTTTCTTCACGATATTTTCACCCACATTGATTCTCTATACCACCACACATAGGCGACAATGTTTTTTTTTTTTTTTTTTTTTTTTTTTTTTTTTTTTTTTTTCTTTCACTCTATTTTTTCCTATTATTTAGTTTGAAATTTGATTATGGACTATTGTTTGAACACAATTAATATGTACATCTAAACTCCTCTTAGCTAGGGGTGGATTAAAAACCCCGAACATGTGCTTTATGAATTAATTAAATTTAATATTCCTTGCTGATTAGTGATTGTGTTTTACTTAACTGCTTTATAAAAAACTTTTCTTTGTATGTTTGTTAGGTCAACTTAATAAGCATGCTAGGATCTGGGGCTAGAGTATAACATAGTTTCACCTAATCGTTATAATCTTGTACTCACAAGTAGTAAATACCAAGGAACATTGGTAAGGTTAGGTAAAAACCCAGGATAAGAACAAGTTGTTGATCATACTTGTAATTGCATAGTCAGTGTTCATATTTTCTATAGAACTTAATGATATTTGATTGTTATCTAACTTTCAATTCTTGATTAGGTAGCATGAAAAGAATAGTTTGAAAGTGACGCTTAGTTTAATTCAACGAATTTGGGAAAATAATAAGGTTAATGCAGTGCGTTCACAATTAATCTTGAGCATTGTCTTTCACGAATTAACATGTGATTATTGAAGATTGATTTCTGAGCATATGTTTGGTGTGTGGAGATAAACCCTTACCTAATTTCTCATCTTTGCCATCTCTTAAGTTTTATTATTTTCTACTTAGTTTAAATTCGAAAAATCCAATATCCCAATATTTTCTTAATTAGGTTGTTAGTTGTGTCTTAGTTATCCTTGGTGCTAGTTAGCAAGCCCTCTAATCCCCGGTCCAGAACGATTCCTACTTATTTTTTACTACAATCACAAAACAGGGTATTAAGTTGTGTGCTAGTAAAATAGTGCATCAATTTTTGGTGCCGTTGTCAGGGTTTAGTAAAATTGCTAATTACTTCATTTATTTTTTATTTTATTTTCTATCTTTATCTCAAGTACTTATTAGAGTACGATTCAGAGCCTTTGAAAAAATTTAGAAGACGAATGAGAGAAACAAAAGAGTCACAAACGCCTAGCTCTAAATCTGAATCAGAGGAGCTCGACATGGCAGACAAAAGTACTTATTAAGGAACTTTCGGCATCCTCCTTGGACAATGTCGCATCCTTGTGCATTCGATATCCAACAGCCGTGCAGGGCAAGACAAAGTCATTTGAGCTGAATTCCAGCCTAGTTCACCATATTCCAAAGTATCATGGTCTTTTTTATGGAGGATCCAATAAGCATTTAAAGGAATTTGAAGTTGTATGCTCCAATATGACATCAATAACTGTGGATTAGAACATCTTGAAGCTAAGAGCATTTCCATTTTCTCAGGTTGATAGGGCTAAGGATTGGCTATTTGAACTACCTTCTAGAACAATATTCTCTTGGGATAGCATGAAGAAGGTGTTTCCTATAGATATTCTCCCCAACTTAAAAAATATCTTGTTGAAGAAGAAAATCAGTGGTATTCAGCAAGGTTCAGGAGAATCATATCCAACTTACTATGAGTGTTTCAAAACTCTCATAGCATCATGTTCGCATCATCAGATGAAGGAGGAGCTCCCGATTCAATACTTTTATGATTGATTGTTTCCTCTTGAATGACAAATGTGGATGCAGCGGCAAGAAGAGCTTTGATTGATAAAACTTCAGCTGCAGCGAAGACTTTGATTGCAAACTAAGCCTTAAACGCCCAACAATATGAAGGAATTGGAGAGCCTTCACGCCAAGCCCATGAGGTAAGTACTAATTATAGTTTGAAAGCTCAAATGGCTAATCTTAGGCTCTGGGGAAGCCGAATGTGTTAGGAGTTGCACAAGTTTGTGGCGTATGCACCATGCCAGGACATCCATCTGATCAATGCCCTCAGCTGATTGAAAATGGCGGGTGGGAGAATGTTAATGCAATAAGTTTTCAGGGGCATAATCAGCCCAAGAATAACCTTTATTCTAGCACTTACAATGAAGGTTGGAGGAATCATCACAGCTTTGGATGGAGAAATTCATAACAGCCTCAACAACAAACTTTGAATCGGTCAACCCTTGGTTTCTTCCAGAGGCCGCCAAAACCACCTCAACACAATTCAGGTGTGTCCCTTAATTATGATGAGATTATGAAATTGTTATCAATTTCTCAGCATAACCAAGCAAAAGATATAGCAGATTTGAAGCCACAGATGGGACAGATAGCTGAGTTTATAGGAAAAATTTGTGAGCAAGGAAAACTTCCTAGTTTTACCATTCCAAATCTGAAGGGCGCATTTGAAACAGCAAAAACAATTACATTGAGGAGTGGTAGGCAAATTAAGAGTGAGTCAATAGTCTCCAAATAGAGCCGAAACAGGGAAGCTAAGTTACAAGAGGATGATCCAGCCACCGTTGAGACGCCAAAGCCCCAAGTTAAGAAGGTGAGTGTTCCAAGTTCAGCTTCTCCTAATCTGTCTCCACCTTTTTTGCCTTTCCCACGCAGGTTTGCCGATACTAAGAAAAATGAACAGGAGAGGGAAATTTTGGAAACCTTCCAAAAAGTTCACGTCAATATTCCGCTTCTTGATGCTATTAAGCAAGTGCCTAAGTATGCAAAATTTTTTAAGGAGCTTTGCACAACTAAGAGCTGACTTCAAGACGGAGAGGTGGTTAAGGTGAGTGAGAATGTTTCTGCAGTTCTTCTAAGGAAATTACCGTCGAAGTGTAAGGATCCAGGTAGTTTCACTATCCCTTCTATTATCGGTAATACTAAAATTGAAAATGCAATGTTAGACTTAGGCTTCAATTAATGTTATGTCGTAATCTGCTTATTGCTCTATAAATCTCAGTGAGCTAAAAAATGATGATGTTATTATTCAATAGGCTGATCGTTCTAATGCATATCCTCGAGGTTTGTTGGAAGATGTATTGGTGCAGGTTAACCATTTGATCTTCCCAGCAAATTTCTATGTGCTTGAGATGGAAGATATGACATTTTCAACACCTTTACATCTCCTTTTAGGGCTCCCCTTTATGCAAACTGCAAGGACAAATATTGATGTGCATGCAGATGATACGAGGATGGACTTGAGACCAACATCACTACTGCCATTGGATATGAGATCAATAAAGTCCCCTATGACACAAAGAAGTGGAAGAAATTGCAGTTGAATGAGCTCGAAAAGATTCAGGATAAGGCCTATGGAAGTAAAAACATGTACAAGGAGAACAACAAAGTTTTTCATGATCAGATGACTTGTGGAAATACTTTTATTATTGGAAAGAAAGTCTTGTGTTTTCCAATCATGTCTTAGACCTGGTAAGTTACGTTCTGAATGGGTTGGTCCTTTCATTGTTAGTAATGTTTTTCCCCAAGGTGCTATACAGATTAAAAGTGTCACAACTGGTAAGGAATTTAAGGTGAAAGAGCATCCACTTAAGCTTTATTATGAGTCAATTGTGGAGCATGACGTGGAGGACGTATCACTCCATGTTCCCGGGTTTTCTGATGATTAATTGGAGATACCGTCAGACTGCATGACGTTAAAACAAGAGCTTCTTGGTAGGCAACCCAATCAGATTTGCATTCTCTATCCCCTTATTTCATTTTTGTTATTTTTGCTTTTGTTTGTTTTTCCTATTTTAAATCTTTCCTTACATGTGCTATAATCTGTCAACATTGAGGACAATGTTAGGTTTATGTGTGGGGGGAACAACGTTGTTTTTATTTTGAAAAAAATTTAAAAAGTGTCAGTCCATAAAAAAAAAGTTTTTGTTGGTTTTTGTTATCTTTGTTGGTATTAATGTCAGTTAAAAAAAAGATTTTTATAGTTGTTTTGAGTCTTAGGATAATTTCCAACACAATGGTGAGATTTTGTTTTTACTTCCTTGACTTTAATGTGATTTATAAACATGATTTAAGGTCTAATATTATTCTTTGGTTATCATATGCAAATTCACATGTAATCAACTGAGTAATCGATACTCATAGCATGCTTAATTAAATTGAACTCGTTATAACCCATATGTGAGTTTTGAGCCTATTGTTCCTTTTATTTTAAGGGTTTTTAGTTAGGTCATCTTTCATTTCATTTGACAATAATAGTTCGTTGCATGATCTCATTTTTGTTTGTTTTGGTTGCTACTTGGATTGCTTTCATAATTTAGTACTAAAAACTAGACCTTGTATTAATTTCGTTCAAAACATTATATTGAATTGCACGACATGCTTGATATGATAAAGGTACCTAGTTTCCACAACTGCTAATTGAGCTAGATCCATGATATATTTCTTTTAGGTTAATCCCTGTTGAGCCTGTTATTAAGCCTTTTTGTTTCATTGCCCTCATTTTTTCATACCTATAACCTAATCAGAAGAGTGAACATAATTTGATTTGCAGAGACTATATTGTGGATCAAGGTATGTCGAAAAACAAGTGTGGAGGAAGGCCCTTATGGTAGATGGTTAAAGAAGAAAGAGTTACAAAAAAAAAAAAAAAAAAAAAAAAATTGGTACAAAATTATACAAGCCCTTGTATATACTCATTCAATATTTCATTACTATATAGATAGTTCAATTCTTTTAATTTTTAGTAGATACAAAAAATAATGGTTGAAACTCTTCATTATCAGTAGGCCACCTTTTCCCTTTCTTACATGAACGGATGAATCAATTTGCATTTACGATATATGTCTTGAACTATGTGATTCCTTGCTAGTTGCATGTTTTCACCACTTCTTTAAGCCCTTTGTTATTTTCTTATCATTTCTTTATATTTTCTTGACCCCTTGGCCCCATTATAACCTAAATTAAGACATTTTGATATATTGTGCAATGTCACGATGTGGAGATTTGAATGAGGTATTAACATATGGTGTCACTAGATCTTGCATTCAAGTAGAAACATTCCTTCCATGAGATCATATATCTGAAAAAAAAAAGTTAGAAAAATGCATTTCTTTTTTCTTATATCATATGTGAGCTATTTGTTCTCTTTTTACATCAATTCTCTCACATATAACTAGAATAGGAAGAGTGATTTTACCAAACAATCAGTGGAAAAAAAGTGCATTAAGTGAGATTTTTGGGTTAATTCTTTTTGGCATGCGCTTGAGTTTCGCAGTCTCTTGGATTGATTTAATTGTGAATTTTTATATCATTGCTATGAATGTGTATTAGCTTTTGAATGATGCGAATTTAATCTTGTGTTTATAAAGAATCTTATCATGTCATGATCCATTGAAAATCTCTGAGACAAATGTTGGAAAGTATAGATTGAGTTAGTCGAGTCTTTTACATTTGTTTCTTTGATTTGCTCGAGGACTAGCAAATAATAAGTGTGGGGGAATTTGACAGGAGCATAATTATGTTATTCTAGTACCATATTTCTATATATAATTTTGACTATTTATTGTTAATTATGATATTAATTGCTATTTTTGTGTTTGTGTAGGTTTCCTATAACAAGATTCCAAAATAGAAGCTAAGTGGTGCAAATTGGTTTGAATTAGGAAGACTTATTGCAAAAGGAAACTACACAAAGAAGGAAACTTAGAGAACACGATTATAAAATAGACAATACCTAGCTTTGGAGGGATCATCCCTCATTGCAATCACAACCTTCTCATCCTTGCAGCAGCAAGCACCCATCCTCGCAATCACAATCGTCACCCTCCTCCTCGCAATAGTCATTAAGTCTCTCCAACACCACAAACCACCATCTTTATCGCCCTCCATCACCAATTGAATCCTTGACAACCTGTCATAACAACCATAAACCCAATTGATCACCCCCCTTCTTGATCTCATTCATGCCTGATCTCCCAGCCATCAACCCCACCTTCTTTCCTTTTCGTCTCCACCGATCTTTCATCTATTCACAACCATCCCTAAAACAACTATTGCCTCCACTCACTGTCACGATCCCTCTCCCTTATTTTCTAGCCACAACAATCAGCCGTGCGCACACATCGCACAATTGCACCGTCGCCAGCATCTCCCCCTATTTCCAGATAACAACACACACAGAGATCGAAGCAGAAGAAGAGGAGAAGATATTTTAATCTCTTTTCTTCCAGATATCTGCACCCAAGCTATTTTTCTGTACCACCACGCATAAGCGACAATGTTATTTTTCTTTCACTATTTTTTCTTATTATTTAGTTTGATATTTGATTACGGACTTTTGTTTGAACATACTGAATATGTCTAGCTAAACTCCTCTTAGCTAGGGGTGGATTTGAAGCCTCGAACATGTGTTTTATGAATTAATTGAATTTAATCTTCCTTGCTGATTAGTGATTGTGTTTTGCTTAACTGCTTTATAATTTTTTTTTTTGTATGTTTGTTAAGGTGGCCAACTTAGTAAGCATGCTAGGATCTGGGGCTAGAATATAGCAGAGTTTCACCTAATCGTTATAATCTTGTACTCACAAGTAATAAATACCAAGGAACGTTGGTAAGGTTAAGTAAAAACCTAGGTTAATAACAAGATGCTGATCATACTTGTAATTGCCTAGGTAGTGTTCTTATTTTTCATAGAACTTAATGATATTGGATTGTTATCTAACTTGTGATTCCTGATTAGATAGCATGAAAAGAATAGTTTGAAAATGATGCTTAGTTTAATTCAACGAATTTGGTAAAATATTAAGGTTAATGCAGTGCGGTCACAGTTAATCTTGAGCATTATTTTCACGAATTAGCAAGTGATTATTGAAGATTGATTTCTGAGCATATGTTTGGTGTGTGAAGATAAACCCTAAACTAATTTCTCATCTTTTCCATCTCTTTAAGTTTTATTTTTTTTTTCTTAGTTTACATTAGAAAATCCAATCCTCCAATATTTTCTTAATTAGGTTGTTAGTTGTCTCTTGGTTATCCTTAGTGCTAGTTAGAAAGCCCTCTAATCTTCGGTCTAGAATGATCATTACTTATTTTTTACGACAATGACAAAGCAGGGTATTAAGTTGTGTGCTAGTAAAATAGTGCATCACGACATTTGCAAGAAGCCAGATTATAACACAAATGACAGGGGATACATGGTCTAATTAAGAACTGTACTTGTGCTACCGCTTTGTGGACCGATTGATATGAGAACAATGTGGTGTCAATTATGCACTTAGGGTGTTGTTCCTAGCCCAAAATGTTAGTTGCACTATATTATTCTGTGGTCCGCAGCTTACTTGTGACTTGGCGTATCGAGTGAGTTATCTATGTGGCAGGGACCTCCCTAAGTTCATTGAATTATTAAACGCAACATCATGTTTAGCTTTGGTAAACACAAAATTCAGCAGATTCACCTTGATCTTGGTTATCCTATGAACATCATTCTAATTAGCTCTAATCTTGGTTGATTTTATTAAGTGCCTTGGTTCACACAGCTGAAATGATGAGGTGGGTGATAAAGTTCCACTAGTTTCAAAAATAGGGTTGGATCTGCTATTTGTTTATGGTAGTTTATTATCAACATAGGCAACCACACATTTCTGTAAAACACGGAAACGTAAACAAACATCAAGCAATGTCCAATCAAATTTCACTCAGCACCCAAAGTACTAAAACACCGTGTCTAAAAGGGATATTTACTAAATTGTGAGCTCGGACATGTCTCCACCGTGGAGGTAGAGATAAGTGTTCTTTGAGAGAATTCAAGCAAATTGTTTCTTCCCCACCACACTACTGGTTGTCCACCACAAAAAGTTAGTGTAACTAACAATGACAATCCTACCTTTTTTTTCTATGACTCCGATGAGTGTCTAACTAAATAAAACAAAATTATAGTAAACTCTTTTCCTCACTGAAAGTTCAAATAAGAAAAAGAAGAAAGAAAAAAAAATGTCTTCAAGCAAGTCCTAGGCAGTTCAACACTCAACAATCTTTTGCATGCACTCATCTATAGAATTATTTCAGCAAGTAAACGAGTTCAAAAAAATTTGAAAAAATTACAGAAAATCAATGACTTGCCATTGAGTTTACCGTAAAATTACCCAAAAACACATAAAAATGAGAAAAAAATAAAGAAAAGATAAAAAGTTAAAGAAAATAATGAAGGAAGCAAAAAATCTGCTCTTTTGCCTTTATATTTGTATCTTCAAGAATGCCTTCCTTCACCAAGTGATGTGCGACATTGCCATTTGATTGACCAAATACGAACATTATTGTCATTGCATGATTTTAACACCAATCAAAGCATTAAATAACTTTTTTCCCCTTCAACCTGAAATACAATATAAAGAATGTATAGTGGAAGTAGGGGTTATCGACTACTTCATTGGGTAAGCAACCATTTGATTAATAATTTAAAAACTAAAGAAAGGAGAAAATAAAAAAAATTAAAAGAAATATTGATGGAAGGACGAGAGAAGTGATTCATGATGAGTTGAAGCAAAGTAACTAAATACTTGATTGATTTGTGAAATAAAATTGGAACGTGGAGAAATTTCAAGGGTATAAGAGTCGCCCCATTCCGATGTAATGAAAGTGTACTTTCAATATCTCCCAAAGTACTCAAATCACATGGTTTTCCAACCTACCTAACTTGAGTTATGGGATTTTAAGGAGTAAAATTCCTTTCATTTTCCTCAAACTTTAATCAATTCTACTACTACATTTCATTTATGAAACAACATCAGATTTTGGTTTTATTTTTCATTGGAAAAAATCCTAAACGATGTGAAAAATAATCTATTATTTCAAATCAAAGATATTACCCATTCAACAAATGAAGCTTCTTTCAAAATACTTCTTACTATTATGTGTTTTACTTTACTTCATAAACATTGAAATACATTCCAACTACCATTACATCTTCATGGAGCTCATCAATCTCTTCCCCTTGAGAGGGGAGGATTAGCTATCCATGAATGATGAGAATAAACTAACACTTAAAACATATGATTGAGTCGGAGAAACTATTACTAAAAATGATGAAATGAAAGACAAAAAATGATTAAAAAATGAAACTTACTTCAATGAAATCAAAATTGTAATACAAACTAAAATCTTGAACCTTCTGTACAATTTCTCTAAAAAAAGTAAAACTAAAACTAAAAGAAAAAGATTCTCTTGAAAAATAACATCTACTTATAGACCCATTGCATGTGTTTGGACGGTTGAGATGTAACTTGAAAATGCAACAACATTGACCGAACTCCTTGTGTTTGACAATCCGAATTCATTTATTTGATAAAGTGGTAGCTAGGATTTTTGTGATCTCGATCCCATCCCGGTCCCGTCCCGATTTTTTTAGTCCTTTCGGGATTGATCAAACCCATCCCAATCCCGTCCCGTCTGATCTAGAGTGGGATGGAATAGGGATGGAGATTTTCAATCCCGCTCATCCCATCTCGTCCTGAACTTATTTACTATTATTAATTTTAATTTTAATATAGACTAAAATATAATAATAGTTTGTGGGATCCATGAAAGTCAATGATGATTAGGTGACATGAATGAATGTAAATGTTTAATAAGAGAATGGTTAGGAAGGATTGATTTGTACTAAAGATTCATCACAACATGTTGACTAGGTTGGGCCTTACTGATGCTATAGCAGAATATAATTTTATTGGATGCAATCATTCAAACACTCAAATTTGATTTACAAAGTTAATCTAAATTTACAAATGATCCTGTTGCTAGATGACCCATTTCAGTCATTTGATGACACATTAAGATGGTACTGTGACAATCTTAAATAACAATTTCAGGTTTTGTGTAATTATAGATCTAATACACCCTCATGAATAACAACTATGACATTCTTCAATTTAAACCACTGTAAATTTCTAAGTGGATGAAATAATGAGTTGTGTTTCTAAATATGAGTCTAGAAATTTATTGTCCCAAGATCTAACATCCATAAAAGTATGTGAAGATAAAATATCTGGATCGCCCATGGTCTCTGATGACATGCCCTCGACTCTTTCTATTGAATCTATTCTTATTTTTAGTTTACAATCTAACATTATAGGCTACTATTTTAATTTCAGATATTTTATGACATTCAGCTCGGTCCATAATACCATGTTTGTTCACTCTTTTGTCAAAAATATTGTCATCCACTGAAGGTGTGAACAATGTTTACCCCGACTTGATTACACTTGTTTTATGTCATGCTCATCCTGTCCCACTCATTCTTGAACCCGTTTGGGATGGGATGAGATCGGATGAGGTTTATCCTGTTTTGAAGATAAAACAACGAGATGGGATCTGGATGAGGTCCATCCTATCCCATCCGATATATGCCCATTCCTAGCTGTTATTAGGGTTAAGGTATACGTGATTGTTGGATAGATTGTATCGGAAAAAATCTCCACAACTTTGAAATTAAATAATTCAAAACTTCTAAGAGTTGTTTTGGATTAGAAAGGGTATTGGTAAAAAATGCTAGCAGCACATTTGGGTATCAAATAAAAATTGAAATGTGGATGTGGATGGGTAAAAAAAAAAGTGATTTTGGGCACAAAACATTGGATGGGTCAATAAAGAGTATTTAGAATTGTGTTGGATTTTTAGGCAAGGTTTAGCTTGAATCTCTTCGTATGTAATTTCTCCAATTGCTTATTGACATGCAAATTAATGGTGGAACTGTCTTGAATTTTGCACATTTCTCAATTTCCTGCAAAATTATGACAATCATCAAATTCGAGATAAATAGAGGTATGTAATTAATTTTAAACACATCTAGATATTAATAAAGAGCTAAACGGGAAGTAAAAATCAATGTTTTGGGTGCTCATCACATTAGTCCCAAACAATATTTTGCTAGTCATCTAGCAAAGAGAAGTGAAAACGAAATATAAGCTCACAAAACAATTTTTTTTTTTAATTAATTCTTAACTTCACGAAGAAATCAAGGCCACTTTCACTGGTACAGCTCGATTGCATTTACAATGTGTAACAACGCCTTGGACTTCTAGCATGACACTAAAGGAGGAGTTTTAGCCTTCTGAGGGTTATCCAAGATGAGCACCCACAAACATGGGTTTTAATAAGACGACTCAATAAAATTGGTGTTTTCCCTATTTTCTTAGAGAACATTCTTGCTATTCATCCATACAAGAGACAAGAGGCATTTATATTTAGCTATTAAAATGCACACTACAATTGAGCAACATTGGAACAAGATGTATGTGTAAGAATAGCTAACAACATACAATATTTCATGTCAAAGTAAGGTACATCCTAATCCACTTTTGGAACAGTCATCTTGACTTCAAAACTCACGAGTTAATATCTCTGAAATGACCACTCTGAAATTAGTTAAGTATTTTGTCTCTTGCATGTAAGTAAAATAGTAAATGTGAAAATTCAAATGTCTCACATGCACATAAGAAGAAACAAACATGAAAAAGAATAATAGTTTCATGTTTATTCTCCACTTTTTACAATACCTTACCTTAGACTTAATTAGGACCGCCCTAGGAAAAACTTGGTTTTTTTTTTGGGAAGAGAAGTGTGATAGATGGTAAGTAAAGAAATGTTTATGACAATGTAGACATTTAATTAATTTTTGGCACATCAAGAGACTAATAAAGAGTTGAATGGGGCGTAAAATCAATATTTGGTCCTTATCATCAATCACTATGCATTTGACTATCCCTTATGTTATAACAGCTATCCCCACCAACTCATCATCTTTATAATTACTATAACCACCATCCTTTTATGCATTTGACTATCCTTATCATATTCCATCACTGCCACCAATCCATTACGACAACCACCATCATGCCACTACCCTTATCTTCATTTCTTTCCCTTGAACTTCCAAATCATTTTTTTTCTTCCCCTAGTCCCCCTTCATCCTATTCATTTTATTCTTATTTTCTTCATATCCTCGTATGTCTTCTTATTTATCTTATCTTCCTCCTCTTTCACCATGTAATATCATCACAAAAGTCATTGTAATCACTGCCACCTTCATTTCCCATTTTTCTCTATCATCTCCTTTTCATTCCTTTTTATGCATCATTGTCGAACATGTTGATTGCAACCTGACTTGGCTAGCAAAACCGGACACCCTTAGTGAGATCCAGTCAGCCAAATTAAATGTCCTAAACTGAATGTCTTATGGAGGCCCGTGACACAGTTCAGCTGCCAGACTCAGACCACATCAACAGATAGAGTTATACGCTGTTAGCTAGGCTGGTCATATATCTTTAATGAGATTGGTTTGGGTTGGCCAGATCTTCATAGCTAGTGAGATTTGGTTTCGCTAGCAGGATCTCCTTGTGGTTATGCCACAATTTGGTTATGATTGTGGTGATGGTGAAAGAACAGGGATGAAGAATAAGAAAGTGACGCCCAGCAGAATAGCGATTATTCTGCAGGCTAATAGCAACAGATAATTGACAGGGAAGAACACAAGAAGATTACCCAAAAAACACAGAGAAAATAACTATAATGTTTAATCAAATTACTCAAATCAAAGGTCTCTATAAAATCAGCCCACAAGCCGGGCTTTATAGCTAAAACTCATCAATATTGGAACTTTACCAAAAATGGTAACACCCCAATAATCATGCTAAAACGAAATACGTAATAAAAAAAAATTAATCTGCCAAAAATCTGGCCCAAATCGGGTTTAGAATCACTTCCTAAACTATAATTGAAATATTAGTATAAAGGGAAAAAAAACTACTAAAATTAACAAGCAGTCTATTCCTAAAAGAAAATAATGTTTAATCCTAAAAGGAAACTAAAAGATTCCTAATTAAATTGAAAGATTACTTAAAGTTATTTAGTAAATAACTTTGAGAGCAAATTAGGAACACTAGAAACCCAAATTAGGAACTCTAGGAACCCTAGAAACCCTCCTGCATCAGTCACCCCGGGTTGGAAATAACTCGTCCTCGAGTTCACTACAACGTCATCGGAATCCTCTGGCGGCAATCCAGAAGGAAGATTTTGGTATCAGGTCAGAAAAATCTGCTAGCTGTGGCACCTCCGCTGACAAATCTGGATTCACGTCTGCTGCACTATCCCCACAAGGCATGTTATGATCAATAGGTTTCCTGCTTGTCAGAAGCTCTAGAAGAACGACACCAAAGCTATACACGTCACTTTTTTGCGTCAATTGACCAGTCATGGCATAATCTGGTGCATGGTAACCAAATGTGCCCAAAACTCGAGTAGAATGAAGATGGGCAGCCATATCCGAAGATTGATTCAAAAGGTTGAAGTCTGCGATTTTCACTTTCAACTCTTCAAATAGAAGGACATTGCTTGACTTGATGTCTCTGTGAATAATAGAAGCTGAACCTTCTCATGCAAATACTCCAATCCCCTTGCAGCATCAACAACAATTCTCACCCGCTGCATCCAATCAAGCACAGGACCTGGTTGTGCACCTTGAACTCCTTTTCTACCATGCAAAATGTCATGCAGAGAACCCATGGTTGCAAACTCATAAGTTAAGACAATAACATTGCCTTCCACACAGTAACCAAGCAATTCAACCAGATTGTGATGCTTCAATCTTGAGACCATGGACACCTGGGTCAAGAACTTAGAATTGGAATCTGGTTCAGTTGAAGTATCAAGCTTTTTTATAGCCACACCCTTTCCACTGTCTAGGTTTGCAAAATATACTCTTCCATAAAATTCTTCACCAATAAAAAACTTTCATCCAAAATTATCGGTCTTTTCTTTCAGCTAGTCCAAAGGCAATGCAGGAACTTCTATAGAAGGTGGAACTTTGTACAGTTCATTATTAGAACTCTGCTTCTGCTGGTACTGTCCATCCACTGCAGTAACTTTGGCTTCGCAATTGGGTCTGCAGGAATGACATATTCTGCTTGCATAGTTTGCTTTGTGCATGGCACCAACAACAACTAAATCATAACCATCCTTTGGCCTTGCTAAATATATGTTATAGAATTCGGGAGCCAGATCTTTGTTATTTTTTTGCAACGACCGAATACCATCCTGCTTCTCAAACCACTTCCAAACCGGATAAAACTCTCCCAAAAACTCCACAACGAAATCTTCCCATCCAAAGCCTTCTTCTCTATTGCAAACAACACCAAGCCCCTTTCTGTAAGAAACATAGTTGTCCTCAGGATGACTTCATATAGCCTTAAGGATGCCCTGGCACATTTTTATAATTCGTCTATCACTATTTTCTTCAGCGTTCTTTTGAATTTCTTCAACAACAGGCTGCAAAGGATATTTCATAGGGGCATTTCCAGTACCAGTAAAGTGCCTGACTTGGGTATTCAGAGTACGTAGAAGGGCATCCTCAATAAACATATGCTTTTCAAGAAGTGGCCAATCCAACTCATCGGGCATTGAGTCAAGGAGAAGATTATGAGTGTAAGGATCTATACCATACACTTCTTGTTCCAAGACCTCTTCACCCAGTTGTTTTCTAGGTTTGTAGTCCACTACACCAAAAGGCTAATTTAGCTACAGGGAGGTGGCCACGGCTCTAAACCGTTGGTTTAATTGCCATGGCTAAAAACCGTGGCTATAACGGCCAACGGTTTAAAACCGTGGCTAAAAACAATACACCAAAAAAGTTGCAACGGTTTAAAACCGTGGCTATAGCTGCCCACGGATTAAAATCGTGGCTATAGCTGCCAACGGTTTAAAACCGTAGCTAAAGAAAATAGTTTCGCGCTTTAATTGGAGGGAGCAGTTTCGTGCTTTGGCGAAAATTTTTGGGGAAAAACAGACATGGGAGAGGAGACTGCACTTTGGCGAAAGAAATTGGGGGGAAAAACACAGTGGAGAGGAGAGCAGATTTGGCGAAAAAAATTGGGGAAAAACTAGGGTTTTCGCCTTGCAGCTCCCTTTCTCTATTTTCATTTCGATCGTCTTCGCTTCTCTTCCGAGATGGGCAAATCTAGCAAGAAGTCTCAGGTAACACTTCTTCCCCCTTCTCTTGTATTTCTGATTCAATCGATTGATGTTCATGTTCTCTGTTTCTCGGTCTTGTGTAGGTCGTTGCAGCCACCCCTGTTTCTGCAAAATCTTCAAAGAAAGGTTTGGTTTGCTTTTTATCTTTCGATTCTTTTCGTTGCTTGGATTAGAGTCTTATTCGTGTTCGGTTCGGTTCGGTCCGGACTGATTAATAAATGTTGGTGTTTTGTGGTTGTTGTTCGGTTTAATAGGCAACAAGAGAGACGCTGATGTACCAATCGAGGAAATAGTGGCTATCAAGAAGCAAAAGTTTGACGAGAAGGTCGCCATCAAGAAGAAGAAGAAGGAAGAGACCAGTAGTTCCGAGGATGAGGATTCTTCTTCTGATGATGTAAGTGTTTTTTGTTAAAACATTGTTAATGGCGGCTTGTTTTATTAGTCTAAAGATTTTTTGAAAAAAATTAAATCATACCTTTTTCTATATGGGGTTTTGTTAATTCGGTGTAAGAGCTTGAAAATTTCACGGTTTGGTTTGGCCTCCTTCCATTTTCATTTTAGGGTTCCTTAGAAAATCAGATTCAAATGGTTCATTTTAGGGTTTCTTTAAGGATTCCAAAGGGTTGAAGTTTAAGTTCATTTTAGGGTTTCTGATGAGTTTTACAGTTTCTATGTTGTAGTTGATTAATGATAAAGTGTTCATATACTAAACATATTCTCTGGTGAAATTAGAAGCATGTTCCACATTACTTATATTTTTCTTATGTCAGATTTTTTAAGAATGATTATTGTACTTTTGTTTGCATCAGAATGCTTCAATTTTGGACAGTGAAATCATTTATGACAGAGATTTTGATTATGATTACTTCGGGTTCAAAACACTTGAGATTTTGGACAGTGAAATCATTTATGCTTCAATCTATAGTTATCTTCAATGACACTGAAGGAGTGTGCGTGCTGTTATTAGCAAATCAGCTGGAGGAATTGGTGTTTCTATTCATAATAGTCGTGCTACAAGTAGTTACATTCGTGGTACCAATGGAACATCTAATGGTATTGTACCAATGCTACGTGTCTTCAATGACGAGGCAAGAGGAAAGGTAATGTGGTGCTTTTATTTGCTTTTGATATGTAGTAAAATTCAGTTTGTTTGCAATGTTTGCCTTATTAGCTCTTGTTTTGTTCATGATATGTTTAGGTGCATTTGCTGTGTATTTGGAGCCATGGCATGCAGATATCTTTGAGTTTTTAGATCTTAGGAAGAATCATGGAAAGGTAAGATTTGTTGTGTTTGGAATTAGTTCTTTTTTTTTAATATATTTTTGGTTATTTTTTGTTCTAGTTTAATCTTTCACTTGAGTCACCACTCTAATTCACATTATCATTGTTTTTTCTCAAATCATTGTAGGAAGAACACTGAGCTCGTGGGGAGGTTAAGAGGGAAGATAGCGCGAATGGGGAGGTTAAGAGGGAAGAGGAACTGGTTTTGAACGATACCCAGTTCTCGAAATTAGACGAGCTTCTTATGCAGACTCAGTTGTACTCTCAATTCCTGCTGGAAAAAATGGATGACATAACATTTGTAAATTTTCAGATACCCATTTGTTCATTTTGGAGTCTGGTTTATGAAGTCAATTTATGTTTTTTTTTATTAATTTAATTCGATGTGTTCTCAGTAAACAGAGAATAAGAAGGAAGAGCCCGAGCCCGAGCCCGAGCTCGAGCCAACAAAGGGAAAGAAAGGGGGTCGAAAGAGGAAAGCCATGTCACAAACAGGCAGTGTAAGTTGTTTAAATCTCTTTGGAGAGATTATTTATTGGGGCAGAACATTTCTTTTGAATGAGTGTTGTTATTAATGTAGTTACTGCAAAAAACTGTGTCAGTTAAAGATTCCGCCTTATCAAATTTAATCATGTTTTAGTTCCCCTTGATGTGGTGAAATGACTGAAAGTAATATCTTTTATTTATGAGTGAGGCTAGGGAACCAGGTTTTGGGATTTTATCATTTTTTTGAGATTACCTGGTTGCAAAGTTTTCTAGCATTTTTGTTTATTTATATATGTGTTAATTCTACTTCATGTGCATTCATGTACTAAAACAATGATCTCGTATTGTTGCAATTTCTTATTCTGCTTGTAGAACTGGAAGATGTTTGATTAGAGGAACAAAACAAGTTTTAACTTTTCATGTTAGCAGTCTAAATGAAGTGTATCACATAATGTACATGATAGCTTATTCACGTTCTATGAAATGAACATGATACCAAACATGCTTTAAATACTGCATTGAATAGGACGTACGGACGTTAGATTGGAGCGACTATCAATGTTCTCTACTTCAGTATGGGTGTTTTCAATTATATTTCAGCTTTTGGATCTCTGATGGGTAGAGTGGAGCTGCAAATTGCAGTTATGAGTTTCTCTTTGACAATTCTAATGAAAAGTTTACCTTCTACATTTTCCTTTTACGTAGAGTATGTCAAAAGTAGTGAGCACACCTAAGTGGATGAATCCTTGAAAGTGTAGCCCCTTGACTAACTAAATTGAAATGAAATTTGTGTTTATTTATAGTCCTGACATTTCACTCAATATTGTCTCAAACTTGTGTGCTATTCACCTTCTCTCTTTTCTCCTCTATTCTTTTCTCACCTTTTTCTCTATCGTCTAACAGCACCACCGAAAGAGAGAGCACAAACACTGAGAAGAGAAATCATGTCTTCTCCAAGCAAACGCCGAGAGATGGATTTGATGAAACTGTAAAGTCTAATTTCTCTAATACCCATTTCTTTTTCTTTTCTAATTGTGTGTATTTGATGTCTTTTTTAGTGTTTTAAAGACTGAGTTTATTTTAACCCTTTTTTGTTCAATCAATTAGGATGATGAGTGACTACAAGGTGGAGATGATCAACGATGGCATGCAAGAGTTCTATGTGGATTTCCATGGACCTAGTGACAGTAAATCATCAAAACTTTTGATTTTATGTTTCATCTTTGGTTTGTTCTTAGTAAAAATCTGATATTTTTGATGTGTTTTAGTCTCTGAGTAATGGGTAGTTGTTGTTTTTGAAGTTTTATGTCAATTAATCATGTTGATCTTGAGTAGATGTTCAAAGCTTTGTGGGTATTTGATGTTTTGATTCAATCTTGTTGATCACTATTGGATGCTTTTCTGTACTGGTGGGGGCAAAGTTATGGACTTTTCAATTAGATTGATTTCTTGAATTTTCAAAGTATGTTAAAGTCTTGTAGAATACTAGAACCTCATTTTTAATCTAATGGTTTTGTGCATTTGAGTCCATGATAACATGGTCTTTCTGTATGGTGGCATCACCTGTAGACTAGTTGTTTACTTCATTTCTTCAATGTCCATTTTGCTTGTGGGTTGGATGTGGTATTTGCAGTTTACACAGAGGGATTGGTTATTTTGTTAATGGGTTTCCTTATCATGGAGGGGTATGGAGGATAAGGGTAGAGCTCCCTGATGCTTATCCCTACAAATCTCCATCAATTGGATTTGTTAATAAGATCTACCACCCAAATGTTGATGAGATGTAAGCCTATTGAATCTTAAAACGCCGTGTTTCGGTTTTGAGTTAATTTCAAGTGGTTGTGATTTGTCTATCTACATAAGGAGAAATGTTATAACTGAAAATGTTTCATTGGGTTTCAAATTTCAGGTCAGGCTTTGTTTGTTTGGATGTTATCAATTAGACCTGGAGCCCCATGTTTGGTAAATAACAAACTAGATCATTGTCTTCTTTGAATAAGATTGTTATATTTTCGTCAAAGAATTAAATATGTTTTTTTTACACGGGCTGTAGTTCGTTGGTCATGTTCAGTTCCTGACAATGGATTTTATATGTTTCAGATCTAGTAAATGTCTTTGAAGTGTTCCTTCCACAACTTCTTCTATACCCCAATCCATCAGACCCATTGAATGGAGAGGCTGCAGCCTTGATGATGCGTGATAAAGCTACATTCGACCAAAGAGTGAAAGGTTGTGTTCGTATATCTTCTTTGATTATAAATGCTTTGCGTGCTAATTTGATATGATTGAAAATGTTTTTATAGATCTACTTTCATTACTCAAATCGAATAAGTTTTCCAAGTTAAAATATTTGCAGCTATCATTTTACTTTCTTTAGATTTGATCTAGGAGAAGATAATTTTCCATCATTTATGATCATCTTCTCCTTAATTAATTTTCTACTAATTATGATGCTACTTAAGTTTCTATTCATGTAATTAAACGTGGTAGTCTAACTTGATCAGCTTGCTTGCTGTAGCAAGCAGCTCTTACTAGCTTCTTGTTTCTTTGGTTCCTTTTCTTTTAAATTTTATGCAAGGAAGCAAATAAAGCAAGCAAATAATTCTTGTTATGTCATATAAGCTAAAAAATTATGTTTAAATAGAGATCATATAAGCTAGTTTGAATCTGTTCTTTATTTTATTTTTTTGTACTTATAGTGTAAACATCTTTTCTTTGTACCTCCCCTGTCTTGTGTATTCTTTGAAAGAGGTTGCATATTTTTCCTTCGCTCTTACTATGACTTAGGTCTGAACTGGTTGATATGATGCAGTGTTACAAGCCCCATCATCACCAGCTGCTAAATGGTTTACTGCAA
The DNA here is from genome assembly GCA_963556465.1 of Berberis vulgaris. Classification (NCBI taxonomy): domain Eukaryota; kingdom Viridiplantae; phylum Streptophyta; class Magnoliopsida; order Ranunculales; family Berberidaceae; genus Berberis; species Berberis vulgaris. The sequence goes on along the minus strand of OY747124.1, from coordinate 73,266,041 downwards.
AATCAGTGAAGAAGGTAAATTTATTTGTGGTTATGTAGCTTGTTGATACAGCAGGGAGGGTTTTGGAACTTATTTTGATATTGGAGCAGGTCAGGTATGCAAGTATTAACTTTATTCTAGTCATTCCCTGCTGGTTATGTAATGAAGTATTAACTTTATAAAGATAAGTTAACTATATCTGATTGGTTTTTTTTTTTTTTGTTGCGACATATATGTATGAAAACAAGACAAAATTTAAGGATTTATTTCCCTTATTAACTATCTGATTGGTTTTTTTTTTGTCACTATCTGATTGGATTTATTTCCCTTATTAACTACACCAAAAGGCTTGTTTAGCTACGGGGAGGTGGCCACGACTCTAAGCCGTTGGTTTATTTGCCACGGCTGAAATGAAAATCAAAAGTTAAAAATCTCATGTAAAAGGGACTTTTGCATGCAATGTCCTTTCCCTTCACATACACATTGCTGTTTGGCTTTATTTTGCTTTGGCCTTTATGTAGTCTTTGTCAAACAAAGCCATTGTATGTAGAGTGAATTTCAATTCTCAATCCTCAATACTTGAGACATACCACCTCAATTTTACAGGTGACCTATCACTTAGGAAACTCTATAAGCATCTCATGTTTCATAAAATTATCAAGAACAAATTGACCCTGAGAGATGCATATATCCATTGTCTTTAGTCCTCCTTCTCTTGTTTCTCTTTTTGGGTGCATGTAATAGGATCCTGCAGCTGCATGTTTAGAAAAGTTTATGTCCTACTTTAGTTTTGTTCTTTTATGCATTCGAATGAAATGACAATGGATATCATGTAGTTCTCAACAAAAGCGACAGCAGGCAGAAGTAAAAGAAGAAAACAAAAGAAAGGCCTTGAATGAACATCTGATTAATTCAAGTAGCCTGCTCCTTTATTCCATTGGAGCAGGTCAGGTATGCAAGTATTAACTTTATTCTAGTCATTCCCTGCTGGTTATGTAATGAAGTTTTTCTCTATTTTGTGTTAATGTCTTTGATTAATTCACTTGATTGAGATCATATCTTTAATGGGTTTTGGTTATTTTTTAAATCAGTCATCAACAAGGATCTGCAGCTTTTGGTTTTGGGGAGCTAGAAGAGGCAATTGTGCTACAAGGAGTTAAGTTTGGAAATGATGAATACAAGAAAAGTGGTAAGCTCTATCTATCCTTTCTCCTTTTCTGACTTCTTTTCTTATACAATCAATTCCCAAACTCTGACTTCTTTTCTTATACAACCAATTCCCAAAATACAACCAACATGATCCTTTTTCCTGTTGCATCTGCTGTTGCTGTTGCTGTTGCTGTTGCTGTTGATGTTGCTGTTTCTGCTGTCGTTGCTGTTGTTGCAGCTGTCGTTGCAACCAACAGAAATACCCCTGGCCCTTAAAACAATCGGGTGAAAATGATTTTCACAGATCTCCGCTCGCCCGTCCCTTTTTAGGCATTATCTCAATCCAACTTGGATTAGTGCAAGCAATAACATTTAATGCTTCCTTGTTGACAGGAATTAGAAGATCCTATTATTTTAATTCACGAGAAGAAAATTTCAAGCATAAGTTCTATCGTTAAAGTACTAGAGTTGGCTCTAAAGGTTAGTAGTTCTTTTAGCATACCACATACATTTTATTAACTTCATTGTGCATAATTTTTGCAGAGTTTTATTCTTACCATATTTATTTATCTTTCTTGTCTAGGTTTTAGAGGCAAAAACCTCTATTAATTATTGCTGAAGATTTGGAGATTGATGTCTTGGCTACGCACATTTTAAATAAGCTCCGACTTGGATTCAAGGTAACATCATACAGCTGATATCTTACTTTTCCTTCAAATCTTATTTTAAGGATCACTTGCTGATTGGATGGAAAATGTTTGCTATGTGTAGGTCTATGCAATTAAAGCTCCTGGATTTGGAGAAAATAGGAAAGCCAACATGCAGGATCTTACCACTCTGACTGGTGCTACTGTGAGTATATATCATCTTAGTTTTTGGATCTTCTTGGGCTCTTTTTTTCAACAGTTGACTTCTTCTTGGCTTCCTCATCTCAAGAAACATTATTCATATCCTTCGTTTCAGCTTATAAGTGAAGAGCTTGGTATGAATCTTGAGGAGGTGGAGCTTGGTCAGTTAGGCAGATGCAAAAAGGTGACTATATCAAAAGATGACACTGTTGTTCTTGATGGGGCTGGTGACAAAAAGGCCATTGAAGAAAGATGTGAGCAGGTATATTAGTGTTAACTGATGTCCACTTTATTCCCGTTTGTGTTTTCTTTGGATCTTTGGATTCTTGATGGTAGCCTATTTACTTCTGTGATTTGTGTTTGATGGCATATTCCTAGATAATTGATGCCTCAATTCTTTGTTAACAGCTGAGATCTGGTATAGAATTGAGTACTTCTGATTACGATAAAGAGAAGTTACAAGAACGACTTGCAGAGCTTTCTGGCGGTGTTGCAGTTTTGAAGGTTCTTATGCCAGATTCTATGTTATTTATTCACACTGCACACTGCCAACTTTGACCAGAAGATCGGAGTTGAGATTATTCAGAATGCTCTCAAAGTAAATATTGCTTATCCGTTGATTCATTTTCACTCAAAAGCCATTGCTAAATTGAAATTTTATTTTGTTGCCTGTTCATCGACTGAGATCAGTATATCAGTTGTCTCATGATGCAAAATCAAAATTTACCGTGAACCTGATGAAAGGTTTAACTGAAAGATTGATACATACTTGTTGGTCTGACGTCACATCTTAGTGATTGCTGCAGATGCCAGTACACTCAATTGCTTCCAATGCTGGGGTGGAGGGTGCTGTTGTTGTGGCCCATTTGTTGGAGCAGGACAACCCTGACCTTGGATATGATGCAGCGGAAGTGATTTCACATTTCTCCTTTTGTTGATTTCACATTAACTGATCGATCTCATATTGTTTTTGTTGATTTGGTGATCAGATGAATATGTAGACATGGTCAAGCCTGGCATTATTGATCCATTGAAAGTAATTAGGACTGCATTGGTGGATGCCGCTAGGTAATAACATATTGATTTAGAATTTGGCCGTTATTATGAAGATTTATTTTTTGTTCATTTTTTGATGCATGGTTGGCTTGCAATGTTTCTACATTGATGACAATGACAACGACTGAGGCTGTTGTGGTAGAGCTCCCCAAGGACGATAAGGATGTTCCCTCAATGGGAGGTGGTATGGGCGGCATGGATTATTGAAGGATATAAGAACAAAATTTACAGGAACTTTGGAAATATGCATTCTTTTTCCTAGTCGGAGAAGAAATCACATAGAGGATGTTTAAGATATATATCTGTCTCTTACATTGAGTTGATTCTGATGCTACCTTGAAACCTGTTAGGAAAATTCATACATATTCTGTAATTTGAAAAGATCCTTATTTAGATTTCTTATTGAATACAATCCATTCCATTTACTGTCATCAATCCAGAATTACAATTACAAGTTCTTCAGTCTGTAATTTCTCTTCATTGCCTGTATTGCATCACTATCAGTAGAACTGCATTGGCTTAACACCGTGACCAAAAAAAAAAAAAAAAAAATTTGCCACGGCTTAAAACCGTGGCTAACTATTGCAACGGCTAAGAACCGTGGCCATACCTTGCCACGGATTATAACCGTGGCTAGTACTGGCCACGGCTTAAAACCGTGGCTAACATGTTTGCAACGGTTTAGAACCGTGGCTAAATCATCAACCGTCCTCGAGTATAAAACCGTTGCTAATATTTTTGCCACGGTTTTTAGCCGTTACTGGGGATTTAGCGACGCCTCTACAGCCCACGGCTCTAAGCCGTGACAATGGGTTACCCCCACGGTTCAAAACCGTTGCTAATGGGTATTTTTGGTGTAGTGGTCCTTCACCTCAGGAAGCTCGAGTGTAGACATCTCCATACACCAAGCCACCATGCTAACATCATTTACAACAGGTGGATGGTCTGCTGAACAAGAGGAGTACCCTAGGCACCTCATTTGTCGGCAAAAATGAGTTCCTCGACTTTTAAAAGACCTTTATCCTTGGGTTGTTCAATACCCGAGTACTGGGAATCCCATGAGCGCTGCAATGCCGTCTCAAATGCCAGAGGGAAATGATAGCAGTAAGTTGTATTTCTTTTCCTCGCCAGCAGACGTTTCCTATCAAGGATTCCTAGAGGCTGATATCGAGCAGTCACTGGCACACCATGAAAAGGACCCACCTTGGTGAAGGCTGAGTGATAGACCACTTCGTGGTTGTCATCATCCTCGACCTCTCTGTGAACATGCACTGTGCACGTGTGACCTGGAACATTAGTAACAACGACCCTCCAAGCTCCACTAGCAAGTCCAAGTGATGGCATCCAAAGCTTCACTTCCCATTCGCTAACACCTAGACGGTGCATTCTTATGCCTGCAAACTCATGGATTTCATGTGCCAGTTCTTCCAAAATCATTCCAAGCCAGGTGCTATGTTGATACTCCTAGAATATGGCACAAGATCCTCTACTTGTTTATCTCATAAGATGCAAAGGTACATATGAGCATGGTCAGCATTCACAGTTGCATTATGTCCATGTAATTCTAACTCTTCTAGCGCAGCCATTAAGGACCTCAAGATACTTGTAGAAGTAAAGGACAAAGCTAGCTGCCTTACGGTTGTTCCTACATCTTGCCCGTGATACAACAAGAAACCCTCACTTGTAATGCATTGTCCAATGAGGGTTTGCAAAAACATCCTTTTAATAGGTTGTGGCTTGTCTACAACAGTGTACATATGCCATTGCCGATCTTGAGATGGAGTATACTGTATATTTTCATAACCTTTAAGTTTGTCCAGTTCAAGAAAAATGGATAGCGGAGGTTCCAAGTGGCGTTGTAGAGGCTCTTCTTCATAATAGAGCTTCTTGGGAGACCTCTGGAAGGAGTGCCTTACCGGAGACCGTCCTTCAACCCCATTCTGCAAACCATCTGCATCAACAATATCCAATTCTTCATCAGTGTCATACACAAGTTCTCCAAACTCTTCAGTTTCATCTACCACGTCTTCCTCAAGCTCCTCATTGTCATACACAGACTCTCCAAGCTCCTCATTGTCATACACATGCTCTCCATGCTCCCATAATCGAGCATGATTGTGATACGGGTTTTCGAAGCTGGAATCAGAATCGTGATCTTCCATCTCACGATTACCGAAATCTTGTGGCGTTAGACGCCGGGTTAACACTGCAACTTGCCTCTGTAAATACTCAATCATCATATTCTTAACGTTACAATCACGACGAGGGGCTTCCTCGTTCGGAACCTGTCCGCGACGACCACGACCACCAGCCGTAGAAACTGATAAAATCTCACCCCAAGAAGATGCTGAAGCTCTAATACCAACTGACGCCGGGCAGAATAGCGATTATTCTACAGGTTAATAGCAACATATAATTGACAGGGAAGAACACAAGAAGATTACCCAAAAAACACAGAGAAAATAACTCTAATGTTTAATCAAATTACTCAAATCAAAGGTCTCTCTAAAATCAGCCTACAAGCCTAAAACTCATCAATATTGGAATTTTACCAAAAATGGCAACACCCTAATAATCATGCTAAAACGAAATACGTAATAAAAGAAATAATCTGCCAAGAATCTGGCCCAAATCGGGTTCAGAATCACTTCCTGAACTATAATTGAAATATTACTATAAAGGAAAAAAAAACTACTAAAATTAACAAACAGTCTATTTCTAAGAGAAAATAATGCCTAATCCTAAAAGGAAACTAAAAGATTCCTAATTAAATTAAAAGATTACTCAAAGTTATTTACTTGAGAGCAAATTAGGAACTCTAGAAACCCAAATTAAGAACTCTAGGAACCCTAAAAACCCTTCTGCATCAGAAAGAAAAAAAAAAGAGTGGAAAGGATCGAAGGAAGAAATGAAGAAAAAGGAAAGACGAAGAAGAAACGAAATTTGGAGGAAAAATTAGGAGATGAAGAAAAAGAAAGAAGAGAAGGAAATTTGAGTGAGAAGGATGAAGATGAGGGTGATGGTAATGGTAGACATGGAATATAAAACTAAGATGAGGAGCTTTGGAGAAGAACAAAGGAGGGTGGTGGTTCATATAACATAAAAGGTGATAAAGTTTTGACTCCTCAATGACCAAAGTCATGACAATTCCCATTTTCCATAAAAAAAAATTTAATAAATAACAATCTCCATTCTTTTTATTCATATAGAAAAAAAAATCTTTAAAGTGGAAGCAAATGTTTTTCAACTCGAACATCATGAAGGTGTATGTACTGGAAAAGGTGAACAGAAAGGAATGTTTTTAAAGTCTTCAGCTTCTAAAAACTAGTTAAGGATGATTTTTATTGTAATGGACATCTTCTATTCTTGGCATGGTGGTTCCACAATGCTTCAAGGATGATTTCTACTTGTGTGGAAATCACTTCATGAAATTCGTCATACTGAAAGCTGGAAGGAAAATAAACTGCTAGATGATAAACCAGTTGTCGTTCATGTCATGAACTTGGTGACTATTCATGAAACCATTCAAACCTGGATGGAAACAGATTCACAATTTCAAATTTTAGTTATAATTTACAACTCGCTAGCGTCCTGGGAAGATTTCAGGAATAAACTTCTCCACAATGAAAGAACTAAACTCTTTATTGCACTTCACTGCAAATCAATGATAAATATAACTGAACACCTTATTCATAGTAGAATTGTCTGTGATATCAAGAATCCTAACTACAACCAAGCAACTATTCACTAATATTTCATAATCTGACATAAAATAGTGGCATCCTTGAGATGTTGGACTTGCATCCGTTTTATTAACAGCAGCCGCGTCAGGTTCAAACTTGTTGCAACCATAGTCAGGATGTGGCTGTAGAATCACATGCTCATATGATAACATGTGCTTGCAAAAATGTCTACGATGAGAAAAATAAGTTACAAAGAGAAAGGAAGTTCAACTGGGAGATTCTCACTTGACTTGAAAATTTTGATGCTAGAGATATTGAACTGAATTCAATATCTGATAAGTTGTGATAAAGATGTACTGTACAGTATGTTGTCTGTGGCTTCTCTGTACCATGACTTTCTTTGCCAAGGTGCTATTTCAGATCATAAAGGGCCTTAAAATGCTTTAGGCCCCTCAACATGCCTTGATCGCCTTGAAAAAAATGGCTCCACTGCTGCGTCGGGCACACTTTTACCCTGTACACACACAAGATAACAAATGATTTAATGTTTAACTAAAATGCAGCCAACATGATAGAAGTACTTATCTTCTGAATGTATTCTGTCCTACTAATGGATAGTGTGTCAATAGCATGTATACTAGCCTTGATAGAAATCATAGTCATGGCAACTTGAAAAAAGTTAATGTTGGAACAACGATAAGATCAACGCCCCTTACAATAGGTTCAAAGAACTATCTAGTTCACAAATCATTTATAAAGCCCTCATTGAAGGATGCAAGAGACTATCTCATTGTTTATTTCTAACTTTATGCACTTCCCTGAACATTATTCTTTTTGCTGAAAACATGCACAAGAAGGGATGAATTGGGTGATGGTTTATCTTCACAGTTTTTAACAAACAAGGCTGCATATTTTGGGGCCTATTGTGAGTGATCTAGTATAGTCTACTCATTAATTTCCATCTCCCTTGAGTAACAATTGATTGAAAAAAAATTAGGTAAAGAAAAATATAAACTTCACAGAAAAATGGGAAAAAATAGAAGAAAGATGAGCGAGAAAATTTTTGAGCTCTTGAGGTTGAAGATAACCATGTTTCTTTAGTTTTCCCATGGTGAAATATTTCTCACCTCCCCCTAAAAAGGTGTTTCCATTCTTCACCCTCAAAGCCACCTTCTTTTCCCCTCTCTCCCCCCTCCCCCACTTACTGATTTTTTCATCATTTACCATGATTTTTTTCTTCTTTTTCTTTCAACCAAACACAACCTAATCATGACCATCGTTCTTCCTAAGGAATATCATCCCTCTGCTCTCATTAGGAATTGATTTTCTGAACATGGCCCTTGTGTCTCACGTTTTTTTTTCCCAGACGATTGCCTTAACCTCGCTCCTACAAATGTCAAATGTTGCTCTATGCTCATGTGTGTCATAAAATTCTGAAAATTGTTTTCTTGGGGTCGGAGAAGATAAAATTTTCTCAAAATATGGTCATCTTCAACCTGAAGTTTCCTTATTTCTCTCCCACCTTCTTTTTTTCGTAGTTTTCTGCAGGAATTTCTTCTTTTCATACAAACAGACAAAGCAAATTTGGGCCATTTCTGTCTTGCCACATTTCAAGAGATCAATTTATAAATCTAGTATTTATATCAGCTCTGCTAAGCATCATCCACACAAGCATGGCTATATGATTTCTAAAAATCTCTTAGCTTTTGTTAAAGGACAGATACATGGATGTTCATATTCTTTAGAAATGTGTGGAAAAGTTCATGTTTAAGGATTTGGTGGATTCTATTCCTTAACTTTTTTATTCTTGAAAAGGAAAATTGTTGGCAACGTGGTTTTTAGATTTATGTAAACCCACATTTATTTCATTATTAGTTTTGTTTTATGTTTACTTAGTCTCCTATTCTGTAGGTGGTTGTTAATGAGTGGAACACTTCTTTAGTTCATGGATGAAGTGGTCATAGTAGTAGTCCTTTCTTATAGGAGTCATGGGTGTGGGTTGTTAATAAGATTTTATGTATTTAAGGGGTCTGATGTAATTGGATCTAAAAGAAAACCAAGCATTTTATCTTGCAATATTTTTTTCTCTCAATATTTCTTTCGTTGTATTTTTGTTAATAGTGGTATCAGAGCCACAACGAGAGGAGTGTGGTTAAAGAGAGAAAGTGGGGCAGAAAAACAAATAGGGGAGTGACACAGTGAGTATTATCCTCCAAGTCAAAATTTTTTTTGCAGCAGCAATGACAATGGCTTGAAGGTTTTGTGCAGCCTGCTATCCCTCGCTTTGATGGTCATTATGACCATTGGAGCATGTTGATGGAGAATTTCCTTAGGTCCAAAGAATTTTGGTCAGTTGTAAGTAATGGTGTGCAACAACTAGCAACTAGTACTGTGATGTCCGAAGCACAGCGAGCAGAGTTGGACGCACTAAGGTTGAAGGATCTCAAAGCAAAGAATTTTCTTTTTCAAGCTATTGATCGCTCAATACTGGAAACTATTCTTTCCAAGGACACTTCCAAAGAGATATGGGACTCCGTGAAGATGAAGTATCAAGGGACGGCGAGGGCAAAACGAGCGCAGCTTCAAGCTCTTCGTGCAGAGTTCGGAACTTTGCGCATGAATGTAGGAGAGTCAGTTATGGAGTATTTTTCAAGAGCAATGGCTATTGCAAATAAGATGCGAATCTATGGTGAAAAGCTAGAGGACGTAACCATCATTGAGAAAATATACGCTCGATGACATCAAATTTCAATTATATTGTTTGTTCCATCGAAGATTCCAAAGATATTGACGATCTCTCAATTGATGAGTTGTAGAGTTCCTTGTTGGTTCATGAGCAAAAAATAAACCAACAAGACAAGGAGGAGCAAGCATTAAAAGCAACAACCGTTTCAAAAGGAGTTGGTCATGAGAAAGGCAAATGGAAGGGAAAGCACGGGCAACACAAATATGAGAATAACAAAGCTGGTGATTTTCAAGGAAAAGAGAAATGGCATGACAAGTCCCAAGTGGAATGCTTTCGATGTCATCGGTATGGACACTATCGTTCTGAATGTCGAACTAATTTAAGTAAATATCATGGTGGAAGGTCTAACTTTGCAGAGACCAAGGAAGAAAAGGTTTCTCTTTTGATGGCGTGTAATCCCAAGGAGAAAATTTCTTCTTCCTTATGGTATTTTGATACTGGTTGCAGCAATCACATGTGTGGGAATAAATTAGCTTTCTCTGAATTGGATGAAACTTTTCATGATATTGTGAAGTTTGGAGATGATTCCATCGTCTCTGTAATGGGAAAAAGGGAAGGTACAAATCTCAACCAAAGACAACTCCATTCATACTATTAGTAATGTCTTCTATGTTCCAGCTTTAAAGACGAACTTACTAAGTGTTGGGTAGCTTCAAGAAAAGGGATACAAGGTTAATATCAAAGGTGGAGTTTGTCAAATTCGAGATTCATATTTGGGCTTAATTGCTCAAATCAATATGTCATCCAATCGATTGTTTCCTTTATATCTTCACAACACCACTCCATCATGTTTTTTCTGCTAAGGTGAAGGATGATGCCTGGTTATGGCATTTTCAATATGGGCATTTGAATTTCGGTGGCTTGAAGACTTTACAACAAAAAAGAATGGTGTCGGGTCTTCCAAAATTTGAGCCTCCCAAAGTAGTATGTGAAGAGTGTGTTGTTAGCAAACAACACCGTGATCCATTTCCAACAACCAAATCTTGGAAGGCAAAAAAGGTGTTGGAATTAGTGCACTATGATATTTGTGGTCCTATAAGCCCTACATCTAATGGAGGTAAACGTTATTTCATCATTTTCATTGATGATTATAGCAGAAACACGTGGGCCTATTTTTTGCAGGAAAATTCTGAACCATTCAAAACTTTTAAGAAGTTTAAAGTGCTTGTTGAAAAAGAAACAAGTTGTCAAATTAAAAGCTTGCGCACTGATCGTGGTGGAAAATACAACTCACAAGCATTTACAGAATTTTGTGAGAAGCATGGAATCAAAAGGCAACTTATCACAGCCTATACGCCTCAGCAAAACGGTATATCCGAGCGAAAGAACCGCACCGTCCTTAATATGGTGCGTAGTCTTTTGAAGAGAAGTGGTTTGCCGAAATGTTTTTGGCCAGAAGCAGTTCGTTGGAGCATTCATATACTGAATAGAAGTCCTACGCTTTCTGTTCAAAATATGACTCCTCATGAAGCTTGGAGCGGACGCAAACCAACTGTTGCTTACTTCTGAATTTTTTGGTGTATTGCATATCCCATATACCAGATGTTGTGAGAAAGAAGTTGGATGATAAAGGGCAAAAATGCATTTTTCTTGGTATTAGTGATGAGTCAAAAGCTTACAAATTATTTAATCCTATTACCAAGAAAATGGTTATTAGCTGAGATGTTATTTTTGATGAGGAGGCAACCTAGAATTGGAGCAATAGTGGTCTTCACCAACATATTCCAGCAAGCTTTGATGATGAGGAAGGAGAGCATCAGCCATTGGAGAATAATTCACAAACAGACTCAACAATACAAGACCATAGAGGAGCTGAAATTTCATCAAGTCCAACAGAATATGAATCAAATGATGTTCAGCCCATCAATGAACGTCCTCAACGTAGTAGAAGTGCACCTGCGTGGATGGAAGACTACGAGGTATATGGAATTGGTCATTCTGAAAATTCAGCTACTCATTTTGCTTTCTTTTTAGATTGTGATTCTATAGCCTTTGAAGATGCAGTCAAAGATCCAAAGTGGCAGCAAGCCATGGATGATGAGATTAAAGCAATTGAAAAAATAAAACTTGGGAATTGATAGACCTTCAGAAAACCAAAAGACTATTGGTGTGAAATGGGTCTACAAGACAAAGCTAAAAGAAAATGGAGAAGTTGACAAGTACAAAGCTCGTTTAGTAGCGAAAGGCTATAAGCAAGACATGGTGTTGACTACGAAGAAGTATTTGCTCCAGTTGCAAGGCTAGATACCATAAGATTGGTAATTGCCTTGGCTGCCCAAAATGTGTGGCCTATCTTCCAATTAGACGTGAAGTCTGCGTTCTTACATGGTGAACTACAAGAAAAGGTATTTATCGAACAACCTCCTGGTTATGTGAAATTTGGTAGTGAACATAAGGTGTACAAATTGTAAAAGGCTCTATATGGACTAAAACAAGCACCGAGAGTTTGGTATAGTAGTATAGATGCTTATTTTTCAAAGGAGGGATTTCAGAAATGCCCATATGAACATACTCTCTACATTAAGAAGGTTGAAGGAAAACTTTTAATGGTATGTTTATATGGAGATGACTTGATTTATACTGGAAATGATATGGCTATGATTGAGAATTTCAAAAAGTCCATGATGCTTGAGTTTGACATGTCCGATTTGGGCAAGATGCATTATTTTCTTGGCATTGAAGTGAACCAATCTGCTGCTAGAATTTTTATTTCCCAAAAGAAGTATGTGCAAGATATTCTAGACAGGTTCAAGATGAAGGATTGCAAACCTGTGAGCACACCAATGGAGAAGGGTTTGAAGCTGAACAAAGAACCTGAAGAAAGAAAGGTGGACAACACCCAGTACAAGCAAATCATTGGAAGTTTAATGTATATGACAGCAACTAGGCCTGATATAATGCACGCTGTAAGTCTCATTAGCAGGTTTATGGAGTGTCCAAAAGAGCTGCATCTTCGAGCTGCCAAGAGGATTTTACAGTACTTGAAAGGTACTAGTGACTTTGGAGTATTTTACAAGAAGAAAGCAGCTAGAAAATTACATGGTTACACAGATAGTGACTACGCCGGAGATCTAGATGACAGAAAAAGCACATCAGGGTATGTTTTTTTGCTGGGTTCTGGAGTTATTTCATGGTCTTCAAAGAAACAACCGATTGTCACTCTATCAACCACAGAAGCGGAGTTTGTAGCTGCAACATCATGTGCTTGTCAAGCTATTTGGCTGAGGAATATACTTGAATAACTTCATTTCAAGCAAGAAGGACCTACGCCCATTTACTGTGATAATACATCAGCAATTAAACTTTCCAAAAATCCAGTTTTGCATGGGAGAAGTAAGCACATAGATGTGAAATATCACTTCTTACGTGATCTCACCAAAGATGAAAAGATCAGTCTCATTCATTGTAGAAGTGAAGAGCAGATTGCAGATATGTTTACCAAGCCCCTGAAATTAGAGTCATTTCTGAAGCTACGTGACCTACTTGAAGTTTGTAAATTAAACTGAAATATTTTCAGTTTAAGGGAGGGAATGTTGGCAACGTGGTTTTCTGATTTATGTAAACCCATGCACGTTTATTTCATTATTAGTTTTGTTTTGTGTATACTTAGTCTCCTATTTTGTAGGTGGTTGTTAATGAGTGGAAAACTTCTTTAGTTCATGGATGAAGTGGTCGTAGTAGTAGTCCTTTCTTATAGGAGTCATGGGTGTGGGTTGTTAATAAGATTTTATGGGTTTGATGTAATTGGATCTAAAAGTGCAGAAAATCAACCATTTTATTTGCAATATTTCTTTCTCTCAATATTTTTTCGTTGTATTTTTGTTAACAAAAACTACTATCAAGATCGGGATGCATTTCCCTGGTCAAAACGAATCACCACCGTTCCTGTACACGCAATGCCTACTAATCTCCTAGCCGTGTTGGTCTTAGATGATATTGATCGACATGTTCTTGATTTTTTAGGGGATCAATGTGGAATCACTATCGCTTGCATACTGGGAATTTTGTACTCTTTCCTCTTCTATGGAAGGTTTGGGTATCAAATGTGCTTGCCTGTTAAATCAATCCATGCTTTCCTCTGTAGTGTGGCATTTTCTTACTCAGGCATAAGCTCCACAGGTTAGACTGTTGTTATCTATTGGGATTTTGCATACTGGTAACTGACCACCACATACGAATCCACTGCCTCCTGAACATGGACAAACCTACTTAGTGAGCAAGATGTAGTTCTACTTCATATTCATTGCCAATTACATGGGGGGTTCCATTAATAAGTTTTTGCCTTCATCTTGGCTCTTCAACAGTCATCTATAGATCATATCATGGTTTCCCTACCCTTCACAGTGTTGCAATCTATGGAACTGGGATGCAATTTCTACAGCTCTTAACTCCCTTCTTCATAAATTACAATTTTATTCACCGTTTCTGACCAACGTTATCAGTTTTCAACAGCATGCACAAGCTGGAGTCCCAACTCCTCTGTTTAGGAACACCTAATTGAACAGAGTATGGCATAGCGGCACAACACTAATCACCATGGATTTTCAAATTCACTGAACCGAAAGTTAAACACATTCTCTGGCAGTTTTATTTTAATACAGTGCCTCACAAGGTTCTCCTTTTGCAAAGACATTGTAATTCTACAGTTTTCCACTATTGCAATGCTTCACATGAAGACCTTAGGCATAATTTATGGTCTTGCCCTTAGGCCCAATGATTTTGGCAACACTATAGTACCATTGGGCTTGCTATCAACACCTCTCTTTCTTCATCTACATTTCACTAAAAAGATTCTTCCCACTTTCACGTCTCATGTATGTTGGGAGTTGTGAAAGAACAGAATCAGGTGGTTTTCCATCAAATCACTACTCTACAGCATCTTATCTTCCAGCGTTGTTTCAAACTATCACCCCCTTGCATCATGGTAAGCCTTAATCACTGAGGTTCTTCCCGAACTACCAACTCATCTCCCAGCAACACCCATCTCCTATTTGGTGTATGCATTAATATAAATGAGTAGTCTTGTCATTTGTGATCATAGATGCCAAATATTAGAAGCTTTAAATATAGATATTGCTCTAGATTTTGCATAAGCATTGTTGAAAAGTATGAGAGAATGTGGTGGATTACGGCGGAAGATTTCATCACCTCCTCAAGTAGTTGTCTTTCTTGATTTTGACCCGACTTTCATAATGATGAAGTAAAGAAGAAATCAATTTGAACAAATAAGTAGAGCTAACCGTCATTGTTGACTTTGGTTTATTTTCTTAAAGATGAAGCAAGGAAGAGAGGAGGTGGTTTCTAACCTCCTCAGTTCGTCTATAAATGGACTAGGTCTCTTAGTTGAATAACTTCAAACCAATATGTGAAATGTGATGTTCGTTTTAAAGTTCAAAATGAAGCCATCTATTTGGGAAATTCGAAATCTATTTCATTTGTTTGTCGAATTTTCTTTTGTTTAGTTTGAGGTTTCATTCTAGAAACTAATTTGAGAGGGAATCTGTGTTCTTTTTGTAATCCTTCATTTGAATCAATCCCTCAATTTTATTTAGTCTCAAAAGATGTGAGAGACCCAACCCATGTGGAAAAGCCGAGTTTTGCCGAAATTTTTTAGTTGGGTAATCTAAATCAGTTTGCTCTTTTGTTTGGTCGGATTTCCAATTGTCTGTTTGTTGGGTTTTTTCATTTTTTTTTGCCCAGGATTTGATTGATTTATATTTATGTATTTGTTTAGGGTTATTCATTTGAGTTCTTTTGAGAAATTAATTTGAACGAGGGTGTTTGTAATTTGTCTGTAACCTGAATTTGAAGCAATAAGAGTTGTTATTGTAATGGATGTAGGCGAGTTTGTCGAAACACGTAAATTTATTGTCTCCGGTATTAGTTGTCTTTATTTTGAAATTTCACATTTTGGTATTTGTAATGCTTCTGCGCCTCGCAAATTGGTATCGAAGCCGAAAGTTCTTTTCTTAAGTTCGTTTGAAGTTATGTGAAATAGAGGAGCTCTAAAGGTCATTTTTGGTGCACTTGTAGTTTTGAAAGTTGTTCGAAAGGGTAAGTAGTACTTTTTGCAGAGGAGTGTGGTTACACCATCATCATCATCAAAACCCATTCCCAATACTCTCAGGGTCGGTAAACGTATTTTGGCCTCCAAGCAATGTGGTCTTCCCACATCCTCGCCTTTATCCAAGTTTTCAACAGTCATACCTCCACTAACTTGTCAATCTAGAAATTTTCTTATTGGTGTCATGCTTGGTCTCATCCACACGTGACCAAACCACATTAAATATCTTTCTCTAATTTTGTCCTCAATGGGCGCTACACCTAAGTATCTCCTAACTCTTTCATTCCTAATTTTATCCTTATGGGTTTTACCACACATCCATCTCAACGAATGCATTTATGCACCGCCATCCTATGCGTATGTTGTCCTGTAGTAGCTCAATTCTGAATTATAGAACATGGATGGTCGAACAATTGTCTTATAGTGTTTCCCTTTTAACTTTGCTTGCATCCGTCTATCGCATATTACTCTTGAAATCATTCTCCATTTCGTCTAACCAACTTTAATCCTATGGTCTACATCTTTTCCATTAACCCCATTCTTTTGAATTATAGATCCTAGATATTGAAAATTCTCACACTCAAGAACCTTCACGCTTTCGATTTCAATTGAATTACTCTTCTATCTTGATTCACAACCAAAGTTGCACACTAGATATTCTGTCTTCGAACAACTAATTCTTTAATGGCTCCTGCCACCTATCTAATTTCCGACCTAAACCTTCATTAGTCTCATCAATTACGACAATATCATCAAAAAACAACATGCACCAAGGTACATATTCAAGTCTTCCTTCCTTCCAAGCACCCACCAAATTAACTCCCTAGGACTCTATCGTAGGCTTTCTCCAAATCAATAAAAATCATATGCAAACTATTACGTTCCTCTCGATATTTTTCTATAATTTGCCTAAGTGAGAAGATGGTCTCCATAGTAGACCTACCCGTCATAAATACAAATTGATTATCTGAAACAGTGGTTAAACTCCTAAGTCTTTGCTCTATGACCCTCTCCCAAAGTTTCATTGTATGAGTCATAAGTTTTATCCCTCTATAGTTCAAACAATTCTGAATATCCCCCTTGTTCTTATAGATTGGTACCACAATGTTGTGCCTCCACGAATCTGGCATTTTTCTAGTTTTCAAAATCATATTAAAGAGCCTAGTTAACCATTGAATCCCAACTTCTCCCAGACATTTTCAGGCTTCAATTGGTACATCATTCGGTCCAACTGCCTTCCCTGTCTTCATTTTTTTCAAATCTTCTTACTTTTTCGGCAGTAACTCTACAATGGAACACGCAATGCCTCCCTTCCTGTGAAGCATACTCCTCCAAGTTTAACTCCCCTACATGTGTCCCATTGAGTAGATTCCAAAAGTAATCCCCCCATCTACCTAAAATAGTTTTATCCTGCATTAAAACTCTTCCATCTTCTTGCTTAACACACTTGATTCAAATCCCTAGTTTTTGTTCTTTCGCTTTAGTTATCTTGAAGATATTCTTCCATCATTCCTTTGAACCTAACCTATTATAAGATCATCATATGTTCTCTGTGTTGTTGATGGCCCTGTGGATGTTGCTTCAAGTGAAATTTCATAGCTCCAATGATGTTCGTTTGGATACCTTGAAGGTTTGGCATGAAGATCTGCAATATAGATGTACGTGCACACTATGTTCCTGGAAGTCTTGATTCAGAACTCCATCCTAGCCATGGTGGAATTGTTGGTTTGATAGTCTGAGCACCTTCAAGTGCATTGCGCATGTGAGCGCATTTGGAGAGGCAATGCCCTCACTTAAGATAATCAATATGGCACCTTCGGGTGTGTGGCGCTATGAGCACATTTGGAAGGGTGATACCCTCATTTTGGATGAATAGTATCTATTGCTAATGTTCGTGATTATCAGCTCAGATTTGTAAAATCTTCACCGAGGTGGAAAATGACCAAATTGTTTAAAAGTATGGGAGAAAGTGGTGGAATACGGCGGAAGCTTCCATCATCTCCTCAAGTGGCTTGGCTTAAAGTTTGTGGAAGCTTCTATGGCAAGCTTTGGCTTGCTTAAGGATTAAGTAGAGAAGAAAACAGTTTGGATAATTAAGTGGTGTGTTAGGCGCCTTTGTTTACTTTGACCTGGCTTTCTCAATGATGAAGTAAAGAAAAAATCAATTTGAACAAGTCAGTAAAACTAACCGTCTTTGTTGACTTGGGTTTGTTTTCTTAAGGATAAAGCAAATAAGCGACCTCAATTAGTCTATAAATAGGGACTAGGTCCCCTAGTTGAATAATTTCAAGCCAAAATGTGAATGTGATGTTCGTTTCGAAGTTAAGTGTGAAACCATCTATTTGGGAAATTCGAAATCTATTTTGTTTGTTTGTTGAATTTCCATAATTTGTTTTGGGTTTCATTCTCGAAACCAATTTGAGAGAGAATCTGTGTTTTTTTGTAATCCCTCGTTTGAATCAATCCCTCAATCTGATTTAGTCTCAAAAGATATGAGAAACCCAACCCATGTGGAAAACCCGAGTTTTGTATCCGAAATTTGTTAGTTGGAAATCCGAATCAATTTGCTCCTTTGTTCATCAGATTTCCAATTGGCGGTTTGTAGGTTTTCATATGTTTTGTCCGGGGTTTTGATTGGTCTCCATTTGTGTATTTGTTTGGGGTTTTGTATTTGGACCATTTTTTAGAAATCAATTTGTACGGGGGTGTACTCTGAATTTGAAGCAATAAGAGTTGTTAATTGTCGTAAATGTAGGTGAGTGTGCCGAACCACGTAAATTTATTGTCTCCGTTATTAGTTATTTTTGTTTGGTAATTTTGCATTTTGGTATTTGTAACGCTTCTGTGCGTAACAAGCATCAGCTGTTTTGCAGGGTTTACTGCTTGCTAAGGCTAATATTTTTTTCTCCAATAATCTTGCAGTCTGATTCTCAGGTCACTCATTAAGTTCCTCAAAATAAGAACTGAATGGAAATGGGAATTTCTCAGGTTTGGCAAACATGTATTCCACTTCTTCCCTCTTTGGCAACAATGAGGTTATGGAAGATCTACCATGAGGTCAACTATTAAAAAAAAAAAAAAGAAGAAACTGAGAAGTGTAGTTGAGTATGTTAACTAATCTTTATGAGGAAAACACTGTTTTAGTCGTGTTTCAGAATGTTGTTTTTTCTTAAAAAATCCAATCAGAAATTACCAATCTCACTTTATTTTTCTTGTACTATTCGGAACTCAGCTGTTAATGCAAGTTCAATTCTGAATGTTGAGAATATCAAATTTTAACCCGCAAGACAACACACGAAATACAATATGTTCTCCTCACTTTCTCTTCTCCTCCTCATCCTCATTCTCTCCGTCACTCTCTCTCATCTCATTTCCCATCTTTCACTCATGTCACCGCACAGTAGTATAACTAAAAGATTTCACAAGGATAAGTGATGGAAATGACTTTAACATGAGTATTTTCATAACCAAAAAAATTAAAATTTATAAAGAGATGCAAGAAATGTAAAATAGGAATATCATACCATGTTAATATGGTCGACAGCATTGAATTTGTGACACTGAGGACTCTCTGCAAAGTTGGTAAGGGGATAGGATTGAGACAAGGGTCCTATATAAAAATTCAATTTTCCATCCCCGACATTGCTGAGATCTGTAATGCTGAACCATATCAAGAACATCTTCACACTCACACCATCCAATTCCTTGACCGATCCAAGCGAAAGTTTGCCAGTGACATTAGTCTTGGTATAGAGAGAATACCCTCCGGCATCAAACTTGCATTCTCCATCAAAGGTTATGACGAAACTATTGTCTTTATACAACACATAACTTTTGACACCTGATGGGAGAAGCCCTTTAGGAAATTTAAATTTCTGCAGTATCTCATAGGCATCAGGTTTGGGTCTATTTTCAGCATCAGCAAATTTCTTTTCTTCCTCTTTAACTTTGTCATCGGCATCATGACTTTTCGCAGCACTTTCTGGACTAATCCCTATAATCTCTCCTGTTGGATTTGGGTTGTCTTTAAGTGTTTGAAGCACCTCCTGGGTAGCTGGGGATGGGGCAGAAGCATCTTCTTTAATGATAATGACATCACACATGCAAGAAAAGATCCATGATGTTATCAAACAAATGCCAAAAAGGGTCTTCAAGATTGGCATTGTTTGGGGAAATGGAAATGGGGTTGGAGAGGTGGCGAAGAAGAAGATTGGATTTTTGGTGGATATGGATTTGGATGGGGATGAAGCATCTCTCTTTCTCTCTCTATTGCAATGGTAGACCGGAAGAGTTCGTTTCTCAATCCTACACTTCAGGCCGTTGTCTAATAAGCTAGACTGCTAAACAACCAACTGCTAGTTTTATTTATGCCACGTGGAATATATTATGGATGCAGTTATTTTCACCCTATATTTTTCTAAAAAACTCCGTTACTAATGGGGAGTTTTTGTCCCAATAAATTATTTTTTGGGTCATTTGCTATTTGTCCTAATAATAAATAGCTAATACAAGTCATCCCCAGAATAAATTGTTATTGTACTTTGACCATAGGACTAGCAGTCAACGTGCCTTAATCATCTGTTTTCAAAATATCAATATTTAGATGACCAAAAGAAATATAAGGTTGAGATTTAACATTTTGTATCTCAAAGAGTTCATTTAAAGAAAGATCAAAGGGTCCAATTAAAATGATAACCACATCACGAGGAAAATCTAACAGTTGTTAAAAATTTCTCAATCCCCATCCCCCACTTCTTCTTATCTTTGTTCATACCACCACCGCCCCCTTCCCCGTCTCTTTTCCCTATTTGATTAGCCCCTTCCCTGCCCACTTTTTCCCTCTGATTCGACAACATGCCACCACACCAATGTGGCCAATTATAAAGACTTCCCCGCCAGTGGAGAATCTGATAGTTTTTAAAAATTTCCCAATCCCCATCCTTCCCTTCTTCTTATCTTTGTTCATACCACCATTGCCCCCTTTCCCCTTTTTTTTTCAAAGATCATCGGATTCCATCATGGAAATATGACAGAATTCACCCTACCACCCCACCAGTGGAAATTTTGTTTAAGTGTAGAAAAAAGTTGTTTTTTACACCCCATTGAAATCGAAATTGTTTTCTTGGTGTTTGTGTTTGCGTGTTATAGTTGTTGTGGTGTTAGAGACTTTAGAGCAACAATACTTATAGCTGCAACACATACAACAATAGACTCAACGGTACCAGTGGCAACTTCAACAGAGGAGCCAATAGTGAAAGCAGTTCACAAGAGGTTCAAAGGCCTTGAACGAAAGGGACGTGGGTTCTGGCAATTGGAGGAAATGGTGGAGTGAAGGTGGGCAGAGTGGGGAAGATGGTGGTGTTAGTGGTCAGTTTGGAGTGAGAGGGGTGGTGGTGCTAATGCGTACAAATCTGTCCCTTTTGATTTTTTACCTACAAATACAAACAACGGTGAACTAGAAACCACTGTTGTGGCAGCTAAAGGCGTTCCGATGGTAAAGTCAGGTATTTGAACAAGGATGGAGATACATTGATAAAATTAGGGTTGGATGTGTGTACCTTCTCTCATCCGTTTTGTTCACCTTATATAACGAGTGTTTCACTTCTTCATTAACTCTACCGTCAAAGGCGTGATTGAGGGAGGAGATCTCGCTTAGAATCTTACCCATCCATGACTGATTCTCTTTTGGCACTTGGCTTTCTTTAGGACCCAATGGTTGATTAGACTAAGAGGTGTGCAATTGGACCTTGGGCTTGCTATAGTCCAGAGGTCTGTATTTGAACCTTATTGTCATGTGCCAAACTCCAAGATCTTTACCACATTGGATTCACATAAACTGGGTTTGGACACCTGACTTACGAACTGAATAGTAATTAAACTAGGCCTTGGTTGGACCTGATTTGGGCCTGGTTAGTTCTGATATTTATGATTAGCGTTGATCTCTTCCACGTGTTCGACTGTGATCAGATGATTGTTTGATGTCTCATCAATTACTCTCCCTAGTTAGTGGGGTTGTGTGCAAGTCCATTAACTCATTGGGTAGGAATTTGCGCAGAGTATTGGTAATTGAATTCAACATCTTTTCGGCTTTCCTGCAACATTTAACGTTGATGCGATTGTTGGGTGGTTGCCTACCCCAAACGTTGTTTATATAAGCTTGGCTTGGCTTAGCTGGATCAGGCTTTATTCTTTGTTTGCAGAGTTTACTTCCATGTTTCTTAATGGAGTTCCTTGAATGTTCTTCTACCCTTATCTCTTCAGGGGCGAAAGAGGACCATCCGTTGATGAAGTCTTTGTATTTTTTGACGTTTGTAACGATGAATTCTAATAGGATTTTCACTTTGAGCGAGCCCACTGGTTTGAGTGTATTTCCAATTGTTCTTCAGGGACTACCAAACTTACCTCTATTAGAAGAAGTCGATGTACCTCCTTAATCCTGAGTTTGTGATCAAGCATGAGGTGCACCTGCAGCTTCTTCTGCCATCTTTTAGAGATAGCACCAGCAACTTTCTCTGCCACCCTTTAGAGGTTGCACTTGCAGCTTCTTATTTGGTTGCAACTTTGGCATTTCCTCAAGAAGACAGACTGGCGAAACATATTCTCAGTATGTGTTCTGATAGATCTTCGCTTGCAAATTTCTTATTACCAAGCTCATATGCTTACTGTGTATAAGCCTTCGCTTTGTAAAACCTTTTGTTCAATCAATAAAGTTTTTTTTCTTGTCCATATTTGTGCTCTTGCTTTGATAATTTGTCTAAGGTCAGATTTTGATAATGAAAATCATATTAGCCCAATATAAGCTAACTTAATTGTGAATGAGACTTAAGTTGTAGGGGAGTCATTTTGGTCCGATCGGACTAGAACCCTAGAATAAGATAACTTAATCCTAAATAATAATAATTAAGCTGTGGAAAAACCAACTATGTTTGTGCATACTAGGTTTCATGATATAAGCTGATTTCTAAAGAGGATTTAAGTTGCAGAGAAGTTATCCTAGTCCGAACGGACTAGACTTCTAAAATCATTACCTTGATCCTGAAGAAGACTTAAGCTGCAAGGAAATCACTTTGGTTCGTGCGGACTAGATTTCGTAATATAAGCCACCTTAATCTTGAAGAGGGCTTAAGTCGTAGGGAAGTCATCCTGGCCCGATCGAACTAGACCCCATAATAAGATAACTTAATCCTAAATAGGAATTAAGGTGTAGAAAAGCCATCTCTGTCTGAGCAGACTTGATTTCATAATATAAGCTAACTTAATCCTGAAGAGGACTTAAGTTGCAAAGAAGTCTTCCTAGCCCAAACGACTAAACTTCTGAAAACATCAACTTAATCCTGAAGAGGACTTAAGCTGTAGAGAAATCATAATAAGATAACTTATATCTGTTGAGGACTTAAGTTACAGAGAAGTCATCCTGGTCCGAATAGACTAGACTTTTGAATACATCAGCTTAATCCTGAAGAGGACTTAAGCTGTAGAGAAATCATTTTGGTCCAAATGAATTAGATGTCGTAATATAAGCTAACTTAATCCTGAAGAAGACTTAAGTTGTAGAGGTTGGGTCACTTAGATGCGGCGAGTTGTCGACATCCTGAATAGGACTAGACTCGACCGTTTTGCGCCATCGTGATCCTTTGGTCGGACTAGGTTACTTAGGCGAGGAGTTGGTGTCATCCTGTATAGGACTAGACTCGGCCTCTATGCACCACCATGGTTCCTCATAGGACAAGGTCACTTAGACGCAGCGAGTTGTCGACATCCTGAATGTGACTAGAGTAGGCCTCTGTGTGCCATCGTGGTCCTCTGGTTGGACCAGGTTACTTAGGTGCGACATAGGACTATACTCGGCTACTGTGCACCACCATGATTCCTCGTACTGACTAGGTCACTTAAACATGATGAGATGTCGACATCCTAATAGGACTAGATTTGGCCGATGTGCACTATCGTGGTCCTCTGGTCAGACCAGGTTACTTAGATGTGTCAAATTTTCATCATCCTGAAGAGGATTGAAATCGGTCGTTGTGCGCCATCTTGGTCTTTCAAACAGACTAGATCACTTATATGTGGTAAGTCATTGTCATCCTGAATATGACTTGACTTGACTGTTGTGCGCCATCGTAATCCTCAGCTTGGAGTAGGCTTGCTTTTGCATGTAGAATCGTATATGAAATGGAGTTTTTTTAAGACAGTACATTTATTAATAATACTTCTTTAAGTATTCTACATTCCATGGTCTTTTAAGACTTTCTCCACTCAGGTTATCTAACAAATAGGTTTCGGGTCTATTGATTATTGTCACCTTGTAGGGCCCTCTAGTTCTATAGGAACCATTGCCTCAGACCTGTAGGTGAAGGCAAATGGTGTTTCTCCAGTCGGAGTCCTTTTTGTGGTTCGATAAGCCTAGAGGATGCCTGGTAGTTCAAAAACCTAGAGCCCTTCGACTGCTTCGAGTTTCCTTTTTATTGCTTCCAGAATCGTTCGGTTAGTGATTTTTTCTTGTTTGTTGATCTGGGGATGTCCAGGTGCTGAATAATGATGACTAATGTTTAGATTAGCACAAAAAAAAAATTTTATAACTTTTTTGCTTTCGAACTTTGTCCCGTTATCACTGACCAATGTTTTTAGGATTCCAAATTTGCAGATGATGGAATTTCAGAGGAAATTCTCAATCTGATTTTCTCCAATCTTGGATAGTGGATCTACTTTTACCCATTTGATGAAGTAGTCGACGACCACAAGGAGAAATTTTTTCATCTCGGAGGTGGGAAGTGGGACTACGATGTTCGTCCCCCACTGTGTGAATAGTCATGGACTAGTCATTGGGACCAAGTTTTGTGCGAGCATATGTGTGTACGGGGCGTATTTCTAACACTAATAACATTTTCAGACCAATTCTTTAGCCTCTTGAGCCAATAATACCCTAGGGTGAGGGATTTGTGGGCCAATGTCCTTCCTCCAGGATGGTTGCTGGAGATTCCTTCATAGATCTCTTTGAGAACATAGTTCGCCTCATAAGGAGTCAGGCGTCTGAGCAGTGGGCCAATCACTAATCTTCTATATAGTTTGTCATTAAGGAGTGTACCATACCGCCTTGTTCTTCAGCTTACGAGCCTCTAATTTTTCTATCGAGACGATTCCATTTTGATGTAGCTGACTAGGGGACTCATCCAGCTAGTCTCCTAATTTGTGGAGAAAGCCTCGTTGAGTTCCTTTTCCTCTAGAACTGATTTTTCTTGGAACTCTATAAGTATGTGGAGCTGTCCATTGTAAATGATGGCATCTTGGCCAGGGTGTCAGCTTCCTCGTTGTCTGTCCTGGAACAATAACGGAGTAAAATTTTCTTAAACCCTTTCTTGGCATCAACTGTTTTTTCGCAATAGGCCAGCATTCGGGGGTCTTTAGCGTCGAATTCACCATTCACATAGTTGACTACTAGTTGGCAATAACGGAACCATGATTTTTGTTGAAGGGGGGCGAAGTGACGAATCATAGTTAATTAATAATAACATAATAATTAATTACTTTAATAATTTTTTTTAATTTAAACGATATATAAAAACTATACAAAACACCAATTGCTAAACAAAACTCCATCTAATCTACAGGGAAAGAAAATAGATCCAACAAGCTACTTTATAAAAGCGCAAAAAATAGATATATGGAGGCCAATTCAAATTGGTATATAAAGTTAAGGGGCAAAAATTAATTTCAAATGTAAATTATATGTTTACAAATTTTTTGGTTATTTGTGATTTGTGCCCTATCAAAAATAGCCAATTAAAAGTTACCCCCAACATTAATCATTGTCACGGCCTCCCCCAGGACTAGCAATCAACGTGCGTTGACTATCAAAAGGCTCATGATAATTACCAAGATGCCCCTCAAACAATAACATATGGATGAATCTCGAGATACAAACCTGTATCTTGAGGAAAAATTAATGGGTCGAATTTTTCATATATTTCCAGAAAAATCCTATGAATAAAATAAAAAACTAGACCTCGATATACGAATTCATCTCGATTAGATACTTAAAAAAACTGTTTCTTTCTTAAAGCAGACAAGAAAAGTTGGGGTTGCTGGTGGCTAGTGGAAATGGTAGGAAATGGAAATAAATCAAGCAGAAATGGAGGGAGGGAGAGAAAGAGAAGAGGAGGCAGAGCGGTTGTCTGTCTCGTAGTAAATAGGTAGAATGGGTAGAAAAAAAAAGCAGAGCAAGATCGTCGGCATCGCAGAGAACATAGGGAGAGAAGAAGGGATGAGACGAGATGGCATCGGAGAGTTTGCAAATTGCAAATTAACAAAAAATAATTCAAAAGTCAGTGAGGGCAAAGTGCCCCCACTTGACCCCTAGTAGATTCGTTCTTGCCAATTGGGAATCGTTGAACACTGTTATTTCTTCAATTCCAATCCGTTTAGCCAATTTTAGCCCTGCCAAGAGGGCTTCATATTCTACTTTGTTGTTAGAGGCGTTGAAGCCAAATTTGATAGCTTTATTTAGGATGATCCTCTCTGGGGTATAGACAACAATCCCAACTCCACTAATTTTCCCTGTTGGATGACCATCACATTGTAAGATCCATCCTTATGAGAGTGGTTCGTGGTTCTGAACATTGACCTTAGAGATGTTATTACTTTGATCACACAGTTCTACCAAGTTTAAATGAAACAAGCATTTGCAAATGGTAGTGTGTTGAGCAAAAAAAACTGATGAATATCAACAGAGCACTTAGTTTAATAACCAATTTGGTTTGGTTGCTAATAGTGTTAGCAGGATTTATAAGTCTTGCTAATGGTGGACCATAGATCCACCCCTGCCTGTTGAATATTCTCAACTGGTTCTGAATCCTTTTGATGTACATAAATGAATGTGGAGTTGGCATTGATGCGCCCAAATCCGTCCCTATCAACTTTGACCTGCAAATATGAACAACGGTGAACCAAAGATCACCGTTGTGACAGCTAAAGGCATTCTGATAATAAAGTCATGTACTTGAACAAGGATGGACATAAACTGATAAAATTATCGTTGCACGTGTGTACTTTTCTCATCCATTTTGTCCATCTTAAATATTGAGTGTTTCACTTCTTCATTGACTCTACCGCTGAAGGCGTCATAGAGGGAGGAGATCTCGCTTAGAATCTTACCCGTCCATGACTGATTCTTCTTTGGCACTTGGCTCTTTTTGGGCCCAATGCTTGATTAGACCAAGAATCGCGGAAATGAACCTTGGGTTTGCTATAGTCCAAAGGTTTGTATTTGGGCCTTATTGTCTTGGGCCAAACTTTGAGATTCTTATCGCTTTGGGCTCGCATAATCTGGGTTTGGGCATCTGAATTATGGGCTGAATAATAATTAACTTGGACCAAACTTAGGACTGACTTGGATCAAGCTTGGGCTTGGCTTAGAGCAGGCTTGGGCCTTTTCCCATTAGGGCTGCAGCCTGTCTAGTTGTGGTTGGCTAACTGTTTTGATGTCTCATCAATTACTCCCCCTAGGTAGTAGTGTTGTGTACATGGCCACTAACTCGCTGTACGTGGGGGCCTGTGCGATGCCATGATGGCATATTTTGTACCTTTTCGGCTTATGCACTGCAGTTAATGCTTATGCAGCAGTTGGGTGATTTCTTCTCCCACACGTCAAGCCTATATATGCTTGTTTTGGGGGAATTTGATCTTTTGCTTTCAGAGCTTTTTTGTTTTCTGTGTTTAAACTTTCCAAGTTGGATCAAGTGCAACCTCATATTCTCCAATCATATTTAGAAAGATTCATTTTGCATGCGATCAATATACGGTTTGCCTTGACTTCTTTAGGAAGTCATTGATGATGGAGGAGGATCATGTCGAGCTCCACAGATAGTATCAGATTCCTGATAATTTGAAGTTGCTGCTCCTTGCGAAAGGTGAGTGTTAGACTTGTCCGATGGAGGGGTATGTCTGCCTATACAAGGCCATGTTCAAAGCTGGTTTGCGCTTCCCTATCCCTGAAGCATATGGCATTTTCTGTTGTACCATGGTATTTCCCTAGCCCAGATGTCGCCGAATGGGTGGAGGATCTCGATTGCCACTCTGATCAGGGCGAGTGAGGATTGGCTCTATTTGTCAATGAGGTTGTTGCATTCACTGACTTCCATTAGGATGAATCAGTGTGGGGTCTGCTCTCTGAGGAAGCCCTCTTGTCTAGGTGATCTTCCAGACAACTTCAATAATTGGCAGAAGTATTGTTTTTTGCTTTTGTGAAGTCTGAGTACTTCCTTCTAGTAATTAGTTGATCATTCGTAGCCTCACTCCTGTATTCATTTTATTTTTGTTTTTAATACAATATTTTTATGTTGTTTGACATGTTTATTGTTTACAATCATGGGCACATGACTCTATTGTCCTCTCTACCGACGAGGTAAAAGCGAAGGCTCAACTCCTCGCCTTGTCATTGATGCCCGTTTTGGATGTTCTCACACCGAAGAACGTAATGCGGAGCTACCTGTTCTTTAGTGGGGCTGATAGTGTGAAGTGGACTCTGACTCTTCCGGATGGTTCGTCTTCTGGGACCAAGGTCCTAGCATCTGAACCTCGAAAGAGGAAAGTGGTGATGCACAGCCCATCAAAGAGAAAGGCTTTGGAGGGACTGATTTCTTCATCCCTTAAGTCCAAAAAGTTTAAGGTTGGAGATGTCTAGATTGCTCATCCTACTTTGCTGACCGCCGAAAAGACGGAGCTTGTGGAGCAATCCTTGGTTGTAGTTCATAGTCATACGAGCGAAAAGGTGATGACTTAGTCTGAAAGTCCTCTTTAGAAGGTTATGAAAGAATCTGCTAAGCAAACTCTTCCCACTCCTCCTCCGCTGACCACCATGGAGAAGTTTCCTCGCCTTGATAAGATAGACTAGCTCAACAAGATGAGTACGGAGCATGCTGAAATTGCTTCGGACAAACTTCTCCAGGCTACACTGAAAGCTTCTGCCAATCCAGGAGTAGAACAATCTGTCATGGAATATGTTGCTCATGATCCGTCTGTGGATCCAAAGGTTTGCAAGGAGGGGTCGAGCTCATCGTTATCGGTGCTTAAGGTTGATCTACGGACCGAGCAATCGCTTGAGTCTCCATCATTTCATTCGGACTCGCAAGGCTGGTCTCGTCCTACTACTCCGCTTTCTGCTGCTGACAAGGGAAAAAGTTTTGCTTCCCTTTTATTCAGCCATCACAAGAGGAGGAGTTGATTCTTGATCCCAAGGTCATCCATGCTAACTTAATCTTCAACAAGACTTAAATGGTAGAAGAGTTGTCTTTATCCGAACGGATTAAACTTCTGTAACAAAGTAAGTGAGCTTCATCCTGAAGAGGATTTAAGCTGTGGATGAGAAGTCCTCTTGGTCCAAACGGGCAAGATTTTTATTATAATGTAAGCTTAATCCTAAAGAGGAGTTAAGTTGTGGAGAATTCGTCTTAGTCTGAACGGAATAGACTTCTATAATAAAGTAAGTTTAATCTTGAAGAAGAGTTAAGCTGCGGAGAAGTCGTCTTGGTATGAACGGACTAGACTTCTATAACAAAGTTAGCTTAATCCTAAAGAGGAGTTAAGATGTAGGGAAGTCGTCTTGGTCCGAATGGAGTAGACTTCTATAATAAAGTAAAGTGAACCTAATTCTAAAGAGGAGCTAAGCTGTGGCGAAGTCTTCTTGGTCCGAATGGACTAGACTCCTATAACAAATTAAGCTTAATCCTGAAGAGGAGTTAAGTTGTGAAAAAGTCGTCTTGGTTCGAACGGGCTAGATTTCTATAACAAAGTAAGTTACTCCTAAAGAGGAGTTAAGCTGTGTAGAAGTCGTCTTGGTCCGAACAGATTTCTATAACAAAAAGTCGTCTTGGTCCGAACAGACTAGACTTCTATAGTAAAGTAGAGTGAGCCTAATCCTGAAGAGAATTTAAGTCGTGGAGAAGTCGTCTTTGTCCGGACGAATTCGACTTCTATTGTAATGTAAGCTTAATCTTGAAGAGGAGTTAAGCTGTGGAGAAGTCGTCTTGGTCCCAATAGACTAAACTTCTATAAGAAAGTAAGCTTAATCCTGTAAATGATTTAAGTTATGGAGAAGTCATCTTGGTTTTAACAAACTAGACTTCTATAATAAAGTAGAGTGAGCCTAATATTGATAAGGAGTTAAGCTGTGGAGAAGTCGTCTTTGCCTGAACAGACTAGACTTCTATTATAATGTAAGCTTAATCTTGAAGAGGAGTTAAGATGTTGATAAGTCGCCTTGTTCCAAATTACTAGACTTCTATTATAATGTATTTTTGGCCGCTAAAATCTTCTCAAGAGTGATGTATTTTGCGCACTTTTCAGTAAGTCCACCATGTCCTTTGAAGGCTCCAACGTGAGGAATTTATAATACTGACCTCCTCGGAGGCCGGAAGTGAGGCAGTGACAGATGTTTCATCACTGCAATCATTGATCAGAGTCAGTTCGTCATTGCACCGAGTCGCATACTTTTTGAGGGCTCGTCATGCGTCTGCTTGAGGTTGTGCAGATAATTGGGCTCTTTTCTGATCCGTTGGCTTCCCATGATTAGAGTGAAAAACGCCTTCGCCAAAGCCTGGAATGAATTGATGGACCTTGGCTGGAGGATGTGGAACCAGGCCAGTGCAGCCTTTTTCAGGTGGGAAAGTTCAGCACATGATGGCTTCTGAACCTTCCTTTAGCGCCATCACATCACATGGTGGTAATGGCACAACTGGTCCGACGAATTCGTAGTTCCATAGTAGAACTCGAGCTTTGGGGGGGTGAACTTCTTTGGTAGAGGCGAGTTCATGATCTGTTCAGAGTATGGAGGGACTGTAAGATTGTACATGACATCTGGATAGCCCCCATTCGGATTGGGTTTTCGACAATAGTCATGTTTGTCTTTGGTGCATGGTCTCATCAGATTCCTTCATCCCTCAGGTTCCCCTCGTGGCCAGCTTTTTGGTCCTCAATGGGAACGTTGTTCTCATGAATGCGCTCCTTGGTGTCCTCTTGGGCCAGAGACTTGTCCGGATTTCTGTTATACTCTGATGGCGGTTGTTGATCCTGGGTAAGTCTCTCCACCACCCACGTGAGATGACTCACATGCAGCAGAATCAGAACTATGTGGGGGTCTGTCGTGGCTGTTTCGATGGCAGGGCCTTGCGGTTATTCTGGTTCCACAGTTGGATTGTTTCGGCCCTGTGGTTGGGCTCATTTGATTAGAGCATTGGCGGGCTTGGCATTATTGTTAGCTCGGGATCTGGTGCTGGCAACCATGTTTCGAGACTCTGTTAGATCAACAGAGTTCGTGTTTTGCTTTAAGGAAATCTTTCGTTTCCCACAAACAGTGCCAAACCGATGCGTCCAAATCCATCCCTGATGATTTTGACTTGCATAGATGAACAACTGTGAACTAGAAACCACCGTTGTGGCAGCCAAAGGCACTCTGATAATAAAGTCAGGTATTTGAACAAGGATGGAGATAGACAGATAAAATTAGGGTTGCATGTGTCCACCTTTCTCATCCGTTTTGTTCACCTTATATAATGAGTGCTTCATTCCTTAATTGACTCTACCGTTGAAGGATCATGGAGGGAGGAGATCTCACTTAGAATCTACCCGTCCCTGATTCTTTTTTAGCACTCGGCTTTCTTTGGGACCCAATGCTGGATTAGACCAAGAATTGTGCAAATGGACCTTGGACCTACTATAATCCAAATGTCTGTATTCAGGCTTTATTGTCCTGGGCCAAACTCCAAAATTCTTACCGCTTTGGGCTCGCATAATCTGGGTTTGGGTGCCTGACTTACGGGCTGAATAATAATAACTTGGATCAGGCTTGGGTCTGAGGCTTGGGCCTGACTTAGACCAGGCTGGGGCCTTTTCCCATAGAGCTGATTTGTGCCATTTGTCTGGCTATGGTTGAAGACGTGATTAAGAGTAAGATATATATGTAAGGAAGTTGAGAGACACTCAGTGACGGAGCCAGGATTTTTGTTGAAGGGGGGCAAAGTGACAAATCATAGTTAATTAATAATAATATAATAATTAATTACTTAATAGATTTTTTTAAATTTGAATAATACATAAATAATTATACAAAACACCAATTACTAAACAAAACTCCATTTAATTTATGGGGGAATAAAATAGATCCAACAAACTATTTTGTAGAAGCGCAAAAGATAGATATATAGAAGCCAATTCAAATTGGTATATAAAATTAAAGGGCAAAAATTAATTTCAAATGTAAATTATATGTTTATAATTTTTTTTTGTTATTCGTGCCCTATAAAAAATAACTAATTAAATGTTACCCCGACATTAATCATTGTTGCAGCCTCCCTTAGGATTAGCAATCAACGTGTGTTGACTATCAAAAGGCTCACGTTGATTAACAAGATGCCTTTCAAACAATAACTTATGGATGAATCTCGAGATACAAGCTTGTATTTTGAGGAAAAGTTAATGGGTCAAAATTTTCATGTATCTCCAGAAAAATCCTATGAATAAAATAAAAAACTAAACCTCGATATACGAATTCATCTCGAGAAAATACTAAAAAAAGAACTATTTTATTTCTTAAAGTAGACAAGAGAGGTTGAGGTTGCTAGTGGCAATGGTTGAAAAGGAAAATAAATCAAGCAGAAAGATATGGAGATAAAGAGGAGGAGGCAGAGTGGTTGTCAGTCTTGTAGTAAATAGATAGAGGGGATAGAAAAAAGGGGGCGGAGCAGGATCGACGGCGTCACAGAGAATGGAGGAAGAGAAGAAGGGGTGGGACGGGATGGCGTCACCCGCATCGGAGCGTCTGAAAATCGCAAATAATAAAAAATTATTTAAAAGTCAGTGGGGGCAAGTGCCCCCACTTGACCCCTAGTAGATCCGTGCCTGGAGACACTTCAAGCACTCCTAATCTCTTCATTTTGTTTGTTCATGGAGGTTCTGGCTGTTTATTTAGTTGTATCGATGTCTAGCTGTTAATAAATATATATGAAGAAACAAGCATCTACACAAGGCTAACTATCATTAACCAAGTTTGCCTAGTTATATAAAGGATCATATGGAAAAGTTTAACCTAACTAAACTTAAGAGAGTAAGAACAAAACTGCTCTTGACATCCAAATAGTATGACATTGTTCAGTAATTTTTGCACTGAAACACAATGTTGTATATGACTGAGTTGTGATATTCCGACCATTAAAAAGAAAATGAAGATTAGTAGTCTAAACATACAAGAAAAGTTCTGCCTAACAACATAGGTTCCAAAACCAGAATTTAAACCGAAATGTACAAACTCAACCAAAGGTTAAGACAGGCAGGAGCTATTAGCAAATAGTTTGGTAAGCCTTTTAATAAGATTGGCCATGTAGCTCAAAAAACAATTGTTAGAACCATAGTCGCACTCCAAGGATCTGGCAGAATAATCACATATGCTTGTACGTTTAAAACGAAAAGAACAATAAATTTGGGATATTCTTACTTGACTCCAAGTTGGTGGTACTTGAGATATGAAACTGTATCAAATGAACGAGTTAGCATGTAATTTAATGTATGTAGCTAAATGTTACAAATGTTTACTTCCTGTAATATTTTTGCATGCTAAATTTCGCCCTGGAAATAGACAATGTATCAAAAACATGTATACATGAGGCTTGATACTAGTCATAGCTATGACAGCTTGAACTGTCTACTCTAATAACCAAGATAAGATCAATAAAGGCCCTCACGGAAAGATGCAAAGAACTATGTAGTTGTCAGAGTGATCAGTTCCAATCATTAGTAACACAATAAAGCTCGTCACGCACAGAAGGATGAAAGAGTAATATTATTGGCCATTGCCTGTTTCAGTAGTGCAACAGGGTTTTTATAGGATCCCAGAACCCATAAAGATGCCGCAAGCTGGGTTTGAACCCATGACCTAGTGGTACCATCCGCCAAGCTCTAACCGTTAAGTTGTCATGCCATTGGCATGCATATAACTTTATACATGGCTTAAACCCAAAACCATTGGAGATGTTCTAATGTGTTTCAGTTTGTTCTTCTTGGAAATATCCGCTCATAAACACCCTACTCCAGTTTTTCTTCTGCTATGAGAAAACCATTTTCATAAAAAATCCATTTACTGAATGATGAAACTATTGCATTCACAGCACAACACAAAGGCTACGATATCTTGTCATTTTCAAATACTGACAGAAATAACATTAGCATGAGTATGGTATCATGATCAAAGAAAATTTAGAAAAACAAATGCAAGAAGAAACACTAACTAGACATCAGATAGCATGTTAATGGAATTGGATCCTCCACCACCGTGACATTGTGTAATCTCTTCAAAGTTGGCGAGGGGAAACGAGTCCTACATAAAAACTCAACTTAACGAACAAGCAACGGGGGAGCGCTGACGCGCGAAAGCCTAGCGCGGTAGCGCATCCATTTTCTTGCTTCAGAAACAAGCAAGCAGTGGCAAGCAGTGGCTCCATCGAAAAAGACTAAGATCACACACTTCAGCCAATCCAGCAGTTAATCTGACAGCCTTGTCATACTAAATTAGTTGCAGGTAAGTAAGAAGCTAGTTGCTTTACCCTTCCAATCAAAACCAAGGTAGTCAAAGCGTGAAGCGAGTCGACGCGAAATTCGATGGCTTGGCTTTTTTCAAAAACCGAAGCATAAAGCGGTGGCTTTACGCAAGTGAAGCGGCCCTTAAAAACAATTCATATTATATTTTAAAAAATGCATAATGGAAGTACGTATATGCTCTGAAAAATTAAAATCATGATTTCCCTAATTCTATATTAATAACATAGTGTTAGTGTCAATTGAATTTAAAATTTTAATTCTAATTTAAAAATTTTTTATTTTCTAAGCGGGTGCCCTAAAAAATGCAGTGGGTGTGAATAGCCACCCAAGTTTAAAACAAAATTCCCTCCCCCTGCCCGTACTATTCACCATCTTCCTCCTCTCCTATGTACTGTTCTTTGTCATCTTCCACCTGTGTCCGACCAATCCAGCGGGTTTCTCCACTTAAAATCATCTCATTTATTCTTTCTTTCTATTCCTATTCCTTTCCTTTTTGTTCCTTTTTTCCGACCAAAATCAGTAAGATAATTTAGTATTGTTCATTGTCTTCCTCCTCCCCTTCCGCCGGCGTCTGAGCAATTTGGCTGGTTTATTCACCTAAAATCTTATCCCCTCTTCTTCCTTTCTATTATCTGTTCGTTTTTTTAGGGGTGGGCAAGAATCTCGGTCCCGACTCGACCGACCCGAACTGATATGGTTCCGAACCGGTTCAAACCAGGATGAATCGGTTTATGTTGTTTTTATCCCGGTCCCAGTCCCGAACCGGTTTGAACTGGGACGGAACCGGTTTTAACAAATTTTGTCCTGGACCATTCGGTCCATCCCGGTTACTGTAGCAAGCCCAAGCCCACGTACTTTTATCAAGTCAAAAGCCCAATTTTTCACGCCCTAATAAATCTTCATTCATAATCAGAGGATTCATAATCCCAAGTGCCTCCCCCTCATCTCGCCCTCGCCCTCACCTTTGGATCTGACCGCTACTCGTCCTAAGGGTGTTGTTCGAGATCCAGCAAGGGCACGACGACTTTTTCTTGCAGATTTGAACCAAAGGGAAGATTGGGGGTGAATGAAGAAAAGGGAAGATGCGATTTTACTGTACATCTGTGGATAAAGCTTCAATGTTGTTTGAATCTTTTAATCTTCATAGTTTGATTTAATGGCATAATAGCAAATCAGATCCCTGAGTCTGTTTTTTTTTTAGCTAAAAATTTGTGTTAATAAAAAGAGAAAGAAAGATCACAGTTTTCCTCACACAGGTCTACAGATCTCCTGTTTTCTAAATGATTTTCAAAGTTTTGTATGAACAAGGATGAGCAGTTCGACTTCACATATTGGCATTGGTATGTGGTGGGAGTGGCCTAAAGAGGTTGATGGATATCATAGTGATGAGAGACGATAAAAATAATATCATCTAATGGTTTCTTAGAAGATTTCACAAAGGAAAAGAGGTGGTTGAGCTTGATCTTCTTAAGGTCTTGTTGGGACAGAGACTCTAATGGATCAATGAAGGTGAAGACGAAGGTACAATAGGAGATGATGGATAACATCTCATCATTTTCAGATTCAAAAGGCTTGCTTGGGTTATTCCCATTGCTATCAGTCCTGTTTGAATCTAAATCAAACAGGTATTGAAGAGTGGTTGATTTCCTCTTTGATGAGACTCTAGTGACACTTCTCTTAGTGGCCTCTCCTTCACCTCTTATCCTCTTCTTCTTCTTCTACAAATTGTCATTGTTGTTGTTTGTATTCTTTTTTATTGTTTAAAGTTTTGTTGAAGTCAAAAGTCCAATTTTTTCACGCCCATGTACTTGTTGGGCTTGGGACTTTTTTGAACCGGGATGGCATGGTCCCGACCCGGACTGTCCCGGTTCAAAACAGTCCGGTACCAATTGGGTCAGCCCAAAAAAATTTGATTTCCAGACCCGTACCGTTCCCGTTTCACTGTACCGGGACCGGAATCGGGATTAGCCCAAACCCAGACCATGCCCACCCCTACTTTTTTTTTATACCAAAATCAGAGAAAATCAGTAAGATAATTGTGTATTGTTCATATCGTCTTCGTCCTCCCTCGTCCGCCTACTTCCGAGCAATCTGGTTGGTTTCTTCACCTAAAATCTTCTCATCTCTTATTCCTTTCTATTCCTCTTCCTACCCTCTCCCTTTCCATTCTTTTTTCTGACCAAAAATAAGAGAAAAATCAGTAAGAAATAGAATACCTTGATCAAAGCAAAGCCTTTTTGTGGCTTCAGAGTAGTGGCTTGGCATTGACCAAAGCGAAACAAGATGTCATGGCTTGGCCTAGCTTTTGGCTTTAAGCGGTGAAAAGCCATGGCTTTGACTATGATCTAAACTCAACTTTCCCAGTGATCTTCTGTTTATAAGAGAGAGAATACCCTCTTTCTTGAACATTAAAGTCGCAGTCTCCATTTAAGAATACTTCATGCAATTCATAACCTTTTACACCTTCCGGGAGAACACCTCTTGGAAAGTTAAATTTCTCAAGCATCTCATAGGCAGATGGAGTAGGATCAACGGCTGAAACCACAAGGATCTTTGTTATCAACCAAAACCCACAAAAGGTTTTGAAGATTGACATGTTTAGATTATGGGTTTTCAATCTTTGGCGGAGAAGAAGGTGATTTGTCCTCCTATCTTTCTCTCTATTGCCATAGATGAACCAGGTTTTTGGTTTTGTGTTTTCTGTGTACATAGTTGGACTCCCTCTTTTATTAGTTTCCTAATCCTATACTTCAGTTCGTTGCTAAGCTAGTTGCACCCAAGTCCTAACCAACCACGTCTTTGTTTTCCGTTGATCATATATGGAGATGAATTAATTTGGGTTTACCCCTTAATAAATAGTTAACTGAGGAATGCTTCTTGAAGGTATTATCTAGCACTATGTGACCAGGATTGTGATTTAATTTTTCGAGGTAATTTTGGTAAGTTGATATCAAAAAATATTTCGTTGTGTATACAAAAAATAAAAATATTTTGTATAAAAAAAATAATGTATAAATTTTTCAATTATAATTTTCCTAGCTGTTGGATCAAACATGATCATCAAGAAACATGATTTATGTGATTTTAGTCAAAACATGTGCAAAACACGTACAGGGTAAGTTAATCTCTTCCATGCTCTATGAGCACTAGCCCCAATCCATTTATTCTAAAACCAATTGGGTGCGACATAAATGCCCTTTAGACAATTGAACCATTTTTAAACACAGTTTATCTACCACCATATTCGCAATTGAAATGTCAGTGTCATTAAATGTGTCATAACTGTGATTTTTTGAAAATGCACCTTTTATTTAGACTAATACCCATCATTAATAGTCCCAAGTCACTAAAGATATTTTCGTCAACAAATATTTAGATTTGGCTAACATCTATAGTCCTTCTCTCCATTCAGACAAATGATCCCATACGATTGGGTATAACTTTACGAAATAACCACCACCCCAAACCAAGATATGACATTATATTTAATGTAATTTCAAGAAAAAAAACTAAAAAGTTGGGAAAGTTATTTTGATCTTTGCAAGTGTCGTCATTGTGCCCCTCAAATATTATTAAATTATACATAAGTCTCAAACAATTATTTCATAACCCTCTCAAATGTTTCTCCAATTTTTGAAATTTACATAAATATTTTCAAGTGAAATTAAATAGCATTTTACAATTATATCTTTTAATGAGTTATTGTTTAAAAAAGATTAAAGGAAAAGCTAAGTGCACAGCCAATGAGAGTGCCACTTTTTTATTTTTTTTTTATTTTTAAGAAAGCCCACATATTTTGATGCTTGGCCTAGGTTCATGGATTGGATTTTCTTTAGAGATTTATTTGGGCCATGGATTATAAATACCATTGGAGAAATGAATATAACATACAATACTATATTGTACTAAATTTTTTTTTAGTAAAACTCAAATTATATATTTTCTAATACTGGCGAAATCCACATATAATTTGTCTAACTAATTTTGAATACTGAATGAATATAGGCGCACATAAAGGGCAACCATAGTATCAACTAAAGTATAAATCAAGAAAGCTTTTCACCAAAACCAAGAAAGGCTATTTGCAAGCTTTTATTTATTTATTTTAAAAACATTTTAGTTGGATTTGGCTGAAGTAAGATTCTCATGGAAAGAGAATTCTTCCATGAATTCATGTGCACGGCAAAACAAAAAGAAAAAGATCGAAAAAGATTTAAGACAATTTTGGGTGGTTGTCATGGGGATTTTGATAGCAGAGTTAAAAAGTTGCGAGTTCCAATATTGTTGATAGCAACGGGTTCACTCATTCAGAAGGATGTATTATCCAGGGATATAGGTTTTAAATGCGTTTTTCTTTATCATCAGTTTTTTCTAAGTGCACTGGTTTTTTGCACTGGTTTTTTGCCTGATGCAATCCGCCATCGAGATAAGTATTATTTTTTGCCTGGTCTCCTTTATCATTCTAAGCAACGAGCAACCACTGCCTCATCTTTTTCTCGTGAGCAGTGAGCTCTGGCTTTTCTCATGCGAAGACTGTTCAGTCCTCCCCTTATTTGCAATTCATTGAAGGCATGTATGAAGAGAGTGAGAAAACTAATGGGAAAAGAAGTCGGGAGTAGATCATGGGCTGGACTGGACGTGGTATTGAGTTGGGAGTAGACTAGGTATTTTACAGACCACGGGCCAAACCGCCTAATTCACTGTTGTCACAACTCACAATTTCTGACCCGAAAAAGATTACCGGTCTTTACAATAATTCGGGTGGGTAAATGGTTGTAAACTTATCGGGCTCAGGGATTGGCAGTTTCTCAGGCCTAGCCGGCACATGAAAGTAACGAACACCTGAAACTGATGAAAGGTAGCAAGGAACCTAAGAAACATCACAAAACAAAACAACATACTATTATTAACTTCTACCTGCAGTTTAAAAATCCAGTCCAGTTTTTTATTCAAGATGGATCATGTAGATCTGATGAGACCACCTGTGTCAACACAAAAAGTTCCCTAGTCCAGATAATCAAATTGAAAGTTAAAATACATCCAACTTATGGTTAAGTTACGGATTTTATCCCATATTTGTGAATATTTGGTGAAGTGCGTCCGCTAATAAGATTGCCTCTTTCTGGGTTTGACCAGTCTTCCAAACTGTGAAATTAGAAGTGAAGTAGTTATCGTCACTCCATCTCTTTAGCTGGTTCATTGAGAAGGGGCCTTGTTTCACACCACAAGGATCCACATAATGCCATTCTTTAGCTGTCTGCTCATCATCATCTAGAATGATGTTAGCTGTCTGATCATGATTATTATCATCATCATCTAGAATGATGATTGGTTCAGTTTCAGCGTCTTTTTGCTTGATAATCCTCTGATCACCCTCATTCTCAACTGCAACAAACACACGTGAAAGTGAAAACTGAGATAAACATCTGTCCTATTTCCATGCATTCACTAATAGCTGGACTAATTTGGGCATGCCAGGAATAAAAGCTATCTACAAAAGGTGAGAATGTTAGCCATCTCTGTTCTACTTTTATCAACTTACAGTTATAATGGCAATATTTCACTATCTCAGCATATAAAGAAATAAACTAATAAAATTAATTTACCACTTCCATTCTGGTCCGAAGCTGCTATAGCAGGTCCTTCATTTCCTGATCATTTGATTCAAAGAAAAAAAAAAATTACGGCATTGAGAGCTGCAGATGATACTAAATAAAAGATATATTTTTCATACCATCAACAAGCTTAAGAGCACTTTTTTCCTCAACAGCATCTCTGGTACTATTACCATTTTGTTCTCTAGCCAAATCCGGCATCGCTTCAGACGTAGCATGTTTATCAGCTTGAATTCCTACAAAGTCGGGCACTTAAAATTTAGAAGCTGATGGCAAATGCCATCTTCCCAGGGTAAAATAGGTACTTGCTTTGCAGCTGCACCACTTGAATTAAATTACACAAGTGATAAAAAATAATAGATCCCTGAACCATTTAAATGCCTTTACAGGTTCAAACCTGAACTTGTTGTACAAGTCACGACAAGTCTTACCAGCCAAGCAAACACCCGCTAGAACCTTATGTTCTTATATACTTGAAGGCTTCATTGAGGTTTTGAGATGCAAAGAATGCTGGCTATCGGAGCCCGAGCGGAACAAACCAGGAGTTTACGCTAAAGG
This sequence comes from Berberis vulgaris, assembly GCA_963556465.1. Lineage (NCBI taxonomy): Eukaryota > Viridiplantae > Streptophyta > Magnoliopsida > Ranunculales > Berberidaceae > Berberis > Berberis vulgaris. Next base: position 73,225,761 of record OY747124.1, on the reverse strand, counting down.
GTTCATTGAGGTTTTGAGATGCAGAGTATGTTGCATTCAGAGATAGGAGCAGGGCGGAACAGACCAGGATTTACTCTATAGGGACCAATTAATTTCCTTTGATAATTGGCATAAATTATTCTCGTTGAACAATGTAAAAAAAATCTGTAATTAATAAGGAGTTCTAATAAAATATACAAGAATTTGTCACAAGTTTAAAAGAACTATTTTTTTTATTTGGCAGAATCAAAATATTTAAATGCAAATAAGGAAAAAAGAATACAAAATTTTATAAAGTGTGAGGGAGAAGAATACAATATAAGTGAAATTAAGTATATAAAATAAAAGAATAATGATCGAAATTGGGAGAAACTACATTGTTACTTGTTTGGTTGAGTTCTTTTTATTTCCAATCAAGAAATACATAAATAAAGTACTTTTCGGTATTTGGGGAGAAAATATGTGAAGATATTTCATATTTTTACAAATTAGAGGATGCAGTTGAAACAAGGAAAGATTCTTTCAGTTTTGGCTCAACAATATGTGAGTCGTGATAATTTGATAGTGGTAGGGTAATTATCTTAAATCTGTTACATGGAAGTTAAGCGTTATGTTTTAGTTACTTTGTTGACATCAGATCAGATAATCATCTTTGACCTTCACCATTGAAAATGTGGGGGGCCAGTGTTATACTGTTGTTATTAGAAGATCATCTGTATTCGATAACCCACACTATATAGTTAACATTTTTGAAGAAAAGATTGGTTCTTACCTTCTGCAAAATTTTCAGCAGCATTTCCATCCATGACAACAGAATTTGGAATATCTTCAGAAGCCGAATCAACTTTCATGGCCTCTCTATTTTCTGGAAAGTCAAGCGAAAGTTGGGTTATAGATACTGTTACCAGATGACACACAGAAAGAATGCCTTCAATTAACTTTTTAGATCAGGGGCATGGTATTGAACCGAGGAATATAGAAACATGAATTCGGGTTGGACAAGACTTTGGCTTAAATATTCATGGCCACAGTGGTTAACCTACCAACGAAGCTATGATGTTAACATCATTCTCCCATATTAGGAGAGATCCCATAAGATATAGGGGTACCAATGGTGTTTTGAGGTAAATATGACTTCCAGGAAGTAAGGTTGATTTCACTATATTTCGCATGACTTCAATACTTTAAAGCTCCTGTGTGGAGTCAAAGGGGAAAACATTGGTGTATGAATGAAACAAAGCTAGAGCTGGATAATATTGGAAGAGAATATTCATTCTTACCTTGTGCTATTTTTTCAGCAGCATTTCCATTCATGACATCTACTTTTCCTACAACAGGCAAATTTGGCATATCTTGATAAGCAGCATCAACATTCATAGCCTCTGTATTTTCTGGAAAGTTAAGAGAAAGGATAAATAACCGTTACTAGATGCGAAAAAAAAAGAATATAGATTCCATTAACTTTTTTGACCAGGTTAATGTATCAAACTGAGGATTACAGATCCATGAATTGGTGGTCGGACACAACTCAGGCTTGAATATTTGTTGGCTAGTGGTCAACCTACCAATGAAGCTATGGTGTTATCATTACTAGCATAAATAGTAGAGGTGAAGATTAGAAAAAGAGTAGAAAAAGGGGGGTGGGGTGGTTGCGAAACAGAGAAAGAGGAAGGCGGGGGAAGGAGGAAGAAGAGGGCCGACGACGGTGAAGAAGAGGAGGAGAACGAAGAGGGAGGAAGAGGACAGGGATATGATGGACATTGTTTAATTTGGGCAAGGGCGAAATTGAAAACTGAAAATCAAGTTGAAAATATATACATTTTTTTACTGTTGATTAATCAATGTCTAAGATGGGCTGGTTTTGATAGTAAAAATATGAAATGTGGAGGGCAAAATGGAAAATCAAAATGTTATATGTAAGGTCCTTTTTATAGTTTATAAATAATTGGAGTGCTTGAAATAAATTATTTTAGAGACTTAAGTATAATTAATGAACATTCACAAGGGCTGGCTTGGATTGAAAATCAAAAAAATTAGATGTTAGGGCATTTTTATAATTTATAGATAATTGAAGGACTCAATGATGCATAGACAGGGACACACGCGTCGTGTCGAACACGGATACGACATGCCGACTCGACAATTTTCCAAAATTAAAGACTTGATGACACATCGATACGTTATACTATTTTTTTAGTAAGTCATATAAACATAAATAATAATCTAATATAGTTTCTTCTTAAGACACTGTTACAAGAAAAAAATAAAGTAGAGAAAAAATATGTAGAGAAGAAGCATAGACTACCTCTTCGCTTTAGTGGCTTTTTGCCCTATTTATATGAAACTACAATTGAAAGAGTCATTCGCTTTAGATGGATTAACCATTAAATTAAGTGGTTATTTGCAAACATCTAAAAGAAAAAAATAAAACAAAGTTGGATTTCGCGTTTGATTGTGTCCTGAGCAAGTTTCGAATGTATTTGAGGTGTGTCTGACATGTTGATCACATTGACCATGTGTCTCTGACACCTGCCGACACGTTGACCAAGTGTCTGACGCGTGTCGAGCGAGTGTCGTTGTTGGATACGTGTCAGACACGGACACGACAAATTTTCGAAGAGTCTGTGCTTCCCTAGGACTTTGAATAAATTATGTTAGGGCCTTGGGTGTAATTAATAAATGTTTAAAGGGATGAATTTAAATGTAAATGGCATGATTTGGGAGGGCGAAATAAAAATTATAATTGAAATTCTAAGCATTTTATGGCATATTTATAGTTTATAAACAATTAGGGGCTTCGAATAAATTATGTTAGGGGCTTACGTATAATTAACAATATTTGAGAGGGGCGGGTTTTTTATCGTAAAAATCTGAATTTGAGAGGGTAAAATGGTACATATGTGTAATAGTTTTTCATTTTAAATGACAAAAATATCCATGGACACTATTCACCTACCTATTGATTTTTCTTGTAAATATGATACAATTAGGGTGGCATTTTGGTCAACCCGAAAATCATATTGAAGATATAAAAACATTGTTCCTAAGCCCAACTCTCATTATAAAGTTTAGATTCTCCCATAATAGGAGATCCCATCAAATATAGGGATCTTAATGGAATCTTGAGGTAAATTTCCCTTCCAGGAAATAATAAGTTGATTCCACTATTTCTCATGACTTTAATACTTTAAAGTTCTTTTGTGTGGAGTCAAAAGGGGAAACATTTAGTGTAGGATAAAACAAAGCTAGAGCTAGATACTATTCAAAGAAAAGATTCATTCTTACCTTCTGCTATTGTTTCCGCAACATTTCCATCCATGATATTTACTTTTCCATCTACAACAGGCAAATTTGGCATATGTTGAGAAGCAACATCAACATTCACAGCCTCTCTATTTTCTGGAAAGTCAAGAGAAAGGTAGGTTATATATATAATCGTTAACAGATGCCACAAGGAAAGAATGTGGATTCTATTAACTTGGTTACATAAGCTCAGCTCTAGCAAGAATGTTATGATGTTATCATGGTCAACCATATGGGGAATTGTTTTTAATTTATTTATACATGAAGGAATCACTTATAATTTTTTTCATGCAAGTAGAGTGTGATTCCCACATACATGGGAATTGGAGTTTCATTTATGATCTCATTTTTTTTTCTTCCTTTCTTGTCTCCTCATCCATGCCCTGCATTCCCATGGAATGAGACTCCTTAAACCAACACCCTTGGTTTATATTGTCAGCTGAAAATCAAATTAATACGTGCGAATTTCAAAATATCAATTTTTTTGCAATTAAAACGTCTTATCATGTTTCATTCATATCACATGTTATGTTTTCAAGTATTCAGGCTTTCAACTGTATTAAGACTTTGGTATCTTGATTTGGCTTTTTAAAATGTGTTTTATTGTATTAAATGCAAACTTGATGACAATATCGGTAGAGTCTGGAAATACCTATTGTAAATACAAATGAAACTTAGTTTCTTTTGATAATAACATCACAAATGTTAGTATCGATATAGTTTTCAACAATTTTGATATGAATCAGCTTTATGTATCGGTTTTACCTAACCGATACAATACGCAACTACAGGTTATAAACCGACCAGCTTATATTTATTTCCACTTTTATTTTGCCTTTATACCTAAATTTATGTATTGCACTCTAAATGTTGTGTAGAGACCAATAACAAAAATTTAAATTTTTATCTTCCTTTTTAGTGTTTTCTAGGAGAAAGTGGGTTAGTTTTTTAATGTATATCTTTATGGTTTTCAGCAAATCGAAGTAACTCTCTACGAAGCTCTGATTTCAATTCCACTTGTTACTGACAATTTCCTTTTTTCTACACAATATTTTATGGGCTTGGATACACATGTTAATTTTTTAGTATATTCTAAACACATTTTTGGGAATACATGTAAACTGTTTGTACTTCAATGACTTAGTATAAGTTTCTAATCACTTCGAAGTTAGATTTCTAAATTTCTAAGCACTTCACAAGTTTAATAAAACCTTTTGTTATCTTTTATGAATTTGTGAAAACTAGGATTAAACTTCTTCAAAAAAATTGATGCTCGCAAGGATATACTTAGGTTGTGTGAAGCTTTGCTGCGCTGACCACAACACATCCTACAACTCTACTTTTTGTGCCTAGCACTTCGCTTCGAAACATTCTCGCCTCAATTTTTTTGCACTTCCACACGCTGCAGTTTGCACCTCAATTGGAATGGTAAACATGTTAGTATTTAAAATAATTAATAACGTAATAATTTTGTAAGTTAATGATAACTAATAGGTGTTTAATCAATAACTAATCAACGTACTGGAATTTATTTAAATATTTAAAGTGTTTAATCGTTATTAATTATTAACAGTATTAATAATTAAAAGCTTACTAATACTTCTTTAATAGTTTAACAATAACTAATAGGTGCTTAATTAAATAGTTTAAAAAAAGGTTGCATCATTACTGGTAGGCATAACTTCTGTGTGAAATGTTTGTTAGAAATCCTTCGTCTTGGGATCTTCTTCTTGTTAGAAATACTCCCACAAAGTATTAATGTATTATAAAGTAAAAAAAGTAAATCATGTTCATAACATTAAATTCAAAAACAAAAAAACATTAATAAAAACACCTTCCCTTAGTATAAGAGTGAGATCGCAACAGAGAGTGCGATCGACTTTTCGTCTTCTACCCTTCTTCTACTCTCGTTTTCTGTCGATTGGTGACGGCTAGCTCAAGTCTTTTTTTCCTACGAGTCTAGGGTTTCCGTTCGATCGAGAATGAAATGGGTGATTTTTTTTAATGTATTAGAACAAAACCTTAAAACAGGGTTATCGAAAAAAAACGTTATTTCAATAACGATCATATAACGCTGTTATATCTGAGCTGTGATACCATAACGTGATAGTGTCATAACGTAACGGCTCACCCTCGTTAAGAGTTATATCGGAATTATATCGACGTTATAATGCCGTTTTAACTGCACAGATTAGACGTTTGTTCTTTTTTTCAATTTTCAATGGCTAAGTACCACGATGAGGTGTGGTGACCGGTATATGCCGAAAAAGATTTATCAGTTTTGTTTTCCTTCAGAAAAAAAATATATAAATGTTTTTAAAGAACATGACTTTCTTGGAACGCTCATGACAAGTCTAAAAGCAAGCTTTTAATGATAGATACCATCCTTAATGAAATTACAAATGGGATGGAATACCACTTAAGAGTTGTTTCGACCCATCATGATTTACATCATGTATCCTATTTATACTTCAAAAGAGACGAATAATAAACAAGTTTTCTCTCTCAAAATGTATAAGGTATACAAACCATAAACTAGCGCTACTGCAGCTCTCCTCTATCACATTTTCACTTCTTCGTTCTACTTCCTTTGCCTTCCATATCCTCGTCTGTTATTTAACTTATTTCTCCGAGTTTAAGTTATACCTGTCTACCGAACGTTTCTCCTTTTTCCTCATCATTTTTATCTTGCAACTGCCTCATCCCTCCAAATCTTCTTCTTGACTATATGCCTAGTCTGTCTTCTCCTTGCATCTGCTATACTTGCAGTTAAATCGAAAAGCAGTCGGAGCGCGGTCCAGGACCAAATTACGATTAAGCGAAACTAATCAGGATTAAACGGATTTAATCGGTCAATTTTTCAAAGTATATATTTTAAAATTTTAATCATAGTCATAGTTTACAAAAATAAATAATTAATCAAAATAGTGTAAATTTGTAATTATATAACTTTACTAATTATCTGTCAAGCTACTTAAAAAGAAACTAAAAGAAAATTGTAGATTGTTTTAACATCCAAGCAACCATGACAAACATTCAGAAGCAAAATAAATGTTGGACTTAACAGAAAAAACTAACCTACCTATCCCACTAACCCATGAAGGTAAACCGTATTACTTTGCAAAGAAGATATTTTTAGAAGGGTCACTTTGTACAAAAAAAAATACTCCACATCTAGATGATTATGCCAATATAGTCTAGACCAAATAATAAAGGAAGTCATGACTGAAGTGCGTGAAAAATTGTATCGATTTGTCACGCATAATAAAAAAATTTCAAAGAAATCGTGAGGTTCAGTTATTAATGCTCTTAGAAAACCAAAAATGTCAAATACACAGAAAGATAAAGAGTTCAGCATCAGCAACAAGCTGAATCCAATTGTTCCGACAACAATCAATTGTTTCACCAAAATTCATATCACTACAAACAACCTCAATCAACAAACTCCCCTAGTCCATATGAATTCTACACAGGAGGGAGGAGAAGAGAGGAGGCTAAGTGAGATGGGGACTGGGAGGAAAGGGAAGAGGAAAATTAAGGTTGAAGTGGTACATATTTTTCTGATTTGGTTTGAAGGGAGAAAAAGAGTGACTGAGAGAGACAGATTGTCGTCGTCGTCGTCACCGTGCCATCCAAAGATCTTCACCTTTTCTCTTCTTGCTTTTCTCCTTCTCTGTAGGATCTGAGTTGGGGTAGCTGCAGCCTACGTATGAAATGAAAATCTTGAGTTTAGGTTTTTATTTGTTATACATAGCGATAAAATAGGCGAGTCGGTTGGGCCGATTAATCGGTGTCTACTAAACCCCAACCGATTTCACCCAATTCGGTTCGTTCAAACCCCAAATAGCGATTAATCAGGGATTTTTCGCTGCATTAATAACTTAGCTGCTATATATTCTTCGGCAAACTAACGCCTCTTCTCCCTTAATAGATTGTCTTAGTCCTTCTTTTAACTCCTTTCATCAGTTCACGACCTCCCTAATTTAGTTCTCCACCTCCCTATTTTCCATACAACAAAAACATAAATACAGCCCATCTTCCAAATTCTTTTTTTTTTCAGCTCTCTACATTACAAGTCTCGAACTGACCTTTATATCATGTGTCCTATTTATAGCTCACAAAAGATGAATAATACATAGGTTTTCTCTCACAAAGCTTACACTCTGCCTTTTCCAGATTGTTCAGGGATTTTTCTCCCTCTTACCTGTGGATGTGGCTCTCGTTACCTCCTCACAGCAAATTTGTGGTTAATGATATGCCTAAGTGCATTCTTGGCTCCATGCTAATGTTCGTCAGACCAGCAGACTGTAGATTTTCTTATTCACGTCACCAAAGGCCCAGCTGCATTTTGACCACGATAGCATGCTTCAAATGAGGTGTACTGGATCTTCTCAAGTTCTTCGGTGAAAATGCTCAAGCTTAGCATCCCTTTGGACTTTCGGATTTTTAGCACTTCTAATGTGGCCAATTGACCACCATTGTCAGTACCCATGCCCTGCCTATCCCTCCTCCCATGGATACTTCTCTACTTCCCACTATTGCTACTTATTACTTTTCTGTAATAAGTTTGGAGATCTTGTTTGCAATATAAAATTGAGCAGATTAAACAGAGTTCTTGCAAATAGTGCAAAGCAACACATACGGTTTAGTAGTGCAAAGCAACACATGTCACGATATGAAACTTGAATCTATGGACAGAAAAGCTTGGTATCCTAGTAGCAGTTCACTTAAATTTCTTTTGAGACCATTATAAGCACTAAATACACCAAAGAAATTGAGAGTCTAACAATAGGCGATGAAACAAGCAATGTTTTGAGATGTATAAAGACAACGATAGAAGTCACAACATAACTGAGCTACTCTAGTTGACCACCTATGTTGGAGGTAGGCATGTCAATGAAACTCGCCTTTATGGGTCCTGTCCTGCCCTGGCCCTTGATCACTAATTGGGTTTTGGGGCGGGACAGGGATGAGGTGTCTTCCCAACTCCCACAATACCCTGGTTGATAGCATATAGTTTTGTAAAATAAATAAAAAAATGAGCTTTGATGTTACAGACCAGTGCTACATACTTTTGACCATTCAAAAGGCAACTTTTTTGTCCTAAGGCCTTTTTCCTCTTAAAGAAGAAAGTGTTACTTTGGTTGTGTAAGAACTCCATGTGGGACTAAAGCTCACAACCACTTGAACCACTTCCAGCGTCTAAGAAAATCTGGCTCATAAATGGTGAAACAAAACCTACACCTTCGATAAATATAGGATGAGCGTTTAGTCCCACAAAGGTAACACTTTACAAAACTTGACTACCTAAGAAAGTAGGCCTACAAGATCAGCCTAGTCCAAGCCAGTACAAACATTGGGCCAGGGATCCCCTATTAAAGAACCAGGAGCAGGCTAGATTCGGGGTTGCAAAACCCACTCCGCGCTATCACCATCGATAGTTGTTGAGGGCACTTTCAACAAAGGGTTAATTTGCGTTTGGGTTTTATAGTTTGTACCAGTTTTGAGTTTTGGTCTCATGTTTGTCTAGCTTTAAGTCTAGGTCCCAAGACCACGTTGACTATTAACTCTTTGTCTAATAATTGAATGAATTTTTATTTTTTGACTTTGGCATAGATGAATTTAGACTTAAAGTCCCACAATTTATATCAGCTTTGCATTTAGGTCCTATATTTGTAACGAAGAATTGACGGTCAATGGGGTCAATCTGGTCTCGGCACCCAAACACAAATTAACTCTTCAATAAAACTTCATGGAATGTGTAAGAGGATATGATTACTTGAATAACTCAATATCATTAAAAATCTCAAAACCAAACTACAAGCAATGATGGCTACACATAAGATTGTATATGCATGTACAACCATACATCCAATGTTGTACCTTCAGCTTCTCTACTCCCAGGATTGTTTGTGGGATAGAATATCTCCATTATATGTTACTAATATTCCATGTTCAGAGATCATAGAGCATTAGAATTAAAAAAAAAAAAAAAAAAGTAAATACAACGAGTGATGCAAACCTGAAGCATTCTCTCCAGGTTTTTTGACTTCAGGCAAATCTTGGGAAACGACTTCAAGCTCTAATTCCTCAGCAATTACTTTGGGAACTTCTTGTAACAACCGCATCTGCTCAGCAGGTGTCTGAAGCAACTGCCTTCTTTCCAAGTATTCACCAAGCGTAGAATCCAAAACAATGTCAAGGAACACTACTAAGTCATAGCAGGAATCGTCTAGATAACATAAGGATATTCCATGCTTCCATTTCAATTTTTAGGTTCTTCCGGATGATAGAATTTTTGCTGGATCTTTTAGGTGGACACATGATTAATAAAGATATCATGGCATAATCTTCATACCATGTAATTACAGAACAATTCTTGTCCCAGCCAACACAATGTTTCTACAACACTGGATGTTTAATCCATACTAAGTTCAGATAATCATCCAAATTTCAGACACTATCACTTCCTGAAGGAAAGAAAGTAGACATCTATTGGAGAATCATTTGGTTCTGAGCTAATTTTATCATTATATCAAGAACAGTGTATCCATGACAACTTTGGTTATGATATGATGAAGATGTTGGATATAGTGAAGAACACCAGATATTGTACCCTAAATAATTTGTTTGTTTCTGTCCAAATCCCATTAACCCCAGTAAGTTTTTTATTAGCATACTTGATGACAAATTCAGGTGAGAAAACCAATCCCATATAAAATGTAACTCTGAGGAGAAAAATAGTGTGAAAGATACCTCTTACCCATCATTTGCCTGGTGAAATCATATTAAGCGAAAAGAAAGTTAGCCCCGAAATTGGGTACCCAAATCTTACCCTTACAAAGCAAGAACTTGTCCTTCGCAGGGTTGGTTCACTTTTGGGCATACTTCGTTTGCTTTGCTCTTCTTTTTCGGACACATTTGGCATGGTGCTAGAACCTTGTTCAGAGATGTTTTTGCGGGGATTGATCCAGATTATACATGAAGATAAACTACAATAATCAAAGAAATGACTGCAAAAAGGATATTCTCTTCGCCATCCCTTCTCATTTGCTAAATCAATTTGCCGTTCTAAGCGAACTAGCTCTCTCTCAATCCACTGCAAACAGAATGTTACTGTCATCACCATAAGAACAACAGGATGGAATAAACATGTTTACTGTAAATTAGCAACTACTGCAATTTGGTCATGGGAGATATGTGAATTGGGAGTTATGCAATTTTATTGCTACAATTTATCTTATCTGATATTACTTAGTAAGTTATTTTACCTTATAAATCATATATATCAGATATCCAAAGAATTTAGGAAGTGAAAATCGTCCATTTCAAATTATTCAGGACTCCTATATGAGAAGTGGTTCTGTGACAAGTGGTTCAGTTGTTTATCAGACCCGCTGGAAAAAAAGAAATGTTCACCACCATCCAGGTGATGACAGACATATGGTAAACCAGTGGGATATGCAAAAGGTTTCCATATGGAGTATTACATAAGGAGTCCGCTCATCATCTAAAACATGAAAGGTTTTTGACAGGGAGTGCACAAGAAAAAAAGAAGAAAAAAAGGTGCCCAAAGCAAGTGTACACCTTGACAAGGGAATGAAGCATAGAGAGCCACACTTATCAAATATAATGAAAGGTCAGAAATTCATTACATATTTTGTCAGAATCTCATGCAGAGTTTTGGCCTTCTTTTCGAGATCCACCTGTCAAACACATATATGAATCTGTCAAGTGACAAAAATTATTGAAAAATGTTGACATATAAGACAAAGAATTCCAAATCTATGAAATACAATAAGATAACTGACTGCAGGTCAGTTTAAACTAGAGAATCCCATGTACCCGAGTCACGTTACAAGTCCTTGAGCTATGATAAAAGTAGTCAAGAGAGAATTAATTAAGTTCAAGCCCAATTCGACCAATTTTTTTAAGGATATAATAGCCACATCTTGAAGGTATTGATGACAGGATACTTCATGTGCCTAATGTACTGTGTTTACATGAGTCAAGACAGTAACTACAAAATATTGCATGGACACTTCAATCTTTTTACTTTATCGCTACGTGATCCCAGGCTCTAGGCAAGGCGAGACTTGTCCTAGGTAAAGTTTTAATGTAATTTCAAAGAAAGGTACAGTTCTTGAGCATGAATCTACTAGCGTACAAATTCTCAATCATTTGTCTTAAATAAATTGTTTACATATATGTATCATATGCTAAGCATATGCGATTATCTACATGATTTGCATCATAGCAAGAACACTCCGAGAGGGATTCAACAAAAGCTTCGAACCACACATGATGAGGGAAAAGAAAGTTGAACAAGGAGAAGAAATGGTGTCAAGTAATTAGTAGTTTTATGTGCAAAGAAGATTAGAGAGATCTATTTTGTCGGAAGCTCCGTCGCAATGACAATGCGACTCGTGAAGCTCTAGTTTTAGAATTTGCAGCTTCGCTTCAAAAAATTCATGCCTCAAATTTTTGGCACTTCCTGCAAAACAACACAGCGCTTCAATTGAGGTGCCTTGGTTGGGGTAGTAAATAGCATGCTAACAACTCAAATAGGTTTATTAATATTTTATTTAATCATAAAATATTAATTATCAAATAATTTGTGTTTAATATAGATACTACCCAATTGAGGAACAAACCGCCGTAAATTGACCATGAGGATTTTAAGTGTGAACTCCGTTCTTCCCGATCGAATACAACTCCCTTATTCTCCACTAAACTTTGTTTGAGTTTAAATTTTGAATTTCGCTTCGTCCACTCTACCTTTCGATGATGATAAAATTAAGAATGATGACATTGACTTGGGAGATAGATGAGGATTTTTTAGTAACAGACTTATGGTTAACATGTTATTAGCTTAGTAGTTCACTATATTTGACATTTCTTTAAGACATCATGTTGTACGAAAACTAAATGTATAGATTTTGCTATGGACTGAGTTCACTTATTTGAATTGTTGTTTATTATTAGTATGTGTTTATTTTGAATCAAAGGGAAATTTGTAATTGTGTTTCTTTAAAGTAATTATTGGAGAAAAACAATCTGAATGGCTAGACTTCTCTCCGTTTAGTCATTGAGAAACCAAGTGATTTCCAAACAACCAAATCGTGCAACCAGAATTCTTGGCCTTTAATGGAGCTTAATACTAACAGATTTGGGTTGTTTGCCCGTATCCATTTTTAATGGGGTGATTCTCACCCCACGTTTGCATTTCTTGTTGGCAAGATAGGGGGAATGCTGGTTTGAATTACTTCAAAATAATTTGAACAAGCAAGCTACGCTTACTCAATCTACTAACTAAGGGGCGATGTTCATCAGGATCAAAGAGAATTGGGTCAACTCAGAACGTTCACCCGTTTTCGGTGTGAATAAGGCTTTCCCATTCCTTTCTCCTGGTATGGCCCACAACTACCTTAAGGGTCTCATTTTGAGTTACTGACCTCTCTATCGCGCACTCCATAGTGAGTGGCTATGCTTAGAGTTGCTAATACTATGTTCTCTTGGGTTTTAATACCATTACAAGATGGTAGCAAGGCTCTACTCATCTTCAACGTTGTGCCTCAACAAGAAGGTTTCAATGGTAGTGTGCACACTTAACAAGCACCTATTGTGCATTGGGTAGTTTTATCTCACTAGTTTCGGGGAACAATAGAGACAACACTACCAATAATCATGGCTTTTTGGAACTGCAAAGGCAAACGTTTAATCGTTTTAGTCCTCTTTCCAAGTTAGGAGAAGACGATAAGATGGAACTGTTGGATCCTTCTCGATCGTCCAATATAGATCTGATTGAAAGATTAGAAAATGTGTCAGGTGTGGTGCTTGATAGATTAACAGACCATCTCACTCCTTGGAATGTGGAAGTCATTTGCCAGTTTCTAGTGCTCATGGAAAGCACGCATAGAATCTAATGCCTACGGCAGTCATGTGCGTCATTCTAGTGCACCCGACAAACACATAAACCACTCTCATACATGTGGTTTGCACAAGCCTCACTCCAACTTTTATGGGCTTGTCCTGAACCTAATAGGCCCACCAACCAGAAATCTGTAACTTTAGCCCAAAACCATAGTAATATTAGCACACAGCGTGTGTATCACGTGCCTTCTTTGTCTCTATAGTAGAGGTACCAACCTAAGTTAAAGAGTGTTATTGTGGGGACTGTGAACTCTGTCTGTAATTCAAGAAGAAAACACTGATTGCGAGTTGGAGACAGATGAGGTTGAGTCAGATGACGAACATTGAGCCCTCTAGTGGTTTGTGAGAATAGCCAATCAATCTCACAGCTGGATAGGGGCTCCAAGTCTCCAACAACTCAACGCTGCAAGTTATTCACGGGGTCTGGTACATAATTCTGATTCGGAGCAGGTAGTTCAATTGCAGAAAATTGGAAGTCGTATTGGTGTTGATTGGCAGGAAAGAGAAGATTCAGCTTGCGATTTGATAATTGCAACTGATGCACAAAGAAATTTGGATAGATCACAGTTTGTAGGTGATCATCGACTGATGCTTATTGCAGTGTCAGGGAAATAAAGGGTACATTTTTTGGAAGAAGCTTGAAGCTCAAGCTTTTGCCTTAAGAATTGGAATAGAGATGTGTTTGGGAAACTTTAAACTCTCAGTGATGACACCCAACCCTCCCTGCAAAAATTTGACCAATAGAAGAACAAAGGAAGCTTAATGACATTAAATGGGAGCATAGATTAGCACTGAGGAATGACCAAAACAAATTGTTGAAGAGGGAGTATACTCATGGGAAGAGAAAAGCAGTGTTAAATGGGGTAAGAATGGGGATTTGTGCTCCAAACTTTTCCATATGTTTGCTGATTTTATAAGATTGTCCAACTCCATGTATACGAAGCATAGTTACTGACGACCAATGGTTAATATCCAAGCATATTGTTGAGATTATCAGCTTTGTTCGGAACCTTGCAATTAGACACCCTTTATCAATCAAGGGTTGGTTAGATGTGTGAATGTTGCTGCCAGAGACAAGTTAAAAGCTGAGAGCACTGAGGCTGATCTCATTTTAGCATTGCAGAGTCTTGAAGGGCATGTGGCATGGTTTGGATGGTTTTCCTTCTGATATATTCCTCAAAGCCAATGACTTCATGATGCAAGATCTTGTGGGTATTATTAATGACTTCAAAGCTAGAGGTTTCTTTGAATGGAAACTCAACACAACACTCATCACTCTCATCCCATCCCCAAAGTGAAGGAGCCTTATTCCATTGTTGACTTCAAACCCATTAGCTTTCTCACTTTACAAAATGTTAGCTAAAGTCTTTGCTTCTAAACTGAATGAGGCTTTGTAGTGTAATCTAACCTAAAACTAAGATTAAACCTAGAAAATAAAAGATAAATAACTAACTCAATTTTTCATTAATTCAAAACCAACTACAACTTTAATCTCATGCCGTACTTATAAAGCTCTTCTCTGACAAGCACCTACCTAACCCTAAACCTAACGTTGTATTTGGTTTAGGCTCATTTCAGTGTTTGGTTTAGGCCCATTTCAATGGAAATCAGGGAAATGGCCGGGTTTCAAGGAAAGCAAATGGGTTTCCATTGTTTGGTTGGACAACCAAAAGGTAGGGAAATAAGCTCACACGTGTAGTTTTGAGAACAAAAAGTGGGTATTTCCCGCAAATCAAGGAAATGAAATTCTTTGGACCCCCCACATAAGTGTAACTCCCCAAATCCCCAAATCAGGGAATTCATAAAGACTCATTTACTTCCCTACCCTCTCAACCAAACACAACCTAATGTGGCTAGTGCCCTAACTTTAATGGGCCTTAACAGGTCCAACCCAATGGCTAATAAATCACATATTAATTATTATCAATTTACCAATTAAGTCATCTTGCCTTTTGAAGAAGCTTGAGCACAAGCGTCAAGGGTGCAAACCGTACCCTCAGCAGCCAAAGAAATGAGTTCACCTTCATCGTCAATCAGGGGAACACCCTGTTTCATGCCTTCTTGCTCATCCAGCTTATCAGTCAATCGGACAAACTTCCAATTGGACAATCACTTTGGACAATCACTTTGAACATGGCCAGGTTGGATACATCCAAAGCACTTAAGTGACATATGTGGTTACCACCGAAAGGTAGTAGGAACACGAACCTGATTCGCAATAGGCGTCTTAACCATAGATAAAAGAATATCATATCCTTCTAAAGCCAAAATGGATTTTATCTATGCATCCAAACCATGGTAGAAGTGAAACGCAATATGCATCAAATCATGTAGATCATCCCAACTCTTTGTATATTGGTATATTCAAAGTTCAAAATTCAGTAATCATTAATTATGCGCCCACTCTTTGTAACTGCCTTCATAATCCAATGGGAGAAACGCAATATGCATCAAATTAGATCCACAACAACACTCTTTTTGCCACCAAATATTTATTGTTCCTTTCAGTTTCGTGGTCACTAACTTTACTGCTTCCAAACCCTGCATATTCTTAAATTCGATAATGCGATCAATTTCAATAACTAGTCCACAAACGTGTCGCTCATGTTAGCCCCATCGGATCTATCAAACCTGTGTCATCCCGTCTCTTCATGACAACTGTTAACCTCGCCAAACTGGTCACGAAAAGGCTAATTTCCACCTCTCCCAGCTCCTCTACTTTGTCCCAAGGGGTGCCTGAATATTTCATCTACCCTGGACACATGGCCCTGAGGGGCGTGGCTTTCTCTTATGATCTTCTACCCAATTTGTAACATACTCCCATGGAAATTCAGTCGGATCTACCACTGATAGATGCCAAACCGTGCCTCCACCTCATCATGGAAAACAATCAGACGGACGTGTGGAGGATTTGGGTGATATGGAGGCAAATTGTAAGGATTGGGAAGCTGGTAATAAGGTAGAAAACTAGGATTCAACCAACAATCAAAAATAGGATAAAAAACAGCTTGTTCAGAGGCTTGGTGAGGGTTATTAGGAATTGAGAGAGCACAGTGGTAGAGGGTTAGGGTTTTAGGGCGAGATTGTGGTGAAGGGGGTGCGGGAAAAGGTTGTGGTTGGGGAAGGGACCCTCCCAAAGTGGTGGGAAGGTCGGAGAGGGTATGTGACGGTGGAGGGGTGGTGCGTGGAGGTGGAGGGAATGGTGTCAAGCGGTGGGGCTGGTAGACCTATTGGGGATCATTGTGCCACCAGTGGAGGCGCCGATGATGGTGCTGATCACCCCCAACACATCGTTGGGTGCTCCGTGTGGGTCCTTGATGACCCCTTGGGTGGTTAATTTCGCGAGCTCTACAACCTGTGCAACCTCCTTCAAAAGCAACTATTGCATCCTTGATAGCATTTAAACCACTCTTCTTTTGGTGTTTTTCACAGTTGACCATCTATTTTATCCCTGCCAATTTTCCTCTCTATGGCACCTCTCTAGCTCCCTTTCAGCTTCCATGGCTTCCTTTGTCATTTTCCATCTTTCCATCACTTTTGTTGCTTTAGATTTCTTTTCTTCAGTCATCTTCCAAGTTTTTCCTTCTGCGTACTTTGTGGATTTTTTTTTTTGTCGGCATATACAATATAATCGCTTTGGCTCTGATACCAAATAGTGTAATCTAACCTAAAACTAAGATTAAACCTACAAAATAAGAGGTAAATAAGTAACTCAATTTCCTTTCATTCAAAAGCCAACTACAATTTTAATCTCATACCTTATTTATAAAACTTATTAGCTTTAGTCACAAGCAACCTACCTAATCCTAAACCTAATATAGTCGGTGCCCTAACTTTAATATAGGCATTAACGGGGTCCAACCAAATTACTAACAAATAACTAATATTAATTATTATCCAATTTACCCAATTACATCACTTTGCCACAAAACATCTCTCCCTTTTAATTTTCGTTTTAATCAGCTATGAGCAGGGGGCATCCCATTGATGGGATACTCGTTGCCAATGAATTGTTGGCTCTAGAATCAAGCAAGGGAAGGAAAGCATCATGCTAAAAATCGTCTTTTTTCAAGGCTTTTGATACTGTAACTTGGGGATATCTTCATAAGATGGACACTATTGGGTATGACCCCAAATAGAAGCATAGGATTCAAACTTTGCATTCAACTACTTCATTCTTTGTTGTTATCAATGGCAACCCAATGGGACATTTCAAATCTTCTAGAGACCTCAGGCTAGGAGACCGACTCTCTTCCCTCCTTTCCTTTTCTATCTTGCTGCTAAGGGATTGACAGCCCTTGTCACCAATACTCAAAAGTGTTGGTCTCCTAAATGGTTTCCAAGTTTCTCCCATCCTTTGAAGCTATCCCTATCCTCCAATATGCAGATGACACTGTTACACATTCTCCTGTGGTAAATCCATTATGGGCTCAAGGTGAAATTTTTTTCAAGACTCATATATTTGCAGTGGGATTGGTAGATGATATTGATGAACGGGCATCCATCCATGGGTGTAGAAATGGTTCATTCCCTTGTAATTATTTGGAGCTCCCTTTAGGAGCAAAATACAAGCTTCAAGGTGACGAAGGAAACTCTTGATAGAATTGAAAATAGACTAGGGAGCAAAATACAAGAGCTCCAACATGACGGAGGAAACTCTTGATAGAATTGAAAAGAGACTAAGTACCTGGAAAAGGAAATATATCTCTAAAGCTGGCAAAGTCACACTCGTTCAGAGCACCCTTGCATCCATTCCCGATCATATCACCTTGTGTTATGCCAGCTTCAATTGCTCATAGAACTGAGAAATGCATGAAAAATTTCCTTTGGGGATCTACTTCTAATTGGGGTGTGGTTTGCCTGCCTAAGTCCAAAGGGAGGTTGGGAATTGAGACTGATACTCTATGGAGAAAAGTTACTGGTGATAAGTATGGAGCAAGCCCCAATGACTAGTTCACTCCAGAGTGCAAATCTCTTTATGGTTGCCCCAATGACTGGTTCACTCCAGAGTGCAAATCTCTTTATGGTTGTCCTATGTGGAGGGGAATTATGAACAATAAAGATGAAGTGCTAGAGAAGGTCTCCTTTGAGGCCACAATGGTACAATGGTGAAAGAGTAAGGTATTGGGATCAAGCTTGGATAGGTCACATTCCAGTTTCTTGCCATCTTCAATACTTCATGTAACAAGATTCCATCTTTAATGCTTCATGCAACAGGACACGTTTTGTCAAAAAAGACTGGGATTCCAAGACCAAGCTTGGAATTCTCACCTAAGGGGATACCCACATGATTGGGAGATTCCTCAAATGACCAATCTTCAATCCCCGACTGAAGTGTCATTGGATGAGGAGTAGACAAGTGGTTCTCGAATGAGAAGGAATCTCCTTTTTCAGTCGAGGACTGGTTGTTGATCCCTCCTAGTGTTAGCCTTGATCAGAGTCTGTAACCTTCAAAAGCCGGTGTGGCTAAAGGAGGTCCCTCCTAGAACTTCTTTCTTATTGTCGACAGTGTTGCATGGCAAAGCTCTCCAAAAGGGGACCATGCATTCCAAATCATTGTCATGTGCAACCAAGCAAAACAGTCAATTGACCATCTCCTTGTTCAATGATCACTTGACATAGAGTTGTGGACAGTGCCCTTACCAGAATTTCATTTTCGAGCCTCAGTAGCGCCCTCTTTACTTTCTTGGGCTGAAAGTATGGAAATTACAAAAAGAAACTTGCCTCATCTGTGAGCCATTGGCAATTGGAATTCATGCCATGGTTTGGGTGATTTGGAGAAAAAAGAATAATAGGGTCTTTTAACAACTCAGCAATTGTTGGTCGACATTAAAGTTACTCGGTGGTTGTGCGGATCTAATAGGGAGGGGGTTTAGAGACATTAATTTTGCATCTAGCATGTTCAGGTGGGATTACCTAATCCTTCCAAATGTAAGCTGATGTATAGCTCTCTAGGAAGGAGTTTTTATCTAGTTATACTACCCCTTCTCTCTTTGTTCTTTTATATATATGAATATAAAGGATTTTTCAATTGATAAACAAAATTCAAACTATATGAAATAAAATATACTATTGTCGTTCCACCTCAACTTCACCGCGACTCTTGGGGCACCTAAAGCTGTTGTTAGTGCTTCGCCTCACCTCACCTCGCGCCCCAGACAACCTAGAGAGAGATAACACTGCATGGAATAAACACAACATTTTTCGCACTCGTTGCAACTGCAAGGTTATTGATGGTCGATCTAGTGAAAACTTCGTATTGAAAGTGGTGGTGGGTACTTAGGGCCAAAAAGAACCTTCACCTGTGCCTTTTTCTTTGGAACAGTTAAATCTAAGTAAGAAAGTGAAAGCGACTACAAGTTATCGATCACTCAGTACAGTGACCAACTGTGGGGCAGGCTGATACTAATAGAAATCTGTCATTTGTTATTGGGGGACCATGGCAATTTCGTAGGTCTACTGAGGATGGTTACTTGAATGCTTTAACAGTTTTCAGGATGAGGAAGGAAAAGCTCATTGCCCATCAACCATCAATTGAAGAACTTCCTGGATGGGGCGAATTCTGAGGAGATTTTCAGTTAATGAGAAAGTAGAAGCAATTTTAGGAGGGGGGGAGTTGTATAATTTGATACATAAGTTAGGAGAAACTTTTGATTATGACAAAGGTACTTCTTATGTAGGGAGGATGGTAAACAGGAAGCTTACAGAGCTAAAAGGCTTTCTTGATAAAGAGAAGTTTTGTTCTGACTCCAACATCAACTCAGTCGAAGATTAGTGAATGCGCGAGTGTTATTTAGGGGCTGGCACTTTATGGTAGTGATGCTTAAGTTATGGATTTTAGCTTGTCAAGGGCGGAGTGCTCACTCTCAGATGGTGGGCGACAAAGCAGCCTGATAAGTCTGTGTTTTTTGTGTTTTGTTTGGGATTGCAAATGTTTGAGTGATGATGTAGTTTGTGTTTTGTGAGAGGCTGCCAGGTTCCAATCTCTGAACGAGTCTGCAGTAGCTTTTTGGAGGCTTTTACAGTGTATTTTTCATCTCTCCAATTTCTTCCCTAATTCCCTTTAATATTTATATTTTAAAAGAAATAAACTAAAAATTTTAATTTAAAATAAAAAATAAATAAATACCCAAGGCACCTTATCCTAAACTCTAGGGATGCATGGAAGGAATACAATAAGCCATAACCAAGAAGTGATACCTAGCTGCTTGGACACCATCCAGGCCATTTCCTACATGCAATCAAGTTTGGCTCCAATCAAAGTCTCAAACTAAATGGACACCAAAATTATCGGCACATGCAGTTATTTGTTCATCAGTTATAAATGGAAAAAAAAGGTCCTGGCTTGCAAGAAATGAAAATCACAAAACTAGGATTCAAAACAGAGTCTTATATGAATCAACTGGTCAACTAACAAAAATATGGAAACATAACCTTTTGGATCTTGGTACTAGCCTACAGTTTACGGAGTAGGAGTCAGTCACAGCAGACTCGTTGTATACAACAAATTTAATGGAAGTTATCCTTAGATAATGACAATCTTTCGCAACTCATGCTACCTCCAGAGCATAACTATACCCCTTCCCAATGTTGTGTGACAGCTAACTGGACTAAGTAGTAATTAATTCCGTGCACGTGTCCTTGATTGGAACAACAGAATACAGTAATACACCCACATTGACACTGCCTGAGCTTCTGGACAACTGAATACACCCACATGGACACTCCCTGAGCATCTAACCCAACAGAATACCCCCACATTGACACTGCCTGAGCTTATAGCCACACTTGTCACTACAACAACAGAAAGAAATTAGCTTTTAGTTAAAAGGATCAATGTAAAGGACTCACCCAAGTATTTTCCATATATTGCCAGCCAAAACAAACTCTATCTAATCACATGACCTTCGGACTGGGAAGTCGGGCAAAAAGGACAACCATAGTTTCAGTGGAAAACTGATAACATTATGACTAAATAATGTCAAAGGGGACAAGTAGTGTGAACCTTGATAAGTTTAGAGAAGAGGAAGCGTATAATACATAAAATCTTAAGTACTTGATAAGAATAATTTTCATAGTAAGAAAACTTACAATTGTTAGCTTTTTTAGCATGCCATCTTTCACTCCCTGATTCAAATCTTCGATCTCTTCCTGCACTCAAGACCATAAATAAATTTGCAATATCTCCAGGAGATGACAGGTTAACATGGATGCAAATTGTGTATCTTCGGCACACATGTCTATGTAAGTGTGCAGTAACATAGTCATACAGTTCCTAGGGGTTAGAAAAACATACTCTGTATCTGGAAACTAAGATACCATTTAAATATATGAACTTATCTTATTTTGAATGAAAGCTTTTTAAGGACCACTGGGAACTATTTACTAATGGATGTCTATATGTATATGAGATTACATGTGTTAGATCTCATGTTTGCATACATCATATCTAATAGATTCAAAAATGTATTAACAAACTCCTAAGTCAGTACAGGGTTTAAGTATATTTATTTAAATCGATTAAAAACTGTTTTGTAATATATTAAAATAATACCTGCAACTGAGACTTACAACAACCTAAAGTGTATTGCTTTGAAATCCATTCTATAGTATTGGACTTACATCACAACAACGGTAGACAATCTGCATATAGATGATTTCATGTTCAATTGGAAAAAAAATCTTTGAACGTAATTTTTGTAGTTTTAGCACGCTTTAGAGCTTTCAGTGAGTGTCTACCTCCCTATTCTCACTTTCTCATGATTAATAAATCCTTGTTTTGTGTGTGTGTGGATAGAAATACTAAACAAGTCGGTTAATAGAAGCTTGAGCACTTGGTTATTATCATCATTCCAAAAATGCAATTTATCTCCCTTACCACCTTATAAGTGAACTCTATGATTTCTAATAGGCTTCAGCATAAAACCAATATGGGAAAGAAATAGAATTCACAACCATCCATGCCCCTACTCCCCATACTTTTATGCTACGTAACAAGGAAACTCTATTTTACGGGAAGAAGAAAAAAAAAAAAAAAAAAAAAAAAAGGCATGTTGAAATTTATTGTGTCAACACTCACTCACAAATACTCATCAAGTTTTTCACATATCTTTGAAAAGTTTTGATTCTTTATTTAGTAGTACATGAGTAGCAATACTAACCTATAAGTGAATGAATAACATTACTAATTCAAAACTTATTTGTGAAAAAGTAAATGACACTAAAGAGGATACATGTTTTCCCAGCATATCCCATATTATATTTTTTGGGAAACGTGCTAACACCTAGTATCCGTGTTGAATACTGATAACAATATATGTGTCTTGTACATAGCTTTTGTGGAATAATGCATTGCGACAACACCCTACATTCAACATTGAACCACGATAACCACTTGACAAGAAGTGATTGACTGAACAACACCCTATATATAACCTAACTCACCGCAATCGATCCCATCCCATTCGCAGCTATGTTGTATGTTCGATCGTCCAGAGATCATAAAAGAAAACCAAGAAGAGATAAGCGGAGTGAAGAAGAATAAGAAAGGTGAACAGAGAAGAAGAGTGAAGCTAAAACAGTTGCAAACTTGTGATCGATTCGCAACACGAAAAAGGAAAGAAGATTAGAAGGGAGAAGAAAAGATTAGCAGCAGCAACGATCGGCGAGGTCTGTCTCTGGCTCTGCAAGAACACTCTTCTATCACCAAGTTTGTTCTCTTTTTCCTCCCTTTTTCCACTCCACTCCATTCCAATACCATCAATTGTTGTACTAAGTTTTCTTCTTCTTGTAATCAATACCATCAACTACTAATACCTCTACCATCATTTGATTAATTAGTAAAGTAATTTAATTACAAATTACGACCTTTTGATTAATTATATATTGTTGTAATCTATGACTATTATTAGATTTTAACAATATATGCTTTGAAAAAATAGACCGATTAATCGTAAATCGATCCTGGACAGCGGTTGGTCCGTTTTCCATTTTAATTGCATAGCTCACAAACGACGATTTTCTATCGCCAACCTAGAAAAACACGAGCTTACCATGAAACCTTTTATCATGTCATCCTTCTCACCTAATAATCATCTACCAAACCTAATGACATAACATCCAAACTATCGAAAAGTTCCACAAACTCACGAACCTGAGCAACCATGCAAAGGTGAAAATCCAAAGATACCATGCCATCAACCTGACGACCAAACTCAAACAGAAACCCACACTTCTCATCACACAAAGCATGCAACCATGGAAATCTTTCTATAAAAAAATCATCCCCAACTCACCTACCAACCCAAAACTTAACTTTATCTCCTATTCCTAAAAACACCTCAATACCTTGCATGAAATCATCCATATTGTAGATAAGGATCTCCATGTACTAGAAGTCTAGAACCCTATGAATTCAATTACACCCCAAAGGTTCATAGTTATCTTTAATAACCTCTTCCCACAAACCTACCCTCACAGTACCATATCTCCATAACCACTTCATTAAAAGTGTTTTATTCATTATTTGTATTAACACAACCACCTTCGACAAACTATTTCCCAATTCAAAGCATGGAATCCCTTGTCCTCTAACTCCCACACCATAAGAACTTTCTAATATCCTTTTAATCTTCCTAGCCATGCATATGAAAAGGTGACATTTAGAAGATAGGTATGTTAGCACTAACCTAGATAGTAACTTAGCTTTCCAAATGGTCAATCTCTTCCCCATTATCTCCACCACCGGATCCCACAAATGTTTAGTCCATCTCTTGGCACCAATCGTAGACCTGAGTAAATATATGGCAAAACACCAACCTAACCACCCAACAACTTAGCATCGATAGTAGCCCTAGCACCTTCATCGACTCCATACACCACACTCTTTGAAAAAATAATTTAAGTCTCAAGCATGCCTAAAACATCTACAAAATGTATTTCAAATTCTAGATGTGAGATATATCATCATCCATAAAATAAAAAAATAAAAAATAAAAAATAAAAAGGTTTCGTCAGCAAACTATAGGTGAGCAATTTTTATTCCCCTGGAGGAAGCTTGAATAAATCTTGATATTAACCTCGTCTCCTAAGCTTTTTGTAACCAATTTACTAAGAACCTCCACTACCATAGTAAACATAAACGGGGACAACATAGAATACCCATGACGAATTCCCCTCGAAGTCCTAAAGAAACCAACTGGAGCACCCCCAACCAATTCTCTCTAGTTATAATTATCTTGTATAGAATGTTAATTTTAAATAGTTAAATATACAGTCATATCTCCGAATCTTATATTTTATGACTTGTCATGTCAACACTCTAGACCCATGTTCGAGTATGACACATATACCCGTATTTGTGCAACCCAACTTGATAGTAGTATTAATGAAGTGAATCAAATATCGCATTTCCTAAATTTTACGCTAAAAGCAAGTCGCTCTAGAGGTCCTCTCCATCGTAAGATAGAAATGCCACCTAATCCCTATCCTCACCATCGTAAGATAGAAATGCACCTAAACCCTAATTTCTCAATGAAGTGTCAAAACTCAATGATGGCACCTAATGCATTCAAGATGATTTAGCTATTTCGATGTTTTAATTTATTATATTATGAATTCTCAAGTTTTATGATTTATTGTGCTATATCAAATTGTTCTTAAGTAGTGTTTAGGCTAGAATTAGGGATGAAGTTTCAAGTTCCTTTGTAAGTCTTGCTACATGCTAAAAGATCTGTAAATAGGAATTACGAATATTTCAACTTTTCTTCACCTAGTAGTGATTAGTTAATCCATTTGATGTAGAAATCTAACAAATATCCCCCATCATCATCATCAAAGCTCATTCCCGATACTCTTGGGGTCGGCTACAAGTATTTTGGTTCTCCAAGTAACGTGATCTTCCCACATATCCTCGCCTAATCCAAGCTCAAGGATGTCTTCCTTCACCGCCTTCATCCAAGTTTTCAATGGTCATCCCCAATGTCTACACTTTCTACTAACTTGCCAATCTAGACATTTTCTAATAGGCGTCGTGTTTGGTCTTCTCCACACATGACCAAACCACGTTAAACGCTTCTCTGATTTTGTCCTCTATGGGCACTATACCTAAGTATCTCCTAATTTTTTCATTCCTAATTTTATCCTACGGGTTTTACCACAAATCTATCTTAACATGCGCATTTCTGCTATCGCCATCCTACACGTATGTTGTCCCGTACTAGCCCAACATCAAGGGAAGCACAACTCTTCGAAAACTTGTCGCATCCCGTGTTCGATGCGTATCCAACACTGACATTCGCTCGACACGCCTCCGACATGCATTGGACACTTGGTCAACAAGTCGACAGGTGTCAGACACATGGTCAATGTGGTCAACGTGTCGGACACAACTCCGATACACCCGAAACTTGGTCATGACATAGTCAAGACTCGAAAACCAACTTGTTTTATTTTTTACTTTTAGATGTTAGCAAATAACCACATAATTTAATGGTTGTTAATCCATCTGCTCTTTCAATTGCTATTAAAGACAAATAGGCAAAAGCAACTAAAGCATAGAGGTAGTTTATACTTATTCTTAATCTTTGCTTCTTCTCTCATTTGTTTCTTCTCTCCTCTACTTCTTATCTACTATACTTCTTCTCTACTTTCTTTTTTCTTTTTTCTTGCAACAGTGTCACTTTCTTCATGACACTCTTGGATGACACTTTATTAAATATTATTTATATTTATATGACTGGTTAAAAAAAATAGTATGACGTGTCCCCGTGTCCTAGTTTTTGAAAAATTGTCGAGTCGGCGTGTCGTATGAGTGTCCAACACGACGCGCGTGTCCATGCATCCTTGCCCAACATTCTGAACCGTAGAGCATAGCTGATCGAACAATTTTCTTATAGCATTTCCCTTTTAACCTTATTGGCATCCGTCTATCGCATAATACTCTTGACGTATTTCTCCATTTCGTCCAACCAATACGGTCTACATCTTCTCCAATAGTCCCTTTTTTTTTAATTATAGATCTGAGATATCAAAAAGCCTCACACTGGTACGCTATTGGTCATTGAGGAATACTTAGGCTTAGAGGGTGGTCCCTCTTTCTTGAGTAAAAGCGATCAGAATTCTATATGCTCTGATTCCAGAACATGTGGCTAGTATACCACAATACTTGAGTACAACCTCGTAATGTGTCTTTCAATAAAGAAAAACGTTCTCTGGAACCTCCATACCTTCGATCTCAATTGAATTACTCTTCCTTCTTGATTCACAACCAAAGTTGCACACTAGATATTTTGTTGACAAACGACTAATTCTAAAACCCTTACCCTCTAAAGCCTCTCGCCACCTATCTAATTTCCAACCTGAACCTCACTAATCTCATAAATTAATACAATATCATCTGCAAACAACATGCACCAAGGTAGATCTTAAAGATGTCTCGTCAACTCATCCATGACCAAAGCAAAAAGGTATGAACTTAAGGCCGACCTTGATGTAGTCCTACTGATACTAGAAATTCACTGGACATCTCGCCTACTGAGCGAACACTTGTTACATCCCCTTCATACATTTCCTTAATGATATCGACATAACATTGAGATACCTTCATTCCAAGCACCCACCAAATTAACTCCCTAGGGACTCTTATCATAAAAACCATATGGAAATTCTTACGTTACACTCGATATTTTTCTATAATTTGCCTAAGCAAGAAGATAGCCTTCGTAGTAAACATACCCAGCATAAATCCAAATTGATTCTCCGAGACAGTGGTTAAACTCCTAAGTCTTCACTCTATGACCCTCTCCCAAGGTTTCATTGTATGACTCATAAGCTTTATCCCTCTATAATTCAAGCAGTTTTGAATATCCTCCTTATTCTTATAAATTGATACCATAATGTTGTGCCTCCACGAATCTGGCATTTTTCAAATATCCATGCAAAATTTTTATTTCAATCATATCACAAACGAAAGTGTTGTATCATATGCATAGTTGCCACATTCCCTTTCCCACTATCCGACCCACATTTCAGAAACTTTGATCTAGAATCTTTTGGATTTTCTCACCAATTCACCAAAAGTGACGTACCGGAACATATTTAGGCATAGGACTTATATTGCTCAATAACAAGATTAAATATTTTGAGAAAATAACTACAAACATCTTAAAATTAGATTAATTGATCTCCATCAATTCAAAGAGTCATCTCCATCTCATTTTAAGAAATGGGATGTAATGCGAGGCATACTCATAGATGATTCCATTGTGATATTCTAGGTAATGCTACAAACAAATACGTACCATACTCATATGCTTCCTTACCCATTTCTAGTACCCAGCAAACTACTTCTAGCAAGCTAATTATTCGCTCCATAACACTATAACAGACTAGCATTTCAAGATTTGCAAGGAGAAATTGTCAATGCTCAAAAGACAAAAGGAAAGGAAATGGATTTCATTACTGGCTACTTAACTGTTTCTGTAATGTAGAATTAGATTGGAATTTTAGTTTTCGATAAAAATATACTATAGAATTTTTTTGACTGGACACTTGACAAATATTTAGTTATTGTGCAATTTATGGAAGTTTAAGTGCATACCTACATACTTATATATAATTAAGAGTAGGTGACATATAACTTTTTCCCAAATGGTATAAACCTCGTCGTACCGCGTAATACGTACCCTACCCATACCTGTACCAGGTACTTGAGCAACCCACTTTTATGGTCAACTTTACTTGTTTTACGAGGTTTGAGTAACAAATTTGACCACTAAGTTTGACAAACTTCTAAATAATCCCGATTCCTTAACTCGTTACCTTTGAACTTTCTAATTAAAGTGTATACAATAACTCAATTTATATTATTTTTAAGTTTCAATTATTAACAGTAATAACATTTGTTATAATGATATTTTGTCATATTTAGCACTTAGCATATATATATATATATCACACTGATAATGTTATAAATATATATTTCATTATGGAGTGCTGTCCTAAATAACCGATTTAACCATCTAGTATTAATTTAACTATCATAGCACATCACACATCAAATTTTGTGGTGTCTTTTTCATGTGGCATTAAGAAAAAAATATAGATAGGACGTTTAGTTACCTCGCGGAAATCATCATTAGACAACTTCACAATGGGAATCTCCTTTTTGATACCAAGAACTTGCACAACAATCTCTTTACTGTTGTTACCTGCACTGGAGTCCTTTGTGCCTGAGAGTTACCAAATTGTATCAACATGAACTAGTCATCGAAATTGAGGGAATATGCACTGCTAAAAGATAGTGTAGCTAAACATGTTGCATATGAAGTTGAGGGACAGCACTATCATTTAAACACTACCACTTGTTACAGACCACACTAAAACCAACCTAATGGATACCTTAGAAATAGAAATGCTGCACTTCCACGAGGAAGAATAGAGCATTGGAAGCAAAAACTTCCAGATTCCAGGAAAATGGGGATTTATAGGATCTTAAAATGAAGGAAAACATAGATAATGTTTTGAGGGTGAACATTATAAAGAAGATAAATGTTACATCACTTATCTTCCAGGAAATTAAGGTCCCATTCGTTTCTGGAAATTTTGTTCTGGAGTGTTTATATTTCGTAGTGTAAATTTTTTTCATGTTTGTTGAAGGAAAATTATCAATCTATTGAAAATTTATATTCCCAGAGACCCAATTGGGGGCAAATCATCTTTTTAGTTGGATGTAAATTTCCATGATTTTCCTCGTGTTTACTCTCGCAAGATCAACTCATCTATACCCACCAGTTCAGTTCCACAACAGCCACCACCACTTGAATTCAACCACCGCCTCCATTACCTACCCAAAACCATCATTGAACCACTAAACCACCACTTGATACCTAAACTAGCACCAACACCATCATTTAACTCCATAACCACCGCCCCCATACCATTGTCACTGCTACCATAATAACAAGTTGACAATCACCATTGCAAACCACCATCATAATCTCCAGTATACCAATATTTGATTATTTGACAATTATTTTCCACAGCATAACCAAACAACAGATAATTTAAATGAAAAAATTTTGGGGATTCTTTTTTTCTGCCATTTAAATTCCACAAAATAAACAAGCTCAAGTTAAATTTATTTTTTCATGCTCAATAAAGAGGTCTGGAGTGGACCTGCCTATATATAATGGAGACACACAGAGCACTTTCATAGTAAGAATAATTGCTCATGCTAACAATGCTAGTTCATTCAAGACTAGCTGAAATAATTGTATAGGTGACAACCATTTAATATGCCACCTATTGTTTCATCCTGTGTTATACAGCAGCTTATGGAACTCAGCACAGTGCTTGGCCCACAAACACACAAATACACACACACGCACAGAGAAAGGTTACCTGTAACTTGCACGAGCTGGTAAGAGTTTCTCCGGAAATAATCATTTGGATCAGACCTGATTCGTACGAAGCTTCCTACCACCCTTTCGTTAAAAGTCTCTGGGGTTTTCAGGAAATCCTCAACTAAACTCCTTCTCAGATAAACCAAATTAATATTTTGAGCTGTTATAGAAGCAAAACAGCTTCGTGGAGACTCCAAAACCTTTTCCTTCTCAACTTTTTTGGCACCTGTGCTTTCCAATTTCTGTCTTTTGGAAGTTTTTGCAGTAGAGTCCACATTTCCATCAGAGCTAAAACTTAGGTCATCATCCTCTGATTCATCTTGGTTCTCAGCTAAGTGAGGTTCAAGCAAGTCAAAAATTTTGTTCCGGTTTATGCATTTCCTACCAAAAAGCGATTGAAGCTTTGGATCACATAACACCTTTTTCTTCTTCTCTGGATGAGTCAACTTCATCTCAGTGATATATGCTTTGATGATCTCATGCACATCATATTGGGATAAGGGTGTGCTTGCATCTTTGCCAATGGATGCAAGAAATTCTACAAGGGACCTTGATCCCCACCCAAGAAACTCTCTTTTCTTCGACTTAAGCTTTCTATTGTGTTTCCTAGGGGGGAATGTATGTGCTTTTACCTCCTTATCATCCATTTCTGTATCAAAGTCTTGATCTGAATCAATCTGGCTCCTGTAGTTCTCACCGTTCTTCAGATTAGTATCAGCAGTACGGAGATCAACCAAAGTTAACCCTTCTTTTTCTTTTATAATATTCCAGTAGTCCTTAAACAGGAATTCACACGTATCTCTGTCCTCGAAATCTACCTTCCCCTGCAAAATGCATGAACAGTGTAGATCCATCACATATCCAAATTAGCATTCCAATGAAAGTTGCACATTGATACGCATGAAAATCTAGATGACTGATTTGTAATCATATGCAGCAACAATAAAGAAGAAGAAGACACTAAATCATAGCTTTTCCCAATCCTTCAATATTATTAGAACAAATGTTGCAACCTACCAAGAACAATCTTTTAAGGAAAAATGCTTAAAACTTCTCAATATACAAAAAAAAATACAATGACTATTGATAGAGATTTTACTTGTCTTAATAGATCAAGAAACCTCGTCCAAATACAAACCTATTCTTATTTCCATGTTAGTAATGATTAAGAAAGCTCCAAAAATATTGTGAACCTTCCAAGGCACATCCCTTAGATCCCAGGGTTTACACCCATCTTTGAGTCATACAAACCCAAATATCACTAAGCTCCAAAAGGAACATG
Organism: Berberis vulgaris; assembly: GCA_963556465.1. Taxonomy (NCBI): domain Eukaryota; kingdom Viridiplantae; phylum Streptophyta; class Magnoliopsida; order Ranunculales; family Berberidaceae; genus Berberis; species Berberis vulgaris. The sequence goes on along the minus strand of OY747124.1, from coordinate 73,194,861 downwards.
TATCAATAATGTACAGAGGAAGAAACAAAATTATGTGATTAAAAAATATTTTATTCGGTATTGGAGGGACGGGGGGAAATACTGATGAAAAACAATTCCATCCAGAGTCGCATCCAATCATAAAATTCCTTGAGAAACCTGTGGACATCCATGGCACAATTAATGAACTTTTATTTAAACTGAGCCTGAAAAAAACTTTCATTAGGAATCTTATTTTGTGCTTTTCACCTGCATTTCTAAAAGCCCAATATAAATTAAGTGCTTATATATGATAGTAAATTACCATCCAAAGATCTATTCCCACTAACAATGTTAACCAAATTTTTTTTTTCTAATAATCATCACCTAAATTTTGAAACGGTTTGTAAGAGGTGTGAATCTAGAGATATAATTTGTGTTAGCAATGGCAAATGTTGACTATAAACAAGTAGTGTAGACAACACATATGTCCGTTCTTTGTTCAGGAAGACTCAATTTCAAATAATAAAAAGTGGATAGCAGAACCTAGGTTGTTTGGGGTGCGGGGTGGGACGACACGTTGTTAGTCTCCTTTGGAGCATTAAGAATTGTGGCGGTGTCACAGTGGAGCGAATAAAAAACATGTGGTTTGTGATTCCGATGATCCTTTCAAATTAAGATAGTAGGTTATATATTGTTTAGTGTACTTAGTACAACAACAAAAAAAAACTAATATTAATAGACTTTACTAGTTACAAGTGCTTCATAGTCCACTCAAAAAGTTCTTGTGTGTTTCCATGCCCCTTTGAAATTCTTTTTCTTAGAAACACATACAAAATTCGTCACTACAAAAAAGAGAATGGTAACCCCACCATTAACTACTTCGAATTTCATAGTACTAAAAGTACATGTCCTACCAAGATAGAATTTGTAACTTGCTATCCTCTTGCCTAGTAGGCAAAGAGACAAATGAGGCATTGTTGCCATCCAAGAGGCATTTTGTGACGCACTAGAGCTGAGGTGAAACGTTCATTTAGAAAACAACATCTTTGCAAGGCAAAGCACCATTGAGGCAGAACTTCATACAACATAGAGCAAACTAAGTGGCCATGATATTTCCGAGCTCTGAAGAAGGATACAAGTTCACATCGAAAAAAATTTCAATCACAAGGCTCTAAACGAGATCTAAAGTCAGGAAATCGAATTCCCCTCTAGCTAGTTTTTGGTTTGCCAATGTAAGAGGATGATGAACAAAGTCTTCTTGTAAGATGTTAGGTAAGTCCTAAATCACCCATAGATGTAGGCTAGTATTTTGACAAGTAACAAGTCATGAGAAACCAGAAGATACACATATGAGCGAAAGAGAATGGTTTCCACTTCCATTGAATTCCTAACTTATAAGCAAAGGAGGGACCGTCAAATACCATAACACAATGGCCACTAACTGTTAACAGGAGCACCAACCACATCCAAGTACATTAAGAAAACTAGCTGGCACAATTGTTAGCTATTTTTTCCCTAGATTGGAAAGTGTTGAGCTAAGGGAAAGGAGAAAGACCACTGCCTAAAAAACATGATAAACGAAGACTGGAATTATGTTTAAATTGGAGAAAGAAAGGGTTACCTTCTCCTTGTTTTTCTCACCTTGAACTCTCAACCCTTCAGGTTTGTCAACCAATCATACCAGCTTTCACGGTGACCTTATTCAACGCCCGATAGTCTACCCAAAATCTCAGGCTTACGGCGGAACCTCAACATTATTCTGGACCCCTAACCAAGATAAGAGTTACCTCTTCACTTTCGGTGTTGTTCTAATCCAATCCTTAGTACACACTTCCTAATCTATAATCAGAACATATTATCCTAATATTATGATAAAAAAAACATGGTGAAATCAGCAATAACCTAATGCTAGAGAAGTTTAAAGATTTAAAAAATAGAGAGACGAAGGACGTTTTGAAAAGCAAATAAAGCCTACACCTCCCAGCTCCTACGCATCATGACCGGATGCATAATGAAAGGCTTACGCCTCAAGGTACAAACCACTTATATGCCTCATGATTCGTGCGGATCCAATATGAAAATTGTGACAAGCGAACTAGTATTAAAACCCTTATTGTGAAATATTGAATCAAAGATGATCTATTGAAAATGTGTTTCAAATGAACAATGTCATTCCAAAATAAAACATTTACAAAATTTATTGTTGAAACATGTGATTGTACTTTCTAATTGTGGTCTTGAATAATAATTATTTGAATATTAAATTTAGACTGTAAATCCAGTGGATATCACTTTGTAAAACCTTGTAAAACAACAAAAGAAAATACAAAAAAATAATAGTTCAATTTTTATTATAAAAATAGAGGAGGTTAGTTAAAGTTAAGCACTTGTATGAATCATTAAAATTTCAATTTAGATCTCAATAATCATATATTTGATTTTTATTTTATTTTATTTAAAAAATACAGAAAATTTGGAAAAAAAGAACATTATCCACTTAAATCGAAAATAGTGATTTTATGTGATAATTTAGAGTTAATCTCTATTGGAGGAAAGAAAGAAAGAACATGAAGAAAAAACATGGAAAATGAAAGAAAAAGTATCCTTTATCGAGGGGACGAGCAAGCTTCAACTTTTTTAATGTTTTGGTGTATTTGGAATCAAACCCTGGATGCAACAATAAGAATCTTGGTTTATATAATGTTCATATACCGTTTCAACAAGAGTTTGAAGTCTCAATTTCCAAAGAGAGGAGAGATGAACCCTTTACTGGGGGTGGGAGGAAAGAACATGAAGATAAAACATAAAAAATAAAAAAAAAAGGAAACAAATAACGAGGAGATCATACCTAGAATAGCTAGCATTCAATATTGAGGCAAGCTACAATTCTTTGAATGTTTTGGTGTATTTAGAATTAAAACCCTAGATGCAACAAGATTTCTTCTTCTTGTTGTTGATGTTTATATACGCATTTCAGCGAGTTTGAAGTCCCAATTCTCAAAGAGAGATGGACCCTTTAATGGGGAGCGGGAAGGAGGAAAGAACATGAAGAAAAATCATAAAAATGAAAGAAAAAAGAAACCAATAACAAAGGGAGATCGTACCTAAAATAGCAACCATTCAGTTTTGAGGCAAGCTACAATTCTTTGAATGTTTTGGTGTATTTGGAATCGAACCCTAGACGGAACAAGAAGAATCTTGGTTATTCTGATGTTATGTACGCGTTTTAGCTAGAGTTTGAAGTCACAAATTTCCAAAAAGAGATAATTCCATCCCACTTGGTATTTTAAAACTATAAATAACGGGTTTGATAGATATGTTTAGTGTGTATATATATGTGTGTATGTACGTCCATATGTATGTATTTATAGTAACTTTGTAATATAAACATATGTATATATATATATATGTATTGCACTCCACGTAATTTATTTTTGCTAATTATTTTGTACTGAACACCTCCGTCACTATCCCCATTTTCGCTCTCAATCAATATTGAAGTGTAAGTCTATTCAGTCAAATTTGAATCTGTTGGGGGAAAATTTTTAACTTTAAGAATGAGTTCTCCCTCAATCTTTGAATTTGCCAAAACATGAAATTTAGGTTTTTTTGTTTAAACGTGTATTAAGATGCTCGACTCATTTTTCTGGTATGGTAGGCCTATCTCATTGCGATTAATAATATTAAAAAATAATAAAGACGTGAAATACATTATACGACATTTTAATTATAAAATATATATTTTTAATATTTTGGCCTTTGTATTGATCATTGATTTTGTTGGAAAGATCTTCAAAAATGCATTTCAACGATACTAAGTTTACCAAAATTTGACAACGATGTAGATAGTTATGATAATTTTTATTTTGCTAAAAGGAAAACACTATTTTCTCCCTCTGCCACATGTACATTCCACCAACTTTTTTTAAAAGCTTTTCATTATTTTTGCCCTTATACATATTTTATATTTACAAATATGTCTTCATAGGAAATGAATCTCAACCCTCAAATTCAATACATTTCCCAACTTTCAATCCTAACCATCTTTTATCTCTAATCCTTTCGATTTGAGTTTGTCCCAATCAACAATGAATAGTAAAACACTACTCTGAATTGTAATATAGATGCCAATGGTAGCCTGGTTTGATGGTTAAGGCTGTGGTGGTTTAACCCCCATGTCTTGGGTTTTATACCCACCGGCGGCACACTCGCCTTTCAAACAAAAATGTAATATAGATATATGTATGTATGTAGATATATATATATATGTATTTATTTATTTATAGTAACTTTGTACTAATTACCTTTGATGAACCTTAATAATTCCATACTCAATTGATTTTTGTGATGCTAATTACCTTCTCCAAACACTAATTGTTTTCAAAATTTTAGCCCCATCAAATATGATCTTGATCTTAATGGTGAAATGGACGGTTTGTAATATTTCAATTCTTGAAATAGTTTTTTGCAGGTTATAAATGTCGGAATGCATTTAAATTATGTAGCAACGACGCGTATCCATAAAAAGATAAACGATACACACAGATATATATATATATATATATATATATATATATATATATATATATTTTCCTTGAGGAACATTGGAGTCTTAATCAACATTCCATTATTTGGACAAAAAGTAAATACTTTCCAAAGGGTGTTTGGCCGCCATTATCAATGATGTCAAATCATACATCATGTTAAAAATCATAAGGGAAAAATAAAAAATTGAATTGAGACTCAAATAAGATTCATATACCTAATAATTTTGTACCAAGTATACCTTCACATAAAAGCTTGGGCATAACTTATGAAGCCAAAATATATATAAATGTATATACTTTGCTACTCATTTAAACGCAACAAAACTTATTCGCTGACTCAAACTTGTTCCATTTCACATTTTAAAACAATCCAATGGTCTAAAGTCAAAAGATCTCTTAACGAAAACTAGCCCTTTCTACAATAAATTGGTTTGTTCATATTCGTGACGAACCAAAATACCCCGTCGAACTCCCATAACCCCTACTCTACCCAGGTTAAACAAGCACAAACCCACCCAAAATGAAAACTTCAGCCTAGTTGCAAACAATAAAAAGGTGAAAACATAGAATTCAATGTTCCTAATACCTTCAATGTTAGGTATAAAGTCAAATAAAAAAAGTTTGTGAGGACACAAATTCATATGTTGTTGGCTTATATACTCTTTGCTTTAAGGCTCGAGTGTAAGTTTAGGATCTTTTGTCTATTTTGTCGACCTTTCATGACACGTGAGCCAAAAGGTCCCCCCAAAAAGCTTTTTATGACTTTTCAACTTCATTTCTTTCATTTAATACATGGCATGAAGACACCTTTACCAAATTAATAGTTTGGCTTAATTTACTAACTTAAAAAAAATATTACATTCACATTTAAAATCAAGTTCAGGTGTTTAATCATAAACTAATTCATATTAACATTTAAATCAAGTTTTCTCAAGCAATGATTTTATATTAACATTTTATATTTCTCTTATTTGTTCCATATAATTGTTGTATTGTAAGGGTCGAACTGCAATACCAATTTAAATAATTTTCCTTTCTTAAATCAAATTATTTAATATTTATTTTTTTCATAAGTTTGAACTTAGAGAAATTAGAATCATCGAGACATTGAAGTAATAAAAAAAACATACTATGAAAAATTCACATAATTAAAAAAAATGAATAAAGACAGCACACATAGCGGGTGCTCGAGACTAGTACACCAACTGAGGTTTTCTCTTTAAGAGCCAAGTTGGGTTTTTCTCTTTTAAGAGCCAAGGCAGGTTTTTTAGTTTTTTAGTTTGTTTAGAAAATCAAGACCAACTGCAATGGAAAACATCACGCAGACTGCTGGAAAAGAAGTTGAAGACCCAAAACCATACGTTCTACCCTTCATTCTCCCTCCCACCCTCATTAGACACTCTTGTATTGCTTATCTTCCCAAATCCTCTAAAATTTTCAACCCTTCTACGGGCTTCAGAAAGGAGATTCTTCTTTCTTTTCCGATTTTACAAATTTTGAATATCGCTTCCAAAAAAGGATTTTTTCCTTCTTTTTTCAAAGAAATGATTGCATATTTTACACATTTTGAATGGCATGATTAAAAAAAAATCATGATTCAATGTGAATCCTATTGCACGATTTGACCCAAACCCAACTCATACAACCAATACAAGTTGTAAGGCTTTGAGCAAATTTGAATCGCGATCTGAATCGTATGATTCGATTGACAACACTTGGCCAAAACAACTAAAATACCCATCTGAAACACAACAAATAATGAAAGAACTTGCAACAGAGATTTCACATATTCAGATCCAAGCGACACACAAACAACAACAGCAAAGATTGAAGAAATTAAGTCTTATCTAATTCTCTAATTGTAATGAAAGAAATAATGGGAAACATTTTCATTCACCGCCGCAGAATACACAATAATCATCAATTTGCATGCTTCCACTACAAGGAAGGTAGAGTGGAACTCATGCAAAGGCCCATTTATCTATCCTGTTTCTATAGCCATTTCTCCTCCTCTCCCAAATGGAGACCACCAAAATGGCTAGATGACCTAGCATCCCTTTAATTTTCCAATTGTGAGTTGCCAAACCCCTTAGGTTGAAATTCCATCAAGTTTAGCTGATATTAGATTGCACAAACTATATCATAGATCTTTCTGTTGGTGTAAACAACAAATATCTCAAAACTGCATCTTCAAAGCATCCTCTCCAGCCCACATATTGTGCCAAAACTTCAGTCACTTTACACATGACAGTCACAATGTCATCACGAAGTGAGTCTTATTAAATTCTAAATGTTTCTCCATCTTCTTGCGCTGATAGTAAGATGTGCATACATAACCACCCAAATAGTACATGGCTTTACTCATATTTCTGAAACATTCCCTGTCCATACCAAATCAGCCTCGCTACTTTCTTAAAAAATTGGCTTAACTTTGGTATTAAAAAATTGGCTTATCACTCCTATGTGGAAAAATAATTTGACTCCAAAACCTAAAATGCTTTACACATTCCCCTTTCAGGCACAATGTGGAAGTAATTTATTCCACCAAAAATATATTTCTTCACATGGGAACAATGTGGAAGCCACTCACCAGTGGCGATGCTATTATAGATGTGAAATGTTCCCAAATGCATTGAGACACACGATATCACGACTCGATCTACAGAGTACTATATTGTCCGCTTTGGACCCAAGGCTCGCACGGCTTTAAAACACGTATTACTTTGTAAATCCAAATTCATACATATATAGTATATCACCTTTCCCCTCAGGTTTGCCGACACAGGGGTATCTTTAGGAACCCAACGTCGTCGTTGGCACACTTTCGACTGAGTCAGACTCTGATACAATTCTGTCACGACTTGATCCACGGAGTACTATATTGGATCTATAGTATCTGTAGATCGGGTCGTTACAACAAGAATATGAGACAGGGAAATCAGTCAGAAGTCCGTTTACTCGTCGCAACAAAAATTTCGTCAACTTGGGTAGTGAAAGGTTTGATGGTAATGGAGATTCTCTAGCTGCGAATCGGTGGATCCATAAGGTAGAGCTCATATTTGAGAGAATGATGCTAACAACTATACAACGTACCGAGTTAGCAGCACACCAGTTTGACGGAGAGGCTATGTATTGGTGGGATTCAGTGAGGCAGAGTCGAGATGTGTTAGAAATGCAGTGAGATACATTCTGCGAGGTGTTTGAGCAACATTTTATTCCTGATTCTACCAGAGCTGGGATAGTGGATAGGTTTCTACACTTATAGAAGGGATCTAGACCTATTTCAAAATACTTAGCCGGGTTTACACAGTTGAGCCGTTATGCCACTTGTTTCATAAATGCTACAGAAAAGAACAGGAAATTTTTTAGTGGTCTGAACCCGTTCCTAAAGAAACAGTTGATGGTGATGATCGATTGTCCTTTTGAGAGATTAGTGGACGTTGAGCTCCCAAGAGGGGTGGACTGTGATACCCTTGTGTAGGCGAACCTGAGGGGGAGAGTGAGAGAGAAGTCCAAGAGCCCATGGATCTCAAGAGGGTTGGTAAGCTACAAAGGGACCACATCGCCTGGGTAAAGGAGGGTGATGTACTATATATGTACGAGTTTGCGTCTACAAAGTACTACGCGTTTTAAAGCCGTATGGGTCTTGGACCCAAAGCGGACAATATAGTACTATGCGGATCGAGTCGTGACAGATGGGCAACCTGAGGGGGAGGGTGATGTACTATATATGTACAAGGTTAGATCTACAAAGTACTACGCGTTTTAAAGCCTTGAGCCCAAAGCGGACAATATAGTACCCTATGAATTGGGTCGTGACACACGACTTCATGCATGTACCATCTAATCCAATTCCAACTTAAGAAGTATGGATCCATTTCTTTGTAGCATTTCAATTCTCGGTATTTGCACATTCTCTTTTCAAAGAGGCAAAGAGGGGCAAATGTAAGACTTTTGATGAAAGGCATGGAAACATACAACTCATTAGTTTTTTCTTTTTCTTTGATTTAAATTTTCCTTGCCAGAGAGGTAGACAATGAAAAGCTCCAGAGAAAACTAAACAAAAAAACTTAACTAAGGAATAAACCCGAAGGCTACAGAATAAATCCTAGATTGAAATCTAAAAGAACTCAACCCCCATGAATAAATAGAAAACCTTCTAGTCACATTCCCAACCTGCATCATCACTTCCTGGAGCGTAATCATCTCTCCAAAAAAATTCCTTTCCTTGACAATGCCCACGGAGGCCTTAATCCCCAAATGTCAAATATGTACTTTGAGCGCACCTTTATCCACAATTCTTGCAATACCATGCCAACCTTTTCTACAGCTTTTCAAAAAAGATGTAAAACACTCCTCCCTCATTAAGAATAAGCTATGGTTGGCAACAAAACCTGATTACGCGGCTTTCTTATGTGTTGTGAAGCGATAAAAACGATTCGAGACACTTCTAGATCAAGCATGTTCCAATCCCATATAGATCAGACACTAGTAGTTATGAGGGTTAAGACTAGTTAATACTTGTACAAGTTAATAAGAATGTGTGTATTAATTGCTAATTTAAATCGTAAATTCCTTTAAAAGCTCGGAGAATCCATTATGAATTAAACTAATGATTAATGAGTAAATATCAAATCATCAGATATTACAAAAATAACTCAATTAAATGTTCTTTCACGTCTCACTATTGTTACAACAAAATCCTAAGAGAGAAAGGAATGTAGAAGGCTTAAACTCTCAATCTTTGTTTATGGCTTGCCTATTATTAGATTGACTACTAGATTCTTAAAAATGGCTCTTAAGAAAATACATAAATAAATAAATGAAATAAAAAACCATGATAGATTAAAACATCGCTATACTGAATAAAACCCAACCTTTTTTCCAATTAACTAGAAGAAACACATAAAACCAAAACTACATAAAAAAAACATTTAACTCTCTCTAAATTCTCTCTTGTAATAACATTTAACATTTTGTACTTTGTATCCAAAATCAGTTCTAAACCCACTAAATTCTTATCCAATAGGATTCAGCTTTAAATGGCCTAGTTACAAAAGGGTGAGCTTTGAAGACAACTCTCGTAAATTGGGTCAATTATGTAGTAGATCTATACTCTCTCTTTGCTTTATGTGTAATTTTTTAGGTTGTCTTTGAATAAAATATTTTATCTTTGCCAAAAAGAATATTCAGGCCCAACCCATACCATCTCCCGTTCCAGACAAGGCTCCATAAAGCTATCACCTTAGCTCAAAATATTATATACCACGCTTCCTCTTAACCACAAAGAATAAGGGCAGCCTACCTCCATGCTAAGTAACTGCCAATAGATCTGAGAAAGGCATTGAGCCAACCTCCTTAAATCGTTGTATTTCAGCTGAGAAAACCCTGGCCCATCAACAAGGACCGTCTTCTCGAATAAATTGGTGAAAACACAAGCTTAACACAAAAGGCCTAAACCTCTTAAATATCAAACTTAGATCCTCCTGGAATTGGGCCAAGAAACGAAATGAATAATTGGTGCTTCAAAAATGAAACAAAAGAGGCACAACCCTTATCATGGACGTAGTTGTGCTTCTGTAGTGTTGCGTTTTTGCAGGCCTGCAGTAATTGGGGTAAGATTTAAGAACATGTTGCTTAATCAAGGTGATTTGTTTATCGTAAAATCTCGCCCAGTGGGGGTGGAATGCTATGTAATTATTGTATAAAATAAACTTTACCTTCTAAAACTATAAAATAAATAAATATCTCAACTCCAATTTACGGGTGAGGCAAGCACTCGATGTTTGCATCGTAGGAATAGAGGCTCTAACTCGGATATTTGGCTACCTTCATTATATACGTGTGATTTAGCCATTTATCCCAAATTTACTTTCACAAACAAAACTTAAATACAACCCCCACCCCCCCCCCCCCCCCCCCCTCCAGAAAAAAGAATGAGGCTTGCGCTTCACCAGAAAAAATAACTTGGGTATTAGAATGTGTCTTTACAAATCTTGGAAAAAGAGGTGCCCATGTGATTATAGAAAAGGGTCCTCAGGCAAATGGCAATAAATAGAAAATCTGAATTTTCAGACAGAAGATCGCCTACATTAGCAAACTCCAGCCTCTTCTGACCCATGCTCTAGGAACTCCAAACCAAAACGTGGTGCCTTCTTGCACCAATTCATCCAAAGAGGTGTGGTGGAAAAATATTTGAGCATAGGACTTGCACAGTTCATATCTAATATTTTGACAAAAAGCAATAATAAAAATTTGTGGGGGAGATTGGCAATCACAAAGCCAACATACTTTGTGATTTTAGTGATTAAACTTCATGACGGTGATGGTCCAAAGAAAGGTGATATATATGACAGAATAAGTAGTAACCATGACCCAAATAAGAGTTCCAAAGCGATCCAAACCCAGACCCATGTACCGCTCAAGTATTGTACCCCGAACCCATACCCGTACCACTACCTAAGTGACCCTCATTCCATGTAACTATGAAATCGCCATAATCGAAATGGCTATGCAATTAATATAATTGAAAATTTGGTTGATGCAAGAGCAAAAAAAAGTAATCTGTGAAGTTATTAAATTCGATGAATGGAATGTATGACATATTATGAGAACTGGATCACATTTAATTTTTTATTATATACACACATGTTACACATCGAGCATACGGCTATTTAATTCTTGCAAGGTATTTTAGTTGTTTCATTGTTATGAGTTTAATGTCATATAATTTCTTCATAATCCTGATATTCAAAACTAGGCACTTTAAAGCATAGAAAATGGGAACGCAATTTTCTGAACACAATCGTCTAATTACTTAAAAATAATTAAGAATCGTAAGATCTTCTGAATCCGATTATGAGAAATCTTTGCGAAGCAGTCATACCCCATCAGAGTCAACATCTCGATTTTCTTCTATGAGCAGAGTAAGCTTTAAGCAGTTATTACAGAAGCCCTGGTTTTGTCTCACATGCACGAACAAGGCAGTTCTAATACAGCGGTTGCATACAGCATTTGTACAACAGAAGCAATGGAACTTCGAACTTTTCTTGCAAATGAAGCATTTGTGCAATTCTGCCAAAATAATGTTACAATCTCAGCAAGGTGAGAATCCTATATATCCAAAATTATTATGATCTAAGAAACAAAAATATTAGAAAAATAGCATTAAGCCATTCTGAAGACAAGGCCTTACTTCTTATGTCTGCAAGCATAAATTCTAAAACAAAGTGAATGATATAACGAGAGCAAGACGAACTGCAATTCCTCGACCAAAATTACTAAATGAAATATCAATTAAAACAGTCCTCTTTCACATTTTAGGAATGATATAATGAAAGCAAGACAAACAAAAATTAAAGAATTTACTTCATGAAGGTAACAATTTTTCACTCAAAGTTATTTAAATCTAACCAAGTTTTACAATTTAGTTTTATCATACCAAAGACGCGGCAAACCAAAAATTTTCGTAAATACTTGACTCAAACCACATCCTACAATCTATATTATAAATATACAAAAAATCGATACACAATATTTTTCATTACAGAGTTGTTTGAATTTCACGAATCAGAATAATGTAAAGAAAGAATAAATTAGACAAAACTTTTTAAGCAATGGATATTATCTACTAACAAGATAATATTAGAAAATGGAAACCCATGGCCTTCACTTATTTGATAAATACAAAAATGTTACATTTATAAACGATATATACAAATAACATATATATACATAAGATAAAACATATGGTCGTTTCAAGGTTCCTAAGGGCTTGGGAAAAAGAAATGTTTATACCACATGATGTGTTCAAATCTGTCCTTGTTGATTTTGACATGCAACAGCGATAAAGAGACCATCGTTGTGGCGGCCAAAGGTACTCCGATGATATAGTCGGGTCCTTGAGCAAGGATAGAGATAGACTGAATAAATTCGGGTAGCATGTGTGTATCTTTCTCATCAATTTTGTTCACCTTATATAATGAGTGTTTCACTCCATTGACTACCATTGAAGGCATCATGGAGGGAAGAGATCTCACTTAGAATCTTACAAGTCCATGACTAATTCTTCTTCGACACTTGACTCTCTTTGGGAGCCAATGCCTGATTGGACCAATAGTTAAACAAATGGACCTTGGACATGTTATAGTCCAGAGGTCTGTATCCGAGCCTTATTGTCCTGGGTGATTATTATCGCTTTGGGAACGCATAATCTGGGTTTGGGCGTTTGACTTACGGGTTGAATAATAATTAACTTGGACCAGGCTTGGTTATGACTTGGATCAGGGCCTGACTTAGACCGGGCTTGGGCGTGACTTAGACCAGGCTTGGACTTTTTCCCATTAGGGTTGACATGTGCCACGTGTCTGGCTTTAGTTGGGTGACTGTTTTGATGTCTCATCAGTTACTCCCCCTAGTTAGTAGTACAGGACCACTAACTCGCTATACGTGGGGGCCCCATGCGATGTCATGATGGCATATTTTCGCACCTTTTTAACTTTTGCGCTGCAATTAATGCTTATGCAGCGGTTGGGTGATTGTTTCTCCCACACGTCAAGCCTATATAAGCATGTTTTGGGAGATTGTGATCTTTTTTACTTCCCAAAACTTTAAAATTTTTCATTTCAAACTTTCCAAGTTGGATCAAGTGCAAACTTTCATCTTCTACAATCATGTCTGAAAAAATGATATACGGCTTGCATTGACTTCTTTAAAGAGTCATTGATGACGGAGGAGGACCTAGTCGAGCTTCGCGATCGATATACAGCTTGCCTTGACAAGTGTAGTCAAGTCAAGGCGACTACCTAGGTGTCCTTCAAGGCGTTTTTACAGAATTTCGCCTCAAAGTGAGGTAATGCGGTGCGGTGAAATTAAGCGCCTGCCTCACCCCGCTTCTCCCCAAAAATGGTCGCAACCTGCCCAATTGCAGCAAAAAATGTTGCAACCCACTCTATAATAGGATTTTACGTCTCTTTGTGTAATATTTGATAAATTTGATAAAAACAAGATAAAACGTTTTTTTAGTTTTGATCAAATTCGTCACACTTTTTTTAATTATTTTTTTAGAGAAAACATATCATATTTTGATTAGTCTCTGATCAACATCCTAATTTTTCATAGCATAATTCAATGATTTTTATGCTTTTGAAATACCATTAGTAATCATACTTGTGGATTTTTACCAACCATTCCAACAATTTCTTCTAACAAATACTCAATATTCTCAAATTTCTATTCTTTCAAGATTATTGATTTTTAATAATTTAGTGGATGTTTGCTAGTTACCTGTCATTTATGTATTGCACATTTTCGCTATGCTCTACAACTTTATTATATTTTTATTTCGATTCGAGGTAGTTGTGTCACTTTTTGTACATATTTGCTTATGATATTTATCAAAATAATGATGTATATTACTATGCTGATATGTTTCAATTTATTATACAAAAATCTTTAAAATTGTTAAAACCACCTCACTTCACTAAGGCGTCTGCCTCGCCTCTTGCCTCACGCCTCAAGCATTTCCAAGCCCGTCAGTCTTGCCTCAACGCCTTAACTACAATTGCCTTGACTTTTTTAGGGGTCGTGCTCTATTCTGACATGTTGGATATGGCGGTCTTCGTAGGGAGACTTTGTCCAGAGTTCTCAGACTACTCTCTTCCTTGGCCGATTGGATTGTTCTGGTTCATCATATGCGTTGTGCAGGACGTATATAACATCCGTCGTCTTTCCCTCGTCCTCCTACGCAAACTCTTATTTTCCTTTACCTTGGAACCGTTTTTCGCCAAAGCCCATGAATTCCTGGACCTAGTATTCGATCTAATTCTTGAGGCTTTGGTAATCCTAAGTATTATGTTTGTGGTCCTTGCGGTAAGAGTAGTATTTGCTCTTATCACGCATAGACAGGTCGCTCTTGAGCTTAAAAGGCCATTTGATATCCTCCCAGCTCTTCATGGTGGAAAGGATTTTGGAAAGATTGGCGTTGAGTGGAGTGTAGGCGTGGTACTTTGAATTGACATAGTTGGTGGCTTTGTCGGGTTTTGCCCTGCTAGACCCAATCCTGCTGCCACTCCACCTTCTTTTGGATTTATTCTCTTCGCGTTTTTTCTCCTCACTCCTGTCACGGGTCTTGGAAGAGTGTTTGGTTTCATTCTGACCCCTTTTTTAACTGCTAATATCTCAAAATATGTATTTTTTGCGCACTTTTTAGCAAGTCCGTCATGTTCTAAGGCTCCAAAATGAGGATAATATAAAACTAACCTCCTTGGAGGCCGAAAGTGAAGTGACAGCAACCGTCAAACAAAATTAGTTTGTCATTGAATCGAGTCACATACTCTCTGAGTGTCTCGCCATGCTTCTGTTTGAGGCTGAGCAAATAATGGGGCTTTTTTATGATCCGTTGGCTTCCTACGAATAGTGTGAAAAACGCCTTCGCCAAAGCCTGGAATGAATCAATGAACTTTGGTTGGAGGCCATGAAACTAGGTCAGTGTAACCTTCTTCAGGCTGGTAGAGAAAATCTGGCACAGGATGGCTTCTGGACTTTCCTTGAGCACCATCACATGGTGGTAATGGCGTATGTGATCCGACGAATCCGTAGTTTTATCGAAAAAATCGAGCTTTGGGGGGGAGAACTTTGGCAGAGGCCCATTCATGATTTGTTCAGTGAATGGATGAGTTGTAAGATTGTATAGGATGTCCGGATTGGTAGCCCCCAGTCGAAGTGGGTTTTCGACAACAGCCATGTTTGTCTTTGGTGCGTGGTCTCCTCGGACTCATTCATCCATAAGGTTCCCCTCGTGGTAAGCTTTCTGGTCCTCAATAGTGCATCGCTCTTGTTAACAAGCTCCCTGGTGTCCTTTTGGACCAGAGACTTGTCCGGATTTTTGTCATTCTCTGATGGCGGTTGTCGATCCTGGGTGATTCTCTCCCAGCGATCTGTTGTCCTCCTGGGCCAGAGACATGTTTATCATTTCCCATAAACAGCGCCAAACTGTGCGTCCAAATTCGTCCCTGCTGATTTTGACCTTTAAACATGAACAACAGTGTACCAACGACCACTATTGTGGCGGTCAAAGGCATTCCGATGATATAGTCAGGTACTTGAACAAGGATGGAGATGGACTGATAAAATATGGCCACATGTGTGCATCTTTCTCATCTGATTTGTTCAACTTATATAATGAGTGTTTCACTCTTATATAATGAGTGTTTCACTCCTATATAGTCAGGGCCATATCTGATTTGTTCAGCTTATACAATGAGTGTTTCACTCCTTCATTGACTCTATCGTTGAAAGCGTCATGGAGGAAGGAGATTTCGCTTAGAATCTTACTTGTCCATGACTAATTCTTCTTTCACTTGGCTCTCTTTAGGACCCAATGCTTGATATGACCAAAAGTTGTGCAAATGGACCTTGGACATGCTATAGTCCAGAAGTATGTATTTGAGCCTTATTGTCCTGGGCCAAACTCCCGAGATTCTTAACGCTTTGGGCTCGCATAATCTGAGTTTGGGCGCCTGACTTACTGGCTGAACAAAAATTAACATGAATCAGGCTTGGACCTTAGACCAAGCTTGGGCCTTTTCCCATTAAGGTTGATCTGTGCCACATGTTTGGCTGTGGTTGGGTAAGTGTTTTGATGTCTCTCATCACCACGCATAAGTTTCCAAGGGCCACACAAAAGGCATTCTATCAGCTACTGTTTTATTTCTCACCATCAAAGCTTAAAGTTGTTGATGGATTTCTAATCTAAAAAACCTCCCTCTCCCTTTTCTCACATCTTTTTCCATCCCTCTCCTATGCACGTGTATGTGCATCTCCACTCACCTCCAAGATTCTCTCACTAATCTCATTTCACTGATGACGTTGTAATAGTTTTTCTAGGGCTTGAAAAAGTTCATGACAGTTACTCGACACGTGTTCTTGTATGCAATCCCAAACTTTCTCCTCAAGTGAGTCGCCTTACTCAACCTTCTATGCAATTTCTCAAGGATTGGTTTGGTTCATCTAAAGATAAGTTTAGTTTTCAACTCTTTATTCAGGTTTATTTCGGGGTGTACTAATATCAGACATTTTCAAATTCTAATTTTAGGGCAATTTTGGTTTTGGGAACACTGAATGTGGAATAAAATGAGAGTTTTACGATGTGCAACTTTTAGGTTTTAATTATAGACAATTGTGGTTTTAGTTTATTTTTCCTATCAAGATCCATATCTATTTTATAGGAAAATTGGGTTTAAGAGTAAATTTGGTGATGAGCGTGTCGCCGAGTTGCTTTCAACAGAGTATTATAGGGAATTATGTATAGTTTCCTGCAAAGATAAGTTGTATAGGAAACTAAAATCTGTGAAGATGGATAAAATATATACACAATTTGCATCAAATTCAGTCCCAAGGAACTTTTGATTGTATCCTCATTTTGCTTTATTATCATTTAGTGTATTGTAAACTATATGTTTTGATTAAACCGTCTATGAACTCCAACTATGGAGTTGGGATTTCTTTCGCCCCTCAAGCAATGGTCTTTCTTTTTCAATTTCTTTCACACAAAGGTTTCATCAATGGAGCTTCCTCATTGCAAGCGCTTCATCCACAATGGGTTACGATCCTGCCGTCAAGATCGTCTATGGGTTAGGATCTCTCTCGGTCTCACACAAGGAGATTCATCGTCAGTACACAATGCATCTTTTCATGATCACACAACTGGTTTGACATTTATTGTGTCAGTTTCAATTGGTTCCAAATCAGTGTTGGTTTCCTTTATTCATCTATTTTTGTTTTGTTGAATTGGTTGGATCCAAATCAGTTATAATTTAAATTGAGTTATTGTTACAGTTTCCCAATTGGTTGAGTCTAAAACTGCTTTTAGCATTGGGTTGTTTTCTTTTCACTCTAGCTACCAAAAATGCAATCCAAATCAGTTAATTTATAACTACAGTTGAGTTATTGTAATGGAAAAGATTGTCTTTTTACTTTGTCAATTAACCGTAGTTAATAAATTAGGCCTTAATAGTCATGTAACTATAAAAGTAGCTAGCAATTGTGTAATACTCCAACTATGATATCTAAATGGTTTAATTTGTCGAAAAGTAGGCCTTCAATGTCATTTTCCGATTTGTGATGTCATCTTTTAAGGCAGGGATCTGTTGAATCTAACGGCCAAGATTCTAAGGGAACATTGTATGTCTGAGACATATTTGAATCTACAGTTGGGACAAGACTTACAGTTTCTGTAACTCCAATCATCTTGAATTAAGTATAAGATTCAAAGATCTACTGATGAGATCTTACTAATGCAACATAACCCAACCCTCTCATCTCTTCACTGTGCCACACGTTCCTATCTAGAGCACGTACGTGAGTCAGCGGGCTTGGCAGCCGAGCAGAAGTTTGTTTGAGAGGTGGAAGGAGAGAAATCAGAAGAGAGATGGGTGGGAGAGGATTGTTGAGTAGAGGTAACTTGTTGTGACTTGTTTAGAGGTGGGCTTCAGATTTGAGATACAAATCAGCAGCTCATCCAATTCAGATTTGAGGACTGTTTTCAATTTTTCATCTAAGTCTGCACAATCCACCTAAATGCAATGTTTCACTGGGCCAAAAAATTACCAGGCAAGGTTTCTTTTTCAAGAAGTCGAATATTGGCACTGAATTATCTTTCATGCAAGCAGAAGTAACAAGATTAGAAGATGACAAGAGAATAAATTAACTCTTCAACCAGCGAAAGGAGAAGAGCATGAGTTCATAATGTTTTTAATCAGGCTACGAACTAAAAATATTTTGACTTGTGCAGTTGCAAACAGAGAAAAGTGCAACGAGTAAAATGCTTCCATCTTTCTTGTGCTTCTTCTGCGGTGTCCTTATGCTGACATAAGTACTGGAGGTTCTTTAGGTAGTTCACTCTACCTTCACTACATAACCATAGATTATTTTGTTGGTAACTAGTGCACCTTGCACTTTTGCAGCATACCCATCACTACAAAGTATTTTTATATCTACAGAAACTTGAGACATACCACAAATCCAGCGTGCTCTAGAATCTAAGAATGAATCTTCCTTTCCGACACAATCAGGGTGATACGCTTTAATACAGTTCCTGGAAATATTACAAAATCACCACCGTCAGACAAAACTAACACTAACAGGGCACCAGATACAATAACAAATGCATATGTTATGATAACATAGATCTTTTACGGTTCAAAGGAAAAAGGAAACCTTGGCAATTCGAAGATGAGAAACCAAATAGATGCTTTTTCCTTAACTATAGTCACCAGTCTAACTCAAATAAGATCGTTAATAGGGAAGGAGGGAGCAGATCAAGTAAAGGTTAACACTTGTACTATAAAAGAAGTCTTTTGAAGAGTAGTTATACCAAAACTAGAAGTGAATCTTAGATATGCACTATGCAATTAAAATGGATAACGAACCCATGACGGTCCAAAAGCGTTATAGGTTATAACGAGATATATATGCATACAACGGAATATTTTTTTTAAATATATTTTATACCCCCACTAAGTATTAATGTATTATAGTCATAAAAGTAAATCATGTTCATTAAATTCAAAAACATCAAAAAATAAATAAATAAATAAAAATCTTCCCTTCGTATGAGAGTGAGATCGCAAAAGAGTGCAATCAACACTTCGTCTTCTTCCCTTCTTCTTTTCTTGTTCCCTGTCGACCGACGAGGTCTTATTATCTGTAGATCGGTGATGGAAAGCTCTTGTCCTTCTTTCCTCTAAGTTTAGGGTTCTAGTTCAATCGAGAATGAAATGGGTGAATTATTTCTTTTTAAATGTATTAGAACAAATTCTCGATAACGGGTGTTATATCAGAGCCATGATACCAAAACGTGATAACGTCAAAACATAACGGCTCACCCCGTTAAGCGTTATACCGAAGTTATATCAGCGTTATAACGTCATTTTAACTGCATAGGATATGCACATATTATCCATCTCACCTTTACCACCAGTGTCTATTCTGCAAAGAAAAAACCCTAGGAATTCCAAATTAATATGGCCATGTTTTCTCAAAGTCAGATTTTCGTTTTCGCTTCAACATTTATTTAATAAGTTTGGATTGCCAATCATCACTCAAAATTTACACAGCAACGAGAATGCTCACTCTAGAACTAGTATTTCTTGTTGAAAATACTGCATCAAGAAACAAGGTTATCCGAAAGGATCACAAAATTGTCAAAGCCCACTGACAGGAATGATGACAACTCCATGTTCCAAATTGTGGTGGTTGAATGGTTAAATATTTCACTATTCTTCCATCCAAAGGGATACACAAATGCCATAAGAAGTCGTCATCCAGAATGGTTCCATGTATGAAAACCCATAAAACTCAATACAACTTTGTTGATAATTCCTGATATCTCAACAAATCGTGATCTACTTTGGTTAGTAGGAGTTGTTAGGAGTTTTGGGGAGATATTGCCACTAAAGTTGAAATATCAGCATGTTAATTTTCCAATGGTGAAAACAACATTACAAACCTTGTTGTATGCGCCTCTAATCCACATTCAAAGATTTCAACGTAAACATGAAAGACGTGCTTTAATGAGGACTTGTCATGTTTATATTTAGGAAATTAGAATTTCATCCACTCGCATTGGGATTGTTGGAATTGCCAATAGGCCTCCCACATCCCTACTCGATCGCACAAAACTCCATATCGAGAAGAAAAAAAAAAAACAATTACAAGAATCCAACCACCACACCTACCCTATCTCACCTCTTGTTCAAAATACAAAAACCATGTTGAGAGCTACACACCTATGTAATTAAATAGTTAATCGGACCCTAATCGATTCAGGAGTGATATATGAGGTTATTGGAATTAATCAAAATTAACCTAAACTAATTGGCTTACATTTTATACACATATTTTTCCTATTCTATAATATGTTTACTACAATTTTTTTAATTCATGTATATTGAAGTAGTAGACATTACATAGCACAATTTATGGCAATTTATAACAAAATTAAAATTCAATGTTAGATAAAAATGCATTTCCATTATTCTTTAGCTTAGCTTGTTATTTTCATTTGGTCATTTTTATCTCTTCTTAGATTATATATATATATATATATATCTTTTTTATCTTTTTTTTTCTTTCTCTTAAACCTTTTCACACACTTGTTATTGCCTTATGGCTTAGAGTATCCATGAGGTAAGGCAAAACTAGAAAATTAACATCAATTTTTTCTCGTTTATTTATAACATTTACCGTAGATTGATTAATCGATGATTTTTTAAAGCTAATAATCGTCGATTATTCGGGCTAGAGATTGTTAAAACGATTAATTTGAAAATCGTAACAACCTACTAGCGAGACGAGATTAATCACTTTTTAATAACACAACTACACACCTAAAAAAATCATGATTTAGGAGTCGTATGTATTCCTAAGATATGCAATATCACGTGACACCTAGGTGCTTGCCTAGGAAAGCTAGGCA
The DNA here is from genome assembly GCA_963556465.1 of Berberis vulgaris. Classification (NCBI taxonomy): domain Eukaryota; kingdom Viridiplantae; phylum Streptophyta; class Magnoliopsida; order Ranunculales; family Berberidaceae; genus Berberis; species Berberis vulgaris. Next base: position 73,173,876 of record OY747124.1, on the reverse strand, counting down.
AGGTTTGGGCAAGCTAGGCGAGGCCTAAACGAGACCCTTTGACTACAAACTTTTTTTTAACATTGGCTTGTAGCTTTTGCCCAGGGTGCTAGGACGTGCTCCTCACCTCGCCTCGCCTCGCCTAACTCTTAGGACTACATAGTTCCTAAGAACATGGGTAGTCTTGAATTAGAATTTTAAAGGAGATTAATATAATGTGAAAGGTTTCGATTGTCACTCTACAAAACTGAAAGTTCCTTATGGTTGTGGTGTGGAGTTCGGTAGTGAATCTGATGGTAATTGTTTAGCGGAAGCATGCACAATCTCACACAATCTAGGGTTTAAAAGGGAAAAAAAACCCTCATTACACGTAAATAATAACTACATTGTTTATTCAACTTTAATTAATGCAAAAATGAATTATTACATCAGCCAAAGCCCGTCATTTATAAGATCACAGTCTAACACAAATCCTAATGTACAATTCCCATCATTCTACACATCTCAAAATCATTCTGCTGACCTTAAAAGGACTTGACCTCGAGCTCAACTCAAAGGGTAAAATCCAACCAAGGTAACACGCAATGACCACAAACTTTTTTCTTTGTAATCACTCGTCATGTCAACACTAATTGACACATAAAAGAACAAGTGACCAACTAAATAAATTTTGAGCATCCCTCTATTCATAAGTCATCTCTAAGGTGCCCATACAGTTCATGAAACATAACATAACATAACATGTCCTATTCGAGAACATAACATCTAGCCCAAAAGTGGGAAGAAAAATCACCCAAATCAAAAGATGCACAAGATTGAATTTAGGTACATGTGATGTCCCCCATCATCATCAAAGCCCATTTCCGATATTTTCGGGGTCGGCTATATGGATTTTGGTTATCCAAGCAATGCGGTCTTCCCACATATCCTCGCCTAATCCAAGCTCAATGATATCTTCATTCACCGCCTTCATCCAAGTTTTCAACGGTCGTCCCCTCCGTCTACACCCTCCATGAACTTGCCAATCTAAGAGGAAAAAAAATTTTGATAAGCAAATACGGTTCTGACTCTGCAATTATAAGCAATTCGAACAGGCAAATCACATGCAGTCTCCGTCACAATGTCTTCGTGACACATTAACTTGTTCATCTAGTTGAAAACTGATAAGCAATATGACTTTGATTCTAGCATTTGAAAAATTGATAAGCAATATGATTTTGGTTCTGCAATTACAAGGTTGCTCTCTCATCTTCTTCCTCGGGTAGCCTCTTAACTTATGCCTTTTCTTCAACGTCTCATGCCTATTCCAGCATCCTATGTTGTCTGAAGCTCTGCAACAATGGCGTTGCGACTCATGAAAAAATGTAGTTTCGCTTCGAAAAATTCTCACCTCAAAAGTTTGTGAAATTTCTTAGCGCCGCAATGCAGGGCTTCAGCTCGGGTGCGCCTCCGTTAGGGCAGTAAACAACATATTAACAATTTATATAAGCAATAACTAATAGTTTACTAATACTTTATTTAGTAGTCTAAGATTAACTAATTAGGTCTAATGTAAATACAACTACCGAAAACCTAATTGATGAGCAAACCTCCCTAAATCGACCACGAAAAACACAAGTGTCAACTCCTTATGGTAACACAACTTCCTTTTTTCTTCTTCTACATATTCCTCCTTTCTTAACTCAATAATGTTTAAGATCAAATTCTGAATTCACGTCCCTTCAACTTGATGATGATAAATATGAGATTCATGGCATTGACTTAGAGAATGATGAAGATATTTAAGTGGAAAACTTATGGTTAATAGATTATTAGCTTAGTAGTTTACTAGATTTGGTCTTTCGTTTTAAAACGTTATTTCATAAGAAAACTAAATATCTTGTTTTTGTTATGGGTTGAGTGACATATTGTCCACTTATTAGAGGTATGGCTTATGAATCGAGGTTTATTATTATAATGACTCATGAACGATATGTGATTTACTATTTAATGACTCGTGAACTATATATATAAATATCATTTTTGTCTCAACTTCGCCTCAACTCCATTGTAACTTTCAGGGCTAACAAAGCAGTTGTTAGCACTTCTCCCCACTTCACGCCCTACACAATCTAACCAGCATCTTGAGTTGATTGTATAGTTGTTGGCTAAATGGGCATAATGGTTGGAGTGGTGATTTAAGGCAAGTGACATACGTTCTCGTGGTTGAGTAAAATTGTCATTAAAGTGTTGTGGTGATGGAAAAATGGTTAAAAGGTTGACGAGCACGAAAATGGGGGTGGTACGCACTCATTTGAGAGTTATGATGTGCTAGACAATAGACACGTTCATAATGAGGTGGAACACTACTGATACGTAACAAATAACTTCCATAAGACACTATTTGTGGTGATGCTTACTCCCCATTTTCCTTTTCCTTTTTAAAGAACTATAGAGTGCGCTCACCAAATTTGGGATGCAAATATTAGTGGGTGTATAGACCACTGAACAGGGCAATACTTAACGGACAGGCTTTCTAGGCCTTTTCTGCAATTTCATTAACTTAGGGAGGTATTTGCAATTACCTGCAAAACTGAGGTTGATAAATAATCCCAAAACATAGACGTGTTTCTTCCCCAGCACGAGAAAAACTTTGCTTCAGAGTTCCAAAGATATGAAAATTCTCATACAGGGAACAAAGTGAAATCAATGGACGGTTTTCAACAACCTCTTCTTTGGTCCAGTGTGGTCTGCTTGTGGCAGTTGTTTGTCCAATGAGTAACTTGGTCACAACATGGATTCTTCATTGAATGAATAGATCTTCTCCTTTCACTGCAACTGGTTGTGGGATTAAGTCCTTTTGTAATGTTACTGATTGTGGTGGTGACAAGAAAATACAAGGTGCTTCAAGGTAAAGCATTAGATGCGATTGTTGTTTGACGATTGTTTTCTTTTCTAATACCCCTTAATTTTTTGACCTGTTTGTGTGCAATTCATTCAATTTGGGGAGCTTTTGTGATTTGTATCTTTTAATAGAATTTGCTTGATCGGTTTAATAATAACAATAATAATAATAATAATAATAATAATAATAATAATAAAAGAGTTATGATGGATAATTTGTCAATAATTTCACTAGGTGGCCCATGTTAGCAGCTAAACCCTTTCTGATGGTATTTAGCAATTAGCATGTATATTACTATAGTAGGTGGGTTAGTTTATAGTAATATTATCAACAGGCCTATTTAGCAACAACTGATAATAGTTAGGACATTGATTTTTAATTAGATTTAGGTTAATTCGCTTGCCAAATCAATTAGGAATATTATAAGTAACTAAGTAAGGCAAGGGATTGTACCTTGTTGTTCAGTTCGAATTGTAACTTCAAGAAAACTAAGGTTCTTTACATGAATAAACTAGGGTTTTGTTTTCCTTAGTTCAAATCAAGATTAATTTGTTTACAAAATGTTATCCACTCAGAGCAAGAACACTTCAAAGAGGTTTCGACGAGTGTTTCGAATCACACATGAACAGTTAAAGAGAACAAAACAGGGAGAGGAAGTGAACGCGATGACGTTGTCTCGCCAATCCAAAACAAAAATGAAGAAGGTCGACCAAAGAGCTCCCTCCCCATTGCGGGGCAATGGTGGCACTATTTCGGGGTTTCCGTCGCGATGTTGTTTGCAAATATTGATTTATCTAAGTATTTGTCTTTCAGCTTCTTTCTCTCTTTCTCGCGAAGCTCCGAATAATGATGTTGTTTGGCGGGAACACACTCGATGCACTTGTAGTCGGAAGATTCATAACATGATTATTGATGGACGATCAAGTGAGAACTTGGTATCCAAATTAATGGTGGATACCTTAGGGTTGAAAGAGAAGCCCCTTTTATGTGCCTTTTACAGATCCAAGTAAGAAGGCGAGAGCAACCACGAAATACTTAGTTTATTTCTCTATTGTGCAGTATAAGGATAAGGTTTGGTGTATTGTTATCACGACAAATATGTCATTTTTTGTTAAGGAGATTGTGGCAATTTCGGCGACGATTGATTCATGATAAATATATTAACACTTATAGTTTATCTCAGCGACGATTGATTCATGATAGACATATTAATACTTATAGTTTATCTGATGGTAAAGGACACAAATTTATATTATAGTCACTTCATCCTATATCTGCGAAAAGTTAACCTATAGGGTTGATATGGGAGTACAATAGGTGCAGACCTCTACAGTTCCAGTACAGGAGATCTTTGATGATATGTAGGCGGCAGGTGTGGTCACTTCACCATTTCAATTATTAGAACTGCCCATTTCATTTCATACAAAAAAACTTCTTGCCACATCCAGAGATGTTTGCAGTGAGGGTGGCGGGTCTTTGCCTCCATTGCAAAATATTCAACGTCCTATTAAACTAAAACAGGGAGCATGTATTGAATTAAAACAGGGAGCATGTATCCCTAATAGACCACATTATTGCATAGCCCTTAAGGAACATGAGGAAATGAACTTTTATTCAAAAGCTACATTCAGGAAGTATGTCGCCAAGTGTGGTTCCTACTCTGTTAGTACCTAGGAATGATGGCTATTTTCGTATGTGTGGATTCGCGAGCCATTAATAAGATTATAGTCAAGTACCGTTTTCCAATTCCTAATATGGAAGACATGCTTGAAAATTTGCACGGTGTCATGGTATTTACCAAGCTGGATATTAAGAGTAGCTACCATCATATTTTTATAAGGCTCGAGATGAATGGAAGACAGCCTTTAAGACGAACGAAGGCTTTTATGAGCGGTTAGCCATGCCCTTTGGGTTGTCCAACGCCTCTTCAACTTTTACGTGGGTAATAACACACATTCTACAATCTTTTATTAACAAATTTGTTGTCACTTACTTCGATGACATCCTTATCTTTAGTTGCATAGAGGACAAACACAGAGCATATTTGGACTATTTTAGAAGTTCTGAGATACCGTAAATTTTATTTGAATCTGAAGAAATGTGTTTACATGGTCTCTTTGGTGACTTTTTGGGGTATGTGGTGTCGAGAGGTGGGATGTTTGTTGATCAATCTAAGGTAGTTGTTATTCGAGATTGGCATGTACCCACATGTTCTTCCCAGGCTATGTAGTTAAAACAGAAAATGAACCCTTCGCGGTCCAGGGCCAAGTTACAATTAATCGGGATTAAGCGAGATTAATCGGGATTAAGCGAGATTAATCGGATTTAATCAGTCTTATTTTTTGAACCATATAAATAATTTTTTATGTAGCAATTAATCGGCGAGTTGGATGGGCCAATTTATCAGTCTCACCGATTAATCGCTAATTTATCAATGACTCACCAAATTCTTGTCGATTAATCGGTGACTGCTAAACCAAACCACTAAATGCCCAATTCGTATCGGTCACCCCCTGATAAACGATTTCTCGCCAATTAATCGCCAACTTAGCGGCACATTAACAACACAGTTATCAGGTACGAAGTTTTCATGAGTTGGTCAGTTTTTAATCGCGTTACATCAAGGGATTTAGCTCTATTATGACACCACTGACTGAGCTTATAAAAAAATGTACCATTTCCTTGGACTACTGATTGTCAAACTGCTTTTGATATTATTAAGCTTGAGATTTTTACTGCTCCAGTTCTACCACTGCCAGATTTTGGAAACACCTTTGAGTTATCTTGTTATGCATGTAAGACAGGTGTTGAGGGAGTATCATCACGGGATGGACGACCAGAGACCTTTTATAGTAGGAAATTGCAGAAGTACAGTTGAATTATTCTAAGTATGATGTTGAATTATTTGTTATCCAAACCTTGCGTCACTGGAAAGATTATCTCCTCTATCATGAATTTGTCATTCATTTTGATTATGAAGCTTTTCGTGTCAATAAGTGGATCAACAAAATTCAGAACTTCATCTTCCCTCTAAAGCATGTTAAGGGGGTCTCATAATAGGGTAGCCGATGCGCTCAACCGTCGTGTGCAGATTGTCTGACTATAATGCATACTTCTGTTGACGGGTTTGATGAGTTACCAGCATTGTATGGATCTGACACTTTCTTTGGTTCTGTACATCTTGTTTGTCAGGCTGCGCCCCATTAGTCAAGAAATTTTCTTTTGCACGATGGTTTCTTAATTGTAGTAAGGTGCTTCGTATTTTTGCCTCTCCTATGCGGGAAGGTAATTACTGAGCTTCGTAATGGATGTTTGGGTGGCCACTCAAGTGTCACCAAGATGTTATGTTTGTTAAGCCGCCTTTATGGTGTTCCTCGAAGCATTATGTCTGATCGTGATACGAAGTTTATTGGGGCAATTTTGGAAGACTTTATGACAGCATTGCATTGTTCTTTGTAATTTTCCACTGCATTTCATCGGCAGACAGAGGTTGTTAATAGGAGCCTGATGACATATTACGTTGTTTGGTGAAATGGTGGCTAAACATGGTGGTCCTTGGCCTTCTGTTTTGTCTCATGCAGAGTTTCTCTATAATAATACGGCAAACAAAAGTACGGGCATTCACCTTTCCAGATTGTGCAGGGTTTTCTCCTTTTGTTCCTGTTGATTTGGCACCTGACTAGTATGGGTCGTGTGAGTAGCGACGCAACTGTTAAGCCGCCTTAACAGATGAGTTTGATTTACCAGCAGGTTCGTAGTCGTTTGACTGAAATATAAGATAAACAAAAAGGTGTTGTGGATCACCACAAGAGCTTTGTTTCATTTGAACCAAGTGATTTAGTTATGGTCTTTCAAAAGGATTAGGAGTGGATGGGGAAAGGCTCAAAAATCACGATGAGGCGCATTGGCCCTTTTTCCCTATTGTGCGGCGGATTGGCGATAATGTTTATGAGGTTGATTTTCATAGAGTTTTTTTATGCACCATCCAGTTAACGTTGTTGATCTCATTACGTTCTGTGGTGATGTTTCACCTCCCATTCCACTAGCGCGTCTCTACCTCCACCTCATGTGACAGCTTGGAGAGCATTATTGAGCGCTCTGATGTTAATCCTTCAACAATGTGCGCACGATAACTCGTGGAAGGGATGACCTGCTTTCGATAACTCGTGTATTTCTTACCAGCTTCTATTTTCTAAGGATTCGGAGTTGTTGACTGCATATGTGCGCACGAACTCGAACCGAGGGAGGATGATGGTATTTAGCATGTACATTAATATAGTAGGTGGGTTAGTTTAGCAATACTAGTATTAGTAATATTGTAATTAGCTCATGATAGTTACGATATTGGTTTTCAATTAGGACTTGATCAATCAGTTTACATGATGTTATCTGTTGCACCTAATCTATCAATTTCTTTTGCCAATTTTGGTACGAAATCTCTAGACTAACATCAAACTCACACCAAATCTTACCACATTCTACATTTTCCAAGCAGACTTCTTTGAGCAAGAAACTCCCAATCTTCTTTCCTCTGTCCATGGTGAAAGCCGGAAGAGATGAGCAATCCTCTCCAGCTCACCAGATCGAGGCTAATCAGATAATACATATTTGTTTCGCCTAACCTACATGACTTCCCTCCTATCCTTTCAGCACTTCATCCAAACCTGTTGGAAGCCATCTCTAAATTATCCTCCCCCTTCTCTTGCTGAAGCTCCTAGACGCCTACCAATGCTCAAAAGTTGTTTGCTGGAATGTCTCACAGTTGAAGGCAAACATGGAAAACTCTATTTAGCCCTCAATAAAACATGTCCTTGGTTTACAAAGCCCCTTGCATCCAAGATATTCTGCCTGATAAAGAAGAGGGCCTTTCAGTTGAATTCAGAAGCACCGTTTGGTTGGTTGTTTTGGATACCAAGGTCCCATCACCCGTGGTGAAAGTGCAATTCTTAAACGCTAGAAAATCATAGACTTTGAAATGACAACAGATGGTGAGATCTTTTACTTCAAATAGGAGGCACGCATTGGAGAATGAAACAATGTTCACTAAGAACAAATGCTTCTTCGTCTTGCCTTCGAAAAAATAAGTGGAGTACATTAGAGTCAATTTGACAAACTCTCAGTTAGATTCTGCAGAATTGAGCAGCACTAGACTGCATTGGGACTTTGTTTTCGTGCTAGTTGCTTGTTGGGACTCTGTCTTTTAGCTAGCTGCTAGAGTAACCCAATCTGTATGGGTTACGAGAGAAAGAAATGCTCTAGAATGACTAATGCAAACATAGTTGTGGAGATCGATGGCTAAAGAAGTCTTCCAGAAATCTCAAGTTTAAAATGAAGGACGGTCACGAATTCACCGTTTGTTTAGGATAACTTTGGAATTCTACCCTGTCCACCGAACGCAAAACATTGGACATATTTTAGCTAAAATGTGGAATGTGGAAATAGCAATAAACCTTTCCCAGAGCATAAACAACCTCTATATAAAACCTTCACCGAAAAAAACCAAGAATAATGCCTCCAACCCCAACCTGGAATTTGCTGAACAGATAGGTATATCACAAATTGCTATTCCTAATGTCTCAACCTGTAGGTTAGGCATCCACTCCCAAGTTGATAAGGTGGTCACAGCTCAACCATGTTACTCCGATAGGCAATCATCTGACAGAAATAGATTCCCAGTCCTTGAAGGGTCCAATATGGTTGATAGTTGATGCCATGGAAATGGAAAATAGTAATACAGCAACAATGGGCTTGTGCAACACAAATGAGAATGATTCAGAAGATGAAAAGGCAAATGAGTCCATGAGGAAGGAACTTGCGAAAGTGGTGATTATGAGAATGGAAGCGAGGAAGACAGGAGTGAGGCAGAAGAGGATGTTGCTTCTCAATATGTAGGAAAATACTCACAAGACTATGGAAATTCTGTGAAAAGGTATACAATTTGAAATGGCCAGTCAGAGACAATAAGCTCCCACCAAGTACGTAAAATCAAATCAAGAAAAGACGGGGAAAGTATTCAAGACCAAGTAGGAGCTTCTCTAAAATATAACTGAATTGTATTTTGGAAAGGCTCGTGCTTCCGCTTTGTTCTTTGCATTTTCTCTGACTCTCTTGACTTGTACACTTAAATTTTCAATACCTAAACGAGATTCTTCCGAGTCATTTCAACAAACATGTCGTGTGTTACTTTTGTCGCTCAAAGTTACAACAATTCCAAGGGTATTCATCTTCAATGGCAAAACAAAAACTGAACAGATGATGATAAATAAACAGAAAGAAATGACAAATGGAAATTAGGGAATACCTCTTGTGAACTGAACTTTGGCAAAATTTCTTGCGAGTTGGGACAGAAATCAAAGAATGGGGAAAAAACAGAAAACTATTGAAAAGGTTGTACCCTAGTGCGTGTGGGGGGCACTATCACTGACTCACACTAACCTAAACGTCGCAACGCTGAATTGAGCGACGAAACTTTCGGGTTCAAGGTCGTGACATCTGAACTAGAGCACCGCCTCTCTACATCAGATCTGACGGTTGAAAGACTAAGGACGGTATATCTGCATCGAGATTCGCTCTACAGAACCAACGGCATCCAAGCCTGAAGAAAACATGCAAATGCGGCTTACCCAAAATACCCTTGAAAACACCCCCTTGGCCCTTTTTGCAAGCAACTGAGAGAGAGAGAGAGAGAAACAATAAACAAGTTCCCTCTTCTTTCTTCTCTTTTCTGTATTCTCTCTCCATATTCGTGAGTGAGGTCACCGAAGGTCGTCTTCTTCTTAATTACACACCGCTAACCTGAATGAATGAATCACTACACTGTTGGTGTGGCGATTAACCCTTTCACGCGCTACCATCAGAACCCCCAAATGAAAAACTTGGACAAGTATGCAAAGTTCACAGACCAATTTTGACCAAACCCATTCTCCTGTTTCCTCTCCTCTGTTTTTTCTACCCCAATTGGGAAAGATGAAGAAGAATGCAATATCAAAATTCACCTTCTTTCGAAAACCCCAAAATCCCCTCCTCCCTCCTTGTCATAATTAACATCAACAAAGAAAGAAAGAAAACATTCTCTGATTTTTCTAACAAGGAAGGAATAATCTAAGAAACATAAATACAGTAAGAAGAAGAAGAAATTACTTGTGTTCGCAGACAAGGAGTAAGCCTCCATCTTTGCAAGAAAAGCACCAATCTTCAGAAACTTCATCCTTGTTCACGATCGCCTTTCTTCTACCTCTACCCATTGTCTCAGACAGAGAGAACTTCAACGCCAAATGTGTTGCTGATTTGCAGAAATCATGGCTTCATCGAACTTGACAATTGAGAGATTGGGTTAATGGGATTGAAGTTTAATGAGATTTAACAAGGGTGGTGGTCGTCCGTCTTCATTAATTAACTACAAAAAGAGAGAGATGATTGATAGTTTTATTGATTTGGCTGTTGGCTGGACTCGGAGATTTTATTTGATTCGGGAGTGGAGTGTGGAGTGGCTTGTTTGGGTTGTACGGTTCAAGTTGGAAACCCGAGGGCTTCTCTCTTAAGGAGGACATAAGGACAATTTCGGCTTCGATTTCTGGTATGTTGGGAGGGCAATTTTGGAAGAAGATATTGTTGAATGTAACATGCGACTTGACCGTCAAACTTTGTAACGCCGAAAAACCATCATTGCCATTGACCATTTGACCACCGAGTCATGGTGACACATGGTAACACTATCATCTGATTTACAGTTGCTAAATGTACTTCGGACTTAACCGCTGTATCAGCGTTCACTCAGTCGTATACTTTTCATATAGTGCATACTCGTGTGGTTAGTAATTAAGGACCATCTACTAATAAAACAAAAATAATTAAGAGATAATCTCACTAAATTGAGTATTATAAATTACAAAAAATTGGTACAAATTAAAAAAATTGGTACAAATTAAATTTACATGAAAGTTGTCAACAACTCATGAACTAAACTAATCTGGACAATCTTCATGTGACTTCTTTAATCATTAAATGGCCCAGCTTAACCCAACTATGGTGAAAGATGGAGGTCCAAGTCCAGCCAACCATTGGAGGGCATTGGCGAAATTCCAAATATTAGAAAATGATCAAGAATAAAAAATAAAAAAAAGTATTAAATTTTTTACTAGTAAGACAAATGTATCCCTTTTAATGTTCATATACTATTGGTTTGTACCCTTAAATAGTTAAAAATGTGGAGGGTAATGGCTTCATTCGAATAGAAGAAAGTTGATAGAAAAGTCAACAATAACCGCTAAGGAAATTTTTTATTTGCCATTGATCACTAGTCATACAATATTGATTTTTTTTTCTGTGAATAGTAAGATTTGCGGAAGGCTTTTTTAGGCAATCCAAAATATTAACATCTTCAACTCAACCACTCTTGATTTGCAATTATAAAGTAAATTTTTTTTAAAACAAATTAAAGGTCTCCGCCTACAAAGAAATATAGGATGTAAATAGCATGATGAGGTTTGTTAAAATCTAATGGGTTAAATGATATCGTAATGGGCTATTGTGATCGTTGGGCTAAGTTGAGTAGTTGGGTTTAATAACTTGATATTGGTGGCTTTGAAGTGCATGTGGAGGGCGTTTTCAAAATTTGGAAAGACACGCGATTCCCGCTATGGATCAAGATATTTGGTATCCCCACATGCTTGGAGAATCATTCAAGCATGGGTCATTATAATTGGTATCGGAGCCTAGGAGGCTTTGTTAAAAAATGATGAGATTATGACACCTCGACTCTCGATGACGTAGAAGATGCCAATGTGCTAAAAAGGCGCAGAGCCGGACAAGTGGTGATGGTTGCATCAGTTGTTGTCCCACACACTTAAATTTTTGCTTCATAGTATGTCATTACATTTGGTATTAGAACCGGTGATGGCTCAATTCTAAAGTGGTGTGACTGTGACACATTGTTGAAAATGTGCTAGCTCAATGAGTAGTAATGGTTGTGTTTGGAGGTATGCTGGAAAGACGCCTAACTGATCGATCTCAAATCATACCACATGCGCACAATTATTTATTGAGTTAGATTAAAGTACGGGTGAATCCAACAAGGAAAGCTATAAAATTAGATAACTAATCTTCAAATCTATTTTTAAACTTAACCTAATTAGAAAATAAGTGATTGGTAAAGTGTTTGAACTAAAAGCTAATGTGAAATGCTAAGTAAATGAGATAAAACCGAGTATTGAGATACATAGGGCTTTGGAGATCACCACAATGGGTTGATGACTTTCTTAGGCTAATCTCAAGTTTATGTTATTCCAAATCTTAACCCATTCTTAGGTTGGTTCTCACCTTACCTAAGGATAGAAAATACGACAATTAAATTCGTATACTCAAACCAAATGAGTAATCATTTCTAAGCATGATCTGAAAGCATAAATGAAACCCATACTTTAATGAAACACCTATTATTTAGCAAATCATGTATAAACCTTATACTACGAGTATACTTAAAACATTAACAGGTGGGTTTGTTTGACTCATATATAGTCAATATATCTTTAATTAATCTATGACTTTCAGAAGGCAATGACTATTTGACACCACCAACTCCCCACTTTGACTCCACCACCCCCACCTTTTTGTCCCACAAACCACCACCTTTTTTTTTCCTCCATAGAACAACAACAATAGCAGCAGCGTCAATGTCAATGTCATTGCTTCTCTATCGCCTACCACACTGTCGACGTTGCTCACTTTTTTTTCTCCTTCGATCTTGCTCTAACCTTTGACGTAGAGGTTGGAGCGAGATTGAAAATTTTTTGGGTCCAAATTGTGAGAGTGAATCGCAAGCCTCATTGTGAGGCCCAAATTTTGAAAAAAAATGGGAGAGGAAAGAGGAGAAGAATAAAAAGAAATTAGGAAGAGGAGCTCTGAAATGAAGCAGGCGAATCATGGAGGGGCGTTGGCAACAAGGGTCGTGGCTAGGTGGGGCGGGGCGTTGGACAGCAGCTACGCTGCTACTCTTGTTGTTGTACTGTTGAGAAGAAAAACAAAAATAAGGGAAAAAATGAAAGAAATAAGAAAGAATAAGAGAGCGGATAAGCGATAGCAAGGGCGGTGGAGGTTATCTTGTTGTTGCTCTTGTTATTCTTGATTGTAGAGGGAGAGAGAAAAAATATAAGAGAAAAAAAAGGTTTTCACCTTGTATTAGTGGTGTCATTTCGTAGGTTCAGAAAAAGAGGGTGATGATGTCAAAAAGGGGAATTGGTGGTGTCAAACAATAAGTGCCCTTTTAGAAAAATGAAAATAAAAACAAAATATGTATTGATGATTCAAAATAAATAAATAACATGGTAGTAAACCTTACAAATGAAAATAAATATGCCTTTATAATAAATGAAAATAAATATGTAAACCTTAGGTTTCTCATGGGAATAAAATATGTAAACCTTAGGTTTCTCATGAAAATAAATATGTAAACCTTAGGTTTCTCATGGGAATAAAATAAATAACATGGTAGTAAACCTTACAAATGAAAATTTCAAATCTCTACAACATTTTAACACTTTGATTCACAACTCTTGCATGATATTTGCATGAAATGGATGTGCCTTTATAATAGTGATATGCTATTAAGCTGGGTGGCAACAAGCGATTTAGCCTCAAAATTTGACCAAGGTAATGAACTTAAGGTGAATGTATAATATGCATAGTAAATTTGAAGGCCCATGAGTTTGTAACTAGGGTTATGGATACCGCTACCATGTATCACACTTTTGTGAAAATTAGACATGTGGGCGAATATATGTAGCACTTCAACAAATCAATCTCCTATTCAACCAACCCCGCATATATGTAATCAAGCTCATCTTGTAAACACCACTTTATTGGTCTATCAAACTCATTGTCAGTTGAATAATATTCAACTGACAGTCTTTAGAGTCTTTTTAAATACTATTGATTTAGCTCGAAGTTCTGGTCGCCTAAAGCTCCAAACAAATCAACACTTCTTTTTTCTAGTTTGTTTTTATTCATTTCTTTTCAATTTACGTGCAAGATTCTAAAGAAAATACAAGTAAAATGGTTCGTAGGGGTTATTATCCTATTCACTAAGGGTGTGCTTGGTTGGATGGAATCCTATGCCATGGGAATCCATGAGGGGACCCCTATATTTTAGGCTAAATTGATGTATCACTTCACATTCACCATTTAATTTTGTGATCAATGGTGAGAATGACAGTCCGATGAACATGAGAATCTCACTCCTTAATTCCCCAAGGCATGTGATTCTCATGTTCATGTGACTTTCATTCCCACCATTGATCGCAAAATCAAATGGTGGATGTGGAGTGATACCTCAAATTAGCATAAAATATAGAGGTCCCCTCATGAATTCCCATGGCATAGGATTCCATGCAACCAAACACACCCTAAGTTAAAAGGATATCAAGTTCACATTTTTAAAAACACTTTCAAAGACCAAATAAAATAAAGAATGGTGAAAAAAGGGAAATGGTAAAACTAAGGTTTGGATAAAGGGAGATAATATATTTTTTATTTTTTAATCTGATTTATTTTTTAAACAAAAGTTTGATTAAAAATTAAGGATGAAAGTTACTCAACAAATGTAACCAATTCAAAAAAGTCTCAAGGATTGGAGAATCTACCGTTTAGCTTTTATAGAAATTAGTTTTTGTAACACGTTTTAATATTTTTAAAAACACTTGCATAAATTCTTTTAATTTTTAATTAAAGACAAATGCTCAAAAGAAAGTTCTTTTCTATGTTAGAATTTAACTTACACTTTCAATTATAAAAGAAACTCATGACCATCGTTAATCCACCCTTATTTCGATGACGATTTTTCAATGAATGGTTATAATTCACAAAAAACTGAAAAACTATAAATTAAAAAAACAAATATAATTCTTTTTTCCAAGTTCTTATTTTCATTTCGCATAATCATTCGTTGTCCATTTTTTGATTTGACAACTTTGATTCATTGGTTGAATATAGGATTACTATAAATTATACAAGTTTTATTATTTTTTTGTGTTAAAAAAAAAAATCTACATCACTCAAGAAAGTTTCATCTTGTCTCCTTGAGATGAGAGGTTTAGCCTACAGTTGTCTTTATGATGAATTGTTCTAAGAATAATTTGTAGAGGTAGGAAGGGAAAAGAAGGAGTATACTCAAATAAATTAAAATATAAACTAATGCATAAAATAAAAACAATGGAAGTAAAAAGAATTAACTTTTGCATTAAAAACTAAAAACTTACACGTAATAACCTTGACTTGAATCAAAGCTTTAACAAATGAATGAAATACAATAACTAATCTAAGTTATGCTAAGATATGAAATATATGAGATGAATTAGATATGAGATGAATGAGATGCCCTTCTCCAAGAGTTTAAGAGCCTATTTATAATGTTAGACTCCAAAGCTAGAAATGAGAAGAAGAAGAAAAATCTCACAAATCACTTGAGTATGCTCCAAATCATATAAAATTAATGGAGTCATAATTAGAGATAATACGTCAAGATAATTCTAATTGGAGGTAGATACATTTGCATATGTGTGTGCATTGTGGGACAAAACTCAATATAATAGAATATTATTTGATTTGATGCTTTATTTGCCTTGGAATATGCTTTGAATGTATGTTTTATTTGCCTTGATGATTGCATGATCCACACTTGAAGTTCTTATCTTGAAACTTGCCAATGTCTCTGTCATAAATCACCACTAATTGAAATCAAATCTTGACTTCCATAATATGGTCTTGAAATGAAACTTTTGATCCACATGTGCCACGAACATGCTCAAATGCCTCAAATTTCGTACTTCTCATTGATTTCATAATTTCTCTAATTGCTCATTATTATGCAAATTTATGGTAGAATTGTCTTGAATTTCATGCACTTCTCGATTTGCTGCCAAAGTTATGATAATAATCAAATTAGAGATAAATAGAGACATTTAACTAAATTTAAGTACAACTAGAGACTAATAAAAAGCTAAATGAGACATAAAATCAATGTTTTGGGTGCTTTCTTCCCACAAGTACCTATATAAATAAAGTTGAACTCGATGTTTTACAGCACGAGCCTTGATTAAACTGGGCATATTCTATTGATGCGTCTTGAGCTCCAAATAGTAGAACTTCCCTTGGCACAAGCATATCATATCTATACATCCCACTGCAAATTGCCTATGCAATATTGCAAAGATAGGGAATTTTCTTGTCACTCCAAAAATTTTCAATTGATGGGAATGCTTTCACTATTGGAAAAATGCAATTTAGGGACGACCACATACTCTGCCTAAGCTGTTTTGGCATGGCTCAAAGTCGCGCTCCTATGAATGTGGACTAAATATTTCGGCATGGTTGTAGTCCATGACTAATAAATGTAGGCATAACTTGTTTAACTCCACCAACCGCCTGAACTAAGCACTTGTGCATGGTGTTAGCTCGATTTTAAACCTCAGGCATATACAAAAATCGAGCAAAAAAGCATGCCCCAACTATGTTATCAACTTGCCACGTGTTGGTTTTTGGTATAAGCCATGCCATAATTTTAACCATGTTTTCTGGGCCTGATTTTCAGCCCCCACCGCTCAATTAGTAATTTTTTTCTTTCTTATGCTCCAACACCTGAGTAAACATACCAAAAGTATATAACACAAAGTGTTTAGATAGGTGAAGCGGAAAACTAGTTGTAGTCAACTTCTCTAGAGTTGCAATATCGTTTCCAAAGTGTTTGTGAGTCCATCCTTTGAACAAAGAACTCAAATTTTTTCAAAGATAAAATTGTTTTTGAAAAGAGACTATTCATTGTCCTATTGTTTCGTTCATCAGATCTTAGGCACTTTCATATCTTCATCTTAGTCTCTTATGGGGAGTAATGATATTGACACCTATTTGTGTGTTGTCACCCCACAATATTATTACATTGTTACATGAACCTGTTGTTTTACTAACATCTTTCAGGCACCACCAACTCTCATTGGTCTCAACTAAGTTACCTTTCTTCTTTCCATTTGTAGATGACATGTGTCCTATGCCACACGCCCCTTAGTGCTAAACATTCTTCTTCACCTCAAAATGGTTATGTGCTCAGACAACTCAAATCCCTCATGAACCCATGCTCATGCTGACCAGTTGTTGTACCTGGCCTGACCATCATGTGACGTTCGTAATTTTATGCACAAACAAGTGCACTGATTTATTGTTTTAAAGTTTGGTTAGATGGGAAGAAGTGTCTCAAATATATGGATTCATTAGTTCATACCTCACAAATGACAGTGTATGGAATAGATTTTCATGATTTTCTTCTTGCATGGAATTTTTGTTCTAATATACTAATTAATATGTTTGCACTAAAAGAATTCTTGCAAACCTACAAGCACACACTAAGTGGATGAAGATTACCATTCAATACTTTTTACTTGTCAGATCCTTCAATTATGAGATACTAGCAAGGCCTACACAATCTCTACATCTATAACGAGAATTCACTCTAATGAACAATTTGGGTGTCTTCAACCTGATTTTCAGGTTTAAAAAATGACCTCCTAATTCTATCATATTTACAAGAAAAAGCAAAAAATGGATAAAAGGGACAAAGGGTGTTCGTGTCTTAAAAAAAACACTATTACACACACACACACACACACACACACACACATATATATATATATATAATTATTTACAATTTTTCCCTATCAAATTTAGATTATTTACAATCAAAACCCAACCCCTCTAAATATTAATTGATTATACTTAAGCCCCTACCATAATTTATTTAAAGCCTTCCAATTATTTGTAAATTATAAAAAAGACCATTACATCTAACTTTTGGATTTTCCATTTTGCCCCTAACAATTCATACCTTTACAATCAAAACCAGCCTCTCTCAAGCATTGATTAATTATACCTATGCCCTTAGCATAAATTA
Source organism: Berberis vulgaris (assembly GCA_963556465.1). Taxonomy (NCBI): domain Eukaryota; kingdom Viridiplantae; phylum Streptophyta; class Magnoliopsida; order Ranunculales; family Berberidaceae; genus Berberis; species Berberis vulgaris. Next base: position 73,156,081 of record OY747124.1, on the reverse strand, counting down.
TTTGAAACACCTTATTTATTTATAAACTATACATAAGCCCTTAAAATTATATATAATTATTTTCTTTAGAAATTCAATAATAATTTTTTGGGTTTTTTTGAGTTTGACACTCATTAGTTTATACCTATTAGAGTTTGACTCTCGTTTTGAAAACTAGTTGAGTCTAACACTTGTTTTCTAACGGAACTGTCAAGCCTGTCATAGCCTAGTCAAGACTAATTTTTGGACCATTTTGGTCTTATATTGGATTAATTTAATTTAATTTTTTGAATCCTAAAATTCAAAATTGCCCCCACCCCTCCTTTCTTCTCTATTCTTTCTCCATGCAGTTTTTTTTTCAATGACACCTTCTCCCTCATATACAGTAGCTTCAGTTTCTATTATAATATATCAAAGCTTTATCAGATTAAGCATCAAAATCAAAGTTGAGACCTAAGCTATAGTATCTGGCCTAAATGGCTCTCAAGTCTGATTGTTGTCAATTATATTTTTAATTGTTCACTTCCTTTTGGTTTAAATGGTCAGATGATTTATTTACTATAATTGTTTTACATGTACCAACAGGTTGATGGTTAATCCATTTCCATTTAGAAGACCACACAAGTTGGGGATTGAAGATGGCTTGGATCAAACAGGTGTATGGTTCATGCATTGCCATTTATATTTGTTTTGTGCCAAACCCATGATAATAGTGGTGAATGAGACACAATCTCTACTTGGAATTTTCTCAAAAACTGATGTGCTTCTTCTAATCGACTCAGCTTCCAACAATCATTATATTCCAAGAAGTTGTATCCAACAAGAAACATGAATTGAACATGGAACTAGCTGTTTCAATACGACTACACTTCACATAAAGGTTAATAAAGCTATTATGAAGGAATATGTTGGATTCAAGGCTTAATTTCAAAACAAGAGAATGGATTTGTTTGCCTTGACAAACAGAAAGTAGGGATGTACATGCCTTTGCCGAAACCAGTGCATACTCGCAAGTGGGGTTCTTCTGATTCCTTTGGCTTTCAAAGAACAAATAGAGATAAGTCTTGAAAATGATTTGGAGGTGGAGAATAGCTCTTCCTTGATATGCTCGAAACCCATTTTCGATTGGATGGTAAAACTGAGGTAGAAGGTATTGGAAAGTGAAGAAGCCTAATGAATCTAACGACATGAATCGTGAGATAAGAACATGAGAGTTGGTGGTGGTGATGATTAGAGTGGCGGTTTTGAGGTGTCTCCATGTGTGAAATCGGTGGTGGCAATGGTAGTGGGGTTCTTGCTGACAGAGAGAAGAAGAATTGCAGAGAGATAGAGGAGAGAAGAAAATAGGGTTGGGGGCAAAATGATCCAAAAATTAGTCTGGACTAGTCAATGATGTGGACTTAACGGTTCCATCAGAGAACGAGTGTTAGACTCAATTAGTTTTCAAAACGAGGGCCAAATTCTAATAGGTACAAACTAATGAGTGCTAAACTAAAAAAAACCCTAATTTTTTCTTATTATTGAATTGTTGTAATAAAATAAAAAAAAGTATTGAATATCCGTGCACATAGGGCGCATCAACACCCTAGTATGTAATAATTGCTTCTCTAGAGTCAGAAAAGCTTAAAAATATGTTATTGTAAGTTGCAGTTCCTTTTAGAAGGTGTTGTATAGATCTAGTTTATTCCTATTGCGTTCTAGAACACATATGAAGTATGTAGCCCTCATGGGAATTTCATAGGAATGTCAGATCATGTGACTCCTATGAATCCTCCAAAGAGAAATAAAACCCATTTATGCAACCTTAAATGACAACAACGGTGTGTGTTCCTTTAAGTTTGTTGTGTGTCATCGATATGAATAATGACCTAGCAATATGCAGTGTTCAAAGTCACTATGACATTAGGTTTACTATATATCAAATAGGCATGTCTGCTACATCACAAAGGCACATCTCATTGGTTACTGAGCGAGTCTCACTATACAATCTTATATAAGTCAAAAGGAAGCAAGCAAGCATGCACGCGGGCATGTATTTATTGTTTTATATGAAAGTCATTTGTTGCACATTGATGGGTAGCAATCATCACACGAGCCACCGAAAGCTTTCTGAGCAAGGAATACATTTGCAGCTTGAGTTGTGTGGAAGGCATCCCAGAAGATGTATTGGTTCTAGTTTGGGCAAGGAGCTGCAAATGTTAGGCATGTTATTTGGCCTTGGTCCTTCCTATGCTACAACACCCACGATCCCTCACTATGAACCCATATGCATGAGGGTTATTATGTCTCCAACTTCACAATAAGTATTCTTATACATAAAGGTTGCACTCGGGTGGTTGGCATTCAGTTGATCCACAAGTGAAAGGAGGCTTTCATTGAACGTACCCAGAATCTGGTTCGCATATTCTACACACCTCCTGGGTGGGGCCTGTCCTGTTGCTAATTGGATTTGAATGCCACTACACCAAATTGACATATTTGTAATAACCCCCAAAAAAGTATCACTATGCTATAACAGTTCACCAAACAGTTTCACAAATGAAGTGATACAATAACTGGATCACCATAAATACTATGGCGCTGCAGTGATACTATTCATGGTAATCCAATTTATTGTATTACTTTATTTGTGAAATTGTTTTTCAAAATTTTGCCTAAATTTAATTTTGACTTGATTTGTTTGGTGGACTTTTACATTACAAAAGTGACACTCTTTGGGGGTTGTTATAAAACTGCCCATTTGGTGTAGTGTGCATCCAAGAGGGCCTATTCCTGCCTTGAAGAACTTCCTCAGTCCTACATTGTATAGTGCTTGTGGAGTGAAGTCATACAAACAATGGAAGGAATTATATCTTTCTAAAAGAATGTTCACAATCACGAGTCGTGCTTGTACAAAGAATGAAGTATACCGAGCAAAATTTGCCTAGTATAGCGGTTGAGAAGGTTGCCATAAGCAGGAGGGTTGTAATAGTAGCTGCTGGGGTACAAGGAAGGCATAAGGTAGTTATTGATGTAACCGTTACTCCGCAAAACCATCACAACTATGGACTTAGCCAAGAATTGGGTTAGATTCCTCTCACCACCTGAGTTCTCAACTGTCCTAATGTGTTTTGAAATTCAAGACCTACTGGCTCAGGGTAACCTTTCTCCCTGCATGTTTCAATTGACACAGTGCAGTGTTTGATCAGTAAGCATAAAAAATAAATGGAGGTAAATTTCAATTTATAGTTTATGCATACATAATGTTGTCCAGTTTCGTCGAGAATGCCTGCTGCTGCTGAAGCATAATTAACTCCACCAAGTATTCTTGATCCAATTGCTGTAGGATGTGCTTAGGCTGGAAGATAACAAACACCTAACTTGTCTCCTGCCAACACAAGACTCACATCAAGTGCCACTAAATTTCTATTTCCAATTGACTGACCTACTTAATTTGTATAGAAAATTTTATTTTCCTAGAGGACTAAAAATAAAATATTTTTTTAGAGATCATAGAAAGTATGGAAGATATAAGATATTAAGAAGCAAAAGCTTTCAAAAATTTCACTGGTTTCAAAGTGTGCATAGCTGTGATGAAGTTATAATGAGTAAAGTTTGTAATATACACAACATAATACATCTGTTACCCTCATCAAAATGCATAAAGAATGAAGCAATAAGTGATTTGATAAATCTTGTGTTTTTAGTTGCTTCTAATATCACTGTCACCTTTCGAGAGTCATGATGATATTACAGAGGAACGTCTTTATCAGAATATTTTTGCTTTTCACTTTAGGCAATTAGCAATAATTTTTCTGTGGACTTCCGGAAGTAGGAGAAAGCTAATTGTAGTTTCAGTACAAACCTTCCACTAGGCCATCCACTAAAATCGATCCCACGACACCCCAAATACAAACATAGCTGGAATCGATCCTCCCAACACCTCACTTGAACAATGGAGGACGATCATCAAAACGACAAAAAATCTCAGGCTTCCATCCACATTTATGATAATTTTCAAGCTTGATTTCTCCATCTCCTTTTGTTTTTCTTCACTTGGTAGTGGTATAGAAACATAGTGAGGAACATACCGAGAACCTTGTTGCGGTTATCCGGGTTTGTCCTTATATAGATAGAGTGAAGAGATAATGGCATGATCCATTTGAAATGGCTAACCAAGTGATTGTATTGGTAATGTGATCAAACCGAGATTTCTAACTTTTCTTTGTGTTTTTCTCCTTGTTTGTTATGACTTTTATGCTTTTTTTTTCGCCTGTTTGTCTGTCTTCTTCTCTGGTTTGAAGAGGTTGTCTCAATGTAGTGTCAAGCTTCACTATGCTACTATCTAGTAGAAATCAATGTGTGATGATAATCTCACAACAAAAATTCAAATCCAAAAAAAAAATATAAAAAAATCAAACACTTTTGAAACTTCTACCCCATCAAATATGCTAAAAAGTAACAGTGAAAAATGAAAGGTCTGAAATATTCTAGATTCTACATAACACATTCAGGCTCCGCTTGGTACACCGTAAAATAATGTATTATGCAAATTGATGCATTTGCATTAGTTTGCAATGCATTATTTTAAGGGTGCATGGTAGTAACTAAGGAAAACCGGTGCAAATTAGACAAGTGATTGTAGGTGGTGTTGTTGATTGTAGTAGTAATTGTTGCAGGGCCATGGTGGCGGTGATTGTGGTTGTGGTTGTGATGATGGCGATTATGAATGTGGGTGATGATGGTGGTGGCACTACAAAAAAAAAGCCCTTTAATAGCGTTTCAAAAACGCTATGGTAGGATACCATAGCGTTTTAGTAACCGCTATGTCTGCCGCCGCTATAATAGACCCTGCGTTTTAAAAACGCTATAGAAAGTTAGCCTTTTATAGCGTTTTAAAAACGCTATGGTAGATCCTTTTATAGCGTTTTAAAAACGCTATGGTAGAATCATACATAGAATTTTTTTTTTTTTTTTTTTTTGCTATCAAATGACTTTTCATTACATCTTATAAGTTTTAGAAGCAGTTCAAGCAAAATTTATAACAGAAGCCAAAGAGAGGAATATATGGAAGACTAGAAGATTTCAACAATCAATTGCTGGAACAGAAATTGTATTGACAATGCTGAAATTGGAATTACAAGATACAACTCGAAAGAGTGAATTACAATGTAATATGAACTGAATGATGTAGGCTGTTCGAGATGCCTTAATCTCCTAAAAGTGAAAGAATATTACCATACATTCCCACTTTATTGGTTTAATGGATGTCGAATCCAGGTTAATCATTTCATAAGATGTAAGGAGAACATCAAACTTTATTCTATCCTGTTTGCTATAACTAACAACATGTCCGCTCTTCTTTTTCTTATGCTTCTTGAACTTGCCTTTTGGGAAAGTAAAATTCATATTCCCTAATGACAGAACGAGCTTGGGAAGACCCAACATACATCACCTGCAGAAAGTTTAGTTCCATTTAGTAAAAGAGGGAGTGGAAGATGTTGTTCCTAGAGAAAAGTTTGACATTGCTATTTAGAATTCTATGCACATACCACATTCATTTGAGGCGCCCATAAAGCAAACTCACGTTCCCAATTGCGCAAAGTTGAAAGTGGAGCAACCACTAGAAAAGGTGAGATGTTTTCCTCGAACAGAGATGCAAGAAAAGCAATACTTTGTATAGTTTTTCCTGCATGAAACAAGAAGTCTCAGCTGATGCATTTTATTAAACTGACCATCAACATACTGAGAAAAAGTAAACCTTGGGAACAGATTCTATCACTGATCAACCAAGGAATTAGGAGGACTCACCAAGACCCATCTCATCAGCAAGGATCACATGCGTCTCCTTAGACCAAGAATACCTCAAGAAATTCAACCCCTCAAGCTGGTAAGGGTGTAGTGAGCCTTCAAAAAATAAAACAAGTGGTAGATAAGTCTCTATCCATATATTATAATGCAAAACTTGAGGATTCTCTGGCCAAAATTTTTTTTGGTTTCCATCAAATACCCTAACATTGCCCTAATGCAAGAATCTTTCTAGAGCTAAAGTTGTCCAAATCCACCATTGTTAAAAAGTTTCTCCAACTTTCTCTCTCTATTTCCAAACTTAGAAACTCCACAAATTTTTAATCTCTCTTAAATTTACCCACTATTTTTTATATTCCAAGTTATCTCGATAAAAATACTATAATATTAATATGTTACAAGATACAAAAATATAAATCTATCTTACTTGAATAACATAAAAGAAAAACTAAAATGAAAAATAACTAGAAATTTCTTTAATATATTTTCATTAAATTTATTTAAAACTTCACGTAGATAACGACCATGCATAAGAACGAGTACAATGAAAGAAAGTGCATGCCCAGGGGATAAAACTACTTCTTTTATCCCTTCAACATATGTGCCCTGCAAAACTTGGCATAATCAAGAACCAATCAGGACCTTATTCTATGGAACAAAAGATATGCAGCAACTGCTTGCACAAACATTTAACTTAATGTTGAAAAGTTATAAAATAAGAATACACAAGTTCATCTTCAAACCTGAGCATCCTCCCTGACACGCAAATTTTGTCCTGTTGGATCAAGCAAGTCATTTATCACCTGAATTGGAATAAAAATAAGCTTCATAATCAGATGAATTTTCTATAGGTTACTAACCTCATTACAATATCAAAATATATATGGCTGTAAACAAAGACCTGAATCTAAAGATTATACAGACACTAAAATATTATACAGACGCGAAAAAATCCAAGGGTCATATGTAAAGACAAAAGTAGTTCTCACTCGCAAAAAGTTTTAGCATAAACGATACATGTTGGTTTAGAAGCAAATATATACACTCCAGACTACTAACCTCATTATAGATCTCAAGATATGACACACGAAGTAAAAACTCTCTTCCAGGAGTCCGCCAGAGATCAAAATAGCCATGTCATTTAAAAGCTTGAAAAAGTTAATATTCATACATAAATAATACAGGTATATGAATGCCTCAAATATCAACTGTCTAGACTTACATCTTGAATTATGTTGAACACATCCTTGATTCCCAAGGGTATAATTCCAGGAGAATTTTGGTCTCCCTACAAACAATCCATATGGAGAAAAAGATATCAGAGGATAGAACCATGCATCCATATTGAGCATTAGATACTTTCCTGCAATCTAAGTATCAAAGCGAATCATAAATGTTTGGGGATCCTTCAAAACCCCCACTCATCCGTATTAAGTGTTAGATATACATATATCAAATTCGAATAAGAAAAAATAAATAATGAAAAAAATTTGAGAAGTATGAAGATTGGGAAGCAAAAAAAACATGTAGATGATACAAGCGTATTAAACATCATGCATGTCTAATAAGATTGGCCATAAGAAGAAAAAAATCAAACAGAACAAAGAAAACACAACACCACCACTACATAACTACAAAAAGGCAACAACTAGAAAATATCAAAATCATGTGCAAGCAACAACAACATTGTGCATATAGGGGATAGGGAACAATGAGTGCACCATGCTTAGTCATTTCCTTTCGGGTCCATAACAAATCAGCCAAGTCAACCAGGAGTCCCAGCTGCCATACATCTCTACGCCCCAACTGTGCCAAAAAAAACAAAGTTTATAAAGCTTTGTTTCTGAGACAGAGCCAAATACACTGTGCATAAAAAACAGCTGCAGTGCAGTCCAGAATATGAACCTTGCTGAGGAAAACAGCACCAGCAGAGCAGCACACACTGCTGAAAATTGCCATCACCAACTTAACATTCCCACTGAAATGAAAGCCATAACTAAATCAATCACAAAATGAATACAAGAACCTGAATCATACGAGAAGAAACTCTCCCCTTGGTTGATCCAAACACTTTTTGAGCAAAGTAGTTATGTTATGTTTCATCATCTTAGAACTTGAATCATAGAAGAAAAAAAAAGCAATTGGGAAGGGTTTCTAAGAAAAAACCACCTTCTCAAGCATCCTTATCTACCAAAATCCCTGAGACCAAAATCTAGATATAAAAACACAACCAACATAACAAATATTCAAAAAAATATATATATATATATATTCATGAAAAATCAGTTGTCTTAGTCTTATGAAAAATAGATAGGGATGGATAGAAGTGTGGTGTGTGGGGCAAGTGAGTGAAGTAATGAACAAAGATAAGGTTGGTAGAGTTGTTTGAAAAAATTAACTCACCCAAGCACATAAATGTCAGCTGGAGCAGGTGTTCTTAACCAATCTCTCAAGTTTAGGCCTTCATGGGGTGATTTTCCTCCGGCATTCCAAGTCCCTACAAACATGCTAGAAATGAAAAGAAAAGATACATATCAATTAAGAACAAATTACAAAATTAGGGTTTTCTTCGAACGAACAATTTAATTAGATCAAGTCACAACATGGATTTGTAAGAAAGTTTTAGATTATCACTATAGCTATAGGCATAATCATGTCATCCTTGTGTTGATCATGTTCGTAATCTTATCAATCAACGACCATATAGTTTACTGAATTTTAACAACTATGCGAGTAACTATGGATAGATGTGTACTTCCGAGGATTAGAATGCATAACACGACGCCTAATTAGAGGCACAAGTTCTAAAACCAGTTAGCATCAAACAAGTTCTTATTCTAACTCTGAATAGTAGTATCATGTATATGAACCTGCCAACAATCAAATCTTTGCAACCTAATTGTTCATCCATAGAATTTGAACGCGGGGTTGATTAATCGACTTTGACTTGAAGGGTCAAGTGGCCTGGCCTAATTCCAAGTCAAATACTATCATCATTCAAAATTTTGGCTATATGTAGGACTCTAGAAAAAGCAATCTCAAGTGTCAACTACGAAGGTGCAACTTCACCCAAACAAAGAACACAGGGCCTACCTTAAGTTCAAATTGTTGGTAAGAGCTGGAGCTTCCGTTTCGAATCTGGGCCTTTTCAAACTCTCTGGAGCCTCCATGAACCAATCTTTCAATCCCGCGTTTTCTGTTTTACCATCAAAAAATGCCTAACAATGAAGAAAATCTGGGGTTTGCATCTCATTATCATAGAAGAAAAGGCAGGCCTGTTTTGAAATGATGCCTAACAATGAAGAAAATCTGGAACCACTGCCGTACAAAACAAGAGACTAAATCAGAACCCATATCTTGTAGGTGTTGAATTCCTAACAAATTAAACACTCAAAACTTACATTTCCAAGAGAATGAATTCTATGTTCAATGAGTACAGAAATGAGCACAAACACAGCGCAAATAGCAGCAACAACCCATATATGTAGGAGTTTCCTCCAATGATTTATCCCCCGCTGCACCCGCCATGGCTACAAAATGGTGTCTCACTCAACAGGACCAGATTGTGCGATCTTTCAATGACAAAATCAAAAGCTGATGAAATATGGTGATCAATACCAAAGAGTTATAACAATGACGATATGGGGAAGAAAAAGAAACTTCCGAAGATTACGCGTTTAGGACTTGTTACAGGAGGAATTAGCTTGAGCCTGTCATGATGCTTAATAACTGTTTGTATCTGACAGAATGAGCTTTGGAGCTTGCTGAATATACTCTGCTTTTGTGCCAAGAGAGGAAATTGAAATAAAAATTTGTAAGCCGGCTATAGAAGTCAAAATGATGATGAGGCCAATGGTCTACATGCAATATAATTTCCACAAACATCAAACACAGTAATGGGAATATTTTAATCACTCATGCTAAGGTGTTTGAATATTTAATCATTCAAACATATGGTGTTGTGTGAACTTTTTTTTTCTTTTTCTTTTTATGATATATATTTGGCTTGGTGAAAAACCCAAAAAAGTGTGTAAAAATAGTTGACTAAAAACTTCAAAAATAAGAAAATGCATTTTTTAGAGCTAATTGGTAAAGGGTGGTATTTGATTTCTTTTTTACACGTTATTCATTGGCATATAGCATGAAGTCAAAATCATTTTTCCCAATCATGGTGGGAACCTAGGCACATAACACATTCAAGTATAATAATATGAACCAATGAATAAACACAAAATCAATAAGTGATTGTTTTTTATCGATTCTTACCTCCTCAATACCAAAATCAACCACATTCTCCTCAAGAGAGCTGACATTGTCAACAATGAATTTGTTGGGGAGAGTAATGCTAGATTTAAAACTTAGTAAAATCACGAGCAAATTAAAGATGCCCAAATCTAAAACTCAGCAACATCAATGAAGTTGAAGATACACAGATCTAAATTATTAACCAAACAACATAAATGCTCGACCTTAGATCGAGAAATGTTGATCAAATGGAAGATCTAGCTTACCCATCATGAGAGTAGACGATGAATTTTAGTTGTTCTTGAAGGAATTGAAAGCAGTGGAAGTGTTGATGCAATCATTGTTGTTATTGCTGAGCTCTGGCGCTGCCACCACCCACAAGAGCGCCCAAAACACCAGGAAGTTGAAGATTTCCATCTTTTCTTCTTCTTTAGATCGATTGATCCAAAGAACAGAGTGGCTATGTTAAATGGGTTTGTGCTCTCTCTGTTTCTAGATTTCCCTCGCTCTCTCCATAGAGCTCTCTCTCCCTAGATCTGGATCTAGATCTCTCGATCTATCTTTCTTCCTGGATCTCCCACGATCTCTCGTTCTCCTTAGATCTCCCTCTCTTTAAACTAAACGTGCTAATTGGTTAGCTCTATTACACATAAACAGATACACAAATGAATGAACTATTTTTTCAATAAATAATTACCTCTCCTTGGCGAATGACAAAATTTACACCCTTGGGAATCTGTTGTTTTGACTCTGCAATCACAACACTCAGATCCTTAACTTGGAGCAGAACTTGTGGAGAAGACTCATCACTTTTACCACTGTCGTTGTCTGTGGGAGAAAGGGCAGGTGCAGAATCGACCGCAAAGAGAGAAAGATGAAAATCTTCAGATGCAGGAGGCTTAACCTTGAACTTCATTGAGAGAGATGGAGAGACTGAATTTGATTCAGAAGATCGATAGAGATGGAGAGAGTGAAGCAGTAGCGTTTTTTATTATTTGCTCACACAAACCAAAAATGAAACCGCGTCCGTGAATTTCAATCCCGCCTTTCTTTTTTAAGTTCCCGCGCTCCTTTGGTTTGTAGCGTTTTCAGTTTTAATTGTCAATGAATGCAGTCAATCATAGCACTTTGGACAAAAACGCTATAAACATATGCTATAAATGAGGACTTTTCTTGTAGTGTGGTGGCGGTCATGGTAGTGGTGATAGTTGTAGTGGCTATGGTGGTTGTGGCGGTGGTAGTAGTGAAGGTGGTGGTGGTTGTGGTGATTATGCCATAGTGGTAGTTATGCTATGATAGTTGTGGTGGTAGTAGTGGTGGTTGTGGTATCATATGGTAGCGGTGATCATGGAGTTGGCGGTGATGGTGGTAGTAGCGGTGGTGGTTATGATGGTTTGGTTATGGTGGTGGCGATGGCAATGGTGGTTGTAGTAGTGGTGGCTATGGTGGTTGTGGTAGCGACAACGACAATGGTGGTGGTGGTTGTGGTGGTGGCGTGCGACGAAAATGATTATGGTGGTAATAGTGAGGTGGTGTTGGTTGTGGTGATTGTGCTATGATAGTTGTAGTGATTATGCTATGATATTTGTGGTGGTGGAAGTAGTGGTTGTTATGTTATGGTGGTCGTGGTGGTGGCACACGAAAACAACAATTATGGTGGTAATAGCGAGGTGGCTTGGTTGTGGTGATTATGCTATGATAGTGGTGGTGGTGGTTGTGGTTATGGTATGGTGGTCGTGGTACTGGCGACGATGGTAGTTGTGAAAGTGATGGTGTTTATGAAGAAGTTGGGAGTACTCGAGGAGATGATGAGAGTTTTGCAAAGTAATGTGGGAGATTTTGTTCCGCATAATTTTTATAACTAGAAAATGCGGAGGTCCTGAATTCAAATTCCAATAACCGTTTTCCATAAAGTCAACCAAGCACCCGAGATTATGTAACCGTCATAAACTTTAGCCTATGCATTCTTTTACCACGTACCAAGCGAAGCCTCAATTGCATTTCGACATCGTCTAATAGGATATGTTGGGTTCTTATTGGTTCTACAGTAATAACTGGTTGACAGTAGGCTTAACTTTGCCTACCACATAAACATTTTGGTTTTCCTTACGGACACACTAGGGGCGTGTTTGTTTTTCATATCTAACCGACATTTAATTAACTGAATCCACAATAAATTCATTTGTTTTTTGTTTTTTTTTTTGTTTTTTTCAAAGCCATGCTTACTTGTTTTTCAGTTGAATTAAGAAAGCTCCACAGGGAAACTAAAAACTAAAGTCAAAATTTATTTTGGAGAAAATATCCTTATCGAGAAGATATATCGGTCCTTGAAAAACTTATATATCTAAGATATATCGACCTTTGAGTATATAAATCGAATAAACTTTGTAAAAATTTGTGGGTCTATAATCAAAGATAACTTTGGATATATGAAATAATTGAGAGATAAATCAAATGTTAAGGATTTCTTGTCAACTTGTCGGTAACTCTTAAGTATGGATAAATCTATAATGTCATATAAATATGTCGGATAAATTGTGAATATCTTAAAAAAGTTATCAAAAGGAATTTTTTTTATTAATTTCCAACATGTTTCATAAACTTAAATCAAAATATCATCAATTACAACATGAATTTTACTTCAACTATTAGCTAAAATATTGTACCTTCTGAAAATAAAATAAAACTCTTGATTTTTGCTTTTAATTGTCATCTGCATTCATATGATATTATTCTTAATTGCACACATGATTACACACTTCGTCAGATGTTCCCTATATTCCAATGGCAAGACATGGACTCTTAGAGGGTGGCACAGACATGGCAAAACATATGTAGGTGGCTTTTTACTAACTTTTTATGAAAACTAGCCTAGCATTTCTTTACAACTTATCATCAACTCTGGATCTCTAGTGACATGAGTAAGTGATTAAACTTTATTGACTATATAAGGCACATCGACAAACATATTGATCGTCAACCTCGCATATGTGCAATTTTAAACAATGGATTAATCATAATGCTTTACAAAGATTTTAGTTTTATAAATATATGAAATGCAATAAGTCTTAGAGGCGACAACATTGTTTTAATATCTATGTAATATAATTTGTCTTAGAGGCAACAACATTATTGAAATCCATGGTGTTGAGTTGGTTGGGGAAAAAAAATTGAGTGCTATTGTTGGAAGCATGCTCCCGATGCTTGGGTTGGGAGTGTTAAGGGTAAATAAAAAAAAATGCTCTCAATGCTTGAGATTTATTATCATGAGAGTGGATGATGCTAGAAAAGACAATAGGGTTATTTCTTAACTTGTCATACTCATCAACTTCATGTAATTTTCCATTCTATTTGCTCAAAAAATCATATGAGCCAACGTGTGTTCACGCGCGCGGATGGGGGGGGGGGGGGGGGGGGTACTAGCTCAACTGGTAGACTTGTGGTGGATGTAATCACATGTCCAGGGTTTGAACCCTGCTGAGGCGTTTAATGGTTCTGGGATCCAATAAAAACCCTGCTCACCTTAAAAAAAATATCATACGAAATGTGGTATGTTTAGTACTTAAACATCATTCTTCAACCTGAACAACATTATAACACCCCATTTTTTCGAGTTCATCTTGTTTTAGGGACTTTGACCAAGTTCGACACTATGTTTGGTGTAACACAAACTAGGTTAAGTGAAAACCTTAGTGTGTTTGGTGCGCTTGAGTATCTATTTGCGTACTTGAACCTAGGAATATAACTAGTGGCCACACTTACAAATTGTTGGGGTGCATGTAGCGTATAGAGTATTTATGTTAGAGATTGTTTTTTTTTCCTCTTATTTTTCTCTCTATCCCTCTTCTTCTTCTTCACTTCTAGAGGGTAGAGAGAGCTGCAACTCTATCCGTGTGGGTTTCATTGGGGTTCAATTAGAATTGAGGCATTTCGAAGCGAATATTACTGAATATTGCAAAGAGGAAGCTTGTGCTTGGCTTGAGCTTCAATTTGGAGGGTTTGGAGTGTTGCATTTTGTTGATCAGGTGAGTAAGACTTGTAATTGTCTATCTTTTGGTGTTTGATCATCCCTCATTAGCTTCATGTTGGTTTATAGCATGAATTGTTGATGATCCTTGTGTTCATGGGTGTAAATATGAATTTGAGTTCATTTTGCATGTTGATCCAGAGTTTGTATGTACATGATTAGGGTATGAGTGAGTGTTTAATTGTTAGAGTTGATGATTTTGAACTTTGATCGGGAAATTCATTTGATTTCTCCATGAATAGCTTAGTATTCTTGTGTTTCGGCATGATTTTGAGTGTGTTGTTTGGATTGGATTAGAATTGGTTATTATGAGTTTCATCATCATCAAAGCCCATTCCCGATACTCTCGGGATCGGCTATATGTATTTTGGTTCTCCAACCAATGCGGTCTTACTTCCCACCACCTTCATCCAAGTTTTCAACGGTCGTCCCCTTCGTCTTCACCCTCCACCAACTTGCCAACCTAGACATTTTCTAATTGGCGCCATGTTTAGTCTCCTTCGCATGGGACCAGACCACATTAAACGTCTTTTTCTAATTTTGTCCTCTATTGGTGTTACACCTAAGTATCTCCTAATTCTTTCATTCCTAATTTTATCCTTACGAGTTTTACCACACATCCATCTTAACATACACATTTCTGTTAATTGTTTATTATGAGTTTATAGTAGTTTAATTAAACACTTTGAAGTGTTCGAGTAGCTGTGACTACCCTAATATTAATTTGAAATGTCAAATTTTTGAGTGGTTTCTGTACCTTGTTTCTTTACAATATTTTGTGTAGTCTTTGAAGCAAGTTTCAAATGGGTATTTGTGAATGTATGAGGTCATATTTTACACCAAAAGTTTCTTTTTCTATCTATTTACTATAGAACTTTGTAAAACATGGTTTCGATTGGTATTGAATGAGTTATGCCCAGAGTTGTAAAAGGGAGTCAAAACTATCGATAGTCAAGGTTAACATGAAATTCTTTGAATTCGGCGCTAAATCTGACTTGAATGCTTTCATTTTAGTAGAACTACTATATATTAGTGGGTTTATCTCTGTGTCTACTTTCTAATGCTTTTTGCGAAGTTACATTTCGATTTTTGTGACGAAAATTCTAGCCTAAATAGTTGCATTTCGAAACACAAGTAATTTGTTTATTCTTACTGATTTCATGTTACTAAATATGTCAATTTAAGCTTCACTGTTTGAGATGATTTCGTTGATTTAGTTGGTGACCCTATTGATTCGTTATGTGAGTAGGGGGGGATGCTTTTATAAAGTTTAGCATGTGGATTTTAATTAATCTTTTGAGTAATGATGGTGGCATTGGTGTGAACTTAAGTGGTGAATTGAAGGGATGAATGTGAAGTGTTGTATATATATAAATGGCAAACATATACAAATATGATACTTGTGAACCGGTTGATGGCTTATTATTATTGTTTAGTATGTGTAAACTTGATATAATGGACAATCTTATGGGTTTTGCTAGGTTAAGTTGCAACTTTGATTTGTTATGTTCAATTACGTGGAATGATGATTATGAACTAGTTATGAAATGATGCATATTATGAATACCATGGAACTAACATTGTGAGCTAATTACTTATGAATTACAATGATATGAGATGAATTATTGTGATAATGAGTGTGTCGGGAGATATGTTAGTAAACCCGACACTGATGATTGGTTGTTGGAGACCCGATGGTATTTATGACTGTGACACGATTGGAAAGCCAATTTGATATTTCAAGTATTGTATTTATAGATTTATTTAATGTTCGACTTGCATCATTTTAGACTATATTTTCCCACAACTCATCCATATGGATATGTATGCTCTTATTTGCATGTTCACCGATTCAACACTAGGAACTATGCAAAACCTTGGTAGGGAGTAACAAGTAGCCTTGAGAACGTGGTTGATTCCCTGATTCCCCACATCCAAAAAAAGGAATTCATGCTAGTAGTTGATGTTGATCACTACTCTGGCCTTGAGGATATATGGGTTGATTCTCGATTCTCATATGAGGCTTCACTCTTCTTCCTAGGTTTAGGTAATAGGAGCAGAAGTCAGGCATGAGAGGAAGAATCTCTCATGGGTTTCATAATAATAGGAGCGTATCCAAGAAAGGAACTCCTACTAGTAGTTGATCACTACCCGGCCTTGAGGACGGTAGGCTTTTATTCGGGTTGAAGGTTTTCCAAATGCACGCTATGACTTATGAAGCACGATCAGTCTTGCGTGGCGACGTGTATGTCCTAGAGGCGACACCTTGCTTGAGAACAAACACGTCCATGGTGGTATCGTTGTGTGTATGGAGGCATATTAGGGTGAGACATGATCGACAAGGCGGACTAAGGTGTGGTTATGGAAAAATATATGATAGGCTCGTGTTGCATTTTATATGTCGCTCACTTGTAATTATTGGTATTTCTATTATATGACTTGTTGACAAGGAGTAAGCCGACTAACAATTTATGCAAGTGCATGGCTTACCTTAAGACACATTTATGAGTTCTTAGCGAGCTCACCCCATTGTTAGTAGATTTCCATTTACCACATACTTCTTGTTTGGGTGATGTATTACTTAGCCTCGTTTTTAGTTGATATTGGATGCATTTAGATCTTCAGTTGTAACTTGAAATAAATGTGATGTTATTTGTACAAAACTAACTAAAGTAGGTAGTCGACATGAGCTGAGCGTTCTTTGTTCCCCTAAGCCATTGTATTACGGTTATTTGACGTGATACGATGGGTTGTTCCCAAATTGCTAAGGTAAGAGTAGAAAGCTCTCTATTATTTTTAGTGAATTTCATATGTGGGTTAGAGTCTTAGAGATATTTGGGAATGAAATATTACAAGTGATGGTTTACTTAGAATCATGAGTAGTGGGGTGGCAAAATTATATTTTCCCAGTATTTGAATGGACATGTCTTGCATGATTAGTAAATGCTACATAATATTGATTATAGTGTCGCGTATAACTGCTAGTTTGTGCATTAAATGGGTAACACGACCCTTAGGGACATAGTGTGTTGTTTGAGAACCTAGAAAGCGTGTTTATGATTTTTTTTTCATATTACACTTTTGCATCTCCTACTTTAATTCCACCTAGACAAATATAAGGGAGGCATGGACTACTAGAGCATTCATGACATTCTAGTCATGATATTATAATTTATAGTTATGGTCTACTCATTCCAGCAAATGTTGACCCATGTTTGTGTGTACTCTTATCGTGGTGCATGGTTGTAAAGTTTTGCAGCAGGCGGAGCTGATGTTCAAGTGTTGATCCATTTAGATCTTCGGTTGTAACTTGAAATAAGTGTGATGTCATTTGTACAAAACTAACTAAAGTAGGTTAGTTGACATGAGCTGAGCGTACTTTGTTCCCCTAAGCCATTGTATTACGGTTATTTGACGTGATACGATGGGTTGTTCTCGAATTGCTAAGGTAAGAGTAGAATGCTATCTATTATTTTTAGTGAATTTCATATGTGGGTTAGAGTCTTAGAGATATTTGGGTATGAAATATTACAAGTGATGATACACCAAAACGATCACATCCCTGAGCCATACACGTGTCATGATGATCTCGAGAAACTATAGGCCCCAACGTCAGCCCAACTCTTATCCGGCCCAAGCGGTTCTAAGCTCACTCAACGAAGTCCACCAAATGAACCCGAACTCTTATAGCTTGCTAAGCCCGCACATCTCACAACTATCCTCAATACTCGTAAGCCCTATTAAGGCAAGTATCTTGAGAATCAGCTTCGGACAGGCAATTATAACAACTCTCCGCTTCCGACTAGGAAGCAAATACTAGAGTACATATTACACAGGAAAACTTCCTCTTACAAATTACCCTCAGATAGGGAACTATCTCCCGCGTATCTAGAAGCACAGGGCTAACAGGGAACTTCCCTTCTGCAACACAACTCCTAATTAGATAAAGATATCCACGAAGATCTTCTTCCTAAATTACTCCTTCGATGGCCTGGTAGAACCAGGACTCCTGCACTAACATGAGGTTGGTAAGCTAAGGTACACTAAAAATTCTCTGTTTACAACATTATGCCTTCCTAAGATCCCTGTCTGACTTTAGCATCGAAGTGCCATCGGCCACCACAACGGTGGTTCGTGGCTCACGTGCGTTACTTCTGCAGATCAGCAGGTCAACGGGATTAGGTCAAACCAGGGAGCGGAAATCGACTGCATCAATTTGATGTCGTCCGTGGGGGCAACCGAGTTCCTAACTTTTCACTAGCATCGTCTTCCCTCAAAACAGAGAGATGGTGACTAGCCCATATGAAAAAGGAAAGCGAGGGGAAGCGTCGGGCGCTCAGCTTGACACCAATTCGCCACCCTCGACAACGCGAGTAATGCACAAACACTGAGTTGGCGCTCCTGGAACAACGACAGTGCCAATGAACCCCGAGCCGAGTATACGATCTTTTCTCGTACACCAGGCTTGGTCAATGATTAAGACACTCGCATCAATGAAGCAAAGGTCCGACGAAACACTAAATACGTATTTAGCCCGCTTTAATAGTGAGTTAACCACCCTCTACGTGTGCGACAACATGATGGCCGTCTCAGCTTTCATTAACAGACTACAGAAAGGAAAGTTCTACCAATTTCTGACACTTGACCTTCAACCAAGCATGGCAGACCTAACGAAGGAAGCGCAGAGCTTCATCGCCCTACGAGAAGAACGGGCAGCGCGAAGAGAAGCCAAATCTAAGGAGCAAGTGGTTAACAGAATATGCGTGCGACATGGAGCCCATTTCGAGTCCAAACTATCCAACAGGTCAAGGAAAAACGCCCTACGAGCTATGAGGATCCAAGTGATACGTGGTGAACAGCAGGTACCACACGATAAAAAACAAGGCCCCTCTGAGCAACTAGTATTTACAAAAAATACCTCCAGGGCATACAGCTCCCGCACAATGATGCCCTCGGGATAACAATTTCTCTGGCGGGCTCGGAGATAAGGAGGTCCTTAGTGGACAAAGGGAGCTCTATGAAAGTCCTGTTTCTCCATACGTTCCGCAACATGCAACTAAAAGAGACAAAATTTACTCCTAATAGTCGTCTGGTGATCGACTTCAACGGCGAAAAATTGTCACCTGTGGGAAAGATACAACTGACCACAACAGTGGTTGAGCAGTCAGCTTGGAAAACCCTGTTTCAAGAGTTTAGAGTGATCGACGCGCCTTCGGCATATAATGCGGTCCTAGGGAGACCCTGGATACACCAGATGGGAACAACGGTTTCCACCCTACATGAGTGCGTCAAGTATCCAATGAACCGAGTGTTAGGTACATTGAAAGGCAATCAGGTAGCTGCTAGGTAGTGCCAATACATGACGACCCCACTGCCTGACGATTATCATTAGTGGTCAGCCCAGCAGCTAGGACGACCCTCCGTTCTATCCAAAGTATAGGGGGAACAACCGACTTCAGACAACGAGGCATCAGTAAGTCCTCAGAGCAGGCCCAATGCCGGACAACCAGATAAAGAAACCATTACGATCTACCTTGATGACCCTCACAATAGCAAGGCCATCCAGATTGGTTCCCGTTTGAACAAAGAATTGGTGAAGCAACTCACGAAGCTATTACAACGTAACCAGGACATATTTGCATCGACAACTTCCCACTCCCCCGTATCGATTAGATCTTGGACGCCACTTCCAGGCACAACTTACTCAGCTTCATGGGCGCCTATTTAGGCTACAATCAAATATTGATGCACCCCCAGATCAAGAGAACTCTTTCATGACAAAAAAGGGAATATACTGCTATAGGGTGATGCCATTCGGCTTAAAGAATGCAGGCGCTACGTACCAACGAATGGTCAATCGGATGTTCAAAGAACAGATTGGCAGGAACATGAAAGTGTACATAGACGACATGCTGTTCAAAAGCCTTCGTAGGCCCGACCACATACAAGATCTCGCCAAAACATTCGACCAACTCAGAAAATATCGGATGATACTCAACCCGCAAAAGTGCACATTTGGAGTCGAGTCTAGGAAATTCCTAGGCTATATAGTGAACAAAAGGGGACTCGAGGCCGACCCAAAATAGATTCAGGCCCTTCTCGACATGAAAGCTTTGGAAAATATCAGAGACGTTTAGAGCCTAACTGGGAGAGTGGCAACACTCAATAGATTCATATCAAAATTTTCCGAAAAATGCCGCCCATTCTTCAAGATACTGAGAGGGAGCAAAGGATTTTCTTGGAACAAAGAGTGCGAACAAGCCTTTAAGAGCTGAAAGCACACATGGGAAGTCCAGAGCTACTCACAAAGCCTACGACAGGGGAAATGTTCTACTTGTCTGTTTCCAAGCACACGGTCAGTTCATCCCTTGTACGAGACGACCGAGAGACTCAGAGACCAAAATATTACATCTGCAAAACCTTTGCAGTAGCGGAAGCACACTACCCGGACCTGGAAAAGTTGGATCTAGCATTGGTCGTATCCTCTAGGAAACTGAGGCCCTACTTTCAGGCCCACTCCATAATGGTCCTGACAAAACATCCACTCCGCTTAGTGTTGCATAAACCCAAGCTATCAAGTAGGATGGTGAAATGGTCGGTGGAGCTTGGACAAATTGACATAAACTACGTTCTAAGAACCGCCATCAAAGCCTAAACGCTGGCAGATTTCATTGCTGAGTTCACTAGCAGACAAGAGCCAAAGGCAGACCACCAACCCTCAGATTTAGATGTCCAAACATGGATTTTGCGCTGCGACGAGTCCTCGACTGGAAAGGCGAGCGAATAAGGGATCACACTTCTCTCACCAAATTGCTCCACCCTCGAAAATGCCGCCAGGTTTGACTTCCCCGCTTCAAACAACGAGGCCGAATACGAAGCCCTCTTGTTCGGCTGAAGCTAGCATTATGGATCGGTATAGATCGGCTAATGGCATACAGCGACTCGAGACTGGTAGTCAACCAGGTCAAATGGGATTTCAACAGCAAGGACCCCCGCATGATAGCCTACCATGACAAAGTACTTGGCATAATGGGCAGGTTCAAGAGCGAGCCATGACAGTAGGGGAAGTGGGAGTCTAGTCAGCGCTAGTCCACTGATGACGACGACTCGCCAAGGGATCTTTGCTCTTCGACATACAATGATCGCCGAACTTACCAAATAAGCTTGGTCAGTTGGCGACTGATGACGGGGGCTTCTGGTGCCCAAAGCCTAGTCTGTTGTGCCCGGGCCACGATGGCCGAGGAAGTGGGAATCTAGTCAACACTAGTTCGCTGATGATGACGATTCGCCAAAGGATCATTGCTCTCCAACAGACAATGATCGCCAAACTTACTAGGTAAGCTTAGTTAGTTCGTGACTGATGACAATGGCTTCTGGTGCCCAAAGCCTAGTCCGCTATGTGCGGGCCACAACGGCCGATGAAGTGGGAGTCTAGTTAGCACTAGTCCGCTGATGATGACGACATGCTAAGGGATCATTGCTTTCCAACAGACATTGATCGCCGAACTTACCAGGTAAGCTTAGTTAGTTTGCGACTGATGACGATGACTTCTGGTGCCCAAAGCCTAGTCCGCTAAACACGGGCCATGACGCCCGAGGAAGTGGGAGCCTAGTCAGCGCTAGTTCGCTGATGACGATGACTCGCCAAGGGATCATTGCTCTCCAACAGACAATGATCACCGAACTTACCAAGTAAGCTTAGTCAGTTCACGACTGATGACGACAACTTCTGGTGCCCAAAGCATAGTTCGCTGTGCGCGGGCCACGACGGTCGAGGAAGTGGGAGTCTAATCACCTGTAGTCCACTGATGACGACGACTCACCAAGGGATCATTGCTTTCCAACAGACAATGATCCCCAAACTTACCAGGTAAGCTTAGTCAGTTCGCGACTGATGACGATGACTTCTAGTGTCCAAAGCCTAGTCCGCTTCGTGCGGGTCATGACGATCGAAGAAGTGGGTGTTTAGTCAGCAATTGTCCACTGACAACTCACCAAGAAGTCATTACAGACAATGACCGAGATAACCTGGTCAACCTTAAACCAATGATGGTTTTTTACACAAGGTCAAGACAACAATCAAAAGTAAAAATATAGTTTGGCTGACAGGCGTTTCGCCCAGTAGTACAAACTCTATATACGAAGCGTCTAAAACAAACACGACAATACGGGACAAAACAACACTTTCATTAAAAAAAATATTTTTCTGTCCAAGGAAGGATGTTACAACCATTGTCAAGGAGAAGCATTCTCCTTAGTAGCTAGTCTTGTGGAGCCAGAGCACTCCCCTCGATGAATCGGCTAGAAAGCAACCCTCCTGTAGCGAGCAAAATCAAAGTCGACGCCAGGATGCTCTCATCTGAGACCTCATACCGGTAAATTCTTCTTCAGTGAAGGATGTCGCGGCCCCAAGGTTTGAGACTGTATCAGAATTTTACAACTGACCATTCAGGGAATCCACCCGATAGAGAGCATCCAAATATGACATCCGCAGGGCCTCAAAGGCCTTCTTCATTACAAGAACCCTTTTGCAAGCCTTGGGGTGTAGCGAAACAGGATTGGATGACTCAAGGGCACGAGTGGTCACTTCAAAACCATGACAACGCAAAGCATCAACACGCGGACCAGCTTCCTCCCCCTCTAGGTTAACAAGGGAAGCTAAATCATTTGGAGGAAAGCCACGACCCCCCGAGGATGCCGCCCGGGCAAATCGAGACATCCCTTGGGGAGATGCCTCCCTGTTAGAGGGTTGCCTCTTCCTTGGAACAGCAACAGGAGACACATTCGCCTCCAAATCAGCAAGCCTAGACAGGCTAGGCAGAGCAACACTTATCTTCCTCTAACGACGTGCGACCACACCCTCAGCCGATGAACCTAGCGCAGGACGAGCACCATGTAAACACCGCAGCAACCCATTGCGCACAACATCGCCTGGCATTATAACATCCTCAATGGATGTCAAAGGGAGCTTGAAAAACTCCCTCTCTATCCGCCTCTCTTCCTCGCTAAGAGATGGAACAACGAACTTCTCTTAAATAGAGAAATAACATTATAACCAACACCATACAAGGGATATACAAAAGTATGCATACATTTGCGACCCAAAAACTCACCAAGATCAAATTAAAAATATCGGGACACTCTACGACTCCCAAGCTTGAAGTACCCAGAATCCACAAAAGCCAAGAACCAATGCTTCTCCCAAGATTCAATGCCATCCGCCGCCAAGCGTAGACAAGGAGGACGGTTCAATATGCAGAGACCCCTGGGATCCAATCGAGCAAATGTCATTTGATGGATCACCGGCGAAGTCAAACAAAGGCCATCATCATGATACCTCAGGAGGATCGCGATCAAAATCTTGAACCCGCTCAAAACCATTTGAGCTGGAGGCATACGAAAATAAACAAATAAGCGTCAAACATCATCTAGCACTTGAAATCGAAGCCCAGACTCAAACATGCCTCGGTGCAAACCTATGTACCTCTAAGGAGGTACAATCGGGCCGAAAACTCCAAATGCGGGAACAATGTCTAAGTTGCCTGGGATACGGTTCAAACTACGGAGTCTGATCAACTCAGTTTTGTCAACCAAACTACCTTTGAAGAGTTGGATGCAAATGAGGAATAACGGGTCCTTGGGAGAAAGTTCAACATTGTCAGCCATCGGTAGAAAGAACAAATCAAATTTCACAACAATACTATGGCTCGAAAGAACAATACATATAAGAATAAGAAAATTTGCATCAAAGCGGCCGATATCTATAGGGAAGACAGATCACACTTTCCCTCCTCGAGCAGTCGCGTACTCTTTAATGTTGTGCGCCACTCGAGGCAAACGCTTTGAGTCCAATCATCACGACGGTACGATATCCTTTTCGAAGAGTCAGCAGACCAACTTAACGCCCCACTAACTCGGGGGAGTAACTGATGATACATAAAAATGGTTACATCCCTTAGCCATACACGTGTCATGATGATCTCAAGGAATTACGAGCGCCAGCATCAGCCCAACACTGATCCGGCCCAAGCGGTTCTAAGCGCGCCTGATCCAGTCCGCCAGACGGATTCGAACTCTTACAGTGTGCTAGGCCCACACGTCTCACAACTATCCTCAATACCCGTAAACCCTACTTAGGCAAGTATCTCGAGGACCAGCTTTGGACGGGCATTTACAATAGCTATTTGCCTCCAACTAGGAAGCATATACCAGATTACATTCTACGCAATGAAACTTCCTCCTACGGATTGCTCTTGGATTTGGAACTATTTCTCGCGTATCTAGGAGCACAGGGCTAATAGTGAACTTCCTTCCTATAGCACAACTCCTAATTAGATAAGGATCCCCACAAAGATCTCCTTCCTAAACTACGCCTACGATGGCCTGGTAGACCCAGGACTCCTGCATTATAAATAAGACATAAGGTTAGTAAGCTTAGGTACGCTACAAATTTCTTGTTTACAATATTACGCCTTTCTCAGATCCTTGTCTGACTTTAGCATTAGAGTGCCATCGGCCACCATAATGGTGGTCTGTGGCTCACGTGCGTTACTTGTGCAAGTCAGTAGGTCAGTGGGATTAGGTCAAAGCAGGGAGCGAAAATCGATTGCATCAAGCCTCATCTTCAAGCTTAATTCGTGATGTTAAGTAAAGAGTGGGGGCCACATGCCAGTTGTCCCACAACCCACTGCGAATGAAATTGGGATCGCATATAACATCCGCCATGTTCCTCATTGACAAGCCACATAACGTCTTCATAGTGTTCTACTCCTCTAGGGTAAGAGGAGTGGTGGGAAACATATTGCGAAGAAATGTGAACAACTATTAGCATGCGATCAAGTGCAACGAAACCAAAAGAAAAAGCTGTTCTTACGGAGTGGTCTGAATTCCCGCTCGAGTGGACGACCCCTGAACTGGAAGTTCTTTGAATCCGTGGGGGCTAAGATACAATACTTCTGCCAAAACTTGAAGTCATCTGGTAGATTCGCGAAGCAAACCGGCGATGTCATAGTACAAACGACGTTACCTTTTAACCGAGGAGAAGTCAGCAACTGAATCAATCGTGGAGTCACGCGAACACCAGCTTTCGTCACCCTAATCAGGATGAGAAGGATGATCCTGTATCCATTAGGCCCCAACTGGGTCGGAGGAATCCCTATGAATTCCAAGAATTCCCAAATCACATCTAGGACAGGAAAGTGTATTCCGGTTTGAAGCATCCCCCGGTGCAAGCAGATGAACCCCACTGGTGGTGACATAGGCGTCTGTTCACCCCTCAGAACAGACAATGGCAGGTCCTCGAGGACCCCATACTTTGTACGGATCTCAGCAAGGTCGGGTTCAGAAAGCAACATGTCTTTAAATAACTCAAGGCCCCTGGCCAAGGTTGCATCATCAAAAAGGTTTTGTTGAGCCATGAAGAAGACGGACAATATTTTTAGTCAGAAGATGAACATAGCAATATCTTCAAAAGTAAAGAAAATAAAAGGGCCAGAATCCGCACAATGGATGACCTAAATAGGGATTAGGTTCTCGCCTCTTCTCCACTGAACGGATGCACGTTCATTAAAAGCAGTGAGCGGCTCAAGCAACGATTCAGACTCAATCATCATGAGCGGCGGATCTTTTCAAGAAATGACTTAGCGAACCGATGTGACGGCCCACTAACTCGGGGGAGTTGCTGATGGTACACCAAAACTGTCACATCCCTGAGCCATACACGTGTCATGTTTATCTCGAGAAACTATGGGCTCCAACGTCAGCCCAACTCTGATCCGGCCCAAACGGTTCTAAGCTCGCCCAACGCAGTCTGCCAAACGGACCCGAACTGCCAACACATCTCACAACTATCCTCAATACCCTTAAGCCCTATTAAGGCAAGTTTCTCGATAATCAGCTTTAGACAGGCAATTATAGTAGCTCTCCGCTTTCAACTAGGAAGCAAATACTAGAGTACATATCACAAAGGGAAACTTCCTCTTACGGATTACCCTCAGATAGGAAACTATCTCCCGCGTAATTAGAAGCATAGGGTTAACACAAAGCTTCCCTTATGTAGCACAACTCCTAATTAGAGAAAGATCTCCACGAAGATCTCCTTCGTAAACTACACCTTCGATGGCCTGGTAGAACCATGACTCCTGCACTATAAATAAGACATGAGGTTGGTAAGCTAAGGTACGCTACAAATTCTTTGTTTACAATATTACGCCTTCTTCAGATCCCTGTCTGACTTTAGCATCGGAGTGCCATCGGCCACCACAATGGTGGTCCGTAGCTCACGTGCGTTACTTGTGCAGGTTAGCGAGATTAGGTCAAAGCAGGGAGCGAAAATTGACTGCATCAACAAGTGATGGTTTACTTAGAACCATGAGTAGTGGGATGGCAAAATTATATTTTCCTAGTATTTGAATGGACATGTCTTGCATGATTAGTAAATGCTACATAATTGATTATAGTGTCGCATATAATTGTTGGTTTGTGGATTAAATGAAACTTGGTAACACGACCCTTAGGGACATAGTGTGTTGTTTGAGAACCTAGAAAGCGTGTTTATGACTTTTTTTCATATTGCACTTTTGCATCTCCTACTTTAATTCCACCTAGACAAATATAGGGGAGGCATGGACTACTAGAGCATTCATGACATTCTAGTCATGATATTATAATTTATAGTTATGGTTTACTCATACCAGCGAATGTTGACCCATGTTTTTGTGTACTCTTATCGTGGTGCAAGGTTGTAAAGTTTTGTAGCAGGCAGAGGTGATGTTCAAGTGTTGACCCATTTAGATATTCGGTTGTAACTTGAAATAAATGTGTTGTTATTTGTACAAAACTAACTAAAGTAGGTTAGTCGACATGAGCTGAGAGACTTTGTTCCCCTAAGCCATTGTATTACGGTTATTTGACGTGATACGAAGAGTTGTTCTAGAATTGCTAAGGTAAGAGCAAAATGCTATATATTATTTTTTGTGAATTTCATATGTGGGTTAGAGTCTTAGAGATATTTGTGTATGAAATATTACAAGTGATGATACACAAAAATGATCACATCCCTGAGCAATACACATATCATGATGATCTCGAGAAACTACGGGCCCCAGCATCAACCCAGCTTTGATCCGGCCCAAACAGTTCTAAGCCCGCTCAAAGCAGTCTGCAAATGGACCCGAACTCTTACAACTTGCTAGCCCACACGTCTTACAACTATCCTCAATACTTGTAAGCCCTATTACGGCAAGTATCTCGAGAATCAACTTTGGACATGCAATTACAACAACTCACCGCTTTTGACTGGGAAGCAAATACTATAGTACATATCACACAGGGAAACTTCTTCTTATGAATTACCCTCAGATAGGGAACTATCTCCCGCGTATCTAGGAGCATAGAGCTAACATGAAACTTCCCTTCTACAACACAACTCCTAATTAGATAAAGATATCCACGAAGATCTCCTTCCTAAACTAGCTTTCGATGGCCTAGTAGAACCTGGACTCTTGCACTATAAATATGACATGAGGTTGGTAAGCTAAGGTACGCTACAAATTCCTTGTTTACAACATTACACCTTCCTCAGATCCCTATCTTACTTTAGCATCGGAGTGCCATTGGCCACCACAATGGTGGTCCGTGGCTCATGTGCGTTACTTGTGCAGGTCAGCGAGATTAGGTCAAAGCAGGGAGCGAAAATCGACTGCATCATGGCACCATCCGTGGGGATGACAGAGTTCCTAACTTTTCACTAGCATCGTCTCCCCTTGAAATAGATAGATGGTGACTAGCCCATACGAGAAAAGAAAAGTTAGGGGAAGCGCCGGGCACTCAGCCTGGCACCGATTTGCCACCCTTGACAACGCGAGTAATGCACAAACACCGAGTTGGTGAACCTGGAACAGTGGCAACGCCAATGAACTCTGAGCCGAGTGTATGATCTCTTATCGTACACCAGACTTGGTCAATGATTAAGACGCTCGCATCAATGAAGCAAAGGCCTGATGAAACACTAAAGACGTATTTAACCTGCTTTACCAGTGAGTTAACCATCGTCCACGTGTGCAACAACGCGATTGCCATCCCAGCTTTCATTAACGCACTGCAAAAAGGAAAGTTCTACCACTTTCTGACATTGGACCTTCCAATAAGCATGGCAGAACTAACAAAGGAAGCGCAGAGCTTCATCGCCCTAGGAGAATAACAGGCAGCGTGGAGAGAAGCCAAATCCAAGAAGCAAGTGGTTAATAGAATATGCATGCTACATGGAGCCCATTCCGAGCCCGAACTATCCAACAGGTCTAGGAAAAGGGCCCTACGAGCTAAGAGGATCTAGGCGATATGCGGTGAACAACGAGTACCGCACGATAAGAAGCAAGGCCCCTTTGAGCCGCTAGTATTTATGAAAAATACCTCCAGGGCATACAACTCCTGCACAATGACGCTCTGGCGATAACGATTCTCTTGCGGGCTCGGAGATAAAGAGGTTCTTAGTGAACAAAGAGAGCTCTATGATAGTCATGTTTCTCCATACGTTCCACAACATGCAACTATAAGTGACAGCATTGACTTCTGATAGTCGTCCGATGATCGACTTCAGCGGCGAAAGACTGTCACCTGTGGGAAAGATACAGCTGACTATAACAGTGGGAGAACAGTCAGCTTGGAAAACCATGTTTCAAGAGTTCATAGTGATCAACGTGCCTTCGGCATATAATGTGGTCCTAGGGAGACCCTGGATACACCGGATGGGAGTAGTAGTCTCCACCCTGCACCAGTGCGTCAAGTATCCAATGAACCGAGCGGTCGATACATTGAAAGGTGACCAGGTAGCTGCTAGGCAGTGCCAATACATGATGACCCCGCCGCTTGGCGATTATCAACAATGGCCAACCCAACAACTTAGACGACCCTCCATTATGGTCTACTCATACCAGCGAATGTTGACCCATGTTTGTGTATACTCTTATCGTGGTGCATGGTTGTAAAGTTTTGTAGCAGGCGGAACTGATGTTCAAGTTCATCCTTACGATTTATGTTTGTTTATTTTTATCAGATTGCTTGTATGTATTTGATGTTATTTCTTTTGGAGATGATTGTTCATGCACATTACCCTTCTATTGAGTGTGATGGGGGTTATACTCAAGGGCGGAGCCACTAATAGTGTAAGGGGGCAATTGCCCCCCTCAACTTTACAAAGTTCTTTATAAACCTACAATGAGGTAGTTAAACATCGTTGTTCGCTTTTGCCCCTCTGAAATCACTAAAATTATTTTCTGCTCCCTTATACTTTGAATTTTCCTTAAATCTTTAGAACTTAAGTGTGTCACATATCCACTTTTAACTTATTGGATTTGACAAGTTATAACTTAACCCTCAACTTTTGAAGATACTTGAATTTTAAAGTGTACGCTATAAAACTAGTAGCAATGTTTAATTCAATTGTTGCTCCATTGAATCTTTAATTTCTTTCTTGATCCTAATGATTTATCAAACTCATGTTTCAATCAAACTATTCCAATGTAACCCATCTAATTTTAATCTCCAAATTCCAAACTACTAAACAAGCAATTCAATATCAAGGTGACTGTAATATATATTTGATTTTGGTTATAGACAATTAATCACAAATTTTAGTTCTTTTCAATTCATACTTTAGATATATTTCCTTGTAATTTCTTGAAAAAACAATTATTCATATAGAAAAAATATTAGGATTTTATTTGGATGTTGACCAACGCATGCAAATGTTCAAAAGGAAAAAGAAATACTATAATTTTTCAGAAGTAGTAATATTTCATAATTAATTTTTATTAATTAATACAATATATGTTGGTACCTTTATTAATTTTTAGCATTTCGACATTGAATTCATCTTTAGAGAAACTAATAAAATAGTTGACCATTTAGCCATACTAGCTCTAGCACAAAAAATATTGCGTTTACTCCTAGCTCTTTTGCAGAAGACATGAAGAAGATTGTATTTGACGATGCTCGAGGGAAGCTATATGATCACTTGTAATCTCTTTTTACTTTATTTAAATTAATATAAAGGTTCAAGGGCCCTTAAAACCCTATTGACTCTTCTATATATATATATATATATATATATATATATATATACTTTGATACCTTGCCCCCTCTCAACGAAAATTCTGGCTCCACCCTTAGTTATACTTATGTACATATGTTGTGGGCGTGGATTGTGCTTCGACTCTTCAAAGTGATTCTATAAGGTTGGGGCGTGACAAACATGGAATATAAAATCTAATTACACTATTAAAAATTGATGTGGACTTGGCTCCATTAGCAACAGTAAAGTTATTATTGGACACTTGAGTACGCCACCTAGATTACTAAAGTTTAAATCAACCTTTCTCTTCCGTGTATATGGGAGGTGTGTTATTATTTTAATCAACCATTAACAATGAATTGAACATGGCTTTATAACGAATTGAAGTAAAATGTCATTAAAATTAGACCTCCATTTATGTACAAACATAATGTTTCATTATTCAGCCCATGTAATAGAAGGGCACCAAGAATTGGGTGGTGCCCTTATGTTACAATGAGTTATTTGCGTACAATTTACTGTGTACGACGGAAGGAATGTGTTTCCATCAAGCCGAAACATCTTTGACATATTTTTGAGCAATTGTGCATACATAAAAGCTTGAGATTGCTTGGGTTTCAAAGTGTGCATAATCCTTTTTATCATCAAATACAATCCATTTGATAAGATATACTCTAAAGATGGCTTCAACATGGCAAAACCATTTC
This sequence comes from Berberis vulgaris, assembly GCA_963556465.1. Classification (NCBI taxonomy): domain Eukaryota; kingdom Viridiplantae; phylum Streptophyta; class Magnoliopsida; order Ranunculales; family Berberidaceae; genus Berberis; species Berberis vulgaris. The sequence goes on along the minus strand of OY747124.1, from coordinate 73,125,267 downwards.
TTTTGTATGATTTTCATTGTTTTAGGCCATTGGGCTTGTCAAACAACCTCTCGCAACCTCCATGATAGAGAGATGATAAGAGGATGGTCCAATATGGACGTGTTTACGCTAATGTTGTTGATAAGGAGAAGCTTTCCAATTATTCAAAAAGAGTGTACAACATATTGAGTCCATCAATATTGTTGGCAGTCAAAATTACAAGCTAGGTGTCAACGAGTTTGCAGACCAAACCAAAGTTTAATGTTGCTCGTAATAGATACAAAAGGACATGAGGGTTCCTTATCAAGATCTAGCAAAGGTGTATCATCATTCAAGTATGGAAATTTGACATGTAATCAACTGAGTAATTGGTACTCATAGCATGCTTAATTGAATTTAACTCAATATAACCTATATGTGAGTCTTGAGCATATTGTTCCTTTGATTATGAAGGTTTTTAGTTAGTTCATCTTTCATTTCTTTTGACAATAATAATTCGTTGCATGATCTCACTTTTGTTTGCCTTGGTTGTTACTTGGATTGCATTCATAATTTAGAACTAAATACTAGAACTTTTACTAATTTTGTTCAAAGCATTATATTAAATTACACACATGCCAACATGATAAAGGCACCTAGTTTCCACCTTTGCCAAATAAGCCTATGTAAATAATAAATTTCCTTTAGGTTAACCCCTGTTGAGCCTGTCATTAGCCTTTTTGTTTCGTTACCCTCATTTTCCATACCTAACCTAATTATAAGAGTGGAGCATAATTTGATTTGCAGAGACTTTATTGTGGTTCAAGGAATGTTGAAAAGCAAGTGTGGGGGCATGTCTTAAGGTATACAATTAAAAAAACAAAAGAGTTACAAAATAAGAAAGGTTTAAAAAAAAAAGGAAAAAAGGAAAAAGAAAACAAGAAAACAAGAAAAAAAGATTGGTACGGAGTTATAGAAGGAATACAAACCTTTATATATACTCACTCATTTAGTATTTTAGTATTATACAAAATAATGGCTGGAAACTCTTCATTAGTAGTAGGCCACCTCTTCCCTTTCCTACACGAGTTGATGTATCGGTGTTGCATTTACATTGTATGTCTTGAAACATGTGATTCCTTGCTAATGTCTCTAATTTTATTGCACGCTTTCACCATTTCATTAAGCCCTTTATAATATCCTTATCCATTATTTCTCTTCCCTTGATCACTAGGCCCCATTACAACCTGAATTTAGACATTTTGATTGAGTGTGTTGTGCAATATCACGATGTGGAGATTCTAATGAGGTATGACCATATAGTGTCACTAGTTTTTGCATTCAAGTAGTAGCATTCCTTCCATGAGATCATATATCTGAAGAAAAGTGCATCCAATGAGATTTTACCAAGCAATTTGTGAGCAATTTGCTTCCCTTTTACATCAATCCTCTCGAGGAAGAGTGATTGTACCTAGCAATTAGTGAAAAAAAGAATGCATCCACTGAGATTTTTGAGTTAATTCTTTTTGGCATGTGCTTAAGTTTCACCCGCTGCATTGATTGATTTAATTGTGAATTTTTATACCATTGCTATGAACCTGTATTAGTTTTCAAATGATGTGGATTTATCTTGTGTTTGGAAAAAATCTTATCATGTCATGATCTGTTGAAAATCTCTTAGACAAATGTTGAAAAGTTTAGGTCAAGTCACTGAGTCTTATATTTTTTATTTATTTGATTTGCTCGAGGACTAGAAAAAGCTAAGTGTGGGGAATTTGATAAGAACGTACTTATGCAATTTTATTGTTGTATTTTATCCATACTTTCTTAGCTAGTGTATGTTATTTTTTATAGTAATTCATGCTTATGTGCTTGTGTAGGTTGCAATAGAATAATTCCAAAATAGAAGCTAAAAGGTGTAAATTGGTTTGAATTAGGAAGACTTAATGCAAAAGGAAACTATGCAAGAAAGGAAACCTAAGAAAACATCTATAAAGGGAACAATGACCCCCGTTCACAATCTCATATCCCTCGAATCGCCATCATCCCCTTCTCCCTCGTAACAGTCTCGAAGCTGCCATCACTAGCCACAGACCCATCGTCTTCTCTTTCTCTCCATCAGAACCTTCACGCACATAACCCCTTCGTCCATCGCAAACACCCAATGCCTTCATCTCCATCGGAGCCACACAAGCTCCAACCATACCCGACATCGCCAAAGCCATCCATCGCCCTTCTCACACGCACCCATCTCTTTGTCCCACCAATCGAAACCCTTGTCGATCATAACCTCATCTTCTCCATCACCTTATTCCTTGCAAGACCAACAGTCCATCAATCATCCACAACCACACATACCCTCTATCGTAGCCACATTAATCAACACAACTGCCACCACCCATCCACTCTTTCACCCTCACACTGTCGATCATCTATCTCATCTCACAGTCTCTTCTCTATTTCTCTGTTCATAGCCAAACACAACCACCTCACACCGATCACCAGCTAGCCAGCCGTGCGCAACACCATGCATCAGAACATCCATCACCCTTTCATCTCTCACCTTCATCCCTCATAGCTTCTCTCACGCAGCCTCCTTCAGGCGAACACAACCATAGCACAGCAGGAGCAGATTGTGAAGAAGAAGATTAAAGATTGAATTTCTTCTTAACACTCTCCGCACCTAAGCTGTTTGTTTCCACCACCACCATGCAGGTGACAAGAGTGTTTATTTTTCACCAGTTAACTATTTTCTTAATGTGTCTATCTAAACTCCTTCTAGCTAGAGGTGAATTTGAAGCCCCGAACATTTGTTTTATGAATTAATTGAATATAATCGTTCCTTACTAGTTAGTAAATGTGTTTTGCTTAAATGCTTTATAGAGAACTTTTCTTTGTATGTGTGTTAAGGTGGCCAACTTAGTAAACATGCTAGAATTTGGTGCTTGAGTATAGGAGAGTTTCACCTAATAGTTATAATCCTATATTCACAAGTCGTAAATACCCTATATTCACAAATAGTAAATATCAAGGAACATTGGTAAGGTTAAGTAAAAACCTAAGTTAAGAACAAGATGTTGTCCATACTTCTAATTGCCTAGTCAATGTTCATATTTTCCACAAAACTTAATAATCTTGGATTGTTTATCTAACTTGCAATTCCTGATTAGATAGCATGAAAAAAATAGTTTGAATGCGACGCTGAATTTAATTCAACGAATTTGGGAAAATAATAAGGTTAATGCAGACCATTTTCATTCAACGGTTAATCTTGAACATTGTCATTCATGAGTTACTAAAGGAATTATTGGAGTTTAGTTCATGAGCATATGTTTGGTGTGTAGAGATAACCCCTTAGCTAATTTCTCATCATCTATTTCCCTTATGTTTTTATTAGTCTTACACTAATCTTCTTAGTAGTTTTCTTAGTTTAAAATTAGAAAAATCCAATCCCCCAACATTTTCTTATTTAATTTGTTAGTTGTCTTTTAGTTACCCTTAGTGCTAGTTAGCGAGCCTTCTAATCCCAGGTCTAGAACGTTCCTACTTATTCTTTATTACGATTAAAAACAGGGTATTAAGTTTTGTGCTAGTAAAATAGTGCATCATTTTTTGGCCCCGTTGACTGGGATTAGTAAACTTTCTAATTACTTCATTAGTTTTTCTTATTTTATTATTTATTTTTTCATTTTTTTGTCTTAATCTCAAGTACTAGTTCATGCACAATAGGAGATCTAGAGAAAATTTTTTAGAGTATGATCCGGAGTCTGAGAGAACTTTTAGGAGATTAAGGAGAAAAACAGAAGAATTCCAAACGTCTAGCTCTGATTCTGAATTAGAGGAGCTCGACATGGCAGGCATCCATCTCAGACAATGTCGTACCTCTATGCATTCAGTATCCGACAGTAACACAGGGCAAAATAGAGTCATTCGCTAAAATTCAGCCTGTTTCACCATATTCCGAAGTACCATGATCTTTCTAGGGAGGATCTAAATAAGCATCTAAAGGAATTTGAGGTTGTATGCTCCAGTATGACACCAATCACTGTGGATGAGAACATCCTGAAGCTGAAAACATTTCTCTTTTCTCTAGTTGACAGGGCTAAGGATTGGCTCTATGAACTCCCTTCCGGAACGGTATACTCTTGGGATAACATGAAGAAGGTATTTCTAGAGAAAAAATTTCCAATTTCAAAAATCATCTTTTTTTTTTTGGAAAGCGAGCGGGGGTTATTTAGGATCCCCAAACCTGAAATAATAAGGTGAAGTTACATTCGAGATAAAAAATCATCTTGTTGATGAAGAAAATCAAGGTATTCAGTAGGGTCCAAGAGAATCATATCCAACATATTATGAGCGTTTCAAAACTCTCATAGCATTATGTTCGCAACACTAGATGAAGGACGATCTTCTGATTTAGTACTTCTATGAAGGATTACTTCCTCTTGAACGACAAATGTTAGATGCAGCAGGAGAGGAGCTTTAGTTGATGAAACCCTAGCAGTAGCAAAGACCTTGATTTCAACCAAGCCTTAAACGCACAACAATATAAAGGAATTGGAGAGCCCTTATGCCAAGTCCATGAAGTAAGTATCACTTTTAATTTAGAAGCTCAAATTGCTAACCTTACTTCACTTGTGTCCTCAGGCTCTAGGAAAACAAAAAGTGCTAAGAGTTGCACAAGTTTGTGGTGCGTGCACTATGTCAGGACATGCATTTGATCACCTAATTGGATGTTAGAAAGCGTTTGACAAGCTTAAGGAGTGTTGACATCGACACCTATCATTGCACCACCTGATTGAAGTCTTCCATTTGAGCTTATGTGTGACGCATCAGATTATGCCTTAGGAACAATTCTTGGCCAACGCAAGGATAAACGTCTCCATGTCATCTACTATGCCTCCCAGACTTTGAATGATGCTAAATTGAAGTATTTCACAATCAAAAAAGAACTTTTAGCTATTGTATTTGCTTTAGAAAAATTCCAGTCTTATTTAATTGGAACTAAAGTTATTATTTTCTCTGTTCATACAACTTTAAAGTACTTGCTTACAAAGAAAAAGGCGAAATCGAGACTTATACATTGGACACTTCTTCTTCAAGAGTTTGATGTGGAGATGAAGGATAAAAAAAGGGAGTGAAAGTGTGGTGGCCGACCATTTAAGCCGGCTAGTCCGCAATGAAGAGCCCTTGTTGATTCTAGAGAATTTTCTTGATGAGCAGCTACTTTGAGTTGAGGTAATTGAGCCATGGTATGTCGATAGTGTGAACTACTTTGTATACAAACAAATTCTTAACACCTTGACTCGAGTTCAGAAATATAAGCTCAAGAAAGTGGCAAAACAATTTGTATGGGATGATCCCTATCTGTGAAAGCATTGTGCCAATCAATTGAGTAGAAGATGCTTGTCTGATTCTAAAATTAATTCGACAATGACATATTGTCATTCTTATGCTTATGGAAGACAATTTGGAACTCAAAGAACAATCCATAAGATTTTAGATTGTGAATTTTTGGCTTACTATATTTACGGATGCTAGATTATTTTACATGACTTGTGACCGGTGCCAAAAAACAGGTAACTTAGGCCATAGGGATCAAATGTTGCAACATCCTATATATAATATGGAAATTTAGATGTACGGGGCATTGATTTCATGGGCCCATTCCCTTCTTCTAATGGTTTCATTTATGTATTGCTTACCGTTGATTATGTTTCAAAGTGGGTGGAAGCAAAAGCCACCCGTACTGATTATTCCAAAATTGTTGCAGAGTTTATTCATTATGACATTTTTGCATGGTTTGGAATGCCTCGAGTAATTATAAATGTAATGATGGAGGTTTCCACTTTTGCAACCGTACAATTGAAGTCTTGTTTAAGAAGTACAATATCACACATAAGGTTTCGACACCTTAACATCCGCAGACAAGTGGACAAGTTGAAGTTTCAAATCGTGAAATCAAAGGGATCCTTAAGAAGACAGTAATGCCCCTCTACAAAAATTGGAACATGAGACTTGATAATGTTTTATGGGAATATATGACAACGTATAAGATACCTCTAGGGATGTCTCCCTTTTGGATTGTATATGGGAAGTCGTTTCATCTACCAGTTGAGCTAGAACATAGGGCGCATTGGGCAATTCAAGACTTTCAATATGAACATTGAAGATGTTGGCCTTCATAGAAAATTACAACCGAATGAGCTTAAAGAGATTTGAATGAAGCATATGAGAGTGCAAAGATTTACAAGGAGAAAACCCAAATCTTTTCATGATCGCATGATCCGTGGAAAGACTTTTGTTGTTGGACAAAAAGTCTTACTTTTCCAGTCACGTCTTCAACTTTTCCCTGGTAAGTTACATTCTAGATGGGTTGGTCCTTTCATTGTTGCTAATTTTTCCCCATGGTGTTATACAGGTGGAGAGTATCACAACTGGTAAGGAGTTCAAGGTGAATGGACATCGACTTAAGCCCTATTATGAGTCATTTGTGGAGTATGATGTGGAGGACATATCACTCCATGTTCCTACTTATTCTAAGGATTAATTGGAGATATAGCCAGGCTGCATGACGTTAAAACAATCGATTATTGGGTGGAACCTAATCAGATTTGTTTTCTCTATCCTATTATTTTTGGTATTTTTGCTTTTATTGTTGTTTTTTTTCCTCTTTTAAACCTTTCATTACATGTTCTCTAATTTGTCAACATTGAGGACAATGCTAGGTATAAGTGTGGGCGGAAACAACATAATTTTTGTTTTGTAGTTGATTTTGTTGTTAGGTTAAAAAAAAAACCAGAAAGTTTCTGCCCTTAAAAAAATGTAAGTTTTTGTTTTCCTTGTTGGTATCAGTGTCAGTTAAAAAAAATATTTTTGTAGTTGTTGAGTCTTAAAATATTATTAAACATAAAAATGAGATTTGGTTTTTATCGCATGAATTTAAAGTTATTTATAAGCATGATTTGAGGCTCACATTATTCTTTGGTTAATGCTTATTCATGGTTATCTTATGCGAATTCATAGGTAATCAATCGAGTAATTAATACTCATAGCATGCTTAATTGAATTTAACTCAATAAAACCCATATGTGAGTTTTGAGCCTATTGTTCCTTTGATTATGAGGGTTTTTAATTAGCTTATCTTCCATTTCTTTGTCAATATTAATAATAATTCATTGCACGATTTCATTTTTGTTTGCCTTGGTTGTTACTTGGATTGTATTCATAATATAAAAGTAAATACTAAAGCTTGTACTAATTTTATTCAAAGCATTATATTGAAATGCACGACATGTTTTACATGATAAAGGCACATAGTTTCCACCATTGCCAAATAAGCTTGTGTCCATAATCAACTTCCTTTAGGTTAACCTCGGTTGTGCCTGTCATTAGCCTTTTTGTTTTATTACCCTCATTTTTCATACCTAACCTAATCAGAGTAGTGAAGCATAATTTGATTTGCAAAGATTTTATCGTGGTTCAAGATATGTTAAAAAGCAAGTGTAGGGGAAGGCCCTAGGGTAGACAATTCAAAAAATCAAAGAGTTGCCAAATAAGAAAGGTTTTGAAAAAAAAAAAGATTGGTACAAAGTTACAAAAGGGAGACAAGCCTTTATCTATACTCATTCAAAATTTTTTATTATTATACAAAATAATGGCTGAAAACTCTTCATTATTGGTAAGCCACCTCTTCCCTTTCCTACACAAGCTGATGTATCGATGTTGCATTTGCGTTGTATGTCTTGAACCATATGATGCCTTGCTAATGTATTTAATTTTATTGCATGCTTTCACCATTTCATTATGCCCTTTATAATATCCTTATTCATTCTTTCTTTTCCCTTGACCCCTAGGCCTCATTATAACCTGAATTAAGACATTTTGACTGTGTGTTGTGCAATATCACGATGTAGAGATTTTAATGAGGTATGAGCATATGATGTCACTAGTTCTTGCATTCATGTAATAGTATTCCTTCCATGAGATCATGTATCTTAAAAAAAAGAGTGCATCTAGTGAGATTTTACCAAGCAATTTGTGAGCAATTGGCTTCCCTTTTACATCAATCCTCTCGAGGAAGAGTGATTTTACCAAACAATCAGTGAAAAAAAAGTGTGCATCCAGGGAGTTTTTGGGTTAATTCTTTTTGGCATGTGTATCACCCGTTGCATGGATTGATTTAATTGGAATTTTTTAATCATTGCTACGAATGTGTATAAGTTTTCGAATGATGTGGATTTGATCTTGCGTTTGTAAGGAATCTTATCATGTTATGATCCGTTGAAAATCTCTAAGACAAATGTTGAAAAGTTTAGGTTGAGTCATTGCATTTTTTATTTTTTATTTATTTGATTTGCTTTAGGACTTGCAAAGGATAAGTGTGGGGAAATTTGATAAGAACATTTTTATTCAATTTTATTGTTGTATTTCCTCAATATTTTCTTAGCTAGTGTGAGTTATTTTTTGTACTAATTCTTGTTTTTGTGTTTGTGTAGGTTGCAATAGCAGAATTCCAAAATAGAAGCTAAAAGGTGTAAATTGGTTTGAATTAGGAAGACTTACTGCAAAAGGAAATATGCAAAGAAGAAAACCTAGAGAAAACATCTATAAAGGGAACATACGACCCCTTCGCAATCTCACAACCCTCAAATCGCCATTATCCCATTCTCCTTGAAATAGTCTCGCAGTTGTCATTACTAGCTACAGGCCCATCGTATTTTCCTTCTCTGCTTCAGAACCTTCACGCACAGAACCCCTTTGTCCCTCGCAAACACACAATGCCTTCATCACAACCTTCTTCAGGCTGGTGAGAAAAGTCCTGCATAGGATGGCTTCTAAACTTTCTTTCAACGTCATTACGTGTTGATAATGATGCAGATGATCAGACGGATCAGATGTTCCATCATAGAATTCGAGCTTTGGAGGGATGAATTTCTTTGGCAAGGGTGTTCATAATTTCCACCGAGAATGGAGGGATGGTAAGGTCATATAGGACGTCCAGATTTGTTGCCCCCAGTTGAAGCGGGTTCCTGACCATGGTATGGTTTGTTTTTTAGGCATGGTCCCCATGATCCCCTTCATCCCTTAAGCTCTCATACTGACCAACTTTTTGCTCCTCTCTAGGGAGGTTTTCTCTTTCCAGGAAGCGCTCTCTGGCGTCTTCTCGAGAGTGGGATCTCCTCGAATATCCACCACTTTCGGGTGGATGCTGTCGATCCTGGGTGAGCCTTTCCACCACCCCCGTTAGATGATCCATGTGAATTGGGATCTGGTTATGCGAGGGTCAGCCGTGGCTGCCTCAGTGACTGAGCCGTGCGACTATTCTGCTCCCTCGATTGGATCGGTTCGGCCATTTGATTAGGCTTTTCTAGTTCAGGCATTGTTGTTGAATGCTAGAGATCTGGTGCTGATGACCATGTCTCGTTGTTGTGCTTAGCTATAAGGAACTTTTATATGTTCATTTCAAGGAAAACTTGTCATCTCTCCCCACAGACGACGCCAAACTGATGTGTATGGATCTGTCCTTGTTGATCTTGCTGAACTCGAGCCTGCAAAAATGAACAACGATTAGCTAGGGACTAATGTTGTGGTGGCCGAAGGCACTCCGATGTTTAAGTCAGGTAACGGTGCAAGGAAGAGTAAAGACTAGATGTAAAGTGAAAAGTGTATTCGTGCCTTTCTTCTTCCCATTCATCACCTTTCATAGTGAGTACTCCCTCTTCAACTGTCCCTGTTATCGAAGGCGTGATGGGGGGAGGAGATTTCGCCCAAGATCTTACCTTTGCATGACTAAGTCTCTTCGAAACATGGCTTTATTTAGGACCCAACGCTTGATTGGGCTAAAAGCTGATCTGCGCGAGTGGATCTTAGGCCTATGACAGCTTTGAGATTCATGTTCGGGCCTTATTGCCATGGGCCAAGCCCCAAGGAAAATTCCTCTTGGGCTGGCGTGACTTGGGCTTGGGTGCCTCACTTACGCGCTGAACAATAGTTTATGATGGGTTCGCTTGGGATCGTGCTGAAGCCTTTCTCGTGTTAAGGTTGGCCCATGCCACGTGTACAGTTGTGATCGTATGACTGATTGATGTCTCATCAGATAGAATATCAATTTGGCCATAATTGTCCATCCTATTATAAGCGGAGCTATTTCGAATATTCACCATTAGGCCTGTAAGTCAACTAGATAATTGAACAATGGAGACGAGAGGTTGAGCAGATTCTACACCTCCCCTAACAAACACAAAAAGATCATCTGTAAAACAAAGATTCGTAATAGCTAGATCTTTGAATTTATAGTAAAGGCCATACTCCTCACTTATTTTACTTTCATGACCACATTCTAAATTTCCATTTCAAACAAAAAAATACAGTGAAATGGGGCAAGTTTGTTTGACTCCTCTACTATGAGTAATAGACCCTTAAGATAGAATGATGAACATGACCCATATAAGACTATATATACAAGAAACAAGGATCAAAGCCACTTAAAACATATGTGGAAATTGGATGTCTTAGCTCGTTACAAACAATTTTGTTCCTCAAGTATAGATTCTAGGCTATGGCCAAGCTTTCCAAGAGTTTGATATGACCAAGCTCTTCATGAATAGTTACAATAAAGATCCCTAACTTACAAAAGCCTATAGAGAGCTAAGGATCAAAAGATGAGTAGACCACTAAACAAGATAAGACACCCAACTTCCAAAAACTGCAAGGCAACTAAGGTCACAGGTTAATAGACTTTAGGCAATACTATCTATTAATCATCATGAACTAGGAATTCATGGTGGATATCTTGCGATGGAGTCGGACTTGCTGGTACCCACTTTCAAATCGACAATGTCATTTCAAGAGACTTATCAAGGCAACACCATCAATTAGTCCTAGCAAACCAGGAAGTCATAGTGGAAATCATGCAAGGGAGATGAGCATCGCTCGTACCTACTTCCTAAGCGACAATGTCATTAAAAAGACTTATCAAGGCAACATCATTAATTAATCACCGTAAAACAAGGATTCAACATGGAGACCATGAACAAAGTCACCATAGCCACTTTCGGAATGATAATGTCAACACCATTGATGATACATCAAATAAGACTATCATCACAACCATACACGTGGCAAAGATAATTTATCATGAATACCAAGTATTTCAAGTCAGGGCCGACTAGAAAATCCCAAAAGGAAGGTGTAGTCGTTAAAGCCCAAAAAGGGCCCTTAAGAACAAATCATAATCAGAGGCCCAAATCCATGCCCAACAAATCTCTCCCTTAAATAGGAGAAACGTTACAGAGAAAAAGAGTTGTGGCGGGAGTTACTCCCCCAAGGACCTATCTTCATAAAGGAGGAGACTGTTACAGAGAATGTCTCCCCTCGTTAAGCCTAACATGCTTAAGTTATGCAGAGAATTAACGACTATTATATAAGGTACAGGGAACATTCGACTAATGTATGCAATTCTAACTGAATTTTGTCCAAATTAAGCTCTATCTCCTACAGATGTACTGACTTAAGCATCAGAGTGCATTCGGCCACCAAACAGGTGGTCTTTGGCAGTCTAACTATTGTTTTTTAGGTCGGATTTCTAGGATACCAAATTTGGATGCATCAGTTTGGCGTTGTCTGTGGGGAACGACAATTTCCTTTCTGAAAGAGAGTTTGTAGTTGGAATTTCCTTAGTTCTAATCAACAACAAAAAGTCAGAGCAAATGGAACGTTCTACAAACCCTCAACCCAGCAACAATCAAGGTGACCATTCCACTGGTGAAGTCGGGTTATCGATAATGCATGCTCAAACCCAGCAATAATGGAGCCAACTATACCAGGTAGCACAACATTACTGCATGGAATGGTGGCCCAATGGTCTCATACACTGGTGGTACAGTAACAAATCCCCGTGTGGATCAACTTCTTGTCCAGATGAACTATTTGATTAAAGTGGTGGAAAAACTAAACCAGAAGTCTGCTTAATCTGTCGACCACGTCCAAACCCCACCACAAACAAAACTCTGCCAACCATGTTCAAGAAAACAATGAAGTTCCTACAGAACTTTGACAACCAAATCTTGAAGGCAGTGAACCACAGGGAGATGGTTCCCAGAGCAATGGAATTCCTCCATCAGCTCCATTCTAAAATTGAGTTACGAGCCCCAATGTGCTTTACGAGTTGGCCAGACCGCCATTCTTCAATGCAGTCATGAGAACCCCTCTGCCAAAAAAGTTTGTTCCTCCAAAGTTCGAAGCTTATGATGGAACTACCAATCCAACATACCACCTACAACATTTCCATCACATGATGGGCTTGAAAGAAAGTACAAAGTCTTTTATGTGTAGAACCTTTCCGATCAGTCTCATGTCCACGACAATGTGCTGGTTAACCAGTCTACTGCCAAGGTCGATAGACTCCTTCCAAGCGTTAGCCACTACTTTCATTACGAGATTCAATGACAGCCAGGGAATGAAAAAGGGTCCACACTACTTGCTGCACATCAAGCTAAAACCCGAGGAAACCATAAGAAAGTACGATACTCATTTCATTGACGAGTTAACTATGATTGACAGATGTAGCGATGACACAGCCATAGCCATCTTCACTTCCGAATTAAAAAGAGGTTGTTCTACAACTCTCTAAACTTAGACTCCCAAAAGAATATGGAGACTCTATTGAAGACCGCCCAAAAGTACATTACCTTCGAGGAGATGAAGGCTGCTAAGAGGAAGAATAAATCTGAAAAGAGACCTTCATCAGCGAGTTTAGAAAGAAGGGAAGAAAGATGAAGAGACGACAGGCCTCAAGAGGAGAATGGTTAGTCGAAAAGGCATCGGACCAGTGGCAGGTCCGAGTTAAACAGACAAGAATTCGGAAGGCTACGACCCGAAAGATCTAGATATGAACGATCGACAAATACAATCAACACGACGTACAAACCATTCACGACTTTGAAAACAAGTCGAGCTGAGGTCCTGAAGACCATGGTGAAATGAGAGGATGTTAAATGGCCACCCAAGATGAAAAGAGATCCAGATGGGAAAGATAAGAGCAATTATTGTTCTTTCCACAAAGATCACGAGCACGACACTGAGGACTGCTACAACTTGAAAGACGAAATCAAACACCATATCCAAAAGGGACGACTCAGAGAGTTCATTAGGCAGAAAGATAAACAGTCCAAGGGGAAAGATAAGGCGGATGCTACTACTGGCTCAATTGGAAGAACAAGGGAGCTGATATACATCTTGCATGGCATAGCTGGAGAGAAGGAGCTATCCAATCGATCATGGAAGTGATCAATCTGGAATTTACGAACAAGAATTTGATATCCGAAGCCTTTCATACAAAGCGCCAGAACGACACAACGAATTTTGACCTTCCAAAGAGGACGCGAAGGGAGTCCATTTCCCTCATAACGACGCTTTGGTGATTTCAATACTGATAGCCAGGTGGGAGATCAAAAGAGTATTGGTCGATACCGGTAGCTTGGCCAACCTTCTGTACTTAACGCTGTCCCGCAAGATGCAATTCAAAGGAGATCAACCAACTACATGTGAATGCCACTATTCAGTAATGAAAGCTCCACACATATAGCAATATTGCAATGACCAGAAGAGTCGCAACAGTCCCGGGTTGAACAGACTCCAACCTCCTAGATGACAATACAGCTCCAATCAGTCCAAGAGATCGACCAAATATTGGACAACCAGAAGAAGCTGATCCAATTACTGAAAGATGGTGAAGATGGAGGCAAATCAGTTCAGATTGACACGAAAATCCACCCAAAACTAGCCATAAAGCTGATCCAATTATTGAAAGATAACTAGGAAATTTTTGCATGGACAATGAAATACATGGTGGGTATCAATCCCTCTGTCATTACTCACAGATTGCAAGTCAATCTGGACAAGAAGACAGTCCAATAGAAAAGAAAGCCAATTGCCCCAGAACGCAACCAAGCAATAAATGAGGAGGTGCATCGTCTGATGATTGTAGAAATGATCAAGGAATCTCATTACCCAGACTGGCTAGCTAAGTCTTGGTAAAAAAGAAGAACGGCAAGTGGAGAGTATGTGTAGATTACACTGATCCGAAGAAGGCCTGCCCAAAAGACAATCTCCCACTCCCTTGTATAGATCAAATAGTGGATGCCATTGCCGAACACGAACTCTTGAGCTTCATGGATGCATACACTGGCTACAACTAGATACAAATACACCCGCCCGACCAAGAAAATACATCTTTCATAATAGAAAGAGGTACATATTGTTACCGAGTGATGACATTCGGACTGAAGAACGTAGGAGCTACATACCAAACTTTTGTCAACAAAATGTTTAAAGATCAGATCGGCAAGATCAAGGAGGTGCACATTGATGATTTGTTGGTCAAGAGCTTACACACAACAGACCATATCAAGACCTCGGACATGCCTTCTTCCAGATGTGAAGATACAAAATGAAGTTGAATCCAGAGAAATGTACATTTGGAGTAGAATCAGGAAAGTTCCTTGGATACATGGTCAATCAAAGAGGAATCGAAGCTGAACCAAAATAGATACAAACACTTCTCAACATGCAGACGCCAACTAACATCAAGGGTATGCAAAGCCTCAAAGGTAGAATAACAACTTTGAACAAATTCATTTCCAAGTCATCAGGCAAATGTCTCCCTTTATTCAAAATCTTGAAAGGAAACAAGACATTCAAGTGGAATGAAAAATGTGAAAAAGCTTTTGAAAGCCTAAAGACGTACATGGGAAGCACTGAACTGCTATTGAAACCAAACACAGAAGAAACACTGTATTTATATTTGTATGTGTCCGAACATGCGATCATCTCAACATTGATACGAGAGGAGAAGGGCACACAAAAACCAGTATACTACGTCAGTAAAACACTTACAAATGCAAAGATTAAGTACCCGGCTTTGGAGAAACTGATACTCGCCCTGATCGTATCTTCAAGAAAGCTATGACCATATTTCCAAGCTCACCCCACTATTGTCATGACTGAACCTGACTAATAACATGAGGGTTTTTTTTCTTTGTATGTGGATTTTTCATCATTTAGTGATTGGTGCTTCCCGTTCAATAGTCAAGTCCTAGTAGACTTTACTTCAGGCAAACAATAATAGAAACATATATATTTTTTTCCCATTATTTTTAAATGCTTTTATAAAATGCAACTTATAATGTCTTAAGAACAACTTTAATAAGATTTCCAGAGTATAGTACAATATTACATTCATCATTTTATTGGTTTGCCCCCTAAAACTAAAATAGATTCCATTTATTACATCCTTAGTATCTTTTTTTTAAGAAATTCATGGGCCTCAAAGGGAGATGATTAAGGGGAAGATAGCCTCCTCATGGTATGGTTCCTATGGAGGTTATCCTCGTAAAAGTGTCATCTCAATCTTTTAATTTTCATGAGTGTTTGACTAAAGTTAATCTTTTAATTTTTTTGTGTGTAGAAATGTCAACAATTCCTTTAGAAATGGGTAGTACTCGCGACAATCTCTCTACCAATGATGTCACTACATCTACAAATGATGACAGTGAAGTTAAAAAGACCATACAGTTCAATGTCCATGGTTTAGCAGTTGAACCTGGTGCTAGAAATTTCAATAAAAACATTGGAAAGCTTGTTGAAACCCTTGTGCCCATCAAATTCAAGGGTTGGCACCATGTTACTGACAACTACAAAGAGGATGTGTGGAATGGCCTCAAGGTGAGATTTTACATCATTGATTTTCATAATGTCTTATTTTATTGTCAACTTATATCTCAATGGCTTATTTGCAGCGTGAATACGACATTCCAAATTATGTGAAAAAGAGTGTGCATTTGAAAATGCCTGAATATTATAGAAGGTTCAAGGCGGATCTTAGAAAGAATTATTTGGATAAGTATCCTACCATTGAGGAACAAGAGAAGCATGTTCCAAATGGTGTAAGAGAGGAGGATTGGAAGGAGTTTGTTCGCTATGAGAGCACCCCTGAAGCGAAGGCAATTAGAGCCCAAAATGCAAAAAACAAAAAGGCTTCAAAGTATGTATGGGGGGTGGCCAAAAGAGTGCTGCAGAAGTAGAATATGAAATGGTAATTGAGTTTCTAGCTACTAGTACAATAATAACCATTTAACTATATAGGCTGAGACTAATCTTTCAAGTATATAGGTTGAGAAGAACCCTGATGGGGAACCAGTCACACGCACTGACATATGGATTGCTTGTCACATGGGAAAGGATGGAAAACCCACGCATGGTGCTTAACTATATATGGTATGTGCCCAATGATGTCTTTTATACACAATTCTTAATTTACTTTGTAGTTGTTTGAATATTATTTGTGTCTTGATTTATTTTATTTTTTCATTCTTTTGAAGGAACAAGTTAAAGCAAAAAAAGCCGCCTTGCAAGAATCTTCAACCCAAGGTACCACTGACCTCACTATTGATAATGATCCTCTAAGCCAAGTGTTTGGCCAAGAAGAAAGGGGACGTACTAGTTGTGTTGGAACCACCGTCTCTAAAAGGAAGTATGATGCTGCACTTCCCGCTCGTTCATTGCTTTTGGATAAAACATTGGAAGTAAAAAAATTTAGCAAAAAATATGATAGATTGGAAGAAAATGTTAGATGGATACGAGAGAGACTTGAAAATGGAACTTATGTGAGACCATCAACAAGTGAGGGAACACAAGGAGGGACACAAAGAACTGAAGATACACCTTCATCCCGTGCACAATCGACAAGGCAACCAGAAAATCCATTACCTCCATCTCCATTACCACCATCTCCATTACCACCATCTTCTCAAGGTGTTGCGAGGTTTCCTTCTCCAAGCAATCTTGTTCCTTCAGTGTCAAGGACTTACAAAGTTTGTGATTGGCATAAGAATGTCATTGCGATAGCAATAGAGGTTGTAGATCCTATCCATCGATTCTCTTGCGATTGTCATGGATCATTGAACCCTGCAACAAAGATCAGACTTTCCTTATGCTTCAAATATAGGACTGAGGTGAAACTTTACAAGAGTGATCCAAAAGGAGACATGATGGGGGATTTGGACGTTGGTGATTTCTTCGTATGGTGTAAAAATCATGTGGAACTTGATGATTGATAGTTACTGGAAAACACCAATGGATCTTTGCTGATAGTCCTTCTCATTCTTGGTTATCAACAGAGGTAAAGATTGCTCTATTTAATGGATGCAATTTGAGCCGATGTTTGTTTTAACTTTTAATTATTAATTATCTTTGGTTGTTTGTTTTGGAGATTATCAAGCAAAGGCCATCTATTGTTCAAGATCCTTTAGAAGGAAAGTGTTTGCAAGAGGTGAATGGGAACATAGAATTTAAAGATGTAACCTTCAGCTATCCATCACGGCCAGATGTTATTATCTTTCGTAACTTTACAATTTTCTTTCCCGCGGGGAAGACAGTTGCTGTAGTTGGGGGTAGTGGCTCCGGAAAGAGCACTGTTGTGTCTCTTGTAGAAAGGTTCTACGATCCTAATCAGGGTACATAATGAACTTTGTCTCATGCCAAATGATGGTTACTCCAATTATGATGATGTTTGTGTTGATAAATCTCGTGTTACTTTTGCAGGTGAAGTTTTGTTGGACAATGTGGATATAAAAACCTTGCAATTGAAGTGGCTAAGAGACTAGATTGGTTTGGTTAACCAAGAACCAACACTTTTTGCTACCACCATACTAGGAAATATACTATATGGAAAGCCTGATGCCACCAAGGCTGAAGTGGAAGCTGCTTCCACCGGTGCAAATGCACATACCTTCATTACTTTACTTCCTAATGGATACAACACCCAGGTTTGTCGATCAGTTTGGCAAGTGCTTTTTCTTCTGGAAATTGTAAAGCTTGTGTTGATGTGTGTGTGGCTTAGAACATTAAATGTGAAATTAAAAGAGTGCGTGTGATTAAAATTGTTATAGAATTCAATTCAAATGTTATACACCAATATTTAGTAAAATATATTTTACACTTCACGATCAAATACATTATGGGAAATTTTCCCTATAGGATTTGTGGCTTTATTTTCTCCAATTTTCTCATTTCTCATAGTGCATTTATCACCTTCCTGTACTTAACTAGGTTGGAGAACGGGGAGTACAACTTTCCGGCGGACAAAAACAGAGAATTGCCATTGCCAGAGCCATGTTAAAGGACCCCAAAATTCTTCTCCTTGATGAGGCTACCAGTGCTCTGGATGCTGGCTCTGAGAGCATTGTCCAAGAAGCTCTAGATCGTCTCATGATTGGGAGAACAACTGTAGTGGTTGCTCATCGCCTCTCAACCATAAGAAATGTTGACATAATTGTTGTTCTCCAACAAGGCCAAGTTGTTGAGACTGGGACCCATGAAGAATTGATTGCTAAAGCTGGTGCTTATGCGTCCTTAATCCGGTTCCAGGAAATGGCAAGGAACAGAGACTTTAGTACCACTTCAACACGCCGATCACGTTCATCATGTTTAAGCCATTCACTTTCAACGAAGTCCCTGAGTCTCCGTTCTGGTAGTTTAAGGAACTTAAGCTATCAATATAGCACTGGTGCAGATGGTCGGATTGAAATGATCTCTCATGCTGATACTGAAAGGAGGAATCCTGCACCAGTTGGATACTTTTCTATTTTGTTGCTAAGCTAGAAATGATGGAACCATGCTCCAGTCTTAAGGACAGGTATTAGTTTCATCTTAGTTGAATGGTTGTCTTTTAGCGCTAGTAAATATGAGATGTTGTTTCTTTGTGGGCATATCTGTCATTGATGTTTAAGTCAATATCTGAAAGATTGGGAATCTTGATAATTGGTCTTTATCTATGAACTTTGTGTATCTATGAACATTGTTGAATGATTAGATTTAGTTCTATTAAATAAACTAGATGATGTTGTTTTGTGAGCTAACTGCTACTTTACTATTTCCATTTGAATATTAGATGAACGTCAGTATAGCGTGAACATCGTTAAGCTAACTGCTTCTCTTAATTGACTGCCAGGTACTGCTGCGTAGATTTCAAGTAACCCACAATCTCTCATTGGATGGAGTTATAGACTTCTTGAACTCAATAGACGATTCTTTCATTTTCGATCCCACTGATCTTGACATAGATGTTACACCAGAGGTACTTGCTTGTTTAGCTTGCACATTATTTCTTTCAGCTATCTCTGTCTTAAGCTTCTTTGTTCCAATGCACTGACTATTCTAGTATATGCTATTATAGTATATGCTATTATGTTCCCCAAACTATTTAATATTGCTTTGTGAGGTAACAGTTGTTTATTATGGGCCTTTAACCTTGTTTTTTTGTTTGGTTAAAGTACTATAGTTATATGCTATTTTACCACATTCTACTTCTCAAATTTTGTTGTATTTTATTCTTAAAGCAGGCTGCACTACATGCTCTTGGAATCATCTCAGGAGAAAACCGTTCAACTAATGATGCATTGCTGAATGATAATGCAGAAGAATGCCTTCGACATCTCATCTATGAGACAGCAGCTAATAGTTCAAAGCCGACACCATCTGTTAGTATACCTCCTGCTATTGCATTTGATAAGTCAATAGCCTTTGCTCATAGTTATTTTTGTCTTGTTTCTATCAAATTGAAGTTGAATTGTTTGGCTAATATTCTCTTTCCATTCATTTCTGTGTATACCCGGAATGCATATTGCAGTGACTCTTTATTCTATAGAGAGCATGTCCATTAAGTCCTTCACAATCACAAGTTTGCATGTATTGTGTATACAGTTCAGATGTGTTGTGACTTGTGAGTTTGACATATGTTATTCATGCATTTCGCAGGGTCTATTTTTTCGGTTTTGAGGCAGCAGCCAGAAATTCGTTTGGCGGTAAGAATAGTTTAACCTGCACTTTTGTTAGAGGATACTATAGCAAATACACTTAAATTTCAGAAGAATCCAATGTCAGACACATATTGGACAACTCCAGCACCTGGACACACATTGGAGTGACACTCCATGCTTAGATCATTAACTATACCCCTTTCAAAAGATATCACTTTAAAATCGCTATAACTATTTGTATGGAAAGTTAGTAATATGCAACAATATTGACTTGTGCTATTCTTTGTAATTACTTGTCAATTCTTTCTTTTTTCTCCCTTGTTGATTTTTCTTTTAAGGTTTTCAGTTTGACTTGTGCAACCTTTTTTAGGTGTTTTGTTGTTGCATAACAGCCAAGTTAAACTTATCAGAACTTAAATTCTGATCTGTATGGCTATAAAATTGAAACAGTCAAGAAACAAAACAGCGAACTCCATCAGTCCATATCTAAGTTTCTACTAGTTCTTTTTGTGTTTGGTTGCTAGTCCATCTATTATCTCAAGAATCTGAAGCAATTTAAACAACTAAATACTTTTGCAGGCTTATAGGTTGATAACTGGACTTGTGATGCGACTGTGGTGCTTGATAGAGGTTTGCTCAAAGCAGGGAATAATAGAAATTGTGACTGATGCACATATTGAATCTACAAAGAAGGGTTTATTCTTCTCGATCTTTGGTGGAACCCGACTACTGAGGATCAGGCTATTGACAGGGCACACAGAATTGGACAAACTCGTTCAGTAACAGTTTCAAGGATAACTGTGGAAGGTACAAAACCCACTTTGGGGTGGAAACATTGATGTTGTTTTTGTGTTTTGTGTTTTCTTCTTCACTCATTCATGTAATTGTGTACATCTTTTCAATCAACTTTGTTTCTTGTAGAGTAGATGGTTTTTTGTGTTTAGAAGAAGTGATTATTGCAGGGAAGGTCATAGAGTTGGAATGACTACTGATTTATCAGATTCAAGTCATCACCACAACATACCACCACCATATGCTACTATGTTACATGGACTCACCACCAACTCTCCTGCCAACAATTTCATGTAATGAAGTTTTTCTCTATTTTGTGTTAATGTCTTTGATTAATTCACTTGATTGAGATCATATCTTTAATGGGTTTTGTCATTAGGGGAGTTCAACAACAGGAGGTGAGGAGGAGAGTACTGACTCAGGATCAGCTCTGAATCCTCAATTGGAACCAGAATCTCCTATAAGTAAAAAGGCATCAAATCAACCTCTTGACCAAAAACTCCAGCAACAGCAAATAGTAGAGATGGCAAGTGATGTCTCCAGAGGAGTAGCAGAGCCACTACAGCAGGATCAATTACCAAAAATACAAGAAATGGTTTTTTTTTTTCATTCTCATTTATCACTCACTCACTATTTAATGATGTGGTGTTTGTATGGTCTTTTTTTAATGAAATTTAGACAAGTTAATGTAATAAAATTTCAGTTTTTACAGGTACTTGGTTAAAATTTCAGTTTTTGAGCTGATGTGATAAAATTTATACAAGTTGTTGCTTGTTGTTGCTTGCAGGTACATAAAGCTGTGTGGAGCTTGTCCTTGTTGCAATTATAATGGTAAAAGATTATGCAGCCTCGGAGAAAATTGTTGAGAAGTTCAGAGAAACTTACTAACCTATCATTGTGTAAGAAGGTCTTCTCCAGATATCCTTGATAGATTTCAAGGACTTGAGCAAGTGCTTTTGAGCAAGTGACTTTAAGGACTTGAGTTTTTAATACCTCTTTTCTTGTCCCAATTCAATAGTTTTCTTGAATTTCTTACCATCTGGTGTGGATGCTGTTCAGGACCATGGCCTATTTCTTGGATAAATTTCTTTAAGAAGGTACACTCTACTCTCTAGTTTGTAGTGAGCCCTTAAAGTTAAAATTTTTTGTTATTCTCATAATTTATTGTTTTCTTTATATTACATATTTTCATTTGATCCTTCATGCATTTCAGGCCATATTTCGCTGTAAAGATGGGCGGACTTGTGGAAGGATAATCATTGGTACGTGTGATTTCAAAATATCTATTTTTATTTCTCCTAGACTCATGAGAAAAAGTGTTACTGAAATTGTCTGTTTCTGAAATTCAGCTGTTATATGTTGCATCTCAGTTTTTCACATCGAATCTAGAAATACAGATCTATGTTGACTGCGTTAATATTTTGCTTCCATATTATGTTCAATAATTTGACTGAATCTGCATATCCAATCTTGTGAGGAGAATGTGGTGTCTTACTTCAAGAAGCATGATTTTGGGGTGGATAAATGGGGATTGTGTTTGTTATGCATTCACTTTGATTGTATTGGAAGGACAAAGGAGAAAAAGGAGTGGGTGAAAAGGGATTTTGGTGAAGTGAGAATTTGAGGTCATCTCCTTAAGGCCTCGGCTTCTGATGATGGGTTTCCATTGGGGTTCTTGAGGATATCTTAGTACCGTACTAGTTGTGTGTCTAGGTTCAATTACGTGGATCAGTGTATTACATGTTATTTGGGTAACATAACCGTTCAATTTTAATTGGGTCTTATTACGGAAATTATTCTCACTTGTCATCATATAATCTATCTCGTTCAGGTAGCTTCTTGCATAATATCAGATTATTATTATTGGGTTGAGAGTTGAAGCCTTTTGTAGTAATGCATATTAATGATGGCTAGAACTCAGTTTAACCATTGGCTAGCATATTCAGGTGGTCCAGTTCTTTCTGGAATTGCAAATTCCTATAGTCCATTGTACTTGACCATGAGAAAACATGAGGAAGTAATGGCAACTGAACAACCTTGTGACACAGCATATGAATTTGGTGATGGGCTATTGGATCTAAAAGATTTCTCAGGAGGCTTCCCAAGACCAGGTGAGCTTGTTTCTCTTGTCTAGTAGTTAAATCCTACTTAAGGTCTAAACTTCACTGTTTGCAAATTCATATGCTGATATGCATCATATGTTCTTTACCTTATTTGTTAGGCAAGTGATGTGATTAGTGTTGCATGGACTTCATTATTATTATTTTTTTTTTTACAAACTCCCCTGGTTACTATTAATTTGTTTTAAAGGTAAAACCCCAATGGTTATTGGGTTATTCTGTTCATTTTGTTAGATGCAGTTCTTGTTATGCTGATGGTGTGCCCAACATGGGTCTATTGGTTATTATTTTTATTTTATTTTATTTCATTTCATTATTTATTTTTATGTTTTATGTTTTATTTTTATTTTAAGGCAACAAAGTATGTGATATATATGGTATGTAGCCCAAAATACTACGAAAAATTTAAAATACCTCTCATTATTTATTATTTTTATCCTCTTTGGTTCACTTGGTACAATCGTAGTGTTTACTCTTTATTTTGATTATTATTTCATTAAATTTAAAATACTACGAAAAATTTAATTAAACTATGCCAGGTTAGTGAGATGAGAAATGGAAAAGAGAGAATGATACGCAATCAAGTCTGCCACGGTTTAATATGTTTAATATGTTTTGCCACGGTTTGTAGCCGTTAATAGTGATTTAGCGACGCCTCTACAGCCCACAGCTCTAAGCCGTGACAACTGGTTACCCCCACGGTTCCAAACCGTTGCTGATGGGTATTTTTGGTGTAGTGTTAGCAAATATAGGACAGGTTCAAATCGAAAAGATAGAAATGGAGTCCCAAGAGTAATTGTCACTACCACGACCATGGAATGTAGAACACTTGATAAAAGTATTATCACTAAAACTCCCAAGTTTAACCAATTCATCTTGTGTTCAAACAATGCAGCTCAGTCAGGACATCAAAGTCAGACTAAAATTTTACTCGAAAAACACAGCACGACCAATGGATAGGGCTACGAGTAAAGCTAAAATATATGTAAAAGGACAACAAATCGGACATACACATAAGACTTCTGGTCTAATCAACCATGAAGTAAACTTATAAGTACCTGGACGTATAAGCCAGACTTATCTATAAATTTGTTAATCGACTAAAATGTACGATCTCAAAATACGTTTGAAAATCTAGACATATAAAGTCAGATTTAGTAAAAAAGCTTCTAAACGACTAATATGTCAAACTACGAAGTCAAAATTCAATCAAGCATGTCAAAAACAAAAACAACTAAAGTCTAGATTAATGAGATAGACGAAAAGACATACTGAATATAAACGACAATTGTAGGTAAAATGGGATTTTGATTGATTCCCTGCTTCATCACACTAAAAGGAGTTACATAGATTGGAGAGAGGTTAGTAAATGCATTCAAGAAGAGGCACGCGAAGGAGGTCAAGTATTCATATCAGCAACACTATCACTTACGACACGGGTTCCAGTGGAGGAAGAGACGATTGTTCCCCATCAACAGTAACATTTCACAAATTCGGGACGGATTCCTCCTCGTCCTCAAATACATGGTAAGCCAACAACGATACCTCGACAAATCCAAACCCTCCGACTCCATAAAATCAATAAGGTCAAGACGAGCGTCACCAACTCTTCTCCAGTCCACCAATTTTGCGATCTTCAATCTAATAGCAACTGCTGCAAGCTCATCCTTAGTTGACATAAGTTCACCTTTAACAGTGGCGAGTCTAGCGAAAACTGTACATTTAGCATTAGCAAGTTCAGCAGTGAACTGGATAGCTCGTTCCTCATAAGCCTTTAGACTGGCGGAGTGCTCAGCTACAGAACGCATGGCCTTATCAGGATCAACTCTTTCTCCAGATAGTTCCTTCTCAACAACAATCAACCAATCACGAAGTTTATTCAACTCCATCTCTGAAACCTCAAGTTTAGATGCAAACTTATTCCGAACAACTTTAACCTCCTTCAAAGAAGTCTGGGCAGTTTCAGCTGCCTTCTCATGCTCCACACACTGCGTTCTCAGCGAATCAAATTTACGAAGGACGTAAGAACGCACCAAAGCCTGCCCTGCCATCTTCCGCTCAACGAGTACCACCTGATTACGTGCAACCTTATAATTTGACCCCATTACACTAGCGTCAGTGAGATGATTCATTCTCTCCTTGATTTGCTTGAGACCTTCATCAAGGTGACTATCAGGTGAATGCACGAGCATCAAAGCTCTCTCAACTAACCGCCTATGCCATTCGACAATGAGGTTACGTGCGTTGTCCTGTACGTCAATCTCGAAAAACCAGCTGAACTTTCCATTCGATTTGATACAAATCTCTTCAGGGTTGGGCTTCTTCCAACCCATTCGTGGATGAAGAATAGTGGGATTGGGAAGAACTGAAGCTCCACCCCCAGAAGCCGAATGAATAGTCTGAGCAACAGTAATGTCTAATGACAAAAATATCATTTCTCTTACCATTCTTCTTAAAAACAACAATAGTAGGATGAACAGAAGAAGGAAAAGTAGGCAACTCCAAAGTACCAGCGACAATGGAAGAAATAGGAGACTTAGCACTCCGACCATGAGCAACGACCTGGTCGTCCAACGAGGGGTCAAACTCGAAATCAGTCAAAGGTTTTGTATTGTTCGGATTATTAGACAGGTCGATGCCAAGCTGAAACATCTTATTATCGAGAACACGGGGATCATCATCAGACAACTTGGTGAAATCAGACACACCATGTGAAGAAATGAGGTTCTTCTCACGATTATCCCAAGGACGAGACACCTCATTTTTGCTCCTCTCAAGAGTTTGAATTATATCCTCGGCTTCTTGAGCAGCATAGTCAACAACTTCTACACCACCCTTTTCGGAAGATATCAGACGAGGAGGAATCCGAGTAGTACCATGAACCAACTTGGCAAGTCGTTTATTCTTCGGAACACGACAAAGACTAAATGCCAATAGCTTAGATGGACTGGCATGCCTAGGAAGTTTCCTTTTTCTAATGCTCAAGCCAGCGTTACCATCATCTCCAACAATAACAAGAGCATCAAGATGTATAAGCTTCTTAACGGACCTCACTTCCCTATCAATGCTCACATCACCAATGCCAATCGGAGAAGTATGCTCCTGCCCCTCATCATAAACGATGACATTGTCAGCACGTGCAATGGTAATCTCAGAAGCTTGAGCCTCAGTAAGCGCCGCACACTCTGCCTCATTCATAGTGTACATGCCACTGCACTCGACAACATTTGTAGCAAGGAAAACTTCTACTGCGGCCTGGGGAAGCTTATTAAACCGATCACGAAACTCTTGCTCCTCCACAGTCAAGGATAGTACATTCCTCTTGGGTTCTTGAAACGGCCACATAATATACCGATTATGTAACTTGAAATAGCCAGAAGTGATGGTCGCGTAAAACCATAACCTCGACCAAACCCTATGATCATCCTTAAGTTTCTTAAAACAGGAAGGAGAACTGAGATAGCAAGTCTGGTTATTATTTACATTAAACCCCACCACGGAATGCAAAACCCTGATATTCATAGGAACCCCAGATAGAACGACCCTCGCCAAGGTTGCAACCATCACCGTCCAGCCATTAGGACCCATTTGAGAAGGATCGATGCCCAAGAAGTCTAGATACTCGCAGAAGCTCTCTGGGGCCGTAAGCCTAAGACCTGACTGAAACATGCCAGGTTACAATGCAATATAGCCAGGCCTTAGACAATAAGTATTGTCATCATCTCCAGGCCAGATGATCTCGAGGTCAGCCAACAATGAATAATCATAGTGAACACTATCTAGAGTCACTTACGTCACCCGCTTAAGCGAAAAGAAAGCTTCGCAAGTATCAAGTGCGTTACCACTTAGAATCTTGAAACCAGACATTGTGAAAAGACGAAAATGAATGAGAGAAAAATCAAATTCTGGGAATGAAGATAACGTAAATAAAGAAATACAACCCTCACGTCCCCTTTTTATAGGGTTGAGCAACGAAAAGACCGCTTATGAATGAATGTGTGAGATACGATGGCTGCATGAAATCCAAAAAATCGTGCCAAAACGAGCAGGCATGAAAGACATCGGAGTAACAAACGTAGCAATAGCTATTAACAACATTAAATACACTACAAAGATGAAATTGAAAGTCCAACCGTCGTAGAGTTAGTGGCCACATTAGCATACCAACTAACTAAGGGGGGAGTAGCTGATGATACATCAAATAGGACTATCATCACGACTATACACGTGGAAAATATCACTTATCACGATGACCAAGTATTTCAAGTTAGTGCCGACTCACAAAGCCCAAAAAGGCATGTCCAATCGTTAAAGCCCAAAAAGACAGGTCCAATCGTTAAAGCCCAAAAAGGGCCCTCCAAAACAAATCATAGTCAGAAACGCCCAACAAATTTTCCCCTTAAAGAGGAGGAACATTACAGAGAAAAAGAGTCATGGCGAGAGTTACTCCCCCAAGGACGTATCTTCATAAATGTGGAGACTGTTACAGAGAACGTCTCCCCTCGTTAAGTTTCACAAGCTTAAGTCACATAGAGAATTAATAACGACGACTATATAAGGTAAGGAACATTCGAATAAGGTATGCAGTTCTAATTGAATTCTCTCAAAATTAAGCTCTCTCTCCTACAGATTTACTGACTTAAGCATCAGAGTGCATTCAGCCACCAAACAGGTGGTATTTGTCAATCTAACTTTTGTTTTGCAGGTCGGATTTCTAGGAAACCAAATTTGGATGCATCAACCATCAATCAATCATCTCAGGAAGGAATTCAAGGTGGAGATCATGCAATGGAGTCTTCCTCGCCCATACTCACTCATAAAGAGATAATGTCATTCAAAATGGACTTTTGGAGGTGACATTGTCAATTGATCATTGATACCAAATAGTTCTTGGTTGGAGTTATGTAACGAGGCCGGGGCTTGCCTGTGCCCACTTCTAAAGCAACCAAAGGAACGTAGCCAGCCAAAACTATCAAATTTTCCTAAATAATCGAAACCAGCAATGGTGTTACAATGAGAGACTCTTAACTTACAAAGTTATAAAGACATTAAAGGATCAAAGATAAGTAGACCACTAATGCACCAACCATTATTGGAGAGATTGATAACTTGCAAAAGCTGCAGGCTACTATGGATCGGCTAAGGTTAAAAGATTAGTAAACCATAAGCAACAATGTCAATTAATGTAATTCAAGGTGGAGATTATTCAAATAGATTCGACCATGCCCATGTCCACTTCCATAAAGATAATGACATTCAAATAGATTGATCAAGGCAACATTGTCAATTACTTATCGCGAACCAAAATTTTAGTGTTGAACAAAAGAACTGACTAAACCATCTGAACCAAATTGAAACGACCAACTTGGTGGTTTTGTTTGGGTTTGCCAACATTTTGAAACCGAAGTGATTGATTCGATTTTCGATTTTAGGTTTGAAAACATCATAGCCGAACTGATACAAGTATTTACTTTTTAAAATTATATATATAATAGTTAATACAAAATATACTTTATTTTTTTTCATTTTTTTCCTATTCGGATTAGTTTTCGGTTTAATTTAACTTTATATATTTTTTGGTTTCATTACACATTGGGTTTGGTTTTCTTTCAAACCAGTTGATATGATACGGTATGCGATTTTAGGGTCAAAATGAACCATGAACAATGAAACAAAGTTTCAAGGTGGTGTCAATGCAATGGAGTTGGGCCTCTCCCGCCCACTTCCACAACCATAATGTCATTTAAAAGGATTTATCAAGGAAACACTGTCAATTATTCATCACGAACCATAAATTTAAGGTGGGGGTCGTGCAATCAAGCATGGAAAAAATCCCTAGTCAATCAAGGGAACCCAACAGTCTCGTCCCTAAGGGGGCGGATATAGAGGTTAATTTTTAGGAGCAGAGTCATGGATTTGTGTATAACCCCAAGCAGGGATTGGGGCATGGGAGTGGTTTTCCCCCAGGCTCTTGAACTTGAGCATGTTTGGGCTGGGATCTTAGCCAAGTTTCAAAGTTCACTAACTAAATTAGTATTCTTTTCAAACTCACTTGGGGCTTGTTTCGTTTCAAGGTGGGGAAACTCTTAAGTTCATTAACCAAATTAATATTATTTTTAAATTCACTCAAAGCTTGCTTGGGGTTGGCTGGCGCGAGGGTGGGGGTTACAAATAAAGCAAGTGTCACATACCTACTATTGATCATGAGCATCAAACGAAAATAGAAGGGTTTATGCAGAGTGCTAGTGTGTAACGAAAGGAACTTCTCGAGCAACCATTGCGCCTTCTTACATGTAAGAGACATGATTTTCCCGTACCTACTTCCAAGCCACAATGTCATTTAAAGGGACTTATTGAGACAACATTGTATGCACTTCCAAAACAACTAAAGGACTTGCCAAGGTGACCATCAATTATCATCATGAACCTAAAATTCGAGGTGGAGATCATGCAATCAAAGGAACTTCTCCATTCATCACCGACAATTTTTATTTGTTTATTGTTGTACAAATATTAACCTAATTAATAAGCTTATAATTGTACGTTTTACTTGCAAGTGCACAAGATCAAACAAATAGTATAGTTAGCAAGAACGAGATCATTCCCATGAGGATTGGATCAATTGTGTTTAAAATATCTTTTCCAATACTACTACTTCAATGAAACCTAATAATTAATTAATTATGGAAAGATAATGAGGAAAACTAAATGTAAAACAAAATAAGTTCAAATAGTAAGAAAATAAGTTAGGGATTCATATTCTTTTGAATAACAACATGCACAATGATAAAAACAAAACTTTGAGCAAATTTCAATGCTCAAAATTTTGCCAACTTAAGGGCTAGCTTGAGCTGTCTACTCATTAAGTTATGGATTTTCCTAAACAATGAATTAGGCATGGGTGTCTATTCTAACTCTTTATTCTCAAGGTATTTAGGATGGTATCTACTAAGTTTCAACTTAAAAACACATAAATCAATGGATCGACAAAAGCACAAATCCCAAAACATGGTATCTATTTCGGTCATTCATGTTGATTAATTTCAAGAACTGATCTTACTTGGTTCTTTTTGTCACCTAGCATAGGCACAGGACTTAGTCATCTAAATTTACCCATGTAACTATCTTCATAAAAATCATGCATAAACAAAATCCAAATGAAAGGTGAAATAAAATAAAATAAAATTAATCAATTGAGCATCATAAAAATAGTTATCAAAGCATGTCAAAATTCTCAAGGAGTCTTAACTAGTGTTTCAATGTATCCCTAACTAAATTGTTTAGTTACATATAATGCAAGCAAAATAAAGCACTAGAGGGATGAGAAAATAAGCAAACTGGTTGACAATTCAGCTTCGAGGTTATTGTTGATTTTCTGCCAAGAAGCAGCTGATTTCTAGCCATTAACTATTTTTCCAATCAAAGAGCACTCAATTTCCAACAGATTTCCAGCCAAAGAGAGAACAAATCGCAGCCAAGAAATACCCAAAATCGCAGCCAAAGAGGAAGAATAAAGTAGCCAAAACGAGAGCAAAATTTTAGCAAAGAAGAAGAGTTTTTCTTCAATCCAAAACCCTTTCCGATAGTAGTCTTCGTTCCTTTTTTTTTTAATTCATTTTTCTTTCCTAATGGATTTCGACCTAAAAATCCTTGTGAAATTGGATTCCATCTTTGACTAGGCTTCCATCTTTAACAACCCGGCCTTGCATGTAGCATTAGTTCTTTTTTCTCCTTAAATACCATTAAAGTACCTGCCAAATACCAAAATACAATAATGTAATCAGAGTGCACTTTTATACGCTCATCATAATTTTTAAATGAGAATTTTGGTTGGAGCCATTAATAGTACAATGAGAGATCCTCAATTTGTAAGATCAGTAGGCCTTGAGCAAAAGCCAAAAACTACGACTACAAGGGAGCTTTGAAAGATCAATAGGCCTTGGGCATCGTCAATTAATCATCGTTGTCAAGGAAGAACTTATGAAGGCAACACATCAATCAATCATCAGGAACCAAAATTTCAAGATGGAATCCATGAACATCCTCGCCTTTACCCCACTTTTACTGTCATTTAAAGGGACTTAAAAGAAAGGTAATAATAATAAGCCATTTGATGATTATCTTTCAAATATATATACTCAAGGAAACTACTGATCCATATTTTGACCATGTAAGAAACAAAACCATTGTCCTAGTGCATAACTGCTCCCCACAGCCTTACATAGGTATGCAGATGAGGCAATACATATTTGACATTCAGGCTATTAGCATAAAAACATCAATATTGTTATTGTCATCAACAAAAAATGCATAAACTAGTTGCCTTTTGTGGGAGTAAGATGCAACACAATATGGGTGCTGGCAGTACATCAGTACATCTTATGGTACCAACTGCAATGCAAGAAAGTATCAGATTCCATGTCAAGGGGTTACAATGAAACATATTATGAAGCAAGACAATGAAAATATTATGAAGCAACTTTCAACCTGCTAAAAAAAAAAATCCATCTTGGAATCATAAAAAATTGCTATCTGTGTTTCATTGTATACCAACAAACAAGTATATTCGAAGTTAACTTCAACTTGAGTCTCACCGATGGATTCCTTCCAAATTTGCAATTGGATCGTAACTGATTTCCTCATCTCCCAAGCTGCAACAGATAACTATTACCTTAAATATCTCTGCAACAAAACAAAAATTCTAGAAAGCCAGGCCCTAGCGCCAGATCAGCGCCAGGGGCCTGTGTGTGTGTATGTTTGTGTTTGATTGGTGTATTATGAGGATCTCTAGGATTATGGAGGGTATTGAGGCTCCTTGACGCGCGGGCAACAAAATCATCAAACACACCAGCTTCGGTAACCAGGATGATGTGACATCAATAGAAGAGATTTTTTATAACCTCGATATACACGTAAACATTTTGGAGATTTCATCGTTCTTTCATGATCATGCCACGTCATCATGATTACAAAACCTAGTTGCAAATATATGGTTTCCTAGCATTACCTATTAGTGAAACAACGAGTCTACACATCAAGGAGTCCTGGCCAAGTTTGCACAGGAGGTGTTGCCACGCACGTGCGCAGAGCTCTCACGGTAAATCTCGTTTTGGGGGAGAGAAACTTAACGCTAACAGAGCTCTCACGTTAATAGCTCCTCACGTTCTTCTCAACCCCTCATACCCCCACCATCATCAAAAACATCTACAACCAACCCATGATCTCAATTCCACCAAAGTCACCAATTCCAATCACACATTCACAATCAAATTGAAAATAAAAAACCCCCCAAAACGCAAACTAAGCTCACAACTAAGGGATTATGGTATAAAGTTTCAAACCTGTTGAGCTCGAATGCAGCAAATAGACACTCCTGTCCGCCATTGGAGATCCTGAAATCAACCTAAATTCTGTCTGGGTTTCAAAGAAGAAGATGTGAGGAACAAAACCCTTAGTGTGGATTTGATGGGAATTCCCTCCATTGTTGACAATGAAGAGAAACAAAGAGAAGAGAAGAGTAAATAAGAGAGAGAGAGACAAAATAGGACAAGAAGAGAGGGTGAGATTTAATGGGTCTACGCATGCGTTTTGCACGTGTTTTGTGAATATATTACATGCACGAGCCCTTCTAGGGAGCGAGGGAAAGCACGAGGGGGGAGGGCGAGGGATGGGTGTAACCACACCTATCACCCTCGGGATAAGCGATGCCGCGCATCCCGAGGGCGATGGGTGGTTACACCCATCCCTCGCGCTTTCCCTCGCCCCCTAGAATTCCCGTACGTGCACAATGTTACTTTCTGGCGCAAACCTGGCCATGAGTCCTAGCTGTGTAGACTCGTTGTTAGTGAAATCACGAGCATCCTTTTTTTACTAAATCAGGAGAAACACATAAATTTTTGCAAATGTAAAAGATGACAAAAAACCTTTGGAATGTAACAAAATTTTTAATCTTTAAATAAGAGTTCAACGACCAAAAGCAGCACCAAATATTAAGGTGGGGATCATTCAATGAAGTAGGGTCTTACCCATACCTATATCTGAAATGTCTTCAATTAATATCGCCAACTATGAATTGAAGTTTAAAGTTTAAACTAAGCAATTGAGTCAGGCCTTGCCATACCCACTTTCGAGCCAATAAATGGAATGATCAAGGAAACACCATCAATCAATATCACCAACCATGACTAAAAGGCTGAGCCATTCAATGGAATTATTGAAGAAACTCCGTCAATTAATATCTTACAATGAACCTCACCAATCTGACTTTGGTCCTTTCCAGTTGGCTCAATGGCTCCTATCAATCACCACAATACCTTCCTTGGCAATCTTTCCTACTGAATTTTGACTCGTTATGTTGTTACATTGTTGGATACACTCAGGTCTTCCAGATTTCAACTTGTCCCTTATAATTAATTCTATGTAGATGCATCAAGTAATGGATTGTTGAATTCCACGTTATAGTCGGCCTATGTTAGTGCTTCATCTTGTTCACCCTTCGTATTGAGGTAGAAGAAACATTGTCAATTAATATCGCCAACCATAACTTGAAGGTTGAACAAAAATAAAGGAACATATCAAGGAAACAACAACAATTAATATCTTAAACCTTGAATAGAAGGTTGAGCAATACAATGGTAAAGGGATTTATCAAATAAACAACATCAATTAATATCTTTAACCTTGAAATGAAGGTTGCGCAATA
Source organism: Berberis vulgaris (assembly GCA_963556465.1). NCBI lineage: Eukaryota > Viridiplantae > Streptophyta > Magnoliopsida > Ranunculales > Berberidaceae > Berberis > Berberis vulgaris. Next base: position 73,091,875 of record OY747124.1, on the reverse strand, counting down.
CAATGGAGTTGGGTCTATCCCGTACCCACTTTTGAACTGAATATAAGGACTTATTGAAGACACATCGTATTTTAATATTGCCAACCATGAATTCAAGGTCAAGCCAAGCAATGGAGTCGGTGACTTGTCTAGGAAACATGATAAATTAATATCATCGACCTTGAATTTAAAGTGAAACCCCATCAATTAGTATCCTCAACCTTGAATCGATGGTTTAGCAATACAATGGAGTTGGGTCTATCTGTACCCACTTCTGAATAGAATAAAAGAACTTACTGAGGCACTATCATCTTTTAGTATTGCAAGCCATGAATTTAAGGTCATGCCAAGCAATGGAGTCGGGCCTTGCTTGTAGGCACTTTCGTGCTAGTTAAAGTGACTTATCATCATCAATTAATACCATTGACCTTGAATTTAAGGTATTTATCTAGGAAACCACATCAAAAAAATCATCAACCTTGACTCGAAGGTTGGGCAATACAATGGAGTCGGGTCTATCCCGTACCCACTTATGAAGTGAACGAAGGGACTTACAGAGGCAATGTCATCTTTTAGTATTGTTAACCATGAATTCAAGATTGATCAATGCAACATAGTTGAGTCTTGCCCGTAGGCACTTTCGGGCTAATTCAAGTGACTTATCTAGGAAACACCATACATTAATATCTTCAACCTTGAATATAAAGTGAGTTATCCGGGAAACCCCATCAATTAATATCATCGACCTTGAATCGAAGGTTGAGCAATACAACAGAGCCGGGTTTATTATGTACCCACTTCTAAACCTAATAAAGGGACTTACTGAGGCAACATCGGATTTTAGTATTGCTAACCATGAATCCAAGGTCAAGCAAAGCAATGGAACCGGGCCTTGCCTGTGAGTATTTTCGAGCTAATTAAAGTAACTTATCTAGGAAACACCATCCATCAAAACCATCAGACCTTTAATTTAAACTAGGAAAAATCCATCAAATAATACCATCGACTTTGAATCGAAGGTTGAGCAATACAATGGAATTGAGTCTATCCCATACTCACTTTTGAACTGAATAAAGTGACTTCCTGAGACAACGTCACCTTTTAGTATTGCTAACCACAAAAATTCAAGGTCAAGCCAAACAATCTAGTCGTACCTCACTCGTAGCCACTTTTGCGCTAACTAAAGTGGCTTATCTAACAAACACCATCAATTAGTACCATTGACTTTGAATCAAAAGTGAGTTATCTAGGAAATCCTGTCAATTTATATCATCGACCTTGAATCGAAGCCGAGTCTACCCTGTACCCACTTCTGAACCAAATAAAGGGACTTGTTGAGGCAACATCGTTTTTAGTATTGTCAATCATGAATTCAAGGTCAAGCTTAGCAATGGAGTCGGGCCTTTCCCATAGCCACTTTCTAGCAAATTAAATTGACTTATCTAGGAAACACCATCAATTAATACCATCGACCTTGAACTGAAAGTGAGTTATCCAGGAAAACCCATCAATTAATATCATTGACCTTGAATCGAAGGTTGAACAATACAATAGAGCCGAATCTATCCTGCATCCACTTCTAAACCAAATAAAGGGATTAAAGGGACTTACATAGTTAACATCGTCTTTTAGTATTGACAACAATAAATTCAAGATAAAGCCAAGCAATGGAGTCGGGCCTTGCCCATAAGCACTTTTTCGAGTTAATTAAAGCAACTTATCTAGGAAACACCATCAATTAAACCTTCGAACATGAATTAAAAATTATTTATTTAGGAAACTCCATCAAACAATAACATCGACCTTTAATCGAAGGCTGAGCAATACAATGGATTCGGATTTATCCCCTACCCACTTTTGAAACAAATATAAGGACTTTCCTTAAGCAATGTATTTTTTTAGTATTGCTAACCATGAACTCAAGGTCAAGCCAAACAATTGAGTTGGGCTTTGCTCATAGGCACATTGGAGCTAATTAAAGTGAGTTTTCTATGAAACGTCATCAATTAAAATCATCAGCCTTGAATTTTAAGTAATTTATCTAAGAAACCCCATCAAATAACAACATGGGCCTCAAATCGAAGGTTAAGCAATACAATGGAGTTATCTAGTACCAATTTCTTAATCGAACAAAGGGACTTACTGAGGCAACACCATCTTTTAGTATTGCTAACCATGAATTCAAGGTCAAACCAAGCAATGTAGTTGGGCCTTGACCAAGGCACTTTTGAGCTAATTAAAGTGACTTATCTAGGAAAACAATCGATTCTCCCATTAACCTTGAATGTAAAGTGAGTTTCCAGGAAACCCCGTCAATTAATATCATCCACCTTGAATCGAAGTTTGAGGATTACGATGGAGTCTGATCTATCTGATATTCACTTCTGAACCGAATAAAGGGACTTACTGAGGTAACATCGTCTTTTAGTATTTACAACCCAAAATTCAAGGTAAAGCCAGACAATGGAGTTGGACCTGGCGCGTAAGCATTTTCAAGCTAATTAAAATGACTTATCTGGGAAACACCATCAATTAAAACCTCCGACCTTGAATTTAAAATGATTTATTCAGGAAACCCCATAAAAAATAACATCGACCTTTAATCGAAGGCTGAGCAATACAATGGAGTCGAGTCTATCCCCTATTCACTTTTTAAAAGAATATGGGAACTTCCTGAGGCAATATCTTCTTTTAGTATTGCTAACCATGAATTCAAGGTCAAGCCAAGCAATTGAGTCGGGTTTTTCCCGTAAGCACTTTTGAGCTAATTAAAATGAGTTTTCTAGGAAATATCATTAATTAATACCATCGAGCTTGAATTTAAAATGACTTATCCAGGAAACCCTATCAATTAATATCATCGACCTTGAATCAAAAATTGAGCAATACAATGGAGTCGGGTATATCTCGTACCCACTTTGAAACGAATATAGGAACTAAGGCAACATGGTATTTTCGTATTATAATAATCAATTCAAGTTAAAGCCAAGCAATGAAGTCAAACCTTCCCCATAGGCACTTTTGAGCTAGTTAAAGTGATTTATCTAGGAAACACCATCAATCAATACGTAAAGTTAGTTACCTAGGAAATCCCAATCAATTAATATCATCAATCTTGAATCGAAAGTTAAGCAGTGAATTCATGGTCAACAATGAACTGAATAAAGGGATATACTAAGGCAACATCATCTTTAGTATTGCCAACAATGAATTCATGGTCAAGCCAAGCAATGGAGTCGGGCTTTGCCCTTAGGCACTTTTGAGCTAATTAAAGTGAGTTATCTAGGAAACATCATTAATTAATACCATTGACCTTGAATTTAAAGTGGGTTATCCAGGCAACCCCATCTATTACATCGGCCTTAAATCGAAGGTTTAGCTATAGAATGGCGTCAGGTATATATCATACCTAATTTTGAAACAAATATAGGAACTAAGGCAAAATTGTATGTTAGTATTGTTAACCATGAATTCAAGGTCAAGCCAAGCAATGGAGTGGGGCCATGTCTATAAGTATGTTTTAGCTAGTTGAAGACTTATCTAGGAAATTCCATCCAAAAACCATTGACCTTTAATTTAAAACCCCATCAAATAATAACATTGATATTGAATCGAAGGCTAAGGAATACATGATCCGAGTCTATTCCATATCGACTTTTGAAATGAATATAGGGATTACAGATGCAACATCATTTTTTAGTATTGCTAATCAGGAATTCAAGGTAAACCGAGCAATGGAGTCGGGCCTTGCCCGGTGGCACTTTTGAGCTAATTAAAATGACTTATTAAGGAAACACCATCAACCCAAAATTTAAAATGATTTATCTAGGAAACCCCATCAAAGAATAACATCGACCATGAATCGAAGGCTGAGCAATACAATGGAGTCGGTTCTATCCCGCACCCACTTTTGAAATGAATAAATGGACTTACTGAGGCAACATCATCTTTTAGTATTGCTAACCATGATATCAAGGTCGATCAATGCAATAGAATCGAGCCTTGCTCGTAGGCACATTCGGGTTAATTCAAGTGACTTATCTAGGAAACACCATTGATTAATATCATTGACCTTGAATTTAAAGTGAATTATCCAGGAAACCCCATCAATTAATATCATCAACCTTGAATTTAGGGTTGAGCAATACAATGGAGTCGGGTCTATCATGTACCCACTTCTGAATCAAATAAAGGGACTTACTGAGGCAATTTCATATTTTAGTATTGCTAATCATGAATTCAAGGTCAAGCCAAGCAATGGAGTAGGCCCATGCTCGTTGGCACTTTCAAGTTAATTGAAGTGACTTATCTAGAAAACACCATCAGTTAATACCATTGCCCTTGAATATAAAGTGCACGTTATCCAGAAAATCCCGTCAATTAATTTCATCGACCTTGAATCAAATGTTGAGGAATACAATGGAGCCGAGTCTATCCCATATCCACTTCTGAACCGAATAAAGGAACTTACTGAGGTAACGTCGTCTTTTAGTATTGACAACAATGAATTCAAGGTAATTAAAGCCAAACAATGGAGTCAGGCCTTGCTCGTAAGCACTTTCGAGCTAATTAAAGTGACTTTAGGAAAAACCATCAATTAAAAACCTTTGATCTTGACTTTAAAATGATTTATTTATGAAAACCCAATCAAATAATAACGTCAACCTATAATTGAAGATTGAGCAATAGAATGGAGTCGGGTTTATCCCCTATCCACTTTTGAAACGAATATAGGAACTTTATGAGGAAATGTCTTCTTTTAGTATTACTAACCATAAATTCAAGGTCAAGCAAAGCAATTGAGTTGGGCTTTTCCCTTAGGCAGTTTCGATCTAGTTAAAGTGAGTTTCGAGCTAATTAAAGTGAGTTATCTAGGAAATACCAATAATTAATACCATCGATCTTGAATTTAAAGTGGGTTATCCAAGCAACTTCATCAATTAATAGCATCGGCCTTAAATAGAAGGTTTAGCTACACAATCTAGTCAAGTATATACCGTACCCACTTTTGAATTGAATATCAGAACTAAAGCAACGTCATATTTTAATATTGTTAACCATGAATCAAGGTCAAGCCAAGCAATGTAGTCAGCCCATGCCTGTAAGTATTTTCGAGCTAGTATCCCTCAAATCTAGTATCCACTTGTTGAAGTTCTTTGAGAAGTTACTAGTTATATGCTCACATTTACATGTTTGGTCAAAGTATGCCTTATACCATGTGTGTTCATCAACATGCTTAAGCCATTCATAGGCCTTGAGACAATCCTTATTCATTTCATTCATGTGATACATGTGCTCATATACCTTGTATGATCTTCCTGCATTCCAAGACAACTCTTTCAAGTGAGAGCCTTGAAAGTAGTCTTGAAATTTTTATACATATGTCTGAAACAAAATCTATAGTGGCTTTTGGGAAAGACTTTAGAAACGACATGTATCATCCCCTTTTCTCTATCATTAATGAAAATCAATTAAGAAGCATGAAGACTCACATGGGTTCAAATACTTCTTGGAATCTCTCTCAAGTTTCAGAGCATTCAAAATTTCAAATATAGATTGCTAGTGGAAAGAGGCCATTGTTAGTATAAAGGGTTGTCATGGATAGACAAACCCCACCAAACTTCCCTTTCAAGTGACATCCATCAAGGCCTAATAGTGGTATACATCCCTTTACAAACCCATTGAGTGAAGCCCTGAAAGCCATGCACATCCTTATCTAAGTGTTATCACCCTCCACCCTAGAACATGTAGCAATATTACTTGGATTACTTATAAGTACTTGCCTACACAATTCAAGCAATTTTCTGTAACTATCATCAAACCTGCCATATATGATGATACATCAAAATAGATCGACATTGCAGCCATACACGTGGCAGAGAACATCCATCAGAGGATCTGACGTCCCATCTATTGGGTCAACTAGTAAAACCCAAGAAGGTTAAAGTCAACCATAGAGACCCACTATAAGAAGACATAATCAAAGCCCAAGTCCAGGCTCGAACGAATCAAAGCCCAAATCCAGGCCCGACACGAGTTCTCTCATAAATAAGAGGAACGTTGCACAAAAAAAAATAGTCGTGGAGGGAGTTACGCCTCCACGGACGCATCTCCATAAAGGAGGATACTGTTATGAGAAACATCTCCTTCCGTTGTTACTCACATGCTTAAGTCACACAGTGAATTAACCGCGACCCTTATAAAAGGTAAAGGGAACATTCGACAAAGATATGCAACTTTAACTGAGTTTTGTCCAGATTTACTTCCTTCTTCAAATAAAGTTGCTGATTTAAGCATCGGAGTGCCTTCAGCCACCAAAAAGGTGGTCTTTGGCAGTCTAACATCTATTTTGTAGGTCAAACTCTCAGGAGGATGAGATTTGGACGCATCAATATAATTTGTGCATCGCAATTGTTTTGGCATGCCATGCCACCCAATAGGAGATTTTCACTTGAAACTTCTTCCACACATCTAATGGAATGTCTTTGGTCCTGAGAGTCTCATAATGAGACTTGATCTCTTCGTCAAGTACCAGTGCCACCCAACCTGCCTTTTCCATATGATTTCTAGATTCTTGATCATGTGTAGATATGTGAGAATTAACTAACTATTCACCTCAGCGGTGAAACCATCTCTGTGAACTCTAATGTTGCATAACGTAGGACACCCATTTGTCTTATAAACAACCCTCAACTTCAACAGGTCGTTCTCACAAACTTCATCACAAATCTATTCTTGATTGCATATAACTTCATTGCTAGTTTACACCTGTGCATTGTTCGCCTAGTCTTTCCTTTAAACATCTCAGATGGAGCTTTATCCCATTCTGCATCTTCCTCATTATCGATTGTAAACGCATTATTGTACGATCAACAAAATATATCTTGCTTGTTGGGAGATTACTCATCCAGTTATCTTCATCAGTGTGATATTCCTCCTCTTTCGGTTCCACATCATCAAGCTCAGGAATGTAAAGCTCCTCAAACCACAACCCTATCACCCCTAACAAAACCTCCATTACTATTTTCCTAATTAGACCAATCGACACCACCACCTTCAGCCACATTTTCACCATCATTGACAGTAGGAAGTCCATCAAGTTCTTTCTTTGAAAAGTCAACATCTAAAAGACTTGAGCATTTTTTTTTCTTTTTTGGTATTGTATATGTCGCAACCCCATCAACTTCATCCTCTCCCAAATCAGGATATTGCATGTTCAAATTTTCACGAACTTCTTATTCTTCTTGTTCAAGGAATTGCATGTATGCGTCCTCATCATCATTTTCATCATGCCTCAAGTTGTCCACATTATCATCCATCTCTATATCACCAATTGTAGACTCTTCTTCAACACCAGTATGTGGATGTCCTTCTTCAATACCAGTATGTATAAACTCTTCTTCACACCAGTATGTGGGTGTTCTTTTACAACACCAGTATGTGGAAGCCCTTCTTGGTATGCATTTTGTTCAGGAAATATCGCATCTCTAACCTCATTCCTCATGGTTTCCCTCACATTTCTTAGAGAAAATGACTTAGTAGTAGCCCTAGCTACAAGTTTAGTGAGACAATTGTAACTAAATAATAGCCTAAGTTTCCTTCTACAAGACTGAACAATGTTTGAACTTAACCTCCTAATAGACTTGGGACTTTGAGTTGACTTCAACACATATTGTTGACTCTGGTTTGACTTTGACTTCAACACCATTCCTCTAGGGTTTGACTTTTTGATGACTCATATACATACATTGACTTCTTAGTCAAACTTGGACTATTGGTTGACTTTTTAGACAACTTAGGTCTTGGAGTTGACCTTTTTAACTTAGGTTATGGAAATGATCTGGTTGACATCTTGAATGTCTTCATGTTGAAAAATCACAAAATTTTGACACTTCACGGGTAACATCAAACTAAGACTCCATTATAGTTGGAATAACTGGACACACCTCAGGTGGTGTTGGGATGGGTGTGAATCACATAACTCTTATTTATCTGATATAAGGGTAAAAAATGTGCATGATGCCATTCCCATCAACACATTGTGTTTCCACATGAACACCAAGTCTTCATCATTCAAGACGATCCTCTCTTACCATCTTTTAACCACTAAACGTCAAAAGTATACTTCAACAGAATTGGTTCCTTATCTTGTATGAGGTTCTTGAAGTTATCGAATCCTAATTTATCTCCATAAAGGTCAGCCAGGCCAAAGTTGTCATCCAACCAATGGTCATCAATCTTTTGAATCCCCTTTTTTGGAAGGTCCCAAATACCACCATAATGAACAAGGACATCTTTCTTATCACATGTTTTTCTGCATGTAAAACATGACAAACAATGATAAATGAATAGACATGCACATACATTCCATTATGCAATGTATACTTCTAACATGCAATTTAAGTTTAACTATATAAGCTACCAATCATATCTAACTTAGATTATAGCAACTATATAAATGTTATCAATGATATCCAAATTAGTTGTAAAACATAACATCATCCTCCACTAACACTTACAATCGTACTCACTAACAATGTGATGCAAACTATAGCATACCAACACTAACTATTGACTAAGACCTGCAAGCATACACTCATAAACACTTACAACCATACCATAATCAACTTCTTAACACTTGGATGCATCCCGAAAACATGTACAAACATACCAAAAACATGTTTACAAGCATAATAATTTTAGTTTACAAACTTCAACAGTGTGTGAACCATTGAAAAGTTGAGTCAATATGGATGAAATAGAAATACTTGGGCTTTCATCTAAACAAAATAATTTAACCTAAGCTCATAACAACAAATCCACACATACTCTACATATACCCCATGTAATCATGGACAAAATTCACAGAAAACGCCAAAAATTTACAGTTAGGGTTTTTATTTTCCAACTCGAAAAATTGGGGGAAATGACACATCGAATAAGAAGAGTTTTTAATTGTAGAAGACACAAAAATATGAGCAAAACACTAGCACCAAAGCATGAAACTATGAGTAAACATCAGAAAAAACTTTGAAACTTCAACAACAGAACATGAACAAGCTATTTCAAGTGCACACACTACGATTGCAGCTACACACGAGTGTAAGATCAAACAAAAATAAATTAGATATACTTATAATGAGTTTCGGTGCGATTTGCATGCATCTTTGCAACTTCTTTGCACTAAACTCACAGTACTTTGTGGTAAAGACGAACAAAGCTTCAATAAGTCTCGATCTACAAAACATTCAAGTTACAAACCAACTCTCAACAGCACCACCCAACAACGACTCCTTATAGAGAACTCTAGATCAATACCAAATTTGGAGATGAAGAGCCTTCACTCTCTCTACACTCTCTTTCCCGCTCTACAAGTCACATCTTTTGATTGGACATGCTAGACATTTTAGCATCCAGCCTGTCCATGTACCTTACTTTATGACAGATGGTTGGATCCAAAGAGGAGCAGGATGGAAAATAAGCAAAATAGTGGTTTCAAACAGTGTCATGTGCGTGGAGCATGGGATGGGAAAATGGTTTTCTGGTCATTTTCCACCATTCACGTGAGCAACACGAGAGAGCGTTAACGTCTTCCGTGACTTTGGTAACCATGATCTAATTTCAAACAAAAAGGTGACGAAAGTCTAATTTCATATATTAATGGAGACAAAGTCAAAATAACCCATTTCAAAACGCGCTATCGCTCGGCTTTGGAGTACACCCCTTTCACCCAATGTAAAAGGGACCCTTCAAGTATAGGCACTCTTAGAGTGCATAACTACTAATTTGGGGGTCTTCTCTAATTAATATATAGTATGCTCTAATTTGCACCATTTAAAAAAAATCAAATTAACGAAAATAAACATGGACATACATTGGTAAATGATAGTTATATACATTAGTAAAGGAGTGATCCATGAAATAATGGATTAATGCCAAATTTTCAGGTTACCAATAAATAACACAAGTCCAACTAATTGATATCTCCGAATATAAAACATAGTAGATAATAGGGTTTGGATATACTACCAAGAATTGTGTTTGAAGGATATCTTAATGATGCCATTTTCTCCTATTGTTATCAAAGATGGAAAAGAATTTGTGAAGGATAACAAAAAGGTAAAATTAGAGAATTTAATGGAGGGAGTGCAGTTGAAATTGTGTAGAGTTTATGGGAGAGTTGCTAACTTATACAAATTTCTTTAAATAAAATCCAATCTTGGACATAGCAACTTCCAAAACTCTAGGTTTTTAGAGTGTCTTCCAGAAGATCTTCAAGGAGTCCAACATTTCGCAAAAGAGCATCTACAAGCACACCTGTAGCCGAAGAAGATGAAAATCCTGACCTTAAAAAAACTCTATAGAGATTCTATCCGAGAAATTGTCCACATCGAGGAGCAAAGCTAGTGTTACAAGCATCTACACAAGGTCACCAACCAACACACGAGGATAAGTGACTTGCAAGAGGTTGGTCTGTGATTAACAACACCACCAACTAGTCATTAAGCCATACAGATGACAATTATCTTTACCCAAACTTGTGTTTTATTTATATTTTCCGCTAATAATTTTGTGTTTTAGTTATTTGTATTATTCTATATGAACTCTTAAGCTACTTGAACAATTTGGACATGCATACTTTTTATTTCAATGGATTTACATGTTTCATTAATGGAAATTCTTTGATGTAGTTAGTGACAGACTTTAGTTGTTCACCAGTTAAGAATTCATGTTTAGGCAGTTAATACCATCCATACATAGTGTTTTGATCTAAGATTTTAATGCTTCCATGTCTCAGTAGCATATTGTTCCATGGACATTTTAAAACTAAAGATATAAAATACAAATATCCAAAACTTTTTATAAAGATGTTTCCTCATTACATCCCATGCTTCTCATATGGCCCCCTACTTACTCATTTGTATTTGCTCATAACACACCTTGCTCTTAAATCTATAATATTAAATTGCACCTCAAACATTCCCATAGCGTTATTTCAAAATACCTCATCTAACTAAACAACTCCCATTAAACTCTCATGAGGGACCTATTGCCAAAACTCACATGAGGGACCTATTGTCAATAGTAAGTGGGATGCCTCATGAGAGTGTGTGAATGGCTGAAGGGGGTGTGTAACAAGGAAACACCATTCCTAAAATTAGAGCAACATATCTAAACTTACCACAATTACCGACATATCCACTATACTTTTCCCTTTTTGAAAAACTGATAAAAATATTTCAAACCTTGGACGAGAACCTTTGTAGGGCACGACCATAGAATAGGCTTGGTGTTCCCCTAAGCATGTACATATACCCCATCAAAATAGCTGCTACACGACTATCTACCACAAGTCGAAGGCTATAACGACTCGATCCATACAGTACAAAATTGTCCGCTCTGGGCCCAACCGGCCCGCACGGCTTTAAAACGTGTCGTACTATAAGGATTCGACCTTGCACATAAGTAGTTCATCCCCTTCCCGCACCCAAGCAATGTGAAACTATGTCCCCCTTTGTAGCTCGGCCAACCCCTATTGGGCCTATTGGGCTCCAATCATCACCCTCAAGTCCGTCCACTCCAAGGTCTCACAGTCCACCCCCCTTAGGGCCCAACATCCACGTTGGCACACTTTCGACTAGGTCAGGCTTTGATACCATTCTGTAACGACCCGATCCACACAGTACGAAATTGTCCGCTTTGGGCCCAACTGACCCGCACGGCTTTAAAACGCGTCGTACTATGGGGTTCTGACCTCGCACATAAGTAGTTCATCCCCCTCTCGCACCCAAACAATGTGAAACTATATCTCCCTTTATAGCTCGTCTAACCCCTCTTGGACCTGTTGAACCTATTAGGCTCCAACCCTCACACTCAGATCCGCCCACTCCAGGGTCTCACAAAGGTTGTGTTCAAAAGATCAACATATAAGAGAACTGATGGTATTGACATTTCATCAACTCACACCAAATGCTTTGAGAATTACAATATTGTTGGTTGGTGCCTGCCAATACAATCATGTTTATTATGTCACCGAACAAAGCAGAAAAAAACATATGAAAGAGGGACTCTACTTCAATCCCCTTTTGTATTCTATTGATTAGAGATTGCATGAACAAACAAACTTAGCTCCAAGGACATGCCAACACTCCAGATAGCACCATACTTGCACCAAATGAACGAGAAAACAGATGCTGCCAAACCAACCTCTTCTTTTTTTCCCCAGTGAAAACAAAAGCAACATCAAAACAAAGCAATGAACAAATCTATGCAACACAATGACCAGATCACCGAATTCTGCAAAGACTGTTATAAGTAGCCAAGCTGAACAGGAATAGTGGCTTTTTTATCCTGCCAGAAATTACCGAAGAAGCAATGTCAACCCTTCTCATTTTGGAGGGATTTGATAATGGCATTATACTTGATTTGATTCATTGTTTCTGACACAGATATCATCAAAAGAAATTTAATTGGTGTCCTCTACTTCTGTGTGAACGGAATTGGGTTCTTTGTTCATTTAGCAGAAGTTCCCTCTTCTTTCTATTTATTCCTTAGTTTCAAAACCAAACTTCATCACTTGGATATTATAAAATTTGGTGATAGACCAAATTATCATGAAAATCCATGTTGACAGTGGGCGAGAAGAAGGCCCACTTGCATGCAGTTGTGTGCAGGGTTGTAACATTGTTACGAGTCCACAAAATCAGTCTTGTTGATATCACGATCTTGAGTTTAAGCCAGAGGAATTTGAGGACATTGGGAGAGGAGAGCTGGGAATATCATCAGCAATCTGGCCCAACAACCGAGGACTGGTCCTCGGTGGTGCCAACAATGACTTGTGGTGCTACATTGGCAGAATCTGGCTTCATCGTATCATTGTTCGTGAGCTTTGCTCTCGGAGACAGCCTCTTTACCTCCTCCACTGTGTAAATGAAGATCTTCCTCACCATGCTGCAGAACTCACTGCAGAGAGGCCATGATAAAGGATTAATAATAATAACCACCACTACATAGTAATATACATGAGCGACAAAAGTAAAACATAGTAAAAATTTAATAGCATTCACTGCATGGTTGCCAGTGAAGCAATACCCTGAACCCAGCTCCACACTGAAGACTGAATGATAAACTTCACCACCAAAAATCTGGTATAAATGTGAATTACTCACGTTTCGATTGGGTAAGAATATGCCCTGATAAAATTTAAAATCCAGTTATGAGCTTTGCAAAAAGTTTAAGCTTAAGCCCAAGGATTTAGAATGCAAACTTCTAAATTTTGTTTATCGCACCTCAAACTGAATTATCAAGAAGAACCCTAGCATCTCTTTCTCCCTCATTCCCTCTATCAAAAGATAAATACTCACACTAAAGGCTTTGACTCTCTAATCTCTCTTCCAACGTGACAAAACTCTGACTTTCATCTATCTATGTTTGCTAACATTATGGAAGACACTAACCTTCCACAATTTTTGTCAAGTGACAATCTTCGGAAAGTAATATTCTTTGTTTGCTTCTTTCTTTTGTCACAAAGTGATATGCATATTAAAACTTGTCAATGTATGGAGAATCGGCACAGATTTGTCTGAGAACAGCAGAAACAATGGACGAGTGTGTACCATAGGCATGTTTAGGTGTATACATTACATTTATATACCACTCTGCCTTAGCTTTAATAAAATTTAAAGTACAAAAGAATTACTAAAGGAAAATCACTCATATGAGAGGTTGATAAAACTTAACTGCCATGGGTCATCCCCAACCATCATCATGTCATCCTCATCATCTGTGTAAACAACTTGCCATTTCTTAGTTGCTCCACAGAGCTCACCTTCAATATCAAACATCAACTCAAGCTTCCTCAGCAGATCTTCATACCGGTCAAATTGTGTTAAATCAACTGCTCTTCCAACAGCAACCCCTTGCATGTGAACCTAGAAAATATAGAAGAAATGGAGATAAAGCATTTCTGAGCATTCGCATTCCCCTTGAGATAAACGCAAAATGTAGCATATAAGTAAATTTTCAATTTTTTAGAGTATTCCTACAATAAAACATCAAAGGTGGGCTACATTCATATGGAATCATTGTTACACAAACTTGTGGGGGTGGGCTTATTACTACAAAGATGCTGTTGGATTCTTCCCAACAAAAATTCTAGTGCTAAACACGGAAATTAATGTACTTTTCATTGGCGGATTAATATGCCAGATCAATCATTTCTATGACACTTGGCATTCTTACATACGCATGTTAGAAACCCATTGGTAACATCACATAAGCGTCTGGAGGAACGGTGTAACAGTGTGCAAGCAGTAATACTAGTCAAAAGCTTCTTACAAAACCAGGTATAAATTTAATAGTAGCTGCATGGGGTATGAAGTAGTAACACTAGGTACATGCTTTTAAAAACTAGGAGCAAATCAAAGTATTACATGGTCCATAAAAGCAGTTTCCCATATTAGTAAACAGTAGTAACACTAGGTACATGCTTTTAAAAACTAGGAGCAAATCAAAGTATTACATGGTCCATTAAAGCAGTTTCCCATATTAGTAAACAGATGTTGTTCGACATCTTCGCAATAAATTTATCTCCACCTGTAGAAAGTATTTCATATACTAGGGCATAACAAGGACAAGATGAATATCATATATGCAAACACTAATTTTCTATCATTGTTTGTGTAAATTTCATCAATTAAAATACATTGAAAATGTTCATGGATGATATATCCAATCATTCGAATCACGATTTCAGATCACAAGTTATTTTATCCTAAAAATGAATGATATGTATACTTGTACACACATACAGGGATAGGATATATAGAGAGGATATGGGAAATGTATGCTTGTGTGTGTGTGTGTACAATAATGACATAATATAGTATAAACTTGCTAACATAAAAATGAAAAACATATGACACACAAGTCTACAACCTCGGTGAAAGGCCTAAAAAAAGGTGCAATGTCAATATCCTCTGTTTAAAAGAGTAGAAGAGTGAAATGAGCTTGTATGCTATAAGTCATTTTGTAATAAAACAGCCCAACAAATACGAAGCTGCAAATTGTGGAAATATAGTGAGTTTGTTCTTATTGACCCAGTGATAGCTGTACTCAAGCTAGTAAAATGCTGTACTTTCTCAAGTTACATTCAGTAAATAGAAATAATAGCAGCTCCATTTCAACAACACAACACTTGAGAGAGAATAGTGGGAAGGTTCATCACCTTAGTACAGCTTCGAACTTGCCTGCTTTGCATCTCTTGAGGAGATCTCAAATAGGACTTCTCAGGCTCACTGCTTGCCACAAGATTATCAGACCGATTGATATTTGATGGCTGAGATTGTCTATCGGACTCTGCATCCAAGGATGGAGTTGGTTCATCATCACCCACGCCTGAAAAAGTCACCAATGGAGAAGTCTCTTCCATATTGGAGTTGTCAACCAGCTGGATACCAAACAGTCTGTAGCCATTACTGGTCTCTTGTCGCTTCTCACTGGTTTCTCTGCTATTGATTGGGGTGGAAGGTTTATTTGGAGTTTCCAATCGGTTAGACCAATAGGGATTGCTTGTCACTGCAGCTGGAGAATTGTTCCCAGTGAGTCCACGGGAGCTTGGCTTTGTAATTGGGGAAGAAAAGAGGGAGGCTAAATTGGGTGATGAGTAGAGTTCTCGCCTTCTCTGTACGCCAGAATAAGAGAAATTCGAAGGAGACTCAACTGGGGATTTCCACATACCTAATTGGGAAAATGAACAACAAATTCCTGTATAAATCACTAAGAATAACTACAAAGTGGTGAAGCTGTATAATAGACAAAGTGCATATACCATATCCTGAAGGGTCTGGAGTTACTGAAGGCAAGACTGGTGGTCGAGCTCGTTTATTCCTTTGCGCTGGCTGCAAATCGGAGGGAGCAGCCGCCACAAGCGGATCTAATTCCCAGGGAGAAACCCTTTCTGGGCGTGGGATAGCTGAAGGCTCGTCCCATTGTACCTGGACAAGGATAGTATGGGTAGTCAGAGATATAATTGATTTTTTATTACATAAAGGCAAAAGGGAAGAAAGCAAGCATATAACTAATGAAGGGATCAAATATGGCTAGAGTTCAATTTCTCAAACTGACAGGAAAATACTTAAAAAGACATTTGGTCTACTCTCAAAATAGTAACTGAGTTATTAAGGAATTGCAAGGTGGAAGAAAATCCATCATTTCATGGGCAAAGCTGAACTAATGAAAAGAGGTGTAATAGACAGGTGGAACAGGAACCAGTTCCTACACCAGTAAAGCCCTGCAAAATTTAAAACCCCTCATGTTACGAGGTTAGGTCTTACTCTTGTAACCATATTCTGCAAGCGAAAAACCACCTGCCTATAACACAATCAGGATAAAACCAATAGAAAATGGATGATGTATAGATCACCTTTAAGGATCTCCATACAGAATCAACCCAACAAGGTGAAGCATTCTCTCCAACGCCAATTATAGTACCACTGAACCTATGTAATCATAGCAGAACAAAGCCGATTAGGAGGTAATCTGCTATCTTGTGAACTGAACTTAAAGAATATCCCTCAAGTGTCATACCTTCTTTCGGGAGCATCTTCACCCTCAAATCTCATCTTAAACCTCATCCCAACAGATAGCTTGTAATTCTGAGCCTCAAGGTATTTGTTAACACTTATAATAAACTCTGACTGACTTGTTCTGTCATGATCATAACATGATGCTGTTCAGCAAAATAATAGTTTTCGCACAACTGTTGTGCAAAAGTTTGAACATAACTAGCGAATAGCATTGAAAAGTCAACAAAATAAATGCTTGGAAAATCAAAATTCACTAGGATAGGATCTTGACCAAAGTATCACACTGTCAAGGCTAATAAGATCATTCACGTTCTACATAGGTAGTCTTCATTAATTTTTCAAAGGTTCACACACCAAAGAGACGGATTTAATATGGTACCATAAAGAATTGGATAGTTTAAAAAACATATATGAAGAACAAATACCACACCTTGGCTTGTAGAAAACAGAAAATAATGTCCCCGTAGAAATGGCATGAGAAGCAGTAGCAAGGACACCAAGATGCATGCTGTGGCTGGATATCACAGATGATGGCAGATTACTGAGCTGTCTCATGAGCCTCCTTACTCCAACACGTAATTCACCATTCTCACCTCTAAAAAGAAACCGAAATAATATAAATTTTTTTTTTAAAAAATGTAGCAACTTACCTCAATGCTATAGAGAAGATTGATACCATTTATCCAACACTATTTATTTTCCAGTTAAAAGTTGAAATATATGCTATTTAATCGGCGATTAATCACTTCTCGCTAGTAAAGCGTTACGATTTTTGAATTAATCATTAAATAATCTTTAGCCAATTAATCGGGGAGAATTGGTGATTTCTCGCAGTGTAACCAATTAATCGCTTTCAAAAACTCACAGATAAATCAGTCTATGTCAATATGTTAGAAACAAAAGATAAAAATTAATATTATTTTCTAAAGGTTTGTTTTAATCTCATCAATACTCTACTATAGGGTAATACCAAGAGTGTGAAGAAGAAGAAAAAAATAATAATAACTAAATCAAAGACAATATACATAAAAGATCTACAAGAAAAGATAAAAACGACCAAAGGGAATATGGAAAGCCGCAACTTTATCTAACATTGAAATTTTCATTTTTTAATTATGCCTTAAATTATGGCACGAGGCATGTGATATTTACTACTTCAATATTCATTAATTTTCAAAAAAGTTTCTTGTAATAAATATATTACATAAAAGACAAAATATGTTTATAATATACATGATGATTAATTCCAATTAATTTTGATTAATCCCTAATGCTCCTGAACCGATTAGGGTATGATTAATGATTTAGCTAGGAGGTTGAAGTAATATTGGTAACAATATGCAAACATACACACTTAAACGTATGTACAGAAAAACACACAGGTGCATAACCCAATATATGTAGACATTGAATTGATTTTAACATGGATGGTGTAGCTTACCTTAAGAATATAAATGCATCACCAGCTACCAGTCTCTTGGAACTAACAAATACACTCCATCCAGTTGTGAGCAAATGCCGCCTAGGCTGTCCTGCAAATACCATTCCAATATGCACTTGAGGAGGTTGAAATCAAATTCCTGATACAAACAGAAGAAGAGAAGAAATGTCGCATACACATGGAATGAAGGTTTTATTCCATTAAGGTAGCATGATGGTGACATGGACTCATGTAAAACAGGCAGTGGTCCTGACCTAAATCATAATAATTAAACAAGTAATGAAAAGAAGAATTGTTTTCGTACAAGATGCTTAATTACTCTAAGTATATAGGAAGAATTCAGGATACGATCACATAGAAGATAGTTGATATGCAATTGCATCCGCAGCTCATAAGTTTATAAATCAATATTTCCGACTTGAGCTGCTCAAAGTTCAAAAAGAATGAAAGCTTGAGAAGGAAAGTTAACCTCTAAAAATGTGACGAAAATGCCATTCATTTCCATGCAGATCAGTGGCAACCAATTCCTGCCAAGGTGGATTTTGGGACATATCCTAGAACAAGAAGGCCGCAGTGTAAGCAACATAAAACAAGTTGCAGCTTGATTGCTACAACCTGGAGGAGATATTTATTTAATTAAAATCTCACCAAAGGGGGCAGGCAATCATCAGCATGCCTCCGAAGAACAGAGAATCCTCCATGTGTGCTCGTGTCGGAAGCAGTTAGAGTCTTGCAAAATGAATGGACTGTGCACGTTTGAGGCTCTGGTAGTGGAGGATCTGGGCTGGTAACTTCAGTTTGCTGATCCACAATGCAGAGGAATAATAAATACACACAAGCGTGATGAGAAGGAAGAGAGATGAGTGAAATGTTGACAAATAAATATCTTGAACAGTATTCAAGTGCATGTAGTACTGGGGATGTTGGAAAGCAATGGTTAAATTGAGGACATAAAGATCGTCAAAAAGGACAACTTACTTCTTGTTCAGGTAACAAAGTAATCTGTGCATAAACCTCATCTGTATCTGGTTCTGCCTACAATCTCAAAATAATAGTGATAAAAAAATTGGAAAAAAAACTTAGCATGCGGCAGGGTGACATATGAAAATGCAATCAACCAACATGATTCTGAAAACTTACCCGAAGATGAACATGAACTACTTTACATAAGATTTTGGATGGCAGATTGAATGAAGGCATCTTCTGGTCCAGCGCCTGATGCATTGATGCTTCCAGCTGTAACAGCATCAATAGGAAACACTAAATCCCTCCAATTTGGAGCAAAAAAGGTATACATTCAATAAATAAAAGAAAATTAAAATAAAATAAACAATTGGGCTAAAAAGCTTACATGGCCGTATGTTATACACAAAAACAGACCAATACTTCCATAAATTTAATCTTTGGAGATGTAAAGGACACACTATTTTTACCTTACATGTATGTTAAATTTGACAGCCTCTCCATACTTTCCTATGTGCACTACAAACTAGAGATGGCAAACGCAAATTTGTAATGTCATGCTTGAACGTTGTACTGGAGTTTGCGTCATTTTCCCAAATTTTTGCAGGCAATACTTTGCGAACTTGAATGTTGATTGTATATGTTGCAAACTTGCAAAACAATGGAAATTTTGATTTTGTGGAAATTTTGCAATGTAGACGTGACAGCGTTGTAATAATTGAAACATGTCCCCTGCAAACGCACTCGAAACCACTATTGGAAATGTCACTATAATGACTTCTTTCTCAACTCTTGGTTGAATCCATGATCTCAGAAAATATATGTACCTGTAGGGTGATTCTGAAGACACCCAGCTAGAATAGAACGTTTGCTCGGGTGACACCATGACAACCATGACCTTGCAAATAGGCACTATGGCGCAAGCATAGTAACTACATGTGTAAGATACTTGTGGAGCCAACTCAACATACTTGTAGTATTAAGGAGATGAGACCAACGTAACAACCATACGTTAATGGGAGTCTATATGAGGAAGATATACAAAAACAAACTCGTGGAACATATATCCTCTGAGTTTGTAAATTACTGGAAGATTACACTGATGACTAATCTACTCTCATTGAAGGAGTTGCTTTGGATGACCAGCAGGATACGTGGTGGTGGAATGAGAAAGGCACTCTTTTCTTAGTTAAAGAGCAGTAAAAAATCCTAACACCCAATCTACAGTCTTCTCCCTTGAACCTGAGAACTTGTAAGCTACAGCAGTTAGCTTGGTTGAAAAAGTCTCTCGCAGGGCTTATTTTCTTCTTTGGTACTTAGAACAGTCACTAACATCATTAGAAGAGGATTGATCATTCCCAACTATTGTGTCCTTTGCACTCAGGTAGAGAAATCCATTAATCATATTCTCCTTCTCTGCCTTGTTGTATCTGAGCTATGGTTTCTTGCCTTTTTCTGAATTTCAACTCCAAGCCCCCTCTCCTTTCATGGTTTAAGTGAAAAGTAAACAAGTTGTTTCTGTCAAAGGTGTGATGGCTCTGTGGTTGAGCAGTGGCGGATGATATCACTAGATCAGGGGATCGATCCCAGCCGGCAGCATATGGGGTGGGTGGGGTTACGAGATAAAAAAAATAAATAAACAAATTGTTTCTCAAAATCTGCCTTGTTTCCTACTTTTGGTAAACGGGCTTGGGACAGATTTATTTGTGTCTTTGTTTGGGTGATATGGCGAGAAAGAAACAACAGAATTTTCAAAAATGTGCAAAAACATGTGCAGCAATTGCGGATGGATATAAAAGTCACATTGTGGTGGGTCAAACTGGGATAGATTTAGCGACTAACTTTGCTTCTTGTATGTTCAATTGGGAGTGTGTATTTTTCCTATCACCATATGATGTATAGCCATCTGAGAAAGGGTTTTGTTATTATCAATGCTACCCTTGTTGAACTCTTTTACACCTAATTAATACAATCTTCATTTTTTGTTTGCAGTTTTATTTTTATTTGTTGCAGGCTTCGACAATGATCCTTCCGCATGTAACTTTGCTTTCTTATATATATACATAAAAAGTATGCAAGTGGGCTAGAAATGTGGAAGGGTCAAGGTGGGTAACTTTAACTCTTCACAAAAGTACGTGACCTTAATATCCACATTTTTCTTCTTCTTTAACTACTATCCCAACATCAGTGGCCAAGGAAACGGAGAAAGTGATGCAAGATTTTCTTTATGAAATGTCTTTTTCCTCGCACAAGTATCGTTTGATTAAATGTGATGTTGTGTGCCTATAATGGTGGTGCAGAAGTAAGACAAAATTAATGATTTAACCAATAAAGTGAATTTGGAGGTTCGGTATCGAGGAAGCAGGAGACAGAGGTATACAAGGGAGATATACAAATTGCCTCTGTATGGATGGTATATGAATGAGGTAAATATTCTATATAGGTTTGCTCTTTGTGTCGTATGATGAACCTCAAAGCCAACTTCAAAATCTCATAACACTCAGGTGACAAATCTAGGAGATAATTAGCTTATGAAAGTGCCTTTAAAATCTAGTTTCAAAGAAATATTTGAGATTCTTGCTCATAAAAAGGTTTGGTGAAGAGCTTCACTCATAGTTGTCAAAACGTTTCTCGTATCGTATCTCAGAAACCTAAATTTAAGTTACATATATTGTATCGTCTATTGTAAGATATATGAAAAAATATACTATGTATATTTAAACATAGAAACGACACAAATATGACATTTAAACCAAAAGGTCCAAAAAAAAAAAAAACTCTTTTATTCATTAATACTTGTGTAACATATACAATTAACTAACAATGTTATCTACAAGGACTTGACCCTAGGCACCGAAAAGGCCAAAACATGTCCAATGCCCACCACCATCATCATCATCATCATCAAAGCCCATTCCCGATATTTTTGGGGTCGGCTACATGGATTTTGGTTCTCCAAGCAATGCAGTCTTCCCACATATCCTCGCCTAATCCAAGCTCAATGATATTTTCATTCACCGCCTTCATCCAAGTTTTCAACGGTCGTCCCCTCCGTCTACACCCTCCATTAACTTGCCAATCTAGACATTTTCTAATTGGCGCCGTGCTTGGTATCCTTCGCACATGACCAAACCAAGTTAAACGTATTTCTCTAATTTTGTCCTATATGGGCGTAGCACCTAAGTATCTCCTAATTCTTTCATTTCTAATTTTATCCTTACGAATTTTACCGCACATCCACCTTAACATACGCATTTCTGCTACTGCCATCCTATGCGTATGTTGTCCCGTAGTAGCCCAACATTCTGAACCGTATAGCATGACTGGTCGAACAATTGTCTTATAGCATTTCCCTTTTAGCCTTGCAAGCATCCTTCTATTGCATAATACTCCTGACGTCATTCTCCATTTCAACCAACCAGCTTTAATCTTATGGTCTACATCTTCTGCAATAGCCCCATTCTTTTGAATTATAGATCCTCGATATCGAAAAACCTCACACTCTGGGACCTCTACACCTTCGATCTCAATTGCATTACTTCTCCCTCTTGATTCACAACCAAAGTTGCACACTAGATACCCCGTCTTCGAACGGCTAATTCTAAAACCTTTACTCTCTAAAGCCGCCTGACACCTATCTAATTTCTGACCTAAACCTACACTAGTCTCATCAATTAAGACAATATCATCTGCAAATAACATGCACCATGGTACATCTTCTTGCAGATGACTCGTCAACTCATCCATGACCAAAGCAAAGAGATATGGACTTAACGCCGACCCTTGATGTAGTCCTACTGACACTGAAAATTCACTGGACATCCCACCTACTGCACGAACACTTGTTACAGCCCCTTCATACATATCCTTAATGATATCGACATAACATTGAGAGACTTTCTTCCTTTCAAGCACCTACCAAATTAACTCCCTGGGGACCCTATCATATGCTTTCTCCAGATCAATAAAAACCATATGCAAACTCTTACATGCCTCTCGGTATTTTTCTATAGTTTGCCTAAGCAGGAAGATGGCCTTCGTAGTAGACCTACCCGGCATAAATCCAAATTGATTCTCCGAAACAGTGGTTAAACTCCTAAGTCTTCGTTCTATAACCATCTCCCAAAGTTTCATCGTATGACTCATATGCTTTATCCCTCTATAGTTCGAGCAATTCTGGATATCCCCTTTGTTCTTATAAATTGGTACCACAATGCTATGCCTCCATGAATCTGGCATTTTTCTAGTTTCCAAAATCCTATTAAAAAGCTTAGTTAGCCATTGAATCCCAACTTCTCCCATACATTTTCATGCTTCAATTGGTATATAATCCGGTCCAACGGCCTTCCCTGTCTTCATTCTTTTTAAAGCTTCTCTCACTTCTGTGGCACTAACTCTGCGATGGAACACGCGATCTCTCCCTGCCTGTGAAGCATACCCCTCCAAGTTTAACTCCCCTACATGTGTTCCATTGAGTAGGCTCCAAAAGTAATCATTTCATCTATCTAAAATAGCTTTATCCTGCATTAAAACTCTTCCATCTTCATGCTTAACACACTTAACATGACTCAAGTCCCTAGTTTTTCGTTCTCTAGCTTTAGCTATCTTGAAAATATTTTTCTCCCCTTCATTTGTACCTAGCCTATTATAAAGATCATCATATACTTTCTTCTTAACTTCCCCTACTGCTTTACTACTCAACTTCTTAGGTTGCTTATAAAGCTCATAAGACTCTAGGCACCTATCTTTTTGCCACTCCTTAAAACATCTTTTTTTTTCCGCAATGGTTTGTTGCACATCAGCGTTCCACCACCATGTCTCCTTACCATATAAACCTCCTCTTTTGGCCTCTCATAACTCTTCCTTCGCACATCTTCTTATTCAATTTGCCAAATGTTCAAAAAGATCCGCGCTACTAGTCTTATCCTTTGGTTCGAGATTCTCCCAATCCTCTGAAACTGACTGGCCACCCAAAATCTTCTTTCTAAATTTTTGGCACACATCTCCCTGTAAGGTCCACCACTTGGTTCTCGGTCTAACATGTTCTATAGCAATACGACCCCTACTCTTAAGACAAAAATCGAGAACTAACAGCCTATGCTGGTTTGTCAGACACTCCCTTGGTATAACCTTACAATTTTTACACCTACCTAAATCGTCTCCTAACAAGAAAATAATCAATTTGACTTCTATTGCACCCACTCGCAAAGGTCACCAAGTGATTTTCCCTCTTATAAAACGTATTTACGATCCCAAAATCCTGAGCTAAAGCAAAATCTATAATAAAAATCCCCGTAGTGTTTCGATCCCCAAATCCTTGACTTCCATGTAGCCTCTCATACCCAACTCTATCCTTACCGACATGGCCATTCAAATCCCCGCCTGAAAAAACCCTATTGGAAGAGGGAATTCCAAGAACTAACTCCTCTAAAGAGTCCCAAAAATCCTTCTTAGTCTCTTCGTCCAAACCCACTTGGGATGCATACGCACTAATAACATGCACTATCTCTAGTTCTAAAGCGAATTTAATACTTATGATTCTATCCCCAAACCTCCTAACGTCGACTACTGCATCCTTAAAAACTTTATCTACCACTATTCTCACCCCGTTCCTAGTTCCATATTTACCCGAATAGAAGAGTTTGAACCCTCCTCCTAAATCTTTAGCCTTGTTCTCCTTCCATTTTGTTTCTTGAAGGCAAACTATGTTTACTCTCCTCCTACGCAGGGGATCCACTAATTCTATTGTCTTACCCGTCAAGGTTCATATGTTCCAAAAGGCTAATCTAATCATTCTATCTCTAGCTCTAACCTAGACCAGCTTCTTTACTCGCCCCCGTCCAATGCCCACCATATACAAAAATTCGCACACAATGACACAAATAGTAAAAAGTTTGGAAAAAAAACCAAAAAATAACACAAAGTTGGTTACAATGACTACCGATGAAACTTTCACGTGGAAGCTTCAATCAAACACATGAACTACCACGAAGACCGATCGTGATTTTGAGTTGTGAGGAGTAAGATACAAGGATTTTGGTGAGTTCTCAACATGAGAGTTGTTTTGGTTTTCTCTTAAGCTCTCTTAGAGAAGATGAAGTGGTGTTTTGTCAAGCTAAAGGGATAAATAAGGGATAAGAGAATGGTTAAAAGTGCAAAAAACAAAAAAATAAATTTTTTAATTTAAAAAAGTGGGTCCCAACCGGTACACGATACATGAGATGTACCAACTGGCACATCTTGTAAACCAGTATATACCGGTCGATACATCAGTTATGTGCAAAAATGATATTTTGGACCGGCTGATAACCAGTATACCTACTGGGACACTAGTCATTATACTGGGACACCTGGTATTAATAACGGTGGATTTACTATAGGAAGTGAGAATGGTCTAAGAAGATGCATTAAGGATTGAGAGGAACAAAAGGTAATGAAAATCAATACAATTGCATGTGTTTTGCTGATTAAAAAATAGAAAAATAGGCATTAATGATTGTGAGAAAATGGGGTGATTGATTTGATTGAGCTCCTTTAGTTGGTAGTTTGTTCTGAAGATGAGTAGAGTTGGGACTATAAATCAAGTAGTCCTTGGCCAAGGACTGTCTCAACAAGTTTGTTGGAGGCAACAATACCTGGTCACGCGACCAATGAGGTAACAATACATCTGGTCACGCGACCAATACTCAGGTCCTCCCATGAAGTGGCTTTGGATGAAGAAACTCCACCCAGAATCAAACTTTTCTTTTGGACGTTATCCTTCAATCATAACTTGGCCATTGGTAATTTTGCTAAACGTGGCCTCATTGCAACAAACCGTTGTCCGTAATGCAAAACAACTGGAATAAATTGCTCACCTGTTTTTCTAGTGTAATTTTCTTGCAATATTTGGGCTACAATTGTGGGGAGCTATGAATGAACTTTGCCTATTAGGATTTCTTTGGGTGAATCAATGGAAGGCTTCTCACTATAAGTGGTTAAGGAGGCTTCTCACTATAAGTGGTTAAGGAGCCACTTGTCTATGGTGGGGAATTACATGGAAAATGCTTGATGAAATCCCTTGCTTGCAAATTGATTTTGGCTGGGAGACCTTGTTTAGTGCTTTACTTTGATTGTCTGGTTTGCATTTTCTTTTATTTGTCTTTTTTTCCTTTGATGGTTATGTGTGAGCATCTTTCACTCCTTGTAAGTTTGTCGATTCTCTTTAATATATCTTTATCGTGT
This sequence comes from Berberis vulgaris, assembly GCA_963556465.1. Lineage (NCBI taxonomy): Eukaryota > Viridiplantae > Streptophyta > Magnoliopsida > Ranunculales > Berberidaceae > Berberis > Berberis vulgaris. Next base: position 73,065,682 of record OY747124.1, on the reverse strand, counting down.
TGTCTTGCTTATGAAATAAATAAAATGACAAAACTATTGTTGCATCTTAGTCAATTGTTGTCATCTATTTGCAAGTTTTGACTCCACAAACCATCTTAGATTGTACCATAAAGGATATGTATCCTATATGTTGGGTAGGGGTGAAGATGGCGAAGCCCATCGCACCATCGCACAACATACACACGAGATTGGCGGCCAACTAACACGTCTCAAGCAACAATATTGTCCCTAACTTAAACATCCATGGTTCTCTTCTGTGGGGCTTTTTCCAATTGGGCACTACGACCCCCAAAAGGTTTGTTGCTAGGGAGAGACATGTCCCATACTAATTAGTTGCCCCTAACGTGAACACGTGTGGAACTAATTTGCACGCTCAAATTGAGCCACATCTCAAACACTTTTTATTGAGACCTATGCAACGAGGATTCTCTATTTATAAAAAATTAAAATTATAAAAAGAAATAAAAAAAAAACTTGTATCAAGACTCGGGAGATACTTTCATGGGACACGCTATTATTGAAAAGTTTCAATTCTTTTCAAATGTTAAATTATATAATGGCAAAGTAGTAGTACATGAGTAGCAAAAATATTAACCTACAAGTTGAATGAATATGACTAATAAATAGTAATACAAAACTTATTACTTAAAAAGTAAACAATACTAGAACATGACGGTGTGTTCCTCATATTGTATTTTTTTTTTTGCTGATGTATCTGATACCTTGTACATGTCGGATACCGATACTCATGTCAGCGTTGTTTATAGGCTGTGACTGGATTGAAGTGTTACAATTTATACAGGATGTGCTTGTTGGTGAAAGATCAGCAGCAAGCTCCACTCAAACAAGCAATTCAGTTTTGGTATGGAATGACAAAAGGGCGATGTAAATGGCAAGTGTGGAGGAAACTATCATTCAACTCAGTAGGATTTTATTTCTTTGAACTAAGTTGAGTGTTTTCTTGCGTATAGACAGGTTATTTCTGTCCCACAAATTTTTATCTCACAAGCGTCCTCAACTTATCCATGATCTTGCATTGTCTTACCTTGTGAATTATATTGTGTCACTGCAAGTTGAACGTACCTGTTCCATATGCCCTTGGGGGAAGTAATAAACGCGCTCCCCTTCACGTGGTACAGTGACCAAGGGTCCGGCACATGCATGCCAGAGTTCCCTATACAGAACATCGCCAGAGCCACCTATAAAGAGCATGATGAAGAAAACATCAAGGAAATTATATGGAGTAAAACAGCAATAAATACCATCTCAACAAAGAATTGATATCTTCTTGAGTTTTCATTTGTACAAGCATGAGTTAATCCAACATCAGACCACCATATAATTAACTGCCCCTTTAAGATGAGCCTAAATCTAACTCTTCATTTAATCTAAAGTTACAGGAAAAAGGGAAAGTTTGAGGTTGTTAAAAGCCTCACCTGACTCAAGACGTCCTCCTACTCGTCCAGAAGAAGAAGAGTAATTGGAAGGTGCCGCCATGAGATCCAACACAAATTTCTCCTTTCTAGAACTATATAAACTTAACCTTGTGATCAATGATCAAATCAACTACCCCATCGCAATAAAGAAGATAAACTTGAACAACCACCAGCCACAACCCACCCTTAGCAGCAAAGCAGCTTCAGTAATAGAGACTGAAGAAAGGAATGATTCTCAGATGCTTCACCCTCGTCGAAATTCCTATCGATCGGTAGCAAATTCTTCAAAAATTGTTGGCGCGATGAGTTGAAAAGCTGAATTTCGATTAACAGTGAGCTAGATCTTCGGTTTTGGATTGGACTGACTGAGAAAACCTAAAGGATTGAAGAAGAAGAAGAAGAAAGAGGAAAGAGGAAAGAGGAAAGGAGGATGTGTCTGTCTTGTCCTTTGTGTGGATTGTGTGTAGTAGTAGTAGTTGGGTTGCCTTCCAAAAAAAAAAAAAAAAAAAAAAAAGTAGTAGTTGGGTTTGTGGAACGAGTAAATACAAAATAAATAAATAAATAAATAAAATAAATAAATAAACAATGAAAAAGAGGAAGCTGGGGAGCCGATCTATGTATCCTATGGCTGGCAGGCTATCTACTGGCTCAAGGGAAGGGCGTTGGAAGTTCGTTGGGTGGATGATGGTAGGAGTGCGCAATGCGCATACCAAATAGCCTTTGCCTTTCTTTATTTTTTTTTATTTTTAAGTTGAAAACAAAATAGAGAGAGAGAGACAGGGATGGAAAGCGTGCCCTGTGACCCCTACAAGCTTCCTATCCACGCGCATTGAATTTTTTTTATAAAAACAAGTATTATTCATCTCTCTCTCTACATATTGGTAGGGGTAGGCACGGTCCGGATCGGTTCCAAATTTTGAGAAACCTAACTCGAACCGTTTAAATTTAACGGATCCGGTTCGATCCGGATTCCCTTATTTTGAACATTGGGACCGAACATAACTCGAACCGTTTGGAACGGTCCGATTCCTACGGTTCCAAAATGAAAATATTGCCACGTATCTCGAGACAAATGATTCTACTGTCAATGCAAATATTGCCACGTTACGCGCAAAGCAGAACCAGTTATTAACATTACTTTCTGGAAAGTTCATGATGTTTGATGATGATCCAGTCGGGGTAACATGTTTATGACCTGAAATATGCCAATTTACCAAATAATCCATCACCCTGCAACACAAAAGAGACCCTTCTTTCTACTTGTCCAAAACTCCATACATGTAAAAATGTAAAAGCAAACTCATTGCCTCTGACCTTCTTGTCATCCTAGCTGAGTAACTATTTGATCGATTATACCTGTTTGATCGGGTTGTACTCAAAGGTGATGGAGGAGATAAAGCAAACTCATCGTCTGATGATGACGAAACTGAGGATGATGAAGACATGGGGAAGTCTTCTAGTAATTCCAATAACCCATCCAACTTCCTTTCTCTCAGTCTGGCTTTCACCACTCTGACCACATCATCGGGTAGATTACCATAGTCGATATAAGACATTAGATCGCCGGCTGAAAGAGTAGTGATTGCAGCTGCGACGGTTTCATCACAGCAAGCAAGAGTGAAGGGGGAAATCTCCCCAATTAAGTTTTGGTATTCGCCTACTGCAATTGAGGTTTGTTGAGTTACGATTTGTGATTTGAAACGGGTCCAACCCGGACCGTTTCTTTTTAAAAAATAGGAACCGGGACCAGACCGTTTTATAACGGATCCAGACCGATCCGAACCGTATCTAAAAACACAAAATTAAAATCCGGACCGTTTAGAGCAAAACGGTCTGGTTCGGTTTGAACCCGCGGATCCTCGACCCATTTGCCCACCCCTACATATTTGTACATCAAGTCTCCGCCACCAATATTATGCTTTGTGTCCACTCACCTTCACTGCCTGTGTGTAAACTCCGGTGGTCATCCAAAAAGAAAATTATGTTGGTCAAAGTATATCCCTAAGGTAGATTGTAGGTCGTATCATTGACTTTTAGGTCAAGTTTAAGTCATGAATATAATTTGGATTTTGACCCTCTTCACAGGCTCAACGCACCAGTTTTTAGTTTCAATCTATTTTAGAAAGACAATTTCTCAAAAATTACTAAAATTTATAGAAATTATCCAAACATTAATACCAACCTCTTCCCCAATTGATACCGAGACCCCTATTACATGTAAGGGCGTTTTTTCCAAGGCAAGTTAAAATGGTCTTCTTCTTATTCCTTTATCCTATTCCATTTCTCTCCATTGTAAATTTGTTCTCTCTACACTCAAGTTTCCTTTCTCCTCTTAACTATGTATTGTTGTGAGTTATTTGAATAGTCGATGTTTTAATTACTTGATGAAAGGGTTTGAACCTGCTTGTGGTGTTTGTAACTTGTTTGTGCTAAAATTTGTTGAAAATGCATCTTCTGTAATTTAAAGCGATTGTTGAAGAAATCGATCCCCCCCCCCCCTCCAATGTTCGATTCTTCGCAAACGGTTTCACCAATAACCATATCTAAAAACACAAAATTAAAATCCAGACCATTTAGAGCAAAACGGTCTGGTTCGGTTTGAACCCGCGGATCCTCGACCCGTTTGCCCACCCCTACATATTTGTACATCAAGTCTCCGCCACCAATATTATGCTTTGTGTCCACTCACCTTCACTGCATGTGTGTAAACTCCGGTGGTCATCCAAAAAGAAAATTATGTTGGCCAAAGTATATCCCTAAGGTAGATTGTAGGTCGTATCATTGACTTTTAGGTCAAGTTTAAGTCATGAATATAATTTGGGTTTTGACCCTCTTCACAGGCTCAACGCACCAGTTTTTAGTTGCAATCTATTTTAGAAAGACAATTTCCCAAAAATTACTAAAATTTATAGAAATTATCCAAACATTAATACCAACCTCTTCCCCAATTGATACCGAGACCCCTATTACATGTAAGCGCGCTTTTTCCAAGGCAAGTTAAAATGGTCTTCTTCTTATTCCTTTCTCCTATTCCATTTCTCTCCATTGTAAATTTGTTCTCTCTACACTCAAGTTTCCTTTCTCCTCTTCACTATGTATTGTTGTGAGTTATTTGAATAGTCATTGTTTTAATTACTTGATGAAAGGGTTTGAACCTGCTTGTGGTGTTTGTAACTTGCTTGTGCTAAAATTTGTTGAAAATGCATATTCTGTAATTTAAAACGATTGTTGAAGAAATCGATCCCCCCCCCCCCCTCCAATGTTCGATTCTTCGCAAACGGTTTCACCAATGAAGGTTATATAAAAAACCCATAACTTTATTCATCTTTTTTTGGTAAGTAAATATTTTTTATTTCAAATTGTGTGGAATATATTTTTTGCACATGCATTGTTCGAAGAAATGTGTGAAACAAAATATCTCCTTTCAACCTTTGCTACTCTCTTTTATCCCCTGTTTTATACCCCTTTTGGGGCATATTCAACAATTGTATCTAGTTACTTATTTAACTGAAAACTTTTGTTATATGTTTCTATTGATGTTCAAATTATTAGCACCAGATGTAGGCGCAACTAAATGCAATGAGTTATGGCATATGATGTCTAGGTACTTAAAAATGTTCACTAATATATAAAATATGTACTCAAAATTAAAAGCAGGTCTCGAAAGATCTTCATTTAGCAATATAAAATGTGCACTGATATTTTTTTTTTCCTCATTATAAGCTATGCGGTATTCAGCTAACGAGGATTTTTTTATGAAGTTTGGAGGGATTGAATGTTATGGTGTATTTGTTCTTGTGTGTTTATGTCAGTACGCAGTGGTCTTAATGATGAAGGGGTGCATATATTATTTTTTATGTTTGCTAATAAATTTGTTGGTCATACTTCGGCTAATATAATAAATAAATGTTGGTTGTTTCAATCGCATCGATGCGAGATTTTTAACATAGTTTGTGGTATTAAATTGTGTTATACTTGTTAAGTTTTTTTTAACACCCGTGATGATCAAAAACTTTTTTGAATACTAATTGATGATACACCGAAACGTCCTCTCCACTACACCGTACACGTGTCATGATGATCTCGAGGAGTAACAGGCCAAAGCGTCAGCCCAATACTGATCCGGGGCAATCGGTTTCAAGCCCACACAACACAGTCCATCAGACAAACCTAAATTACTACAATCTGTTAAGCCCACACGTCTCACAACCATCCCTAATACCCGTAAGACCTACTAAGACAAGTATCTCAGGGATCGGCTTCGGACAGGCAAGCCAGCAGTACCTTGTTTCCAACTAGGAAGCAAATACCAGAATATACGTTGCACATGGAAACTTCCATTTATGGACAACACTCTAATTGGGAACTATCTCCCACGTATCTAGAAGCACAAGTCTAACAGGGAAACTTTCCTCCACAATATGACTATTAATTAGATAATGATCTCCAAGAAGATCTCATTCCCTAAACTACACCACCGATGGTCTGGTCGAACCAGAACTCCAACACTATTAATAAGACGTGAGATTGGTAAGCTAAGGGACGCTACAATTTTCTTGTTTACAACATTAAGCCTTTCTCAGATCCTTGTCTGACTTTAGCATCGGAGTGCCATCGGCCACCACAACAGTGGTCCGTGGCTCACATATGTTTTTTGTGAAGGTCAGCAGGTCAAACAGGGAGCGAAAATCAACTGCATCAGTTTGACGTCGTCCGTGGGGACGACAGAGTTCCCAACAAAACACTAGCATCATCCCTCTTCAGAATTCAAGAAGTTGGTGACCACCAGACCCCGCAATGATGAAGAACAGGGGAACACGTCAAATGCTCAAACTGGTGCTATACCACCACTCCTGGCGGTGCCGACAACGTTATGGCAACAGACTCACGCCCCCGCGCTAGCAACAGCAACAGCAACAGCGGGCCCCAGGATGGATCTGCAATCATCTATACAACAAATTTGGCTAACGACGAGGATGCTCAGATCCATGAAGCAAAAGCCTGATGAGGCATTAAGAACATACGTCATGCTTCAATAACGATTTGACCTATTTCAACGTCTGTAACAACGCAATAGCTGTCAAAACCTTCACCAATGATCTGGAGGAGCAGCAAGTTCTACAACTTCCTAACTCTGGGCCCCAAGCAAATATAGTGAACCTAGTAAAGGAAGCACAAAGTTACATCGCCCTAAAAGAGAAACGGATCGCTAGGAAAAAGGTCGAGTCCATGAAGAAATCCTTCGTCCCTTTCGGTGAGAGAGTAAAGGACAGATCGGCAAGCATAGTACATGTCCTCCATGGGGCACATTCTGAGTTTGAACAATCAAACGGGTCCAGAAAAAGAGCCCTCAAATAGATGAGGACCCAAGCGATATGCGACGACTGACAGATGTCATGCATCTAGAGCCATGATCCTCCTATATCACTAGCCATTATGGACAAAGACCTCCGGGGTGTCCAACTTCCATATAATGATGCTCTGGTAATCACGATCTCCTTAGAAAGCTAGGAAATGAGGAGATCATTGGTGGACACGGGGAGCTCATTGAACGTTTTATTTCTCTGCAGCTAAAGGAAAAAGTCCTAACTCCTGATAGTCGTCCAATGATTGATTTCAACGGCAAAAAGCGTTACTCGGTGGGAAAAATACAACTAACAATAGTCGCGGGAGAGCAACCAATTCAGAAAATCTTGTTTCAAGAGTTTATAGTAATCGGCGCACCGTCCACCTATCATGTTGTTCTTGGAAGACCTGGTAACACCAAGTGGGAGCAACAGTTTCCATCCTACACCAATACGTCAAGTACCCAGTCAACCAAACAGTCTGTACCATACGAGGCGACCAGAGAATGCCAATACGTGACCGCACAACAGGCTGATAGTTTTCAGCTGGTGACTAATCCCGCGACCAAGATATCTCTTAATCTTGCCAAAGAAATCGAGAAAGAGCAACCAACCTCAGATGACGAAGCTCCAGTGAGCCCCCGAGGCAGACCCAATGTCGGTCAATCGGAGGAAGAGACCATCACGGTTTACCTCAACAACCCTCTCAACAATAGGGACATTCAAATAGGTTTTCGCTTAAGCACAGAGTTGGCGGAGCAGCTGACAGAGCTTACTACAATAGAACCAGGACGTCTGTGCCTGGACCATGCGAGACATGGTGGGAATCGACCCGTCAGTAATCACTCATTGCCTAGAGGTGGACCCCACGAAAAAAACCATACGGTAGAAGAAGAGGCATGTAGCGTTTGAAAGAAATAAAATCATCAACGAGGAGGTACAACGGTTACTCAACGTTGACATGATCAAGGAAGCGCGATTGGTAAGGAAGAAAAATGGGAAGTCGAGAGTCTGCGTAGACTACACGGACTTGAACAAGGCTTGCTCAAATGACAAATTCCCACTTCCTCGCATCGACCAGATCATGGACACCACATCAGGACACAACCTCATGAACTTGATGGATGCCTACTCAAGCTACAACCAAATATTAATGCACCCCCAGATCAAGTGAATACCTCTTTCATAACTAAGAGAGAAATATACTATTACAGGGTGAAACCATCCGGCTTGAAAAACACAAGTGCAATGTATCAATGATTGGTGAACCGAATGTTCAAATAACAAATCAGTAGGAACATGAAGGTCTACATAAACGATATGCTGGTCAAGAGCCTCCACAGACCCGACCACATAGCAGACCTTACCGAAGCATTCATCCAACTCAGAAAGTATCATATTAAACTCAACCCACAAAAATGTACGTTTGGAGTTGAGTCTGGGAATTCTTAGGTTACATCGTGAACCAGAGGGAAATCGAAGCTGAGCCCAAGCAGATTCAGACCCTTCTCGACATGAAAGCCCCCACTAACATCAGAGACATTCAGAGCCTGACTGGGAGGGTGGCAACACTCAATAGGTTTATATCCAAATCATCCGACAAATGCCTTCATTTCTTCAAAATACTGAGAGGAAACAAAAGATTCTCATGGGATGAAGAATGTGAACAAGCATTCCAGAATTTGAAGGTGTACATGGGGAGCCCCAAACTGCTCTCAAAACCAGCAATAAGAGAAATGTTTTACTTGTACTTGTTCGTCTTTAAGCATGCCGCCCGCTCAACCCTTTAGCAAGCGACTGAGGAATCCAAAGGCCAATATATTACACCAGCAAGACCTTCGTGGAAGAAGAGGCACAATACCCAGACCTGGAGAAGTTAGCCCTGGCACTGGTCGTGTCCTTGAGGAAATTAAGGCCTTATTTTCAGACCCACTCTGCACGGTACTACACAAGCCAGAGTTATCTGACAGGATGGTGAAATGGTCGGTAGAACTCGGGCAGTTTGACATAAGCTATGCCACAATAATCGCTATCAAAGCCCAAGCGTTGGCGGACTTCATCGCCGAATTTATCAGCAGAAAAGTACCAAGGGCAGACCTTCAAACCCAAGATTCATACAATCAAGGATGGACTTTGCATTACAATGGGTCATCAACAGGAAAAACAAACAAAACTGGAATCACACTCCGTTTTCCTAGCAGCTTCACCCCCAAGAAAGCCGTCAGATTTGGTTTCCCTGCCTCAAATAACGAAACCGAATATGAGGTCTTCCTATCCGGCCTAAAGCTAGCAAAGGGGATTGGGATAGATCACCTAATGGCGTATAGCGACTCAAGGCTGGTAGTCAACAAGGTAAAAAAAGAGTTCAACGGCAAAGACCCTCGCATGATAGCCTACCACGAAAAGGTACTTTGTGCAATAAGTGGGTTCAAAAGGCGCGAGCTCTTACAATGCCCCCGAGACAACAATAAAAGAGCTGATGCGGTAGCCAAGGAAGCCTCAACATCTGCCGAAGTCTCGAACGGTCCCATCGAATACCAAGAGCAATCAAGCCTCGATGAAGAAGAGCCCAATGATGTTTGTGCTACAAACACAACGACGAGTTGGATGACTCTGATTCTTGAATATATCAAAAGCGGAGCCCTGTCGGCCGAAAAGGCTGAAGCCAGGAAACTCAGAAGTAAAGCAACGCGATACACTCTCCTAAGCCGCAAGTTATACAGGAGATCAACAACTGAACCTCAGCTCCGATGTCTATCCCCTCCCAAGGCAGATCAGGTCCTGAGAAAGATCCATGATGAGATATGCGAAAATCATCCGAGTGGAAGAACCCTTGCTCACAAAGCTCTAACCCTCGAGGACTATTGCTCGACAATGCTACTAGATGCCAAAAATATTGTTCGAAAATGCAACAAATGTCAGAGGTTCGCGCCATACACGCACATGCCTGCCCAACCACTGACGTTGATGACTAGTCCATGGCCATTCGCACAATGGGGGATGGACATCGTTGGACCACTCCCAGTATCAACCGATAAAAAGTTCCTTCTTGTGGCAGTCGTCTACTTTACCAAGTGGGTCAAAGCAGAGCCCCTATACAAGATAGGGTAAATCCAAATAGAAAAATTCATATGGACAACCCTAGAGTATTGGTCAGCGATAACGAAACTCAATTCGAAGGTATCAAGGTTAAAAAACTATGTGAAAGATTGAACATCAGTCACCATTTCTCCTCGCCAGTGCATCCACAAGCCAATGGCCAATCGGAGGTTACTAACCGAATGATTTTGGAAGCGATCAAGGGAAAATGGGTTTCAAAGCAACCAAGAATACTCTGGGCGTATCAGACAACCAAAAAATCCCTACCGGAGAAACACCTTTCGCCCTAGCCTAGGGGTCTGAAGTCATGGTTTCGGTGGAACTCGAAGTGCCTACCTTCCGAATGGAGGAATTCAGAGCAGACGACAATGACGAAGCCTTGCGCGTCGAACTAGACCTCATCGAAGAAAAACAGGATCTAGCCTCTGCCAAACTAGCTGCCTACTAGCAGTGAATAACGTAATACTAAAACAATAAGGTCAAGCCAGGCGAATTTAGAGTGGGAGACTGGGTACTCAGAAAAACCCAGCAAAACACCAAAGAAGCAGACACACGAAAGCTTAACCCAAATTGGGAAGGGCCCTAAAGAGTAACCAAAGTCAACAGGCCGGGGACATACTGGTTGGAAGACATAAACAAAAATGGACTTAAACGACCATGGAATGTAGAACACCTCAAACAATAATATCAATAAAAATATTTGTTTTTACTGAACTTCCACTGCTGTCCGTTACAACCAACGCAACGTCCAATCATCTCATCGTGGCAAGATCTGAAAGATCAAGCCCGGCGCCTAGTCCGCTGCGCGCGGCTGACGATGGCTTAGGAAGTGGGAGTCTAGTTAGTGTTGTCACGCCTGATGATGATGACTCGCCAAGGGGTCGTTGCTATTCTACAGACAATGATCGCCGAATCTGATCAGGTAAGTTTAGTCAATTCGCAACTGATGACGACGGCTTCTGGTGCGCTCGCCGCCTAGTCCGCGGCGCACGGATGATGATTGCCTAGGAAGTGGGAGTCTAGTCAGTGCTCTCACGCCTGATGACGATGACTCGCCAAGGGATAATTGCTCTTCTACAGACAATGATCGCCAAACCTAACCAAGTAAGCTTAGTTAGTTTGCGATTGATGACGACGGCTTCTGGAGCGCTCGACACCTAGTCTGCTGCGCGTGGATGACAATGGCCTAGGAAGTGGGAGTCTAGTCAGTGCTCTCATGCCCGATGATGACGACTCGCCAAGGGATTGTTGAGTTTTTACAGACAATGATCGTTGAACCTGACCAGGTAAGCTTAGTCAGTTCGCGACTGATGATGATGGCTTCTGAAGCGCCCGATGCCTAGTTCGTTGTGCAAGGATGACGATGGCCTAGGAAGTGGGAGTCTAGTCAGCGCTCTCACACCTAATGGCGATGACTCACAAAGGGATCGTTGTTTTTCTACAGACAATGATCGCCGAACCTGACTAGGTAAACTTAGTCAGTTCACAACTGATGACGACGGATTCTGGTGCACCCGACTCCTAGTCCACTGCGCATGGATGATAACGGCCTAGGAAGTGGGAGTCTAATCAGCTCTCTCACGCCTGATGATGACGATTTTCCAAGGGATCGTTTCTCTTCTACAGACAATGATCGTCGAATTCGATCAAGTAAGCCTAGTTAGTGACGACTGATGACGACAGCTTTTGGTCAACGCCCAAATCTTTAGCTCGTTCTGCATGGGTGTAGATGATTTGGAAGGTGGAAGCCTAGTCAACGGCTTACCACGAGATCATTGCTTCTCTACATACCATGGTCGCCAAATTTGATCACAGCCCAATCAACGCTCTTACGCCTGAAGATGACGACTCGCCAATAGACAATGATCTCCAAACCTCACTAAGTGAGCTTAGTCAATTCCTACTGATAACGACTTTTGGAACATCCCAATGCCTAGTCCACTGTGCACTAGCGATGATGACTTACGGAGTAAGAGTGTATTCAGTGGTTCCACGACTCGTGGTAGTAACTCGTCAAGGACCATAGCAGCTCACCTATAAACAAAGGTGGCGCAACGCAGTCAGTTTCGATGCAACTCAACTGACACTACAAACCATTTGCCAGCATGTAGGGCCCGAAGATGCTAATTCCACGGCCTGCAGCATTGGTCGAAAGATTCTAAGGAAGATATAATGGCACGATAGTACAAGACAAACAAGCAAAGTTACAAAACATGACTTTCATTAAAAGTTTTGTTTTTGTTTTGAGAAGGACATTACAACTATTTTGAAACAACAGGGGACAAAACAGCTTCCTCAATAGCCTGTCCTAAAAAGCCATGATTGTCTTCTTGTGTGATAGCTCCGAAAGCAGCCTTCCTATAGTAGGCAAAATCGAGGTCAAGACCAGGGCACTCTTCTCTAATAAGCTCTAACATGCCTCGAACAACCTCTGACGAAATCTGCAGCTTCCGTTTCGAAGTCCTGAAATCCACCGTGCCTACCAATGCGGCATAGTGCGAACGCTCTTCCATCAATAAGCGTTCTGCTTCATAAACACGGCGAAATCCCTCAGCAACTTCTGACTCAAGCTGTCATCGTATAACAACCCATTCAGTCTCGACTCGTTTCCTCTCGGCAATCTGAGCCTACAAATTGGACGACCACTTGTCCACAACACCTTCTAAGTGCTCCAACTCAGCACGGGCCCACCCCAGTTCTGCTTAGGTAGAAACCAGGTCGACTTCAGTTGAGCTTTTATGGCTACCAATTCTGCTTCAAACGCGGATATCCAATTCCACATGGCTCCCAAGTCTATAAAAACACTGGAATCCTGCAGTTGATCAATCAAATAATCCACTCGGTGGAGAGCATCCGAATATGACACCTGCAGGTCTGCGAAAGCCTTTTCTAAAGCAAACACTCTCCCACGAGCATCGAGATGCAGCATAATAGAATCATGTGACTCAGTAGTGCAAGCCTCCGCCAAGGAACCGTGGTGACTCATGACGTCGACCTTTGGTTCAATGCGCTCCCCCTCTAAGTCAACAGGGGGTAACAAGATCGTCCGAGAGATAATGATCCCCTGGGACCACCTCATGAGAAGATGAAGATAACTTGTGCCTCGCCACAGCCGCTTCCTTTTTTGGCAGGGATGGCGGCTCGAAAGAAGAAACAACAGGGTTAGTGGTCTCCTCCTCCTAGGAAGAACAATAGGAGGCATGTTCGCCTCCAATTCAGCCAACCTAGTCGGGCTGGGTATAACCAAGCTCATTTTCTTCGAACGACGACCTCCGACCTCTTCAGTCGGTGAACTGGATGCAATAAGGACATCATGGAAACATCTAAGCAGCCCGCTCATACGACATTGCACGGTATTACAATCTCCTCAACACACATCAATGGGAGCCCATTAAACTCCCTCTCTATCAGTTCTTCCACCTCAGTAAGGATCAGAGTTGCAAACTTTTCTAAAGAAAAAAAAAGCAACACATCAAGTTAACACTACATCGAGGAATAGGGATGGTAAGACAACAACAAAGAACTTACTAAGATCAAACTGGAAGAATTTGAGAACCTGACGTCTTCCAAGCCTGAAGTATGAAGAATTCGCTGAAGCCAAAAACCAATACTTTTGCCAAGGCTCAATGTCATCCGCTACCAGATGCAAGCAAGTAGGGGTGCTCAGCACACAAATGCCTCTAGAATTCAACTGAGTGACGGTCAGAACTTGAACTATCACCGGGGTCAAATGAAGGCCAGCATCATGCGCCTTGATAAGGATCACAATCAAAATCTTAATCCTGTTCGGACCAATTGAGCGGGAGGCATACAAAGAGAAAAGAAGAAACGCCAAATGTCGCCTGGCACTGGGAATCGAACTCTTTTCAAACTATTTTCAAAAAGCTTGAGGCAAGTATAAGACACTCATGTCTGGGAGTAAGTTTGACGTTATCCGCCATTGAAGGAAAATGCAAATTAAACTTTACAAAAGAACGCTCACACAAAAGAAACCACAAGGCAGAGACAAGAAGACGCCACAGAAGAAACAAAAAGATCTTTGTTGAAACGACTATTTATAAAGAATATAAACTGTACCCCTTCTCCTTGAGCAGTCGTGTATCCATTAATGCTATGTGCCACTCGAGACAACGTTTCGGGTTCAATCATTACGGCGGTATAGTTACTTTTCAGAGATTTAGTGAAACGTCCTCTCCTTTACACCATACACATGTCGTGATGATCTCGAGGGGTAACAAGCCCAAGTGTCAGCCCAACATTGATCCGGCCCAAGCAGTTTCAAGCCCGCACAACGTACTCTGCCAGATGGATCCAAATTACTACAGCCTGCTAAGCCCACACGTTTCTCACCCATCCCCAATACCCGTAATACCTACTAAGGCAAGTATCTTGTGGATTGGCTTCGGACAGGCAAGCCAGTAATACATTGTTTTCAACTAGGAAGCAAATACCAGAGTATATGTCGTACATGGAAATTTCCATTTATGGACAACACTCTATTTGGGAACTATCTCTCGCGTATCTAGGAGCATAAGTCTAACAAGGAAACTTCCCTCCACGGCACGACTCCTAATTAGATAAGGATCTCCAAGAAGATCTCATTCCCTAAACTACGCCACCGATGGCCCGGTCAAACCAGGACCCCGACACTATAAATAAGACATGAGGTTGGTAAGCTAAGGGACACTACAAATTCCCTGTTTACATCCTAAAGCCTTCCTCAGATCATTGTCTGACTTTAGTATCGTAGTGCCATTGGCCACCACAACCGTGGTCCGTAGCTCATGTGCGTTCCTTGTACAGGTTAGCAGGTCAAGGTCAAGAAAGGAGCGAAAATCGACTGCATCACTAATAATTAGCAGAATCAAACTGTTTAATGACAAATTTGGTTTTTCTTTATTTTACACCAGTATTACAATACTTTTTTTTTTATTACCACTAAATAGTCCAACAAAATTGTTCCATGACCAATATTTGTTTTTGCATTGGGTTAATGTGGGTACTTTTATCAATTTAGTACAAAAAATACAATTTTAAGATGACCCTGACTTCATTTTTCTCGACAAATAAGTGATCAATTTAGGTAAAATTATTAATGTAATTAGGGATTTGTCTCATTCCATTTACCTGTAACAAAATGTGATACATTTATCTTGACGGTGTTTATTTAAGTCTAAAACTTGTTTATTCAAGTCTAAAACTTGTTTATTCATCCGTTTATAACTTGTTTGATTTCTCATTTATAATTCTCTCCTACATTTTATTGTGAAGGATTCAACGTTCTAGATGCTGCCGGCAAGGTTCAAACCCTGGACCTTTGATTCCATCCGCCATAGTTTACTGCTGAGTTGGTACCCCATTGGATTCTTTATTGAGTTTGACTTTAAAGTTTATAGTATTTTTACTATAAAATAGGCTTGCACCTCAAAACATTTTAATTTACATTCTAAAGTACAGTTTTTCTATGAATATACTCTTAAATTTAATTGACATATATGAAATTGATTGAGAGCAGGGGTGTTTAATACATGATAATTAGTAAAAAAAAATGTGGGGTGCCAACGACACGGATAATATGCTAGTTTCATACATAACAAATTAAGTAAATCAAGAGTCATGCTTAAAAATAATTACTCACTCGTCTATAGGCTCTAGTACCAAAATATTTAAAAAAAAATTAAACAAGAATATGGAGCAATTGTTTGATTTATTCAATTTGTCCTCGATGGGAATCAAGCCCGTGATCTCTAATCATCACTAGAGCTCTTGTCATTCCGGAAAGGCATTAATGTCAGAATACTATGAATTATTACTTATGAATTTATGTCAAACAACTGCCTAAGCGTAAGGGAGACAACCATCACTACTCCTCAAGTTGTGTCTTTTGTATAATGACATGTAATATTTGAACAATTATTAGTTTAAGTTGCCTATGCATGAGTTTTTGTATGTGAAACTTATTGTCTAAATACATATGGGGCACTATTTTTATGAGTCTAACATCCAGTTATAAATATGATCATATTCGTGCATCAACTATTTAGGTGGGATATATGTAGATGCTTAAGTAACACCGAGCCCATTTTATGGTATTGCCCTATGAACTACAGTGATATCTCATCCATGGCTCAAAATATACTTATAGGTTTTTCAAAAAGGGCAAAGGATAGTAGATATATCGACAATGTCACTATATATATGGCTTGACGACGATGTCGTGTCGTTGTTAATCACAAACCAGCCTCTTGCATATTAACATTTCACTTATCTTTGTCTCTTGGCTGCTGACCTTGTGGGATCTTGTGTAGATGTTTGTAGTGCTAACTCAAGGCTTTTCTCCTTGATGTGGTCAATTTCTTGGATATATTTTCATAGAGCTGGTCGGGGTTTTCATTTTTGTCGGCTATGGGTGTGCTTGTAGATGCTCTGTTGTGAGATGTTAACTCCTAGACACTCTAGAAACCATAGTCTTGGAATTTTCTATGTTCAAGATTGGATTTTATTTAAATAAATGTGTATATGTTAAATTAACCCCTCCCCCCCCCCCCCCCCCCCATTAGTTATCTAATTCTTACCATTTTGATATCTTTCACATTTTTTTTTAAATTTTTGTAGGAGAAAAGAGTATTGTTAAAATGTCCTTCAAACAAAAATTCTTGATGGTGGATCCAAACCTTGTTATCTAATTGGGTTATCATGTTAATACATCAACACCAAATTGAATTGAGTATGATAGAGGATAAATTAGATTGATAAAATCCATTAACACCACATTAGAGCCATAAATTGAGATTTTGAATTGGGGAAATGGGAGTTTAGGGGAAAAACGGTTATAACTAACCCGGGATGACCCATCAGGGTTTCTTTTAAAGATAACGACCGTGCACATGCAATAATCATTTAATGGCTTTTCCATCAACAATGGTTCTTCCTTCGACGACTTCTCGTTCGACAACAAGTCTTCATGCTTCTCCTCTTCTTTTTTCTACAATTCATCATCATCTTCTTCCTTAAACAACAACTCAATCGCTCTCTGTTTTTTCTCCTTTGATGGGTGTTCCTCTTCCAAATATACAAACTCCCTCGTCTTTTTCTCTCTTTTCCAGATGGTATGCATATGTTCATGGTATTCATCCGTTATGTTCAAATCTCTTTTCCCCCTCTCTTTATGTTTATCTTTATTTGAAAACGTTATTATGAGTTAGAGCAAAAACAATGTTGGTTAAGCTTGTAAATATAGGTTGAGCATAGTGTTATTGTAAAAATGTATTAACTAAATTATAAAGTCATGCATATTGGGCTTTAAGTAATTGATAAAATTATATCATTCAAATGCGACCGTAAAGACTCAACCAAAGATGATAAAGTAAAAAGATGAAATCAAGTCATGCGCTAATCAGAGTCAACAAGGACGAAGTCAATTCAAGAGACTGAATTCAAATATATGAAGATCGGTCGAGCAATGTTACAGTGTGAAGAAGACAAGTCCAAGATGGTTGAAGTCCAAGAAGGTGGACCATTTCAAGTGGCATTTGAAGTCTAGACAAACATAGCTTATAGATGACCAAATTTCAAATGAAGTGCCAAAAGCTATTTGGAGGCAAAACTGTGTGGGAACCAATATTCAAAGTTCGAATTTCAGTCATCCTCTCACATGAGAATGAATATTCTCCAGAATATTTTCACTTTAGACATGTCGATGTTCTTAAAGGAGATGTCCATGTTGAAAATGTTATTTGTGAGCTAGTACAAAAACAATATTAATTAAGCTTGTAAACTAATATAGGTTGAGCGAGGATTATTGTAAAAATGTATTGACTGAATTATAAAGTCTTGCATACTGGGTTCAGAGTGATTGATGAAATTGGATCATTCAAATGCGACCATGAAGACTCAACCTAAGGCCACAATGCAAATGAAAGAAATCAAGTCATGTGCCAATCAAAGTCAAAGCCAAAGTCAACCTTTCATGATATCAAAGTCAAAGATATGAAGACTGTCAAGCAATGTTAAAGCTTTAAGAAGACAATTCGAAGATGGTTGAAGTCCAAAAAGTGGGAATGCCAAGTGGCATGTGAAGACATGGCAAAAATAGCTTATGAATGACCAAAATTCAGATGAAGTGCCAAAAGCTATTTGGAGGCAAAAATGTGTGGGAACCAAAATTCAAAATTTAAATTTGGGAAATCCTCTCACATGAAAATGGATATTTCTTTTAATATTCCATCACTTTCGACATGCCTATGAGCTTAAAGGATAAGCCCATGTTCTTAAAAGAGAGTCCATGTCAAGTACAATGACATGTGACCAAGAGAAAGTTTTTCTTTAAAAAATGTTGTTTGGGAAGAACAAATTTGACTTTACTCATGAAGTGTCACTATTAGCAGGCGACCGTTCCGATGAAGCAAAAAGTCATTCTGAAACTAGTCGTTTTAAAAAGTAGATCTGGAATATAGTGGAATCGACTTCATCTGAGTTCACGATAAACGTGTGAGAGTTATTCAATAGCAGCAGATTGCAAGAATAAAAGAAAGTTTTTCCTAATTGTTCGAGAGGAATCTTTCCATACTATCTTTGAGTGAGCTTCAAAAGAAAAAGAGAGATAACTAGGGCTCAAATTGAAAGCTTAACCTAGACCAGAGAATTTCTTTGTTTGAAATCTAAAGGCCCTAGTGAGAAACCTTTCATTCTCACGCCAAACTTTCATATTGTAAGGGCGAACCTCACTTCGAATCTATAAGGAATATAGAGATCCGAGCTTAAACTTTCTCTCGTTCGTCTATTTGAGAAACATACTTGGAGAAACCTCTTTGAGTGTTAGCTTGCCTAAACTCAACCAATCCCGTGTGTGTTCTTGAATCCATAGAGTGGAATCGTATGAGTTAGTATCATAAAAGATCTCAAACAGGTGGTAAACATTGGTTGTGTTGCATTCCATCATGGTGTGATCCTTGGTTAATCAATAAGTCTTAAGGAGCAAGAACATAATACTAGGTGGTATCTCCGGAATCCCAGGCACACATCTGTCATACATGTTTATGTTGCATTCCATGTGACCTCTGACCTCCAAGGTATTCATAAATCTTGTGGACGAGAATATTTGGTTTGTGTCATTAAATCTCACAAGAGCACGATGACTTTACCTTGCGAGGTTGTGGAATGTTAGTGAGAGTGTTGTTATTTTTAATCAAGATAATAGAAGCTTGAGGCTTGCGAGCCCTTTCCACCAAGGAAGTAACTGGTCGGGGCAAATCAAACCCCAACTTAGGTGAACCTCGTTATATTTGTATGTTGTATTGTCTCTTCCCATCTTTTTACATACTTATGCATGTTTGTTTTATCTTATTGTGTTTGATATTTCATCTTACATGTTTTAAGTTGTATTGTTTTGACAAATCACAGTTTAAGCTCACTTGATTTTTGCATCAAGTCTTAGATCTACTTTGTAAAAAGGTTCCTTAGAATCGTGTTTTAGATCCCAAGACTTGTGAGACCGCACATATCAAGAAGTGAATGATTTCATTATCTGATCCTCTCTTTAACTGTTTTATTGGTTTTCAGGTTTAAGAGATTATCTTGAACATGAAGTTTATACAAAATGTTCATATAGCCTACTAACTTTTGCATTCTTTGGCAAAATGTTTTTCAAAGAAAAAACATTTTTTAACAGAGACTATTCACTCCCTTTAGTCTTGATAATCATATCTTATGGCTTACGTGACCGATACCTTAATGTGACCACTACACGTTCATTTCGTATTTGAGGGGATACCTTGCACTTTCAATTGGTATCAGAGCCAAGTTACCCACAAAGGGCTTAACATCCCGAGTAAACACGATGAGCATCAAGGATGAGCATTTTCATATCTTGTCTTGCAAAATGATTTTAAATAATGAAAACTATAGTTTTTGGAAAAACAAGATGAGAACTCATTTGATGGCTATGAATGAGCTTGTGTGGCTAATGGTTGTAAATGGGTATAAGAAACCTACCATCACGTCCATAAATTTGGCAAAGAAACTAATACTTTCAAAGCCTATATAGATTGGTCAGCTAAAGAAAAAACGGAAGCTTAGGCAAATGCAAAAGGTCTAAGTGCATTCACCAGTACGGTGATTGATGAGATTTTTAAATCTATCATGACTTGCGTGACCTCCAACAAAGCATGGGATATATTGGCGTCTAACAACAAAAACAACACTCAGCTCAAGGATTCCAAACTTCAGATGTTGCATACAAGTCTAGAGGTTCTTTGCAACAAAAAAGGAACGTCATTCACCCAATGTTGGGACAAAATGAAATAAATCATCAACAACATGGAAGGTCTCGAAGAAGAGTTGTCTGACACCTAGTTTATCAAGAAGATTAAGAGATCCCTGAACCCAAAGTACAATGCAAAAATTTATGGGATCGAGGAGAACAACAAGAACCTGTTAGAAATCAATTTTCAAGATTTGATTGGAAATCTCAAGAAGTTTGACTAGATATGTCATATTCGGGAACCAAAAATCGAAAACAAAAAAATAGAAAACCATCACATTTAATGCAGAGCAGTTCGAGGATGGACTAAATAACAACATGGAAAAGTTGTTAGCTTTGATGGTTAGGAAGATGTAGGGAATATCTTAAACGACGAACCTCCAATAAGACATGCCAAGGAAATTCTCCAGCAGCACAAATTTAGACAAAAAGGAAATGTCTTCTTCATGAAAGGATGATTGTAAGATGGAAATTAAATGTTACACTTGCGGCGGAGTTGCGTTCTTGTAAATAGTGTGCCCCACAAAGCCGAAGATGAACGAAACTACGAACCTGGCTATTGAGTCTGGTACTTTCTCCTCATAGTATAACTCTTCATCTTATTGGGTGCAATCTTGTAAGGCATTCATGGTTAAGGATCTAGAAAATGATCCTATTAAAGTCTTAGATATGGATTTTGATTCTCTTTCTACATAAGTGAAAAAGTACGAAGCACCAATGAGCAAATACAAATGCCTTTTCACTCAGAAGAACATCATGAAGATTATGGAATCCCTGAATAATCTGAAGACTGAGAAAACTCAACTAGAGTCTATAATTCAAAACCTTTCAGAAACCGTGTCTAACTCAAACTTATTAGAGAATAAGTTTCGACAAGAGAAAGAACAGTGGGTTTTTGGAATACCAAGCTTGTAAAAAAATAGAACATCTGAAAAAATAAATTTTTAGTCTTGTAATAACAAAGTGGATGTAGATGGAAACTTGAAAAAATTTCAAAAAGAGTTGGAAATGAATGTTTCAAACTTTCAAGCTTTCAAAATTGGGCCTGATAAAATCGACAGAATGTTGAGTCTCACCCAAAGGAGGAATAAAGGACTTAGATACAATCCTGACTCAACTTCATTCAAGACAAAGTTTGCTAAAGCTCCAACCCGCGAAACCTATAACTATCCAAAGGTAGTCCTTCCAGATCAGAGATCAACTCAAGTCATGATGCCTCAACATCAACAACAAGTGCAAAAACAATCCCAGTTCTGACATTGGAACTACCGAGGAAAGTCATGATGCCTCAACATCAGCACAAGTCATGATGACATGATGCCTAAACGAATATGTTGCAACTATTGTGCAGTCCCTTAATTCGATACCGAGGTGGGAACAGAATAGACCAACTCCATTGTATTGCTCAACCTTCGATCCAACGTCGACAATTTTAATTAATGAGGTTTCCTAGATAAATCACTTTAAATTCAAAGTCGATGGTATTAATTAATTGTGTTTCCTATAAAAGTCATTTTAATTAGGTGGAAAGTGCCCACGGCTTGACTAAAAGACGATTTTTCCTTAGTAAGTCCCTTTATTCGGTTCATAAGTGAGTACGAGATATACCCGACTCCGTTGCACTGCTTAACCTTTGATTCAAGGTCGATATTAATTGATGGTATTTCCTAGATAAATCACCTTAAGTTCAAGGCCGATGATAAAGTTGATGGGGTTTTCTTGATAAATCACTTTAATTGGCTCGAAAGTACATACTAGTAAGGTTCGACCCCATTTCTTGGTGTGGCCTTAAATTCATGGTTAGCATTACTAAAAAAATGACGTTACCTCAATAAGTCCATTTATTTGGTTCAGAAATAGGTATGGGATAATTCTGACTGCATTGTATTACTCACCCTTCAATTCAAAATCGATGTGAATTGATGGTATTTCCTAAATAAATCACTTTAAATTCAAATTCGTTGATTTTAATTGATGGGGTTTCCTATATAAGTCACTTTAATTGGCTCGAAAGTGCTTATGGGCAAGGCCTGACTTCATTGCTTGGCTTGACCTTGAAATCATGGTTCAATACAAAACACGACGTTGCCTCAGTAACTCCTTTTATTCGGTTTAGAAATGGGTATGGGATAGACCCAAATCCATTATATTGCTCAACATTCGATTCAAGGTTGATGATATTATTGATGGGGTTTCTTATATAAATCACTTTAAAATCAAAGTCGATGGTATTAACTGATTGAGTTTCCTAAATAAGTCACTATAATCAGCTCGAAAGTGCCTACGGGCAAGGCCGGACTCTATTACTTGGCTTGGCCTTGAATTCATGGTTAGCAAGGTCTTGAATTCATGGTTAGCAATATTTAAAGACGATGTTGCCTTAGTAAGTCCCTTTATTCAGTTCAGGCTCTATTATATTGTTCAACCTTCGATTTAAGATCGATATTAACTAATGATATTTCCTAGACAAATCACTTTAATTTCAAGGTCTACGATATTAATCGATGGAGTTTCCTAGATAAGTCACTTTAGTTAGGTGAAAACGCCTACAATCAAGGCTGGACTCAATGGCTTGGCGTGTTTTTGAATTTGTGATTAGCAATACTAAAAGATGATATTGCATTAGTAAGTCCCCTTGTCAAGTTTAGAAGTTGGTATAGGATA
Organism: Berberis vulgaris; assembly: GCA_963556465.1. Lineage (NCBI taxonomy): Eukaryota > Viridiplantae > Streptophyta > Magnoliopsida > Ranunculales > Berberidaceae > Berberis > Berberis vulgaris. The sequence goes on along the minus strand of OY747124.1, from coordinate 73,042,877 downwards.
GACCCAACTCCATTGTATTGCTCAACATTCAATTAAAGGTTGACAATATTAATTGATGGAGTTTTTTTTTATATATAAATCACTTTACATCTAATGACAATGGTATTAATTGATAGTGTTTCCTAGATAAGTCATTTTAATTAGGTAGAAGTGCCTATGGCTTAGGCCTGATTCCATTGCTTGGCTTGATCATGAATTCATGGTTAGCAATACTAAGCATGACGTTGTTGCAATAAGTCATTTTATTTGGTTCTTAATTGGGTACAAGATAGACCAGACTTTGTTGTATTGCCAAACCTTCGATTCTAGGTCGATATTATTAATTGATGGGGTTTCTAGGTAAATCTCATTAAATTCAAGTTCGATGGTACTAAGTGATGGTGTTTCCTAAATAAGTCACTTTAATTAGCTCGAAAATGCCTACGGGAAAAATCGGACTCTATTACTTGGCTAGGCCTAGAATTCATGGTTAGCAATACTAAAAGACGATGTTCCCTCAGTAAGTCCCTTTATTTGGTTCAAACTTTATTATATTGCTCAACCTTCAATTTAAGGTGGATATTAACTAATGGTATTTCCTAGAAGAAAAATCGTTTTAAATTCAATGTCTATGATATTAATTGATGGGGTTTCCTAGATAAGTCACTTTAGCTAGCTCGAAAGTGCCTAGGGGCAAAGCTTGACTCCATAATACTAAACACGACATCACCTCAGTAAGTCCCTTTATTCGATTTTGAAGTAGGTATGGGATAGACCAAACTCCATCCTATTGCTAAACCTTCGATTCAAGGTCGATAATATTAATTGATGGGATTTCCAATATACATCACTTTAAATTCAAGGTCGATGGTATTAATTGATGGTGTTTCATAGATAAATCACTTTAATTAGCTCGAAAGTGCCTATGGGCATGGCCTGGCACCATTGCTTGGCTTGGCCTTGAATTCATGGTTATCGGTACTAAAAGATGGTGTTGCCTCAGTAAGCCCCTTTATTCGGTTGAGACTCCATTGTATTGCTCACACTTCGACAAAGTCGATATTAATTGATGTATTTCCTAGAAAAATTAATTCAAGGTCGATGATATTAATTGAACGACTTTCCAAGCTAAGTCACTTTAATTGAATCGGAAGTGCTCGCGGGCAAAGCCCACTTACATTGCTTACCTTGGCTTTGAATTCATGGTTAGCAATACTATATAACAACATTGCCTTAGTAACTACCTTTATTCAGTTCAAAAGTGGCTATGGGATAGACCCGACTCCATTCTAGTGCTAAGCATTCGATTCATGTTCCATGTTTTTAACTGATGTTATCTCCTAAATAACTCACTTTAAATTCAAGGTTGATGGTATTAATTGATGGTGTTTCCTAGACAAGTCACTTTAATTGACTCAAAAGTGCTTATGGGCAAGGCTCGATTCCATTATTTGTTTCGACCTTGAATTCATGATGGGAATACTAAAAGACAATGTTGTCTCAATAAGTCCTTTATTCGCTTCAGAATTGGTTACGGGAATGACCCGACTCCATTGTATTGCTCAACTTTCGATTCAAGGTCGATGATATTAATAGACGGGGTTTCCTAGATAACTCACTTTAAATTTAAGGTTGATGGTATTAATTGATGCAGTTTCCTAGATAAGTCGCTTTACTTGGCTCGAAAGTGCCTACGGGGAAGGCCCGACTCCATTGCTCGGCTTGGCTTGGTATTCACGGTTAACAATACTAAAAGTCAATTTTGCCTCAGTAAGTCCTTTTATTCGGTTTAGAAGTAAGTACAATATATACCTAACTCCATTATATTGTTCAACATTCTATCCAAAGTCGATGATATTAATTGAGAGGTTTTCTATATAAATCACTGGAACTTCGAGGTCTATCGTATTAATTCATTAAGGTTCCTACATAAGTCACTCTAATTAGCTCGAAAGTGCCAACGAGCAAGGCCCGATTCCATTAGTTGGCTTGGCCTTGAATTCATGGTTATCAATACTAAAAGATGATGTTGTCTCGGTAACTTTGTTTGGTTCAGACTCTATTGTATTGATCAACATACGATTCAAGGTCGATATTAACTAATGTTATTTTTTGGATAAATCACTTTAAATTCAAGATATTAATTATGGGGCTTGCCAGATATGTCACTTTAATTAGTTCGAAAGTGCCTACGTGCAAGGGTTGACTCAACCATACTCAACATGACATTGCCTCAGTAACTCCCTTTATTAGGTTAAGAAGTGGCACGGGATAAACCCGACTCCATTGTATTGCTAAACATTTGATTCATGGTCCATGTTACTAATTGAAGTTACTTCCTAAATAAATCACTTTAAATTCAAGGTCGATGGTACCAATTGATGGTGTTTCCTGGATAAGTCAATTTACTTTGCTCGAAAGTGCCTATGGGCATGGCTCGACTCTACAATACTAAACATGAAGTTGTCTCAGTATGTCCCTTTGTTTGGTTCAGAAAAGGGTATGTGATACTCGTGACACCATTGCATTGCTCAACCTTCGATTCAAAAGTTAATGATATTAACTGATGTTATTTCCTAGATAAATCACTTTAAGTTCAAGGTCGATGATATTATTCGATGGGGTTTCCAAGATAAGTCATTTTAATTGGCTCAAAAGTGCCTGTAGGCAAGGCTCGACTCTACAATACTAAACACGGCGTTGCCTCAATGAGTCCCTTTATTCGGTTCAAATGTGGGTATGTGATAGACCCGACTCCATTGTATTGCTTAACTTTTGACTCAAGGTCGATGATACTAATTGTGGTTTCCTATATAAATCATTTTAAATTCAAGTTCGATAGTATTAATTGAAGGTGTTTCATAGATAAGTTACTTTAATTACCTTGAAAGTTCCTATGAGTAAGGCTCGACTCCATTGCTTGACATGAACTTGAATTCATGGTTAGCAATACCAAGGATGAAATTGCCTCAGTAAGTCCCTTTATTTGGCACAGACTCAATTATATTGCTCAACCTTCGAATCAAGGTCAATATTAACTGATATTATTTTCTGGGTAAATCATTTTAAATTCAAGGTCGATGAAATTAATTGATGGGGATTCCGCGATAAGTCACTTTTAATTAGCCTGGAAGTGCCTTTGGGTAAGGCTTGACTCCACAATACTAAACATGAAGTTGCCTCAGTAACTCCCTTTATTCAGTTCAGGAGTGGGTACGAGATAGACCAGACTCCATTGTATTGTCAAACATTCGATTCATGGTCCATGTTATTAACTGATGATATTTCCTAGATAAATTACTTTTAATTCAAGGTCGGTAGTATTAATTGATGGTGTTTCCTAGATAGCAACTTTACTTGACTTGAAAGTGCCTACGGGCAAGGCTCAACTCCACAATACTAAAAACGATGTTGCCTAGGCAAGTACCTTTATTTGATTAAGAAGTGGGTAAGGGATAGACTCGACTCCATTATGTTGCTCAACTTTTGATTCAAAGTCGATGATATGAATGGATAGGGTATCCTAAATAACTCGCTTTAAATTCAAGGTCGATGGTATTCATTGATGGTGTTTCCTAGGTAAGTCAATTTAATTGACTCAAAAGTGCTTACGGGCAAGGCTCGACTCCATTGTTTAGCTTGACCTTGACTTCATGGTTGGAAATACTAAAAGACGAGGCTGCCTTAGTATGTCCATTATTCACTTCAGAATTGGTTATGGCATAGACCTGACTACAGTGTATTGCTCAACTTTCTATTCAATGTCGATGATATGAATAGATGGGGTTTCCAAGATACTAACTTTAAATTCAAGGTCTATGGTATTAATTGATAGAGTTTCCTAGAGAAGTCACTTTACTTAGCTCGAAAGTGCCTACGGGCAAGGCCTGACTCCATTGCATGGCTTGACTTGAAGTTCAGGGTCAACAATACTAAGAGACGATGTTGCCCCAGTAAGTCCCATTATTTAGTTTAGAAGTAGGTATGAGATAGTAATGACTCCATTGTATTGCTCAACATTCGGTTCAATGTCAATTATATTAATTGTTGGGTTTTCCTACATAAAACACTTTAAATTCGAGGTTGATCGTATTAATTTATTGACTTTTCTAGATAAGTCACTTTAATTTGCTCGAATGTGCCAATGGGCAAGGTTCGAGTCCTTTACTTGGATTGGCTTGAATTGATGGTTAGCAATACAAAAAGATGGCATTGCCTCATTAAGTCCCTTTATCCGGTTCAGACTCTCTTGTATTGTTCAACCTACTATTCAAGGTCGATATTAATTGATGGTAATTTTTGGATAAATCATTTTAATTTCAAGATCGATGATATTTGATGATACATAAAATTGTCACCCGATCATACCCATACATGTGGCCCAAATCATCATAAATATTGGAAGGTCATTACAAAGGCTCAAGTCATCATAAATATTGATGGATTGTTACAAAGGAGATGGAGGGAATCACTCAATCTCAATGAAGAAGGATACCATTATAATAAACGCCCCCCTTCATTGCGCTAACTGAGATTAAGTCATGCACACAATTGCATGCAGTCATCAATTCACTCATTATATAAGGTATAAGAAAGGGAAGTCGATTTGACTATCCTATCTACAAGATGCAACTTTTACTAAGTTTTGTCCAGATTTTTTTTTTGAAAGGCAAGCAGGGTTTTTATAGGATCCCAGAACCCATAAAGATGCCGCAAGCTGGGTTTGAACCCATGACCTAGTGGTACCATCCGCCAAGCTCTAACCGTTGAGCTGTCATGCCATTGCCAGTTTTGTCCAAATTTACTTCCTTTTTCAAACAAAGTTGCTGACTTAAGCATGAGAGTGCCTTCGGCCACTAAAAAGGTGGTCTTCAGCAGTTTAATATCTGTTTTGCAGGTCAAACTCACAAGAGGACGAGATTTGGACGCATCAATTTGGCGCCGTCCGTGGGGAACGACAGTTTCCCTAAAAAAAGCCTATGCTTGATCACAACTGAGCAACAAGATGGGATAATGTTACAATCATCCAGAGTCGTTTCCAATATCTATGGTGACATAAATTTCAATATTCTATTTTGGTTAAAATGACTAAAATTGTGTCCTGTGAGTTAGACAGGTAATCCAGGAACATCTGGATATAATGATGCAGAACTAAATATTTTATTAAAGGAGAACCAACAGAGTTGGTAGAGGCATTGCTTCAAAAACCTCAGGTCATGGGTTCAAACCTGGCTGACAACATAATTATTAGTTTAAAGTTTTGTTGGCTATTACCCGAGGATGAGCTCGAATGATAAACGAATTAGGAGAACGAGTCCAGAAGATGGGCCCAAACCCGAATGAAAACGAGTTCGTGGACGACGAGCCCGATTAAAAAATGATTATGGAGAACGTGCCCGAATAGAAGCTACCCCGTGGAGAACAAGTCTAATTATTAGTTTAAAGTTTTGTTGGCTATTAACCGAGGATGAGCTCGAATGATAAACGAGTTAGGAGAACGAGTCCAAAAAACGGGCCCAAACCCAAATGAAAACGAGTTCATGGAGGACGAGCTTGAATAAAAAATAAATATGGAGAACGTGTCCGGAGGACGAGCCTGAATAGAAGCTACCCCGTGGAGAACAAGTCTAAATGGAAAACGAATTCGGAGGATGGGCCCAAATGGAGAACGAGTGGACTAGCACGAGTACAGATTGGTCCGACGGGAGATATTCGACATGGATAGGAAACATATCCAATAGGCTCGAGTAGAAATTGGTCCGACAGGAGACGGATTAGGTCTGAATGCCCAACTTAAGACTAGTCAAACATACTTCGTCTGGCTCGGACTCATGTAGTTTGATCACGCTGACTCCATCTGGTCTGGACTCATGAAACTGACTATGAATATTACTTCACCTAGTAAATGCAACTGACTACGATGACTCGTCTCAAACGACATCTGGTCCGAACTCACGGAATTCACCTAGTAATGGACTCACGAAGTTGAATATGATGACTCATCACAGACGACATCTAGTCCGAACTCAAGAAGTCCAAATAGAATAACTTGTCACAAAAATTTTCGTCTAGTCCGAACTCATGCAATCTGAATTCGATGATTTCATTCGGTTTGAACTCACGCAGTCCAACCCCGATGACTTGTCACACTGACTTAACATAACAGATAAAGAAATCCATCATTAATAAGTTAGTGGCCACGCAAGCACGCCCACTAACTATAGGGGAGTAGCCGATGATACATAAATATGTCACCCGATCATAGCCATACACGTGGCTCAAATCATCATAAATATTGGAGGGCCATTACGAAGGCTCAAGTCATCATAAATATTGATGGACCGTTACGAAGGAGATGGAGGGAATCACTACATCTCAATGAAGGAGGAGATCATTATAAAAAAAACGTCCCCATTATATAAGGTAAAGGAAAATGTATGAGAAATGGAGGTCAATTCGACTATCCTATCTACAAGATGCAATTTTAATTGAGTTTTGTTCAAATTTACTTCATTATTCAAATAGAGTTGCTGACTTAAGCATCGGAGTGCCTTCGGCCACCAAAAAGGTGGTATTCGACAGTCTAACATCTGTTTTACAGGTCAAACTCACAGGAGGATGAGATTTGGACGCATCAATATTAATTGAGGGGGATTCCGAGATAAATCTTTTCAATTAACAAGAGTGGGCAAGGCTCGACTCCACAATACTACACATGACTTTGCCTCAGTACGTCCCTTTATTCGGTTCAAAAGTGGGTATGGGATACTCGTGACTCGGTTGCATTGCTAAACTTTCGATTCAAAGTCGATGATATTAACAAAGTAGGGTTTTGTGAGAGACGAAAGCATGTTTTTAGTCCGCGTTAGAGAGACGGTCTACTATATAAAATAATTTAAATTCAAGGTTGATGATATTAATCGATGGGGCTTCCAAGATAAGTCATTTTAATTTGCTCGAAAGTGCCTATGGGCAAGGCTCGACTCCATTGCTTGGCTTGTCCTTGAATTAATTGTAGGCAATTCTAAAAACGATTTTGCCTCATTAAGTCTCTATATTCGATTCAGATGTGTATACGGGTTAGACATAACTCCATTTTATTGCTCAAAATTTGATTCAAGGCCAATGATATTAATTGATGAGTTTACCATTATAAATCAATTTAAATTACGGTCGATGGTATTAATTGATGGAATTTCCTAAATAAGTTGTTTTCATTTGCTTGAAAGTGCCTTTGGGCAAGACCTGACTCCATTGTTTAGCTTGATGGTTAGCAATACTAGAAGAAGACGTTCCGTCAGTAAGTCCCTTTATTCGGTTCATAAATGGGAGTGGTAAAAACCAGATTCCATTGTATTGCTTAATCTTTGACTCAAGTCGACGATATTAATTGATGGGGTTTCCTAGATAAATCATTTTAAATTCACGATCTATAATATTTAATTGATGAAGTTTCTGAGATAAGTCAGTTTAATTAACTCAAAAATGCCTACGGGCAGCGATGGACTCCACAATACTAAACACGAATTACCTTAGTAAATCCCTTTATTCGGTTCAGAAGTGGTACATAGGCCTGACTCCATTGTATTCCTAAACCTTCGCTTCAAGAAGTCGATGAAATTAACTGTTATTTCCTATAAACATCACTTAAAATTCAAAGTCGATGATATTAATTGATGGCATTTCCAAAATCAGTCACCTTAATTGGTTCAAAAGTGCCTACAGGCAAGGCTCAACTCCACAATACTAAACACGACGTTGTCTCAGTAAGTCATTTTACTTGATTCAGAAGTGGGTGTGGGATAGACCCGATGCCATTTTATTGCTAAAACTTCGCCTTATGATTGATAGTGTTTCCTATATGAATCACTTTAAATTCAAACTAGCCAGCATGCAAAACTGGTAAGTGTCATTGTACAGTCAATAAAGTATGCACTACAGTGCTCAACTGCCTCAGCTAGCCAGCGTGCAAAATTGGTATCGAACAATTGAACAAGTAAGCATCAGGGTCATCGTACCATCGAGCAAGTCTGCCCTCGGGTACTCTACTGCCTTAGCTAGCCAACATGCATAACTAGTAATCACCATCATGTTGTCGAGCAAGTTAGCAATGCGATGCTTAACTGTCTCAGCTAGCCAACATGCAGAACTAGGTCTATGATATTAATTATGCGGTATCCAAGACATCTCACTTTAACTGGCTTGAAAGTGCCTACGTTCAAGGCTCAACTTCACAATACTAAACACGATGTTGCCTTAGTAATTCCGTTTATGAGATTGAGAAGTGGGTAAGGGATAGACTGGACTCCATTGTATTGTTCAACCTTTGATTCAAGGTGGATGACATTAATAGATGGGATTTCCTAGATAACTAACTTTAAATTCAAGGTCGATGGTATCAGTTGATGGTGTTTCCTAGATAAGTCACTTTAATTGGCTCGAAAGTGCCTATAGGCAAGGCCCCGACTCCGCGATACTAAAATGAAGTTGCCTAGTAAGTCCCTTTTTTCGTTTTAGAAGTGGGTACAAGATTGACCCAACACATTGTATTGCTAAACCTTCGATTCAAGGTCGATGATATTAACTGATGTCATTTCCTAGATAAATCACTTTAAATTCAAGGTCGGTGATAATAGTTTATAGGGTTTTTAAGATAAGTCCCTTTGATTGGCTCTAAAGTGCCTACGACAAGGCTCAACTCCATTGCTTGGCTTGACCTAGAATTCATTGTAATACTAAAAATGATTTTTCCTTATTAAGTTCCTTTATTTGATTTAGATGTGTGTACGGGTTAGACCCGACTCCATTATATTGTTAACCATTCGATTCAAAGTCTATGATAATAATTGATAAGTTTACCGCTATAAATCAATTTAAATTACGGTCGATGGTATTAATTGATGGAATTTCCAAAATAAGCCGCTTTAATTAGCTTGAAAGTGCCTACGGGCAAGGCCTGACTCCATTGCTTGGCTTGATGGTTAGAAATACTAGAAGACGACATTTTGTTAGTAACTCCCTTTATTCGTTCATAGGTGGCTATAGGATAAACCAGACTCCATCGTATTGCTTAACCTTCAACTCAAGGTCGACGATATTAATTGATGGGGTTTCCCTGATAAGTCATTTTAATTTCAAGGTCGATAGTATTAATTGATGAAATTTCTGAGATAAGTCAGTTTAATTAACTTGAAGTGCCTACGAGCAACGATCAACTCCACAATACTAAACACGACGTTGCCTTAGTAAATCCCTTTATTCGATTCAAAAGTGGTACAGGATAATCCCCCTTAGTAATTAACTTGAAGTGCCTTAGTAAATCTTCGCCTCAAGGTTGATGATACTAACTAATGTTGTTTCTTATATAAATCACTTAAAATTCAAAAACAATGAGATTAATTGATAGGTTTCTAAAATCAGTCACTTTAATTGGCTCAAAAGTGCCTACGGGCAATGCTCAACTCCAAAATACTAAACACAAAGTTGTCTCAGTAAGTCCCTTTACTCGGTTCAGAAGTGGGTATGAGATAGACCTGACTCCATTATATTGCTAAACACAGAAGTGGGTATGAGATAGACCTGACTCCAAAATACTAAACACAAAGTTGTCTTAGTAAGTCCCTTTATTTGATTAAAAAAGGGTACAAGATAGACTCGGCTCCATTGTATTCCTTAATCTTCACTTCAAGGTCGATGATATTACTAGAATTTATTTCCTCGATAAATCAGTTTAAATTTGAGGTCGATGATATTTTTGATGGGGTTTCCAACATAAGTCACTTTAATAGGCTCGAAAGTGCTTACAGGAAACTCAACATCACAAAACACAATGTTCCTCAGTTAGGCTTTTATTTGGTTCAGATGTAGGTATGGGGTAGACTCGACTCCATTCATTTGTTCAACCTTCAAGGTCGATATTAATTGATGGTATTTCCTAGATAAATCACTTTAAATTCCAGGTTGATGATACTAAGTGATCTGGTTTCCTAGATGAATCATTTTAATTATGCCGAAAGTGTCAATGGGCAAGGTCCGACTCCATTGTTTGGTTTGGCCTTGAATTCATGGTCCACAATACTAAAAGCGACGTTGCCTTAGCAAGTACCTTTATTTGGTTCAGTAGTGGGTACAGGATAGACCCGACTCCATTGTATTGCTCAACATTTGATTCAAAGTCGGATATGAGTAGATGGGGTTTCCTAAATAACTCACTTTAAATTCAAGGTTGATGGTATTAATTGATGGTGTTTCCTAATTAGTTCCTTTAATTTATTGGAAAGTGCTTACGACCAAGGCTCGGCTCTATTGTTTGGCTTGACCTTGAATTCATGATTCACAATACTAAACGATTATGTTGCTGCAGTAAATCCTTTATCCGCTTCTAAATTGTTTACCGCATAGATCCGACTCCATTGTATTGCTCAACTTTCGACTCAAGGTCGATGATATTAATAGATGGGGTTTCCGAGATAATTAGCATCAAATTCAAGGTTGATGGTATTAATTGGTGGTGTTTCCTGGATAAGTAACTTTAAATGGCTCGAAAGTGCCTACGGGCAAGGCCCGACTCCATTGCTTGGCTTGACATGGAATTCATGGTTAGCAATACTAAAAGACGATGTTGCCAAAATAATTTCCTTTATTCGGTTCAGAAGTGGGTTAGAGATAAAACCCGACCCCATTGTATTGCTCAACATTCGATTCAATGTCAATTATATTATTTGTTGGGTTTTCCTACATAAAGCACTATAAATTCGAGGTTGATCGTTTAATTTATTGAGTTTCCTAGATCGTATTTAATTTGAATGTGCCAACAGGCAAGGTCTAACTCCATTACTTGGTTTGGCCTTGAATTCTTGGTTAGCAATACTAAAATAAGACATTGCCTCGGTAAGTCCCTTTATTTGGTTCAGACTTTATTATATTGCTCAACCTATGATTCAAGGTCGATATTAACTGATGTTATCTCTGGATAAATCACTTTAAATTCAAGATCGATGACATTAATTGAGGGGGATTCCGAGATAAGTCATTTTAAATAGCACGAAAAGTGCCTACGGGCAAGGCTTGACTGCACAATACTACACATGACTTTGCCTTAGTATGTCCCTTTAGTCAGTTTAAAAGTGGGTACGGGATACTCGCAACTCCGTTGCATTGCTCAACTTTCGATTCAAAATCGATGATATTAACAGATGTTTTTTACTTGATAAATCAAGTCAATGATATCAATCGATGGGGTTTCCAAGATATTTTAATTGGCTTGAAAGTGCCTACGGGCATGGCTCAACTCCACAATACTAAAAATGACATTGCCTCAGCAAGTACCTTTATTTGATTCAAAAGTGGGTATGGGATAGACTCGACTCCATTGTGTTGCTCAAATTTCGATTCAAAGTCGATGATATGGTTAGATGGGGTATCCTAAATAACTCACTTTAAATTCAAAGCGATGGTATTAATTGATGGTTTTCCTAAATAAGTCACTTTCATTGACTCGAAAGTGCTTACGAGCAAGGCTCAACTCCGTTATTTGGCTCGACCTTTAATTCATGGTTGGAAATATTAAGAGATGACGTTGCCTCGATAGGTCCTTTAGTCGCTTCAGAATTTGTTACAGGATAGATCCGACTCCATTGTATTGCTCAACTTTCGATTCAACGTCGATGATATTAATAGATATGGTTTCCCATACAAATCAATTTAAATTCGCGGTCGATGGTATTGATTGATGGAGTTTCCTTGACAAGTAACTTGGCTCGAAAGTGCCTACGGGAAAGGTGTGACTCCAATGCTTGGCTTGATCTGGAATTCATGGTCAACAATGTTAAAAACGAGGTTGCCTCAGTAAGTCCCTTTATTCGGTTTAGAAGTAGGTTGGAGATAGACCTGACTCCATTGGATTGTTCAACATTCTCCTCAAAGTCGATGATATTAAATGATGTATTTACAAGATAAATCATTTTAAATTCAAGGTCGATGATACTAATTTATAGGGTTTCCTAGATATGTCACTTTATTGGATACCGAATAAACAGGGGTGCGGCATTGTCCAATGTGGATGTCGAAAGTTCCTTAATAGACCTATTGTCTGCCAAGCTAAAAAAATTAGCTAATAAAAACTTGAGGGAAATAGATGATGAGAAATTAGCTAAGGTTTTTATCTCCACACATCAATCATATGCTCATAAATTAATATTCAATAGTTCCCTAACTAATTCGTGAAAGACAATGCTCAAGATTAACCATGACCGCACTTATTTTAACCTTATTATTTCCCCAAATTCGTTGAATTAAACTCAGCGTTGCTTTCAAACTATTCTTTTCATGCTATATAATCAAGAATCACAAGTTAGATAAATAATCCAATATCATTAAGTTCTATGTAAAATATGAACAGTGACTAGACAATTACAAGTATGAACAACATCTTGTTCTTAACCTAGGTTTTTACCTAACCTTACCAACGTTCCTTGGTATTTACTACTTCTAAATATAAAATTATAATGATTAGGTGAAAGTCTCCTATACTCTAGCATCAAATTCTAGCACGCTTACCTAGTTAGCCACCTTAACAAACATACAAGATAAGATTTCTAAAAAGAAATTAAGCAAAACACATTCACTAACTATCAGAGAAAGATTGAATTTAATTAATTCATAAAACATATGTTAAGGGCTTCGAAACCACCCCTAGCTAAAAATGGGTTTAGCTAGAAATATTAATCATGTTTGACCAACAATCCATAATTAATTATCAAAATAAAAATAAGAAAAAGAGAGTAAAAAAAATAGAACATTGACGCCACGCGTGGTGGTGGTGAATAAAATTTGTGGGTGCGAATAGCGTGAAGAGGATAACAACCTCCCTTATCTTCTTTTGTGTTGCTTCTCCTTGGCTGTAAATTTAAGAAGAGATAGAGAGTGTGAGGACTAGGCGAAAGTGGCGAGAGGGACTCTGATTAGGCGACCGGTGACCGTGGTAGCAATTGCAGGCGGCTAGCAGTGATCAGGAGGCGTGATGGCGGAGAGAGGTCAAGAGAGAGGATGAGTTGGGTGATGATTGTACGTGAGAGACAATGAAGATGAAACAGGGGTTTGAACGATTGATATGTGGTTCTGTGATGTGGTTGCAATCAGTGATGAAAGGTGAAGGATTGTGCATGAAATTGCTGGTTGTGTATGGTTGAGAGGGGGATTATCGGGTGCGAGCTGGTTGTTCTGTGATGGTATCTGTGGCCAGATGGTGGTGGGGTTTTGTGTTTGTGTTGATTAGATGGTGTGAGAGAGATGGCAGGTAAAAGAAGGGTGGGATGGAGCTGGTTCCATGATGGGTTTTGCGAGCGGGGTGATCTCTCGAGAGCATGTATTGTTCCCTTTATAGACGTTTTCCCAAGGTTTCTTTCTTTGTGTAGTTTCCTTTTGCAATAAGTCTTCCTAATTTAAACCAATTTTCACCTTTTAGCTTCTATTTTGAAATTTTGCTATTGCAACCTATACAAACACAAAAATATAAATTACTGCAAAAAATAACACACACTAGCTAAGAAAGTATAGAGAAATATAGCAATAAAATTGCATAAATATATTCTTATCAATTTCCCTCACACCTAATTTTTGCTAGTCCTCGAGCAAATCAAAGAGGCACAAATAAATTACTCAATCTCAATCTAAACTTTCTAACATTTGTCTTAGAGATTTTCAACGGATCATGACATGATAAGATTTTTTACAAACACAAGATTAAATCCACATCATTTGAAAACTAATACTCGTTCATAGCAATGATATAAAATTTCACAATTAAATCAATCCATGCAACATGTGAAACTGAAACACATGCCAAAAAGAATTAACCTAAAAATCTCATTGGATGCACTTTTATTTTCATTGATTATTTGGTAAATCACTTTTCCTATTCTAGTTATTTGTGCGAGGATTGATGTAGAAGGGAAACAAATTGTTCACATATGATATAACAATAAAGAAAGGCATATCCTGACTTTTTTTTTTTTCCAGATATACGATCTCATGAAAAGAATGATACTACTTGAATGCAAGAACTAGTGACACCATATGCTCATAGCTCATTTGAATCTCCACATAGTGACGTTGCACATCACACTCAATCAAAATGTCTTAATTTTGGTTGTAATGGAGTCAAAACATCAAGGGAAGAAAAAGAATGGATAAGTAAATTATAAAAGGCTTAAAGAAATGGTGAAAGCATGCAATAAGATTAGAGATATTAGCAAGGAATCACATGGTTCAAGATATACAACGTAAATGCACACCGATGTGTCAGGTCATGTAGGAAAGGGAAAAAGTGGCCTACTGATAATGAATAATTTCAGCCATTATTTTGTATCTACTAAAAATTAAAAGAACTGGACTATCTGTACTGAATGAGTATAGACAAGGGCCAGTACCCCTTCTATAACTTTGTACCAATCATTTTTTGTAAAAAAATTTAGCAACTCTTTCTTCTTGAACTATCTACCATAAGGGCCTTCTCCACACTTGCTTTTTAACATTCCTTGAACCACAATAAAATCTCTGCAAATCAAATTATGCTTCATTCCTTGATTATGCTAGGTTTGGAAAATGAGGTTAATGAAACAAAAAGGTTTAATGACAGGCTCAACGGGCTTTACCTAAAAGAAATTTCTTAAGCTCACAAGCTTATTTGGCAATGGTGGAAACTAGGTAATTATATCATGTCAAACATGTCGTGCAATGAAATATAATGCTTTGAACAAAATTAGTACAAGTTCTAGTATTTAGTTCTAAATTATGAATGCAATCCAAGTAGCAACCATGGAAAATAAAAATGAGATCATGCAACGAATTATTATTGACAAAAGAAATGAAAAATGAACTAACTAAAAACCCTCATAATCAAAGGAACAATAGGCTCAAAACTCACATATGGATTATATTGAGTTAAAATCAATTAAACATGCTATAAGTACCAATTATCAATTGATTACATATGAATTCGCATATGATAACCATGAATAAGCATTAACCAAAAAATAATGTCAAACCTCAAATCATGCTTATAAATCACCTTAAAGTCATGCAATTAAAAACCAAATCTCATCATTGTGTTGGAAAGTATCCTAAGATTCAAAACAACTATGAATTTTTTTTTAACTGACACTAATGCCAACAATTAAAACAAAATTCAATAAATTTTTTTTATGGACTGAAACTTTTATTTTTAGTTTTTTTTTCAAAACAAACCCCCCCCCCCCCCCCCCCCCACTTAAACCTAACATTGTTCTCAATGTTTAGAAAGTAAAACATATGTAATGAAAGATTTAAAAGAGGAAAAACAAACAACTAACAAATAAAAAGCAAAAGTAACGAAAATGAAATAAGGGGATAGAGAAAACAAATCTGATTGGGTTTCCTCCCAATAAGCGCTTGTTTTAACTTCGTGCAGCCTGACTGTATCTCCAATTAATCCTCAGAATAAGAACATGGAGTGATCCGTCCTCCACAAATGACTCATAATAGAGCTTAAGTCGATGCCCATTCACCTTGAATTCCTTACCAGTTGTGACATTCTTCACCTGTATAGCACCATGGTGAAAAAAATTAATAACAATGAAAGGACCAACCTATCTAGAACGTAACTTACTAGGAAAAAATTTAGATGAGATTGAAAAAAATAGAGTTTTTGTCCAACAACAAAAGTTTTTCCATTGATCATCTGATCATGAAAAGCGATGGTTGTCTCCTTTTAAATGCTTTTACTTTCATATCCTTCATTTTGGATCTCTTCGAGCTCATTCAACTGCAACTTCTTACGCTTCTTTGTGTCATAGGGAACTTTATTGCTCTCATATCCGACGGTAGTAGTGATGGTGGTCTGAAGTTCATTCTCGTTCCTGATGTCTAAGAATATCTGGGCTAAAGTCTTAATAATGTTGAAGCCAATCTCATCACATCAAACTCCATGGTCAATTTCCCTGCATACACATCGATATTTGTCCTTGCTGTTTTCATGAATGGATGACCTAAAATAAGTGACAAAGGTGCTAAAAATGACAAATCATCCATCTTGAGAACATAGTAATATGCCAGAAAGATCATATGATTAACATGCACCAAAACATCTTCCAACAAACCTCAAAGATATGCCTTAGAACGGTTACCTAATTGAATAATAACACAATCATTTTTAAGCTCATTGGGATTCATGGAGCGATAAACAAAATATGGCATAACATTAATGGAATCACCTAAGTCTAACATTGCATGTTCAATTTTGGTATTACCGATTACACAAGGGATAGTGAAACTACCCAGATCCTTACACTTCGGTAGCAATTTCCTCTAACTGCAGAAACATTCTCACTCACCCTTACCACTTCTCCGTCTTGAAATCGTCTCTTTGTGGTGAAAAACTCCTTAAATTTTTTTGCATACTTCGGCACTTGCTTAATAGCATCAAGAAGAGGAATGTTAACCAGGACCGAAAGGTCTCCAAGATTTCCTTCTCCTATTCATCTTTCTTAGACTTGGCAAACCTGCCCAAAAAAGGTAGAAAGGACAAAGAAGGATCAACAGAAACCAGATTTGAAACACTCACCTTCTTACCTTGGGTTTTTAATGCTTCAACTGTGGGGGAAGGACTGCTTGGATTCGGCTTTAGTTGGTTGATGCTGTGGATGGATCCTCTTCCTCAATTTGCCTACCACTCCTCAGTGTAATGGATTTTGTAGTTTCAAACCTTTCTTTCGAATTTTGAATTGTAGAACAATGAAGTTTACCTTGCTCATGAATTTGTTCCATAATAATTCATCTATCTGTCCCAACTGTAACTTCAAATCTGTTATGTCATTTGTTTGGTTTTGTTGACCCTGAACCAAAGAAGCATCAGGAATAATTAATTGTTGAAGAATCTCATCATAATTAGAAAACATACTTGAACCTTGCTGAGCTGGTTCTTGCGGCCTCTGGAAAAAACTAGGGGGGGCTAGTATAGGCTTGTTGCTGAGGCTGTCCTTGAAAACCCACAACATTGACATTCTCCCAACCACCATTCTCAATAAATTGAAGACATTGTTCAGATGGATGTCTTGACATAGTGCACATGCCACAAACTTGTGCAACTCCTAGCACTTTTGGCTTTCCCAGAGCACGAGACATGAGTGAAGTATGGTTAGCAATTTGAGCTTCTAAACTAGAAGTGGTACTTACTTCATTGACTTGGAGTGAGGGTTCTCCAATTTCTTTACATTGTTGGGCGTTCAAGGCTCGGTTTACAATCAAGGTCTTTGCTACTATTGGGGTTTTATCAACTAAAGTTCATCCTACTGCTGCATCTAACATCTGTCGTCTAAGAGGAAGCAATCATTCATAGAAGTATTGAATCAAGAGCTCATCCTCTATCTGGTATTGCGAACATGATGATATAAGAGTTTTGAAATGCTTATAGAATGTTGGATATGATTTTCTTGGACCCTGCTGAATACCACTGATTTTCTACCTCAACAAGATGATTTTTGAAGTTTGGAAGAATTTATCTGGAAACACCTTTTTCATGCTATCCCAAGAGTATATCGTTCCGAAAGGTAGTTATAGAGCCAATCCTTAGCCCTGTCAGCCAGATAAAAGGAGAATTCTCTCAGCTTTTGGATGTTCTCATCCACAGTGATTAGTGTCATACTGGAACATACATCCTCAAATTCCTTTAAATGCTTTTTGGATCTTCCAGAAAAAGATCATGGTACTTCGAAATATGGTGAAGCAAGCTGGATTTTAGCTCGAATGACCTTGTCTCGCCCCACGTTGCTATTGGAAACTGAATACACAGGGGTGTGGCATTGTCCAAGGTGGATGCCAAAAGTTTCTTAATAGACATGTTGTCTGCCATATCGAGCTCTTCTGATTAAGATTTAGAGCTAGACGTTTGTGATTCTTTTGTTTATCTCATTCGTCTCCTAAATGTTTTCTCAGGCTCCGAATCGTACTCTAGTAAGTTCTCACCAGATCTCCTATTGTGCATGAACTAGTACCTGAGACAAATAAAGAAAGGAAAAAATTAACAAAAATAAAAAATTAATAAAATAAAACATAAAAACTAATGAAGTAATTAGCAATTTAACTAATCCCGGCAAAGGCGCCAAAAATTGATGAATTATTTTACTAGCACGCAACGTAATACCCTGCTTTCGAGTCGTAGTAAAGAATAAGTAGAGATCATTTTTTTTACTGAGGATTAGAGAATCGTTATCTAACACTAAAGGTAACTAAAAGACAACTAACAAACTAAATAAGAAAATATTGGGGGATTGGTTTTTCTAATTTTAAACTAAGAAAATTACCGTGAAAATAATAGAAACTTGAGGGAAATAGATGTTGACAAATTAGCTAAGGGCATGTTTGGTTGCTCAATGGAATGGGTTTAACCATTGTAATGTTAATGGCCATTACAATGGTTTAAGCAATTCATGTGTTTGGTTTGGCATGAAAATGGTGTAATGAGAATGATCATTACAAATTTCATTGTAATGGACAATCCTTTTCAACATCCTATGAATGCCCATTGTAATGGTCAACCATCCATTTGTCTTATTTGCCCTTCTTACCGAACATAGATGCATCCTTACCCACCGTAGATCCAAAATCCATGGTTGGTAATTGATGGCATAATGGTAAAGAGAAAAATCATTCTCATTTCCATTCCTATTCCATCGAGTAACCAAATATAGTAACATTTCCATTTCCATTCCCATTACTATTCCCATTCCTATTCCATTGAGTAACTAAACATGCCCTAAGGGTTTTATCTTCACACACCAAACATATGCTAATAAATTAATATTCAATAGTTCCTTAACGAACTCATGAAAGACAATTCTCAAGATTAACCGTGACCACACTTACTTTAATCTTATTATTTTCTTAAATTCGTTGAATTAAACTCAGCGTTGCTTTCAAACTATTCTTTTCATGCTATCTAATCAGGAATCACAAGTTAGATAAACAATTCAAGATCATTAAGTTTTGTAGAAAATATGAACACTGACTAGGCAATTACAAGTATGAATAACATCTTGTTCTTAACCTAGGTTTTTAATTAACCATACCAACGTTCCTTGGTATTTACTACTTGTGAATATAGGATTATAATGATTAGGTGAAACTCTCCTATACTCTAGCATCAAATCCTAGCATGCTTACTAAGTTGGTCATCTTAACAAACATACAAAGATAAGTTTTCTATAAAGCAGTTAAGCAAAACACATTCACTAACTAGCAAGGAAAGATTGAATTCAATTAATTCATAAAACACATGTTTGGGGCTTTAAATCCACCCCTAGCTAAAAAAGGGTTTAGCTAAGCATATTAATCATGTTTGAACAACAATCCATAATTAACTATCAAACTAAAATAACAAAAAGAGAGTGAAAGAAATAGAACAATGTCGCCTGACGTGGTGGTGGTAAAATCTGTGTGGGTGCGAATATCATTGAAGAGGATAAAAACCTCCCTTCTATTCTTCTGTGTTGCTTCTCCTTGGCTGTAAATTGAAGAAGAGACAGAAAGTGTGAGGACTGGACGAAAGTGGCGAGAGGGCAAGAGGGGTTGTGATCAGGCGACCGGTGACTGTGGCGGCGATTGCAGGCGGTTAATCAGGAGGCGAGATGTCGAAGAAAGGTTGTGTTGGGCGATGATTGTGCGTGAGAGAAAATAAAGATGAAGCAGAGGTTTGAATGATTGTGTCATGAGTAAGATAAAATAAGGTTCTGGCGGGAAGTTGAATCCAGAAATACAGAGCCAATAAGTGGCGGGAGTTTTGAATTATGTAAGAAGGGCAAAGTAGTAAAATGCTCTACCTAGAGTTAGTTAGGGACCACTGTAGCATTACAGGTGTCATTGTGTAATTGCTCATTAACCAAATTCTGTTACTTGCTCAGCCCTTAAAAGGGGACGAGACCCAAAACAGAGAGAGGGGAAGAAGTTAGAAGGTTCAGGCTCAATCTCTGATTGAGAGTCCATTGTAGTTCTTTTGCTGTAATTTCTGGTTTCTAAGCAATTGAATTCCTTTTAATCTTCTTTTTGTCACTTAAACTCCTACCAATTGTGATTTCTAGCTTGTCATAACGTGACAATTGGTATCAGAGCGATCGATTCTGCAACCCTAAATCGATGGAGACAAGAGCAAGGGAAGCCGAGGCATTCATGAAGGAGACAAAGAAGCAATTGGCAGATTCTTCAACCCAGATGGATTGGGTGAAAGCGGAACTACAGAGGATCGCTCAGAATGGGGAGAACAGCCAGAAGTGACTCGATGCTAAGATGGACAAGCTGATTCAGCTGTTTCAAACTGCCATGGTGACCAACGCAGGCGGCGAATCGAGCAGTACCCAGGCATCGACCACTCCTAACAATCCCACAAGAGCTCCCACCCTCCCGATCCCTGAATTTGGAGGTAATCATTTACGTTTTCCTAAAATTGATTTTCCCAGATTTGATGGTTCTAACCCTAGGTCATGGGTGAAAAAGAGTGAGCGATTCTTCCTCCTACATAACACAAGTGATGAATGCAAAGTACCTATTGCTTCTATCCATTTAGATGACAAGGCGGATTTCTGGTTCTTAGACTATCAAACCTCTAAGCCTATGGTTACATGGTCTGAGTTTGTTCATGATCTCTGTCTACGGTTTGAAAATCCATTAGCTGAGAATTATGTTGATGCCTTTAATAAAATCTCACAGGATCAGTCTGTCGAGTCCTATTATGACCACTTTGAGGAACTGAAATCTCTTATGATTCTACACAACCCTTCACTGACAAAGCCTTATTTTGTGTTGAGCTTCTTGAGTGGTCTTAGGCAAGACATTAAATCTGTGGTGCAAATGTTCAGGCCAACCACAGTATCACAGGCCTTCTCCTTGGCTAGGATGCAGGAGAGTTGCACCTCTACACCACTATTGCCTCCATCAGCTTCTTCGGGTTCAGCCACTAAGAGACTTTCCAACAATTTATTTCAATCCACCTACTGGTCTAGAGCCCACACCAACCCCAACACTTCCACCCATACTACCAATACAGGACCACCCACTGGTACCCAGGGACTTCTACCACCAACCCCTAGTGCTCCAATTCCTGTCAAGTTTCATACACCTACTCCACCTATCAAGCGCCTCACACCCTTCCAAATGAAGTTACGGAGAGATAAAGGGTTGTGTTACAATTGTGATGACATCTACAAGCCCGGCCATGTTTGCAAAACCCAACACTTATATATGCTCATACCAGATTCAGATAGTCAGGAACAACCACCACCGTCCCCTGAAGAGACAGAAAACCTTATTCAAGAACTTAATTCTGACATGGAGCTGTCCCTTAATGCTCTCCATGGTAACCCCTCTTTCAACACCATCCTCCTTAAGGGCCTTGTCAAGAAACAACCCATCTCTATTCTTATAGATACGGGTAGTACACACTCTTTCATAGACCCTAGAATAATTCACTCTACATGTTGGCCTACCATGCTCACTCCCCCAATGATAGTCAAAGTTGCCAATGGCCAACATCTCACTAGCAATGCCATTTGTAAACCTTTGAAATGGACCATGCAAAATCATCACTTTGAAGGTTTAGTTAGAGTCTTACCTTTAGGCGGGTACGACATGGTATTAGGAGGGGATTGGCTTAAACCCTTAGGCAACATTGTCCTTAACCTTCAAAAACTTCAAATCACCATTTCCTATCAAGGCAAACCAATTACATTGCAAGGTGTCCAGGATTCAGCAGCCCTTTATCTTATTGGCCCCTCCAAGTTCTCAAAATTCATCAAAAAACATTCCCCTTCATTCATAGGACAATTGTTTTCCATAACTGGTTCCCTGGATCACCCCACACAATCTCCTGAAATTGCTGCCTTATTAGACAGATATCAAGATGTTTTCCAACCTCCATCCTCCCTTCCCCCTCATAGATCCCTTGACCATAAAATCCCACTCAAACCTAACTCACACCCAAGCTCTCAAGCACCATATAGGTTACCTCATATACATAAGGATGTAGTGGAGTCCTTGGTTAAAGAGATGTTGCAAACCGGCCTCATCCAACATTCTCACAGCCCGTTTGCTGCCCCTATCCTCCTAGTAAAAAAGAAAGACAATACTTGGAGGTTTTGTGTCGATTACCGGAGACTCAATGACATTACCATCAAGGATAAGTTTCCTATGCCCCTCATTGACGAACTATTGGATGAATTGCATGGTGCCCACATTTTTTCCAAATTAGACCTTAGATCCGGTTATCATCAAGTCCTAGTCCACCCTAGTGACATATACAAAACTTCTTTTAAGACACACCATGGCCACTTCGAGTTTAGAGTGATGCCCTTTGGTCTCACCAATGCCCCGGCCACATTTCAAGCTCTTATGAACCAAGTTTTCCAGCCTTTTCTCCGTAAGTTCATCTTAGTTTTCTTTGATGATATCCTGATATACAGCAGTTCTATGGATCAGCATATACGCCACCTGGAAATTACTCTTTCTGTCCTCCGAGAACACTCTCTAGTGGCTAAACTATCAAAGTGTTCATTTGCTCAAAAGGAACTTACATACTTGGGACACATCATCAATGCCCAAGGTGTTGCTGCTGACCCTGCCAAGATAGAGGCCATGTGGTCCTGGCCAACTCCTCACAACCTTAAAACTTTACGAGGTTTCCTTGGCCTAACCGGGTACTATAGGAAGTTTGTAAAACACTATGGGTTGATTGCCAAACCACTAACGGACCTGCTGAAAAAAGATGCATTTGTTTGGTCCCAACAAGCTCAGTTGGCTTTTACTGACCTGAAGTCAGCCATGTGCTCCACCCCGGTGCTTCAATTGCCCAACTTTTCCATTCCCTTCTATATTGAGACTAACGCTAGTTCAGTTGGAGTGGGGGCTGACCTGTCCCAAGAAGGCCACCCAATTGCTTTTTTTAGCAAGGCTCTTGGTCCAAAGAACTTGGGATTATCAACCTATGAAAGAGAACTATTGGCAATTGTCATGGCAGTGAACAAATGGAGAGCCTACCTGATGGGTTCTAAGTTTTTTATACTGACTGATCATCAGAGTATCAAGCGCTTCTTAGATCAAAAACTCACCTCTCTGTTACAACAAAAATGGCTCGCAAAATTGCTGGGTTTTGACTACACCATCAGTTACAAGAAGGGAACAGAAAATGCAGCTGCTGATGCTCTTTCCAGACTCCCTGTCAGTGAAGCTTCCTGCTCTATTTTCACTGCTAGCATGACTCTACATTCTTGCTCAGCAATCTCTCATATTCTGCCCCAATGGTTGCTGGATGTGCAACTCAGCTACAACTCTGATCCGCAGGCTAAAGAGCTCATTACCAAGCTCTCCTTGCAACCCTCATCCATGCCAAACTACTCTCTTATAAATGGTATCATCAAGCACAAAGGTTCAATATACATTGGCAATACTGGTACCCTGCGACAACAAGTCCTGCAAACACTCCATGCTTCCCCATTAGGCAGACACTCGGGCATCACCGCCACTTACCACAGAGTCAGGAGTTATTTCTATTGGCCTCAATTGAAAGCTTCCATCACAGCCTATATCACTTCATGTGACACATGCCAACGGAATAAGGGTGACCAGTCAGGCTGCGGTGGCTTATTACAACCTCTTCCCATTTCGGAGCACGCATGGCAGCACATCATCATGGATTTCATCGAGGGTTTACCAACATCTTCCGGGAAGTCTGTCATTTTAGTGGTGGTGGACCGCTTGACGAAATTCAGCCATTTCATTGGATTAGCTCACCCATATACGACTCAGACTGTGGCTGATGTCTTCCTTCAGAATATATACAGATTGCATGGCATGCCCTCTTCAATTGTCTCAGACCGAGACAAAGTGTTCATCAGCTCTTTTTGGAAAGAACTGTTCACTGCTCTGGGTACTTCTTTGAACCTCAACACCGCATACCATCCGCAGACAGACGGGCAAACTGAAAGGACCAATGCTTGTTTGGAGACGTACCTACGCTGCCTCACGGGTCATGCTCCAACAAAGTGGTCGAAATGGCTATATCTGGCTGAGTATTGGTTCAACACCAACTTTCATTCGAGCTTAAATATGTCTCCTTTTCAGGCTCTCTATGGGTGCAACCCACCCTTACTAGCCCTGCCTCCCACTGAGGATCTTTCCATTCTTGAAGTGCACACCTATCTTCAACAACGTCAAGAAATGCTCAACATTATTAAGGAGCGGTTGCACAAAGCTCAGGAGAGGATGAAGCAGTTTGCAGACCGCCACCGCAGAGATAGAGTTTTTGCAATAAATGATTGGGTTTACCTTAAACTCCAACCTTATCGCCAAATTTCAGTGCAATTACGAAGAAATCTCAAGCTTTCATCGAAATACTACGGCCCATTTCAAATTGTGGAACGAATTGGGGAAGTGGCTTACCGATTGGACCTCCCTGCTGAATCAAAGATCCACCCAGTCTTCCACGTATCTCAACTCAAAAAAAAATTGGGTTCAGCTCACATTCCATCCCCAATCTTACCTCTAGTTGACAATGGAGGAAGCTTCATAGCAGAACCAGTAGCTATTTTGGGAAGAAGACTGATTCCTCGACATAACAGGGCCGTCACACAGGTCTTAGTGCACTGGTCAAACTCTACTGCTGACGCTGCCACTTGGGAGGACTGGCCATCAATTCAAGCTCGTTTTCCTTCCTTCATTCCTTGAGGACAAGGAAATTTTGGAGGGGAGGGCAGTGTCATGAGTAAGATAAAATAAGGTTCTGGCGGGAAGTTGAATCCAGAAATACAGAGCCAATAAGTGGCAGGAGTTTTGAATTATGTAAGAAGGGCAAAGTAGTAAAATGCTCTACCTAGAGTTAGTTAGGGACCACTGTAGCATTACAGGTGTCATTGTGTAATTGCTCATTAACCAAATTTTGTTACTTGCTCAGCCCTTAAAAGGGGACGAGACCCAAAACAGAGAGGGGAAGAAGTTAGAAGGTTCAGGCTCAATTTCTGATTGAGAGTCCATTGTAGTTCTTTTGCTGTAACTTCTGGTTTCTAAGCAATTGAATTCCTTTTAATCTTCTTTTTGTCACTTAAACTCCTACCAATTGTGATTTCTAGCTTTTCATAACGTGACAGATTGATGTGTGGTTCTATGATGTGGTTGCGATCAGTAATGAGAAGTGAAAGGGCTATGCGTGAAATTGTTGGTTGTGTATGGCGGAGAGGGGGATTGTTGCGTGCTAGCTGGTTGTTCTGTGATGGGTTCTATGGAGATATGGTGGTGGGGTTTTATGTATGTGTAGATTAGATGTTGTGAGAGGGATGGAGCAGGCGAAAGAAGGGTTGGACGAAGCTGGTTTCATGATAGGTCTTGCGAGCAGGGTGATCTCTCGAGAGCAGGTATTGTTCCCTTTATAGACGTTTTTTCTAGGTTTTCTTCTTTGCGTAATTTTCTTTTGCAATAAGTCATCCTTATTCAAATCAGTTTGCACCTTTTAGCTTTTTTTTTTGGGAATTCTGCTAATGCAACCTATACAAAATATAAACTACTACCAAAAATAACACAGACTAGCTAAGAAAGTATAAAGAAATATAGCAATAAAATTGCATAAACATGTTCTTATCAACAATGGTATTAATTGATGGAATTTTTTAAATAAGCCACTTTAATTAGCTTGAAAGTGCCTACGTGCAAGGCCTGACTCAATTGTTTGGCTTTATGGTTAGCAATACTAGAAGATGATGTTGTGTCATTAAGTCCCTTTATTCGGTTCATAAATGAGTATTGGATAAACCGGATACCATTGTATTGCTTAACCTTCAATTCAAGGTCGACGATATTAATTGATGGGGTTTCCTTGATAAATCATTTTAAATTCAAGGTCGGTAGTATTAATTGATGGAGTTTTCAAGATAAGTAAGTTTAATTAACTCGAAAGTGCCTATGGACAACGATCCACTCCACAATACTAAACACAGTGTTGCATTAGTAAATTTCTTTATTCGGTTTAGAAGTGGTACAGGATAAACCCGACTCCATCGTATTCCTAAACCTTCGCTTCAAGGTCGATGATATTAACTGATGTTATTTCCTATATACATAACATAAAATCCAAAGTCGATGATATTATTTGATGGGTTTCCAAAATCAATCTCTTTAATTGGCTCAAAAGTGCCCATGGGCAAGACTCAACTCCACAATACTAAACACGATGTTGTCTCAATAAGTCCCTTTACTCGGTTAAGAAGTGGGTACGGGATAGAACCGACTCCATTGTATTGTTAAACCTTTGCTTCATCATCGATAAAATTAACTGATGCTATTTCCTACATGAATCACTTTAAATTCAAGGTCGATGATATTAATTGATGGGATTACCAACATAAGTCACTTTTATTGGCTCGAAAGTGCCTACAGGCAAGGTTCAACTCCACAATACTAAACATGGTGTTGCCTTAGTAAGTCCATTTATTCGGTAAAAAAAATGGGTACGGGATAGACCCGACTCCATTATATAGTGCCTACATGAATCACTTCGCTTCAAGGTTGATGATATTTATTGATTTTATTTCCTAGATAAATCAGTTTAAATTCAACGCCGATGATATTTATTGATTTTATTTCCTAGATAAATCACTTTAAATTCAAGGTCAATGATATTATTGATGGGGTTTCCAACATAAGTCACTTTAATTGGCTAGAAAGTGCCTACAGGAAAGGTTCGACTCCATAATACAAAACACGATGTTCCTCAATAAGCCTTTTTATTTGATTCAGATGTAGGTATAAGATAGACCCAACTCCATTGTTTTGCTCAACCTTCAATGTCGATATTAATTGATGGTATTTCCTAGATAAATCATTTTAAATTCAAGTTCGATGATATAAATTGATCTGGTTTCCTAGATAAGTTACTTTAATTAGGTCGAAAGTGTCTATGGGTAAGGCCCGACTCCATTGCTTGGCTTGGCCTTGAATTCATGGTCCACAGTACTAAAAATTATGTTGCCTCTGAATAGATGGGTTTCCTAAATAACTCACTTTAAATTCAAGGTTGATGGTATTAATTGATGGTGTTTCCTAGATTAGTCACTTTAATAGACTCAAAAGTGCTTACGACCAAGGCTCGACTCGATCGTTTGGCTTGACCTTGAATTCATGGTTAGTAATACTAAAAGACTACGTTTGCCTCAGTAAGTCCTTCATTCGCTTCAAATTGCTTACTGAATAGACCCGACTCCATTATATTGCTCAACTTTCGATTCAAGGTCGATGAATTAATAGACTGGGTTTCCAAGATAACTAACTTTAAATTCAAGATCTATGGTATTAATTGATGGTGTTTCCTGGATAAGCCACTTTAATTGGCTCGAAAGTGCCTATGGACAAGGCCCGACTCCATTGCTTGGCTTGAGATGGAATTCATGGTTAGCTATACTAAAAGGCAATGTTGCCTCAATATATAAGACCCTTTATTTGGTTTAGAAATGGGTACGGGATAGACCCGACTTTATTGTATTGCCCAACCTTTGATTCATGGTCTTATTTCTTCTTTTCCTCTGATTCAAAACAAAGGAAAGAATGGTCATTAATTACAAATTAGCAAACTTAGACCTAAAATTTGATCAAAAAATTAAATCGCGGAGACAAGATTTGAACCTTTGATCTCAAGGTTATGAGCCTTGCGGGCTACCAAACTACTTTGTTCCGCACTGATAGAGAATAGCTGAGAATTAGTGGATAAACAAGAGATATTAATTTATGGTGTTTCTTATATGAATCACTTTTAATTCAAACTAACCAGTCTGCAGAACTAGTAAGCGTCATTGTACAGTCGAGCAAGTCTGCACTATAGTGTTCAAGTCATCAGCTAGCCAGTGTCCAGAATTGGTACTGATAAGCGTCATCGATCCGGTTAGCAAGTAAGCATCAAGGTCATCGTACTATCGAGCAAATTTTCACTCGGTGCTCTACTACCTCAGCTAGCCAACATGTAGTACTAGTAATCGTCATCATATTATCGAGCAAGTCAAAACTATGGTGCCCAACTGCCTCAGCTAGCCAGCATGTAGAACAGGGTCGATGATATTAATTATGCAGTATCCAAGATAAGTGACTTTAACTTGCTCGAAAGTGCCTATAGGCAAGGCTCAACTTCACAATACTAAACACGATCGTGCCTTAGTTAGTCCCTTTATTCAATTGAGAAGTGGGCACGGGATAGACCCGACTCCACTGTATTTTTCAACATTTGATTCACACTCAATGATACTAATAGATGGAGTTTCATAGATAACTTTAAATTCAAGATCGATGCTATTACTTGATGGTGTTTCCCAGATAAGTCACTTTAATTGGCTTCAAAGTGCCTACAGGGAAGGCCTGACTCCGCAATACTAAACCCGACGTTGCGTTAGTAAGTCCCTTTGTTCGTTTTAGAAGTGGGTACAAGATATACCCAACTCACTTGTATTGCTAATCCTTCGATTCAAGGTCGATGATATTAACTGATGTTATTTCATAGATAAATCACTTTAAATTCAAGTTCAGTGATGTTAATTGAAAGGGTTTCCAAAATAAGTCACTTTAATTGGCTCGAAAGTGCCTACGGTCAAGGCTCGACTCCACAATACTAAACATGATGTTTCCTCTATAAGTTCCTTTATTAGTTTAAAAAATGGGTACAGGATATACCTGAATCCAATGTACTCCTTAACCTTCTACTCAAGTTCGATGATATTCATTGATGTGGTTTTCTAGATAAATCATTTTAAACTATGGTCGATAGTACTCATTGTTGGTGTTTCATAGCTAAGTCGCTTTAATTAGCTAGAAAGTGCCTACGAGCAAGCACGACTGCATTTCTTGGCTTGACATTGAATTCATGGTTAGCAAGACTAAAAACAACATTGCCTCAACAAGTACCTTTAATCAATTCAGAAATGGGTATGAGATAGACCTGACTCTTTGGTGTTGTTCAGCTTTTGATTAAGGTCGTGGATATGAATGAATTGGGTTTCCTAAATAACTCACTTTAAATTCAAGGTCGATGGTATTAATTAATGGGGTTTCCTAGATCACTTACATTGACTCCTAAGTGCTTACATGTAAGGCTCAACTAGATTGTTTGGCTTGACCTTGAATTCATGGTTGGTAATGCTAAAATACAACATTGCCTCAGTAAGTCATATATTCGTTTCGAAATTGGTTACGAGATAGACGACTCCATTGTAATGCTCAACTTTCGATTCAAGGTTGATGACATTAATAGATGGGGTTTCCTAGATAGTCGATACTATTAATTGATTGTGTTTCCTAGATAAGTCACTTTAATTCGCTCGAAAATGCCTCTGGTAAAGGCCCTTGACTCGGAATTCATGATTACAAATACTAAAATACGATGTTGCCTTAGTAAGTCCATTTATTTAGTTCAGAAGTGGGTACAAGATAGACCCAACTCCATTGTATTGCTAAACCTTCGATTCAATGTCTATATATGTAAATCACTTTTTAAAGTCAAGTTATTGTATTACATGATGGTGATTCCCATAGAAATCACTTTAATTAACTCGAAAGATCCTATGGGCAAAGCTCGACTCCATCGCTTTTGACTTGGCCTTCAATTCATGGTTAGTCATGCTAAAAGACGACATTGCCTTAGTAAGTCCCTTTATTCGGTTAATTAGTGGGTACGGGATAGACTCGACTCCATTGTTTTGCTCAACCTTTGATTCAAAGTTGATGTTAATTGTTGGTGTTTCCTACATAAATTGCTTTAAACTCAAGGTCGATTATATTAATTATGGGTTTCGAAGATAAGTCACTTTAATTTGCTCGAAAGTGCTAACGGGCAAGGCTTGACTTCACAATAGACCCGACTCCATTGTATTGCTCAACCTTTAATTCAAGGTCGATGATATGAATAGATGGGGTTTCCTAAATAACTCACTTTAAAATCAAGTTCAATGTTTTAATTGTTGATGTTTTGCAGATTAATCACTTTAACTGACTCGAAAGTGCTCAGAGGCAAGGCTCGACTCTATTGCTTGGATTGACTTAGAATTCATGGTTGGCAATACTAAAAGGCGATGTTGCCTCAGTAAGTTCTTTATTCACTTCAAAATAGGTTACATGATAGCTCTGACTTCATTGTATTGCTCAACTTTCAATTCAAGGTCGATGATATTAATAGATGGGGTTTCTTAGATAAAGAACTTTAAATGCAATGTCGATGGTGCTAACTGATTGTGTTTAATAAGTCACTTTAATTGGCTTGAAATTGCTAACAGGCAAAGCTCGACATTATTGTTTGGCTTGACCTGGAATTTATGGTTAGCAATACTAAAAGGCGATGTTGCCTCAATAAGTCCCTTTATTTGGTTCAGAATTGGTTACGGGATAGACCCAACTCCATTGTATTGCTTAACATATGATTTAAGGTTGATGATACTAATTGATGGGGTTTCATATAAAAATCACTTGAAATTTGAGGTCGATGATATTAATTGATTTTATTTCCTAGATAAGTCACTTTAATTAGCTCAAAACTGCCAACAGGCAATACCAGACTCCATTACTTGAATTGGCCTTGAATTCATGGTAAGCAATACTAAAAGACGATGTTGCCTCAGTATGTCCCTTTATTCTGGTTAGACTCTATTATATTGCTCAACCTTCGATTCAAGGTCGATATTAACTGATGTTATTTCCTAGATAAATCACTTTAAATTCAAGGTCAATGATATTAATTGATGGGTTTCCAAGATAAATCCCTTTAATTAGCTCGAACCCGCCTATAGGCATGGCTCAACTCCATGATACTAAACACGACGTTGCCTTAGTCCCTTTCATTGTTTCAAGTGGGTACGAGATAGGCCCGACTCAATTGTATGGCTAAACCTTCGATTCAAGGTCGATGATATTAATTGATGTTATTTACTAGATAAATCACTTTAAATTTAAGGTCGATGATATTAATTGATGGATTTCCTAGATAAGTCACTTTAATTGGCATGAAAGTGCATGCGGGCAAGGCTCGACTCCACAATACTAAAATCAGCGTTGCCTCAGTAAGTCGCTTTATTCGGTTAAAAAAAGGTACGTGATAGACCTTTTTTTTTTTTTTTTTTTTTTTGAAAGGCAAGCCGGTTTTTTAGCCTAGGATCCGTAACCTAGTCCCGAGATGCGACCTACGGGTCGAACACCACCCCGAAATAAAGATGCCTCCAGTGGGTCTCGAAGCAAGGATCTGTGGATCAAGTCCACAACGCCTTAACCAATCGACCACAGCCCCTTTGGCAGGTACGTGATAGACCTGACTCCATTATATTCCTTAATCTTCAACTCAAGGTCGATGATATTAATTGATATGGTTTCCTAGATAAATCAATTTAAATTAAGGTCGATAGTACTAATTGATGGTGTTTCATAAATAAATTGTTATGATTAGCTCAAACGTGCCTATGAGCAAGGCTCGATTGCATTGCTTGGCTTGACTTTGAATTCAAGATAGGTAATACCAAAACCGACGTTGACTCAACAAGTACTTTTATTCGATTTAGATGTATGTATGGGATAGACCTGACTCTATTGTATTGTTCAACCTTCCATTTAAGGTCGATAATATTAATTGAAGAGGTTTCCTATATAAATCACTTTAAATTCGAGGTCAATGGAATTAATTGATGGTGTTTCCTAGATAAGTTACTTTAAATGACTTGAAAGCGCCTACGGGCAAGGCCCTACACCATTGCTTGGTTTGACCTGGATTTCATTGTTAGCAGTACTAATGATACATCTAACCGTCCTCTGATCAGCACCATACACATGTCATGATAATCTCGTCAGCAGAACAAAGTAGGCTCGATTGCATGCTCAATTCAGTGAGGCCCAAACAACACTAAGCCCATCATTGGCAGGATCCAGATAGTCGGGTCCGAGTTGCAATGAGTCATTACCACATGTCACGCTGTCAGGCACAATACTCGTAAGACCTCTAAGCCAAGTATCAGAGAGATCTACCCAAGACTGGCAGGCCAACAACACATTGGATCCAACTAGCAAACAAATACTAGAGTATAAGTCGGGCAAAGAAACTTCCTTACATGGACAACCTTAGAAAGTGATACCTCTCCCGCAGATCTAGGAACACGAGGTGTGTAGGAAAACAATCCCACATGGACAACTCCCAATTAGGAACTCTAGGAGCACGAGTCCGGATGAAGATCATTCGGGACAGGAATCACCTCAGCACCGCCTTTGGCCGTATTCACTGCATTAGGGCCCTCATCAACAGCTTTCCCTTTGCCCGCAACAACTAGCTCTCTTTCACGCGCTGATCTAGAATCATTTGACGTGGAAGAGGGAAGCAAATTATTCCTTGGACCCATAGTTAGTTGAATATGGGGACGAAAACGAGATGGAGCACAATAAGGGCGATAAGAAGGGGACCCTTCACCATGACACCGACGATCAGACGACTCTTCAATAGGTTCACGATCCAGAGAAAGGCATATCTCAAAGTCTTTTATTAAAAAAGGACGACCATCTGAAGCTTCTATGCCCGCTTAAAGCACCATTTATTCAGAAACTCCGCCTGCTTGGTGCTCAGTTTGGTTACATCTTCCAAGCCCACCATTTGCAGATGCTTGCTCTCCAAGTCAGGAAGGGAGATACGGGCTACAGCTTGAGCATCACGCTCCTCAGAAACAACCATCTCATCCCACACTTGCCCGACAACATCACATCCTTCGAACAAGGCCAGACGCCTGCGGACGGACCTAGACAAAACACGAGACCTCTTTGGATGCACGGGAGAAGGAAGCGCCTCATCTATTTATGCCCTTCTCGAATGCCTCGGAACCCTGATCTTGGGAAGTTTCCTCTTCCTCGAAGCAGACACACCTTCGAGCTTTGGCTTCTTTACCCGAAAAAGAGTAAGAGCTACGTGCCAATGAGCCCACAGTCCGCTGCGCTCAATATTAGAAGACTCAACGACATCTTCTACATTTAGACGAGGCATGTTGCGAAATGTATCCAAAGTCGGTTTATCTTCAGCAGAAAGTGGCGAAGTTGGGAATCTCCTTACAAAAACTACAATAGTTCAATACGTAGTTAACACAAGCAAGACCGAAAAAGGAGTCAACTTACTCAGTGGTCTAAATTCACGCTTGACCAGATGACCAACAAGCTCAAAGTACATCGAATCCGCAAAAGCCATGAAACATAACTTCTGTCATGATTTAAAATCATCGGCAGTTTACCGAAGCAATCTGGCGACGTCAGCACACACAGCGTGCTCTTTTATCTAAGGAGAAGTAAGCAATTGCAACGCCCTCGAAGACACTTGGACACCAGTGTCCTTAGTCCTAATCAGAATGACAATAACATTCCTATACCCGTTCGGCACAAGTTGAGTAGGTGCAATACCGAGTTACGCTAGGAACTCCCAGATCTCCTTGATAACAGGAAAGATGACACTTGATTGAAGCATACCTTGGTGAAAACAGATAAACCCGTCAGGAGGGTACAATGGTGCCAAATCGGCACCCAAAGTGCAGAGCACCAGATCATCAAGAATCTCGTATGTCTTATGGAGGACTTCCATATCAGATTCAAAGAGCAACCTCTCCTAAAAATACTTATGGCCCTTACCGAACAGTTCATCAGGAAGTTGATTCCGACCCGCCATAAAAGAAAGTACAAGCTTTTGAATACGAAGGTTAAGCAAAGTCAAAAGCACAAAAGACAATACGACAAAACAAAATCTCTGAGATCAAAAGAGTAAAGGGGCTATACTCAACATGCAGGAGATCTATATAGAAAACTAAACTTCCGCCTTTCCTTCTTTCAAATTGGCACACGCTTAATTAATGAAATTCATCGCTCGAGGAAACAACTCAGACTCAATCATGACGACTACACAGTTGCTTCATTAAATGACCTAATGGGCCGATAAGACGGCTCACTAACTCGGGGGGGGGGGGGGGGTAGCGTATGGTACATCAAAGCGTCCTTTGATTAGCATCTCACTCGTGTTATGATAATCTCATCAACAGAACAAAGTAGGCCCGATTTCCTGCTCAATCCAACCAGGCCCAAACAACACTGCCCATCATTGGCAGGATCCAGATAATCGGGTCTGAGTTGCAATGAGCTATTAAGCCCACACGTCATGCAGTCAGGCCCAATACTCGTAAGACCTCTAAGGCAAGTATCTTAGAGATCTACCCAAGACTGGTAGGGCAACAACACATTGGATTCGACTAGGAAACAAATACTAGAGTATAAGTCAGGTAAGGAAACTTCTTTGCATGGAAAACACTCAGAAAGGGAAACCTCTCTTGCAGATCTAGGAGTACGAGTCGTGTAGAAAAACTATTCCACATGGACAGTTCCCAATTAGGAAAGGCCTAGCCGAACAAGGACTCCTACACTATAAAAGGGAGATAAGATCGATGAACTTGAGGTATGCTATAGAATCTCAGTTTACAGTTTTAAGTCTCTCATAAGCCTGATCTAACTTAAGCATTGGAGTTCCATCGACCGCCACACAGTGATCCTTGGCTCAGTTTGCTACCTGTGTAAGTCTAGGTAAACAGCAAGGAAATAGAGCAGGAATTGATACATCAGTTTGGCGCCATCCGTGGGGAACGACAGAGTTCATAAAAAAAATAGTAGTACCACCTTTTCCATAGAATCAGCGAGATGGTGACAACAAGGTGTCGCAACAATGGAGATGTTGTTTAGCCTTCGAATGCTCAAACCAGCAGAGTGTCGCCCGTTCCACCACTGCCACTGGAGGAACCTCCTCAGACCCCTGCGTTGGTGGCAGCCACAGCAGATCCAAGGATGGACCTACTCTCCACACAGATGCAACAAATCGCAGAAACGTTGTAGGCTCTCAAACAGCGAAATCCTCTACTGCAGAGGGAGATTGTGAACAGAGATGGGCTCGATCCCCAGAGAGTTCCAGAAAGCATGCTCAGGAGAGCCGTTCTTAATGGACACGAGGCGGAGAAGCGGCCAATAAAGACCCAACATCCAGAGTTGATAGGCACGTCTCGCAACAACCCCATCCGCAACAGAGCCACAAACCCAGATTTGTTGTTTAATCTCACGGTCTCTCCGTTCATGGACCATATCATGGACGAACCCCTGCCAAAATAATACACACCACCAAAGTTGGAGTTTCACGACGGGACAGGAGACCAGTCTGACCACTTGCACCACTTCTAGCACGTTATGGCGCTCTAGGAAGGGTCTGATGTAATAATGTGTTGATCATTCCCTACAAGCTTGAAGACGTCAGCACTGACGTGGTTTCACAACCTTCCTCCAAAATCAATCGATTCATTCCGGACGTTGGCATTTGTCGTTCCTCACACACTTCGTGGTTAGCCAACGGCACAGGAAGGGCCCGCATTATTTGTTGAACCCTAAAGCAAAAACAGAACGAGATGTTGAAGGAGTACGTCACTCATTTTAACAATGATCTGACCCTCATCGACGGTTGTAGTGATGACACCACCGTCATGGCTTTCACTTCGGGTCTGAGAAGGGGCAAGTTCAATGACTTCTTTACCCTGGACCCCCCAACCAATATGACATACTTGCTTAGAAATGCCCAGAGATATATCATTCTGGATGAAATGCTAGCCACCAAGAGAGAAGCGGAGTCAGAGAAGAAACCTTTTGTTCTAGAGAATAGAAAATAAGGGAAGAAGAAATAGGACAATGACGGTAATAAGAGGAAGCACACAGACGGCAAGACCGATTCACGCCGCACCAGGCAGGACAAGGCCTCAAATTACGTCGGGTTCTGGTCTATCAACCCTCTCAATACCAGTATGTTCGACATCATTAATTCCATCAAGGATTGGGAGGAGCTGCAGTTGTTGTCTAAGCAGCGAGGAGACCTCGCTCGACGCGAAAACAACAAATATTGCGCATATCACAAAGAATTCGGACATGATACTGAGGATTGCAGAAACCTTAGAGAACAAATCGAGTACTGGATCAGGAAAGGCAAACTCAAGGAGTTCCCAGGCTTGGATAAGAGGCAGGGCCGAGCAAAGGAAAGAGCTAATGTTGTCAAGGAAATTGAAAAAGAAGCTCCTAGTGTCATTTACGTCCTCCATGGGGTCGGTCCCGAAGGAGAGCAATCAAACAAGTCTCACAAGAGGACACTAAACGAGATGCAGACACCGTCTCAGTATGAGGACCGACAAGTGCAGGACGCACGAGTTCATAGCCCAATTCCATCAGTGACGTTTACGGAGAGGGATCTCTAGGGAGTACACTCTTCTCACAATGACGCCCTGGTCATCTCCGTCCTTATCGCTAAATGGGAGGTAAAGAGAGCCTTGGTGGACACTGGAAGCTCACTAAATGTCATGTTCCTAAGTGCATTCGGCAACATGCAGCTACAACAAAACAATTTAACACCCACCACCCACCCTATGGTCAGATTCAATGGAAAAAAGTGCTTCCCCATCAAGAAGATAAATCTAATGGTGGTGGCAGGAGAGCCACAATTACGGAAGTACCTTATCCAAGAGTTCATGGTAGTCGACACCCCATC
The DNA here is from genome assembly GCA_963556465.1 of Berberis vulgaris. Classification (NCBI taxonomy): domain Eukaryota; kingdom Viridiplantae; phylum Streptophyta; class Magnoliopsida; order Ranunculales; family Berberidaceae; genus Berberis; species Berberis vulgaris. Next base: position 73,006,288 of record OY747124.1, on the reverse strand, counting down.
CACCTACAACATTATTCTAAAAAGACCGTGGCTTCATCACATGGAAGCAGTGGCCTCCACCCTGCACCAATACATAAAATATACAACCAACCATGCCCAAGGAACTATCCGAGGAGATCAACCAGCAGCAAGAGACTGCCATTATGCAACCCTGAAGCAGCTGAATTGTTGCCAGTTACAGCTTGGGCTCACAGAACCAACATGTCAGGCATTAGACCTAGACAAAATAGGAGAGTCACTCTATGATGGCGGATGAGCTCAAATAACCAAAATGCAGCTATGCGAAGATCCTGAAGTCAAAGCTAGCGACACAATCCAAACTAATAAATAGCTAAGTAACGATACTTCAGCAAACATGAACCAACTCCAAGAGCTGTTAATCAACAAGGAGCTGCTCGCCAGCACGAAGTTCACTATTCAGTAACTTTGTTAGCTTTTTTTTTTATAAATCGCTAGAGGGACTATGCAATCTGAGTTATGATCGTTTGCGCCTCCTTCAGGGCTGGATTAGCTCAGTCCCCGCTCGGAGTTAAATTATTTGTTTATTTGATTTTGTTTCTTGTTTTATGTTTTTCATTTCAGTTCAGAAGAGTTGTTCATACAAGAAATATTCCAGAAATAAAAAAGATTTTTTATTGATTGCAGTGAGAATCATTACAAAGCTTGCCGACCAACTAGTACATCAGTTTATACACTACAAGTATCTAAGTCTGATGCAAGCATCTACCCACTGAAACAAGGGTAAAAACTCCGATTTGTTAATCCACCTCCAGAAGAGAAGTTGGATAAAGTAAACATCTGCGACAGGAGAAGAAAAAGCGCACTCAATTCATTGCTCCATCGAATCACCCCAGAAAGACAACTCGGAAGCGGCAAGCAAAGTACATGAAGAAGGTTGCCCTGCGAGTACTCCCTCAATTCTTTGCGCCGCCAATCTGCCTCATGAAAAGGAACAAAAGGAAGCGATAGAAAGCTGACGAAAATGTCCCGAAACAATGGGATCGTCGAGGCCTCACAATGTTGCCAAATTGGGAAGCCTCTCAAATGTGTAATGTCTGGGGTGACACAGAAATACCACCCCGGGAATGAGAGTCACAACCTACAACGCTCCCATCAACCATAAAGTAGTTGCGAGGACCATCCCTCAACAACAGGAAATGGATGAGATAGTGCTTGAGCACCTGAAGATGGAAGTCTATAACTCTTTTTCACAATGTAAGAAGATATTACAAGACCTCATGGGATCAATCTGATGCCAACCTAGAACATGCAACACCGCAAAATAGCAATTCATATCAAGAGTCTCGGCGCAAATATAAGAACATTCAAAGACTCCAGTGAGGGAAATCTTCTTCCAGCCTTCGGAAAACCCAAAGCAAACTCTCTGGTAAGATGCATTTTATTAACATGCTTTACTATTCTCATTCCAGTGCTTGAACGTAGAATAGTCAGCCTATATATAAGCGAAATGGTTCACCAAAAGAAGTCAGCAAGTAGTTACTTCAGCATTAAATGTCATACGGGAAATCGAAAAAATGACAATTCCAATTACAACGGCACAAATCCACATCTTTTGAATTAATGACGCTACAAGCAGCCCCATTAACTATGGCGAATAATCAATATTGAACCATCTCACAGGACGTCGTATTTCTCGCCTGCTGATCCACAAAGATTTTTTTTAATTGGGCCCTTCAACTAATGGGCCCAATCTTATGCCTTGCCAGATCCAGCCAGCACACGCAAAGGAATAAACAACAAAGGCCCTGAGCGCCCACAGAATAAGAAGCGTGCCTACAGAGTGTTATCATTAAATCTAATGCGTCAACTCTATTATTATTCTGCTGTTATTTATTAAAGTCGGTCAACCTATTAGTAGTACGATCAATCGATCCGACATTGAAATTAGACCGCATGCGAGCTAAGTAAGTCAGGACACCGAAGTGTCAGACTTACACACCCAGAATCTTACATGCGAGCTAAGTAAGTCAGGACTCCCAAGTTAGACTTATACGCCCAGAATCTTATTCTGACCAAAGCTTAGTCAGCTCTGACTGATTACAATAGATTCTAGTCCACTCTAACACCTAGCCCACCAAAAACGGATGGCGATGGGTTAGAAAGTGAGAGCTTAGTCAGCGCTCATGTAGCCTGGTGAAGATGGCTTGCCAGGGACCATTGTCCAACTATAGATAATGGTCGCCGAACCTAACCAAAGCTTAGTCGGTTTCAACCTATGACGATAGCTTTTAGTACGCTCAAACGCCCAGTCTGTTAAATTAAACGGGTGTCAACGGTATAGAAAGTGGTAGCTTAGTTAGCGCTCTGATGCCTGATCGAGATAGCTTGATAGGGATCATTCTCCAAATATAGGCAATAAAGAACAAACCCAACCAAGGCTTAGTCGGTGACGACTGACGACGATGGCCTCTGGTCTGCTTGAAGCCTAGTCCGCAAATAACGGATTCCGACGGCCTAGAAAGTGAAAGTCTAGTCAGTGATCTCGAGGCCTGATTAAGATGGCTTGCTAGGGGTCACTACTTGTACGTAAACAGTGATCACCGAACCCCGACCAAAGCTTAGTCAGTGGTCGCTGATGACGATGGTTTTGGTCTGCTCGAAGTCTAGTTCACTACGCTCGGATTTTGATGGCATAGAAAGTGGGAGCTTAGTTGGTGCTCATGTAGCCTGGTGAAGACGGCTTGCCAGGGATCATTGGCCAACTACAGACAATGATCACCGAACCCTGCCAAAAGTTTAGTCAGATCGACTTACGATGACGACTACTGGCTTACTCCAATTCCTAGTCTGCCACGAACAGATCAAGATGGGTTGGAAAGTGAGAGTCTAGTCAGTGCCCTCGACTCCTAATCAAGATGGCTTGCCAGGGACCACCATGGTCGCCGAAACCTGACCATGGTTTAGTAAGTTATAACTGGCAATAACAACCCCCGGTCCAATTAAGCCTATTCTATGAATAACAAATAAAGACGAGTCAAAAGTCCGATCATAGCTCTGAAAACTTGACCTAGACAACTCGCAAGGACTACTGTCCGATCATCTCCAAGGGTGCAAGCGTTGGGACCACAGTGTGACTAATACGCTTATAACAGCAACAACAGCTGCTGGTCCAACAGACAACCAAGCCGCCAAATAGAGGGTGTTTTGCACTCCCCAATCTCTAAAAGGGAGTTTGACCAGAATTGCATAGACTATTGCAGCACAAAAACTTAGAGCTCTCAACAGCGGATCAATCATAAAACTTCCTAGCCTAGCAGAGCTTCTCATCTGACAATTAATGTCGAAATAAGACAAAACAGATAAAAACTAGCAGAAAAAGCAAAGGAAGACAAACAAGTGCAAAATACTATTCATTTGCAAATAAGAAAGAAAATACAAGATTCACCCCTCATCAGAAGGAAAGTTAGATACAACAGAACTAAACTTAGCAGGGGAAGAAGTAAGAGACACATCTGTAGGTGTTGCCTTTCGATCCCCCTCATCAAGGTCGCCTTCTTCTTCAGACGAATCGGAGAGCACTCCAAACTTTGCATATGCAATCTCTTTATAATAGGAGATATCCTAGTCGGGATGTTCCTCCTTCATCAAATGCAATAGCTCTAACCTTCCACGCACAACTCTGTTGAACTCAAACGTGCCTTGGGACTTGAAAAACTTTTCCTCTTGCCTTTTTTATTCAGCGGGCTCCTGCTCCAGCTCGCCCGACAACATGTCAGAACTTGCAGTTCAGCTTTTACTCCAACCATAGTCTCACGAGCAAGCTGCAAGTCACGACGGACAAGGTTCAATTCATTCTCAAACCGATCCCTCGCGAACACTGCCCTCGCCAAGTCGAACTCACGCGCCTCCAAGTGAACATTCTGATTCTCCGACCTAATATACATGGACTCTGGTCCAGTATCTGAGAAAGCTTCAAATTGCTTCCTCAACGACTCAATCTCGCAGAGAGCGTCAGAGTATGACTTATGCAAGATTCCAAAAACTCGCTCCATGGTATATACTCTCTCACGAACGGCCTCAACTTCAATTCCAGCTATGGCCACTTGATTTAAGTATGACATCCCCAACACAAGATGTTTCTGCCATTTATCCAAACGCTCTCCTAGCGTTTCTCCCACTGGCTCCGGAGCGCAATTCGCCAACCAGTCATTCCACCTGTTGAAATGCTTCCTCAAAGCGTAAGAGATGTCAACCTCTTGATGCCAAGCTTGATTGTTCATCCTTATTACATCTGGAGCAAACAGACTGATTCGCGCATTCGGATGAATATCATTATGGACCGGAATCACCCCAACACTTCCTTTGGCCATCTTTACTGCATCAGGGCCCTCATCAACAATGTTCCCTTTGGACACAACAATCGACTCTCTTTCACGCGCCGATTCATAATCATTTGACGAGGAAAAGGGAAGCGAATTATTCCTTAGACCCATGGTCAATTGAATATGGGGATGAGAACGAGATGGAGCATAGTACGAACGATAAGAAGGGGACCCTTCAACATGACGCCGACATCAGACGACTCTTTAACGGGTTCACGATCCAGAGAAAGCGGATCTAAAAGTCTTTTATTAAAAAGGATGACCATTCGAAGCTTCCATGTCCGCTTGCAGCAACATTTTATTCAGAAACTCCGCCTGTTTGGTGCTCAGTTTGGTTACATACTCCACACCAACCATTTGCAGATACTCCCTCTCCAAGTCAGGAAGGGAGATAGTAGCTACAGCTTAAGAATCACGCTTCTCAGAAACATCCATCTCATCCCGCAATTGCCCGACAACATCACGTCCTTCGGACGAGGCCAAGCGCCTACCTAGACAAAGCACAAGACCTCTTCGGATGCACAGGAAAAGGAAGCGCCTCATCTATTTCTACCCTCCTCGAAAGGCTTGGAACCCTGATCTTGGGAAGTTTCCTCTTCCTGAAAGCAGACACACCTTCGAGCTAGCTTCTTTACCCAAAAAAAAGCAAGAGCCACGTGCCAATGAGCCCATAGTCCGATGCGCTCAATATTAGAAGACTTGACAACATCTTCTACCACTATACGAGGCATGTTGCAGAACGCGTCCAAAGTCACTTTATCTTCAGTAGAAAGTGGCGAAGTTTGGAATCTCCCTGCAAAAACCACAACGGTTCAATCTAATACGCAATTAACACAAACAAGACCAAAAAAAAGCAGGCCTGATTGCATGCTTAATCCAGCGAGGCCCAAACAACACTAAGCCCATCATTGGCAGGATCCAGATAGTTGGATCCGAGTTGCAATGAGCCATTAAACCCACACGTCACGCAGTCAAGCCCAATACTCGTAAGACCTCTAAGGAAAATATCTGAGAGATCTACCCAAGATTGGCAGGCCAGCAACACATTGGATCCGACTAGGAAACAAATACTAGAGTATAAGTCGAGTAAGGAAACTTCCTTACATGGACAACACTCAGAAAGGGAAACTTCTCCTACAGATCTAGGAGAACGAGTCGTGTAGGGAAACTATCCCACATGAATAGTATTCAATTAGGAAAAGATCTCCAGCAAGATCTATTTCATAAACTACGCCACCAAAGGCCTAGCCGAACAAGGGCTCCCACACTATAAAAAGGAGATAAGGTCGATGAACTTGAGGTATGCTACAGAATCCCAGTTTACAGCTTTAAGCCTCTCCTTAGCCTTATCTAACTTAAACATCAGAGTGTCATCGGCCGCCACACTGTGGTCCTTGGCTCACGTTTGCTACCTGTGCAGGTCTATGGAAGCAGCAAGAAAGGAGAGTAGGAATCGACTACATCAAATACTAAAAAAAAAAAATTGCCTCAGTAAGTCCCTTTATTCGGTCAAGAGTGGGTACGAATAGACCCGACACTATTGTATTGCTAAACCTTTGATTCAAGGTCGATGACATTAGCTGATGAGGTTTCCTATATAAATCACTTAAAATTCATGGTTGATGGTATTATTTGATGGTTCATAATAAGTCACTTTAATTAACTCAAAAGTGCCTAGGGCAAAACCCAAGACCCCATTGTTTCCCTTGGCCTTGAATTCATGCCTAGCAATACTGAAAGACAACATTGCCTCATTAAGTCCCTTTATTCGGTTCAGACTACATTATATTGCTCAACTTTTGATTCAATGTCGATATTAATTGATGGTATTCCTAGATAAATCAATTCAAGGTAGATGATACTAATTGATGGGGTTTCGAAGATAGTCATTTTAATAGGCTCGAAAATGCATACGATCAAGGATCGACTCCATTGCTTGTTTGACCTTGAATTCATGGTTAGCAATTCTAAAGATGGTGTTGCCTCAGTAAGTCCCTTTATTCGGTTAAGAAGATGTACGGGATAGACCTAACTCCATTGTATTGCTAAACCTTTGATTCAAGGTAATATTAATTGATGAAATTTCCTAGATAAATCAATTCAAGGTCGATGATATTAATTGATGAAGTTTCCTAGATAAGCCAGTTTAATTGGCTTAAAAGTGTCTACGGGCAAGGCTCCACTCCATTGTTTGGCTTGACCATGAATTCATGGTTGGCAATACTAAATACAACATTGCCTCGGTCGCTTTATTTAGTTTAGAATTGGGTACGAGATAGTCTCGACTCTATAGTATTGTTATACCTTCGATTCAAGGTCTATGATATCAATTGATGTGGTCTCCTATGTAAATCAATTTAAAGTCAAGGTTGGTGGTATTAATTCACGGTGTTTCCTGGATAAGTCACTTTAATTCACTCGAAAGTTCCTACGGGCAAAGCTTGATTCAATTGCTTGGGTTGGCCTTCAATTCATGGTCAACAATGCTAAAAGACAATGTTGCCCTCAGTAAGTCTCTTTATTCGGTTTAGAAGTGGGTACGCGATAGACTCGACTCCATGGTACTGCTATACCTTCAATTCAAGGTTTATGATATTAATTGATGGGGTTTCCTATATAAATCACTTTAAATTCAAGGTCAATGATATTGATTGATAGTGTTTCCTAGATAAGTCACTTTAATTGGCTAAAAAAATGATTATGGTTAAGGGTCGACTCCATTGTTTTGCTGGACTTTGAATTCATGGTTGAAGTTACTAAAAAACGACATTGCCTTAGTAACGATTCATAAGTGCGTATGGGATAGACTAGAGCTGGGCATTTCAAACCAAAAATTGACCCGATCGGGTCAATTCGGGCCGATCTTATTAATACAATTTTAATGTTCGATCCAAAAACTGGCCCAAACCGAAATTTATGGTTCGTCCACGATTTCATTTCTCAAAACCGTCGGTTAACCGGCCCGGCTTGATTATCCACCTTTTACTAATTTTCTATTCACTTTACATCTGACGCTTTACTTTCCATCCATCTTTTAAAGAGGACGGTGAGATCCAATTTTTAGATTCTTATCATCACCTTCTTCTCTTCTTCTTTTTCAGAGAGAGAGAAACAAGTGAGAGAAAGAGACACGCACAAGCAGAATGGTGCGTGCAGCGGTGCCTTGCAATTGATTTTGAACATAACCCAACCTCAGACTTCCATTCATTTTGCGAAGACAACACAACCCCAACACGAGGCCCTCTGCGAAGACATTGCCTGATCTGGAGTCACTCTGGCTGGCCTTGGCGGAGAATTGGTTGCAGAATTCACCATTTGATTGAATGAAAGTCGTGTCTTCAACCACGAGTTCATAGGCAAAAGGGTAGATTTGGAGACAAGTTTTGGGTGCTCAAGAAGGAAGATAGTGGTGATGAGATCCAGCTAAATCTAAAATGGACTCTTGGAAACTACCACTGTTATCAACCCAAAAGTGGACAAGAATCTATACATCCTGCACATAGTGAGGGTTTTCTAGACTACGTGTCTACCACCTTTATCAAATCCACCAAATCAAAGTTTATGATGTGAGCAGATCTCCTACTATGCTCTTTTTGTTTTTCATCAAGTCTTTGATAACATTAGATACCCTAGGAACCCAGGGAACATTCCAAGGAGCTAGCTACCATAGATTTTGGAGATTAGCCAAACATAACCATCAAAGAAACTATTAAAGTCCTTGTGGAAGCTGCCGTAGTTTTGTTGTTTGCTGTTGTGGATTGCAGATGGAAGATGGAAAATAGAGGAGAAATATTTTTTTTCCTGAAATAGGGATTAGACCGAACCCGATCCGGTCCTCGGTTTGAGCTACACGGTTCAGTTAACCGGCCCGACCCACCCCTAGGATAGACCCACTCAACTTTTTATTCAAGGTCAATGATATTAATTGATGGAATGTCCTAGATAAATCACTTTAAATTCAAGGTCGATGGTTTTAATTGATGGCGTTTCCTAGATAGGTCACTTTAATTGACTCGAAAGTGCCTACAGATGAGGCTCGTTGCCATTGTTTAGCTTGACCTTGAATTCATGGTTGGCTATACTAAAAGACGATGTTGCTTCAGTGAGTCTCTTTATTGGATTCAAAAGTGGGTACAGGATTGACCCGATTCGATTGTATCGTTCAACCTTCGATTCAAGGTCGATGTTATTGATTGATGGTGTTTCCTAGATAAGTCACATTAATTGGCTTGAAAGTGCCTATAGGCAAGGCCCGACTCCATTGCTTGCTTGACTTTGAATTCATGGTCGCCAATACTGAAAACGGTGTTGCCTCAAGAAGTCCCTTCATTCGGTTCAAAGCTGAGTGTCCCTTTATTCGGTTCAAAGTGAGTGACTCCATTGTATTGTTCAACCTTCAATTCTAGGTTAATCATATTCATTGATGTTGTTTAACAATACATTAATTGCTTGGCTTGACCTTCAATTCATGGGACTGTAACATGAAGTTTAACAAAACATGACTGGATTAATCTACAGTGAATTATAAGGGGCAAGTTGATAATCCAGAAAACCTGAATGTAAGCAACATTTTAACAACGAGAAATTCTAAATGGCGAGGAAGTGGGAGAGGAAATCAGTGAGGGAGGGAGAGAGGGGATCGCCCATCCCCCTCGGGATACGCGCACGAAAAAGACAGCGCGCATCCCAAGGGGGATGGCGGTCCCTTCTCTCCCTCGCCCGCTTCCTCGCTGTGTAGAACAGCTCTTTAACAACATAACGAGTCAAAGTTCAGCTGGAGATACTGTTTAAGGAAGGCATTGTGGTGGTTGATGCGAATCAATTTGAAAGGATCAGAGCCAGATTGGTGAGGTTCGCTTTATCAATATGTTGGAGATTGTGCCCGAAAAAATGCCCGAAATGCAGTGATTTGTACCGATGGGATTAATTTGATAGTAAGATAGTTGCAAAAGCTGATTTCCTAAAAGAAAGCCGCAACGGATAGATAGAGAAGAGAACGTGGCTGCCATTGGTAAAATGAAAGATGTGAGAAAAAAAATAGTACTATCAACTGGGAAGAAATGAAGAATAAAGATCCAAGGATTTTGAAAAAGGTTGATAGACCAATGACGAGACATAGCAAACTTTTTACACTCTGCTGATGGAAACCATGATGGTGGGGAATGTTAGCGGGGCTGGACACCTAGCACCTCTAGACAAATCACAAGGTTGGTCAGACAACACAAAAGTGACAATCTTAGTGTTGGCAAAACCCACGCAGGAGCAGATAGATGGTTGAGTTGGAAACATAAGAAACTTTGTATTTATGAGCACGGAAATGGTAAAATATGGCTGTTTGGCAATATGATTTTAATATAAGGGCGTTAAAAGAGTCGGATCAACTCATCCACGTTGAATGTTTGATACTAGACCAGGAGCAAAACTTTTGTTTTGGAGGAATCTTGAAGACATTGGGATTTATTGCTCTTTACCTTGAATTATGCGAGGGATTTAAATGTAATTTACAGTAGCCATGAAAATATTGGTGAAACCAATCCAAACCCTGTTAGCATGGCATATTTTAATTCCTGTATATGTTCATGTGGGATATTAGATTGCGGTTTCTCTACATCGAAGTTTACTGTGTAACAGTCAATTCAGTAATGACCGTATCTTAGCTAGGCAGGATAGACTGATAGTTAAATCAATTTGGATGAACTCTTTCCAGCTCATTAAGGTGGAACATCTGCAGAGAATTTGTTTCGACAATTCTCCCCTAATAGCCTCCCCTCCTTCAGCCAAAAAGTCAGGTATTACCCCATTTCGTTTTCAGAGAATGTGGATTATGCATCATGAATTTATAGATTGTATCACTAATGGATGGAACTGTAATGTGGATCAAGTGGGTCCTCTAGATAACCTTGAATTCAAGTTGAACGATAGTAGGAGGCCTCTAACAAGTGTTGGAACAAGTCCGTGTTTCGTAATTTTTTTTTACAGGATTAACAAGCTAGAAGATGATATATTGCAGCTTGAGGAGGAATTTCAAACGAGCCAATAGAACTCAATAGATCTAAGGCTATATAAAAATGCTTTGTTACAAAATTTAACCAAATCCCCGTTAAACAGAGATTTATTGGAAGTACAAATGAGGAGAAAAATAAATAAACGGAGAGGCATGTACGGGCTATTTTCCATTAGCAAAAATGAGAAACAAAAGAGATTTATTGAAAGTACAAATGAGGAGAAAAATAAATAAACGGAGAGGCATGTACGGGCTATTTTCCATTAGCAAAAATGAGAGACAAAAGAGGAGGGCTACTTATCACTCTGCCTAGTGGGATAGTAATTGAAGATCCCTAAGAAATTCATAAAGTTGCGGCTCTATTTTTTAAAGATCTACTTTGCTCTCATGGATGGTTGCAAGAAGAAAAACTTCTTAGCAATATTCCTGAACTGGTCACTAAAGATATCTAACGATTTGGTGAAAAATTTGATGCTACAACAGGTTAAAGATGCAGCTTTTGGAATTCCCCAAGATTGTGCACCAGGCCCTGATGGTTTTCCTGCAGATTCTTTTTCAGACATGTGACATTATTTGATTAGATATTTGGTAGGCTGCGGTGGAGTTCTCTGAGAGCAAAGCACTGCTAAGGATAAAAACCAGTTTTTTTCCCTACCCCAATTCTAATTGTCGAGGAAACCAGCGAGGGAGGGAGGACCCTCCATCCCCCTCGCGATACGTGCAAGGGATGGGATGCACGCATCGCGAGGGAGATGGAGGGTCCCCCTCCCTCCCTCGCTGGTTTCCTCGCCAGTTAGCCAAGTTCTTTTCCCTAACATGCTAATATCTATAGATAAATAGATAAATAAGATAACACAAAGGTCAAGTCTCTCTGCTCTTCTCAGGAGTCAAACCTCATAATTGCATTCTCTTGTTGGTGGCATGTGTATCAAAATGGTTAGAGTAAAACTAGGGTGCACTGCTGTTTTACCTGGGATTTAGCCTGGATGGTGCTAGGCACGTGCACCATCCACGCATGCCAGGCACGTGGGATTAAAGGTGAGCAAAAAAAAAATGAACCCAAATCGACAGAGAAGAAATTTTCTCTAGCAAACCTTCTTCAACAAAACCCTAGATCTGTTAGATCTGTTTGTGTAATCAATCCAATCCAATCCAAGAAGAACACAACACAAAGGTATTTTTCTCCATTTCTTTCTCTCCTTTTGATTTTGAAATGCTATCCCTTTCTTTCTGCGTGATTTTCACTTTGATTCAACCAAACCGAATCAATTTGATTTTGAAATGCTATCCCTAGTCGACAAATAGGAAGGAAATAGATCTTTAAAATAGAAAAATAAAATGTTAAGTTAAATAAAAAATGATAAGTAGCTTGGAAATAAAATGAAAATGATGTAAAACAACCAGTTTGGATGCTCCTGTAAAAATGTCTTTTAACCTCAATGATTAGCAACTGTATATATATTAAAATCCAAAATAATTAGCTAATTTGGAAATTTGTGATTGTTAGCCTAGTAACATTTTAGGCTTTCCTGGGTGTTGTATGATTAGCAATTGTATTGTTAGCCTATATATATATGATTGTTAACTTCAGTATAGTAGTATAGCCTTAAACTTAAACCCTTTTGGTTGAATGAATGTTAGCACAACATATAATATTAGCAAGCATGTGGTTTCCTGAAGTTGTTGTCTCTTGATTGAATTCTAGAGTTGTGTTAGGTCATATAGTTTCTAAAAAATAATTGTCCAGCATACGTGACAGAGATTTAATGGGGTTTTGCTTGTGTTGAATTTTTCATATTTTCAGGGATGGATACATTAGAAAATAATGAATGTATGGAAAATGAAGAACTTTTAGATGAGATAAAAGAGCCTTGCATAGGGATGGAATTTAACAATATTGAAGAGTTTCAGTCGTATTATCATGATTATGGTAATAAAAAAGGATTTCCAGTGAGAGTAAGGGCGACTGAAAAAGATGTGGATGGAAATTCTAGATATGTTATTCTTGCATGTGGTCGGACTGGGATTTCAAAAAGTAAAGCAGAAAGTGTTATAAAATTGCGTCCCATGGGTAGATGTGGTTGTAAGGCTAAGATTAGAGGTCGTATACGCCCTGATGGAACAGTGAAAGTGACAACAGTAAGTGATGATCACAATCATGATTTGAGCCCTGGAAAATCGAGATATTATTCTAAAAATCGAGTTATGAGCCAATATGTGAAGAAGAGACTTGAATATAATGATAGGGCGGGCATTAGGCCAAATAAGAGTTTTACTTCGTGTGTGGTTGAAGCTGGTGGGAATGATAATATGACATTTTTCCAAGAAGATTGTTACAACTATCTGCATAAAATAAGGCAGTTGAGACTTAGTGAGGGGGATGCGTCGACACTTCATAACTACTTTCAAAAGATGCAAGCCAACAATGCTGAATTTTTCTATTTGATGGATTTGGATGAAACAGGGAGGTTAAGAAATGTATTTTGGGGTGACGCATGGAGTAGAGCAGCTTACAAGGAGTTTGGTGATGCCATTACTTTTGACACTACGTACTTAACTAATAAGTACGAAATGCCATTTGCTCCTTTTGTTGGGGTGAATCATCATGGTCAGTCAATACTTCTTGGATGTGGATTGATCTGTAGTGAGACAGTAGAAGAGTTTGTTTGGCTTTTCAAATCTTGGCTCGTGTGTATGAATGATCGTGCTCCAGATGCTATAATCACTGATCAGGATAGAGCAATGAAGAGAGCCATCGAAATTGTGTTTCCCAACACACGCCATAGATGGTGCCTATGGCATATTATGAAAAAGTTGCCTGAAAAACTGTCGGGTTGCAATCAATATGAGGCTATAAAGTTTGCAATGCAACGAGCAGTTTATGATTCCCTGTCACATGAAGAGTTTGAAGAATATTGGTATGGGTTCATTGAGAAATTTAACCTTCAAAATAATGATTGGTTGAGTGGATTATACAATGAAAGAATTCGTTGGGTACCAACATTTCAGAGGAATACTTTTTGGGCAGGAATGTCTTCAACACAAAGGAGTGAAAGTATGAATGCTTTCTTCGATGGTTATGTAAATTCAAAGACCACTCTAAAGCAATTTGTAGAACAATATGAGAATGCACTACGAAGTAAGGTTCAAAAAGAAGTTGAAGAAGACTTTAAATCCTTTAACCGTTGGCTTCCTTGCATTACTCCGTACGAATTTGAGAAAAAATTTCAAGCTGCCTACACCACAAATAAATTTAAGGAGTTTCAAATAGAGATTGCAGGAAGATTATGTTGTGCAGTTAATCATGTCAACGAGTTGGATGGCTTTCAGGTTTATTATGTTTCGGAAGACAGGTTGATAGGAAGCGCATACAAATCAATCAATTTTAAGGTTTATTTTAATAATGACGACTTCAATATTAAGTGCAATTGTCAGTTGTTTGAGTTTAGGGGGATTTTATGCAAACATATTTTATCGGTATTGTCTCAAAAGAGGATTAATGTTTTACCAGAAAAATTTATTCTTCGAAGGTGGAGGAAAGATGTTAAGAGGTGTCATAAGAAGGTTAAAATTGTATATTCAGATTGGGCAATGAAGCCTGAAAATGAACGGTTTGATGAGATGTGCAGTCTCTTTTATGAAATGGCTGACATAGCTTCCGAGGATCAAAAGGAGACAAACAATGTTAAACAGTGGATACAAATGAAGCTTGGTGAATTAAAGATATCAAAAGGTGATGGTGATGTCAATGTTGAGCCAGAGGGGTTGTTCGAAGTTGGCGCTAAAAGTAGTGCTAAAATTCATAGTCCATTGCATGTTCGTTGCAAAGGACGATGTTCTACTTCGAGGATGCAATCTACAATGGAAAAAGCCTGTAAAAAGAAGAAGAAGAAGAAGAAGAAGAAGAAAGAAACACAAAAAGAGAATAATTTGGTAGGTTTACTTGTTTGTTTTGCTTCAATGAATATATATATTTTTTCAATTCAAGATAATATATTTTTAATTTGACATGTCATTTGTAGGGTTCTACCCAAGTTGGATTTGAAAGTTCACAATTTATGACACATCTTTCAGCTACGCAGGTTTGTCTTTAATACAAAGATTATTCACTTTTGATTTGCCCCGCTATGATTGTTCACTATGATTAATGTGTTTGTCGTTTTGAAGGGTGAAAGTATGGGGTCATATTATTCACAACCTAGTGGACTTGGTCAGGTTTACTCACTTATATCACAGGTACATAATTTACCTGCTTATGATCATTTTAACAACCACATAAAGATTATAAGCCTTAATCATTTATTTTTGCAGCGACCAACTTCTAGCAACGACATGGAGTCGTACAGAGATTGTACAGATATTGCAAATGAATTCTCCAACCCTGAAATAGATCATTCAAACATAGTGTCAGACATATGGAAGCGTTGAGGATCCAGTTCATGCAGTTTCATTGTTGCAAGTCATGAGTTTCATGTAATTTTCAGTGTTTCAGGGTGTAATGTCGGGTTTTCAGGGTGTAATTTCAGTTTTTCAGGGTGTAAACTCGTATAATTTGGTATGTAATTTCCAGTGTTTTTCAGTTTTTCCAGTGTAAACTCTCAGAAAGCATCTTCATCAATTTTCAGAAATTTACTGTCAGTGTTTACTGTCAGAAATTTAGTAATGTTCATGATAAATTTCAGGCATTTTCATAAGTGTTTCAGTGTTCATGCTAATTTTCAGGAATTTATCAGTGTTCAAACAGATTTTCAGGCATTTATCAGAAATTGATCAGTGTTTTTTCAGAAAATTTTAGTATCTCAGTGTTTTTTCAGAAAATTTCCAGTGTTTTTTCAGAAAATTTTCCCACTGTTCATGCTAATCTTCATCTGTCCAGTATCTCTGTTTTTTCATCAAAAAATTTCATCAGAAAATTTCATCAGAAATTTTTATCAGAAATTTTATCAGAAATCTCAGTGTTTTTATCAGAAAATTTTATCAGGAAATAGTGTCAGAATTTTTCAACACCATTGCAAATCTGATCAAAAATTTGCAGGAACTCTGATCAATTTCTTATCAGAATTTTAACAACATAAGCAACTTGCAGGATTTGATCAGGAACTCTGTCAGGAACATAAACAACATAAGCAAATCTCAGTGTCTCTGTCTCTGTTTTATCAGGAACATAGAAACATAGCATTTTATTAGGAACTCTGTCTCTGTTTTATTTGATCATTTCAACTGCAGGAACTCTGTTTCAAGATCATAGCAACACCATATCTGCAGGAACTCTGTTTCAAGATCATAGCAACACCATATCATTTCAACTGCAGGAACTCAGTGTCCATATCTGTTTCAAGATAATAGCAACACTGCAGTAAATCCATAAGCAACATTTCCTGATTTTTCAACATAAGAACATAGCACCATATCTGTTTCAACACCATATCTGTTTCAACATAAGAACATAGCACCACATAAGAACATAGAATGAACTTGCAGGAACTTGCAAGATCATTTCAACACCATATCTGTTTCTCTGATTTTTCAACACCATAGCACCACCATAGAAACATAGCAACACTGTTTTTTTATGCAACAACATAGCAACAACATAAGCAACATTGACTTAGAAACAACATACAATAGCAACACACCATAGAAATAACAAAACAGAATAATATATCATCCAAGATCTTAAAATTCATTTACCATCCAAAACATATTCATTTACATCTCACATACTATCCAAGATCTTAAAAAACAAAAGTACAAGAATTAATAAAACTACTACTAATATACTGTTGATTAGGTCCTTAGTAAAAGCCCAAGTATCGTTGACTTGATTTTCATGAGCTTGATTGCGACGACCCTCGGGAGCATTATTGGGTTGGCCCACCACCTCTTCAGTGTCGTTTGTTCTTGACTCCCTTGTTCTTGTTCTTGATTGGTGCTCTCTTCTCGACGCTTGTTCTCTTTCTCTTCTCGCCTCCTGCTCCTTCCACATTTCATAATCTTCAACCGCTTCTTCAATTGAATTGAAACCCTTGTAGACAGCATCCGTGTACCTGTTTACTTGTAGTGCGCAACTTGACCAAGTAACATAAATGCCAGGAACATGCCCACGATAAACAATATAAGCTACGTATGCCATTCCTGCGTTGGCAAAGTAATAGATGTTAGTTGGGGTGACACAGGCAAGAATACATAAAAATAAATTGCATTAGAAACAACAAAAACAACAAAAAATACATTTCAGAAAAAACACTGAGATACATTTCAGAAATTGCATTAGAAACAACCTCATACTAATATTTCTAATACAAAAAAATAGTGGACAACCTGAAATAAATTGCCAACCTCATAGCATTTATAGTGTTCAACCTGAAATGTTCAACACTATAAAAAATGCAACACTATGAATGCTATGAGGTTGTCCTCAACACTGTTATACGGGTATTCTTATCCAATTTTATAGTGGACAAGAATACATTTCAGATAAAATACATTTTATAGTGTTCTTGTCCTCTAATGCAATTTCTAATACAAAAAATAGTGTTCAACCTGAAATAAATTGCCAACCTCATAGCATTTATAGTGTTCAACCTGAAATGTTTGTTTTTATAGTGTTCAACCTCATAGCATTCAGAAATTGCATTAGAAACAACAAAAAAATTGCATTCAAAAATTGCATTAGAAACAACAAATAAATTGCATCTCTAGTTTGGCATTGGGGTAATGTGGGGGTTATGCTGGAAAGTATTCTCCTTCTGTTTGATTGATCAAAAAAGAAAAACCCATTTGGCTTTGATCATTTGTCCCCATAATGAATACGTGCTACAAACTAAACAGAACATGATATACACAAACATCGACCTTATGAATAAGCCTGAACATACATATTTTGCAGACACATTCAACTTGAAGCTCAACAGTCCACAACAATTTCTCCTGCTGGCGATTCTTAACAGTAACAACAAAAATGTTTTTTTTGCAATGTAACAACATGAAATTAAGTAATAACCTCTATAAGAAACTGAAACAAAAGTATGGGTTTTTTATATTTATTTTTATATAAAAAAGCTCAGACAGAGAAGGAGATGAAAAGGTCTAACCTTTAGAAATTAGAGATTGAGGAGATGACCCAGTTCGCTAATTGAAGGTAGTTTGAACCCTTGAAGAACACAACACAAAGGCAGGGTGTAATTTCTGGTTTTGAGGTGTCGCAGTATCTCGCTGTCGCAGGATGATCTCGCTGAAGTCGATTGGTCGCAGGATGATCTCGCAGCCATGTACCCGTTTACTTGCGAGCCGATTGGATCTAGGGTTTCTAAGGATCTAGGGTTTCTCAGCCGATTGGATCTAGAAATTGGATCTAGGGTTTGGTTTCTCTGTCGAAGAACAAATGCTTGAGCTGTTTTTGGTTTTTTTTTTTTTTTGCTCACCTTTAATCCCACGTGCCTGGCATGCGTGGATGGTGCACGTGCCTAGCACCATCCAGGCGAAATCCCAGGTAAAAAACCAGTGCATTTTAGAATTTTCGAAATGGTTATAAGGGTTACAAAAATAAAAGTTTGGAAGAGAGCATTGCTACCCAACTCGTATCCAACCCTTTGAGTCGAAGCCTCCAAACTATCTTATCCAACCCCTGCACTCTTTGAGTTGAAGCCTCCAAACTATCTTATCCAACCTAAACCTTTTTCAGCTCAACCCACTGCTCGTGATCATTGGCGTCAGGGTAAAATTTGCTCATTTGGTATTCATATTTGGGTTTCCTTGTTGAGTTTTATTGTGTGTTTCTTTCGGGTAGGGATGGACACGTACATAAAATAGATTGAATAGCCAACACAAACATCAATTTAAGGAAAGAGTTGAATAGTTGATTGTTGACTGATTTTAAATTGAAAGCTATGTTACAATGAACGGACACGAGTGTCAATGTCCGATTGGATACGAAGTGTCAGGACGCATCGGCCAAAAAAAAAACAATATGAGACATGCTGAGAGCCTGGGACACGCCAATACATTTTAGTATGATTTTCTTATTCAGCAAATTAGAATCCAAGTGAAGCTTCAACTCTAGCTCAGATCCATAGGATGACTTAGATTCAAGGCTCGATCACAGTCTCGAGGGACACAAGGACTGAAGTGAATCAGTAGATAGAAGATAAGAAACCTTTAGATTTCAGAGTCAGATTAGGATTTCGATGAGCTCTTGAGGGGCTGCAATGGAGCTTCAAAAGACAGTGTTGGATTGCTAGGGGAAACATCCAGTTTTGGTATCTCTACTCCCTAGAGCGAACCTGGAAGGTACTTTTGCCAAGATTATCATGGCAGAGAATATGCAAATCAGGACTGCTTGTGGGAGGGTAGTCTGAAATCTCAACCCACGCTTCGAGACAACGAAATGAGGCTACTCACATGAAAAATCTGGTATTGAGCAGAGCCTTCATCCTTTAATGCCAATATCATATTTTTGCTTGGGAATAGAAATGGAGAAGAATCTCCAAGGGGATGTTTCTTCTGGTCTTTCAACTGCATGAACAATTCTAGGACTCAATAGGAGCAACAACAAAAAAATAAAAATAAAATAGAAGCGAGACTAACAAAGCAAAATGAAAACTAAGAACCATCTCCAATTTTAAGTACAAAACATAAATCTAAGAGAGGCAGTGACCAAAATGTGTCATCCACATTGAGGAGAAATAAAATGGACAGTGTAAATTTCGAACAATTCGAATGCTCAAATATATATCCATTTATGACATCTACTGATAATGCAATCATGAACAAATAAAATCCATCAAACAATCACAATAAATATATAATTCCAGTATTTTCAGGCAAGACCATATCTTTTCTTTTTGAAGACAAATATTATAAACACAACTCAAAAACACTGTACAAAAGTAATCTCTAAAATTGTACTCACTAATAGTAATGGGTTTGAACTCAGGCCCCAGACTAGATGTTTCCTCATTCATCTATGAAGATGCAGAAAAGATTTGTAGCCATTTAAATCTCTAAAAATGGAAACAGACATGCTGCAACTCCAATAAAGTTTCAGCGTGTAGTCAGGTCTCCAGGTGGAATCACGAAATGCAATGAAAACCATGGCAAACTCCTAACCAGATCGCAAACAAGACCAAGCATACAATTACATCAATAGCAAGGACAATTCGGACTTTGCGCCACCACATTCTTCGAGCATATTGTGGACTTGTTCTAATCCTCCCAGAACTTGAAGCCTTCTGCAATGACAGTGCAGATGCCATGGGGCTTTGGCTACTAGATTCAGAACTCGCCACATCAATCTTGACTCCTCGATCTGTAGACCTCCGGTGATCCTCAGCGCCACTGATCTCCACTATCCTATCTTTCATCTTCTTCTTATCATGCTTCCCAGGCTTCCCTAACAATGGCGCTTTCGTAGAGCTAGCCACTTCAATTTGTCCATTTGCACCACTCTCAGGCGACGGAGAAGGACGCAGATGATGCGATTCGGAAATCCCCCCATCCACCCATTCACCATCAGCTCGTGAAACATGCTCCAACGACGATATCAAACGTTTCACAACCGGTATCAAATCTTCTAGTACCCCAAGTGAGCTCATACCAGATAAACTCCCCTTCGACCCATTCCTTGTATGCTTGGCAACCTTCTTAAACTCAAATCTTATATGCTCTAGAAACTGAAGTATCCCAGAATTCCCAACCCCTTCATCCACAATCGCAAAATACACATAACCATCATCCATCAAGAACCCAAAAGTTTTCTTCCCAGTGGTCTGAAAATACCAAGTGTGGAATGGAGGACTTCTCTCCAAACACAAAGCCGACATTTTTTCAATTTCAATATCCCCTTCACCATTATAAGCATAGAGAATTCGATTCCCCTTTGAAACACAACAGTAATGAACCTTATTTTCGATCGAACTCATAATTAATTACGAATGACGAATTCAAACCCCAGACTAACTAATTCAGTGTTGTTGTCTCTAAATATGAGTAAAAGAAACTAACCACCACGTGAGATTTGGGGGAAAATGAACCTTACAAATTCTTCAAGTAGGATTGTAAAGACGGTGAAGAGATCAAACAACACATCAGCCACAGCATCTAAGCCCAAGAAGAATTCGAGTGCGAAAAGGGATAAATCCAACATTTTGAAGTCATAGCTGGCGGATTGGATAGATCCCCTTTTCCCCAATCAACAAGATTCGTTTTTTCGGCTGCTAGGGTTTCCGAAATGGACCAGAAACCCTGCAGAATCGCTCGATTGGGTTACCGATTCAATCAAAGATGAATGTGAAGGAGAAGCCTTAGAGAGAGAGAAGAGGGGGAACTAGGGTTTACCTGACAAATGCAAAGCAATTAAACTAGTTTTTGGTTTTGTGTGCAATGGGGGCGACAGTCCAAACAAAAACAAATGAGTGAGGCTACCTGTCGAGGGAGTGGGCGAGGAAATCAGCGAGGGGGGGACCGTCAATCCCCCGGGATGCGCACAAGAAATCTGACGGCATGCATACGGGGGGATGGACGGTCCCCCCTCGCTTGCCCACTCCCTCGACATTTAGAATTCCCCAAAACAAATTGCCTGCAGCTATCATATTTTTGGGTTTGTCTAAAGAGCGAGGGAATGGGCGAGGAAACCAGCAAGGGAGGGGGTGAAAGCCGTTCACCCCCCTCGAGATGCGTGCTGTCGCATATCCCGAGGGAGATGGAGGGTTGCACCCCCCTCCCTCGCTGGTTTCCTCGCTAATTAGACGGGTTCTTTTTACTCGCACAAGTTTGTTAGGATGTCAATCCTATTTAGTATTTACTTGATATTAGAATATAACAATATTCTATTTTAGGGAATATTAACTCGTTTTGAATTAGGAGTTATTGTTTGATTATAATTAGGTTTGAATTCAATTAGGAAGTATTATTTTAGGAAATATTAGCTTGTTTTGAATTATGAGTTATTGTTTAATTAGAATTAGGTTTGAATTCAATTAGGAAGTATTATTTTTGCTTTCAGTTATAAATGCATATGATGTAATAGAGTTTAGGCAAGCAATGCAAGTTTTTTATATTAGTTTATTGGTGACTGATCTCCAATCAAAGGATCTAGGTGGTTTGATCTTCAATCAAAAGGTCAAGGTCTCTATTATCTGGTATCAGAGCATCATCGATTATGAGCCAAATTTTTTTTCTTTCTTGCTACTTCGTTTTTCACCGGCCATCACCTTCAACAACACCGTTTCCTCACCTTCCGACCTCACAGATCTTAGTCCAAAAAAAAAAAAAAAAAAAAAAAAACCTACCTCGCAACAGCAAGTCGTCCTTCTAGCCATCACCTACCTTCATCACAGCAACCACGACATCCATCATCACAGCAACCACGAAATCCATCATCAGCAACCTACCTTCATCACAGCAACAACAAGTCGTCAAAATTTTCAGAGCATCATCGATTTCATCACAGCAACAACAACCTACCTCAAAAAATTCCGTCACCACAGGAACGTCACCGACCGTCCGTCGCTTCAAACCATCTCAACACCAACGTCGTCCAATCTCCACCTCGCCATCCAATTTCTTTCTCATCGCCTCCATCCCGATCGCAGTCCTCTTCTTCAATTTCGATAGAACAAAGAGACGACACAGTCGCAGAAATCAAAAGTGACGCAGAGAGATTTCACTCTACTCACCGCGTTATTTGCACCCATAGAGATTCGCCCCAGTCCGTCCCTTAATTTTCTTTCGGATATTCACACCACGCCAACAACCCTCTTTATAATGATTGTTGTTGAATTACAAGAGAAAATCGATGAGCTTACTGCTCAAGTTATCGGGATCTCATCCCACTTCCACACACTTGAGACCACTAATGCCACTATTCTAGAGGCATTAAGGAATCTCCAGCCATATCGCCCGGCACCATACGTTCAACCGGATCAACAACGACCAATTATTCATATTTCTGGCAAGGGCCTCCGTATTGATTTACCCCGTTTCGATGGAACTGATATGTATGGTTGGTTATTTCAGGCCAAGCAGTACCAGGAACTCAACGGTCTTTCCAGCGAACAGATGTTTCCCATTGCCGCTCTTCACCTTCAGGGTGATGCCAACTCTTGGTACCGATGGATTCGCCAATCACTGGGCACATGAACTTGGCAACAGTTTTTGAAAGCTCTTTGCTCTCGCTTTGGCTCTCGCGAACATATCGATCCATGTAGTTCTCTTTCCAAGTTAGTACAACGGGCACAGTTCGCTCATTTATTACCGAGTTCGAGCAGGTTTTTCTGAATCTCATCAAATTAGCATTTTTCTATCGGGCTTGCGTGTTGATATTCAAGCAGGAGTTAGGATGCTACACCCTACCAGTATTACACATGCTTTCGAGTTGGCTTTATGTCAAGAAGATGCCATTAATGCTACTCGATCTAAAGGGCCTGTCCGCAATTTTGCTAACCCTGTGACTGCTGCAAATTCTTCAAAGCATGTTACTAGTATACCACCAGGTGTTAAACGTCTGTCATGGGCTGAACAACAAGAACGTCATGCCAAAGGACTTTGCTTTAACTGCGATGAAGTATATAAGCGTGGCCATCGTTGTCCTCAGCCCCACGTTTTGCTCCTCGAGGGTAATGAGGAAGGAGAAAACGATTCTGATGTTGAGCCTCCTATTCCGGATGACACTTTATCTGAACCTCCTCTAGAGATTTCTCTTCATGCTCTTCTCGGGTCCCCACAGCCTGAAACCATTCGTATCACTGGACAATTAAAACACAGGACTGTCACTATCCTTGTTGACTATGGTTCAACTCTTAATTTTTTGCACCCGTCTTTTGCTAAACAATGTGGGTTTCCAATCCACAAAGATGGTGGTGCTTTACGCGTCATGATTGCGGATGGTGGCCAATTGCATAGTCCAGGCTCTTGTCGGGATGTTTCCCTTAAATTACAAGATTATGAGTTCCATGGCCACTTCTTCCTTCTGAGTATCACTGGATGTGATGTGGTTCTAGGTGCTGAATGGCTTTGCTCTTTGGGTGTTGTTACTTGGGACTTTTCCAAACTGATTATGACCTTCTCGGTGGCAAATCGTACTTATACATTAATTGGCGACAATTCTCCTATGGTCATGTTCATGGATAGTACCCCGGTCCATCGTTCTTTACGACAGGAATGTCACGACATTCTTCTACGGTTAACTCAGGAAGTTGACCTGTGCGCTTCCATTCCAGCTGTCGTTCAACCACTTATTGCTAAATTTTTGGATGTCTTTGGAAATCCCAACACCCTTCCCCCCACCCGAGCACATAATCACCATATTCTGATTTTACCGGATGCTTCTCCAGTAAATGTTCGGCCATATCGTTATCCTCACTTTCAAAAAACCAAAATTGATAAAGTTGTATCTGAATTGAAGGCTACAGACCTTATTCGACCCAGTACCAGCCCTTATTCTTCACCGGTTCTCTTGGTTAAAAAGAATGATGGTTTTTGGTGTATGTGTGTTGACTATCGAGCCCTTAATAAAATCACTATTAAGGACCGCTTTCCAATTCCAATTGTGGATGAATTATTGGACGAACTGCACGGCGCATCGGTGTTTTCTAAGCTCGATTTACGCTCAGGTTATCACCAAATTCAGGTTCATGAGCCGGATATTTCCAAGACGGCTTTTCGCACACACGATGCTCACTATGAGTTTTTGGTTATGCCCTTCGGGTTGAGCAATGCCCCAGCCACTTTTCAAAGTTTGATGAATGACATTTTTCGTCCTCACTTGCGTAACTTTTTCCTAGTTTTCTTCGATGATATATTGGTGTATAGTGCCTCAATCTCTGATCACCTTCACCATCTTTCTATTGTCTTTGGGCTATTGCGCACTCATAAGCTTTTTGAGAAAGCGTCCAAGTGTTCTTTTGCTCAATCCTTTATTGGGTATCTTGGGCATATTATTTTGGGTCTTGGTGTTGCAGTTGACAATGATAAAATTACGAGTGTTGTCTCCTAGCCGTGTCTTTCTTCTTTGACGGATCTTCGTGGGTTTCTTGGACTCACCGGGTACTACCGTAAATTTGTTCGCGATTATGGTAAGATTAGTGCTCCTTTGACCCAGTTATTAAAGAAAGATTCTTTTATCTGGAATGATGATGCCTCCAAGTCTTTTTCTGCTCTTAAAACGGCCTTAACTTCTACCCCCGTACTGGCTTTTCCTGATTTCAATGCTGAATTTTATATTGAATGTGACGCGTCTCATGGTGGCATTGGTGCGGTACTTATGCAAAGAGGTCGTCCCCTCGTGTATTTCAGTAAAGGTCTTTCTGGACACAATTTGAACATGTCCATCTATGATAAGAAAATGTTAGCTATTGTTGCTGCAGTGCAGAAATGGCGGCCTTTTCTCTTGGGTCGGCACTTCAAAATCTATACTGATCATCGTAGTCTCAAATATTTTATGGACCAACGACTTTCTTCTCTTGAACAACAAAAGTGGCTCTCTATATTACTTGGATATGACTATGAAATCATTTATCGTTCTGGTTCCGTCAATCAAGCTGCAGATGCACTTTCTCGCTTGCCTTCCAACAGTTCTTTGTTGGCTCTATCTTCCCCGACAATTTTCAGTGTTGATGAAATTAGCCGGGAGTGTCATCTCAATCCTTCCATGCGTACTATTATTGATAGTTGTCAACAATCATCTCCTCGACCACATTATTCATGTGAGCATGGTATTTTTCGCTATAAAGGTCGACTTGTGGTAGTTCCATCATCATCTTGGTGTTCTAAACTTTTACATGAGTTCCATTCCTCGCCTACTGGGGGTCATTCCGGTTTTCTCCGAACATATAAACGTCTTCAGCATAATTTTTACTAGCCTGGTATGAAAGTTGTTGTAAAGTTGTTTATTTCTCATTGTGATATCTGCCAACGGAATAAGAGTGAAGCATTACCAATGTCTAATCGCAAATCTACGATTTTGGTCGTTGTTGATCGCCTATCCATGTATGCGCACTTCAGTTCTTTGGCTCATCCTTACACCGCCGCCTCAGTTGGCGAAGTCTTTGTGCGGGATATTACTCGCCTCCATGGTATGCCTCGTTCTATTATGAGCGATCATGATCCAGTTTTCTTAAGTAACTTTTGGGAGGCCTTTTTTGAGATGGAAGATACTCAATTATGTCGTAGTTCAGCCTACCATCCCCAAACTAATGGTCAGATTGAAGTTACCAATCGTACCTTAGAGTATTATCTTCGATGTTTTGCTAGTCATCATCCTAGCCGTTGGACAAAATGGTTACCTTGGGCAGAATGGTGGTACAATACTACATATCATAGTGCAATCAAAATGACTCCCTTTGAAGTTGTTTACAGTCGGCCACCTCCGAAGATCTCAACCTATATACCTGGTAGCCCCGCGGTTCATGTCGTTGACATTGCTTTGAGAGACCGTGATCGCACTCTACAAGTTCTCAAGGATAACTCTCATCAGGCTCAGGACCGTATGAAAATATATGCTGATGGTAAGCGCACTGAGTGCCATTTTGAAGTTAATGATTGGGTTTTCTTACGACTGCAACCATATCGACAATCCACTGCTGCATCTCAGAATTACTCTAAGCTTCCTCCCAAGTTTCATGGGCCTTTTTGAATCCTTGAAAATATCGATTATGTGGCTTACAAACTTGATCTTCTGGCTGAGTCTCGTATCCACCCCGTTTTCCATGTTTCTCTTTTAAAGAAGAAGTTAGGTAATGGTATTACTCCGGACCCAACTTTACCTACTCTTGCCGATGAACCCTCATGGGTCGGGGAGAAACTACTTGATCGAGGATTATTTGTACGCAATAATAAGGTCGTTACACGCTGGCTTATCAAGTGGACCGACCGTCCTGTGGAGGAAGCTACTTGAGAAGACTACGAGCAGTTTCGTGTACGTTTTCCAGATTTTCAAGCTTGAGGACAAGCCTTGTTTCAAGCGGCGTGGGATGTTAGGATGCCAATCCTATTTAGTATTTACTTGAGATTAGAATGTCTTAGTTAGAACAATATTCTATTTTAGGGAATATTAGCTTGTTTTGAATTAGGAGTTATTGTTTGATTAGAATTAGGTTTGAATTCAATTAGGAAGTATTATTTTAGGGAATATTAGCTTGTTTTGAATTAGGAGTTATTGTTTGATTAGAATTAGGTTTGAATTCAATTAGGAAGTATTATTTTTGCTTTCAGTTATAAATACATATGATGTAATAGAGTTTAGGCAAGCAATACAAGTTTTTTATATTAGTTTATTGGTGGATGATCCCCAATCAAAGGATCTAGGTGGTTTGATCTCCAATCAAAAGGTCAAGGTCTCTATTAAAGTTCAAGTTTGTTTGATGTATCGATTCAGTAGATGGATTAGAATCGATGATTGCCCACTTGACTAGTCGACTAAAATCTAATATCTAACCCTAGAAGAAGATGAGAGAGATCCATTGTAAAAATAGGAGGGCAATCAAATAATAGGTTGCATTCGGAGGGGATGTAATCGATCTTTGCGGACTCTCCATTGGAGGTTTACTTAGAAACTAGAGTAAATTTTACCTAAAAGTGTCTACCATACTAGCCAGTATTGTAGTTACTTACTGAATGCATTTATAATTCACATAAATTTATTATTTATCATCCACTTACATGTTCCAAGTTTCAAACCAGTTTACGGTAGGCACTCAGTAATGCCATTTCTCTAAAATCACCAACAATAGATTTCTTCAAAATCCAACAAAATTCATATACTTAACATTTAGAACTACTTCTTCACCACCCAAACATTTGAATTCACCATAGAGAGAAGGAGAGACTTGATATCCTTTCCTCTTTCATGACAATTCCACTTATTACTAGTACACATACACTACAAGAAATCTAGCATTGGGTGGCAAACTTATATATGATGCTTTCAAAGTTGTCACTGGTTTCGAGTTTACATGAGGAATTTTTTTGAATCGTCACATAATACTTTAAGTAAAATTTTGGTTCCCAATTTCTCACATAAGTATTTCGCAATCATCACACAACAAAAGAGGGAAAATTGGCGCCTAAATGAAATAGATTTGGTGAGGAAAAATTAACACTCGTCACATTTCATGCAAAACCCAACCCAAAAGTGAGGAAATAAAAAAAATCCAATAGTAAGGAAATAAAAATTGGCATGTTCGTCTTCCTCATAAACACAAAATACTTCTCACATACCTAAAGCCCACATAAGATTTTCACGATCCTCTCTTATGCTTCACTGGGACTACAACAGGGCTTCTAAGAGACAATCCTCCTCCTATTCGACAAAGAGGAGGAAGCGAAACTGGTGTGTTTCAACTTTCCCGCCACGATTGCGGAAGCATTATCCTGAACCATGTAATCCTTTTCACTATGAAGTACCAATCGTAGGCACCCTTTGAGAGATTTTCACTTCCTAGGGGCAACCTAATAGAATTATCATGTGTGTCTAATTCCTTTTTTTTTTCTTTTTCTTTTTACTGTTGATGATTTTCAAACATTTCTCTTGCAATCTTTATTTGTAAATTATGGTTTAGACTTTTATTGGTTTTGATTTTGATTTTGGTTTTGGTTTTGGTTTTGGTTTTGGTTTTGGTTTTGGTTTTGGTTTTGGTTTTGGTTTTGTTGAAATAGGAAAATGTATAGCATCTCTATGTTTCAATATAGCGATTCACATCTTCTCAATTTGATATCCATTGCTCAACTTTTATGTGAAAACTGTAAACTTGTTTCATTTGATAAGATTAATCAAGAATTCTTTGTTACAATCATGCATCTTTGCTCTTATTAGAAAGGAATGTGATATTGTTTATATATTTATTTTTTATGTAGTTTATGTTTTAGTAGCTTTATAATGTATTGAAAACCCATGAATTTAGTTTTATTGATTGTTTCCTATTTATCTGTTGCATATATCTCTGTTAAAACATGTGTTTCATTAATCAATAATAAATATTGGTATTGACACATTAAAGATCAAAATTCTTTTAGTCAATAAGGGGGTTAGCGATTTTTGTTGTTAGGTTTTGTGCTTGAGGGATTCAAAGGCTTTAATTGTAGTTGCTTTGATTTTGATGGAAAGGAGGAAACCTTGCATCGTTTTGCTTGGAGAAGAGGAACCCTTGCATCGATTTGGTTTAAGAAGAGGAACACTTGCATTGATTTTGAAGTTTACAGGTATGTAAATCCTTGTGATTTTTTTTCTTTATGTATTTTGTTCTTGGCAATCATATGTTTGTCTATCACATGGAAGAGGATTATGAGACTCTGTGCGTGTAATTCGAGTGATGGTGTGGTCGCAATGAGGTTGAGTTGGATTGTTGGAGAAGAACGTTCATATTTGTTTTGAACTGATGGCATTGTGAAGTTCTTTCTGATGATGGAGATTGTGAAAAAACATCAAAAATGCTAGGAAACCATGTTTTTGTAGCCAGGTTTTGTAACTATGGTGACGTGGCGTGATCTTGAAAGAATGATGAAATCCCTAAAGTGTTTATGTGTATCTCGAGGTTGTAAAAAAACCTCCTCTAACAATGCCACATCATCCTAGTTATAAAACATGGTTACAAAACCTAGTTCCCTAGCTTCACTCAAAAAACATATTGGCATCAATGGAGAGAAACTTCAAGAATAAGAGTTGTTTAGTTGTTCAGTAGTACAAGAAGACGATACACAACTTCTTACGATATTTGTCGGATATATATGTATTTTTTCTGTGTACCAAGCGGATCCTTAATGTGAAAATTTACTTCCATCTTTCATCCTCTTTCGCTTGAAAAACACGCCCGTTTATTAATTACATCAATAATTCTACATTTTTAGTATGACCATTCAGTTCCTCTAATACATGTCTTGCAAGATGCAATGCAGGTTTATGTTATACTTGTAATCAAAAACCTTCTTCCACCGGTGAGCTGATGAAATGAGATGTCTAGAGAAATTTACGTTTTACAATGTTAGAATGTAAAGATATATTATAGTATCTTTGTGATTAGAATGAGATTCGTGTTACCCACCTACTCTAAAAAAGGGTATTTACTAGTTTGGATGCATAAGGCATTTAGTTTAATGATTCTTCGTTTTGTCCATCAAGGATATTGTGAAGACCAATTTTTAGTTTAATTTTTGAAAGACAAGAGATAAAATAAAAGAAAAAGGAAAGTGTAGGAAAGGTTTACTGTGGGACTTGGTTCAATCAAAAAATTGAGGTTACACCAACTTTCTCTAGGATGTTATTTACTGCTTGTTTTGTTAATTATGGAAACAATTAATATGCAAGTCATCCAATTTCCAAGTAGTCAAATGCACGTTTAGAATTAGGCATGAAGAAAGTTGAAAATTAATTCCCTTTGTGGCCACCTGTTGCTTGCTCGTGTAGCAGAGCAATATCTCAATTTCTTGTTTAGGTGGAGTACATTGATATCTTTTCCAATGGTTGGATGCTTGGATGGTGTCCAATTTTAGTATAACTACTTTTGCACATTATTTAATTCTTTCAGCAATTCTAAGTTTCTATATTTTCCCCTCATCTTTTCACTATGGAGGTGCTCACTTGAATCCCTATATCCAGGTTTCCAAGATACACCAAGATCCAATGGCTTTCTCATAGTTGAAGCAATTGGTGGTTTGAACCAATAATGCATATCAATATGGCTTATGTAACACCCGTACTTTTTACTGACCCTAATATATATTTTTGTACATAAAGTGTTCCAATTTATTATTTTTAGTTTCTTGTTAAAATAATATGGATATTCACATGTAGCAGCCTCGTGTTTATGCATGTTTGTTGTGTTGTTTTATATGATGTGGGATTTTTCTATGAGTATAAGCTTCGAATAATTTATCATCTGAAAATGTATTTTTAAAACCTAATTTCATTTGCCAAATCGTATAATTTTTTTCTTTTAAAAATTCACATGACTCTCTTACCTTCCGAATCTCGGGACAAATTTTTTTTGAGTTGTGTTTATTATAATACTCACCTAATTAAATAAATATAAATATTACTTATTTATTAATATGTGACATCTACTAAAATTTTATATAATATAAAAAATTGATTTATTTGCAGTTGCTAAATAGAATAAAAATGTGGGATTAGTTTATAAACTTGTGTTATTCTTTTTATTGGCATTGGGCTCAGACTCATAGGCAGATTTTGGATTTTGGCTATGATTGCATTAGGTTTAACATTGAGTAGGTTTTTGCTAAATAAAGAGGGTGCACATATACTTTATAAAACCCTAATCTTTATGGTTTTTTTTACTAAATTGTTTGGTTTTGTGTTGATGGTGGCCAAAAACGTGATTTAATGGGAGAAAAATAGGGTTTACTTTGTTTTACATTGCTTAAGAAAGAAAAGAGGAAAAAGTGAGAAAAAAAAAAAAAAGACAGAGAGAAATAGAGATGATGAAGAAGAAGACAAAAGAGAAGTAGGAAATGAGAAATTGAAAAGGAGAAAATAATGAAAGAAAGAGAGAAAGGGAAAAAGATAAAGAAAGAGAGATGATTGTTTCATCTCCAATAAAAAAAAGGACAGAGAATAAAAGAATATGAAGAAGGAGACGACGTGCGTGAGCTCGTGCGGAAAATGTTTGTGCAAGGTTGAAAAAAAATTTGTATGTTTTCTTCATTTTAAATGATATTTTTATTAATGAGTTTTCTTTATTTTATTTTCTAAAATTTTCAATTTGTGAAATTACCATTGCGCTTGAATCTTCCCACTTTGGATTTGTTTATAAACTATTTGTTTACTTTGATGGTATTCAATATCTTTTATCTATATAGACATGGATGTTTGATGACCAAACCCTTTAATCATTTTTCTTAGATTTTATTTAATGTTCTATAATTACATCTTGAGTTTATAGTTTTAGTAAGGAATGTCATATTAATTGTATGATGATTTTTATTAATATTTAATGTTCATATCTTCTTCACAGAACTTTACTTCTTCTTATCAGGATTAAATCCTCTTAGTTTTTATTGATATGTAGGTATGAACCCAAGTGATGACCATAGAAAATAACTTAGGTTTGTTAAGACGAATAAATAAATAAATAGCTAAATGAACAAATAAATAAATAAATTGATGATACCCCTAGGTGATTATCATTCAGTACATATGATTGTATTTTGTTTGCTTCATAAAATAAATGAGTGGTTATAAAATAATAATAATAATAATAATAATAATAATAATAATAATAATAATAATAATAATAATAATAATAATAATAATAATAATAATAATAATAATAATAATAATAATAATAATAATAATAAATTCACACCCTACTACGTGCCTATGCCACTTAACAAAAATCATGTGATTCATAACAATTATGATACATTAAATTCTCTAGAGGTTTTGGGTTATTTCTTTATTTATGTAATGTAAAGCCAGAATAGGAAAGAAATAATATTAAACTTTGGGATCCTTTTCATCTTGTTCTTCATGATGACATGGGTAACACTTGTTTTTTTGTTGACATTGTGGATTTAAATTGGTGGACCACTAAACCATGTGGGAACATTGATAATAATCAACATTTTAGACTTTATATTTAGAGAAATAAGAGAAGAAAAATTATTGACTATGTCAACTCCTTATTTGAAGAAAATATGAAAGCCAAATTAATTAATGTAACCTTAGTCTCTTTGGTTTAGTCAAAGATGTTTCATTTTGATCTTCTGTATTGTCACAAACTTTGATACCCATTTTGTGTTTGATTCAATTGATTTAGAGTTTGAATAATAAAGACACTGAGTTGACTCACTGGTTTATGTGATGTGTTAATTGGGGACTAGCTGGTTTAGTCAAAATAACATGGAACAATAAATCCAATAAATTTATGACCAAAATTCTTGGATTTCAAACATTCAGGCCTGGCAATTTTTCCTATCCAGTAAATTTTATGAGCTTTTGGTTGGGCCCAAAATGTTTACAAATCAATATGTTTACAGATTTGACCCTCACCCACTATTTAAAAGTCTAAGATGGGCTGGATAGTTGTACCTTAATAATGAAACCCAACCTGGACTTAGTTTGATTATAATGTGGTTTGAGTTTAGCTTGATTAAAATGATTTGAAATCTATATGGAAAGTATTCCTCATGTGAGAAGATGTATTGGGTATTTGTATGGTTATTGCATATGTGTATTTGTATTTATAATATTCGCTTATGATTCGAATTTTATTGTCATGCAATTAGACTTGTTAAGGAATATGAATTTATTTTATTGGATGACTTGATCATCGTTTTGTTAAAAAAACATTTGTTTATGAAAAATGTTAATTTTCCAAAAGAATGGGTTGCTATTGTGGTTGGTTTGTTTATAGTCAACAAAGTGTCATCGTAAAAGAGTTTGAAAATTAGTTGATTTTTGTGCTCTTTTTCACAACTCCGAAAAAAAATGGAAAAATTTGTTTTTGTATACAGACTTGTTTTTATACGTGGTATATAAACTTTGGTATGCATACTTGCTTGCATATCGGTACGCCGTTCCATATGAGTTTGGTAGTACGTGTAGTATTTAAGAAATACTTGTCATATATCGAACTTCGGGTGAAATGACATGTTCCTCGATGTGGCACCCCACTTAGAACATGTATGCTCCGAGTGGTTTCAATGGCAAGAGAGACACACTTGGGTGAAGTGTGTTCGGCATAGGAGGAGAATGCGATTGTGGAAAAGAAGCGGTGTTTTTGTGAATATGCATGGTAGCCTTGAGGGAAGAAACTAAATGCTCATTCGATTATTAAATGAGAAATACATATCTTCATTAAGGTAAATATGTTTGTTGTGAGTATTTTATAATATGATTTCCTTGAGAGAAGAAACTAAATGCTCATTCAATCATTGAATGAGAACTATATGTCTTTCTTAAGGAAAATAAATGTTTTATTGCTAATATTTCAATGATAATGTATTAGGGTTATGAGTTGTACTTTGTTGAAAGTAAATTGCTTACATATGTATTGAAATATTTGTTAAAATAGTATTCATGACGAATAATAATAAATTTAGAAATTTCATCAATTTGGTTCCAACCGTTTCGTGCAGGATGATAAGTCTACTAACATTTTTGTAGGTCAGACTTACGATGGTCAACCTTCACAATGTAACTATTGGTAAAATAAATATTTACTTTAGGTGCGATATAACTTATTAGTATGACACGTTTGTCTCGTTGAGGAACTAGATATTTTTGAGTTATTGCTTCATTTTTGTATATAATATATGAAACCTCTTTGATTTGATAGAGTTGAGGATTACTCATACCACCTACCTCGCTGACCCAAATAAGTTTATGCTTCTTGGGTACGTTCTTATTAGAATGTAGCCATTTAACTTTTTATCAAGTTATAGAATTTTGAGGCGACATCTTTGACGGTTTATTTTATAAAGCGATCATCTCCAAAGAGTACCTGGTTAGAATTTTGTCAATGTCAATTTTTTTAATGTTTCTGTTAAATTTTCACGTCACGAATTTTGGGAAAGCGAATAATCCTAATCTTATGTGAATATAAGGATTTTTTTTCTCTAAATTTGGGGCGTGACAACTCACTTCATATCATACTTTTTTGTTTGTTTGTTATATAATGACTTTATATATGGAATCTAATTGATATCAGCACATGACACCACTCCTGGGCACACCTTATCCACAACAGACTTAATATCATCAACTACTTGAATCCCCTAGCTGAATTGCAATTAGGGGCAGTATTTTTCTCTCCAATAAAGCTTAAAGCTTGAGGTGTCATCTAGGAGTATTGACCCATCACATCCCTGTTACAACATACAAGGTAAGATTGATTGTTACACCAGAAAAAATGGAACAGTTTCTATTTAATATGGGGAATTCTAAATGTCGACGGAGTGGGCGAGAAAATCAGCGAGGGTAGGGGGGACCGTCCATCCCCCGAGATGCGTGCTGTCAGATTTCATATGCGCATCCCAGGGGGATGGACGGTCCCCCCTCGCTGATTTCCTTGCCCACTCCCTCGACAGGTAGCCTTACTCATTTAATATTATCTATTGTTAGCCGTTGTGTAGGCTTCATCGTTAGGACTCACAGTTTACCTAAGTTATATTAGAACAATGCATGTCCATATTATAACCTTATCACTTATATTTACTTGGTATTGAGGTACATATTATAACCTCATATATTTAGTTGGTATTGAGGCACTAAAGTCTTACTTAAGTAGTATTTATAGCGACGAGAGAACTAAGCTCAAGGAAGTCATTAGATGATGATGAAATTTGGATTCATGTTTTGCAAATAATCATCATTACCTCTGGTTTTATATCTATTTAGTTATATTTTTTTAGTTTAGATATATAATAATTATTTAACTTGGTATCGTATTTTTTTGGATCTTACCCTTTTTGTTCGACACAGTGAAATAACATTAGTAGTTTTCTTTTGCATTTTTACCTTATTCTTAGAAAAATAAATTTTACCAACACTTATACTTTCTAATGTCGAATGCAGACTTTTTTAGTAACTACAATGCAAGGTCGTACCAATAATGTTTCCTCCCGCCATGATCCAAACAGTTCTAATGGTAGTAGTGTACATCCAAATGATCCTTATTTTGATGAGCTTGGTAACCATGATGGTGGCGATAAATAATGATTCGAGGAGGGTTGTGGGAATGAATATATATTGATCAGTTAAGGAGCTTAGTGTTACTACAATAAACTCAGTTATTTTTTTTACATCAACATGGTGTCACTTGATATCATTATTAAACTTTGGTAGACTTAATTGAGGATATATATATATTGTATTCGGTTATATGACTTTGCATTTACAATGAAAGAATGCAATATTTTTTATGAATGAACATTTTACTATTTTAATTTTATATTATGCATTAAACAAAAAAATTAGGTGGTCTTATTTAAGAATATGTGAGAGTAGACAACTACAATAAATGGGTGAAGAATGAATTGTCACAAATAGGGGTGGACAAACAGGTCAAGAAACCGCGGATCTAAACTGAACTGGACCATTTTGCTCTAAACGGTTCGGTTTTTAAATTTATAATTTAGATATGGTCCGGATTCGTTGTAAAACGGTCCGAGTTCAATTACTATTATGTAAAATCAAACGGTTCGGATCGGAACCATTTTAAATGACACTTTACACGTGTCTTGATATTAGTGGAGGTTGTAAACCTAAAATGAAAAACATCAAACAGGCTAACATTAACAAACACCTATCTTCTCTCTTTCACTGTCGTCTCTCTCTTCTCTCTTCTCTTCATCTACAGATGTAACAGATCTACTAGAGTTCAGTTCTTATGAACTCGACGGTCCACCGGGCTATCTTTGATGATCCATTGTTGTCCTGAGTGACAGTTTCTTCATCTTCTTCTGCTAGGAGGTACTTGTCGTGGTGGCTTTGTAGTCAAATCACCTTGGCGTTGCAAAACAACTCCATTCCTAGCTGTTGTGAGAGATGGACAGAGAGAGAAATGATAAGGTATGGGTTAGTGGAGGTTTTGTTTGGTGAACTGCAAATTGAATTGAAAGAGTTGGTTAAGTAGTGAATGAGTTGGCAAAGAAGGTTCATTCGACTTTCTTGTTGCGCATTGCATAGGTCTGCAATTGCTCGCTCAGCACACAGTCACAAACAGAGTAAATTGTTTTCATTACTGTAAGTTACTGAATTTGTATCAGTTGCTGCTGTTGATGAAAAATGAAAAATAATTTGATGTGTAATTTGGAACCGTTTGGAACTGCAGGAACTGGACCGTTCCAAATGGTTTGAGTTAGGTTCGGTTTCAATGTTTAAAATGAGGGAATTCAAACTGGATCCGTTAAATTTAAACGATTCGAGTTAGGTTTCTCAAAATTTGAAATCGATTCGAACCGTGCCCACCCCTAGTCACAAATATAATGAAAGTGTCATGAAAAATTTGTCACAGGTAGATATTTTTAATGTATGAAATCACTACCGTGACAAATTTTTCATGACATATAATTACATAAGTGATGAAAGATTCCTCATAGAAAGTTCATAATAGATAATTTTAATGTATGAAATCACTATCATGACAAATTGTTCCTCACATATAAATCACAAAAGTGAGGTACGATTCGTGACATAAAGTCACCATATGTGACGCCAACTTTTCATCACACATAACACTATAGAGTGACAAAATTTTCGTCACCCGTGTTGTAACTGTGTACCATTGCACTAAGTTTATGTAAGGAACCACTCGCCATGTAAGGTGACTTTTTGTGATAAGGAATTTGTCACATAGTTTTTTCTAATGCCCCTTATGTGAGTGATGACTGAAAATTTTCACCGTTGCTGAAACGTGATGAATTAACATGTTTAAGTTAGGAACATCGTTTTCCTGCAAAGCCCAATTTTCTTATAGCGATATTGTGGGTGCATAACGTACACTTATCCAGGTGGTACAAAGATGTGGGACAATAAAATGAGGATTTGGAGCAGGGCCAGACTTGAAGAGAAATTCGGCTAATATAAAAAAGGCCCATTTTGAGAAGACCATGCTCACATGATCTTGCAAGTGACGTGGCGAAGGGCACGTGAAAGAAAGAGAAGGAGTTGTGAGTAGACGCGAACAAATGAGTGGTAAACGAGTAGGAGTGCAAATATAAGTATGGAAAGAGAATGAGTGGAGGTCATATCGAATTGTTTCCACCATTTGCATGTAGAAAAGAGGAGAATCCAAAGAAAGAAGAAGAAAAAAAAATGAAAAATGAGAAATGAGAAAAACAGTGAAATGGGGAGGAGATGAGAGAGTAAGGAACTTGAAATAAAGTGAGAGAGGTTGCAATCTTTACCCCCCACCATTGGCGTTGTTTGTGGGGAAGAACAGTGGCGGATTCGGGATTTTAATTAAGGAGGCGAAATAACAAATAATTATTAGTTAATAATAGTATTTATCAAGGATAGAACCAAAAATAAAATTTCTCGCTCGAGCTATTAACTAATAAAAAAATACAACTATCAAGAATACACTAAATATACCAAATTGAATCCAATGTAGTCCAATTTTAAGCCAAAATAAGGTAACAATATCGATAACCTTAGCAAGAGGCAAAATGAGCGTAATAACTAGAATATATAACTAAAATCAGAAAATAATTAGGATAAGTATGTAGTTGAAGCTAAAAAAAATTGAAATTTGCTAACATAATATGATCCAAATACATTTTTATAGAAAAAATGGTTTATATGAGGCTCAAATTTTGTACGAGTGGGCTAATGGTATATATTTTCATTGAATTCTATAGTTATTATTTTAGATATTAATTTCAAATATTTTTTTGCTGGAGGTTTTATACCACTTGTGAACAAAAATTCATTTATTTAATTTGCAATTAAGAAAATTACGTTGAAAACAAAAAAAGTAAGGGTAAGTCACAATGACATAAAAAATAATTGTGAATAGCCATAAAAAAATCACGCGCATCAAAAGCACCGAAAATAAGTTTTTATTAAACTAAACAATTTTGAATGCTTGTAATTACTAATAAAATTGCATTAAAAAAACTAGGGGAGAAACAGTGATGAAGAATAGTAATTATCAATAAACATAAAATGTATAGTAATAGTCATAAAGAATCTTGTGCTCAAAGAGTATCGAAATCGGGTTGTTTACCAAAAATGATAAACTTTTAACCACTACACCAACAAAGACATATAGAAATAATTGAATGAACAATTATCACATTGTATTATACATTATATAATTGATTTTTTTGTAAGATTGAGTATAAACTAAAAATATTTTGAAAGTTGACCCCCTCCC
The DNA here is from genome assembly GCA_963556465.1 of Berberis vulgaris. Classification (NCBI taxonomy): domain Eukaryota; kingdom Viridiplantae; phylum Streptophyta; class Magnoliopsida; order Ranunculales; family Berberidaceae; genus Berberis; species Berberis vulgaris. Next base: position 72,968,111 of record OY747124.1, on the reverse strand, counting down.
CACCCGCCCCTTAGTAGTTCCGCCCCTGAGGAAGAAAACTCATCACCATGCAAATTGTCACTATCTTTCTCTCTCCTTTAGCTCGTACTCCGGATGAAGGAAGTTGACAAGAGAGGGCAAAAAAGGAGCTAGATGCCTCCAAAAAAAATTACATTGTGTATTTCAACAAGGTTAGCAGATAAATCTCAAGAAAATAAGGATGTAGAAGCAACATCCGAGTGTAGCTTTGAAAGTATTCTCAGAGAAGTGATGAAAACGCAAGAAGGAAAGGGTAAGGCAATTCCCAATAAGAGAGTAAAAGGATGAGGTGAGGAGCAAAATGCAAGGTTGTAGATTTTAGAGAGCTATTTGGAGGACATGAAAAAAAAGGTCTTACGTTGAGAAACGAAGGTTTAGGAAGCTAAAGAAAGGGTGGCAAGATCTAGAGATGACTAAAAAATGAGATGCAATCGAAAGGCAGCTGATGTACTCGAAGATTCAAAAGATAACAATGGATATGAGACAGGAATTAGCAAGATCTAGGAAGGAGTCTACAAATGAGAGTTTATCGCAGGAGATAAAAACTTTAGGGCCACTACTCAGAAGGCACTGAGACAACTACGCTTAACACATATGTTCGAGGAAATTAATGAGCCAAAGTATCGTCTGAGTTCAGTAGAACACATTGTGATATGTATGACGGGAACACAAACCCGACATATCACTTAATACATGTCACGCCTTGATTTTCAGAGAAAATTTAAGCATTTCTTAAAACCAACAAAAGAAAAATATATCAAAGTTCAAATACAACAAATATAACATTTATTACAAATTCGAAGTAAACAAACACCCTTAACAAGAAAACTCTTTGATGATGATCGCCCCACAAAGAAAACTCCAACACTGCCACCCCAAAGACTATCTAACCTGAAAAAGACTAATTGACTACATTTCAATAAGAAGGTATCCAAAAAGCATAAACTTACTCGGGTCAGCGATGCAACTGGTATGAGTAATCTCCATTTCTAATAAAGTAAATAAATTACATGCGATGACATGAAATCATGTACACGTGAAAACAACTCAACATAATGTGGTCCTCAATGAAGCAAATGTGTAATTCAAATAAGTTCACATCGTGTATATATATATACCTATACTACGTTGTGAGGTTGACCATGACAAGTCTAACTTGCAAAAATGTTAGTAGACTTACCATCTTGTACGAAATGGTTAGAAACAAATGGATGTAATTTCTAATTTTATCAGGGCTCATCACAAATGCAATTTTAGTTGATATTTTAATACTGGTGTGAGCAATTTACTTTCAACAAAACACATTGTGCATTCACTTATCAAATGAATAATTAGTTTCTTTTCCACAATTGAATGAACATTTATGTTCACTGATCGAATGAACATTTATATACAAATCTCACATTAGGGTAAATTTATATTTTTGTTATTGCACAAAAACTTTGCTTCTTTTCCACAATTGCACTATCTTCCTATATCGAACACACCTCAAATCAGTCTGTCTCCCTTGCCTTCGAACCAGTTGGAGCGTGAATATACCAAGTGTGGTGCCACCTCGAGGGTCATGCAATCTCACCCGAAATTCGATTCATGACAAGTATATATATACTTTGTTATTGCACAAAAACTTCGCTTCTTTTTTCACAATCACACTCTTTTCCTGTACCAAACACACCTCAACCCAGTCTGTCTCCATTGCCTTCGAAACCAGTTGGAGAGTACATGTACCAAGTGGGGTGCCACCTCGAGGGTCATGCAATCTCACATGAAGTTCGATTTGTGGCAAGTATATCATTATACGTACATCCGAACTCGCATAAAATGGTGTACCCAGTATGCAAGCAAGTCTGCATACTAAATCATATACCAAATATATAAGCAAGTCTGTATACTAAAATTATATTTTTTCTTTTCAATCCACTTTTTTTTCATAATTTATTTTTCTGAGTCGTGGAAAATAGCATAAAAATATAAAATATGTCAAATGCATCTTAGCAAGTCAATTTGCATGATAATCAAATTCAAATTTCAAGGATAGATAGGTTACAGAATTTACCCTTCCACAAAGGATCTAGAATGCGATCAATTTTTTTCAATAACAACACTCATCAATAATATTTCAATTTCAATAACAACACTCATAAAAAAATATCTTATTTATAATGATACTCATCAATAATATTGAGCAAAATTGTTACCATAATCCATCAATAGTTTTACATGAACCTCAAATAAATTTCAGGGGTACTCATTGAAGTTTCACAATCTCCTTACACATCTAACAATATAAAATTTCAACACCTGTTAAAATATAATAAATTGTAGGCTATAGACTTGACAACAACATGCACAAGTCACTAATATCACACGTCAAATAAATATCACACTTAGAATGTGTTTGCAATAACCGTACATAAATTGTACATAATTATACTTTAGTAGTAAACAATAAATAATACAGTTATATCCTTTAGGAAATAAACTAATATTAAGCAATTTGATAATCACACATACACTAACACCATGTTTAACTAATGACACATTTCCATTAAGAAACTAAAATCAATTTGCAAAATTTCATACACATTTAGATATCTAGCACCTATACTAACCACATAATTAATTTGCAATCAAGCATTTATATAAAATAATCCAGCAATAACCTCTAATATATAAATATCAATTATTCTCGATCATACATATATTTTATTTTTGTAAGACACAAGAGAGCGAGAAATACTCACTTTACTAATTTCTAACCACGTTAAAATACAATTTACTAATCATAATAATGTATCATATAAGAGAGAGAGAAAACTTCCAAAATTTTCTCATAATAATTATTTTAGTTCCAAACATATTATTTACTCCACATGTACATAATAAAAATTCTAAATTTCAATACCAAAGATATACTCAATAAATTTTCTATAACTCACAATTTATACATATTATTTGCAAATAAATATTTAGAACAAGAAGTAGTATAAAGAGCGAGAAATACTCAATAAGTTTTTCTACAAAATTTATGTCATATACAATACAAATTGTAGGTGGGGATAATATAAATTTCAATTGCATTCTCGCGTAAGTCGAACACCGTGAAACAAACTTTGCAAAAATCTAAGGGTTTCTAAAATCTGAACAATGACAGTTTTCCTATCTCGAGAGAAACATGACCATTGGATGGACTCCAAACCAACTCAATATGTGTTGAGAAACTACAGATTTAATTTGAAAGGATTTTAACTACTGAAATGTCTTGATCCACTGGAAAACCTAAGACTGCACAGAGTTGTCTCGTATTATGAGATTAACAAAAAATTTGTTTTGGATTTTCTCTTTAACCCAACAAATTCTCACGAAGAGTAAAATTAATCCTTCATCTAAACATAAATTTTCAGACTTTTTACGTATTAAAATCTAACCCTAAACCATAGATTAATCTAAACAAAAATATGAAAGATAATGAATAACTAACCGATTCTTCTTCTTCTTCTTCTCCCTGGCATACAAAGATGAGAGAAACCAATATCTTTTTATTCTTCTCTTCTTTCATTATTCATCTCCCTCTTTTTATTTAGCAAAAACCCTACTCATTATCAAACTTAATGAAAACATGGTCCAAAATCTAAAAATGAGCCCAAGCTAAAATTTAAAAAAAAAAACACACACACACACACACAAGTTTATAAACTAACCCCATTTTTCTATAAACTATAATGCAGAAAAATAATGAATCAATTATCGTAAATAGGGAAATAAAATAATTTATCTATAAAGTATATTTCTATAGTTGGGAAGGTGTGGGTGTTACAATGCATTTCTCATAGATGATGTACTATGTGGTGGTGTTTGGTGTTCCCATCCAGCCTGATGTTGATGGCAGCAAAAGGGTTCTAGACATTGAAGCTGGGACCAATAACTACTTGCTTCGCTAACTGGGATGAACCCTTTTGTGGGTACTACATACATTAAAAGAAACATAAGGTAAAAATGTAAAAAACTTGCTAATGATGAAACAGGGAACGGAGAATCTTTGAAACAATATCTGACTAGGTTTATAGTTGATACCTAGATAGAAGAACATAGAAGTAGAATATCATCCTGAAGGAAGCTTATCATATTGTGAAAGACAAAATCAAAATTGAGGTAAACATATTAGCTAGTGAGGTATATAACGTGGGTTTAAGGTTGATGCGGTTGCACAGTCAAGAGGGAGTTGAGAAGACAGAAGCTTGGAGGGATGGGACATGAGAATGGAAGATCCGCAATCAGAGGATGAACGTAGACAAAGCTATACGGATGAAGTGGTAAAGGTTTTGGAGAAGTTGTGTCGTTTTTAGAGATATTGTGAGAGATCAAGAATAACCTTACTATAAGTGGCAACAACGGAAGTTTCATTTGAAAAATCAGGTCAACTATACTGCACTTACCAGTTACCATGAGATCCGAGACCATTTGACAGACAAATGCTTTGAACTAAGAGACATGGTTAGGGAGTTGTTGGAACAATGGTACTTGAATAGGTATCTGATAGAAGACATGAAGGGCTAGAGACCAAAAACAGAAGAGCAGCTTCCCCACTGGCAAGTGGGGTAATACATGCATAAATAAATAAACTAAAATAAATCTTTGCCCAAAAAATTCGAAGTTGTGAGGAGATTGATTTCTGTTAGGCCGCAACTTCACTACACCATCATTTTCTTTCTTTCATAACATTCTACTCTCTTACACTACCTACTTTCTTTCTGACACCACCATACTTTCTAACACCACCTATATAAACAAAAACCATCCATTTTTTTCATTCAATTCGACAATGGTTCCTCCCTCCCCATTCGAAATCTCTTGCAAATCTCTTTCAAATCTCACCCCGCGCTTAAATCTCTTGCAAATCTTTTCTCTCTCTCTCGAAAACTTTCAAAATCCCCTCAATGTCGAAACCCTTAAACCCAAACTCAATAAATATGCATAACTTATCATAACAGAGAAACCCAAATTTAAAACGAAAAAAAGCAAAATAGGGCAACTTTCGACCAATTTAAACCCTTAATTGAGAGTGATTCTCAACCTCATCAAAACATGAAAGTTGTAGTATTATGAGTTATCTAATAAACACAACTTCAATCACTTGAAAATGTTTTGAAATGAGCAAGTTATGGTCATTTTACTAAAGCCGGGCAAATTTGTCTAAAAAATAAAACCGAGATAGTGTTCCTGACTTTCAGCTTTACTTATGTGCTAGATTAAGACCAATTCTCAAGTTGATCAAAACACAAAAGTTGTAGTAATCTGAGTTATCTAATAAATACAACTTAAATCACTTGAAAATGTTTTGAAATGAGTAAGTTATGGTCATTTTACTAAAATCGCAAAAATCTGTTTGAAAATTATTCTGTTCGTAGAGTGCACTGCATGGTATCTGAGATACCCCGCATTGCACAATGCGAACAAGAAAAACAATGCGGGGTACATACCCCGCAATACACTCTGCGAACAAAAAAAATTTCGGTCAGATTTGCGCGACTTTAGTAAGATGACCATAACTTACACATTTCAAAACATTTTCAAGTAATTCAAGTTTTTTTTATTAGATGACTCAGATTAATACAACTTTTGTGTTTTGATCAAGTTGAGAATCGGTCTCGATCGAGCACATAAGTTGGCTGAAAGTCAGTAACACTATCCCGTTTTTATTTTTCGGACAGATTTGCGCGACTTTAGTAAAATGACCATAATTTGCTCATTTTAAAACATTTTCAAGTGATTCCAGTTGTGTTTATTAGATATCTCAGAGTAATACATCATTTGTGCTTTTATTAACTTGAAAATCGGTCTCAATCGAGCAAATAAGTTTGCCAAAAGTCAGGAACATTATCCCATTTTCATTACGAGACAGATTTGCGCGACTTTAGTAAAATGACCATAACTTGCTCATTCCAAAACATTTTTAATTGATTCAAGTTTTGTTTATTAGATACCTCATAGTAATACAACTTTCATGTTTTGATGAGCTTGAGAATCAGTTTCACTTGATGGATTAAATTAGTCGAAAGTTACCCTGTTTTCATTTTTTTTTTCGTTTGTGTTTGGTTTTTTCTGTTATGCATATTTATTGGTGGTGTGAGAAAGTAAATTAAAAAAAAAAAAACACATTGGTATTGTGAGAGAAAGGATATGGTGATGCGGTGTAGTCGCTGCCTTTTGTTATTACTATGGGGAACTTGGGTGTAGAGGCATCTAATACAAAATATATACTTCTAGACAAATATTGAACCTCCTCATAGTTTATGAGTTTGGCAAAAGATTCTCGCAAGTAGAAGATGGGTCATACTAAAAGTAGAGTAGGATTGGGTCAAGATACTAACTTATGCATGGCATGATCCTTGGCACCCTACTGAAATTTTCCAACAAAAGTCATATGAGATGTAAAGGTGTATTAGACTCAAAAATGACACAAAGGTAGTTGTTAACACTCGTTTATATTACAAATCAGGATGATGTTTCAGGTTGGAGATAAAAGATAACTGAGGTTTACCCAAATATAAGAATCTAACGAATCACATAGAACTTAAAATACAAAGAGTGCATGAGTTCGATTCTCATACCCAACATTTTGATATTTAAAGTAGAATAAATTATATTTATTATATTAAACTTTTATCGTGCCAACGACACAGGAAATACCTTAGTCTATATTACAAATCAGAAGGGTGTTTGATGTTAGAGATAAAAGACAGCTGAGATTTGCCCAAATATATTAATCTAATGGATCACATAGAACTTAAAGCACCAAGAGATAAGTTTCATCTAATGATTGAGATTTGTTTCATATAATGGTTGGGACTTAAAGTTAGCATTATGTCTTACCTTTAATCAATCTCCAATAAGAGTGTATGGGTTTGATTTTCATACCCAACATTTTAATATTTATTTATTTTTCTCCAATTGTTGATGATGGTGATTAGGCATGTCAGTATGAATGATGAAAACTTAAAGGTGATCATGTTTTGAAAAGTTTTAAACTTTTATTGTGCCAACTGCACATAAAATACCCTAATTTAAAACATGGAAAACCCTTCAATTCAACATCTTTGTTTGTGCCCTTCTTCGGAACTCTCTTATCTTTATCACCTCCCTAAACTCCAATAGGAAAGATCAATTTATTTGGCTCAGTGCAACATTGGGTAAATTCAGCATTGTTAATGCTTATGATGACTTGAGACTCCATGCTCCATGCTTCATGCTCCTTGCTCCATGCTCTCCTTGGTAATATATGGTGTGGATGGCCCTACTCATCAAAGAACTATATTCAATATATGCTATATAACTAAGGTCAAGCTTAATAACATCATACCTTCATTGATTGATTATTGTTGCCTATGAGATTCAAGGTAAGATGACTAAACCACATCAAATACAAAATCAACCACCACCTCTACTATTGGCACCGTAGTCAACCAAACTGTAATCGCATAAAACAAATATTTTGATCATTTGAATACTAATTTCTATGTCGCGACTAAATAACATGAAAAGTTCTTGAAAATTTATTTTCAGAATCTTTTTTCCTCTGAATATTTATTTTCCACAAAACAAACAGAGCCTTACTTATTGAACAAGTGACGACTATCTACTTGGCTACAGGCAGTGTGACCATTGGATGCTGCTATAATATCCAGTCCCATATTAATTAGGGTGCCAAAGCTACATGTATGAGTACTGAATTCATTCTCATCAAATATGATCCCCCTCTTCTAAACTGGTCATGTCTAAACATAGATGGAAGTCTAAAAAAAAAGAAGGCAAAAATTGGTGGCAGTATTAGAAACAATGTATTATATAGTGAGTTTAATTTTCAGTGCCGGAACAATGTTGGGAAATTTCTAGGAAATGAGTTGCATGCTATTGAAACAGGCTTGAAGATGGTGTAAGAGGTTCTGGATGCAAGATATTTCAAAAGGAAGAGTAGAGTGCATTATGAATCAATGTGCAGTTCATCGGTATTGAAATAGTATATAAAACACTTGAAAAATGTTGAACAAACTAGAAATTATAAGATGTCTCATGTGTTTTAAGGAATAACAGTTGATTTATTGGCATGGTATACCCCCAAGTGTGGACCAATTAAAGATGCTAGAGGAGAATGGTATCACTACACCAAATGGATAGTTTAGTAACAACCTCTAAACAATATCACTTTTGTGTTGTAATAATCCATCAAACAATTTCAAGTCAAAATTCAAGCAAAAATTTAAAAAACTGTTTCACAGATAAAGTGATATAATAAATTAGATCAATATGAATAGTATCACTAGCAACACCATACTATTCATGGTGATCCAATTATTGTATCACTTCATTTGTGGAAATGTGTGAAACTGTTTGGTGAACTGTTACAGCGTAATAGTGATATATATTTTTTTTGTTACAAATATGTCAATTTGGTGTAGTATGTAAGAGCATCTCCAATGGTAAAACCAAAAGGTAAATTTAGGAGTCCCCTATTTCTTCATCACTCCAACCACATCCCCTATTTTAACTTTTTTATCATTATTTTAATATATCTTCAACTTTTCTATTACAATATAATTTCAATTATACTATTATTAATTTCAACTTAATGTAATTATACTATTATTAGTTTCAATTATATTATTATAATATTATTAAATATATACTATTATTAATTTCCAACTTAAATATATAATATTATTAATTTTAATTATTATAATATTATAAAAGAAGATGGGAAGGTAGTTGAGGGTTTCTTTTGTTTTTATTTTTGATTTTTTTTTCATGTAGAAAATTAAATATTGAGAATATTTTATTATTATATGAGATATGGGATGGTTAACTTTTCCCTAAATTTAGGGTGAAGTTGTATATAGAGTTATTATAGGGGATTGTTTAGGGGGGTGATTGGAGCAAAAATTTTCTCTATGAAACCCCTAAAATAGTTTTTTGGCTATTTTAGGGGGATGATTGGAGATGCTCTACGATGTAAATACTTGGAGGTACATGATTAGGTGCCAACCTATTTTGAATGTTTGTGGATGCAATGATGAAACTATCTCTTAGTGTGTGTTTTGGTGTTTGTTCTTCGGGCTTGGACACAACCTTGCACCTAATTTTGTTTTGGGGTTATTATATTGGGAGATCCCCCTTGAACCCCTGCTTATCTTTTGCAAATAATAATAATAATAATTTATTATTATTATTATTATTATTATTATTATTATTATTATTATTATTATTATTATTATTATTATTAATTAATTAAAAACTGATGTAGCAATGCCTTAGGCTAATCAACAATGGAGCACAGTTGGGTAAAAACTCACTAATTCAAGCAAATAGTTATCTCTAATTTTCTAGAGTATTATTCAGTGAATGTCTAGAATGTTTATCTCATTGTGTTTCTATAGGGTTGTTTTTTCAGATGGATTAGATCAGAAATAGGTGTTCTGATTTTTATTCAAAATTTTCGAAACTGAAATTCATTTCGAATTTCCATTCCAAAATTTCATAATTTAAGGAAAACTTCTAAATTTCACTTTTCGAAATTTTGATGGTTTTTCAAAAAAAATTGGAAATTGAATTTTAAAAAAATGGGGTTAGACTCAATAAAATTTCAGGAATTTTCACTTTTCAAATTTTTTTGTTGAAATTTTTGGAAAAAAGTTTGGAATTTCCAATTCCAAAATTCAGCGTATAATAACTCATTTCTAGTTAAAATTTTCAAAAAATATTATAAATTTCACCAAGACCACCCTCTAATCTCGTATCCAACCAACGCACCATGTCTCTTTTTCTCATTTTAATCTCTCTCCAACAATTCTAGAGCATTGAGTTGAATGTTGAACATCACAAACCACACCCCTCCCCAAATCATCCAATCTTAGCTTCGTATCCAAATCTTAAGCGGTCGAGCTCCGGTGAGTTTTTACATTTTATTCTCTGATTAACTGTTCTTCGATCTCCCTTACTTGGTTTGGTTCTTGACGGGAGAATTCAAACCCCCTCCTCCCCTGTCGTTGCGGTGGCGATGCAAGTGAAATCACTACTTGTGTGGAAACCCTTGTGTGGGCGGACCTGGGGGGGGTGGGAGGGTGAGGGTTGGAGCCTAATAAGCCCAGGCCCAAGAGGGTTGGCAAGCTACAAAGGGGGGAGATAGTCCCACATCGCCTGGGTGCGGAAGGGGGATGTGCTACTTATGTGCGAGGTTGGATCCTCATAGTAACAACGCGTTTTAAAGCCGTGCGGGCCGGTTGGGCCCAGAGCGGACAATATTGTTACTGTGCGGATCGGGTCGTTATAGAATGGTATCAGAGCTTGACCCAATCGAAAGTTTGCCGTCGTGGACGTTGGGCCCCAAGGGGAGTGACTGTGGAAACCCTTGTGTGGGCGGACCTGAGAGGGAGGATGAGGGTTGGAGCCAATAGGCCCAAAAGGGTTGGCAAGCTACAAAGGGGGGAGATAGTCCCACATCGCCTGGGTGCGGAAGGGGGATGTGCTACTTATGTGCGATGTTGGATCCCCATAGTAACAACGCGTTTTAAAGTCGTGCGGGCCGGTTGGGCCCAGAGCCGACAATATTGTTACTGTGCGGATCAGGTCGTTACAACTTGATTGGGCATAATGACAAGTGCGAGTTTTGGGGAAACTTAGGCTTTGTTTTGTTAAATTGCAGGCTGGAAGTGGTGGTGGTGGTGAAGTTTGATTTATTTGAATTTGATGGGTTTTGAAGTGGGTGAGTTTTGCTTAAATTAAAGTTGGTTGGGGGGGGGGGGGGGGGGGGGGGGGGGGGCGGGGTGATGGGGATGGGGATTTTGGTTCAATTAAAGTTGATGTTAAGAAAAAAAAGTAAGAAAGAGATGGATGTTCAACATGATTGGGTGAGGGATGATGGTGTGGTGGTGGTTTTGTTCAATTCGAAGTGGAGGGATGATGGTGGTATTGGATGGAATAGGGTGATTAATTTCAGAGGTGGGGTGCAGCAGGTGGATAGAGGTGGCAGCGGGACTGTGAGGATAGAGGAGGAAGAAGGCGAAGGGAGGAGGGAATTGGTTAGTCAACGTGTTAGACTGAAATAAAAAAACTAATGGAGGTCAAAGAGGAATGACTATAAATTAATGGGGCCAAATGGAAAATAACCCTTTATATAATAATTATGATTTAAATCTTTTTTAATTTATAATACCCCCACCTCTGAAAAAATGTTTTAATCAAATCTCAAAAATCAAGAGACAACTTTATTGGGCACGTTGGGGCTCATAATGTATGTGAACTTATTTTATTGGTATGATTAGCATAAACATATAACTATAGCTTATAAATTATAATACATAATCTTATTTTATTTTTATGATAAATGCAAGAATATACTTATAACTTATAATTATCATATATAATCTTTTTTTTATCAATACGATAAATAAAAGGGTTAATTGCATTTTTCCCCTTAAAACATATAGCCAATTCAATTTTGCCCTCAATTAACATTCATATTGTACTTTCCCCGTCAGACTAATAGTCAACGTGCCTTGACTGTCAAGGCACGTGCTAGATTTGAAAAGGTAATATTTTACTGATTAAAATACCCTTTAATGATCTGAAGGCCGAGATTCAAAGTTGATGCAATTAAAATCGAAGGTTGAGATTCAAACTTCCACTAAGACGTTGGGATAATCTGCCAACTTCTCCTTCACCACCATCGTCTCCACTTCACCACCAATAACTCTCACATTTGCTTCTTCTACTACATCTACATGTTATTTCACTGTAGATTAAATATTCAAGCATCAATAAGTGAAAAAGCTTGCTAAGTTTTGATGACAAGCTTGAGTTGCAACTCGTGTTCATCATCTGTTAGGTCAGTTTTGTTGCAGGGGGCAAAGTTACATTCAAATTTATTTTAAGGGGTTAAGTTTCTGCCAGTAATTTATTTTAAGGGGTTAAGTTACTGCTAATTAACAACTCTTAATTAATTTTCTTGCAGATCCCATGGTGTCACAAGCACAATCAAACAAGTAAATAGAAGGTCTGAAGTAGGCAAGTTTTTGAAGGAGTATATGTACATTGGGTGTTAAAGCACAATGTAAATTCATTTGATGTTCATTGGATGTTCTTGCAACAACATTTGATGTTCTTTCAACAATGTAAATTCATTTGATGTTAATAACACATTATAATCAAATGTCTTAACATCATTGCAAAAACCTGATATATCACAATGCAATTCAATTGATGCAACATCATTGCAATTCAAAACCTGACATAACACTTTCAAACATCAATAAGAAACCTTGCAATTCAAGCATCAATAACCACAACATACAACGTAGATTATAGTTGTGGCTTAATTTCAGCAATACAAAAGCTCTTCATTTTTACATTCATAAATATTATATGAGATAAGCAGAACACAACAGCCTCGTCGATCTCAAACTTTTTATCTGTTACATAGTACTACATCATCCTCATCCATGCAAGGTTAATTGTTGTTGAGTATTCGCTTATGGGCACTTGCTTCTACCACCGTGTGTGGTCATGTTAACCCAGCAAGGACCGCATTTCTCTTGGTTGCCTGAAGTACCTGGAGGCGATTGGAGCGTACGCCTTGAGGCATGAGTCGAGGTGAGGCGCTAGCAAAACGCCTCTAAGCGTACGCTTCGGGGTGCCAGTTCAAGGCGCTCGCCTTAATGTGCCGAGGCGCACGCTCTGAGTCGTAGGCTTTGAAGCGTTCTGAGGCGTACGCTTCCATCTAATTGGGATTCGTCAGATCTGTTCGGATCTTTAGACAGATCCAATGGCTGAACTTCAGAAATTTTCTTTAACCTAACTCGACCGATTTTATTCTTTTCTTTGCAGACCAGACAGAGAAGAATAGAAAAAGAGAGAAAGAAGAAAGGAACAGAGATTCAAAGAAGATCGATCGAGTCATCGAACCAGCCGAAGAGAAGATCAAACCAGCTGAAGTGCTGAACACTTTGAACCAGGTGAAGAGGTCGAACCATCCGAAGAGAAGATCGAAACCCATTTTCTATACGTATTCTTCATTTCTTCTTCTTGTTGTTCTACTAATTACACTTCTTAGTTCTCATTCTTCTAATTACACTTCTTTTTCAGTTCTTCTTCTTCAATTCTTCTTCAGCTCTACTTCTTCTTCTTCTTCTTCTTCACTTTCTGTTTTGGTTGGTTGTACTACTTTCTGTTTTGCTTCAATATGGTGGCATTTTGACTGTGACTGAAATGAAATGCATAAGATTAAAATGCGTGTTTGCTTTGATATATTTTGAATGAAATTAAATGCTCTGAAGACTGAAATGAAATCCTTTTGTTTTTTTTTTGCATTGGTGTCGTTCTCATTGGTGTCCTTATTTTGAATGAAATGAAATGAAATGCTCTGTTAATCAGTTGAGAACAAAAAATAAAATGTCCTTATTTTGGTGTCCTTATTTTATTTTTTATTTATATATTTTTCATCATTTTTTACAAAAAAAATGCCTCGCTACGCTTTGCCTCGGAAAAAGCTAGACCGCCTCGAAGCTTAAAAACGCTTTTTAAAACATTGCCTGGAGGGACACAATTGCACCTAGCACAACAAGTTTTGAATGCTCTGTGGCATAGGTTTGGCCTAGAAGATAACTTACACCTCGCAACACATTTTCCACCACAATCTGCAAATTGAAACAATATTGTCAAACATGGTAATTACAATGTGATTAGCAATGCGTACCTGCTAATACAAGCCGTAGAGAAGCAACGCAACTTCGTTGGAAAACTTGGCGGGGACGGCGTCAATTGAGTTGTTAGATCTAGCAAAGCCAGCGTAGACTGCTTCCTTCATAAGGCGGAGTAAGCGGAGGTAGTCGGAGTGAGCGGCGGCAAGGTGGTGATGCGTGTAGGCTGCTTCCTTCATAAGGCGGCGACGCTTCTTGCAATGCCTCACTGTGTCCTCGTTGTTTAGCTTTGAGGTCGTGCATCCCATTTTTCAATCAGGCACGGAGAAAATAGGGGGAAAGGCGTGATAAGCACGTGAAGGGCATTTTCATCATGCAAAAATAGGAAGAATGGTGGCACGTGAGGTGTTTGACAGTCAAGGCACATTGACTGGTAGTCTGAGGGGGAAAGTGCAATATGAATGTTAATTGGGGGAAAGCTGAATTGGCTATATATTTTAGGGGGAAAGTGCAATTAACCCTAAATAAAAATATAGGGAAATCATATTTAAACTTACTATTCAATGAGGGAACCCAGAAATGATTCTCATCAGCTGACTTGTTTTAAAACAACTAATGGGCCACATTGGAAATTCAGATGTGAGTCGTGGTCTTGTAAAATTAGGAAAGAACATTTTTCAACCCCAGTTTATGAGGAAACGTTTCTACAATTTTCTTTGCAATCCAACCCACCATCAACAATTATCTCAACTTGATATTCCATCATCCACTTTTCTTCAACAACTAAGTTTCATGCCATCTCTTCTGATGCGTCCAAACCCGGTCTCCTATAGATCTGACCTGTAAAATAAGATTAGATTGCCAAAATCACCTTTTTGGTGGCCGAAGGCACTCCGATACTTAAGTCAGTAAATCTGTGGGAGAAGACTAAATTTGGACAGAGTTCAATTAAAATTGCATATCTTTGTCGAAAGTTCCTTTTACCTTATATAATGTTCGTTATTAATTCTTTGCGTGACTTAAGCATGTGGGGCATGATGAGGGGAGACATTCTTTGTAACAGTCTCCTTCTCATTGAGATACGTCATTAGGGGAGTGGTTCCCGCCATGACTCGTCTCCTTCATAACATCTGTCCTCTTTAAGGAAGAGATTCGTTGGGCTTGAATTCTAGTCTCTGATTGCTAAATGGCCCTTTTGGGCTTCAATGGCTGGACCTGCCTTTTCGAGCTTCGCGGGTCGGGCCTGAACTGAAACACTTGGTCCTCATGACAGATGATATTTGCTACATGTACGATTGTGATTTGAACCTTATTTGATGTATCATCATCTCCCATCTCTTTTTGTCATATGGCTAACATATCTATAAAGATTGATATTTTTCATATATAATAGGAATTGAAAATTCTCAAGTTTTAGAATAGATCAGTGTTCGAATCGGAGCACTTTCGGCAAAATTCGAAATATTTGGATTGGGATCGAATATTTTAAACAAATTCCAATTCCATTTAAAAAAAAAATTGGAATTGGCAGAAATTTCGGATTCAAATATTTCGGAAATGGATTTTTTTTCAAAAATTTTCAACGAAAAATGACTTTTAAGGCTTACTTTTTTCACAAAATAGACAATTTAGATATCGTAGTTGATGTAATAGCTAATTTGTGTCTAACTTTATACTTTTATAACCAACAAGGAATCTTTTATTAACCCAGGTTAACTCATAAAATTATAAGATATATTTATCCTTCCTAAACAAATAGAAAACCTAAGTTTATACTTTTATGACCAACAATGACTCTTTTATTAATAATTTTTTTTTTTTTTTTTTTTACCCTTAACCCCTTATATTATTTATAGACAACAGATGGCTACAAATAGTTTCTTTAACTACTTTGAGCAATTATTTTATGTCATTTGTTAGCTACAAATGACTGCATTAATATTTTCATGTTAGCATTTTTTTTATTCATGAATGTTTTGTCACTCTGAGTGTGTTTGTATTTGACTGGTTGTTAAGGTATATCTAAGTTTGAAGAGCAAATGTCTTTGTTTCAATTAATGGTTGCTTCAATTCTTTGTTACTATTTAGTTTACATGAAATTATCTTTTTCAATATTGGTTCTCATTTTACCTATGAGGCTATGATCATGCTCTGTGGTAGATAGTTTGTGACTAAATAGCGACAGAGAATAAAATTTATTATTTTACAGGTACCATGCATTGAAGAATAGGAAGTCAAATTTCGATAGTGGGAAAATTGATTTATTAACTACATTATGGAATAAAAAACAATGATAAGTAAAACCAAATTTCTAATCATCATCAATAAAGGTAATGCACGGGGGTACCTGTAAACTTTTCTAATCAAATTTATGAAAAGTTAATCAAATTGATTTGTTAACTAACTAAAACCAAATTTGTAATCATCGCTAACTACAGTATGAAAAGTTTACCAAACATTAGCATAATAATTTGATTAACTTGTCGATCAATGAAAACTTATAATTGGTTGGTCGTAATTAGAATTATTAATATCGATATCTATCAGCAGCATGAGGTGGGAGGGTTAAGGGTAAAAAAAAGAAGTAAAAATAACAAAAAAAAAATTAAAATTTAGAATCATTAATAAAATAGTCTTTTTTAATCATAAAAGTATAAAATTAAGTTTTCTATTTGTTTAAAAAGAGTCAAAATATCCTACAACTTTATTAATTAACATGAGTTAATAAAAGAGTCATACATCAACTATGATATCTAAATGATCTATTTTGTAAAGAAGTAGACCTTAAAAGTCATCTACCGAATTTTCAATTTAGAATTGGTAGAAATTGAATTTTTCCAATCCAACTTCCAGCCCTAGTCATTCACTCTTTCTTTGTCTTGTATATCAAAACAAAAGATATCCGAGATCGCACAATTTAACCAATGTTATAATTTGAATTACCAATTCACCATCCAAGTTACAAATTTGATATCCACTAGAAAAACGACTTAGTAGCCATTGTACCCCTAACCACATTATTGGGTTCCACTAGCAGAGGTACACATACAGACATGCTTAACAGTGTGCATGCATGTAGTTACGCATACATATATTAGATATATGTACATCAAATAAATGTAGGCAGAGCTCCGTCGAGGTAAGAAAATTTTACAATACGACACTACATTTGCTGAGAAGAAACTGTAATCACTTGCTAAGCACAATCATGAGCTTCAATATCTAGCACACCAACATGTTCTTCACCACTGTGTCCTAATTGTGCATTACAAATCTCCTCGTTGCCAAGTGTATAGTTGCTTCTCTCCTCGTTGCTCATTCTTTCTGAATGTCCTCCAACTTCTTCAATATCCTCTGCGAGTCTACCATGTGTAGGATGTTCTAGGTGATCCGTAGGTTCAGAACTGAATTTGGTAACAGGAGTAAGGGAGAGGCGGCAAAGTGGGCAGGTAGGATGAGTAGCAAGCCAGTGGTCGATACAAACCATGTGAAAGGTGTGACCGCATGCAGGTATTTGTTGAAGCCTGTCTTCAGCTTGGTAGTCCCCTAGGCATACAGAGCATCTGCAATGCAAAAAAGGTTTTCTGAGATGAAAGATAAGGAAAATAAGGCTTCTGTGTGTTTAAACAAATTAAGCAGCTCAAAAGTAAAATGGGCGTGTGTGTTTCCAGAATAAAGTAATGGTGACATCAATTACAAGATTCAAGAGAGTTAAATACTATACACGAAATATCATATCCTAGAATTACCATAGCGTA
Source organism: Berberis vulgaris (assembly GCA_963556465.1). Classification (NCBI taxonomy): domain Eukaryota; kingdom Viridiplantae; phylum Streptophyta; class Magnoliopsida; order Ranunculales; family Berberidaceae; genus Berberis; species Berberis vulgaris. The sequence continues at coordinate 72,950,647 of OY747124.1, read as the reverse complement.
ACCAGACGAAAGACCGGTGAGATTCAACTTAGGGGTTTGACTAAAGAAGACCATTGTGGTTGAAGAAATTGTTGTGATCTGAAAACGAATCACAGGTGGTGAGGAGGGGCTGAGCAAACAAAAGTAGAAAGGATTAAAGGCACAGGTTTATACTGTTAAGTTTTATGACACGCCGGGTGTTTCAGGATCTGTGAAATAAGGGAGTCGGGAGAGGTATCATTGATTATATCTCAGCAAGCAACGTGGCTGATCCAAATGGAAAGTCGAAAGAGGTATTGCTGATTGTATCTCTGCAGGCGCCATGGCTAATCCAAATGGCAAGTGGTTCTGGAAAAAGATAGGTCATGGAAATTTCTGACTTTTGCTCGGATGGAAAATTACTACTCCTATACAGGCTTTCACTCACTAAAACATCTTTTGTTCTTCTCCATCCAAATGCTAAAGTCAGTAGAGGACCAAAACGTGTTTCCAAAAAAAAATATTTATACACGGATGAAAATTTAGTACTTCCCCAATATCACTGTATGTTCATGTAAATTGTGATGGTTTACATCAATCAAGAAGGAACAAGTGGGACGTAGCTCAAGAGTAGGAATAATAGAAGAAAATCAATTTTATATAAAAAATAATTTTAAAAAAAGTGTTCCAATGAGCATCACAAGATCGAAACTTTGAACAATGAAGCCCTGATCGGCCAAGAAAGAAAATGCCACTTAAAGAGGATGCCAGGTGGTCTGTAAAGGAAAAGAGGTATGCCCGCAAAGGCGCAAACCCAAACCAAAAGGGTGGCAAGATTATGAAGCCCCAAAAAGCTAGAATTGAATAGAGACCTATCATGTAGAGGTTCATGATCAAAATGGCTCCTGAAGCTAGTTTGACGCGTGGCTTGGGATTAGCAAGAGTTCTATAGATTGAAGTACAGTGATTAATAGGATAATAGCAAAGATGACGAGGAGCTTTATACTATAGGACAGCTTTCAAATAAAAATGCGCTATGCTCGATCAAACTTAGTGATATATTTCATAAGGAGAAAGGAATTTTGGAAAGAAAAAGAGGCCAGCACAAGCAAACTAGCAGCTTTGTAATTGCATGGTAGGTGAAATTGGGTGAACTTCAACAAAAATCAATGTGAGATAGGGAGGTGGAAAGGGAGGGAACCATGCATAGCTAGCTGTACAGCTAATACCAGGAAATAAATGAAGTAGCATGGTCTTTTGATGAAATAATGCGAGAGGGCTAAACAAGCCTAGGTGACTCATGGCAAGCTATTTAACCTATTTGTCTCCAAGGACGAGGTGAGAAGCCATGTTACTCAAAGTGGGAACCATATAGACATTTCACAAAGGTGGCACCCTGTAAGTTATCTATTTGAATGGGTTTTGCAAACTTACTGGTAGCAACTCTCAAGTTCAACAAAAAAAGGGTCGACAACTGAAAATAGATGTCTTCGTTCACACCAGAAAGTTGTGAGAGTCCATTGGGTCAATGATTGCAAAGTTGTTCCATCAACCGGCAGCATTTTTGAAAAGATGGAAATCACCAAATAGTTTACCTAGGAGGCATTTCCATACTATTTGAAGGTAGAGTAAGCCTTAATGAGGATCTAAGGGCTTGACAGCAAGCGTTGACCACTGCCATACAAACAAGATGCAACTGATCTGCTCAGATCCATCATCCCACAGCTCGGCTGTTTTGTGAACAGAAGCAACAGACAACACCATGTGAAACAAGTAAGAATGCGAGGTTTAGAGTAGAAATCAAGTAGTACAACCAGAGATTCAGGTTCAGTATCAGTAAAAGAGACCATTTTTTATTTTTCCCCAATTATATATAGAATTTCACCCCTTCTGGAAAAAGACCAGTCAAAGAGTCAGACACCGTAAGGTTCTGGGTGGACTTGGTGCGGGCAAAATCCACTTATGAGGACTGACCTTTTCGTTTTATCCTTTTAGTTTTGCTTTCAGTCCCTTATTAGGCTTTTCTAACTACTCGTACTATGTTGTGTAACGTACTTTTGCTCTTTCACTGTCTAAAGAACACCCAAAACAACATGGTTAATTTCGCATACGTAAGTACAACAATAAGGAAAAAGTTGTTAGCTCAAAACAAAGTCACCAATCCTTAGCTTAAAGGATCATAAAACTACCTACGACACTGACACGGATACGATGTGTTCGACATGCTAACTAAAAAAGAAAAAAAGGGGAATTGCCCGAACATTGACATATTATTCATTTTTTCAACTATATAACACTTTATATTGTTAGTCGTATTCTTTTTACTTGTAGATCAATGATGCTATATATGTATTTCTATTTTTCATATTTGAATAGTTGATGATCTAAGCATGGAGTGTCCAACACGAGGATACCTTTTGAAAGCAAAGTGTCCTTGTTACTTAGAAAACTATATATACTTTATACCAAGAATGACATGGTCACGTGCAAGTTGATACTAGAATGAGAATCTCACGGATCAATAACATGTCAAACTCCATCTATTGCTAGTTCCTTTTTGTTTATTTTTTCTTTTACCAGAAAAACAAAACTGTCATTAAATAAAAAAGGAGGCTAGCAAATATTGATTGATGGATCACTGTCGCCAGGTGAAGATTGCATCATGTAGATCTGTTATGCACACTATTTCCCCAGTCATACATACAAGAAATGTAGTGGGGAAGTCTCTACAAATGTCCCATCGTAGGGTAACCATAACTAGATACATAAATTATCTGAATTCTTACATTTGTTTATGAAAACTCTGTTATTTTTTTCTCTAATTCACCCAAGCAAAGGCAAGTAGAGTTCTTTCCCAAATCCACTCATGTTTAGGATAGGTTCAGTCTTAGCACTATCAGATGGAGAATTCTCGCTCTCCATTTATTGCTAGTTATATGCTTGAATAAAGAAAACAGGGAAGAGAATATTGGCATAAGCCAAGGAATGAGATTTCGCGAAATTTAGGCGAAAATTTCGTTTTTTTAAATTACGAAAAGAAAAAGGGTGAAAGAAAAAATTACAAATTTTCAAGGTTTTTTTCGTAAATTTCGTGGTTTTTTTCTTCTAATTATTTATTGATTTTTTAAACCACCCTCTATTTTCTAATTATCATTTCTTCTACTCATATATTGATTTTTGAATCCACCCCCTGATTTTCTAATTATATGTTGATTTCATGCTTGTTTCATTTCTTGGTTTTTAAGCGTCATTTAATGTGTTCAATAGATTTATTTACTTGCATCTGATTTTTTTCACATATTTTATATACCCCTCGAAATTCATTATATATATATTTCATATATCCTTGAAATTTTTACGTGTTTTCTTTACATACCGAAATATTTCTCAAAATCAGGAGACCAATTAACTTGAAAAACGAAATCACAATCCTTTGCATAACCTAACAAACATGAAGAAGTTAATTTTACTCTGAAGTGGAAGAGTTTACATGATTTTAGACTTTTAGTGTGGTGACCCCATTGCACAATCCGTCATTTCGCACTTAGCCACCTTTGCAGAACATCGTATAGGACGTGCCATGGCTCATCCTTAGACAATGTGAAACTAACATACCACGTACATCCTCCATCCCAAGAACGAGCAAGGCCCAAACCAACACATGGACATCCATAACCCCCCAAATCAATCCAATGAATTGTTGTCTCAGCTTCGATACCCAATATAATGACCACCCTCACATTGCCCACCATGGTTTGATGTTTTATTTAAAGGTCTAGGTTCTATAAGAGAGAAATCCATGCATAAGGACCTTGCCATGTCTCTTATAGTTTAAACACACCACATACATCCTCCAGCCACACTAGATGAGTGAAGCCTGACACAGTAAATGAAGTCATGCGCTCAATCCGCTTAACTAAGCTACTGAGTTGGTTTGTGGTTTAGATGAATCATATCCTACACATACGATAAACCAAAAAGATATTGAAAGAGAAACACTTCTAGAATTGCATTGCATACCAAATGATGACATTTAAGTCAAGAGTGGTTAATGCCACTTCTCTTTCAAGCAACTAAATGGAGCTTTCTCGGTTTTTTCAATAACTTGAAACCCTTCAAATTTTTAATACACGTTGATCAAGCTGCATAAATCGAATGTTGTTTCAAGAGCAAAATAAATATTTTCCTAAAAACACAATTACTAAAAGAATACTCAAATTTCAGCTAAAGTCAGTTTGGCAAACATTATTTACAAAAGGAAATATTATTTTGACATTATTCATATTATATATGTGACAGATTTCAAATGTTGAAGTTGGATGCGATCAGCCACGCGGAAGAATATAGTATCGTCTACAAATTAAAGAACTGAAATTGAGTGACGATTGTTCGGTGCAAGTTGGATAATGCTCGATTCCATGAAATGTTGCTAAGATGTTGGAAGACGCCAAATCATCTTTCTCCAAGAGGAGGATGTTATGGAAGTTAAATCTTTTTGCAATGTTTTAGACAATATGGAAGGAAAGGAATGATAGAATTTTTAGTTAAAACATCAGAGATTGACTCGGTGATCATGAAGGTCTTATTTACTCTCAATGGTTGGGTGTCTCACCTTCCCTTTTTCAAAGGAATTTTCTTTGAAAATCAGTTTGCTAATTGGGATGCCCTTGTACTGGGACCTTAATGCTTTTAAAGTCACCGTCTTGTAATTCCACATTATATTCATAAATGAATTATACATTTAATAAAGAATATTTGAGGTGATGGTTCTTTGTTCTTTTATCTTAAATTTAGATTTCCGATACATTATACGATAGGTCTTTTGATAACTATGGGTGGTAGTACTGCCTTCTTAAAGGGCTCCACATTAATTAGATATAAGTCAAAACAACTTTTGTACTTAGAAGCCAAAAACGCAATTACATGCACAGGCTACATTTTGAAGCTGGTAAAATTCTAGAGGAAATTTGAAATACTATAAGATTACCTCAAATTAATGACTTACTGAATCAATTGAACTAAGAATTAATTACTATTCAGTATTCACCTCCTAAACGCCTTGATGTCCCATTACAATTCTTCAGGTGTATAAGTAGAGGCAAATTGTCTTTTTTCCCATGGCAAGTTCATTAGTACATTTGATTGTTCTTGTGATGCTAATTATGGGATAAAAACGAGAAATTTTGCAATAAAATCTTCGAAGAGATTTTCTTAATCAGCATTTCTATTTCCATAACTACTAGTAATTATGTTTATGCTACCGCAGGAAAAAAAAATTGCATCAATCTGTCGTAGAAGATCACTCACTGTGTATCTGTAATTGAAAAAGTCTCTTTGAACACAAGTATAGGAAGCATCTCTCTAAGTTCCTTCTTCAAACCTGACTCTGACAGCTGAACCCACCACAAAAAATCAATAACTAAACATAAATGCAAGAGAATACAGAAGAACCAAAAGAAAGGGTGCACATGAATGCTTACTCTGGGGTTGTTTTGGTATGATAGCCTCATCCTCATAGAGTTCCAATCTACTCTACGGCGTCGAAGATAGAACAAGTAGAACAAGAATAAAAGGATAAGAGTGAAGAAAATTGGTATTGAAAATATGAAGGCTTGGTAGAGTTTCAATTCAGCTGAAGCTGTATTGCAACAATTAGGTGTGTCTGAATAGGTATAAGACATTACGAAAGCCAATAGTATTACCCCAACTTCAAATAAGCATGCAAACCCAAGTTCAGGTTTAGTTTCTCTATTAGTGAAAAGAAGAAACAGATAACCGAATCAGCAAATTATTAAGAGCCCCTAAAGAATCTCAATAGCTCTCATAAACTAAACTAAACTAAACATAAAATTGAATCTTAAACAGCTTCATAGAACCCCAAAAAAAAAAAACGGAATAGTGAGATGAGAAAAGAAAAGGGAAGAACCCCAGATCAGGAAATCAAGAAAGCAACCAACTAGACGATGGAGTGTTCTGCAATTGAACCACAAAAAAGAAACCCAAAAATTTTGGGAAAATCTATAAGCTATAGTTGGGATGAGGACATGAAGAAGTAATGTATTGTTTATACCGGAATAAAGAGACTTCGGATTGTCTGAAACTCTACTGAAGAAGAAGAAGAAGAAGAAAAAGACACGTTTCAGTTGTTCTAAAGTGTAAAACACAGAGAACAGAAAAGGGGAGAACGGGGAATACTCGCAACTGAAGAGGATGCCGCAGGTTTGGGTTTGTAAAGCGAGCTCACTATCAGATCTGACGGACCCCAACGTTATAAAAAAATAAAAACTAAAACTGAAATAACAATAATAGACTTTTTGACGCAGTCAATTCTCCTCTTTACTCCTCTTTGACACCACCATCTCCCCCACAAAACCACCACCCCTTTTTTTTTTTTTTTTCCATAAAAGAGTGTCGCCCGTTGCATGCCTCGCTGCCACCCCACTACCGCCTTCCCCCTTTTCTCTCCTTTCCGACCTTGCAAGCACTGCTAAATTGGAACCTAATCTCGCAGGAATGCCTTTGAAAGTGAATTCCAACCCCAAATTTTGAGGAAAAATGAGAGAGAAGAGAGGAAAAATGAGAGAGAAGTCAAAAGGAGGTGAGGGCGGCAACCACCGCTACTGTTGCTTTTCTTTTTAAAAGGGAACACATAGAGAGAATGTGCAGGCTGTGAGGGCTCACGGACGACTATCTCTATTACTGTTGTTGAATTTGTTGATGTTGTTGTTGGTTTCTATTGAAAAGGGAGAGGGGGAGAACATAGAAGAAAAAAAATCTTCATAGTAGTGTGTTACAAAGTATGCCCAAAAAAGGGGGGATGGTGGTGTTAAAGAGAGAAAATGGTGGTGTCAAAATATTGAGGCCATAATAATAATACGAGACAATGATGTTGCATAACATGAGGGTATTTAAGGGTGTAAAAGGAGTCAGAACGGATTTAATAAAAATAAAGTTCAAATCAAATAAATAAATGATATACCTCAGGTAGATGCTAAAATGACCAAAACTATCTACATCTTTATAAATACCCATAACTTATAAACTTTCAAGCCAAATTATGAAATTATATTAATGGAATTATTTTAATTGGATTTAACAAAATCTGAATCCGATATGATAAGCAATCTAGATTCAATTCATACATCCAAATCCCAAAAATTCAAATCCAAATCCAAGCTGATTTTATTGGATCTGATGTAGTCGAATTTCGGGCAGGTTTCTTTAGTTGCTTTCTTTATTTTCACAATTGCGTAAGTGGGACACATTTTTGTAATTTATGAAATAGAATTTGGGCTAAAATGACTAAAAGCACGTGTTGTATCATTTGGAATGAACTATCCACGTTAAATTTACCTTCCACGAGTAGCTCTTAAAAAGAATGAGTTGTTGCTTGATTATTAAGAGCACATGTGTTGTGCCGTTAATTAACTTTTTGGGTATTGAATGTAGTTACTTAGATGGACCGAAGCGAAGCAAAAATTAGTATTCATGTGAGGTGGAGATGACTTGGATGCTACTTCAGACATGGTTTGGTTAAACCTATGGGGACAATGATGTCAACAACCCAATTTAAAGAAATAATAACAAAATATTTTATTGTTTTATAATTAAAATACTAAAATGTCTTCAATTATCATTTGACTAGTAATAGTTGATTACCCATTGGCACTATAAATTTTAACATCAAATTATTAATACCCCAAATAACCAAACTGATGTTTGAGATAGAAGGAAAGAGATGTCTTAATATACATATTCACACATTTTTTATATTAATAAAAATAGATAGTGAGATTCCAAAGTCCTCAAAAAAGAGAAAAATAATAACATCTCCAATATTATTTTTTTCCCATTTGCTGCTCATCATTGCTTTTGGTTGTTCTAGCTTATGTTTTAATTTATCACCACCATATTTCCTCCATTGATGTCCCTGCATATTTTAAGTACGAATACCATTGTCACATTGTTAACGTTATTATCCTTGTCATTTGTTACAATCATGTGCATTATGTCACAGAAGTAGCAACAATTGTGATTATCATCAATGCATAAATGCATTGATATTTGATGACGAAGGCAGTACCATCCATTCACATTTATGTATCTCGTTGATTCTGAGGACTATATCCTAATTTGCCGAGAGTTGTTATGCTCACGATTTTATACATTTTGATTCAAGAAGTCGTATTTCGACAAAGTGCAGAAAGATCAAATTTGGTTGCTAATTTTTTGAATAGGTGTCACTTTACTTCTGAAGATTAAATAGTTCATTTTTTCTCAAATTAAAGAAAATAGAATCTATCATCCATTCCTCAAATTTGTTTCCAAGTTTGGCTGCCTTTACAACTGTGAAGAGATCGTTTATCTTCATGTTTTATTTTGGTACATTTTTCTATACAATCAGGCTAAGCAACCAGGTTGAGGAGTACATCCACATATCCAACTGAATCAATGGCCTTGATTCTCACGTGAGGTCCGTTTAACTAAAAAAAGAAAAACAAAAAATATATATATATATTATTTGCGATTAGACCCAATGATGCAAGATGGAAACGAACGAGAAACGAGAGATGCAATTTTGCATCATCACACACAACGTCATTTATTAGAATGCATATAACTTTTGGCTTTTCAATTACCCTCGTGGACATGTTTTATGATAGAAGTTATGTTTTAAGCCGCCCTTTTAAGCTGCAACACCTAAAGTGAATAAGCAAAAGGTGACGAGCAAAAAATCTGCGAGAACCTTCATATTACACTTGTTGAATGAATTGAGAGAACCCAAAAATTTTGTTCAACTTTAGTTCTCTAACTCAAACACTTTTCTACATTTGAAACATATATCCTTCTGCAACTATGCTTATATAGGTTTTATGAATTGCATATACATTAATAGATAAAAAATTTGTGATTTTTTAAGTATGACCAAGTAAGAGTTAGTCATGGCTTTTTTGTTGCAAACAAATTAAGGAAGGATGGGTTTGAAGGTCCTACACATTATATATACTTGTATTATCCATGAAGAGCATGTCTTAGATTGTTTCTTCAAGAAGAGCCATATGGCAGTAAATTGTAATTTACCAAGACCCAGTCCAATGAGTTATCAAATTGAATTGGATATTAGTTGAGTTTTCCAATTTTAGTTGACTTATTTCTTATTATTTATGCAACCGGTTAAACAGATGAAGAACAAAAGAGTTGGGGACTCCATTTGATTCCTACAAAATCAATATCTACCATTTACTTTGGAGGTTACAGTGATAGTGTGGGAAAATTTTGTCCTGGTTTTTACAGTCATTATGCTAGAAATTACCATTGTAGAGTGGTTGTGAATTTTGAAATACTTTCATTTTAAAATGGGTAACAGTTGCAATAAAATTGGAAAAACACATGGATTCAAGCTTCCATAGGCTCGAAAATCATCTATATGACCATTTATATTAGTTTCGTCGGAAGAAGAATTATTTTCTAACCAAATGCTTATGTTAGTACAAATCTATACATGTTTATGCTAGTACAAATTCTTGAACCAAAACATTCAGACTTCTAAGTCTATCAAAGCCTTTAGTCACACAACAATGTCTAAAGAACATGTCATGGTTATTCAAAAAGCATAGAACTTCAAAGTCTTACATTAAAAGCCTAAAATTAAGCAAGTACACCAAAACTAATTCATTAGCATCATTAATATTCAAATTTTCAAATAGATCAAATCATGGTGCTCTTAAGTATCTCAAAATAAGTTTGTATCTACTAATAAAATTGTCGTTGACGATGTGGATTCAAGTTGGACAAGTTTTGAGGCATTTCCACCAATTGGTCATGTTGTTGATTGAGTTCAAGAGTTTTGTAGTGCACCAAAGATGTTGAACCTACTTTTGAAGTAAAACGTGTTGCGATAGTAATTGCGTACACAAGCCCATCACTCCATTCTTCACCTTTGCCTTCAATTAAAAACAAATTATAATAAAAGTAAAAGTAAGACAAACAAGAAATTTAAATGGGGAGAGAAAAAGAAAGTACTTGAGGTATTAATTGAGTTTATTTTCTCAACCCAAAATCCATGTCATAGGAGAAACATCCTATATTTGGTATCTCCGAAAAAAGAATAAAAAAAATGACATATACAAATAATGCACCAAATGCTTTAGACACATTTTCCTAGGAAATGAAAACAAAAGGAAAAAAATGGATCTTCCTCAATCGAATCATGCCCCTCGTTTATTGAGTTTGGTTCAAGTCTCATAGAATAATAATATTCATTACCCTCCATCAAATCAACCTGAGTTTGAAAACATTTTGGACTATATAACATTATCAGAACTTAACTTAACATTAGAAAATTAACAAACCTACGATTGATATCATCCTACTTGTGAAGCCTACACAACAAAAAATAACAAATTAGTCTCTCTAACTTAATATGGTAAATTATTTGTCAAAAATACTCTTTATTGTACCTCTTCAATTCCATGTTGACCTTTTCATTTTCGTGGTTTTCGCTACTTCCCTTTGACGACTTGTTCAACCTTGGATTCCAACATCTTTTCACGTGGTTGACATTTATGAGAAACCACTATAGGGTCATGAATTTTCTCGCTTTATTTACCACTGGGCACTACAGTTGTCATTCCAAGAGGGGAAGAATCACATAGCTTCATATTCTTACTTTCTGAATCATCAAATGAATCCAACCTTTTACTTCTCTTGTAATAACTGGATGATTAGTCACCTAGTTACCAAGTTCATGGAAGGCATTGCACATCCTATCATAACGTTCATTTTCAACGTTTATGGTGCAGTCAGAGTATACAATCTTCACCTTCGTATGATACCTCTTCACATCCTTTTCTACATTCGAAGTATATTTCATAGGCAACTTCAAATGTTCTTTTTGAATTAATATTGTCAAGGAATGTCTGCATAAGATGCCCCTAAATTCAAATAACTGACAGAGTGCCAGTTACACTCGATGTCAACAACAACAAAATTTTCAAATAAAACATTGAAAGTGGCTCAATGATGAAATTTTCCTCTAAGTACGTGTCTTCTGCAACAACATATAACGACAATCATATGCGTATGTCCAACCAGTAATCGAAAGTGAAACCTTTCATTTAATTTCTTCTTGAAATTCCTTGAACTTTGATGTAGTGTAAGCAACCTGAAACTATTTCTCCAATGATAATTAGTAATGCGTGAAGTCTGACAGTCAAAAGAATTGAAATCTTTTTATTTTGCACCTTACTTCGTAGTGCATTTTCATATTGTTCAACAAAATGTTTCAAGGCAGTCTTTTAGTTTACATAACCATCAAAAAATGTGTTCATGCTTTCACTTATTTGAGACGACGACATTCTCGCCCCAGAAGTATCCTTCAAAAATGCGGTAACCAACGCATCTTTTCATTGTATAACCCATTCAAAAAAATCATATATATATGTTAGTATTAATCAAAATAATAAGATAAAAAATCATTCAAAGTTCATGTACAATGATGAATCATGGACTAGGAGGGCTTTAAAATTTAAGTGAATTATTAGACCTCAGGTTTCCAAACTCATGTGAATAGTTGATAAACTAAGGTTGTGTTTTGTTGCATGGAATCTTATACCATTGGAATCCATAAGGGACCACCTAAATCTAAGCTAATTTGAGGTTCACTCACTAACTCACCATTCGTTTTTGTGATCAATGGTGGGAATGGAAGTCCCATGAACATGAGAATCACATGCTTTGGGGGGGGGGGGGGGGGGGCAAGAAGTGTGATTTCATGTTCATGAGACTTCCATTCTCACCATTGATCACAAAATCTAATGGTGGATTTGTGAGTGAACCTCAAATTAGCATAAAATTAGGTGGTCCCCTCATGGACTCCCAAGGCATAGGATTTCTGCAACCAAACACACCCTAAAAGTTAATGTAGTTAACTTGTATACAATAATATAATCTACAAGTTAATGTTCCATCAAGGATAATATAAACTAAGACTACAACGATAGATACAATAGTATAAGATTATATATTACAAATATGGTGAAGAAGAATATAATACAATAACCAAGATAGAATGGTGGAGTGTGCTTGCAATTGGCCAAATTTTAAAATAAAAAGAAACCATGTTTATCAGGATTTGACATGCACTAAAAGAATACAAGGTCATTGACATTCAGAGAAACAGAGAGATGGTTTTAATTCCTTAATGGGGTTTATAATTCCTCTACAAGTGCAAGCTTAAAAAGGAAAATAAAAAATAAAAAATGTGCCCACCGCTGAAATCAACCACTGTGGGTGGGTGACCTAAAACCGCAGTATCTCGTCTCTTGTAGGTTGCTTAGTGAGTTGCTAATCGTAGATTACTATTTTTCCTTTTTCTTTTTTAGTTAAACTGACCTCACGTGAGAATCGAGGCCACCGATTTGGTTGGTGATGTGGATGTGCACCTCACATGAGAATTGAGGCCATCGATTTGGTTGGCATTTTTGTTTTCTATATGAGGCAGTTTGATACCAGCCATAATTTCATTGCATATTCACAATTGACGAAAGCAAAAATATCATCTTCCACTCCCTTATTACATTTTATGCATTGTGGGTCGATGTCACTATGAATTTTTTTTAATTTTATTTTAGGCATGTTGGTGATATTCTTATTACTACTGTTCATAAGTAAGTTTTTTTAGTATTCTTAAAACGCTTGATTTTTTTTCTGTTAGAGCTTCATATTTGCGGTTTAGCTTTTTCTTTTTGAAAAAAAAGTTTTATTATTATTATTATTATTATTATTATTATTATTATTATTATTATTATTATTATTATTATATTCAACGAAAATAATACTATGTTGTCTTTAATTGGAAGAAAAGGGGAGTTGCTACGTGTACCCAACTATTTGCCTCGATTGCATCGATTCTTTGTTGCACCGACATTTTGAGATGTTTCAACTTTGCTACACCAACTTAAAATATTTAACACCGACTTACCATTTTTTTATCAATTAAAACCATTTAATGGTGAAATTTTCTCGGTTAGGAGGGTTAGTTGGCTCTTGGACAAAAGACAATAGTAACTATTATCTGTAAAGCAAAAATATATTCACACATTCGTAAATTTTCAAATCTTCGTACAAACATCATAGAGACTAACCACCGCCTCGAGTTCTGTAAATATAGTAAACACAATGGTATTTTATTTATTTATTTTTAATTTTTTAAGAGTATACGTGGTTTTAAAGGGTCCTTGAACCTTAATAATGTTGTAGTTTATCTAAATAAGAAATACACATCAAAAGACTATTTGTTTGTCACATATACTCACATGAATACAATATTCATCAACCATAGAGGAGGAGTTGATAAAACTAATATATTAGATTCAAAAATTTTGCATTTAAAACCGGATTAAAAAAAAAGCATGCATCAAAAAGTTTACAATAGGAATTTTGCATACCACCAATAATCTTCTTTAGTGGGTAATAGATTAGTTTTGTTTTAGGGCTACCAAAACGTGGTTGGGTACTCCAAACAATTTTTAAAAGCTAAATTTGAAAAATAAAGATGGAAGCATCGAGCCAAACAGTCGGTACATATAACAACTCTCAAGAAAAAATTAAAAAAAAAAACCCATGCTACCGAAACTTATTCCACACCTTATTTGCTTTATCACTCTCGATTCTCTCTTTAGTAGAAGCTGAATTTATCCACCAACTCTATTTGAACATTCTCTCTATTCTCTATGTGATACCTTGTTGAATTTTACTTACAAAGTGAGTCATTCCCTTTGTATTTGCTATGCCTCAATTTTTTTTTTTTTTTTTTGGCCTCTATTGTGCCTTAAATGAAACACTTGTTTGTTTTTAGTAGTGTTTATAATGAGAAATGCTTATAGCACTTGGTTTTAGCAGATTTTCAATGAGAAAAATCTATACAAGTACTTCTATGTAGCAATTGTTTTCGTTTCAATGTTTATGTATTCGAGCAATTAATTTTTCACACAAAATTGATTTGTTGATTTTCTTTTTTTATAAGGTCCTTGAGATGTGTGCTCATGTATTTGGAAGTAGCATTAGGCCCATATTGGCCCTGTTCACTTTGTTTTACAAATACTAGGATGTAGACGTGATCTACGTGCATTTATATTTAGTATTTTTATTTTATTTTAAAAATTCAATAATCAAGTAAAAATTAAAAAATGTTAAAGAATATTACAGAGTAAAATATTGTAACCAGATATTACACTCACTCTTGTAAGAGCCTTTTATAGTTTATAGATAAATAGGGGACTTCAAATAAATTATATTAGGGACTTAGCTATAATTAATCATTGTTTGAGAGTAACTAGTTTTGATTGTAAAAAGAATGAAATGTGGAGGGCAAAATTGAAAATCCAACAGTTAGATTTAAGAGCCTACTTATAGTTTATAGATAATTAAGGGCTTCAAATAAATTATGTGAGGGGCTTAGGTATAATTAATCAATGTTTAAAAGGGGTTTGTTTTGATTATAAAAAGTATGAAATGTAGCGTGCAAAATGGAATTCCAAAAGTTAGATGTAAGAGCCTATTTATAGTTTTGGATAATTGGGGAACTTCAAATAAACTATTTTAGGAACTTAGGTATTATTAATCAACATTTGAGATGAGGCTAATTTTAATTGTAAAAAGTATGAATTTGGGAGGGCAAAATGAAAAATCCAAAATCAGGTTGTAGATAGTCATTGTTCATCCCACAGTTTTGTTGATAATAGTCCAGATTAGTAAGAATTGTTATGCTTAAAATTTTGATATAATATTATCTTATTCATAAATAAAACATGCCACTACGCTTCTCCTATTATTAGAGATTCTAGACTTTAGTGCATGAAACTCTTATTGGGGTGTCACTCCCACTCCAGAATCCTACTTTGGCAATTCAGGGGTAGAACCTTCTCAAATCCTGACTATGTGATTTACATAACCTTGCTCTCAACATTTAGATTTCCACTTCGATGATTAGAGAATTGATCTGTCTCAAATCTTGTCTCTCGCCTTAAGAATTTACGAAATGTTAATTGTACAAATTTGCATCATTTCATCAACATTTTCTTCTTCAATAAATTTTACAGTTTGTACATATAAAATTAACAAATATTTTTTACAATCCACTGATTGTCTTCTAAGTTATTGATCATAATAACTGACAAATAATATTGGCGATAAAAATTGATAAAACTTAACGGTTGAAGTTAAGAAAAAATTATAAGAGTAGATTTATAGCCATATCTGTAGTTTGTTATCTAAATAATAAAACAATTAATTATACTCCAATTTAGAATGGTGTTTGAGGTTGGAGATAAAAGACGGCTGGAATTTACCCAAATATAAAAATCTAATGGATCACATAGAACTTAAAGCACCAAAAGATAAGTTTGTAGATAAACATAGTTTATGGTTGAAATTCGTTTCATATAATGGTTGTGACTTAAAGTTAGCTTTTATGTCTTACCTTCAGTCAATCACCAATAAGAGTGCATGAGTTCGATTCACATACCCAACATTTTGATATATATTTATCTTGATATTTAAAGTAGAACAAACTTTAATTATTATGTTAAATTTTTAACGTGCCAATGGCATGAGGAATACCCTAGTCTATATTACAAATCAGAATGGTGTTTGAGATTGGAGATAAAATACAGTTGAGATCTATCAAAATATATGAATCTAACAGATCATATAGAACTTAAAGCACTAAAAGATAAGTTTCATCTAATGGTTGATATTTGTTTCATCTAATAGTCAGGACTTAAAGTTAGCATTTATGTCTTACCTTCAATCGATCCCCAATAAGAGTGCACATGTTCGATTCCCATACCCAACATTTTGATATTTGTTTATTTTTCTTCAATTGTTGATGGTGGTAATTAGGTATGTAAGTATGAAGGATGAAAACTTAAGGTTGATCATATTTTGACAAGTTTTAAACTTTTATCGTGCCAACGGCACGGAAAATACCCTAGTCTAATATTACAAATCAGGATGGTATCTGAGCTTGGAGATAGAAGACACTCATATTTACCTAGATATAAGAATCTAACGGATCACATAGAACTTAAAGCACCAAGAGTGTATGGGTTTGATTTTCATACCTAACATTTTGATATTTATTTATCTTGATATTTAAAGTAGACTAAACTCTATTTATCATGTTAAACATTTATCATGCCAATGACACGGGAAATACCTTGGAATCTTACAAATCAGAATGGTGTTCACTATTCATAAGGATTTGGAGATAAAAGAGAGCTAGGATTGAGAGTTGGAAAAATCTCGAGGGTTGACATTCATTCTCTATAATGGCACGTGTTGTAATTATAAAACATATAGAAGGGCAAAACAATGTAAAAATGGTGAAAAACAATTTATGGAATGTACATGTGGCAGAGAGAATTTTTTTTTTCTCAAAATTAAAATTGTCAAAACTATCTACTTAATTGTCGGATTTTAATAAAATTGATATTGTTGGAATGAATTTTTGAAGATTTTTCTAATGAAACCAATGATCATTACAAAAAATTAAGTTTTCAAGTTGAAGTATGAGTGAAGTGCCAACGACACAGAGAATACCCTAGACTCAGATTTTTTTTATATATAGAGACCGACTCTCCAAACATGAACATATTTTCAAGTTGAAGTTGAGCGGTGTGATGCTCCCTTTGTCACTTTCGCTCCGCGCTCCAGGTCTGTTGTCTAAGTGTTAAACAATATTTGTGTATATATAATATAAACACTCAGTTAATTTACATATTTTCAAGTTGAGCACTCTGACAATTCTCTGTTATCGCTCCCATTCCCGCTGTCGCTCCATGCTGTGGTGGCCAATTTAAATTTTGACTAATTATAATTCTAAAGTTTATAGTATATATTTTTAACATATAAGCGCACTTCAAATCTAATTGAATGCGAAAATGGGATGGTGGTGCAGGGAGGGGGGGGGGGGGGGGGGGTTGGTTGGTTTAAGTACATGATATTAAAAAAAGTTTGTGTGCGTGGAGTGCCAATGACACGAAGAATACCCTAGACTCATATTTGTTATATATAGAGACTATTCTCCAAACATGAACATATTTTCAAGTTGAAGTTGAGCATTGTGATGCTCCCTTTGTCACTTCCACTCCGCACTCCAGGTCTGTTGTCTAAGTGTTAAACAATATTTGTGTATATATAATATAAACACTCAGTTAATTTACATATTTTCAAGTTGAGCACTCTGACAGTTCTCTGTTATCGCTCCCATTCCCACTCTCCCTCCATGCTGTGGTGACTAAGAACGAGATTAACAATTACAAGTCTGTAACTTCATCAAAAATAAATATTAAATCACTTAACTAATCAATTCACTGAACACTGTTCTTTAAACCAGTGAATACTAAAAAAACGGGTAAGTAGATAACAAACGGCTTAGTCATTTTTTGTATATTCATTTTTTTACAAGATTTATATATTTGACATACAATGCGGCTATAGATACAAACACAAAAATCCCCGCTTGCTTTCCCAGAAAATAAAAAATAAAAAATAAAAGATGTATATTGCTCAAAGGATTTTGAATTCCAAATTGACATTTGTCCGTAAATAATTCCACCAACGATGATGGTTTTGGATTATTCCATATTTTAAAGCATCCACACCGGATCTTAATATGCCTGCATTTGTCATATCATCATCAAAGGCAGAATTTGGAGGGGGCAGTCAATATTACAAAGGCAAAATTGGAAACAAATGCAGGTGCTGCAGAAGATGTTTATGCGGGATCTACATGACACATTCTGCATTGTACGAAGTCACATAAACAAGCAACTATTTCTTGAACTCAAGGTAGGTTATGAGTTCACAATGCACATTTTCATTCATCGAGTATTAGTTCTATTTACATTTTACAGTTAGAATCCAGTGAACCACGCTGCCAAGCTGGGCACTAAGGAACAACGGAAAAAACTAAGATGGGATGCTAATTATCCCTTACCTTGAGTTTGACATCAGAGAGGGGACTAAGTTGCTTCTTAGGACTTGTAGGAAGAGTGCTGAACTTTTGAAACAAAATCTTACAACAGGGGAGAAACACCACATACAGCATGCCCAAGATGAAAGGTGCTGCAACCACCACCCTACCAACTGCAGAAATTGCACAAGTTCAGATAGACATATTCAACCCAAATATTCAGAAGAAAGAGTATAAATGTGTACTGACCGCATGGAGAATGCTGTAGAGGACTTCACTTGATGCTTGGCCTGTCAACACTTCTTTCAGTGCATCAGAGGTTAATGGGAAATGAGGGCCGCCAGAAAGGAACTCACCAAAGTGCAAAAAGGAGATCACCAGGCTACACAGCAGAAAATAGAATGGAAAAGTAAGATGGATAAAAGGTAAAAGTGCAGCTTATAGACTGTGTTGTTTGGCTCTGACGAAGCATTGAATGAAAATTCTATGGCACCGTCCACATGTTACATGAAAATAATAACAGGAGAACCAGGAAGGGAGAGCTTTCCCCCCTTTTCCGCCTGACTCTTTGGTCTTAAGAATGCTGGTTTTAAGAATGAGTGTTGAAATGATAATTGATACGACAAAAGGACAACAAACTTAATTTCATGTCTTAGTCTGAGATCGAGAAACGCATATGTTATTTTAACAATGCCTTACTCGAATGAAATTGGCTGATATTATGACAATACTTGGTAGTATAGATATCAGTATGGGAGAAGTTGATCATTGAAGTGTACCTCACTTCAGTACTTACAGGGGATATCACATAATATTTCAAATATGCAACCTTGGAAAGTCGACCACTCAATGGGCTGTAGGTTGAGATATCCTAGTAACATCAACCACCAGGCAAAATGGTCAATGAATTAGTTTCTATATGGATAAACCTATAACTTGAATGCCCAAGATAGAAAACTCAAGTAAAATGCTACTTCCGGACAAAAGTAACTTAAGAGTGTGTTTGGTGATAGAATCTCATTCCATGGGGCATGTAGGGGGGCGAAGGAGGAGTAGGTAGGAGGAGACTAGAAAGGAAGAGAAAAGAAGAAGACACTCCAACTTCCATGTATGTGAAAATCACATAGAATGCAATTCCCATGTTTCATTAGATACATAATGTGATTTCTATATTTTTGAAAAGAACTTGTAGAATCTTATGATTCACCATGATAACACACTTAAAAAAAACAACTTTGGGGGTATGTTTCTTAGACAAAATCTTATTCCATGGACTCCAATCCATCTTAAAGGTTTTTCAAGAGAGTTATCATAGCGAACCATAAACCATAAGTTTTTTTTTTCTTTGAAAATACATAAATCACATTCTCATGAAATATGGGAGAATTGGATTCTTTAGGGGAGCAAAGAATGTGATTCCCACATACATGGAATTTGGAGGTCATATTTTTCTTTTTCTTTCCTATCCACTCTCCATTCAAATGAAATGATATTCCATCAACCTACACACCCTTCCCATGGCATAAGATTCCATCAACCAAAAACACCCTGAGATGGATTAATTTCATGAAATATGATTCAGTGCAACCAAATACACCCTTAAGAGTTAAAACAACAATATTCTCGAGCATTAGAGTCCTTGAACCTCGCCTAGCCTAGCTGACACCTGAATGCAGCATTTTAAAAGGTATTTTTCAATATGCGTACGAGTCGAGACAATGTGTACTAAAACCGTATGGGAAATTCTAGCTGGCCTGGGTCAGCGCCTGGGTGGCCGCCTGGGAGGCTCCTTGGCATGTGCCAAGGAGGGTGTCTTGCACATGCCTAAAGTTTCAAAAAAAAAAAAAAAAAAAAAGCGGGAAACTAAAATTTGAATTTCATTACTGAAATTTAAGAGGGAGGGAGGGCTCAAAACACAAATTTGATTTCAAGACATTCATTATGTAATGCAGTTGTAAATACTCATGGACTCCATCAGAAGTCGAAGAAGTAGAGGGGGCTTCATTGCTCTTAGCTGCTGATGTAATCTATAGTGATGACCTGACTGATGCATTGTTCAATACTCTACAGAGCTTAATGTCAATAGGCACCAAGAAGGTAAGAATCAACACTGTAGGTTTTATGTGTAGAATATTTGAGTGGAAAGAGGCATCTTTTTCCTCTAGAGCAGGGCTTGCAGAATATGCCCTTCCTCTGTGTGATGTATCATATGCATTTGGGATTGGAAAGTGGAATGACTTGTGGACCGATTCTTGTTTCAGGTGTTGTTCTTGGCTTTGGAAAAGAGATACAACTTCAGTCTTAGTGATTTTGATATTGTTGCGAATGGGTATTCTCATTTTCGAAGTTACTTGAAGGGTACACAGTATATTTTCATAAAGAATATCTTTTTTGAAGTTTTTAACAAGTTGCTTTTTTGAATCCTATGTCCTTTGGTTATGGTGCAGAATGCTACCAGCTGGGGAATGGATCATCCCCATGTTTTGTTGGCAACCAAATTGATATCACAGAAATTCCACAGTATGTGAGGGAGTATGATCGAGAATACAATGTAGACAGAACAGAACAAAAGCTGCAAATGGAAAGTAGACAGAGTATATGATGAGGAGATGCCATTGCATATTGGTGGTGCCGTTATTAATACATTCCACTGTCAGCACCTAGGGTAGAGTTCCAAACTCAAATTTACTTCAGCGTGTCATTCATGCGACAATACCCTAGAAGGTAACTAATGCATCAAGGCGACAGCAGCTTCTTGCACCAAAGGCCTTGTAATGTGCACAAAGTGCTCTGCCTTCTCTGTTCTGTGTTGTGTTTGTAGTTGTTGTTCTGTGAATGGTTTGTGATTTCATGACAATGTTAGCTGTAACCAGTAAATGATTATGTATAGATCACTATGCCAGTTGTGGTACTTCACTTTGTAGAATGCAAAATTTTTTGGTTCTGATTACTATTCCTTAGTGATGCTGCTAAATCTTTTGAAGTTTTGATTTATATGAATCTCAGAGGAGTGAAACAATTGAAAAGAGGATATTGTGTGGACCAAGTACACAATTTGTAGTTTCTTCATTTACTTGGTTGAAGAACCTAGTTGTTATGAGTTCATTGTGTATAAACTTTCTTCAACATAAAACATCTTCTACAGCCATCCATTTGGCCATATTATATACTTTTGAAAATACCCTTTTTTTTCAGCATATAAAGCATATTCGATTATGTTATGAATTTTGATAAATCTGCCTTAACCATGAAGGAAGATGAGCATGACTATCCATCGTGTGTTCATATTAAAAGGTAAAACATGTATATTATAAATTAGAAAATAATAAAATAAAAGAAGGTGCACCAAACACAAGCCTTTAAACTCTCATTTTCTTGAGTGTTTACCCTGTACTTGAGGTTTTCTTATTAGTAGTTGCAACAGAATTTGCAAATCTCGTTTTTAAATGAATTATTTCTCAATGGTTAGGTACAACTTCTGTTGAAGATCCAAAGCCAAAAATATTAGATAACAAATACTTGATGCATGAAGCAATTGCATAAACATAAAATACTGACAACTTGGTCAAATGCTTAAAACATGGATTAAAATGACCGTTATATTAGTAAAACAGTTCAGATGTCTTCATCACGGTGGTGAGGTTTGGTTGAGACAACGGAAAAATAATAGAAGAATTTCCACTGCCTAATCTAAAGATGTTGCAGTCTGAAACATTGCGGTGAAAAACAAAACATTAAAACCATCACTCTGGATGTAACAGTGACCCTAATATGGGTGATTGCATTTTGTAAGAGAAATACAGTTTACAGGGATATGCTATTACATTGATCAGAAGTTAATCAGTTGGTCTGTCTGGTATATACTTGATTTGCCAAATTTCTACATTGTATTCTCGATCATACTCCCTCACATACTGTGGAATTTCTGTGATATCAATTTGGTTGCCAACAAAACATGGGGATGATCCATTCCCCAGCTGGTAGCATTCTGCACCATAACCAAAGGACATAGGATTCAAAAAAGCAACTTGTTAAAAACTTCAAAAAAGATATTCTTTATGAAAATATACTGTGTACCCTTCAAGTAACTTCGAAAATGAGAATACCCATTCGCAACAATATCAAAATCACTAAGACTGAAGTTGTATCTCTTTTCCAAAGCCAAGAACAACACCTGAAACAAGAATCGGTCCACAAGTCATTCCACTTTCCAATCCCAAATGCATATGATACATCACACAGAGGAAGGGCATATTCTGCAAGCCCTGCTCTAGGGGAAAAAGATGCCTCTTTCCACTCAAATATTCTACACATAAAACCTACAGTGTTGATTCTTACCTTCTTGGTGCCTATTGACATTAAGCTCTGTAGAGTATTGAACATATAGATTACATCAGCAGCTAAGAGCAATGAAGCCCCCTCTACTTCTTCGACTTCTGATGGAGTCCATGAGTATTTACAACTGCATTACATAATGAATGTCTTGAAATCAAATTTGTGTTTTGAGCCCTCCCTCCCTCTTAAATTTCAGTAATGAAATTCAAATTTCAGTTTCCCGCTTTTTTTTTTTTTTTTTTTGAAACTTTAGGCATGTGCAAGACACCCTCCTTGGCACATGCCAAGGAGCCTCCCAGGCGGCCACCCAGGCGCTGACCCAGGCCAGCTAGAATTTCCCAAACCGTATTAAAGCGTATGCAATGGCGAGTGTGAATCGTGTGATCGAGTCAATGTGTACGAGTCGAGGAGTAACGAGGCAGACGAGTTTATCTTCAAATCAATTTTAAATCAAATCACGATCTGCTTCAATTATCCAATGATTGGATGGAATTCCCCAAAAGAGATTTGATAAACCTAATTGGATTTCGATGCTCACGATCTATGCGACAGAATAGAAGAAGAAAAACCTGGTTGTTGCTAACCTGCTGCTCTGTCGTTGATGAGGCTATTGTGCAAGCTGCGACAGAATAGAGAAGAGGAGAAGAAGAACAATCTGGTTGTTGCAGGGCTCTTGCTCTGTCATAGACGAGGCTGCTGTTGGTAGAAGGGAAACATACTCAACAAGGCACAAGCGTAGAATTGGTAAACTTGTCAATACTTATTATTTTTCTTGCTCACTAAGTATGTTTCTTTCAATCACTAACTTATAGCTAATTGGTGGATGACTTATGGAGATGGAATACATAAATTGATGCACTTTGCAATTAGAGTATTAAGCCTTGCTTATTCATCATCGGTATGTGAGCGGAATTGGTCAACCTTTAACCATGTAAGTAATAATTACTTGCAATTGTTATTGTGTTAATAATTTGCATTTCAATTTAAAGGTTGTTACATGTTTGATAGGTGCAACAATGATTGCCTTGTTACACCCAATCTGTTTCTTTTCTTTGTATGCACCTACCAAACATGTAACAACCTATAAGTTGAAATGCAAATTATTAACACAATAACCATTGAAAGTAATTATTACTTACATGGTTAAAGGTTGACCAATTCCACTCACATGCCGATGATGAACAAGTAAGGCTTAACACTCTAATTGCAAAGTGCGTCAACTCAAGTATGTCATCTCCATAAGCCATCTACCAATTAGCTATAAGTAGTTATTCAAAAGGAGCAAGAAAGATAATCTTCAAAATCAAAATATAACACAAGTATTGACAAAGTTTTACTAGTACTATGCTTGTGCCTTGTTGAGTTTGCTTCATTTCTACCAAATAATCTTTTTTTTCCTCGAAAACAATCTATTTGCAAATGCACATTGTCCTTATCTGTATCACTTGGAAGCAACATATCCATGAAATTATAAGGTCCTTGCTTAATCTCAAAATGAGTGGAGAATCCATGATTAAACTGAATTTACAGGTTGAGAAAATAAGTTGCAACATGGAGGTCCTTATGCAGTTGGGTATCCCACCTCTTATCAATCATATCCCATATTTCCATGCACGTGGCCAATTTATTGTCGAAACTCTTTGCAATCTCCTTTTTTGCTTTATTCATTACATTATACAAAAAACCCATAGCAGAAGTTTTCTCTGAATCCACTATCATCAAGACATGAAGTAAATGCTCTGTAGCATTCAAGGAGTAGGTAACACCAAGTCAAAATTTATTGTCCCTCAATACTATTTTTCTCATGGTCTTTCCTTCAGCTTGCTTAGCATATTGTCCATGCCCACTTGCTAGATGCAAACATTACCTCCAACTTTTGTCTATTAATACTTTAAATAGTCAAATATCTTGTGCCAAACCTACATTTAAAGGTCATAAACATATTAATATTATTAAAGACTTAAAATACAAAATATATATTACTAATTTACCTACTAGGTGTTGAGAAATCTAATTTATCCTCGTGTAACTCCTCATCAAAGCAAGTACCCAACCATGGTTGTATATGTAATTGCTAGCTCTCTAAGCTTTGTTATAAGCATTGGCAAGTGTAGGCAAGCTAAATAAGTCCCCAAGCATCAAATCTATGCAATGTGCTGCACATAGTTTCTAATATAAATGTTTCCCCCTCTCCATTAACTTCTTTTCAGCAGCTTTGTACTTACTTGCATTATCAGTAACTTGTACCACATTCTCCTCTCTCACCTCCTCAACAACATCATCAAGAAGCTCAAACAATGTATTTGAATCCTTTACAATATTTGAGGCATCTACACTTTTAAGAAACACAGTTCCTTCAGAATTATCCACAAGAAAATGAATGAGTTGGTAACCCCTCATGTCTTTCCAACAACCAAACATGATTGTAATTCTCATGTGAGGCCGTGTATTTTTCATATCTTTGATTATCACATTGGTTGCCTCCAATTCCTCCTTGAGGATCCAAGTCCTTAGCTCATGTGCCAATGGTAGTTTCACACAATATCCATTATTGTGAGTTGCATATTTCGAAACTGATAACGAATGCTTGCAAAAGAAGGGCTACTTACAACATTGAATGGAATGTAATTCTCAAAAAAGAAACATCCAATGTATAGACAAACTGATTGTGGTCTCACTTATTGTGAGGTATACTTGGATCCATGCCATCATTAGTAGGAGTTCCCACCAAAAATCTATCCATCGGCCCCCTAACTATGCCATCTGAGTATGGGGTGGATCTATGACCACTACTAGGACCGATGACGACGAGAATAGAAGTTACTTCTTGATTCATGTTTTCTTGATAGTATGAACCCTTGTTAATTAGAAACTCGGTATCATCTTTTAATTTCCTTTTGTCTTTCACCAACCTCAAGTAAAGTCTTTACTTCTCGGTAGATTTCATCCGTTACACTAGGACAAGTTCGTCCATCCTTATGCGTCTTTGCTAGATGATTCTTCAATCTATGCACTCCCCCTTGAGCTTTTGACCACAATACTTGCATTGCACGTAGATAATCCCTTCCCTAAGACCTTTTACCTTAACAACATTCTTCCAACATGGGTCCTTGCCTCCATCATTCATAGTCATTATGCAGTCCTATCTTAAAAAACAAACATGAAAATAAACAAAAACATAATAAATAAATGAGTTATGTATTAAGAAAAATAAACACTTCATGTTCAAATCCAAAGTCAATGTATTGTTCATGAAAATACAATTGAAGCATACATTAAGTATCATTTATTATTAGCTTAATATGGTATTACAAATTCTCTTTTATACAATTTATTGTTTATACATTTTTTTTTTGTCTCGATACAACTTTGTCTTTGATAACTGAAGCCTTGAAGGCCAACCATTCAAGGACAATATGCAAGTTGACACATATCAATGACTTGACAGTTGAACTTGTAGTTCCACTACTACATTCTAGAAGAAGAGAAGTCAACACAATCCTACTTTTACCTTCTCACAAAGCAGATATGAGTTGCAGCAGGTAAAAGTAGATATGAGTTACAGCAAAAGCATCAAAACCCAATTTACAGTTATCCAATATGTTTTGGGGAATTCCATCCAATTGTTGGGTTATAAGGAGATCTAAACCGGATCTAGATTTGATTTAAAATTGATTTGAAGATAAATCATCTGCCTCATTACTCCTTGCCTCGTTACTTATTGATGCGTACACATCGACTTGTACGAGTCACACATCTGACTCGATCGCACTATTTACACCCGCAAATGCATACACTTAAACACGTTTTTTGTGCACATCGCCTTGACTAGTATGCATCGACCGCATTGAAAAACGCCTTTTAAAACAATGCCTAAATGTAAAAAAAAATAATAATAATAATAATTAAAAAAAAAAGGATTTTGCCTTTTGTCAAGGGTGCTAGGCGCCCAGGACAGGCACATTGCCTCACCTTGCCTAGTGCATGGGACTACATAGATGGCAGTATCATTTTCATAGCAACATTTAGAGGCAAACTAGAAAACATTTTGAGTTGTGATGAGTTCAAACATTAATTTACCTCAATTCTATTGGAGTCGCAATGAAGTTTTAGTAAGCATCATACTTGGAGGGTGACAAAGTGATCCTAACAGTGCAGTAGCCACCCCACAAAGAAACACCGTTACAAAGATGGTATCAATTCAAAACTATTGTTGATAAAATGAAAAGAAATTTGTATCCTATCTAGTTCTCAATAAGTATTTGTTTATTGGGAAAGATAAAACATTGATAAGAGTCAAGTCGAACAACAGTTTGAGCTTTTGAGGACTTGTGTCATCCATACGACAAAATAAGTGTCAGAATGACATCTTTTAAATAGTCTCATAAACCAAACTGGATTCGCTGGTCCAATGGCATTCAACCAGTGTTGAGATTCTAATGAGATTCTAACTGTTTGGGCCAATAACTAAATTTCATTCTTTCAGATGTGAAACTCATAAAAAGTGTGTTTTACCAACATTCCTAGAGTTTATGATCATCAAATTCAGGTTTTGCACTTTATATTGGTGTTTTATGTCAAGAAGTTGATCACAATTCCGTGTTGTTTCAAGGAAATCATATGGTCGAGTGAGGTTTCGACATACTCTAAAACAACTTTGGCTGCAACACTGGAGTGATATGTGGAACACCAAAGCAAAGCGTGTCTGAAGCTTAGTCCAAGTAAGATTTTAAGGAGAAGAGAAAATTTAGGGGGAAGCTGGGGATAGCTTAGGACTCCCCTTCTAAAGGCAACAACCCTCACAGTGACTAGTTGTACACTTCCCTTTCTTTCTTTTTAGAAAAAGTATTAGTATTACAAATTGCTCACAAAGTTTGTGATCCTACATACACGACTTTGAATCAATAAATAAGCATTGAGATTCTTTCACGTCATCTTATCAAGCAATAGTGACATTTATGACCATTCAATAGTTGGATAGAGTGAAACAACTTGATCTACTTGGTTTTGCATAGGATTTTAGTGGGCCAGGATTCATTTCTGGGAAGAAGCTACATTTTTTAGCTACTCAAGAAGACGAGACCAACACAAGAAACAACAAATCAATCGGGTTTTTATTAAGAAACTAATGGTCACTATACAAAATCTCAAGTTGCAAAGTTCCATATCGAAAAATGGAGAAATGTTTAGCATCTATTGTAGGAGGCATTGCTTTCCTCCATAAGCATCATCTTCGTTGTAACATGGATCCCTAAGAACATAGGAAATGCTTCCTCGATATTTCCATATGGGAACTAGGAAATGACAAGCATTAACTATGAGATGATTCACTTCCTAAGCCCACAGTCTAGTTTTAGTGAGCCTGCAAGTATCAACTATGCAATATTTCCCTAATCAGGATTACCGTGAGATGTGTGCCTTGAGTAGGCTGCAACAAGGAGGAATGAACAATACCTAGGTCGGGTTTTTGGTTGGTCATTAATGTAATTGTGTTTCTTTTAGTAATAGTATTATTAGTTCTATTGTAATAAGGATCTCTTTAGTATCAGTCCAATTAAAATTTAGTTTAGGATTTGTTTATTGTCAGAAAAGTTAGGTCAATTATAAATAAGAGCTTAAGTTGTTCATTATCATTAGGTTTTGATTTAATAAAAGTTTTATTTTGTTTATCAGTTCTATTGTCAATTTATTTGCTTTCAATTGTCCTATTGTTTTCAACTCCGTTTATTTACAAGTTCAATTCTATCAAATGGTATCAAAGTCGAACGAATCTTAGAATCTTATTGTTTTGTTCGATTTGAAAAAAATAAGTTCGAAATTGAAAATCATTGAAGATTCGATAAGTTGAACCGAAATGAAAGAGTATATGAAAAAATGACAGAGATGGAGAAGGCAATAGCGAAAATGGAAAAAAATGCTTATACAATTGATGGCGGCGCATCAGAGAACCACGACCATCACAATCGACGGCAACAACAGTCCTCCTCTGCCTCCCTCATCTGTTCCAGTCGACCACAAAACCTTTGTTCCACCTCAGGTTGCCACCACTGTCGAACAAAACCCCTTTACCACCACCAACGACCCTCAACTTCCATCTCAGCCGCCAACACCGTCGAACAACTCACTCATCTCCTTCCACAATCCCCAAGTCACTAACCGACAAACCTCATTGGTCGACACCCAACCCTCAAACCGTCTAATCATACTCCCATAGGTCGATTGCACACTTTCCGCCTCCCCAGCATTGGTAGATCGACTTCTTCCCCCCCTCGGCCTCCATGGAAACCCCTCACTCCTCCATCGTAGCCCCTTCTTTCGTCGACGACGACCTCCCCCACATTTCCCCATGTTTCTGTCAAATTGGGGAAGAAGAAAGCTCCATTTTCAATCAAGTCCCTGCTAAAGTTTTTATTCCAGACAACCATTTTTCACTTGAGCCTTGGACTCCTATGGCTATTTGCCCCCATAGGTTCTATCAGTAACACCACATGCTAAGGATCAAGATACTTGCAGCCGACTTACTGGACCTGTCCCACCACGAACTACTGGTTCTAATGACTAGCTTATTCACCACCACGGGTTGGATAAGGTCACACCACAGAACAGAGTTTATGATCAAATTTGGGTCAATTTTATGAAAATTTTTGGACAAGTTTGCGCATGATGTCTAATTCATGAATTGGATTTCCTTTGTGACATTCAAATATTATTTTTTGAAGCGAAGTTTTGATTTGATTGTTCATGATGCAAGTAATTACAAATGGAAAGTTCGAGGTCGTCTTTTGTTCGTACACTTCACCTTGTGTTCTTTCAATGGTTGTTTGTGTTCCTTGAACAATTGTGGCTTCAAGCTCTAGGTCGAGTTTCTTCAACCCAGGGAGATTGATGTAATTGGTTTCTTTTAGTAATAGGGTTATTAGTTATATTGTTACAAGGACCTTATTAGTAATACTCAAATTAGAGCATTAGTTTCCTATTAAGTTTAGGATTTTTTTTTTTTTTTTTGTTATAGAAGCTATGTTAGTTATAAATAGGAATGTAGGTTGTTCATTATAATTAGGTTTTTGATTGAATAAAAGTTTTATTTCATTTATCAATTTTTTATTGTCAATTTATTTGCTTTCAATTATTGCATTGTATTCAATTCCGTTTATTTACAAGTTCAATTCTATCAGTCATGCTCATCTATTTTCCTAAACCAATAGTTTTGGATTGGCCGTGGGAAACTGAGTGAGTCAGCCCAAACCAACTCGAACCTGAACTAGGTAAATACATTCAATATGCTCAATTCATGCCCTCAATTTGTTTAATAATCATACATGTTGTCATCATAGTATTTTTAGGAGTTCACCAAAGAGCATGATCACAATTTGAAGTAAAAGCTGGAATCATCACAGTCCTACAAACCATAATACCCAAGATTGTTGGCGCGCCAGGCATGTGCGCACCTTGGTCCACTATACATAGCAACGATATTATCTATAACTTAAACACCACCATATTGGGCCGTTACTATTAGGGAGTGGACAACTTCTTATATTCTTAGATGACAACTCCACCTTAGTTGATGTGGGACTATTCAAGCTAGCTTCATCCCAACAATCTTTACCTTGGCGCGAATTGTCACATCTTACAATCCATCCAATCTTCAACTATCTTGAGGAACACTGAACTGATCTTCAACCATCTCTAGGAACCACAGATCTTCAACCGGATCAGCTGAACCATCGGCTCTGATACCACTGTTGGCGCGCTAGGCACCAACTTCATCCTAACAATCTCTACCTTGGCGCGAATTGTCACATCTTACAATCCATCCGATCTTCAACTATCTCGAGGAACACCGAATTGATCTTCAACCATCTCAAGGAACCATAGCCGAACCATCGGCTCTGATACCACTGTTGGCGCGCTAGGCACATATGCGCTATACATAGCAACGATATTGTCCCCAACTTAAACACCACCCCAATCATGGGCTATATGATGTGGGGTTTTATCTTAAAAGGTCTCGTTACTATTAGGGAGTGGACAACTCCTTATATTCTTAGATGACAACTCCACCTTAGTTGATGTGGGACTATTCAAGCCAGCTCCATCCCAACAATATCCGCTTTTGGCGCGAATGGTCACATATCCTACAATCCATCAGCCCATTCCGCAACATCTCGAAGTACACCTCCTCGAGTGTCTTGCGCAACCACAATCCTGAGAGTAGTACTCGGTGTACGGGCTCAAGTATTCACGACGTTGTTGACTCCACCTAGTGGCAATCACCGCACTAACTCCACCTTGTCTAGACATGTGGGATACTCCATCTTGGGATGGATCTGGAGTCTAATTTGGATCATTCATTTGGCGGACCGCGCACCTACGATGCTCACCTGGCTCACTACCTTGCGCCTGATCCCTTAAATAATGTGCCGCCTACACCTCCACCTCGCCTAGTCCCTGTCAAACCGAACCATCGGCTCTGATGCCACATGCACATCCACCTCGTCAGGTCCCTGTTGAACCAAACCATCGACTCTGATACCACTTGTTGGTGTGCACCTAGGTGGTGTGGGATTTTCTCCAAAAGGCCTCGTTACTATTAGGGAGTGGACAACTTCTTATATTCTTAGATGACAACTCCACCTTACACTACAACACAAGTGCTTATTAATAGCACATGCACATAACATTTTTTAGACTTGTGCTGTCAAAAACCAAGTTTAATTTCGTTACCTTTTTAAAACGCTAAGGAAAATAGTGAGCGGGAGAGTGAAAATTCTACCGCGCATTTTTGAGGCGCTTTCATCTCCTCCCTCAAACGCAAATCTCCCTCACAAACGCAACGCAGCTCTCCCTTACAAACGCAGCTCTCCCACCTTGCCTCTCCTCTCGCCGTCACCTTGCCTCGCCTGATCTCTTTCGCTCTATGTTGCATCGCCTGATCTCTCTCGCTCTCTATCACTTCGTTGCTTCGCCTCCACTTCACTCTGCCTTTGCTACTCACTACTCATTCACTATTTCGTCTTCTTCATCTTGCACAAATTAGGGTTTCTGATTAAAGAATCTTTGTATACTTCCATCCCAGATTGAAGCTCTCTGTAAGTTGGATTCTGTCATTGCATTTCATTTTTGAGTTTGTTGAATAATTTATTGAGATGTTGATTTTTGGGTCTCTTTAAATACTGAAAAAGTGTTTGTATATTCAGAGACAAAGAGAGCAAATAGATTTTAGTGTCTCTCCATCGACGAAGAAATACCAAGTTTCTCTCCAGCGGTTTTTGAGTCATCTAGAGGCAATTTTGAGGTACGAATGTTGATTTCATCTTCTTCTAATGATTTTTAGTGTGAGATTGGTGGTTGTTTATGTTTGATGTCATTTGTGTTTGTTGAATCTGTGAGATTGGTGGTTGTTTGGTTCCCATCTAGTTTGCTTTGTTCTGATATGTGATTGTTATTGTCCCTTCTCTGATTTTTGTTTAGATGAACATCATTTTTTGTGTTTTAGGTTTTTCGGATTTTGTTTTTAGGGATTTTTTGCTTTTGATGATGAGTTTCTGCCTTTTATTGGTGTTGATGGAGTAGTAGTCAGGATGAAGTTCTGATTTGGGTCTCGTTCAGTCCAGTTCTAAATTTTTGTGTGTGTTTTTTTTTCTTCTTCAGATTGTAAGGGGTGCTTTGTGATTTTACCAGAAGAAGGGAGATTGGGTTTTTAATTGGGCTTGTATTGAATTTTGTGTTTTTTTTTTTTGCTTTAGATTGTAAATTCATTTTTTCTCTGAATAATCTCAAATAACCAATTGGTTGACATGTTCAATTTATTGTTGCTATTTTTTTCCCGACCTTAATCACTTGATGATAAGGGGTACTTGTCGAAATGTGATGAAGAATTGACCACATTTCGTTCTGACTAGTAAAAAAAGACACTTTACATAGTCCGATTTCATATGCCCCGTGTTTAAAATTAAGTTCGTTTTAGATCATTACTCAGAAGTCAGAACAAACACTGACTAAGCATTTTTCTGTGAAGCACTTAATAGTAAGCGCATCTCTGATCCATTAAAAACCTATGTTGCTGATTAAAAGTAGATAAGATAAACACCCAACTTAAAGAAGCCTACTTATGATAGATCGTATTGATAGTCGAGTAATCTCCTATGTTCTAGTGATCGATTTATGTTAGATCGTATTGATTTTGTGTTTCTATTGGATATTTGAATATCAAAATTTGTTTTATTGCGTTTTTTCTTCCATCATTTCGCGTGTTTTGAGTTTGTGTAGTTTGAGTATGGAAAGGTGAGATCTTTAGCCGAATTGAAGGTCATTTCAGAGGAGATTTGATTTGATGGAACATTTGATAAAAATGATTGGTTGAGATCCGATTTTCTGTGTTGTTGTTAACCAACTTTGCATGTATTGTTTTTGTTAATGGATGGCTTTGAAATCATTGAAATCCGAAAAGAGGATGAAAAGATATCTATTGTGACGCTTGATTCCTTGCTTTGCATTTGAGGAAAGCAGAGGATATACTTGTGTGGTTTTCATCTTTCTGTGCCCGGTTTTATTTCTCATTTATCATCTCTCTGCACTTTGCAGCTCTTGTCTCTCGGTGCCGATTTACTTGGTCGATCTATTCTTTCCAAAGGTTTGCGTTTTCAATCTGTCCGGAGCGCCCAAATTGTCAAGGTATTGGATTGGTCCTTTCCTTTTAATTTTTATCGATTCTATGGAGTTATGTATGTGGGCATTGCGTATTGATAATTGTACT
Source organism: Berberis vulgaris (assembly GCA_963556465.1). Classification (NCBI taxonomy): domain Eukaryota; kingdom Viridiplantae; phylum Streptophyta; class Magnoliopsida; order Ranunculales; family Berberidaceae; genus Berberis; species Berberis vulgaris. The sequence continues at coordinate 72,917,618 of OY747124.1, read as the reverse complement.
ATACTAGCATTAATATTCATTTGTTTGTCCTTCAAAATACTTCAATCTTTCAGTTACATAGTCTTTTATGCTAGCAATGCCCAAAAAATCAAAAGAAAAGTCCATGTTGTAGCATGCCCAACCTTCATTTTTCAAAATAGTTTGTTGTGGTTTCTCTCAAGTCTTAGCTCGGTTATATGGTTATGGATTGGAAAAACTGAATGGAAAAATAGGAGGAACGGGGTGCACATAAGTTATTTGTACCACGACTATAAATGTTGTAAAAGTGCTAAAAAGTGTCCACAATATGTCTGACTCGGTCAGAGGAAGCCCTCCACATTTAGACACGATCTCCTTGAATATTTGAATCTTGATACCAACCCACTTCATTTGCAAATGTAGACCAACAATGTTCATCAGGAAGAAATTCTGGATAATGTACGCGCTTCTCATTTGCTCCCATCTTTAATGCCACATCTTTATTCCTAGTTGTGACAATTACAAAACCACCAGTCCATGTTGAGGCAAAGCTGATTTGAAGCTATTCCACCATGATTGTTCATCAATTCCCCACACATCATCTAAGATAACCAAGTACCTTTTCTCGGATAACTCGTTTTTTATTTTCCACAACACATCACGGGGACTCATGTGTGTTGAGTCTGTTCTGGCATTCAGTTTTCTCAACACATATTTAAGGGACTCTTCTAACTTGAAATTCCGAGAAACTGTCACAAACAAGACATGATAAAAAAAAAACTCTTGCACCCTATGATCATTGTGTATTTTTTGAGCAAGTGTTTTCTTGCCGATTCCTCCCATACCAACAATGCCAACAACTCTGAAGGGACAATTTCTTGCCATTCATGCTATCCTTTTCGTTTACTGAGCAACCTCTCACAGTCATCGACATTCTCTATACTGTACAGCAGTTCTCTCAGATCTTGGTCGATCTTATTAACAACATCCCTTTTGTCCTGTATTAGCAGCATGTCAACATCTTTAAAGTTGCTCTTAATGAATTCCAGCTCTTTGCTTAACCTACTGTATTGCATGTGGAAGTCTAGCACACCATTTACACCTGTTACAAGTTTCTTGCCAACTGTTTCTAATAGAAAGTCAATTGCTGCATCCATTTTGCTGCAACTTTGTAAGACGGAAAAGTTAAATATGGCATAGATTTCCTGATTGGTCAGTAACAGACAAAGCTGAACAAAATTAAATAACACGGCCATTTTATGGAGAATTCAGAGAACGAAAAACTGCCATAAATACATTTTAATTTTTAACTACTCATATGGACAAAATTGGTTCTTTGTAATGCATTGTAATATGTTTTGATGTGATAGGAAAACTGGATTTTGGTGTTTAGTTGTATCCTTGAACTAAACAGAAACACTTATGCTTGAGTTAAGAGCTCAGAGGCACTCAGGAGGACATTATGAACTTTTGAAATCAGTACTTTGGGGATCATCTAAACTTGATATGTGCCTGTGATGTATATATCCAATTCATTCAGGATTTTTTATAAAATTTTCTTATACTGTGGTTAAAGATGAGTTAACAGTAAGACATATGATGGAGGCCTCACTGAATAGGATAAGTTTATATAAACTAGAAGGAAGCTAACAACGTGTTGAAGATCCGACTCCCAAGTGAGTATACTCTGGCAATATTATAGTTATAGTGAACTGTGGGTTCGTGGGTGATGCTAGGCACCAACAACAAGTGTTGAGCATTTATATGTTGTGGGATGGGAACAAAGTGAGTGTAACAGGTTTTTAAGACAACCTTGTCAACTATGGAGATTTATCATAAAGCAGATATGATAAATATGTATGTCATAATTGTGTTAGCTGTTACGGATATGCATAACTTATTTTGGAGAGACTGGGATGTCTCTCGGGAGGACAGTAATGTCATCCAAGATGTGCATAATTTAGTCCATCTTTTGTGATCCTAAGAGAGTAAAAGTGCATTTGGTAGAACAAGCAATTGAATCCAACTCTAAATTGGACACATTTTTTATAAAGGCGCGGTGAAAATTTAGGTACTCCTAATTGAAAGAGAAGGTTATTAGGGTTTTGATCCTAGAACTTATTAACATTCGAGTGATCCAAAAACGATGATCAATGATATTCCTCTTGGATCTAATGCCATGATTGTTTGGGTAGATATTTCAAAAAACCATGAAGCATTTTTATGGAGGCCTACATCTAATATGACATGCATTGAAGATGTCGTTGGTTCTACTATAGCTTGGCCTGCTAACAAAGTTGTTTTGAAAAAAGTACCTGAAAATCAGGAAGTCGAAAATGCATCATATCATTCGGTAAGTTAAATGTGATTGGCATACACTAATGCATAATTGAAGTAACTTTAATGTTTAATGTGCAGAGGTTTAGTACATCAGTTTTGTGTATGTTTTGATTAAATTAATGAGTAGAGGATTAAACTACCAAGCCTGTGATCAGTTTTGGTATAGTTGAACTTGCTTAAATCTACTGCTAATTGGTATGTTGTGATCAAATTATTGTATGCTTTCAAGCTTCTCAGTACTACCTGTATGTTCAAGCCAAAAGTAATAATTGTATATGACTTGTTTGCTTTTGGTGTGTTTTTTTTTTTTCAAAGCAATGTTATATACTTATCACCTTAATATCTTTTTTAAAACAACAATTGGTGCACTTTGAATATTGTTGGCATGCATATGATGTGTTAACGTTTTTTATATTTTGATGGAAGATCAAGTGTATTGGGGTAGAACTATATGTATCTTCAGGAATCTATTAGTAAAGTGATTATTCAGCTTAATGTATTTGCTGTCTTGTTTGACTTGTTGTTAGAGTGTGAACATCGACTCAAAGAAAAAGTGAAAGTTGTTGGATGTTAGTGGTTCGGGACAAGTAGTCGCTGAAGAGCGTTGGTCTTAAAGTTGTCACGCCCCGATTTTTGAAGAAAACGAAAATCCTAAAATCCACGTAGGATTATCCGTTTCCCCCAAAACTCGGGACGTGAAAATTCAATAACAACATAAACAAATAGCAGCAACAACTAAAACATAATTAAATTACTGAAACAAATAAAACTCTAACCCGGAAAGACTCTGACGTTGCTAGCCCCACTAATGGAACTCCAGTAACGCTATCCAAAAGTCTCTAAACCTGAAAGGCTAATCGGCTACATTTCCAAATGAATGTACCCAAGAAGCAAAAGCTCACTTGGGTCAGCAATAAAGCTGGTGTGAGAAATCTGCATCCCAAAATCAATAAATCCGCACATGACAACATCAAACTAAACAAAAACAATAAACAACCACACCATCAGGTAGTTCCTCGATGAAGCAAATGTGTCATCATCCTAATAAATAAATATGCATTTACTAGTACTTACGCTATAGAAGTTGACTATGGCAAGTCTGACCTGCAGAAATATGAGGGGACTTGTCATCCTGCATGGAAATGTTAGAAACAATCGGATAATATTTCTAAGTTATCAATCCTCATAAATGTAATTTATTTCAAACTACAATACAAATCATAGTCATATCAGACTATTATTAAAATATCAACAAAACACATTTTCTACCATTAGGAAGACATATAGTTCTCATTCAATGATTGAATGAGCATTTAGTTTATTCCTTTAAGGTAATCATGCACATACACAAAAAAAGATATCGCTTCTTTTTCACAATCGCACTATCCTCCTTGTGCCGAACACACCTCACCCAAGTGTGCCTCCCTTGCCTTCGAAACCACTCGGAGCGTACCTGTTCCAAGTGGGGTGCCACATCGAGGAACATGTCATCTCACCCGAAGTTTGATCCATGGCAAGCATTTTCTAAATCTACACGTACAACCGAACTCACATGGAACGGTGCAGTGATATGCAAGCAAGTCTGCATACCCATAATTATATCACATGTATACAAGCAAGTCTGTATATAAACAATTTCTTTTCTTTTCACATTTTTTTTTCGGAGTTGTGGAAAAGAGTATAAAAAAATCAACTAAAACTCAAAACTCTTTTATGGTGCCACTTTGTCAACCATCAATAAATCAACCACAGTATCCACCATCCTTTTAAAAAAAACAGCATGTACGTATAAAAAAACCATACTCCAATTCTCATTATCACACATTACTGCATATAGCAAAGGAGTTCATGATATTCATCACAAGAGTTGCATTTATACCACCCATCCTTTAAGGCAAAGTAAACAACTAAAATGAAAGAAAATCACAAAAAGGGAATTTGCATTTTAGATCCATCAAACTGTAGAAAACGAAGCATGAAACACAATAAGAAGAAAATTCTAAATTCAACTGAGACAAACAATTTGGGCTGATTCATATAACAATGTATATCAACTAGAACATCCCCCTAAATCAACTGATTAGAACACCTGAAAACTCAGCTGAAATAAGCTTTAAACATAGCTACAAACAACTCCCAATATCAACTAAAACCAACCGTCTAATGTCAATCGTAGCTTCCCCAAACCAATGTTGTTGTTATAATCTTTTAACGGGACCAACTGCCTATACTCTCCTGATAAAGCATATCAATGCATGACTATCTAGTTTGCTTATACCCAAAAATAGAAGCTGATTCACTATGAGCCCATGATTTCTAGCTTAAATTTGGGTTAAAAATTAAAGGGTTAAAACTCATGGATAGAGAACTAATCAAGTCGGTCTCTTATGTACAATTTGGGGCTGTTGGTATCTGAAGTCGTGGATCAGCTTAATAAGTTGTGTGGTGAATATAACTTTAAGGGGTAGTCGAATTCTGTGCTGAGTACCACAGTAGCAATGTTATTCTCAGCCAATTAGAATGCAATAAACTGCTAGTTACTCCGAGGTGCAGTGAATCAATTTTCCAGACTCAGAAGTGGCCATAGCAAATCCACATCCACCACCACACACATCTTTCCACGAATCTCCAGGAGATACCGAATCGGGAAGCCTCGCTATGGTGGGAGAGAGCAGCGGTGAGCACCGCGAAGTTGCTCCAGGAAGGTAACCCCACATCAACACTTCACACTCTCTTCCTCCACCTCTTGATTCCTCCTCTTCCATTTTCACTGCTTCATCAACTCCTCCTCCATCGCCACTTATGGCGGATTCAACAACGAAACTTCGAACAACTACAACAATGCCTTCTCTCTTTAACAATCAATCAATCAAGAACAAAAACTCCAAGTTGAATGTGTGTCTGTTCTAATTTAACAATAAATCAATCAAGAACAAAAAAACTCCAAGTTGAATGTGTGTATGTCCGTCTCTGCTACTAAACTAAACTTAAACACATAGCTTAAAAGGTCAAACATTGTTTTGCAACAATGAGGTTCTCTATGCAAGTCCAAGATAGGAAAGATCCAAAACTACTACACTCAACTACTTGAACCCATCACTCAGGTAATGTTTATAGAGATACCAAAACAGAAATGCACATCAAAATCCAAATCCATCAAATACCATAAGAAACTCGCCTAATTAATTGAATCAATTGAAATTCAAGAAAACTAAATGCACAAAGAAACAGATCAAACACATTCATTGTAAACACCAACCAAGCTGATGATCAATTAAAAGTAAAACACGGTTTGATTTACTCACCGATCAGCAACATGGATTTGGGAACAGTTTCTTGGCTTGCTCAAGAGAACGGGCGTGACCGAAGTGGAAGAGATTGTAGATTCCATCGGCATAAACACAAACTGGCCGATCCGTTGTTGGCGGATCAGCTCTATGATTGCTATTGTTATTGCAGGGCTGCTGCTGTTTCTTCGTGTTCGTGTTCTTCTCCTCCATATTTCCAGCGCCGCCAACCAGTGAAGGGGAGAAAAATGAAGGAAGAAGGAAGAAAAAAGAAAACGTTTCTCTTTATAAGGTGGGTGGCTATTCGCCCCCACTAAAATTCTAAGGGCAGTCCGTCCTTTAACTTCACAAAATAAAACCATAATCATTAGTTTAATAAACGCCCCAAAACCAAGCCCAAATACAATTGAGTAACAACCCATCAACATTAGGATTTACAAATTTTTGGCTAAATACACACACAACTTATCCTATTTAACCATGGCAAACAAAAATATTTTTCCCCAATAAACGAGATTACAATATATGCCACAATTAATAAATAAGAATTTTTTATATTTATTTAATTAGGCGGGTATTACAATATATACAACTCAAAAGGGACGAGATTCGGTAGAGGAAGGTAAGTAGGAAATTAATTCTTAAATAAACAAACTACCTTCCAAATGAACCAACACTAGAGTCCAAATAATAAATCTTTCAAAAAATAACTTTTCTACTAACCCTCCTTAATAAACAAACCACACATCACATGGACAAACAAATAGCTCATATGTATGCCCATAACTTAATGAAGACAATCACACAAAAATAAAAAAAATTCAGTAAGTACAAAAATTATGGGGTGCTACAATATATACAACTCAAAAGAATCTCGTCCCGAGATTCGCGAAAAGGGTTAACTAAAGATTCAGGATAACAAACCGCTACAGGGACACTACACGGAATAATGTCACCCACTATTGACATTAAAAAAAGTTATGATTAGCTCCGAATACATAGGTCAAAGGAATCTCATCACGAGATTTACGAAGAAAAAGAAACAATACTAAAAGTTCAAGGTTCACCCTTGTCATTTTATCTCTATACATTTACACTATTACTCTTCCATATCCACATTCCGAGGATCACCTAGACTCTACCCCAGCCTAGGCTAACAAAATGTTCTGATAACAAACTGTCACGCCCCGATTTTCGAAGAAAACGAAAATCCTAAAATCCACGTAGGATTATTCGTTTCCCCCAAAACTCGGGACGTGAAAATTCAATAACAACATAAACAAATAGCAGCAACAACTAAAACATGATTAAATTACTTAAACAAATAATTCGACCCGTCAACACGCGAACGAGTGTGCTACATGAAATGCCAGTTCGAGCTTGTGAAACCTGACTTGGGACGAGTGCTCTAGCTAAAAAATAACACATGTGCTTGACTATCACAGTTCACTCATGCCAGCTAACCGCGACTGACAATCAGGTCGGCGAAACAAGTCCCCAGTGGCTTACCTTAAGGATGAGCTATAACTGGGCAACATAGCCCGCTTTTAAACCATCCGCCGAACGCCCACTATTGGATGTAACTAAGCAACAATAACTCTGAATCACTCGCAACACAAATGGTCAAGCTCTCAACAGCAGACAGACCACTCGACTTCCTATCGACCCGACCAGCCTATGCCAAAGTAAAATGACAAGGCAAAATGGAAAGCGCGCAATAGGGAAACGAAGCATAATGCGGGTATAAAACATACTCAAGATAAATCTATTTTCATTAACAGTTGAAGCAAAAAATGTACAAATGTACAAAGTCTAAGCTTAACGGAGGAGGGAGCAGGAATTGCGTCTGTATGCATCGTAATCTGAGCATCGTGATCTGAATCGCCTTCTTCATCTGATGATGCATAAACCACTGATAAGTCTACATACAATATCTTCTTATAGCGATCGAGGTACCATTCCGAATGCTCCTCCCTCACTTGCGCCAGCAACTCAAGTCTATCGTGTACAACTCAGCGGAATTCACACTTGCCTTGTTCTTGGAAAAACTCTTCCTTGCGTGTCTTCGCTTTAGAGAGTTCACGCTCCAACAACTCTAGCTTGCTTGTCAGCGCATCGACCCAAGATTGCAAAGTAGTCAAACAGTTCTATAGCACTGAGCTCATCTTGCTCCAGTTTAAGTTGGTCAGACCTTCCTTGCCACCCGAGCACTAAACTCAACATCGGACTCCAACTGCTATCTCTGAACAGCCCAATCAGCCTCCTTCAAGGCGTTCTCCTCAGCGAGAGACCGCAATTCAAAACGTGCCTCAGCCGCTGCTTCTTGCGCAACCTCTAGATCACTACTAGTCAGATCCAACTCCTGCTTGAATCTGTCCCTCGTGGAGATCATTTTTGCTAAATCAGACTCAAGGGACACCAGTCGAACCCTCTGAGTCTCAGCAACAACGACCGACTGTTCAAGCCTATTCTCCTCAGCAACTCAATTTCAAAACGCGAGTCAGAATTCAACTTCTGCATGTTCGAGAAGACACGCTCCATGGTATACACCCTCTCACGAGCAGCCTCAACTTCTGTCTTAGCGACGGGCACCTAGCTAAAGTGAGACATTCCCTGCATAAGGTACTTTAAAACCTTATCCATGTGCCCTTCTAACGTATCATCCTCGGGTTTTGGAGCGTGATTCATCAGCCAACTATGATGCTTGCTTATATGCTTTCTCGAAGCATAATCCACATCAACCTCCCTGATTGCTCGTCTTCACTATGTTCAGGGCAAACAGACTTATCCGTGCATCCGGATGGAGCTCTCTCGGATAAGGAATTACGCCAGCACAACCCTTCATAGCCATTGCTCCCAGGCCCTCATTCGTAACCATTCCTTCGTCCCCAACAACCGATCCTTTATTGCAAGACGACTTAGCAAAATCTGGAGGAAGAGAAGGAAGCGAGTTGCCCAACGAACCCTCCATCACCCTGAGATGTGGCCTGGAGCGAGATGGGGAACAATGTAGACTACGAGGAACTTTGCCTGTGTCACCATGACCACTATCGGATAATCCACCAGTGGAACGATTGGACTCCAGAACCTCAGGCAAATCCTCATTAGGACCCTCTAGCAGAACGGTCCTGGATGAATCATTAGAAGCCATTGCAGCAGCCGACATCAGCTTTTCGTTCAGAGCTTTTATCTGTGCAACACTAAGACTCAATGCATCTTCAATCCTTGCTAATTGCAGGTGTTCGCTCTCCCAGCTCACACCCCTTACTTACTAGAACAGATCGTTTGAAAGACCACCCAGTCCTAACACGGGACTTTTTCGAACCTACAAAGGAGACACGCGTCTCAGAAAGCCTCTCCGTGTCAGACAAAACATGAGCCTTAACTCCGGTGGCTTTCCTTTTTCTAGAAGGGGCCCCACCTTCAGACTTAACTCGGGATGAGTGGGAGCCTCATGCCAGTTGTCCCACAGCCCACTGCGAATAAAGTTGGTGGTACATATGACCTCCTCCACATTCTTCGTCGGCAAATCGCAAAATTTCATTATAGTGTTTCGCTCCTCTGGGGTAAAAAAAGTAGTAGGGAACGTCCCTGTGAATAAACACGAGCAACGGTCAGCATACAATCAGCGCAACGAAATTCGAAAATAAAGCTACACTTACAAAATGGCTTGAACTCTCGTTTGAGCAGACGACCCTTGAACTGGAAGTACTTTGAATCCGTAGGAGCCAAGAAACGATACTTCTGCCAAGACTTGAATTCATCAGGAAAATTCTCAAAGCAAGCCGGTGACGTCATCTTACAAACGACATGATCGTTCAGCCAAGGAGAAGTCAGCAACTGGATCACCCGCGGAGTCACGTAGACGCCAGTTTCCCTTGTGATAATCAAAATGAGAAGAACAATCTTGTACCCATTGGGTAGGAGGGATTCCAAGAAAATTCAAGAAGTCCCAAATCACGTCAAGAACTAAAAAAGCAGACTATAGTTTTGAGCATCCCGCGGTGCAAACAGATAAATCTTGCTGGTGAAAACATTGGCATCTGATCATCCTTTAGAGCATATAATGGCAGGTCCTCTAGGACCCCAAACGTTTTTCGGATTTCAGCAAGGCCCGATTCAGAAAACAACATATCTTCGAAAAACTCAAGGCCCTTGGCCTAAGTCGCGTCATCAGGATGGTTTTGGTGAGCCAGAAGAACATAGCAAAATCTCTAAGAGTAAAGAAAATAGAAGAGTTAGTCTCCGCATAAAGGAAGACCTAAATAAGGATTGGGTTTCCGCCTCTTCTCCACTGTATCGACGCACATTCAATTAATGAAGCGCGCGTCTCAAGCAGCGATTCAGACTCAATCATCATGAGTGGTGTATTTTTTCAAGAAGTGACTTAGCGAACCGATGTGATGACCCACTAACTCGGGGGGAATAGCTGATGATACACCAAAACGGTCCCAACTCTGCACCGCCATGTGTCATGATGATCTCGAGGAATAACAGGCCCTACCGTCAATCCAACACTGATCCGGCCCAAGCAGTTCTAAGCTTGCCCAATGCAGTCCGCCAGACGGACTCAAATTCTTACAACCTACTAAGCCCACATGTCTCACAACTATCCTCAATACCTGTAAGCCCTGCTAAGGAAAGTATCTCAAGGATTAGCTTTAGAAGTGCAATTACAACAACTCTTTGCTTCCAACTAGGAAACAAATTCCAGAGTATATGTCACACATGAAGACTTCCATCTACAGACTACTATCGGAACGGGAACTATCTCCCATGTATCTAGGAACACAAGGCTAACAGGGAAACTTTCCTCCAAAACACGACTCCTAATTAGAAAAGAATCTCAACAAATATCTTATTTCCTAAACTACACTTTCGATGGTCTAGTCGAACCAATACTCCAGCACTATAAATAAGACATGAGGTTGGCTACAAATTTTCTGTTTACAACATTACACCTTCCTTAGATCCCTGTCTGAATTAAGCATTAGAGTGCCATCGGCTACCACAACGGTGGTTCGGGTTTGCAGGTCAAGGTCAAAGTCGGGAGCGAAAAATGACTGCATTAGAAAGTATGAAGCTTAAACTCTGAGTCATTATCACTTCGAATTGTTTTGATGGAAGTAGTAAACTGTGTGAACAAAATTGATAAAAGGAATTAACAAATCTCGTGTATCAGACTTGTGTTTCATCAAGTAGATCCAAGTGCATCGTGAGTAATCATCAATGATTGTTAGAAAATAATGTGCACCAGTGAGACAAGGGATGTGATACCCTCCACAAATGTCAACATGCAATAAGGCAAAATTAACTACGTTTTTTTATTGAACTAATTGGAAATGGAAATCGAGTTTGTTTTGCAAGAGGACATATGGTACAAGAAAAATCAGTGCAAGATGCAATAGGAAAAGGTAAATGAAGTAATACTTTATTTGAAGGGTGTCCGAGATGTTTGTGCCAAAGAGGATGAGAGGCGAGCATTTGGACAGAGTGAACTAAAGATGAAGTAGTTGGGGGTTGAGGAAGTAGAGGCTGACCTTCTCAGTTCCCATCCCAATCTTCATCCCTGAATGTAGGTCCTATATGACTAAAAAATGATCAAAGAAAAGGGTGAGATAAAGTGTGATAAACAAGCTTGCTGACATAAATTAGATTCAATTGAAATGATGGAATGTAGAGGACGTTCTTATGGATAAAATTTGGTGAGAATACCATGGTGCCAATGTGAGTGAAAACGACATGAGTTCCATTGGGTAACTTCACTGTGCGATTAAATACTAGCTTACAGGAAGTGAGGGCTGTGTGGGATGAATGTGGTGTATGACACCACTGTCAAGGATCCATGTCATCGATGCATTAAGCAATTTGGTGGAAGAACTTTATCTTAGAGATCAGAGAGGGCAGAGGCATTACCCACATTATTCCCCTTGCTCTGAGTGGTTTGAACATTGTTGACTTGAGCGAAACGTTTCTTTGAGATTGTTCCAAATCTCATATGTGTACCTGTAGTAAATCATGTTTCCTGCAATCTCCTCGGTGATAGAATTGAACAGCCATGATTTTACCAAGTTATTGCAACGATTCCATTGTGCGTGCTCAGTCGGGGATTGGGCATCAGGCCCTGTGACTAATCTATCCACGAAACACAGCTTGTTCTTGGCGCTTAACGCCATGGTCATGGAAAGTTTCCATGTGCCATAATTATCCTCATCTAGTGGCTGTGATACGAGGATCATGTCAGGTTGGTTTGATGGTTCAAATGGTACGGGTGATTGGGGTTGTCAAAGGGGGTGGCGCCTGATTTGTTCATGGCGTCCTTGGATGATTTTGTCTTGCTCATGCTGATGGCGGAATTGGGTTTGTGTTTAGGTCACTAGAATTGCTTTGAGAATACATTTAGAAACAAATACAAATCATATCAAATAAAATAAACTTACAATAGAAGAACATCCTGGAAAATATTATGCTAGGATATACTGGCAGATTGTTGTTTATTTCTTTCATTTTCTAACGCGTTGTTGTTTATTTCCTTCATTCTCTAATAGTTTCTTTATGCACTAAAACAACTAATATAGCATTGACGCAAAAATGTTTTCAAAATATGCAATACGCTCTTTTTCAATTATCTGGTTCCTCCAGTTTATGTCCCTGGGTATTGGAAATACTCGTGATTTTATTTTGTGCTATATTTTCCTTTATCATGCCATGAAAATAATCATTGCACTGGTCCCCTTAGAAAAGCATGTTTGACCTCACTTTCTGCTTAGTTTCGAACTCCTTACTCCTGGCTGCTCGAGCATAGTTGTTAACAACTTCTCTTCCTTATTACACCATCTGATCAGTAACACCAGGCATATGGATAGCTTGTTGAGCTATCTCCTTTCTCTGTTTTGCTTCAAAGACTTGATTGATAGCTTTTCAGTATCTCAATTTCCTCCAAGCAGTTAGATGCAATTTATGTTACGCACGAAAGCGTTACAAATATCGAAATGCGAAGTTACCAAACAAAGACAATAAAATCAAATATAATAAATTTATGTGGTTCGGCAATTTGCCTGCGTCCACAGGCAAAGAGAACAACTTTACTATTGAGAGAAAAGAATACAACTAGGAGAGTCTCCAACACAATACACGTGTCTAAATGACACCACACAAATACGTAGGTTGCGTATATGACAAACTCTCTCTCTTTCTCCTCACTTCTCTCACAAACACATCTCTCTCACAGATCCTCACACAGACCTCAACAAAAGGGAAAAACCCTAACACAATAACACACATGAAATCAATTTTGTAGGCGATGGAGGAGGGCTTCCCCCCTTCTTCTTTTATAGTGTGTTGAGGCGGTGGAGGAGGGCAGTGGAAACTCTTTCACCACCTTCTTCTCCCTTATTTTACCACCTACTGCCAACTTGGTTTCAACGTCAACCATTTCAGCTACCGACGAAGCAACCACCAATCTTTAACAATTTCTAGTTGCTGCCAGCTTTTATCATCTTCTACGCTGCCAATCTGTGGCCGACAAGCCAATCTCTAGTAGGTTCCATCAAATTTCAGTTCAGGTATATTTTGTTCCTCTGTTTCTCTACCTCAGTGAAGATTTCACAAATCTGAGCCGACTACAATAAACATGAACAAGCAGATGTCAGCTCTAAAAAAACACAGACACAAGCTTCAACTCTTCAAATGCGCCATACACCCGAATGTGTCATTCACCAAAACATGCTCAAGCTAACAATCCAACTCCACCTTGACTAGGATGGAGTTTCAAACCAGACTTTCCAGATATACAGTGTTTGTAACTTTCATGTTGCATATCATCATATTTTCTACTAAACGTTTCTTCAAAAACTCGTGTAGAACTACCTGCACACAAATGCCAAACCCTCGAAGTATCCATACAAACATTCATGGAGTTTTCAATAGCTCCACCAGAAACAACATCTACAGGGCCTTCAGCAACACAAGTTGCTCCACCAAATTCAACTTTATGATTACCTGTAATCGTACTTCTCTACAAAAAGTACAATTTTTCCTTCCGAACAACTTTTAGAACTATCAGTGCACCAGAAACAACCTTTAGAGCTCCACCATTTACCATAACTTTGTAACATTTGGATTCTAAAACACTAACAGATATGAGATTCTTCTTCAGATCGGTTACGTACCGAACATCATTCAAAACTCGAACAAGTCCATTATGCAGCTTCAACTTGATTTTACCTATCCTTGTAATTTTACATTCATCATTGTTGCCCATATGGACAACACCACCATCCATCTCTCTAAAGTTCGAGATTTAGTCCTTATGGGGACATATGTGATAGGTAGAACCTGAATCAAGCAACAATTCATCAGAATGACTAATAAATGTTGAAGTTGTAAACGAATATGCATCATCCTCATCCAAATTGTGCACCACACGCATATGATTTTGTTTCTATTTTCTATTGCAGCTTTCAATTCCTCACATTCAATATTCCAATTCCCTTCTTATGACAGAAGGCATATTCATCCCTCGGCAAAAACCTTCTATCCATATATTTTCCTCTTGACTGCGATCTTCCTCTATCACTAATGTTCTTATTTTCAGATCTTCCCCTTGCTACTAATACTTCATATGTTGCATCCCTATGGACTTTGATATCCTTCCTCCTGAACTCATAATTGAGTACCGGTGTTGCCACCTTATCATAATTCAACTCTTATTTTCCCATTAACAAAGTTGTAAACGAGATGTTCGTATTCTTTAGGAAGGGAATTCAAAAGGCACAAAGCCTTGTAATTTTCTGGAACATCTTCTTTCAAATTCAACCGGTCAGCAGTAAGCTTATTGAACTCATCCAAGTGCTTAGACAACGTAATCTAGGGTCTCATTCATCCAAAAAAGTTGTTTTGTGAGGAAGAGCTTATTTTGGATGCTCTTTGTCAAATACTTGTCTTCCAACTTTTTTTATAACACCTTACACTACACCAAAAGGCCTTTTTAGCTACACGGAGGTGGCCACGGCCCTAAACCGTTGGTTTATTTGCCACGGCAAAAAACCGTGGCTATAATGGCCAACGGCCTAAAACCGTGGCTAAAAAAAGGCTTGGCCACGGTTCTAAACCGTTGGTGTGTTTGCCACGGCTAAAACCGTGGCTATAGTGACCAACGGCTTAAAACCGTTGCTAAATTGCACGTGTGTTGCACATGGAAGTGTGGAGAAGTGGAGTCGATTTCTCGCGGGCGATTCCCGCTCCAAAAATTTTGCGCGGGCGATTCCTGCTCCAAAAATTTCACGTTCCCACTTTTCAATCCTTTGTTTCAAATCCTAAAATTTGTTCCATCTCCCCACAGATCACCCGAAACCCTAAAAAAAATTTTGCGTCCCTTCTCCGGTTCTTGAAGGAGAGTTCGTCGAAGAAGAAGAATGTTTGAACTCTGTTTTTGCTGCACGAAGAAGAAGGAGATAATGATAGAGAGATTGTTGTGAGTGAGTTCGCAAGGAAAGAGATTGTCGTGAGTGGGTATATGGAATTGCTTTGATTTCTTTTCTTGATTGGGGTTCTATTTGAGAAATTGCTAATGTTGTTCTCCTTTTTTCATGATTTTGAACCGGTTTGCTTTTGAAGAAGAGGTTTTGATTCGGTGATGTTGACATTGTGGGAAACAATTGAGTTTGTATGTTCATTACAGTTTTGGAGAATGTCTCTCTTATGGACATTCTCTCTTCTGTATTCGTACTTCCAGCTATGGTTTTCGCCTTGCAAATCCCACTCATACCGTCGTTGCTTCCCTTCGAACACCACTGCAACAACTCGTCCTGTATGCATTATCACTGGGGTAAGATTAAAATTGCTCCTTTCGAAAAATTGGACAATTTCTCCATACCATTTTGCATAATTTCATTGTATTGTTACAGGCAACATCAGGGTTAGGTGCAGCAGTTGCATGTGAACTCTCCAGTCTAGGCTTCTATGTTGTTCTAGGTATTCAGTTCTTCAAAATTTTGTTATCATTTTTTCGTCAAATGTTGTGTAGAGATTTGGCTAATACATGTGTTAATGATGTGTCCGAATGGAGAACGCCATTTGATGGAAGCCAAATGTTTCTTTGAGACCATAATGGATAGGTTTTCTTTGAAGAGATGACTATTTCTTATCCATTTATCAGTATAGATGTCAACTAATTTATAGAGGAACAAACTATCCCAACTTTGGGGATTATTGGATGGAAATGGCATCAAGATAACTTTTTATCTAGTTGGACATGTATTGTTAGGGACCTGTCTTTCGTAGTGTTTGTGAGGCAGCTATGTTTTTAACAAGAAATAAATTAAAAGGGGAGAAAAAGAAGCACAAACCATATAAAAATGAGATTTAAGTGCTATATCTAGAGACTGAGCACCAGCCATAAAAAATTCATGTCAAGGAATCCTAATTCTTAATTTTAAAGACTGAAATGAACTTTCTTAGAAGGTATTGGTAACACTTGTCTGAAATTACACATATGGCAGTAATCATTATTTGTGTTGTTTTGTGTAGTCGTGTTTCTAACACACTTTACCTGTATGTTTTTACTAGTCTAACTTCTATAAGATTCTATCAAACCATAGGGTTTTCTCTTACGGTAATGTTTAATACTATGCATTTCAAAGCAAAGATAAGATTTTTCTCCAGGGTCTTTGCTAAGTAAAATGAAATTCATCTCGTCTTTGCAGCTGGACGTTCTGCAGAACATTTATCTAAGGTGAAAGTACAATTTTGAGTTTGGTTGCATGTGTGGCTCCTTCATTCTATGGGTTTCATGATTCTCCTTAATTGTGAAACAGACAGTTATAGAGATCAAGCAGCAACATCCAGATGCCCATCTTAAGGCATTTCAGGTTGATGTGACATCATTCTCCTCCATGCTCCAGTTAAAAAATAACCTTCAGCAATGGCTATTGGATTCAGATATGCATCCATCCATCCAGCTTTTGATAAACAATGCTGGGATACTTGCAACATCACATAGATTGACGGCTGAAGGCTATGACCAGTAATCTTTTGTTTTTCGGATGAACAATATTTTTGCTTATGCTACCATTTTCTAGAGGATGCACCTATGCTAACAAATAACATTTCTGTCCCCAGGATGGCAGGGACCAATTATATGGGTGCATTTGTTCTGACCAGTCTTCTCTTACCACTACTAAAAAGGAGCTTCATTCCTTCTCGAATAATTAATGTGACCTATTTTACTCATCGATGTGGTATGTTTTTCTTGTCAATGCATGATGTAATGAAAAGTGTATCAGGTTATTTTCTTGGGTTCTGGTTGTATGGGGGAGTTTGCTTAAAGCGCTGGTCCCTTATGGTGTTAGTTTTGTGCTTTGTTCTAGCTTTATGGGGAAATTCGAGCACATAGATAATGTATTTCAGTTTGAATGTGGTTGTTGCATTTTTTTTTAATCAATCATTTGATGATTGGGGCAGTAGCATGCACAATAGAATTCACTCAGATATGCCATGGTGTACGTAGGAATATTTGATTAGAGGATTTGATAGACAGATGGATTGTTCGTGAATTTCATAGAAAATATTGGTTGTTTGTGGCTTCTGCAGTAACAAGCATACAAGTTGATGAGGAAACACTGGTTCGGAAGCATTCAGGTGCACCAACACCATATCAATATGCTCAGAAAATTCTCACCGATTTCCAATAGGTTCAAAGCTTATTAAGCTGTGTTTGCTAAACTGATTGATAGGAAATAGAAGTGTCTAGGTTAGGCTTTCAAAATGCTTGTTTTCCTTCTTTTCAAGCTTTATGAACTGAACATTGTTTTGGTGTCCACTGACAAAAAGACCATGAAAGAAGTTGATGTTTTATTCTTGTTTTCTCTGTGTCTGTTGATTCTTGTTGTCTGTAGACAATTTATTTAACTTAACATTGTGTGAATTGTGTTTCAGGATACTTTTAGAGGAAGAGTGTGTGAATGCCCTATTGTGCAAGGCGTAAAGTTTGTAGGCAATGGTTATACCCACTGTGAAGGTGAGTCTGGTTTGTGGTTCGATTCCAGTAAAAATCATGCAATAGTAGGCAACACCTCTTAGATATGTTTCAGTTGATATTGAGATTTATTATTATTATACTCATTTGCTATATTAGAAAGTAATTGTAGTTTTAGAATGACTTGTACACTTGCAAACATGAAATAGTGTGCATTTTGGTGATAAATGATGAGAAATGTGTTAATATTACAGTTGTAATGAGTTTTAAGAGCTCTTGCAAAAACTTTATGTTGCTCCATTCTAAATCTTGTCGTCATCATCCTTGAAAATAATTGTGTTATACCAAATGATTGATATTAGTCAGTTGTGTTAACAAACTTATTACTGACAAAGGTCCAGTCCTCTATCCTAAAAACTTGAATTCTGAATACCTATAAATTTTGAAGGTTATAATCCTTGCACCACATCTACAAACAATGATGCAGTGAGAGCAAATTTTGAATTTCTTGACAAGCTCGGTGTAGAGTATTGGTGCTTCCACGACAGGGACATTGCTCCTGATGGTAAAACTTTAGAGGTTGGTCTTCCCTCCTACTTTTGTCTTGGTCAGTTGAACAAGTTTTCTTGTCTATAAACCTCTCCCTAAGGCAAATTTATTTTGATTTTTCATAGAAAGTGACTATGCATTCAATTTTTGTACACAATGCAAAGCTAATTCAGTATGAGTGGGTATTATTTAGCATATTACACAACTTTTTGACCTCATCCTTTCAGTTTTAATCAAAACAGTCTATCATCCCCATTAATGTATATGGATTCCAATGTTAGAATGATATGTAGTCATGATTTTCATTGAGTCTAGTACTACATAAGCCTATGATCTGTTGCGGCACTTCTTGCATATCCACCATCATAATTTGAATGATCTATTGTGATAATTTTTCAATATTTTTACTAGCTTTCTACTTTTGCTTGCAAAGGGTGACGTTACTAACTTGGCAGTGAGTTCAAACAACGCTTGGGTGGTATTTTTTTGAAGTATGCTACAAAAAAAAAAGGCCTTTAGGGACGTAGTCAATTTTTTATTGTAGCTTTTGTAAAGTTTTTCGTAAGCATACTTTGTATTTGATGTGCTACTTGATGCAGGCTGCTTGATTGTCAGCTTGTTCTTTATTCTAACATGTTTATCTAATTGGCAGGTTTTTGTGACTAAAAATGGACAAGAGTTGACAGGTCAAATGGCTTACAGGCAAAACAGGAAGGTAGTTCTAAAGATATTTGATGATAATTAACAGTACATAGTCATATTACTGATAGTGTACAAAAATCTCTTAGTGCTATTTGTTTCCTTTCTACCATGATATATTTGGACAACCACTAAATCCATTTTTAAGTTTTTTATTCACACAAGAATTGGTTAGTATTTACAACTTGATGATAGGGTATATGATGGTAGTCAGGTCTAGGGATAGGGTATATGATGATAGTAGTCTGATAGATCTCCGGTCAGATATACTTACACAAGGAAGAGATTTAAATCAGCAAAACAGTGAGGGTCTTTTGAAGAATACAATAGCATGCAAGTAATGCTATGTTTGCAAGTCTGGATGGTATTCTGCAAGTTTGGGTTGGTTAGCAGGTCTGTTAGCAAGTCTGCAAGTGATTGCGACTATGCCTTTGTAGGTTTCAATTTGCTTTGGCATTGCAACTTTTTAGTCACTTCTTATTATGCATACTTAGGAATAAGAAAATCGCATTTCCTGCATTTTCACTTCATTGTTGTCATACCTTGATGTTGTGGGCATACAATGCTTCCAGCTGAGCCAGTGTACATACAAGGTGAATTGAAGACGTAGTCTTTCAGATCATTTGATAACTAATTTGGCAAATAAGTGGAAAACCTCGTAACTGCAATGAGCTGATGCTGTCATTATTTATACTGTAGTTGGCTCAATATCCTAGCATGTCTCATTAGTCTTAGAGAGTAATCTTATGACAATGATCAAATTGGTGCATGTTTGTGATGTCTAACGATATTATTTCTATTTTCTAGCACAGTTGTTTGCATCTATATCACATCAGTTCTTGGCTTCTGTTATACATTCTGCTTGAATTGCTTCCAGTTTGCAGAGATCAACAAACCAGGTCAGATCCTAACAATGTCATGAACTAATGATTTTTTTTTCTTCCCTTTTTCTGACAGTATATCTGGCAGTATTTGCTATGTTTTGTTTTGTTGAAATGGTTGGACTCGGAGCAACAAAGATTGCTTGCAGGGCTTCTTATCAGAGGTAATTCATCAATCTTCCATGGCTTCTTGTATCAACGTCAGAATGCTCAGTATCAACATCACAGTGCTCAGTTACAAGTTAGACACCTGCTGATGTGTTTAGAAGGTAGTGATTATTGCATGGTTTCTTGTAGAGTAGATGGTTTTTTGTGTTTAGAAGAAGTGGTTATTGCTGATGTGTTTAGAAGGTAGTGATCAATTGGTGCACATGCCTCGCATGTTTTGGGGCTTGATGCACTTTGTGAAAGCTCTAGCCTAACATGCCTTTTATGTAGGTTCCAAAGGACTTTACATGCTTAGCTTTCTTCTGGTGTTATGGTCACACTTTTTCTTTGCATCCGGAATCAAGACGAAGATGCAATGCTTCTAGGAGCTCAGTTTTGCTAAGATGCCTAACAAATCTTGTGAGATATTTAAATTCAGTCACTGCAGTTGTCATCATTCATCCAAATTTTTCTTATTGTTCTAGTATTTTAAGGTTTCATATTTAGCTAGCCTTGTTAGGGACTTCTACAGCAAGATTAGTCGAGATTGTGGGATCTGGGGGGAATCAAGTGATTTCTCCCCCATTATTTTAGTTTTTATTGTCCAAAACTTGGGAATTTTTTATGCACCAAAATAATATATTTCCAAGAGTCATACACTCTTTCAAGATTCTTATGCTGCCTTGCTACTTAGAATATAACATTTTTTTTGTGGGAAGAAAGCCTTCATGCTTGAGTGTTTTTGCTATTTAGGTTGTGTATTGGACTTGTTATTCCCCTAAGTATATGTGCTGACCCTGCAGGTGTTGAAGAGAACTCAAAATTTGGAATGCTTGCACCAGAATTTCAATTCAGAGAATTGAATTCGAATTGCAGTTGAATATCGTCAGTGTCCACACAGTAATAATATTTATCATACACACAATTTATTCAATAATAGTTGATGATTATTTATTTATTTATTTTTGAGAAAGAAGTAAAGTTTTATATTTCCACTTTGCAGGAAATACATTTGAGTTACAAACCTCTGCTTACATCACATTCTACTGTAGAGCCCCAACTTTCTTATTTGATTTCACTACTGCCTTACTGAAGTTCTCTTTCAGGTATCCTCTCTTTCTCTCGATCTATTTCTGATTACTTTCCTGCATCATCCAGACTGCATTACCTCCCTTTCCCATGATAAACCAAGCAGCACGGTTTAAGTCATGGTAAACAATATCAGTCCCATGATATCTTGGCTGAACTCTGTGTTTAGACTGCATTACCTACTGCCACCAGTCCCTGTCCTTTCTTATTTTTCAGACTTCCGTCTGTGTTTAAACATAGCTAGTTTACATAGCCTCTTTAGAGGAGAGAGATCCCTCCTCTATGCATGATCATTTCTGTGAACTATACTATCATTATTTCAAACTCGTTTCTGTTATAACATCAAGGACTGAATTTGAAATTGAAGTTTTAGTCCCAAAACTTAGATGCATAAAGCTTTACGTTGGTTTGCAGCAAGCATATATCTGTAATTAAACTTCAATTAACAGAAACATGATCAGCATATATGAAATTTATTTGGAGTGAATCTCACTTTGTATCTTATAGTAAGCTATGTAGCATCTTTTAAGGTCTCCTTAATCCCATTTTTCTAAATTGTACCTTAACCTTGGCATTTTCACTTGTACTTTTTAGGAAACTTCTATAACAAAAGAAGCAACTGTTAGCATGCCTGCTCGAGCCCAGCCTTCTGGTAAGTGATGGAAATTCATCGTACCTGGCTTTCTTGTTTTCTTTTTATATGTAGAGGCTTAAGGATTAAGACATATGTTGACTGTATTTGGACAAAGTTCCATGCCATTAGCCCATAGTGACAGTAAGAACTCAAATGTAAAAGGGAAGTTACCTGGATAATAATTTTACTGAAATTCTAAAGATGTATATTGCGTTTAGTAATTCTGAAACTAGCAAAATACATTTTCTAGTGGTGTTACCATTCAAACATCACAAATTCTTGATGTGAACATCACGTAATTCATCATACGTGTTTCTTGTTTTAATTTCTATTCTAATCCTGAAGGAACTTTTGTTACAAGAATTGCGCAAGGTCAAGTAGCACAGGTAAACTGCTGGTATTTGTTTATTTTCGATTTCTTTTTTTCTGACATTTACATAACTTTTATGTTTCGTATTTTCACGGGAAAAAAAGAGGTTTGTTCAAATTGCTGATGATGTTTATGGTTCTAGAGATCCAACTTCGAAGCGAAAGTGTCGAAACTCTGCGAGCTTGGTTTTGGGAGGGATGCAGTAGTTCAAGCACTAAAACTATTCAATGGCAATGAGGAACAGGCTGCTGGGTACCTATTCAGGGGTTAGAAACAGTATGTACATTCTTTATCTAGAATGTGTTTTTTTTCCTCTTCTTCTTACTTTTTTTTTTGTTCAGCATAATAAGCTATAACAGGCTCCATTCCCTGTGAAGTATAATAAGCTATACAGAATGTGTTAATCCTGTGAAGCATGTGAAGTATAAGTTTTTTTTAGGCGTTCGTGCTCATAACAATTGAAGTTCTATCTAGCCACAGTGTCTAAAGGGTGAATTAGCATGTTTCGGAATCTGAAAGGTGAAAACTAGAGTGATTGCAAACTTGATGGTCAGGTGGTGGATGATATACAACAATCGCGACTGATTTATTTTCTAATAGTATGCAGTAACATGATGCTTGGGATTTATAAACAACTTTGTTTGCAAATGGACACATCTTCCAATTGTATGGTTGATTAAACTAAGTAGGCTCGATTTGTGGATGGTTTGATCAGTATGCTAAAAGACAACATGTAATTTCACTGGTTGGTTTAATGTGCCTACTTGGATTTTGTACTATAGGGTCTGACTAGACCTGAAAACAAAATTTTATCTTTGTACACACAGAGATGAGCAGAAAGGTAGTGAACATGGACGATACAGGGTACACCCAGAAAGTGATGAAGTACGACTGGAAGAAGAAGGTGGGTACGTTCTTGCCAGATAGGCAGTCTACTGTAATTAGCTCCATACTCTTTATGCCACTGGCAGGGGAGTACAATGTTGGGTCAACCACAGCGAGGTCCATGGCCTGGTTCTCTTCCGCAGTTTCATCCAGTGCTCCTCTCATTTTTGTAAACATCCAGACTGAACAAGTTGTTGCAACCTCGGTAAGTACTAATAGTTTCTTCTTTTTCTTTGTGTGTTTTCGAGCATTCTTAAGTTTTATTCGAGTTAAACACCATAGCATTCTTAAGCTATTTACCTTACCTCTTTTTGTACAGGTAATGCAGGGTCTTGCAAAATCCATAGCATGGGATGGTATGGATGAACAACACTGTTGCTGCGCTGCCAATGGATGAACAACGTGCCATTGCATTTGGTCTGATGAAAATTGATGAAGAAGGGCGCATTATTGAATTTGCTGAAAAAGCAATTGTTGGAATTTGCGGATCAGAGGTTGTGAATGATCTGAATTGATGCACGTGCTGTAATGAATTGTGAATGATCTAAATTTCTGCTGTAATGAATTGTAAATGTTGTTGCTGTAATGAATTGCTTGAAAGCAATTGCTGGAATTTGCTGATCAGAGGTTGTAAATGCTGTTTTTAAATTTAATAAAAAGTCATATTAAATTTTACTTACCTGATGCAAGAATTGATGCATGTGCTGAATTATACTTACCTATAAGATGTAATAAAAAGTCATTTGATAGCAAAAAAAAAAAAAAAAAAAAAAATTGCCACGGCTTAAAACCGTCGCTAACTATTGCAACGGCTTAGAGCCGTAGCCATAACTTGCCACGGCTTATAACCGTGGCTAGTATTTACCACGGCTCAAAACCGTGGCTAAAGTTATGGCAACGGCTTAAAACCGTGGCCATAACGGTTTTAAGCCGTTGCTATTCCTAGCCACGGCTTAAAACCGTGGCTAACATTGTTGAAACGGTTTAAAACCGTGGCTAAATCATCAACCGTCCTCGAGTATAAAATCGTGGCTAACATTTTTGCAACTGTTTGTAGCCGTTAATAGTGATTTAGCGACGCTTCTACAGCCCACGGCTCTAAGCCGCGACAACTGGTTACCCCCACGGTTCCAAACCGTTGCTGATGGGTATTTTTGGTGTAGTGTTAGTGAAGATCTCCTTTATAACGAAGTGTTTGTGCTCATTTGCTAAACAAAACCTAATTGACCCGCATGCTTGCCGATTCAACTTGTTCCATTCTTCTTTCCTCATATTTTTCAGTTTATATCCTAAAACATCATCCAAATTTTCCTTTGCCAACACATCTAGAACTTCGCACTGCCACATGCCAAAGTTATTTTTCCAATTGAACTTCTTTACGTCAAATTTACCGATTGTAGCGGTAATCATATTTGGTCCAGAACTTGACGAATCTGACATGCTTTTCACTAACCACCGATTCACGCACCTTCAAAAAAACCCAAAGAACTAACCCTCGGCTCCGATACCAATTTGTTACGCATGAAAGCGTTACAAATACTGACATGCGAAGTTACCAAACAAACACAATAAAATCAGAGACAACAAATTTACGTGGTTCAACAATTTGCCTACATCCACGACAAATAGAAAAACTTTATTATTGAAATGACAAAATACAACTAAAGAGAGTCTCTAACACAATACAAGTGTATGAATGACACCACACAAATACGCAGGTTCTATATATCACAAACTCTCTCTCATCTATGTCTCTCACAAACACACCTCTCTCATCTCTTTCACAGATCCTCACACAAACCTCAACAAACGGGAAAAACCCTAACACAACAACACACAAGAAATCAATTTTGGAGGATGATGAAGAAGAGGGAAACCCTTTCTTTTTTTAGAATGTGTTGAGGCGATGGAGGAGGGCGGTGGAAACTCTTCCACCACTTTCTTCTCGTTTCTCTTACAACTTGTTCTTCTTTTACATCTTCTCTTCTACTGCCAACCCGGTTTCAACGTCAACCATTTCAGCTACCAACGAAGCAGCCACCTATCTTTAACGATTTCCAGTTGCTGCCAGCTTCTATCATCTTCTACACCGCCAATCTGTTACCGACACGCCAATCTCTAGCATGTTCCATCAAATTCCAGCTTAGGTATGTTATGTTCCTCTGTTTTTAAACTATGTTTTTCAACAATTTAACCCACTTCAATTTGCAAACCAGATATGTTTCCTCTATCATTTACATAAAATCTGGTTCTTTAGCCTAATAATTGAAAATTTTAAAAGAGATTGGACCCATCGGCTTGTTCTCTTAGCGAGTAAGCAACATGGGAGTGTGGTCCGAGGCACCATGGTGCTGAAACTCAATTTCAGCCTCAGGAAATTGTTGCATCCAAACCTCGTTAAGCCGGAGTTTGTCAATCTTAGGAGATTTATGATTCTCTCCTACCCGATTGTTACTCCAAGTATAGAAATTACCTCGTTACTTACAGTCAAATAGGCCCACTTGTATTATACACTAAAGGAATTCATGCACATCTGCGCGTGTGGCTTCTAATTTGCTAGCCCTCTCTTGAACATGCATAATAGCATTGAAGTCACCTAAGACAATCCACAGTTGATTATTTGCAGTTGCAAATTGAGTAAGTTCTTCCCAAAGCTGCTCCCTTACCTCTGGGTTGCTGCTTCCATATATGATCGTCACAATACACCCAATCCCATTGATCCAAATAGTTTGAACAAAGACTACCTGTGCAAATTTTGTTATCATAATAACAATTACTTGAGTTGGATCCCAGCCAATCCAGATTCAACCACCTTGAACCAGATTACCATTATCTTCCCAACTCCGATTTGTAGACTTGTAGTGAGCTTCCTCCTAATGGAAGTCTTCTCATTAATATGCACATTCGTCTTGACCAACCCAACTAGAGTGAGTTTGTTTTCACTGATGAAATCTTTCGCTCAGATTTAGTATTCAACCCCCTGATATTCCAACATCCTATTTTGTGTGTCATTGGGTAACTCTTTTGTGGTGAGACTGCTTGACCTCAATACCTTGCATACTACTCATCTCCACCAATTTCTTTTGTATATCTCTACCCAGTGCGGTCTCCTTGTACTGATTGTTACTGCTCCTTCCTTCCATCAGTTTGAGAGGTATCCATAGCAGAACGTTCGATACTATTGAGAGGGATCAGGTCAGTGTCCACTTCATGCATGTCGGTGTTGCTCCCTACCTGTTCATTTGCAATTGCAGTTGTACTTTTTCTGCCTGTTCACTGGCTGCATCTTCTTTAGAGTTGGAAAAAGGTTCCAGTTCTTTGTCTCTATTCTTGTTTTGATCTTCTAGAACAACCACATTAATGTTGTTGCTCTCAGTCCCTTGCCTGTTTCTGAAGGTGTGTTGTTTCTTAGGTACCTCCCAGCCTTCTTCCTTGCTCAATATTGCACTGTTCTGGACTGGATTCTCCACTGTTTTGTACGCCTTTATTACTACCTTCTTTGAATTGTTCTTAGTGCAACCTTCTGTGCTATGACCAAACACATTACAGCACTTGCATTTTACTGGTGTGCTATGACCAAACACATTACAGCACTTGCATTTTACTGGCTTCCACACATAATCCACCCTAAACTTGTATGTCTTCTCACCATCTACTATAACAGAAATGTGGTTGGGTAATGGGCTGGTGTTGATCTCTACACAAACTCTTGCAAAGTTCATTCTCACTCTATCTTCAGTTGCCTTGTCTAGCAAAAGTGGTGTTCTAACATCACTGGCAATGGCCGCCAAACCCTTAGGGTTCCAGAACATTAAGGGTATATTCTCAAACTAATCCACATAGGAATAATGTTGGCTACAGTCGAATCATCTTCCAGAATCGGTCTCCACGACACTACAACACAAGTGCCCTTTAATAGCACTTAAATATAGCGTTTTTTCCACTTGTGTTATGAAAAGCCTTGTTTTAATAACATTACAATAAAAAATGCTACAGAAGTGAACGCGGGAAATAAAAAGTATGGCGCCGCTCGAATTTCACTTGAAAGTTTAGAAAAGCCCTCGACTCTAACAAAACATGCACCCAATTCCAATTTCTTTCATTAAGGAATACATGGAGAGGGTAGAGAGAGCGAGGGAGGGAGATCGATCTGAGAGAGAGCGAGCAAGGGAGAGAGCCAGATTCAGGGAGAGAGATCAAGGGAGAGAGCGAGAAAGAGAGATCGATCCAAGGAGAAAAAGCGAGATCCATGGAGAGAAAGAATAGGCTAGATGGGTTTTTGTTAATTGTAGCCATAGATTTATAACTTACTTGTTGTTGTTGTTGTTGTTGTTGTTGTTGTTGCCTTGTTGATTTGTTACTTTTATATGTTTCAGTTTGTTGGTACAATTTGTAGAGAGAATGTAAGTGAAGAGAAGAGAATAGAAGAGGTTCTTGTTGTTGTTGTTGGTGATAAGAGGAATAGAGCAATAAGAAGGTGGTTAAGAGGGATTTATGTCGGTTGGTTCTAATCTGATCATCTGTGGAGCTCAAGAGAAGCTCTGGGTTTCTTTCTCTCCTCAATCTCTGTTTCTTCTTTTGTTGCTTATTTTAGTGCTTGTTTCCCTGTGTATGCATATTTGCTGCCGGCTCGAACAGGGGTTGCAACCAGTTTCAATGCGATTGAGATCAAAATGGTCAGTCATGAGAAATTTTTCATACCCTTTTTTTTTGGATCTGTGGTTTAATAGGTTTTGGGTTTTGTGATTTTGTTTTGCAAGACTGGTTCTGGAGTCGAATCTTTTGGGGCTTTTCATATAAAACACTTTTTGTATCTCTTCTTGTTTTTCAGAGGCTGTTTAACTTGAGATTGTTAGAGGGACGGATTTAACAAGGCAATCTGTCTGATAGACTGGTTTGTTCTTCTTTCTTCATTCTATTTTTGCTCTGATTTCGGGTTGCTAAGCATGCCAGTTAAACCAGTGTTTCATCTTTGGTTTCCTTTCTAAAACATTCGTTAAGATTTTCTTGTTCCACATGCAGAATGTTGATGCCTGCCTTCCTGTGGAAGACGTGGAGAAACAACTTGCTGAATGTGTACTGGATTGTGTTAGCACATGCCAAAAAGGAAAGCCGTTATCGCAACTATGGTTATAAGGTAATATCTTCTTTTCGAATAAGATCAAATTTTATATACAATCTGCAGAGCATTTGAAAATAAAGACATGGGCTAAATACGTTGTTAGCTGCAAGGCTCCAATTCCGCCTAGGCGCCTACCAACTTGGCGAGGCGTCGTTGCCGCGGAACCTTTTTTTTCAATGTTAGAATTTTTATATTTCTAATTATTTCAGATTCTTATCATGTTGAAAATAGAAATGTGAAACAAAATTTGTTGTGATTTAAAGTTGCTTCTATAAGTTTTATTTCCCCCCTCAATTCAAGGTACTTTTACAAAAAAAAAAAAAAAAAAAAAATAAAAATCTAGGAGTGTCTTAGTTTCCCTGGTCACACTCCAACTTGAATAAGGTGTGGTGAAGCCAGTGGAGCGAAACAACATTGCATGGACCCAAGTGGCACGTCGAAGGCATGCCACCAGGGAGACAAAAACAGTGAGTTGCCATGCCTAGTTATTGGCAAAAAAAACATAAAAGAGATGCAAATGATGGGAGGGTAAGTTATTATAAAAGAAATAATATACAGTCCAATCCATGCTTATTTCCTCGGAAACATGGAGTGACATGAACCGGCTCACCAGGCTAGCATGTGGTCAGATTCCTTCAAGATCAATGCCAGTCCAAATACTGGCGCTTCCTTGGTTGTGGAGATGGACTTGAATCTTGACAACAAGGTTGAACTTCATCTATTTGTGTTTACTAAATGTTAATGTTAGAACATATATCTCTAGTAGAAGCTCTTCTGATTCCAATTATTTTAAATCTGATTTTCTAATTTCCCTTCTTCAGTCAGAAGATTCGTCTCAAGGAATCTTAGGATCTTCAAAACAGTATGATCAAGAAGGAAAAAAAGCCCATTGAGAAGGTAATGTTCGTTGGTACACTTAACTGATGATGCTCTTGACATTATTTCAGTTGAAATTTAGCTGATATATTCCAGTTTTTATATTTCAGTTACGTATGCTAGATCAAAATGTGTTTACTTGCTAAGTTTTCCCTTCACAACGTGTAAGTAGGCATATCATTTTGGGGATTAACAATGCCTCTCAACAAGGAAAGCACAAAGATGACTCCCTCATGCTACTATTAGTTATACATTTACGTGTGTTTTTACGTGCACATTACACGGGATACTCGTGGAACGGCGCATACCTTTTATTTAGTTTCGATTTCAGTCGTTATTCAGGATAACCATTTAACCATTTTAGAAAAAAAATTTCTCTTTATCAGTTTCCTATTTGGTCAAAATTTATTTCTTAACTAAGACTATATTATTGTAAACAATGTAAGAAGTAGTGTCAGCTACTTATTGGACTTTGTATTGATGTCTACAAGCTTGTGTTTTGAAAGCTATTGTGTCTGTTTATTTTGCTTCTGCATAAATTGTCATCAGTTGTGTTTATTTCTTTCTTGACTTTTAAGAGTTGTAGTACTAGCCACGATTTTGTATTTCGATGTTAGCAAATTGTAAAATATGCCCTTGACCTCAGACGTTGTCCTTGGACATGATTGTTCTTGTAGATGTTATGAATTATTTCAGGAGTTTCAATAATCTTAAACGTAATAGGCTCTGTGTGATAAAAGCTGAAAATGTAGTTAGATTGTGTTAACAATACGAAATGCATATGCATTTGTTTGCAAATGCGCCTCTTTACATTTCATTACAATTCAGTTGCTGGCTGGAATGAGTTGAAGTTAATGGAATCTTCGTTGGCAACCAAGAAATTGCCTAAAATACCCCTCTATGTTCTCCTTTAATGCAAGCGTGCTATGTCGAGTTTAATTATCACTCATACGAATCAGTAATAATTCTGAAATGGAGCAGCTGGGGAGGATGCTACTCATAGAATAAGGATAATTGATGGAAGTTATTTATTAAGTACTGTGTGAATGGAATAAAGAAATGATGTTCATTGCAGATATGGATGTGAAGATGCATTAATGGCAATCCTAGGAATGAATGTATTTACTAAATAAGTAGTTGTCCCTGTCGCTGATAAACTAACGGAAAACTGTCAAGACGGTTAACAATGTGTATATAGGATTGTAGGCTGAAGATTTTGAGATGAGCACAAGAGAGACAAAATTGGACATGAATCAAGGTGCTGAGAAGCGGTTTTGAAGACCCAGAAATTTATAATAGGGGAATAGGGGTGTATTTCGGGTTTTCTTCTAGGATTTATTTTGGGGACTAAGGGTCTATTGTCTAGTTGCTTTTGAGTTTTATTGAGGATCAGGATAATATTTCGTCAATTGGAAGAAATTGTTTGACTTATAATTTTTCTCTTTGGTCCGGTGGTAACTTCTTCGTTTTTATTTTTATGTTGTGTGGGGTGTATGCATATGCATTTGTTTGCAAATGCGCTTCTTTACATTGCATTACAATTCAGTTGCTGGCTGGAACGAGTTGAAGTTAATGGAATCTTCCCCCACGCCGCAAATTTTAAGTTCCTGTATACATGAAAATATGATATAGTAATTGCATTCTTTCCCCCCAAATTTTATTCATCTTACTTGGTCAGAATCAGTCATGACTAGATAAATCATTAAGTTGATTACCACCATCAATATCAGTTGCAGCTAATGCAAAAAATATTTTACTGGTATTAAGACGACTTGCTCAAAATCGTGAAGCCGCTCGCAAAAGTAGTATAAGGAAAAAGGTAGACTAGACATGAAGCAAGGAAATTACATATATACTTGGGAAAGGTTTTTGGTTGTTCAATTGCAAAATGACCTGATCATTATTACTTGACAGGCTTATGTTCAACAATTGGAGTCAAGTCGTTTGAAGCTCACTCAAATTGAGCAAGAGCTTGAGCGAGCCAGACAACAGGTGCCTGGAATGCAACAATTAGTTTGTTGACATTGGATATCTGCCTTCTATTCTTATCTAATGTGGCAGTAAATGGGTTATTGCAGGGTTTGTACGTAGGTAATGCACTGAATGGTAGTCATTTTGGGGCATCTGGAGTTGTTAACCCTGGTTTGTCTTTCATTTTGTCCATACTCATCTCTTCATTTGTATAGAATCTTTATTGTGGAGACCTTGCTCCCTTGTTGCATGCTACATTGGTGTTGGCTGATAATTAATTCATATGAACAACATATGAGAGAGGCTGTGGTCAGTTTCTCACTTCATATTTAGTCGTTTTACAGATATGACATTCAATGAATCTTGTGCAGTAAAATGCTAAATGTTAGGATTTCAATCACTAAGTTTATCTAATTAGGATTTTGAATTATGCTCAAGGCTGCCATGAAGGGTTTTATCGAAAAGATTGTTGGCATGATGAAGGTCGAACAACTGTTTGAAACTCAGGGAGGTCCGATAATTGTGTCAGGTGAAAACCAATCAAATTGGATAACCAATTTATTATTCCCGATTAATTCAGTTTGATACATTGTAAGGCTATCTCTGTTTGCCCCATTCTACAAAATTATTTCTGAGAACTGTTTCTGTGATTTGCGTAATACATGTATGATAATCCAAAACAATCCTTAATATTCTTGCAGTTGTTGGCTGATATTTTACACCGAGAGTCGTTTCTATGGAAGCTGCAAATGCTCAAAACAGCTTCATCCTTTGTCAATTCTCGTATTCACGATGTTAGAGCTGAAACTCTTATACTAACCAGGTATTGTTCTCATCTCTGATTTTCAAGAATGCGCGTATACAAACAGATAGACGCACACAGATACAAAATATTGAACAGTTGTAAGCTTGGATCATCGATATACTATGCAAAACTTGCAACATCATGGCAAGAAGCCAGAAACTCAAACTAGCTTTGAAGCTTGATTTTCAATCAACTTGGAGATAAATGTTTCTGAGAGACCTTTACTTAAATTGATATGAAAAATCAGTGTGTTTAAACCAGCCTTGCCAGAAACAACGTACTCACTATGCTTTGTATGTGAACCTTTTACTGCATGTTTCCAAAAACATTGAGGCTTATGCCTAATGAATTTTTGAGCCAACACTGTCAAAAAGGTTGATAGTGCTTCAAAGAACTCTATTTTAGTTGAAATCTTACGCTTATTCAAAGTGACAATGATGCCTTCAGGGATGGAATTTATTTTATTTTTTTATTATTATTTCTTGAATCTTGGCTCATTAGATTGAAAAGGAAATCAGGCAATATCAAGTTTGAAGTTGAGAAATAAATTTGACAAAGAAGAAGAATGTAGACTCTGCTGCTGCAGGTATGTCATCATGAAATTCATCTAAATTGTGACATTTGAATTACATGGAAATGCTGGTTGTGGCAGGATATTATGTTCTTGGTTGGGCCATCTGGCCATGTACCATGCATAATCTGCAAATGACACATTTTAGCAATTTGTACCAAACAACATGCACTGTTACCATGGACTTAGATATGTATATTAGATAGAATGTACACAGATGGTAAGCTTGTGTTATGTTATATGTTTGTATGAAAATGAGATGTTTTCTTGTATTGGGTTTCATTGATTTGCTCTGTTTTTGTGTGTGGGTGTTGCAGTAAGAGATTGATCAAGCTTGTGTTATGTTCTCTTGTGTGTCGTTTTGATGTTAATATGCAGGGTTTTGACATTAACTTGAAGTGCCGTGGACTCGGAGCAGCAAAGTTTGCTTGTAGAGCTGGTCTGCCGAGAATTGGAGCTGCTCTGTCCAGTTTTTTTTCAGTGCTGCAATACACTGGACAACACGCTCTGTTTTGACAGAGTGCTCTGTCCTGATGCACTCTGTTGCTTGTTTTTTTTTTTTTTTTTTTTCTGCTGTTAGTGTGATGGTGTGCTGGAATTCAGCAGGGGATTGGGCTAGAGTTAGTCGGGTATGGTGTTTTTATTGCTTACAAGTTTATGGTTGTAATTTGGGTTTTGAAAGTTTGGTTGGTCTAGTTCATGATAAAGGTCTTTTAAGGTCTAAACTTATTTTTGTTTTAGGCCTTATCCTTGGTGAAGTTAGGGTTGCTAGTTTATAAGCAAAATGATCAGTTTGTGTCTTTGTTTCGAATGAGTGCGCTGTACTAATTTGGAGCATTGACTGGAATACTGCAATTGTTAACCGGTATACTGCAATTGGCAAGTTAACGTTGTGAAAGGTTTAAAGCTCTACGAGGATATCTTCACTGAATCAGAGCTCTCCAAACTTACAGATTATATTAATGAACTCCATCTTGCCGGACGCAATGGAGAATTCTGGTGAGTAGTCTTTCTGCAAAAGCAGTCCCCCGTTGGCTATTTCTCAGTTTTCAGCGTGACATTTTTGGCTATACTGCCTTTATGAATCAATAGCTCACTGACTTGAGGTTGTTTTCTTTGCAGTATATGTGAAGCATATTTCAAGAAGTATCCAGCCAGAATAGGGTAATACTTGCTTATTCTCTATCGATTCTATAGTTTCACGTTCTTTTGTGCTGGAAGGATAATCAGTGGTTTGAAAATGGAAAGTAATTGAGAAAATGGGTTTAATGTTTGCAATTCCCACTTTAGTTTTGCTGAAGGCTTGTTTGTCTATGTTTCAGGTTCTTGCGAGTTGATGCTTTATCTCTGCTCTTATCTTTGGCTAATGTTAGCGCATATTCGGATGTCCTTGTGGTGGATATGGTAGGGGGAATGCTTACTGGTGCCGTGGCAAAACGCTTAGGATGTATTAATGTATTATACTCCCCCTCCCCTCTTTGTTTTTTCAATCGGCATCGTCTTGGATAGGTTATCATGTTTGTACTGATTTTCATATTTCAGAATGTTATGCATTCATTAGTTATATAGCATTTATACGTGTATTTATTACTGATTTGTTCAATCATCAATGCTTATCTGTAGCATAGAGAAGGTCAGCTGTGGAATAACTTATGATTCATTTACTTGAGTATGCCTTTGCTTTGTTAAATGATTTTGTTGTATTCTAACAACTCTCCTGTGCATCTCCCAAACACACTTTAGAATAGCTTTTCAACCTTTTCTAAATTTCTCAAACAATTTTGACATGCCATAGCTTTTCAACCTTTTCTAAATTCTGAGTTACATCACTTTCACTGGAGATTGCATGAATTAATTTCTTGTATCAGAAGAATCTCAATAACAAAGATTATTGCATTATTTTGGAATTTGCAACTACTTTTTCCAGGTTATCATATTGAATTTCTCAGTAGTTTCTTTAGGGAATTTTACTGATGCTGCTAGTGTGATGTGTTGAATTTTGATAGCAGGTTCTGTGATTTTTAATGATTGATTTTGCTTAATGAACTGTTTCTTACATTCAATGTCATCTTCTTCTTTTTTGCAGCATTGAATCCTGGAACTGGCAAGTTTGTTACTGATGTGGATGAAGAAGACTAGAGTGTAGGAACAACATATAAAATGGGTGTTGCATTCATAAGGGCTCATTTTACTGTCCTCAGAGTTTGTACAGGCTTTTGGGTCGATGTTTGTGACTCGATGTAATACAGGGAGCTGATCTTTATTATTTGATAGATTTTGTGACTCGATGTAATACATTGTCTTATTAATTACATTACTTAATTTGCCTCCGTTCATGAAAATGTTTAAGTGTTTGATAGCAAAAAAAAAAAAAATTGCTATAAATAGTAAACTTACAATAGCGTTTTTAAAACGCTATAGTAGACTTACAGAAACGCTATAAATACTATAAATAGTGATTTTATAATAGCGTTTCTAAAACGATATAATAGACTTACTATAGAAACGCTATAAATAATGTTACTGAAACGCTATAATAGTTAACTTACAATAGCGTTTTAAAAACGCTATAATAGACCTATGATAGCGTTTCTGAAATGCTATCGTAGTCAACTTACTATAGCATTTTTAAAACGCTATAATAGACTCTGTCTATTATAGCCCCGGCAGACACAACGTTTGCTAAAACGCTATGGTAGCCTACCATAGCGTTTTTGAAACGCTATTAATGACCTTGTTTCTTGTAGTGCGATCTTATGATCAAAAACCTGCTAGCAATATGCAAGGGACCTATCTCCAACATGCAACAAAACTTCTCACTCTAAGGAATCCTTGTTCCTTTTGAGTTCAGGAATCCGGGAATAATTCCTTATATCTTCTTATTCATCTCCTTCTTGCAGCACTTTCTCATTTTGTAGGTGCAGTCTTGTAAACAGGTTGGAGAGGAGAAAGATAGAGAGAAGCTCCAAGTCATTAAAGTTTCACCATGTTGAAGCATACCATAGGAGTAGCTACTTGGGTTTAGAATTGAGTTTGCCCCTTTCCAGAACTAATAAAGAAGCACAACTTGCCATTTAATCTTTATTCGCGTGGAGATAGGCATGAAGTTAGATCACGATTGTCAAGGAGGCAAAAATAATTTTTTTTATGTATTTACCTTTGTTTGATGATCACCTTTCTCAATTTTTTGTTTACACCTTCTCATTGACTTCGCAATTGCATCGCTTACCTGTTTATCAATGAAATTGTAGTTTTGATTGAGCTCTTTCCGTCATTTCCCATTTTCCCACTTGGTTACGCTTTTTTTAGGTGATGTTCACTGGGAGTGCGATTATTTAAGGGCTTAACTGTGAGACAAAAACAGAGAATGAGAAGGACTCACAGTCCTTTGTGGATTTGGTGTATCTCTTTTTATTGGCTCCAAAATTTCAAGGACATATGACTCCCAAATTGTCATGGCCTTTGAATCCCAATTGTGTGGGACTCAAAGTCATACAAGGACTTCAATTCTTATTCTCTTTATAACATCAACACATACAAACAGAAGGAAATACAACTTGAAAACGCGACACATACAACGTGCAACACTACAGCATACGCAACATGAAAGAGGCTGCGAACTCGGCGTGAAACGGGCAGCAAGACGGCTTGAAATCGGCTGCGAGCAAGGCGTGAAATAGGATGCGAGTTCGATGTGATTCAGTGTGTGTGTAGCGTGAAACAGTAGCCAAGTAGAAGGATTGGAATTGGGTGATTTCAGGTGTTCTTCGATTGCGAGTTTCGTCAAACTTTTGGTGGTATTGTTTGCTTGAGATTGGATAATCTCAAATATCGTTGCTTAAAAACGTTGTAATCTTCAAGTAAGTGTTTCCATATCAATAAAATAGTTACAGAGTCGTCATCCGTGGAGTAGGCAAAACCAAACCACGAAAATCTCGGTGCATCTTTATTTTTTGCATATTGCTTGTTGTTTGCTATTATTTGCATGACATTTTTAACTATTCACTATCACCACCTAGGTCCAGGACTTGTGTTGGAATTATTTACATTAGTAGGTATTTACCGTACAAGTGGTATCAGAGCGCCAGTTGGTTGGTGATTGTGCTTTGAAGGTGTCAAATAAAATGGCTAAAAAGTTTTCATCATCGCGTGATGATGGCTATGTGAAAGTCAAATGGTTCAACATTATTCGATTCAATGGTAGGAACAATTTTTAAGCGTGGCAGATGGATTGTAAAGATATTCTGGTTAATTTGGATTAGATTGATGCACTAGATGAGAAAAAGAAACCATCATCAGATAAGGCGACGGTTGAGGTTATCGAGAAGTGGAGTAAAATGAATCAGAAGGCATGTAGTACGATTCGTTTATGTCTTTCTCTCAATGTGGCTTACAACTTCGCTAATGAGATGACGGCTCAGAATATTTGGGATAAGCTTCAGGCTATGTATCTTCATAATGATAGATAAGTGTGATGTACCTATAGAAGAAGATCTTCGCTTTTAGGTTGCAGCCAGGTAAACTCATGATTGATCACATAAATGAATTTGAATGTTTATATTCGTATTGTGTTAGCTTAGCATTATTCTTGTTAATTTCTTTGTTACCGGAATGAGAACCGTTTGTTGATCAGATGACAACATTGAAGAAAGAAAAATTCGTGTATAGTGATATTGTTCAAGCTGTACTTGCAAAAGCTTTAAGAAAGAGTGCTTTGAATGAGAAGGTTCAAGCACATGGTCTTTCGGTGACAAGGGGAAAAAATTACAAGAGGAACAACTACAAAAGGATCTGGTATAAATCAAAAGGCAGAGATATGTCCAACGTTGAATGTCACAAATGTAAGCGCAAAAGCCATTATATAAGGGATTGTTCAGACTGGAAGGATAATCACAATAAGCAAGATAATGAGAGTAAGGGCGTAGTGAATGTTGTTGAGGCATCGGATGTGGTAGAGGATATTCTAATCGGGGGTGACTTAGAATTTGCACTGATGGCAAAATCTTATGACCATTTGTATGACGGTTGGATGTTGGATACGAGAGCTTCGTATCATGTGTCTAGTATGGGAATGGTTCAGCACTTATCGCAAGGTTAAGGGCAGTTCAGTTAAAATTGATGACTCTCGGCCTTGCACAATGGGTATTGGTACAGTCAAATTCAAGTTGGCAGATGGGTCATGTAGACAGCTTACCGAGGTACGTTATGTTCCAACTCTTTTAAAGGGGCTGATTTCTCTTGGGGTGCTTGAAGCTTAGGACTACAAGTATATTGATGAGAATGGGTATTGCAATGTTTATTTTAATGACAGGTTGCTTACGACAGCTGTTAGGCATGCCAATTTGTATTTCCTTCAAGGCAGTATAGTTGAAGGTAGAGTTATGGTTTCTACAATTGTTGATGAGAAAAGCTTGATGTGCACATAGTTATGGCACATGTGATTAGGGCATGTAGGTGAGAATGGACTAAGAACATTAAACAAGCGGGGCTTGCTTGGCGGTGATAAAATGACAAAGATGGATTTCCGTGAACATTGCATCTATGGGAAACAATGCAGAGTCAATTTTTGTGATGCTACTCATAGCACCGCGGGGATTGTAGATTACATCCACACTGATGTTTGGGGATCCTCTAGAGTCGCATCCAAGGGGGGTTTCAGGTATTTTGTGCTTTTTATCGATGACTTCAGCCGGAGAGTATGGGTGTATACCATTAAACATAAAAATGAAGTCATCACTGATATCTTCAAGAAGTGGAAAACTATGATTAAGAAACAAAATGGAAGGGTGATCAAAGTAGTGAGATCTGACAATGGCGGTGAGTATACCGAGGATCCCTTGAAGCAGTTTTATTTGAAACATGGCATTAGAAGACACTTCACAGTGAAGTCGACACCACAGTAGAACGGGCTAGCAGAGCGGATGAATTGTACCCTGTTGGAGAGAGAACGATGCATGTTGTCCAATGCAGGTTTAGGCTGAATTTGGTGGGCTGAAGCAGTAAACACGATGTGCTATCTCATTAACCGCTCCCTTTCATCAGCTATTGAGTCTCAGATTCCTATGGAGGTATGGTTTGGTATTTCTTCAGATTATTCTAACTTGAAAGTATTTGGTTGTCCAACATATTTTCATGTTAGGGAGGATAAAATTGGAATAAGGGCCAGGGAAGCTAATTTTCTCGGTTATCCAGATAATGTGAAAGGGTATAGATTATGGTGCCCTGACTTGCAGAAGCTTGTGATCAGTCGAGATGTGAAGTTCCATGAGGAGGCTTTGTTACATGTAAAGTGCGAGAGATGCAAATATGGTTCCCCCATTTGGAAGGGTGATAGCTATGATGAAGATGAGGATGCTAGAGATTCTCTACATGTGGAGCTTGGAGCTCCTAGAACTCATACAGAGCATGATGTTTCTTCTACTGAGAGAAGATGTGATACATATATGATGCATGATGATACAGTGGTAGAAAATGAGGTTCCTATTGATGGGGACATGGTCCTACACAACAACAGGTTCAACAATTACAAACACCGTCTTTAGCAACAGGCAGATAACCTAGAGTCAGACGTGCACCACTTAGATTTGTCTATGAGGATGACGCAGCTTGCACATTCTCAGTTCTTGATGGGTATGATGATGTTCCTACCACATATACGCAGGCTTTGCGAAGTGTTTACAAAGAGGAGTGGGAGGAGGCTTTGGATGAGGAGATGTTATCTCTTAAGAAGAATCATACATGGGAGCTTGTGACACTCCCTAAAGGGAAGAAGCCGATTGGGTGTAAGTGGGTTTTTACTGTGAAAGACGGTATTCCAGATTCCAGGGGTACTTGTACAGGTATACGATACAAGGCAAGATTGGTGGCTAACGGATATGCATAGCAAAAAGGTGTGGACTACAATTAAGTATTCACTCCGGTGGTAAAACACACTTCTATCCGAGTCCTTTTGGCTTTAGCAGCGTAGTTTGACTTAGAACTCGAGCAACTTGATGTCAAGACTGCTTTCTTGTATGGAGATTTGGAGGTGGACATATACATGTCTCAGCCCGACGGATATGTTGTTGTTGGTAAGGAAGAAAAGGTATGCAACCTGAAGAAGTCAATGTATGGGTTGAAGCAATCTTCGAGGCAGTGGTACAAGAGGTTTGATACTTTTATGATTGAGCAGGGATATGCAAAAAGTCAGTACTATCCTTGTGTATTCATACAAAAGCTCAAGGATGGGTATTTCATGTTTCTCTTACTTTATGTTGATAACATGTTCATTGCTGCGAATAGCATGAAAGAAAGATCTTGGTTCAGCGAAGAAGATACTTGGGATGGAGATAGTGAGAGATAGGAGGAAGGGCAGACTGACATTGTCACAAAGACAATACTTAGAGAAGGTTATTCACCGTTTTGACATGGATACGTCTATGCCGGTAAGTATTTCTTTGGTTGCACACTTTAAGCTCTCGGGTAAATTGTCTCCTAGCACAGAGGATGAGAGGGAATACATGTCACAGGTTCCCTATGCTATTGCAGTTGGTAGTCTTATGTATGCCGTGATTTGCACACGTCCGGATATCGCTCATGCAGTCAGTTTGGTTAGTAGGTTTATGTCAAACCTGGGAAAACAACATTGGTAGGCAGTGAAGTGGATATTGAGATATCTTCGGTGTACGCTGGATGTTGGTTTAATAAATGAGAGAGTAGACGTGTCAAATATAATCTGAGGTTATGTTGATTCGGATTATGCTGGTGATCTTGATAGGTGCCGATCGACTACAGGTTATTGTTTTACATTGGCAATGGGTCCGGTGAGTTGAAAGTCTTAGTTACAGTCTATAGTTGCATTGTCTACTATTGAAGCATAGTACATGGCTCTATCAGAGGCGGTGAAGGAAGCCATTTGGTTTCGAGGCTTGGTTAGTGATTTGGGTGTTATTCAGAATGATGTGACGATCAGAGTGCTATCCATTTGGCGAAGAACCAGTTTAATCATACCCGGACAAAGCACATTGATGTGCGGTATCATTTACTGAGGGATGTCATTCAGGATGGCGATGTTTTCTTGGAGAAGGTGAGTACTCAAGACAATCCAGCTGATATGTTGAAAAAAGTGGTTTCAAGGATCAAGTTTGACCATTGTCTCAACTTGATCAAGCTCTCTCAGTATTGATGCCCCAAGGGGGCATGGCGACGATTATCTGACCGAGAAATGGGTCTTGGCGTTTTTTCATGCCAAGGTGGAGATGCTTATGTGGTTGTTTGTGATGCTTGTGTGGTGGCCTGAAATTGTTCACCAAGGTGGAGATTGTGAGACAAAGACAGAGAATGTGAAGGACTCACAGTTCTTTGTGGATTTGTTGTATCTCTTTTGATTGACTCCCAAATTTCAGGGACATGTGACTCCCAAATTGTCATGGACTTTGAGTCCCAATTGTGTGGGACTCAAAGTCATACAAGGACTTCAATTCTTATTCTCTTTTTATAACAACAACACATACAAATAGAAGAAAATACAGCGTGAAAATGCAGCAAGTACAACGTGCAACACGGCAGCATATGCAGCGTGAAAAAGGCTGCAAACTCGGCGTGAAATGGGAAACAAAACGGCTAGAAATCGGCTGCGAGCACGGCGTGAAATAGGCTGCGAGTTCGGCGTGATTCGGTGTGTGCAGTGTGAAACAGTAGCCAAGTAGAAGGATTGGAATTGGGTGATTTCGTGTGTTCTTCATTTGCAAGTTTTGTCAAACTTTTGGTGGTATTGTTTGCTTGAGATTGGGTAATCTCAAGGATCGTTGCTTGACAACGTTGTAATATTCAAGTAAGTGTTTCCATATCAATAAAATAGTTACAGTGTCGTCATCTGTTGAGTAGGCAAAGCCGAACCACGTAAATCTCGGTGTCATCTTTATTTTCTGCATATTGCTTGTTGTTTGCTATTACTTGCATAACGTTTTTAGCCATTCACTATCACCACCTAGGTGAAGGACTTGTGTTGGAATTATTTGCATTAGCAGGTATTTCCCTTACATTAACTCTGAGGCATTTTAATCCAAGGTTTATTGTTTGAAAAATTAAACTATGAATATCTTAAGAAGAGCAAAATGTGATGATGCAGATGACCTGGACTTGAACCAAATACATCGCAAGTGCAAATTAATCTTGTTAGAGTTCATGGAATGATGTGAGAGCGATGTGCGACATATGTAAATTTGAATGGTCAGATGTCGAAACATCATTTGAAATCAATATACAAGAAGTGGTAGACATTATTCAATCTTTTTATTAATGAAGCACAATAGAAGCTGAATAGCTAATTAGCATAGCCATCAATCTCGAGCCTTGTTAGAGCTACACATGCATGTAGATCCATGTTTATAGATTTCTTTTAATTAATGTATGAATTAAACTCTCATGAACATGCGAATTCACACTCCTTACCACTCCCCCTCCCCAAAGAATATGATTCTCATGTCACTAAAGTTCCATTCTGACAGTAGATTAAAAAGATGAGTAGTTCCCCAAGTGTTTGGTTCTAAAGAAAATTGCCAAAAATCTCCATTGATGGTCAAACATGGTCAGTAATAACGAATTGACTGAAGGAATTTTTTTTGTTCAATTCATCGACAGAGTTTAGATGGTCAAATAAGTCAACATGGTCTTGGGACTTAGACTATAAGTTGCCAAACTTGAGACCCAAAGTTTAAGCTTATGCAAATTTTGGGACCCCATGCAAGTTCACCACCCACATTGTTAAATATGTGATCATCACAATAATGCATTCTATTAATGGACAAATAAAAAGGATGTATGACAAGAAGAGCAGTGAAAAACTTACATGACATGGAAAATGATATAGATAATCCAATTAATACATATTCACTTTTAGATCTAGTCGAGCTTGTTTTCTATATGTGAAATTTCTCCAAAACTACTATATTTGACATTTCTAATCTAGTTAGTGCTAAAATTGCATATTAATTAGACCTTGGTCCATTTTGTTAAATATATTAAATGGCTTTGGTGACTTTTTTTTTTTTTTGAAAGGCAAGCGTGCCGCCGTGACTTTGAGTTGATTCATTATTGATAGTAACATTGTTAAGTGGAC
Source organism: Berberis vulgaris (assembly GCA_963556465.1). Lineage (NCBI taxonomy): Eukaryota > Viridiplantae > Streptophyta > Magnoliopsida > Ranunculales > Berberidaceae > Berberis > Berberis vulgaris. Next base: position 72,875,358 of record OY747124.1, on the reverse strand, counting down.
TATAATCTACACACGTCTTCCAAGTACCATCCATCTTTTCCACCTATAGAACAAGTGAACCACGTGATGGACAACTTGGAACAATAACTCCTTGATCCAACAACTCTTTAACTCGCCTCTTAACATCATTATTTCTTGCAAGAAAGTGTGATACAACACAAGATTTAAAAACAGTGAGTCCCCATTCAAGAGATCCTCTTGCTCTAAATCTCATTGCATCTGTAACCCTTCTACATTCTAAAACAAGCCTCGTATTCCTTCGATAACCTCCGAAATTCCATAGTTTGCTAACAAAAAGTTAAGGATGTGAAACATACCACTTGGGCAACCACTCCAATAGGTCTCACAAACAACAACAACAAAACTTGCTACAAGCATTCACCATTCTTTTTACACGAGTTACTAACACAATCAAATTCGTCAATGGCGCAATTGAAGCATTGATCACATAAAATTTATCATCAATTACCAACGGATAGTTTTGACTTTTTCTTCAATAGAAATAGACATTCTAAGGCGCATCCTTCTCCTTTTGAAACCCCTTACGAATGCTACAAACACTGTACAAAACCTAACATAAACTTAAAATAAAATTTCCAATTTGTTGAACGTTTTTCTTTAGATTGGAAAATCGTGTGTGCCTTGTAGCACCTTTTTTACTCGTCATCCTGCTCAATCTTGAAAAACGATGCACTTGCAAAGTTTCAAGAATTCCCATGAGTCGCTTACTACTCAAATAATATGCAATAACGTTAAAGACAAAATGACACAATCATACTTTTTTTCAATCCTTCTACTATATCACTAGAAGGAAGATTGCATTTACAACTAATAATTGTATTTAGGCAAAACGCTTAACAAGCTCCCAGTATACTGATTGATGCCATTGTTTGTTTTTGTTTTTCTTTCAACCTACAATACACTTCAACCATGTATAACGGAAGTAGGGGTTATCGACTATTTCACTTGGATTAGAAGACAATACTTAATTAAAAAATTAAAGAATAAAAGAAAAATGAAATTAAAAGATAGTCGGTGAAATGTTGAAAGACAAATTAATTAAATGGTGAAATAAGATTGAAATATGGAAAAATCTCAAGGGTATGAGAATCACCCCATTCCAACATAAAGATGCAATAAATATATTTTCAGTTTTTCCCAAAATACTCAAATCACACCTACAAGACTTGAGTTGTGAGATTTAAGAAGTAAAAATATTTTCATTTCTCTTTCATTTCTAAAATATCATTGGATTTTCGTTATGTTTTTCATTGGAAAAATCTAAAAGGCTTGGAAACAAATTTTTTTTTTCAAATAAAAAAAGTATTATCCATTTAAAAATAAACTCTTTTTTCGAAGTATTTCTTACAATAAAATTTTCTACTTCTTCATAAATCATATAATTCATCTACCATTATATCTTCATGGGGCTCAATCTCTTCCCCTTAAGAATGGAGGATTAGTTCTCCATGAATGATAATAATGAACTAATAGCTAAAAGGGATAATTGAGAAGAATGAATTGTGGCTAAATGGAATTAAAGACAAAAAATGATGCCAATGGCATGACTGCTCAACGGTTAGAGCTTGGCGGATGGTACCACTAGGTCATGGGTTCAAACCCAGCTTGCGACATCTTTATGGGCTCTGGGATCCTATAAAAACCCTGTTTGCCTTTCAAGAAAAAAAAAGTCAAAAAATGATTAAATAAAAATGAAACTTACTTCTACATCCTTAAAAGAAATTTGTAATACAAACTAAAATCTTGAAACTTTTCTACAATTTTTTTCCAAAAATAAAAACCTAAAGGAAAAAAATGTCAATTTGACTGGAGAAATAACATCCAGATGTAACTTCAAAATACGACATCATTGACTTAACTTTGTGTTTGATGGCCCAGATTCATTTGTTTGATAGAGTGGATGGTTGATATTTATTAGGGTTAGGGTTTAAGTGGGTTGTTGGATGAATTATATGAGAGTAGTGATAAGCACCCAAAACATCAATGATTTTAACACCCCTAAATATACAATTGTTGAGTCCAATTATCCAATAAAATATCACATTACGTGTATTTTGCGCATTTTGTAGGAATTCCAGCACAAATCTCAAATCATGTATAAAGTGGCATGATAAGGCTAAATTCAACAACTAGAATGCCACATGGGAGTTCAAATGCATTCATAAGGATTAAAGAATTTCACTCCCAAGACCCATGAAATCAAGCCCACAAAGCATCAACAACTACGGATCTCAAGAAAATCAACATGAAGATTTGGATGTCCACATGGTCACTTTATCATAAAAAAAATCTCTATAAGACATGTTTTCTTATTCAACTCCAACATTATTCCTTGTTTCACTCAACCATGTTTCCTTTTTTCATTCAACCATGTTTCCTTGTTTAACTCAAACCATGTTTCCTTGTTTCGCTCAAACCCTTTTTACCTATAAAAACCTCATACATGGAGTTCATAAGGGAGTTAGTCTTGGAGAGATTTTTTTTTTGTTGAAATTTTTGGCTTTATATTTTTGTTTGGTAGAGAAGTGCATGTACTACATTTTAATTTTTAATTTTTCCAATGAAGAAGTATGTTTATCTTTGTTTCTCTTTTTCAATTGTTTCTCTTTCTCTTTTAACTTTTAGTTTTATCTCACCATCCATTATTTTACTATTTCTCTTTATTTTTTAAATTGAAAATCAGTTTTGTCTTCTAATTATCCAAGTGAAGTAGTCGATAACCCCTACTTCTACTATGCATTGTTGAAGTGTAGGTTGAAGGAAAAAAATAAACAAAAATAATAGTTATTTCTTTGATTGATGCCAAAAATCGACATTTGATGTCAAAAATCATGCAACGACATTAATGTCGATTTTTGGCATCAATCAAATGGCGTCGTTGCACATCACTTTCTGAAGGAAGACATTCTTGAAGATAGAACTTTGGAGACAATAGAGAAGAATTTTATTTTCTTTAATTTTTCTCTTTTCTTTAATTTTTTCTCATCTTTATGCGTTTTTGGGTAATTTTCAGCATATAACGGAAACAACAAAGCAGCAGACGGCTTAAACAACATCCGTTTAATGTGAAAAAATTTACAACAAATTCAGTAACACTCCCTTGAATTTCTATAATTTTTTCAGAATTGTTTGAGGTCGGTTGCCTGTTGAACAAATTCATTTGGAAAAGTGGGTGAAAAAGCTGCGAAATTGCCTAAGACTTGCTCGAAGACCTTTTTTACTTTTTTTTGTTTGTAGTTTCTAGTGAGGAAGAGAGTTTATTCTTTAATAAAATTTTCTTGATATGCCTCAAATGTCGAGTGCAACTTTTAATAGTTAGGCATTATTTTAGCATTAGGTTGATTGTTAGTTTTAGGTTAGAATTAATTCACTTTCAAAAAAAAAACAAAAAAAACAAAAATATTCTGACCTCTTGACCAAGACCATTAAACATATTTGCATCTGCAATTGCTTGATTGTGTGTTTATTTATTTAAATAACAATTGAAGTTTGAAATTTTAAAAAAAATTGTTCTTTGAAAAGGGGTAACTTTTTTTTGTAGTGGACAACCAGTGGTGTTGTGGGGGAGAGAGCAATTGCTTGAACCTAGGAGTAACTTTCAAATAACACTTCTCTCTACTCCCACGATGGAGACCTTGTGTCCGAGCTCACAAGTTAGTAAGTATCTATTTCAGACACATTGTTTTAGTGGCTTGGGTGCTGAGTGAAAATTGATTGGACATTGTTTAGTGTTTGTTTATGTTTATGCATCTTAACGAATTGCGTGGTTGCTTATGTTAATAAACTATCATAAACAAATAGGGTAGACCTAGCCTTATTTTTGAAACTGGTGGGATTTCATCACCCACCTCATCACTCCAGCTGTGTGAAACCAAGGTACATAATAAAATCAACTAAGATTAGAGCCAACTAGAACGATGTTCATAGGACAACTAAGACCAAGGTTATTCTGCTGAATTATGTGTCGACTAAAGCTAAACGTGACGTTGGGTTTAATCATTCAATGAACTCCAAGAGGCCGCTACCACATGGGTAATTCACTCGGTTCGCCAAGTCACCAGTAAGTTACGGACCGCAGAAGGACGTGGTGTAACTAACAGTTTTGGCTTAGACCACGTGATGTCCTGTCACTTGTGCAATAATCCGACTTCTTGTAAGCGTAACTCTGACCTCCTGATTTTGGACTTTGCATTGTTGGATACAAGCTTTTAGGATCATCTGTTAGCACCCTATCTAATCAGGCAATAATAGATAACAACTTAACGCTCGTTGGTTTCGATCAATCTTGTCTCTCACAGATTAACAAGATAAAATCCCATTAAAATGTTGTTTGCTTAGATTTGGCATTTGTGTGGTTCAGAAGTGATTGTTGCTTGTGTGTGTCATTTTAGCAATCGTCTAGGGGTACTTGATCTTGCGCTTTGTCACTGTCATCTTTCCAATCCATTTTTTTCCTTTTATGAAAGTTTGGGAACGACCCAACAAACACTTGGTTCGTATCCAAAAATTTTCTAGCCACTCTAATCCACTATTTGTCTCTTCACCTCACTCATCTCCACCTACCTCCACTCACTCTCTAATCAACACTGAAATGGAAGATCGTCCAATTTGGGAATACAATGTTCCCCTTGCTGCTAATGTGCACAGATTGATTGAGTTGCCCTTTATCACGATAGGTCAATTTGAGATTAGACCAACTATTATTAATATGTTGTCGAAGTTTCAGGGCATGATCGAGAAAGCCCATATGTCCATCTTGGAAAGTTTTTTGAAGTTTGTAGTACTTTTAAGAACCAAAACATAGATGAAAAAAATGTCAGACTTCACTTGTTTCCTTTCTCTCTTGATGATTGGGTCACCTCATGGCTAAATTCCCTCCTTGCCAATTCCATCAAATCATGGGAGGATTTAGTTAGAAAGTTTCTAGCGAAGTACTTCCCCATGAGAAAGACCCTAGAAATTAGAAGAGAAATTGAGGAGTTTACTCAAACACATGATGAACTTTTTTATGAAACATGGGACCGCTTTCAAAATTTACTCATCAAGTGCCCCCATCATGGCTTCGAAAAATGAGTGCTAGTGCAGAGTTTCGATAATGGATTGAGTGTCAAATCTAGACATATGATTGAATCCATGCACCAATGGAAATTCATGCGTAAAACTGGTACTGATGCTTATACCATTCTAAGTGAACTTGCTGATGATTCTCGACAATGGACTGCCCACAGAGACTTGAAACTTAGTTCTTCTAGAAAATCACGTCTATTTGTACCAAAGGAAGATTTCGAACAGACATCAAAACCTTCCTCAAAGACTTTGCTAAGGAAATTAAATCTATTGTGATTAAGTCCGCCTCTGAAGCCAAAGAGCAGACTTCTAAGCCTTGTACCTTTTGCCTCAAAGGAGATCATATAGATTCTGAATGTCCTTTAACTTCAGGTGGCAATGAACCTCCAGAGGAGGTGTGTGTATTTAACAGTGAACGTAAATCAAATACATTCGGTCAAACATACACATATGCAAATCAACATCACTTTAAACTTTCTTATGGTAGTGACTTTTATGAACAACCACCCAGAAGTTCAGGGAATCCTTCTGGGTTTCAACACCCTTGGCAACCTAGTGGACAAGCTCACAACTCACGCACTTATCCCAGACAGATTCAATATGGACCTCAATCTAACTAGTGGCAACAAAATCAATATCCACCACATGGAGGACCTCCTTCATACTGGCAAAATTAGCCTATGAACTTTTCTATGGTACCTGTCCCTCATAATTCCTATGGTCAACCTCAACTTAGAACTTTCTAGGACTTGGTACCTCAAACTCAATATGTTGCTCCTTTACCATCTCCAAAACCATCATTAGAGGATATGATACACCAATTAATGGCAACCAATGTTGCTAATTCCCAAGTTATCCACAAGCTTCAACAACAATTGACCGTGGGAAGGGAAAAAGGAACATTCCCCAGTCAACCCATCCCTAATCCAAAAGGTGCTCCCCAAGCCCATGTCATTGAAATTGGTAGTAGTGTTGATTAACATGGAGAAGTTAAATTTGTCACTGCCCTTTCGTTCTGGCCGAGCAATTGATAATGACATAGAACAACCCAAGATAACTAATGTGATTTCCAAAGAGAGCGTTCATAAACCAATTGAGAACGCTAAAGGTTCTTCTAAAACTAGTTTAAACTCAGCCTCTCAGCTTCCCATTGAGCCAAGAAAGTATATACCTAAGGCACATTTCCCAAAGTCCTTTTAGGTAACAAAAAATAGAAGCAATTTCAAGAAATACTAGAGATTTGTAAAGGAGTACACATCAACATCCTTCTTTTGTCTGCTATCCAGCAAGTACCAATCTATGCAAAAAATTTCAAGGACATGTGTACTAAAAAGAGAAAAACAGAATACCTGAAACTGCATGCCTTGCAAGCGATGCCACATCTCTTATTCAACAAATTGGAGTAGTTAAGTAAAGGGATCCAGGAAACCCTACTGTACCATATTTCATTGGAAAAGACTTTGAAAGTCATGCCTTGATCGACTTAGGAGCGAGTGTGAATCTCTTACCTTATCATATATATTTAGAACTTGGGTTAAAGGAGATGCAACCAACAAAGATAGTTCTTAAGCTAGCAGATGAGTCAAAACGATACCCTAGAGGAATAGTTCTGGATGTGATTATTCAAGTTGCAGATTTCTATTATCCAGTTGATTTCATCATCTTAGACACTAGCTTGAGCCCAAATAATTAAATTCATGTCATCATAGGGCGACTCTTCTTAGCAACTGCAGAGGCCAACATAACCTGTAGAAGTGGTAGCATGTCTGTTTCCTATGGGAACCTTAAAGCTGAATTGAATATTTTTAAGGCCTTGCAAAAGAGAGATGATCTCGATATGCTTGAGGAAGAAGAAAAAGAAGTGTGTATGATTCGATCTTTTGAGTCTATGGCTCAATCGTCACTAGATGATGTATTGCTTCGTTGTCTCTCACACTTTGGTATGAACCTAGATATGGACGAGGCTATTGAAGATGTCAACAGTATATTGGATAATGTGCCCATAATGCATATACCTGAATCTAAGCCATTATCACTTTATCAATATGAGGAAGAGTTGTATTCTTGATCTTCCTTCATAGGACAATCACAAGAGATTGACTCATCCACAAGCACTCAGAAATCACTAGAACTTAAGCATTTACCAAATGAATTGAGATATGAATTTCTCGGTCCTGCGGAGAGTTATCTAGTGATTATTGTCTCAGATCTCACTGAGGAACACAGTGACAGGTTGTTGGAAGTCCTTAAAGCTCACAAGTTAGCCATTGCTTGGAATATTCATGACATCAAGGGTGTTGACCCTATTGTCTGTGAGCATCATATTTATTTGGAAGATTAAACCAAAACCTCCGGAGAGCCCCAGCGATGTCTAAATCCCATTTTGAAAGATGCCGTAAAAGAAAAAGTGTTGAAACTCCTAGATGCAAACATCATCTATGCTATCTCTGATAGCCAATGGGTGAGCCCAGTCCATGTGGTTCTTAAGAAGTCAGGAATTACAGTCGCTAAAAATGAGAACAAGGAACTTGTGCCACAAAGTGAAAAAGGGATGGAGAGTATGCATTGATTATCATAAGTTGAACTCTAATACTCGAAAGGATCATTTTCCCTTTCCCTTTATTGATTAGAAGCTTGAGAGGTTAGCGGGTCATCCTTACTATTATTTCTTGGATGGATATTCTGGATACAATCAAATCCCTATGGCACAAGAGGATCAAGATAAAACCACATTCACTTGTCCTTTTGGTACATACGCTTATCGTCGCATGCCTTTTGGGTTATGCAACGCACCCGCGACATTTCAAAGATGCATGTCTAGCATATTCAGTGATATGGTGGAAAACTTTCTTGAGATCTTTATGGATGATTTTGCAGTATTCGGCTCATCTTTTGACCAAGGCTACATTACCTCTCACTTGTCTTAGAGCGTTGCGAAGAAAAATGTCTTGTTTTAAATTGGAAAAAGTGTCACTTCATGGTGAAGCATGGCAGTGTTCTTGGGCACATTGTCTCTCCAAAAGGCATTGAAGTGGACAAAGCTAAGACTGATGTCATTTCATCTCTTTCGATTCCAAAATTTGTTAAAGATGTGCAATTTTTCTTGGGGCATGCTGAATTTTATCGCCGTTTCATTAAAGATTTCTCAAAGATTGCACGCCCTTTGAGCAATCTCTTAGCCAAGGATGTTCCCTTTCTTTTTGACGACAAGTGCATATCTGCGTTTCAACATCTTAAATATGAACTAGTCTCAACTAATATCATCTGAGCTCCTGATTGGACGCTACCTTTTGAGATTATGTGTGATGCCTCTGACTACGCTATAGGCGCAATTTTGGGTCAGAAAGTTAACAAACTTCCTCATGTCATCTACTATGCTAGCAAAACTTTGAATGAGGCTCAACTCAATTACTCGACCACGGAGAAAGAGATGTTAGCCATTGTTTATGCATTAGATAAATTCCGTTCCTATCTCATTGGAGCTAAAGTCATTGTATACACTGACCATGCTACCCTTAGATACATTCTCAATAAGAAGGACACCAAACATCGTTTGATCCGATGGGCTCTTTTGCTTCAAGAATTTGATCTTGAAATACGAGATAAGTCAGATACATAAAATGCGGTCATCGACCACTTGTCTAGGCTAACATTACAGTCATCTACTGGTATCTTGCCCATTTAAGAGGACTTCCCAGATGAACAACTTCTCTATGTAGAGCAAGAGCTTCCTTGGTATGCCGACATTGTCAATTTTGTAGCAACTGAGAAACTCCTTTCACACTGGATGAGCCATATTTGTACAAATACTGCCCTGACCAACTTATCAGAAGATGTGTTTCAGAAGTTGAACAGTTGAGCATTCTCTCATTTTGCCATGATCAGGCTTGTAGTGAGCATTTCACTTCTAAGAAAACCGCGGAGAAGGTTCTCCAATCAGGTTTTTATTGGCATACCCTTTTTCGAGATGCCCATGAGTATTGTAAAGTCTGTAACCGATGTCAATAACTTGGGTGAATAACTCGTTGACACATGATGCTTTTGAATCTTATTCTAGTGGTTGAAGTTTTTGAGGGGCATCGATTTTATGGAACCGTTTCCATCCTCCTATGGATATCAATACATCCTTCTTGCAGTGGATTACGTTTCTAAATGGATAGAGGCCATTGCCACTAAGACCAATATTCACAAAATTGTTGTTTCATTCATAAGGGAGTTTATCTTTTGTAGATTTGGCACCCCCAAGGGTATCATTAGTGATGGGGGGTAAGCATTTTTGTAACCGCATCTTGTTAAAAAGTATGGGGTTACTCACAAAGTTGCCCGTTCCAACCATCCTCAAACAAGCGGTCAAGTTGAAGTCTCAAATCGTCAAAACAAGAACATCCTTGGAAAGACTATCAATCCAAATCGGAAAGATTGGTCTTTATGCCTTTTGGATGCCTTATGGGCATACCGAACTGCATTCAAAACTCCTTTAGAGATGTTTCCCTATAGATTGGTCTTTGGTAAACCTTGTCACCTTCCTGCCAAACCCCAAATAGAGCTTATTGGGCTACAAAAGAGTCTAAATTTTGACCTCGATATGGCTGGTTAAAAATGGAAGCTTAAGCTCGATGAGCTAGAAGAATTGAGGTATGATGCTTATGAATTATCCAAGAACTACAAAGATAAAATGAAGTGGATACATGACAAAAGCATCATGAGAAAAGAGTTTCATCTTGGTCATAAAGTCCTACTTTACAACTCTCATCTTCACCTTTTTTCAGGTAAGCTAAAAACTCGTTGGTCTGGTCCATTAATTGTTCGTGATATTAAAAACTACGGTGCCATCACCGTAAAAAACCTTACAAATGGTAGTATCCTTAAAGTAAATGGACAACGATTGAAGCCATACCATGAACTTCTCACAAGGCCATTGGAAACCATTCAGTTGATTGATCCTAACTATGAGGATTAGTCACGCCCACAAATTCCTACACCACTAAGCCTGTTTGGGGGTGGTATCCACCACCCCCATTACATCCAGCCAATGATATTAAACTTAGCGCTACTTGGAGGCGGCCCAATTCGTTTATGCATTCATTAATTCATAAAAAATAAAAAATAAAAAAATTTAATAACACCGCCAATGCCTGTTTGGGGTGATGTATTTTTAATAATACATCACCCCCACCAACTCACTCTTTTTCATTGCAGGGACAATACAGATGTTCAACAAATCACCTGAGGTAATAAGTTCTAATTTTTATTTCTCACTTTTGATTTCATTTGTTTAATACTGAGGACAATGTTCTATTTGTTTGGGGATGGGGAGATTTATCAAAATTCATACCTCTTTTGAAAAATAAAAAATAAAAAAATGGTGTGGTATCCTTGCTATGATGAGATTGGATTACTTGATTCATTATATTTAGGCAAAGAGATGTTGGAAGTTTATTACTAGAGTAAACATTGCATTTGAGCATTCAGGAACAAATAATTTTTTGCACAATGACCACAGATGTAATTTGGAATAAAGAAGTAAGTAACTTCCTGAGAATCTAGAGGAATAATAGTGGAGACTTTAACCTTGTGAGCTATCAGACCTTTCATTTTATTCAGAGTGTTTTTACACAACTCTGAGTCATATGATGATTTCAAATTTTATTGGACATTAACTTGTTGTGAAGTCTCATTATTCTTCTTTTTGGTTGATCACTGAGGATGATATCTTTTTCGAGTTAAGTGAAACATAGGTCTTGTAGTCTATTTGAGACTTATAACCATTACCAAACCTTAGAAGGTAAATTAGGCATATCTTGTCCATCTGAACTTTCTCAAAACCATCTTGCTAAACATTCCATCCAATACCAATGTGAGCCTTTTTCTAAAGTTATTAGATATAACAAAAAAACTCATTTTCCCATTTATGTTTCTGAAAAATGTTAGGAAGTTTTATGAAGAAAAATTGGAGTGCGAAGTGAAAATCCAAAGTCCAAGGTATTTCAAAGTAAAAAAAAAAGTTGTAAAAAAAAAAAGGTTATGAAGAAGGAAACAAATAAAAAAAGGGTTGTGAAGAAAGGAAAATAAAAGGAAGTGATTGATGAGTTTTCTATTAAGCTATTGAAAATAGTCTTAGAAAGTTTTTTTTTTTTTTGTTGTAGTTCTTGACTTTATATTTTTGCTTGCAGGTTGAAGGAAAAAAATAGACAAAAATAATAGTTATTTCCTTTATTGATGTTGAAAATCATGCAACGACATTAATGTCAGTTTTTGGCATCATTCAAGTAGATAAATAAAAATCTCCAAATATTCGGAATTAAATAATTCAAAATTTTTAAGAGTGGTTTTGGATGGATTTTTTTAAATGATATTGGTGGAAAATGCTAGTGGTACATTTGGGTTATCAAATGGAAATTAAAATGGGATGTGGATAGATAAAAAAAATGTGATTTTAGGCAAAACATTGTATGGGTCATTACGGAGTATTTAGATTTAGATTAGATTTTTGGCTTAGTTAGCTTGAATTTCTTCGTACATAATTTCTTCAATTGCTCATCGACATGCAAATTAATGGTGTAATTCCTCGAATTTAGCGAATTTCTCGATTTTTTTACAAACATTGTGACAGTAATCAAATTCGAGATAAATAGAGGCATTTAACTAATTTTAGCACAACTATAGACTATTAAAGAGCTAAATGTGGTGTAAAATTCAATGAATTGGGTGCTTATCATATACCATAATAATATGAAACTGTGCTAGGACCAATTAGTTAGATGAGAGGGTAGAAAATAGTAATTTTTTTCTTTCTTTTAAAATCAAATTTCCTTTGGAAACTTTATGGAAGAATATTTGGTTCAAGGTTGGGCACTCAAACACTTTGGGGAACAGAGTTGCAACTCTAAAGAAGTTGGCTACAAGTAGTTATCCTTTGTTGTGTGATTTTTCCCCTCAAACCAAACGACAATTAAAACTCAAACAAGGTACTCAAGGATGAAATGATCAAAGGTTGAAAAAAACTCGTTTAATGAAGCCTAGTCGTCCAAGATTGATCCACTAGTCGCCTACAGTGGAAAGTCTTAAAAGTGTTGAGTTAAAAGTAGGTTTCTACTTGAAATTAAGACTTGGGATTAATTGGATAGTTTCACAAACACTTGAAAAAATTTGTACATGTCTCAATTAGATTTGCTAAGTACATTAAAGTTGAAAACCCATACTATCTGATGCAGTCATTTTTCGTTCCCTGCTTTGACCTTGACTTGCAAACTTGCTGACCTGTACAAGAAACACATGTGAGCCACAGACTGCCGTTGTGGTGGTCGATGGTACTCCGATGCTAAAGTCAGAGAGGGATCTGATGAAGGTGTAATGTTGTAAACATAGAATTTGCTGCGTACCTTAGCTTACCAACCTCATGTCTTATTTATAGTGTTGGAGTCCTGGTTCGACCAGGCCATCAATGGCGTAGTTTAGGGAAGAAGATCTTCGTGGAGATCCTTCTCTAATTAGGAGTCGTGCTGTGGAGGGGAGTTTCCCTGTTAGCCTTGTGCTCCTAGATACACGAGAGGCAGTTCACGTTCCAAGAGTAGTCTATAAATAGAAGTCTCCATGTGTGACGTATACTCTGAAATTTGATTCCTAGTTGGAAGCAAAGAGTTGTTGTAATTGCCCGTCCGAAGCTGATCTTCGATATACTTACCTTAGCAGGGCTTATGGGTATCGATGATAGTTGTGAGACACGTGGGCTTAGCTGGCTGTAAAAATCTGAGTTCGTTTGGCAAACTATATTGGGTGGGCTTAGAACCGCTTGGGTCGGATCAGTGTTGGGCTGATGCTAGGGCCTGTTATTCCTTGAGTTCATCATGACACGTATACGACGCATAGTTGGGGCCATTTTGGTGTATTATCAACTACTCCCCCTAGTTAGTGGGCCATCACATCAGTACGCTGTCACTTCTTGAAAAGATACGCCGCTCATGATGATTGAGTCTGAATCGTTGCTTGAGTCACGCGCTTCATTAATTGAATGTGCGTCGGTTCAGTGGAGAAGAGGCGGGAACCCAATCCCTATTTAGGTCTTCCTTTATACGAAGACTAACTCTTATATTTTCTTTACTCTTAAAGATTTCGCTATGTTTCATTTTTTATTGAAAAAATTGTTCATCTTCTTCATGGCTCACCAAAACCATCTTGATGACACGACTTTGGACAGGGGCCTTGAGTTTTTCCAAGACAGATTGCTTTATGAATCAGGCCTTGCTGAAATTCGGAAGAAGTTCGGGGTCCCTGAGGACCTTCCATTATATGCTCTGAAGGATGATCAAATGCCAATGTTTCCACCGACGGGGTTTATCTGTTTGCACCGCGGGATGCTCAAAACTGGAGTCTGTTTTCCTGTTCTTTACGTGATTTGGGACTTGTTGGATTTTCTTGGAATCCCTCCTGCCTAGTTGGTACCCAATGGGTACAGGATCATTCTTCCCATTTTGATTAGAGTGAGGGAAGCTGACGTCCACGTGACTCCGCAGGTGATCCAGTTGCAGACTTCTCCTCGGTTGAACGATCACGCCGTTTGTAAAATGACGTCGCTGGCTTGCTTTGAGAATTTTCCTGATGACTTCAAGTCCTAGCTGAAGTACTACTTCTTGGCTCCTGCGGATTCAAAGTACTTCGTAAGTGTAGCTTTATCTTCCAATTTTGTTCACTCGTAAGTGTAGCTTTATCTTCCAATTTTGTTGCGCTGACTGTATGCTAATTGTTGCTTTTGTTTCTTCGCAGGGACGTTCCCCACTACTCCTCTTACCCCAGAGGAGCGAAACACTATAAAAAAAATTTCGCGACTTGCCGATGAAGAATGTGGAGGAGGTCGTAATACCAACTTTATTCGCAATGGGCTGTGGGAGTGGGACAACTGGCGTGAGGCCCCCACTCTTTATCGATCGTCGCAAATTAAGTCCAAAGGTGGGGCCCATTCTAGAAAAAGGAAAGCCACCAGAGTTAAGGCTCGTGTTTTGTCTAACACGGAGGGGCTTTCTAAGACGCTTGCCTCTTTTGTAGGTTTGAAGAAGTCTCGTGTTAGGACTGGGTTGTATTCCAAATGATCCACTCCGGTAAGTAAGGGGAGTAAGCCTAATTGGCCTGCCAAAGCGGAAGCCGGAGTATCCAGCTGGGAGAAGAACCACCTGCGATTAGCAAGGGTTGAAGATGCATTGAATCTTAGAGTTGTGCAGGTAGAAGGTCTGAGCAAGAAGTTGATGTTGGCTACTGTGGCGGCTTCTACTAGTGTTGATCAGTCCGGGAGCATTATGCTAGAGGGTCCTGATGAAGATTCGCTTAAGGTTCTGTAGTCCAATCGTCCCACTGGTGGGTTTCTGATAGTGGCCACAGTGACACAGGCCAGGTTTCTCATAGTCAGCATTGTTTCTCATCTTGCTCCAGGCTACATCTCAGGGTGATGGAGGGTCTGTTGGGAAACTCGCTTCCTTCCCTTCTTCCGGATAAAGCTAAGCTGCCTCGCCAAAAAGAGTTGGTTGTTGGTGACAAAGGGAAGGCTGTGGATGAGGGCCGAGGAGTAGTGGCGACTACGAAGGGTGTTTTTGGCATCCGGGAGAGCTTCATCCAGATGCGCGGATAAGTCTGTTTGCCCCGGACGTAGTGCAGATGAGCAATCAGGCCTGGCACCAGGAGGTTGATGTGGATTATGCTTCGAGGAAGCATATAAGCAGACGTCATAGCTGGCTGGTGGATCACGCTCCAAAACCCGAGGAGGATATGCTAAAAGGGTGTATGGATAAGGGTGGGTGTCGTTGGGACGGAAGTTGAGGTGGCTCGGAAGATGGTGTATACCATGGAGCGTGTCTTCTCGAACATGTAGAGGTTGTATTCTGACGCGCTTTTTGAAATTGTGCTGCTCAAGAAGCAGGCTGAGGAGAGGAGGCTGGAACAGTTGGCCATTGTTGCTGAGGCTCAGAAGACTCGTTTACAAGCCCTTGAGTCTGACTTAGCAGAGGCGGTGCCCGCGAGGGACAGATTCAAGCAGGAGTTGGATCTAACCCGCCGTGATCTGGAGGTTGTGCAGGAAGTTGCGGCTAAGGCATGTTTTGAATTGCAATCTCTTGCTGAGGAGAACGTCTTGAAGGAGGCTGATTGGGTTGTTAAGAGACAGTAGTTGGAGTTCGATGAGGAGTTCAGTGCTAAGGAGGCGAAGAAGGTCAAGGACCAACTTAAATTGGAGCAACATGAGCTCAGTGCTATAAAAAGCATTTTGACTACGGATTAATCTCAGGTCGATGCGCTGACAGGCAAGCTGAAGTTGTTGGAGCGTGAAATTGCTGAAACGAAGGCGCGCGAGGAAGAGCTTCTCTAGGAACAAGGCAAATATGAATTTCGTTGGGTTGTACACGGTAGATTGGAGTTGTTGGCGCTGATGAAGGAGGAGCATCCGGAATGGGACCTCGATCACTATAAGAAGATGTCGTATTTAGACTTATCAGTTGTTTCTGCATCATCAGATAAAAAGGGTGGTCTGGATCATGATGCTCAGATTGCGGCGTGTACGGACGCAACTCCTGCTCCCTCCTTCGTTAAGCTTAACTCTTCAATTTTTTGTACCCTTTCCTAATAGGGAATAGACTTTGTACACTTGTACCTTTTTTGCTTCAACTGTTAATGAAAACAAATTTGTATTGAGTATGTTCTGTATTCGTTTTATGTTTGGTTTCCCTATTGCGCCCATTCTGTTTCTTCTTGTCATTTAGTTTGACATAGGCTGGTCGGGTCAATAGGAAGTCAAGTGGTCTGTCTGCTGTTGAGAGTTTGACCATTTGAGTTGCGAGTGATTTGGAGTCATTGTTGCTTAGTTAAATCCAATAGTGGGCATTCGGCAGATGGTTTAGAAGCGGGCTATGCTGCCCAGTTGTAGCCCATCCTTAGTTAAGCCACTGGGGGGGCTTGTTTCGCTTATTGACTGTCGGTCGCGGTTTGCTGGCATGAGTGAACTATGATAGTCGAACTTATGCATTGTTTTTTAGCTAGAGGATTTGTCCCAAGTCGAGTTTTGCAAGCTTGGAATGGCTTTCCATGTAGCACTCGTTCATATGTTGGCAGGACGATTTATAGGTCGACATGAGTGGCCTTTGCTGATAATAGAATGTCAGCTCGTGTGAGCGTGAAGACGCTACCTGAGCTATGATTTATCTCTGAGACCGTTGTTTCGAAAGAGAGCAGTGGCTGGATGGCAAACCGTCTAGGGCCCCCACCTTTCGAACCATTTATGTCCAAGCAGAGTGGACTACAGGTTCTGGGAGCAAGGATTCAGTGATCATGGTCTGTTGAAGAGTGATGATTTTGTGGCAAGCCACCGACATCAGTTCGAGATTGACTAGCCTCCCACCTTTCAAACCATCTACACCTACGCAGTGGGGCTACAAGTTTGAGATGAGGAGATTCAACGACCATGGTCTGTTGATGAGCAGTGGTCCTGTGGCAAGCCGTCGAAATCAGTTCGGGACTGACTAGGCTCCCACCATCCAAATCATCTACACCCGTGCGCATTGAGCTACAAATTTGGGAGTTTTCAGCGACCATGGTCCGTTGAAGAGCAGTGGTCCCGTGGCAAGCTGTCGCAATCAGTTCGGGACTGACCGAACTGATTAGGCTCCCACCTTCCAAACCATTTACACCCGCGCAGTGGGGGCTACAAGTCTGGGAGTTTTTGGCGACCATGGTCTGTAAAATAACAATAATCCCATGGAAAGTCGTCGGAATCAATTCGGGACGAACTAGATTCCCACCTTCCAAACCATCTACACCCGCGTAGTGGGGGTTACAAGTCTGGAAGTTTTTGGCGACTATGGTATGTGAAAGAGTAGTGGTCCCATGGCAAGCTATTGGAATCAGTTCGAGACTGACTAGGCTCCCACCTTCCAAACCATCTACACCCGCACAGTGAGGGCTACAGGTCTGGGCTTTGATCAGAAGCTGTCGTTGCCAGTCATTACCAGCTAGGCTTACCTGATTGAGTTCGGCGATCATTGTCTGCGAAGGGGGCAACAGTCCCAAGTGAGTCGTCGTCAGCAAGCGTGATACTGCTGATTAGGTTCCCACTTCCTAAACCATCGACATCTGCACTGGGCGGACTAGGTGTCGGGGTGAATCGAAAGTCGTCGTCGACGGCCAAAGCTAAAATATGCTTGCCCGACTAGGAAGGGGGCTCGGCCAACTGCGGGCGTGCGAGCCTATATCCACGAGCGGAGTACGTTGTGCGGACGATTTATGAAGAGACAATGAGTACCTTGTATCAGCTAGTGATATGCAGGTGTGATCCGTATGTCAGGAATGACTAGGGTTTCTAATGCTCGTGTCAGACACGTGGTAGAATATTGTTTGAATAGTGGGCCGAGCTCGTGGGCCCGAAGAGTGAGAGCTAGGGTTTCTTGTATGAAATACTCTACATGTACAACGTAGATCGCATGGTAATAGGCGTATGGCATAAATCGCGAGATGGTTGAGGATCGATCACTCCCTTAATGGGGTTGTGTACAGCCTCGTTGATTGGACGAACGTGGTCTTGTGCAGTTT
Source organism: Berberis vulgaris (assembly GCA_963556465.1). Lineage (NCBI taxonomy): Eukaryota > Viridiplantae > Streptophyta > Magnoliopsida > Ranunculales > Berberidaceae > Berberis > Berberis vulgaris. The sequence continues at coordinate 72,857,706 of OY747124.1, read as the reverse complement.
CATTGGGAACCGTCGTCTCCCCGTTTTTCATACAATATTCAATGCTGACAGTTAATGCTGAAGCGCCCATTTGGTGAACATCATGTCTATATAATGGTGTTTATTTATCATTGTAAGCATTATCTTTTGCAGAGCGTATCTCCTGTAATGTTCTTACTTGAATAATATGTTATGGGTTTTCCAAAGGCTGATGGGAGATCTCCATCTTTGGAGTCTTCGAATGTTCTGACATTTGCACCGATGAGTCATGTTGGGAATCGTTGTTATGCGTGGTCACCTGCTCTGGGTGAGTATGTAGTTGGTTTGCTGAGATCTCGTAATTTCTTCTCATATTTCAAAGAAGAAGTACGGACTCCCTCCTAAGGGATGAGTCTGTTGTTTTTTGCCCGCGCTTCGGTGTTACCTTGTGTCGCTATGCCCGACGGTAGATCGGTTCCTTCGGCTAGTTTATGGTTGATCGAAGTGTTGGCAGATGCGTCGTTGCTTCCAGGGGTGGTATCTCTGAGTCACCCGAGTATCGCGCATGGGAGAAGTATCCTCGCTTGATAGCACTGTGAAACATTGACTACTTCGTCGTTTGCAGCCATTTTTGTCCATCCTCTTCTACCTCCTTTGGGAGGTCAGGCGTTGTTTGAGGAAGTCTGCAGCTCGTTGCAAGGTCTGTATTTCCGTTGGCAAGTCACTTCCGAAGTTTACTTGAGGAAGTTGCTGAATGAAGTTTACTTGGGGTACCTTTGTTGTCGCTTCCGAGTTTTCTTATGTAGTCAGACTGTTTAAGCGAGTCTTTATTTTATGTCACATAGAATTTAGATGCTCGTAGTATGTAGTCTTTTGTATCCGCCTCAGGGCGCCTGTTGTTACATCTTTCCAGTAATCAATAGAGTGTGTTTGCGTAATTATTTTTTTTCTTAAATGATTGCAAATCACATAAGTTTCTCAGAACTAAAACTCTACATTGACTATGGAAAGGAAAATAAACAACTGAAATAGACTAACTGTTGGCGGAGAAAAATTGACCCGGCCCTGAAGTGAATTTGCATCGCCCTTGCTGAATCGTTGATACCTTTAGCGAACTGTCGAGCTTCGTTGATGTCTTTGAGGTTACTGAAGAGTAAACCTTGCATGGGAGTTAATTCTACGCCAACGGATTGTCGTTGGGTTGTACTTCCATCTGCATAAACCTCGCCACCCTGCTAGGTTGAAGAGCGGATTGATCATGTGCCCTTTGATTCTCCCATTTTCTGAAACAAACCGCCGTTGTTGGGATCTCATGCGAGTGGAGTGATGCGTCCCCAGTCACTAGGTTTGTCTCTAGTTTAGATTGCGCTGTGGGATCCAATTGGATATGGGAACATTCTATTTGCTTCAGTACAGCATAATGGCAGCCTCGTGCCGTAGGCTGGTCACCACGTATTGTTCATTTAGAGTGATTAGCAGTGTACTTAACACACTAATGAAGGGTCGAGACTACTGCTTTCATTTGGTGGAGCCATGGTCTTCCCAAGATAAGGTTGTAGGTAGATGGCGCGTCTACTACCATGAAGTCCAGGAATAAGACCTTTCTCAGTTGTGGCTCTCCTGCCACTACTGCTAACCTTATCTTCCTGATCGAGAAGCATTTCTCTCCGCTAAATCCAATCAGCTGGTAGTTTGAAGATGTCAGGTTCTCCTCTTTGACGTCCATACCACGAAACTCGTTGTAGAACAGGACGTTGAGCGAACTTTCCGTATCTACCAGATCTCTCTTTACCTCCCACCTTGCAATGGAGACCGATATGACGAGAGCGTCATTGTGTGGTGTTCGGACTCCTTTGAGGTCCTTGTCCCTAAAGGTTAAGGTGGTAATGAGGTTTCACAACCTTGAGTAGTAAATGCGTTTGTCTTCATCCGCGGGCTGTGTCCGCATCTCCAGTGGAGTCCGCTTGCGAGACCTGTTTGACTGGTCTTCATCCGGTCTGACTCCATGGAGGACATAGATTATGCCCGGAGTCTCCTTCTCGATCTCCTTGACTGACTCCCCCTGGTCCCTAGGTCGTTCTGGTCACTTCTTAAAGCCTAGGAATTCCTTTAGATTGCCCCTGTGGATCCAGTACTTGATTTCATACCTTCGACTCTTGTAGTCATTGGTGTCATGACCACCCTCCTTGTGGTATGAGTAGTACTTTTTGTTGTCATGTTTGGAGGGGTCTCCATGCTGCTTCGCGTGCTACTTCAGATCTTCCCAATTTTTCATGGAATGCAGGACGTCTGATAGGCTAGAACTGAGGAGGGTGATGGATCTGGATCAAACGTAGTTGGATGCTTTCTCTGACCTGGCCCGGCTAGGGTCTGATATGTTGTCATTGCACTTTCGCTTGCTCTTTAAATCATCATCACGCCTCCTTCCCTCGTTGTCCTTAGGAGCGGAGGGCTTCTTCTCACCCTATGTTTCCCTTTTCATAGTTCTCAACTCTCTTAAGGTGATGTACCCATGGGCGCTCTTAAGCAGCTCTGTCATATCCAAAGGGGGTTCCAAGGTGAGGCATTCATAAAGTTTTCCCACCTTTAGGCCCACTGTAAAAGTTGTCACGGCTGTGTCGTCGCTGCAGCCATTAATGAGTGTCAGCTCGACGTTGAAGCGCGTGACATACTCTCTGAGTGTCTCGTTGGTTCTCTGTTTCAGATAGAGTATGTAGTGTGGGCCTTTTCGGAGACGCTGACTTTCGACAAAACGCGTCAGGAACTCCATCTACAACGTCTTGAATGAGTCGATCGACTTTGGCGGGAGGCTGTGGAACCATGTTAGTGCTGACTTCTTCAGGCTAGTAAGGAAAGTTCTCCACATCACTGACTCGGATTCTCTTTGAGGGCCATTACATGCTGGTAATGGCATAGGTGGTCGAATGGGTTAGTGGTCCCATCGTAAAAGTCGAGCTTTGGAGGCGTGAACTTCTTTGGGAGAGCATCATTCATGATACAGTCCATGAACGGTTTTTTGGGTCGTGTGCCCCTCTGCGGAGGGGTTCTGAGGGTCGAGCCTCTCTGCCCTGAGAGTCGATTCCACGTTAGTTGCGCCACTTCCTCTAGTCCAATGGGAAATAGCAGGGGCTTGACTCTCCTGTGCTTGCTTTCTGTTGTCTTCCAGAAATGGAGGCATGTGCTGCTCCTGATCTCCATTAGCGGGTGGAGGGTTCTGGTGTATGAAAGCCTCCACTGCTTTGGCGATTTGTTGTATTTGAGATGACAACAACTCTATCCTGGGATCCGTCGTTGTTGTGGCTGGCGCGAGGGCATGAGTCTATTGCTCGTGTGCCACTGGCACTGCTTAGAGGGATGGTATAGCACCAGTCTGGGCATTTGACGTGTCCCCTTGTTCTCCGTTGTTGCGTGATCCGATGGTCACCATATCTTTGTATTCCGAAGAGAGAAGATGTTAATGAAAGGTTAGGAACTTTATCGTTTCCACGGACGGCGCCAAACTGATGCAGTCATTTTCGCTCCCTGTTTTGACCTGCAAACCTGTTGACCTGCACGAGGAACACACGTGATCCACGGACCACCGTTGTGGTGGCCGATGATACTCCGATGCTAAAGTCAGACAGGGATTTGAGGAAGGTGTAATGCTGTAAATAGAGAATTTGTAGTTTACCTTAGCTTACCAACCTCATGTCTTATTTATAGTGATTGAGTCTTGGTTCGACCAGACCATCGATGGCGTAGTTTAGGAAAGAAAGTCTTTGTGAAGATCCTTATCTAATTAGGAATCGTGTTGTGGATGAGAGTTCCTTGTTAGCCTTGTGCTCCTAAATATGCAGGAGGTAGTTCCCGCTCCGAGAGTAGTCTTTAGATAGAATTCTCCATGTGTGATGTATACTCTGGAATTTGCTTCCTAGTTGGAAGCAAAAAGTTGCTACAATTATCCGTCCAAAGCTGATCCTCGAGATACTTGCCTTAGTAGGGCTTACGGGTATTGAAAATAGTTGTGAGACACATGGACTTAGCAGGCTGTAAGAATCCGAGTCTGTCTGGTGGACTGCATTGGACGAGCTTAGAACGCTTGGGCCAGATCAGTGTTGGGCTAACGCTAGGGCCTATTATTCCTCGAGATCATCATGACATGTATACGACACAGAGTTGAGACTGTTTTGATGTATCGTCACTATCTTTCATGAAAGTGGAACAATGAATTAAAACATAAATCTCAATCAATGAATCAATCAAGCATGAAAAAATAAATGTAAAAAGAATGGGCGGAAAAACCTTAACCACATACGACATGATATAACGAGGTTCCCCTTGGTCAGAGTTGATTGACTCTGATTGATTACTTCATTGGCGGAATGTGTTATTTAGTTGATTCCTGAACCATAATACAAGGTTTTCCCTAACCAGAGTTCCTTTTTCGAAACTATAACCCTCATCTCACAAAGGATTTTGACAAGGAATAACAACACTTGATTTTGCACTCTACTTAAAAGTCCCTCGCATAGAAAAGTTAGATAAGTTCAAGCTAGCAAAATTAGATAAGGTTTAAACTTTGACTTTTCACATTGTCTTAATAGCTTAAAGATGAGATATGGAAGTATGAGATGAGAAGTGGTTTTCTCTCTAAGGCATGGATTCAAACAAATGGACTTGAGCACACATGACAAGCCTTTCTCTCGTCTTTCTCTGAAGGCTCATTTTAAATTGATTAAGAGTAGGGGTGGGCACGGGACGGGATGGGACGAGATATACTCATCCCGTTCATACGGGATCGGGACGGGACGGGATCAACATGCTAATCTGGACATCTCAACTAGAATACATTCTGAACATATCAAATCATAAAACAACTCAATGCATTCAACTGGAACAGTCACAAACTGCTGGAACATATTAAAACAACCCAATACAAATTTACAACAATTGCTGGAACATTCTTAAGCATAATCTATTGCTAGAAGTCTGCTGGAACATATTACAAGTTTAAAACAACTCAATACAAGTTTAAAACAAATGAGCTAAAAGTCTGTTGGAACAGTTTTGTTATTTGGAACAGTTTTGTTAGAAGTCTACTGGAACAGTTTTGATATTTGTTCATTTGTTGGCTTAGCTACCCTTTAGTAACCCTAAAAACCTAACTAAAGGAATGACCGAATGAGAGATCAGAGAGAGGAGAAGTATTAAAAATTTACCATCAAAAGATTAATCTAGAGATATGTGTGAGAGAAAAATTGAGATGCTAAAAATGTTATATACATCAGTGAATTTGTATGGGCATCCACAATTCTAAAATAAATAAATAAATAAAAATATTAATAATTAATATTAAAAACTTAGTTCGGGACGGGACGGGATTGAAAATCTTCATCCCATCCCATCCCATTGTAGATCGGGACGGGACGGGATCGGGATGAAATTATTCAATCCCATTAAAACTCGGAAAAATCGGGACGGGACGGGATCGGGATCGCGGGATGGGATGCCCACCCCTAATTAAGAGAGTTATTTTAAACTGATTAAGAGAGTTCGGGAGTTTTCACTTGATTGATTTACTTAATTCAAAAACAATGAACACATCTTCCATTTATAAAGCAGCCTGGCAGAGGCCTGGTGGATCAGGCCTTGGCATTTCTTGCTAAATGGTTTTTTGGCAGAACAACTAGTAAGCTTGACTAGATTCGAAAACCCTAGTCGACCAGGTCATGGTCAGACTTGCGCTTTGACCAATTTTTAGCCATACATTGCTTTGCACATTGGTCTAGCTTCTTGGACTTTTTTTCAACAATTTTTTTTTTACTTTAGTCTTTTTAACCTTATTGACTTAAGTTCACCAAGTCTTATTGACTTTGACTTTGACTTTTATAGTTTCATGATAATTACTTTAGTTGTCAATTGATTTTGACTTTGATTTGCACTTTTTGAATTAATATTGAAGTTTCCCCCTTTGTTGAGTGTTCTTGGTCGTAGTTGAATGATATAATTTCATTGATTACCCATAAATCCATTTGTAGAACTTTATAATTCAAGTCACACATTTAAACAATATCCTCATTCACTCAACATGTATTGGTTTTATAATTCAACCAATATGTTTTAGTTCTAATTCACAAGATATACTTACATAATACAAAGGCAAAGACTATAATATGGATTTCTCTTATCCTAATTAATCAAGGAAACTCCGACCATATAAGAAATTTTCCTTATCCTATTGATTAAGAAAATATTCCTTCTCCTAATTGATTAATTAAAGAAACATTGTCCAATATAAACATTATCATTAAATTTACTAAATTTGACCATAACAAATAGCTAGACCTAGACTATAAAACACCCTAAGGCAAAACCTACTCAACAAATTCTTCATTAGAAGACATGCGGTATGTCGTCTCTCTATCTTTCCTTGTGAATCACACAACAAAATTTGTGTTGATGGGCAAATTTTCATTTTTTTTTGTCCTTGTGAGGGAGAGTTTGAATAATCAATTTTCCTTAGTTGTTAACCAATGTTTCCATTCTTGAATTACTTACATTTTCAAATATTGTCAATGCATAAATCCATTGTGAGACTCTTATATTCGAAATTGATATGTATGGATAATGAGTAGGTTTTTTTAGTTTGATCATCATTAGTTTATATTCAATTGAGTTTAGTCATCATTTTAAATCTTAATTGAGTCTAACCATTATTTTTTAACACATCTGTTAAGTCAATCATATTAACTGATTAATGTTTTGTAATGGTAAAAAATGTTCACCCTGAGTACACATGCAAGACATGTGCAAGCTTTAAAAAGATCAATAAAAATGCATTTAACAGTTGTGATCTTTATTCCTAATCTCTAAGTTGATCCCATGGTTGTTGAAATTGAAAAAAAAAAAAAAAAAAAAAAAAAAAAAGAAGAAGAAGAAGAAAAAAGGAATTATTATGGGCACCCAATGGTTTATTAGGGAACCAAATCACATTTTTCTAAACTTTTCTTTTTCATAATGAGGGAACCCATTATTAAGTATGGTCATTGTCGTAATTTTGCTAGATACCATTTTGTAACAAACATGTATCTCTAAGTCCCTACTTTTCTCTCCCCATCTCTCAGTATCTCCATCTTCTCGTATCCTCCAAAACAAGTTCAAGCGAGTTCAGTTTTTTCAAAAGATGAAAAATCTTTTAATAAACACATGGAATTAGTTATTTTTGCATATATTTTATGCTTGGGCAGGTTATGCCATTCAGTTGGCTTAAAAGATGATTAATCTTTATACAATCAAGCCAATAGCCATATCAAAAACACATATTTTCAACTTAAATTGAAATCAACACATGGACTTAGTTATTTTAGCATATATTTTATGCTTGGGCAGGTTATACCAGTCAATTGGCTTAAAAGATGATTAATCTTTATACAATCAAGCCAATTACCGTATAAAAACACATATTTTGATTTTTTTCTCTAAAAAAAGAAAGGTGTGTCAATAATATAACCCTGGGTGAGAGGATCAACAATTCCTTCTAGAAAAAGACCATAACTAAATCTTATCACCCTTGGTCTTTAACTTAAATAAATAATATCTTTGAAGATTGGAGAAACTGGATGGAAATAACTACCTCATGATACCACTAAATCAAACAACATCTAATTATAATGATGGAGAGATTGATTATAATTTTTGAGAAGATATCAAAATAGCAGGAGTGGAAATGGGAAGAAGAAATTAGGTTTTGACATTTATGGTCTCTTTAGTTAGTCATTTTTCATGGAAAATGAAATTCATTTTCTTAGTTATGTATATTTTCGTTGTTTGGTTGTCTATTTACTGACAGGAAATCAATTCTACATTAGACTATTTTTTCACTACTCATGGGAATCTAAGTCTAAGGGGAGGCTTTGGAATCGGATTCACGAAAACGATTTCAATTTTCATATCTATTTTTCATGCAACCATAGGGTATGTTTGATTAGCCACTTTTCTTGGAAATCGACTCCATTTCCCTTGTTATACATATTTTCACTGTTTGGATTGTTATTTTTACTAACAAAAAATCAATTCTTCATAAGACTATTTTTCCACTGTTTATGGAAATCCAAGTTCGAGAGGGAGGTCTCAGAATCGAATTCACAAAAACGATTTCAATTTCCATGTCCATTTTCTGCGCAACCAAACATACCCTTAATTTTGGATAAAAAACTGGAAGAATAATTGAATTTTACAAAACTACCACATAACAATTATGTAGTCAAATATACTTGTGGTAGTTTCAAACTCTAGATAAAAAGGGGGTTGATGAGAGCACCCAAGTATTGTTTGGTTCCCTCGTCAACTAATGGGTGTAAGAAAATTTCCTAAAGAATAATCCACCCTTCTTTATCATCATCCCCTCCCCCATTTTTCTCAGCAAACTTCCCAAACCATCCACTCCTTCCTACTCCCACTCTGCTCATTTTCCACAACCACCACATCATGTTGTAGCTTGTCCTAGGGGTGGGCAATGTCGGTTCGGTTCGATTTTGAGCCCCAAACCGATTTTGAACCGATTTCATTCGGTTTGCTCAAAACCCAAATCGAAATCGAATTTTGTATTTGTAAACCGATGAATTCGGTTGAACCGAATTTCTGATCGGTTGGGCCGAAATTTTGGGCTCAAGCACTTGAAAGACTTTCATTAAAACATGCCCAATTTTTTTACAGGCCCAATTTTTTTACAGACCCAATTTTTAGCCTAAAATTGAAAACTTTGAGAGAAGGAGACGATTCAGTGCAACAGGGTGTACTGCAGTGCATTTGTTGCACTAATCAGGTATTGACACCTACATGTTATTTAGTTATTTATACATATATCTAATTAATCGGTCGGTTCGGTTATAAATCGGTCGGTTCAAAGCCGTAAATCGATTTTGAACCGTTTATAATCGGTTCGGTTCGGTTTAAATTATTTTCTTTCTACTCATATTTCGGTTTGGTCGGTTAACCGAATTTAAATCGATTTTTGCCCACCCCTAGCTTGTCCATCATGCGAGGCGGCGACGACAGATAATGATGGTGGCGGATTTTGTTGAAATTTGGTGCAAAAAATATGATTTTGAATGTAGGTGTTTTGTGAAAGAAATAAAACTGAATCCTAATTTTTCTTAGAGAGGTTTAGAGTTGGTGAAAGTGTAAAAAGTAAGCAAACACTTAACTGATTAGGGAGGCAGAATTGGATGTCCTGGAGCTGGATTTAGAAAACACACAAGTCTTGCACGTGGCGTATTATTGTTTCAATTTCATAGAGAAACCATTGAAGGCTTAAGTTGAATTAGAATTGGAAAATCATTTAGCACATTTAAGGGTTGATTCATAAGAAGATCTGAATCTCTTTGCTATAATCCTCTCCCTGATTAATGTTCATTATTATGCATCAGTTTAGGCTGGGTTTATTGGATTTTGATTATTTTGTGATCGGAGGAGAGATTGCAAGGAGCAGATGGGCTGGAGAAGGTGTGCGTTACAGAGAAAATGGGGAAGGAGGGGATAGAAAAAGAAGGGTTGATTTTTCTATTTTTCCTTTCAAATTCAACAACCATGGGTTCAATTTTGAGAGTAAAGATCACAACAGTTAGATACATTTTTATCAGTACTTTGAAGGCAAGGCATATGTAAGCATTTTTTACCATTATAAAATATTAACAACTAAATGTGATTGACTTAACAAATCTGTTAGTAAACGAGGGTTAGACCCAATTAAAACTTAAAATGAGCTTTTCCCACATGCGGGACTCTCCTTAACTTCACACCCAAAATCCACCACTTACCCCTCATATTTATTATTGATTATTTTGGTAATCCGCCATTACCTTGGATATATATATATATATATATATATATATATATATATATATATATATACCATGACCCGACACCTTAATAAATAAGGATATTTGCGTTCACCCCTTTAAATATTAAGCCTTGTCCAGATTAGTCTCATCAGGTTACCATATACACGACTGGACCTGAAGCGCAGGGCTCGTGGTCCCTGACTATACAGTCTAAATTCAAATCCATACCTGATAAATAATAAAAATATGTGTTTCCAAATGAATTTTACAATCATAAAATGAGCTTAAAAGACAAGTTTCAAAGTCATCAAGATGAACCAAATATGCGCGTCATTAGTTAAAAACCATAGCAGAAGAAGAAATTCATCACTAGAGGGCTTTCAAAACGAAAGTAGAGAATGCATTCCAAATAAAATCATGAACTCTTTGGAGATGTCAGGGGAAACAAAGAGAGTAGTTGTGGTTCTGCATTTCCTGCTCTAGACCTGGGTGAAGGATGCAAAAAAAATCTTCTACCTTTGATGGCCTTGTCTTCCTCTTCAGTATTTATGATGTCATGCAATTGTCTCTCTTTCACTTGTTCAACTATAGAAAGGTTGGAGAATGGTTTTGAGGGGGTTTCAATGAAATCAAATTTACTGGATTTGCATGGAGAGCAAACTGGCAAAAAGGGTGAAACAAATGGGGAAGCCGGAGCTGATTTGAAATGAAATGGTGGTAGAGGAGGTTTTACTATCTCAAGTTTCTTGTACTTAGGGTATTGTCTTCTCTCATGAAGCTTCAGCTCAGTTGTTGATCTTTTTACACCCTTCATCTTATGTGTTGCAGCAACTTCATCGCGGACTTCTACTTCAGACGAACTAGTCAAGCGTTGGACAAGTTCACGAAAATTACTTGTGTCTGCTTTGACAAACTTCGTCATCGTCGTCGTCGATGCCATTGATTCCTGGACCTTTTTCATGTATGTGCCTAGTTTAGAGTCTTCACGACTCCAATAATGAAATCACACTGCAAACAATCTTTGTTTGTTTATCGCTATTTATAATGAAAAAACTAGACTGAGACTGCACCGTGGACATTCCACATTGCCGAAAATGCCCTTACAACATGTATTTGATGACTCATTCATTCTATATTGGGGTATAAGATTAATAATCATGAGCATATCTGCATGTGTGTATGTATAATTAATAGATTATTGCCAAAAAGATTTGTTGTGGATATTCACTTATCCCAAAATTTCCTTACGTTAAAAAGAATTTATGTGGTTTTTAAGTAGCAACTGTTTGGACACTGTGGACACTCGTGCATTTCCAGAAATGCACTGACATATGACAGCTATTAGATGTCTATCCCATACTTAATTATCGGGTACCAAACTAATTCAACTAAAGAATAAATATTAACACTATAATGCAAAAACTTAACAAGGATTTCATTGTGGACATATTGTATCATAATTTCGGGCCGATCAGCTAATTTATAGAATAACTATACTTTAACATTCAAATTAAACTTAAAAAATGAAATTACATTTTGGCACGGTGTCCCCTCACTAGTTTGTTTTTCACAATTCATGTACTATTTTGATAAACCAACAATTATAAACTAATAAGAAGACACCACATCATAATGTAATATCTAAATACTAAATGTAAGTTTTAAATGTCAATATGATTTATCTGTCTATGAATAATGCAAATCATGATGGATAATTATATTAATCCATTGTAAAAAAAAATGACCTAGTGTACGATAATTAAGTAAACTCTTAATGGATTTTAGGGGTACTAAAAAATAATTCAATTGAGCAATAAATGTGAAATTATGCTCTTCAACCCAAAAGAAAAATGTCATAAAAGTAAAATTAAGCCTTACTTGTAAGCTTTAACAATCAATGACCTGCCAAACTCAAAAACTATAAGATAACATCATCATAACAAGCTCGACATTGCCAACGGTGTTATGGTCGAGTGATTAGGGTTGTGTAGGTTTATCCTCCACATCCTAGGTTCGAGACCCACCGGCGGCATTGTTACTTTCTTATGGTGTTGACCTGTAGATCGCACCTTATTGATAGGTTATGGGATCCTACAAAAACCCAGCTCACTTTCCAAACAAAAAACAAAACAAAACAAGCTCAACATTTATCAAGGTCTCAAGGTTTATAAGTTTTGTTGATTTTGTGATATTTAGTTCTTTGAATTCTTGTGAGTTTGTTTTTCTTATCTTATCTCCTAACTTAGTTGTGAGAATTGATTAATTGTATTGCAGGATTTTTTTATTTTTATTTTTTTGGTTTGTTGTTTGTTTGTTTGTTTGTTTATCCTTTATTGTCAATGGCCAAGATTGCTCTTCCCTCAGATTGTTCATTCTTTTGATATAAGGATGGAATCCCTTCAACCCTAGCTTTCCTTGGAAAATAAAAGAGCCACGCTCTTTAAGCTGCACCATATTTAGCTTATATTTATATTAATTGAAAATTAATGCTAAATATTTATGTTAATTTAAATTAATATTCTTTTTCTTTCTTTTTGTTACCTTTCTAGATATGAGGATCAAAAGTTTTTGATTAAAAATAATAAATAAATTATTTAATCTATGTATAAATGCAATCAAATATCTTCTAATAATTAAGGCTTTAATATTTGATTTTAAGCAAAAGTGCCAAGGTGTTTCGTGTACCATACATTTCTGTAATAAACACACTCAAACATGCTCCTTCTAAACCATGGGATAATATTGTTTATGTACATAATAAATACTCTCAAGCGACCCCTTTATATACAATCATTGTAGTGCACCCCCACCCCGCCCCCTAATATTATAATCACAATTGAAATTGGAGTTTAAAATGCCAAACTGGTCGTAATATTAGGAGCGATAAGGGAATTAAACAACCCCTACAGTTATTTAACACATGCATGCCCACAAATTAACAAAAGTAATAATAACGACAGTAAATTAATAATGAAAGCATTGAAAAAGAGAGAAGTAAGGATGAGCAATGGTAATGGTACCTCCGGATCAAAAGTGATTGGTTCTCCAAAGGAAACTGCACAAACAACAACTAGGGCTGAACAAAAAACCGATCAAACCGATCAAACCGACCGAACCGATCAAAACCGAACCGATTGGTTCGGTTTAAATTCGGTTCGGATCGGTTTCGGTTTTAAAAAATGCAAAACCGAAGTGGTCGGTTCGGTTTTCGGTTTCTATGTGATTTTAACCGACCAAACCGAACCGAACCGAATATTTAAATATATTATATTATTTATATATAAAAATAAAATATATTTTATATATAAATAATATAATATGTTTAAATATTCGGTTCGGTTCGGTTTTATTTCGGTTTTGATTCGATTTTAGTCGATTCGGTTCGGTTACGGTTTGCATAAATTAGAATCGGTTCGGTTTCGGATCGGTTTTGTTAATGGTCGGTTCGGTTTCGGTTTGAAAATTTTAAAACCGACCTAAGTCGGTTCGGTTCACGGTTTATGTGAAAAACCGAACCGTCGGTTCGGTTTTCAGCCCTAACAACAACGGATATGGGTGTGAAAGAGGAAAAATGTTTTTGTAAAGTATGAAACAAACAAATATTATGTGTAGAAAAAGGCAAGGCAAGCTGTAGTTTTGCTGAGAATAGCTGGGACAGTCAAGACAAAAGCCCTTAGACCTCAAACACTAAAACAACCAATTTTACGGAACGGAACGGACGTCAGCAGTTTGTTTCAAAAGGGAAAAGGAGATTCCTGTCTTTAAAGAAAGATTTGTCCAACCGAACCAACACTTATTTCTTGACTTATTCAAAACATATCTCAAATGGAAATATAACTGTTTTCGGCTAATAGGAAGCCACTTCAGGCAGGCTTGTATAGATAGCAATACCATGAGCCCCAACTCAAGATTTGGTGTTAAGGTACAAAGTCTAGCTTGTAACAAATTAGTTGGAACTCAATGGACCAACCCAATTTAAGCATTTAGGTAAACCTGGGAGATTAAGGAGCCTCTGAACCAACTCCAAAGATAGGAACCAAGATGTTCCCAAAAAAAAAAAAAAATGGAGATAGGAAAAGTAAGATTTTTATTCTATTATGATTTTTTAACAACACTTTCCTATTATTCTGACTTTTCTAACATGTTCTATTCTGTAACACTTTCCTATCATATAACATTGGTAAACTTCTATTATTTAAGATAGCCATATCCAAAGGATAACATTTATTTCACTCTCATCATGCCTTTGAAAATTGTGATTGTAGCATGCCACAAATGGTTCCTTCTAGTTGGGTTAAAAAGGAGAAATATAAACTGGGTGTTGTTAATTGTGAATAGTCTTCTAGGGAGTAAAGTGCCATATAAACAAAAAATGTATGTAATTCAAATAGTAGATTGAAACCATAGATATCATTGAATAGTCTTCCAGGGAGTTGATTTGTGTTACCCTAAAGTGGTGTCAAACTTTCTACCCAATTAGAGAAATTAAAAAGCAACTAAGCTCACTTTGTAACTTTTACGTGAGACTCATCCAAGACCTTTCAACATTTCTTAACGTATTTGTCCTCCCTACACTAATTATTCTCTAACCTCAATTATCTTTCCTCTTTATTGCTTTGGACTTACCTCCCCTCTCTCTTGCCACCACTTTCATCTTATTTATGCTCTCTGTTTTAGGCTTATACTCGATAGATAGTATACCCACAATATTTCATTCAATGCTTTGAAGGACTAGAAACCACAAACTATCATAAACCGTAAATCTGATTACACATAATATCGGCCCGAATCGTTCTGGACCGATAAAAGTTGTTTCAGGATTAGTTTTTGAATTTCGAATCCAGATCCGGTTTGTTAAGTGTGAATGTGATAGTTATTGGATCAAGTAAGATCTAAACCAAAATGGACCCAAAATTAATGTTATACATTAAATTTGCAGCGTTTTCTATATCCTCAATTTCTTATTAATAACATGTAAAAAAAAAATTTGATTTAAAATTCTAAGAAAATAATTTTAATTTTAATAATTTCTAAGGTTTCAACCTACTATTTGAATTACCATTTATGACTTGAAGCTTAAATCTCAATATGAATCAGCAAGATTTTAACCATAAAACAAAGAAAAGCAAGGTTTGGAGATTATGATTTAAACCATTTTGCATTAAAAAGAATCATTTTAACTCCAATTTCAAATTTTCATGTACATTTATATCTTATATCTAATTTTATATCAATAAATTATATCTTTATCATTAGCCAAAATGTTATAATTGTTAAGATTTATAACTTTTAGGCTTGTATCCCGTAAAATAATGCAAATGCGTTCCTTTGTGGGGCAGTTACAAAAAATAGGTGTATGAAATTAAAATGCATTACGTTATGAGATACTGCATTTTTTTTATGGGATAAAATGTCATGAATTCTTTGCAGAGAATTCTACGCTTAATAGAGTCCATATTTTTAAGAGTTATTATTATATGAAACTCAATAGAGTCACATTTACAAGAATTTATTATAATTAAAACACTTCCAAAGAGTTCTTATTTTTCTTACATATTATTCAGTTACATATTTGAAAAAAATATATGTAATATAATATACATAGGAGAACATAAGATATGTGAAATGCACGCCAATGGAAAAAAAAAAAAAAAAAAAAAAAAAAAAAAACCCAAAAAGTTGTGGAACTACCATTGTCATTCTCTAACTAGTACCAAACAAAGTAATGCATTAAAAACTAAGGCATTGCAAAGTGATAATTTTTCCGTATACCAAGTGGAGCCTTAATAACTTGGCAATAGACCTTATTAAGCCTGGATCCAATCCAAAACCGGTTAAAGCAATTCCGAGATACAATTTTGTATTCCGGATCTAGATATGATAATCAACGTTTCGATTCAGAATCTATACGTATCCAATCCAATATGTCGTTGCCAGCTCTAATAGACAGCCCCAGGCCAGGGGTAGTAACAGTTAAACTGTTTATTACTATTATTATTAGCTGTAACTTTAACTGGCTTTAGCTGAGGTGCCCATGTACGTACAATTAAAGTGGAGATACTCAACTAAAGCACTCTCCCAGTGATAAAGGATCAATACAATATCACAGCAAAGAAAAACCTTCCTCCAGACATTGTGCTCTGATTTCATGCATAAGACGTTGAAGAACTGTAGGATGACTTGTGACAATGGCATCTATGCGTTCAAACAGCATTTTCTGCATGGAATCTGCATCATCAACCGTCCAAGCATAGACTTTCTTGTTCCTCCTGTACACAATGCCATCAAATTAGGAAATCGTGAGCATTGATAAGTACAAACACAGAAAGACACCACGTACTCAAGGTCATACCCATGGAGAATTTTCACAAGGTCCTCATCAATTAGAGGATGGTAGATACCCACAACCTGGGCGCCCTTCATCCTCAATAAGTTGGTTCTTGCACTAGTTGATGGATCCTTCAGCACAATATAACCTACCTGCAGAAACAAGAAGTTAGACCCAGTATAGGTGATTAGGTATGTGATGCCAAGCAAGTTAAGCTGAAAGCCTAACAAGATAAAATTTCCTAAAAAATGGAAATCAAAGGGTAACACACTAGCTTCTTGATCCCATATCAGCATACAATGTTGAGGAGATCTGAGGAATGCATGACCTATAGCAGAAAATGAGCAACCTTGAGGCTATTGCCCTCAAATCCCCTAAATCAGACCTACTTGGGCACGAATTAGGCAAAACCCTCAATTTAACTTTTAACTGCTTATTTTTTGTGCCAACTATCAGGTTAAATTAAAGTGATACAAAATTTATATTTAAATGAAAGAGGGCTGCAGTTTCTAACAACCAACCCAGGCTCTTCTATTATTAGTATATATATATAAACAAACTGAGCCTATTATCAACACCACTTTTTTATTTGCCAAAAATGTCCCCGATTTATTTTGTAAATTACAAATATGACCCTTAGAAAAAAAAACTTCAATTACCAATCCCCTTTCTGAATTACCTCATGTTCATTTAGGAAAACCACAAATACACTCATGCCTAAAACTAAAAAAAGGCCAAGGCTTGAGAGACGAGTGATGCACTTCCTCCCCGCGTCTTCTATCAATAAAACCCATAAATAGAGACCTGGGAGATAAACTACATCTATTTGCTTCCGAGGCTGACAGGACGGTTTTGAAAGAATGCATTTTTGAGGTGGATACAAACCGTGGAGTGGGGTGCAATTGATGTTCCTTGAATGCATAAACTTTACCTTGATGGGTATGGTTATTGACTGGGTATATATATAAAGATATATAGGGACAAAAAACCATTTGACTGCCCATTTAGGACCCTCTTAGTTTTCATTGTAAATTAAGGACACTACATACACATGACTAAATGAAAACTGAGTTGAAACTTTGAGAAAAATTAAAGACCAACATTAGAAACATGTCAAAGTTTCAACTTGCTTGGACATGTGTGCCTCGAGACGTGATAAAATGTCAAAAGTGAATTTCTCTATTGTAATCAGGAAGCAAGCGAAGCAGCACAAGCGGCAACGCCCATTGTCCAAGACCATTCGAAAGAGCAATCCTTACACACCCACAAGACCATTTGTCACGGTATTTAATAGCGTGGACCTAAACATGTATCTCAAGGAACTGTGTCGAAACGATCTGAAACTGTGGCATATTATTTCTAGTGTTAATCCGTAAATTTCATGAAATTTTCGGCTCAAACGAATTAAAAATCATTTTTTTTTTTTAGTTTAGTAGTAGTGTCCTTAATTCTAAACAAAAAAAAATGAAAAATGAGTCCCCTTGGGTTGGTAAAAACAATTTTTTTGTCACTAAAATGCCAATGCCTCGAAAAAAAAAATTACATAACAAGAAACGGGCAACTTGACAAAGGAATGTGAGTCAAGGCCAATCTCAGGGCCTATGAATGAGGAAAGGAGCTGATCTCCCTCGGGCCAGCAGGTGGACTACCAGGTCAAAAGTTGTGGGATCTTGCTCACACCACAAGGATGCTCGTTTGGAAAGAAGAAAGCGACCAGCTGAACCAGGTGCCATTTCCATGAGATCCATTTGTGGTTGATTGCTATCAGGCTTTAATCCTATGGGGTACTTGAGAGGAAGCTTGAGGTTGGATTGAGGAAATAAAAAATGACAACACTTGGAGTGGTTTTTTATTACTGCCAGTTTGAGGTGCTGGCGGAGAAGAAGCTTTTGAGGTATGAAGTGAGTTTGGAGAAGCGAAAGGCGCGAAGAACACTGTCACAAAGCGAAAGGCACGAATGACAATATCCCTGAGAGTGGTATCGCTCAAAGTGCTCCAAGCATCGCAACTCATAAGCCAGTTCAACAAACTCTAGACCAGCAGATACAATTGGTCAGTGCCATGGCTCCTTGTGAGGTTGTTGACGGGTAAGATCCTAGATATGAAGAAGATTCATTGGAGAACATCAAGTGCACAATGGATCTTTCGCCAGCAGAGGAGAAATTGACCTTTCAGCCATCTCAAAATCAAAATCTAAAGTTGGGTCGAAGCTCTTCTCTTCTGGTTGGGGCCAAACGGGTCTTAGTGTTTAGATTGGGACCAAAATAGTACTTCCACAGAAGCAAATTCAGAGTTTTTTTCGAATCTATTTCATCGAAGCAGTGTGTATGGACTATCTAGTGAGGATTGGTGGTATCAAGTTTTGAGGGGCAAGAAGAGGAAATTGATTGTCAACCTCGATGATTACTTGAAGAAGGCTTGGAGAAAGATGTCGAGCTCAGTGTCCTTGAGTTGGCTCTTGAGTCGCCATCCTCTTAAGCGAAGGGGGGTGAATGGTCCTCCTCAAGGGCCGTGAAGAAGTGTTGTCTACCTTGAGCCATATTGGAAGTCTTCAGGAACACAGACACAAGTGGGCAGCATATGGGCGTGGGTTCAGTTTGGACGAGGCTGGTGATTTTAGCAAACTGAGAACGGGGGACTCTGCTCTTTGGGAAAGATATGAAGCGGAAATGCGGTCAGGAAACAGAATTTCGCACCATTTCTTCCTAGGTGGTGAGGGTTTTCTTCTTTTGTGGCAGCTCTTAGGTTTTAAGATCTTTGGCTACGGTATTGATGTGTTTCTGTAATTGGTGATGTGCTTTTCTTTTTCTCTGTGTTGTCATTGTAACTATTAGATGGCTGTTTCGTAATCCTTAGCCACTATGATGGCTTTTGTAACCTTCGGTACGCATCATTGTAAGCTACTCATGAATCACAATTTGCTTAATATTAATATATATATATATATATACAAACATATAAAAAATAGGCGTGTGCTTAAGGGCTCGCACATGATGATCTATGTTTAACGAATACAGGATTTTTATTACAAGTGGCATTAATAAAAAAAGGCGTAATGTTTATCTAGGCTCAACATTAACACGGGAACCCAAACCGAATCAGTGAAAGAACTAGGAAGCTATCTTCTCCATATTCCAAGCATTTGATAAAGACTCAGTGGTCAGTAAAAAAGTACTAGTAGCCATCAAACATGAACTCCCACCTCAACAAACATCACATCAAATAAAAAGAGTATCATGAAAACATAGAACAGGGTTGAAGGCATTCTTACAGGAATATCTGGCATAAGCTTAATTACATCCCTCGCTAGAGTGTCACTTTTAGCCCATACTAGACAATTTGTACACTCTGTTCTTTCCACCTGCAAAAGTTGTTGAAAATTGAAATGACACTTTAGCAGGTTGCAGAATTCATTATTCCATGGGAATGAAGGAGCTCAAAGTTGTTGTAAGAAGCTCTTCCACGACATTATGTTTACTTGCAGAATTCATAACTGAAAATCTCATTGGATGCCTATCAGATATATGATATTCAAGTTCAACGTCCAGTTGCAGAACGCAAGAGCCCAAAGTTTTCCAATTCGCCAAGGAACAAAGAGAGAGGGAATGGGAGAGGGGGGCGGCACTTAATGCAAGGGCATTTGGTTTCCAATAAATAAGAGTAAGTTATGGAAAACTAGAGAAACTTTGAAGAGATGAACTAAAATATAATTCTCTCAGATCAGTTTTGTTTTCTCCGCATAATTATAACTCTTTTGATATATTCTACCCTTATTCTTTAGGGTGAATTTGGTTGATGGAATCTTATTCCATGGGAATGAAGGAGTGGATGGCAAGAGACAAGAAAGAAAGAGAGAAATGTAGTTGTAGATGACACCTCAATTCCCATGTATGTGGGAATCACACTGCCTCCCCGAATTTCATAGGAAACATGGGAATAAGATTCTTATATTTTGTCAAAAACACTTATGGTTTGGTATGATAACACTCTTAAAAACCCATAACCCATTTGAGATGGATTCCTAGCAACCAAACACATCCCTAAAGGAAAAACACCTACAAAGGGGAAAAAAAAAAAAAAAAAAAAAAAACCCTTACAACAGAAATAATGTCTGTCGCTAACCCTTTTTCATGTGACGGAGGCCCAACTTTTGCATCCAAAATCACTTGTCGAACTGATTTTGATACTAACTGAAAAAAGGGGAGAAGATTGTCAGATATTCCATATCAAAAAGAAAAATGTACTGCATATTCATTAAGAGCATCAAAATATTAAATACAACAATTGTTACGTATGGTAGCAAGCATTTGAGTATGGGTGTCTTTGGTTGCAAGGAATCCAATTTCATGGAATCTATGAGGGATAATACAAATTTGATCAAAATGTGGTAGACCACTTATCATGAATTCCACATTTTGATCAAAGGTGAGACTTAAACACCCATAAAACATGAAAATCCCAACTACTTGCTCCCCCAAAAGAATTGGATTCCTAAGAAAGAGTTCAATTCTCCACCTTTCATCATAATCTAGAATTCATCATAGGTGATCCACCATATTTCGATCAAAATTTTTCCTTAAACACAAATGGTCCCCCATGGGTTCAATGGAATTGAATTTTATGCAGCCAAACACACCCTAAACTATTTTGTGATCATGATCATAACTAGAGGCATAAGCTACTACAATCTCGATGAAAAGAAAGAAGGTAAAAAAAATCAACAAATAAATTTCTGACTGTACCATCAAAGCATCTTCCATGGTAGGAACCTCTAGATCATGAAACTCAGGAAAAACAAGGCTGGTAACGATTTCTTTTATCTGCAAAAACTTAGAGAGGCTGTATGAAGTCACTCATCAAAATTTACATAAAAAGAAATAACTAAATCTTATTTTTTCAATAAGATCAATGCATCAATAAAGAAAACAATGTATTATCCAAAAAACAAAAGAGCAACAAAGATAAAGAGAATGATGAAGCCTAAAAAAGAAGGTGACCAGACAAAAGGGAACATAACAGCCCCTCAGCAAAAATGCTGGAAAATGCCCAGCTGCGCCAAATCAGACCCACAACCTCTCAATTTATTGTCATTTAATGCAGAAGCTTAATTGTTAGAGGTTCGATCTACCATCTATCAAGAAACGTAACAAGAGGCCTACTACATATTCTTAGCACATATTTTCATACAAAGCGAGACAATCCCTTATATAAGCCATGGGCATTGGTAGTTGGGTCCCATAATCTGAAATGAGATGATTTTTGCCAAGAAATGTCTTTTTGCTGTTATGCACCAGACTAGAAGGCCTCAGTACATCAAGCACTACATATCCACATCAGTGACTTTGTTGGGGTTTTTGGTTCAGAAATTTGTCCACAGAATGATCTATATGTCTTGATTTTTGTTGTTTAGCAGGAAGAGATAAGAACTTAATGTCATCCGGAACAGAATGTTGAACTGCTCTTTACATTAAAAGGAAAAACATAGGTCATCAGAAACACTCACCTCTTTCATACTCAAATAGCCAACCCTTGCACTGCTATTGCCAGAGATCCTCTGCAAATCCCTGCCTGTATCATGTTAGAATCAAGTTGCCAAGTAGTCTTGAGAAATAATAAAAATTATGATAATCAAACTAAACATAACTCAAAAACAAAAAAAGACCCAAATAAATAGAACTAATTAGGATCTAGCCCTAAAACAAATCGTTAGGTTGCCATAGCCTCAAAGACTAACATCTCTGTCAGTTGACCATTAAATGGATGTGTGCCGCACATGTAACATGTTTATTGACAATTTTGTGCTGTTAATAAATTGGTCATTTAATTGCTAACTTGCCGCATAAGTGACCACTTAATCTGTCAATTGAAGAAAATGTTAGCCTTTGGGGACATGACCTAATTACGATCTATAGAAGTGAACTCTAACTAGCCCTATTTACATGGGGCCAACTAAAAGGTCAACCACTAAGACAGTAGGATGCCCTATTTCCTAAAATAAATTCATCATGGACTTTTATATATCAAACATTGCATCTTTATTTATCAAGTCTAAAATTGTCTCAAGTGTCCTTTTTCGAATCATTCCACCAACCAATGTTTTTTAGTCATAAGCACAACAGTTTTGTGTGTGCATACCAATCAAGATTGGTGGTTTGTGAAACTACCAGAAAGATTGGTTTTCGCTCTCCAAATGATAAATTGCACATAGAGAGAACTGCTTAACTGTTTCACAAGTAAAAAGGAACTATCTCTAAGTTATAATACAGCTCCCAGTCCTTTTGGTTCACCATATTAAGGATAGTTGTGGACCACATTGTGTAAATCACCCCGCTGAATTTACAACCTCCAGTTTAGGTGGATGAATACGATGCTTGATGCTCGGTTCTTGGACAGAATGGAGAATAACAAGTACTAAGTTTCAACATTAATAAATCTGGAAATCTACCTATCATGGAGAGCAAACAAAACTCCATCTGAAGAACGAGAAACATCAATCTCAATGCAGTCTACTTGAGCGTGAAGAGCATCGCGATAAGCAGACAGCTGCAAAGCAAAAAAGAGGTAGTTTGGCCAATTAAATAACACATGTATATGCAAAAACATTAAAATAAAAATTAACAAATAAATAAATAAATGATTTTAAAATGAGTCATTTCCTTTCTATAAATTTAATTATAATATCGTAATATCATTGTGCATATAATGAAATGAAATTACACTGTATAAGTGGCATATCCCTACTACACTCCATCAAAGCTTCTCTCTTAAATGACAACTTGATCCTAAAACATCGAAGCCCATTAAGACCTAACCACTATTAAATATAATATACCATCCCAAAACCCATTAAGGGGATTATTTATTTTACCTTTTTAGTCCAATTAGAGGCCCTGAACTCTGGAAGAACATGTGGTTATATTTAAAAAAGGAGTCATTTTCTTTCTATAAATTAAATTATAATATCGTAATATCATTGTGTATATAATGAAATGAAATTACACTGTACAAGTGGCATATCCCTACTACACTCCATCAAAGCTTCTCTCCTAAATGGCAACTTGATCCTAAAACATCGAAACCCATTAAGACCTACAAACTATTAAAGATACTATACCATCCCAAAACCCATTAGGGGGGTATTTCTTTTACCCTTTTAGTCCAATTAGAGGCTCGAAATCAGTGTTTTAAAAGGCGATTGATGCAAAGCGGCCAAAAATTGTTTCAATGCATACGAGTTGAATGTTGAATGCTGGCTATGATGCGCACGATAATTATTCTTATTCTTCACCTCCACTACTTTTATGATTGGTTTCATGTTATGAAAGATTATTTCATATATATATTTTTAATCTCTTTATAAATTTTTCATCATTTTTCTTTTTCTTGAAAAGTCAAGAAGTACGCATAAACGCGCGCCGCTTCCCATTGAGAAAAGCCTAATCGCCTCAGTACCGGAAACGCTTTTTAAGACACTGCTCAAAATTCTTGAAAAACATGTGGTTATATTTTTCCAAATTAAGATGAGTAGATAGATTAACAAGAAAAAATCACACACAGACTAACATTAACCTAAAAGTGACCCACCTAACCTAAGAGCCTAATAGAAGACCAGATGACGTTCAATCTGAAACCCATTGTAGTTTACAATGTCACATGCAGAAGAGCGCATAAAAACGATGAAAAATCCTAAATTGGTACTTACGGTGTTTGGAAAAGCATTGGTTGGATCACCACCATGAGCACATACAAGAGGTGGGTTATTGATCCAGCTGCACTTCCTCAATCGCATCTGCTCTTTGGGTTCAAATATGAAGTGAGAAAAAGAACACCCCAAACAAAATAAATGCAATTATAACCCAGAACATACCTGTTGAAATCGCCTGAGCCTAAAATGGAAGAAAATGGGTGGAGTGAGAGCTAAGAAGACGAGAATCAAGAGTATTCGACCAAGTCTCTTTGAACAGAATCTCAGAAACTGATTCCATATATCATCATCACCCTGGATGTGGTGGAATCTTCTCCTCCCCTGCTGCCTCTGAATCGCCATTTCTCTGTCTTTCTCGGCGTTCTCTGTGTGAGAGATAATCGCTGACTGACACACTCAACTACTACTTAATTAGCAAGTGAGATTCACAAATAAGGACTTGTTTTTGAGATTTAAGGGAACAGATAATGGCACTCGTGAAAAAAGTTCATAGTCCCAAGTCAGACTTACATGCCCAAGGCCAAAAGGAGGCCCAACCCAATCAAAACTTAGTCAATTTCGATTGATGACAATAGCTGGTGGGCACCGACGTGGAGTCTGCGCAGGACAAAATATATGCTCTAGAAAGGTTGTTCGCTAAGCAGCAACGACAAATTTTGGATGCCCTCTTTGAGGTGGATGCGATGGAAAAGAAATTGGTTGCTCGGTCCAATCTCGAGGTTCAGGTAGGCGAGACTGTCTTTGCTTACAAGCCAAATACAGTTATATATTATAATTTGTTTTCCTAATTTAACACAATAATGGTGTAGTTTTTATCTTGTAATTTTACATTTTTTTCATGTTTCCTTGTTTTTTGGTTGTTTAAAAATATGAAGGGGTTTTGTAAGGGGAGGGGAGACCCTTCTAGCATATCCTCCTCGGGTTTTGGTGCGCAATCCATCAGCCAGCTGTGACGCCTGCTTATATTCTTTCTCGAAGCGTACTTTACATCAACCTGTTGGTGTCAGACCTGAGTGCTCATCCTTTCCAAGTCTGGTGCAAACATGCTTATTTGCGCGTATGGCTCCAATTGAGCCTACAACGTACAAACGAGTTTTCCTTCTTCGTTAAGCACAACCGAACCTTTTTGTTGAGTCAAACATGTCCCATTTGACGTTATTATGGTGCCACGCGCGGATTGAAATCAAACGGAGTCCATTTGGTCACTCAAATCCTTGTATTCTCGGATTGCACTCAAATTGGCCTCGAGTGCAAAACTGGTCTGTGTGCTTTCTACAAACTATCTAAATCCCATTTTAGCACTCTATCTTGACATCTATCTGAGCTAAGAATTCATATATCTACCAATGTCCATTTTCAGGTGAAAGAGACTGCGGTAAACGTTGATGAAGCAGTCCGAGAACTTCCAGATGCCCATTTGGTATGTCAATGGCTTCATAAAAAATTTTGATAAGACCTTGAATTGTAACTGTAGTATAACCTCTGTCAGTTTTTGTAGAAACCAGAGGATTTATGGAGTTGTTCATGTTTATGCCAATAAAGATTGGGAGATTCCAACTCTTTTCTCACGTAGTTTGATGTTTTATGGTGTTTTGGGTTTGTTCATCTTTCAGGAACTGTTTTCTGATTTTTTTTTTTTCCTCCAGCGACAGAAAAGCTTTATCTTCTAGCTGATGCAACAACTTTTTTCACTGATCTGCACCGTCTTCTTCGAGTTATTGCAGCAGGGAACATTCGAACTCTGTGTCACTATCGACTAAAACTTCTGGAACAGGTTGCTTCTTAAACTTTGAAATGCTAGTATCTGTTTATTTTATTGTTTTGCTTGTTTCAAAAAAATTGTTAGGCCTTTGATAATATTCATCTCTATCTCCTTCCAGAAATTCAATCTTCATTTGATGCTTAATGCGAATAGAGAATTCCTTGCTCAGAAAAGTGCTCCACATTGTGACTTCTACAATGTTAGAAAAGTGGATACACATGTTCATCACTCTGCTTGCATGAATCATAAACACCTCTTAAGGTTTATAAAGTCGAAGTTGAGAAAAGAACCTGATGAGGTATTGGTTTCATTTTGTTTGTGATACTCTTAATAACTTGTTAATTCAATTTGCAATTGGCCCTCCATCCTCATAGGACATCATCCCTAAAGGCCTAAACCTGTATTTTTCAAATCTGCATGAGGGTGTTTTACACATGTATTCTCTAAAGACATCCCTTGTTAATGGGTGCTCACTTTCTACCAGTCTTTTAGATTCCTGTAACCACACCTAACATGCTTTCTTGGAGTTAACATACATTTCTTTTTATATTATGACAAGTTGTTGGCATGTTGCAGATCAATCTAGCTGTAGAGACGCTAAGGGGATTGTTTGCTCATTGGTTGGTCAAGAGAAGACAAAGATCTGGATCACAGACTTCGGTAAATGGTGACATTCTATCAGGGATTAGACATCATTCGCATGCAAGAATGGTGACATTCTATCGCTATGGACTGTTTGGTGGTCGCGTTGGCTGCTGTGCTGAGGGCGTAGTGCTGAAATTGTCGCTGAGCGCTGATTGGTATGGTGTCTTGGGCAGAATTTGTACAAGCTTTTGGGTCGATGTTTGGTTGTTTACCATGCTTCAACTGAAATAAATGTAGTCTAATCTTTCTTATTTGATAGATTTTGTGACTCGATGTAATACATTATCTTATTAATTACATTACTTTGCTTCCGTTAATGGAAATGTTTAAGTGTTTGGCACATTTTGGTTTTTATTTTCTAGAAATAAAACTTATAAGATGTTATAAAAATTCATTTAATAGCACTTGATGAGTGCTATAGAAAAAAAGGGTTTTGAGAAACGCTATAGAAATTAATACAATAGCATTTGTTAAATGCTACGTGAGAGAAGACAATAGCGTTTCTGAAACGCTATTGGTAACTATACAATAAAGTTTCAGAAATGCTATAAATACAGTTACTATGACCAAGTTTTCCGCTGGCAAATCTGGAATCACGTCTGCTGCACTATTCCCACAAGGCAGCAGAGCATATACCACATCTCCATGCTCAATCTCATCTAAGAACCTGGACATAGAAAGCATGTTAGTATTATTGGACCCAATCAAAACCCTTTTTCCCTTCACAGATCGCACATCACCTTCCCCTCTCTCCCAATCGATCAACCACCACACAATCAACAACCCAACACCTCTACATCACCCTCGTTGTCTCTTTTCACCAACCCATTCAGTTCAAAGCACCGGTGTAATTGGACATGATATGATTTTTGTGAATTTTGACACATGTTTCTATGCCACATCTAAACAGGGTGCTTTAGGTGTCTCGGCGATGGATTTGTATGGACAAATTCTGTAAATAGCACAATAGCGAAATGCTATGGATGGAGGCAGCTTTGATTCTTATCCATACACAACAATGCTATGAATTGGGTCTGGAGGCCGATTTTTTTTTACCAATATTAGACGTCTATTACTTTTGCTTCATTTTTTGACATGTAAATATGTTAGTAGGGACCTCAATGTGGAGGCCCATAACTTAGCAATAGTCGCGGGGTGACATCTATGTAATAGACCTTAATATTATTAATATATCGTGCCTGAGGCTTTATCACAAATATATATATATATACCCAAAGAGGAGAAAAGAGAAAGGAAACAATAACAATTACAAAGATAGAGTTCAATGGTGCCCCCCGTATTCTTTTCTATTTTTCTACATTTAAACAATAAATATGTTGATAGGGTGATCAGAATTTTGAAGTATACCTAGGGGTGGGCATCCCATCCCGCGATCCCATTCCCGTTCTGATCTCGTCCTATCCCGTCTCGATTTTTTCGGATCTTAATGGGATTGAATAATTTCATCCCAATCCCGTCCCGTCCCGATTTAGAATGGGATGGGATGGGATGAAGATTTTCAATCCCACCAATCCCGTCCTGTCCCGAACTAATTTTTCAATATTTATTATTTATTTATTTATTTTAGGATTGCAATATTTGGATGCCCATACAAATTCCCTGATGCATATAACATTTTAGCATCCAAAATTCTCAATGTCGTTAGGCTATCAACTCATATTTGAAGACCAATTTGTTTAATTGTATTTAACTAGGGTACATTCGATTTCATTGAAAACTTTGGATACTCAACCTATAATACAATTTAATGGGTTCCTAGTATCATCTCATTTGCAAGGATAGATATGCATGAAAATTAAACTCTGTGAGAGATTCCAATGACAGCTTCATGTGCTTATTATGGCATAAGTTACATTATGTTTAGTTGATTGCATTTTGGTTTATTATTTCATTTTCAGCATGGTTATGTGTGAAAATGAATTTGTTGAAGATCTATTTTAGTTATTGAAATTGCATGGTCAATTTGAAACACGCTAATCCCGTCCCGTCCCGAACCCGTTTGGGATGGGACGATGTCGGGATGGGGTTTATCTCATCCCGTCCCATCTCGATCCCGTATGAACGGGATGGGATAGGGATGGGTCTATCTCGTCCCATCCCGTCCCGTGCCCACCCCTAAGTATACCGAATTTTTATGGTGAAATTCGACAATCTTTAAGAGAGACTTTGATGGGGGTAGTCGAAATTGTGACTCTATCGGATTTGGATTTCCATGGAAAATTTTGACGATTTTTAGGAGATAAATAGAGATTTACGATGATTACGAAAGTGTATATAAAAGTGTGTTAATGCCTTCGCGATTGTTCAGTTTCATTAATTCAAACATTAAGAAAAAAAAAAAAAACACTTCAAATATAGGTTTGAAAGAGTTGAACAAACAATCAATATCAAAATATGCAACTAGAAGAGATAAATCTTAAGCAATGAAGTGCACAAGCATGAACATGTGAAAGTAAAGAGAGAATGCAAAAGACAATACTACAATACACAAATATAAATAAGCTCACATAAATAGGAATTTGATTAGCCTCAACTTATTACTTCCTTAGTAGAAATGTGAATACGTGCACAAGCTTCTTTATTGTATTCCCACAAACCTGAGCATACGTGTCTCTTCCTAAACGCAACATCTCTATAAGTTTCATAGTTTTTTTTTTGTTCAACCCAAACGGTTATCTTACGAGTGACAGACTCATGCTTGATTTTTATTTTTGTTTCATTTCTCATTTTACAAGTTTTGTAATATGAATCACATCAATCGAGTGTTCCCCTCTCGAGACGCAATATCTTTCAATCAAAGGGGCATGTTTTAATTCAAGAACATAACTCACATGTTAAACTTTAGTGTCTAACATTCAATCTAAGTCGAAGTATGGAATTGCGCCCAAAATTTCTTCACTTGTTATAAGCCTACAACCCAAAGTTTAGAGCATGCATCGCTCTTCTTGCTTCACTTTGATGAAACTCCAACCCAATCACAGCCATGGTCTGAGAGAATAGCTAATTTCACACCTGACTGTGAAAGGGTCAAACGCTAACCATGGGTGGGAAATAATTCTCAATCTGAATAAATTGATCGCCTTTGATTATACACACTTTGAAAAAGAGTGTTGAACTCTTGACGAAGTTTCCCACGCCTAAAATTCAACCAAGGTTCAGTCGAATCGATTGAACAAACTAAATAACCAGGATTGCATAGGCTTTGGACTGGCCTAGCAGCATGGGCGACCATTGCAAGATTGGTCGACAAAGCTTGTCTAGTAAAACAAAAGTGAACCTTATATTGAATTGGTCCATTCATAAAAAAAAATTGTGGGTATTTTTGAAAACAAATTTGGAGATGAATCAAGTCATTCAACAACACTTTACACAATGATATAAATGTCAACTAAAGATTCACAACACCATTATTAAAGGCTTTGAGCTTGCAATCATATTACAATGTAGTATGCAAACAAGAACATTGAAGTTCAATACTAGTAAGTAAATGAGATAGAGGGAGTTAAAGAGATATGCACAAGAATATAATGTGGTTCATAACACCAGAATGTGATTGGTTCCGATGAGGCTATATGCACAGTGAAAAAAGTTCATTTTTTGACCTGATCCCCACGACCTCACAAGATAAAATGCCTCCAAAAGAATTTTGGTTTCTCACAAATTTTTTTCATTTGTTTTCGCTTACAAATGTGTCTCTAAATAGACAAATGTTTGACATGAGGGTTTTAGCTATAACCAAATTCCTTATAACAATGGAATGACTTGCAAATCACTCATCCTAATATAGATAGGATGAGGATGAGGGAGGACTTATTTAAATTGCATTAAGGCAATAGCTCTCGATGACTTTAGATATCTTATTGGAATGCTTTAAGCTTTTGTAATGATCTTCCTCCTTTCATTGGATAACTTGACTTCCTCTCAATTCACCTCCCTCATTGGTAGCATTAAATGAGAAATTGGTTTAGAGAGATATGCAAACCAAATATGTATACAAAGACATAACGTGGCCTCAACACCAGAGTTTGATCACTCTGAAATCTGGAGGTTTTAAAAGCTGAAATTTTCCATCACAATTTGACATTGACTAATCAACTTGATTGACCTAACATGTTATGCATGTTTTACCAAAACACCATATTGTTTTTTTAATCTTGGGTAGTGATCACGGTTTCTTTGAACTATTTTGTGAATAAATAAATATTTTCTTAAAATGCCCTGTTATAATGACGTTTACCAAACTCTTAGTGTGTAATTTAGCCTTTTAAGGGGCAATGCGCTAAAATGACTTTTTTTGGAGGTTTTACTACCAATTTAGAACCTACTATATTTTTGTTTGAATAAAAGGACCGTATATGTGATTTATCTTTCTTTCTACATCACAGGATTATCCCTTTCTCCTTCCTTTTGCACTCTCTGTGACACCCCAAATTCGAAACGTATAGAATTTTGACGTATCATCCAGGAAAACATACTTTATCAAGACGATTGTTCGGAATAATCACTCATGAGAAAATATACAATACAAGGATTGTATCGTCATACATTTAATAAAGTCATGGTACAATATTCCAAAAAGACACAGTTAAGTATACATTCTACGAATACATACATTTATTACAATCATTTCAAAACGACTTTCTATACTGCAATAGGAAAGTGAAGGTTTTCTACATAACACAAAAGGTGGTTCGTCATCCTCAATAGGTTCCTCATTTACGAAGTATCCTAAAATATCTTCATTCTCGAGGAGTGTTTCAAGTAATTCTTCATCTGAAAAATAATATTTATATTTAGGTGAGTTTTGGGGAAAAAAACTCAGAAAGTAGCCAAACCACCCTTACCTTGTCAGAAAATACTATATAAGTAGGATTTTTCAATTATCAAATAAAAGAAAAGAAACCAAGTATAAAAATGTTTCAATTAAAAAAAAACATAATAAAGCCTCCTAGCTAATGAGATGATGCAGTAATGCTCGTGGAGACAAGTCGTAATGCCTATGCCCATACATAGTGTTACTGACATGTCCACTTATTACCAAGCACACAACATAGAATCATTTATGAGAACTACATTATCAAATAATTGTCTCACATTCATAATACGAGTACTTGCTACCCAAATGTTTACTTTGGACCACTAGTCATATGACCGTTTTAGCAACACCGCGGTCAGAGTATCATTATCCAATTTAACAAGATAGACGCTCGTTATTGCCTCAAATTTTCAATATCCAAATGAGATCTACCGTTAACCCATGTTCCAACATACCACATGGAGTCACAAGTTGCCGATTTAGATTTGACCAAACACATCTCCAGTACTAAAACGTTGGTCAGACGAAGATCACCACATGCTGATCAAACATAACCACTGATCTTGGTCAAATGTTGACCATTAAGACGATAGTCAGGCATGTAAGACATCTATACATACAACTCTTGTGGCAAAGCCAATTAGGCATACATGTATACTAGGGTCCTCCAATCACACGTCAATCATGTTTAAACATGTATTTTTGACAAATTTAAGCGATAAAACGTCTTATGAAATCATATTAAGTAATGAGTATAAAAGCATGCAATTGTAACGTAAGAAATTATTCATTTTCATACAGAGATGCATAGGATGCAAAGCCTTTTTGAGTAGTATATAAGTGCTAAACCTTTCTTGTTCCTATTCAAAATTCTCAACTTCCAGAACCTAATCAAAGTTTCAAGTATGGTAACATAGGTTTTAAAAGTATGAATTTTCTATTGGAACTATGACTAGACATAATCAATTGAATGCGATGCGTCCAAAAATCGTCTTCCTGTGAGTTTGACTTGCAAAACAAATGTTAGACTGCTAAGGACCACCTTTTTGGTGGTCGAAGGCACTCTGATACTTAAGTCAACAACTTTGTTCGAAAAAGGAAGTAAATCTGGACAAAACTAAGTTAAAGTTGCATACTTGTGTCGAATGTTCCCTTTACCTTTTACAATGGTCGCGGTTAATTCTCTACACGACTTAAGCATGTGAGGCGCAACGAAAGGAGATATTTCTCGTAACAGTCTCCTCATTGATGGAGATGCATCCGTGGAGGCATAACTCCCTCCACGACTCTTTTTGGTGCAACGTTCTTCTTTTTTATGAGAGAACTCGTGTCAGGTTTGGATTCAGGCTTTGACTCATTCAGGCCTTTGTCTTCTCATTAGTGGGCCTTGTCTAGGCCTCTGTGACTGGCCTTATTCTTATTGGGTTTTATGAGCTGACCCAACAGATTGGACCCCGTATCCTCGTGATGGATGTTTTCTGCCACGTGTACGGCCGTGATGATCGATATATTTTATATATCAACAACTACTCCCCCCTTAGTGGGTATGTTCATGTATCCACTAACTGTGTGGCAGTTGGTATCTCAATTGCTCCTTTGCATTGAACTTAATGTTGTTAACAACTTTCGATCGGTCGATCGTCTCGATTACTTCGTTATCTGTTCGTCTTTGTGCATACTTTTTGAAATTTTGCGCTCCATTATGTCCCGTATGTTGCTCGGTTGTATAATGGGTGTCGTGATGTCTTTGATTCCTCCTTTACGCCATCTTTTGATATTAGGGTTGTTTCTTCTTTCTATTGCCTTTTCCATCCTTTCTTGTCTGTTCGTGATGTCTGATGGTGACTTATCGGTTGGTGAGAAACTTACTACCTGCGAAGCTCATTTTTTTTCAAAGAGGGCTTTTCAGGCGACCTTGGATAGCGTCTGTTCCAACTACTCTTTGCATTCCGACCTTGAGATCATTTTACCTCGTGAAAATGACAACCCTTGTTGTTCAAGGAAGGGATATATTGCGCTTTACCCTCGTATGTTTTACGTCGGTATTTGATTTCCAATTCTAGAGTTGTTTTGGTCTTATCTAGATCTTTTGGGTATTCCTCCTGCTCATATGGGCTTGAACGGTTGGAGGGTTATGGTTTCCATGTATGCTAGGGCCATCCTTTCTGGTATCCTTTTGACTGCTGGAATTTTGCATTCTTTGGTGGGGTTTAGCCTGAAACCCAATCGCACCTGTTTTCTTCGTTCTCCCGCGTGTTTTGGCAACCTTAATGATGACATCAAGGGTTGGTCATGGGATAGGTTTTACGCGTCTGTCCGCTCTGGCTACTTCAATTTATGGGGTCAGCAAATAGTGAGGTTTTTCTAAGTTCCCAACAAGCAGAGGAATCTTCAATTGACCATCGAATAATAGATTATCAATGCGCATTTTTTGCAGCTTCTTGTGGTTCCTTTAGACACCTATCTCACTAATGATATGGTAAAGCGCAACGATTTGTACAACGTAAATGAAGCCGAGTGGGCTTTGCTAACTGAGAGGCAAGTTGCGGAGACTGATGTTTGTGTTATCGTTGTCGAAGGTGGTAACATTGTAGTTGATCGAAAAATGAGCTCGGATGTTACGGATCTCGATGTTTCTGTTAGCATTGTTACCGGTCTGTCTTCTAGGAAGAGAAAAGTATCGAGGCCTGTTAGTCCGTCAAAGCAGTTGTTCCTGAGTTTTGACCATGTTTTGAAAAAGTAACGGCTCGTTGATTCTATTCGTCATGCTTCTATTTACTCGGGTTATGTTGATAGAAAGCCTGCGAGGGAGAATCGATGCTCTCTGCAAGAGGTAGAAGAGATGGTGGCATTGGAGAGAAGTCCGTTGGACGATGGTGAAAAAAAATCTTTTATGCTTATGGTGGTCTTGATGCTGCTAAGTGTTCTAATGAGGATCTCAGGCCATAGACGACAAGATACTCCAAGTGGCTTTTGTCCAGAGTTGCGATTGAGTTCCCAAGACGCGGTCTCTTCATTTTCTTTCTCCTTCCGTTGATGATGGGGCGAAGGTCCCGCCTTCTACAACCTGCTTAGGCTTTTATGTTCTTATTGGGACTGCTACTCATTCCACTTCTTTGAAGGTTGTTGCGCAACGAGAGGGTGAGGATGGTTCTCCTATCGTTCCTTTTTCTTTCCCGGATGTGGGTGATGGTTCTTCCAAGCTTCCGGATACCTGCGTTCTTCATTCACGGATCAGTTGGAAGGAGCCTACCCCTGAAGATATTCAGGTCAAATCGGACGGGAAGTTTTGTTGGTTTTCCCAGTTGGACATGCAGGATGGTACACACAAACTGATTAATGAATGCCACATACAGTCGGTGGAGAGGCCTTCGATGCTTGTGCAGGATCCGAGCCTTCATCTTGATGATGGTCTTAGGCTTGTAATGGATAGGATGATTTATCTTGCCTATGCAGGGGTGTTGGGTTCGGGTCATCAAGCTAGTTGTAATCTTGTGATTTCTCTGGAAAGGAGCTCGTCGTGCTGCTATTAGTGTTTTCCCATGTTCTTCATCAAT
Source organism: Berberis vulgaris (assembly GCA_963556465.1). NCBI lineage: Eukaryota > Viridiplantae > Streptophyta > Magnoliopsida > Ranunculales > Berberidaceae > Berberis > Berberis vulgaris. The sequence goes on along the minus strand of OY747124.1, from coordinate 72,823,093 downwards.
ATGACGCATTAAAAGTGTGTTATTCTGAGCGAATCAAAACAGCTGGGGTTGCTCAAGCCTCGTTGAGCGAGGTGGAGGGTGCGCGGGATCGGTCTATGATCGCACTCGAATATTTAAGAGCTGAATTAGACGGTATTCACGCGCGTTTGGATGATGTGGAAAAAGATATGTCCACCGAGAAGGCACTCCATGATGAGGTCGTGAGTGCCATGATAGAACACTCTAAAATCGCGATATTGCCGAAAAAAATGGAGCAATTAATGACTTCACTTGACAAAGTCAAGGTTGATTCCTCTGCGATGCTCACAACTATTGAGGGCCAACTTATAGCGGCCAAGAGTGAGCTTGCTTCTGTTAAGGATAGGCTTCACATTATGGTTGAAATGAACTTCTGTCATTTATTCTATCGGACCTTCAAGGATGAAAACGGTGTTGAAGACCCTCCGGGTGATCCAATGGCTAAAAAGCCGCCACCTTCTCCTCTTCAAGATAGAGCCCCTATCAGTGAACCGACTACTCCTCGTCCAGCAGATGGTGTCGCTGAGGATGTTATAGATCTTTCCCCTTGATCTTCTACCCTTTTGTTATCTTTGAATGTAATAGAGTAGCTTTTGATTAAAGAACATGAGTTTTCTCCTTTGTTTTTCTTCGTGGTTGTGGTTCTTTTGTTTACTTCTTTCGTGCGTTGTTGTCTAAATGATTTGTACTCTAGCTTTGATTTTTACAACTATATTTTCTTTGTCTGTCTTTTGCTGATTTGAATTTTCCTACGCTTCAATATGTTTGTCTCAACCTCGTGTTTGTTGTCTCAGAGCTTTTGTGAGAAAGCTGTTTTGTCTGTTTGTTTTCTACTTTGTCGATCTTGTGTGTTAGTTAATCCGAGGCTCTCTTGAGTTGCGCTAACTTGTTCCTCCGTCGTTTGCTTTACTTGTTAGATCAAACGGATTTTGCCTCTTTCGAGTTGGTTTGTTGATTCGATTATCTCAAAAATGTTTCCTTTGAGTTTTGCTTTGTTGGTTTGACCCGAAGTTGCTTTTACTTCGTTGACTCGTTCACTCAACTTTTACTTCGTTAACTCGACGTCTCAATCAGCTCAAAGTTTTTTGTGTTAAGTTTGACTTGTTCATCCACTTTGACTTTGTTGGTTCGACGCTCTAGTCGACTCGAAGTCATTTTTACTTAGTTAACTCGTTCGTCTAACTTTTACGTCGTTAACTCGACGTCTTAGTCAACTCGAAGTTTTTGTGTTAAGTTGACTTGTTCGACTACTTTGACTTTATTGGTTCGACGCACTAGTTGACCCGAAGTCATTTTTTACTTAGTTGACTCGTTTGTCCAACTTTTACTTCGTTAACTTGACGCCTCAATCGACTCGAAGTTTTTGTGTTAAGTTGACCCGAAGTCATTTTTACTTAGTTGGTTCGTCCACTTTTACTTCGTTAACTCAACGTCTCAGTCGACTCGAATTTTTTGTGTTAAGTTGACTCTATCATCCACTTTGAATTTGTTGGTTCAACGATCTAGTCGATTTTACTTAATTGGTTCGTTCATCCAACTTTTACTTCATTAACTCGACATCTTAGTCGACTCAAAGTTTTTTGTGTTAATTTGACTTGTTCGTCTACTTTTACTTTGTTGGTTTGATGCTCTAGTCGACCAAAAGTTATTTTTACTTAGTTGACTTGTTTGTCCAACTTTTACCTCGTTACCCCGACATCTTAGTCGACTCGAAGTTTTTGTGTTAAGTTGACTCGTTCATCCACTTTGACTTCGTTGGTTCGATACTGTAGTCGACCCGAAGTCATTTTTACTTAGTTGAGCTCATTCGTCCAACTTTTACTTCGTTAACTCGACGTCTCAGTCGACTCGAAGTTTTTGTGTTAAGTTGACTATTTCGTCTACTTTGACTTCGTTGGTTTGACGCTCTAGTCGACCCAAAGTCATTTTTACTTAGTTGACTCGTTTGTCCAACTCTTACTTCGTTTGTTGATCGGACTAGAAGTTTATTATATGTGTCTGACTTGCGTCCTGATTCCTTTTAGCTCTATATGCTGATTGTTTTGCATGGCTTCATTTTGAAGTTGTTCTCCTTCACGGGATGATGATTCTGAATTTGAAATTTTATTGATTTTCCTATTTGGATGTCCTGACCATTTCTAACGATCATTTTCCTGGAGCAATTACGTTATATTGTGGAGCGATTTCTTTTTAATCGTCGCGTGGTTGATGTCTATCCTCGCGTTGGGGGTTTCGTGCCTTTGCTGAACTTTCTTATTTAATTTATGACCTCCTTTGCTTGACCCATTATTACTCCTCACTTGGCATCACTCGCTGAGGCTTGATGGAGTTCTTCGTCACTAATTCTTTTGTTGTAATTCGGATTGAACTTGTATCCGCAGGTAGAGTCCCCGAGTCGGTCAATGCAACCGTGTTCAGAGCATTAATCTTTCCGCTTCGATATAGGTCTGCTCGAGTGGGAGATGTTTCTTTGCTGGGGTAGATGTAGTGTAGAGCGTATATCAGTTCCCTGGATTGTTCTTTCGATCTTGTGGCGGTGTTATCTGCCTTTTCTTTTCCTTTGAGTTGTTTGTCTGGCATTCCAATAAATTCATCGAGTCGTCCTCTTTATACTCAATGCTCAATTTCTTCTATCAGCTTGTAGTAGTCTTCAGTATCATGTCTGTTATCCTTGTGAAATGAGCAATACCTACTTTTGTCTCTTCCTTCTAGGCATCCTCTCATCTTGGGTGGCCAGTTGATGTTTTATCAATTTGCCATGTCCTTCAAAATGTTGGTCCGACCAGTCTTTAGGTATGTGTATGTCTTGTATTTTTTTCCATTAAGCTGGTTATCCGCTCGTGATTGTGTCGAGTCGATTGTGACTTCTTGGATTCCCGCTGGTTGGACTCGGTTCTTCCGTCATTTCAATGTTTATTTGAATGATTGCTATCTTCCTGTGGTCTGTCGTCTCGCTTTCATTATTCTTTCCTTTCCCGTTTCCTCGAATGGTTCTCCCTTTCCTATTCATTCTTCCTCCTGGTTGCTTTCAACAGGACCCCTTGTCTTTTGGAGGCTCCATGTTAAGGGCATCATAGAAGGGGCCTCTCATTAGTCTGACAATAAAGGTTGTAGTGGCTGTGTCATTGCTACATCCATCAATCATTGTCAACTCATTGGTAAAATGAGTGACATATTCCCGTATTGTCTCTTTGGGCTTTTGTCTGACATTTAGGAGGTAGTGTGGTCATTTCTTCATCCGCCGACTCCCGATCAATCTGGTGATAAAAGCGGTGGCTAACGCTTGGAAAAAGTCCATCGACCTCGGTGGTAGGCTGTTGAACCAATTCATCGTTGTGGTAGTGAGGCTAGTCGGAAATGTTTTGTATAAGATCGACTCTGTGGTTTTCTTCAAGGCCATCATGTGGTGGAAGTGTCTCAAGTGATCATTTGGGTCGATAGTACCATTACATACTTTGAACTTTGGTGGAATGAACTTTTTCGGCATGACTTCCTTAGCCATCTCCTTGGTCTCAAGATTTTTTTTTAATGCAAGCCTAACCTCTATAAGAAGATGACCTAACTCTAAAAAAAAAACAATGGAACCCTAAATGATGCGCAAACAAGATGAATGACAAACTACCCTAGAGTCCTATTACTACATGCAGGGCTGAAATTCAATTTAATTTACAGGCACATTAATTTTCTATCAATCCGCCACTACAAAATTGCTCCTACCTTTTTTTCACTTTCCAGCTCAAAGTGAAATGCCAGATCAAGAACTAATCCCAGATAGGATATGTTCCTTCACTTGACTACTTTAAGCTTTCAAACTTCCAAATAGTGACTTTATGAGCATCAAACTCGTCCTAGACAATAATCTTACTACAAATTTTAAATAGTAAAGGTTTAGGTCCTAACCCTAAAATAGATGGTGGTTAACCTATTTGTGGGAGAGGATAAGAAAGTTACAAATCAATCCTACCACTATTAAAATTTGCATGCAATACTACCTAAAAAGACCAAAACACAAGTGATCACAACAGAAATTGCGTGCAGATGCGGTGGGGAGAAGTTACCTCCGGCATAAACTTATTTCAAGTTACTTGCGACGCTGGCTAGAAGTCAAATTTCTGTCAATCAGAAGCATTGTCCACCTGATAGGTCACCGATTTCTGAGAGTGTTCACGCGAATCGCAACCTATGTATATATACATACATATACATAGGTAACTTACACAACCTTTGTGCTTGTGTTTCACGACCTTTGTTCACTTCGTTCCCACTTGAACTCTTATGAACACTTGTGTATGATTGTTTACAAAAAAAAAAAAATAGAATTCAACTAATAAAAAAACAAATAAACAAATAAGCAAGTGATTCCTAACACTTTTCCTAAATAAAGAAAATTATACATAATCTATAAACTAGTAAAAATAAACCCTAGACTTCGATTGTACCGTTACAATCCCCGACAGTGACTCCAAAAACTTGATGCAAATTTTACTAACATAAATTAATAGACTAATTTAACTAGATTGTTATACCGCAAGTTCACGATTGTCCAATTGGTAGACAATGACAAATACGGATCGATCATACGAGGATTGAAGACATAATCGAAAACTACAATCAATTAAACCAACTTGAAAGGGGGTTTCAACAATCAAAATTTTCTAAACTAATGGAAAGTAGAAAAACAATTGAAAATTGAGTTTGAGAATCAAAGAGAGAGATGCTAAGGTTTTCGAATCATCCCTCAAGTTCATAAAATTATACTAATGTCAATTATTGTCTCCTAGCAATGTAGTAGATTGATTTTAGCAAAGATGCAAACCCCTTGCATTAATTGTCCATTTTAAGACGCAACTAATCACAGGTTTAACTAATACGATTAAAACATGCTTAAGCAAAAACATAAAATAATTCTAACTACCATGGATGCATTACATACACGGTGAAAGTAATATTTTGCGTTTGTTCACAAATCAACCCAATGTTGAATCATACAAGGTATCGAAAAATAATAAAAAAAGATAAAATTCTACTAAACCTAAGGAATCATCTATGCCTAAAACCCACAAATACCCTTAACTTAAAATGGCATGTGCAAGTTACATGTTAAAACCAAAAAGGGAAATCTAATAGTTGTTATGAAAAAAGAAAAAATCTTCTCAATGCCCATCTTCCCCTTTTTCTTCCTCGTCTCTCTGTTCACATGTTAAAATTCATCCCCCTCCCTACCTCATCTTCCTCTCTGAGTTGTCACCCCTTCCCTGCCCCCTCTCCCCGCCTGTTTCGACATCACGCTACCCCACAATCTCCCTCATCCCCGCCTCCTCTACCTCTGTTTCATGTTTAACTCTTCACTTTCTCTTCTCTTCATTCTCAGTCGCACAAACAACATGGCAGATACAACTAAATAAACATCTGCCATCAACAGTTGGACACAAAAAAGAATAAGAGAGATCAGACAATTAAACATCAAAAGATTCAAGCAATATAAAAAAAAAGTATGGACAATAATGGATTATTGTTTGATGTCGAATAATACAATAATGGATTCATCCATTGGATTTTCCAAGTTGTTGGGGCATCAACAAAATCAAATACTGAAGCTTGGAAACAACAGAGGCCTTATGAGAAACAACAGAGGCCTTATGAGGGGGTATTTGGATAGAAAAATCTAGAGCGATTGAAGAGCCTCATCGAGCTTTCCAGCAGCCAAGCTAGCACAACCAGCCTTGTAAGCTTCGTCAGCCAATCGAGTGTCGTATTGGGGAGAGTGGGTCTGAGATTGCTCATTTACTAGTGTTAGAGGTGGAAGTGGAGGGTGGAGGAGATAGGTAGCGAGATTGTACTCAAGAGGAGATGGCGAAGTTGATCTCTTCCATAGTCGGAGTTGGAAGGGATAGATTTCACGCCATCAAAGACACTCCATTGGGGGGATACCCCTCTATCACCGGACCCCATTGATCGATCGATCGACTTTGTTCCCCTCTCTCTCTCGTTCTCTCATTCACGTATCAAAACTTTTGCTTTAGAGGAGTAAACTTACAATAATCATCTTGCCTTTCTTGCTTTTTATTTGCTTGGTAATTTAGTTTTGATTATATTCTGCTTGTGTTTTCAAGTTTACTTTAGATGTGTTTTGGTCAGTTGAATATCAGTGGTCACAATTTAAAGTAGGTCAGGTTTTTTGTTTGATTACTTGTTGTTTTTCACCTAATTTAACAATGAGGATGTGTGACTAGATGATAGATGGGATGGGGAAAATATGCCTTCACAAACCACCATGAAATCTTAGATTGATTTTTTACTTAGCATGTGACATGCACATGTCATTTAAGTCAAGGGTATTTGTGGTTTTATGAGATTTTAAATTGTCAAGGGAAGTCAATGTATTTGAGTATTATTGCCCAGGCTAGTCAATGTGAGTTTGAGGGTTAGACTCAATTAGTTTTCAAAATGAGGGTCAAAATCTATTAGACTCAAACTAGTGACGACCAAACTAAAAAAAACCCTAAATAAAATAAGGTTTGCCCATCTGCGTTCAGATTTTCAGACTTTCCATTATGTAGAAGATGATATTCCTATGTTCATATATTGTGTGGTTGGCTTCTATAGCATGTGATATTTTGCTACCTCTTGTGACATTGTTTGAAGTTGATCTAGAATTTATTATTGTTGGATTGTTGATCTGCAATGTGCAAATGTTTTAGTGATTTTGTTGTACTAGGTCACTTTTATGGATTCATATGGTATCCACGAGTTTACGTCTTTGTTTATCTTACAAGTCGATTATTGCGTGACTTTTCATGGGTCTAATATGACTAATGTGGAAGCTTTCATCTCGTGTTGTATGCATATGTTTCACAGAGGTTATTTGCAACTTGAGTTTGTATTCGCCCTCAATATGATTATAGTATACTCTATATAGCCACCACTAGAATATGTAAACTTTACCGATGAATGAATTTCGAGTATCCTAAGTTATTATTAAATTGTTGATAGACTCAAACCCACATACTTGATAGTTTTCAGGTATTGGCGATAAGTATTCATAACGCGATAACTTGAGTAAAGTTTAGTGGGGGTTGTTGTCATCCTATATTAATATGCATTAAACTTTGAATGCTTTCTGTCAATGATCTCACAAAGGACTTTTGTGATTGTCTCACTTCCAAACTAAAAAAGAGCTTTACAAAGCTTTTTATGTGTTTGTTAAGAATTGCTCATAAGATGTTAAGTGTTGGTTCTGATGGCATAATGACAGTGGTTTAATCATGTCTCTAGTCACGACAATGTTTGAGGGGTTATGGATAAGCCATTGTTTGTGGCTCTTGTAAAGAATCAATTCTTTATAACCATTTGCATGCATGGTCCTTTCAGGCTTGCTATAGTCTGTTCTCTCGTATTGAAACCTACTACAAATTGTTCACACAAGACTCTAGTGGTCCATGTTGATAGAGCACGCGCAAAAGTTAGTTGCCCCACTGTTTTTTGCATGCGCAAGGTAGGAAATAAAGTTATTAAAGATGCGCGCATGTTCCCGTGTGCACCCTAATACTTTTAGTACACTTAGTAAGTTAATTACTACTACTTCAAGTGGTTGCATGTATTAGAAATGTATCCCCACTATCATTAACATGTATAAGACTTATAAATCTTGCTACTCGTAGTGCGTGTGGCGTGTCAGAAACCACTACTTTAAGTATGCGAAAAAAGTATAAAAACTTGCTAAATACCTTTTTGGTATCTATTAGGGTATGAGAATGTGTTTAGTGTTATCAGTGTGCGTGGCTTGTCACGTACACTACCTTAAGCTTGCACAAGACTTTTTAAGTGACATTTTAGTTACATGGTAAACATAAAATATTGTAATTAAGCATATTTTGTGTTTTGGCTCAAAGGTAAAGCTAGCTTATTAATCGACTAGTAGTCGAAATCTTGGTGGTAAGAAATGGCGCCTTGGAGGTGTTATAAACTGAAAGTTGTTAATTATAGTCATTACAAGCTGTGGTAGTAGGTAATTGTTGTTGACAAATTTAGCAACAAAGATGTTAACCTAGATCATGTTGATAATTGCGACTACAATCATGTTATGTTTTGCAGACCAATACTCTTTGCAATATGTATGTACACTATTCTCTTATATGTATAATAGTCTGCATAAAAGCTTCTCCAACCATAGCTACGCATGTTGTTGAAATAAATGGTGGGCACAGGAAGGGATGGGACAAATGGACCTCATCCCTATCCTATCCGTTCATTCGGGAGTGGGATGGTATCGGGACGAGATAGACCTTATCCCAACCTCGACGGGATGGGATGAGCATGTAAAATACTCTAACCCTAATTTAGAGTACAATTTTCATCGAATCCACTCATTCTGTATTGAGATTCATGTTTTATCAGATTTTTAAAGCAATGTTGAATGTTGTAGCTACTTGAGCAAGTGTTTATCCAAACATAGAATATAATGAACATGTGAAAGTGAATGACTTGTTCAAATGATCTATTTCTTGAAATTGGTTTCCCCATCTTCATGCATCCATAGTGAAAATAATACGATAGAAAAAATGAAAGTTGCATGATGTAAAAAGATAGAAAAAGTGTTTATATGCCATGACATTAAATTGGTATAATACAAGAATTTGTTAATTGATATAATTATCACCAAAGACAATTTGAACAATACTAATGATTTGAGAGTAACATACTAACCTAATTTCGGGACGGGACGGGACGGGATCAGGATGGGCTGGATTGAAAATCTTCATCCCGATCCCATCCAACTTTGGATTAGGATGGGACAAGATCAGGATGAGTTTGATCAATTCCAAAATGACCCAAAAAAATTGAGACAGGATGGGATGGGATCGGGACAGGATCATGATCGTGGGATGGGATGCCCACCATCGTTGACATATCTCCTCGAGAGGTAAAAACTGTCGGGAGAGGGTGTGGTTGTACAATATATAATTTATAATTTTCTTCTAGAAAAAATAAGAAGTAAACTTGGGTTGGGGCAAAACTGGAAAAGAACTATTATTTTTATCCTAATGCTATTGGTAGGGGTGGGTATCCCTTCCCGCGATCTCGAACTCGTTCCGTCCCGATTTTTTTGTCCTTTTAGGATTGATTAAACTTATCCCGATCCCGTCCCATCCCGATCTAGAGTGGTATGAGATTGGGGTAGAGATTTTCAATCCCGCCTATCCCGTCCCGTCTCGAATTTATTTATTTAATATTTATTATTATTAATTTTAATCAAAATACTCTTATAAATTAAACTTTAGGATGTGTTGAAATTAAATAAATGTAAGATGAAATTCTATATGAAATCTAAATGAATTGAATCATTAATTCTAAATGAAATTTAATATTTATTTGCCTTCCAAAAAAGTTTAATATTTATTTATTTAATATCTATTATTATTTATGATGTAAGTTATATGTATATAAATTTAACATTATTGGTGTGTTAGTAATGTGAGATTAACTTTTTTAATTATTTTTTATTGGAGGACTATTTAGCACAAGCTCATCCCGTCCCGTCGCCATCCCGTTTGAGATTGGATGAAGTCGAGATGAGGTTTATCTCATCCAGTCCCGTCTCGATCCCGAATGAATGGGACAACGATAAGTCCATCTCGTCGCATCGAGTTGCGTGCCCAACCCCAGCTATTGGTATCCTTGCATGTCCCTCCCATTCATTTTTATTTGTACATCAATTTCTACAAATCGCGTGCCCGCTCTTCCATCGTCCTCCCTGCCTTCGAAATCCCATTCACCATCACCATGATTAGCGTTACAGAGTCGAAGGAGTTGGTAGCTCTGCTAAACTCGGATCAGAGAAGCTTGGAAGAAATCTTTAACGATTTCATCTTCAAATTGCCGCCCACTGTCCATTTCAGAGTATGCTGTTCTCTTGCCATTCTCTTAGAGGTAACCCCCAACCCCCCAATTGTTTTACTCGCTACCTCTATCAAAATTTTCCATCTCATTGATCGACGCTTTTCACTTTTTTTTTTCTTTCAACTATTTCGGGCGACATCACGAACAAGAGAGACCTTCAAATTCACTTCTCAGGGTTTTGCTTTTTAGGGTTTTCTTGTTGGTTAATTCTTGTACGAGTGAGTCGTTAAAAGCAGACAAGAAGAGATAAATTACGCACTATCTGATTTATTTACCATTGAACTCAACTGAACCGAGCGGAACTGATTTCTTTCTTCATAGTCACACATTGCTTGATCGATCTGCATGCCTCATAGACTACTGCCTGTTGAACACGCTATGCAGGCACTGTACATAAACTTAGGGAAAACTAGGTTCAAGTGCATAATTTGTTAGGATGTATATTGGAAAAAAAATGCTTATGAAATTATTATATATAAAAAAAAAAAAAAAAAAAAACTACAGGCTTCTTCCCTTCTAGGCTATATAACCCATGATTCAAAATCATCTCAATTCACAATGCAATTCGAGCCGTCTTATTTCTACTTCATCTCTTGGGACTAGTGTGTGATTTGCCCAAAATATGGAGTGCTTCCCTAGACATGATGAGTTTTCCGTGGCTTCTTATACATTTGCATTTTACACGTGGATTGATTTTAATGTGTCCTTGAGAAGTTTAAAAAGTCCGACTCACCTCATGCAGCAAAGCTTATGGCATTTTGACCCTATAACTTAAAGCTCGAGTTTTTGTTGAAATTACCGAAGTGTTATGAGGTTGAAGCAAAGTAGAACAAGGCTTTCTTGACAACATGACACATGGCTGGTTTAAGTCTGCCTATAGCGTTGAGTAGTTAAGCAAGGCTTAGTTGCAGCCCAACACCTTGAAGCAAAGTAAAACAAATGCCACATCAATGAGTTTCAGTCTGTCTATTATATTTAGATGCTTAAGCAACGATCAACTGCAAGTCTGCAACTCAACGCCTTGAAGGAAAGTAAAATGATGCTCCCTGGACAGATAATACATGATCTTACTCAAATTATAAGCACCATCAACACAGTTCAAAAAGTCTTAATTACTTTATCCATCTCATCCTAAATCCCTATTATAAGTCTTTTTTCGCTAAACTAATGGAGGTTAAGGCCCCAAATGGAGTGCCTAATAATTTCCCATTTCCTTTTGTGTGGAATATGCTCAATTGCCTTAGAGTTTGTTTCTTTATGTGGCAAAGTGTATAAAACTGGCTTCTGACTAGAGATGCCCTATTGCATGGGTATAAACATTGAAGGAAGTTGTGACCGCCTCTCGTCTATTATTGCATTCTCATCTTGCTCTACTCTATGGAACTTTTTTCGGTATGGCTAAGTTTGGGTTGGTGTGGGTCATACCGGGCTCAATTTTGGAAGTTTGGTGGGTGTGGAAGGAATGCACTTTGCTTAATAGTGTTGGGAGACTAGTGTGGAAGCTTATCCCTATGTGGTGTGTTGGACACTTTGGAAGGAGCAGAAGCGAAGAATCTCCAAAGATGAGACACTTTAAGAGTCCAAGTTGTGTGGCATTAGGCGTTGACAAGGGCAAAGTTCTTGGGGGTTAAGTTTCAAAACTTATGGGCTAATTGGGAGACTTTCTTATTCACTCACTAATCTTATTTAGTGCATTATATCATCTTGTATATTCCTTCATTTTTCTATTAATGAATCATAGATGTTTGACCAAAAGGTAAAAATAAAAAATACACAACCGTGTCCGTGCTGGCATGCCATGTCCCACTCTCCCTCAAACTTCCTTAATTCATTAATCACATGCTGGTGTCCGACACAACAAGTTTTTCAAAGTGTCTGGGCTTGTTGGCGACTCCTAGGTCATAATAGAAAAACCATAAGAGTTGTTGTGTCCTTGCATACAAATTTTTTTTGGCTGTCGTTTCTTTTTTATTTATATTGTGTCTCATTCTTTGCCTGAAAACTTCTTTTTTCTACTGTGAGTTTTTATTTAATTGTTGTCCCTCTGTTTTTTTTTGAATTTAATATTTTTAGCTCGTCATCTATGATTGTCATTGCTTTGCTGTTGAGAATAGCAAATTTGGACATGGGGGCGGCAGGATTTGCTGTTACTGACAGCTTACTATATATATGTGTACTTTTATTTTTACAGGATAGAAGAATGCTCAAACTCACTCAACGATTGATAGCATTTTCCATTCTTCATCAGACTTATGCCTATCAGCAATCTTCTACCAACCCCTTCATTTCATTTCTTGTAAATGTAAGCCTTTTGTGCTGTTAAGAATATTGTCCAAATTCATTATACCATTTTTTTTGATATTCAGTTGTTATATTGTTTAATAGTCATATCCTAGCTCAATGCCGAAAGTTTGTCATTTGATTATTTCTGTTTTCTGTTGTGTCCTTGTCCATGTGGCCTAGCTATTAGCTACATGTAAATCCATTACCTCGTTTGCAATGTGAATGCTCTTCACAAGCAAACATAATGGTGAATAAAACATTAAAAGAAATTATCTGTGAACCTTTTCAAGAGTAAGAGTTAAGTTACACTCTTTAACGTGCTTTATTACTGAATGAAACATGACCTTATACGCTATTGGCAGCAGATCACTCCACTAAATTGCAACTTTTGAAGATGTTATAAAGTGCTTTCATGAGCTAAACTATGGCAGTCAATATTGTTTTAGGGTAAAATGAGCTACGTGACGTCGTTGATGAATTGGGGCGAGAACACTTGGTTCACTGATATACAAGCCTTTGTGTGGTCTTCAGAAAATAGTATGAAGGAAATGAGCGAATAAATACAGGGGATAGAAGATATAGAGAAGAGACAATGGAGAATTTGAGGTGAACTTAGGATTGCCACACAAGAAAATGAAACTAAAGTTCTCGGTCCAATTGATTCCAGTCAAGTGTTATAGGGCACCCTCTTTGTTTTAGAGCATATGTTACCTTAATTATTTATTGTGAACTCTTGTACCGGCCTCCCTGATGAGAAGCTTAGCTTCCAGAAGGCAAACTTAAAGAAGTCAACATGAGAAGGAAGGATTTCTTGTGAACTTTCTCCAAATTTTTTGCCATCAGAGCTCTAAAGGCTTGTTGCGGGTAAGTTATGCACATTAAGAATCTAAAGACAACTCCCCTGCACATTTGATGAACTCTGATTTCCAAAATCCGTAGCAATCTTTAGGTTTCTGATCTCTTGTTTTCACTATAACAGTAAAAACATTGTGTAGTCTCTTGAAAGCTACAATATCACATCCTACAATCATCTTGTTTTGTCGGTTGAGTGATTGAGGCATTACATTTGTTAAGACATCAATCATCGTAAGGAGCCAACTAAACCTCAAGACTGATTATTATAGAACCCATTTGAGAATAAACTATTTGACTGACACTTTATGGCATACTTTTTCCATTGACAAGGATCAATACGGTCGTTAGTGATATCATGAATCAAGATTATATTGTGATCTCTGATTGGAAAATTGCGGGATTTGGGTCTGCAAGATGAGTTTCTTTTTAACCAACCTATAGAAAGTGATGTGGGTCTGCAACATTCATGGCATGAGGGTCCAACAAAAAGTTCTTCAAAACCCCTTGCTTTGCTGTGAGAAATCTTACAACAAATTTTTTTTTTTTTTTTGGGGGGGGTGGGAATCTTCTTCTCTGGTTTAATTTTGTAATATTATTTTTGGCCTAATGATGATAGATTTTCTCTACGAGTTAAGGTGTTGAAAATTTTCTCATGAATGAGGTCTGTGTACATGGATAGGTTTTTATCGTAGTTTTTTTGGTCATTCCACAGAAACAACAAAGTGAGGACGTGTTGTTGGTTAGTCAAGATCGCTGACTAGGAACTAGGACCGACACCAGTGATTCTAATTTTAGTATTTAATTGTGGTTAGTTCTAAAAACCCTAAACTCAGGTGAATGAGGAATATATCAGCATGGAAAAAAAAAAAAGGTCTTCATCAACATCAAGTGCTCCTTTCTTTCAACCTGTAATTTCTTTTCCCTTCTATTTTTATTATTTAGCCATAGAACTATATTTTGTGCAACCAAACACAGCCCGAGTATGTGGCATTCCAAGAAGCTATAAAACATTCAATGGAACATTATGGAAGTAGCATTTGGTCTTGTATGACTGTTATTCCCACATTATATGTCTACTCTTTAAAGCACGATCCACCATATGAACAGTGGAAGGCGTTCGTTAGTATTGGTTGTACTTTGTCTTTTAGCAGGTGAAGGCAGTAAAAAGCCAGAGTTTCAGGTGTAAAATTTTAGGAAGTCTTAAATTCATACCTACTTGTATTTTCCTTTTTACCCTTTTTAGTGAGACCAAAATTACTACTTTAACAGGTTACCCTTAGTTGGTCATGGTGGTAGAAAGAAGAAATCTCAAGGGTAAAATTGCAATGTTAATGTTGAAACTGACACGCTGGATCCAATAACTATTTTCAATACTGGACCTGGATTGTATTATTCCTTCCCGGCCCATTAAAGAATTGTTTATTTATTTTCTATTTTAGTCAGCTTTCATTGTTCATAAATTTTTTCAGAGTATTCTGATATTATTTTTATTGTTATTATTTTGTCTCAATTTCAAAATCAAATGAGTCTCACAAGTTTCTTACAATTCCCTCTTTATGACATTTAACATGTAATCGTTAGATTCATTTTTTCCCCTGCAAAGTAAATTAAAATATTATGCACGCATCATCATCATCAAAGGCCATTTTCGATACTTTCGGGGTCGGCTATACGGATTTTGGTTCTCTAAGCAATGCATATCCTCGCTTAATCCAAGCTCAAAGATGTCTTCCTTCACTGCTTTCATCCAAGTTTTCAACGATCATCCCCCCGTCTACACTCACCATTAACTTGCCAATCTAGATATTTTCTAATTGACACCGTGCTTGGTTTCTTCCGCACGTGACCAAACCACATTAAACGCCTTTATCTAATTTTGTCCTCTATGGGCGCTACACCTAAGTATCTCTAATTCTTTCATTCCTAATTTTATCCTTACGGGTTTTACCACACATCCATCTTAACATATGCATTTCTGCTACCGCCATCCTATGCGTAAATTGTCCTGTAGTAGCCCAACATTCTAAACCGAATAGCATGGCCGATCAAACAATTGTCTTATAGCATTTTCCTTTTAACCTTGCATGCATCATTCTATCGCATAATACTCCTGACGTCATTCTCCATTTCGTCCAACCAACTTTAATCCTATGGTATCGAAAAGCCTAGATATCGAAAAGCCTCACACTCTAAGACCACGCCTTCGATCTCAATTGCATTATTCCTCCCCCGTGATTCACAACCAAAGTTGTACACTAGATATTCTGTCTTCGAACGACTAATTCTAAAATCTTTACTTTCTAAAGCCTCCCGCCACCTATCTAATTTCCGACCTAAACCTTCGCTAGTTTTAAAAAAATCATATTAACAACCCAAACAAGAAGGATAATATCATTGGTAGACAACAACTAAACCTAGAACATTGCTAGTCTATATACATGTATGTATGAAATATTTTATTCATTAATTAACTCAATACTACACTGGGTCAGAAAGCATTTAGTGCACGAATGTGCGATATCTTAGCCTCTGCTATTGGCTGTATTTCATTGTTCAAGTTGGTTAAATAGCATGTCAATAGCTTTAGGCTTTGTGACAGAAAAAGAGATGAATATCAGAGGGAGTGAAACAGTAGAGTTCATTCCCTGATTAATTGTATTCAGTGTCAACAAAATAAAGCTGGGTGGGCATTGACATGGGTTGTGTTGGTTTACTCCTTAAGAAATCTAAAAGTGAAGAGATGAAGAAAATCAAAACACAAGAAAATGGCAGCAGATTACAGCATATCTCTCAAAATTATTAGACTTTTGAAATCAGGTTCAGTAATTCTTGAATTTTGAGTGAACTCGAAAGTGCTCTTTAGTTATTTAGGGGTTCGATATCCTTCACTAGGATACCCTAACATTCTAGATGTCCTAATTTGTTTTCACCCATACAGCGGCTAGATTTAGTCTTGATTTTGCCATATCCAAGAGACTCCATCAGAATTTCCTGAGCTTTGTCTCGTGGAGGATTTCTTTGCCATGGAACAATAGATGATGATTGATCTTATAATGTTTGCATTTTTCAGAAGAATGTACATTATAGTATGTTTGTCCATTGAGATAAAAACATGATTTCTATTTGTGATTGCTTGCGCTGATTTTTTGTTCTCTTTCATGATTCTTTATCCCTTACAGGCAGCTTGCAATGATGCAGCAGAGAAAATGGAAAGGGTATTTGTTCTTCAGTTGTTGGGGTCTGCAGGTGCCGCAAATGGCAGAGAGGTTCATTAATTTTTTATAATTTGATATCTTGATGTGGTTCCTTGTACTTTCTGTAATAGATCTTCTACTTTACTGTAACCATCTTCAATCTCACTACGTGGGTAATCTTCTGTTGAACCCATGAGTTTAGATCTGATCACTTTTTTCTTGGCAGTTACATGTACCAGAAATGAGATATATGTATTCTAGTAAAAGAGAAAGGGCAAAAGGATCTGTCAGTGTTTCTATTCGATGACTCAGTGTGTACTAGGCGGGTTTACTAAACACTTCTAAAAACATCTGAAACACATGGCGCATGACAAAGTTTTTAATCTATATGAATGCTTTCCACTGTCTGGACTCAAGATTTCACTTAGGCAGAGTATAGTCATTAAAGTAGATGAGTAAATCAACAATAGTACATGGCGGCTGTCTTGGCTGCAAAGCAAAACCCTCACCATGTTCTTTATTTATTTATTATTATTATTTTTTAATAAGAAATGCTCATTCGAAAGAAGAAAGAAAAAAATAGAGAAAGATTACATCAGTGAGGAGCTCAGAAAACGCAGGTAAAAAACAAAAAACAAAGAGAGAAAGATACATTAAATCTCCGAGCTAAGAGAAAGGCTTGCCCTGCATCTTCTTCGAAGAGATAGCCCACTGAATTGACATCACCTTAATCAGATCATAAAGCTTAACTCCCCGAAAGCGCTCTCTTTTCAGATTACCCCAAAAAACAATAAGGATGAGTCTCTCCCAGTTCCATTTGCCTGTGGGCAAGAGAACTCTACTATTCCACGAGGTCAGCCATTGGAGGAGATTGTCTTTGGTGGTATGGGGCCAGTTTGTTACCATTGCTATCAATAGACCAAATGCTGTAGGATAAAGGGTAGAGGAGGAAAGTATGGTTGAGAAATAAAGTTGCTAGGATTTAAGTAGCTTTGTTTCTTACCATGTTCATGTTTAAGTACTCCCCTTGGATTAAGTTGAGAAATAAGGTACTTGCAATTTAATGAGATCAAGATATTATGAGGTTTGGGGATGATTAAGTAATGCTTGCAAATTCTACTAGGTTAAACTGTAGCTGAGCTGCATCTTCATTTGATTTGGAAATTAAGACTTCAAAAGTATTTCCCTTATTTAAGAGCAAAGCTAGGCTTGTAGAGTGTAGCCTAGTAGTCTGTGGAGGATGATTGTTATTTTATTCATTTTTTTTCTATGTGTGTGGAGGAGGGGGTGGGTGGGGTGGTGCAGGTAGGTGGAAGTTGGCATTCAAAAATCTTCTCAGATAAGAGTTTCTTTGACGATACTACTTTTCAGATGCATCAGCAGAATTCACCTTTGGCATACTGCTATTAATAAGATCCTTTGGTTGAAAAGGGTTCCTCCTCGAGTGGGGTTCTTTTTGTGGACAGCCATTCATGATATGATCTTAACAATGGACAATCTGAGGAGAAGAGGTTTCTCTCTGCCTGGCAGATCTGCCTTGTGTAACCAAGAATGATTCCATTAACCATATTCTTTTTTCATGTCCATTTTCTAGCTCTACTTGTCTCTATTCATGGAAGACTCTGGAACCCAAAAACAAATTCATGGCGATATCATTGCTTGGCTTACTAATTAGAAAGTTGATTGTGTATAGACCATCGTCTATTGGAAATTGGCCTCAGGCCCAGATTCTTTAAGCTATTTGTTGGCTGTTATTGGAAGGTAAGAAAAAAGAAAGAAAGAAAGAAAGAAAGAAAGGAGCTGTTATTGTAGGAAGGGGACAAAAAATGTTTGAATGGAAGTAATAAAGGAGGACACAAAACAATGCTACAAAAACTTTGGTATATATTTTTTTATTTGTCAATTATTAGGTTCAGTTCATTTCTCATTTCAAAAACAGAAATTGATGTGTAAGATTAACCTCACTATCCCAAGATTAGATTACGTCATTATTTGGGTAGTAAATGCTACCTTGCCACACTCGGTCTAGGAATTAGGATTGAGGACTGAGGAGTATGACTTGGTTTTGGATTTTCTTATTTATTTTTTCCACAAAATGAGATGAAGTTAGAAAGGAACTCACTTCACCTCAGCCGTATACAATGTAATGAGAGCTGACTGTAAGTTTTGGATTAATTGGCCAAATCACTGAAATATGATTTTTCCCTAGCTCTCTAAAAGCATCTTATCGACAAAAAAGATTAATTTTCCACACATAATCAAAACCTACAACAACTTTCAACCATTGAAATGTGTGTTCACAACAAAAACTGTAGCAGTTAATGGTTTAAATTATTAAACAATTGTGGGTTGATCCAGTATCCATCTTACTCCTTGACGACTGGCCCTAAGATTTGTGGGGCCTTGGGTGAACTTGTAAAGCCCTAACATGTTATAAAAAAATAAAATGCTTGTGTTTGGATTCAATTCCTTTACACATTTGAAAGTTTTTGCAAAGCCAACCAACACACAAATGATGTAAATTGGATAAAATTTGAGGGCCTAGGCAGGCCTACGTTGCCTATGCTCATATTTTGCATTTACCTTCTTTAGGGTAATTTTCACAAACATTCGAGATTCCATATCCTGACCACTAGATGATAAGCGAAACGGTGTTGATCCCAATGAAAAGCAACTCAACTGCGCCTTTTGCTTCTTTCTCCGCTAAATCACCAGAGGGATGTATAGATGACTCAGCTATGGTGTTCTCGACAAACCATGAATCACTTTCATCTCTACACTGTATCCTTTGAATTTGGTGGTCTACAATCCTGTTGAATTGCGAATGGAACTAGACTATAGACTTATTACTTTTTAACATAGTCACGTCACACATAAAGACAAGGAGTTCATTCCGTGTAACTCTATTTATACGAGGAATAGCCACACCATCCTCTCTGTCAAAAGAAGTGCACTACTATTATGAGAATTGGATATGTAGAAGACTGTAGTCAACCAGTTTTATCTTTGCTTGGCAAAAGAGCTTTCAGTTAACCACTCAAAATTCAACTTATCTAGATCATGAGGTTAGGATTTCCTAACAACAATTGGAGATGCAAATTGTGGAAAGGCTTTTGAGTTTTTACCTAATCTGCTGGAAAGGGAAAACATGAAGGTGCAAGTCCTTATGCGTAGGTCTAGTGTAGTTAACAGGTAGAGAACTGTCTGTTCTCCTTGAATCATTAGCATTGCATCGAAGATGGAAGTGAAGAAGTCCCAAATAAAATGTGATAGATACTAGATGTTCTTTAATCGTAAGTGTCAAATTTAGGAAGCTCCATAATGTGCTTCCACTAATAATCATTTCAACTTACCTCATCTGAATTGTATTCTATGTCCTATCCATTTGATGATTTTTGAAATATCATGTGGAATTTTTGTGGTGCAGGTTCTTAAACAGTCTCCCACCGAATATGTTAAAGGATTTGATCCTTCATTGCATGTGAGTATTTTCGAAGCTCTGACAATTGGAGATTGTAGACCATTGAGACCTGCAACATATTTAGCTTGCCTTTATTTTTTGCACTTATGTTGATTGACTACATCAATGCTTCTTTTTTTGTTTTCAGGTTCTTCCCCAGCATGAACAGCTAGAAAAGCAACTCTTTGGCAGAGAGCAGGCGGAACCATATAAATCCTTATTCAGTAATGCTTCCATCGTCAACGTGATTCCTGATCCTGATGTACCCCGTGGTTGTGATGCAAATTCACCCGAGTATGTCTAACTCTCACACAGATACACTAGTGTACACATGCATTTCCCTTGTTAAATGTTGTTTTTAGTTTGTTAATGTTTTAAATGTAACTTCTGTTTGATTTAAGTGAGGAAAAGCTGATTTCCTACCTTCTGCTTCATTGCCATAGGGGAATTTAGTAGTGTTGTGTTTGGTTTTGACTTCCTCAACAGCATGGTTAGGCAGGGGGGCTATATGTGGAAGGGCTTGGCTTGGATTTATCTTCAAAAGGGAAATGGGCTTGGGGCAGGGTCATGCGGCGATATTATGATCATTGTGGAAAGAAAGAAACAAAAGGGTGGTCCATAAGAACATCTCCTATGGGCTAGCTCAAAAGCTAAATATGACAATTGTTTGAGCTTTGAGAGTAAATTTTCACGCTCCAATGGAAAGCCCAAAGCCCAATGGATTTGAGCTTTCAACCCAAACCATTGCCAGGAAAAGGTAAGGGCCGGACGGATTTGGGCGTGGCAAGACAATCAAAAGAGTTCTGGGAGTCTAACTAAATGACATTATTTTCAATTGCAAATAGTATAAAACTGGTTATTTGCCCCCAAAATTACTTTTGATCCACTTTTTTGAGATTTGTTGAATGACCAATTGGAGTACACCCACCCTTCTCAACTTCAAATTGGTCCACCTGATTGAGCTTGAGGTTGAGCTCTCAATCAGAGATGATCTACAATCACAAATCTATACATCAGTTAGCATCAAATAATGTAAGGGTAAAACTGTAAATTAGGCACACCTTATAAAATTATCATGTAAGATGAGGCGAGAGATCCAAGCAAGAGGGATGTACATACTAATGATTGTACAGGGACAAAGGGCGTGAAGTCAGAGTTAGGCACTGAGGGCAGCTCCGCTGTTGATGAAGACATGAGAACAACATTGGGGGCCAAATATTATGTGGGCCTGCAACATTAGGGTTACTGTGGACGTAAATTGATGTACCATCAAGGGAACCTATAAAAAGATATTCATTTGTAATGAAAGTGGAGTTTTGGAATAAAATAGAGATTATTTTTAAAGTAGTATTGGTTGTAAGAACCAGAGAATATCTTGGTTTTTACAATCATATAGTTGCAGACATGAAGTTTTTCCTTAGTCATTGGGGGTGGGGGGCTACCAGGGGTCCTGTATATTCCCTTTGACACTTCGTATCGTAAAAATTACGTGGTGTTTGGTTTGTATGGATTTTTTTTAGGGAGTTCAGTGAGTTTCTCTCTCCGGTATCATTCTTCATTACTAAATTTCTTCCTGTCTTTTTGCAAAAATGAAATCAAGTGAAGTGAACTCATTAAACTAAACACTTGGTTCTAATATTATCACAGGTTATTTCGGAATCTCCATGAAATTTATCTGACTTTTTGTTTTATTTTATGTATGTATATGTGTGCATATAATTGCTTTATTTGTCTTCTTTTGTTTCCCTTTATTTTGTCTCTCCTTACATATGGCTTCATTCCAGGCTTGAGTTTCCAACAGCCAGAGGCAAACCAAGAATTGGATCTGGAGATAGAGACGATGCCATGATTGGGTTGTTGCAAAACTTGTCACTAGAAGGGTTAGTTCCTCAGTGGATTAGACCTCTCCCACCAAGACTCCCAATACAAGAAGGAGAGGCAAGTTATTTAATTTAAGTTCGAAGTCCTTAGGTATGTTTGATGCACATATCTGTTGCTAGAATAAATACTTCCAAATATCTTGCAGCTTTTTTGGCTCAATCCTGACAACAACCATGAGCTTTTGTGGGATTATGCTATGTGTGCTGACACAAGCAGAGGAGTTGCCATTAGAGATTTAATTGCAAAAGCTTTAAAAGGACCTCTTGTCCCAACCCAACAAGAGGTTCGTATTTGCACTGTTTGTTTATCTCCAAGTTTCTTGCCCTGAAAACAAAAGAAAAGAAGCTAAATCTTATGATTTCCTTTGCACAACATCCCCTCTTTACCTTGCAGTGACACTGATGGTGATGATATTTTACTTGAATATGAATCTGTATATTTTCAATGGTCGGAAAACAAAAAAAAATGTTGCAGAACTCTACCTTATGTTGGAAATCACCTACTCATTTCATTCAAATTTCTCGTGTGCTGTTTTACTTTCAGCAAGTTTTAGTTGAATTGGCAAGTGACCCGAAGCTTGTCTACCACTGTGGACTCACTCCTCGCAAGCTGCCTGTATTTGATTCGATCGTTAAGAACTTTTATTTTATTTTTTGTTGCCTTTTGTTTCATCCATATCATTGAAAAGCTTGTTGTCTGTAGGAACTTGTGGAGAACAATCCTCTTATTGCTGTTCAAGTTCTCATAAAGCTGATGAATTCTGCAGAAATTGCAGAGTATGTTCTTTACTGTTCCTCTTGTTTTTTGTTGAGTTTCCCTTTCTTCCACTAGGGTACTCTATGAGTAGATACAAATTCTAATTTCTTATGTTTGCTTCAGTACAGTTACTTTACAACTCTTGTTCAGATGGATATGAGTCTACATTCAATGGAAGTTGTGAACAGGCTAACGACAGAGGTTGACCTTCCAAAAGAATTTGTTCACATGTACATCACAAATTGCATATCTTCCTGCGAGAATATCAAGGTATTTTCCTTGTTGTTAAATGCTGTTTTTTTTTTTTCATTGCACAAACTTTGGCATTTGAAACAGAAGGAAGGAGCCTTTTGTTGGGCAATTATATCTCTCAAATGTGAAACTGTCTAATGTAACATTTTCCTTTTGGATGTATAATCAAAGAGGATTGCCCATAACTCATAGAAAGAAGATCCATCTCTTCTCTTCACAGGCTTATTTTGGTCTCTTTGCGTGTGACCTCATTCAACCTTCAGCTTTTTAGATTTGTTTTGCCTGCTGCTGCATATCATAAAAGAGCGAACACAACCAAATCACATTCTACATGATACCGTGTTAGATTTGTTTTACCTGCTTCCTAGCCTTAGAAATTGATGCGGTGTTAGTTGATGAACATAATACTGTCCATGGACACATTATTTCGTTATTCGAAAAGCTTTATCGGGATTCTAGGGAATGGAAACCAAAATTGGGTAGTTTGTAGTTTCACATTATTTCTTATGAGGAACTGAAAAGGCATGGATAGTTGTGCTATTAAATTTTTGTGAAGCATTCTTTCCATCTCTTTTTTGACATCTGATCTCACCCTTTTCTAATGATATGCATATTTTTCACAGATCTGATGTTAAAATTTTAAAAATTGTTAATTAAAATACATTTTATGAGAGACTTTTGACCTGGAAATGTGTTCTTTTCCAGGACAAGTATATGCAGAACAGACTCGTGAGACTTGTCTGTGTTTTCTTACAGAGCTTCATTCGAAACAAGATAATTGATGGTGAGACTTCCAGTCCTCATTATTGAATTGGTTTTCATTTAGACATTGTTTAGTCTAGAATTACGTGTTTGAAATTTTAACTTTATGCATGTTGATACTGTATTCGCCGATTCTTGAAGCATTTTGTTCATTCTACATCGAGAAGTCATTACTTCTCTGCTTATCCTAACATTTAAGCATATTGTGGAATTTTGGTTATTCAATGGGGTATTATGTGTTTGAATAATTGACACGATACATTTTTTACTTTGCGAAATCATGTTCAGATGCAGGTGGATTATGTTTTTTTTTTCTTCTTGATGCAGTTATAGATAATCTCTCATCACATCTCATTTCTTTTTTATTTTTAGTTTTTATCTTTAGTTTTTTCTCTTTTTGAACTTACCGATCTATTGTTATGTCAACATGGAACATGCTACAAATTTTTTCTTATAAAAGTTTAATGCTCCTAGCTTGTCATATTCAAAATAAAGAACTGAACATATACATGAGATAATGCTCAATAGCGAACTTTGAATATTTTTGAATTATTATATGTAAGTCTAAACACCCTGTTTACATATTTTATGCACCTACTGGCTTTGGTTTTGTGTGTCTCAGTAATTTACTGTGGAAGTGGCACTAATTTTACCCAACTCTGTCATTGACTTGTCTAATTTGTTACTACTTGAGATTTTGTGTAAGCGTGATTTATTGGAGTCTATGGATCTTCATGTAGAATTATCCATTCTTTCCCCTCACGAATGAGTTGAGTTTTACTAATTTTGATTTGTGGCGTGGTTGCGCAGTGCATGAACTCTTTATTGAAGTCCAAGCCTTCTGCATTGAGTTCTCACGGATCAGAGAAGCAGCTGGATTGTTCAGGCTCCTTAAAACTTTGGAATGAATAAATGTCTTCATGGTAATGTCTTTGTTAATGTAATAAGTTCTTCCTAAAGCTTTCCTTGCACAAAGTTCGTTATTATTATGTCATTCAAGGCGCTGAGCACTTTTTATTATTGTTCTTTTGATGTTCTAATTAGGTTTCTGTTCCAGCTTTCCAGAAATTACCATAATGCAGTCACCAAATTGGAAAACTGGAAAGGTAAAGAGAGAAGTTACTTCGATCTGGAACCTTTGATGTTTCTTATATAACAAAAGAGCAGCTATATCATCTATGAGCGGACTTTTTAACTTCCCCGGTCAATGGTTACTCTGCATTTGTACACTACATTTGGCGCTGCAGTTTCAACCCCACAAGCCACTGTTTATTGTTTGCTGCTCTTTTCATGTTCGCTAATTAGAGAAGTCAGTACTGACTGGAAACAAAATCCGTCTTACAGTAGTTACCTTTGTGTTTAAAATTTGCTCCCTTCATCAATCAAATGTAGAAAAGTACAAGAACTCCAGATAGTCAACCAATTTGTCTCGTTATTTGATTTCTTGCTTTGTGGAACCTTCATTGACTTCCTAACAACCGAAGGAAGTTGTCAATTTTAGCTGCGACTACACCTGTGATTTTATGTTCATAATCAGAGTGGCTGTTGGATGAAGCCATAGTTTTAGTTGGAGGTAAGGTTATTTTTTTGATTGTTTTTGGCAGGTAAAGGTTGGTACTAAAACCTCGGCTGGCTTCATTTCTTACAAATTAATACAACAAATTCAAACCTGAAATGAAATCCAAAACAGCTGATTGTGGCAGGGTACTGGGAACAGCACAATGTGCATAGTAAACCTAAAGGTTTCAAAGTCTTGGGCTTGAGGTAAATAAACAAATGCATTTTACATTCCAATTTGAGCATCTAACCATATATCAGAGCTGAAAGTTATATGTTGAATAAATGGTAAAGGATCAGCACAGCTATGTTTGAGTGAACAATGTGCAGCAATAGCTCATTTGAAAGACACAAAAGAAGAGAGGAAAAAACATGCCCTGCAAGAAAGCCGAGATGGGAGTAACAGGGCAATCAATGTTGAGCAGTGTTATTCCCTATGAAAAAAGAGGAAAAAAGGGCATACAAGAAAATGGTTATATTTTCATTTGGCTCAACCTTATCAATAGGACCTTGGAGGTTTGGCTAGTTAACCTCACCCAGCCTCAATAGGACTTGGAGTCTTGAGAAAGAAATGAGCTCAAGTTCTTCATGATGGGTGACTCTTCCAAGTCCTTACAAATTCTAATTGACTGGCCTAAGTTTTGATTCATTCAATGCCTTATTAGAGACTGATCAACAAATTTCACGATTCATACAAACCCATTCTTGTCTTTATCCAACCCAATAACCACCTTCGAAGTGAATACCAAAGCACTCTTTCGGAACTGATCAGTACAGCTTACTGCATAGTATTCTCTGATGCTGCATATTACAGGTCTGAACAATCTAGCTGGTTTGGGTTCTTGGTGTTAGACAAAGTAGGTATAGTTGTAGGCTCAAATAAAGAGTGAATCATTAGCTCATCATATTGCTGCTTCAGTGTAAATACATTTGGATAATTTGTAGGGTTTGTCTAATTGGCGAGGAAACGGGCGAGGGAGGGGGAGGACCCTCCATCCCCCTCGCGATGCGTGCCTCCCATCCTTTGCATGCATCGCGAGGGGGATGGAGGGTCCTCCCTCGCTCGTTTCCTCGACACTTAGAATTTCCCTAATTTGTATGAGCTGCAGGTGGGCTGAAAACTGAATTTATTTTATTCTAGGTATTCAAAAAAGTCTACTTTTGCTATATATATATAAAAAAAAAAAAAAAGATAAATATAATCTCCAATTATCAATGAAATTAACCGTTGTAGTTACACTATTCATGGTTCATAACACTATTCAGCAACTTTTTCCTCAGTAACTTGTACATTTTCATTCAATTTGGATTCATTTGAGATACGTATATGGAATAGCTAGTTGGAATGTTGTTTCAAAAATTAAACTACCAGGTGCTTCCTGAGGAAACAGTGGGGGCATGTCAAGTGGAAAATGAATGTTGGTGGCATGTTGAAGTGAAAAAATGATGCAAGCATGTGGAGGAGAATTGAGTGCTGCATAAGGCATGCTAAGTGGATTGATAAACCACCATGGCGAAGCAGTAACTAATTGAGGACAGTGGGTGATGAAGGATATGAATGTAGGGGACAGTTATAAGGAGCAAATGGAGTGCCAAAAGCTTTCGAAGATGTAACCAGTGTTTTAAGCTTGTGTTCCTTTTCAGGACGGGTGGAGGTTCACTCTTACGGTTAGATTTCAATCGTTAATCTGAGAGTTCTATCCAAGGAGGTCGAGCTTCATCAGTGTATGGTCTATAAGATGCCAGAAAATTCGACGGGTAGAGCTCAGTTTCCTGTCCCACTACTATGTACCTAACAACGTGGGCCTCCCCACACAGCAGGTAATTAATGTAGGCTTTGCATAGCTCATCATCAATTCTAACATAATTTGATGATGGTTGTGAAATAGCTTTTTTTTAATGAAAGCAATGAGCATAAATATGTGCAAGTCAATACTATTGTATACAATGTTGGTGGCCAGCAATAATAGCTAGATGGTGAGCCTCATAAGAGTTCTCAGATTAGTAAAATTACAAAACCATAATTTGTTAAAGGTCAACAATCTTCTAATATTACTAATGATAGGCCTCCATGCCCAGTTCATCCATGTTCTTGAGTCCATATGTGATTCTTGAAGGATAGAGTGGAGTATCCTCGAATCTCCTAGAAGTAGACCTATCCGCCATTGTCGAGCCTGAATTAGCATCAAAGCTACCTTCACTACATGACATTCTGCCATTGTATTGTCAAGAACTTTTCCAGCAATAGTATCCGCTACTCGAGCAAGCACCTGGCCTTGAAAAGTAATTGTGAAAACCCCTAATGTTCCTTGTTGAGAAGAGGCAAAAAATGGCATCGTAGGTGACTAAGATAGTATCTGGGTCGAGAGTGTCAGGAAGGGGTTTAGCAAGGACATATTTAGTATTAAGGTTGTGATTTCTGACTGTGAAGAGTTGAGCTTGGATCATTTGATTGTGGCTAGTAATGGTTTCCGTGACAGGGTGCAAAGAAGGGATAGTTTGGGGGGGGGGGGGGGGGGGGTCCTATTGTTTGAGGGGTCATGACGAGAATCCGTAATGGCTTGTTCTATAATTGAATGGACATAGGGATGTTGTTTGAGTTGGGTAGATGTGTGGTTTGTCAAACTACTAGGAGTGAAAAATAAATTGTTTGTGCCACACATTCCAGATGGGGTTAAAAGTAGGGAGGAAAAGATGTTTTTTAAATTTGGATTTTTGAAAATGTAGCCATTGCGAGGTTGCCAAATGGTCTTGAAAACAACCGTAAATTAAGAAAGCATGACTTATCTAGAAGTGGGGTGAGCCTTAGTTGTATCCCACATAAAGATGAGGAGAGTAGTGATGGTGGGATTCCCAAAGTTGTCATTGAGCCAATCTATGGGAATAGGGGAAACTCTCCATAGAAGATTAATGATCGGGCATCTGGAAAAAACATGAACAACATCCTCGGTATGATTATTACAGAAAATGAAGATGTCCTCAATGGGGGTGTGAAGTTTGACTAGATTTGTCATGGTGGGGAGTATGTCTTGAGCAATTTTCCAAAGAAGGAACATGGCCGAAGGGGGAACCTTGATTTTCCACATCTCTCGGATAATCTTTTTATCCAGTGTAGTAGAATGGGGGGAAAGATGTAAAGCCTTCTGAAAGGTCAGATAAGAAAGCTTTCGTCGCACTTTAGAATGAAAAAATGCCCTTTTTTTATCAAATGTCCAGGTCAATTAGTCTGAGCAATCCAATGAGTGAATCAGGATATTTTGGATATCTAAAGCCACAGGCTCCAGAAAAAGAGCATTAAGCAATTTGATATTCCAGAGGGGCTGTTGGCCTAGATGAGAAATCCAGAGGTTACTAATATAAAGGGGCCAATTGGGAATTTCCGAATTAGGAAAACATTCTACAAGAATGAATCCTAGTTTAACTCAGCAATTGTACCAAAGATTTGTAGTGGTAACAGATCAAATTTGCCACAGGACATGGCATTTCATTTTTGCCAGTGCGGAAAAATTGCCCTTCCAGCTAAAGGAAGCTAGAGAAGGGGCTTTGGATAATTGGAAGAGCCTCTTATTATTGAAATAAAGAGTTTTAAGTTGAAGCACACGAGGAATGTTAGGGTCTGAAAGGGGAAGCCACATAGTTTTCACCATCAATGCAAGGTTCTTGTTCCTGCTATGAGGAATATTGAGACCACCAAGGACTTTGGGCTTCGAGATGTAATCCCAGGTAAACATATGCTTAGCATGGCTATCAGCCTTACCGTTCCACCAGAAATGTCTTGTCAGGTTGTCAAGTTTTGTGGTAATGGTGCATGGTAAAAGAAAAGTTTGCATAATATAAATGGGGATCGAATTCAGGATGGCCTTGATCATAGTAGTTCTTCCTGCTTGGGAGAACTTTAGATTTCCAACTTGAAAGTTTTGTGTTAACTTTATCAAGTAGGAACTAGAAATCATTGGATTTCTTCTTAGAGAGAATGAGCGGGGTTCCAAGATACTTGTCCTTCGAATTATAAAATTTTGTGCCCAAGAGTCTGTTGATCATCTTAGAGTGTCTAGGATGAACATTAGAACTATAGAAAATAGAAGATTTATCAAATTAACCCATTGGCAAGAAGCCAGACAATATTGATGAAAGAATATCTTTAACAGCATGGGCCTCAACTAAAGATGCTCAGCAAAAAATCATAAAATTGTCTGCATAAAGCAAGTGGCTAATAGATGGGAATGACATTTGATTTTAATACCTTTGATGAGGTCCTCGGACTCGGCCTTGGCCAGAAGCTGGGAAAGGGCTTCCGAGACAAGAATGAAAAGATATGGCGATAATGGATCCCCTTGTCTGAGACCTCTCGAGGGCTTGATCGATGAGAGAGGAGACCCGTTAAGTAAAACCTGAAGAGTAGGAGTTGAGATACATTGATTGATTAATTGAATCCAATTCTCCGAGAAACTAAATTGTGTTAAGATTTGAAATAAAAACGCCCATTCCACTCTATCATAGGCTTTAGCCATGTCAATTTTATCGCCATCCAATTTTTTTTTCCAACGGCGGTGTTTCATTTGAAAGAAAGTCTCATGGGCAAAACTGACATTATCTACTATAGATTGACCACATAAAAAAACCCCTTTGTTAGGACAGATTATATGTTCAAGAAGGGGTTTTAGGCGGTTAGCCAAGATTTTAAATATGACTTTATAAATCACATTGCACAGCTCTATAGGTCAAAATTTGTTTGGACTGACTAGATTATTGACTTTAGGTATAAGGGCAACAAAAGTCTAATTGAGCTTGGGGTTTAGTTGACGAGTGATGAATTTTTTTTTAACACTTCGAGGACATCAGATTTCACAATATCCCAGTAGTGCTCGAAGAAGAAGGCCAAAAGGTCTTATGACTACCCATGGCAAAAACTACTGCATGGATTTTTTTAGTCAGATGGAACAACAATAAAGGTTTCATTGTCTTCCATCGAGATTACCGGATTGAACAGAGAGATAATATCTTGATCGGGTTCAGGGTGGGAAGAAGAAAAGATATTATGGAAGTAGTTATTGAGGATGTTGCCAACTGAGAGCGGGTCAAATTGCCAAGAATTATCTACATTCTTAAGGCGAATAATGGGATTTCTTTTACGGCAAAACAAGAAGGCTAGATGAAAGAATTTAGTATTCCTATCTTCTTCAGAGAGCCAAGTTTTCTTTGATTTGTTTCTTTAGAACAGTTCTTCTCTGACAAACAATTTTGAGAGACGATCCTCTAGGGAAGCAATGACTAGAGCATTATCTTTAAAGGGAGGTTTGTTTTGAAGGTCATCTAAAGCCTTTTGGGTTTCCAAGATACAAAGTTGAATATTCCGGAAAACACTTTTATTCCAATGGGATAGGCCATGGCTAAGTTTTTTATTTTTCGGGTGAAATTTGGAGTTGGGGAAATGTGTTGCCTTTGGTTCCAGGAAGAGTTAACCAAATGTCGGCAGTTGGGATCTCTAGTCCACATGTGAAAAAATCGAAAAGGTTTGGGACCACTCTGGGCTTGGGAGACAAGCTAAAGATACAAAGCTTTGTGGTCAGACACAACTATATGGATAGTGCGAGTGTTAGCCGAAGGAAATAGGTTTAACCAATCAGTGGTGGCTAAGATTCGGTCAAGTTTAGCTTTGATCCCATTCTTGTCTTCTTTTTTTATTGTTCCAGGTAAACTGTGATCCATTTAAAGGGAGATCCATCAAGTGGTGATTGTTAATAAAGGTACGTAGAAGGGACAAGACTGAAAAGGGAAGAGATCTACTTCCCATTTTTCTCCTAGGTTCAAGATAACATTGAGATCACCCATAACAATTCCAGAGATAGTTTGGTGTTTATACACATCCAACATAGAAACCCAAAATGGGGTTTTAAGAGCAAAGTTTGGTTCACCATAAACAAATAAAATGGACCAAGGTGTGAAAATAAAGTAATCTTCAATGATACAATTAAAATAATATTTATACGAAGAGAGGATTGTGAGGGAGATACCTTCGTTCCAGTACAGGGCGATTCCACCTGATTGTCCAATAGTTGGTACTGAAGCTCCATGTTTGTATCCTAGTCACCAGCGGAGGTCATCCATTGGCGACAACATCTTTGGTTTCAGATAAGAATATGATGTCTGGATTGGACTGTTTAGAGAGGGCCGTTAGATTTCAGATTGCACAAGGGACCCCATCCCATGTGCGTTCCATGCAAGAATCACGGTACGTTTGGTGACCCTTGAGTGGCAGTCGCCGATACCGTGACTGATTGAGATCTCGAGATGGCAATTTGTCCATGCTTGCCTTTTATCAAATTGGTGAAGTCATCGGCGTTAACGTTGTCTGCAGTAAAACAGTCCTCGGAACAGAACATGAATCTTGCAAATGTCCGCTAATATAGCCGCCGTAAAGGCCAACAACACGTCTGATAGAAGAGTGTTGGGAGTTGTCACTAACAACAATCTGTGTTGGCTAGCGGCATTGTTATCATCAAATCCCATCACAACGGCACCGTTGCCGTCTTGTTTTGATGCCATCGCAGTTGCCGTTAAAACGACATCACAGACATTAACTTTATAAAGTTCATCTAAACTGCCTTCTTAGCTTCCGTTAAAATAGAGTCACATGTGTTCGTTTAGAAGGGATGGCATTTGAATTGTCACCGAATCTGATAAATGGCTTGACATGACAGTCATCTTAACGGCCGTATCATCATAGTTGTTGACGGTTTTTGCTTTCGTCTGACATGCCAACATGGATTTCATAAATAGAACATTTCCTGAGGCAGTTGAAAATGACAGCGCTGGAGTTATCAGCAAGTCTAACATGCAACATAACTTGAAGTCATCTTAGAGGCTTTAGGCAGTAAAGTGAAACGTGGCTTTATGACATCCATTATAACAAGAGTGATGCTAGGCAGCGAGGAAACGAGTGAGGAAACGAGCGAGGGAGGGGCGTTTGACCCCCCATCCCCCTCGAGATTCACACGGGCATGCATCTCAAAGGGTATGGAGGGTCACACCCCCTCCCTCGCTCGTTTCCTCACCATTTAGAATCACTATTATAACAATTAGCACCAGTTGGATTTAAGTTGACTTTCGTTTCCTCGCCATTTAGAATCACCGTTATAACAATTAGCACCAGTTGGATTTAATTTGACTTTAAATGCATTGAAGGATGCACGTGGTGTACAGTTCGAATTAATTCCCTTGTACCCATCCGATTTCTAACCGTTGAAGAATCGGATGATGACGAGTCAGACTGTATCGAGACCATGTAGATCCAGCCGGTAATAGCTCCGATTCAGACGATGAAGAAGAGGGTAGCCTTTGGTTGTCTGCCACCGTGATCAACGACAAGGTTTCAGTTTTTTACCACACTAAATCCGGCCACATCTCCAGCTAGCAAATGGGTTCAATATGAGCTGATAATTTTATCTTTTCATATAACAATTAAATTGAACCTGGGAGTCCGACCGCATACAGAACATGTGGTGTATTCCATACTTATCTTTGGAATATAAGAGGAATCCCTTTTCTTCATGGCCAAAAGACAGTCCAAGATGGGGGTGGTGAACACTAGAGAAGAAAATACAGATGGGTCGAGCGAGAAGTATCTCTCTGTTCCAGATTAGAGATTGACCATTGGGAGTAATTTTATTACTGAGATGATTAGATTTGTATGGGAGTGGTAGGATGGTTTGAGAACATGCGAGAGAGCTGTGTGGGTGATGGAGATCGAATAAAGGGTAAAGACGTATAGAATGGCATTTGCATGGAGGGGACTGTATAGATATAGATCTTATATAGTTTAGGTTTGGGATTCGGATAAAAATTAAACCTAAGGACTCCATTATTAAGAAGAAATAACAATGGATGATCCTGTTTCACTACACCAGATGGGCAGTTTTGTAACAATATCACTTTTTTTATGTGACAATTCACCAAACAATTTCAAGTCAAAACTAAATTCAGTAAAAATTTGAAAAACAGTTTCACAAATAAAGTGATACAATATATTGGATCACCATGAACAATATCACTTGCATCACCATACTATTCATGATGATCCAATTATTGTATCACTTTATTTGTGAAACTATTTGGTAAACTGTTACAACACAACAATTATACTGTTTTGGGATTGTTACAAATATGTCAATTTGGTGTAGTATTTATGTTTCATGAGTGACGTGACTATCAATGGTGGCAAGTGAGTACGGGCATTTTCAAGGTTATCTCTTTCAGGTGATGTCATTTTTCTTTTCAACTGGCTGATATTTGCTACAAAAAAAAATGTGTGTGAGTGGCTTCATGCCTAGATTGACCAACATATTGAAAACATCAGACCCAAAGCAAATTTTTTGAAGGTAGAATTCAGAAAGAAGTTTCATTTAGAAGGAACAACACACTAGACATGTCATTGGAATTTGAAAGGAACAAGTAAACATAATTATTATCTGTTCAACACAACAAATTGTGTCCTTGTAACAAAAGAATAAATATGTGATGAGTATGGAAGGTCAAACATAACACTGTACGTAACGAAGTAGACGGTGGTTGGATTACTGTAGCATTTGTTAAGCATATCAATGACCCTTCTTAGACTATTTTTGCATTTTGGTTCATGAAATGAATGAACATCAGGGTCTCAAGTTAGTTCTTTTCACACAAGACAAGCCGCATTACAAAGATCCACCCCTTTTTTAAATTTAATAAAAGCAATGCAAAACACACAAGAAAAAAGGCTATTGATAATGACATACCCCATTTGGACTAAGGCGGACCTTAATTTTTTATTTATTTTTTCATACCATGATGCCTTTCCCAGTCATCACGGTTAGGCTAACTGTAAGTCGTTTTAAACCTTGGTTCTTGACCTTAACAAACTCTACGGTTTGAACTGACACTGTCAATCCAAGAAATTTTTTAAGGCTATTATTAACAGTTTACATTATCAATTCAAACTGGAAAATTTTGATATTGATAATTAGGCCAATCACGATGAGGTAATTGTAATTTACCATCACGGGAGGTGACCCTAAAATAACCAAGGTTATGGGGAGGTATGATTAAATAAGGAAAAAGTTAGGATCTGCCTTAATCCAAATGGGATGTGTCATTAACAGTCTCTAGAAAAAAGCTAGAAGAAACTAACCAGATATACTAATCCAATTTTGAATTCCATTACATCTATCCCACACATCTTAATTGATCTCGAACTAGACTTAACTGTACTTACTTAAGATTTGATATGGCAAAGAACACTCTCAAGAGGGCTGGTCGTTTAGCTTACTTGAGGGACTAATTAAGTTTCAAAACACATTTATATACATGCTAGAATCTGTCTAGTAAGTTTGCAATCGGTCGGAGGTCTTTGACATCGACTGGAAAGTCTTTGTCAACCATTGTATGAGTACTGGGATGCTCTTAAACTTCTTTTTTCCGTATATTTTCTGAAACATCTAATGATTACAAAGTTTGAGAAGAAGGATTTTAGACATCCGTTGGGAGTGTTCTTTTCCATCCACAAGGATCACAACCCTCCCTTCCATGTCTAGTGATGTATACGTGTGTTGCGTGGGGGGTATCTTATCTTTTCATATTTGTTGTCTCTTTACAATAATCAATACTTGAAAATGAACGCATGCAGCACAACACGAAAAACATCAGCTTCCACAACACAATGCCAACCAATCATCCTGGCCATCTAAGAAATCAGGAAGGAAAACAAGTTACCAAATCAGACTAGCTATCTATTCGAAAGATAAGTTATCAAGGACCATAAGCATATCAAGCATGCACAAATCATAACTGTTAGAGCTTAATATCCTATTTGGAAGATCGTCACAATTTCTAAATCCAAACGAGCACTTGTACCTGAATTGTCAATAATATCTCATAGTAAATAATCAAAGAGGCTTCGTGCATGGCAATTTTGATCCCAGAGAAATCATTGTGGATATCAGACGAATTACTCAGCTGATGTGATCAAACTGACTATAACTTTGCTTGTCATTGAAAGATGATCTTCAGATAAGTTCAAGCAAATCCAATTACCAACTACTATTTGGAAATGGAGCTAATAAGCATCTTATTAATGTCCCCTACACAACTTGTTATCCCTGTTATCGGACTACTACAATCATAAATTACTTCAAGAGAAATGAGAATTTAGTGTTAATTCGGGTAGCATTGGGTGGCCCATTATTTGGGAGACAACCTCTCAGGTGAAATTTTCAATTTCATGAGCATGAGACAACATTTGTTAGTATTAACTTTCAAACACTGATTCTAGACGAATTAATTATGTGTAATATTTTTAGGGCCATCTACCATTCTTAATTTATCAGGTATGGAAGGTATTCAAAAGTGAAAAACCTCAGAGAAACACGACCTTTGTGATGGAAGAGGCTAGCAAGATCTGGTCGACTCGCAAAAAGGATGGTGATGCATCGAAATCTTGTCCTTCTGTGAGTTTGACCTACAAAACAGATGTTAGACTGCCAAATGCCACCTTTTTGGTGGCTGAAGGCACTCCAATGCTTAAGTCAGCAACTTTGTTTGAATAATGAAGTAAATCTGGACAAAACTCAATTAAAGTTGCATACCTTGGTCGATTGTTCTTTTTACCTTATATAATGGTCACAGTTAACTCTCTGCGTGACTTAAGCATGTGAGGCACAACGGAATGATACTTTTCTCGTAACAGTCTCGTCCTTTATGAAGATGTGTCCATGGAGGCATAACTCCTTCCATGACTCTTTTTTTATGCAATGTTCCTCTTCTTTATGATAGAACTCGTGCGGGCCTGGATTTGGACTTTAATTATGTCTTCCTTTAATGGACCTTGTTTGGGCCTTTATGATCAGTTTTGTCTTCTTGGGTTTTACAAGCTGGCCCAGCAGATGGGACGCCAAATCCTCATGAAGGATGTCTTCTGCCTCGCATATGGCTATGATGACGGTCTATTTTGATGTATCATCATCTACTCCCCCCTTAGTTAGTGGGTATGCTGACGTGGCCACTAACTTCGTGATGGTTGGTCTTTCAATTCCATCATTGTCTTGTATCTTATGTTGTCAGCAACTTTTGGTGGGTTGATGTCTCGATTTCCTGCTCATCCGTTCGTTTTTGCGCACATTCTTGGGATTTCACGTAGCCATCATATATCACACGATGTCCCATGAGCAGTCCCTTTGTTGCTTGGCTCCGTAAAAGGGGAAGTGATGGGTTTGTTTTCTCCTTTTAGTTATCTTTGAAATTATGGTTTTTTTTTCTTCATCTCCTTCGTTCTCTTTGTTTCTCCGTTCATTAATGATGCATGTTGGCGACAAACTAAGCGGTAAGCCGCTAGCTACCTGTGAAGCTTATTTTTCTCCGAAAAAAGCTTCTCAAGCGATGTTGGACAACCTTCGTTTTGACTTTAATTTTCCACTCGACCTCAAGATTATTTTGCGTAGACAAAACGATAGTCCTTGTCGTCCAAAGTCCAGGTACGTTGCACTATATCCGAGCATGTTTTCTTCTGGGCTTCGAGTTTTAGTTCCATAGTTGTTTTGGGAGTATTTGGATTTTTTTTGGGCATTCTTCCTGCCCAAATGGGTCCTAATGGATGGATGGTCATGGTTTCTTCTTTTGCAATGGCTATTCTATCTGACACTTTTTTGATTATGAGGGTTCTGCATTCGGTGGTTGGTCTAATGGTAATAAAGGATATCTGTGGCACGCCCCGATTTTTGAGAAAATGAAAATCCTTATTATCCACGTAGGATTATCCATTTCCTCAAAACTTGGGACGTGAAAAATTCAATAACCACATAAACATTTAGCAACAACACTGAGACAAACTTAAAAATTGAAACAAACAAAAGAAAACTCTAATTTAAAACTCTTTGACGAGGTTCGCCCCACTAAAGAAACTCCAGTAGCGCTGCTCAATAATTTCTAAACCTGAGACAAGCTAATTGGCTACATTCCAAGAGGAATGTAACCAAGAAGCAAAAGCTCACTTGGGTCAGCAATAAGCTGGTACGAGTAGTATTCATCTCAAAATCAACACATCGGCAAGTGATAACATAAATTTAAACATAAACAACCACACAAACAGGTAATTCCTCAATGAGGCAAAGGTGTCATGCAAGAAAATTACAGTTTCATATAATTTAGTTCCTCAAAGAGACAATCATGTCATCCTAATAAGTAAATATGTATTTACTTACACTGTAGATGTTGACTATGTCAAGTCTGACCTGCAGAAATATTAGTGGACTTGTCATCCTGTAATGAATTGTTAGAAACACATGTATATTACTTTACAAAAAATTAGTATTTCTCAATTAATAGATATGGATTCATGCATTATATGACTTAAGCATATTTTTCATCTTTATAGAATTGATCATACGATACCACATTCACACCACCTCTGTGTCGAACATACATGCTCGTATGCCTCTCTCATATAAATGAGGACTTCTCCGTCATCCATCCCCAAGTGGGGACACATCACATATATGCATGCAATACCAAATACTTCTAACTATATATGTAACAAAAAACCACTCGTGAGCTATCAATGCGAATAAAGTCGCGTTACATTTTTTACGGATAAATATTCAAGCCTATTTTAGGCATTTCAAAGCCACATTCTTTCCCCAAGACCCAACCCGAAGGTAATTGAGTTTCTTTATAAGAAAAGGGTGTCCTACTCCACAAGACCCAACCCGAAGGTAATTTAGTTTCTCCATAGGAAAGGGAAAAATATAAACAATAAGAAATGTGATAGTTTTAAGTGATACAATTCCAGGTGAATAAATTTTCAAGATTCAAATTTTATCAGTATCATCTATTTTATATATTTCAAGATTCATTCAAAATGACACTTTGTCATTCCTAACTACATCCACCCATTCATTTGGGGAAACATAACATTTGACACATTATCAAATCATAGACAATTTAACCACAATGTCATCCAATTATTTTTGGGAACCTAGCATTTTTCTAAACAAATCTCAGAACATTAGCTGAAAATGATAGTTTAATGAGAAAAACCAAGCTAAGAAAAACTCACACATCAAACAAATCAAAATAGTAAAGTTCACACATTTGTGACGCAAAACACCACAAATAATAGAAACTCATTCTCAAACATACCTAAAATCACATAACGTATTACCTAAAATGAAACCCATTCCTATAAGCATCATAAATCAAAGGTATAAAGTTCACACATTTCTTTCATAAACCATCACAAAGACACAATCCAAAGATCATACCCTTAACTCCTCTATTGAGGCTCAATCACGCCTATACCTAATTAAATATAAGTAGTAATAAGGAACTGGACTTCATGATCGAGTCTATAAGGCTTAGACTACCTATAAGTTTAATAACATGGTTAACCATATTAAAATGTTAGCATATATGTGTGTGTGAACCCATACTCAAAATATTACTATTGTACCTTACCACATTTATATCACTACAAAAAGAAATGTATATTACAACAACAAATAGCTCATTACATATCTAAATTAAAAAAAAGTACAAACAACCCAACCACGTGCTAGAATCCAACCTTTTAATTCCAAGAACTCATGAAGAGAAACTAAAATACATCCGAATTAAAACAAGTCATTTACAGAAATTTATAAATTATGACCTCACTCACTTCAGCTTAACTACCTAAACAGAAAAATGCGCCTCCAATAAATGCCCAGTTTTTTGTTTATACCAACTCTCAAATTCAATTTTATCCACTTTGATTCGAGAACAAAAATATTTTAGTAGTTTCCAATATATAATAAAGAACACAATAGTTATAAAAAATAAAATATTAATCTCCTATTAATCGATAATCCACACATTTCCAACATTTAAGTTTTAAATATTAAATCATGAACCTAATTTATTTGTTTTCTTTCCAAATAGTACAAAATATCTACATCATGGGTCATCATTCATCACCAATAGAATAACTTATTTTTTTAATAATAAAACTAGTAACAATAATATAGATCATATACTAACAACAGTAATTTATATTACAATTCAGAGTTGTGTTTTACTATTCATTGCCAGCTGGGACAAAGTCAAATCGAAAATATTAGAGACAAAAGATGCTTAGGATTGAAAGTTGAGAAATGTATTGAATTTGAGGGTTGAGATTCATTTCCTATGATAGCATATTTGTAAATATAAAACATGTAAAAGGACAAAAACAATTAAAAACTTTTGAAAAAAACTTGTGGAATGTACATGTGGCAGAGAGAGAAAATATTGTGTTTTCCTTTTAGCAAAATGAAAATTTATCATAACTATCTACATCATTATCAGATTTTGGCAAACTTAGTGTCGTTGAAATGCATTTTTAAAGATCTTTCCAACAAAATCAATAATCAATACAAGCGCTAAAACTTTAAAAATATATATTTTATAATTAAAAAAACGTATAACGTATTTCACGTCATTAATATTTTTCAATATTTTTGAAAACAATGAGACGGGTCAATCATACCAGAAAAAATGAGTCGAACATCTTAATGCACATTTAAACAAAAACCCTAAACTTCGTGTTTTGGCGAGTTCAAAGATTGGGGGAAAACTCATTCTCGGCGTTTAAATTTTTACCTCAACTAATTCAATTTTGACTGAGTCTAACCCTAAAATTTATAATATATATTTCTACCTTAGAATAGACTTACACTTCAATACTGATTGAGAGCGAAAACGGGATAATGATGGTGTTAAGTACAAAATATTTAGCAAAAATAAAATTATGTGGAGTACCAACGACACGGGGCATACTCTAGTAGTATTACAATGTATAATATCATTAAAAACTGTCAATACACATATCACATTCAATTATTATCCTCAAGTTGAATTGTATCTTTGCTTCTTCAATGAAATGTTAAAAGTAAGAAATAAAATGTCATATATATATATATATATATATATATATATATATATATATATATATATATATATATATTTCACATAATTCGAAGATATTTAAAAATAAAACAACTATATCTTAATTAAAAGTGAGAAATACTCATAAACATTGTATTTTTTGCAAAATTAAAAATATAACCTTCCATTATATTTATAGGTTATTTCACAACAAAAATAAATGAATAAATAAATAAATGAAAAAAAACTCACTTATTTGATCGCGTAATGAATATCACAAAAGCCACATTGATCTAAAATCCCAAAATCAAAAATCACAACAAAGATGTGAATACCCGATCAATTTCTCGAAGCACAAACAAGTGCACATCACCCACACAAGCACATGTCACATCCCCTTCTCTTTCTTTCTTTATCTCTTTTTATTTTCTCTTCTCTCTTTTCTTCATATTTTTTTTCTTATTTTCTTTCTTTTCTTCATTTTATCTTCTTCAATTTCTCATTCCCTTTCTTTATTTTGTTTTATTTTTCATCATCCCTATTTCTCTCTCTATTTTCTTTTATTTTCTTTTCTCTCCCCTTTCTCTTTTTTTCTTTCTCTCACTTTTTCCTCATTCTTTGTACGAATAAGAGAATACAACTCCTCAATTTCTCCTCTCCCTTCTTTTATCTTATTTCTTTAATGATTTCTCTTCCACCTTTTTTTCTCTCCCCCTCTCTCTTTCTTTTTTCACTTCCTATTCTCCCTTTCCTTTCATCTTCACTCCAATCTCTCTACAACCAAAGAGAATTAGCCGCCACCCCCAAACCAAATTAGGAGGTAGAACCAATATACTTAGGGTTTAATTAAGTATATTTGCACTCATATTTTTTTAAAGCTGTTTAACTAGTTACAAACAATTAATAAAAATCAACATTTGTAAAAACAATAGTGCAAATTAATTTTTATTTGCAACCAAAGTAATGATTTGTTAAGCTATGCATTATTATTATGACACATGCCGATATTGTTCAAAAACTAATAAATTAATAATTGGTTAAAATCTAAATATTAAGAAAAATACCGATTTATGTAGTTATGAGACTAAAGGTTGTTACATTATACAAACCTTAAATAGAATCTCGTCCCGAGATTTAGAAGGTAATAGCATTAAGTGAATTTCGAACAATACAACTTGGTAAATGGAATTAATATTTAAATTTACTTTCAAGAAAGAAGTCGTGATTTTTATTCATAGAGCAATAATTAAATTCACCTCATATAAATGAACAAACAAAACATGCACGTACACATGGCTACATCCTAAATATAAAAAAAAAATAAAACGCTAGGAAAAAAACATGGGTGTTACAATATATACAACTCAAAATGAATCTCATCGCGAGATTCGCTGAAAGGGCTAATTGAACACTGCGGATAGCAAAACCACTAAAAAGGAAACTGTACGGAATAATTATATTTACATTAAAATTAAGATATGATTACTCACGCAAACACAAGTCAAATAAATCTCATTACTAGATTCACGAAGAAAAAAAACAGTATCAAAGTTTCAAGGTTCATCCTTGTCACTTTATCTCTAAACCACTACACTCTCACTCACCCATATCCACATTCCGAGGATCACTTAGACTCTACTCCATCCTAGGTAACCAAATGCTCTGATACCAAACTGTCATGCCCCAATTTTTGAGAAAATGAAAAATCCTTATTATCCATGTAGGATTATCCGTTTCCCCAAAACTCGGGACGTGAAAAATTCAATAACCACAGCAATATTTAACAATATCACTGAGACACACTTAAAAATTGAAATAAACAAAAGAAAACTTTAACTAGAAACTCTTTGTCGAGGTTTGCCCAACTAAAAAAACTCCAGTAGCGCTGCTCAATAATCTCTAAACCTGAGACAAGCTAATTGGCTATATTCCAAGAGGAATGTACCCAAGAAGCAAAAACTCACTTGGATCAGTAATTAAGCTGGTATGAGTAATCTTCATCCCAAAATAAACACATCAGCAAGTGATAACATAAAATTAAACACAAACAATAAACAACCACACAAACGGGTAGTTCCTCAATGAGGCAAAGATGTCATGCAAGAACATTACATTTCAAAGGATTTAATTCATCAATGAGGCAATCATGTCATCCTAATAAGTAAATATGTATTTACTTGTACTTACACTATAGATGTTGACTATGTCAAATCTGACCTGCAGAAATATTAGTGGACTTGCCATCCTGCAAGGAACTGTTAGAAACACATGTATATAATTTTACCAAAAATTAGTATTCCTCAATTAATACAAAT
Organism: Berberis vulgaris; assembly: GCA_963556465.1. Classification (NCBI taxonomy): domain Eukaryota; kingdom Viridiplantae; phylum Streptophyta; class Magnoliopsida; order Ranunculales; family Berberidaceae; genus Berberis; species Berberis vulgaris. The sequence goes on along the minus strand of OY747124.1, from coordinate 72,780,932 downwards.
GTATTCATATATTATTTGACTAAAGCATATTATTCATTTTTATTAAATTAGTCACTTAGACGATACCACATTCGCACCATCTCCGTGCCGAACATACATGTTCCTATGTCTCTCTCATATCAATGAGGATTTCTCCATCATCCATGCATCACCAGATACTCCTAACTATATGAGTAACAAAACGCCATTCTTGGGCTATTAATGCTCATAAAGTCACATCACATTTTGACGGATAAATATTCAAGCCTATTTTAGGCATTTCAAATCCACTTCCGCAAGACCCAACCCGAAGGTAATTTAGTTTCTCTATAAGAGAGGAAAAAATAAACAATAAGAGATGTGGTAGTTCTAAGTAATACGGTTTCAGGTGATTAAATTTTAAGGAATCAAAGTTTATCAATATAATTTATTTTTGATATTTCAAAATTCCTTCAAAATGACACTTTGTCATTCATAAGTACATCCACCAATTCATTTCGGAAGCATAGCATTTAACACATTGTCAAATCATAGACAACTTAACCACAATATCATCCAATTATTTTGAGGAACCTAGCATTTTTCTAAACAAATTCTCAGAACATTAGCTGAAAATGATAGTTTAATGAGGAAAGCAAAGCTAGGAAAAACCCACATATCAAACAAATCAAAATAGTAAAGTTCACACATTTGTGACACAAAACACTACAAATAACACAAACTTTTTCTCAAATATACCTAAAATCACATAACGTATTATCTAAAATGAAGCCCATCATTTTCCTATAAGCATCATAAATCAAAGGTGTAAAATTCACATTTCTTACATAAACCATTACAAAGACACAAGCCAAAGATCATACCCTTAACTCCTCTATTGAACCTCAATCACGCCTATACCTAATTAAATATAAGTAGTAATAAGGAACTAGAGTTCATGAGTCCATAAGGCCTAGACTACCTATAAGCTTAATAACATTGTTAACCATATAAAAATACCAGAAAAGTATATGTGAACCCATACTCAAAATATTATTATTGTACCTTACCACATTTATACCACTACATAAAGAAATGTATATTACAACAACAAATAACTCATTACATACCTAATTTATTTGTTTGCCTTCCAAGGAGTACAAAATATCTACATCATGGGTCATCATTTACTACTACTAGAATAACAATAATTTAATAGTAACAATAATATAACATTGGGTCATCATCATTATTCATTCATCACTAATAGAATAACTTAGATCTTTAATAATAAAACTAGTAACAATAATATGGATCATATATTAACAACAGTAATAGTATTACAATGCATAATATCAACCAATATTGTCAATATACATATCACATTCAATTAATATCCTCAAGTTGACTTGTATCTTTGCTTGTCCAATGAAATGTAAAAAAGTAAGAAATAAAATGTTATACATTAACACAATTCGAAGATATTTTAAAATAATAACTATGTCTTAATTAAAAGTGAGAAATACAAACATTGTATTTTCCACAAAACAAACATAAATAAAAATATAACCTTCTATTATATTTATAGGTTATTTTAAAACAAAAATAAATAAATAAATAAATAAGAGAATGAAGAAAACTCACTTATTTGATCGCGTAATGAATATCACAAAAGCCGCATTAATCTAAAAATCCCGCGAAGTTGAAAATAACAACAAAGATGTGAATACCCAATCAATTTCTCGAAGCACAAACATGTGCCCATCACCCACACAATCACATGTCACATCTCCTTCTCTTTCTTTCTTTCTCTCTTCTTATGTTTTTTTTCTCTCTTTTCTTCATCTCTTTTTCCTTCCCTTCTTTTCTTTCTTCTCTTAATTTTCTCTTCTTCAATTTCTAAATTCCCTTCCTCTCTTTTGTCTTCTTCTTCATCATCACTATTTTTTTTTTCTCTCTCTATTCTTTTCTTTTCCTTTATCTTATCTTTCTTTTTCTCACTTTTTCCTCATTCTTTGTACGGATCAGAGAAAACAACTCAATTTCTGCTCTCTCTTCTTTTCTCTTCTTTATTTAATGATTTCTCTTCCACCTTTTTTTCTTTCCCCCTCTCCCCTTTTTTCTTCACTTCCTATTCTCATTTTCCTTTCTTCTTCACTTCAATCTCTCTACAACCAAAGAGAATTAGCTGCCACCCCCAAACCCAATTAGGAGGTAGAACCAATATACTTAGGGTTTAATTAAGTATATTTGCACTCATATTTTTTAAAGCTATTTAACTAGTTACAAACAATTAATAAAAATCGACATTTATAAAAACAATAGTGCAAATTAATTTTTATTTGCAACCAAAGTAATGATTTGTTAACCCATGCATTATTATTAGGACACATGATGATATTATTTAAAAAACTAATAAATTAATAATCGGTAAAAATCTAAATATGAAGAAAAATACTGATTTATGTAATTATGAAAATTAGGGGTGTTACATTATACAAGCCTAAAATGGAATCTCGTCCTGAGATTCAGAAGGTAATAACATTAAGTGAATTTCGAACAATACAACTTGGTAAATGGAATTAATATTTAAATTTACTTTCAAGAAAGAAGTCATGATTTTTATTCATAGAGCAATAATTAAATTCACCTTATATAAATGAACAAACAAAACATGCATATACACATGGCTACATCCTAAATATAAAAATTATTAAAGCACTAGAAAAAAAAACACAGGTGTTACAATCTACTTCCTTCGTTCTCCTGCCTGTTTCACGAAGCTTAATGATGACATTCACGATTGGTTGAGGTCCTGGTTGTATGCTTATATTAACTCTGGCTACTTCCAATTGCAAGGTCGTCTAATTTTGCGGTCGTTCCGAGTTCCAAACAAACAAAAGGATCTACAATTGACTGCAGAAGAGCGGAGGGTATGTGACCAATTCTTGAAGCTACCCGAGTTCCCTGTGTAGACATTTTCTCCAAGGACATTTGGGAGCATAGTGGTTTGTACACTATGAATGAAGCGGAGCAGGCCTTGCTTACTGAATCTTGTGCTGAGGAAATGACTGCTTGCACTACTCGTACTGGTATTAGTGGTGCTAGCATTGATTTGGAAGTGAGTTCAGACAGGCGCGTTACGGATCTCGATGCTCCTGTCAATGTTGTAAGCTTGGCCTCTAGAAAGAAGAAGCTTGCGAGGTCCATTAGTCCATCGAAGCGATTGTTGGTAGATTCTATTCGGGTTCAGAGTAAGAAACAACCTCTACTCGTGGCGTTGCTCGGACTGCATCTCGTCCGAGTCTTTTTGGCAAGGATATTATGGAAACAACCTCTCAACCGAGTCCTTCCTGCAAGGATGTTATGGAAGAGGATCGTGCATCCCTCGAGGAGGTTGAGAAGATGAGGTTGGTTCTGTACAGAAGTGAGAAAAAGACCACTTGTCAGTTGGACGATAATGAAAAGAGGTTTTTTTTCTGCTTATGGTTGACGGTGGAGCAATCTAAAGAGGTTGTCGGTAGTGGTCAGAGTTTTGAAGTTCTTCCTCCGTAGTCTCCTTCCATTAACTTCAGTAATGCGGCCAAATAGTTAGTTTCTTCTCCCATTCGTTTGGACTCTTCTGCTCCTGCTGCCACTACTAATCTTATTTCTGCTATGGTTGCTCCACACCGAAGGGCAAAAGTGGTTTTTTCGTTGTCATTTCCGTTCAGCCTGTCTTTTCGGCTGTTGGGGGTGGTTCCTCTATGCTTTCAAATCCCTGTGTTTTTCATCCATGAGTTAGCTGGATTGAGCCCAGCTAAGAAGATATCCGTATCAAGTCAGATGACAAGTTTTGCTAGTTTACTCAGCTTGACGTGCAAGATGGTGTGCGCAAGCTGATAAATGAATGGCACAGGCGGTCAGTTGAAAGACCTTCGATGCTCGTATTAGATCTGAGCGTTCATCTTGATTACTGTCTTATGCAGATAATGGACGGGATGAATCATATCACTTATGCAAGGGTGATGGGCTCGGTTTACCAAGCCAATCGTGATCAGATGGTATCTTTGAAGACAAAGTTGGCAGCACTCTTGCTGGTATTTTCTCACATCATTTCCCAATTTGATGAGTTGAAAGCACAATGCATATAGTCAGAGAAAATTGTCGGGGCTGTTCTGGCCTCGTTGATCGAAGTGAAGAGTGTGCGAGATAAGTCTGCAGTTGAGCTCAAGTCCTTGAAGGTCAAGTTGGATGGGGTGTGTGCCCATTTACGTGACGTGGACAAGGAGCTATCCGCCTAGAAGGCATCTTATGATGAGGCTTCATGTGTTGTGATTTAACAATCCGTCAATCGTGATATTGCCGAGAAACGGGTGGAACACTTGACAACTGCGCTCGATGAGGTCAAGGCAGATACTTCCGTTATGGTTACCACCTTCGGCCAAAAATGAACTCATTACTGCCAAGGAAAGGCTTCACATTGTGGAGGCTAAAGATTAGAAGTGAGTTGTTGATGGGCGGGCTGAGCTTCTTGATTATGTCGAGGGGCTCGGTGTGGATTTTTCTAAGTACCGCCATTTGGTTGATCAAGCTTTTGAAGATGATGATGATGACGATGACGATGAGGAGGCTAAAGATTTGAAGTGAGTGGTTGAAGGACCATTGCTTCCTTATCTTTTCGGAAAGAGAGCTTCGCCCTCTCCCGCAGATAATGTTGTCAATGATGTTGTGGTTGCCTCTATTTCTTCTCCTACTCCTTCATCTTCTCCAGATGTAACAGAATAGTGTTATTAATGAAAATAGCTTCCCTTCTTAGTATTCTTATTTGCATGTTTTCGTAATTTATCTTGTCGACTCATTGCGTGTTGCTTGTACCTTTTTAGGACAAACATAGTTGACGTGAGTTGTACCAGTTTGATTTTTTCGATTGGCCAATGGGCCTTTACGACTATATTTTTTTATCATGTCAGAACTTCTTGACTCGAATTCCCGTATGGCTATTTTTGTGTTTTGATGCATTAGTTGCCTCGAAATGGGTTGGCTTTATCCTTTCTTTTTGATGTATTGGAGCTTATTTGAGCAAGTTGACTTTTTTGTCTTGATTTTTACTTTGCATTGGTTGTCCCAAAGTTTTATGAAAATGTTGGTTTGTCGTAACAGTCAAACCGTAGTCTTTCTTTAACTAAGTTGACCTGTTTTCCCAACTTTCACTTCGTTGGTACAACGTAATGGTCTACCCGAAGCTTTTTCACTTATTCGTCCAACTCTTACTTCGTTGGTTTGACATAGTCAACCCAAAGTTGTTTTTTAACTATGTTGACTTGTTTGTCTAACTTTTACTTCGTTCGTTCGACGTACTAGTCGAACTGAAGTTGTATTTTTTTTTAACTAAGTTGAATTTTTTTGTCCAACTTTTACTTCGTTGGTTCGACGTACTGGTCGACCCGAAGCTTTTTGAATTAAGTTGACTTGTTTGTCCAACTCTTATTTTGTTGGTTCGACATACTGGTTGACCTGAACCTCTTCGAATTAAGTTGACTCGTTCGTCCAACTCTTACTTTATTGGTTTGACGTACTAGTCAACCCGAAGTTGTCTTTTAATTAAGTTGACTTGTTTGTCCAACTTTTACTTCGTTGGTTCGACGTACTAATCAACCTGAAGCTATTGGTTATGTTCAGTCGTTCGTTTGATATGATATTGTAGCTAATGAACTTAGGGTGCTTTCTGATTCGGTAGCTGAGCAATATTGATTTGTCCGATCATGCTCACATCAGCACCAAACTGTCCAATCATGCTCACATCAATGCCAAATTTTCCAATCATGCTCACATCAGTGCCAAATTGTCGAATCATGCTCACATCAGCACCAGGTTTGGCACCAACTGCCGAGGTTTAACCAAGTTTGTTGTTGTCAATTTTGTCGTTGGTAATTCAGGTTAGGCTTGCATCCGTCAGTAGGGTCCTTGCATTGTGTTAGTTGATTGATGCAAGCTTCTCCATGTTCTTTTACTGTGCATTGGTAAAATGGTTCGTCTAGTTTCGTTTGGCATTAGTATTCTTACTTCAATATAAATCAACTCGAGTGGGAGGTGTTTCTAGCTGCTTCTTTATTTGGGTTGATCGTTTTGTTTCCTCCGACCATGCAGTGTAGGGCGTATATTAGTTCTCTCGCCTGTTCTTTTAATCCTGTAGTGGTATCTGTTTTTTCTTTTCCTTTGAGTTGCTTGTCTGGCATTCCGATGAATTCTTCGAGTCGTCCTCTTTGAACCCAATGTTCAATTTCATTTTTTAGATTGTAGCAGTCTTTGGTATCATGTTCGTGATCCTTATGGAAGGAGCAATATTTTCTTTTGTCTCTTTCTTCTAGGTCTCCTCTCATTCTGACTGGCCAGTTGTCGTCTTCTCATTTCGCCATATGCTTTACTATATTGGCCCGACTCATTTTCAAGGTTGTGTACGGTTTGTATGTCTTTTTCATTACACTATGTTCAGCTTGGTTTACTATATGGTTTACTATCTTTTAGATTGTAGCAGTCTTTTTTAAGGCAGGGAGTTATCATAAGGGCGTCAGAGAATGGCGGCTTGGCTAGTACGTACAATATGTTCGGATCCATGACTCCAATTCTGAATGGAATTTCAGCCGGTGTTTCGTCACAGTGGAGTCTTACCCTAGGGAAGTTCATTGCTCTCGAGATTTTCTTGTTGAGGTTCTACCAGAACTTCATCGCTTTCTCAAGTTCGGCTGGTGGAGTTTTGCTAAGGCGGTGCTTGGATGGGGTCAACTAACTGAATGTGCTCTTGAGTGAGTTTTTTAGCATCTTTGTCATGTGGTTCAGCTGGATCATAAGCAAATCTACTCGATGGTCCGTAACGGTGTTGCCGAATGTCTGGGTTGTCTGAGCTATTGATTGTTGACCTTGATTGTCGGGTGCAATTGGCCCGATGATCATTGTTGCATCTTGATTGCAAGCTGCTTGCGATGCAGTGTTGCTAGTAGGAGGGTTATTATGATTGTTGTTGGGTTAGGGGTATGTAAAGTGTTCCATATATTCTGCAACCTGTTGATCTTCGATCAAATTTTGGTGAGCTTTGTCATTGTGGATCTTCTTTTCAGAAATGAAACTTGTCGTTCCCCACGGACGACGCCAAATTGATGCGTCCATATCTCGTCCTCCTGTGAGTTTGACCTGCAAAACAGATGTTAGATTGCCAAATACCACCCTTTTGGTTGCCGAAGGCACTCTGATGCTTAAGTCAGTAACTCTGTTGAAGAAGGAAGTAAATTTGGACAAAACTCAGTTAAAGTTGCATAACTTGGTCGATTGTTCCCTTGACCTTATATAATGGTCGTGGTTAATTCTCTGTGTGACTCTTAAGCATGTGAGGCGCAATGGAAGGAGACGTTTCTCGTAACAATCTCCTCTTTTATGAAGATGTGTTCGTGGAGGCGTAACTCCCTCCACAACTCTTTTCTTACGCAACGTTCCTCTTCTTTACGAGAGAATTCACGCGGGTTTGGATTTGGGCTTTAATTATGTTTTCCTTTAATGGACCCTGTTGGGCCTTTATGATCGGCTTTGCCTTCTTGGGTTTTATGAGTTGGCCCAGCAGATGGGACGCCAGATCCTCATGATGGATGTCTTCTGCCATGCGTATGGTTGTGATGACGATCTATTTTGATGTGTCATCCGATGGAATTGTGAGTTTGAACCTCTTCTCTATAGGGAAGCAGTCCAGCAAGCTACTCGAAACCACTCGAGAAGCTTACAAGTAGATTGTCAATAGATTGGATTTAGTTACAAATGCTTAAATTAGACTTGATCGGATCTGTATTTGGATTAGAATCCAACTTTTGCTAAGTAATTTTTGCAACTCCAGGATTCAAATTCAATCCAGTGGCAAGCCTACATATAAGGGGCTCTTTAGATTGATAGTTGAGCCCTATTTGATCGTTTTTCTCAAATAAATCCAATTCATCAACACATTGGCAGTTGAAATATTGCATCAATAGCCAGGACACACATGTTTGAGGGTGCTTGAGGAAGTTGCTACGGTGAAATAGAGAGTAAAAACTGACAAAAGATTTATGGGGGCAATGTGATTTTGTGACAATAAAGGGTTTTAACTGAGCCAACATGATCTACTAACATTTTGTTATAAAATAGGACCCAAACACGTGCTTCCTTAGCAAAAATATTATTCACCTCACTATTCATGTCATTGTTTACTATTCACGCTACTATTCATTATTCACATCATTGTTCCTTGTGCACATGTACTTGCATGTTCCAAGTTGTTCAACCATGTGCCTACCATACTTGCTCCATCCGAATATAAGGCGTTGCTTATGTTAAATTATACAAGATAAGATTGGCTCCCCATCCAACAAGATAAGATAATTGTCTTGGGGCACAAAATCTTGAAAGGTAATCTATAGGTGTTACTTTATAACACCACCATTTCCACTCATTGACACCACCACCCTAACCTACTAAGTAACACCACCACCACTAGAAAGGGTCAATATTTTTTCATTTTCTCTCCTAATCTTTTATTTGTTTCCTTGTGATTTCTTCTCTAGCTAGTGGCTTTTTCCTCCCTTCTCCATTTTTGTTCGATCTCTTCTTCTTTCTCTACTTACCTCCGTCCGCCTACTTCTTCCTCCAGTTTGTGCCTTCCAACTATAACCACAACAACAACAACATCAACAATGACCTTGTAGCAGTAAGAACAACAACCAACAACAACGACAACCCACACAACAACAATAACAACGCCAAAGGTGTGATGGCTCGGTGGTTGAGTAGTGGCGGATAGTATCACTAGGTCATAGGGTCGATCCTAGCCGGCGACATTTAATATATAAAAAAAAAAAAACAACAACAATCCAACCCGCATCCATCTCTCTTCGTGACATCCAACCAATCTCCCATCCATATGATGTGAGATTGGGTTTAGATTTCACAAGAAGAAATGCAAAAATGAAACCCAAATTTGCTACCTACGATTAGGAGATTGAAAAAATTTTGGTCTCGCCCAAATCAATAGGAATGGAACCAAATTTTACAATTGTACTAGTCTCCCAAATTTGGGAAATACACAAAAAAAAAATTCGATTTCGCCAGCCATGGCTGCTAGATAGAGAGTCGATCTCAAAACCATAACATGCGAAATTGAAAAATAAAAAATGTGTGCAAGACATTTTTTTCCCTATTCGAGGGGTGGGGTGCGGGTTTGGGTGGTGGGGGTAAAGTGGCAGCAATGAAGGGTGACCTAAGAGGATGCAGGTGGATCCTCGCCTTCCTCTTTTCTCGTCTAATGTTTGACGATTCTCCTTGACTCGTTAATGAGATAACAATAGACAAATAGCTGAGAGAAAAGAAAGAAATAAGGAGAAGAGGGCAACAACGGCTGCTCTGTTTTCAGGAGAACGTCGTAGAGAGTGGGAGAAAAGAAAAGAAAAAAGTTCCCTATTTAATGATGGTGTTACATTTGGGGTGGTGGTGGTGTTAGAAAGAAACACCCATAATCTACTACTATATAAAAAGGCTAGGCTCATGAATGGTGGAGTTGTAAATGCTTCACGGTTAAGAATATGACCAAAATACTCTTTGTTATTAGTTAGACATTGTGTAATAGTTAGGTATAAAGTGAATAGTTAGGGGCATAAAAGTAATCTCAATTAAATAATGAAAAAAAAATCTCTTTTAGCTAGTCCCCGACACTTAGTCAAGCCACTTAAGCTAAGAAGGCTTGTTGACTTTACTAATTTACAAATTTGGCATTTTGTTGGTATTTTCATTTTCTAACTCATTTGTTTGTATTCTAAAATATTACATACATATTTTTTTTCTTCTTGCCAGTAATGGGCTATTCTTTTTCTAATAATTTTCTTTTCTAATTAGACTCATTGGGTATGAAATATGGTATTGCAGTTCAATACTAACTATTCCATTTAAAAAAAAAAAAAAAAAAGGTAAGACTTATGCTCACTGAGTATGGCCTATTTGAAACATCTAATTGTTGTTGTCCATATTGTTTTCGCCATTGAGTTAAAGGCCTTGCTCACATGTAGGTGAGAGCAACTTATTTTCAAATTCCTAAACCTATTGATTGAAGCGGATCACGTATTCAAGTGAGGATGATTGTTAATTGGGGAGTGACTTAGTTGGAAGAAGAACAAACATCACAAGCTTTGATCTTTGAAGAATTCAAACAACATTTCAATTTATATCTAAAACATTTTGTCAATCTTTAGATAAAAATATTTGTGTTGATTTTGGTTGTACAGTCATGCTAATGTATGATATGGTTGTGGTGCTAATGCTCTAAAACTGTAAAAATTGGTAGCCGAAGTTATGTGAAGATGAAGTGGGAAGATGAATATGAAGATAAAACATATTTGAAGATAAAACGAGAAGTTGAAGCATTAGGATTGGAGAAAATGGTTCATCTAAGATTAGTTTGTAAAATTGTTCATCTAAAATTAGTTCACTTCAATGTAATTTTCCGTTATTGAATTATTTTGTTAGTCAGGTGGGTTCTTTAAGTTGTTGAGACAATTGGTAAATGCAATCATGAGTTTATTACTACATTTCTTGTGGAGTGGCATGCCTAACAACAATTTAATGGTGGGTGACTATTGTAGAAACAAATATAGAAAACATACACACACAGATAAAATAGCTACATCCCGAGGGAGAGACTTGCACGCATAGTGGAGGAGATCGGATGGAGACATGTGAGAAGATGATAGAAGAGAGTGAGAGATCTAGAAGAAGGAAGAGAAAGAACTTGCTCTATGTGTGGACATTAGAGACATTGAAGTGTTGATCCATAATGAGGGGATCTCACATGATGTGTCATCAATTGATTCGTTATGAGGTGATCTCACATGATGTGTCATCTGTGAAATCAGGACTCAACTTATGAGTCAGACAAGAACACAAAGTCATTTATCTTTGTGGCTCACAATTTATAAAGGACTCAAAGTCCTCTACACACAATGATTCCTAATTATGTGGGACTCGCAATAAAAAAAGGAGTTGAACTTCCAATATGGGAAGTGTTAGGCAAGGACTCAAGTCCTCTTCTCTTTTAAATAGCAAGCATACACAACGTGGAAAATACGAGCAACAATCACAACTTGAAAAGAGCAGCATACAGAGTGTGAAAGTCAGAGTGTGCGCGGTGAAATAGAGACTGTGTGCAAGGGTTGATTTCAGCTACTCCTGCAGGTTGTAAACCCACCTCTTTGGCTGTTTTATACACAAAGAAAAAAAGGGTGTAAGAACAGGTTATAGGGTCGTTCTTGGGTTGTTTTCTGTAGGGAAAACGGGGTGTAACAAAGGTTGTTCTTGTGGCTGTGTTTCCAGTGAAGAAACAATGAGTTAGTTCTCTTTTCTTCTAGTAATCTTCAGTGTAAGTGTTTCTCATATCAATAAGATTGTTATAGAGTCATCGTCCATGGAGTAGGCAAAGCCGAACCACGTTAATCTCTTGGTGTGATCTTTGTTTTCTACTATTTTTTATTGCTTCCTTGTTTCATAGCATAGTTTTCAGTCATTTACTTTCACCAACTAGATCTTGGCCTTGTGTTTAGTTCAAAATAGTCAAAGCGTGAAGCGAAGTCGAAGCAAAATCTAATGGCTTGGCTTTTTTCAAAAAACGAAGCGCAAAGCAGTGGCTTTACGCAAGTGAAGCGACCCTTAAAAAATAATTCATATTATATTTAAAAAAAAAACATAATTGAAGTATGTGCTCTGAAAAATTAAAACTATGATTTCTTTAATTTTATATTAATTACAGTGTTAAAGTTAGTTGAATTTAAAATTTAAATTTTTTTATTTTCTAGGTGGGGTGCCCTAAGAAATGCAGTAGGTGCGAATAGCCACCCAAGTTTAAAACAGATTTCCCTCCCCCCACGCGTATTGTTTATCATTTTCCTCCTTTCCTGTGTATTGTTCATCGTCTTCCTCCTCCTGCAACCGAGCAATCTGGCAGGTTTTTTCGCCTAAAATCATCTCATCTCTTCTTCTTTTCTATTCCTATTCCTTCCCTCTCACTTTCCGTTCTTTTTTTTTTACCAAAATCAGAAAAAATCAGTAAGATGATTCACCTAAATCTTTATCGTTCTATTCATTTTTTCTTCCCTCTCCCTTTCTGTTCTTTTTTCAACCAAATTCAGAGAAAATTAGTAAGAGAATCCGAAAAAATTTGAAAAAAATTGGAGACGCTTCAAGCTTCAGAGTAGTGGCCTGGCTTTGATCAAAGCGAAGCGAGATGTCATGGCTTGGCCTGGCTTTTGGCTTTAAGTGGTGAAAAGCCATGGCTTTGACTACTCTGGTTTAGTTTACTTGCAACAGTTGGCTTTAAGTTGATTGTTTCGAGTATTAAATACAAGTGGTATCAGAGAGCAGTTGGTTGGTGTTTGTGCTTTCAAGGTGTCAAATGAAGTGGTTGAAAGTGTTTTTTCATCGCGGGATGATGACTATACTATGTGAAAGTCCATGGGGTTGACATTGTTCGATTCAATGGCAGAAACAATTTTAAAGCTTGGCAGATGGATTGTAAAGATATTTTGGTTAGTTTGGATCAGATTGATGTACTAGATGAGAAAAATAAACAATCATCAGATAAGGTGATGGTTGAGGTTATTGAGAAGTGGAGTAAAATAGATTAGAAGGCATGTAGTACGATTCATTTATGTCTTTTTCGCAATGTGGCTTATAACTTCCCTGATGAGATGATGGCTCAGGATATTTAGGATAAGCTTCAGGCTATGTATCTTCAGAATGATCAGATGAGTGTGATGTACCTATAGAAGAAGCTCTTCACTTTAGGTTGCAGCCAGGTAAACTCATGATTGATCACATAAATGAGTATGCATGTTTATACTCAGATTGTGTTTGCTTGGGAGCTAAATTTGAAGATAGTCAGAAGGCATTTTTTTTAAATTTATTTGTTACTGGAATGGGAACCATTTGTTGACCAAATGACAACCTTGAAGAAGGAAAATTTTGTGTATAGTGATATTGTTCAAGCTGTACTTGCAAAAGCTTCCAGAAAGAGTGTTTTGAATGAGGAAGTTCAAGCACATGGTCTTTCGGTTACATGAGAAAGAAATTACAACAAGAGGACCATCTACAGAAGGAACCGATCTAAATCAAAAGGCAGAAATAAAAGAGATTGTCCAGAGTGGAAGGATAATCAAAACAAGCAAGAAAATGAGAGTAAAGGCGTACTGAATGTTGTTGAGACACTACATATGGTAGATGATATTCTAATCGGGGTGACTTAACACATGCATTGATGGCAAAATCTTATGACCATTTGTATGATGGTTGGATGTTGTATATGGGCGCTTCGTATCATATGTGTCCCGTAAGGGAATGGTTCAACACTTATCGCGAGGTTAAAGGTAGTTCAATTAAAATGGGTGACTCTCGGCCTTGAAAAGACAATGGGTGTTGGTACAGTCAAATTCCTATTGGCAGATGAGTCATGTAGACAATTTACCGAGGTATGTCATGTTCCATCTCTTTCAAATGGGCTGATTTCTCTTGGGGTGATTAAAGCTCGGGGCTACAAGTATATTGGTGAGAATGGGTACTGCAATGTTTATTTTGGTGACAAGTTTCTTAGGACAGCGGTTAGCCATACAAATCTGTATTTCCTTCAAAACAGTGTAGGTGAAGGTGGAGATATGGTTTCTACAGTTATTGATGAGAAGAGCTTGACCCGCACACAGTTATAGCACATGCGATTAGGGCATGTTAGTGAGAATGGACTAAAGACCTTAAGGGCGGTGATAAAATGACAAAGTTGGATTTTTGTGAGCATTACATCTATGGGAAGCTGTGCAGAGTCAGTTTTGGTGATGCTACTCATAGCACCGTGGGGATTGTGGATTGCATCCACACTGATGTTTGGGGACCCTCTAGAGTCGCATCCAAGGGGGGTTTCGGGTATTTTGTGTCATTTATCGATGACTTCAACCGGAGAGTATGGGTGTAAACCATGAAACATAAAAGTGAAATCATCGATATCTTCAAGAAGTGGAAAGTTATGATTGAGAGACAAACTGGAAGGGTGATCAAAGTAATTAGATCTGACAATGGCGGTGAGTATACCGAGGATCTCTTGAAGCAATTTTATTTGGAAGATGGCATTAGAAGACACTTTACAGTGAAGTCGACACCACAGCAGAACCGAGTAGCAGAGTGGATGAACCGTACCCTGTTGGAGAGAGCATGGTGCGTGTTGTCCAATGCAGGTTTTGGCAGAATATGGTAGGCTGAAACAATAAACACGACGTGCTATCTCATTAACCGCTCTCATTCATCAGCCATCGGGTCTCAGGTTCCTATGGCGGTATGGTCTTGTATTTCTTCAAATTATTTAACTTGAAAATATTTGGTTGTCTAGCATATTTTCATTTTAGGGAGGACAAAATTGGAGTAAGGGCCAAAAATGCTATTTTTCTTGGTTATCCAGAATTTGAAAGGGTATAGATTATGGTGCCCTTACTTGCAAAAGTTTGTGATCAGCCGAGATGTGAAGTTCCATGAGGAGGTTTTGTTACAGACAAAGTATGAGAGATGCAAAGATGATTCCCCTATTTGGAGGGGTGATAGCTATGTTGAAGATGAGGATGCTAGAGATTTTCTGCAGGTAGAGCTTAGAGTTCCTAGATCTCATACAGAGCATGATGTTCCTTTTACTAAGGGAATAGGTGATATAGATGTGATGCCTGATGAGACAGTGACAAAAGATGAGGTTCCCACTGATGGGGACATGGATCCTACACAACAACAGGTTCAACAGTTACAAACACCGTCTTTAGTAGCAGGCAGAGAACCTAGAGTCAGACGTGTACCACTTAGATTTGGCTATAAGAAGGGTGCAGCTTGCGCATTCTCAGTTTTTGACGGGTATGATGATGTTCTTACCACAGGCTTTGCGAAGTGTTCACAAAGAGGAGTGGAAAAAGGCTTTGGATGAGGAGATGTTATCCTTCAGAAGAATCATACATGGGAGTTTGTGACACTCCCTAAAGGGAAGAGGTCGATTGGGTGTAAGTGGGTTTTCACAGTGAGAGACAAGATTCCAAATTCCAAAGGTACTTGTACAAGTATACGATACAAGGCAAGATTAGTGACTAAAGGATATGCACAACAAGAA
The DNA here is from genome assembly GCA_963556465.1 of Berberis vulgaris. Classification (NCBI taxonomy): domain Eukaryota; kingdom Viridiplantae; phylum Streptophyta; class Magnoliopsida; order Ranunculales; family Berberidaceae; genus Berberis; species Berberis vulgaris. The sequence continues at coordinate 72,765,808 of OY747124.1, read as the reverse complement.
GGTGTGGACTACAATGAAGTATTCTTTCCGGTGGTAAAACACACTTCTACTCAAGTCCTTTTGGCTTTAGCAGTGCAGCTTGACTTAGAGGTCGAGTAACTTGATGTCAAGACTACTTTCTTGCATGGAGATTTAGAGGAGGACATATGCATGTCTCAGTCTGATGGATATGTTGTTGTTGGTAAGGAAGAAAATGTATGCAAACTGAAGAAGTCGCTATATGGGTTGAAGCAATCTTCGAGGCAGTGGTATAAGAGGTCTGATACTTTTATGATTGAGCAGGGATATGCGAGGAGTTAGTATGATCCTTGTGTATTCACACAAAAGCTCAAGGATAGGTCTTTTGTGCTTCTCTTACTTTATGTTGATGACATGCTCATTGTTGCGAAGAACATGCAAGAAATTGAAAATTTGAAATTGAAACTTAGCATGGAGTTTGAGATGAAAGATCTTAGTTCAGCAAAGAAGATACTTGGGATGGAGATAGTGAGAGATATGAAGAAGGGCAAACTGACATTGTCACATAGACAATACTTAGAGAAGGTTATATTCACCGGTAGGTACTCCTTTAGCTGCTCACTTTAAGCTTTCGGGTAAGTTGTCTCCTAGCACTGAGGATGAGAGGGAATATATGTCACAGGTTCCCTATGCTAGTGCAATTGGTAGTCTTATGTATGCCATGATTTGCACACGTCTGGATATCGCTCATGCAGTCAGTCTGGTTAGTAGGTTTATGTCAAACCCGGGAAAACAACATTGGCAGGCAGTGAAGTGGATATTGACTATTGAGATATCTTTACGTTGGATGTTGGTTTAGTATATGAGAAAGGAGATGAGTCAAATATGATCCGAGGTATGTTGATTCGGATTATGCATGTGATATTGATAGGTACCGATCGACTACAAGTTATTGTTTTACATTGGCGATTGGTCCGGTGAGCTAGAAGTCTCAATTAAGCTACAATTGTTTTGTCTACTACTGAAGCAGATTACATGGCTCTATTAGAGGCGTTGAAGGAAACCATTTGGCTTCGAGGCTTAGTTAGTGATTTGGGTATTACTCAGGATGAGGTGACAATGTTATGTGACAGTCAGAGTGCTATTCACTTGGCAAAGAACTAGGTTCATCATGCCCGGACGAAACACATTGATGCGCGGTATCATTTTGTGAGGGATGTCATCGAAGATGGCAAGGTTCTCTTGGAGTAGGTGAGTACTCGAGACAATCCAGCTGATATGTTGACAAAAATTGCTCCAGGGATCAAGTTTGAGCATTGTCTAAACTTGATCAAGTTCTCTCAGTGTTGATGCCCCAAGGGGGCATGGCCCTTAGGGACATGACGATTGTCGTGATCGAGAAATGGTTCTTGGCAGTTTTTCATGCCAAGGTTGAGATGCTTATATGGTTGTTTTTTATGCTTGTGTGGTGGTCTGAAATTGTTCGCCAAGGTGGAGATTGTGAAATCAGAACTCATCTTATGAGTCAGACACAAAGTCTTTTATCTTTGTGGCTCACAATTTATAAGGGACTCAAAGTCCTTTACACACAATGATTCCCAATTATGTGGGACTCACAATCAGCCAAGGAGTTGAACTCCCATTATATGGGAAGTGTTAGGCAAGGAATCAAGTCCTCTTCTCTTTAAATAGCAAGCATACACAACATGAAAATAAGGGCAGCAATCAGTACGTGAAAAGAGCAGCATACAGAGTGTGAAAGTCAGAGTGTGCGTGGTGAAATAGATATTGTGTGCAAGGGCTGATTTTAGTTGCTCCTGCAGGTTGTAAACCCACCTTATTGGTTGTTTTATACAAGGAGAAAAACAGGGTGTAAGAACAAGTTATAGGGTCGTTTTTAGGCTGTAGCAGGGGTTGTTTTTGTGGCTGTGTTTCAGGTGAAGAAACAGTGAGTTGGTTCTCTTCTCTTTTTGTAATCTCCGGTGTAAGTGTTTCCGATATCAATAAGATTGTTACAGAGTCGTCATCCATGGAATAGGCAAAGCCGAACCACATTAAATTCTTAGTGTGATCTTTATTTTCTGCTATTGTTTATTGCTTCCATGTTTCATTCACTTTCACCAACTAGATCTTGGCCTTATGTTTAGTTTATGTTGGCTTTGGGTTGATTGTTTCAGGTATTTACTACATCATCAATTTACACATAAAACATAATGAATCCCGACCCAAAACCAAAAGTAGACCCTTGGAGCCAAATATCTAAAGATTTATATATACTCCTAACTTGAGCAGTAATTGCTTTCGGATTGTGTAGTTCACTTTTAAAGTGATTGGCAAGGAGAGAATGATCTTAGAACCATCAAGCAGGAAGCAACAGAAATTTTGTGCAAATTTCAATACCATTTCTTCCTCTTTCACTTCCTTGTCTTACAAAGTCCCAGAATTATCAAAGTAGATCCTCCCAAAATATTCAAAAATAATAATGATCAGCTGATCCTCCAACCTTGATATGAATCTCTAACAACACAACATCTGAACTGATAGACTAGAGATGAGATGTATTTAAAGAAGGCTTAGAATCCATAACAGAGAAGCATCACTACGAGGCAGGAATGACAAGGAAAAACTAAAGAAGATATGGCAGCTGAAGTATGATATCAACTTGTTGCGTATCATGATACCACCACTGCAGCTCTCGCATGGCTCATCAAATTCCTGGGGAAATACTGCTGCTTTTGAAGCTCTTAGAGGGTAGTATGTAATAATATGTAGAGCTCAAGTCGGAAAACAATATAGTGAAACGCTATACAACAATCTGACAGTTGATACTGAAGAAACTGATCATTTTACATGTATGCAGCAATCAAATTGTTTAGATATAAATGTAAACAAACAAAAACTTCTTCAGTAGAATAAGTAACACATTTAAAGAAAGGTCTTGAACCCCTAAAACATCAAAAGCTTAAGTAATAAATACTGAATATAGTAAATTCCTATGGATCACTTGTTCTAAATGGATATTCCAAATTTAAATGGATGATTTGGCAATGAGCTCAAGAACAGTGGAATAAGTAGGGAGGGCAGGAATGGCTCCTTTTCTAGTAGTGCAAATAGCCCCACATGCATTTGCAAACTTAACTGCTTCCTTGAGTTTGTCCTCATTTTCAAAGATAGAACTATCCTTAGCAATGGCCAGAAGAATTGCGCCAACAAAGGCATCACCAGCTCCAGTTGTATCTACAGTATCCACAGTGAATCCCTTCAACTGACCTTTAAAATCCTTGGTGAAGTATCTGCAACCCTTCTCTCCATCAGTCACCACAAGTAGCTTCAAACCATCGAACCAAAGGGATAAAACATTCTCTTCCCTATAAGGATCACCTTGGGTAAGAAAAGCCACTTCCTCATCACTAACCTTGATAAAATCAGCTTGGTTCCATATGCTCATTATACCTTCTCTGCAAGCCTCGGCAGATGGCCAGAGAGGCAAGCGAACATTGGGATCATAGGATAGCAAAATGCCTGCTTCTTTGGCTGCTTTCATGGCTGCAAAGTGAGCTGATCGACATGGTTCAGAGATCAAACTGATGGAACCATAATGGAAGATGTTGGCCTGTTTGATAAGGTCCATGTTAAGCTCTGACTCCTTGAGTAGCATGTCTGCACTGGGGTTCCTATAGAACATGAATTCCCTCTCCCCACACTTCTTCAATGTCACAAATGCCAATGCGGTCCTCGCATCTTTGTCAAAGCACACTCCATCGCTGTTAACTCCATTCTTCTTCAATATGTCCACCAACATGTGCCCGAACTCATCCTCTCCAAACTGCACAAAATTTAGTCAAGCAATAATTCATCAAACTTCCATTTGTTTTGAAAATAGGTCTACTTCCATAAGTTGCATTCAATACTTCAATTAACCTGTTATTCTCAACTTTTAGTCTTTGAGGGGAAAAAAAGAGTTACAAACCCAGTTATAAAATAGGTCTACAATGACAAATCACTTTCTTGATGGATTGAAATACGGTATCAATAGCATGACCAAATAGTATGGCAATGCAGATGTGTCATAATGATGGTAATTTTTGAAACAATCTACAATAATCTGCAACATCCTCACCATATTCTGAGGCGTGTATTGGAACTGTGACCCAGAGAGTAAGTCAATCAGAGTCTGTCAGTCTATTGCACTCATCAAAGTCAATCCAAAACGAACAACACTCATAAAAAACAACAATCCGATGTAATGGATTAAGTAACCAATAACAAATATATGATTGATTACCGTAACAACGTAGAGCCGCCACAAGGACAAAACTAACAGAAAATCAAATTTCTGTTTATGAATGTTAATATTAGAAATAAAATAAATAAAGAGAAACAGAGATGACCAAGTCTTCAGCTAACACTATGATGCCATTGCCATGCAAAGGGAAAATAAAGTAGAACCAACAAAAGTAGTTCACCAAGGCTTTAACAAACAAACAAACACTATGATGCAATTGCTATGCAAACGGAAAATAAAGCAGAAGAAATTAACAAAATAACAGAAACATATTAAAGAAAAGAAGCAAAACGAAGGGATCGAACGAACCTTGCCCACGAAAGCAGCAGAACCACCAAGTTTGGTGATGGCACAAGCAACATTGGCAGGAGCACCACCAGGGGCCTTGATGAAACCACGAGATACAGCTAGAGATGCACCAGCCTCATCTGGAACAAAATCTATCAACATCTCTCCGAACGACACGATCAATGGGGCTGAGTTTGCTGTCCCAGAGATCTTCATCTTCTCCATCTCCATCTCTCTCTTTTTTGCAAAAACTTCTTTTTTTTCTCTCTTAAACGACTGGTTTGATGTGCTTTCGACCTGTCCTTGCCTATACTTATAAGGGAAAAAAAAATTATATATATATAGAATAGTAGAATCGTTTGTTTGTTGGAAAAGTAATTTCTTGTTGTTGTTATTGTAGAATTACTGAACTTTATTCATTTTAGATAAACATAAATAATAACCTCCTTATCTACCAAATCGAATTTCAAAGTTTAATTTTCAAGGAGGATAACTCTCTTACTTTTTTCGTGCCGTGTGCGCTAGGAATCAAATTGGTTGATTGTAGTTCCATAATAATTGTCAAAGAATCAATTTTGTGGAATATATCTAACAAAGTAAATCAGTATCTAACTCTGATTTGGTTATCTCCCTCCAAATAATATAGCAGTATCCAAGTTCCACTCTAAATCCAATCCGAATCCCACTCTCCCATGGATAAGTGAAGAGTAAACAAATTTCGCCGTGTTTTCAGCACAAATCTGTTATATTGCTCAAAAGCCACCTTTTTTACAAATTAGACCTTTAGTTACTTTAACAAATTGACTATGCTACTCTCAGTCCCAACAAGAACTGAGCACCCACATACGCTTCATCGGTCTGGGGAAGAAAACAATATGATACCATTGATGTTTTGTAACTATCCGAGTGGGAAGTTTATGGTTTAGTAACAATATATTGGCTTCACCTTCTTCATTTTATATTTGAATTTCTTCTATTTTTTACAATAAAAAAAATCCCAACATTTTTTAAAAAATGAATTAAGAAAAAAAAAAAAAAAAGTTCGATGATCAACTGATGCACTTTTGTAATTCCAAAATGTCCATTAACATATTTAATATATGTCATTACAATAAACTGTTTACCCAAAAACGGCCATGTGTCCCAATTCCCATGAACGGAGGGACTATTTACTAGTGTCCATTGTTGTTTGCGACTCGAGACATGGCCTTTTGTTATAACACATTATTTATAAAAAAAAAAAAAATTGTTAAAACATACAATTATAAATGTGTACTAATGTTTATAGATGTGAAAATAAAATAAAAAGCACATTTGCTAGCAAATTGTAAGGACTAAGTCTTCACCAAACTAGGGGAAGCACAAAGAATTGGGTATTTAGGGCAATATAAAATTAAAACTATAGTTCTTAAAGCATTGGCTGCCCTGCACAAAGCTCGGGGCACATTTGCCTTGGACAATCAACATCTTGAGAATTCATTCACTATCGCAGGGCCTTGATTCTGAAAAGGGTTCTTAAATTCACCTCGTGCGGGTTCTTAAATTCATGGAGTGAATTCATACCAGTAAGTGTCACTTCGATGATCCCAAGCAGGTGGTAGCCTTGATTGTGTTGCATCCAATGAGGGTGTGATCCTTGGCTAGTCAGTAAGTTTCACTGAGCATGAACATAAGATCGAGTTGTATCTCTAGGATCCCAATCACACATCCATAAGATTTGGTTGTTGTTGCATTCTATCGGCGATCGCTAAGGTGTTTGTAAGACTTGCGGAGCGTGACATTTTTTTTTTTATTGGTAAGTCTCATACGAGTGCGGCGAGTAGACCTTGCAAAGTTGTGAAACGTTGATTGAAAGTGGAGTTCTCATTTAATTAAGTAATAGAAACTTGAAGCTTGTGAGCTCTTCGACCGAGGAAGTAACTGGTTGGAGTCAATCAACGTTATGTCGATGTACTTGTCTGGTTTATTGTTTACATTCTTCTTCGTTGGACTATATTTACTTTACCTTGCATGCTTAAATAAGTTGTTTTTACTTTCTAAAGTTTATATTGTTTTATGTTCAACATGCATGTTTATTTGGGAGATTTTGCAAAAGGTTTTTCTTTTGGTGTTCACCTTCAAGTGAATCAAACTAAACTTGTGAAACTTATGGTGTTTATTCTCCTAGAGACATAACATAAATCTTCGATAAGTTTAGGCGAAGAACTTTGAAGTCGAATACTTCTGCTTGTATTCAAAATAAATTTGATTTTCTAAAAGTAACTATTCACCCCCTATAGTCGATATTGGCCTAGTGTCAGTGCATTCTCTTCAAGTATCATATCATACCTTACAATTTCATTGAGAACCCATTGTCTCATGATAATTAATTTGGAACCAAGATAAAACACACCTCCAACCATAGTTTAATGCTTGATAATAAAATCCGGAGTTATACAAACAAGTGCGTCGAATCCAATGTATGATAATAATGAGATCCGAAGTTCCATAAGCAAGTGCATCCAATTCGATGTAACAAGTATAAGATAGAATTGTGCACTAAAGATTTTCCATTTTTTCCAATCACTTCACATTTCTCTGCAAATGAATGGAGTGTTTACATAAGCGTATGAGAAGAAAATTGGCAAGTATTGGGGACCCCTATTGATGGATTCCTTATAAATCTCCTTTCATCAAAGAGACTAAGTCAATTAATAACACTAACTAAAGAAGTTGTACAATTTTAACACTTGAAATGGGGAAGCTTTGGTAACTGTAAAGGAGAGTGGATGAGGAAAATTAGTTACATAGCAACTAGGGTATCAATGCGCCCTACGTGCGCTGATATTCAATACTTTTTTTTAATTTTATTACAACAATTCAATAATAAGAAAAAAATAATTATTGAATTTCTAAACATATTATTTTAATATAGTTTTAAGGGCCTATGTATAGTTTATAAATAAATAAGGGGATTCAAATAATTTAAATTAGGGGCATAGGTATAATTAATCAATGTTTGAGATAAGCTGATTTTGATTATAAAAGTATGAATGTTACGGACAAAATGAAAAATCCAAAAGTTAGGTGTAAGGGTCTTTATAATTTATAAATAATTGGAGGGTTTCAAATAAATTATGGTAGGGGCTTAGGTATAATTAATGAATATTTAGAGGTGTTGGGTTTGATTAAATAATCGGAATTTGAGAAGGCAAAATTGTAAAAATTATGTAATAGCTTAAAGACACAAATACCCTTTATCTCTTTTATCCAATTTTTTGTTTTCTTGTAAAAAATGATAGAATTAGGAGGGCATTTTAGGCAATCGAAAATCAGGTTGATGACATTCTACTGTTCATTTGGAGGAACTATCATTATAGTGGTATAGATGTGGCACATGGGCCAGAACATATATCTAACATCCTCCGACTTGGCACATGGGCCACATCAAACTCTGGTAAAAAATCGCTCGTGCAAGTAAAACAACATAATGTAATCTCTAGCTTAGTCATGACACCATATCTCAATTCAAAATAGTTAATGCAAGATTCATGACGGTGAGCACTCAATAAGTGTTCCCTTTTATTTATTACCATGCAATTTCTTTTTTCTAAATAAGGTCTTTATATAGTAGAAAGCCTTTATGAATGAGCAATAAATTTGCTCACTCAGGTCAAATTTACTGTCTAAAAAACTATTTGTCAACCCTTAGCTTTATGTATACAAATAATCAATAATGGAAGATAGAAATATGATAACCACATGATGCAACGTACTATCTTAAAGTGTCACAAACACACATAGGGACATACACTAGAAATTGATGAGTCCCATATGTTCTATATGATCCTTATACAAGATGGGAGTCAATCCTTTACTCAGAGGATCAACTATCATCGTTCTAGTGTTGATGTGCTCAACAATTACTTGATTTACATGAACACAATATTTGACAACGAAGTACTTTATATCGATGTATTTACTCGCACTACCATTCTTATTATTGTTACCAAAGACATGCACCAGAGTTATCACAAAAGATTTCAATGGCCTAGATATAGAGTCAACAATTCCAAGTTTTGTGATGAAACTTCGTAACTATAAAGCATGGAATCCGCCCAACATGCTACAAACTCTGCCTCCATAGTTGAAGAAGCAGTCCAAGATTGTTTCACGCTTTTCCAAGAAATGGATCCTCCAGCTAGAAGAAAAACTTAACCTGATGTCAACCTCTAGTATCAAGGCAACTAGCAAAGTCTGAATCAGAATATCCAATCACCTCTACTTGTTCAGATCTCCTATAATTAAGCATGTAATTTTCCATGCCTTCAAGATAACGCATAACTTTCTTCGCATCTTGCTAATGTTCCTTGATTGGATTTTCTTGATATTTGTCTAACGTGCCAACTGCAAAGGCTATGTCTGTTCTGGTACATGCTAGAGTATGCATTAAATTTCCAACTGGAGATGCATAAGAAAATCTATTCATCTCTCTTCTTTATATGTCATTTTTCAGACGTTGACCTAGACTAAATTTGTCACTCTTAACCATGGACTGTAATTTTGTTTTTCGAGGTAATTTCAGTAATTTGATTTTAAGAAATATTTCCTAAAATATTTTGTGAAAATTTTCATTGTGTATAAAAAAACACGTAAAATTTTGGTTGTAATTTTGAAATTATCAATATAATTTAAGCATTTTAAACTCTTATATACTACATAAAGATTACCACAAAACTCATAATGTCATACAAACAATATATTGTATAAGAATCGCTTATATCAAAAAGTCTTAATACTAAACCAAGATTAAAATGGGTTAAAATGTAGGAAAATTGAGATTAGCCAAACGAAAGAAATAATATTTCAGGAAAAAAGAAATATTTCGTGAAATTTTGACATTTTTGAGAAATCGCATTCCTTATTCTTGACAATAGGTGCTACACTAGGTGTATAGTCTGTCATCCCAAATCGTTCTAAAATTTTGTTAATGTAGGCCTTTGAGACAATCCTAATACCCCTTGAGGTATGTCTCTATGAATCTTAATGTCATTGACATATGAGGCTTCACTCATGTCCTTCGTATCAAAGTTATCTGAAAGAAATTGTTTAACCTCATATAGCAACCCCAATTCACTACTAGCAAACAAGATGTCTTCCGCATATAAGAAAAAAAAAATTGCTCCCACTGATCTTGAGGTATATATATTGATACACGATATTTTCCTCAAAACCAAAAAAATTGCTCCCACAGATCTTGATGTATATATATGGATTTTTGTTGTCTGCAAGCTAGATGACTATTCTAATTTGAAGAAAATCCTTTAGGTTGTCTCATGTATACCTCTTCCTCCAAGTTACATCGAGGAATGTTGTTTTCACATCCATTTGATGTAGCTCTAGCTCAATCCTTTTGTTGAAACAAGTCTAGTGAGTAAATCAACTCATTCCTAGTGAGTGAATCCTTTGGCTACATGTCTAGCCTTATATCATTCAATGTTACCTAGAGAGTCTATTTTGGTCTTATAAACCCACTAATAGCCAATGGCTTTGACTCCATTAGGTAACTTTATTAGATCCCATACTTGGTTAGTAGCCATTGAGTTCATTTCTTCTTTGATGGAATTATACCATAATTTGGATTTTTTTCCACTCATTCCTTATTAAAATCTAATTGGATCATTCTTGATTCCTCTGTCATAGTCTGACTCTTGAAGGTACACAACATAATCAGAAGAAATTGTTGACTTCTTATTTCTTGAAAACCCCCATAATGGAATCTCAACATTTTCATTTTGAATTGTTGGATAATAGGTTCTATGACAATTGGTTATTTATTGAGTGGCAAATCTGGAGTTGGTTCTTCCTCCTATATGATATCTTGCTTCGACTATGTTTAAGGAATGACACTTTTTTTGTCTCGTTGGTCTAATTTTCTTTGTATAGTCCACACAAGTATTAAAACCAAAGAAATCATGAGTTGGTAAGACTTTCATTTAAGTTTCTCTATGGAGATATTTCCCAATATTTGATGCCACAATATGGAGGATGTTTCATTCACAACACCTTGTTTTATGACAATGCTATCATGTGTAGTCAAAAGGTTATAATAAAAAAAATGGTCTAAACAAAGTACATAAACCATCTTCAAGGATTCCATAAACAAATTATTAATGTTAAAAATTTTAAATTTTAAGTACAATTTCTATAAGAAAAATGGAGCTTATATTGTTTAGAGTGAGTAAAAATACCAGAAGAACTTGACTCAATATTATGGGAAGACTCCTCCGAATGGAATGGGGGTGACCTATCAGTTCTCGGTGGTCGTGGCGTCATACCTGAAAAATGCACAAAAAGTGAGCTAGTGCCATAACATAGTAATAATAATAATACATTATAACATTTGATAACTATTCAATTACCATAGTTCAAACATCAACTCTCTTATGTTCTTTTCCTCTCTTTTTTTGGTGTTATTTTCTGGCAATGGAATTGTTTCCATTGGCAAATTAGCTCTATCCATACAACATGATCAACATCATTACTTGGTGCACAAGTGATTGATGTATCCCTTGGTACTAGGGGTTGCAATGCATCTGTTTCATCGACAATTGCCTCGTCTTCATGTTCTGGCACGACATAAAATTCACGTGGTACAGCTTTTGTCACAACCAGCCATCCCGATCTTGCATTGTCTCTAACATAGAAAACTTGTTCACACTGGCTTGCTAAGACGAATGGTTCATTTGTTTGAAGTATTCGTTGGGAATTAACACTTACAAAACCATGTCTATCATTTTCAATACCTCGTCCAGGGCTGTGGATATCTCTCCAATCACACTTGAGCAAAACAACATGATTTCCTCCTAAATATTGCAATTCAACAACATCAATAATAACTCCATAATAATTCAATCTATCAACTCCATTATCTCCATTAACAACCACACCACTAGAGAGAGCGGCGATTTTACTGTTCATCCACAGTTCTTTCGATCTACTGTTTCTACAGTAGATTCGAGTTACTGTTTCCACGTTTTTTGCAGACTTCAATGAAGAGTTGTGTTATGATTGAGCAGGGATGAGTTCATCTACTTTGCATGTTGCGGGCCCCTCTCGTCTCCCTCATGAAGAGCTTGATAATAGGAGGGAGCAGGAAACAAGATCGATTGATACAACCTCGACTGGACAACTTGCTGATAAGATCCTAGCATCCCTTCCAGTTGATGTACAAACAGCGCTAGGCACGTTGAGAACTACCAATAAAGATGCATATTTACATTTTCTCAATGACCTAGCGCTGCATGGAACTTATGTGGCGGCTGATACTACCCTAGCTCGCAATGGACTGTCTAGGCCGCATAACAGTGATCCCAAGGGAGATGCAGGACTGCGGCGCCACACGGGAGGTGCTGTCGATGGGTCTCCTGATGTTGAAACTGCAATGGCTGCAGAACCTACTGTTGGATCTGCCAACACGGTTGTTCCTAAGGCCGATATGACCATTCTCAACGATGAATCACTTGGTAGTCAATCTCCAATGGATCACAGTGGACCACCATCCATGAATTGGGCTGAAAAACTGAAGCAAAACAGATTTTCTGGTTCTACAAAACTCCAGTATGTGCGACCTGATACTCTTAATGGGAAGACAGTGGTAAGAGTTAAAACTGCCGACTATGCAAAAAAAATTGAGGAGTGTGAGACACTTGTCTTAGGTAGATTTGTGGGGAAAAGGCTGGCTTACAGCTACGTAAAAGAATCGCTTAAGCGCGCTTGGGGAATCAATAATTTTGTGATGAACATTCATGGGGAGAAGAACTTTATATTCAGATTCAATGATGAAACTGACAGAAGGAAAGTGCTGGAAATTGGCCCTCTACACATTGCAAGTCGTTTGTTTATTATTCGCAAATGGTCTCCGACACTAGATGAGGATGAGGAGGTATTAACCTCGGTTCCCATCTGGATCACTCTCAAGAAGATCCCTCTGTTTCTATGGAATCCAGAAGGCATCCAGCAGATAGCAAGTGCTGTTGGGGTCCCGATCATGCTAGATAAGGCGACAGAAACCAAGTCTCGGTTGGCATTCGCCAGGGTATGTGTTGAAATTGACATGAATAGCCAATTCCTGGATTCCATTCCAGTCCTTGTAGATGAGGATCAGTTGCGAACAATTGCTGTTGAATATGCTTGGCGTCCCGTTAAATGCAATATATGCTCTGGCTTTGGTCACTCAAAGATGCAATGCCCAAAGAACAAGTCCGGGAACAAGCAGGTGACAAAGGTCTGGAAACCTGTTCGTAAAGGGCAGGAGCCTTCAAGCAACACTACTGATGGCTGGACTGTCGCACAAGGCAAGCACTCCTTCAAACCTAGTCGCCAAGCTAGTGACAACACGCATACGATTGCATCCAGAAGCACAGCTTTGGAAGTGCTACATGAACATGCAGATATTCAGAAAGAGAATGATACACAGCTAAGCCAGATTGTCCGGGATACGCAGCCTGGTTTGGGTGCGCCTATTGATCAGCACAAGGATGACAATGCAGACTCTTCTGGTGCAGAACCCAGTGCTGACTCAGAACTTTGTTTGACAACTCCTACGCAGCATAAGTTCCCTGCTGCAAAGCAGGCCTTGAATGGGGTAGTTGACATCGCACCAGTCCCAGTGCCAGCAGCGGATACAGAAGATACCCCATTAACAACTTTGATCAAGCTTAGAGAAAGAGTTACTCATATGGGAGTCAAGCAGCTCCCCGATTCTACTGTTAGTCATGTTTAAAGTCGGATGCTGGAATGTGCGGGGGTTGAATGACTCTCTTAAACAAAAAGAAGTACGTGAACTGGTGAAGACTAACAAGCTCCATATCGTGGGTTTACTTGAAACTAAAGTTGCAGATGTTAATACTCCTTCCATTCAACGAACTCTCCTTCGGGACTGGTCCTGGATAGATAATAGGGACTTAATCCAGGGAGGTAGAATATGGGTTGGTTGGAATCCTACACAGGTTACCATCATTACTATAGCTCGAACAGACCAAGCAATTACTATCCAGGCTAACTTTGTTAATGGTTTCACTTGCTTCTTGTCCTTCATTTATGGTAATAACTCCTATGTCATACGACGCACCCTATGGCAGGCAATAGAGGATCTTGCCGTAACAGTTAACTGTCCTTGGGCACTCCTAGGAGACTATAATGCAACCCTTCATTCACATGAAAGAATAGGAGGCTCAGACAACTACGTAGGGGGATCGCAAGAGTTTCTGGAATGTGTCACACGTACTGGTTTATATGATTGTCGTTATCGTGGTAACTTCTTCACATGGTGCAACAACCAAATGGGGCATGCTAGAGTCGCCTCCAAAATAGATAGAGTCTTGGTTAATGGCCTATGGCTGCAGGACGTTCCTGATGCAGAGACGGAGTTCTTGAACCCAGGTATATCAGATCACTCGCCTATGATTCTGTCACTTTATGATAATACGAATAGGGGCCCGATCCCATTTAAATTCTTTAATTACTGGGTTTATGAGCATCATTTCCTTACAACTGTTGAACAAGCTTGGAACATTCCAGTACATGGGAACCCGATGTATAGACTTGTGCACAAGCTTAAAAATGTAAAACACAGCCTTACTACTTGGCGGAAGAATGGGTTTAATAAAGCCAGTACAGCAGTTGAACATGCAAGACGTACCATGTTCTTGGCACAGCAAGCTCTCCGGTCCAGCTCCGCCACATCTACAACCATTCAGGAAGAGAGAATTGCTGTAAAAGCATATGCTACTGCTGCCAGGAATGAAGAATCTGAAGCTAAACAGCGTTCTCGTTCCATGGCCTTTACACTAGGGGACCACAATACTGCATACTTTCATGGTCTGATGAGGGAGCGTAGGACACAGAATAAAATATTGAGCATCTATAATGCTAATGGGACTAAATTAGAGGATCCTGCTGACATAGAGGCTGAATGTTTACAATATTTTGGTGGCGTGCTTGCCGGCCAGCATACTTCCCATTATGACCCAGCTATCCTTGATTCTATTACTTTTGAGAACTTAGTCACAGATGATATGAGTGAGGAACTTGTACAACCAGTTACCAGGAAGGAAATAGTGGAGACGCTTGCAGATATTGATTCTAATAAAGCTCCTGGGGCGGATGGCTTCTCCTCATTCTTCTTTAAAGCCACATGGCGAGTGGTGGGAGATGACTTTGTCAAGGCAGTCCTGAACTTTTTCAGGAGTTCTAAATTACTCGGTGAGGTAAATGCCACTGTAGTTGCTTTAGTTCCTAAAATTACTAATGCTTCTTACTTCAGTGACTACAGGCCTATAGCATGTTGCAATGTGTTGTACAAATGTATCACCAAGATCTTGACGTCCAGAATGAAAGATGCAGTCCAAAGAGTTGTGAGCACCTCTCAATCTGCGTTCATCAAAGGTCGCCACATCCAGGACAATATTATGTTGGTGCATGAGCTAGTCCGAAACTACCACAGAGATCATGGGCCTCCTCGGTGTGCAGCTAAGATCGATATTCGGAAGGCATATGATATGGTGAGGTGGGACTCTATCTTACATTTGTTAAAGATACTCAGATTCCCGGCACAATTCATCCGTTGGATTGAAGTATGCATCTCTACCCCGAAGTTCTCTATCAATCTTAACGGCTCTCCCAGAGGCTACATACATGCTACCCGAGGGGTCCGGCAAGGGTGCCCTTTGTCACCGTATCTTTTTGTTATGGTTATGGAGATTCTACATGTGCTATTGCGACAAAAAGTTCAGGAAGGTCAGTATAAAGTTCACTATAAGTGTAATGATCCACTGATAACCCATCTTGGGTTTGCTGATGACTTGATAGCCTTCTTTCATGGAGATAATAACTCTGCAAAGGCCCTAGCGGATGTCCTTCTCTTATTTAAGGAGTGTACAGGACTGGAAGTGAATACCCACAAGAGTACTCTCTTCTTAGCTGGTGTTCCTGATAATGAAAAGTCTCAGATTGCTTCTCACCTTCATTTCTCAGTTGGGACTCTTCCTATGAAGTATCTTGGGCTGCCTATGATCTCCTCAATTCTCTCGCACCACCAATGCAAACCTCTTATTGACAGACTCAGAAAGCGAATTAACTCCTGGAAGAATAGATTTCTATCATATGCAGGGCGGCTAGTCTTAATTAATTCGGTTCTCTCCAGCATGCATGTTTATTGGACTTCCTGTTATGGTCTACCAAAGAGAACCATTGCTAGTATTCAATCCATCCTTCGCAATTTCCTATGGTCGGGAGGAGATACTCCTTTGAAGAAGGCAAAGGTGAGCTGGGACACGATCTGTTATCCACAGGATGAAGGTGGTCTAGGTATACGTAGTGTTAGCACTGGTAATGAAGTAGCTTGTATGAAACACATTTGGAGTTTGATGTCTAAGCAAAACACGCTATGGGTCAATTGGGTATGGAAGCATCTTATCAAACAGAGAGATTTTTGGCTTATGTCTAAACCACAAGAGGCGTCCTGGTGCTGGCGAAAGATTCTTGATTGTCGAGATAAGGCAGCCGTATTTGTACAGCACCTAATTGGGAACGGGGGTACTACCTATTTCTGGAAGGATCCGTGGCACCCGCTTGGTATTCTCTTCAACCGATTCCCACAAACTTTTCTATATGACTCTACTCTGCATAAGAATGCTTTAGTGTCTGCTGTCATTAGCAATGAAGAATGGTGTGTTCCCCAACGACTCAGCATCCGTATCCCTGATATTGTATGTCGACTCACTGATATTGAGTTAAACACTAATCTAGAAGATGAAGTGACATGGACCGCAGGCAGTGATGGTCAATTCCAGTCCAAAGCAACTTATGAAGCAGCTCGAAAGCGTAAACCCAAAGTATTCTGGGCTCGTATTATCTGGTTTAAAGGTCACGTCCCCCGACATAGTTTTATTACTTGGCTCTTGACCAATGGAGCTCTTACTACAATGTCCAAACTGAAGCAATGGGGTAAATCATATCATGACCACTGCCCTTTATGTGGTTATGAGAGTGAAACAGAGTCGCACCTCTTCTTTTTGTGCACCTATTCTCGCTTGGTATGGCAAGCCATCCTCTATTACCTAAGTTATTCGAGACAAATTCAGAGCTGGGCAGAAGAGCTGCAGTGGTGTGTCCAAACATTCAGAGGTAATGGAACTGAAGTAATCATCAAAAAGGTTGCTCTAAATGCTACGGTGTATCACATATGGGCTGAGCGAAACCGACGTATACACCAGCAGAAATACAGAAATTCTGTTGAAGTTGTACGTAACATATATGAAGACATCCGAATCAAATTCAGTCTTGGTCAATGGAACATCACTGATACTGCTCAAAACAGGACGCTTATAGACAGGTTACGAATAGACACTACGTTCAGCACCTTGTCTCCGACTCTGTGTTACTGGCAACGTCCAAGATCAGGCTGGTTCAAACTTAACACTGATGGATCATTAAGAGGAGAGGACTCTTTGAATGCTTCAAAAGGAGGGTATGGAGCTATTATTCGGAATGACCAAGGCGATGTTATTGCAGCTTGCTCAGGTGATACAACTGGTCATTCAGTTATAAAACATGAACTGCAGGGAGTTCTTATGGGTCTGAAGCTTGCAAGGTTACATAATATACGTAAGATAGAGATTAGTACAGACTCCACCAATGTTCTTGCTTACCTATCCAACAATGATCCAGTCCCTTGGGACCTTAAGCACGTCGTATGGAGAATCCGGTACCAGCTGTCGATTCTAGAAGACTATGCATGCAAACATGATTATCGAGAGACAAACAGGGCTGCAGATTACCTGGCGGGATTGTATCCTAATACTATGTTTGTAGAATTTACTCCGAGCTCCTTTGCGGAGGATTTGAAAAAGATAGTGTATGAAGACAAAACTGGAAAGAAATATCTGAGAATGTAATCCTTCTTTTTTATTGTGGTTTGGGGATCCCAAATAACCCCTGCTCGCTTTCCAAAAAAAAAAAAAAAAAAAAAAAAAACCACACCACTATTTTGTGTTTTTAACCGAGCTTCCCGACTTTTCGTGTGGAACTTAAATCCATTGACAACATAACAACTCCATGACAATACTACTTTGTCAGGACCACGAGCTAATGGGCGCAACTGTTCGACTGATTCATCACTAGTTGTTCGACATAATTCAATCACCTATGCAATGAAAAGTACCAATTATGTTATGAAAAACATTCTTAGTATAATTGTTGACGATGAATTAGGTCTAAGTTCCTTACATGAGACTCAAACCACTTTGGGAATTGTCGACGATGAATAAGGTCTAAGTTCCTTGAATATGTATGTTTTAAGATTTCTCTATGTTCCCTGCAAATAAGTAACATATGTTAAATAATTTGGCGACTTAAAAACACACGAGTAGTATAAATAGTAATTTCTTACTCAATAAAAAGGTGTCACATCTTCACAATTTTGCAAGATGTACCAGTGTGCTTGGGTCCATTCTTCCATAGTTAACTCTTTTACAACTGATTTTCCCAAAGCACGTCCCTTTGTTGAAAATATAGAAAGTCCCGCTTGATGTTGGTCACTAGAGCCATCAAAGTTCCTAGGAACTTGATTAAACTTTGTTTCTATATCATGCAAGTACCTCCTTGAACAAAAATTCATACACTCTTCAAGAATGTAACCTTCAGCAATTGATCCCTCCAGTCGACTTTTGTTCCGGACATATGACTTCAAGGTGTGCAAGTACCTACATTTGGAATTATAAGTATAGTTCTCAAACATGGCCTTATTGTCCTGGGCCGAGCCCCAAGGCCTGTGCCTCTTGTGCTAGCGTGACTTGGGCTTTGGCACCTAACTTACAGACTGAACAACAATTTATGAATGGGTTCGCTTAGGACTGCGCTGAAACCATTTTCATGTTAGGGTTGGCCCATGCCACGTGTATGGTTGTGATCGTATGACTGATTAATGTCTCATCAGTATCTATTTTGGTCATTCATGTTGATTAATTTCAAGAACTGATCTTATTTGGCTCTTTTTTGTCTATTAGCATAGAGACACAAAACTCAGCCATCTAAATTTAGTTATGTAACAATCTCAATAAAATCATGTATACGGTGATCAAATATAAACATAATCCATGTGAATGATGCAAAAAAAAAGAAATTAATCAATTAAGCATCACAAAATGATTGTAGCAAGGCAATAGAAATCCTTAATTAGTCATAACTAGGGCTTAAGCCTAGCCCTAATTAAAATATTTAGTTACACATACTACAAGCAAAAGTATCATCAAATAAAATATTAGATGGATGAAAAAATAGGCAAACTTTTTGATGATCATAGTGCTTGATCAAAGGGCTAATCAATTGTTGTTATAGCTGTCCATAACAAATCAGCGACAACAACGCACATGACAACAACAACAACAACAATACACAATAGCAACAACAATGCACAGATCAGCAATAACAACTCAGCAACAGAACAACACAAAGACACACAAAACATCAACAACAACGCACTAAACAACAACAACAACAACAACAATACTACAACAAAACAACATCAGCAACAACTATGGGACATAGCAACGACACTGCGACGCGACAATTGCAACATTGATTAGCCCCTGCACTTCAGAATCGCCCCTTTTCACTGTCGTTTCTCTTATTTGTAACACAATAGAGCAATTCGCATCAACATAAGAGTAGGCTACTATGTTCTTCTCCTTCGCAGCATCAGGTGATGCATCAACTTTCTTTCTCTATCTGTAATGCAGAGTAACCTTCTTCTCAAATACAACAGCTAACACAACAGCTTCCTTTTTCTCAACCAACCTATTTCAGCAACATATGCTCTCTTCTATATTTAACATGCAACGACTAGCTACTCTCCTTTTTTCTCTTTATTGCCATTTGTTTCCTAATGGGTTTTGATCTAAAACCCCTTCATAAAACGACCGAGCCTCCATATTTAACAACCAGGCCTGGCTTAATCAATATTTCAGGTCTTCGTGTGATATTACTTCATTCTTTTCTCCTTAGCATACTATTGAAATACATGCCAACATCAAAATGTACATCATGTAGCTAACTCAAAAATTATCTTAAAGATACTTGAATTAAACACATAATTTAACAATTAAACTTAGAAAATTATGTTTAGAGTGCACTTTTATGCACTCATCACACACCCAACCAGCTTATAGCTAGTCTCCAGAAATTCAAGCAATTCAAACTTAACTTAGAAAAATAAAAACTCAAGACAAAAAAACAATGGAATCAAAACTCCTTTCTATAAAACTTTCGTTGGCACTTTCGATTGCATTTAATGAATGCAACAAGCCTTTAAACCACTAGGTGTCCCTAGTGGACGAGTTATAGTCTCATGAGGGTTTACTAGAGTGGTAGCCACAAACAATGTGGTATTTTCAAAAATTATCTCAGTCTTGACTTCCAATTCAACAAGTACCACAAATTATCAATGAGAGTAAAGTACCACAAAAAAAAATATATGGTTTTGATTCATTAGTAATCTAAAAATAATGAACTCCATCTTGAAATTTTTTTTAAGAACTCAAACATAGGTTGCTTCACTTATAAATGACTAGTGAGAAGCCACAAGTCCCCTTAACCACGAAGCTACAAAAGCAATTCCTATATACATGACTTACTGCCTCAAAATTCATTGCAATTTCCATTTGATGAAACAACCAAGGCAATGGATACTAATATAAACTAAGATTTTTTTTAAGGATGTATGTGTGGACTGTGTAATGTTTAGCTCCCTTAAGTTTTCTAATTAACCCATTTATCGAGTTTTAGACCAATGACTCTCAAATCAGATGGCTTTAGGCCATTAGGTATAAAAACGCCCCTACGAATTTATTAACTTGAGTCCAAAAGACTGTGAAGCTAAACTAGCCACAACTCAACTTCAACATCTTCAACACCTAGATTAAAAGGCGAAAAGTTTAGCTCCCTTAAGTTTTCTAATTGGCCCAAGTATCAACCTTTAGACATGATTCCCAAACCAGGTGGCTTTAGGGCATTAGGTGAAGAAACACCCCTACGGGTTTACTAACTCAAGTAAAAAAAAAACTATGAAGCTAAACTAATTTATGTATACATTAACACCATGTCGAGGTTAGTCATCCAACAAATCAACCAATTGAACCTAAGATATAAGCATGCATATTTGGCTTCACTTTTTCATACTCCACACTATATCCTACTGTGCTTGTGCTAAATTAAAAGTGCAACAAGTGAAGTACCCACTAACCAAAAAAAAAGTAGTACAAATTAAGATTTCCTAGACATATGATCAAGTGTTCACCATTTTAAAGTCACTAATGAACTTTGAATCAAAACTAAAGTTCAACAATACTCTAAAAACAACTTAATCCGTTATTGAGTTCAACATAACCATGTCAAGACGTCATTGCAAATTATTATTATTATTATTATTATTATTATTATTATTATTATTATTATTATTATTATTATTATTATTATTATTATTATTATTATTATTATTATTATTATTATTATCAATATTATTATTATTATTATTATTATTATTATTATTATTATTATTATTATTATTATTATTATCATTATTATTATTATTAATTTTTTTAGTTTTTATATTTTTGATTTCATTTCTGCCAACAACTAATCACAACATAAACACAAGAAAAACAACCTTTCTATTCCCCCACCTAAATCTAACATTGTCCTCAATGTTAAATCAATATGTTGTAATGATGAGGGGAAGAAATAAAATGATCTAACAGGCTAACAAAACAAAATATAGAAATAATAAAAAGTAAGCAAGAGAGGGACTTAGCTGGATTTCTATAACTCGTGAGCGTTTTAGCATAAAATTCTTCTAAATTTTTTGGGTTACCTCCCAAGTAGTGCTAAGTTTATAGTCTTCAGCCAGATTGTGTGACTCTCATGCCATATACTGGACGAAGTGGAGAGTCAAGACCTCATCTCTAGGTTCAAAGTGCATCTCAATGTAAGGCTTCACTCTATGTCCATTCACCTTGAATGTTAGATTTTTCTCTTTGCTATGAACATCCACGACTCCATGAGGGAAAACATTGGTCACAACATAAGGACCGTACCACCTAGACTTGAGCTTCTTAGGAAAAAGTCTCAATTTTGAATTATCGACCAACACCTTATGTCCCACTTGAAAATCCTTCCTGACAAGGTGCTTATCATGATATCCCTTGGTTCTTTCCTTATATAGTTTGGCATTCTCGTAGGCATCATACCTCAATTCCTCTAACTCATTCAGCTGCAGCTTCCTCTTGTCACCCGCCTATTTCATGTCAAAGTTGAATTTCTTGATGGCCTAGTAGGCTCTATGTTCCAACTCTACCAGCAGGTGACATGCCTTTGCAAAAACCACCCGATATGGAGACATGCCAATAGGGGTCTTGTAAGCAGACATATAGGCTGACAATGTATCATTCAAGCATAGCGACCAATCTTTTCGTAGAGTATTCATTGTCTTTTCTTGGATTTTTTTTTATCTCTATGTTGCTTATCTCCACCTAACCACTGGTTTAGGATGATATCGAGTGCCAACATTTTGTGTGACCCCATATTTTTTCATCAAGGAAGTAAAAAGCTTGTCATTGTAGTGGTTGTCTCAATCAATTATTATCGCCCTTGGTATCCCAAAATGAATAAAAATGTTATCATGAAAAAACTTCACAACAACTTTGTGATCATTAGTGTTTAAGGAGAATCCACACCCACGAGAATAAATATAAGTAACCAAATGAGTTAGGAAATAAACCCATGAAGTCAATACCCCACGCATCAAAGAGCTCCACCACTGGAATGTTTTGCAGTGGCATCTGATTTCTGGAAGAGATGTTTCTTGTCTGCTGGCATCTATCACAAGATCTGCAAAAATGAAAAGGCATATTTAAACACACCATGCCAATAGAAACCTGATTGGAATACCTTCAGTGTTGTTCTCTTGGCTCCAAAGTGCCCTCCACATGAAAATTGATGACAATGGCGTAAGATACTGATATGATCCTCCTCTAGAACACACCTTCGAATGATCTGGTTAGGACAAAATTTGAACAAGTATGGCTTGTCCCAACGGTAATACCTTGGCATTGACATCAACCTCTATTTTCCTGGCTTGAATCCTAGGAGGAAAAACCTTAGTAGTTATATAATTAACAAGATCTGCATACCAAGAAAGTTATACCTCTACTATGAATAAGTTACTAATATGGGAATGTTTCACACAAGGGAAGCTCATTTCCTTCTTCATCATGAATTAGCCTGGATAAGTGAGCTGCCACCACATTATCACTGCCCTTATTGTCCTTAATCTCAAGATCAAATTATTGTTTACAATAGTACCCATCTGATCAATCTAAGCTTAACATATTTCTAGGCAAACAAATATCTCAAAGCAGCATGGTCAATGAGTACAATAACTTTAGAACCAATCAAGTATGATCGAAATTTTTCTAAACCAAATATGACAGCTAACGAATTGCTTTCAGTAATACAATAATTAAGTTAAGTATCATTTAAAGTTTAAGCATAATAGATAGCATGAGGTATCTTAACAACTCTCTAACCTAGAACTGCACTTAAAGCAAAATCACTGGTGTCGTACATGATCTCGAATGGAAGGTTCCAATTAGGTGCCATCATAATTTGTGCAAACGTGAGTAACCTTTTCAAATTGGATAAGACAATCATGCACTTTTTTGTCCATACAAATTCACATCCTTAGAAACACACAAAAGTTTGGAAATCTTGGAAAAGTTTTTTTTTATGAATCTTTTGTAGAAACGTGCATGCTCTAATAAGTTTCTCACCCCTTAATGTTGATATATCTAGATGGGATGTGTAAAATATGCATTTTCAATCATCATATACTATCTCTGCAAAAAAAAAAAAAATCATTTCCTTTTATCTGTGCAAATTTGTTTTTCTCATATCTTTCATGATTTCTAAAACCTGCAACCTCAGCAATAGGAGGCCAAAATGGGACATGTGTCCTAGAGATCCTTCACGTTTTTCATGATTCCAAAGGTAAGTGCTATTTTTATTACTCCTTGAACAACCTCCCTGCCCCATTCCTTAATTTTATTATTTAATTAATATAAAGTGTGTCTTGGATGGATTAACTCTTTCTTTGGGACCCACAAGTGTTTAAAAGATGCTAATGAAATGCATTATTCATTCATACTGAGTGAGATTCAAATACTTAAATTTGACGAGCCATCATCCTTCCAGTGACGCTCGTTCATGCCACATCATTTTACAAAGAGTCCATTGGAGCAAAATTAAACCAAACTCGTTATTTTGATGTCAAGTGGGCTTAAGCAACCTCCAATTGTGGTTGTTCGAGATGCTCATAGAAGAGAATGTTATTCTAGTTTTGGGAGTCATATGCAAATACTCTAAGAAAAATCACATGTTAGGGAATTGAATGCAAAGTTAAGAGGTTTGTCTGATAGAGGTGAAAATAAGGGTGACTAGCAAGTTTTATACCCTTTTTTATTCTTTTTTTTCTTGGCAATTGGACATGCAATAGTTGCTGGGAAAACTCTTGAAGCAGTTTTAAACTAGAGCAAAGCTAGTGGATGGATGCATAGATTTCGAAAACCTCGTGATGCATTGCCAAGTCCCTGAAGGAAATTCATCAAAGGCACCACTTGCAGTACTCAGTTTAAGGATTTTAGTGCTAGTACTATCAAAACGTTCAAGCTTAGTTATGTTTTTAATAGTATACAACATGTACTTAAAACTTGCCTCCAGTTCAAGGATTTTGTTGCTAGTACTGTTAAAATGTTCTAGCTTAGAGCATCCATCATGGATAGCGCAAATCAAAGTTTGCTATCCCAAACCCCCACTGTGAATGGGTTATATTTGATATTCCAACGCCAAATAACAACATAAAATAGAAAACCACACCCAGATAGCAAAACATTTGTTATTTCAAGAAAACATTTAAAAATAAGAGTGGATGTAGATTGGCTTAAAAGCAAGGAATTTGATTTCTTGAAAGAAAAAAAAAATCGAAATTTCACGAAATATTTCTTTTTTCGAGTTACCAATTTTTATTCCAAATCCGAAATATTTCACGATTTATCAAGATTTTTTTTTTAATGTTTTTCTATACAACGAAATATTTCACGATATATTTCTTAAAATCAACTTACCGAAATTACCTCGTTAAACGAAATCAAGATCCTTGCTTGAAAGAGACTTAGCCAAAGGAAATTTTCTCAGCAAGTAAATTTTTGGTTGACTCAGGGAACATTTACTTGGCACAAGTAAAATTTCCCGACAAAGAGATTTTGTAAAAGACAAAAAAATAGCATTCCTCGGAGTAGTATTGACTTGGCCCAAGGAAATATTACTTAGTTTATTACATGACACTCACATTTGATGTTTCTCCCTAGTGGGGACCCTCTTGATTTGCTATTTCAGTCTTCTACGTTTGCTATTCTTTGGGTTAAATTTGCTATACCCATAGCATGGATGCTCTTAGGCCATGTTTGGTTAATGGAATGTGAATGGAAATAGAAATATTACTATGTTTTGTTACTCGATGGAATGGAATGAGAATGAGAATGAGAATGAGTATGATTTATGTCTTTACCATTATGCCCTCAATTATCAACATGGATTTTGGATTATGGTGGGTAAGGGGCATCTATGTTGGGTAAGGAGGGCAAATAAGATAAATTGAGTGTTGACCATTACAATGGGCATTTATAAGATTTTGAAAAGGAATGCCCATTACAATGAAATTTGTAATGGTCATTCTCATTACGCTATTTTTATACCCAACCAAACATAGGAAAGGCTTAAACCATTGTAATGATCTCAGTACCATTACACTGGACAAACCCATTCCATTGAGTAACCAAACACGCCCTTAATTATGTTTGTAATCGTGTACAACAAATAGTTAAAACTTGGCTTCACGATATGTCAACCGAAGGACGATATGTTTCCTAATTGGGCCATTATGGTGGGTGGTCCCTCATAATGACCCTTGTTTGTTTTTCCAGGCGGGTGGTACGAAGCAAATATCAGGAAAATTTCCCACAAAATTGAACCGTGGAGCTACTCAGGGGAACCCGTGGGTGCACATAGAAGCTCTCATTGAAAACCATCATCTTATTAGGGTTTCAAGTGCAATCCATCTCTGTTACAAACAAACGAATCGGCGTGCCAAGGGTGGTTCTTCAATACTTTGCTTTCTTCTTCTTCTATTTGATGATGATGATGATGATGATGAAACGGCGGTATGGTTCAAGAATCTCATCATTTGAGTTAGAAGCTCTTACAAATATTGTCTCCGAAGCTAAAATTCGCTGCTCCCCCGTGTTTTCTTTGTATAATGGATGCACATTGAAGTCAGTTCATTGAATTCAGTCTACACCTCCATATCATTACCACATAAAATAATTGTGAGTAATTTTCTATTTTTATCGTTTATATTTCATTTGTTGGATTTAATAGTACTAGAAATCTTGTGATCCAATGTTACTGTGCCTTTTTGTAATTGTTATATGCAACTAATATATACTTGATTTGTAACACTCTCGCTTTTGACTTGACGAGGAAGTGGAGCGTTGTTCACACAACATGTGTGGTTGAAAGGCAGAGGAAGAGGCTGGACTTGATCACTAATAGGGTCTTGCATGCATTAGTTTCATTCTTATGTACTCTCTCTTCTTTTCAAAATCTAAGGTAAGGGTTAGGGTTAGAATTTCGTCAATCAAAAACAAACCCATGAAGAGAGGAAGAAAATGGAGCAACAACTAATAGGACAGATCTGAAGTTGAATTGATGAGATTGGAGAGATTAGATGATTTAACCTCTCCTAACCGACCCAACTTCTTTGGTGATGTCTCACTAAATGAAGAATAAAGAACAGGAAAAATCCGAACATAGAAGAAGATGAAGAAAATTTTTAAAAGAGAGAAGATATTACTTGATCTAGACGAACGCCGGAGAGGGGAATTTGAAGCCATGGAGATTCGAGAATGAAAGGCTTGGCCACTTGGTGGAGATGTGCTGATTGGAGTGGAGGTGGAGAGGGTTGTCCTCAGTTTGTTAGTGTTTTTTCCCCTAGAGTCTTTCTGACGTGTATGCACGACACCTCTTTCTGCCCCATCAACTTTGAGAGGCATTAACTTAAACTCTTCAAAAAATCACACCAAGAATTTGTTTGAATCGCCACTTTAGGACCATCCACTTTTTAGACATTTTCAAACCTTCTAAGAGATCCAAAGCCGCTGCCCTGTTATTAGTTTGACCCACGATGGAACACATTGTTTAGACAAC
The DNA here is from genome assembly GCA_963556465.1 of Berberis vulgaris. NCBI lineage: Eukaryota > Viridiplantae > Streptophyta > Magnoliopsida > Ranunculales > Berberidaceae > Berberis > Berberis vulgaris. The sequence goes on along the minus strand of OY747124.1, from coordinate 72,738,921 downwards.
CACCCGTATCATCTCTGACAATGATGCCAGCTGTATCTATGCTAAGTGGCTATTCATATTTTGATGAACACCAATGTTCGTGGTGTACTCCACAACCCAATTGTGGGGGAGGGGGGGCAGAGATAGAAAGGCTCGTTAATACTTGAATATGGACCAGTCCAAGCATTTTCTCCATAATGGACAATTAGAGTCAAAATACTGGATATGAGCTTAAAGCAACAACTGAGTTTGATGATCATTGAGAAGCCTTTGTATTTTCCTGAAATTTTACTGGTGTGAACTATAATGAAGCAAATTACTGTATTTTGCATCTTGCATTTTCACATCAAAATTGCATTCTACTAAAAAATGTCATTACAGTGATCCATTGCTAAGTTATTTGTAACTAATTCTCTTCTTATGTTCGGATATGACAAACAACAGTGCCTGATACACATCAAAATTGCATTCTATTAAAAAATGTCATTACGGTGATCTATTGCTAAGGTATTTGTAACTAATTCTCTTCTTATGTTCAGATATGACAAACAACAGTGCCAGAGGCAGAGACGAGAAAGCCGCCAAAGAGAAGCACGATTATAATAAACTCGCACAATGTTTTAAAATGCGTTTGGGGCGTCCGAGTCGACTCAGGGCGCCAAAAAAAGCCTCTAAACGTACGAGTCATGCTGCCCTTTCAACGCGTTCGCCTCTCTGTTTCGACTCGAACGAGTTGAAGTGTATAATTCGACTCGGAAGGGGGCTCACGCTTCAATAAATATAGTTTATCACATCTGTTTCAAATCTTGAAACAAATCCAACGGCTGAGATTTTGATCTAAAACAAAACCTAACTCGACTCTTTTCTTCAGCCGTTTCATTTGCAGACAGAGAAAAGGAAGAACTGAAGAAGAAGAAAAAAAAAAAAGGAAGAAGAGGAGAAGAAAAGAAAATTGAAGCGATCGACCATCAAAGAAGAGAAGACGGTCGAACACTTTTGTTGAACCAACTACCAAGCTCACGGAACATGGGAGACAATTTCTGTCTTCATTCGAACACTACCAAGCTCTGTTTTTGTGATTGTGATTGTAAGTAATATTTCTTCTTCTTCTTCTAATTATATTTCTTCTTTTTCTAAGTACACTTCTTATTCTTCGAAATCTGTATTTTGGGTTTGGGTATGGTTGAAAATGTAATTACTTTTGTTATCATCATTTGTTGGAGCTGCAGTCTTCTTTGATATCTAGCACTCAATTTTTAACATGAAGATTTGAGTTTTTGGGTATGGTTGGGTAAACTCTTTGGTAATGCTCGATTAGAGTTTTTGTCAAATTTCATATGCATGTTTTGAATGTTGAATTTGTAACTGTATGTTAGAGCTGTTCATCTATTAAATTTTGTAACTATCAATGTTGATTGACTACAACATTGAAATAACACTACAACATTGAAATAACATCATCATGCAGAACATTGCTTTAATTATGACTTTGAGGGGTTTTCCATTAATCTGCCGCAAGATATTGCCAATAATTTGAGGAAGCAAGAAAAAGTCTTGAATAAGAGTCATAAGACCAACATATTCCTCTAGCTCAATGTTTTGCATGGTCATTCATCAGATAGGACCATGCAGAACATTGCCTTAGTTATGGCTTTGAAGGACATTGAAGTTCCTTATGACTTTGAAGTTATGATGCAAATGTTTCTGAGAAACTAAACTAGAACTGGAATTTTCTCTAGCAGATCATGCAGAACATTTGAGATTATGCATCTCAACCCAATGAAAAACTTTAATTGTATTGTTTAGCTTTGATGTTAATTAATTTTTTTCTAGCAGACCATGATTATGTTAATTAATTTTGCTTTGATGCTATATTGTAATATGTTTCATTTTCACTGATGTGAGTATGTGACATCTTTGTTTATTTCATTTTTGTATTTGTAGATGGCACCGCGTAAGACTACGAGCATTAGTGATGGAAGGGACCCATTTTGGCAATATGGCGAAAGTGTCGCAAGTCCTAACGGGATCAAATACGCGAAATGCAAGTTTTGTAGTCAAGTAATCAAAGGGGGAGTGTTTAGATTGAATAATCACTTTACAAATACGCGTAAGAATGCACGACTTTGTCCTGAAGTACCGAATGAAGTCTACCGAGAAGCGAAGGCTTCACTAGAGGGTAGTGAAAAATATAAGGTAATGAAAAGACAAGACACCGAGTTTCTAATTAACAGAGGTTCATACTATCAAGGAAATGTGAATGAAGATGTAGCTTTCGATCCCAGTGTGAGTGTCACCGGTCCTAGTGGTTGTGGATCCAATCAATGTTCTGATGGCATAGTGAGGGGCCAATGGATAGGTTTATAGTGGGTACTAATAATGACATGGATCCAGGTAGAGCTACACAAGAAATGAAACCACAACCAGTTAATGCAAAAGAGTATAGTAACCAAGTTTGTCTAAACATTGGGCGTTTCTTTATTAAGAATGACATTTCTTTCAATGTTGCGATTAGTAATTCCTTTACCAGCATGCTTTTATCGGTTTCGAAATATGCAACTCACAACAATGGACATTGTGTGAAACCACCATCAGCCCTTGAGTTAAGTACTTGGATTCTAAAGGAGGAAGTGAAGTCAACTAATCTGATAGTTGATATAAAAAAATGGCCTCATATCGGAGTTACAATCACGTGTGATGGTTGGAACGACATGAGGGGTCGCCAACTCATCAATTTTCTAGTAAATAATCCTGAAGGAACTCCTTAAGAGTGTGGATGCCTTAGATATTGTAAATGATGCAAATGCGTTGTTTAAGCTTCTTGATGGTGTTGTTGAGGAGGTGAGAAATAATGTGGTACAAATTATCACTAATAATGCTGCTACTACAAAATTGCTGGAAAGAAGTTAGTAAGAAAAAACATTTGTATTGGACACCATGTGGAGCACATTATATAGATTTGATGCTTGGAGACTTGTTTAGCTTGCCTACACTTGCCAATGGCTGTTGCAAAGCTAAGAAAGTTAGCAATTACATATATAACCATAGTTAGGTACTTTCTATGATGAGGAGTTTCACGGGAAGAGATTTGGTTCATCCGGCTATGATGAGGAGTTTCACGGGAAGAGATTTGGTTCATCCGGCACCTACTAGGTAAATCAATGTATACTTTTTAGGTATTTTATATTACTTTAAAATGTTAACAATACTTATATATTCATTTACGACCTTTAATTGTAGGTTTGGCACGAGATGCTCGACTCTTGAAAGCATTAAAAAGAATAAACAAAAGTTGGAGGAAATGTTTGCATCCAACAAGTAGACAAGGAGTCAGTATCCTAAGCAAGCTGAAGGAAAGGCCATAAGAAAAATAATATTGAGGGACAACAATTTTTGGCCTGGTGTCTCCTACTCCTTGAAGGCTACAGAGCCTTTACTCCATGTGTTGAGAATAGTAGATTCAGAGAACACTCCTGCTATGGGTTTCTTGTATAATGCAATGGAAAAAGCAAAAGAGGAGATTGCATCTAGCTTTGACAATGAATTGGCCAAGTACAAGGAAATATGGGATATCAAGGATAAGAGGTGGGATATCCAACTGCATAGGGACCTTCATGCTGCAGCTTATTATCTCAACCCGCAAATGGAGTTTGAGCGAAAGACATCCAATTTTGATTTTAAGCAAATGACTTTACAATTGCATAGATAGGATGCTTCCAAATGTAACAAGGCAGATGTGCACATCTTCAAATGGATATGTTTGTAGAGAAAAAAAGATAATTTGGTAGGCAGGAAGCAGACCTGACAAGGCATAGGCGTAATTCGGTTAAACTTGGGTAGTTGTGTGTTTATGTTATATTTATTTTGAAGATTATTTTTCTTGCTCAATAAATATGTTTATTTTGAACGTTATACTTACATGTAGTTGGTGGACAAGTTATGGAGATGTTACACCTAACTTAACACAATTTGCCATTAAAGTGTTAAGCCTTGTTCATCATCATGTGAGCGGAACTGGTCAACCTTTAACCATGTAAGTAATTTATTGTGTTAATAACTAGTTATTTGCATTTCAATTTATAGGTTGTTACATTTTTTGTAGGTGCATACGAAGAAAAAAAACAAATTAGCTGCAACAAAGCTTAATGCCTTGGTGTATGTCATGTACAACAAAAGGTTGAGAGCTAAAAAGTTTATGTTTAGGGGATCAAGCGAAGCTGAAGATACACCATTTCCAATAGATTTGGATGCGGTAGATAGTGACAATGAATGGCTAGTGGAGTCTAATACTGAAGCTGAACCCCCTACTCAAACTGCAGATGATGGAAATGGTGTAGGAAACCCACCCCAAGTGCTAGTGCCAATGGTTTCAAACCCTTGTCCTGAAGCTCAATGGCATCAAAATATTGATGAAACTGATGTTAATGCTATTGTGTTTGATGGGAACGAAGGAGGTGAGAATGATGGAAGTAGAAAAAGGAAGAACTCAAAGGAGAAGTCTACCCCCACTCAAGCTCGAGGCGTACCTATTGGTATTGGAAAAAAAACAAGTGAATACACATAGAAGTTCAACTAGTGGAAAAGGTAAATGATTATTAAATGTAAATAGTTATTGCTTTAATTTAATTTTAATTGTAATATGCTAAAAACTGATGTTCCACACTCACTCTAAATGGCGTAGGTAAATCTCCGATGCACTTGAGGAATGAAGAGGAAGAAGAAGATTGGATGGAACATGAATTTGAGACAAACGAGGGAGATGATGTGGTGGATAGTGATGATGATGATATTGATGAGGATGGGGACGACTAGGAGTTTGTTAATCATTAGCTTGTTAATTTACTTTGTTAACTTAGGTTTTGAAACTTTGATTTTGTAAGCAAACTAATTGAATTTGCTCGGTTGCTTCTGTTTTATTGGCTGATCTTGGCTACAAGTTTGTGCCAGATTTTAAGTTTGTTTGAACTTCAAATTTGCTGTCAGATGCTGTTCTTATTGTGATCAAAACATTTGATGCTGTTCTTATTGTGATCAGAACATTCTGTGTCAGATGCTGTTCTTATTGTTCAAGTTTGTGTCAATGCTGTTCTTATTGGCTGTAAGCTTGTTAATTTATTGTGTTAGATGCTGTTCTTATTGTTAAAGTTTGGATTTCAAATTGCTGTTCTTATTGTGATAATAAGAGACTGCTGCTCTTATTTGCACAATATAGTTATGCAAAATAATAAAGGTAGATGGTGAGAGCTAAAATTGTCTAATTTCTAGATTTTGTGCAAAACATGCAAACCTCATCCAGGGGTTTTGTTTGTTAGTGTTTTATGAAGTTCTACTAGTGACAGAGATATGTTTGTTTTTGTTCAATTAGCATATATATTATTGCAAGGAAGAAAGGTTTATTTGTTGTGTTTAGTTTTCAACATAGTTGCAAGGTAGGTTGATTTAAATTTTTGTCTTTTCACTCCTTATAATATCATTGTTGTTTTAGAAGCTATGTGTAATGCAATATTTTGGTACTTGGAAGAGAAAAAACCATGGGAAATGATGATGACCAATTTGTTGAGTCAAATACAGGATAAAGCAAAAAAGAGTTAAATAGAAGATGCATGTTTGATTTTGAATATCTGATTCAATGTATATGAAAACATGCTAATTGGGGTTATCAGCTTTTACCTAAGAATGAATATGTTGCCTTTGCTGAAATTGTATTTGATGATACATAAAAAGGGTCACACTCTTGCGTCGAACACGTGTTATTATGATCTCGATAAATTACGGGCTCAAGAATCGGCTCAACATAGATCTAGACCTAGTGGATCTAAGAGTCCGACCAAACGGACCCAGACTCCTATAGCAAGCTAAGCCCACACGTCTCAGAACAATCCTCAATACTCATAAGTCCTCTTTAGGCAAGTATCTCGAGGATCACCTTCGGACGACCAACTATAGCTGCTATCTACTTTCAACTAGGAAGCAAACACCAGAGTATCTTTCACACAGGAAACTTCCTTTTACGGATTGCTCTTAATTTGGAAACTATCTCCCACGTATCTAGGAGTGCAGAGCTAACAGAGAATTTGTCTCTTTCAGCACGACTCTTAATTAAAGAGGGATTTTCACGAATATCTTTTCCCTAAATTATGCCTAGGATGACCTGGTTAAACCAGGACTCCTTGCACTATAAATAAGACATGAGATTGGTAAGCTAAGGTACGCTACAAAATCTCTGTTACAACATTACACTTTTCTCGGATCCCTGTCTGATTTTAGCATCAGAGTGCCATCGGTCACCCCACGGTGGTCTCTGACTCATTTGCGATACATGTTCAGGACAACAAGAATAGGGTCAAAGCAAGGAGCGAAAACTAACTGCATCAGTTTAGCGCCGTCCGTGGGGACGACATAGTTCTTAACTTTACACTAAGCGTCTCTCCTACCAAATCCCAGAAAGATGGTGACAACTAGGTCACGCAACAACGAACTAGGGGACACGTCCAACGCTCCGTCTATCTCTATACCAGTTCCTGCCTTGCACGGGCAACCTACTCACGCCCCTGCACCAACGGCGGCAACGACAAACCCGAGAATTGAAGTGCTGGCATCTCAAATATAGCAGGTTATCAAGGCGGTGGAGAAACTCACACGACAGAATCCACCCGCTGTTAATGGAGACCAGAAACAACACGGACCTCCACCTTTAGTGGACGATGAGGAGCAAGCACGGGAGAGCCTAGTTCCCATTGGACTAAGGGAGGTTGTGCGACTGACGCTGATCCAGCCGCCAGGACAGAGGCTCAGTCTCTGGAACCTTCTCCGTAGAAGAGCACACGACCCGAACGTACTATACTGCCTCTCCATCCCCTTTGTGGACCGGATCATGAGTGAAACACTTTCGAGAAAGTTCACTCCCCCGATCCTTTCGATCATATACGCCATTACCAACACGTAATGGCGCTCAAGGAAGGATTTGAATCCGTCATGTGCAAAACATTTCCCACCAGTCTTAAAGGCCCTGCATTGACGTGGTTCCACAGCCTTCCATTGAAGTCAATTGACTCTTTCAAAACATTGACGAAGGAATTCTTGACACGTTTGGTCAGAAGCCAACGTTTTAAAAAAGATCTGCATTACATACTCTCTCTAAGGCAGAGGTCCGGTGAGACGCTCCGAGAGTATGTCACACGCTTCAACAACGAGCTTACCCTCATCGACGGGCGCAACGATGATACAGCTATGACGACGTTCACTGCGGGCCTCAAAAAGGTAAAACTTTTCGAGGACTTCACCTTGGAGCCCTCTCTGGACATAGCAGAGCTCCTCAAGAGCGTCCAGAGACACATCAGCCTGGAGGAGTCAAGGACTACTAAGAGGGAGACCGAAGGCAATAGGAAGCCCTCAGCTTCTAAGAACAAGAAGAAGGGAAAGAAACACGAGGATGAGGAGCGGAACAAGAGGAAACACACTTACAACAAACTGGATCATGATCATCCCAGGCCAGAGAAGTCATCCAACTACATCGGATCCAAAGCCGTGACACCCCTGAATGCTAGTCTGTCGGATGTACTCAACTCAATGAAAAATTGGGAGGAATTGAAATGCCCCCCTAAGACATGCAGAGACCCTGTCGGAAGGGACAACGGCAAGTACTGTGCGTACCACAAGGAAGGCGGCCACAACACCAATGACTGCAAAAGTCTGAGGTATGATGTAGAGCACTGGATCCACAAGGGAAAATTGAAAGACTTCCTGAAGTCTGAGAAACAGTCAGAACAGACCACGGATAGGGGGAGTCAGTCAAAGAGGCAGAGAATGAGACTCTTGGGATAATATATGTTCTTAATGGAATCAGACTGAATGAAAACCAGTCGCATAGGTCCCGTAAGCGGATTCTGCTGGATATGCAGACACAACCCGCGGATGAAGACAGACGCCTTTGCTATTCGAAAATTCAGAACTCCATTCCCACTTTGACTTTCACGGACAATGACCTCGATGGAGTCCGAGCACCACACAACGACGCATTGATCATCTCCGTTTCCATCACAAAGTGGGAAGTGAAGAAAACTCTCTTTGACACAGGAAGCTCGCTCAACGTTCTATTCTATAATATTTTCCTCAGCATGGACCTCAAGGAGGAAAACCTAGTGCCATCAGAGCACCCGCTGATCAGATTCAGCGGGGAGAAATATTTTCCCATCAGAAAGATAAGATTAGCCACGATAGTTGGAGAACAACGGCTAAAGAAGGTCATATTTCTGAACTTCATGGTGGTAGACGCACCGTCATCCTACAACCTCATCCTGGGAAGACCGTGACTACACCAAATGGAAGCAGTGGTCTTCACCCTTCACCAATGTGTTAAGTATACTGCTAACAACTTAGAATGGACAATACATGGAGACCAACCTATGGCACGAGGCTGCCACTACGTCGCACTAAAACAGATAGAGTGCTTCCAGATCCAGCTACATCATGTAGAATAGTCTGACCCAATGCAAGGCCAAAAGACAGAAGGGACTTCATTTTCGAGCGGTACAGGAGTAGTCAATTCTCCCACCCAACGAGTCGTAACTGCAATGGCAAGCAGGAACACATCCCCCCGACATTTCGTTGGCGCGGAGATCCCCCCCTATGCAAGGTTTTCTTTTCAATGACCTGTGTAATGCCTCAACAGTCTGCTAAATGATCCGCGAAAGCTATCCGAATTTTCTTCGAGGCCAAAATCAGTTTATCTCCATCAACAGTTAGTTTGCTTAAAGTTGTGTGTTTCCCTTCCGTAGTCAATATTGAGTTTAGAGATCTTAAGAAACTTACTCTATTGATTATTGAAAAGATATAACAACAAGCACCTTGAGGCGGATACAAAAGATTGTGCACTACAAGCATCTGAATATAGTGCGGATTGAAATAAAAGACTCGCTTAGACAATTCTGCATCGGAGAGAGTCCGATGAAAACCTGCAAACCCTCTGATACGAGTAATCTACAAATTTGAGCAAAGATAAAAGTTGTTCGACCCCTTCTGAACACGACAACAGAGTTAAGAGAATGGGAGATGCTCGACCCCTTTCCAAGATAAAAACAAAGTGTAAGAGGGGATTGAAAGGAATGAGCGGTCAGACTGCTCCGTCAAATTACTCCAGGAAAGTGCTCTCCTTACAGCATCGAGGACCTCACGAAAAGCTGCTAATTTCCTCAAGAGACGTCCCACCATCTATCCAACATCCTCAAAGGGTTTAGAAGAAAGCAGATGAGGATGGCCACAAGCAGCAACGCAATTATGATCCGATAATGCTATCAAGAAAGACCACTTTTTCCATATGTGATGGCAGGTGTGATTGAGAGCTACCACACTAGGAGACATCGCACATCGACTGACACTTCGATCGGTCATTGGTTAGAAGTGGGATTTGAACACACAAAGACACAAGTGGTACAGTGTAACACCAAGGCATCTCCCTTGGTAGAAAATTCGCACTACTTCTCCGTGGTATGATAAGAGATTACGAGACCTCAACGGATTAACTATGTGCCCGCCCACAATAGGTGACCACGCATAACAACAACTATCACCATGCTTGGTCGAGGTAAACATCAGAACTTTCCGAAACTTCAGTAATGGATATTCAACTTCAGCCTTTGGAAAATCCAAAACATTTCCTAGCCTTTGGATTTCCTAGCCTTTGGAAAATCCAAAACATCTTCTCCAGACAAGAACATTATAGGAAATAAACTCAGCAAAAGATGGTGCCTACAACGATTGGAAAAATACCATTATATAGACATAATGGTACACCAAATGGGCACTCCAGCATTAACTGCCAAACATTGAATGTCGTATGGGAAAATGGAAGACGACGATTTCCAAGGAAACTGTGCAGATCACGACAATTAATTGATGGCGCTGCACGCAACCCCATCAATTTAGGGGGAGTAATCGATATACTAAAACGTTACACAGCCTACACCATACACATGTCACCAAGCGATCTACGCCGAACACGTAGCGCACCGCGCAAGAAATCCTAGCCCTTTCTCTGCGGGCCCATGGGCTCAGCCTGTTATCCGAACAACACCCTGTCGCATGCTTGACACAAGCACTCAAGGATCCTAGTCAACTTTGACGTCCGGACTTTACTACTCGCCGAGTTAAAGTAATTTTGTCCACACCTTGGACCACTAGGTTCGCACGCCCTTCAGTAGGTGGAACCTCTGGTCAAATCGGGTATGGTCGAAAATCGAACCGACGGTTCGATTTTCCACCTAAACCGTGAATCGAACCTACTTTGGTTGGTTTCAAAAATTTCAAACCAAAATCGAACTGATTCTACTTTGTGCAAATCGTAACCGAACCGAACCTACTAAAATCAAAATAAAACCGAACCGACCGACTATTTTAAACATATTATTTTATTTTATATAAAATATATATTCGATCGGTTCGGTTTAGTCAGTTAAAATCACATAGAAATCGAAAATCGAACCGACCACTTCGGTTCGGTCGGTTTAATCGGTTTGATCGATTTTTTGTTCAACCCTAAAATCGGGCAAGCATAGTCAGCCAACACTGATGACGATAGCTTCTGGTTCACCCCGACACCTAGTCTGCTTAGTGCAAGCATCGACGATTTAGGAAGTTGGAGTCTAATCAGCGTTGTCATGCCTGGTGACGACAACTCGCCAGGGATTACTACCCCATTCACCGTCATTGTTCGCCAAACCTAATCAGGTAAGCCTAGCTGGTGACGACAAACAACGAAAGCTTCTGATCAAAACCTGGACTTGTAGCCCCATTGCGAGGGTGTAGATAGTCCTGAAGGTAGGAGCCTAGTCAGTCCCAAACTGATTTCGATGGCTCGCCACGAGACCACTATTTTTCAACGTGGCCGCCAAATCACCAAACCTAGACTTGTAGCCCGCGCTGCGAGGGTGTAGATAGTCTAGAAGGTGGGAACCTAGTCAACCACGACCTAATTCCGATGGTTTGCTACGAGACCACTGCTTTTCAGCGTGGCCACCGAACCCTCCCAAATTTGTAGCTTGGTGCACTTAGGTGTAGATAATTTGGATGGTGGGAGCCTAGTCAGTCCCGAACTGATTTCGATGGCTCGCCGCGAGGCCACTGCTTTTTAGCGTGGCCGCCAAACCCCTCTCGAACACGTAGCCCCCACCGCGCGGGTGATGCGGGTTTAACTAACCTAAATAAATAGGTTAATTCAGCCCACTTGTAATAACCGCAAGTGCACGGTGCCTAACTGGTAGACAACGGCAAGTACGGGTCGATCCCACGAAGAAGGTGGATGCAATTGAAATTTAGAAATTATCTAAACTAATTTGTAGGAAATGGGGTTACAACATTTTTAAAACTAAACTAAAAATAAATTAAAAATAAGAAAAATAAAATATAGATGAGATGGATTTTTGTGGGCTTGGACTCACCAATGAGTTAGCAAAATTATTTAAATTTAAATTACTGAATTTAAAAACGAGAAGCGTTAGGGATGAGAATCCCTTGCTTACACCGAAAATGTGATCGTTAAAATCCAATTCAACTTATATCATGTTTCTATCAAACATTAACAAATTATTTCAAGCAAATACGCTCTTACCAAGTATTAAGTGTCTTTTTAGGGCACACTTAATCAAAGTTTAAGCTTAAGATTTTTAACACATGCTTTGAATATTAATAAAGGGTAATTCTAACTACCAAACATATCAAGTTTAATTTCTCGAACATGCAAAGTGAAAGCAATTTATCAAAATTCAGAAATAAATTGTAATTAATAATTAAGCACACAATTCAGTAAAATAAATCAAAATAACTTATACAACCCATTTAGTTTGTCACAAACTCTATGTGGTGGTACTCAGCAGATCAGCAGGTGGTCCGAATACGAATCCCGAGAAAACTGGTCAAAAGCACTCTGTGGTGGCTCTTACAGATAGCTGGGGTGTGAATAGCCAAATAACCGTATTGACCAATTCCCGCCTCTGCTACAATAGCGCTACAGGGATGCCTTCGTCTCCAACGCGACAGCGCCGCTCTCGCGGCCTTCCTTCGCTCCTCGCGACCGTCCTCGACCTCCAAATGCTTCCAGAACCTGCGCAAGAAGAGAGAAGGTGAGGAAATACCAAGAAAACAGAGAAAACAGAGAAAACAGAGAAAACAGAGAAGAAAAATGTGAAACAGGAGCTCTCTGTTTCAGCTTGCTGGTTTCGTCTCGCGAGGTGGTGGCGGTGATTCTCGGTCAGGTCGTGACGGTGGTCGCGAGAGATGGAGGCAGGAAGGAGCTCGAGACGAAGGGAGGCCGAGAAAGAGGAGGAGCAGGGTCTGTGGCGAGGCGGAACAGAGCCGCGGTGAGCTTTGTTTCGCGAGGTGATTCTCGTGCTGGTTCTCGGTCTGTGACGGTGGTCAGTGCGGAGGTGGTGGCGGAGGTGATGGATGATGGACAGGGACGGTGGCAGAGTGAAGGTTTGACGTGAAACAGGGTTGTCACGCCCCTGTTTCACGGTGGTGGCGATGGCGGTTGTGCTGTCTGGAGGTGGAGGTGGTGCTAGGGTGATGGTGGTGGCGAGGTGGTGATTGCTGAGTGAGTGGTGATGGTGGATAGGTGGTGATGGTCACCTTGTGAGAATCACCTTTGAGAGAGGAAAGGTTTTGATTTTTTTCTAATTCTCTTCTTTTCCCTTCTCTTCCTCTCCTTCTCTCACCCTATTCTCTTCTATTTATAGAGAAAGATCAAAGTGGTAGGATTGGGTTTGGGGTTATGGGTTTAGGTTTTGAATTAGGTTTTGGGTTTAGGTTTGTGGATTAGGTTTTGGGTTTAGGTTATGAATTAGGTTTTGGGTTTAGGTTTTGAATTAGGTTTTGGGTTTAGGTTATGGATTAGGTTATGAATTAGGTTTCGGGTTTAGGTTTGTGACTGCTTTATACCACCGTTGGAATCGACTAATTGTCGTTCCTTAACTTGTCGCCTTAATATGATTTCATCGTTTACGCTCAAATTCCTACAAAGACATGAAAACAAAATAATTACTATAACATATAATAATCGAAACACTAACATGTATAAATTAAGGGATATATCATGTAATAATTATGTGAATATCAAATACCCCCAAACCTATATTTTGCTAGTCCTCGAGCAAAACAATAAAAAGAAAATCCTAACTCACTTTCGCTGATATCATCGGTTGCACTTACCTTAAACGTGCAACAAGGCTTTAAACCCCTAGATTACCTCTAGTGGACGAGTTATAGTCTCGTGAGGGTTTCCAGAAATGTTACCCACAAACATTACTAACTCAATCAAAACTTGGTCAAACAGTGTTAATTTTAAAACTTCAAGAAATGCAAGAAACCAACAGTGTCATTTTAGTGTATCAACAAATTTCCAAATAATTTAATATTCTCCACAAGTTAGAGACAAATTCACAATCATCCTCAACTCAATGTGTGTGTGTGGATGGCACTATCAATATAATTTTTCATTTCAGAGTAAAACAATGACTAAATCTCCTGTAGAAAGTTTGTTTTGACTTCAAACCTCTCATGTCACTCACAATAAAGCACTCAGAGATTTGGTATTTCACTCAGTTTATATGTGAGGAAAAGAGTAAATAATGGAAAACAGTCATCTCACATATAGTAATATGAAGAACGGACTTTTCAAGAATGGAATGAACATGATCTCATGGACAGGAATATCAATTACTTTTGGGAATGTTGAATCAAACACCATAGGTCTTGGTTATTAAATCTCCACATCTACGAAACCAACCTTTACCTAAGATCAACTAGGACTTTGTTGGGTTGTAATGGGGCTTGGGTAATAGTTAATAAGGAATGTCAAAGGATTCTAACAAAAATTTCTAGGAATGTATACACCCATTATACGAACAATTAGGGCTATCAAGAATAAATCAATGTTGCGCACCATCAATTTTTTTTTTCTTCATTTTCACATCTTTATCCTCATTGAAGAATCATTTTTTTTTTTCTATTTTTCTTTTCTTCAACCTTTTTTTTTTTTTTTTTTTTTTTTCAGAGGATTTATGAAGTATCTCATATTTTGCTCTTCATGCCCTTTTGACACCAAGTATATCCATCCATACACATTCCCAGAAAAGTTGGGTAAAGGTTAATGGGTTAACAAATAAAAGTTAATCTAAGGCTCAAAAGGCTACAAAAAATGTTAATGTTATGGGTAAGTTAAAAGGCTAGTTAATGGTCTAAAAAAAATGCCTAGATCATTTCCTAAGTTCGGGTCAGTATTATGACATCTCAATTGAATAAGCCAAGAAGTTCTAGTGTAATAATTCAATTTTTATGTCATTCCCAAAGCAATTGATCAAAAGAATGAAAATAATGAGATCATCAACGAGATAATGTAGACTCAAGAAAAATCAGAGTTTATGTATAACCCTCGGAAAAATAGAAAGGTTCAAAACTTTCAGGGTTAAGTCTCCACTATTATTCTAAGGTTTTCTAGCATATATTTCACTCACCAACTTCAAGTTATGCTAACATGGCTAATGGTGCAAAGATAATTGAGTTGAAAAATCTCATGAACTAGATCTAACTTGAGGATTATACTAAACTTTCAGTCTTTATCAATATACCAATATGTCAAGTTGGCTTGCATTTTCTTGAGCATAAAACATTTAAAATTCATTTTGATACTCGTAAAAGACCAAGTTTTCTTGACAGAAAAGCATTTATTTTTTTTTATTTTTTTTTTAGAGAATAAGAAAAGAAAACACTACAAAAAAAAATGAAAAATTCACCGACTCATGAACCCTACCCCCAAACCTAATCCAAACATTGTCCTCAATGTTTAACAAAATAATTCTGACAAATGAATGAAGTAAGTACATGAGAGGAGGTTAGAACAGTATTACCGCGGTGAAGATTTTACCAATTTTCAAGAAGTCATCCATCAAAGAGGCTCATAAACATAAGAATCATGGAGTTTTCATTAGAAATCGATAAAATGCAGACTCGACACTAACAAAGAAAACTAAAAAGAAAAGGCTAGTTGGAAGTCAAAACTGTTACGGAGCTAACGAGTATGAGTGAAACACAACTAAATAGGGTACTCGAAAATCAATCCAGACTAACAGCAAAGACAAACAACTAAAGCTAGGCTGCCTCCTAGGAGCGCTTGGTTTACCGTCATCAGTCCGACAAATATTCTTCCTAAAAAATGGTGTATCAAATAGTGGAGAGGAAGAACATGACAAACACTTAGTCCATGGTCGTATATCAACAACCTGAACAGTTGAGGATCAGTCCACCAAAATATAGCAATCACATGGGGCACCAAATACACTAGGACATTCCAAAAGTGACCAGTAGTCATACACAACAGATGATCCTTGCGTGCTCCAAAAAGGGAACATCCTATGTCTGGTTCCAAATCGGATGATTGGATAATTTGCACAACAGGATGGTGAAAACTGAAATCCTCACTACAACACAAGGGATCGGTGAAAGTAGCCTTAATAAATGGGAATGTGATGCAAGTAGATGAGACGATGGATATAGCAGGTGGTACAGGCTCATCACATGAATCATATAGAGATATTGGTCTAGACAACTCATCACCTGAAAATGCATACCTGAGGGTGTCAGGTAATTGTTTAAGGTCAAGCTCAGGTGGCTCAACTGATGGGGCTAGTTTTGACTCACTGAGTGGAAGAGGCTTCACTTTAGACTTCCATTTATAACTAGGATCCACAATGGGGACTGAGTCAAGCAAATCATTGACTTCCCTAATGGAATCATCAACATCAAAGTCTAAACTAAATTGAGTCAAACAAGCCTCTAAATAGTCAAGGGGAGACTCTAAAAAATGTTCACAGTTTGATTCGATGCATGAGTCACTAGGGAGGCATGAGTCAACACGGGAAGGAGATGTCTGTAGTGTCTCAGAATCGACAAGTTCATCAATAAATGAGTCACTAGGGAATTTTTCTGACTCTATCTCAGGAAGTGACTCAACTATCTGATTCACAGTCATCTCAAGTTTCCGGATAGCTTGAGAATTTTGTTGAAAAATAGTTGTCAATTCTGTGATATCATGAGAATTTTGCACAAGTATTTCTCCTGTTTGCTCTATAAAAATTTTCATGATATCCTCTAACTCATTATCAGGAATGAAAGCTTGAGGAGTCTGAGGAGTGTCTAGAGGGCCTTCATGGTACTGACCATGAGCCCATGATAAGTTAGAATGATAAGCTAGACCTGGGTAATAATCTAAATATGGATCATAATTAGGTCGTCGCATGTCATAAAATGAATTGACTTGCTCGGAAAAATAGGCTGGATAATCCCTTGTGTTCATTTTTTTTTTTTTTTTTTTTTTGAAAGCACTAACTCTAAAAATATACACAGGCTCACATGCAATCAGCAACCAATAAATGCACAAGAAACATGTCTCCCTAAGCAATCAACGTTTTTGAGATCAATTATCTTTTTATCTTTGGGGGACAATTATTTCTTATGTAATCTTTATTACACAGCAATGGGTGCTACAAATTGATCCTAAGAGTGTACACTTTACACCGCAAAGTTCAAAATCAGTAGGCTAGAGTTTTGTTTCAAAGAAACCGGATTATCGTACAAGAGAAGGAGGTCACAATGGTCCAATTAAGTACTTCCTTGTGCTACCGCTCTGTAAGCCAATAGATGTGAGAACGATGTGATGTTAAATGCACACTTGAGGCTTGTGTTCCTAACCAAAAATTGTTGGTTACACCAATTCTTCTTGTGGATCGTAGCTTACTTATGACTCGGCGTACCGGGTAAATTACCCTTGTGGCAGTGGCCTCTCGGAGTTCATTGAATGATTAAACCCATCGTCACTTTTAGCTTGGGTCAACACAAAAATTATTGGATTCACCTTGGTCTTGGTTGTCCTATGAACACCATACCTAAAAAATGCTCTATCTAACTTGCTAATTGATTTTAATTATGTTAGGATATTGGTTGCACACAGCTGGAGTGATGAGGTGAGGATATCAAGTCCCACCAGTTTCTATTTATAAGCTGGGTCTGCTTATTATGAATTACTAAAGTTTAGCATCCACAATTACAGAAATTAAACAACCAATCACACAATTTCAAACAATTACACAAAGCATCCGGTCGCTAATACATTGCGTGTGATAGAAATACTTACAGTGTGCGTATTCCAATCTGCACAAAAAGTTAGCACAATTCAAAAAAAAAAATTAAAAAAAAATACGACTTTTGTTTATCTGTTTCAATCAGCACACAAGCATATGCAAGCAAATTACTGGTCTTGGTCTTAGAAGTCGGATTTCTAAATCATAAAAATTATTGGGTAACAATTAGAGTTGTTTCCCTATAATTTCTTTTGACTTAGAGAATTTTTTTTTTCTTTACTTAAACAAAATGAAAAATAGTAAAGTTCTCAAAAATTATTACACCACACACTCGTAAAACGAGGTGAAAACAAAATTAAAACTCTCCTCACAAAATAAAAAAATTAAAATTTGCTTGATGTTTTACAGGATCGTCCAATATCCTCGAGAAGCGTGTAATCTGCAAAATCAAACACAAAATGAGTGTAAAAAGAACAAAATAAAAATAAAAATAAATTTTTTGTATTTTTTTTTTTTTTTTGAATTTTTTTTTTTTTGAATTTTTATGATTTTTTTTTTTTTTTATTTTTTATAATTAGTGAAAATAAATCTTAAATTCAATTACACCGCAACCTTCCCCGGCAACGGCGCCAAAAAATTGATGCGGGTTTAACTAACCTAAATAAATAGGTTAATTCAGCCCACTTGTAATAACCGCAAGTGCACGGTGCCTAACTGGTAGACAACGGCAAGTACGGGTCGATCCCACGAAGAAGGTGGATGCAATTGAAATTTAGAAATTATCTAAACTAATTTGTAGGAAATGGGGTTACAGCATTTTTAAAACTAAACTAAAAATAAATTAAAAATAAGAAAAATAAAATATAGATGAGATGGATTTTTGTGGGCTTGGACTCACCAATGAGTTAGCAAAATTATTTAAATTTAAATTACTGAATTTAAAAACGAGAAGCGTTAGGGATGAGAATCTCTTGCTTACACCGAATATGTGATCGTTAAAATCCAATTCAACTTATATCATGTTTCTATCAAACATTAACAAATTATTTCAAGCAAATACGCTCTTACCAAGTATTAAGTGTCTTTTTAGGGCACACTTAATCAAAGTTTAAGCTTAAGATTTTTAACACATGCTTTGAATATTAATAAAGGGTAATTCTAACTACCAAACATATCAAGTTTAATTTCTCGAACATGCAAGGTGAAAGCAATTTATCAAAATTCAGAAATAAATTGTAATTAATAATTAAGCACACAATTCAGTAAAATAAATCAAAATAACTTATACAACCCATTTAGTTTGTCACAAACTCTATGTGGTGGTACTCAGCAGATCAGCAGGTGGTCCGAATACGAATCCTGAGAAAACTGGTCAAAAGCACTCTGTGGTGGCTCTTACAGATAGCTGGGGTGTGAATAGCCAAATAACCGTATTGACCAATTCCCGCCTCTGCTACAGTAGCGCTACAGTGACGCTACAGGGATGCCTTCGTCTCCAACGCGACAGCGCCGCTCTCGCGGCCTTCCTTCGCTCCTCGCGACCGTCCTCGACCTCCAAATGCTTCCAGAAACTGCGCAAGAAGAGAGAAGGTGAGGAAATACCAAGAAAACAGAGAAGAAAAATGTGAAACAGGAGCTCCCTGTTTCAGCTTGCTGGTTCCGTCTCGCGAGGTGGTGGCGGTGATTCTCGGTCTGGTCGTGACGGTGGTCGCGAGAGATGGAGGCAGGAAGGAGCTCGAGACGAAGGGAGGCCGAGAAAGAGGAGGAGCAGGGTCTGTGGCGAGGCGGAACAGAGCCGCGGTGAGCTCTGTTTCGCGAAGTGATTCTCGTGCTGGTTCTCGGTCTGTGACGGTGGTCAGTGCGGAGGTGGTGGCGGAGGTGATGGATGATGGACAGGGACGGTGGCAGAGTGAAGGTTTGACGTGAAACAGGGTTGTCACGCCCCTGTTTCACGGTGGTGGCGGTGGCGGTTGTGATGTGTGGAGGTGGAGGTGGTGTTAGGGTGATGGTGGTGGCGAGGTGGTGATTGCTGAGTGAGTGGTGATGGTGGATAGGTGGTGATGGTCACCTTGTGAGAATCACCTTTGAGAGAGGAGAGGTTTTGATTTTTTTCTAATTCTCTTCTTTTCCCTTCTCTTCCTCTCCTTCTCTCACCCTATTCTCTTCTATTTATAGAGAAAGATCAAAGGGGTAGGATTGGGTTTGGGGTTATGGGTTTAGGTTTTGAATTAGGTTTTGGGTTTAGGTTTGTGGATTGGGTTTTGGGTTTAGGTTATGAATTAGGTTTTGGGTTTAGGTTTTGAATTAGGTTTCGGGTTTAGGTTTGTGACTGCTTTATACCACCGTTGGAATCGACTAATTGTCGTTCCTTAACTTGTCGCCTTAATATGATTTCATCGTTTACGCTCAAATTCCTACAAAGACATGAAAACGAAATAATTACTATAACATATAATAATCGAAACACTAACATGTATAAATTAAGGGATATATTATGTAATAATTATGTGAATATCAGCGGGGAGGGTGTCGACGTTAGAAATGTGGAAGCCTAGTCAGTCCCGAACTGATTTCGATGGTTTGCCATAGGACCACTGCTCTTCAGCCTGGTCGCCAAACCTTTACTCCCTGAATCTATCTACCGCTCTACTCAGTCATAAACGATTTGGAAGGTGGGAATCTCAAAACGCTCTCCAGATGACCTCCGCTCTTCCTTAGGATTGCGGATGCAAATATGAGCTTAGATGAGTCAGTGCCTTCACGCTCGAACTGATTGACATTCTAACATTAGAAAAAGGCCACTCGTGCTGATACAAGGATAGTAAAACCGGTGCCCAGATGAAAGCTAATTAGGATGCCAACCCGAGCTTACGGCGCCTAACTCGGTGTGAACACTCTGACACGTATTTTCGGCCACCACAGCTTGCCCACGACAATAGCTACAACCGACCAGTCAAGCAAAAAGGAAAAAACTCAATCAACTTACCTATGGGATAAGACACAACTCGGGTGACTCAACCCCCAATTAAATTGTTCGCAACATGCCTGCTATCGGACATAACTACGCAACAATGACCCCGAATCATTCACAATACAAAGTTGTCAAGCTTTCTGTCGCAGACAGACCAGACAACATCCTATTGATTCAACCAACCTATGCCAAAGTAAGACAACAAAGCAAAATGAAAAACATACAATAGAGACGTCATGTATGAAAAGACAAAACTTTACAAACACACAAAGTTTGCTCCTAATCAGGAGAAGGTACAGATACAGAAGAGCTAAGCCTTAGGAGGAACAGAGGCAGAAGTTGCATCTGTACGCCCTTCAACCTGGACATTAGGGATCTAACTGTCCTCCTCTCCCGATGACTTAGAGGTAACAAACAAATTCACCATCTTCTAGTAACGGCTAAGATCCCACTCCAGATACTCCTCCTTCATCAGCGCCAATAGCTCCAGCCGGCCATGAACAACCCAGCAAAACTCAAATTTGCCTTGTTTCTGGAAAAGCTCTTCTTATCGCACCTTTGCATCAATAAGGTCACACTCTAGTAGCTCCAACTTGCCAGTTAGTGCATCGATCTGAGACTTTTCTTCACAACGCTGAGTTCTTGCGATCCCAGTTCGAGTTGGTCATCAGTCTTCCTCGCTTCTCGAGCATAGAACTCCACATTAGATTCCAACTGTTGCTTCTCAGTAGCCCAGTCAGCAACCTTCGAAGCATTCTCCTCAGCATTGCAGCTCAGAATGCACCTCTAGGCGGAGTCCGCTCAACTCCTGATTAAGTATGTTCCTCTCGGACACCGCCTTGGTCATATTACGCTGAAGGTCTTCCAGACGATCCCTCTGAGCCTCAGCGGCTGCAGTTGATTGATCCAACTGCATCTCTTCGGCCTGCTTCTTAAGCCGTTCAATTTCATGGAGCGCATCAGAACACAACGTCTGCACGTGTGAGAAGACACGCTCCAAGGTATATACCCTCTCGCGAGCCACCTCTACTTTCGTCCCAACAACGACCGCGTGACTCATATGAGACATACCAAGCATAAGATATTTCAAATCCTTGTCCACATGCTCTTCCAGCGTATCCTCCTCGGGTTTAGGAGCGTGGTCCATCAGCCAGCTGTGACGCCTGATTATATGCTTTCTCGAAGCATACTCAACATCCACCTCTTCGTGCCAGACATGTGAGCTCATCTTCACCAAGTCCGGTGCGAACAAACTTATCTGTGCATCAGGATGAAGCTTCCCCTGATCAGGAACTATTCCAGCGCCACCCTTTACGGTCGCCACCGTCCTCAGACTCTCCTCCGTGGCTTTTCCCTTGTAAAAAACGGTCGACCCATTATTACGAGACAACCCAACAGGATCTCGAGGCAGAGGAGGAACCGAAGTATCCAAATGACCTTCCAATAGTTCTAGCTGTGGCCTAGAATGAGACGGTGAGAAATGCGGACTACAGGAGACACGGCACGGCTGGTACCACGGCCACTTTCAGATGAGTCAACAGTGGGGTGATCAAATTCCACCACCTCAAGCAAATCTTCAATAGAGCCCTCTACCGGAGCAGCCCCACACAAATCAATGCCAGTGGAAGCTGCCATTGCAACCTGCACCAGACGGTCATTCAGAGCCTTAACTTGCGCGTCACTAAGGTTCGACCCATTAGCAACTCTCGCCAACCGCAAATAATCTTTCTCCAAGCCAAGAACATTAGTCTCCGCCTCAACAGGCCTAGCAGACTCGCTATCCTCTCTCAATGGAGCAGGTTGTGCCGAAGACGACCCAGCCCTAACGCAAGGCTTCTTCCTCACAAAGGAAGCAAGCGTCTCAGATGGATCCTCCGCATCAAACAGAATGGAGTCTTGGCCCTAGTAGCCTTCCTCTTCCTGGAAGGGGCCTCTTCTTTCAACTTAATGCACGACTCTCAATGCATAGTGGGGCGACGCGCCAGTTGTCCCATAGCCCACTACGAACAAAATTGGAAACTCTTATGATATCAACCGCCTCCCTTTTTGCCATGATACGGAATGTCTCCATGGTGGTTTCCTCCTCTAAGGTAAGAGGATCAGTGGGAAACCTTCCTGCAAAAGAACACAGACAATGATCATTCAAACCGCTATCAAGCACATCAAAGTCATAAGAAAGGAGTTGAACTTACGAAGCGGCCTGAACTGTCGCTCAAGCGAACGACCCTTGCACCGAAAATACTTCGAATCCGCAAGAGCCAATAAGCAGTACTTCTGCCAGAACTTGAAATCATCCGGTAGTTTACCAAAACACTTCGACGACATCATCTTACAAACAAACATTGATCTTCAGCCGAAGAGAGGTCAGCAACTGGATCACCCGTGGAGTCACGCTAACACCAACCTCCTTATCACTAAGCAGAATCATGAGAATGATCTATATCCATTGGGTCCCAACTGAGCCGGAGGAATCCCTAAAAAATCCAAAAACTCCCAAATCATGTCCAGAATCGAAAAATGCACTCCAGTTTGAAGCATCCCTCGATGCAAACAGATGAAACCGGTCAGAGGCGACATTGGCATCTGGTCGCTCGTCAGAAGGTACAATGGCAAGTCTTCAGGAGCTCCAAACCTTGCACGGGTTTCAACGAGACCAAGCTCGAACAACAGCCTGTCTTCAAAAACTCTAGGCCCTTGGCCAGAACAACATCATCAAGAAGGTTTTCTCGAGCCATGAAGAAGACGAATGAACCTTTCAGAACGATATCTTCAAAAGCAAGTGAAACAGAGAGGTCAGACTCAAAACTGCGGATGACCTATATAGAAGACAGGTTCCTGCCCTTTTTTTCCGCCGAACCAACGCATGCCCAATTAATGCAGCGTGTGGCTCAAGCAACGATTCAGACTCAATCATTATGAGCGTCGCATCCCTTCAAGAGATGACTTAGCGAACCAATGTGATGGCTCACTTACTCGAGGGGAGTAGCTGATGATACATAAAAACGATCACACTCCTGAGCCGAACATGTGTCATGATGATCTCGAGGAACTACGAGCTCAAGCATCGGTCCAACACAGATCCAGCTCAAGCGAATCTAAGCCTGTCAACTTCAGTCCGACCAAGCGGACCCGGACTCTCACAGCATGCTAAGCCCACACGTCTCACAACCATCCTCAATACCCATAAGCCCTCTTCAGTCAAGTATCTCGAGGATTAGCTTCGGCGGGCAACTACAATTGCTCTTTGCTTTCAACTAGGAAGCAAACACCAGAGTATCTTCCACACAGATTGCTCTTGGATTGGGAATTATCTCTCGCATATCTAGGAATGCAGGGCTAACATGGAACTTTCCTCCTACAACACGACTCTTAATTATAGAGGAATCTCTACAAAGATCTCCTCCCTAAACTACACCTACGATGGCCTGGTTAAACCAGGACTTCTTGAACTATAAATAAGACATGAGGTTGGTAAGCTAAGGTACGCTACAAAATTCTTGTTACAACATTACACCTTCCTCAGATCCCTGTCTAACTTTAGCATCGGAGTGTCATCGGCCACCCCACGGTGGTATGTGGCTCACGTGCGAGAACAAGGTCAAAGTAGGAAGTGAAAATCGACTGCATCAGTATTATTTAGAAATTGCTATTATTGAGCTAAACTTTGCAACAACTATATTGTGCATAACTGTTTACATTTTATGGACTCTTAGTAGTGAAAAACATTTCGTTCAGGCTATTGAAAATAACATTGTGTATTCATTAGATGCAACGTCAAGTAAGCATGTTTTTGCTGCAACAAAGTTGGGGAGTTAAATCCAATGTATTTTACAAGTTGCTATCTAAGATCATCAATATGAATTGCCACTTCTCCATCAACATCTTCTGCTGACTGCTGCTGCTACAAGATCAGGTGAAGTCTTCATTCTCCACTTCTTCTTATTCACTACAATCTCTTCGAGTCTTCAAGATTTCTTTGGTTTCTGCATTTATAAAATTACAGTAATAAGGTTAGTATGATAGTCTCAAGTCTCAACAAACAATACTTGTAGGCTGTAGCAGAAATACTGAAATACATAATGGTGTGATTTAATTTCTTTCAGTATAATGTTATTTTACTTGATGAATGCTTCTTTTGTTTGTTTTTTTGTTTTTTTTTTTTTATCTGTTTGTAATTTTTTTTCATCATTTTTTACAAAAAAAAAAAAAAAACCTCGCTTTGCTTCACTACCCCTCGAGGTTTTGCTTCGCCTCGAAAAAAAACTTGACCGCCTCGAGACTGAAAAACGTTTTTTAAAACATTAAACTCGCATACACAGCTGCAGAATGGCACTCAAATATAAGAGAACAGAAATTCTAAATGTCGAGGGATTGAGCGAGGAAACCAGCGAGGGAAATGAGGTGGAGGGGGTGGAAACCGTCCACCCCCCTCGAGATGTGAGCGTTGACTTTTCGCTCGCACATCTCGAGGGGGGTGGACGGTTTCCACCCCCTCCACCTCATTTCCCTCGCTGGTTTCCTCGCTCAATCCCTCGACATTTAGCAAACCTCATAAGAGAAGCATAACTATGATAAGAAACATCATTAAGGTACAGTTCATGGACCTGAATCACAACACCACCGACCGCAAAATGAAAAAAACAAGAAAAAAGAAACCCCATGCAGGGGAGTGCAAACCCCATGCAGCCGAGTGTGGTGATAGGCAAACAAGCGCACTGAGTCATCAACACAGGCAAAGCATTGCAGCACTTGTGGGCCATACTGCGAGAGAGTGAGAAATGCTTGGGTTATACAATGAATGCTGTAAAAAGGGTATTTTGGACAAAACTGATTGCTGTTTTATTTTTGAGCAATCCATAACTAGACTTGTGTATTGCAATAGTCTCTACACCTTAGAGAGCCTTGAGCTTTTATTGACCAGAGAGAACCACCACTTGCAAGTTCATCTTTGTTCTCTGTTGAAGGAAGCCTTTCGAGTATTTTTTCCACAGGGAGAAATTAGAAGTAGATGAAAGCATTGAGTGTTTTTTTACGTGAAGATTTTCAATAACAATTCATCTCCCTCGAAGGAATCCTTTGGAGTGTTGTTTTTGCTCCTTTGATCTAACTTAGGAGACTTTTCCAACTCACCCTTTCATTGGCTTACTTTCTCTTTCCAGGTCCAGATTTCTTTTCCTCAAAAAACAATTTTTTAAATTGAAGTTGTGAATACTTTAATTCTGGTGAATGCTTCAATTTTCAAACATCTAAAGGTTAACTATTAATGATTTGTCCATACATGCAGTTGGTTTTTGTATTATTTGTGTTAGTAGGTTTAGCTAGTGAGTGTTTTTTTTTGCTTCATTAGTCTTGGTTGCTTGGTTTTTCGGTCTATTGTTGTTTTGACAAGTACTGTTTGGTTCTTAATGTTTTTATCTTGAGTTTTTTGTTCATGATGAAGCCTGGAAGAGCTACTCGAGTTACATGTAAATCAAATGTACAAAAATTAAGAATATCTGTTATGTGTAATTTATTCTTTCAGTGTTTGCAAAAGCCAAGGTTTGAACTGGAAACAGCTAAGGCCGCGCTGAAAGATTCGAATACATGATCCGTGCATTATTTTTTTCCTGAAGAAATCTACTTTGACGTCATTTTTTTTTACTCACTTTTATGGTTTAAAGAGCATTATGTTAAGCAACGCTAGAGCTAATACAACAATAAGGAAAAAGGTGTTTGCAAGTTTGGGAAATTACATATTATTCCAGTTTATAGCATGGTTCATTGATATTAGCATTTTTTGTCAAGACATTTCACTAATATTATTGGAGGTGTTTGCAAATATTCGATATGATATGTGGTGATCTATCATGGATATATCTTTAACTTATGATTTTAGTCAAAAGGCGTCAGTTCTTGTTGAAAACAAACAAGCAAAAAAAACAGAAAAAGAGGTAGGTGATATTGTTGCTATGGTTTTGTAGCAAATATATATTTCAGATTATAAGATAGTTTGTTTGGTGCTGCAAAATTTGCTATCCAACCATTTAAATGGCTAACATAAGGGAACATTCTTGAAACCCAAAGTATTTGAACAAAACTAAAAACAATATTGGATGGTCGTTATCATTTACATGAGAAAAATAACAATTATTTTGAAGAAAAAAAAAGTATACGTAGAACTATTGCTTTGGTCTAATTTGGGTTACATCCTAATATTGTGTTATGTATGTTTGTGATGTAAATTCTAAAATTGAAAACTCATAAGTAGCAATAAAAGTAAATGATTAAAGAGGAGTAGATTGTGATCGCGCATAGATATGTTGGGCATCCTCGTATGTGATTTATGTGCGCTTATTTGATCTCATAGCATACAATTGAATGCAAAAGGACATCCACGATCAAATTTGTCTTTTAATGGACAAAGTCGAGAGGGATAATGTTGCAATATGTAAATTTGGTTGAAACTATTGAGCAAACAGGTTGGTTGCGGCACTGGCAGTATCTCCCCCAACAGTGTTGTACTTATTTTTTTGGAAGCTAAATATTGCTTGATTTATGTTTGATTAGAGGACAAATAATTAGTACGATGGGTGTTGTCATAAATTTCTATTTGGCAGCTTTATGTTTTAAACACATCAATCACTCCAAAGAGAATCGAATCGAATAGAATGAGCTGAGAGCTAGGCAAGCCGCCAAAGAGATGAAAAGGCAGTGGAGTACATTTTGGTGTTTGCTGATGCAGTGATTTGTGTGGATGTTGATGCACATAGGAGATATTTCACCCCGCGGATCGGGATCGAGAGGGGCTCATGGGGCACAAAGCACAGGACCCCCTCATGTGCATCAACTCGAGCCGTCGGATCTATTGGACGGCTCGATTCACGAACATGAAAAAGTAGTATATTTCAAAGGCATGAGAGTTTCAAAGGGAGAATGAAAGGTTTTGGGAGGGGGAGACAGGCGGGAAACAGGACCGTGAAGAAGACATTGTCTTCCTCTCTCTTGCTCGAGTTTCGGCGTCGAATTAGGCTGCAAACACCTGTAAAAGTAAACCAAAAGCTTAAGACTCTAGTTGATTCAATGGAAACAAGAAGAATAGAAACATACCTTGATCCATAGCGATTTCCCCTTGGATTGTGATGAGTTTGGATCTTCCGATTGAAATTGATGATCTTCCGATTGATTCAAGCGTTTCCTTAGAGTCTCTGTTGAGAGGATACAGAAGACAATGCCAAAGGTTATCTCTTTTCACGCACACGCTCAATCGGGGACCAATCCATATTTATAATGCTCGTAAGTCATAACCCTTCAACTTACGGGCTGTGAATATCATCCATTTGCAACCAATAGGCTTTGTATTTTCAGGTAATGGGACAAGATCACAAACTTGATTGTCTTGCATAGACTTGTACTCCTCATTCATAGCATCTATCCACTGTTGAGAATTAGAATCCAGCATGGCTTGATTGAAGTTGATTGGATCATTTTCCACCAATCCATCATTTTCCTCATGTTATTGGAGAAAGACCATATAATCATCCGGAATAGCTCTTCTCTTTTCTCTCGTGGATCTCCTTAATGGCATTTGATCTTGAGGTTGTGAAGTTTGTTCTTCTGGAATATTTACTTCAATTTGAGCAGGGAGTAGTTCAACATTGTCCTGTTGAGGTTCCAGATCTGCTTCTTGATCAATGACAGGTATTGGAACATGTACATTGTCAATAACAGTAGTAGGAGTCAAAATTGGTTCCTCCTCAAAGACAATGTTTCTGACCTTATTTCTCCCCCCAAACTCGACATCCTCAAAAAACGTTGTTGTCCCCGTTTCAAAAATGGACTTAATAGTAGGATTATAGAACTTGTAGCCCCTTGATCGCTCAGAGTGGCCAATGAAGTAGCTGCTCACTGTTTTGGAGTCCAATTTCTTTTCATTCGGCCGATAAGGCCTTGCTTCAGCTGGACATCCCCAAATGTGAAAATGCTTTAGACTAGGTCTTCTGCCAGTCCAAAGTTCATAAGGTGTTTTGGCAGCTGCTTTAGTTGGTACTCTATTAAGGATGTAAGCTGCAGTCTTTAGTGCTTCTCCCCAGAGTGATTCAGATAAGGTAGAATGACTGATCATACTCCTGACCATGTCCTTAAGAGTTCAGTTTCGTCTTTCAGCTACACCATTCATGCTAGGTGATCCCGGCATGGTGTATTGTGGGACGATTCCACATTCCTCTAGGAATTTAGCAAATGGTCCTAGATGTTGTTCACCGGAACCGTCATATCTGCCGTAATACTCACCACCACGGTCAGACCTGACACTTTTAATTCGTTTGTTGAGTTGGTTCTCAACCTCAGCTTTGAAAGCTTTGAACATGTCCAGTGACTCAGATTTCTCATGAATGAGATATAGGTACCCATAGCGTGAGTACTCGTCTATGAATGATATAAAATATTGTTGACCATTCCAAGAAGCCGAAGGGAATAGTCCACAAATATCTGTGTGGATCAATTCTAAGACGTCTGAAGTTCTGTTTGCACCCAATCTTTTTTGTTTGGTCTGTTTTCCCTTGATGCACTCAATACAGACATCAAAGTCTGAAAAATCAAGAGAATCTCCATTCTCGTTTTCGAGATATGTCCTAAACGTTTGTGCCACAGTTTTGATGAATTTCCTTAATTTAGGTTACGCTTAGTACCACGTGATTCCACATGCAAGGTTTCATTATATGAAGCAATAGTGTCAAGAAGATATAGGTTATCAAATGTGCTTAATGAACCAGTACCAATAATATTGGAATTTAATGAAAGACTAAATTGATTATTTCCAAATGAACAACAATATCCAAATTTGTCCAACAAGGAAATAGAAACCAAATTCCGTCTAAATGACTGTACTACAAAAGTGTCTTTCAGTTTCAAATAACAACCAGTTCCTAAGAGTAACCTAAAGTTTCCTATTGCTTCCACTTCTGCCGATTTTCCATCGCCCACGAAGATGCGTCTTTCAGCATCATTTGGCTTTCGGTAGCTCAGACAACCCTGCATAGAAACACTTATGTGAGTAGTAGCACCGGAATCTAACCACCAAATGTTTCTAGGTACTGAAGCTAAGTTAACCTCATAACAGACCAAAGCAAGAAACATACCCTTTTTAGCACGCCAAGCGTGATACTTGGTACATTCCTTCTTTACATGTCCAGGTTTCTTACAAAAGAAACAACCCTCATTGCCTTTCTGTTTCTTTTGTGCTGGACCCTTAGCAGCTTCATTCTCCTTCTTTCGTTTTGTGCCCTTATCTTTAGAGGTGCTTGCAAAATGAGCATTTTCCGTTCTGTCTTGCTTCAACCTGTCTTCCTCTTGCACACAGTATGAAATGAGCTCATTAAGAGTCCATTTCTCCTTCTGACAGTTATAACTGACCTTAAACTGACTGTACTGTGGAGGAAGTGATATCAAAACTAGATGCACGAGTAAGTCCTCAGACAACTCAAGCTTCAGTGCTTTAAGTTTTGAAGCAAGATGAGACATTTCCATGATGTACTCTCTAATGTTCCCTTTGCCTTTGTACTTCAATGAAATCAAGCTAGCTAAAAGCGTGCTTGTTTCAGCCTTATCGTTTTTAGCAAAACGCTTTTCAAGTTCAGTAAGGAACTCACTGGCATTGGTCACCCCTGCGGATATTGCACCCCTAAAGGCTTCTGGAATACCTCGCTTGATGAGCATGAGACTCATGCGATTGGAGCGTTCCCACTTCCCAAAGTATTTCCTGGCATCAGGAGTACTTGCATTTGTAAGAGGAGCGGGTTGCTCAATCCTTAAGGCAAGGTCCAGATCCATACATCCAAGAACGATTGACACGTTCTCTTTCCAGTCCTTGAAGTTTGTCCCATTAAGCATGAGAATATTATTTACACCAGCAGATATACTAGTAGCAGACATAGTAGTTGTACAGAGAATAAATTACATAAATAACATATTCACATCATTATTCAATTGCATAAACTTTTAAATTCATACAATAGGTAAATAAAAACCCATATCAAGATACCTAGCATAGCATTGTTATTTAGTCTTTGGACAGAAATATCAATCTGTAAGTGGTATTCTTCGTACACAAAGAAATCGGTATAATATTATGTCTTTCTTTGGACCGACATAATAAAAGGATGGCAAAGCTAACCGTATCACATATTTAAGACTTTGGATTATCCGGTCAAAACAACCTTCCTTTGGGCCGATTGTTTCACATGGATGTAGCATGCTCACTTATTTAAAATCAACCAATTTTCCTAACAGTGGTTGCTTTGGCAACCTATTAGTTAAATAGTGTAAATTTTAAATAAGGAACACAATAGTGATACAGGAAACCAAAATTATAATCTATGTATAAATTTGGAGTATTAACTAAATTATCACCTGAATACAATTAAAACATGGGTCTAAATAAAATGTAGCCAAAAAATTAAATAGATCCCAATAAAACAGGATAAAGCAAAATTTTCTAACAGGCCCAACAGTGAACAGTCACCTCGGTCAATAGTGAACAGTCACCAAACATGCCCAAATAGTGAACAGGCACCATACAGGGCCAACAGTGAACAATCACCATACAGTGAACAGTCACCAGGCCCAACAGTGAACAGTCGCGATCAACAGAGAACAATCATGGTCACCGGTGAACAGTGAATCATTTTTTTTTTTAAACATCTATTTCACTGTACACCAAATTGTAATATATTTCAATAGTAAATACAATTACAATATAATCACTGAATACAATTACACTTACAATAAAACAGTGAAGACAATTGCCATGAAACACTGAATACAATCGCATGAATACATATCTATATAGATTCAACAGTGGATATGAATATCATTGCAATATTATCACTGAATGTATATATATCACTATATGAATATATATATATCACTGTATGAATCTATAATCACTGTATGAATATATATATATATATATATATATCACTGTATGAAGCAATGATCACTTGTGCCATCAATCAACATAATATTACTGTTAAAGTGTAATCATTGTACATGTATAAGCACTCATGCATAAACTGTAATAGCGTAATCACTCGTGCATAAGCGCATCATCAAAATAATGAAATTTTTTTTTCTTTATAATTTCACATAGAATCAACAGGAGTTGCTCTGATACCAATTGTAAAAGTAAACCAAAAGCTTAAGACTCTAGTTGATTCAATGGAAACAAGAAGAATAGAAACATATCTTGATCCATACCGATTTCCCCTTGGATTGTGATGAGTTTGGATCTTCCGATTGAAATTGATATTCCGATTGATTCAAGCGTTTCCTTAGAGTCTCTGTTGAGAGGATACAGAAGACAATGCCAAAGGTTATCTTTTTTCATGCACACGCTCAATCGGGGACCAATCCGTATTTATAATGCTCGTAAGTCATAACCCTTCAACTTACGGGCTGTGAATTTCCAATTCTGTCCCTCATTGTATTAGAAATTACATCCTTATTTACACCATGTTATTTATTAATACCTTATAGTCCAACACCCCTATTAGATCACATATTAGATGGACTACACTTTAAGATAGCAATACACATTATATTACATATGTGTGCCCACATTATTGAATTTGTCCAACAACACCGACCTACACCACCACAACCTTCTCTTCCTCCCTCTTGCTTGAGATTTGGCGTCGAATCAGGTTGCAAACATTGACCTACAGGCAAGAAACAGGACCGTGAAGAAGACATTATCTTCCTCCCTCTTGCTCGAGTTTCGGCGTCGAATCAGGCTGCAAACATCGACCTACACCACCACAGCCTTCTCTTCCTCCCTCTTGCTCGAGATTCGGCGTCGAATTAGGTTGCAAACACCGACCTACAGGTGGGAAACAGGATCGTGAAGAAGACATTCTCTTCCTCCTTCTTGCTCGAGTTTCGGCGTCGAATTAGGCTGCAAACACCAACCTACACCCCCCTTCTCTTCCTCTTTCTTGCTCGAGATTCGATGTCGAATCAGGTTACAATGCTGCTTTGTCAGGTTCAGGTTGTGTTACAATGCAAATTTTGTTTTGATGTAAGTCAGGTTCAGGTTGTTATATGTTGATATAATTGTTTTGTTATGATCACTAAGGTTTAATCCAATGCCCAAACTTTTACACTAATTATTATTTATGTGTTACTGTATAATTATGCTTCTTCATCATTTTGATCCACTGCTTGTCAGTGTTACACTAATAGCTCGAGGGATTAGACAAGTTACCCTTATGACACTTTTATTTTCATTCTGGAGTTGGGTAGGAGTATGACAAGTAGAGCTTCTGATATTTGGAGAATTCATATGTAGTCGTGTGTCTACTTATTTGTTTCATGGACTGATGTACAATATTGATGACACATTGGCTTTCTGATGTTCAAATAAGCTGCAGTTGGATTTGTTAAGAGGAATCCTATATTGCTTCATAATTTTGTATTGTCCTTATGGAAATCAATGTGCAATAATTCAGGCTGGTACAAATTTAAGAAGTATTGTAGCTTTTGGAAGTGTTCAGGAGTAATTCCTTCAGTCTCCTGCATTTAAGAAGTATTGCTGAAAGATGAATCAAAAGATGGGAAAGGGTATCTTATTTTATTTGCTCCGAATTCAAATGTTTGTATTTATACATATGGGCAAGGAGAGTGAAGGCCTCGACCTTCCTTCTCTCTGGGTGCACCAATGCACAAAATAAAATGCAATGCAAGCAACCTGAATTTTCATATTCCAAACTGAATTTTCAAAACCTATGCAAGCAACCTGAATCATTTTTCACTTCCCATGGTATGAATTGCTAAGCCTGGCTATTAAGCTTACTCTCAAGACAAGAACGAATAGCCTCAGTTAACATTGCTACTTGTCCACATATAGATTTGCTATTAAGCTTACTCTCAAGACAAGAACAAATGGCCACTGAACGTACAGTCTTTAGGTTTTGTCTCCAAAAATTTTCCAGCGAAAACAATTACAGCATGCTTACCTTATGCTCCTGAGATTAATCAACAAATGCTAGCGAAATATACACAAATATTTCATGTGATACGGCTTTAAAATGTTGTTTTAACATGTAGCATATATAAATTAACAACACAGACATGCGGGAAATCATTGTAACACTATGATTTCAAAGCCAAGTGATGCAACAATGAACTTCTTTGAATACTTACTCAAAATAAAAACTGCCTGTGAGTTGTTGAGTTTCATCCTTCCTGAAATTGATTAACGATAAATCTTCATAAACCTCGATGAAAATTTAAGGGCCCCTAAAAACCAAACCTAGAGCAAAATAAAACAAACAAAAAATTTCAACATCACCACCACCCCTAAACCAACCCATCGGCCACCACATCCCCAATCAACTTCACCAACACCACCATAGAATCCAAGAAAGTACCACCGCCACCACTACCCAATTAACCTCACCACCACAACCTCTGCTCCACTCACCACCACCACTCCAATCGACCTTGCAGTTGGAGTTGGGACAAAATCGAAACCCTAGGCAATGAAACCCACACTACAAGAAATATATCATTTACCAACAAAAAAAATTTCTACAAAAATTAATTTCCTTGTTAATATGATATCATTGTCAACGAAAAAAAAATTCCTTGAAAAAACCATAAACTTGTTACTTTTTTCCAACAAAATATATTTTGTTGGAAGCTTTCCTTATTAAATAGGTGGCGGGAAGCATTCCCTCCAAAACTAATTTCCCGCCAAATTGATTTAACAACGAAATATTTTTTATGGCCGGAAATACTAGTTCCTTGGTAATTATGACATTATCTGGAATGAAATATTTTGTTGCTAAAGAAGACTGATTTTACCAACAAATTACTTTCCTTGTTAACGGAATATTAACACTTATTCATCTCTCTTTAATAAGGAAATATGTTTTCTTAAATAATAATCACATTATTAGTAATGATTTGATTAATGATTGATAATTTTTTCCATAAATTTTTTTTAACAAATCTCTGTAGCAAGGGAAAAAGATTATTGGTAATTATAACCTTGTTGGTAACAAATTGTTTTCGCTGATAAAAAGTGATAATTACTTTCATTAAAATCTATTTCTTGTTAAAACTCACTAACTATTTTATACTGACAAATTATTATTTTGTTGGAAATTGGTATACTATTGGTAACAATTTTTTTTTTGGGAAACAATATCTATTTTAATAACATCTCTACAACAATGAAATAAAATTTTTGTTGATAATTCAACTTTATTGGTACCAACTTTTTTCCTTGTTAAAAACCAATAATCATTTCAATGAAAATTTATTTCTCAAAAAACTCATTAATTAATTATTGTTTCTTTGGAAATTGTTGAGCTATGTGACCACAAATTAATTTATTGGCAATTATTTTTACTTCGTTACAAAAATATTGTACAAGGATAATTCAAGGAATCTAGGGACAATTTTTTTTTTGTTGGTGCAGATTTTTCCCAACCAAAAGTGTACTTTTTTCAAAGGAATAAATTTTTGTTGACAAAAGCCTTGACTGTAGTAATATTGTTGGATTTGGGGCTTTAAATTTAACTACTAATTGTACTAAATTAAATTCTTTTATAAAGATAAAAATTAGACTATTAATTAGCTATGCTTCAGAGTAATATGCATTACATGCGAGACAAAAAGCTTGAGTGATGATAGTCAACTATCGACCAACACCCATGCTTTCAGATAAAAAAAAATTTTATGATACTTTTTACAAAACCTTTTTTTATTCAGGTTTGGTAGAAGAATGATCTTGGGAAAAGAGAAAAGAAAAGAAAATAATGAGCGAACGATTTGTATGGTTACTTATAATGAAATTTTTTTCATGAAAATTTATTTATATTTAAACTTGTAAACTTCTTTACAGTGGCAAAATATTATTTCGTTGAAATTTTTTTTAGTAGCAATGATATTATGTCATCTGAAAAACCGAATAGCATTTCTTTAACAATAAAATATTATTTTATTGGTAATTATAATATTATAGACAACAAATTTTCATTGCTAAAGATTGAAATTTTTTTCCATGAATTTTGTTTGTTTCTAAGGCTCGTTTTTTTTTTATTTACAACAATTTAATTTTATTTCATTGGGGATATAACCAATTTTAATAACATATCTAGTAATGAAATGTTGCTATTTATTGGTCCCTATTATATACGTAGCAATGATTTTTTTTATTGCAAAAAAGAAGAGTAATTTGATTTAATAAACTATAAAACTACTTCACATAACACAAGATTCTTCTCTTCAATCGAAAACCTTGAGATCTATTGGAGTGGCGTCCTTGAAGATTTCTTCGTCGCAAAGAGAGCGGAAACCCTAGCTTCAAAGGAGAGATACTTATGAAGGGAGAGTAGATAGTTTAATTTAAACTTTGAAGCCCATGATGTCGCTAAATATACTTAATAAAAAAAGATTAAAAAGTATTGAAAAAAAAATAATAATGAGAAAGGCGGAAAACAAAGTATACTCAAACCAACAAAAATAGCTCTGAATGGTCTTATTATGATGGAACTTTGTTTTGGACGACCGTATACTATGGAGATGTGTTGCTAGAGAATCCACTCAACTTTTGACATTAAATGCTTTATAACTCGTTTTCAACCATTAAATTTAAATTAACTCATTATCAGTACTCCATTGTGCAAGTCTTAATCACCAAGTCAAATAACAATAAAACATGAGGTCACCTCACTGTTGTTTTCCTGGAACAACACAACCTTATCTGATAGTTAAATCATGTTATTGAAAATTTTAATCAATTTTAATGTGTGAACTTAACTCGTAGATGTTACTAGTTCAACACGTCAAGCGAAGTCATACATCATCCATATACAAGGAAAAAACAACTTATGATGAGTGTATTTTAATTACCAGGGAAACGGTGGTTAACATATTGCTATCTATGATAGATTTTGGGAATTAAAGAATGAAAAATCTAGGGGTCGAGGGAGGGAGCGAGGAAAAGAGAGCTGAGGGATGGGTGCAACCCCTTGCTTATCTCGAGGGGATGGGTGATTGCACGCATCCCTCGCTCCCTAAAAAGGGCTCATTAAAGAATGATGTTGTTGTTAGATTCCATGTGGACACTTATCATTGGGGGGGGGGGGGGGGGGGGGGGGGGTTGGTTTCATTTGACGTCCCTTCACATGGGTGGGTGTGGCTCTTGTAGAAATTTTGCAAGGTGGAAACATTCAGCTTCAATAACTTTTTTTTTTTATATTTTTATTTGAAGGTTTGTCAATTTGTGCTACATGACAAGTATAAAGGAAGGAGAAAGGCAAAGTTGGTTTCTTCTATATTCATGATCAAAATAGGAAAACTTTGGTGAGTTTGGCACTACTGATGGTTGGATCACTAGGAACCAGCTTCAAAGGTGCATACTTTCTTCTTCTCTCTCTCTCTACTTTTTTCCTTTATGGTTTTGTTTCTCTTTGTATAGTGGGCTTTAAAGGTACTCCATGCGATGGGGGATCAAGATGTCTAAGCAACATTGACATAATACTGGTGGTTTGAATGTTAACTTCTTGTCAAAAAAGTTTTGAGACAACGTAAACATATTCAAATTTATCACCATCTAAATTTGAGATGTGGAGGAGGAGGAAGAGAAAGGAACAAAGTTAATCGTGCCTCTTCAAATTACATCAACCATAGACAATTAGAAATAATACTACACCTCACTTGAATCAAGTTATAGCCAACCATGAATTGGGGGATACATCTTCATAATTTTCTTCTGTTACTTGATCTATTATTATTATTATTATTTTGTCATTCTATCCAAAGCTTAAATCAGGTGGTCTGAGCAATTTGGGAAATCAAAAGATGACTTATTGATCAATAAAACTCAATTGCTAGATATATCTTTAATTGACTCATCAAAATGTTTTTTTTAGTGCTCAAAGGCTGTGGGGATGCATGCATGGTATAATAATATTAAAATAGTCACATATGGTCTTTTTATGGATTGCGGTACAATAGACAATTAAATTACAAGTATTAGAGTGTCGATGTGCTTTACGTGCACGTTTATTCAGTATTATTTATTTTATTCTAAAAAATTCATAATAAGCAAATATTAAATTTTTTGAATACTTACTTGATTAAAGATTTTAAAGCAAAATAATCTTAAAATTAGTTATACTTTTAATTTAATCAATTAAAAATGTTAAAGAAAATTATGGAGTAAAATATTGTAACGAAAATTACGCTCTCACTATGGGACTATTTATATTTAATAGATAATTGAAGGGGTTCAAGAAAAAAATTTATATTAGAAACTTAGGTATAATCAATTAATGTTTGAGAGTGCGCGGTTTTGAT
This sequence comes from Berberis vulgaris, assembly GCA_963556465.1. Taxonomy (NCBI): domain Eukaryota; kingdom Viridiplantae; phylum Streptophyta; class Magnoliopsida; order Ranunculales; family Berberidaceae; genus Berberis; species Berberis vulgaris. The sequence goes on along the minus strand of OY747124.1, from coordinate 72,701,502 downwards.
TGTGAAAAGTATGAAATGCGGAGAGCAAAACAAGAAATCCAAAAGTTAGATGTAAATGTCTATTATAATTTATAGATAATTTGGAGCTTCAAATAAATAATGTTAGGGGGCTACGCAGTGACGGAGCCAGGATTTTTGTCGAGGGGGGGCGGAGTGATGTCATAATTAATTAAATATAATATAAAAATTAGTTATTTTAACATGAATTTTTTTTTTAATCCGAAATTCTTCCTGACCTAGAAAAACCAGCGAGGTTGTTGTCTGGGGAGGCAAAAATACACTTTTGCCCCCCTATTTAACAACCTTTTTGGAAAATGTGTTTAAAGAGGGGGGGCAAAAATACACTTTTGCCCCCCTCTTTAACAACCTTTTTGAAAAAGGTGTTTAAAGAGGGGGGGCAAAAGTGTATTTTTGCCCCCCAGACAGCAAACCAAGCAGGGGGACCCAGGCCCTGTAGAATTACTACTATATTCATTGATTACTACTATAGCAAAAAGGGGAGTACAACAAAGACAGTCATTGAAGATGATTACTATTATATTCATTGAAGATGATTACTACTTATAGAAACACAACAGAAGAGAAGAGTTTGAATCATTGATTACTACTACATGAAGAAAATGAGGAAGAGATTGAGTTGCTTACGATTTTTTGTGTGGAGATGACCAACACTGTGATTAATGAAGGCACCTGGTACCTAGAAGAAGAAGAATAAGGTGGTTTGGATCCTACTGGATCTTGTGAAGATGAGCTCAAATAACTCAATAGTTATAGATCTTTGAAGATGATGAAATATAGGGGTTTCCCTCATCTTATCCAATCGATGGAGTATGAAGAAGAAACTGTGAATTTTGGTTTCTTTGAGGAGCAGTTCTAGCTGGTCTGAGAAACCAGCCTGATTTCCTTGCCTGGGAGGCAAAAATACATTTTTGCCCCCTCTTTAAAACATCTTTTTGGAGTATGTGTTTAAAGAGGGGGGGCAAAAATGTATTTTCGCCCCCCCCCAGGCAGGGAAGACTCGCTAGAATTTCTGTTCTTTGAGAGATTTAACCTCTATCTCTAACTCTAAAAGTATAGTTTGAATTGCCAAATTCTAGACAACCTGGGAGAGGCTGCCTGGGGGGGCCAAAATACAAGTTTGCCCCCCCCCCCCGTCTCTTTAAATACCTTCTCCAAAAAGTTGTTTAAAGATGGGGGGGGGGGGGGGGGGGGGGGGGAATTTGTATTTTGGCCCCCCCAGGCAGCAAACCAGGCTGTCTACCCGAGCTGTCTAGAATAACTCGTTTGAATTTGATATATACATGATTTGAAGGATAAAGTCCTGGTTAAAGTGAAAAGTGATAATAGAGGGGCACATAAAAAAACTAATTGGGGGACAAATAAATTATTAAAAAAAAAAAAAAAATTCTTAAAAGTCAGTGGGGGCAAGTGCCCCCACTCGCCCCCTCGTAGATCCGTGCCTGGGGCTACGTATAGTTAATTAATAATTGAGAGTGATTTGTTTTAATTGTAAAAATAATCAATTGTGAAGGGCAAACAAAAGTTAGATGTAAGGGTATGGCTTCAAATAAATTATATTGGGGGGCTTAGTTATAATTGATCAATGTTTGAGAGGGATATGTGGAGTGCAAAATGATAAAAAAATGAAACAATATTTTTCATTTAAAACATACAAACACTCGTTGTCACTATTCATCAACCTATTGATTTTGCTTTTAAATATAAAAAAATTGGATGGGTAAAACTAGAAACCTTACAGATACAGATTCAACCCTTCAACCAAGGAATGTGATTTCGTTTTTCGAGTTAATTTCGGTTTCCTGATTTTAAGAAATATTTCGAGGGTATGTAAAGAAAAAACGTAAAAATTTCGAGAATACATGAAATATATCATCATTTCGAGGGTATATTAAATATGTGAAAAAATTAATATGCAAGTAAATAAATGTGTTAAACACATTAAATGAAACCAAAATACCTATATTTAGAAAATCATGGGGTAGTTTCAAAATTCAATATACAAGTAGTAGAAGTGATAATTAGGAAATTAGAGGGTGGTTTAAAAAATAAATAAATAATTAGAATAAATGATAATTAGAAGAATTTTTTTTTGAAATTTACGAAAAAGAAATCTCGAAATTTTTAAAAAAAATCCTCGAGAAAATGTAAATTTTAGTAGCGGTTTTTTTTTTTAACAAAAAAATGAAATTTATGAAAAACCTCAAAATTTTTTGAAAAAACATTTGAAAAAATGTAGTTTTCTTTTCGTAATTTTGAAAAAACAAAAATTTTTCGACTAAATTTCATATAATTTCACGAAATCATAATCCTTGCATTCAACATTATAAATTTATAATCGAAAATTCTAAATGTTGAGGAAGTGGGCGAGGGAGGGAGCCATCCATCACCCTTGGGATGTGTGCATAAAAAATGATGGCAAACATCCCGAGGGGTCCCTCCCTCGTTGTTTTCCTCACGCACTCCCTCGACAGGTAGAACAGCTCATTTATAATAGATGTTGACGCTTGTCACTAGGCCATTGGTAGATTGACACATGAGTGGCTCTGGTGGTGTTGACTCGTTGTCAAGTTGGACACATGGGAGAAAGGCACTTTGGCTTGTTTGAGTGCTCTATTTTTGTTGTTTTCTTTGGCTCTGGCTCGGACACGAATAGTATTGGCTCTAAATGCTACAAATGGACAACATATATAACAGAAGAAGCTTCACCATCTTCTAAAATATAAGGAAAAAAACAAAAGTATATAGAAAATACTCATGCCTTCCTTTTTGGATTCTGGCGTAACATCACAAACTGCATTATTATGCTCTCCTTTTTCTGTATTTCTTCTTTTCATAATATTTTTTTATTCTTTGAAAGTGAGCTCGATTTTAAAGGATCTCACAATCTATCAATAAGGTACGATTCACAGGAGGGGCAAACTCACACAACCCTAACCACTAGACCATAACACCATTGGCTTTCCATACCATCTTCATCTTGCACTCACCCCACTCACTATTCAAATAAATTGACTTCCAATTGCTAAACTCAATATTCTTTTATTCAACGCTAAAAAATTCACCAATTGCATACTCTTATTTTTCTTTAATTTTAACATTTTACAAGATTTAATGCAATCTGCATTTTTTTTTTTTTTTTTTTTTTTTTTTTACGTGCGTGCCATGTTAATTTATAAATACTATTCGTGCAATAGAGACATTCCACTCTCTTTTGTTTACCCCTTTTATCACAAGATTGATGGTATATTTTGGGTCTTGATACTATATGTGTTTTGGTTCTTTACTTAAATGATGATAAAAATAAAAATTAAAAAAGCCTGATGGTTGTATTCTCCACTCAGACACCTTCACTTTAACTTAAGGTTGAAAATGACTACTGTATATATGTATAATTTTTTTGTTGCTTTCACACTAAAGAAACATAATGGTGGAGATATCATCATGGACCTCCTCAAATTGTATACCCTTCTCTCCATTATTTGTTATAATTTCTCTAATATTTAAGAGCCCTTATAGGTGTCGACGGAGTGGGCGAGGAAATGGGTGAGGGAGAGTGTTACCACTCATCCCTTTCGAAATTCGTGAACGCACGTATCTCGAGGGGGAAGAAGGATCACACCCCCTCCCTCACCCACTCCCTTGACGTTTAGAAAAAACGAATATTTAATAAACACAACCTAAAGTTAGATGTGTGAGAAAGGAAGATATCTTAGCCCTTCTAGTCGGCCTGGTATTGGCGCCTAGATGGGCCTTTTTACATCTTTTGCCCCTCTCTCTTTGAACACAATCGGAGGGGCAAAAGATATAAAAAGACCCACCAAACAGGCAAATCAGGCGCCAATACCAGGCCGACTAGAATTTCTGCCTCTCAATTATTTAGTACAGCTGAGCAGTCTAGAAACATTTTCATTTCATGCAAGAAATTAAACTATAGGAGGATCTCACAAGAGACACAAGTGAAGGGATTGGTGCATCTAAGAATGGACTTTCAGTTCCCTATTTTTAGTAAGGGCATCCATATTTTGTGGTGATATGTTGTTCACTAGTCTACTTCACATATCCAGAGATGGGGCGGTTTGCAGTTGCCCCCACATACTCAGACACAGACTGTAACTCATAACAAACTTTCTTTGTACTTGGTAGAGAGACGAGGTACTTACTTGTGTGAGTAATACATCCGCCATTGTCGAACTCAGTCCTTGTGAATAATGGAATTTGGTTCCTCAAAATTTAGATGATCAATCATGGTCAGTAAAATAAGATAAAATACAAACCTATCTAGTGCACAATTTTTCTTAATTTATCAAAGTCATTTTTATTTTTTTATTTTTTTATTTTTTCTGAAAGTAAGGATTCCTGAACCTCATACATAAATCAATTTAAGGATGAAAAATCCATTTTTCCAGCATAATTTTTATTATTTGATTGTGACAGTTTTTTGTTAGAGTATTGGCACAATAATCTCTGGATTATCGGCTTATGATTATGGTTTCATTAGTCTCTCAAACCAAACACAACCTAAGACAAAATTCTGAACATTGAAGTTAAAAATCCGTATTGCAACTGCTCGATTGAATAACAATTATATTGAATACCATATAATATTTGCTCTTTTATTTTTATTTTTTTTACAATATTTAAGAAGGAAGCTAGGTACTACCCGTAATGAAATTAATTAGATTGGTCTGCAACAGAGCCTATTTGTTAAGAAAGGTCCCTCTCTCGTCCCATTTAGTTTATTAAAGATGAAAGACACCTACCTACCGACCTACTAAGATGAAGGAGATTCCTGGATAAAATGCCACCTATTGCAAAGTTTTGCTTTGGAGTTTAATTAGGCTCCCAAACAACCATAATAAAGTTTTGTCTTCCTTTTGTTTTTAGGGTGAATCAACTCATTGTGTCTTTCTGTTCCTTTTGTAAATATCTAGCTAGTCACCCTATTCCTTTTGTAAATTTGTAATTGTGTCTTTCTATTCCTTTTGTAAAACAGAACAAGTCCGTCTTGGATTTAATAAGCTTTTTGTATGGACACAAGAAAATAACTTGGGGGTTCATTCGAAGTATTTTGGTAGGCCTATTTTTTTATATATCTTTTCATTTTTTTTCCTTCCACTTAAAAGAAAGCGCGTTATTCTATACTTCTCAAATCTTCTACTAACAATTTATTGGCTAGCCAATGGCATGACAACTCAACGGTTAGAGTTTGACGGATGGTATCATTAGGTCATGGATTAAAACCCAGCTTGCAGCATCTTTATGAGTTCTGGAATCCTATAAAAACCCTGTTTGTCTTAAAAAAAAAAACAATTCAATGGTTAGCTAGCTTTAGTTCCATTTAATTTACACACAGTGTTGCTTGTTCTGTTTTAGTAATACTCTCCATGAATGATTTGTTAAATGAATTTGATTTCGCATTAATGTCAAATCTTTTATTGCATTAGCAATTTGTCTAAACGAATAACCTTTAATTTGTTATAGACTTTTGGAATTCAATAACCTTTATGTTGTTTTTAAACAAATTTCTTAATTACTCTTGCTAAAAGAATAATTACAAATTTAACATATAAGTAGCAATTCGGAGTAAGAAATGTTTAGCTTCTTACTAACTTCAAAAAGCGATAAACTAAAAGTAAATCCAATATAGCTCACACATTTTGGCAATATTTTCATCACTGATTAAGAGATGACTTTGGAAATAATTACTTCCATTGAGTAGGTTAGAGTCATAATTAAGAGGTTGTTGCTTCACTTTCAACCAAAAACAAAAGTAGAATGGGTCCCTCCCTCCCCAAGAATTACCGAGTAGGAGCGTAGGAGAGATGAAATGAGGTGGCAGTTAGCCTCTCTAAAAAATAAATAAAGCAAGTAAAGTAAAACCATGAATAGTAGTAATACCCTGGCCGCTCGCGCGGCTATTTCCACTTCTTTTCTCACTTTCTCACTATTCATTTTGAGTTTGTCGAAGCAGCCGGCCTTTAAAGCCAATTTTTTTTTTTTTTTCAAGGTTTGGGTGTTCTTACATTTTTACCTGTAGAAGTGAAAAAAAAACGTGGTAACAGCTAAACTTGTTTATACACTGAAGCCAAGAATTGGGGATTCATTTTCTTTCTTTCTTTCTTTCTTTCTTTGGCAGTCAAACACTGAAGCCAACAACTAAACTTGTTTATACAACAACTTCAACTCTCTCCAATTGAATCTCTTCTCTTCAAATTACTATTGCAGTTTCTTCTGATCTCAACAACATATAGAGAAATTGTTTGGAGCTCAACCCATTTCTTCTATGCACTCTCTTCTTCTTCTTCACCAATGAAGCACCACCAGCACCCAAGCAAACAACCAGAGGTAAACAAAGCTATTACTTACTTGCACTTCATTTATCTGTTTTTTTGTTCTCAAATGGGTTATTGGAATTTTCGGTATTAGTGTATAATTATTTGGAAAAAAATTGGGCTTTTTTTTTCAATGAATTGGGAATGTTTGCAGAGAAGTTGGGCTGAACTGTGTTGTTTGGGTTGCATACAGCATTTCTGGCCTAAAGTTGTTCTAAGGAAATGGCTTAATATCACCTCCCATGACTCGGATTTCAGCGCTGACACTGATGAAGGCGACAGTGATTCAGATTCAGACAACGAAGGTTAGAGACACTGTTGTAGTCTTAAAAGTGGGTGGAATTTTAAAGATACCCGTATTTTTGTTATCCAGAATAGTTAGTTGATTTGTCTATGTGATCTCAATTGTTTTATACCATTTTTGTTCTGTTCTTACTTATTCAACCAACTTCTTTGCAGCGTTCTTTGGATTTCAAGCTTGTAGTTGTATAATTTCAGATTGTATTTATGTTATCAGACGATTCATTTTCATTGTGCTTCTATGATTTCAATGGTTTCAGATCATATCTTGTTCAACTGAAACAATTGAAGCAACCCCTTTTCGGGTTTGTTTGAAATACGTTTCTACAACTGTATGATCTTATTGTGTCTCTAATTTTTCTTAGAATTGGAAGAGTTGGGACGACAATCACGTTTTGGACCCAAGAAAGGAGATGTAGATCAATCCAAATGTAATGGTAATACTTTACAGCTTGGGAGCATTTAATTTCTTACTATGGGGAACTAGTTTTCTTATTTTGATCTCCAATTTTGTTTATTGAATGGTGTGAATATTAGGGGTGGGCATCCCATCCCGCGATCCCGTTCCCGTCCCGATCCCGTCCCGTCCCGTCCCTATTTTTCCGGGTCTTAATGGGATTGAATAATTTCATCCCGATCTCGTCCCGTCCCGATCTAGAATGGGATGGGATGGGATGGAGATTTTCAATCCCGCCAATCCCGTCCCGAACTAATTTATTAATATTAATTATTAATATTTTTATTTAATTATTTATTAATATTTTCAAGACCTGTTTTGTATTCTGTTTAGGTACTCTGTTTGTATCTTATTTAGGTCTTATGTTTGTAACTTTGTATTCTATTTGTTACTGGAATGTATTCTAGAAGTTCTAATTCTAACTACTCTGATTTGAATAAAGAGTTCTAATGCATTTAAGTGTTCTAATGCAGTATCATATTTAATGCAGTATCATATTTAAGTGTTCTAATGCAATTGAAAAGGAAATAGAATGTCATTTTTTTCATAAATTTCAGGCTAAACACATTTAATCAAATATTCGTATCTAGGAATGTTTGGGTAGATCATTGTAATGGAGTGCCAATTTTGATCAAGCGCTAAATACATTGCAAAGAACTGGCATTACAGGAAGAATCTACATACATCCCACTTTCGCAGAACCAAAGTACAATCAACCTTCCTCGTTCTTTCTCATTTTTTTCTTTGAGTTTATTATGGTGTCGAGTTTACCTGTAGCCCACGAAACGAAAGGACTATCATTACATACACAGCAAATGATACCATTATCTGATCAGAATTCAGATGCAGTCCTTAGGGACTTTCAGATTTTTTAAGAGTACCATTTTGCATGTCATTTTTTTTTGACATACAAGACTAAATTCTTGCTCATATGAATTAAAAAAATTTCCCAATGGACTAGCATCAGTCATCCAGCTTCGAGCCTATTTTTAAGATTCTCAAACCCAACCAGACCAATTTAAAAGGTTCAAGAGCAAGATAATTTGATTTATTCAGTCGGACATGCTCGTAGTAGAGCCTTGGAAGCCATTGATCACTGTTTTTCAAATGAATTTGTTCTGAAGTAGTTAGTGTCTACAATAAAGAACATGAATTGCTATCATCGCAGTTGGTTGGACCTGAGTGAAACAATCTATAAAATTGCATCCAAACTGACAGAATATGCCTATTTTTGGATGTTGCTTCAAATTTTTTGGCAAATGTTGCTTCAAATTTTTTGGATGTTGCTTCAAATTTTTTGGATGCCGCTGATCCCGTCCCGTCCCGTCCCGTCTCGAACCCGTTTGGGATGGGACGAGGTCGGGATGGGGTTTTTCCCATCCCATCCCGTCCCGATCCCGTATGAACGGGATGGGATAGGGATGGGTATATCTCGTCCCATCCCGTCCCGTGCCCACCCCTAGTGAATATCTTTCGATCAGTTTGGGGAATGATTAGAGAAATTTTCAACCCTAAATCTTTTAAATGATCATGTTGTGGATGTGAGCTGGATTGCTTCCATGTTTATTTAAAAAAGTCCAGAACATGGATTAGTGCATAATTTTTATTTATTTATTAAGATCCAATTTAAGGAATCCTTAAAGATACTAAATTGAAGTTAAATCCTTTGACTTAAACAAAAAATTAAGAGAGTTACCTTCTCATTGAATGGTGTGAATATCTTTCGATCAATTTGGGGAATGATTAAAGAAATTTTCAACCCTAAATCTTTTAAATGATCATGTTGTGGATGTGAGCTGGATTGCTTCCATGTTTATTTAAAAAAGTCCAGAACATGGATTAGTGAATAATTTTTATTTATTTATTAAGATCCAATTTAAGGAATCCTTAAAGATACTAATTTGAAGTTAAATCCTTTGACTTAAACAAAAAATTAAGAGAGTTACCTTCTCCCTCAACTTCTATTTTATGAAGAAGAGATTTTGACTCATTCTACATAATCTTTCAGTTATTGAAAGTTTGATAGTTATCTTGTACATATCCATTCTTCTTTTCTATTTCTTTTCTTTTTACTTCATTTTATTTGGGCCAGTTAATGATGTCCCATTATACATAAGTTCAAGGGCTTCATATCATTACTATTTTTTGCTTCCATATTGAGTTGGTAATGTTTAGTGCCCTAATTGTGTAGGGATCTCCTCTGAGCCAGTTCCTATGATAGTAAGAAGAAGAAAGTCAGAAACACTTAGAGTTCAATATATAAACACCAAAGAACTCAGGTAAGTCTCGTGCTGAACCAGTTTAACACAAAATTGGTGAAGCAAAAACGACAAGAGAAACATAATGCAGGTTATGTATGGAATTTAGTTTTCTCTGCTCTTAAGCTGCCGACTTTGATGTTTACAGAATTTGTTGTGGAACATGGAACCTTGGAGGTAAACTTCCACCTGACGATCTAGACATCAGAGACTGGTTGGAGTTGGATGAACCTGCAGATATCTATGTGCTAGGGTAATCATCTTCAATTAAAAAAATATCAAAATTTCTGCGAATAGGGAACTTCATTACTTACATGTCTTACTTTAAATATAGTGTGATGCTTTGTATATTTAGCCATTGTTTTACTTAAAATTGTCCGCTTTCACAATTATGTTTTCTTCAATAATTATTGTGTTCAACACCTTTATGGATGTATTTTTTTCTCACTCATTATGCAGTTAACTGTGGATGCCTAATATCTAATGTTGGATTGTTTTATATATATTTTTTCAAAAATCTCCATTTGTGTTACGAATTACGATACCTGTACTTTGTTTCTCATGCTTTGATACTAATTTTTTTATGTCTACACTCGACAGTCTCCAAGAGATTGTTCCATTAAATGCTGGAAACATATTCGGAGCAGAGGATAACCGACCAGTTCCAAAATGGGAATCTATCATACGTGATGCATTAAACAGAGTTCCACCTTTGAAGACAAAGTTCAAATCTTACAGTGATCCTCCTTCTCCATTGAGGTTCAAACCAATGGATGATATCCCAGATATTGAACATGAAATATTGCATGATAGTGATAGTGACGAGGAATCCCATCCACTGGATGACACTGACAGTGGTGATGATGAGGAAGTGCATCCAGTAAATGAAGACATTAACCATGTCAGCAAAATCAAGGAAGTACTTGTAAATAGCGAGAAAAAGTATGTACGTACTGAAGCTTTCAACTTAGCTGAAAATGCTGATATTGACTTATTAAAAGAACCTGTGCAGAGACAGGTTTCTTTCCTACAGAGATTAAACTCATTCCATTCCTACATGGAAGGTTGTATGGAAAATCCCGAGACATTAGTTGTACAACAAAAAGGAAAATTGACCAAAACACTTAGTAGGTCAGAACGGATATGTTTGACCTGGCCTGAGCCACCACTAAACTTGCTAGGTCAGTGTGTTTTAGAGAGGCCAAATCTCTTCACATCGGTTAAGTCTCTGAAAAAATCTCAGTCTTTCAGAGCATATAATTCTTTCAAGTCTTTTAGAAATGCAGATGATAAAGGGTCATCAGAGATAGCTTTGCTAGCAGATCTTGACCTGGAGTCTATGGTACTTCGGAAAAGAAAAGCACCTTTTGTTAAAATAGTGAGTAAACAAATGGTTGGGGTTTTCCTTTCTATATGGGTTCGTAGAAGCTTACGTAGGCATATTCAGAATGTGAAGGTCTCTACTGTTGGAGTTGGTGTTATGGGCTATATTGGTAACAAGGTATGTCTTGTTTTCCATGCATATTCTCTCATTTCAGATACTTCAATTTGTTTTTCTAGTTATTTCCTTATTTGTTTGTTTTTGTTTGTTTGTTTGTTTTTTTTTTTTTTTTTTTTTCTCTTCTTTATTTATTACTGAACATGTAAACAAGTCCCTTCTCTTTCCAAAATACACCTCAACAAGTCTTTTCCTTTTGTGTGTGTGTTTCTATTTCATGAGCTCGAGACGTGTTTGTGATTGATTTATTGTCTTACTCTTGAGTTTGAATCAAAATTTTTATGATCGACTACATTTATGAGTGAAGGCGGCTTGCTAATCCTTTCACCTTTTATTCAAGTGAGTTATATATATGTGTTCTTTGCTGATTTATATGTGAGCATGGTGTCCTATACAGAAGGGCCAAATGAATAGGTTACATCGTAATGCAGGAAAGTCTAGGATATGTTCTATTAGGGTTCACTTGCCTTGCAAAGTAAGAAGCTTTCTAGATCCCCATTTCTATTCTTTGGAGTATATGGTTAGAAAGCAAATGGAGATTCTTTTAGGGGATTGCTCATGAGGTAGCTAGAGTGATATTTGATATCAAAAGCTTTTTTTACTTGAAGATGATTCCTCAGTCAAGATGAACATGCTAGGGTCAGTCTGTTAGCGTGCTCGAGAAACTTAGAATTTTTTTTGTCAATCCCTTTTAGGCTGATATGAGACTTCTACTGTTCGATCCTTCTATTTATTTTCTTGTCGCTCTTCTTGTCCTTTCTCTGTACATTTAGCTATGACTTGGGGCTCTAGAGATAATGTCACTTGTTTTGTGGTATGGAAGAAGGAAATTCCTCTCAAGGTTTCTTTCTTCGTGTGGGAGACCTTATGGAACCGGACCGCTAGGAGGGATACCTTGATTAGGAGGGGTATGAAGGTGGAAGCAGAGTGCTCTATGTGCCTTCATGATGTTGAATCTCGGGATCACCTTCTTCTCCATTGTGATGTGGCTAGTTCGGTTTGGCATCACTTCATTCGGGATGTGGGGTTGATTGGGTGATGCCTTGGTCCATTGGTGATGTGTTCCTAGGGTGGCGTTGTCAAGCTTTTTCCAGACAAGTGAGGGGGTGGTTTGGTCTCTTATCCTATATGCTATCATGTGGGTGATTTGGCAAGAATGGAATAGCTGGGTCTCCTAGAGCTCATTCCTTTCACTAGATTGGATTATCATGGATGATATAGGTTTTCTTTGGTATCTGTGCTCCTCTCATTATGTCTTCAAGGGGGTTCATTTTTTTCTTTGGATTATCATGGATGATACGGGTTTTCTTTGGTATCTGTGCTCCTCTCGTTATGCCTTCAAGGGGTTCATTTTTTTCTCCATTTCATGAGTGCAATAAGGCGTCATGGGGATTCTTGGTAGGGGGCCGTGACCTTTGCGATTGGGTTTTCTTTGTACAGTTTGGGTGATGGCTGAGCCGTTGAGCAGTGGCAGATGGTATCACTAGGTCAATGGGTCAAACCCAGCCGGGGGCATTTGGAGTGGGTGGGGTTGAGGGATTAAAAAAAATAATAATAAACAATTTTTTTTTTTTGAATATTTCTTAAAAAGAAAAAAGAGCTCTAGAATGTTGTCATACCTTAGGTTTTTTTATTTTGATTTTTATCTTCTCCCATACTGGAAATTGGTTAACTTTTGTTACGTGTCAAATTGAACTTTTGTTACGTGTGAAATTTCATAGGGGAAAAGTGGTTTGTCAGCTTGTTACTCTCTGTCATGTTGGCCAATTCTATTTTATCCCACTTCCTTTTTCTCTTCCGAAACCAAATTCACTGTGCCAAAAGCATTTCAGATTCTCAGCAATTGTAACCCAAAAAAGAGTTGATCAGTCTGGAAAGTTTTTTTGATACTGATACAGTAATCTCTTCTGAACCAGTCTGCTTCATAAGTATGAATATGCCATGGCATTTGCAAAGTGACATGCTTAGATTAGAACTTCGACGAAGTTCTTAAAAGTTAAAATACCCAAATCGCCTTGTACTTTTTTTTAATTAAAATTTGAAATTACTTCAAACCTAGTAGAAAGTTTAAGGAGCAATATAGTCTATGTTGAGAAGGAAGCTGGCAAGATCTTCAACATGAAGGTGCTCTCTCTCTTTCAAGAATTCAGTTACGCGCAATGTGATATGATGGTGTTTGTGTTGCAATTTTCCTGTAGGATTTCTGGTGCATGTTGGTTTGTTTTATTTGTGACAATTGATACTTGTTTATCAAAAAAAAAAAAAAAAAAAAAAAAAAAAATATATATATATATATATATATATATATATATATATATATATATATATATATATATATATATATATATATATATATATATATATATATATATTAATTCAAGACAAACAAGAGCAAGAGAAGATGTATAACTGAAATGCTCAAGTAGTTTCACGTCTTTGTGTTGTGTGGGTGTGATATTTTTTTTTTCGTGGTGATTGGAGTATGAGGAGGACAAATCATTCATTTGCATAGTCGAATATCATCTTGACTTGAGGTTAAGAGAAAGGGTCGTGGTTAAGATTCACTATCTAGTGTGCTTTAACATTCTGCATTTGCTTCAGTATGGTTGCCCCCCCCCTCTTATATATTAGTTTAGAAACATCTCAAAGTATTCAGTTTACATTACTTATGGGATATCTTTAAATCTAAAATTGCTATGTGAAATAGCTAGTTTGCTTTACTCCAATTGTTATCTTCTCTTTTCAGCATTTGTTATAGTAATGGTCACTATATATTTGGAAACATCTTAATGATTTTCAAATATTCCAGGGTTCTATATCTGTCAGCATGTCTATATATCAGACAGGCTTCTGTTTTATCTGTACCCACCTGACATCAGGTGAAAAAGATGGGGATGAACTTAAAAGAAATGCAGATGTGAGAGAAATACATAGGAGAACCCAATTTTATCATGCCTCTAGCATTGGCTTCCCCAAGACAATCCATGACCATGAGTAAGTAGAGAAGACATTCTATTATAACTTATTTTATTTGCTTTATTACTTTTTTCTCTATCGTAACACACTTGTAAGAGAAAAAAATTTCAGTTTATTCTTTACTAAAACTCTTCTTTGGGAATATCACATATCAGTGAACTTATAAATAAATGAAATTGCAATAATCAAAAATAAAGAAATAGACATAATCAACTGATAAACAAAATAACTTTTATTCAATCAACGGATTAAAAATGGGCAACATATGCCCTTATTTATAATTAACCTAAGTTTTAAATCAAACTCTAAACCTAATAGGAACCAATGTGTGAATCCTAATTGGAATCCCTATTACAAAAATAATAGAATGTCTACTATTGCTAATTTTAATAAACATCCTAATTACATCAACCTCCTCGGATTGGAGGATGCTCCAAGGAGATCCAATTCAAAATTTCATTGTGCAAAATTTTGGAAATTATCTTCAAAATTGTCCCAAAACTATTCTACAAATTTGTTCTGTGGTGTCACGGGATTGCCTTGTGGTACATAACCTATTCTGAAACAAGAGCTTGTGGTGGTATTGACAGATGGGGAGGTGTAACTAGGAAGAAGTCAGGGACTTGAGTAAAATTTCAGGGTCAGGGACTGAAATGAAATTATTTAGTAGGGACTTAGGGAAAAACTTGTCTTCTTCCTGTGTGGTACGACCAAAATAGTGAGGGTGAATAAGATCATTCATTCAGAGAAGAATGTAACGGTGATAGCAAGGGGCTGCAGGGGGCAGAGGACGGCGAACGAGGGAAGCATGAGGGGATCGGTCAGTGGGATACAGAGACGGGGTCTGGCAAGCAACTGAGGCCGTCGACAGACTCTGAATGATTGGAAAAGAGAACTGATCTTGTCGATTGACAGGAAAAGTCGTGTGATCTCGTCGTTCAACTTGAAAATTCGACTGATCGTGGCGATCTAGGGACTGTGGGATGGTTGCGATCTATCCAGGGATGATGGAACAGATGTTGGGGCGATCGGATTGAAGAGATGGAGCTGTAGTGGCGGCCAAAGCACCGCTAAGATGGGAGGGGACAGTAGAAGAGGAAAAGGGGGCGACAACGACGGTGGTGGGGAGTGGCATGGTCGGTCGATCAACTATGGAGGGGGTGGCAGGCTCTGTCGATCAACCTTGGAGGACTGGTGTTGATCGATGCAGGGAGGGTGGTCTATGTCTGTATTGACGTCGGCAGTACTTATTGGTTTTGTTCCACGACCTTTGTGTTATGTGAAAGGTATTTCTCGAATCCTCGAATATATTTCTTCAATCATCTTCTTTCCAACTTTTTTTTTTTTCAAATTGAACCAAGCAATAAGAATCATTCGGCTTTGATATCAAATTGAATCGATAGTAAATAAATAAGCAATAAACAAAATAATTTTTATTCAATCAACTGAATAACAATGAGCTATACTCTTATTTATAATTGACCTATCTTCTAAATCAAACTCTAAACTTTATAGAAACCAATGTGCAAACCCTAATTGGAATCCCTATTACAAAAATAATAGAATATCTAATATCTGTTGCTAATATTAATAAATATTCCAATTACATTAAAATGTAGGTCAACATTTAGCTGCCTAGCGGATTTTTCCGTCTTTTAGAAACATTTGATATTTTTTTTTGAGAGAGAAAAAAATTATTGACATGTGTAGTTGCAGCAA
Source organism: Berberis vulgaris (assembly GCA_963556465.1). Classification (NCBI taxonomy): domain Eukaryota; kingdom Viridiplantae; phylum Streptophyta; class Magnoliopsida; order Ranunculales; family Berberidaceae; genus Berberis; species Berberis vulgaris. The sequence continues at coordinate 72,685,941 of OY747124.1, read as the reverse complement.
CTACATAATTAATTGATATTTGCCTACTTCATATTAGTGAAAAAAGAAAGATATTTTGCCTACTTCACCATAAGCAGGTTGTCACGAGAACCAGGATATGTCGGCATATTGTATTTTTAATAATTTGATTTATAAATACTGTGAAACAATAAGAAACCTTGTTCTATATTCTACTAATGAATTTGGAGAGCACCTAAAGGAAACAAGGTCTTTATTGGACCCCTTGATTATAAATGCCTTTGGCAGGTTCAACCCCTAGACTTGTGAAATTATCCGCCACAAATCTTACTAGCTGTTCATTTGCTTCTTTAAGTGCGCAAGTAAATGAGAGCTAATTGGTTGGGAACCTAACATTTAGGTGCAACATGAAAGCAGTCTGTGCCCCGAGCATAAGCCTCAGGGCGAAAGGCGCGGGCCTTTCATGTAAAATTTAGTTAACAAATTACACAAGGCATGTTTGATTGGAATTCTATTTTTGACCTTTAGCTGATGTTTGTTTTCTGCTCTTGTATGAATTTCTAACTCGTCTTTCCTTTATCTTAATAATGATATGTGTTTCTTATGCTAATAAAAAGAATATATAATTTCTTTGGCTGTCAAGATACAGGCAACGAAAACAAAAATCAAAATGTAAATGGAGTAAAATCTTATAGGATACTCCATGAGGTGATCATTACTGACAATCATCACTCGGGTTAGAGTATTGATTTAATGAGATTCTGGGTGCATCATAGAGGAGAAGTCTTGATGTTAGATCACTGATGTTGTGAGGACCCTGATGTGAATTAAATGCAACAGCCATATATGCGCTCAGATCAAAACTATCAACATTTTGCCAGTCTATCTTTATGGAAGTAATTCTGTATTTCCCTTTATATGGAGGTTATAAACTGTCACGAGTATCTTTATAAGGACCCTCTGCTGAATCTCAGCTGCTTTGCACATTGTTCATTAATTTGCTTTGTTTTTGTTTTTCTTCTGTTTTGTCTATTTATTCCAGTACATCTCCTTCCCACCAAATCATAAACACTAATATTGTCTTTACAGAAGAATCATTTGGCTTGGAGACTTGAACTATCGTATCAACTTGTCATATGAGAAAACACAAGAACTTATTTCCAAAAAGGATTGGTCTACATTGGCTGAGAAGGACCAGGTAAGCCTAGGACAGTTTGAATTTCAGATATGCTGTGCTCTTTTATCTTTTTATTTTTTATTTTTTATTTTTTATTTATATTTTGTTTTGGGAGGGGGGAGGTTATGCCACAAACCACAACTAAATGACAAAGTCACACATGGCACTTTTGGGAACAAGATTCTTATGAGAATAGATAGAAGGCATCATCATGTGGGAGAAATGCTAATATAATCTGATAAGAAAAGGTTGTGTGGTTATGATTAATCAAATTTAATAATGAATTGCTTAGGATCTTTACTTGTGGTTTCTCCTTTATTAGAACAAAGCCTTAAAAGTAAACCCTACATCGTCATGTCCAACATTGGCAGTGGTTAATTGGGGACATTTATGTGTACTAGCGTGTCGTGCAACATCGGCTGTTGCTCATTGGGTACATTATGTGCACTAAGGGTTCATTAGAGAAGTTGAACAGAGACATATCAACAGTGTAAGGATCAGTGTAATTTCTTAGTGAACTAAAAAGAAATAATGAAGTTCTATCTTGCAGTAGAAATGCAACCACCACGTGTCTGCCTTAGCTGTTCAGCACACATCTTCTAGATGGACTTTCAACCACTTGAAGAAAAATAAGAATGACAAAAATAAGTAAATAAATAACAAAATTTCATGATGATGTGCCTGATCTGTACACCATGACTCATGCATGTTCTTCCACAAAGAGAGGCTGGAAAAGTTATCAAGGATATGCTCTTGCACAACTTTGCATCATGTACTTGGATCTCCTGATAAGCTCTTATTCTCTTTGTTGTCTGGTTTATTACATTGCTGAAATTACTGGTGCAGCTACTAAAAGAACTAAGAAAAGGACGTGTATTTGATGGATGGAACGAGGGTGCTCTGAACTTTCCTCCGACATACAAATATGAATTCAATTCACAGAAATATGTTGGTGCAGATCCAAAAGTTGGGCGGCGCACTCCAGCATGGTATGCATAAATGTTTACACATTGGTTGATTTCTCCTTTATTTTTCATGCTTCTTAGGATATGGGCTAATCCTAGAAATGCATTAATTAGTTATTTTTTCATCTGGTTTGTTTCAATTATGTCATAGAAAATACAGCAAAATGATTATAAGCATTTATTGAGTCAATTTCATCTTTCAGGTGTGACCGCATACTTTCGTTCGGAAAGGGAATGAGGCTGCTGGATTACAAAAGGGCGGAGAAGATGCTTTCTGATCATCGGCCTGTGAGAGCTGTTTACATGGCCGAGGTTGAGGTCTTCTCTTCTAAGAAGCTACAAAAAGCCCTCACATTTACAGATGCGGAGTTGGAAGTTGGAGAAATTATGTCAGATACTGGAATTGATGCTGGAATCAGCATTTCAAGGTTTGGTCAGGTATATCTCCTGTCCCAGTTATACTACCTTGCCTATGACCATCAAAAATTCTAATTGTCGAGGGAAATGGCGAGGAAAACAGCGAGGGGGAGGGGGGGCCGTCCATCCCCCCTGGGATGCGTGCGTTGAAAAGTCAAGCGCGCATCCCGGGGGGATGGACGGTCCCCCTCCCCCTCGCTGTTTTCCTCCACACTTAGACGGGTTCCTATGACCATACTCCATAGTGCAAGCACAAGTTCATTGAAGTTAGCGTGGCTTCATGGGTCCACATGCATCAATTGTCTCTTTGGCTCACTTATCAAAATATGATGTTTTTGCTGATGCAGGAAATCTCAGATCGGGGACTTTAAGATGGAAGAATTGTAATTAGCTATGTATCCTAGATTTTGGTTTGCTTGTTACAGAATTAGTGATGAGTGGCATCATTATTTGTAAAGGTGTGGGATTCCTAGAGGTTCATAAGTTCATCGAAAAATTGCTGTTGGGGGCAGATCAATTCCTGAACTATGTAATAGGTGTTCTTGTTAGTATTGAGTCATTTGCTTTTTCTATTTGAAATTACCTGCTCAAAGTTATGTATAGATCAAATAAGTGTTCTGTTTGCGCTATTAGTCACTTGGCTGACTGGTTACATACGTTTCTGTTGTTGTTAGATTAGCCCATACTAGTAAAGTCCTTTCCCATAAGATTAGATGTTTCCTATCCTAGGAACTATATCTGAGGAAATCAGAACTACCAAAATTCTTAAAATCAGTGTTCTAAAAAGCGCTAGGGGGTGGGCATGCGGCGAGCAGGTGCCTAGCACTCAGGGGTTTAGGCGGTCTTAGATTTTGTATTATAACTTTAATAATTTATAAAAGTTAAGCATAATACCTTATTAATTACATCAAATTTAATGTCAATATACATATGCAAAATTTAAAAACATGAAAAATTAACAATCATGAACAAAATTTATTAAAACTCAAATGACTGAAGTTGGTCATGATGGGTACTTTATACAAAGTTGAATTTATGGACAAATATCCAAACTTAGTCTTTTATTTTTCTTCAAATTGCATGAATAACCTCAGTCATGTTTGATAAAATCTACATTACTAAAATAATAAAATTGGTACCGGCAGATCCTTTGAGAATTTCATTAAGTAATCATCATTTGCTACATTTAGACATATACTGAATAAAAAACAATTAAATTGTTTATTTCTAAAAAAGAGGAAAAAAATAAAATAAAAACACAATCAATCTTATTAAAAAAAAAAAAAAAAAACCTCACCCAGACCGTTTAGACCCTGCCTAGGCCGCCCAGACTGCCCAAAACCCGCCCAGCCATTAATCTGGGCGTTTTTCTAACTTCTAGCCGCCTAGGCCGATTTTTAGATCACTGCTTAAAACATGTGAAACCATGTGGAAATCTGCATGTCAGGAAACAGTGATTGATGCAAGATTAGTGTCCGGCTGGTGCTGAGTGATTTGAAATGGATGGGCGTCTTGTGGAGAAAATCTATATGTTCATTGCAAATCTGATGTAAATGCAAAAGGCTTACTGATTCATGGAACTCAATGGGTTAGAAAAAAAAAAAAAAAAATTCAGTCAAAGTGCACACAACTCCTGGAGAGCTATGTTCCTTCAGTCAGAATGCACAAACACTTGTGTTCCTGCTCTTACAACTGCATCAACACCATGCTCTAGCGACTTTGGATTCATACAAGCTCTTGTGACAAACTAAGCATATTTTCCATACTTTGCTTCCCATTTGATTATACAAAACTATTATCCTTTACATCAAAATATTAAGTAAATGCATTATGAGAGAACGGGCAGCTGGTGATGCAGGCCAAATTGTTGAAAGAAAGTGGATTTGAAAGAACGTGGTGAGAACATTCTAATGGCAGATTGAGCAGCAACTAGGGGTGTTGATCGGTTCAATCGGTTTGAAATTGGATCAAAACCGAATCGAACCAAACTTTTTGGTTTTCTGATTTTTCAAACAGAAACCCGTAACCGAACCGAATCGACCAGTTTGTTTCGATTTTTCCTTTTTATTTTCTATTTTTTTCCATCATCTTTCATCTTCTTACTAAAACAATTCTGCGTTGCCATTACCATACAGCTAGACCTAAACATAAAGATAAAGTCTTTTCACACATACATATTTTAAATAAAATTTGAACCTCAAGAAGATTATATTATGCAAAACAAAAAAAACAAGATTATTCTAGTTTTTCTATTATGATAAAAGATATTAACATTATTGCATTCTGATTAAACAAGCTCGAATGACCATACAATTCGACATAACCCCAAATAGTGCTAATGCAAAGAAAATTAGTCGAACAAAAAGAAAAACAGACTCAGACACACGCTGCCCAACGAGTTTCTGAACCTCCGCCTAGCCTGGCCTCCAAAATTCAAGATCCGGTTTAGCATGAGCTTAAAAAAGTCACATTTCTCAGCCGATTTGATCCCTCTATGGAACCCTTGGCGGCACCGAGGATGGCGTCGGAGAGGTACCCGCTACCTTTGTAGTAGTTGATGTTCTCCGACCATGTGCGGCGCTGTGTGGTAACTTCTTCGGCGAAGAGAAACTCTGACGATGTTGAGAGTTTTTGACATATATATACAACAACTCTACAACATGATGACCAAGATCACATGGAGATTATTTTTACCCAATTTATAAAGCAACAAAAACTTCTTTCAACAGCAGAGCCGAAGAAAGTCTCGAAACAAAGTTCATTTACAAGATTATCAATAATGGATCTAGCACACTAGGCTCACCTATATCTATGATATCCATAGATGATCTATTTACTTCTCTACTTGGATCTAATATCTATATATTCACCTTAGTTGAACTAAATGGGGTGGGTGGATTGGAAATTGAGTTGGTGAGATTTGGGAATTAAGTAGATGTGGGTGGGGATTGGGAACTGAGGTGAGAATTGAGTTTTTTGTGGTGGGACTGGGAGTTAAAAGAAAAGATAATTTTTTTTGATACGGTTCGGTTCAGAGCTGAAAAAAACTCAAACCGAAACCAAAACTGAACTGAAGTAACTCAATTTGGTTCGGTTTTGACAAATTGGTTTCGATTTTTGTTCAATTTCAATTTTTTCAGCTCGATTCGATTCATTCGGTCGGTTTACATGGATTAATTTCCTCCGTTCAACCCGCCTATAAAAATCCTAGATGATGCATGCAACAGGTGTCAGTCCAATTTCCCATAATTAGACTGCAAAAGTAATAAAGTACAGAAATTCTAGCCGACCTGGGATCCCGGCCTGGTTTGCCCGCCTGGGGGGTAAATTTACATTTTTGCCCCTCCTCCAAAAAGTGTTTTTGTGATTGTGTTTAAAGAAAAGGGGCAAAAATGTAAATTTACCCCTAGGCAAGCAAACCAGGTCGGCTAGAAGGGTTCAATAAAGTATGATTTCATTATATTGTAACTCTACAGCTTTGAGCTTCCCATACTAGAAACTTAAACAACTATAGAAAGGACAAGAAAGGAACCTTGCGCACTCCAGAAGCTTTGACATCATGAAGTTCTTCAATGTCACTCAGATCAACTCTTCCTTCAAGATCTTCATGGCTTCTGCAACTCCATCCTGAAAATTTTAAGATGTTTTGGCAAAAATGTAATTGGATACTTGAAATAATCCAAAAAACTCCCATAACATGCAATGCAATTTAAGACTTGGTCCTATCTGCTGAATTAAATATGGTTTCCTCTTATCTTTAGGAATGACCTCTAACAACAAAAATAAAAGATGAAGCTATCTTAAATACAAAAATTGGCGGGACTTTGACCTTTTTAGAAGGTGAAATTTTTTGTTCTCATCCTATGGCATGGGTCTGGGCCTTTGGCCAACATAGAGGTACACTTGGGACATTCAAATTGATTTTCTCCTATAGGCGCTGAAGTAACCAGACATCGGACAAGTGAGGTATATGATAGGATCTCCATTTGCATTAGAAACCGAATAAAAGAGATAACAGTTCTAGATTGACAGTTCCTTGAGCTGGCAATGGATTAGACACCAGGACTAGCTGAACAAACAACATACAGTTCACTAGTGCCAAAAAGGAAAGCTATAGTTATTCTTAAAAACAAATACTGGGTCCAAACTGCTGTAGTTATTTGCACCCCGGCCATGATACACATGGTTGGATTGAAAAGGATATGGACTTGTTCCAACTCGGTAGACAATAACTGTCAGACCCTCAATAACTCAGCATAGATCAATCAGCGTGTTGATGCATACATGTGCGTGCATGGGCTGGATGTACGTGAAGGCATGTGTGTGTAAAGTTGCTAGATGAAGATTGAAAGGCTTTGTTAGACGGATCCAAGTGAAGGATACAATCAAATTCTAGTGGGGTGATCAAGTACGGATGCAGGATATCTTTGTGCCATGGAAAATGTTGGAGCAATATTCAAGTTTATGTTTAAGTTGTCTTTACTTGTATGCTTTGTATATATTGGTTTTGTACAAGGGCTTTGCCCATTAAACATGTGTTTGCATGGGTTTTGTAAGAGTGACTAGAATGAAAATGTATGTCGAGGTTAGTGTAGTAGTGAATGCCTAGGTCAAGGATGATCTAGTGGGCATTTCCAATGATCTCAATCCCCAATATTCCTTTTTGAAAAGTGCCCAAATGCTTAGCATCTATATTAGGGGGAAGGTGTCTCCTGAGTCTTGGGCAAGATGGAAGCCGACTCAGTGCTAGGGAAGGCAAAGCCAGTGCATGGCCAAGGCATGCTTGAGAATAAGTTGGGATTGCTTGAGGATTGATGAGATGATCGATGGACCGACTAGACGTGCATGGAACACGAGCCAAGCATGAGGCACGTTGCCTTAGTAATGGATAAACAAACCAAGGATTGTGCTTGCTTACACAATGCATACTCGACGTATGCTTGGATGGCGGACGATACTTGGATGTTGGACTATGCGGGGGCAAACTCACGCATCACTGATGCACACATGGATGGTGGTGCATGGTGATGGATTGATGACAGACTATTGGCCATCATAGTAGAGCATGAATGCTCACATCATTGGGCTCGGTACGGATGTTGGACCAAGGCTTGCAAGCCTGATTTGAATGTTTGAATGCTTGAATGCTTGAATGCAATGTGTTGGTTAGAGTGATTTGTTTGGTGGCAAATGCTTAGTTGACACATGGATTAGATAGTTATTGCTGAGTTTGAATGATGTAGCCATTTTATAAGGCATTTGTGAGGATGAGAGATGCATATGAGTTTGTAGAAGCAAGCTTGTGTCAAACATAGATTGCTTGAGCAATTTGTGAAGATCTTGTAACATGTTCAAATTGAGTTGGTGCTCATACATCAAGGCAATAAACTAAAGGGATTTATCCCAAATATTCTGTGTGTGTTTTGTATTCCTGGTTGGTTTAATTGTATACAAATAATTGCTAATGTTGGGCTGAAATAAGTAGGAACCTTAGTTGCCTCACAAGGTGTAATCAAAGTGGTGAAAAATTGTTGTAGAACTCGCCCAATTACTGGCCCTGTGACAAGTGGTATAAGGACAACTTTAAATTCAAAGGGAAGGCAAGCAATAGAGTTTTGGGAAGGTTTGTTCATTGATGCAGGAGGTACAAGATCTGCAGTAGAGGCTTTGTCGGAGCGGGTCTCTCAATTGGAATGAAATGTTGAGAATGGCATGCAACATCCTGCGAATGATGCGGAAGGATCCCAAAATGCAATGATGCAGCAAGTCGAGATCTTGAGTAAGATGATTGCTGATATTGGCACAAAATGGGAGACTAGGTTCGATGATGCAATGGTGGATATGCGGACATTGGCCACATTTTGCAGTGGCACAATCTCAAATTTCAAGACTGAAATCTTGGTGTTTAAGAGGGTTGTTGTGATGGCTCCTCAAGGGCAAGAGGGTTCGCCCAGAGAAAAGGTTAGAATTCCATAACCTAAGGCCTTCAAGAGATATAGGAGTGCCAAAGAACCAGAAAGTTTCGTATGGGATATGGAACAGTATTTCAAGACTGTCCACACCTCTGATGAAGAGCAAGTCGGTCTTGCAAGCATGTATCTCATAAAAGATGCAAAATTATGGTGGCACGCACGTTGTAATAGGTAATGTAGCAATGGGTAGACCTCTAATCCAGACATGGGAGACTATGAAGAAGGAATTGAGGGACCAATTTCTGTCGACAAATGTTGCATGGATGGCCAAGGAGTTGTTGAGGAAGTTGAGGCATACCGGATCAGTGTGGGACTATGTTAAACAGTTATCTTCACTCATGTTGGAGGTTAGATATATGAATGATGAGGAAAAATTGTTCAATTTCGTTGCTGGACTTCAACCTTGGGCGCAGACGGAGTTGCGTAGGCTTGGTGTCAAGGATCTACCCCAAGCATTGGTTGTTGCGGATGGCTTACTGGATTACAGGGTGATTGAAGAGCCACCAAAGGGTGGACTAGATAAGAAGTTCAGAAACAAAGTCACACTGTCTAGGGTGGTGGGAAAGAAAAGGGACAAGTTAGCACAAATGTATGGATTGATGGAGGGAAAGGGAGTACGACACAGTCCGAAACATGATGTTTCATATGTGGTAGACCACATCGTGCGAGGGATTGTCCAAAGAAGGCAGGCTAGCAACACTGTTGCTTGAGGAAACGGAAGGCTCAGATACAGATGTTGTGCTACCTAGACTCACTGGAATCAAGGTGATCAACGAGTCTGAAGTTGAAGTGATGAGGATGTCAAGCAAGTTTAGTGGGGTTGTTTGCCAGACCCTCAGTAACTCGGCATAGATCAACCAGCGTGTTGATGCATACATGAGCATGCATGGGCTGGATGTACGTGAAGGCATGTGTGTGCAAAGTTGCTAGATGAAGATTTGAAGGCTTTGTTGGACGGATCCAAGTGAAGGATACAATCAAACTCTAGTGAGGGTGATCAAGTACGAATGCTGGATCACTTTGTGCCATGGACAATGTTGGAGCAATGTTCATGTTTATGTTTAAGTTTCCTTTACTTGTATGCTTTGTATAGATTGGCTTTGCACAAGGGCTTTGCACAAGGGCTTTGCCCATTAATCAGGTGTTTGCATGGGTCTTGTAAGGGTGACTAGAATGAAAATGTATGTTGAGGTTAGTGTAGTAGTGAATGCCTAGGTCAAGGATGACCTAGTGGGCATTCCTGATGGTCTCAATCCCCAATCCATATTTAAAAGTGCCCAAATGCTTAGCATCTATATTAGGGGGAAGGTGTCTCCCAGGTATTGGACAGGATGGAAGCCGACTTAGTGCTTGGCAAGGCAAAGCCAGTGCATGGCCACAGCCTGCCCATGGCATGGCCAATGCATGTTTGAGAATAAGTTGGGATTGCTTGAGAATGGATGAGATGATCGATGGACTGACTAGACGTACATGGAACACAAGCCAACCATGAGGCACGTTGGCTTAGTGGTGGATTGACATACCAACGATTGTGCTTGCTTGCACAATGCATACTTGGCGTATGCTTGGATAGCGCATGATACTTGGATGTTGGACTATGCGTGGGAGAACTCATGCATGGCTGATGCACGCATGGATGGTGGTGCATGGTGATGGACTGATGACGAACTATTAACCATCATAGTAGAGCATGGATGCTCACATAATTGGGCCCAGTACGGATGCTGGACCAAGGCTTGCGGGTCTGATTTGAATGTTTGAATGCAAGAGGACTTGCATTTAGACATGTGATGAAATGTGTTGGTTAGAGTGGTTTGTTTGGTGGCAAATGCTTAGTTGACATATGGATTAGATAGTTATTGCTGAGTTTGAATGATGTAGCCATTTTATGAGGCATTTGTTAGGATGAAAGATGCATATGAGTTTGTAGGAGCAAGCTTGTTTCAAACATAGATTGCTGGAGCAATTTGTGAAGATCTTGTAACCTGTTCAAATTGAGTTGGTGCTCATACATCAAGGCAATAAACTAAAGGGATTTATCCCAAATATTCTGTGTGTTGGTTTAATTGTATGCAAAGAATTGCTAGTGTAGGGCTGAAACTAAGTAGGAACCTTAGTTGCCTCACATGGTGTAATCAAAGTGGTGAAAACTTGTTGTAGAACTCGCCCAATTAGTGGCCCTGTGATAGTAACCATATCCAGTTGAGAAAAAAAAAGATGGTCAGCAGAAATGAGACACTTTGTGGCACCCCATTTTGGATAGGGAAGTTAGTGAAGACATAATTTTGATCCTAGACAAGTAATAATCGCAACATGTCATGTTGGAAATTCTAAACTTAGTCTAATTCATATAACATCTTTGATATTGCTAAAGAAGGTCATGAGAGATGTGGATGCAAATTTCCACAAAATCATGTGCTGATCACGCGGAGCAATATGCATAAGATGGATATTAGTTTTTGACACCGGTGTGGTGTCTGTCACGGGGACTACGATGCCAAAGTTAGAACAATGCCTATATAAAATTATTTATTTTTCTGTATTTTAAAAGAGAATTGTGAATAAAAAATGAGTTACCCAAAAATAACTGTGTTTGGCTATTTATAAAGGCTGAAGGAGCCAACTGCTCGTAAAAGAGTGAGACACGTGGCAGGTTGGGGGCCATTGATGGTTGTAACTTCCATTGATAGTTGTAACATCTTATTGATGGTTGTAACTCCCATAGATGGTTGTAACTTTCATCAACAGTTGTAACTTTCAGTAGATGGTTGTAACTTTCATCGACGGTTGTAATTTCTCGTTGATGGTTATAATTTCCCGTTAGGAGAGACCTCTCCTACAGGTTTGTGTGCTCAGCTGAGCATGGTGGTTGGTGTCGAACACCATTCCTCTGCTGGAAAAAAGTATTATGCCGAGTTGCATTGGGCCCAGATTTGGGTTTTTTGTACTTGTATCCGATATGGGCTGGCTTCTTATGAACAACCTAGATTTTTGGGCTTTCTTATCCTGCTGCTAAGGATTATTTTTTGCTCCCACAAATATCTCTCATCTCCTTTGCTTTTGAGCTGACCATTTTTTTTCTTACTTAAAAGCAGAGGAGATGTATTTTCACTGAGGAGTCTCGCCAAAAATAGAAGTACAATGCCCCTGATCTTGCTGACGAGGCTTCTTCCTAGAGTTATTTTTAAAGACAAAGTAGAATTCCATGAAATTTGTTTGAGTTGAGGTCGTGAAGGAGTTATCTGCAAGACTTGAAGTTTCTTCTGCTGTTGAAATGTAATATGCTGAAGACAAAATGATATGCATGTAGATTCATCTGCTGAAAACGGGGTGATCTACTGTATGAGTTACACAAAGTACTTTCTAAGGCTCTTAGACTTTGTCTAGGTAGAGAATCATCCTTAGATGCTTTGGCATGTATCCACCAGATATCTTAGACCAACAAGCAAAACCTCATATTCTGCTTCATTATTGGAGGCTTTGGAACCAAGTGTGATGACTTGCTCTACCATGGTTCCATGGGGTGTAAATAAAATGCCCTGCTCCGGTACCCTTGTGATTTGTCGACCCATCCATACATAAATGCCACATACCTTTGGGCTGCCACGTCTTTATTTCAACATGAGTTGATGAATCTTCTTTTGTTGAAGGACGCAATATTGATCTGAGGGCTGATTTTGTTTCCCCGGTTGAGGAGGGAGTGATTCTGCTATGAAATTTGCTAAGTCTTGAGCCTTATAGTTGTCCTCGGCCGGTAGATCAAGTCATATTGGCTCTCTTCTATCACCCATTTCATGAGTTTTTGACAAGCATCCGAGAGGAAGTTGTGCCCCCAACTCATCTCTGATGAGGGTTGAGCTAACTGCTACATTTGAAACTGCTCATTTTATCGCACTTATGTTGAATTAATGTTGTATTTCATTCAACTTTGCTTTTAGTCTGCTGACTTAGAAAATATTTTCATTGAGGGCGCAAAAGCTTGATTGGCCACCTTCATGAGTTTCCAATATGCTAAGTTGGAACTTAAACATAACTTGAGGATTTAGAAATTAATCATGGATTAAAATCTGTTTATCTTGGAAATTGCATGGAAATATTGTGTGATCTATTGACCACTTGACAAAACTTAAACAAATTTAAGTAGTTCTGAGTAAGATGTTTCTATGGTCAGTGATTTATTAATTGAATTACCCACTCACGGAGAGTGTCATCCTCTACTGAGGTGTGACCCTCTACTAAGGCACTTTGCTTGTGTAGTCTGCTGACCACTTGACTAAAGTTAAACTTATTTAAGTAATCCTTAAGATGCTTATATGCACTGAATTACCCACTCATGAAGAGTGCCATCCTCTACTAAGGTGTGATCCTCTACTAAGGCATTTTGCTTGTGTAGTCTTCTGATCACTTGACTAAACTTAAACGGATTTAAGTAGTCCTGAGTAAGATGTTTCTATGCATTGAGTTACCCATTCACAAAGAGTGTCATCCTCTACTGAGGTGTGATCCTCTACTAAGGCATTTTGCTTTTGTGGTATGTTGACCACTTGACTAAACTTAAACGGATTTAAATAGTCCTCAATAAGATGCTTATATGCATTGAATTGCCCACTTACGGAGAGTGCCATCCTCAACTGAGGTGTGATCCTCTACTGAAGCATTTTACGTGTGTGGTTTGCTGACCACTTGACTAAACTTAAACAAATTTAATAGTCCTGAGTAAGATGCTTCTACCTATGAGCAGTCATTTGTTGAAGAGATAAAATACAATCAAGTTTTTCTTATATGTACATTGCATCTTTTTTTCCCCAAAAAGCTAGGACGCCTCAGTTTCAATCCACTTTGTGAAATGGTTGGTTGCAACAATCATCATATTCTTCTGCGTTGGAGACTTTGATTGATTAGAATGGTTAACTCTTTGTATGTTCTACTGGCTGGGGAGTCTCTTGTTGGGGAGCGTGTTCTACACTTGTCACCATTGTTATTTTTATCCTCCTTCTGATCTGCATTCATTAGTGCACGATGACAATCTTTCTCGGGTACATCTGGTGCCTTAGCATTATTTTTTTGTCATTCCACAATGCATAGCATTTTGCCATGGCAAAGATTTCGGTAAGAGTTTTGCCCAGTTTCATGGTCAATTCCCCATATAATCAGTGATCTGCTAGCAGACCCTTTTTGAAAGCTAAGGATTCAATTTGGTCATCACATACATTTATACTCTCCATTTCTGCCTTAAATCTTTTGATAAAGTGTTGGAGCATTCATTTGACTTTTTATTCATGTTGAAGAGGCGGTCAACATGTTTTTTTTTTATGGTTCAATAAGATGAATACTCTTTTGTGAAGACAATGGAGAGATCTCCAAAGTTGTTGATCGGCTGAGGGGGTCAAAGTTGCTAACGAGTATTTGAATGTGGTATTTGAGACAAATTAGTATAGTGATCTAGATCTGGTCATCTGCATTGTTCATATCCATCGGGATTATGTCTTCTGCGTCGACCACTTATATCATCATCTGCGACCTCAACCTTGAGTACACCGTTGCTTGGGGGCCCAACCATGATAAGATTCTCGTTTGAGGCTCGAGCCTAGAGTGCACATTTACTCATGGCCCTAATCTCGAATAAATGCTTCCAGAGGGATTATTTCCCTTTGACGGATGACTACTTCCACTCCCATGCACATGGTCTGCTGGCAGACAACAATGTGTCTTTTGTCTTGGCGGTTCATTCACCAATCGCTCTACCACCCGAGTTTGCTCATCCAATAATTTAGTCAAATTGGCGATCTGACTTGCAAGATTTTATTTTTGTTTCATTTTCATTGGGCTCGGTTGTTGACAGAAAATTGCATTTGATGATCAACCGGCGGTGGTAGACCTACTACCAGTGAATCTCTGGTCGAAAGCGACTGAACCCATGGCGATGATGGCGGTCTAGCTCGGGCAGAGGACCATGCAACTTTATTTTTGCTAGTTTGACTTCGAGTTCCCACCAATGTGTTGAAAAAGAACTCTGAAAAAGTGTGTGAAGGAAAATTCAAATTGAATGAACATAAATTTTATTAATGAAAGGAAGAGAGCATCTAATGAGTTTGATTCAAGCTCTCATTGAAATCACCAATTTGTGGATGCAAATTTTCACAAAATAACGTGTTGATCACATGGAGCAATCTGCATAAGATAGAGATTAATTATTGACACTGGTGTGGTGTCTGCCATGGGGACTCTGATGCCAAAGTTAGAACAATGCATTTAGTAAAGTATTTATTTCTCTGTGTTTTAAGAGAGAAATTGTGAATAAAAAAAAGCTACCCAGAAATAACTGTGTTTGGTTATTTATAAGGGCAAGAGGAGTTAACTGCTCGTAGAAGAGTGAGACAAGTGGCAGGTCAGAAGCCATTGATAGTTGTAACTTCTATTGATGGTTGTAACCTCTTGTTGATGGTTATAACTTCTCGTAGATGGTTGTAACTTCTGTCAACAGTTGTAACTTCCAATAGATGGTTGTAACTTCCATCGACGGTTGTATTTTCCCGTTGATGGTTATAACTTCCCATTAGGAGGGACATTTTCTGCCGGTTCGTGTGCTCAGTTGTGCATGGTGGTAATTGCCGAATATTATTTCTCTGCTGAAAAAGAGAGTTCTGCTGAGTTGCATTAGGCCAAAATTTGGGCTTTCTGTACTTGTATCCGATTTGAGCTGACTACTTGGGAACGACCCAGATTTTTGGGTTTTCTTATCCTGCTGAGCTAAGGATTATTTTTTGCTCCCACAAGAGAAATATAGACTGACCACCTCACAATTAATGTATGGATTGAACTTCGTATAGTAGTACCTCCAGAGATTTTTTTTTTGGCAATTTCTGAGGCACATGCTTTATTTTAGGTGATAAATCTTTAACTAAGGCATTTGTTGATGCCTTTCCAACTTTTAAAATGTTTGTATCATCAAGTTTATAAGAAAGCAAATAGTTCTTTTGTAGAGGAACTGATGCTACTCCAAGCCAAAACATCCTCTCTTCCTAGTAGAATTGGTCTAGCATGAATGGACAAATAACCTGCAAGCCAAAATCATTTGTGGAACCATATTACTCCATGTACGCAAATATTTGATATGGCATTAGCACCTATTCCATTTATTAACCATTTCAAAATGTTGGAAAAGCATAATGTTAATACAAACGTTATACCCAAAACATGCACATCTGAATGAATGCCAGAAAAGTTATTGACTTGAACAACTATCAACATATAAAGATGCATTTGATGTAAGAGCATATATATCAAGGGTACATCTTCTAACGACGCCTACGAATTCTAGAGATTAAAGGACATTTTTCGTGTAATTCACTTTTATAACCATATGCTTCAGAGAGTTCCATCAGCCTTGGACCTCTACCTTTTGATGTTGCCCAGCATACTGTTAATGATGTGTTTTAGTGGAAAGAAACTCAAAAAGAGCTTGTGTAAAGAAAAGTGACAAATCTTCTTGTGTGTTGGGCTTAGTAGAAGCTTAAAACACGCCACACTATTTTTCAACTGCCTTTGTAGGCGTACCTGCTAGGAGGTGTTTTGCTTGATATCGTTGGATAGAGTTTGAATGAGTGCTTACAGTGAATGATATTGAGTTACTGAAGGCTCAAGTTTAATGTGGTGGAGAGCCAAACCCTGCTAAAAGGTCATGATTATACCCCAAATTGTCGAGTGATCTACTTCGTACACATGACACGATGATCTCGTCAATAGAGTGGAACGGGCCCAAATAAGCGTCTAATCTAATCCAGCCCATAAGACAGAGAACCAAGCCCACTGAGGCAAGTATCTGGGAATTGGTCCCAAGCAACAAGGCCCTATTCAGCCCATAAGTCAAATGGTCAAACCCAGAACCTAGAATCCTATTCACCAAAGTTCAGTCAGCCCATGAATGCTGATGAAGACAACTTCTGGTTCGCTCTACAGCCTAGTCCACCAAAACAGACCAAGATGGCTTAAAAAGTGGGAGTCTAGTAAGAGCTCATGAAGCTTGACCAAGATGACATGTTAGGGATCATCATCAGACCATAGACAATGATGGCCAAACTTGACCAAAGTTTAGTCAGCCCATGAATGTTGATGAAGACAACTTCTGATCCGCACTACAGCCAGTCTGCTAAGAGCAGACCAAAATGGCTTAGAAAGTGGGAGTCTAGTTAGAGCTCATGAAGCCTGACCAAGATGACTTGCTAGGGATCATTGTCCGGCCATAGGCAATGATGACCAAACTTGACCAAACTTTAGTCAACTCATGAAGGCTGATGAAAACAACTTCTGGTCTGTTCTACTGTCTAGTCCGCCAAGAACAAACCAAAATGGTCTAGAAAGTGGAAGTCTAGTCTGAGCTCATAAAGCCTGACTAAGATGACTTGCCAAGATCATTGTTCGACCATGAGCAATGATGGCCAAACTTAACCAAAGTTCCGTCAGCCCATGAAGGCTGATGAAGAAAACTTCTGGTCTACTCTACAGCCTAGTCTGCCAAGAGTGGACCAAGATAGCTTAAAAAGTGGGAGTCTAGTTAGAGCTCATAAAGCCTGACCAAGATGACTTTCCAGGGATCATTATCCGACCATAAACGATAATGGCCAAATTTGACCAAAGTTTAGTTAGTTCATTAAGACTGATGAAGACAACTTCTTGTCCGCTCTAATGCCTAGTTTTTTTAGAACGAACCAAGATGGCATAAAAATGGAAGTTTAGTCAGAGCCCATGAAGCCAGACCAAGATGACTTGCTAAGGATCATTGTTCAACTATAAACAATGATAGTCGGACTTGACCAAAGTTTAGTCAGCTCATGAAAGCTGATAAAGATAACTTCTGGTCCGTTCTACAGCCCAGTCCGCCAATAGCGGACCATGATGGCTTAGAAACAGGGACGGATTTATGTGGGGTCAAGTGGGGGCACTTGCCCCCACTGACTTTAGAAAAAAAACTCGATTTGCCTAACTTGCAATCGACGACGCCATCTCGCCCCACCCCTTCTTCTATTCCACTATTCTCAGTGACGCTGACAACCCCATTCCTCACGCTGATAACTTCTTTTCTTTACCCTCTATTTGTTTATTGGTAAAAGTGTACTAACTGAGTTAGTAGAGGTATAACGTATGGAGTCACATGTCACGGGCTCGAACTCGGCCGGCAGCATGAGGTGGGGAGGGTTATGGGTAAAAAAAAATGTTTACTATGAGAACAACAACCACTCTGCCTCCACTTCTCTTCCTCTCCTTCTCTCTCTGTTTGATTTATTTTCCTTTCTCACCAATGCCCCAACCTCTTTTTTCTGCTTTGAAGAAGAATAATGTTTTTAAAGTATTTTCTCGAGATGAATTTGTATATCAAGATCTAGTTTAGTATTTTATTCATAGGATTACTTTGGAGAAATGACCCATTAGTATTTTTGGCCCTTAACTTTATACACCAAATGAATTGACCAGATCAATAGAATTGCATGATGCCGAGTTCTTGCCTTGTTATGTATATTTGAAAGGCAAGTGTGACGCCGTCCTCTATATATTTATCTCTTGTGTACCTACAAAGTAGATTGTTAGATCAATTTTCCTCACCCATGGATTAGATGAAGTTTTGTTTAGTAATTGGTGTTGTATAGTTATTTATGTATTGTTCAAAATTTAACAAAAATTATATTAAAGTACTTAATTATTATATTATCATTAGTTAAATATGACTCATCACTCTGCCCCCATTCAACGAAAATCTTGGCTCCGTCACTGCTTAGAAAATGGGAGTCTAGTCGGAGCTCATGAAGCCTGACCAAGATGACTTCTCAGGGATCATTATTCTACCATAAACAATAATTGTCAAATTTGACCAAAGTTTAGTCAGTTCAATAAGACCGATGAAGACAACTTCTGGTCCATTCTAATGCCTAGTCCGCCAAGAATGGACCAAGATGGCTTAGAAAATGGAAGTTTAGTCAAAGGCCATGAAACCTGACCAAGATGACTTGACAGGGATCACTGTCCAACCATAGACAATGATAGCCGAACTTGACCAAAGCTCAGTCATGTAGCACCCCGTAATTTTTCTACTTACTGAAAAATATTTATATTTTTGTGTGATTGTCTTCATTAAGTTATGGGCATACATATGAGCTATTTATTTGTCAATGTGATGTGTAGTTGTTTATTTAAGAATTAATTTCCTACTTACCTTCCTCTACCGAATCTCGGGACGAGATTCTTTTGAGTTGTATATATTGTAATACCCGCCTAATTAAATAAATATATAAAATTTCTTTTGTAAACCCTAATGTTGATGGGTTGTTACCCAATTGTATTTGGACTTGGTTGTGGGCTTTTATTAAACTAATAAGTAGGGTTTTTATTTTGTGAAATAGGGTGGGCGCATTCGGAAGTTCGGTGGGGGCGAATAGCCACCCACCATATAAAAGAAACAAAACCTTTTTTTTTTTTTTTTTTTTTCTTCTTCCTTTTCTTTTTTTTTTCCTTCCTTCTCCTTTTTCCCTTCCCGTTTTGTTTCTTCACCAAAGGAGCAAGCAACGATAGAGAGGGAGGAGCAGGCAATGAGAGAGATGAACTCGTGAAGAAAGGGAATCTGAAGGTGATTGGTGGCGAGGCTGATGGAGAGATGAAGGTGGAACAGGTGGGAGGCGAGGTGTTGACTCGATGGTTCTGTGAGAGGATTCCCGCACAACAGCTATTTGGTACTGCTGATTCGTGAGACGAAAGTGAAGAAGAACAAGGTGTGAAGCTAGATCTCTGGTTGGCTGCGGGTGGTGCGTGAGTGAAGATGGCGTTCTTTCGGTCAATTTCGTTGAAGCTTCTCTCTTCTAATGTTACCGATTGGTTCTTCTTTTTTTTTTCGTTTCGTTGTCAGCAGATCTGTGGGTGTTTTGATTTCGAGGGTTTGAATTGAGGGAAGAAGGTGATTCTGATATTGAAGGTGACACATGGTTGGGATTGATTTTGGTTGTTGCTTGAGTTGATTGAGGAGATTGAGATGGAGAGACCTATGTCGGGATTGGTGGTGCAGCTTTGGCGTCGGTTGAGGGATTTCTCAGAGGATGAACGATGGAAGGTGAGGTCTGGGGTCCTTTGGAATTCGGGGAAAATGGCGATGGCTTTGCTGAGACGAGAAGGAAAGCGTTTTGCACCTCTGCTTTCGTCGCCTTCCATCAACGACGCAATCAATGGCACTGCTCGATCCTCCATCATTTCTGAGGAGATTACCCCTCAGGGAGCATGCGATGGTGTCTTTGATCGAGTCTGGCAGTGGTGTCGAGATGAAGCCTCTATTTCTGAGTCAGAATCCGAGAGTGATTTTCAGAGACGATTGTGAGTCTTCTTTGATTCTTTATACGAGTTCCTTTTTGTTGAAATACCCATATCTTTGTTTGTTGATTTTGGTGTGTTTAATGGCTTACTGACGATTGAGTGTGTTTTCCCATTCTCCATTTTTTTCTTTTTCTAGTATTGTTTGGTGTTTGGGTATCTGTTGGTTTGATTGGATTTGCAGATTTTGATTGATATTGTCAATTGGTTTTCTTTGTTATCAACTATTTCTGTGAATCCAAATGGAAATTATCAATTTAGGCTCTGATTATTGTGGTTGATGAAATTGGATTTGGGATCTGGAATGTGAAATTTATTATCACAATGGCTATATGTCTTTATGTTTTATCTCTCATCTGAGATAGGTCAAACACAAATAGTGCCCCAGTTGAGTCTTGTTTTCTTATTCAGGGCAATCATTTGGATAGGAAACCCAAATGCAGGGATGTTTAATTCAGTTACTTGTAGGAGGATTGTGTCCACGGGTTTTTCTTGTTTTTTTGTATCAGTCCATATAGGATTAGTAGTTCACAATGAATGTGTTGGATCTGTTTCTTTGTGCATTTAGTTTCTTGAAATTTTAATGGATTCGATTAGTTAGGTGAGTTGCTTATGGTATTTGATGGATTTGGATTTTGATGTGCATTTCTGTTTTGGCATCTCTATAAACTTTACTGGAGTGATGGGTTCAAATAGTTGAGTGTAGTAGTTTGGATTTTTCCCTATCTTGGACTTGCACAGAGAACCTCATTGTTATACAACTCTAACTTCCAGTTTTAACAAATTTCTCTTTGTTGGGTTTTCTTGAACTAGTCAAAATCTCCTAAAAAGTTCCTTTACCAAGTAGATAACTGAATGTAAGTGGAACTGACAAACCAATCATATCCATTAGGAGTATCTCATTACTTGGTGTGGGGACAGTGTAAAGAGGACAAAGGTCATACAGTAAATGGGTATGGGTATGGGTATGGATATGTATGTTGACAGTGTATGTTCTATATTGATTGTCACTGTCTAATCAATAGATGTGGTCATGATAGGTGGTTTTCAAAAGAAAAGGTGGATTTCCATAAGGATAGTCAGGTATAGCCAGTAATGGAACTTGTTTTCTTGTCACGCGTATGTGACTATGTTAAAAGAATGTTTGTGCTTGCGACACACTTGTTTTTCATTCTTTTCTGAAGGAGATGGCAAAATAGATTTTGTCATGTTGTGAATATCACCTTGGTAATGTTTTATGTATATATGGTTCTTGTAAAGGGAATGTGATGTGACGTTAATTGATTTGGAAAAGTAATGACTCAAATAAAATACTTGGTAAATGTTCTTTTTCCACAACTCCGAAAAAAAAAAAAAAGATGTGAAAAGAAAAGAAACTTTTGTATACAGACTTGCTTGTATACGTATGATATTATTATGGGTATGCAGACTTGCTTGCATATCAGTGCACCGTTCCATGTGAGTTCGGTTGTACGTGTAGAATGCTTGTCAGTGATCGAACTTCGGGTGAGATGACATGACACTCGAGGTGGCACCCCACTTGGGTCATGTACGCTCCGAGTGGCTTCGATGGCAAGGGAGGCACACTTGGGTGAGGTGTGTTCGGCACAGGAGGAGAGTGCGATTGTGGAAAAAGGAGCCAAGAATTAGAAAACAAAATAAATAATTAAATTAAACCATTGAATTGAGCATGCCATGAAATTGTGTATAGATTAATTTAGCTTATACTAGGTTAGCCTTGAGGGAAGAAACTAAATGCTCATTCAACCATTGAATGAGAACTACACGTCTTCCTAAAGGTAGAAAAATGTGTTTGTTTAATATTTCAATAATAGTCTAATATGATTATGAATTGTACTGTTGTTGCATTTATGAGGATTGATAACTCATAAACTTTATTTATTAGTGATAAATGATGCATATTTATTTATTAGGATAATAACACCATTGCCTCATTGAGGAACTACCTGATGGTGTGATTATTTATTGTTTGGTTTATTTTAATGTTATCATGTGCGGGTTTATTGATTTTTGGGATGAAGATTTCTCACACCAGCTTTATTGCTGACCCGAGTGAGCTTTTGCTTCTTGGGTACATTCATTTTGGAATGTAGCCGAGTAGTCTTTCAGGTTTAGAGATTTTGAGCTGCGTACTAGAGTTCCGCTAGTGAGCTAGCAACGTCAGAGTTTCTCCGGGTTAGATTTTTATTTGTTTCAGATGTTTAGTTCATGCTGCTATTTGTTTATGTTATTATTGAATTCTCACGTCCCGAGTTTTGGGGGAAACGGATAATCCTAAGTGGATTCTGGGATTTTCATTTCCTTCGAAAATCGGGGCGTGACAAGTCATCTCATGAAGGTTGATAAAGATAACTTCTGGTCTGCTCCAATGCCTAGTCTACCAAGAGTGGATTAAGATTGCTTGAGAAATGAAAAATATAATTGAATTATGAATTCGAATGATCTCTAGTCCGCCAAGATTATTTTTACTCCGCTACGCAAAGTTTAGCCAACTCACAGAGTTTGGCCAAAATAACTTTTGGATCCTTCAATAGCGCATACAAGTTGAGTGGTCAAAACTCACAGGAACCAATTAACTATACAGTTCTCAGACTTAGTGAAATTTCTTATCTAAAGACCAACACCATGGCAAGGCAACACGGAAACGATTAAGCAGGAAAGTCCAGAAAAATATATAAATACAAAGTGTTACTTAACAAATTTTCTTTCATTAAAGATTCAGAAAATATAGAATTTACCCCTTATCCAGAAAAATTCAAATACAAAGTGTTACTTAACACCATTGGATGTTGATCAGACGCTGTTGTCTCCTCCGGAAGGATTTGTCTATTTGCATTGAGGTATGCTCTAATCGGGCGTCCATTTTCCCGTTATTAAGGAAATTTGGAGCTTATTGGATTACCTTGGCATTGCGTTCGCTCAACTGGTGCCGAACGGGAACAAGATGGTGATCGCCATTCTGATTAGGGCGAAGGACGCTGGTGTTCGAGTGTCTCTGAGGGTGATTCAATTGCTTACTTCTCCTTGGATAAATGAGCATGTCATGTGCATGTTGACGTCGTCGTACTATTTCAGTAATCTACCTGATATGACTTCAAGTTCTAGCAGAAACATTGTTTCCTGACATCTACAAACTCGGAGTATTTTGAGCTTGCGGGTCGTTCGATCGAGCGGGAATTTCGGCCACTTAGTAAGTTTTGGTTTCGTTCTTGATTCTACCAGTGTTAATCATGTATTGAAATGTTGTTTTTGTTTTCTGTAGAAAGGTTCTCGACTACGCCTCTATATTCTGAGGATAAAACAGTCTTAGACAAATTTTGTGGTATGCCCCGAGTGCGGGTAGAGAATGTTGTCTAGTCCTTTAACATCAAGCGTAGGGGACTATGGACCCATTGGCATGTGGCTCCACTCTTTTCAGGGTTTCGAAGCCAAAGTTCGAAGAGGAGCCTTCTTCTTATTTGAAGAAGCTATCGAAATTTAAGATTCTGAGCCCGTTAACGAGGGTGGAAATGAATGAAGTGCTTTCTGTTAATACGCGTTCCAAGAAGTCTCATGCTGCCACCAAGCTTGCTAATGAGTGTTCGACCCTTTCAAAGGGACGCCAAGCTATGGGGTAGACTCCTGGTTCGTCCGTTGGAATGGAAGTTGTCGAGTCCGAGGGGCAGGATGCTCGGGTAAGGGTCCCTGTGTCCCTTCTCGATTTGGAGTAGGAATATCTGAAAATTGTTGGGGTTGAGGATGTAACGAAGCTTAGTATAAAGCAGGTGGAGGTTCTGAACAAAATGCTATTGCAGGCGGGCATGGAAGCCTCATCTGATGCAAGACTGGCTCGTCGTTTCTCTTTGCAGGACTTTTCATATCGCCTATCTTTAGACCGCGATTCTCCTAGGCCTACTGGAGAGTCACCTGACCGTCAACTTTATGGTGAAAGGTCGCATCTGCATCACCATACTGTCTTCCGTCTCGTTCTCGTCCTCATATTGAGGTGGTGACGGGTCCAAAAGATAACTCACTTCCTTTATCCCTTTCAATTGAATCTGAGTCGGCTCATGAAAGGGAGTTGATTGCTACAAGTAAGGGGAACGTTGTGGATGAGGGCCCTGATTCTGTGAAAACCTGAAGGGTGGTGTTGGTGTGATTCTAGTCTCGAATGACCTTCATCCAGATGCTCAGATCAGTATGTTTGCTCAAGACATGGTAAAGATGAGTAACTAAGCTTGGCACCAGAAGGTCGACATTTCTCATGCTTCCAGGAAGCATATTAGTAGGTGGAATGGCTAGCTGGCAAAATGTTCTCCGGAGCTAGAAGGAATGACGCTGGGAGAGCGTATGGATAAGGGGCAAAAAAATCTCGTGATGGGAATGTCATACCTGAACCAAGTTGTCGTCACTGGGACGAAGGTTGAAGCTGCTCGCGAGAGGGTGTATACCATGGAGCGGGTCTTTGCAGTTGCAGAAGTCTCACTCTGTTGCTCTCCTTGAAATTGAGTTACTGAAGAAGTAGCTTGAGGAAGGGAGGCTTGCTCAGTTGTCAGTTGACCAGGAGGCCTGGAAGTCAAGGTCAGAAGCATAGAGGATTCTCTTGGAAACACTTGAGTTTGAGTTGGCTGAGACAATGTCCACGAGGGATAGGTTCAGGGAAAAGCTGAACCTTGTCCGCCGTGACTTACATTTTGCTCAGGAGGTTGCAGCCAATGTGCAAGCTGATAACGCCAAAAAGGAATTCGAGTGGGTTGCCTAATGCCAACAGCTAGAGGTCGAGGTTGATTCCAATGCCAAGAGTGTCCGGACAGTAGAAGAACAGCTCATTCTGGCACAACATGAACTAAGTGCAAGGACAACTTGAGTTTTGAGCAGATCAAAACTGATACTCTATCGGGAGAGTTGGAGCGGTTGGGGCAGGAGTTTGTTGAGTCAAAGGTGCGCGAGGAAGAACTTTTGAAAACCAGGGCACGCTCGAGTTTAGCAAAGTTGTGCATCGTCGTCTGGAGCTGTTGCATCTGATGAAGGAGGAACACCCTGAATGGGACCTTTCTCGTTCTAAAGAGTTGTCTTACGCAACATTTGGGGAAACCTCCGACCAATCAGAAGAAGAAAAAGGTTATCAACCAAAAGGAGAAAATGACAAAGTCCAAAGCGTTCGAATGATGACACATGCGAGTGTATCTCCTACCTTCTCTCCTGCTAAATCAAGCTTTATAGTATCTGAACCTTGTCCTGATGGGGATTGAACTTTGTAATTTTAACTTTGTCAATGAGAGATAACATATTGAACATCATTATGCATTTTTTGACTTTCCCTGTTAGCTTTTATCTATTTTGTCTTACTTCGTTACTAGCTTTTAGACAAGAGGTTGTGTCGAGTCGGGAAGTTGTATACTTGATCTGCTGATGGGAGTTCCGTTTTATGCAAACCAGGCTGTGGATCGGGTCAGCAGTTGTCATTGCTACTATAAGCATACTGGTCAGACTATGGTCGTGCATTTAATTGGACGATGGTCCTTGTGGTTTCAAACCATTTCTGTTTGCTGCTGGCGGACTAGGCTGTAAGGGGGACCAAAAGTTGTTGTCATCGGTTATAACTACTAAACTTTGGTCCGTTTCGGCGATCATTGTCTTTAGTTGGCCAATGATCCCTGGCAAACCATCATCATTCGGCTGAATGAGCACTGACTAGACTCCCACTTTCTAACCCATCATCATTCGCGCTCGGCGGACTAGGTGTTAGAGCGATAGGGTTTGACAATCATTGTATGTAGTGGGTCAATGAACCCTGGCAAGTCATCGTCATTAGGCTACATGAGTGCTGACTAGACTCCACTTCCCAAGCCATCGTAATCCGCAACCTAATGACTAAACTTTGGTCGGGTTTGGCGATCATTGTCCATGGAAGGACTGTGATCCCTGGCAAGCCGTCATATCAGATGTTGAGAATGCTTACTAGACTCTCACATTCTAAGCCATTGTCATCCGCTATTGGTGGATTAGGATTAGAGCGAACCAAAAGCAATCGTAATCAGTCGTCATTGACTAAGCTTTGGTCAGGTTTGGTGACAATTATCCATAATTGGACAATAGTCCCTGGTGGGTCATCTCGATAAGGTATTAGAGCGCTGACTAAGCCCCACTCTCTAAGCTGTTGTCATCCACTTTTGATAGATTAGGCGTTAGAGCTGACCAAAACCTATCGTTGTTGGTCGAAATCGACAAAGCTTTGGTTTGGTTCGGCAACCATTATTTGTAGTTGGACAATGGTCCCTGGCAAGCCATCTCCATTAGGCTGCATGAGCGCTGACTAGACTCCCACTTTCTAAGACATTGTCATCCGCTCTTGGCGGACCAGGGTTAAAGCGAATCAAAAGCCGTCGCCATCAGTAGGAACTGACTGAGCCTTGATTATAAAATCGGATCGCCGTAAAAATCGATCATACTGAGTTTATCCAGATTTAATGAACAACAGATGGTAGAGTAGATTCCTTGGAGTTTATTAATAATATCGCTATAGGCGAGTTCCGCATTGCATGGGCGCTCAAGGCCTTCGTACTATACTGGGCTGGATCTGGCGGGGTACTTGTTTGGGCCCATTCGTTGGGAGTCCGTGTTGTAAAAGTTAGCATGACAGGTGTTAGGCGTAGATTGCGAAACATTTCAGTGCCGGTTACTCCCCTCAGTTAATGGGGCTGCGTGTAGTGTCGTTAATTCGGTGAATGTGGACTCGACGGTTGCAATTGTAACCGTCGTTTCCCTATTTCCTGTAGTACATTTAATGTTGTCATAATTGTTGATTGACCTCGTTTCATGAGTCATCGCGCCTATATATAGGCTAAAGTTCACCATTTCAAGTATTGCCATGGATGCTCTAGAGAATGTTCTTGAAATGCATCCCTTCATGAAATATGCTTCGAGTTCTTCAAAGGCTAAAGGAAGATCTTCGTTGTTGGAGTCTTCGAATGTTTTGACATTTGTGTCGATGCGTTTTGAGAAGACCTATTTTATGTGATGCCACCTGGTTTGGGTGAACATCCAATTGGTTCTGTGGGACCTTGTAATTTCTTCTTATATTGCAAAGAAGAAGTACACACTCCTTTTCTGGAGTCAAGTTTGTCTTTCATTTTCCGGTGCTCCGATGGAGTCTCGAGCCATTCGATCTAAGAGACAACACCTGCAGCCAACTTGGGTGGCTTGCTCCAATTGTCCCTAATGGGTTCCACGTGTGACGCCACAGCTCGAAGACAGGTAGGTGGAATGGAGCTTTGGTGATCGTGGTCTGGGGCGATAATTCTGCATCACCCCAGTCATCCTTCGCTCGGGGGACATTCTCATCTGCCTTCTTTCGTTTCCTTTTATTTTTCTTCACGAGGCAGATTGGAGGAGCAAAGAATTATGCCTGTACTTGAGCATTTTTCAAGTACTTTTATATCACTTTTGAATCCTTTCCCCAAGATAGATTGGTGGAGCAAATTCCTGATGTGCGTTTGAGCGGATAAATACTTGCGTCGGACTTAGATACTTGTTGTGTATAAACAATTGTACTAGTCAGCAGGGCAAGCTTTGTAATAACTTTCATTGCAATCAATAAAGTCTATTTTATTCCTTGATAATGTCTTGCTTAAACAATTCTCCTAAACTGAAAAAAAAAATCAAAGTAAGAAGATATATAGTTTGATTCTAAACAAAAACCAAGCTAATTTGGCCCTAAAAGAGACGCACACGGTCCTGGCTCAGACTGTGTAGTTATTTTGACGGACCATTAGGTATCGCCATTGTGGAGAAGTTACTGAAGAGTGAACTTCATGCTGGCAGGTTGTTCCCCACTAGTTGTCAGCGTTCTGAGGAGGCGCTTGATTGCTGAAGTGTTAATACATAGCTTTGTGCTAGGCTGAATTTTATTTCCAGTATTGAATTCTGGCTCTCCAGATAGCCGAGCCTTGGTTGTCGGAGCTTTGTCACTATCCGCAAGGGCGATCATCCCCCTCTTGTAGGCCCGGTGTGTGATGTATCTGTTCCGCGGGCCTAGGCTGTAAATGCTAGCAATCCAGTTACTTCAGCACTGCGTAGTGGCAGTCTCTCGCTGAAGGTTGATCTCCAAGAATAGTTCCTTGGGGTTGGTTGGCTGTGCATTTGATGCATTGGTACAAAGTAGAAAGTACCACTTCCATATGGTGAAGCCAAGGCCTCCCCTGGATGATGTTGTAGGCAGACAGAGCATCGATTACCATGAACTCCTGGACAAGGTACTTTCATAATTGCGGCTCTCTTACTACTGCCATTAAGCTAATCCTCACAATAGGGAAGCATTTCTCTCCGCTGAACCCGACCATGGGATGATTGACGGGTGTTAAGTATTCCTTATTGAGTTGCATGTTTCGGAAAGTGTTGAGAAACATAACGTTTAAATAGCTTCATATGTCCACCAAGGCCCTTTTCACTTCCCACTTTAAAACGAGGACTGAGATGACCAGAGCGTTATGGAAGGGATAACGAACTCTCTGAAGGTCCTGGTCTGAGAACGTCAGCGGTGGGATGGGGCTTTGAATACATACATACTGCACTCGTATGTCTTCGCAGGTGGGTTGCCTCCGCATCTTGAGAAGCGTTCTCTTGCGCTCTTGCGGGACTTGTTTGATTGCTCGCCTTCGAACCCGACTCCATGAAGCATGTATATAATGCTAGGAATTTGTTTTTCTCAATCCTTAACCAAATCTAGTCTTTCCTATGCCCACTCTTGCCTCTTCTCCATGCTTACAAACTCTTTGAGCTTCCCCTTCTGGATCTAATACTATATCTCGTTCCTGAGACTCTTACAGTTCTTAGTGTCGTGGTCGCTCTCCTTGTGAAAGGAGCAGTTTGTTGTTATAGCGCCGGGAAGGATCTCCTTGCTGTTTGGCGGGCCACTTCAACTCCTCTCAATTCTTGATAGAGTTCAGGACGTCGGACAAACTAGAGTTGAGGGGAGACACAGACTTAGCATTGACATAGTTGGAGGCCTTATCTTGCTTTTCCTGGCAACAGTCGGGTTTGCAATCATTGCGTTTCCTTTTCTTGTCATCGTCATCCTATCTCTTTCTCTCATTTTGTCTCTAGATGCAGAGGGTTTCTTTTCGGACTTCACCTCCCTCTTGGCAGCCAGCATCTCATCAAGAGCGATGTACCTCTGGGCATTTTTTCGTAAGTCTAACATATTAGTTGGAGGGTTCAGAGTGAGGAAATCATAGAACTTGCCCCTTTCTTAGATCTGAAAAGAAGGTTGTGATTGCGGTGTCGCTACTACAACAGTTGATGAGAGTCAACTCATCGTTAATGCCTGTAACATATTCCCGTAACGTTTCGCTGGGCTTTTGTTTAAGGGTGAGCAGATAATGCGAGCCCTTCGTGATTCGTTGTCTGCCGATGAAGCGTGTAAGGAATGCTTTCGCCAATGTCCAAAATGAGTCGATGGACCTTAGAGGGAGGCTGTGAAACTAGGTCAGCGCCGACTTTTTTAGGCTGGCAGGGAATGACTGACACATTATTGTTTCGGATCCTTCTTTGAGCTATTACATGCTGGAAGTGGCGCAAGTGATCGGACGGGTCTGTCATCTCGTCATAGAACTCCAGCTTTGGCGGAGTGAATTTCTTCTGCAAAGGCTCATTCATGATATGATATATGAACGGCGGGATAGTGAGGTTGAAAAGTACGTCAGGATTGGTGTCCCTCAGTCTGATGGGGTTCTGGGAGACCTGTCCATCAGCCCTAGATGTTGGGTCTCCGCCTTTAGTCCATTGGGAACCAGCAAGGGTGGCGCGGCTTTCCTGAACGTGTTACCTTGAGTTTTTCGGGGATGGGGCTTTTCGCTGCTCCCGTTCTCCTTCTGCGGGTGGAGAGTTCTATTGGGTGAGAATCTCCAGCGCTTGTGCAATCTGCTGCATTTGGGTTGACAGTAGATCCACCCTTGGCTCCGCCACTGCTGCAACAGGTGCATGGTATGATCTTATTCTTCCCGCGGTGCCGGATTTGTCAGAACTGTTAGTGCTCTTGCAGTACGAGCATTCGAGGGCTCAGTGATGTCTCCATTGTTGCGAGATGTCGTGGTCACCATATCTCTGTATTGTGAGGCAGGGTGATGTCACTATTTTTTCAAGGAACTTCGTCATTCCCCATAAGACAAAGAACCAAGCCCACTAATGCGAGTATCTGAGAATTGGACCCAAACAACAAGGCCCTATGCAACCCATAAGTCAAATGGTAAAACCCAGAACCCATAAGGCCAAATAAGGCAAGTATCTAGGAGTTTGACCTAAGATAGGCAAGCTATTAATATATTGACTCCTACAAGGAAACAAACATCAGAGTATAGAAAACTCTCTTGTATGGATGACTTTCAACAAGGAAAGGATCTCCAGCAGATATTCTTCCTAAAACCACGTCACCAAAGGCATAGCCGAGCAAGGACTCTTGTATGATAAATATGGCACAAGGTTGAAGAACTAAGGTACGCGACAAAACCCTAATACCAAGCAATACATTGTTCTCTGCGCCTTGTCTGACTTTAGCATCGAAGTGTCATCGGCCACTACAATGATGGTTTTTGGCTTATATTTATTATTTTTGCAGGTCAAGGTCAAGGAAAACGAAACTAATCTATCAGGTCAGAATCTAACAAGCAAAAATTTAGCTGATGTCTTTTCAAATATAAAGTCCAGGCTGTAGTGGTGATTGATTTAATAAAGTTGCTCCAAAATAACACCCCCACTTCTACTGATGGACACCACCAACCCCTACTTTCTTAAGGACACCACCACCTTTCTGAAGGACACCACCTATAAAAGGAAAAAAAAAACCCTAACTCCTCTTATGTTTTTCCCCTCCCCCTCTATTTTCCCCTCTCCTTCTCTTCTCTATCAAGAACCATCACCATCCCGCCACCATCAACCGCACCACCACACTGTCGGCCTCCTCCTCAATCTCTTCACCCCTCCTTCCTCTTATGTGTTTTTTCTTCTTCTCCTATATTATTTCATTTTCTTCACAATCAAAATGTCATGAATTAACAAACACAAATTGGAATTTGTGAAATACAAAAAAAATAAAAAATTACAATAGTAAAACACAAAAACAAATAAACATTAAACATTAGATCTTCCATTAATATTTGAAACTATTACAAAACAAATACAAAAAAAAATACATTAATTGTCTTGGAGACGGTCAACAAAGTCTTTCAGGGGATGACGCTTGCGGCCCTCTTTGTCGCAGGAATAGTAGTCCACTAACCAATTCCCACCATCACCATCACCATCATCATCGTCCTCCCCATCATCTGAAGACGATGACGAGTGAGGGTCTTCATACCAAAAAGAGTTGTCTTTTTTGGATCGCTTGTTTCATCCCATTCTTGGTCTAAGTTTTCTTCTTTAAACATTGGCCTTTTCTCTCATCTTCTTTTATTTCTCTTGAATTGGTGATGAATACTAATAGACTACTCTCATTTTATAATGCTCAACTTAAATGACATTTGTCTTTCCAACCAATTCTATTTGCCTTTTCAAGCAATTCTATTTGTATTCCCAATCAATTCTATTTGTCTTCTCAAGCAATTCAATTTGTCTTCCCAAGTAATTTTCTTGTGATTATGCAACCATGGTGGTTTTCCCAAGTATACATTAGCACATCCTAAAAGGTTGCTTGAATCTCATAGACAAAGGAAAAAGTGGAAATAATTCGCCGATATACTCAAACACAGTGGCAAAATCGAGCCCAATAATAACAATCGCAGTAAATGGATGTGAATGTGATCTTACAAATCACATAAATTCTGCAATTGTTTAAAACATAGTCAGGTTTTTGCCCAAAACGCAATGGCTCGTGCGAGGATAAGACACATCTCGTAGGAGCCGCTACGTTTGGACAGAAAACAAACTTTGTTCATTTTTTTGATTTTTTCTTTTCGAAATTTTTTTTTCATTTTTTTCAATTCCTGTGAGTTTGCTACAGTATTGACCCCACTTTTGAACACCCCAACTTGATAAGGTCAAAAGTGGGGTTTAGCAATAAATTAAATATGTCAATACTGTAGTAAACCCGTAGGAATTGAAAAATTGAAAAAAAATATTCGAATACAAAATATCAAAAAAATGGACAGAGTCTGGTTTATGTCCATACGCAGCGGCTCCTGCAAGGATGTATCTTATCCTCACACGAGCCACTGTGTCATACTCTTTGAAGGTGATGTAGTTGATTTTTGCTCTCCTTCCTCACCTTAACCTAAACCTGCACAAGGAACACACGTGAGCCAAAGACCACCATGTGGCAGCCGATATGCTTAAGTTACATAAGGCTTAAGAGAGGCTTAAAGTTGTAAATTGGGTTTCTGTAGCGTACCTTTGTTCATCGACCTTATTTCCATTTTATAGTTTGAAAGTCCTTGTTTGGCTAGGCCTTTGGTGGCGTAGTTTAGGGAAAGAGATCTTACTAAAGATCCATTCTTCATTGAGAGCTGTGCATGTAGAAAAGTTTCCCTACATGACTTGTGCTCCTAGATCTATGGGAGAGGTTTTCCTTTCAGAGTGTTTTCCATGCAGGAAAGTTTCATGCCCGACTTATACTCCACTATTTGTTTCCTGGTCGGAATTAATGTATTGCTGGCCTGCCTATCTTGGGTCAATCCCCAGATACTTGCCTTATCAAGGCTTATTCTTCCCTTATCAGGGCTTACGAGTATTGGGCTTTACCGCGTGACGTGTGCAATTTGGGTCCGACCTTCTAGATCCTGGCAATTGTGGGCTTAGTGTTGTCAAGGTCTTGCTGGATTGGGCGTGTAATTAGGCTTGCTTTGTTAAGTTTGATGAGATTATCATGACACGTGTATGGTGCTGATTAGATGACGGTTTGATGTATCATCAGTTACTCCCCCGAGTTGGTGGGCCAGCTCATCGGTCCACCAAGTCATTTCATGAAGCAACTGTGTAGTCATGATGGTTGAGTCTAAATCATTTCCTCGAGCGACGAGCTTCATTAATTGGGGCGTCTGCTCGAAAAAGGCTGGAGTTTTATTTTTTATATAGATCTCCTCTCTGTGGAGTTTAACTTCTTTGCCCTTTCTCTCACAGAAACTCTACTTTGTCGTACTGCATTTTGTGTTTTTGACTTTGCTCAACCTTCGTAATCGAAAGCTTATACGATCTCTCATGTTGTGCCTGAATCAGCTTTTCGATGAACTATTTGCTAAGGGCCGCAAGTTCTTTGAGGAGAGGTCGCTTTCTAAGTCGAGTCTGGAAGTCCTCCGTGAAACATGAGATTCATGATGATCTGGTGCTCTTTACTTTAGGCACCGATCAAGCGCCATTATCCCCTCCAAAGGGTTTCATCTGTCTTCACTGAGGTATGCTTCAATTGGACGCTCTCTTTCCTGTTATCAAGGAAATTTGGGAGTTCTGGCATACCTCGGCATAGCGCCCGCTCAACTAGTGTCGAACGAGTATAGGATTGTGATCGTCATTCTTATGAGGAAAAAGGATGTTGGTGTCCTAGTATCTTCGAGGGCGATCCAACTGCTTACTTTCTCTCTGATAAACAAGCATGTTGTGTACGTGTTGACATCGCCGGACTACTTCGAAAATCTGCCTAACAATTTTAAGTTCTGGCAGAAATTTTGTTTCATGGCCTCCGCGGACTTGAAGTATTTTCGAGCTTGTTGGTCGTCCCTTCGAGGAAATTTTAAGTTCAGTTTTGTTTCTAGTATTGTTTGTGTTAAATGCATATCAAATTTACTTTTGTGTTTTTTGTAGGGAATCTCCCAACTTCATCTCTTTCAATTGAGGATAAAGCGGCTTTGGACCCGTTTCGCGACATGCCTCATCTGCGGATAGAGGATGTTATTAAGTTCTCTAATATCAAGCGCAGCGGACTGTGCGCTAATTGGCACGAGCTCCCACTTTTTTAGGGTTGCGAAGCCAAAACCCGAAGGCGTATCTTCCTCAAAGAAGATGAACTTTTTGAAGATTTCAAGGAGGGAAAAACTAAGTGAGGCGATTCCTTCTCTTGTTCATCTGAAGAGGCCTCGTGCTATGTCTAGGCCCGCTCGTGGGCTTTCAGCTTCGTCTGAGGGACATGAAGCTGTCAGACAGGTTTTTGATTTGTTCATTGGGGCGGAGACTGTTGTGTCTGCGAGGCATGATGCTCGGGCAAAAGCTCCTATTTCCCTTCCTGACTTGGAGATGAAGTGTCTGCAAATGGTGGGGTTGAAGATGTAACAAAGCTAAGTATAAAGCAGGCAGAGGTTCTGAACAAAACACTATTGCAGGTAGGCATAGAAGATTCATCTGGTGCGTGACTAGGTCGTCCATTTTCATTGAAAAACTTTGAGTACCGCCTTTTTTTTTGGATCACGACCCTGCTAGGCCTGCTGAAGAGTCGCTTGACCGTCATCCTTATGGCGAAAGTTCCCCTCTGTGTCGCCCGTACTGTCCTCTATCTTGCTCCCGTTCCCATGTTGAGGTGACGACGGGTCTGATTTTCAATTGGCTCGTGAAAGAGAGCCGATCGTGGTGATTAAGGGGAAAGTTGTGGATGAAGGCCATGATGCAGTAAAGACAGTAAAGGGTGGTGCTGGAGTGATTCCGGCCCCGAAAGACCTCCATTCGGATGCGCGGATTAGTTTCTTTGCTCCAGACGTGGTAAAGACGAGCAACCAAGCTTGGCATAAAAAGGTTCACATTTCTTATGCTTCTAGGAAGCATATTAGCAAGTGGAATGACTGGCTAGCAAACTGTGCTCCGGAACCAGAAGGAGAGACGTTGGGAAAGTGTATGGATAAAGGGTAGAAGCATCTCGTACTAGGGATGTTATACCTGTATCAAGTGGCCGCCACTGGGACTGAAGTCAAGGCCACTCGTAAGAGAGTGTATACCATGGAGCGAATCTTTGCAAACTTGCAGAAGTCATACTCTGACGCTCTCTACGAGATTGAATTTTTGATGAAGCAACTCGAAGCCCACTCAGATGCTGTAGCGGAGTCCTGGCACACAAGATCGGAGGCTCAAAGGATTCGCTTGGACACGCTTAAGTCCGACCTGGTAGGGGCAGTGTCTGCAAGGGATCGATTCGAGAATGAACTGAACCTTGCCCGTCGTGACTTACAATTTGCCCAAGAAACTGCGATCCAAGTACAGGCTGAAATACAGGCTCAGAACGCAAAGAGAAGGCCAAGAAGTGGTCCGAATGGGCTGTTGGGCGTCATAAGTTGGGGGCTGATGTTGATTTTAATGCCAAGAGTTTGCGGACCAAAGAAGAACGGCTTCTTCTGGCACAGAATGAACTAAGTGATGTTAATGACAAGTTGGTTGTCGAGTAGTCCAAAACTAACATGTTGTCCGACAAGCTGGAGCAAATGGAGTGGGAGCTTGCTGAATCAAGGGTGCGCGAGAAAAGGCTTCTTAATGCCCAGAACACGTTTGAGTTCATCAGAGTTGTGCATAAAAGGCTGGAACTGTTGCAGCTTATGAAAAATGAACATCTTGATTGGGATCTCTCCGATTATGAAGAGGTGGCATATGCGGAGTTTGGAGTGGCCTCCGATCTGTCCGAAGAAGAAGGTGACCATAATGAGGGTGATCAAAAGGCAACACGTACAGATGTGTCTCCTGCTTCCTTTCTTGCTAGCTAGGTCTGGCTTTGTTGTATCTAACTTTCCTCCTGATGAGGAGTGAACCTTGTATTTTTTGGCTTGCAACTGAATAACATTATGTACTTGTGCATTTTTCTTCTACTTTTCCAGCTAGCTTTTATCTGTTTTGTCTTATCGCGAAGTTAGTTGTCAGACGAGAGGCTCTACTAGGTCAGGAAGCCGTATGATTGATCTTCTCTGACTGCTTATGCTGCGATAGTTCATGCAATTCTGGTCAGAATCCTTTTAAAAATCGGAAAGTGTAATTCACCTTTTGCCTGGTGGCATGGCTATATATCAAACCAGCAGATGTTGTTAGGGGTGGGTATGGGACGAGATGGACGCATCCCTATCCCATCCCGTTCATTTGGGATCGGGACGGGATGAGACAGGATGAGCACGTACTAAATAGTCCTCCAATAAAAAAAAAAAAAAAAAAAAGAGTTTTATCTCACAATACTCACACACCAATAATGTTAGATTTATATACATATAACTTATATCATAAATAATAATGGATATTACATAAATAAATATTAAACTTTTTTTTGGAAGACAAATAAATATTAAATTTCATTTAGAATTAATTATTCAATTCATTTAGATTTCATATAGAATTTCATCTTACATTGATTTAATTTCAACACATCCTAAACTTTAATTTAGAAGAGTATTTTGATTAAAATTAATAATATTAAATATTAAATAAATAAATTCGGGACGGGACGGGATAGGCGGGATTGAAAATCTTCATCCCTATCCCATCTCACTTTAGATTGGGACGGGACGAGATCGGGATGAGTTTGATCAATCCCAAAAGGACCCAAAAATATCGGGACGGGACGGGTTCGAGATCGCAGGATGGGATGCCCACCCCTAGTTGTTGTTGCTATTATAAGTGAATTATTCAGACTGTGGTCCTAGTACAAGCACATGTACCATCATAGATGGTTGAACCTCGTGAGTCCTCCAAGTTGAGCTTCCAGAGCTCTGACCGGACTTTTGACTCGTTTTTACCTTCTATTGCCGAAATAGGCTTAGTTGGACCAGAGGTTGTTATCGCCAGTTATAATTGACTAAATCGAGGTTGGGTTTGGCAACCATCGTTTGTGATTGAACGGTGGTCCTTGGCAAGCCATCTTAATCAGGCGTCGAGGGCACTGACTAGACTCCCACTTTCCAACCCATCATCGTCCATTTTTGGCGGACCAGAAATTGAAGCGAGCCAGACGTTATCACTGTCTGTCGCTCTGACTAAACTTAGGTAGGGTTTGGCGATCATTGTCTGTAGTTGGCCAACAATCCCTGGAAAGCCATCATGGTTAGGCGTCATAGCACTGACTAAGCTCCCACTTTCTAAGCTGTCAGAATCCGCGCACAACGAACTAGGCTTAGAGCAAATCAGAAGCCATCGTCATCAGCGGCCACTGACTAAGCTTTGGTCGGATTAGGCGATCATTGTCTGCGTAAGAGCGTTGATCCCTGGCAAGCCATCTTAATCAAGCATAGAGATCGCTAGCTAGACTCCTACTTTCTAAGCCGTTGGAATTCGTTATTGGCGGACTAGGTTCGAACAAACCAGAAGCTATTGTCATCGGTCGTCACCGACTAAGATTTGGTCGGGTTCGGTTACTATTGTCCATATTTGGACAATGATCCCTGACAGCCTGTCTCGATTGGGTATCAGAGCGTTAACTAAGATATCACTCTGTAAACCGTTGGCACTTGCTTAATGGACTGGGCATAGGAGCGGACCATAAGCTACCGTCATAGGTTGAAACCGACTAAGCTTTGGTTAAGTTCGGCGACCATTATCTATAGTTGGACAATAGTCTTTGGAAAGCCATCACGGTCAGGTGTTACAAATGTTGAGTAAGCTCCCACTTTCTAACCCATTGTAGTCCGCTTTTGGCGGGCTAGGCGTTAGAGCGAACCAGAAGCTATTGTAATCAGTCGGGTTTGATTAAGCTTTGGTCAGAATAATATTTCAGGCGTGCAAGTCTAACTTGGGTGTCCTTACTTACTTAATTTGCCTAGTGGTCTGATTCCGGAGCCGGATTAATTGATCATAATAATAATAGATTAACCAGTTTTAATGAACAACAACAGAATAATAGTGGGCTGACACTGGGCGCTCAAGGCCTTCATCATTTGTGTTTGTATTGGGTCGAATATGGCAGAGCATAAGCTTGGGCCCATTAGTTGGCGGGGCCTAAGTAAAAAAATCTTTGTAGATCAGCATGCCAGGTGTACATCACAGATTGCGAGACGATTTAATATCGCTTACTCCCTAGTTAATGGGGTCGCATGCAAGGTCATTAATTCGATGAATGTTGACTCGTGCAATACTGTTGGCTGATGCTGCTTCGTAAACCACCTCGCCCATATATAGGCTAGTCGTTCTCTATCTCAAGCATTGCAATGAGCGTTGTTGAGTATGTTGATCAAATGCATCTCACCAGAGAATATTTTTTTTCGTTTTCCAAAGGCTAAAGGAAGATCTCCGTTACTGGAGTCTTCGAATGTTCTGATATTTGCAGTGATGAATCTTAATAAGACATGTTATTATGTGAAGCCACCTGATCTAGGTAAACATCTAATTGATTCCATGAGATCTTGTAATATCTTCTTACATTGTGAAGAAAAGTTACAAACTTCCCCTCAAGGGTCATGTCTGTCTTCCATCTTCCGGTGCTCCCACGGGCTCTCGCGCCATCTAGTTTGGGAAATTATCCCTGCAGCTAGTTTTGGGGTTGTTGTTCCCACTGTATCTATTGGGCTTCATGCGTGATGCCACAACCGAAAGGTAGGTTGGCGGAGCAGAGCTCTGATGGATGTGACCTTCGGTTCTGGGACGTGCACTCCATGACACTCCTCTCTTGAAAGACATTCTCGTCTGCCTTCTTCTGCTTTAGTTTCAGATCCTCTTCACATGGCAGATTGACGGAGCAAAAATGTATGTATTTCGTTTCGAGATTCATGCTGCCATTTTCAGATTATCCTTGCAAAGTGATTTGACAGAGCAAAGAATCAAGTGCATGCTTGCATCCTTATTCAAGTACTTTACTTTCACCACCTTCTCTAAAGACATACTGGTGAAGCGAAGTTTCGACGTGCACGTTAGAAGATGCATTTTTAAGCCGGACTTAGATACTTGTGATGTGTAAACTTCTGTACTAGTTGGTCGACAAGCTTTGTAATAACTTTCATTGCAATAAATAAAATCTGTTTTATTTCTCGAATATGTCTCGGACGAACAATTCTTCTAAACTGAAAAAGAAAAACAAAAACAAAAACAAAAATGAAATCAAAGCAAAAAAATAATTTGACTCCGAGGGGGGACTAAGCTAACCAGGCCATGTGTTCCTTGCATACTTTTTACAAACTGAGGCGATAACTGTGTTCTTGTTGTACCATCGATAAATTGTTTGCC
Organism: Berberis vulgaris; assembly: GCA_963556465.1. NCBI lineage: Eukaryota > Viridiplantae > Streptophyta > Magnoliopsida > Ranunculales > Berberidaceae > Berberis > Berberis vulgaris. The sequence goes on along the minus strand of OY747124.1, from coordinate 72,647,005 downwards.
CTCGCATTGAAAAACTCATAACATTTATTATGCATGTTAATTAGAAGTGCTATTACAAAAAAATTTAGATATCATTATTGAGGGAATGTTATAATTATTTTATTAATTAGTTAAAAATGCTATAATGAAAATTCTTGAGAGCTAGGCCCGCACCAGGCCTGGCCCAATATCGTCCATCATCCTCGAGATATGCATCTTTAGGATGATGGACGGTATTGGGCTTGCCTGGCTCTCTAGAAAAGTTCATGCTATAAATTGTTGTGAGTGAACTACGTGGGGGTCAAGTGTTCAAGCCTCGATACCAACCCGTTTATTTTGAATATTGAGCAAGTCTAGAGAGCCAGGCCAGCAAAATACCATCCATCATCTTAGAGATTTACCCATTTCCAGCATCTCTAGGATGATGGATGGTATTGGGTCGGCCTGGCTCTCTAGATTTTTGGTTGAATATTTCTCTTTTCTCTCCATCTTCTCCTCTCAACAAAACTTCATATAACAATTCGTTTGCATCTCTTCTCTTCACAATCAACCTCTGTTTTTATTTGATCTCTTATCTATCAACAACTTCATTTTCCGCCTTTGTTTCTCCATCTTTCACAGTCACCTCTATTTTGATTGGATCTACTGAAGGAGAGTAGAAAAACAAAGCTCCTCTCAACCTCTGTTTTGATTTGATCTTTGGCAGCGATCTTTGTCTTAGTGCGTGAAATGAAAACGAGCTTTTCGTTTTGTATTGGATCTGGCAATCTGGTGAGTCATTCAGTTTATCCTTGTTTTTTTTATTTTTCACTTCAATTGAATCGTAATTTGTTCCTAATTAGGTTATTCAGAGCTACGTCTTGTCATCAATTTTCAATTTGTTTGATTTGATGTATCGCACTAGATCTTTGAAAACTTCACTGACTCGATGTGCAGTCGACACATTTGTTGGCTTTGTATGAAAATTTAGGGTTGTTCATTGCATTTTGATCGAAATCAGTAAAACTATGTGATTTTGATCAATTTCCTTCAATTTCTTTTGATAACTGGACTGAAACACTAATAGATATATGAAAATGCCCTGATTCTAGGGAGCAAGGGAGAGATGCGCGAGGAAGGGCCTCCCACCGCCACCCTCCTCGAAATGGGTGGTGATATGCATCTCGAGGAGGGTGGGCGGTGGGAGGCCCTCCCTCGCTCCCTTAGACTTAAAGTGTTAATTCTGGCAGATATGTGTACTTAAGGACTGTTTGATACAGAAATTGAAGATGCAAAGTAATTTTGTTTTACTTGTTGGCCATTGTCTAGTCGTGTTTTTTATTCCGAAATTTTGCATAATTTATCTATAGGGCTTATGACAGACCGATACTTGATTTTACTGAAACTCCAGAAGTGGAGAGAACTGATCTCTACTATGCTTATGTTACGTTAGGTCAACATGCGTGTTGACACCTGATACTCTTATACACAACCATAGTTACACCTTGCTCACCCATGTCTTAGTGTTTTTGTTAGTGGCTTACAAAAATTTCGTTACATTTGTTTAGAGCCTGTCTTTTCAACATTTCAACATTTATGCACCTGCTTGTAACATGGATTTCTTTAATTGTTTTTTGTAGGAAAATACAGGCATCCACTTATGAGATTGTGAATAACAACTATATAACTCAGATACGGACAAAAACTGTTAATAAGGTGCTTTTTTGAATTCTAGTTTCAATTTCCTGTATTTAATATATATATATATATATATATATATATATATATATATATATATATATATATATATATATATATATATATATATATATTCAATAATCATCCTGTTGTGCTGATAAAAAAAAGAACAATTCTAGCTGGCCTGGGAGGCGCGCCTGGGTGGCTGCCTGGACGCTCCTTGGCACGTGCGCCTGGGAGGGTCCAAGGCACGTGACGGAGCTTTTGGAGGGAGTTTCATCAGCAAATGTCATTTTCCCTAATTTCACTTTTCGTTTAGGTTTTTGGCTCCAAACAGAAACAAGAAACAGAGAAGAAGCTCCATCGCAGAGAAGAAGCTCCGTCGCACCTCCCTCCCCATCGTCGACTCCACCGAATCAAGAAAAGAGAAGAAGCTCCCCATCGCACATTCCCTCGAACAAGAAGTCCCCATTCGAAAAGCTTCAACTCTCAACACTACAAAGGTAAGTCCCTCTTTGATTTATTGTTGCTTTCTTCTTGTGGGTTTCTAGATCTAGGGTTTCTACTGATTTTTCGTGTTGATTTCAAAGGGTGGGGTTCTAGATCTAGATCTAGGGTTTCTGATTTTTACTCATTGTCTGCCCTATGTTTATTCATTTGATGGAATAAAGGGGTGGGTTCAATCTGATTTCAGTTTTTAGTGGTAGACTCTCATTAGTATTTGAAGTATTTGTCCCTTGTTTGTGGATTCAAAATTTTTTTTTTTTTGGTAGATTTGGGGTTTAGTAAATGCAAGAAATAACAGTAGTTCTTGTTGGTATGATGAGAATTTCATAAATATAATCGTAAATGAACCAAAGCTACTTGAGCATTGAGTATACTGTCAAATTTTTATTGCAGGATTTGAGGTGATCAACAACATTTTGTGCGAAGGGACGAGTTAAAGGTAAGGACACTGATGCCATTTCAGTTGATTTCAAAGGGTGGGGTTCTAGATCTAGATCTAGGGTTTCTGATTTTTACTCATTGTCTGCCCTATGTTTATTCATTTGATGGAATAAAGGGGTGGGTTCAATCCGATTTCAGTTTTTAGTGGTAGACTCTCATTAGTATTTGAAGTATTTGTCCCTTGTTTGTGGATTCAAATTTTGTTTTTTTTGGTAGATTTGGGGTTTAGTAAATGCAAGAAAGAACAGTAGTTCTTGTTGGTATGATGAGAATTTCATTATTGGAAGTGAGCAAGGAAAGATGCGATGCTTAAAACATCTATACATACTAAGTGCTACTTTATAACCTAAAAAGAGAATGATGAAGTGTTGGACAAGAGTTTGTGTTGTGTTGTGTTTGGGTTTGCCTGTATAAAATGAAAAACAAACAAACAAACAACTAGACAATTGCATGAGAGATGTTTTTGTAGGATACCCTACATACCTTTTACAATTCGTTGATCCTTAATTATTGGGCAAATTTATTTATCACCAATACTCGTAGTTCTTGTTGCTGCTAAGTTTTCAGAGAGAAATTAGATGATTTAAATGGTATAAAAGATATTTGAACATTTTGGTTGAAACCTTTGAGGTATTACTTGTGTTGTATAATGTAGCAACATGAACTGGTATATTCATATTCACTTTATCTGATCCATAAATGAGGTGCCAAATATCGTAAATGATCCTTAGATATATTATACAGACACGAGGGGAAATGATCCTTAGATATATTATACTCTCTATTTCTGAAAGTTTTGTTACTCTGATCATTGTTGTGCAGGAGATGAGACTACAGATCTGAATTCCATTCCCTTCCTTGAAGATGAAATCAAGTCTTTGAATGGCCTACACCTTATCTCAAAACCCATGAAGTTTGAGGAATCTGCACCTGAGCCTGCTGTTCCAGTTGCAGCCCCTTCCCCTGTTGTCCAAGAGGCTAAACCTGCAGAAAAGAAAGCTATGCCAAAATGGTTTAAAAGGTGATATATGACCTGCAGTGGAGGCAAGGTTCTTTTCCTATACATTGCTTCAACAAGAAGTATATCTTTTGAGTGGATTCAATAGCATGCAAAGAATAATGAAAGCTAAGGATCGAGTATGCAGGGATTGACCATCTATATGTAATTCTGAAACTTTATCTCTATGAGAGTTGTAAATTTCTTATGTCACATGTTTGTCTTTGGCAATTGGGACAGTTTTATGAATTAGATTGACAAAATATTCAGATTTACCAGTCGGGAATTTGTCTTTCTATGGCATAAGATAACATTTAACTACATAAAGCTGTGAATTGCTTCCAAATGGAACATTTAATGGGTTGGTTTTCATATACCATTTAAGCACGAGATGGGTCTGCCCCATACTGAGTAGAAAAAAAATGCCTGGAGCCAAGGCATAAATGACCTACTTGTTGCTCAACATTTGCAAACAGCATTGTTCATGATCAATTATCTTCAACCTGATGGCCAATATTTTCTGATTTAGGTTGGGCTCATAAGGAACTCTACGAGCTTAGGAAGAAGAGTCTTCATAATTTTATGCTTTCGGAAAGCAAATACACCCTAAGCGTGCACTTGAAAAGAAAAAGAGATACATTTGATGCTCTCTTGTCCCTTGGGGCATGTCTATGAGAGAATTGCATCTAATTATCTAAGGCAGACCATATAGTAAGAAAGGAATACATTTCCTTCATATTGTAAAGCAAGTCTGAGGCATACAAGAAGTGAGGGCATCCCATTCCCTACCTGATGGAAGGAATAACAGAGATTTTAACCGCAAAATCAGGTTTCTACCACAATCTAAAATCAGGTATACAAGAAGTGAACACCATGAATTTGAAGCTGCATAAAAAAAAGTTCTCATTTTCAGTTCATGACAAAGATCATGTTAATACCCAAACCTCTGGATAAAAAGGACTGAGTCCAACTCTAGACAAAGTTTTGCTAGTCCACAAATCTCAACCATATGATACGACTGTAGAGTTTTACAATGTTACACAAATAATACTGTGTGCATTAATATCCTTTTAGCTTAATCGCTTGAATATAAACTTCTCTCCTAATAATCAACGATAATGTGTAAACCAGAGTACCAGAGAATTTCTGAAAATTTTGTATATTTTACAAGCTAGGAGGGATCCATATGTAGTCATCTGTCTTAACATAACGTGCTCTGGATAGCAGCTCATCTGCCTCCACCGGACCTCGGCTGCCTGGTTTGTATGAAAGTAGTTTCAGTTCGCCGTTGTCAATTATGTGTAATAAAGGGGTGAGAATTTCCCATGCTGCCTGTGATGATCGAAATTGAAGTTGTAAATATAAGTCTCAATGATACATACTAATTGAACTCCCTGAAATGGCATCAGTGTCCTTACCTTTAACTCGTCCCTTCGCACAAAATGTTGTTGATCACCTCGAATCCTGCAATAAAAATTTGACAGTATACTCAATGCTCAAGTAGCTTTGGTTCATTTACGATTATATTTATGAAATTCTCATCATACCAACAAGAACTACTGTTCTTTCTTGCATTTACTAAACCCCAAATCTACCAAAAAAAAAAAAAATTTGAATCTACAAACAAGGGACAAATACTTCAAATACTAATGAGAGTCTACCACTAAAAACTGAAATCAGATTGAACCCACCCCTTTATTCCACCAAATGAATAAACATAGGGCAGACAATGAGTAAAAATCAGAAACCCTAGATCTAGATCTAGAACCCCACCCTTTGAAATCAACTGAAATGGCATCAGTGTCCTTACCTTTAACTCGTCCCTTCGCACAAAATGTTGTTGATCACCTCAAATCCTGCAATAAAAATTTGACAGTATACTCAATGCTCAAGTAGCTTTGGTTCATTTACGATTATATTTATGAAATTCTCATCATACCAACAAGAACTACTGTTCTTTCTTGCATTTACTAAACCCCAAATCTACCAAAAAAAAAAAAAAAATTGAATCTACAAACAAGGGACAAATACTTCAAATACTAATGAGAGTCTACCACTAAAAACTGAAATCAGATTGAACCCACTCCTTTATTCCACCAAATGAATAAACATAGGGCAGACAATGAGTAAAAATCAGAAACCCTAGATCTAGATCTAGAACCCCACCCTTTGAAATCAACACGAAAAATCAGTAGAAACCCTAGATCTAGAAACCCACAAAAATAAAGCAACAATAAATCAAAGAGGGACTTACCTTTGTAGTGTTGAGAGTTGAAGCTTTTCGAATGGGGACTTCTTGTTCGAGGGAATGTGTGATGGGGAGCTTCTTCTCTTTTCTTGATTCGGTGGAGTCGACGATGGTGAGAGAGGTGCGACGGAGCTTCTTCTCTGCGATGGAGCTTCTTCTCTGTTTCTTGTTTCTGTTTGGAGCCAAAAACCTAAACGAAAAGTGAAATTAGGGAAAATGACATTTGCTGCTGAAACTCCCTCCAAAAGCTCCATCACGTGCCCTGGACCCTCCCAGGAGCACGTGCCAAGGAGCGTCCAAGCAGCCACTCAGGCGCTCCTCCCAGGCCAGCTAGAATTGTTCTAAAAAAAAAGAGATGTTTCTCTTTAAGAGTGACTCAGTGAGGCTCTCTTTTCTAGAATAGTTCAGTGTATATCTCGAAAAAAACAAAAACAGTATTGATGCATAAAGGTGCATCTACTGTCAAGTTTACGACTTTTTCACAACGACCAATTCTTGCTCGTTAAATCTTGATTGAGTTGAAAATCTTAACTATTAATGCATTATGAAGTATGAATTATATTTAGACCTTATATTTAGACCTTATTTATATGTTGTACTGATATTATTACAGATACATTCTCTGATGATACATCAAAATAAACCAATCATTACGATCATACATGTGGCATAGGACATCCATTACGAGAATCTGACATCCCATCTACTGGGTTAGCTCATTAAACCCAACAAGAATAAAGCAATCACAGAGGCCCATACAAGGCCCACTATAAGAAGATATAATCAAAGCCTGAATCCAGACCCGAACGAATCAAAGCCCAAATCCAAGCCCGACACGAGTTCTCTCATAAAAGAAAAGGAACGTTGCACAAAAAAAAATCACGCATAGAGTTAGCCACAATCATTATAAAAGGTAAATGGAACATTCGACACATGTATACAAATTTTACTGAATTTTGTCCAGATTTACTTCCTTCTTCAAACAGAGTTGTTGACTTAAACATCAAAGTGCTTTCGGCCACCAAAAAGATGGTCATTGGCAGTCTAACATCTATTTTGCAGGTCAAACTCACAAGAGAACGATTTTTGGATGAATCAGTTTTGCACCGTTCGTAGGGAACGACAAGTTTCCTTTCTAAAATGAACCACGGTGATGAAGTTCACCAAAATCTAATAAACGATCGACAAGCTGTCAGAACAAATGACACACCTTACAGATCCTCAACCCGGTAACGATGACAATAACTCTCCTATTGGCGACAATATATCACAAGCAGCTATCAAACAAGATACAACCCGAGTCATCAAACCTATGGCACTCAGGAATCAAGATCCACAGCATGTAATAGCCCAAACATCCCAGACATCCGGTGACACTGCCACGGATCCTCAGGTAGACCTGCTTATGGTCCAGATGAATTACATGACGAAGATGCTAGAGAAAATCACTCAGGATCGCATCCAACCAGCTAATCTTATCCAGGCACCGCCCCAACAAAACTCTGCCAACCGAACTCAAGGGAGTTACGAAGTCCCAGCAGAAGCTCAACATGGAAACTTTGAGAGCAATGAACTCTTTCAAGGCAAGACTCCATAGTGTGACGAAACGCTTGCTGAAATCCCGTTCAAAATCGGAGTAACAGATCCCAACGTATTGTATGAATTAGCCAAACCACCATTCTTCGACACCCTCATGTAAACTCCCATGTCGAAAAAGTTCACTCCGCCAAAGTTCGAAGTATATGAAGGTACCACCGACCCAACAGATCGCCTGAGACACTTACACTAGATAATGGCACTGAAGGAAACCACCGAGTCGATCTTATGCAGAACATTTCCGACCAGCCTCACCTCCACAGCAATGAATTGGTTCAATAGCCTACCACCAAGGTCAATAGACTCTTTCCAAGCGGTAGCCACTTATTTTATCACTCGATTTTTCGAAAGCTAGCGGATGAGGAAAGGACCACACTACCTCTTCCATATCTGATGCGCTATTTTAGTAGCACACAACTTAATACCCTGCTTTATGATTTTAGTATAGAATAAGTAGGGATCGTTCTAGACCGGGGATTAGAGGGTTTGTCAATTAACACTAATAATAACTAAACGACAACTAACAACCTAATTAATTAAATAAAAGGGGATTGGATTTTCTAAATTAAACTATAAATATAACTACGAAAATTACTGTAAAGATAATAAACTAAAGGGATGGCAAATATGAGAAATTAGCTAAGGGTTTATCTCCACACACCAAACATATGCTTATAAATCAATCTTCAATAATCACTTGCTAACTCGTGAGAGACAATGCTCAAGACTAACCGTGACCGCACTGCATTAATCTTATTATTTTCCCAAGTTCGTTGAATTAAACTAAGTGTCGCTTTCAAACTATTCTTATCATGCTATCTAAACAGGAATCGCAAGTTAAATAACAATCTAAGATCATTAAGTTTTGTGGAAAATATGAACACTGACTAGGCAATTACAAGCATGATCAACATCTTTTTCTTGCTTAGGTTTTTACTTGACTTTACCAACGTTCCTTGGTATTTACTACTTGTGAATACATGATCATAACAATTAGGTGAAACTCTCCTATACTCTAGCCCCAGATCCTAGCATGCTTACTAAGTTGGCCACCTTAACAAACATACAAAGAAAAGTTTTCTATAAAGCAGTTAAGCAAAACAAAATCACTAATAGCAAGGAAGATTAAATTCAATTAATTTATAAAGCACATGTTCGGGGGTTCGAATCCACCCCTAACTAAGAGAGGGGTTTAGCTAGACATATTAATTATGTTCAAACAGTAATCCATAATCAATAATCAAACTAAAATAAGAGAAAGAGATGTTTAGAGATGAAATCAAAACACTGATCCGTGGTGGTACTGAGTAGAAGCTGGGGTGCGAATAACGCGACCTCTTCTTTTTCCTTCTACTTCGATCTGTTTCACCTCTTCTTTTCTATCTCTGCTTGTGAAACAGATTGAGAGAGATAAGGGGATGACGAGGGACTGAGACGGTGGCTGGCGAGGTGGCGACAATCAGGGACAGCGAGAGAGACTGTGGCGAGGGTTTTATCTGACTGGTGGAGGCGATCGGCTGAGAGATGATTAGATAATCAGGCGAGAGAGGGATGACGCGAGAGGATGGAAAAAGGGATTGCGGTTGTAAGGAGGATGAGATGAACAGGGTCCTACGGTGGTGGTCTGCGGCTGTGGATGAGGGCGGTGAAGATGGTTGATGATGGGTTCAGGAAGAAGAGCTTGATGGTTGTTGTGAAGGAGGACGACGGCGGCGGATGTGGGAGGCTATGGATGGATGGAAGAGGAGGTTGTAGATGCTGTGGATGGATTCTGGGTGATGGCGGCTAGGGTTTGTAAGCGTGGATGATGATGAAGAGAAGTCTGCGATGGTGGGTTAGGGCTTGGCTATGGATGAATGCTATTGCTGGATGGGTGATCTCTCAAAGCCAGGTATCGTCCCCTTTTTATTCTTGTTTTCTTCTTTCTGTGGTTTCCTTGTTGGTGTGGTTTCCTTGTGCAATTAGTATTCCTAAATTGCCAATTTGCTTCTATTTTAAAATATTATAATTGAAAACCTACACAAACATGAAAATAACAATTAGTACCATAATTAACAAGCAATAGCTAAAAATATATATAGAAATATGGTACTAAAAATAGCCTAATTATGCCCCTATCAAATTCCCCCACACTTATCTTTTGCTAGTCCTCGAGCAAATCCAAGAAACAAAAATAAAATACTCAAATGACTCAATCTATACTTTCCAACATTAGTCTCTGAGATTTTCAACGGATCATGACATGTTAAGATTCTTTGTAAACACGAGATTAAATCCACATCGTTTGAAAATTAATACACATTCATAGCAATGATATAAAAATTTACAATTAAATCAATCCAAGTAACTGTGAAACTCAAGCGCGTGCCAAGAAGAATTAACCCAAAAATCTCATTGGATGCACTCTTTTCTTTTTCACTGATTATTTGGTAAAATCACTCTTCCTATTCTAGTTATATGTGAGAGGATTGATGTAAAAGGAAAAAAAATAACTCACATATGATATAACAAGAAAGAATGGCATTTTCTGACTTTTTATTTTTTATTTTTTATTTTTTATTTATATATATGATCTCATGGAAGGAATGTTACTACTTGAATGCAAGAACTAGTGACACCATATGCTCATACCTCATTTGAATATCCACATCGTGACATTGCAAAACACACTCAATCAAAAGGTCTTAATTCAGGTTGTAATGGGGCCATGGGTCAAGGGAAGAGAAAGAACGGATATGAAATTTTCAAAGGGCTTGAAGAAATGTTGAAAGCATGCAATAAGATTATAGACATTAGCAAAGAATCATATGGTTCAAGACATAAATGGGATAATGACGAGGTGACCCATTGATAATGAAGAACTTCATCAATTATTTTGTATCTACTGAAAAGAATTGAACTATCTGTATGGTACTGTAATACTAAACAGATATAGATAAGGACTTGTATCCCTTTTGTAACTTTTTTTTTTTTTGCAACTCTTTCTTCTTGAACTGTCTACCACAAGGGTCTTCCCCCACACTTGCTTTTCAACATACCTTGAACCACAATAAAGTATCTGCAAATCAAATTATGCTCCACTCGTTTTATTAGGTTAGGGATAGAGAATGAGGGTAATGAAATAAAAGGCTTAATAACAGGCTCAATGGGGTTAACCTAAAGGAAAAATATTATGGATCGGGCTTATTTGGCAATGGTGGAAACTAGGTGCCTTTATCATGTCAAGCATGTCATGCAATTCAATATGATGCTTTGAACGAAATTAATACACGTTCTAGTGTTTAATTCTTAATTTTGAAAGCAATCCAAGTAGCAACCAAAGCAAACAAAATTGAAATCATGCAATGAATTATTATTGACAAAAGAAATAAAAGATGACCTAACTAAAAACTCCCAAAATCAAATGAACAATAGGCTCAAAACTCACATATGGGTTATAATGAGTTAAATTCAACTAAGCATGCTATGAGTACCAATTACTAAGTTGATTACATGTGAATTTGTATATGATAACCATAAATAAGCATTAACCAAAGAATAATATTAGATCTTAAATCATGTTTCTAAATCACCTTAAAGTCATGCATGCAATTAAAAACCAAATCTCATCATTGTGTTGGAAAGTATCCTAAGACTCAAAACAAATATAAATTAATTAAATTTTTTTTATGACACTAATACCAACAAAGACAATAAAAACCAACAAATTTTTTTTTTTAAAAGGGACTGACACTTTTTTTTTTTCAAAATAAAACAATGTTTTGTTCCCCCCCCACTTAAACCTAACATTATCCTCAATGTTAATAGATTATAGCACATGCAATGAAAGATTTAAACGCGAAAAAACAAACTACTAACAAACAAAAGCAAAAATAACGAAAATAAAATAAAGGGATAAAGAAAGAAAATCTGATTGGGTTGCCTCCCAAGAATCGCTTGTCTTAACGTCGTGCAACCTGACGGTATCTCCAATTAATCCTCAGAATAAGTGGGAACATGGAGTGATACGTCCTCCACGTCATGCTCCACAAATGACTCATAATAGGGCTTAAGTCGATGATGTATCACTTTAAACTCCTTCCCGGTTGTGACACTCTTAATCTGTATAGCACCATGGGGAAAACATTAGTAACAATAAAAGGACCAACCCATTCAGAACATAACTTACCAGTTCTAAGACATGATTGGAAAAGCAAGACTTTCATTCCAATGACAAAAATATTTCCATGGATCATCTGATATTGAAAAACTATGGTGTTCTCCTTATAATTGCTTTTACTACCATAAGCCTCATCCTGAATCTTTTCAAGCTCATTCAACTGAAATTTCTTCCGCTTCTTTGTGTCATAGGGAACTCCATTGCTCTCATATCCAATGGCAGTAGTGATGGTGGTCTCAAGTTCATCCTCATTTTTGAGGTCTGACAATTTCTGGGCCAAATTGTCATTCACATTAATAGAAAAACAAGAATGATTTTTATCAGGATATCTCGTGGCTTAAAAAATGTTGAAGCCAATCACATCACCATCAAATTCCATGGTCAGTTTCCCCGCATGCACATCAATATTTGTCTTCGCAGTTTTCATTAAGGGGCGCCCTAAAAGAAGAGGCAAAGGTGCTGAAAATTCTGAATCTGCCATCTCAAGCACATAGGAATCTGTTGGAAAATCAAATGGTTAACCTGCACCAACACATCTTCCAACAAACCTCGAGGATATGCATTAGAACGGTCAGCCAATTGAATAATAACACCATCATTTTTTAGCTTTCCAAAGATTCATAGAGCGATAAATAGAATACGACATAACATTAATTGAAGCACCTAAGTCTAACATTGCATTTTCAATTTTAGTATTACCGATAACACAAGGGATAGTGAAACTACCTGGATCCTTACACTTCGGTGGCAATTTCCTTTTAAGAACTGCGGAGACATTCTCACTTACCTTAACTACCTCTCCGTCTCGAAGACATCTTTTTGTTGTGCAAAGCTCCTTCAAAAATTTTGCATACTTAGGCACTTGCTTAATAGCATCAAGAAGCGGAACATTGACTTGGACTTTTCGGAAGGTTTCCAAAATTTCCTTACATCTTTCCTAGATTTGGCAAACCTACCTGGAAAAGGCACAAAAGGTGGAACAAGATTAGCAGAAACTGAATTTGGAATGCTCACCTTCTTACCATGGAGTTCTGGTGTTTCAATGATGGATGGATCATCCTTCTGTAACTCAGCTTTCTTATTTCGACCCTGTTTAGGGACTATTGGCTCATTCTCAATTTGCCTACCACTCCTCAATGTAATTGCTTTTGCAGTTTCAAACCTGCCCTTCGGATTTGGAGTGGTAGAACTAGGAAGTTTTCCTTGCTCGCGAATTTGTCCAATAAACTCAGCTATTTGTCCCATCTGTAGCTTCAAATCTGATATATCTTTTGCTTGATTCTGCTGAGAAATAGTTAATGATTTCATAATCTCATCATAATTAAGCGACATACCTGAATTGTGCTGAGGTGGTTCAGGTGGCCCTTGAAAGAAACCAGGGGGTGGCCGATTCGAAGTTTGTTGTTGAGGTTGTTCTGAATTTCTCCATCCAAAACTGGGGTGATTTCTCCAACCTTCATTGTAGGTGTTCGAATAAGGATTATTCCTATAGTGATTTTGCCCCTGAAAACCTATTGCATTTACATTCTCCCAGCCGCCATTCTCAATCAGTTGAGGACATTGATCAGATGGATGTCCTGACTTAGTACACACTTCGCAAACTTGTGCAACTCCTAGCACATTCGACTTCCCTAGGGCCTGAGTCACAAGTGAGGTAAGATTAGCCATTTGAGCTTCCAAACTAGAATTAGTACTTACCTCATTGACTTGGCGTGAAGGCTCTCAAATTCCTTCATACTGCTGGGCATTTAAGGCTCGGTTTGCAATCAAAGTTTTTGCTGCTGCTGGAGTTTTATCAACCAAAGCTTCTCCTGTCGCTGCATCTAACATCTGTCACTCAAGAGGAAGCAATCCCTCATAAAAGTATTGAATCAGGAGCTCCTCTTTCATCTGATGCTGCGAGCATGATGCTATGAGAGTTTTGAAGCGCTCATAGTAAGCCGGATATGATTCTCCTGGACCTTGCTGTATGCCACTGATTTTCTTCATCAACAAGATAATTTTGGAAGTTGGGAAGAATTTCTCTAGAAACACCTTCTTCATGCTCTCCCAAGAATATATTGTTCCGGAAGGTAATTCATAGAGCCAATCTTTAGCCCTATCAGCCAGAGAAAAAGGGAATGCTCTCAACTTTAGGATGTTTTCATCCACATTTATTGGCGTCATACTGAAGCATACAACTTCAAATTCCTTTAAATGTTTATTTGGATCCTCCATAGAAAGACCATGATACTTCGGAATATGATGAAGTAGGCTGGATTTTAGCTCTAATGACTCAGTCTTGCCCTGCGCGGCTAATGGATACTGAATGCACAAGGGTGCGGCATTGTCCAAGGTGGATGCCGAAAGTTCTTTAATAGATCTATTATCTCCCATGTCGAACTCTTCAGATTCAGATTCAAAGCTAGATGTTTGTAGTTCTTTTGTTTCTCTTCTTCGTCTTCTAAATGTTTTCTCAGGCTCTGAATCGTATTCTACTAAGTTTTCGCTAGATCTCCTATTGTGCATGAACTGGTACCTGAGATAAAGAAAGAAAAAAATAAAAAATCAATAAAAATAAAAATAAATAAATAAAAACTAATTAAGTAATCAACAACTTTTCTAATCCCCGGCAACGGCGTAAAAAATTGATGCGCTATTTTAGTAGCACACAATTTAATACTCTGCTTTGTGATTGTAGTATAGAATAAGTAGGGATCGTTCTAGACCGGGGATTAGAGGGCTTGTCAATTAACACTAATAATAACTAAACGACAACTAACAACCTAATTAATTAAATAAAAGGGGATTGAATTTTCTAAATTAAACTATAAATTTAACTACGAAAATTACTGTAAAGATAATAAACTAAAGGGACGGCAAATATGAGAAATTAGCTAAGAGTTTATCTCCACACACCAAACATATGCTTATAAATCAATCTTCAATAATCATTTGCTAACTCGTGAGAGACAATGCTCAAGACAAACCGTGATCGCACTGCATTAATCTTCTTATTTTCCCAAGTTCGTTGAATTAAACTAAGCGTCGCTTTCAAACTATTCTTATCATGCTATCTAAATAGGAATCGCAAGTTAAATAACAATCTAAGATCATTAAGTTTTGTGGAAAATATGAACACTGACTAGGCAATTACAAGTATGATCAGCATCTTGTTCTTGCCTAGGTTTTTACTTAACCTTACCAACGTTCCTTGGTATTTACTACTTGTGAATACAGGATCATAACAATTAGGTGAAACTCTCCTATACTCTAGCCCCAGATCCTAGCATGCTTACTAAGTTGGCCACCTTAACAAACATACAAAGAAAAGTTTTCTATAAAGCAGTTAAGCAAAACACAATCACTAATAGCAAGGAAGATTAAATTCAATTAATTTATAAAGCACATGTTCGGGGGTTCGAATCCAACCCTAACTAAGAGAGGGGTTTAGCTAGACATATTAATTATGTTCAAACAGTAATCCATAATCAATAATCAAACTAAAATAAGAGAAAGATATGTTTAGAGATGAAAACAAAACACTGATCCGTGGTGGTACTGAGTAGAAGCTGGGGTGCGAATAGCGCGACCTCTTCTTTCTCTTTCCACTTCGCGATCTGCTCCTTCCTCTTCGATCTGTTTCACCTCTTCCTTTCTATCTCTGCTTGTGAAACAGATTGAGTGAGATAAGGGGATGACGAGGGACTGAGACGGTGGCTGGCGAGGTGGCGACAATCAGGGACAGCGAGAGAGACTGTGGCGAGGGTTTTATCTGACTGGTGGAGGCGATCGGCTAAGAGATGATTAGATAATCAGGCGAGAGAGGGATGACGCGAGAGGATGGAAGAAGGGACTGTGGTTGTAAGGAGGAGGAGATGAACAGGGTCCTACGGTGGTGGTCTGCGGCTGTGGATGAGGGCGGTGAAGATGGTTGATGATGGGTTCAGGAAGAAGAGCTTGATGGTTGTTGTGAAGGAGGACGACGGCGGCGGATGTGGGAGGCTATGGATGGATGGAAGAGGAGGTTGTAGATGTTGTGGATGGATTCTGGGTGATGGCGGCTAGGGTTTGTAAGCGTGGATGATGATGAAGAGAAGTCTGCGATGGTGGGTTAGGGCTTGGCTATGGATGAATGCTATTGCTGGATGGGTGATCTCTCAAAGCCAGGTATCGTCCCCTTTTTATTCTTGTTTTTTTCTTTCTGTGGTTTCCTTGTTGGTGTGGTTTCCTTGCTTGTGTGATTTCCTTGTGCAATTAGTATTCCTAAATTGCCAATTTGCTTCTATTTTAAAATATTGTAATTGAAAACCTACACAAACATGAAAATAGCAATTAGTACCATAATTAACAAGTAATAGCTAAAAATATATATAGAAATATGGTTCTAAAAATAGCCTAATTATGCCCCTATCAATATCAAGCAAAAGCCCGAAGAAACAATAGGAGAATACGTCACTCGTTTCACCAACGAACTAACGATGATCGATGGATGCAACAACGACACAACACCGCAACTTTCATCACCAGACTGAAGAGATGTCATTTTTTATGCTCTTAACCTGGAACCTCCAAAAGGCATGGCAATCTTATTAAAAACAGCAAAAAAATACATCTGTCTCGAGGAAATGAAATCAGCCAAAAGGAAAAATGACCAAGAAAAAAAGAGTCAATCAAGAAAACAGGAAATAAAGAAAGAAATAAGACGAGATGACAGATCACGGAAGGATAACATTCATTTGAAAATGCATCAGAATGGAGGAAGAACCGATTCAAACCATCAAGAGTTTGAGAAGCTGCAGTCAGAACGACCCTGACACGAGCGAGTAACAAGCGTGATGAAGAAGACATACAAACCATTTATAACCTTGAAAACAAGTCGAACCAATATGCTGAAACACATAGCAAAATGGGATAACATCAACTGACCACTCAGGATAAGAGAAGACCTAGAGGGAAAAGACGAAAGCAAATATTGTTCCTTCCATAAGGATCATGGGCATGATACCGAAGATTGCTGCAATCTAAAAGATGAAATCGAGCATTGGGTTTAGAAAGGACAACTTGAGGAGTTCATCGGAATGTCAGACAAATAGCTCAAATGGAAGGAAAACGCAGACACCACTACGGGATCAAAAGAACAGCCCAGAGAACTAATATACGCCCTACACTGCATGACCAAAGGAAACAAAACAGTCAAGCAAACAAAAAAAAAAAGCCAGAAGTACATCCCACTCGAGCTGAATTATATCAAAACAGGAGTACTAATGAAATCAGACAAGCCATTTTACCAATGCATAGAACATGGAGAAGTTTGCACCAATCAACTGACACGATCCAAGGACTTTATCAACAGATGCAAGCTCAACCCAAATCACAACGATAAAACTGACAGCAATGGACTCTACCGAACCTCGGCAGCTAACACCAAACATGGAGCTAACATAAACATGATTGGACAATTTGGTGCTGATGTGAGCATGATTGGATAGTTTGGTGTTGACATGAGCATGGTTGGACAATTTGGCGGTGATGTGAGCATGACAGGACAAATTAACACTGCTCAGCCACCAGGTCAAAACCCGAGTCTGTTAATCACGACAACATATACGACGAATGAGTAAAGCACAACCCATAGCAAATATGGCGAATAAAGTTGTATGGGACAGAGCAACCAAAAACATCAATTTTTAATACGAGGATCGACATCAACCAAGCAAAAAAGACAAAGCAACAAAAACATCAATCTTTAATACGAGGATCTACATCGACCAATCAAATGAAGATAGAGCAAATCGTTCTTCAACCCAACATAAATGCTTCAACAGTTAGGGCTAGTCAATGCATCCAAAATGGAATATCAATAAAAATTACAAGTACAGAATCTCCATTTGATGCAAGGATGACAAGATAAATGTGTCAAAAATTATCCATACAAAGCAATCGACATACCTAACAATAAGAAATCAGGACAAAAGTCAGATATGTATAATAAAAACTTCTGGTCTGATCAACCACGAAATAAAAGTTGGACAAACAAGTCAACTTAACACAGAAAACTTTGAGTCGACTGAGACGTCGAACCAACGAAGTAAAATTTGGACGAACGAGTTAACTTAAACAGTAAACTTCGAGTCCACTGAGACGTCGAGCCAACGAAGTAAAAGTTGGAAGAACGAGTCAACTTAACACAATACTTCGAGTCGACTAAGACGTCGAGCCAACGAAGTAAAAGTTGGAAGACCGAGTCAACTTAACATAGTAAACTTCAAGTCGACTGAAACGTCGAACCAACGATGTAAAAGTTGGACAAATGATTCAACTTAACACAATAAACTTCGAGTCAACTGAGACGTCGAAGCAATAAAGTAAAAGTTGAACGAACAAGTCAACTTAACACAGAAACTTCAAGTCGACTGAGACGTTGATCCAACAAAGTAAAAGTTGGACAAACAAGTCAACTTAACATAGTAAACTTCAAGTCGACTGAAATGTCGAGCCAACGAATTAAAAGTTGCACGAACGAGTCAACTTAATACAGTAAACTTCGAGTCGACTAAGACTTCGAACCAACGAAGTAAAAGTTGGATGAACAAGTCAACTTAACACAAAAAATTTTGAGTCGATTGAGACGTCAACCCAATTAAAGTAAAAGTTGGACAAACAAGTCAACTTAACACAGTAAACTTCAAGTCGACCGGGACGTCGAGCCAACGAAGTAAAAATTGGACAAACGAGTCAACTTAACACAATAAACTTCGAGTCGACTGAGACGTCGAGCCAATGAAGTAAAAGTTGGACAAACGAGTAAACTTAGCACAGTAAACTTCGAATCGACTGAGACGTCGAGCCAGCGAAGTAAAAGTTGGACAAAAAAGTCAACTTAACACAGTAAACTTCGAGTCAACTAACACGTCGAGTTAACGAAGTAAAAGTTGAACGAATGAGTCAACTTAACACAAAAAATTTGAATCTATTGATACACCGAATCAACGAAGTCAAATTGAAGGAACGATCTGACATGATTTAAGGAATTACGGATCGACCGAACTAACAAAGCAAAGGTCGAAACCAAAAGTCAACTTTTTTACGCAAACTCTAGTGCATCAAGAAAGATAAAGGCGATCCATCCCTAAACAATTAATGAGCCAAAGCGCAAAAATAGCCATAAAGGAATTCGAAGTAAAACCCGATATGATTATAACTAGAATAAAAAGGAGCAAACAACACACAACGAGTCAACAAGATAAACTACTGAACATGCAATACCAAAAAATGAAGTTATTTTCATTAACAATTCTATTCTGTTACATTCGGAGAAGAAGATGGAGTAGGAAACAAAATGGAGGCAACTACAGGATCATCCGCTATATCATTTACGGGAGAGGGCAAAGGTCTCTCTTCAGAAAGGGAAGGAAACAATGGCTCTTCAACCACTGGGGCAGCTTATTCATCGTCATCATCTTTGAAGGCTTGATCAACAAAATGACGGTACCCGGATAAATCCGCGGCGAGCCCCTCGATATAGTTAAGAAGCTTAACCTGTCCATCAACAACTTGTTTCCAATCTTCGGCTTTGACAATGCGGAGCCTGTCCTTGGTAGTAGCGAGTTCATCTTTGGCCGTGGCAAGTCGTTCCTCGGTGGTGGTAAGCATAACAGAAGTATCTGCCTTGACCTCGTCGAGCGCAACCGTTAACTGTTTCACCCGCTTCTCAGCGGTATTGCGAATAACGGATTGTTCAATCTCAGCATAAGAAGCCACATCATAAGCTGCCTTCTCAGCGGATAACTCCTCTACATCACGTAGACAGGCACGAACCCCATTTAACTTGGCTTTCAAGGACTCAAGCTTAGCAACAGATTTATCCTGCATACTCTCTGCCTCAATCAATGAAGTTTGAACAGCCCTAGCAGTTTTCTCCGAATCTGCGCATTGTGCTCTCAACACGTCGAATTGGGAAAAAAGTGAGAAAACACCAGCAATAGTGTTGCCAACCTTCTCTCCAAGGAAACCACCTGAGCAAGACCGACTCGATAGACCGAGCCCATTACCCCTGCATAGGCGAGATGATTCATCCCGACCATTATCTGCTCAAGACCATAATCAAGGTGATCACATGGATCCAATACAGGCATCGAAGGTCTTTCCACTGATTGCATGTGCCATTCATTTATCAACCTACGCACACCATCTTGCACCTCAAGCTTAGTGAACCAGCAAAATTTGCCATCTAACTTGATACAAATATCTTTTGGGCTAGGCTTAGTCCATCCAACGCGTGGGTGAAGAACACGAGGATTCAAAAGCACCGAGATGCCACCCCCATCAGCCGAAAGGGCAGAAGGAACTATAGTGATAAGCAAAAAACTGTTTTTAGCCTCCCGACGAGGAGCAATCGTAGCAGGAACGAGACTAGTAGTAGCAGCGGGAGCAATAGAGTTCATACGGGCAGCAGATGAAACTAGGAATCCAACCGCATCACTGATGTCAATAGAAGGAGAAGAATAGTGAATCTCGAAACTCTGACCACCACCAACAACCTCTTCAGACTGCTCCACTGCCAACTGAAACATTTTATCATCAATAGCCCAGGGATCATCGTTAGACAATTTAGTAACGTCTGAAACACCATAGGCAGAAATAAACTTATTTTCATTATCGTCCAATGGACGAGTAGTCTCTTTCTCGCTCCTCTCCAACACCAATCTCATGTCCACAACCTCATTGAGAGATACGCGATCCTCTTTTACGACATCTTCGTAGGAAGGACTTGGATGAGAGGTAGCTTCCGTAACATCCTGACTAGGACTCAGTCGGGATGCAATTCGAGCAGAACCATGAGTAAAAAATCGTTTCTTCCTCAGAACCCAACTAGGATCTACCGACAATCGCCTCGATGGACTAATGGCTTTGCAAGCTTTCTTTTTCTGGAAACCGAAACTACGACATTAATAAGAGCATCGAGATTCGTAAACACGCCTGTCCGAACTCACTTCCCAATCAATGCTAGCACCACTAACGCCAACACGAGTAACATGAGCAACAATATCCTCAGCACGGGATTCAGTAAGCAAGACTTGTCCCGCTTCGTTCATAGTGTACAAACCGCTACGATCCAGGATGTCCTCGGAAAGAACCTCCACGGGAAACTAGGGAAGCTTCAAGAATCGATCAATATCCTCTGCTCATCCACAGTTAATTGAGATTCTTCAGTTTGTTGGGAACTCGGAATGATCAAAAAATCAGACGACCTTGCAGTTGGAAGTAGCCAGAGTTAACAGAAGCATAAAACCAAGATCTTGACCAATCACGAATTTCATCATACACAGATACAAAGCGATGTACCCAGACCTTGGATTACAAGGACTATCGTTACGTCTAGGCAATATAATCTAGAGGTCGGGCGACAGATTGTAGTCAGAACGAAGGTTGTCCAGCGTCACCTGTGAAGCTTTATTGGGAGAAAGATGAGCCTCACAAATAGCTAGCGACTTAACGCTGAATTTATCACCAATAGACATCGTTAAGGAACAAAAGAGCAAAGAGAACAAAGAAGGCGAATGAAGAAATGAACCCTAATTTCAAATATAGCGTAAAGAGGGAAAACAAACTCATCACGTCTATTTTAATAGAGTCAAGTAACGAAGGGACTGCTCATGGGACAGCGTGTGAGATATGATGGCTACGTGAAATCTCAACCCGCAAAAAGTTATTGACAACATTAAATACAAGGCAATGATCGAATTGAAAGACAAATTTTCATGAAGTTAGTGGCCACATCAGCATACCCACTAACTAAGGAGGGAATAGCGGATGATACATCAAAATAGACTTATCATCGCGGCCATACACGTGGCAGAGAACATCCATCACGAGGATCTGACATCTCATCTACTGGGTGTGCTCGTAAAACCCAAGAAGAATAAAGCCAACCACAAAGGCTCAGACAAGGCCCACTATAAAAAGATATAATGAAAGCCCGAATCCAGGCCCGAACGAATCAAAGCCCAAATCCAGGCCCGACACGAGTTCTCTCATAAAGAAGATGAACATTGTATCAAAAAAAGTCATGGAGGTAGTTACGCCTCCATTGTCGCATCTCCATCAAGGAGGAGACTATTACGAGAAACACCTCCTTCCATTGCGTTTCACATGCTTAAGTCATGTAAAGAATTAACCGTGACCATTATAAAAAGTAAATGAAACATTCGACACGGGTATGCAATTTTAACTGAGTTTTGTCCACATTTAACTCTTCAAACAGAGTTGTCAAGTTAAGCATCAGAGTGCCTTTGGCTACTAAAAAGGTAGTCCCTTGGCAGTCTAACATCTGTTTTGCAGATCCAACTCACAGGAAAATGATTTTTGAATGCACCATTCTCCATTCATTTTCAGAAGAAAAAAAAAATCCAACATCACTCGAAAGCGTTTGTGCATTTCAAAAATTATTAATGGTGAAGCCTTGAGTTGATATTTTGTTATCTGCTTTGAGGAAGGCAGAGTGGGTCTCTCCTACAAAAGGTAACATGTTCTTTATTTATAGATAGGCTTGTCATTGGCAAAGTGGGTTGAGATGGTGTAACTAAACAAATGAAGTGTATCCACCTTGATATGTCACACAGAAAAAAGATGGGTATTATTGATATCCATAATGTGAGATTGCGGGTATTATAAAAGCTTAAAATGTTAGACCGAACAAATTAGCAAATGTGGAGAAACAAAAGGCCATCATGATCATGTGATATGAAGAGAATGATAACAGAAATAGTTCTATTGGTTTGTTGGGGGTGGTTTATAATGGAAATGGAGCAACTAATCAGAGTTTAGCAAGTTTGTTTGTGAGAATGGGTCAGCTGGAGGAGTTATGGTGAATGAACATAAGAAAAGGACGGTGGAGGAAATAGGGTAATAAAAGGTTTCGTGGATAGACAAGCTTGAGGTATATATCTACTGAATTCCTTCTTCTTTTTTAAGGATATTGTCAGCTTTGGTGTTGTATTGTTCGTTTGAGTACTAAACTGGAGGATGTTAATAATCCATGAGAAATACAACATCAGAGGGCTTTGTTGATGTACCTAGAATGTAGGTGGATCTCTTGAGCTTATATATTTATTGAGAAAAGAGCTAAGAAACTACAGGTTAGCAGGAATGGATAAGCGACACATTATGTGTTTGATGGTTAACATTGTTCAAATTGGGTGTTTTTAATTTGTTTGAATAGTGTGGGTTTGGCTGCATGTGATTTATTGATAGCTCCAGACTGCTCATTTTGACGACGTCAAATTTCAGGGTAGTGTTAATGACTTACAAGTCTTGAAGTTCAAGATTTAACTGAGTGATTCATAGATAAATTACTGACAAATATTTTGAATTAAGAACTGGGGTGATTCGCGGAGTCCCAAGGATTGGGATGTGCTGATAGTAATAGAGATTGTTGCAGAGGAGTGGAGAAGGTGAGTAATTTTCAATTAAAAAACACAAATGTGATTTTTTTTTTTTTTTTGTGCTTTCTCCCTTTATTTATATGCATATGAACTAATTCATTTATAATAGTTACCATGTCCAGGTGGATATGTTAAGTTGGTTCAGACTCATATTGTCTTTCCATAAGAAAACATGGGTATCATGTTACATTTCCACTATATGCAAACACTGGAAATAATTAAATAAATAATTCAATCAAACAACCCATTTTCATTAATCTCATCCATCGTTTTCTTATTGTGTTTGTATTTAAAATATATTGTAGGTTGGTGAGCGTAGTGTTCAGATTTAGGAGGACACGCGCAAAGGATAGCAATTGCAAGAGCAGCAATAAAAACACTCGGAAAGTGATTCTAGATGAAGCAACCAGCGTATTGGACTCAGAAAATCAAAAGAAGTAATAAAGCTATGACTTTTATTGTAATGAGTTTTGTATGTATTGATGAACCTATGAGAGCAATACAATGATGTATATGTCCCATTATGTTAATAGGAATAATTTTGACGGAAATATTTCAATTTTGGGATATTTAATATATTTTTTAAAATTTTAATTTTATTTATTATAAATATATACTTTTTACTGTAACTATTTGAT
This sequence comes from Berberis vulgaris, assembly GCA_963556465.1. NCBI lineage: Eukaryota > Viridiplantae > Streptophyta > Magnoliopsida > Ranunculales > Berberidaceae > Berberis > Berberis vulgaris. Next base: position 72,623,337 of record OY747124.1, on the reverse strand, counting down.
TATAGAATTTTAAAAGGCCATTTACGACAACACTTTCTGAATGTTAAAACAAACAATTGATAGCATTTATGTACATGTGATAGATAATACAACCATAACATTCACAAATGCTATGATAGATAATATAACCATGACATTCACAAATGCTATGTTGGAATAACATTTTTATAGTGATATGTCAAAAAGATAACATGGGCTACTATGACTTGCAGTAAATGCTATTGTACCTTTTTCATATCATTCTTGTAATGCCATAAAATGCCAATTTTCTTGTACTGTTGGTATTTCGTGGTAAAATAGCAAGGAATCGGTTGGATTTGTTTATGGATTTGGCCAAAATTGTGTGTATGAAGGTTTATTTTGCTATGTTATTTCTCATTTCAATGTTTTTGTTATTATCATGATGATATTGAGTAGGTTGTCTCTTATTAGGGTTTCAGTGTGTCAATTGTTTATAGGGAAAATCATCTAAGTCAATATCTTGTATATTCTTTGATATCAATTTTGTGTTTAGGAAAAAAAATAAAAAGTGTTATGTCTGTAAGATGTTGTCTTAGCAAGATGGTGTGTAAAAGATTATATGTCTGTAAGAGTATATGTTGTTTTGGAGAATATAGTAAGTTGTTTATGTCAGAGTATAGAAAGTTGATACGTATAAAAATATGGACACGCATGAACATTACTTGAGCTACATGATACTACACTGATGCTAATGTACTTGGCATATAGAGTTAATGAACTTACAAAAGAAGTCATGTTTGCATATAACTAAAGTTAGTTGTTTTATTTATATTGATTGTCCAACAATTACATAAGATATCCTACAAAATAGTTAGTAATTTATTGAAGTATGTTTTCATTTGTATTGAATACAGGTTCAAGAAGCTCGAAGGTGTGAGGAATAATATAATTAAGCTAGGTGTGAGGAATAATAGAATTAAGCTAGAAGGTGTGAGGAATAATAGAATTCATTATGATGGTGGTTGTAGGACTTTGAACCGGTGGAATATGGAAGTCATGAAGAGTACAAGAATGAGATGTTTATTGACATATTGAGGCTTGATGCAGAAGTTGCTAGTGTCGTGGAACTGTCTACATGTGAAAAACAAAATAAGGATGTCAGGGATATAGTCCTATATGTTCTTGGTACTTAACTGTTATTTAGTTGTTATGGTATGCTACTTAATTGTTACTGTTTTCTAGGTCAGAGTTGTTATGTCAGAGTATGTGGTTTGTATGTTGTTATGGTTGTTATTCTATAGTTGTTACTGCAGGTTGAAATACAATTGTTATGATACTGAATTGCTATTTAGCTATTATGGTATGATATGTCAAAGTTCAAATCAGGTGAATATGTCAGGGATACATTGAGACTTCAATTCAAGTGAAATGTCAGTCCATGGTACTTCCTTTTGCTACTTAGTTGCTATGGTTTGCTATATCAGAGTTGACTTCAAATGAATATGTCAGTCCAAATAGTTTGCTATGTCAGAGTATGTGGTTTGCTATTTAGTTTCTATAGTTTGCTATTTAGTTTCTATAGTTTGATGTTTTGAAGGAAGTACCATGGAATAAACAATATGCTCTGATGTTGGTATGATAATGGTGTTATGTGTGTTAGCTAGTGCTATATTGTTCTCATTATTGTGATTGCAGTCAACTTGTAAGTTGTTATGGTTGTTGTTGCTATAGTTGTTACTGCAGGTTGACATACTTGTCTGCATAAAGTTGCTAAATGATAACAAATAGAAGCATTCTTTGCTTGGTGGTACCTTCATTACACATAGGAATAGATGGAAATTATTACAATCTAATTAGATTGACAACATATATAAGCATAAAACTAAACAAACTACTCTTTAATGACAGACTTCCCAAGCATATCACAAGGGTCAAACAGTTTGATCTCAAAGATGAGCTTATTCTCATCATTATTCTCTCTATCGTATTCAATCCATTGAAAATACTTGTCGCATTTCCCACATGCCACATACTTATTTCCTTTGGAGTTAGACTAGGTTGAAGTACCAATTCTATCATGCCATCACAACCCAAACTAGGGCAAGGAGTTCCTACCCATGGGTAATTCTTCATCCAATGGTTCGGATCATTACACTTGAAACAAACACCTTTTGAAGATGATGAACCGAAATGTGATCTTTAAAGTTGAGGTGGGGTTTTGAATGGCCTGTTCGAATTGCTCACCATAGCGTTTCTAGCGACTAGAACCCATGCATCTCAAGAACTTCCTCCCCTTATGATTTTCTGTGTTCGCAACAAAAACTTTCCAAATGTGCCTACAGTTTAGCATAGGCATTTAGTGTACAACCGTGGACATTTCACCATTGTATCAGTACAATCATCACAACTTTGGCAAACATCGTGGCAACCATACTGAAAACCACATAAAAAATTAAAATAACACCTCCACGATTATAGATAAATTAGTGTTAACCACAACTTGCTGCCATTGATGCCAATGGTTTCTAGTGGCAACCTGGCTTGTAAATATCACTTCAAAAGCCAAAATATGATAATTCAAGATGATTGTAGAAGGTTTCGAACATTACCTTCATATATAGGTTTGATTTTTCGACCGCCTCTTATCCATAATGTTGGAGTCCTGGTTCGGCTAGGCCATCGGTGGCGTAGTTTAAGGAAATAAATCTTCTTGGAGATCCTTATCTAATTAGGAGTTGTCTTGTAGAGGGAGGTTTCCCTGTTAGACTTGTGCTCTTAGATACGCGGGGGATAGTTACCCGTTGGAGTGTTTTCCATATGTGGAAATTTTTATGTACAACGTATACTCTGGTATTTACTTCCTAGTTGAAGACAAAGTACTGCTGGCTTGCCCGTCCGAAGTTAATCCCCGAGATACTTGCCTTAATAGGTCTTACGGGTATTGGGGATAGCTGTGAGACATGTGGGCTTAGCAGGTTGTAATAATTTGAGTCCGTCTAACGGACTGCAATTTGCAAGCTTGATGCCGTTTGGGCCGGATCAGTGCTAGACTGATGTTTGGGCCTGTTATTCCTTGAGATCATCATGACACGTGTACGGTGTAGATGAAATGATGTTTTGGTGTATCATCAACTGTGATTGTGACTGAGGATGGGTAAAAGAAGAGATATAAATAAAGGTTTGATGACAATTGATGGGAGGAACTGATGGCCAATGGTCATCTTGACTTGGGTCCAAATTCGTCGTTGGGGGTGAAGGGTTGAAAGGAGGGAGAAGAGTGTTTTGGGTCTTGGAAGTTCCATAGGTAACAAATGTGGGGGTGTTACTCTAATTTTCACAACAGTGTGAGTCACGTGGGAAGTGTAATTCAGAAAATACAGAAAATTGGGTGACGAATGTGCCTGAGGCGTGCGTTTTATAACGGTCAAGACGAAACAACTTGTGCTGGCCGAAAAGTAGGGCTGGATCCACTAATATTTGAACAATTTGGTGTCAGACCCTAATTGGCCTATTATGGTGGGGGGATCCTCTAAATGGCCCTTGATCTGTCTTCAAGTGATTCTAAAACTATGCGTCACCCCATAAATAACTATATCCCACCTATGATTTAGATTCTTCAAATTATACCAACGCATGACCCTCGATGTGGCACCCCACTTGTGACATGCATGTGATGCAAATTTTACTAATCTAAATTAATAGGCTAATTTGACCTGATTATTATACCACAAGTTCATGGTTGTCTAATTAGTAGACAATGACAAATACAAGTTGATCTCACGAGGATTGAAGACACAATCGAAAACTACAATCTATTTAAACCAATTTGAAAAGGTGTTACAACAATTGAAAATTTTTGAACTAATGGAAAGTAGAAAAACTATTGAAAATTGAGTTTGAGAATCAAAGAGAGAGATGCTAACAATTTTCGCATCATCCATCAAGTTCATAAAATTATACTAATGTCCATTATTGTCTCCTAGAAATGTAGTAATGTGTTTGTGAAGAAAAAGAACAAGGAGCAGGGAGACGAGATGGGGAATCAGGCGAGATCAAGGTTTTTAGTGTTTGTTGTTGGGTGATTTGGAGAGGAGAGGAAGATGCAGAGCGTGATGGAGTGAGGAAGAGGCTGCCAGAGAACTGATTTCAGAGAAAGAGGATGTCTGTTGGTGATGGTCGCAGGGTGAAACATGAGGTGGTGGTGAGGAAACTGTCGAGGTGGTTGGCGTGATGGTCCTATTTAGCTTGCTATAAAGAGGAGAAGAGGTGGTTGTGATGGGTGTTTGCTAGCTAGAAAGATAGAGAATAAGAAAGAATGGCGTGAAGAAGAAAGTAGTGAAAAGAGATAGGAAGTTGAGTTCGGCTAGAAGGGGAATAAATATGTGTTGGTTGGGCGTGGGCTATGGTTTAGATTTAGTTTGGACATGATTTGACATGCAAATTATTGCGGTGATTTGCAAGTTCACCCGTCACTTTGTACCACCATTTGAACCTGTCAAATAATTGTCCTTTGTAATGCGCATATATACGATTTCATTGTTTAAGTTCCTAATCCTATAAAAACACGAAAACAAAATAATTATAATAAAATACGATATTTGAAACACTAACAAATATAAATTATAAAGTAATTTGAGTATAAATTATGTGAATATCAGCATATTCGAGTGGTTTCGAAGGCAAGGGAGACACATTTAGGTGAAGTGTGTTCGTCACAGGAGAAGAGTGTGATTGTGGAAAAGAAGGACGTTTTTTGTGCAATAATGAATACATAAATTTTAACCTAATATGAAACATGTATTAATTACTTGTTAATATAAATGCATGATTGCCTTAAGGGAATAGACTAAATGCTCATTCAATCATTGAACAAAAACTACATGTCTTCCTTAAGGTGAAATGTATATTTGTTAATATTTGAATAATGATGTATTATGACTATGATTTGTATTTTTTTTAAGTAAATTGCTCACAGTAGTATTGAAAAACCGACTGAAATTGTATTTATGATGAATACTGATAAATTTATAAACTTTATCCATTTGTTTCTAACCATTTCATGCAGTTTGGAAAGTTTACCGTTTCTGCACATTAGACTTGTTATCGTCAACCTCGCAGCATAAGCATAGGTAAAATATATATTTATTTTAAGTATGATGGAACTTATTAGAGGGATATGTTTGCCTCGTTGAGAAACTACATGTCTTTTAATTATTGTTTTCTTGTGTATGTAGTTTATGTAATTTATTTTATTCACTAAAGATGAAGATATTGATACAAAATATATCATTGACCCAAGTAAGTTTATGCTTCTTGGGTATGCTCTTATTGGAACGTAGTCATTAGCATTTCTCATGTTATAAAGTCTTTGGGGGCAACAATGTTGGAGTTTTCTTTCGTTGGTGATCATCATCGAAAAGTTGCATGTTTAAGCGGTTTTTGTTTACTTCAAATTTATAATAAATGTTATATTTGTTGTAATTGAACTTTGTTATTTTTCTTGTTGGTTTTAAGGAATGTTCAATTTTTCTCAGAAAATTGGGGCGTTACACTTCCATTGAGGAGGGCCATACAAACTGCATGCATAAGACAACACGGAAACAAATAACAAGCACTCACCACAAATGGTGTCATCCTAAGAACACTGTAGGATGTTCCATGTATAAATTTCCTTGAGAATATAGTCTTGTTTATTATTTAACCTTGTATTTAAGTATTAGAATCCACCGTGTTCATACAATATAGTGAGGATGAGGAAAAACTACGAGGCTATAAGGGCCCGTCCTGAAATTATAGGGGCTCGAGCATACTATAAAATTTGGTTTCTTTTCAACCTAAAAATAATAGTAATAAATTGTCAAATTAAATGTTAGAATTTACTACAAATTCGATGCGTTGCCCCCATGAATTCATGTCATACAAGAAAAATGAGATTGTTAATGGGCATATATCATTTTACTGCTTCATAACAAAGCAAATGTTTTCATAAAAAAAGGCTTCCACTGATGAGGGCCATAAAGATTGCATACATAAGACATTGCGGAAACAAATAACAAACACTTACCACAAGCGATGTCACTCTAAGACCAGTATATGATGTTCCATGGATAGGTTTAATTGGGAATGTAATTTCGTTTATTGTTTAACTTTGTGTTTAAGTATCAGAATCCACCATCTTCATACAATACTATGAATATAAACAAAACCATGAGCCTGATAGGGGTAGGGATGGCAGACTGGCAGTGGAGTGGATTTTTTTGGGTATCCGCTCCGCCTCGCACCATTTGGGGCAGATTGGGTTTTGTTCAACGAATTTTGGGGCGATTTTGGTTATAAAAAAATGAATCCGTTACTGTTTGGGGGCGAATACAGATTGGTCATATTCGCCTGGGATATCCATTTATCTATATATTATTACAAAAATGCCCTTTTAACATTTACATTACATTCAAATTCACATCATATCATTACATTCAAAGGGGCGAATACAGATTGGTCATATTCGCATGGGATATCCATTTATCTATTTATTATTACAAAAATGCCCTTTTAACATTTACATTACATTCAAATTCACATCATATCATTACATTCAAATTAAATTTTCACGTTCACATCACCCACAGGTATGTCTTCTTCTATGGTCTCATCCTTGTTATTAAAATCTTCTTATTCTCTTATTCTTTTACGGAATAAGCACTAGGTAGAGAAGTGGAGGAGCACGACAGTCGGATAACACGACAACGCCTGCCTCCATTGCCTCCAGCAGGACAACGCCAGCCTCCATCGCCACCAGCCGGACAATGACAGCCTCCATTGTTGCCCATCGTCCTTCACAAGTTTTTGTTCTTCAATTCTTCTTCAAATGTTTTGGCTCTTCTTCTTCAAAGGTTCTTCATCTTCTTCGTTTGAAACTCCTACAACAGAACAAATCCCAAATTAAAAATCTTCAAAGCATTCAAGCAATCCCTTTCTTCGTTCACGGGGTTTCGTATTCAATTCTATGGGAGCTGCTAATCAAAGGTTAGTTTGAACTATCAAGTTTCTTTAATTTATTTATTTGATTTGTATCTGTGGATTAATTTTTGCCAGATTTTTTGCAGAGGTGCAAAGGAAAATGGAAATGCTATGGCAAACATTGAAATAGAAGCTTGGATTAATTCACTTCTTATTATCTCCTTTTGTGGGATGAAGTAACAGAAAGGGGTGGGGATATATAAAATTAAAGTGGCAATTGGGTAGACAAATTCATCTATATTACAATTTGAGATAAAATAGGAGTAGGATTGAAAGTTGGGAAGGAGTAGGATTGAAAGTTGGGAAGATGTTGAGGGTTGAGATTCATTATTCTAGAAGCACAAATAAAATGAAAAAAATTATGAAAAAATTAGTGGAATGTACATGTGGTAGAGAAAGAAAGTATTGTGTTTTTTTTTTCTTTTCAAAATGAAAACTATCATAACTATTTACGTAGTTGTCAGATTTTGATAAACTTGGTATCATTGAAATGTAATTTTGAAGATTTTTTCGACAAAACCAATGATCAATACAAATACTTAAAATTTCAAAATATGTATTTTATTTTTAAAACATGTAAGTATTTTTAAGATTTTAATGCCTAAGCATAATATTTTTCAAAGAAACGGACGAACATTTTATTGAACATTCAAACAATAACTACGAATAATTAATCGATTTTAATTTTAACCGAATTTGATTCGAAAAAAATTAGTATTCTAAAATATGATATTTTATGAAACTGATTGAGAGAAGTGGTAGGGATGGTGATGTGGATGTCCAGTGTATGATAATTAACAGTAAAAATAAATAAACATATAAAGAGTGCTAACGTACGGCACGAGTAATATGCTAGTTACAAAACATGTCAAGTGGGCACACACATTATTGCTAACACAAACCTTTATTGACTTCAGGCCCAAAAGTCGTGGCGCTGGTCGAGCATCCGTTAACCAACAAAAAAAAAAGCAAAACAACCAATAAAAAGATAATCGGGGCGGGGCGGATATATGTCTTCCGTGACCGAGCAAATATGGATTTGACCAATAAAAATTAAATAGAAAATGAGGCGGATGTCTGTCTGACGGGGCGAAGATGAATTTGTCCAAATTCGCCCCATTGCCATCCCTAGATAGGGCCCCATGCGTACTAAAAAATTGGGTATCTCTTCAATCTAACAATAATAATAATAAGTAATTAGAGTTCACTATGAATTTGATGTGTTAGCCCATGAATTTATGTCAGACAACATTCATGAGATTGTTAATGGGCATACTTCACTTTACTGCTTCCTTACAAAGCAAATGTGTTCATCAAGAAGCCTTCCAGTGAAGTGGGCCATAAAAATTGCATGCATAAGATAATGTCGAAACCAAAAACAACAAATAATGCCATCCTAAGAGCGGTGTATGATGTTCCATAGATAATTTTCTTTGAGAATGTAGTCTCGTTTATTGTTCAACTTTGTGTTCAAGTATCAAAATCCAACATATTCATACAATACAGTATGAACATCAATACAAAAAATATAGGAAAGGAAAAGTTTGGAGTAAAGGAAAAGTTTTTGAGTCTCAATTGCATAGCAGATTCAATCTACAACCCAAGCTTCTAAATTCATCCTATCCAGTAACCATCTTCTCTTTCTGGTTGGAATCAATTTTTTCTCCTCCATTTGACAGTTGTATTTTTAATTACCACAGTTTCTTCTAGGGGTGGGCATCCCATCCCGCGATCCCGTTCCCGTCCCGATCCCGTCCCGTCCCGATTTTTTCGGGTCTTAATGGGATTGAATAATTTCATCCTGATCCCGTCCTGTCCCGATCTAGAATGGGATGGGATGGGATGAAGATTTTCAATCCCGCCAATCCCGTCCCGTCCCGAACTAATTAATTAATATTAATTATTAATATTTTTATTTCATAGTTAGTGTGCCAATACCCATTTCTTGTTAAAAGCTTGTTAGTGTGCCAATACCCATTTCTGTACATTTCATTGAACACTATTTCTGTTAGTGTGCCAATACCCATTTTTTGTTAAAAGCTCAAGTTGTGAGGAAAGACACAAGTACAAATTATCAAAACCAGACACAAAAAAAAATTAGGATCATTACAAAGATCACTGACATAGAAAACTGCAAAAATGAAGCATCTAGCTGAATCATAAATTCACGTTCACTGAATACTGGAAACTCATTCAACAGAATATTTTAATTGTCTATAGTAGCATATAGACATGTAGAAAATTTCATCGTTCTTAATTTCCAGCATTGAATTACTTAACAGGATTTGCCTTATAGCAGACTCAAGACTGTTCTAGGCTTCCAGGCTCAAGACTTTCAGATTAGCACGCTGATCCCGTCCCGTCCCGAACCCGTTTGGGATGGGACGAGATCGGGATGAGGTTTTTCCCAACCCATCCCATCCCGATCCCGTATGAACGGGATGGGATAGGGATGAGTATATCTCGTCCCATCCCGTCCCGTGCCCATCCCTAATTTCTTCTATACTTTTACGTCCTTCATCTACCCACTCTTGTTTGTTCTTTTCACTTCTTGCCTACTTTAACCTGTTTCTATTCCTCCCTATTGTTCCTCCTCCTATTTTCTTCATTCTTCTTTCATCCACAGTTTTTTTCATTCACATTACCTCTTTTTCTCCCCTATCTTTTCTGTTTTTATTAGCTTGTTCATCTCCTTTGGTTCTATACTTCTTTTTTTCTTTCCCTCCCTCCTATCGTGTATCCTTAGAGTTTACTACCTCTCCAACCAATCCTAAGATCACCTGGCTATCTCATTAGCTCTCACTGTTTAGTTTCTTGTTTGTGCTTCTGTAGGTCTTCTGGTACTGCGCGTAGAGTTGCAAATGCTTTTGATTTCAGATGATACCCTGTTTGATCTCGTTACCTCTTAATCAGGCCTTTGCATCTAGTTACAACTTAGTTCATTTCACTGTTCACCATTTATTCACCATTTTAATTCTCTCCTTCATCTACCTCTCAACTACTATATTAACTTCATATCCTATCACACTCCCCATCACTGTAACTTGCCCAACATTCTGATTGTCAAAATCTAATGAGTAATCATAAACACTGACATCATACTTTATACCCATATCTCCATTGGATCTCATTCCATATATTTTCCATATCTTGCATTAAGCTGTTTCACTTCCACTTCACAAACGCCTCCTCTCTCTTTACTATCCTCTTAGACATTTTTATTCCTGGTCATTGCTATAACGCATTAATAATGGCTGTAAATTTCACTGCTCATTCTTCATTTCACATCACATCTCCTGACATGAATTCAATCCCGCCTCCCCCTCTTACAAGGATAGGGGGGCTCCTGCGCACAGTGGGCAGGAGCAGCTCCTGCGCAGGCCTCCCAATCGTTGGATCATCTTCCAACCACTTCTGTTTTTTCACTACTCCTTGCTCCCTCCACTATGAGTCCGAGATCAGTTCTCTCCCCACCATTATCCAACTCATCTCCATCCACATCTTCTTTTGCAAGCAACCACCATTCCATCCTGCCACCAACCACATCTACTCGTTCCGACATTAACATGGACTCGGCTCCAACAATCCAGCATTAGCTACCACAACATCACCATCTCTCCAACTTTGACTCACTTGATTCTCCTCATTCGCTGTCTGAACCCAACCAAACTCATGAACCTACCTCACCCATCTCTCAACTTATTTCCCAGTTTGCTTCCAACCTGACAATCCCTAAACCCGCTTACATGATGACTAGTAATAAAGGGCTTCAAGATCCATCTCTTCGCACGGTTGCTAAATATTACAATTCCCAGCATCTGAGCTCAGCCTCCTTTGCTCTCAAACTGTTACCACAGTGGGAACCCATGCATACAATTCACAATGAGTTATTGGAAGGCCATGGTGATAGACGCCATACATACTACCTCATTCAATTCACTTGCACGGAAGATAAAAATAAAATCATCTCTATCGGGCCTTGGTCACTTTACGGTTGGCGATGTCCATCAAAGACTGGACTCCTAAATTCACAGCAACCAACTTTGACATGATTACATGTTGGATCAGGTTTCATGAATACCCCTTTCAGAAACTTCATCTTCCCAATGTGGAAGCACTTGCAAGTTGCATTGGTCTAGTCATGGAGGTGGATACCCAAGCTCTTTCAGTGATCTCTACACCGTATATTCGGTTTAAGGTTTGGCTTGACGTTTCTAAGCCATTACCAAGTAGAATGCATACATCATTTGGTATCATTAATGACAAACAATATTTAGTGAAATTCTGTTATGAGGATATCCCTACCTTTTGCTTCTGTTGTGGCATGTTAGGACACAAAGCGGGTAAACATTGTCGTGCCTTCACTCAAGTTGCAGCTGTTGTCTCTATTAGCTATGAGTATGAGGAGTTACTCAAGAGGTTGTCCTTCAATGCTAACTCGAAAAGTAAGCATCGGCTGGCATCTTGTTCCAACATGGCTCACACATTCTATGACGACTTCTCATACATCCTGGGGCCCACATTAAGTATAAATCAGGTCATGAGAGATTAAATGATTGATTGATAATTATGAGGAATAAAAGTTATGGCAGCTCTATCATGCAACCACTTTAGTAGCAGAACACTTTGCACGGTTACTACCGAACCTAGAGACGGTGAATCTAGAACTATTTAGGTTCTTTGTTGAAGCTTTGACGCAAGTTTATAATCCTGTAGATGATGTAACGAGTGAACGTATGAGCGATTGTAACTTTTATCATCAATTTTTTTTAATATAAGGTTCGGGGATCCTAAAAACCTCAGCTCACTTTCAAAAAAAAAAAAAAACATGGCTCATTCCTTAAACAAATAATAGGCTAATAGATTCACTTACAGCTCGATGGTGTTGGCCCAAGAGGGCACCCTTTGGCAAGGCACTATTGACCATGCTTAGGCTGATGTGGTGCGGCACCGTCCTTCGGGAAATCAGGTTTTTGTTGACACCACCCACACTCCATCCCAACACTACCCCACCTTGCTCCAAATAGACCTTAACACTTTGGTCGATGCTGAACGCATGTATCCCATTGGTCTTAGACCAAAATAAGCCCAAAACCCACCTCACCCCTCCCCTCTACTACAGCCCAACTCTACCACTTCTCACCAAAATTCCCTAACACGTGCCCATCATACTCTTTTACACAATGTTTCGGCCCATACCCAATCCACAACCGAACTCACTCACAACTCTCCCATTACTCAAACTCAGCCACCACCGCCACCATCTAGTTTTCACAGTGAACAACATCATTTTCACCACGCCAATACCAACAATATCAATACAACATCTTGCCAATAACATCATCTCCAATACCATTACCACCCTACCACTCTTTTGACGCCTCCTTCTCACGTCCCTTTCAACCCATCACTACAATTACTTCTCGTACTATGCCCACTGGTTACGTCCACCCTGGTTCGGCATCCCCCTATCTAGGTCACTGCAGCACAGGTCATGAGTTGGCCCCGGACGCCCGATGCTTACTTGGAACTCCCTCATCTCAGGCCTCTCTTTTGGAAATTCATCTGTCCATGGGCTCACACTCAGAATCTCTATCACAACAAGAAAACATGGGAGGTATAGAGCGGACTCAAGTAATGGCTGAATTGCACTCACATGATGGTTTCCATCTTAGTAACTCTGTCGGTGATTGAACAAATATTTGGACCATCCTCCCCAAATGTCAATGCAATATTGGATTCCTTCTCAGTCGAACCTCCATCCTTGGAATATAATGGTAACTACGGGTATGTGTCGAATGCTTTGGGTACTCTTGAGAACTCTGTTATGAATGAACAACCTGCTAGCAGTAAGCTCTTTACACAGGACTATGCTACCCAACAACATGTTAACAAACGCGGGAAGATTCTTCGTATGTGAGCTGATTGTCTGAATCAGACTCTTGACAACACTCCCACTTCTCAACCAATTGGTAGTACTTGAACTTCCACTGTTGAAAATACAGGTAACATGGGTCAATCACGCTCTACAGTGAATAAAGGGCATACAGTGCACAGACCGGTCCGTAGCAAGGCCACTGGCCCTTGTTCTCGTAAACGGAAACGTAAATGTGATTCAATTCAGGAAGGTAGATTCATGACCACAGGGAAAAAAGAAGCGATTGGAATCTCTTTTCGAGATTTAGATTCTCAGCCACAGATGCGTATGGAGGGTACGATCACATTGCCACCTACTGATCGAGCTCGGCCAGTGAGCTTTCCCAATCCCACAGTAGATGACACTTTTGAGTCTGCACAACCACCTCCTCTAGGTTTGCCCACACTGCTGGGTGTTGATATTATGCATCGGACCACAAATTTTGGCCCTCAACTTAGTCATTCGGATTCTTCCAATCACTCTTCTACTACTCTAGGGAATGCCATCCAAGACGCGGTGACCACCTTCATAGGGTCGCCCAAGTCATCATGATACTTGGTTGGAATGCAAGGGGCCTCGGGTCGCCCTGCGCATTCAGATCTTTGAAGGCCCTATCCATACAGTCCAATCCCGATTTTATTTTCTTATCTACAACAAAAGCATTTTCATCCTCTATAAATCGCGTACGCATGAGACTTGGCTACATACATGGAGCTTCGGTGCCAGCTAGCGGTCTTTCAGGTGGTCTTGCGTTGTTTTGGAAGGAAGGTATGCATTTAAGTATTATTTCTTGTTGTAAATATTTCTTTTATTGCACTGTGGATGACTATTACTTTGTTAATACCTAGGCCACTACTTTTGCTTATGAAGAGCCAAATCCCTATCTCCGTGCTCCTTTCTGGGAATCTCTCTCCCATATTTATTCTCTCTTTCACTACCCCACTATGGTCATAGGAGATCTCAATGCTATAGCTTCTCAGGATGATAAAATGGGTGGTAGGAAAGTTACTGGTCATAATGTCAAATATCTCAAACACTTCGTAGATTCACATAACCTTATTGATTTCCCGCTCAATGGTTCAAAATTTACTTGGCACAACAAAAGACAAGATACTCATGGCATCAAATCTAAACTTGATAAAGTCTTTGTATCTACTGAATGGATGAAATCTTTCCCCTTGGATGTTGCTAGATCTATTCATGCCTCATCCTCAGACCATAGAGCAATCTCTTTACAACTTGTGTCTACCATGAACTCTGGACCCAAACCTTTCAGATTTTTTCATATGTAGACCCGAGATCCTCAATGTCACCACTTAGTCCAAGACTGCTGGACTTACAGTCATCACTCCCACCCAACCCACAACTTCACACTAAGACTAAATATCTAAGCCATAAAATATCTAGGTGTAACAAACATGTTTTTAGGAATATTGATCAAAACATCAAAGATACTCTTAATGATTTGGACAATCTCCAAAATTTGCCTCCATCCACCTCAAATGCGGAGGCTATCTCTGTCCTGGAGATTCGCTTCTCGGAGTTGTACTATAGACAAAAACTCTTTTGGCGGAACAAGTCTGGGGAATCTTGGCTTCAAGATGGCAACAAGAATACCCATTTTTTCAATCTCTTTGCTATGCTTCGTCGAAAAATAAATCAAATCTTTCGGCTTCGTGATTCAACGAACAGTTTACAATCCTCCCGTGACTCTATCAGTCACATCCTCAATGGGTATTTTAATGATATATTCCAATCAGACAATCCTAAACCCAATCAGGAAATCCTATCCTTATTCACTCCCGTGATTTCGGATACAGATAATGCTCTCCTTTTTCATATACCCGACGAGGAAGAAATTTGGTCTACCATTTTTTCCATGGGCAGTCATAAAGCCCCGAGCCCAGACGGCTTTCATGTTTTCTTCTTTCAACACTATTGGGACATAGCCAAACATGATGTTATTGAAGTTATCACCAACTTCTTCCAATACCATTCTCTGGACCCCAAACTCAACGAAACATTCCTAGCTCTGATCCCTAAAGTGTCCAACCCAGCCACTCCTCACAAATTCAAACCGATTGGTCTCTACAGTGTCATCTACAAGACCATCTCAAAGATCTTGGCTAACTGTTTGAAACCTCTTCTTGACAACATCATCTCCCCAAATCAAGGGGCTTTTCTTCAAGGATTGTCAATATCGGATAATGTTAATCTTGTTCATGAAGCCTTCTTTTAAATGAAGCATTGTTGTAAGAGAAAACATGGCTGGATGGCTATCAAAATTGACATGTCCAAAGCTTATGACCGAGTTGAGTGGTCCTTTCTCCTCCTCATCCTCAAACAACTAGGTTTTGCTGACTATTGGTTACAACTCATTGAACAATGTATTTCAACTTCCTCGCTAAGAGTACTTCTTAATGGTTCCCCCTTGAGGCAGTCAAACCGATAAGAGGTATTTGCCAAGGCGACCCCTTGTCTCCTTACATGTTCATTATTGTCGCCGAAGCTCTCTCACGTTTATTAGCCCAAGCTGAAGCGAACAGTAATCTTAAAGGCATCCAACTTTGATGGTTTTCTTTGTCCACCAGTCACCTTCTTTACGCAGATGACCTCTTGCTCTTTTGCAGAGCTTCCCTTGCGGAGGCACATTCGATCAAGGATATCCTTTCTGAGTATTGCTACACTTCGATCTAGGCTGTTAATTACGACAAGTCCTTGGTTTTCTATAGTTCGAATGTTCACCGTAAACATGCCAAAATGATTAACAGGATTCTTTGTTCAAAACTGTATAATCCCAAGGATAAGTATTTGGGTTCTCCGCTCCTTCTTTCAAAAAATAAAGCACTAGATTTCCAATTTCTTGTGGAAAAAATTAAGATTAAATTAGCCTCTTGGAAATCTAAGTCCTATCTCAGGCAGGCAGGACGATCATGATTACATCAATCATCCATTCCATCCCAGTTTACAATATGCAAACCTTTCTTCTTCCTTCCACGGTCACCACTCAAATTGACAATTTGGCCCATAACTTCTGGTGGAACGGAAGTGAAGATGGGAAAGCAAAACATCTGTGTACTTGGGAACAAATAGCCCATCCTCGCCATCTCAGCGGTCTCAATATCCCGCCAGCGAGACTCAAGAACCTGGTTCTTAAAGCAAAAAACGTTTGGCAAGCCATTGTGCAACCTCTCAACCTTTGTACTGCACAACTTCAAGCCATTTATTTATGCAACAAGGGTATCCTTCAAACTTTCAAAGACTCCCAACATCACCTTCTTTGCTTGGAGGGGCACTCTTACTGCCACCAAGATGATGAAACCTCACCTCCTTTGGCAAATTCGTTCAGGAAATGACATTGATTTATGGAAAGATTGCTGGGTTAAACCCGATTTTCAACTGGACGAATGCCTTCCCCTCCTGACTTCTCAAATTCCATTTCCTCAATCCAGGACCTATAGATATGGAACGTAACCACCGACCCCAATGGAATGCTGGCCTTATCTCATTTTTGTTTCCACATCCTGTGGCCAAAGATATTTTGAATATCATCATTCGCCCTTCAGTCGCTCTCGATACTCTAATCTGGACTTCGGATAAACGAGGCATTTTTTTTGTTAAAACTGCCACCAAGACTTTTTTCATTTCATCTTTAGAAACCTCATCTTCAAAAAATTTAGCCACGCTCCCCACTCATAAATCTCAAGAGAATTATGGCGGATCAAGGCTTCGGCTACGGCTATCCTCTTCTTATGGAAACTTTCCCGGAACCTCCTGCCAACTTTGTCCAACTTAGCTCGGATTCATGTTCCGGTGGATAATTGTTGCATTTTCTGTCATAACCAGATTGAGGATGTCGCTCACCTCTTTTTTCTATGCCCTGTAATCCAACATCTCTGGCTTGTGTCCCTTCTCCCTCTTAATTGGGGAAGAGTTGAACTTTCGAACCACTCTCCTAGTGTGTTCCTTAATGTTATTTGGGAAAATGTGGCCACACACCCCCTCAATCGGGATGAGATGCTATCTCAATTTGTGGTTGTCATCTTTACTATCTGGCACCTTCGAAATGACATGATCTTTTGATCACACATATTCTCGTCTGAGAAATTTATCCATCTCATCAAACATACTTGGTCAAAATGGCAGAAACAATGGTTTTTTAACCTCAAACCCGTTTTCAAACCGATCAAAACACTTCCTTACACCATGTCCTTGAAAATGCTACTTGTGCCATCCCAACCCATAACACCAGTCTTGACCCTTGTAGTATCCCTTCCCCTCACCCTTTTTTTACTAACCAAACTTTCAGAGTTCACATCTTCCATAATCAACTTAGGGCTACTAGGGATCACACACTAAACTCTAGATCCAGACCTCTCCCTCTCATTCTTCCCACTGATATGATTATTGTATCTTACGATGTTGTTTCTTCTCATCTACACAGCAGGGAGCTTTTGGTGTGTTTGCGGTTGACGCTTTTGGGAAGGTTCGTGCTATACTGGCTGATATGATACCTGGCTGGGCTATGGATAGTACCATGGCCGAATGTTTTGTTGTTGAGGCCGCTCTTCTTCTTATACAAGCACGAAACTGGTCATTCGGATTGATCGTTGGAGACTTTGGGAATTTGCACTCTTTTTTTCTTTCTGAGATGGGGAACCAAATGCAAGACTCGAGATGGATGTGGCGACCTATAGTATGTAGTATTTAGTCACTTTTATCATGTTTGCCTGGGCTGGTCTTCTTACTTTATTTCTAGAACTCTTAATCAGGAAGCACATACTTTAGCTTGTATTGAAGGACAAAGTCTATGTAATCATATTAGTTCTATTTATTATATGCAGCATGACTTATCAAAAAAAATAATACAATACAGTATGAATGAGCAAAACTATGATGTTGTCAGGGTCGGTCCTGATATTTTAGGGGCCCGATGCGTATTCTAAAATGGGTCATCTTCAACCTAATAATAATAGCAATAAATGTTAAATTAAATGTCCTACAACATTCGTGAGATTATTAATAGACATACAACATTTTATTGCTTCCTAGCAAAGGAAACGTGTTCATCGAGAAGCCTTCCACTAAGGATGGCCATATATGCATAAGACCAAGGATTGTGATTTCGATTTTTCGAGTTGAATTCGGTCCCCCGATTTTAAGAAATATTTTGTGAAATATTTCATTATTTGTAGAAAGAGCGTAAAGATTTCGATTATGATTTCCAATTTAACAATATAAGTTATGCATATTAAACTATTAAATACTATATAAAAAGTCTCACACAAGTTGTAGTGTCATAAAGACTACATATTATATAAGAATTATTCATGTAACAAACTATTTTATATTAAAATTACATTATAGCATGTCAAAATATACGGAGATTAAAATATTTATTTCTTTTCTCCAGAAAATTTTGACATATTTCTGATTTCGAAAGAGATTTCGGTAACGTTAAAATAAGAAATATTTCGTGAAATCTCGAGAAATCACATTCCTTGCATAAGACAATGTGGAAACAAAAAGCAAGTACTCACCATACAAATGGTGTCATCCTAAGAGGAGTGTATGGTGTTCCATGGATAATTTTTCTTGAGAATGTAGTCTCTTTCGTTGTTTGACCTTGTGATTAAGTATCAAAATCCACACCTTATTCGTCCAATATAGTGAGGATGAACAAAACTACCAAGATGTTAAGGCTAACCCTAAGATTTTAGGGGCCGGATGCCAACTCTAAAAATGAGGGCTCTCTTCTACTGAAACCAACAAGATAATATATTAAATTATATGTGTAATGTGTTTTGAATTAATAACCTAATAACTCAAACCAAATGTGTTCTGGGATGTCTAAGTAAGAATCTATCCAGCTCGACCAGTCCATCAGTAAAAGGAAATAGGGTTTTTTCAGTTCCACTTACAAGAGTTCTCAACCCTAAGCTCTACTTGTATTTCCTTCCATCTCCAAATCAAAGAGGCTCTACTCCCATATTTCATTTCCTGTAACTGTTTATTCTTGTGTATGTTGTTTTTTGCAGGTCTCGAGCATTGTATTTTTCATCCTCTTCCACCAAAGGTCTATCGACTGTTACCACCATTACCAATATACTCTCATCATTCCACCTCTTAATTAGCCGCCACAACCACATCAAATCGCCACTCCAACCAGAATGGAGAACCACACCAACTAAGTCAATGAACAGAGATCCACCTATGATATCTGCAATCTCTTTTCTACTATACACCATCATGAACATCTTGGAAGAACCCAATCCAGAACATTTATGCTAACAGCCACACACGAAGGTCTTTTCAACCACGCATTCCAAACACACTTCTGCTATCATTTTCTTCAGATGCACTCAGAGGGACAACAGAATAACAACGATACTCATCAGCTTCCAACTCCACCATCTACATCTCCCACTCCCACCAGGACCCCAACTGTCTTCAAACCCCTCCTACAATTCCACAATGAGCACACCGTTCCAACCTGTTCACCTTCAATGGATCAAAAACCCATACCCACTCCCATTGTTACCTCCCTAGAGGAACAAAATGAATCACACACTGAGCTTTTAATCCATCAGCTAGAGAAACAACTGGCGAAGAGCCTCACCTTGCCAACTCCTATGTTCGCTCCAAAGTAGACTCAATCTTTGGAAGACCCAGAATTGCGAACAGTTGCAAAAAAATTCCATCATCGGCAGATCAGGAAGGAAACTTTTGCAATGCGCTTAGCTTTGCAATGGGAAAATCAACACCCTTTTTACATAGAAACACTACCTAAAACCCAAGACTCAAACAACTGTTACTACCTGGTTCAGTTTACCCACGCTGATGATGTGCAAAAGATACTAAGGAATGGACCTTGGTCATTATTTGGTTGGCTCATCTCCATCAAGGATTGGGAACCGGAATTCCATAAGATTAATTTTGATCAAATTCCTGTCTGGGTGCAAATCCATGAATTCCCAATTCAGAAAATTACTTTGGAAAATACTCAGATTCTGGCCTCCTGTATGGGATTATTCATGGAAGCAGATCTGCAACCTCTCTACTCCTTACATAAGATTCAAAGTATGGATTGATGCTACTAAACCACTGTCGTGCAAAATGGAGACAGACTTCGGGCTGCTTAGGGGTCGCATCTTCTTCGTCCTCTTCTGCTATGAAGATGTCCCTACTTTTTGCTTCTGTTGTGGCATGATCGGACATACTTTCACGAAAGCTTGCTCCATGTTTAGATCTGCAACACAAAGATTCAGAGAGTTAAATCCGGGTAAAAGTGTTAAAGCTCTCGCTTTACCTTTCCATAAAAAACTTAAGAATTAAGGTAAAAATGGATAGAGCTTCCGGTCGGACTCCGACAGTCAATAACCGCCAAACGCTAAGGTATCTTCAACGACCTCTTCAACACCATGAGCGCTCGGAGTTGGTGCTAGCTTAGGTCCAACCTTGCAGACCAGGGATACAGGGGGACACACCTTGTTCAAATCTTTCAGACCGAATAGTAGATCCTGCTCCAAAACCCATTCTTCAACTTCCTTCGAGCTCGGGACTACTACCTGCCGACACCCAGCTTCCCTCCTCGGCAGTGACTCACCCCCAATCTTCTTCATCAAACTTAGATCTAGTGCCTACAGACTCACAACCCACAATCACAACGAAGAGTCAACATACTGCTTCTCCTTTTCTTCTTATTCCGTCTCCTAGACCCAACTCCCCAAATAACCTTACCTCGGCTTCTACAACCTGTACATAACCTCTTATAAATCCTCTACTTCCACAACTAAAACCTAAACCTTTTTCCAACCCTAATCCTAAGCCTATCTCAATACCCAACCCTAAATTTAAAGTCAATCCACCTCCCCCTACTCCCTCTAAAGCCCGACCCAACAGCTCCCAGGTCCAATGCTTGACTAACACCAAACCATCTCATCTTAGCCCAACTGTAGTAGATACTCATTGGACCGCCACTCACCCCACCCCTAGCCCACCTATAACAAATCACACCGAAGCCCAAACTCTAGCTACTTACAACCACCATCTGTTACAAATGACTCAGCAATTCCCTGATGTATTCCCTCTCTCAGAGCTCAACTTAGCTCAGATGACATCTGGTCTCCAACCATGGAGCGTTCCCCCTCCTTCGACACAATTTCAAGCTTTGGATATTGCCCCTACATCTGGTATAATCAGTGAAGCAAGTCAAATAACTGCACTTCAATCTGTTATTCAAATGGTCAATAGTCATGCTCTTACAGACACAATGAATGATCCAAATTTCATGCTACCTCCCTGCCTCCAAAACACGGATTACACGTCACAATACTTCTAGGAGGAACTTCAATTTCAAGATCTCAATACTTTATCTCAGAGAACTATGATATAAAATGTGAGTCGAACCAGGCACAATGATCAAAATTTTATACAGTCACCTACAGTTGAACCAGCAACAACACCTTCTTCCTTATAGCTCAACGTTTGTAATGGCTCACTCCAATCCAACTATCTCGTTCCTGAAAAATGAAAAAGGCCGAGGAAAGAAAAAGGTGCTACAAAAATCAAATAATCCAATCATAGGCAGAAAGGTTTGCTTGGGAAAGAGGAAGTCGAATGGCAAAGACATTGAGGCATCTCTAAATATGGAGGCAACCAGTAAGAAAAAGAAGTACAATAGTAAAAAATCTCAGAAAAAAAAAACTCTTGGTATTACTTGGAGGAATCAACCGTTCATAAGAATGGAATCGTCCGGGGGCAACATAATAGAACTTACTAATAAGCAGGCTATATAGCATACTGTGCATTCAGTGAATGAAAATTTAAAAGAATGGCTAGGGACCAATGAGTGCACTGGTCTCAACTTGACAGAGGTACTAACGGTTGCCAATGATGGGCCGTCCGAACCAATATGATACTCGCATGGAATGATCGTGGCATAGGGACTGCCCGAGCTTTTCGGAATCTAAAATCCCTCTCCCTACAGTCTAATCCAGATATTTTGTTCATTTCAGAAACCAAAACCACTGAACCCAAGATGGAAAGTATACGCCAGAGACTTGGTTACAAACACGGAGTCTCAGTAGCAGCATCTGGACAATCTGGGGGAATGGCTCTTTTCTGGAAGGAATGTACGCAAGTTAAAATTCTTTCTTCTTGTAAATATTATTTACACTACTACTTTTTGGTATGCTATGTTTGTTTATGGAGAACCCAATCCTGCTCTTAGATATCAGTTCTGGCATCATTTGACAAACCTATATTCGCTTCAACAACTCCCAGGTCTTATTATAGAAGACTTAAATGTGTTCCTAAAACCAGGAGACAAATTGGGAGGTATACGACCTGGTACCTCCACTTTTCACAACCTTAGAACCTTTCTTGATCACACAAAACTTATGAATTTCCCACTAAATGACACCCAATTCACATGGAACAACAAAAGAAATGACAAAAATGGGATTAAAGCCAAACTTGACAGGGTTCTAGTGTCTACAGACTAGCTCCAATTATATCCCATGGCTATTGGTAGCTCAATCCACACCTCCACTTTGGATCACCGAACCATTTCTCTCCAGTTGGTTTCGAACTTCACACCAAAAGGGCTTAAACCCTTTAGATTTTTTCATATGTGGACTCGAGACCCGTCTTGTCGTCTTGTGGTCGCTTCCACCTTGTTTACTCAATACCACACTTTTTCGGACAAAAAATTTCATCTTAAGACTAAGAATCTAAGCCACAAACTCATCACATGGAATAAGCTGGAATTTCGAAACATTTACACATGTCTTAAAGATACCCAGGAAGCTCTCGCTCGTCTCCAAGATGTTGTGCCCTCCAAAAATAACGCAATTCATATCAGAGTCTTGGAAGATAGACTTGATGAGCTCCTAATCAAAGAAGAACTTTTTTGGAAAAATAAGTCGGGCATTTGGCTTAAGAAGATGGTGATAGAAACACAAAGTTCTTTCATCTCTCTGCCTTACAACGTAGGAAACAAAATTTGATTCTTCGTTCGAAAGACGAAACAAATGTTTGGGATAATAGTCATGATTTAGTAGGTAAAGTGCTTAACGACTATTTCCACAACATTTATCAATCATCAAATCCATCTCCTGATATGGATATCATCTCTCTATTCTCCCCGGTCATCTCGGATGAGATTAATGACAATCTTTTTATCATCCCTTTAGAGGATGAGATCAAGGAAACCATCTTTGTTTTCGGGAACCACAAAGTCCCCGGGCCGGATGACTTTTATGTTTTTTTCTTCAAACATTACTGGGACATTGTCAAAAATGACGTCACTAAAGTAATCACCCAATTCTTTATCACCCGCCAAATGGATCCAAAATTAAATGAAACTTTCATTGCACTAATTCCCAAAGTTGTCAACCCAGTCACACCTGACAAATTCAGACCCATATCCCTTTGTAATGTCATCTACAAAGTTATATCCAAAATTCTGGCCAACCGATTGAAACCTCTATTGAAAGACATCATCTCTCCTAATCAAGGAGCCTTCCTTAAAGATCGTTCCATTACGGATAATGTTAGTCTAGCTCACGAGACCTTATTTCAGATTAAACATTTCCTTAAAAAAAACAAGGTTGGATGCCCATGAAAATTGATATGGCTAAAGCCTATGACAGGGTGGAATGGTCTTTTATTCTTTCACTCTTTCAAAGACTAGGCTTCTCTGATAATTGGATCCAGATGATTCAGTAGTGTATATTTACACGTCATTGTGGGTACTCCTAAATGGGGCTCCTCTTAATTCTATTATCCCCTTTCAAGGACTAAGACAAGAGGATCCTCTTTCCTCGTATCTCTTCATGTAGACCATTTGGCGAACCCACAATGAATGCATATTTAAGAATATCAAATTTTTTCCAAATAATTTCTTAAGCCAATTCAAAACTCCTGCCAAACTTGGTATCATCAATGGTTCTCCAACAAGACTGTCTCACCTGAGGAAAATACCCACTTTATTGAGGTTTTGGTTAATACATACAAGGCCTCCCAACCCCACTATCAGATTAACACCACTATCCCCCTTTTCTATGGACCACTCACCAGAGAAGGAACTAACCGTGTCCACCTTACGCATGAACAAATACTTTGTGCTAGAACCCACTTACTCAATTACACAACAAATCACACCTTTTCTGTTCCTAACCCCCTACCACCAGATATGATTGTAGTCTCTTATGATGCCAGCTTCTTTCCTGATCTACAACAGGGTACGATGGGTATTTTTGCGGTCAACTTATAGGGGGATGTTTTGGCGACAGTTGCTAGTTCGATTGCTGGAAGGATTCTAGACAGCACCATGGCCGAGTGTCTTGCAGCTAAGGAAACACTTTTGTTGATACATGCAAAACAGTGGAGATCAGGTTTACTCCTAGGGGAGTTAGGTGTGCTTAATTCTATTTTGAAGCAGGACCTTCAGCAATCTCTTTTGACCACACGCTGGGTGTGGCGTCCTATTATCAGTAATATTTGTCGTTTGCTTTCTATTCAGAACTTATGATACTGTAACTATATTAATTGAGATCTTAACTCGAATGCTCACAATTTAGCTATGTCGGTAGGCTAACACTATTGTAATATTTCCTAGTTGGTTGAATGCAGTCGATTAACAAATGAATAAATAAATAAATAAAACTCAAACCAAATGCCAAATTACAGTTGTATAAAATTTTTGGGAACCCTTTATATATAGATACATGCAATTTAGGGATTCCAAATATAGATTTTTTAGGTTGCCTAATGGGGCGAGTCCGTAATCTACTTAAGGCACGACAAGCAATACCCCAATTCTAGAGAGTCAGGGTTATCAGCCATTTTTCACCCACGGTTGGGGTTCTTTATACTTCTATAATTGATGTTTGTGGTTATGTTTTAAAGAGAATGAGTAAAAATGTAAAACAGTCCAACCCTAGCAAAAAATGGCTAATTGCCCTGGTTGCCTAAATTTACTCCAGGCAATAACATACTACTCAAAAAATCTAGAGAGCCAGGACAGCGCCAGGGGCACTCTGTACGTGTGATTGTGTTTGATTGGGGCATTATGAGCATCTCTAGAATGATGAGCATGGCCCGGCTCTCTAGACAAGTTCCATACTAGTGCATGTTGTGGTTGCTTTCCTACCACGTAGTAGACTCGTCACCTCTCATATATTCATTCATTCATTCGCAACAGGGTGAGACTAGTGAGCGTACACTAGGCGTACATTAGAGACTTGAAAACACAAAATAAAACCAACCTGGAAAACCAAAGAGGAAGACCATCCGTGATCCAAGTTCAATTTGGTCTCTCAATCTCATTTGTATTTCTAATCATGTTTATTCAGAAGGTGTTATTATTATTATCTATCTCCCTTCAATCCTTGTTTGATTTATCGTGAAGAAAATTTCGCTTTCAATTTCAATTTCAATTTCAATTTCAGGCATGGAGATCAACAGCTTTTGGTATTTATGGATACTTAAATTTCACAAAATCTGGTTTCCTGTGAGTTTTCATTCTTTCACTGCGTGTTCAAATACTATTTATTCTTTGCTTTCATTCTATTTTATTGTGAATGATTCAGGGAACATTCGAAAAAGTTCAAAGAAGAAGATATGCAGATAAGAATTGAGGGCAAGAATTGCATTGTTACTGGAGCAAATTCTGGAATTGGGTTCGCCACTGCTGAGGGCCTAGCTTCGCGGTACGCCTTACCTATATTTTTATTCATTTTTTCGTGCTTTATCTCTTTTAATTGATACCACATACAATTTCTGCACTTCTCTTATCTTTAAGCTTCGTGAGTTCAGAAACATACCAAACAGCTACCCTTTTCCTTCACATTTGAAATGCTACACTCTAACACTAAATCCAAGACCCAAAAAAAAAAAAAAATTGGAAAATATTTATCTGTCAGGGTCTGAACTTAGGTTTTCTGTTTTATTTAGTTACTATTACCTCCAACCTAACGCAATATGTGCTCTAATTAGAGGTAGGGAAAACTGTTTGTTTAGGTTCCAATCAAATCTTCTAACTAGATTTGTTTGGTGCCTCTTAATAGATGTAAAATACTATTTTGCCAATGGGGTACTAGTTCAGCTGGTATACTTGTGGCCGATGGTATCATAAGTTCAAGGTTCGAACCCTGCCCGCCACATTTGGGGTGGGAGGGGTTAAGGGATTAAAAAAAAGAAAAGAAAAAAATGACTATTTTGCCATTGTTACTTCTCTTTTTAATAGATGCACAGAATGGGTTCAACTCAAGCTGATTTTTTTTTTTTTTTTGGTTCCCTATTTCCTAATCAAAATCCTCTAGCTTTACAAGTTTCGTATTTGTTTATCTGTCAGTTAAAAACCACCCTCTTCGTGTTATACTCATCTTGGATTTGTATATTTGTCCACTTTCCACACTTTATGAAAACTCAGCCAAAGTTGTTGAAATAGTAATGCACTAAAGCAGTGGTATTGCGAACTTTGATGTGTTTGTTAATTGCGTTGATGACACGGTGATGCTACCATAGGCAAATATGTGGGTTCTTGCTGTCATTTTCTCGGAAACGACCCCATTTGTCTAGTGTAATTTCCCTTTGTACGAAGTAAGAGTTGTTTTCGACAATGGTTTCCAAAGTGCAACTGAATAATGGCCATGCTAGCAAAACCATTTTTTGAAATGTTAGACTTGTAAGTTAGAGCACCTTGAAGGTAGTCATTGTATTGTCTAAATGCTCATCACATTTCTTGATAATTGATATTTGTATGTATAGTCGTGGACTCGTGGTTGACACTCAAGTGACTCAATCACATCCATTGCCAAATTCCCATTTTTAATTGTCGTTTGCAGTCGTCTCTCTCTTGTGAATAATCAATAAAATATGTGTTTCTTGAAGAAGATGGCCATTAACTCAACCGAAGAGTCATTTCATAATTATCAAGCAATTTCTCGTGAATGTTGGTTTGCAACCAAATTCTATTTCCCAAACTAATTCCCTTTTTCTACCAAAATTGGCCCTTGCAAAGTCTTTGCTACAAATCCTATTGAAAATATTATGATATTTTCACTGACAAGGAAGGAGGTATGGAGGAAACAATTTGGTAGATAGTAACTTAATAACTCAACTCTCGGCTTACTTGCTCCTGTGTTCTCATAGAAAAATGATAATGAAGAAAAGAGGGGAGAAGGGACCCAGCTTTATGGTGTTGGTGTGGAGCTTAACCACAGCCTTCGAAGACGGTTTATGGCATGATTAAAAAATAGGTACACAACTAAAGTCAAGTAGTGACATACCACAACTGCGGATGTACTCTTTAGTTATTATCCAGGTAAACGACTTACCACTTGTTTGGGGGGGGGGTCTTTCGAATGTGCCAATAGTTTATATTATGGTACGATTATGAATTTAAGTAGCAATATTTATCTTTTAAGTAAAAGATATGGCTAACAAAATTAACTTTATAAATGAAAAAATGGTAATAGTAGATTGTATCGATGTATCGTATCGGTGGGTGTTTTGGTCGATGTGCCCCGTACAATGTTATTGTTACATACCTTTGGTCTAAATTTCAAGTAGCCATTTAAACAGGTCTTTCATGATTAAAATCCATGACACCGAATGTTAATAATTAAAATGATCCAGAAGGAGCTAAATCCTTGAGAGTTAATAAGTTAACAGTTAACAACATTGATTTTTTTCTTTCCAGCGGGGCGACTGTTTACATGGTTTGTCGTAATAAGGAGAGGGGAGAAGCTGCCCAGTCGAAAATTCAGTCCTCAACAGGAAATCAGAAAGTTTATTTGGAGGTATTATGTGTTTTTCAAGAACATTGCAATTAAAGAAGTTAATAGCTTAAATTAACTTAGATTGTACTATATGTGTACTCATTTGTGAACTTATGGTGCCATAATAGCATAAGTCATGATGTAAACATATTTTGAAAAGACCTATAAGGAAATCTTTTTGTTGAAATCGAGTTGCATTTTTTTTTTTTTTTGGGTATTGTTTTGTACTTTTTTATACTAATAAATACATTGGAGCTCTTAAATGAAACATTAAGATCAGTGATTTAACTGCAGGTTTGCGATCTTTCATCTATCAGTGAGATCAA
Source organism: Berberis vulgaris (assembly GCA_963556465.1). Classification (NCBI taxonomy): domain Eukaryota; kingdom Viridiplantae; phylum Streptophyta; class Magnoliopsida; order Ranunculales; family Berberidaceae; genus Berberis; species Berberis vulgaris. The sequence continues at coordinate 72,595,327 of OY747124.1, read as the reverse complement.
GTCATTTGCGTCTAGATTTACTTCAAAGGATCAACCTGTTCATATTTTGGTAAGTACCCCATTGTTCTACATAAGAAGCGTGGATATTTAAGGTGTATGTACTGCGATTGTAAGTAGCAATTACAAGGTAATAGTTATTCACTTTGCTACTGGCCTGTAGGGTTATCGACTAATCCTACTTGTAATCAACCATCCTTACAACATTGTAAAGGGCCAGTAGGAGTAACCATTGCAGCATAAGCTATTCACAATTTATATTGAGCTTAGAATATTCAACACAGGAATTTCAGGTTCTTACCGTACGAAATAGCATAAATCTTGAGGTTATCAGTTTTAAAGAAAAGATTCTAGCTAGTGAGACCTTTGTCTCTTGCTGTCAACACTTATTTTACACTTTTCAGTAAATTTTAGGAAGGGAGAAAAGTTATACAAGATGGCATAGTTGGGGAATCTTTCAATGGTGAGAAGGTTTTAATGATTGTGAGGATCAAGAGATTCTGCAGGGAGGCAGAAAATGGAAGGAAGTGGGGATACTGTTGATCAGGCCAAGGTACTCCTCGAGGAAATGAAGTGCTTGTAGGAGTCAACCTTTGATTCAAAGATGGATCTCCTCCAGTAAATTGACAATAATTGCAACCGGTTAAGTGTTGGTGATGAGGATTTGGGCTCAATATTTTTTAGTAACTATGCGAGACAGATGAAATTGGAAATCAGTGAGATATGAGGGTAGGGTGTTTAAGGTTGGGGTACTTGGTGTTTGTCTGGTGACTATTGGATTTTGATTGGGCTAAGGTGATGTCTATAAAGGATGGTCTGAAATATTTGCCCCATGCCTTGTTTGACAGGTTAATACATGAGATAGGTTGGAACCCGAATCTCAGTTGGCAGCGTGACTCAATTCATGCATATGTCCTGTCAGTTGCATTTTGAGGCTATATCTCACATTTTACGCTATATAAATAATGGTTTAAATCAAGGTTTTTAAATGCAGAGGTGTGATGCAATGCATTTCAATTACAAACGTGTGAGGCATAAGCATTTTAGAAATGTATATTTAAGTTGAAGTATACATATATATACATAAGATTTAGAATTAAGAAAAATGATAATACTCATAATTCCGCAAATGGAAAATGATACATATTACTATTAGTTTGATATAGTAAGTTAACACATTATCTCAAAACCGAAATAAAAAAAATGTTAAATATACCGCTACAGAGTTGTACACATTACCTGTGAAGCGACGGAAGCCTTTATATAATTAAGCTTTGATGTAAGCCTTTGACGCGTTGCAACTGGGGAGCCTTGAAGCTTAAGCCTCACACTTTTTTTTTTTTTAAAAGAAAAGGTTGTTACATATCATTCTCCATTGTTGCTAGTGATTAATGTTGATTGGGTTGGGAGCCGTAGTGGTTGACAGTCAACATTGGGGGATTGTACATTTGAATTTTAAAGTATAATTTTGGTACTGGCTACAATGTTGAATATTCTATTGAGTTGTGGCTCACATGACTTTTGAGATGCTATTGGTTTTCTCTCTTCATGAGGGTTCCCTTTGCATGAAATACTGTTACAAAACCTGTTGGAAATTTGGTACAGGTATAAAAACAAATCACAAAAATTACTACAAGGCATGTTCTCGCTATTTTTTAGGTAATATTTCTTTCCTTCTGGTTAGAAACCGGGAGTACACAAGGAGCTTTGAGTGAATACACCTTTAGGATACAATGCAATATCTTTGTTGGATTCGGATGATGTACCCACCGATCTCAACCAAGAATACTCCTATATATTTACCGATGATGCCCATAGAGAAAGAAGAGTAGCGAAATATACAGATAATTTTGTGTAGAAATAAGAGTTTTGTGTCTCATTTTATGGGCAAATTCATGTTTATTGGTAAAGGTTGCATGCAATGAATAACCATTGGATTATATCCTATGGTTCACAATTCATTCAATAGGATGTACTCTTCAACATGTACCTCTTACCTTTCAAAAAACACCTCTTGAGGTTATATACCATTCAAATGCAACACACACATTTTGAGAACACACATGCATGTATTTTCAATAAAAAATTGATATTTAAAAAATATCCAACAAATTCGTCTCACACCACTATTCTGTTTGCTATAATGTTGTTTTCCAAGAACTCTAAAGGATATAGAGGTTGATTGTCATTTTATTAGGATTTAATTATATTCAAGCATATCTACTCCCTAGTAGGTTCTCTTGATTAGGTAGGTGATATATTTACCAAGCTGTCAACTTGTCCTCATTTTTTACTATATTTGTCCCAACTTAAGTATTTTGAATCTCTATGCTTCAGCTTGAAGGAGTATGTTATTATGTTGTGGTTAGGAATGGCAATGGGGTGGATTGGGGCGGATTTTTCCAAATCCATCCCCGTTCCGCCAGGGATCGCAGATCCCCAAATCCGCCCCGAATAATCGTTTAAATATTTTGTTAAAAATCATCACCGCCTCGCACGGATTGGCGGATATCTGCCCCACCCCGATTAACCGAAACAGAAGAAGATGAACACCTCACCGGATTGGCGGATTCAGATGAACACCTCGCCGGTTAACACCTCTCGTCGCCCCTCCCTCCTCCTCTGTCCTCTCATTAACAAATCTCTGATTAGTAGATCTGAGATTTGAGAATAACAAGATCTGATCGGTCTCTATAAAAAAGAAGAAGTAAAGTCGGAAAAAGAGGGAGTTCCAGCATACAAGATTTGGTTGATTTTAGGTCTGAAAGTGAGAACGCAAACCACAGTGGTGAACACAGTAATGGAACTAATGGTGGGTTGGTCAAGACCCAATCCGTGGTGATGAACCAAATGAGGTGATCAAGCAGTGTGGGATAGTTTTCATCGAGAAATTCTTCGTGATTTCAGTCTGAGGTGGTGTTGTTCTTCGGTTTCGGTACCAGCAGAACTTGGAGAATATGGTGTAGTAGCTGGCGAAGAGAAAACGAAGTGAGATGGTGTGGTGGGGAAGTGGTGACAGGTTCTCTCAACAAATAAACAGACTTTATTTGGAAACAGTAACAACAGGGAGGACTGAGGAGGCTGACATGATAGCTGACACATCATATCTTGTCTTGTTTTGATTAGCAACAAGGAGGGTCACATGGGTGGGTGGGTTTAATTTCTTAATTTCTCAATCTTTATAATCTATTTACACTATTATTTAATATAGTTAAGTTGGGCGGATGTGGTTAAATCCGTATCCGCCCCGAATTTATGACGGATGCAGTTTGGATCCCCAAATCCGCCCCGAAATCCGTTAAAGTAAACCCAAATTCGCCCCAAACGGTTTGGGTGGGGAGGATATCCGTGAAAATCTGCCCCATTGCCATCCCTAGTTGTGGTTGGTTCTCTTTCTTTAGGTGTGGTGGACATTTTGTGACGTGGAAGTAGTGTAACTTACGGATTACAATTGGATCCAGATTATTGTTTATGTCTAATATAAGCATTACTCCATTACATGTTCTGGATAACTCTCTCCATGTCCTTCTGACTTTGTCTTCTTTTCTCTTCTGCGCTCTTAATCCTATAGATCTTGACTGGTGTAACCCTGGTTCCGTTGTAACATATGACCAAATTCAGGCAGAACAGCATGTCAGAGGAAGTTGGACAACTTTAGGTCTTTGAAATTTGACATATAGTGCTCTTACAGAATCTTGAATTTAAAAGGGTTTTTGAAATGTCATTTTTCTCTTCTTCTATAAAAAAGATAATATGAGGTTTGGTGTTTCACTTGCTTGTTCCTATATCAGTAACACTTCAGGTATAATAAACTTTGCTTTCTTTAGTATAACCAAAAGTAGCACATTCAGGATGTGAATGACTGACTATCAATCTTCAAGGATACTGTAACCTGACTAAGTTTCGAGTTTCCTTTGATTGCTCTTATTCTAAACTAAAGAATATCGAATGTTGGAATTCACTTACGTTCTTGCAAGTTAGTAATCTTTGAGATATGTGAAATGGGCATCCTAAACCTCCTTGAAAACTGATGAAGAGATCCTAATGTTGAGAAAGTTTGTTTATTGTAGGTTAACAATGCTGGCATACTTGAGCAGAACCGCATTACTACTTCAGAAGGGTGCATTCTCAATCAGTCTTTGATTCTACTCTATTTCCTAGAATGCATTAATTACATGTCCATGCAACTGATGACTTGCCTTCGATTGGTTATTATATTTTTGCAGTTTGGAAATGAACTTTGCTGTGAATGTAGCAGGAACCTTTTCTCTGACAGAATTGATGGTGCCGTTGTTGGAGACAGCAGCACCCAATTCTCGAGTCATTACAGTTTCCTCTGGTGGGATGTACACAACTCCATTGATGACAGATTTACAGGTCATTAGTTGGTTGGTTACTTCTATGGCTCTATCATTTCGTACTACAAGTATAAAATAAAACAGGTTTTTTTTTTTTTTTTTTTTTGTAGTTCAGTGAAAGCAAGTTTGATGGGACACTGCAGTATGCACGAAATAAGCGTGTTCAGGTTAGTATTGAATCACGTATTGCAAGGATTATCAAAATGTTATACCCCATTGAATTATTTGTTTAGCTTTCAGAATATTGTGATGCCACACTCTTTTCTTGGGATAACCATATTGATTAGAAGGAACTTGACACAAACTACAATGTCAACACAGTATCCAAACATTCAGCACAAGTTTCTCCAAGATTTTATTTATTTATTTTTTGAGTGGTTCCTATATCTTCTAAAAATTTTCGTAGTTGTATTCTCTGGCCTGATCTACTGTTCGCAACTCCAGCTAGGGCTTCAACATTTTGCTAACTCCATAGATATGCATCTGTCATGCATGGTGCTTGCTTTCGGGATTCATTTTTGTTTTAATAACTAGGCAGCAAGTTGGTTTGACAATATGTATGTTTGTGTATTCCTGCTAGCTATTACTTCGTTCACCGCATGCCTCACAAACATAATTGTATTTTTAATTTTAAATTTTTTTTTCAAAGTTTTAGTTTTCTATCTGGAAGTTGGGGTTTCATAGAATTGGTATAATTGGAAAGTAGTTGTGTTGAATGAGGTTTTCGGATTTAGGCTTATCTTTTAGGGGGTGGGGTTTAGCATGTTGATACAAGATCATATTGACATCTTTATTGGAAAAGCCCAGGCTGGTAGCTTTGACATTTCAATGAATACAAATGGGCACGTGCTTCATGTTGTTCATATGTTGTGGGAGTGATAATGTTCAATGTCAAAGTTACTTCCAAATAACCCTAGAATTTAGATGTACTCCTAAATGTCAAATCTACATCCAAATCAGTTATAAATTCTGAGGTCGTAGGTAACATATGTAGAGTAAAGAATATGCAAGCTAGTAATCTTTATGAATCATAGGAAATCTTGTTTGTTATTTCAATTTAAGGGAGTCATTGTCTTAGTTTTCCAAGTTGCCAATTGATGTCACTAGCATGTGCATTACCAACCAGGTGAGTTCTCTTTTGGACTTTATCACACATTCAGTAAATTCTTTTTTCTCGGAACTTCTTTGATTTATGGCTAAACCCGTCGTTTTCTTTCTAGCAATTTTTGTTTGGAAAATTGGCCTACATTTGATAGATTATTATAAGCAAAATAAAAAGACTACTCAAGTTGATGCAAATGCCGTAGGTTGAGAACATCATATGTTGAGTATTTCCTTCCCAAAATTGCTTCCAAAATCAGGAACTCATTGTTGGAAAGTACCATGCAGTGGATTTCAGCTATTGATATTGAAGTCCAACTGATAATGAACATCTAATCAGAGCAGGATATGCAAGCTTATGTCTCTGTACTCTATGAAGTCCATTTTCTTTCTGACTCTGCTACATCATAAACTCCTTTGGGAAATACTTATTAGTTTGCGGTATGGAATGTGGAGAAGCCATCATATCCTTCTTGCAGTGTGCATGAGGTATGAGTTATTTATTGAGTCAAAATATAATGTAGAAGGATAATGATGTAATTCAAAGCCAAACAGTTCTAGATTGGCTTGATTGATTGTTTGAGGACGAGAAGATTGAAGAGAAGTTGAGAAGAGAGGAAAAAAGGAAGAAAAAAAAATTGTTCATAGACGAATATTGTTCATCGACACTGTTCATCGCACTATTCATTGGCAATATTTCATAATTTCCAATTACCTCCTTGAACTATCAATTAATTTCAGAAAACTCCCCAAAAATTCTCAAAGATCCTCAAAGATCCCTGCCCAGAATAATAGTTATGCGCACCCCAAAATCAGCGAATGCACCCCACCAGTGAAATAACAAAACAAAATGAGGCACACATATTATCATACCCTTATTATTCCTATACATACCCATACTATTCTCCGTCCCCATAGCAATTTTCATATAGCCCAAGCCCAAATCAAGTCCAATACCCCACAGTGTCTAATACCCATTATTAGTTTTACTATCCAAAGCACAATACACCTATATCCCTTAATCTGAACCAGTTTCCCCTACACCACCCCCTCCCCAAGTGACCTGTGATGTACATCCCACTACCCCCTCAAATGTGATGCAGGTCGAGATAGATTGAGAGAAGTTTTTGAGAGATTTAGCATAATGGATTGGCGTCCACCTTGCCTCATTTTCGATGCCTGGAGAGAACAAGTAAAACTTGAGGCGGTGGGGATCCAATGGATGAAAGCAATATTTGTGGAAAGCGAACTTGCCCAGGTGCGTAAAATGCTAAATAAGCCATACTGTTTGTCAGAGTCCCTCGTTTCCGAAATGTTGGTCATTTGATTTGTGTGATTTCTTCCCTATTTTTGGTCAAGAGAGTGATGAGGTTCCCGTAGATGCAAAGGCTGCGAGTGATGAAGTTTATATCGACCCATTTTAGGATTACTTTGTGGAATGAGCTTATGTGCATGAGTCTTTTCAACAGTTTTATTGCAAATTATGATTCTTCGAGTCACTTTGCTCCATTTCTGAGTTGAACGTGCTTACATTTCGAACTGTGTTTTTTCATTTGGTTGCTTGTGTTCGTTAGACTTCTTCGACTTCAAGCTTGTGGACAAGCTTCTTCAATCTGAGGAGGGTTATGTGTTCGGGTAGTTAGTAGTATTATTTGTAACTGTATATGGCCATATTAGTTAGGGTGTTAGCCAAGTAGGGTTAGAGTTAGATTAGATTGTTTGTTAAAGAAGCTACTAAGCTTATAAATAAGGCATAGAGTTGAACATTTGGTGGTGAATTGATTGAATTAAATTTATGTTTTTGTTTTTTTGTTTTTTTTTTAATTTTTTAATTTTTAATTTTATTAAATCTCTTGTATAGGGTTTATCGTAGATTAAGCTTAAGCTTTAGCTTTAGTTGTAGCGTAAATTCATCAGATAACAATAAAACAAAGTAATTATGGTTTTCTTCCTTTTCTCTAAAATATTTGTCTATAAAGTTAGAGTTATTGCTAATTGTTATCTAGTGGAGGAAAAATATTTGAACATGTAACTTTCATCTTTAGGAGAACGCTCATGGATATAGAAGAAATGCAACTGGGAGGTCGTATTTTGAATAGTGGCAGATCACACCCTGGACTTAGTATAGGGAAATACTAAATCATGTCTCATATTTTCAGAAAAAGTTGAGAAAAATGATTTCTTTCAGGTAGCGTTGACAGAAAAATGGACTGAAATGTACGGCAACAAAGGGATAGGATTCTACTCAATGCACCCAGGTTGGGCTGATACCCCAGGAGTTGCTAAAAGCTTGCCGGGCTTCTCAAAATCGTAAGAAGCATTGTTGGTATAGTTTTCATCCAGTGTATGTTTTCTATCATATCCTAACTCCTCTAGTTTGAATCATCACTTTTCAGGTTATCAGGAAAATTAAGAAGCAGTGAAGAGGGTGCTGACACTGTTCTTTGGTTAGCTTTGCAGCCCAAGGAAAAACTGGAGTCGGGCACATTTTATTTTGATAGAGCGCCAGCACCTAAACACTTGTCTTTCTCAGGAACCAGTGGCTCTCATGCTGCCATTGGCAAGATTATGGAAAGTCTCCGTTCTTTGTGTTCTCTTCCTTGACGACTGTGAGTTTGTAGTGAGAAACAATTACAAGCATATATCTTCCGGTTAACCCGTTTTTTATTATTTTCAGTTAGAGATTCACTATGTACTTGATTAATTATCAACACAACAATACAGTCTCTGTTATCAGTAAGTATCATGTAAATACCAATCTAGTGTTATTGTGCTCTCCATTTTATGGATTGAAAGAGAAACAAATCCACTCATCTCTTTTCTGCCATGCGTTTGAGAGAGCACTTGTTTTTTATAAGGTCTACTCAATTCAGTGTGCCTCTCCTGTCAGCAAAACATTAGTTAGGACACTCACATTTTCCAATTATTTTCACATTTTTTGCCGCTAAAAACATGTAATTGTTGGAGACTTGTTTAAAATTCTAGACATTGGCCACTAGAGTATTTGATCTTTAGGATGAAAATGGTTGTTGGCCATGAGTCATATCAATCTAAGGAGGAGAGTCTCCTAAGGGAAGGTTGAGCTGACATTAAGCAAGCCATGAGCCTCCACGGCCATCCATGTGCAAGGAGACATCTGGTAATGTGAGTGCCGTAAATAATATATAGCACCGGTAACAGGAGAGGCAGGCAGGGTGATTTGAGTAGGCCTCTAATGGTTGCACACGCTTCAACCTTTATTCAACAACTTGCCCCAAAATACCACATCGGGGTTGTCCCACTTGCAGCAGTGAAGATGGCAGATGTTATCCAAAGACCTCTCTCTTTTTATTTACAAGTGAGCGTTGTTACTACCGTACTCTGCCAATAGGAGAGACGCGAACAATTTAATTAAAATATAGCACTTTTGTCAACTACAAATCGGGACCACGACTGACACTACCCAAAGCTCGAGTCTAGAGTTCAGCGAGGATTCTCCCCACCCAGACGAATAGGCCCCTGTCAGATCGAGGGGAAAACCCAACGCCGGTCAATTCGAAGAGGAACCTGTGACCATCTATCTGGACAACGCCAGTAACAACAGAGCCATCCAAATAGGCTCCCGCCTAAGCAACGAGTTCTCGGAACAATTGATAACACTGTTGCAATATAATCAAGACGTCTTCGCCTGGACAATGCGAGACATGGTGAGAATAGACCCTTCCATAATCACCCATCGACTGACGGTAAACCCAGCATGAAAATCAATCAGACAAAAGGCCCCCGAGAGGAACCAGATTATAAATGAGGAAGTGCAGAGGCTATTAAATGCCGACATGATCTAAGAGACGTGGTACCCAGACTGACGAACACCGTCCTAGTTAAAAAAATGGAAAGTGGAGAGTCTGCGTAGACTACATCGACTTGAACAAAGTATGCCCGAAGGATAACTTTCCAAACTTCCACGCATTGACCAAATTGTAGATGCTACTTTCGGACACGACCTCCTAAGTTTCACGGACGCCTACTCCGGATATAACCAAATACAAATGCACCCCCCGGATCAAGAGAAAATATTTTTCATAACTGAAAGAGGGATATATTGCTATCGGTTGATGCCATTCGGTCTCAAGAACGCGAGCGTGACATACCAACGGTTAGTGAATCGGATGTTCGAAAGCCAAATTGGAAGGAACGTGGAGGTCTATATAGACGACATGCTGGTCAAGAGCCTCCACAGCCAGATCACATATCCGACCTTGCCGAAGCATTCGGCCAATTCTGTAAGTATCAAATAAAGCTCAACCCGCATAAATGCACGTTTGGGGTCGAGTCGGGCAAGTTCTTAGGTTACATAGTGAACCAAGGAGGAATAGAAGCACCCAAAGCAGATCCAGACACTTCTCGATATGAAGTCCCCAACTTCCATCAGGGAAGTTCAGAGCCTGACCGTGAGGGTGGCAGCACTTAATAGTTTTTTTTTTTGAAAGATGAACGTGCCGTCGGTGGGTGTAGAACCCAAGACGTGGGGGTTAAACCACCATAGCCTTAACCATCCAACCAGGCTACCATTGACATCACTTAATAGGTTTATCTCCAAGTTAGACTTATCGAGTGTTCTAGGACGACCAAAGTTAGACTTGTCGTACTAGTCAAAATGTCCACAGTCAGGCTTGCACTCTTCAGACACAAGCCAGAACGACCAAAGTCAGACTTGTCGCACAAGTCGGGACGACCATAGTCAGGCTTGCACTCTTCAGATACAAGTCAGGACGGTCAAAGTCAGAATTGTTGCACAAGTCAGAACGACCAAAGTCAGACTTGTCGCACAAGTTAGGACGACCACAATCAGGCTTGCACTCTTCAAACACAAGTCAGGACTCTGCTAATACGAGCGTTGTAATCCAAAACAAGTCTTGTTGTGTTGGTGTATGCTCGGCCTCGGTACCTGACCTGATCATTACGGAGAGATTTAGTAACCTGAAATTGTGTCAACTCTTTGCCACGTTTCAAGAAATTTACCCTTTTCGACCCATTCCTCATTACCATTTCTCACAATGGCAGGCTAACCATGCAAAGAGAGTAAATTCTGAATGAGTTGTTATATGCACACGCTGCGTATTTCTGCTAAGCCACCCACTTGTACCTGCGAATGATGCAAGCAACTCAATTTGAGATTAGGCTCACACCTACCTAAGTTTTATGCGGTCCATGACCATAACAACAATTTTGAAAATTTGTCAAATTTTCAAGAACCAAACCTAAACGGAAAGGGTGTCAGATTCAAGTTATTCTCCTGTCATCCCTAGGGGCGGATCTACTAAGGGGCGAGGGGGGCAACTGCCCCCTCAATTTTTATAATATTTTTAATAAATACTTAGTTTTACAAAAAATCAATTATATAATGTATAATACAATATGACAATTGTTTAATCTAACTATTTCAATACATTGTTGTTGGCGTAATGATTGGAAGTTAAACATTTTTGTCAACGACCAGAGTTCGATACTCTTGGAGCTCACCTAATTTTTTATTTTTTTTATTTTCAATGCTATTTTATTAGTAATTGCTAATATTAAAAAATTATTTAGTTTAATAAAAACTTATTTTTGGTTCTCTTGGAGCGTATGATCTTTTTATGGCTATTGACAATTACTATTTCTGTCATTGTGGCTTGCCCCTACTTTTTTTTTCAATGCAATATATGTAATTGCAAATATTAGAAAAAATGATTTGTTTGTTCACAAGTGGTATAAAACCTCCAAAAATATAGTTGAAATATCTAAAATAATAACTATATAATTATATGAAATTGTATTAGGATCTTATTACGTTCGCAAATTTCATATTTTTTAAGCTTCAACTAGATACTTATCATAATTATTTTGTGATTTTAGTTATATATTCTTGTTTTTGCACTCATTTACCATTGCTAAGGTTAATATCGTGACCTTATTTTAGCTTTAAATTGGATTACACTAGATTCAATTTGGTATATGCAATGTGTTTTGTATTTTTTATTAGTTACTAGCTAGGGTAGGAAATTTTTTTTGCTCCGCTCTTGATAACAACTATTATCAACTAATAATTATTTGTCATTTCGCCCCCCAGGACTAAAATCCAGGGTCCGCCACTGGTCACCCCAACACATGTGGACTCCGGTTGTATTCTCTCGCGCCAACCATTTCCATCACGACATGGGAACAATTGTCCCAAAAGTTTGTCGCCTAATATATATCACTCATGGGCCCATTGAGAAGGTTGGAGATGCCATTAGAACTTAGATGAAATTCATTAATCCATCTTTTTGTTAAATGCCTACATCATATGCTCGACAAAGGCCAATAAGTCCACAATTTTTTTTTTTTTTTTTTTTTTTTACAACCGACTACCTGTTACATATCGCAATCAAATCTATGTATATGGAGAAGTTCGTGTACCAAACTCTGACCAAACATACAATTTTTAATTAGGCATGACTTTGGGCATGCAGAACAAGTTTGATCGCTTAGGACCCAACTTAATAAAATGGCTCAAAGTTTATGGGCTTTTAATAAAAGGGAGATAATCTATTAGATATGGATAAGTAGGGGTGGGTATCCCATCTCGCGATCCTGATCTCATCCCATCCTGATTTTTTTTCGGTCCTTTTGGGATTAATCAATCCCATCTCGATCTCATTTTGACCTAGAGTGGGATGGAACCGAGATGAAGATTTTCAATCTTGCACATCCCGAACCGATTTTTTTATATTTATTATTATTAATTTTAATATTTTGATATTTTTATTATGATTGCAAGTTTTGGATACCCACATAGAGATCAATGTTCGTGAAAAGGGTAGGGAGAGTACGTATAGAGAAGATGAGCTGAACTAAGCTGGGGATTGGAGAATGTTCAGTTGATGAGGAGCTAGGAAGGTAGGGAGCAGAGAATTAACGTGAATAAAATAATACAATAATATGGAGGAGAAAGACAAAATTAATAGTAATCTCAGCTGATCTGTAGTGGGTGTTAATGTGATTAGTTGATTGATTTATTATAATCAGTAAGTCTAGGCAGCCAGGCTGAGCAACCATTTTTTTGTCAGGGTTGGGTTTTTTTACAAGTTTACCCCTTCTTTTTAAAACACAACCACAAACATCATCTATAAAAAGGGTAAAATTGTAAAATAAAAATAAAAAAAAAAAATAAAAACCCAACCCTGGCAAAAAAATGGTTGCCTAGCCTGGCTGCCTGGAATTGTTGTTATTATAATGCAAACTTTGGGGAAAAAAGAGATTATGTATATTCCATCCCGTCCTGTGTCTACCCCTACGGATGAGTAAAAGGAAAATAAGGGTTGGGATATATCCGAGGACGAAGATGAGACATAATCAAGTAATTGAGGATATAATTGAGGATAAGTCTGAAGACAATCAAGAGCTGAGCTGAGAAATGATTTGGTTAATAAAGATAAGTCTGATGACAATCTACGATTAGAACATGATCTAATTTATTTGGGTAAGTATGGTGGAAAATACTCCACCTAATAGGGTGGATGGATGGGTTCTAAGCCTTAAGGTATTAATTCTAGGGGTGGGCACGGTTCTCGCCATGGAGAATCAACCATAAATAACATAGACTAAGCATATAAAATCCAAAAACGAAATGTAACTTGAATCATACTATACAATCTAAAGCAGAACAACCACAAACATGACATTGAGAGACATAGAGAGTATGAGAGAAACCAAAAAGCAAAAAAGAAAAAAGAAAAAAAAAAAGAGTAATGACTTAGTTACTATTACTTATAATAAATAATTAAATAATAAAATAAATACTCGATTTGATATGGGACTATGCGGCTTACTAAAAAACTGAAACCGGAATTGTATTATTCTAAATCAACATGGTTGGGTTTCATATCAATTTAGCCAAAAAAAATAAAATTATGAGCATGATGGCATCAATTTCGATTTTCTGATTTGAAACGCCCCTAGCTAATTCCAAAACAACTCAGATGGAATCTCAGGAAGGAGTGACTAATTATATAGACAAACTATTTTTATTTTGCAGTCAGAGAAAACGAGAATGGTGATGTTGGATTCATATATAGATATCTTTTTGTCTTATACACTGATTTTGTGAGTATTTGATGTAAATGGTCGGAACATGATTTTTGAAGATACAAGAGGTTGTGCAAGCTTGAAAGTTAATTTAACCAACAAATTGATATGTACCTTAAATTATTAAAACCATGTTATTCTTACATACATTTGTAACATTGAGCCTGCGATACCTTCAAACAAATAAACAAGCAAAAACCAACAACAAACAAATATTATTGTTTACATATGATAAGGCTCGATTTCAGTTTTCACACTGGATATGTCAAATTTTAATGCATATCTCAGGGAGCATTTGTCAAGTTGAGCAAAAAATTGAAAACAAAATTCTTGACATTCATCTACATATTCTCTAAAAACCATAGTTCATGTGCAACCAATTCAGATATTGATGTGTATTTTTCAGTGTTCTAAAAATCGGCCTAGGCGCTAGAAGGTAGAAAAATGCCCAGATTAATGATTGGGCGGGTTCTGGGCAATCTAGGCGAGTTTTTTTTTTTTTTTTTTTAATAAGGCTGATTGTGTTTTTATTTTATTTTATTCAGTATATGTCTAAATGTAGCAAATGATGATTACTTAATGGAATTCTCAAAGGATCTGCCGGTACCAATTTTAGTAATGTAGATTTTATCAAACATGACTGAGGTTATTCATGCAATTTGAAGAAAAATAAAAGAGTAGGTTTGGATATTTTTCCACAAATTCAACTTTGTATAAAGTACCCATCATGACCAACTTCAGTCATTTGAGTTTTAATAAATTTTGTTCATGATTGTTAATTTTTCATGTTTTTAAATTTTGCATATGTATCTTAGCATTAAATTGGATGTAACTGATAATGTATTATGCTTAACTTTTGTAAATTATTAAAGTTATAATACAAAACCTAAGACCGCCTAGGTGCCGCCTAGGGGCCCCGCCCAGGCCCCTGGGCGCTAGGCACCTGCTCGCCGCCCGCCCACCGCCTAGCGCTTTTTATAAACTGGTATTTTCATGAGCTAATGCTTATTGAATCGATTGAAACATTAACACGTTATATCACGGATATTAGTTTCAAAAGTTCGCCAAACAAATTAGTGACAAGTATAGTTTGTGTAATTGTTAATATGGATTTGTCATTTTTTGACATATTATCTCGCATCGGGCTAAAACTTAAACAAATTATTCTTGATATTAAATCACATGTTTTCGCAAATTTTCAGCTCAAAATAAAATGAAGATTAATTGAAAATATGTTTTACATAGTACATGAGAGATACATATGCACATCACCTAACGTTCACATACTGGCCAAGTGCACACCATGTACTTGAAGTGCATAAATTATGAACCGTGTCGTGTATGATATAATGAAATATCCCCTTAGACCTATATTCTATTTTTGTAAAAATCCTTTTAAGTTTTTCTTGAAACAATTTTATTTTCCTCAAACATAAATTTCCATAAATCATACAGTTATATACATGGAATTAAAAAAAAAAAAAAATTCTCTCACTAAAAAAAAAGAAAAAAAAAATCAAAAAATTATGATCTTCTTCTTGTAAGTAATATCCATGTGATAATAGGTTTTTGTGATATTACATGTGATATTCTATTTTCACAAAAATCCTTCTAAGTTTTTCTCCAAACAACTTTATTTTCCTCGAACGAACATAATTTTCCATAGATCATCCAATTGTATACATAGAATTTTAGAAAAACCTTCTTCTCTTAAAAAAAAAGAAAAAGGAAAAAAGAAGAAGAAAAGAAGGTAAATTTTCAAAAGACCCTATTTCAAGTCAACATAACAAAAAAAAGTCTTTTAATTAGTGGTTCTAGAAACCCCAGCCGCACCACCTAAGTTCACTGGAAAATGACAATTTCTATTTTTTGGTTTTAAAAACTACTACTAAGCTGACTAGTATTTGGTTTTCCCTTTATTTATTTGAAATTCCTATTTTGCTCCCTTTGATATATATCTTCCTTTAGTTTTATTCTATCTCCCCTTTTCCTATATTCTTCCTCATTTCCTTCTCTCTTCTTCAAGGTACAATCGGTCACTACAAGCACCACAATCACACCACCATGTCAAATGCATAATAATCTCATGTTTTCATGTCTATCGCCAAATTATATTAGTACAACATCCACCACTTCCTCTCCTCTCTAATTAAGAGAACCACTAGTCACCACTACCACCGGCCAAATCCACCATCATTCCTATTTTCAAACCCAACAACACCTCTACTAGGTTGTATTTTCACGTTTGCCGCCGTAGTGCAACCTAAGTTGCAGTTCAAGCAAGTGCAATCGAAGTTGCAGTTCAAACAGTGGAACACCAATTCCTTTTTTCCTCTCTAATTAAGGGCACCACCATCGAACAAATCAACCATACTTACTCTTTCAAATACAACAACACCTTTACTAGCTCGTGTTAGAACTATCCCACTAGTTTGTGTTTTCATGTTCACCATCTTAGTGCAACCCAAGTTGTAGTTCAACAAGGACCGGATAGGGGGTATAGGTCATGGAATCCCATATGCTTGGAAAAATCACCATTACAAATCCATTGGAGGTGTGATCTTGATCCCACAACAACATTGTTTAATACACACCAAGTGTTTGAAAAATATCACAAAGAGCATAACTGGGTAAACACACCAATGGTAGAGATAAGAACTCAAGCGTGTAGTTGAGCAATAAGCTCAAATGAGTGATGTGAGGTTTATATGGTGAGGTTGTGAGTTGTGGTGTGTGCTAATAATGTCAAGTGTTTGAGTCTTGTTGTATGTAATAAATTGTAATTCTTGGTGTTTATAATAGTGAAATTGCGAGTTTGGGATCAATCCAACCGACAAAGTGATCCCATATGTAATGAGTCCAAGATACGCAATTGAGTTCAACCAGAATAAAATCCACCACCTCTTCCAATAATTAAGGGCACCATCATTCACCACCACTATCGGCAAAATCAACCATAGTTCATATTTTCAAATCCAACAACACATCCACCGGCTCGTGTCAGATCTATACCAACTCATTTTTCATTATCCGCCACAGTGCAACCTAAGTTGCACTTTGCAACCCGAGTTGCAGTTTGACCAAGTGTAGCCCGAGTTGCAGTTTGATCAAGTATAACATCTACCATCTCTTCTTCTCATTTCTAATTAAGGGCGCCACCATTCACCACCACTACCACTAGCCGAATCAACCACATTTTCTTCTGTCAAATCCAACAACACCGCCACCAGCTCAAGTTTTTGTGTATTCACATTCACCACCGTAGTGCAACCTAAGTTGCAATGCATAGTTTTTTGTTAATTCTCCCATTCTGTTATGAACAAGGTGTTTTCCTATTGGGACACCATAGATTGCCACCTCCTCCTATTCTGTTCAAATCCATCGTCTGCCACCTATTTCATTCAGAACCACCACCATTTTTGCCGCGATGCAACCTAAGTTGCAGTTGTACAGGGGTAAATATGTATTTTTCAAGTTGATCAAACACAAGGAGTTTCTAGACAATAAAATAATAGTTATCCTTTTTCAGATAACTATGATCTAATTGGTAAGAGTTTTGGGCAATTCAAACCCAATTTTATGATCTTCCTGTAATTAATATATCCCTGTGACGATAGGTTTTTGTGCATGTTATATGTAATATATAAACTAAAGTCAGAAGGAGAATACACCATTGTGTCTATCTCTGTTTTTGGGTTCTAGTTGGGTTATTGTACGAGTTCACCACGATTGCATCACAAACAGATGGATATTGGCGAGTAAGGATATCTTATAGAATATTGGGGAGAGATTAATGGATTGTGAATGATTTTAAAACTCATGGATTTCAAAGAATTTTAATGGATTTTACGAAATCCACATCGATTTTGATGGATTTTAAAGGATTGGATTTTGATGAATTTTAAAGGATTATTATGGATTTCTATGGATTATTATGAATTTTGTTATTAGTCATAGGATGCCATAAAAGAATACTGCTTACTGAAAATCATTGCTTGGGACATGCTTAGCTGAAATCAGTTCCTCACCCAATTTTCAATAGATTTCTACGGCCTTTGGATGAGATCTATCTCTACAAAGAAAAACATTGACTTTTACATCAACCTCGACCAACTACACCCAAGTTCTTTTTTATACCTTTACTAGAAATTATTGCCCCGACCTTAGCAACATCTTCCCACACCCTTTGGCAACATAAATATTTGATAGCAGTATATAAGTCGATTCCGTTTGGGGTTCAAGCTCGAAGAGTTTCATTGCAGCCCTTTATCCCATTTCCACATTTCCATACTTGCAACTCATCCAACCCTGTCCCAATTTTGATTACAAGATAATAAATCTCCTTGTAATCTTTTTCCTTTCTAATAGAAATGCTAGCAATCTAATGGATTTGGAGCAAAAAATGATAAAAAAAATTCTCAAAAAGGTTTAGTAGTATTCTCATTCTTCATTATTGCAGTAATGGATATGATGCTAAAGTATGGGAATTCCTTATTATAGAAACTAAAAACCTGATAAGCTAATTGAAGATAGTGACATTTACAGTAAGAATCAACCAAAGTGTTGATCTATCACCCAATTTAACAATATGGGCATGAATCTGAATGACAATATTCTTCATAGTCGTACTTACATCATAACCAAAAATCAATGTGTTGATAGAAATAATATTTTTGCGAGGCATTTCATCAAACAATTGGCGTGCTTTAACTGCACCAAGCAAAAAAACTCTGACAAAAGAGGAAAAGGGCATAAAAAATCACAAATCTGAAAACCTCATTGAAATGTTAAATGTTATGTGTTCTACAGTAGTAGTTGTATGCTTGTATGGATGTTAATGAGTCTGATTGTGAGGGGGATGCCTGGTGGAAATAGTGGGTGCACTAGCTATTTAGATATTCAACTATAGTATTTGTTCCTCTTTTCGCCTTTAATCGAAAGAGTACATGTATGCAAAAAGAAACTTTTACTCCTTCCATTCCTAGTCTTCTTCCTTGCTTGTGTACATTTTGTTTACAATCAATTCAAGCTATTGAGCACTAACATTGAGTTTGGTAGGAGGGGTATATTCGTAAAAGTGGATGATGGGTTCAATTGAGATTGAGATGGGGGAATTTGTTGATCTTCGTCATAAAGAACAAGAGCCCTCGAAGAAGTGAGATGAATGAGAGAGGGATGGGAAGGAGAGAGAGAATACAAATCCGTTGAAATATGAGGGGGAAGGTTGGATTTGAAATGACTCTCACTCACAAATCCTTCAAAATCCATAACTTTAACAAATCCATCAAAATCCATTTTTTTAATACCCCATGATTTTGGTGAACTTTTGAAAATCATAGATTGAATACCCCCTAATTTTGATGGATTTTAAAACAATCATTTTAAATCCTTATTAAATACCCCTGGATTTATATGAATTCTTTCAAATACTTAATTGAATACCTCTGGATTTTAAAATCCTTGACAATCCTTAATTGAATACACCCTCTAAATCATGTTGACTATGTACAAACCCGTGCAGCCTACGTAAATTTAAAATTCTCTCTTCCTGATAAGCAAATGAGCCGTTGTTTTCTGATTCTTCCTCCAAAACAAAACAAACAAGATAACCAAGGGAGCCGCTGTTTTTTTAGTGTTTCCAAGCACAAGGTTCATTCTGTAAAACTACCAGAGGAGATTGCTCAAGATAAGTTGTTGTTATTCAGAGGATGTTGTAAAGGTTGGATATTTGCAGTTGGAACTTGGAAGTACGTAGTCCAACCATGTATCTCACTAACCCCACAATATCATCCAACAATCAAGTGTTGAAGCTTCTCCCAATGACCACTTGACTAGGGGTGTTGAAAAACCGACCATGCGGAGTTAGTAAGGAGTATAGAGTAAACTTTTCCACAAGAGATGATTCGAAGGTCCAATATATGCCTTCGAACTGGATGCGTTCCATTTTCATACAAAGGCTTGTTTATCATCTTCACCCAATAGCAGTACAAACAACAATTACATTGCCATGGCTATTTACAGTAAGTTTTCGAGGTTGGCTTTTTGTAGAGGCGGAGACGACAAGTGGACTCTTCTTGGTGATAATTCGGATGGTTACAATGCTTTGTACTCTGATATCCTATTCTACAAGGATAAGTTCTATGTTTGCAATCTTATCCATCATCTGATGAGTTCTTATAAAACTTCTCCAATTAGGCTGGTGCGGGTCTCTTTACCCAAGGAAGCAAGCCACTTTAGGAACTGGTGGTATTTGGTTGAGTTGTTGGGTGATTTACTGTTGATTTACCACCACATTTGGCATTCCACTGCATTGGATGAATTTAAGTTTCTCAAGTCCCATAGAACATACAGTTTTAGGGAATTCAAACTGAACATCAAATCAAGCCTTACTTTGGGGAAATGGACTAAGAAACAAGAAACAAGTTTAGGCGATCAAGTATTGTTCTTGGGGTTAGGGTTTGTGCTTGCCATCTCAAAATTTCCCTCATTGCAAATAGAATTGTATATATTTCACCAATAACTACTATGAATGGCATGAAGAATGTACGAGAGGAGGTGCATACATTGGCATCTATGACTACATGTACAAGAGTGTCTGTTGGTTTCAAGGTTACTAGCACCATTCTATATATGCTAGTTTGGCCTCCATCAATCTGGTATATACACAACGGTAATCGAGCAGAGGGTGGGGGTGGGAGATTTTTTTTTTATTCTTTTCTTTTTCAACAACTATGATAGCAATGGGGTTGTTTGTTTGAGTTAGACGTCTAACCTCTTATTAAGAAGAACGATAACTGTCTTATTCAGACTTTTACTAAGAGTGTGTTTGTTTTTGCTTTTGAATAGAGTCAGAAGTCTTAATAAGAAGTGGGACACCTAGTTTAGAGTGTTTATTTTTAGTTATGATTAGAAGTTGAAGTTTTGATTGAAGTAAGCACCCCTATCATGTTGATCACTTAGCACTGAGTGCTTAATGAAAATTTGTTCCAATAATAACCTCACAATAAATACATAATAATTTCTATTACCCATCTCCTCTACTAACCATCCCCTATTTTCTCCACTCCTCTTTATCATGAAAGCAATGCCACCAATCACCACCACCCTCCCTGACCTCCCCTCATCCTCCTCCTCCTATTCCTCTATCGCTTCTTCTCTGTTGAAAATTGCATAAGGAATGGAGAATGATATAGGGTGGTTTCTAGTAGTGGTGGAAAGTGGTCTTAACGGTATTTGAAGGAGAGAAAAACGAGTAGAGAATGAGGTTAATATTGGTGGTTTGTGGTGGGCGGTGGGAGTTGTGGTGGTGGGCAAAAATGTAAAAAAAAAACTTTAAGTCGAAACCTAAAAATAAACACCATTTTATTTACATCTTTTAATCATCAGCTCATTCAGAAGCAAAACAAACAGTTTGTTAAGAACGTCTAACTCCAGCTAGAAGTTAGCTTCAAACCACTTAAAAAAAACACCCTCTAAGTCTCTGTATGCAGAGGCAACCCCTAACTACCTCTGACTAGAGGTTGTAGCCGAGCATATTTGTTAGACAATAATTTATAGAATGGTACTTCATTACTATGGCAAACACCATGTCATGAGTCGACTTGTCACAAAACCCCTTTTTATTTGTTCAATTATTTATTTATTTTTCTGAAAATACCATAAACCAGTAAAAAAAGGTATACATATAACATTTCCTACAACAAAAGAATCCCAACAAGTTCACATGCTAAGAGATTAAACATACCATTGACATATATATTGATGCAAACATTTTTCGCTCCCTGCTTTGACCTGGTTCATGCTGACTTGCACAAATAACACACGTGAGCCACGGATCACCGTGCTGGTGGCCGATGACACTCCGATGCTAAAGTTAGATAGGGATCTGAGGAAGGTGTAATGCTGTAACAGGGAATTTGTAGTGCACCTTAGCTTACCAACCTCATGTCTTATTTATAGTGCAAGGAGTCATGGTTTTACCAGGCCATCGTAGGCGTAGTTTAGGAATAAGATCTTCATAGAGACCCTTCTCTAATTAGGAGTCGTGTTGTAGGAAGGAAGTTCCATGTTAGCCTTGTGCTCCTAGATACGCGAGAGATAGTTCCCAATGCGAGAGCAATCCGTATAAGGAAGATTCCCCGTGTGGAATGTACTCTGGTAGTTGCTCCCTAATTGGAAGGAAAGAACTGTTGTAGTTGCTCGTCCGAAGATGATCCTCGATATACTTGCCTTAGTAGGACTTACGAGTATTGAGGATAGTTGTGAGACGTGTGGGCCTAGCGTGCTGTGAGAGTTCGAGTTCACCTGACGGACTGAATTTAGCAGGCTTAGAACCGCTTGGGCCTATTTAGTGTTGGGCTGATGTTGGGGCTCATATTTCCTCGAGATCATCATGACACGTGTCTGGCTTAGAGGTGTGATCGTTTTTAAGTATCACCGGCTACTCCCCCCGAGTGAGTGGGGCATTAAGTCGGTCCACTGACTCTTTGAAAAGACAACTATACCGTCGCGATGATTGGACTCAAAGCGTTCGTTTTGAGCGGCGCATGACATTAATGGGTATGCGACTGCTCAAGGAGGGAAAGTGTGGATTGCCTTCCCTATAAATATTCACTATCTTGAAGGGGATTTCCACATTGTTATTTGTGCTATCTTCTAATGGCTGAAAACGTTAAACTTTCTTGCAAGGATCCATTATCCCTTGTTTGTATTAATTTCTTCGGAGGTAGTTTGGTCGACAAAAATGAGTTGGTCAGGCTTCGCATTTTGTACCGCCTTTCAAAAGATTAGCAAATTGTTCCCGTGTTTGAAGTTTTAGGTCTGACTATGCCTTCTCATGGGTTCATAGGATTGCACTGAGGCAAGTTTTAGTCCGGGCTCCGGCTTCCAGTGCCAGATGATGCCCGACGCTTCTTTACTCATTTTCGAATGCCTCCCGCTCAAATGGTGTCGAGCGGGTTCAAGATACCGCTCGCAATTCTCCTGAGATCTCATGACACTGGCCTTCATTTGACTTCATCGGTGGTCCATCATCTAATCGAGGCTCGATTGGATTCCAAGGGTGTCTGTGTGTTGAAGTGTCCTTCTTGTCTGTGGTTGGCGGCGGACAACGCCGAATCTTGGGAAAAGTAATGGTTTTTTGCTTCGGCGAATTCTGGTTACTTCAAGCTCGGGAGTCGTAGAGTGTCTCGATACTTCCATTTTGATCTTTGTGAGTCTCTTGGTCGCCGGTGTGTGCATATTTCTATATGTTCCTTCTGTGATACCGGTTCTGACGTTGTTCTTTTGTTTCAGGGAGGTTCGTTCTTCCGTCTCTCAGCGAGGAAGATAAGCGGATAGAGAGGGAGTTTCTCAAGCTCCCATTGACTTTCGTTGAGGAGGTCATAATGCCAGGCAATGTTTCATGCTGCAGACTGTTGCAATGTTCTTATGGTGCTCAACCCATATCAGGTTCACCTTTCGAGGGGGTGTTTACTCGTCACACGAGAAAGAGAAGTCTGGCCTTGCCCGGTCCCTCGGGGCTTTATGAATTGGAAGTGAATGTACCTCCCGTTGTTGTCCCGAGGAAGAGACAAACTTCTGTCAGGGCTGCTTCTTCCCCTAGTATGTTGCGGTCTGCACAGGCGACACCTTTGGCGGGTCGCGACCTTTCTCCAGATGCTTTGGCTTCCCTTTATGACTTAACGGTGGAGGAAGTTGGACCGCGTGTTGAGGTTTTGCGTCATCGTGGTCTTGGGATGGCTACTTGTGCCCTGGAGTCATACGAACCTGTTTCGTTGCACCCTAAAGCTCGTGGAAGGGTTATTGTTTTGGAGAAGGCCTTCACGGATTTGCGGATGTCATATTCGGACGCTCTCTTTCGGGCGGACTTTTTGGAAGGTCGGTTGCAAGATTCTGGCACTGTTGCTAACCGCGAGGGCATGGAGGCCGAAAGGAAGCGAGTGGAGGCAGAATGGGTCGTCAAAAGGCAGTTGTTGGAAGCCGCAGTTGATGAGGAGCTTCACCGCGCTCTGGAGGTGGAGCGGTTGCTGAAGAAGGAGTGCTCACACTATGAGGCCTTGTTGGGCGCATTGGACTTTGACGTGTCAGGCAAGAGGCTGTTAATCTCGTTCGAGGTCATTCGTGGTAGACTTAAGCTCCTGGAGCTGATTAGGGAAGAGCGTCCCGGTACTGACCTTGACTTCGCTCGCTATAGAAGGGCTGCTTTCGGGCCGATCAATTGAAGGGAGGGCTCTCGCACTGCAAGGCTTACTGATGAGGAGGATGTTTCTCCTTATACTGATTGTAACGTCCTCCATTGGACAGATAATATATAGACTTGTTTTTTGAATGAAAGTGTTGTTTTTGTCCCATATTGTCGTGTTTACTTTAGTTGCTTCGTAGATTGTAGAGTTTGCACTGCTAGGTGTGATGTCTTTCTTCATCAGTCAAAATATATTGCTGCTTTGTTTCGTTCCCGTGACAGATTAGAGTTTAACCAGCATAAATCGTTGCTAGTCAGCGGTTGACCAGGCTCCCTCAGTCATTGTCTGTAACGTCTTACTAAGTGTTAGCGGACTAGTGTTGCCTTCTGCTCCTATTCCTTCGGACTTAGTGATCCGCACTGAGCGGATTAGATCTCGTGTACCGGAAGCCGTCGCTGTCAGTTGCGAACTGACTAAGCTTACCTGGTAGGTTCGACGATCATTGTCTGTATTGAGAGCAATGATCCCTTGGCGAGTCTTCGTCATCAGCGAACCAACACAGACTAGACTCCCACTTCCTTAGCCGTCGTGACCCGCACGAAGCAGATTAGGCTTTGGGCACCAGAAGCCGTCGTCATCAGTCGCGAACTGACTGAGCTTAATTACTTGGAAAATTCGACAATCATTGTCTATTTTGAGAGCAATGATCCCTTGGCGAGTTGTCGTCATCAGCGGACCAATGCTGACTAGATTCTCACTTCCTCAGCCGTCATGATCCTTGTGAAGCGGATTAGGCTTTGGGTACTAAAAGTTGTCGCCATTAGTCGCACACTGACTGAGCTTACTTGACAAGTTCGACGATCATTGTCTGTATTGAGAGAAATGATCCCTTGGCGAGTCGTTGTCATTAGCGGACCAGCGTTGAATAAACTCCCACTTCCTCAGCCATAGTGATCAGCGAAAAGTGGATTAGGCTTTGTGCGCCAGAAGCTGTTGTTATCAGTCGCGAACTGACTGAGCTTACCTAGCAAGTTCGACGATCATTGTCTGTATTGAGAGCAATGATCCCTTGGCGAGTCGTTGTCATCAGCGAACCAACACTGATTAGACTCCCTCTTCCTCAGCCATTGTGATCCGCGCGAAATGGATTAGGCTTTAGGCACCAGAAGTCGTCGTCAACAGTCGCGAACTGACTGGGCTTAATTGGAAAGTTTGGTAATCATTATCTGTATTGAGAGGAATGATCCCTTGGCGAGTCTTCGTCATCAACAGACCAATACTGACTAGACTCCCACTTCCTCAGCCGTCGTCATTCACGCGAAGTGGATTAGGCTTTGGGCTGATATTCGAGTCTGGTCATAGCCGGGCTGGTCGAGGGTTGTAACGGATAGCAGTGGAAATTTTGTTAAGAGCAAAATATTTTATTGATAATATTTTTTGAGGTGCTCTACATTCCATGGTCGTTTAAGCCCATCGCCGTCTACGTCTTCTAGCCAGTACTTTCTCGGCCTGTTGACCTTGGCAACTCTGTAAGGTCCTTCCCAGTTCGGATTTTGCTTTCCCGCTCTGGCTTCTTTGGTGTTTTGCTGGGTCTTCTTGAGTACCCAATCTCCCGATTTGAATTCGTGTGGCTTGACCTTCTTGTTGTAGTATTGCACCATCCGTTGTTGGTAGGCGGCTATCTTGGTGGATGCTAGATCCCATTTTTTGTCGAGGAGGTCTAGTTCCACGCGCAAGGCTTCGTTGTTGCCGTCTAGTCTGAACTCTTCTGTCAAGAAGATTGACACATTGAGTTCTACCGAAACCATGGCTTTCGACCCGTATGCTAGGGCGAAGGGCATCTCTCCGGTAGGGGCTCTTTTAGTTGTTCGATATGCCCAGAGTATTCCTGGTAGCTTTGGAACCCATTTTTCTTTGGCTGCATCGAGCTTTCTTTTGATGGCTTCTAGGATCGTCTGGTTGGTAACTTCCATTTGGCCGTTGGCCTGGGGGTGTCTTGGTGAGGAGAAGTGGTGATTGATACCCAGCCTCTCGCACAGTTCCTTGACCTTGCTACCTTCGAACTGAGTTTTGTTGTCACTAACCAATACTCAGAGGATGCCAAATCTGAGACGATCGTGGCTCATATGATTTTTTCGATCTAGATCTGCCCGATTTTGGATAGGGGATCGGCTTCGACCGACTTAGTGAAGTAGTTGACGGCCACAAGGAGTTTTTTACTAGCTGATGTCCATTCCCCATTGCGCGAATTGCCATGGACTAGTCATTGGAGTCAGTGGTTGGGCCGACATATGGGTATATGGCGCGAACCTCTGACACTTGTCGCACTTGCAAACGATATCTTTGGCGTCTCACTGCATGGTTGGCCAATAGTACCCTAGAGTCAGGGATTTATGGGCGAGGGTTCTCCCGCCTGGGTGATTCCCACACATACCACTGTGGATTGTTCCCAAAACTTGGCCCGACTCTGAAGGTGATAGACATCGAAGCAGGGGCCATGTCACCAATCTTCTATATAACTTGTTGTTTAGGAAAGTGTACCTTGCTGCTCTATTTTTAAGTCTTCTTGTTTCAACCTTTTCAATTGGTAAGGCCCCGGTTGCTGTATATTCCAGTATTAGGGTCATCCAATTTGGTCGCGTTTCCGAAGCACAAATATATGTATATTTTCCTTCATCGATGCTCGAAGGTTCTTGATATTCGACGAGGCCGCTTGAGACTTCATCGAAAGCCGAGGCTTCTTTAGCTAGCTCGTCGGCTATTTTGTTGTCATTATTTCTGGGGCACTATGTGAGTTCACAGCTCTTGAACCTTCTTATTATGCCAAGTACCTTGTCGCTGTAGGCTATCATGCGGGGGTCCTTGCTGTTGAAATCCCCTTTGACCTGGTTGACTACCAGCCTTGAGTTGTTGTAAGCTATCAGACGATCTATACCGATCCCTAATGCTAGCATTATGTCGGATGGAAAGGCTTCGTATTCGGCCTCGTTGTTTGAAGCGGGGAAGCCGAACCTGACTGCCTTTTCAAGGGTGAAGCTGCTGGAGGAGCAGAGTGTGATCCCTGCGCCACTCGCCTTTCCAGTCAAGGATTCGTCGCAGCACAAGATCCATGCTTGGGCATCCGAGTCTGAGTGTTGGTGGTCTAACTTCAGTTCTTGTCCGCCGGTGAACTCCGCAATGAAGTCTGCCAGCGCTTGGCCTTTGATGGCGGTTTTTGGAGCGTAGTTTATGTCGAACTGTCTGAGCTCCATCGACCATTTCACCATCCTGCCTGATAGCTCGGGTTTATGCAATATCGAGAGGAGTGGATGCTTTGTCAGGACCGTTATGGAGTGAGCTTGAAAATATGGCCTTAGTTTTATGTGTTTCCGCTTCCACGAAGGTTTTGTGGGTGTAATATACTGGTCATTGGGTTCCCCGATCGTTCCGTACGAGGGTCGAACTGACAGCGTGTTTGAAAATAGACAAGTACAAGTAAAGTGTTTCTCCTATTGCTGGCTTCGAAAGTAGCTCTGGGCTGCCTATGTATGCTTTCAGGCTTTGAAAGGTTTGTTGGCACTCTTCGTTCCACGAAAACCCTTTACTTCCCCATAGTATCTTAAAGAAAGGTAGATTTTTTTTTGGAATATTTTGATATGAATTTGTTGAGTGCTGCTACCCTTCCAATCAGGCTTTGAACGTCTTTGATGTTGATCGGGGTTTTCATGTCGAAAATGGCCTGAATCTGTTTTGGGTCGACTTCGATTCCCCTTTTGTTTACTATATAGCCCAGGAATTTTTCAGATTCGACTCTGAATGTGCACTTTTGTGGGTTGAGCTTCATCTGGTATTTCCTGAGTTGGTCGAACGCTTCAGTGAGCTCGTGCACATGGTCAGAGCTATGAAGGCTTTTGACCAGCATGTCGTCTATGTAGACCTCCATGCTCTTGCCAATTTGTTTTTTGAACATTCGGTTAACCAGTCGCTGGTATGTAGCGCATGCATTCTTTAAACCGAATGACATTACCTTATATCAGTATATCCCCCTTTCCATTACGAAAGAGGTTTTCTCTTGATCTAGGGGGTGCATCAATATTTGATTATAGCCTGAGTAGGCATCCATGAAGCTAAGTAGGTTGTGCCCTGAAGTTGCATCCACGATCTGATCGATGCAGGGGAGTGAAAAGTTGTTTTTTAGGCAGGCTTTGTTAGGTCAATGTAGTCTACACACACTCTCCATTTTCCGTTTTTCTTTTTTATGAGACCGATATTTGCTAGCCAGTCGGGGTATCGTGCTTCCTTGATCATGCCCATGTTGAGTAAACGTTGTACCTCATCGTTTATGATCGTGTTTCTTTCGGGCGCCACAAGTCTTTTCTTTTGCCTGACCGTTTTCTTTCTGGGGTCCACCTCGAGGTGATGGGTGGCTATTGACGGATCGATCCCCACCATGTCTCACATGATCCAGGCAAAAGATGTTCTGGTTACGTTGCAGCAGCTTCGTGAGTTGCTTTGTCACTACCTTGCTCAGGCAAGAATCGATCTCAATAGCATTGTTGTTGTAAGGGATGTCAAGATAGATCGTAATGGTTTCTTCCTCTAGTTGTTCGACATTAAGCCTATCCCGGGGGCTTACTAGTGCCTCGTTGTCTAGGGTCAGCTATTTCCTTCCTACACTCTGAGCAACATAGAGAGTCATTTTAGTCGATGGGCCAGCCACAGATCGAGCATTCCCTGGCTGCTACCTGGTCGCTTCTCAATGTATCGATTGCTCGGCTTGTTTGGTACTTGATGCATTGGTGCAGGGTGGAGACCGTTGTTTCCATCTGGTGTATCCAGGGTCTTCCCAGGACAGCATTGTACACCGATGGCGTATTGATCACTATAAATTCTTGAAACAGGGTTTTATGAGTTGGTTGCTCTCCTGCTGTCGTGGTCAGATGTATCTTTAACACTGGGAACCGCCTTTCGCCACTGAAGTCAATCACCGGACGGCCATCGAAGCAATGTCGTCTCTTCCAGTTGCATGCTGCGGGATGTGTGGAGAAACAAGACGTTCATCGTGCTCCCAGTGTTTACTAAGGATCTCCTAACCTCCCATCCTGCCAGAGAAATCGTTACCACCAGGGCATCGTTGTGTGGGAGTTGTATGCCCTGGAGATCTTTATCCGTAAACACCAGCGGTGTGGATGGGCCTTGCTTCCGACCATTCTGTATCGGCTGTTCGCCACATATTGCTTGGATCTTCATATTTCGTAGAACTTTTTTCCTGGACCTGTTGGATAGCTCGAGCTCTAAATGTGCTCCATGAAGCACATATATTCTATCGGTCGATGGCTCGTAAGGGTTTGTTGGTGCTGCCGCTGTTCCAAGAGCGCGAGTCGGTTGCCCGTGCATGACAGGAACTGCTGAAGGAGGTGGTATAGGGACAACCTGAGCGTTTGACGGTGCCAAATTGATGCAATCGTTTTCGCTCCCTGCTTTGACCTGGTTCTTGCTGACCTGCACAAGTAACACAGGTGAGCCACGGACTACCGTTGCGGTGGCCGATGACACTCCAATGCTAAAGTCAGATAGGGATCTGAGGAAGGTGTAATGCTGTAACGGGGAATTTGTAGCGTACCTTAGCTTACCAACCTCATGTCTTATTTTTAGTGCAAGGAATCCTAGTTCTACCAAACCATCATAGGCGTAGTTTAGGAATGAGATTTTTGTGGAGATCTTTATCTAATTAGGAGTTCTGCTGTAGGAGGGAAGTTCCCTGTTAGCCTTGTGCTCTTAAATATGTGGGAGGTAGTTTCCAATGCGAGAACAGTCCGTCTAAGGAAGATTCCCCATGTGGAATGTACTCTGGCATTTGCTCCCTAATTGGAAGGAGAAAGCAGTTGTAGTTATCGTCTGAAGCTGATCCTCGAGATACTTGCCTTAGTAGGACTTACGGGTATTGAGGATAGTTGTGAGACGTGTGGGCTTAGCGTACTGTGAGAGTTCGAGTCCGCCTGGCGGACTAAATTGAGCGAGCTTAGAACCGCTTGGGCCTGTTCAGTGTTGGGCTGATGCTGGGGCCCGTATTTCCTCGAGATCATCATGACACGTGTATGACTTAGAGGTGTGACCGTTTTTATGTATCATCATACACCATATATAAAAAGTTCGAAGCAAAACAATTAATGAGGTTCTTCACAAGCAACTTCTGCCACGGAGAAAGATGATCATAAGATTTAGCAAGCTTCTTAGTAGCAAAACCTTTCCATTAGTTTTGGTAAAATTTCCTGAACATTTATGTTTCATTGTTACCAAAGAGGTGCGTTGAACACAACAAATCATTAGGAAATCTTACAGTTCGTATTGACTTAATTTTGCTACAAAAGTTCCTAGAAGTAGGAGTAGAAGACACCAAAACCTGATTTTAAAGTACACATTTATAGATAGATACTTGTAAGTCTTCTTCTTGACACGCCTGTCAATAGGTTCTGTTGATTTTCATCCTTCATTTTGCCATGAATAATGAAGAACAACAAAATGCCGAGGTTCTGTTTATTCTCATCCTAGCTACATTAATACAACTCCTATGAAGAACAAAATGCTGGTTATAGACAACACTTTGATCCTCTCGCTCCCACTTTTCACTATCTCAATGGGGAAGAGGCAACCTTTTTGAGAAGCATTTGTCTTTGTTATTGTCGCTAGTCCATTAAAGTCACAGGATTCAGGAGTTTGGCCTTGCATTTGATAATAAATATTGAAGGCATATGATGTATTCCCATTTTTATCCAAATGAGAACATGAGGATCCATACCCCAATGGCGTGCAATCCGCTTGAGAGCATGCAATTTGCAGTTGGGGTTGCACAAGGTCCATCTCGGTAACTGTATTGTCGAATATACACCACTGCTCATCCAGGTACTTGACTCCCTTAGCTGCAATTGGTAACTTCTCCTGTCCATTACCTGCCAAGTCCACCGGAAATTTAGGCTTACCATCATACCGGAAGATCCCCCAATGTCGCTCAAAATTCCCTGGTGCAACACTCTTCATATTCTCATCGAATAAGCCAAATAAGTAGACTTCCAGCTGAGAATGCCTCAATGGAGTACCCTTCTTTTGTGCCATCTTCTTCATGAATCCTCTGTAGAACCTATGAGCCAATTTTACTGAGGCATGCTTGTCCCCATCTGTAGGCCATCCAACTTCCCCAACAATGATCTTTAGGTCCGAGAAACCCGCTTTTTTCAATGTCCAAACAAGTGTGTCATAGTTAGCATCGAAAACGTTACTGTACTGGATACCCCCGTCATTAGTTGAATTGTTGCCACCACCACCATCAAAGAAAGCAAAATCTACTGGAAAATTTGGATTTTGGTAGAGACTAAGGAAGGGGTAGATGTTAACGACAAATGGTGCCTTTTTTAAGTGAAGGTACTTGACAAGGTCAAGCATTAGGTCCTTTATGTCGTCACGGAATTTCCCTGTAGATGGTCTGTTACTGGTGGACTCATAGACGTCTGCATTGTGAGGAACCACAGCTTTGATCCTTCCAAAGCCAGCTTCGTCAAGTGCTTTCTGAACATTTTTCAGAGCTGGAAATAAGGTGTGTAGGTAACTACCATTGTAACTCGTGAGAAAGGGCTCGTTCCCAACAGCCACATACCTTTAACATCAAAACAATTGCAATTATCAACCTCAAAATGAAAACTAGATAATTTGACTCACAACTGAATGACTAGGTTGCTCAAATGCTACAGAAGAAATAAATAAATAAAACCAAAGGAGGTACTTACTTGATATCGACACCTCCATCATACATATATTTGGTAACATTTTTCTCCACAAATTCCTGGGCATGGTCATAATCATCAGCCATTCTAGCAAGCATATCGTTTGGAATGGCAAGCATAGTTTCAAGACCACTCCCAACCAATGCTTTGACTGTCCGCTCATCGGAGTCAAACAACTTCACCTTCTTAATCCCATTATCTTTTAGCATGTTGACGACGATCTTAGGGTCTATTGTTTGTGAACTCATGGTTCCCCAATTCACACCTAGACCACCACCCTCGGCCCCAGTTGCTGCCCATACCAATACTGCAAAAGTGATCCACGTTAGGACCTTGGCTCTGAACATTGTTCGAGCCTGATGCAGTTTTCGTAGAGATCACGCAAGAGGAGACGAGGCAACCGACGATGATTGTGGAAGAAGGAGCAAATTAGGGGGACTAGGTTGATGGGAGAGGCATGTTTGGAGGGGGTTTGTATGGTGTCATGTTCAAAAGGTCGTTAGAAACCAACTAACTTGTGAGATCCTCAACACTTGCCAATTTCAAGCTGTTGTTGACTCTGTCATACCCGTTTTCTTTGGGTGGACCATCCACAATTCTAGCTGACAATGTTTCCTGCAAGAAAGAAAATAACAATACAAAGAAGAAGAAAAAAAATTGCTCATCATTTTTCTGTATCAATATTATTTGAATTTAAAACGACTATTTGACACGAGTGCTTCTAGGGAGCCTGGGTCTGCTGCTTGGGTTTGCTGCTTGGGTGGCATTTTTACACTTTTGCCCCTGCCTTTTTAACCACTCTTTAAATATAACAACAATAAAGAAGGGGCAAAAGGACCATTTAAGCCACTATTCATCTTCTTCTTCTTTCGCCCTCTCTTCTCAAGTACAAGAACATTAGTAACATCATGAAAGGGACAATCGATTGCGAGGGATGGAAAGAGACGACCGGCAGTGACAAAAGATAGAGGAGATGTAGTCACAGCTACCATCGCCCATTCTCCATCTTATTCTTCTCCTTCCCCTCTCCATCTTCCTTTTCTCCTTCTTTCACCCAGTTCTCTCACTATGCGAGTTCAAGTCTCTAACTCGCATGATCCACTGCGTGTTTAAGTCTCCCACCCTCATTTGCAGTGGGTCATGCGAGTAAGAGACTTACACTCGCATAGTGAGAGAACTGGGTGAAAGAAGGAGAAAAAGAAGATGGAGAGGGGAAGGAGAAGAATAAGATGGAGAATGGGCGATGGTAGCTGTGACTACATCTCCTCTATCTTTTGTCACTGTCGGTCGTCTCTTTCCATCCCTCGCAATCGATTGTCCCTTTCATGATGTTACTAATGTTCTTGTACTTGAGAAGATAGGGCGAAAGAAGAAGAAGATAAATAGTGGCTTAAATGGGTGGTGTGGGAGAGTAGATAATTTAAAAAAAAAAAAAAATGGTGGTGTGAATGAGAGTAAGTTGCGGTGCCAAGATAGTTGCTGCATTAGAATAAGAGCAATTCTAGATGTCGAGGTTTTGGACGTGGTTTTGGGCGAGGGAGGGTGGGGCGCATGTGCAGGAGGTGACGTGGCAAAAAAAAAAAAAAAAAAAAAAGAGGGGGAAATCGAAAATTTGGGGGAGAAGAAGGAGGGAATGGGGAGCTTTCTCTCCATTTTCATTCGACAGAGAAGAGCAATCATCCCATCGAAGAGACTCCGAAACAAGATCGCTGGGTTCTCCACGCATCTCATGAAGAGGATCCAGAGAGTCCCAGTGCGTGGGATCTCACTGAAACTGCAAGAAGAGGAGAGGGAGCGTCGCATGGACTTCGTGCCTGAGGAGTCCGCCATCAAGACTGATCTGATCGAGGTTGATAAAGAGACCATCGACATGATCTGGTTTTCATCGCTCGGACGCAGAGGTAAGAGTTTCAATTTTTTTTTTTTTTTTTTTTTTAATTTCAGTTTTCAGATCTGATTTTACCCCAGATCGGACGCAGAGGTAAGATCTGATTTTCGGACTCTCCAGATCTCATTTTCTTGTCGGTGGTCCTCTGTGTCTGTATCTGATTCAATTAATTATCTTCACATGATAGTTATCTTCACATGAACTTTGATGTGTCAGGTAAGAAAGGGAAATCTAGTTTGGCATGGGAGGTGAGGTTTAATGTGGCTATTGGTATTGTCAGGTTGTAGCAATTGGCAATGTTTACTCTACTGGATATTTTGTTCACTTTCCTTGATTCTGCATGTATTAGCTGATTCTGTTTGGTAAAGATGGTGCCAGATGAAATTAATCATTTCCCCTTTTTGATCTTTACAGTTGCCTCATTGAATGGAGAGAGGTATCCTTGTCTTACTAAGTTACTTTATTGTTGTTGTTGTTCCTTACCTTTTGCTTTCCGTTTTATGCTTCCACAAATTGTGTTTTGGTGTTTGAGTTGTGTTGATTAAAAGATCTTAGAGCATACTAGTATGCAGAGTTCAAATTCTTGATTTCACCTCTTGGTTGAATTTATGTTCCTAGCATTTACAGGGTCATCTTGTATGTAGAGTTGATCTACATGATACTCCATAATCAATGTAATTACTCAACTGGTAATCGATTCCGAGAACCCCCAAGGATTACTACAAATGTATGCGGCAACATGGAGTATGAAGGCAATGTCAGTAACTTGTCAGATCAATTAAGCAGAAAAGCTTTGGTAAGTTTTCTTTCCACATTAATGAAAATTTTATTTTGAGCATCCATATGTGGATAATTTTTCTTACTCTTACTGGCTATTTTTCTGAGTTGTTGCCTTGTATGTTTGTGGGTATGGATCAAACAGTTTGTTACTTCAGCAATGGTCTAGTTGAGAATTGAGATGGTGTATCTAAATTTAACTGTGTTTCGGCCGCCTTGAGTGCCCGACCCTTAAATCTCCGTCCTATATTTTGAAATACTAGCATGTTAAATGCTCCAGTGATGTAGTCATTTATAATCATATTGATGCTAAACTAAACTTCTTGTATATGCAAGACTGATTTCACGTGCCTGTCAAAATTTGGAGCCCAAACCATGAGGATGGATTCCTGAGAAGTTATTATAATTAGTGTCATTATGATATGCTCAAGTCTGCTAGTAAAAGAATTTGTGTGGCTGGGAGCATGAGTTTGTCTGTCTTGATATTTTTTACCAATCAGTTTGCATCTATGAGCCTACTTAATGTTGGGAATAAGATAGGTCTTGTTGAAAAAATTATCTCAATGTTCGTTGTTTTAATTTAAAGTACATAAAAGGTTTACAACTTTCACATTGTAACTGATGATGCCAAACAATGTTTCTCGGATTCTCATTCTTCAAAAGTGTGTTAAATTGTATGGATTTTAAGTTTTCGATTTTCATGTGATGATTACCCGAATTCATTGTTGGCCTTAGGTTTCGCATGGGTGTCTTTTAATTATCATATATTGCATGTATAGTTGCTTGTACATAATTTTGATTTTGAATATATATGATGTGGCTAACTGCATGCAATTTATTGTAGATAAGGGTTTCTGGTCTGACCAAAACAATCTCTTAGAATCTGTAGTCAACGAGGAAGATTCTTCAAACAAAAATGACAGCAGGAATGGCTGCTTGGCTGTTGTGCCATGGGTGTCCCAATAGTTTCCTACTGCTGCTGACTTTGATTCGTCTGTAACAGAGGTCTCAGAGCCAATGGATATAGAAGAGGATGGCCCCTCTGAAGAGCAAGCACTGAAGACTGGTGGTGGATTGGGGGAGGTAGATGCATTACAGCGGTGGCAGCAACAGCAGCAGCACTAAGTCCTCAGCTACCTCAGAACACAGCTACACCTGTCATGTGGTCTTAGTGATAGTGTTTACATAATGCTTCAGTGGCTTTTTGCCTAGGTTTTTGGCGGGAGAGCAGAAGCTGTTTCTGAAGAGAAACATCAATTGAAGGGTTATTTGTTACGAAATTTGTAGTGCCAAATGAATATCGGTTTTTGGGGGAGATTTTCTTGTACAGGAGTGTAGCTATGTTTCTCATGTTTTTGCAGAGTTGGTTAGTTTCATCCTTTGTGTGCTTTCTTTCACCATCCTGTTAATATTAGTATAATTTGCTTCGATTCTATGAATTTTTAGAATGATTTACAACTTGGCTAGGAAATTGCACAAATTGGGCAACGTAGTTGTCACATTTTTCCGCATGTCCACTGCAACTAGTTCATAGTTTCCACGTAGTTCTACTGCAGAGCTAGCAGCGGTGATTAAAAGTTTGAAACAGAGACCATTGTTGCTTGTCAAATCTCAGTTGCTTTGAAGGAGAATAAAAACAAATGAGTAAGGTCCTAAAACATGTGAATGTTCGAGTTCAACGAATGAGCAGCCATTGCGTAGCAACTATAATATGGAATCATATTTTCTTGAACAGGATATGCTTCTTAGAGTCTGGTTGGTACCTTGAAATTTTGGCTGGAAAATCATTTTTCAGTTAAAAAAAAAAAAAGTAAAGGAAATTACCATGACTGCTTAAGCTTTTCTGAGCTAACAAAGACACCCTTAAAAGCTCAGGCAGCTTTTGGTTGAAACAAGCATATGCAATGACTTGAACAATGCGTTGTCAGCTCCACTGGTAAACAACTGAAGACTAGTTATTCCATTCCACACTGCACGCCTATTTCTCTAGAATTATGGGTAAGCAACTATCTTGACAGTCTCGGACGGGATTAACAGGGTATTAAATATAGGGATTTAGGTCGAGTTTTTCCATATGTTAATCTGATCGCATTCTATGGGCTCCAAACCACCAAAATGAACTTGCTACATTCTACTGATAAAGCTAAAGGCTAGGTGTTTCGTATTCACACACTTGACTATCATTACTAAAGATGTTACAATTAGAAGAATACTTTTGCACATGAGATCAATGTAAATCCACACTGTAGTGACTGAGAATAAAAAAAAATCAAGAGTCAATTCTATCATAAAAATTGCAAACAGATCAAAACAACAGATCGGAGCAGGATCAAAATGAAAAAAGGAATGAACAGAGAAATACACCCCAACACAATAGGCTGCAGGTTGCTAGCTACAAATGCAAAAGCTCTAAATATATAAATGGTGAGAGAAGTGCAATCTCCATTTGCAGTATATGAAATATGAGTAGTGTTGGTGGTATCTTCTCATTGTTTTTCTTTTTAGCAGGTACTATTCTACTCTGTGAAGGGGAATAACGCAGGAGAAAGAGATGCTACATCGCAGGAACTTCCAATACAATCCGAAGACGGAATTCGTACTTGTATGTCCTCTTATCTCCTTAAGACCCACCAAAGTAATCCTCTACAACGGTTTCCTAATTGTGGGACTGAGCTCCAGGTGCTATAGGATCCGCCAGTTGGTGCAGGGCCAAAAACATAACACACTTCAGCTTCAGTCTCCTGTTACATAGTTCTTCTCAGCATAATATCTCTTTTCACTCATTGTCTTCTTTGCATTGCGTTTCTGCATCCAAGATGGTGTAACATTAAGATGAAAAATATGTTCATGAACATATCATGCAAAAAGGAAAATATGTCAGAATGACTCGAAGACTAATCTTTTTTGGTTAAAATCAGTCCTTTTAATTTGTCACGAGTTAAAGCCCTTTAGTTCCCGATTCATTGCTAAAGGAGCCAAAACATCACAGTTTCACAAAGCAAATTAAACCCAGAATAACTCACTCCCCCTGGTTTTTTAGACACTTCAAAGCACCCTTTAATTCTTCATAATCTGTGTAGTTAAAACAACGTTATAACGCCAATATAACGTGGGTGAGCCGTTACATTATGACATTATCATGTTATGGTATCACAACTCCGATATAACGGTGTTAACTACATAGTTCATAATATCACTCTACCTATGGTTAAATGGCAGGAGGCATGCTCAAGAAAACACAAAAAACCTCATTTTTCTTCCTCTAATGAACTATCTCTGCTCTTCTACAAGCACAACCACATCATGACAGGAGGCCGGAAATGAGGGTAAAGTCATCATTTTGTTGACCTGTTTTTTAGGAGCGGGTCTACGTGTTTGTCAAAAAACAAGGGATAAATATACTTCAAAATCTGTGTATACAATACGCTTATCCTAATCATGGCATCAAGTTTCATGATAAGGATAAGCATCCATTCTTATCCCCTTTATAATGAGAACCTCCACGTAAAACATACCCACAAACATACAAGGCAACAACTCAGAAAAATAGCCAGTAAGAGGAAGAAAAATTATCCACATATGGATGCTCAAAATAAAATTTTCATTAATGTGGAAAGAAAACTTACCAAAGCTTTTCTGCTTAATTGATCTGACAAGTTACTGACATTGCCTTCATACTCCATGTTGCCGCATACATTTGTAGTAATCCTTGGGGGTTCTCGGAATCGATTACCAGTTGAGTAATTACATTGATTATGGAGTATCATGTAGATCAACTCTACATACAAGATGACCCTGTAAATGCTAGGAACAGAAATTCAACCAAGAGGTGAAATCAAGAATTTGAACTCTGCATACTAGTATGCTCTAAGATCTTTTAATCAACACAACTCAAACACCAAAACACAATTTGTGGAAGCATAAAACGGAAAGCAAAAGGTAAGGAACAACAACAACAATAAAGTAACTTAGTAAGACAAGGATACCTCTCTCCATTCAATGAGGCAACTGTAAAGATCAAAAAGGGGAAATGATTAATTTCATCTGGCACCATCTTTACCAAATAGAATCAGCTAATACATGCAGAATCAAGGAAAGTGAACAAAATATCCAGTAGAGTAAACATTGCCAATTGCTACAACCTGACAATACCAATAGCCACATTAAACCTCACCTCCCATGCCAAACTAGATTTCCCTTTCTTACCTGACACATCAAAGTTCATGTGAAGATAACTATCATGTGAAGATAATTAATTGAATCAGATACAGACACAGAGGACCACCGACAAGAAAATGAGATCTGGAGAGTCCGAAAATCAGATCTTACCTCTGCGTCCGATCTGGGGTAAAATCAGATCTGAAAACTGAAATTAAAAAAAAAAAAAAAAAAAAAAAAATTGAAACTCTTACCTCTGCGTCCGAGCGATGAAAACCAGATCATGTCAATGGTCTCCTTATCAACCTCGATCAGATCAGTCTTGATGGCGGACTCCTCAGGCACGAAGTCCATGCGACGCTCCCTCTCCTCTTCTTGCAGTTTCAGTGAGATCCCACGCACTGGGACTCTCTGGATCCTCTTCATGAGATGCGTGGAGAACCCAGCGATCTTGTTTCGGAGTCTTTTCGATGGGATGATTGCTCTTCTCTGTCGAATGAAAATGGAGAGAAAGCTCCCCATTCCCTCCTTCTTCTCCCCCAAATTTTCGATTTCCCCCTCTTTTTTTTTTTTTTTTTTTTTTGCCACATCACCTCCTGCACATGCGCCCCACCCTCCCTCGCCCAAAACCTCGACATCTAGAATTGCTCTTAGAATAATTAAATTGAAAATTTCAATAGCACTTGCTGGTGCAAATTTTTATTTTATTTTATTGTGACTTGACAACTCTATTAGTTGATTTAACGTTATTTTTCGGTGATCCATTACGAGGATACTGAAGAGCTCTTCTAATAATCCTCCCATCTTTTTATAACTTTCCACATTCAAAAATTTTGATAGGAACTTTTTTTTTTCCAACTGTTTGAAACACTCTTCCACGGTGTCTGCCTCAGAATCTATCAGATTACCACTCTCTCTTCTTCCATGTTAATTGAAACACAAAACCTCCAGCAACCATTGCCAACTTCACCAAACTTGTTAAAAAAAAAACACTCAATCTTTCGATTCTTCAACATAGTCTTCTGATCAAATTTTCAATTTTCCAGTCTCTCAACTTATAGTGGGGCTCGAGGGGTTTCTTAAGTGTTAACTGAAATTTGAGTGTGGCTGGCAATGGAGGAATCCACGAGAGGGATTGGTTAAGAAAACAGGTGGGGAGATGAATAGGTATTTGGTGAGGATTGAAGGTTCAATTGATACACAAGCCTGGGGCTTTGAACAAGAAAGAGACGAAAAGTAGAAGGAAGGAGGAACAACCAATGAGAGTGAGAAGAGAAGATCAAAATAAATACTGATTTCTTGTCGAGTATGATAGATTTTCCGAGAAAAAAGTCTTCTTTGTACGTTTTATTTCTAGCCTTGTGTGCATAACCAAACCTTAACCTTATGGTTATGCTGAATTTCACATCCACATATTTTACCTAACTTATTAATAAAAAATAGAGGCAATATTTGCAAAATGGGTATTTTGACCAAAAACAATACCTGTAAAATTATCATTAATTTCACGGTACTCGTTAGGGAAGATAATCTACAAAACATAAATTGAAAGAATATCTTGTCCAAATATTCAACCTTGAGAAGTAATATTGATAAAACATTGAAAACTTGAATTAGAATGAGCTGGGATCACCTTTTACAAATGCCACAAGTAGGAGAAAATTTTGATTAGGGATCATTAATAAGAACTTGTCGGACGCTTGGAGAAATTTATTGTTCAACAAGCTTAACTAGTTCATCGTAAAAACCCAAACTTGTCATTTTAGCTAATATAAAACTTCATTCAATGCTATGTTAATGTTATCCCTTACTTGTATCTATTCCAAGAAAATAGGCATATTCTAATAATTACATCTCTAGTATTCTTACAACTGCATGTGTAAAATGCGTGACCAACACTCTACACTCATGGCCTAGTAATGCAACATGTATACGCTTGTAATACCTATTGTAAAATGAAAACACAAATGCAACTAACCATCCTAATGCAAGTATATTTTTTATTCTAACATTTCATTTACTAATGTTTTATGACTTGCCACCAACATTTCCCATAAGCATGTTGTGTTGTTTGAAGCATGCGTTGAAATAGAGTCTATGTAGCACAAACATTGACTCCATTTGTTCAAGGCCAACAAATGCAACTAACCATCCTAATGCTAAGTCTAATTAGCATTTCGAAAGTTGTATCAATATTGTAGAGAGATGATATCCTTGTGAGAAATAACATGTTATGTGTATTCAGGCCATTGTATTTCTTCCAACCATTGACCTATACACGTGGTAGCTAGACTTTTGTAAGACAATAACTCTTGATGTCAAGCCTATGAGGAACATCCGCACCTTTTCCTTATTATAATGTGTCTCTCTCGTTCACCTTGGGGTGTGTTTGGTTGCATGGAGTTCAATTCCATGTAATCCGTGGGGACCACATATTTCTAAAGCTAACTTGATCAAACTATAGGAGACAATCTATCACTAAGTCTAGATTCTTGATCAATGGTTGGGGTTGAACTCCGGCGAACATAGACATCCAATTAATTTTTTTTTTTTTCGGATGGGCCAAGTTAGTTTTTTTGCTCATCTTCCATTTCAACTATTGGTGCACCTCATATGAAATAAGTTTTCAATAGTATATAAAACTAAAATGATATGGTGCAAGCGAGAATCACAATGAATAAATAAAATCCAGAATTTTTAACCAATGTATCGTTAACATACAAGTGTAAGCCAATGGCATGACAGCTCAATTATTAGAGCTTGGCGGATGGTATCACTAGGTCATAGGTTCGAACCCAACCGGCGGCATGTTTATCAGTTTATGGTGTGTTGACCAATTCTGGTCTTTGATAGGTTATGGGATCCTGAAAACCCACATTCCAAAAAAAACATACAAGTGTAAGTGAAAATTAGGGTTGGAGACTGTCAGATTGGGTCGTGTATTCAGTTGTCTATGTTGTAGTGGAGAAGTGAATGAGAAAATGAGGAGGGAAAAAAAGAGTTTTGAATATAAAAATTAGAAATTGGGACATTAGTGACAAAAACTGATATAAGATCCACTTGGTTATGAAAACTATATTATTTGAGCTCCGATTGAGCTAAAATTTTGAGAAAAATTAAAGATTCATACCGGAAACAATGTGTAAAAGTTTGGGCCTGTGTTGATATGCGCCTCGAGATATTATATTTTACAAATAAGATAAATTTAATTTTTTGAAATCTGAATTCCCTAGAAATAATGTTCTGGTACAATTAGAGAAGTCAACATTGAAGGAAGATTTAGACATGGCCATTCCACAAGATCTGTTTTTCCAACAGCATCAAATCAGAACATCCAGATTGCTACTCAACAGGCATTGCATCTCTCATTGATTTTTCATTCATGAAGATAATCTCAGTTACTATATGTACAATACTACAGATCAACATCAAAATAATGCTACAACATACAAAAGGAATGCACCATAAGAACTTCCCCCCAAAAAAGTGAAATGAATAGGATTTTGGAAACAAAAAATTGGTTAGAGAGAAACTCTGGATGAAAATTCAGAATTTTTCCTGCCAGCTTAACTTCACCGTAAAGCTGGAATAGAAATCTTTGAACCCTTCAATGTATCAACACAGAAATCTTTGAGCTCATCGATGTATCTGATGTCGAGACACGTCCTTCTGCCATGGATGAACCATCTACATGCACTTCTAACACAATCTATTGTCTTTGGGCTTTCACTGTGCAAGCTTATATAGCTGATAACAAATCTGAGCAGCAACCCAAGTAGGAGCATTTGTTGTTATTGTGATTATGGACATTCACACTATATAAAGTCTACTTATCACATTAGAGGGAGGTAGGCGCCACCATGCCCTTTCCTCAGCACCAAGGGCCCAGCAGTGTCAGGAACCCTATCCAACTCCTTCATGCATGCTTCAACCATATCTCCAAATCCAGTTGCTACATTAGCTAATTGCAAGCGCAGTCTCAGATCTCTCGTCCTCTTCAACAAGCACCTAAATGACCTAGCAAGGTGCTTTAACCATTCAGCAGGTGACAACCACATGGAGAAGTTTGAGTGGTCTACTCGAGCTGCTACTTCGGCCCTATAAAACTTTGCAATATCCGCGAGCATTGAAGGCTGGAGTGGAAGCACTGAAACAAATTCAGCCACAAACTCTTCAGTGAGTTCTGGCTTGAACATCTGATTCCACAATACCAAAGCCCACTCGCTTGGTTGGTTGAGATTATATGCCTCTGCAACAATTAGTGCCTCAAGGAAACGGGATTGCTCAACAAGGGCCCTGCGTGCGTTGGTCATTGATAAGTTGAGCCAGTCAAAGTCAGGCATGCGAATCTGTAGGGAGAGGAGAGATGCCTGGGCACAGGCATAACGTGTCTTGTTGCCAGCATCAATGGTAGAGTGAACTTCAGCAGCCTTGATGAAATAGCACATCGACTCCAGGAGGTCTTCACTTTGGTCTCTGTCATAACGGAGGAACCATTGCTGTATGGATTGCATGGCTCGTGACTCGAGCAGAGCTGCTGTTTCATGTTTCATGTCAAAGTGATTGTAAACCTGAACAGAGAAAAGAAGGATTTATGGTTGGTTATATTCATCATATTTTGATGCTGTAACTAATCTGAACTTTTTGACTTCACATACAAATACTCGGAATAATTTTCAAAAATATGCTGGTTTATTCATCGCATTGACTAGAGCAAATAAGAAATAAGCCATGTAAAACATCTCCTAGCATGCTAATAAGAGAATAGGACGAAGTCTTGAATTGGCACTGAGCATGCACAACTCTTCTGAAGATTTATCCAAAGCAATCAACCATGAAAAACATGATTTGGAGAACCACCATCAGTAATAATAACCAAATGTGGCTATACCATAAATGCATCAAATAAACTTCTATGTCCATACCATATATAATAGCAACTACTATTGGGTGTGCTTTGTACATGTCCTTTTAATT
Source organism: Berberis vulgaris (assembly GCA_963556465.1). Taxonomy (NCBI): domain Eukaryota; kingdom Viridiplantae; phylum Streptophyta; class Magnoliopsida; order Ranunculales; family Berberidaceae; genus Berberis; species Berberis vulgaris. Next base: position 72,552,042 of record OY747124.1, on the reverse strand, counting down.
AGTGGCATCGTATGTTTTAATACAGTAGGACAAAGTGCCTTGAGTTCACAGATTAAAATAGTCGTATATGATTTGTTAATATTCAGCAATAGCTTTGCTAACATAACAAATTTTATCATTATCCAAAAAGAGAAAAAAATTGGAAATAGATAGCATAATATTATATGTGCTAAAGCAATGACTGGTTAAAATAAGGCAGTGGGAAAGAAAAATGGTAGAATATGAAACGCCAGTTGTGATTTAACAAAAAAGATTTCGTTTGGATATACAGGGTAAAATAGAACAACCAATCAGAGCATGCTGGTTTTATAGATAGCAAAGTCAATGTAAATAAGCCACAGGCACAATAAACATGACAATTAATAAACATGACAATTAAAATACTAATGTAATGAAAACATGTGGTAGAGTGCAAGCCTATAGGAGAGCATATACAAACCATAGCGAATGCGTCAAGATCAGAAGGATTAAAATGCTTCAGTGATGTAAGAACTGCCATTCGAAATCCTCGGACAGTCTCAGCTGTGCCTGTGGCTGTATCTGCAGCAGAATATTTCTGGAGGAGGAGCTCCAATTGACCATTTTCTATAAGAATGCCGAGAATAAAATTCAAGGCATGGAAGTTGCTCACTCCAATAACCAGGCGCGCCAAACATGAAAAATCTCCTTCTGACACATAAGATTCTACCCTGGTTGCAGCAAGAGCTACAAGAACATCTACTCCATCAAGACAAGCTGAGGACTTGTAGAAGTGATGAGACAAAATCAGAAGCTCAACCTGACATCATTTGTTAAAAATTGTAAGAGAAGGCAATACTTGTATAAAAGAGTATGCTTACAATCAGGGCTGGCCCTAACATATTGGATGCTCTAGGCGAACATCGAAAATGGTGGCCCCTTTTGAACGACCTAATTTTTTAATAATATAAATAAATGTTTAATTACAAAATTGTTGATAAATTTTTTTTTTTGTTTATGTTCTTCAATTTATAGCATATGTATTAACTTGAAAACCACGTCAACTAAATTTTTACCAAAATGGAGTAATATAGGGAATCATACGGGAATTTTTGGGTTTGAATAGATTTTGTGTTAATTTGGGCTCCATTTGAATTGGGCTTTGTTTTAGAATGGATGGGCTTAGAGTTGAAATGTGGTTTTAAGTTTGAATTTGACTGTTGGATTTTTCCCATTAAAAGCGGGATTAATGGAAATGGAGAGATTTGGTTTGGAAATCCTTTTTCTTTTTTTCACCAGTCCATTGTTTTTGCCATATTTTTGGTGGCCCGGAGCTGTGGTGCCCTAGGCTCAGGCCTATGAAAAGGGTTGGGCCTGCTTACAACCAACACAAGGAAAATGTATATTTTGAGACACCCCCACACCCCAAAAAAAAAAAAAAAAAAAAGTCATACACAACAATAAATTCTTATTGTCACAACTATACACATCTAAACTTGTCGTACTAGAGGGAAAAAAAAAAACAATTGGAACCCTCTCTGAAAGAAGCAGAATGTCGCCTCATGCATTACCACTCTCCACCTCAACAAACCCACACTGACAGGGTGTAATTTCACTCATCTTTCCTTTTCAGCAGACAAATATATTTTGATCCTTGGAAATTAAATGTTCGAAAAATAGAAGAAAGCTTCAAAATTATAGCATGACAGATCCATTTATTTTCTCTCTCCTGTTAGTATTTACTCCCAGTTGAGTAGTTTTGGATCAATCACAAGACATTTAACCTAGATATCTTGACATGTTTTGTGATAAATGTTGATGCAGGGAACAAGAGAAGAATCAGGTATAATGGGATACATAATTCTTTACAACCCTTAGGAAATGTTACTGCCATCCACTAATATACTTGAGTAGGCAGGCCTGAATCTAGCAAAAGAGTTCTCTCTCTCTTCAATTCTTCTTCTATCTGACCTTCCAGTTTTTTGACATGCCCTGCATCATCAATTTCTCTCTGTCTCTTTCTTGTTCACATTCTTGCTCAACCTAATAATCTTAACTAAAAAGTAAAGACCTTTCCCTAAAGGTCAGATATTTAGACCTTGTGTCAGCCAAGAACCCAATCAGGAGGAGACCAGGAACAAGTCGAATAACATGTTGACATAATCACCTGTGACACGTGATATCATTTCCAATGGCCAAAGATCCAATGTGAGGAGATCGAATCTCAATTTTTTTTAATATAAATAAATCCCCAGCTTAACTCCGCGCGTTGCAACGGCCAGTCCCAAGGAGGGTTGGTGTTAGGCCCGTGATAGCCAGCTGTAAAAAAAAGGCGTCACATCCCTTTTCATGAATTTTGGTTAAAAAAGATTAATTCAGAAAGTTAGGGCGTCCCCCGTTGTAAGCAACGCGCTGCACTTACGCTCGGATGTAGTGACAAATGAGCAAGGAGGAATGTAAACAAATGAGCAAGGAGCAAGGCACGCTGCAGCAACCCCTGGCTGTAGTGTTAAATACGCAAAGGTTCTCGCACCATTCTGAACTGGGGTGGGTAAAGAAGCTAGTTCAGGCTAGAGCTAGAATGATTATATTAGCCTCTTGAAATGTAGGAACCTTGACGGGTAAGTCAATAGAACTAGTGAACATCCTGCGCAGGAGGAAGGAAAACATAGCTTGTCTCCAAGAGACAAAATGGAAGGGAACCAAGGCTAAAGATATAGGATGGTTTGAATTTTTCTATTATGAAATAAATGAAACAAGGAATGACGTGGGAATAGTGGTAGATAAATTTTTTAAGGATGTGGTATTTGACATCACAAAGTTCGGAGATAAAATCATAAGTATTAAATTAGATTTAGAACTAGAGATAGTGCATGTTATTAGCGTTTATGCACCTCAAGTGAGTTTAGACGAGGAGACTAAGAAGGGATTTTATGACTCTTTAGAGGAGTTAGTTCATGGTTCCGCTCTTCCGATAGGGTTTTATAGGTGGGGATTTGAATAGCTATGTCAGTAAGGATAGAGTTGGGTGTATGAGAGGGTTCATAAAGGTCGAGGCTTTGGGGATCGAAATACTATGGGGATTTCTATTATAGATTTTGCTTTAGATAAGGATTTTCGGATCGTAAATACTTTTAATAAGAAGAGGGAAGATCACTAGGTGAACTTTGCGAATTGGCATAATATAAGTCAAGTTGATTATTTTCTTGTTAATCTTCGATTTTTGTCTTAAGAGTAGGGTTTGTATTGCTAAAGGACATGTTAGATCGGGAATTAAGTCGTGTAGACCTTACAGGGAGATGTGTGACACAAATTTTGAAGAAATTTTTTTTTTGGTGGCAAGTCAGTTATAGAGGGTTGGGAGAATATAGAACAAAAGGATATGATTAGTAGCGTAAATCTTTTTGAACATTTGGCAAACCGAATAAAAAGAGCGAATGAAGAGTTAGGAGAGGCCAAATGAGGAGGTAGATATAATGAGACATGGTGGTGGAACATTGATGTGCAACAAGCCATTACGGAAAATAAAGATGTGTTAAGGAGTAGCAAAGAGATAGATGCCTAGAGTCCTATAAGCTCTATAAGCAAGCTAAGAGGTTGAGGAGTAAAGCAATAGAGAAAGCTAAAAAGAGCATATGAAGATCTATATAATAGACAAGCTACAAAAAAAGGGGAAAATGATATCTTCAAGATAGCTACAGGGAGAAAACAAAAACTAGGGTTTTGATTCATGTTAAGAATGTTAAGCATGAGGATGGAAGAGTTTTAATGTGGGATAAAACTATTTTTGATAGATGGAGGGATTACTTTTGGAACCTACTCAATAGGACACTTGTATGAGTTAAACTTGGAGGGGTATGCTTCACATGAAGGGAGGCATTGCGTGTTCCATCGCAGAGTTAGTGCCAATGAAGTAGAAGAAGCTTTGAAAAGAATGAAGACAGGGAAGGCAGTTGGACTGGATGATATACCAATTGAAGCGTGCAAATGTTTGGGATAAGTTGGGATTTAACTATGCTCTTGAATAGGATTTTGGAAACTAGAAAAATGTCAGATTCGTGGAGGCACAACATTCTGATACCAATTTATAAGAACAAGGGGGATATTTAGAACTGCTCGAACTATAGAGGGATAAAGCTTATGAGTCATACAATGAAACTTTGGGAGAGGGTCATCAAGTGAAGACTTAGGAGTTTAACCACTATTTCGGATAATCGATTTGGATTTATACCGGGTAGGTCTACTATGAAGGTCATCTTCTTACTTGGGCAAATTATAGAAAAATATCAAGAGAAACGTAAGAGTTTGCAAATGGTTTATATTGATTTGGAGAAAGCCTACGACAAAATTCCCAGAGAGTTAATTTGGTGGGTGTTTGGAAGGATGAAAGTGTTTCAATGTTATGTCGATATAATTAAGGATATATATGAACTGTAATAAGTGTTCGCTCAGTAGGCAGGATGTCCAGTGAATTCCCAATATCAGTAGGACTACATCAAAGGTCGGCCTTAAGTCCATACCTATTTGTTTTGGTCATGGATGAGTTAACGAGACATCTTCAAGAAGATGTACTTTAGTGCATGTTGTTTGTAGATGATATTGTCTTAATTGATGAGACTAGTGAAGGTTTAGGTCGAAAATTCGATAGATGGCTTGAGGCATCAAAGAGTAAGGACTTTAAAATTAGTCGCTCGACGACAGAATATCTAGCTTGCAACTTTGTTTGTGAATCACGAGGGAGTAATTCAATTGAGATCGAAGGCGTAGAGGTTTCCGAGTGTGAGGCTTTTTGAAATCTAAGATCTATAATTCAAAAGAATTGGGCTATTGGAGAAAATGTAGATCATAAGATTAAGGTTGGCTGGACGAAATGGAGAATGACGTCAGGATTATTATGCGATAGAAGAATGCCTACAAGGTTAAAAGGGAAGACAATTGTTCGACTAGCCATGCTCTACAGTTCAAAATGTTGAGCTATTACAGTACAACATACGTATAGGATGGTGATAGCATTAATGCGTATGTTAAGATGGATTTAAGGTAAAACCCGTAAGGATAAAATTAGGAATGCAAGAATTAGGAGATACTTAGGTGCAGCGGCCATAAAGAAAAAAAATTAGAGAAAGGCGTTTAACGTGATTTGGTCACGTGCGGAAGTGACCAAGCACGACGCCAATTATAAAATGTTTAGATTGGAAAGTTAGTGGATGGTGTAGATGGAGGGGATGACTGTTGAAAACTTGGATGAAGTCGATAAAAGAAGACATCCTTGAGCTTGGATTTGGCAAGGATATGTGGGAAGACCGCATTGCATGGAGAACCAAAATATGAGTAGCTGACCCCGAGAGTATCGGGAATGAGCTTTGATGACGAAATAAAACTCCAGCTTCTATGTCTACTAAGTTTTTAGTGTTTTACCATGAAAATGCACTTGTAAATCAGAAACAGTTTCGTGAAATGTGTTCTAGTAATTGAGAATAGATCAATGCAAATGGATGTCCATTGAGGCGCAAGTGGGATAATATTTGTTGGAGATTCTTGTTCTAAAAGATTAAAATTAAGATCAATATAGATCTCCTTTGAGATACTATATAAAAGGTCCAATAGTATAAATCCTAGAACGAATCAAACAAATTTAGTGGTGCTAAAACAAATGGAAGGGAACAGGTATCTATCATTTTCATAAGAAACTTGGAAAGATCCGATACCTCACAAGCACGTGGTATTTCTTGTCCAGTAATCACTAAACGCATCAATGCATGGCCAATTTCTGGCTCTGAAGGACAGAGTTCTGCCCATTTCAAGAAGTCAGAAATCCTCCACAGAAGTGGAGCAGGTCCTTCCTCCTTCTGAGAATCCATATATCCTCCACGATGTGCAGCCAATAGACCCTGGCAATGCACAGAATAATCAGATGGCCAGGAAATCATTTTGTACAGTTAAAGTGTAAGAAATAGAAAGAAGGTAACCTTCAGAAATGACTCAGCAAGAATTTGAGCAATGCTTGCTGGAGGCATGGAATGAGTTCTCACTAGTAGCTTGGCTTCCTCTAGTGAATCCTGCGCTTTAAGAGAGAGCAGCTGTAGCAAATCCAGTGGTCGTTTTGCAAATGCTTCAGAAAATTGAAGACCCAAGACGTTTGCAGCTTTTACAACAGCTATTATTCTTTTGCACAATCCAAGTCCACCATCTTTTGTACATTTGGTTGCTAAATCTTCCAACACCTGCAATTGTGTAACAAGTATGATTTAATAATTAATACATTGAGCAAAATCTTTGTTTCGTACACAGCCAATAAAAGCTCCAAGTATTTTATTTTTTATATCCTTATAGTTTGTCATTTTTCTTTAATTAATGGAGAACCTTTTATTTCCTTATAGTTTGTTTCCTTATTGTCATTTTTTATTTTTCTTTAATTAATGGAGAACCTTTTTATAACCTTTTATTTTTATAATCTTTGTTTCCTTATAGTTTGTCATTTTCCATAGAGGACAAAATTAGAGAAAGACGTTTAAGTTGGTTTGGTCATGTGCGGCGGAGACCAAGTACGGCGCCAATTAGAAAATGTTTAGATTGGCAAGTTAATGGAGGGTGTAGACGGAGGGGACGACCGTTGAAAACTTGGATGAAGACGGTGAATGAAGATATCATTGAGCTTGGATTAGACGAGGAAATGTGGGAAGATCGCATTGCTTGGAGAACCAAAATCCATGTAGCCGACCCCGAAAATCTCGGGAATGGGCTTTGATGATGATGATGATGATGAATGGAGAACCTTTTATAGTTTCATAGTTGAAGAACTGCTTTCCATCTTGTTGCTTTCGCTATTTAGAAAAACTATAAGGGGACCTTATATCAGTTGTGTGGTGCATGCATGCCTTTAATAATTCATAGATGTTAATGATTAAGTCAAGACTTCCATCTTAATTCTTAAAGAGAATATGTAGAAATGTCAAATTTCGAATCATCAAAACTTGGTGTCAGTTAAACATTAAACACATGAAGAGCATCACATGAACTAAACATTGAAGTGGGTTGGAAGAGACCTGCAGAGGATGGTTGTCAATAATTATGCTGTATGATTTGATAACTGAAAGGACTTCTTCGTCAGGTGAATATACAGACACTTCACTGCTACTAGGAGTTGAAATAGCTGCAAGCTTCAATGCAGCATCAATGAGCAAAAATTCAGAAGGCACATGCGCTGGGGAAAGCTTTTGCTGAAGCTGTTGTGCAGCTGTCACCTGACCAAACTCCAAAAGAGAAAGAACAGCTCTTTCCAACTCTTCAGGTCCAACTCTTTCCTCCCACCTAGACAGAGATACGTCTAGTTTTACACTCTCCTCTTGCTGTGGCAAGCTTTTGAATAAATCAAGGCTATTTTTAATATTCATAGGAGACGCGGAACCATCATCAGAATCAATGTTTTTCTCAATAGCATCAAGAAGCGGCCTTCTTGATGTTAGATAGCTTTTGGCCCTGCGCTTTGTCTTGGTACTGCCACCTGTCATAGCTGTAGCATCCAGTGCTTGTATACTTCTAGGTTGCATCAGGCTACTTTCCCTAGTATCATTTTTCTCCAAAACTCTGTTCCTTGTCACGTTTAGATGATTATCCATCTTTGTGACAATGCTTGCAGTCCGGTCTATAATACTGGAGTTATTTCCACTCACTAGATTATGGCCCAAAGTAGATAGAGTAAATTCTCCTTCATTTTTAAACTGAGCTTCTGATTCTACTGCCAAGAGCCATACTCTGGTTTCAATTTCTCGCAACAGGTGCAACGGATAAACTCTGAAAAAAGTTATTTATAATTAAATAGTTGAACACTAGATATTGAAATAGATAAGAGAAATCACTTACGGATTTGACTGGGTCATGGTTCCACTTAACCATTGAAGGGCCAGTAGCAGCATTTCATGTAGTTCCCTCGCTGGAACATCTCCTTCCACAGCTTCTGCATGATTGAGGAAAAATGATCCTGCCTGCAGGTGAAGCAATAGCTAATTATTTATTCTTAATAAAAGGTTCAAATTTAGTTATAAGGGAAGGTTAAAAACAAGAGCAGCCACAAGGAACAAAATAAGGCTGTCATAGCCACCCCCCCCCCCCAAAAAAAAAAAAAAAAAAAAGGCTGTCAAATTAAAGAGTTCCAATTTACATAGAAAGAGTCAAACATGAGCCCATCATACATTGGGCTAGGAGATGCTCAATGCCATGCAATGCTCGAGATTTCCATAAGCAAAGGCTAATTATCGTAGTATGGGTATTTCTATATTAAAAAGTAGCAGAAGCCCACATTTATTATGAGAAAATACAACTAGAATGAGTAGAGGAACATTTTTCATTACTGAATTCGCATATGAATTCTAAGAGAATGAGCAGAACCTGTAATGCAGGGAATGAATATCTGAGGAATAATGTCTGACAGTGACTCCACAAGGCCGCTCTCTCTTCTGGGACATCCCACAGGTATTCCTTCCATTCAGCTACCATGGCTTCAGCCTGCAAGAAGTAGTAAGTCAAAGATGAAATTTGTCTAGATAAAGAAGTTTTTTTCACGATTTGATACTGTGATAGAAGTTACAGGAGCAATGCTTTAGAGGTTAGAAAGGAGAGTAATAAAATTTCTTACAATATTAGGGGCACACAGACATTGCACTATTACCACCACCAATAAGTTACTTATCCATAACAACTATCATATGTATTGTGATTGCCTATTGAAGTGAATTCTATTGAAATCACAAGTAACTAGCTTACAAGTTATAATGAAACGACAGGAGAAGATGACTGCTGGAATTTTCATTGCATAATCTCTGGTACAACATGGTATGCGACTTAAAGACTCATAATTTGCTTAGGTTGGTTCGATTATTACAGGAGAATACTTGAACAAAAAAACTCTGTGATGTTTGAGACTAGAAACTTAGGAACTAGTTCAAATACAAAACGAATGTCTTTAAAAGCAAGTGCAATATGCAGACCGTTTCTGATGTGTACACAATGTCATCTTATTGGTTTACTCAAAAGTGATTTTTTGAGCTGTGCTATCAAAAGGCGCGCCTAGGCATGATGCGAAACTTGACCACCTAGCTCAGCACAGCAATGCAATAGAGAAGCGATCACGGGCCTAGGCTATCGCCTAAAACTGCCTTATGTAAATATTGTTTTTATTTATTTAAATAAAACAAAAATAGGAATAATCCAAATGAGTCGTTCTGTCTTAGGACGGGGCATGACATACCTTCACGTAAGAGGAAGGTGTGGGTGTACAGGTCTAAGTCCTAGATGAGAAAGGCAATATTCGCTAACCACGTGATCTTGTCGGTGTAGGCTTCTGATGACCTCGTCTAATTTCTATATATATACAACTCTTGACTCATCATATCAACATCATTGAAAATTGAATTTGTTTGCATTTAGAATTTACAAATGACTTAGGCAACACCAAACAACAATCCTACTACGGGTGCTATATCCTTAATTAAGACTACTGGTATTACAGATACATATATGGTAGGAGAGTGGGGTGCGAAAGACAAGAATAAGAGGGGCTTGGTAGCTAACAAGCTTTGCAAAAAAGTTGTTGGGAGCTATGTTGTCAGGGACGAGGCAAGGCATTGAGGCGCCAAGGTTCGCCTCTAGAGCCTTGGCAAGGCGCTATTGCAGCGGAGCCTTTTTTATAGGGTAGATATTTTAGTGTAGTAACCTTTACCTTGATGAGAGTATGACTCTATGGTGCTCTAAGAAAAAATGAAGCACTTTAAAGTAAAGATAAAGCCTTGGTGGAGCCACGGCGGAGCCCCCAACAACATAGGTTGGACAGGATTACTCGGTTTATGGAGCAATCTGACATTGTGACCTAATGCAATTCTAGAGGTTATAAAGAGGTCGTGAAGGAAAGCAAAATGATGATGATGATGTTGATGATATTAATGTTGACGTTGAAAATGTAGTGATGGAAATCATGGAATAAAACTTTTTTTTTCTTTTTTCTTTTTGAGTTGCTTGAGATTTCAACTTGTGTTATGTTGTTAACTACTTATCTTTCATGAGATGTCTATGATGCTTTTAAATTGTATTATATATATATATAGATCTTGCTTGGTCTTTTTTGCCTAATTTTATATATATATATATATCGTGATGCTGATTATACTATGATATCTATATAATAAGGCAGGTAGGTTTTTGTTTGTTTTGGAGATAAAGATAGCCAAGGGCTAGGATTGAGAGTTCAAAAATTGTTAATGGTCAAGATTTGTACTCACATGATGGTATTGTTTGTGAACAAATTATACGTAAGAGGGTAAAAGAAAAGTAAAAAGTAAAATTTATGCGAAAAAAGATATGATTGACATGTGATAGAGAGAGAAAATGTTTATTTTAGATTCTCAAACTTAAATTACCATGACTTTTAATTTATCATCCGATTTCGATAAACTTGATATCGTTGAAATGCAATTTACAAAATCTTTCAAAATAAACTAATAATCAATACAAAACTTTGAAATTTTAAAATGATGTTTATTTCTAAGCGATTAAATTTGACCGAGTTTGACTAAAATGTTTATAAAATTTGACCGAGTTTAGCAAACATTGAAAACTTTTAGCTTACATGCTAAAAATGACTTTCACTGAAGATCTAATTTAACTGATTTAGATAAAATTGATAGAGTAATTTGGACACATAACTAATCATATAAGAAAAAATACATAACTAGTGTATTGATATGTTAAATTTGTCACATATATATATATATATATATATATATATATATATATATATATATATATATATATATATATATATATATATATAAATTAAGATTTACGGATAGATATAAAAAAAAATCTTAGATTACAGTAAGGCATGGCTGGAAAGCATGTAAACTACTATGTAACTCCAACTCAGTTCAAGGAAATGAATTCCATCATTGGAAGTGCTAGGGATTTTATTATTTTTTAGAGAGATGGATGAGAACAATGATTGGATCATTCCAACGGACCAAGAACTTGAAGAATGTGTACGCCAAGGTGATAATCTCATTTTAAGGCAAGTTAAGGAAGTAAGGGGTCGTGATTGATGATTTGGCTCCAAGAACATGAATCAAAACTAGGCAGAGGCAACAACCTAATACACATCCCACATTTAACCTTTTGATGAGCATGAAGAGATTTTGGGTACAGAGAATGAAAATGGAAGAGGGAACAACTTGTATAGAGATGATGAGGATGTTCTAATTGATGACTTAAGTTGGGAGAGAGTAATAATTAGAATGAATTTTGTCATACATTTCAATAAGGCTTATGCCTCACATGTTGAAACTTACGCCTTCGCGTTTTCCAGAAAAAAAAAGCCTTGCATCTCTCCAGAAAAACACCTTCTATCACACTTTCGCGTTTAAAAACCTTGCTCTGTTCATAGGAAACAATCTCTCCAATCTAGTAATGTGAAACCATATACTTGTTTCATCAAGCACAAAGTTTTGCAATGTCACAATATTTGTGTAGATGGAATGTGATTGTGGTTGAAGAATACTCATGATGAAATAAGAAAAACGATAAGGTGTGACTTGTAAGGCAATAGACTTTGTGGGTTGGTTGCAAGTGTTTATTTCATTCAAGTATCCTTTTAGTGGATTCCACTTTTCTTGGCATGTTCCGTGGTTTTACCTTGAAGGGTTTGCACATAAATATGTTTGAATCAATAACTCACCTTGAGTGTTCTTGAAAGTGATTCACATATTACTAATAATGACTTGCTAGTTCAATAAGAACAAAACAAACATGTTTTTGGAGTTTTACTTTTAGCGGTCAACTGTTTTTTTTTTTTTTTAATATGAACTTTATTATTCATCATGCATGTCAACTCAAACTTGATCAATATTTCCTTGATCTACAAACAAGATGAACGATTTTGACTAATTTGGTATTTGCTATGGTTTTTGGTTTAATTTTCTTCTTTTAGATTTTTTAACTTAGGACTTAGTAGAAGACTTGTACAAAAGCAACGAGGCTAGCCTCAGCCTCGTTGCCTCACACTCCATGACCAAACTTAAGCTTATGCCTCACATGTTCCTGATGAGGCTTACGCCTCACTTGATTGAGTATGCATACTGAGGCTTAAGCTCAATTAAGCCTCAATTTCAACATGTGTTCAATAAAAAAGAAAAAGAAAACGAAAACAAAGCTTCAATTCCACATGTATTTGTTTATGTTTTTACTACTTGTTGACTTTATGTTGAAGTTGTTTTTGAACATTAAAGATAGTGACGATGTATAATGTTTTTTGGTTATGACATGATATTGTGTGGCTTTTGTAGTAATCTAGTAGCAATGTCGCATTAGCTTGTGCCTTAATATATTATATCATATTTTTAAAGGCTTGACTGGACAACGCTCAATGTCTCATTAAAGTATTTCTTCTTTATTATGCTTGTAACATGTTTATTTTATTGAGTAGTTGACACATTTATAATGATTTTCATTTTTTTATTTTTTTAGCATTTTATCAATTGAATTTTAATAGAAAATTGAGACTCACGCCTCGCACCTCAAGAAAGTTAGCTGCCTCGGTACCCGGTTAAGCTTTTTTAAACCTTGAATGCATCATGAAACTTTTTGCATCATGGATGGCACCGTGTTGGAAAGTTATTCTTGTGTTTGCAGAATTCCAAATGTGCTATAAATGTTAATATCTTCCAACATTGGACCCTTGAAAATTCTTTAAGACAAAGTAAACCCTAGAATAATATGAAGAATTAGCATCAGCAACACAATACACGAGTTGTCAATGTATAAGTATGCATACCTGCTTTTCAGTAACACGGTTAACAGCAAATTTCCATGGTCCTCCACTGGCTTCTAGTTGTCTGGCCCAGTTTCGTGCTTGTTCCCAATGTCCATTTTTTTCTAGTGCCATAAGAAGTGAAGCATCATCTAGAGTTTCATCTCCAAGGTACAATTCATCATCTTTTCTCAATGAAGGTTCAGCTAAGTTAATTTTCCAGTAAAGTCTCCTAAAGCATGTTGCAGCAGATCCTCCATCGCAAAAATCAGTTGCAGCCAGGAGTTGTAGCAAGCACCTTTTCTCATATGCAGATGGGCATGTTGAAAGCAAAGCATCAGCAGCCCCAACAGCAGTTGAGCTTATCCATGAGGATCCGATCTGCCCGTCTCTCCCGATATTGGTCTTTACAAGTAGAGGTTCTTCCTTGATCCTGGCGGAAAAAGATGCCAGATGCGCAGATGCCTCGGACAATCGCATTTGCGAAAATGCCTGAAACCATTACTCAAAATAAGACAAACTGAAGCTCAACAGAAAAATAAAGAAAATGAAAGATTAAATCTCGGTAGCGTGATGATTCAAATAAAGAAAATACTGTTTTGTCACAAACCTGAAGAGCGCGGATAAAAGGCAAAAGAGAGCATGATGGAAGAAACATTTCAAAAGCTCTCAGCAAAGGAAGAAAAAGACGTTGCTCACAAAGAACTCCAACCATCTTTGAGAGAGAAACAAGGGCTTCATCAGGATCACTAAAAACTTTGACCTCTTCAAGATAATTTCTTGTTTCCTCTTTGACAATAAAGTCTTGAGCAACTGGAATTCCAACCAAGCCAGATGTAGAAACATTAGATGGAGTAGAGGTCAATTGTTTCCCTGTGGTGGGTTCTATCAGGCGCCTCCTTTTTGCATTTTTTCTGTTGTAACGAAATGACAAGATCCTACTCGGAGCTGTTAGTGAATTGGTAGCTTCAACAGCTGCTCCTACACTGTTAGCAATTTGGGAGGCAATGTCATTCACCTTGATGGACGACGTTTCCCTGTAAACAAATTCTAGGTTGTATCAAAAGCACAGGAAAGTCGGAAAGAAAAGAAAAGAACAGAAAAAAAATAAAATAAAATAAAATAAGAGAACTAAATACTGAACCATCTATACATGTGGGATAAGATTCAATATCAGGTGTTCTGATATTGTAAATCCAAATCCAAACAAATCAAATAATCAGTATCAGGCGTTTGGATTCGTAAATCCAGATACCTGAATAACCAACACGTTATAAGAAACTCAGATCTGCAGAGAAAGATCACTGCTAACCTTGCTGCTGTAATCTCAAGCCAAACTGTTAAGCATGACAGAGAAGTTACATCTGGAAAACATGATGCAATCATAGCCAAAAGAGACCAGCGCAAATCTTTTGCTTTTAACAGAAGGGCCTCTCCAGGATTTTTCTGTTTTTCACACTCGGCAAGAAGTTCAAAAAGTTCCACGGGGAACATAACATTGGCTTGGGTTGAGAAGTCTATTACATTACTTCTGCCCCATGATGTCGAATTTGATGGGGAGCTAGCTTTCTTTCTTGTTAAATACATGCTCCTCAAAACAGTTGTTATGTGAATCTTCAGTCGTGGATCACTAAATTCCTTAGATGCCTGTAACATGATAAACAAAACAAAACAAAACAAAACAGTACAAAATGATGAATCTTTTTAGGAAAAGAAAATAATTCTTAATTGCTTAAAAATAGAGAGGATTGAGCAGATGGCTGAGAGGGTATTGAGAAATGATCTGTTACTGATTGCCATGACAAGTAAACTTACCACTTGGATAATCAAGTCAAACGGGTATTCTCCAACTTGAGCTTCTGTTAAAAACCCAATCTACATAACAAAAAAAGAGAAGCAATGTTTACAATTTAAAACCGACAAAACAAAGAATAATCAACTTGAATTAGGGAAAAACCACAAAGAACGAGGAAGCACCCAGTCATTATCTCTTGCTAGTACAGCAAGATATTTTGTGCTCAAAGGCAGCTGATGCATCTGGCAGAAAGATGTAACCAAACTCCAGTACTGACTTGCAGCTTTCTGTTGGGACCTGATTTCAGTTCCATCGCCACTGCCGTCAAACAGCCAAGCTCCACAGGTCTTCCCATCAAGCATTGATGGTAAGCTCACTTTCTCCAATTGCCGTAGAACAGCCACGAGAGCTCGTGAAGCTTGGTTACTGGTTGGAACATCATTAGAGTTTTCCTTTTCCTTACTACAGGTAGTACTACCTCGATGCAGATAATCATCCGCCAGTGCTCGAGCTAGAGAAACTGGAATATCACCTTCATGGGACACAGCATGCAATGCAGATGTTTTAGGTGAAAGGTGCTTCATATGATCATCATGTTCACTGGACCCATAAAAAGAAGCAATTCGCCTCAAGGCAGCAATGTCAACACGAAGCATGCTGGCAGATAAGCCACAGAGCTCCAAAAGGAAAGCACATGCGGCGACCAATATAGAATCCTCAAAATGCATAATAGCTAGTGGCGTGACCTGAAATTGGAAGCACAAGACAAGAGGTTCAAAACAAAGAATTCCGTACAATTATACACGTATTACAAACCTATAACTGCACCAAAACGATCATCATTATAATCAGAGATATGTATAACAAATTGTTGGGAGCTCTAAAATTGTGTGAACTTAATTTACATTTATAATTCCTTTTATCTGGTAATAGAGTGGGCACCATGGTTTTGGTGTGCTGCTCGGTTGGGTGCACCTTGAGCATGATTATTTTTTCTAGAATATTATACAAATCATATGCAGCATTGAATTTTTTTATTAAATAAATAAACAAACATGGTGCCAACATAGCATTCATACACAGGAATGACATTTTAACACCGTGTCTGGAGTTGCACATTTCCAACCACACCATTGTAAACTCGTAAGGATAAGTGTGGTTAGTTCCATTTTAAAATGTTTTTACTCTTGCACCTGAACCATACCCAGTGTAGATAGTGCTCCTTTTTTCTATCACTAAACTAAAATATTGATATCATCAGAACTCAAATATAAACAGCAAACTGAAAAGGTTTTCCATACAGATGAGAGAAGTGACTGTTCACTTTGAGTCACAGGAGCTAAAAGCATTTGTACATCTGCTTGCACGTTAGTTTGTCCATGAGCCGAACCACCAGATTGTCCTGATTTCAATTTTTCAACACGTGCAGAAAGAAGGTGGTTGAAAGCTGCTAGTGCACGACCGCGGTGCAAATGATGCTCAATCCCAAATCCAGATTCCTGAAACGAATTCACCATTTGCGTTATGTATTTCATTAACACCTAAAGCTAATGAACAGAAATATAACCCTGACATCATTGCAAATTATTAAAGAGATAGCTTTAATCAGAAAAAAAAAAAAATACATAAATTGGTATTAGTTAAGGTTATCCTCCTGATGGTTCCTACGGAAATTTGTGCAAATCCCATGAATCACTTTGAACAAAAAACAGGGTTGCTTTTAACAAAAGAGTTAATATAACCTGCTGAAAGACTGTGGAGAGTACTTTTGATGAGTGTATAACCCTCCCCAAATAAACATTTGTTTTCAAAACTGGCAAGCTCCAATGACCTACTAAAAGCACCTAAAGAGGACCAATGCAACAAGTAGGAAATTTTCCCATCATGAAATCCCAAGTATTAGCCATCTCCTATGATAGTAAAATAGAGATAAATGCTTAATGTATTAATGGCTCCTCAGCAGGTTATTGATGGAAGATTAATGCTGAAGTCAAGGATTTTGGAAAAGGAATGCAAGACTTCTTCAAATTAGGTAATCAACATGATAAATCCTCTAAGCATCTTTTGTGGGAATGAGATAAGATGTGTTGCGTTCCTCACTTGAAACCAGTCAAACAACATTTCCATTAATGAAATAGATCCATCAATGTGTCCCATCAAGAAAAACAGTTTTTAGAAGTTTCAGAATCCATCCAGATCATTATTAAATTATGCCATAATTCTACAACTACCAGCATATATTATCAATATAATTTCTGTCTATGTCAAGTTCCTTAAATATATATGACACTCAATTGGTTACAATTAAATTTTCAGTTTATTCAGTGAAAAAGGTACATATAGCCGTACAACTCTGTATTTCATGTTGCAATTTGAAATTTGAAAATTGGATGACACTAATGTTAATGATCAGTTGTATGTCCTGGATTCTATGTCTATTGAAAAGATCGTTGTTTGCCTTACAAATGTATTACATTGCACATAATGTGCAGTGTTCACTTAACTGTTTTCCTATTCCTACTTAAATATTGGTCATTGACAGCAGTGATAAGAGTTCAATTAAATAAGTAGTGACGTAGGACGGAAACCTCCACTACTATACTACTTTTAGTAATTTCAATTAGTAGTTATTATACATCACTTATGTTACAAGCAAGTTTAGTTATAAGATGTAGTTTTAGTAATGTCAGATTTACATCAAATCCAATTTACTATCTATGTTCCAATTTAGGAAGATCTTAATTTCCTTCGGTTACTTTCTGATGTCAGAGTTCGGAAAGTTACTTTCTGACAAAAGATTTGCATATGAAAACTTCAAGGAACATTTTATCAAAGGAAGTACCGGTGGAAAGATGAGTATAGAATAACATCAATTGAAATTATGACGTCAAATACAGTTATCTCAATAACACAAGGGGACATCCAACTATTAGACTAGAATGATGAAACTCAAACACTATGTCATACATAACAATGGCAGTATCATTTCACCTTAATGGAAGATGCATGCAATTCTTCTTCCACACTTTTCTGGATTGCAGCTTCCCAGGATACAGCATTGATATCAGCGTTTTCATGTGTATTAATAAAAAAGTCAATGTCTCTGTGCACAAAAGATTCTCCTTCCGACATCGCAGCTGATTGCCATCCAATAGGCCCCTATTTCATGTATAAAATGAAATTGAAATATCAGTGACAGTGATAGAATTAAATTGAAATATCAGAGTGACAGTGATAGAATTAAACTTGCAAATAAATTGGAATTCAAAACAATGCGACAATTGAAAGGAAATAAATTAACGATAAAACAGATAAACGAAATAAAACTCTTCATTCAATCAACCTACTTACAATGAATAACCCATGCTCCTAAAACCTAAATTCTCTAACAAGAAACAAACCCCGAACCTAATAGGAAACCAATGTCCTAATTGGAGTGTTATTAAAGAGATCCTATTATAATATAACTAATAATACTATTACTAAAAGAAACCAATTACATCAACCTCCCCAGGTTGAGGAAGTTTGTCCTCAAGCTTGAAGTCGCAAAGAACACAAACAACCACCGAGAGAACACAAGGTGAAGTGCCTAAGCAGAAGTCAACCTCGAACTGTGCCTTTATAGTTGTTGGTGCCCCAAAGAATCAGATAAAAAACAAGGCACCAAAAAGAAATTCCAATAAGAATCTGGAACTTGAACTAGATCTACTGCCTGATTGAAAAGTGGTGTGCAAATTTGTTCTCGAAATGTGCCATGGATCCAAATTGGATAAAAAACAATGTTTGACTGTGGTACATGACTCAACCTGTGATGGTGAATAGTTTGATCACTAGAACCAGTAGCTCGAGGTGGGACAAGTCTATTAACGCGGCTACAAATATCCCGATCCTTAGCAAAAGGTGTGTGAGGGAAAATAGCCATAAGGGACAAAAGCTTAAGCGAAAAATCAAATGCAAGGATTGATTGAAAAATGGGAGGAGGTACCTGATTGAAATTTTTTACAAAAATTTTACTTTTTCCTCCTCAGATCGACTGAAATAGGGGGAGAGGGTTTGCGAGGGGTGGGTTTCGATGGAGGGCTTTGGGGAGGAGGGAGGGGGTTTTGATGGAGGTCGAGGAGGGTGAGGGTGTGATCGGCTTGTGGAGAAAGTCATTTCAGTTGATCGACTTGAGGAGAAGGTCGAGCGAGGCACTGTTTTGGTTGAGCGACAGAGACTGTGGGAGTGGTAGAGGGAAAACAAGAGGGGGTTGACCTACGAGTGCAGAGAGGAATCGATTGAAGCAATTAAGCTGTTGAAGGGACCAAAATTAACTCGAAAAACAAATCACAATCCTTGCTATAAGGCAATAATAAGTGTGTGAAAAGGTTTAAGAAAAAGAAAAATCAATATATATAATCTAAGAAGAGAGAAAAACGACCAAATGAAAATAACAAGCTAAGCTAAAGGATATGAAAATGCACATTTATCTAACATTGAATTTTTAATTTTGTTATAATTTGCCTTAAATTGTGGTATGTGATGTCAACTACTTCAATATACATTAATTTAAAAAAGTTATAGTATACATATTATAGAAGAACAGAGAACATGTGTATAAAATGTAGGCTAATTAATTCCGCTTAATTCTGATTAATCCCGTTAAATCTCGTATCACACCTGACCCGAGGTTCCGATTAATCATTTAACTACATTGTAGGGTTTATTCACAAGTAGATTTAGGCTTGCATGCATCAAAATCTAAAATGTGGCTTAAGGTATTGTCATTTAAATTTAGGCCTACACAAGCATTATAATTTAGACTTGCACAAGTATTGTCATATTTTTATTAATTATTTGGGGTGCACAAGTTCATTTTTCCTTTGATGAATGATGTTTACTATTTTGATTTTTGTTGTAAGTCCTAAACTCCTTCCTCTATGTTTCTTTGATCACCCATCAAAGTGTAAGCTTTTGTTCTACGAAAAATATATCGTTGCGGTATATTTTGATTTCAATTAAATTGTTATGTTGCAAAATTTTGACTTCAGTTTTATGTGCTAGGAAGAATTGGAATGCTTAAAGTTTTTTACATTCAAGCTAACATGACAAACATAGGGAAGGTGTAGTACCAACGAAACATGTATTGAATATATGATGAAATTTTACAAATTTGTGAAGTTTACGTAAGATAGTGTTCTTAAACATGTCAATACCAAATGATGTCAGAAACTCAGGTGGCACAAAATGCCTTTTGACATTGCACTTAGGATGGTGTGGTTGGTGCATTTGAATTGTATTTCTTTATCTCACTTGATGGAAGTTACGAAATAGTAACACAAATATTTTGAGGGTATCATTGATTTGGAACTTAAGGATGTGAAAAGAGTCAAACCTATTTTGAATTTATAATATTCATAGAGAAGAGGTTTTAGGCATATGCCTTCAGTTGGCATAAACTTTCTGTCAGGTTGTATGGACCATATTTGAAATGTATGTTTTCATATTTTTGAATCTTTTCATATTTGTTCAACGAAAATTGACTGTTATAAGCACCAAGTGTTCTACGTATGATGGATCCCATCTTGAGAATGAAAGGCACGTTGTCAACAACAGGGTTGTAAATTTCGCTATATTCCCCATCGGTATCAGTATTGGTATAATTTTTGTGATATATAGTGGATATGCTGCACAGCATAGTCATATTTTTCTTTGTGAAGATGTTTTAATTTGGCAAGGTTTTTCCCTATCAAGTCGAATGGGTGACATTTATTTTTATTTGGGAGGAGATTAGGTTAGTAAGAAATTAGTTTACGGGAGGAAAAGAGGGGGATTAAAACTCAGAAGTAATTTAGTTACAAACTAATTTTGGTTGTGGTAGCATTTGATTCATTGTTAGATTATAATTTTTTTCTTTTTCTTTTTCATCATTTGTTATGATGAAGACATAATCTTAGTGGTATAGATAGGAAAGAAATAATAAGTGTGTGCTTTACATAGAAAAAATGTACCTAGACCAATTGTTGGCCGTTTTCATGTAAGAGTGCAATATGTAAAAGGAGATGGATACATGTGACATGGGAAGATTAAAAAGTTAAAAATAAAAAATTCCATTCACAAGAGTGGTACAAACTTCGCCTTCTACCGAATATAGTTTCAAAAGAAGACTCAGTCTAATGGTTGAATCATATGTTATTTCAACATAATGTGCTCAATTTTGTTTGTCTATTTTGTTCCTGAATTCATCTGTCCACCATTAATTTTTTCATTAAGTTTGAGGAAGTGAGTGACAACTTAGAATTATAATTTAAAAGTTGATTAGACGGACGAGCGCAAGCAATGCACGCGCTTGAAAGCTAGTAATATATAAAGCAAAAGAGATCAATCAAATTAAACAAGAGTAAAGCATGACCGAACAAATAATTTGAAACTACAAGGGTTGCCTAGTGCAATAGTAGGCTTCTCAGATGATGATGGGAATTTCAATTTTAGAATATTAGTATTTGATCTGTGCAATCAATTGTCATTCCATCACCTATAAATGAAGAACTAATAATGGAAAAAAAAGAGTAGCAATGGCAATTGAAACAGCAAAAATGATTATAACATTCATATGTTGATTGAGTTTCGGCAATGGTGCATTTCGAACCTTTATCTTGAGAGCGATCTCAATGAATTCGAGATGGATGAAGTGGATACTCATTTGGAAACCATGCCTATTGTAAATCATCAATACATTGACAATTAATGGATAGACTTGGTCCAAGAACAAGAATTTGTGACTTCTATTTCTAATGGTATCTTTCGGAATTTCTTGGTAAAAATGGCTTGGGTTGTAACACTTAGGGTTGTGCAGAAAAACAAATAATGGATTGAATGGAACCAAACTGATTTTTTTCGGTTACTGAATATAGTCGGTTTGGTTTGTCATTATTGAAATTGACCAGCTTAGTTCTAGTTGTTGGTTTTAAAACTTGAAAAGCGCAAATAATAGAACTGACAATATTTATGTGAACAAAAAATTTAATAATTAAACGAAAATCAACTAAATTAAATGAAACAATGAGTTATTCATATATTTGGTTCGATTATGGTAGGTTGGTATACAAGTTTTTGTGAAAATATTATTGGAGCTTATATTACCACCATTATTTTTATCATGTCACCCACATACGTAACTGCTTAATATTTTTATTACAAATACCACCAAAAAGTCAAAACCTAGTTAGCATTTAGGTTTTCTTCTTTATTTGCCTCAACGCAAGTCACTTTTTCTCTTTAATTCTCTCACATAAATTTGTTTCATGTTCATCGCGATTTCTTTTCAAGAATCTTTCTTCTTTTCATGGGATTTAGGTATTCATAGAATTTTAGGTTGCTTAAGGAGGATGCATAAAATGTTTTGCTTGTATAAAAGTAATTGATGAAGCCCTATTAAACACCCAACTTTTATTTTTCTGATCTATCTTAATGGAGTTTTGTTGTGTAAATTGATGTATGAAAACTTTGTAGCTGCTCTCCGTTTTTTCCTTAAAAAAAGCCCCACTATAGTTGGATCTTGGAATGATTGGGTATTGAGTGTTGATCAAAAGAACTAGAGTAACAAAACAAACATAATTTGAGTAAAGGAATAAGCAAGAAAATTGCGCAATAGTATTGGTGACGTGAATAAAGTGCATCCATCTATGGAAAAAAAAACCTCCAATTTAAGTGTGAATCATTCAATGCTTTGATTAAAATCTTGACTGTGGTGATGTCTGAGATAAAAACCACTTATGTGGGTGACATGATAAAAAGGTTGGTGGTAAAATATTATTTGTGAACCTAAAGGATGCAAACTTTTAGGAGATGTACAACAAACATTTCATCATATTTACTGCCCCCCCAAGTGAAATTCCTCACTACGCCTCTAGATCTGGATCTGTTGTCAAGTTATTAGAAATAACTCTTGCTGTTAGAATGGTGCAAGTCCAGACACAAATATTCAATTCAACGACTGCAACACAAAAATCACCTTGTTTGGGGCTAGGCCACTTTCCATCCCACCACCTCATCCTTTCTTCATGATTCAAGGTATCACGATCCCACCACCTTAGGACAAAGTCGCCCTCGACTCTGATATCAATTATAACACCCCACCAACATTGTCCCCCTTTTTACCAGAAAATTTTAACTATTGTACTGATATAATTTGTAAAATAGGATGAGAAGGGTGTAACCAACATTGTTCCCTTAATGACCCGTCTTACATCAAGGTGTAGGAAACACCCTAATAGGTCATTCTCGCCCTCTAAGGCTTAACTTCGGAATTCTTGGGAGATCTGTTATCAAGTTGCTAGAAAATGCCTCAGTGTCAAAATAGTGCAAGTCCACACTTAGGCATCTTCACTTGGATGCCAGTGTAAGCAATGTGGGATACATTGTCCTTCCTCGAGAATCAGTATGTCACATGGGGCACGAAATGCACCCAAAATCTGTGTTCTTCATATTTGTATTCTACGAAATTGACGAATCCAAGAGATTTTATTTCTAGAGGAGGAATGAATCTGGGACAATGAACATTTCAAAAGAAGGAGAGAAAATCGTGGCACATATTTATATGGTGCATACTTTTTCAGGATAGTTTTGGAGGAATCAGTTCTTCGATATGACATCATCCATTATTACATGTCATGAAAATATGTTTCCTTAACCGGGAGTGCTTGGAGCTAAACCTTGATCCATCACGCTCTTTGTTGGGTTATTTGGTTGGAAAGAAATGAGACTTTTAAAAGCAAGGTAAGTGACATTAGGAACGTGGTGATGAAAATGCTTGAAAGTTGAAAAATATTGAGATTCCGTTTATCCAAGCTTCAAAGGGTTGACCTCTCTAAAATAAGCTTTCAAATCTTGTAGCATTAAATAAGCACTCTAAAGCCCTTCGGAGTCTCTTTGAGTTGCCTTTGCTTTTGCTTTTTTATTTTTATTTTTTATAGATTTTCATTTTGACCCCTACATAAAGGTAACGACAGTGACGTTAATGAAACCATTAAACAGCATGTATTAGCATGAACTTTTTTCAGAGTAACCGCCGGAATAAAAGCCAATGTTTGCTCCTCAGTTTCCTGGGTCGATTCCTATTTTTTTACTTGTTTAATCATGATTTGGATTTGAACCAAATCTACTACTCCATAAGTAGATTGCAGGCAAGTCCCCTGTGCTTTCACCAACTTATTTTAGAGGGAAACAACTATCTCCTCTACTTTGGGGAATGGGTAGTATATCATTATTAATATATAATAATGCTAAAAAACTATCCTTTATTAACTAAGAACATATAGTAAGAAGGGGCTACCGGCACAAAAGAAACTAAGCTAACTGCAGCAGGGGATTTAAATAACCTGAACAAAAAGCTGAACCAATCTCCGTATGGCCTTTGAGAACCAACATGGAAGCATCTGTAGCAGTGAAGTATCGCGTCCAGAAGAAGAGAAGATGCTCTCACGCCAGTTCAAATAATCGGACAAAGCTGAGTTGCCAAATACTGAAACTTGAAAGAGGATATGAAGCTTTATTATGACAGAACAATTTGATGGTATGATAATAGAGCAATCAAAATATAGCAATTATACTGAGAGATTATATTTTATAGCCACATTCAGTTACTTCTGCTCACATATTCTATTGTCAATGTCATTGTTTCTTTTCCATTTTGTCATCATATATGAATGGCATTATTCTATCAAGTTATATTGATAAAATTTCTGTGTAAATTATTAATTGCTAGAAAATAACAATAAATAAAAACAAAACCATATAGATGTTAGTCAAGTGTTTATCTAGGAAGCATGAAAACTCCTGAAGGGTAATGGACATTGTGTTAAACATGGCACTTCTGGACACTATCGGTTATGCATGAAACATCGCGTAGATGTTTTGTTTATTTCTCATTTCATATATATAAGATAACATGGATATTTTGTTAGAAAAAGGTAGAGGACTATAATATATGTTATTCATGAAGGATACATGACATGGAATCCTCAGCTGAGATTCGGAATATGATTTTGATTTATTGCTGATGAATATGTTTTTACAACAATAATTATGATAAACATATTAGCAATCAATTCCTAAATTTGTAAATGCAACATTTGCCTACTTGCCATGTCTGTATCCCTACTATTTTGAAATTTCTGGTGTCACCACTTTTGTGGTGTATGTTTCCTTTTCCCCCTCTGCCATGTTGTAGTTTCACTATGCTGTGTGATAGCACACTTGTCAGCATAGCTCAAAACATTTGTTTGGTGATTAATCTTGCACCATAATCAAATTCAATTAATTATTTACAACTAATTTACACTGCCTATTTTTCAAGACGATCTATTGGATAATTTACTGCATTCAGTGAAAAATAGGCAGTATTGCATTTAGTGCAGAATACTGACTACTTTACCTTCAATCCATTTTCAATTTGCTAATTTTCACTAAATAGCAAATACAGAGGTTAACATTTAAAACCAGCATTTGTCATGCTACTTCAATTAAGCCCAGTGGTTCTCCTTCACTTTCTAACTTCTTCCCCTAGGACCCATACATCAAACTAAACTAGGAGTATCAAAGATCAATTGAAATATGATTTCTCATCAATTTTTATTCATGCTTGGGGCTTTCTGTAGCGTGCATCTTAAATTTAGACATGTCAATTATCATCTAAAATTAAAAGTTCGAAGAAAATAACCATTCTTTGAGGTAGCACCCAGAGAACTTCCAGTTACATCCTGTCCAAAGCAGGCTGCCACTAGAGTGCGCCACAGCGTAGGAAAGCGTTGAAGAGCAGGCCTTAGATTCTCTAATGTGCACTGTGACGAAGAGCTAATATGCCTATTCACACTTCCACTGCAAAGGCACTTTTGAATTGGAACAGAGGCATACATTAGGGTTGCTAAAGCAGCAATTTCACCCCCTCCTTCTGCCATGTCGTCAACAGTAAGTACTATTTCATCAATTTCCAGAATATTAATGTTGCTATCAGGCACTAAATTCCGTAATATAACTGATCGGGCATTAGAAAATGAAGCATCATATTCACGACCCTTAACTCTAGATAGCAGAAGCCATTTTGCCCATTCACAATCTCCCTGCAAAAAATTAACGCTTGTAAATCATAAAGAACTAAGCAGCCATTTAAAAAGACTAATAAAGTAAACAATTTAAACAAAATTGTAAGAACCAAGATACACATCAATGGATTGTTTCAGAATATTCAACATTCCGTTCTGTTACTCTACTTGGTTCATTCATAGTATAGTTTCTGTCACTATCATGCACCAAGGATTTTCCCAGATCCTACCACAACCATACACTTGAATCAAAGAGACTATCAATAACATCACAATATTCAAAGTCAAGCAGCCACTACAAGATATCTCAACTCCATGCAACCACCTAAACAAATGCTGAAAACCCCACTTGAAGACCCACCAAATGGACTAAAAAATGGACTGTTGACATACAATACAAGTGTTAACCCCACCTCATCTATCTCTCACCAAAATCTTATCTTCTGCATGTACTAAAACACAAAATACCAGTTTACATGACCATATCATTGCCACAACAAAACAAAGATGCCACTTCTCAATAATATCGAGCCCGTCATCTCATTAGCCACCATCGCCCTATCAAGAATTTGCATATTCTGCTCTAAAACACCCTGATTGGCCCAATAATAGTGTTCAGACACAACTGCAATATGTCATAGCCTTTGCAACGATCTTATACACATCACAACAAGGCTAATAGTTCTGAAGTCACGAATAATTCTCGAGCCCCTTTGTAATAAAAGAAACATTGAAATCTCCAATCCAAGAAAAACTCGCTATCACCCGTAGAGACCCAACACTCAAAAGAACCACATCGTTAAACCATCCGATCCTAGAGCATTATCAGTCCCACAGTTGTAGCCTCAAGAATCTCCTCAGAAGTAAAGTCATCATCATACTAGTCCTTATCTAAAACAGAAATACTGTTTCCCTTCAACTCCAGTTTTTCAACCCCAGGATTCGAATAAAAACATCTAAAAAAAGAAACAATGTGGCTATGAATAACACCCTAATCATCCACCAAAACCCATGTCAATCATCAGCCTAAATAAGTAATTCATTTTATTTCTCAAAGATGCAAAGACATGAAGAAACTTTGTATTACTAGTTTACTGCCTTTCAGAAACAACTTAATTCTACACTTTCTTCTCTATTTTTCTCCCTCCTCCAAACGAAATGTTTCGACCTCACTTTTTCTTGCCATCATGCACTATCCATAGTTTTCCAAAAACTCCTCGTCTATCCAAAAAATTAAAAATAAATAAATAAATTTCAGCCAAAAAATTCCCCAATCTACCTTCTATTCTCACCTTCGTCTGTTTACATCACTCCTTCATTTTGAACTTAATGTGCTTGAGTCTGGACCAAAACTTGTATCTCGCTGACCCTTCACCTGTGCACTCTACTTATGACTGCTTAATCAAGGGAAGAAGATCATGGTCCTTAAACTACCCAACATCAAACTGGAAGTAGGCTGTTATGTGAGAACATGATCATGCTTCCAAATTCAAACAAAAACTAAGTGTGATCAGAACCCACTCTGGGTAATGCATCAACTATCACATTCCCCCATCGTGCTTCCCATTCGTTAGTCACATTAACCTTTCAAGCTTTTGCAACATTGACATAACCTTATTAGTTCAACTAAAATCTACACCTCCAAGTGAAAAATCAATAAGCCCATGTTAGGTTTTCATCTTTTCATAAACTTGACCACATTGAAGTCCCATCCAATCATTTGGGAGATGCCACAAATCACCAATATCACTTCCTGCCAGAATTGAGAACTTGATCTCTTCTCATTGGGCCCACAAACTGAAATCATCCATCAATCTCATGCACAAACACCATCAAATCATCCTCCACAACAATGGCCTCATTATCCCACAAAGCTAAACTCCCTCCTAAATTCTCGCTCATTGGAAGAAGCTTCCAACCAACACCCTCTTTAATCACAACACCCTAATCACCAACATCCAACTCTTGGATTTTGACTCGCACAAAAACACAATCAAAGGGTTACACATACACAACATCGATTTCACAGTGGTCTTTATGTCTCATATATCACGAAAAAGATTCTTAAACTTCATTGTAACACTTGACCACCCAAAAAGCAGCCCACCCCTGACACTCTTCCTAATACCGTATTATCCCCACCTTTTTCCCCTAAACTATCCCCAGACGAAGAAAAATCCACTCCCATCCACCACAGCCCTGATTTTATATACCTATATGCACACTCTATAACAGATGTCAAAGATAACTCAACACTAATTCCTTCTCTGCGCCCCAAAGATGAGTGTGCTCTCTCAATAAAGGCTGCAAAAAAATAATAAAAAAACATCAATATATGCCTCCATGCACCAACTTGACTTTGAAATGAAGCTTATTCCATACTTTTGTCCACATAAAAAATAGACCCTAGATGATCATGGAACACCTTTCTTCCACGAGCTTGATTTTTAAATTATTGGGAGTACCATTAGGCATATGGTCTCTAGCAAAAATAGATAAACTACAGCACATTAGAGCAAAGGCAAAAGGAATTTGTGAGCAGCTGTGGTTGAAGATCATTCTTGAAGACTTAAAGATCAAGTGGGATGGGCCAATGTAACCATTTTGTGATAACAAATCAACAATAAATATTGTTTACAATCCAGTACAACATGATCGAACGAAGCACATTGAGGTTGATAGACACTTAATCAAAGAAAAACTGGATAGTGGGTTGATATGCAAACCATATGTTCCAACTGGAGAACTGGTAGATGTTCTAACGAAATGATTGAACACTCGTAACTGGAAAAAACGTGTGTAACTTCCTAAATTAGAATGATGATTTTGTTAGACAGGTTGTAAATATGTAAATCCCTTAAGTTATGGGTTTTTAGTTAGGAGAAAATCACAGGAATGATCTTTCCTTTTATTTAGGAGCTGACTTTAGGTAGTTACCTATTTTCCTCTTGGTATATGTTGTATAAAACCAGCAGTGGCCCTTGTAATTCAATAAACATACGATTCTTTTCTCCTATTTTTTTTCACAACTTATGATTTATTTCTTACACCATATCATCGTTTTAGAAAGAACTGTCATTGGAAAATTGAAGATGAGTAACTCTCCTCCCAAAGGACAAGACTAAAAACGATTTAAAAGCACTGTCTCTTTGGAACTCTCCACCAATCTGCTAAAAGCATCTACCACAATAGTAAACAAGAATGATTGACATTCTTGATAATCGATCCCCAAATAATATATTTCAAGATCCTGAAAAAACCAATAGTGGGTCAACAACCAAGAAGTGCATTGTAGACATACAAATCCTAAACCATCTCATCCATCTATCCAAAACTCATCTGGCTCAAACACCCACATCACCAAGTACAATTCGCATGACCACATGCCTTCTACATAGCAACCCCAGAGAAACACTTCACGCTCGACCAAACTTTCTTCCTCCTTCACAAAACGCTCCTTGATTAGGCTCACTAACTATCCAGACACAACTTAAGTCTCATAGTTAGCTATAATCTTGTACATCTAAAACCAATTTGCCCTTTTAGGAACTATTTAATATTTATCACTATCAACTAAACTGGCTGTTTTCGTTAACTTGTCTTGTCTTTCACTTGCAAATGATGGGGTTCCTATTCCTATTTTTGAGAATTGATTATTTTACGTTTTTAAGTTTGTCCACATATGTTGGGTTGTTTAAGCAGGGTTCAGGGTTTAGAGATCTTATCCTCTTAAAAATACCAAGATCTTGTGTGTGTCTAAGGATGGTTTATATATATATATATATGAACTAGATAGTGTTCAAGATTTAACACTCCATTTCCTAAAAATATACTCTATGATAGACTTGTTGAATGCAAACACTTTCTACCAACTTAAGATATCAGAACAAGTACTTGTGTCTTGGTAGCATAGTGCATGTGTCATCTGCAATATCCTAATCCTACGTAACACTCAACCAAAGCTATTACCTTGCCACCATCACTAACAGATGAGAGTTGATCCAAAAAATGTCCTCACTATTCTCTCTCTTTTCATTAAATCGCTACTCTCTTTTATCACCCATAAGAACTGTCTTCATCACTTCTCCATGATGCCGTTCATAGAGAACTCTGGAAGCTGTATTTGTATGATTTGATATCTATTTATCTGTTTGAGTTTCTAATGTGTTGAACTGGTGACGTGACAAGTGACAACTGGTATATCTTTAATAAATATTTACTGATGAATTAAGCAGAGCCAGCACAAGACCGAATGCAATTCGATCTCCAGTTCAAAAAAAAAACACACACACACACACCGCCTTCAAAAAACAAAAATAAGAAAAAACTGGCAGTTTACCCTAAGTGAGGGGGAAAAAATGGTGCATCGACAGAAGTGGATGTGATCCCCTAGGTGAGAGTGTACTATGTACAGTTCAAATAAATACCATCAATTCAGAAAGAATATGAAATTCTGGGTAGTAATAAACTTACTGCAGCATCCAGTAATGAAGTAAGAGAATTATTATCTAGAACCAATTTGTGATGATCAAGATACAGGTCTAGAAGGTTTGGCAAGTTATATTGAGCACAATGACGTATGATGAGCTTATGAAAGGCATGGACAGTATCTTTGTCCAACTCTCCACCGAGATTCGAGGAACTCAAATCAGATGCACAATTCAATGACTCGTCCTTAACTGAAGTTCGAGATTTGTCAATAATGAAGCCTGAACGCGAGAGAAGTCCTACTATCTCAGCTGTTCCTTCCCAAAATTCCTTCAGGAAAATAAATTTCTTAGCAAGCGTCTGTTCTATGCGCATTTTTAACCACATTGAGCACATGTTACTAGCAGAAGATTTGAGAAATTTAATATTTGGTATGTTCATGCAGACAGAGTCAAGATCCTCAGTGGAGCACAGATAATTTTCATAATCAGAATATACGCGATGGCGTCCAACATTCGTAGAAGAATTCAAACCATCCAAATTGATCAGCAGACTTCCTTCTGATAATGAAGAAGAAGGAATAATGTCCAAGAGTTTAGAGATCTCCTCCCAATCATTGTGACATACATGGTACTCGAGCTGGAATTCCCAAGAAACGTGAACACCCATAAGAAATGGTCGATCCAGCACTACCTGCAATGAAGGGGAAAAAGGAAGCAAAAACAAACTTTTAAAATATTATTTGTAACAAAAGAAAACAAACCGATGATAATCATGGAATTCAAACCATTGGCCTGGATTATAGTCCTATAGCGTCTTTGTGGGTTATTTGACAAGTAATCGAAAATCGTCAATGACAAGAGAAAAGGCATCAGTCAATTGGTCATAGAAATCAAATTTCTATCCGAGTGTGAGGCGTTACCCGGGGATTTCAATAATGTGCCTTTTCATTATTGCAAGTTCAATGGTCCTCTCTTTTGTAAAATGGCAAGGTATGCATTTTGTAACTTCTCTTGGGCTGAGTTTCGCACTCGTGTGCCTCATTTTTAATACAATTATGTTGTGCTACTTATCATACCTAAGCTAGTATTTATGTTGTCCAAATCAGTTAATCCTTGTGAGGCTGATCTAAGAACTCATCTGTAATCCCACTTAAGTCGTGAGATGTTTGTACAATTCGTAGATATCAAGGTAATATGAACAAGAGGACAATTTTTAATTGGATGGTTCCAACTCCCTAGTCCTACATTCTGGATTCATATCTCCACCCCAACCTGCTGACTGCTCCACAGTTTAATTATTTGTCAAGGAATTTTAGGTGGTCAGTTAGGTAAAGCGTGAGCATCCAAAAAATGGAACTTTTGTCACGAGCTTTACGTGGCATGGATATCACAATAGAAGAATAGCATGTAAGAAGAAATAAAAGTTACTTACGCGATCGATGGTTATTTGATCCCAAGCATCGGACCAGACTGCTGCAGCAGCCCAGTACCCAACATGAGTAGTATCTTCATCAACCAAAGGAAAGGCAAAGTTCCCACTGATATTTGCCCAGGGACCAATCACAACTCCATCAACTTCACCACATTCAACGTTACAATCATTGAACAAATAAGAAAACTTCAGCTGCAACTTATTTTCTTCTGGTAAAGTCGAATCTGATGAAACTTCGTTCATCTCCTGCTGACTATTAAAGGTCCGCCAAAAACTACTGCTTGGATACAACCTCTTTGCAATATTTGAAAACAAAGACAGAAAAAACACACGTCAGCTTATCATATACACAGTATCTATGGACTTGGAATTAAACTAGACAATACATGTTAGATCAGATAATGAAATCAAAAAAGGGCTAACAACAGTATAACCATAAAAAAAATAATAAATAATAATAATAATAATAATAATAATAATAATAATAATAATAATAATAATAATAATAAATACTAAATAATAATAATAATAATTAATTAATAATAATAATAATAGTAATAATAATAAAATGATATATATAGGTGTGATGGAATCCTTTGACTCAATTTTTTGTACTAAAATTTCTATTAATTCACCTAAAATTTGAAACTCATAGATTCCTTGTGAGGATAATCATCTATACCTAGAGATTTTCTCCTCCAAAATTTTAGCTGTTTTGAAATTTATAACCCCATTGAAAACATTCTTAAAGTTAACAAGTAATTCCCAAAAGACCCTATTTTCAAGTCAACATAAGTAAAAGATGACTTTTTTAGTTGGTCATTCTAGAAACCCTAGCCACATCACCTAAATTCACTGAAAAAAGACAATTTATATTTTTTGCTTTTAAAACTACTATAAATAAGTTGATTGATATTTGGTTTTCCCTTTATTTTTTAAATTTCTATTTTGCCCCCATTAATAAAGTACGAAATCTTATTACTTTGTCCACTTTTATTCTTTATCCTCTCTTCATATCTTCTTCCTCATCTCCTTCCCTCTTTTTCAAGTACAATCAGCCACCAACATCACACCACCATCACCGTGTCAAATGCATAACCGTCTCGCATTTTCATGTCCACCGCCGAAATGCAACCAAAGTTGTATACTTGGTACAACACCCACCACCTCATCTCCTCTCTAATTAAGAGTACCACCAGTCACCACCACCACCGGCTTAATCCACCATCCTTCCTCCTCTCAAATCCGACACCTCCATCAGGTCGTGTTTTCACGTTCGCTGCCGTAGTGCAACCTAAGTTGCAGTTGAACCAAGCGCAACCGAAGATGTATTTCAACTAGTGCAATGTCCACCACCTCCTCTCCTCTCTAATTAAGGGCACCCCCACTGGATAGATCAACCATATTTCCTCCGTTCAAATTCAACAACACCTCCACCAACTTGTGTTAGATCTATACTTTCATGTTCACCGTTGTACTGCAACCTAAGTTGTAGTTCAACTAGGTGGATCAGTGGGGTATATGGGTCATGGGACCCCATAAGCTTGGCAAAATCACCATTGGAAACCTATTGGAGGTCTGATCTTGATCCCATAGCAACTTAGGGTAACGCACACCAAGTGTTTGAAAAAATGCCACAAAACGCATAACTAGAAAAAGCACACCAAGTTTTTGACATAATGCCTCAAAGTGATCCCATATGTAACGAATCTTGGATCCTCCGCTGAGTTCAACGAGCAATATCCACCACCTCCTCTAATTAAGGGCACCACCATTTACCAAGATCAACTATAATTCCTATTTCAAATTCAATAACACCTCCACCGGCTCGTGTCAAAAATACCACCAGGTCATGTTTTCACGCTATCCGCCACAATGCAACCTGAGTTGCAATTCAACCAAATGCAACCTGAGTTGCAATTCAACCAGTGCAACATCCCCCACCTTTTCCTATCCTCTCTAATTAAGGGCACCATCGCTACCATTGGGTCGGATCAACCACAGTCCCTCCTTTAAATCCAACAACGCCTCTACTAGCTCGTGTCATACCACCGGCTCATGTTTTCGTGTTTTCACATTCACCGTCGTAGTGCAACCTAAGTTGCAGTGCATATTTGTTTGCTAATTATCCCATTCCATTATGAGTGAGGTCTGCCCCAGTGGTCCACCACAAACCGCCACCTCCACTTCCACCTCCTCCAATCAAATCCACAACCGGCCACCTATTCTTTCAAATCCACCACCATTTTTCACCGCTATGCAACCTAAGTTGCACTTGCACAGGCAGGGAGTTTTGAGCAACTCACCCTAAATTTAATGATTAAATTGTTGATCGATAATTCTTCAATTTATAAAGCACTTTTTATGGGATTACAAATTCTAAATGCATTTGATATTTGGTGGCAATATACATATAAAGAGATCAAGATCACAAAACATCTGTGAGTATAATTTTAATATGACCCAAATAAAATCAAATATATGAACCTCAATAAGAGAAATCTGCTCCAATATTTTCCACTCCTTTGGTGTCAAGAACCCGTATCTGTGCATTTCCTCCACAATTTGCATTCGGAGAGATCTTCTCATGGTACCAAATAATAATTGTTTGAGATTGACTTCAAGGTCCTCTCCAAGTCTTTGTAACGTTGCAACAGCAAGACTAGTTTCCCCCTATTGATGAAAGATATTAGTATAGAAAGTACAATATTAAAACCAAATTAACGTCAAGGCCATCAAAGTGATACCTTCAAAAACAGATCATAAGCAATAGCTCTTCCAACATCACGAACTTCATTGAAAATATCACGAGGCTCTTCTTCAGTGACTATATCTCGTAAATGTTGAAGGTGTAACTGAAGCACAGCTAAAGGGAGACGGCCAGAATGCAGAGCATCTTTGACAACAGTTTTGAGATCCAAATTATCTATTTCCCAACGTGCAATCATAGCTTTGGGATTTTCCATGGATGTTAGTTTCCTTCCCTCAATGCTACCTTCAGATGATAAGATGGTTAACTCCTCAAAGTTAACTGGACCCAAGTTCCCCACCTGTTCAAAAGAATCCATTGGCATTACAGCAAGGTTTTGTTTGCCATCAAAGGCCAAATCAGACGGGTAGTGTGCATCTGACAATGAAACAACATCTGCTTGAAGACTTGGAAGATCAGAGTCATCAGGTACTAATTTCGTATCCATGATACTTAACACATTCATATCATCTACCTGTAAGAGGTAGAACAGTGTTAATCATCTAAAAATAACCCCTGCCACCAAATAATAATAACAAAGAAAGAAAGAAAGGGCACAAAAGAAGGGAGGACCATTTATGGTTTAGCATAGAACACTTTGCAACATACCAATCCTTGAATTGGCCTTTTGCATTTCGAATTAAGTCGACGCTGAAGATTTCGGATGACTTCCAGAAAGTGAGCCATCTCACACAACCTTCTTGAATAGCTAATTTCACTTGATTCTTTGTTTGAAAAAGTCGGTGGTATGTAAGTGCTTATATTACCACTATTCTCCTGACAGAGAAATCTATCTTTATCATGCTGTAGCAACCCATACTTCCGGACCATTTTGATTGCAAAGCTTGCAGCCAAATTGAGTAGCCTGCAAATACAATCTAAGGACGATAAAATGTGGAATTGAATATTCGAATACATGATGGCCAAAGAAAAAGATATTGAGTAAAGAAATACATGCAATACAATACCAAATCAAGATCAGTCAACTAAGAGTTACGACCCACACATTTCAAATCTGTCTAAATATCCGAATGGTCAAACACCTGCAGCTCACATTATGGAAGAGATGAAAAATGAAAACAAAGACGTTTTGTATTGTTTTCCCCCTTGTTTTCTATTTTTAATGGATGTTCTGTTTTATTGATATAAAAAAAAAACAAAAAAAAAAAAGAAGAAAGAAGACAGTTATCCATACCGAAATGCAACATATTATTAGCAAAAAGTAAATTCTCTACAACCTACAGAATCCTGTCATCTCGTTTAACAGATAAAACACTGTTAATGCTTAAAATCATCAAAACTACAACCCACGGCTCACTTTGGGGTGGAAAAAAAAAATTTGCGTCCTGCAGGCGGTATATGCATAGTAGCCCAGGGTAGATCGTTGACCAGTCACAGACCCTACATAATCTACATCAGTAGCATCACCATAAGATTCAATTGGTAAGTATCCATGTCTCTGTGAAACATATCCTTTACGAGGCGATCTCTTGAGTTAGAACTGTGCAGCCCATAAGATTCAATCGGTAAGTATCCATGTCTGCATGCGCAACGTTTGGGAGCATAAGAGGCACATATATCAGTATGACAATAAGTCACGGGAATCAGCCCACATCGTTTAATGGGTCCCCATCCACATCATCGAGCCTATGGTTCTGCTCAACATCAACAGGTTGAGACTAAGCTCCAAGATCACCAGTTTCTGTCAATATCTTCAGCGCACTTTTTTGAGAAATGAGTACACCTTTCTTGAACTATACAGAGTATCTCAACATCAAGATCTTTAATTGCAAACTATGTTCCCAAAATCACTTTGACAGGTTGAGGCTAAGCTCCAAGATCACCAGTTTCTGTCAATATGTTCATCACACACTTTTATTGAAGAAGCTTTGGGCACGAATTCCATTTGCTATCTTATGGGACATTTGGTTGGAGCTGGAGCACGCATAAGATTATCTTGGGCACTAAAAATCTTATTTACTGTTGGTGTAGGGTCTTTGCGGAGTATAGAAGGGTGCATTTAGAAGACGGAAGTGATTTGGAGAGATCTTCTTGTGTTGAAGTTTCTTGTTGTGTGGGTTGATGTTTGCTTTGTTTGCCTAGCTACCTCCGACTGTTTTTTTTTGTAACTAATAATATTAATTTATCAACTTAAAAAAAAAAAAAAAACCACCATAGTTTTCTCCACATCAATCTGCTGTGTATGCCAAGATATGTGACAACCCCTTATGGTTAATCTCCTCACTGCATGTAATATCCAAACTAGTGACTAAGACCATTTCGAATAGTCGGTCTCAACAAGCTTAATGAAGTATGCACAGCCTACTACTGCAACACCAGGCACCACAATGTTAGAAATTAAGCAAAACAAACATAAACTTTACTGAATCATATGAATGAAAAGGAGAAGGGGGAAGAAAAAGACCCCCCCCCCCCCCCCCCCAAAACCACCAAGATGCATCAAGAATAGTTATTATGCACGATAACATTCCAACTAAACATAATAGAAAAGTAATGGGTATCTTTGAAGATACCCCC
The DNA here is from genome assembly GCA_963556465.1 of Berberis vulgaris. Lineage (NCBI taxonomy): Eukaryota > Viridiplantae > Streptophyta > Magnoliopsida > Ranunculales > Berberidaceae > Berberis > Berberis vulgaris. The sequence goes on along the minus strand of OY747124.1, from coordinate 72,515,266 downwards.
AGTACTACCCCACAACCGAAGGTTTACTTTAGTATCTATCAACAAATCTCAACCTGCACATCTTCCAAGCCCCCCTACCAACAGGAGACAAATTGAAACTTGCGACCAAGGATTGTGATTTCGTTTTTCGTGTTGATTTCGTCCCCGTTTTAATAAGAATTTCGTGAAATATTTCGTGTTATGTAGAAAAAACGTAAAGATTTTGGTTGTGATTTCCAATTTAACAATATAAGTTATGCATTTTAAACTATTAAATACTACATAAAAAGTCTCACACTACTCGTAGTGCCATAAAGACTACATATTATATAAGAATGACTCACATACAAACCATTGATACTAAAATAACATTATAGAATGTTAAAATACGAAGATTAAAATATTTTTTCTCCGGAAAATTTCGACATATTTTGGATTCCGAAAGAGATTTCGGTAACTTTAAAATAAAAAATATTTCGTGAAATTTCGACATATTTCGAGAAATCACACTCCTTGCTTGCAACATCAGAATTTGATAGCAGTTGAACTGATAAGAGAGGAGGAAGGGGAGTTGGCATTGATCTTGAATTCGAAAAGGGCTTTCTCCCAAAGAGAGGAGGTGAAGGAGCAATGGAGCATGACATGGACAATTGACTCTTCCTGGTTGCCATAGGTTAAGACTTTGCCATGGAGAACAGTCAAGAGAAGGGGAACAAACTCGTGGGGATCTTCCGACCCCCCCCCCCCCCCCAAACACACTTGGATCTTATCCAAACTTTAACATGTCATTGACACGCAATGAAAAGAGGCTTAGAAAAACAACAGAAACCAACTTTGCACAACACCTCCTTGAAATAGGAAGGTTAGTCCAATAAAAACTTAACGAGTTTTCATCGCTGCACAGTACAAACTGAGAATAAATTTCCAACGTCGATTTCGAACTCAATTCCCAGATCTTATTGGAACCTCTGAGGGGAAAAGAAAACAGAGCACACCCCCTCTGATTAACCAGTTTTGTCACATCATCACACATTACACACCATGCTCTAATATTGTGCTAACTTTGGACTCTCACTCCAAGTGATTAATACATCAAATGGTAGGATACATCAAATAGCAAGGGAAGGGGGCAAATGGAAAAGATAAATAAAAAATGGAGAAAGGAAACAAATAGAGAAAAGGTGAAAAGAGATATGGAACAAAGATCCATCCAAGACAGAGTTTGTGCATAAAAGCATGGAGTTGGATGTTGTTTGTTCTTCTTGTAGGTGCTACCGGAAACCGCTAAAAGCCTTCTATTTCATTGTGATTAGGTGACTATTATATGATAATAAGTCCTTTTGGCTTGTATTGGGTCATGCCAAGATCATAGAAGAAGTGTTCAAGTCCTGGAAGAATCCAGATTATCTAGCCCCCAAAAGTCAAGTTTTGATAGAATTTAGTTTCATTTGCAGTTTGTTGGGTTATACGGATGGAAAGGAATGCATAATGTTTTTTGAACAAGATCTCAAATATGGAGACAATCATTATGAAGATTTTGATTTTATTATGGAGTTGGATCTCATAATCCATCCTTCGAAGGAGTGTACTTTGAGTCTTTGTTTGCCCGGTTGGAATATGTTGATAACGGGGCCTTAACGCTTTTAAGGTCGCGTTGCCCTTTAATCAAATGTTATTTGGGGTAGTAATAAATTTTACCTTTGAAAAAAAAAAAAAAACAAGACATATATCCATTATTCCACCATATGTTCTATAACAAGAGATTTATACATAATTACATGAGTCCTTGTCTCATACACTAGCAATATACATTCTGAGAAACAAGATTAAGTCCACAACTCTTAACTCCACTATAACCCAGTTCATTCTCAAAGGCATTGTATAAGATTTGCATCAAATTTGGTATCAAACCAACCCTAATTCCATAAACTTCACACTTCATTGATGTATGAAAACTGCAGTATTCCTAGCAAATTATGTTGTTGGAGCTCCACCAAGGCTTCAAAGGCTCCATTTTTTCTTAAAGCACCTCAATCCGACCTTGCAAAGCCATCCATTAGTGAAGGTGAGGGTGACCACACTAAAATTTCTACCCTTTAAAATGAGGTTTTGCCTCAACTCTAGTGGCGAACTTGGCATTGTCATAAGGCTTTAATAGATCAAAGTTAATTGGTGAAACACAAAGATATGAACGAATTTTGAGCACAGGCAAACAAAAAGCTTGAGGCAATCACGACATTCGTTAAGCAAGCCATGCAGTTGACAACCAAAACCAAACACCAAGGCTCTCAAGATAAGGAAATCAAATTGATCAACAACCCCTTATCCTAGTTCTAGTAGCTGATTGAAATTTTCCACCAAATACTTGGTAAGGTCCGTATGACTGACCAACGGTCAAACAAACCAATTTAAGACATTAAGATCATTGCCTCCTCAATTACACTCCACTCACAAGGCATCCCCAATCCCACCGTCTTCAAACCTTATGGATCCATAATTCCATGCGCTCAAAACTGACACACCCCAGGTTTCTTTTTTAGTGACTGAAAAAAAATTCCTAAAAAACTTCTTTGACGAGATCACACTACAACGGAAGGTGGTCCGTAGATTTGATTCATATGATTAAATAGATTTTAAGGGATACTTTATATAGGGATAGCCCCAATGTTTGCATACAAGAGTGATAAGAAAACAACCCCTGCTTAGTTTATGCACTTCCACTTGTCTTCTTCATTCTAAAGCTCAATATAGTTGAGCATGTCCATAAGGTGATGCATCTCCAAAATTTCTTCTTCCTAAACTCACACATATTTGAACACATGGCATACGGGAAAAACCTTTTTCAAACCCCTTTCCCAAGAGAACCACCAAAACCTTAACAAGAAAATGATTTTCACGTGAGAGAAACAACTTACCAAAATGTTTGGCCAACACAGTAATAAATACACAAGAAAGGCTAATCTCGTTTTAACCAGAAACAGTGTATTGTACGTTTACATCAATAGTAAACCTTACCATTGATCACTAATGCAACTCCAGCCAATTAGAAATTCTTTCTCAAGTTTGTGTGAACATACTTATCGAACTCAACTTGAAAATATAGTCTTGAGGAGTCATTTATCTAATGTTTATTCAACTTCATCAATTTCAAACGTATACACTACTACTCTCATTTGGACTTTTATTCTTACAAAGTTATAGTGGCACCTCGGATGCACACGGCATGCAGTCTATCTTATACTGATTGTGAGTGAGATCATTTTTTCCCAATGACAGATTGGATCTTCTTTGGACTTTGGAGCACCATCTATTTGTCAAACAGGCATAGAAGAAAGTTTATGTTAACTAATAAAGTCCTGTACTTTACAGCATAATAGAAATACTCCAACAATAAGTTGAACTTCAACTTGAATGATAATTTCAACAGTGATCTGAAACCAGCAAAACTAAGATAATTCATATCTTAGTGATTCTTTAGAGATCATTAAAAACAGTGGGGAATCATGGATAAAAACTGATTTTACTAGAACCAGCAAGCAAAAATCTGTTAATGTTCACTAAATCAACTATATATTTTCAGATTTTTATTCCAGTCTCATACTCTTATTTTCTTGCATTATTATTTCATATCCATAACATTTCTTTGATGCTAATACCAAATAATCTCAATTAGGAGTTTTCCATCCCAGAGCAACATCAGATGAATGTTATCCTATATAGATATAATGGTATATTGTATAACATCAATCAAGAACATAACAAACAATGAAATAATGGACACATCTACAATAGTTAAATAAATTTCCAGGAAACCAGAAAAATTACCTTGACGCAAGAGCAAACTCATTGTCATTATTAACTTTACAGAAGGTTCGATGAATGGAAGTGAAGAGCAATCTCAAGACACCTTCTTCAGCTAGATTTACCTCCACTAACATTTCCAAGGATCTGTTCCGTCCATTAAAAAGTGAAAATTAAAATTTTCTGCCATCAGCCAAAAGAAAAAGAAATATTTGCTGATTACAACATACTCAACAACTTGGTGCTGTCAGTCCACAGTTCTGTGAACCCGTGCTTTGAAGTTATAGAAATAACATAATTTAAAAAAAGTGATTTAATTTGGTTTTGTGCAACTTATCATCATAGAATATCAGTGCGCTAAGAAATAAAAGAGATCATCTTCGATGCGAAATTCCTAAACCAACAATAGCCACAAGTACCTAGACAGCTAAATTGATCCAAACATTACTTGAGAGAACATTTATTTGGTCTTTCTAACCTAGATATATATACACACACATATGTGTATGTATGTATATGTATATATACATATTTTGGTGATAAAAGATTACACCCAACAATGACATAGTTACAAAGGAGGCTGGCTGAGATAGCCAACAGTCAGAACAAGGACAAATTTACAAAGACTGGCCCAAGATGGAAAAACTTAAATAAAAGGAACCAACTTTTTAGTCCTAATAAATTCTCCCATTTCTTTCCAACCAGATACCCCCAACAAAAGTAAATGGCATGAGATTCCACTTTTTTCCTTTTCCTCCAAGAAGAAAGAAGATCCCTCAAATTGCACGATAATAAGCACCCAAATATTAATTTTTACCCTCCCCCCCCCCCCCCCCCCCCCCCCCCCACAAAACATTTAGCCTTTATTAGCCTATAGATGCACTTAATATTAATTATCTGTCTCTATTTATTTTAAATTTGATTAATGTAGTAACTTTTGCAAGAAATCGAGAAAAGCAAGCAATTAGAGACTATTTCATCATAATGTGCAAGATTTGTGGTGCAATTGGAGAAATTTCACGGAGAGATTGAATGGGAGCAAATCCCAGAGCCATACCCAAATCCTACCTTATCCAAATTCCATTTGTTAATTTTTGAACCCAAATATCATTCGCATCAACCAACCACTAAGGCCCATCAAGTCCAATATCCATTCGCATTTGGATATGCATGGTCATGCATATATTTTACACACTATTGTCCATAATCATGTGCCTTGCTTTAAAATCAGAAATCTTAGCACTCCGCAACAACACGGTTTAAATTTAGCCAAACTCTCACACAGTCCCTCCTCCACATTACCTACAATTTAACTCACATCAAAACCAATCCTAATCCCATTAGATAAGACTCCTCTTTACATAAAACTCTTCGCACTCACTCACATTCATTGAACCTGGCCTCCAATCTAACACACTGTAATCTCACAAACCTAAGCCAAACAACCAAAACCCTAATCATCCCAGTGATTTGCTCCTACATGTTCTATTGATGGTGGTCATAGAGGAAGGGAGAGCGCAAAAGAAAAGAGTTCAAGATTTTAATTTCTTTTTGTATATCTGGAGATTTTACTTAAAACATGTATAGAGAAACGGAGTATAGACGAGCAAGGGATGTATTTGATTTATTTTCTGAAGAAGCAATAATATCAATTTGCTGATATCTTTCCAACTTTTCTCCAACAATTTTTTACTTTCTCGTTTATTTATGTTGTCTAAGAAAAGCTAATTCCCCACTCTAAAAGGGGAGAAATGATGCTTCCACATGAATGTCACTGTACAAATATAGGTTGCGTAATACATCTATAGAGATCGAGTGTTTTTCTATTTAAAATTGATCAAAACACACATAAGACCTTGGAAAAGGTATTAGGGAAAGAATATTAGTTATCGGAATAAATCTTAGAAATAAGGTTGAACATATATAAGATTGTTAAACAACCAGAAATGGGGTTTAATTCCTAATAATATTAATTAAAAAAACACGTATCATCTTGAATGAAATTCAATATTTTTCTAGGTGAGCTTGAAAATGACTTTTCGAAACCAATTAGTAGTTTGATATGAATGTGGAAGTTGATTCTTGACCCTTGAGATTTATCTACATCAGTTTGTTTATCTTATTTTTATTGCCATATTAATTTAGTTGAACAACTTTTTCCGAAAGAAATATTTTTAAATAACAAAAAAATCCCAACACCTTTCTACCCATATTTCTCATCCCTCCAAACTGTCTCTTATTTTATTTTATTTTATTTCTTTTCTTTTTCTTTTTTTTTTCAATCATTCAGATTTATCTAGATGCCCAAGTTCCGTGACAACCAACGGCAGTCTGGGAGACATCCTAGATTACAGTCTGAGAAAAGGTACAAACCGAGGAAAACTTGCACAAAGACAGAGAACCAAACCAAAGATATTCCCAGAACCTAATTCCAGGGTCTACCAACTTTGAAATGTCATCCTCCTAAAATGCTAATATTTATCCACTCCACTCATAATGCCCTTCCAAACCCCACACCTGAACCTCCCGCCTCTACACTCTCCCAATAGCCAACTCAATCCCATATCTTGCCTCCATAAGCTATTAAACACCTATCTGATTCTCCATAACCATGTTTCCCCATAAAGTTTTGTTTTGACACCCGTCGCTTTTATGAGCATATGCTTTGCCGATTAACAAAGTGGAATTTTCTGATCTCCCAGTTCATCACTCATCATTCCACAACAAGTTTCTACAAAACCTAATAAGGTCATCAATAACAGAATTGAAAGGCGAAAAGTAACACAATCAAATTGGAAAGAGTCTCTTCCTAAGTGTAATCTGCTACCTTTAGAAATACATTTTCTTAACCAAACCCTCTCCAAAACCAGACCTAAATTGACAAAACCTACTGAGAGCACCTAGAGGAATCTCCGAAACCACACCCCATGACTTTGTCCAATTCTTACATTTTATGCACCCCACCTACAGCCTCAAGAGATTGATATATAGCACAGCCAAGTAAAGACTCTTTCCCCAAAGAAAACCAAGGTGTCATCACTGACTTGAAGGTTGGACACAGAAATATTATTCCTAATCTTAAAGGCCACTACTTATCCCAATTTTAGTTGGTCTCTGCTCCTTGATCCCTATGAGTTTGGAGTCTTCAACATAATGAGCATCATGCTGACGACAATTACCTTGACCATTGTTGTTGGATCCTACTTTCTCCAACTGAATTTGATATCTATCCTCCCATTCACTAGTCTGAATAAACTTTTCTTTTATGTCCTGAATCTTATTGCTTACATAGTGGCGAGTTTCCAAGCCTTCGACACATCCAAAAGAACTACATACTCAAGAAAAAACTGGTCTGATTACAACAAACACTCTGGTCCAAAGCCAAGATCCTTTCTTCTTTGGCAAGACGAAGCCCATTAAAGCAGATTAGAAGCTGGAGGAGGTTGAGTGTTGGCTTCACTCTGCCATCCAAAGCTGAAGAGCCATGGCACAAGCTTATCTGATTTGGGCAATTATTCAATGGCTGGAAGCATGGGTGGGCAGGCACATGCTATAGTGAAATAAGAGGTTATGCCACCTCATCTAAACATGCCACCTCATGCTACATAACACACCCCCTTGATTCCAAGGACAGGAAAGAACAAGGGTCCAAACAAAAAGATAACATTTGTGGTTTTTATGGTGATTAGCTTTTTAGGACCATTCAATTTCTCTGTTTTGTTATAGTTATTGCTCCCGGATCTCTTGTTGCTACCACCAGGTTATCTCTTCATTCACCTCACTACAGAGTATCATACCACTTTCAACTTTCTCTATAAATACCTCTAACCTCTTCTTCATGTTTTAATCCATCTTCTCTCTTGGTGTTTCCATAAAGACGAGCCCAAGTCTTAACTTTTTTCCCTTATTTTACTTCGGTTAAGTCAAGGATCTTAAATCCATTTTGCTTTGATTTGAACTTGAAGCAGTATTGAGCTTGTCTGTGAACATCTCTATATGAACAATTTTCCCCATAGGTTAGATGCCTCATCTGATCTCTCCATTGCAAATCAAACTCACTATCCACTATTTATTTGGGCATGCCATTGGTTTTCAATTTCGACAACCGTTATGCTTGCGATAATGTGATTGATAGGTTGAGAAGTCGATTTTTGCAGTGTGGAAAAGAAAATATATTTCAAAAGCGGGAAAAATAATGTTCATCCAAAGTACCTCGGCAGCATTTAATATTCCTTGTGCCATCCACCACAATTCTTATTTCAATTGCTAAAGACCTAGAGATTATTGCTAGAAATTTACGTAGGGAGCATCAGAGTCACTTAAGGGGGTCAACGGAGTAGAACCCCAAAATCTAGGAGACAATTATGCATCCCGCCTCTTAAAGTTGTGGTTTGGGGTCTAACACTTTTTGGCATTACATTATTGCAAAAACACATGGGGAGCACGGACATGGCCGGCTCTTGAATCATATTTCTTCGCAATATTGGTGTTCTTGGTGGAAGACCATTATGAATCACAAAGTTGAATTTGAAAAGCACATCACTTATAAGGTGGAAAGAGGGAATAAAATCGACTTTTGTAACAACAATTAGATTAATAACCACGTAATCAAGCTCCAATTCAATGATTGTCTAGTATTTCATGAACAAAGCATGGCTCCATTGATTCCCTTGATAATTTGAATGAGGAACGAACTTTTGGGCCTTTGTTCCCAAATATAGTCTCAAACTCATCCACTCTTACAGTTGAGCAGTTTTCTAATCCAATTTTTCTGGCTCTCTCAATCTTGTATATATGGAAACTTTCTAGTGTTGTTAATTGTGCGTGGAAGTCTTAACGGTGAATAACCTTGCCTGTAGAATCTTATGTATTGTTAGCCGTTGGAGCCTTTGTGAACATCAACAAGACCCTATTGGTCACTACTTATTCGAGTGTCAAACAGCTAAGACTTTATGTGCTAAATTATTCATTCATTGTGGTGTTTTCTCAATCACCTCTCACTCCTTCCATCGTCTTCTTTCCTATTAGAGCAATAGAGTTCTTGATGCAAGAGAGAAATGGTTTGGGGCCTTTGGGCTCATATTCCAATTGTGATGTTGTGGGTTCTTAAAGAAATGAAAGGGTCTTCTACAACAATAAAAAATATAAAATTATATAAAAAAAAGCACGAGCCAAATGGTCAAAATATTATGTTTTGGTTGTGGGGTAATACATGGGGAGTTCTTAGGGATTTTTTATTTGAAGATAGTATGTTTTCTTGGCATAGTTTATTTGTTGTTTAATTGCCATTCATGTACATTCTTTGTGTAAAGCCTTATTTTTGTTACACTTTTTAATATATCCTTGTTTATTTTGCTAATAAAAAATTTCAAAAAAATCATTTTTGGGCATGCATGACTTCTTTCATTGGGATTGATTGACGTCCAATCCAACTCATCTAATTCCGTTTTTCTAAAAAAAAAAAAAAAATTCGTCTTACGTGACAATAATCCATATTTTGTAATGTGATTCAATATTTTCTTCATGTGAAAATATTTTACACAATCAAAATGTGTTTATGTTTTTTTTTTTGGCAAAGAACCTTGAACTAGTCGTCCATAAATTAAAATAAGAAGAATGGGGGAATTTGCTCCCTAGTCCCACCCTCAACATTATTTTTAGCCTGACAAATCTGATATATTCATTTAGTCCCTGTTTTCAATAATCACACACCCTTCATCTTCCCCAATTCCTCGTATTACCCAACCCTTCATCTTTTGTTTCATAGGAAGCCACCACCACGAAATCCTACACCAGCCTAGATTCAGCACCACCGCCACCACCCTGATTCACTATATTGTTTCCTTAATCCAAAATAGAAAATTTCGGCTTTGTGTGGTCAGGGTCAAACTGAATTAGCATTTTTTTGCAGTTGGCCCCACTAATTAGTGTGACCGAATGTTATCGATTGATATTAAGTAATTTCATCATGTAGTATAAAAGCCTAGCTGAGAACTTTGGCATCATTGAAGTCTTCATGTTTACAAGCCATTTTTAAGGTAAAATATTTTATTCCATACTTTTGTTTTGACTAGTTTATGAGCCTATTTTGTGCATGGGTTTTTCTCCCCTTCCCTTGTTATTGCTAGTGTCAACACATCACTATCCCCAACCTTCCATCCCCTCCCCATCTCGTCTTGTTGATGTTCATGAATCACTCAATATCTCTTTGCTAGAGTCGATACGTCAGCTCCCTCTCTATCTATTCGTTGTCAAATGAGCCACTCATAAGTAATAAAATAAGAAGCCAAAAAATTAAACTAAACTAAAAACTTTAAGCCAATAAATAAATAATGATTATTTAAATTGATTATTCAAATTCATTATTACTCTCTAGATGTACTTAAAATTTATTAAATGCCTCTATTCATCTCGAATTTGATTATTGTCATAATTCTTGTACGAAATCGAGAAGTGCGAAATTTAAGATTATTCCCTCATAATGCGCAAGATTTGAGGAATTGGAGAAATTCCATGGAGAGATTGAATAGGAGCAAACCTCGAAGCCCAAAACTAAAAATCCAACCAATTTATCTCCACTGACCCATCCAATGTTTGAGCCCAAAATAACATTTTTTACCTATCCACATCCAATTTTTATTTCCATTTGAAATGTTCCACTATCTTTTTCCACCAAAATCCCTTCAAAAATCCCTCCAAAACCACTCTTTAGATTTTTGAATTTAATTCCGAATTTTAAAGAGAATTTTATTCTCATGCACCCAATTAATTATCCAACACCATATTTTTACCCTAGCCAATAAACAAACCCTTTTTAGTAGTTTTCATTTACCCAAATACATCAAGCCTCCCATAACCTGTCCAAATATATCAAGACCTAAACCCTATGCCAACAAACCAAGTCTTCCATTCCAATCAAATCACCACAAGATCCCTATTTGCATAAAACACTCCACATCCACTTACATTCATTGAACTTGCCCTTCAATCAAACCCATTTGATAACCTTTAATCTCCTGAACTTAAGCCAAACAACCAAATCCTAATCCTCTAGATTGCTCCTACATTCTCATTTTTTATGCCCATAAAAGAAAAGAGAAGAAACACAGAAATGGGATCCAGAGTTTGAAGAATTTTTCTACTTTTGTTTTAGTTTTTAGACATTTTATTTTGGAAGCATTTGTAGATAAAAACCAAGGAGCAAGGAATCTATTTGACTTATCATTTGAAGAAGCAATAAAATCATATTGGTGATTATTTCCTTCTCTCTTCTTGCATTTCTTTAACACAGAGAAGGGATCCTTGTATGAAGATTTTTTCTCCTTTTGTTTTAATTTTGAGATATTTTTATTTTGGACGCGTTTGTAGAGAAACAAAGAGGAGCAAGGAATGTATTTGACTTGTCATCTGAAGAAGCAATAAAATTAGATTGGTGATTTATTCGGACTCTCTTCTTGCATTTCTTCATTTTCTGGTTTATTTGTTTTATTTATGGATAGCTAATCTCTCCACCTCAAGGGGAGAGATGATGTTTCCACATGAATATCACTCTACGATATAGTTTGTTTATGCATCTTGAAATATTATTGCTTTTCTATTTAAGATTGATCAAACTTAAGATCTCAAAAGCCTTTCAAAAAAAAAACTTAAGATCTCAAAAGTGTTCATAAGGAAAGAACACTAGTTATTGGAGTAAATCTTAGAAATTAGATTATTTTAAGTAATTGTAGTCTTTCCATCGCTTGGTTCAACACATCTAGGATTATCGAATACCCAGAAATGGGGTTTGAATCCTAATAATATTAATAAATAAATAAATAAATAAATAGCATCTTTTATCTTAAATGAAAATCATGATATTTTTTTATGTGCTTAAAAGTGATTTTTTTAACCAAGTTGTAGTTTTTAATAAATGTGGTAGTTAATTCTTGACCCTTGAGATTTATTTTCTTCAGTTCATTTATTTTATTTATTTATTTATTTTCCAAATTAATTTAGTTTAACACATCTTCCAAAAGAAATATCTATAAAAATATATATATAAAAAAATCCAAGACCTTTCCATTCACATCTCTCATCCCTCAACACCATGTCTTTGGTTTTATTTTTATTTCATCTTCTATTCTTATATTTACTCTTTCAGGATTTTCATTTATTTTCTTCTTCCATTTTTCTTTTTGATTACTTAGTTGCAAATCCACAAATCCTTTTCATTGGGAGTGGTTTCACACCTTCAACTGCCACTTTATTAATTTATTCACTTTTTGCAGGTTTAAGGAATTTTTTATGAGATGATTTAAAAACGAAATTTTATTGTCTCATTAGCGACTTATATTCTTTATTAATTCGTAATTAACATATTAAATATACTTAAGTACTTATCGAATATTAAATATAATTGGCATATTATAAAATAAAAACAAAGGACAAATGTTACTAATCAATAAAGGTGTCTATCTTTGACTATTATGTGGCTTCTTTTCTAGGGTGCCCAACTGCCCATTGTCTTCACCAAACAATCTCATCTCGGGTCAATCACATAATAATCATCAAAATCCCTCGTAGAAGATAATATGGAGCGGAATGCCTCGTATCAAATCCATAAGAAGAATTGTGGATGGATCTTTTATTTTATTTTTTGAGAGAGGGAGAGAAAAGTTCAAATTTTATTGCACATGAAAAGAGTATGTACAAAAACAAGACTACAAACACCTAAAGCCCCCAATGGGAACGAATGAGATACTGCTTAACCATCATAAATTGTTCCCACTCCAACATGATTTGAATAAACCGAACACTGTGAAATACATAGTGACATGTACCAAACAAAATCGGGATTCTAGCTGTATAGGGAAATCATGGAGAGGTATTGGAGATGAGCCAACTCATGGAAACTCGTCAAGGATGTATCCTTCCCTGCTTTTATTGGCTTGGTTTGGGGGTTAGAAGATTGTCCTGTTTTATTTTTTTTTTTTTTTTTTCTCTTTGCTTTGCAGCGAGTCTCTCATTCTCAATCTGTATCCTCCTATCTATTTCTAGTTTTACCTTGGGAAAAAAAAAATCCCATTAGTGGTTGTTTCAGAGGCTCTGTCTATGTCTATAAGAATGCTCCATTGAGTCATTGTAATTCAATCAAGGGTTAATTAGCAAAACCCTCTACTATAAATTTGTAATTAGCCATGACCCCCTAGATATCACATATTAGCGTTACCCCCAGGAACTCACAGTCAACATGAGTTGACTGTATTAGAATTATTTATGTGAAAAAGCTGCCCCTGAAAAATCAAGGGCTAAGATTTTAAAAAACACGTCTCAATTAGTGCCTTTTCATGAGCTCAAATTGAAAATAAAATCCACCTCGAGATACTAATATCTCAAGGAAAATTTGATGGTGAGTTGAAAACAAAGGAAAAAAAAAATAAAAACTCAAATTGCTTGCCATTGAACTGAAGTAATCTCCCCTCCTCCAACACCATGATCACCACCACTACCCCACCTTGAACAATCAACCCACCTTACCTCACCTACCTCCAATACCGCCATCATATCCCACTCTCTCTGAATTGAACCAAACCCATCATCATCACCCACACCAAACACTGACTTGAACTAACCCATCATCCTCATCACCTTCTTTAAATTGAACCCAACCCTGAACAATCAAACACACCCCAACCCATCTTCCTTCACGCCAACATCACTCCCACCACCTCACCCACCTCAAACATTGATCACTTTTTATGAGAACCCAATCACAACCATCACGAAAGCCTTCTCCACCACCATCAAAACCCCCACATTGCCTCCACCCTCCAAATCATCCTATTCCCCTGATTGAGGTTTATAAACCATAAGGACTGTGTCGCAGGGCGGAGTAGTGGGATTGGTGTCTTTATTCAAAAGCTGATGTGGAGGAGGGTGGTGACGGTTGACGATTTGCAGGGACAAGAGGTGGGTTTTCGGGAAAAAAGAATAACAGACGAGGAGAAGGCAAAAATGGAGGAGGAAGACAGTGAAACGGAGAAAAGGAGACAGAGAAGAACTCAAGAAAACTTTATAATAGGGAGTATCACTAATTAACCATTCCAAATAAATGGTTTTTCCACTTCTATTTCAGACTTAAGACAGTAATAGTTCCTTCCATTTCAGAATGGCATGATATACATAATTAAACATTCAACAAAATAGAAGGAAAGAACAACCTATCAAGGTCTACAATTGCCGGATGCTAGATCTTTCTGGTTCATAGAATAATGTTTCTACAGAAATTAGCTCAAATGGATAATTAAGACAAGGGAAAACATAGCACAGGATCTTACTCCTCAATCTCGTCAGTTTTCAGGTAATCCAATGCCAACTGCAGCTGACGTAATCGAGCAACTGTCAAATCCCAACCTGCACCATATTCACAATTACAATATGAACATTGGTCTCAAACATGTAGAAGCAGGAAGCAAAGCTATCGTAGATACAAAATCCTCATCCATGTCATTTAAAAAGACCATAAATATGTCATATTTCGCTAACACGATTATGAACGTTAATTACTTTCTACATTGATCAACATAGATTACAGAAATTTTGGAAGCAAAATATTGCAGTCTTTTCATGAAGAAGATGAATTACAAAGGATATGAGTGTCTGCAAGAGCTACGAGGAAAAAAGAGGAAAATTACTAAAGTGAAAGGGTTTACATCACAGAAGTAAACTGGGTATTAATTGTGCACATGTACTACACCATAGGGAATTCCAATTCCAAACAATATTCCTCTCCTAGCGCAATCTGCTGGAGTCAAGTATTGTTATGGCTTTAGTGTTTAAATCCATCCCGACACCGAGCAACTAAGGTTCTCAAACTATTTCCCATTGACATCAAGCCAAATTTCTTAATCAACTGCATATATATCATAACTCTACAAAACTTGCTACACAGTTATTTTGACAAAATAAATAAATCTCGAGTCTGATATGTATTTGTTATAATACATACAAGTTTTATAATATAAGGAATTGATTCTCACGATATATTATATTTCACTAATGTATTATATTTCGCTAAGAAATTGCAAAGCAATGATGAATGACAACAAAGTACTAGGCTATAAACATAGAGTTTTGTTGTTTATGTAGGATATTTTTCTCAAATTGCAAATGATGAAGTGTCACACAAGCATCAGCATCTTGTCAGACAACACAGGTACACCACTCTTTTAGAAGTGTTTGCACAACCTAGCTCTTCAAAAAATTAAAATCGTGATTTCCTTAGTCACATGTTGCAATAACAAGGAAGTGGAGGCTCTCCATGACAAGGGCATCTAATTCACTTTAAAAAATAAACAAGATCTATTGACCAAAAAGATCCAAACTTTTTTTTTTCCTATGTAACAATGACGTAGATCCAGGTATTCGACACAGATACAAAGTGTCGGACACATCGACCAAAAAAAATACAGTACGGGATACATTGGGGCCACACTTGTTCATTTTAGCATTATTTACTTTTTTGGCAATAAGTTTTGAATTATATTCATATTCATAGGTCAATATTGCTACTCATGTATTACTAATTGCCAAAATATGCTTGTAGCATTAGTAAAGAATTGAAAATTTTCAAGGATACGTGAAAAAGTTGATGATTTAAGCATGGAGTGTGTGAGTATCCGTGAGTTTCGACACGAGTATCTACACAATACGTGTTAACACGCATTTTTTTTGTTGATACGTAGTGTCGTTGTTACATAGGTGGATTCATAGTAGACCTGAGGGAAATACCCAAGCGTAGTTACCTGCTGACTTAGCCAGAATTATTTAAATTTTTACGGATGCCCATCTCTTTTTTTTATCAATAAAAAGTGGAGCGTTTATTAAATATTGAAAAGGTGAGAACAAATAGGGGGCAAGTGTTTGGGTCGGTCACATGGGAAAAATAAACAAAAGTTACAAATTGAAGATACTAGCCCAGTCAATCAAACAAGCATGAGAAAGAACCCCATCTAACACATCCCAACTGTACCCCAGTGCCATAAGAGTGGTTTATGTCATTGATGAGGACAGCCAAATCAGGCTGATCATTAGGAGGGTGGACATTAGCTTGAGAGCAAATAGCAAGCCAGGAAGAACATATGCTCCACTGACTCTTGAGCAATCTCACAGAGGCTACATCTGTTAAGGATAGAGAGACCCTTTTGACTAGATTGTCCACTAAGAGAATATTCCCAAAGCACGTTCAAATGAAGAAGTTAGCTCTAGGGAAAGGTCGTTCATCCAAATTACTTTTGTTTTCGAAATGGGAAGAGACGCAAGCTTCTTATGCTACAACCATAGCATCTTGGATTAATAATGAATAAGAACAATCACCAGAAAATTCCCCTTCATCATTCCAGACCCACTCATCTTTTTAATGTTTTTGTTAACCCCTCCAAAAAATAATTAGCAAATTTTGAGTTAGCGCCGCGACCCGCTCACACGGGATGTTTTGTTTTCCACACCCACTCATCTTGATCTTCAGAGAGCATAATCTCTTTAAGGATATCAATCAGCAGCAAAAGATGGGACATCTAAGCTTCTCTAACTCCTCTTCTAAGATAAAGATTCCAGTTAGTTAGGAGAGTTATCAGAGAACCCTTGGAAGCAATCAACTACTACAGCTGATTTGTTGAGAGAAATTTTGTAGCTAAAAGGGAAGTTCTCATTGAGAAGCTTAGAGCCACACCAAATCTCATCCCAAGACATAATTCTTGAGCCATTCCCAAGTCTTAAAGAGACGTGATTTTGGAATTGAGGTTTGAGATTCATAATAGCCCTTCACCAAGCACAGCCATAAGGAGAAGTAGGGGTTTTGGTTTACCAACCTACCTGATCCAACCCATATTTCTCTTGAATAATGATTCTCCACAGAGCACCTTGTTCAGCCCCGAATCTCCACAACCATTTTGACAGCAAAGCCTGGTTGAAGTGTTTCAATCTTCTAATTCCCAGCCCACCCATCAGCTTTGGCGTACATATTTCTTTCCACTTAACAAGATGATCTTCTTTGAGTCTCCATAAGAACATATACAAATTTGTGCAAATTCTCGCAATATCATTTTGAATGGAAGGAGGCATCGTGTTATTGAACATCATAAAGACTGGGATGCTGGAGAGAGTGCCTTGGATGAGGAAGAACCTGCCAGCTTTGGAATATATAGATTTACAATCTGCCACATATGTCTATTCCTATACTTAGCACCTAAAGAGAGTCCAAGATAGGAAGTAGAGAGACTACCCTCTTTACACTTCAGCAGATCTACCAGCTGGCCGAGGATGGGGAACTTCTCCAATGGGGAACAAGATAGTTTTGATCAAATTAATTCTTAAGCTAGAGACCACCTCAAACCACATAAGGAGAGAGTGTGAACAACTTTGATCAATAGACACTCCAAAATCAAGATGTATTATCTGCATATTGAGAAATAGGGACTGAAGTTCAGAAGCAACAACTCTTAACTCCTCTAATCAAGACATAATAATCTTCCTTCAAAATCACTTGAGAGAGAGCTTCAGCAACCAAAGAGAAAATGAGATGAGAGAAGGTCTCCTTGCCTGATTCCCCCTAGAAGCCTTCTGGATGACCATTGACTTTAATACAGAAAGTAGAAAACCTCAGAAAAGAAGCCACCCATGCCCTCCAGTTCTCACCAAACCCCATCCTCATGAATATGTAATCAATGAAGGACCAACTAATAGTGTCAACAGCCTTGCAAAGTCTAATTTACAAGCCACCCCAGGAGTGTCAAAAGCTTGACGCCCTATCATTGTTTCCACAACGAAATAAAAAGTAACTTCCCCAAAATACCTCATATCTAGATAAATTAAGGATGTCCAAAAACCACTAGATTAATGCACAACTTTGATTGGTTTATGTTCGTTCTTGCCTTCATTGTAGTCTTTTCTTTGCTTTCTGCTTCTCGCTTGTACTGTGAGTCAATCTCACTCACTTTGTTTCCGATTCCTCTTGATCAAAAAATTATAGTGTTTGATTCAAAAAAGGGTACAATTGGAATGATAGAATTCCTACTTTAATAACCAAGGTTGCTTCATATGTATCTATAGGACATCATAGTATCTAACTAAACAATGCACACTATTGAAATAGGCATGAATTTATCCAACAATGATTATAGAGTGGCACAGCTCAAAACAAGGAACTCAAACAATGTAGTTTTCTTCCAAGTATATCATGATAACCTGGCTCCCAGGCCAATGGCTTGAGCTACCATTCTATAAATTTGAGAGACATTAAATCATTTTAAAGCAAATGTAAGAGAAGAAAATCAAATATAATCAGTTAAGGTAAAATAGCTGTCAGTTTCACATTCTTCACATGAACAAAAATCAAATCAATTACTCTCACCATTCACCAAGCACATGTGATCTGCCTCTTCAGGACCTTCATACAAAAGAATTTTATCCAGAATTTCCATTTTCCATGGTGGATAAAGTATTTTAGATCTCTTCACAGGTAGAAAGTTCTCTATCTGATATCCATTGCATGCGGCGAAACTTGGTCTCCAATAACCAACAGATTCAACAGAAAGAACATTTGATGAGACAGAAACTGAGGGAAGCACAACAGATAGGCCATCGTGTGTTACTAAATAGAAACATCCCTGAAATGCGCAACCAACAGCTTCTTCAAACAAACCTGCTTCCCTCCCAAAGGATCTCAAACTTGTCGACTGAGAAGTCACACCACTGTCATCATTAACACTGGACACTGCATGAAACTTAGAATACACAATTTTATAACCCTTTTTTCCATTTATATTGCATGTTCTAACGAGTCGTGTAATTCCAAGTGATGAGAAACAAATGGAATCATCTCTACCACATCCATCTATGGGAAGAATTACCCTCCGTACTCGATTCGATGATAAATTAGAGCTGGGAGAAGCAGTAGGTGATTCAGCGGAGAAACCACTCGACTGGGAACAAAAAGCATAATGTTCTCCTCGTAGGTATTCTTGCTTTTGGAGGGAATGTTTATTTTCTGTAGTTGAAACATTCAAACTGTCACCGTTTGAGATACCAGCGGGAATCTTTTGACACCCTATTTCCAGACCTCCAACCTCCCAGCCAACTGACATGCCAGTTCCGAGATGCTGAAAGTGTGGGAGTAATTTGTTTATTGATGAATATAGTTCTGGGATATAGTCATCAGGACAAATCAGATAAATTACACCATATTCATCAACAGCAGCCAAAAATGAAGAACTTGAAGCAACTATCAACCTTTTGAAAATTCCTTTAGTGCATAAAGCACCTTTAATATTATTAGTTCTCTCATTACAATTTCTTTCGTCATGTATAGATTGTCTTAGCACCAAATCCTCCTCTATTGATAACTTTTCTTGCTTTGGCAGATTGGGTTTTGGGTTACATCCACAGATCTTTAGAACATCAAGGCATTGGATCGGTTCACCAGTTGTCACACCATAAAGACTGATTAAGCCAGAAGCACTAAGGCAAACAAGAAGATTATCAGAAAACTGAAAGTCTATCCATTCAAACTCTTGACCTAGATTTACATTTGTAGCCTGAAGCTTCACTGAGGAAAGCCACTGTATTCCCCACTGATGTATCATGGCAACCATCACATAAATCCTATTCATACTTCTCACAATTTCTTCATCATTGTTAACTAAAGGATCTCCTAATGTTAGCACAAGACCAATTAAGTGGTGTGAAGAGCTGGAGAACACTCTGAAACATTTGAATGAATTGTTTGAATCCGAGCTTGAAATTATGGAGATGCTATCAGAACTGTCAACTGAGTTTAATGAACTAGAATTTAAATGTACTGAAGTATCATTCGTTGATCCTAGCAGCATTGTTGCCCCAGACCAGTTTTCTTTTATATCAGATACGGGATTGGACTGAGAAAGAAAGTCCAAAAATGTCTTAGTATCATTCAATAGGCTAAATGATATAATCTCAGCAGAACTTGGAAACGAGCTTTCAGGGAACCTGGTCAAAAATTTTCCCTCAAACTTAACAGTTTCAACTTCCGTAAGGAATGTTTTTAACCATTTCTTCGATGTAAAACCACTAGTAGACGAGTCATTATTCCCTCCTTCATTAACATCATGAGAATTTTCATCAGCTTTAATATGTGACAAATCTCCAGCGTCTCTATTACACAAGGTGGACAGCTCATTTTCTTGTGTACTGTATTGTGATGTAGAAGGACCCCACTCCACCCACCTCCCCTGTCCAACCATGCAATCAGGAGAATGCTTGATGTTTTTATTATCTCTATCCAAATGACGAAATGCATGGACTGTGACGCCATGGTCTCCACACATAAAAAGAACTTCTCTGAAAGCTGCATCCTTGTGCTGATTGTATGCATCCCCACAGTGAGCCCAAGCCAGTGATTTTACATCAAAAACAACAGGATAATGTTTAGATCTTGAAGATGTATTTTCTAGTGAAAATGCTTTATCTGAAACAACTTCTACTGATTCAGAAGTGCATGGGATATTGTCGAATGAGTCAGACCTACTAGAATCTAGTCGTGCTGAAGAACTTATACCCTGATTACATTCTGAGTCACATCCCTCCAGGTTGTCCTCAGGTGTTACTTCTCCTGTGGACATAAGCATCAATACAGACCAGTTAGGGGCTGCTGTTTTGCAACATTAATAATTGAAAAGACAGTTTTAAGAGATTATATGCAATGACATTTTATAAGTGGCATAAGGGTGTCTCCAATAATACACACAAAAAATTGGTATCTCTTTCAGATGTACTTTTTTTTTTTTCATAAAATTGCCCCACTGCGGGAGACATTCTTATACATTTTATGTACACAATGCAATCTATAAATGCCATATATTTGCTGCAGTGGTGTCCATACATTGCAATTTATCACTGGAGACTCCCTAATAGGCTAACCTGTTTGCTTTTGCCTCTTATAAGGGACACGTGTGTCTTTTGTAAAGCCTTGTATGTGATTTGGGACATAAGATGATGTGAAAGAGTATCGTCACCGTTCAGAGTATGTCCAAAATTTATTTTTTAATAATGATAGTTTTATTTGAAAGTAAATCAATTTTCTAGGTTGAATAGAATTAGGAATTGTTATTTACAGGTATTTACCAAGTTGGATGGGATTAGGAAATTGGCTTATATTTATTGTATAAGAAAACTTCTTTCTATATTGATTAATAAAATGTCATAAATTTCTCTTCTACATTGTATGTAAGGATCCAAAGCTTATCTTTTCTTCTTTTCCCTTTAAGCTGGCTTACTCAAGCTTTTTCTCCTTTGTACCATGGTTTAAAAAAACATTGTGAGGCACAGTGTTAGTGAATCGTGAATTGTATAGTAAATCAGAAAGGGTAAGATTTTGATTTAATCGTAAATCGTAAGATTTATAAAATTATAAATATATGTATTTAAATTAATAAATATTCATAACTTATACCCAAAAAAAAATCAAAATGTAAGAGTGCACTTTCATTGGTAGGTCCAAAAGAAACTTCCTACAAAAAATAGGCCCAAAAGAAAATTACTAATTAAATCAAGCCCAAATGGACCCAAATTTCATTCAATTTCATTTCAGCTTCATTTAATCTCATTTCAATATCATTCAACTTAATTGGTTTTGATCTTGATTCAATCGAGTTAGAGAGCAGTAGCGATGATGAACTCAACATCATCCCTCATCGCACTGTTGACGAAATCCTCAACGACTCTGAATCCTCTTCTTCTTCCTCATCCTCTTCTTTATCTTCTTTAAATCAACCCTTCTTTGTCGTCGGCGAGTTGGAGATGGGTGAAGAAGATGATGGAGAAGAATGAAGAAGCAATTTGAGGCAGAACGATGAAGATCTGAGCGGATAAGATGAATATATGAAGCGGAACAGATGAAGATCTGAAGCGGAACCAACCTGATGAACCAATCTTAGCTAGATCTGACGAGGATCTAAGCCGATATGTTCTTCTTCCTTTTTTTCTGTCGGTTTTTTTCTGCTCTACAAAGCATAAATCGAACGACTGCTTACCTATCGCGATTTAGCGATTTCAACATTGAATCGTCACCGATTCAGTCTGATTTAGGTAAAGCCCGATTTGTTGGGCGATTACATCGTTTGTGTGCCGACTCGAGTCAAATCGACGATTTGACTCGCGATTCTAAGCGATTCATACAACACTAAGGCGAGCCTTATGTCCAGCGAACATTTTATGAATTGAGGTTTAAGCTTCATAGGGGGCAGTGAGGTGCAAGATGCAACGTGTAATGAGGCGTAAGCCTCCGTATAGCCAAAATTTTGGGTTGTTTGAAAAAAAAAAAAGACAAATTGAATGGTTTTTTTTTTAATATTGACTACATCTAGATATGTTATTTATTTAGAGAAAGGGATAAAAATCAATGCATTTGATAGCTGATGAAGTTGAAGAGTGGTCAGAGTTTTCAACTGAAGAATATGATGGACTTGGAGAAAATTGACATGGATGCCTATCAATGTTTGAACTTTTAACATATGGTTATTGATGAGACATCAAAGAGTAACTTGATCCGGCCGTATTCATAAACTGATTTGATTATTAATAGGCTAACCCTAGCACGAGAAAGGCTTTAGCGCAATCACAAGCGGACCTATTCATAAACTGTTGTTCAGCTCGTAAGTCAGGTGCCCAAGCCCAAGACACGTCCACTCAAAACGAACGGATCTTAGGGCTTGGCTCAGGACAATAAGGCCCAAATACGGATTTCAGTGTTGTCATAGGCTCGGGATCCACTCGCACGAAATCAGCTCTTAGCCCAATCAAGCATTGGATCCTTAACAGAGCAAAGTGTCGAAGACACTCAGTCATGCACAGATAAGATCTTATGCGAGATCTCCTCCCTCCATCATGCCCTCAATTGCAGGGACAGTTGGGGAGGAAAAACTCGTTATAAAAGGCGATGAAAGGAATAAGAAAGGTACACATATACTTTGCAATTTACACACAGTTTTCACTCTTCCTTGCATCGATATCTGATTAAGCATTGGAGTGTTTTCAGATACCACAACGGTGGTCCTTGGCTTAACTACTGCTCATTTTTGTAGGCTCGAGATCAGCAAAAGCACATCAGTTATATTTTTATATTTTATTGGTTTTCTTTTGTTATGAAAAGTTATAATTTATATTATTAGTTATAAATGTGCTTTAAGTTTTTGTTGGAGAGTGGAGACTTGCGCCTCAATTATTAATTGAATCTAACACACAACTGAGGTGTCTTACACCTCATTTCCGCCTCACACGTCGTCAAAAGTTTTTGCCTCAATTCCATTCAGATTTTTTAAACATTGATTCCTACAACTTGCATATTCAAGGTAACCCTATGCAAATTAATAGAGCGGTTCCATTGATTTGAACCAATACCTGTTTCATTCCATCAATCATCATTGTATCACTATGTCATAATCATCACATAATCACTTTTTGTCGTTGCATCATGCCATAGACACATTACCAACCATCATAGTTATCGCATCCATAGTTATCAAAATGATTATAGTATCGTGTATTGAAAACCTACATTTAAGATACGTGTATCGTGACATCAAGTGCAAATATAAATATAGAACATATAACACATTAAGGCACATACTAAATTACTAATGCCACATTACTACATGATTAGAAATCATCAATATCTCTAAGTTTCTGAAAAAAAAAAAAAAAATTTCAACATAATTTGTATATGGCTTAAGCCTTAGTTTGGTCACGGTTTAAAAGGTTTTTTAAAGCATAAAGCAATTGCATTTTCTACTTTTTTTCCCTTTAGATTTGTGCTAACAAGATCGATCTTGGTCTTGGAATCAGCTACAGCCTTCATGTTCTTTCTTTTTCCCACACTAACCACCCAATTGGGGATCGTTGACACAAGACCTCGAGATACATCCAGAGCACTATGGATAACAAATTCTCCCTTGTCGTTTTCACCCCCCGTCTTCTCAGATGAGCCACCCTATATTTCAACCCTAACACCTTCTCTTACAAACCACCAATAAGTGTTTGAAATGCTGCCAAATATTCCTATTTTGACCTTTGATTCCATTTCTCAGCATCTTCAATTGAGCCCCATATAATCCACGAAAGGAAACAATTGAAAGGCACCCCCGTTACGTGAGATGTTGGACTAAAATCTTCCATAAGAGTTAAGAAATAAAATTATGAAACTAGGATAATGGCGGTGTCCTTCAAATCCCATAACCGCAGACCATGCGAGGAAATGGATTTGGAGCTTTGAGAGTTGCCTTCTAATACTCTTCTTTATCGAGCATGAATAAGCTGAGCTGGCGGTGGATAAGTAGAGTCGCCACAATCGAGTGAGAAGCAAACTCACGAGGATGATCTTTTTCTTCTTCAGACCCATCATATGTTTCTTACTAGATGACTGTAGCTTGAAATAGAAACTACCTCCTAGTCTTTCACCATCACTGCTAGACCCAGCATTGAGAAGATCATTGTCCTCGTTGTCTTCTATAGAAGACAAGTTGTTTGTTTTGGCAACAAGTAATATAGCCATGCTAACTTGCTCCCCTGTTATCCGCCATTACACAAGCCTTGAACACCAACCCCCACACACATTTTCTCTTTGCTCCACTAAAGCCCATGTCTCACCTTCTCTCCACTACCTCGCCACAATCTTCCTCCCCAACAAGCTGTCATAACCAAATTTTGAGAAAAAACCGAAATCCTAATATCCACTTAGGATAATCGATTACCAGAAATTCAAGACATGAAACCCATCAAAATAAAAGTACAGTTAGCATCCAAGAGAAATAATGTTGCACAATTTACCAAGATATAAGAAAATGTATGATTGTTCTTAATAATCTACCAAAGGAAAGGAAACTAACATTGAAATCTCATGGTTCTGATTCTATCAAAATTCAACTAACCAAGTACATAATTATCCTAAAAATAAAATTCTACTACAATTGAATAAATCAATACCAACAAACAATTTAACTCTAGGGATAACTACAACTCCTCAGCAAGGTTCGTCCCTTACGAAACGAACTTCTCTAACCTCACCCAAAACGTACTAATCCTACAACAAAGCTAGTCGACTACATTCCCAAAGGAATGTACATAAGAAGCAAAAGCCCACTTGGTTCAGCAATTAAGCTGGTGTGAACATTCTTTTTTCTAAAATCAATAAGTATATATACGATAACATGAATTTAAATTAAAAAAAATAACTAAAAACATGTGATTCCTCAACAAAGCAAACATGTCATTCAAATAAGTTCCTATTATATTTAATATAAATATTTATTTTACCTATAATTACGCTGAGTTTGACCATGGCAAGTCTGGCCTGCAGAAATGTTAGTAGACTTGCCCATCCTGCACGAAATGGTTAGATAAACAAATATATTTAATATCTCAATTAATCAAAATTCATCAAACCATAAATTATTTATCTTGAACAATTTATTCATTTATAATGAATTGATCACTTTAGATTATTACACATTCGCACCACCTTTGTGTCGAACATACATGTCCATATACCTCTCTGATATAAATCCGCCATCCATGCCTAAGTGGGAACATCGCATGTAAGCATGCATCACCGAATACTCCTAACTATATGAGAACCATAAAGCCACCCCAAGACTAACTATATGTGAATAATTTGTGTTAAGAGCTTATGGAGAGAGGTTGTAGCTTGGATAGTTTTGTTTAAATTGCATGATCCAAAATAGGTGAAGTTTTTATATGCTTTGGGTCTACAATAGAAAGATGGGTTCGCTCAATTCTTACTATAACACTTTGGGGTTTTGATGAATTTGACTAAATAGTTTGGCAAGTTGAGTTGTGGAGTGATATATATTTGGTGGAAGAATCCATTAACTTGCTTCATCAAGTGAAAAGGTTGAGATTTTGTGTTTTTGGATACTTAAAGTTACAATTGTTTGTTAGAGGTTATTGCCAAGTCTGCGATTGGAGGTGATAAGATGGTTGAATTGGTGGAGATGAGAATGAATGCGATTGGAGGTGATAAGATGGTTGAATTGGTGGAGATGAGAATGAAAGAGATGAGAGAACATGGTTGGTACCCTGATAAGTTTACTATGACTCCTGTTTTGAAAGCTTATTTGTTGCTTCGAGCTAATATGGGAACAATTGAATGTCGCTACAAAACTCAGGTTGAAAACATTTTCATGTTATAAGAAAACGTCCTCCCTAACTCTGCTTCTTTTAATATTGTCATAGATGGTTTATGCAAAAAGGACTGGATGAGGCTCTAAGCCTCTTTCATGCTATGATTTGAGTGGTTTGTAAATACATTACTGTATAATAACTTAATCAATGAGCTATGCAATTCCAACTTAATAAATGAGCTATGCAATTCCACAGATTGGATGAAGGTTTCAAACTTCAAAAGGAGATGAGAGAATTTGAAGTTGAACCTACACACTTTACCCATAATTGTATATTTGAAGTTGAATAAAAAAAATTAAATGAACTAGGCGGAGCATGAACATGTGAGTGGATAGTTTTACGCAAGAAATTACTTCGCTTATAGTTAAAATTTTGTCGAACCAACTGTCGATTTAAAAAGATGGTGTTCTGAGCTTTCCGTAGGTGTGAAAAATCGAAATTTGCTCTGTGTCAGCTATCAGGTCTATTCTGGTGCATTTGGGAATGCGATTATGCCAGCATGACATCATCTGTTGACCAGGACTTTGACCCGTTCGACCAAACTTTGACTAGGTCTAAAAAATAGTTTGTAGCTTCGTTTTTGACACCGTTGGATCATTTTCTTGATATCTATTTAATGGAAGTATAATTATGGGAAAATTATACTTTTACCCCTTAACTCCTTTATGCATCGACATGTGTGTTTTTTATCTATGATTGTATTTTGTAGTATGAGGGTTGTGGTTCATAGTAATCCTTGAGATGTTATGGGTCGGATAATGTATGTTAATGCATTATGATGAATTTGGGTATTTGTATTGATATGCAAATTGAATTGTTAAGGAGTATGAATTCTTATATTGAATGGTTTGATTTCTGCTTTGTTCTAGGAAACTAGTTAATGAAATTGCTAGTTTCCCTAAAAGAATGAGTGGCTATTGTGGTGAATTTGTTTATGATTGACAAAGTATCACTATAGAAGAATTTTGAGATATCACAATAAATGATACGGATAACCTTGAGTCAGAAACTTTAATCACATTGAATTGTAACACTTAGAACTATACACCTTTTGTTGTTTTATGATGTCTCTCTCCTACAGATAAACAAAGTAACATTCGGGTTGAGTCTTGCAAAAAGATGTGGCTTTTGAAATGCCTAAAATGACTTGATTATTTATCGTCCAAAATGTGACGCGAGATCTTATGCACACTGTTAGCCCTCGTGTGGCTTTATAGTACTCGTATAGTTGGAAGCATCCGGAGATGCATACATGTATGTGATGTTCCCACTTAGGCATAGATGACGGAGAAGTTCTTAATATGAGTGGGGGATACGGACATGTATGTTAGGCACAGAGACGGTGCGAATGTGGTATAGCCTAAGGTGATCAATTTATTAAAAATGAATAATTTGTTTGAGACAACTAGTGTATGGACACAATTGTCTTCATTGATGATTTCTAATCAATTGAGATATCACATCTATTAGTTTCTAAACACTCGTGTAGGATGACAAGTCTACTTGCAGGCTAGACTTGTCATAGTCAACCTCCACAGAGTAAGTATAATAAGATAAAGATCTATTATATGTATGGCAGAAATTTATTTAGCGTGAGACGTTTGCCTCCACATGGTGTGAGGAACACCAGTCTTCAATGGAAACTATGTCCTCAAACAATGACGAAGAAAATGAGATTCTTTCACCTTTAGATTATTTGTTTATTTATTGTTATCGTATTTGTGGTTTATTTATAGATGAAGATTACTCATACCACATAAATTGCTGACTCAAAATAAGTTTTTGCTTCTTCGGTACATTCCTATAACGTAGCCAACTAGCTTTGTCTCAGGTTTAGAAAGTTTTGGACATCATTGTTAGAGATTTTCTTTTGTGGGGCAATCGTATTCAAAGAGTTCCCTTGTTAGTAGTGTTTTTGTGTATTTCAATTTGGTAATAAACGTTTCAGTTGTTGTTGCTGAATTTTGTTCTTTTGTTGTTGTTAAACTTTCACTCTCAAACTTTAGAGAATAAGATATTCTTACATGGATTTAAGAAATGTCAAATTTTCAAAATTCAAGGCTGGACACAAGCAGTCCACTTCCATAGTCCTACAGATGTCGAACTCCCATTCCAAAGGAATGTAAAGACAGTTGTGGTGTTTACTCCTTTCCTTGAAAGCAAAAGATGTGTTCTCAACTTGTTTCAAATCTTGTCTAATGATTATGGTATCAACATAATGATAATGAAAAGATACTTATAATTCGTGGTCTCCAGAAATACAGGTAAAAAAAATGGTGTCCGAATAAATGAATTAAAGTGAACAAAAAAAAAGGAGTTGAGAGGGTTTACCAGTAACGAGAGGAAGCAGCAGAGCTTCATAATGATAAGAAAGCAATATCAAAATCTCCCTTGTTGGTGAGATAAGGGCTTGTCGGACTTTGGAAAGGTCGAACGGCAATGGCCCCCACTTTTGCAACTGCAATATAGCAGGACCATCTACATTCTCACTGCCAGAAGACAATAGCATCTTTGAGCTCCGCCCTGCAAGTAAAAGAAATTAAATTCCTTCATTTGTGAAATTCAGTATATTGGTACCTAAGTTCCATAATAGTTTGGAGAAAAAGGTTATTGAGAGATTGAATTATATGGTGCTATTGATTTACAACTGTTGCTAACTGATTGTTGCATATGGGATGATTGCTATTGTATGATTGTATGAATAAATTCATCTTAGTTTTGATCTCAGCAGAAGAGTCTAGGGCATGGAAGAGAGATGAAATTTAGGAATCAGTGATTTAGATCCAAGTGAAGGGCGGGGCGTGGTGAGGCGGTTGAAAGGGTTTGGTAATTTGTTCGATCGTAGAAGAGAGACGAAACTGAGATAAAGAGAGAGAGATCCTTACCTTGGGTTGAGTCGTTGGTTTGTTCGTTGGAGATGGAGTTTGACAGGTAACTCAGCTTTAGAAGAGAAGACGAGAAAAGTTTTCTTCTCCTTCCTTTCTTGTCCAAAAGAAAAATCCCGAACAGGGTTGCGTTGTGGAAATGTAGGGGGGTGTATTGTATCTGGATTCTGTGGGCAATTTAATAAATTCCATGGATTCTGAAAATCCAAGTGTATTCAATTTGGATTTTAAAAAGTCCACGAAAGTCTAGGGGTATTCAATCAGGATTTTAAAAAGTCTTTCTGAAATCCACAAAGTTTAGGGGTATTCAATATGGATTTTAGAAAGTCCACAAAAGTTTTAGGGTATTCAAAATATCATTCATATTTATGGATTTGGAAAATCATGGATTCTCATGGACTTTATAGTGTTAAGTATAAATAACAAAGTTCAATAATTTGCCAGCCTCCATATCAAAGATTTTAATAATATTTTAAATATTTTTTGGTTCCATCTATGATAACACAAAAAAGGACTACTCCTCTTCCTCCTCTTCTCATTCTCTCTGCTGAAATTCCTACAATCCCAACAAAACTAGAGCTGTGCTGAGCTGACAGAGATGTCTTTAACTTCTTCACTCCCTTGCTACAAACTCCCTTCTCACACTTCTTCATCCAACTCTTCTTCCAGCCCTTCCTCTTCATCTTCTTCTTCATACAAGTTCATCACTATAAGGAGCTCCAATGCCGAAGGACCTCTTCGAAGACCCAGTGCTCCTTCTCTAAGACAACCCCCTTCACCCACCCTCAAGCCTGCTCCTTCCCCTTCTCCTCCATCTCCATCTCCATCCAAGCCAGCTTCAAGTGTGGTGGAGCAGAGTAATTCAGTGGTGACTTTTGAATTGCAGAGGAAAATGGCTAAGGAGCTTCAAGATTACTTTCGTCAAAAGAAGCTTGGGGAAGCTAGTCAAGGTCCCTTCTTTGGGTTCTTTGAGAAAAATGAGATTTCCAATGGAAGGTAACAATACCCATTTCTCTATTTTCTATGAATTTTACTAATCTTCAGTGTTTGAATAAAAATCTTCAATTTTTCATGTTTTGGGGTCTCTGATTTCACCTCACATAACGAACGAAAAATTGATAGTATGAACTGTTGATGACCTTCATTAGATTCAACAATAGTTGTGGGAAATTGATAGTAGAGTTTGATAAATCAACATACAAATATTTAAAATATCATTGGAAGGGAACCATATGTAGATGATAGAACGCATAAGTTTGGGATTGAAAGGGCTAGTTTTTTTTAGCACATGTATCTCTCACTTTTGTTAATTATATGTGGACGTTTTTTTGTTTCATCACTATTTACCAACTTCTTTTTTATCTTGCAAATAATTAGAAATCTGTAAAAGTCGTTCATATAAAGTCCGTGGATTTTCATAAATCTCTAGAAAGTCTGTAGCAAAAGTCTATGGATTTAAGAAATCAGCAGAAGTCCGTGGACAATTTAAAGAGTCTGTGGACAATTTAAAGAGTCCGTGGACTTTTCAAATTATTTATCAATTCCATAAGAATCCATATACAATACACCCCCCGTAACTCGCCGCTACAAATCACCATCCATCATCATTATTGAACTAAAAGAAGGCCAGCTGCTATGCTATCTGCGCCTAACATTTCCACTCGTTGCTTCCCTGTTTTTTTTATTTTAAAATTCGAAAATTCTAAATGTCGAGGAAGTGGGCGAGGAAAACAGCAAGGGAGGGAGAGAGGGAGCCGTCCATCCCCCTCGGGATGTGCGCATGAAAAATGAAGGCACGCATCCCGAGGGGGTGGACGGCTCCCTCTCTCCCTCCCTCGTTGTTTTCCTCGCCCACTCCCTCGACAGGTAGAACGTTTGAGGGTTTTTTAAACTAAACCTTCAGAATTAATGGGCAATTATGGGATGTCAAACATTTCTTGTTGATGTCCCGAAAAGGACTTAATTACATTCTAACAAGGGAGCACATTACAATTTTACTTTTAGAAAAATCTAACATAATCCAACACAATGAACTACCTTCTACGAACATATGTTATCC
Source organism: Berberis vulgaris (assembly GCA_963556465.1). Classification (NCBI taxonomy): domain Eukaryota; kingdom Viridiplantae; phylum Streptophyta; class Magnoliopsida; order Ranunculales; family Berberidaceae; genus Berberis; species Berberis vulgaris. Next base: position 72,484,330 of record OY747124.1, on the reverse strand, counting down.
CAATTTATCTAGAGATAGAAGAGTCTTTGATCTTCTAAGCAAAGAGTTTGCGTCAAAGAACCTTGAATCTTCTTCTAACTAAGCAAGTTCTACCAGCCCATCTACAAATCGCATTTGTTTCCCTTGTATACATGAATACACATACACTCCATAGGCCTACTAATTCTTTTTATTTCCTTCCATAAATCTGCAAAGAATTAAGGGACCTTAACGTCCTCGTAAAACCATTGGTCTACCAGCATCGAGTCGGTTTGGATAAGACATATCCGTACACCCTACAAAAGGCACATACGCAAACCTTAAAAGAAAGTGAAGTCTCTGCTTGATTGTTTGAACCTTCGCCCAAAATACACAAGCTTAGCCGCTACACACAATCCTTGTTGTCTCTAATAATATAAAAGGACATCAAGCTATCAATTTCTTGGAAATTTTTTAACATAAACAAAAATAATGGAGTTTATATTTCTCATAAGATTTTCTTCTCTATTTTGGTGGTGAGTTCTATTTTGAATAGAATTTCGTACTCTATAGGATTCTTATAATAGTTAGAGAATATTACTTTTAGGCAATTAGTTAATTGTTAGTATATTAGATATTGTTATTTTAGTTTCTTGTAAAATAGTCATTTGTAACCTTTATAAAGAGACAACTTATTTCTTAACCAATCAACCAAATTATTATTGAAAACAATTTCTTCTTCCAATCTCAAGTTTTATTCTTCTTCTAATATTCTTCTTCTCCTTCTTCATTTGTTCTAATATTCTTCTCCAATTAAAGGATTTTAAATATTTTCGTCTAATTTGGCACGTTCGCATAGCATTATAATAACACTCCTAGCAGCTTTATTAGACGTAAACAAGTCATCCATGCTGAGAGGAAATGGCACAGCGGATATTGAAAAGAAGAAAATTTAGAGATCTCGAATGGCGAATAGAAGAAATTGGAGAAATTTTCTAGAAGAATGAGAATTTAAGGAGATTTCTATAAGAATAAGTAGTAAAGAGGGTGATAGTTTGGAGAAAATATAATTTGATTGATTATTCATTGCTCCTTATGGTGTTTGGTTTCTCTACCTTAAATAAATAAATAACTAGTCCTTTTTTTTACACTTAACCCTCCCCACCCCATGCCGCCGGCTGGGTTCGAACTCGTGATGTGTGATTCCATCGGCCACACCTCTACCAACTTAGCTGGTACACCTTTGGCTAAAAAACTAATCATAGCTAAACTATAAATAAACCTATTATTTCTATTGTAACACCTAAAAAAACTTAGACCTGCTTAATTGACATCATAACAAAAATAAATACATGATCATGTTAAAACTATAATATGCCATACATCAGCAAACCATCCTCTCTGTGGAAACAACGAATAAAGCACCACTGGAGGTTCTGAAACTACCAATTTAGCTCTCAAACCCAGCCTCTAAAACTCAATAATATACTTGAACAATTACGTAATTAACACTCCAATCCTTTTCTTCATACATATTTTTGTTTCATTGTAACCAAATCTCTCATAAAATGAAAAATGAAGTCAATCAAACTATAAATCAACCCAATCCGTATGCCTTAATTTGCCCTTCTGGACCAGATTTCAACAAGGTCTAAACCTTTGAAAGCCTTCTAACATACAACAAATGCGCAATTAATCAATGGGACGAAACGTGCAAAGCCAATTAACCCTCAATAAACAAATATTTCATATGTTCTTCATCTGACATAATGCAACAACTACATTTTGAAACCAAACTAAAACCATACCTTCGAACTTTTTCATCAACTAGTAATGCCATCTTCAGAAATTTCCACACAAAAGTAGAAATATTTGTAGGCATTAGAGGATTCCAGATTAACTTGTATCCCGATCCTTATCACCATGGAAACAATTCAAATGTCGATTTGGTTGAGAACAACCCATCCAAACGCTATAATCAGGTTCCCCTTCATTCCCTTTAACCAATTCAGCAGAAGCCTTCTCATCTACAATAAAATAAAATTTATCCGCATTGATCTTTTCCCTGGATGTCATACAATATCTATTAAAAAATTTCATGTTATTTAGAAAAATCAATGTATTGTTTGCATATAACAAGTGAATGATGGGGGCGCAAAGCATCGGAGTATAGAAAAAACAAATCTCTTCATCATAAAAGACTCTCATGAGGCCTCTACTAAGCGCTTCCACGACTATGGAAAAAAGAAGAGGCGATAAAGGGTCCCATGACTAAGGCCACCGAGATGATCGAAAATGTCTATTATATTTTTCTTGCAATATCACTGAAAAATCACACTGAATAATGTAATTTGAAATCATATGGCAAAATTTGTTATGAAAACAAATTTTCATAAAACATCAAATAAATAACCACATTCCATACGGTCACAAGCATTCTCTATGTCAAGTTCAAACACCATGTTTGCACCAAACACCTTCTTTCCAATAGATCGCGTTAATTCTTGTGCCAATCCGATATGTTATGTTGATGGTCAACCTTCACAAATGCACCTTTTTCATGGCAAAAATTGTTATGAAAACTAGATCTTCTTAAAACATCAAATAAAATACCCCATTCTAGACGGTCATAAGCCTTCTACATGTCCAGTTTAAACACCACATTTCCACCAAACACCTTCTTCCCAATAGATTGCATTAGTTCTTGCTCCAATCTGATATGGTACGTGATCGACCTACCTTTCACAAATGCACCTTGTTCATGAGGGATGATGGTTGGAAGAATTTTTGCCAGTCTAGCGCTTAACACCTTTCTAAAAAATTTATACATTACATTGCACAAACTAATAAGGGAAAAATCCATGAGGAAATTAGGATCATCCATTTTTTGAAGAAGTGCAACTAGATTTGCAGAGAATGCGCCTTGCAAAGAATGGCAAAAAAAAAACTATTTAGCTGGTTCCCAAATATCATGATTTGTGATGTCCTAGCGCGCTATCTTTTAAAATACCAAATGTAGCACCTTTCACCTTTAAGCTAGGATTTTTTCAGTATTTGGTCACACATCTTCTGATCAACCAATTTGGGTATGCAATTAAGAAGATCATCTTTTCCACAGCCGTCCACACCTCCTCCCTCCTATCTGTTTATCTTATCTTCTTCATATTTTCTTATTTTTCTTCTTCTTCTTCCCTTCTCTTCAACTTCTCCCCTCTTCTACTTCTTCTCCTCTCTGCTTTTCTTCCTCTATTCCGCTTCTTCTGTTGTTTTTTCTCCTCCACCCTTGAGCAGGTTATTGCGAGTGGAGAACCCCACTCGCGGAGTCCTTTGCGAGAGTAATGGAGAAAAAGGGGGAGGGGAGCAGATGGGTCAGGGGTTGAGTTGCACACCTTGAATGAAGGCTTTTAAATCTTCAAAAAATGTCCAAGACTGAAATTAAAGCAAAGCAAAACAATGGATCCTCACAGTTGCCACAAAGTTGTTGTCATATCTGGTACCATCTCTTACTCCTTTCCCATTGATTTTGGTTTGATTTAACTTAAAATTGGTTCAATTGGCCTCCTCCCACTAACCCAAATTGTGAAAACATGAGTTGCAACTCTTGGTTTGGGCACTTATAGTGCTCACATGTTCAAGTCCAAAATTCAGCTTACAAAAGTCTATTAATCATCCCTTCATCATTTTTTTCTATTGATTTTACTTCTAATTTTTTTTTAATTGATTTCAAATGGGTATTTCTTAAATTCCAAGTTTGTATTTGTTAATTTATGACATTTTGTTGTGAAAAGTTGAAGGTTTGGCAAACTACATCTCTGTATCATTTGGTACACAGCAAGAGGGGAGGCCGACGGTGGCGGGGGATGAGGATGGTGAGGTCGGCGCCAGAGTGTAGGTCGTTAATTGAAAAGAAAAGAGAATGGGAAGATAGGAAGAGATGAAAAGAAAAACAAAGGAGAAAAGGAAGAAAGGTGCGGCTGGCGGTGGCGGGCGAGGTAGTGTTCGTGATGGAGAAGAGAGGTGGTCGTGTTTTTTTTTATTATTATAATGGTGGTTTCTTTAGCACATAAAAATGGGTTGTAGTGTCCTTCAGCGGAATTGGCGGTGTAAATAAGTAGGACCCTATCTTAATCACCAACCAACAAATGGTAAAAGAAAAAAAAATCAAAGAAATACTATCATATAATATTTATCTTACAAAACAAACGGTGTTTGGGGTGGGAGATAAAAGACGGCTCATATTCAATTTAGGATAACTCATCCAATGGCCCATAGAAAGCAACCTAGCAATTTCAAACTCAACCGTCTCTCAAAAACTCTCACAACCCTATCTCAATCAAACGCTCACAACTGTCTCTCTCACGGATCTCTCAACAGGTTAGTTTCAATTCTCTCAAACATATTATCTAATGGATCTCTCTTCGATTTTTTAGTTTTGGATAAGTTGAAATCCCTTTCACAATTTCAGATATGTTGAAATCTCTGTCTTAGTATGTTGAAATCTGTATGTTGGTATGTTAGCCCATAGCTTTGTTATTGTGATTCCCATCCTTACTGTCACTAAAAAGCAATGGAAACAATATTTACATGCAAAATTTAAGAATTGTGTTAAGAGTAAACAGCTGACATTCAAATATCTCCACTTACATGCTTGCGGAAGAAGACCTCCTGTCCATTACCCCAATTTTGTAATCTGAAAGAAATATTCTTACTTAGGTATCTAAGACTTGGTGAATCTAGGGGGTGGGTTGCTCAAGTATTTGTATAAAATAATTACCCTATATGGCTTAATTTAATGTAGATGTTATTTCCTTAATTGGATATTTATTTTAGAACGAGTCAGTGCATGCTATATTTATTTAATGTAGATGCTATTCCCTATATGGGTCAGTGGATGTAGATGCTATTTAGTTTAGAATGGGAGGTATACATAATGAATTGATTTAGATGAAACGAAGAATGATTGACCTTAAGTGGAGGTAAAACTTATTGGACTGTGAGGAGGACAACCTTTCTACGTTTGATTAAAAGAATGATGGCTTGATTAACCAAACAATGAACCCTGGTTGTGGTCTTTAGCAAGAGGGTGTGTTTTCTCTTTGGGGATTTATTTGTTGTTGTTGTTGTTGTTGTTGTTGTTGTTGTTGTTGTTGTTGTTGTTGTTGTTATCGAGTCCTTTAACGGGCCATTTTCTCAACTTAGAAAACATTCCACAGATAGGAGCGTCCTCGAGGCATGAGATTTTACTCATTTGTAGCCGTCTATGATAAAATAAGAGTCCTATTATTGTGATATATAGTAATAAGCTGATATATTTTTGTTTATGTATTGGTATTTCGATTTCTGTCCCATTGATCATATAATTGAAAGTGCTCACTATATGTGATATTTCGGTTAGCAACTATGCTAAAGAGTGTATGTTCTTTCCAGATCTAAGAATCCGATGTTGAAAATCGTTTGTTCCGTGGGTCTAATACAACACTGAACCTTTTGGAATCTGGATGAACTTGGAAATAGTATACCAATGTCCAAATGGTATACGCGGGATTAATTTTAAGCAAAAGAAGAGAGATTGAACAAAAGGGGGAATCCAAAGTGGTTGAGATTTTCACTTACATGATTGATAAGTTGGGTTTGTTCAGCATCTGAGACTAAGTTTGGAATGTAAAAGAGTGTTGGAAAAATTATTTAAAAAAATCTAAAATCTAAATACTCTTGCTAATTGTTATTGTTGTTTTCTAAAATCTAAATACTTTTGCTAATTGTTATTTTTGTAGCTATTGGATCTTTGGAAACTTGGTATTGTTGAAATGCAATTTTGAAGATCTTTTCAACAATACTAATGATCAATACAAACACATAAAATTTCAAAATCAGTATTTTATTATTAAAACATGTAAATGTTTTTTAAATATTTTCATGCTTAAGTATAATATTTTCAAAGAAATAGACAAACATTTTAATGAACATTCAAACAAAAACCCAAAACATTCAATCGATTCTAATTTTAACCGAGTTTGGCTCTAAAAAATTAGTATCTTTACCATAAACTAGGCTTGCACCTTAAAAAAATTAGTTTAAATTCTAAAATAAGATTTCTTTTTTAATGGAACTGATTGAGAGCAATGGTGGTGAGGGTGTCTAGTGCATGATAATTTATAGAAAAAAGTGTATGTGGAGTGTCAGCGGACGGGTAATATGCTAGTCTATATTACAATTCAGAGTGGTTTTTTACTATTCATTACTGATGGAAACAAACATCAAACCATAAGGATTGGGGATAAAATATGGCTATGATTGAAAGTTGAAAAATATATTTAGGGTTGAGATTCATTTCCTATGATGACATATTTGTAAATATAAAACATGTAAAAGGCAAAAAAAAAAATGAAATAATTGTGAAAAAAGTTGGTGGAATGTATGAAAGAGAAACTATCGTGTTTTCTTTTTTTTCTCAAAATGAAAAAAATTATAACTATCTACATAGTTGTTAGATTTTGGTAAACTTGGTCTCGTTGAAATGCATATTTTCAAGTCTTTCCAAAGAACCAATGATCAATACAAACACTTCAAACATTTTTTTATAATTAAAAACATGCAAGTATTTAATGTTTTCATGCCTTAGGTATTTTTAATATTTTTTAAAGAAACAAATGGACATTTTAATGAACATTCAAACAAGTACCTCGAAGATTCAATTTATTCAAATTTTAACCGACTTTGATTGTAAAAATAGGTATTTTTAATGTAAAATAGGTTTGCACCTGATAAAAATTAGTTTTCATTCTAAAATATGAGTTTTTTTTATGTAATTGTATGAGGGCAATGGTGGGGGTGTTGGTGTGGATGTCCAATGCAGGATAATTAGTAGCAAAAAAATATGTGGAGTGCCAACAACACGAGTAATATGATATTGTATTTTACAAATTAGCTAGGCTTTCACTATTCACCAGAAATTGGAAATAAATGGTGATGAGGATTGAAAATTGGGAAATATGTTGAGGGTTTAGATTAATTTCCTATAATGAAATGTTTGTAAATATAAAATACGCAAATGGGCAAGAAAAGGAAAACATTGAAAAAAATTAGTGGAATTTACATGTAGCGGAAAGAGAAAATTTTGTGTTTTTATTTATTTTCAAAATTAAAATTATAATTACAATTTACTTGGTTGTCGAATATTGATAAACTTGGTATTGTTTGAGAATTCATTTTTGAAGATCTTTCCAATTAAACCAATGATCAATACAATACTGGCGCTATATATATATATAATTATTAAAAACGTATAATGCATTTCACGTCGTTTGTACTTTCAATACTTTTTGTAAAGAAATGAGACGAACCGATCATACTAAGAAAAAAGTTAGAAAGACATCTTAATGCACATTTAAACAAAAACCCTACACTTCATGTTTTTGAAAATTTAAAGTTAGGAGGAGAACTCACTCTCGGTGTTTGAATTTTTGTTTTCCTCAAGTGATTCAAATTTTGACTAAATCTAACCCTAAAGTTTATAGTGTATATTTTAACCTTAAAATATGCTTACACTTCAAAACTGATTGAGAGTGAAAGTAGGGATGTGGCTGGGGTGGTACGTGATATTTGGCAAAAACAAAATATGTATATATGTGGAGTGTCAATGGCACGGGGAATACCCTAATCGATCTAAAAAATCAGCTAGATGTTTCACTATGATTGAAAGTTGGGGAACATGTTGAAGGTTGAAATTCATTATCCATAATCGCAATTTGTAAATATGGAGCATTTACAAGGGTAAAAAAAAATTAACATAAAACTTAAAATGATTGTGTGGATTGTACATGTGGCGGAGAGAGAAAGTTGTTTGTATTTTTCTCAAAAAGAAAATTGTCATAACTATTTCATTAGTTGTCAGATTTTGGACAAGTTGATATCATTGAAATGCATTTTTAAGTTTTTTCCAATCAAATCAATGATCAATACAATTGTTTTAAATTTTAAAATACTCATTTTGTGTCATATGCATTTAAAAAACAACTAATAAATATAACATCGTAAGTATTTTAAATATTTATCAAATAAAGATGTAGTCATCTCAAGTCACAATCAAGCAAAGACCCTAAAAACTATATTTTAAAAAATCAAAGTTTGGGAAAATCTCACTACGACGATTTTAAATGATTTTTTATTCAATTGTTTAAAATATTAATCAAGATTGATGTCATGACCCACTTTCTATCGTGCTATGGATGCATGACATACACGGTGAAAGTAATATGTGTCTGTTCCCAAATCAATCCAATGTTAAAACAAACAATGCATCAGAGAACAATAAGAGACAAAAGAAATTTCTACTAAGGCTGAGGAATCATCTACACCTTAGTGAAAGGTTTAGAAACATCTACAATGGATGAAGACTATAGTTCTATTCAATCTCCACATTTACAGACCAAACATTTACCTAAGATCAATTAGGTTGTAGTAGGGCTTGGATTATGACTAACATGAATGAAAAATGATATAATAAACTTCTCTAAGAATGGATACACCGTTTTATAAACACTTAGGGCACTAAATATTAAACCATTGTCGTACACTATTAATTTTTCTTCCTTCGAAATTCTTCTTCTTCATATATATATATATATATATAATCAATGACATGTTTTTCCCCTTTTGCACAATGAAACATTTCAGTCTTGAGGTTCATGAAATATCTTGTTTCAGCTCTTTCTATTTGCCCATTTCAAACACTACATCATAAATGACAATTTGTAACACACTAGCTTTGTTCCTAAAAAAAATTGTAACACTACAAAAATCTTGCAAATCATGGCATTACAAATATTAGTAACACTTTGACGTGTTACAACCTTCAAATTCCTTAACACTTGTCCAAGTTGCTAATGGCACTATAGCGTGTTACAATGTTCAAATATTAGCAACACCTTGACGTGTTACAAATGTTTTTTTTTTTTTTTTTACAAAAATCAATGTGTTAAATTTTATTTGTTTTTAATTAAATAAATAAAAAGTTATCAAAAAATGAATGACATCCAATGAGATTAGTACATGTATCAAGTACATCAATATGCTAACACTAAGAAAACTAAAATAGTTCTCCATTTAATGTGAATATCTTGCAAAGTCCTTTGTCAGAGAGGACCCCGATTTTTGTACGATTTATTTGCAAACAGAGGTAACGAGATACTTTGAATCATGTTTCAGCAAGACGTTCTGCAATCATGAAATTATTGGAACTGTCACTAAAAGATTAGTGTTTCATGATACTTTCCCAAGGTAGCTTTCCCTGTTGTTTCCAAGCCTCTTATAAGCATGCAAGTTCCCCTGGAACTGCCACTGAAAGAGCACCACTAGCTTTTGAAGCAGCATTTCCAGCATACAACATGTTCTGAATTACAAGAAAAACATATTAAGAACCCAAGATTGAAAGATTTCAATACTTGTGTTGCCTATTCTTAAGTTTCTACTACCAAAAGCTGACTTAGTATAGATGGTCTATTAATTCCAACTGCAAAGAAAAATTGACAAGTTATATATCCAGAAAGAACCTCTTTAAGCATTTTTTTTACAAGGTCAAATAATTCTATATTGTTGCACACCCTTTTATAACCCAACAATGAGATGAAATCCTTGAGCAAAATATACTTATTTTGTGAAGGTTGAGCTTGGAATATAAGGAATAAAAATAGAGAGCAATTAGTGTGCTGTGTTGTATTGTACAGTACAGAGCAGAGCATAGCATAACAGGATGTAGTAGTGTCTATACAACTTTTATGTGACAAAGTTTGGGAAAAATCTGTAGAATGGGTAAGCATATGGCAAACCTAGCCTGGCCTAGAAGATCAAAATTCAAATCAAAGTCCATTTGCAATTGAATGAGTTCACAATGCAATGCATGATAATGAGGAGCTGATCTTGTCAGAGCTAGCTTATGTTTCTACTGCTTCTAGGTACTTTTTTTACTTAAACTTTTTTCGAAAAGTCAAAAATACTGAAAGAGGCGGTTAAGTGAGGAAAATAAATTACATGAACCATTTGGAAAGTATGCGGATATTTGCTCTTGTGACCTTTCTCATTTCAGAGATTATAGCCCCACCTTTACCAATTAAGACAACCAATGCGAGATGTTGGAACAAGTAACTGATTGGTGCAAGTAGGTTCCCCTGATTCCTTGTCATTTTTCTCACTACATCTTGGTTGTAGACTAAATGTGGCATCAATAGTTGGAGAGATGGGATCTTCAAAAAACTAATGACCAAGCACATGTTAAATACATTAACCAATAACTTAATCCAATTAAAAAGGAATGTAGTAATCTTATTTACCTCTTTTGATGAGATAAATATTAAACATTCTTCTCCTTCCGCATTTGAGAAATAATATATAATTGGATATGTAAATGGGAGAAGAATGCTTAACCAACACTTGAAAAGGCAGACCCTTTAGAATGCTTCAGCACATGTTTTCCTTGAAAACCTATTTTATATTGACACTTCAATTGTGATCTTAAAGAGAGATCCCACAATGGCACAAAAACCAGAATTACATGCAGTTCTTTGATCATCATTAGATTTTAAAGATTCATGTACTACACATTCCCCATCATTGTTATCTTCCAAGACTTGATTGGTAAACTTTCTAGAAGTTCATTTTCCTATGAATTCAATCTGTCTTGAAGGTAGATGCATACCATCTTCACCATCCAGATGGTTAGGGACAACATTTGCACCATTTTTCCTTCTCATAGGGTCTGGGTCATCCTCCCAATAGCAGGATCTAACATAAGAACCATTATTCTCCCTGACATTTTCCATTGAGACAACTTTGTGGATTGAGAGAGTTAGTATTATTTCTATATCTGTTGAATTATCTAAAAATAAAGTTATTACTATTAACACTACTTGACCCTACACCATTAGGGTAATAATAAAAGATAAATACCTTTTGCATTACCCTTCTCACCAGTCAATGACGTTCCTGCCGTAGCCATACTAACTTCATGATTTTCTAATTCCGAATCAGATTCGAACGCAATGCTCCTATAATCAGTTTGAAGAGGTTCCTTTTGCATCTGCATACTTTCAGTTTGCATGTCTTGTCTACTAATTGAGCTCTGCATAAACAGCAACAGAGAAAACCTATCAATAACAAGTTCATCAAAACATGCATGTTTTTGAGAAAAAAAAGTTGCATGAATAGATATTTCAAAAATTGAATATAACTCAGATAATACACTAAACACACATCGTTATCTCGCTACACGCCTTATTTGGCTATACAAATATATTTTTTACATTGTTAATTAGATTCTGTCAGCAGCCAGAGTGCATGAAACATTCATGACCTGCTTGTTCACTGTAAGAAACTGCAGGTGGCAAAATATAACAGAGCTGATTCTTTCAATCCACTAAAGATCCTGAAAATCTTTTTCCTTTCTATGTTTAGGTATATGTTATGTTATTTTTCTCTTCCTCTATATCATCCTACTGTGTTGTTCATAAAATTCTCAAGAACTTTAGCCTGCATAACAGCTCAATTAATTTTTTTTCCCAAAGTCAACTAGACTTAAAAACAAGCATCGACAATTGATCAAAGCTAGAAACCATTATAAATCTTACCTCAGAATCATTTCCTTCAAAACTATTCCTAATCTTAGATCTGTTCCCAGTATTTGAATTTCCAGCTTCAGGTTTATTATTGTTTGAATTCTCATTTGCGAGTCCATCTCCACTATTATTGGCCTACAAGAAGGTATTTTTCAAACATTATATAAGAACTAAAACAATGAAGGATAACAAAGCAAATAAGAATTAGAATGGCATTAATGGAGAATAGAAATATACACAATACTTTCTCTACACATGCTGCCATAAGTTTCTCAGCTCATTTTTCCTAACTGGCTTAACTAGAAAGTTTGTGGCACCCTTTAGCATGCATTTAAACACTATGCCAATGGAATCTAGCAAAAGCAAGTCAATTTGATTTATGAGTATTTCTCTCCAATTGTTCACCAAAAGAGATGACTGGAATGGCTGAGGCGAAAAATATATACGTCGTTGGAGCCAAAATTCTGAAACAATTGTAACATGCCACCAAATTATGTCATCAACAATCTATATTCTTCGTAAACCCTGTTGTTGTGCAGCCTCCATCTTTCTCATTTGTGATTTGTGGTATTATAAATCACACTTCAACAATCTGTTTTCTTCGCAAAGCCTTTTAGACTGGTCCTGTGTAGACTTCATCTTTCTGATCATTTGAGATTGGTAAAGCCTTAGGGAATAGAGACTAATCTTGTGCAAGATGCAGCTTTCTCATTCCTGAAGAAAATATTGTCTGTTATAAAATTAAGCCTTATTTCAAATAAAAGAACGAGTTTATTTATAATAGATTCAATTAATGAAATAGACTAATAAATAAATTGTAAAAAAAATTCTTAGTCATTGAAAGCTTCTATTTTTGTATCATTGCAAAGTGTTCTTCATTAAATAATATTGTGAGACATTTGTAACTTTATCTCATACGTGTTTTCCAATGTACATTGACGAACAATATAAATGCATGACTACATAACACAATAATGCGTTATGCAACTTAAACATAAACAACTCCAACTTAAACCTAAATTTCTTACCAACACCAAAACCTAGGTGTTGCTGATAAATCACTTCAGGTGAAAAACAATCAGTAGCTAAATTGTTCACAACATGGTGGAAATCGGGCAGATTAAAGTATCTCGCTAGACTGTATGCAATCTTCAATTGTTGCATTTATAAATCATAAAACAAATCAAACCACATTTCACAACGTCCATTGAACTAAAATCATTTCATCAAACACATGATACACAATCATGAACACGTTACACTCCAACTTCCACTTTAAAAAAATGGTTTCCTCAAACAAATTATATGCAATCTTCAACGTTCCTTTAGTTTTCAAAAAATTAGGGCCAACAATCGATAATGTAAAGAAGGAGGAAGATCAAACATGAAGATTACCTCATGAGAAGAAGAAATCTTGTTTCTTTGGATGTAATAGTCCGATGCGATCGCTTAGCATCTCGGATTACTTGTTGCGTCTACTAGGGGAGATAGCGTAGAGATTGGCAAGCTACAACAAACATTGAGAGAGATACAACAAAGAACATAGATCGATTAACTGAGATTGCAAATAAAAAACGATTTTGATAATGGAGGAGAAGTTGTGAGAGATCTGAAACTTGATAATTACCTTTGCTTGGATTCTCTTTTCTCGCCACGAAATCACATCTACTCCACAACACCAACACAAGTTATCCAAATCAACAGAGATCGGTCAATCGATAGTGAAGAAAAGATCTTCGATGGAGAGATCTTAGATGAAATTGTAGAGAGATCAATCGAGAATGAAGAATAGATCTTCGAATTAGGGCTTTTGCATCAAATTGCTGGAGGTTTGAGATTGATCATGGAGAGTGAAGATTGAGAGAAGTTTTAGGTTTTGCAGAAGTTGGGTTTAGAAAAAAGAGAAATGAATAGTAAAAGGGAACAAAATAATTTTTGGGAGTTGCTATGTGTATCCGGCTGTTTGACTCGATGCTCCCAATTTTATTTTTTAGATTTATCTTTTAAAAACTGTTTGGTGTACCCAACCACATTTTATTAACCCTAAAACAACTCTAATTAATTACCAAGAGAAGAAGAGTACCCATGTTGTTGATTGAGAACTTTGTAAGAAGGATTTCAGTAATAAAATTTTGGATGTAAGATTTTTTTTGGTTTTAAATGCAATTTTTTCGAATTTGTTATAATAGTTGCAAATTTTTTTTTAAATTGATGCACTCACTTAAATTATTTTTTATATACATATTGATGAACACATTATACCCTTTTGCACTTTAGATTAGATGCATAAAACGTATATACAAAATACGTATTTCTTATTTCTATTATATAACATACATTAGTGTTTAATACTTATTTTAGAACTTGTGACGATGGTTAATGTATCTTTATGTTTGTATGCAAATTTGAAAGTTAAGAATTTGTGACTAAAGTTTAGTTTTATCGATACATTTACTTTTATTCTTTAGTCAAGAATAAATTAATGCTTATAAACGAGAAAATTTAACCATCAAATTATTTTTATGATAAAAATGGTAAGTCGGTGTTACATATTTTAGGTTGGTGCAACAAAGTCGAAACATCCCAAAATACTGGTGCAACAAAAAGTTAATGCAATCGGGTACACGTAGCAACTCCCTAATTTTTTTTGTTCATGTTAATAATAATACTCTAATTATTATTTTTAATTTTACTAATTAGTAATGTAGCTAAATATTTTTTTTATTATTTTTATAAATAATATATTTGTGAAAATTACTAATAGTAACTTAAGTCAATAATTAGTAACATCTTTGTGGGTTACACGACTTGTAACACAATGAAGAGTTACAAATTACAAAATATTGATGTTACTAATTGCCCATTTCGGTATAGTGAAACATATATCCAATCATACACATTCTTAGAGAAATTAGGCAATGATAAGAATAATATGGGGTATTACTCCATAACTTGAGTAGGTAATTGAGAATGGGTTAGCAAAGAAGAGACAATTCAAAGGCTCAAAATGGTTGCAAACAAATATTTATTACTAGGTAGGCTAAAAGGCTAGAGAATGGTTAAATTCTTTTTTTGCATATATCAGTTCATAAGCTCTAGTCGGTATTATGACATCTCAACTAAATAAACCAAGACGTTTTGGTGTAATGATTTAATTTTAATGTCATTCTCAAGCAATCAATAAGAGAAACAAGAATAATGTGATCATCAACAAGATAATGCAGACTCAAGAAAAATCAGAGTTTATTAGATAACACTCAAGAAAAATAGAATGGTTCAAAATTCACAAGGTTTAAGTCTCCACTATTATTCTAAGGTTTTCTAGTAAATATCTCACTCATCAACTTCAAATTATGCTAACTTTGCTTATAGTGTAAGAATAACCGAGTTGAAAAATCTCATGAAATATATTTAACTTAAAGATAATATCAAACTTTTTGTTCCTATTAATATATCAACGTGACAAGTGATAACATGTCATCATCATCATCATCATCAAAGCCCATTCCCGAGATTTTCGGGGTCGGCTACATGAATTTTGGTTCTCCAAGCAATGCGATCTTCCCACATTTCCTCACCTAATCCAAGCTCAATGATATCTTCATTCACCGTCTTCATCCAAGTTTTCAACGGTCGTCCCCTCCGTCTACACCCTCCATTAACTTGCCAATCTAAACATTTTCTAATTGGCGCCGTGCTCGGTCTCCTCCGCACATGACCAAACCAAGTTAAACGTCTTTCTCTAATTTTTTCCTCTATGGGCGCTACACCTAAGTATCTCCTAATTCTTTCATTTCTAATCTTATCCTTACGAGTTTTACCACACATCCACCTTAACATACGCATTTCTGCTACTGCCATCCTATGCGTATGTTGTCCCGTAGTAGCCCAACATTCTGAACCATATAGCATGGCTGGTCGAACAATTGTCTTATAGCATTTCCCTTTTAGCCTTGCAGGCATCCTTCTATTTTCTCAAATTTAAAAGCATACTTGAAAGCATATTTTCATCTTTGGAAATGAACTTCAGATTTTGAATGCATTTTTATATCAAATATTATTCACAATTACCTTAATCATATACGTAATTCAATGGAGATTGAGTAAAATGCAGTAATTAGTCGATATAGTTTTGAAATACATTTCGGCTCAAAATTTTGAAAAATGCTAAAAAAACTCATAAACCCCACCCACAAACATTGTCTTCAGTGTATAAAAAGAATAATCATGAAAAATGAAGGGAAAAAAGTAAGGATTAGAGTGATATTACCATGCTGAAATTTTTACCAATTTCGAAGAGATCATTCACCAATGAAAGCTCAAAAGAAGAAGAATTGTGAACTTATCATGAGAAATTGAAAAAACACATACATATGCATTTTTCAAAAAGTACAAAAAAGCGCGTATCAGTTGTAAATCAAAATCATTACGGAGCTAACAAGTGTGAGAATGCAACTAGAAAGAACTCGAAAATCAATCCAGACTAACCATAATGACTCAAGTGAAGTTGGGCTGCTTATTAGGAGCGATTGGTTTAACATCGCCAGCCCGACGAAACACATAAAGTACCCATAAGGCCATGAATGGCAGAAAAATAATTCATCAATCCGAATACACAGGATCCTCCAATAACAACACAACAACCTCAACTTTTGATGTAGACAACTCTAAGAATGGTTTAAGACGCTGAACATTGACTTTAGAAGCACGATCATCCTTAGCATCAACAATCTCAACAACTCTAGTGAAAACACTATTTTCACAATATAAGGTCCAGACCATCGAGATCGCAATTTTTCAGGAAAGAGACACAACTGAGAATTATAACAAAACATTTTGAAAATGCTCAAGAGACTTGCGAAAAATGGATTTATCATTAAACACCTTCGTTCGTTCTTTGTAAAGTTTAGCACTTTGGTATGCATCATTCCTAATCTCTTCTAACTCATTAATTTGAAGCTTACAATGTGATTCAGTCCTATCTATATCAAAATTAAAGGTTTTGATAGTCCAATAAGCACGATGTTCCAATTCCACATGCAAATGGAAAGCCTTACAAAAAACAATTGTATATGGAGACATTCCAAGCGAGATTTTAAATGTTGTCCTATATGCCCAATGAGTGACCAATCCTTACGGTATGGTCATATAGTTTTATCTAAAATATGTTTAATTTTCCGGTTTGAAATTTCAACTTGCCCACTTGTTTGTAGATGATAGGGAGTACCTATTTTATGAGTGGAGTATTTCTTAACTAATAGTTCAAATGGTCTATTGCAAAAATGAGAACAACCACCACTTATAACAACACGCGAAATACCAAAACGAGAAAAATATTATCTTTCAAAAATTGACCACAACCTTGTGGTCATTCATTTTACAAAGTACCATTTCTACCTATTTGGAAACATAATCAACAACTACAAGAATCTAAAGATAACCAAACGATGGAGGGAAAAATCTCTTGAAGACAATACCCCAAACATAAAAATATCGACAATTAGAATATTCGTAAGAGGCATCATATTCTTACGCGAAATATAACCCATTCGCTGACATCTATCACATATAGCACAAAATGCATGGGTGTCACGAAAAATAGTTGGCCAATAAAATCCACACTGCAAACCCGGTGCAGTTGTCTTTTTAGAACTAAAGAGACCTCACGTGCCTAATCATGACAAAAGGAAAATGATGCTATGAAATTCACTCTCTGGAACACATCTCCTAATGACATGATCAAGACAATGCTTAAATAAATAAGGATCGTCCCAAAAGAAATGTTTGACCTCGGCAAACAACTTAATCTTATCATGTTTAGACCAATTAAAACGGAGTTGGCCCGTAACAAGGTAATTCACAATATCTACATACCAAGGTAACTGGGAGATAGCAAGTAATTCCTTATCAGGAAAAAATTCATTCAAGGGCACATCTGCAATAGATGACTCTACAAGAATTCTAGACAAATGGTCAACTACAACATTTTTCATAATCCTTCCTATTCTGATTCTAATATCAAACTCATGTAGCAATAAAACCCAATGAATTGAGCACGGCTTAACATCCTTTTTTAAAAAGGTACTTCAATGCCACATAATCAGCAAAAATAAGAACTTTGAATCCTATAAGGTACAACCTAAATTTGTCTAAAGCAAATGCAATAGCAACTCTTTTTCTGTGGTGGAGTAATTAAGTTCAGCATCTTGTCGAGCTCGACTAGCATAATAAATAACACGAGGTTTTTGTCCACTCGGTTTCCCAAGACAACTCGAACCATAAAATCAGAAGCATCACATATTAACTCAAAAGGGAAATTCCAATTAGGAGGTTGGATGATTGGAATTGAAGTCAACAATTTAAGCTTTTTAAAAGCTTTCAAACAGTGTTCATCAAAGACAAAAATGGAGTCCTTAGCAAGTAAATTGCATAGAGGACGTGTAATCTTACTAAAATCATTAATGAAGCTACGATAAAAATCAGCATGGCCTAGAAAATATCTAATTTCTTTCACCGTTATCGGTAATGGAATACTCAAAATTAAATCAATTTTGGCTTTGTCAACTTCAAATCCCTTGTTAGAAATTATATGCCCAAGAAATATACCTTGCCTAACCATAAAATGACATTTCTCCTAGTTCAAGACAAGATTTTTCTCTTTACACCTATTTAACACTAAAGTTAAATGATGCAAACATTCATCAAATGAATCCTCAAATACTGAAAATTCATCCATGAACACCTCAAGAAACCTTTCTACCATATCCGAGAAAATACTAAGCATGCACTTCTGAAAGGTGGCAGGTGCATTACACAACCCAAAAGGCATTATCTGATGTTCAAAAGTCCTAAAGGAGCAAGTGAATATGGTTTTCTCTTGATCCTCGGGTGTAATGGGAATTTGGTGCTAATCGGAATACCCATAGAAATCATGCCCGATAACCTCTCAAGCATTTGATCGATAAAGGGAAGAGGAAAATAATCCTTCCTCGTGCCATCCGGTAATCATGCGAGTGGGCACTAACTCATTCTTATCATTTGTGACTATTATCACCCTCGACTTCTTGGGAACAATCTGATTTGGACTGACCTAAGAGCTATCCGAAATAGGGTAAATAATATCCACATCCAACAATTTGAGCATATTGGCTCAGACAACCTCCTTAAGATTAAGATTAAGTCTACGTTGCATTTCATGTGAAGCTTTTGCACTATCTTCGATATGAATGCGACACATGCAAATGGTTAGACTTATTCATTTAATCACTATAGTCTACCCAAATGCTGCCTAATGTTCTTTCAGAACATCTAGCAACTTACTTTCCTGCTTGAAAGTCAACACAGACGAAATAATAACAGGTGAAGTATCATCAAAACCTAAAAACGTATACTTGAGGGTGTCAAGTAATGGTGTAAGGTCAAACTTGTGTGGATTCTCAACAGAAGAGACTGGTTTTGAATCACTAAGTGGAAGGGGTTCCACTTTAGACTTCCATGCAAAATTAGGAACCATAGTAGGGACTGAATCAAGCAAAACATTCACTTCCTTAATGGAAATATCAATATCAAATCTAAACCGAAATGAGTCAAACAAGCCGCTAAATGGTCATCTAAAGCAGACTACAAAAAATAAATTTCCACAAAACTCTCAATCATGTTAACCTCATAGATATCCTCGTACTCGAGAGGCTGTTGACTTACAATAAAAACATTGAGTTTGATGGTCATGTTGCCAAATGACAATTTCATGATTCTATTCCTACAATTAATAATAATATTGGATGTGGCAAAAAATTAGCGACCCAAAATAACTGGAATGTGACTGGAGGGACTGTGAACAGATTGTGTATCAAGATCTATAAAGTCTTCTGAAAAATAAAAATTTGCAACCTTAATGATCAATCCTCTATAACACCACGGAGGTACTCTGACAGACCCATCTATCAATTGTAGTGTTACTTTAGTTAGTTTTAACCCCCCGAGACCTAATTGCTAAGAAAAGGAATATAGCAATAAATTAACAATTGACCCTAAATCCAACATTGCCTCATCAATCATATGATCACCAATAACGCAACAAATGGTCGAACACCTAGGATCCCTATACTTAGGCGAGGTTCTGTGTTGAATAATTGAGCTGACTTGCTCGGTGAGAAAAAATCTCTTTTGCACATGTAGCTTTCACTTTTTTGTGCAAAGATCCTTAAAAAACTTGACATAGGCATGAACTTGTTTAATAGCATTGAGCAATGTGAGCTTGTTTAAAATTTTCCATTGCATCGTTGACATTTGTTCCTTTCTTTGCGAAGCTAACCGTGATGAAAATGGTGCCTTAGGCAAATAAGATGCCTGAATGGGGTCAGAGTCGAGAGGATCATGTTTAGAAGATGAGGTTGTATCAGCCTCCTTGTCAGATGGAGATGCAACCTGCTTTGACTTAGACAAGGATGCAATGACACTCGAATCAGGCATTCGTACCTGATTGTCAACTTTTTTTTTTCCATTCCTAAGGGTACTAATGGATTTGACATCTTCATTGCAAGGCTTGGATGTGCTACCAATTATGAATTGACCCTATGGGTTTGGAACAGGTTGACTAGGAAATCTTCCTGGCTCTCTCTCAAGGAGTGCCTCAGCAATTTCACTCACAACTGTCTCAAGTTTATTGATGGCTTGAGATTGGTGTTAAGTCGTGACTTTTAACTCAGATATAGCTTAGGAATTCTGCTCAGGCATACTGATGCAGTCATTTTCCGCTCACTGTTTGACCTAGTTCCTGCTGACTTGCTAACCTGCACAAGTAATGCACGTGAGCCACATACCACCATTGTGGTGGCCGATGGCACTCCGATGCTAAAGTCAGACTGGGATCTGAGGAAGGTATACTGCTATAACAGGGAATTTGTAGCGTACCTTAGCTTACCAACCTCATGTCTTATTTATAGTGCAAGGAGTCCTAGTTCTACCAGACCATTGTAGGCATAGTTTAGGAAGGAGATCTTCGTGAAGATCCTTATCTGATTAGGAGTCGTGCTGTATGAGGGAAGTTCCATGTTAGCCTTGTGCTCATAGATACGCGTTAGATAGTTCCCAATGCGAGAGCAATCCGTAGAAGAAAGATTCCTAATGTGGAAGGTACTCTGGCATTTGCTTCTTAGTTGGAAGCAGAGAGCAGCTATAGTTGCCCGTTCGAAGCTGATCCTCAAGATACTTACCTTAGTATGACTTATGGGTATTGAGGATAGCTGTGAGACATGTAGGCTTAGCATGCTGTGAGATTTCGGGTCCGCCTGGCGGATTGAATTGAATGGGCTTAGAACCGCTTGGGTCGGATCAGTGTTGGGCTGACGCTGAGGCTTGTAATTCCTCGAGATCATCATGTCGCGTATGGCTCAGGGACGTGACCATTTTTATGTATCATCAACTACTCCCCCCGAGTTAGTGGGTCGTCACATCGGTTCGCTAAGTCATCTCTTGAAGGGATGCGCTGCTCATGATGATTGAGTCTGAATCGTTGCTTGAGCCTCACGCTACATTAATTGAACGTGCATTTGTTCAGCGAAAAAAAGGCGGGAACCCAACCTCTATTTTAGGTCATCCCCAGCGTAGAGCCCGACTCTTTTACTTTTTTTTTGCTTTCGAAGATATCACTCTGATTATAAAAGGTTTTTCATCTTCTTCATGGCCCAACAAAACCTTCTTGACGACGCAATCTTGGCCAAGGGCTTGGAATTTTTCGAAGACAGGTTGTTGTCTGATCCTGGCCATGCTAAAATCCATACAAAATTTGGAGTCCCTAAGGACTTGCCGTTATATGTCCTGGCGGGTGACCAAACGCCAATATCGCTTTCGATTGATTTCATCTACTTGCATCGTGGGATGCTTCAAACTGAAGTGCGCTTTCCAGTTCTGGACGTGATTTGGGAGTTCCTGGATCTTCTTGGGATCCCTCCGGCCCAATTAGGGCCTAATGGATATAGGATCATCCTCATGATTCTGATCAACGCTAAGGAAACCGGTGTCATTGTGACTCCGCGGGTAATTCAGTTGTTGACTTCTCCCCGATTGAATGGTAATGTTGTCTATAAGATGACGTCGCCGACTTGCTTTGTGAATTTGCCCGATGATTTCAAGTTCTGGCAAAAGTATTGTTTTTTAGCCCGTGCAGATTCAAAATATTTTTGATACAAGGGTCGTCCGCTCGAGCGAGAGTTCAGGCCGCTTCGTAAGTTTAACCCTTTCCTCGTGACTTTGATATGCTTGATAGCGGGCTAACTGATCATTGCTTTTGTTCTTTTACAGGAAGGTTTCCTACTACTTCTCTTACTTTAGCGAAGCAAAACACCATGGAGACGTTTCGCCTCTTGTCGAAAAGGAATGCGATTGATGTTATAAGAGTTTTCAACTTCATCCGTAGTAGGCTGTGGGAAAACTGGCACATTGCCCCACTCTGTACCGAACATCGCGAATTAAATTGGAAGATGGGGCCCCTTCAAGGAAGAGGAAGGCAGCTGAGGCCAAAGCTCCCATTTTGTCTGAAGTGAATGAGCCGTCTGAAATGCTTGTCTCGTTTGTGAAGAAGAGGTTCTGTGTTAGAGCTGGGTCATCCTTGACACGACCCGCTCTATTGAGAGAAGAACGCGAGGCTGCTAGGGTTGTTGGGGCGGAGACTGATGTTTCTGGCTTGAAGAAAGATTACCTGCGATTTGCAGGAGTTGCAAACAGGTCGAACCTTAATAACGCGTAGGTCGAAGCTCTGAACGACTGTCTGGTGCAGGTTGCAATGGCAGCTTCCACTAGTGCTAATTTGAGTGGGACCGTTCCGATAGAAGGCTCCCGTGAAGATTTGCCTGAGATTGTAAAATCTGATCGCCCCATTGTTGCTTCGCCTGAGAGTGGCTACGACACTGGCCATGTCTCCTGTAGTCTGAATTTCTCACCGTCTCGCTTTAGGCCACAGCTAGAAGTGTTGGAGGGTCCTTTGGATAATTTACTCCCTCCTCTCCCTTTGGATACCATCGAGCCACCTCGCCCCAAAGGGTCGGCTGTTAGTGACAAGGGGAAGGCCATGGAGGAGAGCCTGAGGACGGTGGCAACTGTGAAGGGTGGCACTGGCATGATTTCTGATCCGTGGAAGCTTCATCCGGATGCACGGATAAGCCTGTTTGCACCGGACTTGCATCCGGAGTTCACATGTCTGGCACCAAGAGTTTGACGTAGAGTATGCTTCGAGGAAGCAAATAAGTAGGCGTCACAGCTGGCTAATGGATCATGCTCCAAAATCCGAGGAGGATATGTTAGAAGGGTGTATGGATAAGGGCTTGAAGTACCTTATGTTGGGTAAGTCTCATTTGAGCCACATGGCTATTGCTAGGACGGAAGTCGAGGCGACTCGCGAGAGGGTATACACCTTGGAGCTTGTCTTCTCGCACATGCAGGTGCTATATTCTGATGCACTCTATGAAGTTGAGCAGCTAAAGAAGCAGGCCAAGGAGAAGAGGCCGAATCAGTCAACCGTGACTGCTGAGACTTAGAGGGCTCGTTTGGAGGACCTTGAGCGTGATCTGCCAGAGGCGGTGTCTGAGAAGGACGAACTTAAGCAGGAGTTGAGCCGAATCTGCCAAGAAGTAGGAAGCTACGACTAAGGCGTGTTCTGAACTGCAGTTTTTTGCTGAAAATAGTGCTTTGAAGGAAGCCAATTGAGCTGCTGAGAAGCAACAGTTGAAATCCGATGTGGAGTTCTATGCT
Source organism: Berberis vulgaris (assembly GCA_963556465.1). Taxonomy (NCBI): domain Eukaryota; kingdom Viridiplantae; phylum Streptophyta; class Magnoliopsida; order Ranunculales; family Berberidaceae; genus Berberis; species Berberis vulgaris. Next base: position 72,461,015 of record OY747124.1, on the reverse strand, counting down.
CGAGAGGCAAAGAAGGTCGAGGACCAACTCGAATTGGAGTGCCATGAGCTTAGTGCTGTGAAGAGCAGTCTGGCCACAAAGCAGTCTCAGGTCGACGCTTTGACTAGCAAGTTAGAGCTATTGGAACGTGAACTTGTTGATGCGAAGGTGCGAGAGGAATAACTTATTCATGAACAAGGCAAATGTGAGTTTCGCTAGGTTGTGCATGGCTGGCTGGTGCCCCTAGAGCTGATGAAAGAGGAGCATCCGTATTGGGATCTCGGCCGTTTTAAGAAGATGTCATATGTAGACTTGTCTGTTACCTCTGCATCATCAGACGAGGAAGACTGTTTGAGCCATGATGTCCGGCCCATGGCGTGCGTGGATGCAACTCCCGCTCCTTTTTCCACTAGGCTTAACTTTTTCATTTCTGTAACTTTTCCTTATAAGGAGTAAACTTTGTGTGTTTTTATCCCTTTTTGTTTTGACCATTTAATGAAAACAGTTTTATCCGTTTCGTGTTTGTGTTCTCTATTGCATGTTTTTCGTTTTACCTTGTCGTTTTGCTTTGGCATAGGCTAGTTGAATCAATAGGACGTTGACTGGTCTGTTTGTGATAGAGAGCTTGACCGCTTTGTGTTACGAACAACTTAGGGTCATTGTTGTGTAGTCATGTTCGATAGTGAGCATGTTGCGAACAGTTTAGTTGGGGGTTGAGTCTCCCGAGTTGTGTCTTGTCGCCAAGGTAAGCTGCTTGAGGCTTACCTTCCGTGTTTGACCAGTCAGCTGAAGCTGCTTCTGTAAGCGTATGTGTCAGAGCGTTCGTGTTGAGTTAGGCACTGTAAGATTAGGTTGGCATCCTAAGTAGCTTTTATCTGGGCACTGGCTGTACGATCTTTGTATTGGCGCAATGGGCCTTTGCTAACATTAGAATGTCAGTTCGTTTGATCGTGAAGACGTTGACTCAAAGGAGAGCGGAGGTCGCGTGGCGAGCTACTTGAGACTCCCACCTTCTGATTCATTTATGACCGAGGAAAGTGGATTACAAATTCGTGGAGAAAAATTTTGGTGACCAGGCTGAAAAACAGTGGTTCCGTGACAAGCCGTCGAAATCAATTCAGGACTGACTAGGCTCCCACTTTTTTGAACCATCTATACCCTCCCCGTGCGGCATGGGCTACAAATTTGAGAGAAGGGTTTGGCGACCAGGCTGAAAAGTAGTGGTCCCGTGGCAAGCCATCGGAATCAGTTCAGGATTGACTAGGCTCTCACCTTCCAAATCATCTACACTTGTGCGCATCAAGCTACAAATTTGGGAGTTTTTGACGGCCATGCTGAAAAATAGTGGTCCCATGGCGAGCCGTCGGAATCAGGTCGCGACTGACTTGGCTCCCACCTTCTAGACTATTACACCTGCGCAGTGGGGGCTACAAGTCCAGGGTTGGTAATTCAACCACCACGCTGAAAAGCAGTTGTCCCGTGGTGAGCCATCAGAATCATTTTAGGACTAACTAGGCTCCCACCTTCCAAACCATCTACACTCGCGCAGTGGGGGCTACAGGTCTGGGGTTGGTAATTTGGAGACCACGCTGACAAATAGTGGTCCCATGGCGAGCCATCGGAATCAGTTAAGGACTCACTAGGCTCCCATCTTCCAAACCATATACACCCGCGCTGTGGGGGCTATAGGTCTGGGATTGGTAATTCGGCGGCAAAGCTGAAAAACAGTGGTCTCGTGGCGAGCCGTCAGAATCAGTTCAAAACTGACTAGGCTCCCACTTGACAAACCATCTATACCCGCGCATTGGGGGCTACAAGTCTGGGGTTGGAAATTAGGCGGCCACGCTGATGAGCAATGGTCCCGTGGCGAGCCGTCGGAATCAGTTCGGGACTGATTAGGCTCCCACCTTCCAAACCATCTACACTCGCGCAGTGGGGGCTATAGGTCTGGGCTTTGATCAAAAGCTTTCGTTGCTAGTCGTCACCAGCTAGGCTTACCTGATTAGGTTCGACAATCATTGACCATGAATGGAGTAATGATCCATAGCAAGTCGTCGTCACTAGGTGTGATAGCGCTGATTAGACTCCCACTTCTTAAACCATCAATATTCGCGCCGAGCGAATTAGGTGTCAGGTGATACTAGAAGCCATTGTCATCAGCCTTGGTTGACTAAGCTTGCATGGCTTGAAAATAGGTTTCGCATGCTAGGGGGCGTGCGAACCTGGTCCATCAGCATGGTGCATGGTGTTGACAAAGTTACCTTAAATCAGCTGGTGATCTGTAGGTACGATTCGTATGCACAGTTGACCAGGATTTCTCATGCTCGTACCAAGCATATGACAAAATATTGTTTGAATAATAGGCTGAGCCCATGGGCCCACAGAAGAAGGGCTAGGGTTTCCTACGTGGTGCGTTGTGTGTACGACGTAGGCTGTGTGACGGTTGAGTATCTGCTACTCCCCCCAATTGATGTGGTTGCGTGCAGCGTCATCAATTTGATTGACGTGGTGTGCACAATTTTCTCGGGAATCGTTGCCTCCTCGTTTCCCATACGGTACCTAATGCTTGGCAGTGAATGCTGGAGTGCCCGCTTGGTGAACCATCATGTCTATATAATGGCGTTTTCCAATCGTTGTAGGCACTATCTTCCTCTGCTGAGGTAATCCTGCCACCGTAGCTAACCTTATCTATCCAAAAGGGAAACATTTATCCCCGCTGAATCCGATCAGCGGGTGTTTTGAAGACGTCCAGTTTTCTTCCTTGAGGTCCATGTTGCGAAACACGTTGTAGAACAAAACGTTGAGCGAGCTTCCTGTATCCGCTAGAGCTCTCTTTACTTCCCACCTTGCTATGGAGATCGATATGACTAGGGTGTCGTTATGTGGCACTTGGAGTTCTTCGAGGTTTTTGTCCCTAAAGATCAAGGTGTGAATGGGGTTCTGAATCCTTGAGTGGAGGATGTGTCCGTCTTCATCCGCAGGTTGTGTTTGCATATCCAGTAGAATCTGCTTGTGGGACCTATACAACTGGTCTTCATTCGGTCTGATTTCATGACTCATTCGTTATTTCTTTAACTGACTCCCCCTGTCCCTGATTTGTTCTGGTCGCTTCTCAGAGTTCAGGAATTCTTTCAGTTTGCCTCTGCGGATCCAGTACTCGACCTCATTCCTCACACTTTTGCAGTCATTGGTGTCGTGGCCACCCTCCTTGTGGTACGCACAGTACTTTCCGTTGTCACGCTTGGAGGGGTCTCCGCGTGTCTTTGGGGGCCACTTCAGTTCCTCCCAGCTTTTCATGGAGTTCAGTACGTCTGACAGGCTTGCATTTAGGGGTGTCACCGCTCTGAATCCAACGTAGTTGGATGATTTCTCTGATCTGAACCGACCAGGGTCCGACATATTTTCATTGCATTTCCTTTTGCTTCATTCCTCATCCTCGCGTCTTTTTCCCTCCTTATTGTCCCTAAGAGCGGATGGCTTCTTCTCGCCTTCGGTTTCTCTTTTAACGATCCTCAACTCCTTTAGGGTGATGTGTCTCCGAATACTTTTGAGGAGCTTCGTCATGTCCAGAGGGGGCTCCAAGATGAGGTCCTCGTATAGTTTTCGTTATTTGAGGCCCGCAATGAAGGTCGTCACGACTGTATCGTCGCTGAACCCATCGATGAGGGTAAGCTCGTTGTTGAAGCACGTGACATACTCTCCAAGTGTCTCGCGCGGACCTCTGCTTTAGAGAGAATGTAGTGCGGGCCTTTTCGAAAATGCTAGCTCCCGACGAAACGTGTCTGGAATTCCTTTGCCATCATTTTGAAGGAGTCGATCGACTTTGGCGAAAAGCTGTGGAACCACGTCCGTGCTGAGCTTTTCAGACTGATGGGAAAGGTTATGCAAATGACGAACTCATATCATTTTTTACGGGCCATTACGTGCTGGTAATGGCGCAGGTGGTCGAAAGGATGGTGATTTCGTCGTCGGAGTCAAGCTTTGGGGGAGTGAACTTCCTCGGGAGGGCTTCATTTATGATCCGATCGACAAATGGTGAGACGAATAGGCATTACAGTACGTCTGGATCGTGCGCCCCTATGCAGAGGGGGTTCCCAGGGCTATGCCTCTCTGCCTTGGCAACGAGTTCAGCATTTTCCGCGCAGTTTCCCTTAGTCCAATGAGAACTAGCCGTGGCTTGAGCTCTCCCGCGCTTGCTCCCTATCATCTTCTAGAGGTGGAGGTCTATGCTGCTCCTTGTCTCTATTAGCAAGTGGTTGATTCTGTCGCGTGAGAGCCTCCACCGCCTTGGCAATCTGTTGTATGTGAGATGGCAGCGTATCGATTATGGGTCCGTCGTTGCTGTCATCGACGCGGGAGTGTGAGTCGGGTGTCCGTGCACGATAGGAACTGCTGAAATAGGTGGTATAGGGTCAGCCTGAGCATTTGACGTGTTATCTGGTTCTCCATTTTTGCGTGACCTAGTGGTCACCATCTCTATGGGTTTTGAAAGGATACGACACTTAATGTAAAGTTAAGAACTTTTTCGTCCCCATGGACAACGCCAAACTGATGCAGTCATTTTTTGCTCCCTGCTTTGACCTAGTTCCTGCTAACCAGAACAAGTAACGCACGTGAGCCACGGACCACAGTTGTGGTGGCCGATGGCACTCCGATGCTAAAGTCAGACATGGATCTGAGGAAGGTGTAATCTGTAACAGGGAATTTGTAGCGTACCTTAGCTAACCAACCTCATGTCTTATTTATAGTGCAAGGAGTCCTGGTTCTACCAGGCCATCGTAAGAATAGTTTAGGAAGGAGATCTTCGTGGAGATATTTCTTTAATTAGGTGTCGTGCTGTATGAGGGAAGTTCCCTGTTAGCCTTGTGCTCCTAGATATGCAGGAGATAGTTCTTAATGCGATAGCAATCCGTAGAAGGAAGATTCCCAGTGTGGAAGGTATTATGGCATTTGCTTCCTAGTTGGAAGCAAATAGTAGTTGTAGTTGCCCGTCCGAAACTGATCCTCGAGATACTTGCCTTAGTAGGACTTATGGGTGTTGAGGACAGTTGCGAGACGTGTGGGCCTAGCATGATGTGAGAGTTCAGGTCCGTCTGGTAGACTGAATTGAGCGGGCTTAGAACCGCTTGGGCTGATGCTGGGGCCTGTAATTCTTCGAGATCATTATGACACGCGCATGGCCACTACACCAAAAGGCTTGATTAGCTACACGGAGATGGCCACGGCTCAAAACCGTTAGTTTATTTGCCACGGCTCAAAACCGTGGCTAGAGCCTAAAACCGTCATTACACCAAAATGCTTGATTAGCTACACAGAAATGGCCACGGCTCAAAACCGTTAGTTTATTTGCCACGGCCCAAAACCGTGGCTAAATCCTAAAACCGTGGCTAAAAAAACACTACAACACAAATGGTTATATAGCACATGTGGGCGGGAGTAATTCGCTGGGGGCACCAAAGTTCCCGCTCGATCCAAACCAAAAAAAAAATAGAAACAAAACAAAACAGAGAAAGAAGGAAGGAAGGAAGGAAGGAAGGAAGCAGAAGCCGAAGCCAATCCTCATCTCCCTCTCCCTCTCCCTCTCCGATTCCTCTCGTCTCCCTCTCCGACTGCTCGCATCTCGCCTTCTCGACAACGAAGTTCGGATACTAAAGGTGAGACCTTTTTCGCGATTTCTAGGGTTTTGGTTCAACTTTTACTCGAATCGTAAGTGGGTATTGATTTTCTTTGTTGAAATTTGCAGGAGGAATTGCAAAGAACGAATCTTGAACTAGAATGGTATAAAGAGAAGATCAAGGAGAATCAGGAGAAGATTAAGCTCAACAAGCAACTTCCTTACTTGGTTGGGAACATAGTTGAGGTGATTTTTCTATTCATTTTGTTTGATTTGTGAACTAATTTTGACCTAATTCGGTAAATAGGGAAGAAATGTTGTAAAAAAATTGATCTTGAAAATCGCGAATCTGAAAAGAGTTCGTTCACATCACAAACCCTAGAAATATAGATAAAGCAAGTTTAATTTTCATTTTATCATTCATGCCGATTAGTTGTATGACTTGAGTTTCTACATTAGTGAAACTGAAATTTGGTATGGGGCATTGTTAGTGTAATTGCATTAGTATGTATACTTCCCTGTCTTAGCCAGTGTTCTAAAAATCGGTCTAGGCGGCCGCCTAGGCGGCGCCTAGGCGCTAGAAGGTGGAAAACCGCCCAGATTAATGCCTGGGCGGGCAGTCTGGGCGGTCTGGGCGGGTCTAGGCGGGTCTGGGCGGCCTAGGCGGGCTAGGCGGTCTAGGCGGCCTAGGCGGGGTCTAGGCGGACTCTAGGCGGGGTCTAGGCGGTCTGGGATATTTTTTTTATTTTTTATTTTTTTTATTTTTTTATTTTTTTATTTTTTTATTTTTTTATTTTTTTATTTTTTTATTTTTTTATTTTTTTTATTTTTTTATTTTTTAATAAGGTTGATTGTGTTCTTATTTTATTTTTCTTTCCTATTTTTTAGAAATAAACTATTTAATTGTTTTTTTAGAAAATCTCGGGAATGGGCTTTGATGATGATGATGATGATATGTCTAAATGTAGCGAAGGATGATTACTTAATGGAATTCTCAAAGGATCTGCCGGTACCAATTTTACTAATGTAGATTTTATCAAACATAACTGAGGTTATTCATGCAATTTGAAGAAAAATAAAAGATTACACAAATTCAAATTTATATAAAGTACCCATCATGACCAACTTCAGTCATTTGAGTTTTAATATATTTTGTTCACGATTGTTAATTTTTCATGTTTTTAAATTTTGCATATGTATATTGACATTAAATTGGATGTAATTGATAAGGTATTATGCTTAACTTTTGTAAATTATTAAAGTTATAATACAAAACCTAAGACCGCCTAGGCACCCGCCTAGGCCCCTGGGCGCTAGGCACCTGCTCGCCGCCCGCCCAGCGCCTAGCGATTTTTAGAACACTGGTCTTAGCTGATTAATTAGGGCCAACCAAGATTGATTTCTAGCACCTCTAGAATCCCGACACTTGAAAACCATCCCTTGGAAGCCGGCAACTATGTTACATGAAGCTTAGGAACCCACCTTTTGAAGTCGTAATAACTCCATGGAGTTAAATTTTACCTAAATGCCTATCTGGAAATTTCGCTTGCAGTATCAGCAACTTCATTTGCTTTATACTTGTATGTTTATTTTATTATGTTCATGTGAGATACCTTGTAGATTTTGGAAATGAATCCTGAAGATGAGGCTGAAGAGGATGGTGCTAATATTGATCTAGACTCACAAAGGAAGGGGAAATGTGTCGTCCTAAAAACATCCACGCGTCAAGTAAGTGTGCACTTTATTGTCTTATTCATGCACATTTAGCTGACCGATAACTGAAATTATGTAATTTTGTGAGATGTTTTGATTCAACCTGCCTCTTAGGTTCTCTCTGATGTGATGTTGATTACTGGAAACAAATTACCAAGCAACATAAGGAACTCTTTTAGAGTTTGGGCAATTGATATGGCTAAAAGCTGTACTATAGAGAATCCCAAGGCTGCAAAGAGTGTGGTTGGACTTACTGTATATTTGAGTTCACCCCCAAACGATCTCATGGCATCCCAAGAAATAGATTCTGAGCTCTTAAAAGTTGTGGGTTCAGAGGAGAATGATTCAGTGGACAAGTCTGAAAGCTATGCAGTCATTAACAAATCGACCAAGACTGCAATAACTTCTATTTTACTAAAATTGATTGAATCAGTTATTGTTGATGTTGATTGGGCCATAACAAAACTCAAAGCATTTTCTGTCATAAGTGTTGGGCCTGTTTGTACCAACGAGCATGATTGTGGGGAAAGGGCACCTGGGCAGATACTAGAAGAAGCACTCTACTTGAGGTCTGAAGCTCTGGTGAGCTTGTTATCATTTTTTGCACATATGAATCTCACAGGTATTATTTACATGTAAAATATTTGTACATGAATGTTCTTTATAAAAATATTTTTTTAGCTTAACCCTACATTTCAATACACAGATATTCAGGCAGAGCAATATTTAAGGCTGACAGCAAGGCTATATAAGCAGCTGGCTCTTATGACAAAACTTCAGATAGTTCCAAAAGGTTTCAAACAACTTTTACCTGGGTTCAAGTTCCAAAAGCTTGCTGAAATAAGTTGCCAAAGGCTTACTGCTCCACTGTACAATTTTGTGTTTCTGATTCAAAAGGTATGGAAGTTTAACATTGCCTGCATTTTCTCTGCATCAAAGTTGTCATCATTTCCTCTTGTTGTTCCTTGCAGAAACAACAAGAATTTGCCCCTAGTAAGGGAATCATTAGTAAGATCAAAAGGGAGAACCGTTGCGTCCCTGATCTTATTTTCTAGATTGAGGACTATGAGAAATATCTCATCCAGCTTACCAAGTTGACAAAAATAAATTTGTTGAGACATGCCAAACGCAGTACTGTCAGAGATTTTAAGATAGTAGATACCAACAAGCTAAACATACAGGAAGAAGAAGTTGGACGTGAATCTAGTCCTGTTAAATCCGTCGCATCTGAAAATGAATTATGTGAGGATCCTGAAAGAGAGGAAGGAAATGAATCTGAGAAGGCCAGATCGCCAGAGTTGGATGCTGCTACAGCTGCCGATGATTCTGGGTCTGATAGTGAAGGGACCAATATTAATATCAGAAGTAAGAGGGCAAAAATGAGCAGGATTGTGCAGGATTCAGATGATGAAGCATAGACTGAAAAGGAATATTTTGTTTCACTCACTTGTTCTAGTCTTCTGTTTTTGGAATCAAGAGCAGTGAATGGACTATGGTAATACATTGATGGAAACTTCAAACTCATTTATGCAACCCAATGAACTGGTGATTGATCTGGACTAAAATCTTGTATGTCCCAGTTTTTTGTTGCTAGTTGATCGACGTTCAACTTCGGGGCACTAAATTTGAGTCTGAACATGGTATATGTTCTTCAGGTCTTACTCATCTATAATTGTTGCTTTTCAAGTCACTGCAGTTGTATATGTTGGGCTCAGGTTTTTGCGATTAATTTCTTGTTTAACCACTTCATACAGTAAGCTTCTCTTTACCATCACTAGTTTGATTAATTTTCAAGTTCCGTGAGTTGAACAAAGTTGTAGATGGATATTTGGTTTGCTTTCAGCACTACCATTCTGCAGGTAATGAAGGTAATCACATTCCGAACCATGGATATGATCAAGGTAATGAAGGTAATCACATTCCGAACCATGGATATGATCAAGGTAATGAAGGTAATGACAAGTGGCCTGCTTCAAAATGGAGATGCCTGAAGGTAATCACTTTTTTGAAGAATATTTGGATTTATTTAATTGATTTGTTTACTTTATTCTGTTTTTAATTTGTTTGTATTGTTTGTTTCTGCAGGTTAGGTGGGATGAACATTCTTCTGTTCTTTGCCCAGAGAAGGTCTCGCCATGGAAAATTGAACCTGCACTAACTCCTACTCTAAATACACTTCAGATGCCTCGGCCTAAAAGGCCCAGAGTTCCATCATCCCCAGATTCTGTTGTTCTCAGTAGGGAAGGTAGAGCCTACTATGCTTGACACATTTATCTCTTTATTGTCAATTAGTTCGGGTTACCTAGTTACCTTATCAATGTAGAGTATGTCAAGTCATTGTCAAGTTTGTTGACTTGCTTAGGTCCATCTAAAGTCACTGATTCTTGTTTGTCATGTTCTTCCCTTGTTCTGGATGCCATTCAAATCAAATCTGTCATGTTCTTCCCTTGTTCTGGATGCCATTCAAATCAAATCACACTGTACAGTTTATCTTGGTAAAATCTCTAACCATTCACTTAATGTTTGATTACAACTTTTATCTATTGTGTTTTGTTTTAATTAATTAAATAAAATCATTCTCCATTGTTGATTAGGGGGTTATGATATGGAGGAGAAAGCTGCAAGAGCTTATGATTTAGCTAGAGGATGGTTACCTGCTCCACTGAAGGCTCCGTGGTTACTGTGTAAGTTACTCTAGTTTGTTATCTATCTTCCTTGTATACTATAGATGATTTCCTAGTAACAATACCAAAAATACTTTCCATCAAAATCATTTTCTTAAGGAAGTCATTCTCTTTGGAAAGTTAAATTTTTTTTTTGGTGTTTCGGTTTTGTATTATCAGAGGGTTGCCTAGTCAAAGCTTATCTGGGACCCTCTCACCATGGATGGGAAATCTCAGTAATCTGCAATCTGTGTAAGTGGAGACTAGTCTTATTTATTTTTAGTGCTTGATTATGCTTGTTTCTTGTGTGTCAAAACCACTATCTCTGTTGTCACTTTAGTCAATTTGATTTATGAGAGAAATGTAGAACACGGTAGAAAGGTGCTAAGAGACTACATTTCTCACTAAATCAACCCACCAAGCACAAAATCTTCATATTTTGCTTATCTGAAGGTCAAGTGACATAACAGAAACAATTTCTTTTGATGATTGTGTTCTATAACTCTTCCATTCTCTTTCCAAAGTACCACATTTTTCCTTTCATTGAATCTTTCCTCTAAACTGTCAAAAGGAGTTGTACCTTGAGAAATAAATTTCTCACGCAATAAATTTGATCAGCTCAGGAGCTGGAGAAAGATCTCAAGAGTTCAACGTCAGATTCATTGCCAGCAAAGAAAAGACTTGGTGTCTTCGACAAAATCTTTACTGCTTATCATGATGCACGGAGCTCAATCCGCAATGACTTGGTATGAACACCAATAGTTCTGTTTTATAGTTAGGCATTTTAAAGCATTTTCTTGACGCTAGCTTTTACTTGTGTCTTTTTGTATTCTTTGCTACTTTCACTCTTATATTTAGATTGCTTGCCTGTTTTAGGTCATTGGTAATGCTGAAAATGTGAAAAATGACTTGAATGGACTTGATAAGGCTGTTAGTACTGTATTAGGACAGCGTACCATAGAACGAAATCAGCTACTTGTTAGCATTGCTAAAACTAAATTTACTAAGGGTGAAAAGAGCACGAAGCCTGAGGGGCTTGTTCGCTTATATGATCTATTGATACAGGTATAGTAAAAACTACTTTATAGGAATCTCTATTAACATCATGAACAAGTCTTTTTACACTTTTATTTGACAATTACTTTGTATTATTTTGTTATTTAGTATTTTCACTAATCAAAACTTTACAGTGCACTTTTGTTGATTTTGTTATTTATTACAATGTTATCAGACATAATGGTTCATAGCTTTGACACATTTTCGACTTATAATTGTTTCTTTTTGCAGAATACAACTGATTTGACTGATTTAGTTAGTTCTGGCCGGGACAGAAAACCAGAAGAAGTGGCATTTGCTGACGAATATGCTTTCAAGAGTTTGGTGTTCCGAGCAGAAAGGTTACTTTCTCATTGATTATTGGTTTTTTTGTCCTTTTCTTTTCTTTCCTTTCTATGATTGTGTCCCAATAATTCCTCAATAATTCCTCAAAGCAAAATGTTAATAGCAGGAGTAACTTAATACATCACTTAAAAGCCTTGTTGACTTTGACTTTACTAGCAGTATTAGTTTGGCATCACTTGGAAGTAGTTTTTAATAGCGATGAAAGTATCTTGTAATTTCTGAATGTTTAACATTAGGTTGTTGATTAATAGCGATGAAAGTATCTTGCATTACTCCAGTATCTTTGTATTTGTTGATTAGTGATCACATCTTCATTGTCACGTGTTTGTATCTGCGCTTGTCAGCAACTTGATCTGCTGGTAAACATTTTCTGTGTCATCACTTGCTAAGTTACATGTTTGACTCAATACAGGGTAAAAATAGGTCTTTAGTTCTCACACTAGCAAAGTACATAGAAGATCGCTTACTGTTACGTTTTTGTGTTTTCTTACTTTTGTATATTTAATTTTTCGCTTATATCTCCATTTTTTATAATCAATAACTTTTTAGTTTCTCTTAGAAAAACTAAAGTCTCAAGTATATTGAAACATAATTTATAGACATTTCCTTCTACCATTTAATTATCATTGACAGTTGCATTTTGACATGGGTTACCACATGAAGGTTGAATGAAAAAAAATTTAGTTTGACTCGCTTATGCTCTCAGATGGAACTCGATAATTGAAATCTGATCACTGCCTCTACTATCAAGGAGCTAATCGGTCACGCTTTAAAATATTTTTTAACTTAATGACCACCTACAAGAAATTTTTCTTATCAGACAAAGATAAGACGAAATAGAAGTAATACATTATCTGCCTTGTTTGATTTTTCAGTATGTAGTTTGCAATGGTTAGAGTTGGTGTTATTGGTTTAGCTTTTCTGTGCTGACAAGGCATGTAATGGTCAAGCAGGTGCAACTGTTGAGCCATTTGGGTCTTTTGTTTCTAATCTGTATAAAAAATGGGGAGACTTGGATATTTCCATTGAGGTACAAAGTGGTTCTGTTTATTCATCTGCTGTGAAGAGACAGAAAGTGAAGGTACTTGGCGATTTACAAAGAGCTCTGCGGAATAGAGGTAGCATGTGTTTTAGCTTTTATATTTTCAATTTCATGGCATTCCTAGTTTCTGAACTGTCTTTTGTGTCAGTTGTTCACATGGAAGAATTTTATTTTCTCTGAAGGTTTTGTATTCTTGTCATTTATGCATAGCAAAACATTCAAAAAAAATTTATTGAAGGATTGATATGAAACAAGAATAGACTGTATTTTCAACAGTAGAACATCCCACTTCTAGGTATTGTATCATGCACTGTTCAAGAAAGGAACATACAGTTGATACTTCATCCGCCATTCCCACACCACCCTTCTTTCTAAGCGAGACCACCATCCCCACACCCACCCAAACATTACAACTCTTGAAATGCATTGTTATTTGAACAAGTTTTTCCTGGGACTTGAAACATACATATTTTTTTTTGCCACAAATGTTATTGTTTTTCCTATTTTTCAATCTCTCTCCATACTTAATTTCTTGTTTATATGAGGTTTGGATTCTTCAAACTGTCTCCACATAATCGCTTTTCAAGGTAGTAATTTGGAGTCTTGGACCAAGAGTAGAACCATTAAAGAATGCAGAGGTGGCCTTTGGTTCTTATTTGCTAGTGGGTATTTGTAGTTTCCTCAGTGTTTCCATCTCCTTTACCCTTGCCAATTTTTAGTCGAAATGTTTTCTAACCTTCTTCTGGAGGCAATTTCGCACATTTTGCTTTATTTATCTTATCTATACTATGTTTTAGTGCGTTCTTACATTGGTCATCATTACTCCATAAGAATAGGTGTCAGTGAAGTCAATACCTTTTGGAATGGCATTTGTTTGGGTTGCAGTGGTCCTGGCAGCAGTGACAAGAAGTGGTGTGAGTTGATAGCGCTGTTGGATGGCTGTGGGATATGGAAAGAGTACATGGTTGGAGAAGATGATTTTGAGGAAGTCAATAGATACTGAGTTTTTTGTTTGAGAAGATGGGGACCTTGAAATGAGCTACTTATTGTTTGTATCAGAGAGATATGGTGACATTGGTCTGCAAATATTTGAAATGAAATCAGTTTCAGTTTATGTGCAATGAATTCATTTTATTTTATTTGTCTATCTTGAATTATTTTCATCATTTGGTTAATATATATATAGAATGTTTGAACTTTATAGGCTTTGGTCTTTTTCTTTTCAATAGAACTGTTAAGATTTAGACAGTGAAACAGATGAAGTTTAGTCAATTCCCTCCCCAGCTGTGTGGGGCGAAAACAGACTGGTGAGCATATGTAATTTTTTTTTTCGATTATATTAATTTGCAACGGTTTCGCAACAAACCAAATTTCTTTTTTTTTTGAATTTTGTTTTGACTGGCTACGGCTTAAAACCGTGGTACTTCATGCTTGCCACGGCTTAAAACTGTGGCCATCATGCTTGCAACGGCTTAAAACCGTGGCTAAATGCAGAAAATCATCAAGCGTCCTCGAACATAAAACCGTTGCTAATATGTGTTGCCACGATTTATAGCCGTCAATGGTGATTTGGCGACGCCTCAAATGGCCAGGCCTCTAAGCCGTGGCAATAGGTTACCCCCATGGTCCCAAACCGTTGCTGATGGGTCTTTTTGGTGTAGTGGGCTCAGGGATGTGACCATTTTTATGTATCATCACATACTTTCTGTGTGCTGCATAAAACGATTAACCGCTTTCTCTAAACTGGACGTATTGGATGGATGAACTTGGTTAAATTGAGGCCTAACAAGACTAGAGGCTTGAAGAGCATGGGAAAGAACAATAGGTCCCCTTTGGTGTGGGCCATGAGCCCATGAGAGATTTGGATGCTTGGCGAAACCTGTGTTGTAATAGTTGGACTGTGAATTATTATCAGGTCGCCGAATAACATTAAAATAATTGACTTGCTCAGCAAAATATGCAGGATAATCACTTTGCAAATGACAATCAGCTGCGGAATGACTCGAACATGCAACACAAACCTCAAATAAAACATTCGTGGGAGGTGTAGTTCGAGTCATATTAAAAATTGCATCAATTTCTGAGTCATAGTCATAACAACTACTTCTAGCTTCAAAGGGAAGGAGGATGAAAAGACGTGTCCCTCACTTCATATATACCACTCTGACGCCCATCAGAATCCTTTATCGAATAATCACATTGTTGAGAATTTTCGCATAGCGTTTCAAAGAAATCCTAAATCTCATTAACACTCATCTTCATAAGTAATCCACCACTAGTGGCATCAATCATGTGATGATTTTTAGGCTCAACGCATCTTGGAAGTATTGAACTAAACGCCACTTTTCAAATCCGTGATGGGGACACTTAACAATGAGTTTATTGGACCTTTTCCAACATTCGTAAAAATGTTCGCCTTTTTTGTTGAAAATTAGACATATATATTCGGAGGGCATTCGTTTTATGAATGGGGAAATACTTTGACATAAAATTTCTTGTAAATGCATGCCAAGTTGTGATGGTTCCTATCTCTAACAAATTGACCATGACTTCGCCTTATCTTTTAGAGAAAAGGGAAACAATCTATGACGGACCGAATCATCTGAAAAGTTTGGATACTTAAGGGTAGCGTAGATGTCAAGAATTCTTTGACATGAATATATGGATCTTCTTTCTCAGAACAATAAATGGAAAGTAATAGATCGATAATGGATGGTTTGAATTCAAAACTATTTGCAGTTGTCTTAGGTAAGACAATCCAAGATGGAACACTACTGGAAAGAGGGGAGAAGTAATCCCTAAAGGCCTTCTCCTCAGCCATCTCCTTTGTCTCAAAAGACAAGAAGGGGGAACCTAGCTAGAAAGGTAACGAGAATTCAAAGAACTCCTTGGGGTCTTTTCAGTTTATCTTACTCTTAGAATCACGCACCCATTTACGCATAAACTAATGGACACTGGAGTATCAAAGTTAACACTCCATAATAGGGTTCAATTTTTAAAATTTTTTTTATTATAAATGCAAGCCTAACCTTTATATTAAGATGATCTAACTCTAAAAAAACAACGGAACCATAAACGACACCTAAATGATGTGCAAACAAGCTGAATGACAAATGACCCTAGAGTTTTGTTACTAATGCAACTTTGAAATTCAATTTAATTTACCTAACCATGGGAGAGGCACTGTAATTTCCTATCAGTTCGCTACTACAAAATTGCTAGTACCTTTTTTTTCACTTTGCAGTTCAAAGTAAAATGTCAGTTCAAGAACTCTTAATAGATAGGCTATGTTCCTTCATTTGACTACTTTAAACTTTTAAACTTTCAAAGAGGGATCCTATGAGCGTGAAACCTGTACTTAACAATTATCTTGGTACAAATTTTACAAAGTTAAGGCTTAGGTTTCTAACCCAAAAATAGATGGTGGTTAACTTATCCATGAGAGATGGCATGGAAGTTGCAAATCAATCTTATCATTGTTCAAATTTTCATGCAATATTTCCTAAAACAACCGAGTGATCACAATAGAAACTGCGTGCAGATGCGGTGGGGAGAAGTTACCTCCAACGTGAACCTCTTTTGGGTTACTTGCAATGCCTGCTAAAAGTCGACTTGTCGTCGATCAGAAGCACTGTCCTCCTAACAACTCGACGACTTCTGAGCGTGTCTACGCAAATCGCAACCTGAAAAGAAAAGTCACAATGTAATCTATATATGTTTTTCCCATTGTATTTCTTTGCTTTGCTATTTTCCTTTTTGCTTGTGTTTCCTGATATATGGATTTCACTTCGTTCCCACTTGAACTCCTATGAATACATGTGTACGATTTCTGCAAAAAAAAATGCAACTGGTTAAAACTCAAACTAATAACAAATAAGCAAGCTACTCCTAACATTTTTCCTAAACAAAGACAATTAAACCTAAACTATAAACTAGTAAAATCAATCCCTAAAATTCAATTGCACCATTACAATCCTCGGCAACAACGCCAATACTTGATGCGGATTTTACTAGCATAAATTAATAGGCTAGTTTAACCTAACTATCAGACAATGGAAAATACAGGTCGATCCCACGAGGATTGAAGACAAAATTGAAAACTAAGACCTATTTAGACTAATTTAAATTTGGGGTTGCACCAATATGAAATTTCTAAACTAATGGAAAGTAGAACAACAATTGAAAATTGAAGTTGAGAATAAAAAAGAGAGATGCTATGGCTTTCAAATCATCCATCAAGTTTATAAAATTATACTAATGTCAATTATTGTCCCCTAGCAATGAAGTTGATTGATTTTAGCAAAGATGCAAACCCCTAGCATTAATTGTTTGTTTAAGGCACAACTAATCACAAGTTTAACTATTACGAATAAAATATGCTTAAACATAAACATAGAATAATCTAACTAGCATGGATGCATGACATACACGGTGAAAGTAATATGCGTTTGTCACAAATCAATCCAATGTTAAACCAAACAATGTGTCATAGAATAAAAAGACAAAATAAATTTCTACTAAGGCTGAGGAATCACCAACGTCTTAGCGAAATATTTAGAAGATCATGGTGGTTGTGGTGATCGAGACAATAGCATGGGTGAACTCCATTTTCCCAAGGAATGTGCTTCACCAAAGAAATGTGGATGTTGTGTGGTGGTGCAGACAAAATGTTGGGTGTGAATAGCAAAGAGATTTAAAGTCTTTTTTTCCTTCCTTCTTATTCTTCTTCCCTATGATCTCTTTCCCTATTTCAGATGCAACTGCGCTCGGTTGTTGTGTTTGTTAAGAGAGTAAGGTGAAGAGGTGTCTATGGCGTGAAGAAAATAGTCTGTGAGGGAGAGAGTGAGGTCGAGTTGAGGTGGTGTGGTGGTGGATAAGAGATGGAGAAAAGGGGGTTGTCTGTTGAGAATGATGGAGGAAGAATAAGAAGAGATGCTGGATCGAGATGGTGTATGAGGTGATGGCGATGTGGTGAGGTGGAAGAGCAAAGCATCAATGGAGATTGTTTGTGATGAGGGAAAAAAGGGTATGATGGATCAGCGGAGGACGAGATGAGAGGTGACGAGGAGGAGGCAAGGTCAAGATTAGCTACAAGGTGGGGTGGCTATGTTCATTTGGATGTGATGTGGCTGCAAGGTAATGAAAGGTGGTTGTTGTAGGAAGGAAAAATGAAAAACAGTGGAATGAGAAGGTGTTGATGGCGTGAAGGTGGTTGTGTCTAAGGAATAAGAGATGATGACGAGATGGCTCGTCTCTGTGTGGGTGGCCGAAACGAGATGGAGGCGAGAAGATGGTGGTTGCTGGTCTTTTTAGCGAGCGACAATTTTCGACAAGGGGGATGATGAGATGGTTCTTTGGTAGCATGAAAAAGAGAGGAGATGAAAATGAGGCATCGAAGACAGAGGACTGTTTTATTTGGCAGGAAGAGGAGTAGATATGTTTTGGTTGGATTTGGACTTAGGTTTAGGTTTGAGAATGAGTTTGGTTTGGATGGGCTTTGGCATGCGAATTATTGTGGCGATTTGCAATTTCACTCGTCATTTTGTACCGCCATTCAAACCTATCAAATAATTGTTTTCTAAGGTGCCGCATTTATACGATTTCATCGTTTAAGTTTCAAATCCTACAAAAACATGAAAATGAAATAATTAGAATAAAATACAATATTCGAAACACAAACAAGTATAAATTATAAGGAAATTTAAGTATAAATTACGTGAATATCAAACAAAAACAATGTATGTAGAGTGCTAACTGTTGGAAATTTTGTATTTCCATATTTATTGAATGAGTAAATCGTACAATGAGTTTATGTAAGTCTTTAGACCAACAAATGTGTTGGTTCAATTGTGTCTTCTGGGAGCAGGTACGTAGTGTTTCATTTGCTATAAGTAGAATCTTAAATTTGCCATTTGAGATATCCAAAATATTAGCAATTCATCATTACAACAACCACCTAGCACACAGAAGAAGAGTTTACATACAAATCAAACAGGTTCGTTCATGTTCATCTCGAAACAAATTCTTATTTCTATTCGCTTGAGTTTCTATCCTAAAGTGCATTAGGAACAGAGATGAATATGTTGTATCTTGGGATATTAACGACCATCAACGTTGTACTGAGATGGGTCGAATATTGTCTTAAGGACATTGAATTAAGCAAGCATCAAATTATCCTATCCCCTCACTGTTATAGATTGTATCCAACAATCTTAAGACAATATTATAACTTGTATCAGTTTCATACTTTCATAGAACTCTAGCCAAACATATCCAAAGTACTAAAAACTCTGGTCAAATCCAAAGTCTAGAACTTTGGTCAATAGATGTTTGGTTTTCAGACTTTGAGTCTGTGTTGTACATTATACATAGCCATACATATCCAAAGCACTAAAACTTTGGTCAAATCCAAACTACAAACTTTTTGGTCAAATCCTAACTACAAACTTTGGTCAAAACGTGTTGGCTTACAGACTTCAAGTAATTATCATCTACTATTTAGTACATTAACTTTTATTTGTGCAAATTTGTTTAACACACTGTTTTGTATAATACGTGTTTTTATTTATACAATTAATCTCAACATATTGTTTTGTACAGTAAGTTTTAAAGTCTATATATTTAGAACTCTATCAATATTACTGTTTTTATTAGAGTAATTTGTACAAATTAGATACAGAGTTTATATAATAATAACTTTGATTAAGATATTGTTTTTACAATACTTAGTCTAATTAAATTGTCCGTGTGACAGAATTTGATTTATTTGTATTATTACTAATAACAAGTAAATTATGTTTTTCTGTGTGTCAAACAGAAACATAAGAGATAAAAATGAAACCAGTGTAATTGCTGGGGTGACATCTGGAGTGACTAAAGTTCTTGTTCATGATAGGCCAGAGAATTTTAAAGGAGTTGGTTTTAAAACATGGCAGAGCAAGATGTTGTTTTACTTCACAACATTGGGTTTGGCAAAGTTTCTTATCGAGGATGAACCAAAGCCAAAAGATGGAGAAACCCAAGAGACCCACAAGGAAGTGTTCATCACAATTGAAGCATGGAAGCATTCTGACTTCTAGTGTCGAAACTACATGTTGAATTCACTGGATGAAGTTTTGTACAAAGTCTATAATACTATAAACAATGCTAAGGACTTGTGGGGGGGCATTGGAAAAGAAGCATAAAACGATGGATGTTGGACTAAAGAAATTTGTCATCGACAAGTTTATGGATTAGAAAATGGCTGATGCTAAAACTGTCATTATCCAGATCCAAGAAATCCAAATTCTCATTCATGAAATGCAGGCTGAAGGCCACGTCATCAGTGAATCTTTCCAAGTTGCTTCTATTATTGGGAAACTCCTTCTAATTGGAAAGATTTCAAGCAATATCTGAAACACAAGTGTAAGGAGATGAATCTTGAAGACTTAATCATCCACATAAAGATTGAGGAAGACAATCGAAGAACAAACAAGCGCACACCGGTTGAAACAAAAGCGCATGTCATCGAGATTTCAAAGCAGCAAAATAACTCTCACAAAAGAAAGCGATCCTCGAAGAATGAGAAAAATGACATAAACCCCAAAAGCCATGCAAACTTTAAAAGGTTCAAGGGCGCTTGCTATGTTTGTGGCAAGAAGAGGCATCATGCAAAGTATTCCGAAACCGTGAAGATAAAGATCAACAAAAAGCAGTTTTCTCCAGCGAACTTATCAGAAGCTCTTGCATGTCTAATCGAAAGGTTACACATTAGCCCCAATGTATCTGAGGTTAACCTCATTAATCATCCTCGCACATGGTGGCTCAAGACATCGGTGCCACCCGCCACATCTCCAGCGATAGGACCATGTTTTCAACTTATGAGAAGTTGAATAATGATGACAAGGTCTTCATGGGAAATGAATCAGTCTCGGCAATTGAAGGCAAGGGTAATGTGTTATTAAAATATATCTCAGGCAAAACGTCAAGATGAAATATGTCTTGCATGTTCCAGAGATTAAGAAAAATTTAATCTCCGGTTATCTTCTGGTAGAGAATAACTTTAAAATAGTTTTTGAGTCAGGTAAATTTGTCTTGTAAAAAAAGGAGTATATGTGGGACGTGGTTACCTTACATATGGTCTTTTCAAGGCCAATGTGATGGTCATTAATAATGCAAAATTTGTTTCTTATTTGCTTGAGTCCCCTTTACTGTGGCATGATAGACTAGAATATGTGAATTTTAAGAAAATGAAGAAGTTGGCTAGTCTAGGGTTAATCCCTAAATTTGATAATAAATCACAACACAAATACAAGGTTTGTGTGGAAGCACAAAGAAACACTTGAATTTTGGGTTTAGTACACACCGATTTATGTGATTTCAAATCAATTCCTACTCGAGGTGTGAAGAAATATTTTATCACATTTATCGATGATTGTTCATGGTATTGTTATGTGTATTATTAAATAGCAAAGACGAAGCAATCAATGCGGTTGGAAAATACAAAACTGACGTTGAAAATCAGTTAAATTAAAATATTAAAATAGATCTGATAGAGGCGGTGGGTATGAATCTCCATTTACAGAGATTTATGAATAAAATGGTATTATACACCAAACTACTGCTCCTTACTCACCACAATCAAATGGAGTTGCTGAAAGGAAAAATAGAACCTTGAAAGACATGATTAGTACTATGCTTATCAACTCCGATCTACTTGAGAACTTGTGGAGGAAAGTACTCCATGTGGCAAATTGTATTTTAAATCGAGTGCTCCACAAGAATTTGATCAATTACCATATGAGATATGGAAAGGTAGATGACCATCCTATAAATACATTAAAGTGTGGGGGTACTTAGTGAAGGTTTATGTTCAATCACCCAAAAGAAACAAACTATGAGCAAAAACCGTTGATTGTTATTTTTTAGGAAATGCCGAAAATAACTGTGCATATAGGTTTTTGGTGTTTAAATATAATAATTGATATTCAAGTTAATACTATTTTTGAGTCTAGAGATGCAGTATTTTTTTAGATTGTATTTCCTCATAGGAAATATTACATAGAATCAACACCACGTATGACTTTTGAGTAGTTTAGTGTTTCAAAAAGAACACATGAGGTGTCAAATGAAGGGAGTGAGCAAAATATCAATTCTAATAGAATTAGAAATGTTGACTTCCTTAAACGTAGCAAGAGAGCTTGGAAATTGGTTGATCTTCCTCCTAGACATAAACCAATTGGGTGCAAATGGATCATCAAGCGTAAAATGAAATCTGATGGTTCCATTGATAAATACAAATCTCGATTAATAGCTAAAGGGTATAGTAAAAAAGAAGGCTTAGACTATTTTGACACTTATTCTCCGGTGACAAGGATAACATCAATTAGGATGTTAATTGTCGTCGCAACACTTTACAATTTGAAAATTCACCCAATGGATGTAAAATCTGCTTTCTTGAATGGAGAATTAAATATGGAAATATATATGGATCAACCGGAAGGGGTCCGTGACAAAGGACACGATCACAAAGTATGTAAACTTGTTGGATCCTTATATAATCTAAAACGAGCTCCCAAACAATGGCATGAGAAGTTTGATAGAGTTATGTTGAAAAATGGATTCAACATAAACGAGTTTGACACGTGTGTCTACATAAAGAAAATCAATAATGCCTATGTGATAGTTTGTCTTTATGTTGATGATATGCTTATCTATGAGACTAATAGTCAGGTTATTAAGTCCACCAAACTTATGCTCACTGAACATTTCGATATGAAATATCTAGGTGAAGTAGACGTAATTTTGAGAATCAAAATATTGCAAAAACACCTGATGGGTTAGCTTTGTCTCAATCAAAATATTACATTGAGAATGTAATAGATAATTTCAAACAATAAGGAACCAAGAAATCTAATAATCTATTCCATCCATCCCATGTGCTACATAAGCATACAGGTCCAAGTGTTTCACAACTTGAGTACTCTTGCATTATTGGAAATTTAATGTATATGATGAATTGTACGAGACTTGATATAGCTTATGCTGTGAGTAAAATAAGCGGATATACTTGTAAACTAAGTAAAGCTCACTTGCATGTTTTGTTTAAGGTTTTAGGGTATTTGAAAAATACTTCAAACTATGCATTGCACTATGGTAGACGATGCAGTCGAATCTTTCTCTCCTTGACCTTGACCCGCACAGGGAACAAAAGTGAGCCAAGGACCACCGTTGTGGTGGTCGATGACACTCCAATGCTAAAGTCAGACAAGGCTTGAGAAATGCTTAAAGTTGTAATTTGGGTTATGTAGCGTACCTTTTTTCATCAACCCTGTGTCTTATTTATAATGCGAAAGTCCTCATTCAGCTAGGCCTTTGGTGGCGTAGTTTAGGGAAAGAGATCTTGTTGGAGATCCTTTCCTAGTTGGGAATCGTCCATGTTGGAGAGTTTCCCTACACGACTTGTGCTCCTAGATCTGCGGGAGAGGTTTCTTTTTTGGAGTGTTGTCCATGCAAGGAAGTTTTCATGCACGACTTATACTTTGGTAGATGTTTGCTAGTTGGATCCGATGTATTGCTGGCCTGCTCGTCTTAAGTGATCCCTTGATACTTGCCTGATTAGGCCTTACGGGTATTGAGCTTTACCGTGTGACATGTGGGCTTAGTAGGGCACCTTAGGGTTTCAGCCGAAATGGGCTTAATATTATATGGGCTTCGCTAGATTAATTAGGCGATCAGGCCCGCCTTGCTCTGCTGATGAGATCATCGTGACACGCATACGACGCAGATTGAAGGACGGTTTGGGGTATCATCAACTACTCCCTCGAGTTAGTGGGCCATCACGTCAGTCCACTAAGTCACTTCAATAGGAAGTATACAGTCGAGATGATTGAATCTGAAACATCGTCTCGAGTGGCGCACATCATTAAATTAGCACGTGACCGCTCGAAAAAAGGCGCGACTCCCTGGTTCTATATAAGTTGTCGTCTCTGAATAGGAGAGTTTCTTTACTTTTATAATTTTTCTAAAACTCCTTTATGCTTTCTTGCTTCAAGTGCATTCAAAAGTTCAAACTTTTTTTTCATGGAGGACAATGTCGAACTCACCTCTGGATAGGAGCTGTCTCATGCATGCCTTAACTTTATCGGGAGCAGAAGGATGGCGAATCCGATTTGGTTAACGCCTGGAACTTACTCCCTTGGGGCGCTACCCAAAGTCCGTTAACGCCTCCGCAAGGGTTCATCGCCTTGCATAAAGGCATGTTTCAATTCGTGGTTCGCTTTCCAGTTCCGAAAGATATTTGGCGCTTCTTGGCGTATTTTTGCATTCCTCCCACTCTGATGGTACCGAACGAATTCAAGACCTTGATTGTTGTTCTTATCAGGGTGAAGGATGTTGGTCTTCGTTTAACTCCGTAGGTGATCCGTTTGCTGACTTCACATCGCCTGAACGGCCACGGAGCCTATTGGCTGAGTACACCAGATTGCTTGGGTTCGCTATCAGATGATTTTAAGTTCTGGTAGAAGTATTGTTTTCTGGCTTCTTCGGACTCTTTGTACTTTAAGCTGGAGGGCGTCCGATTGTCTGATACTTCAAATTTGATTGCAGTGAGCA
This sequence comes from Berberis vulgaris, assembly GCA_963556465.1. NCBI lineage: Eukaryota > Viridiplantae > Streptophyta > Magnoliopsida > Ranunculales > Berberidaceae > Berberis > Berberis vulgaris. The sequence continues at coordinate 72,437,011 of OY747124.1, read as the reverse complement.
TAATATCCCTCCTCTTTTTTGTCTAATCTTCGCGGATATTGATATGTCGTTTTATTATTTTTTGCTGAGCAATTTGTAACTCCAACTCTTACTGAAGATGAGTCAATGAAAAAGGCGTTCAATAAGCTTTGTTTTATGACCATTGAAGAGGTTATGGCTTTGAGCAACATCGTGCGGAACGGGTTGTTCGAGTACTGTCATGTGGCTCCTATTTTGTTTAGGTCATTGCCGAAAGAAGTCAGCAGCATTCTTTCAAAGAAGAAAAATTTGACGATGCCTAGCCTTACGAGGCAGTCCGAGTTGGAGGCGACTCTGCCACCCATTTGTCCACCCAAGAGGAAGCGAGTTGGTTGAAAGACTGATTCTTCTTCTGATCTGCTGGTTCCTTTGGAAAATGAAGTGACCATTGTGGAACATAGAATTAACTAGTCCGCACAAGAGATTGTTCTGGGAAAGCAGGGTGTTGTGTTTGAGCCTCTTGCTTTTGTCGTTGTCCTGGAAAGGGATCATTTGGAGGTGGCGGCTGCCACCGAATCTACTCATGTTCCCCGTTCTACTGAAGCCACCGCCTTTGGAAGTGGATCTTATCCCTTTATCCTGCCCTTAGACCCAAGTGCTTAGCATCGGGCTGAGCCTCCAGTTGAGAAGGCTTCGACTGTGGAGCTAGTATCTATGAAGGGTCCCCTCAAAGGAATAGTGTCGATATCCAAGGGCAATGTGGGCGTGTTATTGGATCAGAGTGAGCTGCACCCTGACGCTCGTAGTAGAGTACATGCTTTGGAGAAGGCTTTTGCTAAACTGCGGAAGTCATATTCGGATGCACTCTATCGGACAAATTCCTTGCAAGCAGTTGGAGGAGTATGGTGCTGGGACGAACTCCAAATAGGTGCGGGTCGGTTAGGCTAATCCTGAGGCCAAGCTGGAGGCCGAGTTGAATCTGACCAAGGCTAGCTTGGCGTCCGCTGAAGCGGAGTTAGGGTGTAATCGAGAGGAGTTGAAGCACGTGGAAGAGGTGGAGGGTAAGGCGCAGGCTGACCTACAAGCCTGAGTCATTGAACAGGAGCGAGTTGAGTCCGAGTGGACCACCTTGCGTCAGAAGTTTGAATCTGAGTTAACTCTGCTAAGATGATAATCACATAATTATAATGTTATTACCTCTTATTATAATTTTGTTAATCCTTTTTTTATCTTATTTTAGATTAATTATTGAATTTTTGTAGAATTTGGAACAATAATGAGGAAATCAGAGAAAAATGCAATAAACAATTCCAGATGGTGACTTCAGAGAAAGTAGAGGTGAAAATAAATTGAGCCCTTTATTTCAACCCAAAACCCAAACCCAATGTCAAGCCCAATCAAATCGAAAGAATATTCTCCCAATTATCCCATATTTAGTTTTGATTTTTTTTTCTTAAATCACTCATTGAATCCTCCCCTTAACTTGTCCATATTCATTTTTTCCCAATTCTCTATAAATACAAAATTTTAATGGATGAGAAATGGGAGGAAGAGAAGGGAAAAGAAAATTTACAGAAAATCAAAGCCTCTTCCTCAACACAGTGACTCTCATCACCATCACCACCTATCCATCTCTCACCCCCTCTCTGTCCAGATCACTCCGCCATCACCGCAACCAGAGCCATCACCATCACCCGAGCACCACCACCACGAAACAGGGGCGTGACAACCCTGTTTCGCGTCAAACCTTAACTCCGCCACCGTCCCTGTCCATCATCCATCAACCACCATCTTTCATAACAACCACCACTTCCGGACAGCACAGCCGCCACCACCATCATCCGAGCACCGCCGCTACCATGAAACAGGGGCGTGACAACCCTGTTTCATATCAAATCTGTCCCTCCGCCACCCAACACCGGTCCCACTGGAAAGCATGCAGCACGTCCAACAGGCCACCATCAGACGCCCTCCTCACCTTCCTGTTCCTCGCTGACGACCACCGTCGCACACCGCCTCGCGACAGAACAGGGAGCACCTCGGCCGTTCTCGTTCTCGTTCCCCTTCTCGTCTTTTCCTCTCCCTCGTTTCAATCTCTCTCTTGCAGGGTTAGCAACATCGAAGAAGGAAGCATCAACAACAGAACAGAGGCGCAACAGGGAGCACTCGACCCCTGTTTCACTCCGCTAATCTTTTCTTCCTTCTCGTGTTTCTTTCTTCCTTCACTCTCTCTCTGTTTCTTGCAGGTTTTAGAACTGGTTGGAGGACGAGAACGCTCGCGAGGAGCAGAAACGCAGCACCGCGAGCGGCGCTGCTCGCTGGAAACGAAGACACAGAGACGCGCTGTTTTTCTGGCGGGAAATAACAGAAATTCAAACGATTTTGTTATTTGCACCCGTGATTTCTGCTTTGTACCACCACAGAGCTTTTGTAGTTCATTTTCTCGGGATTCGTGTTCGGGCCAACTGCTGATCTTCGGAGTACCACCACATCGAGTTTGCGACAAACCAAAAAGGTTGCATAATTCATTTTTATTTATTTTACTGAATTGTGTGCTTAATTGTTAATTACAATTTATTTCTGAATTTTTTTTTATAAATTGCTTTCACCTTTCATGTTCGAGAAATTAAACTTGATATGTTTGGTAGTTAGAATTACCCTTTATCAATATTCAAAGCATGTGCTAAAAAGTATGAAGCTTGAACTTTGATTAAGTGTGCCCTAAAAAGACACTTAATGCTTGGTAAGAGTTTATTTACTTGAAATAAATTGTTAATGTTTGTTTGAAACTTAATATGATTGAAATTGTATTTTAATAATGATCACATCTTCGGTGTAAGCAAGGGATCCTCATCCCCAAAACTTCTCGTTTATAATTTCAGTAATTTAGATTTAAATATTTTTGCTAACTCATTGGTGAGTCTAAACCCACAAAACCCATTTTTTTATTTTATTTTATTTTTGTTATTTTTAATTTATTTTTAGTTTAGTTTTAAAAATGTTGTAACCCCATTGCCTCCAAATTAGTTTAATTAAATTATTAAATTTAATTGCATCCACTTTCCTCGTGGGATCGACCCGTACTTGCCGTTGTTTACCAGTTAGACACCGTGCACTTGCGGTTATTACAAGTGGAATTTATTAGCCTATTTATTTAGGCCGGTTAAGCCCGCATCAAGTTTTTGGCGCCGTTGCCGGGGAAGGTAGCGGTGTAATTGAATTTAAGATTTATTTTCACTAATGAAAAAAAAATTATTTTTAATTTGCTAAGTTCTTTTTACACTCATTTTGTGTTTGATTTTGCCGATTACACACTTCTCGAGAAAATTGGACGATCCTGCAAACACCAAGCAAAGTTTTTATTATTTTATTTATTTTGTGAGGAGAGTTTTAATTTTATTTTCACCTCGTTTTACGAGTATGTGGTATAATAATTTTTAAACTCTACTGTTTTTCATTTTGTTTAATCACAAAAAAAAAACCCCAAAATTTTCTAAGTCAAAAGAAATTATAGGGAAACAATTTTAATTGTTACCCAATAATTTCTTGTGATCTAGAAATCCGACTTCTAAGACCAAGACCAGTAAATTTATTTGCACGTGCTTGTGTGTTGAGTGAAACGGATAAAAAGAAGTCGGACATTTTTTGTAATTATGCTAACTTTTTGTGCAGAACGGAATACGCACACTGTAAGTATTTCTATCACACGCAATGTATTAGCGACTCGGGTGCTTTGTGTAATTGTTTGAAATTGTGTGATTGGTTGTTTAATTTTTGTAATTGTGGATGCTAAACTTTAGTAATTCATAATAAGCAGACCCAACTTCTAAATAGAAACTGGTGGAACTTGATATCCCCACCTCATCACTCCAGCTGTGTGCAACCAATAGCCAAACATAATTAAAATCAATTAGCAAGTTAGATAGAGCCATCTTTTAGGTACGGTGTTCATAAAACAACCAAGACCAAGGGTGAATCCAATAATTTTTGTGTTGACCGCTGCTAAAAGTGACGATGGGTTAAATCATTCAATGAACTCCGAGAGGCCACTGCCACTGCCACAAGGGTAATTTACTCGGTACACCGAGTCATAAGTAAGCTACGATCCACAAGAAGAATTGGTGTAACTAACAGTTTTGGGTTAGGAACACAAGCCTCAAGTGTACATTTAACATCACATCGTTCTCACATCTATTGGCTTACAGAGCGGTAGCACAAGGAAATACTTAATTGGACCATTGTGACCTCCTTCTCTTGTGCGATAATCCGGTTTCTTTGAAACAAAACTCTAGCCTACTGATTTTGAACTTTGTGGTGGAAAGTATACACTCTTAGGATCATCTTGTAGCACCAATTGCTCTGTCATGAAGATTACATAAGAAATAATTGTCCCCCAAAGATAAAAAGATAATTGATCTCGAAAACGTTGATTGCTTAGGGAGGCATGTTTCTTGTGCATTTATTGGTTGCTGATTGAGTGTGAGTCTGTGTATATTTTTAGAGTTAGTGAATTATAAAAAAAAAAAAATGAACACAAGGGATTATTTAGCCTATTTTTCAGAGCAAGTCAATTCATTTTATGACATGCGACGACCTGATTATGATCCATATTTAGATTATTACAACCCAGGTTTAGCCTATCATCCTGACTTCTCATGGGCTCATGGTCAGTACTATGAAGGCCCTCTAGACACTCCTCAAGCTTTCATTCCTGATAATGAGTCTCAATTTCATCAAGTTGTTCCTCCGTCCAACACATCAAGGTTAGAGGATATCTTGAACCTTTTTATAGAGCGAACATGAGAAATGCTTGAGCAAAATTCTCAGGATATCACAGAATTGACAGTTATTTATCAACAAAACTCACAAGCGATCCGGAAACTTGAGATGATTGAGAGTCAGATAGCTGAGTCACTTCCTGAGATAGAGTCAAAAATATTCCCTAGCCAACCTATTTCCAACCCAAATGGTCAATATGAAATTAGTGGCACATCTGAGCCGGACAGTGAAGATGTCCAATCTATTAGGAGTGGAAAATTGGTTGACAATCAGGTAGGAATGCCTGACATAAGTGTTATTAAATCCTCACCCAGTTTTACACAGGTTGCATCCTCCTCTCATAAGAAGGCTGATAAAGCCTCATTTATTGATGAACCTGTAGATTCTGAAACACTAGAGACATCTCTTTCCCATGTTGACTCATTAGACATATGCCTTCCTAGTGACTCATGCATAGAATCAAACTGTGAACATTCTTTAGAGTCTCCCCTTGACTATTTTCATGATACACATGACCATTTAGAGGCTTGTTTGACTCATTTTAGTTTAGACTGTGATGTTGATGATTCCATTAGAGAAGTCAATGATTTGCTTGACTCAATCCCCATTGTGAATCCTAGTTATAAATGGAAGTCTAAAGTGGAGCCTCTTCCACTCAATGAGTCAAAACTAGTCCCATCAGTTGAGCCACCTGAGCTTGACCTTAAACAATTACCTGACACCCTCAGGTATGCGTTTTCAGGTACTGATGATACTTTGCCTGTTATTATTTCATCTATATTGAATTCAAAACAGGTTGTCCCAAAGAAGTCGGGAGATATATCTAGTAAGAGAGTGCAATCCATAAGTAGTGTCAACTCTAGGGTTGGGGGTGTTGTTGAGTTGTCTAAACCAATATCTCTATGTGATTCATGTGATGAGCCTGTACCACTTGATATATCCATCGTCTCATCTACTTGCATCACATTCCCATTTGCTGAGGCTACTTTCACCGATCCCTTGTGCTGTAATGAGGATTTCAGTTTTCACCATCATGTTGTAAAAATTATTCAATCTTCTGATTTGGAACCATACCTAGGATGTTCCCTTTTGGAGCACGCAAGAATCCTCTGTTGTGTATGACCATTGGTCATTTTTGGAATGTCCTAGTGTATTTGGTGCCCCATGTGATTGCTATATTTGGGTGGACTGATCCTCAACTGTTCAGGTTGTTGATATATGACCATGGACTAAGTGTTTGTCATATTCTTCCTCTCCACTTTTTGATACACCATTTTTTAGGAAGAATATTTGTCGGGCTGATGACGTTAAACCAAGCGCTACTGGGAGGCAGCCCAACTTTTGTTGTAAATGTGCATGTTGAGTGTGTATTTTATCTATTTCTATTAACTAAGCGATTTGATATATACCCTTACTAAGCGATTGGAGATCCCATGGACTTAGTTCAAGAGGAAAACTAGTAACAGATAATTCATTGTTAAGCACTTAAGAGTATAATACCCTTTCCATTCCTATGAAGCACCAAGTGCAAACTTACTGTGATCAAAAGGATAAACAATGATACATTGTTTTAATAACATCTATATCTTGCAAAATGCAAGTGGGTTATTGTAGGATACTTCTTATAGAAGCGGTTACCTATGTAAGTGTGAGTTGGGTCAGCTCTACGAGATTTTTATCAGGCTGAAATCTCTATTAGCACAGAACCGAGAATTGTTCAGGACCAAAATGAATACTACCGAGAATAGAATTTGAATGGAATAATGCTATGTAAGGTTTATTGATTGGTTTTACATCAACCACTGACAGTTCAAGATGAAATAGTTCAATGATTAGTTAAGTAATTCCGATACTATTTTAATAAAGAAGGTTCAAAGTGAAAGCTACCTATCCTGAAGTGGCATTAATCCATGTACTTTCGAGATGTCATGATTTTTTCATTCGAGTGGGGGATTGTTGAAAATTTTGTATTTCCATATTTATTGAATGAGTAAATTGTACATTATGTAAACTCATTACATAATGTTCTTTATATAAGTCTTTAAACCAACAAATGTGTTGGTTCAATTGAGTCTTTTGGGAGCAGGTATGTAGTGTTGCATTTGCTATAAGTAGAATATCAAATTGACCATTTGAGATATCCAAAATATTAGCAATTCACCATTACAATAACAACCTAGCACACAGAAGAAGAGTTTACATTAAAATCAAACGTGTTTTTTCCTATTCATCTCAAAGTCAATTCTTATTTCTATTCGCTTGAGTTTATGTCCTAAAGTGCATTAGAAACATAGACGAATTTGTTGTATCTTGGGAGACTAACGACCATCGACGTTGCACCGAGACGGGTTGAATATTGTCTTAAGGGCATTGCATTGAGCAAACCTTAGATTATCGCATCCCCTCACTGTTACATATTGTATCCAACACCAACGACATGGATAATATGTTAGTTTATAACAAAATAAGAAGATTAAAATAATCAATACTCATTGAAAATGACATACCTGAGTCGATGAAATTAAGTCTAAACTAATCGAGACTTGTTTATTCGAATGACATACCTATATTAAATAGCTTGCAAGTTGGATTTGAACAGGTGAATAAACGACATACTAGCTTGCAAGTTGGATTTGAACAGGTGGATTAGCATTTGGTAAGTACAACAAGAAAGTTGGTTGGTCTGCATTATTTGTTTATTTAAAATCTCCAATAAGAAAAAAGTTTCACGGTAACCACTTAATATAATATGACATCATATCTATTATTCTGTTTCTTTGTTGAACAGTCACTGGTTGCCCAATAAAAAAAAAATCAGTTTATTAAAATAAAACAATAAAAAATCGAATAAAACACGAGATAATTGAGAATGCAAATTAAGAACATGGTTACATCATGAAATAAAAGTCACCTCCATCTTTTGCTTGGGTTCCAAATTCTGTCTCTCAAAAGTTGAGAGAATGAGAAGATGGCTAAAGGAGTAAAGTATGTTGTGTGTTTAGCTTCATCTCTAGCTCTAAATTTGTTCTTGTTGTGGAGTCTTTATGAGAGAAGAATATTTGAGAGTGAGAGGGGTGTGGTGCTTAGTTGGAGCCAAGAAGCTGCAGCTGAAGCTGAAGCAGTGGCAGCTCTTACATGCTCAGGCCATGGCAGAGCTTACGTAGATGGAATTCCATATGATGGAGGAGAGAAACTAGCCAAGTGTGAGTGCCACACATGTTATGGTGGTGCTCATTGTGAACATTTCTTCCCACACTGTCCTGCAGATGCTGATAGGTACTCTCACTCCCTAATTCTGTTCTAATTCACTATTGGATTTAATAATTGAATTAATTTACTATATTTTTTCCTCACCTTCTTTGGTTCTTCATTGTTTTCACATTATTCGCGTAATGAAAAAAGATACTTTATATATTTACATTTTTTTAAGATATTGCAAGGATTGTTCAGTTGCGGATAAATTTATTTTATTTTCACAAAATCTCATTCCAGATGTTTGGTTGAAATACAAAGCCCAGGAAATGTAATGGTTAAAGTCGACAATACATTTTTTATTGTGTACATTACCTAGGTAGATAATTCCAATCTGAAATCTACTCATTAACCATTTGCTTTGAAGATTAGATTCTGAACATCGTAAGAGTGAAGACAGTCATTGTAAATAGGTCAATTATTTATGTTTAATTAATTTATTATTAGTTTTTTCATGGGAACGCATAAATAGTGAAAAAATAGTGGAGGAGAGCAAAAAAGAGAGTAAGGATAGAAGTTGTGATCTTCCACCACATGTTTGTTCTCAAAATTATGAATTTTTTTTTTCCTGAAAAACCTTTAAAAAAAATGTAGCGTTATATCTTCAACATTATGAGCTTAAAATTTTCCTCACATACTTTCTTATCTCTGCTATTTTAATGGCTTTTTCATCAAAAAAGAAAAATAAAAAAAACTTAAAAATCAAACACACCCTAAGATTCATAATATAATTAATTGATACATTTAGGAAAATGACGTGCTTTTGATTTTATGGATCCTTTCACCAATTAAATATAGAAGAGTGCAGTAGAAGTTTGAAGATTCCACACTCAAACATGATAGAAGCCAAATCAAGGCGTATATTGACCTAATTCACTTCTACATTTTCTAATATGTTTAATGCTCTCCAAACTCTTTGAAAATGAAGTTGATTTTGATAGGGGGAATATGCCCTTTTATATATGTGATGAAAAAATAAATTAAATAGGAGGGCAATGAAAACCGGCTTATTTGGTAAGACTTGCTTGCCTCACTAAGAAACTTCAAAAGCTTCTTGTAATGACTAATTGTTATGAAAAAAATAACTTGATCGTACTCTTATGCAGTGGGGATCCATTGTTCTTGGAGCCATTTTGGTTGCAACATGCAAAAAACAGTGCAATTTTGTTGGCAGGCTGGCATCGAATGAGTTACCATTTTGATGATGGTTCTATGATTTCAAATGAACTAGAACGACATATTAGAGAACTGCACAAAGTAATTGGAAATGCAGTTACAAATGGAAGGTACATTCTTTTTGGGGCTGGATCTACCCAACTTCTTAATGCAGCAGTCCTTTCCCTTTCCCTTTCCCTTTCTACTGAGAATTCAACTTCACTTGTAGGTGTTGTAGCTTCAGTTCCATTTTATCCGGTTAGTCCTAAAGTCTCCTTCTTCTTCCCTGTGTCTCTAAAATTATTGTTATCCATGAGATGGTGTGTTTAATCAAGTTAAAATGTTACAGCTTTATCAACGTCAAACAGAGTTTTTCAAGTCAGTGGAGTTCAAATGGGAAGGAGACACATCCTTATGGAAGAACAAATCATATGCCAATGGGCCTTTGATTGAGTTTGTGACTTCACCAAACAATCCTGATGGCAAATTAAAGAAGCAAGTTCTTGGAGGCCCGAATGTCAAACAAATCTTTGATCGTGCCTATTATTGGCCTTATTTTACAGCAATCCCAAATGCAGCTGATGAAGATCTTATGATTTTCACTTTGTCAAAGCTTACTGGTCACGCTGGTAGCAGATTTGGGTAATACCACACACGCACCTACTATATGCACCGTATACTGCAAATTCCATTTTGCAGGGTCATTTTTTTTGGAGTTTACCGAGTTAAATGTTTGCAAGCTCCACCTTCAGTTGTCATGACATTGCAAATTTGCAGTGCACATGGTGTTTTACACACGACTATGAAGAGGCACTTAAACATACCTTACCATTACAAAAAACTAAAATTATGTGAATTGTTTTTAGTTGCCCAAAATGACTTATGCTAATCTTGACACAGATGGGCAATTATAAAGGATGACATTGTGTACCAAAGAATGTCAATGTTCATCGGCTTGAATAGCATGGGTGTGTCTCGTGACACCCAAGTTAGGGCATTGAAACTTCTGAAAGTGATCCTTAAAAGTGGAGGAAGGGAGATTTTTGAATTTGGATACAACTCAACCAAAACTAGATGGGAGAATTTGAGCAAAACTTTGTTGAAATCCAAGCGGTTCTCCCTTAAAAAAATGGAGCCTCAGTATTGCACCTATTTTCAAGATACTGTTGGACCTTCTCCAGGTACATACAACTCCTTTTCTTTGTTTTCTTTTTGTGTGTGTTTTCATTAGTTTGAGTTTTCTCTAAGTAATGCAAATATTTGGGTCATCACTGTGTAGCTTATGCATGGATTAAGTGTGAAAGGAAGGAAGATAAAGATTGCAATGAAGTCCTCAAAAGCGCTAATATTATCGGCCGAGAGGGTACTGTTTTTGGTGCAGAAAGACGATTTGTTCGCCTCAGCATGATCAAGAGTGACGATGATTTTAATCTGCTGTTACAGAAATTAGATGCATTGGTTTCCAGTGAAGTGGGTGCCACATACATCTGAAGCTATAATTAATCAATTGTCCGTTGATTAATTATAAAAACACATATATCTGAAGATTATATAATTGATCAATCTGTTTGTTGATTAATAGGGTGTTAATTTGTGTAATAATCTCATATTACATCTTGTATCCACATGTTCATCTTAGATTCACTCATTTGTGAATCTAAAAAGTTGGGAGGGGTTGACTGTGTAATTATCTCAAGTATAATACATTATATATATATATATATATATATATATATATATATATATATATATATATATATATATATATATATATATATATGTGCTGAATAGCTTGTCAAAATATGCACATCTTTCACACAAGACATTGTAACTTGCATAAAGAGTTTAATTGAGACTATTATACTTGAAACCTCAAACATGGTTTTGAAGAGCCATTTTAGGACACCCTTTGGAAATAACTGTAAGGAAGTCATTCCAAAATCTCTATCCACAACATACAAAACAACTTCATAAACTAATAAGATTGGGGAAAAGCCCACAGTGATGCCTGTCGCTCTCCATCAAAACCAATCTATATCACTTGCATACTTCAGCTTATTAATATCGAATAGATTTTTCAGGTAGTTTGATAAAAATGCATCATGAATAAGTATTGGGTTTAGTTAGAGTTTGTTCAAGTCTTCCATAATTTAAGACATTTCCTTGTACGTGGCTTGGATGTAGGAGTTCTATTTGAGTTATGTAATATAAATTTTTTTTTGCTGAAACTTCTACAAGTGTTTCTAGCAGGTTTGAGTTTCCTTACATCGACTCAACTGAAAGTTGTAGCTCTAGAAATGGTTTTATTTAATCTCAATTTTCCAAGTATTAAAAAAAAAAAAAAAAAAGGTTTTTTGCGTTGGTATAAAAGCCAACCCTCTCACGACAATACACAGGTTTGAATACTAACGGACGAGTGAAGCTACCAAAGAAAAAAGAGTACCGAAGAGTCAGTGTTGATGAAGTAAGGACGAGGACATCAACTTTGAAAGCATAATTGAGTACTATCATCCTAATTAAGCAATTGGCTATGCACTCCTTTACAGCTTACGCTTTTAAAAAGTATTGGCCAGTGACGTTGTAAATCATTGATGCAACCAATAGTTCACCCAAGCACACCTCTATTGTTAGAAAAGAACTGCCTAATATATTACATCAAATCCAATAGAAATATTCACTGAGAACACCAAGAAATGGAGAACAAAATCTACCTTCCACTCACTCTCAAGAAGTCTAGAGAAATAGGAAGGGATGGCTAAGTTAAAGGAGTGAAGTATGTTTTGTGTCTATGTTCATCCATAATTCTGAATTTGTTCTTGTTGTAGAATCTATATGATGTAAGAGGTGAAAGTGGGAGGGAGCAACTTTGTTGGACTAAAGAAGCTGCAGTTCAAGCTGAAGCTGTTGCAACAATTAATTGCTCAGGCCATGGTAGAGCTTACTTAGATGGAATCCCCTTTGAAGGAAAACTAGCCAAGTGTGAGTGCAACTCATGCTATATATAGTGGTTCTGATTGTTCTCAAATCTTCCCAAAGTGTCCTGCAGATGCTGTTAGGTATACTCTGACTTATATTTAAATTACATTTGTTGAAGTCTCATAATCCAATCAAAATCATTGGCCACAATTAAGCAAGTTCACTAAGCTTGCAAATATAGCTACATACTTCAGACCTTGTAGTTAGGGTAATGACTTGATCAAACTGTTTTTCCAGTGATGATCCATTGTTATTGGAACCATTTTGGATTGAACATGAATCGAGTAGCGCAGTTCTAGTACCAGGCTTTTATTGAATGAGTTATACTTTTGAGGAGGATTTTTTGATTTCAAATGAACTGGAGAGGCATATTAGGGAATTACACAAAGTTAATGGAAAGAGCCCTTCTTGTTGTCGAGGAAATGGGCGAGGGGATGGAGGGTTGCATCCCCCTCCCTCGCCCGTTTCCTCGCCCATTTCCTCGTCATTTAGAATTTCTGTAATGGAAATGGTGTTACAGATGGAAGATACATCATCTTTGGGACTGGAGCTACACAACTTCTTAATGCAGCAGTCCTTGCCCAACTATTTTACTAGCGAACACTTCTAGAGAGCCAGGCCCATGCCAGGCCAGCCCAAAAACCATCCATCATCATAGAGATGCTGGAAATGGACGCATCTCTAGGATGATGGATGGTAATGGGCTAGCCTGGCTGTGCGGGTCTGACTCTCTAGAATTAGTGTTTACTAGCACAACTTAAAACCTTGCTTTTGTAATCGTAGTAAAGAATAAGTAGGGGTCTTTTAAACCGGAGATTAGAGGGTTTGCTAACTAACTAACTACATTAAGAGGTAAAAAGGAGGCGACCAACTAAATAAACAAGAAAATTATGATAGGTTGAATTTTTCTGATTTTATATTAAGAAATTCAGTAAGAAAATTATTGCACGAATAGTAAAAACTAAAAGAAAGTCGATGATGAAAAATTGAGTAAGGGTTCTATCTTCATGCATCGGACACATGCTCATGAATTAACCTCAAATAATTCCTTTACTAACTCGTGAATGACAATATTCTAGATTAACCGTCACCGCAGTGCATTAACCTTATTATTTTATCAAATTTGTTGAATTAAACTCAACGCTGCTTTCAAACCATTCTCTTCATGCTATCTAATCAGGAATTGCAAGTTAGATAAATGACCCGAGATCATTAAGTTCTATGAAAAATTTGAATATTGTCTACGCAATGACAAGTATGAACATCTTGTTCTTAACCTAGGTTTTACATAACGTAGTAGTTACTGCTTACGAATATAAGATTATTTTTGTAACAACCTTTTTGGGCAAGCTCTGAGGCTGATGAGATACCTTGTGTGGGCGAGTTCAGAGGTTGGCAGCTCCATGTGTGGGCTCAGAGGCTGGCAGATTACCTAGGTGTTATAGTCCCACATCGCCTCGGTGAGGAAAATATTCTATATAAGTGCGTGGTTGGATCCTCTTGGTAAAATGTGTTTTAAATCAATGCGGGTGGTAAGGCACAAAGCAGACAATATTTTACCATGTGGATCGGGTTGTCACAGAATGGTATCAAAGCCATACCCAATTGAAAGTGTGCCAACGAGGACGCTGTACCCTAAGGGGGTGAATTGTAACAGCCTTGTGTGGGCAGGTTCTGAAGCTGACGGGCCACCTTTATGTGAGCGGGTTTTAAGGCTAGTAGCTTCATGCATTGTTCTAAAAATTGGCCTAGGCGCTAGAAAGTAGAAAATCGCCCAGATTAATGGTTGGGCGGGGTCTGGGCGGGCTAGGTGGGGTCTAGGTGATTTTTTATTTTATTTTAATTAAGGCTGATTGTGTTCTTATTTTATTTCTCTTTCCTCTTTTTAGAAATAAACTTTTTTATTGTTTTTTATTCAGTATATGTCTAATTGTAGCAAATGACGATTACTTAATAAAATTCTCAAAGGATCTACTGGTACCAATTTTACTAATGTAGATTTTATCAAACATGACTAAGGTTATTCATGCAATTTGAAGAAAAATAAAAGAGTAGGTTTGGATATTTGTCCACAAATTCAATTTTATATAAAGTACCCATCATGACCAACTTCAATCATTTGAGTTTTAATAAATATTGTTAATGATTGTTAATTTTTCATGTTTTTAAATTTTGCATATGTATCTTGGCATTAAATTGGATGTAATTGATAATATATTATGCTTAACTTTTGTAAATTATTAAAGTTATAATACAAAACCTAAGACCGCCTAGGCCCCTAAGTGTTGGGCACCTGCTCGCCACCCGCCCAGCGCCAGCACCAAGCGCTTTTTAGAACACTGGCTTCATGTGTGGGTAAGCTCAAAGGCAACTTAGGTATTATAGTCCGACATCGCTTAGGTGAGGAAAGGGGGTGTGCTATATATGTGCAAGGTTGGATTCCCTTAGTAAGACGCATTTTAAATCCGTGTGAGTGGTAAAGACCCAAAACGGACAGTATCTTACCATGTGGATGGTCGTCACAATTTCTATTAGGTGAAATTCTCTTAGATCCTAACATCAAATCCTCGCATACTTACTAAGTTGACCACCTTAACAAACATACATAGATAAGTTCTACATAAAACAATTAAGCGGAACACACTCACTAACTAGCAAGAAAAAATTGAATTTAATTAATCCATAAAACATATGTTTGGAGCTTCAAATCAGCCATTACTAAGAAGAGAATTAGCTAGACATATTAATCATGTTTGAAAAGCAATGCATAATAAAACATGAAACTAGCAATATAAAATATAAGGGATAAGAGAACGTTGCTGCTAGAAAGACTGCTGCTTGGTGGTGCTGGAAAAAGGGATGACAGGAATGTATAGTGAGATATCAGGCTGCATAAGACCTGTTGTTGTTCTGTTGTGATTGACGTGTCCTTTAGAGAAAGAGATGGCGAAAGAGATCGTGCGATTGACTGGGGCGAGAAGAAGACGACGGTGTTGCTACTGCGAGGGATGAGATTGATATCTAGTTGTTTGTGGTCTTCAACTAAGAGAAGAAGGGTATGTTTGGCTGGCCAGTGAAGGAGAGTGAGGGTTCGATCGGTGGTGCAACTGTCGGTGATAGAGGGGTTGAGAAGGGGCGATCTCCAGAGAGACCAAGTATTGTTCTTTTTATATGTTCTCTCTAGGTTTTTGATTCGTGTACAATTCTTTGTGCCATCAGTTCTTCCTAATTCAAACCAATTTGCATCTTTCAGCTTCTTTTTGGAATTATGCTATTAGTAACCAACAAAGACACAAAAACACTAATTAATACCAAAATCTACGAAAACTAGCTAATAAAATATAAATAAATAACGTATTAAAATAGCATAAATATGCTCTTATCACTTATTTTCTATCTAGTCTTTCACTTGACTTTTCAAAGACTTTATGTTGTTTTTTGTTTATTGAAAGAGAAATAAGGTTTTGCTTTGTTTTTATTTTATTTTCTGAGCGGTTGTGTTCATCATCTGAGCGGAGATGTTTGGGCCAACGCCTCCAACATTGCTTCACATGATGTTTTGTAGAAGTCTTACAAAACACATAAATCAAGATTCATCCCAACAAGGTGGGCAATCTTGGGTGTAGGTGCTCTAATTTCTTCTTCTTAGTTATGGGTTCCCTTTTAATTTTTTCGATATTTGGATATTCTCTAGAAAAGTTTAAATTTTGATGTAAAATTCTTTATTTGTATGAATGCTAAAAGGAACATCATGGGAGCGATGTTTAAGTTACTTATTGCACTCTATATTATATTAAAATTCAAATTTCCCATTAAAAAGAACTAGTAGTTAATCGAAAATTCTTCTCCATTTGGTGCCATTTGTGTTTTTCTTTCTTCTTTATCATAAACATTATTAATAAAGTTTGATTTTTGAATTTTCTAGCCTCTACATTTCATACAATTTTGATTCAATTGCAATAAGTGTGTTGCGATTTTAGGTGAATGGCTTAGGGATGCGAAATTTACAACATGTTGTGACAAGTTTCATTCCACATAGAGCTTCTATGAAATATGTTAAATTGTGTGGTGATTTCATGAGAAACAAGCATTTCAAATTGGAAGTTCCAATTTCTCTTGCAAAGCTTAGTATTATTGTTTATTTGTTGCAACGAAAGAGGTATGTTTGTGTATTTTGATTCAATTGAAACGGGTGTATCTATGGCAAGTGTATTAACATTGTTTGCCGGAAACTCTAGAAATCTGAAAGATGACGAAAGCCAACTTGATGATCATGATGAGTTCAGATAAAAAAAAGCTAGAAGTGGTTCAAACATGTAAAAGTATCTCTAACAAAAAAAAATTCAATTTCGTTTGATTTGATTAGCATTGGGAACCCTATACTTATTCCGGAGACCAAAGATTGAATTCTTTATTAATTTGATTGATATGATGGGAGTTTTGACCGGTAAGGTAGGATACTAAGCGAAATCATGTTGTGCATTATGGTAGGATGCCCATGAACTAGGAATGATATAAGGATTTTTGGGCTAGAACAAATAAAAATCAGGGAAGAAACTTCTTAGATGCAACAAGAGGGGGGAAATAAAAGAAAGTAACATAATTGCTATTTTTTATTTGACAATATTTGCATTTATATAAGCATTATAGTTTCAACAAGTCTACACAGCCAGGACTTCTGGCCAGGAGGTGACGCTGGCACGTGCAGCTGGAGAACACACAAGAGAGCTTAAGAGAACTAGAACTTGTATTGTTTGAATTCTCTGAGGTGATTACAACAAATGAGGCTTTAGCCTATTTATACAACTCCACCTCCTCAATGGACGGGGGTGATCAATTTGATATAACGGTCTACAATGAACTTCTACACACTTCCTTAGAAATATCTAAGGACTAGAATCCTATGGAACTCTATGGAATTTTATGGAAGGTTCTAGAGAACTATCTAGAACAATGTGGAATACTCTACATTATTTACACTTGCTAACCTCACTTGGCTAGGCAAGAAGATAGTTGTGACATTCTCCTCCACCTAATCAGGCGACGTCCTCGTTGCCTTCAAATCCTCGTACGCTTGGATTTGCTCCTTGAATTGCCACAAATGTTGGATTGGCTCCCAACTAGCTTCACTTTCTGACAATCCCTTCCACTTAACGAGTAACTCATGTGTGGGAGGTTGGTTGGAATGGCGCACCACACGATCTGACAAGATAGTCTCTACTTCCTTGTCATGTTGGATCCTCATGCCCATTGGTGCTCTTTGTGAAACTCCTCTACTTGGATCATCCTGATCTTCCTTATACGGTTTTAATAAACTCATATGGAAAACTGGATGGAACTTGATCCTTGGTGGCAACTCGACCTTGTATGCTTGCATTTGCACATTCTTGACTATGGGGAAAGGACCCTCATATCTCCTGATAAGGCCACGATGCAATCCTGAAAGTATGGCATGAGCATGCATCTTGACAAGCACAAGGTCTCCAACCTGGAACTCTTGAGCCCGTCTCTTCTTGTCGACCCACTTCTTCATCCTCTTGGATGCCTTTTCCAGGTAAGCTCGAGCCTCATCAGCTTGATCATTCCATCTTTTGGCAAACTTATAGGCTGATGGACTCACTCCAGTGTAGCCAATGGCAATAGAACTCGGGGTTATAGGTTATTGTCCCATGACAATCTCAAATGGGCTACGACCCGTCGTTTCACTCTTCTGCAAGTTGAAAGAGAATTGAGCAACATCCAACAACTTAGCCTAATCTCGCTGGTTGGCATTCACATAGTGCCTAAGATATAACTCCAGCAAAGCATTCATCCTTTCCGTCTGACCATCCGTTTGAGGATGAAAGCTAGTAGAGAAGTTAAGGTCGGTACCCAACAACTTGAATAACTCAGTCCAAAATTTCCCCGTGAACCGAGTATCCCGATCACTGATAATAGATTTGGGCTCACCCCAATACTTCACCACATGTTTGAGGAATAAATGTGCGGCTTGCTCGACTGTGCACTCCTTGGGTGTGGGAATGAAGGTGACATACTTCAAAAATCTGTCCACGACCACAAGTATCCAATTGCAACATTTTGATGCGGGCAAACCAACTATAAAATCCAAGGAAACATTCTCCCAAGGTCTCTCTGGGATGGGGAGAGGTTCAAGTAAGCCGGCAGGTAACTGTTGCTCCACCTTGTCTTGTTGGCATACAAGACAAGTATTTACATATGCTTTGATATCATCCTTCATATGTGGCCAATAATAGAAATCTTTCACAATAGCAAAAGTCCGATGTATACTTGGATGTTCCGCCCATTTTCTATCATGGCATTCTTTCAAGACTTCTTTCCTTAGGTTGTCATGAGGTGGAAAATAGATTCGCCTTCCCTTAGAGTATATCAAGTCGTCCTCTACCCAATCTTGTCTTCCCTTAGGTTGTCATGAGGTGGACAAGAAATGTGATGGTTTGAGCTATAGAATCATGTGTCAATCCTTCTTTTATGCGTCCCTTCAAGTTGCTTTGAGGTTGACTTATGTCAGCAAGTTCTCATTTTCTACTCAAAGCATCCGCAACAAGAATAGCCTTGCCAGGCTTGTACTCCAAAGTGTAATCGAACTCTGCCAAGAAATATTGCAATCTAGCTTGTTTTGGTGTGAACTTATTCTGTGTCTGGAAGTAGCTAGTGGCAACATTGTCGGTCTTGACCACAAATTTTCTCCCAAGCAAGTAATGGCGCCATGTTTGCAAGCAATGCACAACCGCAGTCATTTCCTTCTCTTGCACTGTGTACCGCCTCTCAGTATCATTTTGCTTCCTACTTTCCAAGGCAATAGGATGTCCTTCTTGCATCAATACTCCACCAATAGCAAAATCAGAAACATCCGTATGTACCTCAAAAGACATAGAATAGTTGGAAAGTGCCAACACCGGTTCCTCCACAATTGCCTTCTTCAATCCTTCGAAAGCTTGTTGGCATTTTGAACTCCAATCCCAACTTCGTCCCTTCTTGAGTAAGTCCGTCAATGGAGCGGCTATGGAAGAGTAGTCTTTGATGAACCTTCTATAATAGTTCACCAAGCCAAGGAAAGATCTTAACTCGGTGACTTTGGTCGGTGGTTCCCACTCTTGGATGGCTTGTACCTTGGACTTGACCATACGAATCTTGCCATTGCCAATGATATGACCCAAGAATGTCACATCCTCTTGGGCAAATGAGCACTTATCCTTTTTGACATAGAGCTCGTTCTTCTTCAAAGTTTGGAACACTTGCCTCAAGTGATCCACATGTTCCTCCAATGTCTTACTATAGATCACAATGTCATCAAGATACACAACTACAAACCGATCAAGGTAAGGAGCTAGTACCTTATTCATTAGAGTGCAAAATGTGGCTGGCGCATTAGTTAAACCAAATGGCATGACTAAGAATTCGTAAGACTCGTACCTTGTAACACATGCCGTCTTTGGTTCATCTCCTTCAGCTATGCAGACTTGGTAATATCCCGAGCTCAAGTCAAGCTTGGTAAAGTACCTTGCATCACCAAGTTGATCAAAGAGATCCGCAATAAGTGGAATCGGGTACTTGTTCTTGATAGTGATGACCTTGTTGAGTGCCCGATAGTCAATACAAAGCCGTAGGAATCCATCATGTTTCTTTTGAAATAAGACCGGCGCACCATATGGAGCTTTGGAGGGTCGGATATAACCAGCATCAAGTAAATCCTTCAATTGTCTTCTTAACTCCTTGAGCTCAGGAGGTGCCATATGATAAGGAGCAAATGTGGGTGGCCTTGCTCCAACTTCTAACTCAATAGCATGATCCACCTCTCTCCTTGGTGGAAGCTTCTTGAGAACATCTTGGACGGCTTTATGTGCATTCACCCCTCCATCCATGGGACCTTCGTCTTCCTTGAGGGTAGCCAAGTAAGTAGGCTCATTCCTCTTTACTCCTTTAGAAAGTTGGAGAGCGAACACCATTCTTTCCTTACTTATTTCCCGTACCATGGGCACAACACAAGATTGTCCCTTCTCCATGATGCACATGGTGTTGTCATATGGGACCAGGAAAGCCTTCACCATATCCAAGAAATCTATACCCAAATAGAACTTGTGATCATCAATTGGAGCAATAGTTATGTCGACTTTACCTCGCCATTGTCCAAGCCGAATATCGGTGCCACGAGCTACTCCTTCAATTGGGAGACTTTTAGCATTGACTCCCTTGATATATCCTTTCTCCTTAGTATATGATAGGCCAATTTCTTCAGCAAGGTCTTTGGCCATGTAGACTGTGTCAGCTCCGGTATCCACCATGGCTTTCAAAGTCTTGTTCCTGATCTCGGTCTCCACGTACATCCTTCCACGTGGTTGTTCCTCGACCTTAGCTTGAATGGCACTTAGGAGATTCATTGAGGCGATCCTCCTTTCCTCTTTTGCTTTTTCCTCCATGACAAGCGCGACAAGTTTCCCCCGGTTGGGACACTCGAATGCCCGATGGGGTCCACTACATAAGAAGCAAGATATCTTCTTGGGTGATCCATCTCTTTTCTCCTTCCCCTTGTCTTTGGAGTTCTTGTGCTCCTTGGAGGACTTCTCTTTGTCTCTCCCACCTTTGCCATCATTACTCGGCTTTTTCCCTTGCCCCTTGGATGAGTCATTTCTCTTGAACTCAATCAAGGACTGGCCACATCCATAGCTGTTGCAAGGTCTTGCACACCTCACCTCTTCAACTCTAACTTGGCCCAACCTGTTAGGCCATCAAGGAAGCTAAACAAAGCATCATTTTCTCCCATGTCAGTAATCTCCAAGAGAACCTCCGAGAACTCCTTCACATACTCCCTTATGTGACCTTCCTTATGTTGAAGGCGGCGAAGCCTGACCCTAGCTTCGTTTTCGGCATCCTCCGGGTAAAATTGTTTCTTGAATTCCTTCATGAATTCTTCCCAAGTGTCGATGGTGCACAATCCCTTCTTGACATCATTGGACCTTTTGCGCCACCAAACTATAGCAACATCATTTAAATATAAGGAGACACTACGTACCTTTTTCGTTTCATCCCTTATGCCAACAGCATCAAAGTAGCGTTTTATGTTCCACAAGAAGTTGTCGATCTCCCTTGCACTCCTTGCCCCACCATAGGCCTTAGGTTTGGGAGCTTCGAATCTGTGAGTGATTGTCCCTGGTGTAGCCCCACCATTGGCTACCACAGCCATATACACACATTGAGTTGAGTTTCAAGCTTATCAACTCTTTCCCAATAAACCTGCATTTCCTCATCTTTAGCAACAATTTGGGCTTCTAGGGACTCGATCTTTTTGGACACCATGTCTACTACTGCATTTAAGGCTCCTTGCATCTCTTCCTAGAGCTCTTGATCCTCCCCATTGGACACTTGCCTCTCGATGTGTTGGTCCATGTCTTCGACTTTCTCCCCCAAGTTGGACATGGTGGCACACAACTTAGCCAACCTTTCATCCATCACAGCGATCATGTCCTTCGACTTGTCCTTGCAAACTTTCCCACCTTTGTCGTTGTTGCCAATTGATGGGTTGTTGACCTCCGACGACATTCTCTTGTGTAGGATGATTTCACCAACCTTGCCAAACCTTGCTCTGATACCAACTGTCATGAGCTTTCTTTTCTCAAGTACTTCCCGTGCGGCACTGGAAAACTTTTCCCCGACTTATAAAAAAAAGTTAGTCAGCCTTGCCCACGAAAGACTTACTTAGTCTATGGAAAGCTAAGCAAACTAAAAACACACAAGAGAGCTTAAGAGAACTAGAACTTGTATTGTTTGAATTCTCTGAGGTGATTACAACAAATGAGGCCTTAGCCTATTTATACAACTCCACCTCCTCAATGGACAAGGGTGATCAATTTGATCTAACGGTTTACAATGAACTTTTACACATTTCCGTAGAAATATCTAAGGACTAAAATCATATGGAACTCTATGAAATTTTATGGAAAGTTATAGAGAACTCTCTAGAACAATGTGGAATACTCTACATTATTTACACTTGCTAACCTCACTTGGCAAGGCAAGAAAATAGTTGTGACACATGGTATTCATTGGTGAGCTGATAAAATGCTTACTATAATACCTAATATTACGAGGAGCAGAGGGACGTCATCATAACAATTACGCCATGTGAACTGTGCATTGTAATATTCTATATATGTTAGATAGCAAAATGACTAACATGTGAAAGGAAGTTAATCAACTCTCCATAGGGGAGGGAGGTGGGGAAGTGAACCTCTCCTCGCTTAATTCAGAAAGAAAAGTGCACTACTACGATGCCTGGCCCTGTGCCTGGTAGGGCCAGACACCGTTGATATTGCATCGGGATAGGTGTAACACCCATCTCCAGGCAAGATCAATGGTGCCTAGCACCTACCAGGCATCCTAAAATTTCTGGAAAGGAAATCATGCCTTTCTAAAAGAAATATTTTTTTAATCAATAAAACAGAGATATTGATAATAAAAAGCCAAAGTGACTGAGCGGTTTACAAGTCAGGGTAGTTACAAGTAAAAGAATCACATAATGAAGAGAATTATTCCAACCAACAACCAAACATGCACACATGAAAATCTACATTAAAGTCGATGCCCCAAGACCTTTGATTTCTTATGGTTTGACACTCTTTTTTGGCCTCCTCTTTGAAATGTCTATTTGTTTGTTTATTTCTTTCTTTCCAGAGACTCCACAGGCCTGCTATGAACACCCTTCTCCAAGGACAAATGCTTCTAGTAGGAGATTCTGCCAATTAGCACTGACCATTTGAAGAAGGAGAGACTTAGATTCTGGTGGAAGTAGATTGATTGCCAAACCATCTAAAAACATTGACAAGTAAAAAACCAAGTGTTCAATGGCTCTTCACCTTCGCACAAGATGCATCTGTTCAAAATGAATAAACCTTTCTTCCAATCATTGTCCACTATCGGTATCTTGCCATGACCCAAATGAAGAAACTGACTCAAGGATGGATCCGTTTTTAGCAAAAAAATTGGCGTGTCCCAAGGGAGACGGAAAAATGGCTTGCTTGGAAGCAACCAGAGAGTCCACAATCTGTTTCACATGGCTAACTCTGTGAAACTACCTGTTTTGTTCCCATTTCCATTCACATCTTAGTCATTTGGGATCTTTAGCTGAAAAGCATCTAACAACTGAAGAAGTTTGGGCAATTCTCGACCTCTAATAGCTACTCTCAACCCCTGATTCCATGTGTTAGTGTTCCTTTCTGTTCCAATGGAAAGCTCAATAATAGGTTATAGACAGTTTTGAATTGTTCTAGGAGAGCTAAGGTTCCAATCCATACATTATCCCAGAAATTTACTCTAGTCTGATTTCCCAGGACTAGGAGACTTTCTTCTCAAATTGGAACTTAAGATTCATGATGCCCCTTGACCAAGAAAGAAAGTACTCATACTATTTTTTTATATTTTTTTCAATAAAATAGGACAAGGATCCCTTTATCCTCTCTTCACCTTTTGCCAAAAAGAGTCACCGTCAACTGAAAGGAATGCCCTAAGGCCTAAAGAATGCGATCCCATCAATAAAAGACAACTAAAGTTACCTCATGAATCAACAAAAGATCCATTTACTAAATTACATCCATTACAAAAAAAAGCAGACACCGAATCTCAAACTAAACAAATTTTACATATTTCGAACTGTGACAGGTTAGCATCACAACCTATAGAAATCATCACCTTCCTTTTTTTGAGTTAGAAACCTATTTTACAATATCAAGCACAACACTGTTCATGCCCGCCAAGGGCTGATAGATGGAAGGGAGTTAATACCCATAATGAAAGAAGCGCCCATACTCCCATGCTTCTGAAAAGGACAGAGTTTGAGTAACATACTGTCAAATCCAAAGAAACTGAAAGCACCATTTTTCATCAAGACGCAAAGGATTTTCATGTTTTCCACTAGAGTGATTCTACACAGCGAGGAAACGAGCGAGGGGAGGGAGGTGGCGGGGTGGGAGCCGTTCACCCCGCTCGGGATGCGTGTCGTCATTTTTTGTGCGCGCATCCCGAGCGGGGTGAACGGCTCCCACCCCGCCACCTCACTTCCCTCGCTCGTTTCCTCGACATTTAGAATTCCTCTTTCCACTACGAAGTACTTGCACGTCAAGTCATAACTAGAATTTCTCTGCAAAGTGCCTTCTTATTTTTCAAATCTCTTAAGGCCATTTGGAAAGAAGAGAGTTGTTGAATTGTTTTATTCTTCTAACCCTTTTTCAAAGAAATTACAATGTAAAAAGATGTGCTCAACTTATTCCCAATTTGAAATGCAAAAGAGAGATGCCCCCCCCCCCCCCCCCCCCCCCTCAAGAAGGAATGACAGGAAGACTCTTGATATAATAGTCCATATGATCATATGCTTGAAGGTCCAACTTCTCCCAAACCAACACTTAAAAAGTTGGGACATATTCCATATGATCATAAGCTTGAAGGTCGAATTGACACCAACCAAAATCTATTATTTTGTCATCCGCATGCATGCCCTGATTTCTCGTAGTGGTGACATTGAAACTTATAAAGGCATACCAAGTTTTAGCTTCTCTATCATAGTATCATCCCCTTGACAAGAATATATTGCCATTCTCAAAATCACAGGGCATTTCATTGCAAGGTTCACTTTAGATTCTTCTATGCTTAAACTTCTACTTGATAGATGTTTAGACCTATGATTGGTATATAGAACCTTTTATCTAGGAAATGCACATCATCAATGTTTTAAAAGGCGATTGAGGCGTACGCCTTGAGGCGCGAGTCGAGGCGGGGCGCACAGAAATCGCCTCTGCGCGTACGAGTTGAGGTGCTAATTGAAGGCAAGCGCCTTCATGTTCCGACTCGTATGCCTTGAAGCGTAAAGAGGCGTTCGCTTTTGTAATTCATGCTCATCTTATCTGCTTCAGATCTCTAAAACGATCCAACGGCTGACAACCATTATCGTTTCATTTGCAAAAACCTAATAGATTTCATTTCGGTTCCTCATTTCATTTGCAGACAGAGAAGAGGGGAAGGAAGAAGAGAAGAAAAAGAAGAGAGGAAGAATAGTAGATCGAATCGAACCAGGAAAAGGAACCACCGATCGAACCAGGAACCACGGTCGATTGAAGCCGTTTCTCATCTGCGATTCGCACTTTGGACGGTAAGGTATACTTCTTTTAGTTCTTCAGTTCTTGGCTTCTTGCTTCTTCAGTATACGGTATACGAGTGATCTCTCTGGTTGTGAGAATGGTGCCTCATGAGATGCTCCTCTTATGGTAGCAAATGAAAGGATGTTACCATACACTTGAGTCCATCCACCAACCTGAAAGCCGATACACCAAGTTAACAATTTTAAGTCACAATAAATTCTGAACTGTTTAGTCAGCCCAAACAACTAGAGTTGCTATCAAACCACAAACCTGCATCCCTTTGAACCACACTCTGTAAGGGACAGTTGCGTATTGCGTTCAGTCCCAATTCTCTTGCAAGTCCTTGAACAAGCGTCTGACTCCCAGTCAATGGATATGGGATAACTGAATCTTGATCTCCACTATAAGTTAATATTTTGAAACTGTTAATAACTATGAAGAACAGGTGCATTTCTTGTTTCTAATCACACTGAAGCTTACCTGTAAACTAAGACTGGAATTCCAGCCTTCACAATTGAGCCGACAATAGGTATTGTAGGTATCTCCAAGTCGAGCAATTCATATTCCAGGATACTGCAATAAACATAGTAGAAGAATTTTGTTTAGCAACTCTAGCAAAACCCTCGAAAAGAAATGGCACTACGTCTGCGATTTTAATCCATTTATGAAGTACTGCTGCTAAATGCGACCCCAACACATTAATGAACTGTGTAGTTGCAAGGGAAGCTGGTCATAAAATGATTAAACTGATCAGGACAGTATACGATATACTTCTTTTTCGTGCTTAAACTGAATCCATGGAAACTCAAGTTCTCAACAAATTAAGGAATTTATCAGTTGTATTTGTATGCTTCTTCAGTTCTTCTTCTTTGAATTGATCAGTTGTGTTGTGTTTGTATGTTTGAAATGAAATGCTCTGTATGTTTGAATGAAATGAAATGCTCTGTATTTTTTTTCTCTAATTGGTATGTTTTGTATGTTAATCAGTTAATTCTATAAAAATTCCATGTTTTGTATGTTTTGCTTGAAGAACGGATGGATTACAGATTTGTGCATGTTTTGTATTTATAATTCAATTTTGTATTTGTAGATTAGATGGCACCGCGAAGGATTACGAATACGACTACTAATGATGGAAGAGACCAATTTTGGCAATATGGCACAAGTGTAAAAGGTCCTAAAGACGGGATCAATTACGTGAAATGCAAGTTTTGTGAGCAAGTGGTCAAGGGGGGAATTTTTAGATTGAAAAATCACCTTGCAAAGACGCGCAAGGACACAAAACCTTGTTCTAAAGTACCGGATGATGTCTTCCATGAAGCGAAGGTTTTTTTAGAGGTTGGTCAAAGACAGAAGCTAATGAAAAGACAAGACACTGAGTTTCAAATTAATAGAGGTTCATACTATCAAGGAAATGTTAATGAAGATGTAGGTGGAGATATTATTTTGAACCTTTATACTTACAGATAGTTGGTGGAGATATTATGGAGATAATACACCTGACTTGCAAAGTTTTGCTATTAAAGTGTTGAGCCTTACTTGTTCATCATCAGCATGCGAGTGGAACTGGTCAACCTTTAACCATGTAAGTAATAATTACTTTAATTGTTTATTGTGTTAATAAATTGCTATTTGCATTTCAATTTATCGGTTGTTACATTTTTTTAGGTGCATACAAAGAAAAGAGACAGATTAGCAGCAAGAAAGCTTAATGCATTGGTATATGTCATGTACAACAAAAGGTTGAGAGCTAAAAAATTGATGTTGAGGGGACCAAGCGAAGCTGAAGATGCACCATTTCCAATAGATTCGGATGCAATAGATAGTGACAATGAATGGCTAGTGGAGCCTGATACTGAAGCTGACCCCCTACTCAAACCGCAGATGATGGAAATGGTGTAGGGAACCCACCCCAAGAGCTAGCGCCAAAGGTTTCAAACCCTTGTCCTGAAGCTCTATGGCATCAAAATCTGGATGAAATTGATGTTAATGCTATTGTGCTTGATGGGAACGAAGAAGGTGGTGAGAATGATGAAAGTAGAAAAAGGAAGAACTCAAACAAGAAGTTTACCCCACTCAAGCTATTGACATTGGAAGAAAACAAGCGAAAACACATGGAGGTTCAACTAGTGGAAAAGGTAAATGATTATTAAATATAAATAGTTATTGCTTTAATTTCATTTCAATAAGCTAAAGATTGATGTTCCACACTCACACTCTAAATGGCTTAGGTAAATCTCCGATGCACTTGATTGATGAAGAGGAAGAAGAAGATTGAATGCACTACAACACAAGTGATTAACAATAGCACAAGTCCATAGCGTTTTTTGAACTTGTGCTATCAAAACCAATGTAAAATTGACAAGATAGCATTTTGATTACAGTGAAAAACAGAGCGGGAGATCGAAAAATTTGGCCGCGCATTTTTGATCTATCAAAACCAAAATCGATTTCATCTCCTCCCTCGCGACTCTCCCTCTCCCTCGCAACTCTCCCTCCCAACTCTCCCTCCCTCATAAGAACTCCCTCACAGACACACCTCTCCCTCGCGACTCTCCCTCGCAACGCACCTCTCCCTCACAAACGCAGCTCTCCCACCTCGACTCTCCTCTCGCCGTCACCTCGCCTCGCCTCGCCTCGCCTAATCTCTCTCGCTCTTCTCTCGCCATAACCTGATCTCTCTCGCTCTCTGTTGCATCGCCCGAGCTCTCTCGCTTTCTGTCACTTCGTCGCTTCGCCTCCACTTCACTCTGCCTCTGCTACTCACTATTCCTTCACTATTTCGTCCTCTTCATTTTGCACAAATTAGGGTTTCTGATTGAAGGTAAGTTGTATTCTGTGATTGCATTTCATTTTGTAGTTTGTTCAATAATTTATTGAGATGTTGATTTTTTGGAACCAAGAGCAGTTTTGTAGTTTGCATTTATTGAGATTTTCTAGTTTGTTCAATAATTTTTTTGAATCAAGAGCAGTGAATGGGCTATGGTAATACACTGGATGGAAATTTCAAACTCATTTATGCAATACCCGATAAATTGGTGATTGATTGGTCTAAAATCTTGTATGTCAAAGTTTTTGGTTGCTAGTTGGTCGAGGTCAACTTTGGGGCACTAAATTTGAATCTGAACATGGTACACGTTCTTCAGGTCGTACTCATCTATATTTGTTGTTTTTCAGGTCACTACAGTTGCATATGTTGGGCGCAGGTGTTTGCGATTAATTTCTTGTTTAACAACTTCATACAGTAAGCTTCTCTTTACCATCTCTAGTTTGATTATTCTTCAGGTTCCTTGAGTTGAACAAGGTTGTAGATGGATATTTGGTTGTTTTCAGCACTACCATTCTGCTACCTTCCCTTGCCAGCACTACCATTTACTGCGTAATATTTTCATGTGTGAATAGTTATACAACAGAGTGGATATAGAACAAATTTTAAAGAGATACATCTGTTTAATCCTAAAGAGTTGTTGAAAGGTTAAGAGTTTTGGACTCATCATCAGTGTTTATCATTCTTTTATTTCTTTCCAAATACTTACTATCACACTCTTGATCATGACTATGCTATGCATGTTTCTTTCTTTCACTTTTCTTGGGTTTTAAGTCTTTGATTTGGGTAATGCATCTACAACACATATGGGGTGATGCAGTTGGAACCATTTTGATTCTCACTGATTTGCTGATTATTAATATATATTTTTTTTCAATTAAGTAAAATGTAAAGTTGCTCAACCCTGGTTGGATTATTAGGGTGGTCAAAGCCCCCTTTTTCTGCAAATTTTTTGTAGCTGCAGATGGTCAAAACACTGCAAGGTTATTCTTATATTTTATAAGATGGTAATTCATTAATTTGGTTCTGAAAATCCATGTGATACACATTCATGTACGCATCAGTATTCTACATTTCTAAATACGGTCTACAGGTTTGGATTCTCTGCTCAGTTGGAGCAGCTACCCACACATTAAAGATTTTGCTTGTGTTCGGCTCAGGAGAGATTTCCCGTCGTCTTTCTCTTATTGCCCTGTACTTATAACAATTATGTTATGTACGCACAAAAAATACCATGCTTGCCAAGATTATACGTGTGTGCATATGCATTATGCAATAGCCTGGTCATAAGTGCATCTACATGTCACTTATCCATCAAAGGAATTCACAATTATTTGACCCACTTAACTTGATAGTGTGTAAGGTCACAGTGAATGACATAATGAGTTTGTGCTATTGTTTGAGTTGTCTAATGTTTCATTTTGTTAGCTTCCTTTGTTATTTGTGATGCTTTTCCTTATAGTTTGTCCTTTTGCCAGAATCTGCACTGAGAGAAAGAAAGAAAAGTAAGGGGAAGATAAGTAAAGTGAATGTCACACAAGGAGAAGATATATTATTGTACTATACTTTAATTTGCAGACATATATAGAAAGAGAGAGAGAGGTATGTGCTTGCCACACACTTTTATGACTTGGTAAAAGTTACCTTTCTTTCCCCTGCTTGCTTTTTGGGCTACTAGGTAATCTCAATTTCATCTTTATCCATCTTTTTAGTACAAAATTTCTCAATGGTATGTCTCCATTTTGGGGTGTTTGCATTCAGGTCATTTCTGTCCTGCATTGTCCAAAGCTGTGAAAACAATGAAGAAGGGGGAGAAGGTTATTCTCACTGTGAAGTCACAATGTAGGTTGCTTTGCTTTTATTATTTTTCTTCGTCTGCTATCACGAAGTGAATTTTGTTTGGGTGATGTGCTTGTATTTCGATTGCATTCAGATGGATTCGGGGAGACGGGTAGGCCTGCTTCTGGGGAAGAAGGTGCAGTTCCTCCTAATGCTACACTTCTAATAAATCTTGAGTTGGTCTCTTGAAAGTCAGTCACAGAGGTAACTCCTGATAAGAAGGTTGTGAAGAAGATTATTAAGGAAGGGGAGGGCTATGAGCGCCCTAATGATGGGACTGTCGTCAAAGGTGAGCTGAAAAATTCTAGCCTGTGTGCTTTGTAGCGTCTTTATGGTTTGATGAATTGAACTGTTGCTTATGATTTTTTTTTGTATTTGGCAGTGAAATTGACTGGCAAGCTGCAAGATGGGACTGTGTTCTTCAAGAAGGGTTATGAAGATGAAGAG
Source organism: Berberis vulgaris (assembly GCA_963556465.1). Taxonomy (NCBI): domain Eukaryota; kingdom Viridiplantae; phylum Streptophyta; class Magnoliopsida; order Ranunculales; family Berberidaceae; genus Berberis; species Berberis vulgaris. The sequence goes on along the minus strand of OY747124.1, from coordinate 72,406,633 downwards.
TTGTTCGAGTTCAAAACAGATGAAGGTGACATTTAGTTTCTAGTGTCATTGCTGTTGCCATAACATCATTAATAAGAATCGTTATTGTTTAAATCATTTTGTTATTGTTTTGGCTACATATTTACTTGGTAGGTCTTAATTGAATTGGAGCTGTTTTAAATGAAATAAATGGTCTCTTCGATGGTTAAGGTGTGGGTGAAGTATTACCAGTTGTTATAGGTTTCTATATCATCGACTAAAGCTTAATTAGATTTTAGGCTTGTTTATGGTGAAATTAAATCTCATTGTTATGGCTGAAATTTGTGAAGTATTAGCATTTGTATGTACTTTGTAGATAATTGAGTCTACCTCAGAGTTTTTGTAGACCGAATATTTCTTTTCAAAATTCAAATTTGAATCTTCTTCTAGAGACAAAGTTGCGCCTCTAATGATTATGCTATAATTGCAAGTTTGTACTTTGCCATGGACTAAACTCTTAAATGCTTGGTCTTTTAAACAGAGCAGCCATATAGTGGCACTCAAAGTGTTGCTCAAGTCTCAGCTCAAGAAATCTCAAGTTGAGCATCAGTTTTGCATGGAGGTGGAGATACAAAGCCATCTCAGGCATCCCAACATTCTCCAACTCTGTGGTAACTTCTATGATCAGTTTTGGATTCCATTCCCCAATACTTTTTGTGAATAAGCCATTACATTTCATCTATTGCAGAAAGTCAGTGAAAGATGGTGATTTAGAGTTCTTTGTTTACATTTTGTTAATCCAGACTCAGGTTTATTTGATATTAGAGTACATAGCGAAGGGGGAGCTTTACAAGGAACTGTAGAAATGCAAATTCTTCAGCGAAAAATGCGTTGTCACTGTGAGTTTTCAGTGCATCGGTTTCTACTTTGTTTTTGTGTTGTTATCTAGCTGTTGATGACATTGTTTGTTATATATGAAATGGATAGAATAGTATATTTCATCTCTGGCTAGAGCACTGATATATTGCCATGGAAAACATGTCATACACAGAGACTACTTCCCTTCTTGTTATTCAGGATGAACAAAGCAAAACAATGGAGAAACAGCCAAAGGGAAAGCTGAAACCGCAGGTTGATGATGAGGGAAAGAAGGTTGGACACCTATGTTTGAGTTCATTTATGCCTGTGGGTGGAACATCCAACCCAATAGCTGTGGTGTCGGCTCGCGCTTCGCTGGCATCTGAAGGAGAGAAGGGTACTCCTCCTTGGGCTGCTGCAGGGACCTCCCCCATTTTTTGCCGGCCATCTCTGAGGGACATTCAAATGCAAGAGGTATGAAGATTTTTAAATTCCCCATTTCAGATTTTCAGCTGTTATGTTAACTGTCATTCACCATTTGTGAAATCATAGTTATGCTTTTGCCTATGAAGAACATGTTGTGTCGTTAACGATTAAATTTCTATTTATATTCACTTTCATGCTGTAAAGGGTTTTTAGATATACCCACATATCGCTGGATTCATGTCCGACAACTACCACTCAAATTTGAAACCAGATTTGGGATGTGTTGAAGAATATATACAACAATGAGCTGTGGGTTTTTTTTTGTTTTCAATCCATCTCTCTTTCACTCACTCCATGTCATTTTTTTTCTTCTTCTTTGACTTGAAAGAAAGAGGAGAATCTCTGAAACAGCTAAAACAAAGAATGTAACACAGTTTCATTTGGGGTCTCTCATGTGAAATATTACCAAGGGAGAAGTCATTTACTTTGCACCATTCAACAATTAGCTTTGGGGAGAATCAGAGCACTTTCAGTTCTTTTGGTTTGATAGAATTTTCCCCATATCATCAATATACCTATATGTATTTCAGTTTTCTCATTTTAGTTACCCGTTTTCTTACATACAGGGATGGTGTGAGCGAATGCCAATTTAGTGAAATGTTACTGCATGAGGTTGATGCAATTAGAAATGTTACTTTAAACTAATACAACGATCTCATATTGTGCCTCAATTATACTTTGTTAAACAAAGATGTAGGTTGGGGTGCAACAACGTAAGGAAGCTATTCCTTTAGTTTGCATTTACTTTTTACTCTATTTCTGTATGCCTTTTAGTTTTCTTGGTAGGTTTTTCTCCTCTTCTGCTTGGTATATTGAAGATATTTAGATTTTACTAAAATTGTCTGGCTGCAGTAAGTTTTAATTTATTCATATGGAATCTCTTCTTTGCAAATGTCAGTCTCTGTCTCTCTCAATTGCCTGTGTACACATTTATCTTATCATGCTTATTTAGGTTTATTATTTGTAACTATTTTGTAGCCTCAAACTCTAGCTTTGTGATACACCTCCAACATATTCTGGATACATACATGGGCCTTGTAATGTAAAATAGCATTCTGGCTAGTCCTAAAGTTTAAGCCTTCAATGTCTCGTTTAATTTAGACTTTTGCTTTATAGCCTTTTTTAGACAAATATATGTTTTTCTATTTTTGGAGCTTTATCTTGGTATGTTATTCTTGTTTGATTACTCGTGCACTCTATGTTGTTGCTTGATTGGATGCAAAACTGTCCTCTTTCTGTTTATTTATTCATATTGTGTGCCGTGCATCATCTTCATATATGCAGATTCCAGCATAATATAGATGTTCAGTAACTTTGTTGGAAACTTTAGATTATTTTCTGATTACTACCTTGCTAACTATCCTCTTTTGCTTCCTTCAGGCATCACAGATACCGGTTTCTGCCATTGTACTGCACCAGAAGACAACTTCAGGTTCTTCAGTTGCTCCTGCTTCTGAAGCACCCCATCCACTTGCTCCATTTGCCTCTCAGGGTACCTTATATCCATCTCCAATGCAGTTCTCTTCTGAAGCACCCTATCAGCAACTACCTTTTGGATTGAAGGAAACTGATCAGACGGACTCTCCCACAGTCCAAATGCTGGCTTCCATCCGTGACTCAATGGAACGTATCGTGGAGTCACAGAACCTGGCTGCCATCCTTGACTCAATGGAACGTATCTTGGAGTCACAGAAACAGCATCAGGCCTTGGTCCTGGAGGCTTATGCCAAACAGCAGGCCTTGCTGGATCAGATTCGGGTAGATCTTGGGGTGTTCCATACCAATGCAAGCTCGTCCTCTTCCCAGCCTACTTCAGCACAGGTTTATCAGCTGTTGGCTCCTGTTCTCAGAAAATCCCAGCCATCTCCATCTCTCTCTGTAGTGAAAGGAGACAAGCCGGAGGCTATTGAGTGATTATTTGAACACTATATACATATATTGATCTAGGAAGTGAATTTTCTTCTGGAACAAAATGTTTCAAGGAAAATATTGTGGTTTAAGATGTGGATGTTCCATATACTGTTTTTGCTGATAGGTGATAAGGTGGAATATGGTTTTCTGTTGCTGATAAGTTATAAAGATTATGGTTTAAGATGTGGATGTTTCATATAATGTTTTTCTGATAGGTGATAAAGATTGTGGTTTAAGATGTGGATGTTCCATTTCCCGTTTTTGCTGATAGGTGATAAGTCATTTGATAGTAAAAAAAAAAAAAAAAAAAAAAAAAAAAAAAAAAAAAAAAAAAAATTGCTATGTATACTTACCATAGCGGTTTTAGAGTCTATTATAGCGTTTTTAAAACGCTATGGCAGAGGCTACCATAGCGGTTTTATAGTCTATTATAGCGTTTTTAAAACGCTATGGCAGAGGCTACCATAGCGGTTTTGAAACGCTATAAAAGCCAAACTTACCATAGCGTTTTAAAACCGCTATAATATCCCCTGGGTCTATTATAGCTCTGCCTGTCATAGCGGTTACTAAACCGCTATGGTATCCTACCATAGCGGTTTTTAAACGCTATTGATCACAATTTTTCTTGTAGTGATGGAACATGAGATTGAGACAGACGAGGGAGATGATGTGGTGGATGGTATTAGTGATAGTGATGAATCAGATGATGGTGATGATATTGATGCGGGCGAGGACGACTAGGAGTTTGTTAATCATTAACTTGTTAATTTACTTTGTTAACTTATGTCACGCCCCGATTTTCGAGAAAAACGAAATCCTAAAATCCACGTAGGATTATCCGTTTCCCCAAAACTCGGGACGTGAAATTCAATAACAACAGAAACATTTAGCAGCAATGACAAAATATAATTTAGAAAATAGGAACAAACTAAAATTTATACAAAAGTCTAACCGGGAAAAACTGACGTCGCTAGCCCCACTAGCGGAACTCCCGTAACGCTGCTCAAAAGTCCCTAAACCTGAAAAGCTAATCGGCTACATTCCCAAAGGAATGTACCCAAGAAGCAAAAGCTCACTTGGGTCAGCAATAAAGCTGGTGTGAGAAATCTTCATCCCAAAAATAGTAAAATCGCACGTGATAAACATCAAACGAAACACAAACAACAAACCATCACACCAATAGGTAGTTCCTCAATGAGGCAAAGGTGTGATGCAAGAAAACACAGTCCAAAGAATTTAGTTCCTCAACGAGGCAATCATATCATCATCTCAATTAAGTAAAAATGCATTACTTACCCTATAGGAGTCGACTATGGCAAGTCTAACCTGCAGAAATATTAGTGGACTTGCCATCCTGCATAGAAAGGATTAGAAACAATGCGACATAATTTATTCCTTTTTATTTGAATTAGGTTCATCTTTTTAACGGATTGATCACTTAGACGATACCACATTCGCACCACCTCCGTGCCGAACATACATGCCCGTATGCCTCTCTCATATAAAGGAGGACTACTCCGTCATCCATGCCTAAGTGGGGACATCACATACAGACATGCATCGCGGATACCCCTAACTATATGAGTACCAAAAGCCACCCTTGGGCTATCAATGCGCATAAACTCACGTCACATTTTTGACGGATAAATAGCAAAGCCTATTTTAGGCATACAAACTCACCACATTTCCGCAAGACTAACCCGAAGGTTATTTTAGTTTCTCTAGTAAGAAATGGGTGCCCCAACTCCGCAAGACGACCCGTAGGTCATTTAGTTTCTCTAGTAAGAGAGGGGAAATCATAAACAAAAGAGATGTGGTAGTTCTAAGTGATACAAGCCCAAGTGGTTTATATTTTCAGAAATCAAGGTTTACCAATATCATTTATTTTCCATAATTCAGAATTCTTCCACAATGACATTTTGTCATACCTGAATTGATTCACAATCTATTCACCCACATTTTTGGGGAAAACATAGCATATTCATTAATCATGCTATATAACAATATGGCAATCAAGCCACTCCTTGATTCAAATATCCAAATTCTTCATAATGCATAAACAAGTCAACATGCATGATAATACCAATCTCCACATTAATCACAATGCATTAATATTCACTAACCATTCACATCTCAAGCATCACTATTAACTTAGCATATGAAAAAACATAGTTACGAGCTACTAACTGTAGTTTCACCAAGCCAAACAAATCCATATCTAATAGCCTTTCTTAAACACTGATTTCGGTGTGAGCTAACTTAGCTTACAGTGCCTTAATAAGAAACGACATTCAATATACCCAAATACTCGACAAAATGTGGGAGATTGTCTCACATCATAATCAAGTCCTACTAAAAAGTAATTGTACAATAGAAAAACTAGCCACACTTTAGTAGTAGCCATTAGAAGATCTAACCACTTACCATGACCTTGCGACATGATGACAAGGAACTACACTATAATATTGATCATAAATTAATAACAATAGTAAAATAGAGTTTTAGCTTAAAAAACAAGGTGTAATCCTCCTATCTGTCCCACTCCTATTCTTGTACTAAATTACTTGTTCACAAACACAACTTACAAAAGATTGACAGGTCCTTGATTACACAAGAACACTGCATTGTGACTATTTGCCAAAGTTTATCCAATGACTTACAACAAATTTATGATCATCGATAGATTCATCAAGTATTGACTCATGTCAAGGGCAACCCTTCGTAACCCATATCTAATACAAACACTCTATTCGATGTTGCACATTCCAAAACCATAAATACTCATCACATAATTCAAACACAAACATTGCAAAGAAACACGAACAAAATGCACAAAGAAAGCAAACCCATTCTCACAGGTAAAACCCATTCTATTTTTGTAAATTGGGGATATTCTATTTTCAAGAAACAACATGAACCAGCCACCCAATCAACAAATCAAACCATCCAACAAAACCCCATAAACCCAAATCATCCCAACATCATTATATTTGCAAATACGCAAACACACCCAAAATTCAAAAAGAACAAGAAGAAGGAAGAACTCACAATAAAAGAGAAAGAAATGAAGAAAACTCACAGATTTCGCAAAGGATCCACGCAATAACCCTTCATAGTCAACGCCATCACCATTCGCAATTACATCGCTAAGAGCATCTGGGAGAACCCTCCAAAACTCAGCAACAAACTCGGCACCTTGCTTGCCAGGATTAGGATTTCAGGATCACGCTTTACCTCAAACACGGTATGCATGTAATTAGAGAACTTCGAAACCTTAGAGGCATTTTCACCAAGTGCCACATCTATCAATTCATCGATAGCCCTCAAAGCTCCCAAATTTTCAGCAATGTTATGTGATTAGAACCATAGCTGATAGCTCGAAGGCTAGAATCAGACATGTTCGTCATCCATTTCTGTGGCCCGTCCGATTCTCCTAAGTTACAAATTGCCTTGATTTTGGTGGTTGTAATTAGCTTCACCAATGACTCCACAACCGGATAAACAATGTCCTCTGGAATAGCAGAAACAAGTGATGGGTGATATACAGTGAAATTGCAATTGACAAAGACAGGATCAACAAAGTGGTCTCCATATGATGTTCGTACATGACGCACGTCTAGTCCAACACCATGCCTCTATTCACCAAATTATGCTTGGTGGGTGCCTTAGGTGTAAGATGAAAACACATTAGGAAGCTAACTTGAGAAGGTACCTAACTAATCAATATAGGTTGAAAGTGCTCATTGCTTGCCCACTGTAGTTACATAAACCATGGTAAAATGATTTGGCAGTGGAGTTATCTTCATCCTTGAATCAGGATTGAAATTATTGACTACCAATGGAGCACACACACCTGGACGATCTCCCAGTAGTTAAGTTTTTGTCTTAGATGGAGATTTCATCCTAACAGCAACATAACCAGCCACAATTCCAAGTATCATGTAGAAGAACAGCATACCTGTGATAAGAGTTCCACGAGATGCAGGAGACATGAACCCGAGGGCAGCAAACAAGATAGTTACCACTGCCATACCGAGTATCTGAACTCCATCTCCAACCATCATACACATAAGTGATGGATTAGTTGGGGCTCTGAACACATCCCCAACTACAAGCTTCCACCTTGATAGCTCCTTATTCATCTGCACTTGAGCTTTCTTGTCGAGCTCCTCATACCGAGTCAGATCTCTCCTTACAGTCCTCAAGAAGATAACAAGTACAATACCAGCAAGGAAAGTGATCACCATAAGAGAGTTAAGAATTGAAAACCAATGTACCTTCGACCCCTCCATCTTCAGATTGAAGAATCAAACAATAAACCAATATCCAGATCTTAAATTGATCCAAAAACCCCATTATGAACCAGTTTATGAATTGATTTCTCTCAGATCTGGAGAACCCCAGATCTCAAAATGGGGTGACAAGCCAAGATCTATAGATTTTCAATATGGGGTTTCGTTTTTACTTATGGAGAGATGGGGAAGCGCAGAAAGCAGAGAAGAAGCGATAAGATCTCCGAAACAATGCAATGGAGATGAAAGAAGAGAAGATGTGTTTGCTGTTCTTGTTCCCCTCTGTTTCCCAAGCTAACGGTGGTTGGGATGCATCAAGGTGCCACAGTTGCTGATGATGCTCCATAAGGTCGCTGATTTGGGTTTCAGGCCGCAGCCACACCTACACCTACACCAACACAACAATTTCGCTATCATCTTTGTTCATCGCCATCCATCGATCCAAGCTTCCTTCCTAGCCGTCTCTTGCTGTCCAGACACCTCTCACCCTGCTTCATTTCTCTCTTCTTCTGCTTCGCAGCGCAAACGAGTGGGAGGAAGAGAGACCGAGATAGAGGGAAGCGGAGAAATCTGTTTAGGAGAGAAACATGAAGGAGAAAAGGGGAAAAGAAGGAGAAAGAAAATAGGGTTTTCTCTTTATGTAGTGTGGGTGGCTATTCGCCCCTACTAAAATTCTGAGAACACCCGCCCTTTAACTAACCAAATAAAACCCTAATTTCGAAATTCACATTCAATTAAATGTACCCCTATTTTATTTAATTCAAAATAAAATAAAATAGTTTTATGAAATTGAGGGGTGTTACATTATACACACGTTAAATGGAATCTCGTCCCGAGATTCGGAAGGTAAGAAAGTTAACTGAATTTCGAAAAATACTAGTTGTCAAACAAAAGAAGATTTTGAAACACAATTTCAATTGAATTTTATAAACATAAATTATTTATTGTTATTTGAAAAGTAGGGGTGTTACATTATATACAACTAAAAAGGAATCTCGTCCCGAGATTCACGAAAAGTAGTAAGTGAACACTACGGAAATCAAAACCCAAAAAAAATAATACGAAATAATTTCACGCAAATATTGACATTATAAATAAGATTACTCGTGCACACACATGTCAATGAAGCCTCATCATGAGGTTCACGAAGAAAATAAAACGAAACTAAAGTTTTCAAAGTTCACCCTTGTCACTTTATCTTAAGACTTATAAACTCTTACACACCCATATCCACATTCCGAGGATCACCTAGACTCTACCCCAGCCTAGGCTAACCAAATGCTCTGATACCAATCTGTCACGCCCCGATTTTCGAGAAAAACGAAATCCTAAAATCCACGTAGGATTATCCGTTTCCCCAAAACTCGGGACGTGAAATTCAATAACAACAGAAACATTTAGCAGCAATGACAAAATATAATTTAGAAAATAGGAACAAACTAAAATTTATACAAAAGTCTAACCGGGAAAAACTGACGTCGCTAGCCCCACTAGCGGAACTCCCGTAACGCTGCTCAAAAGTCCCTAAACCTGAAAAGCTAATCGGCTACATTCCCAAAGGAATGTACCCAAGAAGCAAAAGCTCACTTGGGTCAACAATAAAGCTGGTGTGAGAAATCTTCATCCCAAAAATAGTAAAATCGCACGTGATAAACATCAAACGAAACACAAACAACAAACCATCACACCAATAGGTAGTTCCTCAACGAGGCAAAGGTGTGATGCAAGAAAACACAGTCCAAAGAATTTAGTTCCTCAACGAGGCAATCATATCATCATCTCAATTAAGTAAAAATGCATTACTTACCCTATAGGAGTCGACTATGGCAAGTCTAACCTGCAGAAATATTAGTGGACTTGCCATCCTGCATAGAAAGGATTAGAAACAATGCGACATAATTTATTCCTTTTTATTTGAATTAGGTTCATCTTTTTAACGGATTGATCACTTAGACGATACCACATTCGCACCACCTCCGTGCCGAACATACATGCCCGTATGCCTCTCTCATATAAAGGAGGACTACTCCGTCATCCATGCCTAAGTGGGGACATCAAATACAGACATGCATCGCGGATACCCCTAACTATATGAGTACCAAAAGCCACCCTTGGGCTATCAATGCGCATAAACTCACGTCACATTTTTGACGGATAAAATATCAAAGCCTATTTTAGGCATACAATCCACCACATTTCCGCAAGACTAACCCGGAGGTTATTTTAGTTTCTCTAGTAAGAAATGGATGCCCCAACTCCGCAAGACGACCCACGGGTCATTTAGTTTCTCTAGTAAGAAAGGGGATATAATAAACAAAAGAGATGTGGTAGTTCTAAGTGATACAAGCCCAAATGTTTTATATTTTCAGAAATCCGGGTTTACCAATATCATTTATTTTCCAAAATTCCGAATTCTTCCACAATGACATTTTGTCATACATAAATGGATTCACCATCTACCCACCCACATTTTTGGGGAAAACATAACATATACATCAATTATGCTTTATACCAACATGGCAATCACGTGACATTCTTATATATAAATACTAAGTGTCAGGTTCATCATAAATCAACTTATTCTTAAAAGAAAAATAAAGCTTAATCTTATACACAGTTCTATACTTCTGATAAAGCTTTCATTGTATAAATCAAGTAATCACAAAGTTCATTCACTGTTTACACTGTTTTTCATAATATAGTGCCACACCCTTAGATAGGTATACAAGTGAGAAGCATAACTGTTGAGATTTTTTTCTTTATATTCGAATATCAAACTGACGATATCCTGACATATTATATCAATAGATGAATAGGGGGAGGGTACATAAAAGGCCGAAAAGAAAACAAAAAGTATACAAATAATAGGAGGAAAGGATTGCTCTCTCATGATGACAAAAAAAAAAAAAAGTATAACAGAAACTCTGTTTCTTTTGCACTTTCTGACATAGCTTTCAAATCTTATTTTGAAAATAAAAATCAATATAACACTACATGTAGAAAACTCACTTTTAACAAATCGATCTCATCTATCTCACTTATCCCATCATTAATAAAATTTCAAACTTACCAATCCCATCACCTTTTACATCATTATCAAACTTACAAATCCCTTCACCTTTCCAATCATTATCACACTTACAAATCCCTCTTTTCCATCATTCAAAACCATCACACAAGAAAACCCATCATGCTCCAACACATACATGCTTAATGACATTATGAGCACAAAAGAAAGCAAAAAAAAACGAGGAAAGAAAAATTCGAGAAACTCACAGTCCTGGTGTCACGTCAGTTACAGATCCCATCAACTTTAGGCAATTAAAATCAAAAAGACAAAAGTGAAATCTAACAGTAAAGATTTAGGGACGAAGAGACTCACCTCTTTTTTTTTTTTTTGCTTTTGTTTTTCTCCAACTTCCTTCCTCCCTCTTTTCTTCTCCTCCCTCTCTCTCTCTCTTTTTTTTTTTTTACGGCGAGAGAACACATAAAACAATTTAACCCTATTTATTCCTACCAATTAGGGCTTTGCTCGAGGTTAAGGACACCCCACTTTCTACTTGATGCCACCGCATATTAAATAAAATTAAAATTAAATAAATAAATAATTAATTAATTAAAAAGTATTATATATTAAATTAGGGTCGTTACATTATACACACCTTAAAAGGAATCTCGTCCCGAGATTCACTGGATGAAGAGCTCCGGATGCAACTGTTTCACTCTGTCCTCTAGCTCCCAAGTTACATCATTCTCTTTTTCACTCCATTGGACTTTCACCAGATTCACTATCCTTCTACGGAGCTGTTTCACATCACGATCCACAATCTTGATTGGTCGTACTACTTGGGTGAAGTCGTCATTAATCTCAATTTCTGTGGGTTGGACGATGTCAGCAGGATCCTTCACACACTTCCTCAGCATGGAGATGTGAAACACATCATGAACAGCTGATATGCTCGGGGGCAGAGCGAGTCTATAGGCCAAACTCCCTACCCGAGCAATGATCTCAAATGGTCCCACAAATCTAGGACTTAACTTCCCTTTCTTACCGAACCTCAATACACCGCGCATAGGTGAAACCTTAAGAAAAACAAGGTCCCCAACCTGAAATTCTATCGCCTTACGCTTCCGATCGGCATAACTCTTCTGTCGGCTTTGAGCAGTTTTGATCCGCTCTCTAATAATCTGCACCTTCTCCGATGTCTCCCTAACCATCTCTGGCCCCAACAAGACCGTGTCGCCTACCTCCGCCCAGCAGGATGGTGATCGACAAGGCCTCCCATATAAAGCCTCAAACGGGGCCATGCCAATACTAGAATGGTAACTGTTGTTATAAGAAAACTCTATGATAGGTAAATAATCCTCCCAACTACCTCCAAAATCGAGCACACATGCCCGAAGCATATCCTCTAAAATCTGATTCACCCGCTCCGTCTGACCATCAGTCTGAGGATGATAAGTTGTACTCAAATCTAGTCTAGTCCCCATGACTTGCTGGAAACTCTTCCAAAACTCAGCTACAAACAATGGATCGCGGTCAGACACAATGGACACTGGTACTCCGTGAAGCCTAACTACCTCACGGATGTATCGTCTGGCTAGTTGTTCGGTAGTACGGTGCACCCCAACCGGAACAAAGTGAGCGGATTTAGTCAAACGGTCAACTATAACCCAAATTGACTCGTTACCTCGTCGGGTCTTCGGTAAACCATCTATAAAGTCCATAGATATATTTTCCCATTTCCAGACAGGAATCTCTAGCGGTTGCATTAAACCTGAGGGCCGCTGATGCTCGGCCTTCACTTGTTGACAAGTGAAACACCGTGATACATAATCTCCCACATCCTTCTTCATGCCATCCCACCAGAAAGTTCGCTTCAGGTCATGGTACATTTTTGTGCCTCCCGGGTGAATGGTAAAACGTGACTTATGAGCCTCATCCATAATTTCTTTCTTCAATCCCTCAATCTCAGGCACACAAAGTCTCCCGTGAAATCTCAAACCACCGTCGGACTCAACTGACCACATGGAGGGACAATCATCTAGGTTATCGAGCACCAAATCTTCCAATTTGCTCATCAACCGAGGATCCTTAGTTTGCTCCTCTAAAACCCTGCTGATCAAAGAAGGTCGAACAGATAAACTACCAACATAAGCCGTGTTTGCTCCCTGGACAAACTGAACACCACAAGAAGAAATAGTCTCAAGAGACTTCCACTCCTCTACCATGAGTGAAGCCATAACGGTGTGTCGCCGACTGAGAGCATCGGCTACTACGTTTCCCTTACCTGGGTGGTAAAGGATCTCAAAATCATAACTGCTAATGAACTCCACCCACCTCTGTTGTCTCATATTCAACTCCTTCTGCGAAAACAAATACTTAAGACTCTTGTGATCTGTGAACAACTCAAAATGCTCCCCATAAAGGTAGTGTCGCCACATCTTCAAAGCAAACACAACTGCCGCTAATTCCAAGTCATGGGTAGGATATCACCTCTCATGAGGCTTCAATTGTCGTGAGGCGTACGACACAACTTTCTGATTCTGCATCAGTACACAACCCAGACCTGTGCCACTAGCATCAGTGAAGACCACCAACTTTCCACCTTGCACTGGGATGGTCAGGATGGGCGCAGTAATTAATCGGTGTTTCAACTCCTGAAAAGCCTTTTCACACTCATTAGTCCAAATAAACTGGACATTATTGCGGGTCAACTTAGTCAACGGTGCAGCGATAAGAGAAAACTTCTCTATAAATCGTCTATAGTACCCAGCCAACCCCAAGAAGCTTCTCACCTCCGTTGCATTAGTAGGTTGTTTCCAATCTTTCACTGCTTTCACCTTATCAGGATCAACTGCTATCCCCTGACTAGAAACAACATGCCCTAAGAATTTTACTTCTTTTTCCCAAAAATGGCACTTGCTAAATTTCGCATATAATTTCTGATCTCTCAAGGTCTGCAACACTGTTCTGAGATGTTCCCTATGCTCTGCTTCATTACGAGAGTAAACCAAAATGTCATCGATAAAGATAATGACGAATTTGTCCAAGTATGGTCGAAAGATCCGGTTCATCAGATCCATGAAAAAGGCGGGGGCATTTGTCAAACCAAAAGGCATGACTGGAAACTCATACAACCCATATCTCGTACGAAAAGCCGTGAGAGGAATACTATCTTCTTCGATACCCATCTGATGATATCCAGTTCTTAAGTCAAACTGAGAAAACACTACTGCTCCCCTCAACTGATCAAGAAGATCGTCAATTCGAGGCAATGGGTACTTGTTTTTGATAGTCTTTTTGTTCAGCTCCCTATAGTCAATACACATCCTCAAGGTACCATCCTTCTTCGAAACGAAAATGGCGGGTGCTCCCCACGGAGAATTACTCGGGCGTATGAACCTGGTTCATACACACCTTAAAAGGATTACACATATATACATTAACATGAACAAACATGTCAATAAGTATGGCCAAAACAAACAAAACACCAAGAAAATTACCCTTTTTGCAACATCTCGTCCAACTGGACTTTCATCTCGTTCAACTCCTTTGGTGCCATCCGGTACGCTGCCTTAGAGATAGGAGCGGTTCCAGGTATTAAATCGATTCGAAACTCAACTTCTCGCCTAGGCGGCAAGCCGGGGATTTTCTGAAATACATCTTCATAATCTCTTACCACGTCTACATCTCGAATCTCTCTCTCTGACGTCCCCACCAAGTACAGAAAACTAGACATTACTGACTATTCACAATGTCCACAAGTGTGAGAAACAGGGGGCATGCCTGGTGCATGAATGGAAACTATCTTCTTTGCACAATCTAGGGTGACTAAGTTCTTACGCAACCAATCCATTCCCAAAATCACATCAAAGCCCTCAAAGTCAAGCACAATCAAGTCGACAAGGAATACTTTGTCGAGGAAGGAAATCTTAAAATTTCTACATATTTCATTTAGTGTCACTGAGCCTCCTAAAGGGGTGGTAACACATAATGGTATAGCAAGTGGCAAAACTTTAAACATTAATCGATTAACCAAACGTCGAGATATAAAAGAGTAGGATGCACCAGTATCAAATAACACCTTCATATTAGAGATAGGAAAATCAAAAATACCTTGAACGTTTTCCTGATCTGGTAAGGTAGCAAATACACGCCCTTGGGTGGGTTGACCTTGCCTATTCTGAGGCGCGTTCCTACCTTTACGACAATCTCGCATTCGATGACCTGGTTTCCCACAAGTGTAGCAGATCAGTGTGCGCTCCCCTGATGCTGTTTGGGCAGTCTGATTCTGCTGATCCTGATAACCTTGTCTCTGGTTACCCTGTCGATGGAATTGGTTTCCATTCTGTCTTTGATACTGATTACCATCCTGTTTCTGGGAATGGTCATACCCCTGCCTCTGAGACTGATTTCCACCCTGACGGTGAAACTGGTTTCCTCCCTGCTGTTGGTTCTGAAACTGTCGACCCCTTTGCCCTTGATCATAAGGACGGAAACGGCTACGGTCACCACGAAAATCACGCGACGCACCCTGATGACGAGTGTTTCCTGACACCTCGCCCAACTTCTGCTTGCCTTTCTCTCTAATCTCATGATACATCTTGTTCTGTTCCTCGTATTTCAATGCTAAATCCAAAACTCTGTCAAAACTCTCTTTGTCAGCGGTGAGAAGAGCCCTCGACAGGTAGTGATGCAAACCCCCAATAAACTTGGCATTTTTCTTTTCTGGGGTGTCTACCAAATACGGAGCATAACGGGACAACTCGTTAAACTTCGTGACATACTGTTCCACCGTCATATTCCCAATCTGCTTCAACATATTAAACTCCGCAGCCCATTGCGCCTTAACTGCATTAGGCACAAATCTATTCTCAAATCTATCTTTAAAGTCCTCCCACGTCATAACCGCAACATCAATGGAGGGTAGTAAAGCCTCCCACCAGTAACTAGCAGCACCATCCAAGTGATGTGCAGCTAACTCTTGTTTTTGGACTTCAGTGAGTTGCATCCTCCTGAAAACGGTCTCACAGCTCTGAACCCAGACATCTGCATCTCTCGGATTTTCTCCGGTGAACCTCTTTCCACCCAAAGTCCCGAACTCCTTAACCGTTCTAGCAAAAGGGTCACCCTGACTGTTATTCTGTTGCAATCCCTGTAGCAACTGCATCATCATGGCCTGACTCAACTGAATAGTATTATTACCATGGCCATTTCCATTTTCATTGCCACCCTCATTTGGAACGACGTTCCCACTACTTCCGCTTCCGTTCCCATTTGGGTTCTGACGAGTATGTCTTCCGGCCATATCCTTCAATAAAAATGGAAATGATTAGACACTCCATAAGATCCATAAAAACCTCTACAGCTTACCCATAACAACATTCCGAGGATCCCCTAGACTCTCCCTAGCCTAGGGTAAACTGTGCTCTGATACCAAACTGTCACGCCCCGATTTTCGAGAAAAACGAAAATCCCAAATATCCACATAGGATTATCCGTTTTCCCAAAAGTCGGGACATGAATTTTCATTCACGAAAATAACAGTTGACATCCACGAGAAATAATAAATTTTGCACAATTTACCAAATAGAGGGAAAAGCACAACTGATCTAAAAGTCCATCAAAGGAAGAAAATTTTTAAAACTCGTAGAGCCAACGCTAACAAGTTCAACACTTTACGAAAGTATCCCTCAACAAAATAATGAATAACTCCGAATTCAAATTATAAGAATTAAACTAACTCTGGTTACCCTGTCGATGGAATTGGTTGCGTAAGAACTTAGTCACCCTAGATTGTGCAAAGAAGATAGTTTCCATTCATGCACCAGGCATGCCCCCTGTTTCTCACACTTGTGGACATTGTGAAGAGTCAGTAATGTCTAGTTTTCTGTACTTGGTGGGGACGTCAGAGAGAGAGATTCGAGATGTAGACGTGGTAAGAGATTATGAAGATGTATTTCAGGAAATCCCCAGCTTGCCGCCTAGGCGAGAAGTTGAGTTTCGAATCGATTTAATACCTGGAACCGCTCCTATCTCTAAGGCAGCGTACCGGATGGCACCAAAGGAGTTGAACGAGATGAAAGTCCAGTTGGACGAGATGTTGCAAAAAGGGTAATTTTCTTGGTGTTTTGTTTGTTTTGGCCATACTTATTGACATGTTTGTTCATGTTAATGTATATATGTGTAATCCTTTTAAGGTGTGTATGAACCAGGTTCATACGCCCGAGTAATTCTCCGTGGGGAGCACCCGCCATTTTCGTTTCGAAGAAGGATGGTACCTTGAGGATGTGTATTGACTATAGGGAGCTGAACAAAAAGACTGTCAAAAACAAGTACCCATTGCCTCGAATTGACGATCTTCTTGATCAGTTGAGGGGAGCAGTAGTGTTTTCTCAGTTTGACTTAAGAACTGGATATCATCAGATGGGTATCGAAGAAGATAGTATTCCTCTCACGGCTTTTCGTACGAGATATGGGTTGTATGAGTTTCCAGTCATGCCTTTTGGTTTGACAAATGCCCCCGCCTTTTTCATGGATCTGATGAACCGGATCTTTCGACCATACTTGGACAAATTCGTCATTATCTTTATCGATGACATTTTGGTTTACTCTCGTAATGAAGCAGAGCATAGGGAACATCTCAGAACAGTGTTGCAGACCTTGAGAGATCAGAAATTATATGCGAAATTTAGCAAGTGCCATTTTTGGGAAAAAGAAGTAAAATTCTTAGGGCATGTTGTTTCTAGTCAGGGGATAGCAGTTGATCCTGATAAGGTGAAAGCAGTGAAAGATTGGAAACAACCTACTAATGCAACGGAGGTGAGAAGCTTCTTGGGGTTGGCTGGGTACTATAGACGATTTATAGAGAAGTTTTCTCTTATCGCTGCACCGTTGACTAAGTTGACCCGCAATAATGTCCAGTTTATTTGGACTAATGAGTGTGAAAAGGCTTTTCAGGAGTTGAAACACCGATTAACTACTGCGCCCATCCTGACCATCCCAGTGCAAGGTGGAAAGTTGGTGGTCTTCACTGATGCTAGTGGCACAGGTCTGGGTTGTGTACTGATGCAGAATCAGAAAGTTGTGTCGTACGCCTCACGACAATTGAAGCCTCATGAGAGGCGATATCCTACCCATGACTTGGAATTAGCGGCAGTTGTGTTTGCTTTGAAGATGTGGCGACACTACCTTTATGGGGAGCATTTTGAGTTGTTCACAGATCACAAGAGTCTTAAGTATTTGTTTTCGCAGAAGGAGTTGAATATGAGACAACAGAGGTGGGTGGAGTTCATTAGCAGTTATGATTTTGAGATCCTTTACCACCCAGGTAAGGGAAACGTAGTAGCCGATGCTCTCAGTCGGCGACACACCGTTATGGCTTCACTCATGGTAGAGGAGTGGAAGTCTCTTGAGACTATTTCTTCTTGTGGTGTTCAGTTTGTCCAGGGAGCAAACACGGCTTATGTTGGTAGTTTATCTGTTCGACCTTCTTTGATCAGCAGGGTTTTAGAGGAGCAAACTAAGGATCCTCGGTTGATGAGCAAATTGGAAGATTTGGTGCTCGATAACCTAGATGATTGTCCCTCCATGTGGTCAGTTGAGTCCGACGGTGGTTTGAGATTTCACGGGAGACTTTGTGTGCCTGAGATTGAGGGATTGAAGAAAGAAATTATGGATGAGGCTCATAAGTCACGTTTTACCATTCACCCGGGAGGCACAAAAATGTACCATGACCTGAAGCGAACTTTCTGGTGGGATGGCATGAAGAAGGATGTGGGAGATTATGTATCACGGTGTTTCACTTGTCAACAAGTGAAGGCCGAGCATCAGCGGCCCTCAGGTTTAATGCAACCGCTAGAGATTCCTGTCTGGAAATGGGAAAATATATCTATGGACTTTATAGATGGTTTACCGAAGACCCGACGAGGTAACGAGTCAATTTGGGTTATAGTTGACCGTTTGACTAAATCTGCTCACTTTGTTCCGGTTGGGGTGCACCGTACTACCGAACAACTAGCCAGACGATACATCCGTGAGGTAGTTAGGCTTCACGGAGTACCAGTGTCCATTGTGTCTGACCGCGATCCATTGTTTGTAGCTGAGTTTTGGAAGAGTTTCCAGCAAGTCATGGGGACTAGACTAGATTTGAGTACAACTTATCATCCTCAGACTGATGGTCAGACGGAGCGGGTGAATCAGATTTTAGAGGATATGCTTCGGGCATGTGTGCTCGATTTTGGAGGTAGTTGGGAGGATTATTTACCTATCATAGAGTTTTCTTATAACAACAGTTACCATTCTAGTATTGGCATGGCCCCGTTTGAGGCTTTATATGGGAGGCCTTGTCGATCACCATCCTGCTGGGCGGAGGTAGGCGACACGGTCTTGTTGGGGCCAGAGATGGTTAGGGAGACATCGGAGAAGGTGCAGATTATTAGAGAGCGGATCAAAACTGCTCAAAGCCGACAGAAGAGTTATGCCGATCGGAAGCGTAAGGCGATAGAATTTCAGGTTGGGGACCTTGTTTTTCTTAAGGTTTCACCTATGCGCGGTGTATTGAGGTTCGGTAAGAAAGGGAAGTTAAGTCCTAGATTTGTGGGACCATTTGAGATCATTGCTCGGGTAGGGAGTTTGGCCTATAGACTCGCTCTGCCCCCGAGCATATCAGCTGTTCATGATGTGTTTCACATCTCCATGCTGAGGAAGTGTGTGAAGGATCCTGCTGACATCGTCCAACCCACAGAAATTGAGATTAATGACGACTTCACCCAAGTAGTACGACCAATCAAGATTGTGGATCGTGATGTGAAACAGCTCCGTAGAAGGATAGTGAATCTGGTGAAAGTCCAATGGAGTGAAAAAGAGAATGATGTAACTTGGGAGCTAGAGGACAGAGTGAAACAGTTGCATCCGGAGCTCTTCATCCAGTGAATCTCGGGACGAGATTCCTTTTAAGGTGTGTATAATGTAACGACCCTAATTTAATATATAATACTTTTTAATTAATTAATTATTTATTTATTTAATTTTAATTTTATTTAATATGCGGTGGCATCAAGTAGAAAGTGGGGTGTCCTTAACCTCGAGCAAAGCCCTAATTGGTAGGAATAAATAGGGTTAAATTGTTTTATGTGTTCTCTCGCCGTAAAAAAAAAAAAAAGAGAGAGAGAGGGAGGAGAAGAAAAGAGGGAGGAAGGAAGTTGGAGAAAAACAAAAGCAAAAAAAAAAAAAAGAGGTGAGTCTCTTCGTCCCTAAATCTTTACTGTTAGATTTCACTTTTGTCTTTTTGATTTTAATTGCCTAAAGTTGATGGGATCTGTAACTGACGTGACACCAGGACTGTGAGTTTCTCGAATTTTTCTTTCCTCGTTTTTTTTTGCTTTCTTTTGTGCTCATAATGTCATTAAGCATGTATGTGTTGGAGCATGATGGGTTTTCTTGTGTGATGGTTTTGAATGATGGAAAAGAGGGATTTGTAAGTGTGATAATGATTGGAAAGGTGAAGGGATTTGTAAGTTTGATAATGATGTAAAAGGTGATGGGATTGGTAAGTTTGAAATTTTATTAATGATGGGATAAGTGAGATAGATGAGATCGATTTGTTAAAAGTGAGTTTTCTACATGTAGTGTTATATTGATTTTTATTTTCAAAATAAGATTTGAAAGCTATGTCAGAAAGTGCAAAAGAAACAGAGTTTCTGTTATACTTTTTTTTTGTCATCATGAGAGAGCAATCCTTTCCTCCTATTATTTGTATACTTTTTGTTTTCTTTTCGGCCTTTTATGTACCCTCCCCCTATTCATCTATTGATATAATATGTCAGGATATCGTCAGTTTGATATTCGAATATAAAGAAAAAAATCTCAACAGTTATGCTTCTCACTTGTATACCTATCTAAGGGTGTGGCACTATATTATGAAAAACAGTGTAAACAGTGAATGAACTTTGTGATTACTTGATTTATACAATGAAAGCTTTATCAGAAGTATAGAACTGTGTATAAGATTAAGCTTTATTTTTCTTTTAAGAATAAGCTGATTTATAATGAACCTGACACTTAGTATTTATATATAAGAATGTCACGTGATTGCCATGTTGGTATAAAGCATAATTGATGTATATGTTATGTTTTCCCCAAAAATGTGGGTGGGTAGATGGTGAATCCATTTATGTATGACAAAATGTCATTGTGGAAGAATTCGGAATTTTGGAAAATAAATGATATTGGTACACCTGAATTTCTGAAAATATAAAACACTTGGGCTTGTATCACTTAGAACTACCACATCTCTGTTGTTTATTATTTTCCCCTCTCCTACTAGAGAAACTAAATGACCAGTGGGTCGTCTTGCGGAGTTGGGGCACCCATTTCTTACTAGAGAAACTAAAATAACCTTCGGGTTAGTCTTGCGGAAATGTGGTGAGTTTGTATGCCTAAAATAGGCTTTGATATTTATCCGTCAAAAATGTGACGTGAGTTTATGCGCATTGATAGCCCAAGGGTGGCTTTTGGTACTCATATAGTTAGGGGTATCCGCGATGCATGCCTGTATGTGATGTCCCCACTTAGGCATGGATGACGGAGTAGTCCTCCTTTATATGAGAGAGGCATACGGGCATGTATGTTCGGCACGGAGGTGGTGCGAATGTGGTATCGTCTAAGTGATCAATCCGTTAAAAAGATGAACATAATTCAAATAAAAATAATCAATGACGTTGCATTGTTTCTAATCATTTTTATGCAGGATGGCAAGTCCACTAATATTTCTGCAGGTTAGACTTGCCATAGTCAACTCCTATAGGGTAAGTACAGGTAAATGCATATTTACATATTAGGATGATGATATGATTGCCTCGTTGAGGAACTAAATTCTTGGAGCTGTGTTTTCTTGCATCACACCTTTGCCTCGTTGAGGAACTACCTATTGGTGTGATGGTTGGTTGTTTGTGTTTAACTTGATGTATATCACGTGCGATTTTATTGATTTTTGGCACAAAGAGATTTCACACCGGCTTTATTGCTGACCCAAGTGAGCTTTGGCTTCTTGGGTACATTCCTTCGGGAATGTAGCCGACTAGCTCATTTTCAGGATACAGTAATCTCGGGCGGGCTTAGAGCATTTCGTACCATACGTGACGAGCATTGCTGGGAGTTGCGCGTGTTCGAAAGATTAGATCTTTCTATTTGTAGGTGTTAGTTTAATTCTTATAATTTGAATTCGGAGTTATTCATTATTTTGTTGAGGGATACTTTCGTAAAGTGTTGAACTTGTTAGCGTTGGCTCTACGAGTTTTAAAAATTTTCTTCCTTTGATGGACTTTTAGATCAGTTGTGTTTTTCCCTCTATTTGGTAAATTGTGCAAAATTTATTATTTCTCGTGGATGTCAACTGTTATTTTCGTGAATGAAAATTCATGTCCCGACTTTTGGGAAAACGGATAATCCTACGTGGATATTTGGGATTTTCGTTTTTCTCGAAAATCGGGGCGTGACAGATTGGTATCAGAGCATTTGGTTAGCCTAGGCTGGGGTAGAGTCTAGGTGATCCTCGGAATGTGGATATGGGTGTGTAAGAGTTTATAAGTCTTAAGATAAAGTGACAAGGGTGAACTTTGAAAACTTTAGTTTCGTTTTATTTTCTTCGTGAACCTCATGATGAGGCTTCATTGACATGTCTGTGCACGAGTAATCTTATTTATAATGTCAATATTTGCGTGAAATTATTTCGTATTATTTTTTTTGGGTTTTGATTTCCGTAGTGTTCACTTACCACTTTTAGTGAATCTCGGGACGAGATTCCTTTTTAGTTGTATATAATGTAACACCCCTACTTTTCAAATAACAATAAATAATTTATGTTTATAAAATTCAATTGAAATTGTGTTTCAAAATCTTCTTTTGTTTGACAACTAGTATTTTTCGAAATTCAGTTAACTTTCTTACCTTCCGAATCTCGGGACGAGATTCCATTTAACGTGTGTATAATGTAACACCCCTCAATTTCATAAAACTATTTTATTTTATTTTGAATTAAATAAAATAGGGTTACATTTAATTGAATGTGAATTTCGAAATTAGGGTTTTATTTGGTTAGTTAAAGGGCGGGTGTTCTCAGAATTTTAGTAGGGGCGAATAGCCACCCACACTACATAAAGAGAAAACCTTATTTTCTTTCTCCTTCTTTTCCCCTTTTCTCCTTCATGTTTCTCTCCTAAACAGCCTCTATCTCGGTCTCTCTTCCTCCCACTCGTTTGCGCTGCGAAGCAGAAGAAGAGAGAAATGAAGCAGGGTGAGAGGTGTCTGGACAGCAAGAGACGGCTAGGAAGGAAGCTTGGATCGATGGATGGCGATGAACAAAGATGATAGCGAAATTGTTGTGTTGGTGTAGGTGTAGGTGTGGCTGCGGCCTGAAACCCAAATCAGCGACCTTATGGAGCATCATCAGCAACTGTGGCACCTTGATGCATCCCAACCACCGTTAGCTTGGGAAACAGAGGGGAACAAGAACAGCAAACACATCTTCTCTTCTTTCATCTCCATTGCATTGTTTCGGAGATCTTATCGCTTCTTCTCTGCTTTCTGCGCTTCCCCATCTCTCCATAAGTAAAAACGAAACCCCATATTGAAAATCTATAGATCTTGGCTTGTCACCCCATTTTGAGATCTGGGGTTCTCCAGATCTGAGAGAAATCAATTCATAAACTGGTTCATAATGGGGTTTTTGGATCAATTTAAGATCTGGATATTGGTTTATTGTTTGATTCTTCAATCTGAAGATGGAGGGGTCGAAGGTACATTGGTTTTCAATTCTTAACTCTCTTATGGTGATCACTTTCCTTGCTGGTATTGTACTTGTTATCTTCTTGAGGACTGTAAGGAGAGATCTGACTCGGTATGAGGAGCTCGACAAGAAAGCTCAAGTGCAGATGAATAAGGAGCTATCAAGGTGGAAGCTTGTAGTTGGGGATGTGTTCAGAGCCCCAACTAATCCATCACTTATGTGTATGATGGTTGGAGATGGAGTTCAGATACTCGGTATGGCAGTGGTAACTATCTTGTTTGCTGCCCTCGGGTTCATGTCTCCTGCATCTCGTGGAACTCTTATCACAGGTATGCTGTTCTTCTACATGATACTTGGAATTGTGGCTGGTTATGTTGCTGTTAGGATGAAATCTCCATCTAAGACAAAAACTTAACTACTGGGAGATCGTCCAGGTGTGTGTGCTCCATTGGTAGTCAATAATTTCAATCCTGATTCAAGGATGAAGATAACTCCACTGCCAAATCATTTTACCATGGTTTATGTAACTACAGTGGGCAAGCAATGAGCACTTTCAACCTATATTGATTAGTTAGGTACCTTCTCAAGTTAGCTTCCTAATGTGTTTTCATCTTACACCTAAGGCACCCACCAAGCATAATTTGGTGAATAGAGGCATGGTGTTGGACTAGACGTGCGTCATGTACGAACATCATATGGAGACCACTTTGTTGATCCTGTCTTTGTCAATTGCAATTTCACTGTATATCACCCATCACTTGTTTCTGCTATTCCAGAGGACATTGTTTATCCGGTTGTGGAGTCATTGGTGAAGCTAATTACAACCACCAAAATCAAGGCAATTTGTAACTTAGGAGAATCGGACGGGCCACAGAAATGGATGACGAACATGTCTGATTCTAGCCTTCGAGCTATCAGCTATGGTTCTAATCACATAACATTGCTGAAAATTTGGGAGCTTTGAGGGCTATCGATGAATTGATAGATGTGGCACTTGGTGAAAATGCCTCTAAGGTTTCGAAGTTCTCTAATTACATGCATACCGTGTTTGAGGTAAAGCGTGATCCTGAAATCCTAATCCTGGCAAGCAAGGTGCCGAGTTTGTTGCTGAGTTTTGGAGGGTTCTCCCAGATGCTCTTAGCGATGCAATTGCGAATGGTGATGGCGTTGACTATGAAGGGTTATTGCGTGGATCCTTTGCGAAATCTGTGAGTTTTCTTCATTTCTTTCTCTTTTATTGTGAGTTCTTCCTTCTTCTTGTTCTTTTTGAATTTTTGGTGTGTTTGCGTATTTGCAAATATAATGATGTTGGGATGATTTGGGTTTATGGGGTTTTGTTGGATGGTTTGATTTGTTGATTGGGTGGCTGGTTCATGTTGTTTCTTGAAAATAGAATATCCCCAATTTACAAAAATAGAATGGGTTTTACCTGTGAGAATGGGTTTGCTTTCTTTGTGCATTTTGTTCGTGTTTCTTTGCAATGTTTGTGTTTGAATTATGTGATGAGTATTTATGGTTTTGGAATGTGCAACATCGAATAGAGTGTTTGTATTAGAGATGGGTTACGAAGGGTTGCCCTTGACATGAGTCAATACTTGATGAATCTATCGATGATCATAAATTTGTTGTAAGTCATTGGATAAACTTTGGCAAATAGTCACAATGCAGTGTTCTTGTGTAATCAAGGACCTGTCAATCTTTTGTAAGTTGTGTTTGTGAACAAGTAATTTAGTACAAGAATAGGAGTGGGACAGAGAGGAGGATTACACCTTGTTTTTGAAGCTAAAACTCTATTTTACTATTGTTATTAATTTATGATCAATATTATAGTGTAGTTCCTTGTCATCATGTCGCAAGGTCATGGTAAGTGGTTAGATCTTCTAATGGCTACTACTAAAGTGTGGCTAGTTTTTCTATTGTACAATTACTTTTTAGTAGGACTTGATTATGATGTGAGACAATCTCCCACATTTTGTCGAGTATTTGGGTATATTGAATGTCGTTTCTTATTAAGGCACTGTAAGCTAAGTTAGCTCACACCGAAATCAGTGTTTAAGAAAGGCTATTAGATATGGATTTGTTTGGCTTGGTGAAACTACAGTTAGTAGCTCGTAACTATGTTTTTTCATATGCTAAGTTAATAGTGATGCTTGAGATGTGAATGGTTAGTGAATATTAATGCATTGTGATTAATGTGGAGATTGGTATTATCATGCATGTTGACTTGTTTATGCATTATGAAGAATTTGGATATTTGAATCAAGGAGTGGCTTGATTGCCATATTGTTATATAGCATGATTAATGAATATGCTATGTTTTCCCCAAAAATGTGGGTGAATAGATTGTGAATCAATTCAGGTATGACAAAATGTCATTGTGGAAGAATTCTGAATTATGGAAAATAAATGATATTGGTAAACCTTGATTTCTGAAAATATAAACCACTTGGGCTTGTATCACTTAGAACTACCACATCTCTTTTGTTTATGATTTCCCCTCTCTTACTAGAGAAACTAAATGACCTACGGGTCGTCTTGCGGAGTTGGGGCACCCATTTCTTACTAGAGAAACTAAAATAACCTTCGGGTTAGTCTTGCGGAAATGTGGTGAGTTTGTATGCCTAAAATAGGCTTTGATATTTATCCGTCAAAAATGTGACGTGAGTTTATGCGCATTGATAGCCCAAGGGTGGCTTTTGGTACTCATATAGTTAGGGGTATCCGCGATGCATGTCTGTATGTGATGTCCCCACTTAGGCATGGATGACGGAGTAGTCCTCCTTTATATGAGAGAGGCATACGGGCATGTATGTTCGGCACAGAGGTGGTGCGAATGTGGTATCGTCTAAGTGATCAATCCGTTAAAAAGATGAACCTAATTCAAATAAAAAGGAATAAATTATGTCGCATTGTTTCTAATCCTTTCTATGCAGGATGGCAAGTCCACTAATATTTCTGCAGGTTAGACTTGCCATAGTCGACTCCTATAGGGTAAGTAATGCATTTTTACTTAATTGAGATGATGATATGATTGCCTCGTTGAGGAACTAAATTCTTTGGACTGTGTTTTCTTGCATCACACCTTTGCCTCGTTGTGGAACTACCTATTGGTGTGATGGTTTGTTGTTTGTGTTTCGTTTGATGTTTATCACGTGCGATTTTACTATTTTTGGGATGAAGATTTCTCACACCAGCTTTATTGCTGACCCAAGTGAGCTTTTGCTTCTTGGGTACATTCCTTTGGGAATGTAGCCGATTAGCTTTTCAGGTTTAGGGACTTTTGAGCAGCGTTACGGGAGTTCCGCT
This sequence comes from Berberis vulgaris, assembly GCA_963556465.1. Lineage (NCBI taxonomy): Eukaryota > Viridiplantae > Streptophyta > Magnoliopsida > Ranunculales > Berberidaceae > Berberis > Berberis vulgaris. The sequence continues at coordinate 72,380,031 of OY747124.1, read as the reverse complement.
AGTGGGGCTAGCGACGTCAGTTTTTCCCGGTTAGACTTTTGTATAAATTTTAGTTTGTTCCTATTTTCTAAATTATATTTTGTCATTGCTGCTAAATGTTTCTGTTGTTATTGAATTTCACGTCCCGAGTTTTGGGGAAACGGATAATCCTACGTGGATTTTAGGATTTCGTTTTTCTCGAAAATCGGGGCGTGACAGTTTGGTATCAGAGAATACGGAATAAAGATAACAATACGGAATAAAGTCACGCAAAGATCGTCAATATAACTAAGATTGCTCGCGCACACACAAGTCAATGAAACCTCGTCATGAGATTCACGAAGAAAAGTAAACAAAACTAAAGTTTTCAAGGTTCGCCCTTGTAACTTCATCTTAAGACTTCTACACTCCTACACACCCATATCCACATTCCGAGGATCACCTAGACTCTACCCCAGCCTAGGCTAACCAAATGCTCTGATACCAAACTGTCACGCCCCGATTTTCGAGAAAAACGAAAATCCCAAATATCCACGTAGGATTATCCGTTTTCCCAAAAGTCGGGACATGAATTTTCATTCACGAAAATAACAGTTGACATCCACGAGAAATAATAAATTTTGCACAATTTACCAAATAGAGGGAAAAACACAACTGATCTAAAAGTCCATCAAAGGAAGAAAATTTTTAAAACTCGTAGAGCCAACGCTAACAAGTTCAACACTTTACGAAAGTATCCCTCAACAAAATAATGAATAACTCCGAATTCAAATTATAAGAATTAAACTAACACCTACAAATAGAAAGATCTAATCTTTCGAACACGCGCAACTCCCAACAATGCTCGTCACGTATGGTACGAAATGCTCTAAGCCCGCCTGAGATTACTGTATCCTGAAAATGAGCTAGTCGGCTACATTCCCGAAGGAATGTACCCAAGAAGCCAAAGCTCACTTGGGTCAGCAATAAAGCCGGTGTGAAATCTCTTTGTGCCAAAAATCAATAAAATCGCACGTGATATACATCAAGTTAAACACAAACAACCAACCATCACACCAATAGGTAGTTCCTCAACGAGGCAAAGGTGTGATGCAAGAAAACACAGCTCCAAGAATTTAGTTCCTCAACGAGGCAATCATATCATCATCCTAATATGTAAATATGCATTTACCTGTACTTACCCTATAGGAGTTGACTATGGCAAGTCTAACCTGCAGAAATATTAGTGGACTTGCCATCCTGCATAAAAATGATTAGAAACAATGCAACGTCATTTATTCTTTTTATTTGAATTATGTTCATCTTTTTAACGGATTGATCACTTAGACGATACCACATTCGCACCACCTCCGTGCCGAACATACATGCCCGTATGCAACGAGGCAATCATATCATCATCCTAATATGTAAATATGCATTTACCTGTACTTATCCTATAGGAGTTGACTATGGCAAGTCGGACCTGCAGAAATATTAGTAGACTTGCCATCCTGCATAAAAAGAATTAGAAACAATGCAACGTCATTTATTCTTTTTATTTGAATTCGGTTCATCTTTTTAACGGATTGATCACTTAGACGATACCACATTCGCACCACCTCCGTGCCGAACATACATGCCCGTATGCCTCTCTCATATAAAGGAGGACTACTCCGTCATCCATGCCTAAGTGGGGACATCACATACAGGCATGCATCGCGGATACCCCTAACTATATGAGTACCAAAAGCCATTCTTGGGCTATCAATGCGCATAACTCACGTCACATTTTTGACGGATAAATATCAAAGCCTATTTTAGGCATACAAACTCACCACATTTTCGCAAGACTAACCCGAAGGTTATTTTAGTTTCTCTAGTAAGAAATGGGTGCCCCAACTCCGCAAGACGACCCGCAGGTCATTTAGTTTCTCTAGTAAGAGAGGGGAAATAATAAACCAAAGAGATGTGGTAGTTCTAAGTGATACAAGTCCAAGTGGTTTATATTTTCAGAAATCAAGGATTACCAATATCATTTATTTTTGATAATTCAATATTCCTCCACAATGACATTTTGTCATACATAAATTGATTCACAATCTATCCACCCACATTTTTGGGGAAAACATAGTATATTCATTAATCATGCTATGTAACAATATGACAATCAAGCCACTCCTTCATTCAAATATCTCAATTCTTCATAATGCATAAACAAGTCAATATGCATATAAATCTCCAAATTTATCACAATGCATTAATATTCATCAACCATTCAAACACCAACCAAACAAAGTCACACCCAATCAATAAAATGGTAAACATGGGTGACCCCAAACATGAACTCAACAAGCTAGGAAAATCTCACACATCAAACAGATCAAAAATATTGGAGATCAAGCGTTTGCAATACAAAACACCACAAATAAGGCAACCTCATTCTCAACAATGTCTAAAATCTAACAATTGGATTTCCTGAAATGAAACTCGTCATTTCCATACAAGCAATATACATACAGTATACTGAATTGCTCATCCAAAGAGATAAAGGGCTAAAAGTTTCACTTACACCTTACACCCAAAACCTTTGAAATGGAATTTAAATCAAGCAACATAACAAGCCTAAGAATTCAATCCAAAATCATCAAGGGCACACAAATACAGGTCCTCACACCACCAAATCAAAATCCAAGTCATAACCACACATCCTCGCAACAAAACTCACAAACCCCATCATCAAATCCTCACAAATACAATCACTACTTCAGTCAAGAAATAAGGATTTGCAAAATATAGGGAATAAGAAAAACTCACAGTAAAAGAGAAAGAATGAAGAAAACTCACTTGATTCAGTCTCTCCATCCATCACCACGGCATGTGGTCTCCCAAGCACATCTTTTTCAACAGGTCACAATACATTGCAATTTGCTTGTGTACCACCCCTTGAACTTGGGTGAACTTTCTCTCATCTTCAACTTAAATGGAAACAGGTCCATTCACTGCAAAACCAACAGGGTAACATTTTCCATATGCTCGTAGCAGTATAATCCACCACAATCCAGAATCAACTGGTGCAACACGCCCAATCGCTGCCTCCCCAAAGTCAGGATCCAAAACCTCTTCGGTTGCAAAGTCATCACCATCAAGTGGAAATGTGCGCACCTAATGCACTCCATCTCATGAGACAACCTTCAAATGTTTTTATGTTAAGCTCCAACTGAAACCGCCCAGATCACAGAGTGGATTCCACAGCCTTTCAAGACAAGCACTAACAATCAACTTAACTAAAGGGAGGTCCAGAAGGACAAGTGAATAGCAGACGATGACTATCTGTTAGCAATATCCATTGATGCCTTGTCCTCTTTCATCTTTGCACTAATTAGTGAAAAGCCCCTCACACATATGCTCTAGCATGGATCCACTTTTGTGCATACAGAAGTCATCGGGTAGGGTTAGGCTTTTTCATTGCAACTTATAGGAATGCCCAGTAGCCATCCTCAAAATTGTGCAAAAGGTCCTGCTAGTCAGATTCTTAATGACAAGACCAAAACAAAATCTTAGCCTGGAGGTACAATGTGACAATGCATCAAACACTAGGCACATACAACATCCTGATTTAATGACAGCAAAGGATCCAACAGTTGTTAATGTAATATCTGGCCTAGACTCCCATTAGTACAGTCCAAATACACACTAGTGCTCTCTAAAGTGATCTATGACATAATCATATAAATCTTCTACTTCTATGAAACGTGCAAATACTCTCATCACACTACCAAACATACAAAATGTACTCTTTTGCCACCACAATAAATCACATCCACATATAATTAGTGCTGCTCCTTAGGACATGCATTGAAATTTTACAATACTGATTTTGCAATGAAGGTATTTTGCAAATCACTCCCTGTGCATTCCTGGAGTGTGTCCCAGCAGTCAAGTTATGCATACAAGGATAGGAGAGAGACCAATCATATAGTGGACTCACTGCTGTTGGATCAAACCCACAATAAACTTTCAATTTAGTCTGATTAGAGTCAGAGCAAACTAACCTGAGATTCTCGCTTGTTAGTGATTCAAGGAGACCCCTTTCTTCGAGAATATTGACAACATTTGATCTGTGAACAAAACCCATATCTTGATTCCTGGTTTCGAGTGATTGCTGTAGTGGAGAAACTCGACAACAAACTACCGAATTGCAATTCAAGCTAAGTTCAAGCAGATCTTGTCGTAAAGCTGGATCCAATGCATAAATCAAACAGTTTCCGTCAATTACGAGTGTCAACTTGGATCCAGAATCAGATCGCATACAGCCTTGTGCTTCCTCAAGACACTTCTTGAGTTCATGCTTCACCATCTCTCTGACAAAGGCAGCAATCTCCACAGGATTTCCCTTACTTTCAACTTCTCTAATGGCATTGCTTTCGGAACTGATGATGATCTGCTTCATGTCATTGTTAACCTAGCCGCATGCATATGCAATATTTATTGCTGTCTCCATTTTATCCCCAGTTAGCATCCATATTTTAATTCCTGCTCTAGAAAGAGTTTCAATACAAGATGGCACTCCTTCTTAATTGGTTTTGCACCTTCTCATAACTCATGAACAACAACTGATCTAGTTCGATCCAAAATTGGCAACATGTCTTTTGTCCCTAATTCCGTTTGCACAACAGCTGTTTCAAATACTCCTAAATCAGTTCGAGCATCAGTTGTTGCACTAGCTCCTTTTCCTTGGCAGCGACGGACAGATCGAGATTCTCCGCTCGGAGTTTCAGGTTCTCTTCGCGGAGAAGATTCACCTCTTCGAAGGTCTGTCCGAGACAAGCGAAGGTCTCTTTGTAGCGAATCGACAGGTCTTCATGCTTTGTGAGGATCATCTCGTGCAGGAGATCGAACTGATCGCTCGTCAATCATCTGCTGTGTGGACTAATTTGCAGAAACTCATTCGAGTTTGAGATCTCAGAACTCAGTGACTGTTCATCGCTTGATTTCTCCTTTCCATTCTCTATCTCTGATTTCGCCTCTCTGGTTCAAAAGGTCTCGCACTCGCAGATCGCAGCCCCTCTCACCAGTTTCGTCTCACCCGCCATCGAAGAAGAAAAAGTAAAGGAGAAAGAAAAGAAGGAGAAAGAAAAGAATAATAGGGTTTTCTCTTTATAGGGTGGGTGGCTATTCGCCCCCACTAAAATTCTGAGAGCACCCGCCCTTTAACTCACCAAATAAAACCCTAATTTTGAAATTCACATTCAATTTAATGTAACCCTATTTTATTTAATTAAAAATAAAATAAATTTGTTTTATGAAATTGAGGGGTGTTACATTATACACACGTTAAATGGAATCTCGTCCCGAGATTCGGAAGGTAAGAAAGTTGACTGAATTTCGAAGAATACTAGTTGTCAAACAAAAGAAGATTTTAAAACACAAATTTCAATTGAATTTTTGAAACATAAATTATTTACTGTTATTTGAAAAGTAGGGGTGTTACATTATATACAACTCAAAAGGAATCTCGTCCCGAGATTCACGAAAAGTGTTAAGTGAACACTACGGAAATCAAAACCCGAAAACAATAACACGAAATAATTTCACACAAATATTGACATTATAAATAAGATTTACTCGCGCACACACATGTCAATGAAGCATCATCATGAGGTTCACGAAGAAAATAAAACGAAACTAAAGTTTTCAAGGTTCCCCCTTGTCACTTCATCTTAAGACTTCTAAACTCCTACACACCCATATCCACATTCCGAGGATCACCTAGACTCTACCCCATCCTAGGCTAAAATACCAAAATGCAAGCTAGTTCTAAAATTTTCGAAACAAACAAAAACATTGAACCAATAACTCTAATAGCAAAACAGTCAAACCCCATCATGAATCAATCATCAAAAACACACACAAAAATTTAGATTGAGGAAGGCGAAAACTCACAGGTCAAAATCGCAACGATCCACGCAACAACCCTTCATAATCAACGCCATCATCCCATTCCTCTTGCTCGTCAAGCCATCACCACCATTCAGACAACATTAACACACCACCTCCACCATCGTTTCTCTCCTCTCCTCTCTTTTCTCTAAAACACTCATCATCTATGGCCGAATCAGGCCATTGCAAGGCAGTCTCACGTCGAGAAACCCATCGTTGCCATTGAAGAAGAAATTGTGAAGAAGAGAGGGAGAAAAACAAAGAGAATAGGGTTTTGCAAAAGAGAAGAAAGAAAGAAATGTATTGTTTTTATACTATGGGTGGTTATTCGCCCCCACTAAAATTCTGAGAACACCCACCCTTTAACTCACCAAATAAAACCCTAATTTCGAAATTCACATTAATTAAATGTAACTCTATTTTATTCAATTAAAAATAAAATAAATTATCCATGATTTATTTCGCCCATGTCTGAAATAAGGTTCATATCTAAGGTTTCGAAGTTCTCTAATTACATGCATACCGTGTTTGAGGTAAAAAGTGATCTTGAAATCCTAATCCTGGCAAGCAAGGTGCCGAGTTTGTTGCTGAGTTTTGGAGGGTTCTCCCAGATGCTCTTAGCGATGTAATTGCGAATGGTGATGGCGTTGACTATGAAGGGTTATTGCGTGGATCCTTTGCGAAATCTGTGAGTTTTTTTCATTTCTTTCTCTTTTATTGTGAGTTCTTCCTTCTTCTTGTTCTTTTTGAATTTTGGGTGTGTTTGCGTATTTGCAAATATAATGATGTTGGGATGATTTGGGTTTATGGGGTTTTGTTGGATGGTTTGATTTGTTGATTGGGTGGCTGGTTCATGTTGTTTCTTGAAAATAGAATATCCCCAATTTACAAAAATAGAATGGGTTTTACCTGTGAGAATGGGTTTGCTTTCTTTGTGCATTTTGTTCGTGTTTCTTTGCAATGTTTGTGTTTGAATTATGTGATGAGTATTTATGGTTTTGGAATGTGCAACATCGAATAGAGCATTTGGTTAGCCTAGGCTGGGGTAGAGTCTAGGTGATCCTCGGAATGTGGATATGGGTGTGTAAGAGTTTATAAGTCTTAAGATAAAGTGACAAGGGTGAACCTTGAAAACTTTAGTTTCGTTTTATTTTCTTCGTGAACCTCATGATGAGGCTTCATTGACATGTGTGTGCACGAGTAATCTTATTTATAATGTCAATATTTGCGTGAAATTATTTCGTATTATTTTTTTCGGGTTTTGATATCCGTAGTGTTCACTTAACACTTTCCGTGAATCTCGGGACGAGATTCCTTTTGAGTTGTATATAATGTAACACCCCTACTTTTCTAAAAACAATAAACAATTTATGTTTCTAAAATTTAATTGAAATTTGTGTTTTAAAATCTTCTTTTGTTTGACAACTCGTATTTTTCGAAATTCAGTCAACTTTCTTACCTTCCGAATCTCGGGACGAGATTCCATTTAACGTGTGTATAATGTAACACCCCTAAATTTCATAAAGATAATTTATTTTATTTTTAATTAAATAAAATAGAGTTACATTTAATTAATGTGAATTTCGAAATTAGGGTTTTATTTGGTGAGTTAAAGGGTGGGTGTTCTCAGAATTTTAGTGGGGGCGAATAACCACCCATAGTATAAAAACAATACATTTCTTTCTTTCTTCTCTTTTGCAAAACCCTATTCTCTTTGTTTTTCTCCCTCTCTTCTTCACAATTTCTTCTTCAATGGCAACGATGGGTTTCTCGACGTGAGACTGCCTTGCAATGGCCTGATTCGGCCATAGATGATGAGTGTTTTAGAGAAAAGAGAGGAGAGGAGAGAAACGATGGTGGAGGTGGTGTGTTAATGTTGTCTGAATGGTGGTGATGGCTTGACGAGCAAGAGGAATGGGGTGATGGCGTTGATTATGAAGGGTTGTTGCGTGGATCGTTGCGATTTTGACCTGTGAGTTTTCGCCTTCCTCAATCTAAATTTTTGTGTGTGTTTTTGATGATTGATTCATGATGGGGTTTGACTGTTTTGCTATTAGAGTTATTGGTTCAATGTTTTTGTTTGTTTCGAAAATTTTAGAACTAGCTTGCATTTTGGTATTTTTGGTTTATTATTGCAATGTTGAGAAATGTGACAGTTCATCATCGTTTTGTTTCTTAGTCAAATTTTTGTGCTTTTGTTTTTATGTGATCTGTTTTGTTTGCTTGATGATTGATTGGTGGTTGTTTTGAGTACAGTTTATGGGTTTGATTGAAATCTAGAAAAAAATAGGTAAGAGCTTAATTGGTGAAATGAAGATGGAAAGTTTTCTTGGTTCTGTGTATAGTTTGAATCAAATGCATACTGCTGTAAGTGCTTCTATCATTTAACTTCATTTAGCTTTCATTGAAGGCCAATATTTTTTTGACCAAAAGAAAAAGTACAGTGCAAGGGCAGGGTTGATAGTAGAATAAAGAGATTTCATAACTACCTCCAAGGTTATCCCAGTTGTGATGAAAATTTTCCAATTCCATTCTTACAGAGTGGCGCCAATGCCATATGACCGAAACTTTCATAGCAAGTCTTCTACCTTCCATGGCTATTTAAATACTTGATTGCTCCTCTTAAGTAGGCATAAGGGATCACAAAAGTTCCTAACACCCTTGTGTAAACGCTGGGTTTCCATAAATAAGAAGTTCTAAACAATTTGTGTTAGATCTTTGGTTATTGTGAAGGGTGAGATATGCTCTTTTCTTTCCTCCACCAAAACTCTCACCCGTTATAAGTCCCATCGAGTTGAAATCTCTGTCCAGCGAACACTTCTTTGTGGCAATTCAATTCCATAAGTCATCCCATTAACATCACTAGTTATGTACTTATTATAGCGATATAAACTCTACCAATGTGTGGCATTTCAGATCTGCGATATGGTGTCAGTTGCTCGGCTTTTGAATCTCCCTCTTTCACCCATTTTTGCTATAAGATGATTGCTCCATCGAAAGCATACCTTAGGGAGTGTCATAGGCACAACTATCTTATGCAAGATTGTGTCTTTCTTCATGTTACTGATTGCAATATAGGATAGTGTAAGTGAGAAATTATTTTTCTTCTTGGGTATAAAATATAAATAAACCTTGAAGTAAATAAGTTATTGCTTCCAAATTTGAACATGTGTTTTCTTGTTGGTTGTGATGGTGTGGTCATCGAGTGGTCTCAGCTGGGGTGAGAGTGAACTATTTTCAGAATTCTTCCAGATTGTTACCAAGTAACATCTACTGTAGCACTACAAATTATATTCTTATAAACTAATCATGTTACAAATTTTATTGGAAATCATTTGTATTTGCAGTTGATTTTCTTTGAAACAAGTACGGCCCAGCTGCCATTTACTTTCCATATTCCTTAGTCTCCGTAACAACTTTTTTTCTTCAAGGTCTTTTTATGCTAGATATTCAGTTTTCTTTTCATGCTAGTGTGTCTAATAGGGAGTTGTGTATGAATGATGAGATTCATACCATCTTCTATGTTTTTCCCAGTGGTTGATCTCCAACGTAGTTTAAGAGGAATTCTCACTCAAAAGTCAAGTCTAATGATATGAGGCTGAAGAATAACTTCTTGAAATATATGTTTTTGTTCAATTGCATATCAAAGTTGAAACCAGTGTGAGGGAGAAATGGTTGTTAACATTATGTTTAGATAGTATCTAGGATTAAATTCTATACCCAATGTCTTCAGGTACGAACTAAAAACAGGTGTGTGCTCCTAGTTTAAAAAACGGTATATGTTGGATGTCATCCATTTGCTGATATGCATGCTTCATTCCTTCTATTCAGTCATGTGGCTACATTTTGATTCAAATTTGTTCAATTATGATTAGTCTCAAGGGAGGTGTCTATATTAGCCAAGGCTATGGCTAAACCCCTTAAAATGTGTATGAGGAGTATTGTGGCTAGCATACTCTGAAGGGACGTTTGAGAGGGGAGGCAAATCTTAGATGGACATGGGCTTATGATGTCTGGGGTTGGCTTGTTGGACTGGTTCAAATCTGTCTAGTTTCATGTAGTTGTGTGCATTCTTTTAGTTTTCTTGTAGTTGGACTGATTTTGTGTAGGTTTCTACAAGGGTTTTGATTGCGGTTTTGAGTAAGAACAGTATCATGCTATATACCAAAAGTTTTCTGTTTGAGTCTAGTTTTCAAAGAATCTTACGGTATCATAATCTGAGTTTAGTACAGGAAGATATGCTCATTTTAGCGACCATAGGTAAATCAGCTGAAGGTTGACATATGGTCTGTTTTATTTGTAAAATCTGTATTGTTATATAAATAATCATGTGTTATGCCTTATATGGTTAGAAACCTCTTGGTGTCTACTTTTCATTGCCCCAAACGGTATGCAATTTGGAGTTATAACGTGAGAGTTATGTATCTTTGAGTGATGATTGGTCAAGTTATCCGATTAGGACAGCTTGTTCATTTCGGTGTGGTTGGCAAGGTTATTTGTTTGACTATTTTGGGAGGGGGAACACAATTGTTTAGGGTTTGCCTTAGAGTGTCTTGAGTTGTATTTGATGTAAAGAAAAAATATTGTTTGGCTTGGTTAAACTACGGTTATTAGCTCAAAACTATGTTTTGCATACTCTAAGTTAATAGTGATGCTTGAGATGTGAATGGTTGATGAATATTAATGCATTGTGATAAATTTGGAGAATTGTATTATTATGCATATTGACTTGTTTATGCATTATGAAGAATTTGGATATTTGAATCAAGGAGTGACTTGATTGTCATGTTGTTATAAAGCATGATTGATGTATATGCTATGTTTTCCCCAAAAATGTGGGTGGATACGATTGTGAATCGATTGATGCATGACAAAATGTCATTGTGGAGAAATTCTGAATTATGAAAAATAAATGATATTGGTAAACCTTGATTTCTGAAAATATAAACCACTTGGGCTTGTATCACTTAGAACTACCACATCTCTTTTGTTTATTATTTCCCCTCTCTTACTAGAGAAACTAAATGACCAGTGGGTCGTCTTGCGGAGTTGGGGCACCCATTTCTTACTAGAGAAACTAAAATAACCTTCGGGTTAGTCTTGCGGAAATGTGGTGAGTTTGTATGCCTAAAATAGGCTTTGATATTTATCCGTCAAAAATGTGACGTGAGTTTATGCGCATTGATAGCCCAAGGGTGGCTTTTGGTACTCATATAGTTAGGGGTATCCGCGATGCATGTCTGTATGTGATGTCCCCACTTAGGCATGGATGACGGAGTAGTCCTCCTTTATATGAGAGAGGCATACGGGCATGTATGTTCGGCACGGAGGTGGTGCGAATGTGGTATCGTCTAAGTGATCAATCCGTTAAAAAGATGAACCTAATTCAAATAAAAAGGAATAAATTATGTCGCATTGTTTCTAATCCTTTCTATGCAGGATGGCAAGTCCACTAATATTTCTGCAGGTTAGACTTGCCATAGTCGACTCCTATAGGGTAAGTAATGCATTTTTACTTAATTGAGATGATGATATGATTGCCTCGTTGAGGAACTAAATTCTTTGGACTGTGTTTTCTTGCATCACACCTTTGCCTCGTTGAGGAACTACCTATTGGTGTGATGGTTTGTTGTTTGTGTTTCGTTTGATGTTTATCACGTGCGATTTTACTATTTTTGGGATGAAGATTTCTCACACCAGCTTTATTGCTGACCCAAGTGAGCTTTTGCTTCTTGGGTACATTCCTTTGGGAATGTAGCCGATTAGCTTTTCAGGTTTAGGGACTTTTGAGCAGCGTTACGGGAGTTCCGCCAGTGGGGCTAGCGACGTCAGTTTTTCCCGGTTAGACTTTTGTATAAATTTTAGTTTGTTCCTATTTTCTAAATTATATTTTGTCATTGCTGCTAAATGTTTCTGTTGTTATTGAATTTCACGTCCCGAGTTTTGGGGAAACGGATAATCCTACGTGGATTTTAGGATTTTGTTTTTCTCGAAAATCGGGGCGTGACAGTTTGGTATCAGAGCATTTGGTTAGCCTAGGCTGGGGTAGAGTCTAGGTGATCCTCGGAATGTGGATATGGGTGTGTAGGAGTTTAGAAGTCTTAAGATGAAGTGACAAGGGCGAACCTTGAAGACTTTAGTTTTATTTTGTTTTCTTCGTGAATCTCATGATGAGGCTTCATTGACTTGTGTGTGCGCGAGTAATCTTATTTAAAATGTCAATATTTGCGTGAAATTATTTCGTATTATTTTTTTCGGGTTTTGATTTCCGTAGCGTTTACTTAATACTTTCCGTGAATCTCGGGACGAGATTCCTTTTGAGTTGTATATAATGTAACACCCCTACTTTTCAAATAACAATAAATAATTTATGTTTCAAAAATTCAATTGAAATTGTGTTTCAAAATCTTCTTTTGTTTGACAACTAGTATTTTTCGAAATTCATTTAACTTTCTTACCATCCGAATCTCGGGACGAGATTCCATTTAACGTGTGTATAATGTAACATCCCTAATTTTCATAAAGATAATTTATTTTATTTTTAATTAAATAAAATAGGGCTACATTTAATTGAATGTGAATTTCAAAATTAGGGTTTTATTTGGTGGCGTTTAAGGGCGGGTGTTCTCAGAAATTTTAGTGGGGGCGAATAGCCACCCAAACTATATAAACAAAAACCAATACATTTCTTTCTTTCTTCTCTTTTGCAAAACCCTCTTCTCTTTTTCTCCCTCTCTTCTTCACGATTTCTTCTTCGATGGCGGCGATGGGTAATGGCGGATGAAGCATGGACATTTGGGGTCCAAGGCGTGGGAAGAATGGAGGGAAAAGCAAGGTTAATGTTTGTACATCAGATAATACTTCTGATGAAGTGGAGAATGAACAATGGAACTGCTACTGATGCTTGTCACTGGGCCTTGATGATGTCAATGAGCTGCTGGAACTCATGAAGAAAACGTGGTCCACTCTAGGAATCAGCAAACTGATTCATAACATTTGCTTTACTTGGATATTCTTTCGACAGTATGTTGGAACGGGACAGACTGAACCAGACCTTTTATGTGCTTCTCTTGCTATGTTGGCTGAAGTAGCTAATGACGCCAGGAGAGCTGATCGAGAAGTTATCTACTTTAAGGTCTTATCATCAGCTTTGACTTCAATTCTCAAGTGGTCAGAGAAAAGATTGATCGATTATCATGAAAGCTTTAGTAAAGGGCCGCTGGGATTGATGGAGAACCTTTTGCCTTTAGCTTTATCGGCTGCAAGGATATTGGATGAAGATGTATCAAGTCCTATGGTGATACAAGAGAGAGATGCATCAGCTATTACCACAGAGGAATTGGCTGTTAAAGAGAAGGAAAACTTTAGTCCCATACTCAATAGATGGCACCCAATTGCAGGTGGAGTTGCTGCGATGACCCTCCATAGTTGCTACGGAACTGTTTTAAAACAGTACTTAAGTGGAGTCTCAACATTGACGACCGTGGTGATTACAGTCTTGCAAAAAGCAGGAAAGCTAGAGAAGCTTTTGGTCCAAATGGTAGTTGAAGACTCTGTTGAATGTGAAGATGGAGGAAAGGCTGTTGTTAGAGAGATGGTCCCTTATGAGGTTGATTCCATCATTTTCAGTCTCCTGAAGGCATGGATTGATGGGAGGCTTGTAAGGTGTTTGAGGAAATGCTTGAAAGAGAAGTTCAACCCACTGTGGTGACGTACAATAGCTTAATTGGTTGCTGGAGACTGTGCTACTAACTGGTGAGTTTTCTTCATTCTATTTTGTATGTGAATTTAAGAAGGTTGAGTTTGTTGATAACATTTGAAATTTGTGAGTATTTCGATTTGGGTTTTTCTTTTCCTTAATGTTGATTTACTACAATGGGTTTATTTCAAATTGATGGAAAGCATGTTATGATCTTAAGGATCTCTTTGATAGCAATGACTTGTTGAGTAACAATTTTCACTTGCTAAGCACTTGCTGAATTTTGTGTCAGGGATAGCCACTAAGATTTAGCTTCAAAACTCCTAACTATCTTACCTTGGAACTTCAATGTTTTCCAGTAGGCTTAGAAACACAGTTTGCTACCCTCACTGGTAGAGTTTCTAAACTGTCATTTGTTAGGCTGTCCAAGTCAATCGTGTGTCTATATGGATTGTAATGACAACAATTAATAAGCCATAAACTGGTAGAGTTTCTAAACTGTCATTTGTTAGGCTGTCCAAGCGTTAACTGATACATCATTGGTTTTGAGGACTAATTTTCTTAGTGTTGAATCATTGGTTTCCTGTGCTACGGTTTTGCATTTGTTCCATGCAACTCCAATTGCTATGTTGACTATCTTTACATCTTCTATTGTAGTTGTGGGAGATACCCATTGGTTGGTTATACATATATATTTTTTTAAGGTTCCTTTGATTTATTGTGTTGTTTTACCTACTTGGGAATATTGTTTCTGTTTACGTATGATCTTCACTGAGAACTTATCAGGTGTATTGAAATATTTCCTACTATAGGTGGGGTTATATTTCTTTCTCCTGGCAATGGAGCCCCTGGTGTGGTTGTTATCCTTGTCTCCTTTGTGGGCAATGTAGCAAAATTTTGGTGTTAATAGCATGATTAGGTGCTGCGTTATTTGTATCGTGCGTACTTGTTAGGATCTTTAGCCTTGTTATGAGTTTGATTTGGTCTTGCATTGATAAGTCTGATTTCATAAGAGATGTTGCCTTTCTCCTCCTTGGATTGGTTGCCAAACTTTTGGTGGTTGTAATTGGGAAGATTAATGTGTGGGGGAATAGTGGGATTCAATGCATTGTACATAATATATGTACTTGTTGTTTACATTACGCATATATTTTTTTGGAGTCCTCGTCATAAAAACTTAGAACTTGCATTTGGGTTTGAGAGACACCATTTTTGTTCCAATTGAATAAGCTTTTGGGTTTTGTGTTTGTGGGTTAAGGATTGAACCAAGATAGTTATTATAATGTTCAATTGGGTGTTGGCATTAATGATGCTTCACTTAATCAAATTGAAAGTTCTATAAACCCTTTGAAAGGGGTCGAAATTGCTAGATGGGGGTTTTAAATTATCAAGTTTGTTGGGCTTATATGTGTCACGCCCCGCCATTAAGCAGGCATCTTGTAGTGGACTGATTTTGGGTAGGTTTCTACAAGGGTTTTGATTGCGATTTTGAGTAAGTACAGTATCATGCTATATACCAAAAGTTTTATGTTTGAGTCTAGTTTTTAGAGGATCTTACGGTATCATAATTTGAGTTTTGTATAGGAAGATATACTCATTTTAGCGACAATAGGTAAATCAGCTGAAAGCTGACAGATGGGCTGCTTTGTTTGTAAAATCTGTATTGTTATATAAATAATCATGGGGTATGCCTTATACGGTTAGAAACCTCTTGGTGTCTACTTTTCATTGCCCCAAACGGTATGAAATTTGGGGTTCTAACGTGAGAGTTATGTATATTTGAGTGATGATTGGTCAAGCTATCCGGTTAGGACAGCTTGTTCATTTTGGTGTTGTTGGTAAGGTTATTTGTTTGACTGTTTTGGGATGGGAACATAGTTGTTTAGGGTCTGCCTTGGGGTGTCTTGAGATGCATTTGATGTAAAGAAAAATATTGTTTGGAGCCGAATGAGGCTGGTTGCTTTGGTGTAAGTTAGTGTTCACCCATGATTGTCACGCACTTTCATGTTTATGTATTGAAATTGTCTTTTCGGAGATTTCATGTAGTGGCTTTGTTGGCTTAAGCTTTTGAGATACTTTCTGCCAAACTAGGAGGTATGTGTTTACCCCAAAAATCACATTCATATGGAGAGTACTATGTGTAGTAGTGTTTGATTTTGCAATATGACTTGTTTTGTTTGGATGTCTCGTTGATTTTATTGATGTAGGACCATTTAAGATTAATGGTGTTCCTCTGTATGTATGCATCTGAAATGATTACATTTTCCCAAAAAAAATATGGATGGATTGATTTACTTATGAATGACAAAATGTCACTTGATCGTCATGTTGTTATAAAACATGATTTATGAATATGCTATGTTTCCCCAAAAATGTGGGTGGATACGATTATGAATCGATTTATGTATGACAAAATGTCATTGTGGAAGAATTCTGAATTATGAAAAATAAATGATATTGGTAAACCTGGATTTTTGAAAATATATATAAATCACTTGGACTTGTATCACTTAGAACTACCACATCTCTGTTGTTTATTATTTCCCCTCTCTTACTAGAGAAACTAAATGACCTACGGGTCGTCTTGCGGAGTTGGGGCACCCATTTCTTTCTAGAGAAACTAAAATAACCTTCGGGTTAGTCTTGCGGAAATGTGGTGAGTTTGTATGCCTAAAATAGGCTTTGATATTTATCCGTCAAAAATGTGACGTGAGTTTATGCGCATTGATAGCCCAAGAGTGGCTTTTGGTACTCATATAGTTAGGGGTATCCGCGATGCATGTTTGTATGTGATGTCCCCACTTGGGCATGGATGACGGAGTAGTCCTCCTTTATATGAGAGAGGCATACGGGCATGTATGTTCGGCACGGAGGTGGTGCGAATGTGGTATCGTCTAAGTGATTAATCCGTTAAAAAGATGAACCTAATTCAAATAAAAAGGAATAAATTATGTCGCATTGTTTCTAATCCTTTCTATGCAGGATGGCAAGTCCACTAATATTTCTGCAGGTTAGACTTGCCATAGTCGACTCCTATAGGGTAAGTAATGCATTTTTACTTAATTGAGATGATGATATGATTGCCTCGTTGAGGAACTAAATTCTTTGGATTGTGTTTTCTTGCATCACACCTTTGCCTCGTTGAGGAACTACCTATTGGTGTGATGGTTTGTTGTTTGTGTTTCGTTTGATGTTTATCACGTGCGATTTTACTATTTTTGGGATGAAGATTTCTCACACCAGCTTTATTGCTGACCCAAGTGAGCTTTTGCTTCTTGGGTACATTCCTTTGGGAATGTAGCCGATTAGCTTTTCAGGTTTAGGGACTTTTGAGCAGCGTTACGGGAGTTCCGCTAGTGGGGCTAGCGACGTCAGTTTTTCCCGGTTAGACTTTTGTATAAATTTTAGTTTGTTCCTATTTTCTAAATTATATTTTGTCATTGCTGCTAAATGTTTCTGTTGTTATTGAATTTCACGTCCCGAGTTTTGGGGAAACGGATAATCCTACGTGAATTTTAGGATTTTGTTTTTCTCGAAAATCGGGGCGTGACAGTTTGGTATCAGAGCATTTGGTTAGCCTAGGCTGGGGTAGAGTCTAGGTGATCCTCGGAATGTGGATATGGGTGTGTAGGAGTTTAGAAGTCTTAAGATGAAGTGACAAGGGCGAACCTTGAAGACTTTAGTTTTATTTTGTTTTCTTCGTGAATCTCATGATGAGGCTTCATTGACTTGTGTGTGCGCGAGTAATCTTATTTAAAATGTCAATATTTGCGTGAAATTATTTCGTATTATTTTTTTCGGGTTTTGATTTCCGTAGCGTTTACTTAATACTTTCCGTGAATCTCGGGACGAGATTCCTTTTGAGTTGTATATAATGTAACACCCCTACTTTTCAAATAACAATAAATAATTTATGTTTCAAAAATTCAATTGAAATTGTGTTTCAAAATCTTCTTTTGTTTGACAACTAGTATTTTTCGAAATTCATTTAACTTTCTTACCATCCGAATCTCGGGACGAGATTCCATTTAACGTGTGTATAATGTAACATCCCTAATTTTCATAAAGATAATTTATTTTATTTTTAATTAAATAAAATAGGGCTACATTTAATTGAATGTGAATTTCAAAATTAGGGTTTTATTTGGTGGCGTTTAAGGGCGAGTGTTCTCAGAAATTTTAGTGGGGGCGAATAGCCACCCAAACTATATAAACAAAAACCAATACATTTCTTTCTTTCTTCTCTTTTGCAAAACCCTCTTCTCTTTTTCTCCCTCTCTTCTTCACGATTTCTTCTTCGATGGCGGCGATGGGTAATGGCGGATGAAGCATGGACATTTAGGGTCCAAGGCGTGGGAAGAATGGAGGGAAAAGCAAGGTTAATGTTTGTACATCAGATAATACTTCTGATGAAGTGGAGAATGAACAATGGAACTGCTACTGATGCTTGTCACTGGGCCTTGATGATGTCAATGAGCTGCTGGAACTCATGAAGAAAACGTGGTCCACTCTAGGAATCAGCAAACTGATTCATAACATTTGCTTTACTTGGATATTCTTTCGACAGTATGTTGGAACGGGACAGACTGAACCAGACCTTTTATGTGCTTCTCTTGCTATGTTGGCTGAAGTAGCTAATGACGCCAGGAGAGCTGATCGAGAAGTTATCTACTTTAAGGTCTTATCATCAGCTTTGACTTCAATTCTCAAGTGGTCAGAGAAAAGATTGATCGATTATCATGAAAGCTTTAGTAAAGGGCCGCTGGGATTGATGGAGAACCTTTTGCCTTTAGCTTTATCGGCTGCAAGGATATTGGATGAAGATGTATCAAGTCCTATGGTGATACAAGAGAGAGATGCATCAGCTATTACCACAGAGGAATTGGCTGTTAAAGAGAAGGAAAACTTTAGTCCCATACTCAATAGATGGCACCCAATTGCAGGTGGAGTTGCTGCGATGACCCTCCATAGTTGCTACGGAACTGTTTTAAAACAGTACTTAAGTGGAGTCTCAACATTGACGACCGTGGTGATTACAGTCTTGCAAAAAGCAGGAAAGCTAGAGAAGCTTTTGGTCCAAATGGTAGTTGAAGACTCTGTTGAATGTGAAGATGGAGGAAAGGCTGTTGTTAGAGAGATGGTCCCTTATGAGGTTGATTCCATCATTTTCAGTCTCCTGAAGGCATGGATTGATGGGAGGCTTGTAAGGTGTTTGAGGAAATGCTTGAAAGAGAAGTTCAACCCACTGTGGTGACGTACAATAGCTTAATTGGTTGCTGGAGACTGTGCTACTAACTGGTGAGTTTTCTTCATTCTATTTTGTATGTGAATTTAAGAAGGTTGAGTTTGTTGATAACATTTGAAATTTGTGAGTATTTCAATTTGGGTTTTTCTTTTCCTTAATGTTGATTTACTACAATGGGTTTATTTCAAATTGATGGAAAGCATGTTATGATCTTAAGGATCTCTTTGATAGCAATGACTTGTTGAGTAACAATTTTCACTTGCTAAGCACTTGCTGAATTTTGTGTCAGGGATAGCCACTAAGATTTAGCTTCAAAACTCCTAACTATCTTACCTTGGAACTTCAATGTTTTCCAGTAGGCTTAGAAACACAGTTTGCTACCCTCACTGGTAGAGTTTCTAAACTGTCATTTGTTAGGCTGTCCAAGTCAATCGTGTGTCTATATGGATTGTAATGACAACAGTTAATAAGCCATAAACTGGTAGAGTTTCTAAACTGTCATTTGTTAGGCTGTCCAAGCGTTAGCTGATACATCATTGGTTTTGAGGACTAATTTTCTTAGTGTTGAATCATTGGTTTCCTGTGCTACGGTTTTGCATTTGTTCCATGCAACTCCAATTGCTATGTTGACTATCTTTACATCTTCTATTGTAGTTGTGGGAGATACCCATTGGTTGGTTATACATATATATTTTTTTAAGGTTCCTTTGATTTATTGTGTTGTTTTACCTACTTGGGAATATTGTTTCTGTTTACGTATGATCTTCACTGAGAACTTATCAGGTGTATTGAAATATTTCCTACTATAGGTGGGGTTATATTTCTTTCTCCTGGCAATGGAGCCCCTGGTGTGGTTGTTATCCTTGTCTCCTTTGTGGGCAATGTAGCAAAATTTTGGTGTTAATAGCATGATTAGGTGCTGCGTTATTTGTATCGTGCGTACTTGTTAGGATCTTTAGCCTTGTTATGAGTTTGATTTGGTCTTGCATTGATAAGTCTGATTTCATAAGAGATGTTGCCTTTCTCCTCCTTGGATTGGTTGCCAAACTTTTGGTGGTTGTAATTGGGAAGATTAATGTGTGGGGGAATAGTGGGATTCAATGCATTGTACATAATATATGTACTTGTTGTTTACATTACGCATATATTTTTTTGGAGTCCTCGTCATAAAAACTTAGAACTTGCATTTGGGTTTGAGAGACACCATTTTCAATAACAATAAATAATTTATGTTTCTAAAATTTAATTGAAAATTGTGCTTTAAAATCTTCTTTTGTTTGAAAACTCGTATTTTTTGAAATTCAGTCAACTTTCTTACCTTCCGAATCTCGGGACGAGATTCCATTTAACGTGTGTATAATGTAACACCCCTAAATTTCATAAAGATAATTTATTTTATTTTTAATTAAATAAAATAGGGTTACATTTAATTGAATGTGAATTTCGAAATTAGGGTTTTATTTGGTGAGTTAAAGGGCGGGTGCTCTCAAAATGTTAGTGGGGGCGAATAGCCACCCACAAGAAAACCCTATTTTCTTTCTCCTTCTTCTTTTCCCTTTTTCTCCTTCGTGTTTCTCTCCTAAACAGACTTCTCTGCCTCCCTCTATCTCGATCTCTCTTCTTCCCTCTCGTTTGCACTGCGAAGCCGAAGCCGAAGCAGAAGTGAGAAAAGATGGGTGGTGGTGGTGGTTCTGGTTCATTGTTGTCCGTGTTGTTGTTGTTAGGCGAATTTAATTAGCAGAGAAGAGAAAAGGGTGTTGAGAAGATTTGGTCTTAGATATGGAGGATCAGGGGATCAGCGAGAGAGACGGACTGCGATCAGGAGAAGAGATGAGATTCGAAAGGAGGATATTTTCATATAGCCAAATGGGTGATTATTCGATTCATTTGGAGGAGTTTTGATTGATGAGAAATTAGTGTTTGAGGAGGCCAAGATCAGTGAGCATATTTGGGGTATTCGAGCAATTATACACAAACAGAAACTTGGAGATCGTCACTTGAAAGGAGTGCTGCTCTCATTACAGCAGATCTGATGAGTATGAGTGTTCATCTATCTTTGTTGAACCCTTAAAGTGGGTCTGACAATTGGACGGTTTGCATCTACGACGCAGACCCCTTTGTGCATTTGAAAACTGTCAAGGTGCACAAGAAGGGGGTGAATGATTTGAGCATCCATAGTTCGGGGAAATTGGCTTTGAGTGTTGGGAGGGATTCGTGTTTGGCTATGTTGAATTTTGGTGAGTTTTCTTCATTCTTTCTCTTTTACTGTGAGTTTCTTCATTTCTTTCTCTTCTACTTTGAGTCCTTCTTTTCTATCAGTTTGCCTATGTTGTGTTACTTGTTTCTTGTTCTACTTGTTGTCTTTTGATGAGTAGAGTATATATTAAATAGTACCCTTTTTAGATAATCTGTTGGATTGTTTGATTTGTTGATTGGGTGGCTGGTTCATGTTGTTCTTGAAAATAGAATATTCCCAATTTACAAAATAGAATGGGTTTTACATGTGATAATGGGTTTGCTTTCTTTGTGCATTTTGTTCGTGTTTCTTTGCAATGTTTGTGTTTGAATTCTGTGATGAGTATTTATGGTTTTGGAATGTGCAACATCAAATAGAGTGTTTGTATTAGAGATGGGTTACGAAGGGTTGCCCTTGACATGAGTCAATACTGGATGAATCTATCGATGATCATAAATTTGTTGTAAGTCATTGGATAAACTTTGGCAAATAGTCACAATGCAGTGTTCTTGCGTAATCAAGGACCTGTCACTCTTTTGTAAGTTTTGTTTGTGAACAAGTAATTTAGTACACGAATAGGAGTGGGACAGAGAGGAGGATTACACGTTGTTTTTGAAGCTAAAACTCTATTTTACTATTGTTATTAATTTATGATCAATATTATAGTGTAGTTCATTGTCATCATGTCACAAGGTCATGGTAAGTGGTTAGATCTTCTAATGGCTACTACTAAAGTGTGGCTGGTTTTCCATTGTACAATTACTTTTTAGTAGGACTTGATTATGATGTGAGACAATCTCCCACATTTTGTCGAGCATTTGGGTATATTGAATGTCGTATTTCTTATTAAGGCACTGTAAGCTAAGTTAGCTCACACAGAAATCAGTGTTTAAGAAAGGCTATTAGATATGGATTTGTTTGGCTTGGTTAAACTACAGTTAGTAGCTCATAACTATGTTTTTCATACTCTAAGTTAATAGTGATGCTTGATATGTGAATGGTTGATGAATATTAATGCATTGTGATAAATTTGGAGATTGGTATTATCATGCATGTTGACTCGTTTATGCATTATGAAGAATTTGGTTATTTGAATCAATGAATGACTTGATTGCCATGTTGTTATAAAACATGATTAATGAACATGCTATATTTTCCCCAAAAATGTGGGTGGATAGATTGTGAATCAATTTACGAATGACAAAATGTCATTGTGGAGAAATTTGGAATTATAAAAAAAATAAATGATATTGGTAAGCCTTGATTTCTGAACATATAAACCACTTGGGCTTGTATCACTTAGAACTACCACATCTCTGTTGTTTATTATTTCCCCTCTCTTACTAGAGAAACTAAATGACCTACGGGTCGTCTTGCGGAGTTGGGGCACCCATTTCTTACTAGAGAAACTAAAATAACCTTCGGGTTAGTCTTGCGGAAATGTGGTGAGTTTGTATGCCTAAAATAGGCTTTGATATTTATCCGTCAAAAATGTGACGTGAGTTATGCGCATTGATAGCCCAAGGGTGGCTTTTGGTACTCATATAGTTAGGGGTATCCGCGATGCATGCCTGTATGTGATGTCCCCACTTAGGCATGGATGACGGAGTAGTCCTCCTTTATATGAGAGAGGCATACGGGCATGTATGTTCGGCACGGAGGTGGTGCGAATGTGGTATCGTCTAAGTGATCAATCCGTTAAAAAGATGAACCTAATTCAAATAAAAAGAATAAATGACGTTGCATTGTTTTTAATGCTTTTTATGCAGGATGGCAAGTCCACTAATATTTCTGCAGGTCCGACTTGCCATAGTCAACTCCTATAGGGTAAGTACAGGTAAATGCATATTTATATATTAGGATGATGAAATGATTGCCTCGTTGAGGAACTAAATACTTTGGACTGTGTTTTCTTGCATCACACCTTTGCCTCGTTGAGGAACTACCTATTGGTGTGATGGTGTGTTGTTGTGTTTCGCTTGATGTTTATCATGTACGATTTTATTGATTTTTGGAATGAAGATTTCTCACACCAGCTTTATTGCTGACCCAAGTGAGCTTTTGCTTCTTGGGTACATTCCTTTGGGAATGTAGCCGATTAGCTTTTCAGGTTTAGAGACTTTTGAGCAGCGTTACGGGAGTTCCACTAGTGGGGCTAGCGACGTCAGTTTTTCCTGGTTAGACTTTTGTATTAATTTTAGTTTATTCCTATTTTCTAAAATATATTTTGTCTTTGCTGCTAAATGTCTCTGTCATTATTGAATTTCACGTCCCGAGTTTTGGGGGAAACGGATAATCCTACGTGGATTTTAGGATTTCGTTTTTCTCAAAAATCGGGGCGTGACAGTTTGGTATCAGAGCCTGACCCAGCCGGAAGTGTGCCACGTGAAGGTGAGCCCTCGGGCAACGTGGACGTTGTGCCTGTGTGGCCAACGAGGACGTTGGGCCTTAAGGGGGGTGGACTGTGAGACCCTTGTGTGGGCGGACCTGAGGGGGAGGGTGAGGGTGAGGGTTGGAGCCCAATAGGCCCAACAGGCCCGTGGATCCCAAGAGAGGTTGGGCTAGCTACCAAGGGGGATCATAGTCCCACATCGCCTGGGTGCGGGATGGTGATGTGCTATATATGTGCGATGTTGGATCCCCATAGTAAAAGGCCTTTTAAAGCCGTGCGGGCCGGTTGGGCCCAAAGCGGACAATATCTTACTATGCGGATCGGGTCGTTACAGAATTGTATCAGATTTTCGAGAAAAACGAAAATCCCAAATATCCACGTAGGATTATCCGTTTTCCCAAAAGTCGGGTGATTACGCCCAAACAATACACGCGGTCAATTGCAGTAAAGAATGGGGTGTCGATCCCACGAGGAAAAACGATCTACAAAACAAGGTTAAGGAAAACAAACTATGCGAAACTAAAGTTAAGAAATTCTAACAAATTTAAAATACGAAATTGAATTTAATTTAATGAAAATTAAGTTTGGAAAAAAATCACAAGGTTCCAAGAATCCCTCCTAGACTTCACACGCCAACTAGTATTGATTCGCTATGATAACTCAACTACGTGTTTTACATCCCAAACGACGTAATCGGAAAAATAATCTTTTAATCATTAATATACCCTAATGTAAATGAATTTAAGATTTCACTTCTTCTAAGAAAACACAGAGGTTTGTCATATGTGATATCTTAAAGTTACGATATATCCGGAGACAATACCGTAATAAATGACGATCACATATAACTAACCTACCGGAATCAATTAATCCTTAAACATTCCACACATAAGAAAAGCATGACTAAGCTTATATGGAGAAGAAAAGATAATCACCGGAGTAATAAAAATCTACGAAGAAATCTATGAAATCTCTGTCACTAAAATAACATAAATTTCTATATTAAATAAAAGTGAGAATCATTAATCATCATTATTCATCGTGAACACTTAAAGCGAATCAATTACTAATTTAGTGCGTTACATCTAGGAGTTCACCTCTTCACCTTGCGTGGGATTTAGTGACTCATGGTGGTGGTGGTCACAGCATCAATCGAGGAGGAATCCATCACTTCCTGTCCGCGCACGAATCCCGAGAAGAACAGCTAAATTTACAATGTGGTGGCTCTTACAGATTCTCGGGGTGTCAATAGCCTCAACTGTTTTTCAGAAATGAAAAACAGTTTCTCCCGCGCGATTTCGCGCTGCTGCTTCCTTCGTCTTCTCCAGCGAGATGCGACCAGCTCCGCCGCTGTTCTCCGCTCCTCGCGAGCTTCCTCACCTCTGGTTGGGTTCCTGTACCTGCAAGAAGACAGAGAGAGGTTGAGGAAGCAGTGAAATCAACTCAAACGCAAAGGAGGACGAGGAACAGGGACTCCCTGTTGCGGGGTGGTGGCGACTCTGTCGCGGATGTTGTGTGCCGGCTGACGCGCCGCTGGCGGCGGTGGTCGTGAGAGGGCGATGCAGGAAGGAGCTCGAGATGAAGAGAAGGAACAGTGGCGGCAGCGAGGGGGAGAGAAACAGGGAGGTGCTCCCTGTTTCGCGGCAGTGCCGTGCGCGCAGTGGTGGCGATGGTGCTCGGGTGATGGTTGCTGTGGGAGAGAGAGAAGGAGATGGTGGTGGCGGCTGTGTTATGGACAGGGATGACGGTGGCGAGGACGGTGATGAGGTCGACGTTTGTACCGTGAACAGGGTGGTTAGTGACGGTGGCGAGGACGGTGGCGAGATGGTGGTTGGTTAGTGGCGAGAGACACAGGGGTCTATGTCTCTGCCCGGATGGAGGTAGTGATGGCGGCAGGAAAGAAAAGAGATTGGAAAAGAGAGGAGTGGAGGAGAAGGCAACAGAGAAACCTAAATAGGGTTTCCCTATTTCCTTGTTAGGCTGGGTTTAGGATTATAGCTTTCTGGGCTTGGGCTTGAGCTTGGGTTTGAGCTCGGTTAAAGTAAGCTGGGTTAGGCTTAGATGTGTGAACCACTCTTTTGTACCACCGCTAGAATCGACGAATCAATCATTTTCTCAAATTTGTCGCCTTAATGCACTTTTATCGTTCACACGCGCAGATTCCTACAAAAACATAAAAATTGAAATAATTAGAATAAAATATATTAATTGAAGCACTAACATATATAAATTAAGGGTTATAATTTGTAATAATTACATGTATATCAAATACCCCCAAACCTATATTTTGCTAGTCCTCGAGCAAAACAAAATAAAGAATAAAATCCTAACTCACTTTCGTAGGAATCACGGTTGCACTTACCTTAACGTGCAACAAGGCTTTAAACCTCTAGATTACCTCTAGAGGACGAGTTATAGTCTCGTGAGGGTTTCCAGAAATGCTACCCCCAAACATTACTGACTCAATAAAACAAAATCTATTTTCTAAAAACATAATGCAAAAGTGTGAGCATTCTTCTTTATTTTCTTTAGAGTAATTTTCTAATTGCTTAGCATTCGAGAAAAACAACAAACTAAAACTGTCACAAAGGTATATCAATAGAGTACAATAATTTAATAGTATCTAAAGGTTAAGTGAATTTCATAATCATTCTCAACTCGAAGTGTGTGTGTGAGGAGCCTTATCAACATAACTCTTCATCTCATAGTAAAGATGTGACAAGAAAACCTTTAGAAAAGACGTTTCGACTACAATTCTCTCATGTCGCTCAAAAATGAAACGCTCAGAGATTGGGCACTCAGTTTATATGTGAGGAAAAGAATATATTATGGAAAATGCAAACGTCTCACATATGATTATCATGAAAAACGGAATTTTCAAAGAGTGAAATGAATATGATCTCATGGACCGGAATATTGATTACTTTTGAAAATGTTGAATCAAACACCATAGTTCTTGCCTATTCAATCTCCACATCTATTAAGCTAACTTTCACTTAAGATCAATCAGGTCTTTACTAGGTTGTATTGGGGCTTGGATTATGGCAAACAATAATGGACAAAAGGATACAAAGATTTTCTGAGAATGGATACACCCTTGAACAAAACACATAGGGCATTGAAGAACAAATCAATGTTGTACACCATTATTTTCTTCTTCAATCGCAATTTTTTTTTTTTTTTTTTTTTTAAACATGCTTTTCCCCATTGATACAATCCAACACTTTTACTTAGAGGGTGCATGAAATATCCCTTTTTTTTTTTTTTTTTAATTTCTATTTCCCCATTCCATAAATATATCTCACCGTATCCATTCTTAGAAAATTGGGTAAGGATAAAATAATAAAGGTATTACTCCTTGGTTGGAGTAGGTATTGGGAATGGGGATAACAAAGAAAAGGCTATCTAAAGGCTCAAAGGGCTGCAAATGGATATTTATTATTGGGTAGGCTAAAAGGCTAAAAATGGTTTAAAAAAAGAAATGCCTGTATCACTTCATAAGTTTTAGTTAGTACTAGGACATCTCAACTAAATAAAGCAAGAAGTTCTAGTGGAAAGATTCAATTTTTATGTCATTCTTAAAGCAATCAATAAGAAAATCAAGAATAATGAGATCATCAACGAAATAATGCGGACTCAAGAAAAATCAGAGTGTAATTAATAACCCTCAAGAAATAAAGAATGACTCAAAACTCACAAGGGTTAAGTCTCCACTATTATTCTAAGATTTTCTAGTTCAATACCTCACTAATCAACTTCAAATCATGTTGACTTGGCTTATAGTGCATGAATAGTCGAGTTGAAAAGTCTCACGAAATACATCTAACATAAGGATAATATCAAATATCATGTTTTCCACTAATATAACTATGTGACACATGCTAGTATGTGTTTTCTCAAAATTAAAGGCAACAAAATCATTCTCTAAAATTGAAGAGAACTCAAAACCTCTTTTTTTTTTCTTTTTTTTTTTTATTATTATTTTATTCACCAAGAGTTCGGATTTCAAATGCATTTTCAAGAAGATTTTACACAATTACCATAATCATCTAAGTATTCAATGGAGATTGAGTAGAACACAAAAATGACTCGGTTTAATTGTAAAATACCTTTTAAACTCAAAGATTTTTGAAAATTGCATAAAAAATCTAATAAACCACACCCCCAAACCTAAACCAAACATTGTCCTCAATGTATAAAATAATAATCATGACAAAGTAAGGCAAAAGAAAAGAGGAGGGTTAGAGTGATATTACCATGGTGAAGCTTTACCAATTTCAATGAAATCTTCCACCAATGAACGCTCAGAAACATAAGAATCATGGAGTTTTCATTAGAAATCGATAAAATGCATACTCGACATTAACAAAGAAAACAAAAAAAAAGGCAAGTTGTAATTCAAAAATGTTATGGAGCTAACGAGTATGAGTGAAACACAACTAAATAGGGTACTCGAAAATCAATCCAAACTAACAGCAAAGACACACAACTAAGGCTAGGCTGCCTCCTAGGAGCGCTTGGTTTAACGTCTTCAGCCCGACATATATTCTCCCTCATGAAAGATATACCATGAAGTGACGAGGAAGAACATAGGAAACATTCACTTTCAAACCTAGTCTATGATATAAATGAGTAAAAAAGGTTAAGGAATCGTATACCAACAACCTGAAAAGTTGAGGATCAGTCCACTCAAAAATAGCAACTACCTGATGTTTCCTCTTGATAGTGCATAGATCCTTGATGACCCTCGCATAAGTTGGTACCTGTTTAATCACATGCAGCAAAGGTAAGTTAATTTTAACCTGTTTCAAGTGTTCTAGAATCTCACCATGCATTTCTGATTTCTTTCCAGAAGGTCGTAGTGCTTGAGGAAAAAGAACTGAAACTGGAATGTTCTTATTGGGCTCATCCTCAGGGATGCTCTCCTTTGCACTTGGGGAGGTGCTTATAGTTGTGAACGAGCTTGATCCATCTAAAATCTTATCACTCTGAGTAGTGATGGCATTAATCTCTATGACATTCTGAGAGTCTGAAGTAGAGGTTTGTGCCATAAGTTGGCCCTTCGGATTTGCTTGAGGCTGTGACTGAAATTGGTCCTGAGCTTGTATTGTTAATGAACTTGCCAGCCTTGTTATTTGGCTTCTGATCTCCTTGTTCTCCTCTGCCAACTGTGTCAATGCAACCTCAATTTTGTGATTAGTTTTACCTTGTGCCTCTATAAATGCATGCAAAGTGTCTGATAAGGAACTTTTATTAGATTGCGCATTGTACGGAGGTGCAGGGTATGACTTAGGTGGTTGTGCCTGTGGGTGTGTAGGTTGGTCGGCCTCAGACCTCCAGCTAAAGTTAGGGTGATCTCTCCAGCCAGAATTGTAAGTGTTAGAGAATGGTGAGTAAGGCTTCTTGTACATCCCTAAGGCGTTACATTGTTCCTCATAAACCCCTCTCATCTCAGTCAAGGTCGGGCAATCCTGTGCTAAGTGTTCAACTCCCCCGCATATAAAACAGGCGTACTGTAGCTCAACTCTGGCAACAGTATGTGCGGGCTTACCATCCTTGGTCTTAAGTGCTTCTAACTCCCTAGTTACTCTATCAAGTTGGGCTCTAAGGCTATCATCTTCCCTAAGTTGGTAAACTCCAGCTGGGCGTGTTCTATCTGTGCTCTCAGTAGCATTTGGACCAGTCCAAGTGTGGGCCTTTTCAGCTAAGTCATTCAGGTACTCAATGGCCTCATCAGGGTCTTTTTGCAAAAACTCTTCATTACACATCATCTCAACGAACTGACGTTCTCTACTGGTGAGCCCCTCATAAAAATAAATGACTAAGCGCCAACTCTCATACCCATGGTGTGGGCATGTATTCAAGAGATCCTTGAACCTTTCCCATGCTTGATATAATGTCTCGCTATTCTTTTTGGGTGAAGGTACAAATCTGTCTCTTTAGACCGTTGGTTTTGTGGTGAGGAAAGTATTTATTAAAAAATGTTTGGGTCATCTCCTCCCACGAACCTAAGTGGTCTCTATTCCAACTCACACCCCTAATGTTTTTTTTTTTTTTTTTTTTTTATAAATTTTTTTTTTTTTTTATAATTTTTTTTTTTTTGAAAGTTTTTAATTTTTTTTTTTTTTTTTTTTAGAAATAAAATAAAATTAAAAATTAAAATGGATCTAAAACCTAAAAATAGAATAAAATAAAATAAAATGAAAAATGAGCAAGAAAGATAATACCCGAAACCTTCTTTGTAGGATGACGCTTGTTCCCCGGCAACGGCGCCAAAATTTGATTACGCCCAAACAATACACGCGGTCAATTGCAGTAAAGAATGGGGTGTCGATCCCACGAGGAAAAACGATCTACAAAACAAGGTTAAGGAAAACAAACTATGCGAAACTAAAGTTAAGAAATTCTAACAAATTTAAAATACGAAATTGAATTTAATTTAATGAAAATTAAGTTTGGAAAAAAATCACAAGGTTCCAAGAATCCCTCCTAGACTTCACACGCCAACTAGTATTGATTCGCTATGATAACTCAACTACGTGTTTTACATCCCAAACGACGTAATCGGAAAAATAATCTTTTAATCATTAATATACCCTAATGTAAATGAATTTAAGATTTCACTTCTTCTAAGAAAACACAGAGGTTTGTCATATGTGATATCTTAAAGTTACGATATATCCGGAGACAATACCGTAATAAATGACGATCACATATAACTAACCTACCGGAATCAATTAATCCTTAAACATTCCACACATAAGAAAAGCATGACTAAGCTTATATGGAGAAGAAAAGATAATCACCGGAGTAATAAAAATCTACGAAGAAATCTATGAAATCTCTGTCACTAAAATAACATAAATTTCTATATTAAATAAAAGTGAGAATCATTAATCATCATTATTCATCGTGAACACTTAAAGCGAATCAATTACTAATTTAGTGCGTTACATCTAGGAGTTCACCTCTTCACCTTGCGTGGGATTTAGTGACTCATGGTGGTGGTGGTCACAGCATCAATCGAGGAGGAATCCATCACTTCCTGTCCGCGCACGAATCCCGAGAAGAACAGCTAAATTTACAATGTGGTGGCTCTTACAGATTCTCGGGGTGTCAATAGCCTCAACTGTTTTTCAGAAATGAAAAACAGTTTCTCCCGCGCGATTTCGCGCTGCTGCTTCCTTCGTCTTCTCCAGCGAGACGCGACCAGCTCCGCCGCTGTTCTCCGCTCCTCGCGAGCTTCCTCACCTCTGGTTGGGTTCCTGTACCTGCAAGAAGACAGAGAGAGGTTGAGGAAGCAGTGAAATCAACTCAAACGCAAAGGAGGACGAGGAACAGGGACTCCCTGTTGCGGGGTGGTGGCGACTCTGTCGCGGATGTTGTGTGCCGGCTGACGCGCCGCTGGCGGCGGTGGTCGTGAGAGGGCGATGCAGGAAGGAGCTCGAGATGAAGAGAAGGAACAGTGGCGGCAGCGAGGGGGAGAGAAACAGGGAGGTGCTCCCTGTTTCGCGGCAGTGCCGTGCGCGCAGTGGTGGCGATGGTGCTCGGGTGATGGTTGCTGTGGGAGAGAGAGAAGGAGATGGTGGTGGCGGCTGTGTTATGGACAGGGATGACGGTGGCGAGGACGGTGATGAGGTCGACGTTTGTACCGTGAACAGGGTGGTTAGTGACGGTGGCGAGGACGGTGGCGAGATGGTGGTTGGTTAGTGGCGAGAGACACAGGGGTCTATGTCTCTGCCCGGATGGAGGTAGTGATGGCGGCAGGAAAGAAAAGAGATTGGAAAAGAGAGGAGTGGAGGAGAAGGCAACAGAGAAACCTAAATAGGGTTTCCCTATTTCCTTGTTAGGCTGGGTTTAGGATTATAGCTTTCTGGGCTTGGGCTTGAGCTTGGGTTTGAGCTCGGTTAAAGTAAGCTGGGTTAGGCTTAGATGTGTGAACCACTCTTTTGTACCACCGCTAGAATCGACGAATCAATCATTTTCTCAAATTTGTCGCCTTAATGCACTTTTATCGTTCACACGCGCAGATTCCTACAAAAACATAAAAATTGAAATAATTAGAATAAAATATATTAATTGAAGCACTAACATATATAAATTAAGGGTTATAATTTGTAATAATTACATGTATATCATCGGGACATGAATTTTCATTCACGAAAATAACAGTTGACATCCACGAGAAATAATAAATTTTGCACAATTTACCAAATAGAGGGAAAAACACAACTGATCTAAAAGTCCATCAAAGGAAGAAAATTTTTAAAACTCGTAGAGCCAACGCTAACAAGTTCAACACTTTACGAAAGTATCCCTCAACAAAATAATGAATAACTCCGAATTCAAATTATAAGAATTAAACTAACACCTACAAATAGAAAGATCTAATCTTTCGAACACGCGCAACTCCCAACAATGCTCGTCACGTATGGTACGAAATGCTCTAAGCCCGCCCGAGATTACTGTATCCTGAAAATGAGCTAGTCGGCTACATTCCCGAAGGAATGTACCCAAGAAGCCAAAGCTCACTTGGGTCAGCAATAAAGCCGGTGTGAAATCTCTTTGTGCCAAAAATCAATAAAATCGCACGTGATATACATCAAGTTAAACACAAACAACCAACCATCACACCAATAGGTAGTTCCTCAACGAGGCAAAGGTGTGATGCAAGAAAACACAGCTCCAAGAATTTAGTTCCTCAACGAGGCAATCATATCATCATCCTAATATGTAAATATGCATTTACCTGTACTTACCCTATAGGAGTTGACTATGGCAAGTCTAACCTGCAGAAATATTAGTGGACTTGCCATCCTGCATAAAAATGATTAGAAACAATGCAACGTCATTGATTCTTTTTATTTGAATTATGTTCATCTTTTTAACGGATTGATCACTTAGACGATACCACATTCGCACCACCTCTGTGCCGAACATACATGCCCGTATGCCTCTCTCATATAAAGGAGGACTACTCCGTCATCCATGCCTAAGTGGGGACATCACATACAGGCATGCATCGCGGATACCCCTAACTATATGAGTACCAAAAGCCACCCTTGGGCTATCAATGCGCATAAACTCACGTCACATTTTTGACGGATAAATATCAAAGCCTATTTTAGGCATACAAACTCACCACATTTCCGCAAGACTAACCCGAAGGTTATTTTAGTTTCTCTAGTAAGAAATGGGTGCCCCAACTCCGCAAGACGACCCACTGGTCATTTAGTTTCTCTAGTAGGAGAGGGAAAAATAATAAACAACAGAGATGTGGTAGTTCTAAGTGATACAAGCCCAAGTGTTTTATATTTTCAGAAATTCAGGTGTACCAATATCATTTATTTTCCAAAATTCCGAATTCTTCCACAATGACATTTTGTCATACATAAATGGATTCACCATCTACCCACCCACATTTTTGGGGAAAACATAACATATACATCAATTATGCTTTATACCAACATGGCAATCACGTGACATTCTTATATATAAATACTAAGTGTCAGGTTCATCATAAATCAGCTTATTCTTAAAAGAAAAATAAAGCTTAATCTTATACACAGTTCTATACTTCTGATAAAGCTTTCATTGTATAAATCAAGTAATCACAAAGTTCATTCACTGTTTACACTGTTTTTCATAATATAGTGTCACACCCTTAGATAGGTATACAAGTGAGAAGCATAACTGTTGAGATTTTTTTCTTTATATTCGAATATCAAACTGACGATATCCTGACATATTATATCAATAGATGAATAGGGGGAGGGTACATAAAAGGCCGAAAAGAAAACAAAAAGTATACAAATAATAGGAGGAAAGGATTGCTCTCTCATGATGACAAAAAAAAAAAAGTGTAACAGAAACTCTGTTTCTTTTTCACTTTCTGACATAGCTTTCAAATCTTATTTTGAAAATAAAAATCAATATAACACTACATGTAGAAAACTCACTTTTAACAAATCGATCTCATCTATCTCACTTATCCCATCATTAATAAAATTTCAAACTTACCAATCCCATCACCTTTTACATCATTATCACACTTAAAAATCCCTCTTTTCCATCATTCAAAACCATCACACAAGAAAACCCATCATCTCCAACACATACATGCTTAATGACATTATGAGCACAAAAGAAAGCAAAAAAAAACGAGGAAAGAAAAATTCGAGAAACTCACAGTCCTGGTGTCACGTCAGTTACAGATCCCATCAACTTTAGGCAATTAAAATCAAAAAGACAAAAGTGAAATCTAACAGTAAAGATTTAGGGACGAAGAGACTCACCTCTTTTTTTTTTTTTGCTTTTGTTTTTCTCCAACTTCCTTCCTCCCTCTTTTCTTCTCCTCCCTCTCTCTCTCTTTTTTTTTTTTTTTACGGCGAGAGAACACATAAAACAATTTAACCCTATTTATTCCTACCAATTAGGGCTTTGCTCGAGGTTAAGGACACCCCACTTTCTACTTGATGCCACCGCATATTAAATAAAATTAAAATTAAATAAATAAATAATTAATTAATTAAAAAGTATTATATATTAAATTAGGGTCGTTACATTATACACACCTTAAAAGGAATCTCGTCCCGAGATTCACTGGATGAAGAGCTCCGGATGCAACTGTTTCACTCTGTCCTCTAGCTCCCAAGTTACATCATTCTCTTTTTCACTCCATTGGACTTTCACCAGATTCACTATCCTTCTACGGAGCTGTTTCACATCACGATCCACAATCTTGATTGGTCGTACTACTTGGGTGAAGTCGTCATTAATCTCAATTTCTGTGGGTTGGACGATGTCAGCAGGATCCTTCACACACTTCCTCAGCATGGAGATGTGAAACACATCATGAACAGCTGATATGCTCGGGGGCAGAGCGAGTCTATAGGCCAAACTCCCTACCCGAGCAATGATCTCAAATGGTCCCACAAATTTAGGACTTAACTTCCCTTTCTTACCGAACCTCAATACACCGCGCATAGGTGAAACCTTAAGAAAAACAAGGTCCCCAACCTGAAATTCTATCGCCTTACGCTTCCGATCGGCATAACTCTTCTGTCGGCTTTGAGCAGTTTTGATCCGCTCTCTAATAATCTGCACCTTCTCCGATGTCTCCCTAACCATCTCTGGCCCCAACAAGACCGTGTCGCCTACCTCCGCCCAGCAGGATGGTGATCGACAAGGCCTCCCATATAAAGCCTCAAACGGGGCCATGCCAATACTAGAATGGTAACTGTTGTTATAAGAAAACTCTATGATGGGTAAATAATCCTCCCAACTACCTCCAAAATCGAGCACACATGCCCGAAGCATATCCTCTAAAATCTGATTCACCCGCTCCGTCTGACCATCAGTCTGAGGATGATAAGCTGTACTCAAATCTAGTCTAGTCCCCATGACTTGTGGGAAACCAGTGTCCATTGTGTCTGAACGTGGTAAATCATGACGATCAAGTGACATTTTGTCATTCATAAGTAAATCAATCCATCCATATTTTTTTTGGGAAAATGTAATCATTTCAGATGCATACATACAGAGGAACACCATTAATCTTAAATGGTCCTACATCAATAAAATCAACAAGACATCCAAACAAAACAAGTCATATTGTAAAATCAAACACTACTACACATAGTACTCTCCATATGAATGTGATTTTAGGGGTAAACACATACCTCCTAGTTTGGCAGAAAGTATCTCAAAAGCTTAAGCCAACAAAGCCACTACATGAAATCTCCGAAAAGACAATTTCAATACATAAACATGAAAGTGCGTGACAATCATGGGTGAACACTAACTTACACCAAAGCAACCAGCCTCATTCGGCTCCAAACAATATTTTTCTTTACATCAAATGCATCTCAAGACACCCCAAGGCAGACCCTAAACAACTATGTTCCCATCCCAAAACAGTCAAACAAATAACCTTACCAACAACACCAAAATGAACAAGCTGTCCTAACCGGATAGCTTGACCAATCATCACTCAAATGTACATAACTCTCACGTTAGAACCCCAAATTTCATACCGTTTGGGGCAATGAAAAGTAGACACCAAGAGGTTTCTAACCGTATAAGGCATACCCCATGATTATTTATATAACAATACAGATTTTACAAACAAAGCAGCCCATCTGTCAGCTTTCAGCTGATTTACCTATTGTCGCTAAAATGAGTATATCTTCCTATACAAAACTCAAATTATGATACCGTAAGATCCTCTAAAAACTAAACTCAAACATAAAACTTTTGGTATATAGCATGATACTGTACTTACTCAAAATCGCAATCAAAACCCTTGTAGAAACCTACCCAAAATCAGTCCACTACAAGATGCCTGCTTAATGGCGGGGCGTGACACATATAAGCCCAACAAACTTGATAATTTAAAACCCCCATCTAGCAATTTCGACCCCTTTCAAAGGGTTTATAGAACTTTCAATTTGATTAAGTGAAGCATCATTAATGCCAACACCCAATTGAACATTATAATAACTATCTTGGTTCAATCCTTAACCCACAAACACAAAACCCAAAAGCTTATTCAATTGGAACAAAAATGGTGTCTCTCAAACCCAAATGCAAGTTCTAAGTTTTTATGACGAGGACTCCAAAAAAATATATGCGTAATGTAAACAACAAGTACATATATTATGTACAATGCATTGAATCCCACTATTCCCCCACACATTAATCTTCCCAATTACAACCACCAAAAGTTTGGCAACCAATCCAAGGAGGAGAAAGGCAACATCTCTTATGAAATCAGACTTATCAATGCAAGACCAAATCAAACTCATAACAAGGCTAAAGATCCTAACAAGTACGCACGATACAAATAACGCAGCACCTAATCATGCTATTAACACCAAAATTTTGCTACATTGCCCACAAAGGAGACAAGGATAACAACCACACCAGGGGCTCCATTGCCAGGAGAAAGAAATATAACCCCACCTATAGTAGGAAATATTTCAATACACCTGATAAGTTCTCAGTGAAGATCATACGTAAACAGAAACAATATTCCCAAGTAGGTAAAACAACACAATAAATCAAAGGAACCTTAAAAAAATATATATGTATAACCAACCAATGGGTATCTCCCACAACTACAATAGAAGATGTAAAGATAGTCAACATAGCAATTGGAGTTGCATGGAACAAATGCAAAACCGTAGCACAGGAAACCAATGATTCAACACTAAGAAAATTAGTCCTCAAAACCAATGATGTATCAGCTAACGCTTGGACAGCCTAACAAATGACAGTTTAGAAACTCTACCAGTTTATGGCTTATTAATTGTTGTCATTACAATCCATATAGACACACGATTGACTTGGACAGCCTAACAAATGACAGTTTAGAAACTCTACCAGTGAGGGTAGCAAACTGTGTTTCTAAGCCTACTGGAAAACATTGAAGTTCCAAGGTAAGATAGTTAGGAGTTTTGAAGCTAAATCTTAGTGGCTATCCCTGACACAAAATTCAGCAAGTGCTTAGCAAGTGAAAATTGTTACTCAACAAGTCATTGCTATCAAAGAGATCCTTAAGATCATAACATGCTTTCCATCAATTTGAAATAAACCCATTGTAGTAAATCAACATTAAGGAAAAGAAAAACCCAAATCGAAATACTCACAAATTTCAAATGTTATCAACAAACTCAACCTTCTTAAATTCACATACAAAATAGAATGAAGAAAACTCACCAGTTAGTAGCACAGTCTCCAGCAACCAATTAAGCTATTGTACGTCACCACAGTGGGTTGAACTTCTCTTTCAAGCATTTCCTCAAACACCTTACAAGCCTCCCATCAATCCATGCCTTCAGGAGACTGAAAATGATGGAATCAACCTCATAAGGGACCATCTCTCTAACAACAGCCTTTCCTCCATCTTCACATTCAACAGAGTCTTCAACTACCATTTGGACCAAAAGCTTCTCTAGCTTTCCTGCTTTTTGCAAGACTGTAATCACCACGGTCGTCAATGTTGAGACTCCACTTAAGTACTGTTTTAAAACAGTTCCGTAGCAACTATGGAGGGTCATCGCAGCAACTCCACCTGCAATTGGGTGCCATCTATTGAGTATGGGACTAAAGTTTTCCTTCTCTTTAACAGCCAATTCCTCTGTGGTAATAGCTGATGCATCTCTCTCTTGTATCACCATAGGACTTGATACATCTTCATCCAATATCCTTGCAGGCGATAAAGCTAAAGGCAAAAGGTTCTCCATCAATCCCAGCGGCCCTTTACTAAAGCTTTCATGATAATCGATCAATCTTTTCTCTGACCACTTGAGAATTGAAGTCAAAGCTGATGATAAGACCTTAAAGTAGATAACTTCTCGATCAGCTCTCCTGGCGTCATTAGCTACTTCAGCCAACATAGCAAGAGAAGCACATAAAAGGTCTGGTTCAGTCTGTCCCGTTCCAACATACTGTCGAAAGAATATCCAAGTAAAGCAAATGTTATGAATCAGTTTGCTGATTCCTAGAGTGGACCACGTTTTCTTCATGAGTTCCAGCAGCTCATTGACATCATCAAGGCCCAGTGACAAGCATCAGTAGCAGTTCCATTGTTCATTCTCCACTTCATCAGAAGTATTATCTGATGTACAAACATTAACCTTGCTTTTCCCTCCATTCTTCCCACGCCTTGGACCCCAAATGTCCATGCTTCATCCGCCATTACCCATCGCCGCCATCGAAGAAGAAATCGTGAAGAAGAGAGGGAGAAAAAGAGAAGAGGGTTTTGCAAAAGAGAAGAAAGAAAGAAATGTATTGGTTTTTGTTTATATAGTTTGGGTGGCTATTCGCCCCCACTAAAATTTCTGAGAACACCCGCCCTTAAACGCCACCAAATAAAACCCTAATTTCGAAATTCACATTCAATTAAATGTAGCCCTATTTTATTTAATTAAAAATAAAATAAATTATCTTTATGAAAATTAGGGATGTTACATTATACACACGTTAAATGGAATCTCGTCCCGAGATTCGGATGGTAAGAAAGTTAACTGAATTTCGAAAAATACTAGTTGTCAAATAAAAGAAGATTTTGAAACACAATTTCAATTGAATTTTTGAAACATAAATTATTTATTGTTATTTGAAAAGTAGGGGTGTTACATTATATACAACTCAAAAGGAATCTCGTCCCGAGATTCACGGAA
This sequence comes from Berberis vulgaris, assembly GCA_963556465.1. Classification (NCBI taxonomy): domain Eukaryota; kingdom Viridiplantae; phylum Streptophyta; class Magnoliopsida; order Ranunculales; family Berberidaceae; genus Berberis; species Berberis vulgaris. The sequence continues at coordinate 72,341,376 of OY747124.1, read as the reverse complement.
AGTATTAAGTGAACGCTACGGAAATCAAAACCCGAAAAAAATAATACGAAATAATTTCACGCAAATATTGACATTTTAAATAAGATTACTCGCGCACACACAAGTCAATGAAGCCTCATCATGAGATTCACGAAGAAAACAAAATAAAACTAAAGTCTTCAAAGTTCGCCCTTGTCACTTCATCTTAAGACTTCTAAACTCCTACACACCCATATCCACATTCCGAGGATCACCTAGACTCTACCCCAGCCTAGGCTAACCAAATGCTCTGATACCAAACTGTCACGCCCCGATTTTCGAGAAAAACGAAATCCTAAAATCCACGTAGGATTATCCGTTTCCCCAAAACTCGGGACGTGAAATTCAATAACAACAGAAACATTTAGCAGCAATGACAAAATATAATTTAGAAAATAGGAACAAACTAAAATTTATACAAAAGTCTAACCGGGAAAAACTGACGTCGCTAGCCCCACTAGCGGAACTCCCGTAACGCTGCTCAAAAGTCCCTAAACCTGAAATTCTAATCGGCTACATCCCAAAGGAATGTACCCAAGAAGCAAAAGCTCACTTGGGTCAGCAATAAAGCTGGTGTGAGAAATCTTCATCCCAAAAATAGTAAAATCGCACGTGATAAACATCAAACGAAACACAAACAACAAACCATCACACCAATAGGTAGTTCCTCAACGAGGCAAAGGTGTGATGCAAGAAAACACAGTCCAAAGAATTTAGTTCCTCAACGAGGCAATCATATCATCATCTCAATTAAGTAAAAATGCATTACTTACCCTATAGGAGTCGACTATGGCAAGTCTAACCTGCAGAAATATTAGTGGACTTGCCATCCTGCATAGAAAGGATTAGAAACAATGCGACATAATTTATTCCTTTTTATTTGAATTAGGTTCATCTTTTTAACGGATTGATCACTTAGACGATACCACATTCGCACCACCTCCGTGCCGAACATACATGCCCGTATGCCTCTCTCATATAAAGGAGGACTACTCCGTCATCCATGTCCAAGTGGGGACATCACATACAGACATGCATCGCGGATACCCCTAACTATATGAGTACCAAAAGCCACCCTTGGGCTATCAATGCGCATAAACTCACGTCACATTTTTGACGGATAAATATCAAAGCCTATTTTAGGCATACAAACTCACCACATTTCCGCAAGACTAACCCGAAGGTTATTTTAGTTTCTCTAGTAAGAAATGGGTGCCCCAACTCCGCAAGACGACCCGTAGGTCATTTAGTTTCTCTAGTAAGAGAGGGGAAATCATAAACAAAAGAGATGTGGTAGTTCTAAGTGATACAAGCCCAAGTGGTTTATATTTTCAGAAATCAAGGTTTACCAATATCATTTATTTTCCATAATTCAGAATTCTTCCACAATGACATTTTGTCATACCTGAATTGATTCACAATCTATTCACCCACATTTTTGGGGAAAACATAGCATATTCATTAATCATGCTATATAACAATATGGCAATCAAGCCACTCCTTGATTCAAATATCCAAATTCTTCATAATGCATAAACAAGTCAACATGCATGATAATACCAATCTCCACATTAATCACAATGCATTAATATTCACTAACCATTCACATCTCAAGCATCACTATTAACTTAGCATATGAAAAAACATAGTTACGAGCTACTAACTGTAGTTTCACCAAGCCAAACAAATCCATATCTAATAGCCTTTCTTAAACACTGATTTCGGTGTGAGCTAACTTAGCTTACAGTGCCTTAATAAGAAACGACATTCAATATACCCAAATACTCGACAAAATGTGGGAGATTGTCTCACATCATAATCAAGTCCTACTAAAAAGTAATTGTACAATAGAAAAACTAGCCACACTTTAGTAGTAGCCATTAGAAGATCTAACCACTTACCATGACCTTGCGACATGATGACAAGGAACTACACTATAATATTGATTATAAATTAATAACAATAGTAAAATAGAGTTTTAGCTTCAAAAACAAGGTGTAATCCTCCTCTCTGTCCCACTCCTATTCTTGTACTAAATTACTTGTTCACAAACACAACTTACAAAAGATTGACAGGTCCTTGATTACACAAGAACACTGCATTGTGACTATTTGCCAAAGTTTATCCAATGACTTACAACAAATTTATGATCATCGATAGATTCATCAAGTATTGACTCATGTCAAGGGCAACCCTTCGTAACCCATCTCTAATACAAACACTCTATTCGATGTTGCACATTCCAAAACCATAAATACTCATCACATAATTCAAACACAAACATTGCAAAGAAACACGAACAAAATGCACAAAGAAAGCAAACCCATTCTCACAGGTAAAACCCATTCTATTTTTGTAAATTGGGGATATTCTATTTTCAAGAAACAACATGAACCAGCCACCCAATCAACAAATCAAACCATCCAACAAAACCCCATAAACCCAAATCATCCCAACATCATTATATTTGCAAATACGCAAACACACCCAAAATTCAAAAAGAACAAGAAGAAGGAAGAACTCACAATAAAAGAGAAAGAAATGAAGAAAACTCACAGATTTCGCAAAGGATCCACGCAATAACCCTTCATAGTCAACGCCATCACCATTCGCAATTACATCGCTAAGAGCATCTGGGAGAACCCTCCAAAACTCAGCAACAAACTCGGCACCTTGCTTGCCAGGATTAGGATTTCAGGATCACGCTTTACCTCAAACACGGTATGCATGTAATTAGAGAACTTCGAAACCTTAGAGGCATTTTCACCAAGTGCCACATCTATCAATTCATCGATAGCCCTCAAAGCTCCCAAATTTTCAGCAATGTTATGTGATTAGAACCATAGCTGATAGCTCGAAGGCTAGAATCAGACATGTTCGTCATCCATTTCTGTGGCCCGTCCGATTCTCCTAAGTTACAAATTGCCTTGATTTTGGTGGTTGTAATTAGCTTCACCAATGACTCCACAACCGGATAAACAATGTCCTCTGGAATAGCAGAAACAAGTGATGGGTGATATACAGTGAAATTGCAATTGACAAAGACAGGATCAACAAAGTGGTCTCCATATGATGTTCGTACATGACGCACGTCTAGTCCAACACCATGCCTCTATTCACCAAATTATGCTTGGTGGGTGCCTTAGGTGTAAGATGAAAACACATTAGGAAGCTAACTTGAGAAGGTACCTAACTAATCAATATAGGTTGAAAGTGCTCATTGCTTGCCCACTGTAGTTACATAAACCATGGTAAAATGATTTGGCAGTGGAGTTATCTTCATCCTTGAATCAGGATTGAAATTATTGACTACCAATGGAGCACACACACCTGGACGATCTCCCAGTAGTTAAGTTTTTGTCTTAGATGGAGATTTCATCCTAACAGCAACATAACCAGCCACAATTCCAAGTATCATGTAGAAGAACAGCATACCTGTGATAAGAGTTCCACGAGATGCAGGAGACATGAACCCGAGAGCAGCAAACAAGATAGTTACCACTGCCATACCGAGTATCTGAACTCCATCTCCAACCATCATACACATAAGTGATGGATTAGTTGGGGCTCTGAACACATCCCCAACTACAAGCTTCCACCTTGATAGCTCCTTATTCATCTGCACTTGAGCTTTCTTGTCGAGCTCCTCATACCGAGTCAGATCTCTCCTTACAGTCCTCAAGAAGATAACAAGTACAATACCAGCAAGGAAAGTGATCACCATAAGAGAGTTAAGAATTGAAAACCAATGTACCTTCGACCCCTCCATCTTCAGATTGAAGAATCAAACAATAAACCAATATCCAGATCTTAAATTGATCCAAAAACCCCATTATGAACCAGTTTATGAATTGATTTCTCTCAGATCTGGAGAACCCCAGATCTCAAAATGGGGTGACAAGCCAAGATCTATAGATTTTCAATATGGGGTTTCGTTTTTACTTATGGAGAGATGGGGAAGCGCAGAAAGCAGAGAAGAAGCGATAAGATCTCCGAAACAATGCAATGGAGATGAAAGAAGAGAAGATGTGTTTGCTGTTCTTGTTCCCCTCTGTTTCCCAAGCTAACGGTGGTTGGGATGCATCAAGGTGCCACAGTTGCTGATGATGCTCCATAAGGTCGCTGATTTGGGTTTCAGGCCGCAGCCACACCTACACCTACACCAACACAACAATTTCGCTATCATCTTTGTTCATCGCCATCCATCGATCCAAGCTTCCTTCCTAGCCGTCTCTTGCTGTCCAGACACCTCTCACCCTGCTTCATTTCTCTCTTCTTCTGCTTCGCAGCGCAAACGAGTGGGAGGAAGAGAGACCGAGATAGAGGGAAGCAGAGAAATCTGTTTAGGAGAGAAACATGAAGGAGAAAAGGGGAAAAGAAGGAGAAAGAAAATAGGGTTTTCTCTTTATGTAGTGTGGGTGGCTATTCGCCCCTACTAAAATTCTGAGAACACCCACCCTTTAACTAACCAAATAAAACCCTAATTTCGAAATTCACATTCAATTAAATGTAACCCTATTTTATTTAATTCAAAATAAAATAAAATAGTTTTATGAAATTGAGGGGTGTTACATTATACACACGTTAAATGGAATCTCGTCCCGAGATTCGGAAGGTAAGAAAGTTAACTGAATTTCGAAAAATACTAGTTGTCAAACAAAAGAAGATTTTGAAACACAATTTCAATTGAATTTTATAAACATAAATTATTTATTGTTATTTGAAAAGTAGGGGTGTTACAACTTAGGTTTTGGAACTTTGATTTTGTAAGCAAAAGCAAACTAGAGAGTTGCATGATGTGTCTAAGATAGTAAGATGACATACAATCATTTACTTTGTTAACTTATGTTGTTTGTTTCTTCAATTAGGTGACTTAGTCATTTACTACTGTCTACTGGAGTGTATTAGTTATATTTCTCATTTTTGTAGCTAACTGGTATATTTAGTTATATTAGGAGATTGAACAGGTGGGGTGGCAATCTATATTTTGTAGCTAATTGTTCTATTGTATTTTGTATGCACATTTACTGACAAACATATTATTTTGTTTTAGCAGGCTCCAAACAACAATGTGAGTGTGGTCGTGTGGACATGCGCGTTATATGCTTTACTTGTGTAGACGCCGACGGTACGCATTCTTGAATAATTGATTTCTCTATTTAATTCATGATTCATCATCATCATTTAAGATGTGCATATGCTAAATTTCTCTATTTCAGTAACATATGCTAAATTTCCTGAAACAACTGAGTGTGCTATGAGTCTATGAAGATACTACAAGTCTACAATCTGCAAAATCAGGTGAAGTCTTAATCCTTGACCTCCACTTCTTGTTCTTCACTACAATCCTTACGAGTCTTCAATTTTTTTTTTGATTTCTGCATTTATAGAATTACAATAATAAGGTTAGTCTGATAGTCTCAACTCAACAAACAATACATGTAGGCACATAAATTATAAATACTAAAATACTGAAATACATAACTCATAAGGTGATAATGATGTGATTTAATTTCTTTCAGACTTTCAGTATAATGCTATATTGCTATTTCACTTGATAATTGATTTTATTTTTCTTTATTTGTTTGAATTTTTTATATATATTTTTCACTATTTTTTACAAAAAAACGCCTCGCTTCGCCTCGGAAAAAGCTTGACCGCCTCGAGTCTTAAAAACGATTTTTAAAACATTGCACATCATTAATCAAAAGATCTGATTAACTTGTTTAGCACCAGGTTCAATTACTTGTTCAATGTCCACAAGTTTTAGTGCCATGTAACAAGACATACAGAAATCTAGTCCATAACTAAAAGTTTGAATCAACCTTACTTCCCTTTTTACTTGAGTGGAAGATAAACAAAGCACCGGATAGTGGTTCTATTTGCTCAAATTTATGGTCCAATTGCTCTCTCTCCAGAGTTCCCTATCCATATCCTTGGAGAGTTATTGCCCCATGCCCTTCTCCTCATTTCGTATTGAATGTTTGACCACATGCAGGTAGAACATCAAATGGAAGCAAAGGGTCGGGGCTTCAATGGCCAAGGGGGTTCAAAACTATTCCTAGCAGATCAATTTGAAAAAATTTGGATTGATCTAAAACTTTCAAATCAGTCTGTGTCTTGTTTTGTTTTACTTCTAGTTGACTTTGGTTCCCTTGTTATTCAATTTTATTTTAATTTTATTTTTATTCTTTTATAGTTTTCTTTCCCTTTGCGCCTCTTTCCTCTGAGTTCTATTGGGCGTATGGCTATATAGTCAAATCATTATCTAATCGGAAGCAATATGGGTAATCTGGATTAATTGGAATTACTCGGCCGATATTTTATAAACATAATTTCTCTATCCTTTTAAGTAATAAGTGTACTATAAGGATTTTTTTTGTTTGAAAATTGATACATGTTGAAGTAGTAAACATCACATGCCACAATTTACGACAAATTACAACAAAATTACAACTTTCAAGGTGGCTCTCCATATTCTTTAGCGAAATGTTTTAGTTTTGCTAGTTATTTTTCTTCTGTCCAATTTTCTCATCCTTGGTATGTATTAAATATTCTCTTTGATCTTTCCTTCTCTCTAGACTCTTCACACTGGGTATTGATGTTTATGGCAAAATATATATATATATATTCATTAGCTTTTTTCCTATTTTACTTGTACTACATTTCCAAAGACCGATTAGTTGGAGAGTTATACAAGCTATTAATCGACCTGACATTATTCAAAAGATTAATAAAAAATATAACGCTCTACAAGAAAAAGAAATCAATCATCGCTAATTGAATCACTGGTTTAATAACACGGGCTTAGGGTAGTTAAAACTTTTCCCTTTCGACTTTAGAGTCTATGAAGTACATTACTCTCTTGTAAACATGGTCGTTAATTGTTTATGTAGAAACAAAGTTTTGAGAGAATTTCGTGTGATTTGTAAACATAGGGTTTAGGGATCAATATTAGGATTTTGATACGATAATTTGAAGATGTTGCTTAAGATTCAACTGGGAAAGAAGAAAATAGATTAGACGTTCAAGATAGTCTTCGAGATTCAATTTCCTTTAGTTTTGATCTCATCTCAGTTCCTTGAATTCATCAAGTCTTGATGAATCCGTCTACCTAAACCTAGTTTATCGCTTAGATTTAGCAATCTCCTTCAATCTTCAATTGTCTCTTTGAACTTCCATCACCAAACTCCCAACTCGATTTGTATCAAAACTTTAGATATTCATCATTTCTTGTAGATCTACGCAAATGTACTTTCTAACATTCCTTTGGAAACATAAGGTTAGATTTCAACTGATTCTCTAAAAACTTCAACTTATTCCTCTAGAAACATAAGGTTAGATTTCAACTTGTGAAATCGTCCCCTACAAATTTCACCTAATAATTCCAATCCATACCATCACCTCAACAAATGAGACATCAACTCATCATACTTTGCAATTAAAAACAAACACAAGTCACAATAAGGTAATCCACATAAGTATGACTCAAACGTCAATTAAGCCATTAAGGCACTTATACTCACTTCTATGGCACTATTTTCCAATCTTACAGAGTAGTTTATTAAATAATCCTATTGTATGAAATTTTCAAAACACGTAATAATACAAACAACCAATTCAAGCGGCAATAAGGCAATGCACTAATAAATTTTAAACCATCAAAGCACATATTTATGATGCATAAAACTAGACGATTTAAAGGGTAAACCACAAATGAAATATAACCAAAAGGTTCAGTTCAACAATTTCAGATCATAATAGATAGAACCAGCTATACACATGAAACACGAAAAGACAAAATAAACGAGAGCAATTTATTTTCCCAATTCAAGAGAGCAGTTTGTACCATCCATCTTTCATGTGGCAAAACATCCTCGTCACTTTAGCACACCGCAAGATTCTAGAAACTGAAACCCTTCCATATTCCATCCCACCATCACCATTAAATCTTCTCAATCTTTTCCGCCTTCACAACAGGATTGGCTTTAGCAATAGCATCCTGAGCTGCACCTTTATAATCAAACACACAATTATGCTTGTCAGAGTAGCGGTGAAGAGAGCAAAACGTCTGATCACATCGACACTTGAAGCCCGTCAGTCCAACCCTTTTCTTACAGAAGCTGCAACGATTCGCAGGGCCTACTGAAGTACTCCCCTCATTGGTACAAGCATCATTTTTAACCTCCAGACTCTCAACAGCCGCGGCCACTGCCTCGACCACAACAACAGGTTCTTGGCTCTTCTTCTTCTCCACAATAATAGCAGCAGCAGAAGCCTTGGTTTGCTTGAAAAAGAAATCTCTGTAACATTTGGAGCACATATTATTGGTTGCAGCAGTGCTAAAAAATCCGCAATTATTGGCACAAAGTATGGGACCATTAGGGGTTTGGCATCCTGTTTCTTCGACTTCCCTCTTCTGGCTCTCTTGCTCCATGATTGGATTGAATTGAAGGATCTCTCAAACAAACCATGTGCCTTGAGAGGAAGATCAAAAGGTCCCAAATTTCCCGTCGGAAACGCGAACCGATCAAGAAAGGAACCCTAGAAATCGAAATCGGATTCAGAAACGAAGAATTCCTGAAACACGATCTCGCCAATCATCCCAAGGCTAATTGGTACAAAGCCCTAACCTATTTGAACATAAAAAAATCAGGAATTCTAAATGTCGAGGAAGCCAGCGAGGAAATCAGCGAGGTTTGGAGAGAGGGAAGGTGGGAACCGTCCATCCCTCTTGGGATGTGTGCATGAAAATTACCGACACGCATCCCAAGAGGGATGGGCGGCCCACACTCTCCCTCTCTCCTTTCCTCGCCCATTTCCTCGCCGGCTAGAATCACTCTAAAAAAATACAGAAATTCTAAGTGTCGAGGAAATGAGCGAGGAAACGGGCGAGGGAAGTGAGGTGGCGGGGGTGGGAGCCGTTCACCTCACTCGAGATGCGTGCGTTGACTTTTCGCGTGCGCATCCCGAGCGAGATGAACGGCTCCCACCCCCGCCACCTCACTCCCCTCGCTCATTTCCTCGCCCATTTCCTCGCTGTGTAGAATCACTCTAAAAAATAATAATAAGCCATAATCTTAAAAAAAAGGGGAATTCTAAATGTCGAGGAAATGAGCGAGGAAACCAGCGAGGGGAGTGAGGTGGAGGGAGGGGAACCATTCCCTCCCCTCGGGATGCGTGCAAGAAAATTCAACGCGCGCATCCCGAGGGGAGGGAATGGTTCCCCTCCCTCCACCTCACTCCCCTCGCTGGTTTCCTCGCTCATTTCCTCGCCATCTAGCCTTACTCTAAAAAAAAATTGGATCAACAATGAGAGACTCTAAAAAAAAACTAGAAAAAAAAATATTTAAAGTGGAAAGGCTACCTTCATAATGTAAATATTGTACGCACGCACGCACGCACCTGATATTTCGAAATTCTTCCCGAAATTATTGAGAAGAGAGGTGGGACGAGGAGAAGAGAGTTTCCTCTCTCCGAAGCACCGCACGCTCTGGAATTTGGTTGAGTTGTGAAGGGAGAGTCAAGTCGAGTTCTCTCTCTTTCTTGTCCCGGTTTAGGACGGCAGTGGGGGCGGATTTTCATCGATATCCGCTCTGCTCACTCCGTTGGAGACATTTTTGATATGCATAAATAGATTTCGGAGCGAATACAAATGTCCAAACATCTTAAAAAAAAAAAAACCTAACCCTAAGTAAGGGGTATTCAATTATGGATTTTAATAGACGGTGAAAAATTTAAATCTCATGGATTTTAAAATATTTCAAAGGAGTTTACAGAATCCACTGAACTTTGATATATTTTAAGTGACTGAATTTTGTGGATTTTACATAATCCACTGGATTTTGATGGATTTTTATTATTAAATTTTCTGAATTTTATAAAGGATTGTTATGAATTAAACAAAATGTTCATTGAGAATTTTTTTTTAAAATTAAACAAATATGTGTCTTTACATCATCAACATGACCAAGAACAATATACTGAAAAATCAAACCAAACCAAACCAAACCAAAGGAAAACAGAAATATTGAATAATGAAGAAGATAGAGAAAGAAATCACTCTGAAATCCCATTGATCCTTTCCAGCACAGTAACAAGGCCTTGATTGCCCATCTTTCCATCACCATTTCCAACCATTCTTGCAAACAATTGCTTACACAAAGCTGCACCAGGTAATACCACTGCCTTATCTTCACTTCCATCCAAACCCATCCCTAAATCCTTCACCATATACTCCACAAACCCACCAGCTCTGAAGTCCCTTTCAATCATTCTTTCCCCAAACAACTCCATCACCATTGACCCAGCTGTAAAAAAGAGCTTTGTGAGCGGTTCGAGCGAAGACAGTGAGAGAAAAACCTACTGATAAGATTCGAGAAGCCATGGCCGAACCCATAACTCCAATTCCGACCCAACCCACTCTAGTCTGCTAAGGATCGATGGGCTTAGGGTATGTGGTGGTCTCGGTCTCCAATTCCGACCCAACCCCTTAACTCTCTTGTCTAGGAAAAGAAAACAAGGAAAAAAAATTACAAGTGACAACCGCAGCAGAGGAAGAAGTAGCAGAGAACAGAGACGAGAAGGATGGCTTCGAAAAAATAGAGGATTTTGAAGAGAATATCGTCGAATAATAAGCGATGAAAATCAATATGCTTCCATTTGAACGAAGAAGAAGAGTTTTTTTTGTTTTGAATAACATGACAAAAACAAATAATAAAAAAAGGGAGAAAAGGTTGGAAACATACCTGAGATAAAGAAGAAATTGGAGTTGAAGGAGAAACCAAAATGCACAGTGTTGGTGGGAGAGAGGAAGGAGAGAAATTGAAATCCAAGGAGAAGAGGCTGGATTTGAAAAGGGTTTTGATATTTATACCTTTCACACACAAATCCTTCAAAAGTCCATCAAGTCAACAAATCCATCAAAATTCACCGTGTTTTGAATGCCTATAATTTTGGTGGACTTTTTAAAATCATGAATTGAATACTTCCTGATTTTAATGGATTATAAAACAATCATTTAAAATCTGTATTTGAATACCCCTAAATTTACTTGTATTGAGTAATTCTTGCTGGCCTGGGGAGGCGAAAATACACTTTTGCCCCCCCCCCCCCCTTTTTAAACCACTTTTTTCAAAAAGTGGTTTAAAGAGAGGGGGCAAAAGTGTACATTTGCCCCACCCAGGCAGCAAACCTCGCCCCTTTCCCAGACCAGCTAGAATTGGGGAATCCATAATTCAATGCCCTCTCTAAACCTCATTTTCTCTCATTCACTCTGCCTCTCCCTCTCTCCACCACCATTTTATCCACCTCCCCAAACTTCTTCTTTACAACAGCCGCTACTTCTTGAAAACGTGGAGGGGTCAACGCCCATAGACAAAGCTGGAATGGTTCAAGTTCTGGTAGCTGCGATGATTGAGGACTCCGGTAGACGAAGTCAGAATGCTTCACCATCAGATTTGTGTCCAAGAGCAGCACAAAATTGTCATGAATTGGGAGATTCATAAGTGGTGGGAAATTCAAATTGGTTGAGAAGGGTAGAATTGTATGGCGGGAAATTCAAATTGTAATTGAGAGGGTAGAATTGTAATCTTTTTATAAAAGTTGGTTAAGAATACTGTAGAAGCCACCTGTCTGCTTATTAGTGGCTCTTAAAGCATTTTCTGTTATTTTGTAAGAAGGGGAAGAACAATCCTCTATAAGAAGGGGAAGAACAGAGAAACATGAAGGAAGTTGAGATAATTGTAATTGAGGCTCGATTGTTTCTAATTGAAAGGAGCGTAGCTCCAGTTCTTCTTCTATCTTCAATTTAGCTTGTCTATTTCTTGACAATTGGTATCAGAGCTTCTGTGATCCAAAACCCTAGAAATACAAATGGAGACGAGAGTGAGAGAGTTAGAGAATTTCATGAAAGAAACAAAGAAATACATCGTGGAGAACTCAGGCCAGATGGAAGAAATGAAAACGGAGATGAATCGGATTGCACAAGCTAGCGACGAACAAGGAAGGAGACTAGATTCAAAGGTAGATCAACTGATTCAGATGATTCAGGGATTCGCAGGAGGCATTCATCGAAGGGAAACCAGCACACCTCAGGGACCAGGGATGTATAACGACCAAATGAGGACTCCCACCCACCCTCCCAGCGAAGGTGGAGGTAATTTCTTTCATTTTCCTAAGATTGATTTTCCGCATTTTGATGGATCGAATCCCCGTTGCTGGGTGAAGAAATGTGAACGCTATTTCTACTTACATAATGTTGTAGAGGTCAATAAAATTCCCATAGCATCTATACACCTGGATGGCAAGGCCGATAGTTGGTTCCTGGACTACCAAATTGGCAAGCCCCATGCCCAGTGGCCTGAACTTGTTCATGATCTATGTGCTAGGTTTGAGGATCCCATATCTGACAATTACGTCGACGCTTTTAACAAGCTATCTCAAACCCAAACTGTGGAAGCATATTATGACAAATTTGAGGAACTTAAATCCTCCATGCTCTTACACAACCCCACCCTCACTGAACCTTACTTCATCTTGAGTTTTCTCAGTGGTTTAAAACCTGAGATTAAGAATGTCATCCAAATGTTTCGACCTCAATCAGTAGCTCAGGCCTTCTCCCTTGCTCATCTGCAAGAAGGGTGTCATCATCCTGTTACGTCTCCCACTCCTCACATTAGACGCCCATACCCTGGCCATACTTCTTCCACTACTTGGTCTAAACCCCCATTACCCTACTCACACGGGCCATCCAATCCTATTGTTGTGCCACATCCTAAACAGCCTCCTCCAGTCCACCCTGCCCAGCCTACTACACCATACCACAACAAGGGACCATTAACAAACCCTCCTATTAGACGTCTTAATTACGCCCAAATGAAAACTAGACGAGAAAAAAGGTTGTGTTATAATTGTGATGATGTGTATAAGCCGGGTCACTTGTGCACAAATCAACAACTGTTTTTGTTAGTAGCTGATGAGGAGTTACAGGAAGACACATCACCTGACCCTGACAGTCCCACTGATTTTAGTCAAGAAATTCCCTCGGAGATGGAACTTTCCATCCATGCCTTACATGGTAGCTCCTCCTCCAACACCATCTTACTAAAAGGCTTTGTCAAACGTAAACCTATTTCCATACTTATTGATACGGGGAGTACACATTCCTTCATAGACCCTAAGGTCATCAAAGCCACCAATTGGCCTACTTCTCTTACTCCCCAAATGATGGTTAAAGTTGCTAATGGTCAACTACTCACCAGTTCTTCCATTTGTAACCCTCTCCAATGGACTATGCAACAACACCAATTTGAGAGTTTAGTACGTGTCCTTCCTCTAGGTGGGTATGACATGGTATTAGGAGGGGATTGGCTCAAGCCCTTTGGGAACATTGTACTCAACCTGCAAACCTTACAACTCACTCTGTCACACAATGGTTAGCAAATCACACTTCAGGGAGTTCAGGATTCAGCTTCTATACATCTCTTAGAATCATCCAAATTCTCTAAATTCTTCAAAAAACATGTCCCTACTCTTATAGGTCAGTTTTTCTCTCTCACTCCAATTACAGAGACTGCACCTATTGATCCACAGATTACAGTTATACTGAACTCCTATGCTGATATATTTCAGCAGCCTACCTCCCTTCCTCCTTCAAGAGGTTTAGACCACAAAATTCCATTAAAACCAAAGGCCATGCCCACCTCTCAACCACCTTATAGGCTTCCTCATATACAGAAAGATCTGGTTGAAAAACTGGTACAAGAAATGCTTTCTAGTGGGTTAATACAACATTCCAATAGCCCTTTTGCTGCCCCTATATTATTGGTTAAAAAGAAGGACCTCTCATGGAGGTTTTGTGTTGATTATAGGCGCCTAAATGATCTCACCATTAAAGATAAGTTTCCTATGCCACTAATTGATGAGTTATTAGATGAACTCCATGGGGCCAAGATCTTTTCTAAAATAGACCTTAGGTCCGGGTATCATCAGATCTTAGTACACCCTTCCGATGTCTATAAAACTGCATTCAAAACCCATCACAACCATTTTGAGTTTAGGGTAATGCCCTTTGGCCTCACTAATGCCCCGGCTACCTTCCAATCCCTCATGAATCAAGTTTTTCAGCCCTACCTAAGAAAATTTATTCTAGTTTTCTTTGATGACATTCTTATCTACAACACATCTCTTGAACTCCACCTACAACACTTAGATCTCACTCTTGCTACTCTACGACACCACTCCTTATTTGCAAAGTTGTCTAAGTGTTCCTTTGGCCAGCAGCAGTTAGTTTACTTGGGCCATATCATTACTGAAAATGGGGTTGCAACTGATCCGGAGAAGGTAGAAGCTATGCTTAAATGGCCTATACCCACCACAGTCAAAGCACTTCGAGGATTCTTGGGACTCCCAGGCTATTATAGAAAATTTGTTAAGAATTATGGTAGTATTGCTAAACCATTGACAGACCTACTGAAAAAAGAGGCCTTCATGTGGAATGACAGTGCTCAGCAGGCCTTCTACACTCTGCAACAGTCCATGATCAACACCCCTGTCTTGCAACTTCCAGACTTCTCCGCTCCCTTTTATGTGGAAACTGATGCTAGCTCTCATGGTGTTGGTGATGTCCTCTCACAGAAGGGTCACCCTATTGCTTTTTTTAGCAAAGCTTTGGGTCCCAAGAACCTTGCTCTATCTACGTATGAAAAGGAACTCATGGCAATTGTCCTCGCAGTCAAGAAATGGAGAAGTTATCTCTTGGGGGCCAAATTCTTCATCCAGACAAACCATCAAAGCATCAAGCATTTTTTGGATCAGAAAATCACTACCATTACCCAACAAAAGTGGCTCTCTAAGCTCTTGGGATACGACTACACTATCAACTATAAGAAGGGGAGTGAGAACCTAGTGGCCGATGCCCTTTCAAGAACTCCCTCAGTCTCAAATCACTGCCTGGCCATATCCACTGTCAATCCTCAATGGCTCCAGGATGTGCTCTTAAGCTATGTCGATGACACTCTGGCTCAGGAACTGTTACCCAAGCTGCTCATCCAGGCTGATGCAGTTCCACCATACTCCTTACACCAAGGATTGTTGAAGCATAAAAACTGTTTCTACATAGGCTCACAAGGGGAACTTAGGCTCCAGCTTATTAAATCATTACATGCCTCAGCAGTGGGTGGTCACTCTGGAATTACTGCAACTTGGAAGAGGCTTCGAAATCTATTTTTTTGGCCTGGAATGAGGAATCAGGTCTTACAATTCATCTTAGCTTGTGACACATGTCAGTGAAACAAAAGTGATCAATCCGGGTATGGGGGTCTCCTTCAACCTTTACCGGTTCCAGACAACGCATGGCAACATATAAGCATGGATTTCATCGAAGGCTTACCTCTATCTCAAGGGAAATCTGTCATTCTGGTGGTAGTAGACAGACTGACTAAGTTTAGTCATTTCATCTCCCTTACCCATCCATACACTGCCACTGGGGTTGCCGATTTGTTCCTCACCAACATATTCAGACTTCATGGTCTCCCTCACTCCATCATATCTGACAGAGACAACATTTTCATCAGCTCTTTTTGGAAGCACCTTTTCGCGGCATTGGGCACTTCCTTATCACTTAGTACATCATACCATCCTCAAACGGATGGTGAAACAGAGAGAACAAACCAGTGCCTAGAGACCTACCTTCGATGCATGACTGGACATTCCCCTTCTAAATGGTCCAGGTGGTTATACTTGGCTGAATTCTGGTTTAACACCAACTACCATTCCAGCTTACAGACATCCCCCTTCAAGGCCCTATATGGTTACTCTCCGCCTCTCTTAGTGCTGCCTCCAGTCGAATCAATTGCCCTTCCAGAGCTTAAGCAATACCTGAGACAGCGAGAGGACATGATCAATATTCTCAAGGAGAGATTACATAAGGCCCAAGAGAGGATGAAGCAATATGCTGACAGACACAGGAAGGAACGTACATTTTCTGTTGGCAATTGGGTTTATCTAAAACTTCAGCCGTATCGACAAATCTCAGTCCAACTCCGCAGGAACAGGAAGCTCTCAGCTAAGTATTATGGCCCCTTTCAAGTTACTGCTACCATTGGCAAGGTGGCTTATCGATTGGCACTACCTGAAGGATCCAGGATACATCCTGTTTTTCACGCTTCTCAGCTCAAACTGAAATTGGGAACCTCCACTACCCCATCCCCAACCTTGCCATTGGTTGATCAACATGGAGACTTCATCGCCATTCCAGTTGCTGTCCTCGACCGACGCATGGTTCCAAGGAACAACCAGGCTGTTACACAGTGGTTGATTCACTGGTCCAATGGTACCCCAGCCGATGCTACTTGGGAGGACGCCTCAACTATTTCCACCAAATTTCCTTCTTTCGATCCTTGAGGTCAAGGATCATTTGGAGCAGTGGGTATTGTCATGAATTGGGAGATTCATAAGTGGCGGGAAATTCAAATTGGTTGAGAAGGGTAGAATTGTATGGCGGGAAATTCAAATTGTAATTGAGAGGGTAGAATTGTAATCTTTTTATAAAAGTTCGTTAAGAATACTGTATAAGCCACCTGTCTGCTTATTAGTGGCTCTTAAAGCATTTTCTGTTATTTTGTAAAAAGGGGAAGAACAATCCTCTATAAGAAGGGGAAGAACAGAGAAACAGGAAGGAAGTTGAGATAATTGTAATTGAGGCTCGATTGTTTCTAATTGAAAGGAGCGTAGCTCCAGTTCTTCTTCTATCTTCAATTTAGCTTGTCTATTTCTTGACAATTTAGCTTGTTTTCTTTCAATTTAGCTTGCTGGAATTTTGATCCTTCGGCCTCTTCCTTCCACCCGTGCGTGCCTTTTTTTTATTATTCGAGCTGTTTTTATTCTGATTTGCTTTTCTGAGCTGTTTTGGCGGCCTCTCTGCCTCTAGATTCGTCTCGGCTGACTCTTTTTTTTATGTTGATCTATTACTTTTCGATGGAAGCCATATGTTTAGGGATCTCTTTGCAATATGTAGTGCTGGAGGTTGGTGGGGGTTCAATCCAAAGGTGGGTTGGGTGGTTTTTGGAGAAGAAGAAGAGATATTGGGGAGAAGAGAGATTAGGGGGAAGAAATCTATGTTTAAGGGGATTTATTCTCTTGATCCGATAAAATATAATAAATAAAATTCATTTGTTGTTGTTGTTGTTGTATTGCATTTACTGAATGCTTAATGGGTTGTTTCCTTTCTTATTTTGAAGGCTCATTAGATTCTGAGATTGACTAAGAAATTACAGCATGAAGAAAGAAAACAAGCAAACCAAAGAAGGGTAATGCTTGTCAGTTTGTGGCTACAATATTTCGTAATGGTTGATTGAGTGGTGTTGAGTGTAGTTTTGTTAAGTTGCGGAGTCAATTGTTCGTGGTTAACTCACCAATCCATTATTTGATTTTGTGAACAATTGTGAAAATGAAAATCCTATAAACATGAAAATCACATGTTTTGGAGGAATATTAAATTAGTTTAAATTTAGGTGATCTCTTGTGGATTTCTATGGCATAGAATTCCTTGCAATCAAACACACCCTTAGTGGCATCTTAAGTTTAAGAAGTAACTATAACTTCAATACATTAGGCATGCATAGTTTAGTATGTTGTATTGGGATTTCAACTAAAGTATAATATGTTAAATTGTGCAGTTCTACCATCAACAACTTTTAGCCAAATCTCCATAGTGTATTTCGCGTAAGACGATCCCATATATTTGAGACTTACATGTGTACAGTCGAGATGTGGTGATAGAACAACACAAGAGGCATATAAACCATCTCAAATTGCAAGTGTGACCTTATAATATACCATTAGGGCATGGAAAAGAAAGAAGTCCATGAATCATATTTCATTTTTCTCTACTAGACAAAAGAATTACCCAACCCACTTGTTATCGTTCAATAAACTATCTGGAGAAAATGATTTTTTAAAGGCTAACAAATTATCCATGTTGTTGCAATTGAATCACATATAATAATATTTTTCTTCCAATTTTCTAAACAATAACAAACAAATTTTGAATTAGAATTTTAGAACCAAAATGGTCCTAAATATAGGGCAAATTTTAGTGACACCACATTCTTCAAGTTGGTGTATTCTCAGACTATAAGCCTTCTATTTCTAATATTTTACATTAATCTATAGTCAAAATAGTATTAGTAAACAATCAAAGGTTTCAAATGCTAAAGATTTTTTTTTGATAAAGCCGTACGTATAATATAATTTATCTAAGTAAGATTACAAACCAGTCGGCCAGCAATTGCTGCCAAGTTATGAGCCTTTATATTGAGGTCTCTACAAACATACTTACATTTCCTTGAGGATAGAAAAAAGAATAGACGTCTAATATTACAGATGAGCAGATGCCAAACTCATTTCATAGCAAAAGTAGGGTGAGAATCATCATCATGGAGAACATTAATCATATTCATAGAATCACCAAAAAGGAACCCGGTCTTCCACCTTTGTGACTGAATCAAAAGCAACACCTTCTTTCTCGCGTAGCACTCCACCATAATGATGCCCAAAACATTTCCCATGATCGAGCTGGCAATAATAGCAAGCATATGTCCGTGTAGATCCATTGCTCTAACATTTATAGCTCCATGTTTGGTGTGATAAAAAAAACAAGCGTCAAAACTAAGATTGTGTTCGGGTCCAAGACAAGGTGAATAGGTTTCAACTGATTAGATCGAAGATTAAGTCTATGGTGACGAGCTCAATGGATTTGTGCCTGGATCATTGTAAAGCGGTCTGGCTCTATTTTAGAAAGGGGGTCGAGCATGATGTCAAAGTGAGAGGTTGAGGTGCAAGAAGTAGCCTGAATGTCCTTTTTGGTTGTGCTAAGAATATGAAAGACCGAGGTGATACCTAGAGGTGTCTCTCCTGAGAGGGTGGTGAATCAGTGATTGTGTCTGGCTAACCAGGTATGGTGAAAGGAGGAGAGAAATGATTGGGTGCAGACTTTGGCTTTGTTGAAAACAATCTTGTTGCGGATTTGCTAGATGGTACGTAGGACAACCGTAAACTGGGAAAGCATTTTGTCTGTTGCCTCAGGATGAGCCTTGGCTGTATCCCACATGAACTTCGAAACCAATTGAGGATTGAAATTTGTATTGCGCCAATCAATGGGGAAAAGTGAGAGTAGCCAAAATCTGTTGATGATCAAACAAATGAAGAAGAGTGCATGACATTCTCTGTATGATTGTGGCAAAAAATGCAACAATCATCGATAGGTGTGTGAAGCCTTACCAGGTTGGTCATGATAGGAAGAATGTTTTGGCTGATTTTCCTGATAAGAAAGAGGGCGTTTGGTGGGGCTTTGATCTTCCTTAAAGGTCTAAGCTACTTAGACCCCAAAGGGGGGGGGGAGATCGAGGTGGAACTCTCGGATTGTTCCAAGGTGAATGTTTTAGTGGCATTTTTGACAGAGAAATAGCCTTTCTTGTCAGATAACCAGATAAGTTTGTCAGAGCTATTCATAGGCCCGAGTAAGATGTCCTGAATATCTTTAGCCATTGGGGTGGGGAAAAGGGAGTTGACTAAATTTGCGTTCCAGCTAATGGTATGATCTTGAGAAGAAATCCACATATCATGGATGGTCTTAGGTAAGCGAAAATCCAGGGGATTGGAAATACAGTCTGCAAGCACCAAACCTAGTTTTACCCAACAGTTTCTCCGAAGATCAATTTGATCACCAGAAAGAACTTGCCAAATCAGATGACGCTTCATTTTGGCCAGAACAGTGAGATTACCACGCCAAGCAAGGGAGGCTAGGGAAGGGGGTTTAGATATCTGAAAGATACTCTTAGAGTTGAAGTAAAGAGTCTTGAGTTGACGGGTTGGAAAGTTATGTGGAGAGAAGACAACATTCCACATGTTGTTTTTCATTAAGGCAATATTCGCGTTCCTGTTGGAAGGAATGTTGAGTCTCCCTAGATGTTGGGGTAGGGAAATCCATTCCAAGTACACATATGTTTGTTCTTGCTATCTGCGACCCCATTCCACCAGAAATTCATTGCAAGTTGATCAATTTTGTTGGATATGACACCAGGAAGGAGGAAAATTTGCATAATATAAATCGGGACCGAATTAAGAACAACTTTAATCATCATCGTTCTACCAGCCTGGGAGTGGACCTTTGATTTCCAGCTAGAAAGTTTAGAATTAACCTTGTCAACTAAGAATTGGAAGTCTCTAGCTTTTGGAGAAAATCAAAGGTGATCAAAAGTATTTGTCCTTGGGGTTGTAATACTTTGATCCCAAAATTCTGTTGATCATTTTGGCATGTTTTGGGTGAAAATTAAAACTACAGAAAATTGAGGATTTTTCATAATTGACTCATTGACCCGAGGCAAGACAGTAGTGTTGGAAAATATCTTTAATAGTGTGAACTTCAGCTAAAAAACTCTGCAGAATAGCATGAGATCGTCTGTATAAAGTAGGTGGATAATGAAAGGGGGGTGTCTTTTAATCTTGATACCTTTGATAAGGCCATCAGATTTTGCTCGAGCAAGGAACTGAAAAAGTGTATCTGCAATTAGGATGAAGAGATATGGAAAGAGAGAGTCTCCCTGACGAATGCCTCTTAAGGGCTTGATTGGAGGAATAAGAGCCATTAAGGAGAATTTGGAGGGACAAAATGGAAATGCATTGCTCAATCATATGAATCCATCATTTTGCAAAACCCAGTTGTTTGAAAATTTGGATAAAAAATGCCATTTGACTCTGTTATAGGCTTTCGCCATATCAATTTTGATAGCCATGCAACTTTGCTTCTTTTTGCGAAAGGGTTTTATTTGATAAAAAAAGTCTCATAAACAAGACTGACATTAGCGGCAATAGAGCGTCCCTTAAGAAAAACACCTTGGTTAGGAGATATAATGTCGTCAAGCAGCGGTTTTAGTCTATTAGCAAGGATTTTGGAGATGACCTTATAGATGACATTACAGAGCGCAATAGGTTGAAATTTATCTGGCATTTCCCACTTGGGGACCAAGGCTATGAATGTCTCATTAAGCGTAGGGTCCAAATGTTTTGTGGAAGAGAAGTTTTGAACTACTTTGATCACGCAAAGCTTCACGATGTCCCAGTAGTATTGAAAAAAGAAAGCATAAAAATCGTCTGGACTAGGGGCTTTGTGACTCTCCATGAAAAAAATAATGATGGCTTGGATGTCTGCAGTACTAGGAGTGGCCAAAAGGGCCTCGTTGTCTTCCATCGAGATGATTGGGGTGAATAAGGCAAGAATTTCAGGGTTGGGAACTGGGCAAGAGGACTGAAAGATATTTGCGAAGTATATATTGAGCACATTCCCAATAGCTTCCTGATTGGAGTGCCAGATATTTGCATCATCTTTTAGTCACAAAATAAGATTATTTTTCCTTCAAAACGTAATTGAAGAACTTGGTGTTCTTATCACCCTCACCAAGCCAAGAAGCACCTGATTTGTTTCGCCAGAACATTTCTTCCCTAACAAAGAGTTCAGAAAATTGATCTTCCAAAAGAGAAATAGCTATAGCATTATCCTTGGAGGGTTGGTCGTTTTGGAATTTATCGAAAGCCTGGTTTCCAAAATGCAGAAATGAATGTTTTTAAACTTGTGCTTGTTCCAACGGGTTAAACTATAGCTAAGTTTTTTTTTTTTTTTTTTTTGAGGTGAAAATTGTGAGTAGGAGTTGTATGCTTGCAGGGAGCCCAAGAATAATGGACCAACCTGCGGCAAAAGGGGTCCCTAGTCCACATGTGAAATTTTTTGAAAGGTCCAAGATTTTGATTCAATTGGGAGATAAGTTGGAGAGATAAAACTCTATGATCTGAAGATGAAGTGTAGATGGTACATGCCGTAGCAGAAGGGAAGAAATTCATCCAATCAGTAGACACTAAGATTCGATCCAGTTTGGCTTTGATCCCATTATTATTCTGATGCTTATTGTTCCAGGTGAATTGAGAACCATTCAGAGGAAAATCCATAAGATGATGATTATTAATAAAATTCTGGAGGTGGCTAAGGTTTGAGCAAGTTGGTCTAATTCCCCCCATTTTTTCAGGTCTAGAAATAACATTAAGATCCCCAATGAGGGTTCCTAGAAGCGATTGTAGGTCCTAAATGTTGGACATAGTATTCAAGAAATGTATTCGAAGAGCCGAACTGGGTTCTCCATACACAAAAATAAACGACCAAGTAGAAATAACATAATAATCATGAATAGTGCAATTAAAGTAATATTTACTGGAAGATAATATCTTAAGATGAATACATTCTTTTCAAAAAAAAGCAATACCTCCAAATTGCCTTTATGCTGGTACTGACGCAATGTGTTAAAAGCTTAGTCTCTGGCGTGTGTGATCCATCCTAGTGGAAGAAGCCTTGATTTTTTAAAGGAATATGATATCTGGGTTGGACTAATTGGACATGGCCTTTAGATTTCATAACGCAGAGGGCGACTCCATGCCCCTTTTGTTTCATGAGAAAATCATGTACACTCTGACGACGGTCGCGGTACCTTCCTTGATAGAGTGGAAGCAGAAGTAGGAAGACTAGTATGGCTATCTACCCAATAACATGAACATGAAAAGTAGCTGTGGGAATGCTTTAAGTTGACTCTGAGGACTTGATATAATGTGCTTGACTGACAACTGTTGTGTGTTCCAGAGAGTAAGCTAGATTGATTCTCCTGATTAGGTTCAGAGATGGATTTCTTCTTTCTACTCGAGCTCGTGACCAGAGTTCTTTTCTGACTGGTGGCTCAAGTACTGTCTTAGAATCTAGATGCTCTAATTTTCTTTTGCCCATTCTTAGAGCCACTTCCCTTCTAGTGCTAGCTTCATTACTGGTCTTGATGACTGCCTGATGCTTTCGATAAGTAAATAGAAGCAGAGTTGGTTGGTTCATGTTATACATAGCAAGTGAGGATTGGGAGCTGTGTGTAGTAACCATTGAGGGTGTTAAAACAATTTCAGTTGTGATGTACGCACTCTGTTCAAAGATTGTTGTAATGATAGGAGAAAACTCTGCATGTGATGGGTGAACTGTGGTCGTCATTTCTATATCATCAGCTGGCAATAGAATTGGTAGCACTGGTGTTTGTGAAACACCATGAATTTCAAATGTGGCATCGTTTTTGTCTTCAAACGGTTACAAATGAGCTTCTAGATTGACTTATTGTGGACATGCTGTTGAAATGGAAAGAATGGGTGAGAGCATAGTAGTGACAGGTAGTATGGAGGGTGAGTTGTTGTATGGGATATTGGGATTCAAATAAGTGAGGAGTTGATCCAAGTTTGGGTTTAGCAAGTCCATTAGAGAATGGTTTAGTTGGTGTGTGAGGTCGTGATATTGAGTTGTATTGAGATGGGGTATGGAGGGGGAGGAGTGTGGGCGCAGGGATGGAGTGGAGTGAATTATGGGGATAATAGGAGTGAAATTGGGATAGATTAAATGGTTTGAACAGTTGGGAGTTATCGGTGTGAAGGAAATTGGAGTTGTTTGCGTCAAGTTGGGGAAGAAGGTGGATGTACAAAGAGGAAAGAATATGGTTTGTATCCAATGTTGAGAGACAGGTGTTTGGGTTGGGCCCAGTAGTCTGAATTAGGTGATGGGTATCCAAAACATTACGAGAGTTACCTGGATTGGGCCCAAGGGTTTGCGGGCAAGACAATGTACTTGGCCCAAAAGCATGCATCCATGATGCAAGACCCAACGTTGCTGTATTAGCGAAAATGGACTGTACTTGGCCCAAAAGCATGCATCCTCAAAATTTTTACGTTTTTTCTTTACACACCAAAATATTTCTTAAAATACAGAGATCGAAATTAACTCGAAAAACGAAATCACAATCCTTGACTGAGAGCCACTGGATTCGATTTTGGGGATAACTCTCCTTCTGATGGGAGAAAGTGCTCGTCGTTGGATGTAATTGTTGGTGGGTGCATTGGTTGAGCTGTCATTGAATGCTTCTCATTTAAGGCCACCAAAAACTGGGCATTTACTCTCATTGAATGTGATGATACAACAAATAAGACAAACACCTTGGCTGTACACATGGCAGAGATCGTCAATCACGAGGATTAAGTGTCTTAAGACCAGGCCGATTCATAAAGCCCAAAGAAGACGAATTCGGTCATAAAAGCCCAAATATGGCCCATCAGAATAAATCATAATCAAATGCCCAAATCTAGGCCGATAAAGTTCTCCCTCAAAAGGGAGGAACGTTACATAGAAAGAGAGTCATGGAGGGAGTTACACCTCCACAAAGTATCTCCATAAAGGAGGAGACTGTTACAAAGAACATCTCCCCTCGTTGCGCCTCACATGCTTAAGTCACACAGGGAATTAACAGTGACCATTATAAAAAGTAAAGAAAATATTCGGCAAAGGCATGTGATTTTAACTGAGTTCTGTCAAGTTTTATTTTCATCCCCAACTAAGTTACTGACTTAAGCATCAAAGTGTCTTCGGCCACCAAAAAGGTGGTTTTTGACAATCTAACATTTGTTTTGCAGGTTTAAAATACTGGAGACTGGATTTTGGATGCATCAGTTTGGTGTTGTCCGTGCAGAATGACAAGTTTTCCTTTCAAAAAGAGAATCCACAATGAAAACAATTCTCCTAGTTCTGATTGATGACTGAAAACACTCTCAGAACAAAATGTCACATTCTACAGACCCTCAACCCGACAACAATCGAGACAATCCTTTCATCGGAGAAACTACACTACCAGTAGTGCACATCACAGATCCAGATACGAATGTCGAGACGACCATGCCTGACAATAGAGAGCCACAACTCGAGGTGGCTCGAACGTCCCAAACACCTAGAGGCACCACCACAAACCCTTGTGTAGACTTGCTCATGGACTAGATGGATCATGATGCGCCCAAAAATTGTCCTCCTGTGAGCTTGACCTGCAAAACAATTGTTAGATTGCCTTTTGGTGGCCCTTGGCACTTCAATACTTAAGTCAGTAAGTCTGTTGGAAGAAGGAAGTAAATTTGGATAAAACTTAGTTAAAAGTTGCATACTTGTGTTGAATGTTCTCTTTACCTTTTATAAAGGTTGTGGTTAACTCTCTACTTGACTTAAGCATGTGAGGCACAACGGAAGGAGATATTTCTTGTAACAGTCTCCTCCTTAATGTAGATGCGTTCGTGGAGGCGTAACTCCCTCCATGGCTATTTTTTGGTGCAACGTTCATCTTTTTTATGAGAGAACTCATGTCGGGCTTGAATTAGGGCCCTGATTGGTTTGGGCCTTATTTACGTTTCCTCATTGGTGGGCCTCATCTAGCCTCTGCAATTGACTTTATTCCTCTTGGGCTTTATGAGCTGGCCCAATAGCTGGGCGCTATATTCTCGTGATGAATCTCTGTGCCATGTGTACGACCATGATGATCAGTCTAATTTGATGTATCATTAGCTACTCCTCCTTAGTGGGTATGTCACGTATCCACTAACTGTGTGACAGTTGGTATTTCGATTGCATTTTTGCACTGAATTTAATGTTTAATAACTTTTGGTCGGTTGATCATCTCGATTGTTTATTTGTCTGTTCGTTCTCGCGTGCATTTTCTGGGAGTTTAATGCGCCATTATGTCCCGTATGTCGCTTTGTGAGCAATCTCTTTGTTGCTCGGTTGTATAAAGAGGGGTATTGGGGCTACTTTGCTCCCTTATTTATGTCATCTTTGCTGTTAGTGTTGTTTCTTCTCTCCTATTGCCTTTTTTGTATTTCCCTGTTTGTGTCTACCGGTGACCTACTGGACGGTAATCAACTTGTTACCTGTAAGGCCCATTTTTCCCCAAAGAAGGTTTCTCAAGCTACTTTGGATAGTGTCCATTCCAACTATGCTTTGCCCTTCAACCTTTATATCGTTCTTCGTTGTGAAAACGACAGTCCTTGTTGCCCGATGAAGGGATATATTTCGTTTTACCCTTGCACGTTCTATGCCGGTCTTCGATTTCCAGTTTCAGAGCTGTTTTGGTCTTATCTAGATTTTCTAGGTATTCTGCTTAGATGGGCCCGAACGGTTGGAGAGTTATGGTTTCCACGTATGCCAGAGCCATCATTTCTAGTATTCCTTAAACCGCTAGAATCTTGCATTCTTTGGTGAGGTTTAGTTTAAAACCCAATTGCACCTGTTTCCTTTATTCTCCTGCGTGTTTTGGCAATCTCAATTACAACATCAGAGGTTGGTCACGAGATTGGTTTTATGCGTCTGTCGACTCTGGCTATTTCAATTTACGGGGTCTGCAAATAGTAAGGTTTTTCTGAGTTCCTATGAAGTGTCAGAATCTGCAATTGACTGCTGAATAACAGGTTAGCAGCGAGCGTTTCCTGAAACTTTCAGTAGTTCCATTGGACGCCTATCTTACTGATGATATGGTGAGGCACAACGGTTTATACAACATGAATGAAACTGAGCGGACTCTACTAACCAAAAGGCAAGCCGCAGAGATTGATGCTCGTGCTGCCGCTGTTGAAGGTGATAGCGTTGTCGTTGATTGAAAAGCGAGCTCGGGTGTTACGGATCTCAATGCTTCTGTCAGTGGCGCTACCGGTCCATTTTTTAAGAAGAAAAAAGTATCAAGGCCTGTTAGTCCATCAAAGCGTTGTTTCTAACTTCTGACTATGTTCTGAAGAAGAAATGACTCGTTGACTCTGTGCGACATACATTTCTTACTCGGGTTCTGTCGATAGAGAACCTTCGAGGGAAGACCATTGTTGTTTGCAGGAGGCGGAAGAGATGAAGGTCGCTTTGGAGAGGAGTGAGAAAGATACCATTCGCCCACTGGACGATGGGGAAAAAAAGCTCATATCTGCTTATGGCGGCTTTGATGTTGCTAAGTGTTCTGATGAGGACCCTCGGTCCTTAGATGACAAGATGCTCCAGTTGGCTGCTGTTCAGTTTAAGGAGCTTGGCAATTGTTATCAAGTTCCCCAGGCGGAGTCTCTTCGTTCTTATTTCCTTCCTATTGATGGAGAGGTGGAGATCGCACAACCTGTTTGGGTTCTTCTGCTCCCGTTGGGACTGCTATTCGTTCCGTTCCTGCTAAGCAACGAGAGTGTGATGGAGGTTCTCCTGTCGTTCCTTCTTCTTTCCTGGCTGTGGGTGGTGGTTCCTCCATACTACTAGATCCTT
Organism: Berberis vulgaris; assembly: GCA_963556465.1. NCBI lineage: Eukaryota > Viridiplantae > Streptophyta > Magnoliopsida > Ranunculales > Berberidaceae > Berberis > Berberis vulgaris. The sequence continues at coordinate 72,314,189 of OY747124.1, read as the reverse complement.
GCGTTCTTATTCGTGGGTCAGTTGGAAGGAACCTACTCCTGAAGAGATTCGTGTAAAATCGGATGGGAAGTTCTGTTGGTTTTCCATCTTGGCATGCAGGATGGTGCACACAAGCTGATTAATGAATGACACAAATGGTCGGTAGATAAACCATTGATGCTCATGCTGAATCTGAATCTTCATATTGAGGATGTTGTCAGGCTTGTAATGGATGGGATGACCCATCTTTCCTATGCAGGAGTGATGGGTTTGAGTCATCAGGTTAATCACAATGTTGTGATTTCTCTGGAGAGGAAACTCTCCGTGCTGCTGTTGGTATTTTCCCACGTTCTTTATCAATATGACGCATTAAAAGGGCGATGCTCTTAGCGGATTAAAGCGGCTGAGGTTGCTCAAACTTCGTTGGCCGAGGTGGAGGGTACACGGGATCGGTTTATGGCTGCGCTTGAGTTCTTGAGGACTGACTTACATGGCATCCATGCACGTTTGCAAGATGTGGAAAATGAGCTTTCTGCCGAGAAGGCGCTTCATGATGAGGTCGTGCGTGCCATGATAAAACACTCTAAAAATCGCGACATCGCTGACCAAAGGGTGGAACAATTACTGGCTTCGTTTGATGAGGTCAAGGTTGATTCCTCTGCGATGCTCACTACTGCTGAGGGCAGACTCGTCGCAGTAAGAAATGAGCTCGCTTCTGTTAAGGATAGACTCCGTGTTATGGAGGTGGCAGACTGGTAGCACTAGGGGTGGGCATCCCATCCCGCGATCCCGTTCCCGTCTCGCCTCGTCCAATTTTTCCGGGTCTTAATGGGATTGAATAATGGGATGAAGATTTTCAATCCCGCCAATCCCGTCCCGTCCCGAACTAATTTTTTAATATTTATTATTAATATTTATTTATTTTAGGATTGCAATATTTGGATGCCCATACAAATTCTCTGATGCATATAACATTTTAGCATCTAAAATTCTCAATGTCGTTAGGCTATCAACTCATATTTGAAGACCAATTTGTTTTATTGTATTTAACTAGGGTACATTCGATTTCATTGAAAACTTTGGATACTCAACCTATAATACAATTTAATGGGTTCCTAGTATTATCTCATTTGTAAGGATAGATATGCATGAAAATTAAACTCTGTGAGAGATTCCAATGACAGTTTCATGTGCTTATTATGGCATAGGTTACATTATGTTTAGTTGATTGCATTTTGGTTTATTATTTCATTTCAGCATGGTTATTGTGAACATGCAATTTGCTGAAGATCTATTTTAGTTATTGAAATTGCATGGTCAATTTGAAACACCATCCCGTCCCGATCCCGTATGAACGGGATGGGATAGAGATGAGTCTATCTCGTCCCATCCCGTCCCGTGCTCACCCCTAGGTAGCACGTTGTTTATGGTTGGACTGAGCTTCTGGATTATATTGAGGGTCTCGGTGTCAACTTGTGTCAATATCATCATCGGGTCTATCGAACCTTCGAGGATGAATAAGGTGCTGAAGATCCTTCGGTGATCCAATGATTGAAGAGTCGCCACCTCATCCTCTTGAAGAAAGAGTTATCGTTGATGACCCGGTTCCTGCAGATGGTATTGTTGAGGATATTATAAATCTTTCTCCTTAGTCTTCATTGCTACCTTTGAATGTAATAGAATATATTTTGAATGAATGACATGAGTTTTTTCTTTATTTTTCTTCTTGTTGACTTCGTTCGTCCGTTGTTGTCATGGCGATTCGTATTTGAGTTTTTTCAGCAGTCATTTGCTGGTTTGAATTTTCCTATGCTTTTGGTACGTAAGTCTGGACCTTGCGTTTGTTGTCTCGGAGCTTTTGTGGAAAGTTGTTTTGCTTGTTTATCTTCCACTTTGTTGATCTGGTATGTTAGTTAATCCAAGGTTCTTCTGGGCTGTGCTGACTCACTTCTCCATTTGTTTGCTCTATTCGTTTGATCAACAACGGAGTCTGTCTCCTTCGAGTTGGTTTGGTTATTCGGTTGTCTCAAAGTTTCTTCTACATTGCTGAATTGTCCGTTCAACCTTTACTTTGCTAATTCGATGTTTCAATCGACTCGAAGTCATTTTAGTTGAATCGTTCGTTCAACTTTTACTTCGTTAATTCGATGTTTCAATCGATTCGACGTCATTTTACTTAGTTGACTCGTTCGTTCAACTTTTACTTCGTTAATTCAATGTTTCAATCGACTCGAAGTCATTTTACTTAGTTGACTCGTTCGTCCAACTTTTACTTTGTTAACTTGACGTTTCAGTCGACTTGAAGTTTTTACTAGGTTGACTCGTTCGTTCAACTTTTACTTCGTTAACTCGGCGTTTCAGTCGACTCAAAGTCATTTTTCTTAGTTGACTCATTCGTCCAACTTTTACTTCGTTAACTCGACGTTTCAGTCGAATCGAAGTCGTTTTACTTAGTTGACTCGTTCATCCAACTTTTACTTCGTTGGTTCGACACTCTAGTCGACCCGAAGTCGTTTTACTTAGTTGACTCGTTTATTCCAACTTTTACTTCATTAAGTTGACATTTTAGTCGACTCGAAGTCGTTTCACTTAGTTGACTCATTCGTCCAACTTTTACTTCTCGTTCGTCCAACTTTTACTTCGTTAACTCGATGTTTTAGTCGACTCGAAGTCGTTTTACTTAGTTGATTCGTTCGTCCAACTTTTACTTTGTTGGTTCGACACTCTAGTCGACCCGAAGTTATTTTACTTAGTTGACTCGTTCGTCCAACTTTTACTTTGTTAACTCGATGTTTCAGTCGACTCGAAGTCGTTTCACTTAGTTGGCTCGTTCGTCCAACCTTTACTTATTTGGTTGATCAGACCAGATTTTATTGTAAATATCTGACTTGCGTCTAAATTCCTTTTGGGTTTTATACGCCGATTGCGTAGCTTCGATTTGAAGTTGTTCGTCTTTGTGGGATGTCGATTTGAAATCGAAACTTTATTGATTCTCTTATTTGGGTGTCCTCGACCATTTCTAGCGATCATTTTTCTATAGCGATTTTCTTTTATCATTGCATGACTGATGTCTATTCCCGCGTTGGTGTTTCGTGCCTCTGTTTCCTTCTTGTTTAATTTATGACCTCCTTTGCTTGGTCCATTATTGCTCCTCGTTTAGCATTGCTTGCTAGGGCTTGATAGAGTTTGTCGTTGTTAATTCCTTTGTAAGTAACTTTGGTTGGATTTATATATGTTGGTAGAGTCTTTGAGTTCTTTAGTTCAGCCGTCTTCAAGGCGTTGACCTTTCCACTTTGATATAGATCTACTCGGGTGGGAGATGCTTCTTTGCTGGGGTGGATGTAGTGTAGAGCGTATGTCAATTCCCTGGATCGTTCTTTTGATCATGTGGCGGCAGTATCTGTTTTTTTTTCTTTGAATTGTTTATTTGGTATGCCGATGAATTCATCCAGACGTCCTCTTTGGATCAAATGCTTGATTTCTTCTTTCAACTTGTAGTAGTCATTGGTATCATGTTCGTGATCCTTATGAAAAGAGCAATACCTGCTTTTGTCTCATCCTTTCGGGTCTCCTCTCATCCTGGGTAGCCAGTTGGCGTTCTCCCAATTCGCTATGTGTTTTAAAATGTCGGTCCTACTTCTTTTTAGGGCTGTGTACGATTTGTACTCTTTTTTCATCACACTGGTTATCCGCTCAAGACTGGGCCATGCCGATTGCGATTTCCTGGATTCCCGTTGGTTGGACTCAGTACGACCATCGTTTCGATGTCTCTTTGAATGATCGTTATCCTCCCGTGATCCATCATCTCGCATTTTTTTCCCGTTTCCTTGAGTGGTTCTCCCTTTCCTGCTCATTCTTCCTTCTCGCAACTTTCATTTCTTCAAGGGAGATGTGTTTCTGTATTATTTTTAGCACAACTGCCATGCCTTTTGGAGGCTCTAGGTTAAGAGCATCAAAGAAGGGGCATCACATTAGTCCGGCGACGAAAGTTGCAGCGGCTGTGTCGTCACTACATCCATCAATCATTGTTAACTCGTTGGTGAAGCGAGTGACATATTCTCGTATCGTTTCTTCAAGCTTCTGTATGATGTACAAGAGGTAGTGGGGTCCTTTCCTCATCCGGTGGCTTCCAATGAATCTGGTAATAAAAGCAGTGGCTAAAGCCTGGAAGGAGTCTATCAACCTCGGTGGCAGGCTATTGAACCAATTCATAGCTGTGGAAGTGAGACTGGTTGGGAACGTTCTGCACAGGATTGACTCTGTGGTTTCTTTTAGGGCCATCATGTGGTGGAAGTGTCTTAGGTGATCTGTTGGGTCAGTGGTACCATCGTACACTTTGAACTTTGGCGGAGTGAACTTTTTTGGCATTGCCATTTCATAAGTGTATCGGAAAATGGCTTGGCTAACTCATACAATATGTTGGGATCTGTGACTCCAATCATGAATGGGGTTTTAGCAATCATTCTGCCGCACTGTGGAGTCTTGTCTTGGGGGAGTTCACTGCTCTTGTAGTTTCTCTGTTAGGGCTTCGTCGCTTCCTTAAGTTTGGTAGGCGAATGTTTTTTGGGGTGGTGCCGAAATAGGGTCGGCTGGCTGAATGCGTTCCTGGTTTTTTTTCCAGCATCTTTGTCATGTAGTCATCTGGGCCATGAACAAGTCTACCCAAGGGTCCATGGCAGTGCCGCCGGATGCTTGGGTTGTCTGGGCTACTGCGTGCTGCGGATCGGCATTTTTAGGTGCTATTGGTCTGATGATCCGGGCTGCTTCCTCTTCGCGAGCTGTCAGTGATGCATTGTTGTCAATGGGAGAGTTGTCGTGATCATTACTGGATTGAGGATCTGCAGACTGCATCATTTTCTCTGAGGGCTTGTTGATATTTTGTCAAGTTATGGTGAGTTTTATTACTGTGTATTTTGTTTTTAGAAAGGAAACTCGTCGTTCCCCACAGACGGTGCCAAACTAATGCGTCCAAAAATCGTTCTCCTATGAGCTCAACCTGCAAAACATTTGTTAGATTGCCAAAGACCACATTTTTTTATGGCCGAAAGCACTCTGATGCTTAAGTCTGTAATTCTGTTGGAAGAAGGAAGTAAATCTGGATAAAACTCAGTTAAAAGTTGCATACCTATGTCAAATGTTCTCTTTACCTTTTATAATGGTAGTGGTTAACTTTCTGCATGACTTAAGCATGTGAGGGGCAACGAAAGGAGATGTTTCTTGTAACAGTCTCCTCCTTAATGGAGATGCGTTCGTGGAGGCGTTATTCCCTCCTTGCTCTTTTTTGGTGGAACATTCCTTTTCTTTATGAGAAAACTCGCGTCGGTCATTGACTGGGGATCTGATTCGTTTGGGCTTGGATTCGAGCCCTGTTTACGTCTCCTTATTGGTGGGCTTAATCTGGGCTTCTGCAATTGGCTATTTTCTTCCTGGGCTTTATGAGCTGGCCCAATAGATGGCGTTATATCCTCGTGATGAATCTCTGTGCCATGTGTACGCTGTGATGATCAGTCTATTTTGATGTATCATTAGATCATATGATCAAAATGGTGGAAAAGCTCACCCAAGAGCGTGCTCAATCTGCTGACCCCGTTCAAGCAACACCCCAACAAAATCTAGCTAATGAAGTTTCTGCAGAAAAACGACCGGTATATCTCGAGAGCAGCAAACCACTCCAAGACGGAACCCCAGAGCGGCAAGACTTCTGTTGAAATCCCATTCAAGATCAGAGTCACAAATCCCAATGTATTGTACGAACTAGTCAGACCACCATTATCCGACGTACTCATGGTGACTCCTATACCAAAGAAGTTCACCCCACCAAAGTTTGTAGCGTACGATGGTACCATTGACCTGACAGACCACTTACGACACTTTCACCACATGAGGTCGTTAAAAGAAAGTACATAATCCATCTTATACAAAACATTTTCGATAAGTCTCACCTCCACTGCAATGAACCAATTCAACAACCTACCACCGTGATTGATAGATTCATTCCAGGCGTTGGCTACCGCATTCATTATGAGATTCATCGGCAGTCAACGGATGAGGAAGGAGCCACACTACTTGCTCCACATCAAGCAGAAATCTGAGGAGACAATAAGGGAATATGTTACTCATTTCACTAATGAGTTAACCATGATTAACTGATGCAGTGACGACATGACCACCGTTACTTTCACCGCTGGACTAAAAAGATGACCTTTTTTCGATGCTCTGAACTTGAAAACCCCGAAGAACATGGCGATCCTATTGAAGACCGCTCAAAAGCACATTACTCTCAAGGAGATGCTAGCCATCAGGAAGAAGAATGAATCCGAAAGGGAAGCCCATTCAAAAAGGCGAGAAAGAAGGGAAAAAATGAGATACAACAGACCCCGGGAGGAAAACGTGCAGTCAAAGAAGCATCAAACTAATAGGAAGTTCGAATTCAACCAGCAGGAGCTTGGAAAGGTGCATACGATGAGGCCTAGACATGAGCGAGTAACAAGCGTGATGAAAAACACATACAGTCCATACACGACCTTGAAGACCAGCCGAGCAAAATATTGAAACACATGAAAAAATGGGAAGATGTTAACTGGCCACTCAAGATGAGAGAAGACCCTGAGGGGTGAGACAAGAGTTAATACCGTTTTTCTATTGGGATCACGGGAATGACACTTGAGACTGCTACAACCTGAAGGATGAAATTGAGCACTTGGTTAAAAGAGGATGACTCAACGAATTCGTCAAGTTACCTGACAAATAGTTGTAAGGGAAATAGAAGACGGACACCACCACGAGATCTAAGCAACAAACCAGGGAACTGATATACGCCTTACATTGCGTAGCCGAAGAAAGCGGCCAACCAAGCTTGCCAATGACATTTCTCACTCGAACTGATATATATAGAACCAGAAGCGCCAACGCTGTCAAACGAGACCCAATGAATCGATATGGCAACCCAAGCAAGAGGTGCAAAGGAAGTTCGCAATTCAAATGGGGGCCAAACAACAGACAAAATTTGAAGAAGCCTACAAGCTTTAACATTATCCATGATAAGGCCAACGACGCCTCCTACATTACTAACGACGAAGACAATGCAAACAAATTCCACGAGTCGACGAACAAAACCTTGGCCCAGGTACTGATGTGAGCATGATTGGACAATTTGGGACTACATTCTATTTTGTCCGCATGAACCAACCTGCCAATGACACACAATCAAAGAACATTCTGAGTTCATTAGCTACCTCACGACAACAATACACAAACAATAAAACTACAGAGAACCATGGTAGAAGAAGTTACAGTGAAAATGCTAAGACCACTCAAGGCAGAACAAATCAAACAACAGTTAGAGAGATACAACGTGGACTCCGCAACATAAGTCTGTGAGAAAAACTACTATAGATTGTTAAACACTCGAAACAGGGTTATCAATAAAATTTCGAGCTCAAAACTCTCCATCTTATGCCTGAAATTGTGTCATCAAAGCCAGATAATGAGAAACAATTGACATACCAACCACAAACAAAATGCCAAGACATACAAGTCAGACACAAAACTTCTGGTCTGATCAACCACAAAGCTAAAAGTTGGGATGAATCAGTCAACTTATTGAAATAAACTTCGAGTCGACTAACACGTCGGACAAACGAAGTTAAAAGTTGGAACGAACCAGTCAACTTAGTCGACTAACACGTCGGACAAATGAAGTTAAAAGTTTGGACGAATCAGTCAACTTATTCAAATAAACTTCCAGTCGACTAAGATGTCGGATGAATGAAGTTAAAAGTTGGGATGAATCAGTCAGCTTATTCAAATAAACTTCGAGTTGGCTAACACGTTGGACGAACAAAGTTAAAATTTGGGATGAATCAGTCAACTTATTCGAATAAACTTCCAGTCGACTAATACGTCAGACGAACGAAGTTAACTTATTCAAATAAACTTCGAGTCAACTAACACGTCGGACGAACGAAGTTAAAAGTTGGGACGAATCAGTCAACTTATTCAAATAACTTCGAGTCGACTAATACTTCGAATGAACGAAGTTAAAAGTTGGAATGAATATTGTTATTCAAATAAAGTCGACTAACACGTCGGACAAACGAAGTTAAAAGTTGGGACTAGTTAGTCAACTTATTCAGCTATAAACGTCAGATCAAGAAATCCAGACGTACAAGTCAAAATATAGCCATAGAGGCTCCCTGGCCGAACAAAATATCTGACCAAGAAACAAACAAGTCAACATATTCAAATAAAACTTCGAGTCGATTGATACGTCAAACCAAAACTTCTAGTCTGATCAACCAACGAAGTAAAATTTACGATACTAAAATAAGAAAGGCATGAGTCCATTCTTCAGAACACTTTGGCGTATGAATACTCAAGGGTCTAAATGAGGAAGATCGCTCAATTGACAAGAATAAGAAAGACTTCGAATGGTCGATAAGCAAGCGCAAGTTGAGCTCATCAAGACAAGATTGTTACCCGAGCGGGGACACTAAAGACTTGACAGGAAGAACACAAATATCATGGACAACGGGTCAACACACATGACCTAAAATAAGCCACGACTTCGAAGAGAAAGCTTGCGAAGCAAATATTAAATAAAAGGCAATACAATATTGTCAAAATGAAAATATTCTCATTCATGAAATCATTTTGTTAAGTATGGAAAAGAAGAATGTACATCTGGAGAAGAAAACAAAAAGTTCAGAGAAGATACAGTAGGAGCAGCAAGAGCATCGGATGGAAGAGAAGCAATAACACCAACAACATGAGGAAACAAAGTTCTTTCATCAACAACAAGAGCAGAGGAGGGAGCCTGGTCGAGAGAGGGAGGAAACAAGGTATTCCCTTCACCTACGAGATCGCTTGGGAATACTAGAATATCCTCCTCAGCATCGTCATCTTTGAAGACTTGATAAATTAAATGACGATACTTAGATAAATTGACACCAAGCCCCTCAATATAGTCAATAAGCTCGACTCGGCCATCAACAATCCTTTTCCAATTTTCCACCTTCGCAATCCTCAACTTATCCTTGGTGACAACGAACTCTTTTTTTGTTGAAATCAGCCGCCCTTTAGTAATGGTTAGCATGGCTGAGATATCTGACTTAACTTCGTCAAGCGTGGCCATTAATTGTTCCACCCAGCCTTCAACAATCCAATGATTAACAGATTGCTCAATTACAAAATGAAAAGCCTCATCATGGCCAGCTTTCTTGACAGACAACTCTTTTTCCAGCTCATCCAATTGTGCATGAGCCCCATCCAAATCGGCCATCAAAGTCTCAAACTCCACAAGAGACTTATCTCGCACAACTTCTGCTCCCCTTAAAGAGGCCAAAGCAGCCCCAACTGCCTTCTCCTGCTCTGTGCATTGCGCCTTCATCACATCAAACTGGCAAAGGACGTGGGAAAACACCAACAGCAGTGACGCCAATTTTTTCTCGAGAGCAGCCACCTGACCACGACCAGCCCTGTACTCCGATCTCATCACCTCGGCATAGGTGAGGTGATTCATCCCATCCATTATCTGCTTAAGGCCATAATCGAGATGGGTGCTAGGAGATCCAACATTGGCATTGAAGGTCATTTCACCACCCGCTTGTGCCATTCATTGATCAACTTACGTGTCCCCTCCTGCACGTCGAATTGAGTAAACCAATAGAACTTTCCATCTAATTTGATACGGATGTTCTCGGGGTTAGGCTCCATCCAACTAATTCGAGGATGGACACGGGGATCTGGGAAGCACTGAAGAACCGCCCCTAATAGCCGGAAGAGCAGGCAGAACAATAGTTATAATAGAAAAACCACTGTAGCCTTCTCCCTGCGAGGTGATCGCAACAAGAGAATAACGACTAGTAGGGGAAACAGGAATAAAAGAATTCAGACTAGAGGAGGAAGAAACTAAGAACCCCGCCGCATCATTGAAAGGAAGGAAGGAGATAAAAAAGGAAGAACTTCAAAATTCTGACTACGGTCATCAACCTCCTCAAACTGCTCCACCACCAGCCTGAGCATCTTATCATCGATAGCCCAAGGGATGTTGTTAGACCATTCAGCAACATCGGGAACACCATAAGCAGATATAAACCTCTTTTCATTGTCATCCAAAAGGCGAGTAGTCTTCTTCTCACTCCTTTCCACTACTAAGTTCATCTCTTCAACCTCCTGAAGAGATAAGTGATCCTCTTTTATAACCTCCCTACCAGAAGAACTCAGACGAGGTACAATCCGAGCAGCAACACGGGTTGAGAGCCATTTTTTCTTCGAAGCACGGCCGAGATCCATCAACAATTGCTTTGACAAGCTAGCGGGCTTTGAGAGCTTCCTCTTCCTAGAAATTGGGCCAACAACATTGGTGCTAATAGGAGCATTGAGATCCGTAACATGTCTGCCCAAACTCACTTCCCAATCAATGTTAGCATCACTAACACCAGCAGAAGCAATGCGAGTAGCAATCTCTTCAGCATGGGATTCAGTGAACAAAGCACGCTTCGCCTCGTTCATATGGTACAAGCTGCTATGCTCCAAGATGTCCTTGGAAAAAAAGGCCTCCACGGGAAACAAAAGAAGCTTCAAAAATTGGTCACTGATCTTCTGCTCCTCCACAATTAACTGCAAATTCTTCCGTTTGTTAGGGACTCGAAATGATCGTACAATCATACAACCTTGCAGTTTGAAGTAGCTAGAGTTAACAAAATCATAAAACCAAAACCTCAACCAATCTATAGTATCATCATTGAGCTTCGTAAAATGGACGGGAAAACCAAGGAAGCAAATGTCCTTGTTCACTAGAGAACCAACCAACCAACATTGGTCTAAAAAATCCAGATATTCCCAAAACAACTCTGGAACTGGGAATCAGAGGCCAGATAGGAACATGCTTGGATAGAGTGCAATGTACCCAAATCTTGGACGACACGGACTATCGTTCTGTCCAGGCAGAACGATCTCAAGGTTGGGTGGAAGTTATAGCTAGAACATACATCATCCAATGTCGCCTGATAAACATTCTTGGGCAAGAAGTAAGCCTCACATGCAGCAAGCGCCTCACCACTTAGAACATCGCTAACAGACATTGTTAGAGACTGAAATACCAAGGAAAACGAAGAAGGAGAAAGAAGAATAAACCCTAATCTCAAAGATGGCGTAAAGAGAGAAACAAATCAATTACACCTACTTTTTATAGAGTGGAGCAACGAAGATACCGCTTGTAGAATGACGTGCCGGATATGATGACTGCACGAAATCCCAAAATACTCCTGAAAAGCGAACGAACAAACAAGAGATCGGGATGTCAACTTACTAAAAGATGCTAACGACATCAAATACAAGGCAATGATGAAGTCGAAAGTCCAATCATCACCATGTTAGTGGCCATGTCAGCATATCCACTCACTAAAGAGGGGTGTAGCTGATGATACATCAAATAAGACAAACATCTAGGCTGTATACGTGGCATAAACCATCCATCACAAGGATCAAGTGTCCTAAGACCAAGCCGATTCATAAAGCCCAAAGAAGACGAATTCAGTCATGAAAGCTCAAATAGGTCTCGTCAGAATAAATCATAATCAGAAGCCCAAATCCAGGCTTGATAAAGTTCTCTCTAAAGGGGGATGAACGTTACATAGGGTCGTGGAGGGAGTTACGCATCCACAGACGTATCTCCATAAAGGAGGAGACTGTTACAAAGATTGTCTCCCCTTGTTGCGCCTCACATGATTAAGTCATATAGAAAATTAACAACGACCATTATAAAACATAAAGGGAACATTCGGCAAATTATGCAATTTTAACTGAGTTCTGTTTAGTTTTATCTCCATCTCCATTTGAGTTACTGACTTAAGTATCAGAATGCCTTCGACCACCAAAAAGGTGGTCTTTGGCAATCTAATATTTGTTTTGCATGTTTAACTTACCGGAGATAGGATTTTGGACGCATCAGAATGATTTTGCAGAGAGTAATGGTGAAGGGAAGTCGTTGAGTTGTCGTTGTTTGGATCGTTGAGTTCGGCAGAGTGAGTTGAGAACGAGCGAGAGTTGGTGACCATCATTCGATTAAGTCAGTGAGTGACTTGGGTGAAGAATCTCTTTCAGGCAATTTGGTTGCTGAGTAAGATGACTCTGATCCAGTTTCAAGTGTTGTTCCTCATGACTTCTTTTCTTGATTGGGAGTTGAGTATGGCAAAAACTTGCTTGGTGGCCAAAATGGTGGTTAATCCCTGTTTTCGCCTTGATGCGATAGCTTCTGGAGAATGGCAGAGTGAAATTTGCAGTGTCTTGGCTGGAGCGGAAATGTATGATGGATTGTGAAGCATTGGAGAACATTGGGCAAGTAGTGCCGAAGATGTGTCCAACTATTTCGCAGCAAAAAACAGAAATTCGGTGGATCATCATAACAAAATTTGATACGGTAGGTTCGACCTTCCTTAATGCCAAAATCAGCGGCCATCGAGCAAGGGAGAGGCTTGGCCATATCTAACCAAACCTTGGATCGTATGAAGGGAAGCATAACATCTTCCAGTAAGCGAGTATCAACTTCCATAAAGTCGCCAATGCAAGATGCCAAAGTTTGTAGGTCTGTGAGGGAAAATTTGTTGGCTGAGTATTCATGGATTTTAATCCAACAAGGTACAACAAAAAATTCAATGGCCAAATAGTCATCCTTCTATGGTTTAGTGGACACCAACCATTTGAATAAGACCCATAGCCCAGAATAAATTACCTTCACCATATCATCCTTGTTAGTGAATTGTATTAGGTAATAGTTACTAAATTTTTTACATGGAAAGGATAAATGGTTTCCCATTGAGATGCAATTCTGTGGGTGATAGGGGCATAATTAGGCTATTTTTAGTACCATATTCTATATATATTTTTAGTTATTACTTGTTAATTATGATACTAATTACTATTTTCGTGTTTGTGTAGGTTTCCAATTACAAGATTAAAAAATAGAATCTAAGTGAAGCAAATTGGCAACTAATTGCACAAGGAAACAACTCAAACAAGGAAACCACTCAAAGAAGGAAACCAAGCAAAGAAGGAAACCAAGCAGAAAACAATTATAAAAGGGATGATAACTTGTTTTGGAGGGGATATATCCAGCAATAGCCTCCACAAAAAGCCCTAATCCATCATCACAGTAGTCCCTCAGCCGTCTTCCTCTTCTCCTTCACAAAATCCAAAGCACAACCCCCATCTCTGTCTCAGTTCCTCATCCACGTTTGCAACCACATCCTCCTCTTTGATCCATCCTCGCAACAGCGCATCAAACATCCACCCCTTCATCCCTTCATCTCTCTGTTTGTTGAAAATCAGAGAACCCTAGCCCACCATCAACCATCATCAAATCCATCCATAGCCTCCACCCATCCCATGCATAGCATCCTCCCACAACCGTTTTCATCTCTCTCTCTACTGACGAATCTTGTCTCCTGTCGATCGCCACCCACCTGATCTCCCTCTCTCATTCTCCCTGATTGTCACCACCTATAGCCACCACGCCAAACCCTGGCCGTCGTCGTCCTGAATCCATAGCCCCCTAATCACAATCTCATTACCCATCCAAAATCACGCACACGAAGAGAAGCAGAGATCGGGAGCTGAAGAAGCAGAGAAATTAGCAGATCGCGTGAGGAATGTGAAGGAAGAGTTCGCGCTGTTTTCACCCCAACACTCCTTTCTCTACCACCACGGATCAGGCTACAGTGTTTTGTTTCATATCTTAACTTTTTTTCTTATTTTTAGTTTGATATTTAACTATGTATTGCTATTAGAACATGATTAATATGTCTAGCTAAACTTCTCTTAGTTAGGGGTGGATTCGAAGCCCCGAACATGTGTTTTATAAATTAATTGAATTTAATCTTCCTTGCTATTAGTGATTGTGTTTTGCTTAACTGCTTTATAGATAACTTTTCTTTGTATGTTTGTTAAGGTGGCCAACTTAGTAAGCATGCTAGGATCTGGGGCTAGAGTATAGGAGAGTTTCACCTAATTATTATAATTCTGTACTCACAAGTAGTAAATACCAAGGAACGTTGGTAAGGTTAAGTAAAAACCTAGGTGAGAACAAGATGCTGATCATACTTGTAATTGCCTAGTCAGTGTTCATATTTTCCAAAAAACTTAATGATCTTAGATTGTTATCTAACTTGTGATTCCTGTTTAGATAGCATGAAAAGAATAGTTTAAAAGCGACGCTTAGTTTAATTTAACGAACTTGGGAAAATAATAAGATTAATGCAGTGCGGTCACGGTTAGTCTTGAGCATTGTCTCTCACGAGTTAGCAAGTGATTATTGAAGATTGATTTATGAGCATATGTTTGGCGTGTGGAGATAAACCCTTAGCTAATTTCTCATATTTGCCATCCCTTTAGTTTTATTATCTTTTCAGTAATTTTCGTAGTTGTTTTCATAGTTTAATTTAAAAAATCCAATCCCCAATTATTTAATTAATTAGATTATTAGTTGTCTTTTAGCTATTCTTAGTATTAATTGGCAAACCCTCTAATCCCCGGTCCAAAACGATCCCTACTTATTCTATACTACAATCGCAAAACAAAGTATTAAGTTGTGTGCTACTAAAAAGTGCATCAATTTTTGGCGCCGTTGCTGGGGATTAGAAAAAGTTGTTGATTACTTAATTAGTTTTTATTTATTTATTTTTCTTTTTATTGATTTTTTTTCTTCTTTCTATCTTTATCTCAGGTACTAGTTCATGCGCAATAGGAGTTCCAGCGAAACTTAGTAGAATACGATTCAGAGCCTGAGAAAACATTTAGAAGACGAAGAAGAAAAAGAAAAGAGCCACAAACATCTAGCTCTGAATCTGAATCTGAAGAGTTCGACATGGGAGACAATAGATCTATTAAAGAACTTTCAGCATCCACCTTGGACAATGCCGCACCCTTGTGCATTCACTATCCATTAGCCGCGCAGGGCAAGAGTGAGTCATTCGAGCTGAAATCCAGCCTGCTTCATCATATTCCGAAGTATCATGGTCTTTCTATGGAGGATCCAAATAAACATTTAAAGGAATTTGAAGTTGTATGCTCCAGTATGACGCCCATAAATGTGGATGAAAACATTCTAAAGTTGAGAGCATTCCCCTTTTCTCTAGCTGATAGGGCTAACGACTGGCTCTATGAACTACCTTCCAGAACAGTATATTCTTGGGAGAGCATGAAGAAGGTGTTTCTAGAGAAATTCTTCCCAACTTCCAAAATTATCTTGTTGAGGAAGAAAATCAGTGGCATACAACAAGGTCCAGGAGAATCATATCCGACTTACTATGAGCGCTTCAAAACTCTCATAGCATCATGCCCGCAACATCAGATGAAGGAGGAACTCCTGATTCAATACTTTTATGAGGGATTGCTTCCTCTTGAGCGACAGATGTTAGATGCAGCAGCAGGAGGAGTTTTGGTTGATAAAACTCCAGTAGCAGCAAAGACTTTGATTGCAAACCGAGCTTTAAATGCCCAACAGTATGAGGGAATTGGAGAGCCGTCACGCCAAGTCAATGAGGTAAGTACTAATTCTAGTTTGGAAGCTCAAATGGCTAATCTTACCTCACTTGTGACTCAGGCCCTAGAGAAGCCGAATGTGCTAAGAGTTGCACAAGTTTGCGGCGTGTGTACTAAGTCAGGATATCCATCTGATCAATGTCCTCAACTGATTGAGAATGGCAGTTGGGAGAATGTCAATGCAATAGGTTTTCAGGGGCAAAATCACTATAGGAATAATCCTTATTCGAACACCTACAATGAAGGTTGGATAAATCACCCTAGTTTTGGATGGAGAAATTCATAACAACCTCAACAATAAACTTCAAATCGGCCACCCCTGGTTTCGTCCAAAGGCAACCAGAACCACCTCAGCACAATTCAGGTATGCCCCTTAATTATGATGAGATTTTGAAATCGTTGACTATTTCTTAGCAGAACCAATCAAAAGATATAACAGATTTGAAACTACAAATGGGACAGATAGCTGAGTTTATTGGACAAATTCGCGAGCAAGGAAAACTTCCTAGTTCTACCATTCTAAATCCGAAAGACGGGTTTGAAACCGCAAAAGCAATTACATTGAGGATTGGTTGGCAAATTGAGAATGAGTCAATAGTCCCTAAATAGAGTCGAAATAAGAAAGCTAAGTTACAGAACGATGATCCAGCCATCATTGAAACACCAGAGCTCCAAGGTAAGAAGGTGAGCATTCCAAATTCAGTTTCTGCTAATCTTGTTCCACCTTTTGTGCCTTTTTCAGGTAGGTTTGCCAAATCTAGAAAAGATGAACAGGATAAAGAAATTTTGGAAACTTTCTGAAAAATCACTACTGCCGTTGGATATGAGAGCAATGGAGTTCCCTATGACACAAAGAAGCGGAAGAAATTTCAGTTGAATGAGCTTGAAAAGATTCAGGATGAGGCTTATGATAGTTAAAGCAATTATAAGGAGAACACCATAGTTTTTCATGATCAGATGATCCATGGAAATATTTTTGTCATTGGAATGAAAGTCCACTACACCAAAAGACCTGATTAGCTACACAGGGGTGGCCACGGTTCTAAGCCGTTGGTGTGTTTGCCACGGCTAAAAACCGTGGCTATAGTGCCCAACGGCTTAAAACCGTGGCTAAAAAAAGGCTTGGCCACGGTTCTAAACCGTTGGTGTGTTTGCCACGGCTAAAAACCGTGGCTACAGTGACCCACGGCTTAAAACCGTTGCAAAAGTGCACGTGTGTTGCACGTGGACGTGTGGAGAAGTAAGTTGATTTCTCGCGAGCGAAATTTTGCGAAAAAAATTTGCTTCCCGCGTTTCCGCTCCATCTCCCCCTTTTCAACCCTTTGCTTCTCCATCTCCCGCTCCATCTCCCCCTTTTCAACCCTTTGCGAAAAAAACCCTAAAATTTCAAGGAGAGGGAAAGAGAGAAGGAGAAGGAGAAGGAAAGAGAGAGGGAGAAGTCGAGCAACCCAAACAACCAAAACACAGTGCAGTGTCTGTGTTTGTACAAGCAACAAAACGCGATGGGGTTTGGCCATCTAGCCATTTGAGCTTCGAGATCCTCCTCCTCCTTCGCAGCCTTCAATCGGTTCTCCTCTAGGGTTCTCGCATCCTCATCCAATTTCAGATGAATTGAAAAGGCACCCCAGGTCTTCTTCTTCTCCTTCTCTATTACCCCTTTCTCTGTCTCTCTATTGCTTGGTTTGGTTTGGGTTCCATTTCTCTGTAAGTCGCAAATTGGGTGATTTGATCGAATGGGTTAATTGGAATGTTGGAAGAGATGCAAACCCAGTGCTGGAAAGAAGGTTAGATCTTCTCTCTTTATTTATTTTCAAGTTTTAATTTTTTTAGGACTATTTGGGTATAATATTTTTGTTCTAATTGTTGTTCTTTGTTTCAGATTTTGGAGAAGTTGTTGAAGAGGGGTGGAAAGCTTAAAGGTTTTGTCCTTGTTTCTCTCTCTCTCTTGTTCTTTCTCCACTGAATGTTTGTTTTCATGCTTTGTGCATTGCTTTTTGTTTAAAATTAGAATTTGGGTATATTTCAATTTGTAAAATTGATCAATCTGTACCCTTGGTTTTTTGGGGTTCTTGTTTAGTTGTTAAAGCTTAATGGGTTTTTTTTTTTTTTTTTGTATGAAAGTGATTTGATCTTGTTTGGGTTGTTTGTTTTTGTGATTAGAAGACAAAGCCAGTCTCCCTCATTCGCCAAGTCTATGATGCTATTGCTGGGCATCGATGTTTTGGCGAAAACTATGTGCAGGAGTTAATTGAAAAGGCACCCCAGGTCTTCTTCTTCTCCTTCTCTATTACCCCTTTCTCTGTCTCTCTATTGCTTGGTTTGGTTTGGGTTCCATTTCTCTGTAAGTACACAAACATTATAGCTCTTGAAGGAAATGAAGAAGCTCTTGAAGGAAATGAAGAAGCTCAAACCAGAGGTGTAATAGGTGTTGGTGGTATTTTTTTCAGGAATAGGTGTAATTATGGGCTCATAGGCCTCTATGACTCATTACTCTGCACCCCATTATAAAAACTGTGACTCCGTCACTGAGAATATTGATATGTTCTGGTTGCAATTTTCAGATCCACAACCAAGTCATACACAAAAGTGGTGCATGAGAGCATATCACAACACAGAGGGATGTGGGGTTCACAACTTTTGTTGTTGGTGGTGGTGGGTGCTCTAAACAACAAATTTTCCAAATGGGTGCACACTTGGTCAACTGCAATTCTGTCTTTCTTGTTTCATACAACATCTCAATCAATCAGGACCATTCAGGTAATTCTCTGCTCATGATGGTGAGAGCACCTCTTCAGTGCATGTGCTGTGAGTGGTGTGAATGAGTGAGTGAGCACCTTGTTTTCTTCCATTTCTAGAGTAGGAATATTTGCACCAAAGAAAAAGGATGAGTGCTATTTTTCGCATGCTACTTTTACAAACACGCCTGCTAGAATGTAGTGATGGAGTTCGGTGGTGTTTGTTAACAGTTTTTCCTAAGTGCACTGGTTTTTTGCACTGATTTTTTGCCTGGTGCTATCAGGCACCGTTGGATTGCATCGAGATAA
The DNA here is from genome assembly GCA_963556465.1 of Berberis vulgaris. Taxonomy (NCBI): domain Eukaryota; kingdom Viridiplantae; phylum Streptophyta; class Magnoliopsida; order Ranunculales; family Berberidaceae; genus Berberis; species Berberis vulgaris. The sequence goes on along the minus strand of OY747124.1, from coordinate 72,295,626 downwards.
GTAATAATACTTATCTCGATGCAATCCAACGGTGCCTGATAGCACCAGGTAAAAAACCAGTGCAAAAAACCAGTGCACTGTAGAAGCACTCGTTTGTTAATTGTTCTGAAGAAAAAAAAATTGGTTTTGAATAAGAAGTTGATCACTTTTTTCGTGTTATGATTGCAACTTGGTGTTATGCACATGTAGCTCAAGTGCTACGTACTACTCAGAAACTCATTAATGAATGCACCAATTTCTGCACCTGCAACAATTAGACTCTTCTTCCATGATTGCTTTGTCGAAGTAATTTACCATCCTAGATGATAGTTATGCTCTCGTGTTAGCATATTCTGTTGGGTCTGTAGCTAGAATGTACATTGTACATGTGGTTCAGTTGTGACAGAAGTAGCATAGTTTCAAGCTTTTATGCCGTTTTTATCTGCATGTCGGTTCATAAGTCTGCCACGATGCATTTTAGCAGAAAAAAAACTGAATTTTTTTGTGAATTTATATTGCAGGGTTGCGATGCATCCATTTTGATATCAACAAGGCCAGGAAGCCCATATCAGGCAGAGAGGGATGCGCACGATAACAAGAACTTAAAGGCGGAAGCGTTTGATAGCATAAGGAAGGCTAAGTCCTTGGTGGAGAGCAAGTGCCCTGGAGTTGTTTCTTGAGCAGACATTCTTGCCATTGCAGCGAGAGATTTCGTCCACTTGGTAAGCATTCTATCTTCTTCAACAAACAAACAAAAATATAAAATGTCTTCTTTCTTTCTCTGATTAAAAACTACCTTCAGCAGAGAGATTGTCTCAATAACTTTCATTCATATTCGTGTCCTTTCTTATCTTCCATGTTAGAGGATTTTTTTCTTTTTCTTTTTATTACACCTCCATCACTACCTAAGTGTGGAATTGAGGTTTATTTTGATTTCAATACTGTTCTACATGAAGAAATGACAGTAACCCCTCAAAATTGACAGCCTTGAATGAAGTGTTGAATTAAAATCAAGTTCTGAGAAAACCAAAATGCCCCATTGACTAGGGAAGATCTAGTACCACTCTGAAAACTACACATAATTATATGGTTGTTGTGTAATGTGAGAAGACTGTTCAATTGGGTAGAATTTTAAACATGTTGAAAACAACAAGATGACAAAGGGAAGATTTATAGGTGATAATTATCAACAATGTATTTTCTAGCTGGACAAGTCTGCCTTGCCAATATATGTAACAACAAAAATAAAACAAAGTTTTGCCAGAGATGTTGTTTGCAACTTGGAATTTTTTTGTGAAGAAAATCTATGAAGTTGGACATCACTTCATAGACACAGGTCCCAAGTAACAAGTCATCTGAGGTTACAGTATGAGAGTAGTTACATCAAAGCTAGAATTCTTGAGGACATACCAGTAGCTGTCCGGTCCAAGGTACTAACTTCTATTTGGTTATTGTGTTTACTTCTATCAAATTTCAATTCTAGGTGTTTCTTCTAAATAATAATCAATGTCTTCATGTGTTTAATACTCTGTCAAAATTTTGAGTCCATTTTTCTAGTAACATACCATTACGAAACCTTTTAGCTAATTTTGAGAAGTAATATATAATGACAAACTGATATTGATCAACCCTCCTTAGTAGCCAACTGCTTGTATATTTTCAAATCGAGAATGAGCATTTGATATTGATGATTCTTATTTGTAACTTTCGCCAAAGACTTGGATTTGCCTGATATACTGGTTTTTTTAAAATGATTTACTGAATATTTTGTGGTATCTTAACTGCAGGACCCACTTAGAACTTTTACTGGTCGTGAGAAATACAAGAGGCCTCTATGGGTCACTGATGCACTAGATAAACCTTCAGTGGTAAGATCTTCTGCTGCTTTATTTATTCAATCTTGGCTTGCATATATAAGAGAGGTACTTCCTCATTTTTATACAATCTCACAAGGTCATCATACCTGCCACAACCATGAAGCATGACACTGCAGTATCATGCATTGTCTTTGCTTAGCTCATGCAAGTTACACACCTTGTACTCATACAACTTCTTGTGATTGGTTGTGGGTTTGAAAGTCACAAGCAGAGTCTAATGAATTTCATATTTATTGAAAGCTCAATATTGCCCTGTTGTTTAGCTTATGGACATGGATTATGTGGCATGGCTGCTTAGGTGGACCACAGTAAAAACAAATGTTTATTATTGTACTGCATCTACACAAATCAATCATTTGACAATGTATATTAATAAAGTTCATTGCAGATCGATGAATCAGAACATTCTTATTTGGTGTTGCCTTCCTAATTAGATCGCCCTCCAATCTCCCCCCTCTTTATGATGCGTGTTCTATATGCTTGGTGTAGCCAATATTGACTTTATTTACTGTGAATGTCTGTCTGCATTGCAGTTACACTTGATGTTTGTTACAATTTTCAAAAGCATCTGATAAGCATTGTTTTTGCAGACCCCCCAGATATTCGTGTCAGTCCAATGCTGAACAAGGTGATGTGTGCTCGTTTGGAGAACAGTTTGTATGTCATCCCGACTCTGAGGAGGTTGATAAGTACTCTCAGACCAAGAACCATGGTGATGCTGAAACTAAACAGGAGGATGCTTTTCTGTCATCCCTAGCAAAGAATAGGCATTTGACCTCATTTTCTGATGCAAGCAACCATATTATGGCACAGGTATGAAGTTGGTTCTGGAGAAATTAATTTGTTCAGTGGTTTCTCAGTCTTTGATTGACTGTTTGTCTTCTCTTCTAATAATTATTATTATGCCATCTCGATACCCTCCTAAGTTTCAGAGAGCCTTTGGGAAGTTTGTATACATTCTCCATGTTAATCACCATATCTACCAGTAGTATATATGATGCTTGCTTTGGTCTGTAATCTGTATAGGTTACTTGCCTAATCCTATATGATAGTGGGTATACTGGTGTCTACATGATAAGGGAGTGTGTGTTGCGAATCCATTTCTATGGAATCCACGGGGGACCACTCGTGTTTAATACAAATTTGATGAAAGCACTTATTATTGATTCTACATTTTGATTAAAGGTGAAAATTGAATTTCCATGAAACACGAAAGTCCCAACTCCTTACTCTTCCTACAAAATTGGATTCTCGTATCATATTTCATCGAAGTTCAACCCCCCACCTTTGATCACAATCTATTCATGATAAGTAGTCCACCACATTTTTTATCAAATTTGTCTTTAAACACAAATGGTCCCTCCATGGAATTGAATTCCGTAACCAAACACACCCTAAATGGATAACCCTAACCAACATGAGATGCCTTGACAATTTTGGTTATCACAACCTTGGACGCATGTCAATTTTGTCCCAAAGTAACATAATTATCAACATATTACCTTTATATATATACACAACTTGGCCATGCCTTGATTGTCATCAGCTGGTATTTTGTCTTTTTATTTGATCATGATGGACTTTCCCAGTGATTGGGTCATTTCCATCACTTCTACATGATGCATCTCAATGTATCTATTTTGCAAATATTAATTTTTTTACATTTATTAGATTTCTCAGGTTGCATTCTTGTTGGCCATGGTGGGCTTAGAGGTTGCAGAAGCCGCAGCTCAAGCATCTGTGGCGGCTCTGTCTAAAGTGTTCTATATGCTTGGTGTAGCCAATATTGACTTTATTTACTGTGAATGTCTGTCTGCATTGCAGTTACACTTGATGTTTGTTACAATTTTCAAAAGCATCTGATAAGCATTGTTTTTGCAGACCCCCCAGATATTTGTGTCAGTCCAATGCTGAACAAGGTGATGTGTGCTCGTTTGCATAATCTATTTATTTTAATGCTTATATTAAGACTCCTTTGTTAAATAGAAATGAATATATGAATGTATGACATTGCTACCTTTCTACTGGAAATGGTAAGTGCTTTGCTAATCTTGTGTCTTTTATGATATCCATTAGCTGTTTACTTAAAGTAAATATGAGGCTGCTATCTTATAGTATTCATATAACTTAGAAAATTTAAAAGGACTTGCACACATTGGAATTTTTTGAAGTCCACAAGAAGGAAGAATCTGATTCTCTTCATGGATACATATATATTCAAAACAAACTATTTTTTATTTTTTTTCCTGCAATCTCCATGTAAAAGCAAACACAGACATGTTTTATTGCTATAGTTACTGTAATCATAACAAGGTGTTGATGCAGGTTGATGTCGCCCTTATTGCAACTGGAAGGGCCCCATTCACACAAGGTCTTGGTTTGGAGAATGTGAGTGTGGAAATATAATAAGATTTTATGTTAAAAATGTTGAATGTTTGATCAACTTAGCTGTTTGGTAATCCATGCATTTCATATTCTCAGGATGAGAAAGCGAAAGTTATCCAGACATTACTGTTTGTTGCTGGTTTGAACACTCTGACGCAATCATTCTTTGGGACCAGGCTACCTGCCGTCATTGGAGGATCTTATACCTTTGTGGCACCTACCATTTCAATAATTTTGGCTGGCCGATACAGTAATGTTTTGGATCCTCACGAGGTTTTGTGACCTGCTCCCTCTTCCTTAAGGTTTTTTCTTAACATGATCAGTAACGTTAGTTCTGTTTGTGTTTATACAGAAATTCAAGAAGATCATGCGTGGAATTCAAGGAGCTCTTATTGTTGCTTCGGCTCTTCAGATTTTCATCGGCTTCAGTGGTCTTTGGCGTAATGTTACTCGGTTGGTTTATAACCTTGATCATGGATTAGAATCTGAGAAACTGGAAAATCATTTTGGTTGATCCTTTAACGCATATTTGTTAAACTTAACCCTGAGTATTACTCAAATTTCATTGCCTATAGCAGCAAAATTTGAAACTGTTGAATGATAACGAGACTACATAAAGTTATTGATTTTATCTTTTAATTTTTCTATTTCCAGGTTTCTAAGTCCACTTTCAGCTGTTCCTTTGGTAGCTCTAGCTGGATTTGGGCTATATGAGCTTGGGTTTCCAGGGGTACGTATTTGCAGAATGCTTTCATTCCGGGTTAATGAACACAATATAATGGAGCCATTTATTTGGTTTTGATATCTTAAGAGTATTGTAGACTACTTTGTTGGCTTCTCATCGAAACCCTTGCCATGAATGTTCAGGTCTTGATGCTGAGCACAGTCCATGCATGAAACAGAGCCCTTCACAACAGTGCATGTTGAATACAGGTCAGCTCTCATCCTCAAAACAGGTTACTCTCATCCTCATATTTCTACAGAGCTGTGCGCGATTCACAACTAATAGGATTATCGGGTTACTCAAAACAGGTCAGCTCTCATCCTCATATTTGTACTTTTAGGGGTATTTTGGCATATTTCTGCTTCGTCCAGCCTATTTATTTTATTGCATTTGCAGTAGACTTAGAATCTTAGATGACTATCTAAGATAGCAATTGCTTCATGTTCCTTTTAAAGCTTATTTGTTTAACTGTTTCCTTCTCTTTTCTTTTAGATATCGTTCATTAGATAGCAATTTTAAATCATTCTTCTAGATGAAGATGACTTTTTTCTCGATTTTTCATTCTTCTAGTACACGTGTTTCCCATTATCTTATCATGTCTAGGCAAATAACTTTGGCATCAATGGAAGTATGTATCCCAATGTGTCAATAGCTTTGGCATCACCATAAATATTTATCAAGAAGTTAATTTTTAATTTGATTTTGCATATACTTAGCTAAAAATAGGATTTGGAACTCAAAATTGGATCAGAGATTAAAATATCTCATAGTTAAACAAAAAGAATCATTTGGGTTTGTTATTCTTCTCGAGCATAGCAGTCTTAGATATATGTGGCTCTATATGTTAACTAGAGCAATTTGAAATACGTGTCTGGTATATTCTGTTTGAAGCCTTTTGGTTTAGCTTTTAGCGGTTATATTTCATCTAGGCTTCTACTTTACTCTCATATTCCTGCTAAATCATTCTTATTGTGTTTCAATGGAAAGAGAATAGGCAAATGCTCCTAAAATTAAGTTTTTCTTTTCTCTTTTTTGACAGTGACAAGTTGTCAATCTTCATAGTTGGTGTAATTTGATTATTGAATACCAATTTGATTATTGAATACAAACATTTGTTGAAGTATGGCAAAGGACAATGGCAGCTGAAATGGCATCAGCGCAAGTGGTTCGATGATTTGGCCAGTGGGTACTCTGCAGTGAAACAGAGCGCACTCTGGTTTGCGAGCAGCAGCAAGCTCGCATCAGTGCGTCCCACGCAGAGCAGCAGTTCATCCCTCGCAGCAGCAGCATCAGTGCGTACCTCGCATCATCAGCAGATCGTCCCTTGCAGTAAGTCCCAAAATCTGCTATTGTTTACTTTTTTTTTTTGCAGTTATATTTAGTTTTTTCACTGTATAAAGGTTTTTAAATTGTTTCTAATGTTTTGCAAAGATTTTCAGTAACTACACACCCACCTTGTGTTTATCAAATCAGATATGCTGGCTGTAAGGGACTTTTGGGAATTATCAAGAGCGACTTTTGGGAATGGCTCGTTTACTATCGCAGGTGTATTTTTATTTTTTATTCTTCTATAGTTTTGTTCTTCTTACATTTCTATTATAACTATCCTTAACATCTACTAAACTCAAGCATAAAGAACATCAATTTTTTTGAATTGCATGAATTAACAGTGCCCGGACTGCTGAAGTGGTAATGTGAAATGCTCATGTACTTCTCACTGTAAGTTCCGTCTTCTCATTGTTGTACCTGAAAGCTGTAATATGGGTACTTTTGGATGTTATCTTGAAACTTTTGATAGTTCTGCCATATTATTATTTACCACTATGGCGTTTCTTTTCTGGAGGCAGGCATCAAAGTTTTTTTTATGCATTCTACAGACATTTCTTTGTTGCCATCCATGCATAGACTACGCATAAAGATTTGTTTATTGTGATGTATACATAAACTACTGATGATAAAGATGAACTTAATATTCAAACTTGCCTGTCATGAACTTTTTTAAATAGGGCATGTTAGTTTGTCACACTTTTTGATACACATTCCCACATTGAATAGAATTACGATTTTTTAAGGTGGAGATCATCTTTACAAAAAATCCACCCATTTTAACCTTTTTTGCCTATCAAACAATTGTACGAAAATGAAGAATGTAGCCGATTGCAGCTGTCCATTTTACATAAATTTCAACTTAAGATGTTGGAATGAATTGAATTTTTTCCAGCATTTGTTTTTCTTCGAATGCATGATTGGTTTGAGCTTCTTGTCAAGCTATAAAAGCTAACTTTGCTTGGTTGACAATTGCAGGTAATTGTGGCAAGTACTTGTGAAGGTGCATAGCTTTGCTTGGCTCTATACGAGGAGCAGGTGACAGAAATTTGCTTTGTATTTCAGTTGAAATATGGTGTGTTTTTGTTGTGTGGTGCTTGTGATATTAATAAAATGAATTCTGTTGTTTAGCAAAAGGAGCTGATCAGGTTGAAGCGTGAGGCTAAGTTGAAGGGAGGGTTCTATGTTAACCCAGAAGCTAAGTTGCTGTTTATCATCCGAATCCGAGGGTATGTTTCCTGCAGTCAATGTCTACTGTATTTTATCTTCTTGGTTAGGTAGATTGTTGTTAATGCTGACATGTTGTGTCTTTTCAGTATCAATGCCATGGATCCAAAGAGCAAAACTATCTTGCAGCTTTTGCGTCTTAGACAGGTATGAACATACTTCCATCTGTTGAGACCAATGTAAATATTTGTAGGTTTTGTGAATCGAAAAATTCAATTCCACAACTTTTAAGTTACCGCGCACAAATTGCCCTTTATTTTGTTCGTTTCACATTAACAAAATACCACTAGTGTTTACAACTTCGGATGTTTTTACACTATTAGCAATTATTACTAGTTTATGCTAATATACATTGAAAAATTACTTGTATGTGCATTATTAATACTTGCGGTGGACAGGTATCTGTGGTCTGTCAATTCTTTTAATTCAGAAATGCATTATTAATACTGGACAAAGTGCTGCATTTGACAGGGTTGCAATACACATACTGGACTCGGTGTTCATATCGCTGTGTCGAGAGCGAAATCTTCAGTTCGCTGTGCTTGACAGAATACTGAGTTTTTTGGTGTTACTCTGGCGATTTTTACATGCTGATTTGTGGCCCAGGTTGCTGTATGGAGAGCGAATTCTACAGTCCATTGTGCTGGACAGAGTGCTGAATTTTTGCTGTGTGCTATTGCTGCTCTGTTACGTTGTTCCTGAATGTGGATACAAAGGAGGTAAAGAAGCAGTGACTCACAATGCTGATAAAGTACCCTTATCGTCCTCTGATTTGGAGTGGATAATGGGAAAAACTGTGATGCATCTCTTCCCAGGCTCATGGGTTGCTGCTGAAGAAGAAGCCTCCAACGTGTATGATATATAATAGTAGATATTTTTCTTTTCAACTTGGTTCTGTACTGGTGTCATTCAAATAGACGGAATCCTCGATTTATCCCTGCCATTTGGAGACCTGTGTAAAAATAGTTGGGCCTGTTGATGTGCTTAAAAACGCATTATGTGAACATATTCAGATTATGGCATTATGCTGTTAATGTAAGCCTACAATAGTCATGTTTTAGCATGTGATTGCATTATCAGTTTGAAATTGGATTGTTCCAATTTGCAGCAGCAAAAAAAAATTAAAATTTTTTTTTATTATATTATTTTCGCAACAAACCAGATTTTTTTTTTTTTTTTTATTTTGTTTTAAATGCCAACGGTTTACAACCGTGGTCGCATCTTGCCACGGCTAAAAACCGTTGCTACTACGGTTCCTACGGCTTATTTTTCACAGTTTAGCCACGGCTTAAAACCGTTGCTACTTTGTTAGCCACGGTTTAGAACCGTTGCTATTGTCCACACCTTATCACGGCTTAAAACCGTGGCTAATTTGGTCACGGCTAAAAACCGTTGCTATTGTTCTTGCAACGGTTTAAAACCGTGGCTAAATGCTTAATATCACCACACCTCCTCAAACATAAAACCGTTGCTAAAATGTTTAGCAACGGTTTATAGCCGTTACAAGGTATTTCGCGACGCCCCTGTAGCCCACGGCTCTTAGCCGTGGCAATGGGTTACGCCCACGGTATAGAACCGTTGCTAATGGGGGTTTTTGGTGTAGTGGTCTTTCTTTTCCAATCATGTCTTAGAACTGGTAAGTTACATTCTGAATGGGTTGGTCCTTTTATTGTTACTAATGTTTTTCCCCATGGTGCTATACAGATTATGAGTGTCACAACCGGGAAGGAGTTTAAAGTGAAACATCATCGACTTAAGCTCTATTATGAGTCATTTGTGGAGCATGACGTGGAGGACGTATCACTCCATGTTCCCACTTATTCTGAGGATTAATTGGAGATACCGTCAGGCTGCACGACGTTAAAACAAGCGCTTCTTGGGAGGCAACCTGATGCAGGAGAGTTTCTAGGGTTCCTAATTTGGGTTCCTAGAGTTCCTAATTTGCTCTCAAAGTTATTTACTAAATAACTTTGAGAGATTTTTCAATTTAATTAGGAGTATTTTTAGTTTCCTTTTATGATAAGGCATTATTTTTTTTAGGAATAGACTGCTTGTTATTTTATTATTATTTTTTTCTTTTAGAAATAGGTAGTTTCTTTTTAGGATTTACTTTTTTCTTCTAGGTAATATTTCTTTTATCGTTTAGGAAGAGATTCTGAACCCAATTTGGGCCATATTTTTGGGAGATTACTTATTTTATTACGTATTTCATTTTAGTATAATTATTGGAAATTGCCATTTTTTTGGTAAGATTCTAATAATGAGTTTTAGCTATAAAACCCGGCTTGTGGGCTAATTGAGAGACAATTTTTTATTTGCATAATTTTGAATTGACATTAGAGATATTTCTCTGTGTTTTGGGCGATTATTTTGTATTCTTCCTTGTGAATTATCTGTTAGAACCAGCCTGCAAGATAATCGCTATTCTGCCCGGCGTCAGTTGGTATCAGAGCTTCAACATCTTCTTTGGGTGAGATTTCATCAGTTTCTATGACTGGTGGTCGTGGTCATGGTCGTCGCGGGAAGGTTCCGAACGAGGAAGCCCGTCACCTTGATCGTAACATTAAGAATATGATGATTGAAGATTTACAGAGGCAAGTTGCAGAGTTAACCCGGCGTCTAATGGCGCAGGATTTCAGTAATCGTGCAATGGAAAATAACGACCACGATTCTGATTCCAGTTTAAAAAATCCGTATCACAATCATGCTCAATTATGGGAGCATGGAGAGTCTGTGTATGACGATGAGGAGCTTGGAGAGCCTGTGTATGACACTGATGAGGGGCTTGATGAAGACATGATAGACGATACTGAGGAGCTTGGAGAGCCTATGTAAGACACTGATGAAGAGTTGGATATTGTGGATGCCGATGGTTTGCAGAACAATGTCACCGACAGCGGTAGCTCACCGGGGTCCAAGACTCAAAAGTATGCATCACATACTGCAATGGATCTGATGATCTATGCAACTGCATATGGTGCAGGTTACGCCTCGTTTCAGTTATGCCCAATTGAAGAATTGGCGCCTTCCTACGTGTGTTTCCTCCTCTCTTTTCCAGCCACCCACCGTCCAACACCACCACCATCACCGGAACCTCCTTTCATCTGACAAGTCAGAAAGTCCATGTTAGGAGTGACACTTCGGTTTGGTGTCGACTATTTGCATGAAGGTTTGGTGTCGACATCTGCCGCCACTGACCTGTTGCAAATAATGAGTCATGCAAGCAGACCTCTAATAGAGGATTCTGCAATTGAGTTCTCTACAGAAAGTCCATATGGAAACGTTGTAGCATTGCTTGACCTAAAAATAGAGCAGCCCCTGTTCCTCTCCCCTTCCACGCCACCGTCCAGCCAGCCGTCGCAACTACCCATTCTCTCGTCCCTTCCCCTCATTTCCCTCTCTCTCATGCAGGTATTGGAGCTACATGGAGAAGAAGGACAACGAGCTCATCGCGAGACGCAGGAAGTGGCTCGCTGGAGACAAAGACCGCGGGTTTCTGGCAGGAGAAAACTATTTTTCAAATCAATTTGGCTATTCGCACCCCAGTCTATTACTCTGAACCACCACAGTCCACCTGCAGTCTTTTCTCGGGATTCATGTCCGTGCAAAGATGAATTCCACCTACACCAGTGCTGTGACGTCATCCACCCTGATTTTCTAGTCCCTGCAGACGTGAATTCATATTTACCAGCAGAAGTGCAGCAGCTAGCAGAGTTTTCTGTCCTGATACCAGAGGATCTTCCTCCTAGACTGCCACCAGAGGATTCCGATGACACTGTTGTGAACTCGAGGCCGAGTTCTTTCCAACCCGGGGTGACTGATGCAGGAGGGTTTCTAGGGTTCCTAATTTGGATTCCTAGAGTTCCTAATTTGCTCTCAAAGTTATTTACTAAATAACTTTGAGAGATCTTTCAATTTAATTAGGAGTATTTTTAGTTTTCTTTTAGGATAAGGCATTATTTTTTTTAGGAATAGACTGCTTGTTATTTTAGTATTTTTTTTTCTTTTAGAAATAGGTAGTTTCTTTTTAGGATTTACTTTTTTCTTTTAGGTAATATTTCTTTTATCGTTTAGGAAGAGATTCTGAACCCAATTTGGGCCAGATTTTTGGCAGATTACTTATTTTATTACGTATTTCATTTTAGTATGATTATTGGAAATTGCCATTTTTTTGGTAAGATTCTAATAATGAGTTTTAGCTATAAAACCCGGCTTGTGGGCTAATTGAGAGACAATTTTTTATTTGCATAATTTTGAATTGACATTAGAGATATTTCTCTGTGTTTTGGGCGATTATTTTGTACTCTTCCTTGTGAATTATCTGTTAGAACTAGCCTGCAGGATAATCGCTATTCTGCCCGGCGTCACAACCCAATCAAATTTGCTTTCTTTATCCCTTTATTTTCTTTTCATTATTTTTGCTTTTGTTCGTTAGTTGTTTGTTTTTTCCGCGTTTAAATCTTTCATTACATGTGCTATAATCTATTAACATTGAGGACAATGTTAGGTTTAAGTGTGGGGGAAACAAAACGTTGTTAAAAAAAAAAAAAAATGAGGACAATGTTAGGTTTAAGTGTGGGGGGAACAAAATGTTGTTAAAAAAAAATGATGTTGCTTTTTATTTTCTTTGTTGGTATTAGTGTCAAAAATAAATAAAATTATAGTTGTTTTAAGTCTTAGAATACTTTTCAACACAATGATGAGATTTTGTTTTTAATTGCATGACTTTAAGGTGATTTATAAACATGAGTTAAGATCTAATATTATTATTTAGTTAATGCTTATTTATGGTCAACATATGCAAGTTCACATGTAATCAACTTAGTAATTGGTACTCATAGCATGTTTAATTGAATTTAACTCATTATAACCTATATGTGAGTTTTGAGCCTATCGTTCCTTTGATCTTGAGAGTTTTTAGTTAGGTCTGATAGAATAGATACAAAATAGTTTGTTAGATGGTTAGACTGTACAGTTGTTAGATGGTTAGCATGAGCTGTAATGAGTTGTAATCTGTTTGAAGTTTGTTAGTGTCAAGTGGAATCTATCTCTTGAATAATTTGTAATCTCATACATTGTTATAAATAGATAAGAGGATATTCTGTGTTTAAATTGATCAACACAGAGATCCAGTTTAGTTCATACAGTTCTATCAAGTTCAATTCATAAAGTTCTATCATGGTATCAGAGCTTTGAGTCTCTCCTATCAATGGCGACACAATCCTCGTCTTCCTCTGGCTCCCTCAATAATGTTCAGACATCCAATGTGTCTTCTTCTCCTTCCTATCAAGTCTTAAACCATACTCTACCAGTAAAATTAGATCGATCCAACTATATACTTTGGAAGTCTCAAATTGAGAATGTCATCTTTGCTAATGGTTTTGAAGACTTCATTGAAGGAATTTCGACTTGTCCAACAAAGGAACTAAGTCCAGGAGTTATCAATCCTGCCTTTGTTGCTTGGAGAAGACAAGATCGCACCATACTCAGTTGGATTTATGCCTCACTTACACCAGCAATCATGGCTCAAATCATTGGTCACACTACCTCTTTCTCAGCCTGGAAGGCTTTAGAACAGATCTTTTCTTCTTCCTCAAGAGCAAGAATCATGCAATTACGTTTGGACTTGCAGTCTACCAAGAAGGGTTCACTGTCCATGATTGATTATATCATGAAAATCAAGAGTGTTGCAGACAATCTAGCAGCTATTGGAGAGGTAATCTCAGATCAAGATCATATAATGAACCTCTTAAATGGACTAGGCACTGAATATAACCCCGTAGTCACAACCATCAATGTCCGAGATGATCAGATCTCACTTGAGTCTATTCAGAGTATGCTGCTGTCATTTGAAAACAGACTGGAGCAACAAAGCTCTATAGACAGCATACCAACCATCTCAGCAAATGTAGCAAATTCTGGTAATAAACAACCATTTGGTCGAGGCAGAGGAAGGAGTTATGGCAGCCAGTTTCATAGAGGACGCGGCCGTGCAAGAAACTCCAATGGTCAGCATTATGGCCAGCAATATGGACAGCAACATGGGCAACAATATAGCTCCAATGGTCAGTATTATGGCCAGCAATATGGACAACAAGGTGGTCATTATAATAAACTGTCTAGTGATCGACCACAATGTCAGTTATGTGGCAAATTTGGTCATATAGCCCTGGCTTGTTATCATCGCTTTGATGTTAACTTTCAGCAATCAGCACGTCCTTTGAATTCAGGCTCTTCAGTTGATCCTAAACCGGCTATGCCAGCCTTAGCAGCAGTATCTAACCCATTCCATAATGAGGGCTGGTACTTGGATTCAGGAGCAAGTCACCACTTGACTAATGATCATGTTGGTCTCACCAATTCTTCTCCATACGCAGGTTCAGACAAGGTTACGGTTGGTAATTGTTCTTCTCTTCCTATTACTAATGTCGGTTCATTATCTTTCTCTTCCTCTCATCACACTCCCTTTCTTCTAAAGCAAGTCTTTCATGTTCCCTCTTTATCAACCAATTTGGTCAGTGTTACTAAATTTTGTACTGATAACAATGTATTCATTGAATTCTGGTCCAATTACTTCTTTGTGAAGGATCCAATTTCGAGGAAGGTTCTAGCTCGAGGCAGTCTTGAAAATGGGCTATACAAGCTACCAGTTCTTCCTGTCTCCAAGGCTGCATTAGCTACCAGTTCCAGTCCTAGTCATAGCATGCCTACCAGTTCCAGTCATAGCATGCCTACCAGTTCCAGTCCCAACTTGTCTACTAGTTCCAGTCATAGGATGTCAAATATGTCCAATGTGTCTAGCTCTAGCATATCTGATGTATCTACAACTTCTAGTTCTTCTTGTATTGACAATCTTGAACATTTATGGCATTATAGACTAGGTCATCCTTCAAAAGATGTTGTCCATCAGATATTAAAACTTTGTAATGTTCCACTCACTAAATCTACTTGTTCATGAGTTTGTTCATCTTGTCAACTTGCCAAAAGTCATAGATTACCTACTTCTTTATCATCTTTTCATGCTTCTAGTTCTTTAGAACTTGTTCATATGGACATCTGGGGTCCTGCATTCATCAAATCAACTTCTGGTGCAAAGTTTTTCATTCTGTTTGTTGATGATTTTTCACGCTTCATCTGGTTCTTCCCACTTCAGTCTAAAGGACAGGCTCTAGCTGTCTTCAAATTATTCAAGCTTCAAGTTGAGAATCAATTCAATACTTCCATCAAATGTCTTCAATCTGATAATGGAGGTGAGTTCAAAGTGTTTAAACCCTTCTTATTGGAGTCTCGTATCCGTCATAGATTTTCTTGTCCACACTCCTCTTCCCAGAATGGTCGAGTGGAACGAAGACACCGACATGTAGTTGAGACTGGTCTTGCTATGTTAGCTCATGCACATATGCCATTTCAATTTTGGCAATATGCTTTTCAAGCTGCTGTTTTTCTCATCAATCGAATGCCAACTAAGGTGCTTCGTAATAAATCTCCTTATCAAGTTCTCCTTCATCGTCTACCTGATTATCAGGCACTTCATGTCTTTGGATGTCTTTGGTATCCTTTCATTCGTCCATACAATAGGCATAAACTTCAGTATAGATCTGTTGCTTGTGTGTTCCTTGGGTGTAGTTTAGAACATAAAGGATACTTGTGCCTAGATCGTACTTCTGGCCGAGTCTATATTTCTCCTAATGTAGTCTTTGATGAGTCCTGCCTCCCTATGCATTGCCATCCTCTCTTGCCTTCATCAGTTCCCTCTTCCACTTCTCCTATAGTCTCTTCTTTTATTCCTTCTCCTGCTCCTATTCCTCCTGCTCCTACTCTCATTCCTTCTCCTGCTCCTATTCCTTCTCTTCCCACATCTACTCCTGCATCTCTCCCTCCTTCTCCTCCTACATTTCTTCCCACACCTTTTCCTACATCTAATCCTCCACGCATGATCACTCGGTCCATGACTGGCATCTCTAAGATGAAACAGGTGCTTGACTTGTCTGTGGTCAAGACTTCTGAACCCACCACTCTCCGCCAAGCTCTCAAGGATCCTCACTGGGTTCATGCTATGGAACAAGAGATCGCTGCGTTGCATAGGAATGCCACTTGGATTTTAGTTGATCCTCCTACTAATGGCAACATCATTGGTTGTAAATGGGTTTTTCGACTTAAGTTCAAATCTGATGGGAGTATTGACAGGTATAAAGCCCGCCTTGTTGCTAAAGGTTTTAATCAAACTCATGGATTGGATTACTTTGAAACGTTTAGTCCAGTGGTTAAGCCTGCCACCATTCGCATTATCCTCACTATTGCGGTAAGTTTTCAGTGGGACATACGCCAACTTGATGTTCATAATGCATTCTTAAATGGGGATCTTGAAGAACATGTTTTCATGACTCAACCTCCTGGTTTTACTGATGCCCAGTGTCCATCCAAGGTTTGCAAGTTACGCAAGTCTTTATATGGACTAAAACAATCTCCTCGTGCTTGGTTTTGTAAGCTTAGTTGTGCACTTCTGAGATGGGGATTCTTTGCTTCTCGGACTGATAGTTCTATGTTTCTCAAGGTGGATAAGCATTCCATTCTTATACTATTGGTCTATGTGGATGATATCATTGTTACTGGCAGCTCTTCCAGCCTCATTTCTTCTCTCATAACTCAGCTTAATTCAGTTTTTGCTCTTCGTGACTTGGGGCCCTTGTCCTACTTCTTGGGTATTGAAGTTCATCGATGTCATGGTTCTCTTCATCTCAGCCAAGCTAAGTATATCTCTGACCTTCTTCAACGTGCTGCTATGGTAGACTGCAAGTCCTCTCCTACTCCTGGTGCTGTTGGACAGTCATTATCTCAGCTTGATGGCACTCCTCTCATGAATGCTACTACCTATCGCAGCATTGTTGGCGCTCTCCAATATGTCACCATGACAAGGCCAGACATTGCTTTTGCTGTCAATAAGGCCTTCCAGTTTATGCAAGCACCCACTACGTCCCACTAGTTGGCTGTCAAACGCATTCTCCGCTATCTGAAAGGCTCCTCTCATGATGGCTTACTCATTCATCCTACACGCGACCTTGCTCTTGAAGCCTTATCTGATGCTGACTGGGGAGCCAATCCCGATGACAGACGCAGTTCCAGTGGTTACTTGGTTTACTTAGGTGGTACTCTCATTTCTTGGTCGGCCACCAAGCAGCGTGTTGTCTCTAGAAGCAGTGCTGAATCAGAATATCGCGGACTTGCTATTGCCACTTCTGAAGTCATCTTGATCCAAGCTTTGTTAAAGGAACTTTGTATTCCACTTCCTGGTCCTCCCATTCTGTTGTATGACAACGTCAGTGCATACCATCTTGCCAAGAATCCAGTCTTTCATGCACGCACTAAACACATTGAGATTGATTTACATTTCATCTGTGACCATGTTCTCCAAGGTGCTTTGCTTCTCAAATATGTTCCTACCACTGAGCAACCTGCGGATCTTCTAACGTAGCATCTTCCAAGTGCAAGGTTCACCTACCTCAAATCCCATCTTGGTCTTGCTCCCTTGCCCTTGAGGGGGGATGATAGAATAGATACAAAATAGTTTGTTAGATGGTTAGACTGTACAGTTGTTAGATGGTTAGCATGAGCTGTAATGAGTTGTAATCTGTTTGAAGTTTGTTAGTGTCAAGTGGAATGTATCTCTTGAATCATTTGTAATCTCATACATTGTTATAAATAGATAAGAGGATACTCTGTGTTTAGATTGATCAACACAGAGATCCAGTTTAGTTCATACAGTTCTATCAAGTTCAGTTCATAAAGTTCTATCAAGGTCATCTTTTATTTCTTTTGTCAATAATAATTCGTTGCATGATCTCAAATTTGTTTGCTTTGGTTGCTACTTGGATTGCTTTCATAATTAAGAATTAAACACTAGAACTTGTATTAATTTCGTTCAAAGCATCATATTGAATTGCATAACATGCTTGACATGATAAAAGCACCTAGTTTCCACCATTGCCAAATAAGCCCGATCCATAATATATTTCCTTTAGGTTAACCCCGTTGAGCCTATTATTAAGCCTTTTGTTTCATTACCCTCGTTTTCTATCCCTAACCTAATAAGAAGAGTGGAGCATAATTTGATTTGCAGAGACTTTATTGTGGTTCAAGGTATGTTAAAAAACAAGTGTGGGGGGAGACCCTTGTGGTAGACAGTTCAAGAAGAAAGAGTTGCAAAAAAAAAATGGTACAAAAAAAAGTTACAAAAGGGATACAAGTCCTTATCTATATCCATTCAGTATTACAGTACCACCATTATCAATGGGCCACCTCATCATTTTTTCACTTATGTCTTGAACCATATGATTCTTTGCTAATGTCTCTAATCTTATTGCATGCTTTCACCATTTCTTCAAGCCCTTTGAAAATTTCATATCCGTTCTTTATCTTCCCTTGACCCCAGGCCCCATTACAACCTGAATTAAGACCTTTTGATTGAGTGTATCTTGCAATGTCACGATGTGGAGATTCGAATGAGGTATGAGCATATGGTGTCCCTAGTTCTTGCATTCAACTAGTAGCATTCCTTCCATGAGATCATATATCTGAAAAAAACAAAAATGGTTAGAAAATGCATTTCTATCTTGTTATATCATATGTGAGCTATTTGTTTCCCTTTTACATCAATCCTCTCACATATAACTAGAATAGGAAGAGTGATTTTACCAAATAATCAATTAAAAAGAAAAGAGTGCACCCAGTGAGGTTTTTGGGTTAATTCTTCTTGGCACGCACTTGAGTTTCACAGTCACTTGGATTGATTTAATTGTGAATTTTTATATCATTGCTATGAACGTGTATTAATTTTCAAATGATGTGGATTTAATCTTGTGTTTACAAAGAATCTTAACATGTCATGATCCGTTGAAAATCTCTGAGACAAATGTTGGAAAGTATAGATTGAGTCATTTGAGTCATTTATTTTTGTTTCTTGGATTTGCTCGAGGACTAGCAAAAGATAAGTGTGGGGGAATTTGATAGGGGCATAATTAGGCTATTTTTAGTACCATATTTATATATATATATTTTAGCTATTTTTGTTAATTATGGTACTAATTACTATTTTCGTGTTTGTGTAGGTTTCCAATTACAATATTATAAAATAGAAGCTAAGTGAAGCAAATTGCAACTAATTGCACAAGGAAACCACTCAAACAAGGAAACCAAGCAGAAAACAATTATAAAAGGGATGATAATGCATTTCTATCTTGTTATATCATATGTGAGCTATTTGTTTCCCTTTTACATCAATCCTATCACATATAACTAGAATAGGAAGAGTGATTTTACCAAATAATCAATTAAAAAGAAAAGAGTGCACCCAGTGAGGTTTTTGGGTTAATTCTTCTTGGCACGCACTTGAGTTTCACAGTCACTTGGATTGATTTAATTGTGAATTTTTATATCATTGCTATGAACGTGTATTAATTTTCAAATGATGTGGATTTAATCTTGTGTTTACAAAGAATCTTAACATGTCATGATCCGTTGAAAATCTCTGAGACAAATGTTGGAAAGTATAGATTGAGTCATTTGAGTCATTTATTTTTGTTTCTTGGATTTGCTCGAGGACTAGCAAAAGATAAGTGTGGGGGAATTTGATAGGGGCATAATTAGGCTATTTTTAGTACCATATTTCTATATATATTTTTAGCTATTTTTGTTAATTATGGTACTAATTACTATTTTCGTGTTTGTGTAGGTTTCCAATTACAATATTATAAAATAGAAGCTAAGTGAAGCAAATTGCAACTAATTGCACAAGGAAACCACTCAAACAAGGAAACCAAGCAGAAAACAATTATAAAAGGGATGATACCTTGCTTTGGAGGGGATCCATCCAGCAATAGCCTCCACAACAAGCCCTAATCCATCATCGCAGTAGTCTCTTAGCCGTCTTTCTCTTCTCCTTCACAAAATCCAAAGCACAACCCCCATCACTGTCTCAGTTCCTCATCCACGTTTGCAACCACATCCTCCTCTTCGATCCATCCTCGCAACAGTCCATCAAGCATCCACCCCTTCATCCCTTCATCTCCCTGTTTGTTGAAAATCATAGAACCCTAGCCCACCATCAACCATAATCAAATCCATCCATAACCTCCACCCATCCCACGCATAGCATCCTCCCACAACCGTTTTCATCACTCTCTCTCCTGACGAATCTCATCTCCTGTCGATCGCCACCCACCTGATCTCCCTCTCTCTCTCGCTGTCCTTGATTGTCACCACCTATAGCCACCTTGCCAAACCCTAACCGTCGTCGTCCTGAATCCATAGCCCCCTAATTGCAATCTCATTACCCATCCAAAATCACGCACACGAAGAGAAGCAGAGATCGGGAGCTGAAGAAGCAGAGAAGTGAGCAGATCGCGTGAGGAAGGTGAAGGAAGAGTTTGCACTATTTGCACCCCAACACTCCTCTCTCTACCACCATGGATCAGGCTACAGTGTTTTGTTTAATCTCTTAACTCTTTCTCTTATTTTTAGTTTGATATTTAATTATGTATTGTTGTTCGAACATGATTAATATGTCTAGCTAAACTTCTCTTAGTTAGGGGTGGATTCGAAGCCCCAAACATGTGTTTTACAAATTAATTGAATTTAATCTTCCTTGCTATTAGTGATTGTGTTTTGCTTAACTGCTTTATAGAGAACTTTTCTTTGTATGTTTGTTAAGGTGGCCAACTTAGTAAGCATGCTAGGATCTGGGGCTAGAGTATAGGAGAGTTTTCCCTAATTGTTATTATTTTGTACTCACAAATAGTAAATACCAAGGAACGTTGGTAAGGTTAAGTAAAAACCTAAGTGAGAACAAGATGCTGATCATACTTGTAATTGCATAGTCAGTGTTCATATTTTTCACAAAACTTAATGATCTTAGATTGTTATCTAACTTGCGATTCCTGTTTATATAGCATGATAAGAATAGTTTAAAAGCGAAGCTTAGTTTAATTTAACGAACTTGGGAAAATAATAAGATTAATGCAGTGCGGTCACGATTAGTCTTGAGCATTGTCTCTCACGAGTTAGCAAGTGATTATGGAAGATTGATTTATGAGCATATGTTTGGTGTGTGGAGATAAACCCTTAGCTAATTTCTCATATTTGCCATCCCTTTAGTTTTATTATATTTTCAGTAATTTTCGTAGTTATTTTCATAGTTTAATTTAGAAAATCCAATCTCCAATTATTTAATTAATTAGATTATTAGTTGTGTTTTAGCTATTCTTAGTGTTAATTGGTAAACCCTCTAGTCTCCGGTCCAGAACGATCCCTACTTATTTTATACTACAATAGTAAAGTATGGTATTAAGTTGTGTGCTGCTAAAAAGCACATCAGTGGGCAAAGACCTCTTTACGCAATTTCTGGTGGTGACAATATTTAGCCACAACCCTTAGATTTGTATCTTCATAAAGGCTGTCAGTGCGAGCCTCAAAAGCTGGTGTGGGTAAGGTGAGATTCCTTTCCAACTGAACTTCCAGATTCTTGATCAGTTGTTCAGTAGGATTAGTTGAAGAGTAATCAAGGTGAGGTTGTGCTGTTGGAGGCGACATTGGTTGGTCCAGAAGAGGGGGTGGGACAGGAATGTTATGCAACATTTGTAAAGGATTAAAATGTGGGTATGGGCGAGCCAGTAACGGAGGATTCAAGGTATCCATGAGTATAGCTCGAAAACATAAGTGTGCTTGAAAAGTGGAATCTAGTGGGTCTGAGAATGATGTAAATTGAGTCTGATTTTAAGGATGGGTTCTTATTGGGTTGGGAGGACTTGGAAAATCAATTCGTGGTTAATAGAGTTATTAATGGTGGGGAAAAGGGGTGTTGGTTTCTCATGGTGTTGATTAGATCCGATTTGATGGGTGGCAACGGCTAATTAAAGAAAAATGATGATTGAGGAGGATGTTCAAAGCCTAGTAATGGCCGAGCAATGAAGAAGTTTTAGAGGATGGAAACAGTGACGGAGCCAGGAAATTTTATGAAGGGGGCGGAGTGACGTCATAGTTAATATAAGAAATATAGAAATTAATTACTTTAACAAAAAAATTTAATTCGAACAATACATAAATAAATATACAAAACACTAATTGGTAAACAAAACTCTATCTAATCTATGGGGAAGAAAATGGATCGGACAAGCTACTTTATAGGAAGCAAAAACAATAAATATATGAGGAACAAATCAAATTGGTATGTAAAGTTAATGGGAAAGAATTAATTTCAAATGTAAAATTAGATGTGGACACAAAAATTTGGTTATTTGCAATTTGCCACCTTATCATAAATAACTAATTAGAGGTTACCCCATCATTAATCATTATTACAGTCTTCCCCGAGACTAACGGTCAACGTGCATTGACTGTCAAAAGGCTCACGTTGATTATCAAAATGTCTTCAAACAATAACCCATAGATGAACCTCGAAATACAAACATATATCTTGAGAAAAAAATTAATGGATCAAAATTTCATGCATCTCCAAAAAAAGCCTATGAATAAAATACAAAAATAGACCTCAATACGAATTCATCTTGAGAAAATACATTAAAAAAACCTTCTCCTTCCTCAATGCATGAAAAAGAGGTTACGGTTGTTGGTGGCTGATAGTGATGGTAAGAAAAAAAAAAACTAAATCAAGCAAAAATGGAGGGAGAGTAGGAGACGAGACGGTTGCCGGTGTCGTAGTAAACAGAGAGAGAGAGAGCAGAAAAGAGGAAAAAGGTGGAGCAGGAAGGGAGAACAAAAAAAAGAAAAATGGCAAGACGGACCGAGTCGTCAACATTGCAACGGGCCATATTAGAAATAAAAATAAAAAATTTAAAGTCAGTGGGGGAAAGTGCCCCCACTTGCCCCCACGTGGCTCCGTCCCTGGATGGAAACACACTTCACTAGAGACCTACAAAAAAACATAGAGAGAAACAGTAAACCAGCAACAAGAGAAAATCAAGGATTACTTTATGGAAAAAGAAAGAGAGGGATGGGATGAGTTTGGGGGGGGGGGGGGGGGGGGGGACGGGGTTTGTATCATTGGTGGGGAAGAGGTAGCAGAGTCTGATGAACAGGAAGCAAAGTGGAAAGGAGCAAGGTATTGAGGAGTAACACAAAAACTCACCTCTTCAAATGGTAAAGTTTGTGGATCAAAACCACAACTTTCATTGTCCCCAAGAGACTTTAAGTTCTAATTAGTTGCTTTTGTGAAATAAATTGCCACAATTAATTCACCATATTTGTGATGGACTTTCATTGTTCATGATTAATATGTTGTTATTTTCATTAGATTTGTCACTCTTATGTGTAGCTCATCGTGGATATTTGATTATATTATGTAGCCGACTTCTTCGAGGCTTTATTATTAAGAAGGTGAATTCTTGGAGTCGGGAGTGACATAGATTTGCTATTTTACGTTATGACTAATTATTTTAGAGATTAGCATGTTTATGCTTATGACATGTTATGTGATATTAATAAATTATTAATGATAAATTTGCATGCCAAGATAGTCATAAGGATAATGATGCATCTTATGACATACCATATTCAGTTAATGATGATGATATTGATTTATGTTATACAGGAATTCTAAATGACGAGGAAGCCAGCGAGGGAGGGAGTGAGGGAAGGAGGGGACCGTCCATCCCCCTCGGGATGCGCGCATGAAAAATGATGGCATACATCCCGAGGGGGATAGACGGTCCCCTCCTTCCCTCTCTCCCTCCCTCGTTGATTTCCTCGCTGGCTTCCTCGACAGGTAGAAGCTCTCTATGTTATATGTCATGCTTTATTAGTGAGTTTCTTCCTCTCAATTTAATTGGTATATTTTCAGTCGTAACATTCATTTTGAATATCAAAGTGATATTCTTATTCCACATTAGCTTCTTATATTATGGCCTTGATGAAATTTTAAATCATGAATGTTGTTATTTGCTAATTACAATTTGAGTGGATGGTTTGTTCGATGTTTGTAGTAGAACTTTACAAACAAAAAAAAAGTAAATAAATAACCACTTTTTTTTATAAGGGTTAAGAATGAGGAGCTTAGAATAACATAAATGATAAGTTATGACATTATAGGGATAATGTATAAATCATTGAGGTTATTCTTTTTTAAATAAATGAGGATCATTAAACAAAAGTTATAAGACACACACACATATATAGTGATAGCTATTGCCATGAATAATATGATTAATATAAGTATTTTTCAACGATTGTTTAAGAGACTAAAAGTTATGGTCTGATTGATGAAAAACATAAGAAGATTAAGGAATAAGTAACTATATATACTTGCACACTATCAGTCATGACCTACGCAATCGAAAACAAAAATTTGATTTTTTTCGTCTATATCAATCAATACATGCATGTTTTCATAGAATAGTCACTAATACATATGCTTTAGGGATCCTATAAAACTTGTCACTAGTGGTAATTTTCCGTTGATATCATCTAGAGTTTGCACACTTGGTACTTTAAAGTTAATTTTAATTTTTTTTTACTAATAATTCAAAAGTGTTAATTTGTTTTTCAATAATATGACTGATGCTAATAAGGTCTATATGATCCATAAGACGTTGTTGGTGTTATTAATGATACACATATAAAAGGATATATCTTAGAATTTGAGCATACAAGATATCACAAGATAAAAGACAACATACTAGTTAGATTGTGTTTGTTTCTTGCACATTTGATATGAAATTCACATGTGTTTGTTGGTTGTCAATAGTTTATTCATGATAGACATTTGTTGAAGGATGCAATGCCAGTGATTCGATCGAGGCATAAAATAACTAGTCCCAGTGGTACATGTTAGTTTTATTCATTACTAAAGTTAATTTTTATTAGTCAATGCAATATAATGCGAAGTTTATTAATTTGAAATTAGACAAATATAAACTCGCCGATATTGATTTTTTGTTTTTTTCTAGGAAATGATACCACATTCGTAATTATTGTAATCACCAACCTGAAATCCCGAAGTAACTATTCAACATTCAACGTTCATCATTACATGATGTCATTGAGAGAATCATTGGGTTGTTCAAAAAAATATTTCTATACATTATCTTCTATAGAGGGAACATAAAACACTACACCAAAAAGACCCATCAGCAACGGTTTGGGACCATGGGGGTAACCTATTGCCACGGCTTAGAGGCCTGGCCATTTGAGGCGTCGCCAAATCACCATTGACGGCTATAAACCGTGGCAACACATATTAGCAACGGTTTTATGTTCAAGGACACTTGATGATTTTCTACATTTAGCCACAGTTTTAAGCCGTTGCAAGCATGATGGCCACGGTTTTAAGCCCTGGCAAGTGATGGCCACGGTTTTAAGCCGTGGCAAGTGATGGCCACGGTTTTAAGCCGTGGCAAGCATGAAGTACCACGATTTTAAGCCGTGGCCAGTCAAAACAAAATTCAAAAAAAAAAAGAAATTTGGTTTGTTGCGAGGGTTTGAAACCGTTGCAAATTAATATAATCGAAAAAAAATTACACATGCTCACCAGTCTGCTTTCGCCCCACACAGCTGGGGAGGGAATTGACTAAACTTCATCTGTCTAAAGCTTAACAGTTCTATTGAAAAGAAAAAGACCAAAGCCTATAAGGTTCAAACATTCTATATATATTAACCTAATGATGAAAATAATTCAGGATAGACAAATAAAATAAAATGAATTCAATGCACATAAACTGAAATTGATTTCATTTCAAATATTTGCAGACCAATGTCACAATATCTCTCTGATACAAACAATAAGTAGCTCATTTCAAGGTCCCCATCTTCTCAAACAAAAAATTCAGTATCTATTGACTTCCTCAAAATCATCTTCTCCAACCATGTACTCTTTCCATATCCCACAGCCATCCACAAGCGCTATCAACTCACACCACTTCTTGTCACTGCTGCCATGACCACTGCAACCCAAACAAATGCCATTCCAAAAGGTATTGACTTCACTGACACCTATTCTTATGGAGTAATGATGACCAATGTAAGAACGCACTAAAACATAGTATAGATAAGAGAAATAAAGCAAAATGTGCGAAATTGCCTCTAGAAGAAGGTTAGAAAACATTTCGACTAAAAATTGGCAAGGGTAAAGGAGATGGAAACGGTGAGGAAACTACAAATACCCACTAGAAAATAAGAACCAAAGGCCACCTCTGCATTCTTTAATGGTTCTACTCTTGGTCCAAGACTCCAAATTACTACCTTGAAAACCGATTCTGTGGAGACAGTTTGAAGAATCCAAACCTCATATAAACAAGAAATTAAGTATGGAGAGAGATTGAAAGATAGGAAAACAATAACATTTGTGGCAAAAAAAAAAAAAAAAATCTGTCTGTTTCAAGTCCCAGGAAAAACTTGTTCAAATAACAATGCATTCCAAGAGTTGTAATGTTTAGGTGGGTGTGGGGATGGTGGTCTCGCTTAGAAAGAAGGGTGGTGCGGGAATGGCGGATGAAGTATCAACTGTATGTTCCTTTCTTGAACAGTGCATGATACAATACCTAGAAGTGGGATGTTCTATTGTTGAAAATACAGTCTATTCTTGTTTCATATCAATCCTTCAATAAATTTTTTTTGAATGTTTTGCTATGAATAAATGACAAGAATACAAAACCTTCAGAGAAAATAAAATTCTTCCATGTGAACAACTGACACAAAAGACAGTTCAGAAACTAGGAATGCCATGAAATTGAAAATATAAAAGCTAAAACACATGCTACCTCTATTCCGCAGAGCTCTTTGTAAATCGCCAAGTACCTTCACTTTCTGTCTCTTCACAGCAGATGAATAAACAGAACCACTTTGTACCTCAATGGAAATATCCAATTCTCCCCATTTTGTATACAGATTAGAAACAAAAGACCCAAATGGCTCAACAGTTGCACCTGCTTGACCATTACATGCCTTGTCAGCATAGAAAAGCTAAACCAATAACACCAACTCTAACCATTGAAAACTACATACTGAAAAATCAAACAAGGCAGATAATGTATTACTTCTATTTCGTCTTATCTTTGTCTGATAAGAAAAGCTTCTTGTAGGTGGTCATTAAGTTAAAAAATATTTTAAAGCGTGATCGATTAGCTCCTTGATAGTAGAGGCAGTGATCAGATTTCAATTATCAAGTTCCATCTGAGAGCATAAGCGAGTCAAACTAAATTGTTTTTCATTCAACCTTCATGTGGTAACCCATGTCAAAATGCAACTGTCAATGATAATTAAATGGTAGAAGGAAATGTCTATAAATTATGTTTCAATATACTTGGGACTTTAGTTTTTCTAAGAGAAACTAAAAAGTTATTGATTATAAAGAATGGAGATATAAGCGACAAATAAAATATACAAAAGTAAGAAAACACAAAAACGTAACAGTAAGTGATCTTCTATGTACTTTGCTAGTGTGAGAACTAAAAACCTACTTTTACCCTGTATTGAGTCAAATATGTAACTTAGCATGTGATGACACAGAAAATGTTTACCAGCAGATCAAGTTGCTGACAAGCGCAGATACAAACACGTGACAATGAAGATGTGATCACTAATCAACAAATACAAAGATACTGGAGTAATACAAGATACTTTCATCGCTATTAATCAACAACCTAATGTTAAACATTCAGAAATTACAAGATACTTTCATCGCTATTAAAAACTACTTCCAAGTGATGCCAAACTAATACTGCTAGTAAAGTCAAAGTCAACAAGGCTTTTAAGTGATGTATTAAGTTACTCCTGCTTAATACATTTTGCTTTGAGGAATTATTGAGGAATTATTGGGACACAAGCATAGAAAGGAAAGGAAAGGAAAGAAAAGGACAAAAAAACCAATAATCAATGAGAAAGTAACCTTTCTGCTCGAAACACCAAACTCTTGAAGCATATTCGTCAGCAAATGCCACTTCTTCTGGTTTTCTGTCCCGGTCAGAACTAACTAAATCAGTCAAATCAGTTGTATTCTGCAAAAAGAAACAATTATAAGTCGAAAATGTGTTAAAGCTATGAACCATTATGTCTGATAACATTGTAATAAATGACAAAATCAACAAAAGTGCACTGTAAAGTTTTGATTAGTGAAAATACTAAATAACAAACAAAGTAATTGTTAAATAAAAGTGTAAAAAGACTTGTTCATGATGTTAATAGACATTCCTATAAAGTAGTTTTTACTATACCTGTATCAATAGATCATATAAGCGAACAAGCCCCTCAGACTTCGTGCTCTTTTCACCCTTAGTAAATTTACTTTTAGCAATGCTAACAAGTAGTTGATTTCATTCTATGGTACGCTGTCCTAATACAGTACTAACAGCCTTATCAAGGCCATTCAAGTCATCTTTCACATTTTCAGCATTACCTGCAGTGACCTAAAACAGGCAAGCAATCTAAATATAAGAGTGTAAGCAGCAAAGAATACAAAAAAACACAAGTAAAAGCTAACGTCAAGAAAATGCTTAGAAATGCCTAACTATAAAACAGAACTATTGGTGTTCATACCAAGTCATTGCGGATTGAGCTCCATGCATCATGATAAGCAGTAAAGATTTTTTCGAAGACACCAAGTCTTTTCTCTGCTGGCAATGAATCTGACGCCGAACTCTTGAGATCTTTCTCCAGCTCCTGAGCTGATCAAATTTATTGCGTGAGAAATTTATTTCTCAAGGTACAACTCCTTTTGGAAGTTTAGAGGAAAGATTCAATGAAAGGAAAAATGTGGTACTTTGGAAAGAGAATGGAAGAGTTATAGAACACAATCATCAAAAGAAACTGTTTCTGTTATGTCACTTGACCTTCAGATAAGCAAAATATGAAGATTTTGTGTTTGGTGGGTTGATTTAGTGAGAAATGTAGTCTCTTAGCACCTTTCTACCGTGTTCTACATTTCTCTCATAAATCAAATTGACTAAAGTGACAACAGAGATAATGGTTTTGACACACAAGCAACAAGCATATTCAAGCACTAAAAATAAATAAGACTAGTCTCCACTTACACAGATTGCAGATTACTGAGATTTCCCATCCATGGTGAGAGGGTCCCAGATAAGCTTTGACTAGGAAGCCCTCTGATAATACAAAACCGAAACACCAAAAAAAAAAAAAATAACTTTCCAAAGAAAATGACTTCCTAAAGAAAATGATTTTGATGGAAAGTATTTTTGGTATTGTTACTAGGAAATCATCTATAGTATACAAGGAAGATAGATAACAAACTAGAATAACTTACACAGCAAGCTCGGAGCCTTCAGTGGAGCAGGTAACCATCCTCCAGCTAAATCATAAGCTCTTGCAGCTTTCTCCTCCATATCATAACCCCCTAATCAACAATGGAGAATGATTTTATTTAATTAATTAATACAAAACACAATAGATAAAAGTTGTAATCAAACATTAAGTGAATGGTTAGAGATTTTACCAAGATAAATTGTACAGTGTAATTTTATTTGAATGGCATCCAGAACAAGGGAAGAACATGACAAACAAGAATCAGTGACTTTAGATGGACCTAAGCAAGTCAACAAACTTGACATACTCTACATTGATTAGGTAACTAGGTAACCCGAACTAATTGACAATAAAGAGATAAATGTGTCAAGCATAGTAGGCTCTACCTTCCCTACTGAGAACAGCAGAATCTGGGGATGATGGAACTCTGGGCCTTTTAGGTCGAGGCATCTGAAGTGTATTCAGAATAGGAGTTAGTGCAGGTTCAATTTTCCATGGCGAGACCTTCTCTGGGCAAGGAACAGAAGAATGTTCATCCCACCTAACCTGCAGAAACAAACAATACAAACAAATTAAAAACTGAATAAAGTAAACAAATCAATTAAATAAATCCAAATATTCTTCAAAAAACTGATTACCTTGAGGCATCTCCATTTTGAAGCAGGCCACTTGTCATTACCTTCATTACCTTGATCATATCCATGGTTTGGAATGTGATTACCTTCATTATCTTGATCATATCCATGGTTCGGAATGTGATTACCTTCATTACCTGCAGAATGGTAGTGCTGAAAACAAACCAAATATCCATCTACAACCTTGTTCAACTCACGGAACCTGAAAATTAATCAAACTAGTGATGGTAAAGAGAAGCTTACTGTATGAAGTGGTTAAACAATAAATTAATCGCAAAAACCTGAGCCCAACATATACAACTGCAGTGACCTGAAAAGCAACAAATATAGATGAGTAAGACCTAAAGAACATATACCATGTTCAGACTCAAATTTAGTGCCCCGAAGTTGAACGTCGATCAACTAGCAACAATAAACTGGGACATACAAGATTTTAGTCCAGATCAATCACCAGTTCATCGGGTTGCATAAATGAATTTGAAGTTTCCATCAAGTGTATTACCATAGTCCATTCACTGCTCTTGATTCCCAAAAACAGAAGACTAGAACAAGCGAGTGAAACAAAATATTCCTTTTCAGTCTATGCTTCATCATCTGAATCCTGCACAATCCTGCTCGTTTTTGCCCTCTTACTTCTGATATTAATATTGGTCCCTTCACTATCAGACCCAGAATCAACGACAGCTGTAGCAGCATCCAACTCTGGCGATCTGGCCTTCTCAGATTCATTTCCTTCCTCTCCTTCAGGATCCTCACATAATTCATTTTCAGATGCGACGGATTTAACAGGACTAGATTCACGTCCAACTTCTTCTTCCTGTATGTTTAGCTTGTAGGTATCTACTATCTTAAAATCTCTGACAGTACTGCGTTTGGCATGTCTCAACAAATTGATTTTTGTCAGCTTGGTAAGCTGGATGAGATATTTCTCATAGTTCTCAATCTGGAAAATCAGATCAGGGACGCAACGGTTCTCCCTTTTGATCTTACTAATGATTCCCTTACTCGGGGCAGATTCTTGTTGTTTCTGCAAGGAACAACAAGAGGAAATGATGACAACTTTGATGCAGAGAAAATGCAGGCAATGTTAAACTTCCATACCTTTTGAATCAGAAACACAAAATTGTACAGTGGAGCAATAAGCCTTTGGCAAGTTATTTCAGCAAGCTTTTGGAACTGGAACCCAGGTAAAAGTTGCTTGAAACCTTTTGGAGCTATCCGAAGTTTTGTCATAAGAGCCAGCTGCTTATATAGCCTTTCTGTCAGCCTTAAATATGGCTCTGCCTGAGTATCTGTGTATTGAAATGTAGGGTTAAGCTAAGAAAAATATTTTTATAAAGAATATTCATGTACAAATATTTTACATGTAAATAATACATGTGAGATTCATATGTGCAAAAAAAGATAACAAACTCACCAGAGCTTCAGACCTCAAGTAGAGTGCTTTTTCTAGTATCTGCCCAGGTGCCCTTTGCCCACAATCATGCTCGTTGGTACAAACAGGCCCAACACTTATGACAGAAAATGCTTTGAGTTTTGTTATGGACCAATCAACATCAACAATAACTGATTCAATCAATTTTAGTAAAATAGAAGTTACTGCAGTCTTGGTCGATTTGTTAATGACTGCATAGCTTTCAGACTTGTCCACTTAATCATTCTCCTCTGAACCCACAACTTTTAAGAGCTCAGAAGCTATTTCTTGGGATGCCATGAGATCGTTTGGGGGTGAACTCAAATATACAGTAAGTCCAACCACACTCTTTGCAGCCTTGGGATTCTCTATAGTACAGCTTTTAGCCATATCAATTGCCCAAACTCCAAAAGAGTTCCTTATGTTGCTTGGTAATTTGTTTCCAGTAATCAACATCACATCAGAGAGAACCTAAGAGGCAAGTTGAATCAAACACATCTCACAAAATTACATAATTTCAGTTATCGGCCAGCTAAATGTGAATGAATAAGACAATAAAGTGCACACTTACTTGGCGCGTGGATGTTTTTAGGACGACACATTTCCCCTTCCTTTGCGAGTCTAGATCAATATTAGCACCATCCTCTTCAGCCTCATCTTCAGGATTCATTTCCAAAATCTACAAGGTATCTCACATGAACATAATAAAATAAACATACAAGGCATACAAGTATAAAGCAAATGAAGTTGCTGATACTGCAAGCGAAATTTCCAGATAGGCATATAGGTAAAATTTAACTCCATGGAGTTATTACGACTTCAAAAGGTGGGTTCCTAAGCTTCATGTTCAACATAGTTGTCGGCTTCCAAGGGATGGTTTTCAAGTGTCGGGATTCTAGAGGTGCTAGAAATCAATCTTGGTTGGCCCTAATTAATCAGCTAAGACAAGGAAGTATACATACTAATGCAATTACACTAACAATGCCCCATACCAAATTTCAATTTCACTAATGTAGAAACTCAAGTCATACAACTAATCGGCATGAATGATAAAATGAAAATTAAACTTGCTTTAGCTATATTTTCTAGGGTTTGTGATGTGAACGAACTCTTTTCAGATTCGCGATTTTCAAGATCAATTTTTTTACAACATTTCTTCCCTATTTACTGAATTAGGTCAAAATTAGTCCACAAATCAAACAGGATGAATGGAAAAATCACCTCAACTATGTTCCCAACCAAGTAAGGAAGTTGCTTGTTGAGCTTAATCTTCTCCTGATTCTCTTTGATGTTCTCTTTATACGATTCTAGTTCAAGATTCGTTCTTTGCAATTCCTCCTGTAAATTTCAACAAAGAAAATCAATACCCACTTACGATTCGAGTAAAAGTTGAACCAAAACCCTAGAAATCGCTAAAAAGGTCTCACCTTTAGTATCCGAACTTCGTTATCGAGAAGGCGAGATGCGAGCAGTCGGAGAGGGAGATGAGAGCAGTCGGAGAGGGAGATGAGAGCAGTCGGAGAGGGAGAGAGATGAGACTTGGCTTCGGCTTCTACTTCCTTCCTTCTTTCTCTGTTTTGTTTTATTTTGTTTTGTTTTTTTTTGTTTTTTTTTGGTTTGGATCGAGCGGGAGCTTTGGTGCCCCTAGCGAATTACTCCCGTCCACATGTGCTATATAACCATTTGTGTTGTAGTGTTTTTTTTAGCCACGATTTTAGGATTTAGCCACGGTTTTGGGTCGTGACAAATAAACTAACGGTTTTGAGCCGTGGCCATTTCTGTGTAGTTAATCAAGCATTTTGGTGTAGTGACGATTTTAGGCTCTAGCCACGGTTTTGAGCCGTGGCAAATAAACTAACGGTTTTGAGTCGTGGCCAACTTCGTGTAACTAATCAAGCCTTTTGGTGTAGTGAAATAAAATAATTATTGCGTGTTGTGCCTTGCACAACCTTTTACGAAATGAATATTCAAATGATGTATGTGAGGGATATTGATTCTGACAACGTCGATGAAGATGGGGATGGCGCTGACATCATTATTGCTTCCTCACCCACATGTTCATCATCAAGAGATACAATGACAATATGTACTTGAATATAAACATTCATTAGTTAAGTTGTTGGTTACTTAGTTCACCTCTATCTGGGTTGGTTGGTTTTGTATGAGATCTCTTAATACTATTTTCTAATTTGTGCATGTATTAAAAGCATAGCTATTAGTGTGTGTTGTATGTAAATCAAATGATGTGTAATTTAATTCCATGTTGATTGAGATTGTGGTTGTTAATTTGAACATTATTTTCTTCTTGTCGTTGGACATAATTTAACTTATCTGTACTTTTTTTAATAAGATGCAATATTGTGAATTGTTATATAATTATTTTTCTTTATGCTACTATTTGTAGATTATTAACTTTGACGATGACTCAATAAAAAAATTTCACTGAAAAACAATTTCTCTGTAATAATAAAAAAAAAACATTATAGTACACGCAATGTATAAAGAAACAATTTAAGGTGCAATGTAGTCCAATAATGAATGTAAGCATGATGCACTAGGTCGTATTGAAAATGAGGTAAAAAAGAAGACTAGAATTAAGTTGTTTATGCATGACACTATTTGGAATAGGGTTAAGACAATGAAATAGATTAGTTATTGTGAGGGAGGTTGTGAAGCAAAGTTTCTTTAGATTTGACTCAATAACCCAGGGTATTACAGTTGATGATGATGTATGGGACATCCCGATAATGCCCCTAATATATGCTTTTTTTCATCAATTTTAAGTTGCACATAACAAATATAATTAATATGATTTGCTTAACTTTTATTGGCAAACCTGAATGCAGTTTATTTGTGATTTCCGTTGATGTTATGTTAAAACACAAAAATATATAAATAAATAAACCTAGAACTTTGGAGAAGAGATAACAAAAAGGAGAAATTTTTTATATCACTGCATTCATGGATTTTTTTTTCCGAAATAACTACTTCTGCATTTTAATTATTTTCATTTTTTTTAAAACTATCCTGTATGTGCTTTCCAAACCATCCATCCATTATCTGTTTGCATATGTGTTGACTATTGATTTTTCAAGTCAACTCTTCTATTTTGGAAATTTATATCGTGTAGTTCACTAAAGTTTAAATGCTTGTTAATAGGGTGGGCACGGGACGAGATAGACCTCATCCCCATCTCATCTTGTTTCTTTATCTTCGGGATGAAATAGACTTCATCCTGACCTCATCCTATCTCTAACGGGTTTGGGACAAGACTATATGGTACCAAAAAAATTCTCTATAATAGGCAAATTTATTCAAGTATAAAGTTCACAGTAAACATAATACAACAACATAATACTATATAATTCAAGTCTTACACATCAACTATCAATAATCAATTCTGAAATAGTTAATACTACAAGTACATGATCATCAACAACATCAAGAATCAATTATCAAGTCTGAGAATCAAGTCAGACTTAATAATATTAAAATTAATAATAATTGATGCGTCCAAAAATCGTCATCCTATGAGTTTGACCTGCAAAACAAATGTTAGACTGTTGCGGACCACATTTTTGGTGGTCGAAGGCACTCCGATGCTTAAGTCAGTAACTCTATTTGAAGAAGGAAGTAAATCTGGACAAAACTCAGTTAAAGTTGCATACATGTGTTGAATGTTCCTTTTACCTTTTTTAATGGCCGTGGTTAATTCTTTGTGTGACTTAAACATGTGAGGCGCAACAGAAGGAAATGTTTATCGTAACAGTCTTCTCCTTGATGGAGATGCGTCCATGGAGGCATAACTCCCTCCATGACTCTTTTTTTGTGCAACGTTCCTCTTTTTTATGAGAGAGCTCGTGTCGGGCTTGGATTTGGATTTTGAGTCGTTCGGGCCTAGATCCAGACTTTGATTATATCTTCTTATAGTGGGCCTTGTCTAGGCCTCTATGGTTGGTTTTACTCTTCTTGGGTTTTACGAGCTGGCCCAATAGACGGGACACCATATCCTCACGATGGATGTTCTTTGCCATGTGTATGGACGCGATGGTCGGTCTATTTTGATGCAACATCAGCTACTGTCCCCTTAGTTAGTGGGTATGTTCATGTATCCACTAACTGTGTGACAGTTTTGTTTTCGATTTCAACATTACGACACACTATCTGTTGTTGCTGATGTCTCTCTAATGTTCATCCACCTGCTCGTTTTAGCCCGATTTCTGAGATTTCATGTGACTGTCATATCTTACACTCTCCCAAGAGTGAACATTTTACTGCTCGTCCTTATAAAAGGAGAAGTTGAGTACGGGTTTACTCTTTTTTGCACTTATTCAATTTTTAGTTGTCGATTCCTTGATTTCTCGCGTATGCTTTGCAATCATGTCTAGCTTTGTACCCTTGATTTTTAGGGTTTTGTGTGGCGATGTTTTTTTATGTTTGTGATGCTTTCTTTTTGTCTAAGCGGACAACACATGCGACTCTGGATAGCATCCGTCATGATTATTCGTTGCCAACCTATCTAGAAATCGTTCTCCCCAAATAGGGCGACAGTCCTTGTCGTCCAAAACATGGGTATATCACTTTGTACCCTGGTATGTTCCACTCCGGCTATAGGCTTTCGGCTTCTGCAATCGTAGCTTATATCCCAATGAATGTCAGGGTTCTGCATTCTTTGGTAGGGTTTAGCGTAAACGCCAATCGCACATGTGGATTTCACTCTCCTTGTTTCAAGGACCTATGAGAGAAGTATGGGGGTTGGTCAAGGTCTTGGTTTTATGCGTCCCTTTCTTCCAATTACTTCAGGTTTCGCGGAAATCAGATTTTGTGGTCATTTCAGGAGCCTAAGAGAGTCGAGTTGTCGTTTGAAAAACAGGAGTTCTGTAGTCGATTTGGCAATCTTCCCCGAGTCCCAGTGGAATATTTCCTTACTACGGATGCCATTATCCTTAGTGGCTTATATTCGTCGGGTGAGGCGAGTCGAACGGAGCCTACTGTCGATCGTACCTTGGAAGTGACTGTTGCGTGCGTTGGTGATGTGGAGGTCGGCCGCAAAGAGGGTTCTATTGATGAGCCTGTAGGCCAAATCGCTTCTGTCGCTACTCGAGGTTTTGGGAGTACCGACTCGATTGTTAGGAAAATGAAAGTTCTTAAGACTCCTAGCCCTTCCAAGATGTTGGCCGTCAGTTCTGGCCGTGTTTCGAAGCGGGAAAAGCTCGCCATCTTAATTTTTTACGCTGCTGGGGCTTCTCTCATCTTGCTTATCTCCGAAAAGGAGGTCGTGATTTGGAGGACGACTCTTTCGCTCAAGAGGATGAGAAAGTAAATTGAGTTCTTGAAAGGAGTAAGAAGGAGGTTTCCCGTCCTCTAGATGATCATGAGAAAAGTCTTGTTGCCTCTTATGGTTTGCCCATTTTCGCTAGCCTGATGATTGATGACTTTCGCATTATTGAAAAAAAATGCTTCAGCTTGGTCTTTGGCAGTCTGAGAATCCAAAGGGTACTAAGACCTTGGATGACTTTGAGTCTGATCCGACAATGGAGGATCAAGTTGCTACTTGAGCTCGAGACTTCAAACTCCCAGTTTCTTCTGTTGTTGCTGGGACTTCAGGATCGCCTGCTACTCCCTCCGCTTCTCGTCCTGTTTTGATTACGCCCGGGGAGTTTTTCTGGTCTTCTGAGATTGATGTGCAAGACGGCGTTCGCAACCTCATTGGCGGTTGTCATGTGCGGTTGGCTAATAGAGATCTTATGCCTGTACGCCCACCATGCCGTCCTATCGATGGGGGCTTCCAACACCTTATGGAAGGGATGACTCACCTTATTTATGTGATCGTGATGGGGTCGAACTATAAGGTTGTTCGTGATCAGATGGCGTTCATTTATCAGAAGCTGGCAGGACATGTCCTGGTCCTTTCTCATGTGTTCCGCCAATTTGATTCACTAAAGGCAAAGTGCATAGAGTATGCAGGGGCTGCAGATTCTACACAAACGTCATTGAGGAAACTCGAGGCCATTCGTGACACATTTGCTTCTGCTAACAAAACGTCTGAAGTCGAATTGGGTAAGTTGTGGTCCTGTTTGGATGTTGTTGAGAAAGAGTTGTCCGACCGAAAGGTTGAATATGACGTGGCCATTTGTTTTGTTGAGGAATGTTCCACCAGTTTTAAGGATTCTGTGACTCGAATCGCTTAGTTGAATTATGAGTTTATCAAGACCAAGTCTGTAATTTCCGCTGGACTCGCAGGCGTTGACAATGAAGTAGCGTTTACCCGAGCCGAGCTATCATCTGTTACCGAAAGGTTGAAGGTAGCAGAGGCTGCGGATTGAACAAGAGTGATCGATGGTCGCTATGACTTCTTGGATTTCATGGAGACGCAAGGTTTAGACATGTTCGAATACCATTGTTTTGCTTAGTAAGAATTCTAAGATGTCGATGAAGTCATTCCGCATTCACTGAGTGGTCCGGTTGTCGGAGAACCTTCTTAGCACTTGTCTGAGCCCATTCCACCTAGAGATGTTGTTGATGTCGATGACCTTTCTTCATTGTTTCTTTTTATTCTCTCGTAATCTCCTTTTTTAGAAAATCAATGGAAATTTTATATTTCGCATTTGTTGTGTTCAGTATGTCTAGCTTATCAGCTTTTCACTTACGACATTCCTGGCAGATTTCTGATTCATTTGTCCAGATTTTATGAATGACTTCGATGTTCAACATTCTAGTCGTGTAGAAGCTCTTTTTACGAAATCTGATTCTATATCTGGATTATGAAGTCGTACATTATAGTCGACGAGTAAAAGTCTGCCTCTTACGTCCTGGTACTTCATTACTTCGTGGTTGATCAGGCCATAAGTTTTTGTTTTTATGTCCGACTCGTTCGTCCGATACATATATTTGTTTTTGTTCGATACTCTAGCCGTGCTGAGTATTTTCACAAGTTGGGTTTTTAATCTGACTTTCTTGTCCTGACTGAATTCGTGTCATTTTGAATGGAAGATTGACGAAAAAGTTTATTGATAATAATTTTTGAAGTGCTCTACATTTCATTGCCGAGGTAATTTTTCGCCCTCATTTTTTCCAACCAGTATATTCCTGGTCTGTTGATCTTTATTACTCTGTATGGTCCTTCCCAATTTGGGTTTAGTTTGTCCGCACCAGGTTCCTTTGTGTTGAGTTGGACTTTTCGTAGTACCCAGTCGCCAATGTGAAAAGTGTGGATTCGCACCCTCTTGTTGTAATATCCAGCCATACACTGTTGGTAGGCTGTTGTTTTGATAATGGTTGCTACTCGCTTTTCCTCGAGGAGGTCTAGCCCAACTCTCAGTGCTTCGGTGTTGTCCTCAGTGTGGAATTATTCGGTTCAAAATGTTGGCATACCAATATCCACGGGTATCATTGCTTCAGATCTGTATGCAAGGGCGAAAGGTGTTTCTCCTGTTGGAGTTTGTTTTGTTGTTCTGTATGCCCAAAGACGCCAGGTAACTCAATTGTCCATAATCTTTTTGCTGCCTCGACCCTTTTTTTGATTGCTTCCAAGATTGTCTTGTTGGTGACATCGGCTTGTCCATTGGCATGTGGATGGGCGGGCGTAGAGATGTGTTGTTGGATATTCAGGTTTTCACATAACTCCTTGACCTTTTTGCATTCGAATTGTTTTCCATTGTCTGTGACAATTACCCTTGGGATCTCGAATATGCATATTATGTCTTTCCAAGAAACTTCTCGACTACTTCTACCAACTTAGTGAAGTAGTCTACTGCTACGAGAAGAAACTTCTTCTTGTCGGACGCTTAGAGTGGTCATATGATGTTCATTCCCAATTGCGCGAATGGCCAGGGGCTACTCATCGGGATCAGGTCCTGTCCTGACATGTGAGCGTATGGGGCAAATATTTGGCATTTTGTCACATGCGAATGAGCTTTTGAGTATCTACTTGCAGTGTTGGCCAATAGTAACCTAGCATGAGTGCTTTATGGGCCATCGTTCTTCTCCTTGGGTGATTTTCGCATGTACTATGGTGGATATCTTGTAGAACATATTAAACACCTTCTAGTGAAAGGCATCTTAGCAACGGGCTCGTGGCAGACCTTCTGTAGAGCTTGCCATAGATCATTGTGTATCGTGCCGCCTGATTTTTTAATTTTTGGGCTTCCATCTTATCTGTTGGGAGTTCTCCATTTGATATATACATCAGGATTAGAGTCGTCCATTTGTTTTCTTGATTCGTGGCGCATGCTTTTTACACCTAGTTTTCAAGTATGGAGCTTCCTTGCATCATTACGAGGGGATTATCATTTCCTTAGTTGTCGATGCCTCCTTTGCTAGTTCACCGACTATTTTGTTCTCCGCCCTTGCGCACCATTGAATGATTACATTTCGGAAGCATTCTGTTAGTTTATTGGTTTTGGTGGTAGGCCTTCATTCATGTATCTTTGATTTGAAACTCCCCGTTTAGTTGGTTGACTACCAGTTTGGAATCAGTAAAGACATTGATGTCTTTAATTCCCAAGTGTTTTGCTAAATGTAGCCCAACTATTACAGTTTCGTATTCAGTTTCATTGTTTGAGGCTTTAAAGTTGAATTTTATCATTTTCTCCAATGCAATGCCTCCGAGTTGTACAGGACTAATCCATCTTCGCTTTTCGCCTCGTTGGATGCTCCATCACAACGGAGGATCCATCTGTTGATGATTGGTTTGGATTATTCTCCTTCGCTCTTGCTTTCCGTTCGTTGGTTGTTGATTCTTGTGAATCCGGCGATGAAATCTACTAATGCCTGAGCTTTGGTAGCGGTTCTGGGGGCATAGCTGATTTTGAATTGCCCAAGTTCTATCGCCCATTTCACCATTTTCCCCGATTGATATGGTTTGTGCAATACTGACCGAAGTGGTTGTTCGGTCATAACCTTGATTGGGTGTGCTATGAAGTACGGTCTTAGTTTTTTTTATGATGCGATCAGGGCGAGCGTCAATTTATCTAGGGTTGGATAATTGATTTATGCATCCGCAAGTGTTTTGTTGATGTAATATACTGATTTTTGCACTCATTTTTCTTACCGTACTAGCGTTGACTTATCGCGTGGTCGGACACAGATAGATATAGATACAACGCTTCCCCCGTATTCGGCTTCATTAATAGCTCTGTGCTCCCCATATACGTTTTTAGGCTTTGAAAAGCTTCCTCGCACTCCGTATTCCACTCGAATGTCTTGTTTCCCTTCAAAATTGTGAAGAAATGTAGACATTTGTTCGATGATCTGGAGATGAATTTGTTTAGGGCTACTATTCTTCCATTAAGACTTTGTACACCTTTTATGTTCGTTCGTGACTGCATATTGAGAAGCGTCTGTGCTATGGATAGGCCTCAATTCCTCTTTGATTGACCATGTATCCGAGGAATTTTCTTGATTCTACTCCAAATGTGCACTTCTTCGGATTCAATTTCATCTTTGCTGGCATTGTGTTTGCCAACCAATATGGGTAGTGAGCTTATCTTATCATCCATTCATTAAGTAGGCGGTGCACTTCCTAGTTTATTGCCTGATTACGCTCTGGAGCCACTGACCTTCTTTTTTGTCAAATCGGTTTCTTATTTGGGTTCACTTGTAATCTGTAAGAGATGACGGATGGATCTATTCCTACCACGTCCTTCATTGTCCATGCAAAAACATATTGGTTATCATTCAGCAGTCAAATTAGTTCCTTGGCAAGTTCGAGATAAATCTTTGTGCCAATCCGGACTGCTTTCTTCGCTTCGTTGTCTATGTAGACTACAATCGTTTCCTCTTTAGACTGTCCGGTGTTAGGTCGATCTCGTGGGCTGGTTGGAGCCATATTATCGTCTGGAAAGTCCGAACTCGTCTGACCAAGTTATAGTGAAAGCTCCCCCGGTCATTGCAGTAATTGCTATTTGTGAGGAGTCTTTATTGTGGTTGATCTCCTTTGATTCTCCCGATACCATTGTTGGTATGGTACTTTAAGCATTGGTGCATAGTTGAAGAGACTGCACCCATTTTGTGTATCCAGGGTCTCCAGAGTAACATGTTATACGAAGAAGGAGCATCAACAACAAGGATTTCTGTCAATAATACTCGTTGTTTTCCTGATTCTCCTGCTTCGACCGGTAGTTGAATCATCCCCAGTGGACGACATTGTTCCCCACTGAAACCCACCATTGGTTGATCGCTAGGTGAGATCATCTCATTAGTGAATTGCATCATTCTAAAAGCTATCAGGTATAGGAGGTTGGCCAAGCTGCACATGTCAACCAACACCCTCTTGATTTTCCACCTAGCAATCATGACCGAGATTACTAAGGCATCATTGTGTAGGAAATGAACCCCGTCTGCATATCCGTTTGACAAGGTCAGAGTCCTTTGCATCATCTTTGCGCGTTGCACTGATGGTTTTTGGTATCTGATCTTTGCTCGCAGGTCCCTGACTACTCACTTTTAGGATCGGTTGGATTGCTCATTTTCTCCAATTGCACCATGAAAGACGTATATTGTCTCCTTTGGTCATTTCCCCAAGATGATTGTTTCATCCTCGGGTTTGATGAATTCTCCGAGTCGTCCTTCTCTGACACGGTGTTCGATCTCGTCCCTCAGACTATGACAGTCTTCGGTATCGTGGCCGTAGTCATTGTGGAAGAGGCAATGTTTGCATTTGTTCCGTTTTTTCAGATCTCCTCTCATTTTTTGTGGCCTTTAGACGTCTTCCCTTCCTATTATAGCTTTAAGGACCTCGCATTGATTCGCTATCAAGATCGTGAACGATTTCTTTGCTTGTTGGCGTTTGGGCTTCTTTGGTTGTAGTTTTCCAAACTTTCTTTGGTTGAATTTAGAACTGTTATTGATCTGATGTCTCTTAAGATGGATGATTTCTTCTCGAAGTTTGTTGCCTTCCAAGTCTCGGATGAGTCTATCCACCATTTTTATTACGTGATTCATCTGAGCCATGAGCATCTCTACTCGGGGGTCCGAGGGGATTCCCCAAGATGTCAGAGACGTCTGAATTGTTACCTGTTGAAACGCTTTTTTTTTCTGGCGCAATTGGTTCGACGGTTGTCGCTGGGTTGATATTAGGTGACATGTCGTATTGTCCATCGCCAGATTGAGGATTTGTAGAGCGCTCCATTGACTTTGATAATTTTTGTATCGTTAACCAGATTTTGGTGATTTCGTTACTGTGAATTTTCTTTTTAGAAGGGAAACTCATCAGTCCCCACGGACAGCGCCAAACTGATGCGTCCAAAAACCGTTCTCCTATGAGTTTGACATGCAAAACAAATGTTGGACTGCCAATGACCACTTTTTTTTGTGGCCGACGACACTCTGATGCTTAAGTCAGCAACCCTGTTTGAAGAATGAAGTAAATCTGGACAAAACTCAGTTAAAGTTGCATACATGTGTCAAATGTTTCCTTTACCTTTTATAATGGTCACGGTTAATTCTCTGCGTGACTTAAGCATGTGAGGTGCAACGGAATAAGATGTTTCTTGTAACAGTATCCTCCTTGATGGAGTTGCGTCCGTGGAGTCGTAACTCCCTCCACGACTCTTTTTAAATACAACGTTTTTCTTCTTTATAAGAGAACTTGTGTCGGGTCTGGATTTGGGCTTTGATTCGTTCGGGCCTAGATTCAGGGTTTGATTATATTTTCTTATAGTGGGCCTTGTCTGGGCCTCTATAGTTGACTTTACGCTTTTTGATTTTTACGAGCTAGCCCAGTAGATGGGGATGTCATATTCTCGTGATGGATATTCTCTGCCACGTATATGGCTGCGATGATCCGTTTATTTTGATGTATCATCAAATAATAAATATTAAATAATTAAATTTGAGATGGGACGGGATGGGTGAGATGAAAATCTTCATCTCGATCCCATGCCGCTCTAAGCCGAGACATGATCGAGATCGGGATCGGAATTGCGGGATGGGATGCCCACCCATACTTGTTAATGTAC
Organism: Berberis vulgaris; assembly: GCA_963556465.1. Lineage (NCBI taxonomy): Eukaryota > Viridiplantae > Streptophyta > Magnoliopsida > Ranunculales > Berberidaceae > Berberis > Berberis vulgaris. The sequence continues at coordinate 72,252,835 of OY747124.1, read as the reverse complement.
TTTCCTAATTTTATTCCTAATAATTTAATATTTTATTTTGTTTTACATTCTACTTTCTAGATCACATCTTCTAACCTCATTTGTATAAATTAATTAATAGTTGACAGCTTGCATCGGCTTCACATCTGTATTTGCTCAAAACTTCACTAATGTTTGCATAAACTTTTTTCAATCTAGTCGTCACAATATTTTTTTTTTTATTGCAACAATTTATTTTGTTTGATTTTTGTCATTGAGTAATGACTCTTTTTTCCAAGCTACTCATTACTCTCCAAAGTCTATTGAGAAAAACCTTTTTCATTGATTTAGGAACATCTAAGGCTTGGACCTTTTGGGCTGTTCTACACTGCTTTGCATAATGGCCGGGCTGACCACACTTAAAGCAAACAGGCCTAGAGGTAGATCCTTTTTGGAAGGGCTTGGACTTATGAGTCCCATGTTTCTTGGGCTTGCTATAGTACTGTTCTACAGGCTTAGCAGGCTTTGGGCCATAAGGCTTTTTTGTTTTGAAGTGACGAGCCGGATTGGACCGATACTTCTGTTTGGATGTCAAATGGGCTTTCGAATTCAGATGGGTTGGATATCTGAAATCATCGAATCCATATTGTTGACAGAAATCACCTAATTCTTTAGGTCCATAAATATGCTGTTTCTTTAATTGTTTTTTCAATTTTAATTCATTACAAATTTGAAGGGCGCATTTATTAATAAACGCAATTAAATCACCAAAGGTGAGAAGATCGTACTGTATATCACCTCCATGCTGTTCTTGGAGTTTAGTACGAATGGTTTCAGCAAAGATTTCAGGAAGACCTGAAATAAACTTACGTTTCCAGAATGGATTTGCTGCATCAGTCTGAAGCATCACCCTTTTCATAAAGATATCTTTATAATATCTAAAATGACTTAGGGTTGGACACTTATGAGACATAAGCAAGTCCTTAGCTTTACCTTGGTATTCATTTGGATTTCCTAAGAAATGTCTCAGAATACTTTGAATCAAGGTAGGCACACTGTCTGGAATAAAAGTTTCTTGACCAAGATCATTTTCGACCTTGATTGGGTTACCATCAGGACCAATCTTTTTAGCAAACAGAATTTCTATTTTTTCATTAGTAGTGAGATAATTATCCCACCATCCTTTGATTAATCCGTAAAATCCTTGAATAATGATGGTTGCAATGGTGTGATCATCTTTGCCTTCTGCTCGATGAGTAGAAGCCATCATCACCATTTCTTGAGTGAGCTCAAGAATTGCATCCTCACTAATGCCATCAATATTCCAAATATACAATTCTTTTGGGGAAAAAGAACCAAAGGTTTGAAGATTCCGTTCTTCAAACTGCATATCAGGGAATGAAGGTGTAGGATAAAAATTCCTAGAGACAGGCATAGGGTTTTTCCATTTTGGAGCTTTTGATGCTGTCTTAGCATGTCGAATTGGATTCGCCTGGTACGGGATATAGTTTAATCTATCCAGTTCAGACATAGGATCAAAATCAGCATTTTTGTTGGCTTGTGGTGTTGGCAGATGTTGCCTTTGGTAATAATGGACGTGGGTCCATATTACAGATCTTGAGGATCGATACCATAGCAGTCGTCCTCGTTGAGATCCACTGTTGGATCATCAACTTCGTCTTCATCAGAACAAATCTGAGACAAAGTTTCAAACAAACAACTCAAAGTCTGTACACTACAGACAATTCAAAGCTTCAAATAGCATTTAAATTAACAAATGCCCATATATGCAAGGATAAAATTTGCATTAAGCAACATTTTCTTCTTGTCAAAAATATGGAACAAAAGATGATTTTAGGTACGCCCTTTATAAATGCAATTTCTCCATTTTCTGTTTCTAAACAAGGTATTTCAACTACCATTCTTGGTACGAAGGTTGAATTCCCATTCTTGTTTAAATCAGAAGTTTATGAACTTAATCAAGTTTCTAAACAAAAGTTTCTGAATCGTTTAATCTGCAAACAACAGCAGTTAAACTTTCTGAAACAAGAAATTGAATATAAACGGGTAGCTGATCAGATCAGTGAACCTAAACTTCAATCTCAAATCATTCAATACCAAAAACATTTGCAAGATGAACTCTGTTCTAATCTTCCTAATGCATTTTGGTATAGATCTCAACATATGGTTCGTCTTCCTTATGAACCTGGTTTTGATGAAAGAAAAATTCCCACTAAGGCTCGCCCTATTCAAATGAATAGCGAACTTATGGAATTTTGCAAACAAGAAATTCATCAATTAAAGCAAAAACGACTCATTCGAGATTCTAAATCTCCTTGGAGTTGTGCTGCATTTTATGTCAATAAAGCTGCCGAGCTTGAACGAGGAAGCCCTCATCTTGTTATAAATTATAAACCTTTAAATCAGGTTCTCCAATGGATTAGATATCCAATTCCCTCTCAAAGAGATCTTCTTAAGAGACTACACAATGCTTGTGTATTTTCTAAATTTGATCTTAAATCTGGATTTTGGCAAATCCAGGTCCATCCCAAAGATCGGTATAAAACCGCTTTTAATGTTCCCTTTGGACATTACGAGTGGAATGTTATGCCATTTGGTCTCAAGAATGCTCCTAGTGAGTTCCAGAATATCATGAATGATATTCTCTTCCAATTCTCTCAGTTCACCATTGTGTATATCGATGATATACTGGTGTTCTCTGATTCTGTTCCAGCCCACTGGAAACATCTCTATCAATTTGAAAATTGTATTAAGAAGAATGGATTGGTTCTTTCTCCAACCAAAATCAATTTGTTTCAAACAAATGTTCGATTTTTAGGTCACAAGATTTTCAATGGTATGATTACCCCAATTTCAAGAACAATTGAATTTGGTGACAAATTTCCAGATGAAAAGAGTTATGCTTCAGACTGATGCAGCAAATCCATTCTGGAAACGTAAGTTTATTTCAGGTCTTCCTGAAATCTTTGCTGAAACCATTCGTACTAAACTCCAAGAACAGCATGGAGGTGATATACAGTACGATCTTCTCACCTTTGGTGATTTAATTGCGTTTATTAATAAATGCGCCCTTCAAATTTGTAATGAATTAAAATTGAAAAAACAATTAAAGAAACAGCATATTTATGGACCTAAAGAATTAGGTGATTTCTGTCAACAATATGGATTCGATGATTTCAGATATCCAACCCATCTGAATTCGAAAGCCCATTTGACATCCAAACAGAAGTATCGGTCCAATCCGGCTCGTCACTTCAAAACGAAAAAGCCTTATGGCCCAAAGCCTGCTAAGCCTGTAGAACAGTACTATAGCAAGCCCAAGAAACATGGGACTCATAAGTCCAAGCCCTTCCAAAAAGGATCTACCTCTAGGCCTGTTTGCTTTAAGTGTGGTCAGCCCGGCCATTATGCAAAGCAGTGTAGAACAGCCCAAAAGGTCCAAGCCTTAGATGTTCCTAAATCAATGAAAAAGGTTTTTCTCAATTGTCTGATAGATTCAGACTCCGAAACATCTGAACCAGAACTACAGATGAATAACCTCAATTATTCTTCTGATTCTTCTGATTCTTCTGAACAATCATGTGATTGTAATCTTGGTGCATGTTTGTGCCATCTTTCTGCGAAACCCAAAATCAATATGTTATCTCAAAATAAGCAGTCACAAATACTGCTAGATTTTGTTGATAAAATTGATAACCCTCAAATGAAGACTGAATATCTTCAACACATTAAGAATTCAATCTCACAAACTAAACCTCCTCCTGACGTGATCACATCATTTTATGATCACAGAGAAATCATTAGAAGGTTTAACCAAACAAAATCAAGTGCTTCTCCTGTTAATCTATCAGATTTACAGCATGAAGTTAACAATCTTAAAAAAGAAGTTAATCAGTTAAAACAACATCAAAATTTAACTGACCTTCAGATTCAAATGTTGCAAGAAAATCATCTTCCCGCTTTTTCTGACAAAGAAGATAAAGATGATGTAGAAGGTCCCTCTTCTCAGCCACTCTCTTCTTCAAAACAGAAACAAGCAGATTTCCTATGCAATTTAAATCAAAAACAAGTTATAAGGGCTTAATCAAAACTCTAAGGCCTTGGTAAAAATCAGCAACATAATTTAAAGATCCAAGAAATCTTTGCAATTGGGCTTTATCCCGGATTTCATCTGGAAATTTATCAGCAAATTCAATTGTTCTTGAAATTGGGGTAATCATACCATTGAAAATCTTGTGACCTAAAAATCAAACATTTGTTTGAAACAAATTGATTTTGGTTGGAGAAAGAACCAATCCATTCTTCTTAATACAATTTTCAAATTGATAGAGATGTTTCCAGTGGGCTGGAACAGAATCAGAGAACACCAGTATATCATCGATATACACAATGGTGAACTGAGAGAATTGGAAGAGAATATCATTCATGATATTCTGGAACTCACTAGGAGCATTCTTGAGACCAAATGGCATAACATTCCACTCGTAATGTCCAAGAATGTACATTCCTCAATATGAAGAGTCTGATGCAACCAAGACCAGAGAATTCTACGAATTTATTCTGGTAGACTCTGATTCGATTAGTGTCACTCATCATTATGATGACACTAAATCTCGAATTACCTTCTCCAAATGTCAGATTTTTAAAGTTCTGACAGAAGCTGAATGGGGTCAACACCCCCGTTTTCACAAGAGGCTCTCACAGAGCTATGTTCCTCAAACTTACAGTTATTATGATTATAAGAATGCTTGGACTAGAGCATTTCTTATCAGTCCTCATCAATCGGGCCATTCATGGTTATTTCTTTTTTGCAAAAAGTTCAATGCCAAAGTCCTACCATTTTGGTTCCAACATCAATGGTGGAATTCCTTTGGTCCTGTTATTGAGATTCTTCCTTCCCCTGTTAGAGAAGGATGGACTATCTTCAGAGACAAGTACCAGCCTCCTGAACCTATTGATCAACAGGTTCTTTCTATCTGGTTCTTTATCCGTTTCAATCTTGCCTGGATCATGAGTTGGGACTATGTTTGTTCCAATCCTGAGTCTCCAGGAGCCCTGTCTAAATCAAAGCCTTCATGGTTGTGTCGACGCTACAAAGTCAAATGGTGGCAAAGATTCGATCATTCTAAGGTAACCAAGGAAGGTGTAACAGCCTTCTTCTCCAAGAAAGAGGTGTCTCCTACACCACCTGTTCCACAGTTGCAACATGGTCTTCCTCCGTCAGAATCATCCTCCAACGTTAAACAGTTGAAGCAGCAGATTCTACAGACCATTGGTGCTAAACCAACCAGAGCCCAGCTCATAGAAACTTTGTCTCAGATTTGTTCTGATGAAGACGAAGTTGATGATCCAACAGTGGATCTCAACGAGGACGACTGCTATGGTATCGATCCTCAAGATCTGTAATATGGACCCACGTCCATTATTACCAAAGGCAACATCTGCCAACACCACAAGCCAACAAAAATGCTTTTGGCCACAGTCTCCAGACAGCCCGACAACATTATCTTTCCTTTATCAAAGGCATCCGCGTGAAGCCACAGTACCCCCAATTAATGCAGCTACAGTCGAAGCATCTTCAACAGTACCTGCCGACAGTCAAAAGGTGAATAGTTGATCACATGTCAACAGTCCACCTCCACTCACACATGAGGACAAGCGACAGCTCATCCTCCACTCAAAGAGGAGCCTTATCTCCTCATCTCTTCTTCTATAAATAAATGTAAGCTCTTCCAGAGCGAGACAGACGATTCTAGAACCCCAAACCTATCTTGTATCCCTTAGCTCTCTAGTATTGTAAGCTTTGCATCAGATTTCCTATGCATAACTCTCCAAAGTCTATTTTTTCAATTTTTACTTGAGAAAACCATTGAAGAGCAACCTTGGTGGGCCAGTTGAACTTTTAATCACATATTTTGAACTTGGGAGATGATATTTTTTGTTAGTCAATAACATCATGCATATGACATACACCTTGAATGACATGGTTTGACAATGCTTTTGGTAATAAAAGTAACAAACTCGTTAGTTTATTGACACTAAAATGTTATATGGTTTAGCTCTAGCTCGCACCCTTTGAGGAACCAAGAGAACTACTATGTCTCTTTATGTAGTAGCTAGTACCATCAGATTCCGTACATATTCTAACTATATATATTTGCTCAAGTATATAGTATGAAATAGTTGCTAGTTGATGTTTATTTGTATGAAAAATGACAAAAATGTTGCTGTGTTGCTAGTTGTTTTATTCAAATAAAGTTGTATTACTCGATTCAAGGTAGCATTTGACATAATGATTATGTGTGCTCAATGGTTGTGTGCTAGACTTGATTTTGTATGTGCATTTGTTGATGTATGTGACAAATAATGTTAAAGATTTGGTTTGTGTAACGTATGATATTATTGATGAACATGTGATGGACTTGGATGATCATGTAGTTTGAAACGTTTTGTCTCATCTGAGAAGAAAAAGGTTGTCATTCGACCAATAGTTAAATGACACAATTGATTTGTTGGTGGATGCACATAGAGAGGTCGCTAACTCGTTAGAGACATGATTGGAATAGATTGGCTCCATTCTAAGAGTTGCCGCAAATGTCACAATTAATGGTGAATATCGTAGATGCTCTAGACTTGTTTAGGGAGAAGTAATGATCCATACTTTCTTAGTTCTAAATGAAGAATAAAGAGTATTGGTTAGTATGTAACATCTTTGGGTAATTATGTTTTGGTTCATAGGATTTTATTTTTGTGTTTTCTAGTTTGGATAAGTAATATAGCTATATGTCTCTACTTTGTTTATATTTATCATTTTAAATACAATTTACACCTGAAAGTTATTTGACATAAGAACAACTCAGTCCTCAGGCAAATTCACCATGGTTAATAAAATTCACGAAAACGGTTTCAATTTTCACGTCTATTTTTCGTGCAACCAAATAAACCCTAAGGTCAAATGGTTTACTTTTTAGCATGAAGAGTAATTTATCACAAACAACAGTAGATGAAGCCTTACACCACGAGTATCCCTCGATTTCATTTCATCTTTAAGATAGAATAAGTTGTGCAATTTGCATGAAGTTGAATGATTCAATCATTATAATGAAGCTTGCACCATTATTGGCAAGGACGGAGCTATGTGGGGGCACTTGCCCTCACTAACTATTGAGTTTTTTTTAGTTATTTCTAATATGTCCACCTCTGCGATGCCGATGATTCCGCCCCGCCCCACATCTTCCTTTCTCTCTGTTCTCTGCAATGCCGTTGACTCGTGTGGGATGAGGAAGGGGCCCGCCGGGTGCATTTCTTGTATTGCGTTATCAGCAATTATCTCACATTAAAGAACCTGAAAGAGTGTTTGAATATCCCTAACAATCTCGGTGTGTCTCAGATCTCAATTAACAGAAGTTGGATATCCCTGTACGCTTCAAAATGTTTTTTTCTCCCAATTGCAAGTTGCAACACTCACAGGCAGTCCTCTTGTTCTCCTTTTGTCTCTCCATTGAAACTTGGTGTCTACATGCACCCCCTTCATGTAAACTTGCGTTGTAGTTTACACACACTTCTGTACATGTGTCATAGACTTCTGATGCATAGAGCTACTCGCTCTTCAATCTCAAAAGCAAATAGCTTGTTCTTTAATACCTTGATTTTCTCCAAGTGTCTTTTTTTTACTTTATAATATTGTGATAACTTTTAAGCTTGGCAAGGATACAAGAAATCATGCATCATTCTTTGTTCTTAGTGTATAAAGTTAGGCTTTCCTTTCTAGGCATTCTGGATAAATTCTCAGAAAGACATCTCTGCCTGCTTTTCACCAATAGAAGAAAGTACCCCTATCAAAATTAGCAATAGCTTACATTGAATCTGTATACAACTATCGTTCAAGATCGTCGATTTAATTGATGATCTCAATTAAGCTCAACCATGGTGTTGTTTTCAATAAAAGAATCTCCCTATCAATAACTGCAGTAGAAATTTTATATAAACAACTAGACTTTACTGAACACAGCCCTATAAAGATGGAATGAATGGAGTAGCAAAGAGCTAGTTGCATTCCAGATAGGGATGAACAAATTGGCTTATAAGTTTGAATGCAAAGCCTATATGTCCTCTTCATATTCTCTAGTTCCCTGTTTCAGATTTTAAGAATATTAACTCTTTTCAGTTTCCCCATTTGGTAGAAGTACTTTCTAAAGTTCCAGCACCCTATTAACCGACCCTCAAATCCTTGATGAAAAATAGCCTTGCTTCCTTATTCCTAATACCCAAATCAGTTGTAAAAGTTTCTTCATTGCATGCAATTTCATACTATTGCCAAGCACAAATTTACTTGAGTGATCCTGCCATGGGTGTTCTCGAGATCTTTTTGCAACATCTCGTCTTCAAATTGGTAGCTTCAGACACTAGCTTTGTCTACAACGGATTTTCCAACATAACCTTGAGTTTATCTGGAGCTGCCTATGTGAAGCATGAAGGCATATTAAAGATAACCAATGATACTTCCAAGATCTTAGGTCATGCATTCTATCCATCTCCCCTGTGTTTCAAGGATAGTACCAAAGAAGCTCCTGTTGTATCTTTCAGTACCACCTTTGTCTTTTCCATTTCTCCCAGGTATCCCAAACTCGGAGGCCACGGTCTCGCCTTTGTCCTCTCATCCACTAAAGAACTAAAAGAGCCTCTTGCTAACCAATATTTTGGCCTCCCAAATTCAACAAGCAATGCTAAATACGGCACTGTGATATGCGCCGTTGAGTTTGATGTTGTGCAAAATTTAGAACTGGCAGACATAAATGACAACCATGTCGGGATAGATATAGGTAGTAGTTTGATCTCTAATGTATCTGAACCTGCAGCTTATTATACAGGAAAAGACCAGCAAGTGAATCAACCAATCAATCTCAAGAATGGAGATCCTGTTCAGGCATGGATAGAATGGAGATCCTGTTCAGGCATGGATAGATTACAACGGCAAGGAGAAATTGATGACAGTCACAATAACTCCATTGGACATCACAAGGCCAGGTCAGCCTTTGTTATCTTTTCCTGTTGACCTCTCATCAGTTTTAGCAGAGTACATGTACGTGGGTTTCAGTGCTTCCACTGGACTGCTTTCAGCGGCACATAATATCCATGGATGGAGCTTTAGAATTGGTGGGAAAGCTCAAGATTTAGATCTATTTGAACTTCCATCTCTCATAAAACCCAAAAAAATGGTGCACACCAAGGGATTTCCTGTGGGGATAGCTTTAGCTTGTATCACATTGGTTTTACTGGTGGTCTTGGGTGCGCATCAGGTGGTGCTTAGAAGAAAGCATAGCAGTGAGGTTTTAGAAGACTGGGAAGTAGAGTATGGAGCACGGAGATTCAAATACTCCGAACTCTTGGCGACAACTAGTGGATTTGGCGAACAAACCCTAATTGGTGTGGGAGGATTTGGCAGCGTCTACAAGGGAGTTGTTCCTAGCACCGGCCTGGAAGTTGCAATCAAACGGGTCGCTCATGACTCAAGACAGGGAATGAGAGAGTTTGTTGCTGAAATAATGAGCATGGGAAGGGTTAGGCACAGAAATCTAGTGCAGCTACATGGCTGGTGCAGAAGGAACGACGAGCTTCTCCTTGTTTAGGATTATGTCCCTAATGGGAGCCTTGATAAGCTCTTGCTTAGCAATCAAAAGAAAGCTCTGACTTGGGAGCAAAGATATAGGATCTTGATTGGGGTTGCTCAAGCTTTGTTGTATCTCCATGAAGAATGTGAGCAGAGGGTAGTGCACCGAGATGTGAAACCAAGCAATGTGCTTCTAGATGCCGAACTCAATGCCAAACTTGGAGATTTCGGCCTAGCCAGGATATATGATCATGACATTAATCCTCGGACTACTCATATTGTAGGAACTCTTGGGTACCTCGCTCCTGAGTTCACCAGGACAGGAAAAGCTACAAAAAGCACTGATGTGTATGCTTACGGTGCACTAATGCTTGCAGTAGCAGTGGAAGGAGGCCCATTGAACCACTAATGAATGCTGAAGAGTTGGTGTTGGTGGATTGGGTCAGGGAACTACATTCGAAAGGAGAAATCATGAGAGCCATGGACTCCACGTTGAAATCTTACAATCTGGATGAAGGAGAGCTCATTCTTAGTCTTGGTTTGCTATGTTCCCATCCCATCCCTAGTTGCAGGCCCAGCATGAGAAGGGTTGTACAGTTTCTCTTAGGGGATGCTAGCCTTCCTCAGCTACCCATGGATTTCCATCTCGACATTCCAGGCTTGATTGCAGATTCCTCTGAAATTTATCTAGATGATTCAGATCCTTCATCCAGGATGACATCTTCCAAGAGCACATCTAGTTTCACAAGCTTTAAAAAAAACCTGTAGCTCAAAACCCTCGAGCAACTTACTAAATGACACGAGGAAGCAAACTTAATTGCAAGTAGATTTCTCTAATCTCTTGAAAGACCCCGAGCCACTTATATCATGTGTTAATTGTTTCTCATGTTAAGTTGTAATTCTAAGTTAAGGAATCCAACTACAAGCTTGTTCCTTCTTCAAACCTATCTTGTTCATCAAACCAAAAATCTGTCTGGATTTGTCTACCTGACCTGCACTAGAATATATATTAGCCAATATTACGTAGCTTGCAGCATTACGGGGTTCCAAACTCCAATGCTCAGCAGCAGCTAATTCCCCAATCTCCTTATGTCCATGAAGTAGAGATGCACTAAGAAGAGCAGACCATGTCACAGCATTTGGTGTAAATGGCATCTTACACAAGAGATCACATGCCTCAGAAATTCTTCCTGCTCTTCCAAACATATCGATCACACAATTATAATGATCCAAAGTTGGACTTACACCATAGTTTCTAATCATAGAGCCAAAATACTCCATTCCTTCATCAACTAAACCTCCATGGCTACAACTAGTTAGCAATGCAACAAAGGTATTGTGATTATAAATACCCATGTTTAATGCCCTTTCTGCAACCTCTACTGCTTTTCTAGAACACCCATTTTGACCAAGACCTAGTATCAATGAATTCCACGAAACAACATCTTTCTTAGGCATATCCGTAAACAATCTCTCTGATTCATCAATGGAACCACATTTGGTATACATGTTAATCAGCGAATTACTTGTATAAACATTACTCTGGAGAAGTCCACACTTAAGTATGCACGCATGTATCTGCGTCCCAAAATCAAGCATTGTGTAGGTGGCACAAATTGTTAGTACAATTGTGTAAGTCGATGGATTGGGCTCCACCTGTTTCCTCCTCGAACTAAATAGTTGAAGAACGAGCTCCAGTGCTTCAACCCCACGGCCACTTTCTACGAATGTTGAGATCATGATGTTCCATGAAAGGGTATCTCTTTCACCCATGGAATTGAAAATTCGAAGAGCTTTATCGATCAAGAAGTTGCGAGCATAACCAGCCATCATAATATTCCATGAACTCAAATCTTTCGGCACCAATCCATTAAATATCTTCTCTGCATCAACTAAACTTCCGAATTTTGTATGTACATCAATCAACGAATTCAGCACAAAAACATTGTCCTTCATTCCTTCATCTAAAAGCTTCACTATAAGACCATGGACCTGCATTGCTGTTACAAGTGACTGCATACATGAACATGCTTTCAAAAGAATACTGAAAGTATACGAATTGGGTATTATCTTTACTGCAAAAAAATCACCATAACAGATATAAAAAAGCTTGAGAGCGTCCACATGTTGTTGGTTATGAGTGTAACAAGAAATCATAGAAGTCCATGAGAATACATTCTGTTCACAAACTGGGATAGAATTGAATGCCTCACTTGCTTCAGAAACATAACCCGACCTCGACAAATTGCTAATAATCAACGTGTATGAAGTCGCATTACGCTGAGGCATTCGCTGGAACAAACGTCTGGCCTCGTCTAACTGATTGGATTCGAGAAGTACTGTGAGCATTGCATTCCAGGAAACTTGATTTCTGTGAGGCATTTCTTCAAACAGTTTCAAGGCTTTGGGTAATTGTCCTGCTCTTCCTAGTTGTGTTATCTTTTTGGTACATGAGACGATTGTTTTCTCCACGGATTGCTCATGATGCGAATTGAGTGTGGAAGTTATTTTTCGAGTCAGAGCTTGCATGTGTTTCATGGCTTTCATGTTGTAAGCACAGACAGACACAGCTCGATTTCAGATTACACAGGTGACATAACCATGGGCTTACTTGGATGGATCCACCAGTTTTAATTGTTAAATTCAACCAAAACTAGGGTGCATTCGTTTGAGTCAGAGGTTTAATATTCCGGTAATTTACGGTTTTTACCTTAATATAAATAGCTAATTAGTTTGAGTCAGAGCTTTAATATTCCGGTAATTTAGGGTTTGTACCTTATTATAAATAGCTAATTACTAATTAGATCCATTATTAATCACTATTGCAGTTACCCATTGACTAGCGGTCAACGTCCAAAGACCGTCTGGGCACGCATGTTTTTTAAATCAGTCATATTTGAAGGATAAAATTGTCCTTCAACGATCTGATGGCTGAAGTTTAAAATTGATGCAAATGATCCAATCGATCCAATGGATGAGATTAAAATTTCAACTCTCATCTTACAGATAACATTCAAATCTCAACTAAAAAATTGTTACACAGGGACAGGACACCTCAAATCTCCACTCTCTCTGACTTTTTGAATGGTTACAGATTGGGGTAATTTGCAGTAACCATTAGGGGGTTAGAGGATATATGAAGTAGCCGTTGGGAAAAATTCAGTAGCCGTTGGGTTAAACCCTATTTTAAGTTGATACAAATTCACGTTTGAAACTTAAGGTTTCATTACACAAGTTTGAAGCAGATCTGAGTATTTCATCATATATATGAGTTTAGAACAACATGATAAAGGTAAGTAAGTGATTTTGATTTCATTTTGACGTTTATGTTGACATTTATTAAGATTTGGAGGTGACCTTCAACCTCGTGCATGCATTTTCTGAACCAGGGGGCGTTCTTACATTCAAATTTATTATAGGAGGTTAAGTTACTGCGATTATCTATTATAAGGGGTAGGGAGTAATTAAAACTTGTTTTTTCTAGCAGGTTCCTTGCGACCATTGTCATCAGTACAATCGTATAAGTGAAGTCTGCCATTATTTGTATTATGCGTGTCCCAAGAATGGTTGTAATGGAGTCTGCAAGCTTTTAAAGTCCAAAACCCAAAAATATCCAAATAGGATGTTCTTGGCCTGTCAAATATCTGTTGTGAAGGGAATGTTGGCATTTCAGGTTGATTGAGTTGTTGTGGAGGCTGATTGGGTTGTTGTAGAGGTTGAGATGTTCCTCTCCCAGTTTCATAACCTGATTTGGCACATCTTTTCTTGTTGTTCCTACCTCCTCTGAATATAGGTTTTGCCCTGGATGTCTGTCCACAACCTTGTGTTTGTTCTCTAGGATGGTTTTTACATTTTTGTTGTTGTGACCCTCCAACCCACACTTTCTGCAGCTCCTTGGTTCTTTTCCCACCTGTTCTTCCTCATCCCTTCTTCTTTGAGTCATTGGTATCCCAGGAGGTCTTTTCACTAGAGGTGGGAACACCAAGTATGCAAGCTGCTACACATCCAAACAATCTTCACATATAAGTGCAAACTGCAAATTACCCATAAAACTATAAAACAATCTAATCTAAGACTGGTACTTACTTTTGCCCACTCCCTCATGTTTCTAATACTGACTATGCCTCTTGAGTAAGCCTCCACATATGCTTTAACAAAATGATAAGGACTACAATACATGTAATGAGTACATATAAGTGTGGGGCAATCATTATATAAGGAGCAAACATTAAGTTTCATAGGATACTTATACAGGTCTGTGATTGGCTAGACAAACAACTCCATCCACACAGATGATGTCTGTCTGCTCCCATTGCCTACAATCACAATATCTGCCACATGTCTTCACCCTCCACCTAGAACCACTGTCATTATGTATGACTGTGATGAAGCCATCAGTGGACTCAAATTAGCTGAATTGGTTCCTCTGCTCCTTGAACTTGTCAATGAGCTTCTGAGCTCTAGGTACTAGTCCATTTATGTCCCAACTACTGCTCTTGGCCCTTCTATCATACATATGTTTCATCAGAAGCATGTGATACTCATCTATGAACTTTTAGACTGACATTTTCCTAACCTTGATAATCCAATTGTTGAAGCTTTCACTGAAGTTGTTGATGATGTACTCTGAGCATACTCTGCTGTCAAAGTAAGTCTTGCATCAAGTCTTGAAATCCCTCCACTACAAGAAAAAAGGTCATTAATAGCGTTTCAAAAACGCTATGTCTGCCGGAGCTATAATAGACCCAGGGTCTATTATAGCGTTTTAAAAACGCTATAATAGCGTTTTTAAAACGCTATGGTAGAGTCTACGATAGCGTTTTTAAAATGCTATGGTAGACTCTACTATATCGTAAGTATACAAAATTTGCTATCAAATGACTTTTTATTACATCTTATAAGTTTTATTTCTAGAAAATAAAAATTTAAATGTGTCAAACTTAAACATTTCCATGAATAGAGGCAAAGTAATATTGTAATTAATAAGATAATGTATTACATCGAGTCACAAAATCTATCAAATAATAAAGATCAGACTACATGTTTTTTTTTTAAAGGCAAGATCAAACTACATTTATTTCAGCTGAATGATAAAGATAATGTATTACATCGAGTCACAATCCTTTCCAATTTCCAACTTCATTGCTTTGGTTCTCCCCTTCCTTCAATATTTGTTGATGTTGGTTCAAGGATGTACCTCTTAATGTTGTTTCTTCAAAAGAAAAGGCTTTGGCGCGCAACAACATCCATGATAAAGCGACAAGGGCCAGCAATAGTACAACATCCATGGTACAGCTTCGAAACCAAAAGAATGCCAATAAGAGATGTTCTTTAACTGTACTCGATGAGTAAAACTTTCGTTGGTTTTACTGACAAGGCGATCCACAATGCTCATTACAGATAAAGCCAACTCCTCATAATCTTTCTGCAAGAAGAGAACCTTTACGTTAAGGGCCAATTCATTAATAAGAAATGCCTGATATAGAATCATTTTTTAGAAATCATTTGAAAAACCATGCTTTATCATCTTCAGATGTGCAAGTATCACTCCTTGCGGCAAGCCGTATCCAGAAAGCTTCATTGAATGCAAGCACATTTTCAACCACAAGTTTCTGTAGCTGTTCAAAAAGGAAAAGATGAAGCTTAATTTTATCAATATTTTTACTTTCCCTACAAGAACTCCAAAAGCCAGACAAGTAGTAATCAAACTCTTCAGGAGTTTCAGAAGACCGCTAAGTTTGGACTATAGAGATGTTTACAAAAGAGGGACGATACAATGATACATTTACCTACCAAGAGTCATAGGAAAAATCACAAACTGAATTAAATACTATTTAAGTCAATTAAACTATCATTCAAAAACCACCACATGGCACCATTTACTTACTTCAGCTGCATTTGCATCTATGAGCATATCTATCTGTTGGAAAAATATGCTGTAAATTCGAATTAAAAGGAAGGAACGATTGTACCAATTTTGCTTGGGTTGAGTCGCGGACTAGGTCACTCTCTTTAAGACGTTTCGCGGCTCTGCCCAAAATTGTGCAAGCAGTTTCGTAGCCCCGCCGTCCCCAGGATAAAACAGCCCAGAATCTCTGTCTCGTTCAAAAATTGCACAATAATTGAACGGTATACAAATCACCCTTAATCTCCTTATTTGCTCGGAATCACCAGGAAATCAAAACAGCAACAAACAAGAAGCATGAACAGAGAAAGCTAGAACTGTTTGCAATAATCTCTGTACGAAAACTGTTTGCTGGAAGCAGAAACTCGAAAAGCTGTTTGCAAGAACTCTTCACAAAGCATAAACTGAAAGCTAAAAATCGTTTGCATAAACTGTATTGTGTTTCTCTTTTTTTTCTTTTTGTCTCTTAAACTCTAAACAAAGAGATGGTACAATCGAAAAACGAGATAAAGACTAGATTCATTGGCAAGATCAAGTCGTGGGTCGTGGAGAAGATATGGTGGCGGATTTTTTGCCAAAAATCACGGAGCCAAGACGTGGTCTAGAGAGACCGTTTGGACTCAGTCCTCTTCAGAAATTGATTTTTCGTTTAAATAAAATTTCAGCAAAAAAAATGTTTTGCTTTCTAAATGACCCAACCCAACCCAACCCAACCCGCCCGACCGGCGGCGGCGGCGGGCGCGAGGGCCTATCTCTCCCCTCCTCATAAAAGAGTGGTACCCCCAAGGGGTCCAAACCCAAGTCCTAACTATCTTCTTATATACTCTACCTCAAAGAGATATATAGTAGATATGGGACTATAAAATAGAGAGTGGTTCAAAGATCAAAATAGGAGAGGGAGGTCCAGGGTTCAAAACCAGGTAAACACAGATTTGTTTTTATTTTTAAAAAGCCAAATTTGCAACAATCCCCCACTTGGATTTTTAAAAACAATTTTCATCGAGCAATCTTTAAAATATAAGATTGTGCATAAACAAAAGTGTCTTTCGACTTGAACTCTTGCGTAGTGTTCATGCTTTAGAATATACTAGAGTAACTCGTAGTTTTGAACTCTATCTCTAACAGACATTACACGCACAACCTTACCAGGGTGAAGTCTAAAAAGCCCGTGCTTTACGGCCATGCACGTATATCCCAGTGTAGTGAAGGCTCTAGGAATTTTGCCCACAAATTCCATAGGAAGCGGCCAAACTTCCACAATCACTTAGGTGAGTCTATCAAGAGTACTCCTGTAGCTAGGTATTCCACTCCACATAGAGTATAGACCTCATTAAGAGTTTTTAACTCATCCTACTATCGCTTCAGGAATTCATGCTTTAATCTAGGAATGGGATTGCTATTTTGTCAGCATGATTCACATCATATCATTCACGACTTGTTATTACCCATTGAACCTATTTCTTGGGATCTCCAGTCTATAGGTTGGGTTACCATCGTGAATAACTCATCAAACTAAGGGCAATAGTCCCATTCCTTTCGAGGTTTTGAAAACCTTCTCTCTAGCTAATCCTTTAGTCAAAGGATCAGCCAAGTTCGCATCAGTTCGTACATGATCCACTCTCACAGCACCAGTAGATAGAAATTCTCTAACTGTGTTGTGCTTACGACGTATTTGTCGTTTCTTGCCGTTGTAATAACGGTTCTGTATTTTTGCAATAGCCGCGGTACTATCGCAATGGATCAAGACAGCTGGAATCGGTCTTTCCCATAAAGGGATCTCTGCTAGCAGGTTTCTCAACCAACCTGCTTCTTCACTAGCCGTGGCTAGTGCTATAATCTCTGACTCCATCGTGGATTGTGCCAAAATGGTCTGTTTCTTTGATTTCCAAGAAACAGCTCCACCAGCTATATTGAAAATATAGCCACTGGTGGCTTTGGAGTCATCTGAAAGGGTGTTCCAATCAGCATCGCTATATCCTTCAAGGACAGCGGGAAACTTCTGATAATGTAATCCGAGGTTCTTTGTCCTCTTCAGGTACCTCATGACCCGTTCAATTGCATGCCAATGCTCAATACTAGGTCTACTTGTAAATCTGCATAGTAATCAAACAGCGTAAGCTATGTCAGGTCTAGTGCAATCGGTAGCATATCTAAGACTACCAATGATGCTCGCATATTCAGATTGTCTAACACCGTCACCGGTGTTCTTGAACAACTTTACACTAGAGTCATAAGGAGTACATGCAGGTTTACAGTCAGAGTAATTATATTTATTTAGGATCTTCTCGATATAGTGAGATTGATCCAAAGAAATTCCCTTTTCAGACCTAGTAATCTTGATACCAAGGATTACACTCGCTTCTCCAAGATCTTTCATATCAAAGTTTGCACACAATAAAGCTTTCACTTTATTCACGGCATGGATATTAGAACCAAAGATAAGTAAGTCATCCACATACAGACATATTATAGTGCAAATGCCATTTTCAGCTTTATAGTAAATGCATTTGTCACTTTCGTTCACTTTAAAGTCATGTGCGATGACAAGGTTATCAAATTTTTCATGCCATTGTTTTGGAGCTTGTTTCAAACCATACAGTGATTTATCTAGTTTGCAAACTTTGTGTTCTTGTCCTGGAATAACAAAACCTTCAGGTTGGTCCATGTAAATTTCTTCTTCCAAATCGCCATTAAGAAACGCAGTCTTAACGTCCATTTGGTGCAAAACTAGGTTATGTATTGCAACAAGAGAAATTAACACTCGAATAGATGTAATTCTGGTTACAGGAGAATATGTGTCAAAGAAATCAACATTTTCTCTGTCTATACCCTTTGGCTACGAGAAGAGCTTTGAACTTGTCAACATTACCATCGGGTTTCAATTTCTTCTTAAATATCCATTTACATCCTATTGACTTGCAACCAGGTGGCAAATCAACTAAGTGCCAGGTTCTGTTAGACTCAAGAGAATACATTTCATCATCGATAGCTTCTTCCCAAAAATTGGCATCTATAGAGGATAGAGCCTCTTGAAAACTAAGGGGATCCTCTTCGACTGAAAAGACATAGTAATCGGGGCCAAAGTTTTTAGAAGTTCGTTTTCGTTTACTTCTTCTTGGCTCAGATTCTGTGGCTTTATCAGTTTCATTAACCCTGATCAAGGGTACGTTCACTACACCAAAAATGGTCATTAGCAACGGTTCTAAACCGTGGGGGTAACCCATTGGCACGGCTTAGAACCGTGGGCTGTAGGGGCGTCGCTAAATCCTCAGTCACGGCTAAAAACCGTGGCAAAATATATGTTAGCCACGATTTTAAACCGTGGCCAGGAATAGCCACGGCTTGAAACCGTGGCAAGTCATAGCCACGGTTATAAACCGTTGCAAAGCTTTTAGCCACGGCTCTGAGCCGTTGCAACAGTTAACCGTGGCTAAATTTTTTTTTTTTTTTTTTTTTTTTTTGCTAGCAAATGACTTTTTATTACATCTTATAAGTTTTATTTCTAGAAAATAAAAATTTAAATGTGCCAAACTTAAACGAATAGAGGCAAAGTAATGTAATTAATAAGATTATACAATTACATCAAATGTGCCAAACTTTGCTTCATGCTGTGCATGTTTTGTCATTTGTCAGTTGACCAAATTATACAGTTACATCAAATGGTCAAAGAATATGCAATACATTCATTCTCATGAACTTAA
The DNA here is from genome assembly GCA_963556465.1 of Berberis vulgaris. Classification (NCBI taxonomy): domain Eukaryota; kingdom Viridiplantae; phylum Streptophyta; class Magnoliopsida; order Ranunculales; family Berberidaceae; genus Berberis; species Berberis vulgaris. The sequence continues at coordinate 72,233,640 of OY747124.1, read as the reverse complement.
ACGAATAACAACTCACTCAGAGAATTAATACTAACTCCTGACACTGTAAAACATACGCACCACGTACAAATAACTAAAATGTTGAACCCATGAACTTTAAAAGCTTGCATACAACCTTTACAAATCACCTATTACGGCATCTGCCTTTCACCACACATCTAATTAACTTTCCTGTTAGTTCTAAGGATTAAAGAATCAAAATAACAGCTACATCAGTACGGAAACATTCTTTGAACTATTTTGTTAACATAAAAGTTGTAATACATTGTTAAGCAACATTGATCTCCTCAGAGTTGTTGAAGCAAGCTTTGTAAGCTGAGTTACCGCTTGAAATTTCTGAGCCTGGGATTGCAACTCATGTAGCTGTGGTTGCTGACCCTGCCACAATAAATAAGAGAACTTAATAATTGCAAATAAAGTTCAAAGCATACCTCTAAAGCACCACACATCCTACAAATTCTTTACCAAAAAATCAATACAAAAATTCATGTGTAAGTAACAGGAACCTGTTCAGGAGACCCATATGATATAATGTCCAAAGCTTCATTCCAATCTGTCGGGGCATTTGGACTTGCCAGTGGGCGAGATAATGGATGCCTGTCGACATGAGGCTCGTAGTGACTAAGGCCTTAGAAACAACCATTGCTAGCTAACTTCTTTATCAGCACCTGAAAGCCAAAATAATTTATAAGTAGCACACCTTATGAAATAAAAATGAAGAAACAGACAATATACCTTAAGATTTGTTCGAGTCCGTCCAGGGCTTTATCAGAAGTTGAGTCATCTTCAAGAGCATGCAGAAGTGTTGGAACGATTTCATCAATAGCTTGCATTCCCGCACTCTGCATTACAAGATTTTAAACTTCTGTTCCAACTTTGCCAAAATTAATTATAGTGCAAGAAAAATAAAACAAAAGGCACCTTGTAAAGAGAGCTAAATGCCTGGCCAGCCGACTCACGAACCTCAGGTGTGCTTTAACATAAGCATAAATTTATACAGTGAGTTCTAGAAGAGGAGCAATATAAATAGACAAGTATCCATGCAGTAAACTGCGAAAGAAGAAACATACTTATCACAAAGGGCTGTTCGAATTGTAGGGATGAGTTCGTCCATGAAACTTAGCAACTGGTTCTTCCCAGCACTAGCCATCACTTCACTGAGACCAAGGCATACCCCCTACCAGCCAATGATGAATATTAAAAAATGGATAAATAAATACATAATACATATAAATGTTTGATGTCTGAGACCCTCTACACATTGTGGTGATCATTTAGGCAAACGAATTTCAATACATGAGTTTACCCCATTGTTCCAAATGTTCATAACCTTCTTGGAATAGTTTCCCTTACTGGACAAACTGTAAGCAGAACTTGAATACCAGTCTGAAACGATTCAGAAATGCAGTGACCCGAACCTATCACCTCGAACAGCAGCTAACACCTGCAAAGCTTCATCTTAGTGCATTAAAATAATCTCACGATGACACAGAAAATGGACTGAAAACCAAACCTAGTTCCTGTAACTTACATAGCAACATTGATGGCAACACTGAGCCAAGGCGACCTAACAACTTACTGTGGCTTTAAAGCTAACTTGTTCATAGCAGCATTGATTCTTTCTTCAGTGACAACTTTGTGGCTGTCATACAAGTCTAATATCTCCATAGAGATGTTCTTTACCTGTAAACCGACACATAAAGGCAGCATTTATTATTCTACAAACTGGGAAGACCCAAACCACTACAATTTCATACATGACCACTACAATTTCCTACTGTGTGTGCTTTAGCACAATCATGTTGTCAGGTGCAGCAAATGGATTCTTAGTAGTTTATATAAATCCTGAGTTCAGGTGCACCATGTTTGCAGTAAGTAGTTTTCTCACCTTTATAAATTGTACTACAAATCCTAACTCTGTGTGCAACATCAGGGTCTTGGAAGGAAAAAACATAAACTTAAAAGGAATAATAATACCAGAACCAAGAATTAGATCTTCTTGTAAAACTGACCACATTCATATCAACATGGAGCTCTTCAAACCATGCGGTTGTGTCCTTCTCTTTGAGTACACTAGTGATGTATATGCAGGCTAACGCAATCATGTAAGGAGGGTAGATGAGAATGTAAGGAGGGTAGATGAGAATGAGATCCATCTTGTATGTTTCATTAACAAGACCCCTGTGAATTTCAAAAAGCATTGATAATGTCTTTTCTTCAAATGGCATTGCATCTAAACAAACAACACATTTCATATCTAGATGATGTAACCAGCATTGGAGGGGAAGTGAATTCAGATTTCTCCTTGTATAATAAGACTTGAGATTCCAATGCATAAAGACAACCTCAAGTTTGAAATTTAATCTCATTCAATAGCGTATTATATATAGTATCTAAATTGGAAATAAAAAGGAGTCAACGAATGCAAATGATAAGGAAAGAGAGATGGGTATGATGGAGATAGAAATTGTTGTTTTAATATGATTGATGATTTTGGGAAACATTAGCGAAGTCATGCTAAATGGGAGCAGCATGGTAAGAGCATTTTATCATGTGCATAAGGCACGCGACCAGCAAATGCTTAAGGCACTCTAATGTGTATTGGAGTTTGCTAGAATAGAGAAACTGCTGTTGAGTTGGTTGTTCCAACCTCAAATATGTTGAAACCTACAGATGCTCAACATTCACAAGCACCATAAGTAAGAGACATGTTTTTCATGGGCTAAGAGACACATATATGTTGTCAAGGTCCAAAACGACTAACAACAGTTGTTGAGAAATGAAAACTCGGAAGCCATTGAGATGTATATACTGGAAAGAAGAAAGTGGATTGGTGCAACACAATCAAAACTTAAAAACTGTAAGAATGATCTACAATCCGCAGATATGGATATGGGGGCACAGGATACGAAAAATACATGGAGTTTTGAAATATCTAAAATAACACAGAGAGTGGATGGGCATGGGCATCCTAACATTATTAGTATATATGATTTAGAGATGAATTTGTAATCCAAATATTTATTAATGATTCAACACTTACCAGGTTAACTTTAGAACAAGAGTATTCTTAATGATTCAACACTTACCAGGTTAACTGAGTCATCTCCGTCATGCTTGCATCCTGTAGTAAACTGCCAACAAAAGAGAATGTTGGGATAAAATTCTTTACTAGACAGGACAAAAGACTATCAACAAAACTACTATGGGATAACATATATTTTAACACATCAACACTGCACTTGCCAGGTCGCGGACCTCCTTAGCATCACTACTAGAATCCACTAACCTTGGGTCAACAATTTGGCTCAGATAACCAGGTCCAAGCTGTGGGAAACAATGTGGGACTCCTCCACTAATTCACAATTAGAAATGAAGTTAGTATCATTCGTAACCATCTAGGGGCTTAAGAAATAATATTAGCAAAACTCAAAGAAAATAAGTTGAGGTCATGCGAGGGCTAAAGCAAATAACCTGATGGGTTTCTGCCCATTAAATACGGCGTCCGGACGAACATAAAGCAAGTCCTTCCCACTTGGAACTTTCCATGATGTAATGCACCCTCCAAATAAGTAAATCTCTGCCTCACTGGACACAAATGATGTGATCAACACTCCAAGTTTTTAGCATTATCACTATTAATTGTGTGAAGGAAACAAATGCATGAAAAGAATGAAACTATTTCATTCGAATTGAAAGGTAAGACTCCAATGTGGTTGATCAAGAAATTCACAAAACCCATCATTACTTGAACAAATTGAAGGTAAAGAATGTAAATTCAATACCTTCCACCAGCAGAATTCAAAACTACTTTGGGCAAGCTCCCAAGCCCTTCAGTGAGTTTGATTCCTTGAGCAGTCTTGGTGTTCGAACTCAAACTGGCAAATGTCACCACATTTTTTCTGAATTACAAAGCCAATAGATCATTTAGCCAAACCCCATTATAGTAAACAGATCAAACAGACAAAAAATTACAACTTTTCATCAAAATCACATTGAATTACTCTAGTGAAGTTTCTTCACTGATGACAAAACCAAACAATAACAATCCGATTTTTATCAAGCAAAAAACCCAATTTAAACTTTCTCCCTAATCGATTGAGATTCACTACTAGCATGGTGGCTTAACTACTAGCCACCCTCAAGTTTCTTATAGTGTTATCATCAGTGAAAAAGTTTTATTTAGGGGGAGAGAGTTATTGTAACCATTATATTTAGGGACTTTATGAATTATTACCAAACGTCCATGAGATACAACATAAACTTGAAACATCAACAATACGTGTTTCTATAGCACAAACATGTTAACCTTGGGAGTTGATGGAGTTGCTTCTAAGCACAACCAAGATATGTTACAGGTTTTAAAATTTATAGATCAATGTGTAACAAACATTTTATATCACAGATGAGAGCAAGAGTTTTCTAACCTGTGCAATAGTAACTACATGAGTAGCCATGCTTCCATATGTATGTGAAAGGTGTTTGGCAACTGCCACATCAATTGCCTCAAGTACGACCTCACCATCCTTGTGCTGTTTTTCGCTTGCTTTTGCCACAAAATCACATCAAGCACACTCTTGCGGTAAGTCGTACTTGAAACAAGACTTACTTGCCAAGGATAATCTGTAACAGGCAGGTATGCCCATTCAATCATGTGGTTTGCAGATGTGCATGCTTCTGATTGTAAGATTAAAACATTAAGTTGTGTATCAATGATGAAAACTAAAAACATATAATGGTCATTTCCATTCAAATATACTGAATGTAACAGGAATTTTACACACCTAAATCTTCCAGCTAGTTTCCCCAAAATGAAATAAAATAAGTCAAAGAAGTTGTGAGCAAACCAAAATTTAAGGTTGCCATTAAAACCTGGAGAAGCAAAACAAGAAATGCACCCAAGATGAAGAATTCTACATTGAGGTAGGAGCTCATATGAAGCATTAGACAAGCAATGAAAGAAATGATTATATGCAATACTTGTGCTGGAAACCTAAATCCATTTAATTGTTTGTTTCAATAATTACTTCATCCAAACATCCATTTGATACAATTTTAGTTATAAACATCCATATTACAAACAAATGATCACCACCACAGCAACAAAGAATTGACTCTAATTTCAATGACAAAAGCACATAACAAAAATAAGGATGGTGATCACCACCACCTCCATTGTTATTGGCCTTTGATGACCCTATAATTAATACATAGGATCTAGTGTGTCAGAGTACTAATCAGAATTCCCTTAATCTCTTATGAACAAGTACAAAATAGATTCTTTTATTGTATTAAAAAGGGTAACCCACACATCCAAAACCCCATCCGGTGTTTTTGAGTCAAGCTGGAGCTTTTGATGTTCTAACACAAAACAAAAGCAGATAATTAATTAAGGGACTTGGTGTGAAAGATTATGAAACTTAAGGAACATGTTCAAGAAATGACATAATGGGTATTGTTTGGATTCCACGAGGAAGAAGATCCCAGTTCAATTTGAGATAAAAACTGACAATTTTGAGGTCTTAAAACACCATTAACACACACATAATTACAACAAAGTTTAGTTTTTAAATGGATTTCTATTTGAGTACAAGATCCAATAAAATTATACCAAAACCCCATTGCCTCATATAGATATTAACACAAAAACACAGAATCTAAGCAAAATAAGAAAAACCCATCAACAAAAACTGAAACTTAAGAGACTCCATTAAAAGAAAAGATCAATTATTGCAAAAAAAAATATTGTTCGAGTACCTGGAGTTGAGGAAGTTAAAGTTGTTGAGCTTCTATGGTTCACTTGAGCTGATTTGAAGAAACAACAATTACCCATACTTGCTTGACCTTTCTTCTTCCCTCCTTTTTGTTGATTCTACTCCCAAGTTGCACAAACAATCATGTTCTTCTTCATTTGATTGATCTAGAATGCTAATGTTTACAAAGAAGAATACTATGGTAAGTCAAATTGTGAAATATTTAACTTAAACCTCCAAACCCAGAAACAGGGAGATAAACAGGGAGACTTGCTACTTTTCCTACAAGACAAAATAATAACACATTCATTATATTCACCAAAATGCAGTAAAATACAAGTAAGCCATAAAAAACAAAAAGAAATTAAATTATACCTTCTCAAGTGAGAAACATATTCCTGCCTACTCGTGTTCTTCATGCTTTCGAGTTCCTCTTGGTAATTCTCCAACTGTTAAAACAACAAAGGACTTACCAATCAGTAACCTTAAGTTCCATAACATATAAATAAACGATATATCAGCATGTTAATTCGAACAGTATATATTGTTACCGAGAAATTGATGTAGGTCGAGGGACCCCAATACTTCAGTGCTGTTAAATCATAAGCTCTTGCAGCTTTCTCCTCCATATCATAACCCCCTAATCAACAATGGAGAATGATTTTATTTAATTAATTAATGCAAAACACAATAGATAAAAGTTGTAATCAAACATTAAGTGAATGGTTAGAGATTTTACCAAGATAAACTGTATAGTGTGATTTGATTTGAATGGCATCCTGAACAAGGGAAGAACGTGACAAACAATAATTAGTGAGTACTAGTCAGAAACTTACAAGACAGAGAAAGACAAAAATACAACATTGAAAATGAAAAAAAAACTCCAAAGAGTTGCTCCAAGTTTCTTTCTAATTTCATGAACAACCAACCTCGCCTCCCTTTTCCTGGTTTGACCTTCCTTCTTGCAGCTGTTATCCCAAAGATGTGCCTCATATCTACCAGTCCATCTATGTTTGATTGTGATGAAGAAAAAATGGATCAAAACAAAGCAAAATTCAAACCAAAAATTTTAACCCAACAAGGAGACATGAAAATGGTAAGGTAAGGTAAAATCATACAACAAAACAAGACAAAAAAAAACATCATGGAAGAATGAATGAATGAAATGATGATAGGAACCCCAAAAATACAAAAAACAAAAGGTAAAATAAATTAAAGACACCAGGTTTGAACACAGACATTGTAAAACCTATACACTGTGATGTCCTCTGACCAAATGTGTCTATGGACTTCCTGTGAACTGGTTGTTTCTGTCCCACCACCTTCCTTCCTGACCCTCTCTTCTTTGTTGCCTCCATAGCCACCACACATTCATTTCCTCCTCCTCCAGTTGGGGAAATTTGCTGGGGTGGGGGTGCTGTAATACAACTTGATTGAGATCCAGGACTCATTGACAAGCTAAGTGACTGCAAATCTCCATACCCCATTGCACAGACTGACCCAGAACCTCCTCCTTCATCACCACCCACCGTGAACCCCCCATCCAACTTTTGCTCCATTTCTTGACAATAATTCCTTGAAACCCAGTTCCTAAAACCTCCTACCCCATCTTCAGACACTTGAGGGAGTGAGGGATTGCAAGCAACAAAATGGTTTTCCTTGGTGGTGTTGTGGTTATCTAGTTGTGCTTGGTACATTTCATGGTTGGTGAGAGTTGAGAAATAAGGGTGGTGGTGGTGGTGGTGGTGTTGGACCTTAATCTGATAATGTGCAAGACAATTTTTTGTGTGAATGGAAACAACTCTCACCAATTCAAAGAAGCAAATAACTAAGTGGAACTGAAACATCTTACCTGGAAGGAGATCTGAACGAATCTGAGAGCAGGGCGAGAACCTCTTCTCCTCGCTGGAACCCCTCCTCTTCGCTGGATCTGAGATCAGGGCAGAGAGCTCCTCGCTGGATCTGAAGCTCTCGCTGGATCTAAAGCTCCTCGCAGAGATCAGGGCAGAGAGCTCCTCGATGTGTTGGACAAAGAGATCAGGGCAGAGAGTTCTGAGACCCCAACCCAGTTTCTGCTGCCTCTTGGTTCAACGCATCTTCTACTCGGATAACATCATAAACTATGCCAAGTTTATTCCCTTTTCATTAATTTGATGTTCTTCTTCAGCTCGATTCTCTCAAGATCGAAAGAAGAAGAAGGAGAAGAAAACTTTGAGAATCTGCTTCGGTTCTTCATCTTCTTCTTCAGTTCGTCCTTCTTCTCCTCTGCGCCAAACCTCTCTCTGATTTAGGTCGAAATTTTTTTCGCAATAACCGCGCAAACTGATCTAGGTCGAAATAGCAAAAAAAATTTCGCCAATTTTTTGCAATGACAGCGCCAAATTTTTCCCCAATTTTTTTCGCCAAAGCGCGACAGAGCGCGAAATCCACTCTCCCCCCATTTTCGCCAGAGCGCGAAATCACTCTGCAAATCTCTCACTCGCAGGTGCGCGGCACGTGCAAAACGTTTAATTTAGCAACGGTTTTTGGCCGTTGCACAATATAGCAACGGTTTTTGGCCGTGGCTAATGCACCCACGGTTTAGAGCCGTCGCTAACTATTTTTGTAACCACGGTTTTAGGCCGTTGGCGACACTATCCACGGTTTATAGCCGTGGCAAATACACCAACGGCTTAGAGCCGTGGCCACCTTCCCGTAGCTAAACAAGCATTTTGGTGTAGTGGTTATTTGAGGATGTACCCCCACTATTCCTCGAAATAAAAGGAAATTTATCTTCATAAAAGTCAACGTCATTTGATTCTATAATAACTTGATCTTTAAGATTATAGAATCTATAAGCTTTGCTATTCATGGCATATCCTATGAATGCACATTCATATGCCCTACTAGCAAGCTTGTTCCTTTTAGGATCAGGAATTCTAACATAAGCTAAACAACCCCAAGTTTTCAAATAAGACAGGCTTGGTTGTCTATTTTTCAGAATCTCATATGGGGATGTTTTACTTTTCGATTTGGGGACTCTATTTAACACATAACAGACTGTCAAGATGATTTCTCCCCACCAGTGCGATGCAGCACCGGAGTTAAGCATTATGGCAACTACTAACTCGGTAAGAGTTCTATTTTTCCTTTCAGCTTTGCCATTCATCTCAGGAGAATATGGTGAAGTTGTTTCATGAATAATTCCTTGAGAATTATAGAACTCTATGAAAGTACTGCTATCATATTTAGTGCCTCTATCACTCCTAAGTCTCTTAATCTTTCTATTATATTGATTTTCAACTTCAGTCAAAAATAATTTAAACATGTCAAAGGCATCACTTTTATTTTTCATTAAGTAAACAAAAGTATAATCAGAACAGTCATCAATAAACGTAATAAAATAACGTTTTCCATTTCTAGTCAAGATACCATCGAGTTCACATATATCTGAGTGTATCAAATCTAAAGGTTCAGATTCTCTAACTACAGATTTATGTGGTGTTTTGGTTATCTTTGCTTGACTACAATAGTTGCACTTTTCAAAGTCATTTAAGGACAATTTTGGAATTAGTCCTAAGTTACTCATGTTTTTAATAATACGTTTATTAACATGACAAAGTCTAGCATGCCAGATATTAAAAGTGCACAACATGTAAGCAGAACTAGAAATTTTATTCGCTTCAACATTTAGCTTAAACATTCCATCAGTAGCATACCCTTTCCCCACAAATACATTATTATTTGTAATGGTGTATAAATCAGCCCCTATAATTTGAGTAAACCCAGCCTTGTTCAGAAGAAAACCAGAAACTAGGTTATTTCTCATCTCTGGAGTATGCAAGATGTCTTTCAGGATAACTGTCTTTCCAGAGGTAAACTTCAGTTCTACTGTTCCAGTTCCAGCAACTATAGTGGAGTGAGAATCACCCAACAACACTTTCTTGTCCTCAGCTTCAGAATAGGACTTGAACATTTCTCGATCATAGCAGACATGTCGAGAAGCACCAGTGTCAACCCACCATCCCTCGGATCCACCAACAAAATTGATCTCAGAGATCATGGCAATTAGTTGGTCTTCGGTTAGGTTCGCCTGAGGTGCAGGGCGAGATCCATTCCGGCAGTTCCTGGCCATATGCCCTGGCCTACCACAGGTGTAGCAAAGGAACTGTGCTGAATCATTCTTGGAGGGATGTTTTTGTCCATTCTGATTTCGCGGAGGATTCTGATTCTGATGGTTGCGGTTCTGATTGTTTCGGTTCTGCTGGTTCCGATTCTGATGGTTCCGATTTTTATTGTTATTCTGATTTTTCATTGTCTTCCCATTGGGTTTCAGAGAAACAGGGGTAGACTTCTTATAGTTTGAAATAATCAGAACTTCCTCTTTCTGATCTTGTTTCCTGGCTTCCTCCTCAATACGAAGTCGGGTAATCAGGCTTTCTAGGGAAAACTCTTTAGTTTTATGCCTAAGGACATTCTTAAAATCTTTCCAGCTAGGGGGCAATTTGTCTATCACAACAGCTACTTGAAATTGCTCATCTAAAGTCATTCCCTCAGATATAATTTCATGAGCAATCTTTTGAAGCTCGTGTGATTGGGTTTCCACAGACTTATCATCAGTCATTTGAAATTTCAGATAGCGACTGACAGCATATTTCTTTGTGCCAGCCTCCTCAGTGTCATATTTCTTTCTAAGGGCTTCCCAAATATCTTTTGCAGTTTGTTCAGAACAGTAATAATCATAAAGATCACCAGACAGACCATTCAAGATAAAATTTTTACATAAAAAATCATTTTCAATCCAACGGTCTAATTCTTTAGTTTGGGTTTCAGTAGGTTCAGCAGGCAATATTGGTTTTTCAGTATCACAGACATATGCAACCTTTTGTGTTGTAAGAAAAAACAACATCTTTTGTCTCCATCTTTTAAAGTGTTGGCCCTCAAAATGAAAGGGCCTATTCAGGTCTTTTGCAGCAATTTCAGTAATTGAATTCATGGCAGACATAGAAAATCGTCTTAAAATTGTTGGAAAAATATGTTGTAAATTCGAATTAAAAGGAAGGAACGATTGTACCAATTTTGCTTGGGTTGAGTCGCGGACTAGGTCGCTATCTTTAAGACGTTTCGCGGCTCTGCCCAAAATTGTGCAAGCAGTTTCGTAGCCCCGCCGTCCCCAGGATAAAACAGCCCAGAATCTCTGTCTCGTTCAAAAATTGCACAATAATTGAACGGTATACAAATCACCCTTAATCTCCTTATTTGCTCGGAATCACCAGGAAATCAAAACAGCAACAAACAAGAAGCATGAACAGAGAAAGCTAGAACTGTTTGCAATAATCTCTATACGAAAATTGTTTGCTGGAAGCAGAAACTCGAAAAGCTGTTTGCAAGAACTCTTCACAAAGCATAAAATGAAAGCTAAAAATCGTTTGCATAAACTGTATTGTGTTTCTCTTTTTTTTCTTTTTGTCTCTTAAACTCTAAACAAAGAGATGGTATTTATAGGTAGAAAACATACAATCGAAAAACGAGATAAAGACTAGATTCATTGGCAAGATCAAGTCGTGGGTCGTGGAGAAGATATGGTGGCGGATTTTTTGCCAAAAATCACGGAGCCAAGACGTGGTCTAGAGAGACCGTTTGGACTCAGTCCTCTTCAGAAATTGATTTTTCGTTTAAATAAAATTTCAGCAAAAAAAATGTTTTGCTTTCTAAATGACCCAACCCAATCCGTCCGACCGGACGGACGGCGGCGGCGGGCGCGAGGGCCTATCTCTCCCCTCCTCATAAAAGAGTGGTACCCCCAAGGGGTCCAAACCCAAGTCCTAACTATCTTCTTATATACTCTACCTCAAAGAGATATATAGTAGATATGGGACTCTAAAATAGAGAGTGGTTCAAAGATCAAAATAGGAGAGGGAGGTCCAGGGTTCAAAACCAGGTAAACACAGATTTGTTTTTATTTTTAAAAAGCCAAATTTGCAACACTATCAACCTATCCACTTCCACGGTTTTTTTAAATGATGCCTCTGCATCTTGATTGGCTGCACACATCAAAGTTCTCCTGTTTATTAAATCCAAAGTATTATTTTACTGTCAATTGCTTCAAACAAAAGACTTCACCAGAGCAGAAATAGTTAAATAACTACATTTTTCAACACGGGCAAACATGAATAAAAGCATGGTGACATCATACACTAATTATATCAAATCCAGATTAACAGAAATGTACAACAAGCCACAAGTCTTTTAGTACGTTAAATAAATAACTAACCAACAAATCTTAAGTGGAAGAGCATTAAAGGGATATAAGGTAGGACTCATGACTATCGGATCCACAAATGCAAAATACTGATAAATTAGGTAATTTCATTGCATGCAAATCTATATTCATTCTAGCTTAGTCAGATTACGAATCCAAAGTTTTACTTTACAATTGACAAAATATACAAGTCAAGCAGAACTAGTCCACAATTCATTCTCAATTATTAAAAATTAAATAAGGGGAATTCAATATAACTGACCTTCATAAAGCTTTGCAACAATCTCAGAGACCAGAGCTGACTCTACTGGATTTCTTGGGCTATGTCCATTAACTAAAACCTCATTCCCATACCCAACATTGATAAATGAATAAGGCCCATACATGTCTCCTTGAAGCAAATCTTTCTTGTAGATACTTTCTCTCACACTAGAAGCATCAGAAATCCGATTGCCATAGAACATGCTATTAGGGAATAAGCTTATGGTAGGGTGCATTCTGTATTGGACATCAAGGAGGTGCTTCATCTGACCCAGCAACACCAATCTCTCAAACATACTTCTTCCAAAGTCAGCTTCCATACAAATCTATTAAGCAGAAAAAAAATATAATGAACAAAACATCATGTTTGCAATACGAAGAAAACAACATGTTTGCAATATGAACTTGTGGAATTTTTATGACAGATCCTACTTCACCTTCCCACTGATCCTCTTGCATGCATTTCCCCCCAACATTACATCATAGCTTACCATGGAATCAAGCCACAGACACTCAGGTTGCCACACCATCTCCTTGTATGCAGAATTGGCCAGTCTCACTCTGTTACTCGAGTCTGAAACCACAACTGGTAGAGCCTCAGCCTCTATCTCTGCTTCAACCTCATGAGACTTCTTGGAAGCACAAGTACCAGGAATTGGGTTGGGTTTCACTTGTATGCATTCAAGTATGATGCTTGAACCAACATGTCTCACAGGCTGAGGAGTTGTGACATTTGCAGGTCCAGAATCAGAGACAACATCTGCTGCTTGCAGAGTCTGCAACAGATCCTTCTCCTGTGGAACATCAGCCTTCATGGTCAAATCCATGACCTCCTCAAGGTGAGTAACAAGCATTCATGCCAGGAAGTTCAGATACTAATCTGGGTACTTCTGGCGATGAAGAAGAAGGGTAAGGTAGAAAAGAAAGGGTGACCAAATTGACAGACTTCTCCTTCAAGCTTGCTCCAAGCCCTCCTGAACTTGGGTGTGGAAACTGAGGAGGGAACCCATGACCAAAACTCTGCAGAGAAAGACCAAGTTGTGTGTTCTTGGCAAGAGAAGCAATCCCACATGGAGAAGACAACAAAGTGGGATTGATCATCTTTGTTCTCTTTGCAGGTGTGCATCCATACCTTCCTCTCTTTCTACTCCTAGTTGGCCTTGTTTGCAGGTGTTTAAGGAAAGGAGATTGTTGGGTGTTTTCAGGTGTTGTTGGGCCATCCAACAATGGGTTTATAGGTGGTTTTGGAGCAATGGGTCTGTACCTTGATAAGATCTGCTCAGTCTTACTAGAGTAAGAAGAAGGAATCATGATCATGATGAATGAAGATGGTGGCTGTTTCTTTTGGTCATTTAGCATGGACAGTCTCCAAGCAGCAACACCGCATATCTGAGCGTATGTTTCCTCTACGTATGATATGATCAATATAAGAATGTTATCTTCAAAGTAACATTACCTTATTTGCAGGATAGACTTTCTCCTTGTACCAAGCAGACATGTTTCCTATATCAATAAGAATCAATTTGATCTTGTCCTGCAACCCCTGCTCCCAACAAATAAGAATTACTCAGAAATGAACTTTAAAAGTATTTAAAAAAAAAGGATTAGGATTGGCATGCAATCTGAGACTGCAGTTAAACTGGGGCGATAGACCACGCCCTGCTTGATAATATGATATAAGTGGCATGCTATCGGAGAAACCACGTTGTACTTGAGAAATTTTGTCGACTCACTGTTTGTTTTAGGGAGGGTCATTTCAAAATTTCTTTTTAAGGAATGAAGCTACTCCAATGAAAACATTGGATAAACTCAGAAAGTGGGGCACGGTGTCGTCAGACCTCTGTCTACTATGTTCCAGTGAAACTGAATCAATTGCTCACCTATATTTCGAGTGCACCTACTCGAAATTCATCTGGAATCATTTCCTGAGACCGTTGGGCTACAATAGCCAGGTTCTCAACTGGCTCGAAGAAGTCAATTGGTGTAGGAGACGCTTTGCTGGCAACAAAATGGAGAACACCTTGTGCAAGCTCACTTTCAATGCCACAATATATCATATATGGGCAGAACGGAACAAACGAGTGCACCAAAACACCCACATTATAGCTGCTGAATTAGCATCTCGCATATATGAAGAAATACGCCTAAAATTAGCAGTCATTGAAAAGGAAGTAATTGACTCAGCTGCAAATAGACAACTTTTCAATGCATGGAACTCACACGTGCAATTTTGCCTGGAAGCACCAATCTACTGCAGCTGGTCCAAGCCATACGTAGGCTGGTGCAAAGTCAACACAGATGGGTCTCTTCAAGGTGCACTAGAGGGCCATGGAGCTGTTTTAAGAGATGAACATGGTGTAGTCATAACAGCATGTGCAGGATCATCGCCTGGACACTCTGTAATTATGCACGAACTGCATGGTATCGAAGCTGCCCTTAATATGATGGAAAACACTGTATCAATAAGGCTATTTTCAGCACTTACTCGGTATATGCCCTGTCCATTCTCACAAGGAATGAAGCTACTCCATGGGAGGCTATTGCTTTTGCAATATATTTGACATTGCAAAGTAATATGACATGTACATAAACATAGATACCAAGGGAGAGAAAAAAAAGAGGGAGTAACTAATCTACATTAATGCCGTACCAAAACATAAAAGAAGAGAACACCAATGCAGCTGCACCTGCTGTCACACAGACGTAGCTTAAGCTATACAACTGTTTGTTTAATGAGATAGCTGAAATGGACAGAGGCAGAGTATTAGACAATAAAGTCATAGAAAACAAACAAGTATCATCCAATTCTCTTTTGTGACCATTTGTGAAAATGGAGAACAAATCCTAAACTGAGGAGAGAAAGGCCCTTGATCATCCAATGTTTTAGTCTCTCAGAGTGACCCTGGAATTGAGCAAAAACAATAATCAAAAGACATCATGGAAACAAAACAATGCTACGATAGCAAAATTTATTTGACATCTAACCTCATTATTTACCCTTCTCTCAGTGTTTGGTGCAAGTGCAACTAAACCACAATCTGATAAGTGGGAGTTAAGATCTTCATCAAGCAAAATGTTTGCCGTCTTTAAGTTTCTATGTATAACTGAAGGCAAGCACACTTCATGCAAGTACCTGAAAACAAAATCAGATAGGGTAATCATTAGTATGAACTACCGGAATTTAGCAAACAAAAATTGATTGATCAAAAAGATCACAGGAGACTTACTCTAAAGCTCTAGCTGTGCCCAGTGCTACCTTCACACGGGCATTCTAGGTAAGTGTCTTGCTACTATCATCAGCAAAGTGCAACATGTCATGCAGAGTTCCTATACCAATATACTCATACACCAGAAGACGCTGGCCATGCTCAGCACAATATCCTACCAGTGCAATGATGTTTGGGTGTCTCAACCTCCACATGTTTGAAACAGTCATTGAAACAAATTTCCAAAAAAAAAAAAGGTAACGCGCTGCCACTACAAGAACTACAAACACTTGATGGCCAAAACAGGGAGCAATAGCAGCAGGTGTTTGTTCCAGGAACAAGGTTCAGTAATAGGTTGGAGAAATGTGTGATTTTGCGGGTTTTCTATTTCAGGTTCATTTTTTTTCCAGAAATAGGGTGTGGCCTATGTTTTGAGCAGTTTCTGGGCACCGCGGAAACATAATGATAGTGTAGAGCTCTTTTCATGCGCTCGATTGCTTTCTCTCTTGTTGGAGCCCAAACAATAAGCTGAATGAAGGCCAGTGTGCAGAAGTTAGAATACTATCAACCTAGAAAGCTCATTTGAGAACAATAGTCCACTGAAAAGAAAAGTATTCGACAACTTATGGCAATATATGACAAGTTTACAAAACATCAAGATCACAAACATTTATAAACAACCACACATAGATTAGTGTGCGTATACATGCAGACATGAAAGAGAGCACATAGGTGAAAATGAACCTTTCCAAGCAGGGAGTCATAGCTGGGGGGAACAACATAATCAGGATAAACATGGCTGTCCATTCTCACAAATGGGCCACCAGATGGCAAGTAGGTTGTTATCCTCCCTGTTCAAACAAATAAGAAAGCATATTAGTCTTATTAAATCTCTCCAGTTTTGCTATATTAACTGAGTCACGATTCAGTTTTGCTATATTATAATTCATTTTAAATCTCTCCAGTTTTGCTGCATCACCCATGGCTTTCCTTAGCTCTGGGGTTAATGCCGGAGAGGGGGCTTCTTCTAATAGCTTCTGATTTCTTATCTGTTAAGAAGTCATACTCAATGTAAATTACATAATTCCTCCTGATTGTCCGGAACTTTACTTTTAAACTCTTTCATCAGGTAATCAGATTTTGAGGGCCATGCAAGCATACCCAATTGTAAGTACTTGAACAACAGGGACTAATCAGTGGCAAAATAACCAAATGCATTTAAAAGGTAAAAAATCTCAATTGGAAAAGTGGACCTGTGATTCGAACTACTGATTTTTCAGTCTCCAATCTTCAGATGGTGTCCTGATTTCCTTTTGCAATTTGTCTCTCTCATCATCCTTTGAAGTTAAGTCTTTTAGAGATTAACTTTACATACAAGTCTATGAGAAAATGATTGTACCAAGACAATGTCTGAAAGGACTAATCAAGGCATAGACAAAACAAATTTCTTGCAGGTTGAATAGAAAAGAAGCCTTTGTATAATTGCATAATAAAACACTAGAACTTTGCAATGACCATCCCATGTTAACAGCTAACAACAAAATATATGCAGCTAAACAATTGATAGATGATTTAAATTTGTACCTAGATTTTGGTGGTTTCACCCCCCTCATATGGGGGTTACTTGAGGTACAAATTCAGGGTTCAACTGTAGATTCTTCAGGTATCTCAGATCATATACAAATTACAATTTGTTTGACCAGTTACATCTCATTACTTGGAGGAACAAATGAGAAGTCT
Source organism: Berberis vulgaris (assembly GCA_963556465.1). NCBI lineage: Eukaryota > Viridiplantae > Streptophyta > Magnoliopsida > Ranunculales > Berberidaceae > Berberis > Berberis vulgaris. Next base: position 72,216,439 of record OY747124.1, on the reverse strand, counting down.
GCTATTATTGAAGTTTCACTTCACATTAAAGACGACGCCTATAGTGTTAAAGTCAGAAATCAAATAATTGAATACATATATGGTAATAAATAATATATATTTTGGAGTTGGGAATGAAAATGAAAGGGAGTTGCAGTAATGATGATATAAACTGTGTAGAAGAAGTGAAGTGCTACTACCTAAAACTAACGTGGAATATTGTGAACTGCAAAAAAAGAAGACTGAATAACCGATCAAGAGTATCTAACATTAAAGATTTTTAATAAAAACATTGTATCCTAAAAAACTTGCCATAGGCCCTGATATCTAGGTATAACTATCTCCATAATAATGATTTAGACTTAAAAACAGAGGAATGAAACCTATAGGACTTCTAAACAATGGTAGGTTTCGGGCTTCACCTGGCAGGATAATTTCTTTTCTCTGGCTATAAAGACCAATGTGGCAAGTAACAAGCATATACCATGACCCCAATCACCAAACATGATTGCAAACAGAAATGGAAATGTAATAATAGTATATACACCAGGTTTGCTTCTTGATATTTAGCCACACTGCCATTGCAAAAACCAGGGTGTCAGTAAAACTTCTATGTTGGCAATGTAACTATAATCAAAAGTCAAGTTCATTTTTTGGTGAATCTATCCAGTGATCCATGTAGGAAGAACTCACCCATACGCATCAACTATCTCTTGAAAAGCAGATGTAAATTTGTTTGTCCTAAAATATGTGGGTGCCAATTCCGTTGTCTGCAAGACCTGGAATATGGCTCCAACTTGTGAGTTCCTGTCATAGGTTGCTCGCTGCAACGCAGCCTGAATCTGCATCAATCAACTCTGAAGTATAAGTATCATGCTTGTCAAAAGTCTAAGTAAGTTTCATGCCTAATTATAAGAAAACCATGTAGTTCAAATAGAAAAATAGACACCTCTTTTGCAGCAAAAACAGGACTCCAACCCTCTGCTACAAGACACTTTTTTGTTACGTCAAAGCTAAGCATGTCCAGCGTGTGGTAGACAAATTTTTCCTTCCTCGGCTTCATAAGTTCATAAAATACAAAGTTTAGTGACTGCACACGATCCAATAATAAATAACAACTACAATAACTAACAATCGCAAGGATAGGTAAGAAAAACTAAAAAAATTCATGCTACAACTTTTCGGTCAAGAGAGTGTCCTGACTAACCAACATGTTCCGCCGCTCAATTTCGTAGCCAATAGTCTCAATAGATTGTCACGGTGCATCAATCCAGCATCTATAGTAGTTTTCAACTCCGTTAGCCTTCCAGACACTTGGAATTGAAGTTCAACTGTTATAAAAGAGATGACGTACCACTTACTACATTTGCTCTGGTCGACACAAATTGTAACTAAATGAAATGCTTGTAAAAGGTTGGAAGTCAGAACTAATGCAATACATGCATCATTTCAAGAAATAGAGACATCTTAATACTTCTTTAGCTCTTAAAAGTATTGGGGAAGAAAATAAATTTGGTGAGTAAAATATATAAGGATGAGTACCAAGATCAACATTCAGAAGAGAAAGGGATATAAATAAGACTAGTGAAGTAATAACAACAATTATGGAAGCCCTTAAGCAAAGAAAAACTATCCTATGGATTTGAGTTGGCAACTAGGATTTGTAAGCTGACCACAGATATTTGAGATAAGACTAGTGAGGATGATCATAATGAGCTATAAATACTGAAAAAAAGAAAGGGCTGCTTGAGGACTTAAATAAGACAAAATCTTGATCATGTTTGTTACAGTTATATCTGTTTACCTGTTCGGAGGCTCCTTTGCTTGCCCTATACCAGTTATCGTCTGAATCTATGTATGTAAGAGAAGTCCGCTTGTCCACTGGATTGAAGGGCAGAAAATGCACTTCTGTGATATTTGCAGGTGTCTGCACTCAAAAAGATGGTTAAGAATTTCTTGTTCCAAGAAATAATACCTACCATAATTATGTAGTACTGCAACTGCAGACTATTTTCTATTTCATTTGCTACCTCTTTTGGATCAACAAGCATGTTGACAATGGCTGTGTCAATATCATCTTGGTTCTCAAGTCTTGAGGCTCTAGCTGAAAGCAAGACAATAGTATCTTTGTCCATGTCTCTGGGGAAAACCTACAGTGGATATCATTTCAATGTGCGAATAGAGTTATGAAAGAATGTAGTGCACTACCTGTCTAGAGCTCAACATTGTCAACACACTATAAAAATTGGAAATATATATATAGCTCTCTAGATAAGAGAAACCAAGTAACCAATTAACAGAAGTGGGGTGTATATCACAACCAAATTGTCATGGTCCTAAACTTTTAAAATGATTTTCCTAGAAATAGCAACTGCACAGCAGTGTACAAGATGTTCTATGAGTGTGGCCAAGCATTCCTAACATCAAGCTCACTATTAATGGGTTATTCATGCTTATCAAGAAGATATGGAGTCGAGGGCACTTGACGAAGGTCCATAAAGGATATTCCTTTCAACTTCCTTCATGTTTCATTGGGATTCAAAATTGATTTTGTAGCTTGTCTTCTTTCATGTATTCATATTTCTAGGTGCCTCTGTGATCCCTCACTCAACTTGTACACTGATTTCTAATGAATATATTGGTGTGCTTGATCTTCAAAAGAAAAACATAGCAAACCCAAGGGGATTCATAGAACACAACTTGATGCGCACAATATGGCATACACAGCCCTATTACAGCTTTGCACACACATACCCATGAGAGAATTTCTGTAGAGATATGAATCCAAGACCTTCCCTTTGATGCCATGTGAAATAAATAATTGCAATAAGAGCTCGAGTCGTTAGCAAAATGGTTAATTTTAAACTATGTGGTACATGCATGCCCAACACAATGTAATAATCATTCACATTAACTAGGCAAACAATAAATAAGTCTTGTACCTCTATCAGGTTTCGGTCAACAGTGAGGCGATTTAGAGTAAGGGTTCTGGTTTTGTCACTGCAGAGAACATCCATTCCTGCCATTTCTTCAATTGCAGTCATCCGTTTTGTGATTGCACCCTTTTAAGAAAATACAGACACAAATTTCATATTAAAAGAAACCATTAAGAAAACAAAGGTATGCATTTCATATGAAAAGCACCCTTTAGTAAAATACAGATATAAATTTCACATCAAAAGCACCTACATATACAGATTTCAGAACATAACTAGGAGAAAATGATGTGGATGTCAATAATAAGAGAGTAGAGGCACACACATTCACCAAGTCCTATCCTCTTCACTCTCGCCGACAGATATGTTGAGGATGAGTTTCTGGATCATGATTTCCCTCATTGGGTTTGATAACTTCTTCTCAGCGGCCTACACAAATCACATCAGATCAGATCTATGTCTCTCTCTATATCTCTCGATCTCCCTTACTCTCTCCCTGGATCTAGATCTATGTCCCTCGATCTCTCAATCTCTCTCTCTCTCACTCTCCCTCGATCTCTCCCCATGGATCTCTCTCACTCTCGCTTGTAGAGTGGTGTGCTTTAGGTTTGAAGTTGCGGTGGGGAAAGGCCCTGTAGAGAGGCGAAAGGGGGGAGAAAGGCAAAGAGAGCGAGGCATGGAGGGAAGGAGAGCGAGACATGGAGGGAAAAAAAAGAGGGAGAGAGATATAATTCATGTTTTCTAAAATTTAGAGGAGCGAATTCATGTTTTTAATTTCCCCCTCTCTTTCATAGCGTTTTCATATTCTATTGCTATTAAAATTTAGACTTTTTAGCTTTCATAGCACTTGTGTTAAAAACGCTATGATAAAGTGCTATTAATAGACAACTGTGTTGTAGTGCTTTCAACTAGCCATTGATGTGCTCTTGGATTACTTTCTTTCAGCTCTTTCAAACTGGAGATACAGTCAACCTCCTTATATGCCTTAGCAGCTTTCCAACACAGCCTCATCAAGAACTTACCTCCAAATTCAACATTCTTAAAATTCTTTTACATGTGTCTGAAGCAAAGCCTATGGTCAGATTATGGAAATAGTAGTTTCACTGCAATCAACCCTTTCTGCTGGTCAGATATGAAAGTCAACTTCCCCACATGCATGTTCAAGTGCATCTGAATGATGCTCAAGAAGTTGAACCATGATTGGAAGCATTCAGACTGGCAAATGTAGATAGCCAGTGGAAATAGACCATTGTTTCCATCCAAGCCTATTACAGACAAGCAACAACCCCCATATTTGCTCTTCAAAAAACAGCCATCCAACCCAACCAATGGTTTACATCCATGCTGCCAACCAAGGATAGATGCTGAGAATGCCACACAAACCCTAGTGAACCTATTATCATCATAATTTCTTGAACAAGAAGCAATGCTACCTGGATTTGCTGTCAACAATTCAATGCAGCGAGAAGGGATCATATAATATTTCTCATATTAACCAATCAGTTTTGCCATTATTTTTTGCCTTGCCCTTCACCCTACATGGTAACTTACCTCAACAGTGTGATTGTCACGACCCGATCCACATGAAACAAAATTGTCCGCTCTGAGCCCAACCTAACTACTCGCACGGCTTTAAAACGCGTTGTGTCATGTAGATCCAAACTCGTACATATATAGCACATCTCCATCCTTCACCCAGGCGATGTGGGACTATAACACCGAGGTAGCCAGCCAGCCTCTGAGCCCGCCCACACATGGAGCTGCCAGCCTCAGAGCCCGCCCACACAAGGTAGCCCATCAGCCTCATAGCCCGCCCATTTAGGGTATTACAGTGATCCTTTCAAGTTTGTTTGACGAGGTTGTCAGCTGTGAAGTTTGTCAAAGTGTGTAGTATTGATGGACTCACACTCCTTGGCAACAAACCTAGAGTTCACCATAGGGTTCTTCCCATTATCAACACCTATACATGTGTGCTCTTCCCCCATGGTCCTCACACTAAGAGTGTGGCCATCCTTGTCCAAGGCTGCAAAGCACTGCCATCCACAATTTTCACCCTTACACACTACCAGAAGTCTATTAGAATCATTCTTCTTGAGCCTCATCACAAATTTGTTCATCACCGCATACTTTCTTAACCAAAACCTAGCTGCCTCAACTATGTCCCATTGTTTACCAACGTCCAAAACCCACTCATCTGCCTGCCTCTCTTCACCACTCTCCTCACCATACACATCAGTTGTTTCATCAACAAATGCAGCAATGCTCAGTTGGAAGTGAATGTGAATCATGCTCATTTTCAGTTGAATGACCTGAATGGTACTCCTCTTCTACAAGTAGGTCATCCAAATGAGCAAACTCATTGGCTTGAGAAGGACCAGCTGAATGGGCTTGGTCTTGTGGTTGAGAAGGACCAGCTGCATGGGCTTGGTTCTGTGGTTGAGAATGACCAACTGAATGGGCTTCTGCCTCAGCTTGGGACTGTGCATTGGTGGTTTTAGGTTCAACAGAAGGGAGGTCATCATCAAGCTCTTCTTCAGACAACTCTTCAAAGTTCTTCTTCTCTTTCTCAACTTCCGACTTAACTGACTTTCTTATTTTCTTATCTTAGGCTTGAGCCTGGCCCACCTTTGTTCTTTTCCCACAAGTTCTTTGACATTCACCAACATCAAACTTGTCATCTTGTACATTCACTCTTCTTGAAGACCTCCTAGGGGAGTACCAATCATTTGGTGTACTCTTCCTTGGGGTAGAAATCATCTTCCTGTTCCAACTTCTTTTGGCACGCACCTTAGGCCTCAAATGGATATTACTAAGAGGGGTGGGTTGTGCTCTTATGTACATGTACTGCCACTTTAACATCAACAAATATATGCAAAGTGTCACTAACATCAATGCATGCATGCTTCCAGAAGTATATTATATTTTCATCATTGGCTATGTCCATCCTCACTCCATTATCTATAAAGGTATGTGTATCTCCTAGTGTCAAGGAATGTTTCTCTTGTTTTTCTACACCTTCAAGTATACTCTTGTTAAGCTTATCCCAATTTAGATAATCCCATGAACTCCCTCAAAATCAATAGATTTCACATTCTTGTAGTCAGTCACCTTCCACCTACCAGGGATCTCAGCCCTCCTACTCCATTTCTCATCATAGTGAACCATCAAATTCCAGACTTCCAACTCTTGTCTCTTGTCCCCATTTTCCATTAATGCAAGGAAACACATTCATCAATGAAATACAATACAAAACATACAAACCCATGCAAAGTAACATGTATCATAAGTAAAGAGAAAATACAAGACAAATATATATAATGCTTCATAGCCATAATGAGTAGCTAACAAACGTCAACAATGATTCATAGCAATTGCACTCAATAAGTAGCATAACAACAACAAGAATGCTTCATAGGCATTGCCCTAACAACAACAACAGTGCTTCATAGCCATTGCCCTAACAACAACAACAATGCTTCATAGCCATTACACTGAATGAGTAGCTTAACAACAACAAAAATGACTCATAGCCATTACTGAATGAGTACCCTAACAAAATCCCTAAAAATTGCACTGAATGATTCATAACAACAACATCATAGCACTAAAACAAAACACTAAGCAAATAAGCAGTGTATGACCCATCATTTGTGTAGTTGAAGAAAACCCTAACAACAATAGCATCATTCACACAATCCACGAACACATGCAATAAAGAATGAAACAACAAAATGAAACCCTGAAATAGACGAAAAACACTTACAATACGTCACACCATTGAACAGAGGAAGGTCTTAGATTTGGCTTGACGTCCTCTTCATTGTCTGAAGGAGTAAAATCTCGCCTCAAATTTGGTTTTTCTTCACTAAAATCACTAAAAGATGAGAAATCTTCCCAATGAATACTCGAAACAGTGTTCCCATCGTCACTGCTACTCACCAAAACATCCAACATGGCCCTCTTTCCCGTTCCCCTTCATCTTCCCCTTCCTCTTCTTCATCTTCGTTCAAGCTTGCAAACAACAGAGCAAATCACTACAAAGATGGAGAGGGAGAACACATAATGACTGAATGGAGGGAGTTTTCCCTCCACTCTCCAACTCTCTAAGAGGTTACAGATGGCAGCTCCAATCTCAGCCGTCAACGTCAGTTCATCAGTAGACGGATGGTTGGGATGATGCAATTGGTCACATCCTTCAAATCGTGCGTGAAATGCACGTGAAGAGCATTTTGGTCATGTAATTACGTCACGTGCGTGCCCAGGTGGTCTTTGGACGTTGACTGCTAGTCAAGGGGGGTAACTGCAATAGTGATTAATGATGGATCTACTTATTAATTGGCTATTTATAATAGGGGACAAACTGCAAATTACCCTTTAATATTTTATTAAGACAAAAACTTTAATTAGAGGTAAATGCCTTATTTAGACTTTTGCAACTGATATACGGAGCCATCCTATCTAACTAGAGGTAGTCATAGCCAAACATATTATAGACAATAGATGCTATTTTTTTAATAACCAAACAGAGGGGGTGTTTATTTTTTGGCAATGACTACTCCACACCACCAAAAGCATTGTCTCACACCAGCATTGAGTTTTTTTTTCTTACTTACTCACACCACCAATAAATATGCAAAACCTAACAAAAAAACCCAATCTCAAAATGCAAACTCCTCTCCCTCGATTTCTAGCACTCTTTACTGCGTGTCGTCCGAAACTTGGCGAGCAAACTCCATTTCCTTGCAAACTTTCTCATCCTCGTCCTCTTTCATATCTCTTCATCTTCGTAAAAACCCCAAAATCGCAAAGGGAAATTGCAAAAACCCTTGGTCTCCTCGTCCTCGTCCTTCTCTCCCTTCTCGGTTGCATTCCCCCATCTCTTTCTCGCATTTCCCTTGGAGGAACTTATCTTGATTTTATTAAATGGAAATGAAAGGGTTTAGTGAAGTTGATGATGTTAGAAATGAAGATTTTAAGGGTGAAGAAGATGATCAATTTAAAGAGCAAGAACAATCCATTCTAATGGAGGTAATTTGCCTAAAAATATTCATCTATTTTTTTTATTTTTTTAAATAATTGTTTGATTATTGTATGATGCATTGGTGCATAGGCATATCTAATGGATGTAATAAGTATGGACATGCCTTTTAACGATGTTGAGAACTCAGAGATGAACCATTTAAATGTAACCACTATTTTGTTGTTAAGTAAATTAAAATTTTAATTAATATATTAAATTAATTATAAAATGAATCATTATGCAGAATGATGATGATAATGTTGATGGAAAGTTACTCGATGATGGAAGTGGTGACATTAACAATGAAGAAAAATCAATGGCACTATTAGTCGATGATGATCACTTATTTGTTATGGACGAGGTAAGATAGTTTGTGTGTTTTAGTTTTCATCAATTTCCATTGTTATAAATATGTTGTTATTAACAAGTTAATTTTTTTTTTTGGGTATTCTCATCAAGGTCTGCGTTGATAGCTTGAGTCTAAGGCATTGGTAGGGATAATAACATAGTTGTTATTATCACTAAATCAAAACCTGCTAATCAAAGACGAAAGGAAATGATCCCTTTTGGTTGTGAAAGGGGAGGGAAACCCATCAAAAGGTTAAAGAATTTTGTTTGATCAAGCAGTACAAAGAAGTGGCTGCAGATTTCAGTTGAGATGGATCCCACTAGATAATGACCATTGGATGTTGCATGTGACATGTGGAACCTACAATCATCCTCGATCAACCTCACTTGTTGGTCATTCGTTTGCTTGTAAATTGAATGAAGATGAGATGATTTATGTGCAGATTATGGCAAAGTCGGGTGTGAACCCTCGCCACATCTTGTCTCGGTTGAAATAGATGTATCCGAATAATATCTCGAATTTGAATAATATTTACAATGTAATTTGTCGAATAAAGATACTCCAATAAAAAGACAGGACGACTTTGCAACATACTCTACACTTGTTGAGGGAGCACAAGTACATAGAATGACATACTATTGATGAGGAGAATAGAGTCACCAACCTTTTTTTAGCGCATCTTAAATCTATTCAGTTGACAAAGTATTTTTCACAAGTAATGCTTATGGATTGCACATATAAAACCAATAGTTATAGGATGTCAGTGTTTGAGATTATTGGTGTGATGTCGACCGGAAAGACCTTCAATGTTGCATTTTGTTTTATGTGTTCTGAGAAGGAAAAGTCATACGCTTGGGCATTGAAAAACTTGTAGGAATTTTTGAGTCAGACAACTTGCCAAGCGTGTTTGTGACTAAAAGAGAATTGAGTTTGATCAAGGTTATTGAGCGAGTTTTTCCCAAGGCAAGGAGATTATTGTGCACATGGCACATAAACACAAATGTGGAGTAAAACTGCAAAAAAAACACTTTGAGGATAATGACGGGTGGGTCGAGTTTATAGATTCATTTTAAGATTTGTATAGATCAAGTACAGAGGAGAAATGGAACAAGGCCACAATTGACTTTGATAGAAGATGGGCATCATACCCGAAGTGTTTGGAATATGTCAGGACGGTTTGGTATCCTTAGAAGGAGTACTTTGTCAGTGCATGGAATGATACATTTATGCATTTTGGCCAATGGACAACCGGTCGAGTTGAAGGGGCACACTCGAAGTTAAAACACTCGTTAGAAAATTCATAAGGTACATTCCTGAATGTTTGGACAAAGATGCATGATATGATCAAAATCAAACTGGTACAGATAAAATCGTCATTTCAACAAAGTCTGACGAAGGTGAAGACTAACATATGTTTAGTTTATATGGAAAACTTCATGGGTCAGTGGCGTACAAAGCTATTGATTTGATCAATTTAGAAATGTGGAGTGTGAAAATGTTTACAATGACCCTGTCAAGTGTGGATGTGTGCTTCGAACCAATTATGGATTACCTTGTGCTCATGAACTTAAAAGTTATCTAACTCCCACAGGACAAATTTCAGTACGCACCATAGACAAGTATTGGCTTCAACTTGGCACAACACCTATTCGTGAACGTGGGGATGTAATTATAGACCCAGTGGTCGACACCCTTGTGAATTGGTTTAGTGATTCAACTCATAATCAGAAGTTGGCGATGAAGAGGAAGCTTCTAGAGTTAAGTTGCCTGGGTGAAACTGTAATGATTGAACCATTAGCACTTGTGGCTGGCAAGGGGAGACCTAAACAGAAGAAGTTGTCTAAGCACGAGAAGTCGACAAAAATGGATCCATCGGACCACGAATACGCCATGACTCAAGAGGAACTAAAAGGTAAAAACAAGAAGTTGTCAAACAAATAGGAGAAACCGAAAATTCGTAAAACTAGATTGATGAGCCAAATTTCGTCTTGGATACGGGATTATATTGACAACCTTGAAAATGTTCTAGGCGATGGAAATTGTGGATTTCGATGCATAGCCAAATTCCTACATTACGACGACGAAAGTGGTTGGAAAGAGGTACGTAATGACCTACTAATGGAGCTTGAAAGTAATGAACAGTTGTGGGTTGGAATGTGGCATGAGTAAGGGGTCAATGTTTTCAAGGATGTTTTGCCAATTCTAGAAGGTTAGGTGCGAATAGACAACAAAAATTGGTTTATGGACCCCGATATGTTAGAACTCGCAGCGAACAGTTACCAGTGTGTCTTTGTTTTATATGGGAACCAAAGCACGACATGTTTTCCGTATCTTTACCTGAAACCACAGATTGACGAAGGCCGTGTTTGTTTCATGGCACACCTTGCACAAATTAGTCACTATGTCTTACTTCATATGCAAGCCAAACCACCATTGCCTCTGATAGTACCAACTTGGCCGTGTCGCATATTTCCTAAAGCAATCTCACTGAAGAGTAGTTTCGATTCCCAGCTCGGGATTGTTGCAACAATGGTGAAGAAATTCAATGAGAAGAATCAGAAGAATGTCAACAAGTCGAACGAGGTTGTAACTATATTGGATTGATGCACATATTGTTTTTTGCTAAAAAATATTGTGATGAAAAAAATGTAAAAGACAATTTGAATTTTTTGGTGATACAAGAACCATTCTTTTGTTAGAAAAGTACCATTTAAGTATTTACGGAAGACTTGTATGGTTCGAGTTGTTGTTAATATATTATATAGTAGTGACTCTATTTAGTTCGAGTTTTTATTTATGTATATGTTTGATGCGACAATATGAAATCACAAAATAGATTAGTTTTAAACAATGTCAGAAAAATGTGACTAAACTTTAAAAAAAAAAACTACACTTCACAAAAAAATGCGACAATGTGACTAAACTTCAAAAAAAATTGCAAATCTCAAATACTTCAGAAACTCAAGTTGCTGAATATTTTTCAAAAAATTTACTCTGTTCGCATTGATCCAAACAAACAGAAAAAAAATTGCAAATTTTTTTATTGTTCGCTTGTGAAACCTCGCATTGTTCCAGGTGAGTTTTTTAAAAAAACTTTCTTGAACCAATGCGGGATTTTTCAAAAAGCTCACATTGGTTCAGGCGAACTGAGTGAATTTTCTGAAAAAAAATTTATGCAACTTGAGTTTCTGAAGTTTTTTTTTCTGCCACTTGAGTTTTTTTTTTTCTGACATTTTTTTGAAGTTTAGTCGCATTGTCACATCAAACATAAAATTGAACCATACAAGTCTTCCGAACTAATCATTTCTGTGATTTCCATACAAGTCGCATTGTTGCATCAAACATTTTTTCTGCAATTTTTTCTGACATTTTTTTCAGCAAATTTTTTTCTGACATTTTGAAATTGCAAATTTTTTTCTCCAAGGTTTTTCAAACATTTTTTATGAAGTTTCAAAACTTCATTGCGTCGCATTCAATTCATTGTAAAAATCTTAAATTTTGTTCTCAAATAGAACAATCAATATTGAAGAAAACTAAAAACTTCTAGCTTGTTAACAAATATTTCTGAAATTTACAAAATGGAATAATTAATACAACATATTTATCTTTCCTTCCGAACATAAATTTGTTCATGCCTTGATTTTCTTCTACACTCACTTCCTCCACCACCAATTTCACCATTGTAAACACTGGTGCGTACAACAGACTCTTCTTCCTTTTGTTCCAAGGTTACGGCATAGACGTTTCTTCTAGCAAATCTCGTACTCTATTTTGCCGTGCCAATAATGTAACCCTGTCAACATTCCCCTTTCTTCAATAGAAGCCTTGACCACCTTAAGAGCCTGAGCAATCGCAATATCCTGCAGGGAAACATTTGATGTTAGTGAAACTATATAAATTTTAGATCTTTCATAAGTGTAAAATGTTTGTAATTACCATCTTGTTTGAAAAAAACATGTCTTCTTAGGGGATGAGTTCTCCTCTTGTTCGGTAGTTGTACGAAGGGATGGCTAATGCAGTGAAACCAGTCCAAGTAATCCTCCCTACAATCCCATGGAAGCTTCACGGGTGCACCTTGGTCGTTAGTTGGCAAGACATGATACTGCCACCTTTCAGCGAACGAAGACAAAACCTCGTACTTCACGGAATAGTGCTTGCCAGATCGAGTTCTATTCTTGAATTGGGCTCGGATTGGAGGATTTGGGATGACTTGTACCTTTCCCATTAGTCTCATAACTCTATAGGGGTGATAGGGTTTTTCTACGTCGAGGCATAACAAACATCCTGTGAACTATGTGATGCCATGAAAGGGGGTGTTTCGCTTGGACTCCACGTAAGGGTCCCAAACTATATGCAAATTATAATAATTAAAACTTATTAATATATGACACATCATACAAAAAATTATATTGAACATAATGATGCATATTTACTTCTTCAGGAGACATGTCATCCAGATGCACCTTAAGAGTGATGATTTGTTCGTCCAAAACCCCTACAATTTGTGGGGGTTCCCACTTAGCCATGGTGGGGAGTCTAGCATCCCACTTCAGTTTTGCATTACCCCAAAGTCTGAAGTGATCATATATCAATGCCTATAAACGAAAACAACATAAATAAATATTAAGAATTTCTTATAAATTATGAGAGTAATTAACAAAATATAAAATTCGAAACATACCTCCAAAAGAGGCAAATATCTTTAGCATCTCCTTTTTCTTTACCTTCCTCTACTTTTGTTTCATCGTCATTCGTTGTTTCCTCATCATCCATAGATACATTTTCACCCTCTTCTAACTCCTCATCTTCATGTCCAACACCCTCACCACTCCAACCCGTTTGTCCTTCTGATTGAGGTTGACTTTGCGATACAATTACCAGTCTACCTGCTTCTTGAGCATCTATTTGAATCCCAATTTGATCCTCTATCATTTCTTCTTCACTTATTTCTCCCTATTTTTTTTCTTTTTTCTTTTGTTCTTCTGTCGGTGAGACACCATCATGAGTCATTTTTTACCTCTATCACCTTGATCATCCCCACTACCATCACGACCAACGAAGTACATAATAAACCTTCAAATAAAAGGAAAAAATAAATTACATTCAAACAAATACTTCAAGTCAATTTATTTATACAATAAAATCTATTATTTTTAAGAAATACTTTAGCCAATGCGTGGGTTACCAACCACTTCTAACTTACACAATTCCGATGTAAAACAATAATATATATCTCCTTTCCCTACATTCTAATAAGAAAAATACCAATTTGGAGCCCTAGTGACCACCAAATCTGCATTCGCAACTACTTTCATTACCAAGAGACGAACTAAACGAAAAATGCACAAAAACATAACAATTATACAATTCTACTTTAAAGATGGAAGAAAGCAAACAATGGATAGCTCACTTACAATCCAAACAAAAATCTTAAACCCAAAGATAGAATGGATTGCTCACTTACAGAAGAGTTAGAATCGATTTTGTGTTTTGAATTTGAGAGATTGTGTTTTGGGGAGGTTGCAATTTGGGGTTTGATTTTTAAGGGTTTCAATTTTTAGGGGTTTCAATTTTGAGAGATATTCGAGGGTTGGTTTTGTGTTTACAAGAGATTTGAATGTGGGGAGAGGGAAGATTTGAATGGGTGGGGGGGGGAGACTTGTATTTCGATTTGAATGGGGAGGAGAAAAATGTTGTTTCTTTGTTTATATAGGTGGTGTGGGAAAGAGTGGTGGTGTGAGAAATAAAGTAGGTGGTGTGGGAAAGTTAAATGGTGTGAGAAAACACTTTTGGTGGTGTGGAGTAGTCGTTGCCTTGTTTTTTTATCACTCTGTGGTCAACAGTAAGGTGGTGTTTTTTTTTAAGTGGTAAGAAGTTAACTTCTAATTGGAGTTAAAAGTTATGAACGGGCTTTTGAATGAACTGTTTATTTTGCTTCTGAATGGGTTGTTGATTAGAAGCTGTAAAATTAAAAGTTGTTTGTTTTAGGTATCGACTTGAAGTTTTTTTTTTTTTTTTTACAATTTTGTCTACCACCACAACACCCATAACCCACCACAAACCATCAACATTAATCCCCTTCTCCACCTATTTGTTCTCATCCAAATACCATTGAGATCTCTTTCCACCACTACAACAAACCATCATATATCCCTCTTCATTCCTCAAACAATCTTCAATATGAAAGAAAATAAAAGGAAGAGGAGGAAGAGGAGTGGCCAGGGAGGGTGGTGGCGGCGAAGGTGACACTGCTCACATGAAAAATAGGAGGTGGAGAAAAAAGGGATCGTTGGTAGAAGAAAGGGGTAGCAATAATCATTACGAATTTGTTGTGGGGTTATTATTGGAATAAATTTTCATTAAGTACTCAGTGCTAAATGATCAACACCTAAGGGTGCTTACTCCAATCAGAATTTCAACTTTTGATTAAAACTAAAAACAAACATTTTTTTCAAAATGTTCCACTTCTTATAAGACTTTTGAGTTTATTCAGAACAAAAAACAAACACACTCTAAGTGTTAAGCGCCCCCTCGATGCTTATTAAATTGTTTTGAATTCTGAACCTATTAAGAACTTATTATTCTAATTATAAATAAAAACAAACACTCAGTCAAAGTGAACCACTTCTTATTCAAAACTAAAGTTTTGATCATAACAAAAGACAAACACCACCATAATATCTTTAATCGAAGGTGTAAACAAACCCCACCTAAGTAGTACAAAAATTGCTTTCGATTTTTTTTTATTATATTTGGCTATTTCTATATGCATCCACCATTTATCTTTCAAACTCTTTTCAGCGCGGTTAAACTGAGGAAGAACAGTACATGAGGAATAACACTACAAGTGAATTTCCAGTTTAGTTTTTCTAAATTTATAGTAGTAAACAAATTATAGCTAATTGTTTAATTTAGAAATTTTTATTTTTGTTGGAACTTTTACATATAGATAAGTTCTCGGGTGAAAAATGACATGGCATGAATTCTTCCACACTTCGACTAGTTGTTAGATGGACAATACAAATTCAGGGGAAATGAAGAATATAATATAACAGAGTTTGCCAAGTTATGGACCTTAGTCAGATCTATTTAAATATGTCAATTTCCATTCACCAAAAGTAGAAGATGGCTACGAAAATTCTAGGATGCCTGGTACTGCATGCCTGGTGCTGTGCCAGGCACGTGCACCGCATGGTACCAGGCACGTGGCTGGTCTTGAAAAACAAAAAAATAAAATAAACAAAGGCACTCTCGATCTGATCCTGATTTTAACCTAGAAACCTAAAAAAAGGGAAGAAAAGCTCATAGAAATGGGATCTGAGGGAGAGGAGGAGGTGGTGGAGGTATCTCGATCTGATTTTAACCTTAAAAAAGGGAAGAAGAAGATAAAGGGGAGGGTTCGCTCGAGAAAACCTTTCGCTCAACTGAAGGAGAGGCTTAGAAAAGGGGATTGAAGAGTAAGACCAGGGTTCGCTTGAGAAGGAGAACTGGAGGAGAAGCTCAAGTGGAGTTTGACAACTGAAGCTCGAAATGGGGTAAGTGATGTTCACCTCCAACTGATGTTCTCCTTCTCTTTCTGCAAAATGTTAGGTTAGCTATGTGATAGAGCTTGTTACAGGTGATGAGATGAGAAATATATGACAAAAAAATGGTTCATTAAGTGTAACATATATTGTGATAGAAATATTGCTAAGATTGCTAAAAAATCTTTATATATGTTACAGGATATATGAATTGATGCTAGAAATTGCTAAGATATATGAATTGTGTTACTGGATATATATCTTAGCAATAACATATATGTTACAGGAAATTGCTAACATATATCTTAGCAATAACATTTCAATTCATATATCTTTATATATGTTACAGGATATATGAATCTTAGCAATAACATATATTTTAATATATCTATGTTCAATATTGCTAAGATTGCTAGAAATGTTATTGTTACACTTAATTTCTAACATCTTTATATATTGTATCCTGTAAAAAAAAATTGATGCATCATGATCCTGTAACATATGTATGGAGCATAAACTCCTCAGCCTCTTCTCCTTTATTTTTTATGGATCAGTTTATATGAAATTATTCAATCTGGTGTTATTTTTTTGTCAACGCAGGAATGGCATACAAAGCTTACGTTGTTTATCGTGGGCGTGTTCCTGGAGTATATGTGACTTGGCCAGGTTGCACATTACAAATTAACGGATACAAGGGTTCTACGTACAAGGGTTTCAAATCAGTTGAAGAAGCCTATGAAGATTACGAAATGTGGAAGCTATCAGAAGAGGACAGATTAGAGCACGAAGCGAGAAAAGAACAAGAGGGAGAAGAGAGCACCAGTCAAGAACAAATGACACTGAAGATGTAGTAGACCAACCAAATAATGTTCCTGAGGGTCGTGGCGATCAAACTCATTATCAAAGAGATGAAACCCAAGTCAACGGTCCTTGGGCTTTTACAAGGGACCTAATCAACAGTGTGTTAGTGGTAGTTTTATTGATTCTTGTCATTATCTTTTTTAAGATTTTGGATGGTATTTGAGATGTAATTTTGTTTTATAATGTACTTGTGAAAAAAATTTGAGTAAATGATTACTGGGTTTGAGTTGAAATTATCTATAAATTTTCGATCTTGTTCATTCAAAATGAAGTTTTCGTTGATTGATTGTCATAGAGACAATTTATGTCAAAGGTGCTAACTGGATGTGTTCCTTTCTTTTATTGATGCTTGTCGAATGGTGCTTCAACTACTAATGCAGGTGAATTTCTAACACATCATAAAGATTGCTAACACATCATTAAGTGTTCTTATAATGCAGGTGAATTTCTTAGAGGAGGCTTTACTACATCAAATGGCTGTGTTATGTGTTTTAGATGTTGGGGGAGGGGGGGGGGGGGGGGGGGGCTTGTGAAGTTAGTGTCATAAGGGGTCATGAAGAACCTATCAAATGTTTGCAAGCTTCTTCTAACAGTGTGGGGGGGGGGGGGGGGGGGGTGGATTTTTGCTTTATAGTGGTAGTCTTGATAGAAGTTTGAGGGTCCGGTGGGTTCGTAAGGAGTCCTACTACTACTATAGTGATGTCAAGAAGCAAAACACAACTCTCCCTTCCATCAGCAGCAGAAAGAGGTCGAGTGAGTGTACTGCCTGCCATTTTATTATTAGTTTGGAATTGCACAATAGTTTCTTCTTTGGTTTTTCATTGTGTTGGGTGGGTGGGTCATTTGTAGCAAGTTAGTCAGTGAGTTTTGAAAACTGATAGCATATAGCACCAAAAAACTATAGCACCATATAGCACAACCTGAAAACTGAAAATTTTTAGTCATTGAGTATCTTCGACAACCTGAAAAAACTGCTATTGCAACCTGATAAAACTGCTGGAATATAGCAAAAACTGCTGGAATAAAACCTGATTAAAAACCTGTCTACAAAAACTAAAATTACAAAAGAGTTCTGAAGTCTGTTAACTACATATTCAATTACAAAAACTGCTGGAATATTGCACTCCCATTACAATTAAAAAACCTGATAAAAGAGTTCTGAAGTCTGTCAATTAAAAAAACTGCTGGAATATAGCACTCCCATTACAATTTGGATTCAACCAAAAAACAGACAACGGACAGATAGAGTTCTGAAGTCTACACCCAATCAAAACACATCTAAGCACTCCCATTACAAACACAACCATTCATAGCATTCTGTCACTTGTTTGAATAAATTCCTTCAGGGTTGGCTTCTGACAGATAGAGTTCAGATGCAACACCATCATCTCTACAAACATGTAAACAAAACATGGGATGCGTTGATATATGGCACAACAATAATAGTGTCCAAATTTGAAAGCTATCCATAGTAGCTAGTCCCATTCTGGAATCCTCCTAATTCAAACGGTTTAAAATAAAAACTAACAAATTTGAGATCCTTACCAGGGAAAAATAATGAGCTATAATCTGTCAACTCCGTGTCGTTGCTAGAAGGTGGGCGCTGGAAAAATAAATGATATTACATAAAGGCCTACATTCTTTATGTGGTCGTTAAAATGATCTTAAGACAGTAAATTACATACATGTGTTATAAGTGAGTAAACCTGACCAAGTCCTTCAAATGTAGCACTGGATTGTGAATAGTATGACCCCATACTTTCATCCTTCAAAACGACAAACACGTTAATCATAGTGAACAATCATAGTGGGCCAAATCATAAGTGAACAATCAAGGTACTAAAGACAAACCTGCGTGTTAAGATTTAATTGACCATATGGCTCGACATGGTTTGAAAGAGGTGTCATATATTGTGAACCTTCAAATCCAACTTGGGTAGAACCCTAAAAATGACATGTCAAATTAAAAATAAATATTCTTGAATTGAAAAAATATATATATTCATTAAAGTAAAACAAACAAGTAAAATTACCAAATTATTCTCAATGGAATGTTCTTTGTCAATACGTCTCATTTTCTCCCTCTCTTTCTGTGTTTCTTTCTTTTTCTTGCTCTTTTTCCATGGTGGATTGCATCCTCGAAGTAAAACGTCGTCCTTTGCAACGGACGACCAATGGACTATGAATTTCACCAGTAGTTTTAGTGCCAACTTCCAACAGCCCCTCTGACTCAACATTAACATCACCATCACCTTTTGATCTCTTTAGTTCACCAATCTTCATTTTTATCCAATGTTTAACCTTATTTGTCTCCTTTTGATCCTAAGAAGCTATGTCAACCATTTCATAAAAGAGGCTGCACATCTCATCAAATCGTTCATTTTGAGGCTTCATTGCCCAATCCGAATATACAATTTTTACCTTCTTATGACACCTCTTAATATCTTTCCTCCACCTTCAAAGAATAAATTTTTCTGGTAAAACATTAATCCTCTTATGAGACAATACCGATAAAATATGTTTGCATAGGATCCCCCTAAACTCAAACAACTGACAATTGCACTTAATATTGAAGTCATCATCATTAAAATAAACTTTAAAATTGATTGATCTGTATGTGT
Organism: Berberis vulgaris; assembly: GCA_963556465.1. Taxonomy (NCBI): domain Eukaryota; kingdom Viridiplantae; phylum Streptophyta; class Magnoliopsida; order Ranunculales; family Berberidaceae; genus Berberis; species Berberis vulgaris. Next base: position 72,197,150 of record OY747124.1, on the reverse strand, counting down.
TTCCTATCAACCTGTCTTCCGAAACATAATAAACCTGAAAGCCATATTCCTCCATGACTTGATGATTAACTGCACAACATAATCTTCCTGCAACCTCTGTTTGAAACTCCTTAAATTTATTTGTGGTGTAGGCAGCTTGAAAGTTTTTCTCAAATGCGTAAGGAGTAATGCAAGGAAGCCAACGGTTAAATGATCTAAAGTCCTCATCAACTTCTTTTTGAACCTTACTTCGTAGTGCATTCTCATATTGTTCTACGAATTGCTTTAGAGTGGTCTTTGAATTTACATAACCATCAAAAAAAGCATTCATACTTTCACTCCTTTGTGTTGAAGACATCCCTGCCCAAAAAGTATTCCTTTGAAATGTGGGTACCCAACGAATTCTTTCATCATATAATCCACTCAACCAATCATTATTTTGAAGGTTAAATTTCTCAATGAACCCACGCCAATATTCTTCAAACTCTTCATGAGACAGAGAATCATAAACTGCTCTTTGCATTGCAAACTTTATAGCCTCGTATTGATTGCAACCCGACAATTTTTCATGCAACTTTTTCATAATATGCCATAGGCACCATCTATGGCGTGTGTTGGGAAACACAATTTCGATGGCTCTTTTCATTGCTCTGTCCTAATCAGTGATTATAGCATCTGGAGCACAATCATTCATACACACGAGCCAAGATTTGAAAAGCCAAATAAACTCTTCTACTGTCTCACTACAGATCAATCCACATCCAAGAAGTATTGACTGACCGTGATGATTCACCCCAACAAAAGGAGCAAATGGCATTTCGTACTTATTAGTTAAGTACGTAGTGTCAAAAGTAATGACATCACCAAAGTCCTTGTAAGCTGCTCTACTCCATGCGTCAGCCCAAAAGACATTTGTTAACCTCCCTTTGTCATCCAAATCCATCAAATAGAAAAAATCAACATTGTTAGTTTGCATCTTTTGAAAGTAGTTATGAAGTGTCGTCGCATCCCCCTCACCAAGTCTCAACCGCCTTATTTTATGCAGATAGTTGTAACAATCTTTTTGGGAAAATGTCATATTATCATTCCCACTAGCTTCAACCACACACGAAGAAAAATTCTTATTTGGCCTAATGCCCGCCCTATCATTATATTCAAGCCTCTTCTTCACATACTGGCTCATAACTCGATTTTTCTGATAATATCTCGATTTTGCAGGGCTCAAATCATGATTGTGATCATCAGTTACTGTTGTCACTTTCACTGTTCTATCAGGGCGTATAAGAGCTCTAATCTTAGCCTTACAACCACATCTACCACATGGACTCTATTTTATAACACTTTCTGCTTTACTTTTTAAATTCCCAGCCCGACCACATACAATAATAAGATATCTAGGATTTCCTTGATCATCCTTTTCAGTTGCCCTTACTCTCACTGGAAATCCCTTTTTATTACCATAATCATGATAATATGACTGATACTCATCAATGTTGTTAAATTCCATCCCTATGTAAGGCTCTTTTATCAACTCTACAAATTCGGTATTTTCCATACATTCGCTATTTTCTAATGTATGCATCCCTGAAAATATGACAAATTGAACACAAATTTGATGGAAAATTAGCATCATGGAAAATGAACTAAACACAAGTTGGAAGGATGTGTAAAGGGTGTTTCCTCCTCAATACTTGACAAAGATGTGTAAAGGGTGTTTCCTGCTAACAAGGTTGGAATGGTAGGGGCCTAGTATTTCCCTTTTGACGTGACAGAACAATATGACATGTAAACTGGACCCTCAACTCCATCCCCATTAAATCTATAGGACCTATAGATCATTCAGTAAGCAAAACCCCATTAAATCTATAGGACCTATACAAATGACACTACACCACTAAGGTTACTTCATACAACATGAAGAGAGAACAATTTATTGGATTGAAATAAGAGTGTGAGAAAGAGACAAGCAACAATATCTCAAATGTTGCATTCTCTATCAAGTACGTTAAACAAGGCAGTGGCCTGACCTTCATATCCATTGTGGATTTAAAAAAAGTGCACACATTATGAACTGATCTAACATAAAAAAAACAAAGCACAGTAAGATTTCAAATTCGATCTGAAATGAAACTCTATTCTAAAAACCCAACGAGAGAGAAAAACTCTATTCTAAGAACACAAATATTATCATTCCTCATCAACTTCTTTTCAAATTCGGTCGAGAGAGACAGAGAAGTGAAATACCAAAAAAGTGCACAGATACAGAATGAAATAGATTGAGAGAGATACAGAGAAAAGATGATGGAGAGAGAGAAAGGGAGAAAAATACCGGACGACGGAGTTTGGAGCCCTAATCTCCTTTCGACGAAGGTAGCAGGGGTGGAGGAGGCGGAGTTTGGAGCCCTAATCGCGCGGGTTTGAGAAAGTGTTTTCGAATTTTATTTTTTTGGCCTTTTGACCCCACCTCATTAAATGGCACGTGCCTGGCACATGCCAGGCACAAGACCAGGTACCGTAGTATTACTCAGATGGCTAATACCTTGCAAGGATGCAAGAATTCCTCTTGCCTCTGCTTTGTAAATGGCAGGTTTTACTTGGAGATTGTTTCCAGGAAGAAATATAAAATTCCCTTAGCCCTATCAAAAGAAAACAATATCCGATCCCCACTTATAAATTGCACTTTCAACTAAATTTGAACTATACAATGGCTGTGAGACTTGGGAATACTATCCATATCCCTTCAACTTAGGGGTGGATATCCCATTCCGCGATCTCGATCTCATCCCGGTCCCATCATATCCCGTTCCGATTTTTTTGGTATTATTTGGATTGATCAAATCCACCCCGATCCCATCCCATCCCGATCTAGAGTGGGATGGGATCGGGATAGAGATTTTCACCCGCCCATCCCGTCCCATTCCGAGCTTATTTAATATTAATTATGATTAATTTTAATATTTATTAACTCAAAAATCTATGTGTCAAATTAAGTATGGTACATGAAGTTTTGAGGAGTGGAGAGAACTTAACATCACAAATAATTTTCTTATAGTTTAAATCAATAACACTTTAATAGATAACTCCTTAACATGTATAATGATAGAAAATAGACTATAGTGTTCTTGAATTGATGACGTAAATAAAAACATAAATAGGAACAAATAAGTATACCTAATGAGAAGGTTGATAATATAGTAATTATAGGATTATATGTTTAAATATGCTCATAATAATAACCTAGTAATTGCACAACAATCCAACCATGCTCATCCCGTCCCGTCTCGAACCCGTTTGGGATGGGATGAGGTCTTTCCCGTCCCGAAGATAAAACAACAGGTGGGATCGGGATGAGTCCATCCCGTTTCGTGTGCACCCCTACTTCAACCTGATATTTGGATTCCCCAAAGTGCCCTCCATATTTTATAACATTTACAATTAAAACTAATTGGTAGGCGAACAATGATCCAGAATATTATTGTAATTTAAATTTTAAAAATTATGTACCATTTTACCCTCTCAAATTTATTATATTTATGATCAAAACCCGTCACTCTCAAATATTGTTATTTATAACTAAGCCCCTAATATAATTCATTTAAAGCCCTTTAGTTACCTATAAATTATAAAAAGTCCCTCACATCTAATTTTTTGATTTTCCATCAAAACCACCCCCATAAACATTCATTAATTACACCTAGGCCCAACATATAATTTATTTGAAACCCTCCAATTATTAAAAATTATAAGAATGCCCTTATATCTAACTTTTGGATTTTCCATTTTGCCTTCCACATTTCATATTTTTACAATCAAAACCAGCATCTCTCAAATATTGATTAATTATACCTAGCCCTTAACATAGTTTATTTCAAGTCCTTTATTTATTTAGAAACTATACATAGACACTTACAATTATATATAATTATTTTGTATAGAAATAATTTTTTCTTATTATTAAATTGTTGTAATAAATAAAAAAATATTGAATATCTGCATTCGTAGAGCGTGCATGCACCCTAGTGGAGTCAATAATGCAGAATACACTCTTGAATTGGTACGCCAAAACTTATGAGATTTCCGTCCGGTTACACATCCAAAATCCACCACTGGTGGCATTGATTAGAAGAAGAGATTTTTTTTTCCAAAATCTACATGGACAGTAAACCAGTACTTGTCTAACAGAGAAGTCTGCACAACTCCATTATCTCATCACCCTAGCTAGGATGTATGGTTTCTAGAAAGAACTTGGTACATGGTGAGTTCTGACTTACATGATATTATATAGGTCCCTGCTAAATAACACCACCATTTTCTTGATGGATGCCTCCACCCATATCCTAAAGGACACCACTACTATATAAACAAAAAAACCCTAACCCTAACCCTTCTTCTCCTGTCTCCCCCTCTTATCATTTCTTCCTTTCTTCTCCACCAACCCCACTACCGCCACCTCTCCTCCTCCCATCTTCTTCTTTATATTTTTTTTCTTCTTTTCCCTGTGGCGTGGTGGTGGTGGCCTCCTCCTATTTTTTTCTCCTCCCCCTATTGTGTGGTGGTGGTGGTGAAGGGGAGGAGGAGGAGAGGGGGTGGCGGTGGCCTCCTTTTTTTCTCTTCCTGTTGCATGGTGGTGATAGTGGTGGTGAGGTGGTGTCCTCCTCTTCCTCATTTTCTTCCCTCCCTATTGCGTGGTGGTGTGGTGGTAGTGAAGAGGAGGGATTGCGATGGCCTCCTCCCTTTTTTTTTTTGCCCTCACGGCGGTTCTTACGAGTGTGGGTTCCCTACTCACAGGAGCTGTCACGAGGGCAAAAAAATGTGTCCTTACGGCAGTTCCTGCCAATGGAGAATCCATACTCGCCCAAATATTTGCAGGTGTGGGTTCCCCACTCACAGGAACAACCGTACGGGTTAATTTTTTTTGCCCTTGCGGCGGTTTCTGCGAGTCTGGGCAAAGATAAAAAAAAAAGAGTGTGGGACAAATTTTTTTGCCCTCGTGGTAGTTCCTGGCCACACTCGCAGGAACCGTCGCAAGGGCGAATATAAAAAAATGGAGGTGGGACACTGCCACCTCTCCTCCTCATCCTCCCCTTTACCACCACCACCTCGCCATCACCACCACCCCACCACCTCACCACTGCCAGGGAGGAGAAAAAAAAGAGTAGAAGAAGAAGATGGGAGGAGGTGGGACCACCACCTCTCCTCCTCCCCTTCACCACTGCCACCTCGCCATCACCACCACCACCACCTCGCCACTTCCAGGGAGAAAAAAAGGTGGAAAAGAAGAAAAAATAAGAAGAAGATGGGAGGAGGTGGGACACCGCCACCTTTCTTCTTCCTCCCCTTCACAACCACCTCGCCATCGCCAGGGAGAAAAAATGATAAGAAGAAAAAAAAATGGAAGGATGTGGGACACCGCCAACTCTCCTCCTCATCCTCTTCCTCGCCTTCACCACCACTACCTCACTACTGCTACCTCCCCATCACCACCACCACCACCTCGCCACCGCTAGTGAAAAGAAAGAGAAGAATAAGAAGATGGGAGGAGGTGGGATCAGAGATGGTGGTGGTGAAGAAAAAGAAGAGGAAGAGGAAGGGAAAATGAGGAGTAAGGTAAAATGAGGATGAGAAGAGGTGGCGATGGTGAAGGGATGAGGAGGAAGAGGTGGCGGCGGTGGTTGACGGAGAAGAAAGGGAGAGAGAAGAAGATGGGTTAGGGTTTTTATTTTACCTTTTATTGGTGGTGTCGTTCAGCAAGTGGTGGTGTCTTTCAGAAAGGTGGTAGTGTTATTCAGAAAGTAGGGTGTTGATTGTGTCTGATGAGTCCAAAAATCGTCCTCCTGTGAGTTCGACCTGCAAAAAAATTGTTAGACTGCCAATGACCACCTTTTTGGTGGCGGAAGGCACTCTGATGCTTAAGTCAATAACTCTGTTGGAAGAAGGAAGTAAATCTGGAGAGAACTCAGTTAAAGTTGCATACCTGTGTGAATGTTCTCTTTACCTTTTATGATGGTTGTAGTTAACTCTCTGTGTGACTTAAGCATATGAGGCGCAACGGAATGAGATGTTTCTTGTAACAGTCTCCTCCTTAATTGATATGCGTTCGGGGAGGCGTAACTCCCTCCACGACTGTTTTTTGGTGCAACGTTCCTCTTCTTTATGAGAGAACTCGTGTCGAGCCTGGACTCGGGCTCTGATTCAATTGGGCCTGAATTCGGGCCTTGTTTATGTCTCCTTAATGGCGGGCCTCATTTTGGCCTCTATACTTGGCTTTATGAGCTGGCCCAATAAATTGAGCGTTGTATCCTCGTGATGGGTCTTTATGCCATGTGTACGGCCATGATGATTGGTCTATTTTGACGTATCATCAGCTACTCCCCCTTAGTTAGTGGGTACGCTGACGTGGCCACTAACTTCGTGGCGGTTTGTCTTTCAATTTCATTATTATATTGTATTTAATGTTGTCAGTAGCTTTTCGCGAGTTGGTGTCTCAATTTTTTGCTTGCCCATTCATTTTTGTGCTCATTTTTGGGATTTCGCATAGCCATCATATCTTGCACGTTGTCCCACGAGCGTCCCTTCATTGCTCGGCTCTATAAAAGGAGATGTGACGAATTCGTTTTCCCTCTTCACGCTATCTTTGAACTTAGGATTTGCTCATTCCTTCATCTTCTCCATTTTCATTGCTTCATTGTTCTTCAATGGTGTCTATTGGTGACAAACTTAGTTGTAACTCACTAACTTCGTGTTAAGCTTATTATTCTCCCAATAGAGCTTCTCAGGCGACGTTGGACATCCTTTGTTCTAATTATAATCTCCCGCCCGACCTTGAGATTATTTTGCCTAGACAAGGTGATAGTCCGTGTAATCCGAAGTCTGGGTACGACATTGTATTCGTGCATGTTCTCTTCATGCTTTCGGTTATCGGTTCTAGAGTTGTTTTGGGAGTATTTGAATTTCTTGGGCATTCCTTTAGCCCAAATGGGTCCTAATAGTTGGAAGGTAATGGTTTCCTCTTACGCGAGGGCCATTTTTTCCGGCATTCCTTTGACTGCGAGGGTTTCACATTCAGTGGTTGGTCTGTTGGTGAACAGGGATATCTGTTTCCTTCATTCTCCATACTGTTTCGATAACCTCAATGATGACATCCGTGATTGGTCGTGGTCTTGGTTTTACGTTTTTGTGAACTCCGATGATTTCCAATTGCGAGGCCGTTTGATTTTTTGATCATTCCAAGTTCCCCAATAGGCGGAAGGATCTTCACTTAATGACTGAAGAACAGAGGATTAGTGATCAATTTTTGAAGCTTCATCGTTTCCTTGTGGAGGCATTTATATCTGAGGGTATCTTGGAGCGTAGTGGTTTGTACACTATGACTAAAGCAGAACGAGCTTTATTTACTGAGTCTCGTGCTAAAGCTATTGCTGCTTACGTTGCTCATGCTAGTGTTAGTGATGCTAGCATTGATTTGAAAGTGAGCTCGGATCAGTGTGTTACGAATCTCGATGCTCCTGCTAGTGTCAAGGTCCCTGCTTCACGAAAAAGAAAACTTGCAAGGTCTACGAGTCTGTCAAGGCGACTGCCGTAGACCCTGGTCTGGTTCCAAGGAAGAAAATACTCTCTAATTGCATCTCTGCTTGGATGTGTCCCGTCCGAGTCTTGTTCAGGATGTTACAGGGGGTTGTTTCTCTCCCAAGTCCCTCTCATGATGATGTTTCGAAAGGAGATCGTGACTCTTTTGAAGAGGTTGAGGAGCTGAGGCTCGCGTTGAAAATGAGTGAGAATGAGACTACTCGTCCGTTGGATGATAATGAGAGGAAGCTCCTTTCTACTTACGGTGTCTCAGACGCTACTGAGTTGTCTAATGATGATCCCCGAGTCATCAATGAAAAGATGTTTCAGCTAGCAGTGGAGTAGTCTAAAGACATTGGCAGTGGTAAGAGTTTCAGGGATTGATATTCATGTAATTATTACATAATATATCCCTTAATTTATATATGTTTGTGTTTCAATTAGTATATTTTATTCTAATTATTTCATTTTCATGTTTTTGTAAGAATTTGAGCGTGAACGATGAAATCGCATAAAGGCGACAATTTGAGGAAATGATATATTAATTGGCCGATTCTAGCGGTGGTACAAAGTAGAGGGTCACATACTTAAACCTAACCCAAACAAACCTAGGTCCACCTAATTTAACCTAAGCCCAAGCCCAAGCCCAAAAATCTAACCTAAAAACCCAAGCCTAAGAAAATAGGAGAACCCTATTTAGGTTCTCCTCTTTTTGGATAAAACTTGTCGGCTGGTACGTTCTTTTCTTCCTCCTCTCTTTTTCCAGCCACCACTCCTCCCCTCTCATCCTTGGCAGAGACATAGAGACCTATGTCTCTCGCCACTAACCAACCGCCATCGCCGCCATCTCACTCCACGTCGCTGTCGCAACTACCGTCACCTCGCCAGCACCACCATCAGCCGCCACCTCCTCCATTTTCCTGACCTCTCTCTGGCAGCGTACCTCACCTCGCTATCCACAACATCACCATCCAAGCCACCATCACCTAGCGATAGAGCAAACCACGCACACCACCACCTCGTGACAGAGCTCCACTGCCCTGTCTCCCTCCTCCATTCTCTTCTTCTACCTCATTCGGTCTCTCTCTGTTCATCCATCTCCCGGCCCTCTCTCTCTTGCAAGGACCGGAGCTCATCGGAGGAACAAAGCTAGCAGCAGCAGAAACATGGAGCGCCTCCCTGTTTCACCGCCCCTGCTCCTCTCCCGTTCGTCCTTTCTTTCCTCTCTCTCGTATTTCCCTCACTTTGTCTCCCTCTCTCTTGCAGGTTTCGGAGCTTCAACGGAGGAAGATTATGCTCGCTGGAGAAAACAGAGCGTGAGTTCTGGCGGGAACCAATTGATTTTCAAATCAGTTGGTTATTTGCACCCTGTGGTTCTGCTCGGTACCACCACAGTGCATTTGCAGCCTTGTTCTCAGGATTCGCAGTTGTGCTGAGATGGATTCCACCTACACCAGTGTTGTGACCACCACCACCATGATCTTCTAGACCCCGCGCCGAGGCGAAGATGAAACCACAGGGTTTCCTAGAGTTTGTCATATCTAAATTTATTGTTTTCTATATGTTTGAATGTTAAACACAGTTGATTTCTTAATTTCAATAATTTGCTTTCACTGATTATATCCGGAATAATTATCTAGACTAATCGATAGTTAGAAGTTCCCTTTATTGATATTCAAAATCTGCTTTAATCAATTAATCTGAATCTGTGATTGTGTGTGCCGTAAGAAGACATGCAATGCTAGGGGTTTAGAATTAGTTAAAATAAACATGTGATTGTGTGTGCCGTAGAAAGACATGCAATGCTAGGGGTTTATGCCTTTGTTGAAATCAATTGCAAACTTAGATTAATCATTAGATTAGTCGCGTTAATTCTTGAAAATAATAATTTGGATTACACAAATCTCGAAGAACCTGTGGTGGATTCGATGTCTCGGTTCACTCTCTATCATCTTATCAGTTTAATTTTAGTTGTCAATTTCATTTTCTTAATTTAGTAATTTACATCTTCTGTAACCCCCAACTCTAAATTAGTTCAAATAAGTCTTAGAATTCGACTATCTCGTCAATCCTCGTGGGATCGGCCCGTATTTTCCACTGTCTACCAGTTAGACAGCCGTGCACTTGCGGTATTACAAATAGGGTTTATTAACTTAATAATTTAGGTTAATAAAAACTTCATCAAGTTTTTGGAGCCGTTGACGGAGATTGTAACGGTACAATCGAAATCTAGGGTTGTTTTTGCTAGTATATAAATTAGGTTTAATTTTCTTTTTAGGAACAGTGTTACGAGTCAGTTTCTTATTTGTTTTTTTCTTATTTGTTTGAGTTTGAATTATTTTTGCAGGCGGTCACACACATAGGAGCTCAAGTGGAACGAAGTGAAATATTGTGATTCGCGAGGAAACTCTCAGAAATCGACTTCTACCCGGCGCCGCAAGTAACCCGAAAGAGGTTCACGCTGGAGGTAACTTCTACCCACCGCATCTTCACGCTGTTTCTGTGTGATCACTTGTGTTTAGTTTGTTCTAGGTAGTATTGCATGCAAATTTGAATAGTGGCAGGGTTGAGTTGAAACTTTTGTGCCCTCTCCCGCGGAGAGGTTAATCACCATCTATTTTAGGGTTAGGAACCTAGACCTTCACTATTTAAAATTTGTAGCAAGATAATTATCTAGGACAAGTGTGACGCTCATAGGAACCCTCTTTGGACGTTTGATAGCTTAAAGTGGTCGAGTGAAGGAACATATCCCATCTGGGAACCGTTCTTGATATGGCATTTCACTTTGAGCTAGAGAGTGGAAAAAGAGGTAAGAGCAATTCTGTAGTGGCGGATTGATAGGAAATTACCGTGCCTCTCCCACGGTTAGGTAAATTGAATTGAATTTCAGCCCGCATTCATTTTGTTTGTGCATCATTTAGGTGTCATTTAGGGGGTCCCGTTGTTTTTAATTTTTTCAGAGTTAGGTCAACTTCATATAGCGGTTAGGCTTGCATTAAATAAAAAAAAATTGAAGCCTGTTTAGGAGTGTTGACTTTGAACCTTCATTATCCAGTAGTTTATGCATACCTGGGTGCGTGATTCTAATAATAGACTTGTCCGACAAGAATTCGAGGAGTTCTTTGAAGTCCCCATTAACTATTTAGGTTCATCACCCTTGTCCACTGAGATGGCTGAGGGGAAGGCATTTAAGGATTACTTCGCCCCTCTTTCTAGTAGTGCTCCGTCTTCCATTGTCTTACCTAAGACAAATGCAAGAAGTTTCGAACTCAAACCATCTATTATTCATCTCTTGCCCACTTTTTATGGTTTTCAGAAAGAGGACCCTTATCTTCATGTCAAAGAATTTCTTGACATCTGCGCTACCCTGAAGTACCAAAACTTTTCTGATGATTCTGTCCGTCTTAGGTTATTTTCATTTTCTCTGAAAGATAAGGAAAAATCGTGGTTAAATGCATTAGAGATAGGATCCATCACATCATGGGATACGTTGTCAAGAAAGTTCTTGACAAAGTACTTCCCCATTCATAAAACGAATGCTCTCCGATGAGATTTATCTAATTTTCAACAAAAAGAGGGCGAACATTTCTATGAATGTTGGGAAATGTTCAATGAGCTCATTGTCAGGTGTCCCCATCACGGATTCGAGAAGTGGCGGCTAGTTCAATACTTCCAAGACGGTTTAACCCCTGAAAACCGTCGTATGATTAATGCCACTAGTGGTGGGTCATTAATGAAAATTAGTGTCAGTGAAATTTGGGAATTCTTTGAGACGCTTTCTGAAAATTCTCAGCAATGGGATTATTCGATAAAGGAGTCTGATAGGCGTAAGGGCGGTCTATATGAAGTTAGAGATACATCTGTTCAATCCCCTTCTGCCTCAAAGTTAGAGACGGCTGTTATGACCATGACTCAAAAGATAGATGCACTTTTGAATTTGAGTCAACATGTACTTCGCGCAAACGCTTCATCTGAAGTCTGTGCTGCATGTTCGAGTCCTGGTCATTCAATAGCTAATTGTGACTTGCAAAACGATTATCCTGCATACTATGCTGAGCAAGTCAACTATTTTAATGCGATGCAACGACCTGGCAATAATCTGCAACCTAACTATTACAATTCAGGGTTCGCCAAACATCCAAGTCTCTCCTGGACCCATGGCCCACACCAAGGGGGACCTGTTGTTGTCTCCCAGGTTCCTCAAGCCTCTAGCCCTGTTAGGCCCCACCTTAACCAAGTTCCTCCATCCAACACATCAAGTTTAGAGGAAACGGTTAATCGGTTTTTGCAGCGCTCAAAAAGTATAATTGAACAGCATTCTAAGGACATATCTGAGTTGAAAGCCACGACTCAACACCAATCTCAAGCCCTCAATAGACTTGAGATAGCTGTGAGTAAGATTACACAGTCCTTTTTGGAGAAAAAGCCAGGGAGATTTCCTAGTCAACCTGTTCCAAACCCAAAAGGTCAATTCGCAGTTGGTAGTACATCTTAGTCACACCATGAAGATGTCCAATCTATTATTACCCTTCGGAGTGGAAAACAGGTTGACAATCGGGTACAAGTGCCTGATTCGAGTGTCATTGCATCTCCGTTTAAGTCAACGCAGATTGCATCTCCATTTGACAAGGAGGCTGATAAAGCCTCATCTTCTAAAGATGTGCCTCTTGACTCTGACCCCACTCAGGCATCTTATTTTCCTAGGGCACCGTTTCCATCACGGTTAGCTCCGGCAAAGAAAGGAACAAGTTTAAACGACATAATGGAAATTTTTAAACAAGTTCACATAAATATCCCATTACTCGATGCTATCAAGCAAGTTCCTAGCTACGCCAAGTTTTTGAAGGATCTTTGCACACAGAAGCGGAAGCTACATGTGCAAAAGAGAGCCTTCCTCACCGAGCAAGTGAGCTGAATTATTCGACTAGAGTAACACTGCAATTGGTAGATAGGTCTGTCAGAGTCCCCCGTGGTGTTATAGAGGATGTGATTATCAAGGTTGAAAAATTCTATTACCCCGTGGACTTTATAGTTCTTGATACACAACCTGTTCACAATCCTTCTAGTCACATTCCAGTCATTTTGGGTCGACCATTTTTTGCCACATCCAATGCCATTATTAACTGCACGAATGGATTTATGAAAATGTCATTTGGCAACATGACTGTCGAACTCAACGTTTTTAATGTTAGTCAACAACCTCCCGAGTTCGAAGATATCCATGAGGTTGACATGATTGAGAGTTTAGTGTAAAATTCCTTTTCGCAGTCCGCCTTAGATGATCCCTTAACGACTTGTTTGACTCATTCTGGTTTAGACTTCGATATTAATAAATCCATTAGGGAAATGAATGCTTTGCTTGATGCATCCCCTAGTATGGTTCCTGGTTCTTCATGGAAGTCTAAAGTTGAACCCCTTCCACTTAGTGAGTTAAAACCCATCCCTTTGGTTGAGAAGCCACCCAAGCTTGACCTTAATTAAATCATTATCTGACACCCTCAAGTATAATTTTTTTAGGTTCTGATGATACTTTACCTGTTATTATTTCATCGACATTGACTGTTTAACAGGAAAGTAAGTTGCTAAATGTTTTGAAAAAACATAAGGCATCACTGGGTTGGACTATAACGAACATTAAAGGAATAAATCCAACTGTTTGCATGCATCGTATTCATATGGAAGATAATGCCAAAACTTCACGTGAAATGCAACGTAGACTTAATCCTAATCTTAAGGAGGTTGTCCGAGCCGAAATGCTCAAATTGTTGGATGTTGATATTATTTACCCCATTTCAGATAGCTCTTGGGTCAGTCTAGTTCAGGTTGTTCCCAAGAAATCGGGGATAATTGTAGTCACAAATAATAAGAATGAGTTAGTGCCTACCCGCATGACCACTGGATGGCGAGTTTGTATTGACTACCGTAAGTTGAACTCAGGCACGAGGAAAGATCATTTTCCTCTCCCTTTTATCGATCAGATGCTTGAGAGGTTAGCCGGACATGATTACTATTGTTTTCTTGATGGATATTCTGGTTATAACCAAATCCTCATCGCACCCGAGGATCAAGAGAAAACTACATTCACTTGCCCTTTTGGGACTTTTGCTTATCGGAGAATGCCTTTTAGGTTGTGTAATGCACCCGCCACCTTTCAGAGGTGTATGCTTAGTATTTTCTCAGATATGGTAGAAAGGTTTCTTGAGGTGTTCATGGATGACTTCTCAGTGTTTGGGGATTCGTTTGATGAGTGTTTGTATCATTTAACCCTAGTGTTAAAGAGGTGTGAAGAGAAAATTCTTGTCTTGAATTGGGAGAAATGTCATTTTATGGTTAGGCAAGGTATAGTTCTTGGGCACATAATTTCTATAAAGGGCATTGAAGTTGACAAAGCAAAAATTGATTTAATCTTGAGTCTTCCACCACCGAAGACGGTGAAAGACATTAGATCTTTTCTAGGCCATGCTGGTTTTTACCGTAGGTTCATTAAGGATTTTAGCAAGGCTACTCGTCCTCTATGCAATTTACTTGCTAAGGACTAGGCCTTCGTTTTTTATGAAGATTGTTTGAAAGCCTTTGAAAAGCTTAAAAAATTGTTGACTTCAGCTCCAATCATCCAACCTCCTAATTGGAATTTACCTTTTGAGCTTATGTGTGATGCTTTTGATTTTGCGGTTGGAGTTGTCTTAGGACAACGGGTGGACAAAAAGCCCCATGTTATTTATTATGCCAGTAAAACTCTACAAGATGCGCAACTTAATTACTCCACCACGGAGAAGGAGTTACTCGCTATTGTCTTTGCATTGAACAAATTTAGGTCATACCTTATAGGATCCAAAGTTATCGTTTTTACTGATCATGCGGCGCTGAAGTACCTTTTTTCTAAAAAGGATGCTAAGCCACGCTTGATTATTTGGATCCTATTGCTACAGAAGTTTGATATTGAGATTCGACACAAGAAGGGTTCCGAAAATGTTGTAGCTGACCATTTTTCTAGACTTCTTGTAGAATCATCTATTGCATATGTGCCCTTGAATGAATCCTTTCTTGATGAGCAATTACTTGTTATCTCCCAGTTACCTTGGTATGCAGATATTGTGAATTACCTTGTTACAGGTCAACTCCCTTCTAATTGGTCTAAACAAGATATGACTAAATTTCTTGCTGATGACGATCCTTATTTATTTAAGTATTGTCCCGATCAGGTCATTAGGAGATGTGTTCCAGAGAGTTAATTTCATAGTATTATTTCCTTTTGTCATGATCAGGCGTGTGGAGGTCACTTTAGTTCTAAAAAGACAACTGCAAAGGTTTTGCAGTGTGGCTTTTATTGGCCAACTATTTTTCGTGACACCCATGCATTTTGTGCTACATGTGATAGATGCCAACGAATGGGTTCCATTTCTCGTAGGAATATGATGTCTCTTACTAACATTCTCATTGTAGAGATTTTTTATGTTTGGGGTATTGATTTCATGGGACCTTTCCCTCCATCATTTGGCTATCTTTACATTATTTTAGCTATTGATTATGTTTCCAAATGGGTAGAGGCGGTACCTTGTAAAATGAATGACCACAAGGTTGTTGTCAAATTTCTAAAAGATAACATCTTCTCTCGTTTTGGTACTCCGCGTGCTATTATAAGTGATGGTGGTTCTCATTTTTGTAATAGACCGTTTGAACTGCTAGTTAAGAAATACTCCATCACTCATAAAGTAGGTACTCCATATCATCCACAAACAAGTGGGCAAGTTGAAATATCCAATCGGGAAATTAAACACATTTTAGAGAAAACTGTTCGACCAGACCGTAAGGATTGGTCACAACGTCTGATTGACGCTTTTTGGGCTTATAGGACAACATTTAAGACCCCGCTTGGAATGTCTCCATATAGACTTGTGTTTGATAAGGCATGTCATTTGCCTATGGAATTGGAACATCGTGCTTACTAGGCTATCAAGACCTTTAATTTTGATATAGGTGAGGCTGGATCACATCATGAGCTCCAACTTAATGAGTTAGAAGAGATTAGGAATGATGCTTACCAAAGTGCTAAAATCTACAAAGAACGAACGAAGGTGTTTCATGATATATCCATTCTTTGCAAGTCCTTTGAACCTTTCCAAAATGTTTTGTTATTTAACTCTCGATTGCGTCTATTTCCTAGCAAATTGCGATCTCGGTGGTCTGGTCTTTACACGGTGAAAACAGTGTTTCCACATGGAGTTGTGGAGATTGTTGATCCCAAAGATGGTCGTGCTTTTAAAGTCAATGGCCAGTGTCTTAAACCATTCTTAGAGATGCCTACATCAGAAGTCAAGGTTGATGTGTTGTTTTTAGAGGATCCTGTGTACTCAGATTGAGGAAGAATATATGTCGAGCTGACGACGTTAAACCAAACGCTCCTAGGAGGCAGCCTAGCTTCGGTTGTGTCATTATGGTTAGTCTGAATTGATTTTCGAGTTCTTTCTAGTTGCATTTCACTCATACTCGTTAGCTCCGTAACAATTTTGACTTACAACTGATACATGTAATTTTTTTCGTTATTTCATTTGTATATCTTTTTGTGTCCTGTATTGTTTTTATCAATTTATTATGATGAGTCCACAGTTCTTATGTTGTTGAGCGTTCATTGGTGGACGATTTCGTCGAAATTCATATAAACTTTCCTATGGTAATATCACTCTAACTCTCATTTTTTCTTTTTCCTGCATTTGTCATGATCATCATTTTATACATTGAGGACAATGTGTGGTTTAGGTTTGGGGGTGAGGTTTAAGAGTTATTTCTGCATTCTTCAAAAAATTTGAAATGAAATGTATTTCACAATAAACTATTGTATTCTACTCAATCTCCATTGAATACATAGTTAATTATGAATGAGTAGAAATTTTTTCGATTTGAAAATGCATTCAAAATCTAAGTTCCTTTCCAATGAAGAGAATGTGCTTTCAAGTATGCAAGAAAATTTTAGGAATGCATGCTTACACTTGTCACTTTTATATATCAATAGGAAAACATATGGTTTGATATTATCTTTAAGTTAAATACATTTCATGATATTTTTCGACTCGACCACTCTTGCACTATAAGCTGAGTTAGCATAACTTGAAGTTAATTAGTAAGATATTAATTAGAAAACCTTAGAATAATAGTGGAGACTTAACCCTTGTGAGTTTTGAGACATTCTATTTTTCTTGAGGGTTATTAAATAAACTCTGACTTTTCTTGAATCTGCATTATCTCGTTGTTGATCTCATTGTTCTTGTTTCTTTTATTGATTGCTTTGAGAATGACATTAAAATTGAATTATTACACTAGAACTTCTTGATTTATTAAGTTGAGATGTCATAATACCGACTAGAGCTTAAGAAGTAATATAGGCAATTTTTTTCTTTGAACTGTTCTTTAGCCTTTTAGCCTACCTAATAATAAATATTCGTTTGCAGCCCTTTGAGCCTTTAAATAAACTTTTTCTTTGCTAACCCCATCTCCATTACCTACTCCAGTTAGGGAGTAATATCTCATACTATTTTTATCCTTACCCAATGTCTCTGAGAATGTGTATGGTTGATATATTTTTGGAATGGGCAAATAAAAAGAGCTGAAACTAAATATTCCATGAATCCTCGGGACTGAAATGTTTTATTGTGCAGAAGGGGAAAGCGTGTAAAAAAAAAAAAAAAAAAAAATTGATGCTTCGAAAAAAATAAATGAAGAATTTCGAAGAAAGAAAAATTAATGGTGTACAACATTGGTTTATTCTTCATAGCCCAACGTGTTTATTAAATGGTGTATCCATTCTCAGAGAATTTTCTCGTATCCTTTTTCATTATTGTTAGCCAAAATCTAAGCCTCATTACAACATAATAAAGACCTAATTGATCTTAAGTAAAAGCCTGGTTCATAGATGTGGAGATTAAATAGACAAGAACTATGGCGTATGATTCAACATTCTCAAAGTAATTGATATTCTTGTCTATGTGATCATATTTATTTCATTATTTTAAAAGTCCGTTTTTCATGATTATTATATGTGAGATATTTGAGTTTCCATAATTTATTTTCTTTCTCACATATAAACTGAGTGATAACTAACCAATCTCTGAGTGATTCATTTCTGAGTGACAAGAGAGATTTGTAGTCGAAACATATTATCCAAAGGTTATCTAGTTGTAGATTTACTGAGAAAAAAGAAAGTTATGTTGATAAGGCTATGCACACACACACTTCGAGTTGAGAATAATTGATGAAATTTATTTAACCTTTGGATACTATTAAATCGTTGTTAGATTCGTTGATATATTATTCTGACAATGTTAATCGTTTTCTGAAATTTTTGGCAATTAGATTATTACTCTGAGGATAATAGATCGAGTAACCAAGTTACCATGTTTTGGAAATTTATTGAGTCATAATGTTTGTGGGTAACATTTCTGGAAACCCTCACGAGACTATAACTCGTTCACTAGAGGTAATCTAGCGGTTTAAAGCCTTGTTGCACTTTTAAGGTAAGTGCAACCGATGATTCCTGTGAAAGTGAGTTAGAATTTTATTTTTATTGTTTTGCTCGAGGACTAGCAAAATATAGGTTTGGGGGTATTTGATATTCACGTAATTATTACATAATATATCCCTTAATTTATATATGTTAGTGTTTCAATTAGTATATTTTATTCTAATTATTTCATTTTCATGTTTTTGTAGGAATTTGAGCGTGAACGATAAAATCGCATAAAGGCGACAATTTGAGGAAATGATATATTAATTGGTCGATTCTAGCGGTGGTACAAAGTAGAAGGTCACACACTTAAACCTAACCCAAACAAACCTAGGTCCACCTAATTTAACCTAAGCCCAAGCCCAAAAAGCTAACCTAAAATCCCAAGCCCAAGAAAATAGGAGAACCCTATTTAGGTTCTCCCCTTTTTGGAGAAAACCTCTCGGCTGGTACGTTCTTTTCTTCCTCCTCTCTTTTTCCAACCACCACTCCTCCCCTCTCCTCCTTGGAAGAGACATAGAGACCTTCGTCTCTCGCCACTAACCAACCGCCATCTCACTCCATGTCGCTGTCGCAACTACCGTCACCTCGCCAACACCACCATCAGCCGCCACCTCCTCCACTTTCCTGACCTCTCTCTGGCAGCGTACCACACCTCGCCATCCACAACATCACCGTCCAAGCCACCATCACCTAGCGACAGAGCAAACCATGCACACCACCACCTCGCGAAGAGCTCCACCGCCATGTCTCCCTTCTCCATTCTCTCCCTCTTCCTCCTTCGGTCTCTCTCTCACTGTTCATCCATCTCCCGGTCCTCTCTCTTTCTTGCAAGGACCGGAGCTCATCGGAAGAACATAGCTCGCAAGCAGCTGCAGAAACAGGGAGCGCCTCCCTGTTTCACCGCCCCTGCTTCTCTCCCGTTCGTCCTTTCTTTCCTCTCTCGTTTATCCCTCATTTTGTCTCCCTCTCTTTTGCAGGTTTTGGAGCTTCAACGGAGGAAGAATACGCTCGCGAGGAGCACGGAGGAAGAAGAAGTGGCGGCGCGTCTCGCTGGAGAAGACAAAGCGCAAGTTCTGGCGGGAACCAACTGATTTTCATATCAGTTTGTTATTTACACCCTGCGATTCTACTCTGTACCACCACAGTGCATTTGCAACCTTTTTTTTGGGATTCACGGTTGTGCTGAGATGGATTCCACCTACACCAGTGCTGTGACCACCACCACCATGATCTTCTAGACATCGCGCCGAGGCGAAGATGAAACCACAACGTTTTCTAGAGTTTGTCATATCTAAATCTATTGTTTTCTATATGTTTGAATGTTAAACACAGTTGATTTCTTAATTTCAATAATTTTCTTTCACTGATTATATCCGGAATAATTATCTAGACTAATCGGTAGTTAGAAGTTCCCTTTATTGATATTCAAAGCCTGCTTTAATCAATTAATCTGAATCTGTGATTGTGTGTGCCGTAAGAAGACATGCAATGCTAGGGGTTTAGAATTAGTTAAAATAAACCTATGATTGTGTATGTCGTAGAAAGACATGTAATGCTAGGGGTTTATGCCTTTGCTGAAATCAATTGCAAACTTAGATTAATCTTTAGATTAGTCGTGTTATATCTTGAAAACAATAATTTGGATTAAACAAATCTCAAAGAACCTGTGGTGGATTCGATGTCTCGGTTCACTCTCTATCATCTTATCAGTTTAATTTTAGATGTCAATCTCATTTTCTTAATTTAGTAATTTACATCTGTTGTAACCCCCAACTCTAAATTAGTTCAAATAAGTCTTAGAATTCGACTGTCTCGTCAATCCTCGTGGGATCGACCCGTATTTTCCACTATCTACCAGTTAGACAGTCGTGCACTTGCGGTATTACAAATAGGGTTTATTAACTTAATAATATAGGTTAATAAAATCTCCATCAGGGATCACTATCCTTCTACTTCTGTTGATGTCAGTAAAGAAGCCAGATTCCTAGTTTCCTCTCATGTTAATCATGTTTCTCCTGCTCCCGCTGTTACCGATAGCCCTACCCTTGCCACAGATGCTTCTCGATGGGAGGTAAGAGTGATTTTTCTGTCGTTACTCCTATTTCTTCTTTTCTTCCTGCTTTCGGGGGTGGTTATTCAGTGCTTTCGGACCCTCGTGTTATTCATCCACGGGTTGGATGGACTAAGCCTGACCCAAAGAATATCCGTATAAATTCGAATGACAAGTTATGTTGGTTCACTCAGCTCGACGTGCAGGATGGTAAATGAGTGGCACAGGCGGTTGGTGGAAAGGCCTTCAATGCCTGCACTTGACCCATTTGATCACATCCCCTACGGTCTTGAGCAGATAATGGACGGGGTGAATCATCTCGCCTATGCAAGGATGATGGGCTCGGTCTATCGATCTAGTCATGATCAAGTGTTTTTGTTGGAGAGGAGATTGGCGACATTATTGCTGGTGTTTTCTCATGTTCGTTCTCAATTGGATTTGTTGAAAATGCAATGCACGGACTTGGAGAAAGCTGTAAGGGCCGCTTGAAAGTTATTGGAGTCAAAAGATATGCAGGATAAGTCAGCTGCTGAGCTTGACTATTTGAAAGCCAAGTTTTATGGGGTTTGCACCCCTTTACGTGATGTGGAAAAAGAGTTATCCGCCGAGAAAACAACTTTTGATGAATCTTCTCGTGCTGAAGTAAAAAAAAAATCGTTATGTGTGATACCGCTGAGAGGTGGGTGGAACAGATAACTGTTGCACTTAATGATGTCAAGGTAAACACTTTCAGTATGCTCTCTACCACTGAAGGGTAGTTTGTCACGGCCAAAAATGAACTCCCTGCTGCTAAAAATAGGCTCCGTATAGTCGAAGTCGATAATTGGAAGCAAGTTGTTGATGGGCGGGTTGAGCTTCTTGATTATATCAAGGGGTTTGGTGAAGATTTGTCCAAGTACCCTCACTTGGTTGGTGAAGCTTTCAAAGATGATGATATTGAAGAGTTTGCTTCAACAGCTGAGGAATCTTTGTTTCCATCATTGAGCGCCCCATAACCATTATTATTCCTCTATCCCGAAAAGCGTTATTCTCATGCTCCAACGAGTGATGATCCTGCTATTATTTCTGTTCTTTTTCCCACTTCTTTATCTCTTTCTCCGGATGTAACAGAGTAGTATTATCAATAAAAATTGACTTTTGTTGTTCTTTTTCTCCTTGATTTTGAGTTGAATTCTTTCATAGCTGCTTTCGTGCTTAGGCTCATCGTTCGTCTAATGGTGGGTCATTGTTGTCCTTTTTGATTTGCTATCCCCTTTCTCTGACTATGTGCTTGTCAACTCGAAGTCCTTTTGTGAAGTCAACTTATTTGTTGAGCATTTACTTTTTTAATTTGACATCTTGGTCGACTCAAAGTTTATGTGTTTAGTTGATTCGGGTGTCCAACTTTTACTTCGTTAACTCGACATCTCGATCGACTCGAAGTTTACTGTGTTTAGTTGACTCGGGTGTCCAATTTTTACTTCGTTAACTCGACATCTCGGTGTTTAGTTGATTTGGGTGTCCAACTTTTACTAAGTTAACTCGACATCTCGATCGACTCAAAGTTTATTGTGTTTAGTTGATTCGGGTGTCCAACTTTTTCTTTGTTAACTCGACATCTCGGTCGACTCAGAGTTTATTGTGTTTAGTTGACTCGGGTGTCCAACTTTTACTTCATTAACGCGACATCTCGGCCGATTCAAAGTTTTAGTGTTTAGTTGACTCGGGTGTCCAACTTTTACTTTGTGGTTGATCAAACCATAAGTTTATGTATATTCAACTTTTGTTGTCGGTTTCTTTGTATGTCTATTCTATTGTCCATGCAAAAAATAGGGGGTTCTGAGTTCGTAATCTCATTGATATTCCTTTTTGGATGTTTTTAACAGCCTAAACTGTTAAAGCATTTATACTGGCTTGGCATTCGTTTTGCTTTGCCTTCTTTCGCTTCGTTTCCTCGTCTTTCTTTGTTATTGATCCTGAAATGAGAGTTTGATGTTTTTGTCATTTTGTCGTCTTTTGCTTCATTCTCGTGTGTCATATACGATGTCAGGACTGGCAGATTCGAAGTGCTTTACTATTTGATGGCTGAGTAATGCTAGCTTGTTTGATCATGCCGTCACAAAACTATCCGATCATGTTTTTGTCAACACCAAACTGTCCAATCATGATGATGTTGGGTCCATGTTTAGTGTCAACTATCTTGGATTGGTGGAGTCTGTTGCTATTAATTTTACCGTTAGCGATTCAGATCAAGCTTGCGTTTGTCAGTTGGTTGATGCAAACTTTTCCATGTTTTGTGCATTCGTGAAATGACTTGTCTGGTTTCGTCCGTATCCTCGTTCCGATATAAATCGTTTTGAGTGTGAAGTTTTCATGTCTGCTCTGTGTTCTCTGCTTCTTCTTGCTATGAAATGTGAGGTGTATATTAGTTCTTTGGACTGTTCCTTTGATCCTGCAGCATTATCTGTTTTCTCCTTCCATGTGAGCTGTTTATTTGGCATTCCGATGAACTCATTGAGTTGTCCTTTTTTAACCCAGTGCTCGATTTCGTCTTTTAAATTGTAGCAGTCTTAA
The DNA here is from genome assembly GCA_963556465.1 of Berberis vulgaris. Classification (NCBI taxonomy): domain Eukaryota; kingdom Viridiplantae; phylum Streptophyta; class Magnoliopsida; order Ranunculales; family Berberidaceae; genus Berberis; species Berberis vulgaris. The sequence goes on along the minus strand of OY747124.1, from coordinate 72,174,501 downwards.
ATATCGTGCCCATGATCCTTATGGAAGGAACAATATTTGTTTTTGTCTCTCCCTTCTGGGTCTCCTATTTTCCAAAGCAGCCAGTTGACGTTATCCCATTTTGCTATGTGCTTCAGTATATTTGCTCGACTTGTTTTTAGGGTTGTATACGGCTTGTATGTGGTCTTCATCACGCTCGTTATTCGCTCGTGTTGAGGCCACGTTAGTTGCTACCTTCCCGTTGTTTGTCGTCTTGTCTTCTTTCCTCATTTATTTCCCGCTTTCTTGAAAGATTTTCTCTTTCTTGGTCATTATTCCTCCTAACCACCTTCATCTCTTCAAGGGACATATGTTTTTGCGTTATGTTTAGCCAGATTGCCACGCCCTTTGGAGGTTCCAGGTTAATAGTATCAAAGAAGGGGCCTCTCTGCAATCTGGCCACAAAGGTTGCAACTGCTATGTCGTCGCTACATCCATCAATCATTGCCAATTCATTGGTGAAGCGGGTGACATATTCTCGTATTGTTTTTTTGAGCTTCTGCCTATGCAGGAGGTAATGTGGCCCTTTCCTCATTTGTTGGCTTCCGATGAATCAGGTGATGTAAACGGTGGCCAAAGCTTGAATGGAATCTATTGACCTCAGTGGCAGGCTATTGAATCTGTTCATTGCTATGGACGTGAGGCTAATTGGGAATGTCCAGCATAAGATCGACTTTGTGGTCTCCTTCAGGGCCATCATGTGGTGGAAGTGTCTCAGGTGATCAATTGGGTCGGAAGTGCCATCATATACTTCAAATTTTGGCGGAGTGAACATTTTCGGCATTGCTGTTTTCATGAGGGCGTTGGAGAACGACGACTTTGCCAGCTTATATAGTATGTTGGGATCCGTGACCCCTTATTTTGAATGAGATTTCAGTAAGCGTCCCTTGACACAGTGGACTCTTTCCTCGAGGGAGTTCATTGCTTTCAAAGTTTCCTTGTTGGGATTCTGCTGGGACTTCGTTACTCCCTTGAGTTCGATTGGCGGAGTTTTGTTGTGGTGGTGCCTGAACGGGATTGGCTGCTGAATGCGCTTCTGGGTGATCTTTTCCAGCATTTTTGTTATGTGACCCATCTGGGTATTGAGCAAGTCCACTCGAGGGTTCGTAGCAGCGTCGCCGAATGCTTGGGTTGTTTGTACTACTGCGTGTTGTAGAACCGCATTCATTCTCGGACACTATTGGTTCAGTGATTGGGGTTGTTTCTTTTCCTTTGGATATCTGTGATGCATTGGTGGGAGAGTTGTCGTAATCGTTACTGGATTCAGGATCTGCAAAATGTTTTATTTTCTCTGATGGCTTGTTGATCTTTTGTCAAGTTGTGGTGAGCTTTGTCACTGTGTGTTCTGTTTTTAGAAAGGAAACTCATCGTTTCCCATAGACGGCGCCAAACTGATGCGCCCAAAAATTGTCCTCCTGTGAGTTCGGCTTGCAAAACAATTGTGATACTGCCAATGACCACCTTTTTGGTGGCCGAAGGCACTCCAATGCTTAAGTCAGTAACTCTGTTGGAAGAAGAAAGTAAATCTAGACAAAATTTAGTTAAAGTTGCATACCTATGTCGAATGTTCTCTTTACCTTTTATAATGGTTGTGGTTAACTCTCTGCGTGACTTAAGCATGTGAGGCGCAACAGAAGGTGATATTTGTTGTAACAGTCTCCTCCTTAATGGAGATGCATTCAAGGAGGCGTAACTCCCTCCACGACTCTTTTTTGGTGCAACGTTCCTCTTTTTTATGAGAGAACTCATGTCAGGCCTGGACTCGGGCTCTGATTCGTTTGGGCCTGGATTCGGGCCTTGTTTATGTCCCCTTAGTGGCGGGCCTCATCTGGTACTATATAGTTGGCTTTATTGTTCTTAGTCTTTATGAGTTGGCGCAATAGATTGGGCGTTGTATCCTTGTGATGGGTCTTTATGCCATGTGTACGGCCGTGATGATCGGTCTATTTTGATGTATCATAGTGTCTATCAGGAGAAATGGTGGTGTTATTTAGCAAGGGCCTAATATATATAGACCTTCTGCAATTACTGAAAGAAGACAATTGACTCTCAAACTTGGGAGTATCCTTGTTTGGTAGAGTTTGTCCTACTATTATTGACACCAATAAATGATTTTAAGCTAGCAAATGAGCACTTTATCATATGGAATGATCCCATGCATATGTAATGATCACATTATAAACAATTGAACATAGCAAAACTAAATTCAAACATAAATGTACATGGATTAATTTTTGGCGAAGATTTGAATAGCACGAACAAGTGTTTAGTGCACACATTTGAAATCTATCCATTAATTACGAATTGATTTACAAAAAAATATCAAACTGAAAGAAAAAAAAAAAAAAAAAAAAAAAAAGGATAAAATATTTAAATTTCATGAATTATTAAAAAATATCACTCTTTACCATGGACAAAGTTTGTAGCATAAGACCAGGCAAGGACTGTGATTTCGTTATTCGAGGTAGTTTCGGTAAGTTGATTTTAAGAAATATTTCGTTGTGTATAGAAAAAATGTAAAAATTTTGGCTGTAATTTTGAAGTTATCAATATAACTTAAGCATTTTAAACTCTTACATACTACATATAGAGTCCCACAAGACTCATAATATCATACAAACAATATATTGCATAAGAATCACGTCTATAACAAAATTTTCATACTAAACTAAGATTATAAGGTTAAAACGGGTTGAAAATGTGAAAATTTAGATTGGCCTAATTAAAAAAATATATTTCGGATTTTGCAAGAAATTTCTATAAGTAAAAAATAAATTATTTCGTGAAATTTCAACATTTTTTGAGAAATCACATTCCGTGGAACCAGGCATTGTTGTTGACAGGGTCAGCAAGGTTATCTGCCAAGTTCTCCAGTGGTCCCTTACCAGTCACAATTAGGGATGGACATCCCATCCCCGATCCCGGTCCTATCCGGTCTCATCTCATCCCATCCTGATTTTTCGGGTTCTTTTGGGATTGATCAATCTAATATTGATCCCGTCCCGTCCTGATCTAGAGTGGGATGAGATTGGGATGGATATTTTCAATCTCGTCCGTCCCGTCCCGTCTCGAACTAGTTTATTTTAATATTTCTTTCCATGATGTATGTCAAAAACTCCAATCCTTCATTAATTTATCATAATATTTCTATGTGTTTTGTTGATTAAAGATTGTAATTGAGTGGATGTTCATTTGGGGTTGGTTATTTGTTTGAAAACCTTCAAGTTCTTGAGATACAAGTTAATAATGTTAGGGTTTGATTTAATATAATATTTGGGGGGTAATGAGCTTAATTGGACTTTGGGTGTTGTCATAGGCATTAATTATGATTGGGTTTTTAATAATTGTTTTCTCTTTCATTGATTTGCTGGGTAGGTAGTATTTTAGCTTGATTTTATGACTGGAGGTTTAATGGTGATTATGTTTTTTGGATTTTTTTTAAGTGGAGTTTGGGGTTTTTAATAGTTTGTTCTCTCTCAGTGATTTGTGGGTAGGTGGTATTTTAGCTTGATTTTATGAATCGAGGTTTAATGGTAATTAATGTTTTGGATTTTTAGTTGGAGTTTGGATTTGAATTTATTGAAATTATTACAATGTATGAATCAGTTTAGTTGTGGTGATGTTTCTTGAAGTACTAGAATTAGTTTAGTACACGTTCATCCCATCCCGTACCGTACCGTCCCGAACTTGTTTGGGGTGAGACGAGGTCGGGATGAGTCTATCATGTCCCGGTTATGTTTGAGTTTTTAATAATTGTTTTCTCTCTCAATGATTTGCTGGGTAGGTAGTATTTTAACTTGATTTTATGACTGGAGGTTTAATGGTGATTATGTTTTTTGGATTTTTTAAGTGGAGTTTGGGTTTTTTAATAGTTTGTTCTCTCTCAGTGATTTGTGGGTAGGTGGCATTTTAGCTTGATTTTATGAATCAGGGTTTAATGGTGATTATTTTTTTGAATTTTTCGGTGGAGTTTGGGTTTGAATTTATTGAAATCAACACAATGTATAAATCAGTTTAGTTGTGGTGATGCTTTCTTGAAGTGCTAGATTTAGTTTAGTACATGTTCATCCCATCCCGTGTCGTCCTGTCCTGAACTCGTTTGGGATGAGACGAGGTCGGGATGAGTTTATCATGTCCCGGTCCGAAGGAACCGGATGGGATCGGGATTAGGTCCATCTTGTGCACACTCCTAGTCACAATTGCTTGACCAAAGAATCTAAACATAGATACCATAGCTAGCCTTCCATTCTTTAGCTATTTCACTTTCAACTCAACAGATGCCCCTGATCATCAGTTAATCTTAATGGGTCAAAGCTTCTACTAGGGTACAATGGATCGGTCACCTCACAAAGTGACCCTCCGACGACCCAGTATCCTTTTATGGCACCCATCAAGATAACTTGTGTAGCCTAGATGGCCAAGATACTCCGAGAATGGACCAATCTTGGGTTGCCTAGGTAGTCAAGACCCTCACTGAGGATTCGTTCGCCTGCCTTGAATCACACAGCCTCACCAAACTTGACGCTATTGCGAGCAAGTAGTTCATGGAAGACACAACTAGACCTGGCAATTTGGCTTGAACACGATATCCCGACTCAAAACCAACTAGATATAAACATGTTCAAGTCGTATAATTTTCGTTTAAGTGTCATTTTGGGTTGACCATCATGACCCGTTACACGAGTTGGGTCATGTTTGAGTTTGACACCTCAATTTGTGTCAACCCGTTTAAAATGTTGACTTTCGGGTCAAACAGGCCTGTTGTGTCAACCAGGTCATTTTGTGTCAGTTCGTGATGGTTCAACAAGTGATTTTCGAGTTAATTGATCCTTTTTGGTTTAGGTCGGGTCTTGTCAACCCGTTTTTTGGAAGATCAGTTTTGTGTTTTAGTTTTTTGACCCGATAATCAAACGAGTTGTGTCTTATATATGTGACCCGCCAACCCGAGGTCTAAACGCAAGTGAGGGCACAAAGTGTATCCCTTATGGAGTGAATGAATTCCAATTCATGGTTCTTGGCAAAGGTTTTTGGGTCGGCAAAGAGCCTAGCGATGTTTCAACCATAGTCACCTGTGAATTCACTAGTAAGGTAGGATAGTCCCTCACTAGGGAATGGACGCAAGTACTTAGCCCGATTAGGACTGTACCATTGGCTACCTGATGAGATTTGCTTGGCATTGGCTTATCATGGTAAACCCTCCTCCATAAAGAAGCTCTGAGGCAGACAGAGCAAGCTTCACTCTTTTTTAGCGAATGGAGGGGATAAAGACATTGTTGAAACAAACATACTAACTTTGTTAAATTGACTACATTGAATAGACTGTGTGAGAGCAAGGGAGAGGATGAAGGTGATTGTTTAATTTGTGAGTATTTCTGAAGGCATGTTAAGTCTAACCAGCCATGTTTGCTAGTATTTTTTTGGCATTTTTTGTATTTTTACACTTTTTGCCCATTCTCTTTAAAACACAATCATAAACACTATCTATAGAAGGGGTAGAAGTGTAAAAAAACCCAAAAAAGCTAGCAAACATGGCTGGCTAGAATTGTTGCCTGAATAAATATGTAAGAAGGGTCATTATTTTTGTAGGATGACAAGATCTCTATATGTCTTGCAATTGGCTCAACTGCTAAGTTGGATTTTCTAATATCTACTTGGCAGTTTCTAAACCATGACATCACTACCTATATACCTATTGTGGCTCTTATAATTTTGGATTAAGTTTTATCAAGGAAGAAGTCATCATTTGAGGCTTATGTTCCTGTAATAAGCAATTAAATATATTTCTTTATATTATTACCTTTTATATTCATTGATATTTAATATTTGTAGTTACATTCAATCCATTTAAGATTTATAATCATTATAAATATTTTTTTATTATAAATCATCTAGGTGTTTTTACTATTCATAAGGATTTGGGGATAAAATGAGGCTAGAATTGAGAGTTAAGAAAGATGTTGAGGGTTGAGATTCATTTTCTATAATGACATATTTGTGAATATGAAGTATGTGGAAGGCAAAAGAAAAGGAACATAAAATTAAAATGAATGGAATGTTCATGTGGCATTGAGATAAATTTGTCTTCTTGAAATGAAAATTGTCATAACTATCTACGTGATTGTCGATTTTTTGTAAAATTGTTATGGAATACATTTTTAAAGATATTTCCAATGCAATCAATAATCAACACAAATGCTTAAAATTTTAAAATATGCAATTAACATCATATGCATTTAAAAAACAATCTAACGCATTTCACACCGTGAGTATTTTCAATCTTTTTCAAAGGAATGAGAAGAGTATCTCAAGACATATTCAAACAAAGAACCCAAACTCTACTTCCATTGTTTGAAAGAAAAAAAAAAGATTTCATCTGATAAAAAATTTGACCCTAATATCACAACTCATTTTCTATTGTGCCAACTACACATGTAATATGTTAGGTGTTTCACTTTTCATAAGGAATTGGAGATAAAAGATGGCTAGGATTGAAAGTTGGGAAATATGTTAAGGGTTGAGATTGATTTTCTATAATGACATGTTTGTAAAAGGGCAAAGAAAATGAAAACATGGGAAAATAAATTGGTGGAATGTACATGTGATGGGGAGAGAATTGTGTGATTTTTTTCTCACAATTAAAATTTTCATAACTATTTACTTGGTTGTCCATTTTTGGTAAACTTGGTATCGTTGGAGTGCATTTTTAAATATCTTTTCAATGAAACCAATAATCAATACAAACACTAAAAATTAAAATATATATTTTATTACTAAAAACATATGATATATTTCAAATGGTTAGTATTTTTCAATAGTTTTCAAAGAAATGAGACAAGCCGATCATATCAGGAAAAAACAAGAAATGAGGCAAGCATCTTAATGCACATTTAAACAAAAACCCTAAGTTTCATGTAATGGCGAATTCAAAGTTTTGGGGGAGAACTCACTATCTGCATTTGAACTTTTTTCCCCAATTGATTCAAATTTTGATGGAGTGTAGTCCTAAAGTTTATAATATATATTTTTACCATAGAATAGCTTGCATTTCAAAACCGATTGAGGGCGAAAATGAGGATAGTGGCAGGGGTGTTTAGTACATGATATTTAGCAAAAAAAAGGGATGTGGTGAGCTAACGGCATGGAAAATACCCTTGTCTATCTTACAAATCAACTATGTGTTTTATCATAAGGATTAGGAGATAAAATAGGGCTAGGATTGAGAGTTGATGAAGATGTCGAGGGTTGAGATTCATTTTCTATAATGGTATGTTTGTAAAATGTAAAGTATGTAGAAGATGTTGAGGATTGAAAGTTGATGAACATAAAACATAAAGGCAGTGACTATTTGGCACCACAAATTCCTTTCACCTATACCACCCATCAAATTTTTATTTATTTTGTACTTGCTAATCCACACCACCACAAAAAACAAAAACAATCGTCTTTTTCCTAGGGCGAGAACATTGTTCTCCCTCACAGACGTCGCTCTCCATTCCATTGTCATTGTCGTTGTCTTCCTCTCCCACCAAGCTCGCTAGAACTTGCCATTGTTGCTGAAACTTGCCATTGTCCCATCTCGACACAGTTGACTGCTCCATTCCCTCTCTACTTAGTCGACTGTTCTTTCTCTTCTGTAGTTCCTCAAGTTTGTTTGTAAGGAGTTTGGTTGAACTTTTTATGTCGAAATGGATGGGTTTAGTGAAGTTGATGATTATAGACTTGTAGATTACAATGGTGGAGTGAGGGTGAAGAAAGATGAACAATTTGGAGAGGAAGAGGAATTCACTCCAATTGATGTAACACTCTCAACTTGAGATGAACTTGCATTTTAATTTTTTTCCTTCTTGTGATATTGTTGTTGTTGCTATTGTTTGTTGATTTTATTTATAAGTTCATTATTATTTTGTGTGTAGTCCCTTCAAATTGGTGTAATAAGCTTCAAAATACCTATAAATGATCATGTTAATGACAAAGTTGATTGTAATGATGAGATGAACAATGAGGAAATAGCATTGGAAGAGGTGCTTGACGATAGCAACTTATTTTTTTACGAAAGATGTTAGGTTAATTCGTGTATAACTATTCTTGCAAGTTTATTGCTTATTGGTTACAAGTTTATTTGTGTTCCTATCATGTTTTTGTATTGTAATTTGTAGGTATTCACATCGAGGTCGGCTTTGATAGCTTGGTGTCAAGGCATCGGTAAGGATAATAACATAGCTATTGTTATCACTAAATTGGAACATGCTCATCACAATCGTAAGGGAATTATCCATTTTGGATGTGAGAGAGGTGGGAAGCAGGTAAGGAATGAGCTAATAATAGAGCTAGAAAGTAATTAAGAGTTTTGGATTGAAATGTGGCATAAGTGAGGGTGAAAGTGGTAAATGATGATTTGATAATTCCATAATCCAAGGTACGCATAGACAGACGAAATTGGCTTATTGACCCTGATATGTTAGTACTTGCAGCCAACCATTATTGGTGTGTGTTTGTAAGTTATGAGAACTAAAGCATTACGTGTTTTTCATATGTTCAGCCTCTGTCACAGTTGAACGACATTAAGGTGTGTTTCATATCACACCTCGCTCAGATTTCTCACTTTGTTTTGTTCCACATGCTACCAAAACCTCCTATTGCCTCATACAGTACCTAGTTGGCCCTTTCGTCTATTCCCAGAAGCGATTTCTTGGAAGAGTTCATTCAATGCCCAACTCCACATTGGTGACAATGCCAAGAATGCTAAGAAGACCAACAACTCGGAGGAAGTCATTGCCATATTGGATTGATGCATGAATGCACTTTTGATATGCATATTGTAATTGCCATATAAACCAATACATTGACATGAAAATCATATTTTGTTTTGGTGACATGGGCTGATCTTTTTGTTAGAAAAGTCATCACTTTTGTATCTACGGATGACTTGTAATTAAAAGTCAATATAAATATACATTTCATTATTTTACATGGAATTATTTGAATTGAATACCCATCTTGCTTATGATGTATTCACATTGTTCCATGTAACAAGGAGTGTTCCTCATTTGATTGTCAACGTATTCTAACATCAATCCAACCAGCATTAAAGGGAAAAAAATATTTAAAGATGAAAATTGAAACAGGGCACGATCACACAAACCCATGCAACACTAATAAAAGTATAGAAATATACCCCAATGCAGAGGACACTGTGACTTCAAGTTACCTCATTGCAGTACAAACTGCGAATGGATATGTAAAATTCGCATTAACCTCTGCGTTAGAGCGAAAAATGGTACTCTGACCAAACTTTGAAATTTTTTGTGTTTGCAATTTTATAAAAATTTGGTAATTTCTATGGTTTTGCAACAATGTTTAGAGGTAGAATCCACCTTCCAAACATATTTTTGAAATTCCTATATTAAATAAACATGCGAACAGGTGTTTTGAAATAGCATGCATGATCCACTGTGATGAATAGTTTTTTGTTCGCAAAGTCCTATACAATAGAGTAAAAAATTGACTTTGTCCAAATTTTGGAATTGTTGGTCTTTGAATTTTTTTTTTTTTAATATGCAAATTCTATAATTTTGCAAAAATTTTAGAGGTAGAATCCACATTCCAAACAATAATTTGACCTTCCCAATTTAGATATTCCTGCGAGTAGGAGTTGTGTACTCGTGTATGGACAACTCCCACTCGCAAAATCCTTTGCGATTGCTTCAAAAATTGTACTCTAGAAAAAATTTGTATTTTTTGTGTTTGCAATTTTTTTTTAAATTTGTAATTTCTATGGTTTTGCAATAATGTTTTAGTTTCGTTTTCTCCAGATTGACTTTGCCTCTATTTATTCAGATATTTTAAACAACATTTTAATGCTAGGTAACTTGTTGTCAATTTTCATGTACAGAAACAACATTTCATTTCATTGGAGCAAAATAAAAATAGTACATATGCGTAACGTTAATAAACTAGGAGAATGATAAGGACACACAACAACATCATTAACTAATTGGAATCATAACACTTGAAGTCATCATAGTCCTTATCATAGAGGTCAGCATCATCTTCCTCGTCATACATGTCAAAGTCCGGACGCGTGTCATCAAGATGTTTTTTACGATTGCCACAATCTTCCTCTTCTGAGTCTTTCTTTTCCGAGTCGACTGTAGAACCATGATAAATCTCTCTACTACAAGGTAGGAGCAAGAGAGTCAACCCAAGTAGTTCTTGCCTTAGCCCATGCATCAGGCACTGAAGGTGGAGTCAACCCTTGCATCAGCCCAATCTCATGGGCAAACCTGAGAATTCCAAGTTGTTCCTTGGATAGGCCTTTAAGCTTATCGTACTTTTCATCTTTAACCCTACCAGCAAGAAGAGGAGGAACATCATTCCTAGGAGGAAGAAAAGGAAGAACATCGTTCTCAAGATGAGGAGAAGGAACGTCCTCCTCACTTGCAAAACTAAGAGGATGAGAATTGGACATTAAGTTTTTTCTTTGAGAGAGTTAGAGAAAATGAAGTTTCATCTCCTCAATTTATAGTGGAATATTAAGAACACCCCCTCCATATACTACTTACAACAACACCATCCGCAACCCCTCACCGATTAGACTTGATGGTTGATGGTTCACTTATCAACCATTATAAACCCTTTGCCGATTAGACATGATGGTACGTTGCAAATTAGATGGTAATGCATCGGGAAGATACAAGTCAAACCGGATTTAAAAAACCAACCGCGATGTCAAAATCAACCGTCGACACACTCACACAGATTCATCCGACTATGGATCTACCAATTGCAGCGAACAGTGCGAATGAGAGTTTACCAATCACATAAACCTTTGCGAGTGACTACCTCCCAATCACAGAGACCTCTGCATTGGCTTAAAAAACTGGACTCTGTCCCAAATGTGAAATTTTTTTATGTTTGCAAATTTTTTTAAAATTTTGAAATTTCTATGGCTTTGCAACAATGTTTATAGGTAAAATCCACCTTCCAAACAATATCTTGAGATTTTCAATTTATTGAATCCTACGAAAATGAGATTTGAAGTTGCAGAGACCTCTGCAATTTCCTATATTATAATCGCATTTGGGTCAAAATTTTGGACTCTATTCAAAAGTGGGAATTTGTGGTGTTTGAACTTTTTTTAAATGTTGAAATTTCCATGGTTTTGATATAATGTATATAGGAAGAATCCACCATCCAAATATATTTTTGACATTCTCATTCTCAAGAGTTATGCGAGTAGGAGGTCTGCATTCGCATGAACCTTTGCGAGTAGAAAATTCGCCTTTGCAGTATCCTTTGTGAAAAAGTGCAAAAACTGGACTGTTTATGGTTTTTCAAAAAAATTTGGTTATAAATTGAAAGTAATTTGCTCAAGGTTCAATGAATTTAACTTTAAATATTGAAGGTTCAGATGTGCCTACATTTACAGAGTCTTAGCAATCACAAATCCCTAATTTCTAAATCTCTTTGTTATACAAGCTTTGTGTAGATGAAACAACATAAAAATGTCATAATAAAACTCGATTTCATTCAACAGAAGATTCATTAGTTTACATTACAGTCGAAGATTCAATAGTTTACATTTGACACTATATCAGAAGGTTCTTTGGTCATGCCTCTTGTTGGTTTTTTGGTCATGACTTTTCTTTGTTCTAAGCTCGCTTGATCCACCACCAATTTCACCACTATCAGGATCACCATCTACATCGTCCAAGGTCACATGCACAAACATTTCTTGTAGCAAGTCACATACTTTCTTTTGCCTCGAGAGTAACAAAACCTTGTCAACATTCCCGCCTTCATCAATAGAGGCGCCGAGCAACTTAAGAGCCTCATCAACCGCCTTGTTCTGCAAGGAAAGATTTGATGTTAGTAAAAACGATGAAAAAATATCAAAAGAGTTTGCAAAAAAATTCAAGTAAAGTTAAATTACCCTATTATTCAATGGAAACATTTGTCTTCTTAGGGGATGAGTTCTCATATTCCTTGGTGGTTGGACAAAAGGATGGCTAATGACATGAAATCACTCCAAATAGTCGCCAATGCAATCCCATTGAAACTTCAATGGTTCACCTTGGTTGTCACTTGAAATGAAACGATTCTGCCAAGTGTCAATAAACGACGACAATATCTCGTGCTTGAGCGAGTAGTTCTTATCAGATCAACCTCTATTCTTCACTTTGGCTCAAATATGTGGGTTTGAAATGTCTTGTACATTTCTCATCTGTCTCATCACTCTATAGGGGTGATAGGGTTCTTTGATGTACAGGCATAACAAACAGCCATAGAACCATTTGATTCTATGAAGGGGAGTATTTTGCTTGGATTCCACTTAAGGGTCCCGAATTACCTAAACATGGAACTTAATAAAATTGTCCAACGAAAAATCATAACAATTAATGAGAAAGAAAAAATGAGATCAATATTTTACTTAATGACGCAATTTTACCTCTTCAGAAAATAGGCCGTCACGATGCTCCCTAAGAGTGATGATATCTTCATTCACAACCTCTACATGTTGGGGGCATTCCCACTTTGCCATGGTGGGGAGAGTACATTTGATGAAATACTCGCGTTACCTCAACGCATGAAATGATCGTATATTCAACCCTATAAAAGAAAGAAAAAAATAAATATTTATTCAAAAATCTTAAACAATTAAAGGGAATTAACTTAATAAGCAAGTGTAAATATACTTCCAAAAGCGGCAAATATCCAAATATTTGCTTCGTACCAACTTTGCTAGCACAACTCAATTGGTGTTTATATGAAGCAAAATTTTCAATATCATCTACCTTCCTCACTAACTTCAAATATTCAGTCCAAACCTTGATACTAGTCTTATTGGCAAAGATAGTCATACCCAGGAGAAATAACAAGTAACCCCTACCAACTTGTTATTTCCTTTGAAGATAATCAGTTGCCCTCGCTTTTCCACAACAATTGTCCTTAATAAAATTCATCTCAACAAAACTAAGATTCTCGTGGACATGTTTATCTGCATCAGTCTTTTAAATGCCCAAACCATTAACCAACAATTTGACACATTCCTCAGCCTTCATTTGATTTTTTTTTCATAGTAAGTGGCTTACCAACAATCAACAGCTGAGTTATACGATAGACGTCATCGAAGGTGGTGGTCATCTTTCCAAAAAGGAGGTGAAAAATGTTGGTCTCAGGTTGCCAACGCTCTACGAAAACACAAATCGTCACGTTATCGACATGATCCTTATAATAGTCGATCAAGGGACAAAGACTGTTATTATACACCATTGTCCTTACTTCTTTCAGGATTTTTCTCAAGTGCCAAACTAACAAAATTTATGATGATACATAAAAAATGGTCACACTCCTGAGTTGAACATGTGTTATGATGATCTCGAGGAACTACGGGCTCAAGCATCGGCCCAACATGGATCCAGCCCAAGCGGATCTAAGCCCGCTCAACTTCAGTCCGCCAAGCAGACCCGGACTCTCACAACATGCTAGGCCCACACATCGCACAACCATCCTCAATACCCATAAGCCCTATTTAGGCAAGTATCTCGAGGATCAGCTTCGGACGGGTAACTACAACTGCTCTCTGCTTCCAACTAGGAAGCAAATACCAGAGTATCTTCAACACAAGGAAACTCCCTTCCACGGATTGCTATTGGATTGGGAACTATCTCCCACGTATCTAGGAGTGCAGACCTAACAAGGAACTTCCCTCCTACAGCACGACTCCTAATTAGGGAGGAATCTCCACTAATATCTCTTTCCTAAACTACACCTATGATGGCCTGATAGAACCAAGACTCCTTGCACTATAAATAAGACTTGAGGTTGGTAAGCTAAGATACGCTACAAATTCCCTATTACAGCATTACACCTTCCTCAGATTCCTGTCTGAATTTAGCATCGGAGTGCTATCGGCCACCCCACGGTGGTCTGTGGCTCACGCGCGTTACTTGTGCACGTCAGCAGGAATAGGGTCGAAGGAGGGAGCGAAAATCGACTGCATCAGTTTGGCGTTGTCTGTGGGGACGACATAGTTCTTAACTTTACATTAAGCGTTGTCTCCTACCAAATTCCAGGGAGATGATGACCACCAGGTCACGCAAGAATGAACCAGGATACACGTCCAATGGTCAGGCTGTCCCTATACCAGTTTTTGCCTTGCACGAGCTTCCTACTCACGCCCCTGTACCAACGCCAGTAAAGACGTGCCCCATAATCAAGGTGTCGACGTCTCAAATATAGCAGGTCGTCAAGGCGGTGGAGACCCTCACACGACGGAATCCACACGCTGCTGATGGAAACCAAGAACAACACGAACCTCCAATTCCAGTGGATAATAGGGAGCAAGCGCAGGAGAGCTAGGCCCCTGCTAGTTCCCATTGGACTAAGGGAGGCTGCGTGGCTAATGCCGATCTAGCCGCTAGGACAGAGAGGTTCGGTCCCGAGAACCCTCTCCGCAGAGGAGCGCACGACCTAAACGTACTATATCGCCTTTCCGTCCCACCCTTTGTGGACCAAATCATGAGTGAAGTACTTTCGAGAAAGTTCACTCCCCCGAAGCTCAATTCCTATGACGGGACCACCGATCCTTTTGATCATCTACGCCACTACCAGCACGTAATGGCGCTCAAGGAAGGATCTGAATCCGTCATGTGCAGAACCTTTCCCACCAGTCTCAAAGGCCATGCATTGACGTGGTTCCACAGCCTTCCATTGAAGTCAATCGACTCCTTCAAAATATTGGCAAAAGAATTCTTGACACATTTTGTCGAGAACCAGCGTTTCAGGAAAGGCCTGCACTACATACTCTCTCTAAGGCAGAGGTCTGGTGAGACGCTCCGAGAGTATGTCACACGCTTCAACAATGAGCTGACCCTCATCGACGGGTGTAGCGACGATACAGCTGTGGCAGCATTCACTGCGGGCCTCAAAGAGGAAAAACTCTTCAAGGACCTCACCTTGGACCCCCCTCTGGACATGGCAGAGCTCCTGAAGAGCGTCTAGAGACACATCACCCTGGAGGAGTCAAGGACCGCCAAGAGGGAGACCGAAGGCAACATGAAACCCTTGGCTTCTAGGGACAAGAATGAGGGAAAGAGACACGAGAATGAGGAGCGGAGCAAGAAGAGGCACACTTACAACATACTAGATCCTGGTCATCCCAGGCCAGAGAAATCATCCAACTACGTTGGATCCAGAGCCATGACACTCCTAAATGATAGTATGTCGGATGTACTCAACTCCATGAAAAATCGGGAGGAATTAAAGTGGCCCCCGAAGACACGCGGAGACCCTGCCAAAAAGGATAACGGCAAGTATTGTGCGTACCATAAGGAGAGTGGCCACAACACTAACGACTGCAAAAGTCTAAGGTATGAAGTAGAGCACTGGATTCGCAAGGGAAATTTGAAAGACTTCTTGAAGTCTGAGAAGCAGTCAGAACAGACCAGAGACAGGGATAGGGGAGTCAGTCAAAGAGATAGAGGATGAAACTTCTTGGAGAATATATGTCCTCATGGAGTCGGACTGAATGAAGACTAGTCGCACAGGGCCCGCAAGCGGACTCTGCTCGATATGCGAACACGGCCCGCGAATGAAGACAAACGCGTTTGCTATTCAAAAATTCAGAACCCCATTCCCACTTTGACTTTCACGGACAATGACCTCGATGGAGTTCGAGCGCCGCACAACGACGCCTTGGTCATCTCCGTTTCCATCAAAGTGGAAAGTGAAGAGAGCTCTCGTTGACACTGGAAGCTTGCTCAACGTTCTGTTCTACCATGTTTTCCGCAGCATGGACCTCAAGGAGGTAAACCTAGTGCCATCAGAGCACCCGCTGATCGGATTCAGTAGGGAGAAATGTTTTTCCATTGAAAAGATAAGGTTAGCCACGGTAGTTGAATAATCGTGGCTGAAGAAGGTTTTGTTTCTGGACTTCATGGTGGTAAATGCACCATCATCCTACAACCTCATCCTGGCAAGACCATGGCTACACCAAACGGAATCAGTGGTCTCCACCCTTCACCAGTGTGTTAAGTATACTATTAACAATGTAGAAGGAACAATACATGGAGACCAACACGAGGTTGCCACTACGCTGCACTGAAACAAATGGAGTGCTCCCAGATTCGTCTACATCATGCGGAGCAACCTGACCCAGTACAAGGCCAAAAGACGGAAGAAACAACATTTTTTAGCAGTACAGGAACAATCAGCTCTCCCGCTCAGCGAGTTGTAAAGGCAATGGAAAATGGGAACACTTCCCCCCGACATGTCGTCGGCGCGGAGATCCGCCCCTCTACAAGGTTTACTCTTCAGTGACCTATGTAACGCCTCGACAGTCCGCTAAATGATCCGCAAAAGCTATCCGAATTTGCTTCGAGTCCAAGATCAGTTTATCTCCATCAACAGTTAGTTTGCTTTAAGTTGTTTGTTTCCCTTTCCGTAGTCAATATTGAGTTTAGAGTTCTTAAGAGACTTATGTGATTCACAGTCATTTAAGAAATAAAACAATAATTTCATAAACAAACTCTATTGATTATTGGAAAGATGTAACAACAAGCACCTTGAGGCGGATACAAAAGGCTACATATTACGAACGCCCTGAGGCAGATACAAAAGCCTACATACTACGAACGCCCTGAGGCAATACAAAAGACTGCAGGCATCTGATCAGCATGGAGTGGGGACTTGCTCAAACTATCTAGTCCCATAAGCGACACAAACAGTCCAGGGCGAGCTACCTACAAGCGAAAGGACGCTCCATGGAACGCCGCCTTCAAATATGGTCTGCGGGGGTACAAAATCGACAACCAGGAGTACCTGCAAAAACTCAGACCCAATTCACACACTTCGCGAACTTGGGACAAGTATCAGGTAAACTCGAAATGCACACACCTTCCCAAGCAAGAGGGAATGGAACATTTGGGAATCAAATACCCACTCCAACAAGCCATGCCTGACTCCACCTTCAACTCGGAGGTCGAATTCCAGCGCAAGGGAGGCGACGGTGTTAATCAAGAAGTGGTGAGGCAGCCACCATGAAGTGGGACGTAGATGCTATCTCTGAGATCAAACATCCAGGAACAACGATAAGGCACTTGCACATAAAAGACAAACCCTTTTCCTTGGGAAAGTACCCGCACTACTTCTCCGTGATATGAGAAGAGATTACGAGACCTCATCGGATTAACTACGTGCCCACCCACAACAGGTGACCACGTATAACAACAACTATCATCATGCCTGGCCGATGTAAACGTCAGAACTTTCAAAAACTCCAGTGATGGGATCCAACTTCAACCTTTGGAAAATTCAAAGCATTTTCCTCAGCCTTTGGAAAACCCAAAGCATCTTCTCCGAACAAGAACATTACAGGAAATAAACTAAGCAAAATATGGTGCCTACAACTATTGGAAAACACCATTAAATAGACATAATGGTTCACCAAACAGGCACTCTGGCATTAACTGCCAAGCATTGAATGTCATATGGAAAAATGGAAGACGACAGTTCCCAAGGAAACTGCGCAAACCACGTCAATCAATTAATGGCACTGCACGCAACTCCATCAATTGAGGGGGAGTAGACGATATACTCAAACGTCACACAGCCTACACCATACACGTGTCACCACGCGATCTACATCGTACATGAAACGCACCATGCAGGAAACCCTAGCCCTTTCTCTGCTAGCCCATGGGCTCAGCCTGTTATTCGAACAACGCCCTGTCGCATGCTTGGCACGAGCACTCGAGGATCCTAGTCAACTTTGACATACAGAATTTATCACTCGCAAAGTTAAGGTAACTTCATCCACACCGTGAACCACTAGGTTCGCACGCCCCTCAGCAGGCGGAACCTCTAGTCAAACCGGGCAAACTTAGTCAACACTGATAACAATAGCTTCTGGTTCACCCCAACACCTAGTCTGCTTAGCGCAGGCATCGATGGTTTAACAAGTGGGAGTATAATCAACGTTGTCACGCTTGGTGACGACGACTTGCCAGGGATCAATGCCCCATTCACGGTCAGTGTTTGCCAAATCTAATCAGGTAAGCCTAGCTAGTGACGACTAGCAACGAAAACTTCTGATCAAAACCTGGACTTGTAGCCCCTAATGTGAGGGTGTAGATAGTCCGGAAGGTGGGAGCCTAGTCAGTCCCGAACTGATTTCGATGGTTTTCCATGGGACCACTGCTTTTCATCGTGGCTGCCAAATCACCAAACCTAGACTAGTAGCCTATGCTGCGAGGGTGTAGATAGTCTAGAAGGTGGGA
The DNA here is from genome assembly GCA_963556465.1 of Berberis vulgaris. Lineage (NCBI taxonomy): Eukaryota > Viridiplantae > Streptophyta > Magnoliopsida > Ranunculales > Berberidaceae > Berberis > Berberis vulgaris. The sequence goes on along the minus strand of OY747124.1, from coordinate 72,156,205 downwards.
ACCCAGTCAGCCACGACTTGATTTCGGCGGTTTGCCACGGGACCACTACTTTTCAGCATGGCCAACAAACCCTCCCAAATTTGTAGCTTGGTGCACTCGGGTGTAGATAATTTGGATGGTGGGAGCCTAGTTAGTCTCGAACTGATTCCAATGGCTTGCCACGGGACCACTGCTCTTCAGCGTTGTCATCAAACCCCTCTCGAATACATAGCCCCACCGGCAGGGAGGTTGTAAACGATTTGAAAGGTAGGAGCCTAGTCAGTCCCGAACCAATTCTGACGACTTGCCACAGGACCACTACTCTTTAGCCTGGTCGCCAAACCTTAACTCCCTGAATTTGTCGACCGCTTTGCTCGGTCATAAATAATTCGGAAGGTGGAAGCCTAGTTAGTCCCGAACTAATTTTGACGGCTTGCCACGGGATCAATGTTCTTCAGCCTGGTTGCCAAACCTTTACTCCTCGAATCTATCGACCGTTCTACTTAGTCATAAACGATTCGGAAGGTAGAAATCTCAAACAGCTTTCCACGCAACCTCCGCTCTGCCTCAGGACTGTGGACGCAAATATGAGCTTAGCTGAGTCAGCACCTTCACTCTCAAACTGATTGACATTCTAACATTAGAAAAAGGCCACTCGTGCTGATACAAGGATAGTACAATCGGTGCCCGGATGAAAGCTAATTAGGACGCCAACCCGAGCTTACGGTGCCTGACTCAGTACGAACGCTTTGACACATACTTTCGGCCACCACAGCTTGCCCGCGGCAAAAGCTACAGCCGACCAGTCAGACAAATAAGAAAAAGATCAAACAGCTTACCTATGGGACAGGATACAACTTGGGTGACTCAACCCCATTTAAACTTTTTGCAACATGCCCACTATTGGACATAACTACGCAGCAATGACCCCGAGTCATTCACAATACAAAGCGGTCAAACTCTCTGTCGCAAACAGACCAGACAACGTCCTATTGATTCAACCAGCCTATGCCAAAGTAAGACGACAAAGCAAAACAAAAACATGCAATAGAGACGCCAAGTATGAAACGAAGAAAATTGTTTTCATTAATGGTCAAGACAAAAAGTGTACAAGCACACAAAGTTTGCTCCTAGTCAGAAGAAGGTACAGAAACGGAAGAGCTAAGCCTAGGGGGAACAGAGGCAGAAATTGCATCTATACGCGCTTCAACCTGGACATCAGGGATCGAACTGTCCTCCTCACCTAACGACTCAGAGGTAACAGACAAGTCTACATATGACATTTTCTTGTAACGACTATGATCCCACTTCGGATGCTTCTCCTTCATCAGCACCAAGCGACCATGAACAACCCAGCGAAACTCACATTTGCCTTATTCCTAGAGAAGCTCTTCCTCTCGTACCTTTGCATCAATAAGGTCACGCTCCAGTAGCTCCAACTTGCTAGTTAGCGCATTGACCTGAGACTGCTCTGTGGCCAAACTGTTCTTCACAACACTGAGTTCGTGCCATCTCAGTTTGAGTTGATCTTCGGCCTTCCTCGTCACTCGAGCATAGAACTTCACATCAGCTTCCAACTGTTGCTTCTCAGCTACCCAATCAGCTTCCTTCGAAGCACTCTCTTCAACAAAAGACTGCAGCTCAGAATGCGCCTTAGCCGCAACTTCCTGAGCAACCTTGACCTCTAGGCGAAACTGGCTCACTCCTGATTAAGTTCGTCCCTCTCGGACATCGCCTCGGTCAGATTACGCTCAAGGTTCTCCAGGCGAGTCCTCTAAACCTCAGCGGCCATGGTTGATTGATCCAACTGCATCTCTTCGGCCTGCTTCTTAAGCCGCTCAATTTCATGGAGCGCATCAGAATACAGCGTCTGCACGTGTGAGAAGACATGCTCCAAAATATATACTCTCTCGCGAGCTGCCTCTACTTCCATCCTAGCAACGACCGTGTGGCTCATATGACACGCTCTTCCAGCGTATCCTTCTCGAGTTTTGGAGCGTGGCCCATCAGCCAGCTATGACGCCTGCTAATATGCTTCCTCGAAGCATACTCAACATCCACCTCTTGGTGCCAGACATGTGAGCTCATCTTCACCACGTCCGATGCGAACAAACTTATCCATGCATCAGGATGAAACTTTCCCTGATCAAGAACTATTCCAGCACCGCCCTTCATGGTTGCCACCGTCCTCAGACTCTCCTCCGTGGCTTTTCCCTTGTCAAGAACGGCTGACCCTTTATTGCGAGACGACCCAACATGATCCGGAGATAGAGGAGGGACCGAAGTATCCAAATGACCTTCCAATAGTTCTAGTTGTGGCCTAGAACGAGACGGTGAGCAATGCAAATTACCGGAGACACGGCCAATACCACGACCACTTTCAGGCGAGTCAACGGTGGGGTGATCAAATTCCACCACCTCAGGTGAATCTTCAACAGAGCCCTCTACCGGAACGGCCCCACGCGAATCAGCGCCAGCGAAAAATGCCATTGCAACCCACACCAGACGGTCATTCAGAGCCTCAACCTACGCGTCACTAAGGTTTGACCCGTCAGCAAATCCCGCCAACCACAAATAATCTTTCTCCAAGACAGGAACATTAGTCTCAGCCTCAACATGCCTAGCAGACTCGCGCTCTTCTCTCGCTAGAATGGGTCGTGCCAAAGACGAACCAGTCCTAACGCGAGGTTTCTTCCTCGCAAAGGAAATAGGCGTCTTAGATGGATCTTCCGCATTAGACAGAACGGTAGTCTGGGCCCTAGCAGCCTTCCTCTTCCTGGAAGGGGCCCGATCTTCCATCTTAATGTGCGACTCTCGATGTAGAGTGGGGCAACGTGCCAATTGTTCCACAACCCTCTGCAAGCAAATACGAAAACTCTTATGATATCAACCGCCTCCGTTTTTGCCAAGACGTGAAATGCCTCCATGGTGGTTTGCTCATTTAAGGTAAAGGGAGCAGTGGGAAACCTTTTTGCAAAAGAACACGGGCAATGATCACTCAGACTACTATCAAGCACATCAAAGTCACAGGAAATGAGTTGAATTTACGAAGCAGCCTAAACTGTTGCTCAAACGAACGACCCTTGCACTGGAAATATTTTGAATCAACAAGGGCCAGAAAATAGTACTTCTGCCAGAACTTGAAATCATCTGGCAGGTTAATGAAGCAATTCGGCGACTTCATCTTGCAAACAACATTGCTGTGTAGTCGAAGAGCAATCAGCAACTGAATCACCAGCGGGGTCACACTAACGTCGGCCTCCTTAACACTGAGCAGAATCATGAGAATGATCCTATACACGTTGGGTCCCAACTGAGCCGGAGGAATCCCCAAGAAATCGAGGAACTCCCAAATCACGTCCAAAACCAGGAAATGCACTCCAGTTTGAAGCATCCCTCAATGTAAACAGATGAAACCGACCGGATGCGACATTGGCGTCTGGTCACCCGTCAGAAGGTACAACGGCAAGTCTTCAGGAGCTCCAAAGTTTGTATGGATTTCAGCAAGACCGGGCTCGGACAACAGTCTGTCTTCTAAAAACTCTAGGCCTTTAGCCAGAATAACATCATCAAGAAGGTTTTCTCGAGCTATGAAGAAGACGAACAAACCTTTCAGAACAATATCTTCAAAAGCAAGTAAAACAGAAGGGTCGGTCTCAACACTGCTGGCAACATATATAGAGGATAAGTTTTCGCCGAACAAACGCACGCCCAATTAATGCAGTGTGAGGCTCAAGCAATGATTCAGACTCAATCATCATGAACGCCGCATCCCTTCAAGAGATGACTTAGCGAACCGATGTGACAATCCACTAACTCGGGGGGAGTAGCTGATGATACATAAAAACGGTCACAGTCCTGAGTCGGACACGTGTCATGATGATCTCGAGGAACTATGGGCTCAAGCATTTGCCCAACATGGATCTAGCCTAAGCGGATCTAAGCCTGCTCAACTTCAGTCCGCTAAGCGGACCCGGACTCTCACAGCATGCTAGGCCCACACGTCTCACAGTCCTCAATACCCACAAGCCCTATTTAGGCAAGTATTTCAAGGATCAGCTTCGAACGGGCAACTACAGCTGCTCTCTGCTTCCAACTAGGAAACAAACACCAGAGTATCTTCCACGCAAGGATACTCCCTTCCACGGATTGTTCTTAGATTGGGAACTATCTCTCGCGTATCTAGGAGTGCAGAGCTAATAGGGAACTTCTCTCCTACAGCACAACTCCTAATCAGGGAGGGATCTCAACGAAGATCTCCTTCCTAAACTACACCTACGATGGCCTGGTAGAACCAGGACTCCTTGCACTATAAATAATACATGAGGTTGGTAAGCTAAGGTACGCTACAAATTCTCTGTTATAGCATTACACCTTCCTCAGATCCCTGTCTGACTGTAGCATTGGAGTGCCATCGGCCACCCCACGGTGGTCTATGACTCATGTGAGTTACTTGTGCAGGTCATCAGGAACGGGGTCGAAGCAGGGAGCGAAAATCGACTGCATCAATTTATATTGATGCCAACATCTCAATTCATCTCTAGAAAACAAAAACTAAATCAATGTCCAAGTAATGTAAAAACAAATAAACTTAAATATTTTAAAGATGAAAATAATAATAATTAGGGTTATTTACCATTTAGCCCCCATTAATTCAGGTGTAACGCTAGATGGGTGCCACTAATTTTGTTTATTCCGTCTAACCCCCATTTCAAGTGTTTTGTTAAGTTAATGCCTTTGACTACCATAAACCATTAGGTTTTTTAAACGCCCAACATACCCTCACGTACCAAGCATGTGATGGGTACCAAACAAGAAATATATCATTAAATTGGGTGCTAAACGGTAAAATTCCAACACTTCTCAGTTTATCCAACATTACCCCATTGTACACCTCCTGCACTACAAAAACAACATTTCGAGCACATCAAAACAAGACCTCTAAAAATCATTTTGGACAACAAACAAGAGTGACATAGTAAGATGAATGCACACTTGTAAAGACTTGGCGAACCATGCATTTTCATCTTAGAATTCCAACGCCTTGGCTTTAAACTTCTCATAAGGCAATGCAGGCCCAACGTTTTCTTGCACCTTGAGCTCAACTCTCATCGTTGCATCACCTACCTCTTGAGTTGGAAATGGAAAGAGATGAAACACACACTCTATCTCCTCTCTTTCTCTCTGTTTTTGAAATATTGAGTGTTTTTTTTATTTTTATTTTTTATGGGAGAGAAGAACTGCAAGGTCACAATGTGTCGTTGGGCAGGCAGACTTGTGTGCTCCTCTGTCTCTCTTTATTAAACTCTTTCAAATTAAGAAAGATATGGCCAAGGCTTAGTAAAGAGAGATTGTCCAAACACTTTCTCTGTGATGGGCTTGCTAGGTGTTGGTGTAGACAAGATGGTGAATGTGCCAAAACCTAAATTTTGGTCCCGTGATCATTGGTCCCTCCATGTATATCACTCTGTCCTGTTTGGGAATTTTCCAAACACCTCCCTGCACGCATAACTGAATTCAATTTACCGATCTCCTTTAAAATACACTACAGTCACATCCTCAATTTGTTGACTTCGATTTTATCAGTATTTCGTGTGTAAGAATGAATATCACATTGGTTCACAGCATGAAAGGGCTAGGAACCTCATACATATGTGCATGGGCGGACCTACTACGGGGCGAGGGGGGGCAGCTGCCCTCCCTCAACTTTTAAAATATTTTTAGTATATATATTGTAGTCTTAAAAAATCGATTATATAATGTAGAATACAATATGTTAATTGTTTATGAAAATATTCAAACATGTCTTCGTTGGTGTAGTGGTTGGAGGTTTATTACTTTTAGTAAAAGACCTGAGTTCAATACTCTTCGAGTGCATTTTTTATTTTATTTTCAATGCAATTTTATTAGTAATTGCAAACATTAAAAAATGTTTAGTTTAATAAAAATTTATTAACATTAAATAAAAGAATTGTTTTTCACAAGTAATATTAAACCACTAACAAAAAAATATTTAAAATTAATATCTAAAATAATAACGATAGAATTCAATAAAAATATATACCATTAGCCAACTCGTATAAAATTTGAGCCTCATATAAACTATTTTTTCGTTGAAATTGTGTTATGATCATATTAGATTCGCAAATTTCAAATTTTTTTTAGCTTCACCTAGAACTTATCCTAATTATTTTGTGATTCTCAATTCTAGACAACCAAGCTTTATCCTATTTTTTTCTTTGAAATTGTATTATGATCATATTAGATTCGCAAATTTCAAACTTTTAATAAAAGACCTGAGTTCGATACTCTTCGAGTGCATTTTTTATTTTATTTTTAATGCAATTTTATTAGTAATTGCAAACATTAAAAAATGTTTAGTTTAATAAAAATTTATTAACATTAAATAAATGAATTGTTTTTCACAAGTAATATTAAACCCCTAACAAAAAAATATTTAAAATTAATATATAAAATAATAACGATAGAATTCAATGAAAATATATACCATTAGCCAACTCGTATAAAATTTGAGCCTCATATAAACTAGTTTTTCTTTGAAATTGTATTATGATCATATTAGATTCGCAAATTTCAAATTTTTTTTAGCTTCACCTAGAACTTATCCTAAATATTTTGTGATTCTCAATTCTAGACAACCAAGCTTTATAGCCACTTTTTGGTCAGGTTTTAAATTTTTTACATTTCTATCCCTTCTATAGATAATGTTTGTGATTGTATTTTAAAGAGAATGGGTAAAAGTGTAAAAATGCTCTAGCCTGGCAAAAAAATGGCTTTAAAGTCTGGCTGCCTAGACAAACTCTTTTGTGATATTAGTTATATATTCTAGTTATTATGTTTGTTTGCTCTTTGCTAATGTTATCAATAGTGACCTTATTTTGGCTTAAAATTGACTACACTTGGATCCAATTTGATATATGCATTGTATTTTTATAGTTGAATTTTTTTTATTAGTTACTAGCTTCGGTAAAAAAAAAATTGGTTTTACCATTGATAACTACTATTATCAACTAATAAGTATTTTCCATTTCGCCCCCCTTTGACTAAAATCCTGGGTCCGCCCCTACATATGTGATGAAAGGTGCAAGCACCAAGTCATCGTACCATATCAGGATTTCAGTGAACAAAATATATCTCACACTCAGCAACAAAATTAGGTTTTGTGTGATCTCGGTGCATGGGAAAAAGTTGTTAATTTTAATAGCTTGGTATCATGAGATTATCTTGGTCCTGAAGATGATTCAATCAACTGAAGTCCATTCCGATTAAATGACTGGAACTGGACTTACAGGAAACAGAAAAAGACATACATATTCATAAAGTAAAAAGAATGATGAAGCAACAACCTGCTTGAGAGAAGACCCAAGGGAACCCCTCCGCCAGCAGTCCTAACTGCACATTTATGGTAGGGATCTACATGTTCAGACCTCCCAGTGGTTGGTTCCTAGCTGAGATGTAAATAACAACAGCGAGCTATGCAAAGGGTTTCAGTCAGAATTCTACCAACTAAAATTTGAATACATTCAAAAGGAAGCTTCAGTAAGAGATGTAAGATTTGTACAAAATATATTATGCTCTGTGGTTTGCACGACCTCTACTACACATGCCAAACTATTCTCTGGCAAAAACTTTGGTACCAAATGATTGGCAGTAGCTCAAAGGACCCATGCAAAGAATAGTTAGGACTTCCTCCAGTGTGTGCCCATTTGATCCTGTGATAACATTCGTTCACTAAACTATGAAGAGTTGGAATACATCAACCCCCCCCCCCCCCTCCCCCCCCCCCCCCCCCCCCCCCACGGTTTCTTTCTTGATGCACTTTTGATGGCATGATATTCGCTCACAGTTCTTTTCATGGGCAGCTTTCAGTCAGCTTTTTACATAGCAAGTATTTTCTTCATAATTCACAACAATGAAACAGGAGCTTCCAGATAATTGGCTCGAGTCAAATTAGGAGCTTCCAGATGATCATCAGGGCTATCTCCAACTTCTTCATCAGACGATACAAACCTGATTGTGTGAAATTTATTTCCATCAAATCATTTACACCTTAGTCAATTCTCATCTGTAAGTTTTGTAATTGCAAGCTAAGCACGTGAAATGTCCTTGTGCAAATAGTAAGTGAAATGCGGTTGAGCAATAAAAAGTTACCACACAACACACCTTTTTTTTCTGCATTCGGTGCTTTTCAGTGCTACACATGGTCCATCCGTGGTCTACCCATTTTGTCACACCACTCATTGGAGGCATCTTATTCTTTTTTAGTTTACTGGGAAAAAACAACAATCATGGGGGTTCTAAACCATCCATTAAAGACGAGATGATTATACAAACCCTTGAAATAGGTGCAAGTCATGCTATGTGCACCTCCCTGCACTCCACAACTTAGCTAGAATAATTGAGCAAGTTTCTCATTTTTTTTTCTCTGATTTGCCTCAAGTAATGTGATCTAAGAGAAACATTTGGCAGAATGATCAAGAATTTTATGTAAGTAAGAAGCATATATTTTGTTTAGTCAGGCATGTAAATTCAACTTTTAGATAAATGTTGGTGTACAATGGGGTAATTTTGGATAACATGAGGAGTGCTGGAATTTTACCGTTTGGCACCCAAATTATTCTAGTAATTCTTGTTTGGTACCATCACGTGCTTGACACATGAGGGTATATCGGGCATTTAAAAAATATAATGGTTTCTAGTAGTCAAAGGCATTGACTTAATGGTCAACACTTAAAATGGGGTTAGACGGAATAAACGAAATTAGTGGCATCCATCTAAGGCTACACCTGAATTAGTAGCAATCGAGAGGAGGACTCGTAAGGAGTTACACCTTTTTTTTACCCCATCATCAGAGACAACATGTTTTTCCTCTTCATGAAAATGGGAGCTAATACGATAGACATCATCGAGGGTGATGGTCATCTCTCCAAAAGGCCTCAGGTTGTCAACGCTCTAAGAAAGCACAAATCGTCACCTTATCAACATGATCCTCACAATAATCGATCAAAGAACAAACGCTATTATAAACCATTGTCCTTACTTCTTTCAGCTCCTGCCTTAAATGCCAAACTAAAAAAAATATTGATGCCGACATCTCAATTTGCATCGTTCCTAGAAAACAAAAACTAAATCAATGTCCAAGTAATATAAAGACAAATAAACTTAAATATTTTAAAAATGAAAAATATAATAATTACCTCATCCCATCCCAAATGGAACGAGACACATGGCCATAGTAATCTACTAATATGAAGCCATTTTTGGGACTCTCAGGATACAAAACACTTATTTCTACTTCAGCTTCATTAGAACCAGGTTCAACAGAAATAAATGGTTCCTCATCATCACTAGCAGCTGGGCACCCTCCTGTAACTCCTCACCCTCATGTCTGATGCCTTCATGTCCAACACCCTTACCTGCACCCTCATGTCCAACACCATCTGCTTGAGATTGTGATTCGGCTTGACTTTGTGATAGGATTGGGAGTCTCACTGCTTCTTCTGCATTTATCAAGTTACGTACTCCCCATTTCTAGTTCTTGTGTGCGACAAAAAGTGAATGGTGTGGGAAAGAAAAAATTAGCTGGGTGGTATGGTGAGATGAATCTATGGTGCCAAATAGTCGCCGCCAAACATAAATGAGTGAAATGTACACGTGGTGGACAAAGAAAATTTGTGTGTATTATTCTCAAAAGTACAATTGTCACAATTATTTACTTTGTTGTCGAATTTTGGTAAACTTTGTATCATTGAAATGCATTTTGAAGATCTTTCCAATGAAAGCAATGAATACTACAATACCTTAAAATTTCAAAATATATATTTTATTATTTAAAAATCTAATGCATATCCCGCCATAAATATTTTTAATATTTTCATAGATATGAGATTGGCATCTTAATGCATATTCAAACAAAGACCTCAAATTTCATATTTTGGTGAATTCAAAAGTTTGGGAAAACATACTCTCACAATTTGATTTTTTTTTCTTTTAAAATGGAATATGAATGATAAATAATAGACTATATTTAAAGTATTTGTGGCATTCACCATATGAGTGTTTGATGGAGTATAGTAGAGGTTTAAATGTTTGAAAAACAATATTTTTTTTTGTTATATATACTTGTTTTATAGTTCATATATATTTCATTTAGAATCAACGTGCCAATAATATGTACAGCTAAAATCTACCAATGGCATGTCTAGAATAGCTGGCCATGAGGGTTATAAAAACGGTAAAGGCCACGAGGGGCAATGCAAAAGACACCCGCGATGAAAATAATTGACACTTTGTGGAAGTGCCAATGGCACGGGGAATACCCTAGTCTATCTTACGAATTAGCTAGGTGTTTCACTATTCCTAAGGAATTGGTGATAAAAGATAGCGCATTGAAAGTAGAAAAAATGTTAAGGGTAGAGATTTATTTTCTATAATGACATATTTGTAAATATAAAACATGTAGAAGGACAAGGAAAATGAAAAAAATAGAGAAAAAAGTTGGTGGAATATACATGTGGCAGAGAGAAAAAATTTTGTGTTTATTTTTTCAAAATTTAAATTGTAATAACTATTTAATTGGTTGTCGTATTTTGGTAAACTTAGTTTCATTGGAATGCATTTTTTAAGATTTTTCCAATGAAATCAATGATCAATACAAATGCTAAAAAAATTGTTCTTAAGAACATCTAATGCATTTTACATCATTAGCATTTTCAATATTTTTCAAAGAAATGAGACGGGTCAATTATAATAGGAAAATAAAATGATACGGACATCTTAATGCACATAAAAATAAAAACCATGAACTTCATATTTTGGCGAATTCAAAGTTTGGGGAGAACTCAATCTCGGTGTTTGAAAACTTTTCCAACTGATTCAAATTTTGACTGAGTTTAACTCTAAAATTTATAATATATATGTTTACCTAAGAATAAGCTTGCACTTCAAAACAGATTGAGGGCGAAAAGTGTGGATGGTGGCGGGGGTGTTCAGTATGTTCAAAACATGATATTTGTAAAAAAAAAAAAAAAAAAAAAAAAAAAAAGTGTTTAAAATGCCAACGACACAGTGAATACCTAGTAACTATTCATACAGAGAATCAGTAAATCCACCCTTCCACTAACAATGAAAGGTAACACCATCTAAAACAAGAAAAGGTTGGGCTGCTAAAGTGTATCTTTAACAATTTTTACCCATGTAGTTTCCCGAGCAACAAAAAGTAGTTAAATCTTAACAAGCAGCGATGTGTTTACATCAGTGTTCTAAAAATTGGCCTAGGCACTAGAAGGTGGAAAACCGCCCAGATTAATGGCTGGAAGGGCAGTCTGGGCGGTTCTAGGCAATCTGGGCGGCCTAAGCGGGCTCTAAGCGGTCTGGGCAATTTTTATTTTTTTATTTTTTTTATTTTTAATAAGGCTGATTGTGTTCTTATTTTATTTTTCTTTCATCTTTTTTAGAAATAAACTATTTAATTATTTTTTATTCAGTATATGTCTAAATGTAGCAAAGGATGATTACTTAATGAAATTCTCAAAGGATCTGCCGGTACCAATTTTACTAATGTAGATTTTATCAAACATGACTGAGGTTATTCATGCAATTTGAAGAAAAATAAAAGAGTAGGTTTGGATATTTGTCCACAAATTCAATTTTATATAAAGTACCCATCATGACCAACTTCAGTCATTTGAGTTTTAATAAATTTTGTTCATGATTGTTAATTTTTCATGTTTTTAAATTTTGCATATGTATATTGGCATTAAATTGGATGTAATTGATAATGTATTATGCTTAACTTTTGTAAATTATTAAAGTTATAATACAAAACCTAAGACCGCCTAGGCCCCTGCTCGCTGCCCGCCCAGCGCCTAACGATTTTTAGAACACTGATTTACATAGAGAAACCACACATCCAAATACTTCACCAAGGTTGTCTTCGAGTTTAGGTAGAGCACAGATCAAGGATAATAGTCGAAAACTAAATAATATGATCCTTCAACCTCGAGTGCTCAACTTGTTTTTTTTCTTGTAAGTAGACATGATTGAGGGCATACAGATAAGAGATTTTTTGATAACTAGAAAGCACATCAAAACATCCAAATCAACCAAAAATGATCCAGAGTAACTCCTTGAATATCAACTAAGCTAAAAGACAATGGAAAAGAGCCTATACAGTAAAAATAATGATAAGCGCATAAAAGCCTCCAAATTAACCAAAAATTGATCCAACATAACTCCTTGAATGTCAACCAAGTCGAAAACTAATGTTAGAGAACCCCCATAACTTTTATAATCACCTTCAACCTTTCTTTATTCAGTGAAATTCTGAAACACACTTTATTCCATTCCAACCAAAGAAGTCAACAATAGCATATGGCGATTGATTCGACAGTAATTTTATGGCCCTTTCGAGTAAGATTTGCCCTTCAAACCCTTCAATGCATCACATTCGGGGAAACCTTATAAACCATTAAAAAGGTTTTCCTTGGGAAAATTTTATTCAAAACCATGCAAACAAGGTATGATTGAAGTGAAAAAAAAGTGGATGTCCTGATACCCACAGACCTGTGTGCCCTACTTCCTCCTCAACCTTAACTTTCAAAAGTATCACACAGGCTAACCTTCGGAACGCCCACTAAGTGCAGTTAAAGAACAATAGAAAGGGATCATGGCAATAGAAAGGTATGAAGTTCTTGAACCCTGATTCAAGTATCAGGTTTACACACGTGGTTTATGAGCTTTTTACGATAATTTCATATAAGCTTCATCTCTAAATTAATTCAGGGCTCTATTGTCCACCAACTAAGTTCACTTTGCCAGCTGAGTTTGTGCCCCTTGACCATGAACACTGCCCTGTTCTGTGACGCGTGATCTCTTCTTTGCTTCCCTCCACAAGTTCAGTCATGGGATTGAGTTTATTACTCTTTGGGAACATAATCAATTGACTGTCAAGAAATAATGCCCACAGCAATATTACAATAATCTTACTAGTGTTACAGTGTTACGACTTATACTACTACTAATGTTGAAATGAGCTTCTTATTATCTAGCAAGCTTTTTATAGTTGAATGAAGGAAGGTCGACGATGATGATGTAAGGTAATGCAAAAACGATTGCACTTGTGTTAGGAGATTATTTAGGTGCTTTATTCCTTTATTCTTTCCTTTATTCTAGGATAGACTATATATGGGTACTTGCTTTGTTATAGGAAACTACTTCCTCAAAGAAGTTTAATATTTCCTAAACTATTGCTAGGTATTATGCGAAATTAGGGAAGCTACTGTTGTGCTTCTTGTATAAATATCTTTCATTGGGTTAATGAGAAGAAAAACAATTACCCTAAATCTTTCATGGTATCAGAGCAAAATTGCTTCTTCAAAATTTTTTTTTTCCTAAACCATGGCCGGCGGCGCTACACCTACGCCTAAACAATGGCCGGCTGCGCAACCTCTTCCAGGTTTTACTGCCGAACAGTGGGCGGCGTTAGCAGCCGCATTTGGTACTCCTCACACTCCTTCTAACAGGTTTCATGGTAAGTTGGAAATGGATTCTTGGATAATTGATACTGGATGTTCTCATCATGTTACTAGTGATGAATCTTGTTTAGTGGATACTAAAGTAGTTTCGCCATGTCCCGTGGGCCTTCCGGATGGTCAAACGGTGGTTGCTACTAAGGAGGGTGTCGTGAAACTCACGGACAAAATAATACTCCAACGTGTTCTTTTTGTTCCTAAGTTAAACTGCAATTTAATTACAGTTTCACAACTAAATGATGATCTAAATTCTTTTGTCCAATTTAATTCTAACTTGTGTGCTATACAGGACCTGCATTCGAGGGAGGTGATTGGCACGGGTGAGAGACGGGATGGACTTTACTACCTAAGGCAAGGATTAAAGGTGCAAGCGGTTTCGGTTGATAGTTCGAAGTCCTTGGAGCTATGGCATAGTCGATTGGGTCATCCTTCCGAGACAGTAGTGAAGTTGCTTCCTCTTTTTAATAATTCTAGGGGTCATTTGAATAAAGGATGTGAAGTTTGTCATCGTGCTAAACATTCTAGAGATCGTTTTTCTTTAAGTGACAATAAATCAAGTCGGATTTTTGAGTTAATACATTGTGATTTATGGGGTCCGTGTGATGAAGTTTCTTCGTGTGGTGCTCGTTATTTTTTAACTTTAGTGGATGATTATTCACGTGCTGTGTGGGTTTATTTATTAATTGATAAAAGAGAAGTTTTTAAGATGTTTATGTCCTTTATTGCCATGATTGATCGTCAATTCTCTCAAAAGTTGAAAATTGTACGTAGTGACAATGGAACAGAGTTAAACTGCATGAAAGATTACTTTGTGGCTAATGGAATTTTATTTCAAACCTCTTGTGTGGGTACCCCTCAACAAAATGGAAGAGTGGAAAGGAAATATAAACATATTCTCAATGTCGCTCGTGCATTGAGGTTTCAAGGAGGGTTGCTAATCTATTTTTGGGGAGAATGCGTTTTGGCCGCTGCTCACTTAATAAATCGAACTCCATCTAGTGTTCTCCTAAACAAAACTCCATATGAAATTCTATTTGGTTGTACACCTTCTTTTAGTGACTTGCGAGTTGTTGGTTGTTTAGCTTATGCCCATAATCAACGAGCTAAAGGTGACAAGTTTGCCAGTCAAAGCCGTAAATGTGTTTTTCTGGGATATCCGTTTGGTAAGAAGGGATGGAGTTTATTTGATCTTGAGAAAAAGGAGTTATTTGGGTCGAGGGATGTGAAGTTCTATGAAAATGTCTTTCCTTATTTGAATGTTTAAGTAACAAATCATACTCCTCCCCTTGACAGTGATGTGACTTATAATGAGGGAGTCCAGGAGGAGTTTATTGAAGATATGGGGGATCATCGGGTGATGCACGAGGATGCCATCGTCGGTCCTCAAACAACCTCTCCCACGGCCTCTCCCACGACTAGCGTCACGCCTAGTCATGCTGAGCCACAGTCTTCCACGTCCGTGCCGAGTCAAAATGCTCGGGATGTGCCACCAGTGGCCGCTTCATCCTCGGATGTCGAGGGGGTAGATGGTGCTCCTGACGGATCGGGGGGGGACAATTTGGGCCGAGGGTTCCGGGAGAAGTTCCCATCAATAAAATTGAGAGACTTCGTGACACATACGGTTATCAAGAAAAGTCCATCTCTCACTCCATCTGCTCCGCCATATCACACTCCCTCAGGTACGCCTTTTCCTATAGCACATTATGTTAGTTGTGATCAATTTACTGTGAAACACCGAAATTTTCTTGCAGCTGTAACTGCAGATGTTGAGCCACAGTCTTTTAAGGAGGCTGCAAAAGATATAAGATGGTGTACTGCTATGCAAAAGGAGATTCGTGCTTTGGAAGATAATGGCACTTGGATTATGGAAAAATTACCTCCTGGAAAGAAAGCTCTCGGAAGTAAATGGGTGTACAAAATTAAGTACAACTCAGATGGTAGCATTGAGAGGTTAAAAGCCAGATTAGTTGTTTTCGGTAATCGTCAAGTTGAAGGAATTGATTATAATGAGACATTTGCCCCAGTCGCGAAAATGGAGACAGTTAGAGCTTTTCTGGCCATTGCAACATCAAAGCATTGGGAGTTGCATCAGATGGATGTTCATAATGCCTTCCTTCACGGCGATTTAGATGAGGAGGTGTATATGAAACTTCCTCCAGGTTTTAGCTCCACTGCTTCTGATTTGGTTTGTCGTTTGCATAAATCGTTGTATGGTTTGAGACAGGCACCTCGATATTGGTTTGCAAAGCTTGTGACAGCTTTAAAGGGGTACGGTTTTCTTCAATCCTACTCCGATTATTCCCTCTTTACTTACTCTAAAGGGTCTGTACAGATCAACGTCCTAGTATATGTTGATGATTTGATAATCTCTGGTAATGATTCCGCTGCGGTGACGGCTTTCAAAGCCTATTTGAGTCAATGTTTTTATATGAAGGATCTTGGTGTGCTTAAATATTTTCTTGGCATTGAGGTGGCTAGAAGCTCTTCAGGGTTGTTTTTATGTCAAAGGAAATATGCCCTTGATATTATTTCAGAGGCAGAACTATTGGGCTCGAAGCCAGCTTCATTCCCGATTGAACAAATTCATCAGCTGGCGCGTGCCAAGGGGCCTTTTCTTACGGATCCCGAGCCCTATAGGCGTTTGCTTGGGCGTCTTATCTATTTGGCGGTTACTCGTCCTGACTTGGCATACTCGGTTCATGTCTTGTCACAATTCATGCAGGAACCGAGACAAGAACATTGGGATGTTGCATTACGGGTTGTTCGCTATTTAAAGAGATCCACGGGTCAAGGCATTCTATTACGTTCAGACAGTGAGTTGTCTTTGACAGGTTGGTGTGACTCGGATTGGGCAGCATGTCCCCTTACTCGGCGGTCTCTCACTGGGTGGTTTGTGTTTTTGGGGCATTCGCCAATTTCATGGAAAACTAAGAAGCAGCATACTCTAGCTCGTTCTTCGGCAGAGGCCGAATATCGCTCTATGGCTTCTGTTACTTGTGAATTAAAATGGTTGAAGGGTCTACTTTTGAGTTTGGGAATCCATCATCCAAAGGCGATTCCTCTTTTTTGTGATAGTCAGTCCGCGTTGCATATAGCGCAGAATCCGGTATTTCATGAACGCACGAAGCACATTGAGGTTGATTGTCATTTTGTGCGAGATGCAATCCAAGAAGGTCTTATTGCTCCGTCTTATGTGCCGACGACGAACCAATTGGCGGATATTTTTACCAAGGCTTTGGGGAAGAAGCAATTTGATTTTTTCCTTGACAAGTTGGGCATTTTAGACTTGCATGCTCCAACTTGAAGGGGGTGTTAGGAGATTATTTAGGTGGTTTATTCCTTTATTCTTTCCTTTATTCTAGGATAGACTATATATGGGTACTTGCTTTGTTATAGGAAACTACTTCCTCAAAGAAGTTTAATATTTCCTAAACTATTGCTAGGTATTATGCGAAATTAGGGAAGTTACTGTTGTGCGTCTTGTATAAATATCTTTCATTGGGTTAATGAGAAGAAAAACAATTACCCTAAATCTTTCAACTTGGCTGTGAAATGCCAGGGGTTTTGTGATGCAATGTTAGGAAAACCCCGTTGTTTCTATGTTGTTGCTTATTAAACACCATAAAACAATTTCCATCCACATTGTTCCCGAAACCCAATGCAACAATATTGTTTGTTTAAAAAAAATCTAACTGTCGAGGGAAATGGCGAGTAGTCCGACGTATTGGTCGGGCCAGAAAGCTTTGCAAATACATCTCGAGTTATACGTCCAGATTTTTGCTTCGTGATCCGACATATTAGTCGGCCAAAAGGTTTTTTACGAATACGTCTTGACTTACCCGCCCAGACTTTTACTTCATGGTCTGACATATTAGTCGGCTAGAAGGTTTTACGAGTAAGTTGATTTGTTTGAACCAATTTTTACTTCGTTGTCTGATGCATTGGTTCGTCCGAAGTTTTTACAAGTAAGTTGACTTGTTTGTCCCAACTTTTACTTCGTTGTCCGATGCATTGGTCGACCCAAAGTTTTTACGAGTAAGTTGACTTGTATGTCCCAACTTTTACTTTGTTGTCCGACGCATTGGTCAGTCCGAAGTTTTTACAAGTAAGTTGACTTGTTTATCCCAACTTTTACTTTGTTGTCTGACGCATTGGTCAATCCGAAGTTGTTATGAGTAAGTTTACTTGTATGTCCCAACTTCTACTTCGTTGTCTAACGCATTGGTTGGTCCGAAGTTTTTACAAGTTGATTTGTTTGTCCCAACTTTTACTTAGTTGTCCGACACATTGGTCGGTTCGAAGTTTTTATGAGTAAGTTGACTTGTATATCCCAACTTTTACTTCGTTACTTCATGGTTGATCAGACCAAAAGTTTGTTGTTTATGTCCGACTCACATCCTAACCTTTTGTTCGTGGCTTGACATGCTAATTGTTTTGCATTGTTTGGCTTTGACGCCTTAACTTTACCGCTTGAACATAAGACGGAGGGTTTGAACTCAGAGTTTTATTGATAATCCTGTTTCATGTGCTTAATAATCTATAGTCATAGTGGTCGTTCTCTTATTGTAAAACTATGTTATGGTGTAGGATCCACTTGTGACTATGCATTACGTCTCTATGTCCGACTGTTGCTTGATTGATGTCGTTTCTTTTAATGATAGGGGTTGATTCCTGCACATCTTTG
Source organism: Berberis vulgaris (assembly GCA_963556465.1). NCBI lineage: Eukaryota > Viridiplantae > Streptophyta > Magnoliopsida > Ranunculales > Berberidaceae > Berberis > Berberis vulgaris. The sequence continues at coordinate 72,137,989 of OY747124.1, read as the reverse complement.
TTGTTTAAGGAGTATTCGTGTCTAATCTTAGATCAAATTTGGTTTTGTATTGCCCTGGAGTATGCTTTGGCGTCGCTTTGTCTTGAGTGGACTATGTATGTGCTTAACTAGTTCGTTGCAACTTCTTCCTTTTATGATTCTCCTGTAGTTTTGATAGTCTTTCATTATGGATATTGTCGCCGCGAGGTAGCTAATAAACTCGGAATACTTCGTGATCAAAACCTTGGGTGTATGCTCTTGACAGGTGATTCCAGTGAGCAGAATAGAATCCAGCACTGAATTGTCCAATCATGCTCACATCATCTCCTGCTGCCAAGGCTTCCATAAACTTTTGTATCAAGTTTTATTCGTCAAATCAAATTTTTTTTGTGTCGGTTCCATTGTCAGTAATGGAGGAGGCGTTGTTGACCTTGTCAAGGATAATGTGGATCAACCTCGCGTTCATAAGTGAGGCCTTCAAACTTGATCAGTTGGCTGATTTCCGCCAGAAGTGCAAATTTCTCTGTGTCTCCCATTGTGAGTTGTTGTAGTGACTCTTCTAGTCTCGTTTGATGATATTGGCGCTCCTAGTTCGATATAGATCAGCTCAAGTGGGCAGTAGCATTGCTCGTTTATTTGATTGGCCAAATTGTTCATTTTTTCTAACTATGTAGTGTAGAGCGTATATCAGTTCTTTGGGTTGCTCTTTTGATCCCGCAGCGGCGTCCACCTTCTCTTTCCCCTTGGGTTTCTTATTTGGTAGCCCGACGAATTCCTTGAGTCGTCCTCTTTGAATCCAGTGCTCAATTTTGTCTTTAAAATGGTAGCAGCCCTCGGTGTCGTACCCGTGATCCTTGTGGAAAGAGCAGCACTTGCTCTTATCTCACCCATTCGAGTTTCCACTCAATTTGAGTGTCCAGTTGATGTGTTCCCATTTTGCCATGGACTTCAGTATACTCGTTCGACTCGTTTTCAAGGTCGTGTATGGTTTATATGTATTATTCACCACACTTGTCACCCGTTCATGCTTGGGCCTTGCAGATTGTAGCTTTCTGAGCTCCTACTGGTTGAATTCGGATCTCCAGTTGGTCTGATGCCTCTTTGACTGAGCATTTTCTTCCCGGATTCTGTCGTCTCTCCTTTTTTCTTTCCCCTCTTGCCCTTTTGAGTGGCCTTCCCTTTCGGATTCACTCTTCTTCCTAGCGGCCATCATTTCCTCGAGAGTGATGTGTTTTTGGCTGGTCTTCAATAGAGTCTCCATGTTCTTCGAGGGGTCTAGGTTCATAGAATCGTAAATGGTCCTCTTTTTAGTCCAATGTTAAAGGTGGCAATGGCAGTGTCATCGCTGCATCCGTCAATCATGGTCAACTTGTTAATAAAATGAGTGACGTACTCCCTATAGTTTCTTTGGGCTTTTGTCTGATGTGAAGCAAGTAGTGTGGGCCCTTTCTCATCCGTTGAATGTTGATGAACTTCATGATTAAGGCAGTAGCTATGGCTTTGAAGGAGCTTATCAACCTCGGTGGTAGGCTGTTGAACAAACTCATTGTTGTTGAAGTGAGATTGGTCAGAAATGTTCGGTACTTTTTTTCAATGCCATCATGTGGTGGAAGTGTCGCATATGGTTTGTCAGATCGGTGGTGCCATCGTACGCCTCAAACTTTGGTGAAGTGAACTTTTTTGGTGGAGGAGTCACCATAATAGCACGTCAAAGAATGGTGGTTTGGCCAATTCATATAGTACGAGAGGATCTATGACCCCGATCCTGAATAGGATTTGAGCAGGGGTCTCGTCGCTCTATGGGGGGCCATCTTCGGTCGTTTGCTACTTTCGAGATTCACTTGCTGAAGTTCTGCAGGAACTTCATTACTTTCTTGGACTCAGTTGGCAGAGTTTTGTTGGGGTGGTGCTTGGACACGGTTTGCGGATTTAGCGTGCTTTTGGGTGAGTTTGTCCACTCTTTTGATCAGAAGATCCATCTAGGTCAAAAGTTGATCCACGCGAGGATCCGTGGCAGTGCCGCCAGATGTTGAGATGACTGGGATACCACTCCATGTTATGGCTCTCTGTTGTCGAGCATGGTTGGGCCGAGGGTTGTCGATGGGTTTGAAGCATGAATTGTCAGCAATGCAGTTTCATCGGTGGGAGGATTGCTTTGATTATACCTAAGCCCCTAACATAATTTATTTGAAGCCCTTATTATTTGTAAACTATATATATGCCCTGAAAAGTATACATAATTATTTTTTTTAGATTTGAATAGTATTTTTTACTTATTATTGAAAGGTTATAGAATAAAATAAAATAAATATTGAATATTCGCGCACGTAGAGCGCTCCAACACCCTAGTATAACATAACCGACTAGGTATTATGCAATCTGACAAGACAAGACAAGAGATAAAATAATTTGAAAATACTAGAAAACCATGTTTTTGTAACCATGGTGATGTGGCGTGATCTTAAAAGAATGATGAAATCCCCAAAGTGTTTATGTGTATTTCGAGGTTGTAAAAAATCCCCTCTAACGATGCCACATCATCCTGGTTATAAAATATGATTACAAAACCTAATTTCCTAGCCTCACTCGGTTACGGGGAAGCCAGCACAAGATGCCAAGATCCACCACTTGGTGGGGCACTGCTGCAGTTAAAAATTGAAGATTTGAAATCATGTTGCAATAGAAAAATTTTAATTTATTTGTCTCTATGGATTTTTATTTATTATTTATTATTTAATATATTTGTTCAAGTTACATTGAGCCCTCACCTTCACAAGGGTGCGACACTTCAGTGTTGAAAGGGCTAGGGCATGGCACTTTGCAGAAAATGTTCTTTGGTACACTTCCAAGAACATACATATATATGTCAAATAAGCATCCATTATAGACAACGCTAATAGAGATAATTTGAAATTCTTGTGCAACAATGACACCAGAAATACTAATGCTAATAATGCAACGGACAATTTTAGATGCATGCATATGAATGAAACTAACATACAAAAAAATTTGAGATATTTACTATGCATTTTGATTCCTCTAAGCAGTTGATTGTTTTGTTACACATTGTTCTCTGAATTGTGGAGCGACCTGGGTGACATGGGGGTGAAATGTAAGGAAAAGCCTTATAAGATTGGTCCATGACAAGGTTAGGTTTCACTACTTTATCGTCTTCAAGATGCACAATCTTTCCAATTTCTACATTATACGCAATCAAAACCCTTTAATCACAAAATACTACAAGTTCGCCACTATCTCATAAGCAAACATAATAAACTACATCAGCATCTGCATGTATCCTCAAATGTTTACTTACTAGGGTATTTCCCGTGCCGTTGGCATGATTAAAGTTTAACATAATAAATAGAGTTTATTCTACTTTAATATCAAGATAAATAAATATCAAAATGTTGGATATGGGAATCGAACCCATGCACTCTTGGTGGTTTAAGTTCTATGTGATCAGTTAGATTCTTATATTTGGGTAAATCTCAGTAGTCTTTTATCTCCAACTCCAAACACCATTCTGATTTGTAATATAGACTAGGGTATTTTTCGTGTCGTTGACACGATAAAAGTTTAAAACCTATCAAAACATGATCATCCTTAAGTTTTCATCCTTCATACTTACATGAATAATCACCACCATCAACAACTGAAAAAAAAAATATCAAAATGTTGGGCATGGGATCGAACTCATGCACTCTTATTGGGGATTGATTGAAGTTAAAGCATAAATGCTAGCTTTAAGTCCCAACCATTATATGAAACGAATCTCAACCATTAGATGAAACTTATCTCTTGGTGCTTTAAGTTCTATGTGATTTGTTAGATTGATATATTTTGGTAAATTTCGGCCTTTTTTTTAAAAGGCAAGCGTTCCACCGATGGGTATAAAACCCAAGACGTGGGGGTTAAACCACGACAATTTTAACCTTCCAACCAGTAGTCGTGTTTTATCTCCAACCTCAAACACCCATCTGATTTGTAATATAGAACTAGGATATTCCACGTGCCATTGGCACAATAAAAAATTTTAACTTGTCAAAACATGATCACCCTTAAGTATAAGTTTTCATTCTTCACATTTACATGCCTAATCAACAATTGAAGAAAAATAAATAAATATCAACATGTTGGGTATGAGAATCGAACCCATGCACTCTTGGTGTTTTAAGTTCTATACGATCCGTTAGATTCTTATAAATGGGTAAATCTCAATCGTTTTTTATCTCCAATCCAAAACACCATCCTGATTTGCAATATAGATTTTCATCCTTTGTACTTACATGTAGGGGTGGGCAAGAATTCCCAACACGTATGGTCCCGACCCAGACTGGTATGGTCCTGACTCTGTTTAAACCGGAAGCAACCGATTTTGGTCTTTTTTATCCCAGTCCCAAACCGGTTGAAAACGGGATGAAACCGATTTCAACAATTTTAGTCCTGTCCCGACCCATTCTTTTCCGATTACTGTGTTGGACCTATTTCAAAACCAACCCAACTCAAATTGAGCCTCAATTGTCCCTTATCTCCCGGTTGCTTCTCCCTTTCCTAATAAAAATACATCATACCCACCAAGGACCACATGTCCCATCACTTTAATCGTGATGTCCCTTTAGACGCAACCTCACACACTCACACTTGTCTTCTTACTTTTCCCAACCCCATTACTTTAATCATGGCTCTTCTTCTTTAACAGAGATTGAGCTTAGCAAAGATGAGGCTTTTGACACACAACATGCTATCGCGTAACATCAAGAGAGTGAAGAACGGGTTCCCACTGGGTTTCCAAGTTAACAAATCTGTGACAAAAGAGGTTGACTTCAACCCTGATTTCCTCAAGAACTAGTTCGTCAAGATCGAGTGGAAAGCCCTGGTGGACTCGGCCCGCTCTACGCAGAGCTTCCCGGGGAGGCTGATGTGTCGACGCTTGAATCGGAGGAGCTCCTCAAGAAGTTCCACCACGCTCTCCTCCAACTCCATCTCTAAGAGGGTGCTCTGATTTGCCCCGAAATCGGCCGCAAGTTCCCTCTTTAACCATAGAACTTGTAAGACTGAAACTGATTAAAGGTTGACCTGAACAAATTATTCTAGATCGAGTCAGAGTATGCAGGGGATTTGAAGGACTTGGATGTCATGGCCATGTTGGAAACATCTTGCAATTCCAAGTACTTCATGCAGTGAACCAAAGAGTCGCTATCGAGATCTAAAAGCATTGTTTCAGGAGGAGGTGAAGATGATGAAGATGGATTCGAAGAAGATGATAATGATGAAAAATATGAAGATGAAGAAGCCATATCTGTCTTGCTCTGTATATCTCTCTAATTTTTCTCAAAAAAGTCTGTAACACCACCAACTCTCTTCTCATCTTCCACAAACCCTAAATTTCCTCATATCCCTCAACTCTCACCACCCTTCTTTACATCAAACATGATTTAATTAGTATTGGGTCTTCGTGATGAAATTGGTTCTGCTTTAATTAGACATTACCAAAAGAAAATGAGGAAAAAAATTGAACCGGGATATCATGGTCCTGACCTGGTTCAAAATGGTCTGGAACAAACCGGGTGAGCCCAAAAAATTTGTTTTCCCTATCCGTACCGTTCCCGTTTCACTATACCGGGACCAAAACCTAGATTAGCCCACACCCAGATTGATACGGACCGTGCCCACTCCTACTTACATGCTTAATCACCATCATCAATAATTGAAGAAAAATAAATAAATATTAAAATGTTGGATATGGAAATTGAACTCATGCACACTTATTTGAGATTGATTAAAGGTAAGACATAAATGCTAGCTTTAAGTCCCAAACACTAGATGAAACGAATCTCAACCATTAGATGAAACTTATCTCTTAGTGCAATCGAGTCAGACAGGCTCCTCTGGCTGGGTTGAGGCCTTCTGCCAACCTTGTTCCTCGTGCTCGGCTAACCTCCCTGGAAGAGGAGCTTTCACAATTCGCTAGGATTGATAACCCCAGTAAAATTAGTGAGAAGGAGGTTGCGATTGCGTCGAAAAGGCTCCTTTAGCTTGCATTGAAGCTCTCTGTCAACCCTGAAGCAGAGGAGGCTATGTATGATCCATTAGTGGATTTTGTTGTTAAGGATGGTAAACAATGGTAGAGTTTGGGGCCCAGCTATCAAGGGCGGTTGATCCGCGGATTGATTGGCTGCTTGAATCCCCATTCCATCCTGATTCGCAAAACCCGCCTCTCCTGAATCCTCCATTTGCTATTGTAGACATGGGAAAGGGAGTTGATGAGTTTCCCCTCTTATGATATTGATGTAGACAACGGGAATGGTGGGGACTGAGGTGGAAGCTGCTCGAAACAGAGTTTACGCCTTAGAGAGGATGTTTACTGAGCAGTAATTAAAGCTCTCGGATGCTCTCTTTGAGTTAGATGCTCTGAAAGGGCAGTTGGTTGCCACTCTGGTATGGGGCTCAACTGAAGGAGGCCTAGGAGAGCTTGGATAAAGCAGTTGCTGATAAAACCACAATAGTTGATGAATTGGAGTCTGCTTAAGAGGTTATTTTTTATGCTCAGAAGGCTCTAGAAGAGGCACAAGCTGGGGCTGCTTATCAGATGGATATTTGTGAGAAGGTTGATGTGCAACTATTTTTGTCCATCAGAGAGTTGGACCTCTTGAAGGAACAGCTAGAGTTCGAGCTAAATAGAGGAGATGAGACTGCCAGCAAGCTGGCAGATTGCTAAGAAGGATTGGCCCAGGCCAAAGAGGAGTTGACCATCTCGAAGGCATAATGGGAAGCCCGAGAGAAGGAGTTCCTTGAGGCTGCGAAAACTGTCCAATTCAACCGTGTTGTTGAAAGGAGGCATGAACTGCTTGATTGATAAAGTAAGAGCATGGAGACTATGGCATCTCTGATTACATGACAGTAGCCTATGGGTACTTCGAGGGGGTGAATGAGCCCCTCACCTGTTCACTTTCTTTGGATGATCCTGAGAGCTTCATACTCTGTTTCGTTATCAGAGGCACTGAATCCGAATTTGATGGCTTTCTCCAAAGTTACTCCCTTCAGAATGCAGATGATGATCTCATCCCCACTTCCTTTCTCGTTGGATGATCTGTCACATCGTACGATACATCCTTGTGGGATTGGTTCGAGGTTATTTTCTTCCTCTTTGGTTCTCCTACCCCAGTGAACTCAGCAACAAATATGCTAATGTTTGTGTTTTGATGGTCATTCTCAGTGCATAGCGGATATCAAAATATCTCAACTCTACTAACCATATGACCATCCTTCCTGACAACTTTGGTTTGTGCAATACTGATTGGAGTGGATATTCAGTAAGAACCATTATTGATCGAGCTTGAAAGTAGTGTCTCAGCTTTCCAGAGGAGGTAACTAGCGCCAAGGTCAACTTCTCTAGGTTGGGTTAGTTAGTTTCTGTCTCGACAAATGCTTTGTCGACGTAGTAAATTGGCTTCTTTCTTCCCTTGTCTTCTCAGATTAGGGCAGAGCTGACTGCATATTCCGAGACCAAGAGGTATGAGTAAAGTATTTCTCCCGGAGTAAGTTTTGAGAGTAGCTTTGTTTTCCCCATGTATACTTTAAGATTTTGGGAGGCCTGCTCGCAGCTTTGATCCCATTGGACTCCTTATTCCCCTTCAAACTTTTGAAAAAGGGAAAGCACTTATCTGAAGATTTGGAAATGAACTTTTTCAGGGCTGCCACCCTTCTAGTCAGACTCTGAACTCCTTTGATATTTGTAGATAACCTCATGTCTAGAAGAGCCTAAATTTGCTTTGGGTCAGCTTTTATACCTTCATCTTCCCGTTTCGTCTCCTCTCTCATATCCCGAGTCTTAAAGAAGTATTTGGTCTCGTTCTCACCTCCTTTCTTGGCTACCACATCTCTTCCAGTGTGATGTATTTCTGTGCATTTTTCAGCAAGTCGACCATGTATTTTGGGGGCTCGAAGGTCAGAAACTTGTAAAATGGACCTCCTCTGAGGTCTGACGTGAAGCAGTGACAGTGACAGATGTGTCATCACTGCAGCCATCAATCAAGGTCAGCTATTCGTTGAACCGTGTCACGTACTTTCTGAGAGTCTCGTTGGGCTTCTATTTGAGGCTTAGTAGATAGTAGGGCCCTTTTCCGATCCGCTAGCTTCCCACGAATTGAGTGATGAAAGCCTTTGCCAACATTTGGAATGAGTCAATTGACCTTGGTCGGAGGCTATGGAACCAAGTTAGGGTTGCCTTCTTTAGGCTAGTGGGGAAGGTCTGACACATGATGGCCTCTGATCCTTCCTTCAATATCATCACATAGTGGTAATGGTGTAGGTGGTTAGATGGATTTGTAGTTCCATCATAAAACTAAAGCTTCAAGGGGTTGAATTTCCTAGGCAGAGGCGCGTTCACAACTTGTTCAGATAATGGAGAGATTGTGAAGTTGTATAAGACACCTGCATCGGTAGCTCCGAGTCGGAATGGATTTTGGACGACAGTTCTGTCAGCCCTAGATACATGGTCTCCTCGGACTTTTTTATCTCTATCGTTTCCTCCTTAGTTGGCACTTCAATCCCCAGTAAAAGCGTTCTTGCTTTCATGAATGCACTCCGTGTTTTCCTATTGAGTTAGGATCTTTTTAAGGTCTTCATCATTCTTCAATGGTTGAGGACGCTCCTGGGTAAGCATCTCTACTACCCGAGTTATCTTATCCATACGAGCCAGGATCTTCTCTACATTGGGGTCCATCGTGACTACTCCAAGGGCAAGGTCTTCCTGTTGTCCTGCTCCGGTGGTGGGACTTTGTCGGTTTGAGGGTTGGCTTGCTCAACGTCCCCATCGTTAGCACGAGATCTAGTGTTGGTCACCATGTTTAAGATTTTTTGTTTTTAGCAGGTTGTGTGTTTTGTTTTTTTAGGGTTTGAGGAAATTGGCGTTCCCCATGGACGACGCCAAACTGATGCGCACAAATTCTTCCACCTTGACTTTGACCTGCAAAACAAGTAACAGTGAACCAAGGACCACCGTGTGGGTGGCTAAAGGCACTCCAATGATAAAGTCAGACTTTGAACAAAAGGTGGAATTCTTCTTCCTTCGCTCTTTCTCTTGTTCACCTTATATAATAAGAGAATTTATCTCATTCTTTAACTCTACCTCTGATTGCGCAATAAAGGGAGAAAATCTTATTCAGATTTTCCCTTTATCAAGTTATGTCCTTGTAGGGTTCTTACCCATCCATGACTTGATCTTCTTTGATATTTATTTTCTTTTAGGACTCAATGCCCTCCTCCTAGTTGGACTAGGAGTGGTCTAAGTAGGCCTTGGACTTATTCCGGCCCAAGGCCTATGCTCTGGCCATCCTGTCTTGGATCAAACACCTAGAGTCTTGCCACATTGGGCTTGTTCAGTCTAGGCATAATCTCCCAACTTATGTGCTGAATTGAGCCTGGCTGAGAACTGACTCGGGCCTGGTCCATTGTGTTATCATCTATTAGGGTTGGTTTGTGCCACGTGTTCGACTACGATTAGATGACTGTTCTGATGTCTCATCAACCTATTCTGCAGATTTTTACAAAAATCAAAGCGATTTTGATGGTCGCGATAGACATTTCTCCCCAAAATAATATAATTGAGAAATGATTAATGGGGTGAAGTGGATTATTATATTCAATTGGTTTATGATGCGTTCAGATTTGTTCTCGCCAATCCTAATGATATCTAACCTGCAAAAAGATGACCTCTCCAGAGGATGAAAGAAGATCTCCATTAGTGGAATCTCTGAATGTTTTGACATTTGCAACAATGAGTCCTGCAAGGCCGACTATTGGATAAAGCCACCTGGAATGAGTGAGCTTCCAGTGGTTTTATGAAAACTTTGAATTTCTTCTAACGTCGCAAAGAAGAAGTATGGACTTCTCTTTAGGGCCAAGCTTGTCTTTCATCTTCTGGTGCTCCTACGGTGTTTTCTGCCATCCAGTTTGGGAGATAATATATGCAACCAACTTTGGATGATTGTTCCCACTACTCATTCATGGGCTCGCTCGTGATGCACCAGCCAGGACGGAGCCCGGCTCTGGTGTGTTGGGTCTACAGTCTTCGGGATCTAACTCTGCATCACCCTAGGCATCCCTCTTATGAGAGATCACCTCAGTAACCAACTTTGGGTACCTTTGCTTTCACCTCAAAATCCTCTCCAGTAAGGCAGACCGGCAGAGCAAAGTCTTGACATGTGTTCCAACGGATTCTTATTCGCGCATTTCTTTGCACCAAGCTCAAATATTTGTAGTGTGTAAACTTTTGTACTATCCAATTGGTCAAGGTTAGTAACATGATCAATAAAGTCTATTCTTCTTTAAAAAAAAAATTATGCTCTGAATGATTGTGAATCATGTTGGATTGTGCGAATAAATCTTCTAGACTATCAAATAAGATCAGACAATTTTAATTTTGAGCATGGACTGGGCTAACCTATTTCTAAAGGAGACACGTGTGTCTTGATTCAGCCTATGTAGTTCCCTTAGCGAAAATAGCTTGATTCGCTAATGATAGCTGATGATACATCAAACCGTCCTCTTATTGACACCATACACGTGTCATGATAATCTCGTCAACAAAACACAGAAGGCCTGATTGCATGCTCAATCCAACGAGGCCCACACAACATTAAGCCCACTATTGGCAGATTCCAAAACGTTGGACCCGGATTGCAATGTGCAACTAAGCCCACATGTTATGCGGTCATGCTCAATACTTGTAAGCACTGATGAAGCAAGAATAAGCCCTGATAAGGCAAGTATCTAAGGGATCGATCCAAGACAGGCAGGTCAGTAGTACATCGATTTCGTCTAGGAAACAAATACTAGAGTATAAGTTGGGCAAGGAAAACTCCTTGCATGGACAACACTCAGAAAGGGAAACCTCTCCCACGGATCTAGGAGCACAAGTCGTGTAAGGAAACTATCCCACATGGACACCCAACTAGGAAAAGATCTCCAACAAGATATCTTTGCCTAGACTACCAAAGGCCTAGCCAAACAAGAACTCTCACATTATAAAAAAGATATAAGGTTGATGAACTTAAGGTACGCTACAGAATCCCAGTTTACAGTTTTAAGCCTCTCATAAGCCTTATCTAACTTAAGCATGAGAGTCTCATCGGCCGCCACACGGTAGTCTTTGGCTCACGTGTGCTACTTGTGCAGGTCTAGGTAAGCAGCAAGAAGGAGAAAAGGAATTGACTACATCAGTATGGTGTCGTCCGTGGGGAACCAAAAAGTTCTTCAAAAGAAACAGTAGTACCACTCTTCATAGAAAACCAGAATGATGGTGACAACAAGGTCTCGCAACAATGGAGATGTTGTGGAACCCTCGAACGCTCAAACCGGCAGAGCGCTGCCCGTTCCACCACTGCCACAAGAAAAACCTCCTCAGACCCCTGCATCGATGGCAGGCGCGGCGGACCTAAGGGTGGATCTACTTTTAACCCAGATGCAGCAAATCGCAGAAGCGTTGGAGGCACTCAAATAGCGAAATCCTCTACCTGTAGAAGGATATCGTGAGCAGTGAAGGGCCCAGTCCCCAGAAAGCTCTAGAGAACATGTTCAGGAGAGTCGTGCTACCCCAACAACTTCTTAATGGACCCGAGGTGGAGGAGTGGCCAATAGAGACCCAACATCCAGAGCTGACAGACACGTCTTGCACAACCCCATCCGTAACGGAGCCACGAACCTAGACGTGTTGTTTAATCTAACGGTCCCTCCGTTCATGGATCATATCATGGACGGACCGTTGCCAAATAAATACAGACCACCGAAGCTAGATTTTTAGGATGGGACAGAAGACTCGTCTGATCACTTGTGCCACTTCCAGCACGTTATAGCGCTCACGGTGCACTAATGTGTCGATCATTCCTAGACAGCCAGAAGACGTCAGCACTAACGTCGTTCTACAACCTCTCTCGAAAATATATTGATTCATTCCGGACGTTGGCAATGGTGTTCCTCACACGCTTCGTGGACAACCAACGGCTCAGGAAGGGCCAGCGTTATCTGCTGACCCTAAAGCAAAAAAAAAATGAGACGTGAGAGAGTATGTATGTCACGCCCCGATTTTCGAGAAAAACGAAAATCCCAAAAATCCACGTAGGATTATCCATTTTTCCCAAAAGTCGGGACATGAATTTTTCATTCACGAAAATAACAGTTGGCATCCACGAGAAATAATAAATTTTGCACAATTTACCAAATAAAGGGAAAAACACAACTGATCTAAAAGTCCATCAAAGGAAGAAAATTTTAAAACTCGCAGAGCCAACGCTAACAAGTTCAACACTTTACGAAAGTATCACTCAAAAAAAAAATGAATAACTCTGAGTTCAAATTACAAGAATTAACTAACACCTACAAATAGAAAGATCTAATCTTTCGAACACGTGCAACTCCCAGCAATGCTCGTTACGTATGGTACGAAATGCTCTAAGCCCGCCCGAGATTACTGTATCCTGAAAATAAGCTAGTCGGCTACATTCCCGAAGGAATGTACCCAAGAAGCAAAAGCTCACTTGGGTCAGCAATAAAGCTGGTGTGAGAAATCTTCATGCCAAAAATCAATAAAATCGCACGTGATAAACATCAAGCTAAACACAAACAACCAACCATCACACCTATAGGTAGTTCCTCAACGAGGCAAAGGTGTGATGCAAGAAAACACAGTTCCAAGAATTTAGTTCCTCAACGAGGCAATCATATCATCATCATAATATGTAAATATGCATTTACCTGTACTTACCCTATAGGAGTTGACCATGGCAAGTCGGACCTGGACCTGCAGAGATGTTAGTGGACTTGCCATCCTGCATAAAAAGAATTTAGAGACAATACAACGTCATTTATTCTTTTTATTTGAATTAGTTTCATCTTTTTAACGGATTGATCACTTAGACGATACCACATTCGCACCACCTCCGTGCCGAACATACATGCCCGTATGCCTCTCTCATATAAAGGAGGACTACTCCGTCATCCATGCCTAAGTGGGGACATCACATACAGGCATGCATCGCGGATACCCCTAACTATATGAGTACCAAAAGCCACCCTTGGGCTATCAATGCGCATAAACTCACGTCACATTTTTTACGGATAATTATCAAAGCCTATTTTAGGCATACAAACTCACCACATTTCCGCAAGACTAACCCGAACGTTATTTTAGTTTCTCTAGTAAGAAATGGGTGCCCCAACTCCGCAAGACGACCCACTTAGCGTTGGCTCTGCGAGTTTTAAAATTTTCTTCCTTTGATGGACTTTTAGATCAGTTGTGTTTTTCCCTTTATTTGGTAAATTGTGCAAAATTTATTATTTCTCGTGGATGCCAACTGTTATTTTCGTGAATGAAAAATTCATGTCCCGACTTTTGGAAAAAATGGATAATCCTACGTGGATTTTTGGGATTTTCGTTTTTTTCGAAAATTGGGGCGTGACAGTTTGGTATCAGAGCACAGTTTACCCTAGGCTAGGGAGAGTCTAGGGGATCCTCGGAATGTGGTTATGGGTAAGCTGTAGAGGTTTTTATGGATCTTATGGAGTGCCTAATCATTTCCATTTTTATTGAAGGATATGGCCGAAAGACATACTCGTCAGAACCCAAATGGGAACGGAAGCGGAAGTAGTGGGAACGTCGTTCCAAATGAGGGTGGCAATGAAAATGGAAATGGCCATGGTGATAATACTATTCAGTTGAGTCAGGCCATGATGATGCAGTTGCTACAGGGTTTGCAACAGAATAACAATCAGGGTGACCCTTTTGCTAGAAGGGTTAAGGAGTTCGGGACTTTGGGTGGAAAGAGGTTCACCGGAGAAAATTCGAGAGATGCAGATGTCTGGGTTCAGAGCTGTGAGACCGTTTTCAGGAGGATGCAACTCACTGAAGTCCAAAAACAAGAGTTAGCTGCACATCACTTGGATGGTGCTGCTAGTTACTGGTGGGAGGCTTTACTACCCTCCGTTGATGTTGCGGTTATGACATGGGAGGACTTTAAAGATAGATTTGAGAATAGATTTGTGCCTAATGCAGTTAAGGCGCAATGGGCTGCGGAGTTTAATATGTTGAAGCAGACTGGGAATATGACGGTGGAACAGTATGTCACGAAGTTTAACGAGTTGTCCCGTTATGCTCCGTATTTGGTAGACACCCCAGAAAAGAAAAATGCCAAGTTTATTGGGGGTTTGCATCACTACCTGTCGAGGGCTCTTCTCACCGCTGACAAAGAGAGTTTTGACAGAGTTTTGGATTTAGCATTGAAATACGAGGAACAGAACAAGATGTATCATGAGAGTAGAGAGAAAGGCAAGCAGAAGTTGGGCGAGGTGTCAGGAAACACTCGTCATCAGGGTGCGTCGCGTGATTTTCGTGGTGACCGTAGCCGTTTTCGTCCTTATGATCAAGGGCAAAGGGGTCGACAGTTTCAGAACCAGAAACCTCAAGGTGGGTACCAGAACCAACAGCAGGGAGGAAACCAGTTTCACCGTCAGGGTGGAAATCAGTCTCAGAGGCAGGGGTATGACCATTCCCAGAAACAGGATGGTAATCAGTATCAAAGACAGAATGGAAACCAATTCCATCGTCAGGGTAACCAGAGACAAGGTTATCAGGGTCAGTAGAATCAGACTGCCCAAACAGCATCAGGGGGGCGCACACTGATCTGCTACACTTGTGGGCAACCAGGTCATCGAATGCGAGATTGCCGTTATGGTAGGAACGCGCCCCAGAATAGGCAAGGTCAACCCACCCAAGGGCGTGTATTTGCTACCTTATCAGATCAGGAAAACGTTCAAGGTACTTTTGATTTTCCTATCTCTAATATGAAGGTGTTATTTGATACTGGTGCATCATACTCTTTCATATCTCGACGTTTGGTTAATCGAATAATGTTGAAAGTTTTGCCACTTGCTATACCATTATGTGTTACCACCCCTTTAGGAGGCTCAGTGACATTAAATGAAATATGTAGAAATTTTAAGATTTCCTTCCTCGACAAAGTATTCCTTGTCGACTTGATTGTGCTTGACTTTGAGGGCTTTGATGTGATTTTGGGAATGGATTGGTTGCGTAAGAACTTAGTCACGCTAGATTGTGCAAAGAAGATAGTTTCCATTCATGCACCAGGCATGCCCCCTGTTTCTCACACTTGTGGACATTGTGAAGAGTCAGTAATGTCTAGTTTTCTGTACTTGGTGGGGACGTCAGAGAGAGAGATTCGAGATGTAAAAGTGGTAAGAGATTATGAGGATGTATTTCAGGAAATTCCTGGCTTGCCGCCTAGGCGAGAAGTTGAGTTCCGAATCGATTTAGTACCTGGAACCGCTCCTATCTCTAAGGCAGCGTACCGGATGGCACCTAAGGAGTTGAACGAGATGAAGTCCAGTTGGACGAGATGTTGCAAAAAGGGTAATTTTCTTGGTGTTTTGTTTGATTTGGCCATACTTATTGACATGTTGTTCATGTTAATGAATATATGTGTAATCCTTTTAAGGTGTGTATGAACCAGGTTCATACGTCCGAGTAATTCTCCGTGGGGAGCACCCGCCATTTTCGTTTCGAAGAAGGATGGTACCTTGAGGATGTGTATTGACTATAGGGAGCTGAACAAAAAGACTATCAAAAACAAGTACCCATTGCCTCGAATTGACGATCTTCTTGATCAGTTGAGGGAAGCAGTAGTGTTTTCTCAGTTTGACTTAAGAACTGGATATCATCAGATGGGTATAGAAGAAGATAGTATTCCTCTCACGGCTTTTCGTACAAGATATGGGTTGTATGAGTTTCCAGTCATGCCTTTTGGTTTGACAAATGCCCCGGCCTTTTTCATGGACCTGATGAACCGGATTTTTCGACCATACTTGGACAAATTCGTCATTATCTTTATCGATGACATTTTGGTTTGCTCTCGTAGTGAAGCAGAGCATAGGGAACATCTCAAAACAGTGTTGCAGACCTTGAGAGATCAGAAATTATATGCGAAATTTAGCAAGTGCCATTTTTGGGAAAAAGAAGTAAAATTCTTAGGGCATGTTGTTTCTAGTCAGGGTATAGCAGTTGATCCTGATAAGGTGAAAGCAGTGAAAGATTGGAAACAACCTACTAATGCAACGGAGGTGAGAAGCTTCTTGGGGTTGGCTGGGTACTACAGACGATTTATAGAGAAGTTTTCTCTTATCGCTGCACCGTTGACTAAGTTGACCCGCAATAATGTCCAATTTGTTTGGACCAATGAGTGTGAAAAGGCTTTTCAAGAGTTGAAACACCGATTAACCACTGCGCCCATCCTGACTATCCCAGTTCAAGGTGGGAAGTTGGTGGTCTTCACTGATGATAGTGGCACAGGTCTGGGTTGTGTACTGATGCAGAATCAGAAAGTTGTGTCGTACGCCTCACGACAATTGAAGCCTCATGAGAGGCGATATCCTACCCATGACTTGGAATTAGCGGCAGTTGTGTTTGCTTTGAAGATGTGGCGACACTACCTTTATGGGGAGCATTTTGAGTTGTTCACAGATCACAAGAGTCTTAAGTATTTGTTTTCGCAGAAGGAGTTGAATATGAGACAACAAAGGTGGGTGGAGTTCATTAGCAGTTATGATTTTGAGATCCTTTACCACCCAGGTAAGGGGAACGTAGTAGCCGATGCTCTCAGTCGACGACACACTGTTATGGCTTCACTCATGGTAGAGGAGTGGAAGTCTCTTGAGACTATTTCTTCTTGTGGTGTTCAGTTTGTCCAGGGAGCAAACACGGCTTATGTTGGGAGTTTATCTGTTCGACCTTCTTTGATTAGCAGGGTTTTAGAAGAGCAACATAAGGATCCTCGGTTGATGAGTAAATTGGAAGATTTGGTGCTCGATAACCTAGATGATTGTCCCTCCATGTGGTCAGTTGAGTCCGATGGTGGTTTAAGATTTCACGGGAGACTTTGTGTGCCTGAGATTGCGGGATTGAAGAAAGAAATTATGGATGAGGCTCATAAGTCACGTTTTACCATTCACCCCGGAGGCACAAAAATGTACCATAACCTGAAGCGAACTTTCTGGTGGGACGGCATGAAGAAGGATGTGGGAGATTATGTATCACGGTGTTTCACTTGTCAACAAGTGAAGGCCGAGCATCAGCGACCCTCAGGTTTAATGCAACCGCTAGAGATTCCTGTCTGGAAATGGGAAAATATATCTATGGACTTTATAGATGGTTTACCGAAGACCCGACGAGGTAACGAGTCAATTTGGGTTATAGTTGACCGTTTGACTAAGTCTGCGCACTTTGTTCCGGTTGGGGTGCACCGTACTACCGAACAACTAGCCAGACGATACATCCGTGAGGTAGTTAGGCTTCACGGAGTACCAGTGTCCATTGTGTCTGACAGAGATCCCTTGTTTGTAGCTGAGTTTTGGAAGAGTTTCCAGCGAGTCATGGGGACGAGACTAGATTTGAGTACAGCTTATCATCCTCAGACTGATGGTCAGACGGAGCGGGTGAATCAGATTTTAGAGGATATGCTTCGGGCATGTGTGCTCGATTTTGGAGGTAGTTGGGAGGATTATTTACCCATCATAGAGTTTTCTTATAACAACAGTTACCATTCTAGCATTGGCATGGCTCCATTTGAGGCTTTATATGGGAGGCCTTGTCGATCACCATCCTGCTGGGCGGAGGTAGGCGACACAGTCTTGTTGGGGCCAGAGATGGTTAGGGAGACATCGGAGAAGGTGCAGATTATTAGAGAGCGGATCAAAACTGCTCAAAGCCGACAGAAGAGTTATGCCGATCGGAAGCGTAAGGCGATAGAATTTCAAGTTGGGGACCTTGTTTTTCTAAAGGTTTCACCTATGCGCGGTGTATTGAGGTTCGGTAAGAAAGGGAAGCTAAGTCCTAGATTTGTGGGACCATTTGAGATCATTGCTCAGGTAGGGAGTTTGGCCTATAGACTCGCTCTGCCCCCGAGCATATCAGCTGTTCATGATGTGTTTCACATCTCCATGCTGAGGAAGTGTGTGAAGGATCCTGCTGACATCGTCCAACCCACAGAAATTGAGATTAATGACGACTTCACCCAAGTAGTACGACCAATCAAGATTGTGGATCGTGATGTGAAACAGCTCCGTAGAAGGATAGTGAATCTGGTGAAAGTCCAATGGAGTGAAAAAGAGAATGATGTAACTTGGGAGCTAGAGGACAGAGTGAAGCAGTTGCATCCGGAGCTCTTCATCCAGTGAATCTCGGGACGAGATTCCTTTTAAGGTGTGTATAATGTAACGACCCTACTTTAATATATAATAATTTTTAATTAATTAATTAATTATTTATTTATTTTTAATTTTATTAAATGTGCGGTGGCATCAAGTAGAAAGATGGGGTGTCCCTAACCTCGAGCAAAGCCCTAATAGAAAATGATTTGTTCTTAGTAGGAATAAATAGGGTTAGGTTCTTCTATGTGTTCTCTCGCCGCTAACAAAAAAAAAAAAAAAAAAAGGAGAAGAAGAGAAGGGAGAAAGAAAGAAGGAGAAAAGCAAGAAAAAAAAAAGGTGAGTCTCTTCGTCCCTAAATTTTTACTGTTGGATTGCATTTTTGTCTTTTTGATTTTAATTGCACAAAGTGGATGGGGATGTGTGACTGATGTGACACAAAAATTGTGGGTTTCATTGCTTTTTTCAAAAGGGGTTGAAAAGGACCCCTCTTATTCTACTGGTCAAAAGGAATATTACAGGAGATGTATATTAAACAACTTGTTTTTCTGTAATTTTGATTTTCATTGCTTTTTCAAAAGGGGTCGCAGGAGATGTATCTTTTCCTAATAAATGTTTTGGTAATTGTTTATTTGTTTCTGCATCAATCTTCTGATGCAACTTTATATCTTCTGCTAATTTATTATGTATTGTTTGCTTTTCATCCTTGTAATCGTACACAGCTGAACAAATCTTGTGGTTGTCTGTGTATAAATGCATTACAGCATCATTGGTTTATGGAATTCTATTTCTATATTTTTACCAGAGAAACCTGTTGCTCCAAAATCCATACCTGAAATCTTTTTCGTTTCTCAATTTTAATCAATATCGATATTGTGAAGTGTATATTTGACGTATCAATCCAAAATCAACACGGATTACCTGTTTCCCAGGGGTTTGTATTTTAAGAATATAAGTTTGTAGCACAGCTCATCACTTTTCACACACGGTGTTACTCTGGTGTTGATTTGGGGATGAAGCCTCCAAAAGTGTCATAAATTTTCATTTTGAAATGCTGTGTTTTGAGTATACAATAATCACATGGTCTGATCTATGATGAACCTGACACTTAGTATTTATATATAAGAATGTCACTTGATTGCCATGTTGTTATAAAGCATGATTGATATATATGCTATGTCTTTCCCCAAAAATGCGGGTGGATAGATGGTGAATCCATTTATGTATGACAAAATGTCATTGTGGAGAAATTCTGAATTATCAAAAATAAATGATATTGGTAAACCTTGATTTCTGAAAATATAAACCACTTGGACTTGTATCACTTAGAACTACCACATCTCTTTTGTTTATTATTTCCCCTCTCTTACTAGAGAAACTAAATGACCAGTGGGTCGTCTTGCGGAG
Organism: Berberis vulgaris; assembly: GCA_963556465.1. Lineage (NCBI taxonomy): Eukaryota > Viridiplantae > Streptophyta > Magnoliopsida > Ranunculales > Berberidaceae > Berberis > Berberis vulgaris. The sequence goes on along the minus strand of OY747124.1, from coordinate 72,118,387 downwards.
TTGGGGCACCCATTTCTTACTAGAGAAACTAAAATAACCTTCGGGTTAGTCTTGCGGAAATGTGGTGAGTTTGTATGCCTAAAATAGGCTTTGATAATTATCCGTCAAAAATGTGACGTGAGTTTATGCGCATTGATAGCCCAAGGGTGGCTTTTGGTACTCATATAGTTAGGGGTATCCGCGATGCATGCCTGTATGTGATGTCCCCACTTAGGCATGGATGACGGAGTAGTCCTCCTTTATATGAGAGAGGCATACGGGCATGTATGTTCGGCACGGAGGTGGTGCGAATGTGGTATCGTCTAAGTGATCAATCCGTTAAAAAGATGAAACTAATTCAAATAAAAAGAATAAATGACGTTGTATTATCTCTAAATTCTTTTTATGCAGGATGGCAAGTCCACTAACATCTCTGCAGGTCCGACTTGCCATGGTCAACTCCTATAGGGTAAGTACAGGTAAATGCATATTTACATATTAGGATGATGATATGATTGCCTCGTTGAGGAACTAAATTCTTGGAACTGTGTTTTCTTGCATCACACCTTTGCCTCGTTGAGGAACTACCTATAGGTGTGATGGTTGGTTGTTTGTGTTTAGCTTGATGTTTATCACGTGCAATTTTATTGATTTTTTGGCATGAAGATTTCTCACACCAGCTTTATTGCTGACCCAAGTGAGCTTTTGCTTCTTGGGTACATTCCTTCGGGAATGTAGCCGACTAGCTTATTTTCAGGATACAGTAATCTCGGGTGGGCTTAGAGCATTTCGTACCATACGTAACGAGCATTGCTGGGAGTTGCGCGTGTTCGAAAGATTAGATCTTTCTATTTGTAGGTGTTAGTTAATTCTTGTAATTTGAACTCGGAGTTATTCATTTTTTTTTTGAGTGATACTTTCGTAAAGTGTTGAACTTGTTAGCGTTGGCTCTGCGAGTTTTAAAATTTTCTTCATTTGATGGACTTTTAGATCAGTTGTGTTTTTCCCTTTATTTGGTAAATTGTGCAAAATTTATTATTTCTCGTGGATGCCAACTGTTATTTTCATGAATGAAAAATTCATGTCCCGACTTTTGGGAAAAATGGATAATCCTACGTGGATTTTTGGGATTTTCGTTTTTCTCGAAAATCGGGGCGTGACAATGTAACTCTTTTTAACGATGAGTTGACCCTCATCGACGACTGTAGTGATGACACCGCCATCACTGCTTTCACTTCGGGTTTGTAAAGAGGCAAGATCTACGACTTCCTTACCAGAACCCCCAACCAATAAGATAGACTTGCTCAGGGATGCCCAAAGATATATCACTCTAGACGAGATGCTAGCCGCCAAAAAAGAAACAGAATCAGAGAAGAAACCCTTTTGTCCCCAAAGACAGAAAAGAGTGGAAAAAGAAAGAGGACGATGAAGGGAACAAGAGGAAGCGCACATACAGCAAGACCGATTCGATCCGCACAAGGCAGGACAAGACCTCTAATTATGTCGAGTCCAAGTCTGTCACCCCTCTCAATACCAGTCTATCTGACATCAAGGATTGGGAAGAGTTGAAGTGGACCCCTAAGCAACAAGGAGACCCGACTTGGTGTGACAACATCAAATACTGCACCTACCACAAGGAAGGCAGACATGATACCAATGATTGAAAAAACCTTAGAGGAGAAGTCGAGTACTGGATCGGGAAAGGCAAGCTCAAGGATAGGTTCGGACAGGAGGCATGGTCGAGCAAAGGAAAGAACAAACGATGTCAAAGAGATTGAAAAAGAAGCTCCTGGCATCATTTATGTCCTCCACGGGGTGTGTCTCGAAGGGGAGCAATCTAACAAGTCTCACAAGAGGACACTGACCTAGATGCAGACACTATCTCAAGATGAAGATTGACAAGTGCAGCATGCACGAGTTCACAGCCAGATCCCATTAATAACATTTACGGAAAAAGATCTCCAGGGGGTACATATTTCTCAAAATGACGCCCTAGTCATCTTCGTCCTCGTTGCAAAATGGGAGGTAAAAAGAGCCTTGGTGGACATTGGAAGCTCACCCAATGTCATGTTCCTCGACACATTTCCCAACATGCAACTACAGGAGAAAGACTTAACCCCCGCCACCCACCCTATGGTCGGATTCAGTGGAGAAAAGCGCTTCCCTATCGAAAAAATCAATCTAATGGTAGTGGCGGGAAAGCCACAATTATGGAATTACCTTGTCCAAGAGTTCATGGTGGTTGACACTTTGTCCACCTACAACATTAATTTGGGAAGGTCGTGATTTCATCATATGGAGGCAATGATTTCCAATTTGCACCAATGCACAAAATATACAGCCAACCAGGCCCAAGGAACTATTCGAGGAAATCAACCTGCAGCAAGAGAGTGCCATTATGCAGCCCTGAAGCAGCTGAATTGTTGCCAATTGTAGCTCGAGCCCACAAAACCGACATGTCAGGCACCAAGGCTAAACAAAAGAAGAAAATCACTCTATGAGAGTGGAGGAGCCCTGATAACCAAAGTGCATCTATGCGGAGAGATAGAAGTCAGATCTAGCAGCACAATCCAGACTAATAAAAAGCTAAGTAACGATACTTCAGCAAACGGGCACCTACTCCAAGAGTTGTTAATCAGCAAGGAACAGTCCGCCAACACGAAGCCCACTATTCAGTAACTTCGCTAGCTTTATAAAAAAAACTTTGCTAGTTTTAAAAAAAAATACTTCGCTAGAGGGACCATGCAATCCGAGCCAGGACCATTTGCGCCTCCTTCGGGGCCGGATTAGCTTAGTCCCACTCGAAGTTAAATTATTTGTTGCTTTGATTTTGTTTTTTTTTCTGTTTTTCATTTCAGTTTAGAATAATTGTTCGTACAAGAAACATTCCAGAAATAAAACAAATTTTATTGATTACAATGAGAGTCATTACAAAGCTTGCCGACCAACTAGTACATCAGTTTATACACTACAAGTATCTAAGTCCGATGCAAGTATTTATCCACTGAAACAAGGGTAAAGACTCTGATCTGTTAATCCGCGTCTGTAACAGAAGACGAAAGAGCGGCACTCAATTCATTGTTCCATTGAATCACCTCACAAGGATGATTTAAAAGTAGCAAGCAATGTACTTGAAGAAGGTTGCGAATACTCCGTCGATTCTTTGCACCGCCAATCTGCCTCATGAAGAGGAACAGAATGAAGCAACAGAAAGCTGACGAAAATATCCCTGAACAACGTGATCATTGAGGTCTCACAGTGTTGCCAAATGGGGACGTTTCTAAAATGTGTAATGCATGGGGTGAGGCAGAAACACCACCCTAGGAACGAGAATCATGATCTCCAACTCTCCCATCAACCATAAACTATCTGCGAGGACAATCACCCGACAGAAGTAACAGATGAGAGAGTGCTTGAGCACCGAAATATGGAAAATAGACCTGACCCCCGAAAGGAAGTCTGTAACTCTTCTTCACAATATAAGAAGATATTACAAGATCTCATGGGAACAATCTAATGCCCACCCAGATAAGGCGGCAACGCATAATAGCAAGTCTCATCAAGACTCATCGATGCAAATGTCAGAACATTCGAAGACTTCAGTAAGGGAGATCTTCATTCATCCTTTGAAGAACCAAAACAAATTATCTAGTAAGATGCATTTGATTAACATGTTCTAATATTCTCATTGCAGTGCCTAAATGCAAAATAGCCAGCTTATATATAGGCGTAATGGTTTACGAAACAACGTCAGCTAATAGTTACTTTAGCATTAAATGTCGTTTGGGAAATCAGGAAAACAACGATTCCAATTGCAACTACACAAGTCCACATATTTCAAATTAATGACCCTGTAAGCAGCCCCATTAATTGGAGGGAGTAATCGATACTAAACCATCTCGCAATATGCATCGCATCCCTAGCACGCTGATCTACAAAGATTTTTTCTAATTGTGCCCCTCCACTAATGGGCCCAAGCTTATGCCCTGCCGGATCCAGCCCAGCACATGCAAAGGATCAAACAACAAAGGCCTTGAACGCCCATAGAATAAGGAGAGCGCCTACCGAGTATTATCATTAAATCCAAGGCATCAACTCTATTATTATTCCGTTGTTGTACATTAAAGTCGGTCAATCTATTATTAGTCTGATCAATCGATCCGACTCTGGAATCAAACTGCAGGCGAACTAAGTAAGTCTGAACACCCAAGTCAGACTTACTCACCCAAAATCATATTCTGACCAAAGCTTAGTTAGCTCTGACTGATTACAATAGCTTATGGTATGTTCTAACACCTAGCCCACCGAAAGTAGACGGCGATGGGTTAGAAAGTGAGAGCTTAGTCATCATTTGTAATACTTGGCCGCGATGGCTTGTCAGGGACCATTGTTCAACTATAGATAATGGTCGCCAAATCTAACCAAAGCTTAGTCGATTTTGATCTATGATGATAGTTTCTGGTGCACTCTAACGCCTAGTCCATTAAACTAAATGGCTATCAATGGTTTAGAGAATGGCAGCTTAGTCAGCGCTCTGATGCCTAATCAAGACAGTTTTCCAGTGATCATTGTCCAAACATGGGCAATAGTGACCGAACCCGATCAAAGCTTAGTCATTGACGACCGACGACAATGGCTTCTGGTCTGCTCGAAACCTAGGCCACAAATAATGGATTCTGACGACTTAAAAAGTGGGATTCTAGTCAGCGCTCTCAACATATGATTAAGATGGCTTGCCAGGGGTCACTACTCGTACACAGACAGTGATTGTTGAACCCTGACCAAAGCTTAGTCAGTGGTCGCTAATGACAATGGCTTTGGTATGCTTGAAGCCTAGTTCATTGCGCACGAATTACAACGATCTAGAAAGTGAGAGCTTAGTCAATGCTCATCTAGCTTGTGAAGATGGCTTGCCAGGGATCATTGAACAACTACAGACAATGATCGTTGAACCCCACCAAAGTTTAGTCAAAACGACTGACGATGATAACTTATGGCTCGCTCCAATTCCTAGTCCGCTACGAACGGATCAAGATGGGTTGGAAAATGGGAGTATAATCAATTCCCTCGATGCCTGATCAAGATGGCTTGCCAAAGACCACCATAATCACTGAAACCTGACCTCAGTTTAGTCAATTATAACTAGCAATAACAACCCTTGGTCCAATTAAGCCTAGTATATGAATAACAGGTAAAGACGAGTCAAAAGTCTGGTCAGAGCTCTGGAAGCTCGACTCAGACGACTCGCGAGGACTATTGTCCAATCATCTACAATGATGCACGTGTTGGGACCACAGTCTGACTAATTCGCTTATAACAGCAACAACAACGGCTGGTTCAACATACAACCAAGCTGCCAGATAAAGGGTGAATTACACTCCTCGATCTCTAAAAGGAGTCTGACCAAAACTGCACGAACTATCGCATCACAAGAAGTAAAAACTCTCACCAGTGGATCAATCATAAAGCTTCCTAGTCTAGCAGAGTCTATCGTTTGACAATTAATGTCGAAATAAGACAAAGCAAGTAAAAGCTACTAGAAAAATCAAAGGAAAAACAAACATGTGTAGAGTACTATTCATTTGCAAGCCAAAAAGAAAATACAAGGTTCACCCCACATTAAGAGGAGAGTTAGATACAACAGAACAAGACTTAGCAGGGAAAGAAGCAGGAAACACATTTGTACGTGTTGCCTTTCAATCCCCCTCATCAGGATGCCTTCTTCTTCAGACGAATCGGAGGCCACTCCAAGCTCTGCGTATGCAATCTCTTTATAATAAGAGAGATCCCAGTCGAGATGATCCTCCTTCATCTAATGCAACAGCTCCAACCTTCCATGCATGACTCCACTGAACTCAAACGTGCATTGGGCCTTGAGAAGTTTCTCTTTGTGTACTCTTGATTCAGTGAGCCCCCGCTCATGCTCGCCCGACAGCATGTCAGTCTTGGATTGCTCGGCACTCAGGTTATCATTGACAATACTCAACTCATTCTTCGCCAGAAGAAACTACTCTTCAGCGGTCTACACACTCTTGACGTTAAAATCAACGTCGGCCTCCAACTGCTGACATCAGACTCCTTTTTTATCCTCTCGGCGTATAGAGCCTGCAATTCAGCTTGCACTCCGACCACAGTCTCACGGACAAGCTGCAAGTCACGACGGACAAGGTTCAACTCATTCTCGAACCGATCCCTCGCGGATACTACCCCTGCCAAGTCGGACTCAAGCGTTTCCAAACGAACCTTATGAGCCTCCGACCTAATGCACCATGATTCCATTCCAGGATCTGAGTAAGCTTCAAGTTGCTTCCTCAACGACTCAATCTCGTAGATAGCATTAGAGTATGACTTCTACAGGTTTGGAAAGACCTGTTCCATAGTATACACTCTCTCACGAGCGGCCTCAACTTCAATTCCAAGTGCGGCTACTTGATTCAGGTACGACATCCCCGTCATGAGATGTTCTGCCCTTTTATCCATACGCTCTCCCACTGGCTTTAGAGCACAGTTCGCCAGCCAATTATTCCACCTGTTAATATGTTTCCTCGAAGCATAAGAGATGTCAACCTCCTGATGCCAAGCTTGGTTGTTCTTCCTTACTACGTCTGCAGAAAACAGACTAATCTGAGCATCCAGATGAAGATCCTTCATAATTGAACTCACCCCAACACCACCCTTGGTCATCTTCACTGCATCAGAGCCCTAGTCAACAACTTTTCCTTTGCTCGCAACAATTGGCTCTCTTTCACGCGTCGATTCAGAATCAGTTGACGGGGAAGAGGGAGCATATTCCTTGGACTTGTCATCAATTCAATATGACAGTAACGAGATGGAGCATAGTACGGGCGACGAGGAGGGGACCATTCACAATGATGTAGATGATCAGACGACTCTTCAATAGTTTCATGATCCAAAGACAGGCGGAGTTCAAAGTGCTTTATTGAAATAGAACAATCAGACGAAGCTTCCACTCCCGCTTGCAGCTACGTCTTGTTCATAAACTTTGCCTGCTTGTTACTTAGTTTGGTTACGTCTTCCACGCTCACCATTTGCAGATATTCCCTTTCCAAGTCAGGAAAAGAAATAGGGGACTTGGTTTGATAATCACGCTCCTCGAAAACAATAGTCACATTCGGCACTTACCCGACAGCATCATGCCCCACAAAAGAGGCCAAGCGCCTGCGAACAGGTCTACACAAAGCACGAGACCTCTTCAGGTGCACTTGAAAAAGGAAGTACCTAGTTTCTCTTTTAGAAGCACGGCCAGCTGATTTGCCAGTGCTCTGTCGAGGTTAGAGCCTATTTGGACTACCTTTGTGTTAGCTAGGATGTCCACGTATATTGTCACGGATTCTTCTTCCGGTTGCCCAGCGCTCGGCCTTCCCCTCGGGCTAGATGGAGGTTTGAGAACCAAAGATGGAGGTGAATCCTCTTTTTTTTTATTAGGGGCTTCCTCGTCCAAATCTTGTTGCTCGGGCCTCTGTTCTTTGCTATCCGACCGCCTGGCCGAGGCATATTGACATTCCAGAGTGATAGTATGGTCTCTTCTAATTGCCCCTACTTCACCGTTTGAGGGGTACTTGAGGCATTGTGTTGGGTGGAGACGACTGTTTCCATGTGGTGTAACCAAGGTCGGCCCAAGATTATTTTATACTCAGAGTGGGCATCGAATTCTATTATCAGGATTCTTTATAGGTTTGGCTGCACTGCGACTACCAGCAGTGTGATTTTACCAACCGAGTAACAGCTTTCTCCTTTGAAGCCAAACATGGCTTGATTTAATGGTGTCAACTCTCCTCCTATCAATTGCATTTTCAGGAATGAATCTAGGAACAATACATTGACGGAGCTGCCTGTGTCCACCAGTGATCTTCTCACTTCCAATTTGTTATCCCTACTGAGATGACCAAGGTGGCGTTGTGTGGGAAGCATATACCCTTCATGTCCCGTTTTGTAAACGTTAAGCTTGGGGACTTTTTCTCCTAGCCTAGATGTTGTACAAGGTGGTGTCGGTAGTGTGATTTGACCCGCAGCTCCCCAACCGATTTCTTTAGTGAGCGATTCGAGTACTGACTCTCCTCACTTGTCCCGTGGAGGACACATATCATGTCGGGAGTCATGTCACCCCCATCTTGTGTTGTTCCTTCACTTTGAGAATGCGTGTTCCCAAGGTCAATGAACTCCTTCAGTCATTCTCTCTGGATCTAGTATTGGATCTCATCTCTGAAGCTCCTACAATTTTTTGTGTCGTGGCCCGTGTCCTTTTGATAAGAGCAGTGCTTACTCTTATCATGCTTTGAAGGATCAACTTTGAGTTTGACGGACACTTGATGTCTTCCCATTCTTCAATTATGACCAAAATGTAGGCAGACTGGAATCGAGCGGATTATAGTGGGTGTACCTGGAGCCACTGGGCTTGAACAGTTTAGCTTGGTCGAGCCCGCGCTGGTTTTCGCCTCTTTTCGCTTGGAATTGTCCCCCTTCTAATTCGTGTCCTTGACTTTGGTGGAGTGTTTTGTCTCGCTTCCTCCTTTCCTTGTAACCAACATTTCTTCCAAAGTGATGTATTTCTGGACACTCCTCAACAATCCCGCCATGCTTGTTGGGGGCTCCAAGGTGAGGTAGTTGTAGGAGTGACTGGTGTGTCATCGATGCACCCGTCGATCAAGGTTAGCTCATCATTGAAATGAGTGACGTATTCCCTGAGGCTCTCGTCCTGCTTTTGTCTGAGGCTCACCAGATAGTAAGGCATCTTCCTGATCCGATGACTTTCGACAAATCTGGTGATGAACGCATTTGCCAAGTCTTGGAATGATCTGATAGACCTAGGTTGGATACTGTGGAGCCATGTCAACGCAATCTTCATGATCTCCTCCGAGAATTGAGAGACCGTGAGATCGCATAAGACATCAGGGTCAGATGCCCCTAGTTGAAGCTGAACTTTCCTTGAGCTCTATTGCGTGGTGGTAATGGTGCAAGTGGTCAGACGGATCTGATGTTTGTCATAGAAGTCGAGTTTTGGTGGAACGAACTTCTTAGAAATAGGGGCACTCATGATATCCTCCGAGAATTGAGATATCGTGAGATCGCATAGGACATCAGGGTCAGATGCCCCTAGTTGAAGCGGATTCTCGACCATGGTCTTGTTAATCGTCGGGGTGTGGTCCCCATGACCCTCTCCCAGGCCTCCTTCCCGGCATGATCTCTATTCTTCTACAAGGGGGTTTACCCTCTCGGGCATGCTCTGGGACCTGAAGGTCTCCCAGATCTAGGTTGGCCTCAAATCGCTGTTGTCTTTCTTGATTCATCATTTCCACCACCCCCATTCAGTGGCCTAGGTAAAGTAGGACCAGACTCGTGTCAGGAGCTGCCACGATCGCCTCTGCAGCTAGGTCGTGTGGTCGTTCGACCTCCTCGATCGGATCGATTCGGCTCAGTGGTTGAATTTCATCAGCCAAAGATTTGTCTAGCTTGGCCCGAGATCTGGTGATGATGATCATTTCTAGATGCTTTGTACAGATTAGAAAGAACTTGGTATGTTCGTTTCAGGGAAAACTTATTGTCATCTTCCCACGGACGACGCCAAACTGATGTTTCCAGATCTGTCCTCGCCAATCCCGATGACATCTAACTTGCAGGAGGTTAAGCCTAGGACCGTTGTTGTGGTGGCAGAAGGCACTCCGATGCTTAAGTCAAATACTGGTTTAAGATATAGTGAAGAATGAATGTAAAATTGCAGTGTGTATACTTGCGTATATGTGGGCATTTGCGTACCTTTATTCCTCGTTTTACTGACTCTTATAGCGGGTTTTCCCTCCCCAACCGTCCCTATGATCGAGGGTGCGATGGAGGGAGGAGATCTTGCATAAGATCTTAGTTATGCATGACTCAGTACTTTGGCACTTGGCTCTATTTAGGACCCAATGCTTGATTAAGCTTGAGTTGATTTCATGCGAGTGGATGTCGGGCATGTGACAACTTTGAGATCCATTGTTTGGGCCTTATTGTCATGGGCTAAACCTTAAAACTCATGCTTCTGGTGCTAGCGCATCTTGGGCCTAGGCGCCTGACTTACAGGTTGAACAATAGTCTTGCGCGTGGATCCGCTTGGGACTACGCTGAAGCATTTTACGTGCTAGGGTTGGCTCATGCCACATGTACGATTGTGATTGAGTGATTTTTTGATGTCTCATCAGTTAGGATAAAGTGTTTTGTTTCCATTATAAGCTATTCAAGCAACCTAAAATTTATAATCAATTGTCTATAGCAGATAAATCTTAGCACAAAGCTAATAAATGATTACACTAGTGGTAAACACATCAATGTTTGTAGTAAGTGGTTTGAATTGGAATTAAGATTGCAAAAGATTGAAACAATTGGCAAACATTTGCAAGAATAAATCAATAGAAAGAAAACCCATTGGAAACAACTATTTGTGAGAAAAGTTGTGGTTGCAAAAATTCTTGCTAAAATTAACTTGTCATTTCATGGAAGTGATGAGAATATTGCAGAAGATTACAATGAAAATTTTAAGCATTATTGAAATGATTGGTGAATTTGATCCAACTATGCAGGAGCACCTGAGACGCGTCAAAAATGGTGAAACCAATCCCATTATCTTATCCATAAGATCCTAAATGAATTTATATCAATGCTGGCAAGGGAAGCCCCAAAAAATTTTATTTCAATAATTCATGAAGCCGTATACTTTTCAGTTATACTTGATTGGACTCTTGGTGTAAATCATGAAGAACAAATTTCCTTTGTGATAAGATGTGTGGATGTATCAACAACTTCAATAATGGTGCAAGAATATTTCTTTGAATTTTGGATGATACTTCGAGAAAATGACTTTTTGATGAGTTCCGAAAAGCATTGGTCGATCTTCAACTTAATATTTATGATCTGAGAGACAAAGGATATGACAATGAATTCAATATGAAGGGAAAACATAAAGGTATAGAAAACATATTATTGGAAATAAATCCTACAACATTCTATACTCCATGTAGTTGTCATAGTCTCAACTCGCACTTTGCAATATGGCTAGTTGATGTTCTAGAAGACACTTCTTTTTTGGCATTGTACAATTTGTTTTCATCTTATCCTCAACGGTGGAAATTTTGTAAAGAATATGTGGTTACCAAATAAATAGAGGAAGAAAAGGGGGAAGATATCATAGACATGGAAGACAAGGCGAAAAGTTTCATGGTTAAGCCATTGTCACAAAATTCAATGGAAAAGTCGCATTAGAATTATTAAATAAGATGTCAAACTTCAAAGATAAGAGAAAGTTTAGTTTACTTGGTAGAAACAGACAATGATTACTTAAAAAGAGTGAAGTTGCATCCCTAGCAATCGGTGAAATTGAAAATGTTGAGTTATTGCTTAACATGGTTATTTGGTATTATATTTTGCTAGCTATTAATGGTGTTAGTAAAAACAATAAAAAAGAAGAAGTGTATTGATGTTGCTATTGAACAAGTAAAATACTTCATTACATTTTTTAAAATATAAAGAAAACATATTTCAAAAAGCCGTGACTTAAGCTAAAATATTGCAATTGAAATGGGTGTTCAACCTATGTTTCGTAGAAGTGTATCATCCATAGAAATAATCATTTTGATGAGAGTGTTGGCGAATGAAAAAGTGTTACAATCACTTCAAAAAACTTTTAAAGTTAATTACTTAAAATACATTGTTGATGAAGTTTTTTCTTCACCAAACAACAATTTACAAAGTATGGAAAAGGTTTGGGTTTTTGTTTGATTTGAATAAAATGAACTCTATGGATGATGATATGATTTAGAGGCTTCATGTAATTAGCTTGAGAATTTGCTAAATCATTAAAAATGTTCTGATATTAATGAGAAAAATCAGTTTTTAGAATTGAATGTCTTAAAAAATTATTGCTGAAAGAGATAAGAAATAGTTTTGAGGTATTACATTATTTGTAGATAATGGAGGGATGTTATCCAAATGCTTGGATTACATATTGAGTATTGTTGACTATACAGGTTCCAGTTGCTTCTGCAAAAAGAAATTTCTGAAAGTTGAAATTGATGAAAACCTACAAGAAATATTGAATGAGTTAGCAATTTTATCCATTGAAAAAGACATGGTTGAACTAATGACTTTGCTAGTAGGAATGTGAGAAAGAGCAGCTTTCAAGAAGGATTGTAGGCTTTGCTTATTGGGATGGGTTGAGAGTGTTTATGGTGTGATTGTAGGCTTTGGTGTTGATTTGGATAGTTTAGGAGAATTGTATTGTGCTTGATCCTATCGGGCTTAGGTTTAGTCTTCCCAAGGTATGTAGGCAACCCTAAAGTGATATAGGTGGAGCATAAAAAAAATTTATATATACTAATTTATTTTATCATTACACTAAGTGTATTATTTATACATATTTTATGGGAATATAGGAGGGAGCCTCTCATTGTTGGGGTTTGCATCGAGCCCCCAAAATCTCAGGACCGACTCTGGGTGTAGCGTGGACGATAATGATGTTGCAGGTGGGGTCAGTGGTGAACCCACTGCTTGTAGCTAGAATTTGATTGTTGAATTTTTTTTATATACTTATGAAAATACAATGATTTTTTTGGGTTTCTAATATGTGCAATCTGTCTAGAAACATTATTGAATTAACAAATCAGATTTAAAGAAGAAAATCAGTAGTTAAAAGATTGTCTTGCACTTGGAAAGACTTACAACCTTGAAAAGTTTCCTTCCTTTTTTTATAAATTTTTAATTTTATATGGCAATGTTAACTCCCATCAAAATTTAATACATTTTGGTGTTTTTAATATGGTGATTTTTTTTTATTTTTTAAATTTTGCAAGAGAGTTGCTACGTGTACCCGACTATTTGTTGCGCCGATAGTTTGAGATGTTTCAACTTTATTGCACCGACTTAATGTATGTAACACTGACTTGTCATTTTTTATAATAATAAAAATCATTTAATACGAAACTTTCTCGTTTAGGAGACTTAATTGGCTATTGAATGAAAGAACAATAATAACCATCATCTATAAAATATAAAACTAAAATTTAGTAATGCATTCGTTAAATTTCAATGTGTTCATTGACCATATAAGAGTTGACAAAACCAATACGTATTAAAAAAATATATATATATATAAATCTATACATCAATTTCAAAAATTGTTGCAACTATTATCAAATTCCAAAAGGTTTCATTAAAAACTAAAAAAAATCGACTTCCAAACATTTACATTAGGAATCCTTCATACAAAGTCACCAATCATTACATTTTAACATTAACAAAATTTGGTTGGGTACACCAATCAATTTTTAAAAGCTAAATTTAAAAGATAAAGTTGGGGGCATCGAGCCAAACAATCGGGTACACGTAGCAACTCCCTTTTGCAAATACATACATTACTCATACAAGAGATTTGTGAAGATGTAAAATGCGAGGGGCTGGAGAAGATGAGTATTTTCCATTTCCCCCCCCCCCCCCCCCCATAACCTTGTGATTTTTCAAAATATGCACAACTTTCAGGTTTATTTGGGGCACTAATTTTGTTGTGACATATGTGTTAAAATTAATGTCTAATGACATTTGTTTTACTAAAATGAGGCACGTGATGGGGTTGATAGTCAAAAGACGATGACCATTGGTTTGGAGGAGACTACAATACGACATGTTTTGGGAGGAATCGTTAATTAGCTATTTATATTGGATTATATCAAATTAAACACTTTTTAAAATATTTATTTTATTTTTTATTTATTTGCAAAACATCAATTTTTTTAGGATAGATGTTGACATTGCAAAGCATAGTTTTTTTTTAGGATACTAATATTAAACATATACATGAGATGATTCCAACCAAATTTCCGGTAAATGTGACAAGCCATCTTCGACATTTTAAACACTAAATTTGGGGGGGGGGAACCTTTTGAGTTATTAGGGCTAATGTTAGGTGACGAGAACCAAATTGCCCCAAGACTCACGTACATACCCTAAATTGGAACCAAGGTTATTCATGACTCATGCATCATCGTACATTACATAGATGACATACATACATGGGCATAGCATGGGATGGGCACCCACTTGAAGGAAACAAAAGTCATTAAGAAGTCTAAGTCCACATATACCGATTGTGAAGATCAGAGCAAATATATATTCCTCGCTCGTGAAAGCAGCCACGTGGTGATTTGATTAACTAAGTCGGTGTGCATATCCATTGCTCCTACCTAATTGGTCGACCTTTCAACATCACCCGACCGAGGGGTGTGTAGATAGACAAAAACAAATATCTAAAGATAAGCTACGTGGTGGTGCATCTCCCACAAGATATTTGTGGAGCTGCCCCAAGTGTTTGCCAGTCAAATTACAACCACTGATTGCTACCAACTTGTGGAGGTATCGTGGATGGGCTGCCTGATGGATATAGGTTGAGAAAGTTGGCTTTTTGACTTGTGGACATTGTGGGGGATCCTTCAAGGATTTCCACTATCTTGTTTTCATTAATAAACTAGACTAGACTAGATTAGATTAAAGTTAAGCATACATCAATTATTCTGAGTAGACCAAGATTAAAGGTGATTATATTTTAATCAACATTGAACTGACCATCACTTAATTACTTTGCCACGTCTGCCAATCATTTTCGTTTTCAAATATTATAAGTCAATGTCCATTTATTTCTCGCAACAAGAGTCTGCGAAGGTAAGTAGGTATATATATATATATATATATATGCTAGTTTTCATACATGACAAAGTTAATAAAATTGAGGGGAAATGTAATTAACATGCTTAGTTTAAGTATCATAAGAGCATTTTCAATGGAGAGCGAAAACTGAAGCTCAAAAAGTTGTACCAAGCTGAGTTATTCCAATGGGCCATTTAATAAAAAAATTTAAAAATGGTCAAAAAATTTATTTTTTGGAGAAAAAACTAATTTCATAGCATTTGTCTCTTAGATAGAGGGTCGAAATAGTTATTTGGGCTAGGTAGGCATAATTTTTTTGTGCTCTTGACTCCACCCATATCCAACATGCTCATACCCTTTTTTGGCAATAATTTGTGCTGAAACCTCAAATCAGTTGAGCTTTGGGGTTTCCAATAGAGCATGAAAATCTACCATCAAAACTCATAAACTTTCCCATTGGATGTGCTCTATTATGGTCTCAACTCTTAGGGTGTGTTTATTAGCATGGAATCATGTGCCATGGGAATCAATGAGGGGACCACATAAATCTAAGCTAATTTAAGGTTTACTCACCAATCCACCATTAGATTTTATGATTAATGGTGGGAATAAAAGTCTCGTAAACATGAAAATCACACTCCTTAGTCCCTCCAAATCATGTGATTATCATGTTCATGGAACTTTCATTCCCACCATTGATCTCAAAATCTAATGTTGGATTAGTGAGGGAAACTCAAATCAGCTTAGATTTAGATGGTCCCCTCATGGCATAGGATTTTATACAACCAAACGCACCCTTACTTTCATTTTATACTCTAATTTTTACATTCGATGTGTCAGCTGACATGACATACTCTTATTGGCTTACATTTATTTACTTTTTGAAAAAGTGCATGTGCATATGTGTGTGTCTCAATTTTAAAGTGTCTCGTTGTGATATCCTTGTGTGGGCAGACCTAAGAGGGAGGGTACGAAAAAAACCCAATAGCCCATGGATCCCAATAGGATTAGCAAGCTACAAAGAGGAGATCATAGTCCCACATCGCCTGGGTGAATGAGAATGATGTACTACATATGTACGAGTTTGGTATCTACAAAGTACTACGCCTTATAAGCTGTACGGGCCTTGGGCTCAAAATGGACAATATAGTACTCTGTGGATCGGGTCGTTACACTGGTTAGATACTACATCAAAATGTAAAAATGACAAACAAAGTTAAGCTTTTGTTTAACATGCCAAGCCACTCGTACATGTTTCTTAAACATGGCATAAAAATAAAAAATCTCCAAACAAAATTTTTCGTTGTGTTTTTTTAATGTGTGCGCGTGTGTGATAGCTTACAAATTTGCTCATCCATTATGCAAACATGACAAATTGAAATTCTTTAAATGAACCTTTAAACCCAATTCATATAGAATGAGATATTTAATTTTGTAGGGTCATATACAAAACATTTTTATTTTTTATTTATAGGATCAATAAATTTTAGTTGTTCTTGGTAAAATCACAATTAATTCGGTTATGAGGTTACTCACAACAAATCTGATAAGTCGAGATATATCCTTTATATATATGTTTTTTCGTTTAAGATCAATTTTAAAAGAATTTTATCCATATGATTGGTGGGTTCACATTTTTAATGATCACAAAAAATAAGAATACAAATATACGAGAGAGTGTGCGATACTCAAAATCTTAGGGGGTTTTTGTTTAGTGACTCTATTAAATCATTAAGGCGATAAGTGTTTTGTTTCTATAAGCACCAGGGTTATGCTTCTATCCACTTATAAGTCCTAACCACTTACAAGTGGTTTGCCACTTACAACTATGCAAACAAACACCCCCAATAGTCACATGAACTTCCAGTTAGAATTGTCTTTCATTTTTTTGCTCTTGAACCTCGCTTCAGTGGTCCATGCGTCAGCCCTTTCTCAGATCCTTGCACTGATATCTAATTATAATCCTAAAATTTTGGATCCTTAATATGCCACTTTTTTCGTTTTAGGCTTTAGGTATTATTCATGCATTTGTATGACATATTGATGAAGTGTGCCACATACATCTCTACTCCTTTACAACAACCAATCCATTAGGAACAGTAAAATCATGTGTGCCTATGTTTTCGACCCCATTTCTGTCTTTCAACAATGACCTTTGATGATACATCAAAATAGACCGATCATCACAACCGTACACGAGGCATAAAGCTTCATCACGAGAATACAACGCCCAATACTGATCCAAAGACAACCATCGAAACAACTATACCTACAGGTAGAGAACTCCAGTAAGTAACAGTTCAGACGTCTCTGACATCAAGGGGAATCCTCTCGGATCCCCGAGTGGAGACACTTATGGCTCAGATGGACAATGTGATCGAAATGATAAATAATATCATCCAAAACTTACAAGGCAGCAGCTTTCAAGAAGAAATCATCCAGCTTAAGAAATATCAGGCTAACGATAACTTCAAATGCAATCAGGGAACACCCAAATATGAAAGAACATTCTCGGCTTTGACAGCAAGTCGAAGCGAGATTCTCGAAACGATGGCGAGAACTGCTATTACACAAGCCAGATTTATCGAAAAGAATGGTAAAATGGGCAATAGAACTCAGACAGTTTGACATTACTTATGCCTCTAGAACTGCTATCAAAGCTCAAACATTAGCAGATTTCATAGTTGAGATCACAGGAAGTAACAACCAACTCGATGACAAGTAAAACAAAACAGAAACAACCTGAACCAATCCCTAAAGGATGGATCATTCGTTCTGATGGGGCATCTAACGAATCGGGAAGCGGAGCCGAAATAGTCTTATACAATTCAGAAGGCATCGCATTGGAAAAGGCAATAAAATTCAGCTTTGAACCCTTCAATAATGAAGCCGAGTACGAAGCTATGATAGCTGGACTACAGTTAGCAAAACACCTGGGATTAAGAGACATTAACGTCTTTACAGATTCCATGTTGGTGGTAAATCAACTAAGCGACAAGTTCCAAGTAAAAGATGCTCGAATGAAAGCCTACCACCGGAGAACCACATAACTAATAAAAGGATTCTGAAGCGCCACCATCCGACAACAAAAGAGCAGACGAGCTAGCTAAAAAGCCTCAACGACAAAGGATAATGGCAATCCACTCGTCATGACGCAAGGTAGCTCCATATTGGAAAATCAACCAAAAGAAACATGCGCAGTAAACCAAGGTGTTAATTGGATGACTCCAATCATGGCGTACATTCAAAATGGGGAACTCCCAACAAATAAGATGGAAACCAGAAAACTACGAAATCGGGCAGCGAGATATACAATTATCAATGACAAATTGTACAGGAAATCAGCCACGAACCCATTATTAAGATGCCTTACACCAGGAGATGTTGAATATGTCATAGAGGAAATACACGATGGCACTGCGAGAATTACCAGGGGGAGAACATTGGCCCATAAAGCTTTTAGGTTAGGGTATTACTGGTCAACGATGCTGGCAGACGGTCAGAAGCTAGTTCGTAGATGCGACAAGTGCCAGAGACACGCCCCATACACTCACATGCCGTGACAAAATCTGACTCCAATGAGCAGTCTCTAGCCGTTCGCACAATGAGGAATGGACATTGTAGGACCACTCCCAGTGTCCGACAAAAAGAAGTTTCTCCTCGTAGCAATAGATTACTTCACCAAATGGGTTGAAGTAGAGCCCCTTACAAAGATAGGGGAAGCACAAGTCGAGAAACTTCTCTGGAGAGACATCATATGCAGATTCAAAATCCCAAGAGTAATCGTTACAGACAATGGGAAGCAGTTTGAAAGCAAAAGGGTCAGAGAGTTATGCAAGAGCATGAATATCCAACAGCACTTCTCTGCACCAGCTCACCCGCAAGCAAACGGGCAAGCCAAAGTCACTAACATAACAATTTTGGAGGCAATCAAAAGAAGACTCGAGGCAGCAAAATGACTATGGACGTCCGAATTACCTGGTGTCCTTTGGGCATACATGACAACAAAATGAACTTCAATAGGAGAAACACCTTTCACACTTGCTTTCGGGTCAGAAAGCGATGATACCCATGGAGGTCGGAATGCCAACATTTCGAACCGAAGAATTTTGCGCTGAGGACAATGTCGAAGGATTAAGAGTCGGGCTAGATCTCCTTGAAGAAAATGAGAAGCAGCCTCGATTAAAATAGCAGCATACCAACAATGCATGGCAGGTTACTATAACAAGAAGGTGCAGATCCGAAACCTTAACATCGGAGACTGGGTGTTACGAAAGGTCCAACTAAACACAAAAGATCCCGACGCAGGCAAAATTAACCCAAACTGAGAAGTACCCTATCGAGTGACAAAAAACAACAGACTAGGAACATACTAGTTGGAAGACAAAAAGAGCAAACGATACCTCGACCATGGAATGTAGAACACTTAAAAAGATATTATCAATAAAGTCTTTCGCTCTCAATTTTGATGACCAGGACAAAAATTCAGACTAAAAACATACTTGAAAGAACACTCAGCATGGCTAGAGCATCGAGCAAACAAATATACTGAATGAACGAGTCATACATAAAAACTTATGGTCTGATCAACCATGAAGTAATAAAGTACCAGGACATAAGAGTCGAGCTTTTACGTCGATTGTAATGTATGACATCGTAATTCGAATGAGAATCAAGATTTCGTAAACCAAAGCTTCCCTATGACTAGAATGTCGGGTATCGAAGCCACCCACAAAAATTCGGACAACAGAAGTCGAAGATCTCCCTGAAATGTCATAAGTAAAAACTAAACAAGCTAGACATATGGGACACAAAAATGTGAAATAGCAAATTTCATTTATTTTCTAAAAAAGGAGATTACAAAAATAAAAAATAAAAAAAAATGACAACTAAGAGGAATCACTATCATGACCAACATCTTTAGGAAGCATAGAGTCATCAGGCTCCTCGACATCCGGATCACCAATCGAATCTAGAATAACTTCCTCGACATTATCAAACTTCTGCTCAGCGAGGCTGCGGTAGGGGGACATGTTCAAATCCTGCGCTTCTAGAAAATCATGGCGACCCTCAACCACTCTATTAAAATCCGCTGCCTTCAACTTCTTTTTAACAGTCGTTAACTCGGCTTGGGTAAACGCTAACTCTTTGTCGACATTGGCAGGTTTAGCAGCGTCCGCTGACTTGGTCTCAACAAACTAGGAATTCAGTTCAATAATGCGAGTGATAGTAGCCTTAAACTGGTCATAACACTCATTGGCGGAGCGAACAACCTTGTCACATTCGGCCTTTTGGTCAAACAACGTTTTCTCAGTAGGATCCAAACAGGGAAGGCAACTTGCCCAATTCCACCTTGGATGTCTCGAGGTCGGAAGCAAATGCATCACACGTAGCCGTGACTTCACTCATCAACTCCCGCGCAGAGTCCGCAACCTTCTCATGTTCCGCGCACTATGCCCTCAACAAATCCATTCGATGAAGAACATGGAAAAGAACCAAAATGTGTCCTAAAAGCTTCTGCTCAACATGAGCATCCTGATCACGAGACGCCTTACTGTGTGACCCCATGACGACCGCATAAGTAAGATGCGTCATCCCTTCCATAAGATGCTGGAGGCCATCGCCGATATGACGACGTGGTTGACGCATGGGCATAGGAGCTTTATTAGCCAACCGCCCGTGACAACCGCCAATAAGGTTGCGAGCACTATCCTGAACATCAGCCTCGGAAGGCCAAAAGGTCTCACTAAGGACAAAAGGAGCAGGGCGAGAAGTAGAAGGATCAGCACGAGCTCCCCAAATACCAGCCACAATGGAAGAAACAACAAGCTTGTGATCTCGAGAACGAGCAACAACTTGATCCTCTACTGATGGATCATAATCAAAATCATCCAAAGTTTTAATACCCTTCGGATTATTCGACAACCAAACACCTAGCTGAAGCATTTTATTCTCGATGATGCACAATCATCAATCGAGAGGCCGATAGAATCCGGCAAGCCATAAGAAGCAACAAGTTTCTTCTCATGGTCATCCAGAGGGTGGGAAACATGCTTCTTACTTACCTCAAGGGGTCGGTTTACCTATTCGTCCTCATGAGCAGAGGAATCATCACCCGAACCACGACTCCCTTTAGAAGAGAGGCAAGGTGAGAGGGGGTCTTGATAGATTCAAGGACAGAAGAAGCGAGCTTTTTCTTCTTCGAGACACGGTCAGAACTAACGGCTGATATTTTGGATGAGCTAGGAGGCCTATGAACTTTCCTTTTCTTAATAATTGGACCAGTGTTCCTAGGACCTCGAGCAAAAATAGAGACTCCTACATCACCGACGCGCGTAAAAGTAACCTCAAAAGCGATGCCTGCCCTACCCGGGGAAAGTAGACCATCATGGACAACAACATCTAAGGTAAGGAAATCTTTTACCGATACTCGGGGAAGACCACAAAAACGACGATGGAAATCCTGTTATTCCAAAGACAGTGACAGCTCAACCTTCTTAGGCTCCTAGAACGATCGCAAAATCTGATTCCCACGAAACCTAAAATGATTAGAAGAAAGAGAGGCGTAAAACCAGGACCTCGACCAACCCACGTACTCCTCTCGCAGGTCCTCGAAATAGGGAGGAGAACACAAACGAAAAGTGTAACTAGGGTCCACACTAAACCCTACTAGAGAATGCAAAACCCTAACATTCATAGGGAAGCGAGCAGTAGTAGCCCTCGCCAAGGTCGACGTCAATACCTTCCAACCGTTATGAACAAGTTGAGCAGGAGCAATTCCAACCAAAACCAAGTACTCTCGGACGATAGAAGGAGCCAGAAGCCTAGAACCAGTGTGGAACATACCTGGATACAAAGCAATGTATCCAAACTGAGGACGACAAAGACTGTCATCATCCCCAGATAGAACAATCTCCAAATCATCAGGCAATGAGTAGTCGTGATGGATGCTGTCAAGAGTCACGTGTGTCGCCCTCTTGGGCGTGAAGAAAGCTTCGCAAACGGCAAGAATCTCACCACCCAAGGAGTTAGACATGACTACAGAACGAATTCGAAAAATCAAAAAGTTAACAACCAGAACACAAGAAGATGCAGACATAAAGCCCCTCATTTTTATAGGAATGGGAAACGAAGGGACCGCCCTTAGGGAACATGCAGGGTGTGACAACCGCACAAAATCCTAGAAATCGTGCCAAAACGAACAGGCGGATGGAACAACTGAGAGAAAACAACAGTGACAGATAGCAAAGGCACTAACCAAGTCGTAATGTTGTAATCAAAAAGCAAAACCGCCACACAATTAGTGGATACTTGAACATACCCACTAACTAAGGGAGGAGTAGATGATGATACATCAAAATAGACCGATCATCACGATCGTACACGTGGCATAAAGCTTCATCACGAGAATACAATGCCCGATCCATTGGGCCAACCCATAATGCTCAAAAGGACTGAGCTAATTATGGGGGTCCAGACTAGGCCCGCTTCTAAGAAGGCGTAAGCAGGATCTGAATCCAGGCTCAGAGGAATCAAAGCCCAAATCTAAGCTCGTTAAACGTTCTCTCATTAAAGAAGAAGAACGTTGCACTAAGAAAGAGCCGTGGATGGACCTACGCCACCATGAACGCATCTCCATTACTGAGGAGACTGTTACAAAAACATTTCCTTCCATTATGCCTCACATGCTTAAGTCACGCAGAGAGTTAACTACGACCATTATAAAAGATAAAGGGAACATTTAACAAGGGTATGCAACTTTAACTGAGTTTTGTCCAGATTTACTTTTTTTCCAACAGAGTTACTGACTTAAGCATCGGAGTGCCTTCGGCCACAAAAAAGGTTGTCCTTGGCAGTCTAACAGTGGTTTTGCAAGTCAAACTCACAGAAGGACATTTTTGGACGCATCAACATTTTTTATCTCTATCTTTGTCCTTATTTCCTTATTTATTGTTTTTATTTGGACTGCCCCTAATGAGCGCTATATACGTGCATTGTTGCTTAATTTGGTTATTCCGAAGGGCAAACGCTACACACGTGCAATTATTCACCTTCCATCAAAATAAATGGGAGAAAAAAATCAGATTTTTAATGAATTTATTTCAATTATTTTTTGATCTAGTTGCGAGGCTAATGGAGTAAGGGTTTTGAAAAAAAATTAGGCCCAATGATTTAATGGAATATGTTGTACTTTGAAAAATGAGCAAGGTTTATGAACTCCCAAAATTGGCATTGAACCAAGAATGGGCCCTTTGTTTTTATACGTAAAAATCAAATTTGGCCAAACTCGAGGTAATAATAATAATAATAATAATAATAATAATAATAATAATAATAATAATAATAACAACAACAACAACAACTAGTAAAATCACGTGAACTTTGGGCATGAATAATAAAAATAACCTTTGACATTAAAAAAAAAAATCTAGGAATGGGTTTATTGTTTCGTTAAAAGTGTATGTTTAATTTCAACAACTATATTAATTCATATTTTTTTCTTTGGATTTTTTTTCACCAATATCTATGAAGCATTCGATCCAAGTTGGTTTTCTAAAATACTAGGTAACCTACACGTGTTAGGATATGTGAATATGTTACATTAGGAAAAAAAAATAATTCGGTGGATGAAATGATTATATGAATAGCAATGACGAAAAATAATTATTAAAGTATACAGTCAAATCTTACATAAATCTTATAAAAATTAAATACATGTACACGTTAGCATCATGAACTCTCAGTCACCCTTAATGTTACCATAATAGAGTGGACAATCTTGAAAAAATATAGTATATATTGTCATACAATCAAAAGAGGTAGGAGTAAAGTTTGATTATATATATATATATATATATATATATATATTAAATAATGTTTGATCTTTGATTATTGTTTCTTCAACATGAAAGTTATAGCCCACACAATTTATTTATAATTTAAATTTAAAATATTGCACATTCAAAAATGTTAAAAGTTGAATAAATTGAAAAGTTTTAAACTCTTAATACCCTTAAAGTTAAAATCAAACTAAATTATTTCTAAAATAAATTGAGGTATGAATTATCCCAAAATGAGGTAATTACTCTAAGCGGTCTTGGCTTTATAGGTAACAATAATAATGGATCAAAGAGTTGATAATTTCAAATGGTATTTCCATTTCTCAACAATACTCGCTACCAGTTCCACAATTTTTTTGAAGAGTAAAATAATCTTACAATTTTGTAATGATTTCTTTTATTATGGCAGTAAATTTTTTCTTTATCAATTTGAGAAAATTGACGTGAATATATTGAAATTAAGGGTTTGTGTATAGAGTTTTAGGAGCTAGTTAAGAAGTGGTTTTATGATTCTTATAGAATTCCTTGGAATCATAGATCGATACAATTGAAAACGTATTTGCAAGAATTTGAATTGCCCTCTGGTGCATGTATACCGAGAAGCTAATTTGGTTGTGGATGTTTTAGCTAATAGCACCCAATTAGAGAAAATGAATAGAAATTTTGACATGGTGTCTCTTCCAAGTTACCCGAAGGCACTGTTACTACTGGACCAGTCTCACACGGCTTATATTAGGCATCCATGCTAGTTTTTCTTGCAACTTCATTTTGGTGATCCGGGTAAATTCGTAATGTACCCTCGGCTGTAATTTTTTATTTATTTAAATAAACCTCCGAGAGGGAGGGGCACCTATGGAATTTTCGACCTTTATTAACTTGTCAAAAAAATATACACCGGGGGTACATAACAACTTTACCCGTGGTTTGACAAATTACAAACTTGAAAGCCAAACTAATCTACCTATTTTGCTCAATCCTTAGTCGTTCCCCTTTGACCTCCGCAAATAACTTGTGCTCACTTTATCTAAGATCACCAATACCATTACCCTCCTGGGGAGTTTACCGCTGTCATATGTCGTGGATTGACCTTTGATTTGCGCTAACCCTACCAACTCATCTGCTATGGTATTAACATCCCAATAAACATGAATGCACCTATTAATCCTCAGTTGTTTGCACAGTCGAATCCCTTCCAATAGAGAGGGTGTTTTGTCTTATTATTTGATCCCTCTCCAAAGAATACTTTTTTTTGCTTTAACACAATCACCCAAATGATCCCGAATTATTATCCCTCCAGTTGCTCTGTGACTCACCGAGGACTCATCGATGTTCGTGCGACCCATCCAGGCGGGGGGAAATTCCAGTATAGGACCCCTGAACCGCTAGATCAAACTAGTTCAACCTGCAACCCAAGATAACAAAGTATACCCCTATTATCACTCCCTTGTTTTGGGTTAGAAATAGTAGACACCAAATAGGGTTGAACAAAAAACCGACCAAACCGATCGGTTCGGTTTGAGTTCAGTTTGGTTAGGTTTTAAAAAATTCAAAACCGAAGTGGTTGGTTCGGTTTTCATTTTCTATGTGATTTTAACCGACAAAATTGAACCGACCGAATATATAATAAATAACATACATTTCATATGAAAATAATATAATATGTTTTAAATAGTCGGTCAGTTCGGTTCGGTTGTCGTTTGCATAAATTAGAATCGGTTCGGTTTGGTTTTGTTAATTGTCAGTTCGGTTTCGGTTCAAAAATTTTGAAATTGACCAAAGTCGGTTCGGTTCACGGTTTAGGTGAAAAATTGAACCGTTGGTTCCGTTTTCAACCCTAACACCAAGAGCAACCATTCTCGAACCTTGCCGATAGCAACTCCAAGATTTGGCTTCTAATAGAGATTGATTCCTCTATTTCCCACTCGATGAACATTGGTGCCCAGTTGCAAAAGAGTACAACATGTGTTTTACGATTGGCTATTTTGAACTAGATTCAGAGTAAGGTCTGCACCTCAACTGTTTTGTGCTTATGTATGTCAAAAAAATTGATCGAAGTGTTTACAAACTCGAGTTTCTAAATCGCTTTCAATGAATAAATGTTTAATCATCTCGATCGCTAGCCGTGCTTAGCAATGGCAGCACCATGCACGACTAAATCCACAACGCTACAACTCGCCATCAATTGGAATTCCACGATAAAAGATTTTTCAAATGAAAGTATCAATTTTCGTTGGCATTAGGGGATTCTAAATGTACCAAAACACGAAGTCTTCAACGCCATGTTCATGGAGCAGCTCATAAGCAGATTTTGTTGAGTAAAAGACATCTGGATAATTTCTTGTCGACTTTATCTTGGTATTGAAAGTTGTAATCGCTGAGTTTTGCAATTATATCAAAACGTCGTGCTTTAACCTCCCTAATGCTTGACCACACTTCTTGCTCCTCCAATTCCGTTGGTCGTTTAAACCCCATCCGCAAATTCTAGCTCTCATTCAAAAATTGGTGTTACCTATCCCAATTTTCTAGGTTGAGTGAACAACTAGCTTAACCTCAACTCGAGCAATACTTTCACGAAAGGTGGAATACAATTCTTTATCTCCAGTTTCATCAGGGGCATCCCCTCTTTCAGGTACTTCCCATGCGTATACACAACCCAGAGGAAGTTGGAATTAGTTAGGATCTAGAACGCCTTCACCACTATGTAAAAAATTTCAAACTCCTAGACCCCCTTCTCCGAAAGGGAGACTTAGATATAACCAATCAACCCATTTTTTCCTAATCATGCCTTCACAGTCTCCCCAAAAGAAGTATGCATTAATCTTTTGAATTCTCTTCGTCAACTTCTTTGGGGGGGCACTTATTGTAAAGACCATCATGGAGTTGAGCACGTGCTTAACTAGAACTAGCCTGTCACCCGGAGACAATAGCTTGTTTTGACGTCCTTCCACCCTCTTTTGAATTTTATTGATCCAATGACCCTGATAAATTAGGGCTCCCAAATACTTCATGGGAGACACCTTAAACGTAAAACCCATATGGGATTTAACTGAGATTACTATCTCAGCAGGCGCCCCTTCTTCTACTACAAAAGAACTCTTTTCCGCATTTATTTTTTGTCCTGAAGCCAGACAATATCTATTTAGAAATTTCATGCAACCCAAAACTGATGGTTTCCTGCCTTTGAGGAAGATTAGAGTATCATCTGCATATAGTAGGTGTGTAACTGGAGCATAGTACCTTATGAGTGTAATAATACGTGATGTCCCCTTTGGCGAAGGCTTGGATAATTCCTCTACTTAACACCTCATATGTAATCACAAATAGAAATGACGATAATGGATCACCTTGGCGTAACCCTCTTGTAGACTTAAAGAACCCCTTGAAGTAGTATTGAGAAACCGCAACGAGCTTTGTAGTTGGAAATTACCTGACACACCCGGTTATCAAAGTCGAATCTTCTTAACAATGACAACACAAATCCACATTCAATGCGGTCATAAGCTTTCTTCATGTCAATCTAGATAATTATGTCTCCACCAAACACTTTTCCTAATATTTCTCATCATCTCCTGTGCCAATCCAATATTTTCCACAATAGACTTGCCTCTGAGAAAAGCTCTTAGTTTCTGTAAATCATATCAGGTAAGAAAAAACATTTCTGTTACATAAGATTTCGCTAAATATTTTGTAAATGACATTACATAACCTAATAGGCCAAAACTCCGAAAAGATAGTGAAACAAGATTTGCTGTAAAAAGCTCCAGGTTAAACATTTCCCTTAAAAAACTCTTTCGAGGCTTCCCAAATATCGGCAGCCACCACTTCCCAGCATGTTTGGAAGAAACAAGACATGAAACCATCTGGCCCGGGTGCACTGCCCTTGGGAATGCTAAAAGTGTCATGCTTGACTTCCTCTAATCCCGGTGGTCGTAATAACTCACTATACTGGTCTAATGTCATGACGGTAAGAATGCATTCCAATAACTCTATCCACGTAATGCCTCTAGCAGGTGAATAAATTTTGCAAATACAAATTGGCTTCCTCCAGAATTTCAGTCGTTTGTCACATGTCTCCTTGAAGGAAGCAAATTTTCTTAATTTTTTCAGCCCTTTTCCATCGATTTAACTGAAGCAAAAAATAAAAAAAAATTTGTACAAGACTCCCCCTCTTTGATTATACATATTTATAGTTTTTGATATATATGTATTACAAAGAAAGTTACATACATATACACATGCTTGTGATAAATTTGATGTAGCTTTGAACCAAAAAAAAATCTATGGAATTATATTGGAACCGAACCGTTAACTATGAGATTAACGTTTTACTCTAGATCAGGGATACAAAATCCTTTCCCATAATTGTTTCAACTGATCTGGATAAGGTGTCGATTATATTGCCAACCCTGACACACGTATCTTGCACATAAAATTTTCCTAAAAGAAAAGGTTGATACTTATGGTCATTATTAAGGTTGGCAATATATTTGATTAGAACCGAGATCCCATCTTGAACCGATATGCTATAGAAGTCATTTGATTATGTGGTGTAATTGGAAATATAATTTCCAAATAACTTATGTTTTTTTTTTTAAAGTTTAGTTTTAGGGTAATCCTAAGTAGAGAAAAAATCATCTTACCAAAAATCAAATTAATGAAAAATTTGTAGGTAGGTGAAATAGGCGCATGCCAGAGATTTTCAGCTTTCTCTCAAGTCTTTGACTATTCTATATATTTTACTTGGCATTATTAAACTATTGATACTAACGATGTACTACAATATTTTAATGTTAACAAACAGGTAAATATTAGGAAGATACTAACGAGTTTGTAATTGCAACAATCATGGAAAAATTCTAAAACAGCCATGAGCTAAAACTTGAGACGAAAAAGAAACTCAGCCTTGTAATCTCAAGTCAATGACACGTAAGGATTGTAGCCAGTGCCATGGATTGCTGCAATAAGTACCTTAGATTTCAACGCCCTATTTCTAATGAGGTTTTACACTCTTCTTTGAGATTTGCAAGACTTTATAATATCGCGCACACTCATTGAAATAACAACTTTGGCGATTTTGAAATGAGAAAGAGCGATTTTAAGCATTATATTCTTTTGGTTTATTCGTAGTCGTGCGATGATTGTGGGACGATTTAGACCGTTCAGTCTAAGTCATCTCTCCCTAGCCATGGCGGCACAACCAACAACCAACAACCAATCGAGTTTTTGCCTCAGTTAGGATTGGAGGTGGCTCGACATAGGCTCCGAAGCCTCCATTATCCTCCGCTCAGATCCTTGGGCGATCAAAAGCTCTTATATCAATGAAGCTCCTGTGGAAGGGACTAGCTTTCACAAGGATGGAAGCCATCATGCCTTTTCTTTGACTGATTCAGATGCTAAGAGAGGCAGATCATATGCTGAAAATTTTGTTATCGTTCTTAAGCTCTCGAGCTTTTTAACCATGTTTGGAAGTGATTAGAGACTCCATAGGGGGATTTCAAGAGAGTTCACCATGGGTTTATTGGATCTGAGGCTAGTGCGGTTACAATTGGAAATGGAGGTGAAGAAAACATTGTCTCGAGAGTCATACGTTATTTAATGAGTTCACTTCAAGGCATATTTAGATGGCACCATGATTTCAGTTTGCAGATGGACCTGGTGCGAGTTCCTTTCTGGGTTGAACTCCAGGATCATTCGCTCAAGTTTTTCCATCCGATGATTCTTAAATCCCTTGGGGATTCTTTTGGAGTATTCCTGCGAGTGGATGATGATAGCACAAAGAACTTTACATGGCAAAAAAGTATGTATGTGCGTGGAGATGGAGTTCACAGACCCTCTTCCAACTAGGATATGAATCTATAAATTGGGTAGTAATGGTTTTTGGCAAAAATTAGTTTTCTTGATTTTAAATATCCTCCTGATCACTAATCTTTGTGATTAGTCATGATAATTCTCTAATTAATTGCAGGAAAAAAAACTTTGGTATGATTTAGAAGAAGAAGCTAGTGAAAGATAAGGTTGTCAAAGCCAAATAAGGAGGCGCATTGAAGCAGGTCGACGTATTACAAAGAGGTTGGACCAAGTGGTGATAAGAAATCAGTTGGCGCAAAAATCCTACTGATAATGTTAAGCCAACAGAATCAAAAACTTCTATGGCCAAGCTGATAAAAAGAATCCCTTCAACACGATTGTTGACCAATATACGGAGAAAGGAGAAGACTTGATGGTGCCATGCAAGAATGATCCTATCGAGCATCATTTGAGTAAATATGTTATTAAAAAAGACTGGAAGGAGGATATGGTTACACAAGCAGTTGTGATAGACAAAGTGCTTCAGGATGGTGAAGACCAAGACACTAGCAGTAACTCACAACCAATGCCTATTTCTAAAAAACTTGATGGCAAGCAAGTTAAGTTCACAGACACTAAAGATCAAAGTGAGGCACATTTAGGTGTAGGTGTTGTATCCCATTGAACATCTAATAAATTCTTTTCACATTTTGATGAATTTCGCTAATAAATTTATAGATTTTCTTAGCAGAGTTCACTCGATCACTTCTGAAAGACCTGGGTGATGGACGATCTCTAACAGTTGCCCTAGATCGCTACAGAAATTATTGCACGAATTCTAACGGAACATGGTAAGAATTCTCCGATCATCGTTGATTACCGATACTGAGTTATGAAGGAAAGATTAATTGCTTTTTGGTTAGAAGTTTGATTTGTGAATTAGGGGTTTTTAGGTAGAATTTGAAGTGTTTGATGAAATGCTCGAAAATTTTAGGGGATTTTGGTTTGAATGTTTGTAAGAATTTGATGTGTTAGCTGATATAATGCGAGATATTATGTTTTGGATTTCAGCTATTGCAGCTTTGATTTTCCCAGTGGTGGAAAGGAGATATTGTCACTTAATAGAAAAAAGAGAATCCAAGCAAAGGTAATTATCATGTAATTTTATTTTGAGGTGGAATCCGTTTGAAATTGCATTTTCATGGTTAATTTGATTTGGTATGAAATTGTATTTTATTTTGAGCTTAAGTTCATTTTGATCAAGCTAACAGGTTCACATGGAAAGAGACAACATCGGAAGAGGAAGAGGATGACTTCTAGAAAGAGCGTCGTCTCGCGATGATCCTGATGAACTAGGTACTGAAACTAGTTTATTACTGTCTAATCCAACTGTAAATCGATTGATAGTAACTACAGTGTTGTTGTTTCTGATGCTGAGAAGAAGTTAGGGTTTGTAAATTGTAGGTCTGGTGGATCAATGAGGAAATCACCACCTCCACTGGAGGATTTGGGGTTTAGTGGAATGAAATCAGTTGATTTTAGCAAATCAACACTGAAAAATGTTAGAAAATTAGAGAGAATCAAACAAGTTTTACCTTGAGTGATTTTGGTCACGTAAGTTCTCCTTCCGTTACACCATTTCTACAGTTTTAGCTGTTGTGCCTCAATTTGGTTGTTCAACCAAAATCACAGTGACTCGTGGCCTAATTTGTGTTTTATTTGGTATGTTTTCTGGTAGAATTTGATGGATGCAGAGAAGAGGAAGAGATGACATTTTTGTTGATCCATTTGATGGATTTGGAGGTCTTTCTCTCATGTTTCAGATTAAGAACCCTAGAAAGGTCAATCTCTTTGTTTTTCAATTTTATTTAGGGTCAATGGCATCTCTTTGATTGATACAGAAATGTCTTACAATTAGTTTTGATTAGGTTTTGATATGAAAGTTAGGTATAGTTTGATTGTTTTATGATGGATTGGTGGATTGAAAGTAGCTATGAAATTGCATTTTCATAGCTAATTTTATTTCAGCTACTCATTTCTCAACTCTTCTCCTCACTGATCTCTTCCTCTTGTGTTCTTTCATACTCTCTCACCCATTATACTTCTCATACTTCATCTTATTCCCATACCTTCTTAGAATTATCTCATTCCCTTCTCCCCTTTTCATCACCACTTCTCTTCTTCTATTAGTTCTCCTCAGTCTCTCAGAATATACTTGTTCATGAGACTGCCTCTCCACCGCACTTGGAACCCAAGGTGGGTTTTCTCCTTAGTTCATATAACAAGGTTCTCAATACATTGTCTTCAAGCTTTGATGATGGAACTCATGAGGAGTTTCGTCTCTTCGAAGACCTTGAAGAATGCATTGAAGTGCTTGAGAACTCATGAGGATCTACCCAAAGAAGTTGAACTCAATGTAAGAATACAAGTATGTAGTAGACTCATTAATTCCCAAATCCCAAGTCACATATATCCATGTAGATTCCATAGGTTTACCTATCCTCCTCACTCTAGCAAATTCTCGTATCATTTCTATTTTCTGCTGTGTAGAATTGCAGAAATTCTCTTATCATTTCTCAATTTTATTTTTAGTTGCTAGTGTTGAGTCAATTCGTAGTTTCTTGTCAGTTTTTTTTATTTTTTTTATAATAATGTATATGTTGTGTTTTGGCATCTCAAACGAAATTATGATAGTTTGAGTTTGTTTGGAATAAAGTAAATTCCCTCTTACCCAATCTAGTTCACTAGCTCTTGCTCTGACTCTGACCTCCCATTTGCCTTCTCTAGCAATTCCTTCATCAACTCTAAAGCACCTCCTGTCTCTCTCATCACCCCATTTTCACAATCCAATAATTTTTTGTTTGGGGTTTGAGCTCAAGATGGGTATGTTATGTATTTTCAATGATCTTTATGGAAGTTGTATGTGAATGCCATGGTGTGTGTACTAATGAAGTATTTGCAGGAAAATTAGACCATGCCCCCTACAAATCCAGGTTGCATATCAACGAATCCAAAGTCTTCGTCCTCGGCTTTCCTCTTGGTGATTCCTGAAAATACACCACAAAATGTAGTTAATTTTTTTGGTGGTGTTCAGCCTTGCTGGAAGTGGTGTTCAGCCTTGGTTAAAGTGGCGTTTAGCCTTGTTGGAAGTGGTGTTCAACACTTCATTTCCTTCAGTATTTAACATTTTTCAAATTGCCTCGGTTGACAGCTCTGCCAGAGTGGATCCAACACCTTCCTATGCTTCAATCTTTGCAAATAGTGTTGCGAGAATATGAAAAGCCTTCCAGAGTGGCTGCAGCGAATCACAACTCTTCAGTCCCTAGAGATTCCAGATTGCAATCTTGATGTACACAGACGATGCAAGAAGGACAAGGGAGAGGACTGGCACATCATCTCCCGCATTCCAGTCCTTGATATCGATGATCCTGAAGAAGAAGCAACATCTACATCAGCGGGGACATGATGCTCTTTTGTTCTATTCAACAAGTTAAGAAGGAATACATGCCTCAACCACAACAATTAACCTTCCCCCAACTTGTTACAATGGTAAGTGTAACACTGCTTGAAAACTTCCCTTTTTATCTTATATACAGAAATCAAACATTACTACTTTTTATCTGGTGATCTCTCTATTTGTATTCTCAATTCTAACAAAAAAAAGAAAATAAAAAAATAGTGAATCATGCTTATCAGTGGCATCAAGAGCACAACAACAAATTCTCTACTGACCGGCAATTGTTTTGTTCAGTGCTAACTAGTTAAGCACCAAGTTCAAGTTACAAAATCTTATTTCATTTAAACATTTTCAAAGAAAGCAATGTGTTGAATTATGATTTTATCATGTCCTTTCTCAAAATAAAAAAGTTTATTGTGAATGTTTCAAACATTCAATTATTTTCCTGGTAGATTGTTAAAAATGTCAAGAGTTGTATGTCTTCTACAAAATTATCTACCTTAAATTGCAAGGGATTGTTATATGACTCTCTATGCCACATCTTGTAGCTATTGAGAAAGACTTCTGCTCGACGAATGGCAAAAAATGCATCTCCAACAGAGCATCTTCGTCAGGCACTACAACAGGTTAGTCATTTTATCGTAGTCTTCAACTTCTTGAGAAAGAGACTTGTATATGAAATTAGCTGTTAGATAATAGTTTGATTTCAATTACGGTTTGAAACTCAAAAACATCTTTAAAAGAGAGAAATAAAATAGATCCATGTTTATCTTTCCAGGAAAATCTTGTACTATAGGATTGGCTGAAGTATTTGTTTCTTAGTAATTTTTCCTATGTGGGCTCTTGTTTCATTCATTGTGAATACTAGTCACCTTCCACTCACTTGTTTGTTCCACTTGAGTCTTAAAAATGTCTACATCCGAGTTGTCAATTGCTACTTACTAAAGGTACTGATTTGGATGTGTATGCTTGCATGAATGTTTAGATGTTAAGTTTTTGGAAGTTTGTTTTTCCCAACCAAACAATTGGTCCCTCTTTTATTTGTTTATTAACGCATGACATGCATATGCTAAGTTTTTGTCCTTGTGAAGTAGGTAAATTGCTGGGTTCTTGAGTTGATTGTCATGAAGTGAGTTGATTTATGTTGGTGCTTTTGAAGATTTCATTAAGAATCTCACATTCCAATGTAAGTTATCACTTGCATGGGTTGCACCTATTCTTAGTGGTTTCATCTGTTGTTCTGTTACTAGTTGGTAATTGTTTTCAACTGTCATGGATCTGTAACTTCTAACTGAAGCTGTGATGGAGAAGTTTAATTGCATGTTTAAATTAACTTTAGAATCTAACTTGAAAAAAATTGAGAAGCCGTTTATTTGCATGTTTAGAATAATTGAGAAGTTGTGAAGGTTATGTCTTACTTATGTGCTCTAAAGTTGATTTTTTGAGTTTATTTGCATGTTTCTTATTATTTGCTTATGAATGTTAACCGGCGAAATCAATAAAGAGCAAGTAAAGAGAAAGGATATGACAAGGAATGGAACAAACTTTTGCCTTTGATGTTTGTTGCACGACTAGGTGATACTGAGGCCTTGAAAATGCTAATAAAGTTACCTGATATAGGAATTAATGACCAAGATGACAAAGGATTCACAACAGTAATGGTTACATCCATGGAGGAACATGTAGAAGATTTTCGCTTGCTTGTTTATGCAGGGTTATGATGTCAATATTCTTGATGGAGATGATTATACACCACTGATGTTAGTAGCTAGGAAGAGTCATGGAAGCATGTGCGAGTTCCTTATCTCAAAGGGAGCCAGATGTGACATCAAGACTGCCAAAAGTGAGACTGCTTTATCGCTTGCTAGGAAGAACACGAGCTTAGGAAGCAAAATAGTAGAGCGTGTGATCCAGGATGAGTTTGCTCAGGTATTTGTTTTAAATGGAGCTAGTGTGAAAAAACACACTAAAGGAGGAGAGGGAAAAATCAAGTAGGAATATTGCAGTGGGGTAAATCAAGTAGAAGGAATGTAATCTGTAAGGAGGCAGAAGTAGGCCCAAGTGCAGCATTTGAAAAGGAACCGACAAAGAAAGGGAAATGCTTATGAACCAGGGGTGTTTCATATCGTAACTACTAAAAATAGAGAGTTTCACTTTGTGTGTAAAGGTGGGGTTGAAGCAGCTAAAATGTGGGTGAGGGGGATTAAGCCTGTGACTAGGGACACTATATTTGGTAACAAAGAGTAAAGTCATAAGGAATGCGCTAGTGAGGATTGTGTTTTGGCGTAGTGGGTGTTTGTACAAAAGGTTTAGACAAGTTTTTCATCTCGAAGTGCTTTGAACATGTCACTGGATTTGTTTCTCTACTGTAGATCTTGGTTTGTCTTAAAAATCAATCTCGGTTGATGCAGAATGTTGTCGAGAGAAAAATGGTGAAAATTTCGGTATTGCTTTACAAATTTACTGTAACAGAAGTTATAAACAGTGACGACGTATAGTAGATAATGTTTCAGTGGTACTAACAAGTAAGAAAAAAACAATTATAGGTTGAATGAAGACATAAAAAAACAATTATCAGGGATTAGTGGTATTTTAAAAAAAAATTTTAAAAATAAATAAATAAAATTTGTAACACGTGGAGATGTTACTAATATGTGAACATTGTAACACACTACAATGTGTTACAAAAAATTTGTAACAGGTGGAGATGTTATGAAATTTGAAGGTTGTAACACATCGATGTGTTACTAATATTTGTAATGTCATGATTTGTAAGATTTTTGTGGTGTTACAATTTTTTAGTAACACAGCTAGTGTGTTACAAATTGTCATTTATGGTGTAGTGTAGATAAGCAGAAGTAGCTCAATATTGACCTTTAGAAACTGCCCAATTCTGTGGTCTTGAGCAGGGAACTGTTGTACCAAGTGTGAGGAAGCACACACATATTGCTACTGAAGAGCCCAATTTAGAACTGGCTTCGTCTAAGCTCACTGCACAAGCCTTTAATGATAACAACAATAACATGTTCTGGAATGCTAGAGGAGTAGGAAATAAAGTCACTGTAAGTCAAATTACAAAATTAGTTTTCGATCATAAAGTTCAAATTTTGTTGATTGCATAACCAATGATCGAGGGTGATAGGCATGGAGAGGTTAGCCATAGAACTTACCTTTTCAACTTTGCATGTAGTGAAGCCGAAAGGGGAAAATTATGGTTATTTTTGGGAGGCACAATTTGGATGTAAAATACTCAGATCCTCTGATCAATTGTTGCATTGTAGGGCTACTGATATTGCTTCAAATCTTGTTTATGAGCTTTCAGTTGTATACGCCAAATGCTCAGCAAGTGAGATAAGAACTTTATGCATGATTGAGAGGATATTGCCCTTTTCTATCATCCCGTGGATTGTGGGGATTTAATGTTATTGCTTGCCCAGAGGAGAGATGAGAGGTAATGACCCGAATTATGTCTCCATTGATGATTTCAACATGTGTCTGGGTGTCAGTGGTATCTTTGATTGTGGCTTCTCGGGTCCCAAATTTACATGGTGCAATAATAGAGGAGGAAAAGATAGAATCTGGGAAAGGTTGGATACAGTCTTAGTAAATGCTACTTGGTTGAATTATTTTCCTATGGTGAATGTCAAACATTTTTCGCGGATTTGTTAGACCATGCACCGATTTTGGCCTATCTTCCCACCGTCAGGCTCTCAAGTACATCATCTTCTAGATTTCAGCGTATATGGACTTTGCATTCAAATTTTTATGATTTTTGTTGCTAATGCTTGGAATATAGAATTCTTGTATTGTGATGCTATACGCTGACTGGATCTTAAGTTAAAACTCTTGAGGTTTGGTTTAAAAAGATAGAATAAATATGCTTCCAGGAATGTGTTTAGTAATTCTCACATGCTTAAAGATGAGATCAAAATGTGGGAATCTATTTCACAACAATTAATCTTGGGATGAGCAAGTAGTGAGTGACCAAAATAGATGCGAGGCAGAGTAATAAACAAGTCATTCTTTAGGAAGAAGAGTATTGGAAATAGACGAATGAGAAAGAAATTAAAGAAGGAGAAGATTGCACTAAGTATTTCTTTGCATCATAAATTAGTCTCCCTAATGGAGGTCTCATAAATTAGTCTCCCTAATGGAGGCTTCATCTTAGATCCGATTGAAATCCTTAGAAAAACTAATCATTATTTCCAGGAATTGTTATCTTCCAAAGCAATGAGTTAGGATGACAATTTGCTGGATTGTGTTCCTAAATTTATTGATGAAGAGGGTAACAAAACTCGTGTTAGACCACCCCTATTGCAAGAAGTTAAGAGTTGTTTTGTTCAACATTCCACAATATAACGCTCCAGGCTTGGATGGTTTCACTTTCGGCCTTTTCCAATCATGTTGGGTTATTGTGTATATGGATTTATGAGGCTGCTAAAGAATTTTTCCTCAGGTCGCTCTCTGCCTAGTTCATTTTCTACCAATCTTATCACTTTGGTCCCGAAAGTTGAGACTCCTAATTTCTTTAGTGAGTTTCGTCCCATCAGTTTATGTAATGTGGTTTATAAAATCATTAGTAAGACCATTTGTAACAGGCTAGCAACATTTCTCCCCGACATTGTTTCACATAAACAGGGGGCATTTGTGAAGGGTAGACTCATATAAAAAAATATCGGTTTGGCATAAGAACTTATTATCTATTCGAAAAAAGCCTCTCGAGGGAACACTATTTTTAAACTTGACATGGAGAAAGCATGTGACAGAGTCAAATGGGGTTTCTATTTTTTGTTCTAAGAAGATTTGGATTGGCAACCATTTTTGCTTATTAATCTCAAATTTGTTACAAAGTGTGGCTTCTCTATTTTATCAACAAGTTTACAATGGTTATTTTAAATAATCTAGAGGTTTGCACCAAGGAGATCCTCAATTTCCATTATTATGTGATTGTAGAAGAGGTTTTGAATAGGGGACTTACCAATGCTTTCTATAAAGAACAAATTGGTTATTTCTTTACTCCCAAGACGTTGTCACCCCATTATGCACTTGCTCTGCACATATGATACTTTATTTTTATTTTTATATGGCAGGAAAATCTCTATTATTGGCTGTTTGGAATTCCTTGATAAGTACTGTCAGGTCTCGGGGCAAAACATTAATGAAGGCGAAATGCACGTTTATAATAGATGACGATTTCCCACTAGAAAGAATTGAAGATATCAAAGCTCTCACTAAGTTTCAGCATTTCAAATCTCCTTTTAAATAGTTGTGAGCTCCCATCTATCAAGGAAAAGGGAGGTACTATTTTCTGAAGAATTAGTCACCAAAAATTTTAGAGACAATTCGATGGCTGGAAATCCAATCTGTTCACACCTGGTAGAAGGCTAGTGCTTATCAGGCATGTTTTGGCATCCATTCTGGTTTATATTCTGGCTGCTACCTGCGTCCCTATCAAGATCATTGATAAGTTACAAATTCTAATTGTTTCTTTCTTCAAGGGTGGTCATGAGAGGTGCAATCATAATTGGGTGGCATGGTCTCGCTTGAGTCACCCAACCAAAGACTGTTGACTGGGTGCGAGAAACTTAAGAGTTGTTTTGAAAGCTTTCGACTGAAAGCATCCTGGAATCTCTTGACAACCTACTCTTTATTGGTTGTGTACACGCGTCGTAAGTATTTAGACAACTTTACGCCCTTGTACGAGACGCTAGTTAAGAAAGATTTGTCAAATATGTTCAAAGAGATGATGTTGTTCCAAGTCAGTTTACTAAAGAATTATACTTGAAAAGTGGATAATGGAGCCAATATTAGATTCTTCTTCAAGAACTGAAGTGCGAATGGGATGTTTATTCTTGTACGAGATGCCAGTTAAGAAAGATTCAACCAAGATGTTCAAAGAGATGATGTTGTTCCGAGTCAGTTTACTAAACAATTCTACATGAAAAGTGGATAATGGAACCAATATTAGCTTCTTCTTAGAGAATTGGAGTGGGAATGGGATGTTTATTCCTAATTAGAATTTGAATGGGCCTTAGCATCTCTATTATAGTGCATGCACAATGATTTTTTTTCTACTTAACGATGTCATTCGTGTGGAAGCAAGGTCTGATTTTGAGGCTTGATATAGAGAAGCATCGAGTGGTGGTAACTTACGAGTTTGGAAGTGATCACAAGATGTACGATTCACCATAAGCTCTGCATATGCTTTGTTTCCTAAACCAAAAAAGCCATACAAAATCCTCAAACTTATATGACATCCTTTCATTCCTTCAAAAATTTCGATTTTTCTATGGAAACTGCTGCGAGGAGCAATTCCTATCGATGGGAATCTGGTTCGAATTGGCTTTAAGCTGACATCAAAATGCAGTTGCTGTGTGAACCCTGTTTTTGAATTTGCCAATCACATTTTCATTGAAAGTGATCTGGCTGAAAGGGTGTGGAGACATTTCGATTACATTTGGGTACTCATATTCATTGTCTGGCAGAAGTATATACCTTGTTTAAGGGTCTGGTGGTACAAGCATGCTGATAAACATTCACATTGGGGGGTGTTGTATAATATTACACCCTGTTTCATGTTTTGAGAGATTTGGTTACAAAGAAATAATAATCTGTTTGAGAATAAAGGATGTAATTCGACTTATGCTATTATCAAGGTGAGATACTGGCTCGAACTTGTGTCGAAAAATTTGCACGTGAAGGCGGTGACCTCCATTGACCCCAATGGCATAATTGGGGATCTTAGCCTTTGCGCGCTTGCTGTCAAGAGAAGACTGGCGTGTGTTCTGTATGGGAAATTTTCGCCAACGGGATGGGTTGCTGTTAACACAGACATGTCTGCTAAGGACAACTTCATTATAAGTGGTGTTGTGTTGAAAAACAAAATTGGCATGTGTAATTGCTAGACAAAACTTCTTTGGCAATATATGGGTCGAATAATATGGCGGAAGCCCTTTCTTCTTTGGCAATATATGTGTAATTTCTCCCTCCCGTGGTCTCCGTCAAGGTGACCCTCTATCCCCGTACCTCTTCATCCTGGTTGCTGAAGCCCTCTCTAGGATTTTGTCTAATGCAGAAGAAAATGGTATCATTCATGACATCAAGATTAGAAGGCGTTCCCCTTCGATAAGTCACCTTCTATGCGGACGACCTTCTTCTCTTTTGTCGGGCTTCCCTTGTCGAAGCCCATGCGGTCAAAGATATCCTCAATCAATATTGCAGTGCTTCGGGCCAAGGCGTAAACTTTGCCAAATCCTCGGTGTTCTTCAGCTTGAATGTGCACCCCAATTATGCGAAATTGATTTCTAGAATCTTGGGAGCCAAGTCCTTTTCTCATAAAGAAAAATATCTGGGGTCCCCTCAGACTTTCTCCCGGAAGAAATCCTCAGATTTCCAAATTCTCTTGGACAAAATTTCTAGTAGACTAGCCTCTTGGAAATCTAAGGTTCTCTCTCAGGCCGACAGAACGGTTATGATCAAAACCGTTCTCAACTCTATCCCAGTTTACACAATGCAGTCATTCCTTCTCCCCATTGGAATTACTGACCATATAGATAGGTTGGCTCGGGACTTTTGGTGGAACGGTCATGAAGAGAGTCGGGCAAAACATCTCTGAACATTAGACAAAATCACTGCCCCTCGACACTTGGGCGGTCTCAATATTCCTAACTCTAGTAATAAGAATCTAGCCCTCTTGGCTAAGCATGCGTGGAACTTTTTCTCCCCTGCTCAATCACTTAGGTCTCGACTGTTCAAATTTATTTATTACCATTCCAAGACCTTTTCGTAAGTCTCGAATTCTCCAGCCCTGACCTCTTTTGCTTGGAAAGGTATCCTGAAATCTTACCATGCCATGAAACCTTACCTTCACCGGCAGGTGCTTTCTGGGGATGA
This sequence comes from Berberis vulgaris, assembly GCA_963556465.1. Classification (NCBI taxonomy): domain Eukaryota; kingdom Viridiplantae; phylum Streptophyta; class Magnoliopsida; order Ranunculales; family Berberidaceae; genus Berberis; species Berberis vulgaris. The sequence goes on along the minus strand of OY747124.1, from coordinate 72,077,746 downwards.
GGTTAACCCTTGGACAAAACCATGGGTCAAACCTGGCTTACTCCTCGTGGATTGTGTGTCGGATCCCTTGGCAACTAATCTACGTTTCTCTTATCACTGGTCGACCTCCTCTTCCTCCTTTATCTCTTGGAATGAACCCGTTCTTAACTCCTTGCTCCCGACTCCTGTGGTGCAAGATATTTTAAGTATTTGTGTCTGTGCTACATCTCGCCCAGACCGTCTTATCTGGAGTGGGGATAAGAAAAGAATTTTCTGTGTGAAAAATGCTACTAAGATCTTTGCCTCGCGTCGGGATGCTAACTCCTCGTTTTCCCTGCCCAACTCTTCGTTGGAGCCAAAAATTTTGCGTCATATTTGGCGTTTGAAAGCGCCTCCTAACGCCATTATGTTCTTCTGGAAAGTCAGTCAAAACTTGCTGCCTACATTGTCCAACCTGTCTAGGGTTTATGTTCCACTGGATAATATTTGCGATTTCTTCCATAACCAAGCGGAAGACATCTTGTATCTCTTCTTCCTTTGTCCTCTCACCAGTCGCCTTTGGCTTCTTTCACGTCTCCCTATTGACTGGCACACTCATTCCCTTCAACTGACTTCTGTCTCGGGTTTCTTCAAGTTTATGTGACAATCTGCAAAGGCTCACCCCCAGTCCTTTGAAGAGATGTTGTCTCAATTCTTGGCCATCCTTTTTACTATCTGGAAGATGAAAAACAACATCATTTTTAATAAATCCAAATTTAGCACCACTGAATTCCATTCGACCTTGTCTAAACTCTGGTCTGCATGGAAAGCTCAATGGTTTGTTAATCCCTCTCACATCCACGAGGTGATTCTTCAATCTATGCACCAGATCGTCAGTACGGCTCGTACTAATACTCACTCCCAAGCTCCTACTACCCATCCGCGTCAACACGCGACAAGGCGTGAGCCACAGGTTGCAAACTTAGTATACTTGATCCAGACTCAACTTTAGTTTACCAGGTCTCACAAAGTCAATAGCAGTATCCAGGGTTTTTACCAGCTTGATCCTGATACAGTGATTGTTAATTTTGATGTTTGTTTTCATGATTCTACAAAGTAGGGCTTTTTGGGTATTATTGCCATGAATCTTAGAGGTCGGATTTTAGCTTCAGTGGCAAGCACGATTCCTGGTACGGTCAGCGACAACACGATGGCATAAATTTTTGTGGGTGAAGTGGCGCTCATGTTAATTCAGGCGCAACGATGGCGATGTTGTTTGGTTTTTAGTGATTTGGCTAACCTTCAAGAGGCACTTATGTCAGAAGGTCGCACCTCGTCCTTTGTATTAGACTGCCCTTGGGAACCTCTTTTTGGGAATATTAAACGTCTCTTATTTTTGTTGCAAGGTTGGCATTATCTGTATATAAGTAGAGACCTCAATTGTGAGGCTCATGTACTCGCTTCCTCTGTAAAGGGGCCTATGTTTGTTCCTTAATTTCTTAATGCATATCGCTCTTACAAAAAATAAAAAAAAATCCGTGTATTGCAGCTTGGGTCACCCACACAATGATGCAAGTCTTAAGTCAACATTGCTGAACATTAGACGGGCTTGCAATTCTTTGAATTGCGTGGTGGTTTACATTTTTCGTGAGGCCAATTCAGCTGCAGATGCTTTACCTACCCAATTAGAGATGGCTAGCCGTGATTTCAACTCAAATTATCTCCCCAGATGGCCCAAGGCCTTGTTACTGTTGGACCAGAAGCACATTGTGTATCTTAAGCACCTGAAATAGGATGATTGCTTGTGTCCCATGGGTAAATTCGTATGTACCCCTGTTGTAATCTTTTTTTTACATGGTCTGACATCCAATTACTACCCCTCCCTCCGTAAGTTCTAATTAAATTTTTTTTAATGAAATTTAAGATACTGTGAAAGTATTCATACTTCATAATATGTGTATGGAATATCATGAAACATGTAGGTGTGTTGTGTAGTTTTTAACATTTCTATGAATTATTTATGCCTTCGTAGAGTAGCTAGTTTAGAAAAATAAGTTTGAGAGCTTGTCGTTATTATATGTTCGCCTTCACCATCACTTATTCTCTCTCTTAAAAATTAAAAAAAAAGAAAAAAAAAGAGAACACAGACAGGGTTAGTCTTGAGATTTTAGAGGACCAAATAAAAGTCAAAATAAAGGAGCCCCTCGTGGTAAATCCTTTTACATATCTTTGGCACATTTGAACCTTGGACTAGTGAAAAACTAAACTCAAAACTTAATAACTAAGCTAAAGCTAAGTATAAGTAGTGCACCAATATAAGAAATAGGAAAAATACAAAAATAAATCCAAATTTTGGAGAAAAAATTGACATTTTTTGCTGATCCCCCAAGTGATTTGAATGTTCTCATGGCCAGGCTTAAACATGATAAAATACCATGAGAATTATCCCAAGTGAGTTTTGAAATGCCCTTAATAATTTTATAATGAAAAATAAAAATGATAAAGAAAGAAAATATAAATCATAGGTTGAAAATATTTAGTTTATAAATGTGCAAATTGCGATTAACAATCATGACATTTGGGTGCCATCATATTTTAATTAAGATTGACTAGTTTTGAAGTAATTTGAGAAGTTTTTTGGCGGTTGATTGTTGAAGAAAAAAGACCCTACGATTCATTGATATTTAATATTATAAGTTGTAATGAGCTCAAATATACACTATGAGCATATCTTGGACTCATTTATATATGGGCAAAATGAACATAGTTTCCTACCCTTTTGATATACACCACTACTTTTCTCTGTTAACCGGGGCAATGCACATTAGGGGTGGGCACAGGATGGGATAAACCTCATTCCGACCTCGTCCAATCCCAAACTGGTTCGGGACAACGAGTACTAAATAGTTTTCTAATAAAATATACAAAAGAATTTCGTTACACATTTTTTTTTTTAAAAGGCAATTTCGTTACACATTGCTTACACACTAATAATGTCAAATTTATGTACATAAGTATCATTGAAACAATATTAAATGTCATGTAATATTTATGATCCAATGAACTGACATTTTTTTATTTTTATTTTTTATGTTAATCATCATTTGTGTGATACACTAACCAATAGTTGTACATATATAACTCATAGTGCAAAACTAAAATAAACAATTATTTGACTTTAACATCTTCAAAAGTAATTGTCATATAACCAATCTAAAATATGAAAAAGATATAAATTTTCATGGGTTTTATTTGACCTAAAATATTCAAACTTAAGTTTTTATATAAAGAAAGAGTATCAAATCTAACAAGTTTTCGAATAATAGAGTTTTGATTTAATTTAAACACATCATAAACTTTGCTTAAGAGTAGTTTAATTAAAAAAAATAAGTTCGGGACGGGATGAGATGGGCGCGATTGAAAATCTCCATCCTGGTCTCATCCCACTCTAGATTGGGACATGACGAGATCGGAATGAGTTTGATCAATTCCGAAAGAACCCAAAAATATTGGGATGAGACAAAATGGGATCAAGAATGTGGAATGAGATGCCCACCCCTAATGCACAACATACTTGCCCATATATATTACAAACAAGTTGCTAGAAGCTTTCCCCACACAAGAAATGATAATGAAAATTAATGTAATTGAGTTTGACTTATAAATAAGTGCAACCAAAGTACACAACTTGAGAAGGGTTAAGAATAAGTAGCTCCAATCATCTAATTCCTAAACATAATGCAATATCAATATTAAAATTTGTATAAACCGGACCAAAATCCCGCTTGAAATTTGACCCGTTTTATGCCAAAGTCATTTCCCATCCCAAATAAGGACAATCACCCCCCTTTCGGAAACTAGAAGTAAAATAATAGATGATGTGGTAAAAACGCGGGCCTTTTCCTTAATTATTTCTCCCCACGCCACCTGACCTCTCATCACTCGTGATTAACTTTTCGGATTATCTTTAATCCCTCCTCCATTATCTTTATGTAAATGGAATGACATCAAATGGTGGCCCCCTGGACGGTGGGAAAAGCAAAGTCGTAATCACCAAAATATTAACTTATCAACAAACTCGAATCATTTACTAAGCTTTTCTTGAATCATTTAAGTGGTAGTTAGTGGTAATCAACATTAAAAAAATAAAAATATCTCAATGGCATTAACGTAATTTCGCGCTAGCAGTAGCATTAACAAAGTTAAGGATGCGGTATGATGATGGTTGGATTGGATGGATGTAGGAAATGCATGGCATGCAATGGACATGAAAATATCAGTGCCACGTATGCAATAGGAACCCATGTGAGCGGATCTCTCTCTCTCACCCAAATGGAACACCAACAACAATAAATTAATAATCTCTTAAAAAATCTTTCTTTCCGGTTCCTCTCTCTTCTCCTCTTCTTCTTACCCACAGTGTGTGTGTTTGTGTGTCTGAGACAGACAGAGCAGAACAGAGAACCTAACAACACTTCTTCGCGAGAGCTTCTCAACCCTAATTTCGAAATCCAGGTGAGTCTTCGTCGACCTTTCGTCACTTGTTGATTTAATGTGAAAAATCGCTCGAAAACTCTCTGATTTTCTGCTTCTTCTATTGATGTTCGTTTCATCTTGTTTCGTTCATTCTGTATGGATTTTTACCAACTAGTTGGAATATGAGGATAAAATTGGACTAATAAATGAAGATATTTATAGGTGTAGATTTTCATTTGGAATATTTTTATGACAGTTTGTTTAGCTGTTCTTGGAAAAATCGCTGAAGTTTTGTTGTTTTTTTTTTATTTTTTTTTATGGATTTTATTTTTGCAGCAATTTAGGTGGGAATTGAATTGAAGATAGCTTGAGGATTCGAATTGTCGAGTTTTAGAGGCGAATTTCGGAAGATTGTTATGATAAGTGAAAATGAGTGGTAGATGCTATTACTTGTGAATAAAGGTGAAGTGATGCTGTACGCTAATGAAAACTTTGAATTAGGAAGATTGAAGTGGGTGTTGAGGCCTTTTTTTGTTCACTAGTGGTTAATTTGTTCAACTATCTGTGAAGAGGTAATTTGTTAAAAACAAGAGGTTTTTTATGGCTACATCATGTGAAAGGTGGATTGATGGTCTTCAGTTCTCGTCCTTGTTCTGGCGTCCACCCGAAGATGTTCTGCAGCGGCAGGTACGTGGAAATGTTTCAGATTTGATTTTACTTTGTTGTTTATGCGAACAACTATTGTGAAATTGGATTTTAATTCACTCGAATATATTGATTCCCGAAATTTTTTTTGGAAGATCAATTGAAAAGTTCAACACTAGATGTACTTTTCATTCGGTAAAGAAACTTTGGCTTGCCATCACTTCCATATGTATCAAAATAAGCATATCTACGCATGTGGGCTTGACCATAGTGAGAATATTGTGGGTCATCTTGACTTGTGGTGGAAGTGTGTACGTTTGCATTTAGTTTTGGTTTAATTGAGCATGTAGGCTGTTAGAAGTTAATACAGATTTCGGATGTTGATCAGCTAGGGTTTATGCAATTTGTTGGGCTGTTGCAGAGGAATAAATATATTTTTTTTCCTACTTTTGATATGGAGCTGCATGATTTGACTGATCCTATCTGGTTCCACTGGGCTGTGCTGAAAGAAAGATGTTTCTGTTTTAGTCTTTTGGGCTCTAAGCATTCGGAATATTTGTGCTTCTTGGTTCATGGTCAATTTCTCTATATTTAGAGTGGTAATGAAGATATTTTGGGTGAGCATCTTAGAGGGTATTCAATGTACGTCCAGGGTGAGAACCAATTTAGCCAGATTTACATACTTGTTTTGGGGGTGGCTTTAAGAAAGTTTCTTCTCAGGTATTGTCATGGTGGGTTTTCGCTTGGTTGTACTCTCAAGTGAAAATGGGTCTAGCGTTTTGGTTTGTAATTATGTGAAGAGGAGTGAAAAAAAAATGTGAAGAGGAGTGAGTGATCGGAGAGCGTGGTTTATAGTCTTTGAAGTTGTATCTTTTACTATCTAATATAGCGATCAACAAGTGCCAATGACTTTACTTCTTCAAGGAGGTTTCCCTTGCAGATTTTTCATATTGGTTGTTGCGTATTATTCATTATATATCACATCTTGCAATGGGTGTATTTGTGAAAGATGTTTCAAGTTCCACATTGTTGGTGCAATTAGGTAATTCATGAAAATTGGTATCTGCGAAAGAGATCCACTTCATTTTTCCTCAACAATCACTATGCCAAACACTTGTTTCATGGTGTTTGCCTTAAATGTTGAAAATATTTAGAGAGAATATACTCATACACCCAGTTTGAGAAATGTCCTAATGTTCTTTCAATATAATTTATGAAGGACTTTCTAAAAGTGAAGGACTTTCAATATAATTCAGCCGTCGAAAGGACTTTCTGAAAGTGAAGGAGTGTGAAAAAACTTGAATTGGAATTTCTCCATGCCTCCATGGATACTGACTGAATTAGCCTTATTGCAAGATATGTTGGATAGTTTATTGCGTTTCAGTCGAGGTTATAGCATGATTTAGAAAAGTAACCGTCACTAATGTGGGGAAAGATGCATGACTATAAGATTGGGGATTGAGGAACGTGTTTAATGTCCTGAGAAAAGAAGATTTTGGTTGATAAAAAACTTATGTTGCTTTTATAACTGTCATCGTCGGATATTATTTGGTCGTCTATATACACACTTCCTAGAGGGTTACCAAAAATTTCTTTTGTGTGCTTGATGCTTGTAGTTGCTTACTGCGTTGCTGTCTTTAAAATTGATCCACTACCTACAAGGTGTTACTTGAGGTTTTTGGTCCCAAACTGTCCTATTTTTTTTTTTTTTTGTCTTAATATACTGAAGAAAACCAATGTTAACATTTCTAGTGCAGCACAAGTCATAGAAGGAAATTGGAAATTCAGTAATAATCAGTTCTCTGTTTCTGCAGCATATCCACTTGGGAATAAATTTACTACACTAGATGTTAGACATAAAGGAGCAAGTTAGTTCCTTGGATGGAGTGCTTGTGTTTCAAACCCTACCACGGATTTTCAAAGGATAAGTCATCGCAAGGAAATAACATCCTTTCTCAAGGGTTTAGGGCAGACACTATTAATACTTCAATAACAAAGGAGAATAAACAAGAACACATCTTTGAGAATGGAGAAGAATAGTTATATGACTTTAAGAAAGTGGGGAGTGATCGTTAGTTGTGGGAAGGGTGAAGACATTTGGGTTAAAAAAAGTTCTAGGATCATTTAGTGGTCGTCCAGATTGGGTATCGATTCTGAGCCAGCCTTCACTTTTGGTTGTTGTAATGGAATTAGAGAGGATTTCAAATGCTCTGAACACGGAAGAGATGGGGATGAAGTTGGCTTGGGAAATGGTCAACTTGGGAGGACCTAATCTGTCGTTTTTTCTTTTTCTTTGTGAGACTAGGGTTGTTTGAATGTGCAAGGTGTCTTTGTTTTGTTCTTTGGTCATGTATCCATGACGTTGTTTCAGGTTTTCGTAACAGGGAGTCTCTCAAGGTTTTCCGGTTCTCCATGGTATTTCTTCCTTATATTTCAATGTATTTCAACCTTTGGGCAATAAAAAGTCATTTTGATAAAGAAGTCGAGCGTATTGGGATCTCATTTTCTTCATTTCCTCGTCAAGCTTGAACCTTATTTGAACGGGTTGAAATTGAGTACATGAAAACCTCTCAATGGTAATCATATTGGGACCAAACCAATACTATAAGTACGTTATTACTTAATAAAGGTGTAGCTATAAATTTTTTTTTTCTTTTATTTAATAACTTAGATGGATACAAAGACCTACATTGCGTTAATAGTGGAACATGTCAATTTCCAAGGTGTAGACACTGGAAAAGAGCGACACCTAGTTTCAAACAGCTAGTGCATGTATTTAGTGGTTAGGAAGATACGTAAATTAGTCATTTTGAAAATCTATCATTTTGCATTGCTCTCTTTAACGTTATCTAAGTAATTCTAAAATACATATATATAACCAATGCAATCTTCAACCAATTCAAGTGAATACATTTCCTTCTTCCTCCAGCAAATCATGTCACCAAGGTCAAAACGCGAGCTCAACTTACGAATCTGCAAACTCAACAACATTAGAGAAATATTTCATTTCATAATAGTTTTTTTTATTGGGACATTGCATGTTCTTGGTTTTATTGACAATTATTACTATGTGGAGGTATGTTTCTTAAAACGTGATCTGAAAAATGAAAACTCATTACAATGTGGAGGTTATTACTATTTATAACAGACCCAAGTGATTTTTTTTATTAGTATTATTTTTTTGTTTTAATTTATGACTGGGTGGAGATTATTACTGTATAGAATATCACTATAAAGAGGTTTATTGTATGTATGGTGTTACAATTAAAGCTCCTTGCAAAATGGAAGGAACCTCAATACTTGCAAATTTCATGCCTTAAAATTTGACAAAAAACATGTCCTTGCCAAAAATTTAGAACAGTATAAAAGAAAAATTCCATCGTTCATGTTACATGTCAACACGTGTGCATGTTTTGCTCACTCCTTAATTATGTTAACTATAATATTATAATTTTTGGAATAAGTAGTTATTGGTTATTTTCCTCATCCAAAGGACACATGTAGTTACTAAACCTGATAAAAAGCTTAAACGATTATTTTATTTTTTATATTGTGTTCTTAAATTTTTTTTGTTCTTTCTGTTAAATAAGAGGATTTTTTTCGTAAATGCCCGTAGTTAACTTCATCCTTTTTCAAAGAGAGTTTGTGAATCATTAATGCCTTGTGGATAGATACTAAAGTGCAATTATGGTTCGGTGTGTTTAAAGACATCCGATTTTCTTCTTGTATTTAGTTGGAAGGCCATTGTGCATAATATATATTCTCTTTGGTGTGTAAGTTCCTTTTTTTTTCCTGACCCCCATTTCTCCCTTTTAATACAATACCTTTTGTTCCGCTGATAATAACAATAAAAAGAAGTTATTATTATCTTTATGCGATAAGTTCTTTCAGTCACGAGGATGTGGATGATATGATGGTGAGGAAGGAAGACAAAGATAAGTTCACAGCCAAATTATTTTATATAACCATAATGGGCAAATAGTGAGCACTTTCAGCCTCAGCTGTGTATGGATTAGTAAGGTACCTCCTCGAGTTTTCATCCTAATATGGTTTATTCTTCATGGAAAGACACGGAAAGTCGCTGAAAGGCTAAATTAGTGATGGGAAGCATGGTGTTGGATGTGACTTTCGTCATGTGCGAACATCAGATGGATACTGTTGATCATGTCTCCTTAATTGCAATCTTGTGGAGGGAATGGTGGACCTTTAAATTCTATTGGAGCGTGGATATATAGTGTTAGATGGACCGTCCAACAAATATCAGTGTGTCTTAGTGTACAATACATGTCCTATTAGGGAATTAAAAAAAAAAAAAATTGAGTGCCATTTTACATGGTTCAAAATCCATCACTTTCAAGTATGTTGCAAAGTTTTTGGAGTTACTTTTGCAGACCTTGTTGAAGTGCATGGTACAAGTAGACTAAGCTCTCTAGTGCTTGTAACATATGGCCAACTCAATATCCCATGATCCGAGTTTCCTCCATTCTCAAGGCGATGGACTACTCATATAAAGTAAAAAGGAGGTACTATATACATAACATGAGTTGGCATGTGGTACCACACAAGTAAAGAATGATAACAAAAGAATAAGTAACATCATGTTTGTCAGGAAAGAAACATTGATGGACTTCATCGGCAAAACTTGTTAAAGAAGGTGATAACATGTAACATATGAACAATCATCTGCGGGAAATTGATAATGTCTATGTATTTGTTGTGTCGTTGCTGCGTAGATGTAGTGCTTATTTCCCCAGCTAAATAATGTCATAGAGTTTGGAGGAACCGATGGTACTCCTAGACAACTTCTTCCCATAGTAGTTTTTATCACTTTGTAACTGCAAATTTATCTTAGAAAATATAATTTTGTAAAATATGAATTGAATTGTGCTCGTCAACTGTATACTTAATTTTCAACTTCTTTGCTAATTTGTATCCATTATAAGTCGGATATTGAACTGTAGCATGAAACTCTTGTTAATCGCCATGGTAACCTCATGTTAATGATGCAGTGAGCATTTGATTACTAAATTCTGCCACCTGATACTGTGCTCATGGTTTATAAGCCTCTTATGCCCCTTCTCTTCTTTCTTTCTTAACTTTTCTTTGTTTGTTTTTCATTCGTATTTCGTTGTTTAGTTATTTTTATTTTTGACTCATATCTTGTTACTCATCTCTTAGGCTCAAATTACAGCCTATGTTGACTATTTTGGTCAGTTCACATCAGATCAATTTCCTGAAGATATTGCTGAGGTATGCCATATGAAATTCATCTGCGATCTAGTTTTGCTTGTTGGAGAAAGCATGCCTAATCATATAGAATTTCTTTACTGAAAATAGCTATATACAAACAAAAGAATGATCTACACTCAATAGAATAAATAGGTATTAGTGATAGAAAGAAGAAGAAAACTACGACAGAAATTTCTTGTACTGACATGTATTATTATTCTCTTATGTTTCCGTTTCTTTGATTCACAGCTAATACAGAGTCGTTATCCATCCAAAGAGCGAAGACTTTTGGATGAAGTATTGGGTATTCGAATCCTACTCCCCCATTATTAGTATTATTATAGTTTTTTTTTTTGTATGCGTGCGTGCGTGTTAGTGATAAACTACACTTGAGAGACAATTACATTTTTCATCTTTGAGAGTTTGCAACAGAAACATGATAATGACCTTTATATGCCTGGTTTCCAGCAATGTTTGTCCTTCATCATCCAGAGCATGGGCACGCTGTTCTTCTTCCAATTATTTCATGTATAATTGATGGTGCATTGATTTACGACAAGATTTGTCCTCCCTTCAGTTCTTTCATTTCTTTATTCTGCCCAAGCACAGAGGTATGTGCTACAATAACAATTTTTTTTCATAATTTACTGATTTTTTCCTTAATTCTGAGTGGAAACTTATGCAAAAAGTACATTCTTCAATTACAGAATGAGTATTCTGAACAATGGGCACTGGCATGTGGTGAGATTTTACGTGTGTTAACTCATTATAACCGCCCTATTTACAAGGTTGAGCATCAGAACAGTGAATCAGAGAGGAGTAGTAGCGGTAGCCATGCTTCCACGAGTAACTCTTCGGATGAGGGATCGTGTCATTCTCCCTCGGAAAGACTAGAAAGAAAACCTGTAAGGCCTTTGTCTCCCTGGATTACAGATATACTGCTTGTTGCACCTCTGGGTATAAGAAGCGACTACTTCCGTTGGTAAGTGAACCTATTTTTTTTCCATTTTCTTAATGTGGTCCACTTACCTCATTTTCGTAGTAGCTATGGTTGATACGGTGCATATCTAATTAAAGAATGGTTTGACATTATGGTTTGCTTCAAAATGTTGTGGATTACACGTGTGTATGTTAGGTGAGATGGAGTTTGTTTACTCTTTATTTTATTTTTTGGTTATCTTATGCAGACTAGTGGTGCACACACATGCCACATGCATTTGATTTTTTTTTTGGGTGTAGGCTACAGTGTGAGTTTGGATATTTGGGGGAAAAGAGGTTTAGGGGTACTTGAGTTTCAGATTGAAAAGGAAAAGAAAATCTAAAGTGAAAAATTAATGTGTCCAAAGCCACTTGAGCAAAAATCACATCCAGACCCCAAATTGGGGGAGGAGGTGGCGTGTTGACAAAGGTGCTTAGTTTTGAGATCAGGTGATAGTTGTGTTAAGTTTGTTTTACGTCGCTTAGAAGGCCGTCCAAGTGAAACCTTTCAAGTGTGGAGTCGCACTATAATATCACCAAGGTCATGATGTGCCACTTGAAATCAAGGGTTTAGTATATCTAGATAGGTGGGGATGTTTCCATTTAGCCTTTGTATGTTTCAAACTATGTAACGATGACAAGGATACGGGCATCCAAAATAGATATGAGGTGTCTGACACGTCCTACAAAAAGTCAATACGGATACAACACATCTTTAGATTTCTATTTTATTTTCCTTTTTGGCAATAAGTTATAAATTATTAGTCATATCCGTTCACTTGTACTTGTAGGTCAATATTGCTACTTTTGTACTAGTAACTTGCATAAGATGTTTGTATCATTTGTAAATAATTGAAACTTTTCGTGATATGTAAAAAAGTTGATGATCAAAACCTAGAGCGTTGGACGGGAATATCAGTTAGTGTCGACCAGTCCTTTTTGTGTATAAATAGTGTCGACCTGTCTTTTGTGTATAAATAGTGTCGTTGTTACGTGGATTTCAAAAGAAAGTTTGCTAGGAAAAAGTAATAAAAGAAGATAAGAGATGGGACATTAACAATTTCCACAGTTTTGTAACATGAGGACATTAACATCAAGTTGACGTTCTCTACTCTCTCTCTTCCCCTTCTATTTTATTTCCAGTCGTTTTAACTTTTGGCAAATTTTCTTGAAAATTCTTTCTTTCAAAACAATCATACCGATAGAGTTCTTCAAGTGCTTTATATATTTTTAAGTGCTTTATATATTGTCTGTCCCCCTTCTGCGGTGTTCTTTTAAAGAAAAAGAAAAATTCCTACACATGAAAAAGCGCTTATATTTTCAAGAATGATCCCACGGTTCATCCAAACACTCATAAATCACATTATTCTCTAATGTAGCGCATGCATAGTTTGTGATCTCCTGAGTCATTCAAGAGTGTGTTGCTAACATTTCAAGTTCATATTGCTATTTGCAGTCCAAATAGTGTATTGGAAATGATGATACGGGTGTTTGCAGTTTACAATTCTTCTTAGACTCTTTTAAAAGACATTTATTTTCTATATCTTGATATTGAATGGGTAGATCGGATACTAATCTCTTTATACTAGAACTCAACTTCATTGATTTTGTTTGTGTTCAACAGGTGTGGTGGTGTCATGGGTAAATATGCAGCTGGTGGAGAACTTAAGCCACCTACAACTTGTAAGGAACTATCTATTTAATGAGGATTTACAAGTTATATGCTAGTTAATGAAACCTGTGATAAAAACTCTCGTTCTCGGGACAAAGCTCTACTATTCTTCAAAACAACTATATGAAACCTTAAAAGCCTAAACTAAATAAACTTGGTTAATGAAACCTTTCATTAATAAGTGAACACAACCGCACCTGGTATCATATGGCATCCATGCCACGTGAACTCTTGAGCTTTTACAAGCAATCATTACAATTTTCATCTACTTCAGAGTGACCTGGACTGCATTCCGAGGGGTTTGAAAAGTTGGCGACAAGGGTATGCTTGGCATCTCCACCCCAAAAGAGGCCTATGGAAGTGAAGTGATTAATATGGAAGTGACAAGTGTGACACCGTAAGTTTTGAGGATGAAGGATTTGTTGGGAGTCACCCAGCCCAAGATGAGGTGATAGTTGCTCCAAGAATTATCCCACATTGCTTAGGGAACTTAACACAAGGGCTTTTTCGACTCAAAAGGCAAGACTTGTCTTTGATGACAACACAAATCTGGTCTGAGCTAGGGTTGAACCTGCTATATTGCATGCAAAACTTTCACTTTTCCTACCAAGAGCTAACTATCAGGACTTTGGGTTATCCGGATACATCCTATGTGAAATGCTTCATGTATGTTTATTGCATTTAATATCACAGTCGAGACAACTCAAACTGCATGGGAGAAGGAGATGGTATGTTGAAAATACACAAAGTCTAATACAAGGTGATGGTTGTGCTAGGACTTGTCTAAGTGACATTCTTGTGCATAAATGGGTGCCCTAGTAAAATTGAGGCCTTTTCAACTCCTAACCACAAGATTTTCCACTTCAAACACTACCACCACCAGTTGGCGAGTTTGAGCTCAAACACTACACCTCCAAGGAGTGGTAGCCTGGTAGGTAGTTAAGTGGGTACATGATGTTCGTACCAGAATGGGGTGGCACAACCATATTAGAGTCTGTTGGACATATAAGCTTGAAAAAGAGGAAATGGTTTAAGCAGGGAGGTTTCTCAGTATCATCTTGCAATGAGCATATAGTTATTCTCCTATCAAAAGGAAGCATCTATCCTTGTTTTCACATTAGCCTGGGCTAGGCTGGAGTGGTTGATACTGCTTTTTCATGTAGAGTTGGTATTTCCCTAATGCATGTTTGTTGATTATGAGAGAATTGCCAAATGATGCCACAATCTCTAATGTGAGCAATGATGTGGTATTTGTGGATGATAGTATTGTATGGGTTATACGAATAGGAATCTAGGCTCAACTGTTTGCTTCAACATAAATATTTTTTCCACTGAAATATGTTCATTAAGACTGCGTATAATCTACAAGGTAGACCACCAGAGTGTACACCAGGAATGGTGTTTCATACAACACTATGAACCTCAAAAAAATGCACATCTCTGTGGGTGGTGTTTTCTGCCCCATTAACTACATTGTGTATTCAGGTTGTAACATGGCCAACAAGTGTGGCCATAGTAGCCTTGTTCATTTCAAACCATGCTACTTACTTGTCTCAAACTTCTGTTGTCCTTATTTTCTCCTGTCACCTTGTACGCCTAGACATCAAAACAATCCATCTAAAATTTTAATCTCCACTGTTTGGTAAATTGATGTACCATCCATTTGATCTCCAGTTGCATTCAACCACCTTTAAGAAGAAAGAAAAGTATTCTCACCTTCACTGAGGAAGACGTCTTTACTGAATGCTTCCCCATAGAAGAGAGCTCAATCAAGGATAAACTAATGGTTTGGGAAGTGTAAAATAAACTTGTGGAGAAGTCCCACATGCCTTTCTTTCACTGCTTGTTTTTTTTCCACAGCCAAGCTTCTCTTGTGAACCTCCAGGCGTAAGCTCTATCTGTTCTGCATGTGATGACATCTCTTGTTTACTCCACTTCCACTCGAATTACTTTAAAACACTTTTTGCTTACCTTACAGTACTCACAAGTAAATTTTGTCTGTTTAGCCTGTGGCCGTGGTTCTGGAAAGCATCCTCAGCTTATGCCATCAACTCCAAGATGGGCTGTTGCTAATGGTGCTGGTGTTATACTAAGTGTGTGTGATGAGGAAGTTGCTCGCTATGAGACTGCTACTTTGACAGCAGCTGCTGTTCCTGCTCTTTTACTTCCTCCACCCACAACATCTCTGGATGAGCATCTTGTTGCTGGGTTGCCAGCTCTCGAGCCATATGCCCGCCTGTTTCACAGGTAAAATGCACAATTTTCTGCAAAGCATTTTATTTCAAATTTTCTTGGAAAGTTTCTCACGCGTCTTCTTTTGAATAGGTATTACGCAATTGCTACCCCAAGTGCAACTCAGAGACTTTTGCTAGGACTTCTGGAAGCACCACCATCATGGGCTCCAGATGCACTTGATGCTGCTGTGCAACTTGTAGAACTCTTGAGAGCAGCTGAGGATTATGCATCTGGTTTGCGGGTAAGTTAAGTTTACGAGGATTGCATCGTCCTGGGCAACTGCTGAATTCTAACAAATTTAATTAATCTTGAGTTCTTTAAAAGTCCATTGCTCTTGGTGCTATCTATTCAGATGAAATTTATGTTATACCTCTGGAATTATTTCAGAGTATTTAAAGTGCCTTTCGTGGCACGTATAAGGCAATATTACAAGTCCAATTTGATCATTACCTAGAGATAAACATAGAAAAATGATTCTGTTATCTTGGTTACTTGGTTTACAAAATCATCAATTTCATCATCTTGGCTAATTGGTTTGCAAATTATTATCTTGGTTGTAGTTTGTAAGGATTAATGATATCCGTGGGATAAAAGCCCAGGGTGACCAACCATTTGTTTTTGAAATGTTGTTGGACTAATGCATATCAACTAAACCAATGATGGCAATAAAACCAACAATTGTTTTGAGTAATGCATATTAATTAAACCAAATGACTGCAATAAAACCAACAGTAACACATGATGCTGAAAGTTAGCTATCAGCCACATTTCTTTGGGACCAATGTAGTCGAGATGAGGATATTGGGTGGATGAAAAGAAATTGTAACACTTCAAATTTACAATGACTTTGGCTACCCCCAAAATGCTCACACACAAATTGTTAAATATCATTCCTAGGTCTCCTGTAAGGGATCTGGCTTGTGGAAATCTGTCATGCTCGACATCCAACAGTTTCAGTCCTTTTAGTTTGCACTAAAGTGCCTTAAGTTACCCTGAAGAGTTTTATTGGCTATGGGGGGCTACAAGGTGATCTCGATCAATCAGATGGAAACTTGGAAAGGTATAGGGCATGACACCTTTATTAAGCTTTGTCATTTGGTCTCAATCTGGTAAACATCGCATTATGAATCCTGGTGTTGTCTCTTCTATGTATTATTCACTCTCGATTGGCTCTTGGATCACATCCACCAGGTGTAATGAATGAAAGAGGACAATTATGAAACAAAAATGTATTACACTTGTGATCAACGGATATGTAACCAGCGGAATCTCATAATGAGACCCGACAAAAAAAAGAAATTGAAAAAATGAAGAAAATGATATTTTGCTTCTTACCTTGTTTGTACATACGGATCAACATAGTTATCATTATCTTACGATATGCATGGTACGAAATACGATATGTATCATATCTAAACTTCAGCGATGCGGTACATATATCTTTACAATATGGCAATAGTTGATGCAAAGATTTACTTTCTTTGTGCTAGTGATGTGAGTGAGAGATGCAATAGCTTGTATGTGTTATACAAATCATACATCAGTGGAGGTGTTTTTGGGATCTCTTTGTTTGAATAAGTCTGATTTATGTCTTTTATATGCTTAACTATATAATATATTTTTGTCTATACATTTATTTTTGCATTGTAAGTTACGATACATGATACGTAAGGATATGCGTATCTTAAATTTAGGTTTGATACTCGATTTGATATACGTTTTGATAAAAACTAGTATAATACCCGTGCCGTTGGCACTTCCTCAAAGTATATAATTTTTTTTTTGCCAAATATCATGTCTTGAATACCCCCTGCCACCATCTCCACATTTGGCCTCAATCAGTTTTGAAGTGCAAGCCTTTCTAAGGTAAAATTATTACTCACTCAAAATTTGAATCAGTTGGGGAAAAGATTCAAACGGCGAGAGTAAGTTCTCCCCCAAATTTTGAATTTGTTAAAACATGAAATTTAGGGTTTTTGTTTAATGTGCATCAAGATTTTCGTCTCCATTTTTTTTCTTCTGGTAAGATATTGACAATATTGAAAATTACTAATGAAGTGGAATACATTAGAATTTTTTAATAATAAAATATATAGTTTAAAATTTTAGCGCTTGTATTGATCATTGATTTTGTTAGAATTCGGTTTTTTGTTTGAATATGCCTTGAGAAGCCATTTTCATTCCTCTTAAGAATTTGAAAAATACTAACAGCGTGAAATGCATTATACGTTTTTTAATAATAAAATATACATTTTAAAATTTTAGCGCTTCTATTGATCATTGATTTTGTTGGATTGATATTCAAAAATGCATTTCAACGATATTACGCTTACCAAAATTTGACAACTAGATAAATAGTTATAATAATTTTCATTTTAAGAAAAAAGAAAACACAATACTTTCTCTCAACACTCAACACATTTCCCAACTTTCAATCCTAGCCATCTTTTATTTTCAATCCTTAGTTTGTCTGTGTCAGCAATTGATAATAAAACATATGGATAAGTAGTTTATTTTTCATATTTTTCGATTTCTTGTTCTTTTCCTTGTTCGGGATTAATCAAAATTAATAGGCCTTAATTTTATAAATACATTTTCTCTATCTTTTTAAGGAATATGTTCAAACGGTTAATTTAAAAATTATTCAAACGGTTAATTTAAAAATTGTAACGCTCTACTAGTGCGAAGAGATTAATCTGGGGTTAATTGCGATTAAAGAACGTCGTTACTTAAGCTAATTGAGTCCATAGATGAATAAATACATAATTATAAAGGGGCTAAAATGAGGAAAAAAGCAGAAGAAGCATAACACCTATGAGTTTTCGGTCTATGCAGCTTAGGAAAAAAAATTTATAAAATAAACTTAAGTCCAAATTCTTAGTTGGTTTTAGTTACTTTCATATGAAGGGTCAAACCATCCATTCCCTATCTAAGAGGGGCTAAAGTAAATGCCTAAAACCAGAAAAATCTATATATTCATATGTGATAATTGAATCCTAGTATAGTTTATATCAAGTTTGGTCAGATCAGATTGTGGCATTTCAGTTCACTAGTTTGATTTACCTTGTTTATTTCTGTCACTAGTGGTTCTGAAATTGCTATTTCATCCAAGGTACTAAGGAAGTTAGGACGGCAACTAACAAAGAACTCAAAGAAAACTAATATAATATAATTGCACTAATTGCTGTAAAACTGATATGTCTAGTGTCTTACCAGGCTTGCCTGGCCAAAACATAACTTTCTAAAAGGAAAACCAACTAAGAAACTACGTAAAACTGGGAAAATTTGAGAAAGTAGAATACTTGCAAGATGTTATGTCAGAGAAATGAGAAATATTTGTTAGGCAACCTCAACACTGCTGGCTGATGTTCTCCTTGACTCGGCAATTTTGCTTGTTGCCAATTATCCTCACTTTTTGACTGTTTTTCAATTTTCTAATGTAGCTTCCAAGAAACTGGATGCATTTGCATTTTTTGCGTGCAATTGCGACTGCAATGTCCATGAGAGCCGGTATTGCTGCAGATGCAGCAGCAGCTCTTCTGTTTCGTATACTTTCACAACCTGCATTACTTTTTCCTCCACTAAGGCAAGCTGAAGGAATTGAAGTACAGCATGGTTCTTTCAGTGGTTACATTTCAAGTCATAAAAACCAGGTATGGATCTTCCATTTATTGACTGAATAAACCTTTTTCATGTTTCTTTGTAACTTAGCTTATTTTTCGGCATATTCGTAGTTTTACCTGAAGAACATTTTATGCTAGTGATCCACATGAATCATATAATTTTTGTTACAGAGGGTAAGTTTCAAAACTAATTTCCATTTGGTACAAATGTCCTGAATTAGATAGAAGGGTCTGCGAGTGAACCCACTATTGAGGCCACAGCCCAAGGGATTGCATCGATGTTTTGTGCACATGGTCCAGAGGTCGAGTGGAGAATTTGTACCATTTGGGAAGCTGCTTATGGACTGATCCCATTAAGTTCCTCTGCTGTTGATCTGCCTGAAATTATAGTTGCAACCCCACTGCAGCCTCCTGTCTTGTCATGGAACCTGTATTTACCACTCCTGAAAGTTCTAGAGTATCTACCTCGCGGAAGCCCGGCTGAAGCATGCCTCATGAGAATATTTGTTGCTACTGTAGAAGCAGTTCTTCGAAGAACATTTCCACCCCAAACCTCCAGAGAACAGACAGGAAAGTCAAAGTATCTTTATGGTATTGGTTCTACCTCAAAGAACCTTGCTGTGGCTGAGCTTCGTACAATGGTCCATTCGTTATTTTTGGAATCATGTGCATCAACTGATCTTGCGTCTCGCTTGTTGTTTGTCGTGTTGACTGTGTGTGTCAGTCATGAAGCCCAGCCCTTTGCAAGCAAGAGACCAAGAGGTGGTGACATATATCCTATTAATGGTGTCACTAAGGGATGGCATACGAATAATGGAAAACAAAGAGACACCAAAACTATGAAAGCAAGAAAACAAGGACCGGTGGCAGCATTTGATTCTTATGTTGTTGCTGCTGTTTGTGCTCTGTCCTGTGAGCTCCAGTTGTTCCCATTGATTTCTAAATCTGGTAACCACTCTGATTCCAAAGATGCAATAAGCATAATGAAGCTTTCAAAAGTGAACGGATCTGCTACTGAGTTGCGTGATGGCATGTGCTCTGCAATTCATCACGCTCGGAGGATGTTACGAATCTTAGAATCATTGTTCTCACTGAATCCTTCGTCAATCGGCACTTCATGGAGTTATAGTTCAAATGAGATAGTTGCTGCAGCTATGGTTGCTGCTCATATTTCTGAACTTTTTAGACAATCGAAGGCCTGCATGCATGCTCTCTCTGTCTTGATGCAGTGCAAGTGGGATAACGAAATTAACACAAGAGCCTCCTTGCTGTATAACCTCATTGATGTTCATGGTAAAGTAGTTGCATCTATTGTCAACAAGGCAGAACCTCTGGAAGCACACTTAGTACAATCATCACTGTGGAAAGATGCTTCCACATGTTGCAATGGGAAAAAACAAGTAAACTGTTCAAACACTGACCATTCGGGATCAGAGCATTCATCAACCCTTGATGGTGAAGTTAAGGGTTCATCCCACTCAATACATTTTCTTAAATGTGAGAAAGCATTACTTTCTGATGGTATGGAAAATACATCGGGCAAAAGTCTTGCAAGTTTGGAAATGGATGCATCAGATTTGGCCAATTTCCTTATAATGGACAGGCACATAGGATTTAATTGCAGCGCCCAAGTTCTTCTAAGTTCTGTACTTGCAGAAAAACAAGAGCTATGCTTCTCTGTCGTTTCACTGTTGTGGCACAAGTTGGTTGCATCTCCTGAAACACAGCCTAGTGAAGAAAGCACTTCTGCCCAACAGGGCTGGAGACAGGTATTGTTTTCTTTATGACCTGGTTATAGTAAATTATTTCTAAGAAACAGAATATGGTAACTTAAATCTTTTGATATTAGATGATAATGGAATGCACTTTCTAGGATACCATAATTAACAATGCTAGTCTGCTAGTATCAATCAACATTGGCAAAGACTAACTATTACTCTATTATTCATTTGAATCTTACATTGCTAAATTTTTCTAATTTCCTATTAACCCTTTTTTTCTAGTGTGTGCAGTCAAAATCATTGTTTGATTAATAAATACTTAGTTGTTGGACAAAATATATGATGGTTAACTTGGTCTTTTGGACAAAATATAGGAATAACATTCTCATGTTTCTCCTTAATTTTAGAAAGTGGATTCTTTAGAAGGATTGAGTGTGATTCCTGCATAAACAGGAATTACGATTTCATGGAATCATGCATGCCCCGAGTGTAGCTATTAACGAATATATAAATAGTTTTCAGTCATATGCCTTGATAATTTAAAGAGCTATTTAAAATTTACCCCTAGGTAAAGGAATGAAGTTTTGTATGCCCCTTATAATCCAACATTGTATTTGACCCCAAATCATATCATATTTTGAAATGCCAAAAATACCCTCAATTCTTATGATTAAACAAATAAATAAATAAAATCACGAATCTCTTCTTTTTCAAACCCCTACGCCGTCACAACCTCTACCACACGTCTCCACGGTCGACGCCCATAAAAATTATACCACGTGCCCTCTTCTTCTTCCCTTCCAACTTTTTCCTTTTTTTCCTCCCCCTTTTAAGGTCTCCGTTAAACAAGGTTTCGAATTTTGGTCCATGCGCCAAATCTGACAAGCTCTTGAAGACCTCTCACAACTAGATCTACCTATGGTCAAAAAGTTATGATTAGGTTTTAAAACCAAATAGACGGTTCAATCGGACCTCCGATCAATGAAAGTGTTGAAATTGGTCCGTCTTCTTTTTCCATTGAATCAATCTTCATCAATTAAGTTACATTCATCGTTTTCTCCTTGAAATTTTTGAATAAGACGAATCAAGAATTGGGAGGAGATGGAAACGAGAGTACATGAAAAAGATGAGGAGAGAAAGAGGAAGTTGAAGAGGTTCAATTAAGGGATGATCCAAACGTGAGTGTGGTGGAGGCTGTGACGGTGAAGGGGCGAGGGAGTCCGTCTTTTTAAGTCATCAAAGTATTTTCTTCATTTAAATGGTGTTATGGTCGAGTGGTTAGGGCTGTGTGGGTTTATCCCCCACGTCCTAGGTTCGAGACCCGCCGGCGGCATGATTACTTTCTTATGGGTTGAAAAAAACCAGATCGCTTTCCAAAAAAAAAAAAAAGTATTTTCTTCATTTAAAAACTATGCTAAATTAATTGGGGGGAAAATGCAGTGTTGGACTTATTTGTGGACTAAAAACATCTTTAGTTCTTTACCTAAGGACAGAGGACCCCTTTTAAGTTTCTCATTAATTAAAATGTTATATCATTGGTAATTGGCAACCATGATGAAGCATTTGTTTATAGTTATTGTTAGTAACAACACGATTATTTGACATGCACGCGTTTCCACTTTGGGGAACATGAGATATTGATACTCATCCAGTCATCCTTACCTCCTAGCCCAAGATGAGGGGATGGTAACGCTAGGACTTCTCCTACATTGCTTAGGCAATCATCCAAATGAAAATTCTTAAGTGTGACATTCTAATAACATGGATGTCTTTTTCAGCTGAAATAGTAAGCCTTGGTTAAGTTCTATTAAAACTAAAGAGGAGTTGCAAATGGGCTGTACAAACAATAAAGATATTGATCAAGTGCTTAAATCTCTCCCAACTCACAAACAATTGATCAGAAGTAACTACCAGAAGAGATGGTCATGCTGCACACCGATGCTATAGAATCACCATGGTTTCCATAATAACTTTCCTACTTTCTGAAGCTTGCCCTTGACCCTAGTAGATTTTATTTTTGGTTACTTTTATTTTTAGTAATACTCCATAAGAATTTTTGAGTGGGTGTTGGTGAAATGAAGTGATTGCCGAAGTGTTTTATATGCCGTTTAGTGTACGAAAGGGAATTCCTATGGAATAACTTCATGACATCAATGGGGGTATATTGATGTCATCAGAGTAAGATTCGGACTCTCTGTCTGCATTCATCGATTCAAAATGAGTGGTCGACAAAAACGAATAAATGAAAAGAGTGAGTACCTTAGTCACCCTAATAAACATGAATTTGGATAGTCCCCCCTTCCCTTCTTATGGGTTTAAATTCAGATAAGATAACCCCCAATCATCATGGGAACGAACACAAACACAATGGAAATGCATATTTTTTTCAACTCTCAAAAGTACAGGCCAAAGCATATTCTACCTCTAAATTTTAGTAAAAGCATCCATGAGACGTTGTCATATTCTTTCTCAAAGTCTATGTCAAACACCAGTCTGGGTCTTCCTGCCCTAAGCCTCGAGTAATTCATTAGCTATGAACAGCCATCTAAAATTTGGTGGGCCTCCAGAAATGCATCTTGAAAACAAGATATGGGACATAAATCCCAGAAGTTTTGCATGATTTTGTACACCCTCCTATCAAACCAATGGGTATGAACTTTTTGATCAAGCTGGTCCTGATTTTGGGATGAGACTGATGAAAGTATGGTTGAGTCCCCAATCCAGGGAGCCTCTGTCATGAAATTCCATCACTACTGCATCACATCGCCACCAACAAACTTCACAATACTTCTTAGGGGGGAAACTATCCGAGCCTGGGGCATACCACTATCTCAATTGGCCATGGTTGTCAGTATCTCCTCGGAAAAATCTGCCTCTATATGTCCGCATGATCTGTTGCCTGAAGCCGTCAAACTGGACTCCATCCAAAGAAGATCGCCAATGAGGAGAATCATCATAGATATTCCTAAAACCGCAATGTGGTTTCAATAATCACTTGAATCTTCATTGAACTCATCCTCTGTTAGAAACTTAGACATATGCGTGGAAGATTTGGGGTTGATGATGCTCGCGTGCGAACTAAAACCTCATTCCTCCATGAAGGGTAGCTAAGTGTAACAATATTAGTGGTAATGGATTGAAGTGTTAGATAGATAAATAAATGACACTTAATAGCACAAAGCAAACAATTGTTTCCAACCTTGTCAAAACCGAATTGTATTAGAATGGTAGAACCTGGTTATATTTCTTTTCTTTTCTTTAGATCTCTTTTTTGGAAATTTTAAGTTGAAGCAGACTTTTCCTTCCTTGAGAGTTTGTGCTTAGAATTTTTGGTTAAAAGACATGGTTTGAACCACAATGCTCTGGACTGAATTGGTCAGGTTAAAGTTAAACGCGCAACTTGCGGCTCCAGTAGGAATATTGAGTTGACTAATCAAATTAACTTTTTCAGGAAATGTTTTGTGGAGTAAATAGTGATTTGTGTTAGTTCCAATATGTATTGGAAACTTTTAATGTATTTGTAAAATATATCCGGTGATGAAATCTTGAGATATTTAAATATAACTACCATTTCAGATTTAAGGTAAGCTTTATCCTGATATGTAGTTGTAAGTCAAATAAATAGATGACAAATACATGTGTTTTCTGTTCTCGGAAAACTATTCGTATGCATATGCTTTGTGAAAATACTTAGTGTCCTTTTTACTTTGTTTAGGTGGTGGATGCATTGTGCAGTGTTGTGTCAGCTTCACCAGCAAAAGCATCTACCGCGATTGTCCTTCAGGTGCAGATATTGTTTTACTTGCTATGTCTAACATATATAGCAGTGCTCTACGTTCTCTTTTCTTTTCCTTTTTTTTGCCATTTGTGTATTTTGTTCAGTCACTGTGTGGTCATTTCCTTTGTCAGGCAGAAAAGGATTTGCGACCTTGGAATATTAGAGATGACGAGAAAGGTCAGCAGATGTGGATAATTAACCAGAGGATCGTAAAACTAATTGTGGAACTAATGAGAAATCATGACTGCCCAGAATCGTTAGTAATTTTAGCCAGTGCTTCTGATCTTCTTCTAAATGCCACTGATGGTCTCTGTGTTGATGGAGAAGCATGCACTTCACCACAGCTAGAGGTACTATCTTGAAACATTGATCAGTTTTTTTTTGTACTTTTAAAAGTAATGGGATTTGATTTTGAATGGTTGCCTCTACGACCTTTCTCTGTGTTCTTGCTGTGGAACGCACATAGTAATTGCCTTTAAAAAAAAATTCCCTTGTCTATTTGTGAAGGAAACTCAGTGATTCGCCTTTCTTTTGTCCTGAAATGCATGTACTCTTGGATATTCCTCAGATGACATTTCTGTCTTATTTTGATTGATAGTTCTTGTTATGAATAATATCAGTGTGAGCTCCTGTATTATTCTGAGATTATGTTTGCAATGATATGAAAATGGCAGCTCTTGGAAGCAACAGCAAGAGCAATTCAGCTTGTGGTTGAGTGGGGTGACTCTGGCTCAACAGTCTTAGATGGTCTTTCAAAGCTATTGAAGGTAATTTTCTGTTAGTGTCTTCCTTTCTCTTATCATTACTCAATTCAAAAGGAGAACCTTCATTTATGATTTACTCGGAACTTGTACATGCAGTGTCGCTTGCAAGCCACCGCCCAATGCCTTTGTCATCCAAGTGCGCATGTCCGTGCTCTTAGCACTTCAGTTCTCCGTGACATTTTGCTTATTGGCTTGATGAAGCCCAAATCTGAACAAGTTAATCAGGGATACCAAATTTCAAGTACTATTGATTGGCATGCCAAAATCGAAAAGTGCTTAATGCAGGAATCTCAGAGCCGACTTGCATCAGGATTGACAATCACATTCCTTAATGATGCTGCGAAGGTGTTAGGCTATAATCTTACTTGAAATTAATCTATTACTGTTTCAGAATTGTTTGTGCTGTTTGATTCATTAGGATTCTTATCTGTACGAGTTCAAATACATGATTTGTTGGAAGAACCATTGCTTTCGGAAAAGCAAATGACCCTCCCTGTTCATGTAGATAGGATGTGTTAGTGACATGTTTCTGTGTTAATCCTTGAAGAGAAAATGACCATATGGGTAAGGGAGATGTAATTATGTTTTGTGTTATATATATCTTGATCTTTTTCTTTAGCTCGAACTACTTCTGTTTGTTTGTTCATTCCACTCGCAATCAGTAATGGTGAGCGTAGTCTGAGTTTAGTAGGCGGTCGTATCCTGTTCTGATAATTAGATGATGTTGTATAATTTGCATTAAACTTCAACTGGTGCTCCTTTAGTTGCCCATCAACTTTAATTTTTATTTATAAAATCGACATTTGACGTTCCCCATGGCATGCAAGCGTATAACATTCAATTGATTACACTGCTGATTGCTATTCACAAATTGAAGTCATCTTGATACACCGTAATATTCCATGTGGGAGGGGCGGCAGCACTGCGGGATGTACGATGTTATACCTTTTATACCTTGAAGAGGTTTTACCAAAAAGGAAAGAAGTTATTCCAGTTCCTTATTAACCAAGTCAACATGAAGTTTTCTCCAGATTGGTAGACAAAGTGTTGATCAAAGTTGTATGAACTTCAATCATGTTTACATAATACAACGTGGTGGCTTCCTACGAGCTCAACCTGATTTTTTGGTTGCTCAAAATGCCGTTCTAATTTATAATATTTACAAGAAAATCAATACGCAGGTGAATAGTGGCTATGGGTATTTTTGTCATTTTAAATGAAAAACTATTACACATGTACTATTTTACCCTTCCAAATTCAGATTATTTACGATAAAAAACTCGTCATTTTCAAATATTGTTAATTATATCTAAGTGCTTAAAATAATTTATTCGAAGCTCCTAATTATTTATAAACTATACCTAGGTTTTCAATAATAATTTTTATTTCGCCTTTCCAAACTCATGCTATATATGCCTTCCAATTATCTATAAATTATTAAAAAAAAAAAAGGCCCTAACATCTAATTTTTTTATTTTTACTCAAAGTCAACCACTGTAAACATTCATTAATTATACTTAAGCCTCTAATATATTTTATTTCAAGCCTTCCAATTATTTATCAATTATAAAAGCCTTTACATCTAACATTTTGATTTTCTATTTTGTCCTTCACATTTCATATTTTACAATCAAAACCAGCCTATCTTAAACATTGATTAATGAACAGTAAAAGGTGTATATTTTCAACCTGATTTTCAATTTTCAATTTTGCCCTCGCTCGAATTAAACAATGCCCATCATATCCATGTCCTCTCCCTCCCTCTTCGTTCTCCTCCTCTTCTCCACCGTCGTCGGCCCTCTTCTTCCTCCTCCCCCCGCCTTCCTCTTTCTCTGTTTTGCAACCACCCTGTCCCATTTTCCCTCCCTTTCTGTAATCTTCACATCTACTATTTACGGGTACGTAGTGCACTTCCACCCCTAGTTTATCATAAAAGATGGGAAACTAGGTTTTCGTAACCAGGTATACGTAGCTGACGTGGCCATCCGCGTAAGCTTTGGAAGATATTGACTCTCGTGAAATTAAAAATGAAAAATTGAAGGCCTTGACAGTGGTAGCATCCTCTCCAGCTAGCACTCCTTCCCAATCCAATCTTCACATCCCAACACAACCACAACTTTTCCAATCTTCTCTCTCATTCAATCTAAATCCCTCATGTTATCCTCAATGTCCTCTCTTCAGGTAGTCCTGGAGAAACTCCATGGACGACCTTAAGATGGAGAAAAGGGTGAAGAGGTCGGGGAGAGATTGAGAGAACAAAGAGGATAACTACTGAAGAAAGGGTAGTCAATATACCTCAAATGAAGTCGAAGAAAATTTTACCTTAGTCGAAGGCTACCATAATCCCATTTTACCTTTGATTCACTTTACTCAAAGTCCCCTAACACAAAACCAAGCCCATTCACCTAGTTAAAGACCGTCCTAATTCCTCCACCTTATTCTAGAGGTGGGCATCCCATCCCGCGATTCCAATCCTGTCCCGATCCAATCGCATTTTGTCCCAAATTTTTTTCGGGTCCTTTGGGGATTGATCAAACTCATCCCAATCTTGTCCCGTCTCGATCTAGAGTGGGATGAGATCGAGATGAAGATTTTCATTCACGCCCATACATCCCGTCCCGAATTTATTTATTTAATATTTATTAATATTAATTTTAATCAAACTACTATTCTAAATGAAAGATTAGGATATGTTGAAATTAAATCAAAACATCAATTGCTTGAAAACTTATATTCCGCGAGGATTGGTTCCTCACTCTTTGCAATCTTTGCAAGAGAAAAAATTTGGCCTTTTCAGAGGCTTCTGCGAGCGGATAACCCCACACGCATAGGTCTCCGCGAGGATGGGTTCTCCAATCGTAGGAGCCTCTGCGAGGACTAATTTTTTTTTCTTGCAAAGGTTGTCGCGAGTAGGAAACCCATCCTCGCGGAGTCCTATGCAAGGGAAATGGGTAAGAAAGAAAAAGAAGAAGAAGATGATGATGATGAAAAGAGGAAGAGAATGAGAGAGGAAAAGAAGAATAAGGCAGTGGCCGGTGGTGATAGGACGTAGGCGATGAGAGAAGATGAGGAAGAGAGGAGAAAAATAATAGAGGAAGATAAGAAGGATGAGGTTGCGGGGTGGCCGGCGGTAATGGGGAGTGGGCGATGGGGGAAAAAAGAGAAGAAAATATAAGAGAAAAACAAAGAAGAGCATGAGGAAGAGAGAAGAAGAAGAAGAAGAAGAAGAAGAAGAAGAAGAAGAAGAAGAAAGGAAGATAAGAAAGATAAGATGACGGGGTGGCCGGCGGTGATGGGGCGAGGCGTAATAGTAGTGATGCTTGATGGAAAAGAGAAGAGCAAAGAGGGAAGGAGAACAGAGGAAGAGAGGAGAAAAAATATAATGTGTGTTTTTTTATTTTTTTATGGCTCCTACTAAATAACACCACCACTTATACTGATAGACACCACCAACCCCCTACTTTCTGAAGAGCACCACCACCTTTCTGAAGGACACCACCACTATTGAAGGACACCACCTATGAAAATAAAAAAAGCTAACTCCTTTTCCTCTTTCCCTCTATTCTCCTATCTCCCTATCTTCTTCATCACCACCGTCACCAACCATCACCAACCGCACCACCACTACACCACCACCATCCTGCCACCATCAACCAAACCACCACAACGCCGGCCTCCTCTCTCCCTTTCTTCTCCTCTCTCCGGCTCTTCTCCCCTCTCACGCTCTTCTCCTATCTCCCTCTCTTCTCCATCAAGAACCACCACCACCCCGCCACCATCAACTGCACCACCACACCGCCGGCATCCTCCTCATCTCTCCCTATTTTCCTCTAATGTGTTTTTCTTCTTCTCCTCTCTTATTTTCTTCTTCGTCTCTTATTTTCTTCTTCATCTTCACAAGAAAATTTCATGAATTAACAAACACAAATTGCAAATTTAGAAATACAAAAATAAAATAAAAATTACAATACAAAAACACAAAAACAAACAAACATTAAATATTCCATTAATATCTGAAATATTACAAAACAAATACAAAAAATACATCTAATTGTTTTGGACACGGTCAACAAAGTCTTTGGGGGGATGATGTTCGCGACCCTCTTCGTCGGAATAGTAGTCCAATAACGAATTCCCACCATCGCCGTCATCATCATCCTCATCAAAGGACGATGACGATTCACTGTCCTCTTTCTCATCTGACAATTTTCCTCATCATCATCCTCCTCATCATCTGAAGACGATGATGAATGGGGGTCCTCATACCAAACAAAGTCGACTTCTGAATCTCCAATTCATCACATTCATCGTCTGAGGATTCTTCTTTGAACATTGGTTTTTTTCTCTTCATCTTCTGTTTTTTTTTTCTCTTGAATTGGTTATGAATACTAATAAACTACTCTTCTTTTATAATGCTCAACTTAAATGAATTGGTTATGAATGTATCTTCCCAACCAATTCTATTTGCCTTCTCAAACAATTATATTTGTCTTCCCAATCATTTCTATATGTCTTCCCAATCAATTATAATTGTCTTAACAAGTAATGTTCTTGTGACTGTGCAACCATGGTGGTTTTTCCAAGTATGCTTGAATCTCATAGACAAAGGAAAAAGTGGAAATAATTTCCCGAGATACTCAAACGTAGCGGCAAAAGCGAGCCCAATTATAACAATCGCAACAAATGGACGCGAATGTAATCTTACAAACCGCAGAAATTTGGCAATTATTTGAAACAGAGTCAGGTTTTTGCCCTAAATGTAGCGGCTCGTGTGGATAGAAAACATATTCTGTCCATTTTTTAGATTTTTTGTATTTAAATCTTTTTTGGGTTTTTTTTTTCAATTTCTATGGGTTTGATACACTATTGACATATTTGATTTATTGCAAAACTCTATTTTTGAACACCCCAACTTGAGAATGTCAAAAATGGGGTTTAGCAATAAATCAAATATGTCATTACTGTAGCAAATCCATAGGAATTGAAAAAAATGAAAAAAAAATTCAAATACAAAAAATCAAAAAAATGGACAGTCTGTTTTCTGTCCAAACGTAGCGGCTCCTGCGAAAATGTTTATTATCCTCGCAAGAGTCGCTCCTTTGGGACAAAAAATAAACTGTTCAAATTTTCAATTTTTCTATTTGAACATTTTTTTTCCAATTCCTATGGCTTTGATACAGTATTGACATATTTGATTTATGGGTCGAGATCCGCTTACTCATGATATGCTAGTCATATTTTTACATGACATCTGAGCCCTTCTTTATTTTAATCCAATTGATTTGTTTATTAAAAAAACTATTGTTGGTATATAAACACTTGAGTGATTTATTTGTTTATTTAAAAAACTATTCACTCTTTATCTCCTCTTTGTTTCTTTTAGGAAAGAAGAGTGAGTTGAAGTAAGGGAGTTCATCTTCTGACATAACCAAGAGGCGTTGATTGAAGTAAACAAGAGTACCTTGCTCGTGATCAACCAAACCACAAAGGCTTCGAGCATAGAAGAGTAGGAGTAGGCATCCCATCCCGCAATCCCGATCCCGTCCCATCCCGATTTTTTCGGATCTTATTGAAATTGATCAATCCTATCCCGATCCCGTCATGTCCTGATCTAGAATGGGATGGGATGGTGGAGATTTTCAATCCCGTCCCGTCCCGAATTGATTTTTAATATTTATTATTAATATTGGGATTGGGAGTTGATTTATAAATTTGCAAATGATGCAAGTTGGTATTTTTAATCTATGTTTATGCAAGTTAGGATAAAATCCAAAGAGTTTAAGCTAAATCACCCTTTTGTGTAAAATATTGTTAAAACACTTAAGATTTAGAATTCGTGGTTGATGTTTATCGATTCATCCCATTTCAAAATTGAACTAGTAGAATTTGGTGAATTTATTCACCTTGGAACAATTTGAGATCCATGCTGTTGTTGTATCTTGAACTCAATACAATATGTCATGATATGAGCTATAAATGATAATGTTTCTAGCAGATTATGAATGTTACACATCTGTAACAGATTATGTTACAAAATATGTTTCCAGCAGTAATTTATACCTATTAGATTTTTAACAAACTTGATCAACAAATAGAGCATGTTGATCTCATCCCGTTCCGAACCCGTTTGGGATGGGACGAGCACGACATCACAAATCTACATTTATAGCGTGTCAAAACCACTATAACTGGATAAGATAGCATTGTCAGACACACTGTGTCAGCCAACGCTATTAAAAGTGCTCTTTTAATAGCGTTTTTGAAACATTGTTATAACACCTTCTATAACGTTTAGAAAATGTTGTTGTATAGTGTTAAACGTTGTTGTAACATTTTTCTTAGCTTTTTAAAAATGTTGTTACATATTTTTATACAGCTTTTCAAAATGCTATAAAATTAGTTAACTACAACACTTTAAAAGTCTACGCAAATTCTTTTTACCCATTTGTTTTTAGCTATGGTTGGTATCATTTGCAATGTTCTACCTGCTATTAAAAGTGCTACAGTAAATAGAATCCAACCATGTAAGAAAATTTCATTTCTTGATAATCATACTAATTCAATACATGGTAGAAACATAAGTACAATGCCAAACAAAATAAATCTCATTAGTTCTTACAGAACAAATACACATATAGTATGAAAATATCATTTTTTCAAAGTAAATAAAATCCTCTTTCCTTCACTTTCTTCTTCCTCATCTTCCTCATCATCACCTGCCATATAAACATAAAGATATATCAAAAATCTTGCAAGACAAAAACACCTTGCAAATCTTGAAGTCATTAAGCCAATATAACCAAATCCTGCATCCACCAAGGAATACTTAGGGTAATTAAGGATGCTTTTCTCTAATATTTGGTCATTGGCAGGGCTTGGAGAGACAAAACCTAGGGGAATGGTTAGTGTTACACTAATGTGATTGCACTGCAATCTCAGAAGACCTTCTCATAGAAGAAGGAAAAAGGATCTCATTTTTGTTCCATGTTCAAAACCTTATAGAGACGTGGAAT
Source organism: Berberis vulgaris (assembly GCA_963556465.1). Lineage (NCBI taxonomy): Eukaryota > Viridiplantae > Streptophyta > Magnoliopsida > Ranunculales > Berberidaceae > Berberis > Berberis vulgaris. Next base: position 72,045,654 of record OY747124.1, on the reverse strand, counting down.
TTAAAATTTTAGAAGTCGACTTAAAATCCTAATTCCTGCTACAATATGCATGGCTTATATTTTCCAATCTATAGGGATATAACGAATCAGTACGCAGAATAACTATCAGAGAATTTCCAATCAGCTACAATCTCCATGCTTCTTTAAGCACTTCCCTTCCTAGATACCCAAGGCAAAGTCTTGAAAAACAAAATCTTGAAGAGAAAAATGGAGCTTGGTAACACTGATTAAATAACAATATTTGATCTTTTCCATTTTATTGAAATCATTAGACAACTGGGAAAATATTATGTATCATCTAACATGATCAGTAAACGACATGAATTGTTTGGGCATCCACCCGTTAGAATAAGATCTATATCCTACAGTTCACTTTCCCATTGTCTCAATCTCTTCTCAAATTTTAGTGTTATCCCCATTTTCTCACCTAACTAAATATATAATTTGACAAATAGGGATGAAAGATGACCACTTACCGCTTCACATAGTTTACATGCAATACATCGCTCCTCTCCATTTGGATAATGGAGGAGTGCATGTTCTCACGTAAACATGGAAAAAAGGACCCTTCTTGAATGGATAATTAATCTGCCAACCAGGAACCCTTCTTGTTGTTGAAACGAACAATCAATGGATGGTTCTTTTCTTGTTGAACTTGAAAATTTCTCTCATCCACATTTTGGTCATCTTGCTGTGAGAAAATATATTCACAACTCTTAACTGACTAGAAAGCAAAAATACACCAGTCTCTACTAGCTAGTCAACAACTAACCTTTGTCTCCGAAACCAACGTCACTTGTGCACACCTCGTCCATGTCTAATTTAGCCTGAAAAATATACATTTCGGAAACACTAAATTATATTTTACCAAAAGTACTCCTCGAACAAACATAATGAACTAAACAAATAATAGCGATATCTGGAGAGAAGTAGATTTATATTACCATGAGTTGAACATTCATAATTCTCCAAAGGATTTTAGAAGGCAAATTATACTTTGGCATTTCAGATTTATTTTCTTGATTTGCAAATGCTTCAACCTACAAAGAACCCAATAGAATGATTTGCTGTTAGGAACAAAAATAAAAGTTCAGAAAATGTTTACTATCAAATTGTTAGCTAAATTGAGTTTCCCAAACCCCGTGTCATTAAAACGTGATAGTGAAAGAATATAAGGGAGCTTAACACCTGTTCCAAGTGACCTTGGGGAAGATAAAATACCCTCTCCCCTGCCTGAGGGGCAGTAACGAGAGGACCAGCACACACATGCCATATTATGAAGAAACTTAGGAGATTCAAAAAAGAAATTAGGATACCCCTTTCTTTTCTCCAACCACTTTAATTAGATTCAAAAGGTACTTGAAAACCAAAAAATCAATTACAAACACCCATAACGTTACACAAATCATGAACCCCATAATTGAAAAAAAAAAACATGAACCCTTTACTGCAGCCTCTTCACTTTGCTTAGGTTCTGATATCCAAGTCTGCGTACTTTCCTTAGATGTTTGCTCATCAACAACGCGTCCTTTTAGTTGTTGCTCTGCCACCTTCAACATTTAGTAATTCAACAAAGTGGACTAAAATCTAAGTGGACATACACTCCCATGGAAAAGTATGCTTACAAAAGTAATTAAACTATGTGAACAACACGCAATTGAACAAGACGAGACTTAATCAATACAATGGTCCATGGAAGAATGACATAGCAATTGAATATGGAACAACATGCAAAAACAAGAATATGTTGTAAACAAGAATTGGTCACTTCATGTGACCTTTGCTGGCAATAGAGACACCTGGTTTTGGAGTACCAATGTGTGCAACTTCTTGTTGTTCTAGGGCCTTTAATTCGAAGTACCCAAGCCATGCAGCAACATCCCGCAAGAAGATATTCCACAAGTTCATATACAGTTTTAGAAAAAGGACCACAAGTGGAGCTAAGATATGAGCATCAAGCTTTGGTTATGAAGTGACCTGTGTACGAAGGTCTTCTTTTCCAAGCTTTGTCTGCAGTATCTGTAGAGTGGTTTGTTCATGTTGAACACTCAAGGAGTATGCTTCCATTAATGAAAGAGCAATTGCAATGGCATGGTAACTGGCAGCAATCTGTGTAAATATTCCAAGGAAAATTGATTAACATGACTATTTCATAAGCAAATATTGTATAAATTCTTGGCTGTCTTGTTTTACTGGTAACTTCTCAAACCACATCTCATGCTTTATCTTTTGTCAAGTGATCCTATATGATGAAGATTCACCAAAATCACCATTTAAGTCATTCATTATGAGCAAGAGTAGTTAATCTGGTTAATGGGAGAGAAAGAGACCTGTATATGATCAACTCCAAGTAGCATTTGGTTACACTTGAGAGCCTCATGTAGGTATCTAAGTGCAACGCGAATGTTTCCTAAGCCTTCTTCCATCATTGCGAATAAGTGGCAGCGGTATTTGGGTGAGAAGGCCCACAAGTTAAATGCAAAAAATATAATGCTCGATTAACGAATCTGAAATAAGAGGAAAAAATTATCTGAGTTCACCATCTTAACAAATATGAATACCCCAAACTCCAATTTTCTCTAAGACCATGCAGGAATTCTTTTTTTTTGTTGCTTTAACCATGTTTTTCAAAACTTATAAAATATAGTCAATAACAAAGAAAACTGACCTATTTGTTTCCCATAAAGTTGATTGTTTTAAACACTTGAATGGCACTCAAATGAAGAGATAATCTTCACCAAAATCAACTCATTTTGAAACTTCTTAACCATAATAAATATTGTGATCAAATTTAAGTTAAAGTGATTTAATAGATCATACGATCTTTATTATCTAAAATTACTTTTTGGTTAGGGTAGAAACATTTAAATGAACTACTTTCTACTAGGAGGATACGGATAATGAGATGACCACAATTAGTAATGTGAAACTTACTTCAAGGCCAATTCTGTGTGTTGAAGGTAAACAAGGAAAATCACAAAATTTCAGTCTTCAAACACCACCAATCATACTAAAATGAACATAATCAACAAACAAAATGACATTTGAAAACTAGATCAAATATTAATATCTAAAACCGTAAATTTTTTAACCAATTTTCACCCAAACTATCCATATCAAAATGTGGGTTTCATCCAACAACATCTCAAATTAATCACGTCAGTATGAAAACATAAAACCCAGAAAGTATCACCACTAGTAAAACTGACAGAACAAAAACCCAAATCATAACAAAATGTAAAAACCACAAATGCACATGTTCATGTTTTCCTCATAGCCTGTGAGATTAAAGTTGATGTATGCTTTAGTCTCCCGAAACTTAATCGCAGCTATATCATACGCCCTGCAATCAAAACTCAACACACCATATCATAATTGAATCATAAAGTGCAAAAACACAAGGGAGTATGGAGGGTGTCACGAGACAAAAGGATTTTGAGCCATTGAAAAAATGGCACGAACAGAAGGCGCGTAATTCAAATTTTAAAAGAAGGACTACTTAGTCATTTCATATTATGAGTTTGTTAGAGACACCTGTAGCAGACACTTGTCATAAGCCTATTAATGTATTCGAAAGTTTGTTAGGGATTTTCTACTATAAAAGAGGGCTTTTGCTGTAATGAAGGATAAGCAGTATTTGAAGACAGTAATAGGTTCTTGTTCTGAATTGAACTTGAGATTTTTTCTCTCTATCATTCTTCTTTTGATATCTTTAATTTTCCTTTTTGATTGCCAAGAAGTCACTTGTGTGACATTTGGTATCAGAGCACCAAATCGATCCTTCCTTCCAAATTTCTACAATGGAGACCAGATCTAAAGATAATGAGGGGTTTGTTAGAGAAACCAAGAAGAATCACCTAGAAACCAACAATCAGATTGAACTATTGAAGAGTGACTTCCAACAATTGATGCAGAAAACCGAATCAAGTGAGAAAAAACTTAAAGCAAATGAGCAGAAGCTTGACCAGATCTATCAGCTCCTGCAAAACCCACCGCAGCCCACCCACACTGCTGCGTCTCCCAGTTCGTCAGCCACACAACTTCCAGATCTCTCACAGAGGAGCACTGCAATGCCTAATTTTGATCAACAAGGTATGTTCCCTCGTATGATTAAGTTGGATTTTCCCACTTTCGATGGTTCAAACCCTAGGGGATTTATTAAGAAGAGTGAGAGGTATTTCTCTCTATATCAATTATTGGATACCTATAAGGTTGCGATTGCATCAATCCATTTTATTGGGCAGGCTGATGTATGGTTTTTAGATTACCAAGTTGGAAAGCAGGAGATTCATTGGAATCAATTTGTTCTTGATCTATGCAAAAGGTTTGAAGAGAATGTCTTAGACAATTACATTGATCTATTTAGCAAACTCTGCCAAGACACCACAGTGACTGAGTATTACAACAAGTTTGAGGACCTTAAATCGGTTGTGCTCAACAATAACCCTTACTTAGATGAACACTTCTTTGTCCTCAGTTTCATGAGTGGGCTCAAACCCAGTATCAAGTTTCAGGTGCAGCTATTTAGACCCACTATAGCCAGTGAGGCCCTATCATTGGCAAGAATGCATGAAGCATCTATACCTTCACAATTGATTAATTTCAGACACAATACAAACACCTTATTCCAACATAAAAGGGGCACTTATTCAACAACCACTAATATGCATCCAAAAACCACCTTCACTTCCTCTAACACAACCAATCATTTTGTCCCTTCTTTTTCCAATATTCCTCATAAATCAATAGTCACACCTAATGTCACTGGAAAGCCTGCCTCCTTTAATCCATCCATTAAAAGGTTAACCCACGCTCAGATGAAACTAAGGAGAGAAAAAGGATTGTGTTATAACTGTGATGAACAGTATAAACCAGGTCATCAGTGTAAGCACCTCCAATTATACATCATAGAACATGACGATGAACCTAATTCTGAAGTATGTGAGGAACTTGTTACTGGAGAAGATCTGTCCCATGAAATTCCAACAGATATGGAGCTTTCTCTACACGCATTACATGGCAGTGTCTCCCCTACGACTATTTTTCTTAAGGGATTTGTAAAGAAGAAACCTATCTCAATCCTTATAGATATAGGGAGCACGCACTCATTTATAGATCCTCAAGTTGTTAAAGAGGTAGGGTGGCCTACTGTCCAGACTCCTCAGATGGTTGTCAAGGTTGCTAATGGGCACCAACTGCACAGTAATGCCTTATGTATGTGCTTAAAATGGTCAATGCAAGGACTTCAGTGTGAGGGCAAGGTTAGGGTCCTTCTTCTTGGGAGTTATGACATGGTGATTGGCGGTGACTGGTTGAGGTCCTTTGATGATATCATTATCAACTTAAGAAAATTACAGCTTACCTTGAATGTGGATGGGAAGCCTGTTACATTGCAGGGGGTCACCAATGAAGGCTCAATATCACTAATGGAGTCCAGGGATTTCACCAAGTTCTTAAAACAACATACTCAATCTTTCCTTGGCCATCTTTTCTCTATTGAAGGACCTACACATCCACAAACAAAGTTACACCCTGCCCTTGTGACTTTACTTGATGACTTCAAAGATATCTTCCAAAAACCAACCTCCCTACCTCCCCATAGGCCTTTGGATCACAAGATACCACTCAAGGCTGGGTTTACCCCACCCTTCCAACAACCCTATAAAATTCCTTACATGCAAAAAATCGTAGTAGAACAACTTGTCAAAGAAATGTTGGATTCGGGGTTGATCCAACCATCTCATAGCCCTTTTGCTGCACCCATTTTGCTCGTAAAAAAGAAGGACCACACTTGGAGGTTTTGTGTGGACTACAAACGATTAAATGACATCACTGTGAAGGATAAATTTCCTATTCCATTGGTTGATGAGCTTTTAGATGAATTGCATGGGGCCACACTGTTTTCTAAGCTGGACTTAAGGTCTGGTTACCACCAGCTGCTGGTGCATCCTCCGGACATCCACAAGACAACCTTCAGAACTCATCAAGGACATTACGAGTTCAAGGTTATGCCTTTCGGGCTCACAAACGCACCTGCCACATTTCAGGCCTTAATGAATCAGGTGTTTCAACCTTACCTACGCAGGTTTATTTTGGTCTTTTTCGATGACATACTTGTTTATAGTTTCTCTATTGATCAACATCTACACCATCTCCATTTGACGTTCTCTACATTGCATGCTCACCAATTATTTGCAAAGCTTTCCAAATGTTCGTTTATGCATAACCAGCTTGAATATCTTGGACATATCATCAGCTCACAAGGGGTGGCAACTGATCCTCAGAAGTTGGAAGCCATGTCAGCATGGCCTACTCCTACAAACATCAAACAACTGCGCGGCTTCCTCGGGTTGACTGGTTATTACAGAAAATTTATAAGGCATTATGGACAGTTGGCACAACCTCTTACTGATCTCTTGAAAAAAGAAAGCTTCAAATGGGACTATCACACTACGAAGGCATTCCAGGATCTGAAATCGACTATGTGCTCAACCCCAGTCCTTGCCTTACTTGATTTCTCTCAACCCTTCTCTATAGAGAGGATGCTTGCACTAGAGGAGTGGGAGCAGTTCTTTCACAACAGGGTCGTCCAATAGCTTATTTCAGTCGCGCCTTAGGAGCTAAGAATCTGAGACTCTCCACATATGAGAAGGAACTCCTTGCTATTGTCATGGCGGTGCACAAGTGGAAATCCTATCTTTTGGGTTCTAAATTTGTTATTCACACAGACCACCAGAGTATTAGATATTTCTTGTCTCAAAAGGTCACTACCCTCTTGCAACAACGGTGGCTCTCTAAATTGCTCGGGTACGACTACGAGATTGTGTACAAAAAGGGTGTTGACAATGTAACAGCTGATTCCCTCTCTAGGAGAGTACCTACAGAAGGTAGTTGCCAAGCTATTTCTGCTGTGGTTCCCAGTTGGCTCAATGAAGTTCTCCTCAGCTACAAGGATGATCCTGCTGCCCAAGCTCTTATTCAACAACTCACTATTGATGACAAGGCTCTACCCCATTACACACTAGTCCATGGCTTGCTTAAGTACAAAGGGTGTCTGTATATTGGGTCTACTGGATCCTTAAGATCAAAGATTATGGCTGCCTTACATGACTCCCCTCTTGGTGGACACTCGGGAATCACAGCTACCTTTCACAGACTTAGACAAAGTTTCTTTTGGCCTGGCATGAGAAGACAACTCACTGAATACGTCACCACTTGTGATACCTGCCAACGTCATAAATCTGATCAGAGTGCTTATGGTGGCTTGCTCCAACCTCTTCCAATTCCATCTCAGGCCTGGCAACACATATCTCTTGACTTTATTGAGGGTTCACCTAAGTCCCAAAACAAGAGTGTCATCTTAGTGGTGGTTGACAGATTAACAAAGTACAACCATTTTATCACTCTATCTCACCCTTATACGACCTCTATGGTTGCTGAAGCCTTCCTACAAAACGTTTATAAACTCCATGGCCTACCTGAATCCATTGTATCAGATAGAGACCGCGTCTTCCTCAGTGCATTCTGGCAAGACTTGTTCTCTGCCTTGGGCACTACTCTATCCTTAAGTACTACCTACCATCCCCAAACCGATGGGCAGACAAAACGGACAAACGCCTGCTTGGAGACTTATCTTCGATGTATGACAAGTGATGTCCCTAACCACTGGGCAAAGTGGCTTTATGTAGCTGAGCATTGGTTCAACACAACGTTTCATTCCAGCCTCCAAACTTCACCCTTCCAGGCTCTTTATGGGTACTCTCCTCCTCTCTTGGCTCTTTCTCCTCTGGCCAACATCACTGCTTCATCTGTCCAGCAATACCTTCCGGAGAGGGAGCAAATGCTACAATTAATTAAAGAAAAATTGGCCAAGGCACAGGAACGCATGAAGGTCTATGCAGATAGGAACAAAACAGAACTGAACGTCACTTCAATGAAGGAGATTGGGTCCACCTCCGCCTACATCCATATCGACAGACTTCCATCAATGTGCGTCGCAATTTCAAGCTATCAGCCAAGTTCTATGGACTCTTTCAAGTACTGGAAAAAATTGGATCTGTTGCCTACCGCTTACAATTACCCCCTGGTTCTCGCATTCATGATGTGTTTCATGTGTCCCAATTGAAACGTAAGTCGGGTTCCATTGTTGTTCCATCACCTCAGTTACCTCTTCTGGATGATCAGGGCAAACTCACAGCAGAACCATAGGCCATCCTTGCTAGGCGCCCCGTTCCTCGTCAAAACAGAGCTGTCACTCAGGTGTTAATCCAATGGTCCAATTCCAACGCCAAGGATGCTACTTGGGAAGATTACTCTTCCATCACATCTCATTTTCCTTCCTTCATTCCTTGAGGACAAGGAATTGGTCAAGCAGGGGGTAATGTCACGAGACAAAAGGATTTTGAGCCACTGAAAAAATGGTGCGAACAGAAGGCGCGTAATTCAAAATTTAAAAGGACTACTTAGTCATTTCGTATTATGAGTTTGTTAGAGACACATGTAGCAGACACTTGTCATAAGCCTATTAGTGTATTCGAAAGTTTGTTAGGGCTTATCTACTATAAAAGAGGGCTTTTGTTGTAATGAAGGATAAACAGTATTTGAAGACAATAATAGGCTCTTGTTCTGAATTGAACTTGAGATTTTTTCTCTCTATCATTCTTCTTTTGATATCTTTAATTTTCCTTTTTGATTGCCAAGAAGTCACTTGTGTGACAGAGGGATTCGTGATATGTTTGGTTGATTTGTCATCCTTACTCGAAAAAATTTGCAAACCACATTGTAATCAGAGTTTCAATGTTCAATCTAACCCTAACCCTAGAATCGCCTCGGCTCCAAATTGATCAGAGAGACGGAGAGTGATAGAGAACTGCAACAACAAAAGCAAGAGGGAAATCAAGCAAGATCGACAGAGTTACAACAATAGCTCGATAGCGAAAGAGAGGCCAGACAGACAAAGAGAGGGAGACCGAGAGAGAGGCGAGAGCAAGAGAGAGACAAAGAGCGAGGGAGCGTCAGAGCGAGAGAAAGGGGAGAATCACAGAGGGAGCGAGGGAGAAGGAGCGGCGTGTTTCTCTATTTTTAGCTGCAAGAGAGTGCGATCTCAAAATTTTGGTCGAAATTGTGAGCGCTTGTACGTTTTTAATTTCCCGCTTAGTTTTTTTAACAGCATTTTCAAGTTATAATGTTTAAGACTTTGTTTTTCATAGCACAAAGTGTAAAAAAATGCTATTATTATAAATGAGGATATGTGGTGTAGTGGAGGTCGGGATGAGGTGTGTCCCGTCCCGATCCCAAATGAATGGGATGGGAAAGGGATTGAGCAATTCCATAGAAGAGTGCAAGATGAGCAATTCCAGTATGGCCATGGAGCTTTCCAATGGCTTTAGGAAAGACATGGCGTCCTAGTGCCTTTTCTTGAACAAACCTTTGAATCTCAGTGAAACGACAAACATAGCTTGCTGAATCATTTTCAATTTGAACAGAATGAACCATACCATCTCCATCAAACAAGTGATGCCCAACAATGGTGCGAACAGAGGGTTCGCTCCGTTGCAGACATAAACACCTTTAATGCAATCAGGGATGGTTTCGGTGACTGGTAAGTTGGTTCGAATTGGTTGTTCTGGAACGGGTGCATTGTTTCCAACTATGTTAAAAGAGGGGTTAGATGTTTTGGGAAGTGGGTGTTGGCGTTCACTATTTACTAAAGCTGATTCCATGGTCGCAGCCTTTTGGAGCAAATTCCATTGTGGACCAGTCTCTGAATCAGAAGAAGTACTTGTTTTGGGCTTTGGCTTGAGGAAATTTGGTGAGTAAGTGGTATTGGTCTATTGTTTTGGGAAATGGAGAATTGATGGTGATTGCAAATAATAAGAGCACTACTACAGTGCCTGGTGGCCACCAGGCACCGTCCATCTGTCGCGAGATATGAAATAATTCACATCTCGAAGCAGAGGGACGGTGCCTGGTGGCCACCAGGCACAACACCAGGTACACCACCAGTGCACTTTAGAATTTCCCAAATAATAATTCACTTTGAGTTTCCTCTGTGTGTCATTATTAGACCACTTCAAGTTGTGAGACTTTGAAGAAGTAGAGCAATAACCAGTAGCCATAATATCGATGATGATGAAGAGACTCCAACAACACCAGCAGCATTATGAGGTACGCTACTCCAAGCAATAGAAGATGATGAAGAAATCATGCTTGACTGTGAAACGAGAGGATGAGAATGGTAGCTCTTTCTTCTTTTGGTTGTGAAAATTTGTTAATCTTTTTTAAAAGAGCTAGCTATTGTTATAGCTTATACAGAGAAAAAAAAGAAGCGAAAGATAGAGAATACCCCTTATTCAACGCCTATTGGCTATGTAAGAAGATGATCTCCGGGGACTTCAAGTCTCTCTTCCTTCCTAAAAGAAACATCGGTAGACAAAGAGTGAATATTTTTTTAATTAAACAAATAAACCACTCTAACTATTTATCTACCATCAATAATTTTTTAAATAAATAAATCAATCCTTATCTACCGTTGGATTAAAATAAAAAAGGGCTTAGATGTCATGTAAAAATATGAGTAGCATTTCATGAGTAAGTTGATCCTGACCTTGATTTATTGCTCAACCTCACTTTTGAACACCCCAACTTAAGAAGGTCAAAAGTAGAGTTTAGAAATAAATGAAATATGTCATTAATGTAGCAAACTCATACGAATTGAAGAAAAAAAAACCCAAAAAACTTTCAAATACAAAAAAAATCAAAATAAAATAAAAATGGACAGAGTCTGTTTTCTGTCCAAACGTAGTGATTGCTGCGAGTGGGATTAATATCCTCGCAGCAACCGCTGCGTTTGGACATAAAATAGATTGTCCATTTTTTTGATTTTTTGTATTTGAACATTTTTGGGGTTTTTTTTTTCAATTCCTATGGGTTTGCTACAATAATGACATATTTTATTTATTGCTAAACCCCACTTTTAAATACCACAACTTGAGAAGGTCAAAAGTGAGGTTTAGCAATAAATCAAATATATCAATACTATAGCAAACCTATAGGAATTTTAAAAACCCAAAAAATAGTCAAATACAAAAAAATGGACAGAGTTTGGTTTCTATTCAGACGCAATGACTGCTACGAAAGGAATAAATATCCCCACAACAACCGTTGCGTTTGGACAGAAACCAGACTCTAGTTTTTGCCCAAACTGCAACGGTTCGTGCGATGTGGTCTTAGGTTTGCACTTTCCGTTGCATTTGGTTCTTTGTAGGAATTTTGGACAAGTCCGCACGATCCGCTATGATTTATTTTATTGTGTTCATGTTAGCCGCTGCGAAAATAGGTTTATAGCAGGAGCCGCTGCGTTTGGGTACAAACTCTTATTACTCAATTATGTTTCAGGGCACTAACAATGACTTTTTTCAAATTCTCGAGAGGTCTTAGACAGGGAGACCCCCTCTCGCATTTTTTACTCATTCTGGCAGCTGAAGTCTTGAGAAGGAATTAAAAGGCAAAATTTTATTTTTTGAATTTGATGAAAAAAATAAAATATTTTGCGAAGCGAATCTGCAAATGGAATTGTTTTTGTTGTGTTTTTATATACTATGCTTGCAAATTGTATAAGCAATGAAAATGTAATTACAAATAATCATAAAATTCCTAATTGCATTATATAACCAGCATCACAAAATTCTTATATTTACAAACTAAACATATGAACATCTCGGATTAGACACCAGCATTTACAATTGGCTATCAATAAGATCAACATTTACAATTTCTATATATACAAACTAAACATATGGGCATCTCAGATCAGACAACAACATGTACAATTGGTTATCAACAATAATTAAAAATAGTGCATTTTGCAACTTTTTTACAACTGAGGTGGTAACTCTGTTCTTGTTGCACCATTGATTTGAGATATATGAATGTACCTCACATACTTTTTACAAACTGAGGCGGTAACTTTGTTATTGTTGCACCATCGACAAATATTTTTGCCCTTGCAGAGGTTCCGACGAGTGTGGAAAAAAACAGGGCGAAGAAAAAGAGGAGGAGAAAAAAATCAGAGGAAAAGAATATGGGAGGAGGGGAGGGGGAGGAGGAGAGGTGGCAAGGTTGTGGTGGTGAAGGGGAAAAGGAGAAGATGTCGCAAGGTGGTGGAGTGAAGGGGAGGAGGAGGAGAGGTGGCGGTGGTGAGGTGGTGGGATGAAGGGGAGGAGAAAAGGAGGGGCGGAGGTTGTGGAAAAGAATGGGAGAGAGGAGAAGATGAGGGTTAGTGTCAGGGGTTTTCTTGTTAATATAATGGCGGCGTCCTTCAGTAAATTTAAAAAAAAAAAAAAAAAACTTGTGGGTGGTGGCATCCATCAATATAAATGGTGGTATCATTTAGCAGGAGCCTTTTAGAAATACTTGAAATGCTCAATTAGTAAGACAGTAGAAGTTTGGTGCTCACATTGAAATGCTCAGACATGGTAGACTGACTAGCTGAAACACAAAGAAAGCACCAAACTTGTGGATGGTCTTAGTAAATATGAGCGGTGTGGCAATGGTTAGTAGATCCTCGTGAATGGTAGGCGAGGCGCAGGACCAGAGAGAGAAGGGGCAAAATATGGTTTATGCCTCGAAGAAAGCAGAATCAAACGCCTATAAACAGTAAGTAGTCTTCACTTCACTCCACTCTTTCTCCATCGCCATTGCCATTGGCATTTGTTGAAAGAGGGAGATAACGTCAGTCACTCAGTCAGCCGTATCACTAACTCGTCTCCGCGCCATACTGATACCTTTCACCATTCCATCCTCTTCACCCTTCTTCTCTATATTGAGTTTTGTTTTAGTTTGTTCTCATCATCATTGACCCTGTCACTGATTCTGTCTGTGTGTGTGTTTTTTTCTTTTTTTTATCCTCTCCCTCTCAGTCTTTGGTTGCAAACGAAGATTTCCAATACATTGCCTGCATGTTTTGAACACCTATGTAGATGGATGGGATGCAGAAGATCATGTTCGCACTCACCTGCCTCCATTAAGGGTATTGGAAGGAGATTGGCCAATGTCGTATGCAAGAAGACTGATGTTGACAAGAACATTTTTTTTTTTTTCATTTGATTCTTTAAAAGTAAAGATGCATTAAGAGGATCAAAGAAACACTTGAACAATGGGAAACTATTAAAACAATAGAAGCCAGCACCATTCCTCAGCTTCAAGATAACTTGCTTGGATAGCCATATACAATTCGGTAGAGAGCATAATCTGTTTTACCTTCTTCTGTGTTTGCTGTCCCTTACACTGAAATTGATATTTGATAATTTGGAGTACTGGCTACCACGCCTGCACGGCTGCTCCATTGTTCCACCTCAACTCTTGTTGAGCAAAACAGTTGTTCCATCTCAGATCTGTTACCACCAAGCCCCCAATATCTGCCACTCTCCTTACTGCATTTCTCCACCATCATTGCTGTTTAGCAAAGTTAGAGGAGAAAGACTTGGCTTCCTCTCCAATTTCACACCTTAGCCCAAATGTATTCTCGTTTAAAATATCACAAAATAACCACATGGAAACGAGGCGTTGGATAGGTCAACAAAACCCCACGACACTACTGCCCATTATGATATCTATATTTTTAGCAATAAGTTTGATATTATTACTCATATTCTGTTACTTGTAGTTCCATATTGGAACACATGTACTACTAACTTTGTCATAATATCTTTAGAAGGAATTGAAGTTTTTGGAAGTTGTGTGAAAAACTGGATGATATTAGAATGGAGTGTCCAGCGAGTCTCTAGGTGTCTGTGTCCAAAACAGGATCATTTTTTTTAATGAATTATCGTTGTTACATAGCTTTAACCATGTGACTTTTGAGGCTTTTTGTTTTATCATTTTCTAAAGGTTTATTGATTGTTTTTCAGAACTGGTGAATTATCTGACCAAAGCTCAAGAATCTCATGGTTATTGTTGCAAATCCAAGGCACTTTAAAATCCCTGATTGGTTTTTGAATAGGAAGAAGGATTACTAGGATGATAGGTATTTCCAGGTGGTGTCAAACGCATTTGATATGAACTTGAGGGATGATTTAGAGCGCTTGAAAAAAACAAGGTATTATGTTTGCCTCTTTGGTATCCTCTCTTAATGTCAACTTACATTGAGACTTCTCCATGTTGTTTTGGCAATAGTGGAAGATGGATATTTAAACCAAGAAGACATCTTAAATATTGGAGCCACTGCTATTTGAAAGGAATTCTTTTTATTGGTTTATTTTTTTAGCTTCCCATGATGAATCTTTATTCGCGTTTCTTGCTTAACTGCATTTTGTGATGACACACAATTGTGCATGTCAACTTTTAGCATTTTGTAGTTATTTTAGTTTTCTGCTTGGAAAATGAGAAATATTAAGTTATTCTAATTAAGATCGAAGTTGAGCAATATAAATTGAACCCCTTGATTTTCCTAGCTTGCTTAAATTCCGGTCATGGGGATAACTTTCTGTGACTGAAAATTTACTATTGTTCAAATGTTGTCCTATTTCATTTGGTTATTGATGAGTTCAGATTTGTCCTCACTGATCCTGATGATATCTAACCTACAAAAATGAGTAGCAGTTAAGCCCAGGACCACCGTTGTAGTGGCCGAAGACACTCCAATGCTTAAGTCAAATATCAGTTCGAAAAATAGTGAAGATTGTATGTAAATTGAAATGTTTATATTTGTGTACATTTCTTCCTCCTTTAACCGGCTCTTATAGCAAGTGTTACCTCCCCAACTGTCCCTGCGATCGAGGGCGTGATGGAGGGAGGAGATCTTGCATAAGATCTTACCTATGAATGACTGAGTTATTCGACACTTGGCTCTGTTTAGGATCCAATGCTTGATTGTGCTAGAGCTGATTTTGTGCGAGTGGATCTCGGGCCTGTGACAACTCTGAAATTTGTTATTCGGGCCTTATTGATCTGGGCCAAACCTTAAGACTCGTGCCTCTGGGACTGGTGTGTCTTGGGCTTGGACGCCTGACTTACGGGATAAACAGTAATTTTGCGCACGGGTCCGCTTGGGACTGCGCTGAAGCCTTTTACGTGCTAGGGTTAGCACGTGCCACATGTACGGCTGCGTTTGAGTGACTGTTTGATGTCTTGACAACTACTCCCCCCGGTTAATAGGGTTGCGTGCAGTTTCATTAATTCGATGAATGTGGATTGGTGCAGTTGTACTCGAAACCGTTGCCCCCTGTTCCCCGCGTAGCATTTAATGTTGACGCGACTGCTGGTGACCTCCTTCTATGAACTGTCGTGTCTATATATAGGTTGGTTCTTGTAGGGCCAGACATTGCCATGAGCATTGTAGATCATGTTCCTCAAATGTTCCTTTCCAGATAATGTGTTTCGACCTCTCCAGAGGATGAAAGAGGATATCTATTGGTGGAGTCTTTGAATGTCCTGACATTTGCAGTGATGAGTTTAACAAAACCAGCAATTGGATGAAGCCACCTAGTTTGAGTGAGCTTCCAGTGGTTCCATGGGACCTCCGAATGCCTATTACGTCACGAAAAAGAAGTAAAAACTTCTCCTTAGTGGCCAAGCTTGTTTTCCATCTTCTAGTGTTCCCATAGGGTCTTCCATTATCCAGTTTGGGGATAATACCCGCAATCAATTTTGGGTGGTTGTTCCCACTGCTCCTTCCTGGGCTTTACTTGTGATGCCCCAGTCGAAAGGCAGACTAGCGGAGCCGGGCTCTGGTTGCAAGGTCTGCGGTCTTGGGGAGCTGACTCTGCATCACCCCAAGCATCCTTTCTTTGAGGAATCTCACCAACAGCCAACTTTAGGTCCCTTTGCTTTCACTTCCAAATCCACTTCTAAAGGCAGTTGGCGGAGCAAAGCCTCGACATGTGTTCCAGTGAACTCTTACTTGTTCCATGCTTTGCACCAAGCTAAGATACTTGTAGTGTGCAAACTTTTGTACTGGTCAATTGGTCAAGCTTTAAACAACTTTTTGATAAAGTCTATTTTTCTGAATTGGTTTTTCTTGTATGCTTTGAATGATTGTGAATCACATTGGCTTGTGTGAACAAATCTTCTAGACTGTCGAAAAAGATAAGACAATTTTAACTCTAAATAGGGATTGGGCTGGCCTATTTTTGAAGGAGACGTGTGCGGTCCTGATTTAGCTTGTGTAGTTCCCTTGGGGAATAACACGACTCTCCAATGATAGCGAAGTCACTGAAGAGTGATCTTTATGTAGGCAGGCTGTGTTTTGTGAGTTGCCCGCTTTCTGAATAGGCACTGGTTTGTCGAAGTACTGCTACTTAATTATGTGTAGAACTGGAGTGACAATGCAATAGTCTTTTTAGGACTAGATTCAGAACCATATTCTGACTCATTTTTAGTTGATCTTGGTGGCCAGGCATTGCCATGGTCCATATGGACTGAAGCGATTGAATGTGTTGAGTCGTCTGTGAACTAGACTCGTTAGCACGTGTGTTGCCTTAGTTCCTGAGGATGACCAGGCTATCTCCGGATCAGTGAGCTATCTGTGGACTAGACTTGCCCGCTTGTGGTGAACTGTCCATGGATTGGGTTCAGCCTGCGTTGAAGTTCCTTGGCTATGAGGCAGACTAGGTCATTGATGCGGCAAGTGTTGACGTCTTAAAAAGGACTAGGCTTGGCTGCTTGTGCGCCATTATGGCCCTTGTATTCATACCAGGTTCCTTAGAGAGCGGTGAGCCGTCTGAAGATTGGACTGGCTTGCTTGCAGTGGACTGGGTCAGGTCTGCACTGGAGTTCATTGGTTCTGAGGCAGACAATGTCACTTATGTGACAAGTTGTCGTCGTCTTTAAAAACACTAGGCTTTTGCGCCATTGTGGCCTCGTATTGTGGTGGAATGTCTGTTGTTAGGGTTCGATCCACGCTGGTGTTCATTACTTTTTTAGGCGGACTGCTAGGTCACTTATGTGGCAAGCTGTCGTCATCCTGAATAGGACTACGCTTGGTCGCTTGTATGCCATTGTGGCCCCCATATTCATGCCAGGTTCCTTACAGAGTGGTGAGTCGTCTAGAGACTTGACTTGCCCATTTGTGGTGGACTGTCAGTGGACTGAGTCTGGTCCGTGCTGGAGTTCATTGGTTTCTGAGGCGGACTGGGTCACCTATGTGGCAAGTTTTCGTCGTCCTAAAAAGGACAAGGCTTGGCGGCTTATGGACCATTGTGGCCCTCGTGTTCAGGCCAGGTTCATTAGGGAGCAGTGAGCCATCCGAAAACTGGACTCGCCTGCTTCTGGTGGACTGTCCATGGAGTGGGTCTGGTTCGCACTAGAGTTCCTTAGGTGGACTGTCTGCGGACTGGGTCCGGTTCGCGCTGGTGGTCATTGGTTCCTAAGGCAGACTAGGTCCTTATGCGGCAAGATGTCGACGTTTTGAAAAGGACTAGGCTTGGCGGCTTATGCACCATTGTGGACCCCGTGTTCAGGCCAGGTTCATTAGGGAGCGGTAAGCCATCCAAAAACTGGGCTCGTCTGCTTGCGTTGGATTGTCCGTGGAATGGGTCCGACCCGAGCTAGAGTTCCTTGGTTTATGAGGTGGACTGGGTCACTTATACAGCAATTTTCATCATCCTGAAAAGGACTAGGCGTGGCCGCCATTGTGACCCCATGTTCATGCCAGGTTCCTTGGGGAACGGTGAGCCGTCTAGAGACTAGGCTCGCCCGCTTGCGGTGGACTATCCCAGGACTGGGTCTGGTCCGCGCTGAAGCTCTTTGGTTCCTGAGGCAGACTAGGTCACTTATGCGGCAAATTTTCGGTCTTGAAAAGGACTAGGCTTGGCCACTTATATGCCATTGTGGCCCCAATTTTTAGACCAGGTTCCTTAGAGAGCGGTGAGTCATCTGAGGACTAGGCTTGCCTATTTGCGGTGGACTGTCCATAGGTCTGTGTCGCAGTTGTGCCATTGTGGTCTCAGGTCAGACTAGACTATCTCAGTGGCAGTGAGTCGTCCATGGACGAGACTCGCCTGCTTGCGGTGAACCGTCTATGGACTAGATTTAGTCTGCATGGGTGCCATCGTGGTCCGGACGTCGGACTAGGTCTGTTATTGGGTATGAAGTTATATGAAATGTGAATCTTTAAAGAGAGTGTCTTTACTGATAATACTTATTCAAGTGCTCTACATTCCACGGCCTTTTCAGACGCTCTCCATTTAGGTTCTCTAGCCAGTAGGTTCCTGGCCTTTTGATCGTAGTCACCTTGTAGGGACCTTTCCAATCGAGCTTAGCTTACCTTCTTTTATGTCTCTTGTGTTTGGCTGGGTCTTCTTAAGTATCCAATCGCCAACTTTGAATTCTCCAGTTTTGACCATCTTGTTGCAGTGCTAGGCCATTTTTGTTGATAGGCTGCAATTCTGACGAAAGCTTTGTCTCTTCGCTCTTCGAGTAAGTCTAAGTCGACTTTCAGAGCTTTATCATTGTCCTCCATCCTGAGCTTCTGTGATCTGATTGTAGGTATTGATTGTTTTACTGGAACAATGACCTTAGACCCATAGGCTAGTGCGGATAGTATCTATCTTGTCTGAGTCTCCTTTGTGGCATGGTATGCCCAGAGGAGGCCTAGAAGTTCAGAGACCCAGAACCCTTTGGTTGCATCAAGTTTCCTCTTGATAGCTTCTATGATTGTTCAATTGGTGACTTCTGCTTGTCTATTGGCCTGGGGGTGACCCGACACGAAGAAGTAATGGTTGATGCCCAGTTGGATGCGAGGTTGCTTGACTTTCTCACCCTCGAACTGGGTCATGTTGTCACTGACCTCGATTTTCGGTATTCCGAACCTACAAACGATAGACTTGCAAAGTAAGTTCTTGATCTGATTCTCTCCTATCTTTGAAAGGAGCTCCACTTCCACCCATTTGGTGAAATAGTCGACTGCCACAAGGAGGAATTATCTTCTTTTGGAGATGGGCAACGGGCCCACGATGTCTATCCCTCACTGGGCGAAGGGCCACAGGCTGTTCATTGGAACCATGTTTTGTGTAGGTATATGTGTGTACGAGGCATACCTCTGACACTTATCGCATTTACGGACCAAATCTTTGGCCTCTTGCTGCATTTTCGGCCAATAGTGCCCCAATGTGAAGGCTTTATGAGCCACTGTCCTTCTTACGGGGTGGTTCCCGTAGAATCCTTCATGGATTTTGAAAATGAATTGGTTTGCCTCCTTGGGGGTTAGACATCTGAGCAGAAAGCCATTCGTTGAACTCTTGTACTACCTATCGTTGAGGCAAGTGTACCATACCGATATGTTTTTCAGCTTGCGAGCCTTTAGCTTATCCACTGGGAGGGTTTCGTCTTTTATGTGTCAGGGAGTTTCGTGGAGGCCTTCTTTTTCTACGGTCGATTTCTCCTTGAACTTTATGAGTGTTTTGAAGTCTTTCTGTGTGGGTGAGGCCTTTTCGGTCGGCCAGGTTGTCGACTTCCTTGTTGTCTGCCTAGAGCAGCGGCAGAGTAGTATCCTCTTGGACCACCTTTTGAATTTGATTGTTTTCCAGCAATAAGCCATCATTCGGGGTTCTTTAATTTTGATTCCCCGCTTAGCTGAATGACACCCAGTTGAGAGTCGTTGAACACCGTGAGTTCTTCTACTCCGATTCCTCTGGCAAGTTTAGCCCGGCTAGGAGGGCTTTGTACTCCCCTACGTTGTTTGAAGCGCGAAAGCCGAATAAGTACGAAGCCGAATTTGATAGCCTTTCAAAGGTGACCTCTTCCGGGTGCACAAGGCGATCCCCGCTCCGCAACCCTTTATGTTGGATGACTCATTGCATCGCAAGATCCATCCCTGTGGGGGCAGCTCGGTGTTCTCGTCTCCTTGCTAGTCTTTAAGTCTCGGTTCTCCTGTCTTAGTGAACTCGGCGATGAAATCTGCCAGTGCTTGTGCCTTGATAGATGTTTTCATAATGTAATGGATGTCAAACTGTTCCAACTTCACTAACTATTAGACCATTTTTCCTGATAACTCAGGCTTGTGAAATACCGATCGGAGTGGGTACTCGGTCAAGATTGTTATTGACTTAGCTTGGAAGTAGGGTCTTAGCTTTCTTGAGGAAGTCACCGGTGTTAAGGCCAATTTTTCTAGATTACGGTAGTTAGCCTTCACCCCATCGAACATGTTGCTTATATAGTAACGAACTTATGTTTCCCTTTCTCAAACTATACCAGAGTTGAGCTGACAACATGCTCAAAGACTGAGAGGTATAGATAGAACGTCTCACCTGGAGGAGGTTTTGAGAGCAGCTATGTGCTTCCCATGTACGCCTTCAAGTCTTAGAAGGCATGTTTATACTACTCTCTCCATTGGAATTCTTTAATCCCCTCTAGGATTTTAAAGAAAGTGAGGCATTTGTCTGAAGATTTAGAGATGAACATGTTTAAGGGTGCCAACCTCCCAGTCAGGTTCTGAACTTCTTTAATGTTTGTAGGAGGTCTCATGTCCATAAGAGCCTGAATCTGCTTCGAATCAGCCTTTATCCTCATTTTGTTGACTATGTAGCCCATGAATTTCCGTGATTACACCCAAAAAGTGCCTTTCCGCGGGTTGAGCTTCATTTGGTATTTTCTGAGTTGAGAGAATGCTTTTTGGAGATCCGCCAGGTGGTCTAAACAATGGAGGCTCTACACCAGCATGGCGTCGATGTAAACCTCTATGGTCTTTTTGATTTGTCCTACAAACATTCGATTCACCTGGCGTTGGTATGTTGCCTTTGGATTCTTCAATTCGAAAGGCATTACCCAATAGCAGTATATGCCTCTGTCCGTTACGAATGAGGTTTTTCCCTAATTTGGCGTGTGCATACTGATTTGATTGTAGCCAGAGTACATGTCCATGAAACTGAGTAGGTTGTTTTCGGATGTCGCATCCACGATCTTGTCTATTTGGGGCAGTGGAAAGTTGCCTTTTGGGCAAGCTTTGTTAAGGTCAGTGTAGTCCACGCAGACCCTACACTTCCCGTTCTTCTTTTTCACCAAGACTGTGTTCGTCAGCCATTCCAAGTAGCGGGACTCCCTTATCATGCTAGTGTTTAGAAGTTTTTATATTTTTTCATTGATGGTGTGGTTGTGCTCGGGCGCCACTGACCTTCTTTTCTGTCGGACTGGTTTCAAGTTAGGATTGACTGCCAGTTTGTGTGTAATTACCGTGGGATCGATCCCTACCATGTTTTTCATTGTCTTGGCAAAGACTTCTTGATTATCTTTTAAGAGCGCTGCCAACTGATCTGCAAGTGCTCTATCGAGGTCAAAGCCTATTTGGACTGCTTTTGTGTTAGCTAGGCGGTCAAGGTATATTTTCACATTCTTCTTCGGCTGCCCAACGTTCTACCTTTCCCTTGGGCTGGATGGAGGTTTGATGTTCGAAGGTGGACGTAGGTCCTCGCTATCTGGATTCGAGGTTTCCTCATTCAAATCTTGCTACTTGAGCCTCTGTACTTTGTTATCCGGCCGCCTGGATAAGGTGTAGTGACATTCCAAAGTGATAATCTAGTCTCCTCTAATTGTCCCTACCTCGCGGTTTGAGGGGTACTTATGGCACTGATGCTAAGCGGAGACGATTGCCTCCATGTGGTATAACCAAGGTCAACCTAAGATTGCGTTGTACTCGAATTGCGCATCTTCGATTGAGAACTCTATCATCAAGATCCTCTGTAGGTCTAGCTGCCCTACGACTATCGATAGTGTGATTTTACCGAGTAGCAGTTCTTTTCGTTGAAGCCAAACATGACATGATTTGAAGGTGTCAACTCTTGTCCTGTCAGTTGCATCTTCAGGAATGCATCTAGGAACATTACGTTGATGGAGCTACCTGGGTCCTCCAGTGATCTTCTTACAAAATGTCGGGTAGACTGGAGTTGAGTGGGTGTAGTAGGGGTACCTGGAGCCATTGAGCTTGAACAAATTTGCCTAGCTAAGTTGACTCTGGTTCTCGCCTCATTTTCGCTTGGAACTATACCCTTTTCATCCATGTCCTTGACTTTGGAGGAGTGTTTTGGCTCGTTTCCTCTCTTCCTGGCAGCCAACATTTCTTCCAGAGTGATGTACTTCTGGGCACTCCTTAGTAATCCCGCCATATTCGCTCGGTCTCCAAGGTGAGGTGGTTGTAAAGCTGACCTCCTTGGAGATCGGAAGTGAAAGCAGCAAGTGATGTGTCTTCGATGCACCCGTCGATCAAAGTCAGCTCGTCGTTGAAACGAGTAACGTACTCCCTGAGGGTCTCACACTACTTATACCTGAGGCTCAGCAGATAGTGAGACACCTTCCTAATCCGTTGGCTCCCGAAAATTTAGTAATGAACACATTTGCAATGTCCTGGAATGACCTGATGGACTTGGGTTGGAGACTTTGGAACCATGTCAACGCAACTTTCTTTAGGCTGGTGGGAAAACTTTGGCATAGGATGTCCTCTGAACTTTCCTTAAGTGCCATCATGTGGTGGTAATGGCGCAAGTGGTCTGACGGCTCTAACGTTTCGTCATAAAACTTGAGCTTCGGTGGGATGAACTCTTAGGAAGAGAGGCACACGCGATCTCCTCCGAGAATGGAGAGAATATGAGATGATGTAGGACATCAGAGTTGGACACCCTTAGTCAAAGCAGGTTCTCGACTATGGTCTTGTTAATCTTCTAGGTGTGGTCCTTGTGACCCTCTCCTTCTCGGCAGGCTTTTTGTTCTTCTGCAGAGGTTTTTACCCTCTTGGATCTGAGGTCCTCCCGGATCTCAGTTGGCTTCAGATCGTTGTTGTCGTTCTCGAGTCATCCTTTCCACTACCCTCATTAAGTAGTCTAGGTGGAGTAGGTCAAGACTCATGTCAGGGGCAGCCGCGGTCACCTCTCTAGCTGGGTCGTGTAGATGTTCGGCTTATTCAATCAGATCGATTCGGCTCTGTGGTCGAACTTCACTGGTCAGAGCTTCATCTGGCTCAGCTCGAGATCTAGTGTTGGCAACCATTTCCCGATATTTTGTTCAGCTTAGAGAGAACTTTGTATGTTCGTTCCAGGGAAAACTTATTGTCGTCCTCCCCACAGAGACGCCAAACTGATGCTTTTAGATCTATTCTCGTTGATCTTGATGATATCTGATAAGCGCCCAAAACATTAATTTTTACACCCCTAAATATACAATTGTTAAGTCCAATTATCAAATAAAATATCACATTACGTGTATTTTGTGCATTTTGTAGGAATTCAAGCACAAATCTCAAATCATGCATAAAGTGGCACAATAAGGCTAAATTCAACAACTAGAAGGCCTAATGGAAATTCAAACGCATTAATAAGGATTAAAGAATTTCAATCCCAAGACCCATAAAGTCAAGCTCACAAAGCAACAACAACTACGAATCTCGAGAAAATCAATATGAAGATTTGGACGTCCACATGACCAACTTTATCATAAAATAATCTCTACAAGACGTGTTTCCTTATTCAACTCCAACACCATTCCTTGTTTCATTCAACCATGTTTCATTGTTTAACTCAAATCATGTTTCTTTGTTTCACTCAACCATGTTAACTTATTTCACTCAAACCCTTTTTACCTATAAAAACCCATACATGGAGTTCATAAAGGATAATTTTTTTAGTTGTAGTTCTTGGCTTTATATTTTTATTTGGTAGAGAAGTGCATGTACTACATTTTAATTCCATTGAAGAAGTAAGTTTTATCTTTGTTTCTCTTTTTCAATTGTTTCTCTTTCTCCTTTAATTTTTAATTTTTTCTCACCATCCATTATTTTACTCTTATCTTTATTCTTTAAATTGAAAATCAGATTTGTCTTCTAATCCACGTGAAGTAGTCGATAACCCCTACTTCCTCTATGCATTGTCGAAGTGTATTGCAGGTTGAAGGAAAAAAATAAAATAAAAACAGTAGTTATTTCTTTAATTGATATAAAAAATCTAGCAACGACATTAATGTCAATTTTTGGCATCAATCAAATGGCGTCGTTGCACATCACTTGGTGAAGGAAGACATTCTTGAAGATACAACTTTGGAGACAATAGAGAATATTTTTAATTTCTTTAATTTTTTTTCCCTTTTCTTTATTTTTTTTGTCATATTTATGCGTTTTTTGGGTAATTTTCAGCATATAACAGAAACAACACAGCAGCAGACAACCCAAACAGTGTCCGTTTAACGTGAAACTTTTACAGCAAATTTCGTGACACTCCCCTACATTTCTGTAATTTTTTCATGTTTTTTTAGGTTGATTGACTGTTGAACAAATTCGTTTGGAAAAGTGGGTGATAAAGCTACAAAATTGCCTAAGACTTACTTGAAGATTTATTTATTTATTTATTTGTAGTTTCTAGTGAGGAAGAGAGTTTATTCTTTAGTAACTTTTTTTAATATACCTCGAATGGTCAAGTGCTACTTGTAATAGTTAGGCTTTATTTTCGGATTAGGTTGATTGTTAGTTTTAGGTTAGAATTAATTCACTTTTAAAACAAAAAAACAAAAAAACAAAAAAAAACAAAAATTTGACTTCTTGACCAAGACCATTAAACATATTTGCTTGTGTAATTGCTTGATTGAGTGTTTATTTATTTAGATAGCAATCGAAGTCAGAAATAAAATTTTAAAAAAAAATTGTTCTTTGAAAATGGCTAATTATTTTTAGTGGACAACCAGTGGTGTTGTGGGGTTGAGAGCAATTGCTTGAACCTAGGAGGAGTAGCTTTCAAATAACACTTCTTTCTACTCCCACGGTGGAGACCTTGTGTCCGAGCTCACAAGTTAGTTAGTATCTCTTTCAGACACATTGTTTTAGTGGCTTGGGTGCTGAGTGAAAATCGATTGGACATTGCTTGGTGTTTGTTTATGTTTCTGCATCTGCGTGGTTGCTTACATTAATAAACTACCATAAATAGATAGGGAAGACTTAGCCTTATTTTTTAAACTGGTGGGATTTCATCACCCACCCCATCACTCCAGCTATGTGAAACCAAGGCACATAATAAAATCAACTGAGATTAGAGCCAACTAAAACTATGTTCATAGGAATACTAAAACCAAGGTTATTCTGCTATATTTTGTATTGACTAAAGTTAAACGTGACGTTGGGTTTAATCATTCAATGAACTCTGAGAGGCCACTGCCACATGGGTAACTCATCAGGTACACCAAGTCACTAGTAACCTGTAGACCGCAGAAAGATGTGGTGTAACTAG
Organism: Berberis vulgaris; assembly: GCA_963556465.1. NCBI lineage: Eukaryota > Viridiplantae > Streptophyta > Magnoliopsida > Ranunculales > Berberidaceae > Berberis > Berberis vulgaris. The sequence goes on along the minus strand of OY747124.1, from coordinate 72,020,458 downwards.
CAGTTTTGGCTAGGAACACACACCCTAAGTACGTATTTGACACGCATCGTTCTCATATCAATCGGTCTACAGAGTCGTAGCACATGTATAATTCTTAATTAGACCACATGATCTCCTGTCACTTGTGAAATAATCCGGTTTCTTGCAAGCGTAACTCTGACCTCCTAATTTTTGACTTTGTACTATTGGATACAAGCTTTTAGGATCATCTGTTAGCACCCTATCTAATCAGGCAATAATAGATAAAAGTGTAACGCCCGCTGGTTTCAATCAATCTTGTCCCTCACAGATTAACAAGATAAAATCCCATTAAAACGTTGTTTGCTTAGATTTGGGATTTGTGTGGTTCAAAAGTGATTGTTGCTTGTGTATGTCTTCTTAGCAATCGTCTAGGGATACCTAATCTTGTGCTTTGTCACTGTCATCTTTCCAATCCATTTTTTCCGTTTATGAAAGTCTGGGAACGACCCAACAAACACTTGGTTTGTACCCAAAATTTTTCTAGCCACCCTAATCCACTCTTTGCTTCTTCACCACACTCATTTCAACCTACCTCCCCTCATTCTCTAATCAACACTGAAATGGAAGAACGTCCAATTTGGGAATACAATGTTCCCCTTGCTGCTAATGTGAACAGATGCATTGAGTTTCCCCATATCACGACAACTCAATTTGAAATTAGACCAACTATTATTAATATGTTGTCGAAGTTTCATGGGCATGATCGAGAAAGCCCATATGTCCATTTTGGAAAGTTTCTTGAAGTTTGTAGTACTTTTAAGAACTAAAACATAGATGAGAAAAATGTCAGACTTCGCTTGTTTCCTTTCTCTCTTGATGACTGAGCCACCTCATGGCTAAATTCTCTCATTGCCAATTCTATCAAATCATGGGAGGATTTAGTTAGAAAGTTTCTAGCGAAGTACTTCCCCATGAGAAAAACCCTAGAAATTAGAAGAGAAATTGAGAAGTTTACTCAAACACATGATGAACTTTTTTATGAAGCATGAGACCACTTTCAAGATTTACTCATCAAGTGCCCCCTTCATGGCTTTGAAAAACAAGTGTTAGTGCAGAGTTTCTATAATAGATTGATTGTAGAATCTAGAAATATGATCGAATCCATGCATCAAGGGAAATTCATGCGTCAAACTAGTACTGATGCTTATACCTTTCTAAGTGAACTTGCTGATGATTCTCGACAATGGACATAGAGATTTCAAACCTAGTTCTTCTATAAAATCACATCTATTGGTACCAAAGGAAGATCCCGAACCACACATCAAAACCTTTTTCAAGGACTTTGCTAAGGAAATTAAATCTATTGTGACAAAGTCTACCTTTGAAGCCAAATAGCAGACTTATAAGCCTTGTACCTTTTGCCTAAAAAGAGATCATATAGATTCTGATTGTCCTTTAACTTCAGGTGGCAATGAACCTCTAGAGGAGGTGTGTGTATTTAACAGTGAACGTAAATCAAACACATTCGGTCAAACATACACATCTGCAAATCAACATCACTCTAAGCATTAGAGTGCCTTCGGCCACTAAAAAGGTGGTTTTTGGAAGTCTAACATCTTTTTTGCAGGTCAAATCTACAAGAGGACGAGATTTGGACACAACAATTTGTATCGGTGAAAATAGTCGAGGCAAGATTCCCAATAATATTGAAAATCAGACTTCATGCATGAGTCACTAGGAAGGCATACGTGGAAGGAGTCAACAAGAAAAGGTGAGGAGTGGATGGGTCAGGAAGCAAAGTAGTTTCAATCACATTATCCTCAAAAACATCATCTAACTCGAGTTCTGATGTGCTACCAATTATGAATTTACCCTTTGGGATTTAATTAGGGTGACTAGGAATTTTTCCTGACTCTCTCTCAGAGAGTGCCTGAGCAATCTGACTCACAACTATCTCAAGTATATTGATGGCTTGAGATTGGTGTTGAGTTGTGTCTTTTAACTCTAATATAGCCTAAGAATCATGTTTAAGCATTCGTTATGTGCGCTGCATAAAACGGTTAATTGTTTGCTCTAAGTTGGATGTGTTGGATGGAGGAACTTGGTTAAGTTGGATGTGTTGGATGGAGGAACTTGGGAGAAAATAGGTAGCCCTTGGTGTGAGCCATGAGTCCAAGAGAGATTTGGATGATTGGCGAAACCAGGGTTGTAATAAATGGACTGTGCATTATAGCCAGGTCGCCAAATAACATTAAAAGAATTTACTTGCTCAGCAAAATATGAAAGATAATCATATTACAAATCATAATCAGTTGTGGAATGACTACGACTCGAAGATACAACACAAACCTCAGATGAAACATTCGTGGGAAGTAAGGGTTAAGTCAAATTCAAAATTGCATCTATTTTCTGAGCCATAGTCATAACAGTTACTTCTAGTTTCGAAGCAAAAGGGGAGAATTAATCCTTAAAGGCTTTCCCCTCAGCCATCTTCTTAATTTAGTTTTTTTTATATTTTTTTTAAATTCAAAGTCTAACGTCTATATGAAGATGATCCAACTCTAAAAAAACAATCTAACCCTAACCGACACCTAAATGATGCCAAAATAAAATGAATGGCATACGACTCTAGAGTTTTGTTATTAATGTAGGGATGAAATTCAATTTAATTTACCTAACCATGTGAGAGACACAATAATTTCCTATCAATCCGCCACTATGGAGTGCTCCTACCTCTTTTGTAACTTTTCAGCTCAAAGTGAAATGTCAGTTCAAGAACTATTCCAAGATAGGATATGTTTATTCACTTGACTACTTTTGAGATTTCAAACTTCCAAAGAGGAACCCTATGAGCGTCAAACTTGTCCTAGACAATTATCTTGCTACAAATTTTAAATAGTGAAGGCTTAGATTCCTAATCCTAAAATAGATGGTGATTATCCTATCCGCGGGAGAGAGCACAGAAGTTGCAAATCAATCCTGTCACTATTTAAAATCGCATGCAATACTACCTAAAACAACCAAAACACAAGTGATCACAACAAAAACCGCGTGTAAATGCAGTGGGGAGAAGTTACCTCGCGAATCGCAACCTACACTACAAGAAAATTGGGTTTTGGTGAAGAACGTTGTTCCTCCCGCAAACATGTTAATTTGTCACATTTCAGCAACAGTGACGATTTTCGGTCGTCACAGTGTTCCTCACATGAGCGACTTTAAGGAAAGTATTATGTAACGAATTCCTTACTCGTCATAGACAGTTCGCTTACGTGGTGAGTGATTCCTCATATAAACTTAGCGCGCGGGTATACAATTACAACATGAGTGGCAAAATTTTCGTCACTCTACAATGTTTTGGGTAACGAAGCGCAGTGGTCACATGTAGTAACTTTCTGTAGGAATCTTTCCTTACTTATATAATCTTTACGTGGGGAATATTTTGTCACAATAGTTATTTAATACATTAAAAATACCTACTTATGACGAATTTTTCCTCACACTTCCGTTATATTTGTGATGATTTGTTCTTCACTCATTTATTGTAAATGTCTACTAACACATTCTCAAATGGGACCACCCAAATTTTGTCATGCACAATCTATAAATTAAAGTAATCAAATTTTCATTCATCACAAAAATTGCATTCTTTCATTGCATATGATAAGTCATCTAACCGAATACAATATATATCATCCTCAAACAAGTCTACGAAAGTTTAATAATGATATCAAATTACACCATGTTGACGTCCAAACAAAAATGGAGTGTACTATAGTAAAACTAAGCTCCTTAACTCATCAACATCTATTCATACCCACAACCTCCTAAAATCATTCATCATCATCACCATCATAGTCACCAAGCTCATCAAAATAAGGATTATCTGAATGTACGCCACTACCATTAGAACTGTTTTGATTGTGGCGGAAGGAACCACTATTATTACGACTTTGCATTGTAGTTGCCAAAAAAAGCCTGCATTCGATAGTAATAAGTGTCAAACTCTAGTCAAGTATTTCGGTCAGAAATAAATAATGTTGAAATAAAAAGCCGCATATCCTATTGATTTATTATGTATGCTTGCAAATAAGGCCATATTACAAAATAAATAAATAAACAACGACTTGAACAAATCAGTTTGGTAATTTACTCATGTTGTCCACCTCCAAGTTCATTGGAGACCCTCGCAACTGTGGTTCATTAAAAAAATTGTAATCGAAATTAGCACAGTGCTTCATGTTTTATGGAAGCAACTATACATAAAGCTGGCTAGGTTTTCCAAAGAGAGATATGATATATCTAACATCTCGGCCGCTTGGAAACTGAAGGAAATCTGTATTACCCATATTTGCAAGTTCAAGCTGCCAGTGTGAAGGAAATTTTTTTTTTCAGAAACTGTTATAACATGAAACTAGTAAATTTACATGGTTAACGTTGAATCTGTCACTCCACAATTAACTTGTATATACCGAATACCCCTTACAACTCTTATTAACAATTTGTGGATTATTTAACCACATCAGGGAATCAGTACAAACCATATCATTCCAACTAGTGCAGCCCTAGCCATTCCCTATTAGAGCTTCACCACTAGCACCCAATTCATCAAGATATGAAAATGCAGTACAATCACAGAAGGAATAGAGAATAACGAGTAAGAAAATTAGAAGATATCCCGATCCAAGCGATGGATCTTTGAGAATTCAATACCTGGCTTTTCCCTCCGACCTAGGTAATTAGAAGCAGAAATCCGAACTTTTCATTAAACGAATAATAAAGAGTACGAAAATTTCACCACTAAATCAATAAATTTGAAGAAAACCTAGATGAGATCAACAAACTCAATTTCACCACAAAATCAATAAAGTCAAGTATCAATAATACACACACTCAAGCACATTCAATAGTTCAGTTATACACAAATCAAATCTCTGATTCATTTAAACCTACATAATACTATCAAAGAATGTTATTTCATAAATAAACTAACAAAGCTACGCACCTCTCTTAATTAATTTCAGATGTAGACAAGAACACCCAGACTTCAATAATCTGAAGATAAATAATAATAATAATAATAATAAAAAAAAAGACAAGATAGATTAAGAGAAATAAGAGCACAGGTTTGAAGATCTTGGAACCAACTGACTAAGCAAAAAAGAAACTTCCTCACTTTACTCTAATCAACCAAAATCAATCACACGGAGAACAAAAAAACCATAGAACTTGATCCCCAATAGCACAAACATTATCAAATATAGAGAGAATTTCGTATTAAGGTCACACTCAAGCTACCTCATTGCAACATGAGTTCTCCCCTTATATGTATCAATTTCTGAAGAAAACAAAGAAAGGTAGTTGGAAGTCTTTGGGTGGAATTTTGTTGGGCAGAAAAGGTAACTTTGAACTCATAAAGTCAGACTCACTGGGGAAATATATTTGGCTCCTCAAGTACTTACAGTTTGGAGATATCCTTCCTCAACTTGCATTGGTTACAGAATTATGTTACTCTGAATAGTACAATCCTATTGGTGGTTCAAATCTTCAAGTTTTGACATGATAGATCACTGCTCTCCTAACTTGTTGCATGTGTCTATAGCCAAGCCAAGTATAAATTATACTTTTTTAAGACTTCAGAATTTACCTGTCAAAACACCAGGCTAGTAATCTAATGTAGTGGCAATTATCCATTTATAGGATTAGAGCCAATGTTTGCAGATCTTGGTCATTTCTCGTATACTGCAATTCAGGTATCTTCTACCGGCATGTAAATCTTTGTTGTTCTTGTAACATTGTGTTTCTAGCATAATCTTATTCTTCATTCAATTGTAGATTACGTTCACTTTTCTGGTTTATCCAGCAGTAATTTTTGGATACATGGGTCAAGCTGCTTACTTGTCAAAACATCACCAATTGGATGATACTTACCAAGTCGACTTTTATGCATCAGTTCCAAGTTAGCTCTTACTATGTGCTACAAAACTCAAATGTTTGGTGGGTTATCCAATACTGCCCAAATTTAGAAACTCAGAGCTATGAGCCAACCTGGTGTACCATGTAAATTGCAAGCTAAAGAAACCCTGCTGAGAGGATTAAAGCTGATTAGGGTGGGTAAATATAGAAATAAAGATGTAAAATTTATTCTTTGTTTTCATTTTTATAGTGTGATCAAGGACTTACTAACATTTTGTCAATGATGTTGTGCTTTGTGGTTTCCTTTGCCAACATGAAGCAAGTACTCCTTTATAGTTTTCAGCCTGCATTTGTCACCAAAGCAAAACCCATGACAGCCTAAAATGTGAAATTTCTAAACACATTAACAACATGATAATACATATGTATAGCGGAGAATCCACATAAGCCATTTAGGGTAAGTTGTTCCTTTTAAGTTTCAGCCAATACGGAATTGAAACAAACCTGATGATATCAAAGATTATGTGCATCTCTAACACCAAATGTGACAAGGCTTAATATGCCTAGGCTTGATTCCATGGAAGCAAATTTAAACAACAGAAATTAAGAAACTAGACAGGTAGAAGGGTATCCACTTGCCCAACTTGGGAGTTTAAGCCTATGCAAGCCTTAAAAATACTCATCCCAAGAACCAAGTTAGATTAATGTAATCATACAGACTTGTCATTTCCTATGGTTATTCTATCTATTTTAAGTTTTTCAAGTTTTGGAACTAACTCATCTTCATTGCTTTTCAGATTTTTGGTGGAAAACAATCGATAAGAAAGGGAAAGGATGGATGAAGTAAAATAGAAAGAGAAATGAGAGAATTTGTGGAAGAATGTCTAGGTATTGTGAGAAAGAAAATAAACTACCCTGATTTCACGATATCTCCTAATTCTTCAATCACCAAACCCCAAAACCACCTGAATTACAGAAATCTGACATTGTATTAGATTGAAAACCACAAAACCATATGAACAAATAACAAAAACGAAGCAGAAAAAAATCAACAAATGCAAACTTCGTTCGATGGAGAACGAAAGAATCCTCAACTACTTGTTCATCGTGCTCATGGAGATCTTTGAGATCTTGGAAATTCCTTCTTAGCGGAGACTCTAATCGTGCCTTAGAGTCAAAATGTCACGATCCTAGTCATAAACCTTCCCCTCCTTGACAGCTCGGGCTTTTGGGAGAGTTGGTTGGTTCATGACAATTGGTATCAGAGTCAAATCCCATATCCAAGGTTCGATTCCCGGCAGGAGAGACCTATAGGCTGGATTAAAATAATTTAGCATATGTATGGGCATAGTGCTAAGTTGTTGAATACTGGTAGGTGAGATAAGCTCATCGGGCTAGTGTCGATAGAGTAGGTCGACGAGGAAGTCGACTTTGGAAGCGTGGGGCAATGTCACGATCCTAGTCATGAACCTTCCCCTTCTGGACAGCTCGGGCTTTTGGGAGAGTTGGTTGGTTCATGACACAAAATCAAAGCCACTCCATACCTTCTCCTTCACCCTTTCCATCTCCCATTCCCAAACAAACACAAATCCCCCCAACTCCCAACCAAATTACAGCTCCAAACCCTTCCATCGCCACTCAATTTGCTCGCTATGACCAAATCCCAAACATGAATCTGCTCTCTTCCTAACCACCGTAACAACGAACAACAACACAACGACATGTCCAATCCTCTTCTGCAGTAATTACTCAGTCATGTCATTCCCCAACTCGATTGCAATTGCAGTGAAGACCACTCCCTCACCCTTCTTTCACTTTGGATATCAAGAAGGAAATAGGATAGGAGAAATAAGAATAGGTTTTGTAGATAATTTTTTTTAATTAAAAAATATTTAGTGAGGTTGGGTTTTAGATCAAATGTGACAAAATGTTACTTTTCCTCCCTTATAAATATTTAGTGAGGAAAGTTTCACTTAGGCCGTAGTTTTTCACTCTTTGTTGAGTGGCGATTGTGAATTGTTTAAGTGAAGAACTAAAAACCAAAATTTTGCTTGAACAAATATGTGATTATTCGTCAAATTTTCTCACGTAAACTCAAAACTGGCGATAACTTTTGTAGCGTCACATATAATTTCGCCATTTAATGCCAGATTTCTTATAGTATGGAAAAGGAAATCACAATGCAATCTATATATTTTTCTATTTTGTATTTCTTTCCTTTGCTATTTTTTTCCTTTTTATTTGTGTTTTACGACGTCTACTTTTCACTTCGTTCCTTCTTGAACTCATATGTATATGATCGTTTGCGAAACAAATGCAAAAATAAAAATAATAATAATAATAATTCAAACTAATATAAAAAAAACAAATAAGAAAGTGACTCCTAACACTGTTCATAAACAAGGAAAAATATACCTAATCTATAAACTAGTAAAAAATAAACCCTAGGCAAAAAACTTGATGTTGATTTTACTAACCCAAATTAATAGGGTAATTTAACATGATTGTTATAACGCAAGTGCACAGTTGTCTAACTGGTAGATAATGGCAAGTACGGATCGATCTCACGAGGATTGAAGACACAATCGAAAACTATAATCTATTTAAACCAATTTGATAGGGGATTACAAAAATTGAAATTTATAAACTAATAGAAATCAGAAAAAAAAAATGAAAATTGAGTTTGAGAATAAAAAAGAAAGGAGACTTTCGAATCATCTGTCAACTTCATAAAATTATACTAATGTCATTTATTGTCTCCTAACAATGTAGTATATTCTATTCTAGCAAAGATACAAACCCCGAGCATTAATTGTCTGTTAAAGAAATCACAGGTTTAACTAATACGAATAAAATATGCTTAAACAAATACATAGAATAATTCTCATTATCGTGGATGCATGACATACACGGTAAAAGTAATATGTGTTTGTTCACAAATCAACCCAATGTCAAATCATATAATGTATAGGAAAACAACAAAAAATCAAGAAAATATTCTATTAAGCCTGAGGAATCATCTGCGCTTTTAAGGAGAGTTTAGAAGATCACAGTGGTGGTCACAACGGTTGCATGGGTGAAATCCATGTCACGAATGTGATTCGACAAAGGTCGCTCAGTGGTGTTACAGACTAATATGTGGGGTGCCAATAGCCTGAGGAACATTTAAAATTATGTTCCTTCCCTCCATTTTTTCTTCTTCCTTGCGACTTCTATGCTTCTTTTCTTCTTTGTTGTGTGATTGAGCTACTCTGACTGGGAGAGAGAAACGGATGAAGGGTGAAGGCTACAAGGGAGAATCAGTGAATAGAGAAGGTTAGGCGAGGTGAGACGGTTGTGTGCGATGGTGGATCTGTGGTGAGACGGTTGTCGGCTGCTAGAAGACGTGAGAGGGAGAGGATGGCAAGATGCAAAGATGGAAGAAGGTAAGACAAGAGTGATGGAGAATAAGGAATAGAGAGGAAACAGATAACAGGGGATATGAGGTATGTTATGATGTGTGCAATCTTTGATGTGATGGCAAGGTGGAGATAGGGCGAGGTGAGGGGGAAGGTCGAGAGTATCAGAGAGAGAGATAATGAAGGGAAGGAAGAACATATAAGAGATGGCGAGATGGGTTATTGTGTGTCTGTGAAAAAGAAAAAAAAGGACGTGAGGAAGTTGATTGGTGGCATTGATATGTTGTTGTGTGTGTGCGTCTGTGGCGAAATCAGGGAGAGAAGGGGAGATTGGGAACATAGAGGAAGTAGAAAACGTGATGAGAGGTCAAAATGGAGAGGGAAATAAGGGTTGTGAAGAAGGAATAGAGATGAGATATGTGTGACTCAAATGAGTTGGAGGCCAAAATATGGTGGTTGTCAGTCCTTCTATCGAGTGAGAATCTCCGGCAAGGGAGCGTGAAAAGATAAGAGTCGGTTTTGTGTGTGGCGGGAACGAAAATAAATAAGTTATGGTTGGGCTTGAGCTTAGGTTTAGGTTTGATTCACATGGGTTTGAGAATGGGTTTCTATTGCTGTAGCACCTTTCAATTTCACCGAAATCGTCACTTTGGTATGTTCTTTTAAATTCGCCGCACTAACGCAATTTCATCGTTTAAGCTCTAATTCCTAAAAAAACATGAAAACAAAATAATTAGAATTAAATACAATATTCGAAATGCTAACAAATAATTCGAAGATATTTTATGTAATAATTATGTGAATATCACAGGCCCTCGATAGCAGGGGCAGTTGAGAATGGAATACTTGCTACATAATGTGAGAAAAGGAAAGTAGAAAGGTATGCATACACTTTGTTAATTACATCTAGTTGTTATTCTTCTTTACACTGTCGCTAGACTTAAGTATCGGAGTGCCTTCTGCCACCACAACGGTGGTCCTTGGCTCACCGCTGTTTGTTATGAAGGTTCGAGATCAGCAAGGACGGATTGGAACACATCAGTTACCATCATCATTGTTTTCAACCCTATGCTTAAAATGTGAACTACAATAATTGATTTTCAGTGGAAATTTTGCTAACATTAATAACTTCAGGCCTTTTTTGTGAACTAAACATACTCGAGAACCACAGGCATACACAACAACAATAACAAAAAGAAGAAAAATAAAAGGGTTGGGATCCGGGGACACACGTGTTGTGACCCAAAACCAAACACAATATTATTAGCCATAGATATCATTTTAATCCAATGGTAGTTAAGGGATAAGAGTTGTCCTCGTAACCATCTATATTACAAACCAGAAGAGTGTTTGAGGTTGGAGATAAAAGACGGTTGAGATTCACCCAAATCTATATTATAAATCAGAATGGTGTTTGGGGTTGGAGATATAAGACCGCTGAGATTTACCCAAACATAAAGATCTAACGATCCTATACAATTTCTCATATTTCAATATCTCTAACACTCTTTGAAATTATCATCTTTCAATTTCTCTTAAACCTCACTTACACTCTTTCATCTCTTCCGCTTTCAATTTCTCATCTTTCAAGTCTCAAGTATAAATTTATTTATTTATTTTTACTTTTTACAAAATCTATTTTGAGTATTTTTCATTGTGTGCAATTTCAAATTTATACATTTTATATTGTGAAATACGCTATCCAAAGTTTAAAAATCTCAACCCTATCAAACAATTTGAGTGCCGAAGGCACGGGGAATACCCTAGTCAATATTACAAATCAGAATGGTGTTCGAGGTTGGAGATAAAAGACGACTGAGATTTACCCAAATATAAGAATCTAACGGATCACGTAGAAATTAAAACACCAAAAGTGCATGGATTCGATTCTCATACGCCCAACATTTTGATATTTATTTATCTTGATATTTAAAGTAAAATAAACTTTATTTATCATGTTCAATTTTTATCGTGTCAAGAGCACGGAGAATACCCTATATATTTTTATTATATATCTATATTACAAATCAGGATAGTGTTTGAGGTTGGAGATAAAAGACGATTGAGATTTATCAAAATATAATAATCTAACGGATCACATAGAACTTAAAGCACCAATAGTGCATGGGTTTGATTCACATACCCAACATTTTTTATATTTATTTACAAATCAGGATGGTGTTTGAGGTTGGAGATAAAAGACGGCTGAGATTTATTCAAATATATAAATCTAACATATCACATAAAACATAAAACACCAAGAGTGCATGGGTTCGATTCCAATATCAACATTTTGATATTTATTTATCTTGATATTTAAAGTAAACTAAACTTTATTTATCATGTTAAACTTTTATCGTGCTAACGGCACGAGGAATACCTTAATTATGTATATACAAAACATGATGGTGTTTGAGATGAGAGATAAAAGACGGCTAAGATTTACCCAATTAAGAATCTAACGGATCACATAGAACTCAAAGCACCAAGAGTACACGGGTTCGATTCCCATACCCAACATTTTGATATTTATTTATTTTTCTTTAATTGTTGGTGGTAGTGATTAGGCATCTAAGTATAAATGATGAAAACTTAAGGGTGATAATGTTTTGACAAGTTTTAAATTTTTATCGTGCCAACGACACGGTGAATACCCTAGTATACAATTCAGAGTGGTATTTTAGTATTTATTGTTGACTGAGACAAACTAAGGATTGAAGATAAAAGATGGCTAGGATTGAAAGTTGAGAAATGTGTTGAGGGTTGCGATTCATTAATATGATGACATGTTTGTAAATATAATAATATATAATGGCAAAGAAAAAATTTGTGGAATGTTCATGTAGCGGAGAGATAACGTATTGTGCTTTCAATTTTTTTCAAAATGAAATTTATCATAACTATCTACGTAGGTGTCGAATTTTTGTAAACTTAGCATCGTTGAAATGCAATTTTGAAGATATTTCCAACAAAATCAATGTTCAGTACAAACACTTAAAGTTCAAAATATGTAAGTATTTTTAATATTTTTCAGAGAAACGGACAAACATTTTCATGAATATTAAAACAAAGACCCCGAACATTCAATCGATTCTAATTGTAGTCGAGTCTAACTTTAAAAAAATTAATATTTTTACTATAATATAGGCTTGCACCTCAAAAGAATTAGTTCACATTTTAAAATGTGAATTTTTCATGGAACCGATGAGAACAATGGTGGTGAGGGTGTCCAGTGCATGATAATTAGCAAAATGAAAAAAAAAATGTATCTAGAGTACCAACGGCACGGGTAATAGGCTAGTTATTATATATATACAAAACATGATGGTGTTTGGGGTGAAAGATAAAAGACGGTTGAGATTTAACCAAATATATGAATCTAACGGATCACATAAAACTCAAAGCACCAAGAGTGCATGTGTTCGATTCTCATACCCCACATTTTTTTATATTTATTTATTTTTCTTCAATTGTTGTGATGGTGGTGATTAGGCATATTTATTTATTTTTCTTCATGTTTTGACAAGTTTTAAACTTTTATCGTGTCAACGACACGGGGAATACCCTAGTATATTACATATGAGAAGGGTGTTTTAGGTTGTTGATAAAAGACAGTTGAACATAAAGATCTAACGATTCTAGACAATTTCTCATATTTCAATATCTCTTACACTCTTTCAATTTCTCTTAACACACACTCTTTCATCTCTCCTGCTTTCAATTTCTCATCTTTCAAGTATAAATTTATTAATTTTTTACTAAATCTATTTTGAGAAGTTGAATGATCGCGCCAATGGTCTCAAGTAGCGAGAAATGTTCATTTTTTCACTTTGTTTCATTTACATAGATTTTTTTAATTACACGTTGAAGGGATATGTAAGCTTTTTAACCCATTTTTTTGAATTATGGTTTAGTTTAAGCCCACATACCAGGTGCTAATAGCATATTGAGCTGAAATCCCCAGAGGCATACCGGGAGATTTTTCAACACAGTAAAAGCCTTGAAAAGCACTGTGAAAAATAAGTCGCGATGAAAATTTTTAACATCACACGGTAGTGCCAACGGCACGTGAAATATCCTAGTCTATCTTACAAATCAGAAGGGTATTTCACTATTTGGGAGATAAAAGACGACTGTGATTTATCCAAACATGAAGATCTAATGGTTGAGACTTAAAGTTAGCTTTTATATCTTATCTCCAATCAATCCAATAATAGTGCATGGGTTCGATTCTCATACCCATCATTTTGATTTTTTTTTTTTTTCAAATGTTGATAGTAGTGATTAGGCATGTAAGTATAGTTATTTATTTATTTATTTATTTATCCTACTCATACATTTAGCATGCAGAGTAATGCTATAGTGGTTCATTCTGTATATTTATTTATTTGACAAATTACACATTCGAATTTACAAGTTATGACAAGGTAAACTATAGAAAAATAATTTTATTTATTTATTTGTGTATATTTATTTATGATTAATTTAATTTAAGCTACCATTACAGAAACACCAAATATTTGTGATTGAAATAATGCCACAATGGATATTAAAAATATAAATGTCATGATATATATTAAACAAAATATGTATAGTGGTAATGGTACATGTGTCGTAGCCTTGAGGTATGATTATATATAAGCTTTTTTTTATGGTAACGTCTAATTATTATTTGAATAAATGGGCTCATGTTAAATTTCTTCCTCAATTATTCTTATTTATTTGAGTTTCATATGGAGGACAAATGTATCAATTAATTCCCTCTGTAGAACAGTTCATATATGTTTACCAAGCAACTTTACACGCATTGCACATCTTGCACGACTCTTTATTTTCTTTTCCCCGTGCCTCTACCCTAATAATCTCTACAAAACTTTCCTATTTCAAATCTATAAGTGATGTGTTTCAAACACATTATTGTCATTTGGTTAGGTGGATTTTGTGATTGTGTTTTATTAAATGTTAAGAAACAAGGCAATTGTCAAAATTTATCATAAAATATGAGAAGTTGAATGGTCGTGCTAACGGTCTCAAGTAGCGAACATTTTTTCACATTGTTTCATTTACATAGATTTTTGGGTCATTTGCATTTTGCCCCTATTATAAATGCCTTATTGAGCTTTACCCCCCATAATTAAGCAAATTGCATTCCTATGACTAGTAGTCAACGTGCCTTGACTGTCAAAGCACGTGCTAGTTTCAAAAAGGCCATATTTTACTGCCCAAAATATTATTTAATGATCTAAAGGCTGATATTCAAATTTGAAGTAGGCAGATGTAATTAAAATCTGAGGGCTGAGATTCAAACTTCCCATTAGATGTTAGGATAATCCGCCTCCACCACCACACTCTCAACTTCACCACCAATAACACTCGTCACTGCTTCTATTACTACATCTACATGTTATTTCACTGTAGATTAAATATTTGGAGTGGAAAAGCTTGTGCAAACCCAAGTTTTGAAGTTAAGCTTGAGTTGCAGGTCATCTTCATCCCCTCTCAGGTCTATTATGTTTTAGGGGCAATATTAAATTCAAATTTATTATATGGGGTTAAGTTAGTGCTAGTAATTTATTATATGGGGGAAATTAAAAACACTTAATTGATTTTCTTGCAGATCCCATGGTGTCACAGGCACAATCAAACAAGTAAATAGGAGGTTTGAAGTATGCAAGATTTTGAAGAAGTGCATGTAAAGCACAATGTAAATTCATTCGATGTTCTTGCAACAAAGTTTGACGTAACACATTGTAATCAAATGCCATAACATCTTTTCAAAAACTTGATATAACACAATTCAATTAAAATAACATGACATCCTTACAAAACTTGACATAGCACAATGGTCATTCAAATGACACAACATCCTTGCAAAACCTGACATAGCACAATGGTCATTCAAATACCTTAAAATCCTTGCAAATATGTATTATTAACATACCATACCAATAAGTCTGATATAACAACCAACTGTATCATACAATCCATCAATCAACAAAAAATGAGAATGTCATAAACAAACCAAATTTGATCACATGAAACGGTCTTCAAAGAAACAAACAAAAACAGTCTTCCTCTAACTTATATGCTTGGTCCTCTTGGCCAATAGGTCTCTTACTCTAAGTGCCTTGTTCCCTTGCAAATTGAGTTTGTTCCCTCCTATCCTGCAAATTTAGTTTGTCTTCTCCTGCCCCTACCATTCCCGGCCTGAAACACCAGATTCACTAGTGGTCTCATTGGTGGGGGCTTGACTCCTTGTGCAAAGGGCTGAATTGGGAACATGATGTCTGAATGTTGTGCATAGTTGGAGCTATAGGCATCTCAGGGTGGAAATTTGGTTGTTGTAAAGGAGCTGTGGGCATTTTTCCTTTGGAGGTTCACTTCTTCATCTTCCATTCCACTACTAGTTATTGCACCCCTTGGCTTGTTGTTCCTAACTCTCCTGAATCTAAGTCCCTTGGACTTCTTAGATGGCTTCCTTCGAAACAACTTCAAAATCTTGCATAATTCAAACCTTCTCTTCACTTATTTGATTGTGCGGATGACAATGCAAATATGAGATCTGCAAGGAAAACAAATTTTTTTATTATATTTTCCCCCTTATAATAAATTACTAGCAATAACTTAACCCCATATAATAAATTTGAATTTAAGAATGCTCCATCTGCAAGAGGTTGAAGATGACCTGCAACTTTTAATAAATGTCCACTGAAATGATGAAATGAAAATAGCTGACTTGACTTCTATGATGGTGTTCTAAACTGAAATCTATAGATTAACTAACTCAGATCTAAGGCTTGTGTTACCTTTATGTAATGAAACCCTAACAAAACCTTAACTTCAAAACTTGGGTTTGCTAAAGCTTTCCCACTTCAAATACCTTTGATCTACAACAAAATAAAATGTGAGGAACTCGAATGTCATGGGAAGCTTTGAATTTGAATACCTTTGCTCAAGTCAACCACTCTTTCATCTTCCCCATATTGAATATCTCCACTCTCCATCTCTACAAGGATATGATCAACCAGATATAATATTTGGTCGTCCACTTGTGTGGTTCAAGTAACGAACGGTTGAGATTAACAGGTTCTCACATCGTGCGTGATATGCATGTGAGGGGTATTTTCGTCATCCAAAATAGGTGGAATGATGGCCATGAAGTGTTTGACAATCAAGGCACGTTGACTGATAGTCTTAGGGGGTAAATGCAATTTGATTAATTATAGGGGGTAAAGCTCAATAAGCCATTTATAATAGGAGGCAAAATGCAAATGACCCTAGATTTTTCAATTACACGTTGAAGGACCATGTAAGTTTAAAAAAAATTAATTAATTATGGTTTAATTTAAGCCCACGTACTAAGTGCTAATTGCATATTGAGCTACAATCCCCAGAGGCATACCAGGAGAATTTTCAACATAGTAAAAGCCCTAAGAGGCACTGCGAAAGATAAGCTACGAAGAAAATATTTAACATCGTTCGGTAGTGCCAACGCACGGGGAATACCCTAGTAACAAATAAATCATGTTTGAAACTAATTTGTTTTCCTATTTTTTTTATCACACCTTTTCTCCTCATTCAGCTCTTGGCTAAGAAGGGGAACAATTCTGCATTTGATGCTAGTAAGGAAAAAAATTAAAAACCAAGCAAACAAGCTTCACCCAGTCAGTTACCCCTTGCACATTGTTACACATGATTGAGTTCATGAAGTTTTCAATAACAAAGCAAAAGAAAAGGTCATTTGTTTCCTCTCTGTTAATGACTTTGCATGTTTTTGTAGTTGAAAAATCATAAGTTCTTATTTTGGAATTGAAGTCATCTAAGCTCGGGAAGATACTACAATGCATGTTAGTTGGGTTAAGGAGATTGAGAGAGAAAATGGACGTGAAAAAGAAATTAGGAAAATAAAAGGTTCAAACAATTTTTATTTGATATGGTTGCAAGGGCCAGCTCTTATCCCTTAGCTACCATTGGATTAAAACGATATCTACGGCTATAAACTTGGGTTTGATTTTGGGTCGCAACATGTGTGTCCTTGGATCCCGACCAAAATAAAATTAAAAAAAAAAAGTAACGGTTAGTATCAGGAAATTTTATGTGGTTCATGTGCCTAATGTGTTTCAGGTAGAACAACTCGTCAGTTGAAGTTCTATTTTGCCAATTGAATCTTCATCATGCATGCTATACCCTAAATATCAAGTTCAGTACTATGATCTACCCTCACATCCTTTACAACATTAAGATCTTTTCTAATATGACCAAAAGAGGTTGTGTTGAGCATAATAAACAAGACATGCATTTTACAAATAATTTGTAGACGTCATGAGCGCATTACTTGAGGAATAAACCTCATAACATGCTAAGGACACTAGGCAGTTATAAAACTCAAATGCATTGGTTCACAGTACCTTATAATAGTAAAATAAAACTAAAAATAAAAAATATAAAACTAAAATTAAAAATTAAAAATTAAAAATTAAAAATTAAAAATTAAAAATTAAAAATTTAAAATTTAAAATTTAAAATTTAAAATTTAAAATTTAAAATTAAGCATTGTTTGGCATATACCAAATCGGCTGAGGCCAAGCAAGCTGAGAATGGTACTTGTAACCTGGTAAATGGGTCGACCATGTTGGTGTTGTAGTCAAACGCGCCAATGTAAGCACCTGCTCTTTTTTTGTTCTTTTCTTTCTTCTTGGTAGGGTGTGCCAGACCTCTGTAGTAGTGCTACACATAGGCAAAGCTTGGATACCCTGATCGCAAGGGGTCCAACTATCATCTCTATGTTTTCAAAAGGCAAATTTTTGGGGAATTTGGCTTATATATAACCATGGCAATGTAGTTTGTGTTGGATGGGGTGGGTGGTGATGACAAAACAATCTTTTGTATAAGTGAGTCTCACATGCCTTCCGAACTCAAAATCTTTCCTTGGTACTCAAACTCAACATTAAACTGATGGATACGATACTCCTCATTAGTGTCGCTGGGTTGGTAATCCAATACTTAAGGGAGAGTGGTAATGTGGAGAAGTTGCACCATAGATTGGGTTGGAGTAGTCGAGTAGGATTAGTTCTACCACTACTAAAACATTTGATCACATTTTGCACAATATACTCGGACATCCATCTCCCCAAGTCTTATCATTTCTCAATAAGTCTGGTCATATCAATGTTAAAGAATCCAATAAATGTACTCCCTCCATTTGTTCTAGTTGTACTCCCTCCATTTGTTCTAGTTGTTCTAGGGGAAAAGTAATTGTTTTCATTACAATTATGTAGTAGTCGTTCTTCTAATCCGCTTGATAAAATTCACTGTGATGTTTAGGGTCTTTCTCCCGTCACTTCAATAAATATTATCTTTATTGATGATTATAGCAGATTATGTTGGTTTTATCCTATGAAACACAAATCCGAATTCTTTTTCTATCCTTCTTGCATTTCAAAAGTTTGTGGGAAATTAGTTCTCCACCAAAATGAAAGTATTTCAGTATGATGGAGGACTGAATTCAACAAATCATCATCTCCGTCAATATCTTCATTCATTCCTTTACCATTGATATCGGGATCTTGCCCTCCGAAAGAAATTCATGGTAGTAATCCAAATGTTGAACATACAGCCAGTCATAGTGTAAAACATTTTTGCCTTCCATTATCACAAGCTCTTCCCCCTCAGTCAACTCAACCAAGAATAGTTCGGCCTAGGCCTTTACTACCAAGAACAATAACCAAATCCCCTTATGAACTTTCCCTATCATCCTCCCCAAATGCAAGCTCAATATGCAACCAAGTATCCATTTCCAGCTTGTGGTCTTTTTAACATGTGCCCACAACAATATGCCTTTCTAAGCAATATAAACAACACCAAAGGCGTCGTGGCAATAAGAGTGTTATGCGCTATACCCATTGAAGGAATGCTATAATTGAAGAAATGCATGCCTTAAAAGATAATCAAACTTGGGACATAGTACCTCGTTTTTCCCATTATGAATATTGCGAGAAATCAATGGGTCTTTGAAACAAAGTTCAATTCAGACGGTTCTATTGAGAGACACAAGGCCAGGCTTGTTGCCCAAGGCTGTACACAACAACAAGGAGTTGATTTTGTTGAAACATTCAACCTTGTTATAAAATAACAACCATCCATCTCGTATTGTCTCTTGTAGTCATGCAAACGTGGCATATTTGTCAATTGGATGTCAAGAACGCTTTCTTACACTAGCCCCTACATGAAGAGATATTTAAGGAACAACCACATGATTATGTTGACCCTTGTTACCAAATCATGTGCATGGAACAAAGCTCTATATGGCTTGAAACAAGCCTTTCGAGCCTGGTTTGAACGTATTATTGCGTTTTTTAAGCATAATGGATTTCATTGTAGCATGGTTAGGTCTTCTATGTTCACCTATCGCAACGGAATGACATTCTTATTATTGTACGTTGATGACATAATCTTACAGAGGGCTCTTTATCATCTTATCTCTTAGCTTAGCTAAGAATTTTCAATGATCTTGGTAACCGTCATTACTTTCTTGGTATAGAAGTCCTAAAAACCTCAAATGAGTTATTTCTAAGTCAATCCAAATACATCAAAGATCTTTTATGACGAGCAAATATGATTGATTGCAAGTCGGTTTCTACATTGTTGTCTCCCAATGTTCACCCGACACTACAAGAAATCTGGCATTAGATGGCGAAATTATATGTGACGCTTCGAAAGTTGTCACCCTTTTTAGTTTACATGAGGGATTTTGTTGAATTGTCACATATTTGTTCAAGGGAAATTTTGGTTCCCAGTTTCTCACATAAACATTTCATAGTCGTCACATAGCAGAAAAAATGACACCTAAATGAAATACGAATTGCGAGAAAAAAAAAATTTTCGTCACATTTCATCCAAAGCCCAATAAAAGAGTGAGGAAATAAAAACAAAGAGTGAGCAAATAAAAATTACAGAAAACTTCCTTATCCCACAAACTTAATCCACAGTTCCTCTCTTAACGATCCTTCCCAATCTTCTCTTCTAAATCATCGCGGCACTTCGAGGAGGTTATCCTCCCCCTGCAACCCCGCTGCCTTCCTCCCCTCCCGCCTTCTCATTCCTCCTTGCAGCCCGCCATCACCTCCCATTCCCCCTTCTTCCTCCTCCTTCTTCATCCTCCTTCCTTCTTTTCTTCTTCTTCGGGTCGGATTGGCTACAAATTTGGGCTTTGCACTCACATTTGAGCTTCGATTCAGGCTTTCTTCAACCCCATCGTACGAATTTTTCATGTAATTTCAATTCTCTTTTGATTGATCAGAAAGTTCACATTTTTATCAATTTTGAGATGTGGGTATTGAAATTTGTGGTGATTTCTTTGTTGGGTTTCTTTCTATTCTTGTCAGGGTAAGAAAAGGTGCAAACTTTATTACGTGTTGTAGTAGAGATTAACAAAGTTCAGGTCACATTAGATACATTCTAGAGAAATGGCTGAATAAAAGCTGCAAATTTGTGGTGATTTCTTTGTTGGGTTTCTTTCTATTCTTGTCAGGGTAAGAAAAGGTGCAAACTTTATTACGTGATGTAGCAGAGGCTTGGTTCGTTTGGGTTTGTTTGTAGACTCAAAAGGAAGATGGGTTTCGAGAATAAAAGCAGAGGAATGGGTAAATGGGTCGATTCACATTCACATGTTTTTCGTGTTTTCTCAAAAAAACCATTTGTTGCATTCTGAAACACCGGTTTGAGCTCTTTTGACAGCTTGGATTTTGTTAATGGAGTCTTGTTTCTTCAATTTTAACTTGGGAATTTGGTAGAAAATCAGGGTTTGTTTAGTTCAAGTGTTAAAAGAACATCTCCAATGGATTCCTAAAATAACTTTGGATTCCCTAAAATAGCTCAAAAGTTATATTAGGGGTTTCATGCGAGAAAATGCATGCTCCAATGATCCCCTAAACGATATCCTATTTTAACTTCACATTCAACTTCTTCCTAAATTTTGGGGCAATCAACCATCCCCTAAATTTTAAAATATCATTAAAATATTCCAAGTTTTTAATTTTCAAATTAAAAACAAAAAAATCAAAAATAAATAAATATGGGTATGAAAAAGTGGAAGATATATTTAAATAATGATGAAAAAAATTAAAATAGGGGATTAAAATAGGAACCCCTAAATTTAGCTTTTGGTTAAAATGGGGGATGGTTTATCCACATTTTAACTTTTACCGTTGGAGATGCTCTTAAATAGTAATGAAGTAAAATGTGTTTTTTTTCCCATTTTTTGCTCCATTTAAGTGTGTGTTTTTTAGTTTCTTCCCAACTTCAACTTCAGCCCCATAACAATTTATGTCACTGAATTTGAGAACTAGAAGGAGAATTAAAAATATGAACCGAACAGATATCAACTGGTCATGGGGAGCAGACGTTTTTCTCCACAAATTTTGAGTTCTTTCCCTCTGTTGATTAAGTAAGCTGACAGGGTAGTGTTATTGTTGAGTCCTTTTCCTTTCAAGCTGTGTCGGTCCTTGGAAAACAGGGGAATCGTCAATCGGGTTAACCGAGAGTGACATTTCTATGAAAATAAAAAGAAGTTCGTGAGCATCTTCCTAATCCTACCAAACTGAACAGACCGTCCACTTGATTTAAACAAGAACTAAGCATGTAAAAGAACTATCAGTCAATGTTACACAAACAGACATAAACCTGCTACATAAACTTGTTAATCCTGCACGCTCAACGCTCAAGTTACATAAAAGAGCTATTAGTCAATGTTACATAAACAATAACCAGACATAAAAGAGATAAACAATGTTACATACACAAACAGACATAAACTTGTTAATAAACCTGTTATGTAAATAGACAATGTTACATAAACCTGTTAGTCAATGTTACATAAACCTGTTACATAAATAGACATAAACTTGTTACATAAAAGAGCTATTAGTCAATGTTACATAAACCCATTAATTATGCATGCTCAAGTTATCCAAATCAAAAAAATTATATCAGATCCATCCAAATTAAACAATAACTATTCACCGAAAGTGCCTCACAAGCTCAATATAGCTAAAGAAATATCAAGTTGTTGTTACTCAATAAGACTTTTTAATCCTCTTGTTGTCTTGTCTGCCAAAGTGTTGTATTGAATGCATGTTTTTTTGACAACTACAATGCAAGGTCATATATACCAACAGTGTTTCCTCCCGCCACGATCCAAACAGTTCTAATGGTAGTGGTGTACATCCAAATGATCCTTATTTTGATGAGCTTGATGACCATGATGGTGATGAAGAATGATTCAAGGAGGTCGTGGATATGAATAGATGTTGATGAGTTAAGGAGCTTGGTGTTACTAGAGTCGACTCGGTTATTTTTGGAATTCAACATGGTGTAACTTGATATCATTATTAAACTTTGGTATATATATATATATATATTGTATTCGGTCACGTGACTTCGCATATGCAATGAAAGAATGCGATATTTTTTTATGAATGAAAATTCTACTATTTTAATTTTAGAGTAGTGTATTCAAGAAGAAAATGGGACTGATACAGTGTCTCAAGTATGTTCTTTTTCTATTCTATTGCAAAGAAAAATGTCTTCAAGAAGAAAATGGGACTGAGTATCTTCCTTTGCTATTATGATCGTTTGATATAGTGTCTCGAGAAGAAAAATGGGAATGAATATCTTCCTTTGCTATTCTGTTGCATTTATGTTGCTTATTACTTATAGTGTCTCAAGTATCTGGATATAGGTAACCTCCAACTGTAACACTATTTGTCAATAAAGAGACAACAAAGAAAACAGACTCATTAATATGCTATTTCAGGAATACTGCCTATAATGCGTCAAACAACAGAAGAATCTCCAAAAGTACTGTTAAATTCTTTAATAGTTTACATTCTATTTCTATTATTAGTGAAATAACATTTGTACTTTCTAATGTCGAATGCAGGCTTTTAGGCAACTACAATGCAAGTTCGTACCAACAACGGTTTCTCCCGCCACGATCTAAACAGTTTTAATGGTAGTAGTGTGCATCCAAATAGTCCTTATTTTGACGAGCTTGGTGACCATGATGTTGATGATGAATGATTCAAGGAGGTTGTGGGTATAAATTAATGTTGATGAATTAAGGAGCTTAGTTTTACTATAGTAGACTATGTTTTTGTTTGGACATCAACATGATGTCACTTGATATCATTATTAGACTTTTGTAAACATTTTTTAGGATGACATATGTACTGTATTTGGTTATGTGACTTCGCATATTCAATGAAAGAATGCAATATTTTGTGATGAATGGAAATCCTACTAGTTTAATTTTAGATTGTGCATTACACAAAAATTTAGGTGGTCCAATTTAAGAATACGCTAGTAGACGACTACAATAAATGGTCGAAGAATGAATATTTTTAATATATGAACCGTGACAACCTGTTCCTCACAAATAAATTACATAAATGAGGAAAGCTTCCTCACAAAAAGTTCACAAATAGATATCTTTAAGGGTGGTCATTTGCATATTGCCCCCTCTTATTAATGGTTTTTTCAGGTTTACCCCCACAATGAACCATTTTGTATTTCCCCCCCAAGACTAGCAGTCAACGTGCCTTGACCATCTGTTTTCAAAGCAGATTACTAAAATACCCCTAAGAAATCAAAGACTGAGATTGAATCTTTCGTATATCGAAAAGGTTCAACTGAAATTGTAATCGTATCTCGAGGAAAATCCAACAGTTGATTTTAAAAATTTTGCATCTTAAATAACTCATCTCAAGGAAAATATAACAGTCCAAATTTAATCGTACACACATCTCTAGGTAAATCTAATGGTCTAAATTTAATTATGTGCTCATCTCGAGGTAAATTTAATGATCCAACACACATCTCGAGGAACTCTGGTGATTAAAATTAATTCATGCACGCATCTCGAGAAAATTAGGGGTGATCTTGTATTAGCTATTTATTATAGGGGCATATTGCAAATTACCCAAAAAAACTTCCAAATCTTTTTCTTCCTTTGTTTCACAGCCCCGCCATCATCAACATAGTAGGAAGAAGATAATGAGGAAAGATGATAGGAGGAAGGAGGAAGAGGGGTTGTGAAACAGAGGAAGAATGAGGAGGGAGGAAGGAGGAAGAAGAGGGAGGATGAAATGGGAGGTGGTGGCGAGGCTGCGAGATAGAGGAGGAAGAAGGGGATGAAGAGGAGGGAGGAGGAGGAATGAGGAAGGGGAGGGAGAATGAAGGGGGGGAGGTGGAGGAGGGAGGAGGTGGTAATGGGGCTGCGAAACAAATGAGGAAGAAGTGGAAGAGGAGGGAGGAGTTGAAGTTTCTTTTTTGGGTAATTTGCAGTATGCCCCTATAAAAAATAGCTAATACAAGGTCACCCCAAATTTCCTCGAGATGTGTGCACGAATAAATTTGAACCGTTATAATTTCCTCAAGGCGTGTGCTAGATATTTGGATTTACCTTGAGATGCGCACACAATTATATTTGGACTATTAGATTTACCTAGAGATACGTGTATAATTAAATTTAGATTGTTAGATTTCCTCGAGATGAGTTGTTTAAGATGTAATTTTTTAAAATCAACTGTTGGATTTTCCTCGAGATACGATTACGATTTTGGTTGAGCCTTAGGATTTTTCTCGAGATGAAATGTTCGAGATACCGAAATATTCAATCTCAGTCTTTGATTTCTCAGGGGTATTTTGGTAATATGCTTTGAAAATAGATGGTCAAGGCACGTTGACTGCTAGTCTTTGGAGGGAAATGCAATACGATTTATTATGGGGCATAAACTTGAAAAAGCCATTAATAATAGGGGGCATTATGCAAATGACCCTATTTTTAATGTATGAAATCACTATCGTGACAAACTGTTCCTCACATATGAATCACATAAGTAAGAAACGATTCATTACAAAAAGTCACTATATGCGACTCCTGCCTTTCGTCACACGTACAACTGTATAGTGACAAAATATTCGTCACCCATGTTGTAATTGTATACCTTTGGGCTACGTTTATGTGAGGAACCACTCGCCACGTAAGCTGACTTTCTGTGACGAGTAAGGAATTCATTACATAATACTTTCCTTTACGCGCCTTATGTGAGGAACGTTGTGATGACTGAAATTCCTCACCATTGATGAAACGTGCCGAATTTATATGGTTCAATGAGGAACAACGTTCTTCACTAAAGCACAATTTTCTTGTATTGTGATAAGCTGAAGGAAATACATTTCTTGAATACAATTTGTCAATTTATGCATTCTCCAACTAACTTGAATTATGAATTTGTGAAGCATATCGTAAGGGATCTCAAAGGTACAACCACACATGGACTTTCACTTATTTCATGGCCCTTCATTTCTTCCATGTCTCACAACCTATCCAGATGTAGTCTCTTGGAATACAAAGAAACAACCAACAGTCTCCAAGTTAATTGGTGAGGTTGAATATCATGCTCTTGTTGCCACTGCTAATGAATTAGCATGGTTGTGTTTCATACTTCGTGATATTGGGGTTTTTCTTCCTTTCGCACCTCTTTTATATTGCAACAAACAAAGTGTCGTACATATGTCACGCAAACCGATGCGTCATGCTGGCTCTAAACACATAGACTTGGATTATTACTTTGTTAGAGAGAGTTACACACGACAATCTTTATGTACAGTTTATCCCAAACACGTTTCAATTGGCCAATATTCTTACAAAAAGCATTCCTTGACCCATTTTGGGTAGCTGTTTCAATGTGTTTTGCAATGAGTGAACAGGTTGTTCCTATAAATATGGTTAACAATGAGGGAATTTTCTTAAAAGTCACCCAAGTAAGTTTTGAACATGAACCTTTTCAATACTATGGACAATGAAGTGATGAAAAAGTTGATTCATGTTTTTCTAGAGTTCCATGCTTTAATGCATGTGATATCAGTAATTACAAGAGGGCTAACAAGGAAAGGCATATCATAATTATTAATGGAAAAAGGGAGCATTCACCTCTATCTAAAAAACTACCTCTCTAAATCCAAAATTCATCCTAGATATGAACTGAGGGATCCATCCCTAATTTCCATTGAAGGAACTTGAAACGTCAATCTTTAGCTTTCAAAGTTTCTTCCCAACTATAGAAGCGATTAGTCTTGGTAATAGCTTGAAAAGGAGTATTCTTAAGAAAATCGTAGAATTAAGGAATAAACGAAACAGAGCAATACTCGAAATAAATGAATAATAATCGAAATAACTATGATAAAAACTAATTAAAAATCACTAAGAAATCAATCATTTTTCCAATCATCAACTGAATAATAATGAGCAACCGTTGCTTTATTTATAATAATTCTAACATTTTTGGTAAGCTAATTGGCCTAATCCTAATTGGCTAATATGCCTTAACTACTATTGGGCTCTTACTAAACATGCCTAATTATTCCTAATATTAATATTGCTAAACTAACTCGTAATGTTACTTACAAATACTCCTTGAGTTGAAAAAGCACGTGTTTGAGCTTGAAGTCGAAGAAGTCAAACAAGCACAGATGAACGAACACAAGGCGAAGTGCACGAGAAGAAATCGACCTCAAACTTTGCCTTTGTAATTGCTCTTGTCACAAACAAGTAAATCAAAATTAGCACCAAATAAAGTCCAAGAAGAGTCCCCATCTCAAAGGATAGCCTTTGCAAAATTTCAATGTATGTGTGTGGAAATTTCTGGATTGAGCTTCAAAAGTCCCAAATTGTATCCTAAAATTTGTCCCGCGGTGGTATGTGTGCTTATGGTGGTGGTAAAGAACCTAATTATAAAAATTACTAGAACCAATAGCTCGTGGTTTTACAAGTTCATCCATTCTGCTTCAAATAGTGGTAGGCCTGGTTGAAAAGTAAGCAATGATATTGATGTTTGGTGGTACTAATGGGTTGTTGGGGTATAAATAACTCAACTCAAAATGTTCTTGTTTTTCACGATGAAGTTGATCAGCTCCATATGATCGGTGACAAACAAAGCGATAAGCAATGTCATTGTGTGTGTGAGGAGCAGGTTGATGGATCATTGTTGTTGCGGATTGAGGAGGCCACTTCACGGTGGATCACGACCGAATTGAGGTACTGACTATTTCTTTACAAACTTTCCTTCTAGGTCTTCAATTTCTCTTCTTTGTTTTGGTTGAGTGGGGTGAGGGATCCGTGGGGTTGGAGGAGTGGGATGTAAGTGGGTGGCGATGGCGAGGTGGGGCGATTGGGAGTGCTAGACGATGGGGTGGCAGAGAAAGGGGCGAGTTGGATGACAGAGATTTGGGAGGGTTGATCGTCTTGTTTGATCGAAGGGAAGGTGGTGCATGCTGGTGGTGGTGATGGAGGGGATGGCTGGGGCAAGGGAGGGTGTTGCGAGTTGGGAACAAATGCCAGAAGGGGCGCTGAGGACAATGAAGGAGGAAACTGGTCGACTGAAGATAAGGGGAAGTGACTTGATTGACTAGTGGTTGTCGATCGAGTGGCGCTAGATCGATTGGTGGTTGTCGATTCACTGGAGGTTGATCAATTGGTGGTTGTCGAGCGATTGGTGAGTAGTGCCATCATTGGGGAAAGTGATCGCAACGATCGAGGGAAGCAATGACTTACCTATCCATGCAACGTTGTCGACAGTGCTTGGCAGGGTCCCTGCAGTACCGGAAGAGAAGGTGATGCTGCTTAGGGACTGAAGATCACTCCTTGTGGGTGTCCATTGCCATCTTTATTGCCTGACAAAAGTTCCTTGATCCTCTTTTCCAGCCTCTTCATCGTTATCTCTATTGTTTTCTCTAACACTTCACCTGATTTCTCAGTTTTCGTCTTGATTATGTGGTATTTTTCTACTGATCAGCAGAGCCTCTTTTGTTCTATTTCTGCGTCCAATATATTTTTTGAATTCTTCCATCTTTCCATGGCTTCAACTATCTTGATTTTTTTATTCCTGTATCATCTTCTAAGCTTTTCTTTGGAGTCATACAAAAGGAGCGTTTCAGCTATGATACCAATTAATAAAACTAAGGAATAAACTGAAATAAACGAAACAATAAATTGGAATAAAACGAAGCAAATCATGAAATAAATGAACAAGAGTCAAAATAGCTATGATAAAAGCTAGTCGAAAATAACTAAGAAATCAGTTACTTTTCAATCATCAACTGAATAACAATGAACAATCATTGCCTTATTTATAATACTTCTAATTTATTTGGCAAGCTAATTGATGTAACCCTAATTGGCTAATAATATCTAATTACTATTTTGGGATTTTACTAATAGGCTCAATTATTCCTAATATTAATATTGATAATACTGCTTATTTCATAAAACCAAGGAGCAATTGTCATGTCCTTCCTTTTATATAATACTGTTTGTATATATACTAGTGTAATACCCATGCCGTTGGGACTATCGCAGATTACATCCTACCTTAACGGCTATGTCGAATACTCACATTTCTAAAAACACTTGCATGATGAATTAATTTTGTAAAAAGTTAATACTCTTGAATAGTAAAACAATGTTAATAAAACTGATCAACGCAATCAATGTGCTAAGGAATTTAATTTCCACCAAATGCCAGTTTAACTAAAAATAAGAAGGAAAGAATTCAATATTAAGAAATATCCCATGTTTGTCCAAGTGAGTTTTGGCTGAAATTGATGCCCGGTTTAGTAAACCAGCAATTGAAGAAACATAATTTAATTAGGGCAAACAGAATGACACATTCGATTTAGAAGAATATCAAGATGAATTTTTTACAAAAATTAAAAAATATGTAAAATTTTGACAGAGTTTCCCCTTTTTCAATATTTAAACTTGAAATAAGCATTTGTACCTCACATAATTTGGCATTCACAAAAAATTGCTACCTCAACGCAATATATAATCACCGTTTTCAGTATTAAAAGAGGTTTTGTAGTAGAACATGGTTTTAAACAGTCGAAGAGACATGCACACAATATCATTATATAAAACAAAATGTCATTTTTTTTAATAAAGTAATTTATCTGAACATGTCATAAGAAATTATACTTCACATAAGTGACTATAATAACAATCAATGTCATGAACAATTAAAAAATCAAAATTTCGACAAAATTTCCTCTGTATTTTTCAATATTGAAACCTGTCTAACATGTCATAAAAATTTATAATGGCAATCAACGCCATGAACACCACATAATATCTCCACACACCAAAATTATCATTTAATTAAGGCATGCATATAATCTAAATAGATGAAACATTTATAGGAAGAACTTACTTGGGACTTCCCAATGAGAAGCTTTTAGAACTAAGTTGTTCATAATTACGGTCAGGCACAATGCAAGGTTAGCGATCCCTGAAAAGAAAAAGGAAATGTTTTTAGATTGCAGCCCAAGCTTTACAATTGAGCTATCTTTTAGGACCAACCATCAATTCAATAAGCAATCCAACCATCAATTTAAACAAAAGCGAATACTATAAAAAGGTGGAACAAAGAACCATATGTCGATAAATTTCCATCATACCTTTTTCTTATGGAATTGACAATAATCTAAAACACTCATTTCTAAAACACTCATTTTTAAAACACTCATTTCTAAAACCAAATATTAGGAAGTCATGATCAATAACAATAACATGAAATTAAAGCAAATTAAGCAAGTAGAAAATTAAGCTAGCAAGTTGCCTGCAAGCAAGTTTTGGGAACAGTAAAACTACTCTTTGAATTTTAACAGACAACCATGCTATGGTCTATGGGCCAAAATATTTGACTGTTCGAGCTCTTGCTGCATCATAATTGTCTCTCTGGAAGATTCTTTATTCACCTTGTCTTTCAACTTTTCTATATGATACGAACGTCCTCCACAACAGTTGCAAAATAGACCTACCCCTAACATTGAAAGATGAGTACTCCTATCAAGGTACAAACACACTCTGTTGTGCAAAGAGGTCAAAGTACAAAGCTTTTATTTTCTATATTTTGCGAGCATTAACAATTTTCAAATGATACTTAGAAGACTTCTAAGATAGAGTCCAGAGGGATGGGGCTCGGACATATTACTCATTCCCATAATCAATTCTTAATCTAAGTCCTGTATTCAAACTGAGTCATGAATTGATCCCCCCACCCACCATAAAAATCTGATCAGCATTCACATTTTCTATCCAACACTGAAATTAACATAAAACAATAAATAAATAAGTACATACAACACTCACCAAATTCCATAAGTAGAAATTAACTGTACTATCCCCAGATAAATAAATAAATAAATACAGAAAAATTGAAGAAAGAATTTCACCTGCATCAATAACAGAATCCCAATTGGTTTTCTCATCTTTCTCAAACTGCTTCAAATCCCAAGTTCCTCCAACCTACCCGGGGTCTCCAAATTTAGAGGGCTCCTTGGTAGCAACGTGAGCATCACAATTAGACCCAAGAGAAGCCTCCTCTTTCTCCACCTTCTTCACCTCCTCTACAGCAACAACAACTGCAACAGAACCCATACTTGCTTCTCCATTTTCAGACACTTTTCTTGACAATAAACCCAAATTTCGCTTGGAGATAAAAGGGAAATGGGGGAGCTTGAGACTGATATGGGGTTTGGAAGAGAAGGTAGTAGAAAGGGTTGGAAGATGAGATGAAGGAAGAGAAGGGGAAAAATTGAGTAAGATCACTTGTAATAGTTTTGTTGTGTATGCAATTAAGAATGCAACTCGCACAGTGTAATCTTGTGCATTCCCAGATGAGCAACATTGTTTAGTACTTGTTACGTGATTAAATACCTTAGGAAATTAACTAAACAATGCTTTGACCATATTAAAAGAACACTTAAAATTTGCACAAAAAAAAAATAATAATAAATAATATATAATCAGATGGACTTATTTTGAAATTGTAATTTTGTATTATTCCGGCTCCTATTTAATTGGATATAGTGCTTATGATGCAGAGCTAATAACAAATGTCCATCTGTTGCTCTTATGTTTCAAGTGGGGGAGAATGCTTCCTACCACAATGTAAGTATTTCAATATCCTGAACTTATCTCTTTGTACATTTCTTTTAAACTTCATTGTTCAATTTGTCTACTTCATTTTTTAAATTCTTAATTTAGTACTAGAACTGAGAAAAACCCTTGTTTCTTAAGATGGGTGGGTGCGGGGCAGAGCCAGATAAATGGGGTGTATTCAATTTGTCAGCCTTCAGAACTCATCAATAAAGACTAAACTAAGAAGGAGTTTTAAACAAAGATTCACTTACCCTTTGGTGTAAACATAGTCCCCATCAACTTGTAGCATGAAGAACACATCATTCCCATCGTGCAAAGACTACAATAACCAATCAAAACAAATCCATCAAGATTTCAATGAAACAGAACAACACTCTCCAAAATATTAATCATTCGTATATGTGGCATCATTAGTAAAATGTTGATTGTAAAATTTGACATATCACCCATATTTACTATGAGATCTCAAAACCTCAAATATATTCGTGGCACTGCAATATCAACCATTTATGATTGCGACATCTATCAGTATTATCTATGATCAAATTTTCGATCAAAACTGAAAGTTTTTAAGCACTACTTGCAATACCCAAATTACAACTTTCCTGAAATGTCAAATAACTAACAAAATCCCAAATCAAGAATCAATTCAAACACCCAAAAAGTGAAATTTCAAAGAACCAATAGAAATCCCAAAGCAAAAAGTTACCTCAAGAATCCGAATTTACAAAAGATAAAGGCAACCCCAGATCATAAATCAACCCAAGTAGCTAAAAAATTACTTTAAAATAAAAAAACTCCAACGAATCAGGAGAGCCCCAAATTTAAAAAACCAAACTTTACCTAGTAAGCAAACACTACAAAAAGTTTTCAGATTGGAGATGACATCATGAGAGCTAAATCACCAAAAACACACACAAAACTCCCCAAATGATTGGAAACACACCTTCACAGTCATCTTTCCACCTTTTTAAGCATGATCTTCATGTGGATCCAGAGCAGGAAGGAGAGAGAACTCGAACCCATCAACGTTGCTCCAATCATCCGCATGGCCATCAAGGGTGACGACCCCAGGCTTGAAATTGGCTTGAATTCGTGTATCAGAGTTGGATTCGCAGCCCCATTCCCCACTTTCTTGGTGTGAGTTGGCGAATCTGATCAAAGGGGTTGTGAGAATAGTAAAGAAGAAGAACAAAGTGCTAAGCATAGTTGATCAATAAAGGAGGGATTTTTATACAAAAGGAGGGATTTTTACACAGTGGGGAATAAGAAGAAGAGATCAAAAAAAAAAAAAAAAATCAAACTATTTTGTTTTGCTGAAAGAAGAAAAAAAAAATCTGAAACAGATCTGAAGAATAAGAAGAAGAAGAGATCTAAATAAGAAGAAGGATCTTACCTGGAAGAAGATCTGAACCGATTACCTGTTCTTCTTCAGTTCGATTCTCTCAAGATCTAAAGAAGAAGATGGAGAAGAAAAGTTTGAGAAGGAAAAATCTAAAGAAGAAGGAAATCTTACCTTCTCAAACTTTCTTCTCCTTCTTCTATCGTCCTCTCCTTCTTTCGTCATTCTTCTTCTCTGCTTCGAGAATCAGTGCTTGTGAGGAGGAGGTGGGGAGAGAGTGAGGAAAGCTTCGGGGGTAAAATCTTTTACTTAAGTTCTGCCAAAGTTATAAATCTTTTACTCCAGTTTACAACTGTTGTACAAAAGAAGGATCTTAAGAGAGAAGAGATCTGAAGAATCAAACTGTGTGTGTCTTCAGATCTGAAGAAGAAGAAGAAGATGAGATGTAAAGAAGAAGAAGGATCTTTCCTTCTCAAACTTCTTCTTCTTTCGTTCTTCTTCTTCTCTGCTTCGAGAATCGGTGGTGGGAGGGGTTTGGGTAGAGGAAGAGAGGGGAAAGGAAAGAGTGAGGAAAACATCGGGGGTGAATTGTTTAACTTAAGTTCTGCCAAAGACATAAAACTGTCACGTAGGACAAACACTTGCCACGTAGGACAAAAATCCCCCTTTGAATTGTAAGATAGATATTAGAAAGATCATGCTTAGGGAACAAGAATAATACGAATCCATAGTAAGATTAGAAACTTCCATTACATCATGTTCGCCAAAAAATAGCAAGTATCCAAATTTTTAGTTATAGTTGTACCAAACCTAAGAGTACTTGAGTTCGTTTGAAATCAGTCTCATTGTCTCTCTCTTGTTTTGATTGCTTTGGTTTGGTCGTGTTGATCATCATGGCACCAGCAACAGATTGGTTATCATTGGGCATAGATTTTTTTAGATAAGATTAGAAAGAATTTGGATTGTCATTATGACTATGCACGATTTCGTGCAGTTTACATGAGTTGGAGATCTTCTCTTCCAGACAAGCCAAGTCCATTACATCCAAAACTTCCATCTCTGATTCTGTCCCCGAAATGGGCTGCTCTTTCTTGTGTCGTTTGCAAACAACATCCCGAAACATAGTTTCATCGCTTGGATGGTAATTAGAAGAGCCATCAAGACTCAAAACAAATTTGGAGAATAGGGATTGAAGAATACATATCTATGTGTTTTTTGCTATACAGACCCAGAAGATGAGGGCCATTTATTCTTCGGATGTTACTTCTCTAGAGCCATATGGTATTGGATTTTATTGTTATTTGAAATAAACCATATGGCTCAATCTTGGGATGAATCAGTTCAAAGGTGTGCTGAGAATATCAGTACCCTGAAGTACAAGATGACAAAGCTTATCCGCAAACACAAAATATCCGCGGTTTTCTGAGTTTGTTCTATGGTAAGGTCTATGTCAAGTGCTCTTTGACAAAAAGAATGCAACAAAGATGAATCAAAAGTACAAGAATTGAAATTGCTGAATACCAATGAAAAATGATTATAATCTCTACTCCAAGGAGCTAGAACCTCTAACGTCTCTCTTATAAGATATCTCATTCTAAAAATGCACATCCCTTTTAATGAGAACCCGATCAAACTCTTACAAATATTAAATTTGTGCCAAACACGTAATGCTATCAACTACATTGCCTAATTACTGATTTCCTTTCCAAATTACTTATTTAACCCTGATTGATATGATTTCAACTATTGATTTCCCTCTTCAACTACTCTGTTTGAAACATGTAATTGTAGGCATGGCATTTGCGCCCTTTTTGAAATCATTGTCCTCAAGGATGAAATTGTGGGAAAATAGATGTAATGCATGTCTAATCTTCCCATTAGTAGATTTTTAATGCCATTAGACCATTGGATTAAAACTTGTGTGAACCAACCCTATTATGGTGAGGGATCATTCTGCGAGCTAGGATTTTGACCGATTCTGTTATAAAGTGGCCATTGCCATCAACATTGGGCAATGTGGTAGCATGGTGCTGCAATGTTCCAAGCTTCCGCTTCAACTGAGAAACATGAACAATGAGATGGATTTGAAAAGAGGATGGAAGGTACAATTTGTAAGAAACTGTGCCTATCTTATCGATAATCTGGAAGGGACCATAGTATTTGGCAGCAAGTTTTAAGTTGCATCTCAATGCCATCGAAGATTATTGATATGTTTGAAGTTTAAGATAAACCCAGTCACCAACATTAAAAACTCGACCACTATGATCTTTATCAGCATACATCTTCATTCGAGCTTGAGCTTTGACTAAGTTTTGCATGAGGAAAAGAAACATATCTTCTTGTTGCTTAAGGTAATCTTGGACTTCAGTAATAGTCAAAGAATCGACTGGAGAAAGAGAAAGCAAGGGAGCTTTGCACACATAGAAAGCAGTGAAAGGTGTGTGTTGAGGCTAGTGTGATATGAGGTGTTAACCATTGGTACCACTGAGTGGGCTTGTGATCAGTCATGCAACAGATGTAAGCTTCTACATAATAGTATGTTCGTTCAGTTTGGCCATCACTTTGTGGGTGATACGAGGTGCTTAAAGCTAAGGTGGTACCCAAGGTCTTGAGCAAGTGCTGCCAGAAAGCACTCAAAATACATCTTATCTACTATAAAAACAGGAAGACCATGTACCTTGTACAATTTAGCAAGGAAGAGTTGTGCCATATAAGCTGAAAAGGGATGAGCAAGAGCCAAAAAATGACTATATTTAGTCAAACGATCGACTACAACCATAATGATAGACTTGTGGCATGCATCACACTGGTTGATGTAGCTAAGGAAGTGCTTATTCATTCCTAGCTAATAAAAGTGTGGCTTGCAGCTGATATAGCTAGTCGGAATGCCGAAATGACCCACATTGGAAAAGAGTGTAATTCATTCGTAATTGTTGGAAATATGGCTTTTTAAATAAAAGAAAATGGGTGTTTAACTGGTTTTGAACCCTGGACCTCTCTCCTATTTTGATCTATGGATCACTTTCTAAAATTTAGTCTCATATCTATTATACAACTCTTTGTGGTAGGGTTTATAAGGAGATAGTTAGGACTTGGGCTTGGACCCCTTGGGGGTACCACTCTTTTATAAGGAGGGGAGAGATAGACTCTCACGCCCGCCACCGCCGTCCGTCCGGGGGGGTCAAGTCATTAAAAAAACAACCCATTCTTTTTGCTACAAATTTATTTACATTAAATAAATTTTGAATCTCATGAGAGGATGAATCTAGACGTCTTCCTATTGCCATGCTTTGAGAAACAAAGACTATTGCAAGCAACTCTTTTTCATAAGTCGACAAACCCATATTTTTTAGATCCAAGGCTTTACTAAAATACGCTATCAGCCGACCATTTTGCATGAGTACAACACGACACCCGTAGAGCAAGCATCGGATGGTAAACAAATTTTCAATAATATCCCATCAACCTAAGAAGTCTCAAAATTGCTTTACATTGGATGGAGTGGGCTAGGAGAATATAGCTTGAATTTTCTATGGGTTTGCTTCTACCCCATTAACAATTACAATTTGATCAAGGTATTCAAGTTTGGTCTGAGCAAAGGAACACTTGGGAGAACTTAGGAACATTGTGTAACTCGAAATACCACTCGCATTTCTAAACCCAAGACCTAGGGTGTACTCCATCAGAATGAGGAAAATCAACTTTAGATTGGCGAAGAAACATACCTTGGTAACCGAAGGGAGAGAGGGTGAGATGTCGACTGAGAATTTGCGCATTGGTCATGTAAAATTATTGCTTCGATTAGAAAATACGACACAACTTATCTGATATGAAAATTTGAAAATGTACAACAGGGCCATGAGAGAACCAATATTGCATCTAGCCTTGCCCCTTTGCCGACGATAAGTAACACCACCGACCCGAGCCTTTTGGGGGTGGGGTGGGGTGCGGTATGGCGCCATAAAAGTAGAAACCCAAACCAACCCAACCCACCATCCCATCTCTCATTTTCCCTTTCCTTCATTCCTTGTCGTCTCTGCAAAACATCACAAAAACATATACAGAAATTTTGTGTCTCTCTTTTACTTTTACGGAGAAAGCTCTTCGATGGCGAAGAAGAGGAAGTCCGATGCAACTCGTCTTGATGAGATCGATCGAACCATGTACACGTCCTTCTGCAGCGCCGCAAACTCCCTCTCTCAACTCTACACACAAGCCATGAATCAACAGAAACTCGCTTTCCAAGCTGGAGAACGCCATTCACTGGTTCGATCTATTCCCCTCCCAATATATTTCCATCTATTTGATTCATTGTTTAACGTAACTTTCTTTTCGTGTTTTCATGGGTTATTGATTGTTTTCGTTTTCGCTGCATAGATAGATGGATGTTCTAAAGTCTGTGTTATTGATGGGTTGTATCATCTTTTTGGGTGTTTTTTGTTGTTTGTTTGGAGTTGTTTTGATCAGTTGCATCTTTTGCACACTATTATGTTATTTCTTTCGTCCCCTTGATGTTATATGGTTTGATTGATTGCTTAGGTGAATATATGATCAATGTTTGAAGAAAGGCCTAAATTTATCTCCCCTAAAACTCATTTTGATAAGTTAAAATGACCCACATAAGGCGTATTTAGAGATGTACAAAACTAAAACAAGCTTTTGTTAGGACAATTAGAGGGGTGATATCAATATAATTAGATAATCAATGAGGATAGTAGGGGATTTTACTAAAATTTGCAGCGCTAAAAGTTGTGGTGTTCCTTTTGTTATAAGAGCAACCTCGTGCATCCCTGTCTCCGTATTTCGATTGAGGAACCCTACCGTAAATATAGGAAACTGAACAAAACACAAAATCCCCATTGACAAAGCTATGTCTTCAAGGAACATATATTCCTTCAGACGAATGCATTAATTCAAAGAGAATACCTCTCAAGCAATGAAGTTTTATACTTGCAAGTAAGGTTAAGAATGGTTTCATGCAAATCTTTTCCAATAACCTTGAAGCGTCCCCATTAACTCCTAGTCGTGTTGCCTAGTAAGCTTGCAAAGGGAGGCGTCCTACTAATGCAGTGCTTTCCAGGGGATAAAGTTGAATGCAGGAGCTAGTTGAAGCAAAATTTACCAAAGTTTTCATAAATTTTGAGTGCGTAGAGGTGGTGTTTCATTGACTCTATGTCTGAATGTTGCTATTGTGAGATCTAAGGGGCACTGATAACTCACTTTTTTTTTTTTTTTGTAAGAGATGCACCAAGAAAGCAACCTTCAAATGCTTGCTTTTGTCTTTGTTTTCTTTTCTCTAAATCTCCACAAACTGTTAATGGAATAAGTTCTAAGTTAGAAAGTTGAAGTAAGCCAATCGTAAAGATGCCGATATTAGGCTTTGAATGAATCCATCTCATCCATAATACTAAATTTTTATCAAGCAAAACATCTAGGAAAAAATTATAAATTTTGTTAAGGGAGCATATACATGGCAGTGAATGAGGCTCAGAGGCTCTCATTGGAGACCGCAAAACAAAGAATGCAAATCTGATAAACTGCCAAAGAATAAAAGATTCTCAATTGTACGTGAAATCATCTAGCTGGCCTCTGTATTACATGGGTGATTTCGCTTATAGGGTAGGGTATTCCCTCAATCTAATCTACCGTTTGAAGCACCCATGGCGATCCTTCCAAAATACTTAAGACGAAGAAAGAATAAGTTACAAACTATAGTAGAAGCTCATACTGGTCTCAACACATTTTGTATATTTGGTTAGATTTATTGAAAGGACTTTTCTAAGTGAAGAACAGCAATGAATTACTGCTGAATTAGTCTATTGAGCAACAAAGAAATGAATAATCAAACTCGGCCTGTAAACTGTCAAAGAATAAAAGATTCCCAATTGTACGTGAAATCATCTAGCTGGCCTCCACCCCGATATTCACAGTTTCAGACCTGTATCACATGGGTTATTTCGCTTATAGGATAGGGTATTCCCTCGATCTAATCTGCCATTTGAAGCACCCATGGCGTTCCTTCCAAAATACTTGAGACGAAGAAAGAATAAGTTACAAACTATAGTAGAAGTTCATACTGGTCTCAAAACATTTTGCATATTTGGCTAGATTTATTGAAAGGACTTTTCAAAGTGAAAAATCAGCAACGAATTACTGCTGAATTAGTCTTATTGAGCAACAAAGAAACGAATAATCAAACTCGACCTGTATAACTTCCAGAGTAATTTCATCAAAGTACGCTGTAATCATCGTAACCGTAAGGCCTTTCTAAGTATTTGAAGTATTTATTTTTTTCAAATATTCTTCCATTTCTTATATACCAAAT
This sequence comes from Berberis vulgaris, assembly GCA_963556465.1. Lineage (NCBI taxonomy): Eukaryota > Viridiplantae > Streptophyta > Magnoliopsida > Ranunculales > Berberidaceae > Berberis > Berberis vulgaris. Next base: position 71,981,519 of record OY747124.1, on the reverse strand, counting down.
AGGAAACGGGACTAATTTCCCTAGCAATTCCTGAAGATCTCCATTGTAAACATCGACATGAAAATATACAAATGTTATTCTCCATAATCCAAACATCTAGACATGTCATTCTTAAATTCATATGTTCATCAAAAGCATCAACACCTATTTCATCATTTACTTGACGGAGATTTTGATCTTCCCATTGAGAACTCCGTTACTCCAAGTTGCTATCCTTCAAAAGAACAGAAAATGGTCAACACACTAAACACAGGAAAAAAAGGATAGTTTCGTATGTTTTGATAAATATTCTTGATGTTTTCAGTTTCCCCCATGTTTGATGCATTTTTTCGCATGTTTCGCCTCAAACATGCCTTGACACGTACATTCCATACATGTTTTGAAACCTTTTTATTATAAAGTCCTAATCTTTTTCATTATTTTCTCATTAATAGATACAATTGAACCTGGTATGATTTTCACCTGTGCTTGTCATTACAAACTCCTAAGTCCTAATCCTAGGAGTCCAAGTCCAACACATTAAGCCATTATACATTTTGTAAAGTTTGTCTACAAACACTTAATAATTGTTGCTAAGTGCCTACATCCTAAAAAGTTCCCTGAATCTGTTTCTTTCGCAGCATTCATCTTCCTGTAATTTAATCTTGTTACCTCCTGTGCTAAAATGATCTTTCACTTTTATTTTTGATAAGCAAGACCAGGTATCAATTATTAATAAAGAAAATAACTCTGCAGAGTGAGAAACTCTCAGTATTGATCTTTCACATTAGAGAAGGTTCTCTATGGAAAATAACCTATTCTTATTTCTAGTCGATATTGCTTATATTTACACGTTAAGGACGAATATGATTATCTATTAATTATTATGAAATTACCTCACCATCTTCCTCTTTCTCGTGGCTTCAAGCTTGACCATAAGAGTGAATGAATGGGAGGAATCTATCTCGAAGAAACTTTGGAGTTTTAGTATACTCTATGAAGGTAAAAAGAAGAATTTCCATGTACCTGTTATAGATAGTGTGTTGACTATAATTTAATCTTTTTATGTCCTGTGCTAAAATGATCTTTAACTATTATTGTGAAGATGTTTCTAGAGAGGTCTTATCATCTTAATCTATGGCACAAGAAGGTAAATTTTTTGTTGGTTCTCCATGTTTCGGATGAGACACTCATTACGAATGAGGCATTGAGAAGGCATGTAGGAGATCCTAGGTTTGTTGCAGCTCCGTTGCAGCTGCCGGAGCATTAATTTGGGAGTTTCTCGCTTCACTTCAAGCATTTTCATCACCCATTTGGTTTTTCTGGTTTCATAGCGCCGAAGTGCCACACTTCAGTTCGATGCTTGTTTCAAGGCGAACTCCATAAAAACATGTCAAAACCTATGGATGAAACTTAAACTTAATAAAACTTGGGTTTTACCTTTTGAAACCTGTGTTTTGCGTTTTAAAGTGTGCGTGTGAAACTGTTTTTTTTTTTTTAGTCAACATATTAAAGGCCCTTAATCCAATTGTATACGAACTCTAAATCGAATGAGAGGGTGATGGCTTGAATTTCGCTTGAAAATATCAACTAAAGATGTGTAATACACAAATGGAGATAAATACCCAAGATTTTTGCTTTATGTGGGAAGAAGCATGGTTTGGTAATGGAGTTTGCTGGCCAGTCTGATGGGATAATGAATTGGGAGTTTCATCTTTGTAGAGGTGCGCTTTTATGGCTAAAACAGATGAGTTTGTTGAGTTGTATGCAGTTGTGGAAGGCGTGTCTCGTGGGGATTAGGATGAAAAATGGGTTTGCCGAGAGGATAAAGGTTAAACGATTCTCTGTGTCTTTGTTGTTTCCTTGTTTGGCTATGAAGCAGGTGCCCTATGGTGCACGTCGTAATTTTCTCTCGAAACTGTTATGTTGAAAAGAGGTTCCTTCTAGAATTATTGTTGTTGTTGTTGTTGTTATTATTTGCGTTGTTGTTTGGAGTAAGCTTCCATCCAAGGTTGAGCTAAGCTCATAGAGGAATGGATATTGATTTGAGATGTACACTTTGTGATAATTTACTTGAGAGTGGGTTAATTGGGTCTCAAGATATATTGTTAGTCTTTTTGGCGGGATCGAAGAGGCATTGTTAAGGTCGTGGAAGGCGCGAGTCATCTTATTTCAAGAGGAAAGATTTTGTGGAAGCTAATACCTTTTGTTTTGTTGTCTGTTGGGTGGTTTAGCTAGAGCGCAACTCCAATTTTTTTTGTAACAAAGCTTCTGACATCGAAGCCGAGTGTATATGGAGATTTTAATTCTAATGTGGAATTGGGTATCCCATCTTGAGTCCTTTAAGGGCGTGTTCTTGATCACTTGTTTGCCAATTGGATTATTTTGATTTTGAGACCTTAATGCTTTCAAGGTTGCCTCTCTTTGTATTTTGGTAATTAAAGTAATCAATAATATTTTACCTTTGGAAAAAAAATCAAAATCTGTAAAGGAGATGATGAAGTGGATGATGATGCTTTCGATGAAAATTAGAATTTAAGAATGAGATGTCTGAACTTTTGGATTATAGTTTTTCATTGTTTATCAGTTTATGATGTTATGGTTTTGGAATGGGAATTTCAAGTGTGTTGTTAAATTGTTAGTTGACTATTGACTAAAATTTAGTGATGGAACTTGCAAGTTTGAAGTTTGAGTATATGTCGAGGGTACTTATGAAATTAACTGAAGACTACGCTCAACGTGATATGTGCCTAATTTGCTTTGTTTTACAAAATCAACTGAAGGGTACACTTCTAAATCAAATGTGTATCCTTTGATTGCCACGAAAAACATGGTTAAATATGCAAACCCAACTCAAGTACTTACAAAATATCAGAAATAATTCGCAAAGGAAACCTCAAATTAGCTGAGAAAACAAAATTTTGGCTAATTTATACACCCTCAAAATGGTTCAGATCTTGTAAAAGCAGATTGAAATTTCGACCGAAATTAGCCACCAAACCTTACACATTTGTACATCCTCGTAACGGTAGCTAATTTGTAACCCTGATTGACAATTAGCCACCAAAGCTCTCATAAGAAATCCAACAAAACACAAAATAAAAACAAGAGCCAGGAATGTATGATGTATCCAATAGAAGATAACTGAATTACTGAAACTGAAGTATCCTTAAGAATCAATTAACCATAAATCAGATCCAATCCACTGTGTGTCCTTTGCAATCAGGAAGAAGAGTCAGTTGACCATCTTCTGATCAATTGCAAGTTTGCTAGAGAGTTATGGACTGCCTTCTGAATGAAGTTAATTTATCATCGACAGTTCAAGGATCCAAAGATCTATAGAAGACTTGCTGGTAGCATGGAAGCATATGAATATCAAAAAGGTTAATTGGATTTGAGGAGAGGCGTGCGCTTTGTCACTTGGGAGAGGATGAAAGCTCTTAACCTACAAGTGTTTTACCTCTCTCAAGGAAGACGTATTGCAATGGGATCAGCTCACAAATCCATGCAGAATGTGACCTTTGATTTATTTATGTTCAGTTGGGTCTGCTTAGCTATATTGTGAGTTTCACACTAACCTTTTTTATTCAATAAAATTGTGTACGTTCGATTAAAAAAAATCAAAAATAAATAAATCATATCAAAATGCTTAAACCCTTTAAAATAAAAAACGATTATCCATACAAAGTGATTGGAAACCAATATAACTTTGTAAAATCAAAGCATCTTGAAACCCCTAAAGCAATTGAACCCCACAAACTTAACAATATTTTCCAAATATCCCTAACCTATTGAATCCCACAAAACAAAATCCAATCAAAATCCCATGATGTAGATACAAGAAGTTGATCATTCAAATCTTAAATTTCCATTGTAGAATACAAAAGACTTAGTTCTTTTGGGTAAAATTGCAGTAGTGAAGCAAATTATTATACAACAATGTGGATGCAAGAAGTTGATAAGTGAAATCTTAAAATATCGTTGTAGAACATGAAAGGACTTAGTTATTAGAGTAAAAGGGAGATAGTGAAGGGATTGCGATGTGAACATAGTTATGAAAACGTTTATCGAATCGACGTAAGGTACGGGAAAAAAGAATTTATAGGTGTAAAACGTATATCGTATAAGACAAAATAAGCAAGGAGGTCCAAAAACACTTTCGTTTGATATATGACTTGTGTGACACATATTAGCAAGCTATTTCCCTTCATCAATCCATTCATTCACATCACATGTACATGGGCGGTAAATCCGTGTATTGTAAGATGTTACTATTGTATCGATATGGGTTAGATACGATACATAACATTTATCGCATCCAGCATATCATAAGATATTGATAACTATGGATGAGAGGACAACTATCGTCATTGTTAGAATTGAGGAGCTTCACTCTTTGGCTCTCACTGGGCTAGATTGATACAATAATGAAAAAGACATCCCTTTTTGCGATAAAGATGAGTACTTTCAGGGTGAAAATCGAAGGAAAGGAAATCGAAGGAAAGGTGTTAATGAATTCATATTTTGGGAAGGAGTAAATTTCAATTAAAAATGATAATAAGATGAGTTTGAGGAAATTTTAATTAAAGAAAGTGTCTAGCATGAGACGAGGAGGCATAATCAATTTTAATTATATTTTCATACATGGAGATAAAGGGGTTTATTTATGTGTTAAATATTTTTCGTTCTTTTCTCCTTAAATATCATAATAAATTTCATTTAAATTAAATGCTTCTTATTTATTCATTCTCTTATTTCGTTTGTCATTGTCACTTAGTATTCACAAAGTAGATGGTATCTAATGTAAAAACAATTAAGTCAAAAACTTTCCACTCTCTTGGTACAATGTTTCAGGCTCTCATGTCTTTAGGTCTACTCTTATTTAAAGAAATAGATTGGATAAAATGACCCTATCACGGATGTTTCTTAACACAGGGTCTCAATTTTTTTATTGCCAAATTAAAATCAACCCTTTCAGTTTAATTGCAGATGCTTTGAGTATGGTTTTATACCCTCTAGGATTAAATCAGTGCCTAAAATCCTTATTATCTTGGTTTGCTTGTGCTTTTAGAATGAATGCCATGAGCATGTTGTCAAATTTATGCTCAGAGAAAGCACTCGTGAAGATCCTACTTAGGCGAACCTTTTAGGAGAAACAGTCACAGACATCTATCCAGATAGTTAGAAACTATCAATTTTATTTCCATATGGTTTAGTAGTCTAAGCCATCTAGAATTGTCTTTACAGTAAGTTGAACACAAATGCTCTCTCTTATATCCTCTTCCAAAGCTCAAGTTTTCACTCGGTGTTCCTTTGCTTATGGCTTTGTGAATCTTATAAAAGTCTGTTGAGCCTCTTCCATTGAGCCTCTTCACTTTTAGGTCGTCTTTGGTTCAAGGGAAAATACAAATCCCATAGAAAAATGTAGAAATCAAAATAATAATAATAAAATTAAAGCGAGAGGAGAGTAAGAGGAGCGGAAGGGAGAATTTGAGGTTGAAAAATGATCTTTTAGATTTTTTTTCTCTCTCAAAATTTTGGAAATGATATTCTTAGGTTAAGTAATATTCCACGGAGAACGAAAAAGACGAGATTAGGGTTGGTAACAGGGCAGGGCGGAGAGGATTTTGCCACTCTCCTCCCCCCCCCCCCCAATATCTGCCTCGATTCCCAAAACTTTTAATAAGGGAACCTGACCCCGCCCCATTTAAAACGGTTGTTGAATTAGGTAGGGTTTTTACTTCGTCTTTATATGAATTGAGCAAAAAAGTGGTAGTATTTTTATTTTCGTTTTTATATAGATTAGTGCCGCAAACACCCCGTGGTTGAGGTTACCCCCGGCGGGGGGTAACAATCCTCCATATCCACCCCATTAGGGCCAGGGGCAGCCCGAGTCCTCTATAGAATGGGGATATTTTCCATCCCTACAAAAGATTATGGTGATCATCAATCTCAAGAGCCCATCTTCCTATCCCATCCCTCGTTATTTTGGATGGTGTTTTTTGGAACTCTTCTCTTAAAGCAAACCTCATTTGCCCCCAACTCACGAAAATTATATATCCACTATGAAAGCATGAAAGCTGACATAATAATGACTTATGTGCAGGTCAATCTCTAAGCAAAGAAATTTATATTGACGAGTCCTTTTTTGGTACCATGAAAGTACCATGCTATTAGTTTGGTCGAGTTTGTGAATGTTTGTAACATACACTTGGTCTCAAAACCTGCCTTCGACAAACTGGTTTGATCTTTGATTATTGGTGGGCTCATGTACAAAATGATACAAGAAATCTTTAAAAAAAATGCAGCAAAGGTGGTCCTTTTTTTTTTTTTCACAGATTTTTTTTTTGGTCTCTCATTCTTACAAGTTGCATGCCTCATTTTCTGGTTTAGCCTTTTGTGTCAATTATTATGTTCATGCAAGAATAATTTTTATTTGTTTCGGTTACATATTCATCTGTTCTATCCTGTTCCTGTGAATGTTTTCAGGAGAAACTTTATCAATGGATCTTGCGACAGCAGGAAGAAGGATCAAGAGTGCCAGCAGCTGACATAATAGCTTATCTGCAGGTACTCATTTTTCCATTTCTTTCATCGTGATCGTTTGGTCTATGGCTTCTTCAAATGTCTAGATTTGGTGTCAAACGATATCCTTAATCAATTTGATGCTGATAATCTAATCATTCATGGTTACACCCTCTTTTCTCATCATTTGTTCATGTTGATTTATTTGTTTATTTTCAGTTATAAACTCGACTAAGCATTAAAGGACTAAAAGAAAACAATTAAGATGGACCTAGACAATGAACAAGGGTTATAACATGATGTCATCCTATATAAACATAAAACAGATATCATAGATCCTTGAGCCTTTCACAGTTGCTGGACACATTTCATATTTATGAAGACAGCATATGGTTCTACCAACTAATGATCAAAGAATCTTCTTTTCTTTTCATGTGAAAGCGCCAAAGTATAACAAAACAATACAACTGAACTTGGAAGGAACAATAGTCCAAAAAGTGTAAGAAATTCTGATACGGATTAGATTCAGAGGATCTGAATGAAACTTCTGTTCTAGGTTCTGCTGACAATTATGATTTGAGGAAACTTGTTCTCAGTATGTGTGCAAGTTTATTTTAAGTACAACAACTTTTGTATCAGTCATATCTTCATCAAGAGAACAAGTACTTGACAAAATGGCAGCTATGTTATGTACCAATGAACTTTTGATGTTGTGGGTCTTAGGGACAGCTATTTCGATTTTGGAGATCAAAAGATATTGCAATGAATAAGTTTTAATTTGGCTATCATGTGAGAGCTGCTAGTAGAGCAATGCTAGAGCCGTGCCTGATTAGTGCCTTAGGCTTGATGACCCCCATAGGAATCCAGCTTCATGTAGGTTCCAGGCGGGTTTATTTGGTTCAAAGAGGCAAAGCCTCTTGAAGTTTGTATTGGTGTCACATCATTAACACTGAATTTGGAAAGGAACTGAAGGATGTTGAAGTACTGCTTAAAGTTTAGAATAGGGAATCTTTTGGTAGGGTCGGAAAGATGGTATAAGAATAGATTGATGGAATACCAAAACTTAGCATTGCACCTTTTTTTTATGAATTTTGAAAGGAACTAGGAGACCTTGAAGTTTTTCTTAAAACTTGTAATGAAGAATCTGTTGGTAGAATTGGACAAGAATGGATGGATGGAATCCCAAAGCTAATTGATTCAAATGTTGAGGGTTTTAATTACTGAAAAGTCTAACGACAAATGGTGATGACCAGTGTTCTAAAAATCGCTAGGCGCTGGGCGGGCGGCGAGCAGGTGCCTAGCGCCCAGGGGCCTAGGCGCCGCCTAGGCGGTCTTAGGTTTTGTATTATAACTTTAATAATTTACAAAAGTTAAACATAATACCTTATCAATTACATTCAATTTAATGCCAATATACATATGCAAAATTTAAAAACATGAAAAATTAACAATCGTGAACAAAATTTATTAAAACTCAAATGACTGAAGTTGGTCATGATGGGTACTTTATATAAATTTGAATTTGTGTACTCTTTTATTTTTCTTCAATTGCATGAATAACCTCAGTTATGTTTGATAAAATCTACATTAGTAAAATTGGTACCGACAGATCATTTGAGAATTCCATTAAGTAATCATCATTTGCTACATTTAGACATATACTGAATAAAAAACAATTAAATAATTTATTTCTAAAAAATAGGAAAGAAAAATAAAATAAGAACACAATCAGCTTTATTAAAAAAAAAAAAAAAAAATCGCCCAGACCGCCTAGAGTTCGCCTAGACCCCGCCTAGGCCGCCTAGATCCCGCCCAGACCCGCCTAGACCCGCCCAGACTGCCCAAAACCGCCCAGACTGCCCAGAACCGCCCAGACTGCCCGCCCAGCCATTAATCTGGGCGGTTTTCCACCTTCTAGCGCCGCCTAGGCCGATTTTTAGAACACTGGTGATGACCAAGATCAAATAGCTGAAGGGAAGTCAAAGTACAAGAAATGAGCTTGGTTAGTTCTTGGGATAACACTATTACAATTTTGACCCACCCTGCTTGGATTAAGACTGTGACGTAAGAACTTAACATTGATGCAAAAGTGACACTCATCTTTTATAAAATTTCATTTTGGTTATACAAATTTTTTATTTTGATTATATTTAAGAAAAGAAAACAAACAGACAAACATTGACCGAAGTATATAGAAAGGTGGGTAGAAGAGACCTAAATTATTAATGCGGCGAAAAGTTGTCAATTAATTGACAATTAATCGCAATTCAAGGTTTGACTGAACTGAACTTGGTGAAATCGGTTGGGGTTTAGCGGTCACCGAAAAATCGGCGAGTCATCAATTGATCAGCCCAGCCGACTCGCCGATTTATCGCTATGTTGGAAAGTTAGGTTGTTTATAGTGATATAAGTATTGCAACTTGCAAAATTAAATTCATTTGATTAATTAGTAAAGTAATATATGACTATGATTAATTAGTAAAGTTATATAATTACAAATTTACACTATTTGATTAATTATTTATTTTTGTAATCTATGACTATGATTAAATTTTAAAAATATATGCTTCGAAAAAATTGACCGATTGAATCCTATTAATCCCGCTTAATCATAATTCGGTCCTGGACCGCGCTGCGACCACTTTCCGATTTAACTACATAGGAAGAGACCACCTGAAACATAGAGTGACACAGTTGCAAGAAACAAGACCCACCTCCAATCCGTCCAGCCCATCCACCCACCAACTCACAATCCAACAAATCTAAGGTCCTGCTTCTGGGTTTATGCAATCTGGAGTCTAATGACCATTTGTTCAAGGGGCCTGTAAGATGGGACTAAAGTCCTCGAGCATATGTAGCTTTGGAGATCTATATTAAATCATGCAGCAACAATTCAGATAATGTGCGTCGTTGTTCGACATGGATAGTGTAGAAGTTTAAAAAAACTTACCAAAGACAGACACTAATGCTAACTTTGATACTAGTGCAATTTTTAAGAAAGAGATGAAACTTAGAAGGTGTTTTTTTCCCTCTTAATCAGGTTATAGGTCTGAGTTTCTTGAATAGCATATTATATTGTGCCAGATTCAGAGCTCTAATGACCATTTGTTCAAGGGGCCTGTAAGATGGGACTAAAGTCCTCGAGCATATGTAGCTTTGGAGATCTATATTAAATCATGCAACAACAATTCAGATAATGTGCGTCGTTGTTCGACATGGATAGTGTAGAAGTTTAAAAAAACTTACCAAAGACAGACACAAATGCTAACTTTGATACTGGTGCAATTTTTAAGAAAGAGATGAAACTTAGAAGGTGTTTTTTTCCCTCTTAATCAGGTTATAGGTCTGAGTTTCTTGAATAGCATATTATATTGTGCCAGATTCAGAGCTCTAATTAGTCAAGTAGCAAAAACACCACACCCTTAATCAGGATTCTTCATGTTTCAAAGGAGTTATCAATCAATCAATCGCTTACCTTGCTTTTATCTGTCATGAGGGGTATTGTCTTTATGGTTCTGCGTTTTAATTGGAGGGCTTGTCCTGTTGTAGCTCACTAGGTCTGGAATCTCATTATTTTTGCTTGCTTTATTTTGTTTTCTTCTCCTTTTATGCCGTATTCTATATATTTTTGTGGATTCTAAAGCCATATCCTCACCCTCTTTGTATTATTTTTGTAAAAAAATTCCCTTTGCTTTATTTGATAAAATCAGCTCATAACTAACCTTTTTGCAGCATGAGCTTGATTATGGTGGAGAAGAGCCGCCGATGTCTCCAAGGCTTCATTTCCAACAGCACCCGCAACCCACAATGCACAACACTATGATCCCAGGCAACCAAGTCTCTGCCTCATTTGGGCCAGCTACAGTTGGCCAGGGTCCTAGGTCTGGGTACTCGGAAAATCAAGCTAAGAACTCAGTCTTCTCAAATGCTCTATCTAGTCCGATACGGCGCAGCCTTCAGCATTATCACATAGCCCAGGGAGGTTACTATCCTAACAATGTCGTGTCCACTGGTAATGGAGCTAGGAATGAAACCAACATGTCCCATCATCAAAGCAGGGATTCCAATTCCTTGAATTCCAACGATTCAATGGATATGCATGCAGATAGTCCTGGTGATGGATCCTCCTACTGATTCAACATGGATGGCTGCCATCAGTTCGGCAAGAATTCTTAAAAACGCCGTATCAGTTAGTGTGGTGCAACTTTCATGTGGACATAGAAGTATGAAATAGGAAAGTTGCCATAGGATGCCTTTACATGGTGCCTATCATCAACGAAAAGGTAGATGACAAAGATAGTGATGTGTTCTCATGAAGAATAGGATACAGTGCCGTGGAGCGTCAAGCCATCAACTGATAGTGGTTGTTTCTCATCTTTCCCTTTTGGCTCTTCTACAGGTAATTCAAAGCTTGTTTCTATTGAATGAATTGTGAAAACTTGTTGGTGGGTCTGAGTTTGAAGATTCAATGTTAGAAACCTTTGTTGTTTGAAAATGCTGTCTGGACAACTTGTAGTTAAGTGTCTGTTCCTAGTTTAAGAAAAACTCATCATACCAATCTCTATATGTTCATGTATTTGATTGTCTGAATTGCATCATATTCTTTACTGTAAGTAGTAGCTTGTGACTATGGTGGAAGTGAATATCAAGTTCTCTAAGGATTCCACACTGCAGAGACCCTGAAATTTAGTTTCATACAGACCAGGCCGCTTAAGTAGCTAAACCAAGTATGGATGCTGTGTATATAACCATGAGATTACTGACCAAGTCCCAGATTTTGACTAATCTTCCATCCCTAGGTTTATTATCATTCTGTAATTTTTATTTATGAAGTCCATAGAAGTGTGACAAATTAAAATCTCTCAGTACAAACTGCAAGTCAGCCTGAATGAGAAAAAGTCCAATAGTAACTTGGCTCCTTTGAGGAGTTTGTTCATGGGATTTGAACTCCCCACATTGATTAAAAAAAAATAAAAAATCTACAATTGGTGATAGATGCCCCCTTAATCAAATTAGCCTAAAAAATATGTGGTCTTCCATCAAATTAAATTCCATTCAAACAAACATGCCCGTAGAGGAAATCAAAATTGTAGGAATTGGCAGACCTACTAAGGGACTAGGCGGCAGCCCCCCACCCCCACTACACCCAAAAAAATGCTCTTGCTAAATAATACCATCATTTCTATTGATGGACACCACCAACCCCTTACTTTTTAAAGAACACCACCACCTTTTTGAATGACACCATCAATAAAAGGAAAAAAAACCTTAACCTCTCTTCTCCATCAAGAATCATCACCACCCCGCCACCATAGACTCACCACCACCCACCACCATCAACTGCACCACCACACCGCCGGCCTCCTAGGGATGGCAACAAGGTGGATTTGGACAAATCCATCCCCGCCCCGCTGGAGATCACGGATCTCCGAATCTGCCCCGTATATCCGTTTACACAAATTTTAAATAATCATACCCGATCCGGACGGATTGACGGACATTCGCCCCGCTCGAATATCCGTTAAAAAAAGTCTGCAAAAAAAAAATTAATAATAAAAATTCTTGCATAACAGTAGTAACCCTATTCTCAGATAATGGGAAATTTTGGAGAAAATGAGAAGCACCACCACCGCAAAATCTCCTTCTCTCCACACCAAAGCACTACCACTGCAAAATCTACAGATCTCTCCACCATAATGGACAGATTTGCACTCGTCACCCTCCTTTCGCTCCTCCTCCTTTGTCCCTTCACCACCGCAGAGATCAATAAGCTAAAGATCGCCCTGTCGCTGTACAGATCTTGCCTGTAACCTTAGTTTAAACGGCTTGAAAACCCACCAAAAATCAGTTGCCTTTGTGTGGAACCAACAGACCTTGAAGCTACCGACCAAGAGATCACCCATGCCTTGTCAGAAGCAGTGGTAATACTGAAGAGAGGAGAAGCTTTGGCCAAGATAATCGAGGAAACCGAGCAGAAAAGCTTTGGCCGAGAGAGGATAAGCCAAAGACTTCTGTTTTTTTCTTCTATTGTCTATGACTCTGTGAGAAAAACTGAAGAGAAGTGAGTGGCTGAATGAAATGTTGGTTTTTTTTTTTTTGCTTTTATAAGGTCAAGGGTACTTTTGTAATATCAATACCTAAACGGATATCCGTGGGGTAGATATGGCTAAATCCGTATCCGCCCCGAATATTCGTCAGATGTTGTTTGGATATCCGTATCCGCCCTGAAACCCGTTTAACCATATCCAAATCCGCCCCATACGGATTGGGTGGCGCGGATATCCGTGAAAATCCGCCCCATTGCCATCCCTACGACCTCCTCCTCCTCCTCCTCTCTCTATTCATCTCTTTCCTCTTATGTGTTTTTCCTTATTGTCCTTTCTTATTTTCTTCTTCTCCTTCTCTTATTTTCTTCACAACAAAATGTCATGAATTAACAAACACAAATTGGAATTTTAGAAATACAAAAAATATATTAAAATACAAAAACACAAAAACAAACATTAAACATTAATAATTGCATTAATACTTTTAAAACATTAATATTTGCATTAATACTTTTAAATATTACAAATTAAAATACAAAAAATACATTAATTGTCTTGGAGACGCTCAACAAAGTCCTTCAGGGGGTGACGGTGACGTTCGTGGCCCTCTTCGTCGGAGGAGTAGTAGTCCACTAACGAATTCCCACCATCACCATTATCATCGTCCTCATCAGAGGACGATGATGATTCACACTCCTCCTCCTTTTCTAATTGTTTTTACTCATCATCTGAAGATGATGACGAGTGGGGGTCTCATACCAGAAAGAGTCGTCTTTCTGATCACCCATTTCATCCCATTTTTCGTCTAAGTTTTCTTCTTTGAACTTTGACCTTTTTCTCTTCATCTTCTCTTCTTTATCTTGAATTGGTAATGAATACTAATAGACTACTCCTCTTTTATAATACTCAACTTAAATGACATTTGTCTTCCCAAACAATTATATTTGTCTTCCCAAGTAATTTTCTTATGATTATGCAACCATGATGGTTTTCTCATGTATGCATTAGCACTTCCTAAAAGGTTGTTTGAATCTAATAGACAAAGGAAAAAATGGAAATAATAGGAGGATAATGACCAATCTTTCATTGAGATAGCCAAACACAGCAACACATGCAAGCTCAATAATCATAATCACAGTAAATGGTTGCGAACCTTATAAGTAGGGAAAAGCGCTAATAGTCGAGCCTGACGCTTCTTCACTTTGGTATCAGACAAGCTACCCACGGCTCAATCAGGCTTCGAAGAGCCTAGCCGCTGACTTGGGATTGGGATTTCTATTCCTTTGTTTGTTCCTGTTCGCGATCTTAACAATCGCAAAATTTTTGCATTTGTTTGAAACAGAATCAGGTTTTTGCCCAAACACAGTGGAACGTGTGAAGCTAAGACACATCCTCGCAAGAGCCGATGCATTTGGGTAAAAACCAGACTATTTATTTTTTTGAGCCAAATTTTAATTTTTTGTAATTTTTATGGTTTATGTAGACTCTTAACAAATAAAATATATTGTCAAACCATATTTTGGACAAGAATATGAATGCTTGAAGACATTATCAAAATTTTGTTTTGACAACAGATTTTATTTCTTTAGAGTGTAACTAAACCATAGAATTACAAATAACTAAAATTTGGTTCAAACAAAAAAAAATTAACTGGACAGAGTCCAGGTTTTACCTAAACGCAATGGCTCCTGCGAGGATGTGTCTTAGCCTCGCACGTTCCATTGCATTTGGGTAAAAACCTGATTTTGGACAGGGTTGCATGAGCCGCCTTGATTTTGTGTATTGTATTCACATTTTAGTATGCGAATTTGAGTGTGTAGCTCACATGAAACTGTAAATGGAAGTGTTTTTATTGTGTGTTTATATACTACGCACACAAGTATTATAAGAAATGAAAATGCAATCGCAAATACTCACAAAAGTCTTTGAATCTAGTCTAAAGATAAGGCTAATTCACAAGTCTGATTAGGCATGGGCATGAACCACAAGCTAACTGCATTATATCAACATCATCCCAAAATTCATATATATACAAACTAAACATATGGGCATCTCGGATCAGACACCAACATTTACAATTGGATATCAATCAGATCAACATTTACAGTCGAAAATAGTGTTTTTTGCATTCTTTTTACAAACTGAGGCGGTAATTGTGTTATTCGTGCACCATCGACACATTTCATAAATGAGAAATCTGTTGTTGTGTCATCTGTTGTGCCAATCATTTGTTGTGTTTTGGTATATGACCATTTATTTTCTTTATCGGACAGATTTGAGTGACTTTAGAAGAGATAGGAACTTGCACTCGCCCAAATCTTTGCGGGTGTGGGTTCTCCACTCACAAGAACCTCTGCGAAGGACAATTTTTTGGCCCTTGTGGAGGTTCCGACGAGTGTGGGTTCCCCACTCGCAGGAACCGCCACGAGGGCGAATGAGGAAAAAAATAGGGTAAAAAAAATAGAAGAAAAAACAGAGAATAAGAAGAAGAAGTGAGGGGTGGGATGAGAAGTGGTGGTGGTGAAGGGGATGAGGAGGTGGCATGTTGGTGGTGATTGGAAAAGAAGAAGAAGGGTGAGGAGGATGAGTAGTGGCTGTGGCGAGGAGGTGGTGATGAAGGGGAGGAGGAGAGGTGGCGGTGGCTTGGTGGTGGTTTGATTGAAGAAGAAAAAAAAAAGCAGAAGATGGAAGATGACGAGAGGTGGCAGTGGCGAGGTGGTAGTGGTGAAGGGGATGGGGAAGAGAGTTGGCAGTGGTGGATGTGGAAAAGAAATGGAGAGAGGAGAAGAGGTTGGGTTGTGGTTTTTTTGTATATATAGTGGTGGTGTCCTTCAGTAGATCCAAAAAAAAGTTGGTGGTGGTGTCCATCGGTAAAAGTGGTGGTGTTATTTAGCAGGGCCCCAAAATACTTTCAAAACAAACACTCTTAGTATATATCTAGCCTCACAAAAATCAATTATATTTTGTAACAATATTAAAAAAAAATTTATTCTATTGTTTCTGTTGTTGTAGTGGTCGGAAGTTTATCATTTTTACTAAATGACCCAAGTTCGATCATTTATTCTTCTTGGAGTGTAAGATTTCTTTATGTCTATTGAGAATTCCTATCCTCCACCATTGTTACTTGCCCATAATATTTTTTTAATATTTTCAATGCAATTGAGTAATTGGAAACATTAAAAGAAATTGTTTAGTTTAATAAAAACTTGTTTTCGATCTTTTTGGAGCGTATAATTTTTTTTGTCTACTGACAATTACTATTTCTCTCACTATGACTCGCCTCTATTTTTTTTTTCGATGCAATTTTATATGTAATTGTAAACATTTTAAAATTTTGCTTGTTCACATCACAAGTGGTATAAAATATCCAACAAAAAATATATCTGAAATAAAAATCAAACAAAATTTTAGGTTTGTAAAAACCATTTTCTATGAAATTTTGTATTAGGATTTTATTATTTTTGCAAATTTCAAAATTTTTTGCGTCAACTTATATACTTATCTTGATTATGTTGTGATTTTAGTTATTTGTTTTTGTTATTACGCTCGTTTGTCATTGCTAAGGATATCGATGTTGTAACCGTATTTTGGCTTACAATTTGACTACACTGAATTCAATTCGATATATACAATGTGCTTTTGATAGTTGTAATTTTTTTTTAATAATGAGTAGATCGAGTAGGAAAGTGTTTTTGGCACCGCCCCCTATATTTACTATTATCAACTAATAATTATTTGTCATTTTGCCTTCCCTTGACTAAAATCACGGGTCATCAACTGACTGTGGGTGTGGGTAGTTCAAAACAAACATGTTGGTTATTTTCTATTTAGGTACCAAAGGTGCCTATACACACTGAGTACCAAAGTTTACATAATTACAAATCTGAATATCAATTCGGCTCTTGACCATCTAGTCAACGTTGTTGGTAAGAAATCTCAAAGTATAAATTGACACAACTGTCATTTGTTTAGTAAAGTTTTATCTTTGGTTATGCCATGAGATATCTCTACTATATAAATAGGCTAGGCTTAATTATCGGTGCAAGCTGTAAATGTTTTGCAAACTTTAGCCGAATCATGTAAGTTGTGACATTTAGCTAAGTCATGAAGGCTTATTTTAAAAATTACAGAAGAATATGTGAAAATAATTGTACTCTCCCGTAAGCGTGGTGTACGCATGTGTGCATTCAATGACTAGTATTTTAAAGAAAATATAAGAAAAAAATTTGTAAACATCAACTACATACTTAACAAATAGTATACCCAAATTTATGAGACGTTTGATCATGGTCAATATTGCGGAAAGGTGGTGATTTTGAAATGCCTAAACTATGCTTATTATTTATCCCAAAAGTGTGACGTGATCTATGCGCATTGTTAGCTCAGGAGTGGATTTTATTGTACTCATATAGTTAGGGGTATCCGGTGATGAATGTTTGTATGTGATGTGTTCTCACTTGGGCATGAATGACGGAGAAGTCCTCCTTTATATGAGAGAGGCATACAGGCATGTATGTTCGGCACGGAGGTGGTGCAAATGTGGTATCGTCTAAGTGATCAATCCGTTAAAAATGAATAATATGCTTAAGTCAAATAATGTACGAAGATAACTGTTTTAATTAATAAATTACATTTATATTGTTTATAACCATTTTCATGCAGGATAACAAGTTCACTAATATTTCTGTAGGTCAGACTTGTCATAGTCAACATCTACAGAGTAAGTACAAGTAAATACGTATTTACTTATTAGGATGACATGATTGCCTTGTTGAGGAACTAAATTATTTGAACTGTGATTTTCTTGCATGACACATTTGCCTCATTGAGAAACTACATGTTAGTGTGGTTGTTCATGGTTTGTGTTTAATTTTATGTTATCACTTGCTGATGTGTTGATTTTTTTGGGAGCGAAGAATTTCACACCAGCTTAATTGCTGACCCAAGTGGGCTTTGGCTTCTTGAGTACATTCCTTTGGGAATGTAGCCGACTAGCTTTTTTAAGATTTAGTAGTTTCGGGCGAGCTTAGAGAAGTTCGTTTCGTATGTGATGAGCATTGCTGGGGAGTTGCACGTTGTTCGAGAGTCTAGGTTCTTTTGTTTATTAGGTGACAATTTATTCTTTTGTAGAAGAACTTGGTGTTGCATTTTATTGGGAGAGTTATGCCTATGTTTAGTTGAATTTGTTAGAGTTGGCTCTACGAGATTTAAATGTTATGTTTCCTTCTTTTCATTTGGCTTTCTAGAACAATTGTTTTATTTCCTTCTAATTTGGCAAATTGTGCATTTGATTATTTCTCTTGGATGCCAACTGTTACTTTTAGCGAATGAAATTTATGTCCCGGATTTTGGAAAAACGGATAATCCTATGCAGATATTAGGATTTAGTTTTTCTCGAAATTCGGAGCGTGATTGATTTGACGGTCAAGAGGTGAATTAGTATTCAAAAAATGACTGGAAAGTTATGGGCAGATCTATACGAAAAAGTGAGGAGAATGTTACTAATTCTACACAAAAATTAAAAAAATTAAAAAAAAAAAAAAAAAAAAGGTAGAAGAAGAAGTGAAAATGGTATTAATAAATAATCTTCCATGATTTAAACCTTGAATCCAACCAACAAATGCAAAAGTCAATTTGTCTAACAAAAGAAAGTGCAACCCTAAAGTGGTTAGTGAGCACAGAAACAAACACACACTTGTACTTGATGCATGCGGAGAGAATTTGGTTTTGTAAAAATTGAGTGCTTCCTATGAGAAACAACTGCCATGGGAAGCACTTACACAATGACTTGTAACTTGTTCTACTTTCTCACAAATCATGAGTGGTATTAACAGTGTTTTGAAGAAAGTTTAGAAGAAGAAGAAGAAAAAAAAAACTCTATTTAAGATGAGTCAAGTTAAGCAAATAGAATAGGAAGAAGAAAAGAAGGGATATGGCAAAGTTTAGTCCCAAAAGAAGGTAGGGTCCTGAAATGAAATGTTCCCTTGTGATGCGGGGACCAAGATCATTCACCTTGTTTACTTTTAGTTGAAAGAAAAGGTAAATTATGGATGCTCATATCACCTCAACATCAAACAACTCATCACCCTTTTACACAATTTGCACTAAAAATGCCAATTCCTACCTACATTATCAATCATAATCACTACTTCCCCTGATGGCAGACACAATTGCTTTTGAAGGTTATCTTGACCCTTGGGATACTTTGGTCTAAATGCTTTTGTGCATGAGATGAAGAAAACTTTTGTGAAACTCAAATTTCATAAGTAGGGATTTGAATTGTTTATTTATTGAATTGAGATATTTAAAATACATGTAAATGAAGCTAGGCAAATTGGTTGTTATGCATGAAATGTCTTTTCTTTGATCACGAGGAAACCAAGGAGATGAGGGAGTGAGTAATCATGGCTTTTATGTAGGAACTTTGGTGAAAAATCACGTCTGAAGATCAAATAATGAACTCCTTAGCTTGTGTTATTCCAATATGGTATATCATGAACTAGTGTAATACCCGTGTCGTTGGTACTATCGCAGATTACATCCTACCTTAACGGCTATGTCGAATACTCACATTTCTAAAAATACTTGCATGATGAATTAATTTTGTAAAAAGTTAATACTCTTGAATAGTAAAACAATGTTAATAAAATTGATCAACGCAATCAATGTGCTAAGGAATTTAATCTCCAGCAAATGCCAGTTTAACTAAAAATAAGAAGGAAAGAATTCAATATTAAGAAATATCCCATGTTTGTCCAAGTGAGTTTTGGCTGAAATTGATGCCCGGTTTAGTAAAGCAGCAATTGAAGAAACATAATTTAATTAGGGCAAATGAAATGGCACATTCGATTTAGAAGAATATCAAGATGAATTTTTTACAAAAATTAAAAAATATGTAAAATTTTGACAAAGTTTCCCCTTTTTCAATATTTAAACTTGAAATAAGCATTTGTACCTCACATAATTTGGCATTCACAAAAAATTGCTACCTCAACGCAATATATAATCACCGTTTTCAGTATTAAAAGAGGTTTTGTAGTAGAACATGGTTTTAAACAGTCGAAGAGACATGCACACAATATCATTATATATAAAAAAAATTGTCATTTTTTTGAATAAAGTAATTTATCTGAACATGTCATAAGAAATTATACTTCACATAAGTGACTATAATGACAATCAATGTCATGAACAATTAAAAAATCAAAATTTCGACAGAGTTTCCTCTGTATTTTTCAATATTGAAACCTGTCATAAAAATTTATAAGGGCAATCAACGCCATGAACACCACATAATCTCTCCACACACCAAAATTATCATTTAATTAAGGCATGCATATAATCTAAATAGATGAAACATTTGTAGGAAGAACTTACTTGGGACTTCCCAATGAGAAGCTTTCAGAACTAAGTTGTCCATAATTACAGTCAGGCACAATGCAAGGTTAGCGATCCCTGAAAAGAAAAAGGAAATGTTTTTAGATTGCAACCCAAGCTTTACAATTGAGCTATCTTTTAGGACCAACCATCAATTCAATAAGCAATCCAACCATCAATTTAAACAAAAGCGAAAACTATAAAAAGGTGGAACAAAGAACCATATGTCGATAAATTTCCATCATACCTTTTTCTTCTGGAATTGACAATAATCTAAAACACTCATTTCTAAAACACTCAATTTTAAAACACTCATTTCTAAAACCAAATATTAGGAAGTCATGATCAATAACAATAACATGAAATTAAAGCAAATTAAGCAAGTAGAAAATTAAGCTAGCAAGCTGCCTGCAAGCAAGTTTTGGGAACAGTAAAACTACTCTTTGAATTGTAACAGACAACCATGCTATGGTCTACGGACCAAAATATTTGACTGTTCGAGCTCTTGCTGCATCATAATTGTCTCTCTGGAAGATTCTTTATTCACCTTCTCTTTCAACTTTTCTATATGATACAAACGTCCTCCACAACAGTTGCAAAACAGACCTACCCCTAACATTGAAAGATGAGTACTCCTATCAAGGTACAAACACACTCTGTTGTGCAAAGAGGTCAAAGTACAAAGCTTTTATTTTCTATATTTTGCGAGCATTAACAATTTTCAAATGATACTTAGAAGACTTCTAAGATAGAGTCCAGTGAGGGATGGGGCTCGGACATATTGAAAAATTGAAGAAATAATTTCACCTGCATCAATAACAGAATCCCAATTGGTTTTCTCATCTTTCTCAAACTGCTTCAAATCCCAAGTTCCTCCAACCTACCCGGGGTCTCCAAATTTAGGGGGTTCCTTGGTAGCAACGTGAGCAACACAATTAGACCCAAGAGAAGCCTCCTCTTTCTCCACCTTCTTCACCTCCTCTACAGCAACAACAGCTGCAGCAGAACCCATACTTGCTTCTCCATTTTCAGACACTTTTCTTGACAATAAACCCAAATTTCGCTTGGAGATAAAAGGGAAATGGGGGAGCTTGAGACTGATATGGGGTTTGGAAAAGAAGGTAGTAGAAAGGGTTGGAAGATGAGATGAAGGAAGAGAAGGGGAAAAATTGAGTAAGATCACTTGTAATAGTTTTGTTGTGTATGCAATTAAGAATGCAACTCGCACAGTGTAATCTTGTGCATTCCCAGATGAGCAACATTGTTTAGTACTTGTCACGCGATTAAATACCTTAGGCAATTAACTAAACAATGCTTTGACCATATTAAAAGAACACTTAAAATTTGCAAAAAAAAAAAAATTAATAATAAATAATATAAAATCAGATGGACTTATTTTGAAATTGTAATTTTGTATTATTTCGGCTCCTATTTAATTGGATATAGTGCTTATGATGCAGAGCTAATAACAAATGTCCATCTGTTGCTCTTATGTTTCAAGTGGGGGAGAATGCTTCCTACCACAATGTAAGTATTTCAATGCCCTGAACTTATCTCTTTGTACATTTCTTTTAAACTTCATTGTGCAATTTGTCTACTTCATTTTTTTAATTCTTAATTTAGTATTAGAACTGAGAAAAACCCTTGTTTCTTAAGATGGGTGGGTGCGGGGCAGAGCCAGATAAATGGGGTGTATTCAATTTGTCAGCCTTCAGAACTCATCAATAAAGACTAAACTAAGGAGTTTTAAACAAAGATTCACTTACCCTTTGGTGTAAACATAGTCCCCATCAACTTGTAGCATGAAGAACACATCATTCCCATCGTGCAAAGACTACAATAACCAATCAAAACAAATCCATCAAGATTTCGAAGAAACAGAACAACACCCTCCAAAATATTAATCATCCGTA
The DNA here is from genome assembly GCA_963556465.1 of Berberis vulgaris. Taxonomy (NCBI): domain Eukaryota; kingdom Viridiplantae; phylum Streptophyta; class Magnoliopsida; order Ranunculales; family Berberidaceae; genus Berberis; species Berberis vulgaris. Next base: position 71,959,678 of record OY747124.1, on the reverse strand, counting down.
TATGTGGCATCATTAGTAAAATGTTGATTGTAAAATTTGACATATCATCCATATTTACTATGAGATCTCAAAACCTCAAATATATTGGTGGCACTGCAATATCAACCATTTATGATTGCGACATCTATCAGTATTATCTATGATCAAATTTTCGATCGAAACTGAAAGTTTTTAAGCACTACTTGCAATACCCAAATTACAACTTTCCTGAAATGTCAAATAACTAACAAAATAACAAATCAAGAATCAATCCAAACACCCAAAAAGTGAAATTTCAAAGAACCAATAGAAATCCCAAAGCAAAAAGTTACCTCAAGAATCCGAATTTACAAAAGATAAGGGCAACCCCAAATCATAAATCAACCCAAGTAGCTAAAAAATTACTTCAAAATAAAAAACTCCAAAGAATTAGGAGAGCCCCAGATTTAAAAAACCAAACTTTACCTAGTAAGCAAACACTACAAAAAGTTTTCAGATTGGAGATGACATCATGAGAGCTAAATCACCAAAAACACACACAAAACTCCCCAAATGATTGGAAACACACCTTCACAGTCATCTTTCCACCTTTTTAAGCACGATCTTCATGTGGATCCAGAGCAGGAAAGAGAGAGAACTCGAACCCATCAATGTTGCTCCAATCATCCGCATGGCCATCAAGGGTGACGACCCCAGGCTTGAAATTGGCTTGAGTTCGTGTATCAGAGTTGGATTCGCAGCCCCATTCCCCACTTGTTTGGTGTGAGTTGGCGAATCTGATCAAAGGGGTTGTGAGAATAGTGAAGAAGAAGAACAAAGTGCTAAGCATAGTTGATCAATAAAGGAGGGATTTTTACACAGTGGGGAATAAGAAGAAGAGATCAAAAAAAATAAAAAATCAAACTGTTTTGCTTTGCTGAAAGAAGAAAAAAAATCTGAAACAGATCTGAAGAAGAAGAGATCTAAATAAGAAGAAGGATCTTTCCTGGAAGGAGATCTGAACCGATTACCTGTTCTTCTTCTGTTCGATTCTCTCAAGATCTAAAGAAGAAGATGGAGAAGAAAAGTTTGAGAAGGAAAAATCTAAAGAAGAAGGAGATCTTACCTTCTCAAACTTTCTTCTCCTTCTTCTATCGTGTTCTCCTTCTTTCGTCCTTCTTCTTCTCTGCTTCGAGAATCAGTGTTTGTGAGGAGGAGGTGGGGAGAGAGTGAGGAAAGCTTCGGGGGTAAAATCTTTTACTTAAGTTCTGCCAAAGTTATAAATATTTTACTCCAGTTTACAACTGTTGTACAAAAGAAGGATCTTAAGAGATAAGAGATCTGAAGAATCAAACTGTGTGTTCTTTAGATCTGAAGAAGAAGAAGAAGAGGAGATGTAAAGAAGAAGAAGGATCTTACCTTCTCAAACTTCTTCTTCTTTCGTTCTTCTTCTTCTCTGCTTCGAGAATCGGTGGTGGGAGGGGTTTGGGTAGAGGAAGAGAGGGGAAAGGAGAGAGTGAGGAAAGCATCGGGGGTGAATTGTTTAACGTTAGTTCTGCCAAAGACATAAAACTCCCACGTAGGACAAAAACCCTCTTTGAATTGTAATATAGATAACACATATCAATTTCAACATGATTCGACAATTGTCCTTTCACGACTATGTTTGAGTGGAATTTGGAGGAAATATGTGGAAACTACATATGGTGTATAACTTAAGAGTGCTTAAACTGTATACACCTCTATGTTTAAGCTGACACCAGTGGACTGAAAGGGGGGTTAGTGGTACATGTTCCAGCCTTTGGATCCACTTTTTTATAACCAAACTATGACTAAACAACAATCATGTGCAACACATGAGCAAATTATTTAAGCATCAAGAAGAGTGCATCAAGCAAGAACTAGCCAGCTTCAAAGACCACAACTATGTGATTTCTAAATTCCTAAAAACCAACATGATTCAAGGTCAATGCCTCAGTCTTGTCAATGCAAATTCTTATGGTAGAAGAACCCATTGTTTCACAGGATTTGCACCTGCACCTCAACTAGGTTCTACTACCATATATAGCATATAGGTTTAAAGGAATTATAATAAATAACAACATTATATTTAAATTTAAAAATGTAAAAATAGAAACTTGATAAATGATGTACCAAAGCCTTGTCTGCCATCATCATCCACATCGAGAAGGTGTTTAGAGTTTTATTCATCATTTCTTATGTCAACTAACTATAGCTCATTGATCCGACAACTCCTCTCTTCTAGTGAAAAGTTACGCTTTTGAAATCTATTGTGTATAGTCTGTTTTCACCTGTGTAAATAGCCTCTAAAGTATTTATCTACATGTTAGATCACATGCCTTCCGTTTATCTAAAACTATGTATTTTGTCCTCAAATTGCATGAAAACCACGTCCTATTGGGTTTTGAGGACCCAAGCCCATTGTCTCTCTAAGAAATTAAATATAAAAGGAATCATTGCGAATAGGAAAGTTATTAATCTTCTTTGTGTAAAAAAAAAATTTTTTTAAAAAAACACACACACACACACCTCAACCACCTTTCATTACTTTACAACAAAAATCTTTATCTTCTACGAAAATTGAGTAATCCCATTAAAAAGCGCAAAACCCCGACAATTTGGTGTTAAGGAAATCAACAATATCATGTTAATTTTTAAGTCAAATTGTGTTTGATACATTAACCCGTTAAGCTTTTGTAAGAATGAGACATTAGAAGATTTGATTCTTCTCAAATTTTATGAAGTTAACAAGGGCAAGATCTAAGCCTAAAAGGGGATTAAACATGCTAGGGGCTGAACATCAAATTGGGAGTGAATAAGGGTGTAGTTCCTAGTTTGATTCCCAAGGTGCCCATAGGGAACAAAACTTCTAGGAATAATTTAGACAAAAAAAGGGCCAATTGGTGACATCAAATCTGACCAAATTGTAGACGAGGAAAAGACAAGCGTCAAAGTTGGGATTGAAAAATATGATTTCAAAGACTTCTAAGTTGTAGCATCAAGGGTCTTATGTGTATTTGCAACTAGTTTTTTAGTCATGTTTCAACATTAGTTCGTGCTAGTTTCAAGTTGTGCGTAGTGTTGTGGTGTATGGTGTTAGTTCCTTGCAATCGCATGGCACCATGTCTGTGGGATCATATGTAATGTACAAAATGTATTGTGCAAGCAGGGTTCTTCCATGGAGTCTCCAAGTGTTTCATTATAATCATGGAAACGACTACCTCGCACCACAACTTCCTCTCTCACACCATCGAAGCAATTTTTTTAACTTTCTCACACCACCAATAAAAATAATTGATTGATTATTGTATGATGCATTGGTGCATAGACATTTATAATGGATGTAATAGATATAGAGATGCCTTTTAGCGATCTTGAAAGCCCAAAGACAAACCATTTAGAGGTAACCACCATTTTATTATTACGTAAATTAAAATTTTAATTAATATATGAAACTAATTATAAATTGAATCATTGTGCAGAAAGTTGATAATAATGTTGATGGAAGTGGTGACAATAACAATGAAGAAAGATCATTGGTACTGATAGTCGATGAAAGTCATTTATTTAGTACGGAGGGGGTATATAAGTTTTTACTTATTTTCGTTTTCATTATTTTTCATTATTATAAATATATTTTTATTAACAAGTTAAATTTGTTTTTTAGGTATTTTCATCAAGGTCTGCACTGATAGGTTGGGTTCAAAGTATCGGTAGGGATAATAACATGGTCATTACTATCACTAAATCAAAACCGACTAATCAAAAAATGAAGGGAAGGGTTCATTTTGGTTGTGAAAGGGGAGGGAAGCCTGATAAAAGGTTAAAGAATCTTATTCGATCCAGCGGTACAAAGAAGTGTGGGAGCAAATTTGAGTTGAGAGGGGTGCCATTGGAGAATAACCATAGGAGATTGCAAGTGACATGTGGAACCCACAATCATCCTCGATCAGAGTCACTTGTTGGTCATTCGTTTGCTGGAAAATTGAACGTAGATGAGATTACTTATATGAAGAATATGGCGAAGTCTGGTGTGAGCCCTCAGAACATCTTATCTCGGCTGAAAGAGAGGTCGCCGAATAATACCTCGACTTTGAAGCATATTTACAATCTAGCGTGTCGGCTAAAGGTATTGGAACAAAGAGGCATGATGGCTTTGCAACATACTCTACAGTTGTTGAGGGAGCACAAATACATAGAGTGGTATTCTGTTGATCAGGGGAATAGAGTCACCAGCATTTTTTGGGCGCATGATAAATCTATTCAATTGGCAAAGTGTTTTTCACAAGTAATGCTTATGAATTGCACGTATAAAACTAACCGTTATAGGATGCTGCTGTTTGAGATTGTTGGTGTGACGTCGACTGGGAAGACCTTAAACGTTGCATACTGTTTCATGTGTTCTGAGAAGGAAGAGTCTTATCCTTGGGCATTGGATAAGCTTGCAGGAATTTTTGAGCCAGACAACCTGCCAAGCATGTTTGTGACTGATAGAGAACTGGCTTTGATCAGGACTATTGAGCGATAATTCTCCAAGGAAAGGAGATTATTGTGCACATGACACTCAATACAAATGTCGAGAAATTTTGTAAGAGACGCCTTGAGGACAATGATTGGTGGGCCGACTTTATAGTTCATTTTCAGAATTGTATAGATCAAGTTCAGAAGATAAATGGAACAAGGCCACAATTGAGTTTGATAGAAGATGGGAAAAATACCCTCAGTGTTTGGAATATCTCAAGACAATCTGGTATCCTCATAAGGAGTATTTTGGACAACGCACAACGGGTCGAGTTGAAGGTGCACACTCGAAGTTGAAGCACTAGTCGGAAAACCCCCAATGAACATTCCTTAATGTCTGGAAAAAAAGATACATGAAATGATCGAAGTCCAACTGATTGAGATAGAGTCGTCATTCCATTATAGTCTGATGAATGTGAAGTCTAAACATAACTTCACTATATTTTCCTTACTTCATGGGTCGGTAGCGTGCAAGGCTATTGATTTGATAAATGCAGAAATTTGGAGGTGTGAAAGTGTGATGGTTGTCCCTGTAATGCATGGTTGTGTGCTTCGAACGATGCATGGATTACCTTGCGCTCATAAACTTACAGGTTATCTAACTCCTACAGGGCAAAATCCAGTACGCACCGTAGACAAGCATTGGCTGCAGCTTGGCCTAACACCTATTCGTGAATGTGACAATGTAATTATAGACCCAGTGTTCGACACCCTTATGAATAGGTTCAATGAGTCAAGCCTTGATAAGAAGTTGGTTATAAAGAGGAAGCTTATCAAGTTGACTTCTCCGGGTGACAGTGTCATGATTGAACCATTAACACTTTTGGCTGGAAAGGGGAGACCGAAAAAGAAGTTGGCTAAGCATAAGAGGTCCACTAAAATGGATCCCTCGGGTCACGAATACGCCATGACACAAGAAGAAATGAAAGGAAAGAGTAAGAAAGTGTCAATAAAATAAGAGAAGCCGATAATTCATAACAATAGATTGATGCAGCAGATTCCGTCTTGGATACGAGATTATGTTTATGACGTTGTCCACATCCCAGGTGACGGAAACTATGGCTTCCGATGCATTGCCAAATTCCTTCAGTATGATGACAAAAACGGTTGGAAACAAATGCGGAAAGAGCTACTGATGGAGCTTGAGTGTAATGCATAGTTGTGGCTTGCAATGTGGCACGAGGAAGAGGTAAAGGTTGTGAAGGATGCTTTAGTAATTCCAGAAAACCAGGTGCAGATAGATAGGGAAAGTTGGTTTATGGACCCCGACATGTTAGAGCTTGCAACGTCTCGTTACCAATGCGTATTTGTTTGTTATGGGAACCAAAACATGACTTGTTTTCCCAATGTTTACCCGACACCACATTTTGACTCAGGACGCGTATGTTTCATGGCACTCTTGGCTTAGAGCAGTCACTATATCATCCTTCATATGCAACCGAATCCACCATTGCCCTCTACACTACCAACCTGGCCGGGTCAAGTATTTCCTTCGACCCGCTTGTTGAAGAGTAGTTTCGAGGTCCAGCTCGGTATTGGTGCGCGACGATGCTGAACAAGTTTAATGGGAAGAATAAGAAGAACGCGAAGAAATTGAACGAGGTGGTGACCATAGAGTGATGCACATATTGTATTTTGCTAACCATTGTTGTTATGAAAAGTTGTAAATGACAAATGTAAATGAAAGTCAAAAGCATTATTTTGTTAGAAAAGTCACCATTTTTTTTTTGTTAACAAAAGACTTGTATGTTTCGAGAATTTGTTAATATATCATACGGAATTTAACTCATATTAGTTTGAGATTTTGTTTATGTATGATGCGAGAATGCGAGATCAGAATAAGGATTATTTTCATGCGACTATGTGAAAAGAGAAAAAATAATCAGATACAAATCAGATAAAAGAGGTGGACATGAGGATTTCTTTGACGTGGAAATCCTTCTATGACCGTAAAACATGAGACAAGTAAGCTCAATCTAAGCCCATGAAACTTTCACATCGAGGTTTTAGGTAAAAAACATAAGAAAACTAAGTTTAAAATTGAATTAATTTGAAAAACTTCGAAATTTTCTATTATCAGAACAATTGCAGGGTTTTAGGGTCTGTCTGCAGTGGGCGATGCGAGGTATCCCACTATTCTTGCATTGGCCACGGCGGAAAGGACTAAAATTTCAAATTTTGTACTGTTCGCAATGCCAAATGCACATTAAATTAGAAACATCGCTGTGGGCAATGCATCTAATGTGGTATACTTCGTAGCCCACCTTGCGAAACATGTGGGATAACTCGCATTGGAGAATGCGTAGAAAACAAGATACATCGCATTCCTGATTGCGAACAGTAAAAAAATTTCAAAACAAAATTTTGGTTCGCAGCCTGCATTGCGAGGTAACCTTGATATTTCACATTGGCCATTGCAAACAGTAAAAAAAAATTCTAAAAAACTTCAGTTCGCAACATGGAATGCATATTAACCAGGATCCTGCGCAGTGCCAAATGAGAACAGACTAAAAATTAAAAAAAAAAAATTGGTTTCGCAACAGACAATGCGAAGTATCCCAGATACTTCACATTGGCCATTGCGAACAGTACAAAAATTTCAAAAAAATGTTTTGTTCGCAATGGACAATACGAAGTATAACTTGGTTTTAAACTTAGGAAATGATTTTTCTAAAATTTTGTTCTTAAACCTGTGTTTGATTGGGGTACTTGAGTGTTGCAGTTTGAGAAGCAAAATGTGAATATACTTGTTCCATCAGAACGTTAGTATGTAGGTGCTATAGTTGTTCATGGTGAAACTGCCATTGAAGTAGCTTGGATTCTTCTAAGAGTACCTTCTGTTTGTTACAAAAGACCGATAGAGATTGATTTGTTCCCAGTAAGACTTAAGAGTTAAGTTGGATCCTCTGCTGGGCTTTTGAGCTGACTTCTAAATTACTAGTTTGTTAACTCTTGTTTGAATTGATGCTAATTTGTTGAAGTCGCAGTTGTGGATTGAGACTTGTGATGTTTTTTAAGAAAGTTAAAGCTCACCCTACTCTTGAACTCAAATACATAAGTAACAAGCTTTGAATAAAAATATAAATATTTAGTGTACAAGATTCCTCCACCACCATTAATACATTATGAACAAAACAAAAGAACATAGAATCTTTGAATTAAACATGATTAACCGAACAAAACAAAATGTTTATCGCCTTCGAACATAGAATCTTTGTTCATGCCTCGACTTGGTTCGACGCTTACTTCATCCACCTCCAATTTCACCACTGTCGACATGGTTCGACGCTCACTTCTTCCGTTTGTTCCACAGTAATGGGCGTAGACATTTCATCTAGCAAATCTCGTATTCTATTTTGTCGGCGGAGCAAAATTAACTTGTCGACGTTTGCCCCTTCTTCAATGGAGGCGTTGATCAAGTCACGAGCATGAGTAACGACAATTTCCTACAGTGAAACATTAGATGTTAGTGCAAACCATGTAAATATTTGAAAATACATAAAGGTAAAATGTTTGTACTTACCCTCTTATTTGAAATAAACAAATGTCTTCTTAGGGGAAAACTTCTCCTATTGTTCGGTGTTGTACGAAGGGATGGCTAATGCGATGAAACCAGTTCAAGTAATCCACTGTACTGTCCCATGGAAGCTTCACGTTGGCACCTTGTTGGTTATGTGGCATGACACTATACTGCTACCTTCGAGCGAACGAAGCCAACACCTCATACTGGACGAAATAGTGTTTGTCGGATCAAACTCTATTATTCCTTTTGGCTTGGATTGGTTGGACCGGGATGACTTGTACATTTCCCATTTGTCTCATAAATCTATCGGGGGTGATAGGGTTCTTCTATTTCGAGGCATAACAAACATCCCGTGAACCATGTGATGCCATGAAGGGGAGTGTTTCTCTTGGACTCCACGTAAGGGTTCCAAAGTACGTACGAATTATAATAATTGGGTTATTAATATATGACACATATAAAAATATTATTTAACTTAAAGATGCATTTTCACCTCTTCAGGAGATATGTCATCGAGAAGCTCCCTAAGAGTGATGATTTGTTCGTCCAAAACCCCTATAATTTATGGGGGCTCCCAGTTAGCTATGGTGAGGAGTCTAGCATCCCACGACAGTTTTGCATTACCCCATAGTCTAAAGTGATCATATATTCATGCCTATAAACGAAAATAACATAAACAAATATTATGAAATTGTTATATATTATGAGGGTAACTAGACTATTTTTTTTTTTTTTGAAACATACCTCCAAAAGATGCAAATATCGAGCAATTTGCCTCGATCCCTCTCTGCTAACGCCGCCCAACTGACGAAACAAGAATGCCAAACCTGTTACACCCCATGCATACTTGTTAACATCAACCACCTCCATCAGCATCTTCAAATATTCAATATAAACCCTTGTTCCATTTTTATCGGCAAATAGAGTCATACCCAGAATAAACAACAAGTAACCCCTACACACCTGTTGCTTTCTTTCAAGAGAATCAGCGTCTGTAACTTTTTTACAATAGTGGTTCTGAATAAACCTCATTTCCACAGATTTCCCATGTTTCTTGATGTGGGCCCTTGCTTCTTTACTTTAAATCCCCAAACCATCCACCAATAATTTAACACATTCATCTACCATCACTGAAGTCGTCGTTCTAACCGACTTACCAAGAATCGGCAAATGAGTTATACGGTAGACATCGTTCAAGGTGATGGTCATCTCTCCAAAAGGTAGGTGGAAAGTGTTGGTCTCAGGTTGCCAACGCTCCGCGAAAGAACAAATTGTCACATTATCAAGATGTACCCTATGATATTTAATCAAGTGATACAGACTACTATTGTAGGCCATTCTCTTTACATCCCTCGACTCTTTTTTCAAATCCCAATCCATGAAGTTCCTATATATATGCCGACATCGTAATGCGCCTCGTTCCTAAATACAAGAAACATATACATTAAGTAATTCAATGTCCAAATATATAAAAATAATGCGCTTATATAATTTAACCAACTAAAAATATTGACTTACCGACTCATCATCCCAAATGGCACAACAAATATGGCCATGGTAATCGACTAATGTGGAACAATCCACTGGACCATCGGGATAAAAATCTCGTCTGGCTTCTTCTTTTTCGTTACCCTTCTCCCCTGCTTCCTCTTATTCCCCTGCTTCCTCCTCTAACTCCTCATCTTGATGTCCAACACCCGCACCACTCGAACCTCATTGCCCTTGTGATTGGGTTTGACTTTGAGATACAACTACTTTTCTGTATGCTTCTTGATGATCCATTTGAATCCTCATTTGCTCATCTCTCATCTTCCTCTTTACTTATTTGTCCCAATTTTGTTTATTTCTTAATTTTTTTCGTTTTTCTACCACTTCTTTGCCCTTTTCTGTTCTCTATTTTCGAGAAGACACTATCATGGGTCGTCTTCTACCTCTATCATCCCCACCAACAGAAGACATGATAAACCTTCAAATAAAAGGAAATAAATACTTCAAGACAATTTTTTTGTACAATATTCTATTAAATTTAAAGCAATACTATAACCAATTTGGATGTAAACAACATTATATATCTCATTTCTCTACATTCTAATAAGAACCAATTTGGAGCCCTAGAAAAATACCAACGTTATATATCTCAACATTATTGCAGAAAAAAATAAACAATTCTACTTTAAACATGAAAACAAATACATAAAAGCAAACAATGAATGCTTCACATACAATCCAAACAAAAATCTTAAACCCAAAGATAAACTCACTTACCGAAGAGTTTGAGTTCAAGAGAGAATCGTTTTGCAAGAAATTTTCGAACCAAACAATGTGTTTTTCAGCTTTTAGGTTTTTGGAGACTTTGAAGGTTTAAGGGTTTCGATTTTGAGAGATTTTCGAGGGAGAGAAAGGAGATTTGAAAGGGATTTGAGTGTGGGGAGAGATTTGGAAGGAATTTGAATGTGGAAGAAAGAGGAACCGTTGTCGGAGAGGGAGGAAAACGTTCTCGATTTAAATGGAGGGAGGGAGAAAAAATGTTGAAAATGTTGGGTTTTGGTTTATATAGGTGGTGTGAGAAAGTAAGTAGGTGGTGTGAAAAAGTAAAATGGTGTGAGAGAGAGGAATTGGTGGTGCGATATAATCGCTTCCTATAATCATTTCGCATGACTAATCTTCTGTTAAGTCATGCAAGGGCAACCTCGCAATCTTTTGGATGATATTTTCTTATTTGTGTTTGATTTCCTAATATATAATATCATTCACTTAATTTGATCATCTACATGAGGATGCTTTAGCTGTCATTCTAAGCCTCTGCAACGGTCCTTATCGTTGAGCTTGGAACAATGTGTTAAATGTACATCACTGAGATAGGTTCATTATGACAACTTTGAAAAGAATGGAAAGGTGTTTTGTACAACCGGCGACATTTTGCACTCTCATCAATGTTGATACAAGTTTGCAACAACAAATAGATGTTGGTTAACAAATATTTTTGTTGTGTGTCTTTGACATATACACGTTGAGATTCACACCATGGATAAAAATAAAATAAAAAACATAATAATGCAACCAAAAGTATGAAACTCGGACTCAGGATCAACTGTAGATACACGCGTCCTCTTGTAAACAGTAAAGAAAAGAGTTGTCGGGTACTGTGGCCGAAAGCTAATTTGGCTGCTGGCAGATGCTTGCAATTATGGGGAGACACCATAATTATTGTAGGGTCAGGGTGACGTAAATGGTGGAAAGATGCCATAACAGTCATCCTCATTGGAGGGTCCACTAGAGGACTCTGTAGCTTCATCGTCCTCATCAGAGTTTTCTGAAGCTATCATGGAGAGAGTCTCAAGGAGCTGAGCTCTCGTTGGCTTGCCTCGGAGTTGCTTCTTAATATGATCTTTAAGAAGCTTTGCTTGTGTCGGAACCTGAGAAGGTTTCATGATGGGGGCAGCAGGAACAGGCTGTCCAGAGAAGAATCGTGAGACACCTTCTTTTGTAGCATGACTGTGGTCGAAGGTCGGCCACCATTTGATCTTGAATCGTCTGCAGAACCAAAGAGGAGGTTGTGCTGACTGATTAATTGGAGTAAGGGCAGAGACAGAGAAATCCCAACAGGAAATCCATGTCAGATTGAACTTGATGAAGAACCATAGCAACAGAACTTGTTGAGGATCTGGAGCTGGTGGTTGAAACTTGGATTTGAAAAGGGACCATCCTTCATTGACTGGAGGAGGAAGGATCCCATCTTCAGCACCGAAATGATTCCACCATGAGTGTTGAAACTAGGGCTGAACAAAAAACCGATCAAACCGACCGAACCGATTGGTTCGGTTTAAATTCGGTTCGGATCGGTTTCGGTTTTAAAAAATGCAAAACCGAAGTGGTCGGTTCGGTTTTCGGTTTCTATGTGATTTTAACCGACCAAACCGAACCGAACCGAATATTAAATATATTATATTATTTATATATAAAAATAAAATATATTTTATATATAAATAATATAATATGTTTAAATATTCGGTTCGGTTAGGTTTTATTTCGGTTTTGGTTCGATTTTAGTCGGTTCGGTTCGGTTACGGTTTGCATAAATTAGAATCGGTTCGGTTTCGGATCGGTTTTGTTAATGGTCGGTTCGGTTTCGGTTTGAAAATTTTAAAACCGACCTAAGTCGGTTCGGTTCACGGTTTAGGTGAAAAATCGAACCGTCGGTTCGATTTTCAGCCCTAGTTGAAACCATAGAGGTAATGAAGCTTGCTTGAATTTCTTACAGAAGAAGAAAAACCATGAATGGGAACAGTTCTGCGAAGGAACACAGAAAGCTCGTTTCCATGCTTGCTTGTAGTCTTGATAATTGTAAGATGCTGGAAGAAAATTAACAGAGAACTTCTTGTGGGAGCTAGGATGTTGCTTCTAGTCTGCTTCTGTCATAATCTTCAAGATCTGACACTTGGAATGAGAAATCTTGTCAGAGGATTTCTCCATGTTATGAGTAATCACCGCGGAGTCTGTGTCGACGAGGATGAACTCATAAAATCGTTGGTTCTTGAGACCATCAGCTTCTTCATAGAGAATCTGTGAAGAGAAAACATGACGGGCTATTGCTTGAGGATCCTTGATGAGAGGATAAAGACTTGATTTGAGCAAAAGCAGAGGCTCGAGACATGTCTTTGTCACATACTGATTGGAATGAACTTGAGGAGGCTTCTGGAATGAGGCCATTGTTGAACTTGATTCAGCTTCTTGAAGGGGTTGAAAAGGATTGGTAAGGGTTGATGCATATGAAAAAGGGGGCTTGTGCTGTGTCGCAGAAGGCGACATAGCATATTGAGACTTGAACTGGGGTCTTGCAAAGGGAACCTGGGAAGAAGATGAACTCTGCGAACTCATTTCTGGATAAATTCTCTTGTGAGGAAGTCAGCAAGAGAATTTTATTTTCCCTTTATATATTCGATGTCAAAATCGAATGCAGAAATCAAACCTTGCCATCTGGCGAAAATCTGTTTTGAAACGAGATTTAAAACATCTTTAGTTAAAATCTCTTTGGCAGATTTGCAATCAACTCGTAAAAGAAATTTTTGATTTGTTAAATCATCTTGAAATTTCATGATGCATAAAACAATCGATAAAACTTCTTTTTTCACAGTTGAGTAATTGATTTGTACAGAATTCCAAATACCAGAATGGTATCGGACCAATTGGATTGTAGTAGAATCAGGTAGACGCTGTTTGAGGATACCACCATACCCTTGGTTGGACGCATCTGTTTCTACGATCTTGAAAGCCTTGGGATCTGAGATTCCTAAACAAGGAAGACTCTTGACTTGGGCTTTGACTTGACGCACTATTCGGGAATGGGCTTCAGTCCATGGACCTGGATGTTCTTTGAGCCTATTATAAAGGGGCTTGAGCAAAACACGGAGGCCTTTATAGAAATCAGCAACATAATTCAAAGATCCAAGAAATCTTTGTAATTGGTTTTTGTCCCGAATTTCATCAGGAAATTTGTCTGTAAAATCAATTGCTCTTGAAAAAGGAGTGATCATACCATGAGATATTGTATGACCTAAAAAATGAACATTTGTTTGAAAAAGATTAATTTTGGTAGGTGATAAAACAAACCATTTTTCTTAATACATTTTTCAAATTGATACAAGTGTTTCCAATGGGCTGCAATAGACTAAGAGAAAACGAGTATATCATCGATATACACAATTGTAAAATGAGAAAAAGGAGAGAGAATTTCATTCATGATATTTTGAAATTCACTCGGAGCATTTTTGACACCAAAGGGCATTACATTCCATTCGTAATGTCCAAAGGGAACATTGAAGGCAGTTTTATACCTATCCTTGGGATGGATCTGAATTTGCCAAAATCAAGATTTGAGATCGAACTTAGAAAAGACACACGCAGAGTGTAATCTTTTAAGAAGATCGCGTTGATGAGGAATGGGATATCTAATCCAATGTAAGACCTGGTTAAGGGGCTTATAGTTGATGACTAGACGAGGACTACCACGCTCAAGTTCAGCAGCTTTGCGAACATAGAACGCTGAACAACTCCAAGGAGACTTAGAGTGGCGAATGAGATTTTTATTCAGCAATTGCTGAATTTCTTGTTTGCAATATTCCATAAGCTCAGAATTCATTTGAATTGGTCTAGCTTTGGTAGGAATTTTGCTTTCCTTAAATCCTGGTTCATAAGGAAGGTAAACACAATGTTGTTTCCTATGCCAGAAAGCATTAAGGAGATTGGAACATAATTCTTGTTTAAGACGTTCTTGGAATTGAACAATCTGAGATTGTAATTTGGGATCTTGTATTTGTTCATCAATTCTTTTATAGGCAATTTCCTGTTTAAGAGAATTTAAATGTTGTTGTTTCTGAGAAATGAAGTTAAGGAATTGAGCGTTACGCTGTATCTGATTAACTTCATATAATTCAGGTTTAAACAAAAATTTAAACTCAACATCAGTGCCTAAGTAGGTAGCCTTAATACCTTGTTTAGAAACTGTAAACGGAGAGATTGGAGATATAAAAGGAGTACCAAGAATCATTTTCTGTTCCATGTTTTTAACAAGGAGAAAATGTTGTTTGATACAGACTTTGTCTTTACAAATATGAGCATTTGTAAGTTTGTATTTGATTTGTAATTCAGAATTGTCAGTGGTATACAATTTCTGAGTTGTAATGGCAAAGTATTGTGCTGGGACAATACCTTCTTGGATACAATTCATATCGGCACATGAATCAATCAGTGCAATGGTAGAAATCAAGATTTCTCTCTTGATAAAAAGATCAACAAAGACATACCATTTCTGGATTGTCACTTGGTCTGGAATTCTTTGTTTGATATTACAAAGAAATTGAGGAATGGTTTCTTCAGGAAGAACAGGTGGTTCATATTTGAATACAGTTGGGATTGTTTAAGTAAAACAATATCTTTCTTAATATTGTTTACTTCATGTTGAAGATCAGAGATGCTAACCGGATGTGAAGTAGTAGAAGATTTGAATATATCTATAACTTCTTTGTGACTGTAAAAAGGTTGAACGACCTCAGGAACATATGTAGAGGAGGTTAATGAATTTTTAATATGTTGAAGATATTCAGTTTTTAGAATAGGATCTTCAATCTTGTCAACAAATTCTAATAAAATACTAGATTGTTTCTTGTTGGACAACATATTAATTGTTTTATGAGAACAATGTATGTTGTTGCAGTGACATGCTTCAGCACCATCATCAGAATCAAAAGAGATATCTGAATCAGAAGAGAAGCGATTGATATTGAAGAGTTGGAGCTCTTCATCAGAAGAATCAGCTTCTGAGTCCATCAGAACATTAAGAAACATATTCTTAATTTCTTCAGGGGCTTTTAAAGCTTGAATCTTTTGTGTCGTTCTACAAGACTTTGCATAATGGCCTAGACGTCCACACTTAAAGCAAACAGGCTTTGAAGTTGGATTAGACTTGTATGGTTTCTTAAATTGTTCAGGCTTGGGCTTATGAGTCTCATGCCGTTTGGGTTTGCTATAGTACTTGTCTAAATCCTTAGGTAGCTTAGGCCCATAAGGTTTTTTAGATTTGTACTGACGAGCTGGATGAGATCTGTAAAGCTGTTTGGATTTAGAATTAGATTGTGGTAACCTAAAATCTTCAAATCCATATTGTTGACAGAAATCACCTAATTATTTAGGCCCTGTGATATGTTGTTTCTTAAGCTGATGTTTCAACCTAAGATCATTACATAACTGTAGAGCACATTTATTAATGAAAGAGATTAAATCACCATATGTAAGGCGGTCATATGGAATATCTCTTTGATATTGATCTTGTAATTTATTCCTAACTGTTTCTGCAAAGATAGCAAGTAGACCAGAAAGAAACTTTCGTTTCCAAAATGGATTACTTGCTTCAGATTGTTGCATAACCTTTTTGAGGAAAATGTCCTTATACCACCTGAAATGACTAAGTGTAGGACATTTATGAACCATAAGTAGATCCTTAGATTTACCTTGGAATTCACCTGGATCCCCAATAAAGTGTTTTAATATGCTAACAATAAGAGTAATCACAGAATCAGGAATAATAAAACCTTGTTCAGTTTTCATTGGCTGCCCATCAGGACCAACTTTAACTGCTTGTAAAATTGCTAATTGTTCACCTAGGGTAAGATAATTATCCCACCATCCTTTGATTAACCCAGAAAAGCCAGCGATGATAACCTGGGCAATAGTTTTATCATCTTTGCCTTCACTACGATGAGTAGAGGCAAGCATGACCATTTCTTCGGTTACTTCAATAACACTTTCTTCAGATAAACCATCTATATTCCAGATATAGAGATTGCCTGTAGAAAATGAACCAAAGGCTTGTAATGAACGTTCTTCATACTGCATATCAGGGAATGAAGGACGTGGATAATAATTCCTAGTTTTGGGAAGAGGATTTTGATAATTGCCATAAGATTTTGCTTTGCGAGCATACTTTATGGGATTGATCTGATATTGAATAAAATTTAATCTATCCAATTCAGCCATATGATCAAAATCTTCACTAATGTCAGATTCAACAGTCATATCGGGATTTGACAGAGTGTTGATCTGAAGTCTAGAATCAAGTTTTAATGCTTCTAACTTAGCATCAATATCCTTGACTAATTGATGTGAATTAGAAAAAACATTTTGTGATACTGAAGTAGGTTGAAAGTAAGTGCCTTTCTTCGACTCTTCAGTATGTTTTTCTTGAACTCTTTTTTTTAAGAGCATTTTGTAATAATTGATCTTGTACTAATTTATCGCCAAGTTCATGGAGAAGAATATTAGTATAATTATTCTGTTGGATAATTTTGCTTATACCTTTTGATTGACTCTCAGATGAAGGGTCTTTCAAAGGTGAAGCAACAAGATCTTGACCCATAGTAGCAAATGTAAATTCGCTAAGAGGGGGCAATATTGAATTAATAGCTTGATTCTCAGTAGAGTTCCAGATTTTGGAAGAGACATTGAGAACATGAATATGTTGAAGATGAACATTAAAATACCAATCTAGAAAAGGTAGATTTTCTTTTAATTCTTCACAACATTCATAGAACTTCTTTCCTAAATCAGTTCTCTGAGATTCATTAGTTTGAGCATAGAACTTTTGACGTCTTTGCTTATTATCTTCTGACATAAAATCTGTTTTAATATTTTCTTTATCAAGTTGAAAAGGTTTAGACAGACAATGTAAAGAATCAGTTTGAGGTGGAAAGTTCATTTCCGATTGTGTTGGAGATTGTTGTTCTTGTTCAAACTCCTGTTCAGTAGGAGGATGATTGTAAATTGGTTGAGGGATCTGTGGATACTGAGGATTTGGCCTAGTATTCGCAAGATCAAGATGAGGTAGAGCATCTGGTGTAGTTGCTCTGGTTAAATGAGTAGGTGCAGTTCTGAAAGAAGCTTCAGATCTACGTCCTGATTGAAAATCTGAAGGGTTGAGTCGAGTGACCCTAGCTTCAGAGAAGCGTAGTTCTACTGATCCATCAGGAAGAGTGAACACGTGATCAAGCTGACTAGAAGGAAGTCTTCTAGGTACAACAGCACCTTGGACTTGCCATACATCAGGAAGGGTGACTTGATTCCAATGAATCGTCTTTGGAACAATAACATTGGTTTTCTCCTTATTGGCTTGGAAAAGGATGGTATATCCTTTTTCAGACTCTTGAAGAGCTTTTGGGCTTAACTGAGTCTTCATAGCCTTAAAGGTGATCTTGTAGATGAGAGCAAGGGGTTCAGAACCTTCGATCATATCAAAACCAGAGGTCTGAATATTGAGAGTCAGTGTTTCAAGGACATTGGGATCCTTGAGAGACACTGAGAAATTGGGGTAACAGTTAAAATAAACTGGACCCGAAGATAGAGTTGATTCTGCGATTCCAAGCAGAGAATCGTGAAACCTATTGTGTCTACAATCGCGAAGTGCAATTAAGGCACATGTATCTAACCCTGTTCTTGTAAGAGGTTTGAGTCCGATTTGGATCAACCCTATATGGATATACTTGTAATCTTGGCTAAGTAAATAGTCAAGTGTTTGAGCAGAAAATAAATGTTTTGAATCTAAAGATCCATTGAGAGGCACAGTCTGTTCGACTATGTCAATTAAATCTTCAGTTTTTTGAGAGAAAAAGGATTGAGAAACTTCATAAATCTTCTTCTAAGGAACAACTAATATAGACCAGTTTTGTAAATCTTTTTCAACTTCTGGAATTCTACATTCGATCTTGTTTTGTAAATTTGGATTGCTTGGCCTAGAACTAGAAGAACGAGAAAGTCTTGATATAAAAGACATTTTCAAAATCTTGGGGTTGAAACGGGAACACTGTGCCTGGACTACCTACAGCTGGAACACCGGTATGGGACCACCTCACCCTCTCAGACTGCGCTCACCATGGCGACTTACTCAGGGTTCAAAACGGCTGACCAACATACTTTAACTGGTTTACCAACGCTATCAACGGCTCACCAACGACACCTAGGACTCACCACTGTCTCCCCGGCGAGAAAGAAGAATGGCTCTGATACCAATTGTTACCCAGGACTGCTAGGACTACTATCAATATCTGAAAATGGAAAATAGCACAGAGTTGACATGATGAAACCTGCGAAAGGTTTACATTTCTTCAGTTTCCATAATACCCTCTACAGCTTTGAAAAACCATTATGACTACAGTGGAACAATTTGGGAAGTAAAATAAGCACTACAAAGTGCTAGGATATTTAAGGTTTCCTACCCGTCAGTCAAGTTAGGATACATAAGAGGACACATTATAGTAAATATATAAAATCAGAAGCTCTAGCATGCAATCAAACTGTATTCCCATTGGCGAAATTCCGTCTGAAGATTCATCTGAACAGGACCAGCCAGAGGGGTGCTTCCATCCGGCCTACAAACTATGTTCATCACTACAACTCTGATGTATCCATATAGCCTTCTCAGCTAAAAGGCAGGGGCGACTCCAAATTCAATACCAATGCAAGCTAGCAGAGCTTACACATGTTGTTTCACATAGCATTTGAGTCCATGTAAATTAGCTAGACTAGCCAGTTGGATGCTTGCTAGCTCATCAACTTATTTCTTTGCATGTTCAGGAATAAGGCGTCGAAGCAAGTCCGAAGATGCACCAGCCAGCTCTGAGGGGTTGCACAAAAAAATGAGGAATGAAAATTACGTAATAGATATTGGACTCAATATAAAAATAAAAATAAAAATAAAATGTCACTAATAAGAATGATCATAATACAATTTTATGGACGTTTACTTCTTATTTTAAAGATGCTAATTAACGACATTTTCTTTTTCTAGTTTTTTAGCACATGTATCTCTCACTTTTGTTAATTATATGCGGACGTTTTTTTGTTTCATCACTATTTATCAACTTCTTTTTTATCTTGCAAATAATTAGAAATCTGTAAAAGTCGTTCATACAAAGTCCGTGGATTTTCATAAATCTCTAGAAAGTCTGTAGCAAAAGTCTATGGATTTAAGAAATCAGCAGAAGTCCGTGGACAATTTAAAGAGTTTGTGGACAATTTAAAGAGTCCGTGGACTTTTCAAATTATTTATCAATTCCATAAGAATCCATATACGATACACTCCCCTTAGTGTAAAAGAAATTAAAGAATGTTATTTTATCTGATGAACTTAAAATATGATGTAACTTGAGTATGATACCTCATGATTTGCTATGATTTTGAGACTATATTTGATTCCCAATAGTTTTCCATGCCTATAATAGAAAATGAAGAAAGTGCATTATACAAATGAACATTACTCACCATATCTAATCATTACATACCTAAAGATGATCCTCTAGCCAATGCTTTTGGGTAGCTCTTAACCATCAAGTCATACCCCTTTGTACAATTTTAAAAAAGTGATTAAATCAATTTGTCTAAAGAATGCCTTCGCTTTATAATGATATTTTAAGGGGGTGAAAAAAAATGGATACAAAAGAAAGGGAGAAATAGAGTGCATTGTATTCCTTTACAACCTTGTTCATCATATACATTGGGCATTTTGAGTTTATATTTGGCCCAAAAAATAAACAAGTTTTGCCTTATCTGGTATAATGGATTGTGAGTTAATTACTCTTTTAATGATTAGTGAAGAACGATATGATTAAGCTAATGCATCTTCTGATTCAGCCAACACCATCGACTACCAACAACCATCTAAATCTATGACCCCTCATCACACCAGCGGACAGTGGCGAAGCCATAAATTTCATCGAAGGGAGGCAAAGCCACTAAGCATAATTAATTTAATATATTGATTTAAATAAATTATATATTGTTTACTTAGATTTTATATGTAATTTTATGCAACTGAAGGTGGGCTACGTGGAAATTCAGGTGCGAGAGAGGAAGGGAAGGAGGGAGGCGTCAGGTGATGGCGAGGGGAGGGATACTTGTTTTATAGTGAATGAAAAGAAAAGACACGCGTAAACGATTTGTCCGAATAATTAATTTTGATATGAGTCCTATAGTTACACGTGGTGGCGGCAGAATGTTATGCAACAAAGTTGGGTTAACTTTGGAGTAGGAGATCAGACAGACGGAAACACAAGGCCACTGTCATTATCTATCTATTGTTTATTCTTCTCTCTTTTTTTCGTCTCCCCCATTTTCATTGTGTTGGTTTTACTTGGCAACACACACACACACACTTTCCTTAATTCATCTTTCTCTCTCTCAGGTTGTTGTTATTCTTCAATCGGCAATTGCTTCCCTCACTTGATTATTAGCAGTAGCACCCTAGCCTCGTGCCTTCTCGTCTCCTCTCCGTTGTTACTGCTCCCAAACGATCGATCTGGATCCTCCATTCCAGTCTCATTGTCTCTCTCTCTTTCTCTCACCACGCTACACTACAGATCTCAGCCTTATTATCTCTTTATTCCTCTATCAGGTACTCAAATTCTTCATTTACTTGTTATTTTTCTCACCCCCCCTCTACTTTAGTGAGTTACGATTTTAGCGTATGTTACCAAAATGTGCTCGCCATTTCCATGTTTCTTAAAATTTTAACCATCCCTATTATTACAAATTAATAAACATTCTTTGATTTTACTCAAACGACCAAAATAAATTTTTTTTTAGTTAGTTAGCCTGCAAATCCAAGCAGGTTGATTTCAGGGTCCGGTCCAATTCGGTATTGGTGGAATAACGAAAAAAACTACCAGCCGTTATAACGAACGACCTGACCGACTGACTCACTGAAACCCAGAGCCCACATCATCTCATCAACAACAACAACAAATGTGAGTGCAAGTTTAATTGAGGAAAGTTCAGTTCAGCCTCACCTAAATTGACGGGCATAAAAAATCCGTTATTATAACCGACATATAAAGTTCCAACTTCCCCTTTCTCTTTTTGCATTGCATACCCTTTTCAACATTTTATCTTGTTCCTTTGTATAAGAGACATCCAATAGTTATTGGTGGCCGTTATACATATGGGATTGGCTTTGAAAATTAGACAAACAAAATGTGATAGTATTCAGACTTTTGTTGGGGATACCCATTATTCTGCAAATCTCTCTCATCCTTAAAAATACTATCTTCATTGTCACCCAACACTAGTTCAGAAAGTCCACTCAAATCCGGCCGGAGGGGGACTTTATTCTTTCATGCATTCCTACATCTCTTGCTTGCCATATCGTTTTTCGAATCAATTCCTCTCTTGGGGGACAATATTACCAAGGACAAATTTTCAACTTTGCCTCAAATTCAGAATTGTAGACATTTTATTTTATTTTTTAAAAATTTACAAAGTAACCTTATAAATTCATGGAGGATACTGAAATTTCTCATTTATTCCCTTTTGAAGATCTCTCTCTCTCTCTCTCTTTTACTTGTCATTATTGCCCCCACCAAATTATGAGACCACTGGAGTGTTTCAAATTACTTAATGTATGGTAAACTGAAAAAAGAATATAAAAATATAACTTATATGCTGAGGTTGCATATATTATGGAAATGGGGTCCAACAATAATTTGTGCTTTAATTTGTATAAAGAGATCATTTCTTATGAGTTAATTTGTATAATTTGTATATAGGTTGCATATATTATGAGGTTGTATATAGAGTTCATTTCTGTATTTCTTCTTTTATAATTTGTGCTTTAAGATATATTTTATAAGTACTTGTTTATGTGTGCGCTTTTGTGAGGATCTGGTTGATTTGAGTTAGCTAATTGATAGTTTTGTAGTGTTCCTTGCTGTAATGTGCTCTTAGACATTGAGCTGAATGTTTTCCTCTTTTTTTTTTTTTTTTTTTTTTTTTTTTTAACATTCCGTAGAAATTCTTCTTCATGGTTTGCCAATGAGTGGTGATGTTATTGGCAGTGGAAGGGGGAGGACTGTTCTCCGCTTCAGCTTCTGGGTATAGCAAGGGCCTGACACTTCTACTGTCAGGTTGGAAAACCAAAGAAAGACCCATGAAAGTTACGCCGTGGTGTCAGTACCAGCAAGAAGCTGACCCTGTCTTCCGGCTGGCTTCCTTAAAGAGTCGAGTTGCCCGTGGATGCGCTGCCTTTGTTTGCTTTGGTAGCGCTTCCGCAGGATCTGAGGCTTCTACCCCTCCAAAGGTGGGCCCTATTCAACAGCAAGACATCTTGACAGAGCCTTCTGTTTCTCGTGAGAGTGATAACATAGTTTCTGATCATGAGGACAATAAAGATGAGAGAAAAGTATGTCTTAAGAGTAGCTTGAGAAAGCCTTCTGCTATTGTTCCAGTAGTTGGCAGAGATAATAATGTAGATCTATCTTTGGTTGAAGAGGAACATGAAGTCCTTGTTACTGAAAGCAAGAAAGTGCAGTGGACAGATGCATCTGGAAAAGAACTTGTTGAGATCAAGGAATTCGAACCAAGGTATTTGACATCAAATCTTAATTACCAATCTGTTCGAAAAAGAAAAAAAAATGTTCATCTCTTTGCTTACTTCAGAAATCAGTTGCTTACTTGCATTGTTGTTTGTGCATTGTAGAACCATATTGTGCTAACTTTCTCATTGGTAAAGTTTTGTGTCACCAAGAAAACTTCTGACATTCTATGTGACATGTGACATGTGACAAAATAGCTTGACCTGAACATTTGCAAGCAAAATTATTTTAGGTTTTTGTCCTCAAATTTATCTCAACTACTATATACATGTTTTGTCAAGCTGGGTTGCAAATTCCAAATATTGCATCTGTTATGCTTTGTTGTTGATTTTTTGATCGATTTCATTGTCCATGGATATAGAGAACGAGTTCAACACAAAAAACAACAAAACTGTTGATTTCTACTTTTTCTTTTCTGCCATTATTTATCCCTATAGACTACATCGTTGTCTGACATGGATACAAACTCTTTGACTAAAAAACCTACAAGTTCAAGAACATGCTTGTATATTACAATTTTATTTGGTGTTAGCTATAATATTCATTTTTTTTATGGTATTTAGAGTATATTATTGTAGTATATTTTTTAATCGAAATTTTTTGATGCGCTTCTCAAAATAGACAAGGATTTCATTATAGAATTTATGAATAATGTGAGGCAATTCTGAATGATTTTTCATTAAAAATAACCAAGTCATTCGAGAATAATCATCAACAAAAATAACAAAATACAAATATCCATTCAAGTTGGGAGTTCTTGATGGACCCCAAAATATCTGTGTGAACCAAAGCAAGGGACTCAGACTAACGCACTAAATGACTAGAATAAGAACTTCGATTATGTTTCCCTAACTAACACGCCTCACACTCCAAAGTTGAAACCAGACTCAAATTGGGAAGAGTTGAGCGCAACTTTTTTTATTGATGGATGGCCTAAGCGATTATGCCACTGAAGAGGAGAAATCGTAGCATTCAAGGCAGGAGAAACATAATAGAAGGTCTACCAGGGTCTAGATAATAAAGGCCATCTTGCTCATACCCCGAACCAATCATCTTCTTCGTCTTCAGGTCTGGAAAACACAAGAAGTAGGAGAAAATGTTACCAAGCATTGTAAAGATTTAGTTAATTGACTAACTGACATCAGGTTAAAGAAAAATTGGGGACATATAGGCTGAATGACAAGGAAATAGACTTGGTAGGCTGAATATCACATTTACCAGTGACAGGCTTAAATGATCCATCGACTAACACAACACTATGTTTAATAAGAGACATGTTATAAAAGATAGATGAGATACCAGACATGTGAGTGCTAGTGCCAGAATCAATGACCCATGTAGAGGGAGACCTGGCCACACATGCAACATTACCTGAGTTGGCCAGTGTAGCAATGGAAGATGATGTAGGATTCACTGTCTTCAGAGCCTGTAGTATTTCTTGCAATTGAGCGGTAATATTTGAAGAAACCGAAGTATTAGACTCGGATGAAACGGAGTTAGGAATAGGCTGAGATGTATCCTCTGAAACTTGATGTGCCATTGTCAGTTTTCCCCATTTCTACCGACAAACCTATCCAATATGATTGGTGCGACCACAATACTCACAAGACTTGTTACTACGACCACCACGACCTCCACGAGGTCCACCAAACTGACCACCACGAGATCCACCATAATTATTTTTAAGTCTACCACCATTACCACTAGACACAGGTGCTGAGGATTTTGTAGATATATGAGCATTTTGACCAAGAGAAGACCTCATCAATCGAGAGTAAGCATTAGTGGCGGTAGGTAGTTTTTCACTTGCTAAGATCTGATCCTTATAGCCACGAAGAGCAAGATCCAAACCATATAATAAGGAAGCTACCATAAACTCCTCCCATTGCTCTTATTGGGTTTTCACATCTGTAGTGAGGGGTCGATATGGCAAGAGTTGTTCCCATAACCCCTTTAAAAAACTATAATACTCGGGAAGAGACTTTCCATTTTGCTTCATGCTGAAAATCTCATATAATTCATATACTCGAGAAACATTATTCTTATTGGAGAATAAATCAGCCAAAGAATACCAAATGTTCTTGGAAGAGATACAAAAAGCAACTGTTTTGGCAACTTGTGCCTCCATACTATGCCACAACCAACCCATAACTATTGAGGAGTCTTCACACATCCAATCATCATATCCTTTATCCTCAAGTGTGGGTGGATTTTCAGTCAAATGTTTTAACTTTTTCCTGCCTCTTAGAAGAACTTCCACTCCATGTTTCCATTCCACGTAATTTGCATCATTTAATTTTGCAGCAGTAATTGAGCGAGGAATTTCATCATACATCTTGGGTTCAACCATAGTTATGATAAGTCAATCAACAAACAAGTGTGTGGGTATCAAACATGGACATAAGAGAATAATAATCAATACCAACTTGGAATATTTTCCTATGAAAAGAGCACTAACCAATTCATTCAAGCAGTGCTAAGAATGAGATCATATCAAGTTTGTCCATGGTGATACCTGAACAAGAAGGGACTTTGTTGTTGATCAATACATAAAACTAGAGAAGAGAACAAGAGGGACAAATAATCAGCAACTTGTGCTACTCGCTGATTTAATGGTTAAAGGTACAGCAGGTGGAGGGCTAATGGCAGGGGAGGGAGGAGAGGAAGAGATATGGTGGGGAAGGAGAGAGAAGGTGAAGGAGATGAATCTGAACCCTAAGGCTTTGATACCAAGTTGAATCTTAGGGTTAGATACACAAGATAATGAGAGGAAAAAAGTGTTTTGTCTCTATGAGAGACCTCTTATTTATAATAAAGATTTAGGGTTTATAAATACACTCCAAACTACTACATGATACCGTACACATAACAATATAATAACTTAACTCCTCACACACCATAAGCATAAGCATTAACTTGGAAACAAAATCAAATTTGGTACATTGAAGGCAGGCCTATAAAACATACCCTCTTCATAGTAACCATTCTAGGTAGCTTCCAATTACAAGTTAGTCCAGTTGGAATAATTTCAGGCACTAGCTTCCATTATTATACTTGCAAATATTTGGTACATCTTGCAAGTTTTCCCAATTGAAGCGGTAATTTTCAAAAATCTTGGTATACTCTTTTTACTCCTCTTCTTGGCATCTTAGTTTGCTTCAGTTTTACATCTGAAGTCTCCTTTTCTTTTCCTTAAAAATTTATTTTTTGTCTTGGAGATGATCTGATGGTTAGGGAAGTTGGTTGATAATGTTTGAGAGTATTGAGAAAAAGGACAAAGTTAGTTGCAAGTATTGTGGAAACAGATATCGTCGTGGTGTTTCATTGGAAACACAACCTACACAAATACCAGAAAGAACGTATTGACATTTTTTGAGTTCAGATATGGGTTTTCATTTGTTTGAAAATATATTGGCATTTAAGGACAATAAACCTGCAGGGTAATGTGGAAGCCAAGAAATAGGAAAAGAAAGTTGGTGATGGATACATTTACAAGTGGCAGAAACCTTAAAAACAACACACAATAATTGGTTTTTGAGCTTTGCAAAACTATGAAGTTAGGTTATTTATAGGCGCTAAAGGATTTCTTGACTCTTGAAGGTGAAGAGAGAGTGAGAATTAGGATCTCGTAGAGCAAAAGGAGATCTTGGACGATGTATATGCTAGGTTGATGGTGGGCAATGGCGGTATATGTACTCATTTTGCTTCAAAAGAGGTCGGGTGTGATTGAGAGAGGAAACTTCGTGAATGCTTTGAGGAATATTGTTAATGGGATACGAGGTTTAAGATTTATGATAAGATTCTCTCAACACGAAGATTTCTTGAGAAGATGAAGGAAGCAGTGGAGGATGTGGTGAACCAATGCAAATTGTTGGCTTTCCTAAGTAGCGTGGGTGTGGGATTTGAAGTCAATCCCTATTTTGATAGTGGCCTTTCTGGTAACTAGCTTGATTGGGCTGCAACTTGGGTGTGTATAATAAATAGGGCTGGTATGCCAAAGAATTCAATATTGTTACATTGTTAGATTTTTCTCGTGTTGACAAATATTTGGAAAAGGAAAATATTAACCATTATCCTACCTTTGAGGACATTTTTTTTTCTTATGTAGTATTAACTTATATATTAAAATTTATCGGTTTTCATGGGCTCATGGCCTAAGTATCTTTAGGTACCCGAAGTTCCCCCATCACCATTTAAACCAAGAAATAAAGAAATGATGAAAAAAAAAAACTATAGAATGTAAATAAAACAAATTTTGCCTACATAAGCTTTTTAAAACTAATATCAGATTATATTGGTGATAACTAGGCATGTAATCTATATTACAATTCAGAGTGGGGTTTTACTATTCATTGCTGACTGAGACAAAGTCAAATCGAAAGGTTTAGAGATACAAGATGGTTAGGATTGAAAGTTGGGAAATGTATTGAATTTGAGGGTTAAGATTCATTTTCTATGATGGCATATTTGTAAATATAAAACATGTATATGGGCAAAAATAATGAAAAAACTTTTGAAAAAAAATTGGTGGAATGTACATGTGACGGAGAGAGAAAATATTGTGTTTTCCATTTAGCAAAATAAAAATTATCATAACTATCTACAACATTGTCGGATTTTGATAAACTTAGTATCTACGCATTTTTTCAATATTTTTAAAAGCAATGAGTCGGGCATCTTAATGCACATTTAAACAAAAACTCTAAATTTCATGTTTTGGTGAATTCAAAGATTGGGGGAGAATTCATTCTCGATATTTAAAATTTTCTCCCAACTGATTCAAATTTGACTGAATAGGCTTACACTTAGAATCAGCTTACAATTCAATATTGATTGAGAGCAGAAATGGGGATAGTGATGGATGTAAAAAGTTGGTAGAATGTACATGTGGCGGAGAGAGAAAATATTGTGTTTTTCTTTTTAGCAAAATGAAAATTTATCATAACTATCTATATCGTTGTCTGATTTTGGTAAGCTTAGTATCGTTGAAATGTATTTTTGAAGATCTTTCAAACAAAATCAATAATCAATACAAGCGCTAAAATTTTAAATATATATATTTTATAATTAAAAAATTTATAAACGTCTTTAATATTTTTCAAAGCAATGAGACGGGCCGATCATACCAGAAAAAACGAGTTTGGTATCTTAATGCACATTTAAACAAAAGCCCTAAACTTCATGTTTTGGCGAATTCAAAGATTGAGGAAGAACTCATTCTCATTGTTTTAAATTTTGCAGAAACAATATTTAGCTAAAATAAAATTATGTGGAGTGCCAACGGCACGGGACATATTCTAGTTCCATATAAATCATATAAGGAATGTAAATAAAATACCCTTCTATTAATGTTGGTAATTGCATATTACAAATTCCCAGCCAATGCAGACTCAGAGTTGGAGCTAGAAATCAGTGTAGCTGATATTTATTAGGGCCCTTAATTAGAAAGATAAGTTTCCTGGCATCAATGGTTGTATCTGAAGTCTTAGAAATTCATTAGAATTGATTTCATGTGGGTAATGATTTTAACAGGAGAGATTTCCTTGGTTGGAGGCATGGTACCCCTCTGTTATCTCTGCGTCCAGAGATAAGAGATAAAAGTAGTCGACAGCAGACTTCCGTCCTATTAGTCTTCTAAATGGGGTATACAAAGTGATTGCTAAGGTTTTCGCGAGTAGATTGAGAAGGGACCTTCAATTTCTGATCTCCCATTTTCAGAGTGGCGGTTCTGAATAGGCATATTGTTGATAGTGCTTTGATTAACCAAAAATTACCGGAATCAAGAATTAGGGATAATTCTAAGAGCTTGGTTATTAAATTGGATTTTGCAAAGCTTTTGATAACGTTGCCTGGTCATATTTAGATATAATGATGGAACAGATGGGCTTCTCTCACAAATGGATGAGTTGGTTGAACACTTGCCCCTCGATTGCTAATTTCTACATTAAACTAAATGGCTCAGTTGAACTATTTTTTCTCTAGCCCGAAAGGGATTAGACGAAGGGACCCTCTCTCCTAGATCTTGTCACTATTGCAGCTGAAGGCTTGACTAGAATGATCCAAAAGTTGGTTGATAGTAGTCTTATTTTTGGCTTTCAGGTCTGATGATACTAAGTTGTTTGTGACACTAATTTGGAGCAGGTTATAGTGATCAAAACATTGTTCTCTGGCTTGAAGTTGTTTCAGGCCTTTAGAGTAATTTAAGCAAGACCATGGTGTATGTTGTAGGTTCGGTTGAGAACATTGAGGAGTTGGCAACTGCCATTAGTTGTAGAACAACTTCGGTCCCTCTAGATATCTTGGTATTCCATTAGTGTGCTAACAAAATCCAGATTTGTTTGGGATTTGGTGTTTGAAAGATGTGAGAGGAGACTTCTGTGGTTAAACAAGAAACTCATGCGGGATTTCCTTTTGGGGTCTTCAACTCACTCGGCTTAAGTACCATCTGATCTCATGGAATAATGATGCCATGTTGGCGAAGTAGCTATGGATTTTTTTTAGTGAGAAGTGTGGCTCCTCGATTGCTGAGTGGGAGACTCGCACGATATATATCCCTTTCAGCTGTGGTGTTTTTGGAAGAGCGTTCTTGCTCTATATGGAAATTTGCTTCTGGTTATCATCTAGAGTAGTTTCGGGGAGGGATGCGTTGTTCTGTACAGTATATGGGTTGAGACTCCTCTAAAGCTAGCCTTCCTCGCTTCCTGTGATCTGAGTTGCAACAAATCTGGTACTGTAGCT
Source organism: Berberis vulgaris (assembly GCA_963556465.1). NCBI lineage: Eukaryota > Viridiplantae > Streptophyta > Magnoliopsida > Ranunculales > Berberidaceae > Berberis > Berberis vulgaris. The sequence continues at coordinate 71,930,005 of OY747124.1, read as the reverse complement.
GATTTGTGGAGCAGTGATTGCACTCCTGCAGGCTGCAGGGTAGAGTATAGAGTATTATGTTTCACATAAACCTATATGAATGGGAGATCCAACAAATAGCCACCTTTATTAACACTAGCTAATTTGTCAACCTCTCAGAGGGGGATGATCAATGGCTGTGTGGATGGGGATTCAAAAGGCTTTCTAGTCACTCTAACGCTCAACTCACTCTGTTATTCACTTCTCTTGAGCAAGCCAACAATCTCGGATTTCACAAGAATTTGTGTTTCTTTGTGTGAATGGTGATCCATGGGAAGATTTCTTATAGTTTATTTACCTAAAAAAGGATAATGATTCTAATAGATGCTATTTCTGTGGGATTACCCAAGAATTGATGAATCGCGTTCTCCTTCAGTGTCCGTCCATAACAAACATCTTGGAATGTTTCCCAAATGAATTTCATTTATCTAAAATTAGTGGAAGGGGTGGATAAGGAACTGGAATGTAGCATCTCAACTGTTGATTATTAGATTTGTGTGTGGGATTCTCATAATTTTTTGGTAAGTCTGGAAAGAGAGAAATTGGAGAATTTTATATGGGAAAATGTTGATCATCTAATTCTAAAAATAGACTTAAGTTTTATAGAATTAAGGAAGATATTTGGAGATGGGGTCTGTTTTGCAGATTATTTCTTTCTTTGGATGCTTTTATGTTTTATTGGTACGCCTTAGTTTGCAATTAGTATTTGTAGCTTTCTTTGGTTAGTTGGGTGTGAGTTCACACTTTCATTGTACTAGGTGTGTTTTACTATTGAAATATAAATATAGGGGTAGGATTTAAGTACTAGAAAAAGTTATACACACCTATTTCACAAACCTAGAAATTTCAAAATAAGTTGGTTCTTGGTAAGGATGATCTTCTCTTCATATAAATCACCCTTGCAAAAAATTCTAAGTAGGTATCCATCAGAAGTAGTTATCCAGTTCATGGTCAAACTGGATAGCAATCTCTGACTTGTGTAGCGTTTGTATCCATTCTTGCTAAAAATGATCATCCCCACAAAGCACAACTTATTTTGAATGCTTACAAGGTTACCCTTTAGTTGCAATACTTGTACAAGACATCATTTGTCTCTAACCTTAGATGTATTAGCATCCCCTTGAGTGTATAAGGTGAAGGTGAAAAACATAATTTTTGTCATTGATGAGAGATAGTTAAGATATGTCAATTTGGTATCGAATATTCTGGATGAAAGAAGTGCCTCCAAGAGAGAATTTTCTTTATCTGGACAATTGGGCATGGGAAGAATCCTCAAGGAGGATAACTTACTCAGGAGAGGCCTAGTCTTGGGAAACATATAGAGTTTATATTAAGTGGAATGTGAATCTATATAGCATCTGTGTTTCACCTGTGCCTTTGCAAGACAAATTTGGGTTTATATATGTGCTGAAACTGGCAGCCCCATTCCAAATTCAGTGGACAACTAACTACTTTTTCTCAGAAAGGTATCTAGATTTGGGATAGGTACCTGGTGGCAAATATTTGAAGGATTTGGACGGAGAGAAATTACAGAATTTTTAAAGGAAACTATTTGCAGGCTACATCTGTAATTGGGAGTTTACATGAGGGTTGTCACCACTAGGGACTTTCACGACTGCATTTTTAATTAAGTTAGCTTCTGTAAGATGTAATCTGTTTGTAACCCGAATTCTCCCGGCAGCGTTGTGATTCTCTCAATCGCAGTGTTTTGCTTTTTCCTGTTTGCTTGACTGATAAAAATTAAAGGGCCTTTTTGGTTTGGCCCTTGATAGTTTAACTTAATAGAGTTTGACCCTCGTTTAAAATTTTAATTGAGTCTAATTTTCATTTTCCTAACAGATTTTGTTAAGTCAATCACATTGACTAGTTAATGTTATCTCATTGACTAAAATACTCCTATCATGAATGCACATGCAAGGCACATGCCAAACCCATAAGATCTATAAAAAAAATGCATCTAAATGCCTAATGCTATTCTCGAGGTAATCTTATGGTCAAAAGAATAAAAAAACTAAATTCTACCCATCTTCTCCATTTGTTCCTTCTTCAACTTCTCTGCAAAATATCACTCTCCCCAAACCCATCTCATTGGACCAAAGGGACAACTTCAGCTAGGGTTTTAACCCATTTCTCTTCTCCAAATTTCAAAGCCCCATTGTTCCATTTCTTCAAAGCTTGAAACTTTATAGATCTATGAGGAAAACCCATTTCCCTTTTGGTCTGAATTGAAAGCACTAACCCCATTGATCAGTTGCTCTATAGCTTCTCTGGTCTGGTGCTCATTCTAATTTTACGGCTCAATAGATCTTCTTCAGGGGCTGGTTTCACTTTGATCGAATCAAATTCGAGAGGTTTAGATGGAGATTGGGATAGTAACAGTGAGCAAGCTGGGCTTCCCAAGCTGCCCAGATTAGCTTACTTGATTTTGGGGACAAAAGGGTAGATTTGAGGATGAAGATTACTTCAAGCTATTTATCATCCTTGGGACCATTACTTGGCATCTTGATCTTGAGGCTTCTTAAAGTGAAAGGCTTGATTTGGCCAAGTATGTGAAGTCAGTTTCGGTTTTTCGACATTTTGATAATGTTCAGGGTTATTGGTAAGGTGAATTTGGTTACTTACGAGGGTCCGACGATGATTGCTTCTACTTTGCATGATGATCTCCCCCTCCGAATTCCATTTCTTCTTCTTGTGTGTGTGAACCAAGTAAGCAACTAGGAGGAGCAAAGCAATGTGAATGGAGGTGAAGAAGGGCGATTTGGTGGAAGTGAGCCTCAAAGAAAATGGGCTTCTGGGTTCTTACTACACTGCTCCATTCTCCAACTAGAGAAGCTTATTTCCTCAAATATTTCACTCGTTAAAACACACTCACTTTGGTAAAATGGGATGGGTTTGGGGAGAGTGTTGTTTTGTAGAGAAGTTGAAGAAGGAAGAGAGGGACAAGATGGGTAGATTTTAGTATTTTTTTTTCTTCTTTCAACCATATGATTACCTCCTAATTAGTATTAAGCATTTAGTTGCATTTTTTCCGATTTTATGGGTTTGGCATGTTCATTAATGAAAAGGGAATTTCAGTCAATAAAATAATATTAACTAGTTAATGTGGTTGATCTAAGAAATCTGTTAGAAAATGAGGATTGGACTTAATTAAACTTTTAAATGATGGTCAAACTCTATTGGATATAAACTAACGAGGGCAAAACTCAAAAAAACCCAAGGCCCCCGATTTTTTTTGGAATTTATGTCACATTTTAGGAATTTAGGGTCCATGTTGATAAATTTTATTTAATTGTTTGTTATTAAGGATCATATTGTTAGTTGTTTGGTGGTTTAGATGTTGCTTTTGATTTGACATAGGTTCAAAATCCATCTCGTGCATTTTAAATACTAAACTTTAAAAAGTTGTAGAAATACTTGCAGTAAACTAAACAAAAATATATGAACTTCCATTAAAAAAATAAAATAAACCAACCCCATTTCAAACTGAAACTGCCTCCTGAACCCCTCTCTCACTTGCTGTCAATGGAAACTCACTAAACGAAATTGCTCCATTCGTCTCAACTAAACAAACCCTTTATAAAACACTTGAATAAAGTTCAGATAACAAAATTTCAAACTCTATTTTTCTATTAATCTGTTAATGTAAACAATCACAGACAATCACAGACAGCTAATACAAACAGCATCACAGACAGAAACTGTTAGCTAGTTTGTTAGCTAGTCAATACTCTGTTAGCTAGTCTGTTAGCTAGTCAATACTCTGTTAGCTAGTTTGTTAGTCTGTTAATCAGCAGGCTATATATATAAGAGCCTCTTCATGTACACTGATACAATACAATGATATAGAGAATTGTTCAGAATCATTTCTACTTCATATCATAACATGGTATCAGAGCAGTGAAAGAGTCATTTTTTTTTTTTCTCTATTAGAAGTTAAACATGTTCTGTCATCTTCAATCATCTTCATCATTGATGAGTTCAACCTTCCATAGCAATATCAATGGCAGATTCAACTTCATCTTCTAGTGCTACTTTCCTTGCAAATCCGAGAATGACAGAGTCCAAACCAGTTGTGTTTACGCATGTTCTATCTGTAAAACTTGATGAACACAACTATTTGTTGTGGAAGCAGCAAGTGTTGGCCACCATCAAAGGTCATAAACTTCAGAGATTCTTTGAAAAGGATTCGTTTCCACCAAGGTTTCTATCGATTGAAGACCAGGAAAGTGGATCTGTTAACACAGAGTTCATCAACTGGGAACAACAAGATCAGTTGTTGTTTTCATGGCTTCTTTCTTCTATGTCTCAACCTTTACTCACAAGGTTAGTTGGCTGTAACACTTCTGAACAGGTTTGGCAAACTCTTGAAACATATTTCAATTCTCAAACCATAGCCAAAGTGTCTCAATTCCGAAATCAGTTGCAGAATTTCAAGAAAAGAGATCTTTCAATCAACGATTATCTACTCAAGTTAAAATCCATCATCGATCAATTAGCTTCTGTAGGATATCCACTTTCGTCAAGAGATCATATCAATGCAATATTTGATGGATTACCACAAGCTTATGACACCTTTATAATATCAGTCAGTTCCAGATCTGATGTCTATAGTGTTGCAGAGGTTGAATCCTTGTTACTAGCTCAAGAAACAAGGATTGAAAGATATTTGAAGGATCTTGACATTTCTAGCTCTATAAATGTTGCTCAGACTTCGTATAAGCCTTCATCTAGATCATTTATCTCAAATTCATCTAGAGGAGCAAGGTTTCCATCAAGAGGAGGAGGAAGGTTTGGTTCTGGCAGAGGTTTTAAGCAATCTGGTTATCAGGCTAGTTATCAATCTGGAAATAAACCTCAATGCCAAATCTGTGGCAAGGTAGGCCATCTAGCTATCAAGTGTTATCACAGGTTTGATACAAATGTGTCAAACTACTGGAACTCGTCATCATCTAGTACATCTTCTCAGACAAGTTCAGCTCCTCACCAAGCTTATTCTGTTTCCAGTCAATCTGCTTATGGTCAGCATATTCCTTCTTCTTGGAGTTCTGCATCTCAGTTGCCACTGCAATCACATGGTGTATCTTCATCAGTAGATCATAGATGGTATCCGGATTCTGGAGCAACTGATCATTGCACACCATTTGCTCAGAATTTGTCAACATCAATGCCATATCAGGGTAATGAGCATATACATGTTGGAGATGGATCAGCTTTGCAAATACAGAATGTTGGTCAGTCTCTTTTACACTCTTCAAATTCATCTAGACCACTGCTTCTTAAAAACATATTTCAAGTACCAAAGTTAACTAAAAACCTACTTAGTGTTTCAAGATTTTCTAGAGATAATAGAGTCTTCTTTGAATTCCACCCTGACTTCTGTTTTGTCAAGGACCAGGACACCAGACAAGTCCTCTTGGAAGGGAGGCTTAACAAAGGTCTTTATGTTTTCCCATCTATGACATTTGATACCTGCAATCCACGCAATCCAGTGTCTTCTTCCAGTTCTTGTAATCCAGTGTCACCTTCAAGTTCCAGTTCTACTGATGATCCTTCTTCATTTTCAGTTCAAACAATCACATCTGATTCTACTGGTGATACTTCTTTGTTACATCTTTGGCATGCTCGCCTTGGGCATCCTTCTTTTTCACTTGTACAAAAGTTACTTGCTAAGTGTAACATTTCTGTTTCTCACAATAATAAAGAACTGTGTACTTCTTGCTGTTTAGGAAAGATACACAAGTTTCCATTTTCATCTTCTTCTACTGTATTCAATAAGCCATTAGAGCTTATACATACTGATCTTTGGGGTCCTGCTTCTACTATATCTTCCAATGGTTATCGATATTACATTCATTTCATCGATGCATTTAGTCGGTTTACTTGGGTATACTTGTTAAGAAACAAGTCTGATGCTTATTCTACTTTTGTCAAATTTAAGTCTCAAGTTGAATTAGAATTTGGTCTCCCAATCAAATGTATTCAGTCTGATTGGGGAGGTGAGTATAGGTCTTTCTCAACTTTTCTATCTCAGCATGGCATCAGACATAGGTTGGCATGTCCTACCACTCATCAACAAAATGGTATTGCTGAGAGAAAACACAGACACATCATTGAGTCAGCGTTAACCCTTATTGCTCATGCCTCTCTTCCTATGAAATTTTGGGATGAGGCAGTTCGGACATCAGTGTATCTACTCAATCGAGTTCCTTCTACTGTGTTGAATGGATTATCTCCATTTGAGAAGTTATATAAAAAGCTTCCTGATTATACTTTTCTAAAAGTTTTTGGTTGTTCTTGTTTTCCAAACACAAGACCTTACAATGCACACAAGCTTCAATTCAGGTCAGTGGAGTGTACTTTTCTTGGGTATAGCCTACAACACAAGGGATATAAGTGTTTGTCTCCAACTGGTAGGGTCTTTATTTCCAGAGATGTCATATTCAATGAGTCCTTTTTCCCATATTCTAAACAGCAGTCTCAGTCCTCATTACCTAGTTTCTCTTCCCCTGTTTCTACTCCTGCAAGTATATCTAGAGTGTCTACTTGTAGTCCTATGCATACTATTAGTCATGATCCTCTTCCTGGTCCAACAACTGGCTCCCCACATATTCCTGGTGACAATGCATTGTCTTCTGACTTTACTGATGGACAGCACAGAGGCCTGTTTGATGCTCAGCATACTGATCAGCATAATGGTCAGCATACTGGTCAGCAAAGTCACTTTACTGATGGACAGCACAGAGGCCTGTTTGATGCTCAGCATACTGATCAGCATACTGGTCAGCAAAGTCAGCATATTATTCAGCACAATGGTGTTCCTGATGGACATTTAACTGGTCATACTGAGGATACTGGTCAGCAAAGTCATGCTCAGCATATTATTTAGCACGATGGTGTTCCTAATGGTCATTTACCTGGTCATACTGAGGATACTACTGGTCTTACTAGTGGTCAGTACAGAGGTCTTACTAATGCTCAGAACAGTGGTTTACATAATGGTCAGAATAATATTCAGCATACTCATCAGCAACATCAGCAACAAGGTCTACATGATGTCTCTACTTCTACTCCTAGTCATCCAATGGTAACAAGGTCTAAAAATGGTATCTATAAACCTAAAGTGTATATGGCATCTGCTGAACCATTGAGTTTGAATGAAGCTCTGAACACACCTCATTGGTGTGAGGCTATGCAAGCTGAATATCTAGCATTGGTCAGAAATAACACATGGTCACTGGTAGACCTTCCATCCCATAGATCAGTCATTGGCTGTAAATGGATATTCAAAGTGAAGGAGAATTCTGATGGCACTGTCCATAAGTATAAAGCTCGCTTAGTGGCTCGAGGTTTTCAACAGGTAGAAGGTTTTGATTTTGATGAAACTTTCAGTCCGGTGGTTAAACCACCTACCATTAGAGTGGTTCTCTCAGCGGCTCTCACATTTGGGTGGAAAGTTGTTCAGTTAGATGTTAACAATGCTTTCTTAAATGGTGACTTGTTAGAGGAGGTCTACATGATGCAACCTCCTGGATTTGTTGATCCATCACGACCCAGAGCTGTGTGCAAACTTGTCAAGGCGTTATATGGTTTGAAGCAAGCGCCTCGAGCATGGTTTGATAAACTTCAACATACTCTATTTCAGTTCGGCTTTATTTCTGCTAAGTCAGATTCTTCTCTCTTTATTAGACATGGTCCTTCTCCCATTTTTCTTCTGGTCTATGTGGATGATATCCTAGTTACTGGTGCAAACTCTTCTGATGTAACTCAGTTAATTCAACAGCTTAATGCTCAGTTTTCATTGAAGGATCTCGGCCTTGTTAATTACTTTCTTGGCATCCAAGTTCACCACTTTGATAATGGAATGTTTCTATCTCAGACAAAGTATATTCATGATCTTCTCTGTCGTGCTAAGATGCAGTTTGCAAAAGGTTTGCCTACACCCATGAGTGGTGGTGAGAAGTTGTTTGCCAAGGGCAGTGATCCTGTTCAAGATGTACACTTGTATAGAAGTATTGTAGGCGCATTGCAATATGTAACTATCACAAGACCAGAACTGGCTTATTCTGTAAATCGAGTGTGTCAGTTCATGCAAGCCCCTCTGGAATCTCATTGGCGAGTAGTAAAAAGGATTTTGAGGTATCTTCAAGCTACATCTGATTTTGGTCTTCAACTTACTCCTACTCCCTCATTTAAATTGACTGGGTTTTGTGATGCTGATTGGGCATCTGATCCCAATGATAGGAGGTCTACCTCAGGGTATTGTGTTTACTTAGGCAATAATCTCATATCCTGGTCTTCAAAGAAACAAAGTGTTGTCTCCAGGAGCAGTACTGAGGCAGAGTATAGAAGTCTGGCCTCAGTTACAGCAGAGCTTTCATGGCTTCATTCCCTATTCTCTGAGCTTAAGCTTCCTTGTACGCCTCCTACAGTTTGGTGTGATAATAAAAGCACAGTTTTATTGAGTGCTAATCCAGTTCTTCATGCCAGAACAAAACACATTGAGTTGGATATATTCTTTGTACGTGAGAAAGTTGCTCGTAAATTACTTCATGTTCTTCATATTTCTGCTTCAGATCAGATTGCTGATATTTTGACCAAAGCGCTTGGCGTTTCTAGATTTCTGTTTCTGCGTGCCAAACTGGGTGTTGTTGATCGTTCCACACTCAGTTTGAGGGGGGATGTTAATGTAAACAATCACAGACAATCACAGACAGCTAATACAAACAGCATCACAGACAGAAACTGTTAGCTAGTTTGTTAGCTAGTCAATACTCTGTTAGCTAGTCTGTTAGCTAGTCAATACTCTGTTAGCTAGTTTGTTAGTCTGTTAATCAGCAGGCTATATATATAAGAGCCTCTTCATGTACACTGATACAATACAATGATATAGAGAATTGTTCAGAATCATTTCTACTTCATATCATAACATAATCAAAACATCTTCTGCCTGAGTGAGAAAAGAATGAGTGAAGGAGTGTTAGTGAAAGAGGCAAATGGGGCTAAGTGTATCATAAAAGCTCAATGGGTATAAAAGGTACCCTGTGTTCAAATGGAGTTGAACAGAAAAAGAAAGATTGAAGACAAAGACAAAGACAAAGGAATCTGTGCTCTGATTGTCTGCTAAATCACCAAAGCTTAATAATTGGGTTTTCAGATCAGATTCCAATGTTGGACGGAATTGGCTTCATATTCTGCAATTTCATGCCTGCTTGGTTGCATTCGATCTCTGCACAGTAGATTAAAGGCGCGTCACTTAATGGGTTGATCCTTGTTCTCTATTTTAATGGTTTGTTCCTTTGTTTCCTGAGTGAAATTTCAGTTATGTTTGATTTGGAATTTTGTGATCTTAGGTTGAATATCAAGAGAGATTTGAGAGAGGGGGTGGTGGGTATAGGGGGTCAGTCCAGAGTAGGTGGGACAGACGGTGGTTTCTGAAGGTGGTCGATTCGATGAGTGGTGGTGGTTCGGTGTAGGGAGGGTTTAGGGACATTTTGGTCACATTAATAAATGTAAAACAGTCAACTGACGGTCTTCGTCAATTCTGGGGAGTGACACTTATTTTGGAAATCTAGGGGGGTGATCGTTCATCACCTATTCATCAAAGGGGGTACCGCTAGTTTTCCTTTTGTTTATTCCCGTATTATTAGAAAGTCCTATCCAATTCGAGTAAAGTATGTTATAAATAGTTTAAGAATGTATTTTCATTGTTTTAGTAGCTATCTAATTTGTATTCGATATATATATAATATATAGGCCTCTGGAATCTTCAACATCAAACCCCCCCTCCCCTCCCCTCTTCCCAAAAATAAAAAAGAAGAGAGAGAGAGAGATAATTTTGGCCACTGGTTCCCTGAAAACCAAGTCATTCTTCGCAATTTGGTGCGATTTGAATGACTCCGCTTTTTCTCATAACACTGTCTACAGCAGCACCAATCATGGATTGCATCAGAGGTGAAATTTACATGAAGTGACAAGGATAATAAGTAAAGTGATTTGAGCATCTGAAGCACAAGTTGAGTATCACCTCCTTTTTTACTTTCAGTATGATTCTTCAAGGTTGGGTGTCAGAGCTATATTTAGTCAAGAAAGTAGAAAGTTGCTTGTAGCAAGGAAATTCAGTGAGCAACGCTCAAGTACATTACCTATCATATGGAGCTCTGTTCATTTATCTACTGAAGTGTTGGCGCTACTACTTGATTGTTTAGTTATTAGCTTTGAAAAATGAACAATACTATTAATAAAAAAATAGCAGAAGAGAGAGAGAATCTCACACACCTGCACGAACTGGGAATACACCGAGTAATCACTCCAAACAAACAATCCCAAGCAAACATAAAACCAAGTGTTAGCGAAACCCCAGCCACGCTACATTAGCCTGGTTCCAAAGCCTAGCATCGCTGTCCTTGGAATAATATCTGGTGATTATTCAACCTCTTCAAATATTCTATTGTTTTGTAGAAAAGACCATATCACAAGCACCATACTTAGCTGAAGATAGAATCCCTACCCAGCGCCTAATAATATATATAAAGGTCTCCAGCTTCGTATTCAAAAATTTAAACTTAGCCAAAAAAATTCATCCAAGTAGAATCAGGCCTGATGTTGTTTTCCAACCACTGGGCCTCCAAGCATATCAATTATTATTGGAGAATGGCTTCAAAGTACTGTCAAGTATGCCAAAGACACTACTTATAATAGATATTTGTGTAGGCCTTGACACCTCAATCCTGATTTTAGTGGTAGAGTTATCAAAATGTATTGGTGGGACGACCCTCCAGATGGAGTAATCAATTTGAGAACTGATGGCTCAGTTCCGATGTTTATGGTTCAAATAGGAGGGATCATAAAAAATAGCAGGGGTATAGCTTTTTGGTGCTTTTTCAGATACAATTCGTAAATGTCCTATTCAGATGCAGGCATTAAGATGGGAATTGAAGATGGCTACGAGTTTGGATTTTAAAAGGATTGAAACCGGTTGTTGAGATTACCAAGGGCAATAGAAGGGGTCCCTGGCAAGATCAACATCTAATTGATGATAGTATATGGATGAATAACGAGTTGATATCCTTCAAGATTGATCGTGTGTTGAGAGAATGCAATAAGGTGACTGATGCCTTTTTTTTTTTTTTTTTGAAAGGCAAGCCGGTTTTTTAGCCTAGGATCCGTAACCTAGTCCCGAGATGCGACCTACGGGTCGAACACCACCCCGAAATAAAGATGACTCCAGTGGGTCTCGAAGCAAGCCTTAACCAATCGACCACAGCCCCTTTGGCGTGACTGATGCCTTAGCTAGCTTAGAGGGTCCTGAAGGGGTCAAGTGGTTTATTCCTCCTCTTGATAGGAAGATTGATGAGATTGTTACTTGATATGGGTAATGCTATATATTTTAGATGATAAAGAGGGAGCATATGATAGAGTTGCCCTTAGGTTCCTACCTAGTAGGGATTTTGGGGTGTATGCTTGTGATGCTTGTAGGTCCTCTCTAGAGGGTTTAGGTGACTTCTAATCCCTTGTCCCCTTTTTATATGCATTAATTATTCTTGTTCTTAATATATTGGATGGTGCCCTCCAATCGTAGTTTGCCTAGAAAAAAAATTATCAAGATAAAACTCTCTTTTAGAAATGAGAAATGGGTCATTCTTCCTAAGATTCAAATTTGTCTACCGATGATGAATTAGGCACAATTAGTTGGGTTATCAATACATTGAGCAATAGGGCTTCGTTTTTCGTGAAAACAAACAAATCACATGCGGGGTTCGAGAGTTTGAAAGAGCTTCTTGTGGAGCATCCTCCGAGCATATGGGGTTCTCTTAAAGGGTGATGATTCTTCTGGAATCTAGCTTTGAGATGAAAATCCTCAAATAAGTGCATTAAGGATAGTTTGGGGAACACGAGACTTACAGAAAGATTGAGTTTTACTGTTGCTACTAGTTCAAAGAGTTAGTGGAGATGTTTGTTAAAAGATGCCTTCATTTCCAAGTGATCGATAATGCAATATGATTCACGAATATGAAGATGGGATAACCCATTTTTTAGAAAATTTTGGACATTGGTTTGGGTCTGGGAAGTACAGACAATCTGTTTTGGTCTCTGCGTCAAAGGTGGCTTCTTCCCTGTCATGGGTTGGCACTCCACTTCTTGGACACTCCTATGACACTTTGTAAAACTGTTTTCTCGGGAAAATAATGACGACAGCCTAGGCATTGTTCGCATAATTTGTTAAGCTAGTGAATGTAAAAACGTAAGAATGAAAGGATGAACATGCATACGCTTCTTTGAATTATTTGACATAATTACAGAATAACAAATTTACAATAGTTTGATATATAATCCTTAGTGAGATTTTTTGTATATGATAATCTTACAATAATCTGATATAATTTTATGCTTCAGACTAAAAACATAGATATATCATATATGATAAATAATAGTATTTAATATCCAAAGTGCCCATGCCTTTTTCTCTCTCCCCTTTTTTGAGATTTTGAGATTTCTTCGATCACATGTTTTTAAAATTATGAGCTAAAATGTGGGTGTTTTTTGGTCTAAATCACTTTTTCAATTTTAATCGTTTGATAAGAGGTGAATTTTCAACTTTGATCAGGGTATTTCAGTCTTATGCGAACATAAATTTCAGCCAAAAACCCTCTCCTTCCCATCTATGTGATTCATTAGATCTTTATGTTTGGGTAAATCTTATTCGTCTTTTATCTCCAACCTAAAACATCATTCTGATTTGCTATATAGACTAGTGTAATCTCCGTGTTTTCGACACTCAAATTGTCTTACTTATGGATGGGAAAATGTATGATATGAGAATTTTCAACTTTGGCCAGGGGTATTTTAGTCCGATGCGAATATAAATTTAAGACAATCACCGTCCCCTCCCACCTCTATGTGATCCGTTAGATCTTTATGTTTGGGTAAATTTCAATCATCTTTTATCTCCAACCTGAAACATCATTCTGATTTGTTAATAGACTAGGGTATTCCCTGTGTCGTTGGCACGATAAAAGTTTCACATGATAAATAGATTTTATTTACTTCAAATATCAAGATAAATAAATATCAAAATGTTGGGTATGAGAATCAAATCCATGCACTCTTGACTTGGTGTTTTAAGTTCTATGTGATCCATTAAATTCTTATATTTGGGTAAATCTCAGCCGTCTTTTATCTCCAACCTGAAACACCATTCTGATTTGTTAATAGACTAGGGTATTCCCCTTGTTGTTGGCACGATAGAAATTTAAAACTTGTCAAAATATAATCATCCTTGAGTTTATTCTACTTACATGCCTAATCATCCTTGAGTTTATTCTACTTACATGTCAAAATATAATCATCCTTGAGTTTATCACACATGATCACCCTTATGTTTTCATCCTTCATACTTACATGCCTAATCACCACCATCAACAATTGAAAAAAATAAATAAATATAAAAAAAAATGTTGGGTATGAGAATCGAACCCATGCACTCTTGGTGCTTTAAGTTCTATGTGATCCATAAATCTCAGCCATCTTTTATATCCCACCCCAAACATCATCCTATTTTGTATATATAACTAGTGTGTTTTCCATGCCGTTGGCACGATATGATTTATTTGGATAAACCTCATGACATGCCAACCCGTCTGTGCCTATGTCACCATGAACACAATCACTTTGACCAGAAAATCAATTGAAAAACATAAAAGTTACAATACAAAGCAACTATTTTAATAATATAAAATGTATTTCATAGTTTTCCAACAATGACAAATACTAAAAAACACCCAATTATAAACTTATGTGTACAAATCAAAATAAATTTAGTATTGAAAAAATAAACTTATACTTGAAAGATGAGTAATTGAAAGCGGGAGAGATGAAAGAGTTTAAGTGAGGGTTAAATTGAAAGAGTGTAAGAGATATTGAAATATGAGAAATTGTCCAAGATCATTAGATCTTTATGTTTTGGTAAATCTCCGCCTTCTTTTTATCTCCAATCTAAAACATCATTCTGATTTGTAAGATACTAAAGTATTCCCCGTGCCGTTGGCACGATAAAAGTTTAAAACTTGTCAAAATATGATCACCCTTGAGTTTTGAACACCACCGTCATCAACAATTGAAGAAAAAAAAAATGTTGGGTATGAGAATCGAACCCATGCACTCTTGGTGCTTCGAGTTCTATGTGATCCGTTAGATTCATATATTTGGTTAAATCTTAGCCGCCTTTTATCTCCCACCCCAAACACCATCCTATTTTGTATATATAATAACTAGAGTATTCCCCGTGCCGATGGCAGTGGCACGATAAAAATTTAACATTATACATTGAGTTTATTCTACTTTAAATATCAAAATAAATAAATATTAAAATGTTGGCTATGAGAATCAAACTCATGCACTCTTGGTGTTTTAAGTTCTATGTGATCCGTTAAATTCTTATATTCGGGTAAATCTAAGCCGTCTTTTATCTCCAACCTCAGACACCATCCTGTTTTGTAATATAGATAATAATAATTTTATTACATAAGAACACGGTATGTTAACTTTGAAAGTTAAGGTTGCAGTGTTCTTGCCTCTAAACCTAATTATACTGCTCCTCATTTCTGACCTTCAATTCTACTGTATAATTCTGATCATAGAGTCTTTCTTGTGTGATTGTGGAACTCCACTTGACAGTGATTTGAGCGATTCAGATGAGGATTATGAAAATGAAATGACGCATACCTGTGGATGTGTGATAACATAATGTGGCTAACAGAGAAACAAGATTCCCTATATTTGTGCAAAATCAAGCCTGCAACTGTAGACCTGGGATGCAAGAGGTGATATGTTTCTTCAAATCCCTTCTGCTTCTTCGAACTGCTAGATTTGCGGGTCTGAGTAAACACTTGGTGAAGACAAGTGGAGTTACAGATCTAGTCACAAGTTATATTTTTTGCCAGCCGCGCTTCAGTTAGGTCGGTTTCATCTTTTCCTTGGGGTCTCAATTTTGTTTGTCCTTAAAATCTGTTTGTCTTTCTCATCTGTAACCTGAATTGTGCATTCATTTATAGTATATTTCCCTTATCTGTTGTTTCTATCTGTTCTTCAAATGCAATTTTGTAGAATCTCAAGTAGAAATGCAAAAGGTGGAACTTATATGAACATATCTTATTCCACAAAGCCATATCAATTGAGTTTCATAGCTGCAGATGTCACACTAGACCTCTATTGTCGTGCCAGAATCTGTCCATCTATCCACATCTTTATCAGGAACTTGCCCTCGCTGGTGATAGCGAACTTGAATTTTTATTATCCAGTCTTTTCTCTCTCTATGGTAATTAGGGATGGCAGTGGGGCGGGTTTTCACGGATATCCGCCCCACTCGCTCTGTTTGGGGCGAATTTGGTAAAGGATCACTGAATTTTGGGGCGAATACGAATTTTCGACCTGTATCCGTTTATTAATCGGGGCGAATACGGATTTGGCCATATCCGCCCCACGGATATCCGTTTAACCAACAAATTTACAAGAGTACCCTTCATCTATATAAAGGGATTAACTTTTTTTCACAAAAGCTCCCTCACACCAATCACTCACAATCGCTCCCTCACCAAGCTCTCCCTCTCACAGAGCGATCTGTGATCTCCCTCCCTCACACCGCACACCACCTCGCCCTCCCTCACGTCGCGATCTCTCTCCCTGTTTCCTCACGCCGCGAGATCTCCCTCCCTCACGCCGCGATCTCTTCCTCTCACAGCCAAGATCGGATTTGAAGCTTGGAGATCTAAAGACGAAAGGTTTCGCCTCTCACAGCCATGGATTTCTTCTCTCCCCCATCAGAGATCAAGATCAAGAGAGATCAAGATCAAGATTTGAGATCGAATCTGATCTGATCTCAGAGATCGAATTTTTTAGATCGATTTTTTTTGTAATTTTTTTTTTGAATTTGTTGTAATTTTTTTAGATCAGAGAACTCAGATATGATCTTTAGATCGAATTTTTTATTTTTTTTTTGTATGTATAAATAATCTGTAGAAGTATTTTTACTGTATGTAGAAGTATCTTACCTGTATGAATGAAGAAAAAATTTTAACAGATATTTTGGGCGGGGCGGATATCCGTCTATCCGTGCGGGGCGGAGGTGGTTTTTAATAAACTTATAAACGGATTGGCAGGGCGAATTTGGGGATCTGTTGTTCCGACGGATCGGGGATGGATTTGCTCAGATTCGCCCCAATCCGCCCCGTTGCCATCCCTACTGGTAATTTAAGAGTGTTTATAAATGCATTTTTCCATCATTCAACTTTCGTCCATAAATTTCACTTTCTAAGATTATATACACCATTAGGCCATCTAAAGTCATTTGAGCAAATCGTAACCCTGAAGTTGTTCTGAATTAAATCACTTAATTGTATCCAATCAATATTTCAAGAACTGAACACTGTTAAGAAATGAAAGAAACTATTTAATCTTATTCAGATCCAACCTTTTTTGTTTTAACACCCCCCACACACACACACCCAAAAAAAAATTAATATATATATAGGGGCGGAGCTAGGATTGCAGACAAATGAGGGCAAACAGTACACAACTATTCCACTACACCAATTTTAGTAGTGGCACAACTCCACCTTCAATTATTAGCTTCTCATACCAATTGTTGTCACAATCAAGCAAACGAGCGAGGCTTTCGCATCGGACCTATCATCAAGCAATTCAGTGTAAAGTGTGGCAATTTGCTCCCAGATTAGGCACGGTTCATTCACAACAATAGAAGGGAGTCCTAAATATCCGTCGGACTCGGCAGAGACGCGAAGGAGCCAGGAGATGGCCACGGTGGAATTCTCAAGCTGCGAGCATCTTCTTGAACGCAACCGCAATGATTATTGTGAAGACTCGTTTCATGAAACCATTCGCTTTGCACTTTGCTACTAGAAAGAGGGCTTTGTCGAGGACCTTCTCCATCTTGTCGAGAATAACTTTGCTACCATTCGCTCGTTTCAGATCTGTTGTCGACAACAAAAGAAGAATATGAAGAATAAGAAGAAAACGAAAAAAAAGAAGGGGAAGAAGAAGATACTGGACGAGAATAACTTAATTTTGAGTAAAAAAAGTCTCGTCTCGGTTTGATTTCTATGGTTATTATTATATATATTAGCCTTAGTCTTGTGGGTAAGTAGACATGACTTAAAAATCATAAGTTCAAAATTCAATCAATGAGGAAATGTATGACCCAATTTTTATAAATTATAATAAACAAGATTCAAAATGCATCATTGTGCCCATCAAAAGTTCCAAAAATTCAATGAATGAAAGCTTTTTTCTTTTTAACATAAGCGGACAACCTACAAATTTAAATGGGGCAATATGAAAAATACGAATACCTTAGTGAGTTTCTTTTAAAAAGATAAGGGGGTAATTGACCCCCTTATCCAAAGGATGGATCCGCCCCTATATATATATATATAAACTGTGTTACTTAAACCCCACACCAAACCTCATGTATTACTTTTACTCATTTTATGAGTTACTTCAAACCCCATTGCAAACCCTCCCTAAAACTAAATAAATAAATAAACAAATAATACTTGAAAAAATTTCTCTCTCTGAGTGGTGGGAAAAGTCATCTCCTCAAAGTGGTGGGGAATTCTTTTGCTACAAGTTTTGGTTTTTGAATGCAAATTTTTTGGGGGAATTTTGATGATTTTCAACTTTCAACCTTAATTTAAAGTTTAAAGAGATGGTGCATTGACAAGTTATATCCAGATGAATTGATGAAAAATTACGTTCAAAATGTTCGTGACACAACTCCGTGAAGAGTACTATCATCATAAGATTATGATTTTCACAATAATGTAATGATAAAAAGTCATGTCCATGATAATCATCAAAATTCTCCAGCATATTAGTGACTGTCACGAATTTGTGATTACAACAAAGCTATGATCACCATAACATTGTGATTTGTAACAACAATATATCATGATTTTTTTTCACAATGCATGAAAAATGGTTATATTGTCGTTAAAAAACATACAAATACCATTAATAATGTCATTTCAAACTACAAGACTATTATGTTTAACTAGTTGACTTATTAATTTAAACAAATTATGCTTATTTTAAAAAAAAAATTAGATATGGAGAGGAAATGAGAAAATAGAAGCACACCAAAGTGAAGAAGATATAGGTATTGGACAGTGAAGGATGAAGAAGAGGAGAATCGATGATGAAACAAAAAAAGAAGGGTTTGGGTTTGAGAGAAAAGGGGCAATAAGGGTTGGGTTTGAAGAATAAGGTGAAATTTTGGGATTGAAAACACTTTATGTATAAACTCTCATTTAATTGGTGATCAAGTGTTGAAGAAGAAGAGTTTGATAACACTATATATAAGCTCTTTTCAATTTGGCTGTGTTGATTTGAACTTCATATTTTACTAAAACCCTAGGTAGAGAAAATAGAGAAGAAGGGTTGGGATTTGAAGAAGAAGGTAGAGGGGTTTGGAGTTTGAGAGATGCAAGAAAATTAAAAGGGATTTGAGTTTAACAAGATTAAAGAAGATTGTTAGAAACTTTTTTTTTTCATTTACTAAATATCAATTGTTATTTTGGGGGGTTTTCTACTTGGGGTTTAAAACAAAAATGTTAGGATCTAAATAAGATAATCCTTACTAAAATTGATTTATTTTAAAATTTTGCTAGCAATTATGTATTAGGTTATGGATTTGAAAATCTAGGCATCGTTTAAGACTACAATCCAACTGCTATACTTCGAATTAGAACAACCCAACTCTTTGTATAAGTAGCGCATGTAGTGCAACAAGCTCAAAATATTTTTTCATTGAATGGTACTGGTACAATAGCATCTTCCTTTGTAGTTGTTATTCAACTTCCTTTTGCACTTTAGAAATACCCTCCAACAGTCATTGTGTTTGACCATATCTTCCTCTTCTTTGCCAACTTGTCTTTTTCCAAGCGAAAATGTCAATCAAATGGAATGGAAGGTAAGTATCCAGACAAACTTCAAATGACGATTTTAAGGTGGAACTACGATTGCCTTATTAAATGCAATCTGTGAGTTTGGTAAACTCTCATCCCAAGTTTTAGGATGCCTTGTCTTTCTCCAAATGAAAATGTCGATAAGCTTTAGTGAACAAATCTGCCCGTTGATGTAGTGTTCCAACATACTTGGTCTGAATAGTACTATCTTGTATCTTTTCTCTAATCAAATGACAATCAATTTCTATATGTTTCGTTCGCTCATGGAAAAACGGATTAGATGCAATATGGAGTGCAGCCTTGTTGTCACAAAACAATAGAGCTGCTTGAGGATGATTAATGTGCAAATCATTAAGAATATACCTCAACCAGGTTAACTCACAGCGTGTAGAAGCCATGGCCCTATATTCTGCTTCAGCTGTAGATTTTGCCGTTGTAGTTTGTTTCTTAGCTTTCCAATAAATTGGTGAATTGCCAAGCATGACACAATAACCTGTAATGGATCTCCTAGTATCTCTACATCTAGCCCAATCTGCATCACAATAAGCTTTCAACTATAATGAGCTGGTGGAAGAGAAAAAAAATACCTTGTCCTGGTGAAGCCTTGATATACCTCAAGACCTTGTGTGCAGCATCCAATTGTGGTATTCTAGGCTTCTCCATAAATTGACTTAGGACACGTACTGAATAAACAAAATCCGGTCTCGTAATTGTTAAGTATATCAACCTTCCAACAAGTTTGCGGTATGTTGCAGGATTTGGTAGTAAATCTCCATCATCCTGTGTGAGCACCAAGTTTTGATCCATAGGATAACGTGAAGGCTTTGCTCCAAGATACCCTGTGTCCTCCAATATTTCAAGTGCATATTTTCGTTGAGATAAAACAATCCCTTTGGATGACCTCGCGACTTCAATGCCAAAGAAATATTTCAATTTTCCTAAATCTTTGAGCTTGAACTTTGCAGCCAGAAATTTCTCTGTTTCTTCAATGTATTGGAGTTACCTGCCAATATTACATCATCAACATATACTAGAATTGCAGTAGAGTTACCCTTGGATCGGACGAATAATGAGTAATCAACCTTAGACTGGTTGTAGCCAGCTGATATGAGAGCAGAGGATAACTTAAGGAACCATTGTCTCGAGGCTTGCTTAAGACCATATAAGGACTTGTTCAACTTGCATACTCGAGTCTCCCTCTTTCGGCCGAATTCAAAATAAAGACTCATGTACACATCCTAAAAAAGATCACCATAAAAAAAACATTGTTGACATAAATGCCCACCCTGTGTGGCTGCAAGAACAAAGAGAATACGAACAGTAGTCAATTTAGCAACAGGAGCAAATGTATCTTTGTAATCAATACCTTCAACTTGACTGTATTCTTTAGCCACAAGATGGGCTTTGTAGCGCTCAACACTACCATCTGGATTAAGTTTGATCTTATAGACCCATTTACAACCAACCGGATGCTTGCTAGGAAGAAGAGGTTGTAGAGTCCAAGTGTTATTGGTTTATAGAGCATCAATCTCACTTCTCATGGCTTGACGCCACTTTGGATCCTGCATAAAATTGGTGGGTTCTTTGACTAAAAAAAAGGGAAGTGGTGTAAGCCTTGTGAGAGGTGGATTAATGGTCATAGGAAATAAAATCAGAAAGAGGGTAAACAATACTTATAGAAGGCCCAACGTTCGAAGCAGATGAGTGAGACGATCGGGAAGGCAATCGAGCATCAAGATGATATTGTTGAAGATAAGATGGTTCACGGGTGGCACGAGTGGAGATGCGAGGTGGGAGAGGGGGGTCTTCTAACTGTGGAACAGGGGCGACCGCTTAGGTTTGGGTTACCGCCCGATCGGTAACTGAGACATCGGATTGGGCGACCGGTCGGTGGGAGTGGTCCGACTGGTCAGAGAAAGACATTGTTGGAATTTCAAAAAGTGGAGCATGAAAGACCGGTTGGGGAAGTGTGTCAAATCGGTCAATGAAGTGATTGTGCATTTTGTCAAAAAAATAAGAAAAAATCTCCTCATGAAAGATGAAGTCACGAGAAACAATGATCTTTTTGTGAGTGAGATCATAGACTTTGTATCATTTTTGCCCGTGAGAGTATCCAAGAAAGACACATTGACTAGAACGAGCATCAAATTTGCTACAACATTGGGCATGTGTGGAAGCGAAACATAGACAACCAAATACTCGAATGTGAGAATAGTTGGGTTGTTTGTTAAAAAGAAGTTAAAAATGTGTTTTGCCTTTAAGAACAGAGGACGGTGTTCGATTAATGAGATAGGCAGCGGTGGGAATTGCTTCTCCCCAAAAATGTTTAGGGAGATGTGCTCGAAACAAAAGAGCACGAGCGACATTCAAAAAATGTCTATTTTTGCGTTCTGCCACCCCATTTTGTTGGGGCGTAGAGACACAAGAAGTTTGATGGGTAATGTCTTTTGAAGCATAAAAATCAGTGAGAAAAAATTCAAGTCCACTATCACTGCGAATGGTTTGAATTTTGGAAGAAAATTGGTTTTCAACATAATTAATGAATGAAATTAAGAGTGTGCGTGTGTCAGACTTGTGTTTCATGAGATAAATTCAAGTGCATCGTGTATAATCATCAACAATGGTGAGAAAATAACGCGCTCCAGAAAGGAATGTGATATCCTCCCCAAATGTCAACATGTAATAAGGAAAAAAGAGTAATACTCGAAATATGGGATGAAGGAAATTTATTTCTAGTTTGTTTGGCCAAAGGACAAATAACACATTTATTGGAAACATAAGTACTAGCATCACGAAAAGAGACAGGAAGAAGATAGAGAGTTTTGTCCGAAAGGTGACCTAGGCGGTTGTGCCATAACACAGGGTTGTTGTCTTGAGTGATGTGAGAAATGGTGGAAGTTGTTGTGGTGGTGTCGTCCAGGTAGTACAAACCATCAAGCTCAATTGCTGTCCCAATCATCTTCCCCGAACGAGATTAGACAAGAATTGTTGAGAAAAATGGTGAGATAAAAAGAATGTTTTATGAGTTTGCTAATGGAAATTAAATTGGGATTAAAAGAGGGAACACAAAGAACATCATGCAAGGTAAAAACAGAAGATAAAATCATGGTGCAAATGTGTGTAACAACAGCAAGTGTGCCATCAGGAAGCTCAACGGTTCGATTGTGGACGGGTTTGAAAAATGTGAGTAAATGAGGGTTCTGAACTATATGATCAGTGGCGCTGCTATCAAAGATCCAAGATGAACGAGAGCCATGAGATTTGAGAGAGAGTATTTTACCTGTTAACTCTGTAATATAAAGGTCATTACCAATATTGTGAGCCTTGGATTTGTTGTATGGTGATGTGGTGGTGTTGGAACCACTGTTTGTATTGTCGTCCATGGTGGTCGCAGCTACGTGGTGTACAGACTGAATCGTGGGGTGCAAATAGCATGCGGGGTAGAGGAATCAGGTCTTTTCTTCTTGGGGTGCTAAAATATGATCTTTTAAAGGTCTGCTCTTTTAAGATCAGGCCTTTCTTTTCTTGATTCTGCTTCTTCTGATGTGGATGGAAAGGGGGAGATGATCTTGAGGATGGAAAATCTTAGGGAGATCATGCAAGTGAGATGATCTCTTCTAGACAACAATAGACTGGTTTGGAAGAAAAGAACCTGCGATCTGCTGTTCCAAATATGTAGCGATTTTTGTTCGAATCGAAACAAGGAGGAGGAGATCTTGTAGCGATCTTCCTCACGACTTTCTGTTTTGTTTTGTAGCTATTGATGGCGCTACACGAGATTTTGTAGCGATCTTCTGCTTGTGGAGAAGCGTGGTAGCAATCGAATCGAAACAAGGAGAGGCTAGGGTTTCTCTTCTGTTAATTTGCAAGTGAAAAGAGATATATACGGGGGATTTCTCCTGAATTTTTTTTTTTTTTTTTTTTGGAAAAGGGTCTTCTTATTCTATTCAAACACCACCAAAGGAAACAGATTGCGATGAATCTGTTGAAGAAGGTTGAAATGAAGAAGATTTTTGGCACACCAGATTGCGATGAGGAAGGTCGAGATGAACTTGTTGATTGCGATGAAGAAGATGAACCTGTTGATGATGGATATCTCTGTTGATCTCTGTTAATCGAGATGGAGTGCTGAAGAAGATCTCTGTTTGAAGAGATGATGAATTCTCTGTTTGAAGAGATAAATAAGATCGATGTTGATCAAGGTCGAGATGAAGACGATCACGTTGATCTGAGACACTGATCAAGATGAAGTGACCTTTTCTTTTTGATGATGCTCAACGGTGATGGATCACTGTTGAGCAAACAAGATGATGGACGATGATTTGATGATCAAACAAGGTGATGGAATGGCTGCGTTGAGAAGCAGAGATGGTGATATTGCGTGGTTGCGTGAGGTGGTGTTTGTTAATTTTTAACAAGTGAGAAGGATTTTCGGCGCGGCGGTTTGAGTTTAGTTAACCAGAGAAACCTTGCTCTGATACCATGTGAAGAAATTGTATTGAAATATTATTGTATTGTATATAATGTTATTGAATAGAATACAAGCTTATAAAGCAAACTCTAACCTAACCTTGTAGAGATAGGAAACCTAAGACTTCTATTATATTCTGACTTTCTTAACTTATTCTATAACATAAGTAGACTTCTATTCTTTAACAATTTTAAGGTGGAACTACGATTGCCCTATTAAATGCGATCTGCGAGTATGGTAAACTCTCATCCCAAGTTTTAGGATGCCTTGAGTTATGCCCTCTTAACAATTTCACCATGGTCTGATTGATTATGTTTGTCCATCTGTAAGTGGATGAAAAGCAATGATTTGCTCCAAAAGCAACGAACAAAAAAAAATTGGTATCTCAATCTGAAATGATGGAAGTAGGCAAACCAAAATGTTTCCAAACATTATGGAAAAATAATTATGTTGCATCTTCCCCTATGAGGCTCTTCTTACACAAAATTAAGATCACCATTTTGCTAAACCGTTCCACAATAAGAGACAAGTAATCAAACCGGTTCTTGTGGTAGGCAAACCACCCAAAACATCTATCGAAATGTTCTCCCAAGGTTTTGAGGGCACCGGTAATGAAGTGTATAACTCCAATTTCCTATAAGCTTTCAATGTGTTGCATAAAATGCAACCTCAGATGATAAAGTGAGCAAGATCCTTATGCATCTGAGGCCCAAACATATAATCATTTGAGCATTGTCTTATCAACTCCAAAGTGACTAACAATTATGAAAGTATTAGTCTTTCTCATCCATTATAGTCGATTCCCATCAACTGGAATGTAAAGTTTCACCCCTTTGAACATCCAACCAAGGAACGAGTTCAAGAAATCTTTCGAATTTTTGGTTTTTTGAAATTACGAAAAGAAAAAAGGTGAATTTTTTTTTGCTTGTTTCGTATAAATGCAAAAATCAGCTACCAAAAATTACATTTTTTGAGTATTTTTATAAAAAAAAAAAAAAATTTGTTTCTAATTATCATTCTTCTAATTATTTATTGATTTTTGAAACCACCCATGATATTCTAATTATTATTTCTTCTACTTATATACTGATTTTCTAATCAGCCCTGATTTTGAATTATATATATTGATTTCATCTTTGTTTCATTTCTTGGTATTTAGGCTTTATTTAATGTGTTTAATTGATTTATTTACTTGCATCTTATTTTTTCACATATTTCATATACTCTCAAAATTCATTATATATTTTATGTATTCTCATAATTTCTACGTTTTTTTCTTTACACATCGAAATATTTCTTAAAATGAAAAGACCGAAATTAACTCGAAAAACAAAATCACAATCCTTTAGTTTGAATTCACATGTCTTTCCCTGTTGCAGCTTCCCATGCATATGGCTGCTTAAAATTTGGATCTTGATCATGCTCTTTCATATACTCAAAAGGCACCATTGGTTGGATTTGCATAGCCACTAGAAAATCAGATGCACCTAAAGGTCTAGATAACATATCTGCGCCACCTTATTAGTAGCAAAATTAATTGTAGATGTAGGTACGACATCTACTTCATATGATGAGCCTGGTGCAATTTAAATTTAGTTTGTAGAAGCTACATATGTTTGCGATCTGAATGAACAATAACTTAATTCTTTACCAAACAGGTAAATATCTTTAACGCTTCAAGAACTGATATACAAGGGTAATTTTGCAAGGTTAAATTAAGCATCTCAGAATAGTACTCCACAAGTTTTCGGCTTCTGAAATCTTCTTTTTGAGGAAATTGAACATTTCATTGTGCTTACTCAACCATTTAAACTTCCTCCCTACTTTTGTTAACTGAAACAATAGTGTTAAAATTTGGGAGACATGTCTTGAGTAAACTTACGAAGGTACGTAGTAGCAAGCTCCCATAAAACCAATCAGTAATAGCCTTAGAGTCCAGTCCATCATCGGCTTTCCTTCACCAACAATAATGCCAAGATACATACATTAGAGAATCCTTCCCAACTTCATACTTTTTACCATTTAGCTTCAACTAGTGCAGGTGCCGCAAAAGTCTCCAATTGTGCTAGATGTTTCTCCCTAGTAAGATTGTATACCAAGATATCATCTAGGTACGTAGGAAAATGATGGAGTAGCTCATTCATTAAGTTGCATGAATGTGGCAGGGGCATTGCAAACAAGCCACTTGAAAAGACCTTGTTTCATTTTGAAGGCAATTTTCCACGTATTTTTTTCCCTTTGATTATGACTAATTAATGATAACCAGACTTTAATCCAATCATCAAGATTTTCTACAATAACAAGACAATCTTTTAATATTTAATCCAATTATCATAAACTGTTACAAAATTAAATAGCTTTTTTTTTTTTTTATAACAGACTATTAACGTCTTTACTTCAAATGTTCTATTATTCTTTATTCTATAAAAATATCTTAATGACTCCACTTTAACAATGCCCCAAATTATGATCATACATCATTGTAATATGCTTTAAGAAAGATAAATATAAGTTTCCAAAATAAAATAAGTGAACTTAATTAAGACAGCTCAGGTTCTTTTAACCATTGTTACAATGCACATTATGATGCCTGCCTATTTATACGACCAATCAATCCTATCATCATTCTACCTAAATTTGCAGTACGGCCAAGAAGGTGTGATAGCGTGCGACTACCTGATCGTCTCGCACACAATCAATGTAAGTAAAGTCTTCACGATATGAAACATATGCTAGTAGGATTTATTTCACATAAGTTAACTCTAGTACTCAACATGGATTTCTTGATTTTATAGTTTCATAAGTATATTTGTTCTATTTTTTGGTAGTGTTATGAAAAATTAATCATTAAACTATTATTTGTATGTTCAATCACAGTTATAGTGAGTGAGTAAATCAGAGAATTATGAAACATGGTGGTGAAGTGGATTCAGGGTCGGCCCTTGGCATAGGCCACATAGGCATGAGCCTACGACACCACCAAAAAAAATTTTTTTTTTTTTTTTTTTTAAAGTGCACCTAATTTTGGAAAAAAAAAACATAATTATATATTTATTGTTGCATCGGAATCCAATTACACTTGATTGTTTTCAATTGGCAGAATTAAAATTGTAATGTGTGGGACTTTGGTGTGTTGGTTATTCTTGTTCCTATTTTCAAACCTTGCTTTTATAGGTCTTTGGATCCAACCCATGTTCCACATTTTAAGTTTCTTTCCGATTAATTTATTTTAATCTATCTTTGTTTTTAGGTCAAAAAAACCCATTTTGTTGGGTTTTTAACCACATTTTAATCAATTTAAATACTTACATGGTTGGAGTTCACCTAAGGCACCCAAAGTCTAAGGGTCGGCCCTGGTTTTGGTAGCTATAGATATAGTTTGGAGCGGGACAATAAGAAGTTGGCCTATATGAACATTTACTTGTCATTGCTGATATTATTATATTATTTCCCCCCTCATTCTAGTAGGAAGATTGTTGTGTAGGGAGGATATACAAAAAAAAAAAAACTTAGAATGTGTTACTAATCAAATTAGAACTCAATGATGTGAAAGAGCAAGCATGAAGGCACCAGAGAATGAGATATACTCGATTGAAAGAAAATTATCATGCTGCTCAAGTCTCATTCTTTTTTCCTTTTTTTTCATGTGACCCTCCCTCCACCTATACATTTCTCCCTTTTCTCTTTTGGCCATCGTCTTTCATAATAAATACTTGAATCAAATTGATATATCAATCTAGCATTAGAGTTCCGAAAAGGACAAGATGATGAACAAGGCCTACTGGCCAATCCAGCTTGGAGATCAAGAAATTATTTGACTAGGTCAACCCATCCAAGTCAACAATCCAATCAATTAAAATTTGGATTTTTTTGAGTTTGGACCTTAATGGTTTATGTCTAATAGAGTTTGAAACTCTTTTTTAAAACTAATTGAATTTAACCCTCAAACTGATTTTCAATGGGCTAGTCAATTTGGTTGAACGCCATTGACTATTTTATTTATCATAAAATCAAAAAATGTCATTCACTTAAGTGGCAAATGCAAAATTCATCCAAGGGCCATAATTACTTGGGCAAATCCCCAGTTTATTTGATGACTTTTATAGCCACATGAAGGGAAATGAAAAATCATTGCATCTAAAAGCACCAACTCCAAAAGATCTAAGGGTGTGTTTGGTTGCATGGAATCCTTTGCCATTGAAATTCATGAGGGGACCTTTATAATTTACGCTAATTTGAGGTATCACTCCACATTCACCATTTTATTTTGTGATCAATGGTGGGAATAGAAGTCTCATGAACATGGAAATCACATGCCTTAGGGGACCAAGGAGTGTGGTTCTCATGTTCATGATACTTTCATTCCCACCATTAATAGCAAAATCAAATGGTGGATGTGGGGTGATACTTCAATTTAGCCTAAAATGTAGGGGTCTCCTCATGAATTCCCATCACATAGAATTCCATGCAGCCAAACACACCCTAAATGTTTTCCCATTATCTCTTCTATCTTTGCTTCTTCATCCCATTCATCACCAACATTCTTTTTATTTCCACCAATCATTTTCCCTCGAGTGTAAGCTATCATATGCATCTTCTTATACTAACAATCACTTCCCCACCACCATGAGTGGGCCACCATTATCTTGCATTTCTCTTCCATCAAACCACCACCAGTTCTCAATCTTATCTACCAACCACCTTGTAACGGATTATCTAGTTGTCATGTTACTCATCAAGATAAACCATATATAAATAGAGATTGAATGAGAGAAATTTTGAGGGAAAAAAGGAAGTTGTAATGATTGCTAGAACCGCAAAACCATATTATGTGAACGAAAAAACTAAACAGAACACATAATTACTTTCTTGGTTCATCAAGTACTTGCCACTCACTGAAAAAACAAAAAAGATAATGCTTTTTAAGTGTATATACATAGTTATCTTTTACTGATTTTTAACAATTAATAGCATTTCTGATAAATCTCACGCTGACAAGGTAATCAACAAAGGTAAATCAACGAGATAGCAACAGAGCAACAACAAAAAAAAGTAAAATGAATAACCAACGGAAAGTAGTCTATAAGAGCACGAAGGATGAATAACCGACGGGAAGTAGTCTCTGAGGGCACGTAGAATGAATAACCGACGGGATGTAGTCTCTGAAGGCACTACGATGAATAACCAACGAGAAGTAGTCTTCGAGGGCACGTAGAATGACGAATAAACAAATTCTTCACATTCGGTTTCATGGCATCGATGAGCCAACTTTTCATCACATTCGGTTCTACCGCACCAATGAGCCAAAAATTGTCACATTCTCTTCTATGACGCAGATAAGCCAACTTTTCACCATAGCATTTTTCATTATCCACTTCTCATAAGTTGCATCATAAGGAGCGAGTTCTGGAGTAGAACTAGTAAGATATCCCATCCTACCTCGTCCGACAATAAATCAAGAATATATGTCCTTTGTGATAAGAAAATTATCATTTTGTCTTTGTTTTGTAGAAAGGATATCACTTCGGACACGATCATACAAATCATCAAGGCCAGCCAGAAAAACATAAACACGGTCTGCATCTACTTCCTTATGTCGATTCCTTATAACATCAGGTTGCGTGAAGACAACTGGATTTCAGTAATCCAATTCTTGCCATATTGCATGCAAATTAGCGTAGTAAGTGAATACCATTTTACACTCCTGTTTCATCTGCATATCTTCGCGAGAGAGATCATAGATAACTAACCTATCAGCTCTGATGATCATCAAACCGTCGCCTAATCAGCATCGTACGAGTGTCATGATAATCTCATCAACAAAACAAAGCAAGCATGATTGCACGACCAATCTAGCAAGGCCCAGACAACACTAAGCCCACTATTGGCAAGATTCAGAAGGTCGGACCCAAATTGCAATGCGCTACTAAGCCCACACGTCACGCGGTCAAACCCAATACTCGTAAGCCCTATAAGGCAAATATTTGAGGGATCGACCCAAGACAGACATGCCAGCAATATATTGGTTCCGACTAGGAAACAAATACTAAATTATAAGTCGGGCAAGGAAACTTCCTTGCATGGACAACACTCTGAAAGTGAAACATTTCCCGCAAATCTAGGAGCACAAGTCATGTAGGGAAACTTCTCTAAATGGACAACTCCCAACTAGGAAAGGATCTCCAGTAAGATCTCTTTCCCTAAACTAAGCCACCAAACGCCTAGCCGAACAAGGACTTTCGCACTATAAATAAGAGATAAGGTCGATGAACAAAGGTACGCTAAAGAAACCCAATTTACAGCTTTAAGCCTCTCTTAAGCCTTATCTAACTTAAGTATCAGAGTGACATCATCCGCCACACGGTGGTCTTTGGCTCACGTGTGTTCCCTGTGCAGGTCTAGGTTAAGGCTAGGAAGGAGAGCATGAATCGACTACATCAGTTTGGCGCCATCCGTGGGGAACGACAGAGTTTCTCAGAAGAAACAGTAGTACCACCTTTCCCTGAAAGCCAGAAAGATGGTGACAACAAGGTCTCGCAACAATGGAGACATTGATGAACCCTCGAAGAACTAGCTGAGCGCCGCCAACTCCGGTGCCGCCGCCACTGCGGGAGGAATCCTCTCAGACCCTCATGCCTGTGGAAGCCACGGTGGACCCAAGGGTGGATCTACTGTCAACCCAGATGCAACAAATCGCACGAGCAGCGGAGACACTCAATCAGCATAATCATCCACCTGCAAGAGGAGACCGTGAGCGGCGAATAGCTCAATCCCTAGAAGGTTTCAGAGAACATGTTCAAGAAAGTCGCGCTACCCTTGCAGCTTCCCATTGGACCAGAAGCAAATGAGCGGCTAACAAAGACCCAACATCCAGAGCTGACAGACACGTCTTGCAAAACCCCATCCGACCAGGGACCACAAATCCAGACGTACTACTCAACTTCACTGTCCCTCCATTCATGGATCATATCATGGACAAACCGTTGCCAAAGATGTTCACTTCGCCAAAACTAGAGTTTTACGACAGGGCCGGAGACCCTTATGATCACTTGCGTCACTTCCAAAATGTAATGGCACTCAAAGAAGGGTCCTATGCGATTCGATCATTCCCTACCAGCCTGAAGAAGTTAGCGCTAACTTGGTTCCACAGCCTCCCACAGAGGTCTCACCTGCTGACCCTAAAACAGAAGCAGAAAAAGACGTTGAGGGATTACGTCGCGCACTTCAACGATGAGTTGACTCTCATTGACGGCTGTAGTGATGACACTGTCGTCACAACTTTCACCTCGGGTTTGATGAGAGGCAATCTATGATTTTCTTACTCTGGACCCCCCAACCGATATGGCAAACATGCTAAAGAATGCCCAGAGATATATCACTCTAGACGAGATGTTGACCACCTAGAAAGAGGCAGAATCCGAGGACAAACCATATGTCCCCAGGGACGAGAAAGAGGGGAAGAAAAATAAGGATGACGACGGAAACAGGAGGAAACACAATGACAGTAAGACCAACTATGGTCGCACAAGGAAAGACAAGGTCTCCAATTATGTCGAGTCCAAATCTGTCACCCCTCTCAACTCCAGTCTGTCAAACATCCTCAATTCCATCAAGAATTGGAAAAACTGAAGTGGCCCCTCAAGCAGCAAGGAGACCCCACTTGGCGCGACAACAATAAATATTGCACCTTCCATAAGGAAGGCAGACACAATACTGAGGATTGCAGAAACCTCATAATAGAATTCAAGTACTGGATCAGGAAAGGCAAACTTAAGAAGTTCCTGAACTCGGACAGGAGGTAGGACCGGGCAAAGGAAAGAGAAGACGTTGTCAGAGAGATTGAAAAAGAAGCTTCTGGCATCATTTATAGCCTTCATGGGGTCGGTCCCGAGGGAGAACAATCCAACAGGTCCCGCAAGTGGACGCTGACCAAGATGCGGACACCACCCAAGTGTGAGGACCGACAAGTACAACATGCATGAGTTCAGAGCCCGATCCCACCATTGACATATATGGATAGGGATCTCCAATGTGTACATTCTCCTCACAATGATTTTCAACGCATTCCACAATATGCAACTCCATGAGAAATACTTAAACCCCGCTACTCACCCCCATGGTCGGATTCATTGGAGAAAATTTTTCCCCATCGAGAAGATCAATCTAATGGTGGTGGCATCGCATAATAACAGGTTTTATTAAGACTCATCTCTGCAAATGTCATAACATTCGAAAACTCCAGTAACGGAGATCCTTCTTTAGCCTTTGGAAACCCCGAAGTATATTATCTGGTACGATGCATTTGGTCAACATGCTCTACAATGCCCATTGCAATGATTGAGATAGATAACGACTAACCTATATATAGGCGAGGTGGTTTACGAAGAAGCATCAACCAACAGTTACGTCAGCATTAAATGTAGTACGGGAAATAGGAAAACCACTGTTCCAATTGCAACTACACAAGCCCACATTCATCAAATTAATGGCCCCACGCAGCCCCATTAACTGGGGGGATTAATTGATATTGAACCGTATCGCAATTTGTGTCGTACACATGGCACGCTGATCTGCAGAGATTTTTTCCACTAGGGCCCCACCAACCAATGGGGCCCAAGCTTATGCCCTGCCGAATCTGGCCCAACACATTCAAAGACACAAACGGTGAAGGCCTTGAGAGCCCATGGAATAAGGAGCATGCCTACAAAGTATTGTTAATAAATCCAAGGCATCCACCCTATTATTATTCAGCTAATGTTCATTAAACCTGGTCAATTTATTATTAATCCAATCAATCTATTCGGCTCCGGAATCAGACCTCTAGGTGAATTAAGTCAGGACACCCAAGTCAGACTTGCACGTCAAAATCTTATTATGATCAAAGCTTAGTTAGCTCCGACTGATTACAATAGCTTCTTGTCCGTTCTAACGCCTAGCCCGTCAAAAGCGAACGACGATGGGTTAGAAAGAAGCAACTTAGTCAACGTCTATAACACCTGACTGCGATGGCTTGCCAGGAACCATTGTCCAACTATAGATAATGGTCACCGAACTTAACCAAAGCTTAGTCAGCTTCGACCTATGACGATAACTTCTAGTCTGCCCTAACACCCAGTCCGTTAAACAGGTGCCAACAGTTTAGAGAGTTGCAGCTTAATCAGCGCTCTGATGCCTAATCGAGACAACTTGTCAGGGATCATTGTCCAAACCTGGATAATAGAGATCGAACCCGACCAAAGCTTAGTCGGTGACAACCAAGGACAATAGCTTCTGGTCCACTTGCAGCTTAGTCTACTAATAACGAATTTCGATGGCTTAGAAAGTCGGAGTCTAGTCAGCACTCTCGACGTCTGATTAAAGTGGCTTGCCAGGGATCATTGCTCTTACGCAAACGATGATTGTCGAACCTGACCAAAGCTTAGTCAGTGGTCGTTGATGACGATGGCTTCTGGTCTACTCTAAGCCTAGTTCACTGTGTGCGGATTTCGATGGCTTAGAAAGTGGAAGCTTAGTCAGCGCTATGACGCCTGACCGTAATGGCTTGTCAGAGATCGTTGGCCAACTACAAACAATGATCGCCGAACCCTGCCAAAGTTTAGTCAGCCCGACTGACAATGATAACTTCTGGTTCACTTCAATTCCTAGTTTGCCAACAACGGACAACGATGGGTTGGAAAGTGGGAGTTTAGTCAATGCCTTCAACGCCTGATTACGACGACTTGCCAGGGACCACCGTTCAACCACAAACGATGGTCACCGAACCTGACCCCGGTTTAGTCAGTTATCTCTGGTCCAACTAAGCCTATTCCGCCAATAGTAGGTAAAGACGAGTTGAAAGTCTGGTCTGAGATCCAAAAGCTCAACTTGAAGGACTCACGAGGACTATTGTCCAATCATCTACGATGGTGCATGTGTTAGGACCACAGTCTGACTAGTTCGCTTACAATAACAACAACTGTTGGTTCAATATACAACCAAGCCGCCAGGCAAATGGTGAATTACACTCCCCGACTTCTAAAAGGATTCTGACCAGAATCGTACGAACTATTGCAGCATAAGCAATCAGAACTCTCACCAGCAATTCAATCATACGACTTCCTGACCCAACAGAGCCTCTTGTTTGATAGCTAATGTCATGAGAAGACAAAGCAAATAAAATCCAACAGGGAAAGTAAAATAAAAATGCACAAGTACAGAATGCTATTCATTTACAAGCCAAAAAATACAAAGTTCACTCCTCATCAGGAGGTAAGTAAGATACAATAGAGTCAGACTTAGCAGGAGACACATTTGTATGTGTTGCCTCCCAGTCACCCTCATTAGGGTTACCTTCTTCTTCTGATGGATTAGAGGTTACTCCAAATTTCGCGTATGCCACCTCTTCATAGTCGAAGAGATCCCAATCAGGATGTTCCTTCTTCATAAGTTGTAACAACTCCAGTCTTCCATGCACGATTCTGCTAAACTCAAACGTGCTCTAAGCCTTAAGGAGTTTCTCCTCAACCACCCTTGATTCATCAAGCTCCCGCTCAAGCTGCTTGAGCTTGCCCAACAGCATGTTAGTCTTGGACTGCTCGACACCCAGCTTATCATTAACAACACTTAGTTCTTTCTGTGCTAGGAGCTACTCTTCCACGGTTTCGCACACTCTTGGCATTAAAATCAACATCAGCCTCCAACTGCTGACATAAGACAACCCATTTGTACTCCTTCTTGGCCTTATCGGCTTTCAGAACCTGTATTTCAGCATGTACTCCTACCGTAGTCTCCTAGTCAAATTGTAAGTCATGACGAACAAGGTTCAGTTCATTCTCGAACTGATCCCTCACGGACACTGCCCGTGCCAGGTCGGACTCATGTGTTTCCAAACAAATCCTCTGAGCCTATGATCTTGTGCGCCAGGACTCCGCTCCAGCATCTGAGTGAGCTTCGAGTTGCTTCCTCATTGATTCAATATCGTAAAGAGCTGCAAGTTTGCAAAGACTCATTCCATGGTATACACTCTCTCACGAGCTGCCTCGACTTCAGTCCCAGCGACGACTACTTGATTCAGGTATGACATCCCTAGTACGAGATGCTTCTGCTTTTTATCCATACACTCTCCCAGCGTCTCTCCTTTTGGCTCCGGAGCACAGTTCGTCAGCCAGTCATTCCACCTACTAATATGCTTTCGAGAAGCATAAGAAATGTCAACCTCTTGGTGACATGCTTGGTTGCTCATCTTTACCACATCTGGAGCAAACAAATTAATCTGCGCATCCGAATGGAGGTCCTTCGGGATCGAAATCACTCCATCATCACCCTTCACTGTCTTCACTGCATCAGAGCCCTCATCCACAACTTTCCCTTGCTCACAATGATCAGCTCTCGAGCCGACTCAGAATCAATTAACGTGAAAGAAGGAAACAAGTCATTTCTCAGGCCTGTCATCACTGCAATATGGGGGCGAGAACAAGATGGAAGATAGTATGGGAGGGGACCTTTCACCATAAAGTCGACAATCAGACGAATTTTCAGTAGGCTCATGATCCAAAGATGGGCGGTGCTCAAAGTTATTCAGTGAGAAGGGACAACCTAGTACCACATTGGACGAAGCTTC
The DNA here is from genome assembly GCA_963556465.1 of Berberis vulgaris. NCBI lineage: Eukaryota > Viridiplantae > Streptophyta > Magnoliopsida > Ranunculales > Berberidaceae > Berberis > Berberis vulgaris. Next base: position 71,894,940 of record OY747124.1, on the reverse strand, counting down.
CACGCCCGCCTACAGCAGCATTTTTTTAAGAACCTCCGCCTGCTCTGTACTTAGCTTCGTTATGTCTTCAACCCCCACCATTTGTAGGCACTCCCTCTCCAACTCGGGAAGGGAAATAGGGGCCTTTGCCCGACCATCATGCCCCTCAGACTCAACAGTCACCGCCCCAGTGAATGAATCAAGGACTTGCCCAATAGCTTCACATACTTCTAAAATAGTCGGACACTCACAAACGGGCCTAGACACAGCACGAGGCCTCTTCAGACGAACATGAGAAGGAAACGCTTCATTTTATTCCTCCTCCCTGAAGGGTTCATAATCTTAATTTTTAGAAGCTTCCTCTTCTTTGAAGAAAATGCGCTTTCAAGCTTTAGCTTCGAAACCCTAAAAAGAGTGGGAGCCTCATGCTAATGAGCCCACAGTCCACTGCGCTTGATATTAGAAGACTAGACGGCATCCTCTAACTGCAGACGAGGCATGTCGCGAAATGCATCCAGAACTGCTTTATCCTCGACAGAAAGAGACTTAGTTGGGAATTTCCTTACGAAAAACATAAAGGTCAATTTTATATGCATTTAACACAAGCAAGATCAGAAACAAAATTGAACTTACTCAGTTGCCTGAATTCCCGCTCGACCGAATGATCAGCAAGCTCAAAATACTTCGAGTCCACGGAGGCCATGAAACAATATTTCTACCAGGACTTAAAAGTCGTCAGGCAGATTGACAAAGCAGTCTGGTGATGTCAGCACGCACACAACGTGCTCGTTTCTCCGAGGAGAAGTAGCAGTTGGATCGCCCTCGAAGATACTCGGACACCAGCGTCTTTCGCCCTAATCTGAATGACGATCATGGTCCTATACCCATTCGGCACCAGTTGAGCATGCGCAATGCCTAAGACGCCCAATTGAAGAACGTCGATGAAGATAGATGAACCCCTCTAGAGGGGACAATGGCGTCAGATCGGCGCCCAGAGTAATAAGCACCAGATCATCAGGAATCTCGTAGGTTTCACGAAGGACTGGACTCAACTTTCGAATATGAAAGTTGGGCAAAGTCAAAAGTGTGGAATGCGGTACGACAAAACATAGACTCTGAGATCAAAAGAGTAAATAAACTAAACTCTGTAGAGAGGGGATCTATATAGAAAACAGAACTCCCGCCTTTTCCTCTTTTGAGCAGACGCACGCCCAATTAATGAAGCTCGCCACTCAAGGAAACAACTCAAATTCAACCATCATGACTGCACAATTTCTTCGTGAAATGACTTGGTGGACCAATGAGCCGACTCACCAACTCGGGGGAGTAGTTGATGATACATCAAATCGTCCTCTGATCAGCACCGTACGCGTGTCATGATAATCTCGTCAAAGCAGCAAAGCATGGCTGATTGCACGCCCAATCCGACAAGGCCAAGACAACACTAAGCCCACTATTGGCAAGATCCAGAATATCGGACCAAAATTGCAACGCGTTACTATGCCCACACGTCACGCGGTCAATTCGAATACTCGTAAGCCCTATAAGGCAAGTATCTGAGGGATCGATCCAAGACAGGCAGGCCAACAATACATTGGTTCTTACTAGGAAACAAATACTGGAGTATAAGTCGGGCATTGAAACTTCCTTGCATGGACAATGCTCTGAAAGAGAAACCTCCGCAGATCTAGGAGCACAAGTCGTGTAGAGGAACTTTTCTATATGGACAGCTCCCAACTAGGAAAGGCTATCCAGTAAGATCTATTTCCCTAAACTACAACACCAAAGGCCTAGCTGAACAAGGACTCTTGCACTAACAAAGGTACACTACATAAACCCAATTTACAGCTTTAAGCCTCTCCTAAGCCTTATCTAACTTAAGCATCAGAGTGCCACCGGCCGCCACATGGTGTTCTTTGGCTCACGTGCGTTCCCTGTGTAGGTCTAGGTCAAGGCCATGAAGAAAAACAGGAATCGACTACATCAAGCTCCTTTGTAATAGGTATGGGATACATTACATCATCCTAAACATATTTCTTCATAGCAAGACAAAACCTACCAAAAAAGTAGTCTTTTGTCAGCAAATTAATTTCAATATTATCCTGAAACATCTTCATTCAATTCAACTCCTCAACACCACTATCCATCGGAAGAGGAGAAGTGGATACCGGGTGAGCAAAATATATATCTTCAATGAGAATTCCCTTAGTTTTTGGGAGAAAAAACTAAATGAATACAATGACACCACGCAAGGCTTTCTGAATTGTTCTAGGGTTGAGTTTTGGAATCAAAAGCCCCTTCCCACTGGGTTTCGTCTCACCAAACATTCATGCAAACGTGAGCGTCATTGTGTCAATGAGAATTGCAAAATCTGCTTCCAATTTCCTTGCCCCAGAGCGCTCAAGAAATAGAAGACAAAAAAATCAATAGTAGTGATAAGAACCCTAGCCCAAAGGGGCAACAACCCATGACTCAAAAACTTAATAGCAATAGCACTCCCACGATAAATTGCCAGGTATCTAAAAGCTCAAACTTATAAAGAGGGTGAATCCAATCATATATCAATTAGAAGCAAGAGCGAGGTCGTGGGACTGCAATATACATCGATGGGTACCAATCGTACAACTACACCATAAATTCACAAGGTACTACCGTAGTTAAGCACGTGAGCAATTTAGGTCCATGAATAATTTGAATGGGCTTAATATTTCAACACTCCCCCTCCCCCCTCAACGCAAGCGTGAGGAAAATACTAAAAGTTCTCGCAACAATTGCATTGGACGAGACTCAAACTCACGACTTCTGACGACCAATGTTATGATACCATGTCAAATAAAATCATTTTTAAATAAATCAAAGCATATCTTTATTCATCTCACAATGAGGTATTTATGGGGATGTAAATATAACTAACTAGGAAAGGAAAACTAATTCTAATCCCGGTTAATCCGGTATTCCTAATTATATAACTATTATAATTGTTAACAACTTGTGGGTACCCAAACTTGATTTCGATGATGAATATACAAACACTTATCCTGCAAATAAAGCCAAGTTTATGGACTTTGTTGACGGAGTGTGGATCTTCATGATTATTCAAGCATTCAGGAGTTCCATCTGTCCGGTACTGGTTGTGATCCACTGTGTGTCTCTGCATGAATTCAGAAAGCATTAGATTGCAGACTCAAAGAAATTTTCCTTGGAGTATTTCCTGAGGAAACTCTAGACTTACCCCCTCTCCTTTTTTACTCTCAGTTCTCATCACTATGTTTTCTCTGGAAAGCAATCACCAAATAAGTGTTCCTGTTTTCCATTCTTTGCCAAGCGTCACCCCACCATGTGTCTTGCCGGTGTTCGGTTTTATCATAACACCTTAACACCCTATATCTTTTCTAGCTGTCATAAACTGTCATGTCTAATACTCAAGGATTGTGAATGGATGAATTTTGAATTCGTCCGAATCAAGGCAAACAGACTTAAAAGAGTTTGGCTATTTGGGGCTGTGAAATCCTTAGGTACTTGAGCATTCATATATCGATGTTTATGTTATGTATGTGGGATCTGTCTACGTTGCTGCCACCCTTTGCAACAACTGTATAATGAAACTTTACTGGTAAGTCCAAATCCTTAATGTACTCGTAATTTGTTTTCTTTAACATATATATATATATATATATACCCTTTCCATATGTTCTTACATATGCAATGCATTTTCTTTTAAGTCTCTCACTCATGGAAAGAATCACTTAGGACTATGCCTCCATTTCTTAACATGACCAGGTTAATTTGAACTTCGAGATGGAGCATCTATTTTTGCATGGGTAAGTCATTTAACATTTTAATGTATTTTTCAGAATTATATTGGCTAGTCAACTTGTAAAGGTACAGAATAAAATTCACGCCTTTTTCTTTTTACACATTTTTTGTTTTTACCTAGACAATAACAGATTATGAAGAGTCAAACGAACAATGAAGGTTGTGCATGGAGTGACAAACCATATGGGGGAAGGGGGACAACTTTTCGGTTTTTAGCTTCAGTTTTCATCCTCAGTATTGATCGTTGATGTTCTCAGCGGTTCATGTCACTGGATTCTGGTAGCGCTTCTATGGCGATGATATTAGGACTTTATTTTCAGTTTTAATGTATGTTTTTGTTCCTTGGTATTTCGCTTTTAAGGGTTTCATCCTATTGCTTGTTATGTAATAATTTAATTGACATTTTCTTTTGCCACCCCTTTTCATAATTGATGGTTTATTGTCTGTTCTTTTATGAAATTTATACTTTATTTTGAGTTTTGTTCCTACATATTGATTTAAAATTCTCTTAAAGGGATGATAGATCAAAGTTATAGTATTGAGTATCTATAATGAAAATATACACACTATTTCTATAATTTTTCTGAGCTCAACAACCACTCAACCAGTGAACATCTACAAATGAAGAACTATCCCCATAGTGAGAATTGTGATGTAATATCCCTTTCTATATACAAAATCTGTAGCAGCGCACGTATCTTAAATCAAGAGATAGGTTGAGAGGGATCGAGAAAGCTGTGAAGACATGCTACCTGTCGAAGAGGTCAAAGAGTCCACTTGCTGCGTCTTGCTCGAAATTGAGCAAAAAGGGTGGATTTGGATATTTACTATTTAGGGATGGTGGTATTAGTCAGTGGAAGTGGCGGTCTTACATAGTAAACCCTTTTATGGAATAATTTTACTTGCAGAGATGTTCTATAATGATGGTGTTATGCGCAGAAGCGTTACAAATACCCAAGTATGAAATTTCTAAACAAAGACAATAATACTGGATCCAACAGATTTACGTGGTTTGACAAACTTACCTACATCCACGACAAATTACAACTCTTATTGCTTAAGATTCAAATTACAAATACCACGTACAATTTGGTTTCCTAAAAGAAACTCAAATACAAAATTCAAATAGAACCCCAACAAATAAGCAAATGAAAATCCACCCCAAACAAAGCTAATCCGATGTCAGATTTTCAAAATAAATAAATAATCAGGATACAAATGTGTACCTCACACAAACTACTCTCACTTAGGGTGATTACCGAAGACTAGCAAGGATTGGTGGGCTTTCTCACTAAGGCCCCTCATGGGTCCTTATATAGGCCTTTGAATAGGTGAAAAAAGCGGCGATTTCTTCCATTCAAAAGACAGTCCAAATGTGAACATGAGTTGGTGCCTGTTAGGCAAGAGCTTAGGAGCACCACCTCCTCTCTCTCAATAGCTTAATTAGTAAGTCACAGCCTCGCTGCTTGAGAAGGTGGTTCCACCACCTCTTCTCATTTGCTTAATCATTAAACAAATGAGGTGGCGGTGGAAGCTTTCACCACCTCACTTCAATAGATATAACCTAGATGCTTTCAGCCATGCGTTTTTTATTTTCATTAAATATGGACATAGTTTAAATAATTAAGTAATAACATTTACACGTCTATGATATGATTCTTAATTTTTGAATACTAATAGAAGGAGTTTTTCAATGACTATTTCTTCTGTTAGCGTAGTACTCCTTTATTTTAGAATTATTGTTTACTTATTTGAAACTTCAAACAATGCCCTATAACAATCTACATGACACGGGTTGCATGGATAAATTATTTATATATGACTATATTAAATATAAATATTGCAACTTTGGAGTAGACATACGGATGATTTCAAAGTTGCAATTAATATTTTTAAGTTTTGAAATAATTCTAGAAATTAATAATTATGTTCAATGTTACCTTTAATAACATAGTTGTTGAGAGAAATTAGTTATTCTTTTGAATTTATACTTACAATTTGGGGGCGGGAGTACAGTATTGGTTTCAAAGTTCCCCAATTCTAATTGTCGAGGGAATGGGCGAGGAAACCAGCGAGGGAGGGAGGGAGGGAGAAACTTCCATCCCCCTCGCGATGCGTGCCTTCCCTCCTTTGCACGCATCACGAGGGGGATGGAGGGTCCTCCCCCCTCCCTCGCGCGTTTCCTCGCTGGTTTCCTCGCCAATTAGACTGACTCTTCAAAGTTAGTGTGAGGGAGAATATGGGAGAGATTTTTTTTACCTATTCTAGATAAAAGCATAAAAGAAGTCAAAGTTTGGATGATGTGGCTTAAATTGCACGTGGCAATTTCCTTGTAGAGATAATGCTATATAGGATAGAGAGACGCTTTTTCTGCTTTAATAGTATATTAGTGTAATACCCGTGCCGTTGGCACTATCGCAGATTACATCCTACCTTAACGGCTATGTCGAGTACTCACATTTCTAAAAACACTTGCATAATAAATTAATTTTGTAAAAAGTTAATACTCTTGAATAGTAAAACAATGTTAATAAAACTGATCAACGCAATCAATGTGCTAAGGAATTTAATCTCCACCAAATGTCAGTTTAACTAAAAATAAAAAGGAAAGAATTCAATATTAAGAAATATCCCATGTTTGTCCAAGTGAGTTTTGGCTGAAATTGATGCCCGGTTTAGTAAAGCAGCAATTGAAGAAACATAATTTAATTAGGGCAAACAGAATGGCACATTCGATTTAGAAGAATATCAAGATGAATTTTTTACAAAAATTAAAAAATATGTAAAATTTTGACAGAGTTTCCCCTTTTTCAATATTTAAACTTGAAATAAGCATTTGTACCTCACATAATTTGGCATTCACAAAAAAATGTTATCTCAACGCAATATATAATCACCGTTTTCAATATTAAAAGAGGTTTTGTAGTAGAACATGGTTTTAAGCAGTCGAAGAGACATGCACGTACACAATATCATTATATAAAAAAAATGTCATTTTTTTTAATAAAGTAATTTATCTCAACATGTCATAAGAAATTATACTTCACATAAGTGACTATAATAACAATCAATGTCATGAACAATTAAAATATCAAAATTTCAACAAAATTTCCTCTGTATTTTTCAATATTGAAACCTGTCTAACCTGTCATAAAAATTTATAATGGCAATCAACGCCATGAACAACACATAATATCTCCACACACCAAAATTATCATTTAATAAGGCATGCATTTAATCTAAATAGATGAAACATTTGTAGGAAGAACTTACTTGGGACTTCCCAATGAGAAGCTTTTAGAACTAAGTTGTCCATAATTACGGTCAGGCACAATGCAAGGTTAGCGATCCCTAAAAAGAAAAATGAAATGTTTTTAGATTGCAACCCAAGCTTTACAATTGAGCTATCTTTTAGGACCAACCATCAATTCAATAAGCAATCCAACCATCAATTTAAACAAAAGCGAAGACTATAAAAAGGTGGAACATGGATAAATTTCCATCATACCTTTTTCTTCTGAAATTGACAATAATCTAAAACACTCATTTCTAAAACACTCATTTTTAAAACACTCATTTCTAAAACCAAATATTAGGAAGTCATGATCAATAACAATAACATGAAATTAAAGCAAATTAAGCAAGTAGAAAATTAAGCTAGCAAGCTGCCTGCAAGCAAGTTTTGGGAACAGTAAAACTACTCTTTGAATTGTAACAGACAACCATGCTATGGTCTATGGACCAAAATATTTGACTGTTCGAGCTCTTGCTGCATCATAATTGTCTCTCTGGAAGATTCTTTATTCACCTTCTCTTTCAACTTTTCTATATGATACGAACGTCCTCCACAACAGTTGCAAAACAGACATACCCCTAACATTGAAAGATGAGTACTCCTATCAAGGTACAAACACACTCTGTTGTGCAAAGAGGTCAAAGTACAAAGCTTTTATTTTCTATATTTTGCGAGCATTAACAATTTTCAAATGATACTTAGAAGACTTCTAAGATAGAGTCTAGTGAGGGATGGGGCTCGGACATATTACTCATTCTCATAATCAATTCTTAATCTAAGTCATGTATTCAAACTGAGTCATGAATTGATCCCCCCACCCACCATAAAAATCTGATCAGCATTCACATTTTCTATCCAACACTGAAATTAACATAAAACAATAAATAAATAAGTACATACAGCACTCACCAAATTCCATAAGTAGAAATTAATTGTACTATCCCCAGATAAATAAATAAATAAATAAATAAATACAGAAAAGTTGAAGAAAGAATTTCACCTGCATCAATAACAGAATCCCAATTGGTTTTCTCATCTTTCTCAAACTGCTTCAAATCCCAAGTTCCTCCAACCTACCCGGGGTCTCCAAATTTAGGGGGCTCCTTGGTAGCAACGTGAGCAGCACAATTAGACCCAAGAGAAGCCTCCTCTTTCTCCACCTTCTTCACCTCCTCTACAGCAATAACAGCTGCAGCTGACAATAAACCCAAATTTCGCTTGCAGATAAAAGGGAAATGGGGGAGCTTGAGACTGATATGGGGTTTGGAAGAGAAGGTAGTAGAAAGGGTTGGAAGATGAGATGAAGGAAGAGAAGGGGAAAAATTGAGTAAGATCACTTGTAATAGTTTTGTTGTGTATTCAATTAAGAATGCAACTCGCACAGTGTAATCTTGTGCATTCCCAGATGAGCAACATTGTTTAGTACTTGTCACGCGATTAAATACCTTAGGCAATTAACTAAACAATGCTTTGACCATATTAAAAGAACACTTAAAATTTGCAAAAAAAAAAAAAATTTAATAATAAATAATATAAAATCAGATGGACTTATTTTGAAATTGTAATTTTGTATTATTCCGGCTCCTATTTAATTGGATATAGTGCTTATGATGCAGAGCTAATAACAAATGTCCATCTGTTGCTCTTATGTTTCAAGTGGGGGAGAATACTTCCTACCACAATGTAAGTATTTCAATACCCTGAACTTATCTCTTTGTACATTTCTTTTAAACTTCATTGTGCAATTTGTCTACTTCATTTTTTTAATTCTTAATTTAGTATTAGAACTGAGAAAAACCGTTGTTTCTTAAGATGGGTGGGTGCGGGGCAGAGCCAGATAAATGGGGTGTATTCAATTTGTCAGCCTTCAGAACTCATCAATAAAGACTAAACTAAGAAGGAGTTTTAAACAAAGATTCACTTACCCTTTGGTGTAAACATAGTCCCCATCAACTTGTAGCATGAAGAACACATCATTCCCATCGTGCAAAGACTACAATAACCAATCAAAACAAATCCATCAAGATTTCAAAGAAACAAAACAACACCCTCCAAAATATTAATCATCCGTATATGTGGCATCATTAGTAAAATGTTGATTGTAAAATTTGACATATCACCCATATTTACTATGAGATCTCAAAACCTCAAATATATTCGTGGCACTGCAATATCAACCATTTATGATTGCGACATCTATCAGTATTATCTATGATCAAATTTTCGATCAAAACTAAAAGTTTATAAGCACTACTTGCAATACCCAAATTACAACTTTCTTGAAATGTCAAATAACTAACAAAATCCCAAATCAAGAATCAATTCAAACACCCAAAAAGTGAAATTTCAAAGAACCAATAGAAATCCCAAAGCAAAAAGTTACCTCAAGAATCCGAATTTACAAAAGATAAAGGCAGCCCCAGATCATAAATCAACCCAAGTAGCTAAAAAATTACTTCAAAATAAAAAAAACTCCAACGAATCAGGAGAGCCCCAGATTTAAAAAACCAAACTTTACCTAGTAAGCAAACACTACAAAAAGTTTTCAGATTGGAGATGACATCATGAGAGCTAAATCACCAAAAACACACACAAAATCCCCAAATGATTGGAAACACACCTTCACAGTCATCTTTCCACCTTTTTAAGCACGATCTTCATGTGGATCCAGAGCAGGAAGGAGTGAGAACTCGAACCCATCAACTTTGCTCCAATCATCCGCATGGCCATCAAGGGTGACGACCCCAGGCTTGAAATTGGCTTGAATTCGTGTATCAGAGTTGGATTCGCAGCCCCATTCCCCACTTTCTTGGTGTGAGTTGGCGAATCTGATCAAAGGGGTTGTGAGAATAGTGAAGAAGAAGAACAAAGTGCTAAGCATAGTTGATCAATAAAGGAGGGATTTTTACACAGTGGGGAATAAGAAGAAGAGATCAAAAAAAAAATCAAACTGTTTTGCTTTGCTGAAAGAAGAAAAAAAAAATCTGAAACAGATCTGAAGAAGAAGAAGAAGAGATCTAAATAAGAAGAAGGATCTTACCTGGAAGGAGATCTGAACCGATTACATGTTCTTCTTCAGTTCGATTCTCTCAAGATCTAAAGAAAAAGATGGAGAATAAAAGTTTGAGAAGGAAAAATCTAAAGAAGAAGGAGATCTTACCTTTTCAAACTTTCTTCTCCTTTTTCTATCGTCCTCTCCTTCTTTCGTCCTTCTTCTTCTCTGCTTCGAGAATCAGTGCTTGTGAGGAGGAGGTGGGGAGAGAGTGAGGAAAGCTTCGAGGGTAAAATCTTTTACTTAAGTTCTGCCAAAGTTATAAATTTTTTACTCCAGTTTACAACTGTTGTACAAAAGAAGGATCTTAAGAGAGAAGAGATTTGAAGAATCAAACTGTGTGTTCTTCAGATCTGAAGAAGAAGAAGAAGAGGAGATGTAAAGAAGAAGAAGGATCTTACCTTCTCAAACTTCTTCTTCTTTCGCCCTTCTTCTTCTCTGCTTCCAGAATCGGTGGTGGGAGGGGTTTGGGTAGAGGAAGAGAGGGGAAAGGAGAGAGTGAGGAAAGCATCGGGGGTGAATTGTTTAACTTAAGTTCTGCCAAAGACATAAAACTGCCACGTAGGACAAACACTTGCCACATAAGACACAAATCCCCCTTTGAATTGTAATATAGATATATTATAGAGTTGTTTATATGCCAGTGTATTACTTGCATTGTTTTTTTTAATTATTTTTCACAAATCAACCATTTATAGGGATGGCAGTGGGGCGGATTTTCACAGATATTTGTCCCGCCCGCCCTGTTTGGGACGGTTTTGGATATGCCTAAACGGATTTCGAGGCGAATACGGATATCCAAACAGTATCCATCAAATATTCGGGGCGGATACGGATTTGGCCATATCCGTTTTAAGTATAGAAATTACATATATACCCCCTAACCCTATAAAAGTAAAAAAATAAAACCCTATGATCCCTCGTTCTCTCACACTCTCACTCTGCCTCTCATTCTCTCTAAAGATTTCAACTCCTCCCTCCTTCACAGATCAAACTCCTCAAAGCCTCCTCCCTCCTCCTCTCCCTCTTTACGCAGATCTTAACTCCTCCCTCCCCACATGTCAAATTCTCAAGCCTCCTCCCTCTGCCACCACCTCCCTCCTCCCTCCTCCCTCCTCCCTCCTCAAGCCTACGCATGTTATGTCTCCGTTCTTGGAGCTTGAAGGTCGATCTGCGAGGCTCACTGAGTTTGTCGCAATGGGGACCAAAGATCTGGAGGAGGTGTATTTTATTGGAACTGTGATGGGTCATCGGTAGCTTGTCTGGTGAGTTTCGACCTTCTCATCTCCAACCCTCGGTTAGCCAAAGGTGTATATTCCCAGCATGTGACTCATGGGCATTCCCTCTTGGTGCAATACAAGTATAAAAAGAAATAGAATGGCAAGTGCACCTACTAAGCTATCGTTGTTACTGTTTGAGCATCTTTGTTACTGATGGGTCATGGGTAGCTTGTCCCCTTATTACTGTTTGAGCATCAATGTCTTCAACTTGCCTCTAATAGAATAGGAAACAAGTTGAGCATCTTCTTCTTTGCCAGGTTGGTCCATTTAAGTGCTTTACTGTTCGAAATAGGAAACAAGTTGAACATCTTCTTCTCTGTCAGGTTGGTCCATTTAAGTGCTTTACTGTTCAAAATAGGAAACAAGTTGAGCATCTTCTTCTCTGTCAAGTTCTTCAACTTGTCTCTGATAGAATAGGAAACAAGTTGGTCCATTTAAATGATCTACTGTTCGAAATCTATGGTAATCAAGTTATAAGTAAATATGTTATACAAGCTATTTTATTAACTGTGTTATGATGATCACTCATATTTTTCTTGTCACGCTTTTTTTAGGATGAGCAAGGGTTTTATTGGATCATAGAACTAGGTCTAGCAATTGGTCAGGTTGGGTTAAGTCATGGGGGTTGACAAGGCCTAATTCTATTCTGACTCGTTTAGATTATTATATTGAATACCTCAACCCTAACCTAACCCGACAATTAACATGCTTTGTGTAGTTGGTCATTCTATCTGGAATGGATCAGGCGGATTGACCTCAACCCTCCCTATCAGAGGCTTAAATCTTTTTTTAAGTAGTATATGTTGGATGTTTTTCCCGTGGCATGTATCTCGCAATATCGCTTAAAGCTTGTTATACGTACAATCCAATTACACTCCCATGCTTTAACAAATTACAACTCCATAATAAATAATAGTTTCCTTCGACAACGTGAAACTTATAAATAGGATAATTACAACCTAAAAGCTTGAGAATATGACCTTACTTTTTCATCAAAATTATAGTGTCTTAGTCATTAGTCTCTAGTTAATGTAATCCAAAACCAAAAGATAATTCTAAAAAGCCCCTAAAGTTACCCTATCCAGTGCAAACGTTCTCCATAAAAACTTCAAGGTAGCTATTTGGTGGTGGAAATGGTAGTATTGGTTTGTGCAGGTGGTGGAAGTAGTGGTTGTACCAGTGGCAGTTGCTACCGTTGGTAGTAGTTATGATGTCGGTGATGGTAATGTCATTGGTCCACTAACTCATCGAGAAAGGAAGTGGTGGTTGTGCCTTCTCTTCCAAGAAGCAGATAATAAGGTTTTACAATTTTAAAATTTTCATTAAAGACCTAACTGCAAAATAAAAACTTTTGAAAAAACACGACTTTCTTTTTAACATTGAATTAAAGGATCGTAACATACCAAGTACAAACACATAGGACCACAACAAAAGTAACGAAAACGGGCCTATGTTAATTGACACACTAACACACACTTAGAAATATAGCTTACACTGAAACAAAAATCCCAACTAACATAGCTGAAGCTTCGATAATCTCAGAAACAGTAGTACCAGAGTGCATACCAGAAACACTCAAAACACCAAAAACACAACAACAACAACAACAACAAAAACACCCCTGACCCCAGACCTTGTAGTCATCCATATTAGAAAGTATGTACACCTCTACATGTTTACATCCTAAGAGCATCCCCCAATATTTTGAAGTAAAGTTCATAGTTGATGATAGATTGACTAAAGTGATGTTTGTTTTTTTTAATGATTAGAAGCTAACTTTTAAGTGGAGTTAGAAGTTTTGAACGAACTTCCAAATGAGTTGTTTGTTTTGCTTCTGAATGGGCAGTTGATTAAAAGTTGTAAAATTAAAAGGTGTTTGGTTTTAGGTGTTGATTTGAATTTTTCTTTACATTTTTGCCCACCACCACAACTCCCACCGCCTACCACAAACCACAAATACTAACCCCCTTCTCTAACTATTTTATTTCTTCCAAATACAATTGAGATCTATTTACCATAAATCACCATATCCCTCTCTATTTCTCATATAATTTTCAATAAAAAGGAAGAAAAATGAAAGAGGAATAAAAAAATGAGGAGGTGGGGAGGCCTAGGAGAGTGGTGGCAACGGTGGAGGCACTACTCGCATGACAAAGAGGATGTGGAGAAAAAAGATGGTTGGTAGAGGAGAAGAGTAACAACAATCATTACGAATTCATTGCAAAGTTATTATTGGAATAAATTTTCATTAAGCACTCAGCGCTAAGTGATCAACATCCCCCATGTTGCTTACTCCAATCAGAAGTTCAACTTCTGTTCAAAACAAAAAACAAACATTTCTAAAGTGTCACACTTCTTATTAAGACTTGTGACTCTATTCAGAACCAAAAAACAGACACTCTAATTTTGTATTAGTGAAGCAACCAAAATCCTTGATTTTTTTTTCTACCAAATAGCTTTCAGATTTCTTGAAAAGAACAAGCTCACCAAACTCTCCTTCCTTCTCAACATCAAACTCCTTGATTCTCTTAACAAAGCAATCTCATGTAGTTTGAAATCTTGTTGAAGTGTATATGTATAAATCCCTTAACAATAGGGAAGTTTGTTTGTAACTTCGTTATAAATACAATAGAAGACCACCCCACTCTTTATGGTCTTGTAGCCTAAATCCCTTAGTTAAGAAGGATGCATTGGAATCCGCAGTAATCAACTGTGAATGTTGTGGTTGAGGGAAGGAAGTTTGCTACCGCATTTGCTTCACAAAATATATTTACAATTTTCACTTCTTGGAATTTTGTTAGGAGTCGTCTCGCATTCAAAAGTAATGAACTTAGCCTCCATTGGGGCTTTGATCTTGCCATCAGCCCTTGAATTACCACCTTCGAATCACATTGAATTATCAATTTTAGAAACTAAAGTTAGCTTTAAACCTTCACATAAAGCAAGTGATTGGACAATATTGTTTGTTTGAATGCCAATAAATTTGTCGTTGTTTGGTGTAACTATAAAAGATGGATTTGGGGAGATCCAATTGACATGAGCAATTTGAGCACACCATCGCTTGTTCATACTCGACATCAATATCACTAGATGAGCATCCAAGTCTGGCTTGTAGTTGATCAAGTTTTTCATAACATTTCAAGAATTTTTGGTTAAGGTTCCTAAAATTCTCTCGGTGCCACCGGGAAATAACATTAGCAAATTCCCTGACTTTCGAGTCGAAAACAAGCAGCGTCGAAGTTAGGTCTGTTAAATGGCCATATCTCAGAAATAGATTTAAATAAGAAATCATGTTCAGTACAGAAGTTCAAAACAGGGGTTGGTCTTAAAGAAGTTAACCTCACGGTTGAGAAGGATTGGCTTATGACAAGAGCCCACCACTGCTGGAAGATCTCTAAGATAGTGCACTTGAGCTTTTGTTGGTTCATCCAAGTCAGAAATTCTGCTCCCAATACTACCCAAGTCATGGAGCCCATAAACGCTAGTAAGATTATGAAATTCCTTGGTGTCAGCCTGAGTAATGGATTTCCCACCATGATGACCAATAATGTTCAAGTCGCCACCAATAGCAAGGGGGGAGCTTTAACGACAGTGCAAACTGCTTTGACCTCCTTCTAAACTAAGCTTTTAGCATGTGGTAGGGTTTTATCAATGCATTTACTTTTTAGCAGTCATAGAAAAGCTGTCAAATCGCAATTTAGATAATTCCTTTGAAATGCCAAAAATGTTTTATCATTAGCTAGGCACGTTAGATTGCCATGTGTGGTGTGGGCCTTGGATTATTGCAACCACCGTAACGCAACCATGACAACGACAAACCTGTAAAGATCTAATCCAAATGTTACAATATTGTCCATATTGGGCCCAAAGCTCAGACGATTTTAAATCTCGTTGTATCATGGGGATTCAAACTCATACATATATAACAAATCACATTTTCTCACCCAGGCGATATGAGACTATAACTCCCCTTTAGTAGTCTGTCGAACCTATCCCGCCCACACATGGTAACCTGCTAGCTTTCATAGCCCGCCCACAAGGTAGCTTGTCAGCATCAAACTCGCCCACACAAGAGTGTTATAAACCATTCCCCTTATGGAGCCCAACGTCCTCAATGGCACACTTCTAGCTGGTTTCGACTATGATATCATTCTGTAATGACCCTATCCACATAGTACAATATTTTTCACTTTTGGACCAAGGCTCACACTACTTTAAAATGTGTTGTATCATGTGGATCCAAACTCACACATATATAACTCATCTCATTTCCCCACTCAGGCGATGTGAGACTATAACTCCCCTTTGGTAGCCTGCCAGTCTTAACCCACCCATACTTGGTAGCTTACCAGCTCTCATAGCCCACCCACACAAGGTCGTCTGTCAGCCTCAACCTTGGCCACACAAGGGTATTACAACAATAAAACTTAACAACAATTGTAACATTTATTATAACGTTGAAGCTAACAAAAAATAACTCTAACCAAGAACTCTTTGAAGATGATCACCCCACAAAATAAACCTCCAACCGTGAAACCTAAAACTCTCTAAATCTGAGATAAAACTAGTCAGCTCCATTCCCAAGTGAATGTACCTAAGCAGCAAAAACTAACTTGGTTCAGCAATTAAGTTGGTATGAGTATCTTCATCTCTAGTAAATAAAATAAGTTACATAAATCATATACACAAGAAAATACAATTCAAAGACATATAGTTCATCAACGAGGCAATTGTGTCATTCTAATATGTTCCTATCGTTCTTAAAGTAAATATTTATTTTTACTTATACTTACGCTATAAAGGTTTACCATTGCAAGTCTGACCTGCATAAACGTTAGCAGACTTGTCATCCTCAAAGGAATGGTTAGAAACAAATGTACATAATTTTCCAAACAATCAATATTCATCAATTAATACAGTTATGTCCATAAATTATTTATCTTAAACATATTATTCATTTTTAGATCACTTAAACCATGCCACATTTGCACCACTATCATGCCGAACATACATGCTTGTATGCTTCTCTCATATACAGGAGAACTTTTCTATCATCCATGCCTAAGTCAGGCCACATCACATATGAGCATGCATCACCGGATACTCCTAACTAGGGATGGGCATCCCATCCCGCGATCTCGATCTCGTTTTGGTGTCAATCCAATTTTTCAGGACTTTTTGGGATTGATTAAACTCATCCCAATCTCGTCCCGTCCTGATCTAGAGTGAGATAGGATCGGGATGGGATGGTTCAATCCTGCCCATTCGGTCTCGTCCCATCCCGAATTTATTTATTTAATATTTATTATTATTTATTTTAATCAAACTACTCTTCTAAAGAAAAGTTTAACATGTATTGGAATTATATCAAAACATCTAGTTTTTGAAAATTAACCTGTTTGATTTGGTACTTTTTGTTTACGTAGAAACTTCAATTTGGATATTTTAGGTCAAATAAAATCCAATAAAATTTATAATTTTTCACATTTTAGATTGGTTATAGGACAATTATTCTTGTAGAAAATAATGGCAATGATAGTCTGAGTTAGTTTTTCACTGTAAGTTATATAGTTGGAGAACATCACTCAAAATTATATCTTGTATAAACGATGTACCAACTGAATTGGTATAGGTGTGGCGGATGATATCATGCGTCACGAGTTCGAACCTAGCTGACGGCATGGGGCGTAGAAATATTTAAGACAGATCTATGGAGATGCTTCTTCCATCTCCCATCTTCCATCATTCACTTGATAAACTTAATTCCATCGCAAGGTAACCCTACACAAATTTTATATGACATTTAATATTGTTATGATGAAAGTTATATGTGCATAAATTTGGCATTATTGGTGTGTGAGCAATGTGAGATGAAATTTTGTTGTTATTTTTCATTAGAGGACTATTTAGTACATGCTCATCTCGTCCAGTCCCGTTCTGAACCCGTTTGGGATGGGATGAGGTCTACCCGTCCCGATCCCGAACGAACGGGATAGGATAGGGATGAGATCCATCTCGTCTCGTGCCCACCCCTAGTCCTAACTATGTGAATAACATAAAAATCACTCTTGGGCTATCAATGCGCATAAGCCACGTCACATTTCTGACGGATAAATAATCAAGCCTATTTTAGGCATTTCAAAATCACTCCTTTCCGCAAAATCCATCTCGAAAGTTACTAGTTTCTCTATAATAAAAAAATTTTAAAAAGTGTGTCCTACTCTGTAAGACCCAACCCGAAGGTTACTTAGATTCTCTATAGGAGAGGAAAACTATAAAATAACAAGAGGTGTAGTAGTTCCAAGTGAACAATTCAATGTGATTAAAGTTTATGAACTCAAAATTATCCATATCACTTATTATGATATCTCAAAATTCTTATATGATGAAACTTTGTCAATCATAAACAAATTCACCACAATATCCACCCATATTATGGGGATTAATATATCATTTCCTAAACAAATTCTACATAACAAAACAACGATTAAGCTCATTCAAAATTGGAATTCATACTTCTTAACAAATCAATTTGCATAACAATACAGTTATCCAAATTCATCATAAATATCAAAACTCATTAAAATGCATTCCATGACCCTTAACATCTTAAAAATCACTATGTAACCACAACCCTCGTACTTTTAAAATACAATCTTAGACCAAGAACACATATATCGATGCATAAAAAAGTTCAGGGGTAAAAATATAAATTCTTCAAATTCAGAAAATTATATTTCCATTAAATAGATTTTGGTGATACGTAAAAACGGTCACACTCCTAAGCCGAACACGTGTCATGACGATCTCAAGGAACTACAGGCTCAAGCATCGGCCCAACACAGATCCAACTCAAGCAGATTTAAGCCCGCTCAACTTCAATCCACCAAGCGGACCTGGACTCTCACAGCATGCTAGGCCCCACACGTCTCACGGTTATCCACGATACCCATAAGTCCTCATCAGACAAGTATCTCGAGGATCATCTTCGGACGAGCAACTACAGCTGCTCTTTGCTTTCAACTAGGAAGCAAACACCAGAGTATCTTCAACACAGGGAAACTACCTTTTACGGATTGCTCTTGGATTGGGAACTATCTCCCGCGTATCTAGAAGTGCAGAGCTAATAGGGAACTTCCCTTCTATAGCACGATTCTTAATGAGAGAGGGATCTCCACAAAGATCTCCCTAAACTACGCCTATGATGGCCTGATTAAACCAGGACTCCTTGCACTATAAATAAGACATGAGGTTGGTAAGCTAAGAGACGCTACAAAATCCATGTTACAGCATTACACCTTCCTCATATCCCTGTCTGACTTTAGCATTGGAATGCCATCGGCCACCCCACGGTTGTTTGTTGCTCACGTGCGTTACTTGTGCAGGTCAACAGGAACAGGGTCAAAGTAGGGAGAGAAAATTAACTGCATCAATTTGGCACCGTTTGTGGGGATGACATAGTTCTTAACTTTACACTAAGCGTCGTGTCCTACCAAATTCCACACGCAACAACCAATCAGGGGACACGTCCAGTGCTCCGGCTGTCCCTATACCAGTTCCTGATTTGCACGGGCAGCCTACTCACGCCCCTGCACCAATGGCAGCAACGGCAGACCCCAGAATCGAGGTGCTGGCATCCCAAATACAACAGGTTATCAAGGCGGTGGAGTCACTCACACAACAGAATCCACCCGTTGCTGATGGAGACATGGAGCACCACGGACCTCCACCTCCAGTGGACGATAGGGAGCAAGCACAGGAAAGCCAGGCCCCTATTGGACTAAGGGAGGTTGTGCGGCTAACGCTGATCTAGCCGTCAGAACAAAGAGACTCAGTCTCAGAAACCCTCTCCGCAAAGGAGCGCACGATCCGGACGTACTATATCGCCTCTCCGTCCCACTCTTTATGGACCAAATCATGAGTAAAGCACTTCCGAGAAACTTCACTCCTCCGAAGCTCGATTCCTATGATGGAACCATCGATCCTTTCGATCATCTACGCCATGATCAGAATCCGTCATGTGCAAAACTTTTCCCGCCAGTCTTAAAGGCCCTGCTTTGATGTGGTTCCACAGCCTTCCACCGAAGTCAATCGACTCCTTCAAAACATTGGCGAATGAATTTTTGACATGTTTCGTCGGAAGCTAGTGTTTTAGAAAAGGCCCGCACTACATACTCTCTCTAAGGCATAGGTCTGGCGAGATGCTCCGAGAGTACGTCACACACTTTAACAACGAGCTGACCCTCATCGACGAGTGCAGCGATGATACAGCTGTGACAACATTTACTGCAGGCCTCAAAGAGGGAAAGCTCTTCGAGGACCTCACCTTGGAGCCCCCTCTAGACATGGCAGCGTTCCTCAAGAGCGTCCAGAGGCACATCACTCTGGAGGAGTCAAGGATCGCTAAGAGGGAGACCGAAGGCAACAGAAAGCCCTCAACTTCTAAGGACAAAAAGGAGGGAAAGAGACACGAGGATGAGGAGCGGAGCAAGAGAAATCACACTTACAATAGACTGGATCCTGATCATCCCAAGCCAAAGAAGTCATCCAACTACGTTGGATCCAGAGCCGTGGCGTCTCTAAATGCTAGTCTATCGGATGTACTCAACTCCATGAAAAATTGGGAGGAGTTGAAGTGGCCCCCAAAGACACACGCAGACCCTGCCAGTAGGGACAGCGGCAAGTACTGTGTATACCACAAGGAAGGCGACCACAACACCAATGACAGCAAAAGTTTGAGGTATGAAGCAGAGCACTGGATCTGCAAGGGCAAATTGAAAGACTTCATGAAGTCTGAGAAGCAGCCAGAACAGATTAGGGACAGAGGGAGTCAGTCAAAGAGGTATAAAATGAGACTCCTGAGATAATATACGTTCTTCATGGAGTCGAACCGAATGTAGACCAGTCACGCAAGCGGACTCTGCTGAATATGCAGACACAACCCGCGGATGAAGACAGACGCGTTTTCTATTCGAAAATTTAGAACCCCATTCCCACTTTGACTTTCACGGACAAGGACCACGATGGAGTCCAAGCACCACACAACGACGTCGTGGTCATCTCCATTTGAATCGCAAAGTGGGAAGTGAAGAGAGCTCTCGTTGACACAAGAAGCTCGCTCAACGTTCTTTTCTACAATGTTTTCCGCAGCATGGACCTTAAGGAGGAAAACCTAGTGCCATTAGAGCACTCGCTGATCGGATTCAGGGAGGAAAAATGTTTTCCCATCGGAAAGATAAGATTAGCCACGGTAGGTAGAGAATCGCGACTTAAGAAGGTCCTATTTCTGGACTTCATATTGGTAGACGCACCATCATCATACAACCTCATCTTGGGAAGATCGTGGCTACACCAAATGGAAGCAATGGTCTCCACCCTTCACCAGTGTGTTAAGTATACTGCTAACAACTCAGAAGGGACAATACGTGGAGACCAACCTACGGCACGAGGTTGCCATTACACCGCACTAAAATAGATAGAGTGCTTCTAGATTCAACTACATCATGCAGAGCAGCCTAACCCAATGCAAGGCCTAAAGATGGAAAGGACACCATTTTTTAGCGATACAGGAGCAATCAACTCTCCCGCATACCCCCGACATTCCGTCAGCGCGGAGATCCGCCCCTCTGTAAGGTTTGTTCTTCAGTGACCTATGTAACGCCTCGATAGTCCACTAAATTATCCGCGAAAGCTATCCGAATTCGGTTCGAGGTCAAGATCAATTTATTTCCATCAACGGTTAGTTTGCTTAAAGTTGTTTGTTTCCTTTCCGTAGTCAATATTGAGTTTAGAGTTCTTGAGAGACTTATGTAACAACAAGCACCTTGAGGGGGATACAAAAAACTGAGCGCTACAAGCATCTGAATACGATGCGAATTGAAATAAAAGACTCGCTTAGACAATTCTGCAATGGACAGAGTCCGACAAAAACTTGCAAACTCTCCGATACGAGTAATCTGCAAGTGGGAACAAAGATAAAAGTTGCTCAACCCCTTCCGAATAAGACAATAGAGTTAAGATAATGGGAGATGCTCGACCCCTTCCCAAGATAAAGACAAAGTGTCAGAGGGGATTGAAATGACTGAGCGGTCAGATTGCTCCGTCAAATCACTCCAGGAAAATGCTCTCCTTATAGCATCGAGGACCTAGTGACAAGCTGTTGATTTCCTCAAGAGACATCCCACCATCTATCCAACCTCCTCAAAGGGTTTAGAAGAAGGCAAATGAGGATGGCCACAAGCAGCGACGCAATTACGGTCCCATAATGCTTTCAAGAGAGACCACTTTTCCCATATGCGATGGCAGGTGTGACTAAGAGTTACCACACCAAGAGACATCGCACACTGACTAACACTTCGATCAGCCATTGGTTAGAAGCAGAATCTGAGCACATGAAGACACAAGTGGTACAATCTAACACCAAGGCATCTCCCTTAGTAGAAAATTCGCACTACTTCTCCGTAATATGAGAAGAGATTACGAGACCTCAGCGGATTAACTATGTGCCCACCCACAACAGGTGACCACGCATAACAACAACTATCACCGTGCCTGGTCGAGGTAAACATCAAAACTTTTGGAAACTCCAATGATGGAGATCCAACTTCAGCCTTTGGAAAACCCATAGCATTTTCCTTAGCCTTGGAAAAACCCAAAACATCTTCTCCAGACAAGAACATTACAGGAAATAAACTCAGCAAAATATGGTGCCTACAACGATTGGATAACACTATTATATAGACATAGTGGTTCACCAAACGGGCACTCCAGCATTAACTACCAAGCATTGAATGTCGTATGGGAAAATGGAAGACGACGGTTCTCAAGGAAAATGCGCAGATTACATCAATTGAGGGGGAGTAACCGATATACTCAAACGTCACACAACCTACACCATACACATGTCACCGCACGATCTACACCGTACACGTAACGCACCACGCAGGAAACCCTAGCCCTTCCTCTGCGGGCCCATGGGCTCAGCCTGTTATCCGAACAGCACCATGTCACATGCTTGGCACAAGCACTTGAGGATCCTAGTCAACTTTGACATATGCACTTTGCCACTCGCCAAGTTAAGGTAACTTCGTCTATACCCTGAACCACTAGGTTCGCACGCCCCCCAGCGAGCGGAACCTCTAGTCAAACCGAGCAAACTTAGTCAGCAACACTGATGATGAGAGCTTATGGTTCACTCCGACACCTAGTCTGCTTAGTGTAGGCATCGACGGTTTAGGAAGTATGAGTCTAATCATCGCTGCCACGCCTGGTGACGACGACTTGCCAGAGATCACTGCCCCATTCGCGGTCAGTGTTTGCCAAACCTAATCAGGTAAGCCTAGCTGGTAACGACCAGCAACGAAAGCTTCTGATCAAAACCTGGACTTGTAGCCCCCACTGTGAGGGTGTAGATAGTCCGGAAGGTGAGAGTCTAGTCAGTCCTGGACTGATTCCGATGACTCACCACGGACCACTGCTTTTTAGTGTGGCCGCCAAATCACCAAACCTAGACTTGTAGCCCGCGCTGCAAAGGTGTATATAGTCTAGAAGGTGGGAACCCAGTCAGCCATGACCTGATTCTGACAGTTTGCCACGAGACCACTGCTTTTCAGCGTGGTCGCCGAATCCTCTCAAATTTGTAGCTTGGTGCACTCAGGTGTAAATAATTTGCTAATCCATATCCCGTGGCTAATTTGCTACGGCTAACAACCGTCGCTGAAGGGAACATTAGCGACGGCCTTTTACCGAGGCTAAATTGAACATTAGCGACGGCCTTTCACCGTGGCTATGTAGCGACGGCTTTGTTCTCGTGGCTAATGTTCCAATTCCAAATAGCGAATAGTGGCGGCTTTGTTACCGTGTCTACTTAGCGACGGCATCGTGCCGTTGCTAAATTCCAAATCCAAACAACCCTTAGCGACGGCATGCTACCGTGGTTAGTTAGCAACGGCTTCTTGCCGTCGCTAAGTACAAAATCCAAATAACATTAGCGACTGCAGTTAGCCGTGGCTAGTTAAAATCAAATAAATTTGACAAAACTGTAACGGTTGTTGCCGTCGCAAAAAAAAAAAATTAATAAAATTAAATTAATTTTCAGATTTGGCATATCCTTTTTATATCATTCAGAATAAACATCTTAAACCTGAAAAAAATTATATTAATTTTTGTATAATCAATAAATTGTCCATCACAAAAAAATACAATCCCAAATACTCTGTTAACCTCAAATTGAGATATAACTCAATTAAAATTAAATAACTACATAAATCATAGTGATCGTCTATGGAACATAGTAGCAAGTGATTTCTAATCTACAAGTGCACGGCTGAATCTGCAAGTGAATCTGATGCAGCTGCTTGAACATCTTTACCATCATACTGCTTTGAAGATTCTAACTGCCCTAACCCACCATTAGAATGTTGGACCTGACTTTCTTCATTTTCAAATGACTTTATACCTACATCTGAATACAATGTGGATCCCTGAATTGTGTTTCCAGTGACTGCTGTGGATGAACCATTGCATGTATCTACCCCCTGTCTGGCCGGTTCACTCAAACCAGTTGAACTTGCAGTTGGTGGCCTGCCATTTGAAACGTGCAACCCCCTACCAATCAAAGTTAAAAAACGTTCAGTTGAGAGCCCCATACGACAAATAAAAAGAAAATCAACAACAACGTATAGCATACCATGAGGCTGCAGCTGGAAGAGCAACAGATCTACCAGAGCTACCATTAGGAGGAGAACCTTTAGGATGGCTACCGGGATTTTGTAGGAAATAATAACCGAGTCATGACATGAAATAAACTGATTGCAAAACATCAAGTCAACAAGCAAATATTGAGTATCAAATAAACAGGGGTTCATGTTGTTCCATCAGCTGCACATTGAAATTCAATGTAAAAATAGAATGAAGGTCATACATTTGTGGTTAATTTAGCAATAGGTTTCGCAGAAGGAGCAGTGTTGATGGCGCCAAAATCATCCATAGGAGGAGGCAATGTATTCCCTGAACGCCGTTGCAAATTATTTGTTGAACCCTGTTCCTAGAACGAAAATAAGAGATTATGATTCACATCATCATTTGATGAAACCAATGTAAAGAAAATCGAGGTAGTAGAACTAACAGAAGTGCAAAATGAAATGGTCTCAGATACAAATACAGCAACAGAGTAAGCTGAAGGAAATTAACACAAAGTTTGTGTATGGATTGTTTTATACCTTGAATATGCTGAAATTATCTCATCTTTAGTAAAACTATCTTCTTGGGTGCCAATTTCATGCAAATATAAACAATCTGGATTGCTGCAGGTCTGGACCAACAGAGATACATCTGTGTATAATTGAAATTCCTCACTCTTAAAGTAAAACAATTAAAATCACGCAGTCCATTTCTATTACCAAACTCTAGATCAAAATTCAAACATTTTAGCATGATTAAATCACCATTCAATCGAAGAAGATACAACAGTTAATTGTGAATGCCCCCAAATAATCTCATATTCCTATCTAGAAAAATATCCATGCAATCCTAACGAGAAAAGCTTGAAATTCAGTAGAGTAACATAAGCCAGGTTCAAAAGGAAGGAAAGAAACAAAATAATAAAGTACTTGGGTGGGTTCATAATGTCCAATAGTTATCACATGAATGTAAGTGTCCAGACAATACCATAGTGACTCTTTGACTAATACAAAAATCTCTCAGATGAATTGGCCTTAATAAAGAGTCACGATATTTTTCGGTGCCTCAACCGCATAGTGAATTACAGGAAATAATATACCAGATGCAAGTCAACTCTATAATACCAACCCCGGCCATAAAAGTGAGAATTCTGATTTGTACGGTAACTTGAACAAAAACATAGTTATTTGTTTAAAATGATATGAGTATAACAATAAGCAATATGTGAGAATGATACTTCCATCTTTGAATTGTCCAATAATGTGGCATAATAAAAAATAAAAATAAAAACTCAAAATGATTACAACTGAACTTACACACTACATGTGTTGCTTGGAGAATGTTGAATAGCGCCGCCGGCAGTCCGAGCAATAGACACTTTTAGAACCTTCCCATACTGGGCAAAATATTCTCTACGCTGAAGCAACTGTTAAATAACACAATATCTTGCTTAGAAACAGTATAAAAAGTAAAGGGTGTGTGAATCACTCAAAGAATCACAAGTGGCTTTATCACATATTTAAGAATTGATAACAAGTTGAAACTGAACAGATAGATAGCTTAAAGGAGCCACCCACATCTTCATCTGCTAAATTGGAAGGTATCCCTATTATATACACCAGGTTTCGTTGAATAACTCGAACACTGCTAAGATGTTTTCTTCCATCAGATGCTTTAGGTTTGGGCTTTTGTGACTTTAATTTTCTCTCTGACTGTATTTCAGCCAACCTGCCACAGATAGAAGATAATAAGCTCTTTCTTCATGGAAATTACAAAACAACATAAAAACAAAGGAAAAAAAAGAAATCACCAGACCTTTCATTAGAAGCCATCCCTACAATCTTTTCTTTAAACTATTGTTCATATTGTACTAGAAAAGAGCCTCTCAGCTAGAGACTGCATTTTAAACTGAGTATTCTTTTAATAGAAACAATATCAAGTGAAAAATGTGCCTAGAGTTTTGTTTAGGACTACAATGCAAGCTACCAAATCAAGCACAACTCACAATGAAATCTCACGTCATTCTGAAATAAATCACAGTGCAAAAATTTTTGACACCTTAGCAACTGGGTGAACTTCATCACAGCATCTTGCTGCCGCTTCTTTGTGTGGAATCCCAACACTACAAGTCAACAAGATAACAAACAACATGTGAAAAGAACTTTAGTCCAAAACTTAATCACAAAAGCTACTAGAGATAGTTCGGTTTGCCTTATGCTTATTCTGTAAGAATCAAAACGAATGAGGATTTGAATTGAAAACCAGCAGAATGCATTTATTGCCAATTCAATACTCAGCTTGCAGAACAGTAGATTTAGAACGTAAATTATAGTAAAATTTTCCGTACCTGAAGCCTGCAAAGTCAGGAGAATAATAGACTAAAGAATTCATTGATGTCATCAACCATCATAGGAACGTAAACTCCGTTATATCCAGCATGTCTGAGAGCAGGATTATGCAACAGAGGGCCTTTACTGTGACCTACTGGATTCGCTATTAGGCCAAAAACTTTTGTATCAGCATTTAGATTCTCAAGTTTATAAACGTGTCTCAGACTCTCCAAACTTGGTAAACCATTTACTATTCGATTGCTACCTAAAGCTCCATAGATAAAGAATCCCCCAAACTTTGGGCACAATAGTTGGCTTATAAGGCCTTTATCTCCCATTGCACAGGCAATTAATGGCACCTGTAGATGGGCATAAGAAGAGGATGAGAAGAACAACATAGAAATGTACTATAGAAGGCCATGGAGAGATTACATTTCTTTCCTGACCTGGCAATGTGAAAGCAAGTGAAATAATTGTGCTACGTCGGTGATGTAGACTGCATCATAGACAACTTTGAATGGACATTTTAGCTTTCCATGAAAAGACGACAAATCAAAAACATCATTAAGGAAGGTGCGGAGCCCTAGTTCATATTCGGTGCTGAGACGACTATGCTCAATCCAATCTTTTTCCATGTTGGAATCTAACTTAGCCTGGATAATAGGATAAAGATGAATTTATTATTTGACATTTATGAAAAGCAAAATTTTATTCTTTTAAAAAGGTCAAGTAAAACAATTAAATATTATAAAAAGTAAAAGCTAATTATTTATTATTTATTATTCCACGCTTATGACGTGAAGCTTGAATTCCTACAAGAATTATACTTCCATCTTTAGACTAAAAGTCTTTCAGTTTGGAAATTGTAGAAGTTGTTCGCCACTTTTACAGTACAAAACAATATAAAAAATTTGCATCTTTAGACTACAATTTGCAAAAGAATATATAGTCTGTGAGTCACCTTGAATATAAAAAATTTGCATCTTTAGACTAAAATTTGCAAAAGAACCTATAGTCTGTGAGTCACCTTGAATATAAAAAATTTGCATCTTTAGACTAAAATTTGCAAAAGAATATATAGTCTGTGAATTCTACTTCCATCTTTAGACTAAAATTTGCAAAACAATATAAACCTAAGTGAGAGATTTTATTTTGACTCACCTTGAACCCTTATTAGAGCACAAAAACCACAAATTTCTCCCACCTTGAAGTTGAAGAAGATGAAGAATCAGATGATCTTCCTAATTAGCGCCGAATGCTTGGATGCAGTAGTATTCCAGGCCCCTCAGCAGGTGACGTGGCGCGGGTTCTTCCTCTCAGACCTTCTTCCTCTCAAAAGCGAGGGTTCTTCCTCTCAGACCTTCTTCCTCTCACAGCTTCTTCCCCTGAAAATCGCGGGTCTTCCTCGCAGAGCTTCTTCCTCTCAAAATACCGTGACGCGGGATGTCAAACCTTCGACCTCTCAAAATCGCTCTTCCAAACCTTCTTCCTCTCAAAAAATAGCACTTCCTCTCAATGATTCTTCATCTCACTGCTTCGTCCTCTCAAATCACTTCTTTTGCTTCGTCCTCTCAAAGCACTTATTCACAAAACTACGCGGGATTCCCAATTTTATTCGCGCCAATGGGAATTTATTTTGTGTAATTTTTTTTTAATCGATTAGGGACGGCAAAGACCGTAGCTAAGATTTGTAAATCTTAGCTACGGTTATTATACCGTGGCTAAGTAAAATTTTCGTCAATATATTATTTTTTTCAAATAAACACTTATGGACGGCATAAAGCGTAGCAAAGTGTTTTTATTTGTAAATCCCAAACAAGTTTATACTCTATCAACCCCAAATTGATATTATATATATAAGCAGAAAAATTACATGGATTTACAATCAATGACAAACTAAAACTTACCAATTTTGATTCAAGGTTTATAATATATTAAAAAACAACAAATACGATTTTGGAAAGACAAATTTGGAGTGTCCATGCCTTTTCAATCAAAAAAAAAAATTTCCCCCATCCAAATTCAAAGCGTCTTCAAGTTTTACAGAAATTAAACAATCTTTCGGCCTGAAAAAAATTAAGGATATGGGTAAGATGTAGGAGATGATCAAAAATAAAATGATATGAGTAAAAAAAATGATATCAGTAAGATGAATGATATGGGTAAGATGCAGGATATGAGAAAAAAATTGACTTAAATGCAGTAATAGTATCAAAGAGGATATGGGTAAGATGCAGGAGATGATCCAAAAAATAAATTATAAATCATTCTCATACCTGCAAGTGGCTTTTAACAAGGGCAATGTTAAGTCCTCTCACATTCATTAGTTGAAAGACAAATTTGGGAGTTGCTTCTGCAACAATCAAAGGAAAAAAATTGATATAGAGTTAGTAATCCTTGATAATTGTTGATATGCTCCATGAGCTTCTCCTCTGTTGTCTCCCATGAAATCCCTCCGATGAAGAACGTCTGCAAGTTTTATAAATATGAAAAATGTTTCGCCTTGCATAAAAACCAAGGCCCTTCAACTAGTAAAAAAGAGTAAAAAAGTTTATGGAATGCGGTAAGAATATCAAAGAGAATATGGGTAAGATGCAGGGACGGCTTATACCGTATCAAAGACACTGTAGCTAAAAGAAATTCTAAGGCTTCTCTTTCAAAAAAACTGTTACAAAGAACATTTTCCCTCGATGAGCCTCATTTGCTTAAGTCACGCACTGAAGTAACAACCACCATTATATAAGGTAAAGAGAACATTCGACAAATGTATGCAATTTTAACATTCGACAAATGTTAGCCTTGTTTATGATTTACTAAACCTTATCTCTCACCTGAAAAAGAAGACGCACGCAGGAGATGGCGGGGTTGTAGTGGGCGGAGGCGATAGAGAGTAGAGAATAAGGGACAAATAGTACCACCACGGCACCACCGTCGTCCTCCTTATATCAAAGAGAATATATGAGATCTCAGATCTCTAAGATCTCTTGCATCTAGGGAAAGGCGGCCGGGATGGGTGTCAAGTGAGAGTTTTATCCTGGATTTGGGTTTCTTCTCTGCTTTTGGGGTCTTCTCTGCCACGGCGGACTTCTCCTCTGTAAAATTTAAATTTATATAGAGAGAGACAATTGAAGGAGATTGGTTAAATTGGTTTCACGCGGATCGGTGACGTGGTTTATTTTAGTGCATTGGATTAAGCTATAAATAGTTTTTATGTGTTATTGACAGTTGCGATGAGGTTCTATTTTTGTATTAAATTTTTTTTTTAATATTCTATTAAGGACGGTATACTTGCCGTAGCTAATAAAATATTCTTTGTAAAACTTAGCTATTTTTTTGATTGAGCTAAATCTTTTAAAATATATATATGTATATATATATATATTTTTTAAACCATTAGCTAATGGAATTTATTTTTTATATATTTAAAAAAAAACCATTAGCTAATGAATTTATTTTTTATATATTTCAATTTTTTTTTAAAATCGATTAGCTATGGTATGCTACCGTGGCTAATCAATTTTTTTTGTAAACTCTAGCAACGGTTCCTATGTCGTCGCTAATTGTTTTTAGATATTTCAATTTTTTTTTTAAAAAACGATTAGCTACGGTATGGTACCGTGGCTAACCAATTTTTTTTTGTAAACTCTAGCAACGGTTCCTATGCCGTCGCTAATTGTTTTTAGATATTTCAATTTTTTTTTAAAAAAAACGATTAGCTACGGTATGCTACCGTGGCTAATCAATTTTTTTTGTAAACTCTAGCAACGGTTCCTATGCCGTCGCTAATTGTTTTTAGATATTTCAATTTTTTTTTTTTAAAACGATTAGCTACGGTATGGTACCGTGGCTAACCAATTTTTTTTTGTAAACTCTAGCAACGGTTCCTATGCCGTCGCTAATTGTTTTTAGATATTTCAATTTTTTTTTAAAAAAAACGATTAGCTACGGTATGGTACCGTGGCTAACCAATTTTTTTTTGTAAACTCTAGCAACGGTTCCTATGTCGTCGTTAATTGTTTTTAGATATTTCAATTTTTTTTTTTTAAACGATTAGCTACGGTATGCTACCGTGGCTAATCAATTTTTTTTTTGTAAACTCTAGCAACGGTTCCTATGCCGTCGCTAATTGTTTTTAGATATTTCAATTTTTTTTTTTTAAAACGATTAGCTACGGTATGGTACCGTGGCTAACCAATTTTTTTTTGTAAACTCTAGCAACGGTTCCTATGCCGTCGCTAATTGTTTTTAGATATTTCAATTTTTTTTTAAAAAAAACGATTAGCTACGGTATGCTACCGTGGCTAATCAATTTTTTTTGTAAACTCTAGCAACGGTTCCTATGCCGTCGCTAATTGTTTTTAGATATTTCAATTTTTTTTTTTTAAAACGATTAGCTACGGTATGGTACCGTGGCTAACCAATTTTTTTTTGTAAACTCTAGCAACGGTTCCTATGCCGTCGCTAATTGTTTTTAGATATTTCAATTTTTTTTAAAAAAAAACGATTAGCTACGGTATGCTACCGTGGCTAATCAATTTTTTTTGTAAACTCTAGCAACGGTTCCTATGCCGTCGCTAATTGTTTTTTAGATATTTCAATTTTTTTTTTTAAATCGATTAGCTACGGTATGGTACCGTGGCTAACCAATTTTTTTTTTTTAAACTCTAGCAACGGTTCCTATGCCGTCGCTAATTGTTTTTAGATATTTCAATTTTTTTTTTTTAAAACGATTAGCTACGGTATGGTACCGTGGCTAACCAATTTTTTTTTTGTAAACTCTAGCAACGGTTCCTATGCCGTCGCTACTTGTTTTTTTAGATATTTCATTTTTTTTTTTTAAACGATTAGCTACGGTATGCTACCGTGGCTAACCAATTTTTTTTTAAACTCTAGCAACGGTTCCTATGCCGTCGCTAATTGTTTTTTTAGATATTTCATTTTTTTTGTAAAAAACGATTAGCTACGGTATGCTACCGTGGCTAACCAATTTTTTTGTGTAAACTCTAGCGACGGTTCCTGTGCCGTCGCTACATTGGTTTTTATATATTTTCAAATTTTTTTAAAAATGATTAGCTACGGTAATCGACCGTTGCTAATGAAATTTAATTAGTATATAGTAGCGACGGTTTTGTTTATTTATGTACCGAAACCGTATCAGAAACAGTAGCGACGGTTTTATACCGTCGCAAAGTGTTTAAATAGCGACGGTTTTAACAAACCGTCTATAGTTTCCGTCGCTAATAATGCTTTTTTTTGTAGTGGCATATGATTCCTTTACTTATTCAAAAGATGATCATACCCTGGAAACAAATTAATGAGCCTTCAAGTTGAGAATGGACAAAGATGTTTTGGATGCCTTACCCCTCTTCTCTAAAGTCCAAAATTTCATCCATCACTAAATGAACATCTGCTAAATTAAGAAGTGTGATGGAGTAGTAGGGCAGAGAGGAGTGGATGGAAGTTGGGAGCTTCCAAGGGGATTAATTGGCAAACATAAATAAATGAGAGAGAAATTAATACGGGGGGGAAACTCTTGTTGCAAATTAGTTTCCTTCCATCAAACACAGCCAGCCACGAAAGCAGCAATTTTCCAAGCCAATATCTAATCTAATAAAAGTAGTGGATGAGTGTAAGTCGTTGTCATAGTTGTCTCCACAATGGAAAATGGCTTGACAATTGAATTGACATGGCAAAACCAACTGTACAAAAAATTCAGAAATTTAATAATAAATTCAGAAATTTTGGAATCATTCTCCAAACGAATTTGTAGTTGTGGTCTGTCTAGATTTTATCTAGCACCTTGATTGATGTAATTTTGTGTTGTCACATAGGAATTTTCTAAAAAACTATTGGATAACCATGTATGTATATATGTATTATTAAGTTGAGAAACTAAAGGCCATATATGTTTGATTTAGAAACAAGGGAAACGGAAATATAAATGGTTAAAGTGAAGTTGAAGATGACCTTCATTGTCGTCATGTAGAATCAGAGAAAACACCAACCAAATATCAACAGTGATCTTTTCTTCGATCATCTTCCAAACTAAAAAGAGTACGTAGTCCGATTGACACATCCAAGTGTTGAGCTGACTCACCAAGTTAGAAGTAAAGAAGGTGGTTTACTTTCCTTGCAATGACACAATTACAAACTCATGGAAAGAAATAGCAGCATGCAGGGTTTACTTTCCCTTGATATAATATGATCATCATAAAGCATGCATGACATGTACAACTTCTTCACATACATATGACCACAAGGATGCATGGTGATGCATATCCATCAATTATATCACAACAACAACAACCATGGCATGGCATGGGTACACAAAGAAAAAGAGAGACAGACAGACAGACGTACGTGGTTTAGGTGCTTGATTGTTACATAGAGAGTTTTGAGTAGAGTTTTAAAAAAAAAAAAAAAAAAAAAAAAAAGGTATGGAATGGAGTCTACAGACTATCGCGGATGTCAGTGAGCTTGGTTTTGATCCATTTGAAGCTGTTGCGGACAGAGGATTTGAGTTTACCTTCCATGGTGAACACGTTGTATGAAGCCACTCTCTTCTTTCTCTTCATCTCTGGATCTGTTGATTTGGCTGCTGGCCCATTGAAGTTGTAGGAGGTAGCTCGCTGATCCTCAAACTCAAACTCACCGAAATCACCTCCTCTTGAATATTCAGGGAACGATCTGCTCTTCTCCATCAACTCTCTCTAACTTATACAAACAATTAAACCACCTAGCTACTACAGCTTAGCAAACTGAAACCAATTAAGGAAGAGAAAGAATGATGAGGAACAGCTCTCTCACCTACCTATTTCTCACACCTTTATATCTCCTACTACTTTTGAGTGTGAGTGTGTTGTATTAGTGGATGTACTCGTACTGTGTATGTAGAGACTAGAGTTAAGGCATATTCTTAACCAACATGGTTAATCCCTAGAACCATAATATGTCTGTGAACAGGGTCTACTCCTATGCAATACCATCTACTACCAACAAAGTCTCAGGTTCTAACACAACATGACTCTAATAGAATGAGATGTACGTACGTACATGCAATGCAACACAAGCAATGGGCAACATTATGCTACATGCAACCATATGGGGAGTCTTGATTAACACAGCATATATAACATCATCAATTGACATGGAATTCGGTGGTGGGTGATTTTTTTGTGACACAATTACAAACAATGAACAATCAATCGATCGGGTCACCCAGGGCCATGTGTGATTTTTTTTTTTTTTTTGGAAAGCGGGCTGAGTCACAAGAAGAAACCATACCGCAGGTGAATCTCGAACCTAGGACGTGAGGGACAAATCCACATAACCCTAGCCACTATACCATAACACCATTGACGACATGTGTGATGTTGCACAGGGAGATGGAACCTTTATTACCTATTCATTCTTTTTCACTATACAAGGGATTGGAATGATATCACAAGTGGAGTGCAGCTGACGTTTTGGTCCCCAATCACTCGATAACAAGAAAGAACCACCAAATGGGTTTCACGTGGCTCAAAGTGGAGGTGGCCCAGCGCACCTAGTGTTACCTAAAAGGATAAGCACCCCTGTCCTTTGCTCTACCTAATTAGCTTCCATTAAACACACACACACACACACCAACTCTCATCTCTCTAATTATTATTATTATTATTATGTTATGTTTGTGGAATTGTGAGATGGACTACAATGACAATCGAAGCCATGCCATGCCAAACAACACCAACCCCACTACTTTCTTTATCAAAAGAGAGCCGTCTTTGCTTTATACTCCTCCTTTTTGAAGCTCTGATAGAGGTATGGCCATATTCCAAGTACTTGATTAATAGAAATCTAATTAAGGGCCCATTTGATGTAGTTTATTGTTACTAATCAATCATTACAACAGGCAGTCTCATCCACCCAATTCATATATCAATACTCATTGGCCGTATGTTATAAGAGTATTATATGATATAACCTTCCACCACTCTAAAGTCTGACTACGCTAGTTACTTTTGAAAATCGTGGTTCTAATTAACAATGAACAAACAATTGAAAATCAAGTTATAATCATAACTTAGTTAAAATCTGATCTATTGTAGATCTCAAGATAATATCTCTGTTTTCATTTTTCTTCAGGACAGTAAGTAGATAAATACAAAACTACTACAAAAACAAAGCGACGGGCGTCACTACCTACATGCAGCCTGACATTTACATAGTTGAACTAATATCTAAAGAAATCCGCACCATTTTCAACATCATCGCTTTTGATGTTACCATTTTTAGCAGTCAGTATTCTGTAGACTCTCTTGGAACAGATTTCGCCCACTCTCCTATCTTCTTTACCAAGTAAATCTTCTGTTGGTAAATCCTTGAGCAAAAATTCTTTCTCATGTGCCTGTCATAACAATATCACGCGAGTTGGTTAATATTTCATTATTAAAGAGGGCACATGCTTTTTCTCCTTGTTGATACAAAGAAAGATGTTCACTTGATGCTACATTCTTAGCAGTCATGCTACTCGTCAATCAAAATTCTATATGCCACCTATAGAATGCAGTAATTTGAAAGACGGAAATTCCTCGACTTCTTAGTTTGTGAGATCCTAAAATTTAACATTTGTTCTTCTTTTCAAAGTTTCCAAGTTTCTCCCTCTGTAATTGATATAATTTAAGTATAGTAGTCCGTTGATGAAATGAATGACATGAATTTTTTTCATTTGCAGGCAAATGATATGAAGTACAACAATTAAAGGAGATCATTTCTAATTGATCATGCCCCCACGATAAAAAATAATATATGTAGGGTGTTAAAATTCTTACTGATTTACTTGGGTCCATGTAAACACTCAATAAGGATCTCATTGTGGGATACTTTTTCCAAATGGCAACAGCAAATCTTGGTTGTACCTTTGGGATAGCGATCAAGGCTTTCAACCTAGAGAATGAAACAGATTTCAGAAAAATTAATGCCACTGCAGCTAAAAACATATACATATTCCAACTAAAAGATACGAATCAAATGGAATTCTGAGATGACAAGAAAAAACTAGTTAAGTAAAAGAAAGCATGTTTATAATTATACAAATATGCATAATTTCATGGATACTTCAAAAAAGAATCTTCATGTATGAACAATTTTCAGTATGTAACCCTAATGGAATGTCATTCAAATTATACACATTTCCAACTTTTTTTTGTTTATTATTTTTTTAATGATTGGCAAACAACACTGAGCTGACCTCAATGATCTCCAAACACTTGAGACAATTCTCAACAGGTTGACCCGCCCTTGCATTCCTTGACATATCAAACGTAAAAAATATTTGACAATTGTCTATAGTCGCCCCAATTCTCGTAATCATTAACAAGGATATTTTTGTCAAGAGGCCTTCATGAAAGATCATTTTTTTTTCATCCGCTCAAAGGAACACCATTGCTGTGTCTTATAGTGTGTCAAAATGTGGGTTAAGGCCATATATATGTATATATCGGTTTGTATTATGCAATTTCTACATACATGACATAGTACAGGGTACCATCGGACCCACAGATGCATCCAGAGCAAAACTTTGGTCACATAGAAGTCACTTGTCCAGAATAACAATATCTTTCATCCTCTCTTCTTCTTGTGGCCAGATCTAACCACATCAAAAGTTCACTGTTCTAATATTCTAGAACACCTAACTTACTAAGAACTTGAAATACACATTCAACAAGGATTGATGTCTTAAAAAAAAAATGATTCTCTCCGAGGATTATCTTGATGGTGGGGGGTGATGATAAATAATATTAAATGGTAACATCGAAACTGATAACGTTGAAATGGGGCTGATTTCTTTAGATATTTTTCAACATAGATGTACAACTATGTAAATGTTAGGTTGTATATAGGTACTGATGCCCGGTGGCTTAATTTTTGTAGTATTTTTGTATTTAGCGTCAATCATCACCTAAAACCACCTATTGTCCATACCTTACCTACTACAGTAGATGGGTTTGTTGATCAATTTGATGGTAGAGCTTCTCTTCGCTCTCTACATGTCTATACGGGAAGAACTTTTGAGAACAATAGTGATGTTAAGAAAGCCAATCAGTAGCTTCCAAATTCAGAATCGTCACCTTCTTTGGCAGAGAGCACCATCAGAGAGATGCATTTTCACTAAAGCAGTGCAGAGGACTTGGTAGAGGGCAGGGAAGAAATCAGGAGTGCGTAACAAGTTCCATCCTATGGGAGAACAGGGTGAGTGGGATGAAGGTTTTGGTGATAACAATTAGATTGGTAGATTCCTTGAGATACTAGAGAGAAGGGATGATTCCCGATTGAAGCTCGAAGTTCCTACTTATATCAAACTGACTCTAGGGATGAATGTGGATAATGTAAAGGAAGCGTGAAATAAATCACAAACTCAGAAAATCTGAGAGGTGAGAACTAAAACTTAAATTTTTTTTTTTTTTTTTTGAAAGGCAAGCAAGGTTTTTATAGGATCCCAGAACCCATAAAGATGCCGCAAGCTGGGTTTGAACCCATGACCTAGTGGTACCATCCGCCAAGCTCTAACCGTTGAGTTGTCATGCCATTGGCTAAAACTTAAATTATTATATCGCAAACTCAGAAAATTTGAGATCTGAGACCTAAAACTTATAATTCAGAAAATTGATTTATAATTAGTTGATTGATTGATTATTCATGGATTGTCTAAATTCGTACTAGGAGCTCCTTGTATAGAACTTCACAAAAACAAACTAGAAACCTACTAGGAAATCTAGCCTATAATAGAGACTTCCTAAGACTATTTTGATTTCCTAAGATTTTTGGACTCTATTTTGACACTTCTAAAGGTTTTTAAATAAGCTATAGAAAAGAAAAAAGGAAATCGGTCTAAAAATAGAAATAAATTAAACATATCATACTTTCTAGTACTATTTTATGTAGACCCAATAATGAAAGTTTCTTAGAACCAAAATCTGTCCTTTTAGTCAAAATTTTATAAATAGGTCCTTTTAGACTAAACTTTATAAATAGGTCTGACTTGGTCTGGTCAAATCGACAAATAGATATTCTCCAAGATATTCTACATCAATTAAGCACTCGGGAATATTAGATGATTTTAAGGAACTTAAAGCAGTGAGACTAGTTGCGACAAAGCTTAAGGGTTTTGCATGACATGAATGTGATTGACGGATAGCATTGTGACAATCCTCTATCAATATATAGGATGCTATGAAGGAGTTGATGGATTCGTCGGGATATGAGCCATGATGATTAATCGACAGCTAATCTGATTATCTCTTCTCGAGAGTAGTATATTATGATTTCTAAATTATGTATATGAATCATATTGAGTTATCAGCAATTTTTTGTCGATTTACCTATTTATCGCTTCGGAAACAAACAAAATAATTGGTTTTTGGCAATGTGACAAATAAAAGAGAAAGCTGGGGCTTCCCTATTTCCACCAGTACCTTACTCATATGACAAGTTGAAGAGTCTGGAGAGAACGAATGACCAAAGATAACATATACAGCAAATCAAAGAAAACATGGAAAGATCACGGAAAAATAACAAGTAAACCTAAAAAAAGGTAGAGTCGTATCTTTTAGGTGTATTATAATGTGGCTTAACTTTGACATATGGCATTAGTTTATATATGGATATATGACAGTTGAAGTTTACTATATCAATTCATTAAGCTTCAATTCTTTTCTTGTAGCACACATTACTTAAAAAGCAAAGAAAAATATGTTTACAGACAGACAGCTCTGATTAATCTAGCTCCTTAACAGATTAGGGTCAGAGTAATGAGTTAATTACATAGATTATGAAGGAGGCCTTTTTGGTAGACTATTAGAGGTGGTACATGGTGGTAGGCTAGGAAGCACGGACGTGACACTGAAACAGACACGACGATATGAAGAATCTCAAAAAAGTAGGACAGACACAGGAATCATATAATTTTTTTTTACATATTACAAATAGTTAAATGCGTGTAACACCTTGAGCAGAAATAAAAATGGTACAAAACCATATTAAGTTAAAAGTTAAGTCCAAAACATTATAATAATTAAGATAAACTTATAACTCATGCCATAAGTCGAAATCTTACTATTGACACTAACATTCAATACATATATACTAAGTCTTCGCTTCTTTGTGGTGTCATATTGTTTCTTTATGAAGAGTTAATTAAAGAGTGTGTACTCCAATAAAAGCTTTAAGATAAACAGGTCCATGTCCAACCTGGTCAAACACTCCAGACATGTTGACCAAGTGTGTGACCCGTGCCCGAGAAGTGTCCAAAGAGTGTTGGTGTCCAACAGTCGGACACTTTGAAATTTTTGTAGTGTTCATGCTTTAGTGGTGGTAGGTTTGTTCAAAATTCAACTGAACTGAGAGTTACTAAAATGAAATGGAAGGA
This sequence comes from Berberis vulgaris, assembly GCA_963556465.1. Classification (NCBI taxonomy): domain Eukaryota; kingdom Viridiplantae; phylum Streptophyta; class Magnoliopsida; order Ranunculales; family Berberidaceae; genus Berberis; species Berberis vulgaris. The sequence goes on along the minus strand of OY747124.1, from coordinate 71,856,098 downwards.
CAAATTGTATACAGGTAGTAGGGTAAAAGATCAAGTCCGTTTTGGCAATACGCTTGTAACTTTTGAGAACATGGCGAAACACGTAGAAGCCAAGATGAAATTGCATGCGAATGCAGAAAAGGCAATATCCAAACCCATCCCATGCATTGTCCTCCATTTGATTTAGAAGTCAAGTGTTTGGACATGGTCATCCTGGCCATATTCAAAGAAATCGTTGAAAGGAAGTTTACTTCGGTAGTTGACAAGCATAGCAGATCGTACAACCTTCGAGCTTAAGCTTAAGTACAAGCTTCTTTAACGAGGCCGATGGAATTGGGCTCAATTAGTTATATTATTTAAGTCACTTTTTATTTGTTTTTTATTCGGGACTATAAGCCCATAGGTAATAAGCTATGCTTAGGGATTTGATTAAGAAGCTAGGGTTTCTTTGCTTGATTAACGTTCTAGGCAGAAGGCCACTTTGTATTTGGATTTGAACCGAAGAAAACTCCATTGAGAGAATTTTAGTTATCTTTGTTTAGTGTTCTTTATGTCTAGCACTTTTTCATTTCCTAGTTTAGATATTTTATGTCTTCGAGAAAATTAAGGAAACTCTACACGGAAGTATCCTTCCTCCACGCCCTCTTGATGGGAAAATTATGAATCACAACCACCAAACCCAAGAACCTGAGCCTCCTAAAGATCAACATTATCAAACAATCCAAAAGGGACAATAACTACACTGTTTCGACCACAGTGGCCCAAGCTGTCTTAAATGAAGTCCAATGTGTGACTTCGCCATCTCTCCTCACAAACTCCATCAACAGCCCATTCATTAGAAAGAAAATAGCATAAATCCTTAAGAAGCAATTTTAAGACTGTCCCCTTCAATCCAAATATTATGCCAATAAAACAGGGCCTATAAAGGAAGATATCAAATGCTAGGGAACCAGGTAACAACAGGGACATATTTAACTCAACTCAGATGACCTCCTTCCAAAGACCATACTCCTCAAACCACATCTAACTCAGATGAGTTAGTCTCCCTCCTTCGGATAATAACTCCGCTCTTCCACAAAGCTTAACCCCTTTCCCAGACTCACATAACTGGGTCCACAAATCTCTACTTCGATGGTTTACCACCAAAGGGAGTCCCAAGTACAAAGAGCAAAGAACCTTTAGACCCTTCCCAACTCCATAAACTTTAGAGAAGTTTATCTTATGCCCCGAGCACAGACCAAAAAGAGCAATTGCTTTACGTTTTCAACATGAAGTATATTGTGGTCCACAAATAAAAGAGGATCATCAGCAAATTGATGACGTGCAAATTCTAGGACCACCATTGACTTGAAACCTGGAAAGGATATTTTCTCTCAGGTTTTCTGAACCAATCCATCCTCAAAGCTTCAACCACAATTGTGAAGAGAATGAACAGTAAGTGAAATGATGATAAGCCCACTCTAATTCAAGCAATACATCTTTCCTTGTTTGACACTTTTTGCTTCTCAAATCCACCAACTCGTTTGCAATCAATACAATATCAAGGTTATCCCCTCCCTGTACAAAAGTACCTTGATAGGGAGAAACAATGCTTTACAAACACAACCTCATCCTTTAAAACAATGTTATGGCTATGATATTATGGAAAGACCTGATAAGACTAACAGGCCTAAAAATTTATTCTGTAATTCCCTGCAATCTCCTTTTCGGAAACAAAGTGACCAAAGTAGTGACTTCTATCCAGTCAATAAAACCCGAATTTTGCATTTCCTTCGCCACATTCATGGCCTTACATATGAATTCCGGACATCTCTTGAAAAACTCAAAGGAAAACCATCAGATGCAACACTTCATCACTGCCGCAACTATGAAGAGCTTCAATAATTTCAGCCATCCCCAAGTCCTCCTCAAGACTATTCCTCTCCTCCCCTAAAATGAAATCAAACTCCAACCCCTCAAAATATGGTCTTCGATCCCTAAGTTCCTTATAAAGGTCCTCGAAGAACTCAATGAAATAATTATGGATGGTAAGAGAGAAACTCCACAAGAGTACGCCTTCGATCTTCATTCTTGTAAACATTTAATGCTGTTGTCGCCTTCTCCCTGAGAATTGTTTCAACCTCCTGTCTATGTGAAGCTCTAGCTCTTTGGTCACTAACAGACAACATAGAATCCTCCTCCATCTTAACAAAAATGCGGCAATGTCATCAAGAAGACTATCCGGCTTCCCCTGTTGACTCCCTTTCTTCTCTTTACACCATTCTCTAACTCTGGTTTTGATATCCAACATGAAGAAAACAAATACAACTAGTACAACAAAATATTAACTAATTGGAATTATAATAGATACTAATCATGTAATAGGATTCACATACAAAAAAAAGACAAGTATGCAAAATCTGAGTTCTTAACACATAAGGGAACTTAATCATGTGACTTGAAAGTGAACTGTGAAATTTGCATGGAAAGGCACTACAAAATTACTCACCAAACATTCTTTTTTATAAGATTTTTGTCAATGAAATCCTTGGGGATAATGGCTCCATTAGCACTTATTAATAAACGCGTCAACTTCTTCCTGGTAAACAGAATGGGAAAAAGGTTAAGTCTTTATTCAGTGAACTGGAACAAACTAGTAACAAGAACCTCTTCATGAATAAAAATTGTCTATTGGAGTGCAAGCTTGAATGATGTATGATTCAGAAATTGATATATCTATATAAAACATAAATCACAAGTAGGTCAGGAGGCCACAACTTCTGGTACCATTTTTGGGTCAAAAACAGGTCAACCAAATACACATGTACGCAAGAGAAATTCTCACCACGCCCAAAAGTGCTCAGAAAATTCTGTCTTACATGGAACAACAGCTGAACTAAGGTTGCGCGTAGTTTTTAAATAAATTCCACAAATAGTGATGCAAAAAGGGAAATCTAGTTAACACACTTGGTTAAGAGGTTGTTAAGTGGTAGATGAGTCTCTTACTGGAGTCAGAGATTAAGAAGGGACCACCTCTTATTCAGATGCCAAAACAGACACCAAATTTGAGTGAACTATCTCTTATCTAGACCTTAACCTCTTATTAGCCTAAACTGTTTAGCTTCACCATCAAATTCTTTTTCAAGCATGGGTAAATTTTTTAGTTTGACCTGTAAGTTATATCAGAGCCTAAATGGTTTATCTTTTTTCCCGTTTTTGTTCTTCGTGCTGATTACCACCGAGTATTCTCCCTTTACTGGTTTGGTATTGCCTTTCGCTTCTTTTGGACCCAATAATCTTCACCTCTATCCATCACCTAACAGACCTTATCCCTCCATTCATTCCATACTAAACCCATTGTTTTAGAGCAGTAGACCCACATACACAACTTTAATTGCTTCCACATTACCACCCACGCCAGCCTTACAAGTGTACTTAGACATGCCCTCCTTGTACATCTTAATAATGGTAGGCTCTTAATACTTTGGCAGATGGTGGACCACAAGGAACAGCGCCCTCCGACACAAACTTTGATAGATTAGCAACAACACAGCTCCAGTAAGCATTATAACCAAATTTACAAACCAGTCTCGCCAAATTTCAATACACCATAAGGAATCCAGCCATATGGAAACCACGGAAACGATAATAACTTCAAGTTCAATATGACCACATGATACATCTTGATCCATAGCCATCTGTCAAGCAAAACAGTCTACCATATAGGACATAATTAAATATTTGATGTAAGAATCAAGATAAGCAAACTGCGAAAAAGACTAAACACCACAGCAGTGATTCTTCATAGGAAGGTCCCTTGCCACAGACTTCAGCATTAACAAATAAAGATGGCAGCTCCCAAACAAGAAAAGAGGAAGGCAAAAATGTATATCGAGACTCATTCTCCAACACATTCACAGTATAGTCCCACCTTTACCCCCAATGCCATTTGTATACTTCAGGGTATATGTTGGGAATTGGCCACCAAAATTATGCAGACTTGAGGTTGTATAAGACAATGGGATCTTTAGAAGTAGACAGGGGGTAAGGATGTTCAACAGATCTAGCATAAACTGACCCCTTAGATAAACCACGAATAAAGCATGATCTTCCTCGTAAAGTGTAACTACTGGTGCCATCAACATCACTTTGCCTTGCACAAACCACTAACATAGTTCCCTTCAGACTCCTTATTGATAAAAAAAAAGTGAAGTAAACTTTATCCGTCATGTCTCTCGACTGCATACTAGGATCTTCTCAGGATATGCCACCCTCTAACATATCCTTCATGTCACACGCTAACTTCCTTAAAATATTGTCAAGATTATTCAGAATGACCAATCTACCCTTATTTCCTCCATCGACCTCTTGTCCATCTGAGATTCCAAATCCACCCACTATCCTGAAGGTCATGTGTACCAGCAAGACTTGAACATCTCCACAACCCTTTTCTCTGTAATACTAGCCCATTTCAAAGTTTCCTCTCTTGAACCCCAATGAATCAAATCTATAAAAGATGTTAATGGGCACTATTAATCATCGCCATCAAAATGTTCCACAAATGCTTATATAGTCCTCCGACCTTTCAGGACTGGAATGCGACAGTCAAAATGGTGGTTTTGTTATGATCCACGTCTAAGGACCATGGTACCCATCATTTTCATCTTTAGTGTCTTCATCAGTGCTACTGCCTACACTGTACAACAACCAGCCTTGCCATAAAAAGACTGTTAAAGTCAAGGGTATCGGCGCCTTCCAAGCCTTGTCATCGCCGCAAGAGCCATCTTTGTTGATTTTGCAACCCTCATCATCAACTCTAGACACATCATCCTCGGATGAATACACCATGAGTTGATGGAGAACACTAGTGCTAATTGCCCAAACCAGGGATCTCAACTAATGGTAAAGAGGATTGACAACATTATCACGATTTCAACCTCCCATTCCTTATAGAAGCATCATCCACCCAATATCATTGTGACCACTTGCCTCATAGAAATGGCTAAAGACAGATACATAACCCAACCAAAATCCTAGCTTAGACCCCCTCCAATTTTTGCTTTTCTTTTTCTTTACCATCGCCAAGCTCTATCCCACCTCCATCTCCTTTAAGGCTATAACTACCATGTGCCAACTAAAACAGTCCAGGACTTCACAAACATCCTCAAACCACCTTAAAGGGATGAAGACCGACACTGAAATTATGTAGTTAAATCATTAATCAGGCCTAATCCGTTCATGAGGGTTATGACATTAATCGGGACTAATCCTAATTTATCAAAATTAATTGGCCTTTATTTATAAACATATTTTCTTTATCCTTCTAAGTATTACATTTACTACAAGAAAAATTAAAAATTAAAAAATAAAAATTAGTGAATACTAAAATAGTGAACGTCATATGCCACAATTTAAGGCAAATTATAAGAAAATTAAAAATTCAATGTAAATAAAGGTGTGGCTTTCCATGTTCTTTAGTTTTGTTGTTATTTTTCTTTGGTTGTTTTTCAATTTTTTCTTATATCTTTTTTTTTACATATATTCTCTTTGATTTTTCTCTCTCTAACTTCTTCACAAACTCTCGGTATTGCCTAATGGTAGAGTAATGATAAGGTAGGGCAAAATTTTACAAAACACTAATTTTCCCGTTTATTTATAACATATTGTTATGGACTGATCAGTCGGTAAGTTTCGAAAACGATTAATTGGTAACTCGATGAGAAATCGCCAATTAATCGGCGAAAGATCATTCAAATGATCAATTCAAAAATCATAACAATCTTTTTTTTTTTTTTTTTGAAAGGCAAGCAGGGTTTTTATAGGATCCCAGAACCCATAAAGATGCCGCAAGCTGGGTTTGAACCCATGACCTAGTGGTACCATCCGCCAAGCTCTAACCGTTGAGCTGTCATGCCATTGGCTAAAACTTAATCACTTATTAAATAACAAGCTAAAACTTTGTAGTTGATGTCCCTAACTTTGCTTTTAGACTCCATTTACTCCACTAGTCTCCGCGATACAAAGAAAAAAAACCACAGAGAAGAGGACTCCAAAACCAACAAGGTCATGTGTTCATCCATCTTAATTATTGTTTCTTTTTCTATTCTCCAGCCTTCGTCCACGTTATGCGCTCTTGGCCAGCATTAATGATATTTCTAAATCTCTTTTTCCAAATGAATAGCTTCAAATAACATCAAACAAGTTCGCCACAAATCTTCAATAATGCCTTAACTCCCATTAATCCATTACTATAAATGGCATTCTCATCCCTTCCACACATACCAACCAAATGAACTCCAAATCTAGCTTGTTGCACACCAAGAAGATCTACTGGAAGGTCAACGGTTGACCGTCAACCCATCAATTATGCTTCAGGCTCCATGAAAGAGTATTGTCTTTGAATGTAGTTCAAGAGGTCCATTTCACCCTCAAGCTTCCTTGCCACAGCACCCACCCTACATCTGAGGTTGCCCCTTCCCTCTGCGCTTGCTGGCTTTTAACTTACCTTCATGCATAGCTTTAACGAACACCGTCCTGAGTCTGCTCACATCCAAGAAGTGTTTCGACCACCATCATAGTCGTAATCCAAGTGTTTCGACCTCAAACTTCTACAAAGTGCAAACCTACAACGACCCACTTTTCTACTGTAGAAAATGTCTCCACTTAACCACCTCCGCAATAACGGGATTTTTCAGCTCAAACCAATCATCCAACATATTGGTATTTGCAGGGATTGATCCCTGACCTGTGAAATGTTGGCCGCTAGCTAGTCCAATCAATTCAGAAATCTTATGGCAAATTAGGGTTTGAAACTTTCATTTTACATTTTCATAAAGAAAAAAAGAGCGTAGATTGGTCAGTCGAGTTGAGGGGCTTTATGGCACATCCGTTGCATCTCAGGTAGACTGCAGATCTTTTGGAGTAGTCTGACCATGAGAAACAGACTGCAATCACCACTGAAAAATAAACATGATGACGTGACTGGAATTCTCCGAGGTCAGCTGAACAGGTTGACAATTGCGCCAAGGAATTACATAGAAGGATTCAAACCTGGGAGTGGCAAAATCCACGTGGCTAAATATAGTTGACCCTATTTTTGAAACATGGTAGTCATAGGGAAACCTGTGGCTGCATCGAATCCTTTTCCTCCTGACCTGTGAAACCATCCATCCAGTGTATAAGGCACAAACTCATGCCTCCATATGGTTCAGACGCAGTGCGTGCCTTTTTTGCAGATGTTTATTTTGTTCCCTTTCTTATGCATGTGTTGCGCATTTTTTTTTTAAGAAATAAAACCTCTTAGTATAAAGCTCAAGTACAATCAAATGTTGGTAAAACACTATAATTATTTTTTTTATTAGAAAAAAAATAAAAAAAGATATTGTATTGATATATTCAAGAAGATGGTTAGCAAAACTACTAACCAATACAAAAATTATACATTGTGGTGTGTATCATGCCAACAATATACAATCCCAATTGAACATACAAAAAGAAAAGGGAATGCCTGCCCAAAACCAAAGAGTAACTTTGACATCCATCCAAAGAGTTGCAACTTCATTTTTTTACCCCTTTAATGATTATATTATTTCTCCCTTCAAACCACCAAATGAAGGTATGAAGTAGCCTATCCCAAACCCATTTACCAAAGAGAGACAGATTGGAAGGAGGTTGAGTATTGGAGTGCCACAATTCTGCCCACTCAAGGAAAGGGACTAGGCTCGAAGCTACAACATGACAGTCAAATAAGGCAACTCCCCAAAGCTATTTGAGAATAGGACAAGAGGAACAGAAGAATCTATTGATTCTTCATTGACTCCACAAATCAAACAGATTAGGAAGGTGAACTCCTCTTCTATTGGTATTGTCAATGGTGAGAATTCGCCCATGAATGATAATCCACACAAGAAAAGTGGCTCTAAGAAGAACTTCTTTCATATGAAAGAAATGAGCTTCTTGATACTTGCTTGAAGGGTAGAGTCAGGGAGAGATGGAGCCAAGTCCTTGTACCATTCTTTCACATAACACTTGTTTTACCCTTCCAAAGCCATTTTTCTACCTCCATGTCAGGAGAAATGCCATCAGTAAACAGCAAAACAGACATTTTTTGTTTTTCCCAGTCATTGACGTTCCTTCTTAGCTGGAAATTTCAACCATTGGAGGTATTGTCCCAGTAATCACAAATTTTCCCTACTTTGTTAGAGACTGCATTATAGATAGCAGGACAAGTAGATTTCAGCTCTCTATCTCCAATCCACTTGTGATCCCATAAGCTAACCCTAGTACCGCTATGAGCTTCAAAGGAATTTTGATCATGGACCAAATGTTTTAGTCTCATGATCCCTCCCCATAAAGAACAAAAGAAACATCCAAAGGAAGAAGTTGGTTCTTTAGTAAACAATTGAGACACACAATACTTATTTGCGATTATATGTCTCCGCAGAGCTTCATTCTCAATGGTAAAACTCCAATTCCATTTCAAAAGAAGAGCATTGTTGAACTCTCTGATCCTTTTAACGCCCAACCCCTTCTTTGATTTAGGTTGGCAAACCTTACTCTAATTCAGCAAATGGAAATTCTTAGTAGTGGGAGAGGACCTCCACAGGAAACTTCTCATGCATTTTTCAATGCGATTGCAACAAAGGCAGGGATAACACATAATGACATCATATGAACAAGAATATAAGCAATTGTGTTTTGAATGAGAATAGCTCTACCAGCCTTGGAGATATATTTCTTCTTCCAATTACTCAACCTATTTTCAATTTTCTTCGCCACCTCATCCCAAACCTTAAGACATGTAAAATTGACACCAAGGGAAAGACCCAAATAAGAAAAGGGAGAGATCCCATTTCAACAACCCAGACAACTAGCTTATGGAATGATGTCTGGGACAGTGCCAATAGGATAAAGAAGAGATTTGGAGAAGTTCACCTTAAGCCCAGAAATTACCTCAAACCAAAACAACAAGTCTCTAATGGCCATCACTTCTTCAATGCATGCATGTAGACATCAATAAATATCATCAGCATACCAGTGTAGTCAAGGCGACCGCCTGAAGCGCACCTCAAAGTGAGGCAATGCGGTGCGGTGAAATGAGGCATCCGCCTCGCCCCGCCTCACCGCCTCACTGCCTCAACCGCCTCATCCTAAAAGTTGGTTGTAGCCAGCCCATTTGCAACCTAATTGCAATAAAAAGAGGTTGCAACCCACACTATAATAAGGTTTTATGTTTCTTGGTGTAATATTTGATCAATTTGATAAAAACAAGATAAAACATTTTTAAGTTTTGATAAATTTGTCATACTTTTTTATATTATTTTTTGGAGAAAATATACCATGTTTTGATCAATATGTGATCAACATTAATCTTGATTTTTCATAGCTTAGTTCAATGATTTTTATGCTTTTGGAATACCAATAGTAATTATACTTGTGGATTTTTGCCAACAATTTTTCTAACAAATGTTCAATATTCTCAAGTTTCTATTCTTTCAAGATTATTGATTTTTAATAATTTAGTGGATGTTTGCAAGTTACTTGGCACTTATGTGGTGCATCTTTTCGCTATGCTATGCAACTTTATTATATTTTCATTTTGATTCTAGGTAGTTGTGTCATTTTTTATACATATTTGCTTATGATACTTATCAAAATGATGATGTATACTACTATGCTGATATTTTCAATTTATTATAAATAATCTTTAAAAAAATATTTTGATTCTAGGTAGTTAATATGTTTCAATTTATTATAAAAAAAATGTCAAGACCGTCTCAGTGAAGTGAGGCGTCCACCTTGCCTCACGCCTGAGGCATTTTCAGGCCCGTCTGCCTCGCCTTCGCCTCAACGCCTTAACTACAATGCAACATGCTGCAGTAGGGCAATGGTAGGAGAGTTGTTTGAGACCTTGAAACCATGTATGAGTGTCACAGATTGAGCATGAGAGATTAACGCAGATAGGCCTTCCGCAGTAAGAGAAAATAGTAAAGGAGAAAGAGGATCCCATTGCCTAATTCCTCTTTGAAATGAGTAGAGGAGACAAAGAGAAGGATGTGATTGGTCCCATTTTCCTAAGTGATTTGATTGTAAAAACCAATGAATGAGTAATTGGAGGGAATGCATGTGACACCTTAAACCATTTGTGGTTGTAACAAGGTCACAAACATCATCATCCAAGAATAAAGGCATCTACCACAAATAAAAGGTTCCAACCAAATAGATCAATATAAGTTAGAAGAAGCTAGTGGCGTTGATTTCATCGAGTCACGTCCTTGCATTTGTTGTTATGTTGTGGACGATCTATGTAGTTAATATGGCGTTATAACGTTGATATAACTCCGATATAACGCTTAACAAAGGTGAGCCATTACGTTTTGACATTATCAAGTTTTTGTATCATGGCTCCGATATAACGGCCATTATGACCGTTATTGAGATAACTTTTTTATTAAAATAACATCGTTTTAACGTTTGTTCTAATACATAAAATAAAAAGAATTCACCAATTTCATTTTCAATTGAACCATAACCCTAGGCTCAAAAAAAAAAGACCAAAGTTCGCCGTCGCCGATCGACAGAGAATAAAACATCGCCGATCAACAGAGAACGAGAAAAAAAAAACGACGGAGCTCTCTGTTGCGATCTCACTCTCATAAGGCAAGACTTTTTTTATTAAGGTTTTGATTTTTTTAATTTAATGTTATGAATATGGTTTACTTTTTTGACTTTATAATTAATACTTAATGGGATATAAAAAATATTTCGTTATATACCGTTATATCTTGTTATATGATGCTATAACCTATAACGCTCCTGGACCGTTAACGGTCCATTACCCTTTTTAATTGCATAGTCAACGATCACAAAAGCGCTAAGAAGAGCTTTCAGCATCACTGAGCCATCTTGCACAAACTCCCTAATAGTTCTATCTTTCAAGATTAAGGATCTCGTAATATGCAGTTTTGTATACATACACTAACTCATTACTTTATTTAGGTATGCTCAAAGTGATGCAGGTTACAAGGAGCAAAGGGAGGAATTGATTCTTGATAGATATGCTACTTAAAATCAAAGACAAACCAATAAATAATTGCTTTCAAAGACGAAAGAGTTCTACTCCAACATCCAAAATCTTGATTCATTTTGACATTGGTGATGTGGCGTGTCCTTATTGGCTCACTCTTTTGACTTTTCAAAAAGATATCCAATGAAAAGAACTTCACCCAATGAAAACATGCCAAGTCATCAAATATCAAAATGAATGTAGATTATTAACGTTGGAGGAAAATTTTTCAATAATTGATGTTGGAAGGGCATCAAAATGAGATTTAGAGGTAATTCTAGAATCTCTAAAAAGGAGTCCCAAGACCCATTCAAGTGCTTGCTGGATAAAGGGGATCTTGAAATTTTTTATTTTCAAAGGATAGGAGGGATAGTTGGTGTAACTAGGGTTTGGTCATATATATGTAATTTTCAAGTTCTCTTTGAGAACGTCAAGCCTTCGGAGTTATCCCTTCAGGAGCCCTTGTATGTCCACTGTTTTCACATTCTTCTCTTCAACTTCAATAAATTTTCTCCTTGTCTAAAAGTAAAATAAAAACAGATTTTACACTCAGAGAAATTCATTTGTGGTCTAAACTAGAGTTGAACCACATTGGGTCCATACTCCATATCCCTAATGGTGGGGTCCAATGTAAAAGCATCCCTAAGAAATACATTGGTATTGTTATAAAGAAAATATAACCTAAAGAAAATGAGTGAGAGGTTTGATTTCTAAACAACTGGCATCCTATCAACCGTGATGTGCTATGATCGATTGAACACATTACGATCCATCATGGGCGTTGTTTTTGTTCCCATTGACATTTAAACATAAGAAACAGTCAAGCCTCATATATCAAAAAATTCCATGGTCAATTTGTGAATTTTTTTTCATTATTTATTTATTTATCTTCTTGTTGTTGTTGTTGGGGAGTGGAGGCTATTAATTTGCATCAACACAGGGTTTCATCCTTATAGGGCATAACTGACATGGACACACTCAAGCATTTGCTCCTAGGGCTTGTATGATGTATATGATATGCTTGCAAAGTCCAAACGGAGTGTTCAAATTGTTCTGCAAGTTATTCAGTTATAACTGTAATTATTATGATGGATACTTTTGTCAACATCTAACAATGAATGGGTTTTCATTCCTTCCCAAGTGTTTTCCCAGTATAAAACCGTGTGCAAATTCTCTCGTTGTATTTCTTGCATTTATAATGTTACCAGTATAGTTAGTGCATTAGGATTTTATTTGGACTGGCAAATGGCAATTCAATAATATTGATAGGTAAAATAAGCAGCACCTGAACTGACAGTTAGCAAGGCTAGACGTTAAACCAACAATGTGATCCGCTAATTCAGCTTCATCTCTACAATGCCTAGAGTGTACCTTCACAAAATCAGTGGTCAATTTTGACAGTACCTGTACCAAATATATTTCAAGTATGTAAAAACAAAAATTCATAATATGTACAGTTGTGACATTTGCTATGCATCACATCAAATTGAAAGGGAAAAAAAAAAGAATTTGCACCAACCTCCTCTACTGGTGGGCGTTTCCAGTGGCCACTGTTTGATGGATTCTTGTAATGTGCTTGTTCCCTAAGACAAGAAAAAATTAATTAATGCATATATTGGTAATAAAAAATTAATTAATGCATAGACACAGTTCTTTACAGCATAACTATTGGAATTCCATCACATTATAACAAAGTTAGAAACTATTAATTGGGCATTTGGGTCTCTGACAACTACAACTCAACATGTAAGACAACCCAGGAAAATGAACCCACACTATGGTAACTGTATTTTTGAAGAGTGAGTTGAGAAATGGTGGTAGGACAGCACAATTAGATTTTTCAGGCTAGAAAGATCAGCAATTATTCCTGCCTAGGTGTCGCCTAATAATAATGAACATTGTAGAAAATATACCAATCACTTTCAAACCAAGAGATATAAAACATCAGCATGGTGACAACTTAAGCGTCCCAAAGAGTTGCATAGAATTTTACTTAATCACTTCAAAAAAAAATTAGGTACTAGGATCAACTCATCAACAACTGAACTCTACTAGAGTAGGAAATGAGAAACATCTTGAGACTTTAAAGTGAAAGTTTGGGTTATTGATAGATAATTGCAGCGGAATAATCATCAACTAAAATATTAAATTTCATAAATTCTAGGGTTCGTATGCGAGACCCTAATCACACAATAATATCAAATAAACTACATCTTTATTCAATTCAACATCTAAACTTCGAAACTTGTTCTTACAATGGCCAGTGGTGTATATCTGAAAAAAGCCCATCCACGAGCTTGAAGCTAAAGACGTCGCCAAAATAATTGAAGCACTTCGTCAAGAAGACAATAAGAAGTAAAGCCGCAACAAACACCCACGAAACTTTTCACGATACACATTAGCCAAAAGCGAAGTACGCATTGCCACAAACCAAATGATGCTTGTGGTTGAAACTTAGTATGTGATGTGATAACTCCCTCAACTTCCTCAAAAAGCTGACAACACTCAAACAATATGGTTCTAGCTTGGCAATAGGTGGTATGAAAATGGGTGCAACCTTTTCACAGGTCTCAACAATTTTTGGATCATCAGAGAAGAATGTATCTCGCACGGGAGTGACGCTCGTCCAAAGTCCCAATCATCAAAATCAACATTGTTTTCATCCCTCTCACCTTATCTTCAACATCGGGAACTAATGGTGTAGTGGTTGGCTGATGAATACTCATAGTTGGAGTAGCAATGGGGGACTGAGAAGCAACATATTGTGGTGATGTTGGTTAAATGATAAATAGGTTAAGGGGCATAACATTGGAGATTGTAAATGCCGGTATAAGGGTGATGATCATAATATGGTTGGGTAGCACTTACCATAGGTAACTACCACAAAAACACTTTGGTATTGTGTTGGGATATCCTGCTGGTACCACGTGTAGTAACTCATATCTGATTTTTATTTTTTTATATAGAACTAAAGTGGGTGCATATAGTGAATTTTGGGGGTGCAAATAGCCTATTTGGACTGCCACGGACTGATATGCAATATTGCAGAAATTATTAGATTGTTCTATGATTTACTGAAACTGCAGGACTATGTCTGAGTCCAAACAGTTCAGGGACTGGAAATAAATTGTTTAGGGTGTGCCTAAGCAAATAGTTGGGGTGCAATTAGTGATAGATTCGGACTAGTATATAAACGAAATTGCAATAATTGAAAGTAAAGAAATACACAATAAACGAAATAAATTAATAAACATAATAATTTTTATTCAATCAATCAAGTAACAATGGGTAACCTACGCCCCCCTATTTATAATTAACGTACCTTCTAAATCAAACCCTAAACCTAATAGGAAACAAATATTAGAACCATAATTAGAAATCATATTACATCAATAATAGAATGTCTAATATTGTTAAAATACTATTATTTTAATATTAATAAACATATTAATTACATCAACCTTCCCAGGTTGAAGAAGTTCATCCTCAAGCTTGATGCCAAGGAAGTCATATAAGTACAAGATGTGTCACGACCCGATTCACAGAGTACTATATTTTTCGTTTAGGGCCCAAGGCCTACACAGCTTTAAAACGCGTAGTACTTTGTAGATCCAACCTTGTACATATAGTACATCACCCTCCCGCGCCCAGGCGATGTGGGACTATGATATCCCCTTTGTAGCCTGTCAACCCTCTTGAGATCCATGGGCTTTTAGGCTTCTCCCTCACCCTTCCCCTCAGGTCCGCCCACACAAAGGTATCACAGTCCACCCCCTTGGGGCCCAACGTCCTCGTTGACACACTTCCGACTGAGTCAGGCTCTGATACCATAACAGCTCTTTCAAACACTTTCGCCGCATGGATACAGGAAACACGCCGTGGAAACAGGACATATTCTACGGCAAAGCCAATTTGTAGGCCACTGATCCAATCCTCTCAGTAATCTCGCAAAATCACGCCGGAGAAGAAGAGGAAACGAAGGGAGAACACGCTCCCAGTAAGAAAGAAGGAAAAAGAAGAGAAGGGGGATTCTCTTAATAGGTGGGTGGCTATATGCCTCACCGGATTTTTTTAGTACACCCCACCCTTAAAAAAAATGAAATTTAAATCTAACCAACTTATACCATTGAAACAAGTTTCAAAAATCCGAAGTTAGGCAAATCAAACAACGAAAAACAAATCGAACAATTGAAAAAAAAAACTACGGATATTACAAGCAGCAACAGATGTGAAGTGTCTAAGCAAAAGTCAACCTCAGACTTCGTTTTTACAGTTACTAGCACCCCAAAGAACGTGGCACCAAAAATAAAATCAATCTGAATAATGAGTCAGAAGTAGATCCACTGCCTGATGGGAAAGGTGTGCGCAAATTTGTGCTCAAAATGTCACAAAATTGACCCATATTGGATCATCAACACTGTTTCGCGGTAATACATAACCCATCCTGAGGTGTGGTGAATAGCCTGATCATAAAAGGTACGTAAACCAGCAACTTGTGGCGGTACAAACTGCAGGGGGAAAATAAGCAAAGAACTTAAAGTAAGAAATTTTGATCAGGGTTGAGCAAGGATTCGGTGGGGAAAATGATTTTCATCTTCTTCACGAACTATAACTGGGCGGGGGAAATTTGCAGAAGCGATCGCAAAGAGAGGAGGAGTGTTGCAAGGACTAGTTGCAATGGGGAAGAGTGAGGGGTTTTGATGGAGGTCAATGGGGGGAAAGAAGTCGATCGACCATGGCTGAGGGTGGAATTGAATGAATAGGGGATGGAAGGAGGAACTTCGACGAAACAGGTGATCAATCATGGGTGGACTTCGATGGTGGTGTTGAGATGTGAAGAAAGGACGACGGAGAAAGGAATGGATTGGTATGGCTGGGAGAGAAGTTTAGTGGATTTTTTTTTTGGGGGGGGAGCAACCAGCTTGGTGAAGGAGTCAATCCATCGGAAGGGTGGCGAGCTTGTTCATGGAAGAATCAATGGAAGGCAATAAATGTGTTGTGGATGTGAAGGGGTCTGTGCCAAGTGGATGTTGGCTGCGATCGAACAATGGAGAGGGTTTCAATGGAGGCCAATGGGGGAAAAGAAGTGTGGTGGACGCGGAAGGTTGGGGAAATCGAGCTATGGATTGTTGCCTTCGCCTTCCGCATCTCCTATAATATTGCCTTCGTAGAATCTTGTTTCTTCAATCATCTTCCTTCGATCTTTTTCTTAAATCAAACGAACTAGAATCGTTCAGCTTTGTTACCAATTGATAGATTCGGAATAGTAAATAAACGAAATTACAATAATGAAAGTAAAGAAATAGACAGTAAACAAAATAAATTAATAAACCTGACTTTTATTCAATCAATCGAGTAACAATGGGCAACCTACATCGCTATTTATAATTAACCTGCCTTCTAAATCAAACCCTAAACCTAGTAGGAAACAAATATTAGAACCGTAATTAGAAATCCTGTTACAAAAATAATAGAACGTATAAAATTGCTAAAATACAACTATTGTTAATATTAATAAATATCTTAATTACATCAATTAGCCCACTGGATTGTCACGGACTGCTGGCAACAGCTATATTTCACCCTCTGTTTTTTTCTTTAATTCTTCAATGAAAAAACGAGAAAATTTTCTCTTTCAATCTTCTAATTCTCCTTCAAGTTTATTCTTCTACACCTTCAATAACTTCTTCTCCTAGAGTGAACCACGCTCCAATTGATAGGAAATTGCAGCGGAATAATCAACAACTAAAATATTAAATCTAAAAAATTCTAGGGATCGTATGCGAGACCTTATTCACACAATAAAATCAAATAAAACTCATCTTTATTCAATTCAGTTCAACATCTAAACTTCAAAACTCGTCGCTTACAATTGCCAATGGCCTCTATTTATAATTGACCTAAGCTTATTAATCAAGCAACTAGTTTTCTAAACAAACTACAAACCCTAACTTGAATTGAAATCATAATTCTAAATACGAAAGCAAAGCCCTAAACTACTAATGTTCGGTCCAGCCCACTTATGAATAAATAAACTAATATTATTAACATCTAATATCCATCAGTTATGGTTTCGACTGAATTTTTTTACTTTGACCATTTTTATTTTTATTTTTTCGATGAAATTGTGTATCCGTAAGGGACCATATGATTGGTATTTTGTCCATAAGTAGATTGATATGGATCCTATTGGTTCCAAAGAGTGCAAATTATTATGACTGGTATCACGCTTTTCAGCATACGAGAATCAGGGCAAAACGAATGAATGAAAGTAGAACCCCTTCAGGAGGAATGATAACAAGATGCTCATCTTGTTCTCAATGTTTTAAAAGGCGATTGAGGCGTACGCCTTGAGGCGCGAGTCGAGGCGGAGCACATAAAATCGCCTCTACGCATACGAGTTGCGTTGCTAGTTTAAGGCGATCGCATCTATGTTCCGACTCGTACGCTTCGAGGCGTACGCCTTGAATCGT
The DNA here is from genome assembly GCA_963556465.1 of Berberis vulgaris. NCBI lineage: Eukaryota > Viridiplantae > Streptophyta > Magnoliopsida > Ranunculales > Berberidaceae > Berberis > Berberis vulgaris. The sequence continues at coordinate 71,838,602 of OY747124.1, read as the reverse complement.
AATGAGGCGCACGCTTTTATAATTTGGGATCATCTTATCTGCTTCGGATCTTTAAACAGATCCAACGGCTGACATTATACTTTCATTTGCAAAAACTTAACCTAATCGATTTCCTCGTTTCATTTGCAAACAGAGAAGAGGGGAACAGAGGAAGAACTGAAAAAGAAGAAAAGAAGAAGAGAGGAAGAAGAGAAGATCGAACCAGGAACCACCGATCAAACCAGGAACCACAGTCAAACACTTTGGAGTTTGGTCGATTGAAGTCGTTTCTCATCTGCGATTCGCACTTTGGAGTATACGGTATACTTCTTCTAGTTCTTCAATTCTTCTTCTTCAGTTCTTCTTCTTCAGTTCTTCTTCTTCTAATTTGTGAATGAATTAGAGCTAGCCACGCGTGTTTGGTTTGATGTATTTTGAGATGAATTGCTCTGTATTTTGATTCTTTGAATGAAATGAAATGCATTTTTTTTAATTGAATGAAATGAAATGTGCTCTGTATTTTGAATGAAATGAATTACAGTTTTGTATTTGTATGTTAATCAGTATTTCATGTTTGTATGTTTGAAATGAAATGCTCTGTATTTTGAATGAAATGAAATGCTCTGTATTTTTTTTCTTTCTAATTTGTATGTTTTGTATGTTAATCAGTTAATTCTATAAAAAGTCCATGTTTTGTATGTTTTGCTTGAAGAATGGATGGATTACATCTTTGTATGCTCATTTTTGTAGCTAACTGGTATATTTAGTTATATTTAGGAGATTGAACAGGTGGGGTGGCAATATATATTTTGTAGCTAATTGTTCTATTGTATTTTGTATGCACATTTACTGACAAACATATTATTTTGTTTTAGCGGGCTCCAAACATCAATGTGAGTGTGGTCGTGTGGACATGCACTTTATATGCTTTACTTGTGTAGACGCCGACGGTACGCATTCTTGAATAATTGATTTCTCTATTTAATTCATGATTCATTTATGAATACTACAAGTCTACAATCTACAAGATCAGGTGAAGTCTTAATCCTCCACTTCTTCTTCTTCACTAATCACTACAATCCTTACGAGTCTTCAAAATTTTCTTTGATTTCTGCATTTATAGAATTACAATAATAAGGTTAGTCTGATAGTCTCAACTCAACAAACAATACATGTAGGCATAAATACTAAAATACTGAAATACATAAGGTGATAATGGTGTGATTTAATTTCTTTCAGTATAATGCTATATTGCTATTTCACTTGATGATTGATTTTGTTTTTCTTTATTTGTTTGAATTTTTTATATATATTTTTCATTATTTTTTACAAAAAAATGCCTTGCTACGCCTCGAGGCTACGCTTCGCCTCGGAAAAAGCTTGACCGCCTCGAGGCTTAAAAACGCTTTTTAAAACATTGCTTGTTCTTATGTGCTTTTGGGTGATTAGAAAAAGGAGCCATTTCAGTTAGTAATGATGTCACGTTAAGGGTGCAACTGTGAGAAGAATATACCATATGCATCACTAGTATCTATTCAAGATAATAGCCTCCTCACAATCATACCAAACCCTTGAAGTGAAATAACCAATCTATGAAAACTATAACCTCTATTTCTGCTAGCATGAATCTTTAGGAAATAAATTTTATCTCAAACCAAGCTTAAACAGTATGTTGGACTTGGGAAATTCCTGATCTCTTCAGACAACTATGATTTTAATATTTGATGAAGCTAATTTTGTAGCCCACCTCTAGTTAGCTCCCATTCTATATTCATTTTCGGCACTTCATGCCATTATGCAAAAAGTAATGTTGCCTTCCTCATTTTTGCGTACCCTTTGGGCAATGGGCAGCTATTCTCAGAGAGATCCTCGGTTTTAGATAATTTGAGACAACATAATGCCAAAATGTAATCGTAAGTCCATAACAGTATCAAAGGTCGACATAAATAACCTGTCAACTTCAACTTGAGACCCCTATGAACACTGTAGGCCTCTGCAATATCTAGACTAACAAACTAGAGGAACACAGTCAAAATGGCAGTTTCCATGCTCAGGGCATGAACACAAAGGATATCTTAGAAAAAAATAACTTACTTACCATGTTTCTTCTATTGCGTCAATAAGGCAATACAAAGGGAAGAAAATAAAAGTTCAAAGAGGGCTGTCAATGACTGAACAAGATCACGCTTGAAGTCATTTTAAAACTAAAACATGGTATACCAAAATAGATGAATAATTTTCAATAAAATTTTAGATTACAGATGGCAGGGTAGAGGGAACACAAATTAAATATATCTGTTGCAGAAGGAAAAAAAACGATCAGACAGTACACATGAGAATAGAAGCGCATGAAACAATATGAAAAAACTAAAAATATAATTCCAAGGAAAGAAGTTTAAATCTCTTAAAGACCTCAAGTCAAGGACTTACCTTTTATTGATGTAGGACATTAACTTATTTACTAGGTAGCAAATTGTGTAAGATGGATATCGACTTCTAACACCAGAAACATGATCCATGAGAGATCCATTGCTGACAAGGTCACAGAATTCATCGGCTTCAAGTACAAGTAATACATATGGAATCACTGTTCCCTTGGCTGAAAGCTGCAACATATACAAGGTGTTGGTTTCTCTGGAGCACAAGTATCACAAATGATAGTGATGTAATACACTATTTAAGATATTTTAATAAAAATTCAATCCAAAAGAGTAAGTGTTGGAGTTGTTGTGTTTTTTGAAAATGAAAAACTCCATAGCAAAAATTATCTTTTAATATACAGATTATGCAGAAAAACAAAGAAAGTGAAGCTCTAGCCTTGAGGTGTATGCCTGAAAGTGGTAAGCTATAAAGGGTAAATCAGTCAGAGGTTTCATGCAGCTTAAGCATGAATGACGTTTGCCAATGGACAATAGCATGCCCAGATCAACTTCGTAGAAATTGATGATGGTTTGAAGAGCTTCAACTTTATTTTTGGGAAGTTACTTGATTCACAAAAGCCTCAACTCTATGATTCTTTTTTTTTTTTGACAGGCAACATGGATAAGTTTCATACAGGGATAATATCTCAGTTTCAACAAATTGACATGGTAGTGCAAATCACTGTTCAACATATCGCAGATATATATTGGAATTCAAAATTTTCAATGACGACAACCAAATATATAGTAAATACATCTGGAAACATTCCTACGAAATATCTATGGATTTATCAGGGATACATCAAATTTTATTTATACAGATCAAACTATCACAGACAATAGCATTTCATTTCCCTGTTGCATTTTATTTATTTATTAAGGTCAGGCAGGGTTTTTAATGGATGCCAAAACAACCTGGACTTGTGATAACAACCACCACAAGTCTGACCAATTGAGCTAGCACCCATTGGCAAATTTCAATCATGCATATTGACCTAGTGCGGGCACATCAGAAATTAATACCTAGCTTATGATTAATCATTGATAGTAATGTGAAAAATCATTTGATGCTTAAATGCTAGTATTGTGTATTTAAGAAGTTTTTCATTCTTTTAACATAATATAAGTTCGGTGATTAAATCAAAGTACGAAGGAACCAAAGAAAGAAAGCTTAAATTTTGCAGCATATCTTCATAAGTTGTTACTCAGACAATGATCATAGAAGAGAAAACATACAAATATCACAAGTTCTGATGACTCAACAGTTTATATACCTGCGAAATTTGTTCTGGAACTGTCATCGTCCACAATACTGACCTCCCAATTGGATTTGAAGATATACGGAAGTTGAGACCTTTTTCAGCAAACCTAGTTAAGAGGTGGCCTGAATACATATTACATAAAGTAAAAATACTTGCTCAATGTACCGACAACAATATAACATTCGTTAACACAAGTTGAGGAACAAATAGTTTTGCATACCTCCAACAGACCCAAGTTCAACCACTTTAGAGTCTATCTCAGCTACAATAGAATTCAGACAAAACTTCCCTTTCTCCCATTTCTGCTGCTCTTTCTGCAACTTTTTCATCTCTGCTGCTTCAGCTTTCAAAGCTTTCTTTTGTAACTTCTCTTGCTGTATGAATGAATCTTTGATCAGTATAATATAATTGATAATTATAAACCCATCCTGAAATAATATCCTTAAGAAACTGACCTCTCTCTTTAGTTTCCTTTCTTCAGCTACACGGATTCTTTCTTCTTTCATTTTCCGTTTTTTGGCCATGGCTTCTTCCTTGTGGTTCTTTCCAGTATTAACATTAACACTGGCATCTTTCTGCTTAATAGGGTCATCCACTTTCTCCAAAATGACATTTTCTTCTTTGTTGTCACTGCATACCTTTGCCATAAAAAATTAAAAAACACATGTTATACCATTAAAGTAAACACCATCTTCAAGGATAATAACTAGGTGTAATCTTGTCATAATTGCAACAGATTCTCGAATAACAATTTTTGTGACGGAGGATACATGAGATGTGGGATAGCATGATAGATAAATGTAAAATCAACCGTTAGGCAACAATCCTCAAGCATGTTCCCAATCTACTAGACTGTGTACTTGGACATGAATTATTGTCCCTCGGGTTAATTGGCTTTTATCAAAAAATAGAAAATAAATAAATAATAAAAATTGTTAGTTGATATTAAGCCATAACACCTTTTTAACCATTCACTTCTGTACACAACAATATATTATCCCAAACCCCAATCACATTATAAAGTGTCTATGCTGAACTATAAATTCCCTTAACTATGTGACATAATTTCGTCTAGACTCATTCAAAGGAAGGATAGGATCACATATTTACCTGACGAAATTCATGTCTACTAGACCATTCACCATCCATAGGTTTATATTGATCAACTTGCAATAGACTGTGCATTCCTACCAAATGCAAGATCGTTTTTCATTAAAATGATTGACAAGCAATTACCTCATGAAAAGAACATTTAATTTCAGCATTAACAATAATAGAGCTTTCAGAAGAAACAAAAAACAAGAATCAGATTCAAGTGAACCACAATTAAAAGTTATGAATGCTTATCATACCAAATCTAGCAGCCACATTTTCATAATCCTTTAAGCTTTTCCTCTCGTTGCCACTTTCAGACTCGTTGTCAGACTCCACACATATCAAACCACTATTTCCTGCCAAAATAAAGTGAAGAAGCCATTTGAGAGACCGACTTCACTCCACACAAAAATTGACGAGCCCGATGATTCACATGAATACAATTATAGGCATTTTTTTTACAGTTACATAACTTCTAGATTTCATCTAGCTCTCCATCTTTATTGCAGAAAATTTACATTTAAAGTGTATTAGGATACCACTCTTTCCAGTTGAAATCGTGTTCATTCAAAACATAATCACTCAACTTTCTCCATCCTCTGCAATATCAATAATGCACTACATCATACTTCTCTTTTCAACTATCACAAGTCTAAACCTTAGTGCCATCAGAATGCAAATCTATGGCTAAGGCATTAGGCCCAAAGCGAACAATATAGTAATTTGTGGATCGGGTCGTTACATAATGATATCAGAGCATGACCAAGGCAAAAGTGTGTCAACGAGGACCTTGGACTCCCAAGAGAGGTGGACTGTGATAACCTTGTGTGGACGGACCTGAGGGGAAGGGTGCGGGAGAAGCCCAAGAGTCCATAGATCACAAGAGGGTTGGCAAGCTACAAATGTGAGATCATAGTCCTACATCGCCTGGGTGTGGGAGGGGAAAGTACACGTTTTAAAGTCGTGCGAGCATTGGGCCCAAAGCGGACAATATAGTACTCTGTGGATTGGCTTCCTTAGTGATATGGGACAAATCCTAGCACAACTAGCAAATCATCTTCAGTTAGGCACCTCCTTAGTAAACCAGCTCTTACTCCTTGGGACTTCAACTATTAGAATTTCCCTATCTTAGTGTTCAACTTTGATACCAAATATAACACCTCACTCTAGTACCATTGATATTTTACCAATGAAGCGCCAACAACAATCATTTCTATGGTTTTAGACTTTGGAATATTAGATCACAACAAGAACTAATATATAAATTGCTTTTCATTTCTTAGTTGTTTTCAGAATATCTATTGAGGGGCCTATCAAAACCCATCTCTGAAAGTGTTACCACAATTGTACTTATTTAAAAAAAAATGTAGATCTTTTGGAAGTTAAAACATCCAAAATTGTCTTTCAAAGTCTAACATATCCCACTCCAAGCAGGGCATATATGGTCTAACATATCCCACTCTAAACAATGGTTGGAGTTGCTCCCAACAGACATCTTACATTGGTTTAGGTTTCATTGTAAGATGAGATATTCTAAGTTAATAGGAAATTTCATTTCCCAAACCACCTATGCAATTTCGGGAAGCCATAAAATTTTCATTATTTTAAAACTAAAAGTTTGGACCATTCCTAAATTTTTCTAACAAAAATAATTGATATCTGCACAATAGGGACAAATAAAATGGTTTTTACTGACCCAGGAAAACCCTCTTAGTTTTTATTATAAATTGACATTATATACACACGACTTAATGAAAACTATATTATTTGAGCTGAAATTTTGAGAAAAATTAAATACCAACATAAGAAGCATCATGTCAAGTTTCGGCTCGTTTCGACATATGTGCCTTGAGATACGCATTCAAATGTGAAAAAGTGGATTTGTCTATCATAATCAGAAGTGAGCGAGGTAACGTGAGCTTGTAACTCAAGTGAGGATATTGAAAAGAGCTTAAACTTTGGCATGTCGTTTTTAGTGTTAATTTGTAATTTTTTGGAAATTTTCAGCTCAGACGAATCAAAAAACAATTTTTAGATGTAATAGTGTCCTTAATTCTAAACAAAGGCGTAGTAGGTCCTTTTGGATTGATAAAAAACTTTTTTTTGTCCCTAAACTGCCAATGCCCCTAGAAAAATCACTTAACCAAATGAAAAATATTGTCTTCTAAAGTTCTAATTGTGATCATTTAAATAAAAGTTAGTTTATTCTTATCTTTGTTCCATTTGCCTCTTTGAAACAAACTAATTGATGCACATATATGCATTAAGAGCACAGTACAAAAATCCATCCAATAGCATGCATTTTATTGATCTAAAACATTTGGTTCAATGATTTAAACATATGAATCACACTGAGATGGAAATATTTTTTTGAAATAACTGTCTTCATTACTTTGATCCTATTTACCTGTACCAAGATATGGACTTTTCATTTGCAAATGTTCTGCTGGAATAGTTATAGTTACTCAAAAATCCCATCTTTACAGTAGAGAATGGTTGAAACCCAAAATTCATAAAAGTTTGAAAATTTGTGAATAAATCTGACGAAAAATAGGAATTTGAGAAGAGATTACCGGAGAAGTTGTTGTTGTTGTTGTTGTTGTCTTCTGGAAGAGAAGCATTAGCAGTGTTGTCGTTGGGGGAGGAGAGATTGGGTTTGGCGGTGCGTTTGCGGAAGGAGAAGTCGGAATTGAGGAAGAGGGAGAGAGGGGTTTCGGGGGGGACGAAAGAAGAAGGGTTTTGGGAGAGAGATTTTTTTGGGGTTGGGTCGTCATCGAGGATGACAAGAGTTGATGAGGGAAAGAAATCTTGGTTTTCTTTGCCAGTTTTGCTTCTCTTCTTCTTCTTCTTGGGGTGAAGAGGTGGGGAGAGAAATGGGTCGTCGTCTGAGAGGATCTCTACTGCTTGTTCTTGTTGGTAAGACATTTGGGAGGAGTGGAAGAAAGTGGAAGGGTTTTGTTTTGCGTCGAGTGGAGAGTTTTAGGGACTTCAAAACTTGGTCTGGGCGGGAGGGTTGGCTTGGGTTCAGCCTCTCTCTCTATCTCAAATCGGATCAACCAGGCTACTTCGTAGGGAGACTACTCTAGTTGAAGAAAGTTGATATGATAAGTACTATACAAGCTAAATGGTCCAGCTACATACACCCCACACAATCCTCTTCTCATGCCACTCTACTCTAAAAGCAATTCCCTATTTGTAATGTTAGGACCCTCATTATTCGACTCTTGAAGGGCCTCGTGTGGGTCACATGCCTCTTCTTAACGTGAGAGTAGCATCATTGAATGGACAAGATGGTCAAGACTCAAACGCCAATGTAATATAGGAACTTCTTCATCATATTCCCATCACTAGCTTGGCCTTTTATAGAAGAAATTTTGAAAATCAAATTGGCATGCTAAAGCTCATCCTTCACCCGAGTTTCTAGCAAAACAAATTGGTATCACAGCCGAAGCCCCAAGGTATTTGCTTGTGTTCGTTTGAAAGCTTGTGAATGTATGAAGGTTTCGAAGAATATAACAAATCTGTCAAGTTCAAGCGTTGGTCCGAAAATGGTTACCCCTGGTAATGTAGTCGAATCATGTTCTAATTGTCCTTGATCTGAACCTGCACAGGGAACGTACGTGAGCCAAGGACCACCGTTATGGAAGCCGATGGCACTCAGTCAGACAAGACTTGACAAAGGCTTAAACCTGTAAATTGGGTTTTGTAGCGTACCTTTCTTTATCAACTATGTGTCTTATTTATAATGCGAGAGTCATCGTTCAGCTAGGCCATTGGTGGCGTAGTTTATGGAAAGAGACACTACAAGAAATTTGGGTTTTGGTGAAGAACGTTGTTCCTTACTGAAACATGTCAATTCCTCATTGTTCAGCAACGGTGACGAATTTCAGTCGTCACAGCGTCCCTCACATAAGAGACGTTAAGGAAAGTATTAAGTGACAAATTCATTACTTGTCACAGAAAATCCGCTTATGTGTCGAGTAGTTCCTCACATAGACTTAGCGCGCGAATATACAATTACAACATGAGTGGCGAAATTTTCGTCACTGTAGAGTGTTATGCGTGATGAAAATCTGGCGTCACATGTCGTGACTTTTTATGATGAATCGTTCTTCACTTATGTGATTTATATGTGAGGAACAGTTTGTCACGACAGTGATTTAAATATCTACTAGGAACAGCTTGTCACGATAATGATTTCATACATTAAAATTATCTACCTGTGACAAATTTTTCCTCACACTTTCATTATATTTGTGACAACTCATTCTTCACCCATTTATTGTAGCTTACTAGCACATATTCTTAAATAGCACCACCTATTTTTTGTGTAATGCACAATCGAAAATTAAACTAGTAGAATTTTCATTCATAAAAATATTGCATTCTTTCATTGCATAATGCAAAGTCACATAACTGAATACAATAATGATATCAAGTTACACCATGTTGATGTCCAAAAAATAACTGAGTCTACTCTAGTAACACTAAGCTCCTTAACTCGTCATTTATTCATACCCACAACCTCCTTCAATCATTCTTCAACACCATCATCGTCACCAAGCTCATCAAAATAAGGATCATTTGGATGTACGTCATTACCATTTACTGCTTGGATCGTGGCGGGAGGAAACATTGTTGATACAACCTGATTGCATTGTAGTTGCCAAAAAAACCTGCATTCGACATTAACAAGTATAAATGTTAGTAAAATTTAATTTTCTACGGTCTTGCACTTCTTGATCATATGCCCGTGTAGAAAAACTTAGTTATTATTTTCTCTATGCATGTGGAGAAAAACTTAGTTATTATCTTCTTGGTTTGGTCATGTGCGGAGGAGACCGAGCACGGCGCCAATTAGAAAATGTTTAGATTGGCAAGTTAATGGAGGGTGTAGACGGAGGGGACGACCGTTGAAAACTTGGATGAAGACGGTGAATGAAGATATCATTGAGCTTGGATTAGGTGAGGAAATGTGGGAAGATCGCATTGCTTGGAGAACCAAAATTCATGTAGCCGACCCCGAAAATCTCGGGAATGGGCTTTGATGATGATGATGATGATGATGATGATGTGGAGAAAAACTTGAAAAGAAAAGGATACCCATTATAGAGAGAGGGTAGCATTTCCAAATCAAATCATATCAAAAATAAAAATACATAATTAAATAAAACAAAAAAGTTCTAAGAATCATTGTTAATGTTCTAGGTTATATCTTCTATGTTGCAGTGTGTATATAGCTGGCAATTAGGCTGTCAATTAGAGATTCTAATTGATATAGTTTCCTAGTATAGATACAATAGGTTTTATATAAATACATGTATTACTTTCAATGAATATATCGAATTAGTGTATTCTCTTAATCTCTTAACATGGTATCATAGCTTAGGGTTTGAGATTGAGATTCGAAGTTTGAAGTTAGGGCTTAATATTCGAAGTTTGAAACTTGAAGTTTGGTTCTCACCACAAATCGAACTCCCAGGCCACCGATCGACCCTCACAGGCGTCGTTCGAAGCCGTCCGACCTTCCCAGCAACCGATCGACCCTCACAGGCGTCGATCGTTCTTCCCAGGCGTCGTTCGAAGCCGTCCGACCACCAATCGAAGTTGATCGATCCTTTCAGCCGTCGTTCGACCCTCACCAGGTCGATCGACCCCCTCTGCTTTTCTGGCTTTTCAAGCCTCCTTGCGTCAGAAAAGTTTTTTGCACAATTTGGGGGAGATTCCTCTCAGACATCTCAGTGGATTCCTCCTTCCCAGACATCTCAGTGGATTTCTCTCTGATTTCCCTTGATTTGGGGGAGATTTTGCACGATTTCTGAGTTCTCTCAGTGAAGTTTTTTTTAATTCCGAGTTCTGCCCTATTTGACCTGTTATGGCTGAGACAAAGTCAGTGGTTGTATTTGATGTAGTTCCTGTGATGTCTAAAATCACGGACCATAAGCTAAATGGTTCGAATTATCTGGACTGGAGTAAGACTGTTCGGCTTTATTTATGAAGTATTGACAAAAATGACCATTTGACTAATGATCCTCATGAGGATTCGCGGCAGATCTGGCTCAGGGAAGATGCTCGCTTGTTCCTTCAGATTCGAAATTCTATTTATAGTGAGGTAATTGGCTTGATCAATCACTGTGAATTTGTTAAAGAACTAATGGATTATTTGGACTTTTTGTACTCTGGGAAAGGGAATCTTTCTCGCATGTATGAGGTTTGCCAAGCATTCTACCGTGTGAAAAAACAAGATCAGTCTCTTATCAACTACTTTATGGCGTTTAAGAAAACGTATGAGGAGCTTAATATGTTGCTGCCATTTAGCCCTGATGTGAAGGTTCAACAACACCAATGGGAGCAAATGGATATCATGAGTTTTCTAGCAGGGCTCTATCCTGAATTTGATTCTGCTAAGGCACAAGTTCTTTCTGGGTCTGATATCTCCTTTTTACACGATGTCTTTAGTCGTGTTCTCCGCACCGAGATTACTCCACCTGTTCCGCTTAGTGGTGCTTTGGTAAGTCGAAATAACAGCTCTGCACCCGGGAGACCGTCTAATCACAGTGGACACAAAGGAGGCAGCTCACAAGGGTTTGAAACTCGCACGCCGGATTCTAAAAGTATTATTTGCAACTATTGTCGTAAGCCGGGCCATACCAAGTTTGACTGTAGAAAGCTACAGTTTAAAAACCGGCAAAAACACTCAACTCATGTTGCGGTCACTACTGATGCCTCTGACAAATCGGTCCTTATCTCTGCTGATGAATTTGCCAAGTTCTCAAAGTATCAGGAATCACTAAAGTCTTCATCTCCTTCTGTCACCGCTATTGCTGATTCAGGTAAACCCGATGTATGTCTTCTTTCATCATCCTCCAAGTGGGTCATTGATTCTGGTGCCACAGATCATATGACAGGTAATTCTAGTCTATTTTCTTCTTTTCAATCCTATGCTTCTACTTCTACCGTCACTTTAGCTGATGGGTCATCGTCTTATGTTCGCGGGTCTGGCACCATCAACCCTACCCCCCCCCCCCCCCCCCCGCTATCTCTGTCATCTGTCTTACATTTACCTAATTTATCCTTTAATTTGCTCTCTGTAAGCCAGCTTACTCGTAAACTTAACTGTTGTGTCTCATTTTATCCTGATCATTGTTTATTTCAGGATCTTATGACGAAGAAGATTATTGGTAAAGGACATGAGTCTGGAGGCCTCTACATTCTCGATACATCGGTCCCGAGTTCTATTGTTTGCTCCAGTGTCAAGTCTCCTTTCGAGGCTCATTGCAGGTTGGGTCATCCGTCTCTCCCTTTACTCAAAAAGCTTTGTCCTCAATATAATAAGGTGTCTTCCTTAAATTGTGAGTCATGTCAGTTTGCAAAACATCATCGCCTTAGTTCGAGTCCTAGAGTCAATAAACGTGCTAGTGTTCCTTTTGAATTAGTTCATTCTGATGTTTGGGGTCCTTGTCCTATTTTGTCTAAACCTGGATTTAGGTATTTTGTTACATTTGTGGATGATTATTCTCGTGTAACTTGGTTATATCTAATGAAACGTCGTTCTGAGTTGTTTTCTCTGTTTTGTGCTGAAATTAAAACTCAATTTAATGTTTCAATTCGTACTTTGCGAAGTGATAACGCAATAGAATATACTCAAGCTTTATTTCAGTCTTATATGACTCAGAATGGCATACTTCATGAAACTTCGTGTGTTGATACCTCATCCCAAAATGGTGTGGAAGAACGTAAAAACAGACATCTTCTTGAAACGGCACGAGCTCTCTTATTTCAAATGAATGTTCCTAAACCTTTTTGGGCCGATGCAGTGTCTACAGCATGTTTTCTCATTAATCGCATGCCATCCTCTGTTCTTCATGGTGAGATACCTTACAAAATCATTTTTCCCAATAAGCCATTGTTTCCTGTTGACCCGAAAATATTTGGTAGCACTTGTTTTGTTCGGGATGTTCGTCCGCATGTCACTAAATTAGATCCCAAGTCTTTGAAATGTGTCTTCCTCGGTTATTCTCGTCTTCAGAAGGGTTATAGGTGTTATTGTCCCAATCTTAACAAATATCTAGTCTCAATTGATGTTACCTTCCTGGAAGACACGCCTTATTTCCCGTCTTCATCCGTTCCCACTCGCCAGGGGGAGGATGATGATTTGTTAGTCTATTCCATCACGTCCTCTGCACCCGTCTCGGCACCTGTCTCGGAACCAGCTCCTGTCAAGCCTCCTATTATTCAGGTTTACTACAGGCGTCCACCTATTGATTCATGTCCTACACCTGCTCCTTCGTCATCAGATCTCGTCCCGAGCGATGATCTTCCTATTGCATTACGCAAAGGTAAACGCCAGTGTGCTTATCCTATTTCTTCCTTTGTTTCTTATAATAACTTGTCGTCTTCCTCTTGTTCTTTTATTGCTTCCCTTGATTCTATCTCTCTTCCTAAAACTGTTCGTGAAGCCATATCTCATCCTGGTTGGCATAATGCAATGATAGAGGAGATGAATGCTTTAGATGACAATGGTACTTGGGACTTGGTCGATTTACCTTCAGACAAAAGGGCTATAGGTTGCAAATGGGTATTCGCTATTAAGATCAATCCGGATGGGTCAGTTGCCCGATTGAAAGCCCGTCTTGTCGCAAAGGGCTATGCTCAAGCCTATGGGGTGGATTACTCTGACACTTTCTCTCCTGTTGCAAAGTTGACCTCTGTTCGGTTATTTATTTCCATGGCGGCTTCCCATCATTGGCCTTTACATCAGCTTGATATCAAGAATGCTTTTCTTCATGGCGATCTTCAGGAGGAGGTGTATATGATGCAACCTCCTGGTTTTGTTGCTCAGGGCGAGTTTGTCGTCTTCGAAAATCTTTATATGGTTTGAAACAGAGTCCTCGTGCTTGGTTTGGAAAATTTAGTCAGGCTGTTGAGAAATTTGGTATGAAGAAATGCAAGTCTGACTACTTTGTCTTCTACAAACGATCCGCAGCTGGTATCATTCTGTTAGTTGTGTATGTGGATGACATTGTAATTACTGGAAATGATACTAGAGGAATCTCATCCCTTAAATCTTTCATTCATACTCAGTTTCACACTAAGGATTTGGGGGTGTTGAAGTATTTCTTGGGAGTTGAAGTCACTCGGAGTAAACAAGGTATATTTCTATCTCAGAGAAAATATGTCCTTGACTTATTAACTGAGACAGGTAAATTGGGAGCAAAACCATGTAGTGCTCCAATGACTCCAAATGTACACCTTACAGAAGAAGGGGAACCATTTGAAGATCCTGGAAGATATCGAAGGTTGGTTGGGAAGTTGAATTACCTTACCGTGACTCGTCCAGATATTGCATACTCAGTCAGTGTTGTCAGTCAGTTTATGTCATCCCCAACAATTCATCATTGGGCAGCGTTAAAGCAAATTTTGTGTTACTTGAAAGGAGCACCAGGACGAGGTATCGTGTACAAAAATCATGGGCACACTCATATTGAATGTTTTTCAGATGCAGATTGGGCAGGTTCCAAAATGGATAGAAGATCCACTTCAGGTTATTGTATCTTTGTTGGAGGGAATTTGGTCTCATGGAAGAGTAAGAAGCAAAGCGTTGTGTCACGATCCAGTGCAGAGTCTGAATATAGGGCTATGGCACAGTCTGTATGTGAGATAATGTGGATATATCAGCTCTTGACTGAAGTAGGACTTAAAACTACAGTACCAGCGAAATTGTGGTGTGATAACCAAGCTGCTCTTCATATTGCATCTAATCATGTGTTTCGTGAACGGACTAAGCACATTGAAATTGATTGTCATTTTATTCGTGAGAAAATTCAACAAGGCTTGATTTCTACAGGATATGTGAAAACTGGAGAACACCTAGGGGACATCTTCACGAAAGCTTTAAATAGGGTTCGGGTTGACTATCTTTGTAACAAGCTGGGCATGATTAACATTTATGCTCCAGCTTGAGGGGGAGTGTTACAGTGTGTATATAGCTGGCAATTAGGCTGTGAATTAGAGATTCTAATTGATATAGTTTCCTAGTATAGATACAATAGGTTGTATATAAATACATGTATTACTTTCAATGAATATATCGAATTAGTGTATTCTCTTAATCTCTTAACATTCTACAAACAAGGTAACTCATGGGTTGCCAACTTGCTATAGATCACGAACCATTGTCCATTACTTCATATATGGTAAGGCCAATGTTTTAAAAAGCATTTTTCGAGGCGAAGCGGTGCCTTGAGGTGTACCGAGGCGTTTTTTCATAAAAAGTGATGAAAAAATATAAAAGATTTACAACAAAAAAAAAAAAAAAACAAACATCAATGCAAGAAATAACATGAATTCAATCATAAAAGTGGTTGAGGCTGTAGAATTACCTCATGATGATATTGGTGCCCGTTAGAGAGCTTAATTACATCTTCAATCTATGCACTAAACATGAGTTTGTTTTATGTATGTATTAGTGTACTATCTTTTGCAATCTGCATACCTGAAATCTGAATATCTGTTGCAATTTGCAGTAAAGAAGAATTGGAGACAGAACTTTGAAGTCCGAAGTTACCTGCAGCCAGCCACAACAACAACAACTAGCAGCCAGCCAAAGAGCTTCATTTAGGTCTACTGCCACAACAGAAGTTTATAAGATCAACATTTCACGGTTCAAGAAAGTCAAGATGAACCTCACTATGATACAAAATAGAAAAACTTAAAAGATGTTGATTTACCAACGACTGAGAACATATGTTGAAAGAAAATGGATACAGATATTAGAGTGTTTCAAGGTTAGAGCCATACCACGCCAAGAAAAATGCAGAAGGCGTAGATGTAACCAATCCAAGCTTGATCTCCATTTTGCATAGACTGTTGAAGTAATTGTAACAGGATTGTCAAATTGTCAATACTCCTAAACTAGATAAGCCTAGATTAAGTCCAAAAACCAACATGACAAGGCTAGATACAGAGAAAAAGAGAATATATGTGTGTGCGCTAGGCTAAAAATCCTGCAGCAGTAATGCTAAGCTAATTTACCCAGATATAAGAAGCAATGTCCATCTTATTTAGGTTAGAATTCAATATTTTGTCTATTTAAATAAAACAGATGAGCAACAGAGAGTAGGGACTGGAGTTGGCAGGCATCTAAACAAGAATATTGGAGAAAATGTAATTCTGAAAGACATGAACAACATGGTGCTAACGTGTCTGGTCGAGAAGTACAATTGTCTGAAAAATAAGAATAAGAGCTGAAATTGAATAACAACTTTGAAGTCTGGTCATTTTCATGATTTGAATCAGGAGATTTCCATACTTTTAGATGGATAACAGTAGCATTCCTCCTCCAATTGCAAGCCAAGCTAATGACTTCCTTGAGCATCTAATAACAGTAGTTGCTGCTAGCATTCCTCTTCAATAATATGTACTTCGTCATCATCTAATGACTTCCTTTGAGCTTTGTTATTTCACTGCAAGCCAAGTTGCTGCTAACAATAGCATTCCTCCTCCAACTTCTAATCTTAACAACCTAATTTCAAGCTTCCACATAATTTTCTTCCCTTGTGAATCAATTCAGAATACACTCAAATTTCATCTCATAAAGAATGCTCAGTAAGGTCAACACACATATTGACAACCAAATCATCCCCCATTGTACCACAAAATGAGCTACTGGGCAGGCTCAACCCCATCTATCAATGTGGGATTGTTGGAGTTCTCCAAATAATTAATCATGAAAATGTAAAACAAAATGGAAAATGGACAAAGAAAAAGGAGTGCCAGCTCAAACCTTCTGTTATAGTGCGAGTTTGAATCATCATCTTTCAATATGTACAAAGGGCGCCCTTTTGTACTTCAAAAATAAATAAACAAATAAAATTGTGCACAATAGAAAAGAAAATGAGCTGACATTCTACATGTTTATGAAAATTAAATGACATACAAAGGTTCAAGAGTACAAATAGTAGTAATGAAAACTAGCTTACCACATATGTGCGCACTCAGAAGTAGGGCGCGGCGGATTCATCTTATAACCTCGGTGTATGATAAGAACAACTATCTGAAGATAAGAACTTTTCATGAATGGCAATATATAGCATAACATAGGAGTTAACTTGGTAGGAAAAAAAATAACATTAACTGAGAAATAAAAATAAATAAATAAATAAAAACTCCACAATATCACAGAGAGGACACTCTCAGCTCTCACAAGTCACAAATAGCATCCAATATACTTCCTGCTTCACTATTTGCATTAATCTTTTTAGGAAAGGATTGGCACATAATTAATATCTTTAAGAGATTAAGACAAAAAAAAGTAACCTGGCAAGCTTCTTTCTCATCAGAACGCTGAAGTTGCTACTCATTTTTACTTAATGCAGTAGAAAATAGAGGAAATCCCTGCGTTGCGTTTCATGTTCCCCATCTTGCAATGCTTCAAGTGACTACACATATAGTCAAGCATACATCAACAAGAAATGAGTGCTCAGTAAAAAATAATGACGGGCATTATAAGGATCAATTTTTTCACATGAATGACCAAAATGATTCATGAACATGCCTGTAAAAATGGTCAAAAAGATCAAAAATGTCTTTGTGGCTTTTCTCATTTCTAGTATGAAAACACATACTCAACAATGTATTGCGCATAACGCTTGGTGAAAACGTTGTCTTTAACCGAAGCTTGTAGCCTGAAAGCAAACACAAACACGAAACACATGAACGTCGAGCTGGATTTCATCTTCAGTAACAGTAGAAGCCAAATGGGACCTACCTAGCATTTTAAAGAGGAGCCTAAGAAGTAACAGTGTGAGCAGATTCAGCGGAATCATCAATGACATGGTTATGCGCTATAGGAAAAATTAGAACATTTTATAAGAACCTGCACCCAAAAAATTTTAAACTGGCAATATACTAAGCAAATCAACTTCACTACTCATTTTAGAAAATCCACTGACGAAAAGGATAAAAATCACAATGGAGACAAGGACCCCTAAAATGGACAGACTCGGAGTAGCCATGAACTCCTTAAGAGATTGACGACAACAAAGAAAAACAAAAGTAGCAACACTATGTCACAAATATCAGACAGACCCACAAAAATACGGCCTTCCATCACTATTTGGTTCTCTTCCCTACCCCTTCTTATCTTGAGCTTCAAATACATAAAATTTCCCATCATTTACACAGAGGCTGTCTCGCGGCTCAATGTTAGTGCACTTTGTAAGACACAACCCCGCCAATTATGTCAAACTTAGTCTATAACCAGCACACAAAGTAATCAAAACAAATCAAATTTTATTCTAGGAGACAGTGAAATTGATAAATAACTTGCCTTGCAAATAAAAAAGTTTATAACATTTACCTCTCCTCTAGCTGTACAAGGTCCAATGCACAGCTTGCACCCATATACCATCTCCAGTGACTGCCAATCCAAAACATGAACCAAACTCAGAATAAACATAAACCAAACTAAGGGGGTGGTATTCAATTACGAATTTTAATGGATTGTGTTTGTTTTTAAAATCTATTAAAATTTAGGGGTATTTAATTAAGAATTTAAAATGATACATGTAAATCTAGGGGTATTTAAATACTGATTTTAAAGGATTGTTTTAAAATCCATCAAAATCATGGGGTATTCAAAAAGTAGTGAATTTTAGTGAATTTGTTAAAGTTGTGGATTTTGAAGGATTTGTGAGTGAAAAGTATATATAACAAGAGTTATTCCAAATCCAATCTTTCCCCTCATATTTCAACGGATTTGTATTGACTATTGTTAAATAACACCGCCATTTCCGCTAAAAGACGCCATCATCCCATTTTTTTTGTGATCTGCTCAAAGACACAACCACCTTCCCTTCTCTTTTCTCTTCACAAGAGTAGCACCACCTCGCCCCACAACTTTCGTCCAACCATCATGCCCTACCACTACCCGCACTTCCTTTTCTCTTTTGTTCTTGTTCTTCTTTTTTGTTATTCTTCTTCTTCTTCTCATTCTCTTCCTCTTATTTTTTTCTTTTTCTTGTCCTCTCTTCATCTTTTTTTTGTTTTTATCTTTTTTTTTTCCTTCTGATTTCTTATACTTTTCTCTTTGTTTTTCTTCTTTTTCTATTTTTTTCTCCTCTCTTCTTCTTTTCCCATTTTTTTTCTTCTTCGCTCTTGCAGAGGTTCTTGCAAGTGTAGGTTCCCCACTTGCCAAAACCTTCGCGAGGGCAAAAAAAATGAAGAAGAAAAAAAAAGATAGGAGAAAAAGAAAAAAAAACAAAGAGAGAAAAAAGTGGAGGAGGAAGAAAAAAGAAAAGAACAGAGAAGAAGAAAAGGTGAGGGGGGGAGGTTGAGAATGAGAAGATGAAAATGGGTGGAGGTGGTGATTGATGGAGAAGAAGAAGAAGAAGAAGAAGAAGGGGATGAGGAGGATGAGAGGTGGCGGTGGTGATTGGAAAAGAAGAAGAATAAGAAGGGACGAGAGGTGGCGGTGGCGGGAATAACAATTTGAAGTAAAATAGTTATTTGTATTACTTTTAGACCATCTTCAATGTATTTGATTTTTTTTTAATTTGAAATAAAATTCTCGTAACATACAAACAATTATTTAATTGATGTTTTGAGATATGTTTTATGATTTGTATTGGCATGAATAACAATGTAGGTGATTTTTTTTATTGTTTTCTATGACTAATAACACATTTATAAAAATCCATTGAATTTGTAAGAATCCATAGAAATCCATAACAAACTTTTATAAAATCTACAAAATACAATCATTTAAAACTCATCAAAATCCAGTGGATTTTGTAAAATCATTTGAAACCTTTTAAAATCCACGAGATTTAAAATTCTCCAGAGTCCATTCAAATCCCGAATTGAATACCCCCACCTAAGATTCAGAAAAATCTCAAACAAGACCAAAACACTGAAATTTTCTCCAAAAACCCCAGCCCACTCACCTGTCCCAAAATATGAGCACTAGAATGCCACATAGTATCGCGTCCTTCATCTGAAGAAAAAAAGTGAACACCTTCAGCTCACTAAGAATCAAATTTTACTTGAACAAATAGATGACAACTCGTCAAAATTCATCACCAAAACAAAAAAACGGTGACAACTTTCAAATCGTCACATATAAATTCTCCACCTAATGTCAGATTTCTTGTAGTGAGATCTTGCTGGAGATCTTTTCCTAGTTGGAAGTCGTCCATGTAAAAGAGTTTCCCTACCCGACCTATGCTCCTAGATCTGCGGGAGAGGTTTCCCTTTTGGAGTGTTGTCCATGCAAAAAACGTTTTCATGCACGACTCATACTCCGATATTTGTTTCCTAGTCGGAACCAATGTATTGTTGGCCTGCCCGTTTTAGATGATCCCCCAGATACTTGCCTGATTAGGCATTACTTGTATTGGGCTTTATCATGTGACGTATCGGCTTAGTAGGGCGCTGCAATTCGGTCCAACCTTTTGAATTATGCCAAAGTGGGCTAAGTGTCGTCTGGGCCTTGCCAGAGTGTATGGACAATTAGACAGGCTTTGTTCTACTGACGAGAATATCATGACAAGCGCACGACGCAGATTAAAAGGAGATTTGGTGTATCATCGGGAAAAATAACTTCATAATGTCTCAAACGAAGTTTCTGGATGTGTTGGCAAAGGAAATTTTGGATGATGCTTTAGAAAATAGGTCGGAGACCATTAGAAAAAAAAATTGAACAAGTTGAATCGACAACCATGCAGATATATTTGATTGTGTTCAGCGAAGGAGTAGAAATAATTCGCTATGAATGAGACATCTGTTACAGTATTATGGAAAAGATTAGAAGATAAGTATATGATAAATAGCATACAAAATAAATTTTTCCTCACGAAGCAATTTTTTCGGATGAATATGAGACCCGAGATTTTGTGCACTTGGATGAAGTAAGTAAGTTTATTGTCGGCCTATTGAATTTGGAAAAAGATGTTACAAAAAATTATAAGACTTTGTGCATTTTGAATTCATTCTCGAATAATATGAACATCTCATTGTAACTTTGTTAATGGTAAAAGAAGAGATGAATTATGATGAAGTGACTACACCACTACTCAATTATGAATTTAGGACGATGGACCTCAAGACCAAAAAGATGCAACGTCTGAACTATTGGGAGCGAGGGGAAGATATGAAAATAAGAATGTTGTTACTAGAGGAATATCACAGCCAAGAGAAAATTTGTGACCGGACACATAGCTTTTGCCGAAATATGAAAGTGCCTACTGTCATGAAAAAGACCATTGGAAGATTGATTGTGAGAAATTGAAAGTTGCAATAGAAAAGAAGAAGAAATTTTCAGATGTGTATATGGTGTACGATTTGGATGAAGTTGAGGTTGATGTGTATTCTCTGATTGCAAGTTCAACTTTTATGAGTCATTCTGACGAATGGCTTCTTGATTCAGGTTCTACTTATCATACGTGTCCTCTTAAGTAGTGGTCCTCTAGATTTAGAGAGATTGATCACAGTGCTGTTTGTATGGGCAATAATGACAAATGTAAAATTGCAAATATAGGTAACATCATGTTGAAGCTGCATAATGGACTTGTTTGGGTTTTGAATGATGTTTAGTATGTACCCAATTTGAAGAAAAACACTCATTTCTTAGTGTTTTAAAGTCCAAATGTTACAAGCTTATGGTAAATGGTGGAGCTTTACAGGTAGTTTCTAGTGCACTTATAGTTCTAAAAGTTGTTCAAAAGGGTAACTTGTACTTCTCGGTAGGGGGTACGGTTACATGTAATCGAAAAGTTGAATATGGTGGAACAACTTGTATTGTTGATGGCTCTGTGGATGTTGCTTCTAATGGAGTTACTAATAGCTCCAAGGATGTTTATATGGATACCTCAAGGATTTGGCATTTGCATGCAGGTATTAAAGGTGAAAAGGTTTTGCATTAGCTGTTGAAGAAATATTTTGTAGAAGATATGTAATATGGATGTTTGAACATTGTCTTTCTGGAAGTTTTGATTCTAAACTCTATCGTGGCCAAGGTGGAGTTGGTTTGTAGCTTGAGCATGTTCTGGTGTATGGCACCTTCTGACTCATATGAGCACGTTTGAAAAGTTGAAGTTTGTGTTTGTATTTTGAAGATGTGGCGTCTGTTTGTTCGTGTTTGTTGGGATTGGCTCAGATTTGTGAAATCTTCACTAATGTAGAGAATGTTGAAAAAGAGAGGTGGTCCACCGCTTTTAGGCTTAGTGATTAAGGAAAGATGGGAGGAGGTAGGGGGAGGTTCTTCCATCTCCTCAAGCAGCTAGCTACCTTTGTTGACTTGTGTAAGAAAAGATGAGCCACCTCCTCAAGTTGTAGCCTAACATGAGCAAATTCGTGTTCAAATCAGGGCCAACTCATATGAACTTTGAATTGTGAGAGTTTGTTGCCAATTCCACCGTGGTTGCTTGCCTATATAAAGGACCCATGGGCCTTAGTTGTATTATCCCTCTAGCCTAAGTCTGTATTTGAAGTCAAGTCAGTGAATTCAACCCCATGTGTTAATAGGAATCCATTTGTTAATTTCGGAAATTCAACATCGGATTTGTTTGTTCTTTGGTTAGGTTGGGTTGGGTTTCTATTTGTGAATTTGTTTGGAGTTTTTTTGTTTGAACTCCCTATTTGGTTTTCCTTCGAGAAACCAATATGTGAGAGGGTGTTTGTAATCTAAATCTGAAGCAATAAGAGTTGTTATTTTGTCGTGGATGAAGGCGAGTTTGTTGGACCATGTAAATTTGTTGTTTCCGATATTAGTCTTTGTTTTGTAACTTTGCATTTCGGCATTTGTAACGTTTCTGCATACAACATTTGATACGAGTTTCGACTACAATTTGAAACAGGGTTAATTGGGTTCATGCAGAAAAACCCTTCAGGAAGTTTTTTTTGGGCTAGTTTATGTTTGGTATACACTCACATTTGGGATAGTAATATGGCGTATGTAGCTGAAGCAGCAACAAAAATGTGTCATCACCACAAATGGAAAAGGGAATAATTTTGCTTGGAGACTCTCTCACTTTG
Source organism: Berberis vulgaris (assembly GCA_963556465.1). NCBI lineage: Eukaryota > Viridiplantae > Streptophyta > Magnoliopsida > Ranunculales > Berberidaceae > Berberis > Berberis vulgaris. The sequence continues at coordinate 71,815,813 of OY747124.1, read as the reverse complement.
ATTAATGTTTTGAACCGTCCTGGAAACATGTCATGCGAATGATCTGAGTCCCTATTGTAGCTAATATTCGCAGATTGTGGAAAATGTGTGGAAGTAACCATTGGAAGTTTGAGTATGTAGATAGAGAAAACAATATCAAAGCTCACTATCTTGCTAAATCAGTTTTTGGGCACAGGCACCGAGAGAGTTGTAATAGCTAGTTTGGTTGGTTTATTTCGATATGATGCTTTCATTTTAGCAAAAAAAAAAAACAGAGAAGTGTGTTCATTGAAGTAAAAAGTTGACAAATTAACACGGCAATGAAAGTAGTTAGCCTGGTATGCAATTGCAGTAAGAAGTTTTGTAGATGATCCATCGAACAGGATGTCAGAAGTGCATTGAACTTCGAATCTCCATATATTTAGTGTTTCATGTGTGCCAAAGATAAGGACCAAACTCCATAACCTATTATGGGACACTATAAAAATGAGTTTTTTTAAGGGAACTGCTTACTTGAAATTTTGGATGGAGATTTAAGCATTAGAGGAGTCGTCATCTTAAAAATAATAAATAATTAAAAAGATAAGATTGGTAACAGAATAGAGCTGAGCTAAACAAAAAGAAAATACCAATTTTAATTCTAAGGTCAGTTTTAGGGAGCCAAATAGCAGTTAATTTGGTTTAGATTGAAATTCAATTGATTTTTTTTTTTTTTTTTTTTGTAAGGTCTATGTTAGGCCTGAAAATCTGCCAAACCCTTGGTTTGGTTCGATTCACAATCTTCACTTAAAATCAAACTGTGCACAAACACTACAAAAACCACTTACAAGTCCTATTTCATCAGGACAGGTTTGGGTCTCCCAAACTCAAGAGTGGAAATGCTCTGGAAAATATGGGAAGATATCCGGAAAGGAGTTATAGAAACCATGCCAAGCAACCAAACTTAGCCCACATGAAACAGAACGGAAGTTGTATAATCAGTAAAGAAATGCAAACAATGTCAAATTTTTCACAAGGATGTTAATGTCATTGCAGTGTTGTCCGAAGGAACACGTGCACTCTGTAGTAACACCATGGGACCAACACTAGACCAACTATTTGAGCTACAAAATCACACTGAATTTAGATGAATAACTTTGTAGAGGCTCTTTTTCTTCTATTAAACGTTGCAACATTCAAGTATTTATGGAAGAACAAAGGCAAACTACCAGCTTTATTTATATGTAACTTAAGCACAGTACAAAAACATACAACTCTCGAGCATTACTTAACAAGCAAAAGTCATCCCAAAATTTAAAAACTTGCACTCTCCCCTTCCTCCGCATCAATGATATTAAACAAACTTCCAGAATTCCTAGCAGAGCAATTAGCCCTAATTTCACCTTGTCCACCAGTCAACACACTCATCTGACCCATCTTGATCATAGAGAACACAAACCTCTCAAAAAACAAACTTTGGTTCACAGCAAAGCTAGTGACAATGGGCTTGGTCCTTTTATCAGTGTACAAGTCTTGATCCGAAGTGAACAACCCTTCCCTGTTCATGAGGTCTACGTAGTACTTGTTGTCAAACACGTTGGGGGTTCGAATATCTTGAACTGTTACGCCAGGGGCATCAACAATGGGGCAAATGGCCTTGAGCCTATTGGCAAATGACTTGTTCATGACTGGGTCTTGGCGTGGGTAGAGACGTTCAGTGAAGGATGTGCAATGAGCAGCGCCAATGGTGTGGCCACCTGATAGTGCTACAAGGTCTGTTGCATCTAGGTTCTTAGGGGCAATTAGGCTCAGAAGTTCGCTGACTTTCGCGGTGAAAGGGAGGAGGTTGTTTAGTGTTGCTTCCTGAGTGGCAAAAGTTAGGCCATCACGTCTGCCTAGTGGAACTCTGTAATCAGGACCTCCAGACTGCACATAAAGAAATGTTAGCTCTCAGTTTAGAACAATTTGGATTATAATGCTGGACAAGACATATAAGTAGAATTTAACGATTTAGCATCTGGGAGCGAATTTTAATGGTCCACCATGTGGTTAGGCAGGCAACTCATTAGCTACTTTAGTTTCCAACAGTGTCCTTCAGCCAACGCAATGCAACTCGTGAAAAAATTGTCTCCGCCAAGTGTAATGATCAGCTCCACCACAACCTATGAAAATATATATTCACTCCCCTAGAGCTAGAGGGAAAGAGAGCTTACCAGGAAAACAGAGTCACGAGCAGCAAGAGCTACTATGTCTGAGCAGGAGACGACTTGACCACACTCTTTATCAATGCGTGCACGAAGATCGTTTATGATTCTAAAGGCTTCAGCCCTCAGTGACAGGTTTGGTGGTGCACTCTTCTCGCTTGGTCCACTTGCAGATCCATCCAACAACACTGATCCATCACATCCCTACACACAACACCCAAAATACCACCATATCACATCGCAACACAAAAAAGCAAGTTAGCATAGACAAACAATATTATGATATGATCCAACTCTAATTTTTCAACATTGTTTGGATCAGTGATTGAAGTATTAGGACATATCAGATGTGTACGTAGTAGCTGATTTTAATATTAATCCTTCTATTATCAATATTTTGGATTTGACAGATTTAAATGGCCATTTAGTTTAGGGGTGTCATTCTCTAACTATGGTACCTAAACAGTGGTTCAAAATCAATTTTATCCCATATTAGGACAAGCCAGGCAGTAGTAAATCAGCTCTTTTTTACAAGTAAAAATTGACTCGATGAACAATGAAAAAACAAGAGAAATTTGGATTTTTTCAACTTAGAAGTCGTTTTGGGGGTTTGGGTGCTGGACAAGTTAAACACACAAAACCAGAAGGCTAGGCATAATTAGCAAGGTTATAATACCTGAACAAAGCAGTCATGGAACTGGAGACGGAGCAAGCCAGCAGCTTGGCCAATATCATCCTTGAACACCTTCTTCAGCTGGTTTCTCACAATCTTTTCCAAGTTAGGACAGTTGGATTTGTAGAATGTCCATGAGAGTCCCCTCACCAATGGAGGAGTTGGTTGTGCTATTGAAGGGCAAGTAAAGGAACTCAACAAAATGCAAGAGAGCAACATAAGAGACAGGGTGTTCAAAGAAGAAGCCATGGTTGATGCTTTGCTTAATTTGGTATCAACAAAGGATTTATAGGCTATGAGACAAACAAGTTGGTAAAGGGAGTGCTAGCTAGTCACAGTAGTGGGAAAGTGAATACATCTGACCCATCCATTTTCCACATTTGTGTAAAAAGTCTTACCAGGCCATGATCTCACTGTTGGAAAGGAAGTATAACACTACAATTTAATGGTCATTTTCTAACATGCATTTTAGTGGTCAAAATTCAAAAATTAATAGTTGGATAGTATATATTCCTTGCTTTGCTAAAAGCAAACTAGAAGAAAATATTTCTTGATCAGCAACTTTGAAAGCTGAAAGTCATGAAAACAAACTATCAGGATTTTTCGAAGAAGCTACCTTCTACTATAAAATAAAAAACCACCATTACATTTTTCATATTCCATCATCTTTGCCTTACTCCCTCTCTTATATACAATGTGCAAGTATCAAAAACACGATATTGTTTATACATGGTCCGAAGCACGAGATTCTACACGACTGAGTAAACTATCTGAATTTTGTTCTGAAAATTAAGAACTTAATTTTTGCAGTGTTCAATCAATATCATGGATGACATTAATTTTCTGGTTGAGTTTGCTACCAGTTCAATCCGATCTTACCTTGGCACGCAGAAGTGTTAAAACCAGTTTGTTTGTTAATTTTAACATACATACATGATGTTGAAAGCGGGAATAACCTTTTGAAATTAAACTTTTATGCATTGTATCTAATCTAACCAAGTCACACTTGTTTAAAGCAAAGGATTGGATGAGAGGAAAATCAGTAAAAAGTTGTTCCTCCACGCCTCAGAGATATTTTTATAGCTTTCATTTTCAAGGCTTGGAAGGCCAAAAGTTTAACTTGTTCTTCTGCCTCGCTATCTTTTAGTTTTGGTTTTATCATAAAAGGAGAAATGGAAAAAAAAAAAGTAGTCTAAATACTGAGTGAAAGTAGAAGTGGACATGTGGGACATTAGGTGGCTAATATTTGAGTTATTAGTATGGGTGTCACACGCTCTTGTCCCCTAATAGAATATGTGCTAAATATCAATTAGACTTTATTTTTCAAACAACGATGATATCTCAGGTCCAACAATAACACTAGTATATTGGCATATTTTAAATCAAGAAATAGAAGAAATGAGGAGTCATACAATGCTGACTTATGTTTGTAGGGGTATAAATCTTTCGTTCCTTCCTAGGTTATTAATTTGCTTTTTTTTTTTTGTTAAACCATTTCATTCCAACACAAAATACGTAATATTACACCAATGTCTGCCTACCGAAGTAGCTAAATTGTGTGCATTCGAGTTAAATTTTCGATTAATAAAGTTACAATACCAAAAGTGTTGATTAGAAAGCAAACGCCTAATATTACTAATGATAGGGCACCACACCCAGTATGTGGCCAAAAGAGAGTGTTGTAGATCCTGTTTCACATTAGAATTAAGCACGCCTGAATCTCCTAGGAGTAGACCTGACCTGATCTCCATTGTTTTGTCTGTATCAACATGAGAGTCGCCTCGGCTGCAAGACATTCCGCCATGATGCTATCAAGGATCTTTCTCAACAATCGGACTAGCAACTATAGCCAAAACATCCCTTGTAGGTTAACCGCAAAAATACTCATAGTACCATGTTGTGAATCAGGAAAAAAAACTGGCATCATAAGAGACAATAATCATGTCTGAGTGTAGTGGGTTAGGGAAAGAGAGAGTTTGGTTGTTTGTGTAATTGATAGAATGGGTTCTGGCACAAAGTATTTGTTCTTGAATGAGGCAAACCCGAGTACTTTCTTTTTCGTTGATTGGTCCATAGAGGAGTTGTCTGATGGTGTCGGTCGGGGACAGGGTTTGGGAATTTTGGTAAGAATTTGCCAAGGCTTCGTGAAACTGGATAGGTCTCTCAGGGGAGGAAGTCAAATTGGAAAACCATTGTTTATACCAAACCTGCCGGGTATGGTGAAATTTACTCAAAAAGGTGTTTGGACAGAACTTGATATTATTGAAGATACAGTCATTCCGAGTTCTCCAAATGGTTTGTATGAACAGAAGAAATTGGGACAATAGTTGATCCTTGTCGATCAATCTAGTTTTGGTTGTTTTCCACATGTAGTTGAAGAACTTGGGGACAGCCGTTTGATGGCAGTTGGTGCCAGCCAGTCAATTGGAATAGGCGAACTCCTCCAAAGTCTATGTGTGACTGGACATTGGAAGAATAAGTGGGAACATCTTCCTAATGATTTTCACATAAAGATCGTCAACAGGAGTGTGTAATCTAACCAAATTAGATCTAGTGGGTATGATATTCCTGACAATTTTCCAAACTAAGAGTAAAGTTGAGGGAGGGGCTTTTATTCTTCAAAGTTCTTTAAAAAAAAAACCACTTCTAATTAACCAAGTCTTACGTACGTGTTTAGTAAAGCAAAATTAAATTAAGTTGAATAGTGAATGAATAGCTTTTGATTATAATGCTAAATAGAGAAAAAGGTAGCCTAATGAATTGAATAAAAACCACTTTATGACGATCGCTATAGCATATGATTGAAGGCTATGGGCTGCTTGCATTTTTAAATAATAATAATAATAAATAAATAAAAACACTTGTTTGAAGGACATGTGCATGGATGATGAAATGTCACTTTTTTTTTTCTGAGTATATGTTATGATTTGGTCTCTCCGTCGCCTCACTCAAGATTAAAAGAATAGTTTGCAGGGGCTAGGCTAGGGGAAATTCAGAGTTTTGAACATCAACTATATTTTGTTTTGCTTTGATAGGAAAATTGAAAGTTAAAATGAATCAGAATCATTTGTATGGTTTTTTTTTTTTTTGTTTTCTTCTTTTGACTTATCCCAACAATATTAGCCACCTTGCTTTAATTGAAGTAAGTAAATGTGTGAAATCATTATTATATATATACATCACATTTCAGGTTTAAAAAAAAAAAAAAAATGCTAGGTAGAAAGATATAGTCCATGATCTGCACTGCAGAGCTTGTAATTGAAAAGTAAGTGGTGGAGTTTTGTGAGTAATTTCTGTGAAATGGTTACCTTACTTCGTTAACAAATCTAGAAGAAGGATTAGGAGGGGTGAAGTCAAGCTGCCCACGTTTGTATACAATAAGCAGGAAGCATCAAGGAGGGACTCGAGGACCAAAAGTTAAAGTTTACTTTGTGCTTTTTTGGGGATCAACAATATCCAAAAGCGCATATTCTACATTAAGTTAATACTAACTTTTCTCAAATCATACTTAGACAACAAACACAAAATCTTAATCTCATCATTTTAATTGTTAGGTAGATCCCCTTTATTTCTTTCTCTAATCAAAATAGTCACTAGCTTTTCCAAAATGCATATGGTTTACGAAGATAAAGTGGGATTTAAGCTAATAGTGGAACCTTCTTCCTAAAGTTTATACCATGCATAATGTACAGTTTATTCATTATCTGAGTTTAGACTAGATGTATGTAAATCACAAACTGATCGAATTTGTGTACAGGAGAATTCAAGTATACTTCATTTAGGTAAACCCATGGCCTTCACACATTTAGAAGATCGATGATTGACTTTTTGTGAGCCACGGTCAACTCATACAATGATACAAGAGTAATTATTGTATGTGCAGAAGAAATAATTTTACGCATTACCTAAAGGATGGAACATTAAAACAATATTTCATTAACTGATCAATACAATCCCTAGTTCGCTACACTATTTAGTATTATTCACTTCAGTGCATCTGATATCATAAATTATCAAGTTTAAGCTAAACTTATTACCAAAAAAGCTAAACAAACCCATCAAAATTTCTTCCATATATAATATAATGTACGTCACCCCGAAACTCAGCTTGATTCTTTTTAAGTGTGGCAGACACACACATTTTAACAAGTGGAGTTAATTTATTGAAACTCTAGCAGCCATCCCTTTCAAACATTTGAAATTTCTAAATTTGTTTTTCTCAATTTTGGTCACTTCTGAGACCGTGTTATCCCCACTCATTGAATTTAAATAATTCCACAAAGATATGATACTCCTCCATCCAGGGACCCGGGGGGGGGGGGGGGGGGGGGGGGGGGCTCCTGCGCACCAAGGGGCAGGAGGAGCTCCTGCGCATGGATCTGGGTCGTCGGATCTGATGGACGGTCCAGATCTGTGGAATTGAAAAAAAAAAATAAACTCAGTTTTTAACCGATTTTCTCTCCCCCACCTCCACCTCCACCACCACCACCGCCCCCACCTCCACCTCCACCCCCACCACCAGTTTACTCACCTCCACCCCCACCACCATCTCCCCCACCACCAGTTTATTTGCCTCCACCACCACCAGTTTACTCACTTCCCCCACCACCATCACCTCCCCCACCACCATCAATTAATCGAACTTGAGAGAAAACTTCAATAAAATGGGGTAGAAAGATTGACGGCCAACTACTTGAGTGTATGCAAATTTCAAGTTTAATGGGAAGCAAAAGGGCAATCAGAAGAGAATATCAATGGATCAACAAAAAGAGTATACCAACAATCTTATTGAATGCAACAGATCAAGAATTAATCAAAAGCACATAAATTTTGGAGTTCCATTATGTTTTTTTATATCACAATCTGCAGAAAGAAATTTCATTCACTGTGCATTCATAATGTAATTTAAAGTTCTCATGAGAGACCCAAAAAAGAACAAGAAGTACCAGAGCCACTTCCAGAAACGACGGGAGCGACGAATCTTCTGATTTCTGCTTAAGAGAAAACGTGACAAATCAAACAACTTATCCCTCTAAACTCATCAAACAACTCCTCAGACCTCAAAGTTGGATCCTTGAAGCTCATCAGCTGAATAATCTTCCCAAAGAAATGCAAGTACACAATAAGAGCAGACCCATGAGCCGCCGCGGCTACCGAACCCACTGCCATTAGAACCCAATCAAAGCTATCAGCACAAGCAAACAATCTCGAAAACGGCATCGCAGCCAACGGAGGTTCGATGTCCTCTTGCTCCTCCATCTCATCCTCATCATCCAACTGAACTTGCTCCAAGTGAAATTGGATGGCTCGATCTCCTCTTGCTCCCCCACCACCATCACCTCCCCCACCAGAAGCTGTCGGTGGAGGTGGTGGGGACAATGTTGGTAGTGGCAATGGTGGGGGAGGTGAGTAAACTGGTGGTGGGGGTGGAGGTGGAGGTGGGGGCGGTGGTGGTGAACTCACTGGTGGTGGTGGAGGTGTAGGTGGAGGTGGGGGAGAGAAAATCGATTAAAAACTGAGTTTATTTTTTTTTTCAAATCCACAGATCTGAACCGTCCATCAGATCCGACGGCCCAGATCCATGCGCAGAGCTCCTCCTGCCCTTTGTGCGCAGGAGCCCCCCCGGGTCCCAGAGGGGTGGGTCCCACTACTCTCCTTACAAAATGAAAAGCTTACATTACCAAATCACTTTGGTTCATTCAATGACCAAAATGAATGAATGAATTAATTAATTGCCCATGGTTTTTTGGTTGGGTTCTTAACACCTATTATTTCATAAATAAAATGGATGATTCAAATTATACTGACTGCATCACCAATACATCATATAATGTGTAGATAATGTTTCTTATCGGGAATTATCTGCTTTGGTCTATGGTCAATTCTCATACGATATATAAAATTTAAAGATTAAAAGTATTAGGCATCATACTTATTATATCACCTTCTTAATTATTGTTAATTATGAGGATTTGGGTCTAGATGAGCCATGTGTTGGCCCTTCTTTTGATCACTCTTTGTTTTAGCAATTAGTCGTTAAAATATAAGTGAATTATGTCTTGAGTTGTAAATACTGATTAGGATATAGAGATAGACTAGAGTAGTTCACCTAATCCTTTGAGAAATACTCCATCTTTGATCTTTATTCTTAGTCTTTTTTTTTTTTTGGGTAAAAGCATGATGCATTAAAAGAACTAAGGAACATACATAGACTTCCCTACAGATGAAGCAAGTTCATGAGACTCATAGTTGAGGTCTCTACTGATATACATATAATGCCAATCTTCAAACAAAAAAAGAGGCATTTGATATTACAAAATAGTGGGTCCCAAGCCCAATCCAAAATAAAAGATGAGGTACTACCCCCCATAGAAAGAGTCATTCGTAGGTTGGCCGAATCTTCAAAAACAAGACCACATTTCCACCGTTGGGCCTGGATTAACATGAGGGCCGCTTCTCCTACAAATAATTCTGCCATCGTGTTATCCATAACCTCACCAGGGATCATGCTCGCCATTGTAACCAGACATGTCCGCCAAGAGCCATGGCAATAATACCAAAGGAGCCATGCTTTGAGGAATTATGAAAGCAAGCGTCAAAGTTAACAATCACAATATCATAATCAAACAGCTCAAAGCATCGGATAAAAGCTGGAATGCGGCCATTCACTCTATGAGACCTGGGGAACTGTAATTGAGTCTGGATCGGGTTGGTTCTATTAGCTACAAGAATGTCAGGCTGTCCTGTAGAAGGTCGTGGAGGGATAGTTGGAGACTGGTATTGAAATTCAGTACGGGACGTACTGATAATTTGATGGACAAATGTCGGATCTAAATCATGGTCCGAATTGGGGCGACAGAACCACTGAGCATTCCAAGAAGACCAAATTTTAGAGAAAGTGGAAATTAATTTATTGGTGTGGAATGTTGATTTGTTGAATATGATGTTGTTTTTTATCCTCCAAATAGAGAGGAGGATTGCTAGGAATTGAGAAAACATCTTTTCTGTGGACGAATGATGAGCCTTAGCAGATTGCCACATAAATTGAAAAAAATCGGGAACTGGCGCCAGTTGAAGGGCGGAAGCATTCCAATCAATAGGAATTGCCGAAAGAAACCAGAGTCGGCTAGTAATTTGACATAAGAATAAAAATGCAAGGTATCCTATTTTTGGCAGTGGCAGAAAGCTCATCTATTCTCAAGTGGAACATGGACCTTGGTCAAATTGGACATAGTTGGCAAAAGATTATGGATGACCTTTCAGAGAAAAATATTGGCATTGGGGGGAGATTTCAGATGCCATGCATGGCGAAAAAATTTCGGGTCTATAAAAGAGCCAGGTGAAACTGAGGAGGAGCTCACTTCCAAGATCGTAGAGAAAGCCCTGGTTGCATTCTTCAAGGAGAAATGTCATTTTTTTGTCACTCCGCCAGATAAGACGATCAGACCGTGAAGTGGGTCGAATACAAACATTTAAAATGTCATGGACCACAGGAGCTGGAAGAAAAGAATTGAGAATGGTCTCGTTCCAAGAAATAGGTGAGGATGGGGAAATCGTCCAGTGGTCAGATAAGCGTAGATTAGTTGCCGAAAGATTTGACGTACAATCTATAAAGAGCGAGCCAGGTTTGTCCCAAGTATCAGTCCAGGGGTTTACCCTATCTCCCGAGAAAACTTGCCAATGCAAGAAAAGCTTCATAACGTGAAAAGCTTTCAGGGTGCCTTTCTATGCAAAAGAAGCTATGGCCGGAGATTTTGTAACTTGGAAGAAAATCTTAGCATGATAATAAATGGATCGGAGGAGTTGAGACCTAAGGGATAAAGGGGAGGTGATCGCATTCTACACATTTTTTGCTAGAAGAGCTAGATTCTTGTTCCTAGTTGTAGGAATGTTAAGGCCGCCAAGATAGCCGGGTGAAGTGATCTTATTCCAAGCACAAAGATGTTTTGCTCGACCCCCATCTTGACCATTCCACCAAAAGTTATGAGCCAGAGTGTCAATTCGGTATGTTAACCCGACGGGGAGCATGAAAGACTGCATGGTATAGACCGGGATGGAATTGAGAACGACTTTAATCATCATCGTTCTACCGGCTTGAGAGAAGACCTTAGACTTCCAAGAAGCAAGTCTTGCATAAATTTTGTCCAAGAGAAACTGGAAGTCCACATATTTTTTTCGAGAGAAAGTCATAGGAGAGCCCGGGTATTTTTCTTTTTGGTTAAAAAGTTTTGGTCTCAGGATTCTAGAAATCATTTTTGCATGTTTGGGATGCACATTGGAGCTAAAAAAACCTAAGAATTTGGCAAAATTGACACCTTGGCCAGAAGCTGAGCAGTATTGAAGAATGACATCTTTGACAGCATGTGTTTCAGATAGAGAGGCCCGACAAAAGAGGAGAAGGTCATCAACATAAAGAATGTGACTTATCGAAGGGGATCGACATCTTATCTTGATGTTGTGAATGATGCCATCGACTTCAGCCTTAGTTAATAAACAAGAAATAGCCTCAGCCACAAAGATAAAGAGATACGAGGACAGTGGGTCACCTTGTTGGAGTCCTCGGGAGGGGGACATAGAAAGCAGGGGGTGCCATTCAAAATGACTCTAAGGGATGTGGTGGAGATACATTGTTCGACCAAAGTGATCCAGCCAAGCGAAAAACCCAGTTGACGGAAAATTTGTGAAAGGAAAGACCATTCAACTTGGTCATAGGCTTTGGCCATATCAATTTTATAAGTCATCCAACTTTTTTTTTTATTGAAGTGTTGTATTTGGAAAAAAAAAAAAAAAAAAAAAAAAAAAAAAGTCTCATGGGTGATGGAGACAATGTCAGTGATGGATCTGTCTTTAAGGAAGACCCCTTGATTCGGGGAAATGATTTTATCCAAGAGAGATTTAAGTCTATTCGCAAGAATTTTGGAGATGACCTTGTAAATCACATTGCACAACCCAATAGGCCTAAATTTGTCAGCAGTAGTAGGATTACCCACTTTAGGCAACAAAGCTATGAATATTTCACTGAGCTTTGGGTCCAAACGTTTTGTGGAAACGAAATTTTGAACCACCTTAATAACATTCTCTTTAACAATGTCCCCCCCCCCCCCCCCCCCCCTTTTTCCTTTTAATTAACCGGATGGCAAGATCATAGACCTCCCTATTCTGAGATTGTGGAACAAAAGTAACGGCCCAGGTGAGATCAAAGTCCTATTACATGCACCTCGTGTCTAAAAATAATTAAACTTCTCCTCCTCTCTTCTTCTTCTTCTTCCTATCCCCCCTCTTGTTCTTCCCCTACAGTGCAAACGAGTACATCAACTTTTATGCTAAGAATTTGATTGGTATCAAGTGCCTACATGGACACTAACACAGTTGACTATCATGATACAAAATGGCACTTAAGGGTGCTTCGCACAAAATTCACTTCAATAACTCAGAATATAACACTTGGTTATGACAGTTGCCTGTATAAAACACATCCCAACCAACGGATCCAACTCTTCGTGACAAGAATTAATACATCAACCAAGAGCGTCAGTCATACAGAAAGTGCATCAGTATACCACAGCAAGTAAATAACCCTAGAACAGTATTTAAATCATATATCAGTAAGTATACTACCAATAAAGATGTGTAACTACTTGTTAAGAAAACAAACCAATCTACGGTGCCTGGTGGTGCATGGAGACATAATTTCAGGGGCTTTATTTCCTATCTCCATGCACATCTACGGTGCCTGGTACCATCAGGCACCAAATACCAGGCATTGTAGAAATGGGGTTTACCAGTATAATGACCTCATAAGTTAAAGGCTGTTATCAAGACAAATAAAAGTTGAAAGTTATTTAAACAAATGGATCAAACCTTATACGCGAAGAAATCAACAAAAAAATAAAAAAACAACAAAACAGAACAAAACAAAAAACCTACAACGGTCTAGCTCTGAACCAGCAAACTCCGGATTTCAAATATGATCAAATGAGATTTGGAAATGCCAACCAAGTATCTACGGTCCTGTCCAACATCTGGAATAAGTTTAGTTGGTTTAAACTTGGACCAAGAAAAGACATCAACTTTATTGTTTGATGGCACTAATTACATGATCATTTCATATCATTTTCTGTTGCTTCAACAGAACTCTCTGCGCCCCGTTTCTTCCCAGGAGTACACGCCAGATTCTTGATTATCGAAAAGTTGAAGTCAAAGTCTGCTTTAAGTTTCGAGCAGTGGGCACCAATCCATGCCTCTGCTACACTGGTTGGGACACTGTCTTGGTTGTCCCTCTCATGCTCCTCAATTGCAGGCCTTATTTCATTAAATACAGAATTTAGCTTTGAGTTGGCCCGCATCTTCATTTCCTGCATAATTAATAGAATTTTGAATGTAAGGAATAACATTTCCTGAATGAGCAACTGTGCCTAGTTAAGATATTAGAGATGGACAATAAAATGATTTTTGAGTTCAATTTATTAACCAACTTGATTAGGTAATAGCTTTAACAGTTTACGACTATAGTTTGTACCTCGGCTTGATTTACTTCTTCTCTTGCTTCCTTGGAAGATAAGAGTTGCCCAACAAGTTTTGCATCAACTTCCTTCTGAACAAGATTTTTCAATCGCCCACTGTTTTGCGTTCTTTTCTTGGGCAGGGGGCTTGTTTGAATGTGATAATTTCGGCATGCACTGTTACTTCTGATGCGCGATATCATAGCATTCCCCTGAGAGAGCGTCAGAGGAGTTTCGTGCTGAAGCAGTTTCTTTTCTTCACACCATTCAGTCTCACCCACCTCCATTTCCACACCCTCCATTGGAACTGAAGTTGTTGGTTCTGTAACAAGAGCAGTGGCCTGGATATTGTGTCCAGTTACTATTGAGTCACCCATTCTAACAGAGAAGCCATCTTTCTCATTGGAATTGGGCTCCAACTTGGTTGAGTCCCCCTTGAGAAACTTTGGAATAGGTTCATCTTCTTCAGTATCATAAAGAGGGATATTCTCAACAGAGTATCTGCCAACAAAAGTTGGGTTAACAATACAAACTGCGATTCAGATAAAATATTTCACCATCACCATACAGAATAGGGCAGTTCAATTTCTTACTATTAACTATTATCTCTTCAGTCAAACTAAAGAATGTGACACATTTAGTAAAATTGTGTGGTTATAATCTAATGTCAATCCAACCCACACTAGTATCAAGTAAAAGAGGCATGAGTACTTATGATGATTTATTTTGTGTGGTTTTCGTGTATGTTCTGGAATTCAGCATCGTCCATGCAAGTGGGTTATGAACAAGATAATTATGCAGGGAAAGATGAAAGGTCACTGGAAAATCATGATTATTTTGGAACTCAACATCATTTATGCAGAATTATGGATAACATGACAATGGGAACGATTATAGCTCAAAACAAAGAAAAATTCACAATAAGATCCTAGCTTTTTTTTTTCACAATATGATTCCAATATGAAAAGGAACAGCCATGAGAAAGCCAAATAGTAAATTTTCAGTTTGGCTGAATGATCCCTCCAGTATTCATTTCACCCAAATGATTCCAACAGACAACAAATGTAATCTTACATGCTGCTCAGCAGAATTCACTTCTTTAGGTCAGCCAATCATTAAGAAAAAGCAGGTTATTCATGCCACAAAACGTGAGAGCTTTTCTTCTCAAGTTTTAGAGCTGGTTCTGATTGAATATCTTCTTTTCTGATATTATCTTGAAAATTCCTATTAAGAACCAAATACCCCTATTTGCACGATTCAAGATGTTTTGAGTATTAAACCTTTTTTAGCTTATGTTATGTTATTAAACTTTCACAATTTAGTGTCAGGGTCATCAAACCAATACTAAACCTAATAATGGCGGAATTTTAATAATAAATAGTAAAAAATACAATAAATTTGACATTTATTTTACTTTCAAGAGGAGAGTAGCTTTCATATGTTAAACTGGTAATGTAGCAAGCAGAAATCTTCAGATGCTATAGTTAACATAAAGACGGAGAAAGTTACATTGATTCTTGAGGTATATTTAACATAAAGACCCAATTGACGTTTGTTAATAGATGAGACCTTCATGTATATTGAAAGGTAAATCAGTTACCTGGCATCATTGTCTTCCCATACATGTGTATCCTCCTACAAAACCAATTCCCATAATCAGACAAGGTTTTTTCCCCCCTACTCTAAAGATTAGAACCAAAAACATGGTTTAGCCAAAATCAAAAGAGAGAGATGTCTACTTCATCAATAACATTAAAATCAATATGACCATTATGAAAAAAATATTCATAACATTTCCAAGTTCAGAAGTAACAGGTACAACACTCCAACTTTAATTGTCTTTTATATCTTAAATATATATTACATATTTTTACATCTTTATATTAACTAGGGTGTGAGTGTGTCACCAGTCATGAACATACACTCTTAAAGTTTCATCGCTTGCCGACTTCAACAATTTGCTTGGAATCAAATTCATTTGATCAATAATTACACCCATCGCAAACCTTCACAAACTCCAATCAGTGTTGCTTTGGGGGAATAGAGTCATTCGAGCGATTCGAGATCATTATGTTTTTCCATATTTCCTTATTTGTAGTGCTATCTTGGACTTTGATTGAGTTTCAACATTATTTTAAGCTCATCCTCATAAAGGGTCCAATTCCCTTGTATATTATCTAACCCCTATAACGAGACTGGGGAGGAGGAATAGTGTTTTTGAGTGTGTCACACACATTTTCAAAGTTCTTAAACTACCCTTCAATTTTCAAGATATTCCCACATTTACCCCCATCTTCCCCAACCCACCCTACGCCCCTTCCCCTTCCTCTCTCCCACCACCACTAGCCTCCCCTCCTTCAACAACCACTACCGGCCCTAGCCTCGACCCCATCCCCCTCTCCCTTCCTGTGTCACCCTCTTTGGATCCACCTATCAACACCACCACCACTGAACCCCTTCCCTTCTCTCTCTTCAAATCACCCAACCACCACTGATCGCCACTCTCCCTTCCTCCATCTATCCGTTCAGTTTGCAAATCACCACCCACCGCCGGACCCCTCCATGCAACTCGCCAACTTACCCCATCTCTATCAAATTGGGCGGAATAACAGTATATACTGTTCATATGTATCAAATTTTCATTATTACAAAAATGGCTCCTCCAATATTTTATTATCCAACATAAGCCCTTGCTAGAATTTTACAACTCACTCTAGCATTCCATAATTGTCGATTGGTAACCCTTCAACCATTTAAAATTATATGTTCCAAAAACTATATATTTTTGAAAATTACAGTAAGAGTGGGTCATTACAAGAACCTCACCATACTAGCATATTTATGTTTAGAAAACGAGAGTAATGTTCACATTTCGGGTGATGCACCACTTCCAATAGAGTTATTCCAACATTGTCTCATATCTAAGAGATAAATCTAACACTTTGCATGCTATGCCTTTCCTACCCTTTTATTGCAAAGAACAAACATAGGTCAAAACACTTTTCAATTCCCGACCCTCCTTTGCAGAAGCAAACTCCCATTTTGAACTTGTGTCTAAATATGACTTTTATACTACCTTCATCTTCTGCTAAACATCTATAAGCAAAGTAAATTTCAAAAAGTCGACAATTCCCTGAATTTGCCTATTTTCCTACTAAAAACTCAATTCATTCAATTCTAAGAAAGTCAACTAGAATGAGGGCCGTTTATAGACCTAAAACAAGTCATATTTTAGAAAGCAATTCAAATCCTACTTAAACTAGAATTCCTAGATATATGTTCTAATAACAACTTGACATAATGAAATAAGAAAAATTAAACAAATATAAACTCCTAATTGCGTTCTGCATCACATCGTTTAACTTCCAGTGGTTCAGACTCATTCCTAAACTCCCCTACAAGTTTATATTAGAATTACGAAGACATAGCAATTTTGTATATGACGGATCCAGTTTACTAGTAAAATCAGTCCAGTTTTTACGTGATATGAAGGATCCCTTCGCCACAGCCTTTATGCTACCTCATTACTTAACGAATGAATTTATTCTCAACCCCCTCTCTCCTCCCAAAGTCATCCAACTCTCCACAAGACAAGCAAAGAAGATAGGAACAGGTGATTATGATGTTCTCTTGTCTAAGCATCACATGCACATGGCTCATTTATCAGCAGGATTTCTCATCTTCCCATGCATTACTTATTGCAAACTGCTGATTTCATAAACAATGTCAAGTGCTATTTATCTTCCTATCACCTAGTTGACACCCAACAGCTAATGAGAAACTATTCTAACTTCCCACAGTTCTATAGATTAAGTCAGACATGAAGTACATTTGGAGCATGGAGAACAAACTTTAACTCTTGAGTACTAGAGAACCACTATAAAAGATCTATAGATTAAAAAATAAAAACAAAAAAAACTTCAGTTTGAAAACAGAATGTACGAACCCAGCCTACATATTTTCTGCTAAAACCAAATGCTTTAAGCCTGTCTGTGCTAAAATTACAAGAACTATCCAGAAATGAGAGACTAAGCAGTAAGAAATCAAGCCAGTATACCAGCACTAGTAATATTTGCATTGTTTAAGAAATAGTCTTATTTTTACTTTTGAAATAGCAGATTTAATATGATTCTATTCAACCCTAGTCTTTCAGAACACATACCTGGAAACCTCGAGATTTTGCCCCAAGAAAACCAGAACAGCAGTGTGCACCGCAGAGGCAGCGGACTTTTGCACCACCATACCATTCAAAGTTATAGTCATATGCCAGTTCAACTCCAGCAGGTATGTCTTGTTTAGAAAATATACCAACTCTGATTTCCCCTAAAACATTCCACTTTCTGGTCTCACAATTTGGCTGGCTGCATATTTCATAACAGTAGAATGAATTAATCATATCAAGTTGGACAATACTCATATTAAAGGCCTTAAATTGGTCCGAATTGTCAACCAAATCCAAAACACTAATACACAAGGGCAAATTATATGACACCACTAGAAACATGAGATAAGAAGATGAATTCAGGGATGCCTTTTTTGAGAAGATGGCCGCAGTCAACATAGAAATTATAACTCATTTCACATTATTGTTTTCACCAAAGTATGGCTGGAAATAATAATAATAATAATAATAATTTATTGGAGTACTTGTCAAAAATGATAATAGAAACGACAGAATAGTACCAAGAAAGTTCTTTTTCCCATTTATTCTCCAAAAAACTTATTTAGTATTTGGTGCTCTTCTTAAAATCCTAGAATGTGACTTCTTCTTCCCCTTTCTCATCACCAACATTTCTTCTTCCTGATTCACCAACCACCGACAGCCTCCACCACCCGACCTCTTACTGAAGCTAGATCCGCGCCAGCAAGTCACCTCCGGTCACCACCACAACCATCGTTGGCTGCCACCACCACCCCAAACCCTAGATTTGACATTTCTTTTTCCTGATTCACCAACCCCGCCCCTTATGAAGTTAGGGCGGCACCAGCAAGTCACATCCTGCCACTACCACCACCATCTCCGGCCGCCAAACCCTCGATTTGTAGAGTCTTAGGGTGGCATGTGCCTCACATGCCACTGATTGCATGTGCCTTACATTGATTGCACATGAACAGGTAGTAGATTCACAATAAGATTTTTTTTGTCTCTTTAGGTATTTAAGTTTCAAACATGTATCATCCGGACATTGCCCAAAAAATAATAACAAAAAATAATGACAGGGAGTTTATAAAGAGCTGGTTATATGCAAGGATTAACTTCATGAATGGATCATCTTAATCAATTTATCTCATCTTTATGTGCACCCTATAATGGGGTGTCAAGACAACTTGCCCATGTGTGAACATATACAGAACTGAATAGTTTTCCTTATCTGCTGAATGCCCCTAAGGGTGCTATTCTGATAAGTTTCTAGTTTCTAGCATAGGCAATTTACCATGAATGGTTTATGAACCTAGCAAGGCTTCCCTTATTAGTTGCATCAATCGATTCCTGGGCATTGAGGGATATGATGTAGGCATCTCGGAGACCTGCAAAAGGGAAAAAGAGCCATTCAATAAAAACCAACTTGCTTTCAGGAAACATGAACACTGACAGATGTATCAAAAAGAAGTTTTTACCTTGATTTTCATATGCATGAGATCTTTTCTTTGCTTCTATGCAAGAAATGACTTCCCCACAATATTCAATGATGAACTGGCCAGCCTGGATCATTAAAAAATACGAAGTAATGAATAGAGTCGAGTGTTTTTTGCAAAACTCGTATGATAATACAGGCAGTGTATTTAGATTTCTTTCAGGAATTACAAGTTGAAAAGAGCCAACTGAGAAACTTATAAACAAAAAATATGCTACCTAAATTGTAAACATAAAATGATACTGTTCATCCCATAGAATACTACAGAAATTACAAGTTAACATAATTAAAAGTTTTGGAACAGACATGTTAAGCAAATCATGGTATTTAAAGTGGGTGTAACAAATAAAGCTCCTCCTTTCCTCCAAGATTTTTCAAAAGTTACAAAAAAATAAAGTAAAAACAAATGAAGCTAAACAAGATAACTAACAGAAGAACATCAAAACCTGAAGTTTATTTTGTTGCATAAGAGCCCATGAGGATAGCAAACATAGTACCTTAATATCTTCATCAGCCAAAACACCCCATCCACGTCCTTCAGTTTTGAATAACCTTGACTTAGCGTATTCACATCTTTGGAATTTCTGCCAAGCACATGCACTTTTAAATGATAGTATAGGATTTTATAAATAGAGCTATGTGAGGCATCTAGAACTAATAACTTAAACAATTAAAGAATCACAGTGTTCATCTAACAGGGTCGTTATGTACAGAATTTCAACATAATATAAAATGATTTCCACTACTGTGATTATAATAACTGTAACAACAACAACAACAACACCAAGGTTGGCAATCCCCAGAAAGGCAGAAACTTACTGCTTATCCATCGAATTTGTATACAATTATATACCAGACCCTAATAACGGGATGTTAAAAAGCATAGAGAGTGACACCTCAACAAACCTTATGTAAACAATTCAACATTCAGTCGTGTCAGATGCAAACATATAAACAACTTGAGGGCATACAGGAGACCTGGTGACCTTCAATTCTTCAAGCAGTTGCAGCAAATACAGAATTGCTAGGTGATGCCTCCTCATATTATATGACCAGTTTTGATAAACACATTCAAATAAAATTTCAGTTGGGAACCTAATTCAGGAACTTGTTTGAATCAATGTTACTATTCTGAAGTTGGGGCTTAAGAGAGACGGCCACTACACTTTCGTTGTAGAAATAAACAGAAGTAGATAAAAGATTTCGCTGAATTACACAATGCATGCATAATAGGTAAATCAAGTACCTTCTAAAGAAGAAGATAAGGAATGAATTTTACTAGAAGGTGTCCTTGAGATTGTATCCACAAAATTAACACTTCCTGATGTTTTCTATAAGTCCACAAACTTGCGTTGTTCATATTCCCAATTCACTTTCAAAGCACATAAAACAGTCTCAAAACATCAGAATACATTGATTATTTTGTGGGTATGATCTCCATTATTGAATATATCACATCCATCGAAGTGCATCTTTCAACTCAATTACTAGGACCACCAAAAAAGTTGTAATTGAAGGTTGTTGCTAACTTGCCATAAGGTTATCTTATTGTTGTTATTCATCTGGGGTTCGCCTTGCAAAGAACTTTATACACTTTCTCCTCCTTCAGTTTACAGATTGTTTTCATAAAAACATGATAAAGATGTTATCACTGTCTTACCTGATTCTTGCAATAACTGCCACAAGGACAATAGCCAGGTGTGCATTCGGTACTAGTCAGAACATTCAAACACCTTTCTCCACATGCACTGTCAGGATCACTAGGATTGTATCTGCAATCACATACCACAACATCCTCTTCTTTCTGCTTCTTATGCCTAGTAAACATGATATAATGACAAATTTAAAGAACATATCATGAAAAAGTAATCAAGCATTTCCTGTTTAATGACTGAACTGCGACAATAGAAATAGGAAAAATAATGCTGAGTTTATATAGGTAAAGCACATGCATGCATTTTTTAATTATAAGAACTGAAATTTTTATAGACAAATCTGACAGGACCTAGTAACTAACTAACAATGACAGGTAAACAGAGTTCTATACGTTAAACTACAGCAATCCTAATTTGTAAGCAAATAAGCGAAACTCTGCAGAAAGTTATCTGCAAGTCCAGAGTGGTGGGATATAGATAAATACAAAGCAAGTATGCGACTGAAACAACTCAACATTATTGATGAATACTTGGAAGATTATAATTGGCCCTCAATGGAAAATGCCCTACCTTTGAGCGCAGTTTGAACTATTGATTTACGTAATTGGAAGTAACCGATTAGGTTTACAACGAAACCTAGAAATCAATCACTGATCCAATTTGAGTACCTCTACGGGATAGACCTCAACAGAAACTGAAGAGTATCGGCAGCAGGTGATTGAGTTTATGTAAGATTTATATAGACCCATGGAAGAGGCCTACAGCTACATGGAACAACTACTACACTAGAAACAAATCAAATCTGTAAACATAAACCTAGAATATGCTAAATTCCTAATATTAATTAATAGCAATTATTCCTTATTTAGTTTCCACCATGTAGATTTGATTTGGTGCACTCTTGGCATCGCATCGCATGCTCTATCACTCACCCCTAAGTTAATGGCCAACAAAGAGGGGCATGAGACATCTAAAGACGAGGCGAGTGTGTGGCCAAGAGAAAAGGCACAGTGGTAAGGGAAGAGAACACAACAACCGATGAGATTTATTTTTTCCATCAGCAAAACAACCAAAGAGAATTCATCATTACATCATAAAAATAAAAGCATCTTTTAGCTCGTGAATGTAGCATGCTTTAGCATGTGCCAAAGGCATGCAGTGCTACATGCATGGGATTGCATGCTAAAATGCGCATAAATTTGGGGTTTCTGGCTTTCTGCAGGCATGGTCAAAATGCTATTAAATAAATAAGTAAATCATGAAAAGAATTAGATTCAATGTGGAAGAAAAATATAATTTTATTACTTGTCAATAAGAAACGTAAATAAAGAATATAACCATCTAATATAATAAAAAAAAATGCATGCAATCTTACTTTCGGAATAAGAAATCATTCCTCTGAATATGTTTGTACTGTGGTGATCCTTCACTGTGTTGATCCTGCAAACAAAAGTTTTAGTTATTAGATTGGATCAGTTCAATGTGGTCCAAGACAGAATGAAACTGTTGTGAGCAAATATTTGTCAGAAAAAGTGTGTAGAGAAGACTTGAAAAGGGTAGAGTTTCAATGTCAATGAAGTAAACTTCAAGTTGAACCATGTGGTATCCAACATAAAGTCAAAGTACATGATGCAGCTATAAAAGTAACAAACATAAAATTTCTCTGCTACACCCTTAACAAAATAAGCAGTCAATCCACCATAGCATGCATGAAGTATGAACGCTGCCAGCTACAAAATTTCTAGAACCAATGATGACATATTGACATACGCATGAAGTTCAAATCTTATACAAAAAACATATTACCAATGTCAAAAACTAGCTCATTCAGACTTCTGGAGTTAAAAAGAAAAGAAGTGCACAATAGTCACTTAAGAAACCGGAAGCTGATCTTATAACAAACACTTTGCATCAACTAGATGCCCCCCAAGGAAAGGAAATGTGAGTGCAAATCATATACGCGATCAAAGTATGAAAAAAAAATCTAATAATAAAAGACCCCAATGAGAAGAATTGAGAATTTGCATCAATTAAAGCCTTGAATATTTTATGTATTTTGAAATATATTCCTGTAATCTAAGGGTGATTTGAAAGGTGAAAATTAAGCATGGGAATCATCAAGTTGCACTACTGTATATTTTTGTCAGCTTGGTTGATCAGAATCCATGACTGGCAATCCTCAGTGAATGTTAAGTCCCATAAACGAGTGAATGTACAATCCTCAACCCTACCCCCTGGGAATTTGAGATTTCCAAATGAATTTGACCCTTATTAAGCATACTTAAACAACAAAAGTGTTTAAAAGATTGAATACACTTTTATCCGACAATAATAAGATGATAACCCATATACCTTTAATCATGATCATGTTTACTTGATGACCAATTGGACCATGATCATACAACCTATTTGGTGACTCCCCCCGCGATGGTTCAAAAGAAATGATAGCCAGCCTCATTCTCAAGAAATCTGTCCCACCAGCCCTAAGAATAACTACAGAAGCCAATGGCTACCAGCTTAGCTGGTAAATTTTGTGTAAGTGTATCACAATTGAAGCATACCAAAGACATGTTATGGTTCAGGGATCCAATAAACCTTGGTCTCCCTTAAAAAAAAATGACACCAGAGATTTTAGAGCAGTCACTTTTTTCCAAACGCTTTTTCGATCACTGCCTCACTGGTACTCAATCAACGTGCCAATGCTTATGCATTGTGATTATAAACTGAATAAGCAAAATCCAATCCCAAGGAACTTAAGTCGTGGGACTATTACTCCAATGCAACTAAAAATTCTAAATTATCAAAACACGCCTGAATTCATTGCTATTTTTCAGTAAGTAGTGCAGTGATATACATCTATCTATAAACTATTTTTTTCATTTTTGGTTTCAGAATAATAAGTCAACAAGTTCTTGTTGTTGTCTGCCAGTTCGTTTTGTATTGATTTAACTTTTCCCTTCACTTGAACGAAAAATATTTTTAATCTTTGCTTCCAAACGAACAAATAAAAGTTCAATAAAAAACAAAAACAAAAAATAATCATAACAATGGTAAAGAGAACTAGAGACGCGTGGGAAGTCCTCGTTGTTGCTCATGACTGGAGTTTAAGGGAAATATCCAACGTCTGGGAACAATTGTATGACATTAGAAGAAGGTGTCTTCTGAAATTGTTAATTGGTGAGTTTGGTAGCTGAAAAGTTTTGCTTTGTTCTGCTTGGATTAAACAATTACAGGCTGTTTCAGAGCATGTACTGTAAGTTTTTGGCTTAGAGAGTTTCTCACGCACTTGAGCCCTCTCTTCTCTTGTTTTGCTGATAAAAATATATGTATATATGGAAGAGAAGATCGACCAACATTGAGAGTTGGCCTTGTAAATATTCCAACTAGGCATGCATGATTCACATGGTTGAAGAACCAAGCAGCGTCAATCCTCAGCAGAAAAGATAAAAAGAAAATCTGATCAGAGTGGAGTGGAGTGGGTAGATTATTGGGGGAGTTTGGATCTTGTTGCACTTCTTAGGCTGGGATCTGATCATGCGCCTATGCCTTGGGTAGTGGACCTTCTAACAAGAAACA
The DNA here is from genome assembly GCA_963556465.1 of Berberis vulgaris. Classification (NCBI taxonomy): domain Eukaryota; kingdom Viridiplantae; phylum Streptophyta; class Magnoliopsida; order Ranunculales; family Berberidaceae; genus Berberis; species Berberis vulgaris. The sequence continues at coordinate 71,791,609 of OY747124.1, read as the reverse complement.
TCTGTTCAGATTTCAGTTAGCTTGGCTTAGGAGGAAGTTGGTTGATTTGATGCAGAAAAATGGGCGGGTGAAGCTTCATGGTTGGTGTCTGCTAGCTATGTGTTTTGGCTCAAGTTGAAATGTCTCAAAAGGAAGCTCCATGAATGGACTTGGGATTACATTAGTAAATTAGAGAAAAAAAATCCCTTATGGAGGAAGTTGCAGCTATTAATACATTGGATCAACTAACTCACCTTTGTTTCATCTTTTTTATCATCAATGAAAATCTTCAGTGTGTGTTTTACCTAAAAAAGAAAGCATTGGAGTAAAGGAATCCTATTAAATGATGTGTTACAGGTACAAAAGGCATGTAAAAAGGTGGAACTAGATGGACTGCTAAGGAGGGAGGATGAGAAGCTGAGGGAATATCAAGTGTCTGATGGTTTAATGAGGGGAACTACAACAAACCTTCAAAATTTATAAATCTCCAAGGCATGAGTGAGCTTTCCAAACTTAACAGTGGAAGCGGGGCAGGTATCTCCTAATTTTGTCAGAATGAGAATATAAACTGTTTAGGATTTTCAGTCTAGGTGTGAAAAAGAATAATCAAACATATAAAATGTGTGTAGTGACATATCCTCTTAAGTCACAGAAACAAGCATAAATATCCAGTAATGCATATAACTCTCTAGAGGATGAGTCTTGCAGCATGAACCCAGACATTTGTCAGCAAAACCAATGTGATCACCTTCAGTATCTTGACCATTTAAAATAGCCTTAACCTTTTCAAACCCCTCATAGTTGAGTGCCCTACACGTGTTATTTCAAGAATCAAAGTGGTGAGGGGGGAGAGGATAGGGATCACTTTAGAGTTGGTAGCTTTGTTTAAGCCTCATGTGTGAGTTAGCTCACGGGAACAGGGTATCATGTGTGAACCGTTGTTATGCACGGTAGACCCTCTCAGTTTAGTTTAACTTATGTATTTTTTGACAAATAATCTCTTCGAATCAGAAAAAGCGAAGTAAAACCACTTTGAATCACTGATAAGTGAGAAGCAATCCCAAAAATGTTTGAGTCGTTGTCACTAATCAAAAAGCAAAGGACGTGCTTGTCATACAATGCAGCAATATCCAACTTCAAGATCCTGCTGCAATGCTAAAATTCCATGTCCACGGGTAAAAAATTTAAATATTAAAAGTCAAACTACGACCTTAAATGTTATTTTGAATCAATCTCATATTTAAAATAGCAAAAGGTAAAGAGTACCATCATTGCCATAAATTTCACCAGCAAAACATCTGTTGTATAGTCTGATCGAGAAACTATATAAAAGCAGCAATACCACCCGCTCCACGGTTGATATATTTTTTGGAAAATACTGCCAGGTAGGAATCAAAAAAGAAATAGTATTATTATATACAATATATCAATGGCTAATAGAACAATAGTAAATATTTGATCTGAGACAAATATGCCCATGGTTACTATGGAAATCTCGTATCGGAAACCCAGCAGTAGTCTCTGTCAAATAACAACCCCCTCCGGCCCAAATAACTCTATTTTCGCCCACGAACTATGTGTTAAGGGACTTGTTTGATCCGTAACTTGAGAATTGAGATAAAGGTGTACACCGAAAAAAGATTCATTATTGGTTGTTAATGGAGTTGAAGTAGTCACCATCTGAGGAATCGCCAAGTTTTGCCAAATCCACCTACAGCTCCTTGAATCTTTTGAGTCTCATGTGACCCAACTATATGACTACATACACGTCACATTGACGAAGTTAAATGTATTTCAAAAACACAAAACCCAGCCATCAATCAGTAAGCCCAACCGATCTGTCAATGTCATGAAAAGTTGTGCCTAATAATTATCCATGGATGTGGAAAGGAGGGTAGGGATTAGGGTAGAAGTACTATTCAACTTTGCTTAGAAATATGAAATTTGTTTTCAGTGTGACAAATGTAATGCAGCCCTTGACGCTTAGGGTGTGTTTGTTTCCAATGAAAATTTTATCAATAAAATTTGCCAAATAATGAGAATAGAGACGAAGGAAAGAGGAAGAGATAATAAAGAACATGAATTTTGTGACGATCTTTATCCGCATTGTTTTATACATAATTGTAGCATATGTTCTTTTGACTCATCCCCTGAGAAAATATTTGCAAACATATATGGCCATCTTCAACACTGCAAGTTGGAGAACCTTTTCCTTCTTCCTCTCCCATCTCTTCTCAATTTTTGTAGTTTTCCCTTGGAAAATGTCCCATGGAATCAAACACACCCTTCAATGTGTTCAGTTTTAAAAAATAAAAAAATTTCGAAGAAAATACCCAAAGCAAGTATTCCTTGCTCCCCCACCAAAAGAAAATTAGTTCCACAATATGATTGAAGATCTCAAAATTCTCCCTCCTGTCACCCTCTTTCTCCCACTCCCCTACCCTTCTTATGTTATATTCTCTAGAACATTTTCTTTCATCCCCTGAGAAAATATTTGCAAACATATATGGCCATCTTCAACACTGCAAGTTGGAGAACCTTTTCCCACTTCCTCTTCCATCTCTTCTCATTTTTTGTAGTTTTCCCTTGGCAAATGTCCCATGGAATCAAACACACCTTTCAAATGTGTTCAGTTTTAAAAAATAAAAAAAATTTCCAAGAAAATACCCAAAGCAAGTATTCCTTGCTCCCCCACCAAAAGAAAATTAGTTCCACAATATGATTGAAGATCTCAAAATTTTCCCTCCTGTCACCCTCTTTCTCCCACTCCCCTACCCTTCTGATGTTATATTCTCTAGAACATTTTCTTTGGAATCAAACACAGGCTGTGGCTAGCATTGGTATAGAAGAGTGGGAGGGATTCAATAAAGGGGTTGGTCTAATGTGACAAATCTATCACGCAAATAGGCTGATGGAGAGGGGAATTGAATGAAATAAGGTTTATAGTCCTGTTTGTGGGTTACTTGTAGCTGGTAGTTTCAATCCCTTTGCGAGTGAATGAAGGTTGGTTTTCAAGTCTCAACTGACCTAAATGGCTTACTGGGGTCTTACAAACTTCGGGGTCCTTCCCATTTGTATTTTTCTCAATGGGATCTTTCCATTGTATTTCAATGGATTCAATCGCATCTTAACAAAAGAGTTAATGGATACTTGTGATAACAGTTTTAAAATTGAACCCCAAATCACTAAAACTCTCAAACACAGTTTCTCAAAGGCAGAATGTGAAGAGAACTACACATGAAAAAAAAAAAAAAAAAACTTGAAACAAATGAGAGATTAAAAATTTTCAAAACAAAACTGTAAAGTAGAAACCAAATAGAATGAAATTAGGGCTCTAGTAGAGAGGATGCTCACCTTGGGGAGAGAGAGTTTAGGGTTTCAATCCAACAAAAAGGTTTGAGAGAGAGTGAATCATCAAGAATGGAATGGGCCTATAAATAAAGGTAAATATGGCAGGCTCAAGCTCATACAGTCACGAAAGTGGACAAAATAGCTCAGAGAGATATGCTCTCCTACGCGAGCCTATGAATTTGGCGATGTGCCAGTTATAGCGAGTAGGGGTGGGGGTGGGAGTGGGAGCGTAAGAATTCGTACCTATCCTGATCTCATTCCAATTTTTTCGGGTTCTTTTGGATTGATCAAATTGGTTTCGTCCCAATTTAGAGTGGGATGGGGTCCCGAAATTAGGTTAGCATGTTACTCTCAAATCATTTGTATTATTCAATTAAAAAATATCCATGTATGGAAAATTCTACAGTGCCCGGTTGTATGCCCGGCTACAGTGCCCGGTGCACTGTAGCACCGTAGATATGCGTCGAGATAAGAGACAACTCCTATCTCGATGCATATCTACGGTGCTACAGTGCATCGGGCACTGTAGCATTACTCATCCATGTATTCTATGTTTGTTTTACTTCTGAATTGGCTGCTGGTTAGAAGCTGTAAAATTAAAATGTGTTTGTTTTAGGTGCTGGATGAGATCTGTTTGACATTTTGTCCCATCGAGCTAAAAATTTTATGACATAAATATTGTGCTTAAAATCGTACCCAATAATTAAACAAATACTAGATAATGTTACAATACCTTTCATTACAAGAATATCGAAACATGAGGAGAGTTGGAGAGATGAAGAAAAACTTGAAAATATAGAGAAAGAAAACAAAGATGAAGGAGATAAATGAGTTAAGTTTCTTACCGAATCCTTGTGAAGGTAGGTAGAACCACAATGCTCGGTGAAGATAATGAATGTATACCGTCAAAATTTAGCCCTACTTATTTTTAAGAAGACGGGTGGCAACAATTGTCATTACAAAACTTTTTAAGGTTATTATTAGAATAATTTTTTACTCAACACTCTGTGTTAAGTGATCAGCACCTCTATGTTGCTTACTCCAATTAGAATTTAGAAGTATAACTTCTTATCAAAACTAAAAACAAACATTCTAAATAAGGTGATTCACTTCTCATTAAGACTTTTGACTTCATTCAGAAGCAAAAACAAACACCCTCTTAGAGGAAACCAATTTCCCTAAGAAATAGATCATTTGAATAAGTTTGTCGCTCTCACATATTCATTGTATTCTCTGTTTGGCTAAACACTTGCTCAAGTAGCTAGAACATTCAATATTGTGTTTAAAATTTTGATAAAACACGAATCTCAATACATAATGAGTGGACTGGATGAAAGTGGTACTCTAAATTAGGTCGAGTATTTTACATACTCATCCCGTCCCGAAGCCGTTTGGAATGGGATGAGGTCAGGATGAGGTCTATCTCATCCTGATCCAGTCCAGATCCCGAATGAACGGGATAGGATAGAGATGATGTCCATCCAGTCCCGTGCCCACCCCCTAATAGTGAGTGAATTAGAAAATGGTAATTTAGAAGGACCCCTACCATAATGACTCAATTTGGGTCACACCCCAAAATGATCAAATATTATAGGGACCTCCACTTTTGGTTCAGTCGCTTGTTGTTGTGACTGTCTAAATTTGTGCGTGTTATGCACATGTCACACCTCTCATTTTTATAACGACAACTAAATTGCCCCTATCTTGAGATACTACCACATAACTCGATCCAAATCTTAAGGTAAATCCACTATCTTCTCCAAACAACAAACCCACCCACACCATCTTTGCAATTGAACCAACCATCCTACAAGGCTAGGCAAGATTGGTTGAAATTAAATTGAAGAGTTGTGCCCAGCAAGATATCAGACCAAATAAGAGATAAAAGTTGGAAAATTCGATTTCAATCAAATATTGAATGGAGATCAATGAAAAGCTTGCTGGAAATATTCTATCATACTCTTTAAAACCAAACATTATTAGTAATTAATTAAAACACCTCATTATGAGTACATATAGAGCACATAGTGAGAGCTATTTCAATTGTTCTAGGCAACGGGGTGACGTGGAGGATGAGGTGGCATGCCACGTTGGTGAGTTGAAATTTGAAATAAAACCATTGAGATTTTTAGGGCATCTTGAGGAAATCATAAGCTAAGCCCTTTTATCATCTTTTCTAACTCGAGCACAGGCACAATGAACAATTGAAGATTTTTGGGCCACTTAAGGTCGGAAACGAGAAAGATCTTCGGGGTGGGCAGTGATGGGTGATGAGTTTTGTTGGCGATGGTGATGATTTGGTTACTGATCTTGAAGTGGCGTTGTAGTTGATTTTAGTGGTTCAGTGGAAAAGGGAAAGTAGGTGACGATACAGATCGGGTGGCGGGGAGCTAGGTGAGTTGGGTTTGATGGAATTTTTGTGTTGGTGAAGGCATGAAGGTTATTTGGGTTTGTATCGAAAAACATATTTGGTTGATAGTGGTTTTGGAGTTTGAGAATGTTTGCAAGTTGGATTGGTAATGTAATGTTGTTTTTGCTATTGTTTGGTTTGTTGCAGTAAACATTCAAGAAATAAGATGAAGCGCGTAGAAACACAAAGTGAGTCGGGTACAGTTACACAAAGCGGGAGAAAATGATAAAGGGTTTCTTTTCTGACTATTCTTGAGATAAATCACAAGATCTTGACGTTCAACTCGCCAATATGAATTACCACCTCACCCTCCACATATTTATGGTGCTCAACCTAAGTGCCAATCCTGGATCATTATCATATTTTGAGGTATTTAGAGTGATGTTTACCTTGTTGGTTTGTTGATAGAAATCAAATCACAAGACAAGTAGCAACAACACTATTCAATGCAAGTGGTTGACTCGCTTGATTTCAAAAACCAAAAATTTCAGTAGTAGCAACAACGTATAAAAATATAACGACAGAAGAACAAGACTTAATAGAAAATTTCTTGATAATATATTTTGAGTGAAGAATTGGATTAGTTTAGAGTAGAGAATAATGACGAATAGGAAACAAGAGATAATCGGAAGAGGGAGGGAGGTGGATGTGGGATTCACAAAAAGAAAAATAATCAAATGGGTTAGTTTAGAGTGACTATATAAGATGATTGGTGGTGGGTGGCAAAGGAACAATGGAGGTTGATGAGGTGTTGGGTTGGGGCTAGAGGTTGTGATGGTTGGGAGTGAAACGAGGTAGTTCAATAGCGGGATGGTAGGGTGTGTTGATTGTTTGAAAAAGATCGGGTTTACCCTCAGATTTGTCATGAGATGCATAATAGTATCTTAAAATAGGGGTATTTTAGGCATTATGGAAATGACAGGTGTGGCATGTGCATAACGAGTGCACAATTTGATAGTCAAAACATCGAGATCACGGCTAGCCAAAAAGGAGGGGTGCTCATAATATTTGATCAGTTTTAGATGTGACCTTAATTGGGTTGTTATGGTGGGAGAGGGAGGTCACTCTAAATCACCCGAACGAAAAATGCACTATTAAAGGACTTGTCATTTCGCACACCCTATCTTAGGAGCACCCACACAAGTTAAGGAAAATAAATAAATAAAATTAAATAAATAGGAATATAAATAGATAAATTAATTAAGTTCAAGAATCCCAGGATTATCCGCGCATTTGAGCCAAGCATTTTGTTTAATCTATTAGAGCCACCCTTCACCAAGATGACTAGGTCATCTTATCCGCAAAGACATTCCTACATTCGTACTGTTGACGCCTTCATGCTAAAACTCCAAATGTATCCATTCAAAAGTGGTTTGCACAAAGGAATAATTTGTAAAATAAGAAGAAACATGTAATTTGATTATAGGTGTACTACCTCAGTTACCGTTGTCATTGTTTTTAATACTGAACTCTTGTCATTTTATTAAAAATCATATTATTGCCCACAAAAATACGCATAATGCCACATTAAATCCATAATTCATTCGTTCCATCAGTCATGATATACAAAGTTTGCGAGAGATCAAAATCTTTGATTAAGGTTGCAACCAAATAAATATTTTGTTCTCAACGCAATTAAGAGAGATTTTGTCGAATATTTTTTTTTTGAGGGAGCTATACCAAATTTCAATTTTAAATTAACGGAAGGAGATTGTGGTATTTTCATTTTCATAGTCAAAGTTACTATGCGTTGTTAAATTAATTGGGGCATAAAGTGACAAGTTTAGGGTCCAAAATAAGCTAATCTAGTTATAAGATGTCACCGATATTTTAAGTTGTGATGCCTATGATATGTCCATTAATGTCAAAACCTATGCATCTTTCATATAATGTGACATTATTAGCTGAGTGGTGCGGGGGTCAAGTTAATTCAAATTTAACACAACTCCAAAGTTGTATGCGTTGGGGATCTGGTTAACTTTGAATGTGCAAATCAGTTTTACATGGACTAAAGAGTCACATCAGTTTGTACTGGCTACTCTCGTTTTCATGTCGTGTGGTGGTACTGGAATTTTCACCATCTTCATACCTCGTCCCAAACGTGGTATTGGAGCCGACAACTCAACTTGAGCTTGGCGAAGTAGAGGAGCATAACTCAAACGATGTGACTCGATTTGAGTATGCAAATTAGTTATATATGAGCTAACAACTTTCGAGATAAAACCCCACACCCCAAATCCCACAGTATTTAAGTATAAAGCGCAATATTATGGTGTGACATGTCCAAGAGTCAACAATCTTGTGCGCACATTGGCGGGGGGGTGTTGGAGGGCTTCACATTCTTCAACCCCGGGCCCAATAACACGGTTAGGTGAAAATCAAGGTTGCAACCATAAATCTAGTATCAATTTCATTTCATGTGTGTTGGCCTTAATATATTACTTGTTGAAGCAACTAAAAATAAATCCTAAAAAAATTAATAAACTCGATTAGATGAATCATTTCCATCTTAATACTACGAGGGAACACAACTACACAAAAAAACTAAATATCTCATTGGTGTCTAATAAAAAGGTAAGGCATGTAGATGCATCATTCTGGATGGCTCATTAGCCTTAGGGCACCCTTTTGGCGATTGTGATATCTCCATCAAACACGATTGTTGCAAGTAATAAAAACAGAAAAATGAATAAATGTGCAAAATAAATGACTATTCCACTTCCATAGGCAAGAAAGTATACTTTATTAATTGGGTAAGTATTCTAAAACCACTACTGACATTAAACTTTTAAAAAAAATGAAGAAAAAACAAAATACGATGACAACAAACATGGTGATGGTGGTAGCTATTGACAATGTTGACTATAGTGACGATGGTAGGTGGATAGATGGTTAAATGTACCTTTTTCGAACGCCCACTTAATCCAACATACTGTAAACACATCAAACGAAATGGGAAAAATTTATTAGCGTCAATTGAAAAGTTAAAAAGGAAATAGTATAAGTTGAGACATATCATTTTGCAGGGTTTGTTAGCCTCTGGGCATTATTTTGGTGAATATAATGACGCGATTGTTTGTAATTGCAACAAGTAATGAGAAAAAAAGAACAAAATAAAAAAACAAATAGAAGATGCAGGAAACAAATGACATTTTTGTTGTTAATTTACACAAGAAAGTATATTTTGAATATTTAGGGAAAATAATCCCAAAACACTACAAATATTGAATGAAAGACAAAGAAAAAAAATGAAATTACAACGATTACAAATATGATTATGGTGATAGCAATACGTAATGTTAACTCTGATGACAACAAAGATGGTAGATTGGATCGATGGTCAAGTGTACCTTTTTCGAACGCTTACTCTTACTTCTAACCATTGTTAAAATCCAATTGCAAGCGAAGCTCTTCTGATGGTTTGTTCCGCCGCTACAATTTGATGTCAAAGGTAACAAAATGAGAAAAACCCTAATAGTCATGCCTTATTTATAGGCAAATTTGTATTTATAGGGGCATCGATGGGTCGGGTCATAGATCAACTTATGCTAATTTGAATTGGGTATGCCTAAAACCCAATCCCATAAAGGTAAATTATGAATATGCTTGACTAAGAGTTGATCATTGGCTAACAAATGGAAACATCATCAATACTCTTCCATTATTCTAACTCGATTGAATTCGTTTTTATTGACTATAACTAGTAACGTCTTTCATTTTGTTTGAGTGAAACTATAATCTCAAGCAAAGCCTAATGAATGTGAAAAAAAGAGAGTATAGCCTAATGTCTTTGTTAAAAAACCTTAAATTGTAGTTTGCTACATAAGAGATATAATTTATAAAGTGAATTTAGCAATTTGAGAATTTCTTACAACTATGCATCCATCTTGTGAAGAGTGCAAGAATATTGTGTCTTTGTGAAAGAAAGAAAAAAATCCATTTACAATCAGAAATTCTAGCCGGTCTGGTAAGCTCTGGTTTGCTTGCCTGGCTGGCTAGAATTACTCTTTTGTCCCTCCTCTTTAAAGTATTTGTGGTTGTGTTTTAAAGAGTTGGGACAAAATGTGTAAATAAGCCGGCCATGCATACTTGCTCATTTACAATTACGTAGAAAGACAATGTGATGCTCAATTGAGTTAAAAAAAAGAAAAAAGAAAAAAGAAAAAAGAAAAAAGAAAAAAGAAAAAAGAAAAAGCAAAATCCAAGAATTGGAATCCTAAGGTGGGAATTGGAATCTCATTCCATGGCATCCCATGCCATGGACTTGACCAACTTTGATGTTTGGTTGTCCATGGGAATTGGATTCTAATTCCTATTCTGAGTGTTTGGTTGCCAAAAACTAATCATAGGAATCTTTTTTTTTTTTTCATTTTTTTTAATTATGAAGATCCCACTATTCTACTTTTATATATAAACTAGAATATGATTTTGATTTTGCTTCCTACAAAACATCCTTACACTATAATTTTAAACCCGACGTCTACTTAAATCTTTCAATAAGAAATCAACGTTCAATATTGGTATTAAGAATTCTAATAAAAAAAATTTAGCAATATATATTTTGACTAAAATTTTCAAAATGAAAGCATGTTTACTGCATAAACATAACAAGTAAGACTTCTATTGTCAATTAAACAATAAAAATGGTTAAAGACAAAGACTAATTACTAAATCACATACTCCCAAACACCAATTAAATAAAATCCAAACTTTCTAACTCCTTGATTACTAATCAAAACACATAAAAAAGGTTAAAGACATAGAAGCCAATTATTTTTGCTCCAAACTTATTCTCCTCTAATTCTGCAAGAACCCAAACCCACTTTGCTTGTGAACTTCTCAGACTGCCAAATATTGCTTCTTGAAGGTCTCCAGTCTCGACCAGACATGATCGTGGGTAATTACCATATTGTGAGATTTCTTAATTTCTTCCACCACGCGCTCTAGTGCGCTTGACTTCCACCCATTATCTGTTTTTTTTCCTCCGATTTTACTCTCATCCATCAATGTTCTAATAAAAACCAAATCCATCGAATCACTCCATTGTAATTTGGAAGCCATACCTACAAAGATAACCTATCAATTATCAAAAGCAAGAGAAACATATACTAATAGATATCAATTACCAAATGAACATAAGCCACAAAACTAAGAAAAGTAAACAGGTTCAACCCATACACATACACTTTGTATAAAAAAAAACATTATGTTAGCACTCTTTATTCTTCCAAATCAAGCAATAAGCCCCAAAACCCAATCTTCTAGCATGTGAAGTGAGCACAATTACATGCAAAGCATCAGAGAACACAAAACTCAACTTGAAAAATCAAATGAACTCCCTCAAACTAACTCACTTCAAACAAAGGAGTTCCTTCAAAGAGATCCTTAGTACAACTCCGAAGTCTACGGTGTTTCAAAGTCCTGCTCCCTCTGACCACCAGACCTATCTTATCTTGTAGAAACTAACAGAAGGCCCAAGGTCATACAATTGTTCTACTGATTCAGAATTCGAGCAATGATCAATCTATTCCTTGGAAGAAAAAGAAAAATCAGATCACATCTGGATAGAAACAACGACATTACAAATCTGGAAAGAAAATGTTGCATCACTTGTTTCCTAATTGGGTAGCACAATCCTACCAAATATGAAAATCCTCCTCAAGTTCAGCAGAGCTCTGCACTGCCATGGATTGGTTCTAAATTAACAACAGATGCAACAAGGATAAAGAGATTTGTGTTTATTTGAGCAATTGCCTATTTGTTTCAACAAAACCTCGCTCTTTAAAAGGAATACAAGTATCAAGTCACAAACCATCACTTGCTTTACTTCTATCCCTTTCAAATGTTAAAAAGAAAAAATTTAGTGTAAAAAACACAGTTGGCAATCAGAATGCTTTCTATTTCATGAAAATTTTAGCCTGGTTAACATATACACAGGCCAAGTGTATCTCAAATTTCAGTAAAACAAAGTGGAAAATGTATGAGAGATCACGCGTGCAAACATTGTCATGATCTTTTTATCCCTGCTTCACATTTTCATCAGGATGCCAATCACCAAAAGTTTAAGAGAAATGATGGTGAGATAGTGAACCAACTAATGAAGGCCATTGCTGTAGCAGTCTCAAACCTGGCACAGTGATTATTTGCACAACAACCCAAATCACTGTTGATGAGGACAGTTATGCTTGCTGATGCACAAGTTGCAGCAAATGTGAGTGTGGAAGTGATCTGCAGCAAAAAAACATTTCTTTGAGATAAGCTATAGACAAAAAAGGAACATCATTAAATACAAGTCGAAAAAGGAACATCATTAAATTATCTCCCATATAAATTAGTTATATATCTTTGGAATTAGAGATCACTAGCTTACAAGAATCATACATATTGTCTACTAAGTACATATATAGAAACTATAAATCCTGTTTGATCTGTCCTTCACAATTAAAAAAAAAAAAGAAAAAAAAAAACAACATTGTAAATGAAGGCTTAAGCCAGCAAATTTCAAAAGACCAACATCTCAATACTATCCCTTGAAGCATCTCCGCAGGATAAAGCTCAAATAAACAAACAGAACAATTATCACTACAATGAGAAAACGATGATGTATGAGGCAGTCTAAGGTCAATAAGAATCTAATACATTTAATTGATGCAATGGTCATGTTCTTTCTATAGTTTGCTCAGTTCAGATTCTGGTTGAAGTCAATATCAACCACTGAGCTCCAATTGATAAAAAGTTGCTGCTACTGTCGGCAAATAAGATATTGTACTATAGGAATCCATATTCACAGACCACCCAAATAAAACTTCTAAATAAAGAAGATAGGGTTAGGGCCAACAAACAAATTTTTTCTCAACAATTATGGTTTATAGAAGTTGAATTAATGATTGATTAATTTTTGGTAGGATGATCTCCTCAACGTATGGATCTTGTCCAAACAAAGTCCATTATTATTTATCTAACCCCATCAAATGTGGTTCCCAAATTAATGGTTAACCATATAATTAAGTCCATTAATATATATCAAACCCCATCAAATGCAGTTCCCAAATCAATGGTAAAACAGAGTGTTATAAAATTATTTAACTACCAACCTATGGATATCAGAATTACTCAAAATCTAGTACGTTCTTCTCAACATTGGGATTATTCTCACAAAAAATGATCATTCAATATTCTTAACTTATGTATTTGTCCATACCAATTTCCAGTTGTAAGATTTCTTGTCAAAGACCTTGTTCCTTGATCCTAACTCAACAGTTGCATAGTCACTCTTAAACAAATTATTCAATGAAGTGTATCATTAATCTCAACATGGAAATAATTATAGGCAAGTGTATGATTAATCGCAAAATGAAAATAATTATAGACAACACTCCAATCTTAAACGTCAGCAACAACGAGTGCACATGAGATCTGAGTTTCAAGAACAATAGCTGAAAATTTGTTTCACAAAAGTAAATGCATGCATAAAATGCTAACCAATTCCTATAATAAATTCATTCTCTTTACTTGTAATGCCAAGCTTTTTATCACAGTTACATGGCCACTAACTATAGTAGAAAAATGTGAAAAAGACAGAAGCTAATGAAATCTAATGAAAACAGGACAATTATTTGCCGAATGACGAAATAAAAACAATACTTCACAGCTTTTCTTATCAATAACCAGCATACTTGACCTTAAAAGTAGCTGACGCATCCGATGAAATGTCAAAGTTTGGAAGTTGTATGTAATAAAAAAACTTCTTCATATGCTCAGATTCCAAGACATACCTGTTAAACAAACCACAAAAGTAAAAGAAGTTGGCATCCACACCATTTACGACACTTGCATTAAAAATAACACACACACACACTCAACATTCGTGCAATGTCAGCAATTTTATGTAGCTACAAGGTGATATTGTAATTGACAAAAAAAAATTATTTCTCATTAGTTATTACATAAATTATTCCGTGATGTCCATAATTGCAGAAAAAGTGTGAGAATATTGAAGTGATCCTAAATCTCATATATGAAACATATTTAGGACTTAAACATCATTTATAGGCTCACAAAATTAATTTGTCAATAAAATATGCAGCTCAATTAAAGCTGTACTATGATCTGCAATGAAGATACAGTATATATGCATTCATACATATGCAGACATATGCTAAGAAAGGTAGCACCAGAAAATTTCAAACATTCAGGAACATTATTGAAACTTCTTTTCTGTAAGAAAAAAAAAGTTTCTCCTTCTCATTAATAGCTCTTTTTTTTTTTACAGATCTGTGGTAAATACTTGTACATTACAAAATAAAAAATGGAATTCATTGAACTGAAAGAGATGAACTCACAGAGGTATTCGTGAGTCTCTGATGCGATGGAGTCACAGAGGAGGAGAGGAGATCGCGGAGATGAGATCACAGAGGAGGAGAGGAGATCGCAGAGATGAGAGATATTCGAAAGAGGTGAGATCGAGCCTCTGATGTGATGGAGATCAAGAGATCTTCGATCAGCCCTTCACAGAGACGAGGAGAACGAGATCTTCGTGAGTCTCTTATGCTCCTCTTCGATTCTCAACTCCTCCATCAACACCACCAGTACACCACCAGCTGAGATCGGTAGAGAGATCAGTGGAGAGATTTAACATGTAGAGATTGAGAAATAGAGAGGGAAGAAGACGAGAGACATACCTGGGATTTTTTGCAAAAACTTGCTAAAACTTGCTTCAGTTGATGTGAAGAGAGGTGGAGAGAGGCGAGGCTGCGAGGGAGGATTAAATCGAGAGGTTTTAGGGTCGCCAAAAGTTTTCCCTGGGTGAGCCGAGGCGTACGATTCCCATCAAAGGTGGGAATGTGCGGCACGTGCTGGCATTCCTCATCCACCAGTAAACTCTTAAACAAACACCCTTAATGCTATTCCAAGTGGGAATAGGATTCCTATTCCCATGAAATGGGTGCAACCAAACACACCCTTAATTGCATGACTTGCTAGCAGCCTAGGACTCTAATCGCTGGTACAAAATTGCATCAGAAACACGTGAAAATCACGTGTTCGTCCACTCAGTCAGTTTCCACAGCCAGCAAAGTTATTACGCTACGCTACTTAATCGAATTCCTGCAGAGATGTAAACAAAGAAAAGCCCTCTCTCTGCGTCTCTCTTTCTCTTCTGTTTCTTCTCATTTCCCATGTAGAAATTCCACTGAAACCAACAACCCACCAATCAAGCTGAGTTTCTCTTCCACTGAGAACCCACCTCTTCCACGTTCGATCTGAAGTGAGAGGAAGGATGAGCAACCCAAAGTTCCAAATGTTTGATTCTCTTCCAGAGTAGCAGTGCTAGTACTGAAAAACAACATTGGGTTCACATGGCCAAGCTTGTTTATCAAACTTGGAAAGGAAACAATGTAAGTTTCACCTTTCAAATCTTTGTTATGGCTTCATTTCATTCATTAATGGTGATAAAGTTCTCAATTTTGTGGGTGTTGTATTGTTTCAAGTTTTAATGTTATTTCCTTCTTTTTTGGTGGATTATAACATCTGGGTATGCTTCAATTTCATTAATTTTGCTTGGAAATTAGTGGGTTTAGACTGATTAAGCATTTGTTTTGCATGGTTAATTGGAATTATGTTTCTTCATCG
This sequence comes from Berberis vulgaris, assembly GCA_963556465.1. Lineage (NCBI taxonomy): Eukaryota > Viridiplantae > Streptophyta > Magnoliopsida > Ranunculales > Berberidaceae > Berberis > Berberis vulgaris. Next base: position 71,776,239 of record OY747124.1, on the reverse strand, counting down.
TGGCTTGCTTTTGATCAATTTTAGGCATTGGGTATCTTGAAAATACTGATTGTGATTGACTAACTTTTATATGGCTTAAAATTTGAAATGGTGTTCTTTGAATTTGCTGCTTTTGGTTGACTTTAGTTTTTGATATGTTAGTCTTACCTAAATACGGTGGGTGTCTGACTCAGTGTTTTGGTCAATTATTTCTGTTTGTTTTGGGGTGTTCTGTGGTTGACCCAAGCAATTTGATAGGTTTGGTGTTATGGCCATCTTTGTTTTATGTTAAAAAAAAGCATTTCAGTTGATGGAAACTGTGTTTTGGTCATAGTATTTAATTTAATATTGATATTGTTGGCACTTTTGCATCTGAGTACTTTAAAGTTCTTACTATTGTTCAAGTGTCCATGACTTATCAGATCTAGTGCTGTATATTTAGTTGATTTAGCACTTTTGTAGGTTATGCTTTTGTTAGTCTGGGTAGAAAATAATGCGACTAGTATTTGGATTTATTTTATTTGTAGTGCGTTTAATTAGACTAGCGAGAGCCATCATAAATCTCTCACCTCAGTTTGAGAATCACGCTTCGCACAGGAAGGGCTATAAGATTGAATTCTGGAATGACAGTTGGAGTAGAACTTCTCCTCAGTTAAACTCCACGTACAGACTGTCTCTAAAGAAAGCAAGTACAGTGGGCCAGTGGCATAACTGTTTCAAGGGAATGAGGGAAACAAATCTAACTAGAACCTTGGCCTTGAAAGCTCCATTAGAGACTCAGGGTTGTCGGATTTGATTTTCTTGTTGGAAGAGATTCAACTCTCAAGCCTCAATGATCAGGAGAATAGTTACAGATACAATGATAAACCTGGGAGTTTCACTGTGGACAACTCTGATTATGAGCTTTCCGAGTTATTCTATTCCTCTTGCGAAAATTCTTTTCTTCCCTCTCTCTGGCCACAACATTTTTGGTTGAAAGATGCTACTATCAATAGCCTTGGAAGCTATCGCTATTGACAACTTGATCAGAAGATGCCTTCTTATGCCAAATAGGTGTTGCTTAAGGCAAGATCAAGAGGAATCAATTGGCCACCTCCTTTTCTCTTGTGCTTTCTCAGCAGTCATTTTTCATGAGGCTTCAACCACAGTTCTTAAAGCTCACAACTTCATTCAGATAGCAATAATGGCTTTGGAAGAGGATCTTGTTAGCTCGGTCTGGGTGCACGGGAAATTAAAAAAAAAGATTTTAAAGGGAATCAAGAAGGATGCCAACCCCATATATAATGAAATTAAAGCTCGTGTTTGGCAATTAGGGTTGTATATGGGAAATAATCACTAATGTAGAATTTCATGTTTGCATTTTTATTTTATTGGGAGAGCTTATTTAATCACTTTTCTGCCAAGTGATATTCTCAATCGCTTTGGCCTTTTTTGTATCAAACTATCAATATATTTCGGTGTATTTGATTGATTATATAAAAAAAAGCAGAGTAGGGTTCCACTTATTGGATCAATTAGTCTTTGGTTGCTTTGAGAATAAGTTATGTTTTTGCTTAGAAATAGTTCAATAATAATCCCAATTGATCATAGTTGAATTAATTGAGTTTTCAATTTCTCGAAGCTTTGTCAAATCAAGCTTCTGTCATGTCACGTTAATTTAGATAATTAGATTTATTCGGCTGCAATTACTATCAAGATGATATCAATTATCAATAGAGATGAAGAAGATGCTATAAGATGAGAAAAAGGAATCTATGAAGGAAAGTATTTAGAAGCCGTGTTATAAAATTGTCGATTAATAGGCAATTAATCATGTAGCAGTGGTTACCCGATACATTATGGGTGTTTAACGGTTGGGTTTAACAAGATTGGATAAATTGACGAGAACTCGGTGAGTCAGCGAGAAATCAAACCCATCCAACACGCTGATTTATCACTATATATAAATACCCTTAACACAAAATCGTTCCCAGACCCAGAAAACAAGAGGAGAAGTGCATAAGAAGAGATCAATCATAGAAGAATAAGAGATCAACAACAGCGATCGATCGCAGTGTTTGCTGAGCTTGCCAAGCTTGTGCGAGCACACAAGACAAAAGAAGAAGAAGAAAAAGGGAGGAAAAGAAGAAAAGAGAGTTTGACTGACGTGTTGGGGTTGTTGTTTTCGTTCTGTTGGGGTTGTTGTTGTCATTGTCATTGTCATTGTCCTATTGGGTTGTTGTCGTCCTGTTAAGGTTGTTGTCATCCTGTTGTTATTGCAGTTCTTGTTGTTGGGGGTTGCTGTTGTTGTTGCAGTTCTTGTTGTTGGGGGTTGCTGCTACAGTTGTTGGCGTTGGCTGTTCCTAAACAACAAGTTGTGTAGGGTTCACTGCTATCAGTTGTTGTGTTGGTAGTTGGTAGTAAAGTAATATAATTACAAATTATTCAAAAGTAAATTAGTAAAAATAATATAATTACAAATTTACAGCAGAAAATCCTTTTGCTTATTTATTTTTGTAATCTATGACTATGATAAGAGTCGTGATGGAGTGAATTGCTTTTTTTGGATGTGAATGTGTGATGTTTTGGATATGATTTACATAATTTGCTTATATTACTTTTGTTGCTCTATAATATTTGTCTTATTAATCTTTATCGTCAAGATATGTTATTTATTATAATTTGGGAATAAAAGTGTATACTTTGAAAAAATAGACCGATTAAATTCGATTAATCTAGGTCCTGGACCGATTAATGATTTAACTACACAGTGAATGAGAAGTTTGTAGGAGAGTTGACACTTTTACAATATATACGTAAGGATGTGTTCAGATCTGTCCTTGCTGATTGCGCTGATATTGAGCCTGCAAAAATGAGCAACGGTTAAGGCAGAGACCATCATGGTGATGGCCGAAGACACTCCGATGCTTAAGTCAGATATCAATGCAAAGACGAGTGAAGACAATATGTAAATTACACAATGTGTGCGTACTTTTCTTCTTTTGTGCATATTTTCTTCTTTCTTTCACCATTTCTTATAGTGAACGCCTTATCCCCAACTGTCCCTGTGATCGAGGGCGTAGAGGGAGGAAATCTCGCATGTGATCTTACTTGTAAATGATCGAGTCTCTTCGGCACTTGGCTTTGTTTAGGACCCAATGCTTGATTGGGGTTAAGAGTTGATTTCGTATGAGTGGATCTCGGGCCTGTGACAACTTTGAGATCTGTGTTTGGGCCTTATTGTTTTGGGTCAAGCCCTAAGATCGGAGCCTCTTGGGCTGGCGTGTCTTGGGCCTGATACTTGAATTACAGGCTGAACAATAGTTTGTGAATGGGTCCGCTTGGAATTGTGCTGAAGCCTTTCTCGTGTTAGGGTCAGCCCAGCCCACGTGTACTGTTGTGATTGAGTGACTGTTTCATGTCTCATCAGTCACTCTCCCAGTTAATGGGGCTGTGTGCAGCTCCATTAATTCAATGAATGTGGAATGGTGCAGTTGTACTTAGAACCGTCGCCCCGTATTCCCCGCGTAGCATTTAATGTCAACACAGCTGTTGGGTGACCTCCTTCTGTGAACGTCGTGCGAGTTAGTTTTCATAGGATCGGGCGTTACCATGTGTATTGCGAAACTTGTTCCTCAAATGTGCCTTTTCAGAGAATGTGCTTCTGTTCTGGTCTCTTCAGAGGACAAATGGGAGCCTCCATTGGTGGAATCTCCAAATGTTCATACATTTGCAACAACGAGTCTTAGCAAAACTTGCTATTGGAGGAAGCCACTTGGTTTGAGTGAGCTTCTAGTGGTTCAATGGGACACCCAAATTTGCTCCGACATCGCGAAAAAGTACGAACTCCCCCTTAGGGGCCAAGTTTGTCTTCCATTTTCTGGTGCTCCAATGCTACTTCCTTTGCTTTCACTTCTGAATCCTCTTCTGGAAGGCAAATTGGCAAACAAAGTCTTGACATGTGTTGGCGGATCTTCGCTCGCACCTTGTTTTTTGCCAAGCTCAGATACTTGTAGTGTGTAAACTTCTGTACTATTCAGTCGGTCAAGCTTTGTAAATACTTTTTGATAATCAATAGCCTTCTTTTATGAATTCTCTTTTTTTGTATGTTCCGAATGAATGTGTCATATTGGCATGTGCGGACAAATATCTGGATTGTAAAAAAAGGTGAGACAGTTTAACTCTGAGCATGGACTGGGCTGGTCTAGTTTTGAAGGTGACGCGTGTAATCTTGCCTCAGCCTGTGTAGTTCCTTTGGTGAAATAACTTGATTCGCCAATAATGGTGAAATCACTGAAAAGTGATCTTCATGTAGGCGGGTTGTGCCTCGCGGGTTGGCTACTTTCCAAGTAGGTGCTAGCAACTCAGGTCTGTGTAGAACTGGAGTGACATAGAAATCACTTAGTCTTCTTAGGACTAGATTCCGAATCACACTCTGACTCATGGATGAGTTGACGAGACACATCTCTTTGCTTTGGTCATGGATGAGTTGACGAGACATCTGCAAGAAGATGTACCTTGGTGCATGTTATTAGCAGATGATATTGTCTTAATTGATGAGACTAGTGCAGGTTTAGGTAAGAAATTAGATAGGTGGCGGAAGGCTTTTGAGAGTAAAGGTTTTAGAATTAGCCGTTCGAAGACGGAGTATCTAGTGTGCAACTTTGGTTGTGAACCACGAGGGAGAAGTAATGCAATTGAGATCGAAGGTGTAGAGGTCCCAGAGTGTGAGGCTTTTCGATATCTAGGATCTATAATTCAAAAGAATGGGACTATTGGAAAAGATGTAGACCATAGGATTAAAGCTGGTTGGTTGAAATGGAAAATGACGTCAGGAGTATTATGCGATAGAAGGATGCCTGCAAGGCCAAAAGGGAAATGCTATAAGACAATTGTTCGACCAACTATGCTATACGATTCAGAATGTTGGGCTACTACGGGACAACATACGCATAGGATGGCAGTAGCAGAAATGCGTATGTTAAGGTGGATGTGTGGTAAAACTCGTAAGGATAAAATTAGAAATGAAAGAATTAGGAGATATTTAGGTGTAACGCCCATAGAGGACAAAATTAGAGAAAGACGTTTAACTTGGTTTGGTCATGTGCGGAGGAGACCAAACACGACGTCAATTAGAAAATGTTTAGATTGGCAAGTTAATGGAGGGTGTAGACGGAGGGGACGACCGTTGAAAACTTGGATGAAGGCGGTGAATGAAGATATCATTGAGCTTGGATTAGGCGATGATATGTGGGAAACCTGCATTGCTTGAAAAACCAAAATTCATGTAGCCGACCCCGAAAATATCGGGAATGGGCTTTGATGATGATGACTCTGACTTATCATTTAGTTGAGTCTTGGTAGTCAAGGCGTTGCCTTGGTCGGTATGGATTGGAACAATTAGATGTGGTAAGTTGTTCGTGGATTGGACTCGCTCGCTTGCGGTGAACTATCCATGGACCGGGTTCGGTTCGCGCTGGCGTTCCTTGGCTCCTGAGGCACACTAGGTCACTTATGCGGTAAAGTGTTGATGTCCTGAATAGGACTAGGCTCGGCCGCTTGTGCGCCATTATAGTCTCCGTAGTTCGGCTAGGTTCCCTTAGGAGCGGTGAGTCGCCCGTGGACTGGACTCGCCCACTTGAGGTGTAGTGTTTTAAAAATCGGCCTAGGCGGCAGAAAAACGCCCAGATTAATGGCTGGGCAGGTTCTGGGCGGTCTAGGCGAGGTCTGGGCGGCCTAGGTGGGGTCTAGGCGGTCTGGGCGAGGTTTTTATTTTTTAATAAGGCTGTTTGTGTTCTTATTTTATTTTTCTTTCCTCTTTTTTGGAAATAAACAATTTAAATGTTTTTTATTCAGTATATGTCTAAATGTAGCAAATGATGATTACTTAATGGAATTATCAAAGGATTTGCCAGTACCAATTTTAGTAATGTAGATTTTATCAAACATGACTGAGGTTATTCATATAATTTGAAGAAAAATAAGAGTAGGTTTGGATATTTGTCCACAAATTCAACTTTGTATAAAATACCCATCATGACCAACTTCAGTATTTGAATTTTAATAAATTTTGTTCATGATTGTTAATTTTTCATGTTTTTAAATTTTGCATATGTATCTTGGCATTAAATTGGATGTAATTGATATTGTATTATGCTTAACTTTTGTAAATTATTAAAATTATAATACAAAGCCTAAGACCGTCTAGGTGTCGCCTAGGCGCTCGCCCACTGCCTAGCGCTTTTTAGAACACTGCTGAGGCGAACTGGGTCATTTGTGCGGCAAGCTGTCAACGTCTTGAATATGACTAGGTTCGGGTTTTTGTGCGCCATTTTTGGTCCCGTAGTCGGGCCAGGTTCCCTTACGAGCGGTGAGCCGTTGTGGACTGGACTCGCTTGCTTGTGGTGAACTGTCTGTGGATTGGGTTCGTTCTGCATGTGTTCCATTGTGGTCGGACTAGGCTATCTTAGGAGCAGTGAGTCGTCCATGGACTAGGTGTGCTTGCGATGAATCGTTCGTGGACTGAGTTTGATCGACGTGGATGCCATCATGGTCCTGAGGTTGGATTAGGCCTGTTCCTGTGCATAGAGTTATATGAAATGTGGTTCTTTAAAGAAAGTTCCCTTATTGATAATACTTCTTTGCTCGCATTTCACGACATTTTCAGACACTCTCCACCCAGGTTTTCTAGTCAGTAGGTTCCTAGCATTCATTGTTGTTAGTTGTCACCTTGTAGTAGGGTTGGACCGGTCCGGTTAACCGGCCCTAATAACCAAAACCGAGGACCGGACCGAGCTTTAAAAAAATGGATTTTCAGGGATCGAGCCCAGACCGGTGAGAACGGTTAACCGAAGTCTCGGGTAACCGAGAATTCGGGCCGGTCCGAGCCGGTTCTCTGGCTTGGGCGGTGGTGAGGAGCTGAGACGAAGATACACGAGGAGGGAGGAGTTCAACCGCCAGAGGTATGACTTTGTCGTGGGTGAAACAGGGAGGAGGGGTGAGAAACAGAGATGGGAAAAGAAAGGGACACTCGTCTCAAATCACTGTAGAGCTCATACTTCTTTCAACAGATCTATAAAAGATCTCACAACATATGTTGTGTTCATGTCTATTCTTCTCAAATGGGGTAAAACCCAATCCCTCCAATCTCTAAAAAATCCAATATTTTTTAGCAACCTCACTTCACAAGACCTCACCTTTCTTCATTCCCCACCAACCGCACTTGACAAACCTTAAAAAAAAACCAAATATGACAGAAAAAGAGGTCGCGAATGTAGCATCGTCGATGACATTGGTGTGTGGCCATGGCATCTGGTGGTGGTGATTCGATAGAATTTGCTGAAAAGGGTCGTCTATTCTATTGATTCTAGGGTCAAGCTGGTTAAACCATCTCAATCTGCAACTCTTACCTGCAAACACAGATGAAACAAGAAGACCCGATTTCTTAGAACAAAAGAAAAAACGAGAGAAAGATAATATTGTGTGTGCATAAATAAAGCAAATGATTCATTTATTTGATTTGACTATTCAGATGTGGTTGAAGAAGCAGTTGAAGTGTAGGGACTCGTCCAACTGGCAGTCCTTTGTGTAGGTACATATGAATAGGATTTGGGTTGGGTTGGGCTTTGGGGAAACTGATTATTTAGTTTTTTTTTATAAATATTCGGGCCGGGCCGGGCTTTGGGATCGGCTAATAAAATAACAATAGAAACCGGACCACTCGGTCCGGTTCCCGGTTCGGGCCGGGTTTTCGGTCTCAAATGCCCACCCCTACCTTGTAGGGACCTCCCCAGTTCGGGCCGGGTTTTCGGTCTCAAATGCCCACCCCTACCTTGTAGGGACCTCCCCAGTTCGGGCTTAACTTGCCTTCCCTTGGGTCTTTTGTGTTCGGTTGGGTTTTCCTTAGTACCCAATCGCCAACTTTGAATTCTCGAGGTTTAATTCTCTATTTGTAGTGTTGGCTATCTTCTGTTAATAGACAACTATTCTGACGAAAGCTCTATTCCTTTGCTCTTCGAGTAAGTCTAGTCCGACTCTTAGAGCTTCATTGTTGTCATACATCTCGAACTCCTCTGTCCTGAACGTAGGCATTCCTAGTTCCATTGGAACCATTGCCTCAGACCCATAGGGCAGTGCGGATGATGTCTCTCCAGTCGGAGTCCTTTTTGTGATATGGTATGCCCAAAGGATGCCTGGAAGCTTAGAGACCCATAACCCTTTGGTTGCATCGAGTTTCCTCTTGATTGCTGCCAAGATAGTTTGGTTGGTGACTTCTGCCTGTCCGTTGGCCTAGGGTGACCCGGCGTGGAAAACTGGTGACTGGTTGTCTACCCTGGAGCAGCAGCGGAGTAGTATTCTCTTGAACCCTCTTTTGGCGTTGATTGCTTTTCCGCAATAGGCCATCCTTTAGGGCTTTTTAAATCAATTTCATCATTCACCTCTAGTTGGGAGTTGTTGAACACCGTGATTTCTTATACTCCGATTCCTCTGGCTAGTTTTAGCCCGCTAGGAGGGCCTCATACTCGCTTCATTGTTTGAAGCACATTAGCCGAATTTGATAGCCTTCTTGAGGGTGACCCCTCGGGAGTGTAGAGGACGATCCTCGCTCCACAACCCTTCATGTTGGTTGATCCATCAGATCGCAAGATCCATCTCAGTGGGGGCGGCTCGAAGTTCTCGTCTCCTTGTTGGTATTTCAATCTCGGTTTCCCAGTGAACTCGACGATGAAGTCTGCTAGTGCTTGCGCCTTGATGGCCGTTCTCGGAGCATAGTGGATGTCAAACTGTCTCAGCTTCACTGACTATTTGACCAGTCTTCCTACTGGCTCGGGTTTGTGTAAAACCAACCGGAGTGGGTACTCGGTCATGACTATTATTGAGTGAGCTTGGAAATAGGGTCTTAGTTTTCTGGAAGACTCACAAGCACTAAAGCCAGTTTTTTCAGATTAGGGTAGTTAGCCTTCGCCCCATCGAACGTTTTGTTGATGTAGTAGACATGCTTCTGTTTTCCTTTATATTTTCAAACCCGAACAGAACTGATAGCGTGCTCTAAGACTAAAATGTATAGGTAGTCACTCGGAGTAGGTTTTGAGAGCAGTTCCGTGCTTCCCATGTATGCCTTTAGATTTTGGATTGCCTAGTCACACTATCCTCATTGGAATTCTTTGTTCCTTGTTTTGCGGGTGGTCTCATGTCGAGAAGAGCTTGAATCTGTTTGGATCAGCCTCTATCCCCCTTTGATTGACTATGTAGCCCTGGAATTTTCCTGATTGCAACCCAAAAGTGTATTTTTTTTGTTGAGTTTCATATGATACTTCTCGAGTTGGGAGAACACTCCTTGGAGGTCCGCCAACTGATCGAGACTGTGAAGGCTTTTATCAGCATGTCGTCGATGTAAACTTCCATGGTTTTTCCGATTTGTCTTGAGCATTCAGTTCACCAAACGCTCCCCCGCATTTTTCAATTCAAACGATATTACACGATAACAGTATGTGCCTCAGTTCATTATGAAAAATGTTTTCTCCTGGTCTGGTGGTGCATACTGATCTGATTGTAGCCAGAATACGCCATGAAGCTTAGTAGGCTGTGTCCTTACGTCGCATCCTCAATCTGGTCTATCCGGGGCAGTCGAAAGCTTTCTTTCGGGTGGGTTTTGTTAAGGTCGATGTATTCCATGCAAACCCTCCACTTCCCGTTTTTCTTTCTCACCTGGACCGTGTTTGTCAGCCATTCCGGATAGCGAGACTCCCTATCATGTTGGCGTTCGGAGGTTTTTGTACCTCTTCATTAATGGCTTGGTTGAGCTCGGGCGCCACCGACCTTTTTTTATGTCGGCTGGCTTTAAGTCGGGATTGATTGCAAGTCGGTGCGTGATTACTGTGGGGTCGATCCCTACCATGTCTTTCATTGTCTAGGGGAAGACATCTTGGTTCTCTTTTGAGAGCGCGGCTAGCTGATATGCCAACGCTCTGTTGAGATTAGAGCCTATCTGAACCGCTTTCATGTTAGCTGGGCTCTCCAGGTATATTGTGACGCTTCTTCCGGCTGTCCAACATCCGGCCTTCCTTTCGGGCTAGATGGAGGTTCGACTTCCAAAAGTGGAGTTGAGTCCTCTATCTAGATTCGGGGTTTCCTTATCCAGATCCTTTTGCTCGGGTTGTTTTGCCTCGTTTTCCGATTGCCTGGTTGTGGCGTAGTGACATTTCAGAGCGATAGTTTGGTCTTTTCTGATCGTCCCTACTTTATCATCAGAAGGGTATTTGAGGCATTGGTGCTGGGCGAAAACGACTGCCTCCATGTGGTGTAGTCAAGGTCTGCCAAGATTACATTGAGAATTCTGTCATTAGGATCCTTTGTAGGTCTGGCTGCCCTGCGATCACTAACATCATGATTTTACTGACAGGGTAGCAACTTTCTCCATTGAAGCCGAACATGGCTTGATTTGAAGGTGTCAGCTCTCTTTCGATCACTTGCATTTTCAGGAATGCGTCTAGGAACAGTATGTTGATGGAGGTTGGAGTTGCCTGTGTTTGCCAACGATCTTTTCACTTCCCAGTTTGCTATCCCTACTGAGATGACTAGAGCATCATTGTGTGGGAAGCGAACTCCCTTCATGTTCTGTTCTATCAACATTAAGCTTGGGGCTTTTCTCACCTCTCGTACGTGCTGTATGAGATGATCTCGGTAGTGCGATCTAATTCAGAGTTCCTGTATCGATTTCTTTATTGAACGATTTGAGTGTTATCTCTCTTCGTTTGTCCCGTGAAGGATACATACCATGTCAGGAGTCGTGTCTCCCACTTCTTGTGTCGTTCATTCGCCTTGAGGATGCATGTCGCAAAAGCTGATGAACTCCTTCAATCTTCCTCTCTGGATCGAGTACCGAATCTCATATCTAAGGCTCATGTAGGATTTGGTGTTGTGGTTTATTTCCTTGTGATAAGAACAATGCTTATTCTTATCACGCCTTGAAAGATCTCCTTTGAGTTTCAGTGACCACTTAATGTCTTCTTATTTTTCCATGGCGGATAAAATGTCGGGTAGACTGGAGTTGAGCGGAGTGCAATAGGGGTATTTGGAGCCGCTAGCAACAACTTTGCTTGGCTAAGCCCGCCCTAGTTCTGGCTTTGTTTTCGCTTGGAACTGTCCCCCCTCATCCTTGTCCTTGGCTCTGGAGGAGTGTTTTGGCTTGCTTTCCCCGTTCTGGCAGCCAACATTTTTTCCAGAGATGTATTTCTCGACGCTCCATATCCATTGGGGCTCTAAGGTGAGGTAGTTGTAAAACTGACCTCCTCGGGGGCTGGAGGTGAAAGCGGTGACTACGTGTCGTCACTGCAACTATCAATCAAGGTCAACTTGTCATTGAAACGAGTGACGTACTCCCTAAGGGTCTCACCATGCTTTTGCTTGAGGCTCAGCAGATAGTGGGGCCCTTTCCTGATCAGTCGACTCCCAATGAACCTGGTGATGAATGTCTTCGCAGACGACCCGATAGACCTGGACTGGAGGCTGTGGGAAAAGTTTTGCACATGATGGCTTCTAAAGTTTCTTTAACCGCTATCACGTGGTGGTAATGGTGCAGGTGATTTGACGGATTTGATGCTCCGTCATAGAACTCGAGCTTCGGTGGGATGAACTTTTTCGGAATAGGGACACTCATGATCTCCTTCGAGAATGGATGGACGGTGAAATCATACAGGACACCAGGGCCGGATGCCCTTAGTCGGAGCGGGTTCTCGACCACAATCTTGTTTGTCCTTGGGATATGGTCCTCACAATCCTCTCCTCCTCCTGGGCTTCCTTTTCGGCAAGCTCTTTGTTCCCTGCCCGCGGGGGGGGGGGGGGGGGGGGTTCGCCAACATGCTCCTGTGCGTGTTCTCGTATCTGAGATCTTCCCAGATTTCGGCCGGTCTCAGATCGCTGCTGTCGATCTCAAGTGATCCTTTCCACCACCCTTGTTAAGTGATCTAGATGGAGTAGAATCATACTCATGTCGGGGGCAGCTGTGGCCGCATCCGTGGCTGGACCTCGTGGTTGTTCAACCTCCTAGATCAGATCGATTCAGCCCAACATCGTAGTTGAGTGTTCGAGATCTGGGGCTGGTGACCATTTCTCGATGCTTTGCTTAGCTAAAAAGAACTTTGTATATGTTCATTTCAGGGAAGACTTATCGTCTATCCCTACGGACAACGCCAAACTTATGTGTTCAGATCTGTTTTTGCTAATCGTGCTGATCTCGAGCCTGCAAAAATAAGCAGCGGTTAAGCCAGAGACAACCATAGTGGTAGCCGAAGGCACTCCGATACTTGGGTCAGATATCGATGCAAGGAAGAGTGAAGGCAATATGTAAATAGCACAGTGTATGCATACCTTTCTTCTTCCTTTCACCATCTCTTTATAGCGAATGCTCCCTCCCCATCTGTTCTTGCGACCGAGGGCGTGATGGAGGGAGGAGATCTCGCATGAGATCTTACTTGTACATAACAAAGTCTCTTTGGCACTTGGCTTTGTTTAGGACCCAATGTTTGATTAGGCTAAGAGCTGATTTTGTGTGAGTGGATCTCGGGCATGTGACTGCTCTGAGGTCTGTGTTCGGGCCTTATTGTCATGGGTTAAGCCCTAAGATCCGTGCCTCTTGGGCTGGCGTGTCTTGGGCTAGGGTACTTAACTTACGTGCTGAACAACAATTTGTGATTGAGTCCGCTTGGGACTACACTGAAACCTTTTTCATGCCAGGGTTAGCCCATGCCACATGTATGGCTGTGATCGAGTGACTGTTTGATGTCTCATCACTTAACACCTTCGTGGAGAAATCACTTAACACTTTCATGGATAAGATGCCAGAGTAAAGGGAAAAGATGACTTTAGAAAATCAGATGATGGTTTGAGATATTGATGGAGGTGGAAAGTCCAAGATGTTGATAACTTACCACACGACACAACCACCACCAACCAATATTTCAACATTGAGGTCTTGATAGCAAGTCCTACACAATCCCTTCGCATGAGCCGTTCGATTTGTATGCTCCACCAACACCAATCACCAACACCATATCGCACAACCAGTTCTTTGTTTTGGGCAACACCAATTCCAGTTTCCAAATCTTCCATTTCAAACCCATCAGATTGTTTCACCTCCACCCATCCACAACTGTATCTTTCATCACAAACCCATCATATTGTTTCACCCATCCGTCCACAACTGCATGTGACCTTCCAACCTTTCATCAACACCAACACCAACACCAACACCAACACCAACACCAACACCAACACCAACATCATGGCATATCTTGAACCGGTCATCGAAGAAATGGCTTAGAAGGAAGACCTGTTAGAGAATTTCTTTTTACGAGATTTACCAAGAAAAATCAATGATAATTGTTTCGTCTAAATTGCTCCATTGCATTTGATTCTACTAAAGCTTAATGTTGTCGATATTACTTATTGGATCAAGAGAGGTAAGTTGCAAACTAATACACGATTTGAAGTTGTTAAACCGATGAATTGCAACCATGTTCCTGCTCCACCTCCTGTCGAGAGACCACATACACAACAAAACATCTTTGGAAAAGGGCGAGACCGTGCTTAGAGATTTCGGAAAACAAATTAGTCTACCTCCAAGGTTAGGCAGTTTGAGGAGCTAGGCAATCTTGCGTGCTCCATCCTAACATCACATAGCATGACAACCTAGGCTAGGCTAACATCAAGATTGAGGCTCTCCCCAAAAATTATGTAGACTACTATTCCTTCTAAAATGATTTAATGATAATGCACACATGCTATAAATCTAATATAAACTAAACCAATTAAGCTCATGCTATCATATCACAATTAGATAAAAAAATTCATAATTAGGAGCAACTCACAAGTCTAGTAATCAAACAAGTCATTATCAAAATATGTGTTACATGTCACACCCTTTTCAATCTCCATCCTTCTTATCCATGTCGCCTTCTTACTCATCAATAAGTAAAAATGTGTGATGTGTCCGAAATTAGGGGAAAACGTATAATACATTACAAGCAAAAATCTTGAAGGAGAAAAGAAAAATAAGTGAATGAACAGTTGACTTGTTAGTGGAAGATCACAACGGCTCTACTGCATGAGGAGGCAAGGTGGTCGAGGCGTTAGTTAGGCGAGGCAGTTGAGGCGTAACCTAAGCACACCATCACCTCACTACTGTATCACTGCGCTAGGCGAGTGGACCACCTAGGCACCTCTTTGACAACACAACTCCGGAAATGTAATCAAACAACAATCATTTTGCTACTTAGCAGTCAAGTTGTTATGGTAACTTCCTCGGTAATCCCCCATTGACTCTTAATTTTAATCATTTTATCATATAAAGGCAGGGGTGATAACAATGATACTGATTTTGTCGACTTATCTGAATCTAAAAGAAAGACGTTTAACGTAGTTTGGCCACGTGCGGAGGAGACCAAACACGACGTTAATTAGAAAATGTCTAAATTGGTAAGTTAATGGAGGGTGTAGATGAAGGGGACGACCGTTGAAAATTTGGGTGAAAGTGGTGAAGGAAGACATCCTTGAGCTTAAATTAGGCGAGGATGTGTGGGAAGACCCAATTACGTGGAGAACCAAAATCCATATAGTCGACCCCGAAAGTATTGGGAACGGGCTTTGATGACGATGATCTGAATATTACTTTGTTATTTGAAACAAACGCATCATGGAGATATGAAAATGGACATTCCTGTATATAATGGATCAGGCGGAGACCTTTTTTTGTTTTGATTGAGCAAATGAAATTGACAAGGCCTTAGAATACAAAATTTTGGTGGGTATTAAAGCAATAAGGTTAGTGTCTTCTAAATTAAGGGTATACTGGCATGTGGTAGTCTGATTTGGGCAAAGGATGTGAATTATCAAATTTGGGCAAAAGGAAAAGCTACATTGCTTACTGATGAAGAGAGAGACATACTAGTTATTGAGAAAAAAAATCTCTAATGGTTGATGGGATGGTATCTTTCTTTTCTTTTCTTTTTTAATTTTTAAATAGTAACTAACTCTTTAAGCTCGAGGATGAGCTTCTTTTGGTCCAGAGCAATGATGAATATTTAGAACCAATAGTTAGGATTTATTTTATTGTTATTTCTTTCAATAGTTGGGATTGGACCCAACACATTTTAAGGTTCCACTTATTGGGTTCATTAGGGTCAGGTTGCTTTGAGAATACATTATGTTTTCTTATAAATAGATCAATTATAAGTCGAATAGGGTTGAGTCAAGTTAACTGTTTTAAAATTTTCAAGGCTTTGTTAAATCAAGCTAGCTTTTATGTTAGTATAGATTTAGTCGAGTGCAATGCCATTATACTTCAGAGCACATTCTGTTTTCCTGTCCTTTCTCCAAAAATCTTTGGCTTGCTGTTTGTTATGAAGCCCAAACCATCCTCTAGTTGCTTCTAATTTATTTCATGGGGTCTCCTCCCGAGGAAGGTTAGGTCTCTCTCCCAAAGGAGTTTGGTTATGCGACAGAGCTCTATTTGATAATCGATCTTCAAAGAGAAAAAAAAAACATATCCAGCTCATCAATTCTGTTAAATCTTTGGTGTCGCAATGGGTGTCTCTTGGGGCATTATTACTGAGCAGCAGTTCCATATTTGTATTTTTAATTAGGCTAGCATTTTCTTCTTGTAATTTTGTGCTCTATTGTGTTAGTTTTTACTAGTTGATCCTCTCAACACTAGCTTTGTATTTTTGCTCTTTTGTCTCAATAAAATCTGTTTATCGATTAAAAAAATCACAGGTTGTCTACATGTTTATTTGATTTATTAAAATTTTTAAAATTGTAAAAATTAAGTGATTTCGAATTGGATTCAGATTGGAGCACCGCTTAAATATTTTGGATTGGTATTATTCGATAAAATTTGGATTGGATCAGATTCGGAATTCTTATATTCTTGCGGATTCACGCTTAAATATTTTGGATTGGCATTATTAGATAAAATTTGGATCAGATCAGATTCGGAATTCTTATATTCTTGCGGATTCAAATTCAAAATTTAGGCAATTCGACTCAAATATGATCGTTTGACAGCCCTAGTTCTGATTGATAGAGTGCATTGCCTGCTAGTTGAGTAACTTCACTGCACTCAATGCTTTTGGTTGATCTCAACTCTTGAATAAGGGCTTGTTTATTCAATAAAATAAGTGATACCACTGATATGTGGTTGGTTCATTTCTTTGTGGTTTATTGTTTTGTTTTAAGTTGTGATCATTTGGGATATTATCAATCAGTAGCTGGTCATTTTGTTCATTGTTGTAATGGCTTTGTTCTTGATTTGTATGAACTGTCTTTCCTACTTTGAAAGTTGATAAACACCTATCTTCTCTACTGGGGCTACTACCAGGGGATTGCAATAACTAAATGGAAAGTGCTCTCATCAAATTGTCTCATTTTTGTTTCTCAACAAATCCCTATATAAGAGTTGATTGTATACCTAGAAGGAGGCTATGTGAATAAAGATGGGATTGTAGAATTGATGGGCAGAGTGGAACCATGGATTGAAGTTGCTAGGAAGAAAGGGAAGGGTAATACAAATAATTGGGTTTTCACCAAAACCCAATTATTGAGGGCGGCATCCTTTGGTGACACTGTAAATGTTGGACATCTGTCTTTGGTAGATTGGCTTACCTTCTCAAGAAGGAACAAGGATGTTGTCGGATTAGTAAACCCATTATGTCACAAGCAGGGGAAATAACCAGTACTTGGAAACAATGATACTGAGTTGATAATTAGTAGGGCAACACCTGAGTATGAGGAAGGCTAAGACAAAATGACACCAACCGTTCCAGAAAAGTTCTAAAGGTCTGTCTGACATAAATTAACTAGCCAGGGAGGAGAAGGAAGCAGCATTGAGATTAGTAGGAGACGCTTATTCATGAAGTCCTATCATGTCTTGAAATGTAAGAAAGACAGGCATATTGAAAAACTCAATCAATAAACTGAAACCAGGAATGGGAATTTTCATTGATCCAAGAATTCAATGCATGGTGGGCCAAGGATGTTTCAGCACTGGTGATATCTGATGTAAATATCTTTCAATATTTGGTTCAACAAGTGGCCTGTACGTGAAGTGAGACAGGTCATGTTAAACATAGGTAACATACTAATCATGATGTTCTTGGCAATTGTCGTGTGTCAAATGAGAACGGGACTCGAGAAAAGCATGTTGGCAGTGACATTGCGCAAACAATTACACTTAGGAGGATAGGTTTGATGAAGTGCCCTAGTTAGATGATATGGTTGATATTTTGAATTGCCAACAAGGAGTCCTTCCCACCACTTATTTAGGCCTGCCATTGGGTGCAAAATTGGAATGCAGACAGTTATGGAAGTATGGCAACCCACCATTGATAGAATCAAAGCTATATTGGCTGTTTGGAAATCCAAAATTCATTTCTAAGGCGGGGAGAGTAAGATTAATCAAAAGCACTTTGGCTAGTATTTCAGTTTTTCTTATGCCATGCATTGTGATGCCTATCCCTATCCAACAAGATATTGAAAAGCTCTGCACAGATTTCCTTTGGGGTTCCAGTCTTAAAGCTTTAACTTATCACTTGGTTAAGTGGAAATCTAAGATTGTTTAACCAAGCTCTCCTCTCTAAATGGCTATGGAGATTTGGGGAGGAGCAGACTAGTCTTTGGAGATCTATTATCCAGCAGAAGTATGGCCTGGAAGAGTGTGGGTGGTTCTCTAAACCGGTCTCCAATCCCTGTATGTCCTCTTGGTGGAAAGGCATCATGCAGCTCAAACTGAATTTTCAAAACATATCTCCTTCAAGCTTGGCAAAGTTAATATAATTCTTCGCAATCTGTAGACTATCTCTTGCCACTTCAGCGGTTCTGTCAGAGCTGTTTGTGGGCAACTATCAACATTTTCCTAGTTGGGACCTTAAGCTCAGAGGGAATGCCCACTTTGCTTTTACTGCTGGATGTTCTCCATTTGGTCACTCCTATTGAGGAAGAAGGTCAATGGAGTTGGGAAGATAAGTCAGGAAATTTTTCAGTGATGGATACCCATGTGAAACTTCAAAGGCATCACCTTTCTGTCTTGCAGAACACTATTTTCCCTTCTCCATTTGGCTACTCAGTTTTCTGGAAAAAGCAAGTGCGTTCAAGGGTGAATTTCTTCATTTGGGCTTTTGTGTCATGGAAAGATCCTCACTTTGGACAGCGTAGCCAGTAGAGGTCTAATTATTCCTAACATGAGTGCCCTGTGAGGTGCGGCCCTGGAATCCTTTGATCACCTTTTCTTCATTTGCCAGTTCACTAGACAGATCTGGATTTCCATCTGCAATGAGGCTAATACACCCCAAACCCTCCCATACCCCCCTCTCTTCTCTGTTCAGCCTCCAATCTCTTCCAATAGGTAGCAGATTGGAGCAGACCTAATCTTTCCCTAAAAGGAACTTGGCTGTGGGACAGAGTTCTTCTTGCTGTCATTTGGAAGCAAAGAAACCTCAGAATTTTCACGGGAAAACAAAAAGTTATTTCTTTCATCATCAATTCCATTAAGTCTTTAGTGTGGCACTGGGGAAACATCTGGGATGTGATCACTGACCAACCTTTTCATGTTTGTATTTTCAATTGGGGCAGTATTTTCTATATGTAAGCTGTTTTGTTTTTTTTTTTTTTTGCTTTTTTTGAGGGTTAGCTTTGTGTAGGATTGCTAGTTGATTATCTCATTCACTAGCTTTGTTTTTAATTATTAAAACTGCTGCTTGATAATTTATTTATGAAAAGGTGAGTCTTCAACTCTTCATCATTCCCAGTTTTATATAAATGTTATTTTTTTCAGTAAAATATGGTTTATCCTTTTATTTGAAAACAAACATGTGCCAACGCAAATTTAATATGAAAAGATTTGGAAGTGGAATCGAGGGCTACTTTATCTCAGGCCCTGGTAGATTTAAATTTTGGGTAGAGGAAGACCCTAAGGAGGATGTAATAAGTGACAGTGGAGATTCATTGATATATCAAGTCCTGTTGTTTTATTTTATTTCATTAAAACTTGGTCTGTTCAAGATACCTAGCAGAAATTCTTTGCTACCGACGATAAGCTTTTTGTGTTGGTTTTGGAGCCATTTAACCAATTTTTTTTGTCATATGATGTGATATTTTGTGGCCTTGTGGGTAATTGCCTTGATCTGGGAAATTATTTAAGGGATAGTTGAGGTTTGTTAGCCAGTGTATTAACTGTTGGTCTTGTAGAGTGGCCATGGTTGGCAGGATTTGTGATTTTGTGGATGACAATTATGAAGATTTTGTAAACTTTGGTATTTGATAATTTTGGTACCGAAATACTCTGGTCCTTTGAACATTGTGTTAAACAGTTAATCCAAGAGCAGGTTGCCATGTTGGTTGATGACGGTTTAATTTCATGTGCACGTGGGACTCTGCGTTTTAATTTCATGAAGTGATTCTGTCTGAAGGTTGATAGTAAAACTGTAGGTAGTAAATTATTAAATACTTTGGAAATGTCTCGACTCTTTAGGTTGTTATTACTTTAATCCGAGGGATAAATTTCCTCTTCTCAAGATGGTTGAAATGTTAATCCGATTGGCTTTTGACTTATCCATTCATTTCATTTTCCCCCTCTGATGGAGTTTTTCCAGGGTTCTTTCAAGGTGAGAAATTTGATAATGTTATTTCTTCAGGGGTATTAGTTGATGAGCTAGTCAAGATTTGAGTTGTTTCTCTTTTGGGGAAAAATGTGTTTTTATATAATTTGAGATATTGTCAGGGTTGAGTGGTTATTTACGAGTTGCTGGTTTGAGGAACCTCCAGTATCTTGCTCAAAACCGGTTTCTGGATCACAATCTAGAAAAAATCAAGGAGGCTTCTTTCAGAGGGGGTCTTTTGGCCATGATTAGGAAGAGCTCTGTGGTGTAGGAAGGTATGGAGGTGGTAATTTTAAGGAACACATGGCTCCATTTTTGGTTTGCTATGATGCTGTCTAGCCTCTGCTTTGTGTGACTTTCATTATTGGATCGTGTGCCAACATGATATGGGCACTTTTTAATATGTTCCCGAGGAGATTTGGGATGTAAACACCATATAGGCAATTCATTTGTCAAATACAGACAAATAGCTTGGTTCAAGAGAGAAGAAAAGAATGAGACGAGTGATTGAAATGGAAAAACTTCTCAAGTTCTAACTCGAGCCTTGAATTACAATAAAACTTTTGTATATCCGTTCTTACAAGTTACAACTTCATCTATTCAAAGAAGAAAACACAACAAAATTTCAAATCTAACCACTTTCTGAAGGACACGTGGAATACAAGTGGTTCTAACAACTTTTTGAAATCAAATTACAAACTGAATTGTTCAAATTTCCCACCAGTTTTCCTGCTCAAATGTGAACTCAAATAATCCTGCAATTTATTTAACTTCCCACTCTAGTTTTGTATTCCATTCATCAGCTGTGACATTACCCTCGTCTTCATCACATCCTTGTCCTCAAGGGTGAAAATTAGGAAGACGATGGTTGATAAAAGGCCAATCCTCCCATGTTGCTTTGCAGGTTGGAGAGTTAGACCAGTGAACAAGAACTTGGGTCACGACCTTGTTATGGCGAGGAATCAGTCGACGACCTAGGACAGCGACAGGTTCGATGGCGTAGTTTCCATCATCATCGACCAATGGTAGGGTACGTAGTGTTGGAGCTTTGGAATTGATTTTCTTCTTGAGTTGAGAAACGTGGAAAACAGGGTGTATTTTGGACTGAGTAGGGAGTTGTAAGTAGTATGCAACCGAGCCAATACACTCTGTGACTAAGAAGGGACCATAGAATTGAGAAGAAAGCTTCAAATTCTTTCTAATATGGACCAATGTCTATTTTTATCAGCATACCATTTCATGCGTTCTTGGGCCTGATGTAGTCGTTCCTTGAGTATATTCAGCATATTGTCGCGTGCTGTAAGATATTGTTGAACCTTAGGGATTGACAGAGAACTAACGGGTGGCAAGGCCAGCAAAGGTGGTGAATAACCATATAAAGCTTGAAACGGAGTGAAAGTTCGTATTGAACTAGTGCGCCGATAAATACAACCACTGAGACCATTTTTGGGGAGCATGTCCGGTCATACATTGGAGATACGTCTCCAAGCAGGTGTTTGTGCGCTCTGTTTGCCCGTCTGATTGAGGGTGATAGGCAGTGTTCATCGCTAAGGACGTGCCCAAAGCTTCAAAAAGCTGTTTCCAAAAGGTGCTTAAAAATACCTTATCTCTATCTCAAACGATGGATTGGGGAAGACCATGGAACTTGTATACGTGCTGAAGGAAACATTCAGCCACCATTGATGCAGTGAAGGGGTGTGACAAAGCCATGAAATGACTAAATTTGGTGAGTCGATCGACTACAACAAATATGACTGTCTTGCCACGAGAGAGAGAGATAATCCTTCGATAAAATCCATCGTGATATGTTGCCACATGTGATCAAGGATCGGTAGTGGTTGAAGTAGTCCGCCGTAACCCGATTGATCATTCTTATTTTTTTGGCAGATGTCACAAGAAGTGATAAATTGTATTAGTTGGGTTTTCATGCCTTGCCAAAAGAAATATTGCTTCAGGCATTGGTATATTGCATTAATAGCAGAGTGTCCTCCAAGAGCAGAGCAGTGTAGTGTGGAGATGATTTGTGATCTAAGAGCACGTGTAGAGCTAATGTAGATGACACTTTTATACTTGGAGTAAGCCCTGCTGTAACGAATATGGTGGATTGGAACCAACTTGAACCAGTAATTTTGTGATGATAGATTGAGCTTTGAAGTCTGTTTTGTAACTATCGATAACATCTGTGAGCTATTGGGGTGAAACATGGGAGATAGCTAAGCAAGCAACTGTTGGAGCATCGCGACGAGATAAGGCATCCGCTACTTTGTTCTCTGAACCTTGTTTACCATTGATGGAGTAGTCGTAGGCTCGTAGCCAAGTAATCTTGTGAGCCATCGTTGTTGCAAAATTGTAGTGATCTTTTGATCGAGAAAGTGCTTGATGCTCTGGTGATCAGTAAGTATATAGAATTTGAACCCAGCAAATAAGATCGCTACTTATGCACGACCATAACAATGGCGAGCAATTCTTTCTCGTAAGTAGACAAACCCAAGTTCCTTGTGCTCAGGGCTTTGCTAAAATATGTGATGGGGTGGTTTTGTTGTGACAAAACAACACCTATACCCATAGAACATGCGTCCGTTTCAAGAAGTGAGAAGTCTGGTAGACGCATAACAGGGGTTGAGCACATTGCCAATTTCAGTTCACTGAAAGCTCTGGCAGCCAAGTCACTCCACTTGAAAGCATGTTTTTTTAAGAGATCAGTTAATGGCTTGGCTATCATGCCACAGTTCTTAACGAATTTGCGATAATAACCAGTGAGACCAAGAAATCCACGCAAGGCCTTGACAGTAAAAGGTGTAGGCCAGTCCATCATTGCTTCAATCTTTGAGCGGTCTGCAGCCACGCCTTGAGGAGTAATAATATGGCCGAGATACTCCAACTTGGTTTGGCCAAAAGAACATTTTGAAACCTTTGCATATAAGCAATGTGTTTTGAGAGTTGACAAGGCAACGTGAAGGTGTTGCAGATGTTGATCCATAGACTGACTGTATATTAGAATGTCATCAAAGAGTACGAGTATAAATTTGCGTAGAAATGGATGAAATATATGATTCATAAGAGCCTGAAATGTTGCTGGAGCGTTTGTTAACCCAAACGACATCACTTTGAACTCGAAATGGCCTTGGTGTGTTTTAAACGCAGTCTTGTAGACGTCGAAGGGATGTACCAACACCTGATGGTAGCCAGAACGAAGATCAATCTTGGAAAACAATTTAGCACCATGCAAGTCATCTAAAAGTTCATCAATTAAAGGCATCGAAAACTTATCTTTGACAGTCATGTCATTGAGCCATCTATATTCGACACAAAATCGCCATGATGGATCTTTCTTCTTGACCAATAAGATTGAAGCAGCGAACGGGTTGTGGGAATGCTGAATTAACCCAGAAGAAAGCATCTCCTGTACTTCTCAATAACATCCTTCTGCACGTGTGGAAGTTTATATGGAGCTTGGAAAAAATGTATTGTGTTTATCTTGAGAGGAATTCTATGATCTAAAGAATGAGTAGGTGGAAGAATGGTTGTTTGTTGAAAAATGTCTTGGAAGTTGTTTAAAAGAGCAGCAATAGGAGCAGGTGACTCAACTGTGATGGAAAGTAATTGACCTAAGAAACAGGGTGTGTATTTGGTAAAAAAAATTTCTGAGTTTAGTAGGTTGTATAAGGCATAAAGATGCTATATCAGTGGTACCCTGTAGTGTAGTATGATTACATTTATAAACAACAGTGAGTTGTAGAGTATCCAAATTGATAATGATGTTGCCAAATGGCCAGAGTCAATCGCCGCCCAATACCATGTCGTAACATCCCAGAGGAAGCACTCGGATCACCCCTTCGAACTCAGTGTCTTGCATAATCCATCGAAGGGGTTGGCGTACAGCTGAGCTAATTAGATGTTCCCCATTGGCAACCTTTACCACCATCTGTGGTGTAAGAGTTGTTGGCCAATTAGTGTCCGTAATCACCTTTGGATCGATGAGCGAATGCGTACTACCAGTGTAATCAGAATGGAAATAGGACGTTTCTTCACCAAACCGCGAAGAAGTATTGTATTGGACGCATGACACCCATGTAATGCGTGTATAAACTATAGAAAGTTCCATATCAGACTGAATTTCTTGGGTGAAGTTAACTGTGTCACCAGGAAGCAAGGAGTCACTGGATTGATCATCATCAGATATGAGAAAGAACAATTGCTGCTGTTTGCAACGATGGCCAGGGGTGTAGAAGTCATCGCTGTTGTAGCAGAGACCTTTGTCATGTCTAAGCTTCATTTGTATTGGAGTGAGACGTCTGATGATAGGTTGGTTTGGTGGAGGACGTGGAGTATATGGTGAAGTATGTGATTTATTGGCAGGGATGGAAGAAATAGGATTGCTGGATGTACTTGGTTTCGCCCAATTAGGATTGTAGGTGGTGGAGTGAAATGATTTTCTACCCATATTGGAAGAGAATTGGCTCGAAGAGGGAGGCAGGCAAGCCTCTTGCATCCGGGCAAGAGAAAATGCTTGTGAAATCGAAGATGGTTTGAACATCTGAATGATCGACTTGATCTCAGGCTTCAAGCCACTGAGGAAACTCATAATGAAATATGGTTCAGTGAGTGAGGGATTGTGGAGGAGCATTATAGATTTGAGTTCTTCAAATTTTTCATAATAGGATTCCACGGACTGATCTTGACATAGTTTGTTAAAGGAGTCAACGAAGATACAGGGTCTTCAAAGTGTTGGCATAGATCATGAATGAATATAGGGCAAGGTGTATTTGGTTTCCCAATTTGATAATCTAAAAACCACGTATCCGCCTTGCCATCAAGATGAATGGCAGCCAGTGACACCTTATTATGTTCATCAATATTGTGGAGAGCAAAAAACCTTTCGCACTTTTTGATCCAAGATCTAGGTTGAGTGCCATTGAAATGAGGAAAATCGACTTTAGGAGAGCGAAAAAAATTACCTCCAACATCAGAGGGTGGGAGGGAGGAAGCCCTCCATTGATCGCCGTTTACTCCCGTCACCTAAGAAGAACTTGCTTTTGCTGTTAGAGATGGATTTCGATTGCTCTGCATCATTTGAATGAGCTGATCGATCTTTGAATCCAAACGTTTCTCCTGAGCTTCTCCAACTTGTGCGATTTTAATTAGCTCCTTTACTAACTCTATTTGGTTCAACTTTTTGATTTGGTATTTTTTTTGTTTCTTTCATGAAGGATTCCATTTCTCTACCTCTAGTTTCCATGGCGTGGAGTGGATCTCAACTGCTCTGATACCAAATGTCAAATACAGACAAGTAGCTTGGTTCAAGAGAGAAGAAAAGAATGAGATGAGTGATTGAAATGGAAAAACTACTCAAGTTATAACTCGAGCCTTGAATTACAATAAAACTTTTGTATCTTCGTTCTTACAACATCTATTTAAAGAAGAAAACACAACAGAATTTCAAATCTAACCACTGTCTGAAGGACACGTGGAATACAAGTGGTTCTAACAACTTTTTGAAATCAAATTACAAACTGAATTGTTCAAATTTCCTGCCAGTTTTCCCGCTCAAATTTGAACTCAAATAATCCTGCAATTTATTTAACTTCCCGCTCTACTTTTGAATTCCATTCATCAGTTGTGACATCATTGTCCTGCTAGGTCAAAGATCAGGTTATATGTTGTAATATTTGTGATTTCTGATCTGATAGGCCTTGTTCTCTCAGCCCCTTATGCTCCATGTTGTGCATATCGTACTGATATTAGCTTTCATTCATCCCGTTTCTGTGTTTTGTGCTTCTTTTTCTTGCATGTAACTTTATTTGTATGTGGTGTTGCAGAAATTTTTCTTTAGAGGGAGGCTAATATTCGGACCTGACGCTAGATCACTGCTTGTCACCATATTACTTATCCTAGTTCCTGTTGTTATCTTTTGTTCACTCGTTGCCAGGCATCTTCGACACGAATTTCCAGCTTACAATGCAGGATACGCTATTTTTGTGGTCGCTATTGTTCTTACCATCTGCGTCAGTTCTCTCACCTGAATCTTATCTGTAGTTATACTCATGAAAGAACTGCAAGAATGATTTCTGCTTACAGAGTTACAATACCATGTGGCTAAACATGCTGCTGTCTTATCCTAATCTGATAGGTCATTTGGTAGGCTGGGACAGCATATGTTTCTTGTCTACATGAATTGCCCATTCTTTGCTTAGACTAAGTAGTATTTTCGGTGTCACGTGCTAATTCGATATCTTGGTACCATTTTTTTCCCTCTTGTTGCTCTTTTTCTCTAAAAAAGTAAAATTACTTGTACTTTTAGGTATTGGTGCTGCTTCTTACTACCTCTGCCCGAGATCCAGGTATTATCCCACGGGCATTACATCCACCTGAAGAAGATTTTCATTACGATTCCTCAACTTCAGTTGAAGTTGGTGCAAGAAGAACCCCAAGATTACAATTTCCTCGCTCCAAAGAAGTTTTAGTTAATGGTACGCCAGTCAAGGTCAAGTATTGTGATACGTGCATGCTTTACCGACCTCCTCGTTGTTCTCATTGCTCTATCTGTAACAACTGTATAGAGAGATTTGATCATCATTGCCCTTGGGTGGGCCAATGCATTGGACAGGTGTGTTGTTCAGTGTGTGATTACTTATTTTTCATCTACCATCAGTGCTTCAGCAATTCTTAATTTGATTCACTTACTTGGTCTTATTGAAAGCATCTTGTTCGACTTTTAGTTGTCACTCTAAGTACCTGTATCTTTACGCAGCGCAACTATCGTTACTTCTTCCTATTTGTTTCTTCTTCGACGATTCTTTGCATCTATGTGTTTGCAATGTCAGCATTATATATCAATGTTCTCATGGAGAATGATCATGGAACTGTTTGGAAAGCAATGAAAGAATCTCCAGCATCAGTGGTTCTCATGACCTATTGTTTTATTTCTTTGTGGTTTGTTGGAGGTCTCACTGGCTTTCATTTATACCTCGTTGGCACAAACCAGGCACGCTTCTTTCTCCTATACTTATATTTGTTTTATACTCCATTGATTAGTGTTTTTTGTTTTTTTTTCATTATATATCTATTTTTTGTTTTCATTTTCAATCTGCATTTGAATGGAATCCTCTCACAGTATATTAACTGAGGCTATCAAACCACATCATGTACTGGAAGTTGGTGATTGCAATACTTTCCACCCACACGTCCATGTTTCTCATTCAAGAATTGCAATCCTGTTTTAGAAATATTATGTGGATACGAAGTTTGAAAAATAGTGAAGTATAAAACAGAGGAATGCTAAAAAAAGAGAAACGGGTATATCAAACTAATAAAAGAAGCATAAATATTTGGTTGTGGAGGTTTGACAGAGGAGCAAATTCCTTGTGGAAGGAGGTGATTAGAGCTAAGTACAACTATTCTGAAATGAATTGGCTTCCGAGACATCTACGAAGTACATGTGGCACCAATACTTGGCGATCCATTTCTAATTGTAAAGATGAATTTGTTAGTGCTAGAAAGAGGAAGAAGAAATAGGGTCAATTGCATTGTATGAGAAGAGGCTTGGTTGAGTGGTTGATTTTGGTAGCCAGGATAAATGGCTATTTGCAGTGGGACTTTTATTCAGGTAGGAGTGCTCTTTTAGTGGGTAAGGTGGAGGAGTTTGCTATCTTATTTGGGATAGGGAGTTGCTACGTGTACCCTCGACCGTTTGGCTCGGTTGTATCAACTTTAGTTTACATATTTAACTTAGGGGTGGGCATTTAGGACCGAAAGCCCGGATCGAACAGACAACCGGACCGATCGGGTCGGTTTTTATTAATTATATATGTTTCGGTTTTAAAAGCCCGGCCCGGCCCGAAGTTTTTGGTCCGGGCCTCGGTTTCCATTTCTGAAGCCCGTCAGGTAACCGGCCCGGATTAAATAGTTAAAATTTTTGTAAACCCAAAATTTTCTGTTTTTACAAATATAATTTCACTTTCTTTTGTAGGAAAACCAAAAAATTCAGCACTTTGGGCTTTGGGATTTATAAATTCAAGGACCATGGAATTAATTCAGCACTTTGGGATTAATTCACTGTTGACTAGGTGGGCTTTATAAATTCAACACTTTGGGCTGAACTTCAAGGACCGAAACCGGCCCGAAATTCGGTTAATCGGGCCCTCGGTTAACCGGTCAACTCGGTTCGGTTTCGGGCCTCATAAATACGGGCTTAAATTTTTCGGGCCGGTTTTCGGTTTTTACTTTTTGGGCGGGTTACCCAGACCTGTCCAGCCCTAATTTAACTTGTAAAAGTTAATGCACCCAACCACTATTTGTTAACCCTAAAACAATAATACTTAATTACTAGGAGTAAGAGAAACAACTCTTAGCCTCCTCCCCATCTTTTACATTCATCGGCTTGGTAGCTATTCTTTCGAGTAACCATACAATGGATTCACAACTCCAATTACTGAAATAAAAAAAATGTCATTGAAATAAAAAGTTAGATACACTTCTAACTTCTAAGAGCATTGTGAATAAAAAATCTCCAAATCTAGCACATATTTAATGTAGAATATGTATGAATCCAATTTCAAATGTCATTGAAATTTTTTATTTTTGCTAAAATAAATAAGGGCATCCAATAAAATTGTTTTCATAAAAAAGGTAAGTTGATGTTACGCATTTTAAGTTGGTGCAACAAAGCAAAACATCCCAAAAAACCGGTGCAACCGAGCCAAATAGTTGGGTACACGTACCAACTCCCTTGGGATATTGGAGGGAGTTGTGTTGGGGGCCGGATTATTAGATGGTTTTGGAAGGAGGATAGAGAGAGGTTTCTCAATTAGTTCATATTTCTCAAAAATGTCTATGAATAGCTTGTCTGTAAGTACATGTCACATTTTCCAACCAAGCTGTTACAAAAAATAAAGGATTACCCTTGAGATGTCTTTTTGCATGTCGATGGTTGTATGGAACAAGCTATCGTCAAAGGTTGAGCTGGTTCACGGGCTATGGACACTGAAGTGGAATGTAGTTTTTGTGGTTTGAGTAGGAGTGTTCAATTCATGTTCTTATGCATTATGGTTGGATTTATAAGGTATGGATGCATTTCTATGGAATGTTTGGTGTTAGTTGGGTGATGCCTGGAACCATAGAGATGTTAAGTTGGCAGTAATGTGGAACTCAGCTTCTTTAAAAAAAGTGCTTGAATTGGTTTGTTTTCAGTCAGTTTATTTGTGTTTTATGGTAAGTCATTTTTCTTAGATGCAGCAAAACAACCCTCTTACTCTCTTTCAGCCTGATCTTTCTTGATTAACCAAGCATTAGGGTCCGGATTTTTTTACTCGGGACTTCTATTGCCACTTTGGGACTTTGGATCGACTTCCACTTCTACCTTAGGGCCAATAGATCCAGAGCTTAATTCAGCCAAAGTAATTGACATAATGTTCTTGTCCTCTCCTGCCATCTGCCACCTTATACCTTATTTTAACTGAAACTTAACAAGTTCCTATTGTTATGATAAATGTCTTTGAAGGGTCTAGGTTCATTTGGGACATTCACACATTTTGAAGATGCCCTTTGTATGGTTATCAAAATCAAGTCAGAATTTACAAATTTGAAGGCATATTTGTCTATATATTGCAATAAAGGCAAGTTAAAATCTTCTAGCTGTTTACGGAGGAAAAAAGCAAAGTTCAGCTACATGATGAGGCCGACAAATGGATATGGGGAGGCAAGGACAAGTGGTATTCGGTTAGGGAGTGCTATGATCTCATTGGACCCAACCTTCGATTGTCTGCTCATGAATTGACCACACAAACTCCATCAGTTGGTCTGGATGGATGAAATACTGCCAATGGCCTCTTTCCTTCTATGGACCTTCTTGAATGGGAGGAAACTCACGGTGAACAACATCAACGACAGAGTTTTGCAACTGCCCAACAAGCCACAAGAAACAATTGACCACATTTTGCTCTCATGTGTATTAACTGCAAGTATTTGGAGAAATCGTTTTGTCGAGCCCAAAATCAATGCTCATACTACATCTTTGAATAGGCATAATTATGGGTAGATGCAAGGGAGTAACAACAACGTTTTTCTTGGAAAATGGGTTTGAAAAAGAATCCTTTACGCTTTTGTATGGGTTATTTGGCGGGAAAGAAACAATAGGATATTTAAAGGAATTGCTAAAGATGTAGGTAGGTTGTGGAGAGATGATAAAATTACCATGTGGTTATGGGGATTCACTTGGGGCACATTCAAAGATTCACTCCTCCTCATGCATCTTTTCCTCTTAATGAAGATCAAGGCCTTCTTGGGTAGTCTTTGGGTTTGGATAATTGTTTCTTGCTTATTTTTGGGGGTTAATCTTGTTTTGTTTTGGGCTGGAAGTGGTTATCCTTGGTTGTTTGTGTGCTTTCGAGTTGGGTTTTTACTGGTTTAGTTGGTGGGCTGGCCTTTGGGGCAACTTCTGTGTTTGTACTAGGGTATTCCCGTGTCGTTGGCATTCCACATACTTTTTTTTATTTATTAAATATCATGGATTGAACACCCCTGCCATAATCCCCACTTTCGCCCTTAACTAGTTTTGAAGTGCAAGCTTATTCTAAGGTAAAAATATATTTATAAACGTTAGGGTTAGATTCGGTCAAAATTTTAATCTAACTGGGGAAAAATTTCAAACTCCAAGAGTAAGTTCTCCCTCATACTATGAATTCGCCAAAACAGGAAGTTCAGGGTTTTGTTTAAATGTGCATTAAGATGATTGTCTTGTGTCTCATTTCTTTTTTTCCCTGTATGATCGGCCCATCTCATTTCTTTGAAAAGTACTAACAACGTGAAATGCGTTAGACATTTTTTAATGATAAAATATTGAAAAAATTATAGCCCTTGTATTGACCATTGTTCATTGGAAATATTTAAAAAAAATGCATTCTAACGATACCAAGTTTACCAAATTCGAAAACCAAGTCAATAATTATGACAATTTTAATATTTAAGGAAAAAACACACATTTTCTCTCCCCGCTACATATACATTCCACCTACTTTTTTCACCATTTTTTCATTGATTTGCCCATTTACATGTTTTATATTTACAAACACGCTATTATAGAAAATTAATCTCAACCCTCGAAATCTCTTCCCTCTCCCTCAAAAATCTCTTCACTCTCCCTCAAAATCTCTTCCCTCTCCCTCAAAATCGAAACCTTTAAAAATCGAACCCCAATTCGCAACCTCCCAAAAACATTTCAGAAAAAACAAAGTAATCTCATGAAAACTTCAAATTTTTTTTCAGAAATCACAAAAAAAAACTATTGTTCACCTGAGACTGCAAAACCTCACATCGACGTGGGCGAACAGTAAAACAATTTGCTGGGCGAACAGGCAGTTTTAGCAAGTTTTTTCGGACAGATTTGCGCGACTTTAGTAAAATGACCATAAATTGCATATTTTCAAGTGATTCAAGTTGTGTTTATTAGATAACTCAGAGTACTACAACTTTTGTGTTTTGATCAACTTGAGAATCGGTCTCGATCGAGCACATAAGTTGGTCGAAAGTCAGGGACACTATCCCGTTTTCACTGCGAGACAGATTTGCGCGACTTTAGTAAAATGACCATAACTTGCTCATTTCAAAATATTTCAAGTGATTCAAGTTGTGTTTATTAGATAACTCAGAGTACTACAATTTTCGTGTTTTGATGAGCTTGAGAATCGGTCTCAATTGAGGGTTTAAATTGGTCAAAAGTTACCTTTTTTTTTTTTTTTTTTTTTTTTTTCCGTTTTGGGTTTGGGTTTCTCTGTTAGGATATGCATATTTATTGGTGGTGTGTGTATGTATAGAAAAAAAAAAACTCAATGGTGGTGTGGAGCAGTCGTTGCCTAAACTAAATTATGATCTCGTAAACTAAGTGTCCGTTTTCTGGTGCCTGTAAAAACAAACCATATGCACATAATTAAAAGGGTCGGTTGAGAGTAAAACACCAATCTGTACAAACTATCAAAAGATTCATACTAACATGGTAGATTATGGAAAACTATAGCCATGAAAATAAATAAATTAGTGATTTATTTCTTTTTCAATGGAATTTCTTTGATTATACACAAAAGAATTCCCCCCAAAATATAATTATACATGCTTATTGGCCTAAATTCTAGATGCTTTTTTGGTTTTCTCTTTTGACAAAAAAATAGAAAACAAGAACACATAACATTTTGGAAGAACCAATTAATTTGTTTTCTATTATATTTCCAATACTATTGGAGAATCTCGAAGGGCTAAAACCCTTAATCAAATCAAATGAGTAAATGGGTATATTGAAACACACAATTGAGATCTATTTAAGAACCATTTGAAGAAGATTTCAAATCTGAACTTTGAACTTTCAACATTACAGTTAAGAAAAACTTCTTCCTTTATTGAATTTTCAAGTTTTCTTTCTTCCATTAAAGCTAATTAGATCCAAGATCTAGGGTTCTTAAACCCAACTCATGTAATCAAGAACAACATAAACCAACCGACTCTAATAAAAGGGTTCAAATATATATATATATATATATATATATATAAACTTAAAGAGTGAATTTTGAACAAAAGGGTTGTTTAAAACGTACCTAGGAGCTAAGGAACCTTGAGGAGAGGCAATTTCTTGGTGTTTCCAACTAATAAAAAGAAGATAAGAGACCAATGAAGAAGAATAGTGAAGAAGAGCTAGGTGCAAAGGAAGAGCTTGATTCGAATGGATCCGGCGGGGGACATTGAGAGTTGCTGCCTGAATCTTTGTACAATCCCGGCTACTGAATCTCTTTGAACCCATTTGAAAACCCACCAAATTAATCAAACCCATTAGCAAAATTTGAAAAAAAAGGGCATAAATAAGGATAAAAAAAGTGAACTTGAAATTCGAGGAACTCACATCTGTCTGGGAGATTCACCTCTCTGAAGTGTTTGGGTATGTGATTCAATTGGTTGGAGGCGGAAGGAGAGATGAATCTCCTCCTTGCTGGTCTTCTGGCACATAGTATAAAAGGTGAGGGAGGTGAGTGGAGCTTGTTGGGGTCACCCCAGATGAATGAAGAAAAACTCAGTTGTTCTCTAGTTCGAGATTCAGTGGTGGGAAGGGAGGAGCAGTCGCAGAGGAGATTAGCGAAGTCGCTATGGATGATGGGATGACAGTAAGTGAAGAAAGATATCAAATTTTAGTTTCTTGTGTGTAGGGTAGAGAAGAGGATAACGGAGAGGGAGAAGAGGAGGAGGAGGAATCAAGAAGAATAGAGTTCGGGGAGATGGAGGAAAGTTTAGGGTTGAATCGGTGGTGGTGGTTGTTGCAAGAAACCAACCCAGAAACCCTTCTTCTCCCTTTGGCAGAGTGAAAAGAAGAATAGGGGGAGAAAGTCAAAACTTTGTGGAGGAGAAGAAGATGGAGAAGCAGGAAGCTTTCTTGATGATAAAGAAAGAGGAAGAGAGGGATTTGGACGGTGGTGGGCTGGCAAACTGGAATCGCATAGGAGGAGAGGGAGAGAGCCTTGTGGAGGTGTGGAGAGTTAGATGAAGCATCGGGGGTTCAAATTTTCACTTAAGTTGTATGCTATGTAGGACATACAGACTGTCAGGAAGATTGGGTTGTTTGGTTTTAATATATTTCTATGCTTTTGTTTTGCTGATAAAAAAAAAAGTTTGATTGGGGAGATATTGTGAACAATACCAGATCGCCGTGTATACTTTTTGCACTAGCTGCTAGTTTTCTTTCCACCAGCAGTTCATTCATTCAAATAATCACAAATTCCTGAGGTCAACATTTTTTTTTATCCTATTACATGAGATTGTGCTGTGTTTTTCATTCTTCAGTTTCAGTCTTCATGATGATTAGTATTTTTGTAATGTTTCCAGACCACCTATGAGAACTTTCGGTATAGAGCTGATGGCAGGCCAAATGTCTACAACCGGGGTTGCCTGAATAACTTTTCAGAAGTGTTTTGTTCAAAAATCAAGGGCTCACAAAACCATTTTCGTGCCTTTGTTCAAGAGGAAACAACAAGGCCTTCCACCGTCCGTAGGCAGGAATTTGAAGAAGATGATTTGGGTGGGAACCCCCGTGCCAAGGTAGAGTATGACCTTGAAATTGGTGGAGATTTGTTGGTAATATCCCAGCGCCAAAACCTTGAAGAAGTTGACGATGACATGGATCTCCGCAGCAGAGGCAGCAATGGAAAACGTCGTGATGTTTCAGAGACTGAATTTGCTTCCAGTATTGATAGACAAGAGTTACACCACTTGACTCGGGACAGGAGTGAGAGATTGGACATAAGTTCAGACACTGTTGCCACAAACTCGCTCAACAAAAGCAGAGTCGACAACCAGTAACATAATTATTGTTTTCATTGGTTTCATGCTGACTTGAATATGTGAAGCTGTTGTTGGGAAGGCGTTTGCTACTAATCGTGGATGATTTGGCATTGCTTATCTTCAACTACATCAGTCAGGTGGTTAGAAAACTTACAGTTGTGCCTCTGAGAATTCGATTTGGTTCCTTTATTTTGTATAAATCTTGTACATCCATCTTTTTCAACGGATGTAAGCTAGCTGTCTTTCATCTTGTGTAGTTGTTGAAGACTAGCTGTTATTCCAAAATTTGTTATTGTAATTCTTCCAGCTCACCTTAGGTTTCATTACACCTTTGTAAAGAGTTGTGAATTTGATCTGTGACTGGATTTTGGTACAAGTTATATCACTTGCAGTGTGTGGAGAGAATCGTAGATTTGTAGCATGGTCAGTCGAATGTGAAATGCTGATATTTATGACAAATATGTTGTTCTAAAAAGCTTTTTTGACATGGTAATAATGACTGCATGTTATGCCTTTTTATATTTCTGTTGGTGAACTAGGATTTCTCTGTTGACAGTTGGCTGCCTTTCTTCTTTTAGTTCTGATTAATTTGCTCTGCCTTAAGCACAAAGGCAAAGGCTTGGATTGTGGGTTTCCACACCGAGAAATTGTGAGATTGGACATTATAACGTTTTCCCTTTTTGAAGATTTTAAGTGATCTCAAGTATTCATGCACCCTGCTAGTGATTATTATGAAATTTATAAAACCATCACCAATTTCTCCTGATCACACATTTTATTGATGATTGAAACTTTGAATAATGCTTCTCCATCACTTTTTTCCTAGGTAAATTTGATGTTGGTTCATGCTAGTGATTGGGTGAATGATTTTAGTCCCTTTATAAACATAATATGATTTTTCCCTTATCAATTGACCATCAATTCAATTGTTATCTTGTGTGCATGCTTTATTATCTTGTGTGTGTGCTTTTAACATAATGTGAACAAAAAAAATGGATTACTCTCATTTGAGAAAGGGTTGTCCATGCTCTCACTATATATCCCTTTCCTCAAGTGAGGGTAAATTTTATTTTTTATTTTTAATTTTTCATCACTATGACCAAATCATACACAAAATAACGATTGACTGTATGGTGGACTGGCAGTTAGGGACCAAGACCAAATTAAATTTACAATTGAATCCATTTCAATCGCTACATCTCCTACAACTGACTGTGGATTGATCGTTTGTTATGTTAGAAGATATCATTATTTGTCGAACTCGATGCCTACACTGCATTTGCCTATAAAAGAGTAATTGAACAAATATTAGATAGAATAGTATCGCCAAAGGTGTGATGGCTCAGTGGCGGATGATATCACTAGGTCACGGGGTCGATTCTAATCGCGGCATCTGGGGTGGGAGGGGTTAAGGGATAAAAAAAAAAAAAAAAAAGGAAAAAAGAAAAGAAAGATAGAATAGTATATGAAGGTTCACAATCGGTTAAGTTAATTTTTAACTTCATGATTTGTTTCCCATGAATCAAAATTCACACAAGTAGAGCAATAAAATATAACTTAATTTATTATTATTATTATTGTTGTTGTTATTATGTCTATGAAATTAAGCTACCCTTTGTGATTTCTCCCCTAGATTTTTTTTCGAGATTACAAAATATCTCTAGAATCACATCTTTATGGCGAATTAGGATTTGTGGTGGAACAAAGTGGAATGAGGGGATGTATCTTTACTTTCTTAACGAGAATTGAAATTCATTGTTCCTTGAACAATGAATTTCCTTCAATCTGTCATATTTGAATTTCTGAAAACACCTTCTACAGTTCTTCATAATTACGATTACGAACAAAAATTAATAGTATATCTTTGCTTTTATAATGAAAATTGAAGTTTACTATGCTAGGAACTGTGAAGTTTCGTAATTATAAAAATAAAATGGGTGACATACAAATTCACAAATTTTCCAGGGGTTTTTTTGTCCTTTTTTCACCAAGCCACAAAAATCAGCGACCAAATTTACATATACTTTTATAACGAAAATTGAGATTCATTGATCTAGGAACAATGAATCTCCATAAGTCTGTCATTATTTTGATTGCCAAAAATGCCCTCCACCATTGTTTAAATTTATGAGCAAAAATCAATAGTATATGAACAATAACAAAGGGTATTTGTGTCTTTTTAGTAAAAGACTTGCATCTTTACTATTTTGCCAATATTTTGATAATTCGACATTGCCCTCATAATTTCTTGATGGGTGATTTTAGATGTCGAGGAAATTGGTGAGGGAATTGGTGAGGGAGGGTGCCTCGCACGTGCCCGACCTTTGTTTCAAAAAAAAAGGGGGGGGGGGGGAATTTGAATTTCGTTGCTGAAATTTAAGAGGGAGGGAGGGACAAAAAAACAGAGAAAACCGGAGAGAGACCACAGACAAGGGAAGACCTCTCCCCAAACCCATCTCCACAGAGAAGAAATCAGAAGAGAAGATGAAGCTCTCCCTCTCCCCAAACTCGACAGAGAAGAGAAGATAATACCGAAGAAGGAGAAGAGAAGCCATGGCTTCCATTTCTGACTCCAACCTATTGGTCTTTCTAACTAATTCGACAACCCCATCAACGCCTGGTTCATTAGGAAGGTTTGTTTGATCATTTTCAAGTGATTCGAAATCGATTGGGTTGTAAATGGGTTGATTGGTGAAGAACTGAGAGAGCAAAAGTGGTGTTTGAAGAAATGCATGTGAGAGAGTGAAGAGAAGTAAATAGGTTTTGAAGAAATGAGAGATGGTGGTGTAGGAAAGAGTGTGCGAAGGAGGGGTGATGAGTGAAGAAGAAGATGAGCTGTTGTTGGAGTTCTCCTCTTCAGCTTTGATGCAAGGTTGATGAGTAGTGCCATGTATCAAAAGCCACAAAGAAGTTCGACTTGTGGAGTCTACCCTTCACCTTGTCCTTCGGCTGCGTGGTGGGTTATGAAGCTCTATGATGCAGCTGCTGTTTGACCAAGTTTGTTTACTCGATATTATGCAATACTTGTTTTGTTCTATGTTTTATCTGTTTCAAGTTAGTGCATAACCTAAGATGGCATGACACTAGGTACTCTCTTTTTTCTTTTAGGTCAAGTACTTGAGCTCTATTGTGGTTGCATGAACTGGTGTAGTAGTTTGTGAATACTATAATAAATAATGGGGTTCACTAGAACTCACATAGAATGCATGGTTTGGGTGAATGGAAGTTCTGAATGCAAGCATTGAAATCTATTAAGCCCCATTTTGTTTTTCCTCAAGTCATGTTCTAGGGTTGTTTTTATACATCATCCGCATGTTTGTCTAGTTTTAAACTTCTGATTTACCTTATTGAGCAATACCAATTCCAATTCAAACCCCGTCTCTGAATGACCTTAATGTGTGTCATGGCACCTTGTGAGAGTATTCATAAATGGAGTGTTGTACATACATGGGATTGTTCTAGCTCTAAAGAACCAGCAACCCTCTGTTAAAAGGGAGCAACAGTTTGTCTAATTTGCAACAGGATTATGGGACTTTCTGTTTGTTGGTTTTGCCAAACCCAATTTTAGTTATGGAAAGCTGGAACTAGCATCTTCTATTGAAAGTAATAAGTAGTTGGGGTTGTTGCAGTTTATGATCCATGCCTGGGAATTTTGGGGCAACTTAATGAAATATGTGAAGCCAAAGCTATGGTAGTATTGTTCACCAATACAGTATGTGATTCATGAAGTAGAAACCTAATATCAGTTGGAGCTACCTGAGTTAATTACCATTATTCCATTGCAGGTGTTGATTAGAGATAAATAACCCCTGCTAAGTTGATTGCAACACTTGTAAAAGGTGTCCAACATGACAACGATTGTTCTAGCCCTCTAAGGATCATATTTCACAATGGAATTATGATGACATTTGAAAAGCTCACAATAACTTGCCAACGAGTTACAGGACCTATGGTTTTCAGGCAAGAAATTCAAACTAAAAGATGGAAGATAAAAGGACCAACGAAGAACACAATAATAATAAACAACAGAGTATAAGGAGAAACAGAGATAAACCAGTAGAAGAGAGGGGAGAAGAAGAACAAGATAAGCATTAAATAACATAAACATGCAAGTAATATCAACAAGATATCCATAAAATCTTTTTAAAGATCTTAACTTTGATCACTACAATCGATCGATCAAGCTCTAAGACTGTTTCCTGTTTGACACTTAGAGATACTCGAAGATCTTATCAGAGTGTGATCTTTGTTTTAAGTTAAGAGTTTTTGAGAAAAGAAGATATAAGAAAGGAATGCTTATATATTTAGAAAATAAACTGAAAATAAATACAGAGGAGACTTACTATGTACAAGAGGAGTCTCGAAGGAGAGGAAAGCTTACAATACTAGAGCTATGGGTTACAGAGTAGGAGAGGGGTTCTAATCGTGTCTGTCTTGCTCTGGAAGAGCTTACATTTATTTATAGATAGGAGAGGATGAAGAGATAAGGCTCTTCATTGAGTGGAGGATGAGCTGTCGCTTGTCCTATGTGTGAGTGGAGGTGGACTGTTGAATCATGCTTCGACTGTTCACCTTTTGACTGTCGGTAGCTACTGTTGAAGATGCTTCGACTGTAGCTTCACATTCATTGAACTGTAGCTTCACGCGGATGCCTTTGAAAAAGAAAAGATAATGCTGTCGGGTTGTCTGTTGGACTGTGGCCGAAAGCATTCTTGGACACTTGTGGTGCTGGCAAATAATGCCTTTGGTAATAATGAACATGGGTCCATATTACATATCTCGAGGATCAATACCAAAACAGTCATCTTCATTGTCATCAAGATTAACTGTTTGGTTATCTTCATCAGCTTCATCAGAACAAATCTGGGAGAGAGTGTCGATGAGCTGAGCTCTGGTTGGTTTGGCAGCAATGGCGGACATGATCTGCTGCTTGAATTGAGACATATTGGAAGAAGACTCGGAAGGAAGAGACCCGAGCTGCTTTTGTTGGACTGGTGGTGTATGAGACACCTCTTTTTTGGAGAAGAAGGCTGTTACACCTTCCTTGGTGACCTTAGAATGATCGAACCTTTGCCACCATTTTACCTTGTAGCGTCGGCACAACCAAGAAGGCTTTGCTTTGGAAAGGGCACCTGGAGACTCAGGATTGGAACAGACATAGTCCCAACTCATAATCCAGGCTAGATTGAAACGAACAAAAAACCAGACCGAAAGAGCCTGTTGATCAATAGGTTCAGGAGGCTGGTACTTGTCTCTGAAGATATTCCATCCTTCACGAACAGGGGATGGAAGAATCTCAAGAACTGGGCCAAAAGAAAGCTACCACTGGTGCTGAAACCAGAAGGGAAGAACTTTGGCATTGAACTTTTTGCAGAAAAGAAAGAACCATGAATGGCCCGATTGATGAGGACTGATAAGAAATGCTCTAGTCCAAGCATTCTTATAATCATAGTAACTATATGTTTGAGGAACATAGCTCTGAGAGAGCCTCTTATGAAAACGGGGATGAAGACCCCATTCTGCTTCTGTCAGAACTTTGAAAATCTGACACTTGGAGAAAGTGATTCTAGAATTAGTATCATCATAATGATGAGTGACACTAATTGAATCAGAATCTACCAGAATAAATTCATAGAATTCTCTGGTCTTGGTAGCATCAGACTCTTCATATTGTTGTTCTGGAGAGTAGAGATGCCTGGAGATGGCTAGAGGATCAGAGATAAGAACTCTGAATTGAGGTTCAACCATACATAACAAGTCCAGGTTGGTCTTGTTAATGTACTGAAGGGGTGCCTGATTAGGCTTTGGAAATGAGACTAAAGGACTCAACTCTTTTTCATGATCAAGAGCTGAATACTTCTGGGTCAATTGAAGGGCATAAGAAATGGGGGCTGAAGGCGGAGGAGCAGGAGGCTTCTTCGCATAACTGGCCTTTGATTTGGGTTTGGGAGATGAGTTTGAAGAAGAACTCATCTTTGGAGAAACTCACGGGAGAGGAAGTCTGCCAATGAGTTGTCTGCTCCCTTTATATACTTGATATCAAAATCAAATGCAGAAATCAAACCTTGCCATCTGGCGAAAATCTGTTTGGAAACCAAATTGAGAACATCTTTGGTTAAAATATCTTTTGCTGATTGGCAATCAATTTGTAATAAAAATTTTTGATTAATCAAATCATCTTGAAATTTCATGATGCACAATACGATCGCTAAAACTTCTTTTTTGACCGTAGAATAATTCATCTGAGGAGAAGTCCAAATACCAGAATGGTATCGAACTAATTGAACAGTAGAAGACTCAGGATTACGCTGTTTAAGGATACCACCATACCCTAGGTTAGACGCATCTGTTTCTACTATTTTGAAAGCATCGGGATCAGCAATTCCTAAACAAGGAAGACTTTTGACTTGACTTTTGACTTGACGGACTATAGAAGAATGGGCTTCAGTCCATGGGCTTGGATTTTTCTTAAGGCGAGAGTATAAGGGCTTAATCAAAACTCTAAGGCCTTGGTAAAAATCTGCAACATAATTTAAAGATCCAAGAAATCTTTGCAATTGGGTTTTATCCCGGATTTCATCTGGAAATTTATCAGCAAATTCAATTGTTCTTGAAATTGGGGTAATCATCCCATTGAAAATCTTGTGACCTAGAAATCTAACATTTGTTTGAAACAAATTGATTTTGGTTGGAGATAAAACCAATCCATTCTTTTTAATGCATTGTTCAAATTGATAAAGGTGTTTCCAGTGGGCTGGAACAGAATCAGAGAACACCAGTACATCATCGATATACACAATGGTGAACTACGAGAATTGAAGGAGAATATCATTCATGATATTCTGGAACTCACTAGGAGCGTTCTTAAGACCGAATGGCATAACATTCCACTCGTAATGTCCAAAGGGAACATTAAAAGCGGTTTTATACCGATCCTTGGGATGAACCTGGATTTGCCAAAATCCAGATTTCAGATCAAACTTAGAGAAGACACAAGCATTGTGTAATCTCTTAAGAAGGTCTCTTTGAGAAGGAATTGGATAACGAATCCATTGAAGAACCTGATTTAAAGGTTTATAATTAATAACAAGACGAGGGCTTCCTCGTTCAAGCTCTGCAGCTTTATTGACATAAAAAGCAGCACAACTCCAAGGAGATTTAGAATCTCGAATGAGTCGTTTTTCTTTTAAAGATTGAATTTCTTGTTTGCAAAATTCCATAAGTTCGCTATTCATTTGAATAGGGCGAGCCTTAGTGGGAATTTTTCTTTCATCAAAACCTGGTTCATAAGGGAGACGAACCACATGTTGAGATCTGTACCAAAATGCATTGGGAAGATTAGAACAAAGTTCATCTTGCAAATGTTTTTGGTATTGAATGATTTGAGATTGAAGTTTAGGTTCACTGATCTGGTCAGCTACCCTTTTGTATTCAATTTCTTGTTTGAGAAAGTTTAACTGCTGTTGTTTGCAGATCAAACGATTCAAAAACATCTGTTTAGAAACTTGGTTAAGTTCATAAACTTCTGATTTAAACAAGAATGGAAATTCAACCTTAGTACCAAGAATGGTAGTTGAAATACCTTGTTTAGAAACAGAAAAAGGAGAAATTGCATTGATAAAAGGCGTACCTAAAATCATCTTTTGTTCCATATTTTTGACAAGAAGAAAATGTTGCTTAATGCAAATTTTATCCTTGCAGATATGGGCATTTGTTAATTTAAATGCTATTTGAAGCTTTGAGTTGTCCGTAGTATACAGACTTTGAGTTGTTTGTTTGAAGTATTGTACAGGTACAATACCTTCTTGAATACAATTCATATCAGCCCCTGAATCAATCAAGGCAATCACTGATATGCTTGTTTTGTTATAGATGTTTAAGGTTATAGCCACATACCATTTTTGAATGGTAACCTTATGTGGGTGAACCTGTCTTTTGTTTAAATTGCAGAGAAAATCTGCTTGTTTCTGTTTAGAAGAAGAGAGTGGCTGAGAAGAAGGACCTTCGGCATCATCTTTATCTTCAGTATCAGAAAAAGCGGGAAGATGATTTTCTTGCAACATTTGAATTTGAAGGTCAGTTAAATTTTGATGTTGCTTTAACTGATTGACTTCTTTCTTAAGGTTATTAACTTCATGCTGTAAGTCTGACAGACTGACAGGAGAAGCACTTGATTTGGTTTGGTTAAACCTTCTGATGATATCTCTGTGATCATAAAAGGATGTGATCACGTCAGGAGGAGGTTTAGCTTGTGAAATTGATTGTTTTATGTGTTGAAGATATTCAGTCTTCATTTTAGGATCATCAATTTTATCAACAAAATCTAGCAGTAATTGTGACTGCTTATTTTGAGATAACATATTGATTTTGGGTTTCGCAGAAAGATGGCACAAACATGCACCAGGATTACAATCACATGATTGTTCAGAAGAATCAGAAGAGTCAGAGGAATAATTGAGGTTATTCATCTGTAGTTCTGGTTCAGAAGAGGAAGAGTCTGAATCAATCAGACAATTGAGAAAAATCTTTTTCATTGATTTAGGAACATCTAAGGCTTGGACCTTTTGGGCCGTTCTGCACTGTTTTGCATAGTGACCGGGCTATCCACACTTGAAGCATACGGGCCTCGAAGTGGAACCTTTCACAAAGGGCTTGGACTTATGTGTCCCATGATGTTTGGGCTTGCTATAGTACTGTTCGACAGGCTTAGCAGGCTTTGGGCCATAAGGCTGTTTGCGTTTGAAGTGTCGGGCTGGATTGGACCGATACTTTTGTTTAGAAGTTAAATGGTGTTTGGAATTGAGATGGGCTGGATATCGAAAATCATCAAACCCATATTGTTGACAGAAATCTCCTAATTCTTTAGGACCATGAAGACGTTGCTTCTTCAATTGTTTTCTGAATTTTAATTCATTACAGATTTGAAGGGCGCATTTATTGATAAATGCAATTAGATCACCAAATGTGAGAAGTTCGTACAAGATATCACCTCCATGTTGCTCTTGGAGTTTTGTACGAATGGTCTCAGCAAAGAGTTCAGGAAGACCTGAAATAAACTTGCGTTTCCAGAATGGATTAGCTGCATCAGTCTGAAGCATTACCCTCTTCATAAAGATATCTTTATAATATCTAAAATGACTGAGAGTTGGACACTTATGTGACATGAGCAGATCCTTGGCTTTACCTTGGTATTCATTTGGATTTCCTAAGAAATGTCTCAGAATACTTTGAATCAAGGTAGGCACACTGTCTGGAATGAAAGTTTCTTGACCAAGTTCATTCTCGACCTTGATGGGTTGGCCATCATGACCAATCTTTTTAGCAAACAGAATTTCTGTTTTTTCATTAGTAGTGAGGTAATTATCCCACCATCCTTTGATTAAACCGGAAAATCCTTGAACAATGACAGTTGCAATGGTGTGATCATCTTTGCCTTCTGCTCGATGAGTAGAAGCCATCATCACCATTTCTTGAGTAAGCTCAAGAATTGCATCTTCAGTAATGCCATCAATATTCCAGATGTACAATTCTTTTGCAGAAAAAGAACCAAAGGTTTGAAGATTCCGTTCTTCAAACTGCATATCTGGGAATGAAGGTCTAGGATAGAAATTCCTAGATGTTGGCATTGGATTTTTCCATTTAGGAGTTTTGGATGCTGTTCTAGCATGCCTGATTGGATTAGCCTGGTACGGGATATAGTTTAATCTATCCAGTTCAGACATTGGATCAAAATCAGCACTTATGTCTGAATCACAGTCAGATCGGGCTGGATTAGACAAGGTATTGATTTTTAATCTTGAATCCAAATTAAGGGCATCTAATTTGGCATCAATTGCTTTTAATAAATTTGATTTAGAAGAAAATGTGTTTGGCGCCAAAGGGTCAGGGATTTGAAAGTAAACAATCTGTTTTTTCAATTCCTGTTCTTTGTTCACCTTTTCTTCTAATTGCTTCTTTTTCAGCTCGTTAGTTACAAGCTGGTCTTGAACCAGTTTATCACCAAGTTCAGATAATAAGAGGTTAGTATAATTATTCTGTTGAATAATAGTACTAGCATAATCATTTGTTTGATGAGAAAATGGAGAAGCAACATAATTTTGATTTGAAACTTTAAATTGGAGGTCTACCATGGGAGGTAGAACAGATCTTACAGTTTTCTTGTCTGTGGAAGTCCAGACTTTGGGAGTAACATTTAAAACATGAATTTGAGGGATATGAATATTGAAATACCAATCTAAGAAAGGTATATTCTCTTTCAATTCCTCACAACATTCATAGAAAGATTTGCTAAGTTCTTTGCGTTCAGACTCAATTGTCTTAGCAATGAACTTTTCACGTCTTTCATCATTTTCAGAAGACAAGAAGTCTTGTTTGATTTTCTCTTTGTTAAGTTTGAAGTTTGGTTTTAAACATTGAACCCTGGGAATCTGAAATTCCATTTCAGATTGAGTGGGTGATTGATTTGCTTCTGAAGTTTCAGGAACTTCATCTTGATTATAGACAGGTTGAGGAATCTGAGGATAATTAGGATTTGTCCTAATATTCCTTAATTGAAGATGGGGTTCGGGAGTAGGAACTCTCGATTGAAATTGAGTAGGA
Organism: Berberis vulgaris; assembly: GCA_963556465.1. Lineage (NCBI taxonomy): Eukaryota > Viridiplantae > Streptophyta > Magnoliopsida > Ranunculales > Berberidaceae > Berberis > Berberis vulgaris. The sequence goes on along the minus strand of OY747124.1, from coordinate 71,731,720 downwards.
GCAGTTCTGAATGAAGGCGATTCAGAAGATCTGCGTCCTGATTGGAAACAAGAAGGGTCAAGGTCAGTGATACGAATGTCACTGAATCTAAGCTTAACTGTCCCGTCAGGGAGAGTCAAGATCTTGTCAACTTGACTTGGAGGAAGACTTCTGGGAATAGAAGCTCCTTCAATAGTCCAGGTTTCAGGAAGTGTGACCTGATCAATACTGATTAAATTTTCAGTTTTTGAAGAAAAGATTGAATGGGTGATTTTATAAATCTCTTTTTGGGGGATTACTGGTATTGACCAGTTTTGTAAATCATGTTCAACTTCAGGGATTCTACCCTCCATTTTGTTTGAAGAACTTGACCTAGAACTATTAGTTCTGGAAAACTTTGGGCAGAAAGACATCTTTTCTGATTTGCTTAAGGAGGAGAGGGAACACTGTACTCGGACCACCTACAGCTGGAACACCTAAGTGGGACCACCTACCCTGGATCTCTCATCAGCGCACACCATGGCGACTTACACTAGATCTGGGTCCTAACGGCTGACCAACACTCTACTCGGCTTACCAACGCTATCAACGGCTGACCAACAGTACCTTGGACTCACAAACCCTCCCGGGGCAAAAAAGGAAAGGATGGCTCTGATACCAACGAGTTACAGGACCTATGGTTTTCAGGCAAGAAATTCAAACTAAAAGATGGAAGATAAAAGGACCAACGAAGAACACAATAATAATAAACAACAGAGTATAAGGAGAAACAGAGATAAACCAGTAGAAGAGAGGGGAGAAGAAGAACAAGATAAGCATTAAATAACATAAACATGCAAGTAATATCAACAAGATATCCATAAAATCTTTTTAAAGATCTTAACTTTGATCACTACAATCGATCGATCAAGCTCTAAGACAGTTTCCTGTTTGACACTTAGAGATACTCGAAGATCTTATCAGAGTGTGATCTTTGTTTTAAGTTAAGAGTTTTTGAGAAAAGAAGATATAAGAAAGGAATGCTTATATATTTAGAAAATAAACTGAAAATAAATACAGAGGAGACTTACTATGTACAAGAGGAGTCTCGAAGGAGAGGAAAGCTTACAATACTAGAGCTTATGGGTTACAGAGTAGGAGAGGGGTTCTAATCGTGTCTGTCTTGCTCTGGAAGAGCTTACATTTATTTATAGATAGGAGAGGATGAAGAGATAAGGCTCTTCATTGAGTGGAGGATGAGCTGTCGCTTGTCCTATGTGTGAGTGGAGGTGGACTGTTGAATCATGCTTCGACTGTTCACCTTTTGACTGTCGGTAGCTACTGTTGAAGATGCTTCGACTGTAGCTTCACATTCATTGAACCGTGGCTTCACATGGATGCCTTTGAGAAAAGAAAGGATAATGCTGTCGGGCTGTCTGTTGGACTGTGGCCGAAAGCATTCTTGTTTGCTTGTGGTGTTGGCAAATAATGCCTTTGGTAATAATGGACATGGGTCCATATTACAAATCTCGAGGATCAATACCAAAACAGTCATCTTCATTAAGGTTAACTGTTTGGTCATCATCTTCAGCTTCATCAGAACAAATCTGGGATAGAGTTTCGATGAGCTGGGCTCTGGTTGGTTTAGCAGCAATGGCAGTCATGATCTGCTGCTTGAATTGAGACATATTGGAAGAAGACTCGGAGGGAAGAGATCCGAGTTGCACTTGTTGAACTGGTGGTGTAGAAGACACCTCTTTTTTGGAGAAGAAGGCTGTTACCCCTTCTTTGGTGACCTTAGAATGGTCGAACCTTTGCCACCATTTTACTTTGTAGCGTCGGCACAACCAAGAAGGCTTTGCTTTTGAAAGAGCACCTGGAGCCTCAGGATTGGAACAGACATAGTCCCAACTCATAATCCAGGCTAGATTGAAACGAACAAAAAACCAGATCGAAAGAACCTGTTGATCAATAGGTTCAGGAGGCTGGTACTTGTCTTTGAAGATATTCCATCCTTCACGAACAGGAGATGGAAGAATCTCAAGAACTGGGCCAAAAGAGAGCCACTACTGGTGTTGAAACCAGAATGGAAGAACCTTGGCATTGAACTTTTTACAAAAAAGAAAGAACCATGAATGGCCCGATTGGTGAGGACTGATAAGAAATGCTCTAGTCCAAGCATTCTTATAATCATAAAAACTGTAAGTCTGAGGAACATAGCTCTGAGAGAGCTTCTTATGGAAACGGGGATGTTGACCCCATTCAGCTTCTGTCAGAACTTTGAAAATCTGACACTTGGAGAAGGTGATTCTGGAATTAGTATCATCATAATGATGAGTGACACTAATTGAATCGGAATCTACCAGAATAAATTCATAGAATTCTCTGGTCTTGACAGCATCAGACTCTTCATATTGTTGTTCTGGAGAGTAGAGATGCCTGGAGATGGCTAGAGGATCAGAGATAAGAACTCTGAATTGAGGTTCAACCATACATAACAAGTCCAGGTTGGTCTTGTTAATGTACTGAAGGGGTGCCTGATTAGGCTTTGGAAATGAGACTAAAGGACTCAACTCTTTTTCATGATCAAGAGCTGAATACTTCTGGGTCAATTGAAGGGCATAAGAAATGGGGGCTGAAGGCGGAGGAGCAGGAGGCTTCTTCGCATAACTGGCCTTTGATTTGGGTTTGGGAGATGAGTTTGAAGAAGAACTCATCTTTGGAGAAACTCACGGGAGAGGAAGTCTGCCAATGAGTTGTCTGCTCCCTTTATATACTTGATATCAAAATCAAATGCAGAAATCAAACCTTGCCATCTGGCGAAAATCTGTTTGGAAACCAAATTGAGAACATCTTTGGTTAAAATATCTTTTGCTGATTGGCAATCAATTTGTAATAAAAATTTTTGATTAATCAAATCATCTTGAAATTTCATGATGCACAATACGATCGCTAAAACTTCTTTTTTGACCGTAGAATAATTCATCTGAGGAGAAGTCCAAATACCAGAATGGTATCGAACTAATTGAACAGTAGAAGACTCAGGATTACGCTGTTTAAGGATACCACCATACCCTAGGTTAGACGCATCTGTTTCTACTATTTTGAAAGCATCGGGATCAGCAATTCCTAAACAAGGAAGACTTTTGACTTGACTTTTGACTTGACGGACTATAGAAGAATGGGCTTCAGTCCATGGGCTTGGATTTTTCTTAAGGCGAGAGTATAAGGGCTTAATCAAAACTCTAAGGCCTTGGTAAAAATCAGCAACATAATTTAAAGATCCAAGAAATCTTTGCAATTGGGTTTTATCCCGGATTTCATCTGGAAATTTATCAGCAAATTCAATTGTTCTTGAAATTGGGGTAATCATCCCATTGAAAATCTTGTGACCTAAAAATCTAACATTTGTTTGAAACAAATTGATTTTGGTTGGAGATAAAACCAATCCGTTCTTTTTAATGCATTGTTCAAATTGATAAAGGTGTTTCCAGTGGGCTGGAACAGAATCAGAGAACACCAGTATATCATCGATATACACAATGGTGAACTGAGAGAATTGGGAAAGAATATCATTCATGATATTCTGAAACTCACTAGGAGCATTCTTGAGACCGAATGGCATAACATTCCACTCGTAATGTCCAAAGGGAACATTAAAAGCGGTTTTATACCGATCTTTGGGATGAACTTGGATTTGCCAAAATCCAGATTTCAGATCAAACTTAGAGAAGACACAGGCATTGTGTAATCTCTTAAGGAGGTCTCTTTGAGAAGGAATTGGATAACGAATCCATCGAAGAACCTGATTTAAAGGTTTATAATTAATAACAAGACGAGGGCTACCTCGTTCAAGCTCTGCAGCTTTATTGACATAAAAAGCAGCACAACTCCAAGGAGATTTAGAATCTCGAATGAGTCGTTTTTCTTTTAAAGATTGAATTTCTTGTTTGCAAAATTCCATAAGTTCGCTATTCATTTGAATAGGGCGAGCCTTAGTGGGAATTTTTCTTTCATCAAAACCTGGTTCATAAGGGAGACGAACCACATGTTGAGATCTGTACCAAAATGCATTGGGAAGATTAGAACAAAGTTCATCTTGCAAATGTTTTTGGTATTGAATGATTTGAGATTGAAGTTTAGGTTCACTGATCTGGTCAGCTACCCTTTTGTATTCAATTTCTTGTTTGAGAAAGTTTAATTGCTGTTGTTTGCAGATCAAACGATTCAAAAACATCTGTTTAGAAACTTGGTTAAGTTCATAAACTTCTGATTTAAACAAGAATGGAAATTCAACCTTAGTACCAAGAATGGTAGTTGAAATACCTTGTTTAGAAACAGAAAAGGGAGAAATTGCATTGATAAAAGGCGTACCTAAAATCATCTTTTGTTCCATATTTTTGACAAGAAGAAAATGTTGCTTAATGCAAATTTTATCCTTGCAGATATGGGCATTTGTTAATTTAAATGCTATTTGAAGCTTTGAGTTGTCCGTAGTATACAGACTTTGAGTTGTTTGTTTGAAGTATTGTACAGGTACAATACCTTCTTGAATACAATTCATATCAGCCCCTGAATCAATCAAGGCAATCACTGATATGCTTGTTTTGTTATAGATGTTTAAGGTTATAGCCACATACCATTTTTGAATGGTAACCTTATGTGGGTGAACCTGCTTCTTATTTAAATTGCAGAGAAAATCTGCTTGTTTCTGTTTAGAAGAAGAGAGTGGCTGAGAAGAAGGACCTTCTGCATCATCTTTATCTTCAGTATCAGAAAAAGCGGGAAGATGATTTTCTTGCAACATTTGAATTTGAAGATCAGTTAAATTTTGATGTTGTTTTAACTGATTAACTTCTTTCTTAAGGTTATTAACCTCATGCTGTAAGTCTGACAGACTGACAGGAGAAGCACTTGCTTTGGTTTGGTTAAACCTTCTGATGATATCTCTGTGATCATAAAAGGATGTGATCACGTCAGGAGGAGGTTTAGTTTGTGAAATTGAATTCTTTATGTGTTGAAGATATTCAGTCTTCATTTTAGGATCATCAATTTTATCAACAAAATCTAGCAGTAATTGTGACTGCTTATTTTGAGATAACATATTGATTTTTGGTTTCGCAGAAAGATGGCACAAACATGCACCAGGATTACAATCACATGATTGTGCAGAAGAATCAGAAGAGTCAGAGGAATAATTGAGGTTATTCATCTGTAGTTCTGGTTCAGAAGAGGAAGAGTCTGAATCAATCAGACAATTGAGAAAAATCTTTTTCATTGATTTAGGAACATCTAAGGCTTGGACCTTTTGGGCCGTTCTGCACTGTTTTGCATAGTGACCGGGCTGTCCACACTTGAAGCATACGGGCCTCGAAGTGGAACCTTTCACAAAGGGCTTGGACTTATGTGTCCCATGATGTTTGGGCTTGCTATAGTACTGTTCGACAGGCTTAGCAGGCTTTGGGCCATAAGGCTGTTTGCGTTTGAAGTGTCGGGCTGGATTGGACCGATACTTTTGTTTAGAAGTTAAATGGTGTTTGGAATTGAGATGGGCTGGATATCGAAAATCATCAAACCCATATTGTTGACAGAAATCTCCTAATTCTTTAGGACCATGAAGACGTTGCTTCTTCAATTGTTTTCTGAATTTTAATTCATTACAGATTTGAAGGGCGCATTTATTGATAAATGCAATTAGATCACCAAATGTGAGAAGTTCGTACAAGATATCACCTCCATGTTGCTCTTGGAGTTTTGTACGAATGGTCTCAGCAAAGAGTTCAGGAAGACCTGAAATAAACTTGCGTTTCCAGAATGGATTAGCTGCATCAGTCTGAAGCATTACCCTCTTCATAAAGATATCTTTATAATATCTAAAATGACTGAGAGTTGGACACTTATGAGACATCAGCAAGTCCTTAGCTTTACCTTGGTATTCATTTGGATTTCCTAAGAAATGTCTCAGAATACTTTGAATCAAGGTAGGCACACTGTCTGGAATGAAAGTTTCTTGACCAAGTTCATTCTCGACCTTGATGGGTTGGCCATCATGACCAATCTTTTTAGCAAACAGAATTTCTGTTTTTTCATTAGTAGTGAGGTAATTATCCCACCATCCTTTGATTAAACCGGAAAATCCTTGAACAATGACAGTTGCAATGGTGTGATCATCTTTGCCTTCTGCTCGATGAGTAGAAGCCATCATCACCATTTCTTGAGTAAGCTCAAGAATTGCATCTTCAGAAATGCCATCAATATTCCAGATGTACAATTCTTTTGCAGAAAAAGAACCAAAGGTTTGAAGATTTCGTTCTTCAAACTGCATATCTGGGAATGAAGGTCTAGGATAGAAATTCCTAGATGTTGGCATTGGATTTCTCCATTTGGGAGTTTTGGATGCTGTTCTAGCATGCCTGATTGGATTTGCCTGGTACGGGATATAATTTAATCTATCCAGTTCAGACATTGGATCAAAATCAGCACTTATGTCTGAATCACAGTCAGATCGGGCTGGATTAGACAAGGTATTGATTTTTAATCTTGAATCCAAATTAAGGGCATCTAATTTGGCATCAATAGCTTTTAATAAATTTGATTTAGAAGAAAATGTGTTTGGCGCCAAAGGGTCAGGGATTTGAAAGTAAACATTCTGTTTTTTCAATTCCTGTTCTTTGTTCACCTTTTCTTCTAATTGCTTCTTTTTCAGCTCGTTAGTTACAAGCTGGTCTTGAACCAGTTTATCACCAAGTTCAGATAATAAGAGGTTAGTATAATTATTCTGTTGAATAATAGTACTAGCATAATCATTTGTTTGATGAGAAAATGGAGAAGCAACATAATTTTGATTTGAAACTTTAAATTGGAGGTCTACCATGGGAGGTAGAACAGATCTTACAGTTTTCTTGTCTGTGGAAGTCCAGACTTTGGGAGTAACATTTAAAACATGAATTTGAGGGATATGAATATTGAAATACCAATCTAAGAAAGGTATATTCTCTTTCAATTCCTCACAACATTCATAGAAAGATTTGCTAAGTTCTTTGCGTTCAGACTCAGTTGTCTTAGCAATGAACTTTTCACGTCTTTCATCATTTTCAGAAGACAAGAAGTCTTGTTTGATTTTCTCTTTATCGAGTTTGAAGTTTGTTGTTAAACATTGAACCCTGGGAATCTGAAATTCCATTTCAGATTGAGTGGGTGATTGATTTGCTTCTGAAGTTTCAGGAACTTCATCTTGATTATAGACAGGTTGAGGAATCTGAGGATAATTAGGATTTGTCCTAATATTCCTTAATTGAAGATGGGGTTCGGGAGTAGGAACTCTCGATTGAAATTGAGTAGGAGCAGTTCTGAATGAAGGAGATTCAGAGGATCTGCATCCTGATTGGAAACAAGAAGGGTCAAGGTCAGTGATACGAAGGTCACTGAATCTAAGCTTAACTGTCCCGTCAGGGAGAGTCAAGATCTTGTCAACTTGACTTGGAGGAAGACTTTTGGGAATAGAAGCTCCTTCAATAGTCCAGGTTTCAGGAAGTGTGACCTGATCAATACTGATTAAATTTTCAGTTTTTGAAGAAAAGATTGAATGGGTGATTTTATAAATCTCTTTTTGGGGGATTACTGGTATTGACCAGTTTTGTAAATCATGTTCAACTTCAGGGATTCTACCCTCCATTTTGTTCGAAGAACTTGACCTAGAACTATTAGTTCTGGAAAACTTTGGGAAGAAAGACATCTTAACAAATCTGCTTAGGGAAGAAGGGGAACACTGTACTCGGACCACCTACAGCTGGAACACCTAAGTGGGACCACCTACCCTCGATCTCTTATCAGCGCACACCATGGCGACTTACACTAGATCTGGGTCCTAACGGCTGACCAACACTCTACCCGGCTTACCAACGCTATCAACGGCTGACCAACAGTACCTTGGACTCACAATCCCTCCCGGGGCAAAAATGAAAAGGATGGCTCTGATACCAACGAGTTACAGGACCTATGGTTTTCAGGCAAGAAATTCAAACTAAAAGATGGAAGATAAAAGGACCAACGAAGAACACAATAATAATAAACAACAGAGTATAAGGAGAAACAGAGATAAACCAGTAGAAGAGAGGGGAGAAGAAGAACAAGATAAGCATTAAATAACATAAACATGCAAGTAATATCAACAAGATATCCATAAAATCTTTTTAAAGATCTTAACTTTGATCACTACAATCGATCGATCAAGCTCTAAGACAGTTTCCTGTTTGACACTTAGAGATACTCGAAGATCTTATCAGAGTGTGATCTTTGTTTTAAGTTAAGAGTTTTTGAGAAAAGAAGATATAAGAAAGGAATGCTTATATATTTAAAATAACTTGAAAATAAATATAGAGGAGACTTACTATGTACAAGAGGAGTCTCGAAGGAGAGGAAAGCTTACAATACTAGAGCTTATGGGTTACAGAGTAGGAGAGGGGTTCTAATCGTGTCTGTCTTGCTCTGGAAGAGCTTACATTTATTTATAGATAGGAGAGGATGAAGAGATAAGGCTCTTCATTGAGTGGAGGATGAGCTGTCGCTTGTCCTATGTGTGAGTGGAGGTGGACTGTTGAATCATGCTTCGACTGTTCACCTTTTGACTGTCGGTAGCTACTGTTGAAGATGCTTCGACTGTAGCTTCACATTCATTGAACTGTGGCTTCACATGGATGCCTTTGAGAAAAGAAAGGATAATGCTGTCGGGCTGTCTGTTGGACTGTGGCCGAAAGCATTCTTGTTTGCTTGTGGTGTTGGCAAATAATGCCTTTGGTAATAATGGACATGGGTCCATATTACAAATCTCGAGGATCAATACCAAAACAGTCATCTTCATTAAGGTTAACTGTTTGGTCATCATCTTCAGCTTCATCAGAACAAATCTGGGATAGAGTTTCGATGAGCTGGGCTCTGGTTGGTTTAGCAGCAATGGCAGTCATGATCTGCTGCTTGAATTGAGACATATTGGAAGAAGACTCGGAGGGAAGAGATCCGAGTTGCACTTGTTGAACTGGTGGTGTAGAAGACACCTCTTTTTTGGAGAAGAAGGCTGTTACCCCTTCTTTGGTGACCTTAGAATGGTCGAACCTTTGCCACCATTTTACTTTGTAGCGTCGGCACAACCAAGAAGGCTTTGCTTTTGAAAGAGCACCTGGAGCCTCAGGATTGGAACAGACATAGTCCCAACTCATAATCCAGGCTAGATTGAAACGAACAAAAAACCAGACCGAAAGAACCTGTTGATCAATAGGTTCAGGAGGCCGGTACTTGTCTTTGAAGATATTCCATCCTTCACGAACAGGAGATGGAAGAATCTCAAGAACTGGGCCAAAAGAGAGCCACCACTGGTGTTGAAACCAGAATGGAAGAACCTTGGCATTGAACTTTTTACAAAAAAGAAAGAACCAAGAATGGCCTGATTGATGAGGACTAATAAGAAATGCTCGTGTCCAAGCATTCTTATAATCATAAAAACTGTAGGTTTGAGGAACATAGCTCTGAGAGAGCCTCTTGTGAAAACGGGGATGTTGTCCCCATTCAGCTTCTGTCAGAACTTTGAAAATCTGACACTTGGAGAAGGTGATTCTGGAATTAGTATCATCATAGTGATGAGTGACACTAATAGAATCGGAATCTACCAGAATAAATTCATAGAATTCTCTGGTCTTGGTAGCATCAGACTCTTCATATTGTTGTTCTGGAGAGTAAAGATGCCTGGAGATGGCTTGGGGATCAGAGATAAGAACTCTGAATTGAGGTTCAACCATACATAATAAATCCAGATTGGTTTTATTAATGTATTGGAGAGGTGCCTGATTAGGCTTTGGAAAGGAGACCAAAGGACTCAACTCTTTTTCATGATCAAGAGCTGAATACTTTTGAGTCAATTGCAAGGCATAAGAAAGAGGGGCTGAAGGCGGAGGAGCAGGAGGCTTCTTCGCATAACTGGCCTTTGATTTGGGTTTGGGAGATGAGTTTGAAGAAGAACTCATCTTTGGAGAAACTCACGGGAGAGGAAGTCTGCCAATGAGTTGTCTGCTCCCTTTATATACTTGATATCAAAATCAAATGCAGAAATCAAACCTTGCCATCTGGCGAAAATCTGTTTGGAAACCAAATTTAATACATCTTTAGTTAAAATGTCTTTTGCTGATTGGCAATCAATTTGTAATAAAAATTTTTGATTAATCAAATCATCTTGAAATTTCATGATGCACAATACGATCGCTAAAACTTCTTTTTTGACCGTAGAGTAATTCATTTGAGGAGAAGTCCAAATACCAGAATGGTATCGAACTAATTGAACAGTAGAAGACTCAGGATTACGCTGTTTAAGGATACCACCATACCCTAGGTTAGACGCATCAGTTTCTACTATTTTGAATGTATCAGGATCAGCAATTCCTAAACAAGGAAGACTTTTGACTTGACTTTTGACTTGACGGACTATAGAAGAATGGGCTTCAGTCCATGGGCTTGGATTTTTCTTAAGGCGAGAGTATAAGGGCTTAATCAAAACTCTAAGGCCTTGGTAAAAATCAGCAACATAATTTAAAGATCCAAGAAATCTTTGCAATTGGGTTTTATCCCGGATTTCATCTGGAAATTTATCAGCAAATTCAATTGTTCTTGAAATTGGGGTAATCATCCCATTGAAAATCTTGTGACCTAAAAATCTAACATTTGTTTGAAACAAATTGATTTTGGTTGGAGATAAAACCAATCCGTTCTTTTTAATGCATTGTTCAAATTGATAAAGGTGTTTCCAGTGGGCTGGAACAGAATCAGAGAACACCAGTATATCATCGATATACACAATGGTGAACTGAGAGAATTGGGAAAGAATATCATTCATGATATTCTGAAACTCACTAGGAGCATTCTTGAGACCGAATGGCATAACATTCCACTCGTAATGTCCAAAGGGAACATTAAAAGCGGTTTTATACCGATCTTTGGGATGAACCTGGATTTGCCAAAATCCAGATTTCAGATCAAACTTAGAGAAGACACAGGCATTGTGTAATCTCTTAAGGAGGTCTCTTTGAGAAGGAATTGGATAACGAATCCATCGAAGAACCTGATTTAAAGGTTTATAATTAATAACAAGACGAGGGCTTCCTCGTTCAAGCTCTGCAGCTTTATTGACATAAAAAGCAGCACAACTCCAAGGAGATTTAGAATCTCGAATGAGTCGTTTTTCTTTTAAAGATTGAATTTCTTGTTTGCAAAATTCCATAAGTTCGCTATTCATTTGAATAGGGCGAGCCTTAGTGGGAATTTTTCTTTCATCAAAACCTGGTTCATAAGGGAGACGAACCACATGTTGAGATCTGTACCAAAATGCATTGGGAAGATTAGAACAAAGTTCATCTTGCAAATGTTTTTGGTATTGAATGATTTGAGATTGAAGTTTAGGTTCACTGATCTGGTCAGCTACCCTTTTGTATTCAATTTCTTGTTTGAGAAAGTTTAACTGCTGTTGTTTGCAGATCAAACGATTCAAAAACATCTGTTTAGAAACTTGGTTAAGTTCATAAACTTCTGATTTAAACAAGAATGGAAATTCAACCTTAGTACCAAGAATGGTAGTTGAAATACCTTGTTTAGAAACAGAAAAAGGAGAAATTGCATTGATAAAAGGCGTACCTAAAATCATCTTTTGTTCCATATTTTTGACAAGAAGAAAATGTTGCTTAATGCAAATTTTATCCTTGCAGATATGGGCATTTGTTAATTTAAATGCTATTTGAAGCTTTGAGTTGTCCGTAGTATACAGACTTTGAGTTGTTTGTTTGAAGTATTGTACAGGTACAATACCTTCTTGAATACAATTCATATCAGCCCCTGAATCAATCAAGGCAATCACTGATATGCTTGTTTTGTTATAGATGTTTAAGGTTATAGCCACATACCATTTTTGAATGGTAACCTTATGTGGGTGAACCTGTCTTTTGTTTAAATTGCAGAGAAAATCTGCTTGTTTCTGTTTAGAAGAAGAGAGTGGCTGAGAAGAAGGACCTTCTGCATCATCTTTATCTTCAGTATCAGAAAAAACGGGAAGATGATTTTCTTGCAACATTTGAATTTGAAGGTCAGTTAAATTTTGATGTTGCTTTAACTGATTGACTTCTTTCTTAAGGTTATTAACTTCATGCTGTAAGTCTGACAGACTGACAGGAGAAGCACTTGATTTGGTTTGGTTAAACCTTCTGATGATATCTCTGTGATCATAAAAGGATGTGATCACGTCAGGCGGAGGTTTAGCTTGTGAAATTGATTGTTTTATGTGTTGAAGATATTCAGTCTTCATTTTAGGATCATCAATTTTATCAACAAACAGTTAACCTTAATGAAGATGACTGTTTTGGTATTGATCCTCGAGATTTGTAATATGGACCCATGTCCATTATTACCAAAGGCATTATTTGCCAACACCACAAGCAAACAAGAATGCTTTCGGCCACAGTCCAACAGACAGCCCGACAGCATTATCCTTTCTTTTCTCAAAGGCATCCATGTGAAGCCACAGTTCAATGAATGTGAAGCTACAGTCGAAGCATCTTCAACAGTAGCTACCGACAGTCAAAAGGTGAACAGTCGAAGCATGATTCAACAGTCCACCTCCACTCACACATAGGACAAGCGACAGCTCATCCTCCACTCAATGAAGAGCCTTATCTCTTCATCCTCTCCTATCTATAAATAAATGTAAGCTCTTCCAGAGCAAGGCAGACACGATTAGAACCCCTCTCCTACTCTGTAACCCATAGCTCTAGTATTGTAAGCTTTCCTCTCCTTCGAGACTCCTCTTGTACATAGTAAGTCTCCTCTGTATTTATTTTCAGTTTATTTTCTTAATATATAAGCATTCCTTTCTTATATCTTCTTTTCTCAAAAACTCTTAACTTAAAACAAAGATCACACTCTGATAAGATCTTCGAGTATCTCTAAGTATCAAACAGGAAACTGTCTTAGAGCTTGATCGATCGATTGTAGTGATCAAAGTTAAGATCTTTAAAAAGATTTTATGGATATCTTATTGATATTACTTGCATGTTTATGTTATATTATGCTTATCCTGTTCTTCTTCTCTCCTTTATTCCTTTGGTTTATTTCTTACTGTCCTTATATTCTTTGTTGGATCATTGTTGTATTCTTCGTTGGTCCTTTTATCTTCCATCTTTTAGTTTGAATTTCTTGCCTGAAAACCATAGGTCCTGTAATTCGTTGGTATCAGATAGCAACGAGTTACAGGACCTATGGTTTTCAGGCAAGAAATTCAAACTAAAAGATGGAAGATAAAAGGACCAACGAAGAACACAATAATAATAAACAACAGAGTATAAGGAGAAACAGAGATAAACCAGTAGAAGAGAGGGGAGAAGAAGAACAAGATAAGCATTAAATAACATAAACATGCAAGTAATATCAACAAGATATCCATAAAATCTTTTTAAAGATCTTAACTTTGATCACTACAATCGATCGATCAAGCTCTAAGACAGTTTCCTGTTTGACACTTAGAGATACTCGAAGATCTTATCAGAGTGTGATCTTTGTTTTAAGTTAAGAGTTTTTGAGAAAAGAAGATATAAGAAAGGAATGCTTATATATTTAGAAAATAAACTGAAAATAAATACAGAGGAGACTTACTATGTACAAGAGGAGTCTCGAAGGAGAGGAAAGCTTACAATACTAGAGCTATGGGTTACAGAGTAGGAGAGGGGTTCTAATCGTGTCTGTCTTGCTCTGGAAGAGCTTACATTTATTTATAGATAGGAGAGGATGAAGAGATAAGGCTCTTCATTGAGTGGAGGATGAGCTGTCGCTTGTCCTATGTGTGAGTGGAGGTGGACTGTTGAATCATGCTTCGACTGTTCACCTTTTGACTGTCGGTAGCTACTGTTGAAGATGCTTCGACTGTAGCTTCACATTCATTGAACTGTGGCTTCACGCGGATGCCTTTGAAAAAGAAAAGATAATGCTGTCGGGTTGTCTGTTGGACTGTGGCCGAAAGCATTCTTGGACACTTGTGGTGCTGGCAAATAATGCCTTTGGTAATAATGAACATGGGTCCATATTACATATCTCGAGGATCAATACCAAAACAGTCATCTTCATTGTCATCAAGATTAACTGTTTGGTTATCTTCATCAGCTTCATCAGAAAAAATCTGGGAGAGAGTGTCGATGAGCTGAGCTCTGGTTGGTTTGGCAGCAATGGCGGACATGATCTGCTGCTTGAATTGAGACATATTGGAAGAAGACTCGGAAGGAAGAGACCCGAGCTGCTTTTGTTGGACTGGTGGTGTATGAGACACCTCTTTTTTGGAGAAGAAGGCTGTTACACCTTCCTTGGTGACCTTAGAATGATCGAACCTTTGCCACCATTTTACCTTGTAGCGTCGGCACAACCAAGAAGGCTTTGCTTTGGAAAGGGCACCTGAAGACTCAGGATTGGAACAGACATAGTCCCAACTCATAATCCAGGCTAGATTGAAACGAACAAAAAACCAGACCGAAAGAGCCTGTTGATCAATAGGTTCAGGAGGCTGGTACTTGTCTCTGAAGATATTCCATCCTTCACGAACAGGGGATGGAAGAATCTCAAGAACTGGGCCAAAAGAAAGCCACCACTGGTGCTGAAACCAGAAGGGAAGAACTTTGGCATTGAACTTTTTGCAGAAAAGAAAGAACCATGAATGGCCCGATTGATGAGGACTGATAAGAAATGCTCTAGTCCAAGCATTCTTATAATCATAGTAACTATATGTTTGAGGAACATAGCTCTGAGAGAGCCTCTTATGAAAACGGGGATGAAGACCCCATTCTGCTTCTGTCAGAACTTTGAAAATCTGACACTTGGAGAAAGTGATTCTAGAATTAGTATCATCATAATGATGAGTGACACTAATTGAATCAGAATCTACCAGAATAAATTCATAGAATTCTCTGGTCTTGGTAGCATCAGACTCTTCATATTGTTGTTCTGGAGAGTAGAGATGCCTGGAGATGGCTAGAGGATCAGAGATAAGAACTCTGAATTGAGGTTCAACCATACATAACAAGTCCAGGTTGGTCTTGTTAATGTACTGAAGGGGTGCCTGATTAGGCTTTGGAAATGAGACTAAAGGACTCAACTCTTTTTCATGATTAAGAGCTGAATACTTCTGGGTCAATTGAAGGGCATAAGAAATGGGGGCTGAAGGCGGAGGAGCAGGAGGCTTCTTCGCATAACTGGCCTTTGATTTGGGTTTGGGAGATGAGTTTGAAGAAGAACTCATCTTTGGAGAAACTCACGGGAGAGGAAGTCTGCCAATGAGTTGTCTGCTCCCTTTATATACTTGATATCAAAATCAAATGCAGAAATCAAACCTTGCCATCTGGCGAAAATCTGTTTGGAAACCAAATTGAGAACATCTTTGGTTAAAATATCTTTTGCTGATTGGCAATCAATTTGTAATAAAAATTTTTGATTAATCAAATCATCTTGAAATTTCATGATGCACAATACGATCGCTAAAACTTCTTTTTTGACCGTAGAATAATTCATCTGAGGAGAAGTCCAAATACCAGAATGGTATCGAACTAATTGAACAGTAGAAGACTCAGGATTACGCTGTTTAAGGATACCACCATACCCTAGGTTAGACGCATCTGTTTCTACTATTTTGAAAGCATCGGGATCAGCAATTCCTAAACAAGGAAGACTTTTGACTTGACTTTTGACTTGACGGACTATAGAAGAATGGGCTTCAGTCCATGGGCTTGGATTTTTCTTAAGGCGAGAGTATAAGGGCTTAATCAAAACTCTAAGGCCTTGGTAAAAATCTGCAACATAATTTAAAGACCTAAGAAATCTTTGCAATTGGGTTTTATCCCGGATTTCATCTGGAAATTTATCAGCAAATTCAATTGTTCTTGAAATTGGGGTAATCATCCCATTGAAAATCTTGTGACCTAGAAATCTAATATTTGTTTGAAACAAATTGATTTTGGTTGGAGATAAAACCAATCCATTCTTTTTAATGCATTGTTCAAATTGATAAAGGTGTTTCCAGTGGGCTGGAACAGAATCAGAGAACACCAGTATATCATCGATATACACAATGGTGAACTGCGAGAATTGAAGGAGAATATCATTCATGATATTCTGGAATTCACTAGGAGCGTTCTTAAGACCGAATGGCATAACATTCCACTCGTAATGTCCAAAGGGAACATTAAAAGCGGTTTTATACCGATCCTTGGGATGAACCTGGATTTGCCAAAATCCAGATTTCAGATCAAACTTAGAGAAGACACAAGCATTGTGTAATCTCTTAAGAAGGTCTCTTTGAGAAGGAATTGGATAACGAATCCATTGAAGAACCTGATTTAAAGGTTTATAATTAATAACAAGACGAGGGCTTCCTCGTTCAAGCTCTGCAGCTTTATTGACATAAAAAGCAGCACAACTCCAAGGAGATTTAGAATCTCGAATGAGTCGTTTTTCTTTTAAAGATTGAATTTCTTGTTTGCAAAATTCCATAAGTTCGCTATTCATTTGAATAGGGCGAGCCTTAGTGGGAATTTTTCTTTCATCAAAACCTGGTTCATAAGGGAGACGAACCACATGTTGAGATCTGTACCAAAATGCATTGGGAAGATTAGAACAAAGTTCATCTTGCAAATGTTTTTGGTATTGAATGATTTGAGATTGAAGTTTAGGTTCACTGATCTGGTCAGCTACCCTTTTGTATTCAATTTCTTGTTTGAGAAAGTTTAACTGCTGTTGTTTGCAGATCAAACGATTCAAAAACATCTGTTTAGAAACTTGGTTAAGTTCATAAACTTCTGATTTAAACAAGAATGGAAATTCAACCTTAGTACCAAGAATGGTAGTTGAAATACCTTGTTTAGAAACAGAAAAAGGAGAAATTGCATTGATAAAAGGCGTACCTAAAATCATCTTTTGTTCCATATTTTTGACAAGAAGAAAATGTTGCTTAATGCAAATTTTATCCTTGCAGATATGGGCATTTGTTAATTTAAATGCTATTTGAAGCTTTGAGTTGTCCGTAGTATACAGACTTTGAGTTGTTTGTTTGAAGTATTGTACAGGTACAATACCTTCTTGAATACAATTCATATCAGCCCCTGAATCAATCAAGGCAATCACTGATATGCTTGTTTTGTTATAGATGTTTAAGGTTATAGCCACATACCATTTTTGAATGGTAACCTTATGTGGGTGAACCTGTCTTTTGTTTAAATTGCAGAGAAAATCTGCTTGTTTCTGTTTAGAAGAAGAGAGTGGCTGAGAAGAAGGACCTTCTGCATCATCTTTATCTTCAGTATCAGAAAAAGCGGGAAGATGATTTTCTTGCAACATTTGAATTTGAAGGTCAGTTAAATTTTGATGTTGCTTTAACTGATTGACTTCTTTCTTAAGGTTATTAACCTCATGCTGTAAGTCTGACAGACTGACAGGAGAAGCACTTGCTTTGGTTTGGTTAAACCTTCTGATGATATCTCTGTGATCATAAAAGGATGTGATCACGTCAGGAGGAGGTTTAGTTTGTGAAATTGAATTCTTTATGTGTTGAAGATATTCAGTCTTCATTTTAGGATCATCAATTTTATCAACAAAATCTAGCAGTAATTGTGACTGCTTATTTTGAGATAACATATTGATTTTGGGTTTCGCAGAAAGATGGCACAAACATGCACCAGGATTACAATCACATGATTGTTCAGAAGAATCAGAAGAGTCAGAGGAATAATTGAGGTTATTCATCTGTAGTTCTGGTTCAGAAGAGGAAGAGTCTGAATCAATCAGACAATTGAGAAAAATCTTTTTCATTGATTTAGGAACATCTAAGGCTTGGACCTTTTGGGCCGTTCTGCACTGTTTTGCATAGTGACCGGGCTGTCCACACTTGAAGCATACGGGCCTCGAAGTGGAACCTTTCACAAAGGGCTTGGACTTATGTGTCCCATGATGTTTGGGCTTGCTATAGTACTGTTCGACAGGCTTAGCAGGCTTTGGGCCATAAGGCTGTTTGCGTTTGAAGTGTCGGGCTGGATTGGACCGATACTTTTGTTTAGAAGTTAAATGGTGTTTGGAATTGAGATGGGCTGGATATCGAAAATCATCAAACCCATATTGTTGACAGAAATCTCCTAATTCTTTAGGACCATGAAGACGTTGCTTCTTCAATTGTTTTCTGAATTTTAATTCATTACAGATTTGAAGGGCGCATTTATTGATAAATGCAATTAGATCACCAAATGTGAGAAGTTCGTACAAGATATCACCTCCATGTTGCTCTTGGAGTTTTGTACGAATGGTCTCAGCAAAGAGTTCAGGAAGACCTGAAATAAACTTGCGTTTCCAGAATGGATTAGCTGCATCAGTCTGAAGCATTACCCTCTTCATAAAGATATCTTTATAATATCTAAAATGACTGAGAGTTGGACACTTATGTGACATGAGCAGATCCTTGGCTTTACCTTGGTATTCATTTGGATTTCCTAAGAAATGTCTCAGAATACTTTGAATCAAGGTAGGCACACTGTCTGGAATGAAAGTTTCTTGACCAAGTTCATTCTCGACCTTGATGGGTTGGCCATCATGACCAATCTTTTTAGCAAACAGAATTTCTGTTTTTTCATTAGTAGTGAGGTAATTATCCCACCATCCTTTGATTAAACCGGAAAATCCTTGAACAATGACAGTTGCAATGGTGTGATCATCTTTGCCTTCTGCTCGATGAGTAGAAGCCATCATCACCATTTCTTGAGTAAGCTCAAGAATTGCATCTTCAGAAATGCCATCAATATTCCAGATGTACAATTCTTTTGCAGAAAAAGAACCAAAGGTTTGAAGATTTCGTTCTTCAAACTGCATATCTGGGAATGAAGGTCTAGGATAGAAATTCCTAGATGTTGGCATTGGATTTCTCCATTTGGGAGTTTTGGATGCTGTTCTAGCATGCCTGATTGGATTTGCCTGGTACGGGATATAATTTAATCTATCCAGTTCAGACATTGGATCAAAATCAGCACTTATGTCTGAATCACAGTCAGATCGGGCTGGATTAGACAAGGTATTGATTTTTAATCTTGAATCCAAATTAAGGGCATCTAATTTGGCATCAATAGCTTTTAATAAATTTGATTTAGAAGAAAATGTGTTTGGCGCCAAAGGGTCAGGGATTTGAAAGTAAACATTTTGTTTCTTCAATTCCTGTTCTTTGTTCACCTTTTCTTCTAATTGCTTCTTTTTCAGCTCGTTAGTTACAAGCTGGTCTTGAACCAGTTTATCACCAAGTTCAGATAATAAGAGGTTAGTATAATTATTCTGTTGAATAATAGTACTAGCATAATCATTTGTTTGATGAGAAAATGGAGAAGCAACATAATTTTGATTTGAAACTTTAAATTGGAGGTCTACCATGGGAGGTAGAACAGATCTTACAGTTTTCTTGTCTGTGGAAGTCCAGACTTTGGGAGTAACATTTAAAACATGAATTTGAGGGATATGAATATTGAAATACCAATCTAAGAAAGGTATATTCTCTTTCAATTCCTCACAACATTCATAGAAAGATTTGCTAAGTTCTTTGCGTTCTGACTCAGTTGTCTTAGCAATGAACTTTTCTCGTCTTTCATCATTTTCAGAAGACAAGAAGTCTTGTTTGATTTTCTCTTTATCGAGTTTGAAGTTTGTTGTTAAACATTGAACCCTGGGAATCTGAAATTCCATTTCAGATTGAGTGGGTGATTGATTTGCTTCTGAAGTTTCAGGAACTTCATCATGATTATAGACAGGTTGAGGAATCTGAGGATAATTAGGATTTGTCCTAATATTCCTTAATTGAAGATGGGGTTCGGGAGTAGGAACTCTCGATTGAAATTGAGTAGGAGCAGTTCTGAATGAAGGAGATTCAGAGGATCTGCGTCCTGATTGGAAACAAGAAGGGTCAAGGTCAGTGATACGAAGGTCACTGAATCTAAGCTTAACTGTCCCGTCAGGGAGAGTCAAGATCTTGTCAACTTGACTTGGAGGAAGACTTCTGGGAATAGAAGCTCCTTCAATAGTCCAGGTTTCAGGAAGTGTGACCTGATCAATACTGATTAAATTTTCAGTTTTTGAAGAAAAGATTGAATGGGTGATTTTATAAATCTCTTTTTGGGGGATTACTGGTATTGACCAGTTTTGTAAATCATGTTCAACTTCAGGGATTCTACCCTCCATTTTGTTTGAAGAACTTGACCTAGAACTATTAGTCTGGAAAACCTTGGGAAGAAAGACATCTTTTCAGATTTGCTTAAGGAGGAGAGGGAACACTGTACTCGGACCACCTACAGCTGGAACACCTAAGTGGGACCACCTACCCTGGATCTCTCATCAGCGCACACCATGGCGACTTACACTAGATCTGGGTCCTAACGGCTGACCAACACTCTACTCGGCTTACCAACGCTATCAACGGCTGACCAACAGTACCTTGGACTCACAAACCCTCCCAAGGCAAAAAAGGAAAGGATGGCTCTGATACCAACACTCTTCCATCTTTTAGTTTGAATTTCTTGCCTGAAAACCATAGGTCCTGTAACTCGTTGGTATCAGAGCCATCCTTTTCATTTTTGCCCCGGGAGGGATTGTGAGTCCAAGGTACTGTTGGTCAGCCGTTGATAGCGTTGGTAAGCCGGGTAGAGTGTTGGTCAGCCGTTAGGACCCAGATCTAGTGTAAGTCGCCATGGTGTGCGCTGATAAGAGATCGAGGGTAGGTGGTCCCACTTAGGTGTTCCAGCTGTAGGTGGTCCGAGTACAGTGTTCCCCTTCTTCCCTAAGCAGATTTGTTAAGATGTCTTTCTTCCCAAAGTTTTCCAGAACTAATAGTTCTAGGTCAAGTTCTTCAAACAAAATGGAGGGTAGAATCCCTGAAGTTGAACATGATTTACAAAACTGGTCAATACCAGTAATCCCCCAAAAAGAGATTTATAAAATCACCCATTCAATCTTTTCTTCAAAAACTGAAAATTTAATCAGTATTGATCAGGTCACACTTCCTGAAACCTGGACTATTGAAGGAGCTTCTATTCCCAGAAGTCTTCCTCCAAGTCAAGTTGACAAGATCTTGACTCTCCATGACGGGACAGTTAAGCTTAGATTCAGTGACCTTCGTATCACTGACCTTGACCCTTCTTGTTTCCAATCAGGACGCAGATCTTCTGAATCGCCTTCATTCAGAACTGCTCCTACCCAATTCCAATCGAGAGTTCCTACTCCCGAACCCCATCTTCAATTAAGGAATATTAGGACAAATCCTAATTATCCTCAGATTCCTCAACCTGTCTATAATCAAGATGAAGTTCCTGAAACTTCAGAAGCAAATCAATCACCCACTCAATCTGAAATGGAATTTCAGATTCCCAGGGTTCAATGTTTAACAACAAACTTCAAACTCGATAAAGAGAAAATCAAACAAGACTTCTTGTCTTCTGAAAATGATGAAAGACGTGAAAAGTTCATTGCTAAGACAACTGAGTCTGAACGCAAAGAACTTAGCAAATCTTTCTATGAATGTTGTGAGGAATTGAAAGAGAATATACCTTTCTTAGATTGGTATTTCAATATTCATATCCCTCAAATTCATGTTTTAAATGTTACTCCCAAAGTCTGGACTTCCACAGACAAGAAAACTGTAAGATCTGTTCTACCTCCCATGGTAGACCTCCAATTTAAAGTTTCAAATCAAAATTATGTTGCTTCTCCATTTTCTCATCAAACAAATGATTATGCTAGTACTATTATTCAACAGAATAATTATACTAACCTCTTATTATCTGAACTTGGTGATAAACTGGTTCAAGACCAGCTTGTAACTAACGAGCTGAAAAAGAAGCAATTAGAAGAAAAGGTGAACAAAGAACAGGAATTGAAAAAACAGAATGTTTACTTTCAAATCCCTGACCCTTTGGCGCCAAACACATTTTCTTCTAAATCAAATTTATTAAAAGCAATTGATGCCAAATTAGATGCCCTTAATTTGGATTCAAGATTAAAAATCAATACCTTGTCTAATCCAGCCCGATCTGACTGTGATTCAGACATAAGTGCTGATTTTGATCCAATGTCTGAACTGGATAGATTAAACTATATCCCGTACCAGGCTAATCCAATCAGGCATGCTAGAACAACATCCAAAACTCCTAAATGGAAAAATCCAATGCCAACATCTAGGAATTTCTATCCTAGACCTTCATTCCCTGATATGCAGTTTGAAGAACGGAATCTTCAAACCTTTGGTTCTTTTTCTGCAAAAGAATTGTACATCTGGAATATTGATGGCATTACTGAAGATGCAATTCTTGAGCTTACTCAAGAAATGGTGATGATGGCTTCTACTCATCGAGCAGAAGGCAAAGATGATCACACCATTGCAACTGTCATTGTTCAAGGATTTTCCGGTTTAATCAAAGGATGGTGGGATAATTACCTCACTACTAATGAAAAAACAGAAATTCTGTTTGCTAAAAAGATTGGTCATGATGGCCAACCCATCAAGGTCGAGAATGAACTTGGTCAAGAAACTTTCATTCCAGACAGTGTGCATACCTTGATTCAAAGTATTCTGAGACATTTCTTAGGAAATCCAAATGAATACCAAGGTAAAGCTAAGGACTTGCTGATGTCTCATAAGTGTCCAACTCTCAGTCATTTTAGATATTATAAAGATATCTTCATGAAAAGAGTAATGCTTCAGACTGATGCAGCTAATCCATTCTGGAAACGCAAGTTTATTTCAGGTCTTCCTGAATTATTTGCTGAAACAATTCGCACCAAACTCCAAGAACAACATGGAGGTGATATTCAGTATGAATTACTCACATTTGGTGATTTAATTGCATTTATCAATAAATGCGCCCTTCAAATCTGTAATGAATTAAAATTCAGAAAACAATTAAAGAAGCAACGTCTTCATGGTCCTAAAGAATTAGGAGATTTCTGTCAACAATATGGGTTTGATGATTTTCGATATCCAGCCCATCTCAATTCCAAACACCATTTAACTTCTAAACAAAAGTATCGGTCCAATCCAGCCCGACACTTCAAACGCAAACAGCCTTATGGCCCAAAGCCTGCTAAGCCTGTCGAACAGTACTATAGCAAGCCCAAACATCATGGGACACATAAGTCCAAGCCCTTTGTGAAAGGTTCCACTTCGAGGCCCGTATGCTTCAAGTGTGGACAGCCCGGTCACTATGCAAAACAGTGCAGAACGGCCCAAAAGGTCCAAGCCTTAGATGTTCCTAAATCAATGAAAAAGATTTTTCTCAATTGTCTGATTGATTCAGACTCTTCCTCTTCTGAACCAGAACTACAGATGAATAACCTCAATTATTCTTCTGACTCTTCTGATTCTTCTGATCAATCATGTGATTGTTCCCCTGGTGCATGTTTGTGCCATCTTTCTGCGAAACCCAAAATCAATATGTTATCTCAAAATAAGCAGTCACAATTACTGCTAGATTTTGTTGATAAAATTGATGATCCTAAAATGAAGACTGAATATCTTCAACACATAAAACAATCTATTTCACAAACTAAACCTCCTCCTGACGTGATCACATCCTTTTATGATCACAGAGATATCATCAGAAGGTTTAACCAAACCAAATCAAGTGCTTCTCCTGTCAGTCTGTCAGACTTACAGCATGAGGTTAATAACCTTAAGAAAGAAGTCAATCAGTTAAAGCAACATCAAAATTTAACTGACCTTCAAATTCAAATGTTGCAAGAGAATCATCTCCCCGCTTTTTCTGATACTGAAGATAAAGATGATGCAGAAGGCCCTTCTTCTCAGCCACTCTCTTCTTCTAAACAGAAACAAGCAGATTTTCTCTGCAATTTAAACAAAAGACAGGTTCACCCACATAAGGTTACCATTCAAAAATGGTATGTGGCTATAACCTTAAACATCTATAACAAAACAAGCATATCAGTGATTGCCTTGATTGATTCAGGGGCTGATATGAATTGTATTCAAGAAGGTATTGTACCTGTACAATACTTCAAACAAACAACTCAAAGTCTGTATACTACGGACAACTCAAAGCTTCAAATAGCATTTAAATTAACAAATGCCCATATCTGCAAGGATAAAATTTGCATTAAGCAACATTTTCTTCTTGTCAAAAATATGGAACAAAAGATGATTTTAGGTACGCCTTTTATCAATGCAATTTCTCCTTTTTCTGTTTCTAAACAAGGTATTTCAACTACCATTCTTGGTACGAAGGTTGAATTCCCATTCTTGTTTAAATCAGAAGTTTATGAACTTAACCAAGTTTCTAAACAGATGTTTTTGAATCGTTTAATCTGCAAACAACAGCAGTTAAACTTTCTCAAACAAGAAATTGAATACAAAAGGGTAGCTGACCAGATCAGTGAACCTAAACTTCAATCTCAAATCATTCAATACCAAAAACATTTGCAAGATGAACTTTGTTCTAATCTTCCCAATGCATTTTGGTACAGATCTCAACATGTGGTTCGTCTCCCTTATGAACCAGGTTTTGATGAAAGAAAAATTCCCACTAAGGCTCGCCCTATTCAAATGAATAGCGAACTTATGGAATTTTGCAAACAAGAAATTCAATCTTTAAAAGAGAAACGACTCATTCGAGATTCTAAATCTCCTTGGAGTTGTGCCGCTTTTTATGTTAACAAAGCAGCTGAACTAGAACGAGGAAGCCCTCGTCTGGTAATCAATTATAAACCTTTAAATCAGGTTCTTCAATGGATTCGTTATCCAATTCCTTCTCAAAGAGACCTTCTTAAGAGATTACACAATGCTTGTGTCTTCTCTAAGTTTGATCTGAAATCTGGATTTTGGCAAATCCAGGTTCATCCCAAGGATCGGTATAAAACCGCTTTTAATGTTCCCTTTGGACATTACGAGTGGAATGTTATGCCATTCGGTCTTAAGAACGCTCCTAGTGAGTTCCAGAATATCATGAATGATATTCTCCTTCAATTCTCGCAGTTCACCATTGTGTATATCGATGATATACTGGTGTTCTCTGATTCTGTTCCAGCCCACTGGAAACACCTTTATCAATTTGAACAATGCATTAAAAAGAATGGATTGGTTTTATCTCCAACCAAAATCAATTTGTTTCAAACAAATGTTAGATTTCTAGGTCACAAGATTTTCAATGGGATGATTACCCCAATTTCAAGAACAATTGAATTTGCTGATAAATTTTCAGATGAAATCCGGGATAAAACCCAATTGCAAAGATTTCTTGGATCTTTAAATTATGTTGCTGATTTTTACCAAGGCCTTAGAGTTTTGATTAAGCCCTTATACTCTCGCCTTAAGAAAAATCCAAGCCCATGGACTGAAGCCCATTCTTCTATAGTCCGTCAAGTCAAAAGTCAAGTCAAAAGTCTTCCTTGTTTAGGAATTGCTGATCCCGATGCTTTCAAAATAGTAGAAACAGATGCGTCTAACCTAGGGTATGGTGGTATCCTTAAACAGCGTAATCCTGAGTCTTCTACTGTTCAATTAGTTCGATACCATTCTGGTATTTGGACTTCTCCTCAGATGAATTATTCTACGGTCAAAAAAGAAGTTTTAGCGATCGTATTGTGCATCATGAAATTTCAAGATGATTTGATTAATCAAAAATTTTTATTACAAATTGATTGCCAATCAGCAAAAGATATTTTAACCAAAGATGTTCTCAATTTGGTTTCCAAACAGATTTTCGCCAGATGGCAAGGTTTGATTTCTGCATTTGATTTTGATATCAAGTATATAAAGGGAGCAGACAACTCATTGGCAGACTTCCTCTCCCGTGAGTTTCTCCAAAGATGAGTTCTTCTTCAAACTCATCTCCCAAACCCAAATCAAAGGCCAGTTATGCGAAGAAGCCTCCTGCTCCTCCGCCTTCAGCCCCCATTTCTTATGCCCTTCAATTGACCCAGAAGTATTCAGCTCTTGATCATGAAAAAGAGTTGAGTCCTTTAGTCTCATTTCCAAAGCCTAATCAGGCACCCCTTCAGTACATTAACAAGACCAACCTGGACTTGTTATGTATGGTTGAACCTCAATTCAGAGTTCTTATCTCTGATCCTCTAGCCATCTCCAGTCATCTCTACTCTCCAGAACAACAATATGAAGAGTCTGATGCTACCAAGACCAGAGAATTCTATGAATTTATTCTGGTAGATTCTGATTCAATTAGTGTCACTCATCATTATGATGATACTAATTCTAGAATCACTTTCTCCAAGTGTCAGATTTTCAAAGTTCTGACAGAAGCAGAATGGGGTCTTCATCCCCGTTTTCATAAGAGGCTCTCTCAGAGCTATGTTCCTCAAACATATAGTTACTATGATTATAAGAATGCTTGGACTAGAGCATTTCTTATCAGTCCTCATCAATCGGGCCATTCATGGTTCTTTCTTTTCTGCAAAAAGTTCAATGCCAAAGTTCTTCCCTTCTGGTTTCAGCACCAGTGGTGGCTTTCTTTTGGCCCAGTTCTTGAGATTCTTCCATCCCCTGTTCGTGAAGGATGGAATATCTTCAGAGACAAGTACCAGCCTCCTGAACCTATTGATCAACAGGCTCTTTCGGTCTGGTTTTTTGTTCGTTTCAATCTAGCCTGGATTATGAGTTGGGACTATGTCTGTTCCAATCCTGAGTCTCCAGGTGCCCTTTCCAAAGCAAAGCCTTCTTGGTTGTGCCGACGCTACAAGGTAAAATGGTGGCAAAGGTTCGATCATTCTAAGGTCACCAAGGAAGGTGTAACAGCCTTCTTCTCCAAAAAAGAGGTGTCTCATACACCACCAGTCCAACAAATGCAGCTCGGGTCTCTTCCTTCCGAGTCTTCTTCCAATATGTCTCAATTCAAGCAGCAGATCATGTCCGCCATTGCTGCCAAACCAACCAGAGCTCAGCTCATCGACACTCTCTCCCAGATTTGTTCTGATGAAGCTGATGAAGATAACCAAACAGTTAATCTTGATGACAATGAAGATGACTGTTTTGGTATTGATCCTCGAGATATGTAATATGGACCCATGTTCATTATTACCAAAGGCATTATTTGCCAGCACCACAAGTGTCCAAGAATGCTTTCGGCCACAGTCCAACAGACAACCCGACAGCATTATCTTTTCTTTTTCAAAGGCATCCGCGTGAAGCTACAGTTCAATGAATGTGAAGCTACAGTCGAAGCATCTTCAACAGTAGCTACCGACAGTCAAAAGGTGAACAGTCGAAGCATGATTCAACAGTCCACCTCCACTCACACATAGGACAAGCGACAGCTCATCCTCCACTCAATGAAGAGCCTTATCTCTTCATCCTCTCCTATCTATAAATAAATGTAAGCTCTTCCAGAGCAAGACAGACACGATTAGAACCCCTCTCCTACTCTGTAACCCATAGCTCTAGTATTGTAAGCTTTCCTCTCCTTCGAGACTCCTCTTGTACATAGTAAGTCTCCTCTGTATTTATTTTCAGTTTATTTTCTAAATATATAAGCATTCCTTTCTTATATCTTCTTTTCTCAAAAACTCTTAACTTAAAACAAAGATCACACTCTGATAAGATCTTCGAGTATCTCTAAGTGTCAAACAGGAAACTGTCTTAGAGCTTGATCGATCGATTGTAGTGATCAAAGTTAAGATCTTTAAAAAGATTTTATGGATATCTTGTTGATATTACTTGCATGTTTATGTTATTTAATGCTTATCTTGTTCTTCTTCTCCCCTCTCTTCTACTGGTTTATCTCTGTTTCTCCTTATACTCTGTTGTTTATTATTATTGTGTTCTTCGTTGGTCCTTTTATCTTCCATCTTTTAGTTTGAATTTCTTGCCTGAAAACCATAGGTCCTGTAACTCGTTGCTATCTGATACCAACGAATTACAGGACCTATGGTTTTCAGGCAAGAAATTCAAACTAAAAGATGGAAGATAAAAGGACCAACGAAGAATACAACAATGATCCAACAAAGAATATAAGGACAGTAAGAAATAAACCAAAGGAATAAAGGAGAGAAGAAGAACAGGATAAGCATAATATAACATAAACATGCAAGTAATATCAATAAGATATCCATAAAATCTTTTTAAAGATCTTAACTTTGATCACTACAATCGATCGATCAAGCTCTAAGACAGTTTCCTGTTTGATACTTAGAGATACTCGAAGATCTTATCAGAGTGTGATCTTTGTTTTAAGTTAAGAGTTTTTGAGAAAAGAAGATATAAGAAAGGAATGCTTATATATTAAGAAAATAAACTGAAAATAAATACAGAGGAGACTTACTATGTACAAGAGGAGTCTCGAAGGAGAGGAAAGCTTACAATACTAGAGCTATGGGTTACAGAGTAGGAGAGGGGTTCTAATCGTGTCTGTCTTGCTCTGGAAGAGCTTACATTTATTTATAGATAGGAGAGGATGAAGAGATAAGGCTCTTCATTGAGTGGAGGATGAGCTGTCGCTTGTCCTATGTGTGAGTGGAGGTGGACTGTTGAATCATGCTTCGACTGTTCACCTTTTGACTGTCGGTAGCTACTGTTGAAGATGCTTCGACTGTAGCTTCACATTCATTGAACTGTGGCTTCACATGGATGCCTTTGAGAAAAGAAAGGATAATGCTGTCGGGCTGTCTGTTGGACTGTGGCCGAAAGCATTCTTGTTTGCTTGTGGTGTTGGCAAATAATGCCTTTGGTAATAATGGACATGGGTCCATATTACAAATCTCGAGGATCAATACCAAAACAGTCATCTTCATTAAGGTTAACTGTTTGGTCATCATCTTCAGCTTCATCAGAACAAATCTGGGATAGAGTTTCGATGAACTGGGCTCTGGTTGGTTTAGCAGCAATGGCAGTCATGATCTGCTGCTTGAATTGAGACATATTGGAAGAAGACTCGGAGGGAAGAGATCCGAGTTGCACTTGTTGAATTGGTGGTGTAGAAGACACCTCTTTTTTGGAGAAGAAGGCTGTTACCCCTTCTTTGGTGACCTTAGAATGGTCGAACCTTTGCCACCATTTTACTTTGTAGCGTCGGCACAACCAAGAAGGCTTTGCTTTTGAAAGAGCACCTGGAGCCTCAGGATTGGAACAGACATAGTCCCAACTCATAATCCAGGCTAGATTGAAACGAACAAAAAACCAGATCGAAAGAACCTGTTGATCAATAGGTTCAGGAGGCTGGTACTTGTCTTTGAAGATATTCCATCCTTCACGAACAGGAGATGGAAGAATCTCAAGAACTGGGCCAAAAGAGAGCCACCACTGGTGTAGAAACCAGAATGGAAGAACCTTGGCATTGAACTTTTTACAAAAAAGAAAGAACCATGAATGGCCCGATTGGTGAGGACTGATAAGAAATGCTCTAGTCCAAGCATTCTTATAATCATAAAAACTGTAAGTCTGAGGAACATAGCTCTGAGAGAGCTTCTTATGGAAACGGGGATGTTGACCCCATTCAGCTTCTGTCAGAACTTTGAAAATCTGACACTTGGAGAAGGTGATTCTGGAATTAGTATCATCATAATGATGAGTGACACTAATTGAATCGGAATCTACCAGAATAAATTCATAGAATTCTCTGGTCTTGACAGCATCAGACTCTTCATATTGTTGTTCTGGAGAGTAGAGATGCCTGGAGATGGCTAGAGGATCAGAGATAAGAACTCTGAATTGAGGTTCAACCATACATAACAAGTCCAGGTTGGTCTTGTTAATGTACTGAAGGGGTGCCTGATTAGGCTTTGGAAATGAGACTAAAGGACTCAACTCTTTTTCATGATCAAGAGCTGAATACTTCTGGGTCAATTGACGGGCATAAGAAATGGGGGCTGAAGGCGGAGGAGCAGGAGGCTTCTTCGCATAACTGGCCTTTGATTTGGGTTTGGGAGATGAGTTTGAAGAAGAACTCATCTTTGGAGAAACTCACGGGAAAGGAAGTCTGCCAATGAGTTGTCTGCTCCCTTTATATACTTGATATCAAAATCAAATGCAGAAATCAAACCTTGCCATCTGGCGAAAATCTGTTTGGAAACCAAATTGAGAACATCTTTGGTTAAAATATCTTTTGCTGATTGGCAATCAATTTGTAATAAAAATTTTTGATTAATCAAATCATCTTGAAATTTCATGATGCACAATACGATCGCTAAAACTTCTTTTTTGACCGTAGAATAATTCATCTGAGGAGAAGTCCAAATACCAGAATGGTATCGAACTAATTGAACAGTAGAAGAATCAGGATTACGCTGTTTAAGGATACCACCATACCCTAGGTTAGACGCATCTGTTTCTACTATTTTGAAAGCATCGGGATCAGCAATTCCTAAACAAGGAAGACTTTTGACTTGACTTTTGACTTGACGGACTATAGAAGAATGGGCTTCAGTCCATGGGCTTGGATTTTTCTTAAGGCGAGAGTATAAGGGCTTAATCAAAACTCTAAGGCCTTGGTAAAAATCAGCAACATAATTTAAAGATCCAAGAAATCTTTGCAATTGGGTTTTATCCCGAATTTCATCTGGAAATTTATCAGCAAATTCAATTGTTCTTGAAATTGGGGTAATCATCCCATTGAAAATCTTGTGACCTAAAAATCTAACATTTGTTTGAAACAAATTGATTTTGGTTGGAGATAAAACCAATCCGTTCTTTTTAATGCATTGTTCAAATTGATAAAGGTGTTTCCAGTGGGCTGGAACAGAATCAGAGAACACCAGTATATCATCGATATACACAATGGTGAACTGAGAGAATTGGGAAAGAATATCATTCATGATATTCTGAAACTCACTAGGAGCATTCTTGAGACCGAATGGCATAACATTCCACTCGTAATGTCCAAAGGGAACATTAAAAGCGGTTTTATACCGATCTTTGGGATGAACTTGGATTTGCCAAAATCCAGATTTCAGATCAAACTTAGAGAAGACACAGGCATTGTGTAATCTCTTAAGGAGGTCTCTTTGAGAAGGAATTGGATAACGAATCCATCGAAGAACCTGATTTAAAGGTTTATAATTAATAACAAGACGAGGGCTACCTCGTTCAAGCTCTGCAGCTTTATTGACATAAAAAGCAGCACAACTCCAAGGAGATTTAGAATCTCGAATGAGTCGTTTTTCTTTTAAAGATTGAATTTCTTGTTTGCAAAATTCCATAAGTTCGCTATTCATTTGAATAGGGCGAGCCTTAGTGGGAATTTTTCTTTCATCAAAACCTGGTTCATAAGGGAGACGAACCACATGTTGAGATCTGTACCAAAATGCATTGGGAAGATTAGAACAAAGTTCATCTTGCAAATGTTTTTGGTATTGAATGATTTGAGATTGAAGTTTAGGTTCACTGATCTGGTCAGCTACCCTTTTGTATTCAATTTCTTGTTTGAGAAAGTTTAATTGTTGTTGTTTGCAGATCAAACGATTCAAAAACATCTGTTTAGAAACTTGGTTAAGTTCATAAACTTCTGATTTAATCAAGAATGGAAATTCAACCTTAGTACCAAGAATGGTAGTTGAAATACCTTGTTTAGAAACAGAAAAAGGAGAAATTGCATTGATAAAAGGCGTACCTAAAATCATCTTTTGTTCCATATTTTTGACAAGAAGAAAATGTTGCTTAATGCAAATTTTATCCTTGCAGATATGGGCATTTGTTAATTTAAATGCTATTTGAAGCTTTGAGTTGTCCGTAGTATACAGACTTTGAGTTGTTTGTTTGAAGTATTGTACAGGTACAATACCTTCTTGAATACAATTCATATCAGCCCCTGAATCAATCAAGGCAATCACTGATATGCTTGTTTTGTTATAGATGTTTAAGGTTATAGCCACATACCATTTTTGAATGGTAACCTTATGTGGGTGAACCTGTCTTTTGTTTAAATTGCAGAGAAAATCTGCTTGTTTCTGTTTAGAAGAAGAGAGTGGCTGAGAAGAAGGGCCTTCTGCATCATCTTTATCTTCAGTATCAGAAAAAGCGGGGAGATGATTCTCTTGCAACATTTGAATTTGAAGGTCAGTTAAATTTTGATGTTGTTTTAACTGATTAACTTCTTTCTTAAGGTTATTAACCTCATGCTGTAAGTCTGACAGACTGACAGGAGAAGCACTTGCTTTGGTTTGGTTAAACCTTCTGATGATATCTCTGTGATCATAAAAGGATGTGATCACGTCAGGAGGAGGTTTAGTTTGTGAAATTGAATTCTTTATGTGTTGAAGATATTCAGTCTTCATTTTAGGATCATCAATTTTATCAACAAAATCTAGCAGTAATTGTGACTGCTTATTTTGAGATAACATATTGATTTTGGGTTTCGCACTAAGATGGCACAAACATGCACCAGGATTACAATCACATGATTGTTCAGAAGAATCAGAAGAGTCAGAGGAATAATTGAGGTTATTCATCTGTAGTTCTGGTTCAGAAGAGGAAGAGTCTGAATCAATCAGACAATTGAGAAAAATCTTTTTCATTGATTTAGGAACATCTAAGGCTTGGACCTTTTGGGCCGTTCTGCACTGTTTTGCATAGTGACCGGGCTGTCCACACTTGAAGCAAACGGGCCTCGAAGTGGAACCTTTCACAAAGGGCTTGGACTTATGTGTCCCATGATGTTTGGGCTTGCTATAGTACTGTTCGACAGGCTTAGCAGGCTTTGGGCCATAAGGCTGTTTGCGTTTGAAGTGTCGGGCTGGATTGGACCGATACTTTTGTTTAGAAGTTAAATGGTGTTTGGAATTGAGATGGGCTGGATATCGAAAATCATCAAACCCATATTGTTGACAGAAATCTCCTAATTCTTTAGGACCATGAAGACGTTGCTTCTTCAATTGTTTTCTGAATTTTAATTCATTACAGATTTGAAGGGCGCATTTATTGATAAATGCAATTAGATCACCAAATGTGAGAAGTTCGTACAAGATATCACCTCCATGTTGCTCTTGGAGTTTTGTACGAATGGTCTCAGCAAAGAGTTCAGGAAGACCTGAAATAAACTTGCGTTTCCAGAATGGATTAGCTGCATCAGTCTGAAGCATTACCCTCTTCATAAAGATATCTTTATAATATCTAAAATGACTGAGAGTTGGACACTTATGTGACATGAGCAGATCCTTGGCTTTACCTTGGTATTCATTTGGATTTCCTAAGAAATGTCTCAGAATACTTTGAATCAAGGTAGGCACACTGTCTGGAATGAAAGTTTCTTGACCAAGTTCATTCTCGACCTTGATGGGTTGGCCATCATGACCAATCTTTTTAGCAAACAGAATTTCTGTTTTTTCATTAGTAGTGAGGTAATTATCCCACCATCCTTTGATTAAACCGGAAAATCCTTGAACAATGACAGTTGCAATGGTGTGATCATCTTTGCCTTCTGCTCGATGAGTAGAAGCCATCATCACCATTTCTTGAGTAAGCTCAAGAATTGCATCTTCAGTAATGCCATCAATATTCCAGATGTACAATTCTTTTGCAGAAAAAGAACCAAAGGTTTGAAGATTCCGTTATTCAAACTGCATATCTGGGAATGAAGGTCTAGGATAGAAATTCCTAGATGTTGGCATTGGATTTCTCCATTTGGGAGTTTTGGATGCTGTTCTAGCATGCCTGATTGGATTTGCCTGGTACGGGATATAGTTTAATCTATCCAGTTCAGACATTGGATCAAAATCAGCACTTATGTCTGAATCACAGTCAGATCGGGCTGGATTAGACAAGGTATTGATTTTTAATCTTGAATCCAAATTAAGGGCATCTAATTTGGCATCAATTGCTTTTAATAAATTTGATTTAGAAGAAAATGTGTTTGGCGCCAAAGGGTCAGGGATTTGAAAGTAAACATTCTGTTTCTTCAATTCCTGTTCTTTGTTCACCTTTTCTTCTAATTGCTTCTTTTTCAGCTCGTTAGTTACAAGCTGGTCTTGAACCAGTTTATCACCAAGTTCAGATAATAAGAGGTTAGTATAATTATTCTGTTGAATAATAGTACTAGCATAATCATTTGTTTGATGAGAAAATGGAGAAGCAACATAATTTTGATTTGAAACTTTAAATTGGAGGTCTACCATGGGAGGTAGAACAGATCTTACAGTTTTCTTGTCTGTGGAAGTCCAGACTTTGGGAGTAACATTTAAAACATGAATTTGAGGGATATGAATATTGAAATACCAATCTAAGAAAGGTATATTCTCTTTCAATTCCTCACAACATTCATAGAAAGATTTGCTAAGTTCTTTGCGTTCAGACTCAGTTGTCTTAGCAATGAACTTTTCACGTCTTTCATCATTTTCAGAAGACAATAAGTCTTGTTTGATTTTCTCTTTGTTAAGTTTGAAGTTTGGTTTTAAACATTGAACCCTGGGAATCTGAAATTCCATTTCAGATTGAGTGGGTGATTGATTTGCTTCTGAAGTTTCAGGAACTTCATCTTGATTATAGACAGGTTGAGGAATCTGAGGATAATTAGGATTTGTCCTAATATTCCTTAATTGAAGATGGGGTTCGGGAGTAGGAACTCTCGATTGGAATTGGGTAGGAGCAGTTCTGAATGAAGGCGATTCAGAAGATCTGCGTCCTGATTGGAAACAAGAAGGGTCAAGGTCAGTGATACGAAGGTCACTGAATCTAAGCTTAACTGTCCCGTCAGGGAGAGTCAAGATCTTGTCAACTTGACTTGGAGGAAGACTTCTGGGAATAGAAGCTCCTTCAATAGTCCAGGTTTCAGGAAGTGTGACCTGATCAATACTGATTAAATTTTCAGTTTTTGAAGAAAAGATTGAATGGGTGATTTTATAAATCTCTTTTTGGGGGATTACTGGTATTGACCAGTTTTGTAAATCATGTTCAACTTCAGGGATTCTACCCTCCATTTTGTTTGAAGAACTTGACCTAGAACTATTAGTTCTGGAAAACCTTGGGAACATAGACATCTTAACAAATCTGCTTAGGGAAGAAGGGGAACACTGTACTCGGACCACCTACAGCTGGAACACCTAAGTGGGACCACCTACCCTCGATCTCTTATCAGCGCACACCATGGCGACTTACACTAGATCTGGGTCCTAACGGCTGACCAACACTCTACCCGGCTTACCAACGCTATCAACGGCTGACCAACAGTACCTTGGACTCACAATCCCTCCCGGGGCAAAAATGAAAAGGATGGCTCTGATACCAACGAATTACAGGACCTATGGTTTTCAGGCAAGAAATTCAAACTAAAAGATGGAAGATAAAAGGACCAACGAAGAATACAACAATGATCCAACAAAGAATATAAGGACAGTAAGAAATAAACCAAAGGAATAGAGGAGAGAAGAAGAACAGGATAAGCATAATATAACATAAACATGCAAGTAATATCAACAAGATATCCATAAAATCTTTTTAAAGATCTTAACTTTGATCACTACAATCGATCGATCAAGCTCTAAGACAGTTTCCTGTTTGACACTTAGAGATACTCGAAGATCTTATCAGAGTGTGATCTTTGTTTTAAGTTAAGAGTTTTTGAGAAAAGAAGATATAAGAAAGGAATGCTTATATATTTAAAATAACTTGAAAATAAATACAGAGGAGACTTACTATGTACAAGAGGAGTCTCGAAGGAGAGGAAAGCTTACAATACTAGAGCTTATGGGTTACAGAGTAGGAGAGGGGTTCTAATCGTGTCTGTCTTGCTCTGGAAGAGCTTACATTTATTTATAGATAGGAGAGGATGAAGAGATAAGGCTCTTCATTGAGTGGAGGATGAGCTGTCGCTTGTCCTATGTGTGAGTGGAGGTGGACTGTTGAATCATGCTTCGACTGTTCACCTTTTGACTGTCGGTAGCTACTGTTGAAGATGCTTCGACTGTAGCTTCACATTCATTGAACTGTGGCTTCACGCGGATGCCTTTGAAAAAGAAAAGATAATGCTGTCGGGTTGTCTGTTGGACTGTGGCCGAAAGCATTCTTGGACACTTGTGGTGCTGGCAAATAATGCCTTTGGTAATAATGAACATGGGTCCATATTACATATCTCGAGGATCAATACCAAAACAGTCATCTTCATTGTCATCAAGATTAACTGTTTGGTTATCTTCATCAGCTTCATCAGAACAAATCTGGGAGAGAGTGTCGATGAGCTGAGCTCTGGTTGGTTTGGCAGCAATGGCGGACATGATCTGCTGCTTGAATTGAGACATATTGGAAGAAGACTCGGAAGGAAGAGACCCGAGCTGCATTTGTTGGACTGGTGGTGTATGAGACACCTCTTTTTTGGAGAAGAAGGCTGTTACACCTTCCTTGGTGACCTTAGAATGATCGAACCTTTGCCACCATTTTACCTTGTAGCGTCGGCACAACCAAGAAGGCTTTGCTTTGGAAAGGGCACCTGGAGACTCAGGATTGGAACAGACATAGTCCCAACTCATAATCCAGGCTAGATTGAAACGAACAAAAAACCAGACCGAAAGAGCCTGTTGATCAATAGGTTCAGGAGGCTGGTACTTGTCTCTGAAGATATTCCATCCTTCACGAACAGGGGATGGAAGAATCTCAAGAACTGGGCCAAAAGAAAGCCACCACTGGTGCTGAAACCAGAAGGGAAGAACTTTGGCATTGAACTTTTTGCAGAAAAGAAAGAACCATGAATGGCCCGATTGATGAGGACTGATAAGAAATGCTCTAGTCCAAGCATTCTTATAATCATAGTAACTATATGTTTGAGGAACATAGCTCTGAGAGAGCCTCTTATGAAAACGGGGATGAAGACCCCATTCTGCTTCTGTCAGAACTTTGAAAATCTGACACTTGGAGAAAGTGATTCTAGAATTAGTATCATCATAATGATGAGTGACACTAATTGAATCAGAATCTACCAGAATAAATTCATAGAATTCTCTGGTCTTGGTAGCATCAGACTCTTCATATTGTTGTTCTGGAGAGTAGAGATGCCTGGAGATGGCTAGAGGATCAGAGATAAGAACTCTGAATTGAGGTTCAACCATACATAACAAGTCCAGGTTGGTCTTGTTAATGTACTGAAGGGGTGCCTGATTAGGCTTTGGAAATGAGACTAAAGGACTCAACTCTTTTTCATGATCAAGAGCTGAATACTTCTGGGTCAATTGAAGGGCATAAGAAATGGGGGCTGAAGGCGGAGGAACAGGAGGCTTCTTCGCATAACTGGCCTTTGATTTGGGTTTGGGAGATGAGTTTGAAGAAGAACTCATCTTTGGAGAAACTCACGGGAGAGGAAGTCTGCCAATGAGTTGTCTGCTCCCTTTATATACTTGATATCAAAATCAAATGCAGAAATCAAACCTTGCCATCTGGCGAAAATCTGTTTGGAAACCAAATTGAGAACATCTTTGGTTAAAATATCTTTTGCTGATTGGCAATCAATTTGTAATAAAAATTTTTGATTAATCAAATCATCTTGAAATTTCATGATGCACAATACGATCGCTAAAACTTCTTTTTTGACCGTAGAATAATTCATCTGAGGAGAAGTCCAAATACCAGAATGGTATCGAACTAATTGAACAGTAGAAGACTCAGGATTACGCTGTTTAAGGATACCACCATACCCTAGGTTAGACGCATCTGTTTCTACTATTTTGAAAGCATCGGGATCAGCAATTCCTAAACAAGGAAGACTTTTGACTTGACGGACTATAGAAGAATGGGCTTCAGTCCATGGGCTTGGATTTTTCTTAAGGCGAGAGTATAAGGGCTTAATCAAAACTCTAAGGCCTTGGTAAAAATCAGCAACATAATTTAAAGATCCAAGAAATCTTTGCAATTGGGTTTTATCCCGGATTTCATCTGGAAATTTATCAGCAAATTCAATTGTTCTTGAAATTGGGGTAATCATCCCATTGAAAATCTTGTGACCTAGAAATCTAACATTTGTTTGAAACAAATTGATTTTGGTTGGAGATCAATCCATTCTTTTTAATGCATTGTTCAAATTGATAAAGGTGTTTCCAGTGGGCTGGAACAGAATCAGAGAACACCAGTATATCATCGATATACACAATGGTGAACTGAGAGAATTGAAGGAGAATATCATTCATGATATTCTGGAACTCACTAGGAGCGTTCTTAAGACCGAATGGCATAACATTCCACTCGTAATGTCCAAAGGGAACATTAAAAGCGGTTTTATACCGATCCTTGGGATGAACCTGGATTTGCCAAAATCCAGATTTCAGATCAAACTTAGAGAAGACACAAGCATTGTGTAATCTCTTAAGAAGGTCTCTTTGAGAAGGAATTGGATAACGAATCCATTGAAGAACCTGATTTAAAGGTTTATAATTGATTACCAGACGAGGGCTTCCTCGTTCTAGTTCAGCTGCTTTGTTAACATAAAAAGCGGCACAACTCCAAGGAGATTTAGAATCTCGAATGAGTCGTTTCTCTTTTAAAGATTGAATTTCTTGTTTGCAAAATTCCATAAGTTCGCTATTCATTTGAATAGGGCGAGCCTTAGTGGGAATTTTTCTTTCATTAAATCCTGGTTCATAAGGGAGACGAACCACATGTTGAGATCTGTACCAAAATGCATTGGGAAGATTAGAACAAAGTTCATCTTGCAAATGTTTTTGGTATTGAATGATTTGAGATTGAAGTTTAGGTTCACTGATCTGGTCAGCTACCCTTTTGTATTCAATTTCTTGTTTGAGAAAGTTTAACTGCTGTTGTTTGCAGATCAAACGATTCAAAAACATCTGTTTAGAAACTTGGTTAAGTTCATAAACTTCTGATTTAAACAAGAATGGAAATTCAACCTTAGTACCAAGAATGGTAGTTGAAATACCTTGTTTAGAAACAGAAAATGGAGAAATTGCATTGATAAAAGGCGTACCTAAAATCTTCTTTTGTTCCATATTTTTGACAAGAAGAAAATGTTGCTTAATGCAAATTTTATCCTTGCATATATGGGCATTTGTTAATTTAAATGCTATTTGAAGCTTTGAGTTGTCCGTAGTATACAGACTTTGAGTTGTTTGTTTGAAGTATTGTACAGGTACAATACCTTCTTGAATACAATTCATATCAGCCCCTGAATCAATCAAGGCAATCACTGATATGCTTGTTTTGTTATAG
Organism: Berberis vulgaris; assembly: GCA_963556465.1. Classification (NCBI taxonomy): domain Eukaryota; kingdom Viridiplantae; phylum Streptophyta; class Magnoliopsida; order Ranunculales; family Berberidaceae; genus Berberis; species Berberis vulgaris. The sequence goes on along the minus strand of OY747124.1, from coordinate 71,692,587 downwards.
ATGTTTAAGGTTATAGCCACATACCATTTTTGAATGGTAACCTTATGTGGGTGAACCTGCTTCTTATTTAAATTGCAGAGAAAATCTGCTTGTTTCTGTTTAGAAGAAGAGAGTGGCTGAGAAGAAGGACCTTCTGCATCATCTTTATCTTCAGTATCAGAAAAAGCGGGAAGATGATTTTCTTGCAACATTTGAATTTGAAGATCAGTTAAATTTTGATGTTGTTTTAACTGATTAACTTCTTTCTTAAGGTTATTAACCTCATGCTGTAAGTCTGACAGACTGACAGGAGAAGCACTTGCTTTGGTTTGGTTAAACCTTCTGATGATATCTCTGTGATCATAAAAGGATGTGATCACGTCAGGAGGAGGTTTAGTTTGTGAAATTGAATTCTTTATGTGTTGAAGATATTCAGTCTTCATTTTAGGATCATCAATTTTATCAACAAAATCTAGCAGTAATTGTGACTGCTTATTTTGAGATAACATATTGATTTTCGGTTTCGCAGAAAGATGGCACAAACATGCACCAGGATTACAATCACATGATTGTTCAGAAGAATCAGAAGAGTCAGAGGAATAATTGAGGTTATTCATCTGTAGTTCTGGTTCAGAAGAGGAAGAGTCTGAATCAATCAGACAATTGAGAAAAATCTTTTTCATTGATTTAGGAACATCTAAGGCTTGGACCTTTTGGGCCGTTCTGCACTGTTTTGCATAGTGACCGGGCTGTCCACACTTGAAGCATACGGGCCTCGAAGTGGAACCTTTCACAAAGGGCTTGGACTTATGTGTCCCATGATGTTTGGGCTTGCTATAGTACTGTTCGACAGGCTTAGCAGGCTTTGGGCCATAAGGCTGTTTGCGTTTGAAGTGTCGGGCTGGATTGGACCGATACTTCTGTTTGGAAGTTAAATGGTGTTTGGAATTGAGATGGGCTGGATATCGAAAATCATCAAACCCATATTGTTGACAGAAATCTCCTAATTCTTTAGGACCATGAAGATGTTGTTTCTTCAATTGTTTTCTGAATTTTAATTCATTACAGATTTGAAGGGCGCATTTATTGATAAATGCAATTAGATCACCAAATGTGAGAAGTTCGTACAAGATATCACCTCCATGTTGCTCTTGGAGTTTTGTACGAATGGTCTCAGCAAAGAGTTCAGGAAGACCTGAAATAAACTTGCGTTTCCAGAATGGATTTGCTGCATCAGTCTGAAGCATTACCCTCTTCATAAAGATATCTTTATAATATCTAAAATGACTGAGAGTTGGACACTTATGTGACATGAGCAGATCCTTGGCTTTACCTTGGTATTCATTTGGATTTCCTAAGAAATGTCTCAGAATACTTTGAATCAAGGTAGGCACACTGTCTGGAATGAAAGTTTCTTGACCAAGTTCATTCTCGACCTTGATGAGTTGGCCATCATGACCAATCTTTTTAGCAAACAGAATTTCTGTTTTTTCATTAGTAGTGAGGTAATTATCCCACCATCCTTTGATTAAACCGGAAAATCCTTGAACAATGACAGTTGCAATGGTGTGATCATCTTTGCCTTCTGCTCGATGAGTAGAAGCCATCATCACCATTTCTTGAGTAAGCTCAAGAATTGCATCTTCAGAAATGCCATCAATATTCCAGATGTACAATTCTTCTGCAGAAAAAGAACCAAAGGTTTGAAGATTTCGTTCTTCAAACTGCATATCTGGGAATGAAGGTCTAGGATAGAAATTCCTAGATGTTGGCATTGGATTTCTCCATTTGGGAGTTTTGGATGCTGTTCTAGCATGCCTGATTGGATTTGCCTGGTACGGGATATAATTTAATCTATCCAGTTCAGACATTGGATCAAAATCAGCACTTATGTCTGAATCACAGTCAGATCGGGCTGGATTAGACAAGGTATTGATTTTTAATCTTGAATCCAAATTAAGGGCATCTAATTTGGCATCAATAGCTTTTAATAAATTTGATTTAGAAGAAAATGTGTTTGGCGCCAAAGGGTCAGGGATTTGAAAGTAAACATTTTGTTTCTTCAATTCCTGTTCTTTGTTCACCTTTTCTTCTAATTGCTTCTTTTTCAGCTCGTTAGTTACAAGCTGGTCTTGAACCAGTTTATCACCAAGTTCAGATAATAAGAGGTTAGTATAATTATTCTGTTGAATAATAGTACTAGCATAATCATTTGTTTGATGAGAAAATGGAGAAGCAACATAATTTTGATTTGAAACTTTAAATTGGAGGTCTACCATGGGAGGTAGAACAGATCTTACAGTTTTCTTGTCTGTGGAAGTCCAGACTTTGGGAGTAACATTTAAAACATGAATTTGAGGGATATGAATATTGAAATACCAATCTAAGAAAGGTATATTCTCTTTCAATTCCTCACAACATTCATAGAAAGATTTGCTAAGTTCTTTGCGTTCTGACTCAGTTGTCTTAGCAATGAACTTTTCTCGTCTTTCATCATTTTCAGAAGACAAGAAGTCTTGTTTGATTTTCTCTTTATCGAGTTTGAAGTTTGTTGTTAAACATTGAACCCTGGGAATCTGAAATTCCATTTCAGATTGAGTGGGTGAATGATTTGCTTCTGAAGTTTCAGGAACTTCATCTTGATTATAGACAGGTTGAGGAATCTGAGGATAATTAGGATTTGTCCTAATATTCCTTAATTGAAGATGGGGTTCGGGAGTAGGAACTCTCGATTGAAATTGAGTAGGAGCAGTTCTGAATGAAGGAGATTCAGAGGATCTGCGTCCTGATTGGAAACAAGAAGGGTCAAGGTCAGTGATACGAAGGTCACTGAATCTAAGCTTAACTGTCCCGTCAGGGAGAGTCAAGATCTTGTCAACTTGACTTGGAGGAAGACTTCTGGGAATAGAAGCTCCTTCAATAGTCCAGGTTTCAGGAAGTGTGACCTGATCCCATTGTATCGTTCTGGGTACGATAACATTGGTGTTCTGGTCATTAACTTCAAAAAGGATTGTGTGTCCTTTTTCATCAGCCTGAAGAGCACGGGGGCTCAATTGGGTTTTCATTGCTCTATAGGTGACCTTATAGATCAGAGCAATTGGTTCAGAACCTTCAGCCATATCAAAGCCTGAAGTCTGAATGTTCAGAGTGAGTGTTTCAAGGATATTTGGGTCCTTGAGTGACACAGAGAAGTTGGGGTAACAGTTGAAATAAACTGGACCCATTGAGAGTGAAGACTGTGCAATTCCAAGCAGAGAATCACTGAACTTATTGTGTCTACAGTCGCGAAGAGCAACTAAGGCACAAGTGTCGAGTCCTAACCTAGTTAAAGGTTTTAGGGCTACTTGGATCAAACCGAAGTGAAGGTATTTGAAGTTTTCTTTAATTAAAGAATTGATTGTTTTTGAAGACAAAAGCTGTTTTGAATCTAAAGACTTATTGATCGGTACTGTCTGTTCGACAATACTGATTAAATCTTCAGTTTTTGAAGAAAAGATTGAATGGGTGATTTTATAAATCTCTTTTTGGGGGATTACTGGTATAGACCAGTTTTGTAAATCATGTTCAACTTCAGGGATTCTACCCTCCATTTTGTTTGAAGAACTTGACCTAGAACTATTAGTTCTGGAAAACTTTGGGAAGAAAGACATCTTAACAAATCTGCTTAGGGAAGAAGGGGAACACTGTACTCGGACCACCTACAGCTGGAACACCTAAGTGGGACCACCTACCCTCGATCTCTTATCAGCGCACACCATGGCGACTTATACTAGATCTGGGTCCTAACGGCTGACCAACACTCTACCCGGCTTACCAACGCTATCAACGGCTGACCAACAGTACCTTGGACTCACAATCCCTCCCGGGGCAAAAATGAAAAGGAGAAGAAGTCTTTTTTGCCCCGGGAGGGATTGTGAGTCCAAGGTACTGTTGGTCAGCCGTTGATAGCGTTGGTAAGCCGAGTAGAGTGTTGGTCAGCCGTTAGGACCCAGATCTAGTGTAAGTCGCCATGGTGTGCGCTGATGAGAGATCCAGGGTAGGTGGTCCCACTTAGGTGTTCCAGCTGTAGGTGGTCCGAGTACAGTGTTCCCTCTCCTCCTTAAAGCAAATCAGAAAGGATGTCTTTCTTCCCAAGGTTTTCCAGAACTAATAGTTCTAGGTCAAGTTCTTCAAACAAAATGGAGGGTAGAATCCCTGAAGTTGAACATGATTTACAAAACTGGTCTATACCAGTAATCCCCCAAAAAGAGATTTATAAAATCACCCATTCAATATTTTCTTCAAAAACTGAAGATTTAATCAGTATTGTCGAACAGACAGTACCGATCAATAAGTCTTTAGATTCAAAACAGCTTTTGTCTTCAAAAACAATCAATTCTTTAATTAAAGAAAACTTCAAATACCTTCACTTCGGTTTGATCCAAGTAGCCCTAAAACCTTTAACTAGGTTAGGACTCGACACTTGTGCCTTAGTTGCTCTTCGCGACTGTAGACACAATAAGTTCAGTAATTCTCTGCTTGGAATTGCAGAGTCTTCACTCTCAATGGGTCCAGTTTATTTCAACTGTTACCCCAACTTCTTTGTGTCACTCAAGGACCCAAATATCCTTGAAACACTCACTCTGAACATTCAGACTTCAGGCTTTGATATGGCTGAAGGTTCTGAACCAATTGCTCTGATCTATAAGGTCACCTATAGAGCAATGAAAACCCAATTGAGCCCCCGTGCTCTTCAAGCTGATGAAAAAGGACACACAATCCTTTTTGAAGTTAATGACCAGAACACCAATGTTATCGTACCCAGAACGATACAATGGGATCAGGTCACACTTCCTGAAACCTGGACTATTGAAGGAGCTTCTATTCCCAGAAGTCTTCCTCCAAGTCAAGTTGACAAGATCTTGACTCTCCCTGACGGGACAGTTAAGCTTAGATTCAGTGACCTTCGTATTACTGATCTAGATCCTTCTTGTTTCCAATCAGGACGCAGATCCTCTGAATCTCCTTCATTCAGAACTGCTCCTACTCAATTTCAATCGAGAGTTCCTACTCCCGAACCCCATCTTCAATTAAGGAATATTAGGACAAATCCTAATTATCCTCAGATTCCTCAACCTGCCTATAATCAAGATGAAGTTCCTGAAACTTCAGAAGCAAATCAATCACCCACTCAATCTGAAATGGAATTTCAGATTCCCAGGGTTCAATGTTTAAAACCAAACTTCAAACTTAACAAAGAGAAAATCAAACAAGACTTCTTGTCTTCTGAAAATGATGAAAGACGTGAAAAGTTCATTGCTAAGACAACTGAGTCTGAACGCAAAGAACTTAGCAAATCTTTCTATGAATGTTGTGAGGAATTGAAAGAGAATATACCTTTCTTAGATTGGTATTTCAATATTCATATCCCTCAAATTCATGTTTTAAATGTTACTCCCAAAGTCTGGACTTCCACAGACAAGAAAACTGTAAGATCTGTTCTACCTCCCATGGTAGACCTCCAATTTAAAGTTTCAAATCAAAATTATGTTGCTTCTCCATTTTCTCATCAAACAAATGATTATGCTAGTACTATTATTCAACAGAATAATTATACTAACCTCTTATTATCTGAACTTGGTGATAAACTGGTTCAAGACCAGCTTGTAACTAACGAGCTGAAAAAGAAGCAATTAGAAGAAAAGGTGAACAAAGAACAGGAATTGAAAAAACAGAATGTTTACTTTCAAATCCCTGACCCTTTGGCGCCAAACACATTTTCTTCTAAATCAAATTTATTAAAAGCAATTGATGCCAAATTAGATGCCCTTAATTTGGATTCAAGATTAAAAATCAATACCTTGTCTAATCCAGCCCGATCTGACTGTGATTCAGACATAAGTGCTGATTTTGATCCAATGTCTGAACTGGATAGATTAAATTATATCCCGTACCAGGCAAATCCAATCAGGCATGCTAGAACAGCATCCAAAACTCCCAAATGGAGAAATCCAATGCCAACATCTAGGAATTTCTATCCTAGACCTTCATTCCCAGATATGCAGTTTGAAGAACGAAATCTTCAAACCTTTGGTTCTTTTTCTGCAAAAGAATTGTACATCTGGAATATTGATGGCATTTCTGAAGATGCAATTCTTGAGCTTACTCAAGAAATGGTGATGATGGCTTCTACTCATCGAGCAGAAGGCAAAGATGATCACACCATTGCAACTGTCATTGTTCAAGGATTTTCCGGTTTAATCAAAGGATGGTGGGATAATTACCTCACTACTAATGAAAAAACAGAAATTCTGTTTGCTAAAAAGATTGGTCATGATGGCCAACCCATCAAGGTCGAGAATGAACTTGGTCAAGAAACTTTCATTCCAGACAGTGTGCCTACCTTGATTCAAAGTATTCTGAGACATTTCTTAGGAAATCCAAATGAATACCAAGGTAAAGCCAAGGATCTGCTCATGTCACATAAGTGTCCAACTCTCAGTCATTTTAGATATTATAAAGATATCTTTATGAAGAGGGTAATGCTTCAGACTGATGCAGCTAATCCATTCTGGAAACGCAAGTTTATTTCAGGTCTTCCTGAACTCTTTGCTGAGACCATTCGTACAAAACTCCAAGAGCAACATGGAGGTGATATCTTGTACGAACTTCTCACATTTGGTGATCTAATTGCATTTATCAATAAATGCGCCCTTCAAATCTGTAATGAATTAAAATTCAGAAAACAATTGAAGAAACAACATCTTCATGGTCCTAAAGAATTAGGAGATTTCTGTCAACAATATGGGTTTGATGATTTTCGATATCCAGCCCATCTCAATTCCAAACACCATTTAACTTCTAAACAAAAGTATCGGTCCAATCCAGCCCGACACTTCAAACGCAAACAGCCTTATGGCCCAAAACCTGCTAAGCCTGTCGAACAGTACTATAGCAAGCCCAAACATCATGGGACACATAAGTCCAAGCCCTTTGTGAAAGGTTCCACTTCGAGGCCCGTATGCTTCAAGTGTGGACAGCCCGGTCACTATGCAAAACAGTGCAGAACGGCCCAAAAGGTCCAAGCCTTAGATGTTCCTAAATCAATGAAAAAGATTTTTCTCAATTGTCTGATTGATTCAGACTCTTCCTCTTCTGAACCAGAACTACAGATGAATAACCTCAATTATTCTTCTGACTCTTCTGATTCTTCTGATCAATCATGTGATTGTTCCCCTGGTGCATGTTTGTGCCATCTTTCTGCGAAACCCAAAATCAATATGTTATCTCAAAATAAGCAGTCACAATTACTGCTAGATTTTGTTGATAAAATTAATGATCCTAAAATGAAGACTGAATATCTTCAACACATAAAGAATTCAATTTCACAAACTAAACCTCCTCCTGACGTGATCACATCCTTTTATGATCACAGAGATATCATCAGAAGGTTTAACCAAACCAAAGCAAGTGCTTCTCCTGTCAGTCTGTCAGACTTACAGCATGAGGTTAATAACCTTAAGAAAGAAGTTAATCAGTTAAAACAACATCAAAATTTAACTGATCTTCAAATTCAAATGTTGCAAGAAAATCATCTTCCCGCTTTTTCTGATACTGAAGATAAAGATGATGCAGAAGGTCCTTCTTCTCAGCCACTCTCTTCTTCAAAACAGAAACAAGCAGATTTCCTTTGCAATTTAAATAAAAAGCAGGTTCACCCACATAAGGTTACCATTCAAAAATGGTATGTGGCTATAATCTTAAACATTTACAATAAAACAAGCATATCAGTGATCGCTTTAATCGATTCAGGTGCTGATATGAATTGTATTCAAGAAGGTATTGTACCTGTACAATACTTCAAACAAACAACTCAAAGTCTGTACACTACAGACAACTCAAAGCTTCAAATAGCATTTAAATTAACAAATGCCCATATCTGCAAGGATAAAATTTGCATTAAGCAACATTTTCTTCTTGTCAAAAATATGGAACAAAAGATGATTTTAGGTACGCCTTTTATCAATGCAATTTCTCCTTTTTCTGTTTCTAAACAAGGTATTTCAACTACCATTCTTGGTACTAAGGTTGAATTTCCATTCTTGTTTAAATCAGAAGTTTATGAACTTAACCAAGTTTCTAAACAGATGTTTCTGAATCGTTTAATCTGCAAACAACAGCAGTTAAACTTTCTCAAACAAGAAATTGAATACAAAAGGGTAGCTGACCAGATCAGTGAACCTAAACTTCAATCTCGTCTGGTAATCAATTATAAACCTTTAAATCAGGTTCTTCGATGGATTCGTTATCCAATTCCTTCTCAAAGAGACCTCCTTAAGAGATTACACAATGCCTGTGTCTTCTCTAAGTTTGATCTGAAATCTGGATTTTGGCAAATCCAGGTTCATCCCAAAGATCGGTATAAAACCGCTTTTAATGTTCCCTTTGGACATTACGAGTGGAATGTTATGCCATTCGGTCTTAAGAACGCTCCTAGTGAGTTTCAGAATATCATGAATGATATTCTTTTCCAATTCTCTCAGTTCACCATTGTGTACATCGATGATATACTGGTGTTCTCTGATTCTGTTCCAGCCCACTGGAAACACCTTTATCAATTTGAACAATGCATTAAAAAGAACGGATTGGTTTTATCTCCAACCAAAATCAATTTGTTTCAAACAAATGTTAGATTTTTAGGTCACAAGATTTTCAATGGGATGATTACCCCAATTTCAAGAACAATTGAATTTGCTGATAAATTTCCAGATGAAATCCGGGATAAAACCCAATTGCAAAGATTTCTTGGATCTTTAAATTATGTTGCTGATTTTTACCAAGGCCTTAGAGTTTTGATTAAGCCCTTATACTCTCGCCTTAAGAAAAATCCAAGCCCATGGACTGAAGCCCATTCTTCTATAGTCCGTCAAGTCAAAAGTCAAGTCAAAAGTCTTCCTTGTTTAGGAATTGCTGATCCCGATGCTTTCAAAATAGTAGAAACAGATGCGTCTAACCTAGGGTATGGTGGTATCCTTAAACAGCGTAATCCTGAGTCTTCTACTGTTCAATTAGTTCGATACCATTCTGGTATTTGGACTTCTCCTCAGATGAATTATTCTACGGTCAAAAAAGAAGTTTTAGCGATCGTATTGTGCATCATGAAATTTCAAGATGATTTGATTAATCAAAATTTTTTATTACAAATTGATTGCCAATCAGCAAAAGATATTTTAACCAAAGATGTTCTCAATTTGGTTTCCAAACAGATTTTCGCCAGATGGCAAGGTTTGATTTCTGCATTTGATTTTGATATCAAGTATATAAAGGGAGCAGACAACTCATTGGCAGACTTCCTCTCCCGTGAGTTTCTCCAAAGATGAGTTCTTCTTCAAACTCATCTCCCAAACCCAAATCAAAGGCCAGTTATGCGAAGAAGCCTCCTGCTCCTCCGCCTTCAGCCCCCATTTCTTATGCCCTTCAATTGACCCAAAAGTATTCAGCTCTTGATCATGAAAAAGAGTTGAGTCCTTTAGTCTCATTTCCAAAGCCTAATCAGGCACCCCTTCAGTACATTAACAAGACCAACCTGGACTTGTTATGTATGGTTGAACCTCAATTCAGAGTTCTTATCTCTGATCCTCTAGCCATCTCCAGGCATCTCTACTCTCCAGAACAACAATATGAAGAGTCTGATGCTACCAAGACCAGAGAATTCTATGAATTTATTCTGGTAGATTCTGATTCAATTAGTGTCACTCATCATTATGATGATACTAATTCTAGAATCACTTTCTCCAAGTGTCAGATTTTCAAAGTTCTGACAGAAGCAAAATGGGGTCTTCATCCCCGTTTTCATAAGAGGCTCTCTCAGAGCTATGTTCCTCAAACATATAGTTACTATGATTATAAGAATGCTTGGACTAGAGCATTTCTTATCAGTCCTCATCAATCGGGCCATTCATGGTTCTTTCTTTTCTGCAAAAAGTTCAATGCCAAAGTTCTTCCCTTCTGGTTTCAGCACCAGTGGTGGCTTTCTTTTGGCCCAGTTCTTGAGATTCTTCCATCCCCTGTTCGTGAAGGATGGAATATCTTCAGAGACAAGTACCAGCCTCCTGAACCTATTGATCAACAGGCTCTTTCGGTCTGGTTTTTTGTTCGTTTCAATCTAGCCTGGATTATGAGTTGGGACTATGTCTGTTCCAATCCTGAGTCTCCAGGTGCCCTTTCCAAAGCAAAGCCTTCTTGGTTGTGCCGACGCTACAAGGTAAAATGGTGGCAAAGGTTCGATCATTCTAAGGTCACCAAGGAAGGTGTAACAGCCTTCTTCTCCAAAAAAGAGGTGTCTCATACACAACCAGTCCAACAAATGCAGCTCGGGTCTCTTCCTTCCGAGTCTTCTTCCAATATGTCTCAATTCAAGCAGCAGATCATGTCCGCCATTGCTGCCAAACCAACCAGAGCTCAGCTCATCGACACTCTCTCCCAGATTTGTTCTGATGAAGCTGATGAAGATAACCAAACAGTTAATCTTGATGACAATGAAGATGACTGTTTTGGTATTGATCCTCGAGATATGTAATATGGACCCATGTTCATTATTACCAAAGGCATTATTTGCCAGCACCACAAGTGTCCAAGAATGCTTTCGGCCACAGTCCAACAGACAACCCGACAGCATTATCTTTTCTTTTTCAAAGGCATCCGCGTGAAGCTACAGTTCAATGAATGTGAAGCTACAGTCGAAGCATCTTCAACAGTAGCTACCGACAGTCAAAAGGTGAACAGTCGAAGCATGATTCAACAGTCCACCTCCACTCACACATAGGACAAGCGACAGCTCATCCTCCACTCAATGAAGAGCCTTATCTCTTCATCCTCTCCTATCTATAAATAAATGTAAGCTCTTCCAGAGCAAGACAGACACGATTAGAACCCCTCTCCTACTCTGTAACCCATAAGCTCTAGTATTGTAAGCTTTCCTCTCCTTCGAGACTCCTCTTGTACATAGTAAGTCTCCTCTGTATTTATTTTCAAGTTATTTTAAATATATAAGCATTCCTTTCTTATATCTTCTTTTCTCAAAACCTCTTAACTTAAAACAAAGATCACACTCTGATAAGATCTTCGAGTATCTCTAAGTGTCAAACAGGAAACTGTCTTAGAGCTTGATCGATCGATTGTAGTGATCAAAGTTAAGATCTTTAAAAAGATTTTATGGATATCTTGTTGATATTAGTTGCATGTTTATGTTATTTAATGCTTATCTTGTTCTTCTTCTCCCCTCTCTTCTACTGGTTTATCTCTGTTTCTCCTTATACTCTGTTGTTTATTATTATTGTGTTCTTCTTCGTTCCTTGTATCTTCTCTCTTGTTTGAATTTCTTGCCTGAAAACCATAGGTCCTGTAACTCGTTGGTATCAGAGCCATCCTTTCCTTTTTTGCCCCGGGAGGGTTTGTGAGTCCAAGGTACTGTTGGTCAGCCGTTGATAGCGTTGGTAAGCCGAGTAGAGTGTTGGTCAGCCGTTAGGACCCAGATCTAGTGTAAGTCGCCATGGTGTGCGCTGATGAGAGATCCAGGGTAGGTGGTCCCACTTAGGTGTTCCAGCTGTAGGTGGTCCGAGTACAGTGTTCCCTCTCCTCCTTAAGCAAATCAGAAAAGATGTCTTTCTTCCCAAAGTTTTCCAGAACTAATAGTTCTAGGTCAAGTTCTTCAAACAAAATGGAGGGTAGAATCCCTGAAGTTGAACATGATTTACAAAACTGGTCAATACCAGTAATCCCCCAAAAAGAGATTTATAAAATCACCCATTCAATCTTTTCTTCAAAAACTGAAAATTTAATCAGTATTGATCAGGTCACACTTCCTGAAACCTGGACTATTGAAGGAGCTTCTATTCCCAGAAGTCTTCCTCCAAGTCAAGTTGACAAGATCTTGACTCTCCCTGACGGGACAGTTAAGCTTAGATTCAGTGACCTTCGTATCACTGACCTTGACCCTTCTTGTTTCCAATCAGGACGCAGATCTTCTGAATCGCCTTCATTCAGAACTGCTCCTACTCAATTTCAATCGAGAGTTCCTACTCCCGAACCCCATCTTCAATTAAGGAATATTAGGACAAATCCTAATTATCCTCAGATTCCTCAACCTGTCTATAATCAAGATGAAGTTCCTGAAACTTCAGAAGCAAATCAATCACCCACTCAATCTGAAATGGAATTTCAGATTCCCAGGGTTCAATGTTTAACAACAAACTTCAAACTCGATAAAGAGAAAATCAAACAAGACTTCTTGTCTTCTGAAAATGATGAAAGACGAGAAAAGTTCATTGCTAAGACAACTGAGTCAGAACGCAAAGAACTTAGCAAATCTTTCTATGAATGTTGTGAGGAATTGAAAGAGAATATACCTTTCTTAGATTGGTATTTCAATATTCATATCCCTCAAATTCATGTTTTAAATGTTACTCCCAAAGTCTGGACTTCCACAGACAAGAAAACTGTAAGATCTGTTCTACCTCCCATGGTAGACCTCCAATTTAAAGTTTCAAATCAAAATTATGTTGCTTCTCCATTTTCTCATCAAACAAATGATTATGCTAGTACTATTATTCAACAGAATAATTATACTAACCTCTTATTATCTGAACTTGGTGATAAACTGGTTCAAGACCAGCTTGTAACTAACGAGCTGAAAAAGAAGCAATTAGAAGAAAAGGTGAACAAAGAACAGGAATTGAAGAAACAAAATGTTTACTTTCAAATCCCTGACCCTTTGGCGCCAAACACATTTTCTTCTAAATCAAATTTATTAAAAGCTATTGATGCCAAATTAGATGCCCTTAATTTGGATTCAAGATTAAAAATCAATACCTTGTCTAATCCAGCCCGATCTGACTGTGATTCAGACATAAGTGCTGATTTTGATCCAATGTCTGAACTGGATAGATTAAATTATATCCCGTACCAGGCAAATCCAATCAGGCATGCTAGAACAGCATCCAAAACTCCCAAATGGAGAAATCCAATGCCAACATCTAGGAATTTCTATCCTAGACCTTCATTCCCAGATATGCAGTTTGAAGAACGAAATCTTCAAACCTTTGGTTCTTTTTCTGCAAAAGAATTGTACATCTGGAATATTGATGGCATTACTGAAGATGCAATTCTTGAGCTTACTCAAGAAATGGTGATGATGGCTTCTACTCATCGAGCAGAAGGCAAAGATGATCACACCATTGCAACTGTCATTGTTCAAGGATTTTCCGGTTTAATCAAAGGATGGTGGGATAATTACCTCACTACTAATGAAAAAACAGAAATTCTGTTTGCTAAAAAGATTGGTCATGATGGCCAACCCATCAAGGTCGAGAATGAACTTGGTCAAGAAACTTTCATTCCAGACAGTGTGCCTACCTTGATTCAAAGTATTCTGAGACATTTCTTAGGAAATCCAAATGAATACCAAGGTAAAGCCAAGGATCTGCTCATGTCACATAAGTGTCCAACTCTCAGTCATTTTAGATATTATAAAGATATCTTTATGAAGAGGGTAATGCTTCAGACTGATGCAGCTAATCCATTCTGGAAACGCAAGTTTATTTCAGGTCTTCCTGAACTCTTTGCTGAGACCATTCGTACAAAACTCCAAGAGCAACATGGAGGTGATATCTTGTACGAACTTCTCACATTTGGTGATTTAATTGCATTTATCAATAAATGCGCCCTTCAAATCTGTAATGAATTAAAATTCAGAAAACAATTGAAGAAACAACATCTTCATGGTCCTAAAGAATTAGGAGATTTCTGTCAACAATATGGGTTTGATGATTTTCGATATCCAGCCCATCTCAATTCCAAACACCATTTAACTTCTAAACAAAAGTATCGGTCCAATCCAGCCCGACACTTCAAACGCAAACAGCCTTATGGCCCAAAACCTGCTAAGCCTGTCGAACAGTACTATAGCAAGCCCAAACATCATGGGACACATAAGTCCAAGCCCTTTGTGAAAGGTTCCACTTCGAGGCCCGTATGCTTCAAGTGTGGACAGCCCGGTCACTATGCAAAACAGTGCAGAACGGCCCAAAAGGTCCAAGCCTTAGATGTTCCTAAATCAATGAAAAAGATTTTTCTCAATTGTCTGATTGATTCAGACTCTTCCTCTTCTGAACCAGAACTACAGATGAATAACCTCAATTATTCTTCTGACTCTTCTGATTCTTCTGATCAATCATGTGATTGTTCCCCTGGTGCATGTTTGTGCCATCTTTCTGCGAAACCCAAAATCAATATGTTATCTCAAAATAAGCAGTCACAATTACTGCTAGATTTTGTTGATAAAATTGATGATCCTAAAATGAAGACTGAATATCTTCAACACATAAAACAATCAATTTCACAAGCTAAACCTCCTCCTGACGTGATCACATCCTTTTATGATCACAGAGATATCATCAGAAGGTTTAACCAAACCAAATCAAGTGCTTCTCCTGTCAGTCTGTCAGACTTACAGCATGAAGTTAATAACCTTAAGAAAGAAGTCAATCAGTTAAAGCAACATCAAAATTTAACTGACCTTCAAATTCAAATGTTGCAAGAAAATCATCTTCCCGCTTTTTCTGATACTGAAGATAAAGATGATGCAGAAGGTCCTTCTTCTCAGCCACTCTCTTCTTCTAAACAGAAACAAGCAGATTTTCTCTGCAATTTAAACAAAAGACAGGTTCACCCACATAAGGTTACCATTCAAAAATGGTATGTGGCTACAACCTTAAACATCTATAACAAAACAAGCATATCAGTGATTGCCTTGATCGATTCAGGTGCTGATATGAATTGTATTCAAGAAGGTATTGTACCTGTACAATACTTCAAACAAACAACTCAAAGTCTGTATACTACGGACAACTCAAAGCTTCAAATAGCATTTAAATTAACAAATGCCCATATCTGCAAGGATAAAATTTGCATTAAGCAACATTTTCTTCTTGTCAAAAATATGGAACAAAAGATGATTTTAGGTACGCCTTTTATCAATGCAATTTCTCCTTTTTCTGTTTCTAAACAAGGTATTTCAACTACCATTCTTGGTACTAAGGTTGAATTTCCATTCTTGTTTAAATCAGAAGTTTATGAACTTAACCAAGTTTCTAAACAGATGTTTTTGAATCGTTTGATCTGCAAACAACAGCAGTTAAACTTTCTCAAACAAGAAATTGAATACAAAAGGGTAGCTGACCAGATCAGTGAACCTAAACTTCAATCTCGTCTGGTAATCAATTATAAACCTTTAAATCAGGTTCTTCGATGGATTCGTTATCCAATTCCTTCTCAAAGAGACCTCCTTAAGAGATTACACAATGCCTGTGTCTTCTCTAAGTTTGATCTGAAATCTGGATTTTGGCAAATCCAGGTTCATCCCAAAGATCGGTATAAAACCGCTTTTAATGTTCCCTTTGGACATTACGAGTGGAATGTTATGCCATTCGGTCTTAAGAACGCTCCTAGTGAGTTTCAGAATATCATGAATGATATTCTTTTCCAATTCTCTCAGTTCACCATTGTGTACATCGATGATATACTGGTGTTCTCTGATTCTGTTCCAGCCCACTGGAAACACCTTTATCAATTTGAACAATGCATTAAAAAGAACGGATTGGTTTTATCTCCAACCAAAATCAATTTGTTTCAAACAAATGTTAGATTTTTAGGTCACAAGATTTTCAATGGGATGATTACCCCAATTTCAAGAACAATTGAATTTGCTGATAAATTTCCAGATGAAATCCGGGATAAAACCCAATTGCAAAGATTTCTTGGATCTTTAAATTATGTTGCTGATTTTTACCAAGGCCTTAGAGTTTTGATTAAGCCCTTATACTCTCGCCTTAAGAAAAATCCAAGCCCATGGACTGAAGCCCATTCTTCTATAGTCCGTCAAGTCAAAAGTCAAGTCAAAAGTCTTCCTTGTTTAGGAATTGCTGATCCCGATGCTTTCAAAATAGTAGAAACAGATGCGTCTAACCTAGGGTATGGTGGTATCCTTAAACAGCGTAATCCTGAGTCTTCTACTGTTCAATTAGTTCGATACCATTCTGGTATTTGGACTTCTCCTCAGATGAATTATTCTACGGTCAAAAAAGAAGTTTTAGCGATCGTATTGTGCATCATGAAATTTCAAGATGATTTGATTAATCAAAATTTTTTATTACAAATTGATTGCCAATCAGCAAAAGATATTTTAACCAAAGATGTTCTCAATTTGGTTTCCAAACAGATTTTCGCCAGATGGCAAGGTTTGATTTCTGCATTTGATTTTGATATCAAGTATATAAAGGGAGCAGACAACTCATTGGCAGACTTCCTCTCCCGTGAGTTTCTCCAAAGATGAGTTCTTCTTCAAACTCATCTCCCAAACCCAAATCAAAGGCCAGTTATGCGAAGAAGCCTCCTGCTCCTCCGCCTTCAGCCCCCATTTCTTATGCCCTTCAATTGACCCAAAAGTATTCAGCTCTTGATCATGAAAAAGAGTTGAGTCCTTTAGTCTCATTTCCAAAGCCTAATCAGGCACCCCTTCAGTACATTAACAAGACCAACCTGGACTTGTTATGTATGGTTGAACCTCAATTCAGAGTTCTTATCTCTGATCCTCTAGCCATCTCCAGGCATCTCTACTCTCCAGAACAACAATATGAAGAGTCTGATGCTACCAAGACCAGAGAATTCTATGAATTTATTCTGGTAGATTCTGATTCAATTAGTGTCACTCATCATTATGATGATACTAATTCTAGAATCACTTTCTCCAAGTGTCAGATTTTCAAAGTTCTGACAGAAGCAAAATGGGGTCTTCATCCCCGTTTTCATAAGAGGCTCTCTCAGAGCTATGTTCCTCAAACATATAGTTACTATGATTATAAGAATGCTTGGACTAGAGCATTTCTTATCAGTCCTCATCAATCGGGCCATTCATGGTTCTTTCTTTTCTGCAAAAAGTTCAATGCCAAAGTTCTTCCCTTCTGGTTTCAGCACCAGTGGTGGCTTTCTTTTGGCCCAGTTCTTGAGATTCTTCCATCCCCTGTTCGTGAAGGATGGAATATCTTCAGAGACAAGTACCAGCCTCCTGAACCTATTGATCAACAGGCTCTTTCGGTCTGGTTTTTTGTTCGTTTCAATCTAGCCTGGATTATGAGTTGGGACTATGTCTGTTCCAATCCTGAGTCTCCAGGTGCCCTTTCCAAAGCAAAGCCTTCTTGGTTGTGCCGACGCTACAAGGTAAAATGGTGGCAAAGGTTCGATCATTCTAAGGTCACCAAGGAAGGTGTAACAGCCTTCTTCTCCAAAAAAGAGGTGTCTCATACACAACCAGTCCAACAAATGCAGCTCGGGTCTCTTCCTTCCGAGTCTTCTTCCAATATGTCTCAATTCAAGCAGCAGATCATGTCCGCCATTGCTGCCAAACCAACCAGAGCTCAGCTCATCGACACTCTCTCCCAGATTTGTTCTGATGAAGCTGATGAAGATAACCAAACAGTTAATCTTGATGACAATGAAGATGACTGTTTTGGTATTGATCCTCGAGATATGTAATATGGACCCATGTTCATTATTACCAAAGGCATTATTTGCCAGCACCACAAGTGTCCAAGAATGCTTTCGGCCACAGTCCAACAGACAACCCGACAGCATTATCTTTTCTTTTTCAAAGGCATCCGCGTGAAGCTACAGTTCAATGAATGTGAAGCTACAGTCGAAGCATCTTCAACAGTAGCTACCGACAGTCAAAAGGTGAACAGTCGAAGCATGATTCAACAGTCCACCTCCACTCACACATAGGACAAGCGACAACTCATCCTCCACTCAATGAAGAGCCTTATCTCTTCATCCTCTCCTATCTATAAATAAATGTAAGCTCTTCCAGAGCAAGACAGACACGATTAGAACCCCTCTCCTACTCTGTAACCCATAAGCTCTAGTATTGTAAGCTTTCCTCTCCTTCGAGACTCCTCTTGTACATAGTAAGTCTCCTCTGTATTTATTTTCAAGTTATTTTAAATATATAAGCATTCCTTTCTTATATCTTCTTTTCTCAAAACCTCTTAACTTAAAACAAAGATCACACTCTGATAAGATCTTCGAGTATCTCTAAGTGTCAAACAGGAAACTGTCTTAGAGCTTGATCGATCGATTGTAGTGATCAAAGTTAAGATCTTTAAAAAGATTTTATGGATATCTTGTTGATATTACTTGCATGTTTATGTTATTTAATGCTTATCTTGTTCTTCTTCTCCCCTCTCTTCTACTGGTTTATCTCTGTTTCTCCTTATACTCTGTTGTTTATTATTATTGTGTTCTTCTTCGTTCCTTGTATCTTCTCTCTTGTTTGAATTTCTTGCCTGAAAACCATAGGTCCTGTAACTCGTTGGTATCAGAGCCATCCTTTCCTTTTTTGCCCCGGGAGGGTTTGTGAGTCCAAGGTACTGTTGGTCAGCCGTTGATAGCGTTGGTAAGCCGAGTAGAGTGTTGGTCAGCCGTTAGGACCCAGATCTAGTGTAAGTCGCCATGGTGTGCGCTGATGAGAGATCCAGGGTAGGTGGTCCCACTTAGGTGTTCCAGCTGTAGGTGGTCCGAGTACAGTGTTCCCTCTCCTCCTTAAGCAAATCAGAAAAGATGTCTTTCTTCCCAAAGTTTTCCAGAACTAATAGTTCTAGGTCAAGTTCTTCAAACAAAATGGAGGGTAGAATCCCTGAAGTTGAACATGATTTACAAAACTGGTCAATACCAGTAATCCCCCAAAAAGAGATTTATAAAATCACCCATTCAATCTTTTCTTCAAAAACTGAAAATTTAATCAGTATTGATCAGGTCACACTTCCTGAAACCTGGACTATTGAAGGAGCTTCTATTCCCAGAAGTCTTCCTCCAAGTCAAGTTGACAAGATCTTGACTCTCCCTGACGGGACAGTTAAGCTTAGATTCAGTGACCTTCGTATCACTGACCTTGACCCTTCTTGTTTCCAATCAGGACGCAGATCTTCTGAATCGCCTTCATTCAGAACTGCTCCTACTCAATTTCAATCGAGAGTTCCTACTCCCGAACCCCATCTTCAATTAAGGAATATTAGGACAAATCCTAATTATCCTCAGATTCCTCAACCTGTCTATAATCAAGATGAAGTTCCTGAAACTTCAGAAGCAAATCAATCACCCACTCAATCTGAAATGGAATTTCAGATTCCCAGGGTTCAATGTTTAACAACAAACTTCAAACTCGATAAAGAGAAAATCAAACAAGACTTCTTGTCTTCTGAAAATGATGAAAGACGAGAAAAGTTCATTGCTAAGACAACTGAGTCAGAACGCAAAGAACTTAGCAAATCTTTCTATGAATGTTGTGAGGAATTGAAAGAGAATATACCTTTCTTAGATTGGTATTTCAATATTCATATCCCTCAAATTCATGTTTTAAATGTTACTCCCAAAGTCTGGACTTCCACAGACAAGAAAACTGTAAGATCTGTTCTACCTCCCATGGTAGACCTCCAATTTAAAGTTTCAAATCAAAATTATGTTGCTTCTCCATTTTCTCATCAAACAAATGATTATGCTAGTACTATTATTCAACAGAATAATTATACTAACCTCTTATTATCTGAACTTGGTGATAAACTGGTTCAAGACCAGCTTGTAACTAACGAGCTGAAAAAGAAGCAATTAGAAGAAAAGGTGAACAAAGAACAGGAATTGAAGAAACAAAATGTTTACTTTCAAATCCCTGACCCTTTGGCGCCAAACACATTTTCTTCTAAATCAAATTTATTAAAAGCTATTGATGCCAAATTAGATGCCCTTAATTTGGATTCAAGATTAAAAATCAATACCTTGTCTAATCCAGCCCGATCTGACTGTGATTCAGACATAAGTGCTGATTTTGATCCAATGTCTGAACTGGATAGATTAAATTATATCCCGTACCAGGCAAATCCAATCAGGCATGCTAGAACAGCATCCAAAACTCCCAAATGGAGAAATCCAATGCCAACATCTAGGAATTTCTATCCTAGACCTTCATTCCCAGATATGCAGTTTGAAGAACGAAATCTTCAAACCTTTGGTTCTTTTTCTGCAAAAGAATTGTACATCTGGAATATTGATGGCATTACTGAAGATGCAATTCTTGAGCTTACTCAAGAAATGGTGATGATGGCTTCTACTCATCGAGCAGAAGGCAAAGATGATCACACCATTGCAACTGTCATTGTTCAAGGATTTTCCGGTTTAATCAAAGGATGGTGGGATAATTACCTCACTACTAATGAAAAAACAGAAATTCTGTTTGCTAAAAAGATTGGTCATGATGGCCAACCCATCAAGGTCGAGAATGAACTTGGTCAAGAAACTTTCATTCCAGACAGTGTGCCTACCTTGATTCAAAGTATTCTGAGACATTTCTGAGGAAATCCAAATGAATACCAAGGTAAAGCCAAGGATCTGCTCATGTCACATAAGTGTCCAACTCTCAGTCATTTTAGATATTATAAAGATATCTTTATGAAGAGGGTAATGCTTCAGACTGATGCAGCTAATCCATTCTGGAAACGCAAGTTTATTTCAGGTCTTCCTGAACTCTTTGCTGAGACCATTCGTACAAAACTCCAAGAGCAACATGGAGGTGATATCTTGTACGAACTTCTCACATTTGGTGATTTAATTGCATTTATCAATAAATGCGCCCTTCAAATCTGTAATGAATTAAAATTCAGAAAACAATTGAAGAAACAACATCTTCATGGTCCTAAAGAATTAGGAGATTTCTGTCAACAATATGGGTTTGATGATTTTCGATATCCAGCCCATCTCAATTCCAAACACCATTTAACTTCTAAACAAAAGTATCGGTCCAATCCAGCCCGACACTTCAAACGCAAACAGCCTTATGGCCCAAAACCTGCTAAGCCTGTCGAACAGTACTATAGCAAGCCCAAACATCATGGGACACATAAGTCCAAGCCCTTTGTGAAAGGTTCCACTTCGAGGCCCGTATGCTTCAAGTGTGGACAGCCCGGTCACTATGCAAAACAGTGCAGAACGGCCCAAAAGGTCCAAGCCTTAGATGTTCCTAAATCAATGAAAAAGATTTTTCTCAATTGTCTGATTGATTCAGACTCTTCCTCTTCTGAACCAGAACTACAGATGAATAACCTCAATTATTCTTCTGACTCTTCTGATTCTTCTGATCAATCATGTGATTGTTCCCCTGGTGCATGTTTGTGCCATCTTTCTGCGAAACCCAAAATCAATATTTTATCTCAAAATAAGCAGTCACAATTACTGCTAGATTTTGTTGATAAAATTGATGATCCTAAAATGAAGACTGAATATCTTCAACACATAAAACAATCAATTTCACAAGCTAAACCTCCTCCTGACGTGATCACATCCTTTTATGATCACAGAGATATCATCAGAAGGTTTAACCAAACCAAATCAAGTGCTTCTCCTGTCAGTCTGTCAGACTTACAGCATGAAGTTAATAACCTTAAGAAAGAAGTCAATCAGTTAAAGCAACATCAAAATTTAACTGACCTTCAAATTCAAATGTTGCAAGAAAATCATCTTCCCGCTTTTTCTGATACTGAAGATAAAGATGATGCAGAAGGTCCTTCTTCTCAGCCACTCTCTTCTTCTAAACAGAAACAAGCAGATTTTCTCTGCAATTTAAACAAAAGACAGGTTCACCCACATAAGGTTACCATTCAAAAATGGTATGTGGCTACAACCTTAAACATCTATAACAAAACAAGCATATCAGTGATTGCCTTGATTGATTCAGGGGCTGATATGAATTGTATTCAAGAAGGTATTGTACCTGTACAATACTTCAAACAAACAACTCAAAGTCTGTATACTACGGACAACTCAAAGCTTCAAATAGCATTTAAATTAACAAATGCCCATATCTGCAAGGATAAAATTTGCATTAAGCAACATTTTCTTCTTGTCAAAAATATGGAACAAAAGATGATTTTAGGTACGCCTTTTATCAATGCAATTTCTCCTTTTTCTGTTTCTAAACAAGGTATTTCAACTACCATTCTTGGTACTAAGGTTGAATTTCCATTCTTGTTTAAATCAGAAGTTTATGAACTTAACCAAGTTTCTAAACAGATGTTTTTGAATCGTTTGATCTGCAAACAACAGCAGTTAAACTTTCTCAAACAAGAAATTGAATACAAAAGGGTAGCTGACCAGATCAGTGAACCTAAACTTCAATCTCAAATCATTCAATACCAAAAACATTTGCAAGATGAACTTTGTTCTAATCTTCCCAATGCATTTTGGTACAGATCTCAACATGTGGTTCGTCTCCCTTATGAACCAGGTTTTGATGAAAGAAAAATTCCCACTAAGGCTCGCCCTATTCAAATGAATAGCGAACTTATGGAATTTTGCAAACAAGAAATTCAATCTTTAAAAGAAAAACGACTCATTCGAGATTCTAAATCTCCTTGGAGTTGTGCTGCTTTTTATGTCAATAAAGCTGCAGAGCTTGAACGAGGAAGCCCTCGTCTTGTTATTAATTATAAACCTTTAAATCAGGTTCTTCGATGGATTCGTTATCCAATTCCTTCTCAAAGAGACCTCCTTAAGAGATTACACAATGCCTGTGTCTTCTCTAAGTTTGATCTGAAATCTGGATTTTGGCAAATCCAGGTTCATCCCAAAGATCGGTATAAAACCGCTTTTAATGTTCCCTTTGGACATTACGAGTGGAATGTTAAGCCATTCGGTCTCAAGAATGCTCCTAGTGAGTTTCAGAATATCATGAATGATATTCTTTCCCAATTCTCTCAGTTCACCATTGTGTATATCGATGATATACTGGTGTTCTCTGATTCTGTTCCAGCCCACTGGAAACACCTTTATCAATTTGAACAATGCATTAAAAAGAACGGATTGGTTTTATCTCCAACCAAAATCAATTTGTTTCAAACAAATGTTAGATTTTTAGGTCACAAGATTTTCAATGGGATGATTACCCCAATTTCAAGAACAATTGAATTTGCTGATAAATTTCCAGATGAAATCCGGGATAAAACCCAATTGCAAAGATTTCTTGGATCTTTAAATTATGTTGCTGATTTTTACCAAGGCCTTAGAGTTTTGATTAAGCCCTTATACTCTCGCCTTAAGAAAAATCCAAGCCCATGGACTGAAGCCCATTCTTCTATAGTCCGTCAAGTCAAAAGTCTTCCTTGTTTAGGAATTGCTGATCCCGATGCTTTCAAAATAGTAGAAACAGATGCGTCTAACCTAGGGTATGGTGGTATCCTTAAACAGCGTAATCCTGAGTCTTCTACTGTTCAATTAGTTCGATACCATTCTGGTATTTGGACTTCTCCTCAGATGAATTATTCTACGGTCAAAAAAGAAGTTTTAGCGATCGTATTGTGCATCATGAAATTTCAAGATGATTTGATTAATCAAAAATTTTTATTACAAATTGATTGCCAATCAGCAAAAGATATTTTAACCAAAGATGTTCTCAATTTGGTTTCCAAACAGATTTTCGCCAGATGGCAAGGTTTGATTTCTGCATTTGATTTTGATATCAAGTATATAAAGGGAGCAGACAACTCATTGGCAGACTTCCTCTCCCGTGAGTTTCACCAAAGATGAGTTCTTCTTCAAACTTATCTCCCAAACCCAAATCAAAGGCCAGTTATGCGAAGAAGCCTCCTGCTCCTCCGCCTTCAGCCCCCATTTCTTATGCCCTTCAATTGACCCAGAAGTATTCAGCTCTTGATCATGAAAAAGAGTTGAGTCCTTTAGTCTCATTTCCAAAGCCTAATCAGGCACCCCTTCAGTACATTAACAAGACCAACCTGGACTTGTTATGTATGGTTGAACCTCAATTCAGAGTTCTTATCTCTGATCCTCTAGCCATCTCCAGGCATCTCTACTCTCCAGAACAACAATATGAAGAGTCTGATGCTACCAAGACCAGAGAATTCTATGAATTTATTCTGGTAGATTCTGATTCAATTAGTGTCACTCATCATTATGATGATACTAATTCTAGAATCACTTTCTCCAAGTGTCAGATTTTCAAAGTTCTGACAGAAGCAAAATGGGGTCTTCATCCCCGTTTTCATAAGAGGCTCTCTCAGAGCTATGTTCCTCAAACATATAGTTACTATGATTATAAGAATGCTTGGACTAGAGCATTTCTTATCAGTCCTCATCAATCGGGCCATTCATGGTTCTTTCTTTTCTGCAAAAAGTTCAATGCCAAAGTTCTTCCCTTCTGGTTTCAGCACCAGTGGTGGCTTTCTTTTGGCCCAGTTCTTGAGATTCTTCCATCCCCTGTTCGTGAAGGATGGAATATCTTCAGAGACAAGTACCAGCCTCCTGAACCTATTGATCAACAGGCTCTTTCGGTCTGGTTTTTTGTTCGTTTCAATCTAGCCTGGATTATGAGTTGGGACTATGTCTGTTCCAATCCTGAGTCTCCAGGTGCCCTTTCCAAAGCAAAGCCTTCTTGGTTGTGCCGACGCTACAAGGTAAAATGGTGGCAAAGGTTCGATCATTCTAAGGTCACCAAGGAAGGTGTAACAGCCTTCTTCTCCAAAAAAGAGGTGTCTCATACACCACCAGTCCAACAAAGGCAGCTCGGGTCTCTTCCTTCCGAGTCTTCTTCCAATATGTCTCAATTCAAGCAGCAGATCATGTCCGCCATTGCTGCCAAACCAACCAGAGCTCAGCTCATCGACACTCTCTCCCAGATTTGTTCTGATGAAGCTGATGAAGATAACCAAACAGTTAATCTTGATGACAATGAAGATGACTGTTTTGGTATTGATCCTCGAGATATGTAATATGGACCCATGTTCATTATTACCAAAGGCATTATTTGCCAGCACCACAAGTGTCCAAGAATGCTTTCGGCCACAGTCCAACAGACAACCCGACAGCATTATCTTTTCTTTTTCAAAGGCATCTGCGTGAAGCTACAGTTCAATGAATGTGAAGCTACAGTCGAAGCATCTTCAACAGTAGCTACCGACAGTCAAAAGGTGAACAGTCGAAGCATGATTCAACAGTCCACCTCCACTCACACATAGGACAAGCGACAGCTCATCCTCCACTCAATGAAGAGCCTTATCTCTTCATCCTCTCCTATCTATAAATAAATGTAAGCTCTTCCAGAGCAAGACAGACACGATTAGAACCCCTCTCCTACTCTGTAACCCATAAGCTCTAGTATTGTAAGCTTTCCTCTCCTTCGAGACTCCTCTTGTACATAGTAAGTCTCCTCTGTATTTATTTTCAAGTTATTTTAAATATATAAGCATTCCTTTCTTATATCTTCTTTTCTCAAAAACTCTTAACTTAAAACAAAGATCACACTCTGATAAGATCTTCGAGTATCTCTAAGTGTCAAACAGGAAACTGTCTTAGAGCTTGATCGATCGATTGTAGTGATCAAAGTTAAGATCTTTAAAAAGATTTTATGGATATCTTGTTGATATTACTTGCATGTTTATGTTATTTAATGCTTATCCTGTTCTTCTTCTCCCCTCTCTTCTACTGGTTTATCTCTGTTTCTCCTTATACTTTGTTGTTTATTATTATTGTGTTCTTCTTCGTTCCTTGTATCTTCTCTCTTGTTTGAATTTCTTGCCTGAAAACCATAGGTCCTGTAACTCGTTGGATACTAACATAAACATGCAAGTAATATCAACAAGATATCCATAAAATCTTTTTAAAGATCTTAACTTTGATCACTACAATCGATCGATCAAGCTTTAAGACAGTTTCCTGTTTGACACTTAGAGATACTCGAAGATCTTATCAGAGTGTGATCTTTGTTTTAAGTTAAGAGTTTTTGAGAAAAGAAGATATAAGAAAGGAATGCTTATATATTTAAAATAACTTGAAAATAAATACAGAGGAGACTTACTATGTACAAGAGGAGTCTCAAAGGAGAGGAAAGCTTACAATACTAGAGCTATGGGTTACAGAGTAGGAGAGGGGTTCTAATCGTGTCTGTCTTGCTCTGGAAGAGCTTACATTTATTTATAGATAGGAGAGGATGAAGAGATAAGGCTGTTCATTGAGTGGAGGATGAGCTGTCGCTTGTCCTATGTGTGAGTGGAGGTGGACTGTTGAATCATGCTTCGACTGTTCACCTTTTGACTGTCGGTAGCTACTGTTGAAGATGCTTCGACTGTAGGTTCACATTCATTGAACTGTAGCTTCACGCGGATGCCTTTGAAAAAGAAAAGATAATGCTGTCGGGTTGTCTGTTGGACTGTGGCCGAAAGCATTCTTGGACACTTGTGGTGCTGGCAAATAATGCCTTTGGTAATAATGAACATGGGTCCATATTACATATCTCGAGGATCAATACCAAAACAGTCATCTTCATTGTCATCAAGATTAACTGTTTGGTTATCTTCATCAGCTTCATCAGAACAAATCTGGGAGAGAGTGTCGATGAGCTGAGCTCTGGTTGGTTTGGCAGCAATGGCGGACATGATCTGCTGCTTGAATTGAGACATATTGGAAGAAGACTCGGAAGGAAGAGACCCGAGCTGCTTTTGTTGGACTGGTGGTGTATGAGACACCTCTTTTTTGGAGAAGAAGGCTGTTACACCTTCCTTGGTGACCTTAGAATGATCGAACCTTTGCCACCATTTTACCTTGTAGCGTCGGCACAACCAAGAAGGCTTTGCTTTGGAAAGGGCACCTGGAGACTCAGGATTGGAACAGACATAGTCCCAACTCATAATCCAGGCTAGATTGAAACGAACAAAAAACCAGACCGAAAGAGCCTGTTGATCAATAGGTTCAGGAGGCTGGTACTTGTCTCTGAAGATATTCCATCCTTCACGAACAGGGGATGGAAGAATCTCAAGAACTGGGCCAAAAGAAAGCCACCACTGGTGCTGAAACCAGAAGGGAAGAACTTTGGCATTGAACTTTTTGCAGAAAAGAAAGAACCATGAATGGCCCGATTGATGAGGACTGATAAGAAATGCTCTAGTCCAAGCATTCTTATAATCATAGTAACTATATGTTTGAGGAACATAGCTCTGAGAGAGCCTCTTATGAAAACGGGGATGAAGACCCCATTCTGCTTCTGTCAGAACTTTGAAAATCTGACACTTGGAGAAAGTGATTCTAGAATTAGTATCATCATAATGATGAGTGACACTAATTGAATCAGAATCTACCAGAATAAATTCATAGAATTCTCTGGTCTTGGTAGCATCAGACTCTTCATATTGTTGTTCTGGAGAGTAGAGATGCTTGGAGATGGCTAGAGGATCAGAGATAAGAA
This sequence comes from Berberis vulgaris, assembly GCA_963556465.1. Taxonomy (NCBI): domain Eukaryota; kingdom Viridiplantae; phylum Streptophyta; class Magnoliopsida; order Ranunculales; family Berberidaceae; genus Berberis; species Berberis vulgaris. The sequence continues at coordinate 71,665,283 of OY747124.1, read as the reverse complement.
CTCTGAATTGAGGTTCAACCATACATAACAAGTCCAGGTTGGTCTTGTTAATGTACTGAAGGGGTGCCTGATTAGGCTTTGGAAATGAGACTAAAGGACTCAACTCTTTTTCATGATCAAGAGCTGAATACTTCTGGGTCAATTGAAGGGCATAAGAAATGGGGGCTGAAGGCGGAGGAGCAGGAGGCTTCTTCGCATAACTGGCCTTTGATTTGGGTTTGGGAGATGAGTTTGAAGAAGAACTCATCTTTGGAGAAACTCACGGGAGAGGAAGTCTGCCAATGAGTTGTCTGCTCCCTTTATATACTTGATATCAAAATCAAATGCAGAAATCAAACCTTGCCATCTGGCGAAAATCTGTTTGGAAACCAAATTGAGAACATCTTTGGTTAAAATATCTTTTGCTGATTGGCAATCAATTTGTAATAAAAATTTTTGATTAATCAAATCATCTTGAAATTTCATGATGCACAATACGATCGCTAAAACTTCTTTTTTGACCGTAGAATAATTCATCTGAGGAGAAGTCCAAATACCAGAATGGTATCGAACTAATTGAACAGTAGAAGACTCAGGATTACGCTGTTTAAGGATACCACCATACCCTAGGTTAGACGCATCTGTTTCTACTATTTTGAAAGCATCGGGATCAGCAATTCCTAAACAAGGAAGACTTTTGACTTGACTTTTGACTTGACGGACTATAGAAGAATGGGCTTCAGTCCATGGGCTTGGATTTTTCTTAAGGCGAGAGTATAAGGGCTTAATCAAAACTCTAAGGCCTTGGTAAAAATCTGCAACATAATTTAAAGATCCAAGAAATCTTTGCAATTGGGTTTTATCCCGGATTTCATCTGGAAATTTATCAGCAAATTCAATTGTTCTTGAAATTGGGGTAATCATCCCATTGAAAATCTTGTGACCTAGAAATCTAACATTTGTTTGAAACAAATTGATTTTGGTTGGAGATAAAACCAATCCATTCTTTTTAATGCATTGTTCAAATTGATAAAGGTGTTTCCAGTGGGCTGGAACAGAATCAGAGAACACCAGTATATCATCGATATACACAATGGTGAACTGCGAGAATTGAAGGAGAATATCATTCATGATATTCTGGAACTCACTAGGAGCGTTCTTAAGACCGAATGGCATAACATTCCACTCGTAATGTCCAAAGGGAACATTAAAAGCGGTTTTATACCGATCCTTGGGATGAACCTGGATTTGCCAAAATCCAGATTTCAGATCAAACTTAGAGAAGACACAAGCATTGTGTAATCTCTTAAGAAGGTCTCTTTGAGAAGGAATTGGATAACGAATCCATTGAAGAACCTGATTTAAAGGTTTATAATTAATAACAAGACGAGGGCTTCCTCGTTCAAGCTCTGCAGCTTTATTGACATAAAAAGCAGCACAACTCCAAGGAGATTTAGAATCTCGAATGAGTCGTTTTTCTTTTAAAGATTGAATTTCTTGTTTGCAAAATTCCATAAGTTCGCTATTCATTTGAATAGGGCGAGCCTTAGTGGGAATTTTTCTTTCATCAAAACCTGGTTCATAAGGGAGACGAACCACATGTTGAGATCTGTACCAAAATGCATTGGGAAGATTAGAACAAAGTTCATCTTGCAAATGTTTTTGGTATTGAATGATTTGAGATTGAAGTTTAGGTTCACTGATCTGGTCAGCTACCCTTTTGTATTCAATTTCTTGTTTGAGAAAGTTTAACTGCTGTTGTTTGCAGATCAAACGATTCAAAAACATCTGTTTAGAAACTTGGTTAAGTTCATAAACTTCTGATTTAAACAAGAATGGAAATTCAACCTTAGTACCAAGAATGGTAGTTGAAATACCTTGTTTAGAAACAGAAAAAGGAGAAATTGCATTGATAAAAGGCGTACCTAAAATCATCTTTTGTTCCATATTTTTGACAAGAAGAAAATGTTGCTTAATGCAAATTTTATCCTTGCAGATATGGGCATTTGTTAATTTAAATGCTATTTGAAGCTTTGAGTTGTCCGTAGTATACAGACTTTGAGTTGTTTGTTTGAAGTATTGTACAGGTACAATACCTTCTTGAATACAATTCATATCAGCCCCTGAATCAATCAAGGCAATCACTGATATGCTTGTTTTGTTATAGATGTTTAAGGTTATAGCCACATACCATTTTTGAATGGTAACCTTATGTGGGTGAACCTGTCTTTTGTTTAAATTGCAGAGAAAATCTGCTTGTTTCTGTTTAGAAGAAGAGAGTGGCTGAGAAGAAGGACCTTCTGCATCATCTTTATCTTCAGTATCAGAAAAAGCGGGAAGATGATTTTCTTGCAACATTTGAATTTGAAGGTCAGTTAAATTTTGATGTTGCTTTAACTGATTGACTTCTTTCTTAAGGTTATTAACTTCATGCTGTAAGTCTGACAGACTGACAGGAGAAGCACTTGATTTGGTTTGGTTAAACCTTCTGATGATATCTCTGTGATCATAAAAGGATGTGATCACGTCAGGAGGAGGTTTAGCTTGTGAAATTGATTGTTTTATGTGTTGAAGATATTCAGTCTTCATTTTAGGATCATCAATTTTATCAACAAAATCTAGCAGTAATTGTGACTGCTTATTTTGAGATAACATATTGATTTTGGGTTTCGCAGAAAGATGGCACAAACATGCACCAGGATTACAATCACATGATTGTTCAGAAGAATCAGAAGAGTCAGAGGAATAATTGAGGTTATTCATCTGTAGTTCTGGTTCAGAAGAGGAAGAGTCTGAATCAATCAGACAATTGAGAAAAATATTTTTCATTGATTTAGGAACATCTAAGGCTTGGACCTTTTGGGCCGTTCTGCACTGTTTTGCATAGTGACCGGGCTGTCCACACTTGAAGCATACGGGCCTCGAAGTGGAACCTTTCACAAAGGGCTTGGACTTATGTGTCCCATGATGTTTGGGCTTGCTATAGTACTGTTCGACAGGCTTAGCAGGCTTTGGGCCATAAGGCTGTTTGCGTTTGAAGTGTCGGGCTGGATTGGACCGATACTTTTGTTTAGAAGTTAAATGGTGTTTGGAATTGAGATGGGCTGGATATCGAAAATCATCAAACCCATATTGTTGACAGAAATCTCCTAATTCTTTAGGACCATGAAGACGTTGCTTCTTCAATTGTTTTCTGAATTTTAATTCATTACAGATTTGAAGGGCGCATTTATTGATAAATGCAATTAGATCACCAAATGTGAGAAGTTCGTACAAGATATCACCTCCATGTTGCTCTTGGAGTTTTGTACGAATGGTCTCAGCAAAGAGTTCAGGAAGACCTGAAATAAACTTGCGTTTCCAGAATGGATTAGCTGCATCAGTCTGTAGCATTACCCTCTTCATAAAGATATCTTTATAATATCTAAAATGACTGAGAGTTGGACACTTATGTGACATGAGCAGATCCTTGGCTTTACCTTGGTATTCATTTGGATTTCCTAAGAAATGTCTCAGAATACTTTGAATCAAGGTAGGCACACTGTCTGGAATGAAAGTTTCTTGACCAAGTTCATTCTCGACCTTGATGGGTTGGCCATCATGACCAATCTTTTTAGCAAACAGAATTTCTGTTTTTTCATTAGTAGTGAGGTAATTATCCCACCATCCTTTGATTAAACCGGAAAATCCTTGAACAATGACAGTTGCAATGGTGTGATCATCTTTGCCTTCTGCTCGATGAGTAGAAGCCATCATCACCATTTCTTGAGTAAGCTCAAGAATTGCATCTTCAGTAATGCCATCAATATTCCAGATGTACAATTCTTTTGCAGAAAAAGAACCAAAGGTTTGAAGATTCCGTTCTTCAAACTGCATATCTGGGAATGAAGGTCTAGGATAGAAATTCCTAGATGTTGGCATTGGATTTTTCCATTTAGGAGTTTTGGATGCTGTTCTAGCATGCCTGATTGGATTAGCCTGGTACGGGATATAGTTTAATCTATCCAGTTCAGACATTGGATCAAAATCAGCACTTATGTCTGAATCACAGTCAGATCGGGCTGGATTAGACAAGGTATTGATTTTTAATCTTGAATCCAAATTAAGGGCATCTAATTTGGCATCAATTGCTTTTAATAAATTTGATTTAGAAGAAAATGTGTTTGGCGCCAAAGGGTCAGGGATTTGAAAGTAAACAATCTGTTTTTTCAATTCCTGTTCTTTGTTCACCTTTTCTTCTAATTGCTTCTTTTTCAGCTCGTTAGTTACAAGCTGGTCTTGAACCAGTTTATCACCAAGTTCAGATAATAAGAGGTTAGTATAATTATTCTGTTGAATAATAGTACTAGCATAATCATTTGTTTGATGAGAAAATGGAGAAGCAACATAATTTTGATTTGAAACTTTAAATTGGAGGTCTACCATGGGAGGTAGAACAGATCTTACAGTTTTCTTGTCTGTGGAAGTCCAGACTTTGGGAGTAACATTTAAAACATGAATTTGAGGGATATGAATATTGAAATACCAATCTAAGAAAGGTATATTCTCTTTCAATTCCTCACAACATTCATAGAAAGATTTGCTAAGTTCTTTGCGTTCAGACTCAATTGTCTTAGCAATGAACTTTTCACGTCTTTCATCATTTTCAGAAGACAAGAAGTCTTGTTTGATTTTCTCTTTGTTAAGTTTGAAGTTTGGTTTTAAACATTGAACCCTGGGAATCTGAAATTCCATTTCAGATTGAGTGGGTGATTGATTTGCTTCTGAAGTTTTAGGAACTTCATCTTGATTATAGACAGGTTGAGGAATCTGAGGATAATTAGGATTTGTCCTAATATTCCTTAATTGAAGATGGGGTTCGGGAGTAGGAACTCTCGATTGAAATTGAGTAGGAGCAGTTCTGAATGAAGGCGATTCAGAAGATCTGCGTCCTGATTGGAAACAAGAAGGGTCAAGGTCAGTGATACGAATGTCACTGAATCTAAGCTTAACTGTCCCGTCAGGGAGAGTCAAGATCTTGTCAACTTGACTTGGAGGAAGACTTCTGGGAATAGAAGCTCCTTCAATAGTCCAGGTTTCAGGAAGTGTGACCTGATCAATACTGATTAAATTTTCAGTTTTTGAAGAAAAGATTGAATGGGTGATTTTATAAATCTCTTTTTGGGGGATTACTGGTATTGACCAGTTTTGTAAATCATGTTCAACTTCAGGGATTCTACCCTCCATTTTGTTTGAAGAACTTGACCTAGAACTATTAGTTCTGGAAAACTTTGGGCAGAAAGACATCTTTTCTGATTTGCTTAAGGAGGAGAGGGAACACTGTACTCGGACCACCTACAGCTGGAACACCTAAGTGGGACCACCTACCCTGGATCTCTCATCAGCGCACACCATGGCGACTTACACTAGATCTGGGTCCTAACGGCTGACCAACACTCTACTCGGCTTACCAACGCTATCAACGGCTGACCAACAGTACCTTGGACTCACAAACCCTCCCGGGGCAAAAAAGGAAAGGATGGCTCTGATACCAACGAGTTACAGGACCTATGGTTTTCAGGCAAGAAATTCAAACTAAAAGATGGAAGATAAAAGGACCAACGAAGAACACAATAATAATAAACAACAGAGTATAAGGAGAAACAGAGATAAACCAGTAGAAGAGAGGGGAGAAGAAGAACAAGATAAGCATTAAATAACATAAACATGCAAGTAATATCAACAAGATATCCATAAAATCTTTTTAAAGATCTTAACTTTGATCACTACAATCGATCGATCAAGCTCTAAGACAGTTTCCTGTTTGACACTTAGAGATACTCGAAGATCTTATCAGAGTGTGATCTTTGTTTTAAGTTAAGAGTTTTTGAGAAAAGAAGATATAAGAAAGGAATGCTTATATATTTAAAATAACTTGAAAATAAATACAGAGGAGACTTACTATGTACAAGAGGAGTCTCGAATGAGAGGAAAGCTTACAATACTAGAGCTTATGGGTTACAGAGTAGGAGAGGGGTTCTAATCGTGTCTGTCTTGCTCTGGAAGAGCTTACATTTATTTATAGATAGGAGAGGATGAAGAGATAAGGCTCTTCATTGAGTGGAGGATGAGCTGTCGCTTGTCCTATGTGTGAGTGGAGGTGGACTGTTGAATCATGCTTCGACTGTTCACCTTTTGACTGTCGGTAGCTACTGTTGAAGATGCTTCGACTGTAGCTTCACATTCATTGAACTGTGGCTTCACATGGATGCCTTTGAGAAAAGAAAGGATAATGCTGTCGGGCTGTCTGTTGGACTGTGGCCGAAAGCATTCTTGTTTGCTTGTGGTGTTGGCAAATAATGCCTTTGGTAATAATGGACATGGGTCCATATTACAAATCTCGAGGATCAATACCAAAACAGTCATCTTCATTAAGGTTAACTGTTTGGTCATCATCTTCAGCTTCATCAGAACAAATCTGGGATAGAGTTTCGATGAGCTGGGCTCTGGTTGGTTTAGCAGCAATGGCAGTCATGATCTGCTGCTTGAATTGAGACATATTGGAAGAAGACTCGGAGGGAAGAGATCCGAGTTGCACTTGTTGAACTGGTGGTGTAGAAGACACCTCTTTTTTGGAGAAGAAGGCTGTTACCCCTTCTTTGGTGACCTTAGAATGGTCGAACCTTTGCCACCATTTTACTTTGTAGCGTCGGCACAACCAAGAAGGCTTTGCTTTTGAAAGAGCACCTGGAGCCTCAGGATTGGAACAGACATAGTCCCAACTCATAATCCAGGCTAGATTGAAACGAACAAAAAACCAGATCGAAAGAACCTGTTGATCAATAGGTTCAGGAGGCTGGTACTTGTCTTTGAAGATATTCCATCCTTCACGAACAGGAGATGGAAGAATCTCAAGAACTGGGCCAAAAGAGAGCCACTACTGGTGTTGAAACCAGAATGGAAGAACCTTGGCATTGAACTTTTTACAAAAAAGAAAGAACCATGAATGGCCCGATTGGTGAGGACTGATAAGAAATGCTCTAGTCCAAGCATTCTTATAATCATAAAAACTGTAAGTCTGAGGAACATAGCTCTGAGAGAGCTTCTTATGGAAACGGGGATGTTGACCCCATTCAGCTTCTGTCAGAACTTTGAAAATCTGACACTTGGAGAAGGTGATTCTGGAATTAGTATCATCATAATGATGAGTGACACTAATTGAATCGGAATCTACCAGAATAAATTCATAGAATTCTCTGGTCTTGACAGCATCAGACTCTTCATATTGTTGTTCTGGAGAGTAGAGATGCCTGGAGATGGCTAGAGGATCAGAGATAAGAACTCTGAATTGAGGTTCAACCATACATAACAAGTCCAGGTTGGTCTTGTTAATGTACTGAAGGGGTGCCTGATTAGGCTTTGGAAATGAGACTAAAGGACTCAACTCTTTTTCATGATCAAGAGCTGAATACTTCTGGGTCAATTGAAGGGCATAAGAAATGGGGGCTGAAGGCGGAGGAGCAGGAGGCTTCTTCGCATAACTGGCCTTTGATTTGGGTTTGGGAGATGAGTTTGAAGAAGAACTCATCTTTGGAGAAACTCACGGGAGAGGAAGTCTGCCAATGAGTTGTCTGCTCCCTTTATATACTTGATATCAAAATCAAATGCAGAAATCAAACCTTGCCATCTGGCGAAAATCTGTTTGGAAACCAAATTGAGAACATCTTTGGTTAAAATATCTTTTGCTGATTGGCAATCAATTTGTAATAAAAATTTTTGATTAATCAAATCATCTTGAAATTTCATGATGCACAATACGATCGCTAAAACTTCTTTTTTGACCGTAGAATAATTCATCTGAGGAGAAGTCCAAATACCAGAATGGTATCGAACTAATTGAACAGTAGAAGACTCAGGATTACGCTGTTTAAGGATACCACCATACCCTAGGTTAGACGCATCTGTTTCTACTATTTTGAAAGCATCGGGATCAGCAATTCCTAAACAAGGAAGACTTTTGACTTGACTTTTGACTTGACGGACTATAGAAGAATGGGCTTCAGTCCATGGGCTTGGATTTTTCTTAAGGCGAGAGTATAAGGGCTTAATCAAAACTCTAAGGCCTTGGTAAAAATCAGCAACATAATTTAAAGATCCAAGAAATCTTTGCAATTGGGTTTTATCCCGGATTTCATCTGGAAATTTATCAGCAAATTCAATTGTTCTTGAAATTGGGGTAATCATCCCATTGAAAATCTTGTGACCTAAAAATCTAACATTTGTTTGAAACAAATTGATTTTGGTTGGAGATAAAACCAATCCGTTCTTTTTAATGCATTGTTCAAATTGATAAAGGTGTTTCCAGTGGGCTGGAACAGAATCAGAGAACACCAGTATATCATCGATATACACAATGGTGAACTGAGAGAATTGGGAAAGAATATCATTCATGATATTCTGAAACTCACTAGGAGCATTCTTGAGACCGAATGGCATAACATTCCACTCGTAATGTCCAAAGGGAACATTAAAAGCGGTTTTATACCGATCTTTGGGATGAACTTGGATTTGCCAAAATCCAGATTTCAGATCAAACTTAGAGAAGACACAGGCATTGTGTAATCTCTTAAGGAGGTCTCTTTGAGAAGGAATTGGATAACGAATCCATCGAAGAACCTGATTTAAAGGTTTATAATTAATAACAAGACGAGGGCTACCTCGTTCAAGCTCTGCAGCTTTATTGACATAAAAAGCAGCACAACTCCAAGGAGATTTAGAATCTCGAATGAGTCGTTTTTCTTTTAAAGATTGAATTTCTTGTTTGCAAAATTCCATAAGTTCGCTATTCATTTGAATAGGGCGAGCCTTAGTGGGAATTTTTCTTTCATCAAAACCTGGTTCATAAGGGAGACGAACCACATGTTGAGATCTGTACCAAAATGCATTGGGAAGATTAGAACAAAGTTCATCTTGCAAATGTTTTTGGTATTGAATGATTTGAGATTGAAGTTTAGGTTCACTGATCTGGTCAGCTACCCTTTTGTATTCAATTTCTTGTTTGAGAAAGTTTAATTGCTGTTGTTTGCAGATCAAACGATTCAAAAACATCTGTTTAGAAACTTGGTTAAGTTCATAAACTTCTGATTTAAACAAGAATGGAAATTCAACCTTAGTACCAAGAATGGTAGTTGAAATACCTTGTTTAGAAACAGAAAAGGGAGAAATTGCATTGATAAAAGGCGTACCTAAAATCATCTTTTGTTCCATATTTTTGACAAGAAGAAAATGTTGCTTAATGCAAATTTTATCCTTGCAGATATGGGCATTTGTTAATTTAAATGCTATTTGAAGCTTTGAGTTGTCCGTAGTATACAGACTTTGAGTTGTTTGTTTGAAGTATTGTACAGGTACAATACCTTCTTGAATACAATTCATATCAGCCCCTGAATCAATCAAGGCAATCACTGATATGCTTGTTTTATTATAGATGTTTAAGGTTATAGCCACATACCATTTTTGAATGGTAACCTTATGTGGGTGAACCTGCTTCTTATTTAAATTGCAGAGAAAATCTGCTTGTTTCTGTTTAGAAGAAGAGAGTGGCTGAGAAGAAGGACCTTCTGCATCATCTTTATCTTCAGTATCAGAAAAAGCGGGAAGATGATTTTCTTGCAACATTTGAATTTGAAGATCAGTTAAATTTTGATGTTGTTTTAACTGATTAACTTCTTTCTTAAGGTTATTAACCTCATGCTGTAAGTCTGACAGACTGACAGGAGAAGCACTTGCTTTGGTTTGGTTAAACCTTCTGATGATATCTCTGTGATCATAAAAGGATGTGATCACGTCAGGAGGAGGTTTAGTTTGTGAAATTGAATTCTTTATGTGTTGAAGATATTCAGTCTTCATTTTAGGATCATCAATTTTATCAACAAAATCTAGCAGTAATTGTGACTGCTTATTTTGAGATAACATATTGATTTTGGGTTTCGCAGAAAGATGGCACAAACATGCACCAGGATTACAATCACATGATTGTGCAGAAGAATCAGAAGAGTCAGAGGAATAATTGAGGTTATTCATCTGTAGTTCTGGTTCAGAAGAGGAAGAGTCTGAATCAATCAGACAATTGAGAAAAATCTTTTTCATTGATTTAGGAACATCTAAGGCTTGGACCTTTTGGGCCGTTCTGCACTGTTTTGCATAGTGACCGGGCTGTCCACACTTGAAGCATACGGGCCTCGAAGTGGAACCTTTCACAAAGGGCTTGGACTTATGTGTCCCATGATGTTTGGGCTTGCTATAGTACTGTTCGACAGGCTTAGCAGGCTTTGGGCCATAAGGCTGTTTGCGTTTGAAGTGTCGGGCTGGATTGGACCGATACTTTTGTTTAGAAGTTAAATGGTGTTTGGAATTGAGATGGGCTGGATATCGAAAATCATCAAACCCATATTGTTGACAGAAATCTCCTAATTCTTTAGGACCATGAAGACGTTGCTTTTTCAATTGTTTTCTGAATTTTAATTCATTACAGATTTGAAGGGCGCATTTATTGATAAATGCAATTAGATCACCAAATGTGAGAAGTTCGTACAAGATATCACCTCCATGTTGCTCTTGGAGTTTTGTACGAATGGTCTCAGCAAAGAGTTCAGGAAGACCTGAAATAAACTTGCGTTTCCAGAATGGATTAGCTGCATCAGTCTGAAGCATTACCCTCTTCATAAAGATATCTTTATAATATCTAAAATGACTGAGAGTTGGACACTTATGAGACATCAGCAAGTCCTTAGCTTTACCTTGGTATTCATTTGGATTTCCTAAGAAATGTCTCAGAATACTTTGAATCAAGGTAGGCACACTGTCTGGAATGAAAGTTTCTTGACCAAGTTCATTCTCGACCTTGATGGGTTGGCCATCATGACCAATCTTTTTAGCAAACAGAATTTCTGTTTTTTCATTAGTAGTGAGGTAATTATCCCACCATCCTTTGATTAAACCGGAAAATCCTTGAACAATGACAGTTGCAATGGTGTGATCATCTTTGCCTTCTGCTCGATGAGTAGAAGCCATCATCACCATTTCTTGAGTAAGCTCAAGAATTGCATCTTCAGAAATGCCATCAATATTCCAGATGTACAATTCTTTTGCAGAAAAAGAACCAAAGGTTTGAAGATTTCGTTCTTCAAACTGCATATCTGGGAATGAAGGTCTAGGATAGAAATTCCTAGATGTTGGCATTGGATTTCTCCATTTGGGAGTTTTGGATGCTGTTCTAGCATGCCTGATTGGATTTGCCTGGTACGGGATATAATTTAATCTATCCAGTTCAGACATTGGATCAAAATCAGCACTTATGTCTGAATCACAGTCAGATCGGGCTGGATTAGACAAGGTATTGATTTTTAATCTTGAATCCAAATTAAGGGCATCTAATTTGGCATCAATAGCTTTTAATAAATTTGATTTAGAAGAAAATGTGTTTGGCGCCAAAGGGTCAGGGATTTGAAAGTAAACATTCTGTTTTTTCAATTCCTGTTCTTTGTTCACCTTTTCTTCTAATTGCTTCTTTTTCAGCTCGTTAGTTACAAGCTGGTCTTGAACCAGTTTATCACCAAGTTCAGATAATAAGAGGTTAGTATAATTATTCTGTTGAATAATAGTACTAGCATAATCATTTGTTTGATGAGAAAATGGAGAAGCAACATAATTTTGATTTGAAACTTTAAATTGGAGGTCTACCATGGGAGGTAGAACAGATCTTACAGTTTTCTTGTCTGTGGAAGTCCAGACTTTGGGAGTAACATTTAAAACATGAATTTGAGGGATATGAATATTGAAATACCAATCTAAGAAAGGTATATTCTCTTTCAATTCCTCACAACATTCATAGAAAGATTTGCTAAGTTCTTTGCGTTCTGACTCAGTTGTCTTAGCAATGAACTTTTCTCGTCTTTCATCATTTTCAGAAGACAAGAAGTCTTGTTTGATTTTCTCTTTATCGAGTTTGAAGTTTGTTGTTAAACATTGAACCCTGGGAATCTGAAATTCCATTTCAGATTGAGTGGGTGATTGATTTGCTTCTGAAGTTTCAGGAACTTCATCTTGATTATAGACAGGTTGAGGAATCTGAGGATAATTAGGATTTGTCCTAATATTCCTTAATTGAAGATGGGGTTCGGGAGTAGGAACTCTCGATTGAAATTGAGTAGGAGCAGTTCTGAATGAAGGAGATTCAGAGGATCTGCGTCCTGATTGGAAAGAAGAAGGATCTAGATCAGTAATACGAAGGTCACTGAATCTAAGCTTAACTGTCCCGTCAGGGAGAGTCAAGATCTTGTCAACTTGACTTGGAGGAAGACTTCTGGGAATAGAAGCTCCTTCAATAGTCCAGGTTTCAGGAAGTGTGACCTGATCCCATTGTATCGTTCTGGGTACGATAACATTGGTGTTCTGGTCATTAACTTCAAAAAGGATTGTGTGTCCTTTTTCATCAGCCTGAAGAGCACGGGGGCTCAATTGGGTTTTCATTGCTCTATAGGTGACCTTATAGATCAGAGCAATTGGTTCAGAACCTTCAGCCATATCAAAGCCTGAAGTCTGAATGTTCAGAGTGAGTGTTTCAAGGATATTTGGGTCCTTGAGTGACACAGAGAAGTTGGGGTAACAGTTGAAATAAACTGGACCCATAGAGAGTGAAGACTCTGCAATTCCAAGCAGAGAATCACTGAACTTATTGTGTCTACAAACGCGAAGAGCAACTAAGGCACAAGTGTCGAGTCCTAACCTAGTTAAAGGTTTTAGGGCTACTTGGATCAAACCGAAGTGAAGGTATTTGAAGTTTTCTTTAATTAAAGAATTGATTGTTTTTGAAGACAAAAGCTGTTTTGAATCTAAAGACTTATTGATCGGTACTGTCTGTTCGACAATACTGATTAAATCTTCAGTTTTTGAAGAAAAGATTGAATGGGTGATTTTATAAATCTCTTTTTGGGGATTACTGGTATTGACCAGTTTTGTAAATCATGTTCAACTTCAGGGATTCTACCCTCCATTTTGTTTGAAGAACTTGACCTAGAACTATTAGTTCTGGAAAACTTTGGGAAGAAAGACATCTTTTCTGATTTGCTTTAAGGAGGAGAGGGAACACTGTACTCGGACCACCTACAGCTGGAACACCTAAGTGGGACCACCTACCCTGGATCTCTCATCAGCGCACACCATGGCGACTTACACTAGATCTGGGTCCTAACGGCTGACCAACACTCTACTCGGCTTACCAACGCTATCAACGGCTGACCAACAGTACCTTGGACTCACAAACCCTCCCGGGGCAAAAAAGGAAAGGATGGCTCTGATACCAACGAGTTACAGGACCAATGGTTTTCAGGCAAGAAATTCAAACTAAAAGATGGAAGATACAAGGAACGAAGAAGAACACAATAATAATAAACAACAGAGATAAACCAGTAGAAGAGAGGGGAGAAGAAGAACAGGATAAGCATTAAATAACATAAACATGCAAGTAATATCAACAAGATATCCATAAAATCTTTTTAAAGATCTTAACTTTGATCACTACAATCGATCGATCAAGCTCTAAGACAGTTTCCTGTTTGACACTTAGAGATACTCGAAGATCTTATCAGAGTGTGATCTTTGTTTTAAGTTAAGAGTTTTTGAGAAAAGAAGATATAAGAAAGGAATGCTTATATATTTAAAATAACTTGAAAATAAATACAGAGGAGACTTACTATGTACAAGAGGAGTCTCGAATGAGAGGAAAGCTTACAATACTAGAGCTTATGGGTTACAGAGTAGGAGAGGGGTTCTAATCGTGTCTGTCTTGCTCTGGAAGAGCTTACATTTATTTATAGATAGGAGAGGATGAAGAGATAAGGCTCTTCATTGAGTGGAGGATGAGCTGTCGCTTGTCCTATGTGTGAGTGGAGGTGGACTGTTGAATCATGCTTCGACTGTTCACCTTTTGACTGTCGGTAGCTACTGTTGAAGATGCTTCGACTGTAGCTTCACATTCATTGAACTGTGGCTTCACATGGATGCCTTTGAGAAAAGAAAGGATAATGCTGTCGGGCTGTCTGTTGGACTGTGGCCGAAAGCATTCTTGTTTGCTTGTGGTGTTGGCAAATAATGCCTTTGGTAATAATGGACATGGGTCCATATTACAAATCTCGAGGATCAATACCAAAACAGTCATCTTCATTAAGGTTAACTGTTTGGTCATCATCTTCAGCTTCATCAGAACAAATCTGGGATAGAGTTTCGATGAGCTGGGCTCTGGTTGGTTTAGCAGCAATGGCAGTCATGATCTGCTGCTTGAATTGAGACATATTGGAAGAAGACTCGGAGGGAAGAGATCCGAGTTGCACTTGTTGAACTGGTGGTGTAGAAGACACCTCTTTTTTGGAGAAGAAGGCTGTTACCCCTTCTTTGGTGACCTTAGAATGGTCGAACCTTTGCCACCATTTTACTTTGTAGCGTCGGCACAACCAAGAAGGCTTTGCTTTTGAAAGAGCACCTGGAGCCTCAGGATTGGAACAGACATAGTCCCAACTCATAATCCAGGCTAGATTGAAACGAACAAAAAACCAGACCGAAAGAACCTGTTGATCAATAGGTTCAGGAGGCTGGTACTTGTCTTTGAAGATATTCCATCCTTCACGAACAGGAGATGGAAGAATCTCAAGAACTGGGCCAAAAAAGAGCCACCACTGGTGTTGAAACCAGAATGGAAGAACCTTGGCATTGAACTTTTTGCAGAAAAGAAAGAACCATGAATGGCCCGATTGGTGAGGACTGATAAGAAATGCTCTAGTCCAAGCATTCTTATAATCATAAAAACTGTAAGTCTGAGGAACATAGCTCTGAGAGAGCTTCTTATGGAAACGGGGATGTTGACCCCATTCAGCTTCTGTCAGAACTTTGAAAATCTGACACTTGGAGAAGGTGATTCTGGAATTAGTATCATCATAATGATGAGTGACACTAATTGAATCGGAATCTACCAGAATAAATTCATAGAATTCTCTGGTCTTGACAGCATCAGACTCTTCATATTGTTGTTCTGGAGAGTAGAGATGCCTGGAGATGGCTAGAGGATCAGAGATAAGAACTCTGAATTGAGGTTCAACCATACATAACAAGTCCAGGTTGGTCTTGTTAATGTACTGAAGGGGTGCCTGATTAGGCTTTGGAAATGAGACTAAAGGACTCAACTCTTTTTCATGATCAAGAGCTGAATACTTCTGGGTCAATTGAAGGGCATAAGAAATGGGGGCTGAAGGCGGAGGAGCAGGAGGCTTCTTCGCATAACTGGCCTTTGATTTGGGTTTGGGAGATGAGTTTGAAGAAGAACTCATCTTTGGAGAAACTCACGGGAGAGGAAGTCTGCCAATGAGTTGTCTGCTCCCTTTATATACTTGATATCAAAATCAAATGCAGAAATCAAACCTTGCCATCTGGCGAAAATCTGTTTGGAAACCAAATTGAGAACATCTTTGGTTAAAATATCTTTTGCTGATTGGCAATCAATTTGTAATAAAAATTTTTGATTAATCAAATCATCTTGAAATTTCATGATGCACAATACGATCGCTAAAACTTCTTTTTTGACCGTAGAATAATTCATCTGAGGAGAAGTCCAAATACCAGAATGGTATCGAACTAATTGAACAGTAGAAGACTCAGGATTACGCTGTTTAAGGATACCACCATACCCTAGGTTAGACGCATCTGTTTCTACTATTTTGAAAGCATCGGGATCAGCAATTCCTAAACAAGGAAGACTTTTGACTTGACTTTTGACTTGACGGACTATAGAAGAATGGGCTTCAGTCCATGGGCTTGGATTTTTCTTAAGGCGAGAGTATAAGGGCTTAATCAAAACTCTAAGGCCTTGGTAAAAATCTGCAACATAATTTAAAGATCCAAGAAATCTTTGCAATTGGGTTTTATCCCGGATTTCATCTGGAAATTTATCAGCAAATTCAATTGTTCTTGAAATTGGGGTAATCATCCCATTGAAAATCTTGTGACCTAGAAATCTAACATTTGTTTGAAACAAATTGATTTTGGTTGGAGATAAAACCAATCCATTCTTTTTAATGCATTGTTCAAATTGATAAAGGTGTTTTCAGTGGGCTGGAACAGAATCAGAGAACACCAGTATATCATCGATATACACAATGGTGAACTGCGAGAATTGAAGGAGAATATCATTCATGATATTCTGGAACTCACTAGGAGCGTTCTTAAGACCGAATGGCATAACATTCCACTCATAATGTCCAAAGGGAACATTAAAAGCGGTTTTATACCGATCCTTGGGATGAACCTGGATTTGCCAAAATCCAGATTTCAGATCAAACTTAGAGAAGACACAAGCATTGTGTAATCTCTTAAGAAGGTCTCTTTGAGAAGGAATTGGATAACGAATCCATTGAAGAACCTGATTTAAAGGTTTATAATTGATTACCAGACGAGGGCTTCCTCGTTCTAGTTCAGGTGCTTTGTTAACATAAAAAGCGGCACAACTCCAAGGAGATTTAGAATCTCGAATGAGTCGTTTCTCTTTTAAAGATTGAATTTCTTGTTTGCAAAATTCTATAAGTTCGCTATTCATTTGAATAGGGCGAGCCTTAGTGGGAATTTTTCTTTCATCAAAACCTGGTTCATAAGTGAGACGAACCACATGTTGAGATCTGTACCAAAATGCATTGGGAAGATTAGAACAAAGTTCATCTTGCAAATGTTTTTGGTATTGAATGATTTGAGATTGAAGTTTAGGTTCACTGATCTGGTCAGCTACCCTTTTGTATTCAATTTCTTGTTTGAGAAAGTTTAACTGCTGTTGTTTGCAGATTAAACGATTCAAAAACATCTGTTTAGAAACTTGGTTAAGTTCATAAACTTCTGATTTAAACAAGAATGGGAATTCAACCTTCGTACCAAGAATGGTAATTGAAATACCTTGTTTAGAAACAGAAAAAGGAGAAATTGCATTGATAAAAGGCGTACCTAAAATCATCTTTTGTTCCATATTTTTGACAAGAAGAAAATGTTGCTTAATGCAAATTTTATCCTTGCAGATATGGGCATTTGTTAATTTAAATGCTATTTGAAGCTTTGAGTTGTCCGCAGTATACAGACTTTGAGTTGTTTGTTTGAAGTATTGTACAGGTACAATACCTTCTTGAATACAATTCATATCAGCCCCTGAATCAATCAAGGCAATCACTGATATGCTTGTTTTGTTATAGATGTTTAAGGTTATAGCCACATACCATTTTTGAATGGTAACCTTATGTGGGTGAACCTGTCTTTTGTTTAAATTGCAGAGAAAATCTGCTTGTTTCTGTTTAGAAGAAGAGAGTGGCTGAGAAGAAGGACCTTCTGCATCATCTTTATCTTCTGGATCAGAAAAAGCGGGGAGATGATTCTCTTGCAACATTTGAATTTGAAGGTCAGTTAAATTTTGATGTTGTTTTAACTGATTAACTTCTTTCTTAAGGTTATTAACCTCATGCTGTAAGTCTGACAGACTGACAGGAGAAGCACTTGCTTTGGTTTGGTTAAACCTTCTGATGATATCTCTGTGATCATAAAAGGATGTGATCACGTCAGGAGGAGGTTTAGTTTGTGAAATTGAATTCTTTATGTGTTGAAGATATTCAGTCTTCATTTTAGGATCATCAATTTTATCAACAAAATCTAGCAGTAATTGTGACTGCTTATTTTGAGATAACATATTGATTTTGGGTTTCGCAGAAAGATGGCACAAACATGCACCAGGATTACAATCACATGATTGTTCAGAAGAATCAGAAGAGTCAGAGGAATAATTGAGGTTATTCATCTGTAGTTCTGGTTCAGAAGAGGAAGAGTCTGAATCAATCAGACAATTGAGAAAAATCTTTTTCATTGATTTAGGAACATCTAAGGCTTGGACCTTTTGGGCCGTTCTGCACTGTTTTGCATAGTGACCGGGCTGTCCACACTTGAAGCATACGGGCCTCGAAGTGGAACCTTTCACAAAGGGCTTGGACTTATGTGTCCCATGATGTTTGGGCTTGCTATAGTACTGTTCGACAGGCTTAGCAGGCTTTGGGCCATAAGGCTGTTTGCGTTTGAAGTGTCGGGCTGGATTGGACCGATACTTTTGTTTAGAAGTTAAATGGTGTTTGGAATTGAGATGGGCTGGATATCGAAAATCATCAAACCCATATTGTTGACAGAAATCTCCTAATTCTTTAGGACCATGAAGACGTTGCTTCTTCAATTGTTTTCTGAATTTTAATTCATTACAGATTTGAAGGGCGCATTTATTGATAAATGCAATTAGATCACCAAATGTGAGAAGTTCGTACAAGATATCACCTCCATGTTGCTCTTGGAGTTTTGTACGAATGGTCTCAGCAAAGAGTTCAGGAAGACCTGAAATAAACTTGCGTTTCCAGAATGGATTAGCTGCATCAGTCTGAAGCATTACCCTCTTCATAAAGATATCTTTATAATATCTAAAATGACTGAGAGTTGGACACTTATGAGACATCAGCAAGTCCTTAGCTTTACCTTGGTATTCATTTGGATTTCCTAAGAAATGTCTCAGAATACTTTGAATCAAGGTAGGCACACTGTCTGGAATGAAAGTTTCTTGACCAAGTTCATTCTCGACCTTGATGGGTTGGCCATCATGACCAATCCTTTTAGCAAACAGAATTTCTGTTTTTTCATTAGTAGTGAGGTAATTATCCCACCATCCTTTGATTAAACCGGAAAATCCTTGAACAATGACAGTTGCAATGGTGTGATCATCTTTGCCTTCTGCTCGATGAGTAGAAGCCATCATCACCATTTCTTGAGTAAGCTCAAGAATTGCATCTTCAGAAATGCCACCAATATTCCAGATGTACAATTCTTTTGCAGAAAAAGAACCAAAGGTTTGAAGATTTCGTTCTTCAAACTGCATATCTGGGAATGAAGGTCTAGGATAGAAATTCCTAGATGTTGGCATTGGATTTCTCCATTTGGGAGTTTTGGATGCTGTTCTAGCATGCCTGATTGGATTTGCCTGGTACGGGATATAGTTTAATCTATCCAGTTCAGACATTGGATCAAAATCAGCACTTATGTCTGAATCACAGTCAGATCGGGCTGGATTAGACAAGGTATTGATTTTTAATCTTGAATCCAAATTAAGGGCATCTAATTTGGCATCAATAGCTTTTAATAAATTTGATTTAGAAGAAAATGTGTTTGGCGCCAAAGGGTCAGGGATTTGAAAGTAAACATTTTGTTTCTTCAATTCCTGTTCTTTGTTCACCTTTTCTTCTAATTGCTTCTTTTTCAGCTCGTTAGTTACAAGCTGGTCTTGAACCAGTTTATCACCAAGTTCAGATAATAAGAGGTTAGTATAATTATTCTGTTGAATAATAGTACTAGCATAATCATTTGTTTGATGAGAAAATGGAGAAGCAACATAATTTTGATTTGAAACTTTAAATTGGAGGTCTACCATGGGAGGTAGAACAGATCTTACAGTTTTCTTGTCTGTGGAAGTCCAGACTTTGGGAGTAACATTTAAAACATGAATTTGAGGGATATGAATATTGAAATACCAATCTAAGAAAGGTATATTCTCTTTCAATTCCTCACAACATTCATAGAAAGATTTGCTAAGTTCTTTGCGTTCAGACTCAGTTGTCTTAGCAATGAACTTTTCACGTCTTTCATCATTTTCAGAAGACAAGAAGTCTTGTTTGATTTTCTCTTTGTTAAGTTTGAAGTTTGGTTTTAAACATTGAACCCTGGGAATCTGAAATTCCATTTCAGATTGAGTGGGTGATTGATTTGCTTCTGAAGTTTCAGGAACTTCATCTTGATTATAGACAGGTTGAGGAATCTGAGGATAATTAGGATTTGTCCTAATATTCCTTAATTGAAGATGGGGTTCGGGAGTAGGAACTCTCGATTGAAATTGAGTAGGAGCAGTTCTGAATGAAGGCGATTCAGAAGATCTGCGTCCTGATTGGAAACAAGAAGGGTCAAGGTCAGTGATACGAAGGTCACTGAATCTAAGCTTAACTGTCCCGTCAGGGAGAGTCAAGATCTTGTCAACTTGACTTGGAGGAAGACTTCTGGGAATAGAAGCTCCTTCAATAGTCCAGGTTTCAGGAAGTGTGACCTGATCAATACTGATTAAATTTTCAGTTTTTGAAGAAAAGATTGAATGGGTGATTTTATAAATCTCTTTTTGGGGGATTACTGGTATTGACCAGTTTTGTAAATCATGTTCAACTTCAGGGATTCTACCCTCCATTTTGTTTGAAGAACTTGACCTAGAACTATTAGTTCTGGAAAACTTTGGGAAGAAAGACATCTTTTCTGATTTGCTTAAGGAGGAGAGGGAACACTGTACTCGGACCACCTACAGCTGGAACACCTAAGTGGGACCACCTACCCTGGATCTCTCATCAGCGCACACCATGGCGACTTACACTAGATCTGGGTCCTAACGGCTGACCAACACTCTACTCGGCTTACCAACGCTATCAACGGCTGACCAACAGTACCTTGGACTCACAAACCCTCCCGGGGCAAAAAAGGAAAGGATGGCTCTGATACCAAAGGTTCCACTTCGAGGCCCTTATGCTTCAAGTGTGGACAGCCCGGTCACTATGCAAAACAGTGCAGAACGGCCCAAAAGGTCCAAGCCTTAGATGTTCCTAAATCAATGAAAAAGATTTTTCTCAATTGTCTGATTGATTCAGACTCTTCCTCTTCTGAACCAGAACTACAGATGAATAACCTCAATTATTCCTCTGACTCTTCTGATTCTTCTGAACAATCATGTGATTGTAATCCTGGTGCATGTTTGTGCCATCTTTCTGCGAAACCCAAAATCAATATGTTATCTCAAAATAAGCAGTCACAATTACTGCTAGATTTTGTTGATAAAATTGATGATCCTAAAATGAAGACTGAATATCTTCAACACATAAAGAATTCAATTTCACAAACTAAACCTCCTCCTGACGTGATCACATCCTTTTATGATCACAGAGATATCATCAGAAGGTTTAACCAAACCAAAGCAAGTGCTTCTCCTGTCAGTCTGTCAGACTTACAGCATGAGGTTAATAACCTTAAGAAAGAAGTTAATCAGTTAAAACAACATCAAAATTTAACTGACCTTCAAATTCAAATGTTGCAAGAGAATCATCTCCCCGCTTTTTCTGATCCAGAAGATAAAGATGATGCAGAAGGTCCTTCTTCTCAGCCACTCTCTTCTTCTAAACAGAAACAAGCAGATTTTCTCTGCAATTTAAACAAAAGACAGGTTCACCCACATAAGGTTACCATTCAAAAATGGTATGTGGCTATAACCTTAAACATCTATAACAAAACAAGCATATCAGTGATTGCCTTGATTGATTCAGGGGCTGATATGAATTGTATTCAAGAAGGTATTGTACCTGTACAATACTTCAAACAAACAACTCAAAGTCTGTATACTACGGACAACTCAAAGCTTCAAATAGCATTTAAATTAAGGTTTATAATTAATAACAAGACGAGGGCTTCCTCGTTCAAGCTCTGCAGCTTTATTGACATAAAAAGCAGCACAACTCCAAGGAGATTTAGAATCTCGAATGAGTCGTTTTTCTTTTAAAGATTGAATTTCTTGTTTGCAAAATTCCATAAGTTCGCTATTCATTTGAATAGGGCGACCCTTAGTGGGAATTTTTCTTTCATCAAAACCTGGTTCATAAGGGAGACGAACCACATGTTGAGATCTGTACCAAAATGCATTGGGAAGATTAGAACAAAGTTCATCTTGCAAATGTTTTTGGTATTGAATGATTTGAGATTGAAGTTTAGGTTCACTGATCTGGTCAGCTACCCTTTTGTATTCAATTTCTTGTTTGAGAAAGTTTAACTGCTGTTGTTTGCAGATCAAACGATTCAAAAACATCTGTTTAGAAACTTGGTTAAGTTCATAAACTTCTGATTTAAACAAGAATGGAAATTCAACCTTAGTACCAAGAATGGTAGTTGAAATACCTTGTTTAGAAACAGAAAAAGGAGAAATTGCATTGATAAAAGGCGTACCTAAAATCATCTTTTGTTCCATATTTTTGACAAGAAGAAAATGTTGCTTAATGCAAATTTTATCCTTGCAGATATGGGCATTTGTTAATTTAAATGCTATTTGAAGCTTTGAGTTGTCCGTAGTATACAGACTTTGAGTTGTTTGTTTGAAGTATTGTACAGGTACAATACCTTCTTGAATACAATTCATATCAGCCCCTGAATCAATCAAGGCAATCACTGATATGCTTGTTTTGTTATAGATGTTTAAGGTTATAGCCACATACCATTTTTGAATGATAACCTTATGTGGGTGAACCTGCTTTTTATTTAAGTTGCAAAGGAAATCTGCTTGTTTCTGTTTTGAAGAAGAGAGTGGCTGAGAAGAAGGACCTTCTACATCATCTTTATCTTCTGGATCAGAAAAAGCGGGGAGATGATTCTCTTGCAACATTTGAATTTGAAGGTCAGTTAAATTTTGATGTTGCTTTAACTGATTGACTTCTTTCTTAAGGTTATTAACTTCATGCTGTAAGTCTGACAGACTGACAGGAGAAGCACTAGATTTGGTTTGGTTAAACCTTCTGATGATATCTCTGTGATCATAAAAGGATGTGATCACGTCAGGAGGAGGTTTAGCTTGTGAAATTGATTGTTTTATGTGTTGAAGATATTCAGTCTTCATTTTAGGATCATCAATTTTATCAACAAAATCTAGCAGTAATTGTGACTGCTTATTTTGAGATAACATATTGATTTTGGGTTTCGCAGAAAGATGGCAGTAATTTTATCCAATGTCTGAACTGAATCTAAGCTTAACTGTCCCGTCAGGGAGAGTCAAGATCTTGTCAACTTGACTTGGAGGAAGACTTCTGGGAATAGAAGCTCCTTCAATAGTCCAGGTTTCAGGAAGTGTGACCTGATCCCATTGTATCGTTCTGGGTACGATAACATTGGTGTTCTGGTCATTAACTTCAAAAAGGATTGTGTGTCCTTTTTCATCAGCCTGAAGAGCACGGGGGCTCAATTGGGTTTTCATTGCTCTATAGGTGACCTTATAGATCAGAGCAATTGGTTCAGAACCTTCAGCCATATCAAAGCCTGAAGTCTGAATGTTCAGAGTGAGTGTTTCAAGGATATTTGGGTCCTTGAGTGACACAGAGAAGTTGGGGTAACAGTTGAAATAAACTGGACCCATTGAGAGTGAAGACTCTGCAATTCCAAGCAGAGAATTACTGAACTTATTGTGTCTACAGTCGCGAAGAGCAACTAAGGCACAAGTGTCGAGTCCTAACCTAGTTAAAGGTTTTAGGGCTACTTGGATCAAACCGAAGTGAAGGTATTTGAAGTTTTCTTTAATTAAAGAATTGATTGTTTTTGAAGACAAAAGCTGTTTTGAATCTAAAGACTTATTGATCGGTACTGTCTGTTCGACAATACTGATTAAATCTTCAGTTTTGAAGAAAAGATTGAATGGGTGATTTTATAAATCTCTTTTTGGGGGATTACTGGTATAGACCAGTTTTGTAAATCATGTTCAACTTCAGGGATTCTACCCTCCATTTTGTTTGAAGAACTTGACCTAGAACTATTAGTTCTGGAAAACCTTGGGAAGAAAGACATCTTTTCTGATTTGCTTTAAGGAGGAGAGGGAACACTGTACTCGGACCACCTACAGCTGGAACACCTAAGTGGGACCACCTACCCTGGATCTCTCATCAGCGCACACCATGGCGACTTACACTAGATCTGGGTCCTAACGGCTGACCAACACTCTACTCGGCTTACCAACGCTATCAACGGCTGACCAACAGTACCTTGGACTCACAAACCCTCCCGGGGCAAAAAAGGAAAGGATGGCTCTGATACCAAAGGTTCCACTTCGAGGCCCTTATGCTTCAAGTGTGGACAGCCCGGTCACTATGCAAAACAGTGCAGAACGGCCCAAAAGGTCCAAGCCTTAGATGTTCCTAAATCAATGAAAAAGATTTTTCTCAATTGTCTGATTGATTCAGACTCTTCCTCTTCTGAACCAGAACTACAGATGAATAACCTCAATTATTCCTCTGACTCTTCTGATTCTTCTGAACAATCATGTGATTGTAATCCTGGTGCATGTTTGTGCCATCTTTCTGCGAAACCCAAAATCAATATGTTATCTCAAAATAAGCAGTCACAATTACTGCTAGATTTTGTTGATAAAATTGATGATCCTAAAATGAAGACTGAATATCTTCAACACATAAAGAATTCAATTTCACAAACTAAACCTCCTCCTGACGTGATCACATCCTTTTATGATCACAGAGATATCATCAGAAGGTTTAACCAAACCAAAGCAAGTGCTTCTCCTGTCAGTCTGTCAGACTTACAGCATGAGGTTAATAACCTTAAGAAAGAAGTTAATCAGTTAAAACAACATCAAAATTTAACTGATCTTCAAATTCAAATGTTGCAAGAAAATCATCTTCCCGTTTTTTCTGATACTGAAGATAAAGATGATGCAGAAGGTCCTTCTTCTCAGCCACTCTCTTCTTCTAAACAGAAACAAGCAGATTTTCTCTACAATTTAAATAAGAAGCAGGTTCACCCACATAAGTTTACCATTCAAAAATGGTATGTGGCTATAACCTTAAACATCTATAACAAAACAAGCATATCAGTGATTGCTTTGATTGATTCAGGGGCTGATATGAATTGTATTCAAGAAGGTATTGTACCTGTACAATACTTCAAACAAACAACTCAAAGTCTGTATACTACGGACAACTCAAAGCTTCAAATAGCATTTAAATTAACAAATGCCCATATCTGCAAGGATAAAATTTGCATTAAGCAACATTTTCTTCTTGTCAAAAATATGGAACAAAAGATGATTTTAGGTACGCCTTTTATCAATGCAATTTCTCCCTTTTCTGTTTCTAAACAAGGTATTTCAACTACCATTCTTGGTACTAAGGTTGAATTTCCATTCTTGTTTAAATCAGAAGTTTATGAACTTAACCAAGTTTCTAAACAGATGTTTTTGAATCGTTTGATCTGCAAACAACAGTAATTAAACTTTCTCAAACAAGAAATTGAATACAAAAGGGTAGCTGACCAGATCAGTGAACCTAAACTTCAATCTCAAATCATTCAATACCAAAAACATTTGCAAGATGAACTTTGTTCTAATCTTCCCAATGCATTTTGGTACAGATCTCAACATGTGGTTCGTCTCCCTTATGAACCAGGTTTTGATGAAAGAAAAATTCCCACTAAGGCTCGCCCTATTCAAATGAATAGCGAACTTATGGAATTTTGCAAACAAGAAATTCAATCTTTAAAAGAAAAACGACTCATTCGAGATTCTAAATCTCCTTGGAGTTGTGCTGTTTTTTATGTCAATAAAGCTGCAGAGCTTGAACGAGGTAGCCCTCGTCTTGTTATTAATTATAAACCTTTAAATCAGGTTCTTCGATGGATTCGTTATCCAATTCCTTCTCAAAGAGACCTCCTTAAGAGATTACACAATGCCTGTGTCTTCTCTAAGTTTGATCTGAAATCTGGATTTTGGCAAATCCAGGTTCATCCCAAAGATCGGTATAAAACCGCTTTTAATGTTCCCTTTGGACATTACGAGTGGAATGTTATGCCATTCGGTCTCAAGAATGCTCCTAGTGAGTTTCAGAATATCATGAATGATATTCTTTCCCAATTCTCTCAGTTCACCATTGTGTATATCGATGATATACTGGTGTTCTCTGATTCTGTTCCAGCCCACTGGAAACACCTTTATCAATTTGAACAATGCATTAAAAAGAACGGATTGATTTTATCTCCAACCAAAATCAATTTGTTTCAAACAAATGTTAGATTTTTAGGTCACAAGATTTTCAATGGGATGATTACCCCAATTTCAAGAACAATTGAATTTGCTGATAAATTTCCAGATGAAATCCGGGATAAAACCCAATTGCAAAGATTTCTTGGATCTTTAAATTATGTTGCTGATTTTTACCAAGGCCTTAGAGTTTTGATTAAGCCCTTATACTCTCGCCTTAAGAAAAATCCAAGCCCATGGACTGAAGCCCATTCTTCTATAGTCCGTCAAGTCAAAAGTCAAGTCAAAAGTCTTCCTTGTTTAGGAATTGCTGATCCCGATGCTTTCAAAATAGTAGAAACAGATGCGTCTAACCTAGGGTATGGTGGTATCCTTAAACAGCGTAATCCTGAGTCTTCTACTGTTCAATTAGTTCGATACCATTCTGGTATTTGGACTTCTCCTCAGATGAATTATTCTACGGTCAAAAAAGAAGTTTTAGCGATCGTATTGTGCATCATGAAATTTCAAGATGATTTGATTAATCAAAAATTTTTATTACAAATTGATTGCCAATCAGCAAAAGATATTTTAACCAAAGATGTTCTCAATTTGGTTTCCAAACAGATTTTCGCCAGATGGCAAGGTTTGATTTCTGCATTTGATTTTGATATCAAGTATATAAAGGGAGCAGACAACTCATTGGCAGACTTCCTCTCCCGTGAGTTTCTCCAAAGATGAGTTCTTCTTCAAACTCATCTCCCAAACCCAAATCAAAGGCCAGTTATGCGAAGAAGCCTCCTGCTCCTCCGCCTTCAGCCCCCATTTCTTATGCCCTTCAATTGACCCAGAAGTATTCAGCTCTTGATCATGAAAAAGAGTTGAGTCCTTTAGTCTCATTTCCAAAGCCTAATCAGGCACCCCTTCAGTACATTAACAAGACCAACCTGGACTTGTTATGTATGGTTGAACCTCAATTCAGAGTTCTTATCTCTGATCCTCTAGCCATCTCCAGGCATCTCTACTCTCCAGAACAACAATATGAAGAGTCTGATGCTGTCAAGACCAGAGAATTCTATGAATTTATTCTGGTAGATTCCGATTCAATTAGTGTCACTCATCATTATGATGATACTAATTCCAGAATCACCTTCTCCAAGTGTCAGATTTTCAAAGTTCTGACAGAAGCTGAATGGGGTCAACATCCCCGTTTCCATAAGAAGCTCTCTCAGAGCTATGTTCCTCAGACTTACAGTTTTTATGATTATAAGAATGCTTGGACTAGAGCATTTCTTATCAGTCCTCACCAATCGGGCCATTCATGGTTCTTTCTTTTTTGTAAAAAGTTCAATGCCAAGGTTCTTCCATTCTGGTTTCAACACCAGTGGTGGCTCTCTTTTGGCCCAGTTCTTGAGATTCTTCCATCTCCTGTTCGTGAAGGATGGAATATCTTCAAAGACAAGTACCAGCCTCCTGAACCTATTGATCAACAGGTTCTTTCGATCTGGTTTTTTGTTCGTTTCAATCTAGCCTGGATTATGAGTTGGGACTATGTCTGTTCCAATCCTGAGGCTCCAGGTGCTCTTTCAAAAGCAAAGCCTTCTTGGTTGTGCCGACGCTACAAAGTAAAATGGTGGCAAAGGTTCGACCATTCTAAGGTCACCAAAGAAGGGGTAACAGCCTTCTTCTCCAAAAAAGAGGTGTCTTCTACACCACCAGTTCAACAAGTGCAACTCGGATCTCTTCCCTCCGAGTCTTCTTCCAATATGTCTCAATTCAAGCAGCAGATCATGACTGCCATTGCTGCTAAACCAACCAGAGCCCAGCTCATCGAAACTCTATCCCAGATTTGTTCTGATGAAGCTGAAGATGATGACCAAACAGTTAACCTTAATGAAGATGACTGTTTTGGTATTGATCCTCGAGATTTGTAATATGGACCCATGTCCATTATTACCAAAGGCATTATTTGCCAACACCACAAGCAAACAAGAATGCTTTCGGCCACAGTCCCACAGACAGCCCGACAGCATTATCATTTCTTTTCTCAAAGGCATCCATGTGAAGCCACAGTTCAATGAATGTGAAGCTACAGTCGAAGCATCTTCAACAGTAGCTACCGACAGTCAAAAGGTGAACAGTCGAAGCATGATTCAACAGTCCACCTCCACTCACACATAGGACAAGCGACAGCTCATCCTCCACTCAATGAAGAGCCTTATCTCTTCATCCTCTCCTATCTATAAATAAATGTAAGCTCTTCCAGAGCAAGACAGACACGATTAGAACCCCTCTCCTACTCTGTAACCCATAAGCTCTAGTATTGTAAGCTTTCCTCTCCTTCGAGACTCCTCTTGTACATAGTAAGTCTCCTCTGTATTTATTTTCAAGTTATTTTAAATATATAAGCATTCCTTTCTTATATCTTCTTTTCTCAAAAAACTCTTAACTTAAAACAAAGATCACACTCTGATAAGATCTTCGAGTATCTCTAAGTGTCAAACAGGAAACTGTCTTAGAGCTTGATCGATCGATTGTAGTGATCAAAGTTAAGATCTTTAAAAAGATTTTATGGATATCTTGTTGATATTACTTGCATGTTTTTAATGCTTATCCTGTTCTTCTTCTCCCCTCTCTTCTACTGGTTTATCTCTGTTTCTCCTTATACTCTGTTGTTTATTATTATTGTGTTCTTCTTCGTTCCTTGTATCTTCTCTCTTGTTTGAATTTCTTGCCTGAAAACCATAGGTCCTGTAACTCGTTGGTATCAGAGCCATCCTTTTCATTTTTGCCCCGGGAGGGATTGTGAGTCCAAGGTACTGTTGGTCAGCCGTTGATAGCGTTGGTAAGCCGGGTAGAGTGTTGGTCAGCCGTTAGGACCCAGATCTAGTGTAAGTCGCCATGGTGTGCGCTGATAAGAGATCGAGGGTAGGTGGTCCCACTTAGGTGTTCCAGCTGTAGGTGGTCCGAGTACAGTGTTCCCCTTCTTCCCTAAGCAGATTTGTTAAGATGTCTTTCTTCCCAAAGTTTTCCAGAACTAATAGTTCTAGGTCAAGTTCTTCAAACAAAATGGAGGGCAGAATCCCTGAAGTTGAACATGATTTACAAAACTGGTCAATACCAGTAATCCCCCAAAAAGAGATTTATAAAATCACCCATTCAATCTTTTCTTCAAAAACTGAAAATTTAATCAGTATTGATCTGGTCACACTTCCTGAAACCTGGACTATTGAAGGAGCTTCTATTCCCAGAAGTCTTCCTCCAAGTCAAGTTGACAAGATCTTGACTCTCCCTGACGGGACAGTTAAGCTTAGATTCAGTGACCTTCGTATCACTGACCTTGACCCTTCTTGTTTCCAATCAGGACGCAGATCTTCTGAATCGCCTTCATTCAGAACTGCTCCTACCCAATTCCAATCGAGAGTTCCTACTCCCGAACCCCATCTTCAATTAAGGAATATTAGGACAAATCCTAATTATCCTCAGATTCCTCAACCTGTCTATAATCAAGATGAAGTTCCTGAAACTTCAGAAGCAAATCAATCACCCACTCAATCTGAAATGGAATTTCAGATTCCCAGGGTTCAATGTTTAACAACAAACTTCAAACTCGATAAAGAGAAAATCAAACAAGACTTCTTGTCTTCTGAAAATGATGAAAGACGTGAAAAGTTCATTGCTAAGACAACTGAGTCTGAACGCAAAGAACTTAGCAAATCTTTCTATGAATGTTGTGAGGAATTGAAAGAGAATATACCTTTCTTAGATTGGTATTTCAATATTCATATCCCTCAAATTCATGTTTTAAATGTTACTCCCAAAGTCTGGACTTCCACAGACAAGAAAACTGTAAGATCTGTTCTACCTCCCATGGTAGACCTCCAATTTAAAGTTTCAAATCAAAATTATGTTGCTTCTCCATTTTCTCATCAAACAAATGATTATGCTAGTACTATTATTCAACAGAATAATTATACTAACCTCTTATTATCTGAACTTGGTGATAAACTGGTTCAAGACCAGCTTGTAACTAACGAGCTGAAAAAGAAGCAATTAGAAGAAAAGGTGAACAAAGAACAGGAATTGAAAAAACAGAATGTTTACTTTCAAATCCCTGACCCTTTGGCGCCAAACACATTTTCTTCTAAATCAAATTTATTAAAAGCAATTGATGCCAAATTAGATGCCCTTAATTTGGATTCAAGATTAAAAATCAATACCTTGTCTAATCCAGCCCGATCTGACTGTGATTCAGACATAAGTGCTGATTTTGATCCAATGTCTGAACTGGATAGATTAAACTATATCCCGTACCAGGCAAATCCAATCAGGCATGCTAGAACAGCATCCAAAACTCCTAAATGGAAAAATCCAATGCCAACATCTAGGAATTTCTATCCTAGACCTTCATTCCCTGATATGCAGTTTGAAGAACGGAATCTTCAAACCTTTGGTTCTTTTTCTGCAAAAGAATTGTACATCTGGAATATTGATGGCATTACTGAAGATGCAATTCTTGAGCTTACTCAAGAAATGGTGATGATGGCTTCTACTCATCGAGCAGAAGGCAAAGATGATCACACCATTGCAACTGTCATTGTTCAAGGATTTTCCGGTTTAATCAAAGGATGGTGGGATAATTACCTCACTACTAATGAAAAAACAGAAATTCTGTTTGCTAAAAAGATTGGTCATGATGGCCAACCCATCAAGGTCGAGAATGAACTTGGTCAAGAAACTTTCATTCCAGACAGTGTGCCTACCTTGATTCAAAGTATTCTGAGACATTTCTTAGGAAATCCAAATGAATACCAAGGTAAAGCTAAGGACTTGCTGATGTCTCATAAGTGTCCAACTCTCAGTCATTTTAGATATTATAAAGATATCTTCATGAAAAGAGTAATGCTTCAGACTGATGCAGCTAATCCATTCTGGAAACGCAAGTTTATTTCAGGTCTTCCTGAATTATTTGCTGAAACAATTCGCACCAAACTCCAAGAACAACATGGAGGTGATATTCAGTATGAATTACTCACATTTGGTGATTTAATTGCATTTATCAATAAATGCGCCCTTCAAATCTGTAATGAATTAAAATTCAGAAAACAATTAAAGAAGCAACGTCTTCATGGTCCTAAAGAATTAGGAGATTTCTGTCAACAATATGGGTTTGATGATTTTCGATATCCAGCCCATCTCAATTCCAAACACCATTTAACTTCTAAAAAAAAGTATCGGTCCAATCCAGCCCGACACTTCAAACGCAAACAGCCTTATGGCCCAAAGCCTGCTAAGCCTGTCGAACAGTACTATAGCAAGCCCAAACATCATGGGACACATAAGTCCAAGCCCTTTGTGAAAGGTTCCACTTCGAGGCCCGTATGATTCAAGTGTGGACAGCCCGGTCACTATGCAAAACAGTGCAGAACGGCCCAAAAGGTCCAAGCCTTAGATGTTCCTAAATCAATGAAAAAGATTTTTCTCAATTGTCTGATTGATTCAGACTCTTCCTCTTCTGAACCAGAACTACAGATGAATAACCTCAATTATTCTTCTGACTCTTCTGATTCTTCTGATCAATCATGTGATTGTTCCCCTGGTGCATGTTTGTGCCATCTTTCTGCGAAACCCAAAATCAATATGTTATCTCAAAATAAGCAGTCACAATTACTGCTAGATTTTGTTGATAAAATTGATGATCCTAAAATGAAGACTGAATATCTTCAACACATAAAACAATCTATTTCACAAACTAAACCTCCTCCTGACGTGATCACATCCTTTTATGATCACAGAGATATCATCAGAAGGTTTAACCAAACCAAATCAAGTGCTTCTCCTGTCAGTCTGTCAGACTTACAGCATGAGGTTAATAACCTTAAGAAAGAAGTCAATCAGTTAAAGCAACATCAAAATTTAACTGACCTTCAAATTCAAATGTTGCAAGAGAATCATCTCCCCGCTTTTTCTGATACTGAAGATAAAGATGATGCAGAAGGCCCTTCTTCTCAGCCACTCTCTTCTTCTAAACAGAAACAAGCAGATTTTCTCTGCAATTTAAACAAAAGACAGGTTCACCCACATAAGGTTACCATTCAAAAATGGTATGTGGCTATAACCTTAAACATCTATAACAAAACAAGCATATCAGTGATTGCCTTGATTGATTCAGGGGCTGATATGAATTGTATTCAAGAAGGTATTGTACCTGTACAATACTTCAAACAAACAACTCAAAGTCTGTATACTACGGACAACTCAAAGCTTCAAATAGCATTTAAATTAACAAATGCCCATATCTGCAAGGATAAAATTTGCATTAAGCAACATTTTCTTCTTGTCAAAAATATGGAACAAAATATGATTTTAGGTACGCCTTTTATCAATGCAATTTCTCCTTTTTCTGTTTCTAAACAAGGTATTTCAACTACCATTCTTGGTACGAAGGTTGAATTCCCATTCTTGTTTAAATCAGAAGTTTATGAACTTAACCAAGTTTCTAAACAGATGTTTTTGAATCGTTTAATCTGCAAACAACAGCAGTTAAACTTTCTCAAACAAGAAATTGAATACAAAAGGGTAGCTGACCAGATCAGTGAACCTAAACTTCAATCTCAAATCATTCAATACCAAAAACATTTGCAAGATGAACTTTGTTCTAATCTTCCCAATGCATTTTGGTACAGATCTCAACATGTGGTTCGTCTCCCTTATGAACCAGGTTTTGATGAAAGAAAAATTTCCACTAAGGCTCGCCCTATTCAAATGAATAGCGAACTTATGGAATTTTGCAAACAAGAAATTCAATCTTTAAAAGAGAAACGACTCATTCGAGATTCTAAATCTCCTTGGAGTTGTGCCGCTTTTGATGTTAACAAAGCAGCTGAACTAGAACGAGGAAGCCCTCGTCTGGTAATCAATTATAAACCTTTAAATCAGGTTCTTCAATGGATTCGTTATCCAATTCCTTCTCAAAGAGACCTTCTTAAGAGATTACACAATGCTTGTGTCTTCTCTAAGTTTGATCTGAAATCTGGATTTTGGCAAATCCAGGTTCATCCCAAGGATCGGTATAAAACCGCTTTTAATGTTCCCTTTGGACATTACGAGTGGAATGTTATGCCATTCGGTCTTAAGAACGCTCCTAGTGAGTTTCAGAATATCATGAATGATATTCTCCTTCAATTCTCGCAGTTCACCATTGTGTATATCGATGATATACTGGTGTTCTCTGATTCTGTTCCAGCCCACTGGAAACACCTTTATCAAATTGAACAATGTATTAAAAAGAATGGATTGGTTTTATCTCCAACCAAAATCAATTTGTTTCAAACAAATGTTAGATTTCTAGGTCACAAGATTTTCAATGGGATGATTACCCCAATTTCAAGAACAATTGAATTTGCTGATAAATTTCCAGATGAAATCCGGGATAAAACCCAATTGCAAAGATTTCTTGGATCTTTAAATTATGTTGCAGATTTTTACCAAGGCCTTAGAGTTTTGATTAAGCCCTTATACTCTCGCCTTAAGAAAAATCCAAGCCCATGGACTGAAGCCCATTCTTCTATAGTCCGTCAAGTCAAAAGTCAAGTCAAAAGTCTTCCTTGTTTAGGAATTGCTGATCCCGATGCTTTCAAAATAGTAGAAACAGATGCGTCTAACCTAGGGTATGGTGGTATCCTTAAACAGCGTAATCCTGAGTCTTCTACTGTTCAATTAGTTCGATACCATTCTGGTATTTGGACTTCTCCTCAGATGAATTATTCTACGGTCAAAAAAGAAGTTTTAGCGATCGTATTGTGCATCATGAAATTTCAAGATGATTTGATTAATCAAAAATTTTTATTACAAATTGATTGCCAATCAGCAAAAGATATTTTAACCAAAGATGTTCTCAATTTGGTTTCCAAACAGATTTTCGCCAGATGGCAAGGTTTGATTTCTGCATTTGATTTTGATATCAAGTATATAAAGGGAGCAGACAACTCATTGGCAGACTTCCTCTCCCGTGAGTTTCTCCAAAGATGAGTTCTTCTTCAAACTCATCTCCCAAACCCAAATCAAAGGCCAGTTATGCGAAGAAGCCTCCTGCTCCTCCGCCTTCAGCCCCCATTTCTTATGCCCTTCAATTGACCCAGAAGTATTCAGCTCTTGATCATGAAAAAGAGTTGAGTCCTTTAGTCTCATTTCCAAAGCCTAATCAGGCACCCCTTCAGTACATTAACAAGACAAACCTGGACTTGTTATGTATGGTTGAACCTCAATTCAGAGTTCTTATCTCTGATCCTCTAGCCATCTCCAGGCATCTCTACTCTCCAGAACAACAATATGAAGAGTCTGATGCTACCAAGACCAGAGAATTCTATGAATTTATTCTGGTAGATTCTGATTCAATTAGTGTCACTCATCATTATGATGATACTAATTCTAGAATCACTTTCTCCAAGTGTCAGATTTTCAAAGTTCTGACAGAAGCAGAATGGGGTCTTCATCCCCGTTTTCATAAGAGGCTCTCTCAGAGCTATGTTCCTCAAACATATAGTTACTATGATTATAAGAATGCTTGGACTAGAGGATTTCTTATCAGTCCTCATCAATCGGGCCATTCATGGTTCTTTCTTTTCTGCAAAAAGTTCAATGCCAAAGTTCTTCCCTTCTGGTTTCAGCACCAGTGGTGGCTTTCTTTTGGCCCAGTTCTTGAGATTCTTCCATCCCCTGTTCGTGAAGGATGGAATATCTTCAGAGACAAGTACCAGCCTCCTGAACCTATTGATCAACAGGCTCTTTCGGTCTGGTTTTTTGTTCGTTTCAATCTAGCCTGGATTATGAGTTGGGACTATGTCTGTTCCAATCCTGAGTCTCCAGGTGCCCTTTCCAAAGCAAAGCCTTCTTGGTTGTGCCGACGCTACAAGGTAAAGTGGTGGCAAAGGTTCGATCATTCTAAGGTCACCAAGGAAGGTGTAACAGCCTTCTTCTCCAAAAAAGAGGTGTCTCATACACCACCAGTCCAACAAATGCAGCTCGGGTCTCTTCCTTCCGAGTCTTCTTCCAATATGTCTCAATTCAAGCAGCAGATCATGTCCGCCATTGCTGCCAAACCAACCAGAGCTCAGCTCATCGACACTCTCTCCCAGATTTGTTCTGATGAAGCTGATGAAGATAACCAAACAGTTAATCTTGATGACAATGAAGATGACTGTTTTGGTATTGATCCTCGAGATATGTAATATGGACCCATGTTCATTATTACCAAAGGCATTATTTGCCAGCACCACAAGTGTCCAAGAATGCTTTCGGCCACAGTCCAACAGACAACCCGACAGCATTATCTTTTCTTTTTCAAAGGCATCCGCGTGAAGCTACAGTTCAATGAATGTGAAGCTACAGTCGAAGCATCTTCAACAGTAGCTACCGACAGTCAAAAGGTGAACAGTCGAAGCATGATTCAACAGTCCACCTCCACTCACACATAGGACAAGCGACAGCTCATCCTCCACTCAATGAAGAGCCTTATCTCTTCATCCTCTCCTATCTATAAATAAATGTAAGCTCTTCCAGAGCAAGACAGACACGATTAGAACCCCTCTCCTACTCTGTAACCCATAAGCTCTAGTATTGTAAGCTTTCCTCTCCTTCGAGACTCCTCTTGTACATAGTAAGTCTCCTCTGTATTTATTTTCAAGTTATTTTAAATATATAAGCATTCCTTTCTTATATCTTCTTTTCTCAAAAACTCTTAACTTAAAACAAAGATCACACTCTGATAAGATCTTCGAGTATCTCTAAGTGTCAAACAGGAAACTGTCTTAGAGCTTGATCGATCGATTGTAGTGATCAAAGTTAAGATCTTTAAAAAGATTTTATGGATATCTTATTGATATTACTTGCATGTTTTTGTTATTTAATGCTTATCCTGTTCTTCTTCTCTCCTCTATTCCTTTGGTTTATTTCTTACTGTCCTTATATTCTTTGTTGGATCATTGTTGTATTCTTCGTTGGTCCTTTTATCTTCCATCTTTTAGTTTGAAATTCAAACTAAAAGATGGAACATAAAAGGACCAACGAAGAATACAACAATGATCCAACAAAGAATATAAGGACAAACAGAGATAAACCAGTAGAAGAGAGGGGAGAAGAAGAACAGGATAAGCATTAAATAACAAAAACATGCAAGTAATATCAATAAGATATCCATAAAATCTTTTTAAAGATCTTAACTTTGATCACTACAATCGATCGATCAAGCTCTAAGACAGTTTCCTGTTTGACACTTAGAGATACTCGAAGATCTTATCAGAGTGTGATCTTTGTTTTAAGTTAAGAGTTTTTGAGAAAAGAAGATATAAGAAAGGAATGCTTATATATTTAAAATAACTTGAAAATAAATACAGAGGAGACTTACTATGTACAAGAGGAGTCTCGAAGGAGAGGAAAGCTTACAATACTAGAGCTTATGGGTTACAGAGTAGGAGAGGGGTTCTAATCGTGTCTGTCTTGCTCTGGAAGAGCTTACATTTATTTATAGATAGGAGAGGATGAAGAGATAAGGCTCTTCATTGAGTGGAGGATGAGCTGTCGCTTGTCCTATGTGTGAGTGGAGGTGGACTGTTGAATCATGCTTCGACTGTTCACCTTTTGACTGTCGGTAGCTACTGTTGAAGATGCTTCGACTGTAGCTTCACATTCATTGAACTGTGGCTTCACATGGATGCCTTTGAGAAAAGAAAGGATAATGCTGTCGGGCTGTCTCTTGGACTGTGGCCGAAAGCATTCTTGTTTGCTTGTGGTGTTGGCAAATAATGCCTTTGGTAATAATGGACATGGGTCCATATTACAAATCTCGAGGATCAATACCAAAACAGTCATCTTCATTGTCATCAAGATTAACTGTTTGGTTATCTTCATCAGCTTCATCAGAACAAATCTGGGAGAGAGTGTCGATGAGCTGAGCTCTGGTTGGTTTGGCAGCAATGGCGGACATGATCTGCTGCTTGAATTGAGACATATTGGAAGAAGACTCGGAAGGAAGAGACCCGAGCTGCATTTGTTGGACTGGTGGTGTATGAGACACCTCTTTTTTGGAGAAGAAAGCTGTTACACCTTCCTTGGTGACCTTAGAATGATCGAACCTTTGCCACCATTTTACCTTGTAGCGTCGGCACAACCAAGAAGGCTTTGCTTTGGAAAGGGCACCTGGAGACTCAGGATTGGAACAGACATAGTCCCAACTCATAATCCAGGCTAGATTGAAACGAACAAAAAACCAGACCGAAAGAGCCTGTTGATCAATAGGTTCAGGAGGCTGGTACTTGTCTCTGAAGATATTCCATCCTTCACGAACAGGGGATGGAAGAATCTCAAGAACTGGGCCAAAAGAAAGCCACCACTGGTGCTGAAACCAGAAGGGAAGAACTTTGGCATTGAACTTTTTGCAGAAAAGAAAGAACCATGAATGGCCCGATTGATGAGGACTGATAAGAAATGCTCTAATTCAAGCATTCTTATAATCATAGTAACTATATGTTTGAGGAACATAGCTCTGAGAGAGCCTCTTATGAAAACGGGGATGAAGACCCCATTCTGCTTCTGTCAGAACTTTGAAAATCTGACACTTGGAGAAAGTGATTCTAGAATTAGTATCATCATAATGATGAGTGACACTAATTGAATCAGAATCTACCAGAATAAATTCATAGAATTCTCTGGTCTTGGTAGCATCAGACTCTTCATATTGTTGTTCTGGAGAGTAGAGATGCCTGGAGATGGCTAGAGGATCAGAGATAAGAACTCTGAATTGAGGTTCAACCATACATAACAAGTCCAGGTTGGTCTTGTTAATGTACTGAAGGGGTGCCTGATTAGGCTTTGGAAATGAGACTAAAGGACTCAACTCTTTTTCATGATCAAGAGCTGAATACTTCTGGGTCAATTGAAGGGCATAAGAAATGGGGGCTGAAGGCGGAGGAGCAGGAGGCTTCTTCGCATAACTGGCCTTTGATTTGGGTTTGGGAGATGAGTTTGAAGAAGAACTCATCTTTGGATAAACTCACGGGAGAGGAAGTCTGCCAATGAGTTGTCTGCTCCCTTTATATACTTGATATCAAAATCAAATGCAGAAATCAAACCTTGCCATCTGGCGAAAATCTGTTTGGAAACCAAATTGAGAACATCTTTGGTTAAAATATCTTTTGCTGATTGGCAATCAATTTGTAATAAAAATTTTTGATTAATCAAATCATCTTGAAATTTCATGATGCACAATACGATCGCTAAAACTTCTTTTTTGACCGTAGAATAATTCATCTGAGGAGAAGTCCAAATACCAGAATGGTGTCGAACTAATTGAACAGTAGACGACTCAGGATTACGCTGTTTAAGGATACCACCATACCCTAGGTTAGACGCATCTGTTTCTACTATTTTGAAAGCATCGGGATCAGCAATTCCTAAACAAGGAAGACTTTTGACTTGACTTTTGACTTGACGGACTATAGAAGAATGGGCTTCAGTCCATGGGCTTGGATTTTTCTTAAGGCGAGAGTATAAGGGCTTAATCAAAACTCTAAGGCCTTGGTAAAAATCTGCAACATAATTTAAAGATCCAAGAAATCTTTGCAATTGGGTTTTATCCCGGATTTCATCTGGAAATTTATCAGCAAATTCAATTGTTCTTGAAATTGGGGTAATCATCCCATTGAAAATCTTGTGACCTAGAAATCTAACATTTGTTTGAAATAAATTGAACAGTAGAAGACTCAGGATTACGCTGTTTGGTCATCATCTTCAGCTTCATCAGAACAAATCTGGGATAGAGTTTCGATGAGCTGGGCTCTGGTTGGTTTAGCAGCAATGGCAGTCATGATCTGCTGCTTGAATTGAGACATATTGGAAGAAGACTCGGAGGGAAGAGATCCGAGTTGCACATGTTGAACTGGTGGTGTAGAAGACACCTCTTTTTTGGAGAAGAAGGTTGTTACCCCTTCTTTGGTGACCTTAGAATGGTCGAACCTTTGCCACCATTTTACTTTGTAGCGTCGGCACAACCAAGAAGGCTTTGCTTTTGAAAGAGCACCTGGAGCCTCAGGATTGGAACAGACATAGTCCCAACTCATAATCCAGGCTAGATTGAAACGAACAAAAAACCAGACCGAAAGAACCTGTTGATCAATAGGTTCAGGAGGCTGGTACTTGTCTTTGAAGATATTCCATCCTTCACGAACAGGGGATGGAAGAATCTCAAGAACTGGGCCAAAAGAAAGCCACCACTGGTGCTGAAACCAGAAGGGAAGAACTTTGGCATTGAACTTTTTGCAGAAAAGAAATAACCATGAATGGCCCGATTGGTGAGGACTGATAAGAAATGCTCTAGTCCAAGCATTCTTATAATCATAAAAGCTGTAAGTTTGGGGAACATAGCTCTGAGAGAGCTTCTTATGGAAACGGGGATGTTGACCCCATTCTGCTTCTGTCAGAACTTTGAAAATCTGACACTTGGAGAAAGTGATTCTAGAATTAGTATCATCATAATGATGAGTGACACTAATTGAATCAGAATCTACCAGAATAAATTCATAGAATTCTCTGGTCTTGGTAGCATCAGACTTTTCATATTGTTGTTCTGGAGAGTAAAGATGCCTGGAAATGGCTTGGGGGTCAGAGATGAGGACTCTGAATTGAGGTTCAATAATACATAACAAGTCCAGGTTGGTCTTGTTGATGTACTGAAGGGGTGCCTGATTAAGCTTTGGAAAAGAAACCAAAGAACTCAACTCTTTATCATGATCAAGAGCTGAATACTTCTGGGTTAATTGAAGGGCATAAGAAAGAGGGGCTGAAGGCGGAGGAGCAGGAGGCTTCTTCGCATAACTGGCCTTTGATTTGGGCTTGGGAGATGAGTTTGAAGAAGAACTCATCTTTGGAGAAACTCACGGGAGAGGAAGTCTGCCAATGAGTTGTCTGCTCCCTTTATATACTTGATATCAAAATCAAAAGCTGAAATCAAACCTTGCCATCT
Organism: Berberis vulgaris; assembly: GCA_963556465.1. Classification (NCBI taxonomy): domain Eukaryota; kingdom Viridiplantae; phylum Streptophyta; class Magnoliopsida; order Ranunculales; family Berberidaceae; genus Berberis; species Berberis vulgaris. The sequence goes on along the minus strand of OY747124.1, from coordinate 71,625,396 downwards.
GGCGAAAATCTGTTTGGAAACCAAATTTAATACATCTTTAGTTAAAATGTCTTTTGCTGATTGGCAATCAATTTGTAATAAAAAATTTTGATTAATCAAATCATCTTGAAATTTCATGATGCACAATACGATCGCTAAAACTTCTTTTTTGACCGTAGAATAATTCATCTGAGGAGAAGTCCAAATACCAGAATGGTATCGAACTAATTGAACAGTAGAAGACTCAGGATTACGCTGTTTAAGGATACCACCATACCCTAGGTTAGACGCATCTGTTTCTACTATTTTGGTCATCATCGGGATCAACAATTCCTAAACAAGGAAGACTTTTGACTTGACTTTTGACTTGACGGACTATAGAAGAATGGGCTTCAGTCCATGGGCTTGGATTTTTCTTAAGGCGAGAGTATAAGGGCTTAATCAAAACTCTAAGGCCTTGGTAAAAATCTGCAACATAATTTAAAGATCCAAGAAATCTTTGCAATTGGGTTTTATCCCGGATTTCATCTGGAAATTTATCAGCAAATTCAATTGTTCTTGAAATTGGGGTAATCATCCCATTGAAAATCTTGTGACCTAGAAATCTAACATTTGTTTGAAATAAATTGATTTTGGTTGGAGATAAAACCAATCCATTCTTTTTAATACATTGTTCAAATTGATAAAGGTGTTTCCAGTGGGCTGGAACAGAATCAGAGAACACCAGTATATCATCGATATACACAATGGTGAACTGCGAGAATTGAAGGAGAATATCATTCATGATATTCTGGAACTCACTAGGAGCGTTCTTAAGACCGAATGGCATAACATTCCACTCGTAATGTCCAAAGGGAACATTAAAAGCGGTTTTATACCGATCCTTGGGATGAACCTGGATTTGCCAAAATCCAGATTTCAGATCAAACTTAGAGAAGACACAAGCATTGTGTAATCTCTTAAGAAGGTCTCTTTGAGAAGGAATTGGATAACGAATCCATTGAAGAACCTGATTTAAAGGTTTATAATTGATTACCAGACGAGGGCTTCCTCGTTCTAGTTCAGCTGCTTTGTTAACATAAAAAGCGGCACAACTCCAAGGAGATTTAGAATCTCGAATGAGTCGTTTCTCTTTTAAAGATTGAATTTCTTGTTTGCAAAATTCCATAAGTTCGCTATTCATTTGAATAGGGCGAGCCTTAGTGGGAATTTTTCTTTCATCAAAACCTGGTTCATAAGGGAGACGAACCACATGTTGAGATCTGTACCAAAATGCATTGGGAAGATTAGAACAAAGTTCATCTTGCAAATGTTTTTGGTATTGAATGATTTGAGATTGAAGAGGAAGAGTCTGAATCAATCAGACAATTGAGAAAAATCTTTTTCATTGATTTAGGAACATCTAAGGCTTGGACCTTTTGGGCCGTTCTGCACTGTTTTGCATAGTGACCGGGCTGTCCACACTTGAAGCATACGGGCCTCGAAGTGGAACCTTTCACAAAGGGCTTGGACTTATGTGTCCCATGATGTTTGGGCTTGCTATAGTACTGTTCGACAGGCTTAGCAGGCTTTGGGCCATAAGGCTGTTTGCGTTTGAACTGACGGGCCGGGTTGGACCGATACTTCTGTTTGGAAGTTAAATGGTGTTTGGAATTGAGATGGGCTGGATATCGAAAATCATCAAACCCATACTGTTGACAGAAGTCTCCTAATTCTTTAGGACCATGAAGACGTTGCTTCTTCAATTGTTTTCTGAATTTTAATTCATTACAGATTTGAAGGGCGCATTTATTGATAAATGCAATTAAATCACCAAATGTGAGTAATTCATACTGAATATCACCTCCATGTTGTTCTTGGAGTTTGGTGCGAATTGTTTCAGCAAATAATTCAGGAAGACCTGAAATAAACTTGCGTTTCCAGAATGGATTTGCTGCATCAGTCTGAAGCATTACTCTTTTCATGAAGATATCTTTATAATATCTAAAATGACTGAGAGTTGGACACTTATGAGACATCAGCAAGTCCTTAGCTTTACCTTGGTATTCATTTGGATTTCCTAAGAAATGTCTCAGAATACTTTGAATCAAGGTAGGCACACTGTCTGGAATGAAAGTTTCTTGACCAAGTTCATTCTCGACCTTGATGGGTTGGCCATCATGACCAATCTTTTTAGCAAACAGAATTTCTGTTTTTTCATTAGTAGTGAGGTAATTATCCCACCATCCTTTGATTAAACCGGAAAATCCTTGAACAATGACAGTTGCAATGGTGTGATCATCTTTGCCTTCTGCTCGATGAGTAGAAGCCATCATCACCATTTCTTGAGTAAGCTCAAGAATTGCATCTTCAGTAATGCCATCAATATTCCAGATGTACAATTCTTTTGCAGAAAAAGAACCAAAGGTTTGAAGATTCCGTTCTTCAAACTGCATATCTGGGAATGAAGGTCTAGGATAGAAATTCCTAGATGTTGGCATTGGATTTCTCCATTTGGGAGTTTTGGATGCTGTTCTAGCATGCCTGATTGGATTTGCCTGGTACGGGATATAGTTTAATCTGTCCAGTTCAGACATTGGATCAAAATCAGCACTTATGTCTGAATCACAGTCAGATCGGGCTGGATTAGACAAGGTATTGATTTTTAATCTTGAATCCAAATTAAGGGCATCTAATTTGGCATCAATTGCTTTTAATAAATTTGATTTAGAAGAAAATGTGTTTGGCGCCAAAGGGTCAGGGATTTGAAAGTAAACATTCTGTTTCTTCAATTCCTGTTCTTTGTTCACCTTTTCTTCTAATTGCTTCTTTTTCAGCTCGTTAGTTACAAGCTGGTCTTGAACCAGTTTATCACCAAGTTCAGATAATAAGAGGTTAGTATAATTATTCTGTTGAATAATAGTACTAGCATAATCATTTGTTTGATGAGAAAATGGAGAAGCAACATAATTTTGATTTGAAACTTTAAATTGGAGGTCTACCATGGGAGGTAGAACAGATCTTACAGTTTTCTTGTCTGTGGAAGTCCAGACTTTGGGAGTAACATTTAAAACATGAATTTGAGGGATATGAATATTGAAATACCAATCTAAGAAAGGTATATTCTCTTTCAATTCCTCACAACATTCATAGAAAGATTTGCTAAGTTCTTTGCGTTCAGACTCAGTTGTCTTAGCAATGAACTTTTCACGTCTTTCATCATTTTCAGAAGACAAGAAGTCTTGTTTGATTTTCTCTTTGTTAAGTTTGAAGTTTGGTTTTAAACATTGAACCCTGGGAATCTGAAATTCCATTTCAGATTGAGTGGGTTATTGATTTGCTTCTGAAGTTTCAGGAACTTCATCTTGATTATAGACAGGTTGAGGAATCTGAGGATAATTAGGATTTGTCCTAATATTCCTTAATTGAAGATGGGGTTCGGGAGTAGGAACTCTCGATTGAAATTGAGTAGGAGCAGTTCTGAATGAAGGAGATTCAGAGGATCTGCATCCTGATTGGAAACAAGAAGGATCTAGATCAGTAATACGAAGGTCACTGAATCTAAGCTTAACTGTCCCGTCAGGGAGAGTCAAGATCTTGTCAACTTGACTTGGAGGAAGACTTCTGGGAATAGAAGCTCCTTCAATAGTCCAGGTTTCAGGAAGTGTGACCTGATCCCATTGTATCGTTCTGGGTACGAAAACATTGGTGTTCTGGTCATTAACTTCAAAAAGGATTGTGTGTCCTTTTTCATCAGCCTGAAGAGCACGGGGGCTCAATTGGGTTTTCATTGCTCTATAGGTGACCTTTTTTGCCCCGGGAGGGTTTGTGAGTCCAAGGTACTGTTGGTCAGCCGTTGATAGCGTTGGTAAGCCGAGTAGAGTGTTGGTCAGCCGTTAGGACCCAGATCTAGTGTAAGTCGCCATGGTGTGCGCTGATGAGAGATCCAGGGTAGGTGGTCCCACTTAGGTGTTCCAGCTGTAGGTGGTCCGAGTACAGTGTTCCCTCTCCTCCTTAAGCAAATCAGAAAAGATGTCTTTCTTCCCAAGGTTTTCCAGAACTAATAGTTCTAGGTCAAGTTCTTCAAACAAAATGGAGGGTAGAATCCCTGAAGTTGAACATGATTTACAAAACTGGTCAATACCAGTAATCCCCCAAAAAGAGATTTATAAAATCACCCATTCAATCTTTTCTTCAAAAACTGAAAATTTAATCAGTATTGATCAGGTCACACTTCCTGAAACCTGGACTATTGAAGGAGCTTCTATTCCCAGAAGTCTTCCTCCAAGTCAAGTTGACAAGATCTTGACTCTCCCTGACGGGACAGTTAAGCTTAGATTCAGTGACCTTCGTATCACTGACCTTGACCCTTCTTGTTTCCAATCAGGACGCAGATCTTCTGAATCGCCTTCATTCAGAACTGCTCCTACTCAATTTCAATCGAGAGTTCCTACTCCCGAACCCCATCTTCAATTAAGGAATATTAGGACAAATCCTAATTATCCTCAGATTCCTCAACCTGTCTATAATCAAGATGAAGTTCCTGAAACTTCAGAAGCAAATCAATCACCCACTCAATCTGAAATGGAATTTCAGATTCCCAGGGTTCAATGTTTAAAACCAAACTTCAAACTTAACAAAGAGAAAATCAAACAAGACTTCTTGTCTTCTGAAAATGATGAAAGACGTGAAAAGTTCATTGCTAAGACAACTGAGTCAGAACGCAAAGAACTTAGCAAATCTTTCTATGAATTTTGTGAGGAATTGAAAGAGAATATACCTTTCTTAGATTGGTATTTCAATATTCATATCCCTCAAATTCATGTTTTAAATGTTACTCCCAAAGTCTGGACTTCCACAGACAAGAAAACTGTAAGATCTGTTCTACCTCCCATGGTAGACCTCCAATTTAAAGTTTCAAATCAAAATTATGTTGCTTCTCCATTTTCTCATCAACAAATGATTATGCTAGTACTATTATTCAACAGAATAATTATACTAACCTCTTATTATCTGAACTTGGTGATAAACTGGTTCAAGACCAGCTTGTAACTAACGAGCTGAAAAAGAAGCAATTAGAAGAAAAGGTGAACAAAGAACAGGAATTGAAAAAACAGAATGTTTACTTTCAAATCCCTGACCCTTTGGCGCCAAACACATTTTCTTCTAAATCAAATTTATTAAAAGCAATTGATGCCAAATTAGATGCCCTTAATTTGGATTCAAGATTAAAAATCAATACCTTGTCTAATCCAGCCCGATCTGACTGTGATTCAGACATAAGTGCTGATTTTGATCCAATGTCTGAACTGGATAGATTAAACTATATCCCGTACCAGGCTAATCCTATCAGGCATGCTAGAACAGCATCCAAAACTCCTAAATGGAAAAATCCAATGCCAACATCTAGGAATTTCTATCCTAGACCTTCATTCCCAGATATGCAGTTTGAAGAACGAAATCTTCAAACCTTTGGTTCTTTTTCTGCAAAAGAATTGTACATCTGGAATATTGATGGCATTTCTGAAGATGCAATTCTTGAGCTTACTCAAGAAATGGTGATGATGGCTTCTACTCATCGAGCAGAAGGCAAAGATGATCACACCATTGCAACTGTCATTGTTCAAGGATTTTCCGGTTTAATCAAAGGATGGTGGGATAATTACCTCACTACTAATGAAAAAACAGAAATTCTGTTTGCTAAAAAGATTGGTCATGATGGCCAACCCATCAAGGTCGAGAATGAACTTGGTCAAGAAACTTTCATTCCAGACAGTGTGCCTACCTTGATTCAAAGTATTATGAGACATTTCTTAGGAAATCCAAATGAATACCAAGGTAAAGCCAAGGATCTGCTCATGTCACATAAGTGTCCAACTCTCAGTCATTTTAGATATTATAAAGATATCTTCATGAAGAGGGTAATGCTTCAGACTGATGCAGCTAATCCATTCTGGAAACGCAAGTTTATTTCAGGTCTTCCTGAACTCTTTGCTGAGACCATTCGTACAAAACTCCAAGAGCAACATGGAGGTGATATCTTGTACGAACTTCTCACATTTGGTGATTTAATTGCATTTATCAATAAATGCGCCCTTCAAATCTGTAATGAATTAAAATTCAGAAAACAATTGAAGAAGCAACGTCTTCATGGTCCTAAAGAATTAGGAGATTTCTGTCAACAATATGGGTTTGATGATTTTCGATATCCAGCCCATCTCAATTCCAAACACCATTTAACTTCTAAACAAAAGTATCGGTCCAATCCAGCCCGACACTTCAAACGCAAACAGCCTTATGGCCCAAAGCCTGCTAAGCCTGTCGAACAGTACTATAGCAAGCCCAAACATCATGGGACACATAAGTCCAAGCCCTTTGTGAAAGGTTCCACTTCGAGGCCCGTATGCTTCAAGTGTGGACAGCCCGGTCACTATGCAAAACAGTGCAGAACGGCCCAAAAGGTCCAAGCCTTAGATGTTCCTAAATCAATGAAAAAGATTTTTCTCAATTGTCTGATTGATTCAGACTCTTCCTCTTCTGAACCAGAACTACAGATGAATAACCTCAATTATTCCTCTGACTCTTCTGATTCTTCTGAACAATCATGTGATTGTAATCCTGGTGCATGTTTGTGCCATCTTTCTGCGAAACCCAAAATCAATATGTTATCTCAAAATAAGCAGTCACAATTACTGCTAGATTTTGTTGATAAAATTGATGATCCTAAAATGAAGACTGAATATCTTCAACACATAAAGAATTCAATTTCACAAGCTAAACCTCCTCCTGACGTGATCACATCCTTTTATGATCACAGAGATATCATCAGAAGGTTTAACCAAACCAAAGCAAGTGCTTCTCCTGTCAGTCTGTCAGACTTACAGCATGAGGTTAATAACCTTAAGAAAGAAGTCAATCAGTTAAAGCAACATCAAAATTTAACTGACCTTCAAATTCAAATGTTGCAAGAGAATCATCTCCCCGCTTTTTCTGATCCAGAAGATAAAGATGATGTAGAAGGTCCTTCTTCTCAGCCACTCTCTTCTTCAAAACAGAAACAAGCAGATTTCCTTTGCAATTTAAATAAAAAGCAGGTTCACCCACATAAGGTTACCATTCAAAAATGGTATGTGGCTATAACCTTAAACATTTACAATAAAACAAGCATATCAGTGATCGCTTTAATCGATTCAGGTGCTGATATGAATTGTATTCAAGAAGGTATTGTACCTGTACAATACTTCAAACAAACAACTCAAAGTCTGTACACTACAGACAACTCAAAGCTTCAAATAGCATTTAAATTAACAAATGCCCATATCTGCAAGGATAAAATTTGCATTAAGCAACATTTTCTTCTTGTCAAAAATATGGAACAAAAGATGATTTTAGGTACGCCTTTTATCAATGCAATTTCTCCTTTTTCTGTTTCTAAACAAGGTATTTCAACTACCATTCTTGGTACGAAGGTTGAATTCCCATTCTTGTTTAAATCAGAAGTTTATGAACTTAACCAAGTTTCTAAACAGATGTTTTTGAATCGTTTAATCTGCAAACAACAGCAGTTAAACTTTCTCAAACAAGAAATTGAATACAAAAGGGTAGCTGACCAGATCAGTGAACCTAAACTTCAATCTCAAATCATTCAATACCAAAAACATTTGCAAGATGAACTTTGTTCTAATCTTCCCAATGCATTTTGGTACAGATCTCAACATGTGGTTCGTCTCCCTTATGAACCAGGTTTTGATGAAAGAAAAATTCCCACTAAGGCTCGCCCTATTCAAATGAATAGCGAACTTATGGAATTTTGCAAACAAGAAATTCAATCTTTAAAAGAGAAACGACTCATTCGAGATTCTAAATCTCCTTGGAGTTGTGCCGCTTTTTATGTTAACAAAGCAGCTGAACTAGAACGAGGAAGCCCTCGTCTGGTAATCAATTATAAACCTTTAAATCAGGTTCTTCAATGGATTCGTTATCCAATTCCTTCTCAAAGAGACCTTCTTAAGAGATTACACAATGCTTGTGTCTTCTCTAAGTTTGATCTGAAATCTGGATTTTGGCAAAACCAGGTTCATCCCAAGGATCGGTATAAAACCGCTTTTAATGTTCCCTTTGGACATTACGAGTGGAATGTTATGCCATTCGGTCTTAAGAACGCTCCTAGTGAGTTCCAGAATATCATGAATGATATTCTCCTTCAATTCTCGCAGTTCACCATTGTGTATATCGATGATATACTGGTGTTCTCTGATTCTGTTCCAGCCCACTGGAAACACCTTTATCAATTTGAACAATGCATTAAAAAGAATGGATTGATTTTATCTCCAACCAAAATCAATTTGTTTCAAACAAATGTTAGATTTCTAGGTCACAAGATTTTCAATGGGATGATTACCCCAATTTCAAGAACAATTGAATTTGCTGATAAATTTCCAGATGAAATCCGGGATAAAACCCAATTGCAAAGATTTCTTGGATCTTTAAATTATGTTGCTGATTTTTACCAAGGCCTTAGAGTTTTGATTAAGCCCTTATACTCTCGCCTTAAGAAAAATCCAAGCCCATGGACTGAAGCCCATTCTTCTATAGTCCGTCAAGTCAAAAGTCAAGTCAAAAGTCTTCCTTGTTTAGGAATTGCTGATCCCGATGCTTTCAAAATAGTAGAAACAGATGCGTCTAACCTAGGGTATGGTGGTATCCTTAAACAGCGTAATCCTGAGTCTTCTACTGTTCAATTAGTTCGATACCATTCTGGTATTTGGACTTCTCCTCAGATGAATTATTCTACGGTCAAAAAAGAAGTTTTAGCGATCGTATTGTGCATCATGAAATTTCAAGATGATTTGATTAATCAAAAATTTTTATTACAAATTGATTGCCAATCAGCAAAAGATATTTTAACCAAAGATGTTCTCAATTTGGTTTCCAAACAGATTTTCGCCAGATGGCAAGGTTTGATTTCTGCATTTGATTTTGATATCAAGTATATAAAGGGAGCAGACAACTCATTGGCAGACTTCCTCTCCCGTGAGTTTCTCCAAAGATGAGTTCTTCTTCAAACTCATCTCCCAAACCCAAATCAAAGGCCAGTTATGCGAAGAAGCCTCCTGCTCCTCCGCCTTCAGCCCCCATTTCTTATGCCATTCAATTGACCCAGAAGTATTCAGCTCTTGATCATGAAAAAGAGTTGAGTCCTTTAGTCTCATTTCCAAAGCCTAATCAGGCACCCCTTCAGTACATTAACAAGACCAACCTGGACTTGTTATGTATGGTTGAACCTCAATTCAGAGTTCTTATCTCTGATCCTCTAGCCATCTCCAGGCATCTCTACTCTCCAGAACAACAATATGAAGAGTCTGATGCTGTCAAGACCAGAGAATTCTATGAATTTATTCTGGTAGATTCCGATTCAATTAGTGTCACTCATCATTATGATGATACTAATTCCAGAATCACCTTCTCCAAGTGTCAGATTTTCAAAGTTCTGACAGAAGCTGAATGGGGTCAACATCCCCGTTTCCATAAGAAGCTCTCTCAGAGCTATGTTCCTCAGACTTACAGTTTTTATGATTATAAGAATGCTTGGATTAGAGCATTTCTTATCAGTCCTCACCAATCGGGCCATTCATGGTTCTTTCTTTTCTGCAAAAAGTTCAATGCCAAAGTTCTTCCCTTCTGGTTTCAACACCAGTGGTGGCTCTCTTTTGGCCCAGTTCTTGAGATTCTTCCATCCCCTGTTCGTGAAGGATGGAATATCTTCCGTGATAAATACCAGCCTCCTGAACCTATTGATCAACAGGTTCTTTCGGTCTGGTTTTTTGTTCGTTTCAATCTAGCCTGGATTATGAGTTGGGACTATGTCTGTTCCAATCCTGAGGCTCCAGGTGCTCTTTCAAAAGCAAAGCCTTCTTGGTTGTGCCGACGCTACAAAGTAAAATGGTGGCAAAGGTTCGACCATTCTAAGGTCACCAAAGAAGGGGTAACAGCCTTCTTCTCCAAAAAAGAGGTGTCTTCTACACCACCAGTCCAACAAGTGCAACTCGGATCTCTTCCCTCCGAGTCTTCTTCCAATATGTCTCAATTCAAGCAGCAGATCATGACTGCCATTGCTGCTAAACCAACCAGAGCCCAGCTCATCGAAACTCTATCCCAGATTTGTTCTGATGAAGCTGAAGATGATGACCAAACAGTTAACCTTAATGAAGATGACTGTTTTGGTATTGATCCTCGAGATTTGTAATATGGACCCATGTCCATTATTACCAAAGGCATTATTTGCCAACACCACAAGCAAACAAGAATGCTTTCGGCCACAGTCCCACAGACAGCCCGACAGCATTATCCTTTCTTTTCTCAAAGGCATCCATGTGAAGCCACAGTTCAAGAGACACGATTAGAACCCCTCTCCTACTCTGTAACCCATAAGCTCTAGTATTGTAAGCTTTCCTCTCCTTCGAGACTCCTCTTGTACATAGTAAGTCTCCTCTGTATTTATTTTCAGTTTATTTTCTAAATATATAAGCATTCCTTTCTTATATCTTCTTTTCTCAAAAACTCTCAACTTAAAACAAAGATCACACTCTGATAAGATCTTCGAGTATCTCTAAGTGTCAAACAGGAAACTGTCTTAGAGCTTGATCGATCGATTGTAGTGATCAAAGTTAAGATCTTTAAAAAGATTTTATGGATATCTTGTTGATATTACTTGCATGTTTATGTTATTTAATGCTTATCTTGTTCTTCTTCTCCCCTCTCTTCTACTGGTTTATCTCTGTTTCTCCTTATACTCTGTTGTTTATTATTATTGTGTTCTTCGTTGGTCCTTTTATCTTCCATCTTTTAGTTTGAATTTCTTGCCTGAAAACCATAGGTCACAATAACTTGCCTTTTCCTCAATTTTTTTGAAAAGAAAAGCGACCAAAACTCAAGTTTTTGGTTGGCATCATATGGAGTGCAAAATTGAATCTTCAAAGTAGACGGACTTAAGTTTCCTTTGGTTTCAGTTTTGAAGACCTCTGTAAATAGTTTTGAAAACTGAGTAAAAAACTGGAACTAGCATCTTCTAGGTAAATTAATTGTTAATTTGTATCACACGCCTGGAAAAAAGAAAAGTATCACGCCTTGGAAAACAAAATAAAAAAATATCACATGCCTTGGATTCATGAGTTATGCTTGCCTTAAACTGAATTTACATCCAGATGGCAATTTTCAGTGTCTGGTTTCATCATTAGGATGACAATTCACTTTAAGCTGACATAAGGTAGGGAGTCATTCAAGAGATTGCCCCTTTGCAGTTTAAAAGCCAGATCGAATCCAGAAATGAAAAGCTAGATTTGATCAGGAAATAATTTTTTTGATTTAAATACTACTACCCAAATGGAAACCATGAATTACATCCCATGAACTAGCCCAAAGGATAAATACTACTCATCAAACTTGCGTCAAAGCTGAAGAGGACAACAACAGCTCATCTTCTTCTTCACTCATCACCCCTCCTTCGCACACTCTTTCCTACACCACCATCTCTCATTTCTTCAAAACCCATTTACTTCTCTTCACTCTCTCACATGCATTTCTTCAAACACCACATCTGCTCTCTCAGTTCTTCACCAATCAACCCATTTACAACCCAATCTATTTCGAATCACTTGAAAATGATCAAACAAACCTTCCTAATGAACCAGGCGTTGATGGAGTTGTCGAATTAGTTAGAAAGACCAATAGGTTGGAGTCAGAAATGGAAGCCATGGCTTCTCTTCTCCTTCTTCGGTCTTCTCTTTTCTTCTCTGTCGAGTTTGGGGAGAAGGAGAGCTTCATCTTCTCTTCTCTTCTGATTTCTTCTCTGTGGAGATGGGTTTGGGGAGAGGTCTTCCCTTGTCTGTGTTCTCTCTCCGACTTTCTCTGTTTTTTGGTCCCTCCCTCCCTCTTAAATTTCAGCAACGAAATTCAAATTTCCCGTTTTTTTTTTTTTTGAAACAAAGATCGGGCACGTGCGAGACACCCTCCCTCGCCAGTTTCCTCGACATCTAGAATCACCCTTTCTTGATATTTCAAGCGATATCAGTAGTAGATGAACAATAACAAAGGCTATTTGTGTCCTTTAAATAAAAACACTATTACATTTTTATACCATTTTTTCCTCTCTCAAATTCAAACTATTTACTTGAATCCCTTCAATTATATATAAAATATAAATACGCCATTATATTTAATTTTTGGATTTTCTATTTTGCCGTCCACTTTGATAAATTAGAATTTATGGAAGTCTATGACTAAGGCACGACTCAATGATGAGGCTGTGCACGAGTTCATATTACAAATAAAATGTGTTTGGTAATGCCAATGACACTATTGAGAGTGCCAAAAGACATGATTACATGCTATAAAAAAAAATGTATATTTGTGCCAATGGCCTGGGTAGCAGTGTTTTGTTTATAACAAGAATTAGATTTCACTGTTTTCCAGAAAATGCTCTCATATTGAAAACCTTTAATACATCATGGCAATTGGCAACCTTGTGTAATTGGCCTGAAACTCGTAACGTTACGAATTTTTTCTCTCGCTTTCTTTGCACTCAAGTTAACTTCATCGCTAATAACGACGATATAGGTTCTTTATTGCTTCTCTTCCCTTGGTCGTCTTTCTCTAGGGTTTTCCTTGTACTGGTCCAGAAAACCCTAAAATTGTAGCAAAACTTGGATTGGATTGATCAACAGCAATGGCGAGTTCTCCCGACCCTCTCTGGATGCCTTGTTCAGATCCTCTCTTTGTGCTTTTGCTAATCGATGTTGGTTCGTTATGATCTCTGCAGGAAGGAGGAGGCAATCTAGACGCTCAGATAGAATCTCTGCTGAATGTGGAGAAGCAGATGAGACTTGCTGGAGATGTTGCCGGTACCAAGAAGGCCTGCATCGACATCGTTCAACTCTGCTTCCAAGCTCGAGCATGGAAAACCCTCAACGACCAGATCGTTCTTCTCTCCAAGAGAAGAGGCCAACTTAAACAGGTTCGAAGCATACCCAATTTCGCTTTTTCTTTCATTTTCAACGATTGTTTCTAGATCCTGGTTTCTGCTAGAGTTGTTTAAGTCGTGTAGGTCTTGGTTCAAATTTTTTTTTTTTTTTTTTTTTAAATTTAATGATCTCTATACCTTTGTGTACTTGGTGGTTTAGTTAGTTCTCGTGGTTGGATTTTCTCTGCGTCTAGCCTTAGTTGATTAGTACAACTAAGATTTGCAGTTTGTAGCAAGTTCTCCGATTCCAAATTATTCTATGTAGACCTTGTATTTGGATCAACTATGGTCTTTGGGGAATGCAACTCCACTGACCAATGCCCTTGATTCAAAAGAAAAATATGCATCTGTTTGTGTCCTCTGAAAGGGTATTGTGGTTATTAGAGTGTTGATACATGAGTATAAGTGATATTGCAATTTAAGCCAGCTATTATTTACTTTTTAAGTGGTATTATACATTAAGCTGGTTATTATTTACTTTTTAAGTGGTATTACATTATTACACATTAAGATGGTTATTATTTACTTTTTTAAGTGGTATAAAGTGATATTACACATTAAGAGGGTGTTTGCTTTTACTTCTGAATAATCGGAAGTCTTAATAAGAAGTGGGACACCTTGTTTAGAATATTTGTTTTTAGTTCTAATCAGAAGTTCAGATTGGAAGGTGCTGATCACTTAGCACTGAGTGCTTAATGAAAATTAGTTTCAATAATAACCTCACAATAAAATCATAATGATTACTACTACCCCTCTCCTCTACCAACCATCTCGTTTTTCTCCTTCATTTTTGTTTTATTTCTCTGTATTTTTCAAGCTTTCTTTCATTTCTCCAACTCTCCATCTCATGTATATTTTCAAGTTTTTATTATGTAGCATGTAGTTTTCATTATGTGGCATATAGTTTTCGTTATGTGGCATGTAGTTTTGAAAGCTTTGACAATTTGATCACTATCGTATAATGTCGAGTTTCCAACCATCATCTCTCAATTCCTATATGCGTCTCCTCAGTGGGGCAAAATTGTCAAACAATTCTCAATTCAACACCTAAAAATAAACACCTTTTAATTTTACAGCTTCTAATCAGCAACCCATTCAGAAGCAAAACAAACAATTCATTCAAAAGCTGGTTCAAATCTAACTCCAATTAGAAGTTAGCTTCTAAGCACTTAAAAAAAACTAATGCCCTTTAAGTGGAGACATGAGCATTAAAGGGTTGTTTATATAATTATTAAGTATATATCACCAATTGGCATAAGCCGATTATTATTTACTTTTTATTTTTTTGATAAATAGCTTTATGAAGGAAGAAATTATGAGATGTTCATTGAATTGAAGAAAGATCTAAGAGGGTGTTTGTTTTTTTTCTTAATAGACTCGGAAGTCTTAAGCGACGCGCTGCACCTACGCTCAGGTGTAGTGACAAATGAGCAAGGCGCGCTGCAGCGGCGCCCGGCTGTAGTGTTAAATAGGCAAGGGTTCTCGCACCTTTCTGGACGGGGGCGAGTAAAGAAGCTAGTCCAGGTTAGAGCTAGAGATAGAATGATTAGATTAGCCTCTTGGAACATAGGAACCTTGACGGGAAAGATAATAGAATTGGTGGATGTCCTGCGTAGGAGGAAAGTAAACATAGTTTGTCTTCAAGAGACAAAATGGAAGGGGAACAAGGCTAAAGATTTAGGAGGAGGGTTCAAACTCTTCTATTCTGGTAAAGATGGCACTAGGAACGGGGTGAGAATAGTGGTAGATAAAGTTTTTAAGGATGCAGTAGTCGATGTTAGGAGGTTTGGGGATAGAATCATAAGTATTAAATAGCTTTAGAACTAGAGATAGTGCATGTTATTAGTGTGTATGCACCCCAAGTGGGTTTGGACGAGGAGACTAAGAATGATTTTTGGGACTCTTTAGAGGAGTTAGTTCTTCGAATTCCCTCTTTCGATAGGGTTTTCATAGGCGGGGATTTGAATGGCCATGTTGGTAAGGATAGAGTTGGGTATGAGAGGGTACATGGAGGTCAAGGCTTTGGGGATCGAAACACCGCGGGGATTTCTATTCTAGATTTTGCGTTAGCTCAGGATTTTGGGATCGTAAATACTTTTTATAAGAAGAGGGAAGACCACTTGGTGACCTTTGCGAGTGGGCGTAATAGAAGTCAAATTGATTATTTTCTTGTGAAGAGACACGATTTAGGTAGGTGTAAAAATTGTAAGGTTATACCAGGAGAGTGTCTGACATCCCAACATAGGCTGTTAGTTCTCGATTTTTGTCTTAAGAGTAGGGGTCGTATTGCTATAGAACAGGTTAGACCGAGAATTAAGTGGTGGACCTTACAGGGAGATGTGTGCCAAAGATTTAGAAAGAGGATTTTGGGTGGCCAGTCAGTTTCAGAGGGTGGGGAGAATCTAGAACCAAAGGATAGGACCAGTAGCGCGGATCTTTTTGAACATTTGGCAAACCGAATAAGAAGATGTGCGAATGAAGAGTTAGGAAAGGCCAAAAGAGGAGGTTTCTATGGTAAGGAGACATGGTGGTGGAACGCGGATGTGCAACAAACCATTGCGGAAAAGAAAAGATGCTTTAAGGCGTGGCAAAAAGATAGGTGCTTAGAGTCTTATGAGCTTTATAAGCAGGCTAAGAAGTTGAGTAGTAGAGCAGTAGGGGAAGCTAAGAAGAGAGCGTATGATGCTCTTTATAATAGGCTAGGTACGAAGGAAGGGGAGAAGGATATTTTCAAGATAGCGAAGGCTAGAGAACGAAAAACTAGGGACTTGAGTCATGTTAAGTGTGTTAAGCATGAGGATGGAAGAGTCTTAATGCAGGATAAAGCTATTTTAGATAGATGGAAGGATTACTTTTGGAACCTACTCAATGGAACACATGTAGGGGAGTTAAACTTGGAGGGGTATGCTTCACAGGAAGGGAGAGATCGCGTATTCCATCGCAGAGTTAGTGCCACAGAAGTGAGAGAAGCTTTAAAAAGAATGAAGACAGGGAAGGCCGTTGGATCGGATGATATACCAATTGAAGCATGGAAATGTCTGGGAGAAGTTGGAATTCAATGGCTAACTAAGCTCTTTAATAGGATTTTGGAAACTAGAAAAATGCCAGATTCATGGAGGCATAGCATTGTGGTACCAATTTATAAGAACAAAGGGGATATCCAAAATTGCTCGAACTATAGAGGGATAAAGCTTATGAGTCATACGATGAAACTTTGGGAGAGGGTTATAGAACAAAGACTTAGGAGTTTAACCACGATTTCAGAGAATCAATTTGGATTTATGCCAGGTAGGTCTACTACGGAGGCCATCTTCCTGCTTAGGCAAACTGTAAAAAAATATCGAGAGGCACGTAAGAGTTTGCATATGGTTTTTATTGATCTGGAGAAAGCATATGATAGGGTCCCCAGGGAGTTAATTTGGTGGGTGCTTGAAAGGAAGAAAGTGTCTCAATGTTATGTCGATATCATTAAGGATATGTATGAAGGGGCTGTAACAAGTGTTCGCTCAGTAGGTGGGATGTCTAGTGAATTTCCAGTGACAGTAGGACTACATTAAGGGTCGGCGTTAAGTCCATATCTCTTTGCTTTGGTCATGGATGAGTTGACGAGACATCTGCAAGAAGATGTACCTTGGTGCATGTTATTTGCAGATGATATTGTCTTAATGGATGAGACTAGTGCAGGTTTAGGTAAGAAATTATTTAAGTGGCAGGAGGCTTTAGAGAGTAAAGGTTTTAGAATTAGCCGTTCGAAGACGGAGCATCTAGTGTGCAACTTTGGGTGTGAACCAAGAGGGAGCAGTAATGCAATTGAGATCGAAGGTGTCGAGGTCCCGGAGTGTGAGGCTTTTCGATATCTAGGGTCTATAATTCAAAAGAATGAGGCTATTGGAGCAGATGTAGACCACAGGGTTAAAGCTGGTTGGTTGAAATGGCGAATGGCGTCAGGAGTATTGTGCGATAGAAGGATGCCTGCAAGGCTAAAAGGGAAATGCTATAAGACAATTGTTCGACCAGCCATGCTATACGGTTCAGAATGTTGGGCTACTACGGGACAACATACGCATAGGATGGCAGTAGCAGAAATGCGTATGTTAAGGTGGATGTGTGGTAAAACTCGTAAGGATAAAATTAGAAATGAAAGAATTAGGAGATACTTAGGTGTAGCGCCCATAGAGGAAAAAATTAGAGAAAGACGTTTAACTTGATTTGGTCATGTGCGGAGGAGACCAAGCACGGCGCCAATTAGAAAATGTTTAGATTGGCAAGTTAATGGAGGGTGTAGACGGAGGGGACGACCGTTGAAAACTTGGATGAAGACGGTGAATGAAGATATCATTGAGCTTGGATTGGGTGAGGAAATGTGGGAAGATCGCATTGCTTGGAGAACCAAAATTCATGTAGCCGACCCCGAAAATCTCGGGAATGGGCTTTGATGATGATGATGATGATGAGACTCGGAAGTCTTAATAAGAAGTGGGTCACTTTAAAAAAAAGTGTTTGTTTTTAGTTCTAATCAGAAATTGAAGTTCTGATTGGAGTAAACACCACCATGGTGCTGATCACTTAACACTGAGTGCTTAATGCAAATTAATTTAAATAATAACCTCACAATAAATTCATAATGATTGCTACTACTCCTCTCCTATACCAACCATCTCTTCTTTTCTCCACCTCCTTTTTATCATGCAAGCAATGCCGCCACCGTAGCCACCACCCTCTCTGACCTCCCCTCTTATTTTTTCTCACTTTTTCTTCTTCCCTATTGAAAATTGTATGAGAAATGGAGAGGGATATATGTTAGTTTCTGGTAGTGGTGAAAAATGATCTCAATGGTATTTGGAGAAAATAATACAAGTGGAGAAGGGGGTTAATATTGATGGTTTGTGGTGGGCAGTGAGAGTTGTGGTGGCGAGCACAAAAGTAAAAGAACTTCAAGTCAACACCTAGAAACAAACATTATTTAATTTTACAGCTTCTAATCATTAGCTTATTCAGAAGCAAAACAAACAGCTCGTTTAAAACTTCTAACTCCAGTTAGAAATTAGCTTCTAACCACTTAAAGAAAAACAAACACTACTTAAATATGTTCCCTCTAGACAACCTTTAGAAGACATCAAAATTGTTGTGTTCCTACATTACCAATAAATGATGGGTATATTCTTTGTCTTTATTGCACTATGGGGAACTTCAACAAAGAGTTAATACTTGAATATAGTGGATTATGTGTGAATACAGCGGAAACATGCCTGGTCTTTAACCAAACAAGATCATGAGACTAAGGTTGGTGGTGGGAAGATAAGGGGTTAGTTGGAATCTCATTTGAGTCTCCTATTGATCAAGGCCTTGATATTGGTTAAAATATAAATGAAAGGATGTAGCAAACTTTGGTTAGGGCATCATATTTGGTAAGTGATGCCTTTTTCTCTTTTCATTTTTATTTATTATCAGTGAAATAAAAGATTTGTTGAAGAAAGAAAGAGTATTACATGGGGAACTCCTTGAAAGTGAGAGATTTGCAATGAAAACAGTGGCCTGTAGCAGCTAATAATCTAACAGAACACAAGAACACAATCACTGAAACAGAGTTGCAATGCATGATAGGACGTATGAAGAACCAGTCTCTCTCCCAGAGTTCCCCTTGCTTATGCTCCAAATGAGTCCTCACAGCCAAACCTTTTGCTAAGGCTACTACTTGAAGATTTGTTGCCTTTGAAATTTCTAGAATTGCACTCTCCCTAAATAGCACCAATGGCCTATGGTTGCTACCTGTGTTTGCTATTAAAAGACGGCCCAGAGCCAGTTTCCCCTGGCTTAGAAACTTCTATTGAACTATTGTTCAACCTAGTCACCCAGAGAAGAGCTTTCTAGGAGAGTAACCCCAAACAATCAAGGGGTACAACATAAGAAGTGTTCATAGTTTTATATGAGGATGGTTTCCAAGTTCCAACACCTTTGCCCAAAGTTGTTTTCTCAATTTGATCTTCGATAAATCCTAATTCTTCACATTATTAGAATATACAAGTGATGGTGGTTAATAGATGTCTCTATTGGCTACAAGAAATTCAGGGATCATTTTCCTTTCTATGTTTTGTTCTGTATGAAAATTTTGATTTCTTTTCTGTCAGTCAGAAATCAGGATCAATTGGGTTTTGCATCATAATGCCATGGATTTGCTCATTTCAGGAGCTCCTCATGCACTTCAGAATTCCTTCATAGCCCCTTTCAACAACATTGTTTGGATTTTTTGAGGTAAGGTAAAAAGGGTATCAGTGGGGGAGAGAAGGTTATAGTTACAGTGTGCTTTGTTTGAGTTGAAATTTTCAGAAAAATTGCAGATTAACACTATAAGCAACGTTTAAAGTTTCAGCCCGTTTCAACACCTTTCATCGAGATATGTACTTAGGTCCATGACTGACGGCTCCACGCCATTAGATATCTTGGTACACGGTTTTGAGAGTGTTTAAGGATCACCCTTCCGAGTAGTCTTGGACAATGGGTGTTGGCCGACTGCCTATGTCGTGCCCAAGGTGGGCCTTCACTTGCTTCATGATTTTAAGAAAAAAATCATTTTTTGACATTCAACACGAATCTCAAGGCACACTTTTGGAAACTAGCTAAACTGTAGCTCGTTGTTTCTTATGTGAAATTATATTTTTTCTTAAAAATTTCAGCTCAAAAGAGTTAATAGTAAATTTTATTTATTTATTTAGCGGGTCTTTTAACTAAATAAAACTCAAGTGGGTGAAACCCCTTGGCCCAATTTCTATTAATTATTTAGTCATTTTATATTTTGGGTTTCTAATGTACTATAGAAGTATGCTCAAAACATCTTTCCTAGAATACTGTATTTTTGTATATGAAGAATCCTGAGGCATCTAAAAGCAGCAAGCACCATAGTTTGTCTGACTAGAACACTTGAGCATCTTGAACACAGATATCAGAACTACTTAACATGCACCTATTCAAGAACCAGCATGACATCATTACAAGAAGCGTAGAAAAAGGATAATGCCAGTTTTACTGTATGGTTCTAACTTAGCTAATAAACTACTTTTCAAGTTTTTTTAAATATTATTTTTATGAAAAAAAAATGCTGTTAAATTTTCTTTCATATATACACATGTTAGGATGTAACATCCTTATTGATAAGTTGGTGCTTACCTTGAACCTCGTCCAAGGCAACTCAACACACAAAGTAGTTTATGGGTATGGGGGTGCAAGTGACCGTAGAAGCAGGATCAATAAGAATAGTATTCGAATTGGAGTGATGCCAAACGGAAGGAAGTTGAATTGAGTTTTACCTTTGTTGCGCAATCTCCTAGTCTCTGTTTTTTTAAACATTTGGTATTATCATTTATGGATTTGCATCATTGTGTGAAATAAGTCATTTTCGTGTGTCTTTCTTAAGTGATGCACTCAGTGAACTTGTCTTGATATTGTATTAGTGCTTGAGTTTCAGTAATATTAGTGGGATACGTTTGGCCACTAGCCTCAATCACGTGTATTGTGTGTTAGACGTTTCTATGAAATCACTTTTAGTTCTTTAAAAAAAAGAGCAGAGAATCCAATTTTATTCTTTGTTGTAACTGGCATATGAGTTGATATGATTGTTGATTTATTTATTTATTATTATTCTACTGCAAGCCCCCTTTCCATTCTTTCAATCAATAGATCCCAAATGGCTTTAAACCAGTACATAAGCTCTCTTCGCAACTGTAATAATTTCAAATGCAAGATGTTATTATTATTATTATTATTAAAACTTGTATTTGATTATACAGGCGGTAACTGCGATGGTACAACAAGCAATGCAATATATTGACGAGACACCTGATATTGAAACTCGCGTGGAATTGATCAACACACTGAACAATGTATCTGCTGGGAAGGTGAACCATCTTGATAATTTGCACAAGTTTCTATAGCGTCTTATTTTTCCAATCATCAATGGTCCCTCTTTTCGTTAAAAAATGTTCCCTTTTTTGGTAATTTAACCGGAGTTCATCTGCCCCCTGTAGATATATGTCGAGATAGAGAGAGCACGGTTGATCAAGACACTTGCGAAGATCAAGGAAGGACAGGGTCTTATTGGTGAAGCTGCTGATTTAATGCAAGAAATTGCGGTATGTCACACAACAGCAGGATGATATAAATCATCATAAAAGTTTTGTGAAATGGGACTTTGATTTAGTGATTGAGATGGTATATTTTCTGAAGAGTACTTGTTACTTGTATTGATAATAATACTTTTGCAGGTTGAAACATTTGGAGCAATGGCAAAAACTGAAAAGATAGCGTTCATCCTGGAACAAGTATGCACACTATTTTTTGTATCTTCGAGGATTATTATGCCCTCATTTATCACATGATATATATTTGTATTCTTTTGTGTAAGTGATCATTTTTCTCTAAACAAATTTCTAGGTGCGCTTGTGCTTAGACCGCCAAGATTATGTACGTGCTCAGATCCTCTCCAGGAAGATTAGTCCAAGGGTTTTTGACGCAGATACTTCAAAAGAAAAGAAGAAGCCCAAGGAAGGGGATAATATCGTTGAAGAGGCTCCTGCTGATATACCTTCATTGCTGGAGTTGAAGCGGATCTACTATGAGTTGATGATACGGTATTTCAGTCTCTTTCCCTCGACTCTGTACACATGTTTGCATGTAACCCTTTCAAGTGATTCATTTTTTGTTGTACCACTTTGCTATATAAACCATGATCCTTGCTCCCCACGAATTTGGTCATATAGAGATTTCACAAAATTACATATACTTGAAATAGGTATTGCTAGACAGAGACATTCTTTAAATAACACACTCAAATGTTGATTTTGAAATAAACCACATCCCCCTTGAGGCCTTAACTTCAGTTGTTTGAATTACTTGCAAACTTGCAAATCGTGAAATGCCATGCCACGTTCAAATGAGTAAAGTCTAAACTGGAACAGGATCTGGTATGTTATAGCAGCCAAGATGTACCCACTATCTGCACTAGCAAAAATAGTATCTGTTAAATGAGCTTTCAAACACTGAAGAACCCTACCCAAATTCTACAAAAGTATACAACGTATCCTATCATGAAAAAATTGTCTAGCTGTCTGTTCAGCTGATTGTGAACCATGTCACCCAAGTCAT
Organism: Berberis vulgaris; assembly: GCA_963556465.1. Taxonomy (NCBI): domain Eukaryota; kingdom Viridiplantae; phylum Streptophyta; class Magnoliopsida; order Ranunculales; family Berberidaceae; genus Berberis; species Berberis vulgaris. The sequence continues at coordinate 71,603,282 of OY747124.1, read as the reverse complement.
GCATACAAGATAGAGAAATAAGTGTCCCTAAATATACCTCAAGTTACACGCCTCTGAAGTTGTGCAGGTTTAGGGCTGTCACTTTGAATTCAGAATTCAGAGAAACATTTACTCCAAATCCATTGAACTGAACTGTGGGGCAGGAGAGGCGGGGATGATCAATTGATTTCGAGTCTTGACCACAGAGGACAGTGGTTGGGGATGGTGAGGCCTCTGCTGTTTAGGTAGTTGTTTAAATTATTCTGTCAGAATTCTACCATGTAAAATTGTCGAGAGCAGGAAAGAGGCATGGGTGAGACTTGGTTGATCCAAATGAAACCTTGTAGATTGTTGATCCTGAGTTGAGGATATAACAATCCTTTTGACACAGAGTTTGTCATTCTTGTTCCCCAACTCCCAAATCTAAGTGTCCTGCTGCCTATTCAGATGATTATTTTGAAGAGAGTGGACTAGGTTAGCAAGACGGGGATCTCCCAATCATTAAAGTTCCTTCTCAAGTGAAGGTTTCAGGCCTGAGTGTCATATTCCAAATAATATAAGTACTTGATACTGTCCTGTTTGAGAGTGGAGAGATTACAGATGCAAGGGAAGGATTCCTTGGGAGCTTGTGTTCCATTCCATTTTGGTTCTAGAATTGGATTCTCTCTCCATTGTGAACCTCAAAATGGATTGCATTATCAATAGAATTTTGAAGTTCATGATTCCTTTCCAAAGAGAGCAACCATGAGTGACATTGTGAGGGTCAGCAAATGAGTCAGGAGCAGGAGCAGGAGCAACCCATACTTATGGACAATGATTTATCTTCAGAGAGAACTGGGTTCAGCTCCAAACCATATTTTTGGGCAATGATACGCCCAAAATAAAGTTGTAAGAGGTTTTGCACATTAGTTGATATTATGAGTTGCACTGTTTTAAAAGGCGATTGATGCAAAGCGGCCAAAAATCGCTTCAGGGCATACAAATTGTTGGTTATAATGTGCACGATCTCTTATTCTTTAACACTTCAACTACTTTATGATCGGTTTCATGTCATCTCTAGCATTGATGATTGTTTCATATATATATATTTTTTTAAATTTGTTTACGATTTTTTAATTTTTTTTATCATTTCCATTTTTCTGAAAAGTATAGGTGTACGCCTCGTTACGCCTTATTACTCATCAATGTGCCGCTTCATATTGAAAAATACTTGATTGCCTCAGTACTCGAAAACACTTTTTAAAATATTGATGGGTTTTAGTTTTTGGGGAATTGAGTGGCCATACACGAGTGGCCATACACGAGTCTCCCAATTTGATCAATTTGATCTTTATTGCCATGGGATAAAGTGTATAATGAAAGTAAACCTGCAAAAGTGTTGCTTATTACTGGCTTTCCTTTAATATGGCGCGCGATGGGTTTATAGTGAGGAGGAACTAGCAAATAGTATGCATTGTAGTCTTTGCGAATTTCCATAGCAATTACATGTCCCCAAGTTTATCTTAATCAATGTTATATAATAGACTCACATCATGCAAAGACAATTTTTACAAAGGAAGTCTAGTGATGTCTTTTAGTGCTAACATATACATCATTGTCAGTCTGTAAAGCATAGCCCCGTATTGAGTTAATTCTCCAAAGGAAACCCCATAGGACATCTTGTCAAAAGTACCTAAAAAATCGGATCTAGACAAGAAATTCTCATGCTGTGTGTGTTTAGTTTGGTTGTCTTTCATAGATCCAATGACTCAAGTCAAGAATGTGTTTGAATTCCTGAGAGCCTTGGCTCTATTTATTGGAGTTTCACCAGCTGAATTTGGTTATTAGCCGTGTTCCCAATCGGATACACCTGTATGGTGACTTGAATGGATCTCAAGGATGGTGTTTGGGTTTAGTTCAAGGGTGGTTTATTTCTTTGTTTGTCTGCCTAAAGGTTTTGAAAGATTCAGTCCAGGCAAGTTTGGTAGATTATGTATTATTTCATATTATCTTATTAATGTTTTTGAATTTCATTTTTGAAGTTGCACTATCACATGTGCGAATTGTAGTCAAGGAAACCCGACCTTCAGCTGGACTTCTTCATCATTTTCTGCATTTATAATTTTTTGTCAATCATTTATATAGTGAATCAACAAGTTCTTTGAGGCATGTCTGATGAAGATAATTTTAGTAGCATATTTTTATATATTGTTTTAAAAGAGAACTTATTTCAGGCCGAATATGATTCCTTTTTTTTATTTTTTATTTTTTATTTTTTTTATTGAATTGGTTTTTACTGATATGTTGTGAGATTGATGCAGTTCTTTGTTTTTTGATTGACATTCATTTGCCTGCCCCTTGTTTTCTGCTATAGGTATCATTCACATAACAATGATTATCTTGAAATTGGCCGTTGCTACAAGTCTATTTATGACATACCATCCGTGAAAGAAGATCCAGCACAGTGGATGCCTGTAATTACCCTTTCCTATGTTTGATTTCAACTTGTTCTAGTTCATCTGGATTTTGGAATATTTCTAAAACAATTACTTGACTTGTAGGTTCTAAGGAAAATTTGTTGGTACATAGTTTTGTCTCCCCATGATCCCATGCAATCAAGTCTTCTTAATTCTACCTTGGAAGATAAGAATCTTTCTGAAATGCCAGCTTTTCGGTAAGTTGTCACTTTTCAAGATGTAGTTCATGAGGTTGTATGTTTCGCCTTTGTGACTTACATTTGACGTTTGCCTATGCTCCTGCATATCATCTTAGGTTGCTATTGAAGCAGTTGGTAACAATGGAAGTCATCCAGTGGACATCTCTTTGGGAAAAGTACAAGGATGAGCTTGAGAATGAGAAGAATATTCTTGGAGGTTCTTTGGGTGATAAGGCAGCTGAAGATCTAAAACAAAGAATTATTGAACATGCAAGTGTCCTGCAGATCATACTTTATCTGGTGCTCATTCATTATTATCACTGTTTTCAGCCAATAAAAATTCACTTTTTTTCTCAGAACATCTTGGTCGTGTCAAAGTACTACTCAAGGATTACCTTGAAGAGACTTGCAGAGCTGTTGTGTCTCAGTCTCCAGGTTCACTACTATCTCTGAATTATTGTCATTGTCTGTTGGATTTTGATGATCTCTTATTTTATATATTTTTGGTTGTAAAGATAATTATCTCGTTTTAATATAATTCTCTCTTAAACATGCCTAAAGCTGGTTCTGCTAAAATTAGTCAAATGCCTTGATATTGGACATTCATACCTTTATAATGATATAGTCTTTGCCCAGTAAGATATTTTGATAGCCACCCTTACAGTCCATGCTCGGGTCAGAGATGCTTTCGGCTACTGGACTCTCACCATCTAGGGTGCAGTACCCCACTGCTTCGCCTAGCAGCACAACGCTTGTATTGCTCTCCCACTTCCAAGCAGTGGAAGGAGTCTGGCCTGACTAGGGGTATTAATCGGTTTGGTCTGTTCAAAGTTGGACCAAAACCAAACCAAGAACTCGATTCTCGGTTCGGTTCGGTTTCCACATTTATCAATTAAATAACCAAACCCGAACCAAACCGATTGGTTCAGTTCCGGTTCGGTTATTTTTGGTTTTTTTCCCTTTTTATTAATTTTCTTTTATTTATTTTCTGTTGCTTCATGCAAGCGAGTTGGCTTTAGCACAAAAGGAATAAGTCAAAGCTACAAAAAATGGAAAAAAGGAAATGAAGCTTGGTTTGCAAAGGAGAAAAACGAGACAGAGAGAGTACAAATAAAACAAAAGAGAGAGAGAAAGGGGAAGCAAATGCCAGATGAACACAGAGAGTTTCAAGGCTCCAACTATTCATTTATAGAGAATTCTTTCTATTTTTTCTTGCATATTTCTCTTGATAATTCCATAAGATTAAATTTTTTTTGCCCAGTCTCTCATATACACAATATTATAACATCATACAAAAAACTATAACCATAATTACATTGTTTGCATCTTAATCTATCTCCACTACACCCATGTGATGATCTGAACAAGACCGAAACCTTCTATGACGATTCCACAAGTCTCGTAATTTCATCCTGCAAGAAGTTTTTTTTTTTATCAAATCAGAAGTGTTGAAGTTGTCACCATCGCCATTGCTCATCTTTGCTGCAAGTGAAAAGTTGGGTTGTTTTCAACAAGATTGAGTCAAACTCTGTATCTCCTCAACTTGCAAGTGGTTGGATAGAGAGAGAGTTAAAAAAGCGAAAAATGACATTAATAAAGAAAGAGAAGTTGGGTAGGTGGGGAGAGGTGGGTGGGGCTTAAATAAGATAATGTAGGCTTTTTTAATTTTTTCTCTGAATGGGGCATTATAAAAAAGAGAAAGTGGGAGTTAAGAGAGAGGGTGGGGATGTGGGGTGCATTGGAATGAGGTGAGAATTTAAATAAGAGTGGGTTGGTGGGGGATTGAATAAGAGAAAGAGGGTTGGGGGATTAAAAACAAGATAAGGGGAAGGGTTCGGTTCGGTTGTTTCGGATGTGTGAAAAACAAAAACCAAAACCGAACCAAACCAACTCGGTTGGGTTCGGTTTTCTAATGTTCGGTTTTGGTTTTTCTCTGTTCGGGCTTTTTCGGTTATATTTCGATTTGGTTCGGCCGGTTTTCAGTAACTAATTAACACCCCTAGCTCTGACCGCGTGCCTGTTGCAAGATTAGTTGACTTTCCAGAACCATGATCCAATCCCAGCTCAATTCCTATATAAATTCAATGCCATGAGTTAGTGTTACTCTTGCTCATTATGTCACGCATTGGTGATTATTCTTTGCTCAATGTCGGGGAACAAAAAGCAGTGCATTTATTTTTGTGTTATTGTAGGCTACTTTTTTGTTTTTGTTCTGAAAATCATGTCAAGATGTCTATATAGTATTGATAAATAACATGTTTTGTCCAGGTTGATTCATTTAGCTATTTCACTTGTTTCAGGAAGCTGAGAAGCATCTCTCAGATATGGTGGTCTCTATGTCATTGATAGCAAAGATCGACAGGCCAATGGGAGTAGTCTCTTTCCAGACTGCTAAGGATAGCAATGAAATTCTGAATTCATGGGCGACAAACTTGGAGAAAGTGCTGGATCTTGTGGAGAAGAGTTGCCACCAAATCCACAAGGAAACCATGGTTCACAAAACTGCTTTGAAAGTTTAGTTTAATGTTGGCAAGTACTTCTTTACTTCTTTTATTTTGATTGTGTCACTCTAAAACCAATATCATCAATTATGCACCTGATCAAATTGCTGCACCTGATGAAAATGCTTAGCTTAAGATAATCCACTTGAACACAATTTCCTAACATGTTTTCTGATTTTTATTTTTCTATTTCCTATTTTTTCCTTGAAGAGTTTTGGAAACCATCATTTTGAACTCTAAGAATATATTATACGATGCTAACTAGCATTTTTACCTGCCTCATGGCGTCTCATATTTGCACAATGACGCAACGAGCAAAAATTTATTCCACACCCAGATGCACAAACAAACAAAAAGAACTTGTGCATCTATATGGTTTATCAATGTGCACTTTTGTGGAGTGTACATCAATGAAAGCTGATTTTTTTTTTTTTTTTTGTGAGAATGAAATTGATGCAAATTGAATGGTGATAATAATCTGTGGTACTGGCTTCTCAAATCCGCAAAGAACTTGGAAACTGGACATTTGTCAAGTTGGAATCCATGAGAATGTTCTCACCTGAAAATAGCTGTTGCCCTTGACACTATATGTCTAAACTACAAGAAAACCCCTGCTGATATGTTGAATAATTTGTTAAATGTTTCTTTTCCCTTTTGCAGATTAAATTCAGATGTCACTGGATATATATCGATAGCCAGGTGGACTTGCTCATGGACGGAACTGCTGTATCTCAAGTGACTTGGGTGCTCCAGTATTTGAATTTCCCTTTTTAAATTCCATCCTTTTAGAACATGATGTCAGGGGTTACGAGGTGAAGAACAGTGGCTAGTTTTCATTATGCCTTCTGAAAGTCATTTGAATTCTGAAAATGTTGTATGCTACCAACAACAAAAACTACCTCCTCATAGACTAACCACCGGAAAATTCTATAGTAGTGGAAAAATATAGGGTGTTCCATTTGTTTTGTTCAAGATCTTAATCAAATTATTTGTCTTCTCTTCCAGTTTCTATCCTGCTTTGTTTCTATGCGGAAATTGACCCTCAATGGAAAATGCAGGTCCGAGCAATTTTCTTTGTTTATTTATTTGGACTTTAGAATGACGTGAAGCAGAAACTTAGTTGTTTCATATATAGCTCATTAGATGGTTGTTAATAAATGCTTGTATCGACGTGTTGAAAGGATTCAGTACTTGGTGGCCTCCCTAATGGTGGAGACTCGGTAACAGTCATCGTTGATTTGGCTGATGACTTAACTGGCAATAAAAAAGCAACAACCTATGAAAGGAGGTGCATGGTAAATGTGACTGAGTTAAGAGGCCAAGCCAAAATCTACTAACAAACGGGCAAGGCAGGAGCTCATTGGCTTTCCCTTCCATATGATTGCTCACCGGATGCTCTGCTCCCACAATACTCCCAACATTCAAAAAGAAATATGGGAACGGTAGTTGGGCTTGACTTCATTCCTCAAAATGGGTCTTGGGATGGGTACGGTAGTTAGTGGTGATCCCGAGTCTACGGGGGCTTAGACTCGGGGTGAACTCTAAAAATGTATTTTGAGTTGCAAGATCACTAATTATATTGTTGAAATCAAGGATTGTGATTTTGTTTTTCGAGTTAATTTCGGTATCTTGATTTTAAGAAATATTTCGGTGTGTAAAGAAAAAACGTAAAAATTTTGAGGATACATAGAAAATATATAATGAATTTTGAGGGTATATGAAAATGTGAAAAAAAATAGATGCAAGTAAATAAATCTATTAAACAATTTAAATCAAACTTAAATAACAAGAAATGAAACAAACATGAAATCAAATATAATTAGAATTAGGGGTGGGCACGGTTCGGATCGGTTCCAAATTTGAAGGAACCTAACTCGAACCGTTTACATTGTAACGGATCCGGTTCGGTTCGGTTCCCTTCATTTTGATAATTGGAACCGAACCTAACTCGAACCGTTCTAAACGGTTCGGTTCCTACGGTTCCAAACGGTTCCAATCATATTCATACAATTCATATCCATACAGATCATACAAAAAATTGATCCATCATATTCATCCAGATTCATAAGAGATCCAATCAAGAACAGGAAAAATTGCATTAAAAAAAAAAAACAGAAAAATAAATGTTCACCCCCCTGCTGAACTCATCTCCAATCTCCAGTTCTTCACTCCTTCACTTGCGTCAATAGTTTCGAGAGGCTCACTGTGGAATACAAATAGCTCCTCCTTCTTCATATCAACAAACATCCAACACTCGAGCAAGCAAGAGAACTCACACTTCTTCAACAACACCTTCTTCGGTTCTTTTTCTGACAACTTCAACAATCTCCACTAGCTTTAGACACAACTCCTCCTTTGCTGCTACTGTTGCTTCAACCACTCAAATTGATTCATCAAACAACACTGAATCATCTGCTTCACCGCCTCTATCGGCTCATCAAAAGACAAATCAGATAGAGAACCAAGAGATCGTCTGAGATATTTCTATTCTTTGTCGAGCGATAGCCACCACCTCCATCGGCTCATCGAGAATCGATCGATCGTCTGATATCTCTCTTTTCTTCATTTTCTTCCTCTTCAAACTCTTTTTCGAATTTCTGCTTCTGCCCTTCTCTGTGTGTTGGTCGAAGCGTCTCTACTCCTTGGAGACGAGAGGAAAAAAAAAGTGTGTGTGAGAGAGAGGAGACGTAGATCTCCTGCTCCTTCTTCTCGAGACAGAGACCGAGAGAAAGAGGAGATCTATTGACTGTTGCTTCTTCTTGAGACATCTTCTCGAGACAGAGACAGAGACCGAGAGAGAGAGGAGAGGGAGAACTCCAATCGTCTGATCGTCCTCTGCTCCTCCTCTTCTTGTTCTCGCAGCTGCTGCTACTTCTTCTTCACATCTCCTCTCCTCTCCATTCTTCCATAGAGAGACAGAGACAGACCGAGACAGAGACAGAGAGACAGAGGAGATAAAGATTAAAGAGTCAAAGACAGAGTGACAGAGGAGATAAAGACAGAGAGAGAGGAAGATTTTTTGGTGATTCACCGATTCCTCTCAAGTAATGGGTTGGAATTGGAAACTAAATTGGAATTGGAAACTAAGTAATAATGGGTTGGGACTTGGGTTACTGTTGGGTATATTCATTCGGTTCAAAACGGATCGGAACCGAACCGTTTGAAAAAAAAAATAAGAACCGGAACCGAACCGTTTAAGAACGGTTCCGGAACCGAACCGAATTGTTTCACATTTTTAAAAATCAGAACCGAACCGTTTGGAGTAAAACGGTTCGGTTCGGTTTGGATCCGCGGTTCCTCGACCCGTTTGCCCACCCCTAATTAGAATATCAGAGGATGGTTTCAAAAATCAATATATAAGTAGAAGTAATGATAATTAGAAAATTAGGAGGTAGTTTTAAAAATCAATAAATAATTAGAAGAATTGATAATATGAAGAATGTAAATTTTGATAGCTGGGTTTTTTGTATTTTTACGGAAAAAACAAAATTTACGAAAAAAAATCTGAAATTAACGAAATAATCTCAAATTTTTTCGAAAAAACCCTCGAAAAAATGTAACTTTTATTTTACCTTTATTCATTTCGTACTTTCAAAAAGAAAAAAAATTCCTTTAAACTTCGCGAGATTTCGCGAAATCAGATTATTTGGTTGTAATCAATTTTTTCAACCAAGTCACTCTCAATAGACATCATAGCTAACACATTTTATATTTCTTGTGACATGGTGGACTGAAGATGCGATTTTATCAACTTTAATTTTGAAAAACTTCTCTCTGCGGAAGTTACCGTTACTGGAATAGTCAACAATATTCTATATGCGAACCATGCATTTGAAAAACCACTATTCATTGTTTGCAAATGATTTAACACTTCAATACGTATTTTACTTCTTCGGGTAAAATGCTACACAAAACTTTTAATTCTAAAGCTAAATCTCTTACATTAATATCATAAAGATTGTCATACTTAAAAAATTTCTCAAGCTTAGTGCAATATAAGGTCACACTTTCATTATCAACGGATTGCAACTTCTTCAAGTCAAACAAAAACCCAAAAGTCTCTCCATATAATTGAAGTTGTTCAAACCTACTTCTAAAAGAAGAAATAGATTTATCCACCATATATAAAAAGGTAGTCAACTAAAGAATTCCTCAGCTGAACGTATTAACTCTCCATTGTTAGTCTCATCAAATTGTCTTTTTATTCTAAAATTTCTTTTTGTTTTAAAAATAGGTTCAATATTCGTTGCACTCGCTATTTCTTTAGCTTCAATCATGACATCCACAAATCTAGTTTCCCCATATTGTTCAAAAAATGAGATGAGTCCACTTAGTTTCTCTATGGTAATCTTAATATCCGTCAACTTGAAGTGTTTTACTAACGGTATTGACAACAAATAATAAATTATGCCATATTATCAAGCTAACTAAGAACTCAAAACTTTTGATTTCATTGGTTGCTAAGGATTGAACTTCACTCTTTGTGTCCACCAGTTGTAGCTCAGTTGGTCGGACATCCACTTTCCTTGTGAGAGGTCGCGGGTTTGAGACTTACCAGTTAGGATTTTGTGAGTTTTCGCCCAATTATTAGGAACACATGTGCTCCGCCGTTGACAAGCCTTCGGGTATTGTATGCAGTTGCTTAGATGGACTTGACCGGAGCGAAGCGAAACGAAAGCGAGTCTTCATGCAAGGTGGAGGCGATGGACCGGAGCGAAAGCAAGTCTCTATGCGAGATGGAGGCGACAAGGTTATTAAGTGGCAACAATATTGTAGCCTTCGGGCCTGGTTTGGTTAACCCTATAGGGTCAGTCATGTAGCCTTCGAGCATGGATTAATAAAGACGACAAAGTTATTAAGCGGCAACAATATTGTAGCCTTCGGGCCTGATTTTGTTAACCCTATATGGTCAGTCATATAGCCTTCGGGCATGGATTAATAAATAAATAAAAGGGGTCAAAGACCTAATTTAAAAAAAAAACTTCACTCTTTGTTTTTGGATCTTCACTAGTATTAACCAAGTCAAGTAAAACATCCATAATTTGTGGAGTTTGGTATCGTATTGTTTTAACACTTTCAACACGACTTTCCCAACATGTTTGTGAAAATGGCTTAAGTGTGAGGTTTCCAATATAATGCATCAAAACAGCCCAACGTTTTGTAGTTGATGCGAACAATGGATATATGCGTTGTACAACTTCAAAGAAAGATATTGTTTTCACATGAGCTGCCCATGTCACAAAGTATAAGATTAAGGCTATGACAACCATAGGGTGTGTAAAATGCTTTAGGATTGTCCTTAAGCAACCTATTTTGAACACATTTGTGTCTCCCTTTCATATTTGATCCATTGTCATATCCTTGCCCTCTTATATCACCAACATCAAGATCAAGTGTTTGCAAAATATCTATGAGCACATTAAAAAGCCTTAGCCCTGATATATTGTCTACCTTTAAAAATTGTATAAAAATTCCTCAACTTTTATTGGCTTGATCGAGCATCAACACATCGCAATATAAGAGACCTTGTTCTTCATGACTAATGTCAGAAGTACAATAAAGTATAACAGAAAAATATTTTGCCGACTTTATTCTTCCTATAATTGAACTTCTAATCTCATTTGCTAAGAGTAAGATAAACTCATTTTGTATTTTTGGACTAAGATAATGGTAATGAACTGATTTATTTTTTATTCGTTGAATGTGTTCTTGCATGATTGGATCAAACTCAACAATCATCTCAATAAAGACTAAAAATTTTCCATTCCTCCCTTCATGAAGCCTCTCCTTATGATCACGAAATGCTAAATTATTTCTTGCAAGAATTTTTACAAGGGCAATTATTCGTTTTAACACTTGTTTCCAGTGTTCTTTCTCCCTATCTATTTGTTCTTGCACACTCTTATCAATTGTTTCAAGTTTGTTCAACCTCATTTCCAATTCCATCCACTTGGTCATGCAAACTAGGTGTTCACTAAGATGTTTCCAATCATTATATTCATCCGTTGTCATTGGGATCTTGTTTGGTCTTGCTTGAATAACTTACAACAAAAACAAAATACTTTATCCTTAACAACAAAATATACAATCCATTTTCTATCTTGTTTCTCTCCATTCAATAACACTCGTTCATAATGAATAGAGGAAAAATGTCTACCAAAGTCATCAACAATAAAATCTACATCATTAATTCTAATTAGACCTTTTTCTACTAGTAGGTCTCTAAAATTTTGATTAATTCTATCCCAATTTCCTGAATCATTAATGTTTATTGGCCCAAATTCGTTATTTTCTATTGGTTGATTTGTTTCTTCATTCTCTTGTTCATTTGTTTCTCCTATTGGTTTATTTGTTTCTACATTTTCTTATTCATTTTCAATTATATCACTAATCACCGGTGGTGAATTTATTTCTTCTTCAACATTTGATGTTGAGCTCCCTATTTTACTAGGCATAAATTTATCAAGAGATACTGCTAAAGACCTAACAAGTTATTCTTCTTTTTTATTTTGTTTACTTTTTTTTTTTTTTCAAAACTTGACTTATATTTTCTAGGCATCATTGCATTCAAAAGCAACAAACAAATCAAACAAACACAAATTACAACAAGAAAAAACACAAATTACAACAACAAAGGGTTTATGAATTAGAACAAAATCACCTGATAAGATAGCCTAATTTCACAAATCAATTTTGGACTCACTATACTGGATTCCACAAGTTTTGTCCTCTGCAAACATCCAAACAAAACAATACATATAAATTTAATTAGAATCTATTAAATAACCACTAGTACTATCTAATCTCTGTTAAAAAACTTTTAAAAATTTACTATATAATCTCTGTAACTTACCATTCTCTTTCTTTAGTCATGGCCTTTTCTTTCTTCTCACGTCAACTCTATTCAAATCCACAAAGACAAATGGCTTTCTTTACAAATCACAGAATAGAAGATGAAGTTGAATTTATCGAATCAGAGCAAGGTTTAGTCGTTTAGAATTAGAGAGAATAAAGAAATAAAGAATTAATTAGATAGGGAAGAGGAGAAGTGAATGGCGTGGAGAAGAAAAAGAGGAGTTACAATCATTAATGCGCGTATTTTCTATGACGTTTAGTCTTTTATGTAAAGTAGCGTGTGTCTTATCTGTTTGTATTCTAAATAAATGGATTTTTAGGTTATAATTTAATTTTGAGGTTATACATATATAATTTAAAAATATGGGTCCCCTGGGCGGCCGCCCATGCCCAGGGATGCCCCTAGTGGCAGTGTCAATCCCAGCTTGAATATTCAGGTTTGGGTATTAGGGTTCTCAAGGCATATCTCCTTTTGATGTGTATCTTAACGAATGCTTGTACGTGTTTCCTAAACACTGGTTGCTCAAACAAAAATAATGAAATTCACAGTCCATCTGTAACCAAGTCTAGATTTTTTTTTCTTTCATTATGTCGTGACATTTTTATCAAGGCTCAAACGAACTAATGAAGATCATAGTTTAGTCTGTGACCAAGTCTATATATATTTGTTTTTTTCATTATTTCATGACCTTTTTATCAAGGCTGAAACTTGAATACATATTCCTAGCATTTCTCTTCTTCGAAATTTAACAACCCAAAGGCATATCTCTTGTACAAGTTGATTTGAATTTATCAGGGAATGCAATATTAAAAAAAATAAATTCGAACTTAGCCAAATTTCATGATAATCTATCGGCACCAATGCTTTACTTTTTTCATACCCACATAAAACATTTCGATTTCCTTCCAATAAAATTATTTCTATACCCACATATAAGAGTTAGAGCCCTCGTGGTTGAGGGTTTCTCAACAAGGTCATATTAGGTATTCCCATAGAGAAACCTTTCTCCAACGTTTTTTAATTTCTCTTATAAAAATCTATATGCCTATTTTGTCAAAAATCTCAGGAGCATGAGTTTCTCTCTGGTCAGAGAGCTCAAAAGCATGAAATCTGCTAGAAGTGGGCACGGTTCGGAACTATTCGGGATTGGGCTTGTCTCGGAGTTGGTCCCGGTCCAGTGAAACGGGATGAAATAGGCTAGGATAATATAATTTTTTTGGCAAAACCAGTTGGTCTTGGATTGGTTTGAAACAGGACGAAACCATGCCATCCCGAACTTGGATGCATCAAGTTTGGGCCTAAAAAAGCCCAACCCAGTTAAGTCTTGAAGAGAAGAAAAAAACATTGTCCAACCCTCACTTCTTTTTTCTTCTATATTGATTCTCATATTTCCTTCCTTCATTCTACTACAAACCCCTTTTCTTTTCCACCTGCTCTACTCACTGAGCCTCTCTACTTCATCAATCCTCTCAGATCCAATACCCAACTTCATAAAACCCTACCTTTAGCAATTTCAGCTCATACCTGCACCATAATTCCTCAAACCCAAGTCAAATCTCCACCAAATTTCGTATAAAAAAATCTTCAACAAAATCCAAATCGAAAGTTGATCTACCAAAAAAATCAAACCTCTATTGATTCAGACCACCACTAGAAGAAGAAGATGATGATGGTGCAATAATAATGAGGCGGAAGAGGGCTGCAAGATGAAGAATGCTTACTTGAACACGGTTGTTGCACGAGATGGTGGGGATGTGAAGAGCTAAATTGTCAAGATAGTGACTGTGAGAATTGAAAGCACAAGAAAATAAGAGCTACCTTGTATAGATAGAACCAATGATGCACGAACTCGGATAAGTGTGTCGTGTCGGACACGGATACGACACGGCGACTTGGCAATTTTTTAAAAAATAGGACTCGGCGACACGGTCAAACTTAGTTTTTTAATATTTTTTTTTTGTAACTCATAAAGCATAAGCAACATAATTTCATTAATTTGATAATGTAAAATGTAAATTGATAATTTCATAAACTCACCAGCGAGGCAGCTACATCTCTTTTTCTTTATTAACTGGCGGATCAATTATCACATTTTCTTCATTCAACAGCCCAGCCTCTAGCTCAGGTTCATCAAGTTAAAGACTGACAATCTCAAGCATTCCAACAACATCCAAATCCAACGAATCAATAGTATCTCCTGCGATATCCCACATCCTTGTCTCACATTCTTTGTACTCTTGTTTTCTTCTTGACAAAAGACGAAGGTTGGAATGCACAAACACTAAATCTTCAGGCTGTTGTGGGGTCAATTTGTTCCTTTTTAATGAGTGGATTTGTTCTACGTGCTCCAATTCCTCTCACGACATGAGGAAGAACAAATCTGCCCAAGTAACTTCAAAGCTATAGTCTGGAGTAATGGTGCACATGTACCATGAGAAACCCACCACACATCAGGTTCTAGGTATGCTCTATTCTGTAGAGCATCACCTTCTGCAAACTGTCCAGAACCCGTTGAAAACCTAGCATACTCTGTAAAACTAATCTTCTTTCCTCAATATTAGGAAAGTATCTCTTGAAACACTTATCCCTCTCCTTTGTAATCTCAAGATCTTTGTGTGGCAAAACACGATTAGGAGCCCCTTCAAGCTATTCTCTGCTATAATACCTATATATAAGCAATGTCAATCACAAATTAATATATAAACATTAAGTGCATAAACCATAAATTATAGTCTTCTAGTCAAGACTCAAGAATAAGTAGAATAAAAAGTTAAAAACAATGTAATTATTTACCTTGGATTCAAGGAATGTGCTAAGCAATGTAGTGGTGTGTTGCTTTTCTCCCATCGATCTACCAGTATATGATGCACCACTGAAAAAAAACTCTGACTCCTCACTATTTTCCTTTCCTTCTGGCGGTAAATAACTTGTTTCACTTTCTCAATCATAACATCCCACATCTCATACACCAAGTGAAGACAAGGCTCATTTGTATCAGCCCTCCGCAACATTGAATAAATAAGCTCTGTGAAACGAAGTACATAGTCCACTTTGTCCCACCACAAGTCATCCAATAGTTTTCCTTTCACAAGCCATGCTTTCTCAACATCATCTTCCCTATAGGAATCCCACTGATCTCCAATCACCATACTCTGGAGGCTACTTTTAATGTCTTTCAACCTCTTGAGCATAATTAAGCTTGAAGCAAAACGCGTCTCTACTATGGAAAGCAACTTCAATCTCGATTGCTCATTAAACATATGCAACCTCATGGAATGGTTCATGATAAAGTTCTTGATCAGCACCCCATCCCCAACAACATCAATAATCCAACTACACAAACTGTAGGCCTTTTCATTTGCATGCGTGTTCTTTGGAACACATATGTTCTTCAAGGCAAGGTTGAGAGTGTGGACTACACAAGGTGTCCAAAACACCTCAGGATACTGGCTCTCAACAAGTAAACCTGCAGCCTTACAAACTGGAGCATTGTCGGTTATGACTTGGACCACATTACTAGGCCCAACGTCACGTACGACTTCCTTGATCAAACCAGCAATGAAGAACTTGTCTTTGTACTCCCCTTCACAGTTCACAACCTTCAAGAACATTGGACCATCCTCATTAATCACTATGAAATTAATGAGAGGCCTCTTTTGAGCATCAGTCCACCCATCACAAACAATGGTTGCCCCTTTAATAACCCATGTGAACTTTGTTGCCTCCAACAACCTCTGAATGTTGCCCCTTTCATTTTGAAGCAATGTCGTCCTCAATGAATTTTACCCAAGTGTCTTGTAATCACTAATGGACTTTGCTTTATTCGTTGCATAGGTGAAAGCCTTCTAAAAATACGGATTCTTTGCAAGGTTGAATGGCAATGCAGCTGAGTAAAACGTCCTTGCAATCAAAGCATCCAACTCTTGTCGCTCACTCATATTGAAAACATTTGCAATAGGATTATTAGTGGCTCTCCTCTTCCTTTGTTCATTGTATGGAATTGAAGGACCAACCCCACTACTTGAACCCGGGTGCGGGTGACTACTTGAGCCAACTGAAGGAGGTAAATGAACACTTTGGGGCCTTGAACTTTCTGCTCTCAATGCAGCTACTTCAACAAATTGTTGCACCTCTCTAAGTTGTAGGGGGGAGATTTTGGCACAAATAGCTATCCCACGGCCTGTTATCTTCAACAAGTGGTCCTTCAATTTAGTATGAGATCCCGTATATTCTTTCTGACAAAAGTTACACCGCCATCTAAGATTTCCCCCACCTTCATTTGGTCTTATTATTATTGTCACATGCTTCCAAAGATCATTTTAAGTTACTTGGCCTAAAAGAAACATTAAGAGAAAATACATCACTGAATAACAAAAACTGAAAATACTCAAAAAAGACATCCTAAAACCCAACACACAAGAGAACCCAAACCCAAACAAATTCTTTAGTGCCAATGTAACTCAAAAATCAGACATGGAATTGTATGTTTTAAGATCAACATGCTCAAACATGTGTCAACCACGTTTCATTCTAATAAACATTCAAGCATATCACAAATACGCTGATACTACTCCATCACAAACACATCAACTTGGCAATGCGATATCAAACAAAAAAACAGAAGGTGAACATAAAAAAAAAACAAAAGGTGAACAAGAAAAGGCACAATGAAGAAAATCGAGATGAATTGCAGAAAAAAATAAGAGAATAAATCGCACAATGAAGAAAATCGAGGTGAACAAGAAAAGGAACAATGAGAGTAGAAATCGCAGAAAAAAAAATAAAAGGTACCTGGTGATGCTGAGGATGACATCCTTCCTGCAAGCTCCCTCTCTCTCTAGCTCCGTCGATCGATCTCTCCCTCTCTCTCTGTCGATCGATCTCCCTCTCTCTCTCTCTATCGATCGATCTCTTAGGAAGTCTCAGTCCCAACCCTCTTTTCTCTGTTATCTATAATTAGGGTCTGTAACATGGAAGGATCGGTCGAAGAGGAGAATATATAACCACGTGTCTAGACGGTGTCCAAGACGTGTCGGTGTTTGTCAACGAATTTTGACTGTTGACCACGTGTCAAATACGTGTCGGGCGTGTGTCCGTGTTTGACACGTATTTGACACGTGATACGGGGGTTTTTCGGAGAGTCGGTGCATTAGAGGATAGAACAAACTTACAAACTTCTCTAGTTCATTTGGAACTTGAGAACCAATTTCTCTAAAAAACTTCTATTCTCAATTCGAGCTCATTCCCCCTCTTTAAAGAAAACACACAAGTAACAAAATTTTGAAAAGTCCATCGAATGACTGACACATGGTCGATCCGTGTGACCCAACTACAAAGATAACAAAAAATTACATTAGTGTCCTAAATTGAAATTCAAACTCGGCGCTCAGTTTCGCGCCATTTTCTGCTACATCTTCCTTTCATTCTACTTTCTTTCTGATCATGACATTACCGTCCCCTTCTGTAAATTCTTGTCCTCAAGGATTGAAGTTGGGGAACATAGCTTGAATGTGTGTCCAATCTTCCCAGGTGGCGTCTTTTGGCGAGGAATTTGTCCTAAAATATGTGTTATTGCCCTGTTGTGGCGAGGAGTGAGCATGGGCGCTAAGATAGTTGTTGGTTCATTCAGAAGTGACCTTGATCATCTACCAATGGTAGAAGAGGGGCTGAAATGAAGAAATCACCTAATTTTTTCTTCAATTGAGACACATGGAAGACGGGGTGGATCTTTGAATTTGTAGGCAATTGTAGGCGGTAGGCGACAACTCCAATTCTCTCACTGACTTTGATTTGGTCGTAAAAGCTAGCTGACAACTTCAGATTCTTGCGGATGTTGACTAAAGTCTGCCTATAACACTGCAATTTTTGGTAAACCCAACCCCCTAATGTAAATGTTCTATTTGATCTATGTCTGTCTGCGTACATCTTCATGCGCTCTTGCGCTTTGTGTAATTTCTCTTTGATAATGTTCAACATATGCTCTCTTTCCTGTAGGTACTGTTGAATGTATGGGACTGCCAGTGTGGAGATAGGAGGAAGGGCAAGTAACGAAGGAGTATACCCATAGAGGGCTTGAAAGGGTGTGGTCTGTAACCTAGAATGGAAGGAAGTATTAAACCAATATTCCGACAGATAAAGCCATTTCGACCACTGTAATGGATCATCTCCTATCATATAGCGTAAGTATATCTCAACACATGCGTTTGTGCGTTCAGTTTGCCCGTCTGTTTGAGGGTGATAAGCTGAACTTAAGTCCAATATTGTCCCTAGAGCAGTGAAGAGATCTTGCCATAATGCATTTATAAAAAAAATTGTCCCTATCTGAGATAATTGAGTTGGGCAGACCATATAGTTTATAGATGTTTTGAACAAATAATTATGCTACCATTGTTGAAGTGAAGGGGTGGGATAGGGCAAGGAAGTGACTGTACTTGGTAAGTCGATCAACAACTACTAAAATTACAGCCTTATTGGAAGAGGGGGAAGTCCTTCCATGAAATCCATTGTGATGTGTTGTTAGGCATGCTCAAGGATATGTAGGAGTTGGAAAAGTCCACCATAAGCTGTCTGATTGGGTTGCCTCCCAAGAAGCGCTTGTTTTAACGTCGTGCAACCTGACGATATCTCCAATCAATCCTCATGGAGTGATACGTCCTCCACGTCATGCTCCAAAAATGAACTCGTAATAAGTTTTCTCAGACTCTAGATCATATTATAATAAGTTCTCACCGGATCTCCTATTGCACATGGTACCTGAGATAAAGACAAAAAAGAAAAAAAATTAATAAAAAGAAAAAACTTAATATATATATATATATATATATAATTAATAAAAACAACTAATGAATTAATTAGCAATTTTACTAATCCCCGGCAACGACGCCAAAAATTGATGCACTATTTTAGTAGCACACAACTTAATACACTGCCTTGTGATTGTAGTATGAAATAAGTATAGATCGTTCTGGATAGGATATTAGAGAGCTTCCAATTAACACTAAGAATCGCTAAAAGACAACTAACAGCCTAATTAAGTAATTAATGGGGGATTGGATTTTCTAAGTTAAACTATGAAAATTTTTACGAAAATTACTATAAAGAGAATAAAAATAAAGGGATGGAAAAAAATGAGAAAATAGCTAAGGGTTTATCTCCACACACCAAACATATGCTCATAAATCAATATTCAATAATCACTAGCTAATTCGTGAGTGACAACGCTCAAGATTAACCGTGATCAACACTGCATTAATCTTATCATTTGCCCAAGTACGTTGAATTAAACAGTGTCACTTCAAACTATTCTTATCATGCTATCCAATCAGGAATCACAAGTTAGATAAACAATCCAAGATCATTAAGTTTTGTGGAAAATATGAACACTGACTAGGCAATTACAAGTATGATCAACATCTTGTTCTTACCTAGATTTTTACTCCACCTTACCAACGTTCCTTGGTATTTACTACTTATGAGTACATGATTATAACAATTAGGTGAAACTCTTCTATACTCTAGCCTCAGATCGTAGCACGTTTACTAAGTTGGCCACCTTAACAAATATACAAAGAAAAGTTATCTATAAAGCAGTTAAGCAAAACACAATCACTAATAGCAAGGAAGATTAAATTTAATTAATTTATAAAACACATGTTTGAGGCTTCGAATCCACCCCTAACTAAGAGGAGTTTAGCTAGACATATTAATTATGTTCAAACAGTAATCCATAATGAAATATCAAACTAAAATAAGTAAAAGAGAGGTTTATAGATGAAAAACGTTGTCGCCGAGCGTGGTGGTAGAAAGAGTCTACTGGGGTGCAAATAATGGATTGAAGAGAAATAAGTTTCTCTTTTTTTTTTCCTCCGATCTGCACCTTCTTCAATCTCTGTCTCCTTCTTCAATCTCTCTTTTGTAAGAGAGAAATCAGAAGAGAGATATGAACGAGGGTGGTTAACCGACGAGAGAGGTTGTGAGTGTGTGGCGACAGAAGGGCGACGATCGGCTGAGAGAGAGATCAGGCGAGAAGGAGATGAAGAGAGAAAGGGGGGTTGTGGTTTGGCGATGGTTGAAAAGACGAGGGGTTTGATGGTGATGATGGAGGAAGGGACTGTGTTATTGCGAGGAGGAGGGGGTTTGCGAGGATGAGAAGGCTGTGGATGGGAGCGTGGATTAGGAGGCTATTGTTGGATGACGGCTTGTTGTGGTTGCAAGCCTGATTGCTTCAGGGCAGGTATCATTCCTTTTATAATTGTTTCCTTCGCGGTTTCCTTCTTTGCGTAGTTTCCTTTTGCAATTAGTATTTCTAAATTGCCAATTTGCTTCTATTGGGGAATCTTGTTATTGGAAACCTACACAAACACGAAAATAACAATTATTACCATAATTAACAAAAAATAACTAAAATTATATATAGAAATATGGTACTAAAATAGCATAATTATGTTCCTATCAAATTCCTCCACACTTATCTTTTGCTAGTCCTCGAGCAAATCCAAGAAACAAAAATAAAAGACTCAAATGACTCAATCTATACTTTCCAACATTTGTCTCCGAGATTTTCAATGAATCATGACATGTTAAGATTCTTTGTAAACACGAGATTAAATCCACATCTTTTGAAAATTAATACACATTCATAGCAAGGATATAAAAATTCACAATTAAATCAATCTAAGTGACCGTGAAACTCAATTGCGTGACAAGAAGAATTAACCCAAAAATCTCACTGGGTGCACTCTTTTCTTTTTCAATGATTGTTTGGTAAAATCACTCTTCTTAATCTAGTTATATGTGAGAACCTCTTGGATTATTGCCTTGTTTTGGTATATGATTTTTTTAGTATGTGTTTTTATGTAATATTAAAAAATATTAATGAAAGCGTGCATT
This sequence comes from Berberis vulgaris, assembly GCA_963556465.1. NCBI lineage: Eukaryota > Viridiplantae > Streptophyta > Magnoliopsida > Ranunculales > Berberidaceae > Berberis > Berberis vulgaris. The sequence goes on along the minus strand of OY747124.1, from coordinate 71,582,422 downwards.
TTTTTTTATACTGTGCTTGTGAGTGTTGTTTCAATAAGATTTAAATGAGAAATTCATGAAAGAACAAATCAAAATCAAGAATTATGACGACAATGGGATTACATGCAAACAAATATATTACATGTACATAAAAACATAAAACACGTGTAGGGTTGAAAACCGAACTGACCGGTTCGGTTTTCCACCTAAACCATGAATCAAATCGATTTTGGTCGGTTTAAAAAATTTCAAACCGAAATCTAACCGACCATTAACAAAACTGAACCGATTCTACTTTATGCAAATCATAACTGAACCGAACCGAACCGAACTGACTAAAATTGAACTATAACCGAAATAAAACCGAACCGACTGAATTTTTAAAACATATTATATTATTTTTATATAAAATATATATTACTTATATATATATATATACTTTCGGTTCGGTTTAGTTGGTTAAAATCATATAGAAACCGAAAATTGACCACTTCGATTTTGAATTTTTTAAAATCGAAATCGAACCAAACTTAAACCAAACCGATCGGTTTGGTTTTGATCGGATCAGTTGGTTTAATTAGTTTGATCGGTTTTTTGTTTAACCCTAAACACGTGCAATAATTTCTGCAAGGAAATGATTAGGTACTCGCTAGAATTTTGGCGTACTGTCGATTTTAGTAACATTCATTATAGCTCAATAGACTCAATTGAAATTCATTTTAGTTAAAATGGATTGAGAAGACATTTTTTTTTAACAAATCTTGCTTAAAATAGAGATTGGAGGGATGAACAAGCTATTTTCATCTTCTCCAATGAGTCATTAGCCAAAACCTTCACGGTTTGGTCGATAACCTAGATAAACTCTACAAAAGTATGTGGGTTTCATTTAGAGTTCAGAAATTGAAGTACAACCTTCAAATCGGTTTCGGTCGATAACTCAAATAAACTCAACAAAAGTACATGGGCATCATTTTAGGGTTTGGAAATTGAATTACAACTTTGAAATCCTTGATTTAAGCTGCAAAAAATGAAAAACAAAAGTTCACCGGAGTGCTTTAGGTTCGATTTCCTCACAAAACACGTTGAATATGCATCCACAAAATGACTTGAACCTAAAGAACCTTGTTGTAGAGGCTTGAACGAGTGAATTTTGGTGAAAAACTCAGTGATATTGGCAAAGAATTTGATGATACTATGGGAAAGAAGATGGTTAAGATATATATATATATATATATATATATATATATATATATATATATATATATATATATATATATTTATTTATTTATTTATATATATATATTTTTTTGTAAAAGCATTCAACAAATATATTAAGTAATACGATTAAAATACACCTGTCCAACAGTAGTTGCATAGTTATGTGCCTCAAAATTGAGGTCACGAGCGATGTAATTATAGAGATGTCTAATGCTGCAAATAATGAGTCGCCACATCCAACACATGTCGGTTGAAGTCCCACCCTATGTTGTCGAGCTTGGATTAATAAAAGTGAGGCAACATAGCACTCCGCCATAGTGCTATAAAAACTTTCCCTGGTATGGGACAAACTACCTGAGCAAGCACCATTCTGATTGTGTTCACCGCCAAAATATCAATAGGTCCCTATTTTGAAGAGGCAAAAAAAACTAACATCATAAGTCACAATAATCATATCTGAGTCCAAGGTATGAGGGATGGGTTGGAGTTGAGAGGATCTTGAATTCAGTCTGTGGTGTCTAGCTTCCCGAAGCTGAGCATGAACCAAGCTCATTCTAGTAATTCCTGCTTTAAGGAAAGGGCCAAAAGTAGTAGTGGGATCAGCTTGAGTTGCAGAAAGTAACGTTGAAATGTTTGCGGGGCACTTTCAAGGATATTGCGGATTGAAACAAGGGTCATCGGATCTGTGGTGGTGTGAGTAGGTGATTGAGGCAACATGGCAGGGTTTGAAGTGAACCATTGAGTATGCCAGGAGGACCAAGTATTGCGAAAGGCGATCAGGAACAGTTGTATGTGGTAGGGCTGAAAAACGAACCGACGGTTCGGTTTTCCACCTAAACCGTGAACCGAATCGACTTAGGTCGATTTTAAAAATTTCAAATCGAAACCGAACCGACCATTAACAAAATCGATTCGAAACCGAACCGATTCTAATTTATGCAAACCGTAACCGAACTGAACCGACTAAAATCGAACCAAAACCAAAATAAAATCGAACCGATCGACTACTTTAAACATATTGTATTATATATATTCGGTCGGTTAAAATCACATAGAAATCGAAAACCGAACCGACCATTTCGGTTTTGAATTTTTTAAACCCGATCTGAACCGAATTTAAACCGAACCAATCGGTTCGGTTTAGATCGGTTCGGTCGGTTTAATCGGTTTGATTGGTTTTTTGTTCAGCCCTAGTATGTGGAACCTGGTTTATTAAGATGATCTTGTTTCACATATGCCAGATGGTGTGAAGAGCTGCCATGAATTGAGATAACATTTCCTCCTTAGCCTTAGGATGGACTGAAGCAGTTCCCCACATGAAAAGAAAGATTTTTCAATAGTAGGCGGGTGTGGATTAGTCGCAAACCAGTTGATAGGAATAGGGGAGAGGCTCCAAAGATGAGTGATAACTGAGCAAAGAAAAAAAGGTGGGTGATATCCTTCGAATGATTTTGGTAAAAGACACTACAATCATCATGGGCATGTGGAGTCTTGCCATGTTCGATTACGTGGGGGAAAATATTTTTGCTAATTTTCCAGAGGAGCAAAAGGGCATTAGTGGGGGCTTTGACTTTCTAGATTTCTTTATACAGCTTTGGTCGGAGTTGCGGGTCAGGACAATTAGAGGAGGAAGTCTCTAATTTCTCCAGGATAAAGGTTTGGGTTGCATTTTTGACAATTTAAGAGCCAATTTTTGTTAGATAACCTAATGAGCTTGTCTGACTGAAGGGTAGATCTAATAGTAATATCAAGAATATCTTGAGCCACTGAACCCGGGAAGATGGACAGAATGAAGCCGGTGTTCGATTGTGGTACCTGGCCCAAATGATAATGCCATAGTTTCGGTATGGAACTGGGGTTTTTTCAGGATGGTAGGACCCAACATGCAATCAGCCAGGACGAGTCCTGGTTTGACCCAGTAGTCCCGCCAGAGATCAATGTTTGTACCTGATAAAACTTGGCAATTCATATATCACTGCATTTTGGACAATGCAGTAAGGTTGTCTCTCCAGGCGAAAGAAGCCAAATTTGGAGATTTGGAGAGTTGCAGAGATCACAGGTTAATAGGTGAGGAAAAAGTTTGCCATATGCTTTTTGCCATTAAGGCTAGATTTCTCTCTCTGGAAGAGGGAATGTTAAAAACCTCCCAAACGATAGGGCAGAGTAATTTGATCTCAAGTGCAAAGATGTTTTTCTCTACTTTCCTCCGTGCCATTCCACTAGAAATTCCTAGCAAGTTTGTCCAATTTGGTAGTGATGAGCACGGAAAAAGAAAGTTTGCATAGTATATACCGGGATCGAATTGAGAATGACTTTGATCATAAACGTTCTCCCACCTTGAGAAAAAAAATTTGGATTAGATAGCTTAGTGGTGACTTTATCTATCATAAATTGAAAATCCGAAGCTTTCTTTTTGGAAAGAATAAGAGGAGAGCCCAAATATTTGTCTTTTGGATTGTACAACTTGGATCCCAAGATTCTATTTATCATTTTGGCATGTTTTGGGTGTACATTTGAGCTGTAAAAGACAAAAGTTTTATCATAGTTTACAGCCTGACCTGAAGTCGAACAATAGTGGGAGAAAATATATTTAATCAAATGTGCCTCCCCTAAGGTAGCTCAACAAAAAAATCATAAGATCATCGGCATAAAGCAGGTGACTTATTGAATGAGAATGGCGGCGGATTTGGATGCCTTTGATGGAACCCTCAGTTTCGCCCTTGGTAAGAGTTCTGGATAAAACTTCAACTACTAAGATGAAAAGATAAGGAGAGAGAGGCTCCCCTTGTCTAATACCCCTGGTGGGAGTGATTCTTGGGAGAAGGGAGCCATTAAGAAGAAGCTAAAGAGAGGAAATGGATACGCATTGGTCTATCATTTGAATCTACTCTCTAACGAAGCCCAATTGATGTAAATTTGAAGTAGGAAAGGCCACTCCACATTTTCATAAGCTTTGGCCATGTAAATTTTAATAGCCATCCAACCTTGCTTCTTTTTGTTGCAATGCTTCATTTGAAAAAAGGTTTCATAAGCAATATTCTAATTGTCCATTATAGAGCGACCCTTGAGAAAAACACCTTGGTTGGGGGATATGATATTGTCCAACAAAGGTTTAAGCCGGTTCGCCGAGATTTTAGAGATGATCTTGTAAATGACAATGCAAAGCCCAATAGGCCAAAATTTGTCGGGAGTAGTAGGATTTGAGATTTTAGGGATCAAAGCGACAAAAGTTTCATTGAGCTTGGATTCAGCTTCCTAGTGATGAAAAAGTTTGTTACTACCTCGATCACATCCTGTTTGACGATATCCTAGTAGTGTTGGAAGAAAAAAGCATGGAAACCGTCCAGGCCCGGTGCATTGTGACTGCCCATGTTGAAGAGTGTAGTCCTAATTTCCTCTTCATTTGGAATGGAGGCGAGTGAGACATTCTCTTCCTCTGTGATGGAGGGAAGGAAAACTGAAAGAATATCTTCACAGGGAATAGGGTTTGCCGCTTGAAAAATGTCTTGGAAATAATTGTTAAGAACTTGACCGACTGAGTTTTGATTTGAGTGCTTGACGCATCCTTAAGGCGAAGGATAAGACTTTTTTTTCCTAAGCAAGAGAAGAGCTAGGTGAAAGAATTTTGTATTCTTATCATTGTCTCTGATCCAAGAGTAACTTGATTTGTTGCACCGGAACATCTTCTCTCGTACACATAATTTCGAGAGCCGATCTTCCAGACAAACCGTGGCTTCGGGATTCTCCAAAAATGGAGTATGGTTTGGAGTTTGTCAAGGGCCAAAAAGGGTTCTGACATATTTTGTTGAATATTTCGAAAATAGTTTTTGTTCCATCTAGTGAGACAATGGTTAAGTTTTTTAGTTTTGAGATGGAAATTGTAGGCGGGGGAGTGATGGTTGCGGGCATCCCAGGATTTGGTGACAAGTTGCCGACAATTGGGATTTCTGGTTCCTATATGAAAAAACTTAAACAGTTTGGGACCCTTAGTGACATTGGAGACCAGTTGAAGGGAGATGGCTCTCTGATCAGAGGTAGACGTATGTATGGTGCAGGCAATAGCTGAAGGAAAATACATCCAATTAGTGGAGACTAAGATACGATCAAGTTTTCCTTCGATGCTAGAAGTGGATTTTTTTTTGTTCCAAGTAAATTGAGACCCATTAAGCGAAAAGTCCAGGAGGACGTGAGTATCTATAAAATTTGGAAAATGTTTAAGGTTTGAGCGAGTAAACTTTCTACCCCCTAGTTTGTCCTCAGGATGCAAAATGGCATTAAGGTCTCCTATAATGAGACCCGCCAAGGTTTAGATTTCATAAATCTGGGACAAAGCGGTCTAGAATGGGAGACAAAGTGATGGATTTGGTTCCCCGTAAATAAACAAAGTTGACAAAATATAAGGAACAATAGTGAGATGAATACATTCTCTCCAAAATAAAGCAAGATCGCTTGATAATCCGTTAGCTGGCACTAAGACTCCATGTGTAAATCCAAGTCTCTGGCGTATGCGCTTCATTTTAGAAAGGGGTTGCTTTGGTCTCGGAAAGAAAAATGATGTCAGGGTTGGACTGTTGGGACATGGCTTTTAGATTTCAGAACACGTAGGGAGCTCCGATGCCCCTTGCGTTCTAGGCGAGGATCATGTACTCTTGGGCGACCCTTTATCGGTGGTCGCTTTTACCTCGGTAAAAGTGGGTGGTGCAATGTAGAGTGGCTGGATGATTCCTCTGAAGCTGATTGTTACGCTGCAGTGGAAGTAGTCCTAAGATGGACTTCTATAGCTATCAAAGTGGGCAGTCCTCTGGGAGCTGGTTGGACAGACACTCAAGCAACCTGAGTTCATTTTGGCTAGCCAGCCCGAGCGAGAGTCTTCGTTTCCCTGTAGTTGACAACCTATTACCAAGAGTGAGGTCCAATTTCCTTTTTCCAAGTTGAGTTGAATTTGTTCTCTGATATTGTTCACTGTTTGATTGCTGTGAGGCTGGGATGCATGGACTCGGATACGCGTGTCATATCAGATACGGATACGACACGACGACTCGACAATTTTCAAAAAAACTAGGACTCAGTGACTCGGCGACACGTCAATCAAACCTTATTTTTATTTTTATATTTTGTTAAAAAACTATTAACATAATGTCATAACTCATAAACAATAATTAATAATCCAAACATATAAAACATCAAGATGCATTATAGATTGATAGTTTGATACATAACTCAAAAGTATCAACTTTAAGTCCCAAAAAAAGGAACGTCAACAAAAAAAATACATAGATTTTCACTATTCTATGTCTTGATCATTGATCGTCCTTGACACACTCCCATCGTTAAATAGCACAGATTCTAACTCAGGTTCATCAAGAGAAAGATTGGAAACCTCAAGTATGCCAGCAACATCCAAATCCAATGAATCAAGTGCATCTCCTCCGATATCCCACATCCTTGTCTCACCTTCTTTGTACTCTGGATTTCTTCTTGACAAAAGACGAAGATTAGAATGCACATATACCAAATCTTCAGCTCGTTGTGGGGTCAACTGATTCCTTTTCAACGAGTGGATGTTGTTATACGTACTCCAATTCCTCTCACAACAAGAGGAAGAACAAGGTTGCCCGAGCAATTTTAAAGCCAAAGCTCTGAGTAATGGTGCAGAAGAACCATGAGCAAGCCACCAAATGTTTGCTTCTAGGTGTGCTCTATTTTCTAAAGAATCCCTATCTGCAAATTGTCCCACACCCCCTGAAAACTTTGCAAACTCTGCTATTACCATTCTTCTTTCCTCATCATTAGGAAAGTATCCCTGAAAGCATTTATTCTTCTCCATTGAAATGTCAGAATCACAATCTGGGGAAACACGATTAGGAGCCCCTTCAAGCCATTCTCTGCTATAATACCTAAGCAATCACAAATTAATATTATAAACCTAACCCAAATTTTCTAAATTAAGTAGAATAAGAATACTGCAAAACTTAAGTTACCTTGGATTTAAGGAATGTGCTAAACAATGTAGTGGTGTGTTGCTTTTCTCCCATCTATCAACCAATATATGATACACCACTGTATAAAAGTCTGACTCCTCATCATTTGTCTTCCCTTCATGGCGATAAATAATTTGCTTCACTTTTTCAATCATAGTATCCCACATTTCATACACCAAGTGAAGACAAGGCTCATCGGTATCAGCCCTCCGCAACATTGTATATATAGGTTCTGTGAAACAAAGAATGTAGTCCACTTTGTCCCACCACAAGTCATCCAATAACTTTCCCTTGACAAACCGTGCTTTCTCAACATCATCTTCCCTGTAGGAATCCCACTGATTACCAATCACCATACTTTGGAGACTACTTTTAATGTCTTTCATCTTTTTGAGCATAATTATACTTGAAGCAAAGCGGGTCTCTGCAATAGAAAACAACTTCAAGTTTGAATGCTCATTGAACATGTGCAATCTCATAGAATGGTTCATGACAAAATTTTTGATTTGCATGTCGTCCCCAATAATATCAACAATCCAACTACACTCGTTGTAGGCCTTTTCATTTGAAGGTGTGTTCTTTGGGGCACATATGTTTTTCAAAGCAAGGTTGAGAGTGTGGACTACACAAGGTGTCCAAAAGATTTGAGGGTATTGACTCTCAACAAGTAAACCTGCAGGTTTGCAAACTGGAGCATTGTCGGTTATGACTTGGACCACATTATTAGGCCCAACCTCATTAATAATTTCTTTGATCAAGCCAGCAATGAAATATTTATCTTTGACCGCTCCTTCACAATTCACAGCCTTCAAAAACATTGGACCACCCTCATTAATTACTATGAAATTAATAAGAGGCCTCCTTTGAGCATCGCTCCACCCATCACAAACAATGGTTGCTTCTTTAGCCTTCCATGTGAACTTTATTGTCTCCAATAACCTTTCAACGTTATCTCTTTCTTTTCGAAGCAAAGTCATCCTCAATGCATTGTACCCAGGTGGCTTGTAACCACTAATAGACTTAGCTTTATTTGATGAAAAGGTGAAGGCATTATGATAATACGGATTCTTTGCAAGGTTGAAAGGCAATGCAGCTGAGTAAAACATCCTTGCAATCAAAGCATCTAACTCTTGCCGATCATTGAGATTGAAAGCATCCGCAATCGGATTACTTGTTGCTCTCCTTTTCCTTGAATCAGAGGATGAACTTATGCCACCACTCGTACCTGCGCAACTACCTTGAGTTGAGCCACTTGGAGGTAAATGAACAACACGTGTACGAGTATTTTCTACTCTCAATGCAGCTTAATCAACAAGATTTTGTACCTCTATAGATTGTTCGGAAGAGATCTTATCGCAAATAGCTATCCCACGACCTCTTTCCTTCAACAAATGGTGCCTTAGTCTAGTATGGGATCCTGTATATTCATTTTTGCAAAAGTTACACCGCCACATTTGATTCCCTCCACCTTCACTTGATTTTCTTATTCGCGTGACATGCCTCCAAAGAAGAGAATTATCATCTCCGCTCATTTGGTCTAAAACTTTACATGTAAAAACAGAAAAAAGAAACATGGATTAAAAAAAAATTGGTTGCAGGTAGTATTGCTAGAATAGGTATATAATTTAATTGCAACTTGCAAGTAGTATTGAAGACTGACAATTATTTACGTGTTGCAAACTTGCAGGTAATATTGCTAGAATATTTTACGACAAATGGACAAGCCGAAAAGGACAGGAGAAGAACTTACAAGAAGAGAAATACTGCAGCTACCAGCTAGTAAATGAAGAGTTGAAGACAAGTTGGACAACAATCAAATCCAGATGTGATCTCCTTAAAAAAAAACCAACCCATTGTCAGAAATTGAGTGTGGTAGCTGGTAGGCTGATTTAAGTAGCCTTTGATTTAAAGAATTGAATTGCAAAACATTTCAACCATGCCCAAGTTCAAACAGCCTTCGAAGATAATATTGTAAATGTAATAGAAGAATAATTGATTAATTGGAAAACCAATTAGCAATAAACCTACAAATCTACAATAAAGATACAAAGCAAAATCTTGTTATACACTTATACGAAATCTAAAGAGATTAGGACTAAGATCTGAAATTTGATTATGTAAAACAGGGAAACGATTAAGTTACCAATTAAGCAATGCCGAACTTATACAAGCATGAGTTGAGTTCAAGGTGCAACCATATAAACTCTTAAATACTATTTTAATTAACAAAGATCAATTACAACATCTTCTCTATCATGTTGCTTCACATGTTTGCATCATTGCATCTGAGACTGAGATTCTGCTTCTATTACTAGATACCCAACCTAATCATATTATTGCCATGAGAATTTGATTTAACAAAAAATGCTAACATTTTTGTATCTGCTTCTTCATTTCAGCCCTAATGTTCACTACATGCTTAGGTTAACCCAACCATTATTGCTTCTTAATTCTAGCAGTAGAAGAGATGACGAGATATGCATGAAGATCTCCCTTGAAGATTTTTTAGTTTCCGATTGTAACTGATATTTCTGTTGCAGGTGGGTGACCAGATGATGATGAAAAACGTAAATATCTGTACATAGCAAGTACTGATTGTGAAACTTAATCGTATGAGATATAAAACTGAATGAGGTATACCTTGTTGTCAAGTGATTCTCTCAACCTCTTCAATCCAGCCTGAGATAGTGAGATCTGAAGAAGTGAATAGCAGAAGGAGTAAGGACAGATCAGTGACACTGTGACAGTGAGTGACTGAGTGAGAGAGACGAACCTGAGCTTCAGTCCGACTCCGACAGACTCCTCTAAGGTAAGCTCTTTCTTCTTCTTCCCTTCCTTATTCCTCTTCCTTCTTTCTTTTCTTCCTCGCCTCCTCGGTTCCTCCTTCTTTATCTCTGGTTGTGTGGTTTGAGCAAGAACAAGAAAAAAATCGGGAGATTAGGTTTTAATATTAGGGCTTTACATCTCATCCGTCCGATCTTATCAAGATCTGAAAAAAAATAATTATTAGCAATCGAATCCTGACCGTGTCCATGTCGTATCCTGCCCAAGTCAAGTTGACCGATGCGTTGACTGCGTGTCGGATACGTGTCGACCGCGAATTGCACGCGTATCCGTATCCGACACGCATTTTCCTAGGATTCGGAGGGTTTTTCCAAGAGTCCGTGCTTCCGCTGTGAGGTTATACATGGTGTCCTCTTGGATTGAGGAACCAGATTTGGAGGGTCCATTTTCTGCATTGCTAGAGCAGTTTAATTCTAGCCACATGCATATCTTCTTGATGTTGTAAGAATTCAATTCAATGTAATTTGACTGATGCAGTGTCGAGGAAATGCCTTCTTGAGTGAACATGTGTTTAGACACAGACATAGTTTCTTCTGCATTGTGAGCAAGACTATTTGGTTCCTGAAATTTGAGTAGAGTGGCAACGTTTGGTGGCATGTTATGAGACTTGGCCTCTTATTCATTGATAATTGACCAGTTGGGTTGTGCCATTGGTTGAGAACTCTGAAGAAAACTCTGAATTGATGGTGTGGTGGATTGAGCTATTTGAAGATTGTCATGCCCTAATTTTTAAACAACCTAAATTAATAGATCGTCCAAAAACCAATGCACGACAGGAACAATTTAAATGATTTAGTCACGAGGCAAAATATAAAGTAATAAACTTTTTTAAAATTCTTCCTCTCAAAATAAGGTCAACATTTATCATATTTTAGCCACAAAATAAATCATAAAAATGAATTACATTATTCAATCCCAAATAAATCCTTGACTCAAAATCTGAGCATTAATAACTAATCCCTACATCTAATTACCTAGGAAAACAATAAAATCAAAGTCTAACGGAATGTGTCAAATCCTCAGCTAGAACAACCTTCACGCTCCAACTAATCATGATAAATCTCTGGGGCTACGCTTATTAAGAACTCACAAAAATTTGTAAAATAATACAAATTTGGGTCAGTACATTAATACTGGTGTGAGCAAACTTACAAATAAAGACACAACTACACAATTAAATAACATTAAAATAATATGCATTTCACCTTAAGGAAGACATGTAGTTCTCATTCGATGATGAATGAGGTTTTAGTTTCTTCCTCCAAGACAATCCTAAATACATGCTAAAATAATCCATGCAAATTTTTATGTTATGATAAATTCAAGATTTTTTTATTCGTAATTTTTAGCTTCTTTTCCACAATCACACTCTCATCCTGTAACACGCCTCACTCAAGTGTGTTTCCCTTACTTTCGATACCACTCAGAGCATAAATGTCCTAAGTGGGGTGCCACATCGAGGGACATATCATCTCACCCGAAATTCGATCCATGACAAATATTTTCTAAATATTACACGTACCATCGAACTCACATAGAACAGCGTACCCTATATGCAAGCAAGTCTGCATGCCAAAATTTTATCACACGTATACAAGCAAGTCTGTATACTAAAATTAAATTTTCTTTTCGGAATTGTGAAAAAAGAGCTTAAATATCAAATGCAGTTTACTATCAATACAAGTCATTAAACTAGTATGTAGCAAGCAACAAAAATGATATTCAAATTTGTCCCAAAATAAAATACATAGCTGAAGATACATAATAAGTAGGGAGCCCAATCAAAGTATTAGACCACTTCATATTGTGGTTGGATAATTAACAACTAAAAGTTTATACTGTGGTTAGAGAATTAACAACTAGATGTTTGTATCACACCCAATATTAACTACCCTAACACCTCACTTCCACCGATAAACCAACTTTCAAACATGTGGTACAGTTCCCTCATTCATTCACTTTAACAAAGGCTAAGCTAAGTCATAATTAATGTTAGGGCTGATCGTGAACTGAACCGACTTAGGTCGGTTTTAAAATTTTTAAATCGAAATCGAACCGACTATTAACAAAACTGATCTGAAACCGAACCGATTCTAATTTATGCAAACTGTAACCGAACCGACTAAAATCGAACAAAAACTGAAATAAAACCGAACCGAACCGAATATTTTAAACATATTATATTATTTATATATAAAATATATATTATTTATTATATATATTCGGTTGGTTAAAATCATATAGAAACCGAAAAATGAACCGACCACTTCGATTTTGAATTTTTTAAAACCGAAATCGATCCGAACCGAATTTAAACCGAACCAATCAGTTTGGTTTTGATCGATTCGGTCGATTTAATCGGTTTGATCGGTTTTTTGTTCAGCCTTAATTAATGTGATATTTTTATTGGAATATATTTTTATTGTTATTATTATATGTTACGTGTGGGACACTTTTGGAAGAAAATGATTATAATGCTCACCCTCCATCTGTTCTCACTCTCTCCTCCCATCCATCTCTCCCATGCAAGTACGTTATGGCATAGTTGTTAAATTATATTCACAAAAGGATGGTATACAACAAGTAATCCAATTGCACCAATAAAAACAATAGTATTAACATGCGATGGAGACTTGTTTATGTAGGCTTTGTATTACTGATTTTAATTAATTAAGTAAAGTTTAACAAAAAAAAAAAAAAAATACATGTGATGGAGACTACCCTCTAACACGTTTTCACTTCTATTCACCCATTGGATTTGACTTTCTTTGCATAGATTTCTATACGGGTAACACAAGATTCAACCACCGTAAAAAAAAAAAAAAAAAAAACATTGACCAAAGCAAGCAAAGTATATCTTATCAAACGTCCAAATCAGATTCACCTCATCCCTAATATCGAGACCTAATCGCAAGTCATATTATAAAATAATGGTTGCTACCCGTTCAAAAGGTACGAAAATCTTATGAGCAAAAATTATGAAAACTATTAGGGATAATAACAATAACCATGTATAAAAAATGATTCTAGCCAAACCTTGAAGATAGGTAGAATTTCACTCACAATTTTCGAGAATCACAGCGTCGAAGCAAAACTTTTTCTCTATCGCCTCATTTTCTTCTACGTAAGTTTTTTTTCCCCCCTGTGTGTATACAAAGAATAAACTTCCTTAAAATATTTTCTCTCAAAATGAGGTCAACATTTATCATACCTAAGCAACAAAATAAATCATAAAAAAGAATTACATTAATCAATCCCAAATAAATCATTGACTCAAAATTTGAGCATTAATAACTAATCTCTACATCTAATTAACTAGAAAAACAATAAAATCAAACTCTAACGGAAGGTGTTAAATCCTCATCTATCGCCATACAACTAAAACCACATTCACGCTCCAACTAAACCTTATAAGTCTCTGCGCCAAATTCGTAAAACAATACAAAATTTAGGTCAATATATTAACACTGGACGCAAACTTACAAATTAAGACACAACTACATAATTAAATAACATTCAAATAGTATGCATTTCACCTTAAGGAAGATATGTCATTCTCATTCGATGATGAATGAGCTTTTAGTTTCTTTCTCCAAGACAATTCTAAATATATGCCAAAATAATCCATGCAACTTTTCATCTTATGATAAATTCAATGTTTTCTTTATTTCTCTAGTTTTTAGCTTTTTTTTTTTTTTTTTCCACAATTGCACTCTCTTCTTGCGTCAGTGTGTCTTCCTTGCCTTCGAAACCTCTCAGAGCATACATGTCCCAAGTGTGATGTCACATCGAAAAACATGTCACCTCATCCAAAGTTCGATCCATGACAAGTATTTTTCAAATATTACACATACCACCGAACTCACATGAAATGACGTATCCTATATGTAAGCAAATAAACATACCAAAATTGAGCCCTTCTTATTAGTAAGGAAACGGGTTCATCCCCTCGAGATGCGCAATGGCACACATCTCGAGGGGATGGAGGGTTGCAACCCCCTCCCTCGCCGTTTCCTCGTCATTTATAATTCCTGGTATTTGAAGATTTGATTGCATGTTGATGAGATGTGGAGAGGGGTGAATGGAATGAAAGTAGCCCTCGGTGTTCATAGCTTCAAGGAGGTTTGAATAGGTGTGGAAAGTTGGTTCAAAATGTGACTGTGGCAGTGTTTGGGTGGATGAGAGGGTAGAGATTGGGTAAGTGGTATTCTACATCAAACCAGGTAGGTTCTCAGAGTGAGTCTGGTCGAATTGGTTGAGGGTGGAAAGCTCGTTGTTGAGGTGGAAGGGGGGAGAGGGCATTGAGTTGAGAGGTTGAATCGGAGTTGGGTTGAGAGAGAGAGGTGTGGTACATACCTGGGTGAGATCGCTGGAGCACGAACTGCTGGCAAGGGCTGTCTCGAGTCAGCGCACGCCAGATTCATCGGAGCTCCGGTGTTAGTGTTCACAATGGGATTTGCTCCAGATCCATCAGTAGTTCCTTTCTGCCCCGAGATAGAGATTTCTTCAGATCTGATTTGTAATGGCCATAGATCTGTTTTTCAGTGACGGTGACCAAGTGTTCAATCTATCCTATTCTGTGATCTCCGGTTAATATGAGAAATGGAGATGGAATGAGAGTGTAACGATTTGAGGCAATGCTATTATTAAACCGTGATTGTGTCGGCCTCATTTTGAAATCAGACCATACTGGGATTCGCGAGTCTTTGGAGAATGGAAGAGAGAGACCACTACGCCCGATTTCACCTGAGACAGCCTGGAAGCATCCGAGTAGAATGGGCATGTCGCTCCAAACAAACATAGTGACCAACCAAACCACAACAAAAACAAAAAGTGGGAGGGAGCATCCTCGTACCAGAACCTGAGGACATAAACACATCTGTTTTCAATTCCGAATGTTGTCATCATGGTGCAGGCAGGGGAAAGGCTTCAACGTGTCCAGCCATATATTTTGAAGCGAATAAATGGCATCGCGACGTCCTCCAGTGAGGTAATATGGATTTTCATTAGGTCTCCAATACAATACAATACAATACAATACATGATGTCAGTCTCTTTTAAGTCGGAGTTTTGATGTTGGGAACAAAGCAAAACTGATGTTGAGATACTCTTCTTGCCAGGGGTTTGATTGATACAACCCCCACCCAAAGAGAGTCCAAGTACCGGAGTTTATCACTTTTTCCATATCTTCTGAAAATTTTGAATTGGATCAATTAATAGGAATTAGCTTGGTCATGTTTACGGTTCAGTTGTTCCGCATGGAAGGGATTGGTTGGTCATGCGCTGGGCAAAAACTTCATTATGGAGGCTCTGGAAGTGATGATAATTCGCAACAGCTCGGAGCTCTCGACTATCACAGTCGGCCTCTTTTCTTGTATCAAATGAGGGAGGGGAGCTGGTAAGGTGAGGTTGTTTGCTAACTGCTTCCAAATTATGAATTAAAATTTCTCTAGCATTACGAGAAGTTTGGTTGAATGAAGGAGGGTGTGGGTGAGATGTCATGTCTGATTCAATATTCTGGGTGTTGTGGAGTATTTGGAGCGGGTTGAAAGAGATGAGAGTGTGGGGAGTTGGGTTAGGATGATTGGGGGAATCAGCTGATTGTGTTGATTGAGGTGGGATGTTTCTAGCTGGAAGATCCATGACAAGGGCACGATAGCAGTGGCGGGCTTGGAAAATATGGAGGATGGTTGGAGATGTTGTGTTTTATGTAAGTGGTGTAAGAGCAGATAGCAAATATGGTAGAGCTTGATTAATGAAGTTGCGGGGAAAGGATGTTTGGGGTGGATTGATTTGCCATATTCATGAAATTTGTTGATTTGATGGTCGAAGATTGGATTCTGACGGCTAATTAGGGAAAAAAGATGACTGAGAAGAGGGGGTCGTCGGCTAATAAGGTT
Source organism: Berberis vulgaris (assembly GCA_963556465.1). Lineage (NCBI taxonomy): Eukaryota > Viridiplantae > Streptophyta > Magnoliopsida > Ranunculales > Berberidaceae > Berberis > Berberis vulgaris. The sequence goes on along the minus strand of OY747124.1, from coordinate 71,566,500 downwards.
GAGTAATGATGAAGAAGGAGAAGCGTACTTCGCCCGAGGAGACCTAAGGAGTATCAGTGATCAATGCTGGATTCCAGAAAGAATGCAGGAAGAGACTGGGGATCATCAGGCACGGATCTAAGTTGGGGCGAGTAATTCTTGCTGCCCTGCCCCACTGCCTGGTTGCTGTTTTGGGGGAGTGAATGTACACTTTTACCCTCCATTTTTAAATACCTTTTTAAGTTAAATAGGAGAGGTAAAAGTGTACATTCACCTCCAGATAGCAATCTCGCTCCCTTTCCCAGACCAACTAGAATTGGGGAAGTTGGGGCATATGCCCTCAATGACTTTGGAAAAAAATGAGGGTTATTTCGATTTTTCCACTTGGGATGTAGACGATGCCATCTCGCCCCACTTTTTCCCTCTATTCTCTGCGACGTCAATGATCTTGCCCCTTTCTACTTTCCTTTCATTTCTTTTTTTTGTAATTGAAACTCAGCACTTATCATAGTCGAAGATTGTTAAGATTCAGATGGAGGAAAGAGAGGGAGTTCTAATTTTTCTCGATTTTTTTTTCTGATGAATGAAACGTGGGCATAGGAAGCAACGTGGGCATATGAAGCGTAATTCGAATTTTCAATGGGGGGTGGGTATGAAAAAGGAGAATAATAAAATATTATATGAACACAGATCAGACTTGTGTACGGCGGCCAACATGTAGGAAAGAAGTTGGTGGAACATTAAAAGAAACTTGCACGTGCACATTAAAAAAATGAGTTTAATTGGATGGTCATGTGTGCACGTGTGAGGATTCCGTTTTAGCCGATAATAGATACATACGTGGCGATTGCCCGAACTTACATGCATGCATCATAACCAGTTGTCTAAGTTTGACTCCACATCAGATCATGGTCAATGTTCAACTCATTTATCCGCAAAGCCATTCACATGCACGAGTAGATCGAGTTCATTCATCATTAGACGTATTGTTGATCGACATGCTATCTAAGCATTTGTTCTACTTGTCTACACTTGAAGCTTTTTCTTTCAATGAATTGAGGAGGTTTGATCGACCTTCAACCTTGTAGTTAATTAATTGGAAACACATTGAATAACATGGAATATAATACGTATAATCTACCTACTTTTGTGCCCTAGACCTATATAGCACCATGGATTAATTTCATTTGAGATTTAATTGTTTTCCATGATCCGATCCCAAACTTTTAGTGCAATATCCATACTCTTTTCGTTTGATACTAGCAATCCATACACATTTCCCAGATATATATAATATATATACATTTGTATTTATACTGAAAGATATGTTACTTGTAATGCTAATAATATGATAGCAATCTATTATTGTTCAAAAGTCTGATTGCAAAATGGCTTGATTTAAACGAAGCAGGAACTAGATTCTAGAAGGAACTCGTTCGTTTTGTAAACAATTTAGATAAAAATACAATCAATGAAATCCACTTTGCATGTTTTGCATTCAGTTTCTTCCGCAAATTCAAATACCTGAGAGCTTGATGACCTGAATGTACCACGAATTCTGGATGTAATAAATAATGTTGCCAATGATGAAGTGCTGTGCACTGATGCAAAGAACTCCAGATCACATGTCCAGTACCTTTAATTTCTTCGCATCTGTAAGCTTCTTGCTGAAAAATGTGACTGGTCAACCAATTAGATAGAAAGACAATTCGGCTCTCTTAGAGCTCCCTCATCTGGGATCCCTGGAGAAGAGGACTCAACTCCCGCTTAGTGGTGATTCATCATAAATTCTACATCTTGTAATCAAACCAATTTTGGAGCAGCTTGATCGTTTCTGTGATTGCACGGATTATACCTCTTTGCACGTACAAATACCTCAAATGAGTTTCAATGTTAATAATACATAGAGTCCCATAAGCATATCTTGAGTTGGTAGGTATTATTTTGTTAAAACTATAGCAGTCATTGTGGTGGTTTTGATAACACATTTTTGCAAACATGAACCACGAGTTCAAGGTTTTTCTTATCCAAAAATATTTTAATATTGAGATTAGAAATGGTTCATGCTAATTAACTATTTCCTCAGGCCCCAACTCATATATTTTAATCAAGTCATATATGGAATAAAACTCAAATCCAAATGAAAGAAGAGGTATTAAAACAGCTAACGCAATCTACAGATTACAAACAAAACTCAAATGGAAAACGTAAACACCAAGTAAACATACAAAACACAACCAGCTTCTTTTCTGTGTTCTTTAATATAAAATAACATCTAATCCGACAAAGCCCTCAATCAAAGTATAAAATTACAACCATAAACAAATTAAAAAAAAAAAACTAGAAAGAAATTTCATTGAACCAAAACCATGCTGCAGAAACTATACTATCTTTTTTTTTTAATGTTCCTTTGTCAAGAGGTTGAAGAAGGGTCATGACCCGAATCCGACCAAGGATGTGGTGGATAACCTGACCCATTTCCACCGCCACTCTGATTTGGGGGCCTGAAAAACCCCATTTGCGGATCTTGAAAAAACAAGGGATATGAAGTTGAAGAAGCAGGTGAAGTAGTGAAAATTTGAGATGCAATTGTTGTTGTTGCTGGAGGAAAATGTGAAGAATAGAACATCTGTTCCAACAGATTGGATGGTTGTCCATGAAAGTCTCCAGTGCTTTGAAGCAACTGAGAGTACTCCATATAGTCTCTGACTACATCACTGCTGCTATGCAGCTGGTGATGAGATTGGAGAAATTGTTGTTGCTGCTGTTGATGATGAGTGGTTCGAGAAATTGGTAAAAGGGGTGTTTGAGAATCTGAAATGGAGAGATGGGGTGGTTGAGAAACTGGGAGAGATGGTAGGAGTCGAACGTTTTCCGGGAAATTGAGTTTTGCTCTGCTTCCCCTGAAGCGGAGGGCAGCTTCATCATAAGCTCTTGCAGCAGCTTCAGCTGTGTCAAATGTGCCTAACCACACTCTTGCAGCCTTGTGGGGGTCTCTTATTTCAGCTGCCCATTTGCCCCATGGTCTTTGCCTCACTCCTCTGTACCTTCTTCTGTTCTCTGTGGTGCTCTCTTCTACTGGAGTTGGTGGTGGTGGTGGTGGTGTTGCTGCTACTGCTACTACTGCTGCTGCTGCTGCTGTGGGGTTTGATATAATTGTTGCAGCCTCTTCAGGTACTGTAGATTGGATAAAATGAGACGAGATTAGAACACCTTACCCATCCTGGGCGAATGACATCATGTACTAATAGTCATATAATAATATATGTACTGTTTCTTGAGGTTGAAGCAGGGGAGGGGGTTCTGCAGGCATGGTGTCGATCTTTATCACAAAAACATTTAATAAATGAGTTGTTCTCCCCAAAAAAGTAACTAAAGGTGATTGAGATGACATAAGGTACAAGTAGAGAATAAAAGCGAACAACACATTTTGTGCATTTTGGGCTGAAAGGATTGATCCTCCAGCTAGAGAACAATGAAAGGAACTTGTGGTGACGAGGACAATTGGAAAAAACAAACTTTGGAACACTTATCTTTTAAGGTAAGCAATTGAGAATGTTCTGCAAATTTCTTTTTATTTAATTATTCTGTATTATTGTATTATATACATTTTTTTTTTTTTTGAACTGTTCAAATTTGAAGTTCATGCATGGCAGCTTTGTACCCTTTGTTCTATTACATCATTTTATTTTTTTGTGAGAAAAACGTGGAAAAAAGTAACAAAAACTAAACCCAATGAATCCATTTTAAATGAACAACAGAAATAATCAAGAAATTAGAATACTAAATGATTGATATTCATGGTAGTTAGAGATGGTTATGAGGAGGTAACAAACCTGGAAAATTTGAAGATGAGTTTCCTACTGCTTGCTGTGAAGTAGTATTTCTGAAGTCACCAAAGTTGTTGTTTCTATAAGTTTTCAAGGCCGATTCAGTAGCAAAATCTCCTTGTTGATCACGGCCTCTCTTTTGTCCACCCCATGAAGATGAAGAAGAAGATGGAGAAGAAACAGAAGCTATGGTATTACTAGTAATCGTCACGGCGGTGCTGGTGCTGGTGTTTGTGGTGGTGGGTGGTGGTGGTGTATTCATGATGAAATCCAGACCATAATTTGCCGAATTATCAACACCAGCATCAATGATATTACCAGACACCACACGAGTCAAAGCAGAGACCATAGCAGACATCTCTCTACTTCTATCATACCCAGAGAACATAGTTGGTGTTGAAAGAGATGGTGCTGGTGGTTGAGTTGTAGTGATCACAGACACTCTTTCATGATCCACCTCTTCTTCTTCTTCTTCATGATTATCTCTACTATTTGTTCTTCTTCTTCTTCTTCCATCACCAGTACCACCAATAGTGGTCTTGTTGTTGTCTCTTTGGTTCGCCACCTTTAACACACACATGTAATCACCCACCCAACAAATAAATTTTAGCTCCCTTGGAACTCAACTGACCCAAAACTCTCTGGGGATTTTGAAAGGTAAGGTTGTAAATAAGTGAGCGATGGATGGAATACGAGGGGTGTGGGTATTTAAACGAAGTTGGAATTCAAAGCATGAAACGCCGCCATCGAAACAGTGAGGTGCTATTGTAATTAAGAGAAATTTAATTGGAGGTTTTGATTATAAATGATAGATTTAGTGAGGAGGTGATGAGAATGTATGTAGAAAGTTGGAGAGAGATAGTTCATATATTCTGACTTTGACACGCAAAACAACAACAAGCTTGCAATTTGACCAGATCCAGATATACATATATATATATATATATCAATCAATCCAAGGGAAGGGTGCTGGCTGAGTCGGTGATTTCTTCTCTTTTTAAGATACAGATAAAGGAGGTGGTAGGTCAGCCGACATAAAATTACCCATATTGGGCTCTTACAACTTAGACTTTGGGGCTTGGGTATTGTCAGAGCCCATATCCGCTACTAAATAAATAAATAAATAAATAAATGTTTTTTATTTCACATTTTGAACGTTTTTTGCAATGAGTCAGTGTCTCAAAATTATTGTTATCAATCAGATCATTTGGAATGGGATCAAAGAAATTCTTTATTGCAAGAAGGTTCTCCACGTGATCGTATACAAAATCTTTTCTATGATTATTTGTTTTTTTCCCGTGTGTTTTTAGTTGTTAATTGTTAGACAATTTGAATGTATAGCATTGTACAAATTGCTTCATTTTGACATCAAATTTCACGTAAAAAGAATACCTACTCTATCTTCATGTGTATGTTTGGTATAATAAGAGGTAGGGCTGGCAATCAATCCTTCTACACCGAACCCTTGTCAAGGTGATTTATACATTAAAATTTAGTAGCTTATTATTGTTGGAGCAAGAGGTTAATTAGTTATCTCTCCCTCTTTCATTGTTCATCACGTTTTCTATTTTTATGAATGATGTTGTTGTATGATATGGAATATAAATTCTTTAAACATCATATAAAATTACTTAAACTTAGTTCACCCATGCATCTAGCCAGGAGGTGCGTCCTTCCGGGTTTTCTCCTACTAGGTAGGAATGAAGTGGCATGGGATTTGATAAACACTGACTACCTTAGGCAATGATGGATAGTGTATATAGATAAAATCATGGGGGCATTGAATCTCTGTAAATTAGGCTTCGTCTCGTCTCGTCTCGTCTCCAGATGCGATCTAAATTAAATTATATAAGATTTAATTAGGTGTTCAACTTAAAACAACATAACAAACTTGCAGATTGGATAACAAATACATTACATTGACTTTACAGAAAAGTCTAATATATATATATATATATATATATATATATATATATATATATATATATATATATATATATATATATATCTTGTTCTTTGACTCAAAAAATATCTTTCGGAATAAATAGTCTAAATCCATGAATATCGATAGAGTGCATGGGATCTACATATATATATTCATTGATAATCTTAGGTGAAAGCTCGTCTCCCAACTCATTTTTACCTCATTGGCCTGTGACTAGCACTAGCGTTTCATTTATAATTTCCTATATTTAGTCAAAGTTAAAAGTCACATTTTAAATGACATTATGATGTGGGCGCACTTGTTGGTTTTTACTGAGTAACCCAAAAACTTTTGAAAAACAGACCAATAAGGGGGGGCTAAATAAAAATTTCATATTCCTCTGTTTTTTGCCCATGATTGTTAATAAGGATCTATCATTTTTATAATCTCTTAAACTTATTAATAAAACAACGACTTGGCCAAGTTTCGTAAGAAAAATTTCAACATATCTTAGCTAGCTATTTTTTATTATATATATATATATATATATTATTTGACACATCAAAATTGACCTATTAAGTTCAAAAGGGTAAAAAAAATATAACATATATTTTAGCAGGCTATTCTGACTATTATTTTATATATTTAATGAGGAAAAAACCCGTAGCAGGGGAAACACATTTAGAGATTTGTGGACCACTAATTTAGCTATTTTATGCAATGAACATTACTGTTATTTCATATATTAATTAAGTTAATAAATGCCTCTTCTGTCATAATCAACCTGATTACGTATAGAGCAGAATAGTTGTATTATTAGTTAATTTAAGAGTTTGAGATAGTTATACCATAATTTATTAATTAGAGTTGGTATTTTTATATTTGAGTTCAATTTGTACCAGGAATATGAATGGTCAAAGCATAAAAGGCAACCGTAGAAGCCACACCAAGAAAAGTAATCTGAAAGAAGAAAGTTTGTAAATATGATGTAATTAAGGCAGCCGACTTTGCCACTTGGGGGGACCTTGTTATTTATTTTTTTAAATTAGAGTTAAAAAAAAAAACATAGCAATTCTTCAACACATCCAAGAATTTGGATATTGTATGATAATATCCACAACAAAATTACCACTCAAGTTATTATTCGATCGACATATATAAATTTTGTGACTAAAGTTACGACTCACTCACGAAGTTACTATTCATTTAAATTATCTACCAAAAAACACCTGCTAGATGCACCATACATCCCAATTAAACCTCTGGATAAAATGAAATGAAATGAAATGAATGAACACGTTTTGAAGCGGTGGAATTTGGTTTTTAATGATTCGGTGGATCCGCCCCACTTTAATTGAAAATGACAAAGGAGAAGAAGAGGTAGCTGATGATGTCAAAGAAAATAATAGATTGGATGTGGAGCTTATCACTCAATATCTTCTAGGGGCCAATGGTAGGTAGTTGAGGTTCATAGTAGTAAAATAAGTTTGAGAGGTTCAGATGAATCTTTTCTTCTTCATCAATCTTTATCCGACCTAGCTATAAGAGATTTTCTTCTTGTCTTTGACTATTTTTTGTGGGTCCTAATTTCATTTCAGATCCATCTTTATACTCTTGTTGATAACTAAATGTGAGTCGATCAATCATCCACCAGGTTATTCGTGTAATAGTAATAGTAATAGTAATAGTAATAGTAATAGTAACGAGATGGATGAAATATGTTGTGCATGTGTGTAATCAATAGCCTTTTCTAAACGGCGAGGGCCCATCCCCTCTCTTGTAACATCTTACTGTTACTATCACTATTATTTATTTATTTAGATTTGAAAAGCAGCTAAACTAAACTTATATAGTGCGTCTCTTTCATCATATCATAACTTTTCTGCAAATCCTAGTATTACTCACTCAGTCTATCAAGAATAAGAATAATGAAAGCAACTTATTTGATAATGCAAAATCAAAATCTTACTGAAATCGCATATATCCATCGGCTCCGATGGTGACTGTACTCTCTCCTTTTTCTAGTTGCAAAGTAGATAGAGAACGTTATAGCTAAAAATAAAGAAGCAGTTTAGGAGCTGAAAAAGGTGAAGGTGAAGGTGATTTGCCTTTTGTGATATTTGGGAGGGTCCATTAATTATCTACTCAGACTATGGACGGTGGGTGGGCATCTGACTACAACAGCCACCAATGCAATTCATGTTAATATCGTGCTTCAATTCAACTTAAATTCATCATTCTTTCTTTTCAACTACATACCCACCCCCACCCCACCCCACCCCACCCCACCCCACCCATGTAGCAGCATATATAACTAATTAATTGTACATAACTTTTGGACTGCTATACACCAAGGTCATGAGCTTCAAAATTAAGGTATCTACAAATAAAGTGACAAAATCAAAGTTTGTGAAAAGAGAGTAGCATCTGTATGTTGCTAATGAATGGTCGTCATGCCCAGTTTATGGCTGCTCTAGATTGCCACTGATCATCATGTAGAATAAAGTGAAGCGACCTTGAGTCTCTCATCAAAAAACATGTTCTCTACTGCTTAACTTGGATAATAATAAGAGCCGCTTCAGCTGCATGACACTTCATCATGGTACTACTATCCATCACCTTCCTTATGATCGGGTAAGTGACTCGTGCTAACACCTCACCATGCATGTTGACTACAAAAATTATGACTGCTCCCTATTGAGATTGGGCCAAAAAACTAGCATCGTATGTGACTAAAATCATGTCCGAATCCAGGGAATGTGGAATAGGGTTGATCTATAGGGATCTAAGGTTAAGTCTGTGGCTTCTAGCTGAATGGATTTGGGCTTGAATCAATCCTATCCGAGAGGTGGCTATCTCAATGTGGGGACCAAAAGGAGGTATCGAGAAGGGAACATAATTAGTCTGATTGTCAATGACAGCTGTTTGAAGGACTTGATGAATAGACACCGGATTAATAGCATCAGCAGAGGAAAGGGCACCCCGATGATTTGTGTGATCAGAATTGGTAGAAAACCATTAGTATGTCCAATTAGACCAGGTACTTTGAAAATATATTATAAACTTCTGAGCTTGAAATTTGGTCTTTTGGAAAATGCAGTTGTTACGAGTCTGCCAAATGGTCAGAATGAAAGCTACAAACTGATAGACCATTTCCTCCTTAAACTCGGGGTGGGTTTTTGCAGTATCCCACATGAACTTTAGGAAGAGGGAGGTACTGGGCACCCCAAAGTTATCATTGAGCCAGTCGATGGGGATGGGCGAGATAAGCCAGAGGTGATGAATGATTGGACAAAGGAAGAACAAATGAGTAGCATCTTCTGTGTGATTGTGGCAGAAAACACAACAATCATCCAACGGTGTGTGTAGACGGGATAAATTGGTCATAGTGGGGAGAATATCTTGATTGAGTTTCCAGAGAAGAAAAAGAGCTGACAGAGGCGCCTTGATTTTCCACAAATCTCTAAGCAACTTAGTATCATTGCTGAGAGAGGGAGGTGGAGCATTTAGATTGCTCCAGAGTGAACACTTTGGTAGCGTTCTTAACTATGAAAATTCTTTTTTTATCCGGGAGCCAAATCAGAGTGTTAAGACAATTTAAGTGTCGGATTAGGATATTCTGGATATCATTAGTCACTGGGCATGGAAGATGGAACTGGTGAGGGTATCATTCCATTGGGGGTGGTGACCGGTGGGATTGTTCCATAAATTCGGGATGTTGTGTGGCAAATTATAGGCTAGGGAATTGAGTAAACAGTCGGTAAGGAGTCCGGGCTTGACCCAACAATCCCTCCAAATGTCAATATTGTTTCCTGACAGCACTTGCCATTTAAGATAGCGCTTCATTTTTGCTAGCACAGTGAGATTGCCTTTCCAGGCAAATAAAGCCAAGGATGAAGGCTTGGAGATTTGGACAAGGCTTTTGTTGTTGAAATAAAGCGTTTTAAGTTGAATAACCCGAGTGATGTGGAGGAAGAAATGGCTTGCCAAATGCTTTTAGTCATTAAGGAAAATTTTTATTCCTCATTGAGGGGATGTTCAGGCCACCCAGGTGTCGAGGCTTGATGATTCGGTCCCAGATACACATGTGCTTAGCCTTGCTATCAGTAGTCTCATTCCACCAAAAATTGCGAGCAAGAACATCAATTGTTGTAGTAATTGAGGCGGATAGAAGGAAAGATTGCATGTTGTAGACCAAAATCAAGTTAAGGGCAACTTTGATCATAACTGTTCTGCCCGCTTGAGAAAACACCTTGGATTTCCAGCTAAAAAGTTTGACATTGATTTTATCAATGATGAATTGGAAATCAATAGCCTTTTTATTTGACATGAGTAAGGGCGATCCAAGATATTTGTCTTTAGGATTTTAGAATGATCCAAGGATCCTATTGATTATTTTTTGCATGTCGCGAGTGAACATTGGAGTTCTAGTACACCGAGGATTTATCAAAATTAACTCCTTGACCTGAAGCTAGACAATATTGTTGAAGAATATCTTTAACTGGGTGAGCTTCAGCAAGGGATGCTCGGCAAAAAAACATGAGATCATCCGCATAAAGTAGGTGACTAAGAGACGGGGACCGTCGTTTGATTTTGATGCCTTTGATAAGCCCTACAGCTTTCGCTCGGGCAAGAAGACGGGATAGAGCTTCAGCAACCACAATAAACAGATATGGGGACAGGGGATCCCCTTGCCGGGATGCCCCTAGAGGGCTTGATGGAAGAAAGGGGGAATATTATTTAGCTCTCATGTTGTAGCCCAAACTTGATTTTTCTCTACTAATTTGTACCCCTGATCCAATAATTCTAGTTTAACCATCGTACACAATAATTTGGTGAGCAGTTATAAACGAAATCAAACTCAAAACATGACTTACAAATTAAACCATCTTACCCTCCACATCTCAATCAATCCATGGGACGATCCATAATTTTGTATCAACTGTAGCCAAGGACATGTGGAAGGAGGGGAAACAGATTAAAGTCGGGCGTAACTTTGATGTTGAATTAGTGGTAGCTGAAAAATGCGTTGTGTTGGGCTTTTAATATGAAAATGCTAAGAAACCAAGTTTTTGCAACTAAGGTAACCAGGGGCGAGGGGGGGGGGGGTGATAGCCTTAAAAAATCAATTATTTAATATATAATACAATATGTTAATTGTGTATTTTACTATTTTCAATGCAATTTTATTAGTAATTGCATACATTAAAAAAATTGTTTTGTTTATTAAATAATTATTTGGTTCTCTTGACGCATATGATTTTTTAATGGCTATTGACAATTACTAATTCTATCATTGTGACCTGCCCTTACTTTTTTTTGTTCTCAATGCAATTTTATATGTAACTGCAAATATAAGAAAAAAGAATTGCTTGTTGACAAGTGGTATAAAACCTCAAAAAAAATTTGAAATTAATATCTAAAATAGTAACTATACAATTCAATAAAAATATATATCATTAGTCAACTCATACAAATTTTGAAGCTCATATAAACCATTTTTTTTTATGAAATTGTATTAGGATTTTATTATACTTGCAAATTTCAGATTTTTTAAGCTACAACTAGATACTTATCCTAATTATTTTGTGATTTTAGTAATATATTCTAGTTATAAGCTAATTTTTGCTAAGGTTATCGATATTGCGACCTTTTTTTCCCTAAACCCTCCCCACCTTATACCACCGGCCGGGTTCGAACTCGAGACGTGTGATTCCATCCGCCACACCTCTATCAACTCAATTGGTACACCTTTGGCCGATATTGTGACCTTATTTTTACTTAAAATTGGACTACACTGGATTCAATTTAGTATATGCAATGTACTTTTGATAGTTGTCTTTTTTTATTAGTTATTAGCTCGGGTAGGAAATTTTTTTTTGCTCGGCCCTTAATAATTACTATTTTGATGTGTTGAAGACTTTCAAGGGGGTACCGATAACATCAGTTGGGTCAACAATTATTTTGTGAAGGTCAATATAGAGTTTTGAACTTATTACCACTGAACCATTTCATTTTTCATTAATTATACTTGATGATACATAAAAACGGTCATACATCTAAGCCACACACGTGTTATAATGATCTCGAGGAAATACGGGCCCCAACATCAGCTTAACACTGAACAGGCCCAAGCGGTTCTAAGCTCGCTCAAATCAATCTGCCAGTCAGACTCTAACTCTCACGGCATGCTAGACCCATACGTCTCATAACTATCTTTAATACCCATAAGCCCTATTTAGGCAAGTATCTTTAGGATCAACTTCGGACAGGCAACTACAGCTTCTCTCTGCTTCCAACTAGGAAGCAAATACCATAGTGCATTCCACACATGGAAACTTTCTTCGACGTATTACTCAAGCATTGGGAATTATCTCTCGCGTATCTAGGAACATGGAGTTAACAGGGAACTTCCCTCCTACAACACGACTCCTAATTAGAGGAGGATCTCCACGAAGATCTTCTTCCTAAACTACTCCTACGATGGTCTGGTAGAACCAGAACTCATTGTACTATAAATAAAACATGAGGTTGGTAAGCTAAGATACGCTACAAATTTTCTGTTACAACATTACACATTTCTCAGATTCCTGTATGACTATAGCATCGGAGTGCCATCAGCCACCACAACGGTGGTCTGTGGCTCACGTGTGCTACTTGTGCAGGTCAACAGAAACTAGATCAAAACAGGGAGCAAAAAATGACCACATCAGTTTGGCACCATCCGTGGAGACGACAAAGTTCTTAAATTTACACTAAGCGTCGTCTCCTTTCAAAACACTGAGAAATGGTGACCACTAGGTCACACAACGGCGGAAAACCAGAGAACACATCAAACACTCGGGCTATCCCTACTTCCCCTTCGTTCAGCAGATCTGTCAAGCACAGACAGCCTGCTCGCGCTTCCGGAACTGCGCCAGCACCAACAAGCCCCGAGGAGCCATCGGTCAACAGAATATGTGTGCTTCATAGAGTGCACTCCGAGTCCGAACTTTTCAACAGGTCTAGAAAAAAGTTCATATGAAATATGATGATCCAAGTGATACATGGCGAACAACCGATACAACAGAGTGGGAAACGAGGCCCATCTGCACTACTGGTATTTACGAAGGAAGATCTCTAGAACGTACAACCCCCACACAACGACGCCCTGGTGATAACGGTTTCTCTGGCTGGTTAGGAGGTAAGGAGATCCTTAGTGGACACTGGGAGCTCGATCAACGTCGTGTTTCTCCACACGTTCCGCAACATGCAACTAGAGGAGACGGCGTTGACCCCCGATAGTCGCCCGGTGATCGACTTTAGTGGAGAAAGGTGGCTCATGGTGGGAAAGATACATTTGACTACGATGGCAGGAAGGCAACAAGCTCAGAAAACCCTATTTCAAGAATTCATAGTGATCAACGCGCCTTCAGCGTATAATGTGGTCCTAGGTAGACCTTGGATACACCAGATGGAAGCAACAATCTCCATCCTGCGTCAATGTGTCAAGTACCGAACAAGCCGAGCTATCGATACACTAAAAGGCGACCAAGTAGCGGCCAGGGAGTGTCAGTACATGACGACACTGCTACCCGGCGATTTCAGATCTGCGGCTGGCCCAGCGGCTAAGATGACTCTCTACTCTGCCCAAAGTGTAGGAGGTGAACAGTTGATCCCAAAAAATGAAGCATCGATAAACCCTCGGGGCAGAGCTAACACCGGACAACCAGATGAAGAAACCATTACGGTCTACCTTGACAGCCTGCACAATAGTAAAGCCATTCAGATCGGATCCCGCCTGAGCGAGGTAGTGACAAAGCAACTCACGGAGATGCTGCGGCGTAACCAGGACATCTTCGCCCGGACCATGCGGAACATGGTGGGCATCGACCCATCAATAATAACCCATTGCCTCGAGGTGGACCCCTCAAAGAAAATTTTCAGGCAGAAAAAGAGACCCGTGGCGCCCGAAAGAAACACGATCATAAACGAGGAGGTACAACGTTTACTCAACGCGGGCATAATCAATGAAGCACGATACCCCGACTGGCTGGCGAACACCATTCTCGTAAGAAAGAAAAATGGAAAATGGAGAGTTGGTGTAGACTACATTGACCTAAACAAAGCCTGCCCAAAGGACAACTTCCCACTCCCACGCATCGATCAGATCGTGGATGCCATTTCAGGGCACAACTTACTCAGCTTCATAGATGCCTACTCAGGCTATAATCAAATATTGATGCACCCCCTAGATCAAGAGAAAACATCTTTCGTAACATAAAGGGGGATATATTGCTATAAGGTGATGTATTTCAGCTTAAAGAATGCAGACGCTAAATACCAGCGACTAGTTAACCGAATGTTCAAATAACAAATCGGCAGAAACATGAAGGTCTACATAGACGACATGCTGGTCAAAAGCCTCCATAGCCCTGATCATGTGCACGACCTCGCTGAAGCATTTGACCAACTCATGAAATACCAAATGAAGCTCAACCCACAAAAATGCACGTTCGGAGTCGAGTTTGGAAAATTCTTGTGCTATATAGTAAACAAATGGGGAATCGAGGCCGACCCAAAACAGATTCAGGCCCTTATCGACATGAAAGCCCCAGCCAACATCATAGATGTTCAGAGCCTAACTGGAAGGGTAGCAGCACTCAACTGAGTCATATCAAAATATTCCGACAAATGCCTGCATTTTTTTGAGATACTACGGGGGAACAAAGGGTTCTCGTGGAACGAAGAGTGCAAACAAGCCTTTCAAAACCTGAAAGCATCATGGGGAGCCCAGAGCTACTCTCGAAGCCAGCGATAAGAAAAACACTTTACTTGTACTTGTCTGTTTCCGAACACACTGTCAGTTAAGCCCACGTACGGGACGACCGAGGAACTCAGATGTCAGTATATTACACTAGCAAAACCTTTGTGGAAGCGAAGGCACACTATCCGGATCTGAAAAATGTTAGCTCTAGCACTGGTCGTATCCTCCAGGAAAATGAGGCCCTATTTTCAAACCCACTCCATAACGGTCCTGACAAAACATAAACTCTGCTCGGTACTGCATAAACTCGAGCTATCAGGCAGGATGGTGAAATGGTCGGTGGAGCTCGGACAGTTTGACATAAACTACACTCAAGAACCGCCATCAAAGCCCAAGTGCTGGCAGACTTCATTGTTGAATTCACCGGCGGATAAGAACCGAAGTCAGATCACCAACCCTCGGACTCTGATGCCCAAACATGGATCTTGCGCTGCGACGGATCCTCGACTGCAAAGGCGAGCGGAACAGGAATCACACTCTACTCCCTCAGCTGCTTCACCCTTGAAAAGACAGTCATGTTCGACTTCCCCACCTCGAACAACGAGGCCGAATACGAGGCCCTCATGTCTGGCCTAAAACTAGCATTAGGAATCGGTATAGATCGCCTGATAGCTTATAGCGACTCAAGGCTGGTAGTCAACCAGGTCAAATGGGATTTCAACAGCAAGGACCCCCCCATGATATCCTACCGCGACAAGGTGCTTGGCATAATATGCATGTTCAAGAGCTATGAACTCACACAGTGCCCCAGAGATGACAACAAAAAGCCGACGAGCTAGCCAAAAAAGCCTCGACCTCCCATGAAGTCTCAAGTGGCCTCGACGAATATCAAGGACAATCAAGCATCAATGAAGAAGAATATACAGATATCCGTGCTGCAAAAATGCAACCAAATTGGATGACCTCGATACTGAAATATATAGCAATCGGGGCCCTGCCAACCGAAAACATTGAAGCAAGAAGACTTAAGAACAACAATAAGATACACTCTCTTAAACGACAAATTATACAAAAGATCGATGACAAGGTCCCTGATTTGATGTCCATCGCCTTCAGAGGTAGACCAACTTGGGAACAATCCACAACGATATATGCGGGAATCACCTAGGTGGGAGAACCCTCGCCCATAAAGCACTGACTCTAGGGTACTATTGGTCGATCATGCAGCGAAACACCAAAAATACCGTACGCAAATGCGACAAGTGTCAGAGGTTCACGCCATATACCCATATGTCGGCTCAGCCACTGACTCCAACAACTAGCCCATGGGCATTCACGCAATGGGGAATAGATATCGTCAGGCCGCTACTAGCATCGGTTGGTAAAAAATTTCTTCTTGTGGCCGTTGACTACTTTACTAAGTGGGTCGAGATCCAGATCGAAAAATTCATATGGGCCGCAATCATTTACAGATTTAGCATCCCCAGGGTATTGGTCAGTGACAACAGAACTTAGTTCAAACATAGTAAGGTCAAAGAACAGTGTGAGAGACTGGGTATCAATCACCACTTCTCCTCACCTAGACACCTCCAGGCTAACGGCCTAGCGGAAGTTACCAACTAGATGATCCTAGAAGCCATCAAAAGAAAGCTCGACGTAGCCAAAGGAAAGTGGGTTCCAAAGCTACCAGGAATACTCTAGGCATATCGAACAACTAAAAGAGCCCCTACTGGAGAGACACCATTCGCCGTAGCATACGGGTCTGAAGCCATGGTTCTAGTAGAGCTCGAGGTGCCAACATTCCAAATGGAAGAGTTCAAACCAGACGACAACGACGAAGCTTTGCGCGTGGGACTAGACCACTTCGACAACAAACGAGATCTAGCCTCCATCAAGATAACCCCCTACCAACAACGGATGACGCAATACTACAACAAGAAGGTCAAACCATGCGAATTTAAGGTGGGATACTGGGTGCTCAGGAAGACCCAACAAAACACCAAAGAAGCCGGAGCGGGAAAACTAAATCCGAATTGGGAAGGACCTTACAGAGTTGCCAAAGTCAACTGACTGGGAACATACTGATTGGAAAACACCGATGACGACGGGCTTAAATGACCATGGAATGTAGAACACCTCAAAATATATTATCAATAAAATATTTTGCTTTTAACAAAATTTCCACTGTTGTCCATTACAACCCTCGACCAACTCGGCTATGATCAGACTCGAATATCACCCCAAAGCCTAATCCGTTTCGCGTGGATCACGACGGCTGAGGAAATGGGAGTCTAGTCAGCGTTGGTCCGCTGATGATGATGACTCACCGAGAGATCATTTCTCTCAATACAAACAATTATCGCTGAACTTGCCAGGTAAACTCAGTTAGTTTGTGACTGGTGACGACAACTTCTGGTGCCCAAAGCGTAATCCGCTTCACGCGGATCACGACGGCTGAGGAAGTGAGAGTCTAGTCAGCAATGGTCCGCTGATGACAATGACTCGCCAATGGGATCATTGTTCTCAATACAAACAATTATCGCTGAACTTACCAGGTAAGCTCAGTCAGTTCGCGACTGGTGACGACGGCTTCTGGTGCCCAAAGCCTAATCCTCTTCGCGCGGATCATGACGATTGAAGAAGTGGGAGTCTAGTCAACGTTGGTCCGCTAATGACAACGACTCGCCAAGGGATCATTGCTCTCAATATAGACAATGATTGACGAACTTTCCAGGTAAGCTCAGTCAGTTCGCGACTAATGACGATGACTTATGGTACCCAAAGCCTAATCCGCTTCGTGCGGATCACGACGGTTGAGGAAGTGGGAGTCTAGTCAGTGTTGGTTCGATGATGATGATGACTCGCCAAGGGATCATTGCTCTCAATACAGACAATGATCGCTGAACTTGCCAGGTAAGCTCAGTTAGTTCGCGACTGATGACAATGACTTTTGGTGCCCAAAGCCTAATCCGCTTTGTGCGGATCACGACAGTTGAGGAAGTGGGAGTCTAGTCAGTGTTGGTCCGCTGATGATGATGACTCGCCAAGGGATCATTGCTCTCAATAAAACAACGATCGCTGAACTTGCCAGGTAAGCTCAGTCAATTCGCGGTTGATGACGATGGTTTTTGGTGCCCAAAGCCTAATTCGCTTCGTGCGGGTTATGACGGCTGAAGAAGTGAGAGTCTAGTCCGTGCTGGTATGTTGATGACAACGACTCACCAAGGATCATTGCTCTCAATATAGTTAATGATCGCCGAACCTACCCGACAAGCTTAGCCAGTTCACAACTAACGTCGACGACTTCCAGCACATGAGACCTAATCTGCTCAGTGCGGATCACAATGGCCGAAGGGATAGGAGCAGAAGTCAGCGCTAGTCCGCTAACACTTAGTAAGTCATTACAAGCAACGACTGAGGAAGCCTGGTCAACCCCTGACCAGCAACGGTTTTTGCTGGTTAAACCCTAACCTGTAACAGGAACAACCTAAAACAACAATATATTTTGACTGACGAAGACAAACATTTCACTTAACGGTCTATGAAGCGACTAAAGTAAACACGATAATATGAGACAAAAAAACACTTTCATTAAAAAAAAACTTTTCTATATATTATCTGTCCAAGAAAGGACGTTACAATCATTCTAAGGAGAAGCATCCCCCTCATCAGTAAGCCTCCTGGAGCCAGAGCTCTCCTCCTCATCAGTAAGCCTCCCGGAGCCAGAGCCAGAGCCCTATTGTAGCAAGCGAAATCAAGGTAAGCCTCCCGGAGCCAGAGTTCTAGAGCC
Source organism: Berberis vulgaris (assembly GCA_963556465.1). Taxonomy (NCBI): domain Eukaryota; kingdom Viridiplantae; phylum Streptophyta; class Magnoliopsida; order Ranunculales; family Berberidaceae; genus Berberis; species Berberis vulgaris. The sequence continues at coordinate 71,548,231 of OY747124.1, read as the reverse complement.
CTATTGTAGCAAGCGAAATCAAGGTTAGTACCGAGATGTTCTTCCCTAATCAACTCTAGAAGCTCCAGGTTACCACAAACAACATCGGACGAGATGAACGACCTCCTGCGTGACACGTCGAAGTCCACTTCTCCCAACATAGCCTCATAATGCGAGCGCTCATCCGCCAGCAATCGTTTCGCCTCCAGAGCGCGGTGAAACCCCTCATCAACTGTGGCTTCCAGCGACTGCCTTTCTGCGGCCCATTCTGTCTTTGCTCGCCTTCTTTCCGCCTCCATGTCCTCGCGGTTAGCAACAATGCCAGAAGCCTGCAACCTACCTTCCAAGGAGCCCCCCCTGATAAAGAGCGTCTGAATATGACATCATCAAGTCCGCGAAGGCCTTCTCCAAAGCAAACACCCTTCCACGGGATTCGGGGTGCAACGAAACATGACCATATCGCTCCAGGGCACGAGTAGCTGTTTCGAGACCGCGATGACGCAAAACCTGAACACGCGGTCCAGTTTCTTCCCCTGCTAAGTTAACAAGGGGAGTCGGAGGGTCTAGCGAACGACCGCGACCCCCCAAGTGTGTCGCCTGTGCAGACCGTGACATACTAGGGGGAGAGGCCGCCCTTAGGAAAGTTTGCCTTTTCCTCGAGATAACAACGGGAAGTACACTCGCCTCCAATTTAGCGAGCCCGGAGGGACTGGGCAAGGCCAGACTTCTCTTCCTCGTGTGACGAGCAACCACCTAGGGTTGTTAAATGGTTTCCTAAAACCGGCCGAACCGTACCGAGTAAAACAAAAAAAAAGTCGAACTGTATGAAAATTGAAATCGAAGACTAAAAACCGAACCAAATTAATTTGGTTCGGTTTCGATTGTTGTTTTTCACACCACCAAGTAACCGAACAGAACCGATTGCTACATTTTTCTATTTTTAACTCCAAGCTAACCCCATTGTCCCTCTATTTCTATCATTTTTTTTAAAATTTTCAGCCAACCTTACGGTCCCCACCCACATATCTCTCTCCTTTTAATGTTCATCTAACCCCACCCACTTTCGTTCTCTCTTATTTAATCTCTCTTTCCTTTTCAACTCTATTTTCAACCCTCTCCCATCAATCATTTGACAACATCATGAAAACATTAAAAAGTTAAAACATGGGCTAGTACAGTAGCATGAGATAAGATGTCCCAGAACACCTAGATTATTAAATCAGCATGGCATTTAAAAAAACCGAAATTCGAAACCGAATCGAACTTGAGATTATTAGATAAGATGTCCCAGAAACCGAATAAGAAAATCGAACCGAACCAAAAATCGAATCTCAAGTTCGGTTTGGTTTTGTTCCAATTTCGGACCGTTTGAACTGATTAACACCCCTACAACCACCCCCACAGCCGATGAACCTGACATGGGTTGAGCACCATAAGAACACTACATCAGACCGCATTGCCTGGCATTATGACCTCCTCAACAGAACTCAAAGGAAGCTTGAGAAAATCCCCCTCTATCCGCTTCTTTTCCTCGCTGAGAGACGGAATAACGAACCTCCCTGAAACAAAAGAACATAGTCAGAATCAGTATCACAGAAGGGACATAGATAAATATGCATACACCGACAATCAAGAGACTCACAAAGATCAAACTGGAAGTATCGAGACACTCTACGACTCCTGAGCTTGAAGTAACTAGAATCCGCCAAAGCGAAGAACCATTGCTTCTCCCAAGATTCGGCATTGTCCGCCGCCAATCGCAAACAAGGAGGACACTTTAACACACAGATACCCTTGGAATCCAACCGAGCCCCGGTCAGGTGATGGATCACCGACGAGGATAAACGAAGACCAGCGTCATGAGCCCTCAAGAGAATTGCGAGTAATATCTTGAATCCGCTCGGCACCATTTGAGCGGGAGGCATTCGAAAATGAGCAAAGAAGCACCAGACATCATCTGGCACTGGAAGCCGGTGCCCGGACTCGAACATACCTCGGTGTAAGACTATGAACCCATGAGGAGGCACAATCGGACCTAAAACTCCAAATGCGAGAACAATTTGCAAATCTTTCTGAAGACGGTACAAACTACAAAGCCTGATCAACTCATTTTCATCGACCAAAATACCTTCGAAGAAACTGGTACAAGCAAGGGATAACGAGTCTTTGGAAGAAAATATAACGTTGTCGGCCATTAGAAGATGGAACAAATACTATGACTCAAGAAGATAACGCAAATAACAATAGGGAAATCCTCCTCAAGATAGTGAATATTATAGGGAATGCAAACTGCACTTTCCCTCCTCGATCAGTCGTGTACCCATTAATGTCATGCACCGCTCAAGACGAACGCTTCGAGTCCAATCATCACGACGGTATAGTTGTCTTTTCAAAGAGTCAGTGGACTGACTTAACACCCCACTAACTCGGGGGGAGTAGCTGATGATACATAAAATTGTCATACCTCTAAGCCACACACGTGTCATGATGATCTCGAGGAAATACGGGCCTCAGCATCAGCCAAACACTGAAAGGCCCAAACGGTTATAAGCCCGCTCAAATTAGTCCGTCAGACGGACCCGAACTCTTACAGCATGCTAGGCCCATACGTCTCACAACTATCCTCGATACCCACAAGCCCTATTTAGGCAAGTATCTCGAAGATCAGCTTCGGATGGGCAACTACAGCTGCTCTATGCTTCCAACTAGGAAGCAAATACCAGAGTGCATTCCACACAGGGAAACTCTCTTCGACGGATTACTTTCGCATTGGGAATTATCTCCCGCGTATCTAGGAGCACAGAGCTAACAAAGAACTTCTCTCCTACAACATGACTCCTAATTAGAGGAGGATCTCCACAAAGATTTCCTTCATAAACTACGCCTACGATGGTCTGGTAAAACCATGACTCCTTACACTATAAATAAGACATGAAGTTGGTGAGCTGAGGTACGCTACAAATTTCCGGTTACAGCATTACACCTTCCTCAAATCCCTGTCCGATTTTAGCATTGGAGTGTCATCAGCCACCACAACGATGGTCCGTGGCTCACGTGTGCTACTTGTGCAGGACAACATATTAGCAGAAACCAGATCAAAGCAGGAAGCAAAAAATGACTGCATCAATATTCTAGCTCTTAGTTGTAGATCGTTTGATTCTGGAATGCTCAAAATGGACATGTTCACAACAAGAAAAATTTCGTTTGAATGATCTAAACATTTTTGTGATGATGAATGTACATAATGTTTCAAGGGAAAAAAGGGAACAAAAGCAAGAAGAAGAAGAACAAGAAATGGCAGTAAAATAACCAAATATAATCATGTCAATGGTAGTCATGAATCTGTAATGTCTTCGCCTATATAACAAGGGCACTTCATTTTAAAAAAAATCCCATGTCGGATGTGTATTGGACAGTAACAAACACAATTTGACACTCCATGCTTAGATCATGGACACTTTTCATATATCTCTAAGTTTTCCGAACGATGCTGCACATGAAGACTTCAAGTGGACGGACATTCGAGTCTGTGAGGTTCACCTTCCCCTTACCTGTGGTGAAGTTGGTCAAACCCAAGTGGTAGCGTAGCTCATCTTCTGAAGCTGTATAAGGTATGTAGATCTTGTTCCCAAGAATTAGGAAGGGAACAGTGGCCAGAGACTCATCTGATAGTAGAGCATCTAGCTCTTTCTTTGATTCGGCAAACCTTTCCTTGTCATAGGCATCAACCAGATACACCACATCATCCACCTATAACCATGACAGTAAAAATTGCAAATTTGTAATCAGCAGAAAGAAATACGAATAGAGAAAGTGGGTAGAGAAATACTACCCATTCATTTAGTTGCCTAGAGTAGAAAATCATAGTCTTTCTTACTACAAAGTAATAAGGAGTAGGATGTTAAAGCTTAAAACTAGTGCAGAAAGCACTGAAATAATTTACAAGGTATGGAGGGATGCGGGACAGACAATTGAGATCCATTCCTTACAGTCAAATTAATCAAGAATCCTTCATTTGGATTATCAATATTCAAAAGATTGGAAGAAGAATGACACTTGAAAAACTAGAGATACATGAAAACTCAAAGAATAAACAAAACAATAAGAATCGAAGATAAGATAATTAAGTCAACAAAAAGTGGCATATAATTCAGTTAATGACATAACTTGAATATAAATGGATGCAGGTAAAAGCATATAAAAAAAAGTTTTCATCGCCATGTTAAAGGCTTGTTATGCTATCAAAGCCCAATTGTTGAAAACAAATGTAACACAAGGAAGTATAATGAGCACTCGAAAGCTAACAGTATGCAATAAACAATACCTTCTCCCCAATAGCATCTTGAATAACACTCATGTGATTAGTCATACCAGCAATGATCTTTCCATTAGTTAGATCCGTATCGAAAGCTCCAATATCCTGACTCAAAACGGCTCTGAAGAATGCTAATCTCAAACGTGATGTCTGTCGCTCACTTGCATACATCCAACATCCAACCTCTGGTACATTCAAATAGTAAAACCTCATGCATGCATCGATGAGATATATGTAACTTTTTGGAAAACATTTGCTATATATATATATATATATATATATATATATATGTGATGCATTAATGTTGGTTGAAAATGAAACAGACGTTATGAAACATATTAAAACGATCTCTGTTTCTGTAAAGTTTTAGGACATGAATTATATTTTGAACTTTCTTCCTAGATAATTCGAGCAAGGTAGTGGCTAGATCTAAATAGTGAAACAACAACTTCACTGAAACCTACCTAGTATTCCCGCAGGAAAGGTGGCAAAGGCCATGTACCATACAAAAGGAATAACCTGAAGAAGCAAAACAGATAGATATAAATATAAAAATGGGAAGAAATAAAGTAAATTTGTTACATTCTGAGACTATTAATTGATGAAGAAAGTACCTTAATCACAAGCCTTGCCTACTCCTGGATTTCAGTTAGATGCTTCTAAAGTACTGAATCAGCATAATCAACAAATTGATAAGTTTAACCAGTCACAGCTTATGTGGCCCCATGCAGCAGCGACAAACTCTTATTAATCTACAGCTGCAACAACAACAACGACAGCAGAAACAACAACAGCAACAACAGATGCAACATGAGCTGCAGCTCCAGTAGCAACATCCACATCAACAGAAGCAACAACAACAACAGCAACAACAATAGCAACAGCAGCAGACTGGACTAATTAAAAAACCTTAATGATGCACAGAGAAAAGTTCTGATCACATTTGGCACTACATTAATCACTTTAGCAAGTTTTCTCCATAAACTAGGTTACAAGCCTTTTAAAGTTAAAACTCTAGTACTCTTAACTTCTTCTTAGCTGAATTTAGCCAATCTAGACGAGCAAAAAGACAATAAAAAGGTTGCCATGAAACTAATTCGGGAGAAGTGATTCATTCTGAAGTAAACTCTTATAACACGATAGAACTAAATTTACGTTTCAAACTTTATAGTTGAATGGTTTTCATCAATTGATTGAACATTCTTAGATAAATGCAATGCTCAAAGAAATATGACATAAAGGATTCTGTTTCCAATTAAAAACTTACCTGAGATGTAGATCCTCCCCTGTACTGAAGGTGAATGGTGCCTCAATGAAGAGTGTCTTTACATGAGGTTTTCGAAGATTTGGGATCATCCTCTTTGTGTTCTTTATCTCCAGGAATTGGTTGGCCATATGAGCTTTCCAATGTCAGATACAATGTATGATACATTAGGTTCATGCATAGCAAATAAAAATTCCAAATCTTTATCCATCAGTCTTAAGTATTTGACTCCACAGCAGAAGACGAGCAAACTCTGACAGTTCATAAAAGGTATTGTGTTTATAACAGTATGATTGCTTTATCAATTCTATGATACATGTATTTGACTTGCAATGTATGTATGTGCCACATTGCCAATCCAATGCTATAACAATGGTTCACGACTCGATGAATGCTTTACAAAAACACGATCTTGTATCTAGAATTCTGACATTTCACTAAATTAGATAACAATATCAAATATAAGAGAGCATATGGGATTATTGCCAATGATTCAACATTCTGTGGCACAAAAATAATTTGGAAGAAAAACAGTCTAGTGAAATTAACAATAGAAAAAGAACTCTGCATGCAAGACAATGATGTTATGGATAAATTCGGAAAATATACTAATGTTATACCCTTTACAAAAGCACCTGTTTCTAAGAGTTGGGGACAACATTTACTTTACTTGGACAGGGTTTCGCAATCTACCAAGTGCCCCAATTCTTTCGTATCAGCCTTTAAGCAGCAAGCAAGTGATGTGGATGTACAATTCGGGAATGGAATATCAATCACTAACCAAATTGTGGCAAATTTAATTCATTTTCAAGTTTCAACACGTGTAATTAATAATTAGGGTTTGTTGGATCAATCATCTCCAAATTGAAAAAAACAGTTCAATTCCGGGAAAAATCAATTCAGTTCCAATTCAATTCCATTGCATTCAAAACACATAACAAATCAAATTCAAGTAACAATTCATCGAAGAATCATCAAATTTCTAGGAATATGCAGAATTTTTTTTGTTTATGTATTTTTGTAGATGACAGTCTCATATTAAAGCTATACAAGGTATCATCAACTTTGAATAAGTCTAATTCAAATGAAATAAAAGTATTCTTCACCAAACAACTCACATTAGTAAAGCATGAGGGGCTCCTATAGGAGATAAAATAAAAGAAACCCACTCAACTAGTGTTATAAGTGTAACTGAAAAATACACTTTTCATTAAAAGTAAAATGGAATACATGTCAAATATGGCTTTTGTTAATCAACATGAAGAATGTTTGTCTTGACTAATAATGTGAATAAATATGGAATACATGTTTTTTTTTATATGAAAATATACTTGTCTTTTAAATTTATACACTGTAATATTTTAGATTATATCTTGACCTTGAAATTTACACACTAACTTTTTAGATCATGGTAGCCATTTGAACATCAGCACTTGGTAGTGATGTAAGCCTAAAAAAGATTTAAGGAAAAAACAAACAATATTTGGCAGAAAGCAGCATTGTTGGGGCAGTAATTCAAAAACAGTTCAGATTTGTAGAGTGAGGGAGAAAAATGCATTCACATACCTGTGCTATAGCTGCAGCAACAAAGTCATTCACTCTCTCTTGAACATTATAATCAAACAGAGAAACATCGTCCTTCAGTGAAGAAACAATCTGATGCAAAACACATTTTGATCACTTAAAATAGGATTTACCTGAATGGGAGGAGAAACATCGTTAATTTCAAATACGAAACCATCTGAAGGATCATAATGCCTCGGGAATATACCAGTAAAAATCTGCAGTAGAGTTCAACTGGAAATTGGTAATCAATAAAGTTTAATGTAGAACTATCAGTAAACAGAATCCAAATTGCAAAATATAAAACTAAGTTTTACTTTACTTGAATTATTTAAAAGCTAGACGAACATAATCACCTGGGAAGATGAACCAAGGGACTTTCGTAGCAGCTGAGCAACACGATCTCCAAAGTCATTGAAAAACAACTCTTGATAGTCTACAATCTTGAAGTAGTCCTTGTGAACAACAGTCAGCAAACCTGTAGCAGAATGATACAATTTATTAAAACAAGTCAGAGACATTATTTTAAATCTCATGGGTAAGAGATCAGTAACAACCTAGCTAGTTCATTCAGAATGACAATTTGAAAGTTCAATCCGAGGTACAATACTACCTGTTACCAACGTAACATTTTTCTAAATAAATAAGTAATAATAGTGATAAAAAATCCCAGACAACAACAACAAAACAGATCTGAATAGGTTTTAGAACACCTTGTTTCAGTATAACTTGTGGCCTGAACGAAATGGGAATCAAGTTTACTGAGGCCTAAGTGTGTGAGAGAAAGAACACCTCATAAACTAAGAATGGGATTTTGCACTAAACCATCTCAACTTGATCATTCTTTCACAAAATTTATGTATTTGCTAAGCCTGCTGCATAGCTGATCAGTGGGAAACCCCCAAGCCAGACTTTAGGATACTTGCTTTTTCAACATAACCATCAAGTGCGGAAAAAAGAGAGTTAAATGACAACTACCAAACATCACAATAAGGGTACTAAAATGATTTCCAATGAAAAAAGTAGAAAGTATCAACGTGATTCTAATGTGTCAAAAGAAAGGAAAAATCCTCAAAAAAAAATATAAAAAAAATCACGATGTACTGTGTGTGGGACTCATTCATGCATTATGTGCTGTCAAAAATTATTCAACATTGGATACTTCCCTTTACAACAGATTCTTGAGAAGACTGTGTGTGAGTGTGTGTGGGGGGAGGCTAGCTAGTTGCTTAACAAGGATGCAGACACGTGTGTCTTGCGGCAATGCAAAATGTCAGGCCCGCTCACCCATTAAAATTAGAACGTCGCTCAATCAAATGTGTCAAATTATTATCTACACAAGTATATGTAATAAACGTACCATCCCCACGATTATTTGTCCGTGCAAGCTTGAAACTGATATAACCAGCATCCCCCAGCCTTTTCTCATAGATATGAACAAGTTCTTCATTTCCAACCCAAAATTCCTATGAGATCACAACATCATGCAGACATTATAATTCAAATAACAGAAGATTCCAAGATGAGTTACCTTAATCCAATAACAGAAGATTTTTGAATCATCACAAAAGTCAGTGAAAAAGTGTCAAATTTATGCTACCAAAGTAGTCAAGTGCATTATTAGCAATTTGATATATGTACAAGTTGAGATGGAAAGTCAATTACAAGTTGGTTAAGCTTCATTGGGCTGATGGGGGCTTCTTCATATTGGGTAACTCCCTCCCCAGATTGATTTTTATCAACAGAGGACCTATAACTTTCTTCTTTTCCTTTCAGAACTTTTTCAGATGAATTGTTTTCTGACTGAAAATAAGTACAGGTTGAACATGGAATTTATCAGTAATTGACCTTACACACCAGCGAAAAGAAAAAGATTATCTAAACAAACTAGAGGAATATAAAAGTCAAAGTATTAATTCCATAAGAAAACAAGGTATTAAGGTAAATTTGGTTTGCTTGGAATTCAATTCTCAGGGAAGTAGAGTGTAATTACTAATTAGTGCTTTTGTGATCTGGGATCCCAAATGGAAGTTGAACAGTTCCAAGGTTCTCACTGCATATGAAGAATGTAGGCTAGCTGCCAAGAACACATACAAGCTTTCAATTGTGAAAATACCCTTCAGATCAGAAGTGCTTATCTAAACCTAGATGTTTTGTGCCCCCAAAAAAAATTGCAAGTTAAAAAATAGATCTGAATGATTCCTTTTGCAGGGGAAACAACTATGAATGAATGAGAAAAAGGTTTGTAGTATCATTCTACTACCCTTGACATCCAACATCCTTTATTGATATAAGCATGCTTCAAATATGTATATTAGGCAATATACCTCACATATCTTAAATTTCTTCATTTGTAGTATCATTAAACAAGGGCAACAATGATAAACCAATCAGATTATCCCTTGAAGTGAAAATTTTCCACTAAACCACATATATGTACTTCACTTCAACACTAAACTTTAGTATCTAGTATCTACATCAATTCACAAAGTAGAAAACATACAAACAAGGAAAGAGACCACAAACCTAAAAAATTCCATGGAGTTGGTGAGTGGAGTAGTTGTAAAGGAAAAGAGGCAATCCTGGTGTTATTTGCCTCACTGAATCCCTGTACCTTGGAGGGAGCCCTGAAAAATCAAAATCACAAACAACACAATATCAGATCAGATGTATCCACAAATCATGCCTACCCATTAATCAATAAAACCCAATTTCCAAAATTCAATAAAACCCATCAATACCCATGGATCAAAACATCAAATTAAATTCAAATGATCACTCAAATCAATTAACAAAGATCAATAAATAAATAAAAATTGAACTTGAACAACAAAAAACAAAGGAAATTGGGGGAAAGCTTACCAAAGAGTTGCCTCTTCAAGTTCTCGTGCATGGTATCATTATTGCAAACAAAGATATACCCACCAACTGGTTCACTCCTTGGAAGTGACTTTGATGGTGGAGAGTCTTAAACCTCTTATCAACACTGTACAATATTCATTTAGAATTAATAAGGTTGCAACTCTGCATCCATTCAAACTTTAATCATGTCTGTACAATATTCATTTAGTGGTGGACTTACCAGCATCTGCAGCCAAAATGTGAGGGTCCTGAGGGTTGGGCAATAGGTTGTACATCTTCCTTGATATCTACAATAAATAAGAGATACAGATGCATATGCAGATGTGAAAAATGCTATTGATACTGAATAAGCAAATGCAATTGAAATACAGAACAACAAATCATAAATTCTAGATATTAACACAAGTTATATAAATTTCAGCTTTCAACAATCTAGAATCCTAATATTCACCTACCAGGGGGCAAATCTACTGATTATAGCACCAATCACTACAAAAAATTTATATTCTTCTGAAAAAACCCATTGCTTCCCAAGTGAAAAACAAGAGCTACTTTTTCCAATAAATACAATGACATAAGTTTCTCTCAATTCAAATTAGACAAAGATCGCTATTGCACCGAAATAGGTTCATCTAACATGTGACATTAGAAATCAAGACAAAAGAGCAAAAAATTCAAGAGTTTTCTCCAATCAATTTTTCCACTTCAACAGAACATCTTTTAATCTAGTGCAAGCACCAAAAATTACTAGAATCTACGAATCGCTTCTTCACCGTAAATATACGAAAGTTTTGGTAATATTGATAAGCTCAATCTCAGTGAAAAGAAGAATTAGGTTAATTACACTTTACCTTCTTCCATATTATCAGATTTTACGACTTCTTTCGACTTAACTTGTTCATATTTCACTTCATCCATCGAAACCACACCGTTGTTCTCTTCTACAAAACTCAACCGAAACCTTACGTTTAGTACATCATCGAATACAGTAGTGATAGAGAACGAACGAACGAACGGTAAAGGATGAGATTCATCGAATTCTTACCTGCTGAGTCGAGCTGCAACCAACAGATGCTGGATTGGATCTCATCCTCGATGTCTGCAACAACAACAACAACAAATCAGGCAAATGGTGAGAGGAAGAGATTGGGAGAGGAAACCCTAACTTTTCAACTTTGCAAATGGGGAGAGGAAACCCTAACTTTTCAACTTTGCAAATGGGGAGAGGAAGAAGAGATGAGAACAATAGACTATTCTGCTTGAAGAAATCATGCTTGGGGTGCCATGAAAGATGAAGAAGAGAGGAGCTTTTGAGAGAGATTTGTGAAGAGGGAGAGAATGTGCCAAGGAAGAAGAGAGAAAGAGAGGGGCAGAAAGGCAAAGAGGATGAGAGGTCAGGGGAGAGCATCACTTCGATCTGCTGTGAATGAGGGGGGAAAGAGAGCGAGACTGAGAGGGAAGCAAATGAAGAAATGGGAGGGAATCGAACCGCGTTAATTTTAGTTTTTCCCGCGACTTTCATAGCGTTTTACTCTTACAATGCTATTAAAATTTGGGCTTTTATAGCATGAGCGTAAAAAACGCTATGCTCAAATGCTATTAAAAGCCAATTGTGTTGTAGTGGTTGTTAGTAGTTTGCCATCGTTTTGATGGAATGCCCAATGAACCAAAATATATATGAGAAGAAAAATAATAAAAAGAAACCTTTAAACGTTATAGAGATATCAACATTCAACCTATATATATTCTCTTTTCCAAATTTCCTTTTCCATATCTCTTAAATCTTTCCTTCAGAACATAGCCATTTTTCAAGGGGGGGTGTTTGATAACCTGGACAGCATGCATAGTTTTCTGTTGGAGTGAATCCGTTGTCCTAACTTTGCAGTTTCTTAAAACTTTAATTTGAAATCCTTTAAACCTTTGTTGATGCATGGACATTATCATTGGCTTGAAAATTGTTTATCCAATCCATTAATTCAGCGACAAGTTATAAGTTCTCCAAGGTATCGATAAACCTAGCTAAGTATTGAAAGCAAGTAGGATATGAAGAATAAACATATTCCACACTCAATTGCTTTTTCCAAATTTACGAAATAAAGAAGAGATAGTCGAATTCAAGTAGATTGGAAAGAATAATTGGTAAAGAAGTGATAAGAGAGTAGAGGCATATCTCAGTTTGGTATGTTAGAGGAAGAGAAAGATAAGGGATTTGATAGTACAAAGTCAGGGAATTCTATAGGGAGGAGACTAGAGAGAGTCCGTAATGCCACATTATTATATAACAAAGTTATAAAGATGAGATGCTACTGACTCAACTAACCCTAGTTTTAGTTTGCAATTTGCAAACTAAACGTTTTTACTAAACTAAATTTATTTTGTCTAAGAAGTTTATAAACCTTAAAAAAAAAAAAAACTTGGCATGGGCGTGTCTGCAAAACTCAAAAGACTTGGAGAGAATTGGGAATTGAGAGTAGGGGTCAAAGGTGAGACTTTGCAAATGGAAGTCAAATTCAAAGTCAAAATTGATCACCCAAAAAGCTAAAGAAGAAAACCAAAATGTAAACTTCAATTTGTAGACAGGGTAAACGCCTAGGAGAGAATGGCACAGTTGAAAACCTAGACTCGATCCCACAAAGAAGAATACAAGAAGGTGAAGGAAGAAGTAGTGGCCAAATATACACTTCAAGTTCCAATGAGGAGGAGTACCTTTCCTTTTAAATAGTTTGACTGCCCTTTTCTTCCTCAAGTTACAATAAACCTTTTTGACAAATTGACATCCATTGCTTACGATGTTTTGATCTTGCATTTTTTGTCAAAGCGGCTAAGTCAGTGTGCACACTGGTCTGCCTTGTGTCCCAATTAAGAGGTTTAGAGATTCAAATAGTAGTTTAGTACCAGAATGTTTGCAGAGGGCTTCCTATGAATTATGGTAATTGATTTCAATATCTATCTGCCTTACATTCCTCACTCTCTTAAGTCCACTTGACACAAGTTTACAACTGCCACGGAAAAATCTAAAAGTGACTGCATTCTCATGCTCTTAGGGTGTGTTTCGTTGCATCGAATGCGATTTCATGGACATTCATGAAGGGACCTCTATATATAAGCTTAAAAGGAGGTAGCATCATCATCCACCATTAGATTTTGTGATCAATGGTGAGAATAAAAATCTAATAAACATGAAAATCATACTCTTTGCTCCCCTCAAGGCTCAAAGCATGTGATTTTTATATCCATGAGACTTTTATTTCCACCATTGATCACAAAATATATTGGTAGATTGGTGAATAAACTCAAATTAGCTTACCTAACTTAGATGTAGGTGGTTTCTTAATGAATTTCCATGAAATAATATTCCATGCTACCAAACACACCCTTAGCTCTGAATATGAAGTAAATAATAACTTCGATTCCATAATTAAGGAAGAAACTTTTTATAGGGATTTGACCATTTGATGGCATGTAATATGTGATTGGGAAAACATTAGATGGAGTTTTGTACCGTGAGCTTTGAGATTTAGTTGGATGGGCTCTTTTATAACTATATGCTCAATATTAACCATTCTCACCCCAGCCCAACCAAATCCAATACTGCAGCCTACATGATTAAACAATTTTTTTTTTTTTGGTTGAGAGCATGAAATATATTAGAAAACACTTTTTTTAGAACATGAAATATATTAGAACCTAAGGGGTAACCCACCCCCCAACACACAAAAAATAATAATAATAATAATAATAATAATAATAATAATAATAACTAAGTTTAGCCAAGTTGTGCGCTTGGACATTGTCCAAGCAACTAATATCAGTTACAATCTAGTCTCCTGCCAGCTTGAGAAGACACATAATATGAACAATATAACGAAAATTCCCCCAAACGAACATTGATTGTGTATGTCTTCAACTTGATTTTCCTTTCTAATTTTGCCCTCCCAACTTAAATTGTGGATAAAAGGTGATAAGGGGTGTTTATGTCATTCAAATGAAAACATTATTACACATTTTTACTATTTTACCCTATCAATTTTATATTATTTACAATCAAAACCAGCTCCTGAAAACATTCATTAATTATACCTAAACCCCTAATGTAATTTATTTAAAGCCCTCCAATTATCTCTTTGAGGACACATGTATCCTCTCAAATACTAATGCAAATGCCCCGAAATATAATGAGCAATACTAGGGGGTGGTGAATAGTCTCTTTTGAGAAACTTGTATCTTTGAAATTTTTTTGCGGAAGAAAGAGGCTATAGGCTATATCAACACTTCGTTGTTACTCCGGGCTCAAAATAATCTCCTAGACCTTAGCTAAAATAAAAACGTTCAAAGATTGGTGTGGAGTATGAAATGATTCAATTATAGGTCTTGGTAGTCTTACAAGGCTTGTGATCTAAAACTTAAAACATGCAAGATGATATATCATAAGTAGTAAGATAAGCAAACATGCATAAATAATATAAAGATAGGAGAATGGACAATATATAATGGGTTCACCTAAGCCGGGATTTGGGGCAATGAACCAAGTGTTATAATCTACGAGTCTTACGAACACCTTAGTGATATGTGATGCAACCACAACCAAGGCTTACAGACTAGTGTTTGAGATTTCGGAGATACTACCTTGTCTTACGATTGTGTTCCACGAGACTTACTAATTTACCAAGGATCACATAATCATGAAATACGACACAATCAAGTCTTACCACCTACATGGAATCACCACGGAGATAATTACCCATACAAATTCAATCAATGGATTCAAGAACCCACACAAGGTAAGTTGAGTTAAAGCAAACTAACACTAAAATAAGCTTATCTATTAGGGTGTGTTTGGTTGCTTGAAATCGTAAGCTGGGAATTGGAATTCCATTCCATGCCATGCCATGTCATGGACTTGGCCAACTTTGTTGTTTGGTTATCCATGGGAATTGGATTTCAATTCCTTTTGTGTGTGTTTGGTTGCTTAAAACTAATCATGAGATTTTGATTTTTTTTTTTTAAATTATGAAGATCCCACAATCCCCCAGCCAATTCTACTTTGTAGAATCTGAGAACCACTTTGAAATCTTCCCTCTTAGCGATCTCGTTATTGAATTCAAGGAAAACTCCCAACTCAATCACTCAAGTATTCCTTATCCATTGTGTCTCAAAATTTATGCACTTGCTCCTTCATATGAGGTTAATTTGCTTTATAGTTTCATTATTTTTTAAGCTAAATTAGTATTTTATATGAATATATAACCAGGGTAAAAGCACACCGAGTGGTTTGTCAAAAGTTTTGCAACCTAAATCGAAGTAGTCTGATGTTACCAGAACTTCTAAAGTCAATATCTCTGCAGCATGCGACTTGTAGATTATGACAGGAATGATCTCCAACAAACACATTCAACCAAATTGGGTTTTTGAAAGTTGAAGGCATAGGATTTTGTTTATACCTGCTAAGCTTGATTTAAATCTTTTACAAAGATGTCAACATCCTTGGTTTGGTAATATATTGCAAACAATCTTCAGGTACAAGATACTATCATTACAAATAAATGCTCAATACCCAAGTAAGCTTACAATTTTGATTATGATCAAGTGCTTTTTGGGTCATCTCGTGCCTTGCTATTGACATTTATCCCCAAAATAAATATCTCAAGTCGTCTTACATACAAAGGTTGGTTCAGGGACATAGATATTCTATCTCCCAAATCCCAATTATGAATTAATAAATATTCCCACTTTTTTATTATTCCAAAAAATTCATTGTTAAATCAAGATAAGAAATCAACAATAAAAAAAAGTAAGTGGACCTGACCCATTGAATCATGACTATATCAGCTATTCTGATATTCAAATTCAGTAGAGATATAATTATAGTAAATTGTGGGATTCTTTTTCTCTTTCATTTCCTTGGATTGCGCGAGAATTTATCGATATTTCCGATTAAATCTTCTTATTACTGGAATCTTTATTTTAGTTTCCCATTTATCAAAAAAATCCCATGCATTGGCTCATTCTTCCATCGAACCATATGGATTTATCTAGCAATGATAGAATATAGATTCTGTTTACGGAATCGCATGAAATTTTACCCAACTTCCATAATTTATATGTCAAATGTCTATTTATTATCAGATAAAAATATCAAAATAAGAACCTATTTAGTATCAGATCTGCTGCAAACAAGTGCATATCTTCCAACATTTATCAATTGGGTTAAACTGAACATCACTTAACCACTTACAAACAGATCTTCCAACAAAACAAATGATATGGAAAGAAACTAGAACCAACAAACCATATTCAGAACTTACGTGTCATGATAAGATATGCAAATATGGTCTTAAAGTGCATTTGAAGCTTATGCAAAATGATTAAGAATCAGAGTCAAAATCCAAATGACCAATCTGAAAACGAAAATCATATTATCATAAGCAGAATCCATCACCATTCATCATCAAATCATCGACATAAGTTACCACATGGTAACAACAAAAGACTAACATGTAAACTCATCCACTTCATGAACTACATAAAAAGATAAACAAATACAAATCCAATCTTAATGTTCATTTTTTCTAGCATCCCACATCCTCATAGTGAACCCTTAGCACGAACCATTTTGACTAACTATAACAAAAAAATTAACCACAAAAATAAAATAATAATAAAAAATAAAAATAAAAAAACAATTTGAACTTTGCAAAATAAATTTTTTCAATGTTTACATTTGCTTCAAATCAGGAAAAAAAAAAGAACAAATCCCAAATTTCGCTCTAGAACTTGGAACTAGAACGCCTAGATATGAAGCTACACAAAACAAAACACCAAAATCAATTCAAAAGAAAAATATCCAAAAGTTTCATACATTCATAGTTTCATGCAATCCTCTTAACAAAATCAAACACCATCATCAATATTCGCGAAGGTAAATATAAAAAAAAAAATTGTTTCTTCTAAAAGAAATAATTACGTAAATAAACCCAACAAACCACATTGGGTTGGCACCAAAAGCCTTCAAATTGATTTCGAAAAAAAAAATACATTGGTTTGGAGTCTACCAAAGTCTTTATTACCCCAATCACTATCAACCCCATAGAATGATTACAAACGATACCAACTGACTAATGAATAAAAATACTGAAACCTTGAACTTCCACTTGTGCAAAGGGAAAAATTTTCACTTTGCATATCAGTAATCACTACTACACAACTTCTAGCTAAAAAAAAACAAATTTACCAAAATAGGTTAACACAACTAGCTCAAATAGAGAATGAGTTTGATTTTACTTGAGATTTAGAATGGTAGGGAAGGCTCTGCAACAATAAAGGAAATACCTTTATTACATAGTGGTAGGGAAGGCTTTGGCGCTTCGCCTTTTCCACAAATCAGCCCCCAATTTGATATCTCATTCTCACTCACTCACAAAATGGATCAAGAATGGTTGTTATCTTGAGAGTTACTTCAAACAAACTAGGGGTGTGCATCCCATCCCGCGATCCCGATCCCGATCTCGTCCCGTCCCAATTTTTTCGGGTCTTAATGGGATTGAATAATTTTATCCTGATCCCGTCTCGTCCCGATCTAGAATGGGATGGGATGGGATGAAGATTTTCAATCCCGCCAATCCCGTCCCGTCCTGAGCTAATTTTTTTAATATTTATTATTAATATTTTATTTATTTATTTATTTTTATTCATATAAACTTAAAGATGACTGACAGAAACTCATGGTGTTTGCATTTGAATCCTTTTTGGGATCTTCATCTTTTGATGTTCAAGATTGCATTTGAATTTCATTTATTTTATTTTGGGTTTTATATATTATGTAATATCGATTTAGACTATATATGAGTGTCTCTTGAGGCTATCGTTTATGGGTTTATATGAAGTTTCAAGGAGAAAACAAATGAAAACAAAAGCAAATTGAAATCTCCCAAACATTCCAACTAGATTAACACTTGAGGGATGTTTGCAATCAATCACGTGCTCGTTACGTATACAATGTTATAAGCATCTTGAGAGACATATTCAGACATGTCTTTTTTATCCATTATTAATTTGGTTTAAGACTAAAGCCTGCTAGGTAATATGCTACTCACCCTCGGGCAATAGGAGTTATCTTGTAGTATCAGAGAACGTATATTCAAGAGCTGATCTGGTTTACGAGACCTTGGGTTTTCCATGGGGTCGCCTCTATATTGGTGGGTATTTCACTGCTTAGGTATTATCCATAACTATTTCCAGATTCCTTCAATTTGCTTGTAGGTTTAAGAAAGTTATTTTTCACGCTCTATATCTAATTATAAGAAAGTTATTTTTCACGCTCTTATATAATGATAATCTTCGCAGCAGTCACAGGCAGCATGCTGATCTCGTCCCGTCCCGATCCCGTATGAACGGGATGGGTATATCTCGTCCCATCCCGTCCCGTGCCCACCCCTAAAACAAACACCTAAAAAATCACATAATACATAAGTTAGCATTGATTCAAATATATTAAACTATAAAGGACTAATCTAATCAAATCAAAGCAACCAGTCAAAACCATCACTCAAAATTATCAAAAAAATGTTACTAATTCTTTCCACATCTGCAACTTCACTCATCATACCTTCATATCCATCGTCTCTCCAAACCCAAATATTCTCTTCATTCAAACCCTCAGCCCTCTCAATCACCACCACAAGCAATTCACGAAAAAGATCAAACATTTCCATCCTTATTCGAGTCTCAACTCATCCATCAACACCACCAGCTGAATCAACCACCACTAATCAACTTGACGAAGAAGAAGAGGAGACTTTGACCTCTTCCATGTTCTCATGGAAAGATCAATGGTACCCAATCTCACTAATCAAAGACCTCAACACACATGTCCCAATCCCATTTCATCTCCGCAACCATGAAATCATGCTTTGGAAACTCCCAACATCTAACGAATGGATCGTTGTCTGTCGATGACAAATGCCCCACCCTAGCTTGTGATACGATTAGTAAGTTTTTTTTCACAACCGTCGGATTAAAACATAAGATTCCAACATTAACTAGCTAATAGTTTTTCCTATTTAATCTTGAGATCTTTATTCCTTTCCTTGATTTTCTCCATTAACTTCCTTAATAAAATCAATTACTATGTAACTAGAAAGAATCAAAATTCCAAACTTCTCTCTTTTGTCTTCCTAAATCCTTAATGCCAATGAGGGGAAAAGAAACTTAATGCTCAAAGCTCTCTCCACGGGAAAATAATTTTTCTATCACATTTTATGTTCGAAGTTCGGATCATCAATTCGAATAAACAAATAGAAGCTATTAGGGGAAATCAATCATAGGCAATTTATCAACTATCAATTCATTTTTATTTATTATTTGGTGAAGAAAACTTGGGTTAACGAATTGGAGACGAGAAACGACACAGAGAAGTTTGCTGAGATTTGGATTCTATGACATATTAGCCGTTTTATTGAGGAAGTTAATGATTGAGAATCAAGGAAGAGAATAAATAGAAACTTTATTAGGTAATCAATAATGAGATTCTATGATTTAATCCAACAGCTATGAAGAAAAGCTTACCAACCATATCAATTCTCTAAAAAAATTGTTATCGTATTGCATTTTTCATTTGAAGTGAAACCATAACATGTGTTTTCTATCTCATTGTTATTCCTGGTATTGGGTGGGTTAAGTGTAGGGAGAAGTATTTACACATTGATTTTTTAACTCTCATTTAAAACTTTTTACAATTAGAGATTTCATAATAGCTAATACTTTGTCCAACACTCTTAGCCTAGTAAAACAGATAGTTTGTAACTTGAACCATTATCAACTCCACGCACATGTTTTAGAGATTTTAGAATAGCTAATATTTTGTCCAACATTCTTAGCCCAGTGAAACAAATGGCTTGTAACTTTAAGAATCATCAACTCCATTGCACATGTTACTTAAAATTGTCTAGGGCAAAAATATGCTCAGGACATGTAGGTATTCCTCAAGAATGGAAAAGAAGAAGAGTCACGCGTAGAGTATGGAAATCTATAGAAAACAAAAGGAGACGGAGCATTTGAGGGGTTCCCTATGGAGGTACTCACCGGGATTCTTCGGTGGGATCCAATTTAACTATTATATATATAGATTACTCCATGTTTACATAGCCGTATTATGAACCTTTTTGCCTTTTTTTTTTTTTTTTACAATACCCTAGGGTGTCCTTTTGTAGTGAATACAAAACCTAATAAAACCCTAATAACATGGTATTTGCACCCATCATTCGGGTACGAGTTCTAGGGATGTGACAAAATGTCCTCAACAAACATCAAGAATAAAAACTGTTAGAGCTGGATAAAATTACAAAATAGATTGAGTGAATTTTTAGAGCCGGTGATCTATAATGGTGATCTATAATAGTATTGAGGAGATCATCCTTAAAACAAATAGGGATGTCTGTAGTAAGGATAAAAGAACCTCCCCCTCCACCACGCCCCCACAGAGAGGAGAATCGCCTCCCCCCCCCCCCCCCCCAAACTCCCCTCCCCCATGCCCCCTCCCCCCATCGACATCTACTCCGCCTCCCCTTCCTCCCTCCACCGCCCTTCCGCCATGTCCCCACTCCCAGATCTACTCTGCCTCCTCCACCTCCCCTCCTCCACGCCCCAACTCCCCTCTCCACTTCCTGATTTACTCCGACCCCCTCCTCCCCATTCCCATTCCACCTCCAATCCACGCCTCCCCTCCCTCCACGCCTCTCCACAAATCGGCTGAGGTTGCAGGTCTGTAACAGGCGAGAAGGGGTTTTCTTCATATCTACATTTTGACGGCTGAGTGTGAGCCTGTTTGCGACCTGTTCCGAGTGATGGCCTCTTCCGACCTCCAGCTAATATGAGAGGCATCAGTGAGCATGCATGAACCAAATGGTTCAACAGGATATGACAACCAGATGAGAAGCTGGAGTCAATTGTTCGGTGGTCAAAACCTTGTACTGAGCCGGGAGTTCCTGTTCACTTTGCACTTCAAGATGATACATTAATTTGTCCCTCTGGTATTCGACAGGAAGCTAAAGAGATATGAGAAAACCAGCTGGTTGGGATGTTCTTTGAAAATCCACCTCCCTTCAATCAAGTGAAATTAGCGGTTGAACGTAGATGGAATCCTAAAGGGTCCATTGAAGTTACATCGAATGGAGAGTACTTCTTCAAGTTCTCGAACATGGAAGATCGTGAGGTTGCGCTGAAAATGAGAGCCTTTAAGGTCAGGGACAAGATGATGGTTACTAAACCATGGAAGGAGGATCCCAAGTGCCTAAAAAAGGAGGTAACCAATATCCTTGTCTGGATTCATATGTACAATGTTCCTACATGTATGTGGAGTAGTGCAAGGTTAGGATACATTGCCAGTTATGTGGGAAAACCTAATCGATTTGATAGGGAAACAACTACAAGAACTAGACTAAATTTTGCCACTGTGTGTGTGGAGGTTAAACCAACAAAAGACCTTCCCACTAAAATCAAATTAGATATTAGTAGAGAATGTGGAGAGCTTGATGAAGTTATTATTGATTATCCATGGAAGCCTCTGTTATGTGCTGATTGTCGTGTTTTTGGCACGAAAAAGGAAAATTTTATGGAAGATGTCAATGTCAAGGCCCAACAACAAAAGGAAAAGATGTTAAATCATAGAAAGGGGTACGAAAGCAGCTTGGGTCAGAGGGGTAAGAAAACAGATCAACAATGTATTACTAAGAAGAATACTCAAGAATGGGTAGAGATCAAAAGGACAAATGGAAAGTCGGTAAATGAAAATGAGAACCTTAGGTTGGACAATAATTCATTCAATGTCCTGCAATGTGTTTATGAGAACAATGATATAGAAGGGAATAACAGTATAGAGGCCTTGCGTCTAGATCCAAAGCTGGAAGAAGGCGAGATTTAACATACTCATCATTATGTTCAAGAGATCGTGCAAGGAGATAAAGCCCAGATTGATAGCATAGACCAGTTCTTGGACGAGGTTGCTAGCCTTCAAAACTATGATGAGGAAGATGTCATTGTAAACCAACATGTACTAAATGAAGAGCAGCTAGGAAAGGAAGACAATAATATTCGAGAGATACAAAATGAAGAGTTGTTGGAAGAGCAGGAAGGTGACATTGAACCATATGAAGATGATCAGTCATTGAATGAGGTTTTTCATGAGCCAAATACAAGCATATGGGTTCCACAAGAGACTACTCAGGACATAAATGGAGATGATGACGAAAACCACTCCAACAGTTTTGAAGTAATGAATGTATGTAGTGATGATATAGCCAAGCAAGCGGAACCCGAGGAATTATATGATATTGGAATTGGGATGGTTGGTCACAAAGAATACGAGCGTCTCGTGTCTCTAATAGTAGAAGCTGAAGCAAATTATGTACCAAGCCCTCGTCGACCCAAT
This sequence comes from Berberis vulgaris, assembly GCA_963556465.1. Taxonomy (NCBI): domain Eukaryota; kingdom Viridiplantae; phylum Streptophyta; class Magnoliopsida; order Ranunculales; family Berberidaceae; genus Berberis; species Berberis vulgaris. Next base: position 71,525,824 of record OY747124.1, on the reverse strand, counting down.
AGATGTAGGAAATGTAACAAAAAAATACATAGAGCATAATTCAAAACAAAGAAAGTGGTAATTAACTTACCAATGTTAGAGATACATGTGATGTGTAAAACTTTGTAGCGGTGTCTCTCTCTGGAAGAGGTGTTGTACTTGATTTCTTATTATTAATATAAAAAGGTTAAGGGGTCCTTAAAACCCTGATTGTTTTCCAAAATAATAATTTGTAAGCCATATATATGTGCCAATCGCTTATCCCCTAAAAAAATCATTCTCGGGCTTTTGGATTGTTGGATAACTGGGCTTGAGAATGAGTTGTTTGAATTGAAGAAAACACCAACTTCCCTAGGAGGGAGACGTTGCAACCTTGCAAACCAACCATCAGTTCTTCTCAACTGAACTTGTTCTTCTACGCACTTGTTTCTTCTACTCCTCTCTCGAATGCACTAATAAATTACATCACACAACAATTAAATCCGCTCTACTAAAAATCTCTACAAAATTTATTCTCTTCAGCTCATTGTCTCTGATAAAAATGTGGAATAGACTTCTAAAGCAAAGTGGGTACATAAAAGACTGAATATTGATCCGGCATGTCCTCTTTGCACACATCTTCTTATTCGTTTGTAGGTGTGTTAGAAGATTGTAGATGAAATTCATAAGGACTTTTGCATTTTATTGAGTGATGTCTACTTTGAATGAGGGCCTCTCATGTGCCAGAACCACCATACACTTATATGTAGGGGGGCGGGTTTTGTGGAAGTCGTTTTTCCTATTGGGATTTTTCGAAGGAAATCAATTGGAATTGGAAGTAGTGGCTATGAGATTTTGATTACTATTGGCGCAGGAAGCATGAACATGGACACATCGACTCGACGAATCTCAAAAAATTATGATACGACATTCAAATCAGATGAGAATTTGTATGTTTTTATTATATATTAAGAATTTGTTAAATGCGTGTAACACCTTAAGCATAAAAAAAATGGTTCAAAATCATATTAAGATAAAGGTTCAAGACATGCAAATAAATTAACATAAATTTTAGCTCATGTCATAAGTTGAAATCTTACTATACTAGCATTTAACTTTCATTTCTTCTTCTTTCAAAATGTTTATTCTTTCACTTACGCTCACTTTTTACATGTGTGAACAAAAGCTTTTAAGGAAAGTATCCAACTAGTGTTTGACTTGGTCAAACATTTTAGACACGTTGATAGGGTCTCTAACACGTGTTTGTGTCAACACAACCGCTTCAAAAATTTTATAATGTCTGTGCTTTATAGCTCTTGGCAGTTGGGTATCTCATCTTCCTTCTTTTAAAATAATGTATTCCAATTTATTGTCATAATGCTAATTGGGTTGCAATATTTTTACCTTTAAAAAAATGTCACAACTTCACACACTTGTTTTAAGTTGATAGCATTCATAAGACTTGGTTTTGTGGTTTTGACTTACCATTTTTTGAAGATTTTTTTACACATTCTATCCAAAGTTTACATAACTTTCCTTCTAGCCAAATGGATTTTGCCCATTTGGCATTTTGGTAAAGAATAAGGAACTCCATGGAAAACAATGATAAGGTGGTGAAGTATTGTATTTCAAACCTCCCCCCAATGCTCTTATGGATGTGCTTGGTGGAGAGCAATCATAAGTTTGACGCCTTTTTTTTTTTTTTGGTTATGTTATTTTCTTTGACTTGGGGTGTGGAGATAGAATTCGTTTTTAGCATGACATTTGGACAGGGAACCCAACCTTGCAACACTCCTTCCCCACCATTTATGCTCTCCCTTTCAGCAAAACCAAAACTGTGGCTGAGATGTTTGTTAGTGCAGAGGGAGGAATAACTACTTGGGACCTTGTTCTAAGGAGGGTCATTAGAGACTAAGAATTTCCTCAGCTTTTACAGTTGATTAACCACCTTCAACTACACATCCTTTCATAACACCCTGATAAATGGATAGGGGACAACAAAACTTGTTAATTTTCTGTTCAGATATGCACAACATACTTGTTTTTCAATCTGAAAGGTTCTTCCACAACAGTTGTTATCCCCTTCCCTTTTGTCACAGTTCAATTTGGGTCAAACAAATTGCTTCTAAAGTAAATTTTCTAATTTGGTTGATTGGCCATAGCAGAATTCGAACTGTCGTCAACTTGTCTAGAAGATGAATGATGATTCCTAGTAGGTATTGTCTTTGTGAAAAAGAGAGAGTTTGTTGATATTTTTTTTTCACTTGTTCCTTGACTAGACATATTTGAACCTCAATTTGTGAGGAAGCTAGGACTCCGGCTCTCTTTGCTCAAAGTTTATTGCAGATGGTTTCTAGCTCGCCCAAGAATGGTTGCTCTGGAAAATGCTACTATGTTTTTTTTGCAGTCATACTAGTATTGTGGAAGGAAAGAAATAATATAATTTTCAAAGAAAGAAGAAATATTGCCCTGCATTATGTAAAATGAGGTTAAGGGCCTTGTCTGGTTTTGAAAAACATTTGGGGAAATCTAGATAGCATTTAACACATGCATGTTTGAGTGCGAGAGTTTATTTACTTGTATTTAAGCTCCTGTTGTAATCTGGTTTTGGCTAGTGACTTGGTCAGTCACTAGTCTTTTTATTCATCGATAAAATCTGCTTTGTTTTGTTGATGAAAATAAAATAAAAATCTAAAGGATCGTTTTCTATTTCTTTTTTCTTTAAACTGTTGGTGATTGTAGGAACCGCTAGAGGTTTCTAGACTTCCCAAGGAGATCATCCAAATTTCAGCTGGCTATTATCATCAGTGTTCTAAAACATGGCCTAGCGGCCGCCTGCATTTTAGGCTAATCGACCAAGAGCCTAAGCGGGTTTTTTTTTTTTTGGGGGGGGGGGGGGGGGGTTGCAAATAGAACCTAACTGGGTGCAAATAACACCCAGTGAGGTTTTCCTCTCTCCCATTCGATCTAGGGCTCAGTTATAGCATTTGCAAAAGAAGAAGAGTACATGTGTGTTGCGTCTTCCTCACTCCGGCATCACCCAGTGAGGTATTCCTCAGTTCCTTTCAGTGAGGTCTTCCTCTCTCCCATTCGATCTAGGGATCAATTACAACATTTGAAGAAGAAGAAAAAAAAATAGAAGAAGAATACATGTGTGTTGTGTGTTTCTCTCTCTGGCATCACCTAGTGAGGTCTTCCTCAGTAGGTCTTCCTCTCTCCAACGTTACCTCTGCGTCTCTCACCTCCTCTCCAATCTCTGTCAGAGTCTTACTTGGATTATTCATTCGGCCGACGTCACCCCTCTCATCCTCTTCGATTTCTCGATGGATTTATCACCATCGCCTCTTAGCGTCACCTCTTGTAGGTACTCTCTTGATCTCCTCTTGGGCTTATCCTCTTGTCTATTAGAATTCTTTGATTTTTTGCAATCAATAATTATCAAATTCTTACAATCTTTTAAAAAAATGAAGAGACCCAGTAAATACTAATTTGATTTCAAAATTTGGTTTCTATTAGTATTTACTAGGTCTCTTCATTTTTTTATTTTTTATTTGAAGATTGTAAATTGATTTTGTTATGTTCAATTTTTTTTTCAGACCTTGAAAGTGAATTCGATAATTACTAATTATTGAAGATCAAAGAATCCTAACAGACAGGAGGATAAACCTAAGAGGAGATCGGGAGAGTACTTGCAAGAGGTGACACCAAGAGATGACGCTGATAAACCCACTGAGAGAGTTCAGAGAGGGGTGACGCTGGCCGAAGGAATAAATCCATTGAGACTCTAACAGAGATCGGAGTGGAGGAGAGGAGGTAAGAGACGCAGACGTGATGCCAGAGAGAGGAAGACCACACTGAGAGGAACTGAGGAAGACCTCATTGGGTGATGCCGGAGAAAGGAAGACGCAACACGCATGTACTCTTCTTCTTCTTCTTTTTCTTTTTTTCTTTTTTCTTTTTTTTTTAAATTCTTCAAATGTTGTAACTTAGCCGTAGATCGAATGGGAGGGAAGAAGACCTCATTGGGTGACTCTCGGAGAGAGAAAGATGTAGCACGCAGGTACTTTTTTTTTAATGCTATAACTGGGAGAGATGAAGATCTCAATAGGTGTCATTTGCACCCAGTTAGGTGCTAAAATTCAGGAGATTTTCCAGCTGATTAGCCTAAAATCCGGGCGGCTCTCAAATGCCCCTAGGCCCTATTTTTAGAACACTCTTGGAAAAGTGTATTGTGCAATTTTGTGTATGCTTTTGCCCAAATCAGTATTACATCCGTTTATTTCTCATTTTTCTTCAAAACAAGATGCGAAAATGCTAGAAAACCATGTTTTTTAACCAGGTTTTGTAACCATGGTGACATGGAGTGATCTTGAAAGAATGATGAAATCCCCAAAGTGTTTATGTGTATCTCGAGGTTGTAAAAAAACTCCTCTAACGATGCCACATCATCCTGGTTATAAAACATGATTGCAAAACCTGATTCCCTAGCCTCACTCAACAAGATGTGTTTATGTTTGCAATCCCTTGTACTTGTCCTTGAGATCATCCAGACCCTCTCTCCTCTTTCCCAATCCAACCAACATGCCATCATGAAATAAATTCTTGGTAATGTCAATGATGATCCTCGCAACTCAAATAGTTAAGGTGGTGTGATTATAGGGTTTGTGGTTGATTTGAAAGAATCATCAATTTAATTTTGGGACTTGATTAAGTGGTGAGAAGAGAAAATGAAATGAGTGGCAGCCGATAATGTGGTGGATGTTGTACTCGTGGATGCTGACGGGAGGTTTTGTGGAGCAATTTACAGTTGGAAGATTCAGCTAGTTGATGTACCTGTAAGCCTGTTACTGCATTGAATATTAGGAGGGAGATATGCATCTGTAAAGAAAGCTGCGAAGTTGTTAGAGGGGCTTGCCCCAATCTAGAGGATGAGTTCGTTCACCTTGATGGTTTACGAAAAACTTTCAAGGTCTTTTTACCTCGGTCCGAAATCATCAGCACTTGCTTTGATAAATAGCACTTATCCCGAACTAGATCTTGTCTCAAATGAGTGTAATGACATGAGTTGGGTTGAATCTATGGCACATTTTGAGGGGATTTCTGATCATTTGAAGAAGAGGTTATGACATCCCATTCAAATATCCTACTCAACTCAAAATGGAAAGTGCCTTCCTGAGGAGAATTGAAGGTTTAATGATTAAGTTGGGATGAGGAAAAGGAAAACGGTAGTGATGCTTGCTAGGATTGGATCAATACTCCATCTTTACGATCGCTTGAACCTAGAACTGCTTATGTGAATACAATAGATTTTGATCTTGGCATTGATGGATTGGGCAAACCACAACATTATTTCTGCCGGAGTTTGTGGAATTGGGGAGGGTTTGGGATGAGAAGTATGATCGCTTGGTTCGAGTTCGAGCTACAACTATGATTGATCTAGGCAATTTATTTAGCCTGCCTGCCTTATCAAGATTGATTATGGCTTCCAATTGTAATCTTTATTTTCTTATATTTATTTCACTTTGTTGTTTTCCTCTAAATGTTGAATTTTTTTGAATGAGAGTCTTTTTGATAGATATAGGGAATTAATTATTCAGCCATATGGGGGGCTCACACCACTGTGATCACTGATCTGCCACCGAGAAATAAAGAGTTCCAAATTTGCAATCACAATTGACAAGTGGAACCTACCTACTTTCAATCTTTTTTAGTTTCATTATGTGGATGGATTAATCCAATCAGAGGGAACTACAACTCTAGTCTCGTCTCCAACATGACATCACTTTCAGAGGTGAAAACTTGCGTATAATTGAAAATGAGATCAAACAACACAGTTGGGTGCCAGTTGAAGACGTCCTCTAAGAAAGCATAATAATTTGCTTTTGGTGATGATGAAAACAACTGGTTCAACATTAAATTGTTGATTTATTTTATTTATTTATTTATTTTGTAGAACACGCATGGGTGCCAATGTTTGAAATTTTGTACTCTGCAAAAGACAACGAGTTCTAAGATTGATTTATTAGTGTATCAAGTATCATGGTTTTTTTTTTTGGAAAGCGAGTAGGGATTTTTAGGATTCTCAAACCTTATATAATAATGATAATAAAGGATGATGAAGATTACGATTGCTCAAATATTCACTCATTACATCATTTTCACCATAGAATTGCTTCAAAATCCCAACGAATAACCTAATTAGTTCGAATTCAATGCTCTCCAGGTTGGGGAGTAATTTTGCAAAATGGTCTGTTACAAATCTGCCATAACTTTACTCTCTCATAAGCACCAATCAATTTTTTAATTACCCTTATGACTCGATTCATACAAAATGTAGAGCTCAAGATGTAAGAGAAGTCGACGTAAAGAACATGAGAGCAATGAACCCTGACAGAGAAACCATTGAGTGCTAGCTCTAAACTAGCATCCATGCAAGATTCCAATAGACATTTGCATCCTCTATGTATTATCATCATCAATTACCTAAATTTAGAATTTGCTCTCTTGCTTCAAGAAGATCTTCGAGGAGCGTCTTTCTTAGGTGACTGGGTTGTGTTAACCTCACATTCATCTTCAATAGTGTTTTGACCTACCATAGTTGATCCTTTTCCAATAGAGTATTTATTTCGGTAAGTTCTTCCTATATCATATCCCAACCCAATTTTTTACTCTTCCTTCATAGCATAGCTAACTTCATTCTCATTGTCATAATCTTCTATCATTTTTCAAAAGAATGTTAACCTTAGAGAGAGATTGTGGACTTCCATCTATACTGTCAAAGAGGGGTTTTTGTTCATCTATGGATGAAGAAGTGGAAACCATTTGGAGGTAGTTTGGGGTTCTTGGAGACTTTGTTTGTTCTTCCCCCTGTCTTTTAGCAGTCCCACTTCAGTGACGTAATAATCCTCACAGCTTTAAACAAACTGTCCATTCCCTGCAACCTTAGCCAGATGCTCCTCGATCGCCTTATCAACCTCACTATTTAAATAATCAACACCCAAACTATCTGACTTAAAATGTTCTAGTGTATCCTTCTCTGTTTCGACATTTGTTCCTGCACCTTTCGGCGGATACTCTGCCTCTACCGTATCAACTATCAAGTTAATGAAACTCTTTAGCTACTAATGTCACATGACCAGCCATCCATCAAGTATTTAAGTGATATTTAGAAGTGTAAATGACACAAAATTAAGCCAATGTTCAAACTGCAGCACTGTACTTGAGATAAACGATATGTTACACTACTCTATTAATATGTTAATTGATTGGATATATTTAGGTACCACTATACCAATAATACACAACCACCCTTTGAAACAGAACCCCATTTAACTCTACAAGACGGTGATATAGGACAACTCAATTAACTTCTAGATTAGCTAGAAATAAAAGACTGAAGCAAACTCCTGAACTTGCATCTCTTGCTTTCTTAATGGCATTTTCTGATACATATACACCTACAATGTGATGTTCAGGGCCTGCAAATGCAACCACATAATAACCCTGTTGAATGCGAAATGTCCTAGGCTCCTAGCATGTAAAGAATAATAGAATAACAAATACAAAATAAAAGAACAAATAGGATGTTCAAATGATGCAAGTGGCTAGAGTTGACCAATACTCTTTTTTCTCACAAGGTTGCTAAACCTCGGTTTGATACATGATATTTTTTTTTTTTGAAAGCCCATAATCCATAAAGATGCTGCAAGCTGAGTTTAAATCCATGACCTAATGATACCATCCGTCAAGCTCTAACCATTGAGCTGTTATTCATGATATTAGTTATTCAGACAACCTAACTTGCCCCTTGCACTGTTGAACATAATTTGATCCATGAATCAACATTTTCCAAACTCCTTATATGAATAAAAATGACATGAATAGCACGTCTCTTGGGGATATGAATATGGATGTGTAGATAGAAGTTTACTTTGGGTTTAAGTTATATTAGAGCGTCGTCTCTGGTGAGAACCCCCAAAATGAAAGTTTCAAGATTTTAAATGACAAAAAAAATATCAAGACCCTACTTCTTGAGGTTTCCAGCTTTGCCGAACATTTTGTGTTGGTGTTCTAAACTTACAATTATGGACTCACACAACTCTCTTAACAGCAAGTGTCTCATGGCCTATATACATAACAGTTTTGGGGGGACAAAATTTAGGTTTGCCACTGGAGACGCTTCTAGAACTTATTCCTTTTTAGGATTTCTGAGTTTGATATGACAACCAAGTAGGAAATGAAGAATATTAATTACATTCCCTAAACTGTTCAACAAGTTTGCAAACCCAACCCTTTGAAACAAGGGTAAGCCCCAAACACCAAAGAAGGGTAAATACTTTGATAAGATCAGTTTGATATTTACCACAACTCGAATGAATGACACAAGAAATGTAGTGTAATAATCCAATTTTTAAGATGATAATGAAAATTATCAAGCAAAAAAAAAGGGTCTTACACTGCCACTTCCAAGAACTAGAACCATGCCTTTAGGAAGATGACCTTGCTGTACAAGAAGCATAACAACATGTGTTGGTCCTCCCAAATCCCATGGGTCACTTCTTCATCCCAACATTTATCCCAACCACCTGTAATTGAGACCATGATTGTATCAAATACACAATAGTACATCATCAACACACAATTCATTGAATCCTACTACTTGCCAAGAGAACAATGAACAATTATTCATATTCAGTTGGACAATAATAAATGAAAGTAAGGGTAGAGTAGAGTAGAATAGAGAGAGAGGATTCCTTGTTGAATCGTTGGCTACGAGTTGCTGCATCTCGTCTACTTTAGGGTTCACGATGTTTAAGAAACGAACGTAGGTGTGTTATTTGATGAAATTTCTAAACCAGAGATGATGGGGATGGGGATGGGGATTGGGATTGGATATATAGCGTAGTTGTATAATTGATGTTGGGAAGCAATTGCAAACTAGTGGAGGTACATGGAAGGGTACCACGCCCGCATTTGCCTACTGAAGTGGACCGTTAAAAAGGGTAGGGAGTTTAGGTATTGTCCATTTTATATGCCAATTTTACCCTTGTTCAATACATGTAAATAAACCACCTTGTGAAGAAAATTAAATAATAAAAAAATAGGACTGTACGGTACAAGTCTGGGACTTGTAAAAAATTTAGTGCAGATTTTACTAACCTAAATTAATAAGTTAATTTGACCTGATTGTTATACCGTAAGTGTACGGTTGTCTAATTAGTAGACAATGGCAAATACGGGTCGATCCCACGAGGATTGAAAACTACAATCTATTTAAACCAATTCGAAAGGGGGTTACAGTAATCAAAAAATTTTAAACTAATGAAACTAGAGAAACAATTCGATTGAAAATTGAGTTTGAGAATCAAAGAGAGATATGCCAAGTGTTTCGAATCATCCATCAAGTTCATAAAATTATACTAATATCAATTATTTTTCCCTAGCAATGTAGTGGATTGATTTTAGCAAAGATGTAAACCTCTAGCATTAATTGTCTGTTTTAAAGCACAACTAATCACATGTTTAACTAATATGAAAAAAACATGCATAAACAAAATCATAGAATAATTCTAACTACCATGGATTCATGACGTACACGGTGAAAGTAATATGTGTTTGTTCACAAATCAATCTAATATTAAATCATACAATGCATCGGATAACAATAAAAGACAAGAGAAATTCTACTAAACCTGAGGAATCATCTACGCCTTAGCAGAGGGTTTAGAAACCCATAGTAGAGGTGGTCGCAGCGGTGGCATGGGTGAACATCATCTCCTCAACGAACGCACTTCACACAAAAGGGTGCGGATGCTATGTGGTGGTACAAAATAAATGACTGGGTGCAAATAGCATCTTCCCTGTCTGTGTTGCTGCGATCTGGGTCGTTCTGTTTGTGGTGAATTCAGGGAGAGAAAGGGAAACGAGGAAGAAGATCAACGCGATATTTTCCCTCATTCTTCTTCCATGTTCTGTGAACTGTTGTTGAGCGATCTCTTCTATTTCGCCGTGGTGGGTGATCGTGCTACTGTAGCTGTGATCATGGGCAGATCCATGTGTTAGGTAAGGGGGTCAATTGACCCCCTTATCTTTTTAAAAAAATTCACTAAATTACTCATATTTTTTACATTGCCCCCCTTTAAAATTTTATGTTGCCCCCTTTTATGAAATCTTGACTTTTAACTCCACTAAAAATTAAAACAACAATTTTTTTTTAACTCCACCCTCACCAATCTCAATCTCAATCCCACTCAATCTCTCTATTTTTTTAATATCTCTTTATTTTATTTTATTTTTAATTCCCACCCTCTCTCTTTCTTTCTCTTTTTTAATCTCTCCCTCTCTCTCTTAATTCCTGCCAACTCATTTTAATCCATTCACCCCCTACACACGCAGAGAGCAACAAAGAAACCAGAAGAAAGGTACCATACATGGTGGGTTTGCTTCCCATGTGATTATATTCATATTAAAAAATTTAATTGGGTTGGGGACCGGCCGAGGAAATTTTACATCGTCATCATCATTGGTTTTCTTTTGTTTTGTTAAAAAGAAAAAGAAAAAAAAGAATTAGGATTATATTACCTCTGACTCGGCTAGCATATGGTGGTAAGAGTGATAAAAGATTAGTTAACACATTAGATTAATTGGGGGTTGGAATCTGATCTGTTTTGCTTTCTCTCTGATCTTTCAAAATTAAAAGTAATCATTTGGGTTTGGGGCGGTTGGAAAAACACGATGGTCGTAAGTCGATTAAGTTAAGTTGTTGTTTGTATGTTTTACCTGAGCTAACCCAAAAGAAGAAAGCTATCTCTCTCTATACACATATATATTTCCCTTTCGAGAATACAGACAAGAATAAAAAGACAAAAGATAGTGGGTTGGTTGTGTAAGTGTTATCCTAGGAGGCTCTGACTCAGGAGTGAGTTTCAAAGAAGAGGAGACAGACGGACAGATAAAGCAGAAGGAGAAGAGGAAGGAGGATTCCAAACATAAAATTGTTGTTCGACAAATTCACTTGAATCTATCCAGTCCAGTCAAGCTACTGCTGCCACTACTTCTTGGAGTTGGACTATACCGCCCTGCTACCTCAAAGCCAGAAAAAAAAAAGCCAGAGGTCTGCTCCTCGCCAACTCTCATCTTATACCACTATGCCTGCTTCTGTTTTCTTCAAGTAAAAAGGGAAGCTCTTAATTAGCTAGCTACAATTGAATTAATTATGTCATGTATTTGTTTGTATGGTTGAATTAATCATCATTTTTTCACGATCACGCCATGTCACCCTGATTACAAAATATGATTGTAAAAATCCAATTTTTTAGTATTTTCGTAAATAGTTATGTACTGTTTCCCCCCCTTTATCTGCAATCCTGGCTCCGCCCCTAGCTGTGATAGAGAGAGAGAGATAGACTGTAGGTGAGATCAAGGGTGTGAGGAGGTGGTGAGATGAGGTATTCGTAAAGGCGAGAGGAACGTGATGGAGAAGAAGAATTGAATGTGAATAGAGTCTATTTTGTGATGAGATGGAGGCGATGAATTATGCATAGAAGGTTGTGTGAAGAAGGGAAGATGAAGGTGAGAAGATATGGCGAGAAGTGAGTTGTGAAAATGTGTTGTCTTGCCCCCTATGTCTGCAATTGGTGGCGATGTGATGGCGTTTGTGTCTGTGAAAATCAATGGAAGAAGGAAAGATGCGTTGTGAGGATTTGTGGGAAAGAAAAAGAACATATAGGAGTGAGAGAAGAAGAGGGAAGCGAGGTAGCGCTGGATGGTGGTTGCAAGTTGGTTGTGAGGAGGATGATGAGATCAGGAAGAACAAGGAAGATAGGAGGCGAGGTCTGGTCTTTGCATGTGACCGACACGAGATGGAGGCGAGAAGATGGTGGTTGCCAAGTCTTTCTAGCGAGCCGGCAATGGGATGATGAGATGGTTCTTTCAATGTTGCAAAATGCTAGGAAATCATGTTTTTGTAACCATGTTGACGTGGCGTGATTTTGAAAGAATGATGAAATCTCAAAAGTGTTTATGTGTATCTCGAAGTTGTAAAAAGCATTTTCTAACGATGCCACATTATCCTGGTTATAAAACATGATCGCAAAACCTGATTTCCTAGCCTCACTAAAAAAAGGCATGAAAAAGGGAGAGTTGGTTTGTTTGGTAGGAAGGTGAATAAATAGGTTGTGTTTGAGCTTGGGCTTAGGTTTAGATTTGATTCACATATGTTTGAGAATGGGTTTGGTTAGTGAATTATTGAGGTGATTTGTAATTTCACCCGTCACTTTGTACCGCCATTCGAACCTGTCAAATAATTGTTCTCTGAAGTGCGCATTTATACGATTTCATCGTTTAAGATCTCAATCCTATAAAAACACGAAAATTAAATAATTAGAATAAAATAAAATATTTGAAACACTAATAAATATAAATTATAAGGTAATTTAAGTATAAAGTATGTGAATATCAGTCCTAGGACTGTAAGGTCACGAGATTCCAACTTCGTCATGGTAGGTGATGTTGTGAAGTAGAGTGTCATTTCTCTCTCTCTCTCTCTCTTCGCCATTTTTGGGGATTAGAGGAGTAAAGAAGAGCAGCCTAAATGATGATGATAACCACGATGACGAACATGGACTCGACTATTTTGACTTGAATTGTTCTTTCCTATAATGCCCTTGTAAAATGCTGAAATGACTTTTAGTTTACCAGCATGATGGATATGGTATGGATCTAATCCTAATCCATACTCTTTTTTATCTGCATCCTACAAGGTTACAACCTCACAGTATGACTCCATTTGTATTTATAAAAAAATATATTTCATCTACTTAGAAATTTCGAAATAATTTAGGTACTTTGTGGAGATGATCTCTTAGACGCCCCCATGTAGATCAAGTTTTTGAAAGAAAAAAAAAATCATTTAGAGCTCCATAACATGCTATATAAGCTAGAGAATTGTGAATAATTCAATTTTACCATCAACTTGGCGATTACATTTGATGGAGTTAAAATTTTGAAAAAACTTGCAATTTTTCAAGAGGATGATCTACAAACAAAATAGATCATCACCACAATAAATCAACATATTTTGAAATTTGTAATTGATTCAAACAGACACGTGTAACTTTCTTTGCCAAATTTTTTTATCTCACCTGTATGCAACTTACAACTAAAGCAAGAGCTAGCTCATTAAAATCCTTATGCTTTACACACAAAATTTTCCTTGAATATTGAGATAGATATCAATATATATTCCACAAGCAATACCCCCAATATTATTCCAAGATATAAACAAATTTCGCAGATGAGTGAATCACCAAATTCCATTGTTGTTGTAAAAGTAGGGATTTTGTAGTGCAAGGAAGCAAAATGCAGTAAACCGAATTAGTGGGACAAATTGCAAGTTAAGGATGTACATATTCACACTTTTTGTTTAGGATAATCTTATTCAGACTCCAACAACAACAACAACAATAACAAAAAAGCAAACAAACTTTTTGAATTTTAGTAAATGAACCCAAAGAATGGGGTTTGTTTTACTTTTCTCAAAACATAAGTCATTTTTTTTTCCACCCATTTACTTCTCAAAATCTAAACCCTTTATCTTCTCCAAGCCCAAACCCATCCTTCTCTCCTAGGCTTTCAAGAAGATTAAATTGAACAAGGAAACTACATCCAAGCAAACCAAATCAAATCCTATGGCTTCAAATCGCAAGCGTGGAGTGGAAGAAGCTTTGCAAATAAAACCTCCAGATCTAACGTAGTTGAGGGAAAATGGGGTGAAGGTGACGATAATGGTCGAATGGTGAGGATGGTTTTAAAGGTGGTGATAATTGTAAACATGCATGGGGAGGAGGGTGCTATTGGTGATGAAGATGTTTATGCTGGTGGTGGTGGTGGTGGTGTAGATGGCAATGAAGGTGGTGATAGGTTGAATAGTGTTGATGGTATACCTCATGATAGTCTTGATTGTAAGATCGTTCTTTTGGTATTTTGAATGATAGTGATCACTGATTAACCCTTTGTTTTGTAAACATTATGAACTTTTAACTCTGCAGTTTTACAATGATGTGACTATCATAATTTTGTGACTGGCACAATTTTCTAACCGAGAGCCTTTCAAAGTACCAAATTGTATTTATCACAAAGTCGTGACTGTCACAACTTTGTGACCGAGAGATTTTCAAAGTACCAAGTTGTATTTATCACAACATTGTGACTATCACAACTTCGTGACCTTCAACTTTTCAAAGTACCAAGTTGTATCTATCACAACTTCGTGATCGAATTTTTCATAAATGTCAAGTATAAGTTTATATCTATAATGTGAGAGTTTTTCATAGTTGTTAAGTACAACATCAGGAGGTTGCGACTGTTATAGCTTCACGTTGAGAGTTTGGTTCGGAGACATTATTTTCTCCATATCACAAGTTCACAATACAAAGTAATGCAAAAGTGTAAATATTTATATATTTTTGTGCATCACAATCGTTCAAAAAATATATTCACTAAGTAATACCAAAAGTATATATATCCATCCATATAGTACCTACAATATATGGCATACTACCCATTATGTAATACAAAAAGTGTACACACCCATGTCATATATACCAAATATACATAAACAATTTTTTTTAAAGAGGAATAACAACCATCAGTTTGGTATTCCACCGTAATCACGTTGGGTTCATTTTCTCTTGAATATTTGTTGTTGTTCAGCAGTCAAGCATTGGAATAATCTTTCTTGGAATCTTCACTGCCCACAAAACCATTTTAGGCTTTAGTAATGTCAATTAGTATCCAACTAAACTTGGGTGCATACACAAATGGTTGTGACTACCACATATGACATTAACAACTCATGACACATCATCTTGCTCCAGATATATCAACTTGAACACGCAACCACACTTCTTTGAAGGCTTAATATGATATATTTTTTTCTTTCCAATACCATTTTATTTTTATGTAATTCACAACCTTCTCACGACAGGATGAGCAACCTTCCCTATCACATCTAAGAAGTAATTTAGGTATCCGTAAGCTCTCAACTTTATGAGACTTTTAAATGAGTATTACATAACCCATGTCCCTCTTATACTACTGTAGTACTTCATTTCTATTAGTAGATGTTTGTAATAATGTCGAAAGTAGTCTTCTATTAACAACACTCGTTTAAAAAAAATTAACAACCTATTTTATTCAAATAGCCAACTTACATTAGTAGTTACAAATGCAAGTGACGTATCGATTAGAATGAGTGAAAACCCCTCAACGCATTTAGTATTCTAAATAAAAAAAATGTTGTATAAATAAATTGACACCAAAACAACATGGCGTCATAATAGTAACACATTTGTGAGGTCTGACACTCTGTGACTACTTTATAACAGTTGATTGATCTCAAATCTTACTGCAATTGCACGATTGTCTATTGAGTTAGAAATCGGCAAGCACAACGAATCCCACAATGAGGGCTTAATAGAAGTTGAAAATTTTGTTCTAAAATCAAACTTGAAATACTTAACCTAGTAAAATAAAGAGTTGTTGATGAAAATATGAAATAAATGGAAGTGCATGAAATAAAAATGCAAAGTAAATCTAAATGTAAGAGTTAGGGCATTGGGTTTACCATCATGAGTAGATGACACCATTAGGCCATTCCTAGATTAATCTTTTCCAAAGTCACTAGCACATCCTAAGGTAGACTCTCGTCCCACCTTAGGTTGGAAAATCTGGCGTTATGAACAAATTTATTTCAAGCCTAAGTTATATTAGTAACCTAGGAATCAAATATGAATTTAAAAGTATAAAAGGAACCACCAAGGTAAACTTCCAATGTGTTTTCTAGTTGTTGAACTTAGCCTTATTATGCCACTTTGTGTATGATTTGAAGTTAATGCTTGAATTTATCAAAATACACGAAGTACATGTAATGAGATATTTTTCTTAGATAATTAGACTTAGCAATTGTATATTTAGGGGCATAAGAT
The DNA here is from genome assembly GCA_963556465.1 of Berberis vulgaris. NCBI lineage: Eukaryota > Viridiplantae > Streptophyta > Magnoliopsida > Ranunculales > Berberidaceae > Berberis > Berberis vulgaris. Next base: position 71,509,880 of record OY747124.1, on the reverse strand, counting down.
ATCTCATTTATATGCATCAAATCCTCCGAAACTTACATTTTGCTAGTCCTTGAGCAAAATAAAATAAAATAAAATAAAAACTAAAACCTAACACTTTCGTAGGACGATTGCATTTAGCATATGCAACAAGCCTTTAAACCTCTAAGTTTTTCCTAGTGGATGGGTTATAATCACGTGAGGGTTTCCAAAGATGATACCCACAAATATCAGTGATACTCAAAACTTAAGACTCTATAAATCATGGTCTATGCAATCATTTTTTTATATTTATTCTTAGAAGTTCATACTCAAATGCATAAGTCCTAGGAAACATATCCATCAAACTTATCTACTTAGTATAAAGTCAATAATAGATATTAGTAAGTACTACCCATAAGATATAAAACTTGTCACGGAAGTTAACACTAACAGTGTAAATTGTTTAATTGTCAAAAAATTTCATTTTAAAATGATTTAATATCTAGATTGATTTTTAGAAAATTCGTTTCAACTTCAAATATCAAAAGTAATAGAATTGCTCAGAATGAATCACTCAGAGATTTGGCTAATTCTATCAATGTATGTGAGTATGATGAGATAATAATTTTGAACTACTTCACATACATCACAAAGGACAGACAATCAAGAGTTTATGAAATGTGATCTCTAGAAGGAATATCATCCATTAAGAATGTTGACTTCATTCACCATCAACTTCTCTTAATTTAGCATCCACATTACGGATACCTTTCTAAGGATCAGAGTAGCATTTTGACTAGGTTGTAATATGGCGTAGGACAACGGTAAAGAAGAATGATAAGGATACACAAAACTTTTGAGAAGGTTAGAGGTCTTCTAAGATAAGTGTAAGATGACTTCAAAACTTGACTCAACTTTGTTTGTGAGCATCCAATTTTCTTATTGACTGTAAAGAAGTATTGCTTCTCCTTTTCTTTTCTTATTTTGCACTATATAAAATGACATTGGATCTTGAGGCGCTCTGTAAATTCTTTTAGTACTATGGAGTATAATATTCTATAATGACATCTTTTTTTTTTGATAACTCATCCCTAATCTTTCTCAAAAGCGAAGGATATGGTAAACATAATTGGATAAGTAGTGGGTTGAATTGGTGGTTAGTGAGTTAAACAATAAAAGGCTAACATAACAGGCTTCAAACTAGTTTCAAGGGTGAAGAACAAACAGGGTAAGCTACAAGGCTCAAACTAGACAAGAAAAACCTATCTTCATTTTTCAAAATTAATATGGGTCTATGCCTTGGGTAAACTTCATAATGAACTATGGTGAAATGATCCAACTTTAATTTTATTCTCAATATCTTATAGATAAAGGGTAAAGTATAGAGATCATGCGAGAAATATTATCGGACTCAAGAAATTAAGAATTAGTTTATAACCCTCATACAAAAGAAATGCTAGAAAGCTCACAGGATTCAAGTTGCCATTAGTATTCATTAAGTTCTCTAGCGAATCATTCCACTTTTCAGCTTAAAAAATGAGCATATAAGACACACATCTTGGTATAACTTAGCATGAAATGTCTAACAAATAGGTATCACATAATCTTATCAACTATTGACTGAGTATTAAACTTCAAAGTTTGAATCGTCTACACCTATTTATATGCAATTAAGATTTACAAGAACACTTCTAAGCACAACTAAATACTCAAATTACAAAAGCTTTTTTTTTAGATAATGAAAAAGTTTTGAATTTTTTTTTTCAAATCGGACACTTCAATTTGTAAATTCAACCCCCAAACCAAACCAATCATTGTCCACAATGTTCATAACTATGACACCGTGAATTGACCATGAAGAAAAAGAGACAATAATAAATAGAAATGGAAATGGTTTACCGATTAGTTGCATGAGTACTCAAATGACTTCTGTTAATATCCAAAAAAAAATATACATGAAATTGCTCCTATCAAATCATAGTCCAGTGATTTTCTAAAAGATATAATTTTTTTTTTAATTTCAGTTAATCTACTATGTACACTAGAATTTTAGTTTAACAGTGAATCATAAAATAACAAACTAAATATTTGTGGGTTATGCCAAACATGTGTATGGGATAATAAAATTCAATTTGACATGCCCCACAAGTGAATCTGAGGAAATCTCAAAATGAAATTCTAACTTTAGCTCATAAAATGTTTCCTCAAAATAATGATATAAGTTCAATTTGTCAAAATGAGAAAAATCAAGTTGTTGGTCCAGGAGAGACCATGGGTTAGGCATGGATAGGTAATCGACCTCTTTAAGTTCTTCCCAATTTATTTTACATTTCCCAAAGTAATCCTCCGAGGTTTTTGAAACATGCAATTCAAGTTTAAACTCAGGGAACTTCCTAATACTAGGGAGAATGTTTACAAAAAATGACAGGTTTCGCCTTTGTATTGGACATGGATGTTCCGACAATGGTCATATGATCACATGGTAGTTTAATTGGATTGTCCTTTGTGTCAACCTCTAAAGTGGTATGATCGATAATGGGTGACACAATAACATTAGTAAACAAAGAGTCAGCTAAGGAATGATTAGAAAATTCTACAAGCTCACCATATTTATCAATGTTATCCTCTTGAGCATAAAACTCATGATTCATCCACAATCCTTCTTCGTCACATTGTCTCACATGTTTCATCCACTCATCTTTTTCTAGTTTGAGGAGTTGATATAGGTATATCAATGTGGCACAATTCATCAGATCCCTTACTTTCATCTAATAGACCTTCTTCACATTCTTCCTTAACACTAATCAATGCATCATTTTGAAGCTTTAAATCTCAAATCTCAGCCAAAAGTTTGTCAGTGGCCCGCTGACGTTGTTTTGGACCTCGTATTGATAGGCTTAAGGAATGCATATAGTAATGTAGACTCTCTTGGAATGAAGGAGAAATGTTAGTTTTTTCCCATGAGCTATGTGGATATAAAGATGACGTGGACTGCATATTTTGCATGAACTGGCATAGATTGGTCTTTACCAAAGGCATTGTATGACAACAAAGGTAAGGCTCATTGATACGCAAATATTGCTGATCAAAGGATGATGTGAGCCTAAAAGGTTCATAACCCCAATTGGGTTGGTGTTGGTTCCAAGGTGCTTGATTTTCATAACCATTTTGAGAAAACGATTGGCATAAGCAAAATTTGACTCTAACGGTTGACCTTAATTTACTAAGGCAAAATAATTTGCTTCGACATTGACATGATCTTCCCAATGAAAATCCATAACTCTGTAGTTCCTAACACACGAGAAACTCTTTGACAATGAACTTGAATCAAACATTTTTTTTTTTGGGAAAAATAACTAAAATCTAATGCAACCTTGGATGATATGTCTTAAACTAAACGCAATATGCAAATGCACTTAAAGAGGGAAATTAATCATGGCACACAAGCTAAGGGCAAACAATTTTATTCATCCATCTAGCAAGTAGAACTGATTATCTTCAATTAAGTGTCAGGGACAATTGATTTTAAAAACCCAATCTAATTAAAGTGGAGAATGATTTTGAGTGTTTCAAAAGTCATAGATTTTCCCATATGTCTCATAAGTAAGGAGTAGCTTGTTTTGTAAAAAAAAAAATCCTTAAACCACCACACTAGGCAAAGATGTGTTATAGCTAGGTTTTGCCTTGTTTGGTATGCTAGAATTGGCCAAGCCTTTGAAAAGCTTCTTTAAGATCTAAAGAGTTCTCAAGAAACAAGTTATCACTTAAAAACTTTCAAGAGCTCGTGTGTTCCTAATCATAATAAGATTAGACTTGTGTAAAACTTCATTGAAACACCTCTCTCTAGGCGAAAAGGTAAGAAACGATGGTGTAGTCACACTGGTCATTACCGGCGCATACCAACTGGTAGTAGAGCAACCTTGCTTCGAAAGAGTTCGACATGGACTATTTTTTTTGTGAGGTCCTATGAACACCGTTCTAATTGGCTCTAATTATCTGATTTCAATTTAATTAGTTTGACCAAATTTGAACGTGAATTGGAGTGATGAGGTGGATAATCAATTCCCACTCAGTTGCAATTATCCAGATTCGCTCTTATGTGGTTTAGCAAAGTTCGATATCTTGCAAAAACTTGAATACTAAAAAACATTCCAAATTCGTTTTTTGCAGAAGATTCGAAGTGGGTTCTGAGATGTACCTCCTACTTAGAGGTAGGGGATGAATCAGTTGAGTCAACCCAGGGAAAGTGCATCATACACTTCAATCGTCCCGATGAGTAACCAATGCGGCAATCAAGGGGTTTGATTACTTCCTTCGCAAATGAGCCTTGACCACCCTTGACTTCTAAATGTATCTTAGACTCTGTCTTAATTATTACAAATTAAAGTCCTCAATCACTCAAAAGAATTGTTCTAACTTATGGTCCAAGTGTCTTCCATTGTTTAATAAATTCACCAAAGCTCTATGTCAAGTGTGTCATTGTGTATAATCTGAAAATTTTACTTTAAAGAATGATTAGTAGCTTTTGAAACAAAACAACTATTCAAAAACTCAAGTTTTCACACATTTAGATAAACCAATGAATCCAGAAAAAATTTCTGAAGTGACACATTGTTTTAAAAAAATCATCTAGAGCTCAATACTTCATGAATTTCAAATGTAAAAAAATGTTATAGCATTTCAACAGAGTCAAGGTTTTCCAAAAAAAATATTCAAAATTAATTCCACAATCAGAGACTTGAGAAAACTTGAGGTGAACCCAAACAAACAGTGTAGATTCCAGGATGTCTAGATGTCACAAGAATTGAAATTTTGAATTAATCAGTTATCCAAATGAGAAACCAAAAGATGATTATGAAACTAAATTCAATGAGGTACATGTTAGGATTTGGAAACGCTCAAAACAAAATTTTGAATCAGTAGAAAAATGCGTTAAAAAATCAGTCATCTGCATCAATTCCAATTCCGAGACCAGTGGCGCAATTTCAAAAATTCATATCTTCCCAATTACTATTGCAATTAGTACTTGGAAAAATGGTTTGTAAATCCCAGACCATATATACTTACCCAAAAAATCTAAAAATTTATAAGACTAAAAATAACTTATGAAAATTGTATGAATGCTTATTTTATGAATTTTCAGACTTAAATCTACCTAAAAATACACCTTAATGATGACATGCACCTAAATTACACTAGTGATAAGCATTAAAAGTCTATTTTGAAAAATTTGTTTTCCATTGCCCTCCCTAGCAACGACGCCAAAAACTTGATTAACTCAAATCTTACCGCAAATGCATAGTTGTCTATTGAGTTAGAAACCGGCAAGCACGAGTTGAATCCCACAAGGAGGGCATAATAGAAGTTGGAAAACTTGTTCTTAAATCAACTTGAAATACTTAACATAGTTGTTGATGAAAATATAAAATAAATGGAAGTACATGAAATAAAAATGCAAAGTACCTAAATTGTGAGAGTTAGGGCATTGAGTTTACCATTATCAGTAGATGACACTATTAGGTCACTCTTAGATTAATCTTTTCCAAAGTCACTAGCACATCCTAAAGTAGACTCTCGACCCACCTTATGATGGAAAATTTGGCATTATGAGCAAATTGATTTCGTGCCTAAATTATATTACTAACCTAAAAATTAAATATGAATTTAAAAACATAAAGGGAATCTACTAAGCTGAAACACCAAATATCTAACAAATCATAATGAAACTAAACTAACAATATGTAAAAACATTGTACTTAGGGGCTTGGTAGAGAAATTGCAAGTATAAAACTTTTCTAATCTTGAGCTTAAGAAGTAGAAGAAGAAAGCATGAGTTGAATTCATATAATTAAATACAAAACATCTAACTTGCCTCATAGGTTGATGACATAACAAACTATATTACTAATCTAACTAAATATGCTTCCCTAATACATGCATCGGACCCAGTTTCACAGCCACATACCCACATAACCAATTGGTCAAAATATACATTTAAGCCCCAAAACATGGGCCAAAAATGTTAAATCTTTAAAGAAGAAAATAGCAAAAAAGCATGTTTCAATAAGGACGAATTTTCAAGATGAAGATGATAGTGAGGATTATGTTGGTAAGGCTGAAGATGGGAGGTCTAGGCAGAAAATAACTAGGGGGGGGGGGGGGGGGGGGGGAGAGTAGTAAGGAGAAGAAAAATATAGGAAGAAGGGATATGAGAAAAATAACAAAGAAAAGATATGTTGACTTGACTGAAGAGGAGTTAGATGATGACTTACCAAAGGAAACACAGTTTGGTGAATGTGGTGAATGTGTGCATGGACAACTGGTGAGTAAGTTGAGCATTAGGCTCAAGTACCACAGGCCCAAGCTGGACAAGAGGTCCATGGTGATAAAGCACATTCCCAATGAACAACAACCTAAAGGTAATCAAACATAGGCCCAAGATGAACAACATGAAGGTGATCAAGCACAAGCCCAAGATGATGAATCAAAGTTTGCCCACCTTGGTGATTTTCTAGTTGAAAAAGAGTATAACTCTGTTAACAATAGGAAATGAATGCCCAAATTTTACCTGCAACTGACTATGCAACCATTATGGCAGAGACATAAGATGTATATGGTGATAGAAGTGATGCAAATTAGGGCCATGATAAGGATGAATTGTAAATTTATGTTGGGAAAGAATGAGACACTATGTTTGGTTGTAGGCTTTGGTTGAAAAGATATGCAGTTAGGAACAAGTTTATCATGAAGTTTAAGAAGAATGATTCTGACAGAAATCAAGCTAAGTGCGAACTTGATAATTGTAACTAAAGGTGTTTCATTTCCTTGAACAAGGACAAACACACCATGAGTGTCAGAACATTAGGGGAAGATCACACAAGCATAGGGAATGATAACGGGAAAAACCCAATGGTGGATTCAAACTATGTAACTATGCAATGTAAAAGCTTGATAAAAATCCACCACAATACTATGATAGTTGATAGTTTGAGGAAACATATTTGGAAAGAGCACACAGTGGATATCACATATCATATAGGTTGGAGGGCAAGATAGAAGCTAATGCAAAAAATGATTGGCAATTACGAAGAAAACTACAAATATGTTCCTTCTTGTTGCTCGAAGGTGTTGAGAGTCAACCTTGGTATTATTACAACTTGTTTAAGGAATGATGACGATGAATAATTTATCAGTTTGTGTGTAGCCTTCTCTACAAGCATTATAGGATGGTTGCATGGATGGAGGCCCGTTGGTGTGATTTGATGGTTGTTTTCTAAAGACCAAGTATAGCAAGAAGTTGTTTGTCAATCACGTCTTTGGATGGTAACAATGGATTGTTTCCATTGTCCATTTACATATGTCAATTCGAGTGTTGCCAAATATGACACTATTTCCTAAGCATAGTTGAAGCACACTTGAAAATGCATGCAAAGAAGTTAACATTCGTATGTGACCAACAAAAAGGGTTGATTGAGGCAATTAAGCAATTATTTCCAAAACTGATCACAGGTTGTGCTTTAGACACATATATAAGAACTTCAGAAGACTGGGCATGGGGGGGGGGGGAGTTCTTACAAAAGCTAGCTTGGAACGTTGTAAGGGCTTACAAGGAGATTGATATGAAGTACAATCTGAACCAGATGAAAGTGCTTACACCTTAAAGTGCTTCAAAAACTGGATCTGAAGTTGAGAGATAAGGCCATAGGCACCATCATTGAAGATTATCTCATGCTTCTGATGAGGCTCGTGTTTTAAAAAAGAAGCAAAAACGGTTAGTGAGATAATTTAAGGGGTAGCACCTAGGGTACAAAAATTGATTGATAAGTACAAGGACAAAAGGGGGAGTTTGCTATCCATGGTTTAGATGGAGGGGTTGTCACAGTTGAGGGATCAAATGAAGTTAGGTGGAGGGTGAAAACATCTACCAAATATTGTAAATGTGGAAAATGGGAAATGACATGGATCACTTTTGTGCAAGCAGTGGTGACTATGGTCAATCAATGACCAATAAGGGCTGAGTAAGTAACATTTGATACTAAACTTTACACCTTGTAGTTATTTCATGGCATCAACTTAACCCCAAATTATAAATAACAAGCTGAACATTACCCCTTGAATCCTTTCGATCTACAGTGGGTATGTTGCAGGTATTGTAGCCCATACCACTTTATGAGAGCTAATGTGGAAACGTATGCAAAGGGCATCATCACCATCCCAACACATGAGAGAGCAGTTAAAAGAAAGTGAGTGTGATGAGTTACTTTTGAGCATTGAATGTGATAAGTAAAATCATACCCGTGTTTTTATGATGGTTTTCCTCATGCAGGCACCATACTTGGTGTTACCACCTGAAGCGAAAAAGGCCACTAAGGAGACCTATAACTCAAAGAAGAAGAGATGATGATGATGATGAAACTCCTATTCAGAGAGAGATAAGATTATGTAGGAAATGTGGGATGGTGGGACACAATGTGGGACCCGGGGGGGCTCCTGTGCACAAATGGCAGCCGTCGGATCCCAATGGACGGTCCAGATCTGTAGACTTTAAACCTTTTTTATTTCACAATTTTTTTTATTGCTGGATTGGACTTTAAACTTTTTTTTATTTTTGATTGAGCCCCCCGGGTCCCACTTCTTCCTCTTCATCTGTTCCAGCAAAAATCTCTCCTTCTTCCTCCCCCAATCCTCCCCTTTTTCCTCATTCTTCTTCTTCATCTCTCTCTACGATACAGAGACGCAGACAGGGAGACGAGGGAGAGGGAGGGGCGGTCGTCAGTGATTCACCACCACCCACCGCCATAACCCCTCCCTCCCTGTGAATTTCTCCAAAATGGCACATTCAGGAGATAAAGAAAGTGAAAAGAAAGAACCCACCATCACAGTCGCAGAATCAACACACAATCGCAATCACAGAGAATCAAACAAAAATCAACCCACTATCAAGTTCACAACCACAAACGATAGAATTGGATTTGACATGTACATAGTTCCTAAATTTCATTGTGAGATGGGTTTCCCATCCTGAAATTAGACTTTAAATACAAAATTAAATGAGAGGGGAGGAGAATCAGACACCATGGTTGTGGTTGTTGAATTGCAAATAACCCAATTATGTTGAGCATGAGAATGTTCATTAGACTTAGGGTTGGAGAATGAAGGGGATGAGAGATCTCTTCAACACATTTCCGTTCATCGTCATCGTCGACCTCGCCACTGTCTCCACCTCCTCTTCCATATCACCATTCACCACCACAATCTTGGCTTCCTCCAATTCAATCTCCATCAATTGTTGAATATGTTGTCTGAAATCACTAGTGATGATGGTGGATGCGGTGGCGGTGATGAGGTAAGACGACTTGAAGAGGAAACAGATAAGAGGCGTGAAGAATAAAGCGTGGAAGAGGATCTCTTTATGGATGCCTGCGTGAAGAACAAAACGTGGAGGAGGATCTCTATGTGGTTGTCTGCGTGAATACCTCTTGCTACCTGCGTGAACATCTTTGACTGGCTACGAATCTCTCTCTATCTGGTGCAAATAAATCTTTTTCAATTGGCAGCCACAACACACATACAACCACCATTGATCCATTTTCTTCTTCTAACTTACAGCCGCCACCACTCAATCCAGTCACCGCATCGCCTCCCTCCTCATCATCTCTCCATCTCGTCTTATCTCCCTGACATCATCTCTTATTCCTCCAGCCAACGCCCACACCACCATCTCGCCACCAACAGTAAACACCATCGCCCAACAGACCACATCGCTCAACCAACAACAACGTCAACATCTCGAGCTCGACAACCACCTTTTTCTTCATCTCAATGTTAAGTCATCAAATTCTGAAAGGAGTGGCGGTGAATCACAAAGAGGGATGGAGTTTGGCCATGGGTGGTGGTGGGTTGCAAGGGGAGGCAAGTCTTGTGGTATTGACTCGCAGGGAGGGAGGGGTTCTGGCGGTGGGTGGTGGTGAATCACTGACGACCGCCCCTCCCTCTCCCTCGTCTCCCTGTCCACGTCTCTGTATCGCAGGGAGAGATGAAGAAGAAGAATGAGGAAGAAGGGGAGGATTGGGGGAAGAAGAAGGAGATATTTTTGCTGGAACAGACGAAGAGGAAGAAGTGGGACCCGGGGGGCTCAATCAAAAATAAAAAAAATTTAAAGTCCAATCCAGCAATAAAAAAATTGTGAAATAAAAAAGGTTTAAAGTCTACAGATCTGGACCGTCCATTGGGATCCGACGGCTGCCATTTGTGCACAAGAGCTCCTCCTGCCCTTTGTGCGCAGGAGACCCCCCGAGTCCCACAATGTGAGCATGCATGAATCCTCCCAATGAGCAAACTAAAGGTGCAACCAAAAGCAAAGTTACAAGAGTGGGAAGGGCCAGGAACAATAAGCCAAGGGGTTCCAAAACTATTGGAAGGCCGAGATGGTGAAGTTCAACCTGATGTACAAACAACTCCACATATACCCAATGCACAACAGACTGTCCTACTGCTCCAGAAAGACAGAATGCATAGTCTGCAATGTACGCTACCTCAACTGAGTCCTTCAAAAAACAGAGCTTTCAAGAAGGAGTGAGCCCTCTCCAACCAGGGGTAGAGGTAAGGGTGAATATGGTCCAAGGTGTTAGACTGACTTTTTTGGGAGTACACATTTTTTTGGTTGAATGCAACAATATCTAGTAACCATTTGTATTTAGCTAAACTTTAATTGCATTGTTTAGGACATGTACTTGCTAATGGGTTTATGACATGGTAAATACCCATCTTCACATGTGGCTGGAACCATTTTTTTGGATTTTTGGTTGTTTGTTAATGGCTCGATAGAATTGTTTGATGGAAAAATTGTGTCACATATGAAATGAATTGTTGCTTTTTGTATGGCAGGATGTTCTTGTTGAATATAATGTAGCTTTGTCACATGGGCATTCATATGTTGGTTGCATTTGTATGTTGTAGCTTTGACACAAGTGCGTTTGTAGTTGTTATTGAGCATTTGCATTTTGTTGCATTTAAATAGGATTAGAAGGCTTGCATATGTAGTTGTCGATGTACATTCACATTTGCATTTTTATAACAACAGTAGAGTTCACAAAATGGAAGACTTGCATTTGTTATTGTCAGCGTACATTTGCATTTTTATGACAGGAACAAAAATGGAAAACTTGCATTTGTTGTTGTCAGTATGCATTTGCATTTGTAGTTGTCAGTATTTGCATTTGATTGAATTAAAGTTCACAGACTTGCATTCACTTTAATACAAACTTGCATACACTTCAATACAGACTTGCATTCAATTCAAGTGTGGACAATCTTTGCCAACATGAGTGAGCTATTCACAATGTTCACATGGAGTTTGTTTTACAAAAAAAAAAAAAAAGTCAGTATCAATATTACCCCCCTAAAACAAAGTTATGGCAGTAACTTAACCCCTTATAATAAATTTAAAAATAAGAATGCCCCTGGTTCAACAGAGAGTTCAGAGCAGATGACCAAAGGTTGAAGATGACTTACAACTCTTTCTATATGGACTTAAACGTGCAACTTCTCAGCCCTTGGCTATTCTAAGCTAGGGGTGGGCATCCCATCTTGCGATCTTGATCCCATCCCGGTCATGTCCCGTCCCATCCCGATTTTTTTGGGTCATTTTTGGGATTGATCAAACACGTCCCGATCTCGTCCTGATCTAGAGTGGGACGAGATCAGGATGAAGATTTTCAATCTCACCCATCCCGAACTTATTTTTACTCACCATTTATTACTATTAATTTTAATACTTTAATTTTATAACCGAAAGAGAAGTCAATTTGATATTAAGTTTGGAATTATTATTCCAACAACCAACAACATAATAACTAATAAGAATATCCTTTATTTTAATGTGTTTTATTGAGATGTGGATATTTAATTTATGGAAGAAATATCATGACATTTTTCATCATACCCAAATGAAAAGTATGATTTTTAATTAATATACACATAAAAAAGAATCTCCACCAATTGTCTTGCATTATTAAACAATTGATAAGAACAAACATTTTGGTCCATAATGATACTATGTTGTTAATGATAGTTTATTTTTGTCTCATATAACTAAAATAGGATACCACATTGTTATATCCTTGCGATAATAAAAGGAATTGTTATTTTTAATTTGGGTGTTCGATAATAAAAATGAATTTGTATTCTTAATTTGGATATTTAATCGCATTGGAATAGAAAGTGCAACTCTTATTTTTTGATATAAAGTTTTACCAAATTTTTTATGGCCTTTGAACCATGCTCATCCCATCCCGTCCCGAACTCGTTCGAGGTGGGACAAGGTTGGGATGAAGTCTATCCATCCCGATCCCGAACAAATGGGATGGGATAGGGATGAGGTCCATCCCGTCCCATGCCCACCCCTACTATAAACATCCATGCCTTGTGAATTTTCATGGAATCATCGTTTGGTGAATAAATAGAAAGGAATCCAAGTGAATTTTCTCCTCCCTTCCAATGTACAACAACGACTACTTTTAATCCAACTTTCGATCAAAACTTACGCAACCAGATGTTGCCACATGGATTATCATAGTTGTTGGAAAATGTTCAATCATGATCGTTAGATCGTGTAAGGGTATTATAGGTATCAAAACTTTGCCCATTTGAAAACAAATTGTGCAGTAATAGTCGACGCACCTTGACCACTAGTCCAAGGGGGAATCTGCAATATGATATCAAATAAGGGCTGATCTGTAATTAGTTATTTGTTCATAAGCTATCGTAAATTATCCTTCAAAATATGTTTATCCATCAATCATCAACCAACTCATGGAAGTTAACTTCCCATTGCCTTCTATACAACTATCCACCACTATCCATTGATGACAAGTTCTCACATTCTTCACGTATGGCGTTTCTCAACATCCCTATTTCATCTCCCCCACCACCAGGGTTGGCAATGGGGCAGATTTACACAGATATTCACCCCGCCTCGCCCTGGATTTGGGTTTGCCTTAACGAATTTTGAGACAAATTCAGGGATGAAAACTTTATCCGTCACGGATTCAGGCAAACACAGATTTGCCCATATCCGCAAGCAGATATATGTTTATATAAGTTATTACTAAAATACCCTTACTAAAATATCGCTAATTCTAGGTTTGAACAAAAAAACAACCAAACCGAATAAATTGACTGAATCAAACCGAACCGAATAAACCCTTATAAGTTCGGTTCGGTTTAAAAAAATTCAAAATCAAAGTGGTCGGTTCGATTTTCGGTTTCTATATGATTTTAACCGACAAAACCAAACCAACCGAATATATAAATAAATAATATAATATGTATAAAATAGTCGGTCGGTTTGATTTTAGTCGGTTCGGTTCGATTACGGCTTGCATAAATTAGAATCGGTTCGGTATTGTTAATGGTCGGTTCGGTTTTGGTTTGAAAATTTTGAAATCAACCAAAATCGGTTCGGTTTTCAACCTTACCTAATTCCCTACTCTCCAGTTTCCTATATTCTCTCCATCGCATCACATAGAGTCGCAGATAACCCTTCACCTCCGCCGCTCCACGCCTCTACCAGGACCACTACCAGCCACCGATGTCTCCTCCGCTTCCTACCGTCTTTTCCTCCCTTACGACTGCATATGATATGCTTATGCATGCGTCTTCTTCTTCAGATGAGTTCTTCACTTCTTCTTTAGTTCTATTTCTTCATTAACTCACTTCCTTTTTTCTTTTTTTTCCTAGTTTAATGGCGGAAATGAAATCAGTGAAGAAGCGTTTCGACATCAAACATGTTGATCCATGAAATTGCATCTTTGTAAATTTGAAATCGAGCATATGAGATTTATTTCTAGGTTTTCATGTCAGAATTGAAATCTTAAGTGGTGAACCAGATTGGAGAGGTCCATGAAGTGAGTGAAAGTGATTTGAGTTTTCTTTTGAAGGTGTGTGTGTGTGTGGACGGAGGCTTGAAGATTGGTGAAAACGGGCCGGGGCAGGGATCCATTATCCACTAATAAAGTCACAGATAATAAACGGTTAATTGGGTGAGACGAATATTCGCCATCAATGACGAAGCAGGGATGGTTTTAAAAAAAAAATGACTCAGTTAATCGGGGCGAATTTGGGGATCCGCAATCCCTGGCAGGGAGTGGATGGCCCTATGCCATCCCTACATCCCTAGCACCACAAAAGGAACATGTGAAAGTCACGTGCTAATCATTATAGTGATAGATTTAGTATGGACGGCCTAGATTGAAGAATAGATGAGATTCACCCATCTCTACCCCTAACAAAACCCTAAACCCTAACTTTCTACCACTTTCCTCTCCACCTCTGTCACTTCTCTCCTTCCATATAAAATCCCAAACGAAACCTACACAACCTCTCCCCGACTTCTTCTTCTTCTTCTTCTTCATCATCTCTCTAAAACCCTAAAAACTGAAACCCCTACCCCCTGAAAATGTCTGAGGTGGAGCTCTCTCGCTCAGAGAAGTCGAAGAAGAAGAAGAATAGAAACAGAGCAGAAACAGAGGAACCCATTGAAGCAGACGACCCCAAATCGCTTGTAACCTTCGATTCGGATCCATCCCAGACCACCGATTTCCTCATCAAGCCTCAAAGCTTCACTCCTTCTCTCGATACCTCTCAATGGCCGATCTTGCTGAAGAACTATGACCGATTGAATGTTCGAACAGGGCATTATACGCCTCTTCCGTCGGGTCATTCGCCTCTCAAACGCCCTCTTGCGGAGTATATAAGGTATGGGATTCTTAATCTTGATAAACCTGCAAACCCTTCTTCTCATGAGGTTGTAGCTTGGATTAAAAGGATTCTTAGAGTCGAAAAAACTGGTCACAGTGGTACCCTTGACCCTAAAGTGACTGGAAACTTGATTGTTTGCATCGATCGAGCTACTAGATTGGTTAAATCCCAACAAGGAGCTGGAAAAGAGTATGTTTGTATTGCTAGACTTCACTCTAAAGTCCCTGATGTAGCTAAGGTGGCTAGAGCGCTTGAAATACTGACTGGGGCTCTGTTTCAGAGACCCCCCTTGATTTCAGCTGTTAAGAGGCAGCTTAGGGTGAGAACTATTTATGAAAGTAAGTTGCTTGAGTATGATGCAGATAAGCATTTGGTTGTGTTTTGGGTTTCGTGTGAGGCGGGTACGTATGTGAGGACATTGTGTGTTCATTTGGGGTTGTTGTTGAATGTGGGAGGGCATATGCAGGAGCTGAGGAGAGTGAGGTCTGGGATTTTAGGGGAGAAGGATAATATGGTGAGTATGCATGACGTGATGGATGCTCAGTGGATGTATGATAATTATCGGGATGAGACGTATCTGCGTCGGGTTATTATGCCGCTCGAGGTTTTGTTGACTAGTTATAAGAGGTTGGTTGTGAAGGATTCAGCTGTGAATGCTATTTGTTATGGTGCAAAATTGATGATTCCGGGGTTGTTGAGGTTTGAGAATGATATCGAGAATGGGGAGGAGGTTGTGTTGATGACGACAAAAGGAGAGGCGATTGCGTTGGGTATTGCAGAGATGACTACCGCGGTGATGGCTACTTGTGATCATGGGGTTGTGGCAAAGATTAAGAGGGTTGTGATGGATAGGGATACTTACCCAAGGAAATGGGGTTTGGGTCCTAGGGCTTCGGCTAAGAAGAAGTTGATTGCGGAGGGGTTGTTGACTAAGCATGGGAAACCGAATGAGAAGACCCCGGCTGAGTGGCTGAGGAATGTGGTTTTGCCTACTGGTGGTGATGCTATGGTTGCTGGTCTTTCAGCTGCACCTGAGGCTATTGATGTGAAGGAGGATGGGGAAGGCACCAAGCGTAAATTGGAGGACAGCAGTGTGAGCCCAGGTTTTGTTACTGCAAAGAAGGCTAAGGTTGAGACTGTGGAGGTGCTTTCAGAGAAGAAGGAGAAAAAGAAGAAGAAAAATGACAAGGATAATGGTGACACTGAAGCTGAAATTGGGTCTCCAGAGGAGACAAAATCTGAGAAAAAGAAGAAGAAGAAGAAGGACAAGGAGAATGGTGAAGCTGAAGTTGGGACCCATGAGGAATCAAAATCTGAGAAAAAGAAGAAAAAGAAAGAGAAGGCTGCTGGATCTTCTGATGGCGAGAAGTCTGAGAAGAAGAAAAAGAAGAAGAAGAGCAAAGACGCTGTGGATGGCAATGGGAGTGCTGAAGAGACAGACAGAAGCGAGAAGAAAAAGAAAGACAAGAAAATGAAGGATAAAGATGCAGATGAGGAGTGACAGGACTAGGGAGGCGGCAATGGAGATTTCTCCTTCAGATGCGGTGATCTCTAGACTGTATGTTCTTTTTACATTTACCTTTTTAGCGGCTTTTGTAATCCTTAGCATGTTTTTGCGGAAGCATATTTTTCTCAGCTTTGCTCTTCTAGATTGATTAAGTTATGTAGCTACTTTAAAGATGTTTTCATGATGTTATTTCTTGTTATAATGGTATTTTAAGTTTCTTGGACATGTTTTTTAATAGATGAATATGGAAAAATGTTTAGGTTAATTTATCTATGTGTTCACTGTTTACTCTTTAAGTGTAATTTTTGTTTCATCAAGATTGAAATGGAACTGTACTCTGTACTAATTATACTAAGTGGAGCTCTAAATTGTGGATCAGAGCAACATAAACTTGGTTGCACATTGGTTTCACAGATTGGCCTACTTGGTAAATATTGTCTCTCCTTTCAGAAAGGTGTTGTTTGGTTTTATTCGTTTTACAAAACAGTCTATTTGAACTTATCCATGCATAATGCATCCAATTCAGGGTAAGGAATGATGCTTTGAATTGGGTCTTCAACATATTGGTTGTGACAGTATGATTTTCCATCTGTATTACTGCTTTGGAAGAGGCTCAGGCCTTAGGAACCCGGCCTTACTGTAACATGGTCTTGCTTTGTTTGTCATGTCTAATTTGGGGCTTTAGTTCCTTCGAAGGCATATGCCTTTAAGGCTATAGTTATAGTCTCTAGGTTATAGAGACTTAAATCTTAATTCATGTGGTGGCTTATCCAATTTGGAGATCTCTTCAGCAATTATGATTACTCTGTGTTCTAACTCAAACTCTGATCGTGTTTTTAAGCTCTCCACCTGACAGTCTTAATCAAACTGCTATTTCATTGACCAACTTTTCTTCTACTTACTAAAACAACGTGTTTATTATGTTTTGGGAGTTGGAAGTTGTTAATTCTTAACTTGTTCACTGTTTTCTTCTGAAAAAAATTACGTTTTGGAAATGATGGACAAGGTTCATTGAGCTTGATCTGAATTTCATTGTTCACTTGTTCAAAGAGCTTACAGTAAGGTGGCTTATCAAGGCACACATCGATTCAAGTTAAGCTTTAACTGCATTTGTTTGTCTAATTGTTTGAGAGAGCTTGCAGTAAGTTGGTTGAGGCACAGGGCAATTGGATGTAAGCCCCCAAATGGTACATACTACCAAGAGCACAGGGCGAAGATCTTCATGGCCTTGAAACCCTCTTTACGATGAGCCACAGCCATACCTTCATTTTCCACAATTATTTCTCCAATCTACACTATTCTATTTTGGCCTCACCATAAGTGCCAATGAGCAACCTCCATCATCTCTATATTTCTTCTTTCTTTCCTACGACTCCTGTGCCCTCTACTTTGGTTGGTCTCCTCTTTTGATTCTTTCTCGATCCCTTCATCCTTTCCCTTTTCACCTCCTCTCTCCCACATTTCCCTTTTTCTTTGTTGTTGTTTGTCTCTTCATCCTTTCCTTTTTTTTCATCTCTCCCCTTTCTTTCTTTTGTGTTATTATTAATTTTTTTGCTTGCAGCATTTCCAAACCAAGATTGTATGTGAGGATGAGAGATTGATGTTGAGAAAAGAGAGAGAAAGAAATGAGAGGTTTGTAGGGATAGAGATTGAGGTGAGCAGAGAGTTGTAGAAAAAACAAGGTAAAGAAAGAGGGAGATAAAATAGGAAACATGTGGGGTGACTATTGCAATCTGTGCTTTTAGTGCAGTGGTTTAAATAAAACACAAGTTGAAGGTTTTCATAATTCAATCCTAATAATTTGTATGCTCTTGTAGATGTTGTAATTCGTTCTTTTGGTGCAATGGTTTGAATAAAACATGAGTTGAAGGTTTTCATAGTAAGTTTTATAGTCTCTGTTTCAAAGAACATGATGATTCTCTGCAAAATTAGTACTCTAGAATAGCCTAATGGTATGTCAGGAGTTTCTTCCTTATCCTTACTTTGTGCAAAATGTACTATTACAAGACATCTATAAAGATTCAATTACTTCTGTCAAACCTTTGCATAGCTTGAGTTTGTTATATTATGTATAGCTTGAACTAGATTGATTATCTTCGATATGAACATAACCGAAGAAAACTCCTTTTTACCTTGTGTCTTTCAATAGATTCAATGTGGGTATGTTTGACTGTGCTGTCAGTGTGTGAAAATCCTTCTTTGCTTATATGCTTAAACTGCTACACATATGTTAAAATATAATCTCTATTATGTGTGACACGGAAAATTGTGAAAGACGGACATACATATTTGTGAATTGATAACTGTCTACTGCTGCGCTGCAGCTTTTACGATCATCCCTACTGTTAAATCATGAATCACAAAAGAGTTTATTTTGGAAACAAAGAGTCTATTTATAACTGATCAGGTTCAAATCAGAATCCAAATTATTGTTATGCAAAATCGGGACATTAATTCATGCTTTGTGGAATCACAGTTTCAAGTTCTTTTTGATTAGTTGAAGTACTCGGTTGTCATCAAGTGTTTGTAGTTTTCTAAGGTGGTGTTTGTTTAAAGTGTTCACCCAACTTCTAACTGGAGTTGGAAGTTCTGAATGAGCTCTTGAATCAACTAATTATTTCACTTCTAAACGAGTTATTGATTAGAAGCTGTAAAATTAAAGGTGTTTGTTTTTCAGTGTTGATTTGAAGTTTTTTGACATTTTTGCCTACCACTACAACACTCACCGCCACCACAAACCACTAACATCAACTCTTCTTCTCCACTTGTTTTCTCTCTTTCAAGCATCATGGAGATCTCCCTACAACTATCATAAAATAATAATAACCCTATATCCTTCTCCATTCCTTGTACAATCTCATGAGAAAGAAAAAGAATAGAAGGAAGAAGAGGAGCAGGGGGAGGGTGTGGTGATGGTGGCGGTGGCGACACTGCTAGTGTGATAGAGAGAAGGTAGAGAAGAGGGGATGGTTGGTGGAGAAGAGGGGTAGCATAGTAGTCATTACAAAATTGTGAGGTTATTATTGAAATGAATTTTCATTAAACACTCACATATATGTTACTTACTCCGTCAGAAATAAAAACAAACAATTTTAAAAAGAGTGTCTCACTTTTTATTAAGACTTGTGACTATTCAAAACTAAAAACAAACGCCCTATTAGTTTCTACCACTCTTGTCTAGAGAAGATTCCCTATTCCAAAATGCAATATCTGAATTTTTACCTTTTTTTTATAATTCAAAATAGGATTATTGTTCCTCATCTTCTTTGATTTGAAACATAAGTTTCCACAAGATATGCACTAGAAAATTAGTATACTATATAAAAAATAAAAAAAGCTAAAGATGGACTTGCAGAGGTAAAATGCCAAGGGTAATTCAATATTTAAAATTAAGATTATATAATATTAAACAAAGGTAATCCTACTCCAGCTCCATCATCTCATTACCCACTCCTTTTATTTATTTTCCTACTCATGCCCATTCATAGCTACTAAGTAGTCTGTATAATCCAATAAGAGTAGAGCGGGTCTTCGAAGCATATTAGACTAGCCCAGTCTCACTTTAAGCACATTACATAGTATTTTTGTTTTAGATATGCTAAGTCTTGTTTTTATAGGTTTCTATTGATGTTGTTATTTACGTCATCAAGTCAAAAATACTAAAGTCAATTTTCTATCATCATACGTATTAAGGAGTTATCTATGGAAGTGTTATTGTTTTCAACTATAAGACATTTATTTGTAGTGTTAAGTTCACACAACTCCTCAAAATTTCATGTACCACACTTAATTTGACAACCAAAATTTTGAGTTAATAAATTTAAAACTAATAATAATAAATAAGTTTGTGACGGGACGAGATTGGAGGGATTGAAAATCTTTATCCCGGTCCCATTCCATTCCAGATCAAGATGAAGTTGATCAATCCCAAAAGAACTTGAAAAATTGGAATGAGATGGAGACGAGATCGCAGGTTAGGATGCCCACCCCTAATATAAATAGGTGATGGAATCTCAATGTTAATATTTAGCTCGTATTAAATAACGTGAAAAAGCATGTTCTTACTTAAAGTGAAATGCTTATTAATAAAAAATAGGAAAAGTTAGAAGAAAAGAAACAACTTTAGTTGGGAAGTTGCATGCATCACCATTTTAGCTAGCGGTTATATACGTGGTAATTTTTCTGACAGAAACACCATTTCTCCAATTCAACATTAAGATTAATAGAAAAGCACAATTTAGTACTCAAAATCCAGCCATACCATTAATAATTTACTACAAAACAAAATTTATATCAAATCAATACCTAACATTGCGCACGTGACGTCAGTGATGAAGATGCTATCAAATATTTTTGAATTTCCATTTAAGCCTTTTTATATTTTCGATCCTAATGGCGAGCTCGTCTTCCTCATTTATAAGAGAGCTTCTGCTTTGTTTTTATACTCGAATCTTTGTTCCTTTATCTCCTTCGATTTTTCATTTGGGTTTTGAACTTCTTGGACTAGGGTTTTGAAAGTCTGCAATGTTATTAGATTATTTTGAAGTTCAAATTTGCCTCCCTCTTTTTTCACATATTTTTTTTTATCTTGTTTTATGATTTCCTACCGATTTCTCGGTTGATTTTTATGGCTTTGAGCTTGATTTTGCTGATAGTTGAAGAGGATGAAGTCATAAGCGAAGTAAGGACAGTTGAGTTGTTTGTTGCACTCGGAAATGCATTTGCTTTGATTTATGTTGAAATTTGTGATTTGGTGAACATTCGTTTACAAATAGTGTGTTTTAGTTGATCATCAAGCATTTTCTTTTCTTGTTGTAAATTTTGATATAGAGATTTTTTTTTAAAAATTGTTTTTTGTTTTTTGTATTTTATTATTGTATTTGGTATAAGTCATTGTGATTTCCATTGTGATTTCCGCTTCATCTGGTGTTTATTTATTTTTTATTTTTTTAATGTTCTTTGATGTTTGAATATGTGCATTTGTAAAAGAGACTAATCACCTATTTTGTTTCTTGATAATCTTTCATGTTTGAATTTGTGCATTTGTGAGAGACTGTAAGAGTAATCATTTTTTTTTTATGTTCTATCATGTTTGGATTTGTGTATATGCGTAACATATATGCATTTGTGAAAGAGACAATAGGAGTCGTCCATTTACTGTCTTTAACTTCTTTTTTTTAATTTAGGTTTTTTTTTGGTAGTTAATATGGAAGGACAATTGTTGTTATTGTGTATCAGATGAATTTTTTTGTCTTGTAATTTGCTTATTGGTTCCACCATGAATGAATTGAAGAAAGATATGTATGAAAGGGGGAAAAACCAAGTTCACCTTATTTCAAGATATATATTTTAAGGGACTCAAGGGAGTTGTGTTGGATAGTCATGGTGATTTGCAGGCTGCCACAGGATTTGTGTACTTCAAATGTATTAGCAAACTGGAAATTTATGTAAGGGAGACTCATTTGAATCGAATTGGTTTTATGATGGCATCATCAAGTTTTGGTAGTACGTTTTCGTATAAGCCTCTTTGTAGACATTGGAAGATAATAGGCCTTTCAAGTTGAGTGGTTGGGCATATATATTTCATAGAGCTGGACAACATTCATTTTCCTGGAGGCACACTTGAATTTGTTTTGCACTTAGGAAATATATGGTTGAAACTGGATATTAGTTCATGTTTGTTAAGAATAACAAAGAAAGTGCCACAGCTTGTTGCAAGTAGAAAATGAAGATTGGTTGCAAGTGGAGCATATACGCGTCTCTTAAGTGTAAGGTTCCTGAGGTTTTTATCATCAAGAGCATGGTTTTTTTATTGATATCACATACATTGTTGTTTTGACAGATTATAATAAACATAACTAAATTCATGAAATACAAGAAAATTCATCACAGAGTGTTACATAAAACAACCTTGAATCGCTTCCATCATTGTTTGAAGTGTTTGAATAAGCATTGTCCCTACAAGCTCTATCCATCATTGTTTGAAGTGTTAGAGCTTCTCAGTTCCAAATATCAGTGAACTGTGCTCTTTCTATTTCTTACCTGGTTCTTCGCTCCTTCTTGTTTAATCCACTCTACTCTTTCATTTCCATTCTATCTTCTTCTTCCCTACCCCTTACTTTCTTTTTCTGGTTTGTGTTTGCGTTGTATACTGTAAGTTCTTTTGTGTTGTTCTTGGAGAGGTTGTTGAGGTTGAGACATCCAGGCTTGTGAGCCTTGGATCATTGTAAGGAGAAGCTCAGTGATGAGCTATTTGTGTGTGTAAAAGATTTATGTGTTTATGTATTGTATTGTTGTAATATTGTCATTGTAATGTAAGATTAGTGTTTGTAATTGATCCAGGGAGCTGAAATACTCAACAATTTGGTATCAGAGCGGGTTCAGCCAGAGTGATATTCTTCATCGGAGCTTACAGTAGTTTTCCTTGGAAGACGACACTACTCATAAGTACCGTACCCTGTTTATATGTACGGTACTGTTCACTGTTCATACGTACGATCAGAGTGAGATTTTCGAGGGGATGTTCGTGGAGATTTTGAAGCCGATTGGTCATGGACAAGTG
This sequence comes from Berberis vulgaris, assembly GCA_963556465.1. Lineage (NCBI taxonomy): Eukaryota > Viridiplantae > Streptophyta > Magnoliopsida > Ranunculales > Berberidaceae > Berberis > Berberis vulgaris. Next base: position 71,487,093 of record OY747124.1, on the reverse strand, counting down.
AAGCCATATTTGAGGTGTCACACCAAGTGCCGACAGTGTGTCTGTGTACGTAGACGTAGCGGGTCCCCGTGAGTGGACTGGTAGGCAGGGTGATGAAGGCGTAGGCTACGACAAGGGACTGTAGGGTCGCGTTGTGAGACGAAACGTTGGAGTTTTGTCATTATACTGTAGAAAATGGTTATGCAGCATAATCAAAGTGACAGACGATGTCTCGTACATGGAGCACGTTGTGTGATTGTGCCATAGAGCACGTTGTGTGGTTGTGCCAGGGAACAAGTTGTGTGTGGAGGTGCTAGAGAGCACGTTGAAAGTGCCAAAGGAGCACGAAGTTGTGAGTCTGTGTGCTAAGAGAGCACACGAAGTTGATGATGTGTGCAGATCGTGTCCGTGAATCAATTGGTCGAGATGTTGGTGGATCGTGATATTGGAAGAATGCAATGTGTGAACAAGAAGGTAGTGTGAATGTGAAAATAGTGTGTGAACGTGAAGATCGTCAAATTGATGGTGAGTGAGAAAATAAAGATGAGCAAGTTGGTGTTGAAGGGGGATGTTGAGATTAGCATTGGTGTTTCAAGAATTCTCTAGAGAAATTGAGAAAATGGAGAATAAGAGAAGATGGAGGAAAAATTCTCTAAAAGAAGAAGAGTGTAGAATGTTGGAGAAATTTAGAGGGTCAAATATTGAGGCTATCTAGAGCCTTCCTCTACCTCCATTGTGAGACTATAAATAAGGGAATGATTGTTGAGGTTGAGGCATCCAGGCTTGTGAGCCTTGGATCATTGTGAGGAGAAGCTCAGTGATGAATTATTTGTGTGTGTAAGATATTTATGTGTTTATGTATTGTATTGTTGTAATATTGTCATTGTAATGTAAAATTAGTGTTTGTAATTGATCCTGGGAGCTGGAATACTCAACATCCTCTTCCCCGACTCCATCATTACTTGCCATTAATCAACTCGTCTTGAGCTTCCTCGCTCTGTCTTTTCTCTTCAACATGCAGCCTTGTATTTTACATCACATTTGCTCACCATGAACCAACCACCTCCCTTTTCACCCACCACTAATAACTCCACAAATCCACAAATGATTACGAACAATTCTAGCTGGCCTGGGAAAACCTGCCTGGTTTGCTGCCTGGAGGGCGAAAATACATTTTTGCCCCCCCCTCTTTAAACTTCTTTTTGGAGAAGGTGTTTAAAGAGGGGGGCAAAATTGTATTTTCGTCCCCCCCCCCAAGGCAGCAAACCCAGACTGTCTAGAATTTCTGAATGATTACAACAAGATTTTCTAATCCAACCACAGTTTCAACACTGAATTCCATACCATTTTCACCACGCACAACCATTCCAAATGTTTCGATTTTACAAACTCATTTTTGCTTTCGAGCAATTCTAATGGACTTCTCAGGCTCATCTCTAGCACCCTTCCCATCCAGCTCCTTACTCCCTTCACCAACTATGATACCCACCCCTCGCCTTCAACTTTCTCAACCGCAGTCTCCATCTTTACAAGCTTACTCCCACCTTGTTCCCACTACTATTTCACAACCTCCATCTTCACGCCCACCAACTTCACACAACATACAGAACCTCAAACGGAACCTCACATTATTTAATCCTTTCTTTTTTACTAGAAGAGTCGACCGTCCCCCTAGTTGCAAATAGTAGCAAAGTACTACCACCACCAAAAGGCTTCGCTAGGTGCAGAAGAAACCCAATTTTCTTCGTTCGTCTCAGAATGGGTGTCAGCGCAACAACATGCATTTAATGAGGAGCGACGTTGCTACAGACAGTGGGGCCCAATAATACTTTTTGTTTTCTCTATTCAAGGAGGACAGTCGTCACACAGCTATATAGCTTCGGTTGCATCGGAGCAAGCCACTTGGGCCTCCTCTTTCAGGCCTGGTTTTAAATGAACTTGGGGTTTTTACTGGCCCATTTCAGAGGCTTTTGGCCACGGGTAGCCTCTCATGCTCTACTGAAATCCACCAATGGGGGGGCTTGGGCTCATCTGGACTACTTTCAGTCCTGGGCTCTTCAGGTGATGGGTTTTCAGTTTCTTATTGGGTCTCTGAGCAACATCCTTCATCTCCATTCACTTCTGCTCAATCCTCCATGCATCCCTCTCATGCTAAAAGTCAATCTTCCCCATCCTCCACCGTTTTCTCAGCTCCTTCAAGCTCTACAGTTACCGCTGCTTCTCTTTCGCCGGACTCCTTTCCCATTTACACTCTAGCAATTAAGTGCTCAATAGTCAATCCCACTTCATCAGAGCTTCCAACTACCATCCTCATCTAGATACCACTTTAGCTCCAGCTTCCTTTGACCTTCTGACCGTGGCTTCTTGTCATGGTTCTCCTTCTCTGACGACTACACCGCACACTATTCCACGTAACCCAATCTTTTCAACAAAGAAACGAGGGCCTCACCCTTCAGCTTCTTCTTCTGGTGATACTCCAGCAATAAGCAACACTGGTTCTCTATTATTCCCCTCTCAAATGCTAGAGTCCACAAACAGCAAATTAAAGCTAGTAACATGGCCAAGGCTAGAAGGGAGATATCATTACAACTGGACAAGAAGAAGGCCACTTCATGGGCTGAGATCTCCACAGATAGGGCCCGCCTGAGGATAGATGCTAATGACTACTCTAGAGTTGAAACGGCTATTGAATCTCATGTTAGTTCTGTGATTTGGAACCCTTTTTCTTCGATGACTGCTTCCACTGAACTCGCTATTGCCACGCCTTCGTGCAACATTCCTACAACCATAGTTTATGCTCATGTGGCTAGGTTTGATGTCTGTACAATTCTTCCTACTCCTGCTTCAACTACTCCTCGGGTGTAGGCGATCACCTCCGAAGGATTGCCTCCTTTGATATGATTATCTCTTGGAACGTTAGAGGCACAGGGTCTCCCGAAGCATTTCGGAATATGAAGACCATCTCCCATAAGTCTAATGTAGATATCATTTTCCTATCCGAGACTAAGACCACTTCTGTCAGGCTGGACCGTACTCGCCAAAGACTGGATTTCCGTCATGGAATTTCAATTCCAGCACAAGGACAATTTGGAGGAATAACTCTTTTCTGGAAGGAAGGTATCCAATTCATTGTTCTTTCTTTTTGTAAATACTATTTTATCTACATTATTTTTTATTATTATGCTACTAATGTATGGTCGGCTTTGTTTGTCTACGGAGAACCAAACCGGCTCGCCGAGTTCACTTCTAGAATACTATGCTATAGGTCAATGAGCTTCAACCCCTTTCGGGTATCATTATCGGGGATCTCAATGTTATTTATGATCCCAAGGAGAATTGGGAGGCAATCTTCCTACTCACACTTCTCTCAGTCACTTAAGGAACTTTGTGGACACTTATCATCTTATGGACCTCCCTCTGAAAGGTTCTCAGTTCACATGGAACAACAAAGGTCAGGACAAACATGGCATCAAAGCCAAGCTGGACAGGGTTCTAGCAAATGCATATTGGATGGATATGTTTCCTTCGGTCACCTGTCGTTCCATTCATGCCCCTTCATCGTATCATTGGGCAATCTCCTTACAACTAGTTACTCGCTCCAATCTTAGCCCTAAACCTTTTAAATTCTTCCACATGTGGACCAGGGATCCTCATTGTCGGCATTTAGTTTCTTCCACCTGGATTCCCCATAGATTTGGCTCCCCGGCTCATATTTTTCTTTCTAAAATCGAGAAGCTTAGTTATGCTCTTACTAGATGGAATAAATCCGATTTTCGTAACATTCAAGTTTGCATCCAGGAAACTAGACAGGCTCTTGACATGCTTCAAAATGAGCCTCCTTCCCAAGACAATGCCAAGGTTATTTCCCTCTTAGAGTCCTGTTTGACTGAATTATTTGTCCAAGATGAACTTTTTTGGTGCAACAAATCTTGTGCATCATGGCTTACTGACGGTGATAAAATTACCAAGTTCTTTCATTTCACTACTTTGATGCATCGTAAGACAAAACAAATCCTGCGCCTTAAGGACTCGTCCAACTCTTGGCGCACAGACCCCTATGCCATTGGCCAAGTCCCGACTAACTACTTCACTAACATTTTTTACTCGTCTCAACTTATTCTCGACCCAACCATTCTTCAGTTTTTTCACTCGGTCATCTCTTTTACCGACAATGAGATCCTTTTGTCTATTCCTAGCGAGGACGTTATTAAGGATACTGTGTTCGCTATGGGAAGTCATAAGGCTCCTTGCCCCACGGCTTCCTTGTTTTTTCTTTCAATACTACTGAGGCATTGTCAAACAGGATGTCGTTGAGGTGGTTCAACAGTTATTTACTACCAGTCAGATGGACCCTAAACTTAATGAAACCTTCATTGCCCTTCTGCCTAAGGTTGGGAACCCGACTACTCCTAAAACATTATGTCCCATAGGATTGTGTAATGTCATTTACAAGATAATCTCCAAAATTCTAGCCAATTGACTTAAGTCGTTGCTTGATTCTATCATTTTCCCTAATTAAGAAGTTTTTCTTAAAGGCCGGTCAATCTCAAACAACATTAGCTTGGCCCACGAGACCTTCTTTCAGATGCAACATTTTAAACGCCATTCTCCGGGCTGGATGGCTATCAAGATTGATATGGCTAAGGCTTACGACAGGGTGGAATGGTCCTTTTTGCTCCATATTTTTCGACAACTAGATTTTTCGGAGGAAATGATGTACTTATAGAACAATGTATATCCACCTCATCCCTTCGTGTGCTTCTGAATGGTTCCCCTCTTCCTACTCTACAACCTTCTAGAGGTATTAGACAAGGAGACCCTCTTTCTCCCTATCTTTTTATCCTGGTTGCCGAAGCTCTATCTTGTATGCTTGCCCAAGCAGAAGAGAACGGTATACTCAAAGGCATCAAAATCAGACGTCATTCCCCTTCCATCAACCATATTCTCTATGCTGATGATCTTATGTTTTTTTGTCGCACCTCTTTAGCTAAAGCTCACTCGGTTAAATACATTCTTCACCAGTATTGTTAGGCGTTTGGCCAGAGAGTTAATTTTACCAAGTCCACTATCTTCTTTAGCTCCAATGTTCATCCCAAACATGCTAAGATGATTAATAGGATCTTGGGCTCTAAACTCTATAACCCTAAAGATAAGTATCTGGGTTCCCCGTTATTGTTTTTCAAGCATAAAGCCTCGGATTTCCAATTCTTGATTGATAAGATCTCCACTAAATTATCGTCTTGGAAATCCAAGGTTCTTTCCAGGCTAGGCGGACGATGATGATTAAAGTTGTTTTCAACTCAATTCCTGTTTTTACCATGCAAAATTTTCTTATCCCTTCGAGTATTTCCACCAAGAAGACAATCTAGCCCGCAATTTTTGGTGGAATGGTACCAAGCATGGTAAAGCCAAACATCTCTGTACTTGGGAAAAAATCACCAAACCCAAACATCTGAACGATCTCAACATTTCTTCTTTTAGGAACAAGAACCATGGCTTCATGGCTAAGAATGTTTGGAATTGTTTTTTCCACACCCAACTCTCAAAAGTCCAGTCTTCTCAAGGCCTTATACTACAAATCTAAGAGTCTGTTCCAACTTGGCAAGCCTCCTTCCCAGGCTTCCTATGCCTGGCGCGACACCTTTAAAGTCTTGATTAAAATGAAAGGTTTGTTGCTTTGGCAAGTGCTCTCTGGTAATCAGATTAATCTATGGCATGACGTCTGGATTAAACATGATCTTCTGTTAGAGGAGTGTGTGCTGGATCACCTGCCCTTGATTGACCTTCCATTATTTCTAATATGTGGTATGAGTCTCCCTCGAATTCAATCCACTGAAATGTGCCACTCATTCAATCACTTTTTCCAACTCATAGTGTTAGACATAACCAATATTTGTCTCAGGAGAACCACTAGCCTTGACATACTTATTTGGCTAGGGGATAAATCGGTTAAAAGCACTACCCTTGCCTTTTCCAAAATTCAATTTGAAAGCTCTTCATCTAGCCCCCACCCCCCTATTGGGGCCTAAAATTCTTCGACATCTTTGGTATGTCAATCCCCCCTAGTGCCATCTTCTTTCTCTGAAAAGTCAGCCACAATATTCTCCCCACCACAACTAATTTAGTCAGGATTCATGTTCTTATCGATAACCATTGTGTTTTTTGCCAAGAGCCAATGGAAGATGTTCTACACCTCTTCTTCCTTTGCCCGCTTTCTAGCTAGCTCTGGCTGTTATCATTCCTTCCATTGATTGGCACAATCCTTCCTGTTACTGTCCCTCGATCTCCGATTTTTTCAGTTCATGTGGAAGACAACAAAATCTCTTGCTGATTCTTCTGATTAGATTCTTTCTCAATTTATGATTGTTTTTCTTACCATCTGGAGGCTCCGGAATGATATGATCTTTAACATTACCAAGTTCCACACTAGAGAGTTTACTACAAAACTGTATAAGACTTGGTCCTCTTGGTCTTCTCAGTGGTACCCAGCTAATATTGATCCTCGCCTGTTTTCAATCTAAAGTCAGTTCCTCTTTTTTTTTTTGTTCAGTCCGTGGGGACAACAAAAATCATACTCAGTCTGCCTCTACCTTCCCTTCTTTTGGCCCCCCTACGTTACTTGTAGCAAGCATAATTGACCTTATCCAGGCCCAGCTTGAGTTTACCAGAACTCATTGGTTCAGCCTCCGTCTCACTCCTCGCCTTGATTCCCTTCTGCCTTTGGATACAGAGACAATGATTGTTAATTTTGATGCATGCTTCTTTGATCATGCTAAACAAAGTGCTATTGGGGTCATTGCTATGGATGTGTATGGAAATGTCCTTGCTTTTGTTTCTACCACGATTCAGGAGAAGGTTTTGGATAGTACCATGGCGGAGATTTTTGTAGGTGAAGCGACCCTTTTGCTGATTCAGGCCCAACGTTGGAAGACTAGTCTTATTCTTGGAGATTCTGCTAATATTTTGACGACGCTGTTCTTGGATGACACTAGCCCAACTTTTGCTTTGGATTGGGTTTAGCGTCCACTTTTATGTAATATCAAACATATTCTTTTTTACTTCCAAATCTTAAGCGCTAATTCTGAGGCTCACAACTTGGCAGCTTTAGCAGGGCAAGGACTGAATGTATTCTCCTAGTTTTTATATGCATAATGCTTTATCACACAAAATTGAATATTGACCAAAATATGTATTGATGAACTCTATCACTACATTTGAAGTTTTGCTAATTTTGTACATCTTCTTCAAAGCTTTGATATATTACTTTTAAATAAGCAGATTGCTCAAATCTTGTCACATTGAAATCTCTTCATCTTTTACATACATGTTTTGTGTTGATATTATCTTAAATAGATACTTTCCGATGGATCAGAATGAGAGCTTCAAGAGGAAGTTTTTCTCGAGACATGACTGGAATTTTTTTTTGTTATGAGCTACATAATTAAGAACAAAGTTAACAACAAAGAATGATCTATTTAGAAGAAGAAAAAAAGAAAATAATAATAAAATAAAAATACCAAATACTCACCGAACAAAAAAAAAACCCTGAAAGAGCAAGCAACAAGTCTAAGTTGTGTCTTTGAATCTCAGCTTCAGCCCTTTTATAGCCAAATAGAGACAAAAATAATAATAATAATAGTAGATTGTACTTAAATGTGACTACACATTTTCCAACAAAACTTCCATTTTCTAACAAAAGCATTTTCATCTATAAATTGGAGCATCACGTTTGTCGATGGTAATGGGTTCGTTTATTGAAAATAGGTAGTAATTAGTAGCAATACAATTATTTTTCTGTTTTGAAATGAACCATCACATTTCAATGATTTAAAACGTCTGCAAATCACACACATGTGCACAAGAAAATTAACATTGCAAACATGGATTAAAAAAAATTGATTACATGCATCTATGAATGGTAACAGTTTCCATTCTCTTTTTTTTTTTTGTTAATGCAATTCCTTAAAGCAATCAACTAGGGGATATTATACCAAAGTCTACCCACTGATCTAGCTAAATTATAGGCTTCATAGTTCGAGTCACGATTAATAAATTTACAATACCATAAGTTCTGAATAGAAAGCAAACACCTAATGTTACTAATAATAGGGCGCCACACCCATCGTGTGGCCAAAAAGGAAAGTTGTGGATCATGCTTCAGAATAGAACTGAGCTCGCCTGAATCTCCTAGGAGTAGTCCTGTTTTCCATTGCTTAGCCTGTATCAAAGTAAGGGTTGCCTCAGCTGCAAGACACTCCGCCATGGTACTGTCCATAATTTTGCCAGCAATCGGTCCTGCAACTTTCACCAAAACATCGCCCTGAAGGTTCACCAATAGAATGCCCATAGAACCCTGTTGTGAATCAGGAAAGTAACTGGCGTCATAAGAGACTACTATCATATCCTGAGGGAGAATATCAGGTAGAAAAAGTCTGGGATCTGATGTACTATTAAGGTTGTGGGATCTGGCACATTGAATTTGGTTTTTGAGCAGACCAACCCATGTGAAGATATCTTGCGTTTGAGGGCCAAAGAGGGCGTGTCCAGTTAGACTAGATTGTGGGTGAGTTTGGTTTTCTTTAAGGGCATCTGTCAAAGCTTCATGATAGTGACAGGTGGACTCAAGGGGATGGGACGGATTGGTGTACCATTGTTTATGCCATAAAAGCCAGGAATGATTAAATCTTCCTAGGAAGTTGTTGGGACAAAATTTCTTTTTTGAAAAAATGCAATCATTCCTGATCCACCAAACCATTTGCTAGAAAAAGCAAATTGAGATAGCAGTTTGTATGATTCAACATTTTTCTCGTAGAATGCCTTAATCAGCTTTGAATGGGGTGTCCGTCATCGAATCAATGCGTTTTAGAAAAAAGGGTATAAATGGAAAGTGATTTATTGTCAAGGTGTTCATTATCAAAACTCTTCATTGTATAAACGAATATGAAATGTTTTAGAATAAAGGGGTATAAATGGAAAATGATTTATTGGGACGTGCAAACGTGACGGCTCCAATGACCGACCATGTAATTTTAGTTGAGTGAGGCTAGAGAACCATGTTTTGCAATCACGATGTTGTGGCATCGTTAGATAAGGTTTTTTACAACCTCGAGATACATAAAAGCTTTTTGGAGATTTCATCATAGATCCCGCCACGTCACCGTCGTGGCAAAAAACCAGTTTCCTAGCATTTTTTATTTTAGTTTCATGTAAGCCCCAAAATTGTGAGTGCCCGTGAAAACAATATCCTGAGCTGAAATTCCCAAGAAAATTTGTTCTGTTCAGCTCATCGTCTGGCTCGATCGATTGATCTCGATTCGATGTGGAGGATAAGGCGATGCAACGAGTTTTTGCAATTGGATTTAGGGTTTTGTCGTTCTAGTACTAGTAGATGGATTTCTTCTTCTTCTTCTTCTTCATCGTGTGAGCAGCAGCAGCAACCTCGAAAGGGGAGATTCGCAGCTCTTTGGGGAAATGGTGATTTCGAAAGATTACGGTTAGGCACATTGGACTCCCAATGAACTCCCTCTGTTTGCACTGCTTTCAAGGATCAGAGCCTTGGTGCCATTTCTTGTGGTGGAGCTCACACACTTTTCTTAACAGGTTTTCCACTCACGCATTGTTGTTGTTTAAAGTTGCCTCCTTTGCTGTAAAGATACAAGATTTTGAATTAATACTGATTGTCAACTTTCTAGTTAACTCATACATCTCTTACTGTTTTTGGTGATCTTCATGTTAGCTGGAAATGGATTTCTTGGTAGATGATATTTTTTTTCTCTTTATTTGTTGAACAGAAGCTGGGCGCGTTTATGCAACAGGCCTCAATGACTATGGACAACTAGGAATATCCACTGCTAAAAGCTATACACTCGTGTGTTGATCGTGCCATTTTTATATGCTTATTTAAAGATCAGCTGCTTCCTGTTCTTTAGTTAACAACTTGTTATGTTACTGTTGATATATATGTATGTATGTTCTTCATGTTAAGGAATGCGAACACAACTCATGGTAGATGGGATGTATAGTTGCCAAAAGCGTCTCTATGTAGATTAATATTATTAAAGGAAGTAAACTTGTGATTCATGGATCCATCTTCTCTTCAAGTCTTGGGATTTCTCAAAGTCAAAGGGAGTCTCTGGTTCAGACGGTACGGAGCCTTGTATTTGAAACAGGGGGACACCATTTGGAGCTACTATAGCTTTTATAGATTTTGCAGGATCCTTTTGGTGTTATTGCACCATAGAAATATCTAAGGAGGAAATTTAATCTCTTGTTGAACCACTACACACATCGTACTAGCTTAAGTTTGAAAATTATTTTTCATCAAGAACTTTATTTATTTATTGTTATTATTATTATTTGTTTATGTCATATATTGTTGGCTTGTGTGTTTGATTCGTCTCAAGCTATGAAATAACGACACCATATGTCTTTCGGTGTGGGACCATTTGTGTTTAAGGCAAATTTGATTAAAATGTGGTGGACTACTTATATTTAAGGAGAATTTGATTAACTTGTGGTGTATCACTTATTATGTATTCTAGATTGTACTAAAGGTGGGAAGTTGAATTCTCATGAAATATGAAAATCCAGTTCTGTAGGAGAGGGTAAAAAGTTGGGATTTTCATGTTTCATGGGAGTTCAATTCCCACCCTTGATCAAAATGTGAAATCCATGATAAGTGTTCCTCCACAATTTGGTCAAATTTGGCTTAATTAACCACAAATGGTTCCCCATGAATTCTATGGAATTGGATTCCATGTAGCCAAGCACACCCTTAGTGCGTATCTGAGGATGTATACGGTTTGGATATTAGGCCTCTTTTATTGATGAATAAAGCTTTCCTTTATCAACACCTCTGGAGATATGGCATAGTTGGGGAATGCGAACAAAATATAATTTGACAAATTTGAGATGACTTCCAAAGCACCGGGTGAGTTCGTATCAAGGTGGTCAAGGCGTTGAAGCGAAGATCCTTCTTATTGCTTTAAGCGAAAGGTGAGAAGCGAAGCGAGGACTTTATGAATGTAAAATGACCAAAATAAAAAATTCTATTAAATTTTTTATAAATATATTATAGCAAATTAAAGTTATAATTTATATTATTGATAACTAAATAAGAATAAAAAAACTAATACATAAACATAAATTTTTTTAAACGATATCTAAGTAACTAAAGATTAAATAAATTTTTTCCTTTATTAGTGTACTTGGTAGCTAATTAGCAATATCATTATATACTTGTACTTTGAAAACAACTATTTAAAAAAATTAAAAAAATGAAGATCTTTGTTTGGACTTTGGAATATTTGAAAATGGAACCAATCTCTAGTATATTATAAAAACTTGTAATAATAATAATAAAATCTCTATCGTAAACAAAATTTAAAAAATCAATAAAATGCTTTTTTAGTTGAAGCGGCTGCCTCTCGCTTTTCCTTGCTTTTGGTTTCGCTTTGACTAAACTGGTTCGTATAGAGAGTATGTAGAGACCATTCCCAAAATGATGAGCTTATACAAAGGGTTTTTGAAGTGGTTGTGATAAGAGGAATAACGTCTATTTTAGGCATGATGTGTGGATAGGAAATGTGGTGCTTAGAGATCGATGGCCCAAATTGTTCGCTATATGTGACAAGAAGCAGGGTTTGTTGATGGAGTTTGGAAACTTTATCGGCAAATATATGGATTGAAATTTTCACTCTAAAGGATTTTCTCTTTCGTCAGGGAAGCAAATGAATTCACGATTCTCATTGATATTTGGAATTTGGAAGGAGTAATATTTGGGGTCAGGATGATGAATGAGTTTTTGGAAGGTTGATAAACATAAGGGATTTTTCCATAGGTTTATGTTTCGTTATATTTCCAGTGAGCTTATGCCCACTGATGTGGTCGATAATTTCTCAATTAAGTTAGTTTGGAAGAAAGGTATTTCATTCAGATTTTCTTACTTTATGCGGACGACAATGTGGACTAGACTTCTAGAGCAACATTTGTACATAGAGGATTGGATATTGACTTGGCATGTCCTCTTTGTGCACATCTTCTTATTCATTGTGGGTGTGTTAGAAGATTGTTGATGAGCTAAGCTTTCTGTTTTATTGGTGATGTTTGCTTTGATGGAGGACCTCTTATATGTTGGAACCACCCTACATCTATATGTAGGGGAAGGGTTTTGTGGAAGTCACTTTTTCTTTGTGCAGTAACCCAGGCAAATAAAGAAACAATGAGATTTTTCAAAGCAAATCAATTGGATGGTAGTGGCTATGAGGTTTTGATTTCTATTGGCCTAGAAAGCATGAACACGAACACGGCGATACGAATTATCTCAAAAAAGTAGGACACAAAATCTCGAATATAATTTTATTATATTAAGAATTTTCTAAATGCATGTAACACCTTAAGCAAAATAAAAATGGTCCAAAACATGCATATAATTAACATAACTTAAATTTTGAGCTCATGTCATAAGTCAAAATCTTTCTATATTGGCATTAACTTTCATTTCTTCATCTTTCAAGTGTTCATTCTTTCAATTACACTCACTTTTTACATGTGTAAATAAAGCTTTTAAATAAAGTATCCAACTGGTGTCCGACCCGGTCAAACATTTCGAACATGTTGACTAAGTCTCTAACACGTGTCTGTGTACAATTGCTTCGGAATTTTTGTAGTTTCCGTGCTTTAGAGCTCTTGGTAGTTGGGTGTCTCATCTTTCTTCTTTTAAAAGAATGTATTCCAAGTCATCGTATGCTAATTGGAGTATTATTTTGGAACGTTATTAAGGTTGCAATTTTTCTTTACCTTAAAAAAAGTTGGTACTTCACACGCTTGCGTTAAGTTGATTGCATCCGTAAGACTTGGTTTGCATCCGTAAGGCTTGGTTTAGTGACTTACTATTTTTTGAAAATTTTACATGATTCTATCCAAAAATTTACATGACTTCTAGCCAAATGGATTTGGCGTTTTGGTAAAGAAAAAGGAACTCTGTGGAGAATAGCGATTCAGGAGAATTATGGCATTTCTAATGGTGGATGGTACTCAAACCTCCCCAGTGCTCCTTATGGATGTGCTTGATGGAGAGAATCATCAGTTTGAAGCCTCTCTTTTATTGCTATTTTCTTAAACTTGGGGTTTTGGCATGACATTTGGGCAGGGACATGGCCTTGCAACACTCCTTCCCCACCATTTATGCTCTCCCTTTGAGCAAAACCAAAACTGTGGATGAGATGTTTGTTAGTGCAGAGGGGAGACAACTACTTGGAACCTCGGTTTAAGGAGGGCCACTAGAAACCTAGAATTTCTCTCTGATTGACCACCTTCAGCTACACATCCCTTAAGAACACCCTAGCTACACATCCTGTAAGAACACCCTGACAAATGGACATGGGATAGCAAAACAAGTCAATTTTTTGTTCAAGACATGCACAACAATTGTTATCTCTTCCCCTTTGGTCACAGTTCATTTTGGGTCAAAGTGTCAAACAAATTGCTCTTAGAGTAAATTTCCTTATTTGGTTGATTTGCCATGGCATGATTCAGACTGATGACAACTTGTCTAGAAGAGGAATGATGATATTCCTAATAGGTGTTGTCTTTGTGAAAAAGAAGATGAGTATGTTGATCATCTTTTTTTTTTTTTTTTTTTTTTTTTCACTTTTCCTTTACTAGACAGATCTGGAGCTCAATTTGTGAGGAAGCTAGGACTCCAACTCCCTTTGCTCAAAGCTTATTGCAGATGGTTTCTAGTTGGCGCAAGAATGATTGCTCTGAAATACTGAAAACGGCCTCTGGTTGTGGAATAGGGTTTTTTTTGGAGTCATATGGTTAGTGTGAAAGGAAAGAAATGATAGAATTTCAGAGAACAAAAGAAAGATTGCCCTGCATTATATAATGAGGTTAAGGCCTGGTCTGGTTTTGGGGAGACATTTGGGGAAAGCTAGATGCATGTTTGAGTGGGCGAGTTTATTTACTTGTAATTATGCTCATGTTGTAATCTGGTTTTGGCTACTTGCTCAGTCACTAGTCTTTTTATTCATCAATGGAATCTGTTTTGTTTTGCTGATCTATTTTTATTTATTTATTTATTTATTTTTTAAATCTAAGGATTGTTTTCTATTTCTTTTTTATTGAAATTGTTTTGGTGATTGTAGGAACCGCTAGAGGTTTCTGGACTTCCCAAGGAGATCATCCAAATTTCAGCTGGCTATTATCATTCATCTGCTGTCACAGGTATGCAGTTGCAAGTTAAGGAAATGATTCAATTATCTCAACGTCTACTGAACTAAATGTTTGTTAGTTTCGTTGTTTTTATCCTACACTAGGGATTCACAATTTAAATCTTCAACCAAAAAGGAATCTGTCTTTTTTCTGCCATCAATGCAACAGCAATGTGTTTTTCAATGGAGTCATCACATGTAATTTCAGTGGCATACGAGTGCTCAATCATGTTTGTCAAGTTTGCTTTATGCAAGCATAAAAGACAACGATAAGTTACTTTAGAATTCCAACTGTGATGGAGTTAGGCTCATTTGGGGGAAACACTTAGAGGTTGGGTGTAAGATGTGTTCCCGTGGTTGTTGATCAATAGTGGAGACCCTTGGCGATTGTTTGAAGTGCTCAGGGCCATTATCACGCATTCAGAGTAATAAAAATTGTTGTGTTCAGGACCATTAGGAAGCATTCATAGAAATAGATTCAGCGAAAAATTCAAGCAGAAATACAGTTATGTGTGCATCTTTCTAAAGTAGGATTAACCCCTTCTTCGTGGGCAATTGATCCTACAAAGTCATGGGTATGCTGGTTAACGTACGTATGACCAATATCCTGAATTTCTGTCGAATTATATGTAAAAGTAAAACTAGTTTTATTGAGACCACTTTTCCTCAAAAGATGGTCTCTATTGATGTGACAACCCGAAAGGTGCCTAGTCGATGGAGTGGTTATAGTTGTGCTAGGTGTGTCTCACACGCTTAGATATAGGTAGTTGTTCCAGTGAAGATTCTTTAGTTAATTGGTCTAAGTTAAAAACCCCATACCTCTCTGGGATGGTTAAATAGGGACAATATTGGTGTTATAGAAGTGGGTTGTTGGGTCCATTTTAACGTGGGGAACTGTGACACCCTGAATCCTAATGAGGGCGGGAAAGGCACCCAGTCCAAGGAGAGGTGAAGGTTGCGCTAGGTTTGTACCCAACATGTATTTTTTTAATCAATCAAACAACTAGACTTAATATTTTAATAAAAAGAGATTCTGCGATTAAGAAGCTCACTAGGTAAAAAAGGATACAATTGCACTGCAGGCCTTACAAAGAAAATAAACTCTCCTAGTTAATCAACATAAAAATACTCTGCCAATCCTTCCTGGATCCCTTGAAGACTCTATTGTCTTTCTTTCCAGATGCACCAAAGAATAGCAAAAGAAGCACAATCGATCCTGAAGCCACTCACTTTCCATTAAGAGAGCAACCATCTCTATGTCTGTTAGAGACCATATGAAGTAGAGAGTCAGCTAAAGGAGCACGAGTGTTGGTGGGGGGATTCATTACAAATGAACACCCAAATTTACATGGAGAAAGAACACGTGATCGATGGTTTCCTCATTGGTCTCACAAAGGGAGCATCTACTGGGGATGATTAAGGTCCTCCGTTGAAGTTATCAATGGTCAGGCCTCTGCTATCAAAACGAAGAAGTTAACTCAGGGAGAGATTTCTTTCATCCAAAAATTTGGGAGGGGAAAAATTGCTTCGTCGGCAACTTTTGTAGCAATTTGAACCTGCTTGAAATCACTTCTATCCCACATGCTTAGGCGTCTGCCCAAGCAAATATTCTTAAGTGTGTGTACCTGCACTCTTTTAATATTGAGGGCTTTCACACTAAGACCTTTTAGCTCACCAGGGCTTTCACACTAAACCTTTCAGCTAACCGGCTGACACTGTGATGGTGGACATTGTGATGGATGATGTCACAGGTTAGGGATTCAATCTTGGTTGGAGCCAATTTATTAGTTAATGGGCTAGAGCTAAAACCTCTCTCACCTCTCCCCGGTGGTAAGAGTGGGTCGTTACATTAGATCACCTGTTGTGGAATGCATCTTTGCAGTATCCATAACCCTAATGGAAAAAGGTTTGCTCAGTATGGCCATGGATGGTAATGGGAGGCAGAGATTGTGACATACCCAAAAGCAGTCCTCAACTCAAGAGTTGCTTCGGATGTTTTAAAGAGAGGTTACAATTGTTATTTGGTCTTTGTAACATTCAGTGATTTATGAAAAAGCGATATAATTATGCAAAAATTATGTCAGTCACTGAGAATATACTGGTTTCTTTGATACATGCTTACATATTGTCAATATATGCAGTGGATATTTCTAATTATTTTTAGGACATATTGTGAAAAGTATCTACTGTGCAATAATTGTTATGCATTTATTTCTTTGAGTTACTATCATCATCATACTGTAAAGAATCTGAAGTTCTAAAATATTATGGATTCAATTTTCTTCAGCCTCTATTTGGGGTTGAGTATTTTTTTAGTCACTTAAATTTTATTTTATTATTTTTATTTTCTGACAAGTAATTGTGGATTATTTGATAGTGGATGGAGAACTTTACATGTGGGGAAATAACTCAAGTGGGCAGCTCGGCCTTAGAAAAAGTATTAGTTTATCCCTTGACTTTTGTTAGTTATTTGCAGTTTGAATTATCTTTTTTTTTTTGTATATATGTTCCTTCTATTTGCTCCTTCCATATTTTTTTTGTTGTTTCTAGTTGAAGTGACATTTGATGCATGCATAATTTGATTTTAAGGATGCGTTCTTGCATGTTGGTAATATTTGTTTAACTGCATGGTAAATCCTTGGGATCAGAATGGTTCTGTCATTTTTCATTGGTGAAGAAAAATTGATTGAAAGGTTAAGAAACATTGAAACGAAGGAAAATGACAAAAAAGGTGTTTTAAATATATGTCAAAGAAAGAAAAAGGTTCATGAAGTAAGAAAGATCAAGGCCCTTCTCTTTGAACATGAGAACCATATTTAATGATAAAGGAACTGAAATGAATTTCATCTAATTTCTTGAAATTCTTATGTGCTAGTAAAGGAGAAATTTTGATGCTGATGGTGACTTTAGTTTTATCTTCTTAACCGTGAAAACACTTTATGTTTTCATAATGATATGCCTAAGTGATGCAATATGGCTTATTTTTGTATTTATTTCGTTATTGGGTCGGTTCATTATAAGCCCAAGTAGGAATCAAAAGTCCAATTAGATTATATTTAGGACTTTATTTTGTTTAAGTAGGCTTAAGGGTGTTTGTTTGAGTTAGAGGTCTAAGCTCTAATTAAGAGGCAACCTCTAACTAGAGGTGTTTGTTTTAGGCTCTAGTTCATCGAACTCATAAAGTAACAAAGGAAGAGGCAATTCAGAAATTCAGAGGTTTGGTTATGTTTGAACTGGACAACCAACCAAATATAACATTCAGACATTAACAACTATATTTTTGAAAATTAGGACATAATGTCTGGTTAAGAGGTGTAAACAACCACTCCCTTAGAATGTTGTAATCAGTTTAGTTTGAGTTTTGAGAATTATGATTGAAGTTGTGAAACTTTGATAAATCAAAGTTTCAATGTTGTAGTTTATATGCTTCCGCATCACTAACAAAATAGCAAAGCAAATCATACTCCTAGTGTACTTGCCTTGGAGGAAAGAAAAACAACTCTATGCAGGTTCAAGATAGAGTTAGGGATAGTCCCGGAGCTTCTTTATGAAGTAAACGTTCTTCGTGAGTTCTTTACAAACACAAAAACAATATTAGCTGTGAAATGATTTTGAGTAGATGACAAGGTTGCATCATGATCAGTGTCAGTTTGATTTATCATGCATGCATACATACATATGTATATACAAGTACACACATATATATGTATTTGCATTGCACTTAATATGTTTTATAGTGGCAATGATCTTAAAAATGTTCAATATGTTATCTTTTAGAATTATTTGCACAATAATGTTCTTCTCTGATAATTTACAGAGGCAGCAAAGAGAGTTTTTTCACCAATAAAAGTTGATTGCTTGAATGTTGTCAGAATCAACAGGGTAGCTTTGGGCTCTGAGCACTCCATCGCTATCACAGGTATGTAAGGTCGAACACTATTTTACTTGGCAACTACGAGCATTCAGTTTTGTTCTTTTGGATTTTCCTCCCAACCAAAGTACATCTAGGAATAACTTTTGTTATGGTTGGCCTTGTTCCTATTTTTTCCTAAGTAGATGAAGGTGAGGCCTTAAGCTGGGGATCAGGAGGATCTGGGAGACTTGGCCATGGCCATCAACCGAGCATTTTCAGATTTCTAAGAAGTTCAAGGTTTGATAAATTTTAGTATTTTATATATGAAATTAAATTTCTGATACTATCCTTGAGATAAATCAATCTAGATGAGACAAATTGTTTCTCTTTTTTCCTTTCTTGAAACCATAATCATCAAATATATTGTTGTGTTGTCTTGATGGTTTTCCATGTGATTTATTTCTCAAATCTTGGGAGTTCATGAAAAATGACATCTTGGCTGTGGTAGGAGACTTCAATCACATAAATTTTCTGGAATGGAGGCTAAACACTGCATTATCACCCTTATTCCCAAAGTAAAGGAGCCATGTATGATTGTTGATTTCAGATCTATTATTCTCTTATATTCATTTATAAGATCATTGCTAAAGTCCTCTTCACTAGGCTGAATGGGGTGCTCCCCCAATTCATCTCCCCCCACCTATTTGCTTGTGTAGGAATCTGGGTAGTTAAATCGCTTCGCTGTCCAGGACCAAATTACGATTCATTATCATCATCATCATCAAAGCCCATTCCCGATATTTTCGGGGTCGGCTACATGGTTCTCCAAGCAATGCGGTCTTCCCACATATCCTCGCCTAATTCAAGCTCAATGATGTCTTCATTCACGGCCTTCATCCAAGTTTTCAACGGTCATCCCCTCCGTCTACACCCTTCATTAACTTGCCAAGACCGAATTAAGATTAATTGGGAATAATCGGTATATTTTTTCAATGCATATATTTTTAAAATTTATCGTAGTCATACAAAAATAAATAATTAATCAAAATACTATAAATTTGTAATTATATTACTTAACTAATTCATCAAATATACTTAATTTCGCAGGTTGGAACTAGTTACCTGGACTTGTTTATGAACAACAACAAGTGATACCCACAAAGCATAGCATAGCAAGGAAGGGAGCAAATTTTAACATCAGAAATTAGAACATTTTATACCCACAAAGCAAATATTAACACTGAAATGGGGGTTCAATCAAAGGCTCATGATACTCAAATTACAGAAAAAAACACTGGAAAAAAGAAGGAAGAAGAGATCTGAAATAAAGAATTTTGAACATCAGAACATGGCGCACCCATACCCACAAAGCATCAGAACATCAGAGCATACCCATACCCACAGAACATGGCTCGTGATGCTCAATTTTACAGAAAAAAACATAGAAAAAAGGAATAAGAGATCTGAAACAAAGAAGAAGAGATCCAACATACCTTTGATTTGGTTTGAAGGAAGGGAGGAAAAGGGAGATCGCCATCCAGATCTGCTGCTTTTTCCCCTTTCTTCTTCTTCTTCTTCTTCCCCTTTCTTCTTTAGTTCCTCTTATTCAGTTCTTATTCTTTGCGGTTGGAGAAAAAATCGTGAGTTAGGGTTTTTTTATTTATTTTTTATACATAACGAGAAATCGACGCATCAACTCGGCCGATTATGCGATGACACTCCGATTTTTGTTAATCCGCGAAACTCATACCGATTTCACTCATCCAGATCGGTCCACTCTCGTTTTTCGAGTAATCGGCGATTTAATAACAGAGTTAGGAATAATACATTTGATTGATGGAGTTTTATTAGCTAATGAGCTGTTGGATTCTATAAAGCCTTTTGACTCTGTCTCTTGGCATTATTTTTAAAGATATGGTTTATTGGTGCCTTCCTTGCTGCTATTGGTTGTTGTTCCCTTCCTCCTACTTCCATTGTTTGCTAAAGTCCTTCATGTGACTATATTCACTACAAGGAACAACCTGTAAATTAGTAAAAGTAGCGAGGTTACAAAAATTGCTGCCTTCCTTGAGTTTTAACCGCTTTCTTTTTTTGCCCTATTTATTTATTATTTTATTTTATCATCGATGGTATGTTTTGATGCTTTTCGATTTAATGTTATGGGCATGAATTGCCTATTTAGTATTTACTTGTTTTGCTCTATAATACTTAGTGGGTTATAAAAATATATTTAAAAATAGTCGGTTAAATCCCGTTATATCATGTAACTCTTGGACCATTACGGGTCCATTATCTGTTTTAACTACATAGTTCAACTACATCTTTCTCAATTTCTCTTAATGGATCCCCTACTGGTCACTTTTTAAATCCACAGGAGCCCTCTTCTCCGTTGCAGCTGAAGGTCTTGCTACTTTGATCAATAGAGCTTTGCATTGTGGACTCTTGTCTGGCTTTCAAGTTTCCTCTTCCTCACAGCCTTTCTCCATCCTTCAATATGCTGATGACACTGTCCTTATGTTTGATGCATCTTGTGAACAAGCCTCAGCAGTGAGAGATATCCTTCTTTGGTTGGTTCCAGGTCTGTTCTGGACTCGGAAGCACTTGCAAGAATTGAGAGAAGATTAAGCTCTTGGAAGAGAAAATATGTATCCAGAGCTCGGAGAGTCATAGTCATCAACAACTCCCTAGCATCTGTCTCTGTTCATATGATGTCCTTGTGTATGATTCCTTCCTCAGTTGCTGGTAAAATAGAGAGATGCGTGAGAGATTTCTTATGGGGCTACTCTGCCACTTCTACAAAATATTTGAATTGGGATAAGGTTTGGCAGCCCAAATGCAATGGAGGCCTGGGTATTAGAAGAGTCAAGGAGTTGAACAAAGCTCTCTTGATCAAATGGATTTGGAGGTTTAGAGAAGAAACAAACTCCTTATGGAGAACCATCATAGCTGACAAATATGGTGTTGGTCTTCTTGATCGGTTCACTGTTGAACCAAATTCTTCCTATGGGTGGTCTCTATGGAAGAGAATTATGGAAAGCAAAGCTGATGCTCAAAACAATATATCTTTTGATCTTCAAATGGGGAGAGAATTAGCTTTTGGAATCACAAATGAAATGATCAAACATGCATGAAGTTACGGTTCCTCCTATATGCAATGCTTCTAGCAACAAATCGGATGATTTAGGATTTATGGGATGCTAACAACCACAGTTGGAACTTTCATCATAGGAGAAATCTGAATGATTGGGAAATCCCCCAGATGTCAAACCTTCTCCTAGCAACTGAAAGCACATCTCCTGATGATCAACGAGATAGATGGTTTTTGGAATGGTAAAGATTTTCCTTAGTCAAAGATTGGTATAGTGTCCTGGCTCCTTCCATCACTCGCTCCCCTCTCCATACCAGGATTTGGAAGCTGCATCATCTAGTTTGGCATGATGAAGTCTGCCCTTCCTTCCTTATATGGACCGTGATGTAAATTATGAATTGTGGTATAAATGGTAAGAGATCTTACAGTGGACAACATCAACAACAGAGGTCTCCTCCTACCTGCCTAATCATTGTGCTCTCTGTCTCCGTGCAGAGGAGTCCATTGATCACCTCTGTTGTCCTTTGATTTCCCAAATTAGGACTACTGCTCTTTGTGAATTCCACATCCAAGCTGTTTTAGGGAATTCCTTGCTAGAGTGGGTTGAGCAACTAAAATCAGTTTCCCAGAATTTGTCCAACTTTACCCCTTTTGGGAAGTGTCTGGGAGAGACTGCCTTATGCTTTGATCTGGGTGGTTTGGAGGGAAAGGAACACCATAATTTTAGAAACAAGCTCCAAGTGTTGAGCAACTATGGATGGTTATTAAAGTTGCTCGTTGACTGCGGAGCATAGATTTAGGGTTGTGAATTTTATATTTTATGTTTAGTTGGGAAAGTATAGTTCTCCCCGCATCTTGATATATAGGTTCTATGGTTGCTGAGTGGTTGTTTCATATGTTTCCACCTGCTTCCATCTCTTCTTTTACACTACATTACTACAA
Source organism: Berberis vulgaris (assembly GCA_963556465.1). Classification (NCBI taxonomy): domain Eukaryota; kingdom Viridiplantae; phylum Streptophyta; class Magnoliopsida; order Ranunculales; family Berberidaceae; genus Berberis; species Berberis vulgaris. The sequence continues at coordinate 71,465,018 of OY747124.1, read as the reverse complement.
TACATTTTATTTTTCTGATAAAAAAAAAAGGTTCTTCCATAAGTGTGTGTTTCAAGAGTAGGAGAAACCTGTTCTACTATTCCAGTCTTGATGGTCTCCAGAATTCCCAGAATTCAAAAAGGAAAAACCAATTGTACTATTCCAGTCTTGGTGGTCTGGAATACCCAGAATTCAAAAAGGCATTGAGAAATTTCCTGTGGGGAATGTCTACACCAACAGCAAAGAACATACTACTTGCAATCATTACGTTTTGTCGATGCATTGATGTGAATTGTACCAATGGGACTGCCCCAGTTCTCTCAAATCTGGGCCGTAAGTGATGTATAAACTATAGATATGCGTGATTCACTTTTCCTAGGAGTTGATATCTCTTGGAACTAACAGCTCTGATCAAGGTCTCTGTGTTATTGATATTTCTTAAAAGTTGTATGTTTTGCTTACTGTTTCAGTTTTAATGCAAGCTCTTTGTTTTATTGATCCCCAAAAAAAAAGAGAAGAAAAAAAACAGCTTCGATCAATGTAATCCTCTAGCTTGGGAACCATGCAGTCCCCTTAGCACTACATTGATATCCCATCTACCGTAAACATAATGCATGTGTTGGTTTTGAGGGTTTTGTAGTTGGAATCTAATTTTGTTATCGACATGTTCTTTTCTAATATCAATTTGTTTATGCAGTGAATTTACACCAAGGCTTATAAAAACACTTGAAGGGATAAAGGTATTTTCTTATTAAGCACTAGATTCAGTACTTGATGATAGAGTAAGAAAAAAAGAAGCAAATGAGATTGACAGGGCTCTTTGATTTTTCTCTCCATGAAACTTTAGGTTAGAACTGTTTCTACTGGGTTCTTGCATTCAGCCTGCATTAATGGTAACTCCAGATTCTTGTAATATATTTTTTTCATTTTCTTTGCCATGATTATTTTGTGATTCTTGTGTTCTCTTTGTCCTTACTTGGCACTGTAGAAAATGGCTCTGTTTTTATATTTGGTGAAAAAACAGCAAATAAACTGGTGAGTCAGTGGATCTATGGTATTACAGGATTAGTGGTGGTGCTTTTGTTTGGTTGCTTCTTGGGTTATTGGTTGATCTGATCAGTTCAAAATTCTTAATGAAAATTCCAGCGCATGGGACAAGCAAATAATGCAACATCACCATCCATTATGAGGGAACTTCCATTTTGTTTAGACATTGCATGTGGTGGTTACCACACTTGTGTCATAACAGGTATGATTTTATTTCATTTGCATTGTATCAAGTACTTCTCTTTCTATTCAGTGAAGGTATAGGGTTTGCAGTAAAACTATTATTATTATTATTATTATTATTATTATTATTATTATTATTATTATTATTATTATTATTATTATTATTATTATTAGTAGTAGTAGTAGTAGTAGTAGTTGTAGTAGTAATAGTAGTAATTCTTATTATTATTATTTGATGATCAGGCGTAGCAGATAACATGTAAATAGATTAATCAAGATCTAAAACGAAAGAAAACAAAATCCTAGTTTATTCATACCAAGAAACCCTAGTTTTCTTGAAGTGAGTAAACCCTACTCCTCTTAAGTACTTCTAATTATAGAATAAATGTGAGCCCCTTTATTATTAGGCACATCTACTACATTAATATGTTCCGGATTACTACTCCTCGGTTGTGAAGAACTCGACCTCGAGTTTGCGCCCAGATATGCAGTCAACAATTCTGGATCCATAGAAGATAGAAGCTGATAATAAATCCACGAGTTACCGGAGTGAGATCAGCAATGTTGAGTGTACACATCTAAAAACTCTTGAAAAATCAACCTCGTAAGCATTATCACTGATCCTTTGCAAAATGGGAAAAGGTCCAATCGCACTGCATCATGAGTTTGGAGCTTTTTCTTGTTATGTGATGACCCACCATAACTAAGTCGCCTAATTCAAAAGAAACAAATCGTTTATGGCGATTTATGATAACCTTTTGTCTATGATACAGTTCATTCAAACACTGTTGAAATTATTGGTGAATCAAAATCATATGTTCTGCCGTAACAGTGGCATCACTACTCACCGAACCCATACTATTCACTGGTGCCAGATTAATGGGAACAAAAGGTTAAAACTCTGCACTATCTGGAAAGGCTGATGCCCCATACTTCTGTTCACGGTTTTATTATACACAAACTCTGCATGAGGCAAAACTGAAGGCCAAGAAGTCTCATATTCAGCCACCAAACAACGCAAGAAGTCACCTAGGCTTCTATTAACAACCTTTGTCTGTCCGTCAGTCTATGGATGAAAAGCCGTGGATAATTTCAAAGAACAATGTAAATGCTACCACAAAGTCATCCAAAACTGTACTATAAATTTCATATCTCGATCAGACAAAATGCACCTAAGAATTCCATGAAGTCGCACCACTTCCCAAAAATATAAATTTGCAACATGCGATGCGTCATCAACTTTTCAACAAGGAATGAAGTGAGTCATCCTGGAGAAACGATCAACTACAACAAAAACAAAATTGTAACTATGTGATGTAGGAAATTTTGAAACAAAATCTATGGAAACATCCAACCACAACCTCTCTGGAATAGACAAAAGGGAATACAAATCAATGTTTGTCACCCATCCCTTAGTTATCTGGAACACTTCTGTACAAAGGTATTAACATCTAATTGCATAGTGGGACAAAAGTAGCACTCCCATAGCAATAACATCTTACAAACACCAGAATGACCAACTAGACCGCCAGTGTGAAGTTCTACAATCAATTTCTCCCGCATGGGAGAAACAAGAATTCTGAGAACTTTACCACGAAATAAGAGCCATTCTGCAACAGAAAGTCACCTAACTGATGGGGCACGGTTTGACAGACAAGATAAATAGGACCAAAAAAAGGATCAGACACATACAATGTTGGTAGCTCATCAAACCTGTCAACGGAAGTATGCAAAACAACTAAACAATCTTCACGATGGCTGAGAGCATTGACCATCCTATGCTGAGGCCCCTTAACATGTTTCAAAGTGAAGGTAAAGTTCTGAATTTGGTTAACCCACTTACTAATCTGGCTACTGACATGTCTCTGCGAGTTAAGAAAACTGAGAGCTTCATGATCAGGATCATAAACTCGCGATAAGGAAGATAATGCTTCCAATGACGAAAGGTTTGAACCACAACAAATAACTCAACTACATACGTAGAATAACTCAACTACATACGTAGAATAATTCAAAAGGCCAGTGGCGCCCCCTCCTATGACAATACAACCCCCATTTTTGTCTTACATGCATCACAAGATAACCCAAAATCAGACAACACTAAAATAGGAGCATTGGTCATTTTAAGTTTGATGGCATAAAAACGGCTTGATGGTCAATAGTCCAAGAAATGGTACATGATAAAAACCGAGCAACCATGAAAACTTTGTACCTGAGAAGAACATGTGGGCACAGGCCAATCACAAATAGCAGCAACCTTAGACTGATCAACAGATATCCCTCCTCCCGACGCAACAATCCCAAAAAGGTCACATTAGACACCACAAAATCACACTTCAAATTCAAATAAAATTGATGGTCTCACAGAACCTCCAAAATAGTCTGAATATGCCGTTAAGTGTTCCTCCTCCATGCGACTAAATATCAGGATATCATCGAAGTAAACGACAGATTTATTCATGAAAGGTTGTAGAGTGTGTATCCTTACCTGCATAAATGTCGACGGGGTGTTGGACAACCCAAAAGACATGACCAACCACTCATACAACCATTTTTTGTCTTAAATACTATTTTCCATTCATTTCCAGGCCACATACAAATCTGATGATGCCCGCCCTTAAGATCCAACTTGTAAATATCATGGGGCCCTGCAAAATATCAAGCATATTTTAGAGATTAAAGATTGGAAAATTATAATTGGTAGTTGATAATGATCTTATTAATAGCTCGGGAATCCACACGCATATGAAAAGAACCATCATTTTTGGGCACTAACAAACCAGGAACCGCATTGGGTGACTCTCTCTGATGTACCCTTGGCCAAAAGTTTGTTCACTTGCCATTGTAACTCCCCATGTTCCTTAGGGACCAAATGATAATGCGGTCTATTAGGGATACGGGTTCCAGACTCTAGCTCAATATCATGTTCAATATTCCTCAAAGGTGCTAAAGATTCGCTACTCTCACTACACACCTTTGAACCTGGCAAGAAGCCGCTGCATATAGAGGTGAGATGGTCAGATTTGGCAACTGAAATTGGCAATTGAAATGGTGAAATGACAGTACCTAGCTCATGCACATCATCAAGGATCTCCTGTACAATAATTGTGGCGGCGTCCAACTGCTTTACTCCCCTATATTCTCTGGAGAGTAAAACTTTTGTAAAAGTGGGAACAAGCGATTGTAATAAGAATTTGTGTCATTCAGCATTACGAAAACAATAAGTATTCATAACTCATCAAGAACTGATCGTCACTTGAACTGCTACGGTTTTCTTAACAACAAATGACAAATAATCATCGGTATGATAGTACAAAAGGTACAAAAAGTAATTGTGGTCGCCCTCGCTTTCGTACTTAGATCTAGCCATCCCACTGCAAAAGGTACATAAAATGGTTCTTCCTTTAACCCTAATGTATCCACCATCAATTTAGAAACCAAGTTCTCATTGGATCTACCATCAATGATCAAGCTACAATTCTTTTCCCTACAACTGCATCGAGTGTGAAAATTGTTGTGTTCTTGCCAAGCAATATCATCCACCGGTGCTTCGTGATAAAGAAAGGAAGAAACTGAAAGGCAAAAACTTAGAAAAATCACTACTTACTAAACAACAATGTGGCGGAACCAACGAACAGGAGCCCCCATGACCCGCAACGGGAAAGAAGACCTCGAAAACCCGACTCGACGACCATGGTGGTTGGTTGCTTGTGCACGTGGCATTGCCGGCCAGTCACACGATCTGTGCATGGTCCCAGTCTCTCTCCAACGCCACCTGGTCAATTGTTCATCTTCGTTTTGAATTTGTGAGACACTGTCTTTGCGTTCACCTCCTTTCCTCATTATGTTCTCTTTACCGTGTTCATGTGTGCTCCAAAACACTCGTCGAAACCTCCCAAAGTATTATTTTCCTGATACCAATTGATAGATCAGGTGCAGCGGATAACATGTAAACATATTAATTAAGATCTAAAACGGATGAAAATGAAACCCTAGTTTATTCAAACTAGTAACCCTAGTTTTCTTGAAGTTACAATTCAAACTACTGACAATAAACCCTACTCTTCTCATAAAGACTAACCCTTCTCTTCTCTTAAAGACTTATATGTGCGAAGTGTCACCCCCTTTATTACTAAGCACCTACTGCATAAATATATATTCAAAATACCATTATTATTATTATTATTATTATTATTATTATTATTATTATTATTATTATTATTATTATTATTATTATTATTATTATTATTATTATTATTATTATTATTATTATTATTATTATTATTATTATTATTATTATTATTATTATTATTATTATTATTATTATTACTAACAATACCTAGTTTCCATAGATTTAAAAAATTATACAAAACATCCTACATCCCAAAGGGAGGGTGAGATTAAAACTAGTACCACTCAAGCAGTAACTCCTTCACCTAGATCTTCACCCCATACACCTTATTATTCACATTTTAAGCATTTACTGATTATTTCATTTATAATGTAATATTGGGTTGTTCATATTTATTATTATTAATTAATAATTGGTTTAGTCCATGTTAAGGCCCAATCAGAAGTATAAGTCCAATTAGATTAGGTGTAACATTTTATTTTAGTTAAACAGGCTTATTCAGAAGTTGTAATCTTTTTAGTTCGAGTTTTGAGAAATTATTCAAGTTGTGAAACTTTGTTCATCAAGTTTCGGTTATGTTTTGGTTTGTAAGCTTCCGTTGTACCCATTAATTTGGTATTAAAGCGGTAAAAACTTAGAGAAAGATGTCGTGAGAAGTCACCGTTGATTGGAGAAACCACTTGTATTTAATGTGTACGAAGGGTATACGGTTATTTGCAAGTCATTGCGTTGTGAGATCGAAACACATCACGACGTTTTCGCGGATTTTCAAGTTAAAATCTGAAAAATCAAAAAAGTTCAAAACAATGGGGTGGTTGTCGATGAAATGATGATCCTAATTTCCTCATGTCGTTGAATTGTGATTTACAATTTTGAAGCCCTAATATTTCCCTAGCCCAAAGCCAAAGAGGAAGAAGGGATGTGAATGAGGAAGGTGCAGGTGGGGCAACTTCAAGTCATCCCACCATCCGTATAACCAACAACCATCTCTGGAGCTCTGTCACCGGAGAACGCCAGATCAATATGCTTTGCATCGAAGAACAAACTTGTTGTCCTTACCCCAGTGGCCCGTGTCGCCACCGGCCAGACTCCATCCCATGCATGAACATAACCACCCCGTGCGTGGTGAAACACGTGCCCAACCACACCCTTGTTCAGGCGCAAGAATATGGCACTGATCGATCTGCGCAATTGGAAGAACAAATCTGCACAATCGAAAGAACAAAGCTTTGTTTGTGAAACAGTTTAGTTTAGAAGACAAAGTATGCGCACCCTCCACATCACTTTGTCCCTCTACAAGAGTTTGAATCTCTTTTAATCAGAATCAAGTTATGTGTCAGCACTGGGAAGACTTAGTACAACCACAACAACAACAAGGGCAGCTCTAACTGTAGCGCACACCTGTTGCAGTTCCTTCCACTCTTGGCTGCGCATGTGAAACTGAGTGGGAGCATAATCATCAGAACATCTAGCTGAAACATGACTGTTGCGTGCATTGTGAATTGGGTCGTGGTATGGACATTGATATGATCCTGCTTCTCTCCACTTCATCCAAACTCCCCACTAAGGCCTGCTGCGTCCACGATCTCCTCGCCATCAAAACCAAGGGAATCCCCAATGGGCTTAGAGCTGGCTTCGCTGAGCTTGGTTTCAATGAGAAACAATGAAAGGATTGTGCTTTGCTTCAGTATCTACTTTTGAAATGTATGGTTAAAGGTTCTTAAAATTCTAGACAGACTTACAGATCAAGGTACATTGAGAACGTATGACTTTTGCCTAATAATTTTTTATGATAAAAAGATGTATTACTTTGTTAAAGTCCATATATATATAATTTAAAAACAATCAAAATGGATCCAATCCCGATCTTGTTGGATTGGACCTGGGCCCCAACTTTTTTCGATCCGAAAAAGGGCTAATCAGAACTTGTATTGGACAAATTATGGACCTGCACAAAGACCAGATCCAACTGGCCCATTTTTCTCGTTTATACTTCTTTTTCCATGTAAGGTAATTCTCCTTGTTTTGTTTGCATTTCCATTGATCTATGCTTGCAACCTACGAAACGTCCTAATCATAAATACCTTGATTGATGTCTCTTGTGGTTTTAATCACACTGGCGCCTTGCTAGAGTATGCCTAAGCTTTTGGGTATCACTTCTCCAACATAGATAAAGGGATTATTTGGGATGAAAGAAACATTAGGATCTTCTTTCCTTGACCCAGTCACCCATATTTATTCTTGTATAATGTTTTAATGTGAAGGTTTATTTTGTACATAGAGCTTTACAATGAAGGATCACATTTTTAGATGCCAAAGGTGGTCTGAAAGGTTTACTGAATACAAGAATTCATCCATACAGAAAGTTAAATGTATGTAAGAAGTGTTTCGATTCAATAATAAAAATAAAGTGTCTTCTGCAACTCTTTTTTGTGTTACTTCATTCTGTTGGAATCTTTTTAGGTGAATTGTGAACCTGCAAGGCTCTTGACAAAAGAAGATAAATGGAATGCATGGATTTTTATTCCCCCCCCCCCCCCCCCCCCCGAATAATATGAATGGATACATGGATTGGTGTTGGTGAGTGAGACTAGGTTATGAAATATAGCCCTTATACTCCAGGGATGCATAGTCGTCAAAATATATGGTTTTGCAACCAGTTTATCAATTTATCATATTTCTTACAGCATTTCGGAAAAACTGATAAATGAATCAAGTTGCTATCCAGGGTGATGTATTATTTGTGGTTCTCTAACCAAGTTTAAAAGTAAATGGCAAGTGCATACTGGTGTGCGCTTATTGGGTTATCAACCGGTTAGGTGCTTGAAAACAAGTATGCTCTTGTGAAAATCACGGATTTAGAAAGTTTCTTTAGCAAATGAAGTCTTACTGAGAGAAAAAAAATGAATCCATGTTAAACACCACATTAAAGTAACGGTAACAGAAATTTTGTTGAGCACACTGCCACCCGCAATGAATGGAGGAAAACCATTTATTTTTTTACAGCAAAGGTCGGGCAGTTGAAAAGAAGAATGAGCATCACCTGAAAGAGATAACCATGAAAAGGCCCGCCGTATTCACTTGCCACGATTGACAGTCCCGCCACTCATGAAACAGAAACAGGCTCATATATTCAACTACATGTGTTTGGCAACACCACAAATGAAATGATCTTTCACTTCATCTGTGCTGTGATGGCATCAACATTTCACAGCCGAGATGGTATGGCTCAAAATACCTATGGTTGACACTTGACAATTTGCAATATTATCCCATCTTCCTGGAGGTGTATGCATCAATCATCTCAAATTTTCAATGTGTGACATCTAGGACAAATTCAACATAGCAGCAAATCTTATGTACTTGATGCACTGGATTTCTTTGCTCTTCTGGTTGGAGATTAGTCTGCTCTCATGTAAATTTTATCACTTGTTGTCAAGGATTGTTTTCTCCAAGTTGCATTAAGTAAGATAGAATCTGCCTGCCTCACACAATCACAAAATATATCTCGATAAAGATAAAATCTAGCTACCTCACACACATCATCAAATTATGTTAGGAATGCAATGCCTAGATTAAATTACCTGTTGTTAGGTACATAGTAGTGGGACAGGAAACTGAGCTCTATGTCACAGCTGAACATTAGAATTCAAAATCAAGGGGGAAGTTAAATGAAATTTTTGAGCGGGAAGTTTAAAAACATTTCAGCTTGTAATTTGAATTTGAAAGGTAGTTGGGACCACTTGCATTCCACGTGTCTATCAGACAGTGGTTAGATTGAATTTCTGTTAGAAATATTTCAAGCTTGTAAGAACAAAAACATATAAGTTTTGAGTTGTAATCAAGGGCTTGAGTTTAGAACTTAAGAAGCAATTTCCATTTTTCCAATTTCAATCCATTTCCATACATTCTTCTTCATCTCATTTCATTGAATTGTCTGAACCTAACGTTGGTATCAAAGCAGTTTCGATCCACTCCATGCCATGGAAACCAGAGCTAGAGAAATTGAGTCTTTCATGAAAGAAACAAATAAATATCAAATCGAGAATATAAACCAGTTAGATCTAATGGAGTTAATTAGAATTGCATAGGCAAGGGAAGCTCAAGAGAAACGTATAAATTCGAAAATCGATCAAATCATTTAAATGATCCAGAGCAATCGAACACCTTCTGTAACAGTAGAAGCAAGTACTTCACAGGTGATCGGAGTGAATAGCAATCAATGGAGGGCTCCCTCCCACCCTCGGATAAAGGAGGTAATTTTTTTCGCTCTCCCAAAATTGATTTTCCTCATTTCGATGGTTTGCAACCTAGATCTTGGATCAAAAAGTGTGAAAGGTTTTTTGCTCTTCATAATATTGCTTAGGATAACAAGGTTTCAATGGCTGCTATTCATCTTGATGGTAAGGCCGATACATGGTTTTTAGAATATCAAATTAGCAAACCAAATACTCCATGGCTACGACATGGTTTTGGGCGGTGATTGGCTAAGGCCATTTGGCAATATCATTATGAATTTGCACACTCAACAACTTACCATTGTGTATAAAGGCAAAAGAATTACTCTTCAAGGTACCATTGATACAACTTCATTATGTCTTGTCTGACCAACTAAGTTAAAAAAAAAAATTTCACCAAACACACACCCTGTTTTGTGGGACAATTTTTTTCAATTACTTCAGTTGAGTCACCAATCCCTCCACCTGCTCCTATTGCTTCTCTTTTAAGCAACTTCGAAGATGTATTTCAATCACCAACTACTTTCCCACCTACTCGCTCCCTAGACCACAAAACCCCTCTTAAACCAAACACACTTCTCTTTTCAAAAGCCCCATACAAGTTGCCACATATGCAGAAGGATGTAGTCGAGAATCTAGTTCAAGAGATGCTTTCTTTAGGCTTGATTCAACATTCTCACAGCCCGTTCGCTGCTCCAATTTTATTAGTAAAAAATAAGGATCACTCATGGCGATTTTGTGTAGAATATTGACAACTTAATGACATGACAATCAAAGATAAGTTTCCGACGCCCTTAATCGATGAACTTTTGAATGAATTGCATGGTGCTCAGTTGTTTTCAAAGATTGATCTTCGTTTTGGCTATCATCAGGTTTTGGTTCACCCTGCAGATGTATACAAGACGGTGTTTAAAACTCATCACGGCCACTTCGAGTTTAAAGTAATGTCGTTCGGATTAACAAATGCACTTGCAACATTTCAGGCACTTATGAATCACATCTTTCAGCCATTTCTACACAAATTTATACTCGTCTTCTTCGATGATATTCTGATTTACAGTAAGACTATGGATCAACATTTGTACCATCTTCACATAACATTGACAACTCTCAGACAACATTGTCTATATGGTAAGCTCTCCAAATGCTCATTTGGTCAGACCAAGTTAGAGTATCTCGGTCACATTATTACTCCTCAAGGAGTGGCAGCAGACTACTCCAAGATTGAAGCTATGATAGAGTGGCCAATTCTTTCCACTGTCAAAGCTTTGCGTGGATTTCTTGGTCTTACTAGCTACTATCAAAAATTTGTTAGGAATTATGGCATTATAGCCAAGCCTTTGACTGATTTATTAAATAAGGATGCCTTCGAATGGAATGACTTGGCTGCCAAAGCTTTTAATGAACTGAAGTTGGTAATGTGCTCCACCCCTGTTCTGCGTCTACCAGATTTTTCCTTACCCTTCTACATCGAAATAGATGATAGAGGCATAATTAGGCTATTTTTAGTACCATATTTCTATATATATATATTTAGCTATTACTTGTTAATTATGGTACTAATTGTTATTTTCATGTTTGTGTAGGTTTCCAATTACAAGATTTTAAAATAGAAGCAAATTGACAATTTAGAAATACTAGTTTAACAAGGAAACCACACAAACAAGGAAACTACACAAACAAGGAAACCACACAAACAAGGAAACAAAACAATTATAAAAGGGATGATACCTTGTTTTGAATCGATCCATCCAGCAATAGCATCCCCATCCATAGCCCTAACCCATCATCGCAACATTCCCTCAGCCGTCTCCCTCTTCTCCTTCACAAAATCCACAACACAACCCCCATCTCTGTCTCAGTTCCTCATCCACAGCCACAGCAAACCACAGCCTCATCATCACCCTCCTCCTCGAAACAACCTCGCCAAACCCTAGCCACGTCTCCCTGTTTCACTCCCATCACAGCCACACAGACATCGTCACCGTCTTTATCTCTCAGTCGATCGCCTCCACCAGTAAGATAAAACCCCCATTTTCTATCCCTCTTCCTTCCCTCTTCGTCCCTTCTCGTTCTCAGCCAAAACCTTCATCACCATCCCCCTTGCATCCTCTTCTCACTGGAGCAGAGACTGAAGAAGCAGATCGGGAACTGAAAGAACAGATCGTGAGAAGATCGCGTGAGGAAGGTGAAGGAAGAGTTTGCACTATTTGCACCCCAGATGCCACTCTCTACCACCACGAATCAGGCTACAGTGTTTTGTCTCATCTCTTAACTCTTTCTCTTAGTTTTAGTTTGATATTTAATTATGTATTGATATTCGAACATGATTAATATGTCTAGCTAAACTTCTCTTAGTTAGGGGTGGATTCGAAGCCCCGAACATGTGTTTTAGAAATTAATTGATATTAATCTTCCTTGCTATTAGTGATTGTGTTTTGCTTAACTGTTTTATAGAAAAATTTTCTTTGTATGTTTGTTAAGGTGGCCAACTTAGTAAGCATGCTAGGATCTGGGGCTAGAGTATATGAGAGTTTCACCTAATTGTTATAATCTTATACTCACAAGTAGTCAATACCAAGGAACGTTGGTAAGGTTAAGTCAAAACCTAGGTAAGAACAAGATGCTGATCATACTTGTAATTGCCTAGTCATTGTTCATATTTTCCATATAACTTAATGATCTTAGATTGTTATTTAACTTGCAATTCCTGTTTAGATAGCATGATAAGAATAGTTTGAAAGCAACGCTTAGTTTAATTCAACGAACTTGGAAAAATAATAAGATTAATGCAGTGCAGTCACGGTTAATCTTGATTCTCTCACGAGTTAAGTGATTATTGAATATTGATTTATAAGCATATGTTTGGTGTGTAGAGATAAACCCTTAGCTAATTTCTCATCATTGCCATCCCTTTAGTTTTATTATCTTTACAATAATTTTCGTAGTTATTTTCATAGTTTAATTTAGAAAATTCAATCCCCCATTATTTAATTAATTAGGTTGTTAGTTGTCTTTTAGTGTGTTAATTGACAAGCCCTCTAATCCCCGGTCTAGAACGATCCCTACTTATTCTATACTACAATCACAAAGCAGGGTATTAAGTTGTGTGCTACTAAAATAGCGCATCAATAGACGCTTGTTCCATGGGTGTAGGTGCGGTTTTGTCACAACAAAATCATCCCATCGCATACTTCAGCAAGGCAACGAGCACCAGGAATTTGGGGTTGTCCACATACGAGAAGGAATTACTCGCCATTGTTATGGCAGTTCATAAGTGGCGTTCCTACTTATTGGGATCTAAATTCTATACTCTGACCGATCACCAGAGCATCAAGCACTTTCTCGATCAGAAAATCACAACAATTTTGCAGCAACGATGGCTTACACAATTGCTTGGATATGATTATTCCATCAGTTATAGACAATAAAGTAGCAAACGCCTTATCACGTCGTGATGCTCCTACTGTTACATGCTTGGCCATCTCCCATGTCTTGCCCCAATGGCTCACAGATGTCATTCTCAGTTACAAAGATGACTCCAGGGCTCAATCTATCATCACCAAGCTCCTTGTTCAACCTAGCTCTGTTCCACCGTATTCATTACACCAAGGCTTACTCAAATATAAACATGTCATCCACATTGGCTCTACGGGTGCCCTTCGCCAACAAATTATTTCAACATGGCACTGCTGACAGCAGAGCTCACTCTGGTATAACTGCTACTTACCAACAATTGAAGCGATACTTCTTTTGGCAAGGGATGAAAACTCAACTAATTCACTTCATCACCTACTATGAGATCTGCCAAAAAAACAATAATGACCAATCAGTTTATGGCGGCTTGCTTCAACCATTGTCGGTTCCGGATCATGCGTGGCAACACATCACGATGGATTTCATCGAAGGATTACCTCTCTCATACGATAAGATAGTCATATTTGTAGTTGTGGACCGACTTACCAAATTTATTCATTTTATGGCTTTATCACATCCATTCACTGAATCCATGGTGGCTGAATGTTTTCTTCAGAACGTGTATAAGCTCCATGGCCTTCCCCAATCCATCGTCTATGATCGGGACAAAGTATTTCTCAATTTGTTTTGGAAACAACTTTTTGAAGCTTTAGGCATCATCTTTTCACTTCAACATGCCTGCCACCAACATTCATTTTTCCACTTGACATGCCTCCACTGTTCCATTGAACTCTACATCTTCATAACTCAACTCCACTATTTCCTCAGGAAACACCTGGTAATTTAATTTTTGAAACAAGATTCCAACTAGCTATTCCATACATGTACCTCAAATGAATCCAAATTAAATGAAAATGTACAAGTTGGTGAGTATGTACATTAATGAGCATGGATGCCGATGCAAGAAAGAAAAAGAAATAAGCGTTGCCCAGATCAACCTTGATAATATTTATTATGTTAAAGAAGAGTGAGTCTAAAGTAGGCTGATAATGAAGGGGCTGGGGTTAAAATAGAGAGGAAAGAAAATAGCAAGCTAGAGGTGGATTTGAATTGTGCTTAGGTGGTTTTAAAAAAAAGCCCAAAAAACTGAGATGATAACTCGCTCGATTGATTCTCTCGGTCCGTCTAAAAAAGAAACCAACAAATATACTCATAACGGTAACTGGACAATTTGAAATTGATTTGACTTACTGTACAAGCAAGCAAGGAAGATAAAAATAGAAACCACTTGCCTATACATTGATAATCACATAATTATAACATTTTTTACCTCTTATTATATTTCTGTTAATCCTTGTTTTATTTTATTTAAATTAATTATTAAATTTTTGTGTTTTTGTAGAATTCGGAGCAATAACGAAGAAATCAAAGAAAAATGCAATGAATAAATCACAGACGGTCACTTCAGAGGAAGTGGAGGTGAGAACAGCCTAAGCCCATAACCTAAACTCAAAACCAAACCCAAAACCAAATCCGTAAACCCAAACACAATGCCAAACCCAATCAAACCCAAATACCCTCTCCTTAACTTGTCCAAGTTCATTTTTTTAATTCTCTATAAATACAATAGAAATGAATAAGAAAGGGGAAGAAGAGAAGGGAAAGAAAAAAAAATACAGAATACCAAAACCTCTTCTTCACAATTTGTGATTCTCATCACCATCCCAACCAAACAAAATCACCACACACAGCCTATCCATCTCTGTTTTCTCTCCTTCACTCCACTGAAACATGGGCGTGACAACCCTATTTCACTTCATCTTCAACCACCGTCACCGGCTGCACTACCACTCACCACTCGGTTCTCATCTCTCATTCATTTTCTTCATCACAGCAACCACTACCAACATCTTTCGCCGGAAGACCACATCAGCTCTTGTCGCAGTCCCTGCTCACCACCAGACAGAAGCTGATTGCCCACAGCGTCTTCCCGCCTCTCTCTCTGTTCGAATTGAGGAAGAAAGGTTGGGTATTATTTGCACCCCACCTTATAACTCAGTACCACCACAGAGACTTAAATCAAGTTGACGCTACTGGCACCCAGTGGACCTTGCTGAGAGAACCTCGGCTGAGAAAGATCAGAACTGCACCCACTGGGATCTGCTGAGCCACACTGGACCTGTTCCTGTTTGCACCCTGCTGAATGCTCTGTAACACCACAGTGAATTAAGTCTCAAACTCTAGAATTAATTTCATTTTAGTTTATTATTCCATGATTAATATTAATTGATTCGCGATTTATAATATTTTACTTTCACCTAATATGTCATGCATCTTAGGTTGTTAGAAAAATATTATGTTATAAATCAAGCATGTTTTAATTGAATAATTAAACTTGTGATTAATTGTGCCCTAACAAGACAATTAATGCTAGGAGTTTATACATTGCTAGAGTCATTTATTTGAAATTGCAATAATAAGAAAAATTGAATATAATTTTAGGAGCTTGAAAAATATTTTGCAAATTGTGGTTTCCCTCCAACTCTTTTCTTTTATTTATTGTTATTTTTATTACTTTTGTTTAACTCGGATTTTTAAACACTGTAACCCCCATTTTCTCCAAATTAGTTTAGGTAAATTATTAAATTCAATTTAATCGACCTTCATCGTGGGATCGACCCGTACTTGTCGTTGTCTACCAGTTAGACACTGTGCACTTGCGGTTATTACAAGTGGGTCAAATTAGCTTGTTTGTTTAGGCCAGTTAAACCCGCAACAAGTTTTTGGCGCCGTTGCCGGGGAAGGTAGCGGTGTAATTGAATTTAAGATTTATTTTTACTAATTTAAAAAAAAATTCAGAAGAAAAAAAAATTATTTTTCTTTTGTTAAGTTCTTTTTACACTCATTTCGTGTTATTTGTTTGATTTTGCAGAATACACGCTTCTCGGGGAAATTGGACGATCCTGCAAACATCAAGCAAATTTAAATTTAAATTAAAATTTTTTTATTTTATTTTATTTTGTGAGGGGAGTTTTAATTTTATTTTCACCTCATTTTACGAGTGTGTGGTGTAATAATTTTTGTAAACACTATTGTTTTCCATTTTTAATCACCTAAAAAAAACCCAAAATTTTCCAAGTCAAAAGAAATTATAGGGAAACAATTTTAATTGTTATCCAATAACTTTTTTTTTATGATTTAGAAATCCGACTTCTAATTGTTACCCATTAACCTTCTAGAATCGTTCTCCTTGTCGAGTGAGACCACTAAAATGGCTAGGGAGAGAGCATTTAAGGATTATTTCTCTCCACGTTCCAATAACACCCCATCTTGCATTGTCTTACCTAAGACCACTGCAAGTAGCTTTGAACTAAAACCATCAATTATCCACCTTTTGCTTTCCTTTTATGGTCTAGAAAAAGAGAATCCCTATCTTCATGTCAAAGAGTTTCTTGACATTTGTGCTACTCTGAAATATCCCAAATTTTCTGATGATTCAGTTCATCTTAGGTTGTTTCCATTTTCTTTAAAAGATAGGGCGAAGTCATGGTTAAACTCCTTAGAAACTAGAACCATCGACACTTGGGATGCCCTATTAGGAAAAATTTTGACAAAATATTTTCCTATTCATAAAACAAATGCCATCCGAAGAGATATATCTAATTTTCAACAGAAACAGGGTGAACATTTCTATGAATGTTGGGAAAGATTCAATGAACTCATTGCTAAGTGTCCCCATCACGGCTTTGAAAAGTGGCGCTTGGTTCAATACTTTCAAGACGCGTTAACCCCTCAAAACCGTCGAATGATTGACGCCACTAGTGGTGGGTCACTTATGAAGATGAGTGCTAATGAGATTTGGGAATTCTTTGAAGCTATTTCTAAAAATTCTCAACAATGGGATTATTCAAGAAAAGACTCGGATAGGCGAAAGGGTGGTTTGTATGAAGTAAGGGATACATCATCTACTCCTCATCTTCCTCCTTCTTCAAGGTTGGAAGCAGTTGTAATGACAATGACACAGAAGATTGATGCATATCTGGAAAAGTCTCGGCCATCAGTCCAAACCAATGTTCCATTCGAGGTTTGTGCTGCATGTTCAAGTTCTAGTCATTCCACATCAGACTGTCACTTGAAAAATGAGTACCCTGTTTATTTTGCTGAGCAAGTCAATGCATTCAGTACCTTTAGGCAATCTGGTTATAATCCACACTCAAATTTTTACAATCCAGGTTTAGCCAAACACCCTAATCTCTCATGGGCCCATGGTCAACATCAAGGAGGCCCAGTTGTTATCCCTCAAGCTCCTTGAGCTCCAATTCCTGCTAATAGGCCTCAATTCAATCAAGATGTACCTCTCTCTAACACTCAGAGTTTACAGGATACAGTGAACCAATTTATGCAGAGAACATAAACCATGCTCGAACAGAACTCTCAGGCTATCACCGAACTAAGAGCTACTTCTCAACAACAATCTCAAGCCATCCAAAAGCTTGAGATGACTGTGAGTCAAATAGAAAAATCCTTTCCTAAAAGAGAAGCAGGAAGATTCCCTGGTCAACCCATTCAAAATCCTAAGGGCCAATTCGAAATAGACAGTACATCTCAGCCACGCAATGAAGATGTCAAATCTATCATCACCCTTAGGAGTGGAAAGCAAGTTGACAACCAAATTAGAATGCCTAATTTGATTGATCCTGAATCCCAATCCACGCCAAAGCAAGTCACACCTCCATCTGAGAAGGAGGCTGATAAAGCCTCATCTTCTCAAGAGGATCATCATATTGACTCTAATCCCACCAAGGCATCCTATATGCCTAGAGCACCATTTCCATCGCGGTTAGTTCCGGCGAAGAAAGGAACAAATGCCAACGATATAATGGAAAATTTTAAACAAGTTCAAATCAATATTCCATTACTCGAGGCCATTAAGCAAGTTCCCTCTTATGCCAAGTTGTTGAAGGATTTGTGTACACAAAAGCGAAAACTGAATGTGCACAAAAGAGCCTTCCTAACTGAGCAAGTCAACTCCATCCTTCAACACAAAACCCCACCTAAGTACAGAGATCCTGGTTGCCCTACTATTTCATGTGTGATTGGTGATCATATGATTGGGAAGGCACTGTTAGATTTAGGGGAAAGTGTTAATCTATTGCCATATTCAGTATATGTGCAATTGGGTCTTGGTGAGTTGAAACCAACTCAAGTGACACTGCAATTGGCAGACAGATCTGTCCGAGTCCCCCGTGGTGTGATAGAGGATGTGATCATTAAGGTTGACAAATTTTATTTCCCTGTGGACTTCATAGTCCTTGACACACAACCTGTTCACAATCCCTCTAGTCACATTCCAGTTATTTTGGGTCGTCCATTTTTTGCCACATCCAATGCTATCATTAACTACCAAAATGGAATCATGAAATTATCATTTGGTAACATGACCGTCGAACTCAACGTATTCAATGTAAGTCAACAACCTCCCGAGTCTGAGGATTCCTTTGAGGTTAACATGATTGAGAGTTTGGCGGAACTTTCATTTCCTCAGTTTAATGATCCTTTAGAGGCTTGTTTGACTCATTTTAATTTAGACTTCGATATTAATGATTCCATCAGGGAAGTCAATGCTTTGCTTGACTCTACCCCTATAATGGAAACCAGTTATAAATGGAAGCCTAGGGTGGAACCTCTTCCACTTAGTGAGTCAAAACAAGTCCCTTCCGTTGAAAAACCACCCAAGCTCGACCTAAAAGTATTACCTGACAACCTCAAGTATGCATTTTTAGGTGTTGACAATACCTTACCTGTTATTATTTCATCTGCATTGACTGAAGAACATGAAGGAAAATTGTTAGATGTTTTAAAAGAACATAAAACAACACTTGGGTGGACTATCGCGGATATTAAAGGAATAAGTTCAATCGTTTGCATGCATCGCATTCATATCGAAGATAATGCCAAAGTATCGCGTGAAATGCAATGTAGACTTAATCATAATCTAAAGGAAGTTGTCCGAGCCGAAGTGCTCAAATTGTTGGATGTGGGTATAATCTACCCAATTTCGGATAGTCCTTGGGTCAGTCCTGTTCAAGTTGTGACAAAGAATTCAGGGGTAACGGTAATCAAGAATGAATTAGTACCAACCCGCATGACCACGGGGTGGCGAGTATGTATTGATTACCGTAAGTTGAACTTGGTCACAAGGAAGGATCACTTTCCTCTTCCTTTCATTGATCAGATGCTTGAAAGGTTAGCCAGACATGATTACTATTGTTTTCTTGATGGGTATTCCAGTTATAACCAAATCCCCATTGCACCTGAGGATCAAGAGAAGACCACATTCACTTGTCCCTTTGGTACTTTCGCATATCGGAGAATGCCCTTTGGATTGTGTAACGCACCCGCTACTTTTCAGCGGTGCATGCTTAGTGTTTTTTCCGATATGGTTGAGAGGTTCCTCGAGGTGTTTATGGATGATTTCTCAGTATTTGGTGATTCATTTGATGAATGTACATCATTTAACTTTAGTGTTAAATAGATGTGTGGAGAAATTTTTTGTCTTAAATTGGGAGAAATGTCATTTTATGGTACGACAGGGCATTGTTCTTGGACATGTAATTTCACACAATGGAATTGAAGTCGACAAAGCCAAAATTGATTTAATCTCGAGTCTTCCGCCTCCAAAGACGGTTAAGGAAATTAGATATTTTCTAGGCCATGCTGGATTTTATCGGAGATTCATCAAAGACTTTAGCAAAATCGCTCATCCTTTATGCAATTTATTTGCTAAAGACGCGGTTTTTGTTTTTAATGAAGATTGTTTGAAAGCTTTTGAGAATCTTAAACAATTATTGACTTCAGCTCCAATCATCCAATCTCCTAATTGGAACTTTCCCTTTGAGTTTATGTGTGATGCTTCCGACTTTGCACTCGGAGCTGTCCTAGGACAACGATTGGACAAAAAGCCACATGTCATTTATTACGCTAGTAGAACTCTACAAGACACACAACTTAATTACTCCACCATTGAGAAAGAGTTATTAGCTGTAGTCTTTGCTCTAGAAAAATTTCGGTCTTACCTTATAGGATCCAAAGTAATTATTTTTACTGATCATGCGGCGTTAAAGTATCTTTTCTCTAAAAAAGATGTTAAACCTCGCTTAATTCGATGGGTCCTATTGCTACAAGAGTTTGATATTGAAATTCGGGACAAGAAAGGTTCAGAAAACGTTGTAGCTGACCATTTATCTAGACTTTTGGTAGAGTCATCTAGCGAATATTACCATTGAATGAGACATTTCCTAATGAGCAATTATTTGCTCTCTCCCAATTACCTTGGTATGCAGATATCGTGAGCTATCTTGTTACAGGTCACTTCCTTTTAAATGGTCTAAACAAGATAGATCCAAATTTCTTGCTGAGGTTAGACATTTCTTCTGGGATGATCCATACTTGTTCAAGTATTGTCCTGATCAGGTTACCAGGAGATGTGTTCCTGAGAGTGAATTTCACAACATCATCTCATTTTGTCATGAGCAAGCTTGTGGTGGTCATTTTAGCTCTACAAAGACAGCTGCAAAAGTTTTGCAGAGTGGTTTTTATTGGCCTACCTTTTTCGAGATACTCATGCCTTTTGCACCACTTGTGATCGATGCCAACGAATGGGTTCCATTTCTCGTCGCAACATGATGCCCCTTACTAATATTCTTGTGGTTGAAATTTTTGATGTTTGGGGTATTGATTTCATGGGACCATTCCCGCCTTCGTTTGGCAATCTTTTCATCCTTGTTGTTGTGGATTATGTGTCCAAATGGGTAGAAGTGATACCATGTAAAACGAATGACCACAGGGTTGTGGTAAGATTCTTGAAAGATAATATTTTTTCTAGTTTTGGTATTCCGCGTGCCATTATAAGTGACGGTGGTTCTCATTTTTGCAATAGACCGTTCGAGCTATTAGTAAAAAAATACCCCATCACTCATAAAGTTGGCACCCCCTATCATCCACAAACAAGTGGGCAAGTTGAGATTTCCAATCGGGAGATTAAAAACATTCTAGAGAAGACAGTCAGACCAGATCGTAAAGACTGGTCTCAACGTCTGAGTGATGCTCTCTAGGCTTATAGAACATCATTTAAGACCCCGATTGGAACGTCTCCATATAGGCTTGTTTTTGGAAAAACATGTCATTTGCCTGTGGAATTGGAACATCGTGCATATTGGGCCATCAAGACGTTCAATTTTGATATGGTCAAGGCTAGATCGCATCGTAAGCTTCAACTTAATGAGTTGGAAGAGATCCGAAATGATGCGTACCACAATGCCAAAATCTACAAAGAACAAACGAAGATATTTCATGATAAATCCATTCTTCGTAAGTCCTTTGAACCGTCTCAAAAAGTTTTGTTGTTCAACTCTCGGTTACGACTTTTCCTGGAAAGTTGAGATCTCAGTGGTTTGGACCTTATACTGTGAAAGCTAGGGGTGGGCATCCCATCCCGCGATCCCGTTCCCGTCCCGTCCCGTCCCGATTTTTTCGGGTCTTAATGGGATTGAATAATTTCATCCTGATCCCGTCCCGTCCCGATCTAGAATGGGATGGGATGGGATGGAGATTTTCAATCCCGCCAATCCCGTCCCGTCCCGAACTAATTTATTAATTATTAATATTTTTATTTAATTATTAATAATTTTGATGCTTCAAATTATTGAAAATTGTTGAAAGAATAAAGTTTTCAAGTTGATGGCTTTGAAACCTATCTATTGGAACTCAGTTGATACCCATGAATTGGAGTTGTTGTCTGTAGAGATTCAAGTTGTTGAATTTGAGTGTTCTTTGTGAAAAATCTTGATGAACTATGAAATGGGTAATTGTAGCAAATAATACTATCAGACCTTAAACAAAGTGCCCAAGTGACAGAGTTTGTGGGGTCTAATATGGTTTATGTGAGAACTTTGATTTTGTTGCAAACCTTTTAGGTATGATATCCTTTTATGTTTTATGGTAATGATCATGTTTGTTTGAATGGTGAATTGAGATGATAAAAGTTAGTGGTTGATGAAGATGTATGGTTTGACCTATCTCTTGCAAAACGTTATGACGCATTGCTCGTTGTGGCCGGAGGTGATGATAGAATGATAGTGATAAATGAGTTTCAGAGTTCAGTTTAGCTAATAGGTTTATCACGTCTGCTGAAGATGCAAGTTTGTATGCAATCAGTACACTTCATTTCATGTCTTTAACTAATAGGCTTATCACGTCTGCTGAAGATGCAAGTTGGTAGTGAGCAACTGAGCACCAGCCCTGACTGGGTTCCACCATTTAAGCTTTATATTATACTCATGGGTGCTTGCAAACTGGGGCCTGCAAGTGAAGAAGATTGGCACGCTGATCCCGTCCCGTCCCGATCCCGTATGAACGGGATGGGTATATCTCGTCCCATCCCGTCCCGTGCCCACCCCTAGTGAAAGCAGTGTTCCCACATGGAGCTGTGGAGATCGTTAACCCTAAGGATGGCCATGTATTTAAGGTAAATGGTCAACGACTTAAGTCATTCTTAGAGTTACCTCGATTAGAAGTCGAGGTTGATGTGATTCTATTAGAGGACCCTGTGTATCAGAATTGAGGATCTTTTGGGTTTTGTCGAGCTGATGACGTTAAACCAAGCGCTACTGGGAGGCAACCCACCTTTTGTTGTAAGAGTGCATGTTGAGTGTGTATTTTATCTATTTCTATTAACTAATCCATAATTCTTTTGTCTCTGAGCTCTCATCGGTGGATAACTTGTGGAAATTGGTAAAATCTTCACCGCGGTAATACTGTTCTAACCTCCTCTCATATACTTATTTCATTCATTTGTAAGAATTATTTTGTTAAACATTGAGGACAATGTTTGGATTAGGTTTGGGGGTAGGGTTCATGAGTCGGTCAATTTTTCATAGCGTTTTCTTTTCTTATTCTTAAAATAATAATAATAATAATAATAATAATAATAATAATAATAATAATAATAATAATAATAATAATAATAATAATAATAATAATAATAATAATAATAAATTGTGCTTTTCTGTCAAGAAAACTTGGTCTTTTGCGATTATGAAAATGGATTTTAAATGTTTTATGCTCAAGAAAATGCAAGCCAACTTGACATATTGGTATATTAATAAAGACTGAAAGTTTAGTATGATCCTTAAGTTAGATCTAGTTCATAAGATTTTTCAACTCGATTATCTTTGCACCATGAGCCATGTTAGCATAACTTGAAGTTGATGAGTGAAGTATATACTAGAAAACCTTAGAATAATAGTTGAGACTTAACCCTGAAAGTTTTGAACCTTTCTATTTTTCCGAGGGTTATACATAAACTTTGATTTTTCTTGAGTCCGTATTATCTCGTTGATGATCTCATTATTCTCATTTTTATGATCAATTGCTTTGGGAATGACATCAAAATTGAATTATTACACTAGAACTTCTTGGCTTATTCAATTGAGATGTCATAATACTGACCCAAATTTAGGAAATGATCTAGGCATTTTTTTCCTTTTCTTTCTTTAGACCATTAACTAGCCTTTTAACTTACCCATAACATTAACCTTTTTGTAGCCTTTTGAGCCTTAGAATAACTTTTATTTGTTAAGCCATTAACCTTTACCCAACTTTTCTGGGAATGTGTATGGATGGATATACTTGGTGTAAAAAGGGCATTAAAGAGCAAAATATGAGATATTTCATAAATCCTCTATGTGGAAAAAAAATGATTCCTCAATGAGGATAAAGATGTGAGAATGAAGAAAAAATTGATAGTGCGCAACATTGGTTGACAGCCCTAATTGTTCGTGAATGGGTGTATACATTCCTAGAAATTTTTGTTAGAATCCTTTGACATTCCTTATTAACCATTACCCAAGCCTCGTTACAACCCAACAAAGTCCTAGTTGATCTTAGGTAAAGGTTGGTTCCGTAGATGTGGAGATTTAATAACCAAGACCTATGGTGTTTGATTCAACATTCCCAAAAGTAATTGATATTCATGTCCATGAGATCATGTTCATTCCATTCTTGAAAAGTCCGTTCTTCATAATACTATATGTGAGATGATTGTTTTCCATTATTTACTCTTTCCTCACATATAAACTGAGTGAAATACCAAATCTCTGAGTGCTTTATTGTGAGTGATATGAGAGGTTTGAAGTCAAAAAAAACTTTCTACAGGAGATTTAGTCATTATTTTACTTTGAAATTAAAAGTTATGTTGATAGTGTTTTTCACACACACACATTGAGTTGAGGATGATTATGAATTTTTTCTAACTTTTGGAGAATATTAAATTATTTGGAGATTTGTTGATACACGAAAATGACATTGTTGGTTTCTTGCATATCTTGAAGTTTTAAAATAAACACTGCTTGACCAAGTTTTGTTGAGTCAGTAATGTTTGTGGGTAACATTTTCTGGAAACCCTCACGAGACTATAACTCGTCCCCTAGAGGTAATCTAGGGGTTCAAAGCCTTGTTGCACATTTTCAAAGGTAAGTGCAATCGACGATGCCTGCGAAAGTGAGTTAGGATTTTCTTTTCGGTTTTCTTCTTTGTTTTGCTCGAGGACTAGCAAAATATAGGTTTGGGGGTATTTGATAATCACATAATTATAACATTTTTTTACCTCTTATTATATTTTTGTTAATCCTTGTTTTATTTTATTTTAAATTAATTATTAAATTTTTGTGTTTTGTAAAATTCGGAGCAATAACGAAGAAATCAAAGAAAAATGCAATGAATAAATCACAGACGATGACTTCAGAGGAAGTGGAGGTGAGAACAGCCTAAGCTCATAACCTAAACTCAAAACCAAACCCAAAACCAAATCCGTAAACCCAAACCCAATGCCAAACCCAAAGCATATTCTCCTAATTATCCAAGATTCTAGTTTGATTTAAGACTTAAATCACACATTGAACCCTCCCCTTAACTTGTCCAAGTTCATTTTCTTAATTCTCTATAAATACAATAGAAATAAATAAGAAAGGGGAAGAAGATAAGGGAAAGAAAAAAAAATACAGAATACCAAAACCTCTTCTTCACAATTTGGGATTCTCATCACCATCCCAACCAAGCAAAATCACCACCCACAACTTATCCATCTCTGTTTTCTCTCCTTCACTCCACCGAAACAGGGGCGTGACAACCCTATTTCACTTCATCTTAAACCACCGTCACCGGCTGCACCACCACTCACCACTCACCACTCGGTTCTCATCTCTCATTCATTTTCTTCATCACAGCGCCCATCAACTACTACCAACATCTTTCGCCGGAAGACCACATCAGCTCTTGTCGCAGTCCCTGCTCACCACCAGACAGGAGCAGATCGCCCACAGCGTCTTCCCGCCTCTCTCTCTGTTCGAATTGAGGAAGAAAGGTTGGGGTACTATTTGCACCCCACCTTATAACTTAGTACCACCACATAGACTTAAATCAAGTTGACGCTACTGGCACCCAGTGGACCTTGCTGAGAGCACCTCGGCTGAGAAAGATCAGAACTATTTGCACCCACTGGGATCTGCTGAGCCACACTGGACCTGTTCCTGTTTGCACCCTGCTGAATGCTCTGTAACACCACATTGAATTAAGTCTCAAACTCTAGAATTAATTTCATTTTAGTTTATTATTCCATAATTAATATTAATTGATTCACGATTTATAATATTTTACTTTCACCTAATGTGTCATGCATCTTAGGTTGTTAGAAAAATATTATGTTATAAATCAAGCATGTTTTAATTG
Organism: Berberis vulgaris; assembly: GCA_963556465.1. Classification (NCBI taxonomy): domain Eukaryota; kingdom Viridiplantae; phylum Streptophyta; class Magnoliopsida; order Ranunculales; family Berberidaceae; genus Berberis; species Berberis vulgaris. Next base: position 71,439,236 of record OY747124.1, on the reverse strand, counting down.
AATAATTAAACTTGTGATTAATTGTGCCCTAACAAGACAATTAATGCTAGGAGTTTATACATTGCTAGAGTCATTTATTTGAAATTGGAATAATAAGAAAATTTGAATATAATTTTAGGAGCTTGAAAAATATTTTGCAAATTGTGGTTTCCCTCCAACTCTTTTCTTTTATTTATTGTTATTTTTATAACTTTTGTTTAACTCAGATTTTTAAACACTGTAACCCCCATTTTCTCCAAATTAGTTTAGGTAAATTATTAAATTCAATTTAATCCACCTTCCTCGTGGGATTGACCCGTACTTGTCGTTGTCTACCAGTTAGACACCGTGCACTTGCGGTTATTACAAGTGGGTCAAATTAGCCTGTTTGTTTAGGCCAGTGTTTTAAAAATCGGCCTAGGCGCTAGAAGGTGGAAAACCGCCCAGATTAATGGCTGGGCGGGCTGTCTGGGCGGGTCTAGGCGGGATCTAGGCAGCCTAGGCGGACTCTAGGCGGGTCTAGGCGGTCTGGGCGATTTTATTTTTTTTATTTTTAATTTATTTTTAATTTTTTAATAAGGCTGATTGTGTTCCTATTTTTTTAGAAATAAACTATTTAATTGTTTTTTATTCAATATATGTCTAAATGTAGCAAATGATGATTACTTAATGGAATTCTCAAAGGATCTGCCGGTACCAATTTTACTAATGTAGATTTTATCAAACATAACTGAGGTTATTCATGCAATTTGAAGAAAAATAAAAGAGAACACAAATTCAAATTTATATAAAGTACCCATCATGACCAACTTCAGTCATTTGAGTTTTAATAAATTTTGTTCACGATTGTTAATTTTTCATGTTTTTAAATTTTGCATATGTATATTGGCATTAAATTGGATGTAATTGATAATGTATTATGCTTAACTTTTGTAAATTATTAAAGTAATAATACAAAACCTAAGACCGCCTAGGTGCCGCCTAGGCCCCTGGGCGCTAGGCACCTGCTCGTCGTCCGCCCACCGCCTAGCGATTTTTAGAACACTGGTTTAGGCCAGTTAAACCTGCAACATACATACACTCTCATCTCTCCACTCAAGATAGAAACCACCTATCATCTCAAGTAACTCAGTCTTGTGTTGGAAAGGAAACTAAGGAAACGAAAAGAAAGGAAACTCGCTCACTCGCAATCCTTTCTTCTCTTCTCTTTTAAGTTGTATTAATCCTAATTTCCCACTATTGCGTTTCAAATCTTAATTTCTTGGATCACATGTTGATCGAGTTGGGTTCCTTCCTTATGTTCACTCAAGAACAAGAACGTACCTAGCGGAAACATAAAATTCCCTTGGAGAAGATCAATAACAAGAGCTCACGTCGCCATTATTGCCTTTTCTCCAGGTGGAAACCCATACTCTTTTGTTGCCACTCCTGCTCCCAGCTCTATTGAATCCTTGCTCCATCATTACTGCCAGTGGCGGACCCAAGATTTTAGTAAGGGGGGAAATGACAAATAATAATTATTTGATAGTAATAGTTAACAAGGGCGGAGCCAAAAATTTGTTTTCCTACCTGAGCTAGTAACTAATAAAAAAAAGTACAACCACATTGAATCGAGTATAGTCCAAATTTAAGCCAAAATAAGATCACAATATCGATAACCTTAGCAAGTATATAACTAAAATCACAAAATAATTAATATAAGCATATAGTTGAAGCTTAAAAAATCTGAATTTTACGAACATAATAAGATATTAATACAATTTCATATAAAAAAAATGGTTTATATGAACCTCAAATTTTGTATGAGTTAGCTAATTGTATATATTTTCATTGAATTATATAATTATTATTTTAGATATTAATTTCAAATATTTTGTTTGGAGGTTTTATACCACTTGTGAACAAACAATTCATTTTTTCATTGTTTGTAATTACATATAAAATTGCATTGAAAACAAAAAAAATAGGGTAGGTCACAATGACAAAAATAGTAATTGTCAAAAGCCATAAAAAAAAAAAAAAAAAACTATACGCTCCAAGAGAACAGAAAATAAGTTTTTATACTAAACAATGTTTTTTAATGTTGCAATAACTAATAAAATTGCATTGAAAAAAATAGGCAATGATTGAGAATAGTAATTATCAATGGACATAAAAATGTATAGTTAATAGTGTTATCAATGGGCATAAAGAAATCTTACGCTCCAAGAATATCGAACTCGGGTCATTTACTAAAAAAGTTAAATTTATAACCACTACACTAAGGATGGGCATGGGACGGGATTGACTTCATCCCTATCCCATCCCGTTCATTTAGGATCGGGATGGGATAAACCTCATCCCAATCTCGTCCCATCCCAAACAGGTTCGGGACATGACGGGATCAACATGCATTAAAACATTTACTAAAATATTTACTGCAATGTGTATACTTAAATTTCATAATGTTAGTACTAATGTGCTATTTGTGAAGTGAGTGAAGATATTGGATCACATTCTCATCAACATTATCAGTTTGCTAAAACTATATGGGCTACCTTTCTTAATCAGTTCAAGGTTTCATGATCAATAGAAAGAAACGAAACATGTATGACCTTTGGGATAGAATATGAATATGAGCATTTATTTTATGACATGGGCAATTGGGAAGGAAGGAAACATAAGTTGTTTTTAAGGGACAAGACTTATAGTTGAAGAAACATTTCTCTCAATCAAGGAAATATATGGCAATGGGGATTGTCTCTTAACACTTCAACATGTCAGTCTAGAGATCTATTTATGTTTAGCTATGATAACCTACTTTCTGTGTGTAAAGCAAGTACCTACTATTGAAACTTCAGTTACCAATTCAGATACAAGGAGTGGTGGCAATCACCAGTAGTTTGAAAACTTCCCATTTTATGTAGCTTATTTGTTTATGATTTGAGCTTGTTTACTTGGTGACCATTTTCTTCCAGTTGCTTGTGAAAGATGATCGTAGTGAAAATTATCTACTCAAGGACAGTGCCTCATATTATATATAAATTCGTGTGTTGTTTTTATAATGGAGTTCAAATCAGTAGAAAAAAGAGTATGCTGGGAAAAAGGCCAAGCTAGGCGCGGGCCCACAGCAGAGCTAGTAAAATTATCAATGCATATGTGGTGAGTTAATCAACTTAATTTTTTTGGTCCTTTAGTTGTTTAATTAAATAGATTTGATTTCATTGATCAACTTAAAGGATAGTGAACTGTTACATCATTACAATAATAATCAATTTTTTTCTTTAGATAGTTATTAAAATTATTAATAATAAATATTAAAAAATAAGTTTGGGATGGGACAGGATGGGTGGGATTGAAAATCTTCATCTCGATCCCATCTCACTCTAGATCGGGACGGGATGGGATCGGAATGAGATTAATTAATCCCAATATGACCCGAGAAAAAATGGGACGGGACGGGTTCGGGATTGCTGATGGGATGCCCACCCCTACACTACACCAACAAAAAACTGTAGAAATAGTCGAATAAACAATTATCATATTGTATTAAATATTATATAATTGATTTGCTTTTTGTAAGGCTAAGTATTTATTAAAAATATATTGAAAGTTGAGGGAGGCAGCTGCCCCCCTCGCCCCTTAGTAGGTCCGCCTGTGATTACTGCAATGGAACACTTCCTCCACCACCTTCTCCTTTTCCCACTCCTGGGTTTTGGTGGGACAATCTTGAACAAGTAACTCGTGATTTGGATCAACTCCAACTGATCTCCAACGCCTTACAAAGACTCACCAACAATCTTGAAACTAAATTGCTATCCAAGAACAACGAGGGTTCTTCATCAATATCCAATGTGGTTACACCACCACCTGCACATTCTAATACCACTACTACTACTACTTGTGTTGCATCTTCTTTTTCTTCTTCTTCTTCACATGATCATCATGCTCTTCTCATGCAATTCCAAGAAGAAAAAGACTGGGTTGATATTGATGACCCCTTAAGAGAAGACACCAATGAGAACGCCCAAGTACATCACTGGATGAATGACATGTTCTTCATGGAACAGCAATAACAACCACAACCACAACCACAACCACAGGGATGCTCTGTCTTGCGGTCGGATACTACATCTTCACACTATCATCCTTTACTGGAATTGGGAAGAAGAAGAACCAAGGGTGGATAACGGAGGAGTTGTTAGAGATCCCCCAGTCACAATGACAGTGACTCAGGAAAATGAGGCCTTTTGCAACAAACTATAGACCACCATTGTAGTACTCAGGGGCGGATCTACAGCTTGGGTAAGGGGGACAATTGACCCCCTTAGGTTTTAAAAAAAATCTATCAAAATATATAAAATTTCAATCTTGCCCTCCTTAGAATTTTTATGTTGCCCCTTTTATAAAAACAACAATCACAAATCACATATCACAATTGAAAGAAAATAATTGAGTCGCCGCCTTTAATCTCTGCCTCCACGCCTTCGGTCCTCAACAATATCTTCTTCTCCATCCCTGCGAAACAAGGTGAGTTTGTTTGATTATGGGTTCTAAATGAAATCAAAGGGACAAGTGGACAACAACAAAATCACCTTAAGCTTAACATCTCTTCTTACCTTGGGTCTCTGTATTCCCTCTTTGGCGATCCAAAATCGAAACAACGAATCAACTTTGAGCCCTAGACAAGAGAGATGAAACCGAGCTCGATCTCTCTCTCTCTCTCTCTCTGATGAAACAAAAACCTACATAGAGATAAGAAACTCGAGGGATCAGAGAAAGATCAACAACTCGAGAGAGATCAGAGAGAGATAAAGAAAGATCTCAGAGAGAAATCAAAGAGAAATCTCAGATAGAGATCAAAGAAAGATTAGAGAGATCAAAAAATCGAAAGAGATCATAGAGATATCAGAAAATCGAAAGAGATTAGAAACTCGAGAGAGATCAGAAACTCGATCTCTCCTGATGAAACCGAGCTCGATTTCTCCTGGATCCGCCTCAGAGTCTGATGAAACAAACTCAAAATCTTTGATAAAACTCGATCTTTCTGAGTCTGATGAAAACAAACTCGATCTCTCTGAGTCTCTAATGAAAACAAACTCGATCTTTCTGAGTCTGATGAAGACAAACTCAATCTCTCTGAGTTTGACTTGATCTCTCTGAGTCTGATGAAGACAAACTCGATCTCTCTGAGTCTGATGAAAACAAACTCGATCTCAGTCTGATGAAAATAAACTCGATCTCTCCGAGTCTAATGAAAACAAACTCGATCTCTCTGAGAAAAAAAAGAGATATCAGATATGAAAAAAAAGCTAAATGGAAGTGGGTTTGGCCGTATGGGGTTTGATAAAAAAGAAAAGAGAGAAAGATGAAAAGACTTCATTTTATTAAATTTATTCAAAGTTTTATTCTAATCAATCAGAGAGAGAGAGAAAAAATCCAAGGGGGTAAATTCGTTTCTTTTGTCCAAGGAGGAGGAGGTTATTTTATTGTAATTGCTGATAAATCAAAGCTTTTTTTTCTAATCAAAGATAAAGATAAAAAAAATTTCATACTTTGTTAATCACCTTGATGTTTAGATTGGTGGGTATTTGTTTAGTTGTTTAAGTTTTGGGTGGGTTCCATATTTGTTTAAGTTTTGGTGGGGTATTTCATGTTTGTTTAAGCATCTGATTTATCATCTTTGTATAGGACAGCTTCATATTTGATTTTTAATTTAATTTGTTTATTTGTTTAGGCTTTGACAAAGTGGGTATTTGATCCTTGAAGCTTAAGTGGGTATTTAATTTCATCTGCTAAAAAGGCCATTATCTCAAGTTCTTGGTATTTGGTGAGGTTCCTTCTTTTTCATGTGTTAATTATTATTTACATTACAAATTTGAGAATTTGAAAATTTGGGAGTCTGGGATAACATTTTTTAATATGAATATTGGGATTGTCTGTTGTATTTGTGTAGTTAAATAGTTGTGCACTTGTGTTGACAAGTGATGGATAGATACTTTAAAAGAATAAATGATGTGAGTTCTAGTTCTACTACTCAGGCTGTCACTGATAGCTCTGATAAGGAGCTTCCTAGTTCCAAAAGGAGTTGTATTGAGACTGAGTTTGATCCAGAAACTCTTCTAGCAGATCCTAGATTACGTAAGTCAATCAAGGAGTATCATCCCAACATAAGGGATGAAATTCGAAGAACATACTTGCAAAAAGGTCTTTGCCAACCTCGGGCACATAATTTTAAGCAAATTTTGCAAGGTAAAGTCTTACGGCGTTTCAATCCTTCTTGGTTTGATGAATTTCCTACATGGTTAGAGTATAGCATAGAGAAAAATATTGCATACTGCTTGTGTTGCTACCATTTCAGATCTGAGAGTAAAGAGCATGTGGGTACTTGTGATGCTTTTGTCGTGGAAGGATTTACCAACTGGAAAAAAACCGGATAAGTTACAAACACATGTTGGAGGGTCTAACAGTGATCACAATCAAGCTTGGAGTAATTGTGAAGCTTTAATGAATCAACAACAACATCTTCGAACTGTTGTGAATAAGCAAACAAATGAAGCTCGAAGTGATTACAAGGTTTGTCTAAATGCTTCTGTCATTTGTGTTCGATTCTTACTCCGACAAGGATTAGCTTTCCGTGGTCATGATGAATCTTGTGATTCAAACAACCGAGGGAATTTCTTGGAAATGTTACATTTTCTTGGTGACCACAATAAAGACATCAAAAGGGTAACTTTGGATAAATGTCCTGGGAATCTCAAATTAATAGCACCGAAAATTCAAAAAGATATTGTGAATGCTCGTGCAACCGAAACCACAAATGTTATCATTCAAGACCTTGGAGATTCTTTGTTTTCCATATTAGTTGATGAAGCTCGTGATGTATCAATTAAAGAGCAAATGGCTTCTGTGATCCGTTATGTGGACAAACACGGGCATGTGATTGAGAGACTTTTAGGTATTGTACACGTTTCTGACACTTCTGCTCTATCCCTAAAGGCATCAATTGACGCTTTATTTTCCAAGCACAAGTTAAGCATTTCAAGACTACGTGGCCAAGGGTACGATGGGGCAAGCAATATGCAAGGTGAGTTCAATGGTCTTAAAACATTAATCTTAAAGAAGAATGAAAGTGCATTCTATATTCACTGCTTTGCACATCAACTTCAATTATCACTTATTGCCATTGCAAAGAATGAGGATTCCATTGTTTTATTATTCTCTTTGGTCACGAGTGTTGTGAATGTGGTTGGTGGCTTATGTAAGCGTCATGATATTCTTTTAGAAGCACAATCTATTAACACTCTAAAAGCACTTGAAAGTGGTGAACTTGCAAGTGAAAGTGGCCAAAATCAACAATCAACTCTTAAAAGAGCCGGAGATACATGTTGGGGGTCCACATTACAATACTTTGATAAGCTTGATTAAGTTGTTCAATTCTATCATCAATGTGCTCGGGTGCATTAAGGAGACCTCAAAATATGTTGAGCAAAGAGTTGAAGCATGCACTTTATTAGATTCACTACTATCTTTTGATATTGCATTTGGACTTCATTTGATGAAAAATACATTAGGAATTACGAATGAATTGTCACAAGCATTGCAAAGAAATGATCAAGATATTGTGAATGCCATGGGTTTGGTAATAGTAGTTAAGAAACGCTTACAGTTGATGCGAGATGATGGATGGAATAATTTGCTAGATTAAGTTTCCTTATTTTGTAGCAAACATGTTATAGAAATGCCTAACCTGGATGAATTTTATGTTGCTCGGGGATGGTCACGACGGAATGTTGAAAATGTGACAAATATGCATCGTTATCGGGTTCAGTTATTTAATGTTGTTATTGATTTGCAACTTCAATAGCTCAACAACCGTTTCAATGAAGTGAATACTGAATTGCTTTTATGTCTTTCATGCTTGAGTCCAAATGATTCCTTCTCGAATTTTGATAAGGGGAAATTGATTCGTTTTGCTAAGTTTTATCCAAATGATTTCTCAGAAGTACAACTTGATGCTCTTGATAATCAGTTGGAGACATTTATCATTGATGTGAGGTCGAATAGCGAGTTCTTGAATTTGACAGGAATTAGCAATCTTGCTGAGAAGATGGTAAGGACAAAAAAAATTTTGTATCCTTTGCTCTATAGGCTTATTACTTTAGCCTTAATATTACCAATTGCAACTGCCAGTGTCGAGAGAGCTTTTTCTGCTATGAAGATTGTCAAGAATCGATTACGTAATCATATGGGAGATCAATGGATGACAATAGTTTGATTACATATGTTGAGAAAGATATATTTAATGGCATCGATGATGAGGTGATTTTGCAACATTACCAGAACATGAGAACCCGCAGAGTTACCTAAATCTACTGTGCATCTACATTGACTTTTCTCTTGTAACACTTTTAAAACTCTATTTTAATCATATTTATCTATTTATTTTAAAAATTAAATTATCCATGATTTTTTTGCCTCTGCAATCCTGGATCCGCCCCTGGTAGTACTAGTGGTAATCATGATCTAGCTCCAGCTGATGAAGCTAAAGGTAATGATGTGGATGAATTAGACTTACATCAATGGTTGAATGAGTACGTAAGCAGGAGGGAGGAGGAGAATGCGTCCATGTTCTTGATGGACAGACAAGCTGGCAGGGAAGACGAGGATCAGTCCTGACAGTCACATAGAGGTGGATTTTTCCTTTCTGCAAGACCTACATGCGGAGGTTAAATCATATCTCGAAGTCGATCTAGGTTCTTTGGAATGAGATTAATTATATGTCATGTTTGTGATGAAGACATTTTCTATGTAATATTTGATCACGGTTGTTTAAGGATCATCTTCATGTATAGTTATCATGATTGCGCTCCTCAATATACATAATAGTAATCCAATTATAATATGTTTATTTTCCACTGGAATAGTATAGTTTGTATTTTTATTTTATTTTTCATTCTCATGTCAATTTAACCTTTTTGTTTTAGCTACATATTAGTTATCTCCTCCAAATGGTAATTGTCAAGATGAAACAAACATTGGGGAACCAGGAAGCAAAATCTGAGGACCTGATGGTCATACAAGTTTCACAGATCTCCATTACTAGAACAAATGTGAGAAACTCAACAAAAACAAATGACGATCCTCACTTGTAGTTTTTGTTGACATCGATTCATAATCATTAGTCAATAGTCAACCCTGCTACATTCAAATATAAAACATATAAGGAGGCAATTTGATCCATTAAGTGGAGATTGAACCTAAATGTATCTATGTTGAGGACTTTTCGTCTCTGTCCTGGTCTATGCGTGTTCCACGGGAAAGGTGTTAGGTTTGCCATTGACTTCATAGGTTAAAAGAGATGAAGGTGATTGCCTCCTGAACATTGTATAAATTGTAAAAGACGGAACATGTCAAAATTTCGCTTTGACTTCAAAATAATTTCAGCAACTTCATGTTGTCTAGTTTCAAGAAATTAACTACCTGAAATAGTAGGAACACTGGAGATCAAAAGCTCTGCCAAACAGGCAACTAAGTTTCTAGATGGAAATTAAGTTATAGCATGCATCGCCGAAAGCATTGAGGTTTTCACAAATCTCCCCTTCAACATTAGTATTCTGGAGATCAGGAAGTACAAAATGTGGAAGAAGCCAGCGCTCACCATGATGCTTTTGGGTGCCATTGGGTCAGACAATCCACCTTCAGTAGTAGTCCAAACTCATGTCAACAGTCCACTGCTCCAGTGTTTAAAATTTCAAATTTTATGTGCAGTTGAGATATCAACTATGCAACTACAAGTATTATTTACAGAAACCTTGGATGACCATTTTCAAATTACCTATATGCCAACTGAAGAATTTCAAGCATAATCAACTTCGTTACTCGAAATCCTACAATTCCTTAAGGTAGATATTGCTACAACTGCTGGGAGAAGACCAGATTAACCACCCATCATCAAGCATCAAATTGGATCGTCATCAAGTGAAATTATGCAAATCTTTAATGACAGCCATAACACAAAGGTATCATACATCCTTTTTCATGCTTCAGCAAATAGAAACCAAGACATCTAGGAGGGAGTGGGAGAAAATGGGTGCTGACAAATTGATGGCACCAAAACTTTTCGTCAAAGTGTGTCATTTTTTTCCTTTTCTTAACTTCTTTTTTTTTCATCTAGGTAGAAACTTTATTGACAAATGAGAAGATGAATGAAAATGAATTCAAATATACTATTATTCGCTAATAAAATTCAAAATACTATATGTCCCATTGATGTTCATGCATGCAAGAAGAAGCTTCAGAAGTTACCTAAGTCAATATCTCCATCTTACAAAATATTCACAGTTCAGTTCAGTGTATATTAGTGTAGACAATGAAATTACAAAGAAAAACTCTAAGAAAAACACATTGAAATAAAAAAGTAATAATAAATAAAACTAATGTGTTCTGCCTCATCTAAATCTATATCAAATTGAGTAGTAGTACAATTTTTATGGTTGCTGGGATTCTTGTTATTCTTATCGGGAAATAGCTGTGTCTATTGCAGGCTCAGCATTTTCAATAGGACACCTTAGTTCACAAAATAGTGAACAAAATATTATAAATTGCATCTGGGCTTGCTAGTAAACCGATCCTAAAGCAACTTCACATCAAAGCGAACAATTAGACTCATCTCATGTTATATCCCTAGTCTCCACAATTTCTTCTGTGCACATGACTGATTTGCTTAGTTTCATCAATCTGAACTGAAAGAACTATGAAGAAATTGCTTACGAATATGGAAACTCGTATTAGTCCAACTTCTAAGATAACATATAGACAAGGTCAGAATGTCTAAAAACTTGCGTAATTTAATGATTAGAATGAAATACCCGCAAAAAGAATGTCCCTCTCCTAATATGACATCCTAGTACCGTAAAATCTACAATACAAACGTATACCCACTAATTGCTTTAAATCCTTTAAATTATAATTTCGCCCATGCATGATGTCTGATCAATCAGTAATGAATATATGAAGTTTGCTGAAACTAAACCAGTGATCATCAAGAATTTCAAAACCCCTGTAAAAGAGAGAAAATAACAAGAACCACAAATATCAAAAGGAATATATATGAATGGTTTATTTAGTTCTCTTGTCAAAAGGAATTTATGGTATCAATTAATTGACACAAACAAAACTGAACCAGATGAGTTTGTGCTCCTCAATTAAACCATCACAGTGCAGTATATATGACCATGAATATCCCTTCTTGACAGTGCAAATTAAATGCTTAATCTGGAAACCAGAGCAATAATGCGCTGACGACTAGAAAGCAGATTACCATTATGGTCATCATGATGACGATTACTGGCATTCGGAACATGAGCAAGCCCTCATAAGGATATAAATCCGTTGGTTTCTCAGAAACATCATCATTATAATCCTCAGTCCAAATAACGTGGGTGACTAAGTACATAACTATCAATAACACCATGATCATCTTGCACCACTGCCGCGTCTGGATCCTTAATCAGACCACTGTTATTAGCTTGTGGGATGATGGACCCACTTGTTTAATACTGCTGATTGCCCCCTAAAAATTATGCATTTCTTCTTTCACCCCTCACATTTTCTTAAATCATTGGTTCATTACTCCACTAATTCACATAATAATTAGTTGTCCCCCTTCTATAAGAATTTTGGCTCCATCCATCTTGATTGTCATTAAACATCCGTTTCCCCACAAGACGGATAGACTCTTGATGGGCATCAATCACCCATTTCCTCACATTTTGTCCCCAAGAAGTATTTGACTTACCAGCAGCATGATGATCATTATCCTCTAGGCCACCACGCCATCACTATGACGATGAGTATTAAGTAGTACACCATACTCATCCATGGAGTGTTTTCGCAAGTTCATTTTGTCACCTAGATGGTTATCAACAGTACCCACCAGCTTTGCATCACCAAGAACCAAAGAAGAAATCAATGATGGGTTCCAGAGAGAGAGAGAATGAAAGCAATGCAATCAGGGAGCAAACAATATTGCAATTCAAGACTGTTATGCTTTGCTGAGAGAGATAATTGTTATATAAGCTATGCAATGTGCATGGTATGGTTTGGATTTCACCACATTTAAGATTGAAATAGAGAACTTCCAATCCCTACACGTTATGAATCCTACTGACTCAAATTGTACTTGCACATTTACATCCTCACATGTTAGCATACATGGCTGAACCGACTAAAGAATTGCCTACATCGGAACAAATTTGAGAATCATAGTCAACATAACAAATCATCGTCAGCATCAACATTATCATCATGAGATCTATGACATCAATTGTATCACGCCCCAACCCTACAAAATGAACATGAACATCTCTGCAGTCATGCACTCCGATAAGAGTACACCCACATACCACATAAATATGTGGTTCCGAAGGGTTGGGGCGTGACAAATTGCAAGTAAGATATAAAGGCCAAAGCCCATGTAACTTCAGTTTAACCTCAGTGAGAAAAATGCACCATCAGTGCTTATCTCATGACATCAATTGCAAGTAAGATATAGGGGCTAAAGCCCGTGTAACTCCAATTTAACCTCAATGAGAAAATGCACCATCGGTGCTTTGAGTGGAAGATGCCATAACCAAAAATGCACTTGTGACAAAAGGAATTGTTGCTATCAAAGCCTCAGGTTTGGCATGTGCCAACAAAGTATAAGCTCGGGCATCTCATACATGATTGTCTAAAACGATTATCACATACGAAGGGCTCTGGGATTAAAATTAATCTGCTACTGAAACTCAGACAAAGGCATGTGAATGTAACATTGTAACTTCAACACTCTAAAAATAAATATCAGACAAACATATTTTCTTACACTCACTCATGGAATACATTTTAGAACATATACACACAATTATTAGACAAAGGGACTTTAGAATCCAAGTTTCCAAATATCATAACATTGATCGGAGTAGTCTCCAGAAAACCTCAAAGCAACTCAATCTCGTGCACGCGCCATTCGAGCTGTTATCCACAAGCGATGCAGATCCCTGTAGTACAAATTTCATATAACCATTTGCATATATACAAATCTTTGCAGACATGTAAACAATAATTTTATACCTGTATATCCTCTAGAATAATGACCGGCAGAAGTAACTCAACCACTTTTCTTGACATGCCATATTCAATTCCTTTCCAATCCTTTTGAGCACGTATACACAGATATAATGTATAAGCAATAAATCCATTGATAATTGTGGGAAGACAGTAATATAACTGTGATAAATTATACTAGCACTGTCCACTCATCCAAACAGATACTATTCCCTAATATATGGTAATCAGACGGAACCAGATCTAGAAAATTAAAGAGACCATAAGGATACCCATCTCTCTCTAGCTATGTACTTGGATAGAGCATTTGTAAATTCATAAACCATGCACTGATTCTGCTTATGTATTATTTCCTTCACTGCTCCCTTTCTGCACTAGTTAAATTACTTGTTTCAGTTTGGGAAGAGAGGAACGAAAGTGATTGCACCCATAAAACTAATGTAGGCTTTCTTGTAGCATCATCAGATTCGGCAACCAGAGAATGCATCACGTCAGGTACCATGTTTTTACCATATTTTGGCAATTGAATAATTAACTGAGCTAATAGCTTCATCAAGTTTGGTAGTACTTGCATCAAGGAGCGGAGAGGTGGAGTGGACAGTGGACACCCCCCATTAGGGTTGTTAATGAAGATTTGTGTACATTTTCTATTAAATAAGCCGCAGCCAGGCTTTAAAGCCATTTTTTTGTCAGGCTTGGTTTTTTTTTTTTTACACTTTTATTCCTTCTCTTTTAAAACGCAACCACAAACATTATCTATAAAAGGGGTAGAAGTGTAAAAAACCCAAAAAATGGCTATAAAGTTTGGCTGCCTAGAATTGGGGGAAATAGAACGTATTGTCGAGTCTTCAATGATTGAATTTATCCTTTTCTTTATTTATTGGTCTTCTCTTATTTAACCGTTAAAAATAAGTTGACACCAGGAGGACTTATTATTATATCAAAAGGTGTCAATCTGCGCTATCAGAAATTCTAGGGAGCGAGCCACCCATCCCCCTTGAGGTAAGCGAAACTGTCTCGAGATGTGTGGCATCGCTTATCTCGAAGGGCACCACCCATTGCTCCTTCCCTCGCTCCCTAGAAGGGCTCTCTACACTATAGAGAGTTCATTCCTCAAGAATCTCAATCTGATATACTGAGGCCAAGAATTCTAGGGGTCGAGGGAGGGAAAGGGTGGAAGCCACCCATCTGCCTCGAGATAAGCAACATCGTGCATCTCAAGGCCGATGCACTTATCTCGAGGCGGATGGGTGGTTACCACCCATCCCTCGCTCCCTGGAAGGGCTCATACTGAGGCATCAGCTTAGACTGCAGGAATAAATGAATACAGTGAATGTGTCTAAACCAACTGACATTATGTCTACATCAAGTAACTGAATTGAACTAAACCAACCAAAGTAGTAAGAAGGCATAATGTCAAAGTACTAGATACCTGTATATCCAGGCACGGATCTACGAGGGGGCGAGTGGGGGGGCTGACTTTTGAGAATTTTTTTTTTTTTTTTATAATTTATTTGTTTCCCAATTAGTTTTTTTATGTGCCCCTCTATTCTCACTTTTCACTTTAACCAGGACTTTATCCTTCAAATCATGTATATATCAAATTCAAACGAGTTATTCTAGACAGCTCGGGTAGACAGCCTGGTTTGCTGTCTGGGGGGCCAAAATACAAATTTGCCCCCCTCCCCCCCTCTTTAAACAACTTTTTGGAGAAGGTATTTAAAGAGGGGGGCAAACTTGTATTTTGGGCCCCCTAGGCAGCCTCTCCCAGGCTGTCTAGAATTTGGGAATTCAAACTATACTTTTAGAGTTAGAGATAGAAGTTAAATCCCTCAAATCTCTCAAAGAACAGAAATTCTAGCGAGTCTTCCCTGCCTGGGGGGGGGAGCGAAAATACATTTTTGCCCCCCCCCCCTTTTTAAACACATACTCCAAAAAGATGTTTTAAAGAGGGGGCAAAAATGTATTTTCGCCTCCCAGGCAGGGAAATCAGGCTGGTTTCCCAGACCAGCTAGAACTGCTCCTCAAAGAAATCAAAATTCACAGTTTCTTCTTCATACTCCATCGATTGGATAAGATGAGGGAAACCCCTATATTTCATCATCTTCAAAGATCTATAACTATTGAGTTATTTGAGCTCATCTTCACAAGATCTAGTAGGATCCAAACCACCTTATTCTTCTTCTTCTAGGTACCAGGTGCCTTCATTAATCACTGTGTTGGTCATCTCCACAAAAAAAATCGTAAGCAACTCAATCTCTTCCTCATTTTCTTCATGTAGTAGTAATCAATGATTCAAACCCTTCTCTTCTGTTGTGTTTCTATAAGTAGTAATCATCTTCAATGAATATAATAGTAATCATCTTCAATGACTGTCTTTGTTGTACTCCCCTTTTTGCTATAGTAGTAATCAATGAATATAGTAGTAATTCTACAGGGCCTGGGTCCCCCTGCTTGGTTTGCTGCCTAGGGGGCAAAAATACACTTTTGCCCCCCCTCTCTTTAAACACCTTTTCCAAAAAGGTTGTTAAATAGGGGGGCAAAAGTGTATTTTTGCCTCCTCAGACAGCAATCTCGCTGGTTTTTCTAGGCCAGGAAGAATTTCGGATTTAAAAAAAATTCATGTTAAAATAACTAATTTTTATATTATATTTAATTAATTATGACATCACTCCGCTCCCCCCTCCACAAAAATTCTGGCTCCGTCACTGTGTATATCCACCAAACAGATGAGCCGCCAAAGCAAACCAGCCACTTTCTTGGAAGGCTCGATCTGCCGCATATCAACATCTTCAACCATGTCTTTGATGCAAAGACTATTTGCTTTCTCAACTAGACTGATGATACAGTAATACTAACTTCCAGCACGTTTTTAGGAGAGATAAAGAGGTGGTTGACACATTTTCCCAAACAACCATTAGCAAGCCTTCTCTATCGGGAGCTCAGTCTTACCTCTCTCTGAACTTGAGCTTAAACAGAGAGGAGAAGCAGAGGAAGAAGAAGAGTAAGTTCTTTACTTTGTGTTAAAGCTTCAATTTTAATTGTCAAGTTTCAATTTTAATTTTTCTGGGATAGCACCGATACTTTCTATGAGCAAAAAACACATAAAAAGTTTTGAGAAGAAGCTGAATCAATTCAATGAAGGGTTCATCATCTGTTATTGCTTCTCTCAGCTACAACAAGGTCAGCAGCTCAATCACCAAACACCCCCAAACTTTCATCTGTCTCTCTAAGTCTTATAGCAAAAGCAAGCACTTGCTTTACTAACAAGAATAACATCAATTTTTTTTCTTCTTCTCAACTTTCAGGTATTTCAAGTGGGTCTATGGTCGATTTGGCTCTCTGGGTTCATCTTGATTGCTCTCTCCCTCTATTCCACACAGAGATTACCATCTTTACTACTTAAGAATGATCACATTTAGAAGCCCCCCCATGCCTTTGCCAGACTCAACAAAATCACCATATTTTCTGCCCCCTCAAGTTCCTTTCACTGGATCTGTTGGTTTCACACAGCTCTTACCCATTCATTCTTGGCTTGCTTATCACCACCCCATGTCACTGTTGTACTCTTTGGCACTGACCATTTATTTTTTTTTCTCTTGCAGCTGCCCACTAGATTCTCTCTCTCTCTCTTTTTTTTTTTTTTTTTTTTTTAATACTTTGCTGTTGAATGAGTTTCCATTATGTTTTGATTCTCTATAGTCACTCCACTCTCTGTATTGGTTGATCAAAAACTTCAACCAAGAGAGCAAAGAGAGGCAAAGAAGAAGAAAAGATGGGACGGAGATGGTCAACTTCATTCTCTTTGGCGCTTCTTTTTTTCTTCTATAAACGTGTCAGAGAGCCTCCTCTAGCACTGTTCTGGCGTTGAGGCATGGCTCTCTAGAATTTTTAAAATGAAAAAGAAATGATATATTGCACAATTCTATGTCTGCATACCTCTATAGCTCTTTGGATTTAATTGAATACAAGTTGTTCCTTTAACAAAGTCTGTCATCTTGATTAGAATCATTTCCAAGCAATATCAAAGCCACAACTACCGATTAGCTATTCGAGCTACTTTCCCATTTGGATGTCCCATATATCTGAGCTTAAATTTCATGCATAATTAATGGAGATGTGATTATTTTGACAGCAAGAGATATTATGGGAAGGTTTCACAGAGCCGCAACTATCTAATTTTGTTTGCATTAACCCAATCTTGTAGTGGCAGTGCAATCACAATGGAGCAAAGGCCAGATCTTACCTTGAATGTATCAAACTATCAAAGTGAGGTATTTCAAGCAACCAATTTTTCTCAGAATCAACTCCGTAACACAAACATGTAAACTTCGCATGGCATCAAATGGGGGAATGTCGTTTTCATGGACATGAAAATCACATTTTCTGGGGGAAGGAGTGTGATTCCCATGTCAATGGAAATTCCATTCTCACGCAAGAGATATTATGGGAAGGTTTCACAGAGCAGCAACTATCTAATTTTGTTTGCATTAACCCAATCCTGTAGTGGCAGTGCAACCACAATGGGGCAAAGGCCAGATCTTACCTTGAATGTATCAAACTATCAAAGTGAGGTATTCCAAGCAACCGATTTTTCCCAGAATCAACTCCGTAACACAAACATGTAAGGCCTTGTCGCTATTTGAGACACATCCAACCACTTATATATTTCAATTCACTTGGCTCCTTAATTGATATAGGACTAAGTTGAGCCAACCCAACTCCAACAATCTCCACCTTGGCGAAACTTATTGAGCCTATCCTGGTACTGGGGATAAGCTCCACCTCAAAGTGCACTTCCAACTTACTTGCCTCAACGTGCACTTCCAACTTTTGCCAAGCCCAAGGCCGAACCATCGGCTCTGATACCACTTTGTTGAGGAAAACAAAACAAACAACTACAAAGAAATTCTACAAATGGAAGAACCAAGTAATATCGCCAAACAAATATTCAGTGCAAACAAATAATCAATGCAAAATAAAGGTCACCAAGATATACGTGAAAAACCCTTCAAGGTAAAGGGTAAAAAACCACAGGGCAAATCCGATCAATTCACTAATCAATAAAAGAATTACAATGTTCTTCTCAAACATTTTTCCCAATGCTTGAGGAATACAAAGAGCAATACAAGAGTTACCTCACAAGAGCTTCAACCAATTTTAAATCAAAAGAAGAATACATCAAAACAACCGGCACAAAAATTCGGCAAGAAATGGATAAAAAAACAGACTTGTGAGTCTTCAATCAAACCTCAACAATTAGCTCCCCATTCCCTTCTTTTTTCTCTCTTAATGGAGTCACGCGCACGTAGCACTTTCAACTGCACACACGCAGTCGTCGCACAAGACACTCTCACGGTCTGTTTTTTCCACTCTATTATATATCTTTATCAAGGTAGCCCTAGCTACTATTTATTAACTTCTTAGGGCTTGGTCCACCATAATGGGCTGGACCCAACCCAACAAATCTCCCCCTCCAGACCATAAACAAAGCTTTGAAGTACACTTCAAGTACCTCAGAATCCATTTAACTGCATCCCAATGTTCTTTTCCTGGATTATCAAGATACTTACAACACCAACTGCTTGAGCAATATCTGGTCTTGTACAAACCATCGCATACATCAAACACCCTACAGCAGAGAAGTATGGAATAACTATCATCTCCTTATTTTCATCATCAGTGCTAGGAGACAACTTGGCACTTAACTTGTAGTGATTAGCAAGTGGAGTGCTCACGGGCTTAGCATCATTCGTGTTGAACCTTTCAAGCACCCGTTCAACATACTTTTCTTGTGACAACCACAACTTCTTAGTTTTCCTGTCACGTACAATCTTCATTCCCAAAATGTATTGAGCTGGCCCCAAGTCTTTCATATCAAAAGACATAAACAAATCTTTCTTCAACATGCCAATCATATCAACATCTTTTCTAACAATTAGCATATCATCAACATAAATCAAGAGAATAATGAAGCTGCTAGGCGAAAAATATCTAAAATAAACACAATGATCTAAAAGTGTTTTCTTGTACCCATGACCCACCATAAATGAGTCAAACATTTTATACTGTCTTGGAGCTTGTTCTAGCCCATAAAGACTTTTCTTTAATTTGCAAACCATATGTTATTTCCCTTTCACTTCAATCCCTCTGGTTGTGTCATGTAAATTTCTTCATGCAAGTCTCCATAAAGAAACGTAGTTTTAACATCTAACTGCTAAATCTTAATATCCAGGCTAGCTCCAAGACTCAATACTACTCTAATAGATGTCATCTTCACAACTGGTGAGAATATTCCATCAAAGTCTATCATCTTCTTTTACGCAAAGTCTTTCACCACTAACCGAGCTTTGTGCTTCACATTTTTTCTATCACCATCATTTTTCAGTTTGTACACCCATTTGTTCTTCAAATGTTTTCTACCTTTTAGAATCTCAACTAACTCATAAGTATCATTCTTATGCAAAGAACTTATCTCATCTTGCATAGCCTTCATCCAACTATTTTTATCTTTATGAGCTAGTACTTCTTACAAATTTTCTGGTTCGTCTTCTTCTGTAAGCAAAGCATACTCAGAATCAGGGTATTTCTGTGATGGTTGGCGCTCTCTTGTAGACCTTCTCACTTGAGGTTCTACTATTTCTTGCTGAAGGGGTTGCTCTTCTTGCTCAGTTTCATCTGTTTGTATATGATCATCACCAACAACTTCATTTCCAGGCATATGGTCACCTACTATATCATCTGGCATCTCTTCCCCATTTTCAACATGCGACAAAGGAGGAGGAAGTGGGGTAAGATCTGGTACCTCACTCTTTGTCTACTTGGGCTTCTCAGTTTTTTCAAAATCTGCAATGGTATGATCTTCATAAAAGACCACATCTCTGCTTCTAACAATCTTTTTTATTCTCCGGGGCTTACAACAAACTATTCATCTCCATAGCCAATGAAAATGCATTCTCATCAAATTTTGATCTTTGTTCATTGGGTACATGAACAAACGCTTTACACCCAAACACCTTCAGATGAGAGTATGAAATATCTTTACCTTTCCACACTCTTTCTGGAATATCACCATCCAAAGGAACTGAAGGAGACATGTTGATGAGGTAACAAGCAGTACGAGCAGTTCCAGCTCAAAACACCTTCGGCAGCCTAGCCATGTGAAGCATATATCAGACCCTTTCTACAATAGTCCGATTCATTCTCTCTGCAACTCCATTATGCTGTGGACTGCGAGGAATTGTCATCTCATGTTGTATACCATGTTCATCACAATAAGCTTTAAATTATTTTGATGTGTACTCACCTCATTATCATTGCGAAGACACTTCAAAAGTCTACCTGTTTCTCTTTCAACCTTGGCATGGAACTGCTGGAAGCACTTGAAAACCTGATCTTTAGATCTGATTAAATAAATCCACACCTTTCTTGATGCATCATCAATAAATGTCAAGAAATATCTACTACCACCAAGTGAATCTACTTAAATGGGACCACAAATATCAGTGTAAACCAAATCTAACAGATGATTTATGAAATGAAACTCTATGATGTTTACCAAATAAACAATGATCACAGGGGTTAAGAGGGGTACCTTTCAAGGAGGGAATAAATTTTTTCTTTGCTAAGAGTTGCATACCTTTCTCACTCATGTGTGCAAGTTTTTTGTGCCACAAGTTCAGAGAAGTATCACTTTCAGTTGCATTCAAACCACCATTACACGGCTTCACTTGAGTCTTTTATAAGGTGCAACACGCCTTGCCTTTTGCCACAACAAGTGAACCTTTGGTAAGCTTCCAAGCACCATTACCAAAGTAATTCATATATCCTTGTTTGTCCGAAGCAAATTTAGAAATCAGATTTAGGAGAAGATCAGGAACATGACGTACATCTTTCAAAGTCAAAGTGCATCCCATTAGTTTTGATGCATACATCACCCAATCCCACAATCTTGGAGAAACTAGTATTACCCATTTTCACACTGCCAAAGTCTCATGCCCTGTAAGTAGTGAAGTAGTATTTCCTTTGAGTAGCATGATAAGATGCACCAATGTCAACAATCCATTCGCTCCATTTATTTGCAATATGCAAACATTCATATTCGTCACACAAAAGAACCATGGGCTATTCATTTGAAACAGCAGCTATAGCATCTTTACTATCACTTTTCTTCACTTTTTTCTCTTTCAAATCCCTTATGTAACGAAAATAGTTTATTCTCATGTGAAATGGTTTACCACAATAATGACACTTAAACCTTGTATCACTTGACTTTGATCTCCCTCTTGACTTATCACTGGTTTTATCATAACCATGGTATTTCTTATTTTTATCTTTACCTCTGTTTTCAGTTACAAGTGATTGGGATTGATCAGTACCTGCAAACTTCCTTCTAGTCTCTTCATTGAGTAAGCTACTAGTAACCAACTTCATGGTAAGCTGTCCATTCAGTGCCGAATTACTAACAGACACCACCAACGTTTTCCAACTATCTGGTAACGAGCTGAGAAGTAACAATGCTTGCATTTCATCATCTAACAACATCTTCATGTTTGACAACTGATTAACTATACTTTGCACCTTATTCAAGTGCTCAGCAATAGAATTATCTTCCTTAAATTTCAGATTCACCAACTTTCTAATCAAGAAGGCCTTGTTCGCAGCGGTTTTTCTTTCATACAAATTCTGAAGTTTAGTCCAAAGAGAATATGCAAACGTCTCAACGGACACATGGTGAAATACTGTATCATCTAGCCATTTCCTAATATAGCCAATGGTCTTTCTATTTAATTTCTTCTACTTATCTTCAGACATATCTTTTGGTTTGGCGTTATCCTTTTCAATCGGGGCATACAAATCCTTGCAATTTAAAATAACTTCCATCTTTGTTTTCCATATCACATAATTAGAGCCATTAAGGCTAATCATCTTTGTGTTGTTATTCTTCATGTCAATTCCACAATAACAAGCTCCCAACAATGGCTCTGATACCATTTGTTGGGTCTGGGAGTGAAGCAATTAAAGCCTCCCGGAACCACTTCACAACACACGATATTGCTAACCAACAGACATGTCTCAAGCAATGATATTATCCCCAACTTAGACACTCGCTTATGCTCGGGTGTGAGATTTTTACTACGAACGGGACTCAACTATTCAGCTGCCCCCAAAAGGCCTCGTCGTTATTCGAGACACATCCAACCACTTATCTATTTCACTTCACTTGGCTCCTTAGTTGATATGGGACTAAGTTGAGCCAACCCAACTCCAACAATAAGCTCCTATATAACTTTTTGGGCAAGTTTGATCACAATGCAAGTGATTCAACTCTCAGGAACGTAGTAGGGTGTAAAGCGGTCGGAATATTTGACAGTACTCAAAGTTTGGGAGCGTATTGGGTAATATTGTTTTGGTTTCCAGAAAAGTAACAAATAATAGAAGTGCAAAACATAGATCTTGCCATCAGAAAATAACATTCCTATTACTATATCACTAACTTTATTAATTCAACAAAAGCGGATGTAAGGAACAAAACCAGTAAAAAAAATAAGTTGAATACAACTTCACGTATTGAAGCTAACATAATTTCCTCCTACACACTATCTTGAATCAAAGAAATAAATAAACAAACTTAAGTTATTTCTTTATCTTTAAGAATTTGGATATTGTCCATCAAATGAGGTTCATCCTCTCATTCAATACACTTTTCAAAGGACGAACAGAGCCTTCGTGAAAAAACAATATTTTGAACATAAGGTTTCTCATTTTCCTATAGATAATTAGCGTCCCCATCTACCTCCTCCTCTATCGCCTCTTCCTCTAGAGAAACTGCCTCTACCACCTCATCCTTCATAAATACAGCCTCTGTCCCCAAATCTACCGCCTCTGCTGCCTCCACCAAATCTTCTTCCCCCTCCCGATTGGTCTTTCTCTTGTAACTGAGGCAACACTTTTAACACTTCAATGCTCACATTAGTAGCATTTTCTGGACATGTTGATTGAGTATAAGGAGAGTTGAAGCATTAGCTACCCACTTTGAGTGGTCTATATATAATATATGTGTATCAGGCCAAACTGTGCTTAAACTCATTTCCCAAATTTCTCTAGAGGTTTATCATCACTAACAATGACAAACAGTTCTTTCATTTGATCAAAAATAATAAAAACGTAAACTAAGTTTTTTTTCTAGTTGGCCTAAGCAAAGAAACATATAAGTTTAAGCGAAATGGGCAAAGGTCTATACTGCCATTTCAGAATGAGAATACTTGCAAGAAATCTATCCAGCTCTTCAGCCGGCACGCCAGACACAGCATCCCGTCCATCGGACGTAAGAGTAAGGCCCTTCAAAGATTCAACCTTGTCCTCCGGTAAGAATCTCCTCAAAATACAAATGCAAATCTACAAAAACAAGTTTCCAACAAATAATAAGATGACACATATGCATTAGAGTAATAAGATAAGATTGATATTATTCCTCTTTCTGGCAAGTCCAAAGGAACATGTTGGTCACATTTAGCGGCATCCTACTTGAGTACTTCTCCTACTCCTAGGTAACCTAAATGAAAAGGTCAACCCAAAATACTGTGATGTAAATACTATATGTGACATCTTGATAAATTCACACTGCCAAAGACAAAAATTGAGATCATTATTCCCAACTTTACAACTTCTGGTCACTAAGGAGTGGTTTTTAATAATTAAATAAATAAATAAATAAGGGATCACTACTTCAAGCATGACAAAATTGCTTGCGTAATGTTGCCAGTTTTGTTTGCGGGCTTTCATGCCATCTAGTCAGCCAGTATGGGCAATTTTTGTTTTGTTACATTGAGAACAAAATAGCTTTGATACATCAAGAAACTAACTGTAATCAAAACAAGTCCATAAAACACTCATTTACTCATGATGGTGTATAGATGGGTTTTCCAGACTCAAGTTGTACAGTTACATGGTTCTCCATTGAATTGAGAAGCGACCTACTTTTTTTTATTTCAGTATAGCCCTCCACAAGCCACACATCAAGTAGTTATACTCGTATTTCACTTGTGAAATAAAGGATTAATGGCACTTACAAGTGCCTATGCAAGTGCCTTCGTAAGCAGCTCCACCACTGAATGTATGCAAGAAATAAATTGCATCAATTTGAATGTAGGAATCACATTGCATCAATTTGAGATCGCTTAAGCTTAAATATATGCAAGAAATAAATTTATATTTATAATAAGTATTTATCTATTACTAGACAACGAAAATACCTATTCGAGACTTTATTGATTGTTTCAGCTGTTGGAAAAATTCAACATGTGTGGGCACACATATGTATTTAATGTGTATTGCTATCTTAAAGTATAGCCCAATGAATTGTGATCTAATATGGTTAATTGGGCTAGGGTATTAAAAGTCATGGGCTTAATGTGTAGATACACTTAAGCAATTTCTAATTTGATGAGGGACCAAATTAGAAATTGGTAAGTATAACTGATAACCCAATCAGTTATAAATACTGGGTTATGGTCCCCAGTTGTACGGGTGTTTTGTTTCTTCTGAAATTCCCTTCTACAAAGAGATATACAGAAAACATACGTTATCAACTGGAAGATCAAGACTCATCCCTTTCTTGAAAGTGCTATCATGGATCAAGGTACGCTTCCGCTTTATTCCTGATTGTTTTTTTTCTCATTGAATCAATATGGAGCATACATGTGTGTCTGTAGAATATTATTCTTATAGATAATCTAATAAGTGGTTTCAGAGCCTACTCCATGATTGATTCATTGAAAGATTATGAAATTTAGGATGAAATTTTGGCATAAAATCAAGTTTTTTAAAATAAAATAAAAAACTTGGTTCAGATCTGGCTCGCTGGTTCAGATCTAGTTCGCTGGTTCAGATCTGGTTCGTTGTTTCAGATCTGGTTCGTTGGTTCAGATCTGGTTCATTGGTTCAGATCTGCTTCGTTTTCAGATCTTGATAAAAAAAGAATAGGGTTTAGTTTAGCTTGTTGGACCTGTTAGTTTGTAGGCCTGCATTGGACCCTTCAGTTTTACTAAGGCCTGCATTGGACCCTTTAGTTTTATTTGCAATTTTCATTAAGCCACAACTTAATTGAAAAGTATTTGGGTTATTGGGTCTGGGTCTGATGGGTTGCTGGGACAGGGTCAGACCCAGTTGGGTCAGATGGGTCACCCTGGTCCAGTTCAAAAAATCGGTTCATCCTATTTTGGCTATTTGCACCCAACAGAATCTGTCTGAGCCACCCTGATAATAAAAAAAATTCAGAAAATTAAATAATTGACCTTATATCAAGTAAATCTGGTACATTACTTAGGTCTGTTATTTATTTATTATTTTTTATCAAGGCAATTTATTTGAAATTTTTAAATTTAAATTTTTTGGGATGCATCTAATGACTTATTTAGTTTGTCTAACATTTGATTGAACTAATTGAAATAAGATGTCACCAAAGTGACCTCTCTTATGTAGATTAATTTATTGAGAATGTTAAGATGTTTGTGTTTGTGAGTTCATGCGGATATTAGCCGGCCCAAAGGAAGGATAATATTTGGCTTACATACACATTTGTAGTGATAAATATGTGACAATTATAAGGTTTCCATGTGAATAATAAGCCGATCCAAAGAAAGACTTATTGTTTGACAGAAGTTATTGTCAATATTTGATCACCACACCAAGAGTATCACTTACAAGTTAATATTATTGTCCAAAGACTTGATATTAATGTTGTGTTAGGTATCTTGAGATGTATTCCATAATTATTTGAATTTAAATATTGTTTATTACGATTATAATGTGAACATTAGCCTAACATGCATGCTCATTAGGTTTATTATCTATACAGCTACTATGTCTGCTACTTCAATATCTGCTCATGCAAACAGTATTCTCATGCTTAATGGGACAAACTTCAAGGATTGGAAAGATAACGTCTTAATCGTTCTTGGCTGCATGGATCTAGACCTTGCACTAAGGATAGAGCAACCCACTACTCTTACGGCTGAAAGTTCTTCTGAAGAAATGAGGAACTTTGAGAAGTGGGAACGCTCTAATCGCATGAGTCTAATGATCATTAAGCGCGACATTCCGAAAGCCTTTAGAGGCGCAATATCTGAAGGGGTAACTAAGGCCAGTGATTTCCTTGCTGAAATTGAAAAACGTTTTGCAAAAAACGATAAGGCTGAAACAAGCACGCTTTTAGCTAGCTTGATTTCAATGAAGTACAAAGGCAAGGGAAATATAAGGGAGTACATCATGGAGATGTCACGCCCCAATTTTTGGGAAAAATGAAATCCTAAAATCCACATAGGATTATCCGTTTCCCCAAAACTCGGGACGTGAAATTCAATAACAATAGAAACATTTAGCAGCAATGACAAAAATATAGTTTAGAAAATAGGAACAAACTAAAATTTATAACAAAACTCTAACCAGGAAAAACTGACGTCGCTAGCCCCACTAGCGGAACTCCCGTAACGCTGCGCAAAAGTCTCTAAACCTGAAAAGCTAATCGGCTACATTCCCAAAGGAATGTACCCAAGAAGCAAAAGCTCACTTGGGTCAGCAATAAAGCTGGTGTGAGAAATCTTCACTCCAAAATCAATAAACTCGCACGTGATAAACATCAAGCTAAACACAAACAATACACAAACACACCAACAGATAGTTCCTCAACGATGCAAAAATGTGATGCAAGAAAACACAGTTCCAAGAATTTAGTTCCTCAACGAGGCAATCATATCATCATCCTAATAAGTAAATATGCATGTACTTGTACTTACGCTGTAAAAGTTGACTATGGCAAGTCTGACCTGCAAAAATATTAGTAGACTTCCCATCCTGCATGGAAAGTGGTTAGAAACAATATAAAAGTAATCTATTCCTTTTTATTTGAATTTGTTTCATCTTTTAACGAATGGATCACTTAGACGATACCACATTCGCACCACCTCTGTGCCGAACATACATGCCCGTATGCCTCTCTCATATAAAGGAGGACTACTCCGTCATCCATGCCCAAGTGGGGACATCACATACAGGCATGCATCGCGGATACTCCTAACTATATGAGTACCAAAAGCCACTCTTGGGCTATCAATGCGCATAAACTCACGTCATATTTTTTACGGATAAATATCAAAGCCTATTTTAGGCATAACAATTCACCTCATTTCCGCAAGACTAACCCGAAGGTTATTTTAGTTTCTCTAGTAAGAAATGGGTGCCCCAACTCCGCAAGACGACCCGCTGGTCATTTAGTTTCTCTAGTAGGAGAGGGGAAATAATAAACAAAAAAGGTGTGGTAGTTCTAAGTGATACAAGTCCAAGTGGTTTATATTTTCAGAAATCAAGGTTTACCAATATCATTTATTTTTGATAATTCAGAATTTCTCCACAATGACATTTTGTCATACATAAGTCGATTCACAATCGTATCCACCCACATTTTTGGGGAAAACATACATATTCATAAATCATGCTTTATAATAACACGGTGATCAAGTGACATTTTGTCATTCATAATGAAATCCACTCCTTCCTTTGGGAGAACATAACAATTTCAAGATGCATACATACAGAGGAACACCATTGATCTTAATTGGTCCTACATCAATAGAATCAACGAGACATCAAAACAAAACCAACCATAGTGCAAAATCAAACACTACTACACATAGTACTCTCCATATGAATGTGATTTTAGGGATAAACACATATATCCTAGTTTGGCAAAAAGTATCTCAAATGCTGAATCCAACAAAGCCACTACATGCAATCTCCGAAAAGACAATTTCAACACATAAACATGAAAGTGCATGACAAACATGGGTGGACACTAACTTACCCCAAAGCAACCATCCAAATCTCAGCACAGCACACATAACTTAAGTTGTTTGAAAACATCCACAAATTCCTAGTTAGCACCAAATAACTCCTTTGAGTATTTCCATACAATAAAGAGATATGGGATTTCCAATACCATTCACCCAAAATTGCATGTTTGCCATTTACAAACTAATACCATTCACCCAAAATTGCATGTTTGCCATTTACAAACTAAGGTCCCCACTGTGACAAATCCACATGCACTTATGTGCATAATGCAAGTAACACATTGGTTTAGAAAACATAACAAGGTATAATCCATCTTCACCACCTATTCACACACATCCAATTAATGACAGCACCTAAAACATAGCAGACCTAAAACTATAACAAACCAGATAGTATATTTCAACAAAAGGTATGAAGTGGTATGAAGAAAACTCACCGATTCAGTCTCTCCATCCATCACCACAGCATGTGGCCTCCCAAGCACATCCTTATCTACTAATTCTCCAAACAAAGTCATATCCACCCAAAAACTGATCCAGTGAAGATGTTATCACCTCAAAATAAATTACACACATCTTCACTCCCTTTCTATCCATACTTGCTCAAAAACGGCCTTCACAAGATCTCAAAGATGCCACATACTGGTAAGCGAAAAGGATACCTTAATCACTATACAAAAACACTAAAGCAATATAGCTTTTAACTCCATCTTTTTTTTATAATCAAAACCTTTTCAAAATTCAGTAATCAAAAGCATGTAAACTACCCCACAAATCAAACCAAGAATTAGAACTAAACAACAGATAAATTCATGAAAGAAATCAAACCACCCCAGGTATTAAAATCCACATAACAAAGACTGAATCAATCAAGCAATAATGAAAACAGAAAGTGTAGAAAAGAAAAAAAAAACTCACCGATTTTAAATCTTATGGCGTCCACGCCATTCACAAAGCCGCCAACACCTCATTCTAACAATTAAATCAACAGTCTCCTCTCCCATTTACACATCACAGAACAGTCAACAGGTCAGAACAGTCAACAGGTCTCTCACTCTCAGTTTACAAATGTTGTTCAATTCAGTCAGGAAACTCAGTGGTTTCACCCATTCCCTTCTCCTCTGAATAGAGCTTCTGAATTATTACCATGCAATGCCCCCTTTTATGGTCCACTGGTAGCATATTTAGAGGCTTCTCTTCAGGGACACCTCGGTGGCTCCACTTCAACAACAACTTCATCAGGAGTTTGTGCACCCTTCAGCTGGTAATGAAGGAGCAAGTATTGTTCAAAATCACTCCCTCTTAGGGCCACGATGGTCACCCCAAACTTACTCCCTCAATGCTTTGCAAGACACTTAGTCAAATATTTGCATGCAACAATGGAACGAGGTACATATACAGCAAGCCTCGGAGGCAATGGTAGGCTCATTTCAACTCAGTGCTACATCCAACCCTCCAAACAGCCAGGTTCCACTTCTTGAGCAAGAGGAACAAGAAATCCCTCAACAGTTGAGCCCTTCTTCATCTGACATTCCTCCTGGATTTGGTCAAATTCCACAATTGGACAACTCTCTGGCTCTCCACTCCCATCAGCAGTCGGTCTTGAGCCAGGATGGAGGCTTAAATCAAGTATTTGATAATGTTCCAAGTCATAACACAGTCCTCCATCTCTTGAGACAAAGAGAGCATCCACCATCGCCCTCCATTTCTTCCCTCACACAAACACCTCTCATTGTAAGCCGCCATCGAAGAAATAAAAAGAGGAAGAACTCTTCCTGTTGCACAAGAGAAGAAAAGAAGGAAGGGTTTTTCTTTATATAGTGTGGGTGGATATTCGCCCCCACTAAAATTCTGAGAGCACCCGCCCTTTAACTTCACAAAATTAAAATCCTAGAATTTTGAAATTTCAATTCAAGTAAATGTAACTCTATTTTATTTTAATAAAATAAATTAGTTTTATGAAATTTAGGGGTGTTACAGGAGATGTCTCACATTGCTCCCAAACTTAAGGCACTAAAGCTCGAGTTGTCTGATGACTTGCTCGTGCATTTAGTATTGATATCTCTTCATGCACATTTCAGTCAGTTTAAGGTCAGTTATAACTGTCAAAAGGAGAAATGGACTCTTAACGAGCTCATTTCATATTGTGTGCAAAAAGAGGAAAGGTTGAAGCAAGAGATATTTGAAAGTACTCATCTGGCAAGTACCTCTAAGGATAAGGGCAAGAAAAGAAAGACAAATGAAGATGCTAAGGGTCCAGAGCAAAAGAAACATAAGAAAAATCAAGGATGTTTCTTTTCTGGAAAGCTAGGACATGGAAAGAAAGAATGCAGTAAGTATCATGCTTGGCGTACCAAGAAAGGTACATTCTTTAATTTGGTTTGTTCTGAGGTTAATTTAGCTTCAGTATCTAGAAGCACTTGGTGGTTAGATTCTGGTGCTACCACTCACATAAGTGTTTCTATGCAGGGTTGCCTGAGCTACCGAAAGCCAAATGATATTAAAAGATATATCTTTGTGGGCGATGGAAAGTCGATGGATGTTGAGGCAATAGGGCATTTTAGGTTATTGTTGAGAACTGATTTTTATTTGGATTTGAAAGACACTTTTTTTGTACCGTCCTTTAGACGAAATTTGGTTTTTGTTTCTTTATTGGACAA
Source organism: Berberis vulgaris (assembly GCA_963556465.1). NCBI lineage: Eukaryota > Viridiplantae > Streptophyta > Magnoliopsida > Ranunculales > Berberidaceae > Berberis > Berberis vulgaris. Next base: position 71,408,659 of record OY747124.1, on the reverse strand, counting down.
ATTTGGTTATAATTGTTCATTTGGAAACAATCAGTTTAGTCTTTCATTGAATTCAAATATTGTTGGTACTGGTTCATTAAGTATGTTTGATAACTTATATTTGCTTGATACTATTGCATCATATAATGAAACCTTGCATGTGGATTCACGGGGTACTAAACGCAAGCTAAACAAAGAAAATTCAGCAAAATTATGGCACAAGCGTTTGGGTCATATATCCAAATCTAGAATTGAACGACTTGTGGATTCACTTGACTTTTCAGACTAAGATGTCTGTGTTGAGTGCATCAAGGGAAAACAGACCAAACAAAAGAGATTAGGTGCTAATAGATCTTCAGACGTCTTAGAATTGATACATACAGATATCTGTGGACCATTCCCTACGGCTTCTTGGAATTGTCAACGATACTTTATATCATTCATAGACGACTACTCACGTTATGGGTACCTTTATCTCATTCATGAGAAATCAGCGGCACTGAATGTATTCAAGTCTTTCAAAACTGAAGTTGAAAACCAACTCAGTAAGAAAATTAAGTGCGTTAGATCTGATCGTGGTGGAGAGTACTACGACAGATATGACGGTTCAGGATAACAACGTCTAGGGCCACTTGCTAAATCGACCCACATTACACCATGCCAGGTTCACCTAGCATGAAAGGCGTCGCTAAAAGACGAAACAGAACTCTTAAGGATATGGTGAGGAGTATGATTAGTCATTCTACTTTACCATAATCACTCTGGGGAGAAGCAATAAAGACAACAGCTTATATCCTGAATAGAGTACCAACTAAAGCAGCTGCCAAGACTCCTTATGAACTTTGGACATGTCGAAAGCCTAGTTTAAAGCACTTTCACATTTGGGGATGTCCATCTGAGGCTAGGCCTTATAAGCCAAATGAAAACAAATTGGACTCCAAGACAGTAAGCAGCTACTTTATTGGTTATTCAGAGCGATCTAGGGGCTACAAATTTTATGATCCCACAATTACGTCTATTTTTTAAACGGGAACTGCGACTTTTTTTGTAGGATGTTGAGTTTGGGGGGACAAATAAGGTAAGAGACATTGTTTTTTAGGAGGAATCGATTTCGACTCCTACTACTGTTTTTGTACCTGTCATTGATCAAGAAGCAGATTTGGAACCTCAACAAGACAATGTTGAACAACTCCATGTTCAAATTGAAGTAAATGTTCCAGGGGAACAAACTCAACAACCTCAAGGACAAATGCCATTAAGGAGATCCACGAGAGAAAGGAGAAATGCTATTCCGGATGATTACATAGTTTTTTCTCCAAGAACATGAGGAAAATGATGGATTGATGGAAAATGATCCAATCAACTTCCATCAAGCCATGCAGGATTCTAACTCTCAAAAGTGGATAGATGCTATGAATGAGGAGTACAAGTCTATGCAAGACAATCAAGTTTGGGATCTTGTCCCATTACCTAAAAATACAAACGCCATTGGTTGTAAATGGATATTCAAAACCAAGAGGGATTCAAAAGGTAATGTGGAGAGATATAAGGCTCGGCTTGTAGCTAAAGGCTTCACTCAAAAGGAAGACATCGACTATAAAGAGACTTTCTCTCCGGTTTCAAAGAAATACTCATTTAGGACAATGATGACACTTGTTGCGCACTTTGACCGTGAGCTACATCAGATGGATGTTAAGACAACATTTCTCAATGGCGGCATTGATGAAACAATTTATATGGTGCAACCAGAAAACTGTGTCTGGAGACCCAAAGAATATGGTTTGCAAACTAAAGAAATCCATCTATGGGCTCAAGCAAGCTTCCCATCAATGGTACCACAAATTTCATCAAGTAATTGTCTCATTTGGTTTCAAGACAAATGCAGTTGATAATTGTGTATCATAACTTTATTGGGAGTAAGCATATCTTTTTGGTTTTGTATGTTGATGACATACTGCTTGCCACTAATAACAAAGATATGTTGCACGAAACTAAGAGATTTCTATCAAAGAAATTTGATATGAAAGATCTTGGTGAAGCTTATTTTGTTTTAGGGATTCAGATACACCGAGATCGCTCTCGAGGTATTCTTGGATTATCGCAAAAGAGCTATATAGAAAAGGTGCTTAAAAGATTTGGCATGCAAAATTGTAAACCAGAAAACACCCCTATAGCTAAAGAAGATAAATTCAGTCTTAAACAATGCCTTAGGAATAAACTTGAAGTTAAAGAAATGCAAGAGATTCCCTATGCATCAGCTGTTGGGAGTCTAATGTACGCTCTGGTTTGTACACGTCCAGATATAGCATTCATTGTTGAAATGCTAGGCAAATATTTAGACAACCTTGGGATGAATCACTGGAAAACAGCCAAACGAGTTATGAGATATTTACAGAAAACTAAGGATTACATGCTCACATACAAGAAATCAGATCAGTTGGAGATATAGGGTATTCTGATTCTGATTTTGCTGAATGCCAAGATAGTAGGAAATCCACATCAGGCTACATTTATCTTTTAGCTGAAGGAGCTATTTCTTGGAGGAGTGCCAAGCAGACACTCATAGCTTCTTCCACTATGGAAGTAGAATATGTAGCATGTTTTGAGGAATTTTGTGGCTGCAGAATTATGGCTGCGAAGTTTTGTCACCGGGCTACGCATTCTGATGAGTATTGAAAGACCACTAAAGTTATATTGTGACAATAACTCAGCAGTTCTATATGCCAACAACAACAGGAGCTCATCTAGGTCAGGTCATATTGACATAAAGTTCTTGGTTGTGAAAGAGAGAGTGCAGAATAAACAGATTTTCATAGAGCACATTGGGACAAACTCCATGATTGCGGATCCGCTTACTAAGGGATTACCACCCAAGGTCTTTCATGAGCACACTGCTCATATGGGTGTTATATCATTTGAGGATATTTTGGTTTAGTGGGAGTTTGTATATTTGATTGCTCTATATTGGTTTTTTGGACACATTTTGTGTATTTGGGTATTTTCTACAGAAATAAAGTATTCAGTTTATTCACACTCTTGTTTATTGTGTTAAAGTTTGATCTCAATAAAGTTTAAAGTAGAACCAGTTGGAAATAGGCATGTTTAGATCACGTTACATGTAATTTCCATGCTACGCATCCATGATTGATCTATGTCATTTGATTGTATGGGTATACGTGACTATTGATGGATTTAGTTGCGCTAAATGTGACGAAAGTTCCTTTAGTCCTATACCTGTATAGTCAATGGACGAGATTGTTTAGAAATACTTTCATATGTGATAGCAAATTTTTAGCTCATTAGGTTATACACATTTATAAGATATCATTAGGTTATACACATTTTTAAAATATCAACTGGAAGATCAAGACTCATCCCTTGCTTGAAAGTGCTATCATGGATCAAGGTATATTAGGAAATACATCATATTGTTAGGAAAATATCTTTCAGTATTAGGAAATACATCCTATTGTTAGGAAAATATATTTTAGCATATTGTGTTGCAAGTTTTATGGGGTTAGAAGTTTTATGGGGTTAGGAAACTTTCCGATGGCTAGTGATTTGTTTCCTTGGTTTGGGAGGTTTCCTAGTGTATGGTGGTTTCCTATTGTATTTTGACTACAGTATTTATATTGCTGATGAATGAATGAAAGAGCAAATTTTGGCCTTAAACTTGTCATGATATCAGAGCAAGGTTAAAACCAAGCAATACGCTAGGAGCTATCATGGACATTAGAGAATTCCATCAAACGCCCATGTTACCAACAATAGGTACCAACAATGGCAGGCTCTCAATCTTCACATCGGATCGGGTACTAATCGGTTGAATGGTAAGTGGATTATTGACACTGGGTGCTCCAATCATGTTACGGGAGATTTGTCATATTTGTCGGATCTAAGAAATGTGACTCTCTGTTCTGTTGGCCTCCCAGATGGTCAAAACGTTGTTGCCTTGAAGGAAGGAATTGTCAAGCTTACTGACAAAATTATTCTTAACCATGTTCTTTATGTTCCAAAATTAAATTGTAATTTAATTTCGGCTTCACAATTGAGTGATGATATAAATTGTGAATTCATAACTAACTCCGACTTGTGTGCTATCCAGGACCGACACGCGAGGGAGGTGATTGGAACGGGTGACAGAAGGGATGGACTATACTACTTACGGGAGGAGACAAAGGTGAAAGCAGTTTCAGTTGCTCCTTCAACTTCTTTGGAGCTATGGCATCGCAGATTGGGGCATCCTTCTGAGAAAGTGGTGAAGTTGCTTCCTTTTTTTAGCAATTCTAGTGGTAACTTGAATAAAGCATGTGAAGTTTGTCATCGTGCTAAACATTCTAGGGATAGTTTTCCGTTAAGTGACAATCACTCTACTCGCATTTTCGAGTTAGTCCATTGTGATTTATGGGGGCCATATGATACACCATCGTCTTGTGGGGCTCGCTATTTTTTGATACTAGTGGATGACTTCTCCCGCGCTGTGTGGATCTATCTGTTAGTTGATAAAACGAAAGTTTTTAAAATGTTTCTATCCTTTATAGCTATGATTGATAGACAATTTTCTCAGAAATTGAAGATTGTTCGTAGTGATAATGGTACTGAATTTAATTGCCTAAAGGATTATTTTTTGGTCAATGGCATTCTGTTTCAAACTTCTTGTGTGGGGACTCCTCAACAAAATGGCCGGGCAGAAAGGAAACATAAACACATTTTGAATGTTGCTCGTGCACTACGATTTCAGGGTGGTCTACCGCTTTATTTTTGGGGGAAATGTGCCCTTGCCGCTGCTCATATAATCAATCGGACACCTTCTAGTATTCTTGGCAATAAAACTCCATATGAAGTCTTGTTTGGTAGTCCGCCTTCCTTTGGTGAATTGCGTGTTTTCGGTTCTCTGTGCTTCGCTCATAATCAGAAGGCAAAGGGTGATAAGTTTGCCAGTAGGAGTCGTAAATGTGTCTTTGTGGGATATCCGTTTGGCAAGAAGGGTTGGTATTTGTTTGATTTGGACAAGCAAGATTTTTTTGTGTCAAGGGATGTCAAGTTTTATGAGAATGTGTTCCCATATCTTGATGTTGAGGCTCCTAATTTTGCTGCTCGCAATGACATTCATGGTGATCTGCATGAAGGGGTGGCTGTGGATTTTCCGGATTTTTTAGAAAATGATGAGGAGGTGCAGCAAGTACGCCCTCCCACGCCCAGGGGTGCTCCAGACCAGCAGCCGCAGGCCACCACACAGCTGCAGCCGCCGCCACAGGCTGCCACACCGTCCACACCCAGGCCTGCTCCAGCCCAGCAGTCGCGAGCCATACCACAGCCCACCGCCACGCCGTTGCAGCCCGTGCTCCCTGCACCGCAGCCACAGGTGTTGCCTACGCCTTCTCCTACGGATGATTCAGGGGGGGCAGTGTCGGGAGATGCTCCGCCAAGTGAGCATTTAGGTCGTGGCTTTCGGGAAAAGTATTCTTCGGTTAAGCTACGTGACTTTGTTACACACACTACGGTGAAGAAAAATAGTCCATCCTCCGCTTCACCTGCTTCTACATCTTCACCTCCCTCAGGTACACCTTATCCTATAGCACATTAAGTTAGTTGTGACAGTTTTTCTGTGAAACACCGAAATTTTATTGCAGCTATTACAGCTGGAAGAGAGCCACGGTCTTTTAAGGAGGCTGTAAAAGATGCAGGGTGGCGCGCCGCTATGCAAGCGGAGATGCGGGCCTTGGAAGACAATGGGACGTGGACTATGGAAAAGTTGCCTTCAGGGAAGAAGGCTCTTAGTAGTCAATGGTTGTATAAGATAAAGTACAAATCTGATGCTAGTATTGAGAGATTGAACGCTCGTTTGGTTGTTTTCGGTAATCATCAGACCGAAGGGATAGATTATGACGAGACATTCGCTCCAGTGGCAAAGATGACGACTGTTCGCGCATTCCTTGCAATTGCGGCTTCTAAAAATTGGGAGTTGCATCAGATGGATGTACACAATGCTTTCCTGCACGGGGATCTAGATGAGGAGGTCTATATGAAACTCCCTCCTGGCTTTACCTCTGATGAACCTGGTTTGGTGTGTCGGTTGCGTAAATCTCTATATGGATTGAAACAGGCTCCTAGATGTTCGTTTGCTAAGCTCGTGTCAGCTTTAAAAGGGTATGGTTTTTTACAGTCCTATTCTGATTATTCCCTTTTTACTTATAAGAAGGGGCCGGTTCAAATTAATGTGCTCGTGTATGTTGATGATTAATACTCTCTGGGAATGATAATGCTGTTTTGGCTCTGTTTAAAAGCTACCTTGGCTCCTGTTTTCATATGAAGGACCTCGGGGTCCTTAAATACTTCCTTGGTATTGAGGTTGCCCGCAGCTCTGCAGGGTTGTTTCTTTGTCAACGTAAATATGCACTTGATATTATTTCGGAGGTGGGTCTCTTGGGTTCGAAGCCTGCTATGTCTCCGATCGAACAAAACCATCAACTGGCGCGTGCCACGAGTTCTCTTCTCTCGGATCTTGAGTCTTATAGGCGTCTGGTGGGGCGTTTGGTCTATTTGGCGGTCACACGTCCTGATTTGACGTACTCGGTTCATGTGCTATCTCAGTTTATGCAGCAACTGCGACAGGAGCATTGGGATGCTGCATTGCGCGATGTCCGCTATTTGAAAGGTACTCCGGGTTATGGTATTTTCCTGCGCTCGGATAGTGACTTGACTTTGCAAGGTTGGTGTGATTCTGATTGGGCCGCTTGCCCTATTACTCGGAGGTTCCTGACGGGGTGGTTGGTGTTTCTGAGCCATTCTCCGATTGCTTGGAAAACTAAGAAGCAACATACGGTTTCTCGTTCTTCTGCTGAGGCGGAATATCGCTCTATGGCCGCCATAACGTGTGAGTTGAAATGGTTGAAAGGTTTATTATTGAGTTTAGGGGTACTTCATCCCAAGGCCGTTCCCCTCTTTTGTGATAGTCAGTCTGCCATATACATTGCGCAGAACCCCGTCTTCCATGAACGTACGAAGCATATTGAAGTTGATTGTCACTTCGTTCGTGATGCCATTCAGGATGGTCTTATTGCTCCTTCTTATGTGCCGACGACTGATCAGTTGGCAGACATTTTCACAAAGGCTTTGGGCAAATCACAGTTCGATTATCTCCTTGGCAAGTTGGGCATTCTTAACCCTCATGCTCCAACTTGAGGGGGGGTATTAGGAAATACATCGTATTGTTAGGAAAATATCTTCCAGTATTAGGAAATACATCCTATTGTTAGGAAAATATATTTTAGCATATTGTGTTGCAAGTTTTATGGGGTTAGGAAACTTTCCGATGGCTAGTGATTTGTTTCCTTGGTTTGAGAGGTTTCCTAGTGTATGGTGGTTTCCTATTGTATTTTGACTACAGTATTTATATTGCTGATGAATGAATGAAAGAGCACAATTTGGCCTTAAACTTGTCAAGGTACCCTTCCGCTTTATTCGTGATTGTTTTTCTTCTCATTTAATCAATATGGAACATACATGTGTGTCTGTAGAATATTATTCTTATAGATAATCTAATATCAGCCGCATGAAAACCAACAGCCTTTGCAACATCAGCTGGCTGAGGAGCAGATATTCATGCTCAAATTTAACACCTGACTCTCTTTCAATCCTAGAAATGTTTGATCACCTTGGATCATATATAACATAACAGCAACCCCAGTATTCCCTGAAAAGGAAACAACTAGGGTAGTAGGCCCAAGCTTTAGCATAAGAAGAATATAGCATGTCATAATAATAAATAGACCTGTTCTGCCCGTGCGTCCAGAACGAGGGATATAGTCTTCTAAATCACAATGAAAATTAAAAATAGTATTACTATGGGATGAAAGAAAAAAAATGCAAGATAATTATCACAAAGATCCTGTGTACCATGATAAAATTAAAAACCTGAATGATCAACTGCACATAGTTGATATCCAAGCCCCTAGCTGCCACATTTGTGGCCACCAATGTCATGAACTTGCCTGACCTAAATCCAGAAAGTGTGACCTATACCCTAATTAAATACTACTTCACTCTCTAGGCTAACTTACACCCTATCAAACACTCGTACAAAAATACTACCAACTCCGATCTACGACTATCTAAAATACCATCAAAACACTAAATTAATATGTATTGGCATATCAGGGACAAAAATCGGTGTTTACTAATCTAGGAGGACCCTTGTTTTTCATTGTAAATCAATGACCCTATCAAGTTTAAAAAAAAAAATTGTTTTTTTAATTCGTTTGAGCTTTGGTTTAACTGGAATTTTTAGGATAAAATCCATTTAGAAATAATGTCTTGCTCTAATATCACCCATAGCACAGCACAAAATGCTTCCAATTACAAGAAAAGAAGACATCTTGGCATAGCGGCAAAACATTGGGCGGTTTTAGGTAATTAATAAAAATCTAATGAAAAAAAAACACTCATGCTTCGTCTTCTGTTATTTATTCAGAATGCATAATCTAAAACTCCATCCCATTTAACCGAAGCCATGCAAGAGATTAGAGAGAGAAAATGAGACATTACAAACTTGCATTGTGAATTAAATTGAGCACTAATCTTATAAAAATAAAAATAAAAATGATCCCAAATTAAATTCAGAAATGCCTTAGAAGTGAAGCAAAGGCGTGTTTGGGTCCGTCCCAACTCATTCATGAAATAGAGAGAGAAACCAAGTTGTAGAGAATCCATAATTAGATTGTGAGTTCCAGAGGAGATTACAGAAAGAATGCAGAGTGAGTAAGCTAGAAAGAGATCAGGAACGATTTGATGGGTGGGAGGAGAGTTTTGTTTCAAGGGGATAGGAAGGAAAGTTATATCCTTATGAACCCCCCATGCACAAAATCTTATGGAGGAACATGGTTCAACTTAGCAATGTGAAACTCCTGCTTGAATACATTAGCAAAATGGATAGAAGTGACATGCATGGTGAATAAAAAGTAACGTATTGCTAAGGCAACAACAATAATAGAAGTAAGTAATATGGAAAGCTAGAAATGACTTGGTTTTCAGAATATCCAACCAAACCCTCTTAAATTGGAATTAATGGGAAATCTCTTTATTAAAAACAATAATAGGAACAATGAAGACCATAATGGAGACTTTAGTGATGGCATCCACATACACAAATTTAATGAGTTGGCTACGGGTTTCTCAAATTGTAGAGGCAGCCATGTTTGTTGAACAACTTTAAATTTTGCAACGGAGGTAGAACAAACAATGAAGAAGCCCATAATAAGGGTCACTCTGTTGTGGGTTTAGTTTACTCAACACTAGTTTTAAATTTGCCGGAACGGACAATCAAGCCCCCTCTCTTCACATGACATCCAATCACGACCTCCCTCTAGGCCCTCAGTGTGAAACAGTGACCTCTCGAATAGCCATGACCCAATCCCAAGTTCAATCAGCACAGCACCACAGGCTCAACCTGATATCTAATAAGCATAGGCCAATTTCCCTTGTTCTGGACTCGGACACGATCCTCATCAATTTTGATGTTTGTTTCTTTGACTCGTCTAAATAAGGAGCTTTCGGCATGGTTGCGCTAGACATGCATGGACACATACTGACTACGGCAGCTAGCTCGATTGTGAGCAAGATCCTAGATGGCACCATGGCAGAAGGCTACGCGGCGAAAGCAGCTCTAACGCTCATTCAGGCTCAGTGGTGGCGAACAAGCTTCCTTTTTGGAGACTTGGCAACTCTCATTTCTCTTCTTCAAAATGATGATTCTTCACTTTCTCTTGCTATGAACTGGGTTCGGCGTCCGATTATTCGTAATATTAGACGCCTGCTTCTTTTGATCCTTTTATGGCATTGTAACTATATTTGTAGACTTAAATTTGGATGCTCATAACTTAGTTTTAGTCTCAAGGCGACAAGTTTGTAACCGTGCTTAGTTTTATTTCTATATATTATGTCCATGGCTTAAAAAAAAAAAAGAGTTGTGGTTATAAGAGAGAAGTGAAAGAAAGATAAATTTTGGAGTTCGGGGTTCACATTTCATACAACACTAAGCCACTGTGTATGCACGTCTTCTTATTTTTATTTTTAAATGATAGTTTATTGCTGCTTTTTTTAAGGGTAGTTCATTGCGCTTGCGCACAATATGTTGTTATTTATTTATGGGGCAAAAACACAAGCAAAGGTGGACCTAGATTAGAGTACCAACTGATCCACCGTTTTATGTTCATCTTTGAAGATCATCTTTTTGTGTTACCTTTGAAGATGCTGGCATTACTGTTTTTCCAAAAAAAAAATTCATAACCAGTTCGTTCATATATCACATTTCATTGGCATTGCTTTTTTTCCAAAAAATTCATAAGTTGCAACCAGTTCGTTCATTTATCACATTTTGTTACGACATTTCCATATAACTGATATATGAATCAAAGTGGCCATCTGAATGTATTATTCATAGGCACCTTAAGTGAGTTTTAAAGGAGCAAAATATTCAGGTGCATGCTTATCGGGTTATAAACCAGTTAGGGTGCTCGAAAACCAGTATACTATTATGAAAAACACTGAAAATTTGTTATTCTTTAGTAAATGAAGTCTTGCTGAAAGAGAAAGAATAAAAAACACCACAAATAACCCCCTAAGCCTAAAGAGAGTGCAGTGAAGAGTGACCAAGAATATAATTGTAAAAGCAAATAATGAAAATCCCAAAGATGAGAACAGTGAACTTCACATTAGAACATGCCCAAGATCAACTTTGAGAGTTGGCTATAAAAATGTAATAACTATATTATATGAACCAAAACATCATGGCACACTCAAACAACTTCAACATACAAATATATGACATATAACATAGATTGTTCTCTGGTAACTTTTATTCAACAGCTAAAAATCCTAGTCACATAAAGCCCCAATAACTAATATCTACCCACACTTCTTTATACGACCACAAATAACTGCTCAATAAGAAACCACCATCAGTATGTTTTCTGACTACCTGGTTTAGATGGAGATGAAGACTTGGACTTGGCAAAATCAACTAGATCTTTGAAGAGAGCATCTTCCTTTTTGTTTTGTTTAGTAGAGTTCATTGAGTCCTGAGCTTCACTCTTCCCTTTGTTCAGAGAAAGATTCTGGGTCTGTCTTGTCAATCCATCATACATTGAGTTTGATCCACTTGTTCCATTGGGAGAGATGATACCTGGCGAAACTGACTGCTGTTGCTCGAAGAACTGTTGTCTTTGATTGTACTTGGATGGTGGAGGAGGTATGGAAACAGTGGATTGTACCTCCCAAGGAGCAGAAGGGAGCTGTTCAGCTGGTTTATAATTTGGTTGTGGTTCATCATATTTGGGTTGTTTAGGGAAGACTGGGTATGAGGTAGAATCCATTCCATAAGAGGGTGATGAGGAAGTCAGTGGAGGTGTTGCTGGTTGGCTTGTGACATGAACATCATTAGATCGAAGTGGATTTACTGGAGATGTCAAATGTGGGATTCTGGAGGGCATTTCTGATTTGTAGACATCACCACTGAGATAATCAATGTTACTATCTGTATTACTACGTTCTTTGGATGAGGCTGGTGGAGGAAGAAATGGACTAACATGCAAGTTTTCAGTCTTCACAGCAGCTGACTTTGAACCTTGTCCCGGAACATTGTCTCTTGAGGACCTGCAGTAACATGTTTTTATTCATTCAAGCTTACACTGAACTACCAAATAATTCATAATATTTTTCCAAAACCATTCAGGGAAAATCAACCCCATCCTTGTAACTTTCTTTTGTGGTATAATTCTGTTTTACTTTGTATACTTTTTTCTTTTTTGCTTTTTGTACTTTCTTACTAATTTCACCTATTCTGTAAGTGCATGGTTATGCATTCTAAAGGACTGAAACCTGCAGTTTCTTCTTGTGTGCCTCTCTTATTTTACCAGGGACAGCTATGATTGCTCAAAATATGTATAGCTGACCCTGAGAGTATCGGTATTGGGCTTTGATGATGATGATGATGATGATGATGATGATGATGATGATGGACAGATATGATCGCCCAAAGGAATGTCGAAACAAAGAAATAAAAGAGCATAAAAGTGGGGAACCTAATGAGCTCCTTTTACCTGTGCATTAGTTGTGAAAAATCATCATCAGTCTCATCATCCTCATGGTTCACATTCACGATTGGTGCCACTGGAGTTTCCAACACCCCAACTTCAGCAGTAGACTTTCCTTTGACCATGCCATCATATCGACTAAGCACCCGCTGCAATTCGTCATTCAAGGTTAACCCCTGACACAAAAGCTCTTCGTCCCTGTAATATAAGAAATAACCGTTGTCAATTTCAACAATTAAAAAGTGATACCTAGCCTACAAGAGAACTGAAAGAGACATACGCTGTAGTGTTCACAAGAAGCATGACACGTTTTTGGTAAGATTGGCACTGGTCAACAAGATCAACTATAAGCTCTTGCTTTAAACCCTGCTCATGAGATGCAGTAAACAGAATAAGTGAATTATAACATATTTGTTAGCGTTTTCAGCCAAAACATTAAAATATTCCTTGATCTAAGATAATAATAATAAAATAAAATAACCCTGCCGGGAGTATTAGAAATCCTTAGGAAGTCCTATGTTTTTTTTTTCGCTCTTGATGGTTTCCCATATATCAAACAGGCACACTCAAATCATCGACTGATTGAAGGAGAATCCACTGTTTGTACTCTGTATCAGCTACTAGTCTACCATTCTGTTAATATCATGGTTATTATTATTTTTCCGAAACTTACTTTTCTTCACTTTCTGTCACTTACTATTATATTCCAGGTAGCATCTTTTTTAGGGATAAATTCAAGACAAAAAAAATACAGGAGAAATTGGAAAACCCTTTTTTTATCAACAAAAGAAAATGGCAATATATTAATCAGAAAGATATTACAAAGCAGGAGAGAGGGGCTGTCAAACACAAAGAACTACGAAAAACAAGGAGACCAACACTAAATGTAAAAAAGAAAGCAACGAAAAACGGAGAAAACAACATCAACTCATTAAATAGAGATGACCAAACTGAATAAGTTATCATCAAAGGACGTGCTTTCGTAATAACAATAACAATAACAATAACAATAACAATAACAATAACAACAACAACAGCAGCAGCAATAATAATAATGATACTTTTTATCATTACCATAGTAATATTTCTTTCTTGTATATTTGTTTTGAAAAATCAAAATTTCCACAACTCCAGCAAAAAATTCCCTTCACGTGTGTGTGTTGGGATAAATTGGTTGTAACCTAATATCTCAACACAGAATACAATCACTGAAAAGTGCATGTAATTTAATTGAAGTATAGAAAAGGAAAACAATTAAAAAAATTCAAAAAAAAGAATATTTTGTAGAAAGAAAGAAAACAAAAATATAAAGAATACCTAATTTGTAATTAAATAGTTTTAGGCATTAAATGAGATGGGTTGCAACTGAAATAATGTTGAATCGAAACCTGTCTTTGATTATGATGTGTCCCACTGTCCTGTAGCCACTCTTGATTGTCAGAAAGCTAAAAGCTTGGGTCAGGAAGAGTTTTTAAGATTAAGAAGGCAGACTTGCTTAAGGAGTAGAAAAATAAACTTGACAAATTCAAGGGGCAACAAGTTAAGATTGAGCATGGGACCCACTTACTTTCGACAAGTTTTAAAGGAAGTTCAAAGTTGAGGTGGCAAGGAAAGTGTTCGTGAGATTTGAACGGGAGCAATAAGCTAATATAACACAATAATATCAGAGTTGCTCTATGGAGTATTATACAGGAATCTTATATTGAGAGGAGGGGGGAAACTGCCCCCTTGCAGTCTATGTGGCTCTGCCTCTGGCTCCACATGAACCCATTGCCAAACTTCAATCATACACATTAGGTGAGTGCATTCCTAGTAAGGTATGTGCCTAGCAGGTGCCAATATTCATAGGGTGCTCATCTGAAGTAAGGGACTGTGCCACTGATTCAAAGAGGCCTTGGTTACCATTAGACTACAATGTCAAATACAAGGAAGCAAAACATCTGAATACATCCCATTTCTTCAGCAAACCGACCTACGAAACTGATCAGGAGAGTGTGGCTTCGCTTAAGTTTTGGTTGGATCTTTGAGATCCTGGAAATCAATGTAAAGAAAGAAATTACCTCAAAATTATGAGGATCCAAGGCATTCAGCATTTCCATCAACACGTCTGCTAAACCACTAGCAGTTTTAATCTCCTCCAAACTGCAGTAAAGAAATTCCAGATAAATGACTTAAATGAAAGGAAATACTCTTTTGTAGTTATGAGAGAAGAGATACGTGATAAACTGAAGAATGAAAGTCATATCCTACGAATTACTAGAAAGTAGAGACAACATGGAAATTATATAAAGGTATCTATTGCAGGATGCTCCCAAGATGCCGTAGAAAATTTGACAAAGATCTTATTATGTGGCTGCATGATACAAAACAAGTCCAACAGAAGCACGAACGGTGACTCAAAATATAGAACCGATAAAACAGCCAGAAACTGAAAATTTTCCAGTTGGATAGATCCAACTTCCATAAGACACTTTTGTAAATTTGGATAGATCTAAAGCAGTCCGAATTGATCCAAATCATAGGCAGTCTATAACTGCATTAGAGAAGCTCGTGCCTTTTTGCTTCCTTGTTACTTCTATTTGATCTAATCTTCTACAACATCTAGGTTAGATTCATAATTGTGCAGTAAGTATTTATAGGCTATTCTAATTAGTGTCGAATTCTTGTAATTGATGAAGGATAAATGAGTTGAAGACCATCTCCTAAGTTGCTAATCTCAGAGATTATGTAGTAAAGATGACACAAAGCTATGTACGATATGCGTAATGATTTGGAGCTAAAGCAGAAATAATAATAGAAGAAGATGGAGGCATTTCAATCCTTCCACTACATTATTAGAACAAGGATTACAATCTCTCAAGAACAAACTCTTGAAGGTCCAACCTTTGCTAACTAACAAAGATTACAATACTCTCAAAAACAACTCTCGAGGTTGCTTAACAACCTCTCAAGAACAAACTTTGTTGAGGCTCCAACCTTTCAAGAACAAACACTCTTAAGGCTCCACCCTTTGTCACCTTATTAACTAACAAAGACTACACTACTCTCTCGAGGACAAACTCTTCGAGGGGCTTTTTTCTCAAGAACAAACTCTTGAGAGATCTGCTTCACAAGTTCCTAATCTACATTTCTAACCTTGCTCCTTAATCCTTGATCTCTTGTATTCCTGGATGTCCTGGATGCCTCCAACCTACATACAAATACCCTATACAGGCTAAACAAGTCCAAACCAAACAAGGAAAAAATATTCCTAATAGGAAAGTGTTTCCATATTTTCTTGTCGCTCAAGAGAATTTTCTTGTTTTAATCAAAAAATGAAAGCCTACTCCTAATAGGAAAGTGTTTCCATATTTCTTTCCTTATCTCACAAGAACTTTCTTGTTTAAACAAAAAAAGAAAACGTACTCCTAATAGGAAAGTGTTTCCATATGACTTTCGTTATCCCTCTAATTTTCTAATTGATTAGAAAACTTTTCTTGTCTTAATTGAACAATAAACCTAATTCAAATAGACAATTTTCCAACATTGAAAACTTTTGTCCAACAAAAGTTTCCTTGTGTCCTAATTAATCAAAGAAACTCTATCCAAATAGGAACTATATTTAATTAACCAATAAGCTCCTAAGGGAAGATACTCCTGTAACAATATAACAATGACACAACACAAACACAGGTATCGATATCCGACACCGATAGTGTTATCGGACACATCGGTTGAAAAACCAAAATACGAACACTTGTACATTTTAGTATTAATTAACTTTTAAGCAATAAATTTTAAATTATTAGTCGTATTCATATTATTTACTTTTTCAGCAATAAGTTTTAAATTATTAGATGTATTCATTTACTTATAGGTCACATTACATGTACTAGTATTGCTTATAATGTGTCAAAGATACCAGATGATGATTTTAGCATGGAGTGTCCGATGGGAGTACCATCAATTTTGACAAAGGTTAAGTGAAAAGATAGATGCACTTTGTGCTGAAACCCAATCTATAACCAAGAGCTTTAACGATTACATCCAAACCCCTTCATCTCCATATTCCAACCAAGCCATGGTTGAAAGTTATTACCATGTTGATGTCGCTTCACCACATACACCCTCCACTACATTATTCCCGTCAATGCTCACTACCTATCTTTACCCTAGCATCGCTAAAACTTTGTCTTACTGACCACGACCACAACCTCAAACTCTATATTCCCTACGACCCCTCACGAGTTCCAATCATCACACTCGCCAAAACCAACACCAACTCCATCTTCTGGTCCATGACAAGATCTTGCTGGTCCATGACAAGATCTTGAACAAAGTGGGCCGCAAAGGCACACATTGAAGTAATTCTTCTTTTTTTTTTTTTTTTTTTTTTTCATGGCTTGGTGAGTGTCTTTCTCACCTAAGCTTGTTTGTCTTTGCTCTAATAAATTCCTTTGTGTTGCTAGATCAAAATAATAATAAATAAATAACCACTAGAGACCGGGGCATTGAAGCAATTTGAATAACACCATAACATATGGTATAATACTCCTGCCCTGCAAACCTAGATGTTCCATTAACAGATAAGTATGGTGCAAAGCCCTTGCTGAATTCCACATCAATGTTCCAGGCTCCAGTAGTTAACTCTTTTCTGAGTTTGGCCGAACTGTGGCCTCCCTCTAAAGCAAACCATCTTCATCTAACTCCCTAAGGTTAATGGGCGTGGGAAAGGCTCCTTCATGCCCACTACAATCTTTAGGAATATACACACAAATGTAGATACTCGATGGACTGATACTAAAAGTGACCCTCTGGATGTGAGGCAACACCGGGGGTTTTTAAGGACTAATTTCTCAGCTTGCATGTTTCATTGGGATGACATGTACATAATAGTGCTTCTTGATGTATTCTTTTTTGGTGGTCAGTGATTCATCATTCACCATCCTCCAATTTATTAGTAAAATACTATTTTTTTATTGATTAAAAAAAACAATAATAATAACAACTAACACATAGGATGCAGTACCTGAGATCAGAAGCATCAGTTTGAAGAGACGCCTCAATGGCTGCATCATCATCATATGTTGAAATAGGGTGGACTATCGGCTGAGTTTGGGGTGGAGTAAATAGGGGTACACTGTTTTCTGCACGGGGTGGATATTCAACCCCAAAAGACTGAATGATTCAAAACACATAATTTGTTAATAGAGCCAACAGATTGAAGCAGATATGATGAGTTCATTTAAAATACTAAACTGGACTGATTTCTCCGAGTAAAAACCATATTTATAATAAGCAAATGGCAAGTACAGTGAAACTGCAGAAAGATTTTTTACGCTATGCAACGGGTGGAACCAGGAATTTTACTTGAAGGAGGCCAATCGTGTGAGTTAAAAAATTAGAGAAAAATAATTGGGAGGGGGTTTCATTCAATAAATTGTGAACTTGCATTTACAAATATGTTGGCATTGCCATTTTTATGGTGATACGATAATGAATTAGGTTTGATATATATCGGTTGTAAATGACAATTCCACATTATGAAATATGAAATATAATTTTGAATAAATTATCTCTTTTTATGCCAAAAAAAATAGACAATACTTTTTTTTAATAAGCTAATTTTCCTGAAAGAAGATTCCCGTCTTGGAAAAGTACACATTGTATGTACAGGATTAGTCAAGCTCACTTGAGAAGTTGAAGTGAGTTTCCATCGTTGAATGAGGTTAACATGGGTACCGCATTGCCACATAAGCTTGGCAAGCTCGCTCCTCATTTTGGAGGCTGTGGTATTTTATATCAGGTCACTAGCAAGCAGCAACATTCCCTTAGCTGAATCCAGCATCTCGAAGAATGAATAAGCATGGATACTTTCTACATGTTTATTACATATATTTTTAAAACAAGGAAAAAAATAATTAGAATAAGAAAGAAAAGCACAAAAGATAAGAGAATACATCTATCTTATTTCCCATCACCAAGCCTTTTAAAGTCGATGAAGACCACGACAGCCACCGCCCCCCTACTTCACTGAGAGATCACCTCTTCCTTAACTAACTACTGTACCTAATACTTCAAAATATGTCCATGATCACCTGGCAGTGCACTCTGCGAAAGGTTCCCAACTTCGCCTTCAAAAAATTGCATTTGCCATACAAATAATTCCACATTTAGCTTCCAAAAGTAGTGCAACGTCACCCTATAATAATTTTTGCCGGTGGTTCTGCATAAGTCCATTCCACAGCACTATTGTAAAAGCTACATAGGCCCTCTTTTCCACTTTTCTCCTTTCCCCTCTTTTTTTCTCACAGTTGTCCATGAAGTGTTTTTTCTACAATCAAACAATGCCTTAATTGTTTTCAATAGGACACAGGAAAAATCAACCCACACCCGTTGAACAGGATAACTAGAGGCTGTATTAACTGAGGATATAAGATATAGTCTATCAGTGCCTCCATGCATAACATTGACCAGGAATCAGTACCAAATTCCTGACTGGAAAAATAAATACATTAAAACAGTAGTTTCCCTTCTTATTGCAAGGAATCATTCATTGTCAACAATTAACCAGAAACTAATACATATTTTTGTTACAAAGTAACTCCAACCAAAAATGAATAAAGGAAAGAAAATGATTAATTAAGCACCTTCAGTTCCTGATATGCAGCATAGTATTGAGGATACCTTCCCCCGGGCCCCCCAAAAGCTTCTTGCCATGTATCAATGAGAATTAATATCTTTTCCCTTACATTTAAATCAGGCTGCAGTGTGAACATTAGAAAAGTCTAACTTATGTTCCAACAAAGCAAAAGCACTGGATACAATACAAGCTAAACATCAAAGTAATCAGAAATTTTGGCACCTTCTTCTTTACTATTTTGACCATTTCATGCAAGATATCACGCTCCACAATTTGCTTATGCACGTGGTCCCCACAGTTTTTGCTGAGAGTCTCTAACACCTGATATTTCCAAAACAAACATCACAAATAGAAAATAGCGTAACACAAACTGAAGAAAAACAGATGCGACCAAGAGTAAATCACTAATGTTCTACATAGAATGCAGGGCTTTCAACGTCCAAGTTGGACCCGCAATATGGGTTTTTCAGACACTTCTTATTCTTATATTATTATTATTATTATTATTATTATTATTATTATTATTATTATTATTATTATTATTATTATTAAACTTACCTTGTCGGGATTAGGTGTTTGGCATACCAGTTATTTTCTTTCTAGAGTACGGTATGGTGCCAAGAGTAATAAACAGTTTTGTTGTTACTTTTGCGAATCAAAGATTCAAAAAGTTGCTCAAGAACATCTCCAATCGTAATAATAAAAATAGACTTTTGGTCTCTCCAATGCATATTATGAATGGTTTAGTGAAACCTACATTTAAGATATGTGTACCGATATGTAACGTGTATCATAAGATACACGGTGCAAATAAATATATAACAAATAAATAATAAAACAATATATTTAAGCATATAAAAGGCATAAAATAAGACGTATTCAAGCACTAGCATATTACACGTGCCTACAACACACTACATTATCTTTTTTTACAATTATTTATGTCTATAACATCTCCCATCGATTTTATCTAAATCGGTTAAATTCTACATATATCTTCAATGAAAAATCCTATTTGTCAATGAAAACTAAAAGTTTTAGGGCATGTTGAACTCGGTCAAACTTTTAAAAACTTTATAGTCAAACTCGATCAAATTTAATAGCTTCAAAAGAAATCTCATTTTAAAATTTTAACCTTTTGTATTGATCATTGGTTTAATTTGAAAGATTTTAAAAACATTACAACGATACCAAGTTTATCAAAATCGGATAATTAAATAAAAAATTATGATAATTTTAAGTTTGAGAATCTAAAATAAATAAAATTTCTCTGGCTGCCAGTTGCAAATGGTATATTCTTCGACATAGATTATACATTTTCTTTCATCCTTTTAGGTACACTTTATTTACAATCCATACCATTAAGTGAGTACACAACTTGACACTTAACTTTCCGACTTTGCCATCAAATCTTGACCCTTAACAATTTTTCAACTTTGAATCCTAGGCCTCGGCTATCTTTCTCTCCAAGACAAACAAAAACTTATCTGCCTTATTATATAGATAGAAGTACCAATAAAACACGTCCATGACTCGCGTACCATATACAAGTAAGACATAGCCTATCATCTATCCATTCACTTGTCACTTTGTACAACAACAATAAATTCGTGTATCGATGCATCATACGATATATCGACGTGGCTTAGATATGACATGTATCGAGATACATAAAATGTTTAACAATTAACTAAGAAGTATGGACTACGGGATGCCCACCCCTACATTTAGTTAGATTAGTACATAAAATCTCTCTAAAGTAATAATGTTGGGACACCTAGTTAATTACTATAAGCAGGTTATTACTTAATAGAGGTGTAGTTACAAAAACTAATTTGTTACTTGGTTATCCTTGATGAAAGTTGTGTGGATAGAAAGTATGAGTTAGCATGTCATTTTTAAAAGATGTAGACATTGGGAAACAAGAGACAATTTGAAATAGCTAGTGCATATATGTAGAGGTTCGGAAAGAAGATACGTAAAAGAGTCAATCTTGAAAGTCTACCCATTTGCATTTCTCTTTCTAAGCGTGTAACTCCGAATTTTGTTGATTTTTCAATTTTGTGTCATAATATATCTACACATCCATGATCATATGATGAAGATTCAAGCTAAAGTGTTGATGCTGATGAAAGCCTTTGAATTTCGTAATTCGGGTATATTTAGTATTTCAATGAGGCGTAATGGACACTTGATTTTATTAAGAAAAACTTTTGATATTTTTTACTAGATTTCTTATGAATATTTTATAAAAATATCAAATTAAATGTTTCAAAAAATCATTTTTGAAAAAGTCCACTTTAGGTCCAAACCTGTCACCTCGGGTTCAACTAGAATATGAACTATCCATGGGGCCAGGCTCAACTCTGTATCATGGGCTTCAAACCCATTATATGGTTTGTGCCCATGTACTCGAGCCCAAGCCTTCAATTTGTACTTTTATGTTTTAAAAAAGTTATTTTAGAGTTCCCAAAATGGGCCTAAATTGGTTTTTGATTAGAAACTACTTGTTAAGTTATGTACATGTTTTCTATAACAAAAATTGTATCTAGTTGTTTTTTAGTATAGTCTTTTGGAGAGAGTTTTTTGGCGATTGAGAGAGAAAAACCCTTTGAAGAAGAAAATACAAACTTTTCTATCTTCTTTTTTTAAAAGAGTTGATTAAGTTTTCAATACAAAAACTTCTTGATTGCTTCGGTGGATTTCGGAGTGTTAGCTTCAATGGATTCCAAAGTGTTAGCAGAATCCAAAGTGTTCAGATATGGTGGATTCCGAATTGGTTGATGATTGAGGCAAAGCTATACAGTTAAGGGACTGTGGATTCGAGTTGAGACAGCTGAAGGGTTGGATAGTTGAAGACGGCAACTAAGCATAGATGTGTTGATCTAGGTAGTGGTACATTGGTAACTTGTACTTAACTTTGACTGGTTAGTGATCTAGGTTGTGGGACGTCTAGTAACTTGTACTTAACTTTGACTTATTAGGGTTTGGAGTTTAGGGTTCTCATGGTTTTTCCCTCTTAAGAGGGTTTCCACATAAAATTTTGTGTCTAATTTCTATTTCCGCATCGTGTGATTGACAATTTAGTTAATTAGTTGAATATACAGTCTCAGTTAAATTTCAAAGTGAATCATATAAATACATACCTCTTTTTATGTGAATAGTATAAATACATAATGTACACCCAATGCAATCTTCAAATTCAAGTGAATATATTTCCTTCTAAACAATTATTACTATGTGGAGGCAAGTTTCTGAAGACGAGACCTATAAAAATTGCAACTTATTAAAATGTGGAGGTTATTACTATTTATAGCTGGCACAAGTTGGGACCGGTATTTTTTATGACTAGATGGAGGTTATTCCTACATAGAGTATCACTATATAGAAAATTATTGCTTATGTTGTGGAGTTTATAATAATTAACATTTGAGATGCTCTTAGGGTTTGTTTTTGAAAACCTAGTTTGATTAATAAAGATTTGAGTTTCTCTGATTGTGTTCCAAGTAACATGGCCTCCATGTATGATTTCCCTCATAAGGACACAGAAATCAATGAGTATTTATATAAAACAAATACCACACTAAAAAACTGATGCTACTTTAATTGTTATTTCTAATCCCCCACACCAATTACCAAACTTTTAAATTTAGATATTTCATCCAAAGCAAGTGTAAGCATCATGAACAGAAACTTGAGGCTATTCTCCAGACCCTTATTATTGTCCATAACAAGTATGGTCATCGACAAATCCTAAGTCAGGTAGACAACAATCCTTAATGTGAAGATTTCCCTGATTTATATGCTCTCTGATCATAAGCAACACCTATCATCATCAACTTATTCACGTCGTAAATCTCAGTCAACAGATGGACGCTCCCAGACTTGGCTCTGGATGAAATTTGAATGATTGGAACTTGATCTCCTGTATCGAATTACTATCGAATTTAGACAGGTAGCAAATCAGGTAAATTCTTGTTACATCTATCTAACCATCAAGTTGGTCTCCAATATCACCATAGAGTTGCTCATCCTATCATTAAATTGTTACCATTTCATTTTGAATCCATTAATGTATAGAGCGGTTATGCCACAACCAATGTGGCATGTGCACTAGGATTTTATCCCAAGACAATCATAAAAAAAGTGAGAATAATCACAAGATCTTTAATCTGATTAAATAATTGGCAGGGAAGGGATTGGCTCTCCTCTTTAGGGAGGCCCAAACTTGTCTTTTGTGCTTGTCTAATTGGAAATCTGTTGACCAAATATTCCCCATTGTACTTTTCACTTATAAGGTTTCGTCATCTTTTCTTGTTGACTAGGGGGTGCAATGGATGATGTCATTTATGGAAAGGTAAATGCTCTTTCCATGGAGAATTGGATGATCACTTCAAAATGTAGATGCTTTAGAATCTTATCCCTTTTGCTATCCTTACGAAATTTATCAAAACATAATGGAAAAATCTATCAGGGGACTTGGCATGAGGTGGATTAAGTTATTTTGGATATAAAGAGTTCCCTTTTGTGCTAGTGTGTTGTTGGTGTAGTGTCTATTTTGGAGTTGAGGACGGTTCATTTTGAGGATAACATAGTGAATTGGAACAATTTTCTTTATTTGTGACTTTTTTCCCCTTTTCTTGAGCAATGAAGTTATCTTCACCAACGAATGGGTAATTTATACGCGGATGACACCATCCTATTTATCAACTCTTACACTCTCTCGAATCAGGTACACTCGCTCCATTCTCCTTTAGTTTAAGGTAGTCTCCGGCCTCAAAGTGAATTTTTCCAAGTTTAACCTATAACAGGTGATTTACCAAATTTTGATAAGCTTGCTAGTATTCTATATTGCCGAACAGGTACACTTCCATCGAAGTATTCGGAGCTACCTCTAGAACATGGGACCAAGTTGTAGACCGGATAAAAGGTAGACTAGCACTGTCGAAAAGGAAATACATCACCAAAGCAAGGAGGGTAACTTTGATCAAGAACACATTATCAAGTATTCCCATATTTTTTATGTTCCCCGCTACTATATCCTATAGTACCAAAAGATATTTGAGAAAACATTCAGAGATTTTCTTTGGGCACTTCATCTTCATCCAAGTTGAATTGGGCCTCGATCCAGGGAGGTTTGAGATTTAGAAGGGTAAAGGAGTTTAACCAAGCATTTCTCTTAAAGTGGCTATGGAAGTTTGGCACCAAAATAGATGCACTGTGAAGGGGTACTATAATGGAGAAATATGATCTCGAAGAGTTTAGACGATTCAGGAAACCACCCTTGTCGCCTTATGGTTGCGCACAATAGAGGGCAATAATGACCTTGAAATCCAAATTCATTTCTCATATATCATATCCCATACAAGGGTTGGAGACACTGCTGAAAGAGTCCTTTCAGGACATTTTGAGCATATCAAGGCGCAAATCAGGGTCTGTTTTACAGTTTGCAAGGAATGTAGATGGTGTACTAGCTTGGGATTTGTCATTAAGGACGGGTTGAGAGATTTGGAAGTAGATAGAGTGGTTCATCTCATTGGCATACTCCAAGAGAAGCACTTAAATGACTCTACGAGCTTATGGCTGTAGGACTCAAATCCAAAATATTCTCAATAAAGAATTATTATGACTTTCTCACTCCCAACCTCAAACAACACCAAGCTGTCTTCCCTTCGACTTCTCAGCATAACTGATTTCGAGCAAAGAAACACTAAGGGAAAACTTTCATGTATGGTCTATTGCACATGGGACTATGGGAGAACCCTAGCCATCGACAATGTAGCTCATTGTGATCTCATAATGAGAAACAAATGCCACCTCTATAATGAGAGTCTTGGATCGATCGAGCACTTATTCTTTACTTTTTCATTTTTCATTTTTCATTGTTGTCTGGGAGAAAATGGCTCCAGCCTACGTTGGTCACTATCCAACAGCAAACTCATTTGCCACATGTATGCTTAATGGAGCACAAAATGTTTTACCACCAAAGGGAATCGGATATGGGACAGGTTGCTCATCGCAATACTAGTTGTGTTATGGAGGGAACGAAGTACGAGAATATTTGGGGCAAAGAGCAGGGATGTAGGCCAGATTTGTATGGGCATTTTTGGTATATTACGTGTTGGCTTACCTAGGGCATTTCTAAAGGACACCAACTTCACTTCAGTGGTGTATTCTTCTCTTGGGCAAATTTATTTATGTAGCCTTTTCTATAAATGTTCCCATTTGTTAGTGTCTCACTCACTTTTTACTTATTTTTGGTGGATTGCTTCTATCTTGATTATCAAAAAAAAAATAATAATAATTATAAATAAAAAAAATGTAAAGTCTACATAGTGGCACCTCTTTGACTGAGAAAATGAAAATGAGGAGATTCACTATCCTGATTTAGATGTTGCTGTGGTCAAAGCTTCCACTATCTTAAGCAACCACCATCTTAAACAAGAAAGGCCCTATTGACATCTCGTGGAGTACTTTAAGAAATTAATGGAAGCCCATTGATCAATTGTTAAGTGAGTATATCTCATCCACTCATCCCGAATGCCATTCTTCTTAGCCAAGAATGTGAATGTCCAATTAATCTGGTCATATGTTTCCAATCTTTCATGCCAAACCTAGATACCATCTCCTAACATTAAACGAATAACTGTTTTAAAAACAAATACCCCATACTGCATAGGTTTTTTTTTGTTTTTATAAACAACAAATCTATTAAGAAAGTACAAAATAAGTATCTTCTTCCAATCATAATGTAATCTTCGAAATGAATACCTCAAACTCCAAAGACACCCCACACCATCTAAAAAATTAATATTTGGTCTCACAGTCACTACCACTCGGTCCACCTCATAAATGATTCCCTCAAAGAGTCTTCCCATTAATCTCCAACCAAATACCCCCAAAAAATGTAACCGACTAGAATAACAAAGAGGCATAATAGAAAAGAACACAAATAAATAATTTCTATATTATAAAATTATATTCTAGTTAATAGTTTAATATGCACAAAGATGTCCTGTCTTTATAAACACAATGCATATAAAGTACTTACAAAAAGTGCAAGAAGTTGTATCTTGGGGTTTTTACTTCCAAGGCGCTTCTTGAGTATCTTCAGGGCATCCTTTGCTTGACTGTAATTATGAACCCATTCAATCAATAAAGCAATAGAAGTCCTATATCAGTACCATATCGTTGTCCAACAGTAAAAGATAACAAGTGCATGAAGTCAATAAGTATTAAAAGGCATGTTGATACGTATCGTGTCGGATACTCGTATTGACACTAAGGATACTCCTGTCGGACACTCAATGCTTAAATCATCATACTTTTCACATCTTTAAAAAGTTGCATATTATGGCAATTGGCAAGTTAATAATACATGAGCAGCAATATTGACATACAAGCGAACGAAAATGACTAATAATTCAAAACTTATTGCTAAAAAGGTAAATAATACTAAAATATACAACGTTTTCCACGCATCATGTATTGTATTTTTTGGACGTGTCTTGACACCTTGTATTCGCGTCGGATACCGATACTTGTGTCTGTGTCATTGTTACATAGATCAAAAGAAGCATAAATACCATGATATAGTGCAAACATGAACAAAACTGAACAATCATACGAATATAATACAATTACATTACAACCTCCCATCAGTAAATCAGTTGGACAAAAAGGAGATACTTCCCAAAGTAACACCCTTCTCGATTTGTACATAGATATTACACTTAAATGGTTCGAGGAAAAGTTTATAAATTATAATACACCTTTGGCTAATATATCTACCATTTTACCGAGAAAGAAAAGTTAG
This sequence comes from Berberis vulgaris, assembly GCA_963556465.1. Lineage (NCBI taxonomy): Eukaryota > Viridiplantae > Streptophyta > Magnoliopsida > Ranunculales > Berberidaceae > Berberis > Berberis vulgaris. The sequence continues at coordinate 71,382,150 of OY747124.1, read as the reverse complement.
CCTCTACATTCTCTTGCCAAACTAATGATACATTTCTACAAAATGTTGAACACACGAGAAACGAGATTCCTGTTGTTTTTACAGCTAAGAAACTTTCGCTTTTAACTTGGACAGAATTGTAAATCCCATAAGAAGAGAAAAAGTATTATGTCTTATTTAGACTACACAATGAAATCACATCTTATCAGTCTCTTATACAACTAAATAGTTGCTTTGGAAATAAAACTTCCAAAAATTACAAAATAAATAAACAGTTCCAAAAAAATTTCCAATGTGCAATGTAAGACTAGCATAACAGTGGAATGTAAAAGAGATTTTTTGTTGATCTTTCACTCTTTTGCAAATGCAATAAGACAGATTAGTTATTTATGATGGACAATAAAGGCAACCGCATTATGTTATTACAGGCACCTCTGTTTAGAGGTGCACACCTTAATGACAGAAGCACTATGCATTTCTACGAGACATTTACCCCTCCCTCTCCACCTTGTCTCCTCATAGTACTTCCTCTTCCTCCCTCAATCAGTAACAATTGAACCACTCATTCACTCTTCATCTCCCTCCCCTTCACTTCTACTTCCTCTCCCTCTGGTCTCTCATTATCTTTCTCAGTCACTCATTCTCATCAACAAGACATTTTGGCAAAACATTTCTTTGACCAGTGACACGTTTTGGCAAACCGTGTTCATCATCTTGTTCTAGTTTTCCAAAAAGTGACATCAGTTTATTCTGAAACTTTTTTTGTTGTTGTATGGTCGAACATTGTTGCGAGAAAATGGTTTGGGGACTCAAACGTGCCTCCCTAGGTTTGGAGAGAAAACGGGGGTGTGGGGGCATATGATGGGGGGGGGGGGGGAATGGAGAAAGATGATGATTTGGGGTGGGTGGTGCCTTTTAACCAATCTGAGGTGAATGCCTAATGGTACCCAAAATTCAGAAAATTGGATGCAGTATCAGCCCACTTTTACAAGTTAATTTATGCCAACATTAGCTTATTCATCTAAGTTTTGGTTTGTAATCATCTTGCTACAATGCTATAAGGGAGGCGTGAAGGAAAATGTTTGTAATGAAGTTTTATAGGGTGTGGTTTGGCCAATGAAAGTCCCACTTTTGGAAGTGTGACTATGATTGATATTTAACATCATTTACTTGGGGGTACAAAGCAGTATCCTATAGCATACATTCTAACAAGATCAAACTCATGAAAAATGGTTTTTGTGCTTCAACCCTTACCATAACATCATTTAGCATCATTAGAGAAAACCCTACAATTCTATGAGAACTTTAACAACACACATACAACATCTAGCTACGCATTTTGTTCTGCGAATGCAATATAACAACCTATAACAAAAGGCACATCCAAATTGCAAAGGGTAAGGAATAAATACCTTGGGTCAAAGTTAATAATATCACATATCTCAATGTTTATTGCCCAGTCAGGAGCAATCAGATTGTCATTCGTCGCCCTCTCGACACAGGATGCAGCACTAGCAGCCATGCTTATCCCCCTCTCTTACTTGTCAAAATTGTAGCCACTCTGAATCACAAATACCCAAGATTACATGAGAAACTAAATCATGGATCTAGCATATACAAACCAGCAAGTAACTTATAAACTTTTCATCCAAGAGAGTTAAGAGAATTGTTCCTCATCCTAACATAATAGAAACTAAAGGGGAAAGGGTGGATCTCTACTGCAACAAGTACCCAGCAAGTAGTAAATAAAAATCTGCCCAAATTAACAGTAGAACATGATAAATCTGGCAAAATCAGAGATGCCCAGATAAGAGATTGAACTAATTATGCAAGAAAAATACAGATTTCTCGAGAAGCAAGTAAAGGGATTTCCCAATACAAGTGTTGTGAAAGAACAAACTCAAAAAAAAAAAAAAAAAAACCATCTACGATAAAACAGATAAAAGGAAGAAAATGGGAGATGATGTTGTGAGGAAAGGAACAACTCGCCTCGTCTGGGTCTCTGGAAGTAGAGAGGAATTGGGGTTGATTGAATTGAATTGAATTGAAGGTTTTTGGTTTTTGGTTTTGTACACTTTGGACTGTTGGATTGTGTAGAATTTGTTTTGACTTTTTGTTTAGTTTTGTGGATTTCCCATCACAGGAGATTCCTCGTAATTTAAGTATTTTATTATCTTCATTTTACCTTTTTCTACTTTGTTGATGGTTATTGATTAAAGTCGTCGGAAATTTCTTGGAGTTTTATAGCAAACGCCGAATGCGTGAGTTGCACTTCACTTCACAGACAGCCAGGAGGACCACCTACAAATTAATAATGTTCAAACGAATTGTCAAACTAATAAGATGGTCAGGTCAACTAATTTCATCCCCATTCAATTATTAATTATTAAATTATGGCTGTTTGCTATATGAACCCACCACTTACTCTTTCCAACACCACCACTCCCCTAGTTCTAATTCTAAGTAACACGACCATTAAATTAGCTCAAATCCCTCATTTTTTTCTCGATTTCAAGAAGAAGAAAAAAAAAGAGGTGGATTCTACAACCTCTTTCGACCAGCAGCAATTCTTCATGCCTCTCTCGGTTTGTTCGAACCCCTCGACCCTTTTTCTCCCACACCTCCTTCTCCAAACATCTTATTCTCCATTTTTTAACTCATTAATCTTGCATGATCTTTGTTTTGAAGTTAAGGGAAAAAAATTGAATTTCGTTGTTTTTCTTTTTGCTTAGTTATCTTTGTTTGTGTTTCCTCTCATTCTTCATCTCTAAATCACCCATAAATCTTCAAACACCAAAGCCCTAACCTCCAAAGAGTTCAAAAATAGAGAAATGAGATGTTTGGGAAAGGAGATATGAGATAAAAAAAAAAGGTCCATGGGGATCAAACAAACCGTTAGAGGGGCCCATAGAGACGGAAAGAAGTGTTGCCCATCGAGAGAGGTCGGAGAATCCACCTCCTTCTTGCTCAAAATTGAGTAAAAATGATGGATAGAGACTATTTAATGGTGGCGTTAGTTAGAACTAGAGGGTGGTGTTCTAAGAGGAATTGATGGGTTCACATAGAAACAACCTTAAATCATTAGTGCTAGGTATTTTAACACCTATTTTTTTATGGCTACCCTTATCCTTTAACAAAAAAAAGGACGACTACCCTTATTAAAATATAAAATGAACTCGCCCTCATCTTCATCCCCTATTTCGATTATTGTTCCACCACCTACTTTCCTTGTTCAACAACATCATTCTCCCTTGTTCAACGACCAGCTCCTCAATGTGTTATCTTCAATCTGAATTACCTCAACAATGACAACTTTTAGGGGATTGTGAGAGCGTTTTTGTTTTGCATCGTGTTCACCATTGTCATGATTATTGGTATCATTTATACGATCAAGAGTCATGATGCAAGGGAGATTCCTAGGGCTTTTGGCGGCATCTTTGGAAAATTGATGATGCATGATCTCATCAAGCACAAGATCCTCACCATTCAAAAATGAACATATCACTATTATTTATCCACAAAACTCCTATAATTTTAAATGGGAAAATGACTTTTAGGGCCTACTTTTTAACAAAATAGACAATTTAGATATCATAGTTGATGTAATGGCTAATTTGTGCCTAATTTTATACTTTTATGATTAACAATGACTCTTTCATTAACTCAGATTAACTCATAAAGTTATATGACATATTTACCCTCCTAAACAAATAGAAAACCTAATTTTATAGTTTTATGACCAACAACAAGGACTACAGAAAAAGAAATTAATTGTTATTGACTAATTTTAGTTACTCTTTGTTAGTTTTATTGAACAACAAGGATTACAGAAAAAATAATAATAATAATACATTAGTTGTTATTGAACGACAATTTTAACAAGGACTACAGAAAAAAAAATTTGCTCATTCACTGACCTGAAAATAATGGACATCATATGATAAATCCTAATTTTATTCAAGCTAATGTTTCTTTTCTATAGTCCTTGTTAAAATTGTCGTTTAATAACAAAAAAAAAAATTGTAGTCTTTGTTGGTCAATAAAACTAATAAAGAGTAACTAAAATTGGTCAATAATAATTAACGTAGGGTTTTTTATTTGTATAATTTTGATAGGGCAATCTAATTTTTTTTAATTAGAAATAGGGTAAGTGCAAGGTGATCTTTTCGCCATGTTGATCAAAGTTGCTATTCACCCATAATTGAAATGTGGTTTTAAAAATATGGTTGGATAAATTTGGCGTTTAAACGCTAAATTGGTTGTAATACTGAGAGACAAAAGTTAAATAACCCTAAAAACTAACTCAACACTTAAAGAGCTACAATTCATAATAAAAATCAAAGTGCCATTGTTCACACTTAAATATCCAATTATCCCATTCTTTTTAATCAAAAATCAAAGTGCCACTGTTCACACTTAAATAAGATACAAAACATAAACTTAACTTTGACATTAATATCACTTAGACTAGACATATTCATCATACGACTCCATAATCTACCACTTGCAAAAGAAGGTCTTGAACTTCACTTGCTATGTATTGCTTCCTAACTTCAACTTAGTGTTCAGGAGCTAGGCCAAAAGTGAGTTTGGTACTTCATCCTACCTGCTCAAAACCCATGGTTGAACACATATATATAGCCAAAGGTCCAACATAACTTCACATTGTCCAGAGAATTCACATCCACCACAATATGGTTATAAAAAATTACAATATCTAGATATTTGTAGAAACAATTAAAATAAATTCCATACAAATACAATATGCAAAACAAAGCATACAATTGCAAAGTCGAAACTCGCTCTACCAAAGGCACTCCACAGTGATCTAATCACCCTTCATGTACTCGTCATAATCAGATCATGAAGAATGAAATATCCGGTAGGGATGCTTTTCATAACTAGAACACAAAATATTCATGTTGTTTTTCATTTTGATTCTTGCAACTCAAAACAAAAAACATAGTAAACTCAATGCTTTCATTCTCTAAAATAAATGTGATCTTAATCATAAACCATACAATAAAATGCATAAACAATTTATATTTTTAAAGGATTACTACGATTAAAACAAACGGAAAGAATAATAAGCAGATCAAACGTTCGTCATGAGTAGCATACCATGTGGAGAAGCCCCATGTCCCAAGCTTCAAGCAGATAGTCATAACTTTCTTCAGCCTGCAAATATGACATACAAGTAAAACCTCTCTAGAGCAATACTCATAGGAACAACTTCCATGTAGTAATAAAAAAAATTGTGGTTCCAATTTGGGCAAGTTATAAATAGGAATAAACTCCACATTGTGATGTACTGGAACATTATTTGAGAGTGTAGTTTTCTTTTAATCAAAATAATAAAAGCTTGAGGCTTGTGAACCCTTTCCACTAAGGAAGTAACAGGTCGGGGCCAAACAAGTTATATCTGTGTGCGGTATTGTTTTTTCCCCTATTTACATACTTTGTATGTTTGCTAATCTTACTGTATTCAAGGAATGTGATTTCTCGAAAAATGTCGAAATTTCACCAAATATTTCTTTTTTTTAAGTTACTGAAATTCTTACAAAATATTAATTTCTTTCGTTAGGCCAATCTCAATTTTCCTACATTTTAACGTTAATTTAATATTTTTTATATAAGTGATTCTTATGCAATATATTGTTTGTATCATATTATGAGTCTTGTAGTACTTTTTAGGTAGTATATAAGAATTTAAAATACTTAAATTATATTGATAAATTCAAAAGTACAATCAAAATTTTTACATTTTTCTATACACAACGAAATATTTCACAAAATATTTCCTAAAATCAACTTATCAAAATTACCTCGAAAAATGAAATCACAATCCTTGACTGTATTTGATATCTCATCTTGCATATTTTAATTTGTTTTATTTTTACAAATCATAGTTTAGCTTGCTTGATTTGTGCACCAAGTCTTGGATCTAATTTGCAAAAATATTTCCTTAGAATAATGTTTTAAATTGCATGACTTGTGAGACAACACAGACCAAGAGGTGAATCATTTCATTTTCTTTAACTATCTTTTATTTTTATTTTTTTGTGTTGAGGTCTATTAGATTATTTTGAACAAGAAGTTTATTCAAAGTGTTTAAATAGCTTAGTAACCTTCGCATTATTCGTCAAAAGTTTTCAAAAAAAATGATTTAAAAATGAGACTATTCACCCCCTCTAGCCTTGCTTATCATATCTTAGGATACCCGTGAGTGGTACTTAGAGTTACCACTGCACTTTCATTGTCAACATGGATATCTAGTCATGGAGTCAAAATGTTTCAAGTTTCTCAAGAATGTTTATAGCTTCCTGACATGAAACATTTAGTATTGTTATACTATCATGCTCTGGATTATCTCCTTTCCCCTTCATGCCTAATTGCAACAAAAAAAAAATTATAACTTAAAATGTACACATCTTGTTGCTCAACCATTGGATTAGTGTAGCGAACTTGTCAAATTTGATTTACATCACGACTTTTTGAATTGGATTAGTATAATGAAGTTGTCGAATTATTCAATGACTTCCATTCTCTTGATCTACTTCATTTATAACTTGCAATTCATCGACATTCTCGGTCTTAATTTTGTAATGTTTGAAATAATTTGTCTAACTACACCTCCACTAAGTTATTACCTCCTTATCGTAATAAAATTGGTTGGGTCCCAACATTATTGTTATAAATAGGTTTTACCATATTTACATATTATGATGCACCCACTTGATAATCTAAACGCATTGAAACTATGAAAAAGATCAACACAATTTAATGAGGAAAGTTATTTAAAATGTCACATTGATGTTTATCCTCTTAGGGTAGCATTCTCCTTGAAGCTTTACGAAAAGTTACAAAATGTAATATCATCATGTTTAACTAACTATACCACCACTTAAACCACAAGATAAACCACCTTACCAATTTGTTAGCTTCAACAAAAGTCCAAAAACCTGCATAAGAGGCAAAATCACTTGGTTAAAAAAATAATAATAAAGACAACAAATTAAAATAAAATGATTGACACAAAATCCTTACCCCAAAATAAACATAACTGGAATCATTCCTTCAAAGTGTTAATATTGGCTGTGAAATGGATCCAAACATCTCTAAAAATAACCAAAGCAAAAAAATGTTAATATACATGAAAAAAATCCAAATGTGTATAGCAAAATAAAAAAAACCAATGCAATGAATATTCTTATGTGAAATTATATGCATCAATACTATCATATTGTTCCAACTCATACTCATGAAAATTGATTGAGACGTGTGGAGAATAGAGCTAATATTGAGCACAAATAATGGCCTCAATTGTGCTAGGAAACAAAGATCTATATAATGAATCAAGTACACGACCCCCTGTACTAAAAGCACACTCGGAGGCAACCGAAGTTAAAGAAATCGCCAAGAGACCGCTTTCCATGAGGGAAAGGATATGATACCTTGTTGAGTTTTATCCACTAGTTCAACGCATCAAACTTATCACAAGAAGCTTCAACACTTTCTCTCAAATACTTTTCAAAGCTTTGATATGTTCGCTAACCCTTATTTCTCCTCCATATGTTGTTGATATTGAAAAACCAACATCAAACTAACATTTCCTCCATCATCATCAATTTTCATTTCTTTTGGTCTTGAAACATCTTGTGATTGATATGTCAAGTAATGTTTAGCATACCACTCAAACAAACAAGTCAAAGCATCATGGACCTTGTACTTTAAGTTATTTACCACACAATCATCATACATTTTGAAAGGGAACGATCTGTCATTGATTTACCTTCTCATGGGTAATACATTTGTATATATACAATGGTTGTAAAGTTTGTTATAACTACTTGATAACTACATATTTGATTTAGTAACTACAACTCATAGTTCACAACAACTAGATAGAGTTCAATTTCGATATGGTCTCCTAACACCCTCCCGCAAGCTGAACGGGTTGAGCAACCACGGAAAGCTTGGATCGCAAATGAGTGAATCGCATAGAGGTAAGCCCTTGGTAAAGATGTCAGCAACTTGGTCAACACTATTGAGAAACAACACACGAAGTTGACCTCGAAGAACTCGTTCACGAACAAAATGATAGTCTACATCAATATGGCGAGTGCGTGCATGAAACACAGGATTTGAAGCAAGATAAATGGCAGAGATGTTGTCATAGAATAAAATGGGGGGACGTCGAGCTAGTAAACCCAAATCTTTGAGAATATATTGAATCCATTAGAGCTCCGCAGCTGTGGTGGCCAATGCTCGATACTCAGATTCAGTGCTTGAGCGAGAGACATTGGGTTGTTTATTTGAGGTCCAAGATATTAAATCTGTCCCCAGGAAAATACAAGAATCATACGTTGAACGTCTATCATTAGGAAATCCTGCCCAGTCAGCATCACTATATGCTCTAAGAGTAAAGTCCAGAGATGGGCGAATTTGAACGCCATAAGCCAGGGATCCTTTCAAGTATCGAAGAATACGTTTTACCAATGAAAGATGCACAGTTGTTGGTTGGTGCATATATTGACATGCTTGATTAACGACATAAGAGATGTCTGGCCGTGTCATCGTAGCATATTGAAGAGCACCAACAATGCTCCGATAAAATGAGGAATCCATAAGGGAATCGTCGTCATTGATTGACAGTTTCGAACTTGGAGGAACAGGACTACTCATGGGCTTGGCATCAAGCATATTGGCACGTTTTAAAATATCTAGAATATAACGAGTTTCTGTGAGTAACAAAGTGTCATTAGTCCGAGTCACTTCGATTCCAAGAAAAAAATGTAAGTCGCCAAGGTCCTTCATTGCAAATTGAGATTGAAGTGAATGAACCATCGAGTTAATCAATGAAGAGGAAGCTCCGGTTAAAATAATGTCATCAACATATAATAATAATACCAAGATCCCACGAGCATCGCGACAAACGAACATGGAGGAGTCAGACCGACTACACACAAAACCCAATCCAATAAGAAAATAATTGAATCTTGTAAACCAAGCTCTAGGGGCTTGCTTGAGACCATAAATAGCTCGGTTTAATTTGCAAACAAAGTTTGGTCGTGTGGGATCCTTGAAACCTGGTGGTTGTCGCATATATACATATTTGTCAAGAAATCCATGTAAAATTGCGTTTTTGACATCTAATTGGCGAATTTGTCATGATAAACTATGAGCTATAGACAACACAACCCGAATGGTGCATGGTTTCACAACTGGGGTAAACATTTCATCAAAATCGACTCCGTATGATTGAGAACGCCCTTGAGCCACCAAACAGTCTTTGTATTGTTCAATTGAACCATCAGCATGACGCTTTAATTTATAAACCCATTTGCAACCAACTACTTTAGAAGCAGGTGGAGGCGATACTAGAGTCCATGTATTATTCAACATCAAAGCATTGTACTCATCCATCATAGCAACCATCCAATCAGGTTGAGTAGATGCCTTTTTAAATGAAAAATGTTCAATCTGAGCCAATTGAGCTTGAAAACATTTGGGCAGTGGGTAGGGGTGGGCATAGGACGGGATGGGACGAGATAGACCCATCCCTATCCCATCCCGTTCATACGGGATCGGGACGGGACGGGATGGGAAAAACCCCATCCCGACCTCGTCCCATCCCAAACGGGTTCGGGACGGGATTAACGTGCTCTGCTTAATTAGAGCATACATAATCTGAGCAGAATCAGACACAGTATCATAATCTGAGCAGAATTAGAGCAGTATCACCATGAAGACATAACATTACTAAAAAAACTAAAGATTTACACACTAAGCAATTTACTAACTGAATACAACCACGACATAAAATTAGCAGCGGAAACATCGTAATGGAGAAGAGGTTAGAGAAGATGACCAATTCGGTTCTCTGTACCATCACATGATTCGCTTTCAGTTCAATTTTATGGATGACTACAGTTCAACATACATCATAAATCTGCTATTGGCATATCATCATTGTTCTGTTCAGTTCAATTGTCCAACTCGCTAAAATACCAGTATACCACGCAGTTCAATTTAGACATCTAACTTTCCAACTTTCAAACTAACTTGTCACAAGTTTCATTGTAACTACTAATTACTGCCTGTAAGCGTTTGCTTAAGAGTCATAAATGCATGTACTTGTAATTAGAGATGACAAAATTAATAAAAAACACTACTCATTTTAAAAGTACTTTCCAATCTTTCTAGTTCATTTTGAGCTTAACAAAGATAAACTACAAGATCTAACATCAATAGTTTTATTTTTACTGTAATATCATTTTCCAAAACTTATATCATGTCAACACTGAGTTAGGAATCGGAGAAGTCAAACACTAAGTAATCCTCCAACACTAAGTAACCCTAAACCTAAAGGAATGAGAGAAGTGATTACAAATTTACAATTATACATCACTGAATTTGTATGGGCATCCAAATATTGCAATCCTAAAATAAATAAATAAAAATATTAAAAAATTAGCTCGGGACGGGACGGGATTGGCGGGATTGAAAATCTTCATCCCATCCCATTCTAAATCGGGATGGAATTATTCAATCCCATTAAGACCCAGAAAAATCGGGACGGGATCGGGATCGCGGGATGGGATGCCCACCCCTAGCAGTGGGTGCTTGACACCTAGATTGACTTTGGGTTTCAGCGAGCCAGTCTTTGATCATGTAATCATATGATGGGTGGGTTGAGGTGATGATGGTGGTATTGATTGTGATGTTGGAGGTTCATCAGATGATGGTAAGTTGGAGGTTGGTTGTTGAATACGATCATTAGGAGAAGAATTTGGGATTGAGGATGTTTCTGATATAGGGAAGGATGGATCACCTGAGAGATGTGGCACCACCACTACATCTCCAAATTGGGTAGTTTCAGTAATGTGGTGGGAGTTTAGAGCCGATGTATTAGTTGATAAGGATGGTATATGTATTGGATTAGAAGGCTTGGTTGGTAAAGAAAGCACAGGAGGTGAACTAATAGATCCATATGAAGAGATGATATCATCTCGATTGTGTACTCCCGCCAATGAAAATTTATGTTCATAAAAAATAACATTGCAAGATGTATACACACGCCCGGTTTTGTAATCAAGACATAAGTAGGCTTTATATATAATTTGGTGGATGACCAATAAAAATACACTCCAATGTACGTGGATCCAACTTGTCTTTTGCATAGGCACCCAAAAATGGATAATAAACACAACCAAAGACTCGCAAGGCACTATAGTCCGGACTTCTGGAAAATAAAACTTGATAAGGCGATCTTTTGTTAAGTGTTATGGATGGAAGACGATTGATCATGAAAGTAGCAGTCTGAAATGCATCAAACCAAAATGCTTTAGAAAGCTCTGCTTGAAACATAAGTGTTAAGCTTGTTTCCTTGATATGACGAATCTTTTTCTAAACTCTTTCATTTTGTTGTTGAGTATGAGAACACAAAATACGTTGAAATATTCCATGAGTGCGCAGAAATGAAGAGAATGGACCACCTGTAAATTTTGTCCCACCATCACACGGAAAGCTTTTGATTTTAAGACCAAACAAGTTTTCCACCAATGACTTGAAATTAATAAAACAAGCAAGTGCCTCACACTTTCGAACTAAAGGAAAAATCCAACTAAATCTTGAATAATCATCAACTAGCAATAGATAATATCGATAACCACTTCTACTAATAATAGGAGATGGACCCCATAAATCAGCATGAACCAATTCAAGAGGGGATGAAGAAAAAAAACTTGAATCAACAAATGGAAGCCTATGAGCTTTCCCAGCAAGACAATCTGAACATAATTTATTAAAACTCCTATTGCCTTAATATTTCAAGACTTTATTCTTTTGCAAAAATGATAAAATCTTGGGATTAGGATGCCCCAATCTTCGGTGCCAATTCTCCATTGAAGTACGTTCACCATAGCAAGCCTTTGCCAATAAACATGAAACAGAATGTGGAGAAATGGTGAAAAGGCCACCTTTACTCGGTCCGCTTAGAAGCACCTTCTTTGTCATTAAATCCTTGATAAGAAAACTAGAAGGTGTGAATTCAATAATGCATTTGTTGTCATTAACAACTTTTCCACTGATATAAGATTTTTAGCAATGGCAGGCACATGAAGGACATTCCATAAATGAAATTGTGTAGATGGAGTAGAAATAGAAATGTTACCAGAGTCATGAATAGGAAGTCCAGTGCCATTTCCAATAATAATTTGATCAACCCCACGATAACCAGATTTATTTGACATATGAGAAGCATCTGCAATAAGATGGTATGTGGCTCCCATGTCAAGATACCAGTTTGGATCCGAAAGAGACATATTTGCAAATGATTAAGGAATATTATCAGCTTGGTAATCAGGATCATAACGGTTAAAGCATTTTCCTGCCTTGTGACCTGGTTTCTCACATATTTGGCAAACAACATAGTTAGATCGATCATGATGAGAAAAAGAGTTAGATGTACCTTTTTTGTCATTATAATATCCTCGACTCCGTCCACGTTATTGAATGTTACGGCCTGTACCCCGATTAGTTGAACGACTTGTGCCTCGATAGTTCGGACGACCTATGCCCTGAGCATCACCTTTCATTTGTATAAAAAGCAACAGGTTCATTGGGTTGTTTCTTCTTTAGAGACTCCAGTAAACGATCTTGACTGATTAACATTTCAGTCAAAGAATAGAAATCAGGAAATCCACCAAAGCGAGACGTCATCGAGGTGACGAAACTCTCATACTCAGCAAGGAGGCCATTAAGAGTATACAAAACTAGATCGTTGTCCTTGATTGGCTCACTAGCAGCAGCTAAAGCATCACTGATACTTTTAACTTTATCAAGATATTCTGCCATTGAAGTTGTTCCCTTATCAAGGGAATGGAGTTGTTGCTTTAGTAGTAAAAGCCTTGATTCAGAATGAGAGGAGTACAATCGTTCGAGAGCATCCCATGCTTCCTTTGATGTGTTAACACCAATAACTTGTGCAAGGACAGATTCTGACAAAGTGCCATTGATCCAACTCAACACGAGTTGATCAGTACGTCGCCATAAGAGATAGGCATGATTCATCTCAAGTAAACCACTTCCAGTATTCTGTGACAAAAACTCATGTGGAGCAGGATAGGAGCCATCAACAAGCTTAAACAAATCTTGGCTTTGCAAAGCCGGTATCATTTGTTGTCTCCATGTAAGGTAATTCCCACGGTCTCGATCTAACTTATTCGTCACTAGATTGGCAAGGGTGTTAAATGAGATAATCGTAGCATTAACATTGGTTGGAGATGATGGAGTCATAGAAACTTAAGATGAAGATGTAGGACTCGTGATGGCAACCAAACACAAAAAAAAATCGAGATGAAGACTACTCAAGTAGAGAGTCCAAAGAATTTGAGAAAGGGAAAAACTACTAAAAAGAGAGTCCACACAAATCAGATCTCCAAGAACATATTATTGCTCTGATACCATGAAAGGGAACGATTTGTCATTGATTCACCTTCTCATGGGTAATACATTTGTATATATACAATGGTTGTAGAGTTTGTTACAACTACTTGATAACTACATATCTGATTTAGTATACTACAACTCATAGTTCACAACAACTAGATAGAGTTCAATTTCGATATGGTCTCCTAACACTTCTGCTCAAAGCAAAATACAAGAAGAAAAAATTCATTTTGTACCTTAGATCAAGAACCACCACAACATGCAACAAAATATTTATCTTTTCAACATTCCAATATTGTCATATTTTGCTTTTATTCTCTTTTCATCATCTTTATTTGCAAATTGAGCTAATTTGTTCTAGATTAAAATGGAGATTAGAAGTTGCATATAAAGATCTTGAAAGCCTCAATGTTACATTATAAAGTACCTTAAAAAACCCACAAATAAAGTCCAGCATCCTTTCAATGACAATCAGTTGATGGTCCCAAGTTCTTTTTTTTTCCTTCATTGGAGTGTAACACATGTTTTCATCCTCTAACCGCTCAAATGTCTTTTGAAACTTTTTTGTAGCATCTAACATCATATAAGTTGAAATCCGTCTAGTAGGCATGTCTAGGCACAATAACTTTTATACTCTATCTTTTCATTTTCCACACACTTTTTAAATGTAGCCCACCTACAGGGAGATTACCTCACGTAACTCACCGCATTGCACACTTCAGTAATGATTCATGCAAGTCTTTCAAACCATTACAAATAATAAGATTCAAAATGTGTGCACAACATTTCCTGTGTAAGTGTTCATGTCCAAAAATGGTCCTATGCCATGTTGTCTTTTTTTTTTTTTTTTTTGAACTGGCATTCTTCCCAATAGTCTCACCCTCATGATTAAGTACTACATAAAAGTTTATGATTCTTTTTCTGTAGTACCCAATAATTATCAATAAAGTGAACTGTGATGCACATGTAATTCAAATTCTTGATATAAGTCCAAGTATCTATGATCATGCAAACTCTCTTGACTTTTAAAACACTTTTCAACTTTCTTTTCTCTCCAAGAAAATTTGCATGCAGTCCCTAGCAACTGTAATACTGCAGGAAGGGATTTTAAACCTTGTTTATAAAACATTACTATAGTACTTAAACCCCTCACTCTCTACATGCTTAAAGGATCAACTATTATCATTATAGCTAAAGCGTTTCTACAAGCTTGTTGGCCGAAACTACTAACGCTCACAAGCTCATTTGACTTCATCTTGGTTAAGATATTTTTCTTTTGGTCTTCTCTCGTTTAAGGATATTTTTTGCACTTGCCATCAATTTTATACGATTTTAATATATTATTAGTTTCATTGCCTTTTGAAGCGCATACATACTCTTTTCGCAGTGGTTGCATGTCGCCCTAGGCATGTCTTTTGGACAACAAGGAACTAGTGTAAAATGATCCCAAGCAACTGAAGGTCTTTGCTTTTTTACCTTCCTTGGGTGGAAATAGATCATCCTTAGTTGCTTCGGTGGCAACCTTTGAATCTTTAAGATCTTTTTCGTTCAGACAGTTGTTGATAGATACAATCTAGACAAAAAAAACACACACACATTTAAAACTTGTGATAAAAAAAAAATACTTGCCTAGTCTACTAACAGAACATGACATTTGGTATGTACAAAAAGTGCAACTCAACATCTAATTTGAACTCCAAACCAAATTTATTTGACAATGCACTGAGCACAAAATTAATCAGAGTGTTCAAGTCATAATACCCAATTCTTCATCTACGAGATGCCTAAGATATTTCACGCACCAAAGTAATAAATAGTTCTCTAAAGCAAGCATGCAACGCACAAATGCAAGTCTCATTGTTATTCAACCCATTTAACAAATCCCAATGTTAACCCGTCCCCCTCCCAATTGCATAGTAATCTATATAGAAAATCACTTATCATAACAAGTTAATCACTAGGAAGAAACCCATTTCTCACAAGATCTAGAACAAAAACAGTAAGTAGAGCAATTGGTGACGGATAAGAGATTTAGTAAAATTAACATGGTTTAGACTCTAGAGCATCTGGGGTGAAGTGAAATCTTCCGAAAATCAAAGACCAATTGAGAAATTAGTGTGGGGTGAGTGAGTTTTTTTAGGGCTGAGATAGACTTGAAAGAGAACCAACAATCAAATATACAAAAAATACTCCATAAAATGATAAAAGTATCCATAAAAACTCCATTAAAGATACAAAAGCAATATGCTTGTGTATAATTCCTTAAAAGTACACAAAAATTCCATAAAAAGTAGAAGTATTTATAATTTATTAGATCAACACTCAAGTCTTAGTTTAGATATTTTTTGTAATGACTAAGTAATCAAACTAGTTAAGTAAGCTAATTTGGTTATATAGCTAGTTTGAGTTCACATCTTTAATTGGGTTACTTGACAACTTTAACCATCATCAATCACCCTTTCAGTTCATGTCTAGGCAATGATTTAGCTCATATATAGACCAAGATTGATAGCTAAAGAAACATACTATCAATAACTCAAAAAATAACTATCAATAAATCGAAAAATAACTAATTTTGTAGACGAGTGAATAAGTTATTAATGGATATTATACTGCAAGCAAGAGACAATGAATAAGAGTTCATACTAAAACCACGACAGCAACAACACCTTGGATCATGTACTTACAATAGCACCAATAAGAGAAACTATGCACAACATTGCAATAGACCCCCATTTTACACACAAGCTCATTAGATAATAAGTCAAACATCTCCTTTAAATCACTCTCAGTTCGTAGATAGTAAACCCTAAACCATTCTCCAGCTCTAAATTTGAAAATATGCATTATCTTAAAATTTTGAAGACAAACTTCAATTTTTCCATGCCCAAAGCCCTGAGAATAGTTTTTTTTTCCTATTATTAGTGGGGCAACATTTCAATTAATAAATAAATGAACTAAAAAGATAACTAGATAGAGACAAGAACAAATAAAACAAGATAAACACAGAGAGGGAGATAGAAAAAAAAATCTTAATAGTAATAGAGAAAAAAAAAAAAAAAAAGATGTAGCGACTCTCTAGATAGAAAATGTGAGAGAAATAGAGAAATGTAAACAAACTCTCTATCGTGAGAGAAAGCGTGAGTAGTAGAGACTCTCAAAAGAGAACGAGAGGGTAAAAGAGGAAGGAAGGAAGGAAGAGAGATAAAAATAATAATTTAGTAATCCATTTTTGCTTATGAAGTTATGCTTTACTTGAACATGAGGGGAAAAAAAACTAGAAAGGCTTTATTGAAGAGATGAGATAAAAAAGTAAAGTAAACGTGGGTAATATTATTTCGCAGATTAGAGATTTTGTTCCACTAAAAAGTAAAGTAGACATGGGTAATATTATTTATTGGTCAACATTTGTTTTTTGTTTTTTCAAGATATAATAAGTATATATGCTATTGCATTATATTTTTCAAACTCAGAGTTGTAATATACTTTGTTTGGTTCAGTTTTGTCGATTATTTTAATATGAAACCCAAAATCGAATCGAAGCTATCGATTTTGAAATCTCCAAAATTGAACCAAGCCAAAATAAAAATAAAAATAAAAAAAATTTGACAGTTAGATCATTTTTCATTCAGCCCTACTGAGAATAAATGAGTTTTTGAGGAAAACTGAATTTATTGAAAAAAAAAAAAAATTCTACTCTTGAAGAAAGTGGATCTAAAAGGAAAGCTTGAATCAATCTAAGAAAAGTTAGAAATAAATGTTTCAAAGCTTCAAACTTCCAAGATTTGGTCCGAGAAAATCGACAAACTGTTGACATTTGAAAGGGTGGTCCATAAACACTCATAAATACCGTTTATCAAAATATTTTATATCGTGGACTTAAACATGTATCTCGAAGAACACTATTAAAATGGGCTAAAACTTTGGCACGTTGTTTCTAGTGTTAATCCATAAACTTATGAAAATTTCAGCTCAAACATATAAAAATAATTTCTAAATTTAATAGTTTTCTTAATTTAGAATTAAATCTAATGGGGTTCTCCTACATTCGTAAAACTATATATTTTTTTCCTTTAAAGTGCCACTGTCGTGTTCTATTTGTAGAATTAATTTAGTCCGCCCCATATAAAACGATCTCATTTGAAAAAATAAAAATATCGGAAAATGACTCTGAAAAAACCTACTTTTCTACAAAGTATATTGTATAAGTACCATAATTAAAGAAATGGCTAATAAATACTACTTTTTAATTCCTGTGACCGTTAGGGCTCAACTTTTAACTGTGGTTAACCACCAAAATAAAATGACACTCTTAACCTTTTCAAACCCTAAAAACGTCATAAATCTCGAGGCACAAACCACTACAAATCAATCTAAAATTCTACCACAAATCTCTACATAGATCAATGGTGATATGATGATCTTTTTCATCCAACCACTTTTGTAGACTCACCTTATGTCTTTTTTGACTCATCACACATATGTTCTTCACCATGACCTTTTTTGTCTCTTTTTCATAAATATTCAAAAAGCTCAATCTCATTGATTGATGTTATTTTTTTTTTCTTACTAAAGTATACAACCATCAATTGAAACCATTTCAAAAATTATAACACTGAGCTATGAGTTCATTTCATCATTAATGGTCCCTTAATGAAAACAACAGTAAGGAGATTGTGGAGATCAAATATAAAAAAACAAGAAATTCTAGTTCGATGGTAAGTATTCGGTAAATTCTTCATTAACAAAATGTTTGTTCCTAATTCCTTCATCCCTTTAAACCTCTCACATACCCTCACAGTCAAACCATTTGCCTAAGGCAAGCCCTGTTTGACACCACCAAAAGGGTTGTCCCACACCACCATCCAAGTTTTTTTTTTTTTTTTTTTATCTCCCACACCACCCCCTTTATCTTCCACACCACCAATAAAAGCTATTTGTGTTTCCTCTCCCATCCCAAATTGAATTCATGTCTTCCCTCTAAATCTCTCATCTTCCCTCTCACCACCATGACTTTCTCCCACTCCACTCACTATCCTAAATCATCTTCTTCCATGCCAATTTCTCCCCCACTCTTTCAACTGTTTTTCCCAAATTTTGAAGATCTTCTTCCCTCTCACTTCACTCACTCTCCCACAATCTTCGTCTTCCCTCCCACACTCGTCCCTGTCTCACACATTCTCTCAATAAGTTTCCATTGTCCCAAAGGGTTCGTGTGCGATTTCTCCAAAGATTGATTATGTGTAATCTCTTCAACATGTAATTTCGAACACTAAATTGAACTCTAAACCGAACCCTAAAATGTGGAACAACAAACAATGACAAAAACATTCTTCACTGCAAAATTTAAACAAACTTCAAAACTCGAAATCAAGAAAAAAAAATGGGATAGAGTCTGCATTTTCACGCATTCGCATGAGTGGAAGTCCTACATTGCATAGGGCTGGTCGAATTTGAGACTCTCATTCGCATTGTACAATGCAAATGGGTGAAAATACACTGTTTATTTCTTGATAGATTTGCACGGCTTTAGTAAAAAGACCATAACTTTCTCATTTCAAAACATTTTCAAGTGATTCAAATTATGTTCATTAGATAGTTCAGAGTACTACATTTGTTATGCTTTGACGAGCTTGAGAATCAATCTCCATCGATCATATAAGTTGGCCGAAAGTTAGGGAGATTAACCTGTTTTCTATACTGGACAGATTTGAGCGACTTTAGTAAAATGACCATAATTTACTCATTTCAAAACATTTTCAATTGATTCAAATTGTGTTTATTAGGTAACTCAAATTAATACATTTTTCATGTTTTGATGATCTTGAGAATTGGTCTAAATTTATTCCATCAATTGGCCGAAATTCAGGGATAGTACCCCAAATTTTTTTTCTGGACAGTTTTGAGTGATTGTCATAAAATGACCATAGGTTGCTAAATTGAGACCGATTCTCGAACTTATCACAACATGAAAATTGTAGTACTCAGAGTTATCTAATAAATGAAATTTAAATCAATTGAAAATGTTTTGAAATGACTTTACTTAAGTCGCTCAAATATGTCCAGTAAAGAAAACAGGGTAGTGTCCCTGACTTTCGGCCAACTTATATGATTGATGGAGACAGATTCTCAAGCTCATCAAAACACACAAAAATGTAGTACTTTGAGTTATATAATGAACATAATTTGTATCACTTGAAAATGTTTTGAAATGAGCAAGTTATGGTTTTTTTGCTATCGTTGCGCAAATCTAACCAGAAAATAAACAATGTGTTTTCACCCAAATGAGAGTCTCAAAGTCGCCCATGCCAATGCGAATGGGAGTCTCAAAGTCGGCCAGCCCTATGACAATGTGAGACTTCCACTCGCCTTGTCTCATCCGAATGCATGAAAACACAAACTCTATCCAAATTGTTTTCTTATGATTTCGAGTTTTATGCCCTTTTTTTATTGAGGTTGCAAGGAGTTAGCCATGTTCAACTTCCCTCTCATTATTCACTCTCAAGTTGTGTTTGTTGTATTGTAAAATGACATTGTGAGACAATGTGGGTTGGTGAAGAGATGGGGAACCATAAAATTTTCATCTCTGCACTTAAAATTAGTAAGGCACATTTGAAAGGCACTTGTATGAATTAATATCATAAAGTGAGTAGAAAATTTGAGGATTTGTTTTGATGGAATAACACGTTAAAGTTCAACTCAAATTGACAATTGTTCCTCTAGACATGCATCAAAGCAGAACTTGATGAGAAGAAGAGAGGGTTCCTATGGAGGGGGGCCAAAAGAGGAGAAGAAGAGGGGATGATAGAAAAATGTGGGGGGTTCTTCATGAGAAGAGAGGAGAAGAAGAGAAAGATAGGAGAAGAAGAGAAAGAGAAAAGAAGATGAGGAGAGGAGAGGAGAGAAAGAAGGTGGGGAAAGGGTTGTGCATGGGAAGAGAAGAGAATAAGAGGAAAAAATGAGAGGGGAGGGGAAAATGAAGGTGGGAAAAGGGTGGTGCAGCCGGTGGGGGGTGGGGCGGGTGGTGTTCTTCCTTGAAGAAGAGAAAGAAGATAAAGATGAGATGAGGGGGAGAAAAGAGAAACAAAAGAGAATAAATGCCTATTTAATGGTGGTGTGGGTTAGTAGAATTTTTTTTTTTAATTGTTGGTGGTGTGGGACAACATATTTAGTGGTGTCAAATAGGGTTGGCTTTTGCCTAGTACACATAAATCCGTTTCTCCAATTACTCATCCTTACAATGTTTGTTTTGTTAGATTTCAAATGTTTATAGTTAAACAATAAATACCCTATAAGTTGGAGTTTCATCAAATTTTCAAATTCATCATTTTAGCAACTTAGGTTTCATTGTAGATACCAAAGATTAACAAATGGTTCCTTAACTTGAAATTCTAGCTTTTAGTTACCTTAGATGACCAATTCAACATTTGAATCGTTTTTTGGAATTTGTGTTTCCATTTATGAGGATTTGGAGGAAGAAAATAATGATATGACCATTGATCTACATAGAGATTTGTGGTAAAATTGTAGATTGATTTGTAGTGGCTCGTGCCTTGAGATTTACAATGGATTAAAAAGGTTAAGATTGTCATTTTACTTTGGTGATTAACCGCATTTAAAAAATTTATACAATTATAACGCCAGTTCACTCGGATGATTAGTGAACTCTTCAACCTGATTTTCAATTCCGGTTTTGTCCTCCAAACTCTTTAGTATTTATAAGAAAAAGTCAAAAGTGAGTCAAAAGTGGCAGAGGCATTTATGTCATTCAAATGAAAACAATATTAAATATTTTTACAATTTTGCCCTCACAACTTAATTTTATTTATATTTAAATTTAGCCCCTACATCTACATTTGTATTTTCCATTTTGCCCTCCGCACTTCATAATTTTTACAATTCAAACCAACCCTTTAAACAATGATAATTTATACCTAAGCCCCCTAACATAATTAATTTAAAGTCTCTCAAATTATTTCTAAATTATTAAAAAACCCTTACAACCAACTTTATGATTTTCATTTGGGCATCCACATTTCATATTATTACAATAAAAATCAGCCCTCTCAAACTTTGATTAATTATACTTAAGCCCCTAACATAATTTATTTAAAACCCTCTAATTATCTTTAAAAAAAACTATAAATAAACCTTTATAATAGTGAAAGTGTAATTTTTTGTTACAATATTTTTTATTATTTTGTTTAGAAATCTTTGGTAAAATTTTAATTTTTACTTATTATTAAAATTTTAAAATAAATAAAAAATAGAAAATATCCGCGCACATAGAGTGCGTTGACCCCTAGTTAACATAACTATAACATGTTTATTCATTTCTTCCTTCCTGCCTATCTATCTATCTATCTATCTATCTATCTATCTATCTATCTGTTTTCCTTCTTGAATGGTGGCTCATTCATTCTTGTGCATCATACCACATGGTTTTGCTCCTTTTTTTTATTTTTAATTTCTTTTCCTTTTTCAATAATGGAGAGGTGAGGTGCTAAAAGGTCCAATAGCCTATGTTTTTTTTCCCCTATTTGTTGAGCAATAATGGTAATAGGAGTTAAAAAGCAGTACTAGTTAGCCATTTCACCTAAGTGGTTAGGCCTTTAAAGTCATTTTGTGTTAAAATATTTGGAGGGGATAGCAACAACAAAATCAATCGATCTAGAGAGCTAGGCCAGGGAGCCTCAATACCCTCAATCATCGTAGAGATCCTCATAATCCACCAATCGAACACAAACACACACTGAGAGCCTCCTCGGTGCTACCAAAAATTCTAGAGAGTCCGGCCCCTAGTGCCAGGACAACGCCAGGGAGGTGTGTGTGTGTTTTTTTATTTATTCTAGCAGTCCGTCTTGAGAGCTAGGCCAGAGATGCCTGCGCCAGGGAGCCTCAATACCTTTCATCATTTTAGAGATCCTCATAATCCGCCAATGAAACACAAACACACACAGAGAGCCCCCGGCGCTAGGGCCCAACTCTCTAGAATTTTTGTACTAAAAATCCTTATAATCCATCGATGAAACACAAACACACACAGCCCCATTAGGCTTATTCCATTCTGAGCACTACTACAGTGCCTGGTGGTGTGCCTGGTGCCATCAGACACCGTTCATCTGTCTAAAAATATGAAATATTTCACATCTCGAGGTAGATGGACGGTCACCAGCACAACATCGGACATACCAACGGGCACTTCAGAATTTCCCATTCTAGATGGCAACAATAAATACCCTTGCTGCTTGCTAGCTTTTATCCTCTCTTATCTGTTGTTTGCTCCTTCCTTGTTCGACCGGCACTAGACACTGCTACGGTACGTACTCCCCTCCTCAACCTTCGCTGTTTTATTTTCTTGCTCTTCTTTCCTTGGTTCATTCTTCTCTAACAAACAAACGCCCGTCCAGTTGTTTGTACCATTATTTCTTTGCTTTGTCTTCCTTACACTGAAATCCAGGTCAATTTTCGTTACCACTTGATGAAATCTAATTATTGTTTCCAATTAGGGTTCCTGTGTTGGTTACTCAATTACAACTTCATTTCAATTTGCATTACTTGTACATATTAAATGTTGTTCCCTTTACTCTATTATTATACACTAGTAAAGACTTTGCCAGACAAAAGGGTATATGACCATTTCTTCTCCAGCAAGAAGAACCCCCCACTGTATGTATGTTCTTTCCAGTTCCTCTTACTCATCTCAACAATCTCATTTATTACCGCAACTATCATATGCTACAGAGGGGGTTTAAGAAATTTGTTCAGATTGTCCACTGAGTTTGGGTTTAGTTCGAATAAGGAAACACATAGAGGGCGTTTTTTTTTTTTTTTTTTTTAAAGTGCTTAGAAGCTAACTGGAGTTAGAAGTTCTGAGCTTTGAAGAACTGTTTGTGTTGCTTATGAATGTGTTGCTGATTAGAAGCTAGGTGTTTGTTTTTAGGTGCTGAATGGGAACTGTTTGACAATTTTGCCCCAATGAGCTGAAAACATTTATGACATAAATATTGTGCTTAAAATCATACCTAATAATTATTCAAATACTAGAGAATGTTACAATACCTTTTATTACAAGAATATCGAAATATGACCAAGTACATCAGTTTGTTCACGTGATCCAAATACTTGAGACAATTGTGGTTGTTCACTATCAGTTTGCTCGGGAGAGTTAGAGAGATGAAAAAAAATTTTAAAATGCAATGAAAAAAAACAAAGATGAATGAGAGAAAGGAGATAAGTTTCTTACCAAGTCCTTGTGAAGGTAGGTAGAACCACAATGCTTGGTGAAGAGAATGAAGGCGTGTCGTCAAAATTTAGCACTACTTATTTTTAAGAAGATGAGGGTAACAATTGTCATTACTAAATTATATTAAGGTTATTATTGGAATAATTTTTTACTCAACACTCAGTGCTAAGTGATCAGCACATTGCTTACTCCAATCAGAAGTAAAACTTCTGATCACAACTAAAAACAAACACTCCAAACAAGGTAGTCCACTTCTTATTAAGAACTTCTGACTTCATTCAGAAACAAAAAAAACACCCTCATAGTTCACGGTAGGATTTTTAGGCTTTCTAGAGCAGGGACAGTAAGGGCTGCTGGATATGTTTATTTATGTGTTTGTTTTGATGATGGTGGTGGTGGGGAGGGGCTAAATTTTGGAAAAAAAGAATGTTATATTTTGCAAAATTCCAGCCTCTAATTGGATTAAGAAGCAAAAATAAACATCCTTCAGAAAAGGGGAATGTGGGAAGTGATAATGTCAACTAGAAGCTCAAACAAGAGGGTTCTCTAGCTAGGGAGATCCGTCCCCTATTAACTTGCGTCAGTTCTGTATTTGTTTACTTGCAAATTAGATTAGGACTGAAAAGATTTTTCTGTCAATAATGCAATTTTATTTGATTGTGGGGTTCAAAGTGTTAGGAAGAGCAATCAATGGCATCCCAGTTAATACGTGAATGGGCGGGCATTCAGCAGTTCCCTGCGTCCACCCAAGAAAAATTACTTGAATTGCTTGGGAAACTAAAACAAGAGGTTCGTTTCTTACTTTCTTCATTACCATTCATTTGATTACTTGTGTTCTTGTAGCTGACTACTTGGTGAGTTTCCGTCTTGTTTAACGGTGGCAATATGCATGTAGAATGTTAGCTCGTTAACAATCCTTATAATGGGAAAAGGCGGAGTAGGGAAGTCTTCAACTGTGAACTCCCTACTTAATGAGCGGGCAGTAGCTGTCAGTGCTTTTCAGGTTTTGATCCTACAACTCATATATAGACATTTAAGGTTGTTTGGATTTGTCTCCAATTATAAAAGAAATCATTAATTCTTTCGGGAACTTGTTTGTGATTTTGATTAGTCTGAAGGACCCAGACCTGTTATGGTTCAGCGCTCTAGGGCAGGCTTTACATTGAATATCATAGACACTCCTGGACTCATAGAAGGGGGATATGTCAATGACCAAGCGCTTGACATTATAAAACGGTTTGTACTCATGTAACATGCTGTTTACTGTTCATAATAGTTACAGCTGCATTTATGTATCTTTTTCTCGTTCTTTTAATATGATATTATCCATTTTTTAGAGAGATATTTTACTACTCAGTATTGGTTCTCTTATTTCAATTATTTAATTGATCTTAATTGATACTCTGTTGCTTTTGTAGGTTCCTTGTAAACAAGACCATTGATGTTTTGCTCTATGTAGATCGTTTGGATTCATATAGGGTGGATAATTTGGACAGACAGGTCATTAAAGCCATAACTGAAAGTTTTGGTAAAGAGATATGGCGCCGTGGTTTGGTTGTCCTGACGCACGCACAGTTATCTCCACCAGATGGATTAGATTATGATGATTACTTATTTAGAAGATCAGAGACTGTTTTAAGGATTCTACGTTTGGGAGCTCGGATTAAAAGAAAACAATTCCTGGTAAGGTGTCATTCAGTCTCAACAAGCTATATTGGTCATTTACAATCTGTCATTCTTTGTTTTTAGGGGAATAACGAGTTTTAAGGTGTTCGTGGTGTCATTACTGGGCTATTCAGTGATTTGTAGTTTATTTCAGAATGCTAATTGAGAGTGTTAGTGTTACTGATCATTCTTTCGGGATTTGTAGAATATGCTGTAGTTGGGTTTCAAATGTGAGT
Organism: Berberis vulgaris; assembly: GCA_963556465.1. Classification (NCBI taxonomy): domain Eukaryota; kingdom Viridiplantae; phylum Streptophyta; class Magnoliopsida; order Ranunculales; family Berberidaceae; genus Berberis; species Berberis vulgaris. The sequence goes on along the minus strand of OY747124.1, from coordinate 71,356,572 downwards.
CTGGTAGGGAGATTTGAAGATTTGAGGCTTCCTCAAGGAATTATTTGAGTTTTAGATGTGATTTTACCACTAGATATTTTCACAGAAGTAGTTGGGTTTGTAGAATATGCTGATCATTCTTTCGGGATTTGTAGAATATGCAGTAGTTGGGTTTCAAAATTGAGTCTGCTAGAGAGATTCGAGGTCTCTTTAAGGAGTTATTTGGGTTTCAAATGTGACTTCACCACCAGATTCTATTCAATTAATCTTAAAAAAATAGAGAGCTAAGAGGCTATCTAATTAAATTAATTTTTATATTTTAGGAGATATAATTTTATTAAGGAAAAGAGTGGTTCCAACAGTGCAGGAAGGAATGGCGATATGGTTTTCTCTCTGACAAAGGTTTTAGGGTTCAATCTCGAGGAAAATAAGAATTGAAGTCGGACTGGAAGACATTGAATTGTATGATATGTGGGAAGCTGATTGTCAGATGTAGAGGTTAGTTTTTTTTTACCTATCTTTGTTTTGGGGGTGGGGGAGGAGGGGGAGCTAGTTTTATTTTGGTGTGGATGCGGTTAGAGGAAGCTTGGAGCTGTTTTTGTTGTTTGGTTTCGGCTTTTGTTATGTGGTTGTGGTTTGTAATTGGTGCAGAGATGTAATGCTGGCTTTTTAGGCTTTTGCGTCTTCATTGTAATCATCTTGGACTACTAATGAATTAGAACATTAAAAAAACCAAATAATAGGTTGTGTTAAACCAGACTAACTTAAGAGGCGATGTGTAAATAATGCGCATGGAGACTTCAACCTGAGCACATGCTTCATACATGAGCTTAAAAGAGATGGTTGTACTTTACTTGGAAGTATATGACATGAACTGAAAGTGAGATGAGACTAAGCAGATGACAGCTGCATGAAGAGCCTACAGTAGCAATGCTGCAACAGTAGGCGCTGAGAGAAAGTATAGAGAAGACATTGGCAAAAGCAACAAGAAGAGGAAGCACCAATAATAAGACTTGAGAAAACAAACAAAAATTTGACTTGGGAGAGATGGTCAAGAAACATATTTCAGATCTGAATAGATCATCTTGGTGCAAATGGCAAAGAGGCAAAGTGGCGGCAGGAGAAAGGGATAAGAAAAATGAAAAAGAAAATGGTAGGCAAGCATGAAGTAGTGGTATTGAAAGCATATGGGTCAAAAGAAAATTTGAAGGGGATACATGCTCGCCAGATAAAATCAGAGGCAAGGATTGGTGTTCACTGGAGCTTTAGAGCTCTGATACCATCTTAGATAAATTCCTTGGTTATTTCACTGAACAAATGATAGAAATTATACATTCAGATATCTGAAACCAATGGAACTGAGTTCTCTTGATTTCAGGGAGAGATCAAGACTCTACATCGTCTTTAATAATGAGGGCTTACATTCACACTTGGCCACTTGTGGCTCCTATCACATACCTTTAAATAAAAACCATTGGTAATCAAGAAAGCACGGATTCATATACTGATGTTATGTCGGACACACCGTCAACAAGTTTCAAAAGATTAGGAATGTGACGAAGAGCACACAACATTAAGGTATATGAACATAAAAATGTTGTTTTAATATATATATATATATATATATATATATATATATATATATATATATATATATATATATATATATATAATGAGAGAAGGGTTGAATGAACAGTGTAAAATGTCTTCAACCTGATTATTGGATTCCTCATTTTGCCCTCCCACTTAATTTAATTTTTACAAGAAAAACATTAATAGTTAAATGAACAATGAAAATGGATATATGTGTCTTTTAAATACAAACACTAATACACATATTTTACCCTCCCAAATTTAGACTATTTACAATTAAAATCAACCTCTCGCAAATGCTGATTAATTATACTTAAAGCCCTTAACATAATTTATTTTGAGCCCCCAATTATCTATAAACCATAAATAAGCCCTTATATCTAACTTTTGAATTTTCTATTTTGCCCTTCAAACATTTATTAATTATACCTAAGCCTCTAATATAATTTATTTGATGCCTTCAGTTATATATAAACTATAAACATACCATTACAACAGCGAGAGGGTAATCTTCGATTATAATATTTTAGTCCTAAAATTTTAATTTTTATTTATTATTGAATTTTAAGAATAAAAAAAATGAATAAATATGCACGTATTGCGCCCCTACACCCTAGTTAATATAGTTGATATATGAAACATAAATGTTGAATCAGTTGTGTTTCAAGTGTCCTGGTTCATAATATAAAAAAAAAATACAAAAACTCCTCGCTTATCTAGCCATATACTCATATCTTGAACAAATATTTCCAGCTATTATCTCATTATTTTGTTCATCATAGTGATTGTAAGAAAATGATTTTGGACATGTTTCTTCCGTCATATTTGATAAACTCACCTCAATAATTCACAGTTGTTATCTAGCCATTTACTCATTTCAACAATTTATGAAGTGACACTGGCATGCTAACCACATGACATCACGTGTTGCTCTAAAATGTTTAACTCGATCTTTTATTAGGTTGCTTCATTTCTTGATTACATCTTGCGAGATCTTTTACTAGGTTGCTTCACTTCTTGATTACATACTAATCCCATCTTGCAAACTATTGCCCGTGCTAAAGACTGTATGCTGTCAAGTTGATAAATATATTTGACACACGCTACTTGAAAAATTGAAGATCAAACTCTCTGCCAATAAAAGGAGAAAGAAGACATAAGGAAAAAAAAAAGTTAAAATTACAAAAGATGGGTGTACGCCCATTAATTTGCTGGGGATCAACTAAGGATAAGTTTAGAACCTTGTGACTGCACTTCCGTGCTATTCATTTTTGTTTAAGCACTTTGAAGTCACATATATGCACGTGAATTTTGGCATGATGTATCTCGATTATTGTGGTCCCGTAGTTCATAGTTGAGCTTATTTTGACTCCATATCTCAGTGCAAATTATGTCCCAAAGGGAGCATTTTATTGGTCTGTTGATTAAACATCATATTTTATTTCCTTTGGTTTGTCACTAGGAAAATCCAGTTCCAGTGGTTTTGGTTGAGAACAGTGGGAGATGCAAAACGACCTTGGATGGTGAGAAGGTTAGTGTTTGTTGGCTGCTGCTCTTGTTATCTCTTTTTAATCGAAAATATCACAAATTGTTGAGAACTTCATTGTTATATAAGCAGATTCTTCCAAATGGTACTGCATGGATTACGAACTTGTTCGAGGGAATCACAAATGTTATTTCTGATGGAAGTAAACCGGTCACAGTTGACCAGCAGTTGATCGATGGTCCTAACCCTAATGAAAAGCACAAGTTATTAATCCCTCTTATTCTGCTTGCTCAGGTAAAAAAAAAAAAACCTCGAACATTATAGTATTACGGTTTTAATATGTACCCTAAATATTCTACTATTACAACTAATATGAGGCTAGGGGCTTATTTACTGGGTGAGAGATTTGGCTGTAAATACAGCTTCGGATCTAGTAATAAATTTCTTGTCAAGGTTTCCCTAAAATTTACTTAGGTTGTTACTTGTTAGTTAGTTTTTCAGTCTTTTGTTTTATTGTAGTAAGTCAGGACTAATAATATCATTCATTAGAAGATTCTCCTTACCTCAGAGTGCCATAATATCTAGTTTGAGTTTTATAAGTTTTTTTTTTATTAGGATAGAAATTTATTCAAACACAAAAAGAGCATCTTTTCAAAGGGAATCTAAAGGGACATTATAGAGCCACATTATTCCCTTTGCAACATCTTCAACAATTAGTAAATTCCTTAGTAGAAAAAGAGAGAGAGAGAATAACAGTGATTTGTGCCCTACCCAATCCGGTTTTAGTAAGAATGATACCATTGGAAGTAAATTCCATTCTTTTACTTAAAAATAACACCTTTGAAAGTAACATAATTATTTCACCTTTATAAAATAATGATTTTCATTCCTTGTAAATGCTTATTAGTAGGACACAGACACGGACACAGACGCAGACACGGACATGGACACTGCATTAATAAAATAATATTATATTATTTACGTGTGTTAGGTGTGTATAATTTTGTCAAAATGCATGTAAGGCCTCAAGTAGAATGAACAATGGTCGAAAACCATATTAAAATAACGCTATAAAGGTTAAATCCAAAAAATCACATAATTCAAATTTATAACTCATGGCATAAGTCGAAATCTAACTATGTTGACTTTAACGTATAATTCTTTATAACACAAAGTGCTTCATTCATTCAATTACATAGTAATACCAGTTTTACATAGCTTTTAAAATTTTTGGGTGTAGCATGTTTATTTGCACCATTTTTCTAAATCTAAAACAAAAGCTTTCAAATAAGAGTGTCCAATTAGTGTCCACCTATTGTCTAGGGAGTCTTGGTCAAACATTCCGGACACTTTGACCAAGTGTCTGACACGTGTCTAAGGAGTGTTAGTGTCCAATAGTGCCTGACTCGGACACATGGATTTTTTGCAGTGTCCGTGTTTTAGAGGTTACTACTATCTGTGCCGTACTATTTCCCATTTGGCCCCCATTAGTTTATATTTATTCCTCTTTGACCTCCATTAGTTTTTTGTATTTCAGTCTAACACCCATGACTGTGTATTCAACGGAGTTGACTAACAAATTCCATACAATATTTTTGGAAAGAATTACTTACCCCTGTTTAATTTTCCACACCTAACATAATTTTTTTTTTCTTTGGCGAACCCACCCTCACTTTTTGTAATCTCTCCTTTCACTCGCACAAACCCTCACTATCTCTGAAATCAGTCACTCTCCTCTTCCCCTTTTCTTTTCTCTCCCTCACAAATCCTCTCACTCTCTAGTAGGAGCTGCCAACCATTTCTCTAAATTTGTCCGCCCTACATATGACTCTCTGTTTCTGTTTCTCCTCCAAAGTTATTATAGTTGATTGATTCAAATGGAAAAACCTCTGTCTCATTTTCTCCATCCTTTCTTCCTCAACCAACCCCATTAGCATTAAGAGTAGAGAGAGATAAAAAACAAGTTATGGAACAAACTGCTCCTCCTCTTAGTTAAATAACAAAAGCTAAAGCAAGCAAAAGGTCTCTCTCCAATAGAGAGACAGACAGATTGAAAGGGAATAAGAAAGAAAAATTTTAAGAGAAAAAAGAAAAAAATTGATGGGCATCTTTTCTCGATTTCAAGTGTACAAGAAATGCCACACCATCTCCCTCCACTTCCTAGTTTGTATTTACTACTAAATTATTATCATTCCTCTAATCTACTAGTCTAATTTTTGTTATTAGCACTATTATTGTCTCTTCTTTCTTTTCATGCTCTCTGCTCTACTCTACTCTAATAATGGACTTGGATGTCGTGAAGGCTATGGAGAAGGTCGGATCTTCCTCTGGGAGGACCGCTAAGACTGTCACTATCGCTGATTGTGGCCAGCTTTATGCGCGTTCTGTGATCTTTGCGAATTTTTGATTTCATGGTTGTTTTTAGGGTTTAGTGTTTTCTTTCTTCTTCAGTGTTTATCTTTTCCTTATGTTTACTTTTCTGCTTATGGTGTAAGCAAGGATTGTGATTTCGTCTTTGGAAGTAATGTTGTTAACTGGGTTTAATTATGTTGTCTGCATATTTCAATATTGATTAAAAAGATAGAGAGATTAAGAACTAGAGAGAGAAAAAGAGTGTGGGTTGGTAGGAAAAGAGATAGAGATTAAAAAAGAGAGTGGGTGGGCTTGTGAAAAAAAAAGAAAAGAAATGTTCGGTTTGGAAAATTGTGTAGGGGTAAATTTGTATTTTTAAAAATATAGATGGAATTTGTTAGTCAAACATGTTTGAACGCATGATCATGGGTGTTAGACTGGAATACAAAAACTAATGGGAGTTAAAGAGGAATAGATATAAACTAAGGATGCATGGATACAGATACGTGTGTCGTGTCGGACACGGACACGACACGCTAACTCGACAATTTCTAAAAAATAGGACTCGGGGACACGTCGACACGTCATACTATTTTTTTAATAAGCCATATAAATATAAATAATAATATAATAAAATGCATTCCTAAAGTGTCTTGAAGAAGATGACATTATTGTAAGAAAAAATTAAAGTAGAGAAAAAATATAGTAGAGAAGAATTAGAGGAGAAAAGAAGCAAAAGAGAGCAAAATAAGAAGCATGTCCTACCTTTATGCTTTAGTGGTTTTTTACCCTATTTGTCTTAAATCGCAATTGAAATAGTCATTTACTTCAGATGGATTAACAATCACTATATTATGTGGTTATTTGCAAACATCTAAAAGTAAAAAATAAAAAATTGGTTTACGAGTCTTGACTGTGTCCTGACCAAGTTTCGGGTGTATCGGAGGCGTGTCCGACATGTTGACCACATTGACCATGTGTCTGACACTCGTCGACACGTTGACCAAGTGTCTGACGCGTGTCGTGTGTCGGATACGTGTCGGACACGAATACAGCAAGTTTTCGAAGAGTTTGTGCTTTCTTGATATAAACTAATGGGGGTCAAATGAGAAATAATCCAAAAAATTGTATCTAAAGTATTACGAATTTTGGAAATTATTAGGTAATAATACAACTTAAGAAAAATGTGTTGCATATGCATAGTGCATACTTAAGGGTAAGTAAAGTTTTGCATGTTTATTTAACTTTATGCTTTGTTGCAGTACATCTTTGTTGTGAAGCCGATTCAACGGTCTATCAGGAAAGATAAAATGACAGAGAGCCGGCCTTTGTGGGAGCTGCGAGACCTGGGATTGGCTAAACGTAGGTTCTAACATGGTTTTCCTGTAAACCCGTCTGTTGAGAACAAACGACTTTCTGTTGATTCTTCGTTAATCCGGGCTTATTTTTCTTGTTTTTTGTATTCATGACTTAATTAGTAGTGCTGTAGTTAGTTATGAATGGAAGCAACATCCTATGCAGCGGATGAACCTCTTTCCTGGATTTGAGAACTGAATTGGGCGTATTTTCCAAATTTGTTTTAAGATAATCAATTTGTTTTGCTTAGTTTGCATAGTCCATAGATATCATATTCAGTTATCTGTTGTGTCTTGTATGGGGAATTTTTATGGTTAGAGCAGACTTGATCATAACAACTGGAAAAAACAAAAGAAAAAGGAGTGGATTCCCAACACACCTGAGCTTCAAAGTAGAAACTTTTGGGTGTGGAGTGCTGAACTGTCATCCTATGTTAATTTAGTTGCTGTAAAAATTGCAATTGTTGTCTTGAATACCTTTTGTGCTTGTCAATTAATTGCGGGTTTTTACTGAGAGTAGAATCAGTTTTCTAGCTGGTTCCACTTTGTAATTAATTACCTATATACCGTCTGAATAGGAAGTGTAATTATTGACTTTGTAAATGGGTGATTCCTTTTCAAGTGTTATGAGGATCCAAGACGGTTCTTGGCATACTATGTACATGATGGACTGTTCTTGTTCTAAGGTTCAATCTACCTAACCAGTGTGGGTGTTATAAAGTCAAATCTTCTTGTTTTCTATATATCCGTTTATATAGAGATTATTACAAAAATACCATCATAAGATTAAATACTATCCCTAACCCTAATTCCATACTTTAGATCTCTCGAACTGTCCATGCCTCACAGTGGTCTCCTCCATTGCCCACCGCCGCTCGCAGGTCCTCCTCGACAGAAAAACCTTGACAGAAGTGGTATCAAGTTGAATGGCTTAGCTATAATCCTCCTCGACTCTTGCCCAATCACTGCGAAGGGAAGAAGAAAAAGGTATTGTCATGGTTGAAGAGTTGAAAAGATAAGAAAACAGAGACAAAGACGCGAAGAACAAGCGCCAAAATTCAAATGGAAGTTTTAGCAAGGGTAAAAGTGTAATTCCTATTTTTAGTTGAGTGGAGAGAATCGATCCAATTGTCAGGTTGTTATTTGATATTTTGTAATTTTGTTAGAGTTCTAGTTATAAATATAGGAGAAGAGGAATGGAAGAAGGTATGTATTAAGTGAAGTTTGAGAAGGTTTCTAAGTTATCTGGAACTAGAGAAAGTGTGTTCTATCTTATCCTTTTTCGAATACAATTGAGTAGAAATTCTTCTTTGAATCAATTCTTAAGTCACGACTGTGACAATTGGTATCAGAGCAAGCTTACAGATCCCAGATTATAGTGCAACATTGAAACAAGGGCTAAGGAAATGGAGGCTATGGTAAAGGAAGCTAAGAAGAGTCAATTAGAAACTGTGGGACAAATGGAACTTATGAAGGCAAAATTGAAACGAGTTGCAATGGCGAATGAAGCACAGGGACAACAATTAGCAGCAAAAATGGAACAATTGTTTCAAATGCTGAACACTCACAAGGATGTTGGAGTTGTTGATAGTTGCACGACCCCTAATTCACAGAGGATCTAGGGTGTTCTAGAGGGGAACTTCTCTTCATGCTCAATTGGAGTGCCAAGGTATGTATTCCAGACTTCCTAAACTTGAATTTCCACATTTTGATGGGGTGAATCCACGGTCACGGATAAAAAAATGCGATCGTTACTTTGAGTTCTATCAAGTTGGAAACGAAAACAAGGTGGCTATCACATTTATCCATTTGAATGGTAGAGCATAAGTTAGGTTTTTAGACTATCAAGTATGCAACGAAATGCTTAGCTGGGCCATATTCACTTGGAATCTATGCGACAGGTTCGAAGATTCAGCCTCAGAAAATTTTGTTGGTTCATTCAATAAGCTTAAACAAGAAACATCCGTAGAAGAGTATTACGATCGTTTCGAGGAATTGAAGTCCCTCATGATAAACCACAATAAGCATTTGGACCCTACATAGTTTGTATTAAGCTTCCTCAGTGGATTGAAACCAGAAATCAAGGCATTAGTGCAAATGTTTTAACCAACTACCTTGATCCAGGCCTTCACATTGGCTTGAATGCATGAAACAACTGTTGGGCACCTTCCTGCACCCAGAACTCAAAACTACATACTATGAAACCCAAACACATAACTCCTAGCTTTACTCACACTACCAACTCTAAATTCCCACCACAGTCTCAGACAATAACTTCTACACCCATCACCAATTCTTATTCAAACAATCAAAATAGGACTGTCCACCCTCCCTATAATCAACCCCTTGCCAAACCGCCTTACCCTCCTTATATACCACCTATTAAAAGAATGACCCAAGCTCATATGAGGGCGAGAAGAGAGAAGGGGTTATGCTACCACTGCGATGAACAATATCGACAGGGTCATGTATGCAAACAACAACACATCTATTTGATTGTATCTGATGAGGAATTAGTGGGGGGAGAAGCTGGTAACTCTATTACAACTAGGGATTTAATATAGGAAGGGCAAACGAAGATGGAAGTATCTCTACATGCTATACATGGAAGTTATTCTATTAACACCATTCCACTTAAAGGGGTACTCAAGAAGAAATCCATTTCTATTCTAGTGGATACAGGAAGTACGCATTCCTTTATTGATCCAAGAGTGGTGAAAGAAACCAATTGGCCAACCAAGTTGACACCTCAGATGGTGGTAAGAGTGGCCAATGGCCAACAACTCCTAAGTAATGCCATCTGTCAGAATCTACATTGGAGTATGCAGGGTATGGAATTTGAAGGTTCTATAAGGGTGGGTACTTCCATGAGGAGGTTGCGACATGGTATTGGGTGGGGATTGGCTAAAACCATATGGAAACATCATCATTAATCTTCAGAAGCTTCAACTCGCCTTGACTATTGATGGGAGGCCAGTGACACTACAAGGAACTACAGCTGAGGGATCTCTTCACCTCATGGAATAAACAGGGTTAGCCAAGTTTATTAAAAAAAACATACATCTTGCTTTGTGGGACAACTTTTCTCTATTTCCAAGGAGACTTCCATAGCACCTCAGTCTAATCCAAGGCAGGATTAGTTACTGTTGGATTTCCAGGATGTATTCCAAATACCCTCGACCTTACCTCCTACTAGAGCATTGGATCACAAAATACCCCTTAAGCCTAATATCTCACCCCCTTCGCAAAACCCATACAAAATCCCATATATGCAAAAAAACAGTGGTAGAACAACTCATTCAAGAGATGCTTAAGGTCGACCTTATTCAACATTCCCAGAGCCCATTTGCAGCTCCAATCCTTTTAGTTAAAAAGAAAGATGAGACTTGGCGGCTCTGTGTGGACTACCGAAGGTTGAATGACATCACTATCAAGGATAGATTCCCTATTCCCTTAATAGATGAGCTATATGGAGCCACAATGTTTTCCAAGTTGGATCTTAGGTCGGGGTACCATCAAATCCTTGTATTCAAGACCCACCATGGTCACTTTGAGTTCAAAGTAATGTCATTCGACTTAACCAATGCCTCAGCCACTTTTCAAGCACTAATGAACCACATTTTCCAACCCTTTCTAAGGAACTTCATTTTAGTGTTCTTCGATGACATTTTAGTCTATAGTCCCTCATTATCTCTCAATTTTTCTTATCTGCACACATCCTTGGTTGTACTCAGAAAACATCATCTATATGCTAAGCTCAACAAATGTTCTTTCATTCAGTCAATACTAGAATATCTTGGCCATATTATCAACCATTAGGGGGTGGAAGCTGACCCACAGAAGATCAAAGCTATGGTCACATGGCCTACTCCACAGACACTCAAGCAATTATGTGGTTTCTTGGGCCTTACAGGCTATTATAGGAAGTTTATATGCCATTACGGGTTTATATCACAACCCCTAACTGATTTGTTGAAGAAAAACAATTTTATTTGGAATGAAAAAGCTTAGGAAACATTTCAGACTCTGAAAACTGCTATGTGCAACTCCCCTGTCCTCACTCTTCCAGATTTCACAGTCCCATTTACTCTGGAAACTGATGCGTGTTCACGTGGAGTTGGAGCAATATTGTCACAGAGAGGCCGACCTATTGCCTTCTTCAGCTGAGCTTTAGGTCCCAAAAACTTAGCTCTTTCCACATACGAAAATGAACTTCTAGCTATAGTACTTTCATTTCACAAGTGGAGGTCGTATCTCCTCGACTCTGAGTTATTCATTCTTACAAATCATCAGAGTATACGACATCTTCTTTCACAGAAAGTAACCACAATTTTACAACAGAGATGGCTTGCTAAGCTATTGGGATATGACTATGAAATACAATAAAAAAAATGGGTATTGACAACAAGGCGGCCGATGCACTTTCAAGGTTCACTAAAAAGACGGGACAATTACATGCAATCTCGAGTATTAAACCTCAATGGCTGAATGATGTGGTAGCTAGTTATGTTGAAGATGAAATAGCACAATCATATATTCAACAGTTGGTAATCAATCCTAGTTCTGTCCCCAACTTTACTTATACTCGAGAGCTACTAAAACATAAAGACAAAATCTACATTGGAGCTCAGGGATCTATGAGAACACAAATCATGCAGTCACTACACTCTTGTCCAGATGGCGGCCACTCAGGCATTCAGGCTACATACAAAAAGTCGGCCTAATGTTTTTTCTGGAGAGGCATGAAAATAAAGCTCATTACTTTCATCACCAACTGTGAGATATGCCATCGTAATAAGGCTGATCAATCAACCTATGGAGGACTGTTACAACCTCTCCCAGTGCCTACTCACGCGTGGTAACATATATCTATGGATTTCATAGAGGACCTTCCCCCATCACAGCACAAAACAGTAATACTGGTAGTAGTTGACACGCTAACAAAGTACAACCATTTCATTGCCCTATGCCACCCTTTTACTACAGCAAAAGTTGAGGAAGAATTCTTGCAGCATGTTTATAAGCTACATGGTCTACCCCCCACCATTGTCTCAGATCAGGACAAAATCTTCATGAGTGCCTTTTCGCAAGATTTATTTGGCGCTTTAGGAACAAGCTTGGCCTTGAGCACATCATATCACCCTCAAACAGATGGACAGACAGAGCGCACCAACTTGTGCCTTGAGACTTATCTTTGGTGTATGACGGGTGATGCTCCTTCACAATGGGCGAGATAGCTCTACTTAGCGGAACATTGGTTCAACACAACCTTCCACACCAGCCTTCAATCCATCCCCTTCCAAACCCTTTATGGATATTCACCTCCATTACTTGCCCTTCCATCTACTACATCATTGGTTGTTGCTGATGTGCAACACTACTTAAAGGAGAGGGAACATATGCTCCAATTGATCAAAGAAAAGTTACACAGAGCACAAGAGAGGATGAAAGTCTACGCCGATAAAAACAGGGTGGATAGAAGCTTTGCTATAGGAGACTGGGTTTATCTCATACTGTAACCATATAGACAAACGTTCGTCAACATGCACAAAAACCTTAAGCTATCAGCCAGATTCTACGGCCCATTTCAAGCAATGGAGAAGATAGGGTCGTGGCATATCACTTACAGCTCCTTGCACATTCCAAGATACACAATGTATTCCACGTATCTCAATTGAAGCGGAAGCTTGGCTCCACTGTATCTGCCATTCCACATCTTCTCCTTGTCGACTCCCTTGGTAAAATGAAGGCTAAGCCAACTGCAAATTTAGCTTGCAGACTGATTCCCCATAACAACAAGTGGTGACTCAAGTTCTAATTCAATGGTCTGATGCTTCAAAAAATGATGCAACTTGGGAAGATTGGTCCAATATCGCTGCCACCTTCCCTAATTTTCGTCCTTATGGACAAGGACATTGCAGAGCAGTAGGTATTGTCATGGTTGAAAAACTGAAAAGATAAAAAAAAAACGGAGACAAAAATGTAGGCGCAAAGAACAGGCGCCAAAATTCAAATGGAAGTTTTAGCAAGGGTAAAAGTGTAATTCATGTTTTTAGTTGAGTGGAGAGAATCGATCCATGTGTCAGGTTGTTATTTGATAATTTGTAATTCTGTTAGAGTTCTAGTTATAAATAGAGGAGAAGAGGAATGGAAGAAGGTATGTATTAAGTGAAGTTTGAGAAGGTCTCTGAATTCTCTGGAACTAGATAAAGTGTGTTCTATCTTATCCTTTTTCGAATACAATTGAGTAGAAATTCTTCTTTGAATCAATTCTTAAGTCACGACTGTGACATACTTCTCCTCCTTGCAGGTCCTCCTTTTCCTCGACAGAAAAACCTTGACAGAAGTGGTATCAAGTTGAATGGCTCAGCTATAATCCTCCTCGACTCTTGCCCAATCACCATGGAGGGAAGAAGAAAAAGGCTAGGGTGGTGGTGTTTTGTGGGTTACAATACAAGGAATGAGTGAATGGAGTGGGCGTTCGGATCTTCTTCTTCCGTTCCGCTGCTCTATTCTCTTTCTCTTATCTCTACTTCTACTGACGATTGATTGATTCAATTTCGATTCAAGAACAAGAAGATTACAATTGATTCAAAACTAGCCAATGCAGCCCTAGAGTCTATTTTGTGTGATCTACAAAATCATCTACAAATCAGAGGCAATTTTGTTTTGTTAAAGCAACAAAAAAAATTTATTTCCTCATCGGGGGAGATATGGGATTTAGTGGCTTGTGATAAAAACGTGAAAATCATGTAAAACTCTAATTTTTTTGTTTTTTGTTTTTTCGTGTCCTAGAAAAACCCATAAGTGGCCTGGATGAAATCACTTGAAATCCATTGACCTAATTAAAATAACAACAACAATGGGTTAATAAGACATGCTTCCTCAAGAATTTGTGGGATTAGACATGCCCTCTAAATGGGTATGAACTACAGTAGAAAATAATAGCTCAACAATAATTTAGAAATCAAATATGGGAGGAGAATATGGTTATCTTATTGTTTTACAGAGGCAATGAAAATGGAAAGTTAAATCAAAAGTTTTTCTCTAGTTAAAACCCACGAAACAATGTGGGCGTCCACACATAAATCTTACTTATAACATATTTTTTTTTTTGGAATTTTATTATTATTAGAGTTAATTAGTATTTGATCCTTTGACTGAGAGTTCATTGTCCAGTCAATGGTTAAGCGGTCGCATCCATGAATTGTTTTACCAAATGCCATGAAGTTTTTTTTAACCAAAGTACCCCTGACCCAGATACCAAAATATGGTTCTTGAGTATATAATTTTGTTGAGGGGATTTTGGTATAAGAAACATTACATACTTGAACATTTAACCATTGATTGACGGTCAATGGTCAAGTCACTCAAGGGATAAAATCTAGAAAGCACCGATACACCAAAAAAATCTAATGTACTCATGTCTAACACACCCCGGATACAAATAAACCACCATTGCACCATCGATACACCTTAGATACTTCCCGGATATAGTCAAGGTGTGTATCTCATAGTCAATGACCATGATATTGCCAAACACATTTTATTTTTCCTATTTTTCTTCGCAAATTGCGAGAGTAGGATGGGATACAAACATTTTTTGTAGGATGTGCATGTTTAGGATGCATATATTTATGAGTTATGGTAGCTTTTTGATGTTTAACAAATTAGTGAAATAATAATCGTATGACTTTGTTGATTACACATTTATGCTTATGATTTATTAATTAATGATTATGTTATCATATTTTTTATTCTAAAAATATATAATTAATGCCATATCCTACCCATATTTGTATCCTCAATTTTGAAATTTTGAAATATCTCCGTGTGGGTTCCGTACCCATGTCCGTGTCCTTGCAACCTAAGACATAACCCATTTATTGATTTAAAAAGGACCAAATCCATTGGGTGTATTAAGAAGAGGGACCAAAGTCGTTAACCATTTTTGGATAAACTTTCTAGACAAGCGTTTTCGTCCAATGAGGAGATTTCATCAAATAAAATGAATTTCAAAATCATTTTATTGGAGACAAAAGAAGCAAAAGCAATGGAGGAGTTGGAAGAAAAAATGTTGAAATGATTTAATATAGAAGTTTCCTCTAATTTTGTGTTTCATCTAATTGCGTGTTTCCATATCTCTTTGTGTGTTTCCACATTAATCTCTCTGATTCCACTGTGGGGAGGATGAGAATATTGGAAACATTTGCAATTGGGATGGGAAAATGAGTTTTGATGAGGATTATGTTCATGAAAAGTGGGTATGGTACTCTATGAAAAGATAATAACATATTTCAAAAGATACACAGTCAAAGAATCAAGGATAGGAAAACAATGGGTCATTTGCACTTTTCCTTGTAATAAATAGACTAATTTAAGGTAATGCTTGGTGCATTCTTGATAGAGTGAGTGCACATATGTATGTCCATGGATGTTTGCATAATGCTATCAGTGTTGTAAATGTCTTATGTTTTCAGTTTATTATTCATGTTAGATTGCATGTTTTTTCTGGTTTCCTATAGTATTCATCATATAATATTCACTTTTTTGATTAATTGGTGTCATTGCAACAACGAAAAATCAGGACAAGAATTGGATGTCTGGAACTTAATGGTCCACTATGATGAAAAGTGGAGTAAGATGGCATAGATCCCTGGTATGTGGAAGGTGAGTGATTATATAATGCAACATGTTTAGATTTTGTAGGAGTGCATGGTGTGATAGGAGCATAATTAGGCTATTTTTAGTACCATATTTATATATATATTTTTTGCTATTACTTGTTAATTATGGTACTAATTGCTATTTTCGTGTTTGTGTAGGTTTGCAATTACAAGATTCCAAAATGAAAGCTAAGTGAAGAAAATTGGCAATTTAGAAATATTGATTGCAAAAGGAAACCACACAAAGAAGGAAACTGATAAGAAAACAATTATAAAAGGGACGATACCTTGCTTTGGAGAAATCACCCATCCATAGCCTCCTCACGCTTGCAACCACAGCAAGCCGTCACCCATCATCAACCATTCTCGTCACAATCACGCACACCACCATCATCAATACAGCCACAAACCATTGCCATCCCCATCAGATCATCGTCAAGCATCATCACCAAGTCTCACCGTCTCTTCCTGTTCCATCACCACCGTCATAGTCGCATGTTCATCTCCTTATTTCTCTGTTCATCGCTAATCAGAAGCCCCTTTCATCGCCAACCAACCGTCACCGTCTTTGTCCGCCAATTCACAGACCACCATCGCAAGACCACAACCCCCTTTCTCTCCTCATCTCCTTCTCACCTGATCTCAGCCGACCGCCATCCTTCCCTCGCCTACATCCCCCTCGCAGCCTCTTCTCACCGGAGCAGATCACACAAAGAGTAGAAGAAGAGGAGTAAAGAAGCAAAGATCGAAGAAGGAAGAGGAATTGTTTTGTCCTCTTCACGCACTATCCGCAACCCATCAATCCACTCTGCACCACCACGGATCAGGCGACATCATTTTTAATCTCTAAACCTTTATTTTTCCTTATTTTTAGTTTGATTGTTAATTATGTATTGCTATTCAAACATAATTAATATGTCTAGCTAAACTTCTCTTAGTTAGGGGTGGATTCGAAGCCCCGAACATGTGTTTTATGAATTAATTGAATTTAATCTTCCTTACTGATTAGTGATTGTGTTTTGCTTAACTGCTTTATAGAAAACTTTACTTTATATGTTTGTTAAGGTGGCAAACTTAGTAAGCATGCTAGGATATGGGGCTAGAGTATAAGAGAGTTTCACCTAATCGTTATAATCTTGTACTCACAAGTAGTAAATACCAAGGAACGTTGGTAAGGTTAAGTAAAAACCTAGGTAAAAACAAGATGCTGATCATACTTGTAATTGCCTAGTCAGTGTTCATACTTTTCACAAAACTTAATGATCTTGGATTGTTTATCTAACTTGTGATTCCTGATTAGATAGCATGATAAAAATAGTTTGAAAGCGACGCTAAGTTTTATTCAACAAACTTGGTAAAATAATAAGATTAATGCAGTGCTGATCACGGTTAATCTTGAGCATTGTCTTTCACGAGTTAGCAAGTGATTATTGAAGATTGATTTATGAGCATATGTTTGGTGTGTGGAGATAAACCCTTAGCTAATTTCTTATATTTTCCATCCCTTTGGTTTTATTATCTTTACAATAATTTTCGTAGTTATTTTCATAGTTTATCTTAGAAAATCCAATCCCCCAATATTTACTTAATTAGGTTGTTAGTTGTCTCTTAGTTATCTTTAATGCTACTTAACAAACCCTCTAATCCCCGGTCCAGAACGATCCCTACTTATTCTATACTACAATCACAAAACAGGGTATTAAGTTGTGTGCTACTAAAATAGCGCATCAATTTTTTGCGTCGTTGTTGGGGATTAGTAAAATTGCTAATTACTTCATTAGTTTTTCTTTTATTATTAATTTTTATTTATATTGATTTTTTTTTCTTTCTTTATCTCAGGTACTAGTTCATGCGCAATAGGAGATCTAGCAAAAAATTATTAGAGTACGATTTAGAGTCTAAGAAAACATTTAGAAGACGAAAGAAAGAAACAAAAGAGTCACAAACGTCTAGCTTTGAATCTGAATTAAAAGAGCTCAACATGCCAGACAACAAATCTATTAAAGAACTTTCGGCATCCACCTTGGACAATGCCGCACCATTATGCATTCAGTATCAAACAACAGCGCAGGGCAAGACAAAGTCATTCGAGCTGAAATCCAACCTACATCATATTCCGAAATATCATGGTTTTTCTATGGAGGATCCAAATAAACATTTAAAGGAATTTGAAGTTGTATGCTCCAGTATGACGCCAATAACTGTGGATGAGAACCTCCTAAAGCTGAGAGCATTTTCCTTTTATCTGACTGATAAGGCTAAGGATTGACTCTATGAACTACCTTCCGGAACAGTATATTCTTGGGATAGCATGAAGAAGGTGTTTCTAGAGAAAATTTTCCCAACTTCCAAAATTATATTGTTGAGGAATAAAATCAGCGGTATACAGCAAGGTCCAGGAGAATCATATCCAACTTACTATGAGCGCTTCAAAACTCTCATAGCATTATGTCCGCAGCACCAGATGAAGGAGGAGCTCCGGATTCAATACTTTTATGAGAGATTGCTTCCTCTTGAGCGACAAATGTTAGATGCAGCGGCAGGAGGAGCTTTAGTTGATAAAATTCTAGCAGCAGCAAAGACTTTGATTGCAAATCGAGCCTTAAACGCCCAACAATATGAAGGAATTAGAGAGCCTCCGCGCCAAGTCAATGAGGTAAGTACTAATTCTAGTTTGGAAGCTCAAATGGCTAATCTTACTTCACTTGTGACTCAAGCTCTAGGGAAGCCGAATGTGCTAGGAATTGCACAAGTTTGTGGTGTGTGCACTAAGCCAGGACATCCATCTAATCAATGTCCTCAACTGATTGAGAATGGCGATTGGGAGAATGTTAACACAGTAGGTTTTCAGGGGCAAAATCACCATAGGAATAACCCTTATTCGAACACTTACAATGAAGTTTGGAGAAATCACCCCAGCTTTGGATGGAAAAATCCAGAACAACCTCAACAACAAACTTCAAATCGGCCATCCCCTGGTTTCGTCCAAAGGGCGCAGAACCACCTCGGCACAATTCAGGTATGCCTCTTAATTATGATGAAATTTTGAAATCGTTAACTATTTCTCAGCAGAACCAATCAAAAGATATAACAGATTTGAAAGTACAAATGGGACAAATAGCTGAGTTTATTGGAAAAATTCGCGAGCAAGGAAAAATTCCTAGTTCTACCATTCCAAATCCGAAAGGCGGGTTTGAAACCGCAAAAGCAATTACATTGAGGAGTGGTAGGCAAATTGAGAATGAGCCAATAGTCCCTAAACAGGGCCGAAATAGGGAACCTGAGTTACAGAAGGATGATCCAACCATCATTGAGACATCAGAGCTCCAAGGTAAGAAGGTGAGCATTCCAAATTTAGTTTCTACTAATCTTGCTCCACCTTTTGTGCCTTTTCCAAATAAGTTTGTCAAATCTAGGAAAGATGAACAAGATAAGGAAATCTTGGAAACCTTCTAAAAAGTCCAAGTCAATGTTCCGCTTCTTGATGCTATTAAGCAAGTGCCTAAGTATGCAAAATTTTTGAAGGAGTTTTGCTCAACAAAGAGACGACTTTGAGATGGAGAGGTAGTTAAGGTGAGTGAAAATGTTTTTGCAGTTCTTCAAAGGAAATTGCCCCCGAAGTGTAAGGATCCGGGTAGTTTCACTATCCCTTGTGTTATCGATAATACTAAAATTGAAAATGCAATGCTAGACTTAGGTGCTTCAACTAATGTTATGTCGTATTCTATTTATCGATCTATGAATCTCGAGAAGCTAAAAAATGAGGGTGTTATTATTCACTTGGCTGAACGTTCTAATGCATATCCTCGAGGTTTGTTGGAAGATGTGTTGGTGAAGGTTAACCATTTGATATTCCCAGCAAATTTCTATGTGCTTAAGATGGAAGATTCAAAAATTTCAGCACATTTGCCTCTTCTTTTAGGGCGCATCTTCTTGAAAACTGCGAAGACAAATATTGATGTGCATGCGGGGAAACTGACCATGGAATTTGATGGTTATGTAATTGGCTTCAACATCTTTGAAGCCACGAGATATCCTACTAAAAATCATTCTTGTTTTTCTATTAATGTAAATGACAATTTGGTAAGAAATTGTCAGACGTCAGAAACGAGGATGAACTTGAGACCACCATCACTACTGCCGTTGGATATGAGAGCAATAGAGTTCCCTATGACACAAAGAAGCGGAAGAAATTACAATTGAATGAGCTCGAAAAGATTCAAGATGAGGCATATGATAGTAAAAGCAATTATAAGGAGAACACCATAGTTTTTCATGATCAGATAATCCATGGAAATACTTTTGTCGTTCGAAAGAAAGTTTTGCTTTTTCAATATTGTCTTAGAACTGGTAAGTTACGTTATGAATGGGTTAGTCCTTTTATTATTACTAATGTTTTTCCCCATGGTGCTATACAGATTAAGAGTGTCACATCCGGTAAGGAGTTTAAGGTGAAACATCATTGACTTAAACCCTATTATGAGTCATTTGTGGAGCATGACGTGGAGGACGTATCACTCCATGAGGATTAATTGGAGATATCGTCAGGTTGCACGATGTTAAAACAAGCGCTTCTTGGGAGGCAACCCAATCAGATTTTCTTTCTCTATCCATTTATTTTCTTTTAATTATGTTTGCTTGTTTGTTAGTAGTTTATTTTTCCGCTTTCAAATCTTTCATTGCATGTGCTATAATCTATTAATATTGAGGACAATGTTAGGTTTAAGTGTGGGGGGAACAACGTTGTTTGTTTTTTTTTTAAAATAATTAAAAAGTGTTAGTCCATTAAAAAAAGTGTTGATTTTTATTTTCTTTGTTGGTATTAGTGTCATTAAAAAAATTTATAGTTGTTTTGAGTCTTATGATACTTTCCAAGACAATGATGAGATTTGGTTTTTAATTGCATGACTTTAAGGTGATTTATAAGCATGATTTAAGATCTAATATTATTCTTTGGTTACTGCTTATTCATGGTCATCATATGCAAATTCACATGTAATCAACTTAGTAATTGGTATTCGTAGCATGCTTAATTGAATTTAATTCATTATAACCCATATGTGAGTTTTGAGCCTATTGTTCCTTTGAATTTGAGAGTTTTTAGTTAGGTCATCTTTTATTTTATTTTTTTGTCAATAATGATTCGTTGCACGATCTCAATTTTGTATGTTTTGATTGCTACTTGGATTGCTTTCATAGGGTTCTTCTCCTACCTGTATCGAATAGAGCATACTAAGCAAAATCTTCTTCATGTAAAACCTGTTTGCGGTAAAATCGTACGGTGGCTTTATGTGATAGGGATGCTTCAGCTGTCATCGGTGAGATACCACTCTGGAAGAGCTAGAATTCTAACCTTGTGTCAGGACCTACGGGCCAAGGGACATTCTCAGGTAGACGGTAAATAGGAAGTATCCTCTTTTCACGCGATTCGCAGGGTTCAACAAGCAATCACATGACTCTTAAGTGATAAAAGAAAGAAGAACTAAGAATTAAACACTAGAACTTGTATAAATTTCGTTCAAAGCATTATATTGAATTGAACAACATGCTTGACATGATAAAGACACCTAGTTTCCACCATTGCCAAATAAGCCCAATCCCTTATATATTTCATTTAGGTTAACCCCGTTGAGCCTGTTATTAAGCCTTTTGTTTCATTACCCTCATTTTCTATCCCTAACCTAATCAGAAGAGTGGAGCATAATTTGATTTGCAGAGAGTTTATTGTGGTTCAAGGTATGTTGAAAAGCAAGTGTGGGGGAAGACCCTTATGGTAGACAGTTCAAGAAGAAAGATTTGCAAAAAAAGAAAAAAATGGTACAAAAAGTTACAACAGGGATACAAGTCCTTGTCTATATTTTCATTAGTAGATACAAAATAATGGCTGAAACTCTTCATTATCAGTAGGACACTTATTCCTTTTCCTATTTATGTCTTGAACCGTGTGATTCATTGCTAATGTCTCTAATCTTATTGCATGATATGCTTTCACCATTTCTTTAAGTCCTTTGAAAATTTCCTATCCATTCCTTCTCTTCCTTTGACCCATTGGCCTCATTACAATCTGAATTAAGACCTTTTGATTGAGTGTGTTTTGCAATGTCACGTTGTGAAGATTCGAATGAGGTATGAGCATATGGTGTCACTAGTTCTTGCATTCAAGTAGTAACATTCTTTCCATGAGATCATATATCTGAAAAGAAAAAAAATGTCAGAAAATGCCTTTCTTTCTTGTTATATCATATGTGAGCTATTTGTTTCCCTTTTACATCAATCCTCTCACACATATAACTAGAATAGGAAGAATGATTTTACCAAACAATCAGTGAAAAAGAAAAGAGTGTGCACCCAGTGAGATTTTTGGGTTAATTCTTTTTGGCACGCGCTTGAGTCTCACAGTCACTTGGATTGATTTAATTGTGAATTTTTATATCATTGCTATGAACGTGTATTAATTTTAGAATGATGTGGATTTAATCTTGTGTTTACAAAGAATCTTAACATGTCATGATCCGTTGAAAATCTCTGAGACAAATGTTGGAAAGTATAGATTGAGTCATTTGAGTCTTTTATTTGCTCGATGACTAGCAAAAGACAAGTGTAAGGGAATTTGATAGGAGCATCATTAGGCTATTTTTAGTACCATATTTCTTTATATAATTTTGGCTATTACTTGTTAATTATGGTACTAATTGCTTTTTCGTGTTTGTATAGGTTTCCAATTACAAGATTCCAAAATGGAAGCTAAGTGAAGCAAATTGGCAATTTAGAAATACTGATTGCAAAAGGAAACCACACAAAGAAGGAAACCGAGAAGAAAAAAAATTATAAAAGAGACGATACCTTGCTTTGGAGAAATCACCCATCCATAGCCTCCTCATGCTTGCAACCACAGCAAGCCGTCACCCATCATCAACCATCCTCGTTACAGTCATGCACACCACCATCATCAATCCAGCCACAAACCATTGCCATCCCCATCAGATCACCGTAGAGCATCATCACCAAGTCTCGCCGTTTCTTCCTATTCCATCACCACCGTCATAGTCGCCTGTTCATCTCCTTATTTATCTGTTCATCGCTAATCAGAAACCCCCTTCATCGCCAACCAACTGTCACCGTATTTGTCCACCAATTCACAGACCACCATCGCTAGACCACAACCCCCCATTTCACTCTTCATCTCCTTCTCACTTGATCTCTCAGCCGATCGCCGTCCTTCCCTCGCCTACATCCCCCTGGCAACCTTTTCTCACCGGAGCAGATCGCACAAAGAGTAGAAGAAGATGAGGAGTTAAAAATGCAGAGATCGAAGAAGGAAGAGGAATTGTTTTGTTTTCTTCACGCACTATCCGCCACCCATCAATCCACTATGCACCACCACGGACCAGGCGACAACGTTTTTAATATCTAAACCTCTATTTTCCTTATTTTTAGTTTGATTGTTAATTATGTATTGCTATTCAAACATAATTAATATGTCTAGCTAAAATTCTCTTAGTTATGGGAGGATTCGAAGCCCCGAACATGTGTTTTATGAATTAATTGAATTTAATCTTCCTTACTGATTAGTGATTATGTTTTGCTTAACTGCTTTATAGAAAACTTTTATTTGTATGTTTGTTAAGGTGGCCAACTTAGTAAGCATATATGCTAGGATCTGGAGCTAGAGAATAAGAGAGTTTTACCTAATCATTATAGTCTTGTACTCACAAGTAGTAAATACCAAGGAACGTTGGTAAGTTTAAGTAAAAACTTAGATAAAAACAAGATGCTGATCATACTTGTAATTGCCTAGTCAGTGTTCATATTTTTCACAAAACTTAATGGTCTTGGATTGTTTATCTAACTTGTGATTCCTGATTAGATAGCATGATAAGAATAGTTTGAAAGTGATGCTAAGTTTAATTCAATGAACTTAAGAAAATAATAAGATTAATGCAGTGCTGATCACGGTTAATCTTGAACATTGTCTTTCACGAGTTAGCAAGTGATTATTGAAGATTGATTTATGAGTATATGTTTGGTGTGTGGAGATAAACCTTTAGCTAATTTGTCATCTTTGCCATCCATTTAGTTTTATTATCTTTACAATAATTTTTGTAGTTATTTTTATAGTTTATCTTAGAAAATCCAATCCCCCAATATTTACTTAATTAGGTTGTTAGTTGTCTATTAGTTATCTTTAGTGCTAGTTAGCAAGCCCTCTAATCTCCGGTCTAGAACGATCCCTACTTATTATATACTACAATCACAAGTAGGGTATTAAATTGTGTGCTATTAAAATAGCGCATCAGCATGGTAATTATCTTAATTGGGACATGTTAAACAAGAATATCCATGAAGCTATGCCTAACTGACATAAGCATGCCTTAACCCTTGGAAAAACACGTAACTTTTTGGAGAATGGGGTGAGGATGGGAATAAGAAATGATCAAGACATAATGTATTTTGGATCCATGCAAGCATTGATGACAATGATGCTTTGCATGTTTTTGTTGAGGTTAAAGTGGCAGCACAAGTTCATGAAATTAACACACCTGGGATTAGTTTAATGGACCCTGAACCCATTTCAACCTCACCTATTGTTGATGTAGACCCTGCCCTTGTCACACAAACCACCCCTCCTAATAAATATCATTTGTGGCCTAAGGTGTGAGCCAAAAGGCCTTGGACCATGAGGAAGACTCCAACCCCAAGGAAGAGTACACCTAATGATTGGAACTCTCCAATTAAGTCTTCCAAAGGGCTAAATGTGGAAGATGAAATGTCTGATTTTGTTGGTGAATATGGTAATTGTGCCAAGAAAAGAACAAGGGGGTAGGAATAGGGTAGTAAATAAAGGAAGAAAAATGGGAAAAAGTTAGCTAAGAAGACAAGAGTTAAGAGTCCCACAGGTGTGAAGAAGGTATATGATGAGTTGATTGAAGAAGAGCTAGATGGTGACTTACCTGATGTACAAGGTCCACGGGTACATGAACAACCACAAGGAATGAAACACAAAAGCCACAAACCCAACCAACAAGTCCATCTGAAGCCCAACACCCTGAAAAAGAGTTTGCGCAACTAGATGACATCCCAGTAGAAGAGGAGTACCATTCTGGCCATACCACTAAAAATGAGTATAGTGCACATGAACCTCCAAGTATGTATGATGTTTTGTTACTGAAACTGAGGATGTTTATAGTGATGAGAGTGATAATGAGAGTCACCAAGAGGACTGGGTCTTAGATGTTGGGAAGGAATGAGACACAGTAGATATAGCTTGGTTTTGGTTGAGAAAATATGCAGTAAAAAAGGGTTGTGATGCAATTTAAGAAGAATGATGCTGACAGACTTGGGGTGAAGTGTAAGGATGAAAACTTGGCATCACCATGTAGTATTGAACAAAGATGGGCACATTATCATTGTCAGGACCATGGGGCAAGAACACACGTGTGGGGATCGAAAATGGGAAGAACCCAATAGTGGATTGCAGGTTTGTTGGTAAGGAGTGTGACTTGATGATTAATTCACACTTCATAACTTTTTCACACCTGAAACCCTTATCAAACTGACATGGAAGGCCCACATTGTTGACATCAGTTACCATGTAGGCTGGAGGGCAAAAGAGAAACTGATGGCAAGAATAATTGGTAGTTATGAGGAAAGTTACAAGAAAGCCCATTTTGTTGCATGGAGTTGTTGATAGCAAACTCAGGAAGCATTGCTACATGGTCAAGAAATAATGATGATGATATATTCACAGGCCTTTGTTTGACATTCTATGTTAATATCATTGGTTGGCAACATGGTGTTAAACCTTTGGTGGGATTGGATGGATGCTTTCTCAAGAGCAAATATAGGGGTTGTTGTTTGTCAGTTACTGCCTTGGATGACAACAATGGCGTGTTTGCGTTGGCCATCTACATTTGCAAGTCCAAATGCTACCGAAATTGGTACACCTTCTTGAGTATTGTCGAGATGTACTTGAAGATGCATGTAGGGAAGCTGGCATTTATCTCCGACCTACAAAAATGTTTGATTGAAGCATCACTTTTCATATTCAGATCATAGATTTTGTTCAAGCATATGTACGATAACTTCAAGAAGGCTGGTTTTGGAGAGAAGTTTTTGATGAAACTAAGTTGGAAGGCTGCTAGGGCATACAAAGAGGTTGTGTTTGATTGAAGCGGTCAATATGCACTTGAAAGAGATTAAATAAGTTAATCCAAGGACTCATAAGTGGCTAGTTGATAGGGCTGTGAAGACTTGGTCCATGTCCTATTTTGACAGTAGGCTATGCTCAGAGCACATCACAAACAATTTCAGTCAAAGTTTCAATAACTGGATTACTAAGCTAAGGGACAAACCAATTTGCAAGTTCATTGATGACTATGACATGTTTCTTCATGATGCTTATGTATAAGAGAAAGGTAAAAAATAGTACTGGGAACATCAATGGGTTAGTACCTAGAACTCTGAAGCTAGTTGACAAGTATAAGGAAATGAAAAACCAATTCAGCTTGCATGGGTTCAATGATGGCTTCATAACATAGCAACATAATGATACTGGTAATAGGTTTAAAATAAAGACATCTATTAGATATTGCGACTGTAGACAATGAGAGCTCTCAGACATCATATGTGTGCATGGAGTCTTGACTCTAGTTAATCAGAGACCTACATGGGCAGAGTAAGTATAAGTTTTCTTAGTAACCATATATACTTATATAATCTTGTTCTCATACTTATTTGCATTTGATGCAGGTATTGCAGTCCATACCATCCTATTAAGGCCTGTGTGGGGGCATACTCTAGGGGCACTGTCAGCATAAGAAATATGAGGGAATGGAATGAAGTAAGTATTATCTTGATTGCTTGTGTGTATTACAATCCTTTGCTTGTTAGCATATTTGATAATGATTTTGATGTGGTAGCCAATATACTTGGTGTTGCCACCTCAAGTAAAAAGAGCTCTAGGGAGACCAAGGACAGAGAGAAGAAGCGATCAAGATGAAGATGAAATTGTCCAGACGGAAGTTAGGAATTGCAAAAGGTGTGGAATGGAATGTCTCAACAGTAGAACCTGTAAAAACTCTTCTAGGGAGCAGACTGCTGACAATGGAGAGACATCTAAGAAGTCCAAGGGACTTAGATTCAAGATGGTTAGGAATAACAAGCAAAGGGGTGAAAAGATTGGTAGTGGATGTGGAAAAGGAAGAAGTGAACCTCCAAAGAAATGCCCACAGCTCCTCCACAACAACCAAATTTCCAGCCTCAAATGCCTACAACTCCAACTATGCATAACATTCAGACATCCATGTTCCCAACTCAGCCATTTGCACAAAGAGTTAGGCCCCCACTAATAAGGCTACTAGTGAATCCATTTTTGCAGCCTGAGAACACATTCAATGGTGCGGCAAGAAGATACAAACTCAATTTGCAAGGGGACAAGGCACTTGTAGTAAGAGACCTATGGGTCCAAGAGGACCAAACATATAAGTTAGTGGAAGAATGTTTTTTTTAAAGACTGTGTTGCATGTGATCACATTTTGTTTGTTTTTGACATTCTCACTTCTTGTCTTCTGATAGATTGTATGATACAGTTGGTTGGTATGTCATACTTATAGCCGCCAGACTTATTGGTATGGTATGTTGAATGGATTGCATTTCAGGTTGGTATGGTATTGAATGCTTGTAACTTCAGGTTGGTTTGGTACTGAATGGTATTGATATTGAATGATTGTAATTTTATTTTGGTTTTGTGTTATTTCAGGATGTTCATTGACATTGTGCTATTAGGTTTTGCAAGGATGTTAAGGCATTTAAATGACCATTATGCCATGTTAGGTTTTGTAAGGATATTGTGTTGTTTGATTTGCATTGTGCTATGTCACGTTCTGTAAAGATGTTATGGCATTTGAATGGCCACTTTGTTATGTCAGGTTTTTGTAAAGTTGTTATGGCATTTGATTACAATGTGCTATTTCAAATTTTGTTGCAAGGATGTATTTACATTGTGTTTTACATGTACATCCAATGAACTTGGCTTGTCAAGAACATCCAATGTATTTACATTGTGTTTTACATGTAGTCTTTCAAAATATTGCATACTTGAAACCTCCAATTCACTTGATTGATTGTGCGGATGACAACATGGGATCTGCAAGGAAAATAATTTTTTTTATTACACTTCCCTCTTTAACCGTCTTTTACTTGAACCACACAAATGTACGACCAAGGATTACATTTGGCTGATTGTGCCCTTTTAGAGACGAGAATGGAGGAAAACTCCCTTCATTTTCAAACTCTCTGGTTCATTCTCCTCACTCTTGTTAGTGTTCTTTGTTGTGTGTAATTTCAAACCAAAATGAAAAAAGGAAGAAGATTATATTAAACGTCGTCCTCAGTTGTAGTAGCAACGATGATGGGAGCACTGCTTCGAGTATACATTGGGACGATTACAGGTCGTTCAGTGATTTCATTGACTTTAGTTAGGTTTGAAGCAATGAGGAACACAATCTGAGGTAAGATTTCACTTTTCAAGACACTGATGAGGACGTGAAACTCAAAATGCATTCTCCAAAAGCTCGTCCTGTTTGTGTCGCGATATATTGTAAGTATTCTTTGCTATTTTAGGTTTTCATTTTGGTGTTTCAATATGTAATGTATGTCCGAATGAATGGTGTCGATGGATTTTGGTGTTTCATTTTTGTTAGCATTTTGTTCATTCGCACAAATTAGGGCTTCTCCACTGTGTTTTCAGTTGGTGCTTGCATCAATCACAATGTTCACTCTGACAGTGAAATTTGTGGGTGGATTACTGTTGATATTGGTTGGTGCTTCCATGGATCAATCACGATGTTCACTATGACACTATCATTCAATGGTTAGGGTTTTAATATGTTGTTGATTAGGGTAATGCTCAATATATTCTTGATGGAGTGATTGCACAGATGTGTGTCTATGGATGTTTGCATAATGCTATGTGTTGTACTTGTCTTCTGTTTTCAGTTTATTAATCATGTTAGTTTGCATGGTTTTTCTTGTTTCTATAGTATTCATCATATAATATTCACCCTTTTGATTAATGGGTGTCATTGTAGTAATGGAAAATGGGGACAAAAATTGGAGGTTTGGAACTTAATTGTAACGACCTAATCCACATGGTACAATATTGTCCGCTTTGGGCTTAACCACCCTCGCAGGTTTAAAACATGTTATATCATGGGGATTCAAAATCGCACATATATAACACATCTCCTTCCCTCATCCAGACAATGTGGGACTATAACACCTAGGTAGCCTGCAGCCTTAGAGCCTGCCCACACAAGGTAACTCGTCAGCTTTAAAGCCCGCCCACACAAGGCTGTTACAATCCACCCCCTCTGGTGGTTGTTTTTTTGTTGTACTTAATTTTATGTTATCACTTACTAATTTATTAATTTTAAAATGAAGAATCTTTACACCAGCTTAATTACTGACCTAAGTAAGTTTATGTTTCTTGGGTACGTTCTTATTGGAACATAGCCAATTAGTTTTTACCTCAGGTTTAAAGAGTTTTGAGAGGCATGGTTGGAGGTTTATTTTGTGGGGTGACCATCTTCAAAGAGTTTCCTGGTTATAGTCTTTTTGTCTACTTCAACTTCCTAATAAATGTTTCTGTTGTTGTTAAATCTTGTTTTGTTGTTGAATTTTCACATTCCGAATTTGGGGGAAATAGATGATCCTACGTGGATATAAGGATTTTGTTCTTTCCTTTTTTTATTGAATAGATCAAAGTATCGATACCCTTTAGTATAACAGATGAAATCATGTTTTTAGCTAACCCTTATACATCTATCTCTCTATAAGTATGAGTGCCCCATCACGTCATGGAAGATAATATATTGTTATATATATAATGTTTTTTAAAGCCATCCCATATAGCTACAAAAGAATAATTTATCATGCTAACCATAACTAGTACTTGTGGAGAAATAAAAAAGAGTGAGAAAGGTTTCCTTGTTTTTTGTCAAAATTACTATACATATATAATATCTATTCTCTCTTTTACGAATTGGATTATGACCTATCACTCAAACCTTTTTTGCATGGACACCATATCCCCTTATATATTTATATATAGTCTCTTATTCTGGTTGGTCAGTGTTCGGTCGTCCCCGTGAACTGGTTGGGGCTGCATTGTCATTTGGGAGGAATTGATCCATTTGCAGTGGATTGGATGGTTGTTTTGATGGCTCCCTTAGTCCTAATTCTAATTGTTATTTGTTGGGAGTCTTCATTGTTGCATAGTGGCATTTGCGTCCAGCTGGTTGATCACCTCTGATGACTCCAACATCATCATCGATGTGATACTTGAGGCATTGGTACATGATGGAGGATAGTGCATCCATATCGTGTAGCTAGGGTCTCCCTAGAAGCATGTTGTATGCTGACGAGGCGTCCACGATAAATAAGTCCATCAATAGGACTCGTTATTTGCCTAGTGCTCCTGCCACTACTTGTTATTTGCATGGTGCTCCTGCCACTACTGGCACTTAGATTTGTCCGATTGGGTAGCATTGTTCACCATTGACTCCCACCATTGGTTGGTTGGAAGATGTGAGTCCTTCCATGATGAAGTGCATTCTGCAGAAACATGCATGCCATATACAATAGGTTGACGAAACTCCCTACATCAATGAGTACTCGCATGACTTCCGATTTGGCTACTAAAACCAATATTACCAAGGCGTCATTGTGAGGGAAACAAACATCTTGCGTATCTTTTTCGGAAAAGTAGGAGTAGGGGTTGGGTAGTGTATTCTGACACGTTGGGCAGGAAAATCATGGTGATGTGTTCTTGTTTGCAACTCTCTGACGTGCCAATTTCGTGATCGGTTAGACTGCCCCCAATCTCCGTATATGCCATGTTAGATGTATATCAACCCTCCAGCTTGTTCATCTGGTCCTGTTGTGGGGTCCATATTTTCTTTTCCCCTGAACAATTTTTTCTTTAGTCCGGCGAACTCGCCGAGTCGTCCCCTCTGGACCCAGTATTCGATATCCTTCCGTAGATTGTGGCAATTCTCAATATCGTGTCCATGGTCTTGGTGAAAAGAACAATATTTTCTCTTATCTTGTCTTGTAGGATCTCCCCACAGTTTGGGTGGCCACTTGGCGTCTTCCCAGTTTGTCATGGTTTTCAGAACCTTTGCCATACTTGCTATTATAGAAGTGCTTGTACTTCGCGACAACTGAGTTAGTTGATCGTTCGGGCTTTACTCTGCCCAAGTGCAACTTTTCGAACTCATGTTTGTCATAGTTGGATATGCTACTGATCCGATACCTTTTAAGATGACCATTGTCTTCTCGCGGTCTATTGTTTGGCTTCCTGTCTTCTCTCATTTCCCGGTTTGTTGGGAGAGACTTTTTGTCGGCCTCGTTTCTTTTCTTGGAAACCCACACTTCTTCAAGAGTGATGTATTTTTGTGCATTCTTTAACAGGGCCACCATGCTCTTTGGAGGCTTTAGAGTTAGGAAGTTGTATAATTGTTCGCCCTTGAGTCCGAATGTGTAGGTAGTCACAGTTGTGTAATCTTTGCACTCGTCAATCATAGTCAACTCGTCAGTGAATCGTGCAACTTATTTCCTGAGAGTCTCATCAGGTTTCTGCTTGATGTGAAACAAATAGTGTGGACCCTTTCTGATTCGCTGACTGCTAATGAATCTAGTGATGAGGGTTGTGGCCAGCGTTGGGAAGGAGTCTATTGACCGTGGTAAAAGGCTATTAAACCAATTTACCGGCGCGGACGTGAGGCTGGTTGGGAAGGTTCTACACAGAGTAGTATGAGCTTTCTTTTAGCGCCATCATATGGTGAAAGTGGCGCAGATGATCCGATGGATCGGTGGAACCATCATAAGGTTTGAACTTTGGAGGGGCAAAACTTCTTGAGCAGAGGAATGTTCATGATCCGATCAGAGAAGGGTGGCATGGCAAGTTCATACAACATGTTTCGATCCGTGACTCCAATCTTGAATGGGATTTGTGGGGCGAATCCACCAGTTTTGGATCCATCGTCTTGACGTTCATTTCTTTCAAGGTTGGATATTCGAAGTTCTGCCATAACTTCTTGGTTCTCCTGAAGACAATTGGCAGAGTTTTGCTGAGGTGGATATATGGCGTGCTCAACAAGCTCTTGGGTGAGTCTCTTGGCCATTTTGGTGAGTTGGGCTATGTGGGCCAAAAAGCTGATCCACAAGAGGGTCCATTACTATTCCCCCAAGAGTAGGGCTTGTTGTGGTTTCAGTTGAGTGGTGGGAAAACCAGATCTTGCAGTGGCAATTCACTGCTTTGCAAACCTGGTTCCCCAATGTTGGATTGGGGATGTTTCCGCTTGGTAGTTGAGTTTTGCCAATGGGAGGGTTATCATGTGCATTGTTAACATGATAATTAATATGGGGTTTCATTTGCATTGTAATTCTCATTGTTGGTTTGCTCTAAGGAAATCACCAATTTTGTTATTTAAAGGAAACTATCATTTCCCATAGAAGACGCCAAACTAATGCGTCAAAATATGTTCTCATCGAGATCTGATCAGCAAAACAATGTTAGATTGCCAAAGACCACTTTGTTGGTGGCTTAAGGCACTCTGATGCTTAAGTCAGTGAACTGAGGAAGAAGATGAACTTGGACAGAGTATAGTTGTAGGGTTTTTCGTACCTACTTCCTCTTCTCTCTCTTTTACCTGATATAATAAAAGTAATTAACTCTGTACGTGACTTAAGCATGCATGGCGCAATGAAGGGGGACAGTTCTCATAACATTGTCCTCATTTATTGAGATACATCCTTGGGTGAGATATTCCTACCATGACTTGTCTCATTCCCAACGTCTCTAACCTCTGGGGAGAGATTCGTTGGGCCTCAAGTGTGGGTCTTTGACATGGGTTGTGGTTCATTGCTAATGCCTCTTTGGGCTTAAGTGATTGGACCTGTTAATTGTCCCTAATGAGATATTATTTATGCCACGTGTTCAGGCATGATCAAATGGTTGTTTGATGCATCATCAATTATCATAGCTACTTATGTATGTAAGACTATGTTAAATTTTTGCAATAAACTGCAGAATGTTTTATGGTATTTATACCCTGTGAGCTTGGCATCTTTGCAAGTGAAGTAAACTCTGACTGAAAATAAAGCTCCTTCTTATTATATCGAATTATCGGTTACATAAAAATTTGCTAGCTTGTTTCATTTGTTAGGCATATGAATCATAGCTGTTAGTTCCATTTAATAAAAAGGGTGTTTAGTTTGAAGTTTAACACTAATTGTTTTCATTTGAACTTACTGTATAAAATTAACAAATTGCTATTTAATTCTGTGGTTTAGGTTCTTTCTATGTCAATTTAGTTTTTTTGGGCATTTTCCAAGTAGATGTAAGTGGGATAGAAGATGTGTAAAATGCCAAATTGTGGAGGTTTTGTATGTTTTTGATTTGCTAATTTAATCTAGAGCAAAGTGTGGTGAGAAAGGAACAATTAAATAAGGTTTTTTTTAATAATTAATATGCATAAATCTATAACATGTTGATAGATACACAAATTACTTTGTGGATTTAGGGCAGTAATTGGGATAAATTCGAGGAGATCCAATTCTCATCTTGCCTGTTTAATTGGGATTAAATAGTTTTTTCCAGCAACACTTGATGTATAATTTTGGGGGGAGCCATTGTCATTTTTTTTAATGTTGTTTCCCCGTCTCCTTTTATCCATATATAATACTATAGTGCTTTTCTGATAATAAAAAATATATATCAAATCGAGGTTAAAATTCATCAAGTGTCGATATAACACATGTAAAAAAGGAAAATTTGCAAAGATTGCATATGGAAAAATGCAGAGGATCATGGAATCACCACTAGCGAACAATAGCATGGGAGGCACTGGAAGGGATCCAATACTCGTTCAGTGTCCACGCGGTAGTACAAATCATGGAAGCCCATGAGTTGTAGTAGACTATAATAGTGTAAAAGATATTCATTTGGAATGAAGGGGAACTTTTGGGTAGTAAAGAGAATGCGGAGAATTTTCTAAGTTTGGGTGTAAGAGTAGCATCATTTTATTTACTATTACACTGAAGATTAACAAATATCTAGAAGTGAGATGCGAAATAAGCATTATACTTACAAAATCAAATGCCGCTGCCTAGGATTCACTTGAATATTGTAATGTTTTTACTTAATTTCCATGTTATCTTCAACCTTTGTTATGTCATAAACATGTACAGTCACATTTCTCTAATGATTTGCAATGACTTCATCTTTGCTCACATTTTCTACTTCTGTGATCCATCATCTAAAACCATAGATTCATTCGCGGATTCATCAAATTCTATAGAGTGAAAGAAACCCTAAGTTCCAATATCTATTCTACGCTTTCTAGTGTGCCGGCCTTAGACAATGGAACGTCATAAGACGCTTCTATGCACACACCATTCATATATATAGGTCACACCTTTCACATATATAGTCATACATCATAAGATGTTTCCTTTTTCCACACCCACATGAAACTTCTCATTTTCCTCCAAAAATTACTCACACACCCACATATAAAAGAGTAAGAGACCCTCAGAAATCAAAGTTTTTACATAGAGAAGAGTTTCAGTATGGTTTCCTATAAAAAAACCTTGTTTTTCACCAAAAAACCCCTCATCCCTTTCTAATTATTCCGACTACTCCGATCGACTGTTCACTCACTCACTTTCTCTCTGATGGAGCTTCGTTTTCACCAAACCCCCTGCTCCAAATGATTTATTTCTCTCTTTCTAAAGGGTTAATTTGACCACTCACTCTCTTTAAAGGGTTCCTCTGACCAAACTATACAGTTGAAGCTCGTATGAGCTAAGCTTAATGAAGAAGACAACCCATACGACATGCATATGGGCATCGATAGAGACCTAGACAACGATGCAATTATTTTTTCTTTTCAATTTTTTGAACTTACACGTTCAAAGTATGAAACACCTCTGAAACTTACCATGTACATTTGCATACATGAAATTTCGAGAGTAAACAATGCTTTTTGATGATACACCAAACCGACCATTAATCCGCGTCGTACACGTGTCATGATGATCTCGTCAACAGAGCAAAACGAGCCTAATTGCCCGCCCAATTTGGCAAAGCCCAGACCACACGAAGCCCACCGAGGCAAGGTCCAAGAGGTTGGACCCAAACAACAGCTCCCTAATAAGCCCATACGTCACATGGTCAAGCCTAATACCCGTAAGACCTAATGAGGCATGTATCTGAGGGATCGACCTAAGACGGGCATACCATTAATACAATGATACCGACTAGAAAACAAATATCGGAGTATAAATCGTGCCTGAAAACTCTCCTGCATGGACAACACTCCACAAGGGAAAAATCTCTCACAGATCTTGGAACACAAGTCGTGTAGGGAAACTCTCCTACATGGACGACTCCTAACAAAGAAATGATATCCAACAAGATATCTTTCCCTTGACTACGCCACCAAAGGCCTAGCCGAACATGGACTCTCGTATGATAAAAACGCCACAAGGTTGAGGAACAAAGGTACGCTACAGAACCCAATTTACAACATTACACATTTTTCAAGACCTATCTGACTTAAGCATTAGAGTGCCATCGGCCACCACAATAGTGGTCTTTGGCTCATGTGTGTTCCCTGTGCAGGTCAAGGTCAAGGAGATTCGACACCATCATTATCCATGTGAGAATTTCTATGAGTAAACACGATACCTACACGACAATATCAACATCTAGGTTTTCACCACAAAAGGTTGACAAATACAGAAATGCAAAATTTATGTGTGGAGATAAACCATCTAAATGCAGAAATTTAAGTGAGGAAACGACCATTTACCGCAAAATCTTGTGAGTTTATTTGGTTTTTTACACACTTAAGTTTTCTTTGTTTATTTACACTAAAGTTTTCCTTGCTCATAATTCCCCATTTCTAGGATGATGAAAGGTAGAGAGCATTGCTGGGGTGTCGGCCGCCTAACCTGACTCCTTAAACTTTTCTCCCGTCCCATGCCATCACATCAACCAATTATCCATTAAAACCCTTTCACGTATTTAGTTACAACTTAGAACCACCAGTGCAGTCAACCCATTTCTTCTTTATCCACTAATTCCCCCCTTTTCTTCACAATCACCCATTCAATATATATATAACAAGAGAGAGAGAGTGACAACAGAGCAGCAGCAGAGCTGTAAAAAGGAACACAGAGGAGAGATGATGGTGGGTTGTTGCCTCTGCCACCAGTTTCCTTCACAGATCAACACAGATCTCTTCTCCTCAAATGGGTTCTCCAAATTTCCTTCATTTACATCCTTTAACACCAATTCTGACTTGGGTTCTCGATTGGGTCTTCAAAAAGAAAGAAATGGGTTTCATAGTTTGGTTACTGGAGCTGGCCTTTCTAGCTACTTTTCTTCACAACAAATCGGTTCTGACACGCATAACCAGGTCTGGATTCTCAATTCTGCGCCATTCATTTTTTCCCTTCATGCATAGAAGAATCAGGAGAAAGAATGGGAATTTAATTATTGATTAAAAAGTGGACTTATATTGTGTTGGATTCTATTCTGCAAATTATATTCTCTTATGTTGTGTTCGATTGTATTCTGAAATTACATTCTTTATACAAAAGCTTGTTCACTTCAGAAGCACCCTATCTTTGTGGTTCTTTTGGTTTTTGTTTATTTTATGAAAGCTGTTATCTTCAACATTTCTGTAGCTGATATGAGAATCATTTATTGGTTTAAGAGAGAGAGAGAGAGAGTAAATCACTAACGAAGACAGTCAGAAATCAAAAGGAAAAGAGGGAGCAAAACCCTTAAAGAGAAATTGAGGTTGAGTCAGGGAGAGGGGCTTCAGTGGAAGGTGGAGTTTGGAGGAATGTCTCAAAGAAGTAACAACCAATTGAAATTGGAATTGGAAATGGAAATCCAAATCATCAGTTATTGAAGAGGATAACAATACAATTTTTTATGAAGCCAATACTTACTTGAGGAGGAGGGTTCAGCAATTTATCTAGAATGTCCATAAAAGAGCTCTATTAGGAGATCATTTACATTTACATGGTAATCTTATACAAAGAGCTTTGTTTGGATCCAGGGGACGGAGTTCATCCTTAGATGGTTGGGACATGGAAGTTCTAGTCGACATCGGAACCAGAAAAAAATGATTAGATTAGGATTCGGGAAAAAGGTAAAACAAAAATGCATTGCATTGTTTTCATAACAAGATCGTTGTCAAGCAATGTCATTAATAATGACAACTAAAGCAAAAACACAAAGATGGCAGATAAAATCTCAAAAAATATAATACATATTGGGCTAAAAAGGGCCCAATTTTTAGTTTGACTGCCCGTTTACAATCCCCCAAGTTTCATTTACTTAAAAGTAGACATGGCAATTTGGCCTGGACATATGGGTACCCGCACGAACCCGACCTTAATCGTTTAGGTCTGGTTCTTGGTGTTCATAACCCGACTCTAATGGTTCGGGTCTAGTTCTTGGTGTTCAGAATTAGAGCAAACCGAGAACCAAATGTTATATATAGTTGTACATATTATTGTGAGTTTTTATCCCGCATTATCTAAGGAACAGGTAAAAGAGATGCCACTATTGAACATAGGGTTTTCTAATTGTTTTAGTTCTCACATTGAGTAAAACAAAACAAACTTCTTCTTCTATGAAGGAAAAATAAAACCTCATAAAAGTTACACACTAGTGGGCTTGTGTTGAGTTGAGTTTAAGTGGGTTTGGCGATCTTAGCAGGAACCTTGGGCAGACCCAAACTGACCCGAGGATCGTCGGTTCAATTTTGGATTTAGCAGACACGAATTGAACCCACCCTGTTGCCATGCCTAATCCTATAATACTTGCTCACACGCACAATCCCACATCATCTAAAAACACACATATTTTGTATTTGCACTTATAAAACCCAGTCTAGGCTCTTGAACTTGAATATGTTTGGGCTGGGATCTTAGCTAAATTTCAAAGTTCATTAACCAAATTAATATTCTTTTCAAATTCACTTGAGCTCGTTCAGTTGGGGTGGGGAAACCCAAGTTCATTAGCAAAATTGATTTTCTTTTTAAATTCACTTGGGGCTCGGTTGGGGTCGGCCAGGGGGATTACAAACAACGTGGGTATGAGATTACATAAATAAATAAAGTAATCTAGGGGTGGGTGGATTTGCATAGCCCAAAGTTAGGAAGAGGCAAACAAGGATATGATCAAATGCCCCCAATCCGCTTTGTGTCATCCCTACTTAAAGTGACCATAGTAAATGAAAATTTTCGTTTATTAATTCGTTTGAGCTAAAATTTTGATGAAAATAAAAAACCAACATCAAAAACAATGTGTCAGCTCATTTCAACATGCTTGCCTCGAATTTCCACTAAGTGGGATAAAAGGGATTTCTCTATTAATATGACGAAGCGAGCGAGGCCCACCTTGAGCGCGACACATGCCATCGCCCATTGACCAAGACCATCAACTTATGGGTGATCCTTAAACACTCGCAGATACCGTTTATCAAGATATTTAATGACGAAAATCTAAACACGTATCTCTAAGAACGGTGTTGAAACGAGCTGAAATATTAATATCATGTTTCTATTGTTAATCCGTAATTTTTCTAAAATTTTTAGCTCAAATAAAGTTCAAATAAATTATTAAACATTTTTTTTTAAACTTTTGGGCAGAGTCCTTTTAGCTAAATGAAACTTAATTAGGTCCTAATTGCACTAAAAGCTCAATTATTCCTTTTATTAGCCCAATGCCACAAAATAAAAACAAGCACCAAAATTGAAAGAAACATTTTCGTGCAAAGGTAGAGACAATCCCATTAACCAAATAATCCTCAAATCAAAATCTCTAAATTCTATAAATTTGTAACACCAATTGTTTTTAAATTTTTTACTTCCAAAATGCACCCTTTTCACTCAATTTTTAGTCCACAAAAAAGCTTATTATTCCATTCTACTTTGGTAAGTTGCTAGTATGCAATATGATGTGGTAACGAGACAAAGATCAAAATTCATTACTGTTTTTTTTTTTTTTTTTGGGAAAAGAAAAATGTGAAAAAGAGAGTCAAATAAATAAGAATCAACATCAACAGTACACAAATATCCAATTCCTGAAGAAATCCCACTTATTCTGTCTTCTATTCTCTTTTTATCAAACATAAAACAAAAAGGTCACCATTTTGGTGATCTAGAGTCAAATTTGACACCAGTTGTGGTAAAAAGATCCAGATCTTAGATCCATGGGGTTGTTGGCAATTCTGATAAGTATGGTTTTAACTCCGTTTCCCACCATATAGTAAACCGGTTGAAGGTGCCAAAGTTTATGCCAATCTATAAGCAAATGATATGTCCCTGACCTTATGGTCTACCCTGGCTCAGCAAAACAAGACGCGCAAATCTGGATATTGGCATGAGGTTTGCCTTTAGTGAGGATAGAGATCCATGCAAAGAAAGGCATCTTTTTTGTGTGGTGGTGGGTGGGTGTTCCTGGTCATTTTGATTACCCAATGGATGGGCAAGGATGAAAAACATGAGGTATTTCATTGTAAATGGTTGCAAAAGGTCAGAGTGATGAGACTGTATGTGAGAGAACTGGACGACTCCCAATCCGATCCAAGAGTGAAGCCAAATTTTTTAATTTCTCATACATCGAGGTAGGGGTGGGCACGGTCCGGATCGGTTCCAAATTTGGAGGAACCTAACTCGAACCGTTTCAAATTAACGGATCCGGTCCGGTCCGGATCCCCTGATTTTTAACATTGGAACCGAACCTAACTCGAACCGTTTGAAACGGTCCGGTTTCACGGTTCCAAACGGTTCCAATTGAATAAAGAACAGAAATAATTGCCTTAAAAAAAAAAAAAAACAGAAAAATAAATTTGTTAAACAGATCCATCATCGATAAACTCAGATACAGATTCATCATCTAATCTCACCTAATCTGTTTGATCGATCACCTAATCTGTTTGATCGATCATCCAAACAGATTCATCACTCCATACAGATCCATCACTCCAAAGTCACTAATTCAACACAACCCCTTTAATCAATCACCCCAAATTCCTCCTCTAAACCACACAAAATCCAGCAAACAAACACACAAAAAACACACCCAAACCATGAATTCAATTACCCAATCATTCTTTCATCAAATACCCATCATGATAATCATCATCAGTACAAGAACGGATCATCTACAACATCAACACTGTATCAAAAGAAGAACAACAAAGACAGAAATCAAACCAGAACGAAATCCAAGAAAGAAAAATTAGTGCTTTATGGTTTATTTTCTTCGTTTTCTCCTCCACCTCTGATCTCTTCTTCTCTGCTGCTGCTGCTTCGACAGAGTTCTTCGACAGAGTTCTTCGACGGATCTACTGCGGCTGATGTTCTTCTCTGCGGCTGATCTTCTTGATGAAGACAGATCTACTTCTTCTCTGCGGCTGATCTTCTTCTCTGCGGCTGATCTACTTGATGAAGACAGATCTACTTGATGAAGACAGATCTACTGCGGCTGAAGATCAGCAGAGAAGACAGATCTTCG
The DNA here is from genome assembly GCA_963556465.1 of Berberis vulgaris. NCBI lineage: Eukaryota > Viridiplantae > Streptophyta > Magnoliopsida > Ranunculales > Berberidaceae > Berberis > Berberis vulgaris. Next base: position 71,316,534 of record OY747124.1, on the reverse strand, counting down.
ACAGATCTCTTCTTCGACAGAGAGAGGAGAGGAGAGGAGAGGAGAAGAGGAGATCTCCTTCTCGAGACAGAGACAGAGAGAGGAGAGGGTGATCTCCTTCCCCTTCTCGAGACAGAGACAAAGAGAGGAGAGACAGAGAGAGGAGAGGAGAGTTTAGGTTTAGATTTTTTAGGTTTAGGTTTTTATACTAAATGCGATTTGAAACGGTCCGGACGGGTCCAACCCGGACCGTTTCTTTTTAAAAAATAGAAACCGGGACCGGACCGTTTTATAACGGATCCGGACCGATCCGAACCGTACCTAAAAATACAAAATCAAAATCCGGACCGTTTAGAGCAAAACGGTCCGGTCCGGTTTAAATCCGCGGATCCTTGACCCGTTTGCCCACCCCTACATCGAGGTTCCTTGGAAGGCCCAAGTTCCACGAATAACTATCCTCTAATTGGCAGTTCTTCCAAGATAAAATGTTTAGGAGGATATCCAAAGAGGTGTCGTGATAACATAATTTGTGGACTAAAGAATTAGAGACAATGTTTCTAGAGTACTATGCAGGATCAGTTATGTAAAGGCCTACGATCATACAATATGGGATTTTGTGCTCTATCCCATGAAAATAATGACTTTTGTAGATAGATTGATGGGTTGGATAGAGACATGCATGTCAGCCAACATAGATTCTCCTTTCGATTTCGTAGGGTCATCAGTTGGTTTCTACAGGACTGTGACAAGGAGACCTCTTTCTTTGTTCTTTTCCATGAATGTGGTGGATGTTTTAGGTAGTATGATGCATAATTCTCGAAACCTAATCTTATGATTGGATTTGTAAGTTAAGGATGACATCCATTGGATTAGACAGTTCCATTTGTGAAGACTTCCGAGATTTTCTAAAGGAAAATGTGGAGCATATGAAACATTTGAAAGCAATTATATTATATGGTCTTGTATCCACTCTTAAAAGCGACTTTTCTAAAAGTGGGGTTGGTGTCAGAGTTGAGGCTCATAGCTTATTTGGTGCAAACGTTTTCTTGAAGCTGTACAAGGATCCATGGGTTTGATTGAGGTGATCTCTAGGCATGACTATTGACGACAATATGTTGAATGTGGATTGCATACTGAAACTAGGGACTACCTCTTGCATTGGTGTCATTTTGCCAAAGAAGTGTGGCATCGGGTTTTGAAATTATCCGAGTCTTATGGCTGTTTTTTTTTTTTTTTTTTTTTTTTGTAAAATGCATTAGGGAGAGGGTCCCAACCCTTAATTATCTGTGTCTTATGTTTTTCCCTATTGATTATAACTTATAACTTATGGGGGCGTTGAATAGTTAGAACTCCTTGGCTTACGGGGAGTTTAATGCTTTGGATTTCATAACATCGAGTTTGGTAATGTTCCAAAACAAATTTCATCTGTTCTAGGCATCTATTTCTGTTGGATTATTTTCTGCGATGAGTTGAAACAAGATTGCATTGAGAAGTCAAAGCGACAAGCGACACACCAAATAAGTCTACTTTCGAAAGGTCACATCAAGTAAAAGACCATGACTTAATCTTAATTGAACTGCAGGATTTTTCTACTAATTAAGTGTAGCTTAACTGTGTGAATCCGACCAGTTAACCTGGTTGAGAAGTCAAAGGGACAACCGACAGACCAAACAAATCTACTTTCGAAAGCTCACATCAAGTAAAAGATCATGAATGAATCTAAATTGAACTGCAGGATGTTTCGACTAATCAAGTGTAGCTTAACTGTCTGAGTCCGACCAGTTGACCTGGTTGAAAAGTCAAAGCAACAACCGACAGACCAAATAAGTCTACTTTCGAAAAGTCAGATCAAGTAGAAGACCATGAATGAATCTTAATTGATCTGCAGGATTTTTCAACTAACTGAGTGTAGTTTAACTGTTTGAGTCCGACCAGTTGACCTGGTTGAGCCTTGAGGCTTAACCTTACTCTTCTTGACTTTGCTCGGTTGATCAGTTGGGTATGGCACACATTGCCGTCTGGTCAAGCACGACAATATCCACAATTGCAACAATTCTATTTTGGGTATTTCCTTGATTTTCATTGATCACAGTTTTACAAAACTAAAATGGCATGAGGCACGAATTTCAAAACTTTGGAGAACCTTTTCAATGGTTTTTGAGGTTTTCTTTTTGTGCCTTCTTGGCGTTTTAATGATCTACGTAAAACTTGAAGGCGTTCTTTGTGAAAATTTAGAGTGTTTTTGGAATATTCATCTTCTTTTCTAGAGATCCCAAGTTGTCTTCATTGATGAACTTGGTAATAACACATACTTTTCACAGGATTGTGTTTTGCATTGTATGTTATTGAAAAGATGATCTTTGAGGCATTCAGCTGTTAGTACAGCAAGTTGGAGGTACCATGAAGCGAAATAGGTGCATGGACAAAGAGGCAAATGTCATCATGGAGGTCTTACATATTGGGTCTTTTTACTGTTGCTTTGTTGCATATTTTTTGTATTCTTTCTATTAGTCTTCAAATCTAGTCGATGGATTCATTCTCATGGACTTAGCTTGGTGGACGCAGTTTTGCAACACAAAGGAAATTACTTAAAACACTGGCCTTATTACTTTTCTTAACAGTTATTATTTTTGTGCTTTTTAGTTATTGCATCTTATAATTGCAATTGAATTCTGTATTGGGCATTGCATAAAATCGGTTGTTTACTTTGACTTAACTCTCCTCCACGCACTATTACCGTATTACCATTTGACAAATTTTAGGTAAATTGATAGGTAACAGTTTCTCATTTTTCTAAACAATTATAACTTGATAGATGATTAATCAGCACAAAAATTCTTTTACACTGATGTATGTGTGTTTTTGGATGAAGACCTTCCAGTCTCAGGATTTATCCCAGCTGTCTTGGGTTGGTCCAGTTCCTGGGGACATTGCAGAAGTTGAGGCATATTGCAGAATATTTAGATCTGCTGAGCAGCTTCACGCTGCTGTAATGAACACACTGTGCAATCCGGTGACTGGAGAGTGTACTGTTTCATACGAACTCTCATCAGAGGATATGCAAAAGTTGGAAGAGAAAGTGGTAGGAGTACTTGGTTGCCTGGTTGCTCTTCTGAATAGAGGAAGGGAGGCTGTTCTTTCTGGTAGATCATCTTTTATGAACTCCTTCAAACTTGCAGATGTTAATGTGTTGGATGATAAGCTTCCACCACTTGCCACTTTCAGGAGTGAGATGAAAAGGTGTTGCCAAAGTTTACACACTGCGCTTGAGAACTACTTGACACCATCTGATGGTCGAAGTATTGATATTTGGAGAAAATTACAAAGACTGAAGAATGTTTGTTATGATGCGGGTTTTCCTCGTGGGGATGACTGCCCTTGTCAAACATTGTTCTCGAATTGGACTCCAGTTTATTTGTCGAGTAAAACAGAAGAGGGCACATTGAAAGAATGTGAAGTATCTTTCTGGACAGGTGGTCAGGTAACAGATGAAGGTTTGGAGTGGTTGATTGAGAAAGGGTATAAAACTATTGTAGATCTCAGAGCAGAGACTATCAAGGATGAATTTTATCAGTTGGCTATTGAAAATGCTGCTTCTTGTGGGAAAATTGAAGTGATAAGATTGCCTGTTGAAGTTGGTATTGCACCTTCAGTGGAGCAGGTTGAAATTTTTGCATCTTTGGTTTCTGATTGTGACAAAAAGCCACTTTATCTGCATAGCCAGGAAGGAGTTTGGAGAACTTCTGCAATGGTTTCAAGATGGAGACAGTACATGGCTCGGTCTAATATGCAGTTTGTTCCTAATTACCCTGCCAAGCCCAATCAAATTTTATCTGAAAACAAAAGTGAAAATGGAAACTTACTCACATATTCAAAACTGCAAGGAAGTAACAGTTCACAGCCAAAGGACTCGAATATAGCTTGTGCTTCCAATTCATTATCTTACGAAAAAAACTCTTCATCTGCGCATGATAAAGATCGGAGTGAAAATGGTGTAGCTAATGCAGGATCTTTTCCAAACTTCTCCTTTGAAGTTGAACCACTCAAGTCTCAGTTTCCTACGTGCGATATTTTCTCTAGAAGAGAGATGTCTAGGTTTTACAAAAATAGAAAGATCTCCCCTGCCACTTTTTTCAGTTATCAAAGGAAAAGAATGGAGGCATCACTAATCTCTATAAAAAATGTTAAGGCGACGCATCGGAACAGTGAGATTTTCTTGGGTGGTTCAAGTATGGAACCTATCAAAGAAGGAAACTCCAATGGGTCTCTGAATAAATGGCAATTGTTATCAGAACCTCAGACTTTGGCAATAAGCAATGGAAAGTATCTGAAGGGTGAAAGTAACATTTCTTTTGGTATAGATGCAAATGGAGATGAAGAGAAAATGAATATTGACGATTTAACTAATGTCCCCACCAATGAGGAGAGGAAATTAGAAACAGAAAATTCTATAGATACAGCTAGTATAAAGGAGCTAAATGGCAATGGTGCAGCTTCCATAGCTTTGGTTGACAAAAGTTTGGAGCTCATTGAGGGGGATATGTGTGCTTCGGCAACTGGTGTTGTGAGAGTGCAGTCAAGAAAGAAAGCCGAGATGTTTCTAGTCCGCACCGATGGATTTTCTTGTAGCAGGGAAATGGTTACCGAGTCTTCCTTGGCCTTCACTCATCCCAGTACTCAGCAGCAAATGCTCATGTGGAAATCACCTCCAAAAACTGTATTATTGCTGAAGAAGCTGGGGCAAGAGCTAATGGAAGAGGCTAAGCAGGTACTTTAATCCTGGACCTTTCACCTTTTATTTTCGCAAGGAAGAATTTAACAAGATTGCGTTTAAAAGGTTTATTCATCGAATTCTGTCATTTTATTCGCTAATTATATCTTCTATGAATCTGGATGACTGATGATGATGCTGTCAGAGATAGCTCCTATTTGCTGCATGGTTGCATGAAAATGTGGAGTGTCTGAGATATAAAAATTGGTTTTGTTGCCTTGATTTTACTGATGAACAACTGTGATCTATATATATAAAAATTGGTTTTGTTGCCTTGATTTTACTGATGAACAACTGTGATCTATATGTATTTACATCACTGGTAGAGTATGAACATGTTATGAAGCATCCTTCTGGTTGAATTGTTATGATTGCCATATAGCCTTGACTACCAAAGGAATAGTTATCCTCACTGAAAGTCTTTTTTTCTTTTTGGTTGCAATAATAAAATATATTATTAACTATAGCATCCAGAGAGGGATGGAACCCTTACATAAACTGAAGAAAAAGGTATTTTAGATTCACACCTACTATATTACAACTCAAATAGAGAAGAAACTCTTCAAAATACCATGGCAAGAGTGAAAAGTGCCACCACAAGCTTGACAACCATCAAGACTGCCACAAAAGTTCCCGATTGGAACCACTCGTCGTATGACGAGCAACTGGAGCAAAAGCATAAACGCCCTCTATTGGTCACTATTGCGTTCAGGCCACTTCAACACCACTCTCGAAGAGAGTTCATTAAGAAGGTGACAAAATCGCCACAGTCGGCCAATCTTCTGAAAATATGATAGAATTAAAACTCCAAAATAAACGGGAATTAAAGACAATGCGAGAATTGAAAGAAAATAAATAAATCGACGATAAAACAAAATAATTTTTTTTTCATCAATCAACCTAATAAGAATGAACAACCTATGCCTTATTTATAACTAACTTAACTTCTAAAACAAGAAACAAACTCTAAACTTAATTGGAAACCCTATTACAATAATACTAAAACTTTTATACTGCTAAAATACTAATATTGCTATAGACTAATATTACTAAATAACTCAATTATATCAACCTCCCCGGGTTGAGGAAGCTTGTCCTCAAGCTTGAAGTCGAAAAAGTGAGACGAGCATAAACAATCACGGAGATAACACACAGTGAAGCTCACGAACAGAAGACGACCTCGAACTTTTCATGTGTAGTTGCTGGTACCCAAAGAATCAAATGAAAATTTTGGCATAAAAAAGAAAAACCAATCTGAATACTGAACCTGAAGTAGATCCAATGCATGATTGGAAATTTGTGCGCAAACTTGTCCTAAAAATATGCTATAAAATTGACCCAAATTTGATGATAAACATTGTTCTGCAATGGTACTCGTTTGGTCATATGGTAGGGAATAGCCTCATCATTAGAATCAAATTATGGTGGTACAAGGCAAATAACGTGTGCATTAGAATATGAGGCAAGTAGGTGTGGTGGTACTAACGGGGCGTGGGGGTGTAAATAACAAGAGGGAGCCAATGACTTAAATAAAAATTCAGGACTAGGGACTATTTTAAAAATGTGAAACAATGACTAGAATGAAACAAAGTTTCCTTCTTCCTTCCCTGTACTATTGAAACAGGGGGAAGCTCTCAAGGGCTGCGATGGAGGTCGAGAGAGGGAGAGAAGTGAGGGAGTGGATGATTAGTGATCGACAGACGACTATCATCAATCGACGTATGTGATGGTGCTGCTATGATTGGTTGAAGTGGGCGGAGGAGGGGCAACGGGGAGGTGGTTGGAGGGTTTTTTTTTTTTTTGAAAGGCAAGCAGGGTTTTTATAGAATCCTAGAACCCATAAAGATGCCGCAAGTTGGGTTTGAACCCATGACCTAGTGGTACCATCCGCCAAGCTCTAACCGTTGAGGCGACAATTGGGAGGAGGCGACAGTGCACGTCAGTGGATGGGATGGATCGATTGCCTTAAAGGTGGGGAGGGAGGCGATGGTTGATCGATTGAAGTTGGGGCAGGGAAGGGTGCGATTGTCTTTGTACTTGGTAGCAACAGGTCAATCGACCTGGGTGGGTCGATCGGTGCAGGGAGGGTTGGTCTGGGTCTGTATCGCCTTGGGGGGCGCTGGTGGTGGTGGTGGTGTTGTTTGGGTCTGTCCCATGGCCTTGTCGAAGATTAGATCCAAGTCTGCCCTAAATTCAACGAAGTCTACCTTTTTTTTTATTTTTTTCCCTTAACCCCCTCCCACCTCAGATGCCGCCGGCTGGGTTCGACCCTGTGACCTAGTGATACATCACAAACTTTGACAACAAAGTCTACCCTCGGTTTTGCCATTGCGCAAATCAGTACCAGCGGAAGTTGCCATTGCAACTTTCACCAGACGGTCATTCAGAGCTTCGACCCTTACGTTACTAAGGTTCGACCTGTCTACAACTCCAGCAAATTGCAGGTAATCTTTTTCCAAGCCGAAAATGTCGGTCTCCTCCCTAACAGGCTTAGGAGACTCGCTCCCTCCCCGCTCTTCCCTCACAGGAACGGGTCGAGCCGAAGACGACCCAGTCCTCACACGAGACTTCTTCCTCACAAAGGAGGCAAGCATTTCAGACGGCTCCTCAGCGTCAGACAGAGCAAGAGCTTTGGCTCTAGCAGCCTTCCTCTTCCTCGAAGGGGCCCCATCTTCCACCTTAATTCGCGATGTTCGGTACAAAGTGGGGGCAACGTGCCAGTTGTCCCACAACCTGCTGCGGATGAAGTTGGAAACTCTTATGACATCAGCCTCGTTCCTCTTTGGCAAATCGCGGAACGTCTCTATGGTATTTTGCTTCTGTAAAGTAAGAAGAGTAGTAGGAAACCTTCCTGCAAGGAAACACAAGCAATGATGAATCAACCCGCCATCCAGCATATCAAAGTCACGAGAAATAGTTGAACTTACTAAGCGGCCTGAACTGTCGCTCGAGTAGATGACCCTTGCATTGGAAATATTCCGAATCCGCAGGAGCCAAGAAGCAGTACTTCTGCCAGAACTTGAAATCATCGAGCAGATTAACGAAGCATGCCGACGACATCATCTTACAGACAATGTTACTCTTCAGCCGGGGAGAAGTCAACAACTGAATTAACCGCGGAGTTACGGTAACACTGGCCTCCTTGGCACTGAGCAAAATCATAAGGATAATCCTATATGTATTAGGCCCAATTGGGCCGGAGGAATTCCCAAAAGATCCAGGAACTCCTAAATCACGTCCAGAACTGGAAAACGCACTCCGTTCTGAAGCATCCCGCGATGCAAACAGATGAAACCAGTCGGAGGTGACATTGGCGTTTGGTCATCCATCAAGACATACAACGGCAAATCCTCAGGGACTCCAAACTTCGTACGGATTTCAGCAAGGCCAGGCTTGGACATCAACCTGTCTTCGAAAAACTCCAAGCCCTTGGCCAAGATTGCGTCGTCAAGAAGGTTTGGTTGGGCCATGAAGAAGATGGACAATCTTTCTTAATAAGAGCGATATCTTCAAAAACAAAGAGAATAGAAGAGTCAGACTCTACACTACGGATAACCTAAATAGATGATGGTTTCCCACCTCTTTTTCGCCGAACCAAAGCACGTGTCATTAATGCGGCGTGCGGTCAAGCAACGATTCATACTCAATCATCATGAGCGGCGCATCCTTTCAAATATCTCCTTCCTAAACTACGCCTACAATGGCCTGATAGAACCAAGACTCCTTACACTATAAATAAGAGATGAGGTTGGTAAGCTAAGGTACGCTACAAATTCCATATTACAGCATTATACCTTCCTTAGATCCCTGTCTGACTTTAGCATCGGAGTGTCATCGGCCACCACAACGGTGGTCTGTGGCTCATGTGTACTACTTGTGCAGGTCAACAGGTCAAAAGGAACCAGGTCAAAACAGAGAGCGAAAAACAACTGCATCAAAATCAAAATATTAACTTAAGAGCTAGGTAACAAGTTACTTTATGTTTACAAAGAAAAATAAGCTTGACGACATATATTATGTCAGATACGTGTGTCAACACTCATGGATACTCCCATCAAACACTCTATGCTTAGATCATCAACTTTTTTCACGTATTTTTGAAATTTTTTTTTGTAGATGTCACAAGCATATTATGACAATGTGTAGCAATATTGAACGACATGATTAATAATTCAAAACTTATTGTTGACATGTGTGACACCTCATATCTGTGTTGGATATTGATACCCGTGTTCATGTCGTTCTTACATAGCTTAAATGGGAAATCCTTGAGATTTCTAATGGGGATACCTTTTTATAAAATAAATGTCAATCTTTAATGTGTAACTGTAGTTTTCTAAGTCTGGTGCTCTAAAAATGGAAATTAAAAAAAATATAAAAAGTTAAAGGATTTTTTAGTGCGAGTCTTGCCTTTAATCCATTTGGATAGGTAATTGTAATTTTTTGTTGGACTAATTGTTGGAGGACCTTAGGTAGCATGTGTCGACAAGTCTGGGAAATCATCCTCGCCCCCCTCTTTCCGAATCTCACCGTTGAAAGTGGAGATGGAAGGCTTGCTCACCATTCTTAAGAGTAGGCGACTATTATATTGTTCATGTTGCATAGATACGAAAGGTATCCCAACAGTTGGGATCCTGATAAGGATAAGTACATGTACTCGTGATACTAAGGATATGTACATTGCAGCTAGAGAATCTTTGTTTTTTCTGTTTCTTCTTCCTCATACCATGAACTGATTGGAAACTCAGAGAGGAAAATTTTATATCAGCCTTCGAAATTTTATATCAGCCTTCGAAATAGACTTTGGTTGGGGTAAACTGAATTTTCAATTCTAAGCAAAATAGGGATTCAAGGATGCCTGGCAAAGATGACTGAGGAGATTACACCAAGAAATAACTGATGTGAGCAAATGATGAGAAGAACCTGAGGCAGCTTTGATGAAACTCGACAAGATTTGTTAAGCCATGATAAATCCTAAACTGAAAATGGGAACTAGAGTTGGAGCTGCTAGAAGAGCCGATGGTTGGGGAGCACGTAGCTGTTAAGAAAAAGAAAACCCATAGAAAATGCTCAGAAAATCTGTATGAAGACACAGGAGAATGCCAGTTGAAGGTGAGAACAGGAGGTTTTGCAGAGAGGGCAATTTCTTATTAAATAATTGTTACTCCTAATACCTTTTATATCAGTCATCCATATTAATTTGGAGATATGTTTGTTCGTATTTGAAGTTTTGTTTTGATGGGTTTCTGTCTCTGAATTATGAAATCAAAATATTAACTTAAGAGCTAGGTAACAGTATACTTTATGTTTACAAAGAAAAATAAGCTTGACATAATAATATATTATGTCAGGCACGTGTGTCAACACTCATGGATACTCCCATCAAACACTCTATGTTTAGATCATCAACGTTTTTCACGTATCTTTGAAAAGTTTTTTTGTAGATGTCACAAGCATATTATGGCAATATGTAGCAATATTGACCTACATGATTAATAATTCAAAACTTATTGCTGACATGTGTGACACCTCATATCTGTGTTGGATATTGATACCCGTGTTCATGTCGTTCTTACATAGCTAACGGCATGACAACTCAACGGTTAGAGCTTGGCGATGGTACCACTAGGTCATGGGTTCAAACCCAGATTGCGGCATCTTTATGGGTTCTGCTTGCCTTTCAAAAAAAAAAAAAACTGTAGTTTTCTAATGCAGTCTGGTGCTCTAAAAATGGAAATTAAATAAAATATAAAAAGTTAAAGGGTTTTTTAGTGCGAGTCTTGCCTTTAATCCATTTGGATAGGTAATTGTAATTTTCTTTTGGACTAATTGTTGGAAGACCTTAGGTAGCATGTGTTGACAAGTCTGGGAAATCATCCCCCTCTCAACAAAACAAATCCCTGTATGCTTTCTCCTCTTTTTTTTTTCCCTTCAGAGGAGGCAAGTTTCTCCAGTAATCATGTAAATCAAGGGGGTATCCTGAATTCCTATATTGAACTTATTTGCCATTATCCTTTAGATTTCTGCATAATATAAGTTTCTGGCTATAAGTTAGTATTTGTGTAGATTTATGCTACTGGTTCCATTATTTTTTCTTTTTTCCGTTCTTGTTACTTCAGCTGCATCTGTTAACCTGTTACGTAGGTTGCCTATTTCTTGCATTATCAAGAGAACATGAATGTTCTTGTTGAACCCGACGTGCATGACATATTTGCAAGAATCCCAGGATTTGGGTTTGTTCAAACATTCTATAATCAAGATACCAGGTACTGAAGTTGATAAATCTGAAAGGATATACTATTCTTGATATCTGAATTGTGTAACATAACTTACTTTTTCCAATATGCTGAATGCAGTGATCTTCATGAGAGAGTTGATTTTGTGGCATGCTTAGGGGGAGATGGAGTAATACTCCATGCGTCAAATCTGTTTAGAGGCGCTGTACCCCCTGTTGTTTCATTTAATCTTGGATCTCTTGGATTTCTTACATCCCATAATGTACACCGCCAAACTCACATTTATGATTCAATCTTGCCAATTTTCTCAAAAATTTATTACAGTTATTAACATCCTTGTGCTGCAGTTTGAAGATTACAGGCAGGACTTGCGACAAGTAATCCATGGGAACAACACAGTGGATGGAGTTTACATAACCCTTCGAATGCGGCTGCGATGTCAAATATTTCGAAATGGGAAGGCGCTGCCTGGAAAAGTATTTGATGTTTTGAATGAAATTGTCGTTGATCGTGGTTCTAATCCTTATCTCTCTAAAATTGAATGTTACGAACATAACCGTCTTATAACGAAGGTAATAATTTATCAACTCTTTTCTATGGAACTTTTATACGCCACATTTAAAATACTTTATTGACAAAGCACCTGGTTTACATCTTCTTTGGGGTTCTATTTTTGGTGTTTGTCTGTATAAATGGCAGGGCTCCCCTTTCACATCACGGGAAACTAAATAGTGTTTTTATGTCTTGATATTATACATACCCAAATTTTACTCGTTGAGATTTTCATCTGCCCGAGTACTCAGTTGAGTATTTTGGCTGACACAAGTTTCCTACTTGGCGAGAGTACTCAGTAAACACTTTTCATGTTATTTGTGAAAACTGGTGATGTGAGGCCATGTTCTTAATAAAAACTGATGATGCGAGATTATGTAAAGGAACTATGAAGAGGTGGAAGGTTGAGATGTGGTGAAGGTAGTCTAAGTGATTAAGATAATAGCAATGTTGATGTTGATATTGATGATTAATGGACTTATTTTGCTGCTTGAGATACTTTAATAACTCTTATAGTGTTAAATATTAATTTGTATTTTACCAGTTACTAGTTGTCCCAAACCATGATTTTAATTAAAAAAATTTGAATAGAGAAATAAAGGTCAGTATATTATGTGGAATCGGCCTTCAATCCAGAACTAGTCTAGGTGAGTTGACTACATTCCCACTCCCCTCTTCTGCAGTCATTATTTATGAATTCGCATCAACGGGCTTTATGTAGTTTCTGACTCTGCATCTGCTTGTGATGGACTTGGGTCGAGGAACTCACTCAAAGGACTGACTTCTAATTCCAATTTTTATTTATTTATTAAAGAGTGTTTTTTTTTTAATTATAAAGCTAACCATTTCTGTTCTTTTATTAACGCACCTTTAATAACAATGGAAAAGAACAAACTTTTCCTTGCCATAATGGTTTAGTTCCTATTATTATATTATTATCAATGATACGAGTTGATTTGCAAGTTGTTTGTCTTTGTTTTTGGTTGTGTTGCATTATATACTTACACGGATGGTAAAAACCTTGGTCGGGTGAACTGGTTGAGTAATTCCTGATTACTTAATTGAGTAACTTGATGACTCGCTACTCGCTCCTGGATCAAGTAGTGAGTAATGTTATGTAAACTGCATAATCAATCAGATATTTTGCTGTCAAATGTGAGAATTTTGGATTGGATACTGTGCCTATGATATACATATAGATAATGTTAGGGTAATCATACTTGTATCACTATTTGTGTGTATCTTGTCATTGTAGATATCAAGTGTTTGATTCATTAGCCTGATAATGCCTTCTCTATTTTATCTAGGTGCAAGGTGACGGGGTTATTGTTGCTACACCCACTGGCAGTACAGCTTATTCTACTGCCGCAGGAGGTTCTATGGTCAGCCAGCAACTTCCTCACTTTTTTCATGTTAAATACTTGCTCATAAATCTTGTTACTTGTTACTTAAATATCTGCTAGTGTGTATCTAATTATAGTTGCCTACAATTCAGGTGCATCCGAATGTTCCATGCATGCTATTTACGCCAATTTGCCCACACTCCCTCTCGTTTAGACCAGTTATACTTCCTGATTCTGCCCAACTTGAGTTGAAGGTAAAGCTTCATTTTCTTCTGCCTATCAATAAAACACTAATTACATTGAGAAAGGAGCAGAGATACAGAGAGAACACGGCGAGCAGCCAAAAGAAACAACAGCTTGATATTTCCAATCTTGCATCATTGTGAGATTTTGGAGTAATAAATGCCAAAAGTGCCACTTTGTCAGCTTTTGCTAAAAATCTGCACATTGTTACAGATATCGTCTAATGCTTCGGATGGTGATGCTTATTGTTAGTTTGTGCTCTGAAGTTTTAGTTTTTCATTCGTGAGTTTTAAAGCAAGGTTTAATTCTCTAGTTAGTCCCTCAAAGATATGCTTCTGTTGTGAAATTCTTCTTTCCACTTGTGTCTAGCCCCAGCTTGTTTATTTCTCAATAGAGAGCGAGATAAAAAATAATACTGATTCTATGGTTCGCCCCTTTCTCTGAGTACTTACAGTACTTTCATTTAATATTAGTGGTTGATCAATTTTTATGTCATCTGTGTTATACAAATGAATTCAACAGATACCTGACGACACTCGAAGTAATGCATGGGTATCATTCGACGGGAAGAGGCGGCAACAGCTCTCGAGGGGAGACTCAGTGAGGATATATATGAGCAAGCACCCACTACCAACAGTCAACAAGTCTGACCAAACAGGGGATTGGTTTCACAGCTTGATCCGCTGCCTAAATTGGAATGAAAGGCTAGATCAGAAAGCCCTATAGTGACTGGACCTTGATGCCATGGCCATCCCTGAATGATGTGTATACTTTGTACATAATGTAAGTAAAATAAATAATTGTCATAACTAACAAAGGGATCCACTCCCACAATACGCAAGACCTGTGTATTCACTAAACATGTTTAGCATACATACAAAATGACGATATATGGCTGATATTGTTCTCGATGTTGTGGAATCCAAGCCCACACAAGGCAGTGCTGATGGTTTAGATTCAAGAAAGGACATGTATATTCTTTGCCCACTTGGCTCCTAAAGATTTTCATGACTAGAAATATTCTTCATATTATTGAATGTACTATACAATATTTCCACTTCCTGTTAATAAAGTTCAGTCTTATGTTTCCAATGTGGTTTACGCATATTTCTTTCAGCGGATTGCATGTCTTGCACTAGTTTTCAGTTGTGGTTAGTGATCTGATCTGTTTAATGCGCCAACAAATTTCCAACTCCTCTTCTTAATCTTTCCTTTCTCCTCATTGCCACCTGTTTGTACCTAATTTTATCATTATGAGGTGAACTCGTGATAACCTAGCACATGTCTTGCACGTGGGGATACTCATTGCCTCGTGCATTAAGTCCTTCACTCGCTAGTCACGTCCAAGTAAACAAGGACTGAGAGGAAGACAGCAAAGGAGGAATTGGCCGAACCTCTCAGAGGGAGGAAGAAAGCAGTTATCGACAAAGATGAGGGATGCGAGAAGGGGATAAAAATGCATCTCCTTCTAAGGGGATAAAAAAGCGACTAGAAACAGCCCTCAGGCGGATCCAATGGGGTCATGACACGCAACACCAGGACAAACGGAGAGAGACAATCCATATGGCTAGGAGATGTTGGAGGTGGAGAGGCAGTGTACAATAAGGCATTTGGATACGAGTAACAAAATTTTTAGTCATTCGTGTTTGTGAATGCTTTGCACAGTGAAAGAGTGGAAGTAACCTTTGCTTTGAAAATCTCAATGAGCTTTAGAAAGTACTAACCAAAATCTTTATTTTTTTTCTGAATTTGCTCAGCTGTGACTTTTGAACAAAAGCATGCATCATAGAGTAGTAGTTTTTTAGAATCCAACACTAGTTCCACGTCAGTTACCTCACAAGCTAGGTCCCTAAAAGGACAAAAGCAGGCTGCGCAGATGCACTCAAAGTATTCAAGTCTTTAGTTTTTTTGAAAGAATGATTATTACGCATAATAAATGTTTCTTCCGTGTTTAGATTATAAAACGTCAAGATATATAATCTTGAAACAGAAGCAACAACATCGGGCAAGGAGCTTTAAACTTACCCCGTCTCTGCACTTGGGATAAGATCTCTAGACCCCGCATTCAAGGCGGTCTTAATATTCCTTTGACCAGCATCTCAAGAATCTGGCACTGATTGCAAAAATAATTTGGCAGTTATTCTCCTCTTCCCTTTCAACTAGAATCATGCAGTTGAAAACTCTGTCATTCGGCAAATTCAATAAAAAACCGTGTGATGTATCCTAGAATTTTTTCCAACAAAACCTCCCTTCATCCATATTGAATTTCTGGATTATCAAAGACGACCTAGAACCTCGGTGGAGTTCAGATTTGATTTTCTCGATCTTCCCCGCTCAAGTAGCCAATGATATCTCCGACATTCTTATCAGATCATCTAAAGCCCCGAACTCTTTAATCTAGATTCCGAATAAAAATGGGACATTTTTTGTCAAAAGTGTCACGAAAACCTTTTCGGGAGAAACTCAGACTGGCTCCACATCCTCTCCTTCAGTGTCGTCTACGACTTTTGATCGTAACATCCTTGAGGATATTTGTCCTTTCTGTAACAACCATTCCAAGGATTTGACCCATCTCCTTTTTCTTTGCCCACTCATTCATCATCTCTGGCGATCATCTCCAATCCCCATTGACTGGGCTGAGGATCACTTGCAACCTCCCACTATTCCCACATTTTTTTAATTTCATGTGGAAATCTGTCGAAGAACATCTGGATGTCAAAGATGAGTTACTTTCCCAATTTGTTGCTTTCATGACCACCACTTTTTTGCATTCACAATCAGATCTCTTATGTTTGGAATCATAGACTCAATCTTAGTAACAGTCAGGACATTCCATTCCCCCTCCCTCTCCTTCCTGATTCTATTATTGTTACTTATGATGCCAATTTTTATGTCAGCTCACTTTAGGGTGCTATTGGAGTCTTTGTTGTCACTTTGCAATGGGAAGTGGTTGCCAAAGTTACTAATCTGATTGAAGGGAAAGTGTTGGATAGTACGATGGTTGAATGCTATGCAGCCGAAGCAGCGCTACTCCTTATCAAAGCCAGACAATGGGGCACAGGTCTACTTCTAGGAGGTTCAGAGACTCTTACCTCCATCCTCAAGGATGATCCTCTTCAGCCGCGAACAGTCTCACGATGGGTGTGGCATCCGTTGATTTCTAATATTAGGCGTTTACTTAATTTATGAACTAACTGGTACTTGTAATTATATTAGCAAGCAGAGAAAATGGTGCAAAAAAGTACATAACCCTTTTGGCTTGAAGCACAGGTGTTTCTTACAGACCAAATCTAGCTACAGTTTTCAGTTCCTTTATTAGAGTAAAAAAACTCCTGACCACCTCCCAAATGTGCAAGTAATGAAAAGCAAGAGCAACTTATCATATTAGCTAGCTGACCAAATCGTTCACCACTTTAATAGAGAGTGGCAGAGAAAAACGCCCTTTTCCCAATGCCTTTCAAATTCGTTACTGACCAGCCATGCCCTCTTTGTACCTGTCAACCTGCAATGGAAAGCATCAAGAAGCATTACATTGTTTCTTCTTTATGGTTCATGATCAGAAAATGAATATCAATTGACATGGGAAAGACAAACTGAAATGTTGTGCATGCCTTTTCTGCAAAAATGCCATGCTCTGTCATTCCTCCAATTGTATAAATCTTCTCATCAATGACAGGCGCAAAACAGTATCCCCTAGGTTGCATCATTTCATCGTCCAACATCCAGGTACCCATTCGAGTGTCAAAGACCTCCACGCTAGCAACCATTTTCTCTCCATCAAAGCCTCCCAGCACATACCTGCATTGAAAACAATTCCCAATAAACATAGCCGGATATTGCTTGTCTAATTTGATGAATTGATAGCTTCCTTCCAAGTTCACAATAGTTTTGGCCACATAGAACTTACAGTTTCTCGTTTAAAACAACAATGGAATGGGCAGCCCTACTAGTATTCATATTTGGAAGCCTGGACCAGGAAACTTCCCTGGGATCAAACCTCTCAGCTGATCTGCAAATAGTAAAAGAGATGGTTATATGTTAAACAATGTAGATTGACAGCATTTCCAACAAATTAATTTGTTAGTGACACCAAAAGCCTAGGAAACAGTGAAGAACTATTTGAAAAACAGGGAACAAGTGGCTTACTTACTTTATATAACAATCTCCGTCACATCCTCCGGCAACATATAACACTCCATTAAGCTCTGCAGCAGCACTAGCACCCCTCTGTATAAAAATGTAAAGATGAGCAAAAAAAGAAAGTGATATGACGAAGTCTGAATAAACTAAGAATATGTTGAAACTTGAGAAATTCACCTTCTGAAGCATTGATTGCGTGGTAATCCACCTTCCAAGAGCTGGATCAAACATTTCAACCTTGGAGAAACAGCCAGCTCCATTTGAACCACCAAATGCAAATATTTTGTTATCGAATACTGCACTTGCTAAGCTACCCTTTCTTTCGCTTAGTGGTGGGCATGAAATCCACTCGTTACTCCATGGGTTGTAACGTTCAGCTTTCAAAATAGAAAAGAGGTTTCAACAACTTACATTTGCAAGCGAACTATAAAGGAGTTAAGAAAAACAAAGTAATAGCTCATACCTGTATCACACCACAAGCCACGATCCTGATCTGCACAACCACCAAAGTTGTAGATAAACCCGTTCGACACTGCTGCTGGGGAATAGGATCGAGGAAAGCCCATTGGTCTCATACCTCTAACAAAATCTGTAGAGGTTGAATAGTAATCCAGAGATGATAACCATAAATCACTACAAAAAAAAGACGATTCAGCAACGGCTAAAAACCGTTGCTAATTGTCAAAAAATCGTCGCTACAATGATTTAGCCGGCCACGGCACAACAACCGTCGCAATACCGTGGATAGTTTAATCGTCGTTATTTGAATCAGCAACGGTAAAATATCCCGTCGCTAATTAGCCACGGCAAAAAAACCGTGGCTAACTCAAAAAATTCCGTTGCTAAAGCTGTTGAAAATTTCGACGAAGACTGTCGCTAATTGTAAAATAGCGACGGTTTTTGCTAAATAGCGACGGTTAGCGACCGTTTTTTTGCCGTCACTATTTAGCGATGGTTTTTTTACGGTCGCTAAGGCTATTTAGCGACAGTTTTTTGCCGTCGCTAAATTGCAAATCTAATTGACAAAACAGCCACGGTATTTTCCGTGGCTATTTAGGGACAACTTTGTTGCAAATTATAAATTATAATTCATTTTTTATAATGAAATTTATAAATTACAAATTATAATTCATTTTTTATAATGAAATTAGCTATTAATGATTATCCATTCTGAAAATTAATATCAACTACCAGAACTAAACTTAATTGATCAAAATTATAACAAAAATTACATAGTCTCTAGAATATCATACAAAAATTACAAAGAATCCATACAAAAAATGACAAAAAAACCACAAAAAAAAAAAAAAAAATTCGATCTATAGAATATCAGAGATCATAGATCTTCGAGATCTCAGATCTCCGAGATCAGAGATATCAGATCTCAGAGATCTCAGATCTCCGAGAGAGAGGCGGCGGAGGAAAAGAGGGGAGAGAGAGGCGGTCGGGATCGGTGTCGAGGAAGCGGCAGACTTCTCCTCTGTGGGTTTCTTCTCTGGAGGTTGAGAGAAAAAATTTTGTTGAGAGAAATTTTTTGTTTAAGTTGGTTTGTAGAAAAAAATTGAAATTTATATAGAGAAAGGTAATTGAAGGGGATTGGTTGTGTTAGTTTCACGCGGATCGGCGTCGTGGTTTGATTTAGTGCGTTGGATTGAGCTAAATTTTTGGATGTTATTGACGGTTGAGATGAAGTTTCACGCGGATCGGTGATTTTTTTTTTTAAAACAATTAGCGACGGTAAATTGCCGTAGCTAAATTCTTTAGTGTTTAATTTTTTTTTTAAAACAACTAGCGACGCTAATATAAAAAAATGTTATTTTTTTTAAAAAACAATTAGCGACGGGATTTTGCCGTCGCTAATATAAAAATAATGTTATTTATTTAAAAAACAACTAGCGACGATTTTTTACCGTCGCTAATATAAAAATAATGTTAATTTAAAAAAAAAAATTAGCGAGTAGCAAATAATTCATATAAATTTGTATTTAAAAAATAATTCATGACATACTTACCGGGTACCCAACTTTTCTTCGAACATCTTTTTTTTTCAGAACTTTTATGGCTTGAATCCGAGTAGCAAAGTTACGATCCCATAGAGCACCTGTTACTATATTGTAAACGAATCCTCCACAACTCCCATACCACAAAGAGCAACCACTGATAATACCAATGAACCCATGTGATGTATTTGTCATTTTCCAAGAGCAACCACTGATAATACCAATGAGTGAATGACTCTGTTCAATAAATCTTCGACTTCGACTTCGACTTCGACCCGTCGTCTGTAAGGTGGATCAAGATATGATCAGATCATATCTTCTTCTTCGATCTGATCTTCTTTGATCTAATCTGATCTCAGATCAGATCAAGATCATATCTTCTTATTCGATCTTGATCAAGATCTTATCTTCTTCTTCGATCTTGATCATATCTTATCTTCTTCTTCGATCTTGATCATATCTTCTTCTTCGATCTTGATCAAGATCTTATCTTCTTCTTCAATCTTGATCATATCTTATCTTCTTCTTTGATCTTGATAATATCTTTTTCTTCGATCTTGATCTTGATCATATCTTCTTCTTCGATCTTGATCTTGATCATATCTTCTTCTTCGATCTGATCTGATCTCAGATCTGATCAAGATCATATCTTCTTCTTCGATCTTGATCAAGATCTTATCTTCTTCTTCGATCTTGATCATATCTTCTTCTTCAATCTTGATCTTGATCAAGATATGATCATATCTTCTTCTTCGATCTGATCTGTTCTTCAGACATTTCTTCTGTAAACTAAAGAAGAGAATGCGATCAGGGAAAACCATTGGATGCGATCAGGGAGAGAACCATTGGATTAGGCAGACATTTCTTATGTAAACTCTCACAACAGAGAAGATCGAAAGCTCTGGCTCGGACGGTTGGCTGTGATGGCGAGGAAAACGATGGGGACGACAACAACTGTTGGGCTGCGATGTCGTTGGGGTATGTGAGGATGGGTGAGTGGGTAAACGGTCTGTGAATGGTTGACGAAGGAGAAGGAGATGATGATGATGGTCTGTGATTGGGTTTGGTTCAAAAAACCAATTAGCAACTAGGAAAAGGCGGGGAAGGGAGGGGAGAGGGAGGCGGCCGGGATGGGTGTCGAGTGAGAGTTTTATCCCGGCTTTGGGTTTCTTCTCTGCTGCTGGGGTCTTCTCTGTCACTGCGGACTTCTCCTCTGTCAAATTTAAATTTATATATAGAGAGAGGTAATTGAAGGGGATTGGTTGAGTTGGTTTTACGCGGATCGGTGACGTGGTTTGGTTTAGTGCATTGGATTGAGCTAAAGTTTTTGGGTGTTATTGACAGTTGCGTTTGATTGAGCTAAGTTTTTGTGTAAACTAATTTTTTTTAAATATTATATTAGGGACGGTTTTTTGCTGTAGCTAATAAAATATTCGTTGCAAGAGTTAGCGACTGTTATTTGCCGTCGCTACTTGTTTTTTATATATATATATATATATTTTAAATCAATTAGCTACGGTATGTTTGCGTCGCTAAATGTTTTCTATATATATATATATATATATATATATATAATATATATATTTTAATAAAATACATTAGCTACGGTAGAAGCCATTAGCTATATATATATGTGTGTGTGTGTGTGTTTATATATATATATATTTTAAAAACAATTAGCTACAGTAGGAAACCGTAGCTAATGAGTTTTATTTGTAAAACTTAGCGACGACACTTTTGCCTTCGCTAAATGTTTTTATATAATTTTTTTTTTAAAAAACAACTAGCTACGGTAGAAAACCGTGGCTAATGAGTTTTATTTGTAAAGCTCATTAGCCACGACACTTTTGCCGTCACTAAATGTTTTTTATATAATTTTTTTAAAAAACAATTAGCTACGGTAGAAAACCGTGGCTAATGAGTTTTATTTGTAAAACTCATTAGCCACGACACTTTTGCCATCGCTAAATGTTTTTATATAATTTTTTTTTTAAAAACAATTAGCTACGGTAGAAAATCGTGGCTAATGAGTTTTATTTGTAAAATTTAGCGACGACACTTTTGCCGTCGCTAACTGTTTATATATATATATATATATATATATATATATATATATATATATATATATATATATATATATATATATATATATATATATATATTTAAAAACCCATTAGCGACGGTATCCTACCGTAGCTAATGAGTTTTATTTGTAAAACTTAGCGACGGCGAAAATACCGTCGCTATTACAAGCTTTAGCGACGTTTTTATGCCGTCGCAAATTATTTAGCGACGGTTTTTTATACGTATGTGGTGAAGCAGTATCAGAGACAGTAGTGATGGTTGGATGCTGTCACTAATCTTTTAATTTGCCGTAGCTAATGTTTTAATTAGCGACGGTATTAAAAACCGTCGCTAGTTTCCGTAGCTAGTAATGCATTTTTTTGTAGTGAATAATCGTCATCACAGCCTCCCATCATGAATATCACCTCCTTAATGCCAAGATGCGGTTCATCAGTTGCCTCCCTTGTTGTTTTCTCACAACTATTAGAACCCCTCTTTTCATGGTTACAACCATTCGTTCCCGTCTGATCATCAACTTTTTCTCTGGAAGAATCCTTCAACATAATTTCTAATAACTTTACAAAATCTTTTACTTCTTGGTGCTCAATTTTCAAACAGGCCTAATATAAGAGCTGAATCAGTTCCAAATTGTTGCACAATAGAGGAAAGAATCAACAGAGAAGTATGACTATAAATGCTTTAAATTTGTAGGTACTACAACACAATGAGGGTACCTTTTGCCATAAGCAACAAGAGGTAAATACTGTTTAGAAAGCCAAGTATTATTAAAATTGAAAATGTTGTCATCGTAATTTAAGCACGGTGACCAAAAATTAAGAAAAGTAGAACTTGCTATGTAAAATACCAGTTCTGTCTTCAAAGCAGTTATCTTTGTTGATTGATTCATCAATAAGGCCTTCACTTCTTCCATTTCGTGCCTCAACTACAAAAAAAAAAAAATGATGATGATTAAAAAGGGATTTAATTTGGCTAAAAGGAAAATGAAAATCTGAGTGTACTACGAAAGCCTACAACCAAACTCACCTGGTTTATTTCAGATGGAATTTGGGTCTCCGTGACCCTATGTGGAACAGAAGATTGTTCTGTAACATCCATTGCAGAGGTACTGAAACTTTCTTTATGATGTTCAATATCTTTGAGTTTCTGGCCAGATGAAACTGCACTTGCGGACTTTGCACTTTCACCTTCAATTCCTACGGTGGGAGAAAGACCGACTGCAACATAGATATAAGTGGTCATGTACTATGACAAGAGATAAATAACTCGATATGCAACTGAAAGTAAGACTACTAACTGAATAATTTCTTTTGGAGGCACTCCTTGATAGTGCTTTGTATAGCGTCATATATGACAGAGCCAAGGTCCTCCGCATTCAGATTTCTAGCAGCAATGGAACTGTCAGGATTTTTAGTTGTCTCCCCCAATGTCAACGTTTGAAATTTCTTGCCATCTTCCATTCTTCTATAACAAATAAAATAGAACAATTTTATCTAAAAGCATTATAATAAATCAACTTATTGACATTGCACTAAAATAGAAATGATGGCTTGGATTTGTTATAATCTACAGTGTCAATATGCAATGTAAGCATGCATCTCATAAAAAAAAAAAATGACGTGTCTGACCTTGTTCACTCACTGCCCTGGTGAATGAATGTGCAAGAATTATGTGATTTTAAAAAAAGAAAAATAAACACTACTCCGTTGGTATGACTTTTGATGGTTATCCAACTGCGATTTTAGTTACCCCAACAAATTTAGTGGTTTGCCAGGCAACACTCCCTCAGTTTACCCTCGTCAATCTTTGTATCTCATTCAGTAAGACAATGTGTGGGTGTTATTTTGCTTTACTGCCCCCAAAGTTTTGCGTAGTTAGTGACTGTATTTAGTTTTGCTCCATTATCGTGGTTGCATGGAATTTGATTTTTGTCTCAACAAATCAAATTTTTTTTAAAACAAAAAAAAAAATATTTGACTGGACTTTATGTGAGTGTTAAGAGGGTCAAGTGACCTACGTGACCATTGCAAATTTGCAATTCAGCCCTGGGAGAGCAACATGTAAAAAGATAAAAAAAGGTTGATTTATAAAGGCTTATCCTCCATTTGGCTCAGAGAATAGGACACCCCCTTGAACTCAAATAAAGCCTTAATTACATGTTCCTATTTTCTCTTAATTATTTAGCTAACTAACCCTTGGAAGATATGCCACGCACAACTGAGTTCCAAACAGATAAAGAATGTGCCTTTGTTGGTTTGCCTATGGAGGCAGCATGGCAGCTGAATCTTTCTAATCGAGATTCAATTTTGATTCTTAAGATATGTATTAGAATTTCTATTTTTTGCCTATTGTTTACTAAGGGCATAAATGTAAATTTGCATAGTCACGTGATGACTTGGTTAAGGCTTGCATAACAATTTCGTGAGGGGCAAAACTAAATAAGATAATACTTGGGTCTTGTCACTTAATTCCCAAACTTTTTCCCTTTATTAACCCTCTAGTAGAAAATGATATTTGGTACCTAAATGATAAAGGTGTGATTAGTATCTAAGCGTGGAAACTAATTTTGAATCTTGTTCATCTTAATATCCTCCACATGGAGATTAAGCAACTTCTTTGATTGTGTGTTTCAAGGAAAAAGGACTTGAAGAGTTAATCAAACAAGTGGTAGAAGATATTAACAATTTCAAGGATAACAAGAAGGGGAATAATAAAAGAAATTAAGCAATGTGGTTCCAATGGGAAACTGCATACTGGGAGTGGTAGGATAGATTCAAATGGTAAATTAAAATGGGAAATGAATAGGAGAGCCTAGTTTTTTTCTAAGAATATCCATAAGCATAGATAGGAAAAGAAGGTTAAACGGGAAAAAAAAAAAATAAAGTTAACCTTGAGTTCGCTTTAGAAATTTTCAAACTTAGGGACTTCAACAATATAATATTCCTCATTAAAATTTACTTGTGATTTCCTGAACTAAATATATTTTCTAAGTTTATAAAGAATATAGGGTCTTTTTTACTTCTTGATATTTGTATTTCTTGATATTTATATTAGTAATAAATAAATTATTTAATAATGGTTCAATAAAGAGTTGTGCTAAAGAACTTATATTATTAGCTTAACAAAATTACAATGAGATTTCAAATTTAGAGTTGGAATCGTCGTCGCGATGAAAAATAATATATACAATAAGCACTTTGATAATGTATTTGCGAGTTATGCCAAAACTTCAATTGATTCTTGTAAAAATATATGGTGCAATTATAAACCATATATCAAGTGTGCACTATTTGGTATTAGACTTTGCAAATATTATTTAAAGACAAGAAGACCAAAATCAAGTCAGAGTCCAATAGGGCTGAAAACCGAACCATCGGTTCGGTTTTAAAATTTTCAAACCGAATCGACCATTAACAAAACCGAACCGATTCTAATTTATGCAAACCGTAACCGAACCGACTAAAATCAAACCAAAACCGAATAAAACCGAACCGATCGACTATTTTAAACATATTATATTATTTATATATAAAATATATATTATTTATTATATATATTCGGTCGGTTCGGTTTGGTCGGTAAAAATCACATAGAAACCGAACCAACCACTTCGGTTTTGAATTTTTTAAAACCAAAACCGATCCGAACCTAATTTAAACCGAACCAATCGGTTCGGTTGGTTTAATCGGTTTTTTGTTCAGCCCTAGAGTCCAAGCAAGAAGTCAAGCAAGTCAAGAACAAACTATTTCAAGTCATGTAGTGGTAGTCAAAACTGGAAGATAAGAAAAAAAAAAACAAAAAAAAACCCAAGTTGAAAACCATGTCACACGATTGCGTCCTGTTTAAAATTAAAATTTGTATTTCAATATGGTATAGTCGAATATACCTAGATCTGGCAGTCGATATACCATAGACAACTATGCAAATGATACGTCCACAACAAGCCAGAGAACTATTTAATTGTGACTGTTTTAATTATCTTAACTCATCATTGCCCGTTAAGGCGTTTCAAGCTCTATCGTGAATTTGAGTTGGCCTTGCGAGGTCGTGGAGAGTAGTTTAAAGATTGAAGTTCTTGTTAGAGCAAGTTTTGTACTTTAATTCATAGAGAATCTGATAAGAAATTTTTTTGGTTCCCATTCACCCTTCCTTTAAGGAAGTAACCAATTGAACCTCATTATATAGGTGTCTGGAGCTCAGTTGCTTTCTTCTATCTGTGTTTATGTTTACTTGCATATTTAATTTGTTGATTGCGCTTACTAGTTGCTATTTTTACTCTCAATGTATATGCTCGTATCTTGATTTTGGGGGTTTTCAAAAACACATGACATAAACAATTCTAACTAATTGGTGATTGATTTCATCTTTCTATATCTTTTTCACAAGCACCCAATTAGTGTTTTGGTTTGGTTTATTCTATAACTTCAATTTCTATTAAAATCAAACCAAGCCAAGGATTTCAAGTGAATAAAGCGAAGAATTCCTTCTAGTCAGTTTCTCGAAAAATGCAACACCACTCCTCAACGTGTTTAAGCGAATATCTTGGATCATATGTTTTTCGCCAAAGACTCTTAATTAAGTCCAGGTTGATTTTCAAAAAGAGACTATTACCTCTTTCTAGTCTCGTTATCCCAACCCTCTAGCACTTTTTCATATTTATGTCTAACGAATTGTAATATGAAAATCCAACCGTGAGCTACATTCGAGAAAAAACATTACAACAAGTGCATATCAATAATTTCCAAACAAAAGAGTAGCGATGAAAATTCAAGAACATAGATTGGTAGATATGATGTGGAATTGTAATCTTAATGACAAAAAAAATATTGCAATTTGTTTATAACTTAAAGTTAACAAAATAATATCAAGGAATTCAATCTAGAATTATATTTGGGGATAGAATTAGACAAACTATAACATAACTTGAAAACAAGACTAATCACAAATGATAACCGCAAATATTCCAAGCAAAAAATCTATTATTTTTAACTTCTCAAACTTATAGATATGACTATTCAAATAGAAAGATTGATAAATATTATTCCTTTTTTTGAAACCAAGAAACTGAAAACATAAATCAAGACCCCAAAAGGGAAGAGTAAGTCAATAAGGCATATAACAAATATTGTGAAGTATCTAGCCCTTAAACCCTAAAGCACTTGGAAATTAATAATAAACAAAAAAATTGTTAATCCTAAATCTTAAATTGCTTACAAATAAATAAATAAATAAAAATTGATTAGCACATACCTCAAATGTTATTAGATCTTGGTGAAGAAGAATACAAGTGAGAACAGATAAGAAATGACCCTACATAAAGTGAGGACAACAAATAACCAATGATATAGGATAGAAAATGCAAGAGCAAAGAAGCAAAGAAATGTGGTCGCATGTACAAATATGCAAATGACGAGGAGAGACGACTTAAATAGAAGAAATACAAGTCAAACACTGAGAAAAATAAGATGGCAAGATGACTAATACGAATTATTAGATACTTTAAGTGTACAAATTAGTATTTCCTGTATCTAATGTTGTCAATAAATCATATTGTATTTTTACGACACTTAAATTTAATTATTAATGGGTGCCAACTTAGTTGACTAACTTGATTACTAGTCAATGTTCAACAAAAACTAGGCTCGCCCTTAAAATTACAAAATTCTAAACTACCATCATCATTTTAATTAGTTTACTTGTATATTAGTTAGCTCGTCGTACAATTTTTTCTCTCTTTCAAATCTTATGAGTATAGCCAAAGGTAATATAACATTACACTTCTATCTATTCAACTAACAATTACTTTAGTCAACGTAGTCCACTATTGTTTTAAATTAATAATGCACCAAACCTTTATCCATAACTAAATGTGCTATTGAATGTGGTCAAACTTTTATAACTACTTGGGGAACATAATTTGATCCTTAATTTTTTTTTCCTAATATGACTATCCTTAGATTTCCGTTAAACAACCCCCAATTGTTTTAGTGAATGGACGCAATTCACTAGATTTTAAAATTAATATTGAGCCTCATTTTCCCATTTTAGCTAACATAAGTGTTAGTCAACATAGTCAAATTTTTTTTAACCGTAGATGGTCCATAATTTAACCCATGTGCTTAGATGGACGATAAAAAAAAAATCCTCTCTTTCAACAAAATAAAATTAAGGTGTGTTTGGTTTTAAGGAAAACTTTCGTGGAAAAACTATAAATGACCATAGATTTTGGAAAATATTTACTTTATCCACCCCACAATTTTTTTTAACAACACGAGGATAAACACATTCACAAATTCATGTTCTTCATTCTCCCCCATTTCCTCAACCCTTCACACTTTTAGGGGAAAAATTAGAGAAATTTACTTTCAACCAAACACGCCCTTAATCTTTCCGGTTCAAGGTCATTTTGTTGCAACTCCCAAACCAGGTTGACTTGCAACCACATTAATTACATGATAAGTTTGTGTGTAACTGATACAGGAGGATCTGAGTCAGATGATGCTCAGTTGTCAGATTACACATTTTTGGCAGTAAAATATCTTAAATTAGCAGATCAGCACAAAGATGGCAGGAAATCGTAATTTTTTTTCTAATTTGGCAGTTTTGGGTTTGTTTTAGTATTTTGGCCATAACTTTGGCTACGAGTATTAGAATCGCGCATACGACCCCAATTCGGAAAGCTCTTTTCGACGCGCACGTCGTGGTCAACGAGCTATGCTCCTTGCACATCTTTTCGAGGCCAAAATCCACCGTTTCCCTTCCAAATTCACAAATTTAGTAGTTTTTTTCCCTTTATAGTAATATTTCAATTATTGTTTAGGAAGCGAATCTGAACCTAATTTGGGCCAGATTTCTGGCAGTTTATTTTTTTTTATCACATATTTTGTTTTAGCATGAGTATTGGGGTTTTACTATTTTTGGTAAAAATCTAATAATCACGAGTTTTAGCTATAAAGCCCAGCTTGTGGGCTGATTTTAGAGAGACCTTTGATTTGAGTAATTTAATTGACACTA
This sequence comes from Berberis vulgaris, assembly GCA_963556465.1. Taxonomy (NCBI): domain Eukaryota; kingdom Viridiplantae; phylum Streptophyta; class Magnoliopsida; order Ranunculales; family Berberidaceae; genus Berberis; species Berberis vulgaris. The sequence continues at coordinate 71,288,174 of OY747124.1, read as the reverse complement.
GAGTTATTTCTCTGTGTTCTTGGGTTAATCTCTTATATCCTTCCTTGTGAATTGTCTGTTGAACTAGCCCGCAGGACAATCTCTATTCTACCCGGCGTCAGTAACCTTACTATAAAATCTCAATCTTTTGTTTTTCAATCAAATGAACTTGTCACACATACCTAATCTATTAGGTCTTTTTTTTTCAAGTTTGAATGTGTATTTTGCCTATATTGTACAAGAAAGATAGATCTATTAATCTATCATCTTAAACTTGGGATATATAAATTTTTTTTTTTTTAAGATTTATGAATTTTCAAGAGATTGTAGAATGGTTTGTTTACCGTGGTTTTTGGAGTGAGGGAAGAAAAAACTAGACTAACTTCCATGATTAAATGAAAGTGGGGAAAAGTGTATCACCACACTCTAATATGATGTAGAGAGTATTATCCCAAAATCCTTGGTGTAAGAGGAGAACAAATTATCACTTAAAGAATATTACTTGTAGAACTTCATAACTGATGTCAGATAAACTTTAGTGTGACCTTCAAATCACATTTTTGGGGTAAGAGCATGTTGAACACATAATATTCTTCTCATTGTGGTTCGAGATATCACATTTTTCCCACCTTGGAAATGACTTCTCATTAGATCTTGTGACGTCCCACTCTAGTGACACCAATACTATCCCCATCATCCCACCCCGTCATGGTGGTTTGGGTATTTAGTTCAAATAGATAAATCAGTGTTGGCAATGGAGGCATCCATATAAGCATTTTGACTCAAAAGTTTGGTACAAAAAAAAAAAAAAAAAAAACTGGGTTGGGATAGGGTATTCAGTTACATTGTGAAAGCCAATGTGTCATTTACTTGGAAAAAATTCATTTATCAGACAAATACAATACACCTAGTTACACGGTTCCAAGATATGAAAGTCAATTTAATCATGTTAAATTCTTCTTGAGAAGGTTCACACGGATAATAATGTAGTTAATTGTTTACAAAGATTGTTAAGACAGAGAAGTTCATGCGTTGCTTGATCTTGCTACATGTTTGGGAGGTAATAAGTTTAGAACATGAAGAAGAACTTTATTGAAATTGATACCTTACAAGATACCTAAGATGAGTTTATATAACCTACACTAGAAATACATTTAGAAACAACTACAAATCATATCAAGTAAGATAAACCCAAAATGGAAGAATATCCTAGCAAATATTATGCTAGGATATGATTAGAAACTTCATATTTTGTATGTGGACTAATTCTTGGCTGCTGATATAATCATGTATGTGGACTAATTCTTGGCTGCTGATACAATCATGTATTTGGACTGAATATGTACACTAGTAATTATGTACACTAATAATCCTAATACTCCCCCTCAAGTTGGAGAGTGAGGATTTCGAGCACCCAACTTGCCAAGTAGAAACTGGAATTGTTGATGACCAAGGGCTTTAGTGAAAATATCGGCAGGCTGCTTTGAAGACGGAACATAAGATGTGGAAATATTCCCAGCGAGTAACTGTTCCCGGACATAGTGACAATCCACTTCGATATGCTTTGTACGCTCGTGGAAGACCGGATTCGAGGTGATGTGAAGTGCCACCTGATTATCACAGAAAAGGTGCATGGGCTTCACGTGGAAAACCCCAAGAGACGACAGGAAGGATTTCATCCAATTGAGCTCACAAGTAGTTACAGCCATGGCGCGGTATTCAGCTTCCGCGGATGAGCGAGCCACAGTGGGCTACTTCTTTGTTTTCCAAGATACAGGAGAGGACCCGAGTTGAATGAAATAGAATGGCGTGTCAGTGGGCAGGCGGCCCAGTCCGAGTCACAGAAGGCATAGAGTTGGAGAGAGCTATCTGAGCGAAGTACAATACCCTGACTCGGGGTCCCTTTGAGATAGCGAAGGACTCGAAACACAGCGTCGAGATGGTCTTGCCGCTGCTCATGCAAAAACTGGGTCAAAATGTGAACAATGTAACAAATATCCGGATGTGTGATAGATAAATAGACAAGACGTCCCACCAGTCGACGATAGCGACTCGGGTCATAAAGAAGGCGACCTTTTGCACGAGCAAGAGTATGGTTCTACTCCATGGGTGTCGCAGCTGGCTTGGCACCCGTAAGACCCGCTTCCTTCAAAATATCAAGAGTGTACTTTCGTTGGCATAAGAAAAGACCGGAAGAGTTGCGTGCTGCCTCAATGCCAAGGAAGTATTTGAGAGGCCCCAGATCTTTAAGCTGAAAACAGTCATTAAGATATTTCTTGAAAGAAATGCAAGCCTGTGAATTATTGTCTGCCACAATAAGATCATCAACATAAACAAAAACAAAAAAAAAAATATATCATCTTTACGGTAGGTAAACAGAGTATGATCGGCATGAGATTGAAGAAAACCATAATTACGAAGAACAGTGGCAAGCTTGGCGAACCAATTTCCCAGTGATTGGCGAATACCATAAAGAGATTTTCGAAGTCGACAAACTTTATTGGGATGAGAAGAAGAGAATCCTGGCGGAAGACGCATGTAAACCTCCTCATGAAGATCACCATGAAGGAAGGCATTGTTAACATCTAGTTGGTGTAATTCCCAACCTTTAATAACTGCAACATCAAGAAATGTCCGAACACTGACCAATTTAGCAACTGGTGGGAATCTGTGGCACGTGCTGTCATCAGATGCCCATGAATAAAAACTTAAACAAACACCTAAAATCATATTCCAAGTGGGAAAAGGATTCCAATTCCCATGAAATTGGTGCAACCAAACACACCCTTAGATTGATCAATCTGGATCAATTTAAGGAAGTAGTCATAACACGTAGCTGAGCCTACCTTGTAGTTCTATATCACTACTTGAGCTTACACATTTTAGTAACTGAAGAGTGTTACACTTAACAAATCTTTATATAGACGACTTCCTAAGTGATGTGGGACACATTATAAAGAATCAAACTTGTTTTTGCTTATGTATTATAAAACTAGGTGATCTAAAGAACTACAAAAAAGCTTGTGGTTTATAAAGAGGCTTTTTATCATTTGTCAATGCGGGTTGGCAAACTGGGGAAAATCTTGACAAACTTTTACCTTGGTCTGCCACTTTGCTTATGTAATGCTTACCCACATTTAAATGTAGTTTATGGATCCATTTAAATACAATTGGGTTAGTTGTGTCATTCACCTAGCAAATTATTAAAAATCTCAGTGCAATGTTGTCTTCTAGTGAGAAAATATGGGGCATACCTATACATAAGAAACAACATTTTTCAATCATTTATCAGCCCTTCTAGGCGTCGAGGAAAGGGGCGAGGGGGTGGGTATTACCACTCATCCCCCTCGAGATTCGTGAAGTTGCACATCTCGAGGGCATGGGCGTGCATCTCGAGGGGGATGAGCGGTCACACCCACCCCCTCGCCCATTTCCTCGCCATTTAGAATTTTCCATCATTTATTGGCTCGTTAGCCTCACTGAGCACCCATTCACGTACAAAAATTCACCTAAAACAACAAAATAGTGGGCAAAGTTCACAATAGTGAGCACATTAGGGGTGTTAATTGGTTACTGAAAACCGACCGAACCGAATCGAAATATAACCGAAAAAGCCCGAACCGAGAAAAACCGAAATGAACATTAGAAAACCGAACCGAACCGAATTGGTTTGATTCGGTTTTGGTTTTTGTTTTTCACACATCCGAAACAACCGAACCGAACCCTTCCCCTTATCTTATTTTTAATCCCCTAACCCTCTCTTTATTATTTAATCCCCCATCAACCCATTCTTATTTAAATTCTCACCTCATTCCAATGCACCCCACGCCCCCACCCTCTCTCTTAACTCCCACTTTATCTTTTTTATAATGCCCCATTCAGAGAAAGAATTGAAAAGACCTACATTCTCTATCTTATTTAAGCCCCACCTACCCAACTTCTCTTTATTTATTAATGTCATTTTTCTCTTTTTAACTCTCTCTCTTTCTCTTTATCCAACCACCTGCAAGTTGAGGAGGAGAGACAGAGTTTGACTCAATCTTGTTGAAGACAACCAAACTTTTCACTTGCTTGCTTGTAGCAAAGATGAGCAATGGCGATGGCGACAACTTCGACACTTCTGATTTGATATAAACAAATTTCTTGCAGGATGAAATTACGAGACTTGTGGAATCGTCATATATGGTTCCGGTCTTGTTCAGATCATCACATGGGTGTAGTGGAGATAGATTAAGATGCAAACAATGTACTTATGGTTATAGTTTTTCGTATGATGTTATAATATTGTGTATATGAGAGACATGACAATTTTTTTATAATCTTATGGAATTATCAAGAGAAATATGCAAGAAAAAATTGAAAGAATTCTCTATAAATAAATAGTCAGAGCCTTGAAACTCTCTGTGTTCATCTAACATTTGCTTTCCCTTTATTGCTCCCCAATTTTCTCTCTCTCTTTTATTTTATTTGTACTCTCTCTGTCTCGTTTTCCTCCTTTGCAAACCAAGCTTCATTTCCTTCTTTCCATTCTTTGTAGCTTTGACTTATTCCTCTTGTGCTAAAGCCAACTCGGTTGTATGAAGCAACAGAAAATAAATAAGAGAAAAATAATAAAAAGGGATAAAACCAAAAATAACCGAACCGAAACTTAACCGATCGGTTTGGTTCGCGTTTGGTTATTTATTTGATAAATGTGGAAACCGAACCGAAAACCGAATTATTGGTTTGGTTCGGTTTGGTTTTGGTCAAACTTTGAACCGACCAAACCGATTAACACCCCTAGTGCACATTGATAAGGCTCTCTAGGATAATATAGTCGCGAATTATGCCAAACTTCAATTAATTCTTGTAAATGTATTTAGTGCATTTCTAAACCTTATCGAGTAATGTGCTTTTAGGTCTTAGATCTTGCAAAGATCATATAAAGGTTATCCAATTCATGAAGACCAAAAGTCAAGGACAAGAAACTAAAGTCAACTCATGAAGCCCAAGTCAAAGCTATGAAGACGTAGTCAAAGTCAAGGCCATAAGTCCAGCAAGTCAAGATCAAACCTTCCCATGTCATGAAGTGGTTGGTTGAAGTTGGATGAAAAGACAAATCAATAAGAAAGCAAAGCTGAAGACCATGTCACATAACCGCTTCCTATTTGAAATTCAAATTTGAATTTCAACATGGTATAATCGATTATGCCTAGATCGAGCAATCGATATACCATATTCGAGTATGGTAGACAAGATGTCCACTTCAAGTCAAAGGGTCATTTAAATGTGGCGGCCTGACATGAGCCCTTGTTGCATGTCAGATAGTTGACTAATTAAGGCTTCTATAATAATATAGTTTGTGCCTATAAATAGGCTTGAAGAGTTCATTCTTAGTATCCATTTGGAGAGAATTGACCCCATTCATATTACTCAATATTATACATTTCAAAGGTTGCTTCTAAGGTGTTCCAAGGGAATTTTTTTTTCCTTATTTATGCTTGTGAGGCTTTTCTAAAGAAAATGGAAAAAAAAAAATATTAAGTTGAAGCAAGAAGAAAATTGGTATATGCTTTATTGGAGAGTTGTTAAGTTTTCAACCACTCCATCTCATTTTGAGTTTGAAGTTTTTATTCTCTCATTGAGTGAGGGAGTGAATGTAAAAATATATATTATCTTTTATCTGACAATCAAGTGTTACTAGAAGAGAGAAATTCAACTTGAAGCTTATCTTAACTTGTCATTGCTAATTAGTGGACCTCGAGCTTATTTTATTGCGAGTTTGTGGATTGTAATTTCAGACTTGGGTTCTCGTTAGAGTAAACTTTGCACTCTGGTTTTTTGGAATACAATAATAAAAGCTTGTGGTGCAAGTTCGCTCTACCACAATGAAGTAACCAATATAAGCCAAGCAAACATTTGATTTAGGTAAATCTTGTCTTATCGGTGCCTTGTGTTTAGTTTACTTTGTTCTCCCCATGCTTCTGGTTTTTTAGTAGCAATATATAATTTTTTGAATGCACTTTGCTATTGGTTTCAATGTGTATACTTGTTTCTTGATTTTGGGAGGTTTTCAAAAACACTTCACACGCAAGCAAATTTAATTAATTGGTGTTTGATTCCATTTTTCTACATTTTTTACAAGTACCAAATTAGTGCTTAGATTTCCTTCCATCTATAACTTGTTTTTATATCAAAATCAAATCAAGGGTTTTCCATTTGTTCTTCATTTCGAGTGAATCAACTAAGCACGGTAACAGAGAACCACTTGTAATCAACTTCTCTAGGGTTGCAACATCGTTTTCCAATGTGTTTAGGCGAACGATGTAATCGATTTTTGCTTTTCTTCCTCGCTGCTTACCTAGACCTGCACAGGTAGCAAACATGAGCCAAAGACCACCATGTGGTGGCCGATGGCACTCTGATGCTTAAGTTAGATAAGGCTTAAAACAATAAATTGGGTTATATTGCATACCTTTAGTTCATCGACCTTATCTCCCTTTTATAATGAAGGAGTCCTCGTTCGGCTAGGCCTTTGGTGGCGTAGTTTAGGAAAAATGATCTTGTCGTTGAGATCGTTTCCTGCTTGGGAGCTATCCATGTGGGACAGTTTCCCTACACAACTCATGCTCCTAGATTTGCGGGAGAGGTTTCCATTTCTGAGTGTTGTCCATGCAAGAAAGTTTCCTTGCCCAACTTATACTCTAATATATGTTTCCTAGTCGAATCCAATGTGTTGTTGGCCCATTTATCTTGGGTAGATCTCTTAGATACTTGCCTTAGAGGTCTTACGAGTATTGGATCTGATCGCGTGACGTGTGGGCTTACTAGCTCATTGCAAATTGGATCTGATTGTCTGGATTCTGCCAATGATGGGCTTACTGTTGTTTGGGCCTCACTGGATTGAGTGTGCAATCGATCTACTTCGTTCTGTTGACTAAATTATCATGTCACATGTATGGTGCTAATCAGAAGACGGTTTGATGTATCATCAGCTAATCGCACCGAATTAGTGGGTCGTCTTATCGGTCCACTAGGTCATTTCATGAAGCAGCTGTGCAGGCATGATGATTGAATCTGACTAATTTCCTCGAGTGGCAAATTGCATTAATTAGAAGTACGCCAGCGTGAAAACAGGAAAGGCGGGAGCTCAACTTTCTATATAAATCTCCTGCATGTGGTATATAACTCCTTTACTCTTTCGATCTCAGAGATTCTGCTTTGTTGTATTGTCTGTTGTGCTTTTGACTGTGCTCAACCTTTGTATTCAAAATCTTGTACTTTCTCTCTTGGCGGGCTGGGATCAGCTTTCTGATGAATTGTTCGCCAGGGGCCATAAGTTTTTTTATGAGAGGTTGCTCTCTGAATCTGATATGGAAGTCCTCCATAAGACATACATGGGATTCCTAATGATATGGTGCCCTGCACTCTGAGCGTTGATTTAACGCCATTGTACCCTCCTGATGGATTTATCTATCTTCACCAAGGTATGCTTCAATCGAGTGTATGATTTCCTGTCATCAAGGAGATCTGGGAGTTCCTAGCATACCTCGGCATTGCACCCGCTCAACTTGTGCCGAACAGGTATAGACTTTGACTGTCATTCTGATTATGGATAAGGACGATGGTGTCTGTGTGTTTTTGAGGGCGATGTAATTGCTCGCTTCTCCTCGAACAAACGAGCACGCTGTGTGTGTGCTAACGTCACCGAATTGCTTTGGCAAACTGCTTGATGATTTTAAATCATGGCAGAAGTTCTGTTTCATGGCTCCGAAAGACTCGACGTATTTTGAGCTTGCTGGTCGTCCTGTTGAGCATGAATTTAGACCACTGAATAAGTTGATTCCTTATCCAATCTTGCTTATGTCAACTGCATATTAGATTGATCTGTTGTGATTTTTGTAGGTAGATTTTCTACTTTGCTTCTTTTTTGCTGAAGATAAAGCGACTTTGGATGCATTTCGTGACATGCCTCGTCTGGAAGTAGAGGATATCGTTAAGCTTTGTAATGTTGAGCGTAGCTGTCTGTGGGCTCATTGGCACGTGGCTCCCACCGTGTATTGGGTGAAGAAGCCAAAGCTTGAAGGTGCGTCTGTTTCGCGGAAGAGGAAGCTTCCCAAGATCAAGGTTCCAAGCCTTTCGATGAGAGCAGAAATAGATGAGGCGCTTCCTTATATTGTGCATCCGAAGAGATCTCATGCTTTGTCTCGATCTTTCCGCAGGCGTTTGGCCTCATCCAAAGAACATGATGTTGTCGGGCAAGAGCCTGCTATTTCTGAGGGGCGTGATGTTCAAGTCGTGGCCCCTGTCTCCCTTCCTGACTTGGAGAGAGAATATCTGCAAATGGTGGGCGTGGATGATGTTACCAAACTGAGCACCAAGCAGGTGGAATTTATGAATAAGATGTTGCTTCAGGCGGGCATGGAAGCTTCGAATCGTCATCATTTCTCAATAAAAGACTTCGAGCTCCACCTCTCTTTGGATCATGAACATGTCGAAGAGTTTTCTGATCATCAGTGTCATGATGAAGGTTCTCCTTGTCTCCCATACCGTGCTCCATCTCGTTCCCGTCTTTATATTCAACTGATGACGGGTCCAAGGAATACTCGCTTCCCTCTTCCCCTTCAACTAAAGTTGAACCGACACGTGAGAGAGCCAGTTGTTGTGAGCAAAGGGAAAGTTGTTGATAAGGGTGCTAATGCAGTGAAAATGGTTAAGGGCAGTGCTGGAGTGATTCCGGTTCCGTATGACCTTCATCCGGATGCTCATATCAGTTTGTTTGCTCCAGATGTAATAAAAATGAGCAACCAAGTTTGGATCAGGATGTTGACATTTCTTACGCTGTGAGGAAGCATATCAACAGGTTGAATGACTGGCTGGCAAACTGTGTTTCGGAGCCAGTGGGAGAGACGCTAGGAGAGAGTTTGGATAAAGGGTAGAAACACATTGTGTCGGGGATGTTATATCTAAATCAAGTGGTCGCGTCTAAAATTGAAGTCGAGGTCGCTCGTGAGAGGGTGTATACCATGAAGCGAGTCTTCGCAAACTTGCAGAAGTCATACTCTGACGCTCTTCATGAGATTGAGTCGTTGAGAAAGCAACTCAAAGCTTTCTCAGATACTGGAGCGGAGTCCAGGTCCATTGGGTCAGAGGCTCAAAAGGCTTACTTGGAAGCGCTTGAGTCTGACTTGGCGGGGGCAGTGTCTGCGAGGGATCAGTTCGAGAATGAACTGAACCTTGTCCATCGTGACTTGCAGCTTGCTCGTGATTCTGTGGATGGAGTGCAGGCTGAACTACAGGCTCTGCATGCTAACATGATTAAGAAGGAGTCCGAGTGCAGGCTGAACTACAGGAGGGTCGAGAAGAAACACCAATAGATGTGTCTCATGCTTCTTCCCCTACTAAGTCCGGTTCTGTTGTATCTGACTCTCCTCCTGATGAGGGGTGAATCTTGTACTCGAGTTTGCAAATGAATAGTACTTCACACTTTTTTGTCTTCATTTGCTTTTCCTGTTAGTTTTTACCTGTTTTGTCTGATTTCAACATTAATTGTAAGACAATGTACTTTGCTGGGCTATGAAGCTTTATGATTGATCATCTGTAGAGAGCTCTCACTTTTTGTGCTGCCAGTTCTGATCAGACTCCTTTTTAGAGATCAGGGAGTGCAATACACTCTATGTCTGGCGGCTTGGCTGTCTGTTGGACCAGCAGTTACTGTTGTTGTTATAAGCGTATCAGTCAGACTGTGGTCTCAGCGCTTGTGCCCTTGTAGATGATTGGACAACAGTCTTTGCAAGTTGTTTGAGTCGAGCTTTCAGAACTTTGACCAGACTTTTGACTCGTCTTTATTTGTTATTCGTAGAATAGGCTTAATTGGACAGGGGATTGGTATCGCTCATCAGTTATCATCGTTAGTCGTTCTGACCTAACTTTTGGTTGGGGTTCGGCGATCATTGTCCGTAGTTGGCCAATGATCCCTGGCAAGCCGTCTTCACCAGGCTACATAAGCACTGACCAAGCTCCCACTTTTTAGGCCGTCAAAATCCACGCGCAACGAACTAGGCTTCAAGCAGACCAAAACCATCGTCATCAGCGCCCACTAACTAAGCTTTGGTCGGGGTTCGGCGATCATTGTTTGTGTATGAGTAGTGACCCCTGACAAGCCATCTTAATCACGCGTCGAGAGCGTTGACTAGACTCCCACTTTCTAGGTCGTCGGAATCTATTATTTTCGGACTAGTCTTCGAGCAGACCAGGAGCCATCGTCGTTGGTCGTCACCAACTAAGCTTTGGTTGGGTTTGGTCTCTATTGCCCATGTTTGGACAATGATCCCTGGCAAGCCGTCTTGATCAGGTATCAGAGCACTAACTATGCTGCCACTCACTAAACCGTTGACACCCATTTAATTTAGTAGACTGGGCATTAGAGAGTACCAGAAGTTGTTGTCATAGGTCGAAACTGACTAAGCTTTGGTTAGAATAAGATTCTGGGAGTGTAAGTATGACTTGGGTGTCCTGACTTACTTAGCTTGCCTATAAAATTATGGGCGTGTAAGTTTGACTCAGGTGTCCTGACTTACTTAGCTCACATATAAAATCCTCGGCGTGTAAGTTTGACTTGGGGGTTCTGACTTACTTAATTCGCCTGTAAGATTCCGGACATGTAAGTCTGATTTGGGGGTTTTGACTTACTTAACTCGCCTATAAGATTCAGGGCGTGTAAGTCTGACTTGGGAGTACTAACTTACTTAACTGGCCTGGCGGCCTGATTTCAGTGTCGGATTGATTGATCGGACTAATAATAGATTGACTGGCTTTAATGAACAACAGTGGAATAATTAGTGGACCTGATGCCTCGGGTTTAATGATAACACTTTGTAGGCGCGCTCCTTATTCTGTGGGCGCTCGACGCTTTTGTTGTTTGTTCCTTCGCGTGTGTTGGGCCTGATGTAGCAGGGTATAAGCTTGGGCCCATTAGTTGAGGGGCCTAATTATAAAAAATCTTTATGGATTAGCGTGTCAGGGATACGGCGCATTCTGCGAGATGGTTAAATATCGATTACTCCCCCGTTAATGGGGCTGCATGTAGGGTCATTAATTCGAAAAATGGACTTGTGCAGTTGCTATTGAAATCATCATTTTTCCATACGACATTTAATGTTGGAGTAACTTGTTGACGACTCTTCATAAATCATTTCGCCTATATATGGGCTGATTATTCTGCATTCAAGCACTGCAATGAAAATAGTAGAGCATGTTAATCAAATGCATCTTACCAGAGAGTTTGCTTTGGGTTTTCCAAAGGTGGTGTGCTGTCGTAGGCAACCCAAATTTAAAACCTATACTCCTAAAAATATATGTAGTAATGAGAGTAAGGGTCTATCCCACAGAGAGTGTCTAGTCTAGTTTGATGCTTTATGAACAGGGATGGGGGTGGAGTATAACGAAAACAATTTTAACAACTAAGAAACAATACAATTTAAAATACCAAAATCAATCAAAAGAACAACCATTGGCCTAAGTCAACACCTACCATTGGAATCTTACAATTGATCATCGATTCAAGAATATCAATTCACACTTTGAATATTCACCGTTGGAACTATTTTCCAATCTCTCCTTAGTCACAATTAATTAGAAAACAAGCGATCTAATCAATCCTAACCACTAAATAACTCAAGACAAGCGCTAAAAGTTTAACCTAGCAGCAGCATTAAGAACTATAGAGATCGATGAAGCCAAATAACACAAGCACAAGTGGTTGTATTTAATCTAGTCAATTGCTCTTCCTAAGATCTAATAATTTCTGAAGCAACAAATCATTAAATCTTATTTACTTGACAAATTAGAGGGATCAAACAATTACGGATTTGATTTCTAACTCAGTAGTAGATTGCAGCGAATAACAATCTAGTAGAGCCCCTAGCAATTAAATGATTCAATCATGAAAATAGGCACAGATGAATATTTGATACTCAAAGCAAGAATTAAACAATAAAAACAAACAAGGTAGATCTCACAATTTTATAGATTCCAAGGCTTCAGTTTTCTTTGACCAATCAAAATAATTAGCCGAACATGACCATGTTAAAAACTTGAGGAAAAAGAAAGGAAGAGAAGAAAGAGACCAAGAGATTGTACGTGGGCGGCTGAGAGGAAAGAAAAGATTAGCGTCCCCCCGGCTAGGTTTGATGGTTTCCCTTTTATACACGTTCCTCTCCCCTTAGAAGTCTCCCAAATCTTCTAAAAATATTCAACTCTCTAATTGGGGAAAATATTAAAGCAAAATAAAATCTTGGCGTGAAGAGGAAAGTGATGATTTCTACTGCAATTTCGTGCATCAGATCTGGCAATTTCCAAAAATAGGCCATGTATCAGACTTGCATGTAGAGTAATGCTCCACGCCGTCACAGTGCAGGTATGGAACTTCGAGCCAGATGTCAACCTTGATACATCCATTATCTCGCAAAACGCAAAACATGACAGTTGTAGATATTTTTATTGTTGTTCCAAATCATCTTGAATCACCTCCATCGGATTTTGGACGAGATAGTTACGCCTATTCTACGAAGCATTGTCGAAACTGCCAGAAATGCCCAATTAGCTTTGTTTTGCACTTAATAACTCTATTTACATCCTAGATCAAAATATAAGAGTAATGAGTACATTTAGGCACCAAATAAATATAAAAGACCAATCAATAAAGGGAGAAAAATATTATATTTTGCATTCTCATCAAATTCCCCCACTCTTGACTTTTGCTCGTCCTCAGGCAAAACTCAAACTCACTGTCCCAAAAGAACACCAAGGTGGCAATGTTATGTCATCAACAATGAACAACCAAGCTCTTCAAAACTTATAACACATCATGAATAAACATTATCAAAATAACCTACAATTTCTTAGTAAGCATTTTCACTCGAAAATGAAATAACTAAGTATGTAGACCCTCACAGAAATAAACGTTGACTCTCATGTGTTTGAAGGGTATGTGTTTCGCTCATTTCATTCCAACGGAAATTATCTACCATAGGCTTGCATATCTTCTCATTCTCCACCACTGGGATCACATGCATTACACGAATCATAAGGACTTTTCAAGGGTTGTAATGGGGTTCAGAATCAAGGTGGGAAATATCTGGGGATATAGCTCAAAAGCCATCGAAACTAGTAGAGCAAAATGAATCATGAAACTCGAAAATAACACATGTAAAACCAATCACTCATTCAACAACTTTTTTCAATTTTGTTTTAAAGCATTTAAACCATGTAAAACTTTGTATTGGAAAAGAGATTGTTCAAAAGAATATTGTTTTTCGTTTGCATCAAAGAACAATCCTCCACAACAACTTCCACCTTTGTATATATCACCTAAAAACAAACCCTTTTCTTGTCTTTTTTTTTTTTTTTTTTTTTTTTTTTTTTTTTACGCCAACAATGGAACTCACGAATTGATAATGAAATCATGTTCCATTTCACCAGTCATAGCCATACTACAAATCCAAACTCCCCCATATTTATTTCTTGCACACCCATACATATCATATTGATAAACAATGCTCCACTAGCTTTACGACTTGGGTAAAGATATTGTTTTTCGGGTTTAAAGATTGTAATGTGGGTTTACAATAAACAACAAAGGCATATAAAGCTCAAAAGGGGTTAAACAAAGGAAAAAGTAATAACAAGGTAGGCTATTTGGCTTTATATATCTTATAGCAAAGAGGGCCTTAATCATGTTCATGTATGCATGTGTCAATATTACCTCGAAGAAAATCAAGGCAAGTTCTAGATAAACAATTCCATAGATGAATATCTCACATGAAAGAAAATAATGAGACTGATATGGATGTGTCAATCTTAAGGCTCAAAATCTCACCAGCTTTTGTCTACTACCTTTAGTCACTACCATTCTCAAGGAAAATAACTACACTATATAATTCTAAGTTGGAAGATTACTTATTCAATCATGTAATGGATTTTCCAAGCTTAATCAAATCTTGCTCATGACATACACGGCGCCCAAAAATAAATCGTTGAGAACCACAAAAACTATATATATACATATAAGTGCAAAATTCAAACACAACCTAAATCCCCTCCCCCACACTTAAAACTTACATTGTCCCCGATGTAAGGTGAAATGCATAGAAAAGGGGGAAATATAACAAAAATATAAATGTGAAAATAAGAGAAATGAACTCCCCTTGGGTTGCCTCCCAAGTAGCGCCTTTGTTGATTGTCGCCGGCTCGACTTAATGCTTCCTTCTTCATTCAAAATAAACTGGATCCTCAAGGTCCAATGCATCCACATTCTCTACTTGGAAACCTTCATAGAAAGGCTCAAGTCTATGGCCATTCACCTTGAACACTTTGGAAGTTTTTAAGCTTTGAATCTCAATTGCACCATGAGAAAAAACATTAGTAACAACAAAAGGTCCAATCCAACAAGAACGCAGCTTACCAGGAAACAAACGAAGCCTTGAGTGGTATAAAAAGATTTTTTGACCAACTTTTAACTCCTTCCTAGAGATCATCTTGTCATGAAAAGCCTTCGCCTTTTCCTTGTAAATCCTTGCACTCTCATAGGCATCATTGCGAAGTTCCTCTAGCTCTTGTAGTTGCAACTTCCTATGGTCGCCACTAGGGGTGGGCACGGGACGGGATGGGACGAGATATGCCCATTCTTATCCCATCCCGTTCATACGGGATCGGGACGGGACGGGATGGAAAAAATCTCATCCCGACCTCGTCCCATCCCAAACGGGTTCGGGACGGGACGGGACGGGACGGGATCAGCGTGCTAAATGCAGATTTTGTAGTTCTTAAACAACATACTAAAAAATATCTGCCCATCACGCCGCGTTAGCTGTGCACTGATTTGTAGCCCTTGACCAGTTGATGATGGTAGCACAACAGGCAGAGGAGGGCTGCATGACAAGGATATTAGAGTCACTGCCATTCAAATGAACAAAATAAATCAAAATCAGTTATGATTTCGGTACACTCGGAAAAGTGCAGAGCCTCACCCAGTGGGTGTTGCTGGTGTGTCAACTGGGACAATAGAATTATCCAGGCCCATTAGATCACCAAGTAAGTCAGGCACTGGAGCTGGAGGTGCAACAGTAGCAGGTGCTGGCTGCTTTGTTGCAGCATATTGAACAGGGCTCGAACCAGATGGTGCTGAAGTACTGCTTTCAGCAGCATGAGAAGGTGACTCAGAATATCCGGTTTCACTCCCATCTGGATACTCATCGTCTTCTGGTCTCTGTGCTGCGGTCTTCACTCGGCTTACAAATGATTCAGCTGAATATCATGTCATCTCAATCATTCTTCATTTAGTTTGCTTCAAGGTCATTGAATAAATTGAATGTGCCTTATGTGTTTATGGTTATGTATTTCAATAAATACAAGGAATAATGATAGACTTTCTTGAGATGAAATCATTCAGGTAGGTGCATCGTGATGAATATTTTGAAGCAAGACCAATTTCATTCCTTTTATTCATTAGATAGATTTTTAAACTTATTTGAAATATTAGTAATCAAATAAGAAACATATGGAGAAATAATTAGTAATCTAAAATAAATAATTAAATAAAAATATTAATAATTAATATTAATAAATTAGTTCGGGACGGGACGGGACGGGATTGACGGGATTGAAAATCTTCATCCCATCCCATCCCATTCTAGATCGGGACGGGACGGGATCGGGATGAAATTATTCAATCCCATTAAGACCCGAAAAAATCGGGACGGGACGGGACGGGATCGGGACGGGAACGGGATCGCGGGATGGGATGCCCACCCCTAGTCGCCACTTTCATCCATCTTCATGTTGAAAGATTTGATAGCCCAATAAGCTTTGTGTTCTAACTCAACTATAAGGTGGCATGGTTTTACAAACACCAACCGATAAGGCAACATACCAATGGGCGTTTTATATGCAGTCTTGTACGCCCACAAGGCATCATCCAAGCGCAAACTCCAATCTTTCCTACTTGGACTAATTGTCTTTTCAAGGATAGACTTGATCTCTCGAGTTGATACTTCCGCTTGTCCACTAGTTTGCGGATGATAGGCAGTTGAAACCTTGTGGGTGACATGGTACTTTCTCAGTAAAGTCTCCACAGTTCGATTGCAAAAGTGAGTGCCTCGGTCACTTATTAGAGCTTTTGGAGTTCCAAACCTGGAGAATATATTAGACTGTAATAGCTTTAAAATCATTAGTTCTGGTAGCTTTAGCTTCTACCCATTTCGAGACATAATCAACAGCAAGTAGAATATAAAGATAACTGAAAGATACAGGAACGGTCCCATGAAATCGATGCCCCAAACATCAAACATTTCACAAAATAGTATGGGAGTTTGTGGCATCTCATTCCTTTGGGATATATTACCTGTCTTTTGAAAATGAACACATGATTTACAGAAAGAATATGAGTCTCGAAATAACGACGGCCAATTGAAACCACATTCTAGCACTTTCCTTGTCCTTTTAGCTCCAAAGTGACCTCCACAAGCATAAGAATGACAAAAGGTGAGTATAGAAATAATTTCATTTTCAGGAACGCACCTTCTTATCACTTGATCTGTACAATGTTTCCATAGGTATGGGTCATCCCACATATAGTATTTGGCATCACTCTTGATCTTATCTCTCTGAGCTATAGACAAATCAGAAGGTAATATATTAGTAACCAAATAATTTACAATATTCGCATACCAAGGTAATGTCACACTCACAGAGAATAATTGCTAGTCAGGAAACATTTCATGTAGGTTCGTCCTCCACATGAATTAGACGACTCAAATGATCTGCGACCTGATTTTCTCTGCCTCTTTTGTTTTTTATCTCCAAATCAAATTCACTCAAGAGAAGTATCCATCTTATTAATCTTGGTTATGCCTCATTCTTCATCATCAAATAACGAAGAGCTGCATGATCAGAGTAAACAATGACTTTAGTGTTAAGCAGATAAGATCTAAACTTTTCTAAAGCAAAAACAACAGCTAAAAGTTTTTTTTTCCAGTAGTAGAGTAATTTCTTTGAGAGTCATTCAAAGTCCTTGTCGCATAATAAATGGCATGAGACGCTTTTCCAATTCTTTGACCCAAAATAGTGCCTACTGCATTGTCGCAAGCATAACACATTATCTCAAAAGGAATCTTCCAGTCAGGGGGTTGGATTATTGGTGCGGAAGTCAATAGTTCCTTTAGCTGCCTCATCGAACTCAAAAGCCACATCCTTTTGTAACAACTTGCATAGTGGTAATGCTATCTTGGAGAAGTCCTTGATGAATCTTCGGTAAAAACCTGCGTGTCCAAGAAAAGAGCGAACTTCCAGCACACTAGTGGAATAAGGTAAAGATTGAATAATATCAATTTTAGCTTTATCTACTTCAATTCCCTTGGATGAAATAACATGACCCAAAACTATACCTTGTTCAACCATAAAATGACATTTTTCAGAATTCAACACAAGGTTAGTTTCTATGCATCTTTGAAGGATAAGTGTCAGGTTTATGCAGACAATTATCAAAGGAATCTCCATAAACTATGAAATCATCCATAAAGACTTCTATGATATTCTCGATGTAATCTGAAAATATACTAACCATACACCTTTGGAAAGTAGCTGGAGCATTGCAAAGGCCAAAGGGCATGCGACGGTAAGCAAAAGTTTCAAATGGGCATGTAAAAGTCGTATTTTCTTGATCCTTTGGAGCAATTGCAATCTGAAAATAACCTGAATAACCATCAAGGAAACAATAGTGAGAATGACCAGCTAACCTTTCAAGCATTTGATCAATAAAAGGTAAAGGAAAATGGTCTTTGCAGGTTACAGCATTTAATTTTCTATAATCTATACAAACCCACCACCCGTTCTGAACACGGGTAGCCACTAACTCATCGTTATGATTTTTCACAACCGTTATTCCAGTCTTTTTAGGAACCACTTGAACTGGGCTAACCCAATTGCTATATGAAATAGGGTAAATCATTCAAACTTCAAGAAGTTTGAGGATTTCCTTCTTCACTACATCCATCATGGGCGGGTTCAATCTTCTTTACGGTTGACGGGAAGGTTTTGCTTCCTCTTCAAGTAGAATATGATGCATGCATGTAGATGGGCTAATTCCTTTAATATCTGCAATTGTCCAACCAATAGTCGTCTTATGCTCCTTAAGAACATGCACAAGCTTTTCTTCTTGTGGTGCACTAAGTTTACAAGAGATGATCACTGGTAACATTTCTCCTTCTCCAAGGAACACGTGCTTGAGGTGACCGGGGAGAGGCTTTAAATCTGGAATAGGTGCCTACAAAACAGAGGGTAAGGTCTCATGTTAGAAACTGGTAACATAATGTAAGACATGTTACCTGATTGCTGTAACTTTGGGAAATCATTCAATGCTGCAATAGTTTCCTGCAACTCAGTGCTCAAGGCTAACTTGTCATTCACTTTCTCAATATGCTTACTAATGGCAACTTCCAATCCATCTTTTCCATCAAGTTCAAAAATTTTATGTGCTAAAGAATCAATCACATCGATAGAATAGACATTATTATCATCATCAGGATATTTCATGGCATCATATATATTAAACTTAATAATTTCACCATCAAATTCCATGGTAAGTGTGCCACTGTGAACATCTATCTTAGTCTTGGATGTTTTTAAAAATGGCCTTCCTAACAAAACAGGACTAGTTTGATCACCATTATCCATATCAAGCACATAGAAATCAGCAGGAACAACTAAATCATTAACTCGCATAAGAACATCCTCAACTACACCCTTAGGATAGGCATTAGATCTATCAGCCAATTGAATCATGTCACCAGTTTTATTCAAATGTCCAAGTTTCAAAGAAGCATATATAGAATATGGCATGACATTGATAGAAGCTCCTAAATCTAACATGGCCTTCTCAAATGTAGTGTTACCTATTGTACAAGGGATATTAAACATACCTGGATCTTTGCATTTTGTAGGGAGTTTTCTTTGAATAACTGCAGAAACATTCTCTCCTACTCTCACCTTCTCACATCCTTTAAGTTTTTGTTTCCTCTTAAGTGTACACAGTTCTTTCAAGAATTTAGCATAACGAGGTACTTGTTTAATAACATCTAAAAGTGGAATATTTACCTCGCATCTACGAAAAGTCTCATATAAATCTTTATTTTGCTCATCTTTTCTAGCATAACGAGGTACTTGAGTCGCGGGCTGATTTACATGTGGATTCCCATAGCTGAGGTTGGGGTGATCCCTCCACCTCGAGTTATATGTGCTCGAATAGGGATCATACTTCCTTTGCAGTTGTCCAGGAAAACCACCCGCCACATTCACTTGCTCAATAGGCTCCTTTTAAAAAGATGGGCACATATCAGTTGCATGTCCTACTACTGAACAAATCCCACAAGCTTTTACTGATTGCATATTACCTACAACCATTTGACGAACAATAGACGTTAGAATCACAATTTGTTGTTCGAGGGGAGAAATATTTACCTCATTAACATGCTTTGATGGAAGGTCAAGCCTAGTGCCAAATTGTTGAGAATTGGTAGCCATATTTGCAATCAAGTTTCTCGCAGCCTCAAGAGCTTTGTCCACCAAAGCTCCTCCGCTAGCGGCATCAATCATGTTCTTATCAGTGGGTAGAAGGCCTTCATAGAAATACTTGATAAGCAGCTGCTCATTAATTTGATGATGGGGGCAGCTTGCACAAAATTTCTTGAAACGTTCCCAATATTCGTGTAGGGATTCTCCATTGTGCTGCCTTACACCACAAATTTCTTTTCGAATTTAGCTGCCTTTGAAGTTGGGAAGTATTTCTCCAAAAACAACCTTCTCATATCGTTCCATGTGGTAATACTTCCGGAGGGTAGATAATAGAGCCGATCCTTAGCCGAATCCTTCAAAGAAAATGGAAAGGCTCTTAATTTAATTTGCTCTTCAGTCACCCCCGTGGGTTTCATACTTGGGCATACCACATGAAGCTCTTTTAAATGCTTGTGAGCATCTTCACCTGTAAGACCATAAAAAGTGGGCAAAAGATGTATTAGTCCAGATTTTAATTCAAAAGTGGTGGTAGAATCTAAAGTAGGGAATGTTATGCATAAGGGTTGTTGATTCAAGTCAGGAGCAACAAGCTCTTTCAAAGTTCGATTTCCAGCCATGACTTTCTTCTCTTCTAAATCAGGATCACTAGCAAATAAGGAGTCAAGGGTTGAATTGATCTCTTCAAAATTTTTCCAAGTTTCTCTCCTTAACCTGCACAAAGTTCTCTCTATCTCAGGATTGTATTGCAAATCATCTTGATTAGAAGATCGAGTTTTAGTCATAAAAATTATTCAAGGAAACTCTTAATACACCATAAGAGATAAAACATGCAAAATCTAAAGTAATAAAAAAAATAAGGATCACAAAAGCACAAAAATCAACTAGGAAACCTCCCCGACAACGGCGCCAAAATTTTGTGTGCTGTCATAGGCAACCCAAGTTTAAAACCTATACTCCTCAAATGTATATGTAGTAATGAGAGTAAGGGTTGATCCCACAGAGAGTGTCTAGTCTAGTTTGATGCTTTATGAACAAGGATGGGGGTGGAGTATAACGAAAACAATTTTAACAACTAAGAAACAATACAATTTAAAATACCAAAATCAATCAAAAGAACAACCATTGGCCTAAGTCAACATCTACCATTGGAATCTTACAACTGATCATCGATTCAAGAATATCAATTCACACTTTGAATATTCACCGTTGGAACTATTTTCCTATCTCTCCTTAGTCATAATTAATTATTAAACAAGCGATCTAATCAATCCTAACAACTAAATAACCCAAGACAAACGCTAAAAGTTTAACCTAGCAGCAGCATTAAGAACTATAGAGATCGATGAAGCCAAATAACACAAGCACAAGTGGTTGTATTTAATCTAGTCAATTGCTCTTCCTAAGATCTAATAATTTCTAACGCAACAAATCATTAAATCTTATTTACTTCACAAATTAGAGGGATCAAACAATTACAGATTTGATTTCTAACTCAGCAGTAGATTGCAACGAATAACAAACTAGTAGGGCTCCTAGCAATTAAACGATTCAATCATGAAAATAGGCACAAAAGAATATTTGATACTCGAGGCAAGAATTAAACAATAAAAACAAACAAAGTAGATCTCACAATTTTATAGATTCCAAGGCTTCAGTTTTCTTTGACCAATCAAAATAATTAGCCGAACATGACCATGTTAAAAACTTGAGGAAAAAGAAAGGAAAAGAAGAAAGAGACCAAGAGATTGTGCGTGGGCGGCTGAGAGGAAAGAAAAGATTAGCGTCCCCCCGGCTAGGTCTGATGGTTTCCCTTTTATACACGTTCCTCTCCCCTTAGAAGTCTCCCAAATCTTCTAAAAATATTCAACTCTCTAATTGGGGAAAATATTAAAGCAAAATAAAATCTTGGTGTGAAGAGGAAAGTGATGATTTCTGCTGCAATTTTCGTGCATCAGATCTGGAAATTTCCAAAAATAGTCCATGTATCATACTTGCATGTAGAGTAATGTTCCACGCCGTCACAGTGCAGGTCTAAAACTTCAAGCCCGATGTCAACCTTGATACATCCATTATCTCGCAAAACACAAAACATGACAGTTGTAGATCTTTTTCTTGTCGTTCCAAATCATCTTGAATCACCTCCATCGGAGCTCAGACAAGAGAGTTATGCCCATTCTACGAAGCAATGTCGAAACTACCACAAAAATACCCAATTAGCTTTGTTTTGCACATAATAACTCTATTTACATCCTAGATCAAAATATAAGAGTAATGAGTACATTTAGGCACCAAATAAATATAAAAGACCAATCAATAAAGGGAGAAAAATATTATATTTTGCATTCTCATCAAAAGGATGAAGGAAGATCTCTCTCGCTGGAGTCTTTGAATGTTCTGACATTTGCGCCGATGAGTCTTGATAAGACTTGCTATTATGCGGTGCCGCCTGATCTGGGTGGGCATCTAATTGATCTTGTGAGATCTTGTAATCATTTTACATTTTGTGGAATAAGTACAGACTGTTCCTCAAGAGACAAGTCTGTCTTCCATCCTCTGGTGCTCAAGCACTCTCCCATCCGTGTACTGTTGTTGAGGGTTGGTCCTCGCAGCTAGTTTATGGTTGATGGGAGCGTTGGAGGTTGTGACTCTCGTTCCTAGGGTGACACCTCTACCTCACCTCAGGCATTCACACTTGAGAGGTTTCTCCATTTGGCAGCATTGTGAAACCTCGATGTTTCTGTTGCTTCGAGACGTTCTCGTCAGCTTTCTGTCACTTCCATAAGAACCGAGGGAGTGCTCCCAGCCCTCGTTGTGTATTTTGCTTGCCACATCCGAATCATCTTCCTAGGGTGCTTCAATGGAGCAATTAATTGAGTGTGTTCCTACGCCTTCTGATTCGGATGCTTTACTCTCACCACCTTCTCTTCTAGAGGTGGATTAGCTTATCAGAGTCTCTACCCTTATTCAACGAATAGATGCTTGCATCGGCCTTAGATACTTGTAGTGTATAAACTAATGTACTGGCTGGTCGGCAAGCTTTGTAATAACTCTTATTTCAATCAATAAAATCTATTTTATTTCTGGAATGTGTCTTGTACGAACAACTCTTCTCCACTGAAATGAAAAAGAGAAAACAAGAAACAAAATCAAAGCAACAAATAATTTAACTCCGAGTGGAGACTGAGCTAATACGGCCCTGAAGGAGGCGCAAATGGTCCTGGCTCGGATTGCGTGGTCCCTTTACCGAAGTTTTTTTAAAAGCTAACAAAGTTACTGAAAAGTGGACTTCGTGCTGGCGGGCAATTCCTTATCTATTAACAGCTCTTGGAGTTGGTGCCCGTTTGTTGAAGTATTGTTACTTAGCTCTTTGTTAATCTGGATTGCCTCGATAGCTTTGACTTCTGAATTTTTGCAAAACTCTATTTACCTCCCACTTAGTGATAAGGACGGAGATCACCAGGGCATCATTGTGCGGAGAATGTATCCCCTAGAGATCCCTCTCCGTAAACGTCAATGATGGGATCGGATTATGAACTCGTTGGTGCTGCACTTGTCAGTCTTCGTACTGATATGGTGTTCACATCTTGGTCAGTGCCTTCTTGCGAAACCTGTTTGATTGCTCTCCCTCGGGACCGACCCCGTGGAGGACGTAAATGATGTCAGGAGCTTTCTTTTTTATCTCTTTGATAGTGTCCGCTCTTTCCTTTGCTCAACCCTACTTCTAGTCCGAGCCTAGAAACTCCTTGAGTTTGTCTTTCCTTATCCAATACTTGACTTTTCCTCTGAGGTTTCTGCAATCCTCAGTATCATGTCTGTTTTCCTTATGGTCCGCGCAATATTTGTTGTTGTCGTGCCTAGCAAGGTCTCCTTGTTACATAGGCGGCCACTTCAGCTCTTCCCAATCTTGATGGAATCAAGGATGTCAGACAGACTGTGTTGAGAGGGGTGACAGACCTGACGTAATTTGAGGCCTTGTCCTTCTTGGGGTGGCCAGAGTCGGTCTTGTCATATGTGCGCTTCCTTTTGTTATTGTCATCGCCCTATTTCTTCTTCCACTATTTCCTATCCTTTGAAACTGAGGGTTTTTTTTTCTGACACTGCCTCTCTCTTGGCGGCAACATTTCGTCCAGAGTGATGTATCTCTGGGCATCTCTGAGCAAGTCTGTCATATTTGTTGGGGAGTCCAGGTGAGAAAGTCATAGAGCTTGCTTCTTCCCAGACCCGGAGTGAAAGCCGTGACGACGGTGTCATCACTGCAGCCATTGATGAGAGTCAACTCATCATTAAAATGAGTGACGCACTCCCTCAATGTCTTGTTTTTTTTTTTGCTTTAGGGCCAACAGATAATGCGAGCCCCTTCTGACCCTTTGGTTGCCCACGAAGCGTGTAAGGAACGCCAATGCAAACATCTGGAATGAATCAATGGATTTCAGAGGAAGGCTATGGAACCACGTCAGTGCCGACATTTTCAGGCTTGCAAGGAATGATCACCACATTATTGCATCAGACCCTTCTTTGAACGCCATAACGTGCTAGAAGTGGCGTGGGTGATCAGACGAGTCTCTTGTCCCGTCATAAAACTCCAACTTCGGTGGGGTGTATTTCTTGTCCAGCGGTTCATCCATGATATGATCCATGAATGGAGGGACCGTGAGACTGAATAACACATCTGGGTTCGTGGCCCTGTTGCGAAGGGGGTTGTGCGAGATGCGCCGGTCAACTCTGGGAGTTGGGTCTCTATGGGTCGTGCCTTCACCTCTTGACCATTGAGAAGTTGTTGGGGCCGCGTAGCTTTCCTGAACATGCTCTCTGGAACTTTCTAGGGAACGGGCCTTTCGCTACTCACGTTCCCCCTCTGCAGGTAGGTGATTCCGTTTTGAGGGCCTCTAGCGTATCTGCGATTTGATGCATCTGTGTTGAGAGTAGGTCTACCCTCAGGTCTAATGCGGCCGCCAACGACGCGTGGGTTTGAAGAGGTTCCTCCCGTGGTGGTGGTGGAACTAGAGGCGTTTTGCCTGTTTGAGCATTCGAAGGCTCAACAACATCTCCATTGTTGCGAGGCCTTGTCGTCACCATCTCGCTGATTATCTGGAAAAGGTGGAACTACAGTTTTTCTGAGGAACTCTGTCATTCCCCACGGATGACGCTAAACTGATGTAGTCGATTTCTGTTTTCCTTCCTCGCTGCTTACCTAGACATGCACAGGTAGCAAACATGAGCTAAGGACAACTGTGTGGTGGCCGATGGCACTCCGATGCTTAAGTTAGATCAGGCTTAGGAGAGGCTTAAAACTGTAAATTGGGTTATATTGTGTACCTCTAATTCATCGACCTTATCTCCCTTTAAAGTGAAGGAGTCATCGTTCGGCTAGGCCTTTGGTGGTGTAGTTTAGGGAAATTGATCTTGTTGTGGAGATCCTTTCCTGATTGGGAGCTGTCCATGTGGGATAGTTTCCCTACACAACTCATGCTCCTAGATCTGCGGGAGAGGTTTCCATTTTCTGAGTGTTGTCCATTCAAGGAAGTTTCCTTGCCTGACTTATACTCTAATATATGTTTCCTAGTCAGATCCAATGTGTTGTTGACCTGCCTGTCTTAGGTAGATCTCTCAGATACTTGTCTTAGAGGTCTTACGAGTATTAGGCATGACCGCGTGACGTGTGGGCTTACTGGCTCATTCCAACTTAGACTCGACTGTTTGGATTCTGCCAATGACGAGCTTACTGTTATTTGGGCCTCGCTGGATTGAGCGTGCAACCAGACTTGCTTCCTTCTTTTGATGAGATTATCATGACACGCGTATGGTGTTGATCAGAGGACAATTTGATATATCATCAGCGAAGATCTTGGAAATCAAACAATCCAGCTACAAATTTATATTGATTTTCAATAAGAGACTATTCACCTCCCCTATAGTCTTGTTAGCCTAGCCCTTCTAGCAGATTCTCACTTTATTGTATTGAGTGAAACAAACTCTTTTCCCTTGGCTAAACAAAACTTTGTACTCATAAAATGTTCAATCATCAGAGCTAGTATTTAGGCATTAGATAATAGCTTATCCAACAATGGGACATACCCCTTTCATGTTTTTCAAGATATTTGAAATGTGGACTAGAGAGCCTACATGTCAAGATTTGATTCCACAAACATGGTCAATAGAGAGTGAATTCAACCTCATCAACGTACTTCTCAAAACAATTTATTAGTAAGCTTCATAAGATTTGGGAAAGTAATTGAAGTCTTTTGCATTAATTAATGATATAGTAAAAAAAAATTAATTTATGTACACATTGCAAGATGAACCAAACAATTCCATGAGATGAGTTCAAATCTCAAGGAAATCTTAAGATTCATGAACATTATCTTGTATGTGTAATTTCACAACGTTGAAGAAGAATAAGAGGATATGAGACCAATAAGAATCGAATGAAAAACTTTGATGGCTTTTGAAAATATTTTTTAGAGTATTGGCATACCTTCATAAGAAGCCAAATTAAAAGACATATAAGGAAGGAAATGAAAGGGCGAGAGAGAAAGAATTAGCCGAGAAGTTGATGGGAGTGGGCAGTGTTACGACGAATATGGTTTTCCATTTTGCCTATTTGTTTTCTATTCTAAACTAAGAACTTTAGATTTGGAGCATACTTCCAATTTCATAAAGTCTTTTTTTCTTCTTCTTATTTTTCTATTTTTCCACTCCTCGCTATTATTATCTATGATTTGTTGCAAGTTAATTAATTTTATTTTACAATAATTGGTTCTTATAAAAATAATCATTTCTTAACTTACTGATATGATTGATCTTTAACTTTCAGTTATTTCGAAGTATGAACTCCTATTTCTTATCATGAGGTATGTGTTGAATACCGTTTTTCATGTCTCACACCATTCTCTTTTCTTTTTTTTATTAAATAATCTATTAACTTTTTTAATTATGTTGTTCTTATTTCTAATTCTAGTTATCAATAATTTTTATTTTTTATTATCATTCCTCCTAGTAGTTTATAGTCCTTTTGATTTGAACTTGTCTAAAATATTTTTCAGGAAAAATAAATAAATAAATAAATAAACAAAACTCAAAATAAAATAAATCTAAGGTGGATATAGGGTTGGCATAAATATTCGTTTCCCGGTTACCCGCCCCACTCCGCCTTTAATGGGGCGGATTTGGTGGTGGCTTAATGGGGATAGAGGCTAGGGTTGTCATTTTCTTGGATTTGGATTGAATTCGGATTTCAAAACTCCATTTAAAATTCTTATTGGATTGGATTCGGATTTGGGTCAGTCTAATCCAATAATAATATGAATTGTATAATTGTTATAAAATAATAAATATTGCAGATATTATTTAGAAAGTTGGGACTTTTGTTCATTTCAACAAATTAGTCATTACAACAAAATGGTGGCTTTTGGTCATTTGAATTCTTTATTTGGTTTATTATAAATGGAAATTTTTAACTTAAAAGACTTTTTATTTTTAGTTAATAGAAATTTCTATTATTTTTAGTTAATAAAAATTTGTGGATTTGACCATATTAAACAGATTTGGATTGCAATTTTGTATAATTTTTCGGATTGGATTTGGATTTGGATTGACTTAATTTTTACTGGATTGAATTCGGATCTCTAACAATCCACAACTCGAATTCGATAACTTAAGGCCCAAAAAGATATGCTTGTGGAGAATTAGCGGTGTAGGGCTGGGATCCCCAATCTGTGGCCGGGCAGAGGCGGATATTAAGAAAAATTATGGTTATACGTGGCAAATTTTGGGAGGATTTTTTTCTAGCGGGACGAGGACAGATATGGAAAAATCTGCCTCGTTGCTAACCCTAGATGGATATCAAAGTTGATGATAAAGTTATTGAGACTTTAATTCATACAAGTTTGGTAATACCAAAAATACATACTAGTTCATATTTGCTTCTGCAACACATGATGCCTTTTCATGGCCGCAATACGCATTTATTGCGCAAGGATGGTACTCACATTTTGTGAGACGACCCTTCAAAAACTTCATATAGACAAGAACTCGCTTAATCCCAAGACCTCATATGTTAATAGACACTTGTTTAAGTATTTTGACAAAATAAAATAAAATTGATTTAAAATTGTAAGGATCAATGACAATGAGGCGTTTGAAATATTTCCAAAGTAAACCTTGCTTGCCTTTTCTAGCTCAAACATACTGAATATATCTATAACCTATTTTTTGTAGGCATCGACTTTTTGACACCACCAATAACCCTTTTTGACACCCCATTTTTAAACCTAATAAAGGGAAATACCAATAAAAGATTTGTGTTCCATCTCTCCTTCTCTCTCTACGATCACTTCCCAACAACAAGCAGGAACAACAACGTCACTGCCACAGCTGCTACTCCGCCTTGCACCGCCCTTTTTTCTCCACTTTCTTCCATCTCTTTTCTTTTCAACAACAAGCAGGTTGCAACCTTCTCAATAACAACCAACAAGAATAGCAGCAACAGTGACGTTACTGTCATCGGCCACCCTGCCATAACCCCTTTTTTTGTCTTTTGATCTCGCACCAAGGAATACAAGATTTGACAAGAAAAGATGGGTATGGCGATGGTGATGACGGGGCAGGGTAGTCGGTGGCAGCAATGGTGGGGTGGGGCGGCCGACAACAGTCGTTGTTGCTGCTGCTTTTATTGCAACTTGTAGTTGAGAAGAAAAAAAAAGGAAAGAAAAGAGGAGAAAACAAAATGGGCAGGCGAGCAGCAATGGCAGCGCCAACGATGTTGTTGTTGGTCTGTGGAGAAAAAAACACAAAAAAATGATGGTGGTGGTGTTAGATAAAAAGGTGAAGTTGAAGGTATCAAAGAGGGAAATTGGTGGTGTCAAAAAGTCATTGCCTTTTTTTAATAACTTTTTTTTTCCTTTACTTATCAAATAGGATTACATCTTATCCCAAAATCATGGATTGTTTTCAAAATCCTATGGATATTGAAAAACTTTATACTTAACCAATTTGATTCATTGAGAGAACTACAATTTTTATTTATTGTTTATAGTTGTTATATACTCTTTATGGTATGCAAGAAATGTATGTCCATATGTTTGAATTGACGACAAATTTTGTTGCTTCAATAGTTAATCACAACTATGTATTATGAAACAAATGGTGTAATGCATTTTCAATTTAGAACAACCTTCAGTCTAAGTTTACTTGTCAGGGATTCACAGCTCAAACTCTTTAATTAGTAAGTATATGTATACCATAAAATCACTAGCTCTTGTAAATTCATATGTTGTGATGACTTTTATGATTGATTCAGAGGATGAGGAAAATATGGTTGTATAGCTATTTCAAGATAGTTGCATCATTTTGAACTTCATGTATAATCAACCATGGCAAGCTTGGACATCATGTATGATCAATATTCTGAGCAGAATCAAATACTTTTTTTTTGTTGCTCTTATTAGGCCTTTTCAATATTGAATAGATGTCTACTTTGTTTCGAATGTTGCAGATATTGTTTTGGCCTATCAAAGAACTTTCGACCATCTTAATTGAAACCCAAATCTCTCTGTAGATAGTATATTTGCTAGGTTAAGTCCTTTTGATTACTAATCTGCTATATATGTGAATAAGAATTATAATAAATATGCCCAAAAACTTGCTAAGGCCACCAATAGTAGTTGTATAATTGGATCATTTGTGCTCCTTAGTTTCTTTCGGTATACAAACTATGTTTTATATGAAGAAAAAATTTCTCTAAACTTTCAAAAAGACAATAAATTTTATTCGTCATTCTCATATAAATATGTCAACGAACCAATCACGAAAACCATTTGCCTAGTAACTAATATGATTATAAAAATTTTGGAATTAAAGTTGCTTACTTAATACACTATAAAAATTCATATATATTCAACCTCTAAAGACTGACAATCTTTTATATAAACGATCACACATTTAATTAAGAAAATCTACATAGCATATACGTGTAATATAAAGGGTGAAAGTGAATTTATAGTTTACATAGAATCAATCATGTTTATGACAATTAAATCTCATAATAAAATAAAATTCAACCCTATGAAAACGACTTTAGTTTAGCTCTTCATCTCATCCTTGTTGCAAACTTAAAAAAAAAACCTAGATCGTGATCTTAAACAAATAAAAGAAGAAAAAAATGGACATAAACTATAAGTTAGGGTAATTGAGCACTTCCATTGTTGTTATCTACAAAGATTGATATTAAGGGTTTTTTGAGTTTGACACTCATTTGTTTATGGTACACATAAATCCATTAAAAAATCGCAATGCATATCTCAAGAATGGCAAGTCTGTAGGGTCTTCATCTCGGTACGTTGTCAAAAAAACTTCTTCTCTACACCCAAATCTAACTAGAGAGAGAGTCGAAGCAGATCGAACATGGATGGAGTCGAACCAGTTCGACCTTGTCTGACCAGTTCTCATAAATTGCACCCGTTGTCCTATATTATTCCATTAAACAAATTCCTTGAATGCCTTTGATGTACATTTGAGAGCCAAGATTTGTCTGATCGATTTCACAAGATTTCTAATCCCAACCGATACATATGTTGTGTAAGTGTATTTGTATTGCTATTTCATTTGTATTTGACATTTGTTGAATTATTTTGTTGCTAACAAAGTAAGAAATCCACACATATTAGGGGATGAAAATGGGGATTTTTTTTTGTCATTGTATCCTATCTGAAATGAGGAGCAATGCAAATCTCATTTCTTATGTAACAACAGAGATACAAATATGAGCACATAGTATTTGTGCTTGATTGAAACATTGGATAACCAAAACAGGGTGCTAAACAAATCCCACTCACTCTCTTCTGTGCACCATAATTCTTCATTCTGTGTTACTGAAATATTGTCACGATTATACAACAATTGTGGGGGATTGTCAATGTCCATAAAGCTAATTTTTTCAACTGTTGGGTTTTCATTCTTACTTGTGAAAACAGGTGTAATAGAGTTGGAGATATGAAAATGTAGTAATTTGTCATGGGCATGGAGTTAGAAATTCAAATTGTAACTGATGTTGTCAAAATAACTAACATGTGCCAGGGATACATTAGGTAACCTTGAAATCCTCGAGTATTGTGATCATCAACCTGATATCAAACAATAAAATTCAACAAGCCATACAAAAATATATGAAAGCATGGCACGATGATGTGAGGAGAAGCAGCGCGAGCAGGGATCTCCCTCTTATTGGCGACGAAATGAATGCATTGCTCCCCAGCAGAAACCGGATTTTGGGTCGATGGAAGGAAGAAAGATGGAAAAGATGAGTGAATTTTATCCCTATATTTCATCTTTAAATTACCTTGAGAGATGCATTGTGATTTTGATGGATTTGTGGATACTGCACATGCCTTTATGTTAGGGTATTTTGATCCATAAATAAAAAAATTACAAGTCAACTACGTTGACCTAACAGTTTTGAACTACATTGACCTAACAATTCTGTTTATAAAATGAGGGTTAATCCCAATTAAAATTTAAAACGAGGGTCAAACTCTATTCGGCATAAACAAATGAGGGTCAAACTAAAAGCAAAAAGCCTATTTTTAATTATGTAAGGTAAATAAATTTCCAATAATAAAATTTGGAAAGAAAGGGAATAAAAAGAGAATTAAAAAAAGGAAAAATAGGTTTAGCAAAGCAAGAAGAGGAGGTTGTTTGTTGTTCCACCATGCCTTTATGTCCCAGCATAGCATTTGCATTTGCATTTGCATTTGCATTAGAGCACCCCTCCCTTCCCCTCGAAGGCCCAAACAGAAAAAACTCCTCTCTTCTCTTCTCTGTTTCTATCTCAAACCAACACTCTTTCTTCCAATCTGTATCTCTTTTGATGAGATAGATAGACAGATAAACCTCTCCTCTTTTTTTTCTTCTGCGGCAATTACAGACCTCTCCTCTCCTCCCCTCTCTGTTTCGACCATTTGCTTCCTCCTCTTCTTCAATCCCTCTCTCACAAAACCATAAAAACACACAGACATACAAACAAACACTCTATCTTCTCTTCTCTCTATCAAATAGAGTCCTGTCTCCAATTTCGTTCCCCAACTCGTTTGTTGGGCAAACAACAACACATACTAATCAGGAGGAGGGTTGAAACCAATCGACGGACGGTTAATCCGAGAGTTTGGTTTGAGATCCCTCCGTTTGGTTTGGATTACCCGCCAGAGGAATCACGAAACCCATACTGTTTTTTGTTTCCAAGATTGTTTCTTGGTTTTAACCCTAATCTAGTCTCTCAAAACCCCATTTATTGGTTTTTTAATTGGATTTTTGTTAACCTTTTAGGGTTTTTCTCTGATTCTAGGGTTCCATGGTAGTATGCTTAAGTTCCATTTCGGTAAACATGAATTGTTTGCAATTCCTCTTGCTTTCTTCTCTTTAATTCAAATTCAAACAATTTTGATTGATTCAAGGAAAGTGGAAGGAGTTTGGAAATGGGTTAATTTTGCCTTATTAGGGCCCAAAAATCTATAAAGAAAGAAAGAATATAAGAGAGATAGAGAGTTACATTTGGTAGGAGATTGTAAGGAAAGCATGTTTGATATTCGTTATGGAAAGAAGTGAGCCCACATTCGTCCCTCAATGGTTGAAGGGTACTACTGGAATTGGCAATGCAAATCATCATTCATCGCATTCAGGTAACTATTTACTGACCCATTTATTCCAACTTATCTATTCATTTGTTTACTATAGTAGTTTAATTGTTTACTATAGTAGTTTAAAAAAATGAAGTATTCTGAAGGTGGTTGTGTTGGTATTTATTTTAGATGATCATGGTGTCTTGCTCCATTCGAGAAACAGATCGTCTTTGAGTTTTAGTGATTATGATAGTTCTCGTTCGTCATTGTTAACAGATAGAACCTCGTCAACCTATTTCCGGAGGAGTTCAAGCAGCAATGGACCAATGTTATTTGAGAAGGACGTCTCCTCGAATTCTCGGTCTTATAGTAGTTTTAATAGGAACAATAGGCGTGATAAAGAGAAAACAATGTCTATGGACCATAGGGATTGTGACGACATCAGTGCCCTCACAAGTCGAATTGAGAAGGACATGCTAAGGCGGTCGAATTCGATGGTATCGGGCAATCGCGGTGAAATGTGGCCTAGAAGAGTAGTGCCTGACTCAAACAACAATTCCAATCACAGAAATCACAATGGTGTTGGTGTCAACAATAAGAGGAACATTGGAAAGGCTGTGTTTGAAAGAGATTTTCCTCATCTTGGAGCCGAAGAAAAACAAGAAGTTCTTGATAGAGCGTTGTCTCCTTCTTTGCCTTCTCCTGTTCAGAGTTTTCCAATGGGTAATACGAGTAATGGATGGGCTTCACATTTGGTATTGATGCCCCCCATTGTGGGAAATAATAATCCGGGGGTCTCGTCTGTTCCACAACCGTGCTCAGCCACTGTGACCCCTAGTGTGACAGCTGGTCTTAGTATGGCTGAAACCTTGGCACAAGCTCCTTCAAGAGCTCGTACTGCTCCCCAGGTAACCAAACCGTTCACTCTATAGTTCAAGTTATATTGGGTTAAGTTGTTGTTCATGAATTGACTGTTGCATTATTCCAGGCATCCACAGAGACTCAGAAGCTTGAAGAGTTGGCTATTAAACAATCTCGGCAGTTAATACCCATGACACCTTCCATGCCTAAGAACTTGGTACAAGCCGCTTCCTCCCTTTTGGGTCTTTATGAGAGTTTCATTTTAACTTTTTATTCCCCCAGTGCTCATTACTTTTAAGAGAATTTTATTTAATTATTGTGCTGAAGAATATCTCAGTGTATGCCGTAGAGCCTCTTCATTTTTATCCAAGTCGAGGTTCACAGAATGATTTTGTGTCAGCGAGAAACAATTTGTAGAATTTTTTAGTAGCTAATGAGTTCTAAAACAATGATAACATGCATAGGAAATCTGTCTTTCGTAATCCATCCAATGCTTTTTAAGACTCTGGCCAGGTTTATTTAGCTATAAATTAAACTTAAATAGTTGGAAAATGCTGCTTACCAAAGTATAAAGGTGTTCTGGATCGTACAATTATTCCCAGAGTTCGTTTGACGAAATGATGAAGTTTTGTTACTGGAAGACATCTTTTTGTGCATTATCCATGCTAAAAAAATGGAAAATAGGGGTTTGGGATATAGTGCGAAGGTTCATGTGTCTATGGTCCTTGCAGAAATATTATCATACCCAACAGACATAATCCATTAACCCAACACTGTCATCATGATTCCCAAAACTGTGTAGATGCTTAACTAGGCCCCGGGACAACTATCATCCAGATGGTAGCTGCTAGCCTGCTAGACAGTAACTCCTCTAAACTCATTGTTGGGCCTATGCTTGGATAGACATCCAGACTACATATTAGCTGGAAAACTATCAAAATTCTTTCCATTATTTCTTAATTAGTCACAACTGCCTATTTGTGCCAAAAGATAGATGCCTCTATTAGGCCAGTCTCACAGAAATGTATGATTTCTTCCCTGTTGGCTTTAGAAGATCCTTTGATTTTATGACCCTAGCTGAGGGTTCTTCTCTATTAAGTTGATTTGCCGATTTTGTCTTTATCTTTTTGGTCAAATGCTTTTAATGACAGAACATGAATGTATAATGAAAACCCAAGAAAATTGGACCCTTTATGTCACTAGATTTACTATCCACAGCCATGATAATAGGGCAATTGTTTAACAAAAAAACCAGAACAGTACAATGTTAACACCAAGAAAGAGGTTTTTACTTGAGAGAGTGGAGAAGGAAGGCCTAAAGAGAAACAACCACCCAGCCAACATTAATAGCTACACAAAGGATTTTAAACAAGGTTTGCCCTACCTTTAATAAGAGAATTATGTTCCTGAAATGAACCCCTGATAGCTGATACTAATCCAAATTCGGATATACTTGAGAGCCCTTCTAAGTTCTGGCAGTTAGCTACTATATACCTGACAGTCCAACATCGTCATCCTGATTAAAAAAATGTCAGATAAATATAAAGCTCTTTGCAATCTTCCAATCTCTTGGTCAGTGATCTCCTCTTTCACTGTCCTTGCTTTTATTAATGCAAACATTCTCTATCATGCTTGTCCAAAATGAAAATGTTACTTCCTTAAAACGATTATTATCCATGTCTGATGACCCAGTTTTGGGTCCTGATCTGAGTGAGCATTTTGAAGCTCCCACTGCCTTTCCTTCTCTCTCCATCACATTCTCCCCGTCTTGTGTTATGGCGAAAGGGTAAGTACATCTTGTTCAAGATGGTACGACCCAGCTTTTGATCTGTCATGTAATAGTTGAAATCTTTCTGCCAAGTTGTTCCGAGGAGTACTAAAAGTTAAAAAGAATGAAAAATCCAGATTAGTCCACTAACATTGGACTAAGGCTCAAACAACAGTAATGTATGGATAGGATGGGTTGGGAAATATAGTGGTTGTGTGTCAGGAAAGAAAGTGGAAGTTTTGTCAAGTTAATCATTGTATAAGGGGCAAAGGAAGCTATAGATTCATATAATATGGTCGGGATGCTTAGAATGCAATTTAGAAATCTAGTCTGAGAGACAAGAGGAAGAACATTAGTGTGTTGTGACCTATTTGAGGGGCGTATGAGGTTTTTTGTGGAACTGATGCCATTGGAGGATGTCATTTAACATCATTCGATGGATAAATTGAGGTTATGCAAAGCTGAGTTAGGCATCCAATGTATGGGTTTAAGCAACGCACCAAAGGAGCAGTGAGGAGTATTATGATGTAGTCTTATCTTGGTTCTTGTTTGGGCAAGCATTCTCGTATGCTTTTTGAGAACTTGTAGGTTTATAGTTTTTATTTTTGTTTTGTTTGTATGTTGAGATGTGATTATTCTTCTCAAGGATTTGCAGTGAGTTCAAATATTTTAAAAACTGAAAATAAATAGCTCCTCTAAACTTGTATCAAGGTCATGCTCCAATTTGTTAGGCAAAGAATCAAACTTTTGTCCGTTATATCTCCTACTTAGCCACAACTGTATCCCCATGTGTCAGAAGATATCCCTTTAAGCTCGGTGGAACATAGAATTCTGTCCCCTTTGATCCTGTATTGAAGTTGATTGTTGATTGGCTGAAATCAGACCCTTCAATTTCCCTTGATTGGAATTCATCGGCCACTCTACCACCCAATGCTATGTCATTGGGGCAAACAGTGAGCAGCTAATGGAAAGTTTGTACTACCTTGTGCAGCTTGCCATTGTTGACATTTTGAAGAACAGAAGTAGGAGATGAAGAAGAAGACAAGAAGGTAGAGTGCAACCATAAAAGGTGGAAACCCCATAGAAAAGCCTTACCTATTTGACGGTGTAAACACCATAGAAAAAACCAAACCTATCTGACAGTAGTCATATTTGGCAACAGTTAGGGAACATCTCTTCACCAAATCCTGTGATCACCAAAGAGTATCTAAGATGTTTCTAATGTTAAGCTGGCCACTTTTTTGAACCATTAAGGTGATATAACGACAAAGAAGATGGTTGATGGACCCATGGGTACTTTGTCTGTGAACTCTGTCATTATTGATTCTCCAAGGAGCTAATCACTAAGTAGAATTGCAAAACATTTGGGGTCGATAAAGGAGGTTGGCAGCGAAAGTTTTGAACATGAGGAATGTTGTTTCACAAGGAAGGCAAATTCAGGAAATCTTGTCGTGGGTGAAGGCTGATTTTGTCAGTCCTGAGCAATGTTTTCAGGCGCTACGAGGTGTTGGACTAGCTAGAGTCTCGACACATAATCCTCGAGGTGTGAGACGTAAGCCTCGCCGGAATGTGTTTTTTCACATTAATATTTCGTGATCTAACAAGCTATAAAAGCAAATTTAGATCATAACAAGCCATAAAACAAGTACCATAAGTTCAACAAAACACAAACCAATCTCTCCAAGAAATTAAGTTCAACATCACAAACTGAAATAAACCAACAACTCCAAAAGTCTAAGCTCAAATGGTTAATTGAAACATTAAAAACTGAGCCATCATCATCTATGTTAGCATCCTCAAGATTTATCACGAGTCAACCTAAATTGTCAATCACCCTAAGTAATGTCTTTTGGTACTTGGCCCTTTTCTTTCGTAAAAGTCCCCTAAAACGTCTTTGTTTAATTGCCCCTTATTTGTTATTAAAATATGCACATGCAAAGAAAAAATAAAAAGAAAAAAAAATCAGCCAAACTCACGACTCCTATTAGTTTCTAGTAGCCCATGTATGTTTCAACCATTGAGGCATAGGCCTATAGTGAAAAGTCGTTTCACCAAATGCCTCTGAAGCATTTTAGGTGTGTTTTAGGCATGCCTCGAGGCACGAGTGTCAAACGATTTAAAACTATAAATCCAGTGATCTCATAAGAATCCGGTTCCGCCAATGACAAGTTTGTTTATTCCTTGCAACACGTTGGGTTTTTGCATTGATACAGAGTTAACGGACAAGGAGGAGGTGTTGAAAGCCTCTCTTTTGATCAATGTTTTAAAAACGTTTTTTCAGCCTCGAGGCGGTCAAGCTTTTTCGGAGGCGAAGCGGTGCTTCGAGACGCAGCGAGGCAAAACGGGGCGTTTTTTCATAAAAAATGATGAAAAATATAAAATTACAAACAATAATGCAAGAGATAACATGAATTCAATATAAAAATGGTTAAGGCCGTATTTTGGTTAGATGTTAATAAATTATTTTAGATTTGTTGCAAAAAATCAATCATAAAACAAAGTGCAAAAATCATTTTTTTGTAATGGTGTCACTCAGATTTGCTAGAACAAGGGTGCGCATAGGATCAACCCAAAGAAACATCTGGAGTCATGAGGGGCAAATTTGGTCCAAAAGATGGATTACATTTGGTATTTCCTGTGCCAATGAACGAAATATCTCCATATCACATCATTTGACTGAAATAATATAGATATATTGACACATCCATATCTTCCCCTTCAAGAAACTTCTTCTCTCGATAAGTTTGTGTTCTTTGTTCTTCTCAGCCCATGTCATCATTAGATTCCTCATTCTCTTTAGCCTTTCCACCTTCTTGGCCTCAGCAATAGTAGATGCAACACCAACACTCCTGCAACCACATCAATAGTAACACCATCAACACCAACACTCCTGCCAATGGTGTTATGGTCGAGTGGTTAGGGCTGTGTGGGTTTATCCCCCACATCCTAGGTTCGAGACCCGCCGGTGGCATGATTACTTTATTATGATGTTGACCTGTAGGTCGCACCTTGTTGATAGGTTATGGGATCCTATAAAAATCCAGCTCGCTTTCCAAAAAAAAAAAAAAAAAAACACCTCCTGATGGCACTAAAGCCAATTTTCCCGACTAGATGCAACAAGTTCTGTGACATCCTTGCCTTTAACTTGAGATAGAAACAATTCTACTCCGTCATCTGCTTATCTTTTTCTTCTGTTTCTGCTTCTCTTTTTTTTCTCTTCTTCTCCATGGCAGCATACGACCCTGCTTCTCGTCTTCTCTGTCGAATGGGTTTCATAGAACAAACCCATTTAAGTTTGTGGGTTTAATTTCATTCGTCTGATCTTTTCAAGATTTGCAAAAAAATCTGAAATCTACGCATCTGACTGGTGCGATTCATAACGAGTCGACTCGTTTGAGTCAACTCGTACGAGTCAGAAAGGAAACTTGGTCGCCTTGAAATAGCTCTGTAACTCGTACGTATTAGGGCATTTTACAGCCGCTAGGATTTGCGATCCAAGGTAAGATCGGTTCAGGACTCGTTAATGGTTGATCCAGCTTGATGGATTCACCTTCTGAAACAAGAAGTTCCGGTCCTGGAGGTATAATATCAAGGGATTGGTGTCCATCCGACGCATCCACTATGGTTATTTCAAAACCGCCCCTTTTCGTTACGTACTATTTTGCTGACAATATCTGCCGCTGTAGCATTATAGACTGTATTGTTACTCTTCCTCCCATCGGGATAAATCTGACCCCTTTCCCTGTTCCCACCAACGTATATAGGATATTTTAAAAAGTAAATATCTTTCTTAGTAGCAGGGTCCGGGGAAAGAATAGGAAAGGTGATTTCACTATATTTCTGACCAGGAACAGGACCTATCACAAGAATATTTGTTTTAGTCGGACGATAATAATAATGCCTTTGATGAGATATATTTTGTTTTGCGGGGGGGGGGGGGGGAGGGAGTCTGTTTTAGTTTGTTCGAGGTGTCGTTGTCATGGAGGTATCCTGAGCTTCATCGTAATCTTTGTGATTATCCCAAAATTTAGAGTCTGTATTTTCCTTACCTCAGTTGCTTAGATTGGTAATGAGAGAGAAAGTGAAAGAGTAGTCATAGTACTTTTAATGAGTGTTAAGTCACCATTATGAGAAAGATATTTTCCACATTGTGGAGTCCCTTGTATCTCGATGAGGTTCAGTATTCTTTGTCCAAATCTTGCATTAAGTGGCCGCCTCTTGGGAAACAAGAGTTTATTTCTGGAACCTTGCATCTCTAAAGAAGCAAAGAGAGTAGTGCCTCAGTCATTGCTCAAGTTTCCAACATCAACAATTTTGCTTATGCAAGTTTTGTACCAATTTCTTGAAATCCTAAGGTCCTTTGGTTCACTATTGTGAAGCATTGTTTTTCCCTGCTGTTCATAAATAAGTTTTTTTTTCCACCCATGCGAAATTTTAATCAAGGGATGAATTTCTGAATACGGTTTCACAGCATTTATGAATTATAGTTAGTTTTGGTGGTAGAAGCTAAATTTAAGCCACATGTAAGATGTATCAGACAGATTGATCCTTTATTCCTATCATGAGTATCACTGATGAAACCTGTTTGTTTTTGTTTGGCTGAAGACTTCTTTTACCTTTGATCATAAGTATCACTGATGAAACCTCTTTGTTTTTGTTTGGCTGAAGACTTCTGTTACCTTGAGATATCATAAACACCTGCTAATCTAAGGTAAACAAATATTAGTTTTATAATTTCTAATATCTTTTCAGGTTCTTGCTTCTGAGAAGCAGAAGCCTAAAGCAGGTTCCAGAAATGAGACAAATGTGGCTAACAAGATTGGGCAGCAGCAGCTTCCATCATCACAACTCGTCAATCATTCTTTGCGTGGCACTCCAACCAAACCTGATGCTGTAATGACGTCTCATGGTGGAAAGCTTCTTGTTCTCAAATCACCCCGTGATAATGGTATCTTGCCAGACACCAAGGATAGCCCAATGCCAACAAATTCTGGCAGAACAGGCAACCAGCTTTCCCTTGCTCCATCAGCTGCAAACAACCCAAAACTTGCTTCTGCTGAGCGCAAGGCACCTGCTCCACCAACAAATCTAAATCTGTCTCTGGAAAAAAAACCAACCATGTCTCAAGCCCGGAGCCGCAATGATTTCTTCAATGAGATGAGGAAGAAAACATCGACAAACTTCACTTGTGCTGCCCCAGTTACAAGCTCTGTTACTTTATCAGCTGTCTTGGACAAGTCATGTGAACTGAACACTCAGGTTACTCCCATTGCTCCTGAGGGCAATGATTCCCCTGTGTCGGATCCCCCGTCTAGTCTAGACTGGTCAAATAGTAATGGAGCTGACATATCCAGCAATGGTGATGTCCACAGGGAGTCTGAAAGGTTTCCAAACAATGGAGAGAAGCATTCAAGTTCAGATGCAAATCTTTATCCAGATGAAGAGGAGGCTGCATTCCTTCGTTCCCTTGGGTGGGAGGAAAATGCCGGTGAAGAGGAAGGTCTGACAGAGGAGGAGATAAATGCTTTTTATCAGGAGGTAAGTTATGCCAGCACTGTGATTCTACCTTTTAATTTGGATGCCGTAATACCCTGGAGTATCCCCTTATTATCTTAAATTTCCTTTTGTTATTCACAGTATGTTAATCTGAGGCCCTCCTTGATACGGCAACCAAGACTGTCATTGCTGCCTGATTCTCATGCTGGTGGTTTCAACTGTGGCTCTAGAACAACAAGCTCTTCTGATTCCAGATCTGAAACTTAACATTTCCTTATCTTTTTAGAAATTGATGTTCATATTTTGAGGAAGAGGGTTCTTTATTTCTTTTTTCCCCCAGTTTAAGTGATTTTGAGATGGAAAGTCAAGAAACTGTGTAGGTACTGAGAAGAGGATTGGTGGGTGAAATGCGGGAAACAAAGTGCAATAAATTACAGATGCTCCAGTTCTATGGGAAGAAAACTTGTGCTTCAATCAATACTTGGATTGTTAATAGTGGGCAATGTACCGAGCTGGGAATTTCTGTTTGGTAGGGAAAATGGGCTGTTTTCTTTCATTTCCCTTTTCCTTCATTGTTTTTCTGGATGGGTTAAAGTCAGTAATGAAGCAGAAGTTTTTCTTTATTTCTTGTTCTTTTTTGGTAACAAGGCCCATTCGTTTCCCTTAAATAGCTATATTATGTTAGTTATACTGCAATGAGATTTAAGAGAGTTTATATTTGCTGTAAGAGAAAGTGGGTTCTCATTTTGAAAACCATTAGGCTTCTAAAATTATAGTTTTATCCGTTGCTTGATTCTCAACAGTTAACCAGATCTCTCTACTTCCTCTCTTTTGACACCTTCCTCTTCCACCACAAGGGAGAAAAAAGGAACTTCGCATAACCATGGTCCTTTGTGAGGCCTGTCGCTTTCCATGATATTTTTGTGGATGGCTATTGGAGTCGATTTTATTTCTCAGCCCTACTAATCTTTGGCAACCTTTTAGATGTGTTAATTAGGGTTTACAAAGAAAATTCCATGGAAAATAGTAGAACTGAGTGAAGAAGAGAGTAGAGAGAGTGAGAAGGAAGTTGAGATTGAAGATGACCTTTAACCTCGTTTTTTGCAACAAGCCAAAAAAATGGAAACAATTATTATTATTTTTCATCTTCAAGTGTTTTTTTTTTCTTCTTCATTTGTCACACAAGTAAAATAATTGAATAGAAATTATTTTCATATAATCTGTTTCAAGGAGGCTTTTCTGATAAACTTACTGTCCAAGAGTAACTTTCCCTCACACACTCTCTAGTGGTTCTATTTTTTCACTATATATATTTATTTATTTTTACTTTTCTCTACTTGACACGAATCATCAGTACATAATTCCATTAGTAACTCTTTGAAATCAATAAAGGGTAGATAATACACATTTGGTGTAGTCAAACAGACCTCCGATTCTTTTCAATGCAATAAAGGCTCTCAAATTTGAGTATGCCTGTACCAAATTTGATGAACCCTTTGCAAGTAGTAAACAAACAAGCATGAAAGGTTATCTCATGTTGCCTCACTCATAGTTGCGTACTTGAATTTGAGGTAAGATTTGATGAAAGCCTCCAATTCACCATCCATGACTGAGGTAATATCAGATGTCTCTAATCCTGTTCTAACATCTTTGACAAGTTTGTATGGATGGAAAACGTAATTGCGTATCTGTTGGCCCCATTCAGCCTTAACTGCATCCCCTCTCGTATTTGCTTAATTTCGCTTGCTCTCTGTTCCTCAGCAATGACAAGCAGCTTGGCTTTCAACCTGTTTAAAGCTCTGTTCTTATTTGCCAGTTGAGATCTCTCTTCTGCAGAACAGCAAGAAACCTTAGGGAAATGCAAGCATATCAACAAACTGCAACGCCTGTGGGGATGTGAACAATCCGCACGGCACTTTCAACCTTGTTGACATTCTGACCTCCTCCCCCACCTGCTCTAGAAAAGCTTATGTCCAGGTCTTCCTCTGGTGTCTCAACATAAAGAGACTGACTCTTCAGGACACCTGAGAAGCTTGTCTGCAGGATAACAAATAAGAAAAGAGCACGACCAGGCAGCACGTAAATTCGATCATTTCAAGCATAGCTCCTCCTGTTCCCATGTAATACACTGGTGCGAGGTTTACTTCAGGGACTATGAGGATGTTCTGTTAATCTCATCTACACTAGTAACAAAACGAAGGATGGTTCCTATTGCTTAATGTTTACTAAGACGAGAGAGACCATCTGAGATGCACACGATGATGAAAGGGTTATTTTGACATTGGGTCCCAAAGTTTGTAGCAGTTTGGGTTTTCAAAGTTTTTAGTTCATACGTACCATATATGAGTTTGGGTCCCATGTTTATCAAACATAGAGTCTAGGTCCCAAGATCATATTGACTGGCTAT
Source organism: Berberis vulgaris (assembly GCA_963556465.1). Taxonomy (NCBI): domain Eukaryota; kingdom Viridiplantae; phylum Streptophyta; class Magnoliopsida; order Ranunculales; family Berberidaceae; genus Berberis; species Berberis vulgaris. The sequence continues at coordinate 71,245,504 of OY747124.1, read as the reverse complement.
ATCCGTCTGACAAATAAACAAAATAGTCCCTTGACTCGGTTAGTTATTTATTATCGACTGTTTGATCGTCAAGGACAGTTTTGTCTTTTAGATGAAGTTAGACGGTCAAATAGGTCTTGGGACCTAGACTCTTAAGTTGGGACCAAAACTCATATATGGTATAAGAACAATTCTACACAGCCCGCGGCTATAGCCCGCGAATGGTCCGGACCCTCCCAGGCATGTGCCATAGGGAGGGTGTCTCGCACGTGAGGAAACATTCAACATGGGAAGGTCAGCGAATTGCAAGGGCCTGCTCCTCGCATCCGAAACCCTAGCATCCTCTCCTCCTCCTCGCGCCTGCTCCTCCTCCTCCTCCTCGCACTGCTCCTCCTCCTCCTCCTCGCACTGCTCCTCCTCCTCTGCTGCGCCGCTCCTGCTCCTCCTTCTTCTGGTATGTAATTTCATAATTTTGCAGAATTTATCTTCTGAAATTAAAACTTAAATTTATCTTCAAAAATTTTATACCCTGAAATCAGATAATCCTGAAATTCATACTACTAAAATAAGATAATCCTGAAATTTATACCCTAAAATTTTTTTACCCTGAAATTCATGATAATCCTGCAAAATTTTTGTTCAATTATACTTCTGAAATTCATGATAATCCTGCAAAATTTTTACAAATTTTCGTATGTTGAAATAAGGATCTTAACCCAACAATGACATACAAGGCATATGTGGTATATCGCGGTCGTGTCCCTGGAATTTACGCAACTTGACAAGATTGTTCAATCCAAGTAACAGGATATAGTGGTAATTTGTACAAGGGTTTTGCCTCAGCTGCCGAGGCTCATGCTAGTTATGAAGAGTGAGTTCGCTCAGAAGTGGTGGAATATAACGATGAGGCAAGCTCATCATCTGCTGCAAAGGTCAAAAATAAGAACTGCGAGGCAAGAAATCTCCTCGAAGCTAATCAGTATCACGCTCGCGCGGGTGAAGCTGAAGCGAACAATGATAAATGGGCTTTGACAAGGGATTTGATTAATGCACTACTAGTGGTGTTTCTTATGATAATGGTAGTTTTTTTGTTCAAACTTGTGGCATTTTGAATACTCTGTAAGTGGTATTTCAAACGTGTATTCAGTTATGTTATGAATGAATGTACATTTTGTTAATATCAGCAATAAGAATGCTTATATAGTGACCCATAAGTCAGTGTTTGGAGGAGAAGCGCTTTAACGTGGAAATTCTTTGCGATAATCACATGGTTTCTTGATCCTTCATATTATTTGTTATCATCTTCTCCTTCACATCACAAAATCTCTCTGTTCATCTTTAAAGGTACATTAAATTGGTTTAATGCAGATTCATAATTGTTGGGGGTGACACTCTCATTTCATGGTAAGTATTAGTCCTTAGTGTATCCTTGAATCGTTTTCATTCTGACAATATGTTGTGTTCTATGTTTGTAATGTTGTTGATCGTCTGAGTTTTATGAAGGTTACCAATGTATAATGAAGCAAAGTTGCCACTCTACATATACCTGTGGTATCCTAAAACAAAAGCAAGGAAAAGTAGCACATCTCTAATGTTTTGTTGCCTAATTATTTGTTCACTTTTCTTAAAATAAACCCATTTCAGGGAACTACATATGTTTATGAATCATTCTTCCGTCCATACCTCGCAAAGCATGAGACTGGATATCAATCGGAGCTTATCTGAGCTAAAGACTAGGGGAAACAACCTTGCAAGTTTCTATTGTCAACATGCTGTTAATTAGATTTGGACAAGTGAGGGTTTATGAAATTATGCAGTATGTAGTCACGTTAACACCATCAACACCAAACTCTACTCAGGTATTGCATTATGTTTTCTGTATCTACTTTCATTCACCACAATTAGCATTTGCTCTTTTTTAGTTACTTTTTCTTTTGATTTCTTAAAAGGCAGAGAGAAAAGTTGTGCATCACAAAAATGAATTTGTTTTCATAACAATTCTCTTTTGCTGATTAACATTGAAAGACCTGGGTTAGCTCGAGCAAACTGCAATCTCAATTGGATACTAATGGAAGGAACATGTGCTGTAAACTACCTTTACTACGTATAATTTGCAGGGTTTTCTTATAATACCCTGGCAAAAGTTGATAATCTACCATAATTAGTACCTGTTAGTACTCTAATGCACATCCTAGGTCCTAGGGAAACAACAATGATTCAAGATAGTGAAGAACAAAATAAAAATAAGTCACACGACCACAACACATTACCACGGAAACTCTAGATTTAGACAACCACATGGCTACATCGAACTCAAAAGGAAAAAAATGTGATGCAACAGTTCCTGCTCATCTTGAGCTAGCCAAGCTACAAGCAGACCTGAATTCAGTATAGTTTATTAAAATAACCTCCTCATGTGCTTCTCTCATTGTAGTGAAATTATAAGTTAACTGCTTGCAATATGTCTGTGACAGAACCATTAATAACATCCACAAATAGCACTGATTTTCTTCTGTTAGTTCAACTGATTCTGCGGATACAAAAGCGAAGGGAAAACATAATGATAGAACCTGCCAAACAAAAAAACATGCCTTACCCACCGCAATGGAATGAGGTCAGCACTTCAATGTAAACAAGGATATCTGTAATTTCCTGAATTAGACATCAGAGCAAAACAAAACACGCTGACACGCTACTTTCTTGTTATGATGAAATGGAAATTCTGAACAACTTTAATGTGGAGGTCGTCCTGAAGTTTGCAAATTCAACAGGCATGTATGCCTTCAAGTGTATGAATGGTGTCTGTGGCGATCCTTCTCCCGTGACGGATAGGATGAGGAGCTGTGATATTCACCACGATCTAGCAAGAAAGGAACAAGCTTCAGATAAGAGTCTAACCTTACTTGTAAACATTTTGGAAATGAGAGAAAAAAACTTCAGATAAGGAACAAGCTTTCCCACACACACACACAATATAATGGAGAATATGGAAATGAGAGAAACAAATTGTTGCTTTGATACAACTAATCCCTCTACATTCCTACGGATTTTGCATATGCTACACTAAATAACTTGGAAGAACAAGAAACTAACCTTACTTGAAAACATTTTGAATTCACAACCACTTATAGTCTGGCAACTCCATGTCGTTGTTTGAAGTTGGTGTCTGCCAAAATAAATAACTAAATAAATAATAAAGAATTGCACTGCAAAATAACTGCAATATTAGGAAATCATAAGTGCAATACCTGTGAGAGGAGCGAATAAATATTATTCATTCCTGATAATGCACCAGATTGTGACACAATTGTTTCATCCTTGAAGTCCACAAATACAAATCATAAGTGATAGTTACGCGTTAGTAAATATATTAAAAACAAACCTGGGTATTTGGATTTATTGAATGCGGTGTCAAATATTCTGATCCTTCAATTCCACTCTGGGAACAACCCTACAAATGACACGTATCAAATATTCTAGACTTAAGAAATTAAATATTAAAAAAAAAGATATTGCAGAACATACCACATTTTTTGCTTGTTTATTTTTTTTCCTTTGTATTTTTTTTCGAATCTTTTCATCTGTGGGTTGCATCCTTGAATTAGAGCGTCGGCCTTTGCTACGAACCGATAATGGACTATGAATGTTGGATTGCATCCCAGAACTAGTAGTGTTGGACCCAAATTCCATAAACCCATGTGAATCAACACCCTCATCACCATCATCAGTTTTGAGTTGGTCCATTTTCAAATTGATCCATTCATGAACTTGGCATGTCTTCTTTTCATCCTCAGCGGCGTAGTCGGCCATTTCATAGAAGTGACTGCACATCTTGTCAAACCTTTGACTTTCAGGCTTCATTCCCCAATCTGAATAAACAATCTTAACCCTTGTATGAGCCCTCTTCACATCTTTCCTCCACCTCCGAAGAACATATTTATCTGGTATAGCATGAATATAGCTTTCAAACAACACTTTCAATACATGTCTGCATAAGATCCCCTTGAACTCAAACAATTGACAATTACACTTGATATTGAAGTCGGCAACGTTAAAATTTACTATAAAATTGACTGAACGTCGTCTATCTCCTATCACCAAGTCTTCTCTAACAATGTATACCTCAAAGCCACTTTCATCTATAACTTTACTACTTATTGTACAACATATATTCCCTGCTATCTCTTGTTGGAACTCCTTAAATTTTTTTGTAGTGTAGGACGTTTGAAAAGTTATCTCTATTGCATAAGGAGTAATGCAAGGGATCACTCGGTTATACGATTTAAAGTCCGAATCAGCTTCCTTTTGAACCTTACTTCGTAGTGCATTCTCATATTGTTCAACGAACTGCTTCAAAGTGGTCTTCATAACCATCAAAAAAAGCACTCATGCTTTCACTCCTTTGAGTTGAAGACATCCCCGCCCAAAAAGTAGATCTTTGATATGTTGGCACCCAACGCATTCTTTCAAGATATAATCCTCTCAACCAATCATTTTCTTGCAGACAATATTTCTCAATGAAACAATGCCAATTTACTTCAAACTCTTCATGAGACAAAGAATCGTAAACTGCTCTTTGCATTGCAAACTTTATTGCCTCATATTGATTGTAACCAGACAATTTTTCAGGCAACTTCTTCATAATATGCACAAGCACCATCTGTGTCGTGTGTTGGGAAATACAATTTCAACGGCTCTCTTCATTGCCCTATCTTGATCAGTGATTATTGCGGTCGGAGCATTGTCATTCATACACACCAGCCAAGTTTTGAAAAGCCAAACAAACTCTTCAATGGTCTCACCACATATCAATCCACATCCCAAAAGAATTGACTGACCGTGATGGTTCACCCCAATAAAAGGAGCAAATGGCATGTCATACTTATTCGTTAAGTATGTAGTGTCAAAGGTAACAGCATCTCCAATCTCCTTGTAAGCTGCTCTGCTCCATGAATCAGCCCAAAAGACATTTCTCAATCTCCCTTTATTGTCCAAATCCATCATATAAAAGAAATTAGCATTGTTAGCTTGCATTTTTTGGAAGTAGTTATGAATGGCCTCCGCATCCCCCTCCCCAAGTCTCAACTTCCTCATTTTATCCAGATAATTGTAACAATCTTTCTGAGAAAATTGCAGATTATCATGACCACCAGCTTCAACCACACATGAAGTAAAATTCTTATTTGGCCTAATACCTGCCCTATCATTATAATCTAGCTTCTTCTTTGCATATGAGCTCATAACTCTATTTTTCGGATAAAGTCTTGATTTGTCGGGGCTCAATTCATGATTGTGAGCTACTGTTACTTTTGTCACTAACACATCACCATCAGAGAGTATTTTACCTCTAATTTTAGCCATACATCCACATTTAGCTGTACCCCGCATGTTTACAACACTTTGTGATTGACTTCTATGCTGCCCAGACCGACCACATGCAAGCGTTAAGTATATAGTTTTTCCATTTTCATCTTTTTCTGTATTCTTTATTTTCACTGGAAATCCTATTTTATAGGCATAATCATAATAATAACGTTTGTACTCATCAATGTCGCTGAATTTCATCCCTTCTGTAGGATCCCTTATCTCTTCTAAATTTTTTTCATTCTCCATCAATTCAATATCTTCTACACTATTCATCCCTTATATACCTATTAAAGGAGTGGTTATCATCAGATATGTAATCTTTAAAATGTTTTACAACTACGCTAAAATTATGATTGGTTTATACAAAAAAAAAAAAATTAACAAAATCTAATCAAATCTATTTCTTTTAACAAAAATTTTGCAGGATTATCATGAATTTCAGTAGTATAATTTAACAAAAATTTGTAAAAATTTTGCAGGATATCATGAATTTCAGTAGTATAATTGAACAAAATTTTGCAGGATTATCATGAATTTCAGGGTAAAAAAATTTTAGGGTATAAATTTCAGGATTATTTGATTTCAGTAGTATGAATTTCAGGATTATCTGATTTCAGGGTATAAAATTTTTGAAGATAAATTTAAGTTTTAATTTCAGAAGATAAATTCTGCAAAATTATGAAATTACATACCAGAAGAAGGAGGAGCGGCGCAGCAGAGGAACAGGAGCAGTGCGAGGAGGAGGAGGAGCAGGCGCGAGGAGGAGGAGGAGGAGCAGTCGATGAGGAGGAGCAGTGGAGGAGGAGGAGCAATCGATGAGGAGGAGCAGTCGAGGTGGAGGAGCAGGCGCGAGGAGGAGGAGAGGATGCTAGGGTTTCGGATGCAAGGAGCAGGCCCTTGCAATTCGCTGACCTTCCCATGTTGAATGTTTCCTCACGTGCGAGACACCCTCCCTATGGCACGTGCCTGGGAGGGTCCGGACCATTCGCGGGCTATAGCCGCGGGCTGTGTAGAATTGTTCATGGTATAAACCTATGCAAAGTAACCCATGTTTAAATGAGTAATAGAGTCATAGGAAAATTATCACCTTTGTTAATTTGGAAAATAAAAATCAGATCTTAAAAAATTACCTGGCGACTGTCGGACGGTACGATGTGTTCCCTTCTCTCCAGACAAATACCCATAAGCATAACGCCCATCAAGTTCAACTGTGGCTGACTTGATTCCAGCTTCTTCTCCCATGGATTTTTCAACTACTCTTACTTTGTAAGGTTTTTTTCTCTCCCCACCTCACATACATCCTTAGAAAACAAGATGATCCAAGGCCTTTTTCAAATTTTTTTTTATGATACTAGTCGCCTCTTCAAGAAATGTGGTATCGACGGATTCCATCTCCTTTGGTTTTTGCATCCTCAGCCTGAATTAAAATGTAAAGCAACATAAACAATAATTCACTACGTACCGAGTTTCAAAAGCAATCAAGCCCTAAAACAAGTTGTAAAAGTAATCTTGAATCAGAAAGGCTGGGAAGGTAACAGAAAGCACAGGCTAAGGCAAAGTGTCTCACTAGCCTAGCCAATACTTTGAAAGATGATTCTCGAGTCAACTAGGAAATGTCTATAATAATAATAATTACTAGCTCGCATGCAGGTAATTTGTGTTATTTGAGTTGAGTTGTAAAGACAGATAATCTGCTGAAGATGTTATTTTACACACGCAAGCACAAGAGGATTCGTCATATTAAAGTATTTCCATTATTTAGACGACTGGGAGTGGACATGAATTAAACAATGTTCTCTAAGACAGACTCAAATATTAATTACTGTAAACAATATAATAATGAACTATATTAATTGCTCCTAATTTTGAGCATTGGTCTTGAACCTTTTCATATATGAGCCCTCATTGTGAAACCTAGCTATAATAATAATGATCACAGAGATTGTCAGCTTGGATATGATGATTGGTAACCACTTAAAAAGAGGCATGCATGAACTAAACTTGCAGTTGCTGTAAATACGTCCAGACCAAGTTTTAGATCCATTGGATTTTTACGTGCTAATAGACACCCTCTAGTCCATTATTGTCTCGCACTACAGCAGCCAAACGCACAATATTTTCGTAAAGGCGCCTCACTTAACCAAAGCTTCGCCTTTCAGCCTTGTAATGCTGCTGTGCTGACACCTTGGACGAGCCACTTGGTACCTGGGGCACTAATTTTGAGGCACCGCTTGGGAGTTCATATGTGTATTCCCCGCTTATGTTATAACTCAATTAGTTCTTTAATACGAAATCTAATCAAAGAATAAATACTTTTATTTTGATATCAATGTTTGAAAAGGCTAATTCTTGGGTCATTGAATGCAAAGGTAGCCCTCAAAGCTTACACCTCAATTTTTCAAAAAAAAAAGTGATTTACAAAAAGATCCTTAGAAAATCAAGAAATATATATATCAAACGCTGACCCATGCAAATAATTGATCATAAGGTGATTTGTACACAACTACTAACATTGTCAAGCTTAATTCCAAGTATCCAACTGAACTGATAGATTAAAAGAACGATATCATCCATAAAAATAAATTAAACCTAATGAATTCTAAGATCGATCTAAAACAATTGCTCTAAATAAAATAAATTGCAGGAAATTGAAAGAAAGCAATAAATAAAATATCAACCTAATTAATACTCTCCAGGGGGATTCAATTCATTGACAAGCCGAAAACAAAAGACGGCTTGAAGCCTTATTTATAACCAACCTGTCTGACTTGATAATTATAGGCTTTGCACTAGGCCTGACCTAACTAAATAAAATTTTATTAATCCCACTTTCCAATTTCCATCAAAACATTGTCATAGCTTCATAAATTGGTAAGAAAAATTAAATTCCACCACAAAGCATAAGTCCATAACATCTTAAGCATCGACATGTCATAAGACTCAATTTTGTAAGTGTGACAAATGCGCCTAGCCCAAGGAGTTGTGTCCGGAGGTGTTCTGAAAAGGTGTCTAGCCCAAGAGGAGTTGATTACAGCGCCACACGCTTAGATAGTTGTTCTAGAGATTATTACTAAGAGTGGACTTACACTCTTATGACCCCGAGGTCTTTTCGGCTCGAGGGCAGACACTGTGAAGGGTTCTATCTCTGTCGAGAACAATCTATTCGTTGATCTATTTGAGCTAAAAACTCCATTGACGGAGGTGATTAAGCGAGGACAATATTGGATTGTTACAGTAAGTTCATAAAACTAAAAACATAACATAACATGGTCTTAGTTTGAAACTAACTCCTATTCATACCTGTGACAAGGCTTAAGAAAATATAAACATATAAAGTTTAATCTTGATTCATTATTTGATCTATAAAAACGAGGCTTGAACTTCATTCACAAAAAGTGTAAGCCTCAATGCTAAAAGGGACAGCCTCAAGGTGTAAACCTCAATAGCCTTTTCAAACAAGCCTCAATTGTAATTTCTACTCGACACGAGTTATGGATTAACTTGTTTTATCATTTTATATGCTATATGTTTGATGTTTGTCATTAATGAATTCTGATTTATTAAGCATACGTGTTGATTCAAATCATCCATTTTGTTGATATTTTAGATTGATTGAAGCAATGGATGGAGCTAACCACAAACAAAAAATAATATAAAATCCAACATTTTGGATTGATGAGGGAAAATTTAACTGCATTGTCATGGATTCACTAAATTTTAAGAACTCTTTAAGTATATATATTTAAGTCTTGTTAATTTTTTGAGAGAAAATTTTATAATCTTCTTTTCTTTGATAAGGTTCAATTGCTCTTTTTTATAAGGTTTTAAGAACAAATCCCTACACCCACTTAATTTTTCTTTATTTTACATTTACGAAAAACTTTGGGGCCATGTTTCTCAAGTAGCCAGCTCGAATCCCTGCAACCACTTAATTTTTTTTTATATTTACAAAAAATTTTGGGGCCCCATTTCTTGAGTGCGATTGGGTCCCGTTTCTTAAGTAGCCTAGGGCCCCAATTTGTCTTGGGCCGGCACTGAGTACAATGGGAACTTCATACCTTATTCTTGCCAACATGTGACCATGTTTTACACGCCTATGATGAGCCGGTGTCCCAACAGAGTCAAGAAAGCACCATTTGGTTGAGTTCATAAGGGGTGGCAATTTTGTTGGTGGATGGAGCTAAATGGCTAAGTCCAAGTGAATGTGAAGTTGGTTGAACATCAACACTGACAAACTTTATACGAAGACGTCCAAATAAAATGCATGTACAAGAAGGGGCGGAGCCAGAATTGCTGACAAAGGGGGGCAAACAAAAAAGTTTGAAAATACCAACTTACCCCTGAACGTGGTTTTCCGAATCAAATGAAAATTTTTTTTTTCTTTTTAAACTCCCAACAAACCCACCCTCATCAACCCTCTCAGTCTCTCCTTTTCTCATTCTCTTATATTTTCTCTCCCTCACAAATCTTCTCTCTCTGTAATCTTAACTATGTTTTCCAATGTGATTCCTCTATCATAATCAACGCGAGCAAGGGTCAACCTTGGGCGCGCCACAGGCTAGCCTGAGGGTGGTCCTTAAACCCTCACAAAGATCGTTTATCAAAATATTTAATGAAACGGATCTAAACATGTATCTCGAGGAACTGTGTTGGATCCAGTAGAGATATTGATCATACTCCAAATGCCGAGAATTTCCATTTTCTTGCCAGAGAAAAGGCGAGCGATTGTTCCTCAAGGAACCTTAGAAAGGTGTCGGAGTTTATAAATTATTTTGAGGGAGAGAAGATATGGAATATATACCCAGAGAAATTAGTTTCAATGGGAAGAAGGGGAAGTATTATAATTGGTTAGATTGCTAGAAGAGGTGGTTCATAAGAACAGAAGGATGATTGGGAATGAAAATAGGTTTCTTCATTAAATCCTTATTTGGAAGTTGATGGTGGAAGGGCGGGTTTGTAATGAAGCTCAAACCAACATCCTTCATTTCCTATGCAGTTAAAACGTATAAAGGACCTGTGACGGTTCAGGAGCGTTATATGATATAATGGACTATTTTTTAAAATATATATTTTTATACCCCGTTAAGTATTAATATATTTTAGAGCAAAAGTGGTATTCAAACTATCATCCAAACAATCAAGTCGATTCAATTATTTATTTAGAAAATTCTTCGACCTACATATATCAAATTGTGCCTTTCTTTTATGAATCAAAGATCACATTCATTGATCTTAACCAATGAATAAACAAATACAACTAAATTACTTATATACAACAACTACAAAACTATTGACACTGGTTAAGATAGCAGAAAGAAAAATACCACAATTGAAACTATACAAAATGTTGTCAACAAAATATTATATTTAAACATGAATATAGCATATGGATAGAGAAAGTGTTACGACTCGATCAATATGATACTATATTTTTTGCTCTAGGCCCAATCTAATTACATGGATGATTTTAAAATGCATTGTGTCATGTGGATTCAAACTCGCACATATATAACATATATTATTTCCTCACCCAGCGATGTGGGATTATAACTCCCTAGTAGCACGCCAGCCTCACAATCCGCCCACACACGAAGCTGCCAGCCTCAGAGCCCGTCCTCATAGGGTGTTACAATCTACCTCCTTAGGCCCAACGTCCTCGTTGGCACACTTCTGACTTGGTTCGGCTCTGATATCATTTTGTCACGATTCGATCTACATGATACAATATTGTTCGCTTTAGACCCAACCTAATTGCCCGTACAACTTTTTTAAAATGTGTGTTGTGTCATATGAATCAAAACTCATACATGTATAACACATATTTTTTCCTTACTCAAGATGTGAGACTATAACTCCCTATTAGGGGCCGGTCTCTGAGAAACTGGCCGAAGAGAAAGAGTGGTTAGAAGTAAAGCGGAGGCGGCCAAGTGAGAGTTGATACGGAAAAGAGAGCCAAGAACTGAAGCAGCTTCAACAGGTTAGAGCCTGAGCTATCACCTTGGATGGGTCCCTCCCTTTCACTCACTCAAAAGAGACTGTTCTAAGTTGCATTTTCGGTGTTCGACGAAATGTCTAGGAGGAGCTGAACGATATGGAAATGTTAGGTTGCTGCTTTGTTCACCCAAATTAATGGAGAGATATCATATGGTTAAATATGATAAGCGGAGCAGGTCAATCAGGCGAGTCCATTGCTTCTTCCCTTCTTCCCTTTTTCTTCTTTCCACTTCTTCCCTTTTTCTTCCTTCCTCTTCTTCTCTTCTTTTCTTTTTTTCTTCAACAAAGGCCTGCAACAAATCGCAAAAAGCGAGCGAACAATCGCTCGATTCCCTTTTTCTTTTTTTTTTCTTCTTCTTCTTCTTCTTCTTTTTTTTCTTCAACCAAGGCCTGCAACAAATTGCAAAAAGCGATCTAACAGTCGATCGATTGCTTCGAAACAGAGATTGCTCCCTTTGCAAGTTCGAAACAGTGATCAATCCCCTTTCTTCTTCTCCGATTAACCCTTTGATCGATCGATCTCTCCATTCTTCTTGTAGATTTAGGTTTCAAATTTCGAAAAATATGTTTTCCCTTTTATATAAGCTATGTTACGTTATAATGGCAAATTTTAAAGGCCCGCTATATCGATAATGACCATTATTTGGGCGTTATAACACCATCGTTATACCAAAACGAAAAAAGGGTGAAACGTAAAGCTCCCGTCTGTTATCCGATATAATGACATTATATCCACATTTTAACTGCATAACTCATTCCTTGAATTGGAACAATCTAATGTATGACCACGGTTTTAGGATTTTTGCCAACAGTATATTCTCATAGGGGGGGAATGAGGGGCAAGACGGGGCATGAGGCTCCAAAGTCCGCCTCTAAAGCCTTGGCAAGGCGAAACACTGTCACAACGGAGCCGAGTATAGATTTTAGTGTAGTAACCTCCACCTTGACTAGTGTATGGTTATGTGACACTCTAGACTAAGACGAGGCGCGTTAAAATAGGGTGCCTCAGAGCCCGCCCTCATAGGGTGCTACAATCTACCTCCTTAGGGCCCAACGTCCTCGTTGGCACACTTCTGACTTGGTCCGGCTCTGATATCATTTCGTCACGATCCGATCTACATGATACAATATTGTTCGCTTTGGGCCCAACCTAACTGCCCGCACAACTTTTTTAAAATGCGTGTTGTGTCATATGAATCAAAACTCATACATATATAACACATAGGGGTGGGCATAAACCGATTTAATTCGGGTTAACCGACCGAACCGGTTTTTAAATACGGTTCGGTAACCGAACCGAATAAGGGATGATAAGAGAATTTGTAAAACCGAACCGAAACTGGTTCCAAACGGTTCGGAATCGGTTCACCATTTTAAACCGTCCGATTAAAAACCGAACCGACCGATTGATTCATATGCTGCATCCTGTCGCACTGTATCACACCCCAAAGGCAAAAACCCAAATCTCTCTGTTTCTAACTTTCTATTTCTTCTCTTGCAGAAATTCTAAATGGCGACGAAACCAGCGAGGAAACCTAAATCTAAATCTCTCTGTTTCTCAATCAATATCTTACCGTATCTCAAATTGAGATTCACTCAAACTCAAACTCTCAAACCCTAAATCCAACCTTAAAACCTCCTCCTCTTCTGCAATGAAAGGCCTCCTCTGCTTTGCAATCACTCATCGAAATCCTTCATCAACTTCTCTGCAATCATTTATTAAAACCCCATTGAAGCCTCCTTTTAAACACCCACTGAAGCCCTTTCTTGTTGCTCATTGGCTTCTAGTTATTCTCCAATAACTCAGGTTAGTCATTGAAAGATTTTATTTTTTATGTGTTTTCTTTTTCATTATTTATGATAATGGTTTGATCTAATGTATGTAAACAACATACTAGATAAAAAGTGTTATATATAGTTTCAAATAAATAGCACAATTTTTGCGAACAACAATGCCCAATTCGTTTGGCTCAGTATTGCATAGAAATCACTTTTGTATGGTTTACAGTGGTTCAAACTTCAAAAGAATCCCATCTTGCTCAATTGAGGTCACCTGGGCTGAACACCTTCCCAGTGAATTAACATAAAGTTAGGAAAGTTGATTTTTATTGTATATTCAGATTTTTAGCTTTTGGAGAATGGAGAATAGTAGTCAACAGTTTGTAAGATGTTTGTAAGAATAGATTCAGTTTGTAAGAATGGAGAATGGAGAATGGTGAGTACCTGTTTGTAAGATGTTAGGAGTGAATTTCGAGCATGCTCTTGCGGCAGAATGCATGATTCATGAAATGCAATTTACTTGAAATAATACATTCGACATTTTACAGATTCAAACTTACACACTTAAAAAGTGAATCTTACTTTCTTTCCAATATGAGCTTATATTAAACTCAACTTAAGTACCCCTTCCAATAAAAAGGAACCAACTTGATACAAATTTATTCCAGAACTAAAAGAAGGTATCATGAAGACAATAACATGTCATCTATTTCTTCAGTGATATCAGGTGGAAAATAAGAACATGATTTTAGGAGAGTGTGAGACCATTTCATATTGCATGATTACTACAACTTGTGTAGCTTACTTCTTAATGGAAAGTAAGTATTAATGACTACTTTACATCTACTTTTTCAAAGTTTTACTTTTATAGAAGTCTAATGCATAGAAACTGACACAGACTGAGAGTCAATTGGCTGAGAAAATTAGGACATGGAACTGATGGAAGTACATTTTAAGAGGTTTTTCAGTATGTGTTATTCAATTTTATCACTTGGGTTTACTTTGGTCTGAGGGATTCAGAATTTTTTGCATAACTTTCCATATTTAGCTCTTCTTTATTACAAAGAATTCCTACTGATTTAAGTCGTTCCTCGATGCATGTTGCAGCCACATCGTCCTCTTCAATTTCCTGATTGCCTGTATAAATAAATAAGACTAGCATGACTATCAGCAATAACCAAATGAAAGAAGTTAAAAGCAAGACAGGAAAAGGCTAATTATATATAGGGATCATTTGCTCCAATCATTTATATATGCAGTATGTACTTAATAGTGCCTGAATATTCATTTGTTGTTGAATGAATAAGTGTAATGTCTGTCAAGTAGTTTGTTGAATATGCATTTTTCAGATTGTTTATGTACGTTCCATTGTACAGATTATGGAAGGCAACTGTGAGACTCCAACACCGACTCAAATAACTTGTTCTAACATAGAAACCAATGGAACCACACCATTAACTACTCCTGCAGCAAGTGGTTTAGTAGTCAATCCAGCTGTCCAGCCTACTGAAGTTCCTCGTGAAAATTCTTTACCCAAAAGGAAGAACAAGAGTGTAGCATGGGATCACTTCACCAAGCTCACCAACCCAGATGGTTCTAAGATGGACAAGCCTCAAGATAAGTGCAACTACTGCCCCCAAGTCTACAATGTTCATTCCAAGTCTAATGGGACTTCAAGTATGAGGACTCACATGCTCTATCAATGCAAAAAATGTCCCCTCTACATTCCAGGTAAAAAACAGAGGTTTCTTACTTTTGATTCAGCTGAAAATGGTGGTAATATGAGGTCTGTTAGTTATGATGCTGAGGTTTCTAGGCTTGCTTGTGCTAGGATGATAATTACAGATGAACTTCCCTTTAGTCATGTTGAGGGTCAAGGGTTTGTAGATTTTATGAGGGTAACTCAGCCTCTATTCAAGCTCCCTTCCCGTAGGACTCTAGTGAGAGATATCTGGGATCTTTTTCAAAGTGAGAAAACTAGGATGAAAAAAATATTCAGTACCTATTCTCAGAGAGTGTCCTTGACAACTGACACCTGGACTTCAATCCAGAATGTCAATTACATGGTCCTAACAGCACACTTTATTGATGACAATTGGGTTTTACATAAAAGAATAATAAATTTTGTTGTAATTCCTAATCATAAGGGCAAGACCATTGGGAAGCTTGTAGAGTCATGCTTGATAGGATGGGGAATAGATAAGATTTTTACTATTGTGGTTGATAATGCTAGCCCGAATCAAGTTGCACTTGATTATATGAGGGAAAAAATAGGAAATTGGAAGGAGCTAGTGCTGAATGGGATATTTTTGCACATGAGGTGTTGCTGCCATATCCTTAACTTAATTGTTAAGGATGGCATGGAGGAGTTGGATGCCTCTATAGATGCTATTAGGAATTGTGTGAAGTACATCAGATCCTCTCCTGCAAGATTAGAGAAGTTTAGGAAGTGTGCTGCTCAGGAAAAAATAGAGTACAAGGGTGGGATTGTTCCTTTGGATGTTTGCACAAGGTGGAACTCTACCTATTTCATGTTAGATATAGCTGTGAAGTTTAAGAAGGCTTTTATGAGGTTGGAGGATGAGGATACTCAGATAGAGAGTTATTTCTTAGAAAGGGTGGGTGGAAAAAAAAGGGATGGGCCTCCAAATTCAGGTGATTGGGATAAGGCAGCAAGACTTGTGAAGTTTTTGAAGATTTTCTATGATGCAACACTACAGTTCTGTGGTACCAAGGTTGTGACAGCAAACCAACCTCTTCTTTGGATGTGCACAATTGTAGGAGAGATAGAGAAATGCATCAGTAGTGATGATCCCCTATTAGTCAGCATTGGGACATCAATGAAGAAGAAGTTTGACAAGTATTGGAGAAGGCTGGAGGACTTGAACAAAATATGTGTGATTGCTGTAGTCATGGATCCTAGGTACAAGTTGTTGTATCTGCAATACTTCTTTCCCAAGTTGCAGCAAGACAAGACCATGGTTGGAGTGATGGTTGAAGAGATCAAGACCATGTTTTTGCAGCTTTTTTATGAGTATTCTGATGCTGATCCAGAGGCTGCCCAAGCTTCTATAAATGCCACCATGCCAAGATCAGAAAATGCACTTGTTGATGTTGGTGAGGACATTCATGCTCAAACAATTTACGAGTTTATGAAGCTCAGGCAGGAGCAGGATGTTGTCGAGATTAAAACTGAGGTGGACAAATATTTGCTAGAACCAGCTGAAGACCCTTCAAATAGCAATTTCAATCTTCTTGGCTGGTGGAAGGAGAATGCAACTAGATATCCTATTTTATCTCAGCTTGCAAGAGATGTATTTGCTGTTCCTGCCTCTACTGTTGCATCCGAGAGTGCTTTCAGCTTAGGAAAAAGGGTCATTGATCATTTTAGGGCCAGCTTAACTCCCAAGATGGTTGAATGTCTAGTATGTTGCAATGACTGGCTGATGGGTAATAGTATGTGTTCCCTATATAAAGAGCCAACCAAGATTGAGCTTGATTTGTATACCGAACTGGAGAAACTTGAAGCAGGTAATCTTAATTGTTTATTATAATATTATTTATTTCTCATTTCTAGACTTTACAGATTTCTAATTCTGGTTTTGTTTTTGTTTCTATGAACTAGAGTCTAGGGTTGCACATATTTCTATTTCTGAAGATTGAATTGCTGGTTGCTGGTTGCTGATTGCTGATTGCTGAATTGCTGAGTTGCTCAAGAATGAATTTCTATTTTTAAGTTGAAGTAGTTAAGATTTCTATTTGGGTTTATATTATTTACTTTCAAACTTTCAGTTTTAAGATTACACGTTTGGTTATTAGGTGATTTCATGTTCAATCAACTATACTTCAAGTTCAAGGTGATTTTACAAATATACTTGTACTTTTACAAGTATACTAGTGTTTTTTCAAGTATAATATTAATTGTGATTGTTTTTCATATACTGTTTTTCAAGAATATATGAAATCTGCAATGATTGTTTTTCATATACTATTTTACATATACTTGAGAATATACTGTTTTTCATATACTGTTTTCCAGAATTACAGATACATTATTTGTCAGAGGTACAAATAATGTTATACAATGATTCTGTATGAAATACAATGATTTTGTTATACAATGATTCTGTTATACAATGATACTGTATGAAATACAATATTTGTCAGAATATACTGTTATACTGTTATACAATGATTCTGTATTACAATCCTTCAGTTGTTTTGCAAAATTACAGATACAGAGTGTCAGAGGTACAAATACTGTTATACAATGATTCTGTATGAAATACAATGATTCTGTTATACAATGATACTGTATGAAATACAGTATTTGTCAGAATATACTGTTATACTGTTGTACAATGATTACAGAATTACAGAATACTGTTTTTCATATTGCAATCCTTCAGTTGAAATATTCTTTTGTTCATACTGTTTTTCATACTGTTCTCCCTGTAAGATAGCAAATTGACATTACAAATACTGTTCATACTGTTTTTCATACTGTTTTTGCTAAATTTGCCCTTTAGAATAGTTGGACTAAGATTCCCTCTTGGTTGTGGAGGTCATCTTCTGTAAGAAATATTCTTTGATGTAAGATAGAAAATTCAACTATGGTAGCAATGTACTGTTTGAAATGGACGGGTAGGCCTAAATTTCAGAATACTGTTTTACAAGCAAGGCAAGGCTCTCACTATGTTTTAGAGATACTGTTTTTACAGTTTTAGCCACATAAAAATCTTTTGCTTCAGATACTGTGAAAGCAATCATGTACTACAAATATTGTTTTACAGAATCCTTTTTGTATGTGTCTTTTTCAATCAATGGGCCAAAACATTTCATTGTCAATTTTCATTTGGGCTAAAAATGGGCCTGCCAAAATGGAATGAAAAAGTTAAAACCGAATTTTCAGCCCAATCGAACCGGACCGAACCGAATTTCGGCCCAACCGAATTTCCGATTTTACCATATACAAAATCGAACCGATTTTGAATTTGGGCTAACCGATTGAAAATGATTCGAAAGCAGTTTGGGCCTCAAACCGAACCGAACCGACTTTGCCCACCCCTAATAACACATATCTTTCCCTTACTCAAGATGTGAGACTATAACTCCCTATTAGCTGCCGGTCTCTGAGAAACTGGCCGAAGAAAAAGAGTGGTTAGAAGTAAAGAGGAGGCGGCCAAGTGAGAGTTGATACGGAAAAGAGAGCCAAGAACTGAAGCAGCTTCAACAGGTTAGAGCCTGAGCTATCACCTTGGATGGGTCCCTCCCTTTCACTCACTCAAAAGAGACTGTTCTAAGTTGCATTTTCGGTGTTCGACGAAATGTCTAGGAGGAGCTTAACGATATGGAAATGTTAGGTTGCTGCTTTGTTCACCCAAATTAATGGAGAGATATCATATGGTTAAATATGATAAGCGGAGCAGGTCAATCAGGTGAGTCCATTGCTTCTTCCCTTTTTCTTCTTTCCACTTCTTCCCTTTTTCTTCCTTCCTCTTCTTCTCTTCTTTTCTTTTTTTCTTCAACAAAGGCCTGCAACAAATCGCAAAAAGCGAGCGAACAATCGCTCGATTCCCTTTTTATTTTTTTTTCTTCTTCTTCTTCTTTTTTTTCTTCAACCAAGGCCTGCAACAAATTGCAAAAAGCGATCTAACAGTCGATCGATTGCTTCGAAACAGAGATTGCTCCCTTTGCAAGTTCGAAACAGTGATCAATCCCCTTTCTTCTTCTCCGATTATCCCTTTGATCGATCGATCTCTCCATTCTTCTTGTAGATTTAGGTTTCAAATTTCGAAAAATATGTTTTCCCTTTTATATAAGCTATGTTACGTTATAATGGCAAATTTTAAAGGCCCGCTATATCGATAATGACCATTATTTGGGCGTTATAACACCATCGTTATACCAAAACGAAAAAAGGGTGAAACGTAAGGCTTCCGTCTGTTATCCGATATAATGACATTATATCCACATTTCAACTGCATAACTCATTCCTTGAATTGGAACAATCTAATGTATGACCACGGTTTTAGGATTTTTGCCAACAGTATATTCTCATAGGGGGGGAATGAGGGGCGAGACGGGGCATGAGGCTCCAAAGTCCGCCTCTAAAGCTTTGGCAAGGCGAAACACTGCCACAACGGAGCCGAGTATAGATTTTAGTGTAGTAACCTCCACCTTGACTAATGTATGGTTATGTGACACTCTAAGACTAAGACGAGGCGCGTTAAAATAAAAATAGAGCCTTTAGAGCATAGGCGGAGCCCCCAACAATATAAATGACAATCGATGGATCTTGTGTGGATTGTGGAATTGTTGATGAAACTTGTGTGCATTGGCTCTTACATTGCCTGGTTGGCTTTAAGGTGTGAAATGTCTTTTTCGAAAAGTTTGGGATTTGTTGGTGATGTAGTGTTCATGCTCAGAAGTGTGGTGGTCTTGTAAGGAGTGTCCTAATCTTATGAAGACTGCGAGATTTGTTTGGAATCTCGTTCCTCGTGCAATTTGTTGGACTTTATCGAATGAGCGTAACTGAAGATATTTCAAAGGAGAAGCAATGGAAAAGGCTAAACTATGCATGGATGTCTTATCCTTGTCTGCATGGTCGTCTGCTAAGAATGAACTCCACAGGTAAAAATTTTTGGATGTTAGGATGTACTATTCAGTGAGATAGTAAATGACATTATGCTATAACGTACAAATAGTTTATTTGTTTAATTTAGTTTAGTTGTTGAGTCAGGCCTAAGTAAGTCCATTAGAATAAGTGGAGATTATGGCTAACATAGCATTTACGGTTAGATTGTTTGATATGCAAGCTAGGTTTAATATAAATAGGGTCTATAGGCCATTCACTACAAAAAAAATTGAAATCAGCAACGGCTAAAAATCGTTGCTGATTGAGCTAAAACTGTAGCTAAAAGGCATCAGCGACGACACAACATCCGTCGCTATTCCGTAGCTACATTTATCGTCGCTATTTGATTCAGCAACGGCAAAATAGCCGTAGCTAATTAGCCACGGGATAAAACCGTCGCTAAAGTGTCAAATATCCGTGGCTAACTGATTTTTTTAAAAAAAATTTAATATTTTTTTATATTAGCGACGGCATTTTGGCCGTGGCTAAATGATTTTTAAAAAAAAAATTTAACATTATTTTATATTAGCGACGGCATTTTGGCCGTGGCTAAATGATTTAAAAAAAAAATTTAACATTAAATGAGTTCATTCTGCACATGCCAAAACAAGCTCCGCTTGTGTCTTGTAAGGAAATGGTGGTGCTGATTTGAAAATTGTAAACTGCGACTTGAATATTCCAAATATTCTCTCAATTACATTCCTCAATGAAGCATGACGAAGATTAAATAACTCAATTGCGTTGACAGGATGGTTTCCTGGACCGCCAAAATCTTTGAGATGATATCAAGTGCCACGAAATAGAGCTAAAATCGACGTCGGTTTGGAAATCCACAGTCTCCAAGGTAATATTTACCTGATCATAAAAAAATGTGCAATTAGTATGTTTATACTTTAGTAAGTTTGCTGCATTTTTAATGCACGTAAAATTATACCTGATGGTATTTTGAGTCCATTTCGTCTAGAAATAGCATCATTTAACACTTTCGAATCATGAGCAGAACCCTCCCATCCACTAAGCACATATATGAATTCTAAATCAAAGTTGCAAGCTGCTAAAACATTTTGTGATAGTTCCCCATGACTGTTCCTGAATCTACTGACCTCACGTCCAACAACCGTTGCAGGAATATGTGTGCCATCAATAGCTCCAATACAATCCTGAGAAAAAAGAAAAATAATTACAACATATGTACAAAAAGAAGAAAAAAACCAATATTAAAGCAATACAGTGATATAAATATTTGCTATAAAACTTACATTGCGTACCTTAAAGAAAGGATAAAACCTTGTACTTTCTCTTATGTTAGGTGGTGTGGTATCAGGTAGCGATGGTTTAGCCATGAACACTAGAGCTATTGTATTCAAGCTCTTCAAGATTTTGTTGAAACTTCTGCTAACAGTGAAATGAGATCGCTCGAATACCATTCGAGGTTCACTATATCGATTGTTTTGACCGACAACTAGTAAAAAGGTTGCAAGCATTTCTTCAACACAAATATATCTAGTACTCCGTAGAGTTGTTTTCTCTTGTATGATGACACATAATTTTTGAAACACTTCAGGATACATTCTGTAGACATCCCAAAAGATATGTGGGTCTCCATCCAATAACTTATTCATGTATATGTATCCATTTGATGTCACTGGTCGTCGAGTCAATGGACGTCTAATACATTCATCACTTATATTGGGCACAAGATTATATAGCACATAAATCACTGCTTGTATTGCCGTTAATAAAATTCTCACGGCCTTGTAAAACTCTTCATCCTGTTCATCAACTCCATACATATCCATTTCACAGATTGCTATCAAAGCAAGTATATTAGACATTAGAGAACAAGACATGTATCTGACCAAAAAAAAAATATAACCAGGCAGGTAATGACATGAAATCGCAATCCAACATTCAACAAAATCAAATCATTCAACACAATCAAATTAAAAATCATCACTTGCAACATGAAAATCAACACACAATATTTAGCCTTATGCATATAAAAAAGTATCAAACCACATGACTTAAAATCTAAATGGCCTATAGCTTATTAGCTTTATGCATCCCTTTGTGCCCAAGTGATCCAGTCAAGTCTTTGGTCTGGACTCATCTTCAAGAAGGTGTCTTGCTTTGTTTTAGTGTTAAGAAAACTAAGCGCAAAAAACTGAGCACCATCATTCAATCCTGGGGTCTCTTGAATAGCAATCCAACATTCGTTGTTCGTTGATTCTCTCTTCTCCATTATGCCACAAATTGTTTTAAAACTAGTGACAATTTCACCAAAGCCACTTTATAAGTTTTCCAGAACTGCAGCTTGAGTAGCTACCCCTTTTGAGTTGCTACTTTGTTCATAATCAGCTCTACTTCTTTTGCCATGAGCTCTACTTTGTGGTGCATCATTTGCATTTTCAGTTTGCACAAATGCATTGATGTCTTGATCAAAGACCAAGTCATCCATGCCACCAAATTCCCAATATCCATTTCCTTCTTCATCATATGTTGTGGCATCTGTATCATCACCTAGACCTATTGACCCCATCCCAGTTGCAGTTCCATTACCAACTGCAATCTTCAAATCCTCATAGTCTGCAAAAGTTTCTGACTGAAAGTGCGCATGCGCTGGATGTGACTGAAAAAAAGATTCAAAATATAAAGAAAGTTAATATGTTAAAGAGTCAAAAAATTAAGCTGTAAAATAGAATAAAAGTTCAAGATATTTAACCCACCTTCAAATAGTCTACCCATACTTCATCAGGCGCAGTGAATCTCTTTGTGATCGGGTCCCATCCAAACCCAGAATTGTGCGCATAAGCTGAGAGTAATTGTTGTATTGCTTCTTAAACCATTTCACTCGGCTTTGATACTAGCTATAAGTTATCTCCTTACTAATTTTCTCCTTAAGTTTTGGAAGTAACTTTGCCTCTACGGTTGTTTTACTTATAACACCATTAATATCCCTTAACCCAAGCATGGCGCCTTCAACCATGAGCTTGAGCAAAACATTGTTTTCTTCCGCGGTCCAAGTTTTATAATCTTTTCGTTTACCGTTACCTTGTGAATCTCCCATCTATATATTACAACATGTATTTTATGAAGCAAATATATGCTACTGTATCAGACACAACTCGAAAGTAGCTTCATTCCTCTATATGATCACTACATGCATGAAGCTAATCTATCATCACTACATGAAGCATGTATGGTTATGCCTATATGCTATATGTCATATCTAATTAGAATTTGATGAACGTTTTATGACTATTGTTTAACCTCTAATGAATTCATATGACTATTGTTCAACCTCTAATGAAGACATGCAGTAGGATATTTACACATTACAGTTTATATACAAACATACATGCTCGAACCATGATCAACTTATATGGTCCAATCATGATCCAAACACATGGAAATCAAAACCATAGTTACATAACTAGTCATACGCAACCAACTATAGCAAAATATCATATATATAGCATATATGATCCAATTAACCATCAAAAACATACCTGAGAAGATAACCGGCGTCAAAAACATATATGCAAGGGATTGTAAGCCATAATGATCCAACCAAATATACTAAACTCTAACACAACTTCCAGATTTATAGACCCTTAATCCAAACCCTAACCCAAAATCATCAACGATGCAACTATGAACACTTAGGGATTTATTATTTGCTCAAAGTTGAAACTTCCGTGCGCCCAAATGACTTACTATGGTGACAGGTTCCCATCTGTGTCATCTTCTTGAGATCTGTGTGATGAGTTCATCAAACCGCAGAATCATGTGCCTATACAGCAGTTAACTGTGTAGAGTAAATCATCCTCAAAAGTAGCGAGAGTTAGCTTTCTGGTAATTTGCCTTATTTCCATGGGTATCACAAACATGTGCACTGAAACAAACATGAGAAATGCATAGGCATACACTTCAGCATGCATGTCCTGCATTGCCTTCACATATTTTATTTTTTTTCCAGCAATTTATTAGGAAATCTTAGGTCACAGCAATACTTTATTATAAATAAGGCCTATAGCCATGTAATTAGTCAATTTTTCAATTTTTTTTTCTTTAAGGGCAAGCGAGATTTTTATTGGGGTTTGAAACTTCATGCCATTAAGGCAAGTAGAAAGGGCAATCCGATCAAGAATGTGTGATGACAGTTTGTCACTGACGTTGTAGAAAGGGGTAAACAGTCTGCAAGTCTGACAATCGTAACAAAGTGACTGACAATTTATCATGAATTGTTGCAAACTGCAAGGGCAAACAAAAACTATTGCAAAACACACACATATATGCAAAGATAGAAAAAGAATCGAAAAAACAAAAGGATGGGAACCAACCTCTTCGTGGCTGGCACAAGGAAGAACTTTGGGAGACTTTTTTTCACGTTGAAATCTTTGATATGGAGGCTGGAAAACTATTGAACTTTGTTATTTATACCTAACACTACAAAGTCTATGAGAATCCATGATTTTCCAAATCCATAAATATGAATGCTATTTTGAATACCCTAAAACTTTTGTGGACTTTCTAAAATCCATATTGAATACCCCTAGACTTTGTGGATTTCAGAAAGACTTTTTAAAATCCTGATTGAATACCCCTAAACTTTTGTGGACTTTTTAAAATCCAAATTGAATACACTTGGATTTTCAGAATCCATGGAATTTATTAAATTGCCCACAAAATCCAGATACAATACACCCCCCTAAGAGTCTGTGAATTCTACAATATAAACAATATAAACCTAAAGAGTCTGTGAATTCTACAATATAAAAAATATAAACCTAGGAGTCTGTGATTTTATTTTTACTTACCTTGTTAGAGCACAAAAACCCTTGTTAGAGCACAAAAACCCCAAATTTCTCCCACCTTCAAGTTGAAGAAGATGAAGAATGAGATGATCTTCCTGGATGCAGAAGGATTCCAGGCCCCTCAGCAGGTGACGCGGCGCGGGTTCTTCCTCTCAGACCTTCTTCCTCTGAAAATCGAGGGTTCTTCCCTTCAAAATATGGTTCTTCCTCTCAGACCTTCTTCCTCTCACAGTTTCTTCCTCTGAAAATCGCGCGTTTTCCTCGCAGAGCTTCTTTATCTCAAAACACCGTGACGCGGGATGTCAAACCTTCGTCCTCTCAAAATCGCTCTTCCAAACCTTCTTCCTCTCTCTGCGTCGTCCTCTGCAATGATTCTTCCTTAATGATTCTTCTCAATATTCTTCCTCTCACAGGTTCTTCTCAATGATTCTTCCTCTCTCTGCTTCTCAATGATTCTTCCTCTCTCTCCTTCGTCCTCTGCAATTAACACTCTTCACAAAACAAAAACAACGCGGGATACCAATTTTTTTTCGCGCCTAAAGGTTTTTATTTTGTGTCTTTTTTTTTTTTTTCTCGATTAGGGACGGCAAAAACCCGTAGCTAGGATTTGTAAATCTTAGCTACGGTTATTATACCGTGGCTAAGTAAAATTTTCGTCAATATATATTTTTTTCAAATATACACTTATGGACGGCATAAAACGTAGCAAAGTATTTTTATTTGTCAATCCCAAATAAGTAACAGGTGGAAAATCTCTCAGTGTGACTTTACCACCCAATTGACTCCTCGGTCAAATAAACTGCATGAAGTCCATCCAAATTCACAATTCATTTCCCATAATCCATCAACGTACAACTGATATCAGTCACAAATCAATTCAATAAAAACACTTGCCTTGATTTCAAGGCCACGAAGCTCGACCTGAGTGAATTGGCTTTGAAGCCAGGGATCCGAAACAATAACACCCATAAAGGTAGACATTTTAGCCAATGTTTACCAACCTGAACAATCCCACCATGAACAAACAAATAGCACACTATAAGGATCTCAAACACACAATGAAAATAAAAATTCAGATCCAATTTCTTATAAAACAAAACACAATTGAATCAACACGTAAATGAAGAAATAAAACTGATTTGGGGACAGAACCTCGCGAAGAGGAAAGAACAGGAGCCGACCAACCCCTGATCAGTGAATGCCATTTGAAAACCCTAAAATTCCTTCAAGAATGGCCTCATGGGGTTGTTGAAAACTGTGGATTCTTTGTGGGTTTTAATGTTTTGCTTTGCTAAAAAAAGGGGAAAAAATCTAGACAGATTTGAAGAAGAAGAATAAGAAGAGGACATCTAAATAAGAAGAAGGATCTTACCTAAAAAAATTGATGATGATAGAGTTAATCGAAGTCTTTCGGTTGAAATAAGAACTGGAGCCTTGGTTCTCTCACACCGTGGCTAATCTTTTTAGTGTTTAATATTTTTTTTATAAAAACCAATTAGGCACGGCAATTGGCCGTAGCTAATCTCTTTAGTGTTTAATTTTTTTTTAGCTAACCAATTAGCGACGGTTTGTTGCCCTCGCTAATATAAAAAATGAAAAACGAATTAGCCACGACAATTTGCCGTGGCTAATCTCTTTAGTGTTTAATATTTTTTTTAAACCAATTGGCCGTAGCTAATCTCTTTAGTGTTAAATTTTTTTTTTTAAAAAACCAATTAGTTTATGATGTTATTTGATCTGATCTGATCTTCTTTGATTTTTTTGATTTGATCTGATCTGATCTTCTTTGATTTTTTTTTATTTGATCTGATCTGATCTTCTTTGATCTAATCTTCTTAGATCTTCTCTGATCTTCTTTGATCTGATATGTTTTTATCTTCCTTGATCTCATCTTCTTTGATCTGATCTTCTTTGATCTTATTTGATCTGATCTTCTTTGATCTGATCTGATCTGATCTTCTTTTATCTCATTTTCTTTGATTTGAACTTCTTTGAACTTTTTTGATCTTTTTTTATATTCTTTGATCTAATCTTCTTTGATCTTCATTTAACTTCTTTGATCTTCTTTGATCTGATCTGATCTTATTTGATCTGATCTGATCTTATTTGATATGATATTCTGTGGTCTTCATTGATCTTCTTTGATCTGATCTGATCTTCTTTGTCTTCTTTGATCTTTTTTTATCTGATATTCTTTGATCTTCTTTGATCTTCTTTTATCTTATTTGATCTGACCTGATATTCTTTAATCTTATCTGATCTTATTTGATTTGATCTTTTTTGATCGGATCTTCTTTGATCTTCTTTGAACTGATATTCTTTGATCTGATATTCTTTCATCTGATGTTCTTTGATATTCTTTGATCTGATCCCATATTTTTTTATCTGAACTTCTTTGATCCCATCTTATTTGATCTGATCTTCTTTTATCTTCTTTGAACTTCTTTGATTTGATCTTTTTTTATCTGATCTGATATTCTTTGATCTTATCTGATATTCTTTGATGTTATTTGATTTGATCTTCTTTGATCGGATCTTCTTTGAACTTCTTTGATCTGATCTGATATTTTTTTATCTGATCTTCTTTGATATTTTTTTATCTGATCTTATCTTTTTTGATCTGATATTATTTGATCTTCCTTGATCTTCTCTGATCTTCTTTGATCTGATCTGATATTCTTTTATCTTCTTTGATCTGATATGATATTTTTTTTTTATCTTATTTGATCTGATCTTCCTTGATATGATCTTCTGTGATCTTCGTTGATCTTCTTTTATCTAATATTCTTTGATCTTCTTTGATCTGATCTGATCTGATATTCTTTTATCTTATTTGATCTGATCTGATCTGATCTGATATTCTTTGATCTTATCTGATCTTCTTTGATCTTATTTGATTTGATATTCTTTGATCGGATCTTCTTTGAACTGATATTCTTTGATCTGATCTTCTTTGATTTTTGTTGATCTGATGTTCTTTGATATTTTTTGATCTGATCTTTTTTGATATGATATTCTTTGATCCCATCTTCTTTGATCTGATATTCTTTTATCTTCTTTAAACTTATTTGATCTGATCTGATCTTCTTTGAACTTCTTTGATCTTCTCTGATCTGATCTGATCTTCTCTAATGAGTTTCCTAACCGGGTTGAAAGGCAATGGGTTATTGGTGATTTTATCCAGTTTATAAATATATAGCTATTTTCTTTATATAATTAAAAAAAAAGAATTAGCTACGGTAGAGAACCGTGGCTATAAAACTCATTAGCCACGACACTTTGCCGTCCCTAAGATAAAAATTTTAATATAAAAAAAAAAGGTTTCATTGGCGAGATTCGAACCCGGGTCGCCCGAGTAAAAGCCAGTTCTCCTAACCGAGCTGGAAGGTAATGGGTTATTGGTGATTTTATCCAGTTTATAAATATATATCTATTGTTTTTATATAATTAAAAAAAAAAGAATTAGCTACGGTAGAGAACCACGGCACTTTGTCGTCGCTAATATAAAAACTCAGTTAGCCACGGCACTTTGTCATCGCTAATATAAAAATTTTAATATAATAAAAAATTTTCATTGGTGGGATTCGATCCGGGTCGCCTATGTGAAAGCTAGGTCTCCTAACCCGCCTGGACGGAAATGTGTTATTAGTGATTTTATCCAGTTTATAAATATATAGCGATTTTTCTATATATAATTTTAAAAAAAAAATTCACATTTAGCTACGGTATTTTGACCGTGGCTAACAAAAAAAAAATTTGTAAACGTTAGCTACGACCCTAGTGCCGTCGCTATATTGGTTTCTTATAATTTTTTTTTAAAAATGCATTAGCTACAGTATTTCGACCGTGGCTAACAAAAAAAAAATTTATAAACATTAGCTACGTTGTTTTCTTATAATATTTTTTTAAAAAAATCACATTAGCGACGGTATGTGGACCGTAGCTAACAAAAAAATTTCTAAACATTAGCTACGGTCACAATGCCGTCGCTAAGCTCATTTGTAAATTTTTTTTTTAGAAAAATCACATTAGCTACGGCCCTCGTGCCATCGCTAAGGTGTTTTCATATAAATTTTTTTTTTAAAATCACAAAAACATTAGCTACGGCTAACTTGCCGTTTTTATTTTGTTTTGTTATATATATATTTTTTAAAAAATCACGTTAGCGACAGTATTTGGACCGTAGCTAATAAAAAAATTTCTAAACATTAGCTACGGTCACAATGTCGTCGCTAAGCTCTTTTGTAAATTTTTTTTTTTAGAAAAATCACATTAGCTACGGCCCTCGTGCCGTCGCTAAGGTGTTTTCATATAATTTTTTTTTAAAATCACAAAAACATTAGCTACGGCTAAATGGCCGTCGCTAATTTGGTTTGTTATATATATATTTTTTTAAAAATCACGTTAGCGACGGTATTTGGACCGTAGCTAATAAAAAAATTTCTAAACATTAGCTACGGTCACAATGCTGTCGCTAAGCTCTTTTGTAAATTTTTTTATTTAGAAAAATCACATTAGCTACGGCCCTCGTGCCGTCGCTAAGGTGTTTTCATATAATTTTTTTTTTAAAATCACAAAAACATTAGCTACGGCTAAATTACCGTCGCTAATTTGGTTTGTTATATTTTTTTTTTAAAAAAATCACGTTAGCGACGGTATTTGGACCGTAGCTAATAAAAAAAATTCTAAACATTAGCTACGGTCACAATGCCGTCGCTAAGCTCTTTTGTAAATTTTTTTTTTTAGAAAAATCACATTAGCGACGGCCCTCGTGCCGTCGCTAAGGTGTTTTCATATAATTTTTTTTTTAAATCACAAAAACATTAGCTACGGATAAATTGCCGTCGCTAATTTGGTTTGTTATATTTTTTTTTAAAAAAAAAATCACGTTAGCGACGGTATTTGGACCGTAGCTAATAAAAAAATTTCTAAACATTAGCTACGGTCACAATGCCGTCGCTAAGCTCTTTTGTAAATTTTTTTTTTAGAAAAATCACATTAGCTACGGCCCTCGTGCCGTCGCTAAGGTGTTTTCATATAATTTTTTTTTAAAATCACAAAAACATTAGCTACGGCTAAATTGCCGTCGCTAATTTGGTTTGTTATATATATATTTTTTTAAAATCACGTTAGCGACGGTATTTGGACCGTAGCTAATAAAAAAATTTCTAAACATTAGCTACGGTCACAATGCCGTCGCTAAGCTCTTTTGTAAAATTTTTTGTTTTTAAAATCACATTAGCGACGACCCTCGTGCCGTCGCTAAGGTGTTTTCATATAATTTTTTTTTTAAATCACAAAATATAGCTACGGTTAGAATGTCGTCGCTAATTTTGTTTGTTATATTTTTTTAAAAAAAATCACGTTAGCGACGGTATTTGGACCGTAGCTAAATTTTTTTTTTTTCTAAACATTAGCTACGGTCGGAATGCCGTCGCTAAGGTTCGTATTAGCGACAGTTTTAAGCCGTCGCAAAACGGTTAGCGACGGTTATTTTAATTTATGTACTGAAAACCGTAGCAGAAAATTTAGCGACGGTTTATTGCCGTCGCAAACCGTTTAAATAGCGACGGTTTGCTAATTGCCGTAGCTAATTTTGCTTTTTTTTTGTAGTGATTGGTTGTAATTGATTTTTTATGAATGAAGAAACTCTAATGGGGACTATTTAGCTTTATTTATTTTACTTATTTGTTGTTTAGATTTATTTAGTTTGTAGTTTATGTTGCATTATTTTGTATAGAGCTCATGATTGGAAGAAAAATGAAGGAGAAAAGAAAAGAAACAAAGTTTGATTGATTCAAAAAAAAAAAAAAAAATTGTCCATCGGTATTGTTTACTATTCCAGAGGTTAATGAAATGTGAAAGGACTTTTTTGTTCTCTCACAAATTAACTTTGATTTTGTATGCTAAAGCGAAATCTGATTTTGTAGCTTGGAATCTGAAATCTGAATTTTGTATGCTGAAATTGAATTGCTGATTTTGCTGAATTTTGTATGCTGAATTGCATGATTTTGGATCCATGTATGACAATACATTGCACAAGTTCGTGGCGGTGTGGCCTATTAATATTTTTTGAGATATATAATACAGGAACCGTTTGGAACCGAACCGTTGTAAACGATTCGAGTTAGGTTCGGTTCCAACGTTCAAAATAGAGGAACCGATCCGAATCAGAACCGTTAAAATTTTAAACGGTTCGAGTTAGGTTCCTCAAAATTTGGAACCGAACCGAACCGTGCCCACCCCTACTTAATAGTGAGAAATCGAAAACTCTAAAACTCAAAAAATGTACTATTCTTAGTCTTCTTGTTCGTCGTTAGAAAGATATAAATATTGTGAGCAAAATCTTCGTATTATCAAATAGTCTTGAATAAAATGCATCAATTAGGGCGAAATATTATAGATTTCGAATTCAAGTAAACATTAGATCCGAAAAAAATGGAAACAAATCAACTGAATAATTTTCTTCATTGGTTTATGTTAGAATGAAATGACGATGCTCAAGCGTTCTGTGGATTATTTAGATGGTAGTTGGTAGATTTAATGTTGTCATACATAGCACCACTATATTGGGACATTGAAACATGAATTTGAGCATATGATGATATGACGTTCTCCAAAACTATCATCTCTTGCCCAAGGGCGGATCCACTACTTAGATAAGGGGGTCAATTGACCCCTTAGGTTTTGTAAAAAATCCTAGTTAGAATTTCACTATTGCCCTCCT
This sequence comes from Berberis vulgaris, assembly GCA_963556465.1. Lineage (NCBI taxonomy): Eukaryota > Viridiplantae > Streptophyta > Magnoliopsida > Ranunculales > Berberidaceae > Berberis > Berberis vulgaris. Next base: position 71,214,204 of record OY747124.1, on the reverse strand, counting down.
TGAAATTTCATATTGCCCATTTTTAATAAAAAAGACCACAGATCCCAAATCGCAAGAGAAACTGAGCCTCTTGTGTCTGCATTTGCGCTTGCGATATCTTCTTCAGTTCTTCTCCATCTCCGTCTGAAACAGGTGAGTTTGTTTGATGTTCTTGTTTCTCCATCTCCATCTTGTTGATTTTATGCCCTGGTCTTGCAATAAAAATTCTAATAAATTTCTGAAAACTAAATTCCTAAATTAATATAGTTTTTCATGTCAGCCGGTTAAGAGATTCTCCATTTAATATTACAACTAAAAAGAAAAGAAGAAACGGTGACAAACCTACGTGTCCGATGAATGTTGTGTCAATAAAAAAAGCAATTGTATCAACTGTTAAGGCCATTGCAGTAGGCAATGCAATATGAAATATCTCCAAGCCAATCTCATCCTTCTTGAAAACAATCTTTCAACAAAACAATATTTCAATAACCCTTAATGATCTTTCTATAAAAGCAAAAAAGAGAATGTTCTACATAAAAAGTTAATGAGCAATCATTCTCACACTCAAAGACAAACACACCACATGTACACATTCCACACTACACACATACTTACATACATAGCCTGTTTGCAATGTACAAAAAAATTGAAATTTTTATACTGTATATCTCCATCAGTTGAACAGAACCCAGAAAAAGAAGACAAGTTTTGATGCCTTACTAATTTCTTGAAAATTTCTTATACTAAGGACATTTTATTTTATGTTATATACTGAGAAGAAATTTCTTGAAAATGTTACATATTTTTTGCCCCCTTTACCTGCAATCCTTATTCCGCCCCTACTCTTGCCCCTAAACATATCGAAAACCATCAACTCTGCATTTAATGCCCAATTTAATTTAATTTGTTCCTATGGTTCAAGAATTGGTTGCTTTCTTTTAAGTAAAGCATGATCTCCAAATATCCCAAACAAAAGGAAGTCAGTCCATCAGATGCCGCTCTTCGAGATTACAAACAAATACACAGTCACAATGCATATCCTCGTTCTAGACCAACATATTTTCTAACAACTAAAGTTTAATCACATAAAACGCACAATGGGTCAACAAATTCATTCTTTTTCGAAGAAAATTGACCAACACACGTCATCTTCTGAGCCAAAGACGGGGCCTTGGGGTTGCTAAAAGTCCTCTCTCTCTATACAAAACCAATAATTTGCTTTGAAGTTTGAACACTGTTAGCGTTTCTCTTCTTGATTCCTGCAGCTTCAACAAGAAAACAAAACACTCTACAGTGCAGAGGAGGAGGAAGAAGGAATTATTTATGGCTACCCTCTAACAAATCCTCTAACTTCATTTCAGCTAATAAGTAGTTGATAACCCCTTTTCTCAATTCCTCTTCGCACACTCTATTTCGATCTGATTTTACCTATTTTTGAGAGAATTTCACTCCCTTTGTCTTATCGCTCAATTGGGGTCTCTGAAGCAGAGTAAAGCTTCAATCTTTTCATCTGGGGGTTCCTTATTTGGAGAGAAAAGGTATTGTTGTTGATTGATTGATTGATTTCTATGTTAAAAGTTAGTTCTGTAAATGTGAACATTGATTTGGTTTATTGTAATACCCATTGGTTAATTATGGGTTTATGTCCACGTTGTTGTTGAAGTTTTTCAATTTTTATTGAGAAATTTTGAAGATGTTGTCTAGTTTGAGTGGCATCCCCCCCTGTGGTTCAAATTTGTTTCAAGCCCTACCAGATGATGTATTTATCCTAATTTCTAGATCCCTTAGACCCAAAGATGTTTGTACTCTAAGCTCATGTTGTAAGAGTCTTAATAGTATTGGAGCCTCTGATAAAGTATGGCTTGCACAATGTGAGAGTGTTGGAGTATTGGGTTATGAAGATCTTGTTGAATGGAGGAAAGGGGTTTCTTCTTATAAGTCTTTGTGTAAATTTCTTTTCCGGGTTCGCCCGTTGATTGGGATTTGGGTGCATCAGAATCCCGAGCTTGGTAATGTAGTTTATGTGATGCCGGGTTTCATTTCTGTCATCGGGTGTCGCATTATTCCTCAAGAACTTGGTGCATTGGGGATTGAGGATAGTCCCCTTTTATGGGCACCAGTTTTTGAGATCATAGGTGATTCAGAGGGATCAATGATATTCCTTCTACATGGGAGGGAGGGGGATGTTGATTACATGTATCCTGGTTTCATTAAATCTGTCGAAAGTTCATGCAATGTGTTGTTGCTTGAGGTTGAGCCCAGGAATCAGCAGCAGCAGACTACTAGAGGTGGTAAACTTTCGCATAGCAAGAGCCTTGTTCATTGCAATTCGGATCAAGAGCTTTTGAAACGGGTTTATAGGTCTAACAGTGGGATTTCGAGCTTACAGAGGGTGGTACGAACCAACAGCTCACTAGTGTCCTTTAGTCAGTTAGCTTTTGGAGACAGAAGGAAGTTACTAGAGATTGTCACAGATCAAGTCCGTTTGAAGGTCCCTGATGTGGCAAATGGACCTCTCTTACCTGGATTGAGAAATGATGATGGGAGTCTTTTGTCAGACCGTCGTTTGTTGCTTCTGCTAATGCATAGGCTAGGCGAAGGATATGGCAATCCCCAAGAGACGCATCAATTGGCATTAGATCCTACCCAGTTGGAATCGAGTAAAATCAAAAAGCATTTTGATCGCCCAAGTAGTTTTCATGGATCTCTTAATGGTGATGAGGTCCACTTGCCCAGCTCGAAAAGGAGAACTGTTGTTGGTTATTTTAAGTATCTAAGAGTGATGCTTGGGAAATCCGGTATGGCAAATGATAATTGTGAAATTTCAGCTAGTGGTTCTTCCAGTAGTGAGAAAAGGTATGCTCAGCTTCGTGAGTTTTTGAGGTCAAGTGACACAATAGGGCTTACCTTAAAAGCCTCGACTATGAAGCTATCTACGTACCGGGCTTGGCCAAACATGCATGATAATCGGTTTGCCCTGTACAAGTTACCCGTGCGGGTACCAGCAGCTGGCCATGAATATGCTGGCCTATGGGGTGGTACTTTTGGTTGGCCTCCTGGGAAGCCTACAGAAGATAAGCCTGGAAAGGCCCTTTTCTTTCTTTTGCTTTCTTATGAAGAATCTGAAGGCCAACAACTTCTCATAGCAACAAAAATATTGGAAGGCACACACTATGTTCTTCATCCCAATGGCTCAGCAATGTTTGTTGTGAAAGTCGACGAAATGTCTTTTGATCCATTTCCTTGGGAGGCTAATGGGGCTCGTGTGGATGTAAGGCATTCTTATAATGGAGAGGGCATTGCAAATGGGTATGGTTTCAGATACCCTGGCTCCAAGCCTGGTTCATTATTTGTGATCCGAGATGGATTCCTTGCATTTGTCTGGAAGGACTCTAGGGCTGTGTTGACCTTGCAGAGGCTCAACCTTCAAGACCTCTTAAAGAAAGGTGAGCGAGTCCCCACTTTACCTCCGATTGTGAACTTTGCATATCTGACGAAATCCTACTCAAATGTGTTCACGAGCTTCTGCAATACTACAAATTCCTTGTCTTCACCAAGGTGAGTTGTTTGATTTCGTGATAGATATTTATGCTTTTATATTGCCTACTCTCAGGCTTTTAAGTGTTTATGGAACTTCATGCTTTCATGTGAACTTTATGATAGATATTTATGTGAACTTCATGCTTTTAAGTGTTTATGCTTTTATATTGCCTACTCTCATCATGCAATTATGTTATGGAAACTTGCTAGACTGATGGTCCATGTGACAATGTGATATTGTCTATCTGGAGTTGCTATAGTATAGTTACTGCATCACCAGAGACTCAAGTTGTAGCTAAAGTTCATGCATATTTTCATAGCATATATATGAGTTCACTTCTATAATGTTTTCTTATATTTTTCATGCTAATTTCTTAAGTGGTTAGTTACCCCATATCTATATATATATATATAGTTGTTCTTCATCTTCTTGGATTATTTTTCTATTTTCAGTATTTGATGATGATAAACATCGTATGCAAATATTTATTAACGTAATGAGTTCTTCATATTTGTAATACAAAAAATAGCAACACACGACTGTTTAAAGACAGAAAACTTGAAAAGAAAAACAAACCTTTTAAAAGATTTATTGGAGTGGCATTTAAAAAAGATTTATTGGAGTAGCATTTAAAAACAAAGATCTTAGTTGATTGCCTAAAAGAGAATTTGAAACAAGCTCGGCAGTATTTCATGCCTCAGTGGATCATATAAGAGAGAAAAAATGTGGTTTTTCATTTGATGCCGCAAGTTTCCTACTTACAGTACGACTATAAACAAATATTTAGTAATTGCGTCAGATAACTAAACATGGTTTATTTTATTGAGATATGTATAAACTTTCTTTACCTTTTAACCTCGATCATGTACCTAATTTGTAAATCGTTGGATTGGTCATTTGATTTGACCTATTCGATAGTCCTAAGGTTCTCGATCTTTTCATTTTATAGATCCTTAGAATTATCGATTGCCTTGGGACATGCAAGGTAGTTCATCGGTATGGTGGCATGTGTCATCACCTTGCCACCTAAGACACGTTTGCAACACATCTCCAATGTATTGGCATTGAGTAAGCACCTATGTGGCATAGTTAATGGCCCAACCAATGGGGGCACAACACAACCTAAGGTTGATTTGTCAATGGATGCCTTGTGGCAATCCTTACCTAGCAATTTTCACCTAATCGAGAAATCCACAAACCTTGAACCTTTCCCCATTCTATACTTAGTTCATATTGAAGCCTAATTGAGGAATTAGTTGTTAAAGAGGATTAATAACTTATCTTGGGAAGCACTCTTACTCACCTAGACCTTGACATGTGCTGTTACATCAAGTTATATACTTTCCAAGTTAGGATTTATATGTTATTGTGTTTAGATACATTCAATTGAATTTAGGGTTTTTTTTAGTTTGACACTCATTAGTTTATACCTAATAGAGTTTGACCTTCATTAAAATTTTAATTGAGTCTAACCTTTATTTTCTATAACTACATTGACTGGTTAATGTTGATTTATTGACCAACATACCCCTCACTGACTGCACATGCCTTCCATGTGCAAGTTTGATGAATTTCATCAAAATTACATAGATATGTAATGCTAATAACCAGAAAATCATGTGGTTCATAAATTAAAAGAAAATAGTTAATGTCTATCCGTTTTCTCCTCCTCCATCCTCTCTGCAAAACACCACCACCATTTCTCCTCCTCATTGTTGTTTCCCTCTCCTCCCTAATCTTTTTCAATCAAAGATTGTTACAACAAATTGGAATCAATAAAGATGATCATAAAGAGAAGATGTTCTATATAACAATATATTGAAGAGGGTGTTTGTAATTTTTTTTAAATTTATTTATTTATTATTATTTTTTTGAGACAGAGAGTGTTAAAATGAGTACACTTTGATTTGGATAAATTCAACAAAGAATTCATACCCTTTTAACTAGTTTTGTTGTTACCCTAATACACTCCCCAAGACCCACACTAACCTAAATCAGGCCCTGAAATGTTGGTAAGAATGTTGTGGACTCAATTATTGGCTAGAAGAAAAGAGTCTGGAGAGGCTTGAAATAGAGAAAGAAAGAGAGGGAGTTAGTATGAAGGTTATTGATTCTTCTGCAACTTCAAATTCAAGAAGTTTTTTGCACATCTAATTGATTGGAGAAGTGTGTGTTGATTCTAATTTGTTGCAACACTGATTGACGTAAAGAGATTGGGGAGGAGATAGAGAAACAACAATGAAGAGGAGGAGAAGGAACGGTGGTGGTGTTTTGCAGAGAAGACGGAAAGGAGAAGAGGTATATATTAGTTTTTTTTTTCTTTTAATTTTGGAACCACAAGATTTTTTGGAGATTAGCACTACATATCCATGTAATTTTGAGGAAGTTCATCAAACTTGCACATGCAAGGCATGTGCAGTCAATGGGGGATATTTTGGTCAATAAATTAGCATTAACCAGTCAATGTAGTTGACCTAACAGGTCCGTTAAAAATGAGGGTTAGACTCAATTAAAATTTTAAATGAGGGTCAAACTTTATTAGGTATAAACCATTGAGTGCCAAACTAAAAAAAACCCTTGAATTTATGTAGTTACTAGAGTATGCCCCGTGCCGTTGACACTCCACATAATTTTATTTTTGCTAAATAGTTTGTACTGAACACCATCACTATCTCATTTTAGCTCAAAGTATTGAAGTGTAAGTTTATTCTAAGGTAAAAATATATATTATAAATTTTAGGGTTAGACTCGGTCAAAATTGAACTAGTTGGGGCAAAAATTTAAACGTCGAGAATAAGTTATCCCCCAATACTTGAATTCGCCAAAATATGAAGTTTAGCGTTTTTGTTTAAATGTGCATTAAGATGCCCGACTCATTTTTTTTTATATGATCAACTCGTCTTATTGCTTTGAAAAATATTAAATACGTGAAGTAAGTTATACTATTTTTATAATTATAAAATATATATTTTTTAAATTTTAGCATTTGTATTGATTAATGATTTTGTTGGAAAGATCTTTAAAAATGCATTTCAACGATACTAAGTTTACCAAAATCCAACAACGATGTAAATAGTTATGATAAATTTTCCTTTTGCTAAAAGGAAAACACAATATTTTCTCTCTCTGCCACATATACATTTCACCAACTTTTTTCAAAAAAATTTCATTATTTTTGCCCTTTTACATATTTTAAATTTACATATATGCCATTATAGGAAATGAATCTTAACCCTCAAAATTAAATACATTTTCCAACTTTCAATCCTAACCATCTTTTATCTTTAATCATTTTGATTTGACTTTGTCTCAGTCAGCAATGAATAGTAAAACACCACTCTGAATTGTAATATAGATAGTTCCACTAGAAATATATACTTTAAAAACCTATTTTACTGTACTTGAAACTTTGATTAGTTACAAGGAGTTGAGAATTTAGAATATGAACAGGAAGGTTTAGTACTTATAAACTCAATTTTTTTTAAAAAAAGTTGTTGCATCTTATGCTTCTCTTGTATGAAAATGAATAATTTTCTACAATACGATTGCATTTTATTACATTTATTACTTAGTGTGATTTCAAAAGATGTTTTATCGCATAAATTTGAAAAAGTTACATGTTTCAACATGATTGATGTGTGATAGGATGATCCTAGTATAAATGTATGCCTGATTGGCTTGACACAAGGGTTGTATTAATCATGGTTTTCTAGAGTATACCAACATTTTAATAGGGAACCAACACATTAGTGGTTATGTTTGATCAACATCTAGTGATCATTGTCTGACCGAGTACATTTTAGTAGGGGAAATATGTTTGGCCAACATTAAATAGGCAACGTGTGATTCAATACGGTACGTTGGAGCATGGGTAAACAACATACCTCATTCGGATATTGATAAGTTTGAAGCAATAACAGGCGTTCATCTGGTTAATTTGAATAACGATACCCTGACCGGCGTGTTGCTAAAACTGGTCGTATGACTAGTGGTCCAAAGTAAATGTTTGGGTATTAAGTACCTCTATTATGAAAGTGATACAATTATTTGAGAATGTATTTCTCAAATAAATGATTGTGTTGTGTGCTTGATAGTAAGTCGACACATGAGTAACACTATGTATGGCGTAGATGTTACGACTTGTCTCCATAAACATTACTGCATTATCTCATTAGGTAGGTAGTTTTATTGTTTTTTCGAAAACTAAAACATTTTTATACTTGGTTTCTTTTATTTTTGATATTTGAAAATCCTAGTTATATAATATTTTTATGACAATGTAAGGGTGGTTTGGCTATTTATTGGGTTTTTCCAAAACTCACCCCAATATCAATATTATTTTCAGATGAAGAATTGTATGACACACCCATCGAGACTGAGGATATCTTAGAAGGCTTCGTAAATGAGGAACCTCTTGAGGATGACGAATCATCTTTTTGTGTTATGTAGAAAGCCTTCCATTTCCTAGTGCAGTATAAAAAGTCCTTTTAGAATGACTGTAATATGAGCATGTATTAATAGAATATGTACACTTAAGTGTCTTTTTGGACTATTGTACCATCTATGAATTTATTAAATGTATGACAATATTGTATATTTTTTCATGAGTGGTTGTTCTGATAACTGTTTATCTTGATAATGTATGTTTTCCTCGATGATACCTATGATTCTATATGTTTTGGATTTGGGACGTCACACTTTAAGTGCCCCACTCACAAAAGTTTATGGCTATAGCTTTATATTTATATATATATATAGACACACGCACGCTCATATCACTGAACTACCTCCTAGAAGCAATTTGTTAAATGTATACCTTAGTCTAAAATGGTAAAGCCTGGATGAATCACATATGGTTCAACATCGATTTTCATTGAATGCATTCCTCCAATTGATTGTAGAAGCTCTAGATTGATTTTTGGTAGGTGTTGCCTCCTTATTGACTCTGTTTTGTAACATTGAAGAGTTGAATGCAATTTCAAGCATTTATTTGCATTTGCAGACTACTAGAGGAAGAACAATGGAGATGAGATGTCCAAACGGTTCATGTGGGTGTCACCCAAGATTTTCGCCATTATCCAGAAGGAGCGAGATGGAGGAAAGAAAAAAAAAGAGTGAATGTTCCAATGGGGTTTAGAGAGAATAGGGAAAAAAGTATCGAGGAGGTTGCCCATGTGTCTTAAATACTTAAGTGACTTGAAGAGATGTGTCTTAAATACTATGATCAGCAGCAATGCGCAACAGTTGGGGATGTAATTTATGTAGTTAAAACGGATAACAGACCCATAACGGTCTAGAAGTATTATGGGTTATAATGGGATATACTAGGATATAACGGTATATAACGGAATATTTTTTATACCCCTACTAAGTATTAATGTATTATAGAGTAAAAAAAAGTAAATCATGTTCATAACATTAAATTAAAAAAATATCAAAATATTAATAAAAAATATCTTCCCTTTCGTATGAGAGTGAGATTGCAACAAAGAGTGTGATCGCAATAGAGAGTGTGATCGACTCTTCACCTTCTTCCCCTCTTTTTCTTCTTTTCTCGTTCTCTGTTGATCGGTGAGGTCTTATTTTCTATTGATCGGCGATGGCAAGCTCTGGTTCTTCTTCGTCTTTCTTCTGAGTTTAGGGCTTTGTTTCAATCGAGAATGAAATGAGTGATTTTTTTTTTATGTATTAGAACAAAACGTAAAATGACGTTATTGAAAAAAAAACGTTATCTCAATAACGACCGTTATATCGAAGTCATGATACCAAAACGTGATGTCAAAACAACGGCTCACCCCTATTAAGCGTTATATAAGGGTTATATCGGTGTTATAACGCCTTTTTAAATGCATAATCGTAAATTATGAATCTAAACAATTGACATAAATCTTAAGAACCAACATATCCTTTTGAGCAGTGATAAAAGAAGGAAAAGAAGATTAATACTGTGACTTTGGAGTGTTCATTTATAAATAGATATCTTGAAGATTAATACTGTGACTTTGTTGGAGTGTTCATTTATAAATAGATATCTTGAAGAATAAGGGGTCAACTGACGCTATACTCCAAGTATTAATCTGCTCGAGTGCCTTATCCCCCAAAAGTCATCTCAATATGTAATTATGGATAAAGCAAATTAATTTCTTAAAAAAATGAATGTGCCTAAAAAATGATTCAAGAGGGAGCTGAGCTATCCTACAAAGCAGATTCAAAAAAAAAAAAAAATGCCTAGAAGATAAAATTTTAAAAGTCCAACTCTATTTTGCAATGGAACATGAATTCATGAAAGTGCAAACGCCCAAGTTCTAACAACACCCTGCACCAACAAAAAAATTAACTCTTTAATATCCAAAATCACCTTATCTACCTCATACACTTTTCCTTGAAAGAGTGTTCCATTCTACTACAACCAAATCCCCCCGAGAATGACAAAAGGAATAAGGCTCCATAGCTTTCCATATTTGGATGAAATGAATCCAATTCTCAATAAAAGTCCGACTTCATAAGAGAGTTTTACAACTTCCTCACCCTAGAGCCCCAACGTACATGATGAATTTGTTGAAAAGTGTGCAAAAGTATATCAGCCTAGAAGATATGTTGGCAGCCAAGAAAAGTGTTGAGATCGAGACTAGGCAATCCTTCAAGATCAGGGACAGTGGGGAGGAAAAGGAAGAAGATGGATCCAAAAGGAGACGGAGTGACAACAAGCCTGGGTCTAGTAAAAGAAAGCCTGACAAGTCCACCAACTATGTGAACTCCAAGTACCACCCTTATACTCTGCTCAATGCAAGTCTGTCTGAAATGCTCTCCACCGTGAAGAGTTGGGAGAATATCAAATGGCCTTCAAAGCTCAGGAAAGATCCTTCAAAACGCGATAAAAATAATTTACTGTTCTTACCATAGGGAAGTAGGTCATGACACCCAGGATTGCAAAATCCTAAGGAATAAGATCGAATACTGGGTCCAAAAAAGGAGACTGAAAGAATTTGTTGGCTTCAGCGAAAGGCATTCCCGAGGAAAAAAGAAAGAAGAGTATACGGGAGGTCGAAGAAAGGACCCCGGGTGTTATATGCATCATGTATGGTGCATATGAAGAGTGGGAACACTCCAACTGATCAGTGAAAAGATAAGTCCGAGAATTTCAGACCAGATCCCACTACGAGGATTGCCCTGTTCAACATGTCTAGGGAAAAGGCCCAACTCCGAGTTTAATGTTGACGGAGTGGGACATGCAAGGAGTTTGTTTCCCCCCACAATGACGCTTTGGTTATCTTAGTGGGGATAGCAAAGTGGGGCCAAAGAAAATATCTAGTTGACATAGGCAGTTGAGCTCGACCAACATCCTGTTTCTAGACTCATTCCGCAGAATGCAGTTAAAAAAGGAGGGGTTGATGCCTGCCAACCAAGTCATGATCGGCTTCACTCGAGAGAGTTGCTATCCAGTTGGAACGATCAAATTGCCGGTTGTAGCAGGGGATTTGAACTTGTAAAAGATCCTATTGACGGAGTTCTTGGTCGTAGACGCCCCTTCTATGTACGACGTAATTCTAGGAAAACTTTGGCTCCATCAAATGAGGGAAGTGGTCTCCACACAACACCAGTGTCTCAAGTACCCAGCGTATAATGAGGTAGGAACAATCAAAGGAGACTAGAATACCGCTATAGAATGTCATTATGGTGTTGTTAAACGGTCAGACGAAGGGGAGCAGTTTGAACAAAAGCACTCAACCATGGACGTCCCTAGTCTCGAATTAAAAAATCGATCTCCGCATTCGGACAATGAAACACCTCCTAGCCTGAGAGGAAGACCGAATGCTGGACAGCGGCTGGAGGAGCCCGTCATGTTGGAAGGATCGAATAAAAGAAATCACAGTGTTCTAGCTTAAGGAAATACATTAGATTGGAGTCAATTCCCGTCATGCTTGGACAAGATGGCCTTCATTGTCCATCGTCAGGTGAATGGCGAATTCAACACATTCTGATTATGGGGAGTCAATTCCCATCATATCCTTCACTGTCCAAGCAAATACATTCTGATTTTCTTTCAAAAGTTTAGCTAACTGATCCGCCAACGCCTCGGTGAAATTGGAGCCTATTTGGATGGCTCTAGTGTTATCTGGACTATCCATCGTCTATACCTCTGAATAGATAGCCCTAAGGAAAGCCATCAGATTCCTATTTAACGCCTCTAACAGCGAAGCATAATATGAGGCCCTCATAGCCGGGTTGAAACTGGCTTAAAGGATCAAATAAAAGAAATCACAGTGTTTAGTGATTCCCAATTGGTAGTCAATCAGGTGAATGGCGAATTCAACAATAAAGACCCTCAGATGCTAACTTATTGTGAAAAAAGAAGTTGATGCCAAGAAGGGATTTAAGAAAATTCTACTCCAGCAATGTTCCAAAACGGACAATGAGGAAGTTGACGCTCTGGCCAAGATGGCCTCGTCCGCAATAGACAACTCCGATAGACTTATAGAGCTCCAAGATAAATCAACTCTGGAGGAAAAAGAACTCCACGAGGCCTGCTCCACAAATGAGGAAACTAGTTGGATGAGTCCCCTGGTCAGGTTATCATAGATGAAGTCCTCCCAGTAGAAAAATTGGAAGCTTGTAAGCTGAAGAACGGGGCGGTAGAATATAGACTCCTAAATGACAAACTATATAGAAGGTCAACAACTGGCTCACTGCTTTAGATGACTGGTTTCTATGAGGCGGACCATGTCCTCAGAGAGATCCATGAGGGAATCTGCGGGAATCATCCCGGAGGAATGGCATTGGCCCATAAACTAGTCACGGACCTTTGGGTATTACTGGCCCAAGATGCAGCAAAGTGGCTAAAACCTAGGGGTGGGCATCCCATCCCGCGATCCCGTTCCCGTCCCGATTTTTTCGGGTCTTAATGGGATTGAATAATTTCATCCCGATCCCGTCCCGTCCCGATCTAGAATGGGATGGGATGGGATGAAGATTTTCAATCCCGCCAATCCCGTCCCGTCCCGAACTAATTTTTTAATATTAATTATTAATATTTTTATTTACTTATTTATTTATTTTATGAACATTTGCATAAAATGTTCAGGCTTCCAGCAGGCCCAGGCCTTCCAGCCTAGCAGGCCTTCCAGCAGGCCCAGGCCTTCCAGCATGCTTCCAGCAGTCCAGGCTTCTATTTGATATGTCCAAATTAGCACGCTGATCCCGTCCCGTCCCGTCCCATCCCGAACCCGTTTGGGATGGGACGAGGTCGGGATGAGGTTTTTCCCATCCCGTCCCGTCCCGATCCCGTATGAACGGGATGGGATAGGGATGGGCATATCTCGTCCCATCCCGTCCCGTGCCCACCCCTACTAAAACCTAGTTTGAAAATGTGATAAGTTTCGAAGGTACGCTCCGTACACCAATATGCCCGCTCAGAACCTGGTCCCAATGACCAGTTTGTGGCCCTTTGCACAGTGGAGTACGAACATCGTAGGCCCGCTCCCCACCTTCAAGAAGAAGAGATTTCTCCTTGTAATCGTCGACTACTTCACCAAGTGGGTAGAGGTAGAACTGATTTCCAAAATATGAGATAATTAATTTGAGAACTTTCTTTGGAGGTCAATCATTTGCAGGTTCGGTATCCCAAAAACATTGGTCAGCGATAGCTGAACCCAATTCGAAGGCAAAAAAGTGAAGAAACTTTGCGCTAATATGAACATCAATCACCACCATTCAGTACCGGAACATCCCAGGCTAACAGATAGGCAAAAGTCACTAACCGAACCATATTGGACGTCATAAAAAGAAACTCAAAGCAGCTAAAAGGCTTTGGGTATCGAGCTACCAGTTATCCTGGGCTTATCAGACCATAAAGAAGACTCCGACTGGGGATAGGTCATTCGCCCTCGCCTACGGGTCTAAGGCGATGGTCCCAGTGGAACTGAAGATGCCAATGTTTAGAAGAAAGAAGTTAATGTTGCAGGACAATGATGAAGCTCTGAGAATCGTACTAGATCTACTTGATGAAATGAGTGACGAAGCTAATATCAAAATTGCGGCCTACCAACAAAAAATTGTCCATATTACAATAAGAACGTTAAGCCTGAGGGTTTAAAGTTGGTGATTAGGTACTCAGAAAAACCCAACCGAACATAAGAAAGACATGAACGGGAAAGCTAAATCCAAATTGGAAAGGGCCCTATAAGGTGACAAAGATCAATAGGCTTGGAATCTACTAGTGAGGGGGCCAGAGTGTAGAGCGTCTTAAAAGACCGTGGAATGTAGAACACTTAAAAGAAGTGTTATCAATAAAGTTACTCTCCTTAAAAGTTCCATCTCATATCCAACTCTCCATGCAGGGGCAAGCCTAGTCCGGTTGAGGACCACAATGATGCACATTGGCCTAGTCTATTCCTATTCATGAGACGATGACTTGCCACATCTAAGTGACCTAGTCCGTCTAAAGGACTACAATGGCGCACGACGGCTTAATCTAGTTCTATTCAGGATGACGACGACTTGTTGCATCTAGGTGACCTAGTCCGACTCAAAGACCATGATGGCGCACAACGGCCGAGTGTAGGCCTATTCAGGATAACGACGACTTGTCGCATCTAAGTGACCTCATCTGATCAAGTATAGTCCGTTCGGAACAAGGCGACTTCTCTAAGCTTAGTCATTTCCAGGATTAAGATGGCTCAAATTATAGAAGTCTAGTTCGTTTTGACCAAGACCGCTATAAGCCTAATCCTTTTCCGGATTAAGATGGCTCATATTACAGAAGTCTAGTCCGCTCGGACCAAGATGACTTCCGATAAGCCTTGTCTTATTCAGGATCAAGTCTAGTCCGCTCGGACCAAGATGACATCTCTAAATTTAGTCCTATTTAGGATTAAAGTGGTTTATATTATTAAGTTTAGTCCACTCAGACCAAGATGACTTCCATTCAGCATAATCCTGATCGGGATTAAAGTGGTTTATATAGTCCGATTGGACCTACTGTTAAAGTAACAACGCAGATATGAAACGAGAAAAACTCAAGCTTTTTTTTATTAAGCAAAGGTTTTATTTTTACAATAGCTTAAATGACAAATCAAAGCAAAGGCTTATACACAGTAAGCATTAACCAACAGAGTTTGGTGGAAAGGACTTTGCGAACAAAGATCTCCCATAGCACATACTAGGAATCGGCTTCGTTCGGTGTGTCTTATAAAGAAGATGCCCCATATGATGTTTTTGATAAATGACAAAAGATGCCCCAGGTGCATCTTCTGATGAATGGAAGATCCTCAGAATTAAGGTGGTACCCCAACTTTTTCTTTACAAAGAAGTGACATCTCTGCCAGATCTAGAATAGCGTATGGGAACAAATCCAAGCAAATGAGCTCTCTCAAGCACATATCCCATTAGGATTCATCACGATGCATGTCGACTAGTGTGGCCGCTTCATCGGCAAGTGGATCCCCCCTGCACAGATCAAAATTACAATCAGGTTTCTCTACCCATTTGATAGCAGTTGGGCTGAGAGATTTGGTACTGACGACAACGTTCAAACAGATCTACCTCCCTCATCAATGACTCTCGTAGGAGACCAAAATAGGATAACATTCAAGAACCGTCATGCACAATTAGGAAACGTTGGAATATTGATATGGATTAAAGTTAAGGACAAAATGCAGTGGAAGCTCTAGAACCGCTGGAGATATGACCAAATTCAACCAGGCCTAGTTTATATAGGCCCAACATTTGGGAAAAACAATTACCTAATAGCCGCATCAACATTAAATGTTGTGCAAAACTCGAATGGATGTAGAATTAAGCCACCAATTCACTGCACATGTTTTTATTTGGTGAGTTATTGGCCCTGCACGCAGCCCCACTATCTAGGAGTAACTGATGAAGCATCAAACAATCATCCAATCACAGCCGAACAAGTGACACATATCAACTTTAATGGAAAAAAGGCCAGGACATACCTTACCCAAGTTAGGTCCAAGTTAGGCCCGGTGCAGCATGTAAGTCAGGTAATCAAGCCTAGATTACATAAGCCCAGTAGGGTGGAAGTCTTGGAGCTTGGCCCAGGACAATAAGGCAAAAACATATACCCTTGGGCTGAGTGAGACTAATGCACATTTAGACCATTCTTGGCCGAATTAGGCATCGAGTTCCAAAAAGAGCTAAGTACCACAGAAGATTAGTCGTGGATGGGTGAAGAATCCTACATGGATATAACTCGATAAGGGAAGATCCTAAGCGAGATTTCCTCCCTCCATTGTGCATCCAAAGGTATAGTCAATGAAGGAGTAAAGTGATCTCATTATATAAAGTAAACAAAATGAATGGCGAAGGTATGCAACCCTAATTTTATCAGTCTAATTCCATCCTTGTTCAAGAACTACCATTACTGCTGCTCTTCTTTGCATGTCATAATCCACAGGGATGGGCTTGGATGCATCACTCTTCTTGAACTCCTCACCCACCTTCATGTTCAGCGTTCACATCTCTAACCTCTTGCCTTTCCACTCCCCCATCCTCCCACTCCACACCCATGCCTAGCCACCACAATCTTCCCCTTCGTTCATGATGTGCAACACCCCTCTTATCTACACGCGCCCTATGCCAATTGACCACATGCACCCTATGCCAATTAACCAAGTGATATTTATGGTCATTCTCTTTGTTACCCCAAAGAAAATTACTTCAAAATTTGTGCATCTCCTCAATAATAGAGCTAGGCGCTTTGAATAGGAAAAGTAACACTGGTAAATTGGATAATATACTTTTGATAAGAATGAGTATCCTACTGAAAGGTATTTTCTTTCCATGCAACACTTTTTGAATTTATCCACAACCAAATCCCAAATAACTTCTGATCGACTAGATTCACCAAACTGTGAAGCCCCAAATACCTAAATACCTAGATGGGAACTCATCAACCCTACCCTCCAAAATATTAGCCAAACCTTGATGATCATGAATCTTAACTACTATGAAAAGACTAGTTTCTAAGGTTAATTTTCATTCCAGAGCCTAGAAGCGATGCCCTATTCACAATATTGAAAGCCTCCAAATAACCTAACTCATTCACCCCATTAAGCATCCTACTGAAGAAATATATTTTCTAATCCATGCTTTCCAGCTCAAGCCAAAAGCCATTTTATTAAGCACTTATTCTAGAAGATCCTAATTTGCATGAGCGTAGGCCTCAAGGTGGAGCTACATAGGGGCTAGTGGATAATGACCCCACTGAAACTAGAAAAATTGATACCATTGTGTAGTTTTAAATCATTTTACCCCTTATTTCTTGATTTAGTAAGTCTAGCATCTTTTTGGTATTTTTGGTGTTTTTACACTTTTACCCAGTCTTTTTAAAACACAACCACAAACACCATTTATAGAAGGGGTCGAAGTGTAAAAGAACCCAGAAAAGGCAAAAAAAGCTAGCAAACATGGCTGACTAGAATTGTTGTTCTTGATTTGACCCCATGACTGTTTGAGTATTTTGCCTCTGCGCGTCATTTTTAAAATCTTATTTCCTGCCCTTGATTCTTCAATTGTTTTGCCTTCACCCTCCATTTTGCCTTTTCTAATGTTTATCAACTTATGACTTATCACCAATCAAATCATTACTTTTTACTCAATAAAAATTAGGATATGTATCCTAAATGTGAAAAATTCATTTAAAAAACTGGTTATCAAATAAAAAAAATACATATTTTTCGAAAATTTGAAAAATGGAAGTAATGAGAAATGAGGTAATTAGCTACTTTAACCTAAAACTGATTTATTATTATTATAATTATGAATAATGATGATATTAACATCAATATGCCACTTTGAACTCCACACACCCCCTATTCTCTTTAATATCTTGGCATATGGGAGCCCAGTTAATCGAAAGTTCGAGTCGGGCCGGTCTCTGTCTTATTCTAATTCAATTTTTAGCCTAATTATAATCCATCCACTGTGCATAAATCAAAAGAAAGAAACTAAAGCTAGAGGCGTCAGGAATGGTGGAGAGGTTATTAGAGTTAAGGAGATGTCCTCCACACTACCAATCGTTCCAAGAGGTGGTTGTCAGTAAATGATCCAAGAATATCATGGGATAGGTTTCACTGGTGACTTTTACGTTCTTGATCATTGCCAAGGTGGAGGGGAGGACGAGGAGAACAAGGGATAGGATGATTAGGTTGACGATGGTGGATCTATGGGTGTTGGTTGTGTTCGTTCTGAACGACGCACGGGGACGACAAAAGGGGGTGACATAATCAAGAGAGGTGTTACTGTTCTGCTCAATGAAATCAATGTGCTTTGTGTTTTCTTGTCTACACCAAATCAAGAGAGGTAGCCCATTTCAGACTCTAAAAGCTCAATTATGAAATTAAAAAGAAAGAAAATTGTGTCCAGTTGCTTAAATCCTCCTACTTCTTTAAAGCAAACTATTTGCTTCTTCTTATCGTCTCCCTTTTTCGCTTAATTAACTTTTAACCATAAACAAGGGTTGAATACCCTTCACTGGCAATACACACACCAACAATTGTTCTTCAAAAGGGTTGAAATGAATTGATCAAAGGAAACCTCCTCAAATTTGCATTCATGCCTTCAT
Source organism: Berberis vulgaris (assembly GCA_963556465.1). NCBI lineage: Eukaryota > Viridiplantae > Streptophyta > Magnoliopsida > Ranunculales > Berberidaceae > Berberis > Berberis vulgaris. Next base: position 71,196,100 of record OY747124.1, on the reverse strand, counting down.
TTACAATCGTGTGGCCGATACTTCAATTGATGTTGCTTTCAAAGTATTTCTTCGAAAATTATCAGTGGACGAAGTAGCACCATGACATCAAACGAATTCGAGCAGGGAAACTGAGAAGATGGTGGTGGTAAATGGGTCTTTTAAATACAATGTTGTTGTAGCCTGAAACTGAAGAAGTGGAAGGGAGAGTGACGAAGTGAAATCGATTGGAATAAGGAAGACAAGGGGGTGAACGAAGCTGCCTTTATTTGCGCAGAGGAGAGGAAGGGAGAGGAGCCGCAAAGGAGATGAATGGAGAGGAGGAGATCATGAAGTGAATGAAAGTATGAAACCCTAGCTTAATGTAAAATCATTAAATTATTTGGTTTTATAAATGTCCGGGACAGGCCGGTTATCCGGCAGGTTTTGGAAATCAAAATCGAGGTCCGGACCAAATATTGCGGTCCGGTCCGGGTTTTAGGACCGAAAATTAAATTAATGTTTACAAAATCGGACCAGATCGGTTCGGTTCCCGGTTCGGTCCGATTTTCCGGTTTGAAATGCCCAGCCCTAGGTGGATGTGCTATTGATATGTTCTAGTTTGGCTCGAGCTCCAATCTGGGTTGGGCAAGCTACAGGCAAACTTATCAAGATTTTGGGTTGGGCTTGGGCAGACCTCTTAGCCTACCCAAGTTGTACCCCTACCATTAGTGTGGCTTACCAATATCCACCTTGAAAATTGATGTGTCCAAATCTCGCCCTCCTGAGATTTTGACCCGCAGGTGGTGGCCGAAGGCACTCCGACCCTTAAGTCAGCGACTCTGTTTGAAGAAGGAAATAAATTTGGACAAAACTCAGTTAAAGTTGCATAATGTAGATAGGATAGTCAAATCGATATCCCTTTCTTATACATTTTCCTTTACTTTATATAATGAGTGAAGTGATGACTGCATTCAGTTGTGTATGTGACTTAAGCTCGGTTGGCGCAATGAAGGGGGATATTTATTATAACGGTCTCTTTCTTCATTGAGATGAAGTGATTCCCTCCATCTTTTGTATAGCGGTCCATCAATATTTATGATGATTCGAGCCACATGTATGGCCATGATCGTGTGATGACTATATGTATCATCAGCTACTACCCCTTTGGTAGTGGGCTCGCTTGCGTGGCCACTAACTTGTTAATGAGGGCTTTATTTATCCGTTATGTGAAGTCAGCGTGACAAGTCATCGGGGGTCGGACTACGTGAGTTGAGACCGGATGAAATCATCGGATTTGGGGTGCATGAGTTCTGATTAGACGGAGATTTTTGTGACAAGTCATTGTATTCGGACTTCGTGAGTTAAAACTTGATGTTGTCCGTGACGAATCATCGTAGTCGACTTCGTGAGTTCGTTACTAGGTGAATTCTGTGAGTTTGGATCATATGTTTACTAGGTGAAGTAATCTTTGCAGTCAGCTTCATTGTTCGAACCAGATGAAGTCAGCGTGATCGAACTGCATGCCTGAGCCAGACGAAGTCAGTTTGACTAGTCTTAAGTCGGGCATGTAGACCTAATTCTTGTCGGATCTGTTTCTTGTCGAAGCAATATCTACTCGAGCATGTTGGATATGTTTCCTATCTATGTCGAATATGTTTCTTGTCCATGTCAGATATGTCCCAGTTGGACCAATCTCTACTCGGACTCCTCGAGATCAGACCAATATCTACTCAGGCCTATTGAGTCTGTCCTTCAGTCTCGTGCTGCAGTCGGGCTCGTTTTGATTCGGGTCGGTGAATTCATCTTTCAATCGAGCTAGCTTCTATCTGGACTCGTCCTCCAGATTCCTTTTTTTTTTTTTAGTTTGAGTTCGTCCTCCATAGGCTAGCTTTTGTTCAGATCTATACTCCAGATTTGTTTTTCATTTAAGTTCGTCCTCCACGAGCTAGCTTCTATTCGGGCCCGTCCTTCGGACTCGTTTTCCGGATTCATTTTTCATTTGGGTTCGTCCTCCACGAGCTAGCTTCTATTCGAGCCCGTCCTTCAGATTCATTTTTCATTTGGGTTCATCCTCCACGAGCTAGCTTCTGTTCGGGCTCGTGGACCTACGAACCTGCCAAAAACCAGAACAACCAACAAAACTTTAAACTAATAATTATGCTGCCAACCGGGTTCGAACCCATGACCTGAGGTTTTCCAAGAAATGCCTCTACCAGCTCTGCTAGTGCTCCTTTGGTAGATGTTTAGTTCATTGATATTGGAAACGACTCTGGATGATCGTAATGTTTTTCCGTCTTATTGCTCAGTTGTGATCAAGCATAGGCATTTTTTTTTGCAGAAACTTGTCGTTCCCCACGGGCGGCGCCAAACTGATGTGTCCAAATCTCGTCCTCTTGAGAGTTTGACCAGATGTTAGACTGCCAAATACCACATTTTTTTGTGGCCAAAGGTACTTCAACGCTTAAGTCATCGACTCTTTTTTAAGAAGGAAATAAGTCTGGGCAAAACTCAGTTAAAGTTGCATAGTGTAGATAGGATAGTTGAATCGACTTCCATTTCTCATACATTTTCTTTACTTTATATAATGAGTGAATTGATGACTGCATTCAGTTGTGTCCGTGACTTAAGCTCGGTTGGTGCAATGAAGAGAGGCGTTTATTATAACGGTCTCCTCCTTCACTAAGATGGAGTGATTTCCTCTATCTCCTTCGTAACGGTTCATCAATATTTATGATGACTTGAGCCTTCGTAACGACCCTCCAATATTTATGATGATTTGAGTCACGTGCATGGTCATGATCAGGTGACGATTTTATGTATTATCAAAGATGATGCAACTTCTACTTGAACTTCCAATCTCATCCAAAGTTTTTTTTTTTTTTACCGTAACCCTCCCCACCCCACCCCATGCCTTCTGTCGGGTTCGAACCCATGATGTATGATTCCATTCGCCACACCTCTACCAACTCAGCTGATACACCTTTGGCAGAGCTTCATTAGCTAGCTACTAATACCCGCTAGCTAATACCTCACAGTTGAATACACTCTCAACAAGCTTGGTTTTTTTAAGCACACATGTTCTATTAAGTATTGTAACTTTTGACTAGTAACACATGGGATTTCAAAATAATTAAGTAAATAAAAACTATAAATGTAAATTTCAACTCAATAAACATAAGCAATTTTAGACTCCACGTGCGACATCCAAAATTCCAAAATAATGTTTATATGTGATGAATAATTAGGATTTCTTTAAAATTTTAATTGTGCATCATTAAGTTTCTGACCATAACACCAATGAAAACAACAAAGAGGAAGTTAATATATATATATATATATATATATATATATATATATATATAGAGAGAGAGAGAGAGAGAGAGAGAGAGAGAGAGAGATGTGGTTGCGAAACAGAGAAAGAAGAAGGCGGGGGAATGAGGAAGAATAGGGTCGACGGCGGTGGAGAAAAAGGGAGAGGACGAGAATATGATGGCCATTGTTTGATTTGGGTGAGGGTAAAATTGAAAACTAAAAATTTGGTTGAAAATATACACCTTTTACTGTTCATTAATCAATGTTTAAGATGGGTTGGTTTTGATTGTAAAAATATGAAATGTGGAGGAAAAATGGAAAATCAAAATGTTAGACGTAAGGGCATTTTCATAATTTACAAATAATTGAAGGGCTTGAAATAAATTATGTTAGGTGCTTAAGTATAATTAATGAATGTTTACAGAGGCTGACTTTGATTTGAAAATCAAAATTTATATGTTAGGGCATTTTTTAATAATTTTTAGATAATTTGAGGGCTTTAAATATATTATGTTAGGGCATTGGGTGTAATTAATAAATGTTTAAAGGACTAGGTTTAAAATATAAATAACATGAGTTTGGAAGGGAAAAATAAAATCATTATTAAATATCTAAACATTTAAGGGCTTATGTATAGTTTATAAATAATTAGGGGTTTCAAATAAATTATGTTGGGGGCTTAGGTATTGATTTAGTCAATTGCTGCTCTCATTCCTTGCCATTACCTAGACCTGCACAAATAGCACATGTGAACTAAAGATCACCATGTGGCGGCTGATGGCATTCCATTGCTTAAGTTAGATAAGGCTTAAGAAAGACTTAAAGCTGTAAATTGGGTTTCTGTAGCGCACCTTAGTTCATTGACCTTATCTCCTTTTATAGTGTGAGAGTCATTGTTCGGCTAAGCCTTCAATGGCGTAGTTTAGGGAAATAGATCTTGCTGGATATCATTTCCTAGTTGAGAGTTGTTCATGTATGGTTGTTTCCCTACACAACTTGTACTCCTAAATCTGTGGAATATGTTTAATTTTCGGAGTGTTGTCCATGCAAGGAAGTTTCCCTGTCCGACTTATACTCCAGTATTTGTTTCCTAGTTGGAACCGATGTATAGCTGGCCTGCCTGTCTTGGATTGATCCCTGATATACTTGCCTTATTAGGGTTTACTCTTGCTTTATCAGGGCTTACGAGTATTAGGCTTGACCGTGTAACGTATGGGCTTATTAAGGCGCTGCAATTTGGGTCCAACATTTTGGGATCTGCCAATAATAGGCTTAGTGTTGTCTGGGCCTTGCTGGATTGGGCATGCAGTCGGGCTTGCTTTGTTCTATTGACGAGATCATCATGTCACGCGTATGATGCTGATCTGAGGACGGTTTGATGTATTATCAGCTACTCCCCCCAAGTTGGTAGGTTAGCTCATTGGTCCACTAAGTCACTTCATGAAGAAACTGTGCAGTCATGATGGTTGAGTCTGAATCGTTTCCTCGAGCGACGAGCTTCATTAATTGGGCGTGCGCCTGTTTGAAAGAAAAAAAAGGTTGGAGTTATGTTTTCTATATAGATATATTCTCTGCAGAGTTTAACTTTTTTACTCTTTTGATCTCAGAGACTCTGCTTTGCCGTATCGCATTCCGTGCTTTTTACTTTGACCAACTTCCGTAATCGAAAGCTTGTACGACCTTTAATGGTGGGCCTGAATCAGCTTTCCAATGAACTATTCGCTAAAGGCCGCAAGTTCTTTGAGGAGAGGTTGCTCTCAAAATCAGATCTGGAGGTCCTTCGTAAAACATACGAGATTCTTGAAGATTTGGTGTTTTCACTTTGGGCGCCGATCTGACGTCGTTGTCCCCTCCGGAGGGGTTTTTCTATCTCCACCAAGGTGTGCTTCAATCGGGTGTCTGTTTTCTTGTTATCAAGGAAATTTGGGAGTTCTTGGCATACCTCGGCATTACGCTCGCTCAATTGATGCCGAACGAAATAGGACCCGATGTAGTCGTCTTCCACTTTTTGCTTTGGCCTAGTCCTGCTGACCTACACAAGTAACGCACGTGAGCCACAGACCACCGTTGTGGTGGCCGATGGCTCAGACAGGGATCTGATGAAGATATAACACTTTAAACATGGAATTTGTAGCGTACCTTAACTTACCAACCTCATGTCTTATTTATAGTGCAATAGTCCTGTTTCTACAAGGCCACCGAAGGCGTAGTTTAAGAATGAGATCTTCATGGAAATCTTTTATCTAATTAGGAGTTGTGTTGTCGGAGGGAAGTTCTATATTGGTCTTGTGATCCTAGATACGCGGGAGATAGTTTCCAAACCAAGAGCAATTCGTAGGAGAAAGTTTCCCTGCGTGGAATGTACTCTAGTATTTGCTTCCTAGTTGAAAATATAGAGCTGCTGTAATTGCCTGTTCGAAACTGATCCTCGAGATATTTTCCTTAGTAGGACTTATGGGTATTGAAGATAGTTGTGAGACGTGTGGGCCTAGCATGTTGTAAGAGTTCGGGTCCGTCTGGCGAATTGAATTAGGCGGGCTTGGTACCGCTTGGGCCAAATTACTGTTGGACTGACGTTGGGGTCTGTAATTCCTCGAGATCGTCATGACACTGTATGGCTCAGGGATGTGACAATTTGTGTGTATCATCAGCTACTCCCCTCGAGTTAGTGGACCATCACATCGGTTCGTTAAGTCATCTCTTGAAAATATACGCTGCTCATGATGATTGAGTCTGAATCGTTGCTTGAGCTATGCCCGACATTAATTGAACGTGCGTCGGTTCAACAAAAAAGAGGCGGGAACCTAATCCCTATTTAGGCTATCCGTAGTGCAAAGTTTGACTATTTTATTTTTTTGTTTTTGAAGATACTGCTATGTTCATCTTTTGATTTGGAAAAGATTGTTCGTCTTCTTTATGGCTCAACAAGACCTTCTTGATGATGCAACCTTGGCCAAGGGCCTGGAGTTTTCGAAGAGTTGCTTCTCGAGCCCGACCTCGCTGAATTCGTACATAGTTTGGGGACCCCGAGGACTTGCCGTTGTATGTCCTGAAGAGTGACCAGACGCCAATGTCACCACCAGCGGGGTTCATTTGCTTGCATCGTGGGATGCTTCAAACTGGAGTGCATTTTTTTGTTCTGGATGTGATTTGGTAATTCTTGGACCTCTTTGGGATTCCTCCGGCCCAATTGGGGCATAATGGATATAGGATAATCTTCTTCATTCTGATTAGGGAAAAGGAAGCCGGCGTTCGCGTGACTCCGTGGGTATTCCAGTTGCTGACTTCTCATCGGTTGAAGGGTAATGTTGTCTGTAAGATGACATCACAACATGCTTCACGAATTTGCCAGACAACTTTAAGTTTTGGCAAAAAATATTGTTTATTGGCCCTTGCGAATTCAAAGTACTTCTGATTCAAGGGTCGTTCGCTCGAACGAGAGTTCAGGGCGCTTCGTAAGTGTATTTCTTTTGACTCTCTATGCTTGATTGTAGGTTGGCTAATCGTTGTTGGTGTTTCTTCGCAGGATGGTTTCCCACTACTCCCCTTACCCTAGAGGAGCAAAACACTATATAGACGTTCCGCGGCTTGTCAACGAGGAACGTGGTGGATGTCATAAGCGTCCCTAACTTCATCCATAGTAGGCTATGGGACAACTGGCACGTAGCCCCCACTCTGTACCGAGCATCGTGGGTTAAGCTTGAAGATGGTGCCCCTTCTTGGAAGAGAAAAGTTGCTGGGGCCAAAGCTCCTGTTCTGTACGACGTGGAGTCGTCTGAGACGCTTGCCTTTTTCGTGAGTTCGAAGATGTCCCATGTCAGAACTGGGTCGCCTTAAGCACGACCCACTCCAGCAAGAGAATATCGCGAGTTTGACCGACCCATCAGGGCGGAGACAAATGTATCAGGCTGGGAGAAAGATTACCTGCGGTTTGCAGGGGTTGAAGACAGGTCAAATCTTAGTGAAGCGCAGGCCGAAGCTTTGAATGAGCGGCTGGTGCCGGTTGCAATGGTTGCTTCTGCAAGTGTTGATTTGCGCGGAACCGTTCCAAGGCTCATGTGAAGATCCACCTGAGGTTGTGGAATTTGATCGTTCCGTTGGTGCACTATCCATGGTGGCACATGCCAAGTTTAATGTAGTCCGCACTATTTATCGTCTCGTTCCAGACCACAGCTCGAAGTGTTGGAGGGTCCTTTGGATAATTCGTTTCCTCCTCTCCCTCCGGACCTCGTCGGGCCGTCTCGTACTAAAGGGTCGGCTATTTGTGACAAGGGAAAGGTCGCATAGGAGAGCCTGGGCACAGTGGCAATTGCGAAGGGTGGTGCAGGCGTGATTCTTGATCCAGAAAAGCTTCATCCGGATGTGCGGATAAGCCTGTTTGCACCAGACTTGGTAAGGATGAACACTCAGGTCTGGCACCAAGAGGTTGATGTGGAGTATGCTTCGAGGAAGCATATAAGCAGGCGTCACAGTTAGCTGATGGATTTGGCTCCGAAACCCAAGGAGGATACGCTAGAAGCGTGTATGGATAAGGGTTTAAAGTACCTTATGTTGGATATATCTCACTTGAACCAGGTGATCGTTGATGGGACGAAAGCCGAGGCGCTCGTGAGAGGGTATACACCATGGAATGTGTCTTCTTGCACATGCAGGTGATGTACTCTGATGCGCTTTATGAAATTGAGCGGCTACAGAAGCAGGTTGAGGAAAAGGGGCTGGAGCAGTCAGTTGTAGTTGCTGAGACTCAGAGGGCACGTTTTGAAGCCTTGAGCGTGAACTGACAGAGATGATGTCCGAGAGAAACATACTCAAGCAAGACTTGAATTGAGTTTGCTGAGACGTGGAGGCTGCGCAGGAAGTTGCGGCTGAGGCGTGTTCTGAACTGCGGTTTCTTCCTGAAGAGAATGCTTCAAAGGAGGCTGACTGGGCTGCTCAGAAGCAACAATGGGAATCTGATGTGGAGTTCAATGCCCGAGAGGCAATGAAGGCCGAAGACCAGCTCGCATTGGAATGGAATGAGCTCAGCGTTGTGAAGAGTAGTCTGGCTATAGAGCAGTCTCTGGTTGACGCCTTGAAGGCAAGTTGGTGCGTGAACTCGCTTATTAAAAAATAAAAATAAAACTCGCCCAGACTGCCCAGAACCCGCCCAGCCATTAATCTGGGTGTTTCTCTAATGCCTGCCGATTTTTAGAACATTGCCTCTATTGTATGTTTTTTGTTCCGCCTTGTTGTATTGCTTTAGCATAGGTTGGTTGAATCATTAGGACGTCGAGTGGACTGTCTGCTACCAGGAGCTTGACCGTTTTCGTTGCGAATGACTCAGAGTCACTGTTGCATAGTCATGTTCAATTGCGGGCATGTTGCGAACAGTTAAGCCTGGGGTTGGTTTGCCCGGGTTGTTGTCTTGTCCTCAAGGTAAGCTGTTGGAGGCTTGCCTCGCTTGTCTGATTGGTCAGCTGCAGTTGCTGCTATGGGCGAGTTGTGATAGCCGAGTGTATGTGTTGGAGCGTTTGTGCTAAGTCAGGTGTCGTAAGCTCTGGCTGACACACTATGTAGCATTTATTGGGCACTGGCCGAATGATCTATGTGTCAGCGCGAGTTGTCTTTGTTGTTAATATGATGTCAGTCCGTTTGAGCGTGAAGACACTGACTTAGCTAAATTTGACTTTGTGGCCGCTGTTTCATAGGAAAGCGGCGGTCGCATGGTGAGCTGCTTGGGTGTCAGTTTTCCTGTTATCAAGGAAATTTGGGAGTTCCTGGCGTACCTCGACCTTCTTTGCCTCCTGAGCATTGAACTCCACATTAGATTCCAATTGTTGCTTCTGAGCAGCCTAGTCAGCCTCCTTCGAAACATTCTCTTGAGCAAGAGACCTCAGTTCAAAATGTGCCTCAGCTGCAGCTTCCTGCGCAGCCTCTGCGTCTCGGCAGACCCGGTTCAACTCCTGCTTGAGTCCGTCTCTCCGACACCACCTCTGCTAGTTCACGCTCAAGGGCCTCCAGACGAGCCCTCTGAGTCTCGGCAACCACGGCTGATTGCTCCAGCCCCTTTTCCTCAACCTGCTTGTATAGCTGCTCAATTTCATAAAACGCATCAGAGTACAGTGCCTGCATGTGCAAGAAGACACGCTCCATGGTGTATACCCTTTCACGAGCCGCTTCGGCTTTCATCACAGCAACGACCACCTGGTTCAAGTGAGACATACACAGCATAGGGTACTTTAAACCCTTATCCATACACCCTTCTAGCGTATCCTCCTTGGAATTCGGAGCACAATCCATCAGCCAGCTGTGACGCCTGCTTATATGCTTCATCGAAGCATACTCCACATCAACCTCTTGGTGCCAGACCTGAGTGCTCATTCTTACCAAGTCTGGTGCAAACAGGTTTATTCGCGTATTTGGACGAAGCTTTCTCGGATCAGGAATCACGCCTGCACCACCTTTCGCAGTTGCCACTGTTCCCAAACTCTCCTCCGCGACCTTTCCTTTGTCATGAACAGTCGACCATTTAGTGCAAAATGGCCTGACGTGGTTCGGAAAGAGAAGAGGAAGCGAATTATCCTAAGGACCTCCAACACTTCGAGCTGTGGTTTGGTGATAGGGACATAATTAGGCTATTTTTAGTACCATATTTCTATATATATTTTTAGCTATTACTTGTTAATTATGGTACTAATTGCTATTTTCGTGTTTGTGTGGGTTTTCAATTACAAGATTCTAAAATAGAAACTAAGTGAAGCAAATTGGCAACTAATTGCACAAGGAAACCACACAAACAAGGAAACCACACAAACAAGGAAACTAAGCAAAGAAGGAAACCAAGCAAAGAAGGAAACAAAACAATTATAAAAGGGATGATACCTTGCTTTGAAGAAATCCTTCCAGCAATAGCCTCTTAATCCACCGCCGCAGCAAGCCACGCATTCTCCCACAGCCGTCGTCGTCCTCCTTCACAACAACCATCAAGCCCATCGTCCTGAACCCATCATCACCCATCGTCACCATCCTCATCCACAGCCGCATCCCTTATCGTCCCCCATCTCTATCTCAGTTCATCATCCAACCACCTCCATCATCCCCTTTTCCTTCCTAACACCCATCAAAGGGACACAGATATCGTCACCGTCTTCATCTCTCAGCCGATCGCCTCCACCAGTCAGATAAAACCCCCATCTCAGTCCCTCTTCGTCCCTTCTCGTTCTCAGCCAAAGCTTTCATCACCATCCCCCTCGTATCCTCTTCTCACTGGAGCAGAGACTGAAGAAGCAGATCGGGAGCTGAAGGAGCAGATTGCGTGAGAAAGGTGAAGGAAGAGTTCGCGCTATTTGCACCCCAACACTCCTCTCTCTACCACCACGGATCAGGCTACAGTGTTTTGTCTCATCTCTTAACTCTTTCTCTTAGTTTTAGTTTGATATTTAATTATGTGTTGCTATTCAAACATAATTAATATGTCTAGCTAAACTCTTCTTAGTTAGGGGTGGATTTGAAGCCTCGAACATGTGCTTTATAAATTAATTGAATTTAATATTTCTTGCTATTAGTAATTGTGTTTTGCTTAACTGCTTTATAGAGAACTTTTCTTTGTATGTTTGTTAAGGTGGCCAGCTTAGTAAGCATGCTAGGATCTGGGGCTAGAGTATAGGAGAGTTTCACCTAATTGTTATAATCATGTATTCACAAGTAGTAAATACCAAGGAACGTTGGTAAGGTTAAGTAAAAACCTGGGCAAGAACAAGATGCTGATCATACTTGTAATTGCCTAGTCAGTGTTCATATTTTTCACAAAACTTAATGATCTTAGATTGTTGTCTAACTTGCGATTCCTGTTTAGATAGCATGATAAGAATAGTTTGAAAGCGACGCTTAGTTTAATTCAACGAACTTGGGAAAATAATAAGATTAATGCAGTGCGATCACGGTTAATCTTGAGCATTGTCTCTCACGAGTTAGCAAGTGATTATTGAAGATTGATTTATAACCATATGTTTGGTGTGTGGAGATAAACCCTTAGCTAATTTCTCATCTTTGCCATTCCTTTAGTTTTATTATCTTTATAGTAATTTTCGTAGTTATTTTCATAGTTTAATTTAGAAAATCCAATCCCCAATTATTTAATTAATTAGGTTGTTAGTTGTCTTTTAGTTATTATTAGTGTTAATTGACAAGGCCTCTAATCCCCGGTCTAGAATGATCCCTACTTATTCTATACTATAATCACATAGCAGGGTATTAAGTTATGTGCTACTAAAATAGCGCATCACCTGGAATGAAACGATGAACACTGCGGACTACATTAAACTTGGCATGTGCCACCGTGGCCACTATCAGATAGCGCACCAACATGACGATCATATTCCACAACCTCAGGCGGATCTTCACAGGAGCCTTCTATTGGAACAGTTTCGTGCAAATCAACATCGGCAGAAGCCACTATTGCAACCCGTACCAACCACTCATTTAAAGCTTTGGCCTGCGCTTCACTAAGATTCGACCTATCTTCAACCCCTACAAATCGCAGGTAATCTTTCTCCCAGCTGGATACATCGGTTTCCACCTTGACGGGGCAATTAGACTCGCGCTTTTCTCTTGCTGGAACGAGTCGTGCTGAAGGCGACCCAGTTTTGACACGGGACCTCTTCGAACTCACGAAAGAGGCTAGCATCTCAGACGACTCTTCCACATTAGACAGAACAAGAGCTTTGTCCCCAACAACTTTCCTCTTCTTAGAAGAGGCCCCATCTTCAAGCTTAACCCGCGATGCTCGGTACAAAGTGGGGGCTACGTGCCACTTGTCCCACAGCCTATTACGGATGAAGTTGGGAACGCTTATGACATCCACAACGTTCTTCATTGACAAGCCGGGAAATGTCTCTATAGTATTTTTCTCCTCTAGGGTAAGGGGGGTAGTGGGAAACCATTCTACAAAGAAACACCAGCAACAATTAGCCAACCTATAATCAAGCATAACATAGTCAAGAAAAAGTTACATTTACGAAGCGGCCTGAACTCTCATTCGAGCGAACGACCCTTGAACCGGAAGTACTTTGAATTCGCAGGGGCCAAGAAACAATATTTTTGCCAAAACTTAAATTCATCTGACAAATTCGTGAAGTAGGTCGGTGACATCATCTTACAGACAACTTTACCCTTCAATTGAGAAGTCAACAATTGAATTACCTGCGGCTTCACGCGGACGCCAACCTCCTTTTCCCCTGATCAGAATGAGGAGGATAATCCTTTATCCATTAGGGACCAATTGGGCCGGAGAAATCCCAAAGAGGTCCAAGAATTCCCAAATCATGACCAGAACGGGAAAACACACTCTAGTTTGACGCATCCCACGATGCAAACAGATGAACCCCGCCGAGGGCGACATTGGTGTCTGGTCACTCTTCAAGACATACTACAGCAGGTCCTCGGGGACCCCAAACTTTCTAAGGATTTCAGCGAGGCCAGGCTCGAAAGCAACCTGTCTTCGAAAAACTCCAGGCCCTTGGCCATGGTTGCGTCATCGAGAAGGTCTTGGTTAGCTATGAAGAAGACAAACGATCTTTTCCAAATCAAAAGATGAACAGAGCAATATCTTCAAAAGCAAAGAAAATAAAAGAGTCAGATTCCGCACTACGGACGACCTAAATAGGGATTAGGTTTCCGCTGAACCGACGCACGTTCAATTAATGCAGCGCGTGACTCAAACAACGATTCAGACTCAATCATCATGAGGGGCGTATCTTTTCAAGAGATGACCTAGCGAACCAATGTGATGGTCCACTAACTCGGGGGGAGTAGCTGATGATACACAAAAATGGTCACATCCCTGAGCCATATATGTGTCATGATGATCTCGAGGAATTACTGGCCTCAGCGTCAGTCCAACACTGATCCGGCTCAAGCAGTACCAAGCCCGCCTAATTCAGTCCACTAGACGGACCCGAACTCTAACAGCATGCTAGGCCCATACGTCTCACAACTATCTTCAATACCCATAAGTCTAACAAAGGCAAGTATCTCGAAGATCAGCTTCGGATAGGCAATTACTACAGCTCTATGTTTCCAACTAGGAAGCAAATACCAAAGTACATTCCACGCAGGAAAACTTCCTTTTACGGATTGCTTATGGTTTAGGACTATCTCCCGCGTATCTAGGAGCACAGAGCTAACAAGGAACTTTCCTCCTACAACACGATTCCTAATTAGAGAAGGATCTCCATGAAGATCTTTTTCCTAAACTACGCCTTCGATTGCCTGGTAGAACCAGGACTCCTGCACTATAAATAAGACATGAGGTTGGTAAGATAAGGTATGCTACAAATTCCCTATTTCCAGCATTACGCCTTCCTCAAATCCATGTTTGACTTTAGCATCATAATGTCATCGGCCACCACAACGATTGTCCATGGCTCACGTGCGTTTCTTGTGTAGATCAGCAGGACTAGGCCAAAGCAGAGGACGGAAAACGACTGCATCAATTGAAATGAGTTCATTTTCATATTTGTAAATGTGTTCTTTTCCTCTTTCAAAGGAACTGTCAAGATCATGCATCCTCCCTACTCTAAAAAATAATGAGAAAACTCCTAAACATGTTTTACTCCCTAAGAACGAGATGGAAAAGGATACGAGTTTGCTTTATTTTACAACTTTCTTCTTCCGTTACCCAAATAAACTTGGTTGCCTTTATACGCTGGTATCATATTATGTCATCGATATGTGTCATTTCTGTTATTATGTGGCATTTTTAATTTTATACATCACTTCTCGAAGTTTAGAAGTAACTATTTCTAGTTTTCTTTTTAATCAAAATTGAGGTTGCATCCACATTTGTTAGAGCATCTCCAAGAGACTCCGATTGGATGCTCCCAAGATGTAGCAAATTAATATAGACTAAGGAGTTCCTACCATACCATGAGGAGCTCCTTCCAAAACTATAGACCCGTCTATTTCATCCAAAAATTAGGATTAAACCCCATTAAAGTGAAAAATGGGGGGTTAAACTAAAAAAGTTCTTATAAGTGCTTTGAAATGTAGAAATGTGGTGAGACCCATAAATAACAAATAAATAAATAAATAATGCACAAAATTTGAAAAGCCAAAACCACTAGCTTACATTTGGGGAACAAAATTAACTCCTTGAAGCCTTGCCATGGCCTTTCAAAGGGAGGTTTTTTTAGGAGATTTTAAGAAATGTGTTGACCAAATTCATCAAGCGCACGAATTAATTCACTTGAACATGCATATGCTTGTTCTTGAAATTAATTTTTCGCTTCCAAGACTACTATGACATAGTTGAATGTAGTAGTGGCTCGTGACATGCAACGTCTAATCAAGTTGTTTGTCATATTAATATATGAACTTTGCAAGGGAACCAAGTTATGGCAGCCAAGGTGATTTGGCGTGATCATGGGAGAATAATGAGATCCTCAAGATATGATAAACATCACAAGGATTCAATTGTCCTCTCCAAATCACAACACGATACCCTGATTACAAAACTTGTTTGTTAATATATAAATGCAATGTTTGTATTTACAAAATATGTTCTTTTCCCTTGGCTTATGGTAAATAGTTTGGATTTGGATCCCAACTCATGCATTTCTAGTAATAAATTTACATAGTTTAATAATTTATAATTTTCCTATTTTAGGGTAATAAATTATGGCCCACATGCCGTAATCTGTTTGTGAAAATAACCATCTTCATTTACCAAGGGTTGTCATATGGCCTCTAAGCTCTCATTTGTTCTCTCTTAATTCAAATTAACTTTTCAAGTAGGCGCTTTACTTTCAACCCATATATTATGTGTACCAAATGAAAAATCTAAAGTACTTAACGAAAAGAAGGTTGAGCTACGTGAAAATGTTTTGTCATGGTTCGTTTGGAAAAAGAAATAGTTACAAGTTGTTCTTCAAGTTATTTCTAATTACAAACGTATCCTCAGACAAATTTTATTAACAAAAATTCTAGGGAGACCTCTATGGGGTTTAAAAGAGGCCCCCAAACAAAGCTCCCTAGACTCTTTTTTTTTGTTGTTGAAAAGCCTTAACCATCCAACCAGACTACCACTGGTCACCCATCCTAGTACTACTCTCGCCCAAAGCATACTTAACTGCAGAGTTTTGATGGGATTTGGTGCATTAGCGCTGGTATGATCGCACCCCTAGATTTACTCTTTTATTAATTATAAAAGTTTACAAAAGTAAAATTGCTTTCTTCTTTTTCCACGTTTTCATATAATTTTGTAAATTGATCTTTTTCCCACATTTTAACTGTAATACTCTTTGCAATGGTGTTTGCAACCAATTCATAATTAAAATTTGCATGTGTTTTGGAAGTATCCCAGTAGGAAAAAAAATAAAAAATAAAAAATAAAATACAAAACACACATTGGGCGCTTGAGAATGCAAACTAGACTTTAATCCATATGTCACAGAGGTCGAGTTTGAATTTCCATCCCTAGTTGAACGTTAGACTCTCAAACAAACGTGAAATCACCCCATTTGGCATTTCAATATGTCACCTCAACAGCTAATTCTAAAGAAAATATGGCCGTTACTGCTTTCTGATTTTCTATAAAAATTTATGTGAGGGGATTGAGAATCATAGTAAAAATTCAAACAGAACAGAGGAGAGAGCTTGTTTATTTTAAGTAGAAGTTGGTTGGGTCTTGTAAAGATGAATCATCTTCCATTGGATATCATCACAAACATCCTCTCTAGGTTACCAATCAGATAACGTGTTTCAATCCGGTGTTGAGGTCCAGCCCATTAGGGTGGATCCAACTTTGGTTAGTAATCAAACATAATTTCAAGTTTGGTTGAATAAGGAAAAAATGTTTTCAATAAGAAACAAAAACAGAAATAAATAGAAACAAAGTTCTATTTGAGGCGGTGTTAATTAAATAGAAACAAAGTTTTATTTGAATAGAAACAAAGTTCTACTTGGCAGCTGGTTAATTAAATAGAAACAAAGTTCTATTTGAGGCGGTGTTGGGTGGCTGCAAACAAGTATAAATAGGTGCATAAAACAGAGTTTTATTTATATAGTGTTTTCAGAGAAGCTGCTGCGTGAATTAGCAACAGAGAACATAGTATTCTCTTTGGTGTTTGGTGCGGCTGTGTGCGCGTGGACGGTGACTTTGTGTCTGATTCTTTGGGCGCGATTTTGTGCGACAAAGTGTGACGCGTGGCTACGATATCGACTTAGTTTTGTCGATTAATTTGGTAGAAGAAGTTGAAGGAGCTTTTGGGTTAATTTGCTGTGAGGTAACCCGCGTTATTTACTCCTTGTATTACTCAAGCTTTGGGCAAAAAGCTTGAGAAGTTATTATACTTCTTCTTATTTGATTAGTTGATTCTCTCAGATTTGCCCCGTAGTTTTTCCCTTTCACATTGAAGGGTTTTCCACTTAAATCTTGGTGTCTCGTTTATTATTGCTTTAGACTATTTCCTTGGTATTGTTTTATTGGAATTTGTCCCAACAAAGTGGTACCAGAGCAATTGTTGGGAGATTGTCAATTAAGAGAGTTGACATGGAGAATAACAACAATATAAGGATGATTAGCCTTAATGGCTCAAACTATGTTATTCGGAAAGTCAAAATGGAAGACATATTATACTGTAAGGATTTGTATCCTCCAATTGAGGGAGATGCAGCTAAACCCAAGGATATGTCGAAAGAAGAGTGGAAGAAATTAAACAGAAAGGCTATTGGTCACATCAGGCAATGGTTAGATGATTCAGTATTTCATCATGTGTCAGCTGAGACGTCTACACATGCTCTTTGGACCAAACTCCAAAATTTATATGAAAGGAAAACCGCTGCAAACAAAGCCTTCTTGATCAGGAAGTTAGTGAACTTGAAATTCAAGGAAGATAGTTCTATTGCTGAGCACTTGAATGAAGTGCAAAGTGTGGTGAATCAGTTGTCCAACATGAAGATAGTGTTAGATGATGAAATGCAAGCACCATTACTTCTTAGCTCATAACCAGATAATTGGGAAACATTGGTGGTGTCGGTTAGTAATTTGGCACCTAATGGACAACTTACCATGGAGTTGGTTACCGGTAGTTTATTTAATGAAGAGACTAGAAGGAAGTATGTCGGTACTGATCATTCCAAAACACTTGTGACTGAAAATAGGGGGAGAGAAAAATATAAGAAATATCATGGTTATGATAAGAACCGTGATAAATCAATAGGGAGATTAAAGTCAAGAGATAGAAGTTTTAAGTGTCATTATTGTGGTAAACCAGGCCATTTCAGAAAACAATTTTATAGTTACAAAAGAGATTTGAAAGAGGGAAAAGTGAAGAATGTTGATAGTAAAGAAGCTACAGCTGCTGTTACTGATGAACCCGTGGCTCTTTTGTATGGCGAAGGTGAATGTTTGCATGTTGCAAATGAAGGAAGCAAATGGATTATTGACACTGATGCATCTTATCATGCAACCCCAAGGAAAGACTATTTCACTACTTATGTAGCAGGATATTTTGGCAGTGTGAAGTTGGGAAACACTAGCAACTCTAAAATAGTGGGAATAGGTGATGTGTGTGTCCAGACTAATACGGGGTGCACGTTGACTTTGAAAGATGTATGTCATGTTCCTGATCTTCGTCTGAACCTGATTTCTGGACTTGTTTTGGATAAACAAGGGTATATTAATTATTTTGGTAATGGTGCATGGAAGCTTACGAAAGGTTCACTTGTTGTGGCAAAGGGTAAGGTGTGTTGCACACTATACAAGACTCAGGTGAAATTATGTAAGACTGGTTTGAATCCAGCTGAAGATGGTTCTTCTACAAACTTGTGGCATAGGCGACTTGCACACATGAGTGAGAAAGGTATGCAACTCTTGAAAAGAAGAAATTAATTCCCTCCTTGAAAGGTACTCCTCTTAACCCATGTGATTATTGTTTATTTGGTAAACATCATAGAGTTTCATTTCGTAGATCATCAAAAAGAAAATATGGCTTGTTAGATTTGGTTTACACTGATGTTTGTGGTCCCATTGAAGTAGATTTTCTTGGTGGTAGTAGATATTTCTTGACATTTATTGATGATGCATCAAGAAGGTGTGGATATATTTTCTCAGATCTAAGGACCGGGTTTTTCAGCTATTTCAACAGTTTCATGCCAAGGTTGAAAGAGAAACAGGTAGAGTTTTGAATTGTCTCCGCAGTGATAATGGCGGCGAGTACACATCAAAAGAATTTAAAGCTTATTGTAGTAAGCTTGGTATACGGCATGAAAAGACAGTTCCTGGCACTCCACAGCATAATGGGGTAGTAGAAAGAATGAACCGGACTATTGTAGAAAATGTGAGATGCATGCTTCGCATGGCTAAATTGCCAAAAGAGTTATGGTCTGAAGCTGCTAGTACAACTTGTTATCTCATCAACGGGTCTCCTTCATTTTCTTTTAAATGGTGACATTCCAGAAAGAGTGTGGAAAGGGAAAGATAGTTCATACTCCCATCTGAAGGTATTTGGCTGTAAAGCATTTGTTCATGTACCGAAGGAGAAGAGATTAAAGCTTGATGAGAAGGAATCTCCATGTATTTTCATTGGTTATGGAGATGAGCAGTTTGACTACAGATTATGGGATCCTGATAATAAGAAAATTATTAGAAGCAGAGATGTGGTATTTTATACCACTTACTCCTCCTTTGTCGCATGTTGAAAATGGAAGAGAGATGTCAGATGATATAGTTGGTGACCATATGCAAGAAAATGAAGTTGTTAATGATGATCATGTAGAAACAGATGAGACTGCGCATGAAGAACAACCCCTTCAGCAAGAAATAATAGAGCCTCAATTAAGAAGGTCTACCAGAGAGCGCCAACCTTCAAAGAGGTATCCCAATGATGAGTATATTTTCCTTATAGAATAAGTGAACCAGAAAATTTTCAAGAAGTACTAGATCATAAAGATAAAGATAGTTTGATTAAAGCTATGCAAGAAGAGATGAGTTCTTTGCATAAGAATGGTACTTATGATTTAGTTGAGATTCCAAAAGGTAGAAAATCTTTGAAGAACAAATGGGTGTACAAATTGAAAAAGGATGGTGATGTGTGAAGCACAAAGCTCGGTTAGTAGTAAAAGGCTTTGCGCAAAAGAAGGGGATAGATTTTGATGAGATATTCTCACCCGTGGTGAAAATGACATCGATTAGAGTGGTGTTAAGTCTTGCAGCTAGCCTGGATCTTGAGATTGAGCAGTTAGATGTTAAAACTGCATTTCTTCATGGGGATTTGCATGAAGAAATTTACATGGCACAACCAGAGGATTTTGAAGTGAAAGGGAAAGAACATATGGTTTGCAAATTGAAGAAAAGCCTTTATGGATTGAAACAGACTCCAAGACAGTGGTATAAGAAGTTTGACTTTTTTATGGTAGGACATGGCTACAAGAGAACACTTCTAGACCATTGTGTTTATGTCAGATATTTTTCGCCCGATAGCTTCATTATTCTCTTGATTTATGTTGATGATATGCTAATTGTTGGAAAAGATGTTGATATGATTGACAAGTTGAAAAAATATTTGTTTAGCTCTTTTGATATGAAAGACTTGGGGCCAGCTCAACACATCCTAGGGATGAAGATTACATGTGACAGAAAAATTAAGAAGTTGTGGTTGTCACAAGAAAAGTATGTTGAAAAAGTACTTGAAAGGTTCAACATGAATGATGCTAAGCCCGTGAGTACTCCACTTGCTAATCACTTCAAGTTAAGTGTCAAGTTATCTCCTCGCACTGATGAAGAAAAAAAAATCATATGTCAGGTATTCCATACTCTTCTGCTGTAGGTTGTTTGATGTATGCTATGGTTTGTACAAGACCAGATATTGCTCAAGCAGTCGGTGTTGTGAGTAGGTATTCAGAAAATCCAGGAAAAGAACATTGAGCTGGAGTTAAATGGATTATGAGATATTTGAAAGGTACTTCAAAGCTTTGTTTAAGCTTTGGTAATTCAGGAGCTGTGTTAGAAGGGTACACAGATGCATATTTTGCAGGTGATTTAGACAAGAAGAGGTCGACTTCAGGTTATGTTTTCACTTTTGCAGAGGGAGCTGTAGTTTGACAGTCTAGCTTGCAAAAGTGTGTTGCTTTGTCAACTACTGAAGTCGAGCATATTGCCATTAATGAAGCAGGGAAGGAAATGTTATGGTTGAAAAGATTGTTCAAGGAGCTGGGTGTGAATCAGAATAAGTATGTGGTGCATTGTGATAGTCAGAGTGCTATTGAGTTGAGTAAGAATGCCACATACCATGGACTTACCAAGCATATTGATACACGTTACCACTGGATACGTGATGTGTTTGAGAAAAATTGTTTCCAGGTTGCAAAGATTCATACTAGTGAAAATCCTTCCGACATGATGACAAAAGTAGTTCCAAAAGGAAAACATGAGTTCTGTAGAGAACTCATTGGAATGGCCTAATATGATTAGGCGGTGATTCTTCCCTAATGGTTTGGAGGGGGAGATTTGTTGAGGTCCAGCCCATTAGGGTGGATCCAACTTTGGTAAGTAATAAAATATAATTTCAAGTTTGGTTGAATAAGAAAAAAAGGTTTTCAATAAGAAACAAAAACAGAAATAAATAGAAACAAAGTTCTATTTGAGGCGGTGTTAATTAAATAGAAACAAAGTTCTATTTGGCAGCTGGTTAATTAAATAGAAACAAAGTTCTATTTGAGGCGGTGTTGGGCGGCTGCAAACAAGTATAAATAGGTGCATAAAACAGAGTTTTATTTATATAGTGTTTTCAGAGAAGCTGCTGCGTGAATAAACAACAAAGAACATAATATTCTTTTTGGTGTTTGGTGCGGCTGTGTGCTCGTGAACGGTGACTTTGTGTCTGATTCTTTGGGTGCGATTTTGTGCGACAAAGTGTGATGCGTGGTTGCGATATCGACTTAGTTTTGTCGATTGATTTGGTAGAAGAAGTTGAAGGAGCTTTTGGGTTAATTTGCTGTGAGGTAACTCGTGTTATTTACTTCTTGTATTACTCAAGCTTTGGGCAAAAAGCTTGAGAAGTTATTGTACTTCTTCTTATTTGATTAGTGAATTCTCTCGGATTTGCCCCGTGGTTTTTCCCTTCACATTGAAGGGTTTTCCACGTAAATCTTGGTGTCTCGTTTATTATTGCTTTAGACTATTTCCTTGGTATTGTTTTATTGGAATTTGTCCCAACATCCTGGTCAGTCTGTAAAACCTGGTTATCTATAATCAACAAACCCGAATTCCTAAACTTGCATCTTGAATCATCATTATCACGCAATCAGTATTCTTCTTGTTACATTGTGTTTCCAAAAAGTTATAAGAACCCAATAATTGTTGTTTACCTAAGAAGACTACAAGGAGGATAAAGCATTCTCAGGATATGAGTTCAGATTTGATTGCTCGACCAATGAATTCAAGTTGGTATTGGTAACTGAGTACTTTGGAGGATATATGATGCTGGACTATAAATCCTACTTTGAAGTGTACACACTAGGATCAAATGATGAAATAGGGTCATGGAGAAATATAACGCGTACTGAAACCACTTTAGATGGTATTACTGACTAGTTCTGCGGTACCTGTCAACAATTCACTTCATTGGGCCACTGTCCGCCTGAAATTAAGGTTCTAATCAGCATTGCTTTGTTTGATTTGGAAAGTGAAAGAGGCGGTGTCATTCCTAAAATTGAGGGTATGTCGGAAGGTGTTAATGCTCAACTTTCTGTTTTAGGAGGTTGCCTTACTTTGACAGGGCTGGTGGGTGGAATTATGAGATTTGGTTTATGAAGGACTACAATGTGAAAGAATCTTTGAGGAAGCAGTTTGTTGTGAACAAATGTTCCATTCGTGGGATGTCAAAATTTGTTTCTCCTATTTTCGTTCGGAAAGATGGTGAGGAGCTGGTACCACTTTGTGATTCAAATGTTCAGTTAGTTTCCTTCAATTTTTTTTGAAGTAGAGAAGCTTAGCAACTTGAAGATGGTGAGCTTCTACACCACAATTGGGAGGATGGTGGCAATGATGGTGAGAATCCAGCTTCCTATGAAGTTTGGCCATATTTCAGAAGCTTGATTTCACCTAAATCAGTCTGCAATGTTAACGCAAGTAATGATGTTTAAGAAGAGAAAACGCAAAGAAAAAAACATGGCATTATATGTTGTAGTTCTTATATTTCCTTTTATGTGTGTCTTTAATTCTTAGTCCTAAGACCTCCTTTTGTGTTCATAATTATGTTTCACGCTGAAAAGAAATGTATTTGATTTGTATGGATGAATAAATTGTGGGGTTCTTTAAATGGCGGAACTTTAGAAGTTTGTTGATTATTGGAAGATTATGTGAAGGCCCATCAGGGTTTTATCCTCTCCTAATGATTTTATTTTGGTCACTGCATTATCTGTGTTGTGTTGAGTAGAAGTATGAGTTTGCATGGATAAGTAAATTGCAGTGTTTATTTATTCCCCAGAAAATGTTATTGATTTGTTAATGATCTGAAGAAGAAAAGGCAATTGTATATAGAAAGTGTCAGTAATTGGCATTTTTGCTGTGTGTAGAAGTTATGTACATTGGAGGATTTCTGTATTCAAACATTTGGCTGCAGCTGCCTCTGTGGAAAGTCGGAGAATAAGAGCAACAGATATTTCCTCTGAACGAGGGTTGTCAGTGTGTATTTGTTTCATTTAGCTTATTGTAATTGGTATTGGCAACTCGCTCTAGGGATGAGACACAGAGGAGGAGGAAGATCAGTATGAAAGAACTTTGTAGCATGTGTGCTGCGATCAAATTCACGGAAAACTATGGAGTGTGAAGATGAAACACTTTTCAGTGGTCATTATTTTGGGCATTCGTTGGTACTCGTGGATATCTCACTTGATTGTCTTTATGAAAGTGGCTCTCAACCCTGCATTGTTTCTGACTGGCGTGTGAAAGAGTTAGCACCATGCCATGCCTAAAATTGAAGCCATCTTTGAAGGCGTTGGGCTCTTGATCTTACAAGGTTGCCTTGAATTAAAAGTGGTTGTTCATAATAATGATGAGATTTTGGTGTCAAAGGATTACAATGTGAAGGATCTTGGACCAAGCAGTTTCCTTAGGTTCAATATCAGACTTGGTTGTTTTTTAAGAAAAATGAAGGATCAGTGGGAAACCTTGCCATTAGACTAGAGATTGCGCTGGGAAGAAGATGAAGTTATAGATCTCAATGTGTTTTAGTCAAATCTAGAACATCAGTTTATATTGTACGGACAAATTGTATCTATTCGTGGTGATCACTATTGGCACCCTTTACTAAACCCATTTCAATAGCCCAATGAGGTCTCAAAAGGTTTGAAGAGGGAGTAGTGGTACTACTGTGGTAGTATGCCGCCAGCTAGGTTAGAAGCCATGACCTGTGGATACAACTTCCACACCTCTAACAGTGAGCTGGTGTACTAGTGTCTGGGATATGTTTGTTTTATGCTATAAGATCTATAACACACAACTTCATTGTTGTTGGATCATGCATGTAATGCTTCTGTTAGAGCCTTTAGATCTGCAAACACAGTATCTGTGTATTTATAACAAGGACATTTTGCTAACAATCTCCTCTCCCCTTTTTTATAAGGAGGAGCTGACCTTTCATGAATGTGTGTACATAAGTGGATCGAACGTTGTGATACGGGTTCTCGAGTGTGCCTGACATCCCTCCTTTTGAGATTGAAATATTGCCCACGAAACTTCATATAGTTTTTTTTTTCTTCTTTTTCATGGTTATGAAATCTATTAGTTTCAACTTTCAACAACTAATAATCAGATCCAGGGGTTCTTATCAATTTTATTTCACATTGCTTTTAGAAAGCAAACTTTTTTTTCTTAAATCTTAATATCTTCGGCAGATTCGAACTCTGGACTTAATTTGTGATATAAATAAAAGCCCGTCAAATGATACCTAATAAAACATGAAAAACAAAAGTATAAATGCAACTAATGGTTAAAAATGGCAGTAGGACGAACACAGTTACAACCTGTCGTTTTTGGAAGATTGCATGAAATTGAAACCCTTGGTGGAAAGAAAAGACATGGTGATGGTCATTACATATAATGGTATATTCATTCTTCACTTGTACTTAACTTTGTGAAAAGGGCACAGCAAATTTCAAAACCTGCCAAAATAGATTGCTTTCTAAACCTCCAAAGTTATTCTTTGCTCTTCTTCACCTTAATAACACACCTTTATATCCATTCCCATCAGTTTCTACAGCCCAGGAACCAAAATTCTTGAGCAAAACGCAGCGTAGCTAGATACTAGAGAATTAACACCATGTCTTTGTCCCCTCCTCGCGTGAGGTTGAATGACATTGGTAGTGGCGGCAGAAGCAGAAGCAGAGGAGGAGCCTATCGTCTCTACTGGTGTTGCAACTGTCTTCGGACAGTCAGGATAGTCTCACCCTCCTCCAACTCCAACAACCCATTTCAAATCCTCTGCCCCCGTTGTCTCCGTGAATTAGTCTATGAAATTGAGGCACCCAGACCACCACCCAGCAGGCTTGTTCTTGACCTCTCTAGCTTTGATGCCACTCCTGAGTCCCGCTTATTCGAAGCTCTTTCTCTCATTTTGGACCCCCCTACCCGGCATGGGAGACGTGGGTGGGGACCTAACACTGAACCTGAACCTGAACTTGAGCCTCGGCGCTTGTCTTGGATTGTTATTCCTCCTCGTCCTCAACCCCGGCCGGTTAATCCTCCTCCTACGAGAAACGGACCTACTGCTGATCCAAGGGACTACTTTACAGGCTCAGGTCTCACCCAACTTATCGAGGAGCTGACTCAGGATGATAGACCAGGTCCGCCTCCAGCTCCTGCCTCAGCAGTCGATGCCATGCCTACGGTGAAGATTACATCCCGGCATTTGGATGCTAATAATGACTCCAGCTGTCCAATCTGCAAGGAGGAATTCAAGATTGGTGAGCAAGCCAAGGAGATGCCCTGCAAACATGTCTATCATTCTGACTGCATTCTACCTTGGTTGCAACTTCACAATTCTTGCCCGGTTTGTCGACTCGAGCTGCCCACTACTGTGGATTCTCAAGAGAACCCACCGTCCCGCTACTTTACCAGTAGTTTTGCTTCTGATGAGGAGCTAGTGGATCTAAATCCTAATCGGAACCATGGACGATGTTGGCGCTGGATCCACTTTTTGTCCTCGATATGGCCTGTTCGCTGGAGATGGTGGCGGTAACGCCAGATTAGACCTCCAGATGATGTTGTAATTACTACCATTCGCACTCGTAATGAGCCTTGAAGTATTGTTACATGAAAACACAATTAAGAGCCTTGAAGTATTGTAATTACTTTGAACGGAATATATATGATTTCGAAGCTGGTATTTCCTTAGCTTGAGCTGCATGAATAATAATGTGTAAGAACTTCTTCCAATTTTTTCATTACCATGCACCAGTAACATTTATCAGTGTTCTAAAAATCGGCCGCCTAGGCGATAGAAGGTGGAAAACCGCCCAGATTAATGGCTGGGCGGGTCTAGGCGGGTCTGGGCGGGATCTAGGCGTACTCTAGGCGGGGGGTCTAGGCGGTCTGGGCGATTTTTATTTATTTTTATTTTTTAATAAGGCTGATTGTGTTCTTATTTTATTTTTCTTTCCTATTTTTTAGAAATAAACTATTTAATTATTTTTTATTCAGTATATGTCTAAATGTAGCAAATGATGATTACTTAATGGAATTCTCAAAGGATCTGCCGGTACCAATTTTACTAATGTAGATTTTATCAAACATAACTGAGGTTATTCATGCAATTTGAAGAAAAATAAAAGAGTACACAAATTCAAATTTATATAAAGTACCCATCATGACCAACTTCAGTCATTTGAGTTTTAATAAATTTTGTTCACGATTGTTAATTTTTCATGTTTTTAAATTTTGCATATGTATATTGGCATTAAATTTGATGTAATTGATAAGGTATTATACTTAACTTTTGTAAATTATTAAAGTTATAATACAAAACCTAAGACCGCCTAGGCCCCTGGGCGCTAGGCACCTGCTCTCCGCCCGCCCAGCGCCTAGCGATTTTTAGAACACTGACATTTATGCTACTCAAAATAGTGGTTTATTTTTGGGTTAAACATCAAATCGATCATGACAGAACTTTGGCAAATCATTGGATTCACTGAAATTCCTTAATATATATCATTGATGTAGTCGATTTGTGCTCTCCTTCCTCGCCTTGACCTAAATCTGCACAGAAAGTGTAAAGAAAATAATTGGAGAATTGTATAATTGTTTTCTTTTTCCTTTACTGAATATAAGCTTATATAAGGTAACTTCTACATAATCTTGTGGAAATAGGAAATTTAAAACTTGTTATACAAAATAGAGTCTTATTCTCACTTTCCTATTCTAATTTTCATATTTTGACTTTACTTCTTTAACTATTTGGATTTTCCTATTCTAACTTTCTTATTCTTGTACTTTCATATTCTTAAACTTTCATTCTTGTAGATGTGAATCAATTTTAGACTTGGGCTTGGCTATGTTGAGTGCAAACCCTACATATTCTAACACGCACCCGCAAGTTGGACATGTAGATGCAGAAGAAATGTGCAGCTTGGAGGAAACTTTGACTTGGATAATTCTGGATAATTCTGGATGCTTCTGAATACTTCTGGATAATTCTAGATGCTTCTGGATAATTTTGGATGATTCTAGATAAAATTCTGGAAAATTTTTCTGAATAATTCTGTTATGAAGAAATCATGACTGTCGAGTGAACGACTAATGTTTCGATTCAAGTGGTCAGCATGACTCTCCAATTCTAGATAAAAATTTAGTTGGAAATTCTAGATAAAAAATTTGGATAAAAATTTGCTCAACATTTGTGCTGGTAGTGTTTTTTTTTTTAGCATGTGTGGTGGTATTGACCAAAGATGGTGGTGAGAATAGCGGAGAGAAAGAGATTCAAATTTCTTTTGCTTCCCTCTGTTTTTTTTTTCTTGCTGATTCTTTTTTCGTTTCTTCCCTGTTGTGCGATCGAACATGTGACAGGGAGAGAGAGAGGACGAAAGGAGAGCAGAACGACGAATGAAGGATGGACGTGTATGTTCGGTGGTTGTGCAGTTGCGATTGTTGTTGCTGGCATAAAGAAAAAGATGGCTCGTTCTGTTGTTGAACATAAGTTTGTTGAGGTCTAAGACCAGAACTGGTCAACACACCATAAAGAGCGTTGAAGTATTGTAATTACTTTGAATGAAATATATATGATTTCGAAGCTGGTATTTCCTTAGCTTGAGCTGCATGAATAATAATGTGTAAGAACTTCTTCCAATTTTTTCATTACCATGCATCAGTAACATTTATGCTACTCAAAACAGTAGTTGATTTTTGGGTTAAACATCAAATCATGACAGAACTTTGGCAAATCATTGGATTCACTGAAATTCCTTAATATCATTGATGTAGTCGATTTCTCCCCTCCTTCCTCGCCTTGACCTAACCCTGCATAGAGAATGTAAAGAAAATAATTGGAGAATTGTATCATTGTTTTATGGTTCCTTCACTGAATAAAAGCTTATATAAAATAACTTCTACATAATCTTGTGGAAATAGGAAACTTAAAACTTATTATAAAAAATAGAGTCTTATTCTCACTTTCCTATTCTAATTTTCCTATTTTGACTTTACTTCTTTAACTATTTGGATTTTCCTATTCTAACTTTCTTATTCTTGTACTTTCCTATTCTTGTAGATGTGAATCAATCTTGGACTTGGGCTTGGCTATGTTGAGTGCAAGCCCTATATATTCTAACACGCCCCCGCAAGTTGGACATATAGACGCAGAAGAAATGTGCAGGCTGGAGGAAACTTTAACTTAGATAATTCTGGATGCTTCTAGACAATTCTAGAATTTTAAATGATTCTAGATAAAATTCTAGAAAAAAATTATGAATAATTTTGTTATAAAAAAATCATGACTGTCGAGTGAACGACTAATGGTTCGATTCAAGTGGTCAACATTACTCTCCAATTCTAGATAAAAATTCTGGATAAAAATTTTGCTCAGCATTTGTGCTGCGAGTGTTTTTTTTTTTTGAGCATGTGTGGTGGTACTAACCAAAGATGGTGGGTGAGAATAGCGAAGAGACAGAGATTCAAATTTCTTTCTCTTCCCTCCGTTTCTTTTTTTTCTTGATGTTTCTTTTTCGTTTCTTCCCTGTTGTGCGATCGAACATGTGACAGGGAGAGAGAGGACGAAGGGAGAGCGGAACGATGAGTGACGGACGGACATGTATGTCTGGTGGTTGTGCAGTTGCGGCTGTTGTTGCTGGCGTAAAGAAAAAGATGGCTCGTCCTGTTGTTGAACATAAGTTTGTTGAGGTCAAAGACCAGAACTGGTCAACACACCATAAACTGATAAACATGCCGCCGGCTGGGTTCGAACCCATGACCTAGTGGTACCATCCGCCAAGCTCTAACCATTGAGTTGTCATGCCATTGGCGTAGGCTTTTGTTGTTGTTCTCCATTCCCCGCCTTTTGCGTCTAGCGTTTGGAGGCGAGGAAGGGCTTGAGTCTTTGGAGCCTTAGGTCACAAAAGAAAGTTGTTCTGATACCATGTAAAGAAAATAATTGGAGAATTGTATTATTGTTTTCTTGTTCCTTGACTGAATACAAGTTTATATAAGCTAACTTCTACCTAACCTTATGAAAATAGGAAACTTAAAACTTGTTATACAAAATAGAGTATTATTCTCACTTTCCTATTTTGACTCTACTTCTTTAACTATTTAGACTTTCTTATTCTAACTTTCTTATTCTTGTACTTTCATATTCTTGTATTTTCCTATTCTTGAACATTCCTATTCTTGTACTTTCCTTCTTGTAGATGTGAATCAATTTTGGACTTAGGTTTGGCTATGTTGAGTGCAAGCCCTACATATTCTAACAGTGAGCGCACATGAGCCAAAAACAACCGTGTGGTGGCCGATGTCACTCCGATGCTTAAATTAGATAAGGCTTAGGAGAGGATTAAAGCTGTAAATTGGGTTTCTGTAGCGTACATTTGTTAATAGACCTTATCTCCCTTTTATACTGCGAGAATCATTGTTCGGCTAGGCCTTTGCTGGGGTAGTTTAGGGAAAGAGATCTTGCTAGAGATCCTTTCCTTATTGGGAGTTGTCCATGTAGAAAAGTTTTTCTACATGACTTGTGCACCCTAGATCTATGGGAGAGGTTTCCTATACGGAGTGTTGTTCATGCAAAGAAGTTACCTTACCCTATTTATATTCTATTATGTATTTTCTAGTCGGAACCAATGTATTGTTGGCCTATATGTCTTGGGTCGATCTCCCAGATACCTGTCTTATCAGGGCTTACGAGTATTGGGCTTGACCACATGACATGTGGGCTTAGTGGCGCGTTGCAATTTGGGTTCGACCTGCTGGATTGGCAATCGTGGGCTTAACGTTGTCTGGGCCTTGCTAGATTGAGCGTGCAATCAGGCCTGCTTTGTTCTGTTGACGAGATTATCATGACACGCGTACGGTGCTGATCAGAGGACGGTTTGATGTATCATCAGCTGTTGCAGCTTATGAAAGAGGAACATCCTGATTGGGATCTCTCCAATTATGAAGAGGTAGCATATGCGGAATTTTGAGTGGCCTCCGATCCATACGAAGAAGAAGGTGACCCTAATGATGGTGATCGAGAAGCAACACGTACAGATGTGTCCCCTACTTTCTCTCCTGCTAAGTCCTGCTTCGTTATATCTGGCTATCTTCTTGATAAGGAGTGAACCTTGTATTTTTGACTTGCAAATGAATAACATTTTGTACTTGCGCATTTTTTCTACTTTCCCTGCTAGCTTTTATCTGTTTTGTCCTATCGCAATGTTAGTTGTCAGACGAGAAGCTCTGCAAGGTCAGGAAGTCGTATGATTGATCTGCCGGTGAGAATTCTGACTGTTTGTGCTGCAATAGTTCGTGCAATCCTGATCATAATCCTCTTAGAAATCGAGGAGTGTAATTCACCCTTTGTCTTGCGGCCAGGCTGTATATCGGACCAGCAGTTGTTGCTGCTATTGTAAGCGATCTAGTCAGGTTGTGGTCCTAGCACGTGCACCGTCGTAGATGGTTGGACAATAGTCCTCGCGAGTCCTCCAAGTTGAGCTTCCAGAGCTCTAACCGATCTTTCGACTCGTCTTTACCTGCTATTGGCGGAATAGGCTTAGTTGTACCAGAGGTTATTAGTGCTAGTTATAACTGACTAAATCGGGGTTGGGTTCGGCGACCATCGTTTGTGATTGAACGGTGGTCCCTGGCAAGCCATCTTAATCAGGCGTCGAGGGCACTGACTAGGCTCTCACTTTCCAACCCATCATCGTCCGCTTTTGGTAGACTAGGATTTGGAATGAGCCTGAAGTTATCATTGTCAGTAGTTCTGACTAAACTTTGGCAGGGTTCGGTGATCATTGTCTGTAGTTGGCCTAAGATCCCTGGCAAGCCATCGCGATCAGGCGTCATAGCGCTGACTAAGCTCCCACTTTCTAAGCCGTTGGAATTTGCGGGCAGTGAAATATGCTTAGAGCATACCAGAAGCCATCGTCATCAGCGGCCACTAACTTATCTTTGGTGGGGTCCAACGATCATCGTCTGTGTAAGAGCGGTGATCCCTAGCAAGCCATCTTAATCGGGCGTCGAGAGCGCTGACTAGACTCTCACTTTCTAAGCCGTCTGAATCCGTTATTGGCGGACTAGGCTTCGAGCGTACCAGAAGCTATCTTCATTTGTCGTCACCAACTAAGCTTTGGTCGGGTTCGATCACTATTTTTCATGTTTTGATAATGATCCCTGGCAAACTTTCTCAATCAAGCATCAGAGCACTGACTAAGTTGTCACTCTCTAAACCGTTGGCACCCGTTTAACGGACTGGGCATTAGAGCGTACCAGAAGCTATCGTAATCAGTCGAGTTTGACTAAGCCTTGGTCAGAATCTTTATTTCGGGCGTGCAAGTCTAACTTGGGTGTCCTGACTTACTTAATTCGCCTAGTGGTCTAATTTCAGAGTTGGATCGATTGATCGGACTAATAATAGATTGACCAACTTTAATGAACAACAACGGAATAATAATAGGGCGGATGCCTTGAATTTTTTGTAGGTGCGCTCCTTATTCCATGGGCGCTTCAGGCTATCGCCGTTTGCGTATTTGTATGTAGAGAGAAAAAAATCTTTGTAGATCAGCTTGCCATGTGTGTGACTCATATTGCGAGATGGTTTAGTATTGATTACTCCCCTTAGTTAATGGGGTTGAGTGCAGGGTCATTAATTCGATGAATATGGACTCGTGCAATTGCAATTGGAACCGTCGTTTCCCTATTTCCCATACGGTATTTAATGTTGACATAACTATTGGCTGACACTTTTTTGTAAACCACCTCGCCTATATACAGGCTATTCGTTCTCTATCTCAAGCATTGTAATGAGCATTGTAGAGTATGTTGATCAAATGTATCTTACCAGAGAATATGCTTTGAGTTTTTCAAAGGCTGAAGGAAGATCTCTGTTACTGGAGTCTTCGAATGTTCTGACATTTGCAGCGATGAGTCTTAGTAAGACCAGCTATTATGTGATGCCACCTAATTTGGGTGAGCATCCAATTGATTCCATGAGATCTTGTAATATCTTCTTACATTGCGAAGAAGGGTTACAGACTTTCCCTCAGGGGTCAGGTTTGTCTTCCATCTTTCGATGCCCCCACGGCTCCTCACGCCATCTAGTTTGGAAAATTATGTTCATAGCTAGTTTTGGGGCGACTGTTCCCACTACATCTACTGGGCTTTATGCGAGACGCCATAGCCGGGAGGCAAGTTGGCAGAGCGAAGCTCTGATGGATGCGACATTCTTTTCAGAAACGTTAATTCTACAGCACCCCAGGCACTCCTCTCTTGAGGGTCATCTTCCTCTTCCTTCTTCTACTCTAGTTCCAAATTCTCTTCACATAGCAGATTGACGAGGCAAAGGTGTCTGTATTTCGTTTCGAGGCTCATGCTACCATTTTCAAATCATCATTGCGAGGTGATTCGACGAAGCAAAGAGTCGAGTGAGTGTTTGCAACCTTCTTCAAGTACTTTACTGTCTAGAGGCAGATTGGAAGAGCGAAGTTTCAATGTGCATGTTAGTAGATGCATATTTGCGCCAGATTTAGATACTTGTAGTGTGTAAACTACTAGACTAGTTGGCCGGCAAGCTTTGTAATAAATTTCATTGCAATTAATAAAATCTGTTTTACTTCTCAAATATATCTCGTATGAAAAATTCTTCGAAACTGAAAAAGGAAAATAGAAAACAAAAACGAAATGAAAACAACAAAATAATTTGACTCCGAGCAGGGAATAAGCTAACCCGACCCTGAAAAGGCGCGTATGGTCCCGGCTCGGATTACATAGTCCCTCTAGCGAAGTGTCTTGCTTTGTCGAAGCTAGCGAAGTTACTGAAGAGTGAACTTCGTGCTGGCGGGAAGTTCCTAGCTGATTATCAGCTTTTAGAATAGGCGGCATTTGCTGAAGGGTTGTTACTTAGCTTTATGTCGGTTTGTGTTCTGAATTATGGCTCTCTGCATAGCTACGCTTAGGTTGTCGAGGTTTTCTCTCTATCCCGCATATTGATTTCCCCCCTTTGTCTAGGCCTGATGCTTGGTATGCCTATCCCACGAGTCCGAGCTGCAATTGGTAGCAATTCAGTTGTTTTAGGGCCGCATAATGGCAGTCTCTTGCTGCAGGTTGATCTCCTCGGATAGTTCCTTGGGCCCAGTTGGCTATGTATTTGATGCATTGGTGAATACTGAAAACTATTGCCT
The DNA here is from genome assembly GCA_963556465.1 of Berberis vulgaris. NCBI lineage: Eukaryota > Viridiplantae > Streptophyta > Magnoliopsida > Ranunculales > Berberidaceae > Berberis > Berberis vulgaris. The sequence continues at coordinate 71,162,983 of OY747124.1, read as the reverse complement.
CCATATGATAAAGCCAAGGCCTTCCAAGAATAATGTTATAGGTGGACGAAACGTCAACCACCATAAATTCTTGGACAAAATTGTGGCTCTCCCGCCACCACCATTAGATCGATCTTCCTAATAGGGAAACATTTCTCTCCAATCATGGGGTGGGTGGCGGGGGTTAAGTCTTTCTCCTGGAGTTGCATGTTTTGGAATGCGCTGAGAACATGACATTAAGTGAGCTTCCTGTATCCACCAAGGCCCTTTCCACCTCCCACTTCGCAATGAGGGTGGAGATGACTAGGGCGTCATTGTGAGAAGAATGTACACCCTGAAAATCCCTATCCATAAACATTAATGGTAGGATTGGGCTCTAAACTCGTGCATGTTGCACTTGTCGGTCCTCGCACTGGGGTGGCATCTGCATCTCAGTCACCGTCCTCTTGCGGGACCTGTTGGATTGCTCTCCCTCGGGACCTACCCCATGAAGGACATAGATGACGCCAGGCGCTTCATTTTCGATCTCCTTGACATCATCCTCCTTTTCCTTTGCCCGGTCCTGCCTTCTGTCGGAGCTCAAGAAGTCCTTGAGCTTGCCTTTCCTTATCCAGTACTCGACTTCTCCTTTGAGGTTTCTGCAATCCTCAATATAAAGGTTGGACACCCAATATTTGTTGTTGCCGCGTCGAGTGGGGTCTCCTCGTTGCTTGGGGGCCACTTCAGTTCTTCCCAATTCTTGATAGAATCAAGGATGTCGGACAAATTGGAGCTTAGAGGGGTGACAGATCTAGACCTGACATAATTGGAGACCTTGTCCTGCCTTGTGCAGCCGTAGTCGGTCTTACTGTCATTGCGCTTTTTCTTGTTCCCGTTGTCGTCTTTTTTCTTCTTCTCCTTTTTCTTGTCCCTAACGGCGATAGAGAGTTTCTTTTTTTGATTTCGGCTCATTCTTGGGGGTCAGCATTTTGTCTAGAGTGATATATCTTTGAGTGTCCTTCAGCAGGGCTGCCATATCGGTAAGGGTGTCCATAAAGGAAGTCGTATAACTTTTTTCTATTTAGACCTGAGGTGAAGACTGTGAAAGCGGTCAACTCATCGTTGAAACGCTTGACGTATTCCCTCAACGTCTCGTTATGGTTTTGTTTTAGGATCAGTAGGTAGTGCGTGCCCTTCCTGATTCGTTGGTTGCTCATAAAGCGCGGAGGAACATCGTCGCCAATGTTCGGAATGAATCGATGGACCTCAAAGGGAGGCTGGGGAACTAGGTCAGTGCTGACTTCTTCAGGCTGGTAGGGAATAATCAGCACATTATTGCATCAAACCCTTCCTTAAGTGCCATTACATGTTGGAAGATGCGCAAGTGATAGGACGAGTTTTTTGTCCCGCCATAAAACTCCAGCTTTGACATGGTGTACTTTTTTGGTAGCGGTTTGTCCATGCTATGACAGTGGGATTGAATAATACGTCTGGATTTGTTGCCCCTTGCCGGATGGGGTTTTGTGAGACGTGTCTGTCGGCTCTGAGTGTTGGGTATTGCGAGACGTGTCTGTCGACTCTGGATGTTGGGTCTCTGTTGGTTGCTCTTCTGCCTTTGGTCCATTGGGAAGCTGTAGAGGCAACGCGGCTCTCCTAAATTTGTTTTTTGGAACCTTCTGGGGACTGGGCTCTTCGCTACTCACAGTCTCCTCTTGTAGGTGGATGATTCTGCTGATTGAGTATCTCCATTGCTCATGCGATTTGTTGCATCTGAGTTGATAATAAATCCATCTTTAGGTCTGTCGTGGCTACCACCGGCACGGGGTCTGAGAGAGTTCCTCCCGCGGTGGTGGTGGCACCGAAGCTATCATCGCTTTGCCAGTTCGAGCATTCGAGGATTCAACAGTGTCTTCATTGTTGCGAAACCTTGTTGTCACCATCTTTTTGGCTCTCTAGGAAAGGTGGCGCTACTAAACATTTGTGGATACTTGAAGAAGATGACAAATTGTGGCCCATCATCTGTGATGGATACATCAAAATGGACTGATCATCACGACCGTACACATGACATAAGACCCATCACAAGGATACAACGAGCAACCTGTTTGATCAGCTCATAAAGCCCAGGAAGAATGAGGCCAGTTATGGAGGCCCAGACTGGGCCCACCACTGAGGAGACATAAACATGGCCCAAATCCAGGCCAAAACGAATCAGAGCCCAAGTCCAGGCCCAATACAAGTTCTCTCATAAAAAATATGAATGTTGCACCAAGAAAGAGCCGTGGAGGGAGTTACTACTCCACGAACACATCTCCATCAAGGAAGAGACTATTACAAGAAAAATCTCTTTCCGTTGCGCCTCACATGCTTAAGTCACGCAGAGAGTTAACCACAACCATTATAAAAACGGAGCATTCGACAGAGGTATGCAACTTTAACTGAGTTTTGTCCAGATTTACATCATTCTTCCAACAGAGTTACTGGCTTAAGCATCGGAGTGCCTTCGGCCACCAAAAAGGTGGTCCCTGGTAGTCTAGCAATTGTTTTGCAGGTCAAACTCACAGGAAGATGATTTTTGGATGCAACAGTTTGGCGCCGTCTGTGGGGAACAACGAGTTTCCTCTTTCTAAAAAAAACAAAACACACAGCGACAAGGTTCACCACAACCTAACAAAAAACTGACAAGTCATCAGAGACAATAATGCATTCTACATATCCTCAATCCAGTAATGATCATGACAATTCTCCCTTTGATGCGTCACTGACAACTAGAGGAGAAGAAATAGCCCAGATCACTAAACCAATAACATCCAAGAATGCGAATCCACAACATGCAAAAGCCCAGACAACTCAAGCATACGACGACACTTCTACAGACCCTCGGGTGGATTTGCTCATAACCCAGAAGGAACACATAACAAAGATTCTAGAAAAGATCACACAGGAGCACACTCAACTAGCTAATCATGTTCAGGATCAGCCACAACAAACCTCCGCCAATCGAACTCAAGGAAGTGATGAAATCCCAGCAAAACCCCAACAAATCAACTTCGAAAGCAGCAAGCTCCCTCGAGGCAAGAATCCGATGTATGAAGGGATGCTTATTGTAATCCCATTCAGAATAGGGGTCACGGATCCTAACATACTATACGAGTTAGCAAAACGCCATTCTCTGACGCCCTCCTGAAAACGACATGTCGAAAAAGTTCACTCTGCCAAAGTTCGAGGTATATGATGGCACTTCCGACCCAACCGATCATTTGAGGTACTTCCACCACATGATGGCCCTGAAGGAGACCACAAAGTCAATCTTATGTAGAACATTCCCAATTAGCCTCACCTTTACAGCGATGAACTAGTTCAATAGTGTTCAATAGATTCCTTTCAAGCTCTGACCACCGCTTTCATCACCAGATTCATTGGAAGCCAACGGATGAGGAAAGGACCACACTACCTCCTGCACATCAGACAGAAGCCCGAAGAAACAATACGGGAATATGTCAAACGCTTTACCAATGAATTAAAATGATTGACGAATGTAGCGATGACACAGCCGCTGCAACTTTCGTGGTCAGATTGAAGAAAGGCCCATTCTTTGACATTCTTAATCTGGAGCCTCCAAAAGGTATGAAAATCCTTGCTAAAAATAGCACAAAAACATATCTCCCTAAAGGAAATGAAGGCAGCTAGGAAGAAAAGTGATCAAAAAAGATAAAATTCTTCAAGAAAATGGAAAAAAATGAAGAAAAAAGATAGGACGACAAACAACAGGAAGGCGACAACCCATCAAAGAAGCATCGAAGTGCGGAAGAAGCGATTTGCGACGACAGGAATCCGGGGGTTACAACCAACACAAACTCGACACGAACGGGTAACGAGCGTAATGAAGACCATATACAAGCCATAAACAACCCTGAAAACAAATCAAGCAAATATACTAAAACACATAGCGAAGTGGGATAACGTCAACTGGCCACTTCGGATGAGAGGGGATCTAGAAGGGAGAGACAAAAGCAAATACTGTTGATTTCATAAGGATCATGGGCATGAAACCGAAGAATGCTACAACTTAAAAGATGAATCGAGCACTGGGCTCATGAAGGACTACTCGTCGAGTTCATCGGAATGCCAGACAAACAGATCGCATGGAAGGAGAAAGCAGACAATGCTGCAAGATCAAAAAAACAGTCCAGAGAGTTGATATACGCCACACACTGCATAGCCGGAGGAAGCAGAGCACGCGAAGCAATTAGGCAAACTCTTCAAGGGTACTAACGAAACACTTTGCGAATGCACAAAACATGGAGAAGTTTGCATAAGCCGATTCGTACAAGTCAAAGGGCCTCATGTTGCAAGCTCGACCCAAACCACTAACAACATACGAGGACGAAGCAAAGAAAAACAAAGCGACAAAAACACCAGCACCCAATAAAAAGGCTGACAACGAGCAAAAAAAGACAAAAAAAAACATATTTCGAACCGGCATAAACGCCTTTACAGCCAAGGATGATAAAAAATCAAGGAAAAACCAAAAAGATTACGAATTCAAAAACTCAAAATTTTTGCTCGGACAACAATAGATACGTCAATAAATTAGTTGTACAAAGAATTCAAACGATAAAAATCGGACACACTCAACGATAAATTAGTTGTACAGAAGGATGTGTGGGCAGGCTCTGAGGCTGACGAGCTACCATATGTTGGCAGGCTCAGGGGCTGGCAGGCTACGATGTGTGGGCGGGCTCAAAAGTTAGCAGGCTACTTAGGTGTTATAGTCCCACATCACCTGGGTGAGGGATGGGTATGTGCTACATATGTGCGAGGTTGGATCCCCTTGGTATGACACGTTTTAAAGCCGTGAGGGTGGTTAAGCCCAAAGTGAACAATATCATACCATGTGTATCGGGTCGTTATAGAATGGTATCAGAGATGGACCCAGCCGAAAGCTTCCATATGTGACAGTCTTGTGTGGGCAAGCTCTGAGGCTGACGAGCTTCCATATGTGGGCGGGTGGTGAAGCTGGCAGGCTACGATGTGTGAGCGGGCTCAAAAGCTGGCAGGCTACCTAGGTGTTATAGTCTCACATCGCCTAGGTGAGGGAAGGGTATGTGTTACATATTGCGAGGTTGGATCCCCTTGGTATGACACGTTTTAAAGCAGTGAGGGTGGTTAAGCCCAAAGCGAACAATATCATACCATGTGGATCGGGTCGTTACAAACGTGGTAAAGGCTGGACACCCCAGTACACTAAACACAAAAAATTTGAATCGACCGAGATGTCGAGTTAACGAAGTAAAGGTTGGACACCCAAGTCGACTAAACACAGAAACTTCGAATCGACCGAGATGTCGAGTTAACGAAGTAAAGGTTAGACAACCGAGTCGACTAAACACAAAAACTTCGAATCGACCAAAATGTCGAACTAACAAAGTAAAGGTTGTACGCCCTAGTCAACTAAACGCAAAAACTCCGAATCGACCACGACGTTGGTTGGCGAAGTAAATACTCAACAAATAGATTCACAAAAGGACTTCAAACTTACAGACACAAAGTCTGAGTCAAGATAACAAGTTGGGATGGTCGAGTAGTCTAAGGCGCCAGACTCAAGTTCTGGTCCTCTAACGAGGGCGTGGATTCAAATCCCACTTCTTTACAGCAAATCAGGAAGGACATCAGTAACCAACCATTAGAGGAGCAGTAAGCCTAAGCACGGAAGCAACTATAAAAGAATTCGACATAGCCACAACAAAACCAAAAGGAACAAGAAGAAAAACAACAAAAGTCAATTAATATTGATAACACTATTATGTTACATCCGGAGAAGGAGATAACAAAGTGGGAGAAGAAACAAAAGCAATGGCAGGATCAGTACTCGCTGGAACAGGAGAAGAACTTTTTCCAGGATAGGAGAGTGTTAATGGCTTTGGAGTGCTCAACGGTAGAAGAAGAAATGGCTCCTCTGCTGCTGAAACAAATTCCTCGACATCATCATCCTCAAAAGCTTCAGCAACTAGGTGACGATACTTAGACAAATCCTCACCGAGCCCTTCACTATAATGAAAAAGTTCAACCCGCCCGTCAACAACTAACTTCCAATCTTCGGCTTCGACCACACGAAGCCTATCCTTAGCATCTGCCTTGACATCATTAAGCACAACAATTATCTGTTCTAACCGCCTCTCAGCAGCATCACAAAACAGATTTCTCCAATCCAGAACAAAAAGCTTCATCGAAAGCTGTTTTCTCAGCGGATAACTCTTTTTCCACATCACGTAGACGGGCGCAAACCTCATCTAACTTGGCTTTCAAAGAGTCAAGCTCGGCAGCGAACTTATCCCGCATATTCTTTGCCTCCATCAAAGACTTTCTAGTAGCCACTGCAGTTTTTTCCGAGCACGCGCATTGCATTTTCAGCACATCAAATTGAGAAAGAACATGGGAAAACACCAGCAATAACACGACCAACCTCCACTCCAAAAGAGCCACTTGATCACGACCAACTCGATAAACTGAGCCCATTACCCCTGCATAAGCGAGATGATTCATCCCGTCCATTATCTGCTCAAGACCATGGTTAATATGATCAAACGGGTCAAGCACGGGCATCAAAGACCTTTTCACTAACCGCCTGTACCATTCATTTACCAATCTACTTGCACCATCCTGCACGTCGAGTTGAGTAAACCAACAAAACTTGTTGTCAGACTTGATACGGATATCCTTCGGCCCAGGCTCAATCCAACTAATCCTTGGATGAAGAACGCGAGGATTCGAAAGCACCGAAAAACCACCTCTGACAGCAGGGAGAACAGAAAGAATAGCAGTAACAACATAAAAAATACGTTTACCCTCCCGTCGAGAAGCGTCCGCGGCAAGGAAAAGACTGATGGTAGCAGCAGGAGCAGGAGAAACCTGACGAACATTAGAGGAAACTAGGAACCCGACTGCTTCACTGAGATCAATAGAATGAGAGGGAGATTGATCCCTAAAACTCTGATTTCCAACAATGTTTTTAGACTGCTCCACCACCAACTGGAGCATTTTCTCATTAATGACTTGAGGATCGTCATTAGACAATTCAGCAGTATTCAAAACACCATAAGCAGAAAGAAGCTTCATTTCATCGTCATCCAATGGACAAATAGTCTCCTTCTCGCTCCTTTTCAACACGAGCCTTAGCTCCCCTCAAGAGAATCACGATCTCCTTTTGTAGCATCGTCGTGGGAAGGACTTGGGCGGAAAGCAATATCTCGAACAAAACTCTGACGAGTCACAAACCGATAAGAACTACGATTCGAAAGTTGTTTCTTCCTTGGAAACCGACCAAGATCCACCGGCAATCGCCTTGATGGACTCATAGACCTCGCAAGTTTCCTTTTTCGTGAAACAGAAGCGAAAACAATAACAGGAGCATCGAGATCTGTAACATCTCAGACCGAGCTCACTTCCCAATCAATGCTAGCATCACTAACGCCAGCACGAGCAGCACAGACCTTAGCACGAGACTCAGTAAACAAAGCTCGTTTCGCTTCACTCATAGTGTATAAACCACTACGCTCCATGATGCCCTCGGAAAGAAACGCCTCCACAGGAAAATGGTGAAGCTTAGAGAATCGTTCGCTGATCTTCTAATCCTCAGCGGATAAAAGAAGATTATTCTGTTTGTTGGGGACTCGGAATGATCGAAAAATCAAATGACCTCGCAGTCGAAAGTGGCCGAAATTCATGGAACCATAAAACCAAGACCGAGACCAATCACGAATGTCATCACTGAGTTTCTCGAAACATTCAAGATAACGAAGGAAGCAAATCTCCCTGTACACCAACAGACCAACCACTGAATGTAGAATCCTAGCAGTTACAGAAATTCCAGAAAGAGTAACCCTTGCGTAAGAAGAGACCATCACCTTCCAACCATTAGGGCCCATTTGAGCAGGAGAAATGCCTAGGAAATTCATATACTCCTAGAACAGCTCCAGAACTGGGAATCAAAAGCTAGAAGAAAACTTGCACGAATACAGTGCAATGTATCCATCCTTTGGGTTGCAAGGGCTATCGCCCTTTTGAAGGAAGAACAATCTCGAGGTCGGGCTGGAGATTATAATCAGAACGAAGAGTCTCCAGAGTCGACCGAAAAGCTATTTTAGAAAGTAATGAGCATCGCACAGAGTTAGTGACTTGCCACTTAATTTGTCACCAACAGACATCATTGAAGAGCAAAGAAGCAATGAAAATAAAAAAGATGAAAGAATAAAAAAAACCTTAAATTCAAAGATAGCGTGAAGAGGGAAAACATATTCATTACATTTCTTTTTATAGAGCCGAGCAATGAAGAGACGGCTTATGAGACTGCGTGCGAGATATGATGGCTACGCGAAATCCCAAAAATGTGCACAAAAAATGAACGGACAAGTAAATGATCGAGACATCAACTCGCGAAAAACAACTGACAGCATTAAATACAAGGTAATTATGAAATCGAAAGACAAGCCGTCACAAAGTTAATGGCCACGTCAGCATGCCCACTAACTAAGGGGGAGTAGCTGATGATACATCAAATGGACTGATCATCACGGTCGTACACGTGACATTAGACCAATCATGAGGATACAATGGGCAACCTGTTGGATCAGCTCATAAAGCCAAGGAAGAATGAGGCCAGTTATAGAGGCCCAGACTGGGCCCACCACTGAGGAGACATAAACAAGACCCGAATCCATGCCCAAACAAATCATAGCCCAATTCCAGGCCCGATACGAGTTATCTCATAAAGAAGAGGAACATTGCACCAAGAAAGAGCCATGAAGGAAGTTACGCCTTCACGAATGCATCTCCATCAAAGAGGAGACTGTTACAAGAAACATCTCCTTCCGTTGTGCCTCACATGTTTAAGTTACGCAGAGAATTAATCATAACCATTATAAAAAAGTAAAAAGAACATTCGACAAAGGTATGCAACTTAAACTGAATTTTGTCTACATAATTTTTCCAACAGAATTGTTGACTTAAGCATCGGAGTGCTTTCATTCACCAAAACGGTGGTCCTTCGCAGTCTGACAATTGTTTTGCAAGTCAAACTCACAGGAGAACGATTTTTGGATGCATCAATCTGCACACCTAAATCCAAGAGAAAAGACGAGACATCAATCCGCTTCACATGGATACATTTTTTACCAAAGGATCTGCCAGAAAAACCTAGATCAATTGTTCCAAAGAAAAAAAACTAAACAAACAATTTATCTTGTCAAAAATTAGATTGTACATACAACAAGCGTAAGCAAACCGTTCAATTCTAATTGCTTGGATTGTAAACAAGTCAAACTAAGGCTAATTTTATAACTCCAAATCAGGTATCACACCAAGGTAAGCAAACAATCAATACTAGCAACGTTGCAGGACAAATGAGGCAGTCAATCAATGTCACAGTTATCCCACGACATTTCTTCTTTGCAGTAAATAGTAACAAAAAAAATCTGATTTTGATGAACATCGACAACTGAATCCCTCGATTGCATGTGTTTCTGCATGGACGTCTTAGCAAGCACAGGAACTTAGCTCTCTGCACACGACTCTGTTTAGCATCCAATTTTATCAACACCCAGAAAGAGATTGAGCAGAAGCGAAAGGCGACATACTTTCTACAGACTCACAGTGCAACATGCATGGCTGCCGACTAGATGATCCAACATAACTTGGTGAAGCATTACTTGAACTAGGAACATAGGGGGATACATATCTTGAGTTATATGATGATAGAGAAGGGTATCCCAGTGAATGCGAACCAAGAGATCTATGGAAAGATGAATTCCTGAGGTCCACAGAGCTATTCATACTTGAAGTGTTTAGGTTACCATAAGACCTACGAGATTGAGAGACATACGGATTGCTAGAGAGAGAGTGATTGTGAGAAAGTGAAGGTGACCTTGATGATGCTGGGAGTATTTGTATCACTGAAGATGCCGCTAAGGATGATTGAATGGATGACAAACTGGCAACTAATGGCAGAGAAGCCGATGAAAGTAATGGTGTGCATTCTGAGACAGGAGGTTCACCAGTGCTTGTCCTTGCATCACGCTTGCAAACAGGACAAAAGGTCCTCCATGTAGTAAGCCATGAATCCACACAAATTGCATGGAACTCTGTCAAAAAAATCCGTGCAATCAGTACTAAAAATTATTGTGTTGCAATACCAGATAAAAAATTGACAAAAATAAATTAAATTTATTATCTCCATTAAGGATAAGACATGCATTACGCATTGTGCAACATAAAACGCAGTAAAGAATTAAGTATTACGAATCATGAATGTGATCTGCTATGATGGTTTATTTAATGATACACGAACCAAAATGCCAAAATAAAATAAGTAAAAAAAAGGTGCTTATCAAGTCGAACAACTTGTTATCCTAGATATTCGTACATTCTATTCCACATACCTAATGTGTCTATTGTATTACTATGATCAAGTTACAATTTACAAAATGCTGAAGGAAAACTAAAAAGTAATAATTGCTCTATGTTAATGATCCACTACCTTTTAATTAAAAAAGTTCCCAAATCTTAAAATGTCAACAACTAATTAAATGATGTTTTACACCATATATTTGATATTTTGTTCTTTCTTAACTTTCAAATTTAGTAGCTTCTTTTTGCTTCATCTGGATAAAATTATGGTAAATCGTTGTCTAAAACTTTACTCTGGCTAAAATAATGATGTTAGAACCAAGGATTGTGATTTCGTTTTTCGAGTTAATTTCGATCTCCTGATTTTTTTAAATATTTCGATGTGTAAAGAAGAAATGTAAGAATTACGAGGATACCTGAAATATATATAATGAATTTCGAAGGTATATTAAATATGTGGAAAAAAAATAAGATGCAAGTAATAAATGTATTAAACACATTAAATAAAACCTAAATACTTATAATTAAAAAATCAGATGTAGTTTAAAAAATAAATATATATTTTAGAAGAAGTGATACTTAGAAAATTAAGAGAAAGTTTCAAAAATTATTAAATAATTAGAAAAAAAAAACTTTGAAATTTATGAAAAAAATCTCGAAAATTTTCGAAAAAATGTAATTGTTAGTAGCTGGTTTTATATTTTTATTAAAAAACAAATTTTATGAAGAAATCCCAAAATTTACGAAAAAATCTTGAAAATTTTCGAAAAAATGTAATTTTTTCTTTTCAAAATTTCCAAAAAAAACAAAAAATTTCGTGTAATTTTGCAAAATCACAACCCTTGGTTAGAACATGAATAAAAAGAAAACTAAAAAATAGATATCTACAAATAAAATAGCAGTCAATTATTTTGTTGATGGCTTACAATGCCATGCCTTTTTATAGGCCAACTCATACTTTGGATAAACAAACTAACTTAAATGTAGTAACTAGGAATCTAGGATGTCAAACAGAGTGTCCTACCTACCAAAAGGAAACTTGCAAAGGGATAAAAAAACTTTTACACTAAATTAAGCCATCATGAACTACATCACAAAATAAAACTTTTTCTGCTATCCATATTTTACCGGTGCACATCTTTTTACTAACTGTAACTTATATTTTTTTATTATAAGACTTATTTAGCCAAACAAATCTATCTAAATATCAACAGCTCGCCAATCCAATCCTCTACTGCTTCTGTAAAGTATGTGGTTGATGTTTTTATCTAAAGCTAGTATGAAATCTTGTATTACCGTTTATTTTGTAATCTTAGCAGATGGATCAAGTAATGGATCTAGGGTCTAGATTTAGTGTATAATCAATATGTACATATGTAAAATAGACTAGGGATGTTTATACCTGATCTAGCCACCGATGCGCCCCCACAGTTTTTTTTTTTGTGAAAATTTGTATGTATTATTACATTGAACACCCAATTGTTAATATTTTTAATATATATATGTGTGTATATTTCGATCATCAACATGTTGGAAGTTATTTTTAGTTAAAAATGAATCGCATATTTTTCAGCTTTATTGTATGCATCATGCATTTTTTTAATATGTATTATTCAGTTTTTATATTGCAAAGACATAATTTGATTGTTCAAGATGTAATTTTATTTATTTAATTTTTTTTGTTTGATAAACATCTTTAAAATTTAGATCTGTGGTTTAGGGCTGATTTTTCGCAACATTTTCAAAATATTTTATAACATCCAAATCTTTAGGGGTTGTTTGGCTGCACGGAAAAAACATGGAAATTGAAACCATTTCCGTGAATTTTGATTTCGAGGCCTCCCCTGAGACTTGGATTTTCATGAGTAGTTGGAAAATCAGTCTCTTGAAGAATCAATTTCCTGTCAGTAAATAAAACACCAAACAATGAAAATCTGCATAGGGTAAATGGATTACATTTCCATGGAAAATGGCAGGGTCTGTTTGGTAGGATGGAAAATAGACACGGGAGCTGAAACCGTTTTTCAAGGATTTTGTTTCCCGGGGGGCAAAGATTTGGATTCCCATGAGAGATGGGAAAACTAGTTACGCGCATAATTGTTTCATGTCATTAAATACACAACCAAACAGCGGAAAATTACTTGACGTGGGAATTAGATTCCATAAGTATATACTAGTGTTTGCTTGTGTGAAATTTCCTTATCGGTGTTTTGACACATGCACAGATTAACTATTAAGCTAAAATGGAGTTTGTAAGGTTTGAGGATACATACTGTGATGACATGGCAGCACTCTGAGCTTCTCTCCAATACTGTAGTCTTCAAGGCATATGGCACAAGTTCTTGAAGTACTGTTATCTTCTATGACTGATGTGAATGTCAGGCTTGGCATTGCCTTCACTAAACGGCTGCTCATACCATGGAATTCCCGGATCCGAGAAGCTCGAGGCCTCTCTCGCCTTATACGGTGTCTACGAACAAAGAAACATGTAGCTAGGACAGCAGACATGGCGAGCAGGGATATGAAAGAAATGGCCATGATTGACCATGCTGAGTTTCCATCGGCAGGGATAATCCAAAGTTCCACAATGGCACTGGTAGCATACCCTTTAAGTATTTCACCTGACCTTTTGGAGACAAATGCGGCATGTATTCTGATACCAGGCGAACTTCCTGCCACTGTGAGTTCCACACAATTTGCAATGAGATGGATGCTATTTCAAAATATGACACGTTTCCAATTTCAAACAAAAAGTTGTTATCCACCATAACTGTATACCAAAATATGAAATACTAAAAAGAAACAGACAATATGAACATGCAACGTGCAACATGAGTTTTGATTATGCATTTCAAAAACTTACTAGTTATTAGTAGCCAAATAGGGCATTTTCATGAATACCTGAACACTAATCAGATAGAAGCAACACCTGAAAAAAGGAAAGCCAAAGAACACCACAGAGGGTATAGAATCTATTGAGAATCAGGAAAGAGCACAAAAAGAAGAACAATAAAGCAAAGTTTTCAAACTAAGAGCAAAGAACAAAATACTAACCCTATCTGGAAGAAGAATTTAACATCATTCTTAATTAGCAACTCAGTGAAGTTAGGAGCTTATTCCACACCACCAACCACATGAAGATGGAAATTCTCAACGGGATCTCCTTCCGCAGACAAAACTTCAAGGGGAAAATTAGATAATGACTCGAAAGGTTGATCGTCTTCTTTTAGTTTACCAGACATAGAATCTATGAAAAATCTATTTTTTATCCTACTTCCACAAAATTCCCCATTAGCTAAAAACCCAAATTCTAGCACTAATCCTCCTTTCGTAAGACAAAGCACAAAGATTCTTCAGAAGACTTTGAAGAGGAGCCGTACACACCATGTACCATTCCAAAATGTCTTTTTATCGGCTTTACCCATCTTGGCCTGTATACCTTTTTGAAAAATTGTCCCTTGAGATTGCATATTATGTGCAGGCACAATATGCAATTGTTGGCTGCCCTGCTGCAGAGGGACCCAAACTCCCAATATTATCTTTGGCTCTACTTATATCCCTCCAAACACAAATGCTCCTCCTTTCAACATTCCTTAATCATTTATCATGGAAAGGACAATTTAAATGTCGAGTCCTGAATCATTCCAAGTTTTTTTTAGCTCCAAAAGGAACGCTCAAGTAAATAAATGTTAACGAACCAACTTGGCATACTAAATGCTCACCCTAATAAGACAGAATATCATCACACAAAAACAAGCTTCTCTTACTGAGACACATCACACAACCCAAAATTGACGAGGTCAATTTTTTAACAAGTTCAATATATTTCATAAGTAAAAAAGTAAAAAATAAAATTAATAAAATATATTAAAAAAATTTGTCAACAAATTCGAGGGTTGCAACTTTTAGACGATGCTCGTCATTTCAAAAACCCAAAATTAACTCTAAAGCTATCGTACCAACCTACTAGAGGATTCATAAGAATGAAGGTGGTCTATTTGCTTAACTCCCCTCAAACTTTTGACATCTCCAAAGAAGAGAAAATGCATCGTGTAAAAATGTTTTTATCACCCCAATCCATCTCTTCTTCCCAGTCTCATTTTCCTATGCACCATAGAGCAAAATTCATGACATAATCATATACATCAAAACCAATTTGTAATCAAGACCTATCCCTCAACCTTGAATCAACTAGCTCATTAGCTATCACAACTCCATCAATATGTCTAACTTCATGAGAGCTCCTTAATTCCTCCCAAGCATAGTTTTAGTCTCCTAGTCGATAAGAATTCATTTATAATCAAGGTAATGAAGGTTATGTTGATTTTCCAATCCATAAAGGCTGAACTTGGTAACAAGCTAAGTACATAACAACCTCCATGGCATCATTGCCAAAACAAGCTAATGCCTCGTAAAGAGACCAAAACAAAAACCACTAATGTGAGGAGCTTTATCATTAATGTTCCTACTGCAACCATGAAGCGGTTCTATAATTTGCTCTCCTCAAGCCTTTCTATATTCTCTATCAAAATAGAGGCAAACTCCAGACAATTAAGTAAAGCTGCCACTCATTGAGATCCTCAAAAAGCACTCTTTGAATAAGATGACATCTTTGAAGAAGTTGACAATATATGACTATGAATAGAAACCTCATCTTCCCAAGAATTCCAGCAATTTTATTTCTTGATAAGTAGTTGAGTTTTTCATCTATCATATTTGCAAACACATATGAAGACCTTGTAGTGTTGTCTCCCTCTTGGCTTGTGCCTACATTTGTTTCCCTCCCCTTAAAAGTCGCCAATTCCATTTTCTTAGAAAATATATACGCCAAAGCACGACTAACAGATATATTATCCTCACTTCCATCAACAGAAGCGATCTCTTCCGCAAGAGAAGACATATGCATACCTCCTTGTCTCCTCGCAGCATCCTGGTATATACGATTCTGCCAATTTGAACTCGAACCAAAAATTATTGATCCTTCTCAAATACTTTCATTCACCATCCCACATTGGAAGCAACTGTTAGACATTGAACAGTTCATATTGAATCTAAAAGGAAGAGGATCAAATGGCCTAGCCTCCTTCAAATAGGAGTGTGATATGAACCTAGTCTTGGAAGTGCATCCACCGAAACGCTGCCCTAATGATCTTACCACTCGCTTGTAGTGAGAAATATCTAGTTTACACAAAACTGACTTGGATGATTAGTGAACCACATATATCCATGAGCACATTACCATGGCCGTATTTGGTGAATTTGTCGATGAATCATGGAAGTTTCATTCTTCTTGTCCTCAATCAACCTAACTACATTAGAACTCCTATCTGTAAGTCCCATATTTTGCCAAAAATCATGACAAAATCCCCTGTTATATAGGTCAAATACCCATTACGAACACTCCCTAAATCATATGCATTGGTCCAATGCCAAAGGAACAGAATAAACTCCATCTAGATGTTCTCCATTTCCATATTCATAATCTCCGTGCGCCAAAGAGCTAGTAAACCACTAGATCTGTCCAATCTAGATCAAATTTCCAATCAACATCTACTATACTGCATAAGTTCTTTTATGATAAGTGGTTCAACCTCCCTCAGCTTGGTTTCTCAAAGAAAAATCAGGGTAAATTTGATGTCCTTACCAATAAACTTTACAACATTTCTCCTATCCCAATTACCCAAATCTCTTAACAGTTAGAATTTGAAAGTCCACGAGAACCCATAATCCCCAAAGAGAATAAACCTGTCCCAGCCATTTATCAACAAGGAGTTACAAGTTTCATTTTTTTTTTCAATCCGCAATATCATCCCATTCCTTTTCCAACAAACATACTAATGCAAGGTAACAATAGCAGTCTTCATTAGGTCCTTGACTGTTTACCTGTACCAATTGTCATTCCTGCTCATGGGGAAAAATAAAGCTAAGATAACCAGACTTGATATAGGACTAATACCACATGAAAGGGTATTACACTACCATCCGTAGTTCCCTTTTATACAAAATATTGACTTTCCTCTCCCTTTCTCTAGGCATTTATTGAAATCAGCTCTGACCAATGAAGCATGAGCCTTGGTGCACTTCTTTGTGCCTTAGGTTCGCCTGCACGCAGAATCAGGAGCAAAAAGAGGAGTATGCCACAGTGATAGTTTAGCACAGATCAACCTTTTCCTTATGGTTGATGCAGCTGGTTCAACAGAGATTGGATAAGCCGAGCCCGAACCAGGTAAAATATCCACGGGCATGCCATAGTCTTAGTGTACCAGAAATTGACCTTTTTTTTGTTCTGTTTCTAATAAAAATTTGCAAACTGATAAAGAAATAAATGCAATTCATTTATAGTTGCCCTAATAGAACCACAAACATCAAGAAGAAAAAGGAAAAAAAAAAAACCATAGTTCACGCATACTATAATTGCCCCAATAGAAACACTATACACAAGTATTATGTAAAAGGTTTTAGCTGACAATTGAAGCAAAATCAACAAAGGGAAGGACATTACTTGCAACCAGAGGTTCATCACCAATATTGTCATAAACAATAGCTGCCTTGAACCCTGCGCTTTGAGCTCTTCTCACCTTATCCTCAAAAGTACATCCCCCTCGAATAATCAACGCATAAGGAGAGCCCTCGTTCTCGAATTTATTCTTCAAAGGAGAGCAAGCATCAATAGGATCAGCTACATACAAAATCCCACCTTCACCCGTAGCTTTAACTGATGGGGCTGAAAACAAAAACCCACAAAATAAAACAGAATCAAATCCAAACCCACACATCAAAATCTGAATTTTGTTAAATTAAACAACAAAAGGTACAAACTTTATATACCAAAGTTTGCTTCAATGTCCTCAAATGCTTCAGTCAGGTTGGGCGCAATCATGAGCACGTTAGATGCAGCTGTTGCGACAAGTACAGAGAATAAATTGTACAAGAGCAAGGCCAATAACCCTTTCTTCGTGGACATCTTTTGGAGGAAAATTCTGAAAACCCTAAATGAGAAAACAGGATTTAAGGGGAAAGAGAAGATCAAAATGGAAACTTGATGTGTTGAATGACAACATCGACTTCCATTTTCTTCCGAGTTCAAAGCATCTGATCTAATAACACCCAAACCAATATTGGTACAAGAAGAAAATACGTAAAATGAAGTA
The DNA here is from genome assembly GCA_963556465.1 of Berberis vulgaris. Lineage (NCBI taxonomy): Eukaryota > Viridiplantae > Streptophyta > Magnoliopsida > Ranunculales > Berberidaceae > Berberis > Berberis vulgaris. The sequence goes on along the minus strand of OY747124.1, from coordinate 71,145,470 downwards.
GAAATTATAAAACCAAAAACTATTGGGTGTGTGTGTTGTTGTTGGACAAGATAAGAATGTAGGGGGTTTGGTTCTGTCTGGATGATTTGATTATTATTACATTTTCTTAGGAACTCAATAAGACCAACAAGTATATCGTGTCCTGTCCCGTCCTTTTGCAATCCATACTGCCTGTTTTTACGGCAACTTTTCGAAAAGATTTATTTGCACACACATTTTGTGGATGACACCCTGTTGTGATGGCTCACGGACATGACATTTGGTAGGGTTGAATCTAGATTGTGACAATCGCGAAGAAATGAAATTCTAGGGAACGAGGGTGAGCGGTAGGGGGCTTCCCTCGCTCCCTAGAATCACTCCGCGAAAAAAGAGATAGATTTTGTAAAAGAGAAGAGAAAGTTGAGGCCAAGGATTGTGATTTATTTTTCCTAGTTAATTTCACTCCCTGAGTTTAAGAAATATTTATGTGTAGATAAATATAAAAAAAAATTAATTAAAATTTTGAATTTAATTATATAAGTTATGCATTTTAAACATTTAAATACTACGTAAAATAAATTTCACACCACTAATAATGTCATACATACTACCTATTACACAAAAATAACTTACATAACAAACATTTGATACTAAAATAACATTATAGCGGGTTAAAATATACAGAGATTTAAATATTTAATTTTTAGGAGAATTTTCCTAGATAAAAATAAAAATTTCGAAAAATATTTCGATAACTTCAAAATAAGAAATATTTCATGAAATTTCAGCACATTTCGAGAAATCACACTCCTTGGTTGAGACTAGATAAAGCTGGAGAAACTAAAGAAAAAATGGAAGTGGTGTAGAAGAAGAAAGTGGTTTGACATAATCGACACTTTTTCATGTACACCCAAGAAAAATACAACATCCCTTGTATTGTTAGGAATATGGTTTTGTTCGAGTAAACATAATTACTTTCTACTTATTTACATTGGTCGTAACTATTACTATTACTATTACTATTACTATTATTATTGATGATACATCAAAATAGGCCGATTATTACGGTCAGACAGGTGGCATAAAGCCCAGGAAGAATAAGGTCAATTATAGAGGCCCAAACTAGGCCTACCATTGAGGAAACATAAATAGGGCCCAAATCCAGACTCAAACGAATCAGAGTCCGATACGAGTTTTCTCATAAAGAAGATAAACGTTGCACTAAAAATAGTCGTGAAGGGAGTAACGCCTCCCCAAACGCATCTCCATAAAGGAGAAGACTGTTATAAGAAACACCTCCTTTCATTGCGCCTCACATGTTTAAGTCACACAGAGAGTTAACCACGACCATTATAAAAGGTAAATGGAACATTCAACACAGGTATACAACTTTAACTAAGTTTTGTCCAGATTTACATCCTTCTTCCAACAGAGTCACTGACTTAAGCATCGGAGTGCCTTCGACCACCAAAAAGGTGGTCCTTAGCAGTCTAACAATTGTTTTGCAGGTCAAACTCACAGAGGACGATTTTTGAACGCATCAGTTTGGCGCCGTCTGTGGAAAACGACGAGTTTTTCCTTTAAAAAATATTCACAGTAACAAAGCTCGCGCAACTCGAGCCGAAAATCAATGAAATACTCCACAAATCTTCAACCTGACCACACGCTGCCCATTACTGATCCAAAGACAACCATCGAAACAACGATACCTACTAGAAGAGATCCAGCGGGTAACAGTTCAGACAACTCTGACATCATGGGGAATCCCTCGGATCCCCAAGTGGAGATGCTTATGGCTCAGATGAACAGTGTGATCGATACGATAGATAGGATCATCTGAAACCTGCAGGGCAGCAACTTTCGAGAAGAAATCACCTAGCTTAAGAGACACCAGGCTAACAATAGCTCCAAGTACAATCAAGGAATGTCTGAAAGCCTACAACTGAAGAAGCCCAAATACGGGAGAACATTCTCGATTCCGATAGCAAGTCGGAGCGAGATTTTTGAAGCCATGGCAGGAAGAGAAAATGTCAAATGACCGCCAAGGATGAGAGGAGATCCAGAAAAGCAGAGCAAGAACAGACATTGCCTCTTCCACAACGACTACGACCACGATACCGAGGATTGTCGCAACCTAAGAAACGAAATTGAACGCCATATCAATGAAGGACGACAAAGAGAGTTCGTTGAACTCAAGGGCAAAATAATATTTTCAAAAAAGCAAGCAAAAGAAACAATCTACATCTTGCATGGTACAGGCGGGGGAAAAGAGTAATCTAATCGATCTTGGAAGCGTATAGTCAGAGACTTACAGACAAAAATTAAATTCCATTAACCATCCGCACAACATGCAAAAACAATGCAAATGACCCTAACCTTCTCAAACGAAGATGCTAATGCGGTTAATTTCCCATACAATGATGCTTTAGTGATTTTGGTCATGATAGCTAAGTGGAAAATAAAAAGTGTATTGATTGACACCGGCAGCTCGGCCAACCTCTTATACTTAACAGTTTTTCGAATGATGCAGTTCACCACCTAGATGCTCTCACCAAGCGATCAGTCTCTGGTAGGTTTCAGTGGGGAACAATGTAATCCATTGGGAATGATCTGATTACCAGTTGAAGTCGGAGATCCATGGAAGCAGCGAGTGTTAATGACATACTTGTTCGCCGTCGACGCTCCCGTTGCGTACAACATGCTACTCAAAAGACCATTGATACATAAGATGAGCACAATATCCTTCACTATGCACCAATGTGTGAAGTACCATACCGACAATGGCATTGGAAGAATAAAAGGGGACCAACCAGCAGCCCGGGAGTGTCATTTTGTTGTTATAAAAACTCCCAACAAATAGCAATTACCAAAAAAACTGAAAGAGTCTTCACAACAACCTGATGAAACGAGTTCAGATTCTCCGAACGACACTATGGCTCCAACCAGTCCACGAGATCGACCCAACACCGGGCAACCGAAAGAAGAAACGGTCAAGGTCTACTTACACAATGAAGCAGAAAAGGCAGTCTGAATCGGCACAAAAATCCAGCCTAAACTCGTAAAGGAGCCGATCCAATTGCTGAAAGATAACTAAGATGTTTTTGCATGGACAATGAAGAACATGGTGGAAATAGATCCATCCATCATTTCCTACAAATTACAAGTGAATCCAAATAGGAAATCGGTTCGGCAAAAAAAAAAGACTAGTGGCCTCAGGAACACAATCATGCGATAAACGAAAAATGCACTGACTGCTCAGTGCATAAATGATAAGAGAAGCGCATTACTCAGATTGGTTGGCGAACACTGTACTAGTAAAAAAAAGGGGGGGGGGGAATGGAGGGTATGCATGGATTACACATACCTAAATAAAGTATGTCCCAAAGAGAACTTTCCACTTTCACAAATAGATCAAATAGTGGATGCAACTGCCGGGCACGAAATGTTGAGCTTCATGGGCGCGTACTCCGGGTATAATCAAATACAAATGTATGCCCCCCTCGACCAAGAAAATAATATTTCATAACGGAAATGGGTACGTACTATTATCAAGTAATGTCGTTCGGACTGAAGAATGCGGGAGCAACGTATCAACGACTAGTAAACAAGATGTTTAGATATCAGATCGGCAAAATGATGGAGGTTTATATCGACGATATGCTCGTCAAAAGCTCACGCAGAATAGACCATGTTACGAACCTTGAATAGGCTTTCTCCCAGCTTCGGAAGTACAAGATGAAGCTAAACCCAAATAAATGCACCTTTGGAGTAGAGTCAAGGAAGTTCCTCGGGTACATGGTCAACCAGCGAGGAATTGAAGTCGACCGAAAGCAGATACAAACACTTATCAACATGCAATCACTAACAAATATAAAAGGTGTTCAAAGTCTTAATAAGAGGATAGCAGCTCTGAGCAGATTTATCTCCACATCATCAAACAAGTGTCTGCCATTCTTCAAAATCTTAAAGAGAAACAAGACATTCAAATGGAATAACAAATGCAAAAGAGTCTTTCAAAGCCTCAAGACTTACATGGGAAACATGAAGCTGCTAACAAAACCAAACACAGGGAAAACGTTGTATCTGTACCTATCAGTATCCAACCACGCGGTGAGTTCAACACTAATATGAGTAGATAAGGGGTGCAAAAACCAGTGTACTACATCAGCAAATCACTCGCGGATGCAGAGATCAACTATCCGGCCCTGGAAAAACTAGCGCTCATCGTAATTGCGTCGTCAAGAAAATTGGGACCATACTTCCAAGTACACCTGATCACGATTATGATCAAACAACCGCTTCAATCGGTGTTACACAAATCGGATTTGTCGGGAAGAATGGTGAAGTGGGCGATAGAGCTCGAACAATTTGATATCAACTATGCCCCAAGAACTGCTATCAAAGCTCAAGCATTAGCGGATTTCATCGTCAAGTTCACGGGAAACAACAACCAACCCGAGGATAAGGAAAGAAGAGCAGGATAGCTCGAATCGATCCTTGAAGGATGGATCCTCTGCTGTGAGGGGCATCCAACAAGGCAGGAAGCAAAGCCGGATTAGTCTTATACAACTCGAAAGGCATCACATTAGAAAAGGCGATAAAGTTCAGTTTTAAAGCCTCCAATAATGTAGTCGAGTACGAAGCTGTGAAAGCAGGGTTGCAGTTAGTAAAACACCTGGGAGTAAAGAACATTAGTGTTTTTAGTTTTTAAGGTGCCTTGAACCAGGAGATGTTGAATACATCCTACAAGATATACACCACGACACATGCAGAAATCACCCGAGAGAAAGAACATTGGCCCACAAAGCTCTCACATTAGGTTATTATTGGCCAACGATGCAAGCAAATGCTCAGAAGGTAGTTCGTAAATGCGACAAATGCCAAAGATTCGCCTCATACACTCACATGCTGGGACAAAATATGATCCTACTGAACAACCCCTGGCCATTCGCACAATGGGGAATGGACATCGTAGAACCACTCCTAATGTCCGATAAAAAGAAGTTTCTCGTCGTCGCAGTGGACTACTTCGCCAAATGGGTAGAAATAGAGCCCCTCACAAAGATAGGGGAAGCACAAGTCGAGAAATTTCTTTGGAGAGACATCATATGCAGATTTGGGATCTCAAGAGTAATCGTCACGGACAATGGGAGGCAATTCGAAGGCAAAAAGGTTAGGGAGCTGTGTGAGAACCTGAATATCCAACAACATTTCTCTGCGCCAACTCATCCACAAGCAAACGGGCAAGCTGAGGTCACTAACAGGACAATCTTGGAGGCAATCAAAAGAAGACTCAAGGCAGCAAAATGACTATGGACATCCGAATTACCTGGTGTCCTTTGGGTGCACATAACAACAAAACGAACTTCGACAGGAGAAACGCCTTTTGCCCTCGCTTATGGGTCAGAAGCAATGGTACCCATAGAGATTGGAATGCAGACATTCTGAAACAAAAAATTTAGCGTCTAAAACAAAGTTGAAGCATTAAGAGTCGGGCTGGATCTCCTCGAAGAAAAATGAGAAACAACCTCGATCAAGACAACAGCCTATCAACGGTGCATGGCAGGGTGGGTACTACAACAAAAAGGTGCAAATCCGAACCTTTAACATCGGAGACTGGGTGTTACGAAAAGTCCAACTAAACATGAAAGAGCCCGGAGTGGGCAAGCTCAACCCGAACTTGGAAGAACCATACTGGGTAACAAAAATCAACAGACCAGGAACATACTGGTTAGAAGACAAACATGACGAAATGATACCTCGACCATTGAATGTAGAGCACTTGAAAAGATATTATCAATAGAATCTTTTGGTTTCAATTTTGAAACAGCAAAAATATAATCAGGACAAAAAGTTAGATTAAAACAGACTCAAGAAAACACTTAGCATAGCTAGAATATCGAGCAAACACAAATACATATGTTGGACGAATGAGTCAGATATAAAAAAAAAACTTCTGGCATGATCAACCATGAAGTAATAAAGTACCAGGACATAAGAACCGGACTTTCACATCGACTATAATGTGCGACATCATAATCCAAATGAAAAACAAGATTCCATAAACTACAGCTTCCATACGACTAGAATGTTGAGTATTGAAGCCACCCATAAAAATTCGGACAACCAAAGTCGGAAATCTCCCAGAAGTGTCATAAAAAAAAAGCTAACAAGCTAGACATATGGGACAAAAAAATGTGAAATAATAAATTTTCCATTTATCTTCTAAAAAAAGGAGATTACCAAAAAAAGAAAACAACAAGAAAATAATCAGTGTCGTGAACATCGTCTTCAGACAACATATCATCAGCAAGCCTTTTGACATCCGGATCACCCATTGAATCAGGAACAACTTCCTCGACATCATCGAATTCCTACTCAGCAAAGCAACGGTATGGGGACATGTCCAAACCTAGCGTCTCCGGGAAGTCCAAGAAATCGTGGTAACCCTTGACCATTATCTTAAAATCCGCAGCCTCCGCTGCCTTCGGCCTCTCAGTAACAGTCTACAGCTTGGCTTGGGTTGACGCTAACTCTTTGTCAACATCGGCAAGTTTAGCAGAGACCACTGATTTGGTCTCTACGAACTCGAAATTCAACTCAATGATGCGAACAGTAGCAACCTTAAGCTTGGCATAACACTCTTCTGTGGAACGAACAGCCGCGTCACGTTTCGCTTTACGGTCGAACAACTTTTTCTCAGCAACATCTAGACGGGAACGCAACTGCCCAATTCCACCTCAGATGTCTCGAGGTCAGAAGCAAACGCATCATACGTAGCCTCGAGTTCTCTCAGCAACACCTGCGCAGAGTCCGCGACGTTCTCACGCTTCGTGCTCTACGCCTTCAACAAATCAAGCCCATGGGAAATGACCATAATGTGTCCTGAAAGCTTCCGCTCGACGTGCGCAGCCTGGTCGTGAGATGCCTTACAATCCGACCCCATGACGGCTGCATAAGTGAGATGCGTCATCCCCTCCATAAGATGTTGGAGGCCATCGTCAATGTGACGACGTGGTTGACGCACAGGCATAGGAGTTTTATTAGCCAACCACTCGTGACAGCTGCCAATAAAATAGTGAGCACTGTCTTGCACATTAGCCTTGGAAAACCAGAAGGTCTCACCAAGAACAGAAGAAGTGGGGCGAGACGCAGAAGGAGTAGCAGAAGATCCCATAATCCTAGCCACGATGGAAGAAACAGTAAGTTTGTGGTCTCGAGCGCGGGCAACAAATTGATCCTCTAATGACGGATAATACTCAAAGTCATCCAACGTCTTAGTACCCTTCGAATTCTCCGACATCCAAACATCTAGCTGAAGCATTTAATTCTCGATAATGCGTGAATCGTCAATCGAGAGGCCGACAAAGTTCGACAAGCCATAAGAAACAACAAGCCTTTTCTCATGGTCATGTAGAGGATGATAAGCTTCATTTTTACTTATCTCGAAAACTCGATTTGCCTCCTCGTCCTCACGGGCAGAAGAATCATCCCCCGAACCACGACCTCCTTTCTAAAGAGATGCAAAATGAGAAGGGGTTCTGGCGGATTTAAGGACGGAGGAAGCAAGTTTTTTCTCCTCGAACGGTCGATATCTTGGAGAGACTAGGATGAACTTTCCTTATCTTAACAATTGAAATAGTGTTCCTAGGACCTTGAGCAGAGGCAGAAGCAGGGACTCCTAATCACCAACGCGTGCAGTAGTAACCTCCAAAGCGAGGCCCGCCCTACCCGGTGAAAGCATACCACCACGGACAATGGCGTCCATAGTAAGGAAATCCTTCACTGGTACTCGGGGAAAATCACAAAACCGACGGCATAACTCCTACTCTTTTAAAGACAGTGACAACTCAACCTTCTTAGGCTCCCGAAACAATCGCAAAATCTGATTCCCGCAGAACCTAAAGTGGTTGGAAGAAAGAGAGGAGTAGAACCAGGACCTCGACCATCCCATATACTCCTCTCGCATGACCTCAAAGAAGGGAGGAAAATGTAGGCGACAGGTGTAACTAGGGTCCACGCTGAACCCTACCAGAAAATGCAAAACCCTAACATTCATAGGGATACGAGCCGAGGCAGCCCTCGCCAAGGTTGAAATCATTATCTTCCAACCATTAGGGACCAGTTGAGTCGAAGCAATTCCAACCAAATCCAAGTACTTCCAGACGATAGTGGGAACTGGAAGCCTAAAACCGGAATTGAACATACCAAGATACAAAGCAATGTATCCATGCCTAGGGCGACAAGGACCGTCACCCTCTCCGGGGAGAACATTCTCTAGATTGGTTGGCAACGAGTAGTCGTGACGAATGTTGTCCAGAGTTGCACGTGTTGCCCTCTTAGGCATAAATAAAGTTTCGCAAGCATTAAGGGCATCGCCACCCAAAACCCTGGAGTTAGACATGACTACAGAACGAGTGCAAGGAATCGAAAGATTGACAATCAGAAAATGAGAAGATGCACAAGGAAATAGAGCATACACAAAGCTTCTCCTTTTTATAGAAATGGACAACGAAATGATCACTCTTGGAGAACGTGCAAAATGTGACAACCACACAACTCCCAAAAATCGCGCCAAAATGAACAAGTGGATGGAACAACATAGAGAAAACAACAACGATAGATAGCAAGAGCACTAACCAAGCTGTAATGTTGCAATAAAAAAGCAAAACCGCTACACAGTTAGTGGATACTTGAACATACCACTAACTAAGGGGGGTAGTTGATGATACATCAAAATAGACCGATTATCACGGCCGTACACATGGCATAAAGACCCATCACGAGAATACGACCGCTCAATCAATTGGGTCAACTCATAAAGCCCAGGAAGAATGCGGCCAGTTATAAAGGCTCAGACTAGCCAACCATTGAGGATATGTAAACAAAACCCAAATCCAGGCCCAAACGAATCAGAGCTCGGATCCAAGCCGATACGAGTTTTCTCATAAAGAAGATGAACGTTGCACCAACAAGAGTTGTGGAGGGAGTTACGCCTCCTCGAACGCATCTCCATGAAAGAGGAGACTGTTATAAGAAACATCTCTTCTTGTTGCACCTCACATGCTTAAGTCATACAAAGAATTAACCACGACCATTATAAAAGATAAAGAGAACATTTGACACATGTATGAAACTTTAACTGAGTTTTGTCCAGATCTACATCTTTCTTCCAACATAGTTACTCACTTAAGCATCGAAGTGCCTTCGGCCACCAAAAAAGTGGTCGTTGGCAGTCTAACAGTTGTTTTCCAAGTCAAACTCACAGGATGACGATTTTTGGACGCATCAACTATTACTATCACTATCACTATTATTATTATTATTATTATTATTATTATTATTATTATTAGGCTGGAAGCTTTATATGGTTATGATTGAGTTGAAGTTTTAGAGGAATACGCTCAGTCGCATTGAAGAACATAATAGATTTTACAATCAATCCAAATAACTAAAATAAAATAAAATAAAAGTGTTGGTCGGAGGTGTTTTATTACCCCGTCCAAGTTGATCTCATCAAGAAAACATATGAAAAAAAAATCATCTTAATTCGAGATTTCCACCAATTGACACCCACCCTCTTAACACTTTAGGCATTTTCTATGTAATTAAATAAAAAAATTCTATTTTTATTATGGTAAGGGTTTTGGATGGACCATACGATAAATGTAGCAACACCGACTTCTACATTATATTTCAAACTTCAAAGGGTTAATTGTTATTTGTCCCTATAATAAATAGCTAATTGGGATGCATCCCCTTCTTTAATCCATATTGCACTTACCCCCTAAGTCTAGCGGTCAATGTGCCTTGACCATAAGTTTTCAAAACAGATGACCAAAATACCCTTGATAAATCAAAAGTTGAGATTGAATATTTTGTATCTTAAACATCACATCTTGAAGAAAATCATAGAGCTCAACTGAAATTGTAATCGTATCTCAAGAAAAATTCAACAATTGATAAAAATTTGTATCTCAAACATCTCATTTCGAAGAAAATCGTAGGGTCCAATTAAAATCATAAACATATCTCAAGAAAAATCGTAGAGCCCAAATTAAATCACATACGCATCTTGGGGAAATGTAACAATTATTAAAAAATAATAAACTTCCCTCCTTCTTCTTCTTCCTCCCCCTTTTGTTTCGCAACCCCGCCACCACCCTCCTCTTTTTTCCTCCTCCCTCCATTCCCTTCCTACTCCTTCCTCCTCCTATCTTCACCTTCTAACAGCAGCACGAGGATTCCGACGAACTGCACATAATAAAGCTCGACGAAGGTGTTGGGTTTCTTGCCAGCGGTGGTGGGTTTATTGGTTTTAGGAAAAAAAAAAATACAATCGGATGATTTATAATTGGGTAAATTTATCGACATTGAAAATGACCGTGTTAGCTTAGCTATAGCTTCACCCCTAATCCAACCAGTGTTTGTCGGCAAGCATGTACATTTCACAAATAAAAAAAGTAAAACAAAGCAAACCGCAACCCTGCCACTATTTCCTCCCACTCTTATATTTTTTCTTCTCTTTGGAAATATCTTTCTTATTCAAAGTGCTCGCTCTCTCTTTGCAAAATTCCTACACAATTAAGTCTTCCTTCAATCTTCTCCTGTTCTTCTTCTTTAACTGTAATTGATCAAATTGGAATCAAAACCATGTGTTTGGAGTCAGAGCAGGTGGAACAAGTTCAACAGCTGGTGATGGTGGCCTGGATCAAAGTTATAGTAGCCTGATTTGTGTGTCGGTGGCCTGATTTGACCCGATCGAAAGTAGTGATGGTGGCTTGGATCAATGGTGGTGATGGTAGCTTGGATCGGAGGTGGTGATGGTGGCCTGATTTGGAGTGGCCTGATCTGATGATGCAAATTCCCCGGTGGTGGTTGATTTGCATAGATGTGGTGGTTGATTCGAGGGTTGGGGTTTTCTGTCATAGGTGGTGTTGTCCCACTAGCATGGACTTTTATTTAACAATTCATAGAGGAGGAAGGATGAAGAATGAAGGGGAAGTGGCGACAGGCAGGAGGAGGAAGAAGGAGAATTTTTTTTTTTTTTTTTAACAACCGTTAAATTTTTATTTAATTTGGGCTCTGCGATTTTTCTCAAGATATGTTTATGATTTCAACTTTGAGATACAAAATTTGTTTTATCAACTGTTAGATTTTTCTCGAGATAAAATAACAATTTAAGTTAGGCCCTAGGATTTTCTTCGAGATGTTCGAAATACAAAACAGACAATCTCAGTCTTTGATTTATCAATGATATTTTGGTCATCTGTTTTGAAAATTGACGGTCAAGGCATGTTGACCGCCACTCTTAAAGGTAAGTGCAATACGGATTAAAGAAGGGGAACATCCCAATTAAATATTTATGATCGGGGGCAAATAGCAATTAACCTTATTTTAAAGCAAGAATGAAAAGTATGATGTTTAAATCCACGTAACTTAGGGACAATACTAGTTGAATTTGGTTTTTCAAAAAGACATGCATCAATTTGTGATAATTGGTATCAAATAGAAATATATATGACAATTGGGGAAATGTATTAGACTTGGATCACGATTCCTCCAAATTCTAACGAAAAACTTAAAACATGTTTGCTAAACACTTATTTTAACACTTTAGACTTGATTATGAAATTTTAGTGGTTTTTCAGTTAAGTAGTGTTTGTTAATGTGTATGAAATCTTACATTCCCATCTTTAGCATCATTATTCATTAACATGTTTAGTTATAACTTATTTATCTCTAATAAATGGATCGAACAAACAATTTTATCAAACATTGATATTCAGGGTTTGTCTAAGTGTCGAGGGAATGGGCGAGGAAACCAGCGAGGGAGGGGGTGAAGCCGTTCACCCCCTCGAGATGCGTGAAAATGCCTCGAGACACGGGCTTGCACGCATCTTGAGGGGGTGAACGGCTTCACCCCCCTCCCTCGCTGGTTTCCTTGCCCATTCCCTCGACATTTAGAATTTCCCTGATATTCAAAATCCAGACTTTATTTTCAGTACTGACATCCAATCATGACATTGAAACAATAAGGAGAGATGTGACAAGTTTTGACACGGTTTGCATCATAATCACTCAAACAAAAATGCCCTTATGACTAGGTTAAGGGCATGTTTGGCTGCATGGAATGTGGGGGAATAAAATAGAAGTATATTAGGGGATAGGATACCAAAATTTTCAATTTTTATGACAGTCAAAGTCATCAATAAAAGTAAAAAAAAATCCGTCACAAAACGTTTTTCTAACGACCATTTTTTGTGACGAGTTAAATGTTATAGTGATGGCTTTTTCTTGTGGTTACCATAAAATGGGGCTGGGCAAGTATGGGTAACCGGCCCAAAAGCTAAAAACCGAAAATCGACCCGAAAAATTCGGGCCCGTGTTTATGAGAACCGAAATCGGACCGAGTTGACCGGGTAACCGAGGTCCCGGTTAACCAATTTCGGGCCGGTCTCGGTCCTAAGAGAAAAAAATACTTCTACAGTATAAAAAAAAAAAAAAATTTCATTCATCATATACAAAAATTATATCAAAAAATTACAAAAAAAACAATACAACAAATTACAAAAAAAAAAAAAATCTTGATCTTCGACTTCGACCCGGTTACAGACGATCAAATCTGATCAAGATCTTGTTTCACCTGTCCAACGATCGTGATCTTGTTCCACCTTACAGACGATCAGATCTGATCTGATCCGATCCGAGATCAAAGATCAGATCCGAGATCAAAGATCTGATCAAGATCAGAACCGAGATCAGATGAGGAAGGGAGGGGAGAGGGAGGTGGTCGCTCGTTCGGTCGATGCTTCACTGTGAGAGGGAGAGGAGAGGGAGGCGGCGTTCGATCGGTCGATGCTTCGTTGTGAAAGGGAGAGGAGTCGGTCGATGCTTCGCTGTGAGAGGGAGAGGAGAGGGAGGCGGCGGTCGATGCTTCATTGTGAGAGGGAGAGGAGATGGAGGCGGCTTCGCTGTGAGAGGGAAAGCAGCTTTGCTGTGAGAGGGAGAGGAGAGGAGAGGGTGGCGGATTCGCTGTGAGAGGGAGAGGAGAGGTAGGCAGGCGGCGGTCGATGGGTCAAAATCCTCAATGTTATTTAACTTTAACCTATTTAAAGTTAAACTATTTGTTAACTATTTAAACTGGGCCGGGCCAGTTACCCGACGGGCTTCAGAAATAGAAACCGAGGCCCGGACCAGAAACTTCGGGTCGGGCTTTTACAATCGAAATTTTTTTAATAAATAAAAACCGATCCGAACCGACCCGATCGGTCCGGGTTTTCGGTCCTAAATGCCCACCCCTACCATAAAATAAAGGCAACAATTTTTTAACACCACATCTTCTATGTCTCACATCACCTTTTTTTCCCATACCACCAATTAAAAATATACTTCAACTCAAACACTTTTCTTCTTATTTTCTCTTCCTCCCCCTATCTCTTTCTATCTGATTCTCTCTTCCATCAAGCATCACCACCATGTAAGAAGCACCACCACCACGCCATGCCCCATCACCGCCGGCCACCCCGTTACAGCCTCATTTTTCTCTTCCTCTCTTTTTGTTCTCATCTCTTCCTCCTTTTCTTTTTCTTCTCTTCTTTTTTCTTCTTTGATTTTTTCCTTCCCCATTGCCTACGACCCATCACTACTGGCCACCCCGCTGCCACCTTCTTCTTATTTTTCTACTTCTTTTCCATCGCCTTCACAGGAGCCTCTGCAAGGGCCAAATATTTTTTCCCTCGCAAAAGCGGTCGCGAGTGGGGAACCGAATGTTTTAAAAAACACTTTTCAGCCTCGAGGCGGTCAAGCTTTTTCCGAGGCAAAGCAATTTTTTTTAATAAAAATTTGATGAAAAATATAAAAAATACAAAAAAATAAAACAAAAGAAGCAATCATCAATGCAAGAGATAACATGAATTATATCATAAAAGTGGTTGAGGTGGTAGAATTACCTAATTATAGTGTATAGTCTAGAAGACTTGATCGGTCGTCCAACAATACAAAATCAATGGGGAACCCGCATCACTTTATGAATACACATCAGTCACTCGGGAAAGTAGATGTTCAATTAATTTCATTCCACATTTCTTGCAAGAGATTTTCATTTTGGTCAAGGTTCAGTTTGCAAGAGTGAAACAAAAATCAAAAGCAACTTGAAAATACTGAAATTAGTTGGAAGAAAGTCATTAAGTAGTACCTAGTTGCATAAAGTACAATGTGAAGCATCATCAGATCAGAAGCACCAGAGTGTAAAACTACCCATACAACTACTAGAGTTACTTAGTTACAATTTGTTAGAATCTCTACATATTGGACTTCTTAATGAATTCTAACTGTGAATTAGAAGTCAGAGAATTTTGAAACTTGGGAAATAATCAACAGAAAGACTTACATCAGTACAAAATTTTAGCCTAAGTTGTACAAAAATTTAGCCTAAGTTGTACGAAAATTCAGCAAGTAAGAGAAATAAACAATTAATCATCACGAGTCATAAGCGCGATAACAAGTTCATATAAAATAGTCATAAATTCATAAATACAATATAGAAAATTCGTAGTCCTCATTGTTGTCATCAATCGCATCATCATCACTATCCACCTTATCATCTCCCTCATCTGTTTCATATTCATGTTTCATTGAATCTTCTTCTTTCTCTTCATCCCTTAAATGCATCAGAGCTTTACCTACTCCATTTAGAGTGTGAGTGTGGAACATTAGTCTTTAGCATATTACAATTACAATGAAATGAAAGCAATAACTTTTTACGTTCAGTAATCATTTACCTTTTCCACTAGTTGAACTTTCATATGTTTTTCGCTTGTTTTCTTTTAATACCAATAAATACGCATTGACCTCGAGCATGAGTGGAGGTAAACTTCTCATTTGAGTTCTTCATTTTTTTACTTTCACCTCCTTCATTCCTGTCAAGCACAATAGCATTAATATCAATTTCATCAAGAATTTGATGCCACTGAGCTTCAGGACAAGGGTTTGAAACCACTAGCACTTGGGGTTTGTTCCCTACATCATTTTCATCATCTGCGGTTTGAGTAGGGGGTTCAGCTTCAGGATCAGGCTCCACTAGCCATTCCTTATCACTATCCACCGCATCTAAATCCATTGGAAATGGTGCATTTTGGGTTTCGCTTTGTCCCTTCAACATCAACTTTTTAGCTCTAAACCTTTTGTTGTACATGACATATACCAAGGCATTGAGCTTTGTTGCAGCTAATTTGTTTATTTTATTTTTAAGTACGTACCAGACATGTAACGACCTATAAATTGAAATGCAAATTATTAACACAATAACCAAGTAAAATAATTATTACTTACATGGTTAAAGTTTAATAGCAAATTATGTCAAGTCAGGTGTGACATATCCATCAGTTATCCACCGACTAGCTGAAAGTATAATGTTTAAAATAAACATATTTAATGAGTAAGAAAAATAATCTTCAAAATCAAAATATAACATACACACAAGTTTACCTGGATTATGCTTGTGCCTTATCGCATCTGCTTTCTTTCTACCAAATAATATTTCTCTCTCTATAAACATACCCATTTGAACACATCTTCCTTATTTATTTCAGTTGGAAGAAACTTATCCGTGCAATTGAAAAGTTTGTTCTTAAGACCAAAATTAGATGCATGACGATTAAACTCCATTTGCAGGTTGAGAAAATAAAATGCAATGTCAAGGTCCCTATGCAGTTGGGTATCCCACATCTTATTAATGATATCCAATATTTCTTTGTATGCCAACTCATTGTCAAAACTTGATGCAATCTCCTCTTTTGCTTTTTCCATTGCATTATACAAAAAATGCATAGTAGGAGTGTTCTCCGATTCCACTATCCTCAACATATGGAGTAAAGCCTCTGTAGCCTTCAAGGGGTAGGAGACATCAGGCTAAAAATTGTTGTACTTCAATATTATTTTTCTTATGACATTTCCTTCAGCTTGCTTGGCATATTGATTCCTTGTCTACTTGCTAGATACAAAAGTTTCCTCCAACTTTTATCTATTCTTTTTAATACTTTCAAGAGTCAAACATCTTGTGCCAAACCTACATTTAAAGGTTGTAAATGAACATATATGTATTGTTAAGAACTTAAAATAATACAAAATACAACAAAAGTATATATTGATATTTACCTAGTAGGTGTCGGGCTAACTAAATCTCTTCCCGTGAAACTCCTTATCAAAACATGTACCAACCATGGTTGTATATGTAATTGATAACTCTCTTGGCTTTGTGATAGGCATTGGCAAGTATAGGCAAGCTAAATAAGTCCCCAAACACCAGATCTATGCAATGTGCTGCACATGGTGTCCAATACAAATGTTTCCTTTTTTCCATTAACTTATTTCCAACAGCTTTGTAGTTAGCTGCATTATCAATGACAATTTGTACAACATTATCCTCTCTCACCTCCTCAACAACATCATCAAAAAGCTCAAACAACGCATTTGCATCATTTACAATATCTGAGGCATCTAGACTCTTAAGGAATACAATTCCTTATGGATTATTCACAAGAAAACTAATGAGTTGGCGACCCCTCGTGTATTTCCAACCATCAAACATGATTGTAACTCCCTTGTGAGGCCATGTTTTTTTTTACAGCGTCGACTATCAATTAGTTGACTTCACTTCCTCTTTGAGGATCCAAGTACTTAACTCATGGGCTGATAGTGGTTTCACACAATGTCCATTGTTGTGAATTGCATATTTCGAAACCGAAAAAACATATTGGTAAAAAAATTGCTACTCGCAACATTGAAGGGAATATCATTCTCAATAAAGAAATGCCCAATGTCTAGACAAACTTGGTTTTTATACTCTATTGCAATGACTGGTTGTGGTCTCATTTCTTGTGTAGCTCTACCTGGATCCATGTCATTATTAGTACCCACCACAAACCTATCCATTGACACTCACACTCGGAACATAAGATACATCTTCATTGACATTTCCTTGATAGTATGAATCTTGTTAATTAGAAACTCGGTGTCTTGTCTTTTAATTACCTTCTATTTTTTCACCAACCTCTAGTAAAGGCTTTACTTCTCGGTAGATTTCATCTGGTATACTAGAACAAAGTTGTGTGTCCTTGTGCATCTTTGCTAGGTGATTCTTCAATCTATGCACTCCCACTTGATCACTTGAATACAAAACTTGCATTGCGCGTACATAATCCCTTCTCGAGGACCTGAGACCTTAACGCCATACTTGCAAAATGGGTCCTTGCCTCCATCATTTGTAGTCTTACGCAGTCCCATTTACAAATACAAACATGAAAATAAACAAAGATATAACTATGAAGATGTCAATAGATTTGCAATAAAAAAAATACTCATCGCTAAAATGAAATTGTTCTCCATTTATAGAATGAATTAAGAAACAAATTAGGAAGCAAAGCAAAGCCAACAAAAGAGTGTGTGTGCCAATCTTGGATAACAAGCAAAGCAAACAAAAGATATTAAAAAAAAAAAATAGAGAACCCAACTCAAAACAATATCGAATTAGATTTTCCATTGTTGACGCTCTAAGGCTTGTATAACACTTGTGTATGCTGACTACATGGCTAAGATCGACAACGACGTAAACTTGGAAATAGTGGCAAATGGTAAATTGAGCAATGAAAGGCCCATCCAACAAATAGTTTGGTTGCAATTCATGGAACCCATGATGTGAGTCCAATTTTCAGTTTTTCACTATGCCAAAATTGAAATAATTGCAAAACAATAACACAATTAGTACTATCAGAACTCTATCATCCTCTCTTGCACTTCAAGCTGGCAAAAAACGAGTCTATTATACTAGTTATGCAAAGTTAGTGACATTACAATTATTAAACTTATAGAAATGTAAAACAGAGAGAAATACAATAATTTCTCTTCTCTTTCAATCAATTAAAACAAAAATATTTAACTGAGTGAGAGATACATTCTAACAAACAAAAATGAAATATCTAACAGAGAGAAATGACTAAGAAAATGAATGATAGATAGAGCTTACAAAAAATGTAAAATAGCGAGAGAATGAGAAATAGAGCTTACAAAAACTGTCTAACAGAGCTTCAGTTGTGGTCTTCTTCTCCTCTCAAACAGATAAAAATCGTCTTCTTTGATCGTTTCAAGGCTAAGAAAATGTCTTTTTTAGTTGGACAAGACGTCGACTTTGATCGTCTTCTTCTCTTCTTATTTCTTCTTCAGTTCTTTTTCTCTTCTCAGAAAATGAAACGGTTGAAAATGGAACGGATTAGTCGATTAGATTTTATTTTAGGAGCTTATGTCTCAACCATTGGATCTATTTCAAGATCTGAAACAGATTTGATAAGTTTTTTTTACTCGTACGCCTCCAAACAAGTCGACTCGTACGCCTTGACTCGGCCGAATCGCAAACAAAAAGCGATCGTTTTGCTGTAGACTCTTGACTCATATGCTTTAAGGTGTTCTTAGCGCTTCGAGTTGACTCGTATGCCTCAAACACCTTTTAAAATGTTGGGGCAGCCATCCTTGTGGGGTCCTCCGCGAGGATGATGGGGAAGAAAAAAATAGAGAAGACACGAGAAGATAAGAAGAAGAAAAATAAAGAAAGAAATAAAGAAAGAGAAAAAGGAGGTGGTGGCAGGGTGGTCAACGGTGATGGAGTGTGGCCGATGGGAAGGAAAAAAACAAAGAAGAAGAAGAATAAGAAGAAGAAGAAAAATAAGAAAAATAAGGCGATGGCGGGGTGGTCGACTTTGATGGGGTGCGATAGGGTGGTGATGCTTGATGGAGAAAAGAGGAGCAGAGAGGGAAGAAGAGAGGAGAATAAGAGTGTTTGAGTTGGAGTGTTTTATTTTATTGGTGGTATGGGAAGGAAAGGTGGTGTGAGACAATAGAAGATGTTGTGTTAAAAAGTCACTGCCTAAAATAAATCCTTTTGCAACGGCCAAGGCTGTCGGGAAAGGTAATTTTCTTTAATAAAAAATTATTAAAATTAAATTCCTAACAGAGGATAACCATCACAGTATTTTTCAAAAGAATGGTTTATTTATTTATTTGGCATTAATATATTTCGGAATAAACCTCTAATAAAAACAATAAATAAATAAAAGGGAACAAAGAACCTGCCTAAAATGATATATGGAATTCATATACAATGCGTTTCCAAATACACCAACTTTCAAAACTATTGAACAAATAAAATTTTAAATTTACATAAGAATACAATAATCCTTGTTCCTCTGGTCCACAACTCTACGAATGCCCTCAATCCCATAGTAATGCACAACTACTTGGATGCCCTTAATTCCTAAAAGGCACCTGCTTTTGACACCACCACCCATTTTTTTGATGTGCTAAGGACACCACCAATAAAAAAAGGGTTTTTATTCTTTTTCTTTCTCTCTTCTTTTCTTTCAAGAACAACTACCACCACCACTACATTGCCCTGCCAGCTGCACCAACCCTCCTGACGCCGAGTAACACCACCTCTCCTCGCATTCTTTCTCTCCTCCCTTATTTATCTCATTTATTCCTCTTCTTCTCATCTTTTCTTAGGAACAACAACAGGGAGTGACGAAGCATCAACAACCACCCCCGATCGCCAACCGTACATCCCCTCCTCGTCCTCTGTTTCATTATTTTTCTAAAGTTTACAGAGAATTCGATGATGTGCAATGAATGTCGTGAGATCCAATTAACGACAAGCAATTCACATCGTCGAATGTCTCTGTTTTTATTTTCAATCACAACGGATCCTGCGAATAGGAGACTTATGCTCGCAGGGACAGGTGCCTTTGGGCAAAAAAAGTCGTCCAATTTTTTCCCAATCGCAGTGATCCATGTAAACCTAAGTCTCCCATTCGCAGGATCCTTTGCGATTGAGAAAAAACAGAGACACTCATGACGTGTAATGCCTGACGTTAATCGGATATCACGACATTCATTGCACGTCGTCGAATGTCTCTGTAAAATTTAAAAAAATAATGAAACAGGGACCGGGGGGTTGTGCGGGTAGCAATGGGGCGGGGTGGTTGCTGCAGCTTTGTCCCTCCCTGTTGTTGTTCCTGAGAAAATAGGAAAATAAGATTAAGAAAGGAGAAGAAGATGAAGAGTAGAAAAGACGAGGAAGATAATAGGTGTTGTCGGCCGGTCGATGGGGCGGGCGGGCGGGGCAAAGTGAGGTGAGGCGGGGCAATGATGGTTGTTGTTTCTGAGAGAGAAGAGCGGGTGAAAGGAGGGAGATAAAATTTTGAAATTGGGTTTTTATTGGTGGTATTTTTTAATAGGAGGTGGTGTGTTTCAGAAAGGTGGTGCTTCAGAAAGTAGGGAATGATGGTGTCCTTCAACAAAAGTGGTGGTGTCATGACAAGAAAATAACTTTAGAAACTAATAATCATGTTCAGGATAATGACAAGGTTAGAATAGCAATATTCCAAGACTATGAATGTATTTCAAAATTTTAATAAATTTAGAAGCCCGCATTAAACCGAATCTTGATGGGGTTGCTCGAGAGAACATAAGGCATTCTTCTTCTAATTCCACTAAACATCTTCTAATTCATTTATAGATAACTAACTCAGGAACAAATTCAAACTAAAAAGAGCAAATCCATAAGAAACCCACTCCAAAACAGTAAAAAGAAATAACCACACTCTAAACCCAACCAACTAACCAGGATCCAATAGGTTCATTTCAAGTAAAACCCATTAAAGATCCACACCAACACAAGATAAACAATTTATTTTTTGAGTCTACAAGTATCAGGTCCAGAAGTGAAGTATAAGATTAACCATGCATTTGTCACAAACATGACTATCAGATTCAGAATGAATGAGAAAAGGAACAGAATTACCGCTTGAAAGGCTTACAAAATACTTCTCTGTTCCTTGAACAAGAGCCCTAAAAGCTTTTCTGCAAATACAACATATCTTCTCTGTTCTGTTCTTCGTCTATTTAACAATAGTAATCGTAACAAACAATTGAAATAGCACCCCTGATGTACACCACGTGTGTGGCTCAGATGGTTGCAACTAATCAATACTAAGGTAAAGACTAAAATACCCTTGGCTTGAATATTTGAACTTGGCGCTCTAATTTCGCGCCAGACAGACTGCTTCACTTTTGTTTTTTTTTGCTGTGATTCTCTTCTTAAGATCATGACAATACCCTCTACTCTTCCAAATCCTTGTCCTCAAGGATTGAAAGCCAGAAACATGGCCTTGATGTGGTTCCAATCCTCCCATGTAGCTTCTTGTGGAGTCGAATTCTGCTAGTGAATCAGGACATGTGTTACAACCTGGTTGTGCCTAGGTACCATCATTCTATTCAAAATTACCAATGGTTGTGCTCAGAAATTGCCCAGCTCATCAACTAGTGGGAGAAGGGGGGCTGGAATAGTGGTGGATCCAAGCTTTTTCTTTAGTTGGGATATATGAAAAACAGGATGGATTTTCGAGCGATGTGGAAGCTATAATTGATACGCAACTGCTCCAATTCTGTCCGTGACTTGTAAAAGACCATAGTACCTGGCTGAAAGCTTAAGGTTACGGCGGATACTTACTGAAATCTGTTTGTAGGGTTGCAACTTCAAGTAAACCCGATCCTCTACTGAAAACTCCCTGTTAGTTCTATTCTTGTCCGCATAAAGCTTAATTCGATCTTGAGCTTTGTGTAGCTTTTCTTTGAGAATTTGGAGCATATGATCTTTGTCTTGCAAATATTTTTGGACCTCAAGAACAGTGAGGGTGGAGATTGGAGGTAGAGCCAATAGGGGTGGAGTGTAGCCGTAGAGTGCCTTGAATGGGGTATCTTGTAGACTCGTTTGATATGAAGTGTTAAACCAATACTCTGCCAAATATAGCCAATAAGACCACTTGTGTGAGACCCTAAGTGGGCGGACCTGAGGTGAGGGTTGGAGCCCAACAGGCCCAATAGGCCGAGAGAGGTTGGACGAGCTACAAGGGGAATCATAGTCCCATATCGCCTGGGTAGGGGAGGAGGATGATCCTTATATGTGCGGGGTCTGCTCCCCATTGTATCGAGGCCTTTTAAAGCCGTGAGGGCCGGATGGT
Source organism: Berberis vulgaris (assembly GCA_963556465.1). Lineage (NCBI taxonomy): Eukaryota > Viridiplantae > Streptophyta > Magnoliopsida > Ranunculales > Berberidaceae > Berberis > Berberis vulgaris. Next base: position 71,123,421 of record OY747124.1, on the reverse strand, counting down.
AGCCCAAAGCGGACAATATCGATACAGTGCGGGAAGGGGTCGTCACAGTTTGGTATCAGAGCCTGACCCAGCCGGAAGTATGTCACGTGGAGGTGGGCCCTCGGGCAACGTGGACGTTGTGCCTGTGTGGCCAACGAGGACATTGGGCCTTAAGGGGGGTGGATTGTGAGATCCTAAGTGGGCGGACCTGAGGTGAGGGTGACGGTTGGAGCCCAACAGGCCCAATAGGCCGAGAGAGGTTGGACGAGCTACAAGGGGAATCATAGTCCCATATCGCCTGGGTAGGGGAGGAAGATGATCCTTATATGTGCGAGGTCTGCTCCCCATTGTATCAATGCGTTTTAAAGCCGTGAGGGCCGGATGGTAGCCCAAAGCGGATAGTATTGGTACAGTGCGGGAGAGGGGTCGTCACAACTTGGATGGGGCATCTCCTGTCATACACCTCAAGTAAGTCTCTAAACATGCGTTAGTACGCTCAGTTTGGTCGTCCATCTACGGATGGTATGCTGAACTTGAGGTAAGTTTGGTACCCAAGGCTGTGAAGAGATCCTGCCAGAATGCACTAATGAACACTTTATCCCGGTCTGATACAATGGACATAGATAAACCATGGCGTTTATAAATGTGATGAAGGAAGAGCTCAGCCACTATCTTTGAGGTGAATGGGTGAGATAAGGCCAAGAAATGACTGTACTTAGTCAATTTATCCACAATGACCATAATGACTGTTTTACTTGCAGAAGGTGGGAGCCCCTCAATGAAGTCCATTGAGATGTGTTGCCAGGCTTGATCAGGTATAGGTAGTGGTTGGAACAGTCTAGTCATTTTTATTTCATTGACATACATCACAGTCAGTAATGTAGTGGATTACATGTGCCTTCATTCCCGACCAATAAAAATACTGCCTTAACCTTTGATAGGTTGCTTGAATCCCTGAATGTCCTCCCATTGCTGAGCTGTGGAAAGCTAATAACAACTATTCCTGAGGTTCCCAGTGGTACCTACATCGACTTTTCCCCGATGTTTTAATAATCCTTGTACTAGTAAGTAGGGAGAGTCAGAGTTTGTCACAACACTATGTTGTTGAATCAATGAAATTGCTTGTTGATCTTGTATATAACTATCCAAGACCTCTTGTACCCATTGTGGAACAACAATAGACAGTACTAAACAATGTTTTCCTACTGTAGACCTTCTGTAAGGTGAGTGTTCAAGCTGTTGAGTGATACCGTTGTCTGTAGGCAGGGTGTAGCCTTGCTTTTCCTCTGTATACTTTATGTAAAGTGGGTTAGCCAACTGTTGGGGAGTACTATTGACAACATCTAAGGTAGAACACCTCCTTTGCAAGTTGCTATCAGTCTCTATACGAGCTATATTAGGTGCACCATGTATATTGATTTGAGTACTATTATCCTTTGGACATGCCAAGTTTCCTGCACCTTTGCTTTCCACCCTAGAGTTCTGTATATTAGCAGCACTTGAACACAAGAAGCTCCCCATGGTCACATTTCCAGCACCAGAATTTTGAGTTTGCAGAAATTGCATTTGAATAGAGAAATGTAGCCTCGTCTCCAATACTGGCAGCAACAAGGTTCTGAGAATGCAAAGGAGCTGCACTCATTGGTACGTAAGTAGGCACAACAGCCTGACTTGCAGAAACAACATGCGGGGGTTTCTCTGGAGCTGCTTCATGTTGATGGTAGGTAAGTTCTTCTGTGTAGCACCTATTGGGCTGACTTTGGTGCTTGGGTGTGGTGCACCTTGACAAGGCATCTGCTGTTTGGTTCTCCTTCCCCTTCTTGTAGTAGATGTCATAATCATACCCTAAGAGCTTAGAAAACCACCTTTGTTGAGTCATTGTTGTGACTTTTTGGGAGAGAAAGTGTCTTATACTCTGATGATTAGTGTATATGTGGAACTTTGACCCAAGAAGATAGGACCTCCATTTATGTATAGCCATCACTATGGCTAGCAATTCCTTTTCATAGGTTGATAGTGTCAAGTTCCTTGGTTCTAAAGCCTTACTAAAGTAGGCAATATATAGGCTGCCTTTCTTGAGACAACATAGCTCCAACTCCCCTTGAACATGCATCTATTTCCAAGGTGAAAGGTGTAGTGAAGTTAGGGAGTGTGAGGATTGGAGATTGGCACATGGCTTCCTTTAGCTTAAGGAAAGCTTGGGTAGCTAGTGTAGACCACTAGAAGGAATCTTTCTTAAGTAAGTCTGTTAATAATTGAGCCATGAGCCCATAGTGTTTAATAAACTTCCTATAGTATCCCGTCAAACCAAAGAATCCCCTTAATTGTTTAATGGTAGAAGGAATAGGCCATGATGTCATTGTTTCAATCTTGAAAGGGTCAGCCTCTACCCCCTTTGCACTAATAATGTGCCCCAAGTACTCTAGCCTAGGTTGCATAAAAGAGCATTTGGAGAGTTTAGCATAAAGCTTATGTTGTCTCAAGGTGGATAGGACAAGATGGAGATGTTCAAGATGGAGAGCCATGGAAGAACTATACACTAAGATGTCATCAAAGAACACAAGGACAAACTTTCTTAGTGAGGTTTGAAAAACTTGGTTCATAAGTGCTTGAAAAGTTGAAGGAGCATTGGTGAGACCAAATGGCATGACCCTCAATTCGAAATGGCCATGGTGGGTTTTGAAAGCTGTTTTGGGAATATCAGGGGAATGTACCAATATTTGGTGGTATCCTGACCTTAGGTCAAGCTCAGAGAATATGATAACTCCATGTAGTTCACCCAACAACTCTTCAGTTAGGGGTATTGGGAATTTTTCCTTGATAGTTATTTCATTCAACCTTCTATAATCCACACAAAATCTCCAAGTCCCATCCTTCTTTCTAACTAGCAATATAGGAGCTCCAAAAGGGTTGTGGGAGTGTTGTATAAGACCTGACTCCATCATCTCCTTTACTAACTGTTCAACAATTGTCTTTTGCATGTAAGAAACCTTTTAAGGGTGTTGGGAAGGAGGAGTACTCCCTGTTTTAAGGGGTATTTGGTGGTTTAGAGGTCTATTTGGAGGAAGCTCAGTAGGTTTATGAAATATGTCAGAAAACTCCTTGAGTAGAAGAGTAAATTGTGGGTGGTAGGGCTATGGTATAGGAGTGGCAGTCATGGAGAAAATGTGACCAAAGAAGGTTGGGGTATGCTTCTTTATGAATTTGGATAGTCCCCTAGTTTCAAGTAAACAAGGTTTGTTTGTGTCTGTGCATCCTTGTAAGGTAATGGGGCTGCCATTCATTTGTAGTATCATTTGTAGCTTTTGTAGATTTAGAGTGATATCCCCAAATTGCTTACGCCAATCACCCCCAAGTACCATATCATAACTTCCCAATGGTAATAACATGACCCTTCCTTCAAACAACCTTCCTTGCATAGTCCATTGCAAATTTGGACATATCGCATTACGAACCAATTGTTGCCCATTTGCTACCCTCACCAACATTTGAGGAGTCATGGATGTGGCCCACTTAGTTTCCTTAATGACCCTAGGATCCACAAAGGAATGTGTGCTTCCAGTATCAATAAGAATGGAAATGGACTTCTTCTTTATTAACCCCTTGAGAATGAGTGTGTTGGTAGATAGACTCCCATGTATAGCATGAAGGGAAACCTCCATATCAGTTTGTACTTTTTGCATTAGATCTTCCACTTCCATGGAGTTGTCTACTTCCTCATTCCCATCTTCATCCTCCTGAATCAGTAAGTAGAGACGTTGTTGCTTACAAGTATGCCCCGCCCTATACTGTTCATCACAATTGTAACATAAACATCTTTCTCTTCTACTTTTCATCTGTGTCGGAGTAAGTCTTTTAATAGGTGGTATGGTTATAGGAAACCTATTTGTTGGAGGTTGATCTACACTTGGTCTATTGGAAGTTATTTGTTGTGGTTGTGTGACAGGAATCACATTGTTTGATCATGTTCTGTGGGTAGAAGACTGAGGAGGTTGGTATTGGTTGCTCCTGTTTTAAGTGTTGTAAGTGGTGTAACCTTTTGGTTTAGGATGGGTTTTAGTTGTGGCCTCTTGCATCCTTGCAAGGGAAAAGGCTTGGTTCACTATAGAAGGTTTAAACAATTGAACCAATGACTTGATCTCTGGCCTCAAACCACTCAGAAAACTGAGCACAAAATATGTCTCATCTAGGTGGGAGTTATGGGACAGCATGAAAGACTTTAACTCCTCAAACTAGTCATAGTAGTCACTCACAGTGGATTCCTGTCTTAGCTTATTGAATGAGTCTACATAATTGTTCAAAACGGCTTCCTCAAACCGTTCACACAAGTCCTGAACAAATGTCTCCCACTGAATAATTTCCTTGCCCACCTGGTAATCCAAAAACCACATGTCCGCCCTTCCATTCAAGTGTATAGATGCTATGTATACCTAGTTCTATTCTCTTACTTGGAAAAAGGAGAAATATCGTTCACTCTTTTTAATCCAGGACCTAGGGTTTACTCCATCAAATTGGGGAAACTCTAACTTGGGAATTCAATTTTGCATACCTGTGTTCTCCCAAGGAATTTGGGAGATGGACCTGTTAGGAAGGTCTGTTACTCCAGAAGAATGAACTTGAGGCGAGTTTCCAGAGCTACTAGCCCCTGTTGATCCTCGATTTGCTTGTAATAGTATGATCATCTGCTCAAACCTAGCCTCTGATTTCTTCTCTTGAATCTCACCAATCTGTGCAAGTTTATGCAATTCCTCTTTGAACGATTCGATTTGTCCAGTCGTTTCCGTCTGGTTCTTCCTAGTCACTCTGATAAATTGTTCTATCTCCTTGGATCTCGTCTCCATGATGAATCAAGGATGGAATCTGCTACAGCAGATGGAAGGTAACGATGGCTCTGATACCAATTGTCACAAACATGACAATCAGATTTAGAATGAATGAGAAAAAGAATGGAATTACTGCTTGAAAGGGTTATAGAATATTTTTATGTTCCTTGGCCCTAAAAGCTTTTCTGTAAATACAACATATCTTCTCTGTTCTGTTCTTCGTCTATTTAACAACAGTAATTGTAACAAACAATTGAAATGGCACCCCTGATGTACACCACGTGTGTGTCCCAGATGTTTGCAACTAACTAATACTAAGGTAAAGACTAAAATACCCTTGACTTGAATATTTGAACTTGGCACTCTAATTTCGCGCCAGACAAACTGCTTCACTTTTGTTTTTCTGTTGTGATTCTCTTCTTAAGATCATGACAACATTGAAGTATTAACAAATTTGGCTAATAGGTACCTTTATCAATCTAGTGAAAGAATGGTTCTTCCAAACATTGCAACTACTTTGATGTTCTTGAAACCTGTTGATGTGTATATATTGATCATTAGGTTTGCTTGTTGGAGTCACTATAGAAAGAACAACCATGTTGATAATAATAATAATAATAATAATAATAATAATAATAATAATAATAATAATAATAATAATAAGACCGTATAGGCCTCTCATGTGCTTTATTTCCCTAATAAAGATACCCCCACCTCAAGGTTGTTTTATGTTTGAGTTGATATATGTAATAATGTAAGATTTTGCTTTTCATCGATATAAAATTGCTTAATGTAAACAACAAATTGTGGAACCCCTCCCTTAACCAGGCCTCTATTAATGTGGCAAGTTCCCACAATTTGGTATAAAAAGGTCTCAATAACAAAACACAAGAGTAAGCTATGAAGGAATTGGAATTTCAAAATCCCTTATTAGTGAAACTTACCTTAGCAACCCAGTTACAATAGCAACCTAGTTACAATTTATAGCCAATTTAAACAAAAAAAAGTATTTTATCTTACAATACAGAATGATGTTTGGGATTGGAGATAAAAAACAATTAGATTGAAAGTTGTGAAAGATGTTGATGGTGGAGATTCATTATCGACAATGACATGTTTGTAAATAAGTTGCAAGTAGAAGGGCAAAGGAAATGAACAAAAAGGTGAAAAAGTTTGTGGAATGCATATATGGCAGAGAGAGAAAATTTGTGTTTTTTAAAATGTAAATTTTCATCGGTATGATTGAAATGCATTTTTGAAGATATTTCCAATGAAACCAATCACTAATACAAATGCTAAAAGTTTTAAAACCAATCATTAATACAAATTCTAAAAGTTTTAAATACGCATTTACGCCATATGCATTTTTCCAAAAAAAATAACTGTAATCTAATGCACTTCATGTTGCAAGTATTTTCAATATTAAAACACATTCAAGTAAAGACAATGAACTTCATATTTTGTAAAATCAAAATTTGAAGAGGATTAATTATGACATTTTTTAAATGTATTTTTCTTTTTAATAGTTTAAATTTTAACCAAGTGTGACCTAATGCCACGACCCACCTTTTATCGCTCCAATAACACGGGAAATACACTAGTCTATCTTACAAATCAAAATGGTGTTTGGAGTTAGAGATAAAAGACAATCGGGAATGAAAGTTGCTGATGGAGATTCATTATCAACAATGACATGTTTGTAAATAAGTTGCAAGTAAAAGGGCAAATGAAATGAACAAAAAGGTGAAAACATTTATGGATGCTTATGTGGTGGAGAGAGAAAATTTGTGTTTTTTAAACTAAAATCGTCATAATTATCTACTTAGTGGTCAAATTTTAGTAAACTTGATATGATTGAAATGCAGTTTTGAAGATATTTTCAATGAAACCAATCACTAATACAAATGCTTAAAGTTTTAAATATGCATTTTATGTCGTATGCAATTTTTTTCAAAAAAATAAATGTAATCTACCGCACTTCACATCGTAAGTGTTTTCAATAGTACGACACATTCAAGCAAAGACCATGAACTCCATATTTTGAAAAATCAAAGTTTGAGGAGGAATAATTGCTTCAGTTTTAAAATGTGTTTTTTCCTAATTATTTAAATTTTAACCGAGTTTGACCTATTGCCACGACCCACCTTCTATCGTGCCAACAACACTGGCAATAAACTAAGAATACATATTGAAATCCCCGCAATTTATCATAAACATAATGAACATTTCGGAATACTAGAACTCTCACCTATTCACTAAGACAATTTATCAAAAAGCTATTGGGCACTTAGAATACAAGTGTTAGACTCTAAGCACTTCATAAAACAAAACCAATCAAACCCCATTTCTCAAAACAAATAGTAAAAGAGGATCAAACTCAAATATAAAAAAATAACTCGGATTTCTAATTGGCTTCAATATCCTTCTTCTATCGACGGAGGAAAGTAGGCACAAAGACAGGAACTTACAACTCAAGCATGCTTTTACCTTCCTGACAAAGTTTGAAACCTCCTATTTGTTGGCTCCTCAAGCATATCTCATCTTCTCAGACAAGGAACAAAGAGTAGGGTGGGAGCCGAGAGATTGACACGGAAACATGTTGTGTTTTCACCTATTAAACTTTTTTTTTTCTTTGAACATCTTTCATTTTCAGGGTATTGTCTGAGTTTCTGCTCTCGCCAAACTCAAACCCTTCTTTTTTACTTTTCTCTATCCTTTTTTTTTCTAACCCTTCTCCTTTTCTTTTCAGACTCTTTCTCCTTCGCTCTTCAAACTTTCTCTCTCACCCTTATTCACAGCCCAACATCTTCCCATCTTCGATCCAAATAACACTCTGGCCACTGAAATTCCTAATCTGTCTACTGTGTTGTTTCTTTGTGTTTTTCTTGCAGGTCTCCAAATCGCAACGATCCCAGTTTGGCTGTCGCACATCCCATCACCACATCATATCACTTCTATTCATTTACACGAGTAATCATTCCTAGCATACACAAACTCCCCATGCCAATACTCAAGAAATATCACCATATTTACTTCGGAGATCTTTACTAAACTCAATATATCTTCGATTAATAGAATCCTCACCAAATCCAACAACTTCCACTTTTCTATTCCAAGCTCATTACTGCTATCGTGCTCTAATTATGGACTCCTCTCACGACACTTAATCTTTGAGACCCGCCATAACACCTACCCTTGACCTAAATCTCCCACTTCCCTCGCCTTCCCCAAGTCACTCACTTACCACTTCAAACTCAGAACACCCCTTACCCATGTCGCATCAAATACATTTTCGCCCATTCCAAGATTTCCATAACATACCTCACACGCACTCACCAGTAATAACTTTCATTAGACACCCACCCACCATGCATAACACTTAACATAACCTTCTCCCTCCAACTATTGTTACTTCGCACTCCACTGATTACACAAACACTCCCTCCACAACTCGAGCTCATATGCAAAACCCTCACCCAATCCTCGATCAACCTACTTCCCAAACCCCTCACTCAACCCTTGATCAAACTTCCTCCCAAACCCATCTAGACATGGTTATCACCCAACTTCAACACCAACTGGCGGAGCATCTGACGCTTCCAACCCAAGTTTCGCGTCTCATTATGAAGCTGATACGGACAACAGAGAGCTTCGCGCTGTTGCGAAGTATTTGCACAACCAAGGGCTGCGAAATGATATTTTCGCGCATCGTGTATCTCCACAATGGGATATCTTGCATGATTTCCATGTAGAGAGGCTTGTTTGCCGTTGCGACCTGCATAGCTCATACTATCTCATAGAGTTTACAAATGCATAAGATAAACACTAGGTGCTCCATGATGGAACTTGGACCTCGTTTGGCAAACTCATCTCAGTGAAAAGTTGGCTTCCAAACTATCACAACATCAACTTCAATATAATTCACATTTGGATCCGTTTTCATGAGTTTCCAACACAGAAGATATCATTGCAAGACGTGGAAATCTTTGCCAACGTGATAGGCGAGTTTATAGAGGCAGGCGTTTCTTTTTTGGCAGACTTGACGCTTCCTTATATTCGCTTCAAGTTCTGGTTTGACATAAACCATCCGTTGTCAAGTAACATTGGGCAGACAATATTTGATTCGGTTTTGTAATGAGGACATGCCAAACTTCTACTTTTGCTGCGGTTTAGTGGGACATGTTGCTGGAGAAGAATGCGTCAAGTATATGCAGGTGGTTCAATCTTTTCAGGACACACCGAATGCCTCGATGCATATTAACATAGCACTCCCATTCAATTTCACTTCCCGGATCAGTTATCGAAGAGAGAGATGGTTCGGTATTTATCCCCGCAAAAATAGACGACCCTGTTCAGATACACCTTCCATTCACCAGGGTTGCATGTTTCTTCTTCTCAAAACCAGCTGCTACATAACAATTTTTTCCCAAGTAACACCGTGCAAGCCCCTCCCCGAACCAATGAGCCAACTCAATTCCCCATTGTCCCCTAGAACCGAGTCGACTCAACTCAGAATGAGTCTGACTCGACCGAGTTAACACCACTTCAAACGCCAACTTCAGTCTTGCCCATTTTAACTCACCCATCTCACTCACTGGTTAATACCAACCAAACACTTCCCAACCATATTTCTACTTCACTTCCTTTGGTCCCACCCAATCGTACCATTAACTTCAACAACAATCACTTCTCCCAACCACCTACAACAACAAGCCCCCTCCACATTCACTTCTTTCCCTGACATGATCTCACAACAATCAACACCACCAGCCGCCATCAATACGCTTCCCAACTAACATGTTCCCCTTTCACCATGTGTCCCCAACACACAAACCACGCATGGATCTACACAACATCTAAACCTAGTAAGTACAGACGCCAACCCTGTTGAGCCCCCAATAAACCAGGCTACACCCAACCCAGAAAATTTGTCACCAGCTCACTCATCTTCCTCATATGATCCTCTGGTTTCCGAGAAGGTTCAAGAGAACAAACCTATATACTCACGCCCCAATACATAGTCCAAATCAAGTCTTCTTCCCCAGTCGTCCATATCCAAATCAACCAAACAATCATCTCACTTCACCACCACTCATAACCACCATGCTCACATCTCCTCTCTCACGAAGAAAACTTTCTTTGAAACCCATTTCTCAAATGATCTCACTCATATGGCAGTTCAAGAAACATTGTCACAATTCCTCAATACATCAGAGTTTCTTCGAGATGGCAACCCCAATCTTCTACAGAAAGCTCCCTCTCCTACTCTTCCCACTCTGCTAGATAACTTCACGGAGGAAGCCCCCACTCTCAACTTGCTATAGGCTTCACATGATCAAGCAAATGCTTTAGATGGCTCTTTACTTGCTATCCCTTTCCCTGCATGTTACGGTTTCATGAACAAGGGCAATCAAAATTCAGTAACTGAGACCAAGCATGAGCAGCAATAGGTTATCTCTCACGCACAAATTAATGAAATTGAAATGCAAGCAGTAAGAGAACGTTCCAAAGCCACTTGGGCAATGAGAACAGGGGCCAAAATAACTTTGTCTCCTTAGAAACAGCCACACACAAGATCACAAAGAGCTAGAACCAGCGTGCACATTCAACCTCACGTTGTTGAGACGGTGGCAGAGAAGGGAGGAAAAAAAAAAGGTTGAGCCAGAGGAAAGTACTCGTAGAACAGAGAAGATAAAATCATTGGGACTATTTATTGGAATCAATTCAGCAGAATGCCACTCAGAAAATGACTCAACATCTCTTGTCTGCCCTCCCAAGGAAACCCAGTTGCAAGCACACCATACAAATCAGACTTGTACAATTTCGGCTACAGCAGCACAATCAGCTTTTGCAGCCTCCTTTAATCACTCATCCAGTACTTAAGGCCAGAATATAATGGATTTGGTGACTGCCGTAAAAGGGTCGCCACCTTGGACATGATTCTTTGCTAGAACGCTAGAGGCATGGGGTCCCCGACGCATTCCAGAATCTCAATGCCCTTTTTCCTAAAATCCAAATCTGAGATCATCTTTCTATCCGAGACAAAAGCTACGACAACCAAAATGGATCGTTTGCGATGGAGACTAGGCTTCAAATACCGAGCAATAATACCAGCATCGAGTATTTCAAGCGGCCTATCATTATTTTGGAAAGAAGGTATCAATCTTACATTTATTTCCTCTTGTAATTATTATTTTTCATGCACCATTGACTGTTATTATTCTTTTGCTCCTTGGTTTATTATTTTTGTTTACGAAGAACCTAATCCGTCTCTCCGCCGGCCTTTCTGGGATATACTTTCACATCTATACAATACCCACATGGACCCCACTATTATTATGGGGGATTTAAATGCCATTCTCAACCCGGAAGATAAAATTGGAAGCAGAAAAACCACTGCCTCCCAGGTTCGAATCCTAAAAAATTTCATGGATACCCACAATCTGCTAGATTTCCCCTTAAATGGTTCCAAGTTTACTTGGAACAAAAAAGAAGAAGACAGAAATGACATCAAAGCTAAACTTGATAGAGTCCTAGCTTCTACTGAATGGATGACTTTTTTTCTTCCTCTTTTGCCCGTACCATCCATACTTCCTTTTCTGACCACTGGGCCATATCCCTTCAACTCACCACAAACATACCTTCAGGTCCCAAACCATTCAGATTCTTCCATATGTGGACTAGGGATTCGCGATGCCGCCATCTAGTTACATCTTCTTAGACAACCCGTCTATACTTCAGCCCAGGTCACAATTTCTATCTAAAAACAAAATAACTTTGCCACAACCTCACTAGATGGAACAAATCGGATTTCAGGAATATTCACACAAACATAAAAGAAACCATGGTCGCTCTTGACCTCGCTCAAAATGCTACCCCTTCCACGGACAATGCAAATGCCATCTCTGTTCTTGAAGCCCGATTATCTGAATTATATCACCGAGAATAACTCTTCTGGAGAATAAATCGGGTGAATCCTACCTCAAAGACGATAACAAAAATACCTAGTTATTTCATTTGGCATCCATGATCTGTAGGAAACGAAACTTGATTCTGCGTCTCCAAGACAACAACAACCATTGACATTCAACCAACTCCACAATGGGACTTGTCCTTACAAATTATTTTGAGTCCATTTTTAAGTCCTCAAACCCAGATCCTTTCCCTAGCCTCGAGTCCTTGTTCCCAGCAATCATCACGATACGAGAAAATGAAGAGCTTCTCGCCATTCCCTGGAAGAGAAAATAAAAAACACAATCTTTTCCATGGGTAGTCACAAAGCTCGAGGACCTGGCGGCTTTCATACCTTTTTCCCAACATTATTGGGATACCGTCAAACTTGAAATTATCGCGGTGGTGACTAACTTTTTTGTCACTCACCAGCTGGATCTTAAGCTCAATGAGACCTTCATAGCGCTTATCCCTAAGGTCACAAACCCCGCAACTCCTGACAAGTTAAGACCCATAGGGCTTTGTAATGTTATCTACAAAATCATTTCCAAAATCTTGGCCAACAGATTTAAACCTCTTTTGTATAACATCATTTCCCCTAACCAGGGAGCTTTCCTCAAAGGGCGATCTATCTCAGACAATGTGGCAAAATCTCATGAAACTTTCTTTCAAATGGAACATTGCTGTAAGAAAAAACAACGATGAATGACAATTAAAATTGACATGGCCAAGGCCTACGACATAGTCGAATGGTCTTTTTTCTTTGATATCATGAAACACCTTGGTTTTTCTGAGAATTGGATCCTAATGATCTCTCAATGTGTCTCCACTTCCTCCCTCAGGGTTCTTTTTAATGGCATCCCATTCAAAAGTTTTGCTCTTTCCCGAGGTCTCAGACAAGGGGACCTACACTCCCCTTACCTCTTCATTTTTGTAGCAGAAGCCCTTTCTAGGAAACTTGCTCTAGTAGAGGCAAATAATGAAATCAAAGGTATCTGCATCCGCAGAAGATCATCTTCCATCAGCTATCTCTTATATGCAGACGACCTTATGCTTTTCTATCGCGTTTATCTGTCCGAAGCTCACGCTGTTAAAAATATTCTCTCTTCTTACTGCACTACCTCCGGGCAAGTGGTAAACTACTAAATGTTCATCCAATACATGCAAAGATGATCAATAGAATCCTAGGATCAAAATTGTACAATCCTAAAGATAAATACCTAGGATCGCCCCTCATTCTCTCTAAGAAAAAAGCTTCAGATTTTCAATTCTTGATTGACAAAATCAATTCTAAATTGTCTTCCTAGAAAATCAAAGTTTCCTCCTAGGCAGGACGAACTATCATGATCAAAACAGTCATAAATTTCATCCTGGTTTACACAATGCAAACTTTTTTCCTGCCTTGCTCGATATCCACCAAACTTGACACCATCGCTAGAAAGTTTTGGTGGCAGAGGACAAAAGATAGCAAAGCTAAACACCTTTGCCCCTAGAATTGGATCACCCTTCCCGACCATGTAGGGGGGCTGAATATCCCGACAGCCCGTATTAGAAATCTTGCCTTAATGGCAAAAAAATTTGGAATGCCATCTCCATGCCTTCAAATCCCCACACTATACAACTCAAGAGCCTTTATTGGTACGACAATAGTCTCTTTTAAATCTCACGCTCTCCATCCACAACATCTTTCGTTTGAAAGGGAAACCTTACAGTTATGAAAAAGATGAAAATATATCTTCTCTGGCAGATCCAATCGGGCAACACCATTGACTTGTGGAAGGACTATTGGGTCAAACCTGGTTTCATCTTGGCTGAGTGCCATACATTCATGACAGCTGGTCTTGATCCTCTACCATCCCAAATCTCAGATCTCTGGACTCCTGGACACAATCAAATTCCTCACTGAAACTCAAATCTCATACTCTCCTTATTTTCTCAGCCAGTGGCCATGGACATCCTTGACATTACAATCAGATCTTCTTACGAGTCTGACAATCTTATATGGAACTTTGATAAACAAGGACTTTTCTTTGTCAAAAGCACCACAAAAGCCTTTTTAGGGGAATCCATTGTCTCTTCTTCCTCCAACCCCGTTTTACTTGGATTGACACCCAAACTCTTTCGGAAACTCAAGCGTCTGAAAGCACCTACCTGTGTCATTTTTACCTTGTGGAAAGTTTCACAAAATTTGCTCCCTATGATGACAAACTTGCAGAGAATTCATATGCCAGTTGACAATTGGTGCATTTTTTGTCACAACCATCAAAATGACTCTCTGCACCTCTTTTTTCTTTGTCCTGTCATCCCTTGGCTTTGGCAACTCTCCCCGATCCCTATTAACTGGCCAACGGTCGCAATCCCTTCAAACATGATCACAAACATTATTATCTTTATGTGGGAGACAACTAGGGCACATCCTAATATCAAAGATGAAATGTTTTCCCAGTTCACAGTTGTTATTCAGACAAGCTGGCACATGCAAAACAATATCATCTTCAAAAAATCATGGTTCACCGTGTCACAATTTATTGATTCCTTCAACAAAACTTGGTCAAATTAAAAAAAACAATAGTTTGAGGTTCCATATCACAACCAAAACCCTCTTGACCTAGTTTCACTTCACCAAATCTTAGCTACAGTTGTCACATATAGACACCCCGGTTCGAACCACACCAATCAGGACCCCTCTCCTACAACTCCCATGTCTCAAAGTGGCACAACTGTTAGCAACCCTTCCACTAGACTTGCCATAATTCAAGAACAAATCTAGGCAATAAAAAATCATAAACTTAATAACTTTGTTAACTGTCTCCGCCCAGGCCTCACTAGTCTTAACCAAGAATGATTATTGTTACTTATGATGCAAGTTTTTTTGCCTCTTCACAGAACGGAGTTGTAGGCGTTTTAGCTGTGGATGATGGTGGTAGAGTTCTCTAAGATAGCCTCAGCAATCAAGGGAAAGTTTTGGAAAACACTATGGCAGAGTGCTTTGCAGCAGAGGCGGCACTTTTGCTGATTCAATCACGCCAATGGAAAACAGGCTTCTTGTTGGGAGATTCTGGTTATATCTTTTCATACTTAATGCTAAGAATCAGGATGACCAAACAAACATGCGTTGGATGCGCTGCCCCTTACATAGTAGCATAAAACACTTACTGTTAACAATAATTGGTATTATAACTTATTCCTCGGGAGCTAAACTTTGAATCTCACGAGCTTGCTACACTTGCTGGATGTATGTTTTGTTCCAACAATTAATATATATTTCTATAAGCTTTATAAAAAAACTCTTTTTTTTAATTTAAAAAGTAATATTTAGTTTTTCGAATCTTAAATAAATTGTTTCAAGTGTCAAAGTCCCTAATAAAAACTGTGTTTAAAATGCCTTCACTAGTACTACTTGCATAAATGGTGGCCCATTATTTTGCTAAGCATATCTTTTGTTTTTTTGCTAAAGCTTGTCGCTAAAACTTTCGCACCAAATAGTGCCACATTTTAGTGTGCTTTTGTGGACTTGTCATGACAACAATGTGTATGATGGTCCTTTCAATAAGTTGTCTAGATCACTCTTATGTGATAAAGCATGGTGGTTGTCACAAAATAGGTATTTTTGTGACAATAACTTTATGGCCGTCATGAAAACTTGTTACAAAAAGTAGTTTTTTTAGTAGTGAAATAAAGAGAAAGGTTGATTATTGTATATGACAAGCCAATTCCAATTATATAATCATCTCATTGTTCTCACGGGAATCCAATAAGAAATATGATAATGTGATTTCTTAACAATAAAAATAAATAAATAAAAAGACAAAATCGAACATGGCTACTCATAAAAATTATTGGAATTAACTGAATTAAATTTCCTTTAAAAATGCATATAATTATTGGTGAAAATTTTAAATTGTTTACTACACGTGCACATTATCTATTGATGTCCAAATCCGACAAGTATTAGCCGATACTATGAAACTTGAATGATTTAGTGATTTATCAAACAGATGCAAGGTGAAGCAGAGCAAATGGGGTACCAGCTCAAGGTAGGCCCGTGATGGATAAAATCACAGGGTTCAAACCCTACCGGCATCATTTGGGGTGGGATGGGTTAAAGGATAAGAAAAAAAAACATAAGTGACAATAAACTTCAATCGAACCAATTGAACATCCTCATGACATTGCTTGCAATCCGACACGCTTCCTTCGAAACAATTGAATTTCTCTAAGAAATTATTTGAACTTCGAAAGGCATCCAACTCGTTCAATCTAATCAAGAATCTCCGAAGTGGGAAAACAAAAAGAAACATTTTCCCAAAGATAATTTTATTCAAATAAATTCTGAAATTAGAAATTACATAGATGCCCATTTTAAAGACTTGTGAACACTTAGAAATCAAATAAAATACTTCAAAACAATCATATTTTGAAACTACTACTTAAAAGTATTTAAAACTAGCTAAATACTCAAAATACAACTTATGGATACCCTAAAACTACTATTATTCCTAAAATCTAAAAATTACACCAATAAATAATTTCTAATATATAAATATGTCCTAAGCTAATATGTAATAATATCTGAAATTTCCCCATCCTGAGCTTGTGTGGATATTTTTTTTCCCTATTTGCATCATCTAGTTATTAAATTCTAGAGGAGTAATTAAGAAATAAAACATAAAACTTATTCAAATGGAAGGAACACTAGGGCATTCGATTCTAAACATCACATATCTTTTGTAAGCACATGAAATAAAATTTTTTTTTGGAAGGCGAGCGGGGTTTTTATAGGATCCCGGAACCAATTAAAGACCAGAATTGGTCAACACACCATAAACTGATAAAGATGCCGCAAGCTGGGCTCAAACCCATGACCAAGTGGTACCATCCGCCAAGCTCCAACTGTTGAGCTATCATGCCATTGGCAATAAAAAAACTTTTTGCTTAAGCACTTCATGTCAAACTTGAGTATATATTTAATTTACTATAGTAGTAAATAAGATTCAACGTTCAAAAATAGGCTTTATTAAATAAAAGCAAAGTTGCCTTATATTAAAGCATTGCAAGAGATAACGATGATTTGACAGATAACTAGGGTTATGATTTTTATGTGGTGGTTTGAACAAAATTTCGTGGTTTTGATTGTGCATCTCAAGTTTGGACAAGCAAATCCGCTAGAGACATGAATCTTTCCATTCCCTTTTGTGGAGATGATATAAGCATCAAGGGAGGGATTCAAAAACCATAGTTCGTCTAAAACAACTACTGCAATAGTTGAACTAGGAAGTCCTATGAAGAAAGAAACACAATCATTCATTGAATTCGTTGTGAGCATTAATGGAAATATTGAGGTAAAGACATGTGCAATCTTCCTTAACCTCTTGAGAAGGCATAATATTTTGTTTCATGTAGAAGGAAATATGGATGAATTGAACACAATCACGACACAAGCTTTAGTTGGGACAAATTTGAGGAGGGAGACAATATTTACAGCGCAAACATTGAAGTGATTTCATAATGAAATGCGACACACTGAGGTAGATCTATGTGGAGACCGTTGTTGGCTCCAACATGGGTTTTTTTTTAAGCTTTGTATTTCATACACTTGTAGTAAGGTACATTGTGGTTTCAACATCTCAATCCTTCATTTATAATATTTATCAAGCCAAAGATTTTTTTTTTTTTTTTGAAAGGCAAGCAGGGTTTTTATAGGATCCCAAAACCCATAAAGATGCCGCAAGCTGGGTTTGAACCCATGACCAAGTGGTACCATCCGCCAAGCTCTAACCGTTGAGCTGTCATGACATTGGCATCAAGCCAAAGATTAAGATGTGCAAGAACACAATTTGTCAAATACTTGAGTACCATAAGATCGATTATTACTCTCACGAATTAAACTCTCATAACCCATATAAACTCCTTAAATCTAGGAGTATGTGATCTCACAACTCAAAAAGTAAATAAGTTAAATTTTTTTAATACTTTTATTTAATTTAAATCCACTAATCCCACCTTTCGCTAAATGTCAAAATATCAAAAGATTTTAAGGGGGGTGTATTGTATATGGATTCTTATGGAATTGATAAATAATTTGAAAAGTCCACGGACTCTTTAAATTGTCTACAGACTCTTTAAATTGTCCACGAACTTCTGCTGATTTTTTAAATCCATAGACTTTTGCTACAGACTTTCTAGAGATTTATGAAAATCCACGGACTTTGTATGAACGACTTTTACAGATTTCTAATTATTTGCAAGATAAAAAAGAAGTTGGTAAATAGTGATGAAACAAAAAAACGTCCGCATATAATTAACAAAAGTGAGAGATACATGTGCTAAAAAAACTAGAATAAGAAAAAATCGTTAATTAAGATTTATAGAGAGATTAAATACAAACCCATGGTTTATTCTTCTTCACTAAACTCAAAAACCTCACACCGAATTCACCTAATTTCACCCCTAAAAACCCAACAAAAAACCGCTCCACAAAACCCACAATAATTATGCAACGAAAACACAATTCAAGCAATACCCAGACCCAAATTTCCTCCAAAAATGCGATTTATCAATTCAAAGGGGAAGAACCATAAAAAAGCTCAACAAAACGACCAAAAGTAAGTCAATTTACCATTAAAAAGTTACCTTTGGCTTGAAAATAACAGGAAATTGGGCCCTCAAGACATCAACACCAACACCCATTTCTCCAATTCATCCAATAACATACAGAAACAAATAAAAACTGACTTTAGCTTCTTTTATTATTGCTTTGAGTGAAAAAGAATCCAAAGCTTCTTCTCAATCAAGTTTTCTCCTTTTTGCGTTTTTATTCTATGGGTCTCAACGCTCGTCAACTGTAAGCATTGAATGAGAGGGAATCTGTGAGGGGTTTTTATTTATGCAAAGATAGAAAAAGAATTGAGAAAACAAGAGGATGGGAACCAACATCTTCGCGGCTGGCACAAGGAAAAATTTTGGGAGACTTTTTTTCACGTTGAAATCTTTGATATGGAGGCTGGCAAACTATTGAACTTTGTTATTTATACCTAACACTACAAAGTCTATGAGAATCCATGATTTTCCAAATCCATAAATATGAATGATATTTTGAATACCCTAAAACTTTTGTGGACTTTCTGAAATCCATATTGAATACCCCTAGACTTTGTGGATTTCAGAAAGACTTTTTAAAATCCTGATTGAATACCCCTAGACTTTTGTGGACTTTTTAAAATCCAAATTGAATACACTTGGATTTTCAGAATCCATGAAATTTATTAAATTGCCCACAAAATCCAGATACAATACACCCCCCTAAGACCATTAATTCAATCTTTAATATTCATTAAAAATGTTAGAAATTAAAAGAGTTAGCCTTGTAAAGTAACTGAGATCTTGTGTGAGTGTTATAAGGAACAAAAAGATCGGTATTTTGAAAAAAAATAATTAGGGTTAATAAAAATTCATGGTGAAAAATTACAGCCTATATTGCAATTTGTTTTCTAAGATCTACTTATTTATTTATTCTATTAATTTTAAATAGAAATTTACACTTAGCAAATATACTTAACATGTATGAGACAATTACAAGCACTTGTATCACACAATGAAATAGGCGTAAATGTGTAACTAACAACTAAAACAATAATCTCCAAATGTTAATAATTTGAATCATGTCATCGTTTATTAGAATAATTAATTTTAGTTTAATAAAGTTTCACTTAAAAATCTTTATCAAAAATTATATTATATTCATAGTAGTCGTCCAGCCCTCGTGATTTGATTTTTTTGGTTCCAGCCCCGAAAATGCTAGCTTATTGGTACATGAAAGAAAGTTTATCCAAAGCCTGGGTATAAAAATCTTCGACATGAATATCAATGGATTCGATTGGTAGAAATTTAAATCTAGTCCAATAAAAATTAAGACAATCCAAATCGGATCCGAAAAATTATCTAATATGAAATCCAAATTCGATACGAAACCCACTCGAATCCGATTTGAAATAATTTAATTTGAAATTAATTTATTAAAATAAATAAATAATAATATTTAAGTTAAAGAATTCTTTATATTAAACCAAATAAAAATAAAGAATTGAAATGCCCAAAATCCCCTCGTTTTCTAAATTATAATACAATATTTGTAAATTTATATTTTTATAATACTTGTACAATTTAGATTACTATTGTTACCCAAATCCAAATTTGACCGATAAGAATTTTGGATTGACTTTTGAAATCCGAATCCGTCATCTTTATATCTGGTTTACTAGTAAGTTTTACTGGGTACGCCTTATATACCGCTTTTGAGAAATCATCTCAACAACTTAGAGATCCATTTAAAGAACATGGGGAGTAATTGAAGTCAACTAATGAGCCGCCCGACAAGAGTGAAATCCAAATCCAAATTTTCGGATCGGGTGGGTTTTCAGATAAAACTTCGTCCATTGACAACCTTAACTTATCCCTTATAGTTAGTTTGTACCATGTTGGTGGGCCTTATGTTATTTTTTTAATTTTAATTAAAGTTCTCATTATTTATGTTTTAATTGCTTATTTTTGTCATTTTTTATTCTCATGTTTTTTGTTCCACAAAAAATTGGCTTGTTCAAGATTTTTAAGTACCAACGTTGCTTGCTTGTTATTGTTAATTATTATTTAAGATCTTATAATGGGTCTGTACTCTCAATCAAATGGTTGGATTGCACACATATACACACGTAGACACACAAGAGTTTGGGTTGGAGGTGCTTTACTGGCTCGGCAAAAGTTTTACAAAATCAGGGGGATCACCTATAAAAATAAAAAATAAAAAATAATACAAATAATAAATAAATAAATAAATAACCTTACTGCCCTTCCGGGTTTGTTTTCGATGAATTTTTTTTTAAAGCCGCAGTAGTAATAGGGCTGGCCAATCCCATAAATGTAGTGATACCTACTTGTAGTTATGGGGGAGGGAGTTTAAGTCCACATAACTCTTGGGCAATGCTAGTTTTGGCTTTTGAAAAAGTAGCATGACTACGGTACCAGGCACCGTAGATTCAAGGTGAAAAAGACTTGCACCAATTTATGATACTTAGTTGCAAATAAAATGGTGAAAAAGCCTTGCACCAATTTATGATATTTAGCCTCATTGGACTTGCAAGCACTTGGAGTGATTTGATGGCTTTTACAAGAATTTTTTTTTTTTTTTTAAAACAGGCACAACAATTATTCGGACCCATCCCTTTTGTCTTTTCCATCTAAAAACAGAGCATTGTCACTCCAATCTCCTATCTTGCCCATAATAGTAAGAACAATTTCATTTGTAGATCACTTTTTTTTGTAAGATTGGGCAGTACTTTAGGAGGGAAGGAAAAATTTTCTTTTAACCCATTGAAGTTAAAATTAAAATTTGATGGAACTTTAAACTAAGATTTTCTATAATTTCCTTTTCTAAAAACGACTCAATGTATATTTTAAATAAAGAGGATCCATGATGGTTATTGAAGGTGATGAGCAAATTCAAAGTCATGGAAATTGGTATCAGAGCCATGTTCATCTTCTCCGGGGGGAATGATGTTGTGAGTCCTATGTACTGTTGGTCAGCCTTTAGGTATGTTGGTCAGCCGTAGAGCCCTTTGTAAGTCGCCCAGTTTGCGCCATTGGCAGGGTTAGGTGGTCCCATATCGGTGGTCCAGTCGTAGATGGTCCGAGTACAGTGTTCCAACCCTCTACCTCTCAGATTTTATGAAAATGTCTTTTATTTTAAAATTTACCCGAGCTTCTAGCTCTAGACAAAGCAATCCAGATTTACAAAATAGGATAGAATGTAGAATTCCAGAAGTTGAACAGAATTTACAAAAATGGTCTATACCAAAAGTTCCTTACAAACAAATTTATCAGGTTTCTCAATCTTTCTTTTCACAAAAGTCTGAAGATCTGATAGACATTGTCGAACAGACAATGCCTCTTGATGGTTCTTTAGAATCAAAACAATTGATTTCTACAAATACCCTTGAATTTCTCAAAAATCAAGATTACAAGTATATCCATATCGGTCTGATCCAAGTTGGAATCAAACCTCTTACAAGAACTGGCCTTGACACCTGTGCTTTAATCGCACTTCGCGATTGTAAACACAATAGGTTCCACGACTCTCTGCTTGGAATTGCAGAATCCACTTTGGCCATGGGTCCAGTCTACTTCGACTGTTACCCTAATTTCTCAGTCTCTTAAGGATCCAAATGTCCTTGAAACACTGACCCTCAATATTCAGACCTCTGGTTTCGACATGTTACCAGGATCTGAACCTTTTGCTCTCATTTACAAAATCACCTACAAAGCCATGAAGACTCAATTGAGTCCCAAAGCTTTGATGGAGTCTGAAAAAGGTTATACAATCTTTTTTCAGGCTAACAATGACAAAACCAGTGTTATTGTTCCCAAAACAATCCATTGGAATCAAGTTACTCTTCCAGTAACTTGGCAGGTCCAATCGACTCCTAAGAGGTCTCCTCCTAGTTCGCTCAATCAAATTTTGACTCTTGAGGATGGGACTGTTGAATTACAGTTTTCTGAATCAAGAAAAACTAGGTTACAACCTTCTGATTTCCAATCAGGATGTAGATCTGAATCTTCTTTCAAAACTGCTCCTACCCAAATCTCTCGTACACTTCCTCCTGTGGATCTTCCTCATCTTGATCTGGCTAATTTAAAGAATCATCCTTATCATCCCCAGATCCCGCAACTCATCTACAATCAACCTTCAGAACAACCTTCTGATAGATCTCCAACTCAATTTGAGATGGCAGATCCTGCACAATTAAATACTTTAACCACTAAATTTGTTATAAACAAACAAAAAGTTAAAATGAATTTTCTATGGATTATAATTCTGACAAAAAAAAAAACCTTTTATTCGCAAACTACTTCAGATCAAAGGATTAGTTTAGGTAAATTGTTTTATCCATTCTGTGAAGATATCAAAGATCATATGTCATTTTTAGAATGGTATGAATCCATTTATCTTTCACAATTAATGTTGTCAAGAATGATTCTAAACCGTGGCATCTGAAAAACAATTCTATTGTTGAATCAGTCTTGCCTCATTTAGAAGAAATCCATATACAAACTCAAGGACAGACTATCACAGCCTCTCCTTTTAAAAATCCAACTTCTCTTTCTGAATCTACAGGAATTTCGAAGGTTATTGAGCAAAATAATTATACCAATATTTTGCTTAATGAAATTGGTCAACAATTAACTTCTAATTCTGTTTCAGAAAAGAATTGTTTTACAAATAAAAAAACTAATAAACTAATTACTTTTTTTCAACCTTATACAATTGAACATGATGCTCTTTCTTCTCCTCCACACATCATGGAAGAGATTAATCGAAGACTTGCAGCTTTGAAAATTCAAACTACACCTGTCTTTGATAAGGCTTGATCTTCAAAAAGACAGATTAACACTTTGTCTCACATTGGTTCTGATTCTTCTGACAATGATCCAGATATTATGTCTGAATTAGATCGACTTCAAAGATTTGAGGCAAATCCAATGCTTTCATCAAGAACTCAAACCAATACAAATCCTATGCCTTCATCCAAGAATTATTATCCTAGGCCAACTTATCCTGATATGCTTTATGAAGAAAAGTATTTGCAAACATTCGGTTCATATTCTACTGGTAACATCTATGAATGGAATATAGATGGTTTAACAGAAGAAAATATTATCGAACTAACACAAAATATGGTTATGATGGTTGCTGCTCACCGCAGTGAAGGCAAATCAGACCATAGTATTGCAGAGGTAATTATAGCTGGCTTTGCAGGACAATTAAAAGGATGATGGGATAACTACCTTACTCTTATTGAACAGCAAAGCATTTTCCAATCCATCAAAATTGACTTTAATGGACAACCTATCAAGGCTGAAAATGGTGAAAACATTCCTGATATAGTCAGTACTTTGATTTTCGCTATTCTTAAGCATTTCATAGGCGATTCTTCAAAATTTCAAGATAAATCTCGTGATCTCCTTATGATCATTAAATGAAATCTCTTAGTCATTTCAGATTTTACAAGGATGTTTTCTTAAAGAAAGTTATGCATCAAAATGAAGCTAACAATCCTTTTTGGAAAAGGAAATTTCTTTCAGGATTACCTCATGTTTTTGCAGATATCATTCGTGATAAACTGCAATCTGAATACAATGGAGATATTCCTTTTGAACGACTTACGTTTGGAGACTTAATTGCTAAGATCAATGAGGTTGATTTGCAACTTTGCAATGATATCCGTCTCAAAGCCCAACTTAAAAGACAAAACATTTCTGGTTCTAATGAACTTGGATCTTTTTGTCAACAGTATGGCTATGAGCCCTTAGCAAGACATTCTCCTAAGAATTCCAAACAAAAGTATCAGTCTCATCCTGCCCGACACTTTAAGACCAAAAGGTCTTATGGCCCCAAACAGACAAAACAGTATAATAACTATTATAAAAAAACCCACTAGACATGGCACGCACAAACCCACCCATTTTTCAAAACACAAAGGCCCAATTGTTAAAAAACCCATTTGTTTCAAATGCGGAAAACCGGGTCATTATGCATAAAATTGTAGAACAGCCCAAAGAATTCATGAGTTTGACGCTGATGAAAACATAAAGCAAATGTTCACTACAATTTTACTGAATTCTGAGTCTGAATCTAACCCATCTGATGATGACGTTCAGGTCTATCAAATGCGTTACGATTCCAATCTTCTGATCATGAAGAATCAGATCAGGATCATTGTGCTAAAGCTTGTACATGCAATGCTTTAAACACTATCAATATGCTCTCAAAAACTAAATAATCAAGTATTATGTTAGATTTTGTTGATCGAATTGATGATCCCAAACTCAAAACTGAGTATTTGACTCATATCAAAAACACTATCACTCACAAACCAGTTCCTGAAATCATGAACCCTTTTTACAATCACAAAGAAATTATCAATAGATTCAGAACTCCTTCTCAGCACTCTGTATCTATTTCTGATTTACAATCTGAAGTTAATATCATGAAAAAAGAAATTTCCCAGCTTAAGCAAGGTCAAACTTGGCTTACTCAACAACTATTGAACCAACATGTTCAAAATGCAATCTCTGTTCCTGATATCCCTTCTTCTTCAAATCAAGAAATTCAACCAACTTCTGATCCCACTTTTCTCAATGAATTAAATACAGTCACCTATTACAAATGGTATATCAATGTGACCCTTGTTATCAATAAGGATTTCACAATAAATACCTTTGCTCTTGTTGATTCAGGTGCTGATTTAAACTGTAATGCAGAAGGAGTTATTCCTTCTCAATATTTTGAGAAAACAACTCAACAACTATTTACTACTAATAGTAAATTAGATGTTCAGTTCAAATTGGTTGGTGCTCATATTTGCCAAGAAAAAATTTGTATACAACAAGATTTCTTGCTAATTAAAGACATGTCTCAAAAAATGATTTTTTGGACACCATTTTTAACTACAATTTATCCATTTTATTTTACAAATGAAGGTATTTCTACCAATATTCTTGGTAATAAGATTATCTTCAAATTTTTGTGCAAAACCAAAATTGTTGAAATTAATTCTCTAAAACTTGATAATTGTTTCATCAATTTCATTTATCAAAAAAGACAACATTTACATTTTCTCAAAAATGAGATTGCTTATCGCCGGATCGATGATCAGCTCGAAGACACACAGACACAATCTCGAATTATTCTTTTTAAAGAACAATTGTCTTCAGAACTATGTTCTGATCTTCCAAATGCATTTTGGAATCGCAATCGTCTTGTGGTTCGGTTACCATATAAAGCTCGTCCTATCCAAATGAATTCTGAATTAATGGAATTTTGCAAATCTGAAATCCAGAGTTTGCTTTCCAAAAACTTAATTCGACATTCCAAATCCCCTTGGAGTTGTGCAGCCTTTCAGAAAAGCAGCTGAACTCGAACGAGGATCCCCTCGTCTTGTTATCAATTACAAACCCCTGAACAAAGTTTTACAATGGATTAGGTATCCAATACCTAATAGGCGAGACCTTATTAAGAGATTACACTCTGCATGTGTCTTCTCTAAATTTGATTTCAAATCTGGATTTTGGCAAATCCAAATCCATCCCCATGATCGATACAAGACAGCTTTCAATGTTTCTTTCGGCCATTATGAATGGAATGTTATGCATTTTGGCCTCAAGAATGCACCCAGTGAGTTTCAAAATATCATGAATGATATTTTTACTCATTTTTCAATTGTGTATATCAATGATATACTGATCTTCTCTTCATCCTTAGAAGACCATTGGAAACAATTGTATCAAATTTCCAAAATTATCAGAGAAAATGGTTTGGTTCTTTCTCTTACAAAAATTGACCTTTTTCAAACAAATGTTAGATTTTTAGGTCACAAAATTCATTTTGGGATGATTACTCCAATCTCTAGAGCCATAGAGTTTGCTGATAAATTCCCTGATGAAATCAAAGATAAAAATCAATTGCAAAGGTTTTTAGGATATTTAAATTATGTTGCCGACTTTTACAAAAATCTCAGAGTTTTACTTAAGCCCTTGTACGCAAGACTTAAGTCTAACCCAAGCCCATGGACTGAAACCCATTCCCAAATAGTTCGCCAATTCAGAACCCAAGTCAAGAGTCTTCATTGTCTAGGGATCTCAAGTCCTGAAGCCTTCAAGATTGTTGAAACAGATGTGTCCAACCAGGGGTATGGGGGTATCCTTAAACAACGTCTTCCTGCATCTACACAAATACAATTGATCCGATACCATTCTGGTATTTGGAATTCTGCCCAAATCAATTGTTCAACTGTCAAAAAAGAAGTTTTATCAATTGTTTTGTGCATCATGAAATTTCAAGATGATTTATTTAATCAAAAGTTTTTATTACGTGTTAATTGATTGCAAATCTGCAAAAGAAATTTTAACTAAAGATGTTTTAAATCTTGTTTCCAAACAAATTTTTGCCATATGGAAGGTATTTTATCTGTTTTCGATTTTGATACTGAGTATATAAAAGGAGCAGATAACTCTCTTGCAGATTTTCTGACAAGAGAATTCTTACAAAAATGAGTTCTCAATCATCTTCTTCCTTCATACCTCCTCCTCCTCCAAAACCGCAAACAAAAGCCCAGTATGCTATGAAGCCTTCCGCTTCACAGCTCAAGACCCCTCTTCTTACGCCATGTCTCTTACAAATCCTTATCAGCCTCTTACAAATGCAGAAGAATCAAGCTCTGCAATGACAAGTTTTCCAAAACCTCAAGTTCCTCCTCCAAATCCCTATTTTACAAAGCCTTGCTTGGATCCGATCACAATGATCGAACCATGTTTTTATTCGCTTACAAAAGATACCCACTCAATTGCCAAAAATCTCTTCAATACAAACACACTCTTCGAGGAATTTGATATCCTCAAAACCCAAGAATTCTATGAGTTCATACTGGTCGACACTGATTCACTTGTGATCACTCATCACCGAGATCCTTATCATCTTGAGAAGATTTCTCATTCAAAATGCCAAATTATGAAGGTTTTATCTGAAGCCGATTGGAAGCAACATCCCCGCTTCCATAAGAAGTTTTTAGTTAATTACCTCCCAGCTTCCTACAATTATTTGGACTACAGCAAGCTTGGTCCAGAACTTTCTTTGTTTTTTCTCAAAATTGTTCCCATTCTTGGTTTTTTCTCATTTGCCACAAGTTCTTACAAAGATCTGTTCCTTTGTGATTCCAACACTCTTGGTGGAATCATTTTGGTCCTCTTCAAGATATCTTGCCCCCGTCTGTCAATGAATGATGGCAAGTTTTCAAAAGCAAATTCAATCCACCAATCCCAGTACCTCAACAGGTACTATCTTTTTGGTTTTTTGTCAAATTCAAACTCTCTTGGATCTGCTGTTGGGATTACACTGTCACAGCTCTTCCCGGTCCAAATCAATCGACTCGGCCTCCTATCTGGATCTGTCGTTGTTACAAAGTCAAATGGTGGTCATCCTTTGATCACTCCCATGTTACAAAAGAAGCTGTAACAAGATTCTTTTCAGGAAAAGAACAGTCTCCTGCTCAGCCTCTTGTCAATCCAATACAAGTTCCTTCAGAAGCAAAACTTCTTCGACAGTTCATCAAGAAGCAGCTTCAAGGCAAACCTACAAGACTCAACTATTGGAAACTATGTAAAAAATCTGTGCTGAAGATTCAGACGATGACGAAGCTCCTACAGTTCCACTCAATGAAGATGATTGTTTTGGCATCTTTTCGCCACATGCATGAATCTGACCCTACAAGCATCATTGTGTTTTAAGTCATCATGACTTTTGCCACAATTTTTATAAAAGCATCTGCAACCTCCACTACAAGACAATGTCTCTTTCGGCCAACAAACAACATCATTACAAAGCAACCACGTGAAGCCACTATTCACGCACTCAAATCAAAAGTTGAAGCATCTTCAACTATTCCAACAACTACAATTATTTCAAGACAAAGTTTCTCCATTCAACTCTTCCATGATTACAAAGGACAAAATGTCCACATCTCACCCACTTTCCACTTAGTCACGAGAAGCTTATCTTCTCAATTATTGTAAATTTTATGAAGGCTATAAGAGCCAGTTTGTATCCTTAGTTTAGGCTTCCGGTTTTTCTCCCATGTAACCCTTTACTCTTTCCTGTAAGTTTCTATCTCCTAAGTCTTTCTTCTGTATTTTATTTTCAATAAATATAAGCATGCATTCTGTTTATCTTCTTTCTAAGAATTATTCTTGTTAGAACATCTCGTTATACTAGCTGAAACCTAGTATCGGCATCGTTCTCTTGAACAGTTCAAAGAATTAAGTATGATTTTGATTGATTTTGTAATTTCATCTTCTTTGTAAACCTGTGTTTAAGTTGTCATATTGTTAGTATGTCCATCTAAAAACAGAGCATTGTCACTCCAATCTCCTATCTTGCCCTTAATAGTAAGAACAATTTCATTTGTAGATCACTTTTTTTTTTGTAAGATTGGGCAGTACTTTAGGAGGGAAGGAAAAATTTTCTTTTAACCCATTGAAGTTAAAATTAAAATTTGATGAAACTTTAAACTAAGATTTTCTGTAATCTCCTTTTCTAAAAACGACTCAATGTATATTTTAAATAAAGAGGATCCATGATGGTTAATTGAAGGTGATGAACAAATTCAAAGTCATGGAAAATTTTAATTCATGAGATGACAAGCCATGTTGAAATTTTACAACTCATCATGGTTATATGTCCCTATATATAACCTGTTAATTTCAAAATTATCATCAAGTTTTTGTTTCTTATTTGTAAGTCAGACTTTTATACATTAATGAAAAATCACTTAAACCCCTAGCTGAATAGTGAATACTGAAAATTGTTTTTAATTTTTAATTTTTAAAATTTTATTCTGCCTACCATAGAATATTACACAAATAAAATATTTAACACTTGAAATATTTAAAATTTATTGTCGAATATAATTTTCTAGGTGCAATCAAACACTTGAAATTTTAGTAAATTAATTTATCTCATTTTCTCTCTATGAAATTTGTAACCACTAGAAAATAGGGTTGAATAAAAAATAACCGAACCGACTAAACTGCTCGAACCAAATTGAAGTGACCAATTTGATTCGGTTTTGTTTCCGTTTCAATTCAGTTTGGTTTGTAACATTATAAAACCACAGTGATTAGTTAGGTTTTCGGTTTTAGGTTGAAAAAATCGTGAAAAGTAAATCGAACCAACACACATATGTATATTTTTATTTTATATATAATATATAAATTAATAAATAATACATAGTTTTTTTTTGTATTTGTCGATTTTTAATTCGCATATTTTTTCTCTGTTTGGTTCAGTTTTATTACACGTTCAATTTGAATTTCTATCAAATCGATTAATACGGTTTGTTATGTGGTTTGAAATTAAAACCAAACCATGAACAACCCCACTAGAAAACAATTCTTTGTGCTATCAAACAAAGCATATTTTAATACATCTGGTCACATCTCCATCTATACAACCTCCCAGAAAGAACAATAATTGTGGAATACGTTATTTGCTTCTTTAAAAATCTCAATAGAATAATTTATTAGTCTCATTCTCACACATATATCACTAATGGCTTTCCTCTCTCCTGGGGAAGATGAAAAAAAAAAAAAAAAAAATCATGCAAACCCCCTTTCTTTTATTCATTTTTTCACTGGATTCATGTTTCTAGTACACATTTCCCAGGATAGTACTTATTTTTATTTATTTTCAGAAATTCTAGGATGCCTGGCCCTGTGCCTGGTGTTATGCCTAGTAGGTGCCAGGCACCGTTGATCTTGCCTGGAGATGGGTGTTACACCTATCCCGATGCAATATCAACGGTGCCTGGCCCTACCAGGCACAACACCAAGCACATGGCCAGGCATCGTAGTAGTGCTCATTTATTTTTGTAGCTATGAAACTTGATTGGACATGCCAATATTTTTGGAGAATACATATTTAGTAACCCATTACTTAATTATATATTTATCCTTCTCGTTAGAGAGCTAATTAAAGCTATTGCAACAGATCTTTAGATCCATTGCCAATCTTTTTTTTACGAGTCATTTACACCACAAACTCTAATGTCGCTGGATAATTAGAATTTCTCCCCTAAAGTTGAAAAATTACATTTACTACCTTGCTTTTTAAACTAAGTTACATTTTCTAACCTAACTTTCTTTAATCAACTTTATTCATATTAAATAACCAAATCACATTTACATTTTCTTCCCAGAATCAACTATAAAAATTTTCTACTAAGAGCTCAATCAACAAATATAATTTATAATTAGAGATTGACTCGATTTTGATTTTGGTTTTCTTTTATATTTATTTTACTTTTCTCTTTCATTATGATAAAACAAGAATTCTTACATTAGCCATGTTTGAGTGATTTTTTAATTTTTGAAGCAATAAATTATTTGGAACTACCACTTGATTAAGCTTTAAATATGTATTTTTATGTAATTTGTGGTTGAATAAAATCCTATTTTGGATGTCATTTTTTTTGAAGTTTATGTTTCCAATTTTGAATGTGATGGTTTTGCCAATTTTGAATCTCCATGACATAATAATAAAAAAGTAATATCTTAAATAGTTGTTCATTACACCAAATGGACAGTTTTGTAACAACCCCCAAACAATATTACTTTTGTGATATAACATTCCACCAAACAATTTCAAGTCAAAACTAAAGTCAGACAAAAATTTGAAAAGCAGTTTCACAAATAAAGTGAACAATAATTGGATCACCATAAATAGTATCGCTTGCAGGATCATACCATTCATGGTGATCCAATTATTATATAACTTCATTTGTGAAACTGTTTGGTGAACAGTTAGAGCACAACAATGATATATATTTTTTGATTGTTACAAATATTTCAATTTGGTGTAGTGGTTTCTTGAGAATGATATGCTTGTTATTATTGAGAATAATACGTAATCTTCCTTAAATTTTTGTAAAGAAAGAAATGAAAAAAAATGAAGATAAAAGAAAGAAAAAAAAATAAAATCTCAACTCAGGACAATCTCTAATTATAAATAATATGTGTCGATTAAGCTATTATGAACATAAATTTATCTAGTTGGTTGAGGGGGAGAAAATATAAATGTGGTGTATTTATTTAATATGGGTAAAGTTTGTATTATAGAAAGTTAGGATAGAAAATGTAACCCAATTTAAAAAGCAAGATAGCAAATGTAATTTTTTCGACTTCAAGAAAGTTGTAATTATGACCGACTGTAGGATTCATGGTGTAAATGACTCTTTATTTGTTTATCTCCGGTTCAATTTCTACTTCATCCTCCCTAAAAACTGTTGGTGTGGTTCGACTCTGCCAGTCAAATCTAGTCTCATTAAGGATAACCAAAGGTTAATTTTAAGCAAAGTATTTTCAAGTCCAAGGACATAGAAGGAAGTATCTCCCAAATGCGTGTCATGTGCCACTGCCACTCACGTGCATATGTTACCATTCTCGAGAAGTCACACGGTGAGACAATAACATGGATATTACGGCACAGAATCTGATCAATAACACTGAGTTGACCCTAAAACTAACATTTGCTAGAATATTGTCAAAAATAAGTAGCAGCTAAACCACAAACTCTCCAGTAGTTAGTTTGAGTAAAACATCAAAGAAGAGCAGAAGAGTTGGATAGATATGCACAAAACAACATACATCTAGACTGACTACATGGGTCATTCCTCTATGTCTCCACCTCTCTCAAGGTGGCATAAATTTCTTTGTAGCCGACCCCACCAGATAAGAATTGAAAAAAAAAATAAATATATATACATATGAGTACAAGTGGCTGGGACCAATTGAAGCATCTTTCTTTAAATTCCATTAAATTAAATATCTCCGACCAAACTTCCATTATTTCAGGAAAGAGACGTGCACTTGTGTACAAAACAGTGACCAACTATTGAATGATTTTGAGACACCGCAACAGCAAATACCAACAAGTGCCGTACATATTACGACTTTTAAAGTGAAACAACTCATCGCATCCATCTTCTTCTCTTTGTATGTATATAAAGACACAAGTATGTATGATTTGTGAGGTGTTCATCATCCATCATTTGAGCGAGCTAGCTATTCAGTTCACTCTTCTTCTTTGATTTAATTAATTAATTCATTCATCATGTTTAACGTTCCTACAACTGTGGGAGAGAAGAAAACGAAGGTTAAGAGAGGGTGGATAGCAGTGAGAGTTGGATTAGAGGATGGAAATAAAGCAGCAGCAGCAGCAGCAGCAGGCGGGGGGTTTGAGAGATATGCGATACCCATTGAGGATTTGAGTCATCCCTTGTTCAGGGAGTTGTTGGAGAAGGCAGAGGAGGTTTATGGGTGCCATACTAGTGGCTTGTTGCGCCTGCCTTGCTCTGTCGATGAGTTTCTTGGAATTAGATGCAGGATTGAGCAAGAGGCATACACTTCGCAGATATACCACCACCAACCCCAACTCAAATACCTTGCTTGAGACTCCCACTATGCTGTAGATCTGCATTACTTATAAATGAAAAAAAAAAAAAAAAAAAAAAAAAAAAAAAAAAAAAGTGCAACATCAGCTTTTTATGGATTGGATGGTTTGGATTGGAACCTAGCACCTGGTGCCCTGCACCATGCATGGTGCAAACCAATCAATTTCTTTCTTGCTTAATTAATTAGATCCATAAAAGAAATGAGAGAGTTACTAGTTGCGGGATTTGTATAATATAACTAATGCTTCTTTAGGATTTTCTTCTTATGTATGAATGTACTTTCACCTAATTCTATCATTCTTTTTGGTTCACCAATTCGATTATATGATGAATTTAGTGAAGTATATTGTGAATTTGTGATGAATGGGGTGTTTGTTGCAATGCTTTTTAGTCAAATTCTATACAACCATAACTTGCTGATCACAGGAAAGATTATATGCTTTAGTCTGATTCTTGAATATTACTATTGTTATCATTATTTTCTATTCCTAAATATACAATATCTAAGGGTGTGTTTGGTTACATGGAATCCTATGCCATCAAAATCTATGAAGGGACCCCTCACTATTTTCAGTCTCTTTCTTATTCGATCGCATTGCCACTTCATTTATATTTTTCACTCACTATCCCTGGTAAACATATACAAGTGGAGACTAAAATAGGGACAATACGAGTGTTTATTACAAGAAAGAAATTTAGCTCGTTTGGTTGAACATTCTTTCTATGAGAGAGAAATTTAGCTATTTGGTTGTGAAGACTTGTGGAAAAAAGTCAATTAGATTCTAACAGTCTTCTTTGAAATTTTATCTATTATTCTAATTAGTCGGTTTTACAAGCCAAATCTAAGGCTATTGCCCTTTTAGTAGAAGATGTTGTTTTACAGTTGGGGATAAATGTCTCCCTTTTCTTGGTTGGAAAGTATTAACATATTAGGAAGACCAATGTATCGTGGAAACTCCAAACTCTGCAAACTTTATTCAAAATCTCACAACATATATTGCAAATTTCAGCCATAATCTCACAACCCATGCTATGAGGTTTTGTATAAATATCGCAACATTTTAGAGTTTATTTTATTTTATTTTTTACTTTAATTTATTCCAAATTTCGCCTTATAGGCTATCATTTTCATTTTATTTTTTAAATCACTGCGAGTGTGAGGTAGGTGGTAGATTTGGCTAAAGCAGTGGCAGGGAGGGAGGTGAAAGATGGTTGTTGGAGGAGAACGGTGGTGAGGATGGTTGTTGGAGGAAGAGGAAAGGGTTGTTGGAAGGGGGAGAAGGAAGGGATGGCCGCACGAGGACAAGGTGGTCGCGGGAGGATGAGGAACTCACATGAGAAAGTTGTAGGGGGAGAAAAGGGGAGATCACAGAGAACAAGAATATAGGACGAGATGAGAAGGAAAAAATGAGGTTTTTGCCTATTTATTGGTGGTGTTAAAATTGGGAGGTGGTCAGTGTGGAAATTGTGGTGTTACATAACAGCACCCTTTCCAATTCCTCTATAATTAAAACAAATTTCCCCAACTTTTCTCTTCTTGGATTTTTCTATTGCTCTAGACAATAAGATTAAATTTGGTACACTAGGTTGGAGTGTGAACTCCAAAACTGATTTCAATGTCAAAGATATTTATAGCGATCTCAGTAAGATCTTGAAACCAAGTTCAATGTATTTTCACGCGAAACGTGCAACTCTCTCTTTTGCTTCTGAGTTAGGTATTAGTAAAAACTAGACATATATGTATGTTTCAAGGTGTTGATAAACATCTTAGCAGGAAGTTCTTTCCTAAGTTTATATATTTAGACAATTGGCGTGTAATATATATGTTCATGACTAAGTCCAAATTGGTCTGTTTGTATGTTCACGACTAAGGCCAATGGCTATGTGTGCTTGGATGAGAGAGTTTTGTGGGACTTGCTTATTTTGATTAGAAATAAGGCAACAAGTCCTTCATTTGCACTAATATGCACTAATGTGTCCAAATCCGGTCTACTGTAAATCTGACCTGCAAAATAGAGGTTAGATTGACAAAGACCACATGTTTGGTGGCCGAAGGCACTCTGATGTTTAAGTAACTCTGTTGGAGATGGGGATTAATTTGGACATAACTTAGTTAAAATTGCATACCTTTGTCGAATGTTCCATTTACCTTATATAGTGGTCATTATTAATTTTCTGCATGACTTAAGCATTTGAGGCTCAACGAGGGGAGACGTTATCTGCAAAAGTATCCTCCTTTATGAAGATATGTTCTTGGGGGAGTAACTCCCTCCACGACTCTTTTTCTCAATAATGTTCCTCTTCTTAAGGGAGAGCTTCGTTAGGCCTGGATTTGGGTTTCTGATTATGATTTGTTCTAACGGGCCCTTTTTGGGCTTTAATGAATTGATCTGCCCATTTTTAGGCTTTGTGAGTTGGCCCGAGCTTGAGATACTTAGTCCTAGTGATAGGCTATCCGACGTTGGGCAGAATAGTGATTATCCTGCAGGCTAGTTCAACAGACAATTCTCAAGGAATGATACAAGAGATTCGCCCAAGAACACAGAGAAATAACTCTAATGTCAATTAAATTACTCAAATCAAAGGTCTCCTACAATATTGAAAAAGAACTCTATTTATAGTGCTCAAATAACTTGAATAATAAGCAGTCTATTCCTAAAAGAAAAAAGTAAAGCCTAATTCTAAAAGGAAACTAAAAAGACTCCTAATTAAATTGAAAGAGCAAATTAGGAACCCTAGAAACCCAAATTAGGAACCCTAGAAATCTTCCTGCATCAGTCACCCCAGGTTGGAAAGAACTCGTCCTCGAGTTCACAACAGCTTCATCGGAATTCTCTGGCGGCAACCCAGGAGGAAGATCCTCTGGTATCAGGTCAGAAAACTCTGCTAGCTGATGCACCTCTGCTGGTAAATATGAATTCACATTTGCAGCACTATTCCAACAAGGCAGTACTGTGAGCCAATTGAGATAACTACGTGTCACATTAAACTCACTTGAACCGGCCTCTAACAGCTACAACTTTGTTAGCTCTTCTTCTATGACTTGCAAAACATGGGGTGGGCACTTCTCCTTATCAAGTCTTTCTCTGAATTTTGCAGCGAGTGTTGTTTTGTCATCAGCTTCCAAGCCAAGTTCCTTTTTTATTGCCTTAAGTTGCTCATTAAGTAAGAACCGGCGTTGCTCACCGCTTATCTTTTTTTCAATGGCTTTGGCAATTGTTTCCTATATCTAGCTAATCTCCATTTCTTTATTTACTAATTCTAGTACTTCTGTACATTCCCGCTCCGGTGATGTTGGCATTTCAACAATAGGTTCACTGTTGATTTTGGAACTTGATTCAGAGAGCATGTTTGTTTCTAATGGAAGATGTGGCATTGGAGTGATATACGGGGCAGGATTCTGGTTGGTGTTTGTTTCTGGTGGAGGAAGTGACATTTGATTGATATGCACAGGTTGACTTTGGTTGGCCTCCCCTGGAGCCATTGAACTAACTATCCATTTCTCCTCTGGTCCGGGTAGAGCAAGCCTGACACTTGCAAATGCCCTTGCAAAATGTTTGCACTCTGTTTTTATTGGACATGCATTGCAATTTGGCTTGATCTTTGTACAAAATACCTTTACAAATGTAATCAGTTGATAATGTAGCTCATACAATGTTCGTTGATCAAGTTTACATAGCCGTGGTCAAAGATATTTCTGAATTGTCTCCTGAATTGGATATAGTTCTAGAAGATGCAGCTGAAGGGACTTAGGTAGTGGTTGGAGTGGGACCCATCCCAATCTCATAGCTATTCGTCCAACATTTGTGTCAACAGGGAAAACAAGATGGTGCAGTGTCAGAAGCCGCACACACTCCACACTTCTTAAGCCCAACCCCTTTATGCTTAATAGGTATTCCTCTGCTTTGTCAGGGGGAACATCTCTTAGCCATTCAAGGTCAATGCTTCCATGATTTTTGACGAATCTGTTAAGGAAAGCCTTGATCCGTGATGCAAGCATGTTTCATTCATCGTTCTTTGAGGGTTTCAGCAATTTCACCTACATCTGCATTTCTCACTTCTTCCCAGTCCAAGGAGTCCACAGTTTCATGACTCCTCTCTCGTCTTCCGCACCTGTGAAGAGACTCCTTTCTTAAATTGTCCCAGTCAAACTCTTGTTTTTCCCCCTCTCTGCCTTCCTCTTTCCTTTGCCAGAGTTGGTGGTTGTAGCGGTAGAGACCCTCTCTGAAGAGTATAATTGTTCTTTCATGCTCGATTCAGTCACTTTTCCTCTCTGATTTTTTGGTGCTCTACCTGAAACATGCTTTCCACTACATGGAAGCCTCTGTGAAAGGATGATTTGACAAACTTGAATTGACTTGCTGCTCTTCATTGTTATTCATTTTTGTCATTGCATCATTAACAATTGGAGGACCTGTAGACGGAGCAGTTTCAGGATTCAAGATCTTGTTTCTCCCCTCTTGATTGGAATTGGAATATGTTGTATTCTGCTGGACTGTAGTCTCACTTACAGTTTCTTTTACTGTACCAATTCCACTCGCATTGTTGATGTCTTTTAGAGTATGAACAGTTAAAGGTACATCAAATCTATTTTCTGTACCAATCACCTGAGAACACTCCACTTCATGTACTCCACATTGTGACGTGACATGCAGAGAATGTTTAATGGAAGGGGTGATAGGATTTCGTGAAGGCTCAAGTTCTGAGTTGGATGAATGAATGGAAAAGGAGTTTCTCTCTCCATTTATATTGAGCATGTTTAACTCTCCATCTTCATCATCGTCATACACAGGCTCTCCAAGCTCTTCAGTTTTGTCTACCATGTCTTCCTCAATCAAGAGATTGTTGTCCTTCTAAATAGCAGGTTTCCTGCACTCATTCGCTCTATGCCCCTGTTCACCACATCTGAAACATCTAATATTTGAGTTAGAAGTAACCTGCAGTGGCTGCTAGGTAGGACGGGATTCTTGAGGGCGAACTGGCCTATTGCTTTGATCACGTATGATCATTGGCCTCCTGTTATGCTGTTTCTCCACAGCAAGTGCACGCTGGTATGCTTCAGAAACGGTCCTCAACGAGTGAAGTCGCTGAAATAAGGGTTGAGTGTAGCCGAAAGGAAGGAAGTGACCCTTCATCTTCTTCTTCATCTTCTCCCAATTAGTGATTTTGGCCTTGCCCTACCTGTCTCGTGCTCGCTTCAACTGCTCCCACCACGCAGATGCTCTGCCTTTGAGTTTGATGGCGACCAATTTCACCCTGACACGATCTGAGACTTCCTTAAACCCAAAAATACGCTCTACTTTATGCAACCAATCGATGAATCCTTCGACATGTAACATACCACACGGTGAGGGGCTTCCTCGTTCGGAACCTGCCCGCGACGACCACGACCACCAACCATGGAAACTGATGAAATCTCACCCCAAGGAGATGCTGAAGTTCTGATACCAACTAATGCCGGGCAGAATAGTGATTATCCTGCAGGCTAGTTCAACAGACAATTCACAAGAAATGATACAAGAGATTCGCCCAAGAACACAAAGAAATAACTCTAATGTCAATTAAATTACTCAAATCAAAGGTCTCCTACAATATTGATGAAGAGCTCTATTTATAGTGCTCAAATAACTTGAATAATAAGCAGCATATTCCTAAAATAAAAATATAATGCCTAATCCTAAAAGGAAACTAAAAAGACTCCTAATTAAATTGAAAGAGCAAATTAGGAACCCTAGAAACCCAAACTAGGAACCCTAGAAATCCTCCTGCATCACTATCTCTGCCACATGTACGGTTGTGATGATAGTCTTATTTGATGTATCATCAGCTACCCCCTTTCTAGTTGGTTGGTATTTTGACATGGCCACTAACTCTACGACGGTTGGACTTTCGATTTCATCATTGAAGTGCATTTAATGTTGTTAGCGGCTTTCAATGAGGTTGATATTTTGATCTCTCATCTATCAGTTCATTTCCGCACGCTTTTTAGATTTCATGCAACCATCATATCTTGCACGTCGTTCTATTAGTTGTTTCTTCGTTGTTCGGCTCTATAAAGGTGGTGTGATGGGTTTATTCTTCTCTTTACTCTATCTTTGAGATCAAAGTTTATTTTTCCTTTATTCTATGTTATCTTCATTGTTCAATCCCTTTCCCATGTTTACCAACAAGATATTCGATGGTGAGGCGCTTAGCATCTGTGAGGCATTCTTTTTGCCCAAGAATACATCACATGCAACGTTGGAGAGTGTTCGTTCTTAGTAATCTTTGCCATCCGACCTTGAGATAGTTCTGCTTAGGCAAAATGATAGTCATCCTTGTCGTCCACGACCTGGCTACATCGCGATTTATCCTTTGTATGTTCTAGTCAGGTCTTAGGTTTCCGATTTTGGAGATCTTTTGGGATTATCTGGATTTTTTTGGCATTGCTCCTGCCCAAATGGTCCCAACGGTAGGAGGGTGATGGTTTCTACTTGTGTGAGAGCCATTGTTTCCGGCATTCCTTTGATTGTTAGGGTTTTGCATTTTGTGGTGAACAAAAATATTTGTTTTTTCCATTCCCTCGCTTGTTTTGGAAAACTTAATGATGATTACAGGCACTGGTCAAGGTTTTGGTTTTATGCTTCCATCAAATCTGGCCATTTTGACTTGCGGGGTCGACAAATTATGCGGTCATTCCGAGTCCCCAATAAGTGGAAGGATATGCACTGGTCTGTGGAGGAACATAAGATTAGTAACAGCTTTTCAAAGCTTCCTTTGGTTGCCGTGGAGTCTTTCCTCGCTTGTACACCTTGAATGAGGCGAAACAGGCTTTGTTTGCTGAGTCTGGAATTGCTAAGATTGCTACTCATGTTGATCCTAATTGTTGTTAGTGATGCTAGCATTGATGGGAAAGTGAGCTCTGACAGGGCTGTTATG
Source organism: Berberis vulgaris (assembly GCA_963556465.1). Taxonomy (NCBI): domain Eukaryota; kingdom Viridiplantae; phylum Streptophyta; class Magnoliopsida; order Ranunculales; family Berberidaceae; genus Berberis; species Berberis vulgaris. Next base: position 71,083,697 of record OY747124.1, on the reverse strand, counting down.
GATCTCAATGCTCCTGTTAGCATTGGTGTTGCTGGCCCGACCACTAGAAAGAGGAAGCTTCGGAGGCATGCTAGTTCGTTGAAGCAATTGGCAATAAGCTTTGGCCGTATTCCCAAGAAGAAACGACTTTCTGGTTCCACTCATGGAACTAATCAGATTGCTCATCGCCCAAATGTATCTGGTAAAGAGGATAGGAAAGAGGATCGCCTATCTCTCGAGGAGGTTGAGGAGATGAATCAAGCACTGGAGAGGAGCAAGAAAAAGGTGACTCGTCCGTTGCGAGAGTAAGAATAGGCTCTTTTCTACTCATGGTGTATTCGATTTTGTTGAGTGGTCCGATGATGATCCTTAAGTCATTGACAATTAGATGTTTCAGCTTGCTGTGGAGCGATCTAAGGATCCGAATACGACAAAGATCCAAGCCGACTTCGAATTTAATCCACTGTGCGAACAGGAGGTCGCTGATCATGGTAAGAGTTTGAAGCTCTTCTTCTTCCTCATCATTCTCCCATTCGTGTTGATGATGCAGTGGAGTTTCATGTTTCTCCGCCTTCTCGTTTGACTTCTGTTGTCGTTGTTGCCACTGTTGCTTATCCCGCTCCTGCTTCACAAAGAAAATGCAAAAGTGGTTTTCTGTTATCACTGCTACTCCGACCGTTCTTCCGACTATTGGGGGGTGGGGCTTGTGTACTTCCCGATCCCCAATTTTTTCATCCATGGATTAGTTGGAAGGAGCCCAACTCGAAAGACATTCGTATCAAGTCAGATGGGAAGTTTAGTTTGTTTGGTGAGATTGACGTGGCATAGGCTATTGGTGGAGAGGGCTCCAATGCTTGCTCGTGAGCCTAGCAGTCATCCAACCACGACCTTAAGCAGATAATGGAGGGTATGAATCACCTCACTTATGCTGGGGTGATGGGGTCGAACTATCAGGTTGCTCGTGGTCAGGTAGCTGTTGTTGAGGAGAAGATGGCAAGACAGTCACTGGTGCTTTCCCATGTTCTTCGTCAGTTGGACATGTTGAAAGCGCAGTGTGTGGAGCAGGATAAGGCAATTGGGTCTGCTCGGGTATCTCTGAGGGAGGTGGAGGCTACGTGGGATAAGTTCGCTACTGAGCTTGAGGCTTCGAGGACTTAGTTGAACGAAGTCCATGATCGGTTGGATGCTGCAGAGATGGAGTTGTTTGTTGAGAAGGCTAGTCATGATGAGGCCATGCATTATGTTATTGAGCAATCCGTCAGTCGTGAGGTTGATGAGGAACGGGTGGCGCAGTTAACAACTATGTTTGCTAACGTTCATTCAGATGTTTTCGCAATGGTAACCACTGATGAAGGCAACTCATTTCGACCAAGAATGAGCTTGCTGCAACCAAGGACTAACTGGAGATTGCGAATGCATTGGATTGGAGAAGAATCGTTGATGGTCGAATCGACCTCCTTGACTACATAGAAGGGGAGGGTCTTGATTTGTCTAGGTATTGTGGTCTAGTTGACTGGGTTTTTGAGGATGACAATGACGAAGAATGTACTCCAGATCTGACAAGTGATCTGATTGATGAAGAACCATCATCTCATCCTCCTCATTCCGATCTTGCTCCATCGTATATCCTTGTTGTCGAAGAGAGAGCTTCGTCCCCTCCTGCTGCTGATGTTGTTGCCCATCCTCCTTTGAATGATCCTGCTAGTGATGCTTTGATCACTTCTTCTGTTTCTTCTCCAACTGTTCTATCTTCTCCAGATGTAACTTAATAGGGTTATGAATGACAAGTTCTTCTTTGTCGACTTTTTTATGCTTTGTCTTTCTTGTAATTATTGCTCGCTGATTTGCATGTTTCTTCATGGTCGTAATTTTTTCATTGTCTTGGATTAGTCATTTTATTTGGTCGTACACAATAAATGTGTGTTGATCTCGTTCCTCCTACTTTCTGTATGTCGGTAAGTTAGACTTGTCTGTATTTTTGCTTTTGCGCTTGTTTCTGGGCTGTCTGAAGCTTTCATTTCTTTGGTATTGTCAACCGGGCCGAAAAGGTTTACTATTTCATCTTGATTTACACATCCAGACTTTTGTGAATCTACCTCATGGTCTGTCGTATTGGTCGCTCCAGAAGGTTTTTCGAATAAGTCTTGACTTATACGTCCAAACTTTTGTAGATTTACTTCGTGGTCTGGCATATTTGTCGGCCAAAAGGTTTTACGAATAGGTCTAGCCGACATATTAGTCGGGCAGAAGGTTTTTACAAATAAGTCTTGACTTATATGTTCAGACTTTGACTTCGTGGTCCGACATATTGGTCGGCCAGAAGATTTTATGAATAGGTCTTGACTTATATGTTCAGACTTTTACATCGTGGTCCGACATATTGGTCGGCTAGAAGGTTTTACGAATAGGTTTTGACTTATACGTCCAGACTTTTACTTCATGGTCCGACATATTGGTCGACCAGAAGGTTTTACGAATAGGTCTTGACTCATACGTCCTATACGTCCAGACTTTGACTTTGTGGTCCGACATATTGGTCGACTAGAAGGTTTCACGAATAAGTTGACTTATACATCCTAACTTTTGTAGATTTACTTCATGGTTGATCAGACCAAAAGTTTCATGTTTACGACTGACTTTGACGTCCCGACCTTTTACTCGTAGCTCGATATGCTAGTCGTGCTAGTTACTTTGCATCATCTGACTTTGACGCCTTGACTTAGCTTGACAGTTTGAACGTAAGATGTAGGGTTTGAACTTGGAGTTTTATTGATAGTCCTATTTCAAATGCTTTAACATTCTATAATCATGGTGGTTGTTCCTTCCTTGTCCTGAACTTCTTGGTTCATAGTGTTGGTCATCTTAGCTTGTCCATTTACTTGTGGGTGTTCCGTTACAGCGTAGGATCCATTCATGAATAGTTCCTACGTTGCATCTCTCTGTTTGACTGTTGCTTGGTTGGCGTCGTTCCTTATGATGGTAGGGGGTTCGTTCCTGCACACCTTTGTTGTTCGAAGGGTACTCGTATTTGTTTTTCGATAGACTTTGTTTTCGTGTCGTCCTAAAGTATGCTTTGGTGTTGTTTCGTCTGAGCTGACTGTGTCCGTTTTTAACTCGAATGTTGTAATGAAAGGGGATGTTCGTTGCAACATCCTTCTTCTTCGTTGAACTGTGTCTTTGGGGGAGTGATTCTCTTTATGACCTCCTTTTTTATGGTTCTCCTATAATTTTGATAGTTTGCATCACGTGTACGGTTACCACGAGGAAGCTAATGAACTCAGAATGCTTTTTTATCAAATTCTTGAGTGTGCGCTCTTCAAGTTACTTCGATAGGTGATTTCCTTGGCAACAAGGTAAGCTTAGTAGAATTTATCACCAAATTATCCAATCATGCTCACATCAGCGCCAACCGCCAAGGCTTCCAGAACTTCTGAGTTCTAGACCTTGCAATATTATCAAGTTTATTCATCGAATCAAATTTGTTTATGCCAGTTCCGTTGTCAATGATAGAGGAAGTGTTGTTGGCCTTGTCAGATAGGGGCACCTCCCAGGCGCTTAGTTGAGAAAGCAACACAATTTTAGTCTAAAATGATTGCCCTTGGACAGTTGGTGGTTGGAGTGAGGCCTTTAAGGTCCTGCCAAAGAATTCTTTTCTTAATTAGTAAGTTCCTACTGATAATGTGGATCAGGCTCGCATTCGTCAGTGAGACCCTCGAACCTGATCATTTGGTTGATCTCCACTTGGAATTCAAACGTCTCCGTGTCTCCCGTTGTGAGTTGTTGCAGTGACTCTTCTAGTCTCGCTCGATGATGCTGGTTCTTCTACTTCGATTTAGATCAGCTCGATTGGGCGGTGCCGCCGATCACTTCTTTGATTGGTCAGACCATTCATTTTCTCCATCTATGAAGTGTAGGGCATATATTAGTTCTTTGGGTTGTTCTTTTGATCCTACAGCAGTGTCTACCTTATCTTTTTCCTTTAGACTGCTTGTCTGGCAGCCCGACGAATTCCTCGAGTCACCCTATTTGAATCCATTGCTCAATTTTGTCCTTCAAATTGTAGCAGTCTTCAGTGTCGTGCCTATGATCATTGTGGAAAGAGCAGTACTTGCTTTTATCTCGCCCATCTGGATCTCCTATCACTTCTAGCGGCCAGTTTATATCCTACAATTTTTCCATGGACTTCAGTATGCTTGCTTGACTCGTTTTCAAGGTTGTGTATTGTTTATATGTCTTCTTCACCACACTCATCACTCATTCATGTATGGGCTTTACAAATTGCAGCTTTCTAGGTTCCTGCTGGTTGAATTCGGATCTTCCGTTGGTCCGATGCCTCTTCGACTAAGCGTTCTCCTCTCGGGGTCTATCGTCTCTCATTTTTTATTCTCTCGTGTCTCGCCTCTTCGATTGGCTCTCCCTTTCGGGTTCGTTCTTATTTTTGGCTGCTAACATCTCCTCGAGGGTGATGTATTTCTGAGTGGTCTTTAACATGATTGCCATATTCTTGTGAGGGTCTAGATTCATAAAATTGTAAAATTATTATCTTTTTAGTCCAGAGATGAAAGTGGCATTAGTCGTGTCGTCGCTGCAGCCGTCAGTCACAGTCAACTCATCAGTAAAACGAGTCACGTAATACCTTATAGTTTCTTCGAGCTTTTGTCTGATGTGAAGATGTGAAACAAGTCATGTTGGCCTTTTCTCATTCGCTGATGGACAATGAACCTCATGATGAAGGCAGTGGCTAGCGCTCGAAAGGATTCTATTGACCTTGGTGGTAGGCTGTTGAACCAACTCATCTTCGTGGAGGTCAAACTAGTCGGAAATGTTCATCATAGGATGAACTCTGTGCTCTCTTTCAATCCCATCATGTGGTGGAAGTGTCGCAGATGGTTTGTCGGATCGGTGGTGACATCATATGCTTTGAACTTTGGTGGAGTGAACTTTTGTGGTAGAGGAGGCACCTTGAGTGCGTCAGAAAATGGTTGTCTGGCCAATTCGTACAACACGTTTGGGTCTTTGATTCTGACCTCGAATGGAACTTGTGCAGAGACCCCATCACTCCGGAGGCCATCTTCTGGTGGTTTGCCACCTTTGAGATTTACTTGTTGAAGTTCTGCAGGAACTTCATCATTTTCTCATACGCGGCTGGCAGAGTTTTGTTGCGGTGGTGTTTGGACATGGCCGACAGATTGAGCATACTCCTGGGTGAGTTTATCCACCACTTTGATCAATCGATCCATTTGGGTCATGAGTTGATCCACGCGGGGATTCGCGTCAGTGCCGCCAGATGTTTTAGATGACTGGGCTACCACTCCATGTTGTGACTCTCTATGACCTGGCATGGTTGGCCCGATTATCACTGGATTTGAAGCATGTACTATTGGTAATTCAGCTTCGCCAGTGGAAGGGTTGCCTTGATTGTTGCTAGGTTGGGGGTCTGTAAAGTGTTCCGTTTGTTCTAACTTTTTATCACGAGTTAAGAACTAAGGAAGTTTCCAACTACAAACTCTTTTTTGAAAGGAAATTGTCGTTCCCCTTGGACAGTGCCAAACTGATGCATCCAAATCCGGTCTTATGTAAATCTGACCTGCAAAACAAAGGTTAGATTGCCAAAAACCACCAGTTTGGTGGCCGAAGACACTCCGATGATTAAGTCAGTAACTCTGTTGGAGATGGAGATTAATCTAGACAGAACTCAGTTAAAATTGCATACCATTGTCGAATGTTCCCTTTACCTTATATATTGATCGTTACTCAACGAGGGGAGACATTCTCTGTAACAGTCTCCTCCTTTATGAAGATACGTCCTTGAAGGAGTAACTCCCTCCACGACTCTTTTTCTCTGTAACGTTCCTCCTATTTATGGGAGAGCTTTGTTGGGCCTGGATTTGGGCATTTGATTATGATTGGTTCTGACAGACCCTTTTTTGGCCTTATTAGTTGGTCCGAGTTTGGGATACTTAGTCACTGTGATAGATGAACTCTGCTACATGTATGATCGTGATGATAGTCTTATTTGATGTATCATTATGCACTATGTAGCGCAATATACTAATTTTTACAATTTAAGTCCCTGAAGGTGTCATTGTCTATTAATTTTTGCACTTCAAGTCTTTGAAGCTGCCCAAGGGGCGACACATGCATTGTGCGAAAGATGTTTTACACATGCACAGATACACATGTTTTTGCCATTGGGTTGTCAGTAGGGACGAATTGGGGGAGGGGGACAATTGTTGGTCTTATTTGGGGGGTATTCGCTAAACTTGCCCATATCATGGGGGCAAAGTCTACATAACGTTTTTTATATACACGTTTTTTTATCGTTGGGTTGCTTGTTGTGGATGGTTGGGTAAACAAATTTACACATTGAAGAACTTGTTGATGCTCTTAGTGTGCGAATCCAAATGAGTTTATATGGAGGATGGGTATATCAAGTACAAGTAGGAATTCCTGTTTTTTTTTTTTTTTTTAACTAAGAGTATTGTATCAAAAAACTAATTTTGAAATAAATATATTTATTATTTTTTTAGTTTTATGTTACAAGAACTACAGCTTTAATTTTATAATATTATGGGAACCACGGTGATTTGCAAAGTTATATTTTACAAAAGTGTATGTCACATGATTTTCCATGCCTCCCTTATATTAATAGCCAATTAGAGATGCATTCCCGTTTAACCAGGAATTAGAGTTGTCCTCCCATACTCAAGTTTTTCATCAATTAACACTAATGGAAATACCCACAAAAAAATTTTAATTTAACAATTAGGTGTACCTCCCACTTAGGCATTTTCTTTTAGTCTTACACCTATAAAAATGACATAACAGTTGACTTATTGAAACTGTGAGTATGAGAGACAGATCTAATTCTTTAGTAGACAAGGAGGGTATATCTAATTTCCTATTTCCATTTGGGAGTAAGATCACCCATTTTCATTCTCCAAATTTTGTATTCATTCTCATATCTATTCTCTCAAACACTTATTTATCCTAAAAACCCAAAACCAATTTTATTTTGCTTCCATGACCATATAGACAACTCTACCTTTAATTTGAAACTTCTATCTTGAATTTGTTTATTTTCTAACACCCCCTCTTAAATCAAATTCATCTGCGGCAATTATTCCGAGCATTATTTTTAATCTGTTGAACACCTTTATTTTGAGGGGATTTATAAAAATGTCGGCAACTTTGGTTTTGCGTCTTGACTGAAAAACGACCAATCTCCCAGTTCTTTACATGCTAATAAATAAAATGAAAACGAGTATCAATGTGTTTGCTTATTTCATGCAATATAAGATTCGTTGCAAGATCAATAACGGACTTGCTGTCAACATATATTTTTGTTGGTTCTTCTTGTTGCAACTGAAGTTCTTTGAGAAGTTTTCTTAACCAAAGTGCATGACACGCGGTAGCCGATGCTGCAACATACTCAACTTCACATGTAGCTAAAATAACAATGTTGTTTTTTGTACAACAAATTGAAAGTTGTTTCTCCCATGTAGAAGACAAAACCTTTAGTACTTTTTCTTTCATCCACATAACCACTCCATTCAATGTTCGAGAAACCTTCAAACTGAAAACCACTACTTGACAATATAAATAACCCTTGATTAATTATACCTTTGAGATATCTAAGGATTCTTTTTGCCGCTTTCATATATATAAACTTCGGTTTTACATGTGTCGACTCACTAATCCAACTCCATAAAGAAAATCGGGTCTAGTACAAATTAAATAGCGCAACCTTCCAACTAAGCTTTTAAAAGTTGTTTGGTCAATTTTTTTCTCCTCGATCAAATCTGAATAACGAGACCATACTCCACAGGTGTTGAAACAAGATTGCAAATCTCCATTTTAAACTTCTTAAGGACTCATTTGTTATATCCTTCTTGCGAGATGAATATCCCCTATTCTACTTCCATCACTTCAATGCCAAGAAATTAAGACACGAGTCTTATATCTGTCAATTCAATTTCTCGAATCTTGGCTTAACTCCTAGACTTGGATTGCTTCCTGTAAAGATCAAATCATCCACATATAAACAAAAAATTTAAATGTCACCACTTGTATTCTTCTTCACATAGAACGAAGGCTCGTATGGGCATATGATAAACCTATTGTCTTCAAAATATTTGTTATTTTTATTGGTCCATGCCGCATAGCCCGTTTGAACCTGTATAGAGATTTATTCAATTTTAACAGTTTATCTTCGTAACCAACTTTGACAAATCCTCGAGGTTATTTAACATAAACCTCTTCTTCTAGATACCCATTTAGGAAAACTAATTTGACTAGAGGTGTTAATCAATTTGATCGGTTCAAAACTGGGCCAGAACCAAACCGAGCTGAAATAGGAACTCGGTTCTCTTATATAATTTATTATTATTATTATTTTTAACAAGAACAAAAAACAATTCTTAGTACAAAATCATAACTTCAATTAAACCAAATTACCCTCAAACTTCAATCAAAGCCAATTACGAGTCAACTCTACAAAATAATCAAAGTTTAAACAAACCCCATTTCAATCCTAGCAAGGGGTCATCCAAACAATAGCCAAAATCAAAATTTTTGAGATCTATCATCACCAAATCGAAATAAAGCTCATAAGTTTTAGATCTAACAAACAAACCCAACATATTTTCTAAATTAACACAAAACAACACACCCACAGCTCGAACAGCTACCACTACTTTTATGTCACTATAGATCCAACACTATCGACCCAAACATCACCTAGATTTGAACTAGAGAAGATGAAGGTGTTGGGAAAGAATTCGAGTTAAAAAGTGAATTAAAGGAAGATGGCGAGATTTAGTGGTGTAGAATAGACTGAAGATAAAAAGAGATATGAGAGTCGGATCTGTACTCTGTTGTGTGGTTTGGTGTTGTTTGTTGTGGGGCATTAGAGAGAGATGTTGTGGGTGTTGTTTGTTGTCTGTTGTGGTGATGTTGATATGTGGAAGTGTGGAGAGAGAGGGAGTTAAAAAAAAAGGAGAAATGAGGTGGGTTGGTGGTGATGTTGATATGTGGAAGTGGTTGGAGAGAGAGAGGAGTTAAAAGAATAGAGAATGTAGGTGAAAAGAGGGAATTAAAAAATAAAAAACAAGGGCTTCGGTTCGGTCGGTTTTCAGAAACCAATTAACAACCCTAGATTTGACTTCCATTTGCAAAATCTTCCATTTGTTTTGTGCTGTCAAAGAAATTATCAATCTCACTGTATCAAAATAGGCCACGAAAGCAAAAGCTTCATTATAATTTATTTTAGGTCTTTGACTATAACCCTTTGCAACAAGTCTCGTTTTGTACCTTTCGATTTCTCTTTTAGCATTATTCATTGCTTTATACACTCATTTGACTCCAATAACATTTTGGCCATAAGGAAGATCTACAAGCTCTCATGTTTATATCTTCTCAATTGACTCGATCTCCTCATGCATGGCTTTTTCCCATTTCTTGTATCTTAAAAATTAATGGGTTCACTATCCACATAGAAACAAGATAGTGTGAACTCATCTCCTTCAATTTCTTTAGTGTGCTCATAAAGGTTTTGTGGACTTTTTCTTCCTCTTGGTCCCATGCTAGAAGTAGATTCCACTTGATGAAGATGATTTTGCGGTTGAGATTGAGGAGCAATGTAAGTTAGTGGCTCTTGGACTTCTTGGACTATTTGACGTTGTTCCACTTCATCTTCGAAAAACGAAAAGAAATTATACTTTTATTTTATGGTGCATTCCAATCCCTTCTTCATCAAATTTCACATCTCTACTGATCACCACATTTTTCAGTATGAGATCATAAAGCTTATAGCATTTGGTACGAGAATCATACCTAATAAACACAATTGGCAATCTTGTCATCAAGTTTTGTTCGTTAATGATCTGGTACATGTGCATCAACAATGCATCCAAAGACTCATAAATGAAGACTGCCTAGCTTCCTTCCATTCCATGTTTGTTGTGGAGTATGATTGCACAAAGGTTGGACAACGATTCAATAAGTAGCATAATCTATTGCTTCCACCGACAATTCTTTAGGTATTCTCTTACTTTTCAACATATTTCTTTCCATATTCATTATGGTTTGGTTCCATTCTTTCCGCATTACCATTTTTTGTGGTGTGTATGATGTAGTAAAAAGACATCGAATCTCATTTTCTTAAAAAAAAAAGCTCTTCAAATTCTTTCAATGTAATTTCACTGCCTAGATCTGATCTCAAAGAAATGACTTCATATCCAGTTTTTTTTTCTAGCAAACAACTAAAAATTTTTAATCTAAGAAATACTTCTGATTTTCTCTTTTGAAAAGTATCTTCATGTCTTCTGGTAAAATCATCAATAAATATAAGAAAATACTTGTTCTTACCAAGTGAAGTTGGTATGACTGGCCACAAACATCAGTATGCACCAACTTCATTGGTTTCTTCGATGTGTGTGTAGCTTATTGTGGGAAACACTTCCTTGATGTTGAATATTTAATTGAAACATTCTATTTCATGCCATATGAACTTTGCAAATTAACTTCCTTTTTTTTTTTTATCTCTCATGGAGAGATTGCCATCTTTCATATGAATATCATTCCCCTTTTGTAGAGTTTGTCCCAAATTTAGAATGTTACTTTTCATATCAAAGACATTTAACATAAGAAATTAATTATTGATTTCCATTCTTCAAGCGAACTGAAATTTACCTTTGCCTTTAATTGAAACCTTTGAGCCATTCCCAAATGTCACATAACCAGTCACAAACTCATCAAATTCCATAAACAAGTTGCTCTCTCTAGTCATGTTGTTGTTTGTTGCTATATCAAGATACCAATAAGTTGGTGTATTATTTTCGTCTCCGTTGTGAGAAAGTTGTACAATGGTTTTTACTATCTCTTTCATTTCCAACAAATTTTACATTCTCTTCAACATTGTTATTGTATACCCTCCACTGCAAAACGACCATAATTGCCACAATTATAGCATTGGATATGAGATTTACACTCATAGATTTCATCTCCATTCTTGTAACAAGTGTACATTGTTTTTGTGATTTATGTCAAGGATTTTGAAATTTTTTTCTACCATGTCCTCTTGCATAATGCACATCTTGATTCATTTCTTTATAACCAGAGGTGTTAAAACCTTTTCCTCTTTCGTGGTGACATCCATTTGCACGTCCTCTTGCTCTTTAGTTTTGGTTGTTAAGTTCATTATGCCCTAAGGAAAGATTTGATGCGTCCAAATCCGTTCCTGCCAATTCTTGACTTGCAAAATGAACAACAGTGAGCCAGGAACCACCATTGTGGTGACCGAAGGCACTCCGATGCCAAAGTCAGGTGATTAAGTAAGGATGGATGTAGATTATAAATTAGATTATAAGTGCGTAACTTTATCATCCAATTTGTTCACCTTATATAGCGAGCATTTCACTCATTCGTTGACTCTATTGTCAAGGCGTGATGGAGGGAGGAGATCTCATTGAAGATCCTACCCGTCCATGATTGAGTTCCCTTCAGTATTTGGCTCTATTTGGGATCCAATACGTGATTGGGCCAAGAGTTGTGTAAGATAAATTTTGGGTTTTAAACAGCCTAGAGATTTGTGTCCAGGCCTTATTGTCTTGGGCCAAGCTACAAGATTCACATCACGATGGGTTGGCTTAATTTGGGCTTGGGCACCTGACTTATGGGCTGAACAGTGGCGTGGTTAAGTCTGGGCTGGGCCATGCTTGGGCCCACTTGCAATCGCACCAAGGCTTTCTCGTATTAGGGTTGACCCGTGCCACATATACAGCTGTAGTTCGGTGACTGTTTGATGTCTCATCAGTTACCTTCCCTCGTTGGTGGGGTAGCGTGCAGGCCCATTAATTTTCTGAATGGTAACTTGCGAAACGCGTTGGTAACTGAGTTCAACACACTTTAGGTTTCTGCGCAGTGTTCAATATCTATGTGACTATTTGGCGATCATCCACAAACACTGCGCCTATTTGCAGAGTTTCTCTTCCTATCTTCAAGATGGAGTTCTTTGGATGTTCTCCTGCCCTAATTTTTTACAGGGGAGGGGCATTCTTTGGTGTGGTATCTAAACTTTTTGACTTTTGCAGCAATGAGTCCCAATAAGATTTGCACTTTGAGGGAGCTCACTGGTTTGAGTGAGCTTCCAGCTACTCTTAGATAGCTCCATGATTTCCTTTTACATTGAGGAAAAGCTCCTTGGTCCTGAGCAGTGGCGGACCCAGGATTTTAGTCAAGAGGGGGAAATGAAAAATAATTATTAGTTTATAATAGTACTTATCAAGGGCGGGTCAAAACAAATTTTCCTAGCTGAGCTAGTAACTAATAAAGAAAATACAACTATCAAAAGTACATTGCATATACCAAATTGAATCTAGTGTAGTCTAATTTTAAGGCAAAATAAGGTCACAATATCGATAACCTTAGTAAGGGAAAATGAGCGCAATAACTAAAATCACAATATAATTAAAATAAGTATCTAGTTGAAGCTTAAAAATTTTGAAATTTGCGATCATAATAAGATCCTACTACAATTTCATTGAAAAAAATGGTTTATATGAGCCTCAAATTTTTTATGAGTTGGCTAATGGTATATATTTTATTGAATTATATAGTTATTATTTTAGATATTAATTTCAAATACATTTTGTTGGAGGTTTTATACCCCTTGTGAACAACCAATTCATTTTTTAATGTTTGCAATTATATATAAAAAAAAATTAGTCGAGCTCCAATAGTATCGAACTTGGGTCATTTACTAAAAATTTTAAACTTCCAACCACTACACCAACAAAGACATATATGAATGAACAATTATGATATTGTATTATACATTATATAATTGATTTTTTTTCTAAGGCAAAGTATTTACTTAATATTTTAAAAGTTGAGGGGGGCAGTTGCCCCCTCGCCCCTTAGTAGATCCGCCTCTTGTCCTGAGTTGGCCATCCTTGTGCAGTTATTAACCTAAATAATAAGCTTATAATTGTACGTTTTACTCACAAGTGCACAAGATCAAACAAATAGTATATATGGCAAGAACGAGATCATTCCCACGAGGATTAGTTCAATTATGTTTAAAATAGTTTTCCTAATACTATTATTTCAATGAAACCTAATAATTAATTGAATAAGAAAGGATAATGAGAAAAATTAAATAAATTCAAATAGTGAGAAAATAAGTTAGGGATTCGATATCCACCACTAGTCATCATCCTTTGAATAATAACATGCACAATGATACATACCAAATTTTAATGCTCAAATTTTGCTAACCTAAAGGCATGTGTGTCTACTCCTTAAGCCATGGATCTCCCTAAACAATGAATTAGGCATGAGTGTCTACTCTAAATCTTTTCATTCTAAAGATATTTAGCATGGTATCTACTAAGTTGCACCTCAAGATCGGATAAATCAATAGAAATTGACAAAAATATAAAACCCAAAACATGGTATCTATTTTGGTCATCTATGTTGATTAATTCCAAGAATCGGTCTTACTTGGCTCTTTTTGTTACTTAACATAAGCACAAGACTCGTTCATCTAAATTTACCTATGTAACTATCCTCATAAAAATCATGCATATGGTGATCAAGCATAAACAAAATTAATATGAAGGGTGAAATAAAACCAGAAATTAATCAATTAAGCAAGTAAAGTGTATCAAGGCATGTCAAAATTCTAAAGAGTCATAACTACTACTTCAATCTATCCCTAACTAAATTGATTAGTTACACATACTGTATGAAAGATTGAAAAATTGAAGAAATAAACAAACTCTACTCACGGTGGTACAAAATAAAGATCTGGGGTGCAAATAGCTGAAAGAAGTTTTAAAACTTATTCCCTCCAGCTGCTTCTTCTTCTTCACATGGTTTGTAACAGACCACGAACTGAGGCAGCAGCTTGCACACATCCAAGCACGAGCAAGTTGTATTCCTTCCTTCTTATCTTCTTCTTCCCTACTTCAGTAATAAACAAAGAAGCTCACACAACAACCCTGATTCGTCGCTCAATCGCAGCCAAAAAATAGTTTAATTGCAGCAAAAAAAACAACAACAATTTTGCAGTCCAAAGATGGGAGAATTCACGTCCAAAACATTGTCTCTTCTTCCCATTTTAAAACCCGTTATTTCATTTTTTAATTTCGCCCCTTTCCTAATGGAATTAGACATAAATTTCTTTGTGAAATTGGGTTTCCTCTTTGACTAGGCTTCCCTTTTTAGGACCGGGCCTTGCACGTGGCATTAGTTTATTTTTTTCTCCATTAAATCACCTGCCAAAACCAAAATACACAAAATATACTAAGCAGAAAATTATTACAAAAAGTACTAGAATTAACTAAATAATCTAGCAATTATACTTAGAAAAGCGATGTTCAGAGTGCCCGCAGTTTCCTCCACCTCATTTGGGAAATAATATCGACATCTCTCTCTACCACCAAGTGGTTGATCATGTCGCTCCTTTAGTTGCACCTCTGGGGAAGCAGATCCTTAGTATGTGTTCTGGTAGATCTTCGTTCGCACCCTCCTTTCTTCCAAGTTCAGATGCTTGTAATATGTAATCCTTTGATGTGATCAATATGTTGAGCTTTGTAACAACTCTTTGTTTAATCAATAAAATTTACTTTTTGGTATGTACTTCATGTTTCTTCTTAGACATTATGTTTGATTTTTGTCTGGATGGCTTTGCAGTAGAAGATAGTCCAACCCAAAATAAGATTTAAGTTAACTTGATCTGCCTATGTGTTGCCTTGTTCCAACCAATTTAGATCTCACAATGAGGCAGCTTAATCCAAAATAGGAGTTAAGCTGTTGAGAAGTATTCCCATTCGAGCAGACCAAGCTTTTTTACGTAAGCTAACCGCTTCCCGAGTATGAGCCAAGTTAACTGGGTTAGTTTGACTTCGTCCTGGAATAAGATCTAAGTGTTAGAGTGTACGTTTCAGCCCAAACATACTTGAGTTCATGGAGTAGGACACCTTAAGTCTGAACATGGCTTTAGTATAGGGGAAATTATCTCGGTCCAAATGGACTGCATTCCATAAGATAGCGCATCTTGACCCTAAACAGGGCTTAAGTATAAGAGAGATCATCCTAGTCTGCATGGACTGTAGTACACCGTGGTAATGTTTTCGTGAAGTTGGACTCTGTTTTTTATACAACATTGTTGTTCCTTAGGCGAACTAGGTTGTTTATGCGTGGCGAGTTGTCGACATCCTCAACAGGACTAGGTTCGGTGCTAAGAGCCATCATGGTCCCTTTGATTGGACCAGGTTATCCGAGTGCGGGGAACCGTTGTGAGACTGGACTTGGTCTGCTATGTAGTGTCGCGACGCCTTACGCGGACTATGTAACACCCCTGAATTTCGTAAAATTAATTTATTTTATTTTGAAATAAATAAAATAGTGTTACATTTAATTGAATGTGAATTTCGAAATTTAGGGTTTATTTGGTGAGTTAAAGGGCGGGTGCTCTTCGAATTTTAGTGGGGGCGAATAACCACCCATAGTATAAAACCAATACCCTTCTTTCTTTATTCTCTTTTGCAAACCCTCTTCTCTTTTTCTCCCTCTCTTCTTCACGATTTCTTCTTCGATGGCGGCGATGGATAATGGCGATGGCGAGATCAGGAAGATGTTCTTCTTCTGCAACTCGTCTGCTCTACACTCTGGAATCACCTCTCTCTTCCTCTGTATGTGATTGTATTCGCTTCTCTAATCGCTCCCTACTCGCCTCACTCTCGCTCTCTCTGCAGGATTCGTTTCCTAGGGTAGAGGTTTCCTTTGATTTGTATGGTTTTGATTTCTTGGGGTTTTGCTGAATGTGGATTTGAGGACTGCGACGCCCAAGTAGATGGAGAAGACAAAGAGTTGACTCTCATATAGAAGAAATTGAAATCAAACAAACACAACACCAGCAGGAAGGTCGACTTGCAGAGCTCGCTCTCACTCTCCATCGTTTTGAAGCTCTTTTCAAACTCTCTCTCTCTATTCCATCCAAGATCAAGGTAACTATCCCTCCACTACTCGATCCCTCTTCACTGAGTCATTGAATTTCATTCAGATTCTTTGCTACATTTTGCGTTGGTGAGTGAAAGAACTTTGGGTGGATGAAATCAAATTGACTTAGTGGTTTAGAGGGAAAGGGAAGGGGGATTGGGGTAGTTGATTTGTGATTTGGTGGGTTTTGGTTATCCTCATCATGGGAGCATAGCTTTTGGTTTTGATGGGGTTGTTTGACTTCAACACCAACTACTGTCCATTCCAAATTACATCCCATCAGAGCATAATCGTGGAGCCGAGGACAACAATTTATTTTCACAAAAATGGAAGGTCCATTCAATCAGTTCCCTGATAAGTTTGATACACCAGTAGGCTGCATTATTGCTGACACTATATAGTGGTGGGAAGGAAGTGTCTGAAGGCAGCAGCCCAGTGCAGTTGAATTTCAGTGCGGCTCTTGCTGTGCGGTTTGATCCATTCATGTGTCATGTTTCTATGGTACATTGCCTGGCATGGAGGAAGTCTATGGGGGTGAATGATTCTAGGAAAGATTGCCCGGGGAGTAGTTGTGGAAGCAGCAGTAGCGGTTGCTATTCGGGAAATTTCGGTGAGTTTCTTCATTTCTTTCTCTTCTACTTTGAGTCCTTCTTTTCTATCAGTTTGCCTATGCTGTGTTACTTGTTTCTTGTTCCACTTGTTGTCTTTTGATGAGTAGAGTATATATTAAATAGTACCCTTTCTAGATAATTTGTTGGATTGTTTGATTTGTTGATTGGGTGGCTGGTTCATGTTGTTCTTGAAAATAGAATATTCTCAATTTACAAAATAGAATGGGTTTTGTCGGTGAGAATGGGTTTGCTTTCTTTGTTCATTTTGTTCATGTTTGGAGTCACCCATGTTTACCATTTTATGGATTGGGTGTGACTTTGTTTGGTTGGTGTTTAAATGGTTGATGAATATTAATGCATTGTGATAAATTTGAAGAATTGTATGCATATTGACTTGTTTATGCATTATGAAGAATTTGGATATTTGAATCAAGGAGTGGCTTGATTGCCATATTGTTACAAAGCATGATTGATGTATATGCTATGTTTTTCCCCAAAAATGTGGGTGAATAGATTGTGAATCAATTCATGTATGACAAAATGTCATTGTGGAAGAATTCTGAATTATGAAAAATAAATGAGATTGGTAAACCTTGATTTCTGAAAATATAAACCACTTGGACTTGTATCACTTAGAACTACCACACCTCTTTTGTTTATGATTTCCCCTCTCTTACTAGAGAAACTAAATGACCTACGGGTCGTCTTGCGGAGTTGGGGCACCCATTTCTTACTAGAGAAACTAAAATAACCTTCGGGTTAGTCTTGCGGAAATGTGGTGAGTTTGTATGCCTAAAATAGGCTTTGATATTTATCCGTAAAAAATGTGACGTGAGTTTATGCGCATTGATAGCCCAATGGTGGCTTTTGGTACTCATATAGTTAGGGGTATCCACGATGCATGCCTGTATGTGATGTCCCCACTTAGGCATGGATGACGGAGTAGTCCTCCTTTATATGAGAGAGGCATACGGGCATGTATGTTCGGCACGGAGGTGGTGCGAATGTGGTATCGTCTAAATGATCAATCCGTTAAAAAGATGAACCTAATTCAAATAAAAAGAATAAATGACGTTGCATTGTTTCTAATTCTTTTTATGCAGGATGGCAAGTCCACTAATATTTCTGCAGGTCCGACTTGCCATAGTCAACTCCTATAGGGTAAGTACAGGTAAATGCATATTTACATATTAGGATGATGATATGATTGCCTCGTTGAGGAACTAAATTTTTTGGACTGTGTTTTCTTGCATCACACCTTTGCCTCGTTGAGGAACTACCTATTGGTGTGATGGTTTGTTGTTTGTGTTTCGCTTGATGTTTATCACGTGCGATTTTATTGATTTTTGGGATGAAGATTTCTCACACCAGATCTATTGCTGACCCAAGTGAGCTTTTGCTTCTTGGGTACATTCCTTTGGGAATGTAGTCGATTAGCTTTTCAGGTTTAGAGACTTTTGAGCAGCGTTACGGGAGTTTCGCTAGTGGGGCTAGCGACGTCGGAATTTCATGGTTAGAGTTTTATTATAAATTTTAGTTGGTTCATATTTTTCTAAACTATATTTTTGTCATTGCTGCTAAATGTTTCTATTGTTATTGAATTTCACGTCCCGAGTTTTGGGGAAACGGATAATCCTACGTGGCTTTTAGGATTTCGTTTTTCTCGAAAATCGGGGCGTGACAGACTAGGTCACTTATGTGGGCAAGTTGTCGACATCCTGAATAGGACTACACTAGGCCGCTCTGTGCCATCGTGGTCCCTTTAGTCAAACTAGGTTATCCAAGCATGATGAGCCGTCGTGAGACTAGACTCGGTCCGCCGTGTGCCTTTGCAGTCATTTGGTCGAACTAGGCTATTTTAGCACGGAGAGTTGTTGCGATACTGGATTCGATTCGTTGTGTGCCTTTGCGGTCCTTTGATCGGACTAGGCATGTTCCTGTGCATGGAGCAAGGAATGAGATTACGTGAAATCTTGTGAAATTTCGGCGCAAATTTCATTTTTTGAAATTACGAAAAGAAAAAATTACATTTTTTTAAAAAAATTCCAGGTTTTTTTTTGTAAATTTTGGGATTTTTTTCGTACATGTACAAAACAGCTACCAAATTTTTCAATTTTTTGAGGGTTTTTTTTTATAAATTTCTGGGTTTTTTCTAATTATCATTTCTTATAATTATTTATTGTTTTTTGAAACCACCCACCTATTTTTTAATTATCATTTCTTCTATTTACATATTGATTTTTGAAACCACTCCTTGATTTTTTTTATTATATACTGATTTCATGTTTGTTTCATTTTTTTGGTATTTAGGCTTCATTTAATGTGTTTAATAATTTATTTACTTGCATCTTATTTTTTTCCCATATTTCATATCCCATCAAAATTCAGTATATATTCAAAAATTTTACGGTTTTTCTTTGCAGATCGAAATATTTCTCGAAATATTTCTAAATTCAAGACACTGAAATTAACTCGAAAACAATTCACAATCCTTGGCATGGAGTCATATGAAGTGAAGTTTAAAAAAATTACCTTTTATTGATAATACTTCTTTCAGTGTTCTACATTTCATGGTCTTTTCATATGCTCTCCACTCAGGTTTTCCAACCAATAGGTTCCAGGCCAATTAAATGTTGTCACCAAATGCAGATTTTACTAATCTAAATTAAAAGTCTAACTTAACCTGATTGTTATACTGCAAGTGCACAGTTGTCTAACTGGTAAACATTGACAAATGCGGGTCGATCCTACGAGGATTGAAGACACAATCGAAAACTATAATCTATTGAAACCAATTTGAAAGAGGGTACAACAATCAAAATTTTCTAAACTAATGGTAGGCAGAAAAACAATTAAAAATTTAGTTTGAGAATCAAAGAAAGAGATGCTAAGGCTTTCGAATCATCCATCAGGTTCATAAAATTGTACTAATGTCAATTATTGTCTCCTAGCATTGTAGTGGATTGATTTTAGCAAGGATGCAAACCTAGCATTAATTGTTTGTTCACGACACAACTAATCACAGGTTTAACTAGCTAGCAATGTCATGGATTGATTTTGGCAAATATGCAAACCCCTAGCATTAATTGTCTGTTTAAGGCTCAACTAATCACAGGTTAACTAATATGAATAAAAATGCTTCAAAAACATAGAATAATTTTACTACTATGGGTGCATGACATACACGGTGAAAGTAATATGCATTTGTTCACAAATAAATTCAATGTCAAATCACACAATGCATCGGAAAACAATAAAAAATGAAAGTAAATTCTACTAAGCCTGATGAATCATCTACACCTTAGTTGGGGGTTAAGAAGATCATGGTGGATGTGGTCGCGACAATTGTGCAGGCGAACATCTCTTCCTCAACGAACTGCTACTTTGTGGTGGTACAGACTAAACACTAAGGTGTGAATAGCCTAGATTTTAAAAATCAGTTGGTTCCCTCCTGTTTCTCATTCTTCTTCCTCGCTAACTCTAATTTGTCCCTGCGTGCTGTTGTTGTGCGACCTCTTCAGTTCCTTGCTCTGCGTTCTATTGCAGGAGAGAGTAAGGGACATAGAAGAAAGGGAAGAAATAACGAGGCGAGATGAGAAGGAGGAGTCTGTGGCTATGTTACTAGAAGGGAGGATGGAGGGAGTTGGCTGCTGGTTCGTGATGGCATTGTCACAAGAAACAGGGTTGTGAGAGGGATGGAAACAGATGAGGAGGAAGAGGCGAGATGGTAGAGAGGAAGGCAATGAGTTGGAACGATGGAGGGAAGACTGGTATGTGAGATGGCGTGAGATCTGCTAAACAACAAGGTGAAGTCGAAGGTGGTGTCGAGGTGGATCTGTTCCGCTGCAAATGAGAGAGGATAGAGGGTAGTGATGTGGAGACGTGGACTGTGTGTGATGGAACATGGGAGGACGTCGAGGAGAATAAGATGTGAAGACGAGAGTCTGTGAATGAGAAATGAGATGTTCTGGTGGTGATGGTTTGTTGCTCTGTGTTTGTGAAGTCGGTGCGTGGTGGTCGCTGGGAGAGAATAAAGGACGAGAGAGATGGCGAGATGAAGATGAGTGACGATGAAGAAAATGGCTGCCAGTTTTTCTAGCGAGCTAGAATCGCTGGCAAGGGGGCGTGAAAGATGGTTCGTTGGTGGTTGAAAAAGAGAGGAGAAAGAAAGGGAGGTATCAGATAGAATAAATAGCGGGAAGGACAATAAATAAATTTTGGTCGAGCTTGGGCTTAGGTTTAGGTTTGATTCACATGGGTTTCAATTGTTGTAGCACCTTTCAAATTCACCGAAATCATCACTTTGGGCATGTTCTTCCAAACTCACTATGCTAACCCAATTTCATCGTTTAAGCTCCAATTCCTACAAAAACATAAATATCAAAAAATTAGAATAAAAAAAATATTCGAAAAACTAACAAATATAAATTCAAAGATATTTTATGTAATAATTATGTGAATATCATCACCATGTAGGAACCTTCCCACTTCGGACTTAGTTTGCCTTCCACTAGGTCTTTCGTGTTCAGCTGGGTTTTTCTGAGTACCAATCGCCAACTTTGAATTCTCGAGGTTTGACTTTCTTATTGTAATATTGGGCCATCTTCTGCTGATAGGCCGCTATTTGGAAACCCTATCTCTTCGAGCATATATTTTCTTTCTTCAGTTGGGGTCATTTTTGTGGTATGGTATCCCCAGAAGCTCAGAGACCCAGAGCCCTTTGGCTGCTTCGAGTTTCCTCTTGATTGCTTCTAGGATCATTCGGTTGGTAACTTCTGTTTGTCCATTGGCATGAGGATGTAATGGCGCTAAATCGTGGTGATTGATGCTCAAATTAGCATAAAGTTTTTTTTTTCTTAAAATCTTTTTGCCCTTGAACTGAGAACCTTTTTCGCTGACCAATGTTCTTAGAATTTTGAACCTGCAGATGATGGATTTCCAAAGGGAGTTCTCAATCTGGCTCTCTTCGATCTTTGTGAGTGGTTCCACTTCTACCCATTTGGTAAAGTAATCGACTACCATAGGAAGAAATTTCTTCTTCTTAAAGATAGGGAATGGGCCGACAATGTCTATCCCCCACCATGCAAAGGGCCACTGGCTGGTCATTGGGACCAGGTTCTTTGCAGGCATATGCGTGTACGAGGCGTACCTCCAACATTGTCGCATTTACGGACTAGGTCTTTAGCGTTTTGCTGCATCTTGCCAGTAGTACCCTAGTGTGAGGGCATTGTGGGACAATGTCTTTCTTCCGGGGTGGTTCCTGCAGATTCCTTCGTGGATTTCTCTAAGGACATAGTCCGCCTCATGGGGGTTAGGCACCTAAGCAAGTGGGCCAATCGTTGACATTCTGTATAGCATGTCGTTAAGGTGTGTACCGTACTGCCATGTTTTGCAGCTTACGAGCCTCCATTTTTCTATCGGGAGAGCCCCATCTTTTATGTAGCTGATTAGGGGTTCATCCAGCTAGTCTTCTCGCTTGTGAAGAATCTCCCGTGGGGTCCCTCATCCTTTCGGGCCAACTTATTCTAGTACTCTATGAGTCCATCGGAGTCGTCTGTTGCGGACGAGGTCGTTTTGGCCAGAGTGTCGCTTCTTTGTTGTCCTAGAACAGCGGTAAAGTAGAATTCTCTTGAACCTTTTCTTGGCCTTAATTGCTTTCTAGCAATAAGCCATCATTTGAGGGTCTTTCACACTAAATTCGTAGTTTACCTGGTTAACCACCAGTTGAGAGTCGTTGAACACTATGATATCTTCTATTCCAGTTCCTCTGGCTAATTTTAGCTCGGCTAGGAGGGCCTCATACTCAGCCTCATTGTTTGAAGCATGTAAGCCTAATTTGATAGTTTTCTTAAGGGTAATACCCTCTAGGTATGAATAATGATCCTGACACCATTACCATTCTCATTGGATGACCCGTCACACCGCAGGATTGTGAGGGTGGTTCGGGTCTTCATTTCCCTCTTTGCTGCTCGACTATGGTTCTTCTATTCTAGTGAACTCAATGATGAAGTGTGGAAATACTTTCGCTTTAATGTCCGTTCTCGGAGCATAATGAAATCTAATTGTCTCAGCTTTATTGACCATCTGAGCATTCTTCGTGAGAGCTCTAGCTTGTGCAATACTGATCGGAGTGGGTACCCAGTAAGGACTGTTATTGAGTGAGTTTGAAAGTAGGGTCTCAATTTCCTGGAAGAGGTTACTAGTGTTAAGGCCAATTTTTCCAGGTTGGGGTAGTTAGTCTATGCCAACTCAAACGTTTTGTTGATATAGTAGACATGATTCTGCCTCCCTTTATCCACTCAAACCAGGGATGAGCCGACGACATGCTCTGAGACTGAGAGGTATAGGTAGAGCATCTCAATCATAATGGGTTTTGAAAACAGCTCGATACTTCCCATGTTCACCTTCAGATCTCAGAAGGCCTGCTCACCATGTTCGCCCAATTGGAATTGCTTATTCCCTTTTACAATTTTGAAAAAATGAAGGCATTTATCCTAAGATTTAGAGATGAACCTGTTCATGACTTCTACCCTCCTAGTCAGGCTCTTAACTCCTTTGATGTTCGTGGGTGACCTCATGTCGAGAAGAGTTTGGATCTGCATTTGACCAGCCTCTATCCACTTTCGATTAACTATGTAGCCCATGAATTTTTCTGATTGTACCCCGAAGGTACACTTTTGTGGGTTTAGCTTCATTCGATATTTACGGAGTTGGGAGAATGCATCTTGGAGGTCCGCAAGGTGATCGAGACTATGAGGGATTTTTACCAACGTGTCGTCGATGTAGACCTCCATCGTCATCCCAATTTGTCCTTCGAACATCCGGTTTACCAGTCGTTGGTACGTGGCCCCTGCATTTTTCAGCCCGAATGGCATCACCTGGTAGTAGTATGTGCCCTTGTTCGTTATGAATGAGGTTTTTTCCTGATCCAATGGGTGCATGTCGTTCTGATTGTAGCCAGGGTATGCATCCTTAAAGCTGAGGAGGTTGTGCCCAGACTTTGCGTTGGCTATCTGGTCTATCTGGTGCAATAAAAAATTGTCCCTTTGACAAGCCTTGTTGAGGTCCGTGTAGTCAACACAGATTCTCCACTTCCCTTTTTCTTTTTTACTAAGTCACTGTTTGCAAGCCAATATGGGTAGCGCGACTCCCTTATCATGTCGGCGATCAGTAGCCTTTGCACTTCATCGTTAATGGTCTGGTTGCGTTCGGGTGTCACTGGCCTCCGTTTTTACCTGACGGGCTTTAAGTCTGGATTGTCTGCTAGTCGGTGCATCAGTATGGAGGGGTCAATTCCCACCATGTTCTTTATTGTCCAGGCAAATACATCTTGGTTCTTTTTTAAGAGCGCGACTAATTTGTCTACCAGCATCCTGTAAAGATTGGAGCCTATCTAGACGGCTTTGGTATTATCTGAGTTGTCTAGATATATGGTGACAACTTCCTCCGCCTGCCCGTCGTTTGACCTCCCTCGTGGGCTAGAGGGAGGTTTGGTGTCTGAAGGCAGAGATTTGTTTTCTGCATTTGTACTCGGAGCCTCCTTGTCTGGATCCTTCTGTTCGGATTGTTGCGAGTCGTTTCTTGGTTGCTTGGCTGCGGCTTAATGCATTCTAGAGAAGCGATCTAGTCTCCTCTAATTGTTCCTACTTCACCATCTTCGGGATATTTGAGACAATGGTGCTGCATGGAGACTACCGCCTTCATGTGGTGCAACCAAGGAAGTCCCATGATCACATTATGCTCGAAGGGAGCATCCTTGATGGAGAACTCTACCATCAGGATCTTCGGCAGGTCTGGCACCCCCGTGATTACTGACAACTTAATCATTCTAACGAGGTAACAATCTTCCCTATTGAAGTGGTACATAGCTTGGTTGGCAGGTGTTAGGTCATTTTTCATCAATTGCATTTTGCAAAGTTGCCCGTGTCCACCAGCGACCTCCTTACTTCCCATGTTGTTATCTCTATTGAGATATCTAAGGCTTCATTGTAAGGGAAGCAGACTCCCCTCATGTCCTGGCTCTGAAAGGTCAAGTCCGAAACTGTTTGTCCCCTTCGTATATGTTGAACAAGATTATTCTCTTAATGGGATCTGGCCCACAGTTCCCATACCAATCTTTTCAATAAACGATTTGAGTGCCCCCCCTCCTCATTTGCCCCATGAAAGACACATATGATATCGAAAGCCCTTTCTTTTGTTTCCTGTAAGGATCCTCTTTTCCCCCGGGTGGCTTGTTTTCAGAGCCAACGAGATCCTTCAGTCTTCTTTTTTAGACCCAATATTGGATCTCGTTCTGAAGCTCTTGCAGTCTTGGGTGTCATGGCCTATTTCTTTGTGATAAGAACAATGCTTGTTTTTATCATGTTTTGAAAAGTCTCCCTGAGCTTTGGTGGCCAATTTATATCCTCCTAGTTTTCCATGGTGGATAGGACGTTGGACAAACTAAAGATAAGCATAGTGTAGTGGTGGTAACTTGGACGGCTGGTCTTGTCAGGCTTTGTCGACCGGACCCAGCCTGGTTGTTGATCCATTTTCTTCTGGGGCTATCCCTCTCATTGTCCTCGTCCCTGTCCTGGGTTCTGAGGGGGCACTTAGTTTTATTTTCTTCCCTTTTTCTAGTTGTTAACATCTCCAGGGTAAGGAAGTTATAAACTGATCTCTTCGAACGTCGAAACTGAAGGCGGTAACAGACGTGTCGTTGCTGCAACCGTCAATCAAAGTCAGCTCATTATTGAAGGGAGTGACATACTCTCTTAGGGTTCATTGTGTTTCTGCTTGAGGCTGAGCAGATAGTGGGGCCCCTTTTTGATTCACTGGCTTCCCACTAATTGAGTGATGAATGCCTTCGCCAAGACCTGAAATGAATCGATGGATCTTGGTTGAAAGTTGTGGAATTAAGTCAGTGCAACATTCTTCAGGCTGATAGGGAAAGTCTTGCATATAATGGCTTATGAGCTTTCCTTCAATGCCATCACATGGTGGTAATGGCACAAGTGGTCCGATGGATTGGTTGTCCCATCGTATAACTCGAGCTTTTGCGGGACGAATGTTTTGGCAAGGGTGTGCTCATGATCTTCTTTTGAGAATGGATGAACAATAAGATCATGCAAAATGTTTGGATTGGTCGCTCCCAACCGAAGTGGGTTCTCGACTATGGTCCTGTCTGTTCTTGAGGCGTGGTTCCTGCTGTTTTTTGCCATTCCTCGGGTTCCCCTCCTAGTCAGCCATTTGGTCCTCGTCAGGAGGTTGTTGCTTTTATAGAACGCTCCTTGTCATCTTTTTGGGTCAGGGACCTCCCTAGGTTTTTGCCATTCTCTGTTGGTGGTTGTCGATACTGGGTAAGTCATTCCACCACTCGTTTGGAGAAAAATCTGATCCGTGTAGGGGTCGACCGCGGCTGCCTCGATGGCTGGGCCTTGCGACTGTTTTGCTTCCTTGATTGGATCGACCCGACCTGGCGGCAGGGTTTCCCTGGCCAGAGCATTTTTCTGGCTCGGCATTGTTATTATTGGCTTGGGATTTGCAAGTTCAAAAGAGCTTATGTGTTTTGTTTTAAAGAAAACTTGTCGTATTCCACATGAGCGACACCAAACTTATGCGTCCAAATCCATTCCAGTCGACTCCTGACCTACAAAATGAATAACAGTTAGCCAGGGACCACCATTGTGGTGGTCGAAGGCACGCTAATGCTAAAGTCAAGTGACTGAGTAAGGATAGATGTATACTGTAAATTAGATTAAAATTGTGTACTTTTCTCATCCCTTTTGTTTACCTTATATAGCGAGCATTTCACTCCTTCATTGACTCTATTGTTGAGGCGTGATGGAGGGAGGAGATCTCGCTGAAAATCTTACTAGTCCATGATGGAGTTCCTTTCGGTATTTAGCTTTGTTTAAGACCCAATATGTGATTGGGTCAAGAACTCTGTAAGATAGATGCTAGGCTTATGATGGCCCAAAGATCTGTGTTCAGGCCTTATTGTCCCAGTCCAAGCTCCAAGATTCAGACCATGATGGGTTCGTGTAATCTGGGCTAGGGCGCCTGAATTACAAGCTAAATAGTGGTGTGGCTGAGTCTGGGTTGGACAATGTTTGGGCTCTCTTGCGCCCATTTTGAGGCTTTCCCATTATAGGGTTGACCCATGCCACGTGTATGGCTGCAACTGAGTGTTGTTTGATGTCTCATCAATTACTTGTCCAAGAAATGGATTCATGGTTTCTTATTTTAAGGAGCATTTCTTCGTGAACTTTCAATGGTCCCATCAAATCATCAATACTCGTATTATCCAAATATTTGGATTCTTCTACTGCCACCACTATATACTCAAACTTTGAAATCAAAACATCTTTTCAATACCAGAACATGTTATACTAATCTTCGCAATTGATTTACCACCACTTGAAGTCTAGTAAAAAATCAGAAATACGTTTTGCTTCCTTAATATGTAATGATTCCAATTCTACTTGAAGAGTTTGTAAACTTACTTTCTTCACCTTATCGTTTCCTTTGAATGATTTTTGTTGAATTTTCCATGCTTCTTTTCCCTATGGACGGGGCCAAACTGATGTGTATATATCTATCCTCACTGATCTGGAAATCTCGAACCTGTAAAAATGAGCAGCGATTAAGCCAGGGACCACCGTTATGGTGGCCGAAGGAACTAAGATGATTAAGTTAGATATCGATGCAAGGAAGAGTGAAGACTATATGTAAATTGCAATGTGTATGCATACCTTTCTTTTCATTTTCACCATTTCTTATAACGAGTGTTCCTTCCCAACTCTCCCTGCGATCGAGGGCGCGTGGGTGGAAAGAGATCTCGCACAAGATCTCACTTGTGCTTGATTTAGTATTTTCGGCACTTGGCTATGTTTTGAACCCAATGCTTGATTGGGTTAAACTTGATTTCGTGCGAGTGGATCTCGGGCCTGTGTTAGTTCTGATATCTATATTCGAGCCATATTGTCATGGGCCAAGCCCTAAGACCCGTACCTTTTGGTCAGGCGTGACATGGGCTTGGGCACCTGACTTATGGGTTGAACAACAGTTTGCATATGGGTCCGCTTGGGACTGCGTTAAAGCCTCTCTTGTGTTAGGGTTAGCCCAATGCCATGTGTACGACTGTGATCATATGATAATTAATGTCTCATCAGCTACTCTCCTAGTTATTGGATCTGCGTATTGGGCCACTAACTATCTATGCATAGGGGTTTATGCAAGGTCATGATGATATATTTTAGCGCCTTTTCGACACTTGTGCTGCAATTATTGCTTGTGCAACGGTTTTTGGTGATTGCTTCCCTTGCAAATCAAATTTTTATAGACCTTCGATGAGGGCGTCTGACCTTTTTCACTTACTGAGTTTATGTTTCTTTTCCAAGAATTCTCATCAACCGAGTTAGGTGGAATTTTCTTTCTGATCATGACCGCTCGATTCTCATTTGACCATTTTGTGGCCTGTACCGAGTTTTTTTTGGAATATCTCTGATGACGGGGAGGGATCTCGTTGACCTTCGCAACCGGTATTAGATCCCCAGTCCCTTGAGGTTAACGCTTCTGTGTGATGGTGAGACTCTGATAACCCCAAGGGGTGCATAGCTTTGTATAAGGCCATGTCCAGAGTGGGTGTGTGCTTCCCTGTTATTGAAATTATTTGGGAATTCTTGTCATTCAATGGTATTACTCTAGCCCAGTTGGCACCAAATGGGTAGAGGATTTTGATTGCCACCCTGGCTTAAGTTGAAGGTTGTTGGGCTCCACCAAACACCTATATTGATTCATTCCATGGCTTCTATCAGGACGACCAACCATGGCATCTGTTGGCTGATGAAGCTCTCTTGCTTTAGCGGCCACTCAGAGGATACAAAGAATTGGCAACAGTATTGCTTATTTGCTTTTGTGCGGTCTGGGTACTTTGACCATGAGAACCGGTTGGTCTATCGCAACTTTAAGAACGTTAGTAAGTCCTCTGATTTTTCTTATTTGATGCATCTGGCATATGCTTATTGTGTCTCTAACGTGCCACCTGTTTTCTCTACCGGGGGGCTCGACGTTGTCACTCTTTCTCATGAGGAGGAGAGAGCAAAAGCCAGATTTCTCTCTCTGCTGTTTATGCCCTTTTAGGATGCACTTACTGCTGCATTTATCAAGCGCAATGGTATGTTATTTGATGAGGGTGGTTGGGTGGACCAAGCGCTGACCGCTCCGACTTGCTCTTCTTCTGGCGCCAAAGCATCCGGGATGTAGAAGAAGACAGTTGTGAGGGATTCCAGTCCGTGCAAGAAAAAGGTTGTGGAGAGGTTGCTTTCCCTGGCTCGTAAGTCTAAAGGTGTTAAGGTGGGGGCTGCCCAGGCTCCCTTCTTCGCTCCGTTGTCTGTTGCAGAGAGGGAGCTTTTCGAGCACTCCCACTCAGTGGTACCTTTCTGTGCTTCTGAGGAGACAATGCTTGAGCATGGCAGTCTTCCTTCTTGCCCTTCTGCACTGATGTCTTCCTTTGAGGGGTAGCACCTTAGTCTTGTTGGGGTGAAGACCTCAGTAGTCTAAATGAATAGCAGCTTGAGCATGCCAATCCTCGTCTTCTTGAGGCCAACGTGAGGCTTTCCATTGGTGGAAACTCAGGTTTGGAGTCCCATGCTTTGAGGGGTGTTGCCTGTGACCTGTTGGCGATTCCAGGCTCCCTAAGAAAGTCAACTACTTCGGAGGATCTTGCTTGCAGTTCATCTGAGTCATCGCCTCACTTGGATTCCCAGGTTTGCTTCACTTCCTTGCCGCTTGCTACCGGCAAAGGGAAGGGAATTGCGGAATTTCCTCCCTTCTCGGAGGTCGTAGTTGCGAGGGAGCGCGTACTTATCTCTGACTCAAAAGTTCTCCACTCTGGCGCTCGCGTCAACTTTCGTTGCTTGGGCACTATTCACCTCAACTCTGATGGCTGACATGTGTGGCACCAGGAGGTTGATCCGAGGAACGAATCTATGCAGCTTCTGAGGTCTTTTTTTCGTCTGGTCGATCATCTACCGTTGGAGGAAATACCCACGGGGGATCATCTTAATCAGGGGTTGAAACAACTCATGCAGGTGAGCTAATACTTGTTTATTTGTCATGGGCCTTTTAACTGTACTTCTTGTTTATAACCATGTGTTCAGTTTCGATTAGGGGATGGCCCACCTGATGTATGCTGGGATTGGGGTCAGGTATGCTAGGATGCTAGGCATTGAAGTGAACTTTGCGCAAGACAGAGTCTATGCCATGGAGATGTCATTTCCTAAGTAGCAGTTGCAACTTTCAACTGCCCTATTTGAAATGGATTCGGTGGGAAAATAGTTGACAGTCTGTTGCGGCTTGGAGGGTCAGCTATGAGATGCCCTCGAGAGTTTGGATGAGGCTTTGACTACTCAGGCTAACATGGAGGTTTGATTGAAAGGAGTTCAAGAGAGTTTGGATGAGGTCCTGGCTACCAGAACCGATTTGATGATCGAGTTTGAGGAAATTCGGAAAGATCAGGACATATTGGTAGCTGAGCATATGGAGGATGTTGACCATCTGGCATCTGCCCAGAAGTCTATTGTTAAAATCAAGAGTGTTTTGGATCATGAATGTGCTAAATTTTCTCGGCAAAAAAAACTCTATGGCGTTGTTCTCTTGCAACTCTCCCAACTTACACAGAAGCGGAACTCTGAGTGCGCAAGCCGAGTTGTGGCTGAGCGTAGGTTGGCAACTTGCGATAGTGGCATGTCCAGAGTGCATGGAGAGTTGTCTTGCTTAAAGGTGCAGTAGGCGGTCAAGGAAAAGGAGTTCCTTGATGCCGCTGAGATTATTGACTTCAACAAGGTTGTTGTTGGTAGGCTGGATTTGCTCGACTACATTGCTTAAGATCACACGGAATTGGACATTTTCGCCTACTTGCATGTGGCCTTTGCCGCTTTGAGAAGGAGAATTGTTTATCGTCTTCCCCACAGAGTGGCCTTGAGGTCGATTCGTCTGTCTTGATAATGACTTCCGATCCTGTTGTTCTAGAGGTTGTTGTCGACCTTGAGGCCGATTCGCCTATCACAGGGATGACCTCCGATCCTGTTGTTCTAAAGCTTTTTGCCGACCCTAAGGCCGCTTCGCCTGTCGCGGGAATGACCTCTGATCCTATTGTTCCAGAGCCTGTTGCCGACCTTGAGGCCGTTCAAGATTCTGAGTTGTAGGAGGATGTTCCTGACTCTACTTCCTTAATAGTTGAGCTTTTGCAGGAGCTCTCTTCGTGTTGAAGATTATACTTTCTTGCTGGTCTCTGACCTTTGTAGTGGTTAGGTTTCCTAGTAAACCATATCTCATTGGACTGAAGTTTTGTACTATATACCTGCAATCTTGTCTGTCCTGAGAAGGACTTTGAATCGAAGAGGAGTTGGCTCTGCCTTTCTAGTATGGGCTTCCATAATATGCCCCACTCCTGGACAAGAGTTATGTTGTTTGATTAGTCATCTTCGCCCAAACGGTTTAGACCTTTTGCCTTTATCTAGCTCACTTCTTGAGAGGTCTCGAGCTGAGAAGAAATTGTCTACGCTTGTCTGGGCTAGACTTTATAATATACCCTAATCCTGAACATGACTTGGGTTGTTGAGGTCTTGAGGAACCATCTTTGCCCGAGCGGGCTAGGCTCCTGTTTTCCTCGAGCTCAGTCCTTGAGAAGACTTGGACTGGGAAGAAGTCGTATATGCATGTATAGGCTATATTTTATAATATGCCCCAATCCTGAACAAGAGTTTGGTTGCAAAGGAATCATCTTTGCCTAAACAAGCTAGGTCCCTGTAGTCATCTGGCTCAGTCCTTAAGAAAACTTGCGCTTGGAATGAATCTTTTACGCCTGTTTAGGATAGACTTTATAATATAACCCAATTCTGAACAGGAATTGGGTTGCTGAATAACCATCTTTTCCCGAACGGGGTAGGTTCATGTGGTCCTCTGGCTCTGTATTTGAGAGGACTTGTGCTAGGAAGAAATATTTTAGGCCTGTTTAGGCTAGACTTTATTGGAGTGGTGAGTTGTCCATGGACTGGACTCGACCCGATGCGTCGTACCTTGGCTCATTGGGGGACTAGGTCATTTGTGCGGCGAGTCGTCGTCACCTTCAGTGAGGCTAGGCTCAACCGCTTGTGTGCCATTTTCGTCCCTGTAGTCGAACCAGGTTATCATAGGAGCGGTGAGTCGTCCGTGGACTGGATACGGCCGCTTAAGGTGAACTGTTAGTGGACTGGGTTCACCTGCTTACACTGGACTATCCATGGACTGGACTCACCCACTTGCAGTGGACTGTTCGTGGATTGGATCCGTTCCACTTGAGATGAAGTGTCTGTGGACTGGGTTCAACTCGCACTTGCACTGCTTTAGCTCCTAAGGTGGACAAGGCCACTTATGCGACAAGTTGTCGACATCTTGAATAAGACTAGGCTCGGCCGCTTGTGCCCCATTTTGGTCCCCATGTTAGGACCATGCTTCATTAGGCGGTGAGTTGTTCGAGGGCTAGGCTCGACCTGATGTATCATACCTCGATTCCTTAGGCGGGTTAGGTCACTTATGCAGCGAGCCATCATCGCCTTCAATGGGGTACGCTCAGCCGCTTAGACTCCATTTGGCCCCCGTATTAGGATCGGGTCTTCCCCTGTAGAAGAAGTTGAACGTGGAGTAGAGTCGTTTTTGAATAGATTACCATTATTGATCTGCTTCAAAAGTGTTACATGCTACCCTCATTGCTCCTTACCAGTATCCGATTGGCTTGTTGGTTCATATTTGTTGGGGGGGGACTTGAGCCATCGTGATTACTTACCCGATTGCTTCATCGCCTTGTAATGGCATTCCCTAGTGGAAGACTGATCTCCCTTGATAATTTTCGTTTCTCTGTTAATAGGGTACTTGAAGCACTGGCACCTTGTTGAGACCACTGCTCCCATTTGATGGATTCAAGGTCTTCCCATAATTATGTTGTATGTAGAGGAGGCGTCCACCACAATGAATTCCGTCATAAGGAGTTTTACCGGTTCCCTTCCTACGGGTAGGCTGATGATCCCAACTAAGTAACTTCGGGAGCCGTTGAAGCCAACCATCACTTAGTTGTCCGATTTCAGCTCCTCATCTCTAAACCGCATCATGAGGAATGCTTTTATAAACATGATATTGGCAGAGTTCCACGTGTCTACTAGGACGTCGTTGTGGGGAGAGTATACCCCTTGCATGTTCTGCTCGGTGAATGTCAGGTCGGGGTTGGGTGTTCTATCCGGGCAT
Organism: Berberis vulgaris; assembly: GCA_963556465.1. NCBI lineage: Eukaryota > Viridiplantae > Streptophyta > Magnoliopsida > Ranunculales > Berberidaceae > Berberis > Berberis vulgaris. The sequence goes on along the minus strand of OY747124.1, from coordinate 71,050,839 downwards.
GTTGGTTTGGACGTTCTCCGTAGTGGGGACCTGTCGGCAATACTCAAATTGCATGCTTCCTTGATCGGTTGGATTTTTCTGATCCGTTATGTGCACTGTACATGCAAAACGTAGATGATGTCTGCAATAATTTCTTTGGCCTCTAGGGTCACTTCTTCTTTATTTTTCTCTTGGGGTAGTTTCTCATCAGAATTTACGAATTCTACGAGTCTTCCCTTTGAACCTAGTACTCTATCTCATTCTTGAAACTTTGTTAATCCTGGGTGATGTGACTGTGGTCCTTGTGATAGGCACAATACGTGCTCCTATCATGCTTTGAATTGTCCTATTTGATCTTGGGAGGCCACTTGATGTCATTCAGTTTTTCATGGCGTACAAGATTTTAGCCAAGATGGAGTTGAGGGAGTGAACTCAATGAACCTTGCGCCGATGTAGTTGGTGGCCCTGTCGGGTTTAGCCTTGTTGAACCCGATTTTGCTGTTGTCGTTTTTCCTTATATTTGATCGGGTCCTGGGTGTCTTTTTGGCTTCGATTTCGCCTCCTTTCTTGGTGGCGAACATCTTCTCTAGAGTGATATACTTATGCACACTTTTAAGCAATTTCGGCATATCCTTTGGGAGTTCCAGGGTGAGGAAGTTGTAGAACTGACCTCCTCGAAGGCTAGAAGTGAAGGCGGTAACCGACATGTCATCGCTGCAACCATCAATTAAATCCAGCTCATCGTCGAAACGAGTGACATACTCTCTGAAGGTCTCACTCTGCTTCTACTTGAGACTTACCGGGTAGTGAGGCCCTTTCTGATTCACTAGCTTCTTACGAATTTGGTGATAAACGCTTTCGCCAAGATCTGGAACTAATCAATAGATATTGGCTGGAGACTGTGGAACCAGGTCAGTGTAGCCTTCTTCAGGCTGGTTGGGAATGTTTTGCTCAAGATGGCCTCTGAACTTTCTTTAAGCTCCATCACTTGGTAGTAATGGTGCAAATGGTTTGATGGATCTGACGTTCTGTCATAAAACTCAGGCTTCGATGGGACGAACTTCTTTGAAAGAGGGGCACTCATGATCTCCTTCGAGAAAAGAGGGGCGGTGAGATCATACTTGACATACGGATTGGTTGGCCCCAGTAGGAGCGAGTTCCTGACAGTGGTAAGTTTGTTTTCGGGTCGTGGTCCCCGTGATCCTTGTTATCCCTCCTTGAGGAGGTTTTCATTTTTCTGGATGCGCTTTCTGGCGTCCCTTTTGGTGTGGGATCTCACCAAATCTCCGCTACTTTTCGGTAGCTGCTATCGATCCTGAGAGAGTCTCTGTACCACCCATGCTAGATGATCCATATGAAGCGGGATCTGGTTTCTGCGGGGGTCAGCCTTGGCTGTCTCAGTGGGTGGGTCGTGCAGTGCTATGTCCCCTTGGTTAGATTGGTTCGGCCCTATGGTGGGGCTTCTCTAGCATGAGGTTGTCTGGTTCGACATTGTTGAGTGCTTGAGACCTAGTGTTGGTAACCATTTCTCGATGTTTTGCTTAGCTAGAAAGAATTTTGTGTGATCGTTTCAGGGAAAAATTAATGTCTTTTCCCCACAGAGGCACCAAACTGATGTATTCAGATCTGTCATCGCTGATCTCGAACCTGTAAAAATGAGCAGCAATTAAGCTAGGGACCGCCGTTGTGGTGGCCTTAGGTATTCCGATGCATAAGTTAGATATTGATGCAAGGAAGAGTTAAGATTATAGTAAATTGCAATGTGTACGAGTACATTTCTTCCTCCTTTCACCATCTCTTATAGTGAGTGTTCCCTCCAAACTGTGTCTGCGATTGAGGGCACGATGGAGGGACAAGATTTCGTTTAAGATCTCATTTGTGCATGATTGAGTCTCTTCGGCACTTGGCTTTGGTTAGGACCCAATGTTTGATTGAGCTAAGAGCTGATTTTGTGCGAGTAGATCTCAGGCATGTGATAGTAGATCTCAGGCCTGTGATAGTTCTAAGATCTGTGTTCGAGCCTTATTGTCCCGAACCAAGCCCTAAGACATGTGCCTCTTGGGCTGGCAGTATGATTTGGGCTTGGGCACCTAACTTACGGGTTGAACAACAATTTGGATATGGGTCAACTTGGGACTGCGCTGAAGCATTTCTCATGTTAGGGTCAGCCGATGCCACGTGTATGATTGTGATCGTATGACTGATTGATGTCTCATCAATTTTTGTAAGTACGGACATTAAGAGAATCGTCACTTTAAACTCCTTGTCAAGGGATTGAGCTCTGAAGAAGAATGGAGAAGGAGAGAAGTGAGAAGAAAACAAAGGAGAAGGTCAAGGGATTAAGCGCTCTAGAAAGAAGAGAAAGCCACGATGATGATGAACTCGAACACAAGCTTGAATACAACAAAAATGTTCGCTTAAGGAATTGGTATGACAAAGTTGGAGGAGGAGCATTTATACAACCACTACGTCAGGGACGCAAGAGACCATCACCATTACCATGCTATGAGTACCATGGATATGGATACTATGCCATGGGTATCATTCTTATGAAGGTCAATACTATAGTGGACATCTAGGACAAGGTTACTAGTAATGTTCTTTTATGTTTTTTTTATTTTTATTGCTGAATTTTGTGTATTATATGGTCTGAAGTCTTTTGATTTGATTAAGAAGCATCTGGACGATTCGCTGGATCATCTTTTTATGTTTCTTGAGCATTATCCAAAGCAATTCACAACCAAATTGAATATTACTTCAGGTAGTTTAGGTTTGGCCCCCTTTGGCACTGTTAAAGTTATTCCAATGGATTGAATATTGATTGTTATAGTTGATGGATGTAATGTGGAAAATTTGGTAAAGGATTTCTTCTTCAATAGTAACAAGGATACTGATGGGTGGGTTTCAGTTCATCTTATAACGACTTTCCCAAGAATACGTAGTAACAATTTTGCCTTGGTATTCTACTCTTCACAAATTTCGGTTCTACATATCTTTGGCTGCATTGTGAATTTCTACGTAGTAACCAGTACTAATACATTTTCAGTTTACATCTATCTCTTATTCCTTATTGTTAATGTTGTTTTAATTTTTTATTTGGTTAGCGGTTAAAGCTATGACAAGTGACACTGAAATGATTCTTGGAGCATTGCAGTCATCTAACATGGTTGAAGTACAAGTAACATCTTCTAAGCTTGTAATTGGTTATTTCATGTTTGGATATGTAACTTGTCTTAAATTCTAACATTGCGGAATTCAGGGTGATAATTTTTTACGAATTGAAGGAAGAAGTGGATATTGCCCTCTTAACATTATCTGGAAGGATTCCTAAAAACAAATATTGATGACATTTAGTGAAAGGCTTTTTCCAAAGAGAAAAATGAAGACAAAATTACGTTGGTTAAGTTATCTCCATGTGCCATGATTGGAGTTGGAACAATAGAGGTGTTTGGAACAAGCTGTTTAAGCAAGATGATTTATTAGGGCTCAATATTATGTTGATCTTATCAGAATAACGATCGCGTAGGACCTGCTAGATTATACTTGAGAGACTTGGATTCCAGTTTTGGCTCAAACAATGCTATTTGCACATTGAAGAAAGCTATCGAACTTGCATAATGGATAGATGCTCACAAATTCTCAAGAGGTTCATAGTAGCATACAATCTAGCTTGATATAGTTTTACAAATTGTTCGTTCATATTTTTGTGTTAGACTTACATAACATGGTTGTTCGAAAAGCCTCAAAGCTAGTTGATATGATTTATCCATTTCATTAGTCATTTTCTCCATTGACAAGTTTTTTTTTTTAATTCTAAGAGATGCTTGCAATTGTTCTAGTCTTAGAAATTAGATGCTTTGTTTTTAAGTTGAAGTTTTTATACCCTTTGTCCATTCTTCTGTGTTTGTTAGTGTTTTTCTTAAAAAACATTATTTATGAGAATAGAGTTCAGGACAACTAGTTTTAGTTGGGATTCATGTCAGCAAGCTGAGCATGTGGGACACCTGGGATCACTATACATAGCAACAATGTTGTCCCAAATATAACAGCCGACCTCACTCGGAGCCACCATAGGTGTGGATTTTATCTCCCACCTTGGCGTCAATTGTCACATCTTACAATTCATCTAATTTTCACCATCTCAAGGAACACTCATCTTGAGAAACCATTGCCAAGTCCAAGCAAAACTATTGGCTCTGCTGTCACTTGTTGGTAGTGCTCAGCTTGTGCATTGACCTAGGTCCACTATACATAACAACCACATTTTTTCCAACTTACACACCTGGTTGACTTCACTCAAGGCCATCACAGATGTGGGGTTTTATCCAAAAGATCTCATTGCTATTAGGGAGTGGGTCGCATCTTTATAACTCGCTTGACAACTCCACCATTATGAGATGAGACTATTCATGCAAACACACCAACCCAACAATTTATAAGGCCCAAGTTTAGAAAGTTTGTTTCATTCACACCTAGAAATGTTAGAAAGTCAGTGAGATTCAGAATTAGGAAAATCATATCTTGGGGAATTGCATATGAACTAACTCAAATGTTATATATTCAATGAGAAATATAGTTGAGAATCCAACCTAGGATCACTACCATTTTTGGCATTTATTCTATCCTCAGTGTGAGTGGCTTCAAGATTGGTAGAATCATTGAAAGGATTTGAACAACCACCACCATCATTATCTTGTGAATTCGGATTAGCAAGGTTGACATTTTGAAGGGTACATGGAAGTTTTGATTTGTAGCTTAATAAGTTTAGAACATGAAGAAGAACTTTTATTGAATTGATACCTTACAAGAGACCTAAGATGAGTTTATATAACCTACACTAGAAATACATTTAGAAACAACTACAAATCATATCAAGTAAGATAAACTCAGAACGGAAGAATATCCTAGCAAATATTATGCTAGGATATGATTAGATACTTCATATCTTGTATGTAGACTGATTCTTGGCTGCTGATATAATCATGTATGTGGACTGATTCTTGGCTGCTGATACAATCATGTATATATTTGGACTGATTCTGGGTGAATCAATCTGGAAAAAAATAGCTCTTCCTAAAATAGCTCACTTGACTAAATATGTACACTAGTAATTATGTACACTAATAATTCTAATACTCCCCCTCAAGTTGGAGAGTGAGGATTTTGAACACCCAACTTGCCAAGTAGAAACTGGAATTGTTGATGACCAAGGGCTTTAGTGAAAATATCGGCAAGCTGCTTTGAAGACGGAACATAAGATGTGGAAATATTCCCAGCGAGTAACTGTTCCCGGACATAATGACAATCCACTTCGATATGCTTTGTACGCTTCTGGAAGACCGGATTCGAGGCGATGTGAAGTGTCGCCTGATTATCACAGAAAAGGCGCATGGGCTTCGCGTGGAAAACCCCAAGAGACGACAGGAAGGATTTCATCCAAGTGAGCTCACAAGTAGTTACAGCCATGGCGCGGTATTCAGTTTCCGCGGATGAGCGAGCCACAGTGGGCTGCTTCTTCGTTTTCCAAGACACGGGAGAGGACCCGAGTTGAATGAAATAAGCCATGAGGGAACGGCGTGTCAGTGGGCAGGCAGCCCAGTCCGAGTCACATAAAGCATAGAGTTGGAGAGAGCTATCTGAGCGAAGTACAATACCCTGACCCGAGGTCCCTTTGAGATAGCGAAGGAATCGAAACATAGCGTCGAGATGGTCTTGCCACGACTCATGCAAAAACTGGGTCAAAATGTGAACAGCGTAACAAATATCCAGACGTGTGATAGATAAATAGACAATACGTCCCACCAGTCGACGATAGCGACCCAGGTCATGAAGAAGGCGACCCATTGCACGAGCAAGAGTATGGTTTTGCTCCATGGGTGTCGCAGCTGGCTTGGCACCCGTAAGACCCGCTTCCTTCAAATTATCAAGAGTGTACTTCCGTTGGCATAAGAAAAGACCGGAAGAGTTGCGTGCTGCCTCAATGCCAAGGAAGTATTTGAGAGGCCCCAGATCTTTAAGCTAAAAACAGTCATTAAGATATTTCTTGAAAGAAATGCAAGCCTGTAAATTATTGTCTGCCACAATAAGATCATCAACATAGACAAGAACAGACAAAAAAATATCATCTTTACGGTAGGTAAACAGAGTATGATCGGCATGAGACTGAAGAAAACCATAATTACGAAGAGCAGTGGCAAGCTCGGGGAACCAATTTCGCGGTGATTGGAGAAGACTATAAAGAGATTTTCGAAGCCGACAAACTTTATTGGCATGAGAAGAAGAGAATCCCGACGGAAGACGCATGTAAACCTCCTCATGAAGATCACCATGAAGGAAGGCATTGTTAACATCTAGTTGGTGTAATTACCAACCTTTAATAACCGCAACAACAAGAAATGTCCGAACACTGACCAATTTAGCAACTGGGGCAAAAGTTTCACCATAGTCTATGCCTTCAATTTGAGTGTCCCCGCGGACCACAACGCGGGCTTTGTACCGCTCAATAGCACCATCAGAATTATATTTCAATTTATACACCCATTTGCAGCCAATGGGCTTTTTACCTGCAGGAAGATTGGTAATGGTCCATGTACCATTGCGCTCCAAAGCATCGATTTCAAATTGCATTGCCTTACGCCAATTAGAATCCTGCACAATCTCAGTAAATGATCGGGGTTCAACCCCAGCAGTTACAGCCGCCAAGAATTGTGAATGAGAAGCTGAGAAATTTGCACAAGTGATATAATTGGCTAAAGGATACTGTGTACCTGAGGACCCGGTGGAAGGAGGAGACGAAGAGGGGTGTAAAACTTGTGCTGTGTGGCATACATAATCACGGAGACAGGCAAGCGGCTGCCTAGAGCGTTGGTCGCGACCAAGAGGATGGGTGGTCACGGCCTGATCTGGTGCAACAGGAGATGGGACGGCAGGAGCTTGCTCGTCCCTAGGAGGTGCCGAGGCCGTAGGCGTGACAGGAGCTGACCGAGCAGGGGTGTTGACCGGCTCAACCTGGGAAGAAGAAGACCCATTGGAAGGAACACCTCCCCCTGAATCCAAACGTGGGGACACCAAAATCTCAGTACTCGACTGTTCCCAAGCCCAATCATTAGCTAGTGGTAATGGAGAGGAAGGACATGTGGGTGAGGCATTGGGTTGAGAGAAAGGGCAATTTTGTTCATCAAATATAACGTCCCTTGAGACAAAAAATTTATTGGTCTCCAAATCCATAACTTTCCAACCTTTCTTTCCATGAGGATAACCCAAGAACACACATCGGCGACTGCGAGGGGCAAATTTGTCTTTTGAGCAATCTTTATGATGGGCATAACACAAACAATTAAAAACCCGGAGATGGGTAAGAGAGGGTGTTTGGGAGTATAATTTTTCGAGAGGTGTAAAGCCCTGTAAAAGAGGTGTGGGTGTACGGTTAATGAGATGAGCGGCAGTGAGGACACATTCACCCCAAAATTCAATAGGTAGGGATGCTTGAAATAATAGGGCTCATGCAACATCCAAAACATGACGATGTTTTCTTTCAACTCGGCCATTTTGTTGCGGGGTATCGACTATACTGGTTTGATGTATAATGCCATGTTAAGCATAAAAGGAAGTCATGGGTGTAGATGTGAACTCCAATCCGTTATCACTACGAATTATTTTGACTAATGCTTCAAACTGCGTTTTGGCAAGGGAACAAAATTGTCTCAACAATAAACTAGCCTCACTTTTTTCATGCATCAAATAAACTCATACTACACGACTGAAATCATCAATAATAGTAAAGAAATATCTTGCACCAGAAATAGTAGACTGTCAATAAGGGCCCCAAATGTCACAATGAATCAAATCAAACCTTTTCGTAGCACAATTACTACTTAAATGAAAACTAGACCGAGTTTGTTTGGCTCGACAACAAATATCACAAATAGACTGTTTGGCGGACATATCGACCTTATTGCCATCAATACTTAATAACGACATAGGTTTAAAAGAAGGATGTCCCAACCGACGATGCCACGTATCATAGGATTCCGGAGCTCGGGTTGCTGATGCTGTCGCGACCGCCATTGGTCGATAATGGTACACCCCTCCTCGTGACTCACTCAATCCAATCAGGCTCCTCGTGGTGCGGTCCTGTAAAATACACAAGCGATCAGTAAACGTCACGAGGCAATTGGTGTCATAAATCAACTTAATAACAGAGATCAAATTCACGGCCAGATTAGACACAAATAACACATGGTGAAGAGTAAGACCGGGTTGCAAGACACATGTTCCCTCTTTAACAACAGACGTTTGTTCCCCATCGGGCAAACCGACAGGCGACGGAGCAATTTCACGAACATTAAATAAAATAGAAATATTACTGGTCATATGGTGCGAGGCTCCACTACCAATAAGCCAACAAACATCGAAATTTTGCTTACTGGATAATTGTTCAGTTTCTGGACTGGGCTCGATCAAGGCCAGTAAATGTTGAACTTGATCATGAGAAAGGCTCGGAATCGATGCAGATGATGAGAATCCGGCAGAGGCTGGATTAGAAGACGGATGAAGGAAGTATGGTGATGTGGGATTTGTGAGAGTTGATTGCTGCTGCGTGCCATGGGAATTATCACCTTCGGGCATGATGTTTAACTAACTTCAAGAACTGAATGAATATGGACGATGAGATGTGCAGCGAAATGCTCACCGAAAGAAAAATAAATTTATCTAACCTTGCTCTGATACCATAGCAAGTTTAGAACATGAAGAAGAACTTTTATTGAATTGATACCTTACAAGAGACCTAAGATGAGTTTATATAACCTACACTAAAAATACATTTAGAAACAACTACAAATCATATCAAGTAAGATAAACCCAGAACGGAAGAATATCCTAGCAAATATTATGCTAGGATATGATTAGATACTTCATATCTTGTATGTGGATTGATTCTTGGCTGCTGATATAATCATGTATGTGGACTGATTCTTGGCTGCTGATACAATCATGTACTTGGACTGATTCTGGGTGAATCAATCTGAAAAAAAATAGCTCTTCCTAAAATAGCTCACTTGACTAAATATGTACACTAGTAATTATGTACACTAATAATCCTAACATAGCTTATGAGGATTTCAACGCAATCAAGTGGAGGATGGGCCAGGTTTTGCATTAAGTCAGACTTCATGTATGTGAACGAGCTTTGAAGGAAGGGAAGATCGTTTGAATAGGAGGCAAATAATTCTTTTGGAAAATCAAAACAGTTCTCTACATTCAATGAACACTCTACTTATTGGTTTTGTTATGTTTGTACCAAAGATGACAATTATGACGCTCAGATGTCGTAACTTAGTTGTGAGCTTCAGTAGGAAAGACGAAGATTACATTTTGTAGTTGAAATGAAAATTAAGTTTCTTTTAGACAAAAAAAATATCACATTCCTCTTCAACACTACATCTTATTTCACCTCACTGGACAATGCTTCAACCAAACAAAAGAAATCAAAGGAAGAGATCCACCAACAATTTGGTGGTTTCAAAACAATCGCCAGTCACTCAAAATCAATATATTGTGATAAACAATCATGAGAGGAGAATAACAAAATTGACACTCTTGGCATGACTACACTATTGTTTATTAGGTACTTGAGATATACACTACACCTCCGAGATCTCCAAATCAAATATTAACTCCACCCCTTTGTTGCTCTTCAAATCTTTTTTTCCTGCAAAACCACTCTCAAACATGGGTTGTCCCAGTGTTATGAGCCTCTGACGCTCAAGTTAGAGACTGACCGAGCAGCAATGAGAGAAAAGCACTAAAAATAATAAGCCTTAGGACAGTTTACAACCTATCTTCTGACATTATTGTACACCATTGCTCCACTTAATGTTGCCTTCTTGCCAGGTGGACCGAGTCTTTCCATTTGTTCTAATGCTACGTGCTATGACCACTACTTTTACTCGAAGGTTTTGTCGCCTAAAACTCTAAGCAAATCAACATTTTTTTTAGTTTGTTTGTGTTCCCTTTTTATCTATTTACCTACAAAGTTCTAAGAAAAATACAAGTAATGTGGTTTGTAAGGGTTTATTGTCCTACTCATCAAGTTAAAATGATTCAAGCTCAAAATTTTAAAAACACTTTAGAAGATCAAATAAAATAAAGGTTGGAGGAAAAAATGGAAATGATGAAAATAAAGTGGAGAAAAGAAGATGATTTTTTTATATTTTTTTATTTAAAACAAAAATTATTGAAAATTGAGGATGAAAATTACCTAACAATTTTAACCAATTAAAAGAAAAGGTCGCAAAGATTGGAGAATCCACTTCTTAGCTTTGAAGAGATTAATTTTTAACACATTCTTGTAAATATTTTTTGAACATTGGCACAAATTTCTTTAATTTTTAATTCAAAACCAATCCTCAAAAGAAAGCACTTTCTAAGATAAAATGTCACTTACCTATTTCGGTGATAAAAAAAACTCTTTGACGAAGAATTGAATGAATGGTTATAATTTACGATGAATTGAAAAACAAATACAATTCTTGTTTCCAAGTCCTTATCTTCATTTTGCATTATCCTTCATTGTCCATCTTTCAATTTGACAACTTTGATTCATTGGTTGAATTTAGAATTAAAAGAAATTATATAAGTTTTTTTTGTGTTAAAAAAAAATATTTTTGCATCACTCAAAGTATGTTTCATTTTAGATAGTGGTTTAGCCTACCACTGTCATTGTCATGAATTAATCTAAGAGTAAACTTGGAAGAGGAAGGAGGAGGTAAACTAATTAAATGAAAGATAAACTAATGCATAGAGAAAATACTAACTTTTATTGTATTCACAACTGAAAACTTACATGTAATAAATTTGAGTTGAGCAATAGCACCAACAAAAGACAAAAACTAATCTAAGTATGCTAGAGAAAATAGTTGGATGTATGAAATGCACCTTCTTTCAACAAGAATTTGAGGCCCTATTTATAATGTTCTCCTTCAAAGCTAGAAATGGGAAACAAATCGCACAAATCCCTTCATCCAAAGTATATCATATATAATCAAGGGAGTCATAATTAGGGATAGATATATCAGAAGAATCTTAATTGGAGATAGATACATTTGCACATATGTGCATTGTGAGACAAAACTCAAGGCAATGAAACATTCTTTGATTTGATCCTTGGAATATGCTTTTGAGTTGATCTTTTATTTGTCTTGATGATTGCATGCTCCACATTTGTTGTTCTTATCTTGAAACTTGCCGCATGTCTTCATCATAAATCACTACTAAGAATCAAATCGTGACTTCCATAATATGGTCTTGAAATAGAACTCTTGATCAACATGTGCCATGAACATGCCCAAATGTCTCAAATTTTGAACTTTTCATTGATTTTGAAATTGCCCATTGTCATGCAAATTTATGGTAGAATTGTCTCGAAATTTGCCCATTTCTCGATTTTCTACAAAAAAATATGACAATAATTAAATTCGAGACAAAAAATAGAGACATTTAATTAATTTTAAGTACAACTAGACTAATAAAGAGGTAAATGGGGGTAAAAACCAATGTTTTGTGGGCTTATCAACTACATTAGGCACTTCTTATTGGATCCGCCTTAGGGGTTTATAGTCATTGATGCAATCCTTTTTCGCTCCCTGTTTGGACATTGACCTCCAAACCTGCTAACCTGCATAAGGAGCGCACGTGAGCCACGGACCACCGTTGTGGTTGCCGATGGCACTCCGATGCTAAAGTCAGACAGGGATCTGAGGAAGGTGTAATGTTGTAAACACGGAATTTATACCATACCTTAGCTTATCAACCTCATGCCTTATTTATAGTGCAGGAGTCATGGTTCGACCAGACCATCGATGACATAGTTTAAGGAAGACGACGTTCGTGGAGATCCTTCTGTAATTAAGAGTCGTGTTGTGGAAGGAAATTTCCTTGTTAGTCATGTGCTCCTAGATATGCGGGAGATAGTTTCCATTCCGAGAGTGGTCTATAGGTAAAAGTCTCCTTATGTGACATATACTATGGAATTCGCTTCCTAGTTGGAAGCAAATAGTTGTTGTAATTGCCCGCCCGAAGTTGATCCTCGTGATACTTGCCTTTAGCAGGGCTTATGAGTATTGAGGAAAGTTGTGAGACACATTGTCCTAGCAGGTTGTAAGAATTCGGGTTCGTTTGGCGGACTGCATTGGGCGGGCTTAGAACCGCTTGGGCCAGATTAGTGTTGGGCTGACGCTAGCGCCTATCTTTCCTCAAGACCATCATGACACGTGTGTGGCGCCCGACTATTTTGGTGTATCATCAGCTACTCCCCCCGAGTGAGTGGGGCGTTTAGTCGGTTCACTGACTCTTTAAAAAGAAAATGTATCGTCGTGATGATTGAGCCCGAAGCGTTGTCCCGAGTAGTGCACATCATTAATGGTTACACGACTGCTCAAAGAGGACAGATACGATTTGTCTTTTCTATAAATATTCGTTGTTTCAAGGAAGTTTTCTCCTATCCTTATCTGTGTAATTTCTTCAAGCAAGTGACATGATGGGATGCTCCACTATCCAGTAACCACAGTGCATTGTTGGATGGAGATTGAGAAGTAAAATTAGCCTGAGGCTGCCATGATGGTGTCATGCCGTATGAGGAGTGGCATTGCTAGAACCTTGAACTGGCACCAGATGAAATGAGGGACAACGTTTAGCAGTGTGTCCCTGAGTACCACAGATTTGGCAATGTCCCAGATAGGGACGTGCAGGCGATCGACTGTTCCTGGCCTTGTTTGTGGGATTGTTGGGCATGGCAGGCCGAAAGTTGGTGTTGGATGATGGGCGAAAATTGTTCCTCATATGAGAGAACGAGGGTCGCCAGTTGTTCCTTGAGGGTCGCCAGTTGCTGTTGTTGGAATTCTGAGTCGTGGGATTGGCGGTGACAAGTCCAAGATTGGAGGAACACGACTGTGTTTGAAGCTACGCTTCAAACGAGAGAAGCTTCTCATGAAGCTCATCGAAGGAGATAGCAGCATCTCGGGCTTGGACTGCTCGGACAAGTTCCTTGTAGTCATCATCTAAACCATCCAAAATTATTTTGGTAAGATCTTCGTTGTCCATGGGAGCACCGAGGACAGCGAGTTCATCAGATCTTTCCTTGACAAAATAGACAAAATCCGTGATGCTCATGGTGCCTTTGGTGAGATTCTTCAACTGGTTCTTCACCTGCTTGATACGACCACGGGAAAGTTTTGCATAGGTGGTGGCGAGAACATTCCATGCTTCACGGGAAGAGGTAGTTCGCGCCACGAAGAAAATAAGTGGGGGAGAGAGACTGCCGATGAGAGCGTTCAGGATGAGCTTGTCCTGCCTGACACAGAGACTATAGGCAGGATTAGGAGCAGTGGTGTCATCAGTTGTGAGGGTTGTTGGTGGGCACGACTTTGAGCCATCGATGTAATCGAGGAGATCGTAGCCGACAAAGAGAGTTTCAAACTAAATTTTTCAGGAAGCATAGTTGGAAGAATTCAGTTTGAGAGGAGCTTGAGCAGCTGTGTTAATGGTGGTGAGTTGGTTTTCTATGTTTATAGGGATTGATGAGTTGGTTGGGTTTGACATTTTGTTGTTTGGAAGGGAAGAGAAAAAAATTAAAAAAATTAATGGAGGATCAGAGACTGCTCTGATACCATGCTAGAGCTGAAGCTTTGAGAGAATAGCTTACTGATTTCATTCATGAAAGGCATATAAATAATTACAAACACTAACCGGTTCCTCCTATATAGCAGGGAGACCGAGTCCTAAGGGATTACAAAATGTGAGTTTATCATCTCAGACTTGAACAACCACACGTAACTAGAGTCCAATAATAACAAAGTCCTAGACTAGCAGTTACAACTATACACAGAATTACATTGGCTAACAGACCGGCCTCTCTTCCCTACTATTGATAATGCTCTTGCCAATGGTGAGGTTGGTTTAGCCCTACCGTCTGCCACCTCTTTATCGCTTGATGTGAAAATGGTGGTAGAGGACTATGCCTTAGACTTGCGAAATTGTCTAGGCCATTCCTGGGCTGAGGTATACAATTTTCACTCTATTTTCACTTTGTGGTTTTGTTTCCCTTTTTTTAACATCAGCTCCTTCTAGTGCAACTTTCTCGTTGGAACCGAGCCAACTATTGGAGAAACAAGTATATCACTGAGAAGGATCACTCGGAAGAGATGATGTCAGAGCTTGAGGAGGCCCTTGAACAGCTGGAGCAGAGTGAATGAGCTATGGTAGCGCTGCAAACGGAGGTACAAGCAATGCATAGGGAGCATGATGTATTGAATGATGCCCGGAAGAAAGCTGAGGACAAACTAGATGTTGCAATGCATGATCATGACAAGGTGGGCAAGTATAATGAAGTTGTGCTGAAGAAAAAAGAGGCTAATAAGATGGAATTGCGCAGGATTATCCAGTAAACCAAGGAGTTTTCTGACTAAAGGACAAAATATTTGCGTGACAAACTTCAACATGTCAAGGCTACAATTACCCGCGTTGAGATCTCTTCCTCCTACTCCACGCGGTCCTCAGTGAAATGGGAATGTGTTCCTTGCCCCTCGTCTGCTAATAATTGGTTTGTGGTTGCGTCCGCTTTGAAGCAATTGGATGGTTTATGTACAATGCTCTTAAATTTATTTATCTTGTTGATACTCTTGGCTGGTATTTGACTACGATTAGTAAGGGTTGCTACTTCTTTTTGTTTCAGAGTATGATTGCATGCCTTATAGTTTTGCATTAGTCCATCGTATGCCTCTTGCATCTGTTTGTTTGGTTTGCAGGTTTGAGCAAACTGTCTACCTTCGATTGCCATGAAGTTGTGGCCGCCCCCAGTATGGTTTTCCTTAGTCTGTTAGTGTTACTTGAGTAACACTAGGCTGATGCAAAGTATGTTGTGAAATCAATGATGTAGGCTCCGCTTGGTATACGGTAAAATAATGTATAATGCAAAAGTTTACGGCGGTTACATAAATTTGGTGTTTGGTTGGCTTTACAGAAAAAAGTTGTTGGAATTTGAATTCAAGACCTATGCATCTCCTAGTTATAAGATTTTGCAAAACTTTGCGAGACAAAATCTCCCGCATTACTTTGCAAAACTCTCATCATCTCCTCGAGTATTTTCAACTTCTTCATAAACACCCCAAAAATCATCACTTTCATAACTACCATCATCGCCACTACCACGACCACCATACCATAACCATCACAACCACCACCACCACGCCACTACCACTGTCGCCGCCACCTCCACCGCTACTACCACTACCATAGCATAAATCACCACTGCAGCCACCACTACCATAGTATAATCACCGCTGGCGCCGCCACCTCCGCCACTATTACTACAACCGCCACAACCACCATAGCCACTGCAACCATCATCGTCGCCGCCACCACAACCGACAGCACAACCAACACCATTTTAACAGCCACCGCCATTGCCGCCACCACCACCATTTTAACAACCATCGCCTTTGCCGCCACCACCACCATCATTATCCACATTCGCAATCACCATCACCACAATCACAACCTCCAGGACCATGCCACAATTACAACTACTACAATTATCAACACCACCCACAATCATTTGTCTGATTTGCATTGATTTTCTTTAATTAATACCAAACGTCCGTAAAGTAATGCATTACAAACTAATGCAATGCAAACTAATACATATGCATCAATTTGTGAAATGCATCATTTTACAGTGTACCAAGCGGAGTCGTACTCATGGAATTTTTAGTGAAACTACCCATTTCTATATATTTGAGTACCTCTTACATTATATTTTCAGTTTCTCCATGCTTGTGTATGCATTAGTTAATTAGGCGAAGGGGGTGTATTCAGCTAAACTACTTCAATTCACCTTTTTCCCAGTCAATCATTCCTCAATGGATTTGGATGAGTGGTCCTCTTAGCTTATTCGAGTGTACCGTGGCAAAGGCTGCGTTACTGTACATATCCCAAGTACCTCATATTTGATGAAGTCTAAGTTCCATCAAGTCAGCCTTAGAGGGCATTTTTTTTTAAGTGCTTAATAGATAACTTCTAACTGGAGTTAGAAGTTCTGAACGAGCTTCTGAATGAACTGTTTGTTTTACTTCTGAATGAGTTGCTGATTAGAAGCTGTAAAATTAAAAGGTGTTTGTTTTTAGGTGCTGAATGAGAACTGTTTTACAATTTTGCCCCACTGAGCTGAAAAAATTTATGACATAAATATTGTGCTTAAAATCATACCGAATACGACTGTGGCGTTCTTGTTGAATCTGAGCAATACGTATGTGGCGCTTTAATTATTTATTTGATGAAACCATTAATCCAAACATGGGTTATTTGATTTGATATCTTATGATACACATAAGACATAAAAACTACAAGCTAAAAACTTGAAAATATACATGAGATGGAGAGTTGGAGAGATGAAGAAAAACTTGAAAATACATAGAAAGAAAATAAATATGAAGGAGATAAAGGAGAACCACAATGCTTGGTAAAGAGAATGAAGGTATGCCGCCAAAATTTAGCCCTACTTACTTTTAAGAAGATGGGGGCATCAATTGTCATTACAAAATTATGTTAAGGTTATTATTGGAATAATTTTTTACTAAGCACTCAGTGCTAAGTGATCAACACTTCCCTGTTGCTTACTCTAATCAGAAGAAGAACTTCTGATAAGAACAAAAAACAAACACTCCAAACAAGGTGGTCCACTTCTTATTAAGACTTCTGACTCCATTCAGAAGCAAAAACAAACACCCTCTTAGTGTACAGTAGTTGTTACCGTCTTACTGTGTGGCTGGTAGGTCCCTCACTTAGGCACATTGCGACAAAAGCCATCTTACCAAGCACTTCATGAGTACCTTATATTGGATGCATGTGCAACTCCCAAATACCTCATGGTGGGTGCACTGCGATGTAAGCCGCCTTACTATGCAACTCCCAAGCCCTTCAAATATATTCGCCAACTGAGCGTTTTTACACAAAAAATTTAGTCCTCGTCATAGATGGATTACATAGAGTTTTTAGAAACTTGATAATTTGTCATTAAAGAGCCATAAAACATCAAGACTAATAAAGTCTTATAATTTGGTCAATAAGCTATTGATAAATTTCTTAAGGTTAATGATACTCCATGGTTTGTCAATATTGGATCACGACATGGTCTCCAAGTAGTACCTTTTATGGTTCCCCACTATCATTACTCTATACAACCCTACCCATTTAGCTCCTAATTTGCCCAATCCCTGTTCTCACGTATTCGACAATACTTTTAGCAGCACCAAGTTGTCTTCAACAAAATTTCTCTATCTGACCTTCTTTTGGTATTGGGCATTTACGTTTCAGGCATAGGGCTCGATATTGACTCTAGCCTTCTCCCTATTTTCCTTTAGAATATCTACTCGAAACCCGATGATGACTGAATTTAAGCCATTTTCTACAATATAAGTGCGAGTGGTACTTGACAGCTGCTTAGTGGGGTAATTGCTTCCATGCCGAATGCCACACAGAATGGCAAATTCCTAGTGGACCTCTTCGCAGTGGTCATGTAAGATCACATGACTCCAAGGAGTTCATCTACCCGTCTTTTCTTCCTTTAAGAAAGCATTTTCCTCAAGCTGTTTAGGATTGATTAGTTTGATGTCTCAGCTTGACCATCCACTGGGGGTGGCCAAGTGTAGCGAAGTATTATCGTATTTCGTGCTGTAAGTAGAACTCCACAATCTTATTTACTCTTAATTGGATCGCGTTATCAGCAACAAAGGCATAAGGAATGTTGAATCCCACACCAGTGGCAGAAGTTGTTGAGCCTTCTACTTCAGTTACTTGAAACGTAAGGGTGAAAGTGAACCTATCGATTAACCGACACGAGTAGCATCTCCTCCTATCCCAGCATCCCTACTGGCAAGAACATATTTTTTTACCATATGCGGTGGTGAATGAACGGGAATCGAAGTAGTGGAAAAGCATGCATCCCTTTCATCCCTATAGTACTAGCCCATTCCATAGACCATTGTTGGGTAACCCTGGAGCGGTTGGGGCCGGAACTACCTATGGTCGTAAAGGATGCGAGCATCCAAGCCAAAGAGACATGAGTTTATCTGCTATTCAATCAAAAAACCTTTAATTATGCTTTCTTAACTTCTGAATTGAAATTGTTTAAAAGTCGATGGATGCGGCATGGTTACCTTAGCTCATGCATTTATTTGCATTTATTTCCCCTTTAGTCAATAACCCATAATTGGAATCATTTATGACTTTGCCTCTTCCTCAGTCACGTTAACCTGGTTCCACGACTAGATATTAGGACGACATAGGTACTCTACTCGGATGGATCTAGCCTTTAATCCTTCTAAAAGGGCTGCTACATAGGCCAGCACATCGACGTGTCTATTCTCATCTGTGCCAATGTGTAAGAGTTATACCATGAAGAATCTTGTAGTCCATAACTCCACGGTTATCAGGTTCTCCATCATATTCTCATTCCTAGCCTCGTACCCTTTGTTAATTTGGTTAACTATCAACATAGAGTAGCAGAAAATCATGAACTCTTCCACATCAAGCGTGTTGGCCATTTCTAAAGTGAAGATCAGGGTTTCATATTATGCGGCATTGTTGGTTGCTAGGAAGCCAATCTTAGCTGCAAATTCAATCTTACTGTTGTCCAAACTGATGAGGACACCACCGACTCCTACCCAATGGTCCTTGAGGACCCGTCAGTGAACAATCTCCAACCAAAGGTCCTTCGGGGGAGGTTCCTCATAAATACCTTAGCGCACGACTCTCAGTCTTCATTGTCCACTGGGTAGTTTGCTAAAAAAATATGCTAGTACTTGACCCTTGTCAATAATTCTTACATTTAATTGTACCTCAAATTTGCCCAATGTTAAAGCGCACTTGGCCACTCTTGGCGATTTTCCAAACCTCTGCAGTATGACTTTAAGAGCTAGTTGGAGATTATTGTGATTGGATGGATCTAGTAATAGGGTCTCAGATTCTAAGTTAAAAAGACGAGTGTCAGGGTTGCTTTCTCTAGCCATGTAGATCTTGATTCAATATAAATCATAGTTTTGCTAAACAAATACACGGGTTTTTCAATTATATTAATTTCTCTAACGAGTATGTTGCTGATAACATGATTGATGATGACTAAATACAAGAATAATTTTTACTTGTCTCTGATTTTGAAAGAGTGGGACGTTGCCCCAAATATTGTTTCTGACATTGGAATGTCACCTTACACTTCTCTACCACTCAAATTCAACGTGCTTTCTCAAAACAGTAAATAGATGCTTGCACTTATCTAACGACTTGGAAATAAAACGACTAAGGGCAACAATCATACCATTCAACCTCTGAACTTGTTTCTTCGTGACGATAGATGACATTTCAATTAGTGCTTTGATTTGATCAGGGTTGGCCCCAATCCTTGCTGTGTTACGAGGTAGCCCAAGAACTTGTTTGAACCAATTCCAAACATCCATATCTCGGAATTTATCTACATAGAAAATTGTTGAAATGCCGTAAAAGTCACCCCCAAATCTGCCAGATGATTTTTCCTCTCCTTACGTTTCCCCACCATGCCCTTGATGTATATCTCCATAGTCCTATTAAGCATATGCCAGAACATGTTTTTCACTAGCCTCTATGAGGTTGCGCCAACATTCTTTAGGCCAAAAGGATTCATCTGTAACAGAATGTTCCTTTGTGCGTGAAGAATGCCATATGGATTCATAGTGATCTGGTTGTGGCGGGCATACCCGTCCATGAAGAAAAACAATTCATAACCGGATGTTCTGTCTACCATCTCGTCATCCTCATCATTATATAACAATCTTTAGGGATTTATTGAGGTTGTTATAGTTGGCACAAACCCTTACCTTCCCATTATTCTTAGAAACTACTACAATATTTTCCAACCAATCAGGATATTGTACCTCCCTAATGATGCCCACAATTAGCAACCGTTGGATCTCCTCGACTACTGCAGTGCTAGCTTGGGATGAATTTATTTTTGCTTCTGGTTGACTGGCCGACATGTCGGATCATCGTTCAAATTGTACTGAACAACTTTAGGCGAAATGTCGACCATGTCAATCATTCTCCAAGCAAACACATCTATGTTCTCCTTCGTAAATTTAATCGAAGCTAACTTTTCGTTATTGAGAAGTTCGTTACCGATATAGCTTATCTACTACTGGGTCATTTTCTGCTAAATCGATTGCATCTACCATTCTAGATTCATGCGGTTTATCATAGGGGCCTTCATCGACTTCCACGATTCTGTCGGCTCCCCTGCAGCATTTCTGAGCAGATGCCTGATTACCATAAATCACGTACCACCCCTCCACTGCTCGGAATTTGATTAGTTGGTAGTAGGTAGAGGTGAGAACTTTCATATAGTGAATCCAGGGTTGCTTGAGATTGACGTTGTAGATTGATAGAGCTTCGAGTACCACAAACCTAACCATTTTAACCACCTATAAGATGATCTTCCCCATAGGTTTGGTCTCAACTCCATTAAAGCTAAACAATCTGCCTTTCAACAATCTCAGATCCCTGACGTCTGTGTTCATCTTTTTGAAAACAGGCTTGATTAATAAGTCAAATGAGCTACCCTCGTCCACTAGTATCCTCCCGACCATAGAATTGTCAATATTTCTGTAAATCCTCATCAGAAAACGTAATTGATCCTTCACCTTTCGATTGGCACTGTCGGACATATTTTGGGTCAGAGGAGATCCCATTACATGCACGCGTTATCCGATTTTATGTCCTTTCATCATTCTAGACTTCTTGGACTCATTTGAGATGCAATGGATAACCCCTATCATGTTTAGCGCTGGGGTTGTGAGTATTTGTTTCCCCTTCTGGGCATCCCTTGGCATGTTATCACTGCTGACGCATTCTATGAGCTTTTATTTCTCTATCAAATCATAGATGTAGTGTTTAAGGCATAACACTCTTCAGTTGCATGGCCTATTCTTTTATGAAAATTGGATAAGGTATATCGGGTTTTTCTTCAGTGATCCTTCTTCTCAGTCTCCGATAAAATGATTCAGTCTTTAGCTTTCAGAGCAAATCATTATGTTTGATTCTTAGCTTGGAAAACTGTCTTTCAGTCCATTCTGTTATATCACTTGGTGGTCGTCATCTACTGTCATTGCTGCCTCATCGACCATTTTCGGCTTGTTTTGCTTTAGGTTAGATGACACTTCTTCATTTGTTTGCATGACGGCTACCTAGCGATGGACCTTCACAGGTCATGTTTTAACCACTTCCTCTACTCGGATCACATCTTCAATGATCCAATATGCTTCCTCCGTCTTTTTTAAGGTTACGAGATAATAACTTTCGTGCACCCTAGATCCAGTAGTCAAGCTCATCAATAGGGTCATTACTACTATATTTTCATCCATTTCATCCACCATCATGGCCTCCCTTTTGAAACAGGACAAGTAATCTTTGAGAGAGTCCTTGTCCACCGGCCTTGCACGCTGATGAATGTATTGGCTAACAAAAATCTCTTTTATTTCCTCGAATTTGGTGATGGATCTCTCCTTGAGTCCATTGAACTATGTGATTGATGTCCCTGTTAGGCTGTTAGGAAGAACTTACCATGGAGAGCATCATACTGATCAACTTCGTATAAAATCATAGCTTGCTGATAGTGCATGAGATGTTGAACCGGATCAGTTGTGTCATCCCACCGAATAAACTTTGACATATGAAACTTGTCAAGAACCTCAACATAAACTATCGCCTCTTTTAGAGGCGTCCTCAGCCTCCTAATAGTGTCCCTGATGTCTATCCTCGTTAATCTATGTTCCTTAACATCTGACCCAGTGTCTCCTTTCTTATCAATTCTAGGACATTGTCTCTAGTTAGTACCCTTCCTTCTTGATTCCTCGCTCTTGTATGCACACTGTTTTGTTTCTGCACCTCCTCCCGACCTCCATCCTTTATAGTTTGCCTCCCTTCAAAGCCTCGTTCTCCCTCTACAAGGCCTATATCTGAGCATGCATTTTACCTCACCATTTCAGACATCTCATTATCACAAGTTAGCATAGACTTCGGCCTAGCAGAAGGCTCTGTCCTACTCCCCCACCTCCTGGTGTCGCCCCTCATTTCAGATATTTTCTCTCCTTGACATGGTGTCTATCTTGGAGATTGGCCACAAATCCCGCCATTTTCTAGGTACTTCTAAAGCTCCCCGAGATACACATTACACCTTCGAGATCTCTAAAGCAAAAATTAACTCCACTCATTCGCTACTCCTCAAATCACATTTTCCTGCAAAAACACTCACAAACATTGGTTGTCCCTATGTTATGAGCCTCCGATACTGAAGTTAGATAACGGCTGAGTGATAATGAGAGAAGAACACTAAAATAATCAACAAAGGATTAAAGGAATTTCATAGAATAAGATTTTCTCTAGGGATCCTTTGTTTTTCCGAACCCCTTCCTCGTTGGCCAAGGGTCTCTATTTATACTACGTCTTCTACCTACATGTCCATATCTTGCATTAAATGATCTGACAAGGAATCTTGTAAAGTATCTTCCTTCGCGGAGTACTGCATTGCCGAATAGTATGCTTTTGGTTTCAAGTCCCTATCTTCCAACATTATTGTACATTGTCGCTCCACCTCATTTCGCCTCCTTGCCGATGGACTTAGTCTATCCGTTTGTTCTGACACTACGTGTCACGACTACATTGGTCACTTCTCATTGGATCCGCCTGAAGGAAATTTACAGTAGCTATCGACATAGTTGACTGGATTCCCTTGGTCGGGGTTACATTTGTGTCAATCACTGATTAGTTGGATCTTCCTCCTATCCGTGGTTGCTTGACCCATTCATTGGTGGTGTATCGTACATCCTCTCTTAGTTGTTCTCCTCTCCGTCTTTGCTAACTTGGGGCAACAAAAAAAGGGCATCACGCACGGAGTACATGATGCAATTTTTTCCGCGTGATGCCCTTTTTTCTTAGAGTTCAATTCCTTATTACAAATACCCTTCTATTGTCACATGTGTTGGGCACGTGCACCTTCTTTCATGAGCAGTGCACGTGATCACTCATTGTGTCCAATATATGTTGAGGTTGTCATGTGTTCGGATAGTGGCGATAAATTAAGTACAAATACCTATAACAAACCTTGATCGGTTTTGAGTTAATTAGACTTGCAGGTGGGCTCTATATGTAGGTATAAGGTAATAAAAAAAAATTGTAAATTTATTTGATTTTGGTTGTTTAATTGGGTGGATGTGGGGTAGACATAGTAACTTAAAAATGTGTGACATTCATATTCTGTAAAATTATTTTATTTATTATTATTTTTATTAATTTTTCATGCATACGTCTTTGCCATTGGCGTAGAGATTTTCATTTTCGCTCTGAAGGAGACTGTAAAAGTTTTTGGAATTCAGAAAATCATTAACTAGATGGCCCTTAAATCCCCTCATATGGATGGCCCACTACCATGTTTGATTGGAAAAAAAGAGTAAATAAACAATAAATCGTGAAAATAGTGGAAATTAGAAGAGGAGATGAGAGCGAGATGATAGAACTTGTGATCTTCCACATGTTTTGTCACAAAACCATTAAAATAAAGTAAAATGTTGCTTTCCTTCCTCCATTATATTATTTATGTTATCCATGCGGTTATTGTCATTTTTTTTTAATCAAATCACGCCCTATTTTGATTTTTATTGGCATATTATGGTGGCGAGTTTGCCTAGGCAGCTAGGGCTTTAAAGCCATTTTTTGGCCAAGCTTAGACTTTTTTACACTTTTACCCATTCTCTTTAAAACACAACCACAAACATTATCTATAGAAGGGGTAGAAATGTAAAAAGCCCATAACCTACCCAAAAAGTGGTTATAAAGCTTGGCTGCCTAGAATTAGGGTATAGCATAAAGGCACCACAGGTTTGGATAAGACACATTAAAATGACTTTTTGGGAGGTACCATTATGTTATTAGAGGTGTACCACCTACCACTTTTGGATGAGAGTCACAACTTATCCACCACAGGTTCCCCTTTGGTCTAGTAAGGGGTTCCATAATAATATATCTAAAGTACATAACGATTGCTCCCCTTATAAACAATGATGTGTCCTATCGTTGGCACGTTCATATACTTTCCACATAGTATGTACTCGTGTTGTTGACACAGATACAGTGTCATGCCTTCAGCATGCCACTTTGATCCTTGGATCATGCCTTCAGCACTCCCCAAAATAAGTCATTAAATTACCAAATATGAAAACAAATTATGAGTTACCATTACAAAAATCAAACCTGCTGTCGTATGGCTTATAAAGCATACCTTGAAAACCCATACTTCTATTAAATAAAAAATTAAAATTTATAAAATCACTCAACATATTTTTTGTCCTATTACGTTGGGTTTAAAAACGTATACAAATAATTTATTGTTAGAGGGGGGTTAATGTTTGGGTTGAATTGGGGTTTTTAGTTCAATTGGGCTTTGAGCGGAATTAGGGGCAATTGCAAAATTCTGTAAGTTGTGTGAGGATTTTATTGGGATTTCGAAAATTCCATAGACACACATACAACCAACTTTTCAATTGCCAAAGAGGGAGGGGCATTTTAGTATTTGTAGAATAGGGGCATTTTCGTAATTTGACAAATGGTTATGGGCATTTTCATATTGTGACGAATGGAATGGCAGAGACATTTTTGAATTTGCGCTTGTGCTTATATTAGTGTTTGAAACTGAGACGTATTTGTTTAAAGAATATTTGGACGGTAACTAATGTTATTTGTAAAGAGGATACACAAGGGTTTATGAAGTATGGGAGATGGCAAAATGGGTAAATCGGTGGAGTGACACATTTGTGTACACCGACATCTCAGTTCTCCTTATAGTAGTGTGTATATATATATATATATATATATATATATATATATATATATATATATATATATATATATATATATATATATATATTATTATTATTATTATTTCCTTAACCCTCCCCAACCCCATGCCACCGGCCGGGTTCGAACCCATGACGTGTGATTTTATCGATCACACTTCTACCAACTCAACTGGTACATCTTTGACTTTTTTACTCCCTTAACCCCTCCTACCCCAGATGTCGCTGGCTAGGTTCAACCCCGTGACCTAATAATATCATCCACCACTGCTCAACCACTGAGCCATCACACCTTTGGCATACATATATATTTTGTTTTTCGCTCCCAACTATGGTATTTACAAGAAAAATTAAAAGGCAGGTAAAAAGTGAAAAACATTATTACACATTTTTACCAATTTACCTTTCCAAAGTTAAACTATTTACAATCAAAACTAACCCCTGTAAACATTCATTAATTATACATAAGCCCCTAATATAAACTATTTGAAGCCCTCTAATTATCTATAAATTATCAAAAAGTCCTTACATCTAACTTTTGGATTTTCCATTAGCCCTCAACATTTCATACTTTTACAATCAAAACCATCCCATCTCAAACATTGAGTAATTATACGTGATGTAGTCGATTTTCGCTCTCTTTCCTCTCCTGGACCTACATCAGCACAAGTAGCACACGTGAGCCAAAGACCACCGTGTGGCGGCCGATGACACTCTGATGCTTAAGTTAGATAAGGCTTAGGAGAGGCTAAAGGTTGTAAATTGGTTTTTGTAGCGTAAATTAGTTCATCGACCTTATCTCTCTTTTATAATGTGTGAGTCCTTGTTCAGCTAGACCTCTGGTGGCGTAGTTTAGGGAAAAAGATCTCATTGGAGATCCTTTCCTAGTTGGGAGTTGTCCATGTGGGGTAGTTTCCCTACACAACTTGTGCTCCTAGATCTGCGGGAGAGGTTTCCCTTTCTAAGTGTTGTCCATGCAAGGATATTTCCTTGCCCGACTTATACTCCAGTATTTGTTTCCTAGTCGAAATCGATGTACATGTATGTCTTGGGTCAATCCCCTAGATACTTGCCTTATCAGGGCTTACTCTTGCCTTATCGGGGCTTACGAGTATTGGGCTTGATCGCATGACGTGTTGGCTTAGTGGCACGTTGTCACTTGGGTCTGACCTTATGGATCCTGCCAATAGTGGGCTTCATGTTGTCTGGGCCTCGCTAGATTGAGCATGCAAACATGTATGCTTTGTTCTGTTGACGAGATTATCATGACACGTGTACAGTGTTGATCATAGGATGGTTTGATGTATCATCATCAACTCTCCCTGAGTTGGTAGTCTAGCTCGTCGGTCCACCAAGTCATTTCATGAAGCAACTGTGCAGTCATGATAATTGAGTCTGAGTTGTTTCCTCGAGCGGCCAGTTTCATTAATTGGGTGTATGTCTGCTCGAAAAGAGAAAAAGGCGGGAGTTATGTTTTCTATGTAGTTCTCCTCTTTATTAAGTTTGAATTTTTTTACTATTTCGATCTTAGAGACTCTGTTTTGTCATACGCATTTTATGCTTTTGACTTTGCTTAACCTTCGTAATCGAAAGCTTGTATTATCTCTCATGGTTGGCCTGAATCAGCTTTCCGATAAACTATTTACTAAGGACCGAAAGTTCTTTGAGAAGAGGTCGCTTTCTAAGTCGAGTTTGGAAGTCCTCCGTAAACCATTTGGGATTCCTGAAGATCTGGCGTTTTTCACTGTAGGTGCTGATCTGACATTGTTATCCTCTACAGAGGGGTTTATCTGTCTTCACCGAGATATGCTTCAATCTTGTGTCCGTTTTCCTGTTATCAAAGAGATTTGGGATTTCTGGCGTACCTTAGTATTGCGCCTGCTCAACTACTGTCGAACGGGTACAGGACTGTGATCGCCATTCCGATTAAGGCGAAAGATGTTTGTGTCCAAGTATCTTCGAGGGTGATCCAATTGCCCACTTCTCCTCGAATAAACAAGCATGTTGTGTGTGTGCTGATGTCGTCAGATTGCTTTGGCAATTTGCCTGATGATTTTAAGTTTTGGCAGAAGTTCAATTTCATGGCCTCTGCGGACTCGAAGTATTTCGAGCTTGCTAGTTGTCCGGTCGAGCGAGAATTCAGACAACTAAGTAAGTTCAATTTTGTTTCTGATCTTGCTTATGTTAACTGCATATCAGACTGACCTTTGCGCTTTTTGTAGGAAAATTCCCAACTTCACCACTTTCTACTGAGGATAAAACAGTTTTGGACGTGTTTTGCAACATTTCTCGTCTGCGATAGAGGATGTCGTTAAGTTTTGTAATATCAAGCGCAGCGGATGTGGGCTCATTGGCATGAAGCTCCCACTATTTTTAGAGTCTGAATCCAAAGCCCAAATGCCTATATTCCCTGAAAAAAAAAAGGAAGTTCCCAAATATCAAGATCTCGAGCCCTTTAAGGAGGGAAAACTAAGTGAGGCGCTTCCTTCTCTTGTCCGTCTGAAAAGGCCTCGTGTCGTATCTAGGCCCGCTCGTGGGCATTCAGCATCGTCTGAAGGACGTGAAGCTATTAGACAATTTATTGACTCATCCGCTAAGGTGGAGATTGTTGTGTCCGAAGGGCAGGATGCTCGGGTTAAGGCTCCCATTTTCCTTCCTGACTTAGAAAGGGAATATCTGCAAATGGTTGTGGTTGAAGATGTGAGAATGTTGATTACAGAACAGGCATAGGTTCTGAACAAAGCACTGATGCAGGCGGGCGTGGAAGCTTCGTCTGTTGTGGGACTGGGTCGTCCATTTTCGTTGAAAGATTTTGTTTGCGCTTCTGCCAGGCCTGCTGAAGGGTTGCTTGACCGCCGTCCTTATGGCGAAAGGTCCCCTCCGCATCGTCTGTATTGTCTTTCATTTCACTTCCGTCCTCATATTGAAGTGGCGACCGATCTGAGGAATAATTCGCGCTTGTTTCTTCCCCGTTAACTGATTCTGATTCGGCTCGTGAAATATAGCTGATCATTCCGAGTAAGGAGAAAGTTGTAGATGAGGGCCCTGGCGCAGTGAAGACGGTGAAAGGCAGTGGTGGAGTGATTTTGGTTGCAACTGGGACTGAAGTTGAGGTCACTCATGAAAGAGTGCATACTATGGAGCGAATTTTTGCAAACTTGCAGAAGTCATACTCTAAGGCTCTCTACGAGATTGAGTCGTTGAGGAAACAACTTGAAGCTCACTCACATACTGGAGTGGAGTTCTGACGCACAAGATCGGAAGCTTAGAAGGTTCATTTGGAAACACTTGAGCCCGACCTGGCTGGGGCAATGTCCTTGAGGGATTGTTTCGAGAATGAATTGAACCTTGTCCGTCGTGACTTACAATTTGCCCGAGAGACTGTGATTGGAATGTTGGTTGAACTGCAGGCTCTACACGCTGAGAGGGTCAAGAAAAAGATTGAATGGGTTGTTCGATGTCAACAGTTGGAGGTTGATGTTAATTTAAATGCCAAAAGCGTGCGGATCGCTGAGGAGCAACTCCTTCTAGCACAGAATGAGCTAAGTGCTACTAATGATAAGCTGCGCGTCGAGCAGTCCATGACTGACATAGTATCGGGCAAGCTGGAATAGCTGGATCTGGAGTTTACTTAATCAAGGGTGCGTTAGGAGAAGCTTCTTAAAGCCCATGGCACATTCAAGTTCAGCAGAGTCGTGCATGGAAGGATGGAGTTGTTGCAGTTTATGAAGGAGGAGCATCCCGACTGGGATCTCTCTTATTATAAGAATGTTGCATATGTGAAGTTTGGAGTGGCCTTTGATTCATCCGAAGAAGAAGGTGACCCTGACGAGGGTGATAGAAAGGCAACATGAATATATATGTCTCCTGTTTCTGTTTAGTTCGACTCTGCTATATCTGATTCTCCTCCTAATAAGGAGTGAACCTTGTATTTTTTGCTTGCAAATGAATAGTACTTTGTACTTGTACGTTTTTCTTTTTCTTTATCTCTAGCTTTTATTTGTTTTGTCTTATCACGACATTAATTATTAGACGAGAGGCTCTGCTAGGTCAGGAAGTCGTATGATTGACCTGCTGGTGAGAGTTCTGACTGCTTATGCTGCGATAGTTCGTGCAATTCTGGTCAGAATCCTTTTTAGAAATCGGGGAGTGTAATTCACCTTTTGCTTGGTGGCTTGGTTGTATGTTGAACCAACAGTTGTTGTTGTTTTTGTAAGCGAACTAGTCAGATTGTGGTTCTAGCACGTGCACCGTTATACATGATTGAACAATAGTCCTCCGAGTTGAGCTTTGACCGAACTTTCGACTCATTTTTACCTAATATTGGCGGAATAGGCTTAGTTGGACCAGAGGTTGTTATTTGCAAGTTATAACTAACTAAGCCGGGGCCAGGTTCGGCGACCATTGTTTGTGATTGAACGGTGGTCCCTGGCAAGTCATCTTAATTAGGCATCGAGGGCACTGACTAGACTCCCACTTTCCAACCCATAGTCGTCCATCTTTGGCAGGCTAGAAACTGGAGTGAACAAGAAGTTATCATCATCAGTCGTGCTAACTAAACTTTGGCAGGATTTGGCGATCATTGTCTATAGTTGACCAAACAATCCCTGGCAAGCCATCACGGTCAGGTGTCGTCGCGCTGACTAAGCTCCCACTTTCTAAGCCGTCGGAATCTGCGCGCATCGAACTAGGCTTTGAGTAGACTAAAAGGCATCGTCATCAGCAATCATTGACTAAGCTTTGGTCGGGTTTGCGATCATCGTCTGCGTAAGAAGGTGATCCCTGGCAAGCCATCTTAATCAGGCGTTGAGAGAGTTGACTAGACTCCCATTTTCTAAGCCGTCAGAATCCGCTATTGGCTGACTAGGCTTCGAGCGAACTAGAAGCCATCGTCATCAGTCGTCATCGACTAAGCTTTGGTCACTATTGCCCATGTTTGGACAAAGATCCCTATCAAGCTGTCTCGATCAGGCATCAGAACGCTGACTAAGCTACCACTCTCTAAACCATTGACACCCGTTTAATGGACTGGGCATTAGAGCGGAACAGAAGCTATCGTCATAGGTTGAAACCGACTAAGCTTTGATTAAGTTCGGCGACCATTATCTCTAGTTGGACAATAGTCCCTGGCAAGCCATCGCGGTCAGGTGTTGAAAACGCTGACTAAGCTCCTACTTTCTAACCCATCGTCATCCGCTTTTGGCGAGCTAGGTGTTAGAGCGGACCAGAAGCTATTGTAATCAGTCGGAGCTGACTTAGCTTGGGTCAGAATAAGATTTTGGGAGTGCAAGTCTAACTTGGGTGTCCTAACTTACTTAGTTCGCTTAATGGTCTAATTCCAGAGTCCGATCGATTGATCAGACTAGTAATAGATTGACCAACTTTAATGAACAACGGCGGAATAATAATAGGGCAGATGCCTTCGATTTACTGATAATACTTTGTAGGCGCGTTCATTATTCCATGGGCACTCAGGGTCCTTGTTGTTCGTAATTTTGCATGTGCTGGGCCGGATCTAGTAGGGCATAAGCTTGGGCCCATTAGTTGGTGGGGCCTAATTGGAAAAAAATTTGTAGATTAGCATGCCATTTGTACGACCCATATTGCAAGACGGTTCAATATCGGTTACTTCCCCCAGTAAATGGGGTTGTGTGCAGAGTCATTAATTCGATGAATGTGGACTCGTGCAGTTACAATTGGAACTGTCGATTCTCGATTTTTTGTACGACATTTAATGCTGATGTAGTTGTTGGCTGACACTGCTTCGTAAACCATTGCGCCTATATATATGCTAGTCATTCTTTGTTTCAAGCACTGCAATGAGCTTTGTAGAGCATGTTGATCAAATGCATCTTAACAGAGAATATGCTTTGGGTTTTGCAAAGGCTAAAAGAAAATTTTTGTTACTGGAATCTTCAAATGTTCTGATATTTGCAACAATGAGTCTCAATAAGACCTGCTATTATGCGATGCCACCTGATCTGGGTTAGCATCTGATTAATTTCATGAGATCTTGTAATATTTTCTTATATTTCAAAGAATAAGTACAGACTCTTCCTTAGCGGACAAGTCTGTCTTCCATCTTTTATTGCTCCCGAGCTCCCATCTGTCGTTGGGAGATGGCCCCTGCAACTAGTTTATGGTTGAGTGGAGTGTCGGCAGACGTGACCTTCATTCCTGGGGTGGTAGCTCTTCGTCTCCCCAGGCATTACACATTTGCGAGGCGTCCCCATCTGGCAGCAATATAAGATCTCAATCATTTTGCTAATCAAGGATATTCTCTGCTACTTTTTTTTGCTCCCTTCTATTCCTATTCACGGGGCATATTGGCAGAGCAAAGAATCGAAGAGTGCTTGTAACCTTCTTCAAGTATTTTAATTTTACGACCTACTCTTCTAGAGACAGATTGGCGGAGCGAAGATGTATGTATTTTGTTTCGAGGTTCATGTTGCTATTCTCAAATCATCATTGCGAGGTGATTCGATGGTGCAATGAATTGAGCGCGCTTTTGCATCTTTTTTTTCAAACACTTTACTTTCAACACCTTATTTTCTGGAGGCAGATTGGCGGAGCGAAATCTTTACGCTTGTTTCGCGAATAGATACTTGTGTCGGACTTAGATACTTGTATTATATAAACTTTTGTACTAGTTGGTCAGCAAGCTTTGTAATAACTTTCATTACAATCAATAAAATTTGTTTTATTTGGAATATGTCTGTTACGAACAATTCTTCTAAACTGAAGAAAAAACATAAACGAAATAAAAGCAACAAACTAATTTAACTCTGAACGGGGACTAAGCTAACCCGATTCTGAAAGAGATGCGTATGGCGGTGCCTAACATGTCTATTTCGCGTGCCCGAGCTGCGATTGGTAGCAATTCAATCATTTCAGGGCCGCATAATGAAAATCTCTTGCTGCTGGTTGATCTCCTCAGATGGTTTCTTTGGCTTGGTTGAATGTATATTTTGTGCACTGGTGTAGAGTGCAAACTTCTACCTCCATGTGATGAAGCCACTCCCTTCCCAGAATAATGTTGTAGGTGGACGTTGCATCAACTACCATAAATTCTTGGACAAGGTATTTTCACAATTGTGGTTCTCTCGTCTTCAACATTAGATTGATCTTCCCAATGGGGAAACACTTCTCCATTGAATCCGACCATGGGGTGGGTGACAGGGGTTGTCTTTCTCTTGGAGTTGCATGTTGAGGAATGCACCGAAAAACAAGACATTGAGTGAGCTTCTTGTATCCACCAAGACCCTTTTTACCCCCCACTTTGCAATGAGGACTGAGATGACCAGGGAGTCATTGTGAGGGGAATGTACTCCCTGGAGATCCCTTTCGATAAACTTCAGCGGTGGGATCGGGCTGTGAACTCTTGCATGTTGCACTTATCGATCCTCACATAGAGATGGTGTCCACATCTTGGTCAACGTCATCTTGCATGAACTGTTTGATTGCTTTCCCTCGGGACCGACCCCATGAGGTACATAAATGATTTCAGGAGCTTCTTTTTCAATCTCCTTGACAACGTCTTTTCTTTCCTTTGCTCGACCCCGCCTCTTGTCCGAGCCCATGAACTCTTTGAGTTTTTCTTTTCTGATCTAGTACTCAGCTTCTCCTCCGAGGTTTCTACAATCCTCGGTGTCATGTCCACATTCCTTATGGAAGGTGCAGTATTTATTGTTGTCGCGTCGAGCGGGGTTTCTTCGCTGCTTGGGGGGCCACTTCAGTTCTTCCCAGTTCTTCATAGAATTGAGGATGTCAGACAAATTGGAGTTGAGAGGGATGACAGATTTGGACCTGACATAATTAGAGGCCTTGTCCTGCCTTGTGCGGCCTGAGTCGGTCTTGATGTCAGTGCGTTTCCTCTTGTTCCCGTTGTTGTCCTCTTACTTTTTCCCTTATTCTTGTCCCTGGGGATAAAGGGTTTGTTATCTAATTCTGCCTTCTTCTTGGCGGTCAGCATCTCTTCTAGGGTGATATATCTATGGGCATCCTTCAGCAGGTCCGCCATATTGGTTGGGGGTACAGAGTAAGGAAGTCACAAAACTTGCCCCTCCTCAGACCCGAAGTGAAGGTTGTGATGGCAGTGTCATCGCTACAGCCATCGATGAGAGTCAACTCATCGTTGAAACAAGTGATGTATTCCCTTAACATATCGTTTTATTTTTGCTTTAAGATCAACAGATAGTGCGGGTTCTTCCTGATTCGTTGGCTGCCCACAAAGCGTGTGAGGAAAGTCGTCGCCAATGTCTAGAATGAATCGATAGACCTCGAAGGGAAGCCATGGAACCAGGTCAGCGCTGACTTCTTCAGGATGGTAGGGAATTATCGACACATTATCACATCAGACCCTTATTTTAGTGCCATTATGTGCTAGAAGTGGCGCAAATGGTCTGACTGGTCTCCCATCCCGTAGTAAAACTTCAGCTTTTGCGGGGTGTACTTCTTCGGTAGTGATTCGTCCATGATATAATCCATGAACGAAGGGACAATGAGGTTGTACAATACGTTTGGGTTTGTAGCCCTTCCGGATGGGGTTGTGCGAGACCTGTCTGTCGGCTCTTGACGTTGGGTCTCTGTTGGTCACTCCTCCACTTCTGGTCTATTGAGAAGATACTGGGGCAGTGCGGCTCTCTTGAACGTGTTCCTTGGAACTCTTTGGGGACTGGGGTATTCAGTGCTCACGGTCTCCTTCTACGGGTGGAGAATTTCGTTGTTTGAGTGCCTCCACCACTAGTGCGATTTGCTGCATCTGGGTTGATAGTAGATCCACCCTTGAATCCGCCATGGCTACCACTAGCACGGGGGTCTGTGAGGGTTCCTCCCGCGATGGTGGTTGCACCGAAGCGGGCGA
Organism: Berberis vulgaris; assembly: GCA_963556465.1. NCBI lineage: Eukaryota > Viridiplantae > Streptophyta > Magnoliopsida > Ranunculales > Berberidaceae > Berberis > Berberis vulgaris. The sequence goes on along the minus strand of OY747124.1, from coordinate 71,017,068 downwards.
CGCTCTGCTGGTTCAAGCGTTCGAGGGTTTCACAACATCTCTATTGTTGTGAGACCTTGTTGTCACCATCTTTCTGGTTATCTGAGAAATGTGGTACTACTATTTCTTCTGAGGAACTCTGTCATTCCCCATGGACGGCGCCAAACTGATGTAGTCGATTTTTGTTTTCCTTCATCGTGTTGACTTACACCTGCACAAGTAGCACACGTGAGCCAAAAACCACCGTGTGGTGGCCGATAGAATTTTGATGCTTAATTTAGATAAGGCTTAAGAAAAGCTTAAAGCTGTAAATTGGGTTTCTATAGCATACCTTTGTTCATCGACCTTATCTTCCTTTTATAGTGTGAGAGTCCTTGTTCGGCTAGACCTTTGGTGGCGTAGTTTAGGGAAATAGATCTTGTTGGAAATTCTTTCCTAGTTCGGAGTGGGGTAGTTTTCCTACATGACTTGTGCTCCTTGATCTGCGAGAGTGGTTTCCCTTTCTGAGTGTTATCCATGCAATGAAGTTTCCTTGCCTGACTTATACTCCAGTATTTGTTTCCTAGTCGAAATCGATGTATTGTTGGCCTGCCTGTCTTGGGTCGATCCCTTAGATACTTGCCTTATCAGGGTTTACAAGTATTGGGTTTGACCGCGTGACATGTGGGCTTAGTGGCACGTTGCAACTTGGGTCTGCCCTTATGAATCCTGCCAATAGTGGCTTAATGTTGTCTGGGCTCACTAGATTGAACATGCAATCAGGCCTGCTTTGTTCTGTTGACGAAATTATCATGACACGTGTATGGTGCTAATCAGAGGACGATTTGATGTTTCATCAATACCTATGCCAATAACATAAATGATTTAAAGCCCCTTATTTATTTATAAACTATACATAGGCCGTTTAAATTATATATAATTATTTTGTAATAAAATAAAAACGTAATGACATTTCTTTTACAACATATAAGAGGGGATGGGAATGGCACTTTTTTTTTGCGAAACAATCACAAGCTCGATTCCAACTCTATGGAAGGAGTGGATTTGATTTGCTTCCAAATTGCTTCATTTTTTCCTTTACACAATCATTTCTCTCCAAACAAACAAAAATCTAAGGAGACATTTTCAATATTTTTCACATTATTTGTGCCATCATATCATTTTTTTTCGATCACATTTGGCATAAAAATGCATTTTGACATAAAAATCTTCCAAAATGTTTTACCAAACCAAAACTGAAACAAAGAAGACAGTTCACCAAAATATTGTCACATACTCCATCTGTTTGTCATGCCAGTCAAATACTCGAGGACATGTTAAAATGCGACTCATTGTTACCGTTTGTTTTCCTAAAAATAATTCTACAATATTTTGGTTCTTTGAATTGCGTTGTTTAATTTATGGAATATCAAGTGTTTTTGAAGTTTTAATTGAGAGAATATAAAGAGTCTTAAAAACATTGGCAGAGGTGCGGTCGAATAGTTCAATTGACCAAGTGTTCATTTCAAAGAGGTGCAATATTGGTTGGAGTTAAACGAATCCATTTTTTGAAAAAAAAAAAATATGGATCCATTTCTTCCCTTCTTCCAACATAACTTTTTCTCTCTTCAAATCTTTACATGAATGGCAGGGAAGAGAATAGGAGCCATGAAGAGAAAAAACAATTGGAATTTAGTGACGAAAAAAAAATTATTTCTCTAACGATTCATCTAGTGACAATTTTGATGGTGATTCCACTGTTTCAATTTTGTTATTGGTGGTGTGATTCTTGTGGCCGTGATTTGATAATGATGCTACAGTTGTTGAATTCGTTAATTTGATGCAATATTATTATAGAGCCAAAGGGTTTGATTCAAAATATAATTGTTACAAATCAAAACTAGAATTTACTACTGCGGCTTATTTATGCAATTAATGTAGAATGGACAATTTGGTAAAGATATCTTCTTCAAGGGTGAATAGATGGGGATGGATGTGTTTCAATTTATTTTATTGGAACTTCCCAATAATAAGTACATAAATTTGACCTTCCCCAAATTTTTTGTATTCTTTTGCAAATTTCAGTTTATCTTCGCATGCATTCTGAATATGTTGTGGTTTTTATTATTTCTAGTATACTTGTATTTTGAAGTTATTTTGAGTGAATAAAGCCATGACAAATGACAATCCCATGTAAAGGTATTAAAGTAAATGTAAGCCTAGTAAGCTTTAATTGATTATTTTTTGGTTGGATATGGATACCTCATCTTATATTATGACATTGGCAACGACTACTTCACACCACCAAAAGTATTGTCTCACACCACCATGTACTTTTTTTTCCTACTAACCCACACTACCCAAAAAACTGTTTTTGAAAACAAATAGTAACTTAAAAATAGGGTAAATTTCGACCAATTTAAACCCTCAATTGAGACTGATTCTCAATCTTATCAAATCACAAAAATTGTAGTACTCTGAGTTATCTAATAAATCCAACTTGAATCACTTGAAAATGTTTTGAAATGAGCAAGTTATGGTTATTTTACTAAAGTCGCGCAAATCTGTCTCGCAATGAAAACGAGATAGTGTCACTGACTTTCGGCCAATTTATATGCTCGATTGAAACCGATTCTCAATATCATCAAATACAAAAATTGTGGTACTTTGAGTTATTTAATAAACACAATTTGAATCACTTGAAAATGTTTTGAAATGAGAAAGTTATGGTTATTTTACTAAACTCGCGCAAATCTGTCTTGCAATGAAAACATGATAGTGTCTCTGACTTTCGACCAACTTATTTGCTCGATCGAGATCGATTCTCAAGCTAATCAAAACACAAACATTGTAGTACTCTGAATTATCTAATAAACACACAAACCTCGCATTCATTGATCTGGAGAACAATAGATTTTTTTGTGATTTTTAAATTTTTTTCTAAAATTTACTTTGTTTTTGTGATTGAAAAATTTTCTGAAGTTTCCATGAGATTACTTTGTTTTTCTTAAAATTTCGCATTGTCACATTAAATGATCATTTTTGAAATCTTGTTAACAAATAGAACAATCAATAGTGAAGAGAACAAACAAATTATACAATAGAAGAAGTTAACAAAATGTTAACAAATTTGCTGAAGTTAACAATTAACTTCTTAATTTTTTTACAAAATATGAATAACTTCAAAGCTTGTTTCAGAAGCGTTGGCGTCGAAATCTGAGACGAAGTAAAGAATGGATCCGAGGGGTTGCAGAAGCAATCGAACCAAGAGAAGGGAAGATGAGAGAGAGAAGATTTGCTTGCTTATTTTGCGAGAGGGAAGATGCGAGAAGGGAAGAAGCAATTGAACCAAGAGAAGGATTCAAAATTCGATTTTGAATGTGTTTTGATTTTGAATGGGGGAGAAATGTTGTTTCGATTTTGAGAGAGAAGGGAAAAATGTGTTTCGATTTGAATGAGGAGAAATTGTATTTTCTTGTTCATATAGGTGGTGTGGAAAATAGTGGTGGTGTGAATAATAAAACAGGTGGTGTGAGAGAGTGAAAATGATGTGAGACAATACCTTTGGTAGTGTGGAGTAGTCGTTGCCTATGACATTTAGGAACTCATGGTGATAAAGTTCAAGGACTTGGAGATCAGAAGAAGTGGATATCTCCGTAATCATATCAGGAGAACAATTTTCTAAAGAATTATTGGAAATTAAATAATGGCATTGGAGTTGAAATAGCTTTTCCAAAAGAACCTAATTATCTTAAAAAAGAAAGTAGGAAAAAAAAACCCTTAAAAAGTAGAAGGAAAAAGAAAATAAAAGAATAAAAATTTAACACCTAACTGCTTATCAAGATATTTAACTATGCTTACCCAATACATGTATCGGGGAGGAATGATGTCGAAACATATTTAAACTATGTCACGTTTTTTCTAGTGTTAGTATGTAGTTTTTCTCTAACTTTGAGCTTAAAGTAGCATTTAAACACCAAATGAGTTTTCTTAGCCTAAATACCCTTATTATTATTATTATTATTATTATTATCCCTAAACCCTCTCACCTCTCGTCTCAAATGCTATCGGTACAACGCCTCATACCTCAATTGGGACATAGCCTATAGTATGGTGGTACTTGTCCTTCCTTTTATTTTTGATCAGAAATTTTAGGGAGCGAGGGAAAAGGAGCGAGGAACCACCCATCCTCCTCGAGATGAGTGCTTCTTCATTGAAATGTACTATGACGCTCATCTCGAGGAGGATGGGTGGTTACTCGCTCACTAGAAGGGCTGATTTTTGATTGCTTGTTTGTACACTTGCGTTTATTTGTTGTTACATCTAGAAAGTGCATGTGATAGATATCCTCCGAAGTCCCAAACTAGCTTAATGATGGAGAGAAAGTGTTCGATCAAATTACCAAAAGAGCACATTTCAACCGACATCAACAAAGAGTTCACTCAATGATGGAAAAAAAGAAGTCCTCAGTGGACGCGAGGGAGCCCTTCATTCATTCAACAAAGACGGTGGTACATGTGAAAAATAAAATAAAAATCTATAGTAGGGGACAGAAGGGGGAGGAGGAGAAGAAGAAGAAGAGAAGAGAAGAGGAGAGAAGAGAAGGGGAACACGTTAAGACATGAGCTTCGATTTCCTGCTTACACGCTCAAGACTCTCACCTTCACCTTCACCTTCACCTTCACCACCAATGTCTTCTTCGATTTGTGAAGTTCTGAGAAAATCTGGTTGTTCTGTTACCGAAACAACAAGCTATAGGACTCACAGGCTTCGCCACAAGCTCGTCGTACGCTCCCTTGATGATAAGTGGAAACTAATAACCAATGTCAATGCAAGTAAGAACTTTTTTCTTTCTTCTTCTTTCAAATTTTAAGCTTTTACTTTTGCACTCAAAGTTTCAATTTCAAGTCATCACGACTCTCTTTTACTGGTTTTAGCTGCTAACTTGGAGTACAAGAATGGGAATCGGAGAGTACCCACACAATATATAACAAGAATTTTGATTCACAAGTTGGCAACATTATGGTTATCAATTATCTGCAAGTCTTCTGAAATACTGTGGAAGCTCTATAATTAATTAGTTCGAAACTTCAAATAGATTGGGGGGAAATGGGTTTGTTGAAGATCAACATTTCCCCCATTACATTGATTGGAAGGAGGAGGTAACTCCAAGGCTTTGGTTCGTAGTCAGGTTATCTGTGTGGAATAGGCTTGATACATGAGACATTTCTGTGAGTAGTGTATATTTTTGTATGTTTTTTTGAACAAGGAAAGCAACCCCGGAATCACCATTCATGCAACATAGATTTTTTATACTAATTTTATTTATGCCATACGTTCATGCAATTTCCCAACCAACACTACTTTCAGAACACTACATTCCAACTAACAGGGATGGTATCTCATCCATGATTTTGAATCATGAATAATAATCCCCGGACATATATTGACTAATGCCTCTCAAAATTCATTTCAAGTACAGTCCTTAGGATGGAAGTTACTAGTCTAAATAGATGTTTTTGTTTACACCACATACAAGTACCAGACTGATAATTTTGTAGGTAAACAATCAAGTTACATGTTTTTAACATCTACTTGGAGTGCTTGTAAGTGGCCATACAAAATTGCCACCTTTAAAATTTTCTAAAGCGTGTAAGTGAAATGCCACTTTGTAAATGTTTAAATCTACAAATGGCTACAAAGTTCTAACTTAATACTTCTAAAATATTGAAAACCCATAAGCAGATTTCATTTCCACTTGTTAGATGTCTGAACTCTACAATTCCAACATCCCAATTTCAGTTTTGACTGCCCGTTAGGACCCCTTAGGTTTTCATTTGGTTAAAGGGACCCTGCCCATGACTAAGGCTAACATGTTAAGCTTTTCTGTTTTTTTGAATGTGAAACATACCCGGTTTAATCGCTCTCTCTCTGCATGTGTTAGACTATAGATGTCTCTCTCAATCTCCGTTGTGATTAAAAACAAAGTTCTCTATATCTCTAATTGCACACCTTACCTAGTTTCATGTTTTCATCCTCACTACTCTCTTGATTGCCCATCCACCATCTAAATCTCTGTGTGTCTCTCTACATAATCTCATCTCTGGGCCTTTCTCTGCATCGATCTTTCCGTATCAAATTGATTTCAAAGAAATCTATTGTTGGTGATGGTAGACAGAGTGTGCACATGCTTAACAACAGTCAGGAACATGCAAGTGGATGATAAACATTGAATTTATATGTATCTCAAAATACATATATATGGTAGACCGTGAATTACACGTGCATTCAGTGAGTGCCTACCATAGCCAGTATGGTTGGCATAGGTTTGCGACAACCTAGATCATGCAAGGATATTAGGCACTGCTTCAATCTATTTCAATGGGTATCATACCCTGCAATGGTTTAAAACCATTTCCTACCATCCAGATTTATGGTAGGCAGTAATTCATACTGTTTCAAGTTGATTATCATAGTATGCATATTGTTTTAAACTAGTTCCTACCAACCAAATTTATGGCAGATACACCTTGCAAATGGTTTTAAATTAGTGACTACCGTCCAAATTGATGGTAGGTGATGTTTCGGTTATCATACCCTGCATATGGTGTTAAACTAGTGCCTACCATCTAAGTGTAAGCCGAAAAATGGTAGGCAACTACTGTCCAAATTTATGGAGGGCACTAATTCAAGCTGTTTGAATTTGGTTATCATAGCATGCAATGGTTTAAAAGCATTGCCTACATTCCAATTGTATGGTGTGGGGAACAAGTTTGAAATTATAGAAATCAAAGAAAAGGTAACATAGATTTGAATATGGAGAACAAAAGAGAAACGGAGAAAGACTAGTTCTTTGCAGCGAATCGAGAGAGAATGAGGAGGTGATGGATTGCGCTGCAGTGATAGAAACCACACGAGAGATAGACAAAGAGAGAGAGTGGAGGTGGTGGTTTGCGTTGCAAAGAGTCGCTATAGAAAGAGAGCGCATTACTGAGATACAAAGAGAATCTGTTTTGCACGTGCATGCTCCTTCTGTTAATTAAATGGAAATTAAGTGGGTTCTAAATTAGCACTATAAGCCTGAAAGGTCCGTTTAACCCAACTCTACTAAATTTAAACAATGAGCAAGTAACAATCCACTACAACAAATGTAAAATTATTATAAGTTGTATAGTGTGAGCTACAAGTGGTGCAAATAAGCACCTTCTGAGTAAGCATCAATTATAGGAAATGAGTGTTTATCACTTATAGTAAATCGATGATCATTCTAAAAATGTAAATGTTCCTATAATTTAATTATATTGAGTTGCCAATGGGCCCGGGGTACCAACTCAGCTGTAGACTTGTGGCGGATGAAATCACAAGTACATGGTTCGAACCTTGCCGACGGCATTTGGGTGGGAGGGGTTAATGGATAAAAGATTAAAAAATAAATATATATAGTTCAAGTAATTAAGGATATGCTTGGTTTTAAGCAAAAAATGCATAAAACGTTACAAAATGGAAGGGGAGAAGGGAGAAGGGAGAGCTCGAGGTAAGATGGCCTTCACGCTCCAACCTCATGTTTTCTCATATAGCAGAATAAGTTTCGTAGGGGGAGACCAAGGACTATTTGCTAATGGTATTAGTCATTTTCAACTTGAATGCTCATTTTTTTTTTCCTCCTTTCACCATCTCCTCGTTTTTTAGTGTTTTTCTTGGATCTTTTTATTTGAGGCCAAACACAGTCTGAGAGAAATTAAACTACACAAAGTTGATTTGATTGGTTTGGAGTTAGAGTATAACTCACTTTTTGTTTGTAAAATTAGCCCCTTTAACCAACTATTTGCAGACAAGTAGTCTTCGAGCTTTTAAATTTAAGTTTATGAGAACTAGTTTTTATTTCAGAATACTGGATATAGGCTTGCAATATGTGCAAAACCTGAATAAACCCTTACATGTGGTCCCTGATGGTTTGGTTTTTCCACGTACTTCAGCACCAGCTTTAGTTTATATGTCTTTTGGTATGCATTTTAAGTTGCATAGTATTTAGAGAATTCTCATACTGTGCAGTATTTAATAAATTGTATAATTGAAACAAAATCTGCCCCCCTTCCCCCCAAAAAAAAGTTATTTATTTATTTATTATTATTATTATTATTATTATTATTATTATTATTATTATTATTATTATTATTATTATTATTTGCATAATTTAAAGTTGAAACAATCATCAAGTTCCATAACTGAACAGAGGGTCAATTTCAGAGCTGCATAGCTAGGGTAATTGAGTGGCGACATTTGTTTTTTTTTTTTTTAAATTTCTGGGAGCGTTCTAACTTTTCGAGGGGACTAATTACCAACACAATATGGCCTGTTGTGGGATAATTAATGTGCATGTAAAACCCTTTTATTCTGATTGTGAACATGATTAGGGCCCATTGGGAGAAATCCGAAACATCAACCAATTTCCCATGCTCATTATATCCATAGTGCATATCATAACATTATCGGAAACCTAAATTTAAGATAAATCCATGCGTGCTTGTATCAGTATCATAAAATGTGGTGTATACAATTTGAATTGTATTGTATCGTAAGATGCAAAAAACCATGATTACATCTGCTTTGTTGTCTTTTATCAAAACCCCATTAATAACTTGGCAAAATCTATGTAACGACATGAATATAGGTATCTGACACAAATACGCTCTTTCGAACACATTGGCCAAAAAAACATAATACGAGATATGCTAGGGGATACACTTGTACAGTTAGTATTAATTGCTTTCCATTAAATAATTTTGAACTATTGGTCATATTCATTCACTTGTAGGTCAATATTGTTACTCATGTATTACTAACATGCCATTGTATGCTTGCGGCATTAGTATAAAATTGAAACTTTTCAAAGATATGTGAAAATGTTAATCATCTAAGCATGGAATGTCCGATGAGAGTATCCGTGAATGTCGACACGACAATTCGACACGATATGTGTCGACACATTGTCATTGTTACATAGGGAAAAATTATATACCATATTAGACAATGGGGTGAAGAGGAAAGATGTCGACATTTCTGTTCTATATGTTTCTGTCTATTTTAATTGTTTTGAACATTTAATTAGTAAATGGGAAGAAAGTTACAAAGTAGACCCACAGGCTTTTCTCCCACCCCGAGCATTGACAGATTTCCATTTTTACCCACAAATTCGCATTACATATCTAAAGCTATAAATGAAGTCGAGTGCACTCTAAACTACATATTGTCAATTAGGTTGATGTTGTGTTTGGGTCATTTGGAGTGAGAGATACAACAAAATTTTCAAGAATGTGTAGAAATCTGTATAGACTTTAAGATAGATATTAAAGTTACTTTGTGGATTTTGGCTTGTAGCTGGGATTGGGATAGAGATAGATTCAAAGAAGTTCAGTTCTCATCTTGTATGCTCAATTGGGATTGTTTAGTGCTACCAGTAACACCTGATGTATACTTTTGGAGAGGCCAGTGTTCTTTTTTCACTGTTGCCTCTCTTTTTTCTCCTAATCAATACAATATACTATAGTGTTTAAAAAAGGGTTTGATGCTGGCAACACTTACCTTGTTAGACGTGGAAACTTCCTATCAAGGCAAGTTAAGGTGGGGGTGTAGCTAAGAGTTTAGTCCAACTAGGGTTAAGTAGAATTGAGAATATTTAAGGGTGTTTGTTTGAGTTAGAGATCTAACCTCTTATTAAGAGGTAACCTATAACTAAAGGTAAATCTTTAATTAGAGCTGTTGGAAAGTGGTTGTTTTAGGCTCTAGTTGGAGCCTGGAACTCATAAAGTAATAGAGTTAAGGGCAATTCAGAGTTTTCTTTGTTAATTGTGAAAGTCAGACCAATGTCTAAACCAGACATCCAACCAAACATAACATTTGGACATTAACAACTATATTTAAAAAAAATTCAGACATAATGTTTGGTGAAGAAGTTAAAAAAAGAAAAAAACCTCAGTTATATATTAACTCAATTCATTGCTGTTTATTATTAACTCTATTTCTTGAGCTTCAACTAACTACACATATTTGTCAAGGCTTTGATGATCAGACAATGGGTTTTCTGGAACCTTGTCAAGGCAGTTCACGCATCTCTGCTAAAATTTCCCCTAGTCATCTGAGTACTTATTTATTTGTGATAGGTTCTGTTCAAGAGAGATTGAACTCGTGGCTCCTAAAGTCCCAAAGTTTTTTGATTGAAGTGGCAGCTCCACTTACAAAACCACGACAGGAGAAAACACATGATGTCGAAAATTCCAGGGAGACAAAGGAAATGGAAGATTTTTTTAATACACAACCAACAATTGATATTAGAACACCTAATGGAAATCTTTCTTTAGCAGCTATAGTTTCTATTGAGCAGTTCAGCAGGTAAAGAACTCGTTTGTGAATCAACAGTTTATCTTATTTTCTGCATTGGGCAACATAGTGTTTTCTTTGATATTAGCGAGACAAGTATGAGTTATTCTGAAAATGTTACAATCATTGTCTTCTATTGACTATTTACTTCTTACGCGCCATGCTATTAAAGTTATTTTTCCTTCAAAATGAGTACCTTGCAGAGATTCTGTATGAACCCTGATTATGTTAGACATATGGTCCAAGTGGACCATTCGATTTGGCTAAAGTATATGGACTTTTGTATAAATCTATTGGACCATGGATTTTGTTATATGACAGCGTTAGGCTATTTGAATCAAACTAGGTTAAACCTATGTAATGACTACATATCAAGCACCATTCATTTTCTCAACCTCCAAATTTATTTTGTGATTCCATTAGCTATTAACTTGCCTATTTAAATTGGTTACATGTGAGAACTACAGTGTTTTTTTTTTTTTTAATGGGAAGACATATACTCCCACACTGTGGCCCTTCTCAGTGCATACATGCACATTTTCATCAAGTGTTTTGATTTAGGAGAGAAATTCAACTACATCTCTTATTATGGCACATATTATGATTAGGGTATTTGCAGCGAAACAACTAAATCTTATTATTCATCTTGATGAAAACTAGGGTTCACTGGCAAAACCCTGATCAAAGTGAAGAGTACAAACTTCAATCTCAACATCTTAGACTTTCTATACATCAAAAACTGGTTTCTAATGGAACCAACTTGATTTAAAAATAGAAGACACTAAAAGAAACCCTAAGCCTAGTAAGCTCTTTGTCAGCCTGGTTCACTATATCTTCTATGTTACCATCAGTTTCCCCCACTTGAAAAGAACTCGACCTAGAGTTGTCATGAACATAAGCAATAAGCAGCTATGGATTAAGGGTGTATAACAACTCAAAAGTAATCCAATAGTTGTCACAATCTAGCCAATTCTTCCACTTAACAAAGGAGCAACTGTGTTGCTGATCAAATGAACTAACATCAGCAAAATCTAAAATACTCTCAACTTGATAAGTAGAATGAGGCAATGACAAGGATGTGTCAACAGACGGTGGAATAGGAAGCACATGATCTCCTTGAAATGGTGGCAAGTCCTCAACATTAATGTTAATGTTAATTACTTTACTTTTTCACAGGGGTTAAATATGATCCACGCGTTCTTAGACTTATGTTGGCGATTATTCAATCTAGGTTTTCAAAGAATTTTGCATCAGTACCCGTCATGCTCGTTTCTTTACGTTGAAACCATGGTAGATTAAGATATCAAAAAGAAACATCATCTTATGCTAAATGTGAATGTAGGTAACTAGCTTCCATGACATGTCATTCTTTGTACAAAGTTATGCTCTTAAATATTAACTCCCAAAATTTTGACATGCAGGATGAATGGACTGACAGGACAGAAAATGAAGAAAATATATGAAGCTCGAGTTCCTGAATCTGTTTGTGTCGATGCTCGTAATTTGGTGGAGTATTGCTGCTTTAGATGTTTGTCGAGAAATAGTTCTGCCATCCATCCTTGTTTAAAGGTTTGGGATTTTTCTTTTTCTTTTTCGTTTTTGTTGCTGTCATTAGCAATCCAATTTACTCAAAAGATAATTAATAGCTGAAAAGTACAATTCAAATCATTAGTCATTGCAATTAATGTTGCTGTTAAGTTAGACAAACAATAACTTAGATGTACCAGTGTTTTGTTTGTGAGCAGATTAATCTTTGTCAGTATGAGGCATAAATTTTAGTAATGTAAGCCTCGATTTTCATGATTATGGCAAACAATATTATTCGAGTAAAAGGTATGTCAAGGGAGCAATTTGCGAAAATTGTTAATAAACTTGCGCAAATAAGCACCCATGAAGATCCTAACATCAGGCTGAATTACACCTAGGCCTTTTAGTAATGACCTCCACCTTCAATGGATCCACTCGCAATGTTATACAGAAGCTGCTGCTTCTTCTTAAACTGCACTTATTCTCATTCAAATGTAGCTTTACTCTTGCGCAACACCTCTAATACCCTTCAACATGAACAAAAATGCTCCTCCCTTGCCTTACTATATATAAGGATTCCATCCAAGAACGAAATCACAAATAAAGTCTTGAAGAACCTCATTCATCAACCTCATAAAGGTAAGCGGAGCATTGCACAATCCAAACAATATCACTAACACTCAAACTGTCCCTGCTTAGTTTGAAGGCAGTCTTCCAAGTGTCCTATTGAATCCTTACTTGATGATAACCAATTTTCAAATCTAACTTGGTGAAAAGTTGAGTGTGTTCCAACTGATCCAACAAGTCATCAATCATCGGCAAAGGATACTGAGTCTTGATAGTAGCATTGTTCAATGCACGGTAATCGACATATATCATCCACCACCCTTTTCGAAACCAACAAAATTGGCAAATAACATGGCCAACAACTCGGAATAATAGCCCTTTTCTCCAACAATTCCGGAACTTGCTTCTTGATCTCATCTTATATTTGCAGTGAAGTCAATATTACCCAAGATTCAGCAATGGCGAGTCTCATGTCAAAACAATCTTGTGCTCAATATTTCGCTTCGGTGGTAAACCCTCCACATCCTGAAACAAGTCCTTATAATCCTGTCTTGACCTCCCAAAATTACACCCAAGTTCTGTAATCTGCCCTTAAGTCAAGGATGCCGAATATATAACCTGTGGAGCCTGTGTACTGACCTGACAAACAATAAGAAAAACTTACTACAAGCACTCACCATCCTCTTTTCCCGAATTACTGAAACAATATAATTCATCGGTAGAATAACGAAAACATTGATAACAAAAGACTTGTCATCAATAATCAACTATATTGTCTGTTTCTATGATAATGTATAACATTTTTATCCCATAGGTACAACCTCCCAAAAATCACGAAGCACACATCCAATGGAACCACATCACACCACCTCATTATTGAGACTTATCATATATAACATTTCTATCCCATAGGTATGAACTCCCAAAAATCACGAAGCACACATCCAACGGAACCACATCACACCACTGTCTGAATACGCAAATCAAAGTACACATTGCTTGTTAACTTCTTCATTTGCCTCCTTTTGTAATCAACCCAAAGAATATTGCTTCGGATGATTCACGGTCTTCAAACCTATCTGCTGTATCATGGTTTGTGAAATCAGATTCTTCTGACTGCTTGAATCCACAATTGGCGTCAACTATCCGTATCCTGAGATAAAGATTTCTACTTTAACATCCTCAGATGGTGAACCTAACCTAGCCATAATACTCAGTTTTGGATTAGCTTTTGTCAACACAAGTAAGAGTTTTCTTTTCCTGTTCCTTCACCTTGTGATGTTTAAAATGAGAATACTTGGTCAAACACTTGTCGCCTGGGTCATTTATCCTTGCAGTGTTTGCATATCAAATTCTTATTTTCAGAAGTTGACTTTCCTATGTTCTGATCCCCTTTTGCCTTCATATCACTATTGTTGGTACCAAACTTCTTGTTGTTACTTGTTTCATATCTTCCTGATCGTGCCCTAAATGGCAATGACAATGGTCTAATTGTTGTTTTCCCATACAAACTGGAGACAACCTTAACTCCTTACGGATATGTTTGTTCGGTCCACCGATCATGCTTTTCAATATCAATCTCCAAAACCAATGTTATTGAACTCTGTGTACTCCTGCATACTCTAGTTGTACTTCTTGCGTAAGTGCTGCCACTTATACCACCTTTCCTCAACCTGCCCTACTGGATAAAATTGTTTTCGAAGAGCTCCCATGAGCTACTTCCGTGTCAATGTCTCAATCTTGCAGCTTTTGCTTTATGACTTCCACTAAGATATTGCATGATTTGACAACTTCAGACTTACAAAGCGAATCTTCTAGATATGATTAAGCCCATAGAGTGTGTAATAGGTTTCCGTGTCAATGGCGCCATCGTAGTTTGGAATCTCGATCCTGAAGTCGATGTTCAAACTATCAAAAGAATTGATGCAAAAGAATTACCTGATATCGCTTCCTCTGATTCGTCCTTGTCATCTGACCTGTGATCACCCAACTTCGTTCGATGGGACCTCCCTTTATGATTAGAGACATTATCTTTCTCCTAAAATCCCTTATCGAGCTTTGCGAACTTCTCTCCCCAAGTCTTCAATAAATTTCTTGAAGGCACGACTCGTCCTTCAATTCTTGTTTCGTAATCTCTGATTCTGCATCACCCTTCTATTCCGTCGTTTTCTTCAATCTCGACAACCGATGTTCGTGTAACGTGTCGAGAACCTCTCTGAATCGCTTGTATTGCTTTTGCGTTAATCCAGTACACCACAAAATTTTTCCCAAGGGTGGCAAAAGTTGCTATGATATCACTTAATACACAACCAATTTAGAATGTGCGAAAATAATAAAAGAAAAGGAAAAGAAAATTTGTTCCAACCTTTACTATCTTATTAACTAAAAAAAATTACAAAACTCTTTAAAATAAAACTTTCAAGAGGCTAATTTCCTAGATGCCTTGAACCTACATACAATGACCCTATATATAAGTTAAGACAAGTCCAAACCAAGGAAAGCCTACTCCTAATAGGAAAGTGTTTCCATATTACTTTCCTTGTCCCACAAAGAGAACTTTTTTTGTTTTAACCCAACAAGGAAAAAACTTGCTCACATTAGGAAATTTTTTCCATATTATTTTCCTTGTCCCACATGAAAAACTTCCTTGTTTCTAGCAGAAAACAAAATTAGAAACCTTCTAAAATTCTACTCTAAACTTCAAGTTCCCAAAAGGAAGATACACACGTATCAGTGATGGTTATGACTGTGGTTGTGGGCACATTCAATTTCAATGGGGTATTCTTGGTCAACCCCATGTTCAATGATATGGTGTAATTGCAGCCTTTCCAACAACAACAAATATCAAAATCCAGGCTTTGATGAGGATTTCTCGTCCACTCTCGTTAGACTTTAAGTGACTCTTACCCATTGTTTCTAATTGGTACTTGAACTCAGGCGCTACGAATCAAAATCACATAATTGGCAATGCTCTTTCACGAACTAACAAATCTGAGTATGGCGGATAGCTTACCCAACCCAACTCATTCATTCCATCTGAAAAATGTTTGTACGCTTCATATAAGTAAAAGTATTCTTTATGTTGTTCAATTTATTTCATAAAACTCAGTTTCCACTTTTATCCACCTAGCTTTGTTATTGGTGACTACTTAATGGATCAGGGCTGATGTGAAAATGGTTAATCGCATCATGATTTGCAATAGGTGCTCTCAAACATTGTTGCATCATGTTCGGCTTTACAACTTTGGCATCATTGTTTAGGATAATCATCGTCTAATATTCTTAGGAGTTTTTCTCGGGATAAATGTTTAGGACCCTTTTGCTAAATCGTCTTTTTGTAAGGATTGTGCTTTGGGTAAGTCTTATAGACTCCCATTTGTTATTAAGGAAATTCGTACTAGTGTTCATTTTTCACTTCATTCAGATGTGTGGATGTAGCGAATTGTTTGGTTATCGTTACTATGTGTTTTTTTTATGAAGAATATACTCATTCATGTATCTTTCCAATGAAACATAAATATGAATTTTTTTACGCGTTTCCCTTTCGACTAGGATCCAATGTCTCCAAATTGATGGTGAGGGACAGTACGATAATAATTTTCTTGAGTTATGTGAGCACAAGAACCAAAGTAGTCGCAGGCACTGTCATATCTCGGAAATGGGCCGAACTCTCACGATTGCAGCTAGTTTTTTTTTTTTTTTTTTTTTTAATCTTTGGGTGGTAGCCATTAATACTGCTGTGTATCTATCAAGAGTTTGCCCAAAATAAAGTTGGGTTGGTCTTCCCCATATCAAATAAAAGGCACACCGACTTGGATTTATGGGAAGATCAACATCTTCATAAGGGCATGACAAAGTTGACGTTGCTTTTAATTAAGATTAGGTAATGCGATGTTCGATTTTTTGGATTATAGTTTGTCAATTTTTATGATGTTATTGTTTTGAAATCTGAACTGTATGGCGTGTATGTAGACTATTAGTTGACTATTTGACATAAATTTGGTGATGAAGCTTGCAAGTTTGAAGTTTGAGTATATGAGTTATTAATCATATATTTTAATTCTGAGTAATTCATATAGGTTTTCTTTACTTAAAATATACACTTCTAAAAGGGTTACGTCTAACATGTTAAGGCTCATGCTTTACATCTAGATTCATTGAATCACTTCACTTCAAGTGTCTGCGTTTGAAAACCTTGATGGCAATAAGAAAGAACACTCAACAAGGATCTACGAGATCTCAACATACTTGTAATTGGATGTTAGGATCATTCCTTTTATTTGGTTTATTTATTTATTTATTTATTTATTTAAGTTTCTTCTACATATAGAATTTATCTCATAGTATTTGATGGCAGTTACCAATCAAACATTGAAAAATAGGACAATTGAGACCTTAAAGAACACTGTAACTGGGGTTTAATATTCTTTTAAATTTCGATTTAACAACCGTTGAGGTGATGAAACAAATCCCTAACCCATAAAAAGGGTTAAGGATGGCTAATCTACCCTATAGATTAATAGCTACATGAAATAAAATTGGGAGGGAGGTCCCTAGAGTACTACAGTTTACGGATGGCACTATCTTCTTTCTGGTAATTATTACAATTCACAAATGGCTAATCTCCATTCGATGTTAGCTCTGTCTTGGATGTTATTTTCAGAGTTGAATATATGGGTAGAATGACGAGAATAACTCGTCTCTACAGGAGAGGTGGGATGGAATGTGGATATTTTTGGTTACTTGTATCTATGCCGTCTTTTAGGAGCTTGAAGTAGAGAAAAATACGACCTTTAGAATATGGTGAGTGACACTCTGTAGAAAAGTCTTTCAACAGGGACCAGTCTGAAAGCTCCTTTCCAAGTCTCAACGAAGTGGTATAGTGGAAAGCTCCTTCTCAAGCCTCAACAAAGTGTTATAATGAACTATGAAGTTCTTGAATATTAGAAACTGTATCAGATCTGAGCAAATATGAGAAAAGCTAGTATGGAGGCTGGTTTGGAGGTTGTAGAGACGTACAAGGTGTGGGAGGGGATAATGGTTGATGTAGCTTTGGTGGTCAATCTCTTTATGGGTGACAGGTCTTAGTTTGCTTAGTATGGGTTTAAACTTTAAAGGGGATATGTTAGGAGCTGTTTTTTCTGTCTTTGTGTTTTTGGCTTGCGTAATAGCTGTGAGATGAATGTAACTTTGCTGTGCAAAGGTCTAGAGATGGAGCTTTTTCATATATTCACTCTTCATTATAATCATCTTGGATTATGAGTGAATTTCAACTAAAAAAAGATTAATAGTTCATAATACACACACGTATATATAGCAAAGAAAAACAAAAGCTTTTACTATTCCGAATCAGAAAGAGAGACTATGTTTTCAGATCTCATAGATTTGTCTTGGATTCGCTTTTCTGACAACATAAGAAAGTTCATCTTACCAGTGGAATAAACTGAAAAGTTTATAAACCAAAACTGTGATCAACTTATAAATTTGTCAAACCAGGGTGACCTACTCGAAGTCTGGTAAATCCAAAATTTCCCTCTTATCAAATGTGAATTTATTTGTTTCTTTTGAATGCCTTGTATGAGCTCTTAAATGCACC
Source organism: Berberis vulgaris (assembly GCA_963556465.1). Lineage (NCBI taxonomy): Eukaryota > Viridiplantae > Streptophyta > Magnoliopsida > Ranunculales > Berberidaceae > Berberis > Berberis vulgaris. The sequence continues at coordinate 70,999,043 of OY747124.1, read as the reverse complement.
CCTCAACTTTCTAAGATCTACTTGTGAAATTCTGCTTTCTTTTGCCTAATATCTTGTAACATTCTCAGCTTTTACTGTTGCTTATTTCTTTTCAGGAACCGGCATTTCAGAAGCTTATTTTCATAACTATGCTAGCATGGCAATGTCCTTACAGTAAAGAAATTGTTTCAGATGCTAAAGTTTCAGATAATTTACTGCAGGTTTTCCTTTCCACATGCTTTTTCTCCATATCTGTCCATTGCTTAATCGTTGTATGGGTGAATAATGTGCAGTTTTAGAGAAACTGGTGTGGTAAGTAATGTAGAACATCTCACATTATTAACTTTTAGTTACTCGTTACTCATGAATCGAGTGAATTATAGAATTTGTAACTGGAGGGTAGAACACGCAAGGACCTGATAAATGCTAGAAAACTAATTAAATCTAAGTTTATAAACTCTTAAACTAATAAGAAAAATTGTAGAATCAAATTTAATTGAAATAAAACAACTATTACTTAATGAAAATAACATTACAACCTCCCTCGCCAACATACATATTTTTGGACAAATAGTCCTGAAGAATAACAAAAAAACCAGTCCATAACCAGCTCTTCAAACAGCCCAAAATTTTTGGGTAAGCTCAGTCTTGATCCAGAATCCCAATCCAAGTCGCAGTTTGACATTTCCAGTATTCTTTATTATTATCTTATTCTATTTTTATTATTTTTTTTAGACAAGACAATGACTGGATTTATAGCAAAAGACACCCCGAAAGAGAAATACAGCAGGTGAGAGAGGATCTCACTAGAAAAAAGTAAATGCAATCAATCATAAAGGGATTGAAGGACATATCCTTCATTTTATGCATAGAAGACATCCCATCCGCCACAGCTCGCCAAGGTTTTAAAGACTTTTTTTCTTCTTCTTTAAAGCGCCGAGAGCCTCAGATCCACACCTTAGTGAAGGTGTTTGGCGACCAAGGCTCGTAAAATAAAGAAAAATACCTTGACAAACAACTTTGATCACAACCTAATTCGTTTTGACACTTAAACGTGATAAAATATCTGAAATAAGTAAAAGTCTTAAATTTATACCCTTTAAAAGGTCTAGCCAAAGCTGCGCCTTGCCTCACTAAGGCTCTAGCAGCGGGCCTTGGCACTTCGTGCCTCACCTTGCCTTGACCCTTACAACATAGATTACTTTAAAACTGAAAATTTGGTGATGTAAATGATAGGATAATCCTAATGAAGCGTATATTTGCATTTCTAAATTCCGACTGTATGCTACAATTATTGTTGATGCAACTTTTACATCTTTCTTGGTTGTGCTTTATCTTTGATGGATTAATTTTTTAAATTGATGGGATAGTAGGTTTTTTCGTAGCTTCTGTAATAAATTCAGTAAATTATTACTTTGTTTAAAATACTATTCTCTATGAAACTAATTATCGACTCTCTGATTTACACAACTTTTGACAAGTTGATTGGAATATTACATTTTGTAAAGAAATTAGCATAAAGAATGAGAGCTGGTGATATTGTCGCAGTTTTTTGTTCTTTCTTTTTTCAAATTAAAAAAAAAAAAGATTTTTGAAGATGTTCACTTTATTAGTTAGTTATATATGGAGTATAATATCTACAGATCTATTCGAAACGACAATAAAGTTTTCCTATCTATATTGAAGAGGAAACTTGTAGGGGAAAAAGCCTTCATTCGTATTGCTCCAGCTGTTGCTGGTGTGGCTGATAGGTCAACAGTACACAATCTTTTCAAGGCTCTGGTTGGAGATGAGAAAGGGATCTCTTTAAACATATGGACATCATATATACAGGAACTTCTAAAGTATGTTTTGACCTTTTTATTACTATATTATTCTGATCTTCTTGATCTAATTCCTTTTGAATGCAAATATATCTATGGATGTGTATTCTACTATTTTGAACACCATTTGACCTCCTGTATAAATTCATTTAAAAAAAAAGTTCTTGTTAGGCTGTAATTCTTAGATAAGAAATCTTGATAATCATGTTGCAATAAAAAAAAAAAAAAATCTTAAAACAGCATTGCTCGTAAAAGGTTCTACTCAACCAATAAAGAATGGAATTATAAAGAAAGATGAACTTGAAAGAATTGACGTCCCTGCGCAAGAGCATGCTGATTTACATATAAAAAAATCATAGAATATCTCTTGTAAACAATGTCGGGGTTTATCCTGACCAATGGGATAAGCACTGAAAGCAAGAATCATGCGACATCCAACACCACAGGGTAATCAACTTTCGTGACAATACCTCTCACATTCATAACTTTATTGTTAGAAATGAAAATTCCTTGCAACATTTTCTTGTTCTCTCAGTCGATAGGAAACTATGTTAAAAAGGGAAAAAGAAAGATTACAAAGCAGGCTGGTATAGCCTAGCAATCAAGAAAATCACTATTCTACCAAAAAGAAAAATTGGATGACTGGAAGATTACTCAGTTTACTACAACCTCCTAAACTCCCTCAAATGGCTCACTAACATTAAATGTCACTATCCATCCCTTTGCGAGGAATATCAAATCCATTTATTTATTAATTTATTTTATGCATCTGCTAAATGCCCCATAAAATAGTGAAAGGAAACAGAGCTCAAAGATTCTTCCCTTTGGGAGAGAAGGATCAGTTTTTCTAAGAAAAGAAGGGGTCCCTTACTTTACGTGGTAAGTCCACGTCTCACCAATTCAACAAGGAAGGAGACGAAACCAACACAAGCAAACATAATCATCAATCGGATTTCCATCAGTAAGACAAAGAGGGCAAGCATTAAAACAAATTTTCTCTCTTCACAGTTATCTTTAGTTAGAATTTTAGTGAGAATATAGAGTCCGTACAAAGAAAAGCTTTCATTGGAGGAGCACGAGCGCCTCTAACCAATTTAAGTCATAATAGAATGATAATGGATGAAAATGAGGAAATCTTTCTCTTTTTTAAGTGTGAAAAGGTCATGTATATCTATAAGTTAGTGTTTTTTGTTTGAGTGGAAACCTTAGGGGGAACTACTTTCTTCCGCACAAAAAAGGAATCCTTTTTCTTGACACTAAGGCAAAAGAGGAGAACTAGTCTATAAATTCTTTTTACAAAGAGTTCCAACCCTTGTCGAACTTCATATTGCTAGGTCATTGGGAACAAGTAGACAATAATATGAAGTTGAAAGGACACACCTTGCCTTCAAAAGGAGGTGTGTCTAAATTGGGAACAAGTGCGTTGGCTAGGGAAGCGCTGCTACTGGCTGTAAAAGCAACAACCAATCATGGACTAATCAATGGAACGACAATAGATGGACATTAAGGCAATTCAAAAGCAAACAAGAATGATTTATGTGCACTAGTTTGGTTCTATTGGGGCTCCCATTACAATCTGCAGGCAAGCAGATATAACTTTGATTGGAGATTGCTGGCAGTCTTAACGGATGCTCTTTTAGGCCTTACTCCCTCACATGAACCTTTTGTTCATCCTAATGCCAATACTAGAGCCAGAAGCTTACCCATCCTTCCTACCCGACTCAACAGAGAGTTGGGTCCTCGTTTGCTCAAATCATGAGTCTACCTTCTTCTTCCTCTAGTCAACTCAGCCAACTCACCTTTCTGTCCCTAGTCCATCCATTCGTCCCAGCATCTCCCAACAATATTGTTATCTGCACGCACATAAATACTTTTGTTTCACCACACAACATGCACCCCACCTCACACTCTTCAATTGTATCCCCATTACAGTCTTCACTTTACCCAAACCTGTTCTTAGCCTCGTAACATCCCCTTACTGGTCCTCTGCCTATTTTGGTGGAAGGCGGGTGTAAATTAGAACCACTCACATATTGATGTTACTCTTTGATCTCTTTGGGGGACATGTTCTGGTGTTAGATGATCACATGGAAACCTCTACTCTCTGGATAGTAATCAAGGTCTCCGGAAAGAGGTGACTCGGTCTCCTATTCAGATGCCTAATAGTGAAGTCAGCATCTTGATTCATAACCTAAGTGGGCCTAAGCAAAACTCTTTCACAGACAGTTGAAAGAAAAAAAGGTATTGAAGGTCTCACCGGAGCCATCATTGAAAAGGACGCAACAACATATTGTGAATGTCGTATTCTCACCATCGTTTGTGAAGGAAAATGAGTTGAACAGAAAGGTAAACAAGGAGTTAGAAATGGTAACATGCAGGTGCAATGGGAGATATACAAGAGGAAGAAGATCAAAGGTGTCATCATTAATGGGTGTGAAAACAGTGTCCCAAGGAAGCCTTAGGCGGGAAGGCGCGAGTGGCTAAGTCGCGTCCTTTCAGTGACTTAGCCTTTGATTCCTCCAAGCACCACCTCAAAGGGGCATCTCGAGGATTACCAAGGGTGCCTCATTTCATCTGAGCCATCCAGGCCGAGTTGCTCTACGGGTTCAGCCGTGGCTAGATTGGCCAATTAGTATATCTCTTTTCTACCAGCACAACAAACCTCTTGGAATCCCAAAAAGGGTAATCATACGGTGTAGAACCTTGCATAAATTGTGTGGTGGAGAGCGCTCAGGATGCTTTGAGATGGCACACTAAGAATGAGCGCATGTGCAAGACGTGTGGCCACAATGATTGGAACTTAACAATCTTGTGCATCTGTTGATGTGTGTCATTTGAAATTCTCTCTCGCCGTGTACACAGGAATACCCAATCCTAATCCCAATTTTGATGGAGAAGGGTTTAATCTGGATCTGAATCAAAAGCACAAACTTTGGAAGATTAAAGTCCAAGTCCACAAGCAGAACAAGAGAGATCTACACGTGAAACCCACGTGGTTCAAGATTTTAGCAAGGACAAAACATCCAACGACAGCTGCTCTCAAACTAAAATGCAAGGGTCACAAATTTGTCGAGTTGGTTGATAATGGAATCTCCTCCAAAGTACACCCACAACTCTCTCTTGCAAATGTGGATAGTTCCCTCCCTAGTCAACATCTTCACAGGAGGTAATGCTAGTCTCTTCCCAACCTCATCCTGACCAACTCTCCACTCAAAAAAATAGTTTGGTTTCCACAACAAAACATCTTTTTCGAGGGGTTCTCGCAGAATGCTAATGATGGTACAAGTGGGAAGAGCACACTGGAAATAAATTTACTGGTAGGAGCACTAGTGGGGTCAGTATTGAAACAAATGCAGAGCAAGTTGTGGGTAATCTCAACAGATCAGAAAGGAGATTAAATTTGGAGAGAATATCTATGACTAATCCTCATGACAATTAAGTTACTTGGAATGCTAGATGTTTGGGTTCTATTGATAGATTGGTTAATCTCAGAAAGATTACGGGTGAATCCAGATATTATACTAATTCAAGAAACTAAGTTAGAAACTTTGGATGGGGATCTTATCAAGCTTGTATGGGGAATATATTTGTTTGATTGGCATTTTGTTCCTGTGCTGGGGACTGCAGGTGGGCTGCTCACCATTTGGAAGAAGGATAATTTTTTTTTTTTGCATGGATAGCTTACTAGGTGCCTTCTCTTTTCTATCTTACTTTAAAATTCTGGAGATAACTTTTGCTAAGTTCCTTCAAACATTTATGTCCAAATCTGGGTCACTGGTAGCAGCCTTGGTGTTTGCGGGAGATTTTAATGTTACCAAATCTACACATGAGAAAAATAATACCAGCAGGAGAAACGCTCATATTAGGAATTTTAATTCCTTTATCAGTGACTTTGTTCTATTAGATTTTGAGCTTAAGAGAGGGGAGGGGGAATAAAATTCACTTTGTTAAACTTGATACTCTAATTAAAAGGCAGCAAGAGAAGCTCTCTCTTTTCGACCTTCTTAAAGAGGAGATAAATTTAACTTTGAAGAATGGAACAGCAGGCTGGCAGCTAAGGTAGACCTAGGCAAGCTCCTTAAAGAAACTTCATCTCATGGAAAAGGAAGGCTGAGATTCAATGGGGCAACCATGGGGATTGTTGTTCTAAGTTATTTCATATTTTAGCTAGCCACAAAAGAGTGGTTAACTGCATCCCTGCTCTTCAGATTCAAAACCAAATGGAAACCCAAGATGCAGTGATTGTTGACCACATTGTGCAACATTTTAAGACCACGGTCCAAAACCAAGGATAGTGGAGACCGAAGCTTGCAGGAGTTGTGTTCAATATTCTTGACCTTCATGATAGTGATGCTCTGGAGAGCGAGAAGTTGTCACTGCTCTCAAAGATTTAAAGAAGAAGCTACTTCAGGTAATGATGGGTTTCCTATTGATTTCTTCAGAAAATGCTGGAAGTTTGTCAGGTCTGATTTCAGATAGTAACCAATTCCTGGATTGGAGATTAAACCTAGCCCTGATTTCTCTCATTCCCAAGGTAAAAGGAGCAATGTCCATTTCTCAATTCAGGCCTATCAGTCCGATATCCTCAGTGTGCAAAATTATATCAAAGGTGCTAGCTAGCAGGTCGAAAACCCATATGGATAGCCTGGTCTCTCCTTATCAGACACCAGCTGTGGAAGGCTGACAACTAATTGATGGTCCCCTCATGGCTAATGAACTCAGATTCTTGGCTTAAGTTGAGTCGACCTTGCCTAGTTTGCAAACTTGATTTCTCCACAGCTTTTTGACAATGCCAGCTGGGAATATCTGGACTGCATTTACTGAGAATGGGTTTGGCATTAAATGAAGAGGCTGGATTAGGGTCATTCTCAAATGAGCTCAGTTCTCTGTCAAAATTAATGGGGCTGTGGAAGGCTTCTTTAAAGCCTCAAGAGGCATCAAGCAAGGTGATCCACTCTCGCCTTTACTCTTCTCATTGGTAGCAGAAGGGCTCACCCAAATGATTTTTAGAGCTGAACACTATGATCTTATTAGGGGCTTTCAAGTTAGAGACCAGGGTACTCCATTCCTGTCCTTCAATATGCTGATGACACTATTCTATTCCTTGAGCCTAGCTAACAGAGTATGATGCATTGCAATCCTTCTCCTCTGGTTTGAAGTGTTTTTAGGGCTGAGCATCAATTTTCAGAATCTATTCTCTACCATATAGGAGAGGTGGAACACTTGGATTCTTTTGTGGATGTTCTTCATTACCAACTTAGTTCTTTATGCATCACCTATCTTGGACTTCCATTGGAAGCTAAGTTCAAAAGTAGAGCAGTCTAGGAACCCACTATTGACAAAATTACAAGCAAATTGGCTGTGTGGAAAACAAAATACATTTCAAAGGCAGGTAGAGTCGCTTTGATCAAAAGCAACCCTGCCAATATTCCAGTTTTTTGATATCCTGTGTTGTTGATGCCCATTTTAAGTCAGCAAGATATACAAAAAAATCTGCAGAGACTTCCTTTGGGCGATCAATCAGCAACACAAAGGTCTACACTGGGTTAGGTAGAGAGAGGTCAGAGACTTCCGTTGGGCGATCAATTAGCAACACAAAGGTCTAGACTGGGTTAGGTGGAGAGAGGTCTGTAAACCTAAGGAGCAAGGTGGTCTTGGTATCTGGAGGTTAACCCTGTTCAATAAAGCTTTATTGGCCAAATGGTTATGGAGGACAATCATTCAAGAGAAGTATGGGACTGAACAAGGAGGCTGGTTCACTAACTCAAACAACGCCCCTCATGGTTGCTCCTGGCGGAAGGGCATCCTCAGCTTCAAGTATTTCATCAAGGCTCACACCTGTGTGGAGTTAGGCAATGTCACAAATACTCTTTTTTGGGATGAAAAATGGTGCACTAACCAGCCTCTGAGTGTGTTATTCCTCCCATCTATAGATTATCTCTAGCTAAGTATGCAACTGTTGCTCAAATTTTCCAATGCAGTAGCTCCCCCAATGGGGACCTGAAGCTGAGGAGAGGGGTCAAGGATGAGGGGGTTCTCTCTTTGCTGTTGTTGCTTGAAGTTACTGAACACATCCAGCTGTTTGACAGAGAGGACAAATGGCATTGGGAGGACAAATCATGTAATTTCACCGTCTTTGATGCCCATCAGAAGCTTTTCACTCTCTCCAATGCTGAGGCAAACCTGGTACTCTTCCCCTCTCCTTTTGGTCACAAGGTGTTCTGGCAGAAGGAGGTTCCCCCAAGGGTGAACTTCTTTGTTTGGGCAATGGGTCAGGGTAAAAGGGTAAAATTTCTACTGTTGATTTGCTAATAAACAAATGTATCTCCATTCCCAACAGATGTTTTCTTTGTCAGCTCCACTCAGAATCCATGGAGCACATTTTTTATGCCCCTTCACTAGTAGGTTGTGAACCTCTATTTATAATGAAGCCAACTTCCCAGAGCTTAATCACTTTTTAATTGGGTAGCGGCTTGGAAAAGGAGAGACCTGACCATGCAAGGCATTTGGCTCTGGGCCTGCTTGCTGCAATTTTGGTTATTTGGAAAGAAAGGAATAGCAGAATCTTCAAAGGCAAATCTAAGGACATCACCCAACTCACTACCCTGATTAAGTCCTCATCTCCCAAAAGTACACTATCCAACACAGCATAAAGCTCCACAAATTCATTCAACTCCCCTACTGATAGAGTAGTTTTTCTAAAATTGATAGAGTAGCTCTTCTCAACTGAAGATCTTAGACCATACTCCCATTAACCTTGTTACCAAACTCGACCAATAACCCTTGCTTCCTGTTGGACATTGCGTACAATCTAGAAAACCTCACAGCAAAGGCTTGATTACCAATCCAAAGATCACACAAAAATTTAACCTTGTCACCTCTACCCACCACTATTTCCACCCCACGAATGAAATCATATGAGGTTTGAAATTGTCTTGCATGTACTAGTCCCACAAGAATACATTGGATGTCTCAGTAACCAATTAGACCCATCCAGATAATATTTCGCTTTAATCTCTCCATAATGATTCATCTTTAGTACCATACCTCCATAACCACTTACCCAATAAAGCTTTGTTCATCAACTTAATATGACGAATACCAAAACCTCCTACCTCAAGTAAACAAACTAATTCCCAATTAAGTCGCATGAGAACCTCTATCTTCTTCACAACACCATAAGGAGTTCTTTTTTATCATTTTTTTCTATCCTTTTTGCAAATGAAATTGGGATACAGACAAAGACATTTAGTAAACAAACATATTGGCAAGAACGCTCCTAATCAATGCCAACCTGCCATCTTTCGATAACAATTTTTCTTTCCACAACGCAAGTCTCTTCCCCATCATTTCTATCATTGGATCCTACATATGTTTATTCTTGTTCTTTGCTCCGAATGACAACCCCAAATATATAGTTGTAACAAACCCACTTGACAACCCAACACTTCGACACCTAAACCGCATTGAGCCTCCTCACCAACACCGCACATCATGTTTTTAGAGAAATTAATTTTACATGCCGAGCGCGCCTAGAAAAACAAGAGGATATACTTCAAATTTTGTATTTGGGACATATTGTCATCTATAAAAAAAAAGTTGTCAACAAACTGCAAATGTGCCTCCCTTCTCCATACAAGGGACACTTGAAAACCACCAAGTAAACCATCTCCAAACTTTAGCGACCAATCTACTAAGAGCCTCCACCAAATCGTAAAAAGAAATGGAGACAAAGGTCACCTCTGTTCCCCACTCACCAAAATCGAAAAGTAAACCGTCAAAATATAGGTTTAACCCACCTCATCCACCTCTCGCTAAATCCCATCTTGTGTATGCACGACATCACAAAGTCAAAATTCACATGGTCATATGCCGTCTCAAAATCAGTTTTGCATAAAAGACTTGAAATAGTGCTTCTCAACCTAGAACAAGCTCATTTGCAATCATCAGCCAATCCAATATTTGTCTATCTTTTACAACACACCTTGATTAGACTCAATCACATAATCCAAATACGATTTCAACCTACTAGCTAAAGCTTTTACAATGATTTTGTAGATACCACCCACTAGGCTAATAATCCTGAAATCCCGAATAGAACCAACACCTTCCTAATTGGAAATAAAGTAATAAAAGATGTATTTGACCTCCAAGAAAGAGTTTTGCAGCTTTGCGACCATGTCCATTGCTTCCTTTTTAAGGAAATTCCAACACTACTTGAAAATAATCCATAGGGTATCCGCCTAGCCCCGACACCTTATCACTCTTCCACAACTTTTGATGACTTTCAAAATCTCTTCAACACTAAAATCATTATCAAGCCTCTCCCTATCGTCTAGTGAAATAGTACCAGACTCCAATCCCTCCAACTCGGGTCTCCACTCCCCATTATCATTATGTAACTGCTCAAAGAATGAAATTATGTGATTTTAAATCATTCATCTTTCTCCTCAGGGAAGCAAAAACATGGAAGACCTTTTGTATTATTATCATTTTCCAACAACCATTTAATTCTTGACTTCCTCCTTCATTTGGACTCTTCCTCCCTCAATATTTTTCAACCTCTACCCTCATGGTTGCTCTAGCCTGAAAATCTTTTGCTGAGAAAGACAATGCTTTTGATGGATGAGGTGGATGAACTGATTCAGCTTTAGCAAGAGAGGAATTCAATGGAATTGCAAGGAAGTGAGGAAACAAGGTCCTGGAACATGATTTTTGTGCAGGAAGGACTTGGGGTGGATTCATTATTCTCCTCCTTTCATCCGTTTTAACTTCATTTATCTTGATTGGTGGTTCAAGGTTCAACAACATCATTCTGACTATGACATTATACATACAATCTGTTGGCAAGAATTTTCCTCCAGAAGTATTTGTGGATTATTTTCATTTACTTTATCATATTTTTAGTTCGCCGGGCATGTTATGATATTTTGTATATGTTCTATACTTGCACTCTTGTACTCACAACTGTATTCTCATTGTTTCCTTAATTGGCACTGATGCGCTTGTTTTGTTGAGTAGGGTGCATGATGGACGAATAGCCTATCAAATCCAAGAAAGTCCCTCACGAACTTCTGAGCAAATCTTATGCATAGCATCGAACAGGAAGCCACCTGTTCTCAAGTGGGAGAATAACTTGCCATGGCCTGGAAAACTCACACTTACAGAAACTGCACTTTATTTTGAAGTATGCACCTATTTATGATTCCAATACCTTAATCTTTTGTTTGATAGAATGTGATATTTCCATGCTATAGGATTGATAATAGTTTCATGCAACATATGTTTTGTTAAACCTCATCTAGTTGATGACATAATTCTTCCTTCCATTGATCCATCAATGAATTTTCTAAATTTAGGGTTTCGGAAACTTTTTACTCAAACAGTAGTTCAATGAAAATGACCGCAAGCCCTAAAACAACAGGAAGTTACATCTCAATTTCATTGCCCCCCGTTGACACTCCTAATTCTAACATGTTGAATAATGTAGTCTTCTGATGGCCTCGCCTTCCCAAAACTTCCTTGCTTAGAATCTACCATCTCTGCCTCAACCCACTGACATAAAATTGTAACTGATAAATCAAATAACAAATTGGCTTTATCAAAAGTGACGCCTAGGCCCTGTAGGTAGCTATGGCAATTTCTTTTCCCCTCACTTAGCGTACATGGTGTTGTTCATTATTTCTGTTATCGTTTGAAAGGTGATGCCCAAGCTCTATTAGGTGCTTGCCTAAGCAACCTAAGCTTCATCACACGTTTTTTTTCTTTTTCTTTCTTTGGCATCTATAGGGGTGATTTTAACTTGAGGGTTTCAGCTCTTTTATTTCATTCTGGTTTTTGTTCGAAGAAAAGGGTTTAATTCTTTGTCTTTATCATGAGAGTTTTTCCTCTCTCACGAGAGAAAAGTAAGATGTGGATGGACTTTGTTAGGGTAATGTTACATGTATGATATATTTGAATTTTAATGAGTACGATATAGTCAGTTGATTGCTTTTGGTTTTGTACTCGATGTTTAATTTTATATTTTATGTCATGGATTAGGCGACCCCGAAAGTATCGGGAATGGGCAGTGTAGTCAAGGTGACAGCCTAGGCGCGCCTCAAGGCGTTTTTACAAAATTCCGCCTCAATGTGAGGCAATGCAGTGCGGTGAAATGAGGCGTCCGCCTCAAACCGTCTCGCCCCACTTCACCGCCTCACTGCCTCACCCGCCTCAGCCCAAAAACTTGTTCTAGTAGTCCATTTGCAGCCTAATTGCAGGAAAAAGAGGTTGCAACCCACTCTATAATAAGGTTTTATGTTTCTTGGTGTAATAATTGATCAATTTAATAAAAACAAGATAAAATATTTTAAAGTTTTGATAAATTTGTCACACTTTTTATATTATTTTTTGATAAACATACCATGTTTTGATCAATCTGAGATCAACATCAATCTTGATTTTCCATAGCTTAGTTCAATGATTTATTTGCTTTTGAAATACCAATAGTGATTATACTTATAGATCTTTATCAACCATTCCAAAAATTTCTTCTAACAAATGTTCAATATTTCTAAGTTTTTATTATTTTAAGATTATTGATTTTTAATGATTTAGTGGATGTTTGCAAGTTACTTGACACTTATGTATTGCATCTTTTTGCTATACTATGCAATTTTATTATATTTTCATTTCGATTCTAGGTAGTTGTCACTTTTTGTACATATTTGTTTATGATACTTATCAGAATGAAAATGTATACTACTATGCTGAAATGTTTCAATTTATTATAAAAAATCTGTAAAAAATATTTTGATTCTAGATAGTTGTGTCACTTTTTGTACATATTTACTTATGATACTTATCAAAATGATGATGTATATTACTATGCTAATATGTTTCAATTTATTATAAAAAAAACTTTAAAAAAATGTTAAGACCGCCTAAGTGAAGTGAGGCGTCCGCCTCGCCTCACGTGTCATGCCTGAGGCGTTTTTAGGCTTGTCCGCCTCGCCTCCGCCTCAACGCCTTAACTACAATGGGAATGGGCTTTGATGATGATGATGATATATCATAGTTATAGTTGTTGGTTGATGATTTAATGGCTAGGGATAGGTTTGATCACAAATATGGATGGACCATGTTTTAATTTAAGGTTTATTTATCATATTTAGTTCAAGTACAAATTAGTGTAATTTTATGTAAGAATATCATATACAAATATAAATGAAATTTGAGAAAATTTGTGCTCCCAAAATTGTGGGCGATTTGAGCATCCAAGACTCCCTCACACATCATAGCATTCATGTTCATCCTTCAACTAGATGATGTCAGAATATCTAAATGCATATATATCATCATCACCATCGTTAGTATTATTATTAGTTATCCTTGGTGGGCGTGACAGATTAAGATCATAGTCTCACAGTTTTGTTCATCGTTTTAATTGATAATTAGAGAAAGAAAATGGTTGAACCTGATATACTTGTCTCATTTGAAAAAAAAAAAAAAAAAAACCTATAGTGTCAGTGAAAATTAAAAAAAATCTATACTATAACATAAAAGGCATATATAGCTCACTCATTGCACGTTTGGTCATGCTAGTAATATATATACTTATATATTAAATATAACATAAAAACTATTTAAGTAAATAAATAAACCCTAAGAAGCGACTCTGCATAATTTAAGTTAGCTTTACATGTTAGCCTGTTTAGTTGTTTTTTTGTGATGGAAAACCTGCAGATCGTTTCATCTAATGTTTATCTGCTTTAATATGTATTGCAGGAAATTGGATTGTCAACTAAGAAAGAACCGATCAGAATTGATCTTACACAACATGGTTCTCGGGTGGATAAGGCAAGAGTTGGACCTCTAGGATCTGTACTCTTTGATTCAGCTGTCACTATTACATCGGGTTCCAAGTAAGTCGTCTTTGATCTTATATATGAAGCATAGATTTTATACAGTTTACAATTGATTCATATATATTGGTATAATTTAATACAACTCTCCATAAGGTCTTGATTAATTCACTCAAAAGTTCTGTTGCAAACTGTATTGCTGTAATATTAAATCATATAATTTCTAGTAAAGGTATCAATTACTTATATTTAATAGATGATGTAATAGGACTGACAATTAAAATACTTGACATCTTGAATGGCAATGAAGTAAACTTCCACCGTAGTGCAGTACTTCCCCTGTTTTATCTTATTGTTACTTTTGCAACTAGGCTTTAGGGCTATCATCGCTGCCCCTGAATACCCAGACATGAGATTTATTGGCTCTAGATGTTCAGTTTCGAAGGCTATACTGATCATCCCGAAGTGTGATTGTCAGGTTTGTGTTGCCACATAATCATCCACAATGTGTCCACGTCAATACAGCAGCCATTGTAGTTTTGCTACCTCTATTTAGTCCTACTTTATTGGAACTTGCGGGATTGATTGTTTCTCTGATGAAGATCCAAAGTTTTTTTTTTTCAAAAAAGCAAAGGTTTGAACTTTGGAGATTCATTTCATATGTGGTGGTTTGAATCTTTGCCTGAATCTAGGGATCAAATTGTCTTGGATGTAATGGGTTTCCTTTGGTATATGTGCTTCAGGATTTTATCTTCCCTTGGGAGCAGTTTACAAGGGCTCAATCATTTATTATTGTTTTAGGCTCTTATGGGCTTCCTTTGTATTTCATTTGATTTAGTTTTGAATCTTCTCTTAAAAAACAAAATCCTAAAGTTCAACCAGCCATGCATCATCTGTAGCTGTCTCTTATGTTGACAAAGGCAAGACTTAGAGGTTTGCCACTAGCACCTAGATGAGGTGAGTCGCTACAATGGTGGAGTTTTTTCTAAAGGGTAGTACTTAAAGTTTTTACTCATATCCGATTTTTTATCATGTTAAAGAGTGAAAACAAGATAGTTTGTGATTTAAGTTGTTTGTAGAGTGATTTTTATTTTATATAATTTACTTTTACTTATTATTATTTATTGAAGTTACCTTCGTAAATAATACCTAGGGGTCTTTAAAGCCTTGTTTGCCATCTACCTTGACTAGTATGACAGTGCAGTACTCCAAGGATGGGGTTAGGCGCTTTAAAGAAAAGAATGGAGTTGTGACAGATCTCCAAACAACATTATTTTTACGTAATAGCAGTCCCATTATAGTCATTTTCCCAGTAGTCGCCATTGTTTCCACTAATAGTCCAGGTCACAACATTCTTACATAACTCATCCGTTTCGTGTTCAAGAAATATATATATATATATTTCTTGAGTACAAATCAAAGATATTCCACCTTGAGTACAGATCAAAGACTCATCAATTTTAGGCTTAAGTACAGTACAAAACTTATCAATAACTTTACCACCAATACTGACTGCAACTTCGTCGACATCGGTACAAAAAAGTATCACAAGCCATAAAACATGGACAGCATATCAATGTTGAGTGCCTCTCATTTAGTGATGATTATTTTCTTTTTTTTATTAGCTAATCTTGACTCATCTAAATATTGTTTCAACTCTTTACCAGTCACTAGCTGTTAAAACGGACAACTTAACTCTTTTTTTTAGCAAAATTGTAAAGTATTTCAATACATATTCAAAGTGGATAAAAAATAAATAAAAAATGGCTTCTAAATAGCAAATTGGAATCAGTATTTTATAAGACCTGAAAAAAATGTAATGCTACTTTGCCTCAAAGCGTTTCCGGAACGCTTTCAGGTAACTTAGTCATCAAACCATCAAACATATCAAGCACAATTTTCACTGCATCATGAGCACATTCTGCCTCTTCATCGAAATAAACAGGCTCTTCCGACTCCATAGCAATCTGTATCTCTTCTCCAGCCTCTGCAAACTTGAGATTAATCAAAATGTCAAAATTTTATGTTGCAAAACACAAATCCATGTGCTACACTAGACGCCAAACTCGTGAGCTGCCCCAACGTAAAGTGCGAAGGCTGCTAGGAGAGGTAAACACAATACACAACTGCCATTACTATGGTTCCTTAAGTATTTAACATTCCTCTTTTAATGACTACAAGATTATCTCATGGCTGGAGGAGATGGTCCTGGCAAACTTTGAGCTATCACTAAAAGATTAACATTAATAGTGAGTTTGCCTGGGGTATTTCTTTCCTATGCTTGCGGACTAAACAGAGTTTCCTTCCACACAAGTTGGTAGTCATGGTAAATAGTAAAATATTTGAAACAATGATGAAATAAAATATCAATTAAAAAAGTTAACTAATAATCAATCTTTTTTTATTTACATAAGTACTCAGATCCTCGCAATCTTGAGCACCAAGAATGTTATCTTCTTGCCCATTTGAAACATTCCTTGGTGGATTATTTGAAGTGGAAATTACATTGTTTAAAGAATTTGCATGTATATGGCAAAAAGATTGAACTAGTTGTCAATTTCCTTTATGGTTTAGGACTTTAGGTATACCCACTATTGTTTGGGTGCACCCCTTACCATAAAGCCTTGAGTCGGTCAACAAATTCTAGTGAACTAGGATTCATAACCACAAAAATCACAAGAATTGTCCGAAATGTTTTTCTTCCTGAAAGGCTTTCGGTAATGTTTTTCCTACAAGAAACATGGAAAATCCAAATTTGAACAAGGGGATTGTGTCCTTAAAAATATGGAGTTGTCCTGTAAAATGCATTAATAAAAACTTAGAAATCTTCTCTAGCTGAATTCATATGCACTCCGAAGAACACCCTTGTAAATTGAATCACTCTAAATGCTCAAAACCACAGAGATAGTAAAGGGCACTTGTAAATATTAAAAAAAAAAAAACTGAGTTCGAATGTGTTGGAAAATATTGTTTCATAGGCAAGAAATTTTGCATCACTTCTTTTGAATCTGTTAAATGTTTAATACTTTCCCTAATCTTAAACCAATTGGAAGTGTTGTTGAGGTGGTGCTTTTCCTTGAAAAGTGTTTAGCTTCAGCCTTTCTGTCTCTAAATGCTTGTCTTGGAGTGTCGCAATGCCACTATGATGTCTTTGTGACTAATAAAGTCCGTTAATATTTTCTATGATGATGAGGAGTACATTAAAATATATATGAAAATTACTATTTTAGAATGAAGGGAATAACGGAGTCGCAAACCACAAAATAACTTTTTTTTATATGTGTGGGGCCTCCAGATGTCCCAGACAACAACTTAGAATTACATTGATCAATTTCTTTCAATGTATCTTGAACAATTTGGTATATGATGAGCACAATATATATTGGAAAATCACTGTTGCAGAAAGGGTGCTTCCTATTTTCTTCAAATTACTTCTGTAACACATAATCACTTGTGTTAGCACTGCCCCAAATCACCAATCTCTTTCACGCCTTGAAAAGAATTCATTAGGAGTGTCATATTCAATTTTTTGAACTTCTAATTCCCGACCTTTCCACCTTGGGAGTGCACACTTTGGTTTGGGTCCTTGTTATGGTAGATCTCATGGCATCTATTTTTGGTGGTTAATTTGGCTTATGTAATTGCTCATTATGGTGCATAGAAACAATATTCAAAACTGCATTAATGTATATATTAGTTGTATGTACAATTTTCCCGTGCATGCTCAGGGTCTAATGCTACTTTCATGAACAGTTCTAGAACTTGGGTACTGGAATTTGTAGACTTTGGTGGTGAAACAAGACGGGATATATGGCATGCTTTTATTAGTGAAGTCATTTCTTTGTATGATTTCATAAGAGAATATGGACCAGAGGATGATGATCAATCAGTATATCATGTGTATGGTGCTACCAGAGGGAAGGAGAGGGCCATTACAAGTGCTATTAACAGCATCACTAGACTGCAGGCTGTTCAATTTACTCGAAAATTATCAGAAGATCCTATTAAACTTGTTCAGTTCTCGTATTTGCGTAATGCACCTTTTGGTGATGTTGTCTACCAGGCTTTGGCTGTAAACTTTTGGGGTGGGCCATTGGTTAAAAAATTCTCAGAATCAAACCATCCGCTGTTGGAGGGTGCAAATCCATCATTTGAGGTTTCTGGCAGTAGTAGCACTCATGTTTTGGATATTGATGGAAGTGTGTACCTAAACAAGTGGATGAGATCTCCATCTTGGCAATCTGGCCAATCAGTTGCATTTTGGAAGACCTCTTCTGTGAGAAAAGGAGCAGTTTTGAGTAAACATCATGTCGTGGCTGACATGGCTCTTGTAGAAAGGGCGGCTGTGATCTGTAAAGAGAAAAGCCAAGCAGTTGAAAGAACAGAAGCCACAATTAATGCTGCAATGATCAAAGGGATCCCCAGTAACATTGACCTTTTCAAAGTAGGTCTATCTCCTTCAAATCGTTTATTTTTAATCATGAGGCATTGAAACATGTAAATACGAAGCGTAAACTATGTCCATTTCGTTATACAGGAACTTCTGCTTCCTTTGATCATTAGTATGAAGAATATTGAGAAACTTAGGCGTTGGGAAGAGCCACATCTGACTGCCTCTTTTCTTGCTATTTCATATACTATCATTTTCAGGTAATGTTCTATGAACTCCACTACTCAAACTCTTGAATTTAATTTACAAAAACAACTAATGTGAGGCAGTCTGAGTCCATTCAAAGAGTTGATAGCATTAAAATGATTATTATTATTATTATTATTATTATTATTATTATTATTATTATTATTATTATTATTATTATTATTATTATTATTATTATTATTATTATTATTATTGTTATTGTTATTATTATTATTTTAAACTTGAGCAATTCGTATTTTACAACAAATGGATGTCTTGTAATTGGAATCAGTTTAGTTTATGCATTTAACCAGCTATATCCATTCTTTTCACTACTGTGTTATGTATACTCATTAATTCAAACTTAAGTATGCCCTTGATATCAAGGTTTCACGGAACCATGTTTTGGTAGTTCTAAATTACTTTAATTTCAACATTTGAAAATATTCTAGTAGTATATCCAGTAGTTCTACCTAGAGGGAAGCAAGAATAGGATCCATCTTTAGATTGAAACCTTGATACCAACGGAAAATTTGGAAACCTAATCGAGTAATAAACGAATCGCACGACAAGGCCATTTTTTCTCTTCCTCCGATTGCGAGCAAACAAGCACATTTCTCGGATAGAGAATTCTCCGATGATTCTCGTATAACAATATATCATACCTCTAAATACATCAAGCAAATGGTTGGCACTTGAAAATTTTATTGCAATGACATGATGCATACCTTTCTCCCCTCTTGACATCCAAATCCTAAAACGAGATTGTTGGACTTTTTTCTTTGTAAAAACTCATGTGTTTTATGGGTTCTATCATTTGGCTGGTCTATTTAGAAAAGCATCATGTTTCATAAGCAGCTCGTCACTGAACACCTCCTTTGAAGTTCATAAAGGAGACAGAATTAGTTTCTAGGACGACAATTGGTTAGGTGCTCAACTCCTCAAGCTTCAGTATCCAGCTATATTCAATGCATGTAGCAACAAAAATTGGAGTCTCAGAGTTTTACACCTCCACCTCCAATGAGCAGGGTCAGGGAACTGCACTGTTGGAATTACCAGCTTCGAAGACATTTGAATGATTGGGAATTTCCCCAAATGTCAAACCGTATGCAGACACTGATACTATTCACTTGATGAAGACCGTGACAAATGGCTTTGGAATGGACAGAGTAACTCTTTCACTGTCAATGATTGCTACGATAAGATCAAACCTTAAGTACCTTCTTTCAGCTAATGATCTCTCCATAGGATCCAACAGCTAGTTTGGATCAATGACATCCCCCTAGAGCTTGCTTTCTCCTTTGGACCATACTTCATTGTAAGAAAAGGATAATATCAATAGAAGGGGGATGCTCATCCCCAATCAATGCGCTCTCTGCAGCAGTCTGGAGGCAGAGACCATTGATCACCTGCTTCTTTCTTGTACTTTCATTCAACACATTTGGGTGGAGTGCTTAGCAGTATCAGAATTCTAGCTCTCCTTCCAGTTACTATTTGGCAGTTGATAGAAGAATGGTCCTCCTCAAATTGGGAAATCTTAACCTTTCTACTATAGCAAAGTGGGTTCGGCCTCGCCTTCTTCATACAATGGCCTGGGTAGTTTGGAGAGAAAGGAGCAATAGGATTTTCAAGGCTGTCTCTAAGGATGTACATACCCTTTGGGTTGAAGCTAAAACCACTTTGTGGGCTTGGGGATACACACGAGGGTCTTTCAAGATTCACAATACTCCTGTATGTTTGACTAGGGAGATATAGTGCTTGAATCTAATACCTAACACAAATTGTATACATTGTTTTCCATTTTGGATATATATATTATATACACAATACTTTTTGTTTTGCTCATAAAAAAATAATGTCTTCTAAGCTTGATTCTTTTCCTTTGCCAACATTGTCAGTTTGTAGTAGCTAATTTTTGGTAGTCAATTGCATGGGCTTAATTTAAATACAAATAACAGCCACTCATCTCTCCGAATATAGTTACCATGTGGCTAAAACGTTAACATGTGGTCATTTAAATCAACAGAGTTTTCCAAAATCTCCACACTACAAAATAAACAAACGAAATTACTAAAGAGTCTCTTGACTATTCCATTGCTAGGACCAAAGTCTCTTTTAGCATGATGACATAATGGTCAAATAACAAAACACATGGGTGATGTAGTTTCCCAACTAGAGCGAAGAATGAGGTCACTTATTTTTTGACGAAGTGTTCAAGTAGAATGTCTACTATGTGCATCAAAAAATATTACACATCACTTTTTTATCTTGCACATGTGGAGATGAATCTCTAGAAAATTGATAGGTCAGTGAATCATTTAATTGGTAGTATCCATATTATTTACACTGTTGGTTTATGAGATTTTTACAGCTCCACCTTTATACCAAATTGAAGGTTTATCATTTACAATTTGATAAAAATGGGTGATGTAGTGGCTCCACTAGAACGAAGAATGAGGTCACTTATTTTTTACAAAGTGTTCAATTAGAATGTCTACTATGTGCATAAAGAAAATTACCCACTTTTTTGTTATTGTACACGTGGAGATGAATCTCTAGAAAATTGATAGGTCAGTAAAACATTTAAATGTTTATGAGATTAACCACATAGAATTTTCTATTGAAAAATAAATAAATAAATAAAGCAAAATAATAACTCAACCACATTTAGACTAATAGGAGGAATTTTTTGTAAATTTCGAAACTTTATGATAATAATAAATAAACTAGCACAAAAATAAATAAATAAATTCTGAACTTTTCTGTATACTTGTCTGTATTTCATTGATTATAGAGCATGGTATAAATAGTACAAGAGGACTTGATTCTCTAGCAATCAATCCCATAATGAATGGGATTAACATCCTAAGTTGAATTCAATCAATCTCATAATGAAAGGGAAATACAATCAAATCTTTACATAAATGGAAAGGATATATTTGCTGATCATGTGGGAGATTTGCTAATATTCGGTAATATTACTACCGAATCTTTCCTTTTTCAACACCCACTCAAGCTGGTTTGAAGATATCTTCCATAACCAGCTTGCCAATTAGCCTGTCAAATTGTCTTGTAGGAAGTCCCTTTGTAAGCACATATGCAACTTGCACGGAAGTAGGAATGTACGGCATACAAATTAATCATTTTCAAGATTTTCCTTGATGAAGTGGTTGTCTACCTCCACGTGCTTTGTTTTGTCATTAAGCACTGGATTGTGAGAGATCGAAATAGCAGTTTTATTGTCACAGTACACTTTCGTAGGCAACGGATTAGATGTCTTCAACTCTTCCAATAGTCTCTTAATTCACAACACCTCACAAATTCCATGAGCAACTGATCTAAACTCAGCCTCTGCACTGATTCTTGCTACCACATTCTGTTTTTTACTCCGCCAGGTGATAAGGTTGCCTCCAAAAAACGTGCAGTAACCGGAGGTTGACCGTCTATCAGTAGTACTCCCAGCCCAATCCGCATCAGTATAGGCTTTAACTTGCAAATGTCCACGTTTTTTAAACAGTAGACCTCCTCCAGGGGTCCCCTTTAAGTTTCTGCGAATTCGAATTCTATATACTGCATCAAAGTGTTCTGGTCCAGGTGAATGTATGAACTGGCTAACCATGCTGACTGCAAATGCTATATCTGGATGTGTATGTGACAAGTAGATCAGTCTTCCAACAAGTCTCTAATACTGCTCTCTATTCAGAACTTCATCTTTAGAAGGTTAAGCTAGGGCTCAATGGGTAGCAGACCTGTCTTATCAAGTAAATCAAGAACATATTTACGTTGATTAAAAAAATATACCTTCTTTGGATCTAGCAAAACTCTATTCCAAGAAAGTATTCTAATGAACCCAAATCCTTGATTTCGAAGTCAGCTGCAAGTCTCTTTTTCAGTCTCTTCAATTCTTCATTGTCATCACCTGTATATCATTCACATAGACAATTAAGATTGCAACCTTGCCTTCTCTACTGTGTTTGTAGAACATGGTATGGTCAGCTTGACTCTGGCAGTAGCCACAACTCTTCACAGCTGTCCCAAATCTCTCAAACCAAGCTCTAGGGGACTGTTTGAGACCATATAAAGACTTTTTCAGTCTACAGACTTTTTTTGGTCCCAATTTCCCCTCAAATTCAGGTGGTAGACTCATAAAGACCTCCTCAAGATCTCTATTTAAAAAGGCATTTTTTACATCTAACTGGTATAATGGCCAGCTAAAATTTACAGCCAAAGATAATAAGATTCTGATAGAGTTTATTTTTGCTATAGGAGCAAAGGTTTCTGATAATCAATCCCATAGGTCTGGGTGAAACCCTTTTGCTACTAGTCTTGCCTTGTACCTTTCAATGCTACCATCAGCTTTACATTTCACAGTAAAGACTCACTTGCAGCCTACTGTTCTTTTTTCCTTAGGTAAATCAACTATCTCCCACGTACCACTTCTTCTAAGAGTGTTCATCTCTTCCATCACTGCTAATTTCCAATTTGGATCATCAAGAGCATCCAGAATGTTTCTTGGGACAAACAAGTGTGAGATTTTTTAGGTAAAGGCCTTACGAGTATGAGAGGGTTTTTCATAAGAAAGGTATCTGGCAATGGGATATTTAGTGCAAGTTCGGGTCCCTTTCCTAACAGCTATAGGAATATCAAGATTTGACAGTTCTTGGCTAAGAGAAGTAACAGGAATCAAAGATGAGTTAGGAACAAAACTACTTGTAATATCTGGAGGTCTAGTTCCCGAAGGTCAAGATTGATCATTTCCAAGAGGAATAGGTTGACTTTGACTCTTTTGATGAGGTCTTCTTCAAGTATAAACCAGAGGCTCAATATTGGGTTTTTTTGGACCCGGTTGTAGTGATTCTCCCCTTGTTTTAGATATAGTAATGTTTGGCACTATATGACTAGGATTCCCTGCATTGGTTTTATCACATTGTTCCTGACTTTGAATTTTGGGAGTAACACTAGGATGAGAAGAATGAGGTGAAGTAATCAAACTCATATTTGGTGAAGGAGTAGGAGATAAATCCCAAAAAATTTCTTCCATCACCTCATTCCCCTCTGAAGAGAATTTTTGTGAAAGTACGATTTATTTTCAAAAAAAGAGACATCCATACATAAATTTTTCTTGTTTGGGGATTATAACACTTATATCCCTTTTTATTAGGAGCATACCGTATAAAAAACATTTTTCAGCCCGAGGATCAAGTTTGGACAGAGTATTATTGGGTATATGAACAAAAGCAATGCAGCGAAAAATCTTTAAAGGTAAACTAAGTACATCATTGAGAAGGGAATTTTTTTTTGAAAACACTAATGGCATGCTATATTTTAAAACACGTATAGACATTCTGTTAATCAAATAAGAGGTGTTAAAACAACTTCCCCCAAAGATATTTTGGAACATTTATTGAAACATTAAAGCATGAACCACTTCAAGTATATGCTTATTTTTTCTTTCAGCAATTCCGTTTTGTTGAGGGGTGTCCACACAAGTAGACTGATGATGTATCCCCTTTTCTTCAAAAAACTTCCCAAAAGTTCATTAAAATACTTGATTCCATTATCGGTGTGAAGAATGCTAATTTTTGTTTGAAATTGAGTTTCAACACTTTGAATCTCCAGCCCACATATGGATGTTCTTTGTGGAAAGGAATTATGAACTTAAAAATTCTATTTAATGAGCGTGAGCATGTTTCTTTTTATGTTTATAATGGACAAAGTGTGGAATTTTGAGATAACCATTGGGAAAGTGATGTACCTCTTAAAGATGTTTTTCCTCTCATCTACAACATTTAAAACTTAAAAGGAGGTAAAATTGAAAAAGTTCTTTGTTCGCGCCAATGAACTCAATGCCTGGGTCCTCCACCCTCGAGGCTCTTAATGATTGGGAAATGGACCAAATGTTCGATGTGACCCATGTGTTGCAACAAAGAGATTTTGATGACCAACCGGACTAATGTATTTGGGATGATGCATGCCACTCTTTCATGGTTAAAACTTGTTATAACTTCATGGTCAAACTTCGGAAAGAGCTTGTTTAATCATTATGCAGAGATTTGGTGGACGCGAGACCACCATCAAGGGGATACAATCCATTTCTTCATTTTTATAGTGTGGATGAAAGGTGTCCCTCATAAAGTATCCTTTTTTGTTTAGGAGCTTATGTGGAATCACTAGCCATGAAGAATGTTCTGACTAACAGGGGCAAGGACATTGTGATGGATGCCCCATGTGCCGGGAAGAAGAAGAAACTGGGGACCACTGTTTATTCATTGCATTTTTCCTCTATATGGTCTCATTTACTCTGCTGGAGTGGGTGATGCCGAAGAATGTAGTCGAGGTGGTATGGGGACTGATTCCTAATGTGATTGTTTGGGTAGTATGGCAAGAGAGAAAAAGAGGGTGTTTGAGATGTCTTCAAACATTAGGGATTACATTGTAATGGATATTATGGGTTTCCTATAGTATATTTGTTCCTTCAATGTTAATTTCAAGGTGTTCTCTTCAAGATTTATTTTACTTGGGAGAAGTTTATGAGGGTTTGACACTTCTTGTCATTGTTTCAGGACCTAGCGCTTCCGTTTTGTAAGAATTTTTCCTTGTTGAATAAATTCTCTAATATATATATTAAAAAAAAAAAGTGATGCATGATCACACCCTTACGATTGACAACATTGTGAGAAGAGGCTTGGTACTTTCACACGAGTGGTGGAAATGAAGGAATCAATTGACACTTTTTGTTAATTGTTATTATCCCTGGTTGCTAATGAGCTCTAGAATAGGTTGTTGGCTGAATTTAAATTTGGGCTGGAATTGAGTTATTCAGAGTTCACGTCTCTCAAGGGAGTAAGACCTGGATTTTTAGGTGGTCTTAAAGGGAAATGGTATGGGTCATGCTGGGGGCATGATGTTGTCCTTTTTGAGAGAAGCATTGAAGCAAATTATCATGTTGTTCACAGCAATTTCAAAACTATTCAGCAATTAATAATTTTCAGTAAAGTTTTTTTGGGGATTTGGGTACATGTTACGATCCTTGTTATGGACTTTCCCCTCCTGGACAGCTCGGGCTTTTGGGAGAATTGGTTGGTTCATAACAATTGGTATCAGAGCCAAACCCCACATCCAAGGTTCGAATCCCGGCAGGGGCGACCTATAGGCTAGATTAAAATAATTTAGCATTATGTATGGGCATAGTGCTAAGTTGTTGAATACTGGTAGCTGAGAGAAGGCTCACTGGGCCAGTGTCGATAGAGTGGGCCGACGAGGACGTCGGCTTTGGAAACGTGGGGCAATGTTACGATCCTTGTTATGGACCTTCCCCTCCTGGACAGCTCGGGCTTTTGGGAGAGTTGGTTGGTTCATAACAGTACACGTGAGATATTTTTAAAGATATCCTTTCTCTTCTTGTATGTATGATGGGCTGATAGTGTAAGATCTATTAGGGGACGATTTATACTTTTTGAGAGAGTGAGAAGGGGGGGGGGGAGTACAATCACTTTTTTTCTCTCAAATCCATGCTCTTTTGTGGTCAAGAAAACATTTCTTCCTGGCTTATTTATCAGAAAAATATTAAAAATAAGTGTATTCAATTAGCCATATCTGGCACCAATATGACTCTAATCTTTGAATTCGAAAAGATGTAAATCTTACAGTTTACAATTTGATTTTGGCAAGAGCCATGCATGTCACGATTCAGAGGAGCATATAAACCTGTGTTTTTGTTTTTTACCCAATAGATTATGAAAAAAATAATTTTGTATAACTGTGGTCATTGACACGACGAAGAATAAAGATTTGTGTGCTGAGGGTTATCTTTTGTGAAGTTGTGATAAAATACATATATTATAATGCCAATCAATATAGGAGATGACATATTAAGACTAATATATATATATATATTAAAAAAAGTTGACCATGTAGCTATGATTTACCGAAGTGGAAAACATTGACGATTTGTTTCACAAATCATGATTCAACAACATTATAGATATATGCATTTTGCCTATGAGAAGTGTTCATTTCCACTAGTATATTTCTAGTAAAAGATTTATTCCTGCTAACTTTGAAATTTTCTTTCAGGAACATGCTTTCCTATACCCTCCCTGTGGTTTTGATAATTATGGCTGCTGCTATGTTATTACTAAAAGGACTTAAGGAGCAAGGTCGTCTTGGTAGATCGTTTGGGACAGTTATAATTCGTGATCAGCCACCTTCAAACACAATCCAAAAGATCATAGCCGTCAAGGAAGCCATGCTTGACCTGGAAAAGTATCTCCAGAATCTGAATGTCACACTGTTGAAAGTCCGTACAATTGTTCTATCTGGTCAACCTCAGGTATTCCATAACTACTACTAGGCCTATCTCCTCAGGAATTTCATGATATTCGCTTCTTTCCAGTCGGATGCAAGTAATTTCTGCTGATGCATTTCTTTACCTTAAAGATGTTTCCACAAATCCATTTTAGAATTGTATTGCTCAGTTTTAGAAGCTACTGTCAGCATAAAAGATTGAGAACAGAGTTCATGTTAATCTCTTTGCATCAGATTTCTTTGGATTGAGAATACACTTCTATTGTTCTAATTTAGGATTAAAAAAAGCGCAACTTGAGATTGGTGTATGTAATTTTTTAGGAATTCCATTCCCACTTTTGATAAAAAGGTCAAGAGGTTGATGATTATTGTAACCTCAAAGCTGCCTTAAAAGTTTGTGGCCTCCCATGGTTTCCATGGAATGGGGTCCCACGCAACCAATTACAAGCTAAGATCCTTTTCTTAGATCTAGCAACTTCTCCATCGCTTCTCAATTTGAAGACCTTCATATCATCTTCTGATTTTTCATGATCAACCCCCATTGAATCCCATTTCTATATTTATTCTAAAACTTAGCTCTGCAATTGTTCTTGTAGATTCATCCAAAATACTTAAATTCCATTGTTTCTTAATCTTTCTCTAGGAATCCTAATTTAGAGCTCCATTGTTTTAGCTTCTCAACCTTTATTCCAACACATCATGTCACCTATCCACCCACCCACCAAGTGTTTGTTGAAATTCCTCAAACGACTTCCAACCATAAAAATGGGCTTGGGAGAGGATGCTTTTCGGTCTTAAATATGCTTGGGAGAGAGCTCCACTGTTCTAGCTTCTCAACCTTTATTCCAACACTTGTCCCGAAATTTCTCTGAGTTTGGAAAATGGGATTGGGAGAGCATGCTTCGTGCAGTACTTTGGGTCCTGTGGAGGAAAATAAATAATAGAATTTTTGGAGGCGCTCACTATCTGTAGATATCAAAGTTACTTTCTGGCTGTGGAGTAGCAATTTGGATAGATTCAGGGATATTAAGTTCTCAGATTGCATGTTTAGATGGACATTATAGTGCTGAATACATAGAAAAAATGTATATTTTTTTTAGGATGTTCAGTGTTCTTTTTCCACTGAGGACTCTTTTGCTTCAATATTAATACGATACCAGTTCTGTTTTGCTGATTGAAAAAATATAAATAAATAAAATCCAACCATAAAAAAAAAAAGGTTTGGGTTTTGCTCTGATGTGCAAATTAGCAGATTTGTTTTTTGGCCAAAGTGCACCTGTCTTGTGATGCATTGATCTAATTTTGCCATCCTCTTTTCCATTTCAACCAACTTTATCCCTTTTGCTTTAGTTTGGCATCTTTTCATGCCATTCTATGCTCTGCTCCTCCAGCATGGCCTCGGCTGGGGAGATGCACCTCATTTGTAGCTCCACCCTCTCCCTCTCCTTTCTTCAATACCATCCACTGCGTCCGATCTGGACCAATCTACTGAAGTTCAGATTACAGCCATCAGAAATCCATTCGATCCCCTTCCCATATCCACCAATACCTCTCACAATCACAAGTGCTGAATTACCCTGGAAGGTCCTTTGTACTTGTGATCAAAGCTCTGCATCGACCACCGTGCTGGTGTTTTTTGAAATGACCACTGTGAGGAAGTTTATGTTATCCCTGCCAGTGCAGCGAAACAAAACATAGAGATTTGGAAGGCTTGCCTTGTGGGTTCTTTGTTACCTCTAAGATACATTTCTCCTTGTTAAGAACTTCATGTAGCGTAAATGGATACCCAAAGGAAATCCAGACACCACTATGGACGGTGAGTTTTTCTAAGTTCTCTGATGATAGTGACAGAGAAATAACGCTCAAGAAACAAAAGCTTATGGGAGAGGAGTCTGAACTGAGGCAAAAACCAAGGATATATGATGTGGAGCTTGGGGACCAGAACAAATCAGAGGTGGTAGAGATGGAGATCATTGACTACTTCAAGAAGATCCTTGGAACTGAAACCAACTCTATTGTTGACTGAGGATACTAAGTTTTAGAATATATACCCTGATGATATGGATGAGGCTCTATGCCAAGATGTGGATGAGGAAGAAATTAAATGCACTCTCTTCCTCTACATTACACCCGATATTGATAACTATGATGGTAAGACAAAAAGCTACATCCGTAGAATTACTCATTTATAAATTTTTTTATTTATCAACAAAACAAAAGGTATTGTATATATAAAAAATGGAAACACTCGGGGAAAATATTTTGAATAAGACCAACAAAAGTATACATTTAAGTATGATTGTTCAGTATAAGAGATTCCCATCTAAACATACAGTCAGAGACCCTAAGATCTCTAAATTTATCCCAACTATAGCCCAAGAGTCATAAGGTGACCTTTGTATGTTTCTATAGTATCTACATTCTTATGCACATTCCTAAATATGCTATTGTTTCTTTCCCTCCAAATGATCCACACTAAGCCTGTCCCAGGTCCAGCTGCCATAGTAATGTTGGAGGGATTTTAACTGGTTGAATGTCTCTACCTCTACCCAGTCAATGAAGTTAGAAAGAGCTGCAACACATGGTACCGAGATAGAGCCTTAGATTAGAACTTAAGGATGAATGAACCAGAAGTCAAAATACGATCAATAGATTCCTCTGAGGTCCTACACGAAACACAGCGATTAGGAATGGAGAGTCCCCTACTGTTACTGTTAGTGTTGTCCACAGTGAAAGCTCTACTATGTAGCACAGTCCAGAACACAGAGGTAGCCTTGGGAGGAATTTCTTTGATCCAAATCTAGGAGTCGAGATTGTTGAGGAAGGGTGATCCTAGGAGCAAGGTGTTGGTAGCATCTAGAGACTGTAAAGTCAGAATCTTTAAAAAACCATGTCAACGTTGTTAGGCTGGAATTAATCTGTAGTCCCCATTAATTCTACCATTTGATTAACTTCCCAGTCATTTAAGCTTCTCCTAAGTTGAAAGTTCTTGATAAGCGGAGTCCCAAAATTCCTGATGGTAACCATAATCGAAATTAGACACATTAAATATGGCAGGAAACACTAATTTGAGAGGCTTGTCTTCCAACTAACCAATTATGATCCCAGAACTTAATTTTGTTGCCACTGTGAGTGGTCTTTCTTGATGATCCCTTTCTAAGGGGACCACCATAAGTGTTGGGAAGGTCACTAGTGAACCAATCTGAGGAGGAAGCTCCATATTTGGCAGCAAGTCTCCATAAAGCTTCAGGCTCATTCCCAAATCTCCATAACCATTTGAGGAGAAATTTTGTCGAATTCTCTGATTCTTCTAATTCCAAGGCCACCTTTGTCTTTAGGTTGATAGACTTGCTTCCAGTTCGGTGATATTGTTTAGGGGAGGGAAAGTGCACAAAGACATCATATAAATTGGAATACTACCAATGGTGCATTTAATCAAAGTGGCTCTGCCAGCTTTTTGGCAGTGTATTTCTTCTTTCATGTTGCCTGCCTCCCTTCTATCCTTTCAACTGTTTCTTCCCAAAATCCAGTATTCTTAAACCTAGCACCAAGAGGGAGGCCTAAGTACACAGTGAAAGGAACTTTTTTGATAATCCAATACGGAGGGTCCATAAGTTGCCTACAAAATTACTCATTTATTATTTTCTGATGATCTTCTTGTCTTCTTTGGAGGTGATATTACATCAGCCAAGGGTATAGCTATCATTCTCAATGATCTTCACTCTCATACTAGTACCAACAATAGCAAAAGCACCTTGTTGTTTAGTGGAGTTGATGATAATACCAAGGAAGAGGTGGTTAGAATCTTGAATGTCAATGGAGGACACTTGCCTCTTATATATCTTGGAATGCCTTTTATTTCTACTAGGCTTAATGCAAATGATTGCATGCCTATTCTTGAATGGACGAGTAGGAGAATCAAGTCTTGAAGGCTAGGTATCTATCTTTTGTGTGTAGGATTAGTTGATTACCTTTCTATCTTAACTGCAATTTATGTTTTCCGGATTCAAGTGTTCATTCTCCCCAATAGCTTTATTAAATGAACAGGACGTGCAGAAGATTTCTATGGTCAGGTCCTGAAACAAGAAAAGGGCTCTTGCGAGTTGGGCAATTGTTTGCAAGCGTGAGAAGTTCCTAACGTTCACTTGTGAAATGCTATTTGTAAGTAGTATTCAGTATAGCTAACAAATTTTTTTTGTGTGGGGAGAATGGCTTGGAAGAATCATATCAAGGCAGAAAATGCCAATTCCTCAAGATTGTTCTTACAATAACTCCCCTCCCCCCCCCCCCCCCCCCCCCCCCCAACAAAGTTACAACTTTCCTCGTATCATGTTCTTCCATAGAGAAACTTTTCTCAATATCTCATAGTGTTCTAAAAATTGCTAGGCAGTAGACGGGCGACGAGCAGGGGACTAGCGCCCAGAGGACTAGGCGGGGACCTAGGTGGATCCTAGGCGGTTATTTATTTATTTATTATAATTTAAATTTTACAAATTTTGAGCATAATAGCATATATATTACTTATAATTCAATGGCAAGATACATATGCAAAATGTATAAAAAAAATAGTCTTAATTTTTTTTTTGAACTGGAAATAAAAAATTGAAAGAAATTTCAAAACCCGCTTAGGTGGCCACTTATCCCTAGGGGTGGGCACGGTTCGGATCGGTTCCAAATTTTGAGGAACCTAACTCGAACCGTTATTTTAACAGTTCCGATTCGGATCGGTTCCTCCATTTTGAACGTTGGAGCCGAACCTAACTCGAACCGTTTACAACGGTTCGGTTTCAAACGGTTCCTGTATAATATTATGCAACCTTGAAGATGCATCCCACTATGAGTAAGAGTTGGTGATAAACTAAAAACCATTTATATTCCCCCACTAGATGTGGAAGGTTTCAATATTAAGTCACCCAAGCACAACAATATTAAGTCACCCAAGCACAACTGCACAAGTAGTGAAGTGTCAAATTTGACAAACAACAACTCATTCATCTCACACATGTGAAAGATAGAAAATGTCAAATTCGATAAACAACAATTCATTAATAGATATCTATCTATCTTAATGGGACGAAGTTACATATAATTCTTAAAGTGAAATCAAACTTAATAACATCTTAACAATACATAGCCCATTTTACAAGCAATCAAACAAGTTCACCCCTGATTCGACGAGCAAGTTGAATGTCTTTGGGCATAATTGTAACCCTCTTAGTCTTGTGGCTAATCCATTGCTTGTGAGGGTGTCTTTCAGTTTCAATAGAAGATGCAAAAAACCAAAATGCATGGCTTCTGTAAAATGAAGAAAAAAAAGGCTAATCCATTGCTTGTGAGGGTGTCTTTCAGTTTCAATAGAAGATGCAAAAAACCAAAATGCATGACTTCTGTAAAATGAAGAAAAAAAAAGTAGACAGCAGGTCACGAACCTGCGCGGGCATAGCCCAACAAACTTCAAGTGTGTCTGCTTAACCAATCGGACAGATCGAGATTGTTGTGAGACTAGCTCTGGTTTTATATTTATTATCTAATTGTTTAATTATCGGATCGGAACCGAACCATTTTAAACAAAAATTTAGAAACTGGAACCGAACCGTTTAAGAACAGTTTCGGAACCAAACCGAATCGTTTCATAATTTTAAAAATAAAAATCGAACCGTTTGGAGTAAAACGGTCCGGTTCGGTTAGGATCCGCGGTTCCTCAACCCGTTTGCCCACCCCTACTTATCCCGCCTAGCTCGCCTGGGCGGCTCCCAGCAGCCTAGTGCCTAGACCCCGCCTAGGCCAATTTGTAGA
Organism: Berberis vulgaris; assembly: GCA_963556465.1. NCBI lineage: Eukaryota > Viridiplantae > Streptophyta > Magnoliopsida > Ranunculales > Berberidaceae > Berberis > Berberis vulgaris. The sequence goes on along the minus strand of OY747124.1, from coordinate 70,966,659 downwards.
ACACTGATATCTCAAAAGGCGCTGAGTAGGAATCCCATTATAAGGATTTTTGCGGTTCATCTAGCTAAAAGGGACCAGGAAGGGAGAGTTTTCTCTCCTTTTTCGCCCGAATCATTGGTCTTAAGAATGTTGGTTTTAAGAATGAGTGATTGCCCTTCTATGATCCTTACTGCCCAACCGAAAAGCAGATAGCAAATCCATTTCACTTATTGAACGAAGTTTTAATGGTCGGTCCATGATCCCTAGCCATCCTTGGGGTGATCTCATAGTTCCTCTGGGATGGAGACGATAGGGTCGGTCCATGGATTTTCCTTCCTTTTGCCACATTTCGTTCAAAGTGTTGAAGGGAGATATTGCATCAAACTATTTACAAGGGCCAAATTAATTCTCTTCCCAGTGATTCCAGTTAAGGGAACCCTAGGAGAGGCGTCAACTCAAACTATCATCCATGTACGATCCATACTAGATCTAACCAACTGCCCATCCTACTTCCTCTGCATTCTTGACATTCCATCTTTGTATCAGTTTCGGTTCTCTTTCCCATTACTTAAAAAAATGAGCTTAAAAAACATGAACCACCGGTTTAGGTGCAAGTTGCTATCCTTTATTCCTGGACAATTAAACATCCAACTCGTAATCACAACAACCCAATCGCTAGAGCATAGCTCTATCAACTAAGCTATATCCCCTAACCAAGTGGCATATGCATGGAGTCAGATGCTTCTTCTATTTATTTTCCATGGCGCAGCTAAGCTATATCCCCTAACCAAGTGGCATATGCATGGAGTCAGATGCTTCTTCTATTTATTTTCCATGGCGCAGCTAGACCTTCCTGACTTGTACCAGAGACCTCGCCCGTGAAGTAAATCGTCGCACCTACGATCAACCACTAGGAGATACACAATAAATTCTTTTTAGGTAGCGATTCATCTTTCCCGAATGCAACATACAACTCTCTGTTGTATTGCATTATCCAATTGTTCTTATTTCCCCCTTTTTCCTTGCCATAGCAAGTCTGTGAAATAACTCTGATGGAAAGAAAAAAAAAACGCTAAGAGTAAGGGTGGGCACAGGACAGGATGGACCTCATCCCTATCCCATCCCGTATGTTCGGGATAGACCTCATCCTATCCCAAACAGGTTCGGAACAGGACTTAGACGGGACGGGACAGGATGAACATGTACTAAATTTTGGATTAAAAATTTAACACGTAAGATTGAAAATTTTCGATTTACCAAACACACAACTCTAAGAACAACTATATAACTTTAAGTCATTGATTATTATTTACCCATTTCATTAGCTTTTATTCCTTTTTTTTGAAAACCACTATTGAAGATATCCATTTTGTGTACATTGTTAATGAAAATGATCAATGGGTTTATCATTCAAAAAGGAATACACATTGTTGTTGTTAAGAGTTGGGAAAGGAAAAAAAAAAAAAAAAAGGGAGAGGGTTTGAATTAGATTCATTATCTAGGTGAGTCACATGGAAGCTTGTGAAAATAAAATAGACATGTCAATAAATAAATAAAACAAATAAAATAGTCATGCCAACAAATATACTACATAGTTCATACTAAATATTAAAAAAAAATCGGTTCGGGACGGGATGGGCGGGATTGAAAATCTTCATCCCGGTCCCATACCACTCTAAATCGGGATGTAGTTAAGACCCTCCTGGTCCAACCTTAGACACTTTATATCCTTTTTCAAACCTGCTCCTATTTCGAGTGAAGAGATAGATAAATAAACTCATCCTATTGCACTGATCGAGGGCGTTCATAGTGACTGAGTGGGTCGAAGACCAAGAAGCGAATTATTTATACCAAACATTCTTCTTATGGCTAGATCCAATCTCTTGCTCCCTGCGGGAAAGAAAAGAATTTCACGTTCTTATTTGGGAAGGGAGGATTTCCCCAAAAGGCTCGAATGGTGCGATCTGTCCTTCGCCCTTTCATTCTGGGGTGATCTCATAGTTATTGGTTTGTGAAAATGTGTTGTTAGGTATTCCATTTTATCTTCCCATTGAGGCCAAACCTAAAATTGTGCTTTAGAGATAGATGTCTAGACACTAATAAGGGATATATGGATTCTCAAGAAGAGAAGAGTTGTGGTGGTCCCCCTTGGATCGCACGGATTCCCTAGTGAAAAGTGGGATCTCTATTGGGTCTCACCTGAATCGCCCCATCTATCCTCGTATCCTCCTAAGGAGAAGTTTGGTTTCAAACTCCTTGAGCGGGAATACTCCTTGCTAATGTGCCTTGGATGATCCACATATGCGGGATTGAATGTGTTGAGGTACATTGTCACAAAGCACAGTCAACGAATCATATGAGATGGTGTTGATGGCTATGTTTGGCATGATTTTGCGATACATTGAAAGATCAAGCTCAGATGTACATACATAATCAAGATAAGGAACAATGTAGAGTAGAAACTTTGATTACTAGTGGCTCTTGGAGTTCTCATGGATACATTTCTTAGGAATTTCTAATAATTGTCATTTCCTTGAATAAGTAGGCTTTGAGCTAGTAAATAAATTTAGGCCTTTTTTCAATTAGAATTAGAGATTTCTATTTTTAGGGTTTCCTTTTAGAAATTAGTTTGTTTTTCTTTGCAAATTTTGTTTTTATAAATAGGCTGCAACTAAATGACACCTCCAATTCTGCTAAAGAAGATAGGAGACGGAAAAAAAAAAAACAGAGAAGAAGCAGGTGGGGGCTGGGAGGGACGTCCGGCGGCAGCCCGATGAGGCTGGCGGTGGAGGGGAGAGTTGGTGTGGCCAACGGTAGCGGTGGCAGGGTGGTGGTGGTGCTTGATGAAGAAGAAAGAGAGAGAGGAGAAGAGAGGTGGTATGTTTTTTATTTTTTATATTAGTGGTGTCCTTCAAAAAGTGGGGCAATGGTAGCATCTTTCAATAGAATTGGTTGTCATTTAGTCGCAGCCTTAAAAATGTAGGTCTTTGGATGATGTAATAATTAGTTTTGAAGTTTTCAAGAATAAAATTTTACTGGAGTTTGAAGCTTTCTTAATTCAAGTTGCAAGTTGGTTGGTTACTTCCAATCAATTTTGATATTAGAGCGGTTAGAATTTAGAAAATTCCCGTGCAACATCTCTAAGAAATTGGTTCTTGTTTTAGTATTGCCGTGTGAGAAATCATGTTGTTAACTAGACAGGGAGAAGGGATATTTTGAGATTCATTTGAGACTAGACTGCACCTCAAATTTCTTACACATTTGCCAACAAGATGTAACAATAGAGAACTTGCTCCTTAAGTTACTGTTATTTCCGATGTATCATAGTTTTCAATGATTGACATCTGTTATAGAATTGCATCAGTTGCTTTGGGAAAATGATCTGAAAATCTCATATATTATTTTGACAACTAAATTCACCTGGTTGATTTGTGCTTTTGTGAATGATTTAGGCACATATATATAAATTTGTTTGTGTAAGAAAGTGACATTTTACAATTGAAAGGTAAAAAGATTAACACATTGTTTTGATCGTTCCATTTTCCATTTTGATTGTCTATCTGGAAACTTTTGTCCGGACCGTTTTGTTTTGAATGCCTAAAAAGGTTATCAATGATCTTTTTCATTGTGACAGGAAGCAACTCTTTTATTTAAGATACTGATATATACCTGTGTCTGTTTGCAGATAACAACTGAAATTGCTTTAGTACTACTACTTTCTGCTACCATTCTCCTCCTGGTCCCTTTCAAATATATCCTTTCTTTTCTCCTACTTGATTTCTTCACGAGGGAACTTGATTTTCGAAGGGAAATGGTCATGAAATTCAGAAATTTTTTGAAGGAACGTTGGAACAGCATCCCAGCAACACCAGTTGTAGTGGTACCATATGAAAGTGATGAGGCTGCATCAGCTAATGCATCAAAGAAAACTGATGATCAAGCAAACCCCAATATAACAGAGAGTACTGGGAAGTCCAGATAGAACTAATTGTAAGATTGTTGTTTAGATAGCAATTGTAAATATATAGGTGGACAACATATATTTTAGTGGTTCTAATCTATCTCTGTATCAACAGTCATGTCATACTTCAGGTATTGTTCAACATGCAATTCTTTGCATTCCTTAACAACATCTATCATCCCTTTATCAAATCAGACAAGTGGCCGTTCCCATGGTTCTGTTAATCTGTTTTAGGGTCGCCAACAGTTCAGAATTAGGAGCCAGGATTACCTTTTGTCAGATATTCAGATGGGATTCTCTGTCTAGAATCTAGATAAGCCTAAATTTTACAATCTTAGCTTCAATATGCAATCTATTTCTGTCTAACCAACACCTCATAATTGTTACATACATAGTGTTGTTCACGCTTTTGCTGAAATCGCTGTGGATATGCAAAAAGTTTGATTCAACACTTGTATTTTTCACTTTGCCTCCAGTTTTTAAGATTCACTTATAAACTCATAAACCTCATTACCCATCGAAATGTAGGTGTAAATCCATTATCTCCTATTTTTATCGGTTAGAGCAGGCAAAATGGCCTGAAGCCTAAAAGGGCTCTTGACCCTTTTGCCAGCTCTAGAAGCTGAGACCTTGTCGTTGCAACACCAAAACTCTAATTTTCTTTTAAATCTTATTTATTAATATTGAAGTATTTTATTACAAAACAAATTTGCTTTCTTAATAACATAAAGACCTAAAATATGCTTTATGTTTTAGGAAATAACACTGTAAGTTCACATTACAAAAAAAAAGTACTCAAACGCTCGCTATGTGTGTGGATATTTAAATTTTTTTTGTATATTTAGTTTTTTTTTTATTAGTTAGGTACATGTAAAATGATTATAGGACGAGTTACAAACACATTAATACACTCATAATTTACGTTCATAGTTTTGTGTGAAGTATCCATCACACCAATTGTAAATATCTTTGAAAAATGTGCATTTTTATGCGCATGTGTATTTATAGAAAAAATTTTATAATTTTTAAACAACTTCTACATAGGTAAAATCAAGTGTAACTTAAACGATTTTATAACTCTCATAAGTAATGAGTAATCTTATCCAAAACTTTGGGTTTTAGACCCCAACAAAAATAAATTAATTTCACACATGAGTCAATTGATGTCTTGTTATTTAAATCCCAAATAAACCCCATTTCATTTTAATATTTTTTTCCCATTTTTACCTAATTAGACCTAAATGCCAACACCTCCTCCATACGCCTCCCACAAAAAAACGACAAATGAGCAAATTGTAAGGGGTAAAAATCTCATCTCATTGTAATGGTGAAAGTCGATCTACTTTAAGTAGTGAAAGTCTCTTTTCTAAATGATGGCCGATAAGATTGAAGTTTCTGAAGTTGAAAATTTTATCAAAGGGGTGGAAGAAGACGATATTTTGGAAAAATTTTGGTGATTTTGAACTTGCAACAAGGGTAGGTATCACATCTCGCGATCCCGATTCCTTCCTGGTCCCTTCCTGTCCCGTCCTGATTTTTTAGGTCCCTTTTGGGATTGATTAAACTCATCCTGATCCCGTCTCATCCCAATCTAGAGTGAGACGGGATCAGGATAAAGATTTTCAATCCCGTCCATCTTGTCCCTTCCCAAATTTATTTATTTAATATTTATTACTAATAATTTTAATCAAACTACTCTTCTAAAGGAAAGTTTAGAATGTGTTGAAATTAAATCAAAACATCTACTGTTTGAAAATTTACTTGCTTGATTTAGTACTCAGTGTTTAAATAGAAACTTCAATTTGGATATTTTAGGTCAAATAAAACCCATAAAAAATTATGTTGTTTCACATTTTAGATTGTTATAGAACAATTATTCTTGTAGAAAATAAATGCAAATGATGGTTTGGATTAGTTGTGCAATATGAGTTATGTAGTTGAAAAACAATGCTCCTAATTATATCTTGTATGAATGATTTTTCAACTCTTGCAAAAATATGCAAGACAGAATCTATGGAGGGACTCCTTCTATCTCCCATCATTCACTTGATAAACTTAAATCTATTATAAGGTAACGCTCCACAAATTTTATATGACATTTAATAATGTCAGGATGAGCAATGTGAGATGAATTATTTTATTAATTTTCATTGGAAGACTATTTAGTACATGATTCATCATGTTCCATCCCGAACATGTTTGGATGGGACGAGGTCGGAATGAGGTCTATCCCATCTCGACCCCGAACGAACGGGATGGGATAGATGTAACATTCGCTACCTCACGATTAAAAAAAACGACCGAACTCTCGGACACATAGATGTAACATTCGCAACCTCACGATGTTTCAAATATTGTACTTAACAACTATGAAAAACTCTCGCATGATAGATACAACCTCATATTTTACATCTACAAAAAACTCTCGGTCACGAAGTTGTGAGAGATAAAACTTGGTACTTTAAAAAGCTCTCGGTTATAAAATTTTGACAGTCACAGCGTTGTGATAGACAAAACCTTGCACTTGGAAAACTCTCGATCACCAAGTTGTGACAGTCACAACATTATAAAGTTGCAAAGTTAAAAGTTCATAATGTTTACAAAACAAAATAATTAACTTGTGACCATAATCATTCAAAATACCAAAAGAGCGACCTCATTCAAAATGCATGCAATCAACACTATCATGAGGTATACCATCACCACTGTTCAACTGATCATCATTACCACCTTCATTGCCATTACGTACTTTGAAAAGCTCTTGGTTATAAAGTTGTGACAGTCAAGGCATTGAGATAGATATAACCTTGCACTTGGAAAACTCTCGGTCACGAAGCTGTGACAGTCACAACATTGTAAAGTTGCAAAGTTAAAAGTTCATAATGTTTACAAAACAAAATAATTAATTTGTAACCACAATCATTCAAAATACCAAAAGAGCGACCTCATTCAAAATGCATGCAATCAATGCTATCATGAGGTATACCATCACCACTGTTCAACCTATCATCATTGCCATCTATGTCATCATCGCCACCACCATGAGCATCTCCATCACCAATAGAACCCTTTTCCCCATGTTTATACCGCCATCATCACCACCTTAAACACCATCATCGCCATGTTTACCACCACTATTTCGACCCTACTCTTTGGATTTATGCGAGAATTGCCATTTTTCACCTCATTGTCTTCCTTAAATATGTTAGATCTATAGGTTTTTTTTGTCAAAGCTTCTACTTTGCGGTTGTGATTTGAAGTAGTCGTAGAATTTGATTTGGTTGGCTTGGATGTAGTTGCCTTCTTCAATTTAATCTTCTTGAAACCCTAGGTAGAGAAAGATGGGTTTGGGTTTGGGGAAGACAAAAGGTTTGGAATTTGAGAAGTAAGTGGGTGAAAAAAGGGTTTGAGAAAAGTAAAACTAAGCCCACTCTTTTGGTTCAATTACTAACAAACAAAAAGTTTGAGATTTGAATAAGATTACCCTAAGTAATTCAATCAAAGTGATTGGAAAACCATGACCTTCAGATTTGAGAGCTTTGACAAACCATGGAGCTCCAATGCTACATGTGACAGAGGAGACAACTATTTGGGCATCTAATTAAACTTGCAAACGGGATCGGATCTAGATCGGATTCACCTATATCTGAGCCGATTCGGTAAGATAAAAGGTGAATGTGATCCTATCCTATAATCCAACGAATTATGAGTACTCAAATCAATATGCGATTTGTTATGTTAACGGGGATTGAAATCGATATTCCTACCCGAGTTCTTAAAATTTTCTTAATTATACTTTTCAATTATTTTTTTAGTTGTTACTCATTATTAACCTCGTACATATATGCACTTATTAATAAGATTGAATCGAATCAGATGAATTCGGATCATAATCGGACTATCAGATCATTTTTTAGGCTCTATCTCAGGGTCAACCCTAACTAGAATAAGGAGCTCCGTGTATACACCTAACTTAATAAGCAATTGCAGTACACGTGAATTGGCTTGGAGTCTCCAATTATTGAAGACATCAGATTCTAAGTTGTCATTTAACAGAATGAGGTTTTGAGTAATATACTTGATAAAGGAAAAATATTGTAGTTATTTTGGATATTTCATTAAATATTGCGACATTAGAGATATTTTTGCATATTTGCATTTAAGAAAATTAACAATTCTAGGGAGTGATAGGGGCATAATTAGGCTATTTTTAGTACCATATTTTTATATATATTTTTAGCTATTACTTGTTAATTATGGTACTAATTGTTATTTTCATGTTTGTGTAGGTTTCCAATTACAATATTTTAAAATAGAAGCAAATTGGCAATTTAGAAATACTAATTGCACAAGAAAATCACATAAGCAAGGAAATCACACAAACAAGGAACCCACACCAACAAGGAAACCACAGAAAGAAGAAAACAAGAATAAAAAGGGGACGATACCTGGCTTTGAGAAATCATCCATCCACGGCTTCCATCACCTACCCATCCATAGCATCCATCCACAGCTTCCAAAGCCATCCAACAATAACCCTCGCATTCACGATCCAGCCATCTAGCCTTCATCCATCGCAGCAGAAAGCATCCACAGCCTCCATCCTCGCAACAGTCCATCAAGCCTTCATCGCCTTTCATCTCTTTGTTTGTTGAAAATTAGGGAATCCTAGCCCATCATCAACCATCATCAAATCCATCCATAGCCTCCACAACAAACCCTAAACCCAATCGAACCCCATTCTCGCTAATCCCTCCTCCTCGCGATAACCCTTCGTCGTCCTCTCTTTACTCAAGCAGTCGACCTCCTCCCTGATCATCGCCACCCGCCTAATCTCCATCTCTCTCGCCTTCATCGCCATCCCCCTCACTCACATCCTCTTCTCACTGGAGCAGAGACTGAAGAAGCGGAGAAGTAAGCAAATACGAAGGAGCAGATCGTGAAGTGAGGAAGGAGAAAGAAGAGATCGCGTTATTCGCAACCCAGCACTCCTCTCTCTACCACCACGGATCAGGCTACAGTGTTTTATTTCATTTCTTAACTCTTTCTCTTATTTTTAGTTCGATATTTAATTATGTATTGTTATTCGAACATGATTAATATGTCTAGCTAAAATTCTTTTAGTTAGGGGTGGATTCGAAGCCCCGAACATGTGCTTTATAAATTAATTGAATTTAATCTTCCTTGCTATTAGTGATTGTGTTTTACTTAACTGCTTTATAGAGAACTTTTCTTTGTATGTTTGTTAAGGTGGCCAACTTAGTAAGCATGCTAGGATCTGGGGCTAGAGTATAGGAGAGTTTCACCTAATTGTTATAATCTTGTATTCACAAGTAGTAAATATCAAGGAACGTTGGTAAGGTTAAGTAAAAACCTAGGCAAGAACAAGATGTTGATCATACTTGTAATTGCCTAGTCAGTGTTCATATTTTCCACAAAACTTAATGATCTTATATTGTTGTCTAACTTACGATTCATGTTTAGATAACATGATAATAATAGTTTGAAAGCGACGCTTAGTTTAATTCAACGAACTTGGGAAAATAATAAGATTAATGCAATGCGGTCACGGTTAATCTTGAGCATTGTCTCTCACAAGTTAGCAAGTGATTATTGAAGATTTATTTATAAGCATATGTTTGGTGTGTGGAGATAAACCCTTAGCTAATTTCTCATCTTTGCCATCCCTTTAGTTTATTATCTTTACAGTAATTTTCGTAGTTATTTTCATAGTTTAATTTAGAAAATTCAATCCCCTTTTATTTAATTAATTAGGTTGTTAGTTGTCATTTAGTTATTATTAGTGTTAATTGACAAGCCATCTAATCCCCGGTCTAGAACGATCCCTACTTATTCTATACTACAATCACAAAGCAGGGTATTAAGTTATGCGCTACTAAAATAACACATCAGGGAGCCATGTTTGGTTGCCACTTTGGGTTTTTTGAGACTTCTACCCATTATATGGATGGTGTTTGTGGTTGTATTTTAAAGAGAAAAGGTAAAAAGTGTAAAAGAAATAAATTAAAGTGACAACCAAACATGGCTCCCTGGACGTACTCTAAGAAAAGATATGTGTTGCAATATTTATCGTTTTTTGGATTTTGGATTTTTATGATCCAGTGTTGGCCGGATATAGTCTATGAATTGAGTGTTTTTGCAATGCCAAAAAGGGATGTGTAGAGAAAGGAGGTTGAAACTAGGGTCCGTAATGAAGGTATGGCATTTGGTATATTTTGGATAGGACCTAACCCAAGTGAATTTAAGATCCAACCCAATGGCAAGCAAAAGGTAGAAAGTGTCATGCACGTCTAATGCTTCCCAAGTACACACTCTTCGTGGACCAAACAAAATCACCAAAAAATGACAAACATTCTGACTTGAGGTTCGTGATGAAGGAATCATTGAAAGTCAATTCATAACTTGTTAACTGCCAGTCAAGAGAAGCTTTTTGCTCTATTCCACAAATACCAATCTGTTGGGTAAAAAGTTATGGGATCTACGTCGAGATTACATTACATGCATCTAAAGGCTTCGAGCACACTCACAAATGCGCTCTATGCATAATTTTCTTTTGTTTTACAGGAACAACTCAGAGAATGCTAGATAACAACAGTGTGGCTGTTGCAGTATAGTGAGATGGAGTTTGTTACAGAGTGACGTCAGAATTGAATGCTTCATTCATTGCACCCTCTCTTTTTTCCCATTTCACTCTCTCTATATTTTGTTAGAACTCAACTCTCAGTCTAGCTAGACTACGTCTGTACGTCATCTTGTTCTTAAGTTTAAGTATGGTTGTCATCGTTGAGGGGGATGATGGCTGGCTCGAGGCTAGCTTTTCATGGCAGTGGTGCAAGTAGTAGTTTATGTATGTAATGGAGTAGACCTCGGACCAGGATTCATTCCTCTCAACCATGCAAATTTCTGTCAACCTTCGACCAGACTTCTTCATCAGCTTTATACCTGGGTTTGTTGTTTCCTATTCATTCAAGATACAATTTTTCCTGTACTAAACAATCCTGAGTTTTCCATTTCCAATTAGAACTGGTCGATAATTCCATTGATTAGATGTTTTCTTATTCAAGAGTAGTTCATGGCAATCACCGTTCATATATATTGTTTGGAAGTACTGGTTGTTCGTATTGTTTTGTGCAATTGTGTATAAGATTTAACAAGGTAAAAGAGTCTCAATTTTGGTTTCTTCATCATTTTAATCCTTTCTCTTATCCTCAAATGTTCACCCCGGCCCCCACACATAGAGACACACATCCGCAAACCGCAACACAAAATAATAATAATAAATAAATATTTGTTTGATGTAAACAAATGAAACGAAGTTTATGAAGTTTTGTTTAATTTGTTGTGGAATATAGGTGTCGGTTATAACAAACTTTCATGGACAAAATGCCATGTTCTACAACTCTTCTGCTATTGTGAGATCTAGGGTGTTCTGACATGAATGTTGAGTAGTGCTTTCCTTAAGATCAAATTTGCGAAAACAACCTTCCATTGGAACTGCTGCTCCACAATTTCTGACTCCCCAGGAGGAATCCACATCATCTACACCAGCCCTTCTTCCATTTTCTCTTTGATTCTTCTGTTTTCTGCTATTGGCATGTACTGAATCAAGAAATAAAAAGGAAATATTCCATTACATTTAGAAGTATTTTTAAATCCAAAAAAAGATTAAAGGTGAAATTGCAGGAGACTGTAGAAATAATGAGAGATCATGCATGTTCTGTAAAGAAGTTCTGGTAAAGAATCCAAATAAAGTACATTGAAGTCACTTAGGGTGTGTTTGGTTGGATGGAATCCCAGTCATGGGAATTCATAAGGGGACCCCTACATTTTAGGCTTAATTGATGTATCACTCAACATCCACCATTTGATTTTGTGATCAATGGTGGGAATCACACTCCTTTGGTCCCCCAAGGCATGTGATTCTCATGTTTATGAGACTTTCATTTCCATTATTGATCACAAAATCAAATGGTGGATGTGGAGTGATACCTTAAATTAGCCTAAAATGTAGGAGTCCCCTCATGAATTCCCATGGCATAAGGGTGTGTTTGGTTGCATGAAATCCTATGCCATGTGAATCCACAAGGGAACCCCTACATTTTAAGCTAAACTGATGTATCACTCCACATCCACTATTTGATTTTGTGATTAATGGTGGGAATGAAAGTCATATGAACATGAGAATCACACTTTTTGGTCCTCCAAGGCATGTGATTCTCATGTTCATGGGATTTCTTTTCCACCATTGATCACAAAATCAAATGGTGGATGTGGAGTGATTCCTCAAATTAGCCTAAAATATAAGGGTCCCCTCATAAATTTTCATGGCATAGAATTTCATGCAACCAAACACACCCTTAGATATTCAAGTTTTCAAGATCAAATGGCCCTTTCTACAAGCTCACCACTTAAATGGTCATTTTCATATCACCACGGTGTCACGAGAAGTTCAGTGATTAAATACTATCATTTAGAGGAAGAGAAGTCATAACAATATGAACCTGTGAGGATCCTTTGTCAAAACTTGCATAGCATACATAACAACTCATGAACTCGATAAAAAGACAATGTTGAGGGACAGGAGGCACAGCAAACAAAACCGATGTAATCAGTGCCAAGGAAAATCTAACGAAAAAGAGTGTGCCCAAACTTGTATACAAATATTGTTACAGTTCTAATCCTCAAAGCACTCTCAGCAATAGATTATCTCACTTACCACCTCAATGAAGAGCCTAGCAAATTAATGTTTATACTTGATGATGATTGAATTACAGAATTCCATGAACTATATGGAGTCTTTAAAAGCAAGTTTTGCCTAAAGCCTCCAGTAGTCAGAGGGTACGTACTGGATGACACACATTATCACACTAACCGGAAGCCATGACTTTTGATTACAGTTGAATAACATGTTGTGTTAGGGAGTAGATGTTGCCCCCAGTGTTGCCACGCTGCAGAACACCCAAATGATGTCCCCGAGTAACTGGATCACGATCTTCAGAACCCGTTCGTCATAGACTGACATCGAGCTGTCATGTCTGCCCCCTCAAGCGACCCTCAAGTTGTTTTAAATCTTGTTCATGCAATACGACCCGGTTATTTTGAGCATATTAATAAGGCAATGAGAATAAAGTTTCCGTGACTTTCACTGTCCAAATCGCAGTCTCTAGATACGTCCTCAGGAAGAGGATCAAACTCAAGTCCCTGGAAGGGGGAGGGAGAGAGGTGAGACCCACATCGTGCTAATGCCTTGGCACACCACAATGCACCATCAATGATTCAGGTTCTTTGGGAATGCAGCCATAATTGGATGCTAAATTTTGTCCAATGCTAAATGTTGGAGAGAGAGTGATAATAAACAAGTACTAACAGGGAAGCATGGAAAGGACATTGAAATGTTTGAAGAAGATGAAGGTTGGCAATGTGCTAAGTTTACTGCGGAATGGACATATGTCAGTCCATCAATGAGATTTCCCGAAAGGAACCTCAACAGGTTGGCTTTTTAAACTAGATACTAGGTTCTTCAAAGTTTTAGCCATTGGATTGCCATTGAATTTGTCAAAATTATAAAATTTAGATATAATGACATTGTCCATTTGAAACAATACAATGATATTGTACACTTATGAAGTTCAATTGCTTTAATTATAGTGTCTTAGTTAAGCATAAGCAAACAAAAAATTTCATGCTCCAAATATTTCTTATAAAAGATTTTATGATTTTCTTCTTCATTCAAACAAAAAATGCATGAGCAGTCTACCAAGCCAAGTATCTAGTAGTAGTAGAGCCTCCATACCATCAGTTTTTACGGAAATCATCAGCTTTTGAAGCAAAGGAAGACCTCTGCATCATCATGTATAGAACCATAAATATAGTAGTTGGACAATATGTATGATCTTGGGTTGTGATGATGCCATTGAGAGGAGGTGATGAGAGAATGCTCTGTATATAAGGAGAAGTGCAGCAGAAAAGTTGGTAGTTTCGGTTCAATATATGAGAAACAGGTGAGGAGGAGGAGGTATTCTTCTTAGTAGAGCCCTAGAGTAGGGGGGAGAGGATAGTCCCTCACAAGTGCTTGAAGGCTGTAGCAACCGTTTGCATCATCACTCTTGTATTAAAAAAATTATCCCTCCTCTTTCTTTCTTTGGAGAGTTTTGTTAGCTGGAAATATTAGGTGTATCAATCACATGTCATCATTTATTAATAGAGCTGTATGGGTGAATTCAAGTTGCTACCATTTGATTTCTCTAGATGGCTAAAAAAAAAGAGAGGCAGAGAGTGGTTGTTGTTGGGAGGTTCAAAAGGCAACAACAGAAAGGAAAAAAAAAAAAAAAAAAACTGTTGAGCTCTCTCCAACCAACATTACATGTTCGGTGCATTAATTTCATAAGTTTTACAATAATATGATCAATTGTCAATGAAGTGTCTTGTGTTCTTTCCTTATTGTAACACACACACAACGAAGTAAACTAAAAAACTAGTTGGGAGGAAAAAGTCAGAAAGGATATGAATTCCAATCCAAAGACAAAAACCAAATCAAACTCCTCAAATGTGGCATTGAATGAGGTGATGGGGTCGCATGCCATCAGCACGTTTGCAAGTTAGGCCAAGTCTTGAAAACTTTGTAACTTGGTTTCTGATTTTCTAAAAGTTTCTGATTTCGTTTCTTGGTTATTGACCTTTATAACTTGGTTACTACACACTTACTTTTCTTTCATTGGTCAAAGGAGAATTTCTGGTTGCTTTCCACTAACATAAACAATTTGTTTATTGCTTTTTTGGTATGGAGTATTACAACATTTTCGCAACCCTTTTAGCAATTAGCATTCCAACCCCAACAAAATACCACTTAGGATTAATTTTACAGCCATGATTAAATAGTATGATAACGAAGTTTTGGTAGGGTGATGCAAAGCAAGAAGAGGATATCAAAGAGCTGGTTAATTTCTAGGATATTGGTAATAGATGTTCCAACATTACACATTATTTTCTTCGTGTTGGACAATCCTTGTTTTCTGTAGATCAATCCTAAGTTATTGGTATATTTATTCTTCTTTTTTTGTTTTTGCCAGCCCGTTATGACTTTTTCAATTGTTGTGTGAGAGTCCAAGCATAATTTAGGTGTTTTTATGTTGAAGGGAGGGGAATTTTAGACTTATGAAGTCTGAACAAGAAGTGATTGACCTAATAAACAAGTTCATTTGCAAGCTACATTACATGCATATATAACACCATTGGCTCTAAATTGAGAACTAGCTTTCTGACCACTTGCAAAAAAAAAAACCCACTGCCCAAGAGAATTTTATCTTTCCTTCCGTCCTACTAGTTGTTTGTTTAGAGATGTTCCAATGTCCACACCATCTCCCTATATTTAGGGATGTCAATTGCAACCGACAAAAGAGAAGATGAATGGGTTCCAAGTAATCTCTAGGGATATCAATGGGATTATTGCAAGTGTAGGAGACTCAATGATAACACTAATAAGCAAGTAACTCTTCACTCAATTTCCATTATGCATTATTAAGTTGAACAAAATTATAGATGTTATAATTCTAATAGATTATTAGCCCTCTAAGTCAACTTTGGGAAAAAAAAAAAAAAAAAAACATCTTCTTCGTCATTTTGCGCCTTGCATCATTGCTCAATAAGTTCATGACATCTTAAATTTTCCTTTTATTTACAATCACCACCCCCTCTCTCTCCAAATGTAAGCATTTGAAGTTACAAGTAATTCTCTTATTGAACAATGAGCTAATGAGCAAAGATTTTTACCCAATCTGGAGAGCAAACCGGTTCTCTGGGGAGCAGACCAATCTATGGCACGATGCGTGGGTCAAGCCGGGTCTTCTGTTAGCTGACTGTGTGCTACATCCCTTGGCTCTTGACCCCTACCTGTATTCCTGACATTTGGATTGTTTCTCCGTCGTCCTCGTTGTCTTGGAATATGTCGCTTCTTAATTCCTTTTTTTTTTCGCGCCAGTGGTCAGACATTTCCAATGTCTGTATAAGAGCCACATCCCACCCGGATCGTATCATATGGAATGGCGACAAAAAAAGGATTTTTCTCGGTTAAAAGTGCCACACGTGCTTTTTCTTCAATTGCTAGGGCAAGCTCGTTATCAGGGCCTTTTTCTTCCACCTCTTCCACCATAGGACCCAAAATCCTCCGCCATCTCTTGCACATCAAAGCCCCCAATGCCATTTTTTTTTTGTAGAAAGTTAGCCAAAACATTCTGCCCACCGCCTCCAATTTAGTTAGAGTGCACGTTCCTATTGAGAACCAATGTATTTTTTGTCATAACAATGAAGAAGATTTTGTCCACCTCTTCTTCCTTTGCCTAGTGCTCAGTCGTCTTTGGCTTCTTTCCCCTCTTCCTTTTGACTGACATCGCCCCTCTGTCCACATCTCTTATGCTTTCCATTTTATGTGAAAATTAGCCCATCGGCATCGCAATACCACGGATGAAATGTTGTCCTAATTCACTGTTATCCTTATTTCTATCTAGAAGATTCGGAACAACATTATTTTTAATTAGACCAAATTTCATACTAGGGTCTTTATCTCGACTTTTGACACAACTTGGTCTTCCTGGTCTTCTCAGTGGTTTAAAACCTCGGTTGCCTCTCCCACTCTAGCACTCAAGACCACTCCCTAGATTGTTGTGGGATCTGCTCACATCGACACCAAATCCCACCACTCCGCCCTTCCCTCTCATCTTGTGGTTGATCCCTTTACAATAGTTGTAGCTGATACATCTAATCTTATCCAGACTCAGTTGAATTTCACTAGAAATCATTGTCTTAACATACGCCTGGCCTCTTTTCTTCCGCCTACCTTACAACTGCACCCTGATACATTAATCGTTAATTTTGATGCATGCTTCTTTGCACATTTTCAGCAGGGTGCTATTGATGTCATAGCAAAAGATCTGACAGGTAATGTTCTTGCTACGGTGGCTAGTCCGATTCGGGGTAAAGTCTTGGATAGCACAATGGTTGAGTTCTTTGTAGGCGAGACAACTCTTATGTTGATTCACGCTCAAAGGTGGAGAACTGGTCTGATCTTGGGAGATTCTACCAACTTCATTGAAGCGATCTTAATTAAGGACACAAATCCGTCTTTTTTTCTTGACTGGGCTTGGCGTCCTCATTTTTGTAATGTTAACCGCCTTCTTTTTTTGCTGGACAACTGGCTCTGTATGTATTTAAGTAGGAACCTCAACACTGAGGCCCATGAACTCGCAACTATAGCAGGTAGTACTTTGTTTAACTCTAGTTATATATAATGCATAATGCTTTATCAAAAAAAAAAAAAAAAAAAACTTGAATCCTTAAGTTTTTTATTTTCTAAACCCTCAATATCGTTAATTTTTTTTACATACCTTTTTTAAGTATTTTTTTTTTACTAACAATAAAACACTCAATTTGAATAATATTATATGTATAAAGTATGGACAATAAATTAAACAACATCCTACAATCAGATTTACAAGTTCACACTCATTGCCCAGAAAAATTAAAATATAATAAATTTAATTATCTTATCTATATAAAAAATGAGCCACAATATTTGAAATAAAATTTGAATTCTAGATTCGAGTCAACAAATCCTAATTTTAGTTACCATTTGTATGTTAAACCCCCGCCCACCCACACACACACCCAAAAAAATCCACATGGGTCACTCGAAATTATGTTGTACAAATCCTACATTGTTGTTACTCATTTTGGTTGGTTAAACCTCATTGTAGAAGGCCCCCAAAAAAACTATGATGAGCCAAATGTGAAAAACATTTCTCTAAGTGTTGGAAAGTCGCTCGTTTTTAAATTGTGGGTCATAAAAAATTAAATTTTTGCTTTGAGAGTTGATCAAAGAGATGAAAGAAAATAACATTTTTGAAGATATTGGTGACTTTGAACTTTCAACCTTGGTAGTTTAAATTGATGGTGTCGTGTAGATGAGACATGTTCAAGGCAAATGATGAAAAATAACGTCCACTATATTTGTTACGTGGTTCTGTGAAGAATATCATTACCACAACTTTGAGATTGTCACAATATATTGATGAAAAATCGTGTTCATAATATTCAACAAAAATCTCGAGCGCATCTTCATAACGAATACTATGATCAAAATGTCGATTAGGGCCATTTTCTTCCTCACCCCCAACTTGAGAAAAATTGTGATTGTTTAGCTATGGCTTCTACCACCCAAAAAAAAAAAAAAAAGTTTACATTGGCAATTGTAGACCCTTCCCCTTATTTGGTTGTGTCTGATTTCAAGTTCATCTTTTGCTAAAATCCCAAGTTAACAAAGAAAAAAAAATTGGAGGAAAACAACAAAGTGAATAATATGTAGGTTGGAGAATGGAGGGAAAAGAATATAATAGAAATGCCAAGATTTAGTCATTGAGTGAAGAATTTGGGTTTGAAGAAAACATCTTGTGTAAATTTGTGCTAGTCAGTTAAACATGTAGGGTCGAGGTTGTGTTAAAATAAGTCAGTGTGGTAGTCACTCACTAATATGCACTCTCTTAGTTATTGCAACAATGTATGAGATTTTAAAAGTAATACCTCCATGAACAATTCATCATTTGATAAATGAACAAAACAAATGAAATGTAAATCAAACTAATCTAAGCTCTTGCAGTGATCTTGAATCTATTTTTAAAGTAGTTCAAAGCTTCTCCATTCAACTTAGCTAAATATAAAGGCGAAGTTCAGTCGTGTTGAGATGATGAATATTCTTTCGAAAATGCTAGGAAACCATGTTTTTGTAACCATGGTGACATGGCGTGATCTTGAAATAATGATAAAATTTCCAAAGTGTTTATGTGTATCTCAAGGTTGTAAAAAACTTCATCTAACGATGCCACATCATCCTAGTTATAAAACATGGTTGCAAAATTTGATTTCATAGCCTCACTCTATTCTTTTGGGAGGAATTGGTATGAAAATGAAGAGAAGAAGTGGAGATGATCCTCGCAATCGTAATCCCCATTGGTACCTAGAAACCCAAATAATAGTGAACTTCAAGCCCCATTATTATTATTATTTATTTAATCTAGCAAAACATCTCTAGAGAAATCGCATCATATCAGATGACATGGCTTACATTAATTAGTTTGATAATACACATATCAAATTTCAACTTTAAAGGAATTTTGAGAGTTTTCGAGGTTGGGAGAGGAGATTTGCAAGAGATTTGAGTGTAGAGAGAGATTTAGAATGGGAATGGAGGGAGGAACCATTGTACATTTGAATGGTGAAGGGGAAAAATGGAGGTTTTTGTTGTTTATATAGACGGTGTGAGAAAGTAAATAGGGGGTACGAGAGAGTAGAATGGTATGAGAGAGAGAGAGAGAATGGTGTTTGAGGTGAGAATGAGATGAGGTGGAGGAAGAAGCTTACGTACTCCACATAAATGTCATGTCAGTGTTAATAAAAGCAACTATTGACGACGAATGAGTTGAAGTGAAAGAGAGATAAGAGAGAGAGACAGGTCCGTCCAAGAATCATCATCAATCACATTGGGTAGGCGAGAAAATGCGAACTCATACCATAACGACTTGTTGAGAACCAAGTCCTCGTCTTCCTTCCTTCTTCTTCTTCGACCCTCTCCTCTCCTCAAACCAACTCCAAGGAGGAGGGACACTTTGAATTCCTCCATAAATGACACCCAAAAAACTCCAACCTTTCCTTGAGATCATCTTCACATACCCAATTGACTAAACAAGGTGAAAAAGCCTTCCCCTTCATTTTGTGACGAGGAAGAAGAAGAAGAAGATCGATCGATGAAGCACCGCAACAATGGAAGTGGTGGTGGCAAGAAGGTCTCATACAAATGGATTTTCATCCTCTGCATTTCCAGCTTTGTACTTGGAATGTTTTTCACCAACAGGTGTATATTATATTTTCTTCTTTAATCCCATTCTCTGTTTTTTTCTATGAATTTCTCTGTATGTTGGATCGCTTTGCACCACCATCCACCTATTCCTTGCTAAGCTTTATGTCCCCTTTTTCTGGGAATTGTGAATTTCCAATCTGGATTTCCAAATTTTTATGAGATGTACGATTTGAATCCAATTTCAAATAATTTTGCAGAATATGGGGTCCCTCAGAATTGAACAAACAGATCATCTCTAGGAGACGGCAAGAACAAGAGCTCAAACTTGTAGCTGATGACTGTAATACTGACAAGAAGGTCTGTGGTCTAATCCTCTCTTCTTGCTTTTATCGAAATATTCATATAGTGATTTGGGTTCTGAGTTTCTTACAACATATATGTTTAGATGGATGGAAATGATAAGGATATAATGGGAGAGGTTTACAAGACCCATGAAGCAATTCAGTGAGTATAAGCATTTTCTATTCCTGATTCAGTTTGGATATTTACTTGTTTGGAACTCTAGTAATTCTAGCTGTTTGATGAAATGTCAGATCTTTAGATAAGACAGTGTCTGAGCTTCAGATGGAGCTGGCTGCGACGCGGAGTGCTCAACAGATGGGGAGTTTGGAGCAATCCACTCCCAGCTCAACCTCCTCTTCGCGTGATGGCAAACCAAAGAAAGCTTTCGTTGTTATTGGAATAAACACTGCATTTAGCAGCAGAAAGAGGCGAGACTCTGTGAGATCAACGTGGATGCCACAAGGTTTAACTTCTTTGGCCCTTTCCCTTTTATATATGTGGTGGTGTTATTTGTTGATCCAATTACTCCAATCTTGATATTTGCATGTTTGAACCTACTGAACTGTGGGACCTCCTTGTTTTGATTAGGTGAAAAGCTTGTTCAGATAGAGAAAGAGAAGGGAATTATCATCCGCTTCATGATTGGTCACAGGTACATCATGTCTTCACATGTTGAGAATCTTTCATCTCTATAGTGTTTTGGATTGGCACACTGTTTTTGTTAAAGCACACATCAAACTGTTTAAATCCAAAAGTGTCGTCTTCTTGTTTTTGTGAGACCAAACAATTTTGTGTCCACTTGATTCTCAGGCATTTTTCCCTTCAAGTCAGAAAATTTTCTTTCTCCCCAACATAATTTAGGGGGGTGTATTGTATCTGGATTTTGTGGGCAATTTAATAAATTTCATGGATTCTGAAAATCCAAGTGTATTCAATTTGGATTTTAAAAAGTCCACAAAAGTCTAGGGGTATTCAATCAGGATTTTAAAAAGTCTTTCTGAAATCCACAAAGTCTAGGGGTATTCAATATGGATTTCAGAAAGTCCACAAAAGTTTTAGGGTATTCAAAATATCATTCATATTTATGGATTTGGAAAATCATGGATTCTCATAGACTTTGTAGTGTTAGGTATAAATAACAAAGTTCAATAGTTTGCCAGCCTCCATATCAAAGATTTCAACGTGAAAAAAAGTCTCCCAAAATTTTTCCTTGTGCCAGCCGCGAAGATGTTGGTTCCCATCCTCTTGTTTTCTCAATTCTTTTTCTATCTTTGCATAAATAAAAACCCCTCACAGATTCCCTCTCATTCAATGCTTACAGTTGACGAGCGTTGAGACCCATAGAATAAAAACGCAAAAAGGAGAAAACTTGATTGAGAAGAAGCTTTGGATTCTTTTTCACTCAAAGCAATAATAAAAGAAGCTAAAGTCAGTTTTTATTTGTTTCTGTATGTTATTGGATGAATTGGAGAAATGGGTGTTGGTGTTGATGTCTTGAGGGCCCAATTTCCTGTTATTTTCAAGCCAAAGGTAACTTTTTAATGGTAAATTGACTTACTTTTGGTCGTTTTGTTGAGCTTTTTTATGGTTCTTCCCCTTTGAATTGATAAATCGCATTTTTGGAGGAAATTTGGGTCTGGGTATTGCTTGAATTGTGTTTTCGTTGCATAATTATTGTGGGTTTTGTGGAGCGGTTTTTTGTTGGGTTTTTAGGGGTGAAATTAGGTGAATTCGGTGTGAGGTTTTTGAGTTTAGTGAAGAAGAATAAACCATGGGTTTGTATTTAATCTCTCTATAAATCTTAATTAACGATTTTTTCTTATTCTAGTTTTTTTAGCACATGTATCTCTCACTTTTGTTAATTATATGCGGACGTTTTTTTGTTTCATCACTATTTACCAACTTCTTTTTTATCTTGCAAATAATTAGAAATCTGTAAAAGTCGTTCATACAAAGTCCGTGGATTTTCATAAAT
Source organism: Berberis vulgaris (assembly GCA_963556465.1). Taxonomy (NCBI): domain Eukaryota; kingdom Viridiplantae; phylum Streptophyta; class Magnoliopsida; order Ranunculales; family Berberidaceae; genus Berberis; species Berberis vulgaris. The sequence goes on along the minus strand of OY747124.1, from coordinate 70,944,537 downwards.
CTCTAGAAAGTCTGTAGCAAAAGTCTATGGATTTAAAAAATCAGCAGAAGTTCGTGGACAATTTAAAGAGTCTGTAGACAATTTAAAGAGTCTGTGGACTTTTCAAATTATTTATCAATTCCATAAGAATCCATATACAATACACCCCCCTTAAAGAACAAAATCTCTAAGTCGAAGAGACAACAGCCAGGAACAAGGCTAGGGTAGAATTAGTGGTATATGAAGGTGAATCCAGTCCTGGAAAAGTCTATAGTCAAGTGACTCGTGGAAGCAGCCTAAATATACCCTTTTACATAAGCTTGTTAAAGAGAAAGACCATCCCTATTTTAAGCCTGAAGATTCACATGAATCTCTCACCAAGGGAAAAGCTCTCAAAATGAGATTTTGTAATGCTCTACACCAAGATGTATACTAAACAGTGCACTGCTTTGCCTACTCTATGATCACATAAAGTTTCGGAATTCGAGAAGAGTTCATGGAGTGTGTGCTCGTTAAAGGAGTCTATGCTACCATTAGAAATGCGGAGAGGATCATATACGGATGGTTTCGACGTGAATTGCTAGGAGTTATGAGTTATCAAAGGAAAATACGTCGTCATGGTTTTTCACTCCATTAGTTGTCCTGAACAAGGGCTTAATAGTGGCTAGCTCCTTTAGTATTCAAATGTAGATATTGATCCCTTAAACTTTGCAAACAATGGATATGCACTTCTAGGTTTTGGATATTGATGGTCCATCATTGTTTTTCAAAGAGTACGAGGCATATGCCTTAGGGATGGCAATGGGGTGGATTTACATGGATATCCGCGTGACCCGGCACGGCCTCGAATGGGGCGGATTTGGGTTTGCCTTAATGGATTTCGGGGCAGATTCGGGGATCCAAATTGTATCCGCCACGAATGAGATTTTGTAATGGGTTTGGGTTTGCCTTAATGGATTTTGTAACCGGATTTGGGTTTGCCTTAATGGGTTTGGCCATATCCGCCCAGCGGATATCCGTTTATATATTGTTATTACTAAAATACCCCTATGAACTAAGAAACCTAAATTCTATATTTCCTCTCCATTCTCCACTCTTCTGGCTCTCCATCAACCATTACCTCCCTTCTCCAGTTCCCTCAATCCCTTTCTATCGATTCAAGTCTTCGATCATCATCCTCTCCTGATCCTTTTCCGTCGACTAATCGACCATCGTCCATCGCCTCTTCTTCTTCTAGAATCAACAGAATTTTAACATCAAGAATCAACATAATCCTTTTTTTACCTCAACATCCATTTCCAAGATCCAACTTTTCTTACAGATTCAAGTAACCCTTAATCGAAAAATGAATGAATCCAGCAGGGAGTATTGTTTTGATCTCGATCTTCAGATAAGAAGATTAGTAATAGGTTAGATCCAGTGGGCAAACAGAGCCCTCCCATCCCCTCGCCTTGTTCATAATCACATCATGATGGATGCGAGGGTATCTCCTTCAAAAAGATCTAGCCTTTGATATAAAAAAAAATCCCACCTTTTACCCACCCCTTCCCTTCCTTGAGCCATGACATGGAGAAACACTTTTTCTACCAAATCGCACCCACCTTTTTCTTTTTCTACTGAATGTCTGCGTCTTCTTGATCATCATCATCATGTGCTTTAAATCAGAAAAGATGAAGGGGGGTTGCAGTCCGTGTGGATTAGTTGTAGAGAAGACTGTTGATAGGTTGTAGAAGTCAACCTCATTCTAGTTGGAGACCTGCTGGAGTAGACTCTCTGGGCCTCTTGGCCCACAATTGTTCTGGGTTGCCACTTATTGGGCTTTGTGATGAATTGGGAGGACCGATGTGCTTATAGGGTTTGGGCCTGATTTGCACAAGGCAATGTTTTTATTCAACTTCGGTGCATATCAATATCAGAGATAGGGAAAGGTTAAACTTGTGCTGAAATTAGAAGGTTGATAATCTCAGGCACCAAGACCCAAAAAGAAGATAATTTTTTTCAAAACTGTTAATCAGGCGGGGCGGATATCTGCCATCTGTGACGGAGTTGGGATGTTTTTACCAAAAAATTAATCAATTATTCGAGGCGGATTTGGGGATCTGCGATCCCTGGTGGGGCGGGGACGGATTTGGTCAAATTTGCCCCGTCGCCCTTCCCTAATATGCCTCAAAGTGAAGCTTAGTTGCAACATCTCAATGGCTTACGCTTTCAATTCAGGTATGCATATGTTGCATTTTATATTAAGATTCTTAATTATTTTAGCTTTTAGTTACTAATTAACAAAAATTAATATAATTTAAAGTCACCATTGCCCTATTTGTTTCTCCCAATTACAAGGTTAAGTAGCTTTGCAACAAAAAATGAGTTTCTTAGACCTTGGGGAATGCGGATTGTAAGGTTTTGATGTTTAGATACTTCTAACATAGTTCTTAGTATGGCGAACGAGAGGGTATGTGGATCAGAAACGGATTCAAGGTATATTGGTTTTTGTGGTACGAAATTCGAAGGGTAGGCAAGATCGGTACGCTATTTGAGGTCCGCAAGTCATGTTTTATTTTAATTCCGTACCATATTTATGTACGATATATATTTTAAATATACCAATATATTTATATGAATGTATGAATAAATGAACATAGACTCCATGCATCATATTTATGGAGTGCATCCAATTATGATTATTTGTTGAAACTTTTAGGTGTTTTGGAAAAAACTAACTCTTTAATGATGAGTGAAGGACCTAGTAAAGGAATAATATATATATAATGACTACGCTACCCTTGTTTTAGATCTGATATTATCCTCCTTATTCTCCGTTTATGTTATTCTCTTCTCAACCAAACGAGTTCGCTGAAATTCACTGATCTAGGTCGTGAACGTACTATGAATCGGTATGCGAGACCTAGTTCATATTTGCAGGGGGTTGAGCAAACTGGGTATATATATTCTAAATATTCTCTAAATTTCCAATAGTTATATAATTTTTAATATTTTTTAAATAAATCATGCTATGTGTGTCTTTACTCAACATTCATATGTGAAAGGCTTATGCCCCATGTCCTGACTCACGCTATGCTCTACTCTTAAAAACCTTGTGGCAGACATAGGTCATATGCATCTTCTCATTAGAACCTCTAAGCCCAACAACCGCACCCGGCTACTACCCTTGCATGTGCAGGCTCCAATTTCAGATGCCTTGATAATTGAGAAAAATGTTGACCCCACGCTTCTTCATGATATTTCTAGCCATATCTGGGACTGCTTTTTGGCGTATATAGGTTTTTGCTGGGTTACCCTACAAGATCTAGGGACAACTTCTCGGATGGGATTCCTCATTGTTTTGTGTTAAGCGGCTCTAGAACATAGGAAGCAATTGCCAGATGCATAGGGTTGATGATAGGATTGGCATTACAGCTCACTGGAAGGCGGTTGCCAGGTGATTATTTTGTTGGAGCCTTAGGTGTACATAGCCACAAGGCTGTATTACATTCATTTATTTCTAGTATTCGTAATATCCCAATAAATCTAGTGAATCTACCCAATGTTAAGTTGGGGTTCTCCAAAGTCTCAACCCTGAATTGCACCAGGGGTCATCCACGGGGGTGTCAATGGTTAAAATTTAATGAGTTTTTTACATATGAAAATTATCTTCACACATACCTTGGTACAGATTTCAAAAATCTTAGGAGAGGAGCCATATGCCTCCACCAGCTAGTGGGTACACCTCACTTAACAATATCTCTCTTCTCCAATTTGTGAAGAAGAGACTGGGTTGACTCATTGACGGTTTTAGATTTTAGTGTATCTATCTAATTATTTTATTGATTCATGGATGTATTTTATATATTGGAATTCATTAAAATAACAAAAACGACAGAGGAGTGAAAGATAGCCTATAGACAAAACAAACTAACTAGGTAGCCCAAGCAGAGAAGAAAATTACACAAGCAAAACACTTTCTAGGTTACTACATAATTCTCAAAGTGATATTGTCTAAACCCAAAAAAATTTGTTACCAACAAAAGAGCACCAGCTCAGCCTCAGAAGATGAGTTCTAAAAGAAATTACCATTTTGCTCCAACCAAATTACCTATAAGATGGCAAGAGGAATAAGACTCCAAATTTTTTTCCCTTTGGCTGAAACGGAAACAACCACGAGGAAGAGAGAGGATCCCTCACTTTACATGGCATATAACCCAACAGACCCTGATTCCACAAGGATAACCAAACCACATACTTCGACAATAGAGAAGAAGCTGGTCAACTGACTCCCTGTGGGCTAGACACAAGGGACAAACATTGACGATATTTCTCCTTTATCTTTCAAAGGTATTGTTGCATAAGGATTTTATTGAGAAACGATATCCATACAAAAAAAGGTCACCCTACAAAAGCTTTGGAATCAACTCGGAGGGGTAAAGGTTTTAGGATGTTGCCCCCGTTCCTAGAAAAATTGAAGGAGATTATGATAATAGGATCTGATCAAGAATTTTCCTGATTCGGTGTCAATCCACATATGAAAATCACAAGCATCATGGGGTGGATATAGGGATTGCAACGGGGTGGATTGGGGCAGATTTTGGCAAATATGTCCCCGCCCCATGGGGAACACGGATCTCCACATCCGCCCTGATTAACCGCTGTGGGTTCAACGGATGGTGGATCCTTGCCCCGATTAACCATTTATTATCTGTGGTTTTAGTTCGAATTAATTATTCTAATATTAACTTGCCATTTATTTAACGCATCAAGGTGTTGCTTCGCATTGATAAAAGTCTAATCGGCTCAGTATTGGAAAACACTTTTTAAAAAACCGCTTATGGTCCCTTTCTCATCTTTCCGCGATTTGTTCCCACAGATTCTATGAAGTTAATTGATGACTTTGTCAAAAGCTTAGGAGAGGGAAAATACTAGCAGGTTGGAGAGAGTAATCCTTGATAAGAGTAACTCTTCTTCATTGGAAAGATATCTACTTTTCTTAGAAGCAGTTATCTTGCTAACTCTCTCCGACACTAGGTCCAAAAACGCTTTAGATTTGTTTGATGCTCCCAAAGGGATCTCTAGTTATCTAGTAGGAAATTCTCCCATCTCACACATCAAAGATGCTAAGAAAATCTTATTGTGTTGTACCTAGCTCATAGGTTTTCGGAAGTTAATTCCATCCCAAAGATAGCTTGAAAGCAACATCCCTTCAAGCATAGGAAGTGAAAACTCTCTTCATCAACACCATCCACAAACTACAATGAGATACTAAAACAATGTTCCTAATCCCAAAAGCTTCTGCGTTACTCAAATCGTTTAGATTGTTAATCATCCTAGAAATAAATTCCTTTCTATATTTGCAAAAATGGTTCATTAATTTGTATTTAACTGCACCCTTCCTTGCTTGGTGCAGTGCAACATCCAACAGCATTTTAGATCGAGCTATTGATTCAGAGGAGGCTCAGCATAATGATTTCATTAGGCTGGTAAGTACATGGTAATTTATGTCTGCTGATTGAAAACTTGACCTGCTTGAAAAATCAAGGTTTAAAATCTGAATTGTGGTGCGTGATTTATGAATAGGAACATGTTGAAGGATATCATGAACTCTCTGCAAAAACAAAGACCTTCTTTTCCACTGCAGTTGCAAAATGGGACGCTGATTTCTATGTGAAGGTGGATGATGATGTCCACGTCAATTTGGGTATGCGCTGTCATTATTATTATTCTCATCTCCAAAAGTCACTATTTTATTCGTTTGTTATTATTTTTATTACAATCATGCATAAAGGCTTCACCAATGTCCTCAAATGTTAATATAAACATGCCTGATTAGTTGTTTTGCAGTTCTCTTATTTTATTGTCTTGGTTTTAGTCCGATTTGTTTATCCTAAAAAACTACACGGCACTGGAATTACGTTTTACATCTTTTGGGAATGCAGGTATGCTTGCTGCAACTCTTGCCCGCCACCGTGCAAAGCACAGAGTCTACATTGGGTGCATGAAGTCCGGCCCCGTTCTTGCGCAAAAGTAATCATCCTAACCACTTCTATTCAGGAGAATCTCTTTCATTTGCATTTGGTATCAGGGTTTATGTGACATATATATACTTCTTTCACTTGTAGGAATGTCAAGTACCATGAACCTGAGTACTGGAAATTCGGAGAAGAAGGGAACAAATATTTTAGACATGCAACTGGGCAGATTTATGCCATTTCAAGAGATCTAGCCAGATACATCTCAATCAACCAGTAAGTTGTCTTGATTTTTATTTTATTTCTATGCTACACATGGTTATGCTGCTCAATCTGCTGCTTAGATGCTCTTGTAGCTTCCAACTCTGTGGTTGCTATTTTCTAGTTAGGGCTGTCAATGCATCGGATACGAATTGGATTGTTAGAAATACAAATCCAATCCAATAAAAATTAAGCCAATCCACATCCAATCCAATTAATTATCTAATATTGCAATCCAAATCCATTCAATATTCTCAAATCCGAGATCCACCCGAATCCAATCCGAAATAACAAAATTTGAAATGACCAAAAGTCTCCATTTTGCTTAAATTATGATCAAAAGCCCGCATTTTCTAAATAATACATGCAATATTTATAAAATTATTATTTTTATAGTACTTCTACAACTCGGGTTATTATTGGATTGGATTTACCCAAATCCGAATCCAATCCAAATCTGAGAAAATGAAATCCAAATCCGATTTTTTGGATTGGATGGGTTTTCGGATAAAACCTGATCCATTGACAACCCTGTTTCTAGTGTCTCTATGATGAAATACACTCATCACTTGCTTCTATCAGCATTATTCCGTATAAAGAGCATCGCCTAGTTCACAGTATTGGAACTTACTAGAACATTTAGTGTGGTAGTTTCAAACAACTAGACGGTTCTTCCATTGCATTATACGTAATCCATTTCAGAATGTGAAACTTTGGGATTCTACTGATTGTGAATACAGGCCGATTTTGCACAAGTACGCCAATGAAGATGTGTCCCTTGGTGCTTGGTTTATTGGACTTGAAGTTGAACATATTGATGAGCGCAATATGTGTTGTGGGACTCCACCAGGTATAGTTCTTGAAAGTCTTTATTAAAATTCTTTTTTACCAAAATATTTTTCGGGATGAATGTTCTTTCCAACACCTTTATTTCTTTTTTGGGAAATCACATAGATTGCGAATGGAAGGCACAAGCAGGGAATGTTTGCATCGCATCGTTTGATTGGAGCTGCAGTGGGATATGCAAATCAGTTGAGAAGATCAAGGAAGTTCATGGGAGGTGTGGTGAAGGAGAAGAAGCTATATGGAGTGCGCTTTTCTAAGCTATTAGAGTGAAATCATTGTAACATTTCTTACAGGAGCTGCGTAACTTTGTTTTATCTACTTGACAAGAAAAGTGAGTGAAAATTTGCATGAACGTTTTGAAAATTTAGACAAGGAAGTAGTGGACCCCCATGTAAATTAGTACTGCACAATATGTAGTTTGGGGAACGCAGTTGGGCAGCAGTAGTAGACTTTTGTATCATTTTGGGGTATGGATTGGAGTATTCTGCTTCTGAGTTGGTGTGGGGGTGGGGGAAAGTTAGTATTTTTCATATATTTATCCAATGCTTAATTTATTCTTCAGAACACCACGAATATATTCTTTTACATAGGGGATAGTTTTATTGTAATTTTTTGTATGTATGAACAAGATACCATTGTGCCAATTAAGCAAGAAACTTTTTGCCCTAGTTATAAGGAACAAGAGACCTTCTATGCAGCGAGGGATGTTCGCCCCTAGAATTCCTACAGTAACAAATTTTGATTTTTTTCCTATCAGATTTCAACATTTTTTTGTTCAGACTTTTAGGTACTTGGGGCACCGTAAAGACAATTAAATGTCTTTCTTTTCTTTTGTCTATTTCTGTGTTGTGTTTTTTTTGTTTCATCTGGAAGTAAATTTGAATAGGAACGTATACAACATTTGTTTCATCATCAAGCCATTTATTTATTGAAGGGAGGGGAATGACACCCTAAAACAACTTTCAATTTGTACAAAAACAAACCCAGGTGAAACAATTAGAGAACAGAAATAAAAGAAAAGAAAAAAAATATCCCTTTTATACACAAAGATGTCAGAGTTGGTTAAAAGATAAACCAGAGTGTAATTGACGCAAGTAGAAGTAGTAAGCCACTCCAATGTCGAGCAAGTGGTTTTAAGTTCTGTGATCCATTGCAGATGAGCTTATTGTTGTGGTAAGTACAGACAGTTTGCTTCCTGAAAAAAAAAAACATGGAAATTGAACATTAGTCTTCTGAATCAAAGGGAACATGTGAAGATGATGGTAAGCCTACGAATAAAATAGCAATTTAACACACGCACCACTCTCTCACGCTATGCTACATTGTTTGTCATTCAGAAACTTGTAGCATTAATGGCCTAAGGTGACATGTCGGTAAGGATGGCAGTGGGATTGTGGTGGTAATGGTGATTGTACAAGTATTGTGATGGCATTCGTGATTTCGTGACTATATATACTACTCCCCTTCATTTGCTGAAGAAATTTAATGCATGTTAGCATGGGTTTAGAACTTCAAATTTTGTACCTGGAGGAGCAGAAGCTAACTATATAATCAGATCCAGTGCAAGTAAAAATGCTGGAAGGATCGTCATAAGCATAACTGTAGGCAGCAGGGCAAGCGGCCTTGAATCTCTTGGAGTACGTAGTTGATTGACAAACTGCCGAATTAGCAAACTGTCCTTTACAACAGTACTGATCTGTCTGAAACATGTCGCATGCGCTTCGACACCCCACAATCGTATTACCGCTCTTGACAGACAACTCTGAGGGGCAGTTGGGTCTCAAGTCACCGTCACCCCGCAACGCTGCAGTTACCTCTACCATTAGCAGGTGTAAAAAAGGGAGATGAGATTTGGGGGATTGCGCTTCCATATTATTGGTAGTGGAAGCCACCCATCCGGAGATGAGGGATGGAAGTAGGGAGATGAGATTTGAGGGATTGCGCTAGAAGGCCGCTTCCACTACCCCACACGTCGAGGCCGATGCACTTATCTCGAGGCGGATGGGTGGTTACCACCCATCCCTCGCTCCCTAGAATGGCTCATTTGTTTAACATGTTTGTGTCTTTATGACTCTTCTCTCTAGCAACAATCTTGTATTTACATTCATCAAGCTTCAACTTGCTCTGTTACTGATCATCAATCAATTCATTTTGGTATTGTTGGACGGCCGGTCAGGTAACTTCAGTCTTCATTTTCATTTTGGTGTTTCATTGCAACCTGCAAAAGAAATTCAGAATTGTTTCAATTAGATTACAAGTCTTCAAAAATACATAAAATTAGAATTAAACAAATAACACTTGGTTCCTTTATCATACTCTATCCGATCTCATTTTTGTGTTTCTAGGTGCCTAGGCTCTCTAATGGTCAGCTACTTTGAGTGTAAACTTTTAAATCCTTCACATGGTTAAGTACTCATTCATCAATTTGCAAAGGATTTTGGAGGTTTAATGTTTTTATGGTCAAAGGAGGATCTACTAAGGGGCCAAGGGGTAGCTGTCACCTCCCCCCCTAACTTTCATAATATTTTTAGTATATCTTTACCCTTTAAAAAAATCAATGTATAATACAATATGAAAATTGTTCATTCAACTATTACAACATATCTTTGTTAGTGTAGTGGTTAAAAGTTTATCATTCTTAGTAAATGACCTGAGTTTGATACTCTTTGAGCGTAAGATTTCTTTATGACCATTAATTATACATTTTTTATGATTTCTTTATGGTTATTCACAATTATTATTTCTATTATTGCCCCTACTTTTTTGCTTTCAACGCAATTTTATATATAATTGCAAACATTAAATAAATGAATTGTTTGTTCACAAGTGTTATAAAACCTCCAACAAAAATATATTTGAAATTAATAACTATAGAATTCAATGAAAATATATAAATTAACCAACTTGTACAAAATTTGAGGCTCATATAAACCATGTTTTCTATGAAATAGTATTAGGATTTTATATGTTCGCAAATTTCAATTTTTATAGCTTCAACTAGATACTTATCTTAATTATTTTGTGATTTTAGTTATATATTTTAGTTTACGCTCGTTCGCCTCTTGCTAAGGTTATCGATATTGTGACCTTATTTAGGCTTAAAATCGGACTACACTGGATTCAGTTTAGCATTATATAATGTATTTTTTGTTAGTTACTAGCTTGGGTAGGAATTTTTTTTTGCTCCACCTTTGATAACCACATCAACTAATTATTATTTATCATTTAGCCTTTTTGACTAAAATCTTGGGTCTGCCACTGCTTATGGTTTTTCAAAATTGGGCTCTATAATTCAAGCTATGTCTATTGTTTTAAGGCTCTACTGGTTGTAAACTTTGGGTTATTTATTAGTCTTGCAGGTTATCCTTGAAGCAATAATAACATTTATTTTGCATCTACCAACAAATCCTTCCAGATGATTTACTTGAAAAAGGAAATTCAAGTTTCTTGATTTGGAGTTCCCATATTGTTGTGTGTAATTGTCCCATTAGATTTAGAAGTAAAGTGCATATGGTACTTTGCTTGGAAGAAAATTGTTAGATATAATCAAATATGGTGGATGCAAACTTCTGTTATAAAATATCGAAGCTATGAGATACCCTTATCATTACTTTGTTTTCCAATGACTTGCACTGCAATTTTATCATGAATAATCCTTGATGATGGAGATCATATGAACACATGCAATGAACTAGCTTGAACCTGCACAACTGACAAACTTGCTATCAAATCTTTGATTATTCTTTGGGTCGTTCTAGGCGACGAGGAAACGAGCGAGGAAACGGGCGAGGGAGGGGGGTTTGACCCCCCCCCCCCCCCATCCCCTTCGAGATTCACACGGGCGCGCATCTCGAGGGGGATGGACATCCCCCTCCCTCGCCCATTTCCTCGCCATTTAGAATTACCGTTATTCTTTTACTAGTGCAAGGGAAGCATTAAATTTGGTTAGACTTAAACTTGGTTTGAATCTGTAAAGAAAATAATTGAGAATTGTTTTGTTATATCATTGAATAGAATACAAACTTATAAAGCTAACTCTGACCTAACCTTGTGGAGATAGGAAACCTAAGACTTCTATTCTATTTTGACTTTCCTAACATATCATATTCTGTAACACTTTCCTATTTTGTAACATAGGCAGACTTCTATTATTTAACACTCCCCCGCAAGCTGTACATGTAAACGTAGATGAAATGTGTAGCTTGAAGGAAACTTTGAAGTCCTATTTGGTGATGAAATCATTACTGTCGAGTGATTGTCGAATTCTGAAAAATTTTGGATGATTCATGTATGAAGAAATCATGATTTATTTCGAATCTTGGTATTGCTCAATTCGAGTCAACACAGATTTTGGATGATTCCTGTATGAAGAAATCCCGACTCAATTTGAGTCAACACAGATTTTGAATGATTCCTGTATGAAGAAATTCTGACTCAATTCAAGTCTTAGTATTGCTCAATTCGAGACAACACAGATTTTAGTATTGCTGAATTCGAGTCAATACAGATTTTGGTATTGTCAATTTGAGACAACACAGGTTTTGGTAGTGACCAAAGATGGTGGGTGTGAATAGCGGAGTGAAAGAGATTCAAATTTCTTTCTTTTCCCTCCGTTTCTTCTTTGTTGTGCGATCTGATGTGCGATCAAACTTGTGATAGGGAAGACGAGAGAAAGATCGCGTGTCTACATCTGTTTGGGTGCTGCTGTCGTGTGCGCCAGATAGAGACATTGCTGTTGTTATTTGTTGAGTTGAGTAAAACTAGGGGTGCTAATAGCCCAGAGCTTTATATCAGTTTGAAGAAATTATTTCCTTTTCTTTTCCTTTTCTTCTTCTTCTGGGACTTGGGCTTTGATAGCCATGGTCAGATCTTGACTTCATATGTTATAATTGGTTGGAGTAAACGACTGTGAAACAATAGTCGCCACAGGTTGATCGGAGTGGTGAAGAAAGTATGGGTGATGAAGATTATTATATGGTGCGGTGGTGGTGTTTGAACCACTGCTTGTATTGTCGATCATGGTGACGACGCTTACGTAGTGTACTGGTGGCTTTGACTGAACCTTGAGTGCTAATAGCCTGATCATTTAAAATAAGTTTTTTTTTGTGGTACTGAGTAAAGGTTGGGGTGCAAATAGCCCAGAGCTTTAAACAATTTGAGATTTCTTCTCTTTCTGCTTCTTCCTCGTGTTTCTTCCTCACAGAGAAATGTTGGGGTACTGAGGAAATTCAGCGATGGATGGTGGACGATGGTTGATTGGTCGACGTTTATGATCGACTCTGTTGATGACGAGGTCGATCAACTCTATTGTTGGTCTAATAACGAGATCGACTTTGTTGTTGATGACGAGATCGATTGGTTGATGAAAGATGACAGGGAAGAGACTATTGAGATCTCTTGGTCTTGATTGTGTGAGAAAGATGACACGGAAGAGGCTGGGTGAATTGCTTGCGCAAGTGGTTACATGAATTTCTTGTTTTTTGGCTGTTGCGAGAGAGTGGCGGGTATTGCTGTTATGTGTGAACTTTGATTTTGGACGTGACTGATTCTCTCTACTGTTGGCTGTGTTTGAGAGGAATTGAAGATAAATCACAGGTGAACTGCTGCGATTGAGATCTCTTCTTGACTTCGTGACAGAGTGGAGAGAAATCTTTGATGGCTATTGCGTGAAGAGAGGCTGACTGTGCGTGATCTTGTTGATGCTTTAGTTTTGGATTCGTAAAGGTTAAAGGGAGAAGAGGGAGCTTCTTGGTTGGAGGTTGATTGGTTGATGAAGGATGATCGATTGTTGCAGGTCTGACTTTCATGGTCAGATATCGATTGTTCGATTGCTTGATTGTTGATGATGATCGGGATTGTTATGATGTGTTGATGTTGATGTTGCTCAACGATTGTTCTGATGGGTTGCTCAACAATTGCAGTGTTGATGTTTGTTGTGGCTACGTGGAGAAGCAGAGATGGTAAGAATTGCTCAACGATTGTTCTGATGGGTTGCTCTGATGATCGGCAAGATCAATGATGATGTTGATTGTGCTGTGACAATTGTTTTGCTATTGTCGCGTGTGATGGCGTGATGGCGAGAGAGTCTCACCACTGTTGGTAGCGGTGACGTTGATGGGTGATGATGAGTTTGTTTGCAGAAGTGGTGGCGAACGAGGTTGTGGCTTGCAATGTGGTCTGTTATGATGTTGTTGAAATGATTGATGTAGGCTATTATTACTGTCTTCCCTTCCCCGCCTCTTGTATCTAGGTAGTCGTCGGAGGCGGAGAAGAGCTTGATTCTTCGAATTTTTAGGTTAGCTAAGAACCTTGCTATGATACCAAGTAAAGAAAATAATTGAGAATTGTATTACTGTTTTGTTGTATCATTGAATAGAATACAAGTTTATAAAGCTAACTCTGACCTAACCTTGTGGAAATAGGAAACCTAAGACTTCTATTATATTTTGATTTTCCTAACATATTATATTTTGTATTACTTTTCTATTTTGTAACATAGACAAACTTATATTCTTTAACAAAATTCAATGTCTGTTGTTGCTATGTGTTATAGATAGAAAGGAATTAAGATCAGTCAAGAAAGAGTTGAACTATGTAGCTGAACTATGCCATGCTACAGTAGGCTTTCAATGTTATTACTAATTAGTGGCCTAGGTTGCCTAAGGCCCAATTCACCTTTAATTAATTTATTTATTTATTAATTTATTATTATTATTTAAATTATTGTTATTATTATATCAAGGGTGAATAAAAAGTAAGTAGTCGTGAAGACTACATAACCTAAAGTAAACTCCGTCAATTTTTTTATTTAACAGCCCATAATATCATGACCCGTGTTATAGTGTCACACTTTTGGGGAATACTAAAGGCACAAGTACACGGGATAGTGAATTATCGTGGGGGAGTAAGAAATGCACGATCCAACGACACATGACACGAACCGGGTGACATCCAAAGGTATGACATAGTAGCTATGCCAAAGGAATGGGTATACGCTATGAGGGAAAGTGTGATCGTGCCAACAGCATGGGTGATACACTAATCTCTACCACGGCAAAAATTGTTCTTATCTACAGTACCAATGTGTTTGAGTCACACAAGCAAAATGACGCAAAGCCCTTGGTAATAAATTTTTTTTTGTCATTTGAAATGGTAAAAACATAGAATCTACATAGGTAAAATTGGAAGTGCACAAAAATCATTGTTGACTATTACTATACACCTTTAAAATGGCGTACTTACCCTTAAATAGAAATAACTAGTGTTGTAATAATAGTAATTTGATACATTATCTAGGCTTAAATTGGGAACAATCATATGTCTGGTCATTATTGACTTTCTTGATAATTTTCTTCCTTGAGAGTACCACATTGCCCAAATTAAACACTTCAATTACCATAACCATCAAGGTCGGCCCTAAGAAATTGGGTGCTCTAGGCGAAATTTTCAAACATGGTGAACACAAAGCTAGATAGATTAAAATGAAGAAATAATATTGGTTACATGAGTTCTATCCTAAGACCTATAAAACAATTTTCAAAACATCAACAAGAATGGCCAAAACAGAAAGCCAAATATATAGACACAAGTGAAACAAAAAATAATATACATATAATAATTTTTTTCCAAAAATTTGGTGTCCTTAAAAAATTTTAATTTCCTTGGTGCCCTAGGCCTAGGCTAAGGCCTGACCCTGATTACCATCATCTTCAGTTTAATGCTATATGAGATAAGGAAAAATAAAGGTTACTTATGTACGTTGACCTGTTAATTTCATTTTATTCCTAAGGTACTTAGTTAATTTCATTTTTAAGCATTCAACACTGCATAAATTTCACATCATAAAAAAATTAAAATTAAAATTAAAATTAAAATTAAAATTAAAATTAAAATTAAAATTAAAAAAACCCTGATAAATTAACAATACTATACAACAATGTAAACTTGGCCCACTTGAACTCATGATCCATATACCTTTAGTACAGTCCCCACTCCAATTCATACACCATCATGTAGGTTTTTTCATCCAAAATAACTCAAGACTCTTTACTACTTGTGTATCTGTGACACTCCACTCTAGTCTGTGGCAGACCTACAGAGGGACCAGAGGGAGTGGTTGTCTCCTTCAATTTAAAAAAAAAGTATACGTAGCATTTGTGAAAATTTTTAATATAAAATACAAAAACGATGTTATACAACTTCACTCAATATAGAATATGGTTGTCGATTCACTTGGAGCGAAAGAATTTTTTTAACATATATAGAGATTTTTTTTATTCTCTCTAATTGTTGTTATCCCTGAATTTTATTTTTCATAAAATGTTTTTATGCAATTATATGAATATATTAAAAAGAAAAAAATATATAGTTTAATAAAGTCTTGTTTGTTCATAAGTGATATGAAACCCAACACAAAACAATGATATAAAATAAAACAATGTTATAAAATAAAACCCACCAAAAAATATTTGTCATATATTCAACTCGTAAAATTTGTCATTTAAACAACACGTAAAACATTTATCCCTCAATGAAACTATTTGTCATTTATTCAACTCGTAAAATTTGGAAGCAGGATTGGCTCGTAGCCCTTCCCCCACCCATAATTTTTTTTCTATAAACTTGTAATTGGGATCTTATTATGTTCTCACATTTCAGATTTTTTCAATTAAACTTACGTACTTATCTTAAATATTTGAAATTTTAATCATGTATTCTAGTTATTAGGCTTGTTTGCCTTTGCTAAATTGTCGAAGACTTGACCAAACTTTAACTTAAAATGTTATACTGATTCAGTTTAATATGTAGAATATATTGTACTGGTAAATGCACAGTATTAGATTAAGCTCACAAAGAATACAACTAGAATTATGTTATTTATTTTAGTGTTTACTTGTAGATATTAGTAAAAACTTGTTAAATTATCAGTCCGGAGTATAAAACTTTATAGCTTTGCCCCTGATAACTCATGTTATCGACCAACAACCCCTTGCTATTTCGCATCTTCTTGACTAAAATTCTAGGTCTGCAAGTGACTCTAGTATTCCATTCCTTGGTCATGGCATTTGAGTACATTTGAAATGCCTTTGACACTCTACTGGTCTTTGCATGTTCACACTCTATTCATGTTTGGCATCTTTTGCCGTTTGAATACTCACAATCACTAAACACCACATTGTACTCCTCTCCAACTACAATGCACGTGTATCTGCCTTGCCCCTATGGAGAAAGCTCTAATAACATGCAATATTAGGGGTGGGCATCCCATCCCGATTTTTTTTGGGTCCTTTTGGGATTGATCAAACTCATCTTGATCTCGTCCCGTCCCGATCTAGAGTGGGATGGGATCGGAATGAAGATTTTCAATCCCGCCTATCCCGAATTTATTTATTTAATATTTATTATTATTAATTTTAATCAAAATACTCTTCTAAATAAAAGTTTAGGATGTGTTGAAATTAAATCAATGTAAGATGAAATTTTATATGAAATCTAAATGAATTGAATCATTAATTCTAAATGAAATTTAATATTTATTTGTCTTCCAAAAAAATATTTAATATTTATTTATGTAATATCTACTATTATTTATGATATAAGTTATATGTATATAAATTTGACATTATTGGTGTGAATAATGTGAGATAAAACTTTTTTTGTTATTTTTTTATTGGGACGAGGTCGGGATGAGGTCTATCCCGTCCCTATCCCGAATGAACGGGATGGGATAGGGATGGGTCCATCTCGTCCCATGCTCACCCCTATGCAACATCATAAATTTTTTGTTTCATTACAAATTGTATACTGTATCATAATTAATTCAGAGGTGTTGAAAGCAATAATACTTAATAAATAGAATAAAATCAAACTCATTCTCAAGTAAAAGATCAATATATAAGACAGTACCTGAACTTAAAAAATACCATATCACACTTCAAATGTATTCAGTCGAATCCAAGTAACAAATAATCAATTCTCTGATGAAAAGTTTGCATAACTTAATAAAATATAATAGGCTTACAGAGATGACTTGAAACACTTTCCTACAATGTTAATGATTCAGTTAAGTTTCACAACGAGGTGAGCATTATCTAATCTCTATAGAAAGGAAAATTTTACATATATTATTGATAAAGTTACATTGGTTAGATCACATAAAACAACAGAAATACAAGTTAGAATTAGACAGTCCCGCATGAAATATGTTAGTCATATCAGATGACCCTGCAAAACATCATCAGTGAATATGCTACTCAATAGATCTAGAGAGCTTCCACCCAGCTAACTATTAACATTTCAAAAAAATAAAAATATATTCAATACAATCGAACCCCGAATAAAATATAGGTCTTGAAAAGAAATTTAGAAAAAAATAGCAATCACATTTTATTTTATTTTTTGATAAAAGCATATTGCATATAAAACTAAGAATATCGATTGCAGTACTGATGTCATACCTTAGTGGCTAGTGAGTGAGTCTCATAATTGAGTTCTCTACCAATAATTACAGAACCAAAGGCGAAGATTAGTAATTAGTCATCGAATGCTAGTGCTGAGAGGATGCCAAGCCCAGTCCATGCCTTCTGAGGGTGCTGTAAATCTTCAAAAACATTGGAAATAAGTTGTCCGGAGTCGCCTAACAAGAATCATGTTCTCCAAAGCCCCTAAATTACAAGGTCAATCATCCTCTACAAGCTTCTGAGTTCTTGTGGATTATCATCAAACAAACGGAGTTGCCAAACCACAGACCAAAATTGCTTAGTCGACTTTGCATCCCATTTACATAAAAAACTGAAAACCATTAAAAAAACATTAGTTAAAAATGAATTCTGGTAAAAAAAAATGAAAAAAAAATTTAATTAACAAAAACAAATTACATACCATAAGAACTCAAAATGGCATTGTAGATTCTGTGCAGATCCTAGTGAAAGAAAGCCTTCAGCCAAAAGAATAGCTTCTTTTCTCCTTATCAGATAACATAAACACCTTTACATGCTTTCCTTTAAAGTGGTGGATGACCCCAATATTTTGGATACCCTTGAAACATTTTCTAAGTTCAGGGAACCACTAGAGCATGATTATATGAGATCTCCCATTTACTCTCTTGTCAAACCAGGATCAAATGTTCCAATTGATGAGTGGGTGAGGATAGGGATGGGGGAAGAGAGATTTTCCCTTTACCTTTTCTGTTTTCTTGTATGAACCTGCACTTCCAGTTGCTCCCCTTCTTCCCTCAGTTGTTGGTTGTAGACTTTGAGTAGTTCTCTATTTCTTTTCACTCTTTTTTTTTTTTTTGGAAAGCGAGTTGGGTTTTTTTATAGGATCCCATAACCTATCAACAAGGTGCGACCAACAGGTCAACACCATAAGAAAGTAACCCTGCCGCCGGCGGGTCTCGAACCTAGGACATGGGGGATAAACCCACACAACCCTAACCACTCGACCATAACACCATTGGCTATTTCTTTTCACTCTTGGTTTGCCCTTGCCTCCACTATATGCACTAGGAGCATTTTTTCAGAAAAGTCTAGATCGGACTCAGAACAGTCTTTTTAGTTGACTTGCCCTCATCCTTTTGGAATGGTTTGACTCCATTATTTTACTCTCTTTCATTATCTACCATCACTGAATTTTTCACAATTTTCAGCTGTGGTGGACATTTCCATCTCCATCCCCATTGTCCTCAATTTCATCACTGTCATCTAGAAATCTGAAGGCCTCCCTCCAAGTAAACTGCATATATGTGACACCATACTAGTTTGGCCATGGTTCTCCTCTGTACTAGCCTTAACCGCATTCAAAATAAAGCACCTGACAGACCAGGTTATTCGTATGCATTTTCTGTTCCAGTCTCTGTTTGATCTTTAAACATGACCCTCACTGTCCTAGTACTGCTTTCTCATGCTTCTTATGGGCTCTATAGAGGAAATCCAGATCGGACTCCTTCCATCTCCCAAAAGCATGCCCAAATTCATTGTAACCCATATATCTTCCCTCTAACTGTAATCTATCCTTGCATGACTAACTCGCACAATGGCAAAGCAACGTTTGATTTCAATGGCTTCTATTAACTTCTTGTCATGTGTCACCTCTACACATGCTGTCGCCGCATACACAAGACCTTTCTCCGTGCTTTGCTAAACCTTAATGATGTTTTAGTGACACTAGCCAGTAGTCAAGTTCATCCCTACTCTAAACCGCAACACTTAAGGTTATATGTTCTTCCATGTAAACGAATTTGAAAGTAAATAAAAAATCATGGGCTCTGAATAAGAGTCCTAAACTCTCACGGGCATTTTTTTAATAAAGAACACTTACATGTGAGATTTTCACTGGTGGAGACATGGTTCGGAACGGGATGCACCCAGGGCGTAAATAGGGGATAGAAGGGTCACAATCCAGAGGTCAAAGGTTGAGGAAGGACCAGAGTGTGGAGGAGGAAGAACTGAATGAGTGGAATAGGATGAATGGAGGTATAACCCCCAGCCCTTCCAACACTCTCCAAAATAAGGTATTCTACATGACTATGGCTAATTGTTGAGAAAGGTTTATCTGTTTGGCAACTGTGTGACTACTAAAATATAATGAACGTGATTTGTACATCTGATTATTAAAAAAGGATCACGAGATGCTTGTGGATGGTATTCATGAATCTTGACTTAAAAAATATAATTAAACGGATAAAAATCATGTGGAAAAGACAAGTGCAAGGTAAATCAATATAAGGATATTCAAATGCACCAAAGACTAGGATAATATACAATAGTAACATGTAATGATGGCATCAACAATAATGAAATATTTTCTTGTTTCATCAGTAGTGTGTTAAACACCTCTGAGGGATACCTCCAATTGCTCAATCTTCTTAGCTAGATCATGTTTTCCACAGTTCCTTAATCCATCAGTGACCATATCGAAGCACTGCGCTCTGGGTGCTATATTGAACTCAGTCATCTCAGTCAAATAATTAGCAGCCTCTACAAACCTATCTCCTCTTGTGCACATCTTTATCAGCATTGTATACACAGGCCTATTCGGCGGATGTCCTTGAGCTTTCATGTCACTGAAAAAGCTAAACGCATCATCAAATTGTCCCAATCTAAAAAACGCTTTAATAATCGGTGCGTACAAACTTGGAAAGGGTTTATGACCGTCATCAATCGAACAATTTAGAAGCCTTAACACCTCATCAATCTTCCCCAACTTCGACACCGCAGGAATCAAAACCTTATAAGTAGAAATATCAGGGTTTAACCCCAATGCACAAACATCATGCAAAAGTTGAATGCAAAACTCAACCTCCCCCGAATTACAAATAGCCTCACAAAGTGAATTAAACGTAGATATATCCGGCACATACCCTTCCTTTGTCATCTTCCGCACTAAACCCTTAGCTGATTCAAGGTAACCAGCATTCAACAACCCATCAATCAAAAGATCCCGACCTCGAACAGGCGGAGTAAACCCTTTTGCACTCATTTCCTCCAAAAAGTCCTGAGCTTCCTTAAGCTTCCCCGCCAAACACCACCCATTAACAAGAATCGAAAACGTCCTCTTATCCGGAACACCCCCTTTCCTCACCATTCTCCTAATCAAAGCATAAGCCCCTTGAAAATTCTTCACCTCACACAATGCAAACAATAAAGAATTATAAACCCCTGTAGTTTGGGGGCAATTGAAATTCTTCATTCGATTAAATACCTCGACGGATCGATCAATAAGCCCGTGTTCTCCATATGATTGTATTATCATTGAAAATGTCTCTGGGGTGAGAGTAAACTCACGCTTCTTCATTTGCTCTGCAACCTTCCACATGGTCTCCCAATTGCGAGTTCTACCTAGGGTTTTGATTAGCTCTTCGTACTCTAAAGTAGTGGGGTTATAGCGAGATTGATTTAAAGCCCAATTGAAGAAGCGTAAGGACTCGACACCTGACTTGTTGCAGCTACGGAGGACTCTGTAGACGAGCTCTGAAGTCACTTTGATTTGCATCTTTTGAAGGGTTCGTTCGAGATAGAAATCGCGACGGACGATGTTGGAGATGTGGTGGATCGCAGCGAAGTAGTCGTCTTTCGTGATGCTGGTTCCTCCTCCTCCTCGGGATCTGGGTTCTTCTTCATCTTCTTCGATGTGGGGTTTAGTGTTTAGGGTTTGCAGAGATCGGGAAGTGGTGGTGGTGATTGGTGTTGAGAAGGAGAGATGGTTTCGAGTTCGGAGGAGAAGGAGATAGAGAGTTGCAGAACGGAACATTTGAGAGTCTGTTCAACTGAAATCTTTGATTGAAGTAGAACAATTCCTACTCCTCCGTATAGCATGGAGAACTACACCCCCCCCCCCCAACCCTTTTTTATTTTTTTTTGCATTTTGCATTTTTGCACTCTAATAATTAAATTATGGATAACTAAGTGCATATATTTAGTATTTTTATTTTATTTTAAAAATTCAACAATATGTAAATTTTAGGAGATTTAACTAAAGATATTTTTTGTCTAAATAATCATAAACATTATTTATACTTTTAATTAATTAATTAAAATTGAGTAAAATATTATAACAAAAAATTACAAATAGTTTTTAGATAATTGGAAGCTTCAAATAAATTATGTTGGGGGCTTAGGGTATAAATGAACGGTTTTGATTGTAAAAAGTATGAAATGTGGAGGGCAAACTAGGGAATCTAAAAGTTAGATATAAGGCTTATTCATAGTTTATAGATAATTGAGAGGCATTAAAAAATTATATTAGAATCTTAGGTATAATTAATCAATGTTTGAGAATGGCCGATTTTGATTGTAAATATTAATAAATTGGAGGAAGAAAATGGGGAATGAAAGTAATTACATTTCGAAAAAATGAAAAAATATTTGGTAAAAACAAAAACAAAAATATCTTATGATGATATGTCAAAATAGATCGTCATCACAACCATACACATAGCAGAAACAACCATCACGAGGATTAGATATCCCAAAACCGGGTCAGCTCATAAAGCCCAAAGAGGCCAAAACCAATCATAAAAGTCTAAACAGGGCCCTTCAGAAGAAGTCATAACTAAGGCCCAAATTCAGGCCCGAGTAAGTTCTCTCATAAAGAAGAGAAACGTTGCATAAGAAATTAGTCTTTGAGGGAGTTACGCCTCCACGGACACGTCTTCATAAAGAAGGCGACTGTTACAAAGAATGTCCCATTCCATTCTGCCTCACATGCTTAAGTCGCGCAGAAAATTAATCGCGACCGTTATATAAGATAAAGGGAACAATTGACAAATGTATGCAACTTTAACTGAGTTTTGTCCAGATTTACTTTCTTTTTCAACAGTCGCTGACTTAAGCATCGGAGTGCCTTCAACCACAAAAAAAGTGGTCTTTGGCAGTCTAACAACTATTTTGCAGGTCAAACTCTCAGGAGGACGAAATTTTGACGCATCAGTTTGTGGGCCATCTTTGGGAATCGACAAGTTTCTTTTTTGAAAAGAATATCCAGTAACAAAGCTTACTGAAATTTAATCAACAATCAAGAGGCATCAGAACAGTTGGAACACTCTCCAGACCTTTAACTCAACAACAATCACAGTAACCCTCCTACTGGTAACGCTACATTGCCAGCAGCTCATGATCGAGATCCAGCAATAACCACCGGGCTAGTTGCGCCCAATGGTCAAAATCCACATCATGTAGTAGCTCAGACAACCCAGACATCCGGCATGTTGTTACGGACCCTCGGGTAGATTTGTTTATGACCAGATGAACCACATGACGAAGATGATGGAGAAACTCACTCAAGAGTGCACTCAGTCAACCGACCCTATCTAAGCGCCACCCCAGCAAAACTCTACTAGTTGAGCGCGAGAAAGCGACGAGGTTCCTGCAAAACCTCAATAGGGAAATCTTGAAAGCAATGAACCTCCCCAAGATAAGACTCCACAAAGTGATGGAGCATCTGCTGAAATCCCGTTTAGGATCGGAGTCACAAGTCCTAATGTATTATACGAGCTAGCCAAACCATCATTTTCTAACGCCCTCATGATAACTCCCACACCAAAGAAGTTCACCCCACCAAAATTCGAGGAGTATGATGGCACCACCGACCCAACAGACCATTTGCGACATTTCCACCACATGATGGCTTTAACGGAGAGTACAAAATCCATCTTATGCAGAAAAGTTTCCGATTAGTCTTACCTCTATAGCAATGAACTGGTTTAATGCTTATCACCAAGGTTGAAAGATTCTTTCTAGGCACTAGCCACCGACTTTATCACAAGATGCATTGGTAGTCAGCAAATGAAGAAAGGACCACACTACTTGCTTCACATCAAACAGAAGCCTGAGGAGACGATAAGAGAATACGTCACTCGTTTCACTAACAAGCTGACAATGATTGACAAATGCAGCGATGACACAACCACTGCTACTTTCACCATCGAATTGAAAAGATGACCCATTTTTTATGCTCTCAACCTGGAACCCCCAAAAAACATGGCGATTCTGTTGAAGATCGCCCAAAAACACATTTCTCTTGAGGAGATGAAAGCTGCTAGGAAAAAATGATCACGAAAAGAAAGGTCATTTGAATAAGCGAAAAATAAGGGAGGAAATAAGAAGAGACGACGTACCCCAGGAGGATAGCATTCAGTCGAAGAGGCATCAGACCAATGGGAGGCCCAAATCAAACTAGCAAGAGTTCGGAAAGCTGCAGTCGGCAAGGCTCAGACATGAGCAGGTAACAAGTGTGATGAAAAAGACATACAAACCGTACACAACCTTGAAAATGAGCTGGGCCAATATACTAAAACACGTGGTGAAATTGGAGGACGTCAACTGGCCACTCAGAATGAGAGGAGACCCGGAAGGAAGAGATACGGGTAAGTTTTGTTCCTTCCACAAGGATCATAGGCATGATACCGAAAACTGCTACAATCTAAAGGATGAAATTGAACACTGGGTTCAAAGAGGGTGACTCGACCAATTCATCGGAATGCCAAACAAGCAACCCAAAGGAAAGGAAAAGGCAGACACCACTACGGGATAAAAAGAACAGCCCAGGGAACTGATGTACACCCTTCACTGCATAGCCTAAGGGAGCAAAATAATCAACCCAACTGAAAAAGCAACCAGGAACACCTCCCACTTGAGCTGATCTATATCGAAGTATGAGAATTAACACCATCAAATGAAACCAGACAAACCAATTTATTGATTCATGGCAAAAGAACATGGAGAAGTTTGCACCAGCCTAAGACCCCACTGACAAATGCAAGCCTGACCCGTATCACCAACGATGAAATTGACAACAACATACTCGATTAGACCTCGACAGGTGATGCTGATGTGAGCATGATTGAACAATTTGGCCCTAATGTGATCATGTTGGACAATTCAACACTGCTCAATTATCAAATTAGGAAGCTCTGAGTTCATTATCTACACTAACACACTCAATGAACGACGAGACGCAATAAATAAGCTAAACCAATAGCAAATCCGGCGGCTTGAAGACGTATTCCAAGTCGATACAAAACAAAACAACAAGGGCGTAACCCTCTAATAACACAAGGATCGACACCAATCGAGCAAATGTCAGAAGAACGAAACGAACTTTTACGAGAGGACTCTACAACTTAGCGTAACTTTTTGGAAAAATAACAACTAGGGTTTGTCAAAATACCCGAGAGGGGAATATCAATAAAACTACAAGTTCGAAATCCCCATCTTATGCGCAAACAACGGAATGAAGGCATCGAAGCTCGATAAAATGGAGCAATCGACATATTAAGCCAACAAATATCAGGACACAAGTCAGATATACACAATAAACTTTTGGTCTGATCAACCACGAAGTACAAGTTGGACAAATATATTCAACTTACTCATAAAAAGCTTCGAGTCGACCAACGCGTCAGACCAACGAAGTATAAGTTGGACAAAATAGTCAACTTACTCATAAAAACTTTGAATCGACTAATATGTCGAACCAACGAAGTATAAGTTGGACAAAATAGTCAACTTACTCAAATAAACTTCGAATCGACTAATGTGTCGAATCAACGATGTATAAGTTGGACAAACGAGTCAACTTACTAGTAAAAAAAACTTTGAATCGACTAATATGTTGAATCAATGAAGTATAGGTTGGACAAAATAGTCAACTTACTCATAAAAACTTCGAATCAACTAATATGTCGAACCAACAAAATATAAGTTGGACGAACGAGTCAACTTACACGTAAAAAACTTCAAATCGACTAATATGTCAAATCAACGAAGTATAATATGGAAAAAATAGTCAACTTACTTATAAAAACTTCCAATCGACTAATATGCCAAACCAACGAAGTATAAGTTGGACGAACAAGTCAACTTGTAAAAAAAAATTGAATCGACTAATATGTTGAATCAACGAAGTATAAGTTGGACAAAATAGTCAACTTACTCATAAAAACTTCGAATCAACTAATATGTCGAACCAACGAAGTATAAGTTGGACGAACGAATCAACTTACTCATAAAAAACTTCGAATCGACTAATATGTCGAATCAACAAAGTATAAGTTGGACAAATAGTCAACTAACTCATAAATACTTTGAATCGACTAATATGTTGAACCAACAGAGTATAAGTTGAACGAACAAGTCAACTTACTCGTAAAAGACTTCGAATCGACTAATATGTCAAATCAAAGAAGTAAAAGTTGGCATGAAACATTCAACTTACTCATAAAAATCTTCGGATCGACTGATACGTTGAACCAATGAAGTAACAATTGGACAGTTCAGCCAATTTACATGTAAAAAATTTCGGGTCAATTGATACGTCGAACCAATGAAATAGAAGTGGAAACAAAAAAGTCAACTTATATACGTCGAATCAACTAAAGATGTCGAACCAACGAAGTAAAAGTCAATACGAAAAAGTCAACTCGCTCAAATAAACATCGAGTCAATTGGCACGACAGAAAAAATGAATAAAGTCAACCTACTTCGGGTCAACCAACGCGTCAACAATGAACGAGTCAGTACACACAGGCCAAGACAAATTACGACTACGATGAAAATGCATGCAAACAATAATACCAAGAAGGAAAGTTTTTTTCATTGATAAAACTATTTTATTACATCCGGGAAAGAAGGTTAAGAAGTGGGAGATAAAACGGAGGCAATCGCCACATCGCCATCTGACGGACGAAGGGTAGCCACATCATTAACTGGAGGGGATGAAACTCTTTCTTTGGAAGGAGAAAGAAGCGATGGTTCAACCACTCGATCATTCAGAATACCTACTTCACCCTCTTCATGTTCGAAAACTTGATCAACCAAATGATGGTACTCAAATAAGTCAACGCCAAGCCCTTCGATATAGTCAAAAAGTTCAATTCGTCCATCAACGAATCGCTTCCAATCTACCGCATCCGCGATGCGTAGCCTGTCGTTGGCAGCAACAAGTTTGTTCTTAGCCGCAATAAGTTGTCTTTCTGAGATGGTAAGCATCGAGGAAGTATCTGCCTTGACCTCGTCGAATGCAACTGTTACCTGCTCCACTTGTTTCTCAGCAACATCACGATTAATAGACTGCTCGACCACAACACCCGCAACCTCATCATAAGTCGCCTTCTCGGCAGACAATTCCCCATCCACATCATGCAAACGCGAACATGCCCCATCCAAATTGGTCCTCAGAGACTCGAGCTAAACTGGAGATTTATCCCGTGCAACCTCTGCCTCAATCAACGAGGCCCGAAAAACCCCAGTTGTTTTATCCTGTTATGCGCATCGTGCTTCCAACATGTCGAATTGACAATAAACTTGAGAAAATACCAGCAACAACGCCGCCAACTTCCTCTCCAGAGAAGTCACCTGGCTACGACCAGCTCGATAATTCAAACCCATCACCCCCGCATAAGTAAGATGATTCATCCCGTCCATTATCTGCTTAAGACCATAATCAAGATGAATGTTCTAATCCAACACAAGCATTGAATGCCTTTCCACCGACTGCCTATGCCATACGCCGATCAACCTACGTGCGCCATCCTGCACGTCAAACTGGGTAAACCAGCAAAACTTTCCATCCGACTTGACACGAATCTCTTCAGGGATGGGTTCCTTCCAACTAATCTGCAGATGAAGGACACGAGGATCCGAAAGCACGAAAAAGCCACCTCCAATGAATGGAAGAGGAAACGGAACAACAGTAACGGTAGAAAAACCACCCTTACCCTTTCACTACGTAGTAGTTGCAGCAAAAGTAGAACAAGTAGTAGTACCAAAGGGGCTAGAAGAATCCAAGCGAAAGGGGGGGGGGAAATGTACAAACTCCATCGCGTCATCAAAGGGAGCAGGAGGAGATCGGGGAGCAAACACCTAAGAATCCCGACTGTGATCATCAATATCCTTAGACTGCTCAACAGCTAGCCGAAACATCTTATCATTGATAGCTCGAGGATCATCATTAGAACATTCAACAACGTCAGGTCTGCCATATGTAGAGAGGAGCCTTTTTCATTATCATCCAATGTGCGAGTAGTCTCCTTCTCACCACTCTCCAAAACCAGCTTCAACTTTTCGGCCTCCTCAAGAGATAAGCGATCCTCTTTCACAACCTCCCTATCAACAGAGCTCAGATGAGGAAAGGTGTGACGAGTAGAGCTAGGAAGCCGTTTCTTTTTCGAAACACGGTTAAGACTTATAAACAATTGCTTCAACGGGTTGGCAAGCCTCGTGATTCTTCTCTTTTTGGAAGTTGGGCCAACAACACCAATGCTAACAGGAGCATCGAGATTCGTAACATGCAAGCTCACTTTCCCATCAACGCCAACATTACCAACACGAACGGAAGCAGCACGGGCATCAATCTCCTTAGCTCGTTTTTCTATCAGCAAAGCCCACTCAACCTCATTCATGTTGTACAAGCCACCACGCTCCACCACAACATCGGAAAGGAATGCCTCCAAAGGAACCACGGGAAGCTTCAAGAAACGCTCGCTGACCATTTGATCTTTCGCAGTCAATTGCAGATCCCTCTGCTTCTTATGAATCCGAAAAGACCTCACTATCTGACGACCTCGCAAGAAGTAGCCAGAGCTGATAGAAGCATAAAACCAGTCTCGCAACCAACCCCTGATATCATCATTAAGATTACCAAATCAAGCTGAAGATCGAAAAAAAATAAATGTTTTTTTTCATCAATAGACTGGCCACCGAGTGCAGAGTCCTTACAGTCAAGGGAATACCAGAAAGGATGGTTCTCGCATAAGTGGAAACCATAACCCTCCAACCATCAGGGTCCAACTGAGCAGGAGGGATACCCAGAAGGTCTAAATATGCCTAGAATAATTCTGGAACTGGAAATCGAAGGTCGAATTGAAACATGCACGGGTAGAGTACAATATAACCATTCCTTGGACGACAAAGACTATCACTGTGTCAGGGCAAAATGATCTCAATGTCGGAGAGCAAAGAGTAGTCGGAGTGAACATTGTCCAGCGTCACTCGAGAAACTTTCTTGGGAGAGAAGCAAGCTGCGCACCATCCAGTAAATCGCTGGCAGGCATTGCGGAGGAACAAGAAAAACAAAAAAAAATGAAAAACAAAAAAAGAACCCTAACTTCAAAGATAGCGTAAAAAGGGAAACAAACATGTTTTATAGAGTCGAACAACAAATGGACTGCTCATGGGTTGACGTGCGTGATATGATAGCTACGCAAAATCCCAAAATGTGCGCGAAAATGAACGGGTAAGCAAGAAATCGAGACACAAACCCACTAAAAGCTACTGATAACTATAAATGCGAGGCAATGATGGAATCGAAAGTCCAACCGTCATGAAGTTAATGGACATGTCAGCATACCCACTAACTAAGGGGGAGTAGCTGATGATACATCAAAATAGACCGTCATCACATCCATACACGTGGCAGAAACAACCATTACGAGGATCAGGTATCCCAAAACTGGGCCAGCTCATAAAGCCCAAAGAGGGCAAAACCAATCGTAAAAGCCCAAACAGATCCCATAAGAAGAAGTCATAGCTAAGGCTCAAATCCAGCCCGAGCAAGTTCTCTCACAAAGAAAAGAAACGTTGCATAAGAAAATAGTCATGAAGGGAGTTGCGCCTCCACGGACATGTCTTCATAAAAGAGGAGATTGTTACGAAGAACGTTTCCTTCTGTTGCGCCTCGCATGCTTAAGTCACGCAAAGATTTAACCGCGACCATTATATAAGGTAAAGTGAGCAATCGACACAACTTTAACTGAGTTTTTCCAGATTTACTTCCTTATTTAACAAAGTCGCTGACTTAAGCATCAGAGTGCATTTGGCCACCCAAAAGGTGGTCTTTGACAGTCTAACATCTGTTTTGCAGGTCAAATTCTCAGGAGGACGACATTTGGGCGCGTCATCTTAATTGGATCATTTTCCTTTGGCGTGATTCAGTTAGATGTAAGACCTATTTATTGTTTATAGATAATTGGAGGGCTTCAAAAAATTATATTAGGGGCTTAAGTATAATTAATCACTGTTTGATTGTAAAAAATATGAAATGTGGAGGGCAAAATGTTAAATCCAAAAGTTAGATGTAAGGCTTATTCATAGTTTATAGATAATTGGGGGGACTTCAATAAGTTATACTAAGGTTAGGTATAGAGGGGCGGATTTTGATGTAAATATTAAGAAATTAGAAGGGCAAAATGGGAAATCAAAAAGTTAGATGTAAGACTTATATATAGTTTATAGATAATTGGAGGGGCTTCAAATAAATTATATTAGGAGCTTAACTATAATTAATTAATGTCTGAAAGAGACTGGTTTTGATTGTAAACAGTATGAAATGTGGATGGCAAAATGGGTAATCCAAAAGTTAGATATAAAACATATTTATAGTTTACAAATAATTTGGAGGAATTTAATAACTTATATTAGATGCTTAAGTATAATTAATCAATGTTTGAGAATGACTGATTTTGATGTAAATATAAAAAAATGGAACGACAAATTGGAAAATTCAAAAATTAGTATAAAACATTTCACTATTCATTCACGGGTTCAGGCGTTATAATAGTACAGATTGGTTTACCCTAAGGGTGGGCATGATACGAGATTAGCCTGTCCCGATCCCAATCCAGTGAAATGGGACAAAACGGTCTGGGTTGGGACAGAACTGGTTGGTCCTAGACCGATTTAAACCGGGATGGTCTGAGATGAAACCATGTGATCCCACTTCAGATCTAAACCATTTTGATGTTAGATATAAAGCCCATAAAATGGATCCATGGACATAGTAAACACATGATGACTCCAGCAAATATTGATGAATTTCCTAGTTTCTGCACCAACTTGTTCAAAAAGAGAAATTGCCCAATGAAAAGAAACTGTTGAAGAGAAAACCTTCCAATCAGAAATTACCTACTCTTTTACAGGTAAAAATTGCCAGCTCCTATGACATTTTGTGCCAATTTGCACCATTGTCCTCCATCATCATCTTCTTCATCCTCCTCTCCATCGCCATTATGATGTGATGCAAGATCCCTAGGCCAAATCGATTTTACTTGGCAAGTTGTTGGAAAAGACGGGTAAATTGAGCAATCACAAGCACCAATTGTGCCTAAATCCTTGACTTTACTCCACCAATGACAAGATCGAGTTAAAAGATCTCTCTCTGCAGCCAACAATGATTTGGAGGGAGACCTAATCCACAATCAAAGATGAGAAACTCGTAATCAAAAAGAAAAACCTTAATCAAGGAAGAAGAAAAAAACCTTACACATGTTGATGGGAAAATGTTGTGGAGTGGGGTTTATCATCAAAGGGAGGGTGGATACTTTGATTGATAAATATAGCAGAGACATCTAAGAGTTTGAGTGGACTAAAGAGTCATGCTTCTTTTTACTGATGAATGGATAACTAAATTTTCAACTGAAGAAATACTTGCAAGACTTGCTGAAAAGACAAGACATATCCTACAACTTACTATAATAACCAGAACGATTCGGGAGGACCGATACTGAATTTACGGAGTCAGTTCCAACCGATCTAGGACCGGGATGAAAATGGTAGAAATCGGTTGGTTCGATTAGAAACCTATCAAAACCATACCGATCTGGGTAGGACTGGGATTCTTGCCCAGCCCTAGTTTACCCCCAAAAGAACTTTTTATGTCCGTCCAACGCTACGTACTTTGTTTTTAAAAAAAAAATGATAACTTTACCCTTTATCAATTACCCCCACATTAATTTTTACCCATCGCACCTAACGTCAATATTAAGCTATACTTAACAAGTATGTCCATGACTTTGAGTACATGCATGCTTATATTCCGAAATGATGATGACAAATGTGTTACACCAATAACTCAATGTCTTTTTAAAATATTATATATTATATTGTAAAAAAAATTGAATACACAAAATTTTCTACAGTTATGTATCATCTGTAATGTTCAATTGAAAAAAAAATGAATTGTACGACGCTAGTATTTATCAATGTAATTAGGCTTGAAAACAAAACGACTAAATCGATTAAACCAACCGAACCGATCGGTTCGGTTTTAGAAAATTTGAAACTGATATGGTTGGTTCAATTTTTGGTTTGTTGAGTGATTTTAACCGACAAAACTAACCGACCGAATATATATATATATATAATTTAGTTGGTCGATTCGGTTTTATTTCAATTTTAGTCGGTTAGTTTAGTTTTCTTAATGTTCGGTTCATTTTCGGTTTAATAAATTTGAAACCAATAAAAGTCGGTTCGGTTCGGTTTTCAACCCTACATGTAATTGGCACGATCATTCATTTTTATCTTCCATAGAATATATCCAGCTTCTCAAGCATCAACGTGTCGCTCAAGTTGTTGGGTCATTATTCGATACTCCCAAGGGGCCTAGTGTGTGTATGTTACTAGGCTTTTAGTGCAACAAAGCTTGTGAAATTTTCTTGGCACATCACTTACCATAGAATCGTTAAATCGTAGAGGACCGACAATGGATTGGATAAGGAAAGAGTTGTGGTGGATGGTATCACAAGTTCAAGATTCGAACCTTGCCAGCGACATCTTGGGTAGGGTGGGAGGGGTTAAGGGTTAAAAAAAACTTGTTAAAGGTTTGAGGTTTATGCCAAATATTAGAGGCATGTATTCAGATTTTGGTCCTTGTTAGGAAATCTCCAATGTTAATGTAAATAAATTCATAATTCTATTGCCAAATCTCCTATACGTTTCCAAATCTTAGGTATTCAGAAAAATGCTAAAACTAAACAATCGTAAAAAACAAGAACCATGTCTCAAATCACTTTTATTATTTATATTTTTAATCCCTTAACCCTTCTCACCCCAAATTTTGTCGTCGGGGTTCGAATCCTTGACTTGTGATATCATCCGCCACAAGTCTACCAGCTGAGTTGGTGCCTCATTGGCCTCAGATCACATGCATATATAGTTAACTATTAAGTAACTTTATGTTACACCACATGACTATGTTGTACTTGAGGAATATTACATAGGCTGTGACTAAATGACAACAACATTTCCGCTGAAGGACACCACCAACCCCCTATTTTTTTAAGGACACCACCAATATAAACCCTTAAGCTCCCAAAATCAAAATTATATTTTTAAGGACACCACCAATATAAACCCTTAAGCTCCCTAAAACTAAACAATCGTAAAGAACAAGAACCATGTCTCAGATCACTTTTATTATTTATATTTTTAATCCCTTAACCCTTCTCATCCCAAATGTTGTCGTTGGGGTTCGAATCCTCGACTTGTGATATCATCCGCATCAAGTCTACCAGCTGAGTTGGTGCCCCATTGGCCTCAGATCACATGCATATATAGTCAACTATTAAGTAACTTTATGTTACACCACATGACTATGTTGTACTTGAGGAATATTACAAAGGTTGTGACTAAATGACAACAACATTTCCGCTGAAGGACACCACCAACCCCCTATTTTTTTAAGGACACCACCACCTACTGAAAGACACCACCAATATAAACCCTTAAGCTCCCAAAATCAAAATTTGTCCATTCTCTTCCAAACGAAACATTATCTCCCTCTCCCAAAATTTGAATCTTTCCACCCTCTTCCCGCCCTAATTCTCCCTCTACTATCTACTATGATGCTCTACTCTATGTTCATTCCTTCTACCGTCACTGTGCGATACAAAGGTTAGAGATTTTGGGTGTGATTTTTGTTGGACTGAGAGTGCTTGCGATTTGAGGTCTGTTGGTGTGCGATTATGTTTTCGTGCAATTCTAAGGCTTAGTTGGTGTGCGATTATATCTGATTTGGTGTGTAGTCATCTTTTTTGCTTCCTTATATTTGATTGTTGTTGTGGGAGTTCGTCTTTGCATTCAACCAAACCCACGAAGTCAACTAAACTCTAAATCTCCATTTCGATACCGTTAATCTCCATGCCTCATTTTTGTTTTGTTTTAATTGTATCATATTGCTTTAAATGTTTAGTATGGCAAAGACAAACAAAGACGTTGCTTTGGAGGTTGGTGGTGGTAGTAGTGGAGATCATCCAACTCAAAAATGACCAATGACAACGTCTTTGAGAAATGTCTTTTTTGGAAAAAAAAAATAGATGAAAGCAAAAACTGCAAAATCAGATAGATAAAGAAGAGGAAATGAAGATGATAAAAGATGAAATGAGGAATGGTTTGCTTGCCGCGGATGAAGCGGCGACACTCCTATTGCTATCACAAAGTCAACGTGGTGTGGTTTGTGAGGTCGAGAAAGCGAGGAACGGTGAGGGTGATGAGGAGGGTCAGGCGGATGCAGATGGTAAAGAGGAACCAGTTATTTCTGTCGAACCTGGTTTCGATGAAGAACCTGACAAAGTTTCTTATCATGGTGGTCCAAAAAATGCATCCATATAAGAGGATTATGATGACCATGTTTCTCAGTCCATTTGGGTTGGTGAGGAGGTATTTATAATATTTTCAAGTTTTTAAAAATATGCAGTACTTATTGTTTTTATATTATTTGGATACTGACTAGTTTTTCTTATTGTTTAGGAGCGGAGCGAGTTGAGATGTCGGCAAGGGTGAATTTACTAAGGGACGAGAGCTGCCCCCCTCAACTTTCAAAATATTTTTACTAAATACTTAGCTTTACAAAAAAAATCAATCATATAATGTATAATACAATACGATAAATTGTTTATTCAACTATTTCAATATAACTTTGTTGGTATAGTAATTGCAAGCATTAAAAAATTGTTTAGTTTAATAAAAACTTATTCGCTATTGACAATTACTATTTCTGTCATTGTGACATGCCCCTACTTTTTTTTATTTTCAATGCAGTTTTATATGTAATTGCAAACATTAAAAAAATTAATTGTTTGTTCACAAGTGGTATAAAACCTCCAAAACAAATATTTGAAATTAATATCTAAACTAATAATTATATAATTCAATGAAAATATATACCATTAACCAACTCATATAAAACTTGTGGCTCACATAAACCATTTTTCTATAAAATTGTATTAGGATCTTATTTTGTTCGCAAATTTCAGATTTTTCAAGTTTCAACTAGATATTTGTCCTAAATATTTTGTGATTTTAGTTATATATTCTTGTTTTTGCCTTTGCTAAGGTTATCGATATTGGAACCTTATTTTGGCTTAAAATTGGATTACACTGGATTCAATTTGGTATAAGCAATGTACTTTTAGTTGTATTTTTTTATTAGTTACTAGCTCGGGTAGGAATTTTTTTTTTGCTTCGCTCTCGATAACTAATAATTATTTTTCATTTTGCCCCCCCTGAACTAAAATCCTGGATGTCAGTATCAGTATAGGAATTTTATAGTTTGAAAGTTTAGTAAAGAGCCGAAAAGAAATAATTTCAGTGGTCTATAAGAGTGATCTCTGATTGTTGATAGACCATTGTAAGGATTATATTGATAACGTGACAATTTGTGTTTTAATTGAGCGTTGGCAACCTGAGACCAACACTTTTCACCTCCCTTTTGAAGAAATGACCAATCACCATCGATGATGTATATCGTATCACTCATTTGTTGAATGTTGGTAAGCCGATTATGGTGAAAAAAAACTTAAATGAAGGCAGATGAATGTGTGCAACTGTTGGTGAATGGTTTGGGGATTCAAAGAGTGAAACACAAAAGCATGTCCAAAAGAATCTTAGTTTCGTGGAGATGAAATTTAGTAAGGATCGAGCACTGTTGTGGGAAAGTGAGTACAACTGATTCTCTTCAAAGAAAACATGTTGCACGGGATTATTTGTTATTTCTTCTGGGCGCGACTATCTTTACTGACAAGACTGGAACCAAGGTTCGCACTGAATATTTGAAGTTGCTGATGAAGATAGATGATGTTGGGATGTTTCCACGGGGAGTTGGCATGTTGGCGTTCTTGTATCGTCAACTTGGTTGTACTAGCAGAACGGGTACCAAACAAATATCTGGATATTTGCCGCTTTCGGAGGTATACTTTTCGAGTTAATTGTTCAGTTAATTATCTTTTCAGTGTTTCCTATATTGAACTAATATATTGATATGTTTAAATGTCAGATATACAATGGCTTTAGGGTACGGTCCGAGCCTCGTGGAATGATCATCTCCCCACCATGGCTAAGTGGTATTGCCCCCAACTTAGCGAAGTCGTGACTGAATAAATCATGACTCTTAGGGAGCATCTCGCTGACATGTCTCCTGAAAAGGTAAAAGTTTGTCATTTAAGCTAATGTTTCATCTCAGCTAATTTTTTTCATCCATAATTTAATAAGTTCATGTTTGTATTGTCAGGTCATTTGGGGCTCTATGCAGAATCCAAGCAAAGATCTCCACTTCACATCATTACATGGTTCCAACGCTGCTTGTTATGCTCTGACGTGAAGAAAACTATACCCAGATTGAGTGATGAGGAAGATGGGAAGGGTATAGGTCAATCCAAATCCTTCCATTCAAGCTAAAATGAAGAATATAGATCGATCTAGCCACAACTATTTGGTGAAGCACGATATATTGTCTTCGTTCACTACAATTTGGCATAATCATCTCGTGTCAATTGAAAACCAATGTGCGCCAATGAAGCTTCCATAGGATTGCAATAAATACTACTTGGGGTGGTTTCATGACATTAGCCATCAGTTCATCCAATCACCAACGACTAGGAGGACACATCCCTTAAGAAATCAATTGTTCATATCTCATTAGGTAATTGATTTATACTTTTAACAAATTTGCAAACATTTGAATTACAAATTTTATTTGTTTTATTTTTTTTACTGAGATTAATGTTTTCCTTGCAGATCAAGTTGGTTGATGAGGCTATTCAGTTGGTGGACGCCTTTATTGAAGAAGGCAAAAATGTTGATAAGATTGTGTTGCTTATAAGGCAAAAAAGTAGGTGACCTGCTAAAACAAATGTCTATGCATGTCACCTTCAGAGATAATGAGGAAGAACAACAGACTGGTCCAACTAGTGATGGTGGTGGTACTCCAAGTGGTGGTACTGCAGGTGGTGGTAGGGGAAGGGATAATGGCATTGGTGGTGTTGGTGCTCCTGGTGGTAGAGGAAGGGATAGTGGTGGTGCTGCTACTAGTGCTCCTGGTGGTGGTGGCACTGATGTTGTTGGTGCTCTTGGTGGTAGATGAAGGGGTGATGATGGTGTTGGTGCTAGTGGAAGAGGAAGGGGTGATGGTGGTGGTGTTGCTGGTCCTAGTGGTAGAGTTAGGGGAAGGGATGGTGGTGATGCTGATGACACTGAAAAAGTTCTTGTTGGTGAATGTAGTGAGGGTAGAACGAAAAAGAGGCTTGAGAAGAATATATTAAACCTGAACCTCAGAAAAAGACTAAGAGTACTTAATGTACACAATTTTGATTGTTGTAATCTTTGTAGTTAATGAAAATGTAATGATTATACATTTATGAAATGAATTTTGATTTCACAATTATGATTCACAACAATATTTATGTATATCACTATAATGGTTAAAAAGTTAACTGTAATCCAAGTAAAAGTAAGAAATTTAATCAATTAACCTGAAAAATTGGGCACAAAGTCACCTATTTGTCAATACAAAAAATTTTGACTGCAAACGCAAGAGCCGCTGCAAGGGTAATACAAACAATTGCACGAATCACTGCGAAAAATAGTATCATAATCGCAATAACATCTGCGTTAGAGAACTGAAACCCAAACGCAGCAGATACTACGAGTAAAAAATTTACAAACGCAACGCCCCATGCGATTATGGTTATCTGATTTGCAGCAACCGCTGCGCGCAATGAGACACATTTCAACTCTATCCATTTTTGTAATTTTTTGTATTTGAATTTATTTTGGTTTTTTTTTCAATTCCTATATATTAGATACATTATTGGCATATTTGATTTATTGCAAAACTCCAATTTTGACTTTCTCAAGTTGGGGTGGTTAAAATTGGGGTTTTGCAATAAATTAAATATGTCAAGAGTGTATCTAAGCCATAGGAATTGAAAAAAAGAATCAAATACAAAAAAATCACAAAAATGGACAGAGTGTGAAATGCTTCTGTTGTGATGGGACAGATTTCACACTCATTCCATTTTTTTTGAATTATTTGTATTTGATTTTCAATTCCCATGGCTTAGATACACTTTTGGCATATTTGATTTATTACAAAACCCTAATTTTTACATTCTCAAATTTGGGTGGTCAAAATTGGGGCTTTGCAATAAATCAAATATGCCAAGAATATATTTAACCCATAGGAATTGAAAAAAAAAATCATATACAAAAAATGGACACAGTGTAATGAATTTATTCGCACTCTCTGTTGCGTTTGATTTCCAAAAAATTTATTACGCAGATTATTGTGTGATTTCTGTTATTGTCTTTGCATCGGCTCCTGCGAGTTTCAGTGTTACACTCGCAATGGTTGGTGCGTTTGCAGTTTGAAATTTTTGCTGTCAAAAAATTTTGAAGTTGTGTGTTCAATTTTCCGGGTTGATTTGATCAAAGTTATCATGTTTAATTTATTATCAGTTAATCAAAGTTATCATGTTTAATTGATTATCAGTTAACTTTGTAGCCATTACCATGATATAAATCATTCATACAACTAGTCATCCATAAAATGCAAAACCAATAAAAATCTTCATGGAATGTAAAATATAATTTGTTGACATTTAATGATAAAAAAAAAGGTACAAGTCATCACAGAGTACAAAAACATTGACTTCTGTTACAATTAGATCATCGTATGTATACATGTTATTTACAAAATGTGTGAAAAATTAAAAAAATGTGGTTCAATCATCAATGGAATGACCTCTTTCGACTTCTTCTTTGTTTTGGATGCATTGTATTTCTTAAACATCACGTCACATATCTGCAATTGGCCATCAAATGAAGCATCCATGATAATACTTCTGGAAACATGCGAGAATGCCAAATCGGTACTGTCTGAGGCAATGGTGGTCTTAGTGTCATGTGAAACAAGATGAAGTGACATTTCTGAGGAAGGTGTGACATGAAACATATTCGTACGTCATTCAAGTTTGACGTCGACGGAACATATGAAAAACATGTAGTGTTCTGGTTCCCATAACATACAAACATACAACCATAAAGGTTTGTCGCCAGCTTTAGCGTATCCGGTTGAATCAACAAGTTTCACCTTGTAATGCATACAGTGCCTTCGGAATCGTCAGAGTATCTTTCACAATGTTCACCCCTCCCTCATTCCACATTCGAACCCATGTCATGGTTACCTTCTAGCTCCATTAGTAGCTCGTGACTCACTTGCCTCCAACTACTATTCTTGTTGTAACCTAAAAAGTTGCCTATGCATCTGAGTCCATAATGACTATTAATGAGTATATTCTGAATGTCCTCAACATAATCTCGAATCCACAGAGGAATTTGTTTCATAAACGGAATTTTCCACTTGTGCCTTCGCGTACTCATGACCAGAGGGGTCTCCTTTTGGTGGACTTCTCATGCTTAGACAATTTCTTCTTTTTAGGTCTCTCATTGCCTTTTAAAGGTTCAGTCGGTTCAATCATGACACTTGAATCAGGACAACTCAAATCTAATAGCTTCCTCTTTAATACCAACTGCTGATCGGGGAGTGTATTCAATGAACTTTTGCTTAACGGCGTCGACCACTGGATCTATAATCACATATGCAATTGCATGAAGAAGTGTTTTTCCAAGTTGCATCCAATGTTTGTGTAAGATAGACAATGGGAGTTGTCCTGTAGGAGTGAAATATTGTGTCATTTCATGTTAGCACAAGGCAACCCATGAGTGATTCTCATCACACATTGACATTAGACTGGGTCGGTGCTCACAAAATTCAGCTTTAGACCTACGAATAAAGTGTCGATGCTCACAAATTCTGCTTCAGACCTGTGAATTTCAGATAGCATCAACTCAAGAGCCTTATGCGACACGAACCCATTAATTTTTCAAAATAAGGGAAGAATATGCTATTTTTTTACATTCGTCAGACTTTTTTGGAAGGAGGCTTCGATCTTGACAAGTTGGACTTGGATCATGTCATGCATTTTTGTCCATACAATATAAAATGTGCCTTGGGAATTCTCACCTGGAGTGTGTGCCTTCAAAGCCACCAGTTGTCCGTTGGCCAAAATGCATGAAAGTGTCTGTCCCTGCATTCACAAAGAACTCCTTATGCGAATACCAAACAATTTGTAGATAGTCAAAACCCTTGGGATGTGATGTTCATCTTCTCTCGAATTCAACAATGCCCTTGTTCCATTCTTGCTCTGTAGTTGATCTATACAAATAAGAGAAAGATTCAATAAACTCGTTCCATCACTCATCACCCTCAAAGTCTTTTTTGCAATTATTTCCACATGCATTTGTATTTATGTGCGACCTGTACAACAACCTCCTTGCTTTTGGAAAGACTTGCTCAATGGTTTTGATCAACCCAAACTCTATGTCAGTCATAAACACCTTTGGCAAATTGTTTGGCCCAAACACTCATAGAAGTTTTTCCAATGCCCGAGCTTTCATTTTCAGATGATATAAAACAACAACCAACATTGAAAGTCTTGTCAGTCGTCATCCGTGTCAATATCATCGTCATCCTTCTATATTAAGTAAATAAAAAAATTGTTATTCTAATCATATATTAAGAAGTGTAATGAATAAAATCATTAAGGCAAATGTTACCTCTAGAAGGTTGGTGTCTTTCAAATACGCTCTACGTGTCTCCGGATCATTAAGATTATGTGAAAGTATTTTGAAATCTATTAGATCAACGATGACATCCTATGCACAAAATAACAACAACCAACAAAAACAACAACAATCAAACTAACCTTAAAATATAAATAAACAAGTTTTAGGGTTCAAATATTAACAACTAACCCAAAAAGTAACAATGTTGCTTCAAATATAAACCAAAAAGAAAATGAAAGATGGAGTTTTCAACTTAGTGAATGCGCATGAAAAAGTTATATTAGTTGAGGCATTAAAATTCATAATTTGGTTCTTAGAAGTTAGATTCTTATTGGAAGTTTTGCTTGTACAAATTCATGGCACACCGTAACTTTTTCGGAATGAATATTTCACAACAAATAATTCTTATATTAAAAAATGTTCTACTATGGTTGATAATCATTACCACCATGATATATTCATGTGCAACATAATTTTAGTTGCAAGAAATAAAAAATAAATTCAGTGAAGAAGCAATGGAACTCCCTATTTTTAACTCGACCTTAGATCCTAGAGATTGTTTCAAATCTTTTAATGTCGATGGTATTTATCATCTCGATAAGAAGTTTGACTTTTAAGATTCAACCAAGCAAGTCCTAATTATTTTGAGACACCAAATGGAACATTACATGCTCAATGTTTGTCAAAATCAAAAAATTTAGAATCTCACTATGATTTCAAAGTTGTGTTGAAGACTACTGAAACAAGAAAATCAAATGTCTACATTATTATTGATATATTAATTCTTCCTGTTTTAATTCCTACAATTTCTACAACAACTATAGAACGAGCATTTTCAGCTGTGAAGATTATCAAAACGCGTCTTTGCAATAAAATGGATGATGAGTTTCTTGCAAATACCATAATTTTTTTTTTTTTATTGAAAGAGAACTTGCTAAAAAAATTTATTCGGGTTCCCTATTGATGAGTTTTATCCTGTGAAGAATCATAAGGCACAACTTAAATACCATTCTTGTATATATTGTGTCATGTTTGCACATGTCCAATTATGATAATCTATTTTGTATAAAAGATATGATAATTTTTCAAGTTTAAATTTAAATTTGTTGAATACAATTTTATTTATTTATTTATACTATGTTTTCATTAGAAATGTGTTATAACTAGTATCATACCCGTGTCGTTGGCACTACCTCAAAGTACATCGTACCTTAACGACTATGTCAAATACTTGCAACATGAGTTTTTAGTTCATTTTTGTAAAAAAACACATGCTCAATTGTATATTACAACAATTACGATGAATTAACTTTAAAAAAAAAGTCAATACTCGTCAACGCAAATAATGTCAATAATACCAATCAACGCAATCAATGTGATAAGGAGTTCAATCTTCACCAAATGTCAATTTAACTAAAAATAAGAAGAAAGGGATTCAACATTAAGAAATATCTCATTTTTGTCCCAAGTGAATTTTAGCTGCAACTAATGCCAAAATTAAGAAATATCTTGGGCATGCCACCCTTGTTCGTGCCTTCTGCACATGCACAATGTAACATACAAAATAAAATATTTTTATTAAAATGCACAACCACACAGTTGAGATGACAATGCAATAGTTTCCAAACACCACATTACTTATAATTTTATAATGCATATAATTTCTTTCAATTGTAGTATAAATTTCTTTTAATTGTAGTATAAGATTTTATTTTAACACGCTTAAAAATACTAATCCTCCAAGATATTGAAATCAACATCAAGTGGGTCTCCAATTGTTTTCTCCATAATGCCAAAGATCCAATAACCAATGGCTTTTTTAATTTAAATTTTAAGACATTTAAATATGACCTTTTTCACCGATAAACAAATGAGGATAGATTTTCAAAGTTCACTTTCATCATTTCCTTCTTCAATTAATCAGTGGGTTTGGTCTTCCTCGCAATTAATCAAATTCCTTCTTCAATTAATAAGATCCACTCTCTCATATTCAATGGT
Source organism: Berberis vulgaris (assembly GCA_963556465.1). NCBI lineage: Eukaryota > Viridiplantae > Streptophyta > Magnoliopsida > Ranunculales > Berberidaceae > Berberis > Berberis vulgaris. Next base: position 70,902,323 of record OY747124.1, on the reverse strand, counting down.
TTTTATTTTCCTCACAATTAATCATATTTCTCCATTTCTTAAAATTTCAATGAGGAAAGTGGGAGGAGTAGGGACATGAATTTGAAACATGAAGTGTTAAAAGAAAACCCATGAGGAGGAAGAAGATGTAGATAAGGGAAAAGAATGTACCTATTGAGCCGAGATGAAGAACACCACGCCTTCTTCTTCTTTTCCTCCTTCCCAAAATTTTCCCACCAATTTATCTTCCATAGTCCCCAAATAAACCCCACAGCTCCAAGCTCCGCACACCAATTGTATGTAGAAATGCTCGACTGAGAATAAGCAAGAGACGAAGGGGACATCTCAACTTTTGGTAGCTCAATTGCATCTCAAGGTGTCGGTGTTGATGAGCATCTTACAAGGAAACCCTATGGACTAGTCATTCTAACATTAATGAATGAACAAAAAGAGGAGAAAAGGATTTGGTCTCTAATACTTTGAATCCACATTGGTTGAGAAATGGAGAGTGGGGAGTTGAGAGGTAGCTAGTTCGAGAGTAGAGTGGTGGAGCTGAGATGCTCACAAAGCTCGTCATTACTACTATTGCTATTTCTCTACTCTTATCTACTCAGTTTTCAGTTGCCAGCTGAGCTGTTGTGGAATCGTTGGTTGATTGCAACAAAGCTGAACCAAATCCACTTGAGTCTTGAGCCCCTTGCTCATTTGAATTGATGGTGGTGGATTTAGTGAGTTCGAACAGAGGGTGGAAAAGGGGAGGTCGATGGTGGTTGGACAGAGGGGAGGGGATATGGCGGTGGGTGGTTGTGAGTCGCAGGAAGAGTGGGCAGTGGTGGCGAGATAGGGGAAGAGGAGGGAGAGGTTCTGGTGGCGAGCGGTGATGGACTGCGATCAGGGAGAGGAAGAAAATGAGAAGAAAAGACGGAGGAGGAGAGTTCGCACAGAGTTTGTGCTTAACAAATTGATATCAAGATGAAGAGAAGAGAAGACGAAGGAAGCTATCGGGCTTTCAATTTTCACTTAAGTTGTGGCTAAAAACTAACTTATGGCACGTAGGACATACATATTGTTTACAGTGGACACCTTCACCACTATCCCCACAAATGCTCTCAATCAGTTCCATAAAAAATGATATTTTCTAATATAAACTATCATTTTTTAGGTGAAAACAAATTTTGCGGTAAAATATTATTATTTTTACAGTCAAACTCGGTTAAAATTAGAATCAATTGAATGTTCGAAGTTTTTGTTTTAATGTTCATTAAAAATACTTACATGTTTTAATAATAAAATTTAAAATTAAAATTTTAGCGCTTGTATTGATCATTGGTTTTGTTAGAAATATCTTAAAAAATGCATTTCAACTATATCAAGTTTACCAAAATCTAACAACTACGTTGAGAGATATGATAATTTTCATTGTTAGAAAAAAGAACACAATACTTTCTCTTTCCGCTACGTAGAGAGTGATTGATAATTTTCATTTTTTCACATGTTTTATATTTACAAATATGTCATCATAAGAAATGAATCTCAACCCTCAAAACATTTCCCAACTTTCAATTCTAGCCATCCTTTATCTCCAATTGCTTAGTTTGTCCCAGTCAGCAATGAATAGTAAAACATCACTCTGAATTGTAATATAGACTGGGATATTCCCCGTCCCGTTGGCACGATAAAAGTTTAAAACTTGTCAAGATATGATCACATTTAGTTTTCAACACCACCATCATCAACAATTGAAGAAAAATAAATAAATATAAAAAATGTTGGGTATGAGAATCAAGCCCACGCACTCTTGGTGCTTTAAGTTCTATATGATCCGTTAAATTTATATATTTGGTTAAATCTCAGCCGTCTTTTATCTCCCACCCCAAACACCATCATGTTTTGTATATATAACTAAGGTATTCCCCGTGCCGTTGGCACGATAAAAGTTTAACATGATGAATAAAGTTTATTCTACTTCAAATATCAAGATAAATAAATATCAAAATGTTGGGTATGGGAATCGAACCCGTGCACTCTTGGTGTTTTAAGTTCTATGTGATCCGTTAGATTCTTATATTTAGATATATCTCAGCCGTCTTTTATCTCCAACCTCAAACACCATCCTGATTTGTAATGTAGACTAGGGTATTTCCCGTGCCGTTGGCACGATAAAAGTTTAAAACTTGTCAAAACATGACCACCCTTAAGTTTGAATCCTTCATACTTACATGCCTAATCACCACCATCAACAATTTAAGAAAAATAAATAAATATCAAAATGTTGGGTATGAGAATCGAACTCATGCATTCTTGTTGCTTTAAGTTCTATACGATTCGTTAAATTCATATATTTGGGTAAATCTTAGCCGTCTTTTATCTCCCATCCTCAACACCATCCTGTTTTGTATATATAAAACTAGGGTATTCCCCGTGCCGTTGGCGTGATAAAAGTTTAACATGATAAATAGAGTTTAGTCTATTGTAAATATCAAGATAAATAAACATCAAAATGTTTGGTACGGGAATCGAACCTATGCACTCTTGTTGCTTCAAGTTCTATGTGATCCGTTAGATTCTTACATATAGATAAATCTCAGCCGCCTTTTATCTCCAACCCCAAACACCATCCTGATTTGTAATATAACTAGGGTATTTCCCATGCCGTTGGCACGATAAAAGTTTAAAACTTGTCAAAACATGACCACCCTTAAGTTTGCATCCTTCATACTTACATGCCTAATCACCACCATCAACAATTGAAGAAAAATAAATAAATATCAAAATGTTGGGTATGGGTCTTGGTACTTTAAGTTCTATATGATCTGTTAGATTCTTATATTTGGGTAAATCTCAACCGTCTTTTATCTCCTACCCCAAACACCATCCTGCTTTGTATATATAATAATGTTATTTATCACATTTTGACTTCACCATAACGCAATCCCTCTAATGTAAAATTCATAGGTCCACCCGTAGTATAACTTACACGTTGGACCCATGTATAACTTGTATGTTTTCTTATTGAATCTAAAAATAGAAATAAAACTTAAAACCTCTCGCAGAAACAATAAACACAATGTGATACTCGTAATGTTCCATGAGTAGATTCATAAGTGATTGTAACAAACAAACATGAAAACAACTTGAGCGAGCAAAGAAAATGATGTGAGTTTTTTCTTGGCCACCATACACTCACAAAAAATAAACTCGCTATGACATGTATAATGTTCCACATCTACAATCTCTTAAGAATGTAATGACAAAGCATAAAAACAACTTGGGACAACAAAAAGCTTATATGAGTTATTTCTTGGTCACCCTTCTATACAAACTAATTACATAATTAACTAATTAATTAAAATTTTAAAAATTAACTTTTAGTCTTTGAAACCCAAATTGTATAATATAAAAATTACAGAAATGTAAAAGTTTAGTGTTACAAAAATGTATATTTTTATAGAAAAAACTAGCATCAGATGGGTACTTAAAGTATTAAGTATTCATCAAAAAGATAATTTATATAGTTATATTTTCCTATGTTTTTCGAAAAATAACAAGTTTTTTTGAAAAATGCTAGGACATCTACTTAACACATTTGACCATCTATGTTATTTTTATACATAATGAGAGTTCCCCAAATGAATAGTGATTGTGTGTCTTCAACTCTAAATTTCCTTTTCACTTTTGCCCTTCTTTATTCTTAATAATTACATGTAAAACCAATTGCCTAATGAACAGTGACAGGGGTATTTGTGTCTTTTAATTGAAAAACTATTACACATTTTTATCTTTACCCTAAATTTTGGGTTCCGACAATGCCCTCCCAATTTTATAATATTTACAAAGAAAATAAAAAAGTCGGTTAAAGTGACAAAGGGTATTTGTGTCTTTAAACAAAAATACTATCACACATTTTTGCACTTTTGCCTTCCCAAATTAACATTATTAATTATCAAACCCAATTTATTTAAAGCCCTTCAATTATTTATAGATTATAAATAGACCCTTACATCTAACTTTTACATTTTGTCTTCCACATTTCATAATTTTTTACAATCTATCTAAGCCCCTAACTAATTTATTTAAAACCCCCAAATTATCTAAAAATTATAATAAGGCCTTTATAGCTAACTTTTTTATTTTCCATTTTTTCATTCACATTTCATATTTTTTCAATCGAAGCATATACCTCTGAAACGTTGATTAATTATATTTAAGCCCCAAATATAATAATTTATTTGAAAGTCCTTTAATTATATACATAGGTCCTTAAAATAAAATAAAATACTAAATATCCACGCACGTAAAGCGCATCCACCCCTATTTATTATAAATGCAGAGCTCCAATCCAAAGGAACAATGCAAAATGTCAACATCACCAATTTCCAAACTTCCCAATATGTCCTTGCAAAAAATGAGATTTAACGATTATGCCCCACTAATTGCATGTAGAGACAAATAAATTTGAGGGGCATGTTTGTCCATTCGATCTAATAACTATTTTAGTACAATAAACAATCAACAACTTTTTGGTTTTCAAGTACATCCTAAAAAGGTTGGATATTATATATATACAAAACAAAATGGTGTTTGAGGTGGGAGATAAAAGACGGCTGAGATTTACCCAAATATAAGAATCTAACGGATCACATAAAACTAAAGCCACTAAGAGTGCATGGGTTCGATTCCCATACCCAACATTTTGATATTTATTTATTTTTCTTCAATTGTTGATGGTGGTGACTAGGCATATAAGTGTGAATGATGAAAATTTGAGGGTTTTCATGTTTTGACAAGTTTTAAACTTTAATCGTGTCAACGACACAGGGAATACCCTAATTTATATTATATATATATATAACAGGATGGTGTTTGGGGTGAGAGATAAAAGACGGCTGAGATTTACCCAAATATATGAATCTGACGGATCACATAGAACTTACAGCACCAAGAGTGCATGGGTTCGATTCCCATACCCAACATTTTTTTATATTTATTTATTTATTTTCTTCAATTGTTGATGATGGTGGTGTTGAAAGCTCAAGGGTGATCATATTTTGACAAGTTTTAAACTTTTATCATGCCAATCGCACGGAGAATACCCTAGTCTATACTACAATTCAAAATGATGTTTTACTATTCATTGCTGACTAGGAGAAACTAAGAATTGGAGATAAAATATGGCTAGGATTGAAAGTTGGGAAATGTTTGGAGGGTTGAGATTTATTTCTTATGATGACATGTGGTAAATATAAAACATGTGAAAAAATGAAAATTATCAATAACTCTCTACCTGACGGAGAGAGAAAGTATTGTGTTTTCTTTTTCCTAACATTGAAAATTATCATATCTCTCTAAGTAGTTTGATAAACTTGGTATCGCTGAAATGCATTTTTAAAGATCTTTCTAACAAAACCAATGATAAATACAAGCGCTAAAATTTTAAAAATATATATTTTATTATTAAGACATGTAAGTATTTTTAATGAACATTAAAACAAAGACTCTGAACATTATTCGATTCTAATTTTAACCGAGTTTGACTCTAAAAATAATAATATTTTTACAGTAAAATATGCTTTCACCTAAAAAATTATAGTTTATATTAGAAATTATGATTTTTTTTATGAAACTGATTGGGGGTAATGGTCGGGATGGTGGTGAGGGTGTCCATTGTAAACAATGTCCTAAGTGGCATAAGTTAGCTTTTAGCCACAACTTAAGTGAAAATTGAAAGCCTGATAGCTTCCTTCCTCTTCTTTTCTCTTCACCTTGATATCAATTTGTTAAGCACAAACTCTATGTGAACTCTCTTCTTCCGTCTTTTCTTCTAATTTTCTCCATCCCTACCTCTCCTGATCGCAGTCCATCACCACCCACCACAGGAACCTCTCCCTCCCCTTCAGGAATTCATGCTGTATTCTAGGAATGAGATTATTATTTTGTCAGCATGATTCACATCATATCATTCACGACTTGTTATTACCCATTGAACCTATTTCTTGGGATCTCCAGTCTATAGGTCGGGTTACCGTCATGAATGACTCATCCATCTAAGGGCTTTAGTCCCATTCCTTTCGAGGTTTTGAAAACCTTCTCTCTAGCTAATGCTTTCGTCAAAGAATTAGCCGAGTTCACATCAGTTCGTACTTGATCCGATTTCTCAGCACCAGTACATAGAATTCTCTATCCGTACTGTGCTTACGACGTATTTGTCGTTTCTGGCCGTTATACTAACGGTTCTGTATTTTTCACAATAGCCGCGGAACTATTGCATTGGATCAAGACAACTGGAATCAATCTTTCCCATAAAAGGGTTCTCTGCTAGCAAGGTTCTCAACCAACCTGCTTCTTCACTAGCCGTAGCTAATGTTCTAATCTCTGACTCCATCGTGGACTGAGCCAAAATGGTCTGTTTCTTTGACTTCCAAGAAACAGCTCCACCAGTTATATTGAAAATATAGCCACTGGTGGCTTTGGAGTCATCTGAAAGGGTATTCCAATCAGCATCGCTAAATCCTGTAAGGACAGCGGTAAACTTCTGTAATTCGAGATTTGAATTCCTCTTAAGGTACCTCATGACCTTTTCAATTGCATCTATTAGGTTCCTTGAAAACTAAGGGAAACCTTCTTTACTCAAAATACATAGTAATCGAGGCCAAGAAGTTCATTTCCGTTTACTTCTCCTAGGCTCAGATTCTATGACTTTATCAGTTTCATGCATTCTTATCATAGGCACGTTATTTGAGGATATACCCCCACTATTCCTCGAAATAACCCCCACTATGCCTCGAAAATAAATGCAATTTATCTTTTCATGAAATATTTCTTGAGAAACACAAAAAATCTTTTCACAAAAAATCAGAATTCACAAAATTATCCTTAGCATGTATAAAAATATACATAAGCTTCCCATTAAGGGACTTTTGAACTTCGATCCTTCTATCATTTGTCAAAAACAGGTTTAGCTACCTTTTTAAATGCATATTAAATGACGGTCTTCTTGCTATCTGAAGCGGACCATGCATTCAACTCTTAAGGACCCATAAAACGAGAATATCGAATAAAATACACATTCTATTCATCTCGCTATTCTCATTTTTTCTTTTAAGTTCAAGGATCAACTAAAAATATCATTAGAACACGTACCTTAAATTCATCTTCTGAATTTTTCAAACTTTGATGTAAACATCAAGCTATATTTGTTCAGCCTCAGGGAATTTAGTTGCAAACTTTGATAACAAAGTTCCGCAACAAAATCAAGCAATAGCTTCAATTGATCTATATTGTCATCAACATCATCATCATGAGAACTTATCCTTTCCATAAGAATACATGTCCTCATGTGGAAAACCGACCAACTTATGGTCTCAGCAAAATCATTTATTTATTGACATCAAGAACAAAATCCATAAGTCAATCTGTATATAAATGATTCCTTATAGCCTCCTTATTTCATCTTAACATCAAACATCAACTATAACATTAAACACAAGGTTTTTCTTTCCATCAATAGGATTCATAATTAGAGGCATTCTAATTTGCACAATAGATCAATTATGGTTTTCACCAAAATAGACTGAATCATCCAAAATGCATAACATAATTATCATATAACTGCATACTCATTATCTAAAGAGTAACATGCATAGATGATATTATTCACTTCTCACGAAATGTTCAAATGGAATTTATTGATTCAGATTTCATGATATTCCAACTCAGAAAGCATCAATTTCATAGTTACATTTCTATGAATGGTGTTCTATTCCTCCAAGGTTTAGAGTTTAGACTACATTTTACATCTCATCATGTGTATATGTATGTCAATCTCTAACTACGTTAATCATAATTAATATGATTTCAATATGGTAGTAAAGTCACCATAAAAATATCTTTAACATTACACAACATGGAAAACCACCATTATAGATAAAGATATCTGATATTGCAAACGTAGTTGTAAAACTCTAAATCATGTGGATCTTTAAATATAACCCCAATTCTAAAATTTTCAAATATTACCATGGAATGTGTCCTTGCTAGATTCTACCATAACCAATTTATAAAATAAATAAATGGAGAAACATGCTTCCATCCCAATTTCACAACAAAACACTACTACCCAAGGATACACAAAAGCAACATAGTGCTAACAAGACTAAACTTCAATCCTTGGAACAAATTTTGTTTAGGCAAATGGGATCCATAACAAACAGACACATTCAAGCAACATGGCAATAACATACATTTTCTCATCAAAGTAATGTTTGCCAACCTATCCTTGGATCCCTTTGAATCAAGGAATAGTCCATAGCTAAAGTCAGTATCATAACTCAACTTCACTTCTAGTGTGATCACATGTGTGCATTCTTGTATTACAAATACATGCAAACTTTGTTTAGCAAATTCAGTATTTGTAATCATGGCAGAAAGATAACGTCTTAAAATTGTTGGAGCACATTACATGGATCAACACAAAATATGTCACAACAAGACATTTCTCATATACTGACTATGTTTGCTAGTTTATTGTATATGATGTTCTACTCATGCAAATTCCTATATGCAAATATAAAGCATAAATTCCATGGAATTATTGAGCATACGAACAATAGCACATGCATATAAACATTCTAATGTAGGCAAACATTCTTTGAAACACAAATTCAATCTATGAAATAAATTCATACCTGATTGTGTAACTTCCGTATAAGATTCTACTGCTGTAACAATTCAAATAAACAATTAGATAAAATTGTACCATTTTGTTCTTGGGTTGAGTCGCGGACTAGGTCGCTCTCTTTAAGACGTTTCGCGGCTCTGCCCAAGATTGTGCTAGCAGTGTTATAGCCCCGCCGTCCCCAGGATAAAACAGCCCAGAATCTTCTCTGTCTCGTTCAAATGTGCACAACAAATGAACGGTATACTATTCACCCTCATTCTCATTATTTGCTCGGAATCAAAAAATCTTGAAAAACACGTTCTGGATTTTTGCAAAAACCGCAAGAACTGTTTTCTGTATTTCGTTGAAGCAAAAAAAAACTCCATTTCGAATTCTGTTTTACAAACTCTGTTTCTGCAATCACTTCCTGATTTCGAATAAAAAAAACAGATTGAAAAAACATGTTTCTGTTTTTAAGAACTGAAGCTCTGTTCTTCGAAGAAGCTAAAATCTGCAAAATCAGATTTCGAAGAACTCTGTTTCAGAGCAGAAGAAGCTCACAAAATCAGTTTCGAAGAACTGCTACAAGACTTGAAGAACACTCTGTTTTCTTCATTCTCTCAAGCAGAAAACGAGCTTGCAATCACTCTGTTTTCTGTTGTTTTTATCTCTTAATTCTGTTTCTGTTTTGCAGGTTCAAAACTGGAAGAAGAAGAAGATAACAAGACTCTCTGTTTTTCGTTTCAAAGAACTGGAAGAAGCAAAACTAATTTTGCTAAAAACAGATTCGAAGAACTGTTTCGTATTAGCTTACAGTGTTTCTTTTCTCTTAACTCTGTTTCTGTTTTTGCAGGTAGAAGAAGCAAGACTCAGGCTCACTATCTCTCTGCTCTGTTTTGCAGGAAAACACTAGAAGAAGCAGGGAGACATTCTGCTCTTTGCAGTGGAAGAAGCAGGAAAACATTCTACCATCTGCTCAGTTTCTATTCCAGAACTGGAAGAAGAAGAAGTGAGCTTCATTGCTCTCTCTCTGTTTCATTTTTATTTCGTTTTTTTTTCTCTATACAAAGCTCTGATACGAGAAGGTTTAAAGCATGAAAACCGACAAGAAAAAAGAGGTAGACGTTGGCTGATGGAATCGAGGAGCAAACCATGGAGCAGCCGTCCACTCCACTCAATAGAAAATGTTAAATTCGTTTCCACTCATCATCCTCCACTCATCATAATTTTAAATTCGTCATCATCCTCCACTCATCATTTTTAAATGTTTTTAAAAAAGCCAAATACAACATCACGTCCCTACTCCTCCCACTTTCCCCATTGAAAATTTAAGAAAGGGAGAGATCTGATTAATTGAAGAAGGAATTTGATTAATTGTGAGGAAGACAAAACCCATTGATTAATTGAAGAAGGAAATGAAGAAAGTGAACTTTGAAAATCTATCCTCATTTTTTATGGGTGAAAAGATCATATTTAAATGTCTTAATTTTAAAAAAAAACCAATGGTTATTGGATCCTTGACTTTATAGAGAAAACAATTGGAGGCCCACCTGATGTTGATTTCAATATCTTGGAGGATTAGTATTTTAGCGCGTTAAAATAAAATCTTATATTACAATTAAAAGAAATTATATTCATTATAAAATTATAAGTAATGCGGCGTTTGGAAACTATTGCATTGTCATCTCAACTGCGTGGTTGTGCATTTTAATAAAAATATTTTATTTTGTATGTGACGTAGTGGATGTGCAGAAGACACAGACAAGGGTGGCATGCCGGAGATATAACTTAATATTGGCATCAGTTGCAGCCAAAATTCACTTGGGACAAACATGAGATATATCTTAATGTTGAATCCCTTCCTTCTTATCTTTAGTTAAGTTGACATTTGGTGTAGATTGAACTCCTTATCACATTGGTTGCATTGATCGATATTATTGACATTGTTTGTGTTGACGAGTATTGACCCTTTTTTTAAAGTTAATTTATCGTAATTGTTGTTATATACAATTGAACAATTGTTTTTACAAAAATGAGCTAAAAACCCATGTTGCAAGTATTTGACATAGTCGTGAAGGTACGATGTACTTTGAGGTAGTGCCAATGACACAGGTATGATACTAGTTTGATTATATGTCGAACTGAACTTTAAGTAAAAGAAAGAATGTTGGGTGGGTATTTATGGCATGTGGAGTTTGAACTTAAATTTTCAAACTTGTGTTATTTTTTATATGCCCTTTAACTATTGAAAAATAATCAAGACCTTGGACACAGTAGGCTCCAAAACATTTCAAAACTATATTAAAGCCCTCTTATTCATTGATTGTCATTTTTTTGGGGTTAATTTAAGATACCCCCAGAACAAATAGCTAATTAAAGGTTAGTTCCTATTAGATATTGTATTGCAGATGCCCCTCTAGACTAGCAGTCAACATCCATTGATTGTTATTTTTCAAATGGGCAAATTTTTGATAACTAAAGGGCCCTAAATGATTGAAGGGTTGAGATTAAAGTGTTGGCCTCGAACAACTGATAATTTGTATCTCGAGGTGATCAATGATTCAAATGTAAAATAAATTAAAATGAGTATAAAACTTCATCAAATATCATATTCTCCAACTCCATCCATCCACCCACCAACCAACCAGCCCCCAACCCTTCATCTTTAATTCACCACCGACCATCACTCCCCTCTCTCTCTCTTTCTTTCTCCTTATCTTATTATCAATTTCTCAAATCTAGGGCTTCAATGGTTTCTTCCAGATGTAACCAGAAGTGAAAACGTGGGGGAGGGGGTATTTGACAGTAAAGTTTTTTTTCCTCTCAATTGAAATCTACCTTTGTTGATAGACCTAAACCTACAAGTTTGATGGCCGTTTGGATAGGGGCTCAATAGATCGAAGATGAAGAAGAGAGAGAAAGGGAGTCTCAAATTCAACTTCAACCCTTGCGTCGGACATAAGATAGAGGTTTGATTAAGAGGGGAGGGATGATGGTGGATTAACTATGGTAAGGTTAGAGAATGGAAGATTAGGGAGTTCGCAACAACAAAAATAGTAGCAAACCTTTCTTGATGAGGCAGAGATACTTCCTTCCACCATTATCGACTTGGCTCTTAAGCTTGTTTAGTTGCCCCATCAGCAAAATGGTGTTTATTCCTCCTTGCTGTAATTGGGTCTATAAAACGTAAAAGGCCAGTCTGTTTTCACATCAACGATGAAGTCCTTGAGAATCAAGATGAATGTTGTCAAATTATTGAACCCACACATTCTCTAGCAAAACTAGAGACAATGTTGAATACATCTGTTGAAGGACGATCTTCTTATTCGGTTAGTCCTTCCGATCAAGTTAGTTCTTCTTCATATATATAACGGTGTTTCCTAAGGGTCATGTAACAAACCAGAGTTTTGAGTCTCGTCTTCCCAACTATTTTTCAACAAGGGCTGTTGGCAAACAAAATTTGGAAAATATAGGAAAAACAAACACAACACTGGATTCAAGCATCTGTAGTGTGACTTCGCCATAATGCCAAAATGAAGAGAAACTTGAGAATGTTGCTCTCTCACCCCACAACAACCGCCACTACTCCAAATTGTAGCCAAGAGCTTACGAGCAACCTACCATGACCCCATCTTCTTCTTATTCTTCTTCTTCAAATAACACCATTCAGGAGGAGAGTTGGGTGAATTGGTTTCATTTTCCAAACCCAATCCAGCTCCCCCTTCATTCTTCTTCAAATTGCACCCTTCATCTGAAACCAATTTGGGGTCAAATTGGTTGGTAGCTTGCTTCATCATAGGTGGTGGTGATGGTGGCTAGGTGAAATTTGGCTGGAGGTGGGGTGACCTAGTTCAGGGAGGGAGGGGAGGGGTGGTCGCTGCCATTACAGAAATAAATAGGGATATGAGGGGTGGTAGCTGGCGAAACAAACAAGCACAGGGGGAGAGAAGGGAGAAGAAAGGGATGGTGGCCGAGATACGCATTTTTGATGAGAATGACCATTTTTTAGACCTTATGATGTCTCTCAAGATACATATTTTAATTTTTTACATTATAAACCATTGATTCACCTCGAGATATTAATTATTACTTGTCCGAGTCCAACATTTTAATCACCCTTCAATCATTTAGGAGCATTCTAGTCATTCAAAATTATGTGAAACTACTCGCATAGTCAACCATACATAGGTTAACCATGTGTAATGAATACACAATTTTATTCAAACTATATGGTTACTCATGCACGCGAATGGTGCGTGTACAACACTAGTTGTAGAAAATGGCATAGATATGTTCCCGAGTGCCTAGTCTATAGCCGATGCTCTAATCCTTATCCGGAATTGGTAAATCTCAATCCTAAAATGTTTTGATTGAAATGGGAATGTTGGGAGTGAGAAAAGGATATGAAAAGGAAAGGCAATAAATAGGGAAGGGAGTTTATCCACCGATTTACTCCCCCTCACCCTCTCCTCATCCGCGGTTAAATTCGATTATTTGGATCTCTCTGTATCCGTCTCTCCAAAAATATGGCTAGAACAAGAGGAGGTGAAAGCCAGAAGAGCGAAAACAACAACAACAGCAACAACAACACAGGAGTCTTCTTTGTGGCAACACTTGTGTTGTGGTTGGTGTCTGTATTCTTCGAAATATTGTTTAATGGAAGAAGAGAGCTTCTCTATGTTATTGCTGGTCTCTGTTTCTTCCAGACAGCCAATTGCATCATTCGCTTTGTTGTCTCCAGAGACCCTCTTTTCGTCAACACTTGTGTTTCTCTTCTACATTCCACCTTCGCCACTGTTTCAGGTCAGCTGCTTTTTTCTCTCTCTTACTTTGCTTCTTTTAGCTTTTCAATGGATGGGTTTTGTCGAATTGCTGTCAATTGTTATGAAAAATATCAAATTTGCATGTTTAGAGACCAGTTGATTAAAGGAGTTATCTGATTTTTTTTGAGTTAATTACTTTGTAAGAACAAAATATGACAACACCCAAGTTGTCATTTCTATGAAATTGGTCTTATCAAGGCCTATCATGCTTTCATTTCCTTGGAGTGGGGATAAGGTTGAAATGGGGTTAGGAAACTCTTTCAAAGGTTTTTTCGGATTGAGCGAAACTAGATTAAATGGTTTTGTCTTTTTTTTTTTCCATAAGATTTGGTAGGTTAGATGATATGAGAGGGACACTTTCAAGAAATTTTTTTCTGAGGCTATATCATATTTGTTTAGAATCGGCTGAGTGTTTTCGTGAATTTGAGCATGCACATATGTATAGGATGGATTGGAGCTTGTATCTAAGAAGAAATCTCAATGAATGAATGCAAAAATTTAGCGAGGACCTTGTTGCATGTTATTGAGTATAATTTTCCTAGTTAGGAAGGTCCTTTCTTGATTGCATTTTTTCACAGTAGTTTTGTTTGAAGCTATGCTTCCTTTGGGAATTGGAAGGATTTCACTTTTGAGTATTTAGTCTTCTTTTTTCGCACGGGACCCTTGTGTGGAATTGATTAGCTAGTGGGGAGGTCTTTAGTCTCAGTAAAACTTAATATGTTGAAAAAATTGAGCGTTTGTAATAGCACTATAGCTGTAAAACACATCCTTTTTCATTTTCCTTCATAATATCTATGAAATCTTGAGAACTGGTCAATGATGCTCATGTGAAAGAGAAACATTTTTTTTTAAATTAGGTAAAAGACTCAAGTATTCTAGTAAACGTTGAGCATTGCAAAAAAAAAAAAAAAAAAGTACAAAGTATGGTATATGATGGAGTGGTTCATTATATATTACTCTAGAAAAATCAAGATCAGTCTATATAATTACAGCATTTTCCCAGCTGAACAGGAAAATATCTGCATAATGTGGTCTATTCGACAGACTGATTTCAACCCTTGAACTGCTGTTGAACTCTCTCGAGTTCCTTTTTATTTTATTTTTATCAAGAGACAACTTCTTACACACCTCTCAATATAGGACGCCTCAACTAATTTGACTCCAAAAGTTGTATTTGTACTGAGTTTCTATGCTCACCATAAACACAAAAATCATACAATGGTCTAACCCATACATTTCAAATGTTTCCATTCATTTGAAAATTCATTATGATCCATAATACCATCTTCCTCTTCCATGAACTTTTCCCACCCACAGACAAGCTAGGCTCTAGAAAGCCCAGCCAGGGTAATTCCTTTATCCTGAACTTTATGTATTTAAGTTTATGGTTATGTTTTAGGATTTGTTTCTGGTTTTCAAAGTTTTCTTAGTCTATATACAGGATTTTAGGCCAACATTGGTGTTGAGTTGAGAAAAAAGAAGTTGGTCGGTTTAGAATTTAGAAAAGTGTCTTGTCGTATTGTGTGTTATTCGTTTGAGGTCTGGATTGTTGAACCTAATCAGTATAGTTTTTGCAAATTCGGAGTTCATATCCCATTGAACACGAATGCATCAGTTATATCTTGCATTCTTAATTGCATCATGGGATATCTCTTCACAGATGTGTGAAGTTCAAGCTAGGAGTTCTACCATGGTTGTGTCTTTGTGTAATGTTGAGAGGACATGTTTTAGGGTTGGTTATGAGCTTTCTCAAACTTCACCGTCATAGTTGATCGTGATTCTCCACAAATTTCTTCCACGCTCTGGGAGATTTTTCATGTAAATCTTGGGCATGATTTGGTTTTCCACTATTCTTTTTTTCTTGAGATCTTTAATTTTATATATTTGTCATGATGTGGTTATTTTTCCCCAATAACCAATGATTTAATTATGCTTGGTGCTTTGACCCACAGTATTACTTGCTTTCTGACATTGGTAAATCTTACATGAGATCACACTTGGTGAACTTTTTAACTTTTGATCTTCACAATCACATCTACGACCCACTATTGTAATTTGCGAAGATTCTTATATTAATGTGCACTAAGTTATTAATGCGGCAAAAAATCACCAATTAATTAGCGATTAATCGCAATTCGGGGTTTGATCGAACCGAATTGGGTGAAATCGGTTGGGTTTTAGCGGACACCGATTAATCGGCCCAGTCGACTTGCCGATTTATTGCTATGTATATAGAAAAAACCCTAAACTCAAGAAGGAAAGAGAAGGTGAAGATCTTTGGACATCGACGACAATCTCTGTCTCTCTTTTCCTCCCTTCCTTCAACCAAAATCAGAAAGGTATTTACCACTTCAGCCATAATTTCCCTCTTCCCTCTCCTTCTAGTCCCCATCCCACTCGGCCTCTCCTCTTTTCCTCCCTCTTGTGTAGAATTCATATGGATTTGGGAGCTTGTTGATTGAAGTTGTTGTAGTGATATGGATTTTGGTGAACAATTGATTGTTGTCGCCTTGTCAGAACAAATTGGATTCAACTTGTTGCTGATGCTGAACTCTCATATTTCTGTGTATTTGACATTTTTGGCCTTCTGACTGAGAGCACTAATAACTGAACCTCGCAATTTTTTTGAAAGTTTGTGATTATGCTATAGACAAATCCACACAATTTTCACGCACTTCAGTCATGACTTTCTTTATTCTTTGGTGTAGAATATATTGGCATAATCCTCTGGATGTGGAGTATTTTTGTTTGTACAAAGTGACCATTTTAGAAATATTTTCGCTGCAAAGTAATACAGTTTACCTTCATGGGTTGGGATAGGTAGGTTGGTTCTTCCTGTTAAGTTTGACATCTATTTTGCTTCTAAATGTTTGTCTTGGTAGCTTGGCTGTTAAAACAATCTATAATTTTCTTTTAGTTTCTTTTAAGTAGCTTGGCAGATAATTAGTAAAGTTATATAATTACAAATTTACACAATTTTGATTAATTATTTATTTTGTAATATATGAGTATGATTAAATTTTAAAAATATATACTTTGAAAAAATTGACCGACCGATTAAATCTGATTACTCCCGATTAATCCCGCTTAATCGTAATTCGGTCTTGGACCGCGCTGTGATCGCTTTCCGATGTAACTGCATAGAATGTGCATGCTAGTTTTTTACTTGCAAAAGTGGAAGATGCTCAGGCATGACTAGTACACATCAGAGTGCATTCAGTCTTAGTGAGGGAGAGTCTTAGTGAGGGAGAATGTTTTATCAAATCAATTGTTTGCAATTCTTGCGTCTCAGGCCCCTTATCCCTCAAAGTATCATAGCAGTTGGGGTAAAATGAATCATATAGAAGGGTGTGGTACAGTGAAAAAATTGTGTATTAAGTTTGCATGTTGATTTTAGGATTTATTTGATGATTATTTATTTATTTATTTGTTTTTATGAGAGAGAGAGGGCATAAGAATTTATTAGCAACAACTGAGAATTTACAAAGCCATGAGGCTCTTGATTACAACAATAGGAAGTTATTGGACCATGACGCGATGAGATGCGATCCCATTTGAAAACAAAGTTAAACTGGAAACCTTATAACAAGCATGCCTGGAACAGATATACCAACAAAAATCACACAAGGAATTGGAAATCCATTCAAGATTGATTGTTCCTTTTTTTCCAAAGCACCCAAACAATCACACAAGGAATGAGAGATCACAAAATCCTACTCCTCCCTCTATTGTACGCTTGGAACTCCTATTTGCATGGCACCTAGAACTGACCTTGGGAACATACAAGTTACACCACAAGCATGGAGGAAATGACTACTAATGAGATCTAGGTCATCTACACTCGAGAAGCAAATGATCGGGAGATTTCGTACCGTCATCAAACATCAGAGACAAATATGGGATATGAATAAGTTGCATGTATCTTAACATATATAATAAGGGATATGAATAAATAAATAAATATATATTTATACAAATATTTAAGCATATAAGAGACAAATATGACATATTTAAGCAAAAAACAAAAAACTTTCATTCATGTAGTAGACATGTAGTGCTTGTGTAATCTGACATATTTAAGCATATAGTAAATATATATGACATTAGGTACCCAAAAAGTGTTCAATGCCTACTACATACGAAAAGTTGCCGGATACTAAATACTTAATAGATACTATTATTCGTTAGTAGCCTAATATTGCATGGAGTCATCCCTTGCCTCCTCATTGCTAATATCAGCATCCATGCTTACATGATATCTTGGGGCTCGAGGAGAGGCCCAACACGTTGTTCGAGCTGCCTAGTCAAGTCGTTGGGTTCTCTTAAAGAAGATGAAATGGGTGGTTATCAAGGTAAACGGGTAGATAAGGGATAGGTAAAAGGTGGAAAAAATATTTTTGAATTTCAAACCGGTACATGTACGTTGTGTGTACCGATCAGTAAACTGATATATACCAGCCGGTACACTCGAGATAGTGCAAAATTGGTTTATTGAACCAATATATATATTGGTTGGCAACAAGTACGGTATATACTTGCCTTTTGAGAAATTCTTTATGCCATATTATAAATTATATATGTTAAACACAATCATGATGTATTAAATCATCCTTTATTTATGTTTTGCTAGTCATTTTATTTTGTATGTAATTGATATAATAGTTCTCTCTCTCGATAACGCTTCGCTTACGTGTGAAAATCAATGGTTAGTCCATTAAAACACCTTGTGTCATGCCTCCATGTTTAAAACCTTGTGTTATACCATTATGGAGTGTGTTTGGTTGCAACTACAAATTTCCATGAGAAAAGCCTTAATGTTCTCTAGATTACAAGTGTCCATTGTTTTTGTGTAGATTTGCATGTACAGTCTAGAGAACATTCAAGGCTATTTTTCATGAAAATCTTCTCATTAATAATAATGGACCTTTTCTCTGTTTATCTTCACTGCTAGAAGAAGGTTGTCCTATGGGAAACCATTAATTTGTATTATTACCTTTTAAGTTTTTGTGCCTTGTCAATCTGGATATCTTCATGTATATGGTGCTATCATATGCGGTCAGCTTTATTCTCTATCATAATCAGTCTGTTTGTCATGTGCAGTCATGTTCATTCTTGTTAACCAGTGGGTGTTAAAGGGTCTAAATAGGATGTTTGAGCACTATCAGTTGTTTTCTGGGAAATGGTCTGGGGCATATCCTGCTTTGTGCTTCTCGTGTGGTTACTTTGCATACGACCAATGGGATATGCTTCATTATCGTCTCTATAGTGGCTTGATCCCTTCCATACTTGTGCATCATCTGGTTCTCTTAGTCTGCTTCACACTCGCACTATACAGGGATGTGACTATCAACTACCTTCTTCTCACCCTTGTTTGTGAGGTATGCCAACTCTTCCACCTATCTTAATTCTAGCCATTGTGGTTTATTTTGTGAGGCTATATTAGACTAGTTGTTGGGCATGGCTTGCACAAGTTTGCAGTTAATATACTGAAAAATGGCTGCTGTAATTAACCACCCAAATTAACAGATTTTCGCTGTTCCAAGTAATTGATCATTGTGTTGTATGCAGCTGCATTCAATTTTTCTACATGTGAGGAAAGTGCGACGGATGGCTGGAGTGCGCGATACCAAGAGCATGATTGTGAAAATAGAATGGGTATTGAACTGGATCACATTTTTCACAGCTAGACTTGTTGCTCACATTCTCATCACTATCAAGGTTGTCAAAGATGCTAACAAGTTTGGCAAGGGCGTTGAGCTTCTGCTTGCACTTGCTGGAATGACTGGAATGAATATTCTCAACGTCTTTCTCGGCCTTGATCTCTTGAAAGCATACAAAAGAGAGAGAAGTTACAATCAAAATCATCAAGACTAAAGGAAAAATATGAAAATTGTTTTGTATCTCAAAGTTTTTACATAGAAGACCACTGTACATTGTGTACATTATGTTTTCTGGAAATGGAAATGCTTTTCATTGCGAAAGGACTTGTTATCATGAGCATGTATTGTTCATCACCTCACCAGCAGCTGCTGGGAGCACCAAGGGTTCTGAAGGCACATATCATAAAGGGTGTGTCCTGTATGACCCTTTTTTTTCCCCACGAAACTAAGCTAGTTGTGGTCCTTGTGGATTAATACTATAAAACTCTGGTTTGTTGCTGCCAAGTCTTCCATGATGCAAAGAATGTTAAATAGTGGCTTGTTTTCAATCAATTTCAAATAAAATTGCTATTTGTTTTGTAGCAATGAGAAAGTACATTAATGCCATTACCGGATTTTTTATATGGGACATGATAAATGTGAGAGGAATAACTTAAAGATTAAAGCTGAAAAGTGATACATAAAGACGTGGCATCTATGTACATAACCCGAATATTCAATTTTTTAAACCCCATTAATTCGATATAACATTGTGAAGTAACCACTTACTTGGCTTCATTTCTTATGATAGCATTGTAATCCGTCTTTTCATCCCTCTTTAAAATATGATGGCGAGATTTTAGTCTTATGTATGTGTTATTTATCACTAACATCTTTCGTTTCAAACTAAAAATTTTTACATTGTTATTTATCCCCACCTCGACATGAATCGTTTGTGATATTTCAAAGAATGCGGAAGAATTTTTAGCAACCTTACATTAACTTTATTAATAATTAAAGTGACAAACTTATAAACTTTGCTTCTTCGTTTTTTTGTTATACCTCGGAGACAGGAGTTCAAAAGAAGTTGAGAACTAGTTTGATTTTTGTAAAGGCTAAAGTCACTTATTTTAGCTTTTCGACCCTATATTGTAGGGTTGATCATGAAAGATATAAAAGACGATGTCCCTCCGAGCCTTACATATAACTTTAATCGAACTTGGGTTTCCATAGAATTATATATGTACTTGTGGGATTGAACGAGGCATTTTGTTTTCTCTTGCTTATAGTACTTCTAAATTGAGATCGTTAGTGATTACCAGTGTTTGAAGTTCTCATTTTTGGAAGACTTTAAAAAGTATGTACATATAACCAAGGATTGTGATTTCGTTTTTCGAGTTAATTTCGGTATCCCGATTTTAAGAAATATTTTGGTGTGTAAAGAAAAAACGTAAAAATTTCGAAGATACATAAAACATATCTAATAAATTTCGACGGTGTATAAAATATATATAAAAAAATAAGATGCAAGTAAATAAACATATTAACAAATTCAATGAATCATAAATACCAAGTATCTCTTAAATCCATGACAGAATTAACATTATAGTACAAAAAATTACAAATTTCACACACACAACTATATATCTCAAGTTAATAATCATTGAAATTCTTACATATACTACATCAAAAGTCTCACAATAGTCATTTTGTCATTCAAGCTACATACTATACAAAATAAAATTTCATCATAGTATTTCATAATCAACTTTCAATACCAAAATGAGTTCGTAGCTGGTTCATACATAACATGATTGAGAGCCGCTTGATGACAATATTGATCCCATGACGTATTAAAACTATAATAGTTTATAAATGTGTTCACATGGGTTAAGTACCCCTCATGATCAACTCCTACCAAAATGGCCAATAATGGGATATTGCGGATAAGTAGCAAAGTCAGGCTCAAAAGCTTGTGTACTTTGCCCATGATAAGCCATCACACCCCATTGATTGTGACTATCCTCAGTGGACGATGAATCATACTCTCTTTGTTGTTAGAAAGGAATCATCTTCCCCCATTGACTCTGACTATTCTCAAAAGATGAACCATATTCAGCCGATCCAGAAAGACTCATACCATCAAAGGTGGATGAAAGGGAATCAACTCCAATATCACCAAAACTATGTGAATAGTTTTGCTCAATCTCATTTTCATTGACCATCGACATATATGCATGGTTTCTCGCCCTCTTAGAACGTGAGCCATGGTCTACATCTTGGGTCTCAAAGTTGCTTCCACATTGTGAACAAATACAAACTATCAACTGTAGAACCATCTTCACCCATGTATTTCAAACGCAACCTCATGTTGTAGTGAACAAATACAAACTTCATCAATTTTTCATGGCCTAGCCTATTCCTTCTCTTGTTATGAATAAAGCCAAAAGTGCTCCAATTTCTTTCACAACCCAACAACGATGAAGTCTGAGAAAGGATCCTCATGGAAATAGTTCTCAAGTTGGGGACGATCTCCTATACAAATGCCACCATTCAGTTGCAAATATTAATTTATACAATTATAAATACAAATGCCACATTTTAGCTGCAAATACTAAATTTATACAATTTTATAATTGTGAAATAGGTTAACATAATATTAAAATATCTAAACTATAAGAAAAAACTAACTTGGTTGTGTATTTTGCCTCCCTCCTCTAGCTGTTGGAGTCGAAAGTAATCCCATAGCTTCTCTAAAAGGCTTCAACTGTAGGTAAGACCGTAGAATGTCATATTCGTATAAAATTCATATTTTAATAAAACACATCCCTGAATATATGAATTGATATTCGTTAGCTTACCTCTTGCAGAACCAATGCTGGATCAGCGGTACGTAGAATTAATCTCATCACTACAGCTCACTGCCTCTTCAAATTTCTCATCATTTCCAAGATTATTACCGTATCAAAATTTTGAGTTAAGATAATAAGTTGTTCATGACATAAATAATATATGGCTTAAGGACGAATATAAATAAATTTAATAATGAAGATAAATAATTCCAACAAAAAAATGTGCACGAAAACTAACAGATAAAGAAGTAATCGAGACGATAGACCGACCGAAAATTGCTAACAACATTAAGTTTAATGCAAAGATGTGATTGGGATACCAACAACAATGAAGTTAGTGGATACATGTACGCACCCACTAACTAAGGGAGGAGTAGTTGATGATATATACACTTGGCAGAGAACATCCATCACGAGAATATGGCGTCTCATTTATTGGGCTAGCTCATAAAACCCAAGAAGTATAAAGCCAATCACAGAGGCCAAGACAATGCCCACTATAAGAAGATATAATCAAAGCCTGAATCCATGCCCGAATGAATCAAAGCCCAAATCCAGGCTCGACACGAGTTCTCTCATAAAGAAGAGGAACGTTGCACCAAAATGAGTCGTGGAGGGAGTGACGCCTCCATGGACTTATCTCCGTCAAGGAGGAGACTGTTACGAGAAACATCTCATTCCGTTGCACCTCACATGCTTAAGTCACGCAGAGAATTAACTGCGATCATTATAAAAGGTAAACAAATATTCAACACAGGTATGCCACTTTAACCGAGTTTTGTTCATATTTACTTCCTTATTCAAACAAAGTTGCTGACTTAAGCATCGGAGTGCCTTTGGCCACCAAAAAGGTGGTTCATTGCAGGTCAAACTCATAGGAAGACAATTTTTGAACGCATCAACGTGCTTGCAATTTTTTCTCCCTTACACCATCTCCAATGGTAAAAGTTAAATTTGATACCCCATTTTATCCAAAAGCTAAATTTAGGGATCCCCTATTTCTTCATCACTCCAATCACATTCCCTACTTTAACCTTTTCATCATTATTTAAATATATCTTCCATTTTTTTTTATATCAATTTAACTTCAATTATACTATTATTAATTTCACTTATACTATTATACTATTATTATTAATTTCAACTTAAATATATACTATCATTAATTTCAATTATACTATTGTTTAGATAATTTTTTAATTATACAATTATTAATTTCAACTTAATTTTAATTTGAAAAATTAAAAGAGTTGAGTTTTTATTTATTTATTTATTTATTTATTTATAATATTTTATATGAATTGGGGGATGGTATGGATGCCCCAAAATATAGGGGGAAGGGAGAGACTAAGTTAAAATAGGGGCATGGATAGGGGTTCCATTGGGAGCATGTTTTTTTCTCACATGAGACCCCCAAATTAGTTTTTTTGCTAATTTAGGGAATCCCTTGGAGATGCTCTTAGCAGCTCAACTTCATCTTTGTTTTCTCTTTTAGCATGTCAACTTCATCTTTTATGATCATATTATGCAAGAGAATACAAGTCGTCATGATGGGAGATATGTTTACTCATATTTTTGTTTTCTCATAGTCGAACCTGTTTACCAGATCGATAACCTGAGATGTATACCCTATGCATGTCATTATTAGTCGAAGAGGTTGTTAGATATACGGGAAACACATTGGATCTGTGTGCTAGCCATAGGAGAGATGACTATTGTGGCAATAACTAAGGTGCAAACGCTAACATAATGAAGAGAATGAAAATTCGTAGTTACCCTATTTGAAGAAATATTTTCGATAAGTCAAGAATGAAATGCAAATATCTTTTGATTCATAACACGAAATACGACATCGTCTGTCCCTCTTAGTAGAGAAATTAATTTTGCATATTTTTTATCAATCAGCATTTTCGCAGATTCTTGCGTTATTATCTGACATACATACCTGCAGTATTTTGGTATATTTTGTGTGAAACTAACTATGTTTTGAGTGGGTAAAACTTGTATAATCTTTCTCTGTTTTGCAGGTTGGCTTATCCAGTGGTAAGTACCATCTTAAATACCTTATTTTGGTGATATTTTTATTGGTTTAGTATTTATCTTTGAATATATTTTCCCTCGAAGGAGAAACTACTTTTTGGTCTTAAAGAGTTAAAATAAAATTTCGCTATGGCATGGGGTGTTAATTTTCTACATTGCGATTCTGTTAATGTATTAATTGATTATTTATTTAATTGTTTTCTTTCTTGTTATAATGTGATTATGCATATTCATGTCTTAATTGATGAAATTATAGGGTGGCTAAGAAATAACTCATACTGGCTTTGGCTGACCAAAGTTGTCTTTGTGCTTTTTTAGGTATGTTTTCTTATCTTATGAGCATAATCGAACATGTATTTTTAGCGCGTTTATTTTTGGTGAGTGATTTCTTGGGTAGAGCTTCCTTTGTGGTGTAATGGAGAGACTTTTAGTTAGCCTTTCAATTTTGTATTTATTTTAGTTTGGATCGAGAATCGTGAGTGTTATGCCCCTATTAGAGATCACTGACTATAATTCTTTGTGATTTGTTTTTTTCCAGAGACACTTTGGACAATTGTAATAGTTGAACCATTGTAAAGTTTTTCAGTTTGTGTTCGTTGAATTTCTTTTGTTAAGTCTTGGTCCTTGTTTCGAAAATATGTCGAAACAAGTTAGCACTTTGATTTTCGGAAAAGTCGGGTGGAATAAGAAGGTTAGATTTTTGTCTATCTGGCTTCAAAAATCTGGGTGGGACTAATGACATTCAGGATCTTTGATAATTTCCCTCCTGACTTAAAAAAACTCTAAAATACATGTTTAATATCCTTCCTGACAGCTTATTATTGTTGAGCAAATAATTATTTCTTGTTAGAAATGGGTTGAGTGATGGTCTAAATAAGAATATCCTATTTAGGATAAAACCTGTTTGAGAGATAATACTCCATGGTTACTGATGATTGTTTACTTCAAACTCAGCCTTTAGGTACAGTACTGTTGAATATGTCATTGAATAATGACGACCTATTTAATACGATGATATCGTTTTGAGACCCATCTATCTTGAAGAAATTCTGCCAAATCTAAAGCGATCCATCTGTTGCGGGTTCAAAGATAATTGTTGGTTTGGTCACATGGCCTACACGAGATCCATGCCAAACCACTTGTCAGTTTTCCATTCCCAGTGCATGCAATCCAAACTTCCCAACATCCACTACACCAAAAATGCCCATTAGCAACGGTTTTGAACCGTGGGGGTAACCCATTGTCACGGCTTAGAGCCGTGGGCTGTAGAGGCGTCTCTAAATCCCCAGTAACGGCTAAAAATCGTGGCAAAAATATTAGCAACGGTTTTATACTCGAGGACGGTTGATGATTTAGCCACGGTTCTAAACCGTTGCAAAAACCTTAGCCACGGTTTTAAGCCGTGGCCATTCATGGCCACGGCTTAAAACCGTTGCAAGTTATGGCCACGGTTCTAAGCCGTTGCAATATTTTTAGCCACGGTTTTAAGCCGTGGCCAGTACTAGCCACTGTTATAAGTCGTGGCAAGGTATGGCCACGGTTCTTAGCCGTTGCAATAGTTAGCCACGGTTTTAAGCCGTGGTAAATTTTTTTTTTTGGTCACGGTGTTAAGCCAATGCAGTTCTACTGACATTTTGACCCACTATAAGCCAATAAAGAAGTGATCAAAGTCGGGTCACATGGAACAAATATATTGATCCCACTTCATACCATGGGACTAAATATTTTGGTACTTCTGGGTGTGAATAAGAGAAGAGTGAATCAATATCAATTTGGTTCCATTGACCATCAACTGGAGTAATTTTGATTTTCGATACAGCTTATTGATGACAAACATCATGTACAAATCAGGAAATACAAATTAAACCATCCACCTCGGATTTATTACATTGCACAACAATATCATCCTCACTAGCCGTATTACGTACAAACACATTAAAATTAAGTAAAATCAACAGCTTGGTGCAGCCAAATCATCAGCTTGTTTTCTGCAAGAGAAAAAAAAACAGGAGAAGCTTAGTATTCAGACTGTCAAATTTGTATCATTCTGTAATGAACTTTAAGTATATGTAGAGAGAGACTGTGTACCAAAAGGCGCATATTTAAGATTGCAATGATCTCCTCATGATCTACTCTTGTTTGTGTATATGCCTCGACCTTCTCCATCTCCTACATAATAGATTCAGCAATTGGTAAAATATCGATCTTATAAGTTTATCCCTTAATAGACCTAAAAAAATATGTAAAGGAATTGATGGCACACCTCAAGCCATAATGTCAGCTTAGGCCTTCCTATTGTGATGTCATAATTCTTTACATCCAACAATAAGCGAGCGTATCGCTGAAAGAATGGTATGTAGGCAATATCCACCTGAAGGTCACATACAAATGTTAACTCAATCATTAGACGCAATAAGGATGAACTGAAAAAGATAAAACAGAAAATATCTAACGCGGAGGAAAAAATATATAAGTTACCAGGCTGAACTGGCCAAGGAAGAAAGGCTCGTCATCGAATTTGGTGATAGCAGTTTCCAGGTGATCGAAGGTAGGATCTGACGCAGGTAAGTGATCAGTCCTTGATCATGTATCTACTTGAAGTCTATTTCAGACTAAATTTATAAAATAAAGTGTTTAGTCTTACCAGCATTTGCATTCTGTTTTAGTGCAGCCATCACGACGGTAGTGAAGGTGTCTGTGTAGGACAACAACTCTTCCGCAAACTCCCTTTTGATGGGATCCTAAATTGTGCAGAATAAACATGAACTAGTGAGAATGCAAGGCTTATAGCATGAATTTGCTATTAAGCATAGAAACATAAGTTAGGCATCTTTACCTCAGGGAGAAGGGCAGGTCCTTCAAAGTGCCTATCGATATACTTCATCAAATCAATACTCTCTCCTCTGATTTCATTATTATGTTCCAATGCAGGTACCTATAAAAATGGAATTTTTGTATAAGTGGACAATCAAATAGATTGAGAATGTGTTTTCAAAGAACACGTTATGGTGTAAGACGATTTTGGTTTACCAATATCACCTTATTTGCAGGGTAGACTTTCTCCTTGTACCAAGCAGGCCTGTTTACTAGATCAAGGCCTGTTTATTTGTGACTTTGATCACTTATTTATTGACTTGCATCAAAAGAGAAATCTATTTCAACTTCTTCTGACCCTATAAGACTACATCAAAAGAGAAACCCATTTCAACTTCTTGTGACCTATAGTACTAATTTGGATTTTTCATGTATAAGATGTGAACAACAACAGAAAACACTCATTTGAACTTCTTTCAATAAAAAAGAGAGATACCCATTGATCTACAAGATCATAGGAGAGATGCCCACTGAAATTTTTTTAGAATTTGATAAAATCACAAATAAAAAATAAAAAAACACCATTTGAAGTGTTTTGATCTATGAAATCACAACCAATAAAGAGCTAGAGAAGAATCTTAACATACCTTGGTGGCTAGAGCTAGTATCTAAGCTTCTAGGGGGAGTAGTATTAGAAGTTGAAGTATGTGAATTTGTAGTCTGAGACAATTTAGGTTTCTTGTTAGTTGAAGAAGACCCAGAAGAACCAGCAGCAGCAGTAGTGGTAGTACATATAAAGGCCAGTGAATGCCTTGGCTTCCCCATACAGAAAACCAAAAACAATAATATTAAAGGCCAGTGAATGCCTTGGTAGTATTAGTAGCTAAATAGGCCTTTTGGTGTAGTGTATAAGAATGCAAATACGTTATCTTTTAGCATAAAAAGACTACTAAAGATCAAACTTAACAGTAATATTTCAGTTAAACAGAAAACATAGTTTAAGAGCTACTAGAAGTGATGGATGAATACTCACAGATACTGAAGAACTTCATTCCAATAGATTAGCCTTGGAATCTCACCAGTGAGTTGATTCTGAGCAAGGTCACTGCAGTAAATACAGACATAAAATTGAAAATTTGTTTCCCACATTTAATTGGACATATTTGAGAAGATAGGCTAAAGCTTCAATAAATAGAAGTGCATAACATCTAAAAGTTATGCAATGGAATAGTGAATATACATACAGTGTCTTAAGGTTAGGAATTTGTGACAATGTCGAAGGAATGGGACCTGTCAACTGATTGCTCTTCAAAAACCTGAATACAAATGGATCAATAAACCTTATTATCACACTAAATGGAATATCCCCGTAAAGGGAATTTTCAGACAAATCCCTGAATGAAGGGCAAAATATTATCTACCTTTACAGGATTGACTCTGCCACGTGCTGAATGGTGTTGCATTCTATCTGGTCTATTTAACCGGTAAACATCAAGGCCACAAGATCCCAACTCTGAAGCATGTGCTGTCCCTTGATATTCAAAGTTGTGGCAAGTAAAGCAAATTCGAGCTGAATTAAGACCCTTGGTTGCATACAGATCCCAGTAAAGTGGTGCCTAGAAAGCAAGAACAAAATTTACTAAGACTATCCAATTGAGATAAAATCAACAACTATAAGCAAGATATTTTCAAAGTTATTTGACCCTACAACAAAAGATGTCTGCCAATCATGGCAATGAATTATATCCGGTTTCTTGCCAGCTTGAAGAAGCAACTCAAGTGCTGCACGACTGAAAAATGAGAAGCGTTTGAAATCGTCATGCTCCCCATAAAACTTTCCCCTCCAAAAGAATTTATCTGGATGGTGAGGCTCAATGAAGTAAACAGGAAGGCCTGCATCATAAAAATACCATTCCAAAATGAGCTATTTCAACCATGTATAGTCTAGTGTATGTGTGTTTGTATTGTGTGCTCAATACCTTCAACCGTTCCAACCCAGACTTTATTTTTGAATAGCTTTCCATCAAAGTAAGACTCTAACGTGACATCTAAATCCTGCATGAACAGTTAATCTATGTAAGAAAACATATTAATTAGATAAGGAAACACAAAGGTCACAGCGACTAAAGCATCAATACATAAAAATTCAAATCTCAGTTATAATCCATCTAAAACAAGGGTAATGGAAGAAAAGACTAACTCTGGCTGACTCACAATAAATCCTTATTTTTTTTTTATTCAGAACCAACAAATATATTAGAGAAGAGCATACAGCAGAATAGGTAGTGGGAAAAAAAATCTGAAGGCCATCATTACCATGTTCCCATATTGATCTTGAGCTATCTTTCCTATATGACCCTTCATGCCTTTGACAATATTCTTCCTTGCCTGAAACCAACAAAAAAATTCAGAAATAACCATCTCGAATAAATCTAAAATTGCAAAGGATCCTTGAACAACTTAATGCTTAATGCTTGAAGCAAACCTTTTTTCTTTAGATGAAGCCAAATCCTTGAACAGCTGAAACTCTGTTGAATACAACTCGAACAATAGATTTTGTCTCTGAGATGCATTTCCCAATTGGTAGGCATGTTCAACAACTGCCAAATAAGAACCATTAGGCAATATTAAAAACATCAGGTCTGCAGATTTCGACCAAATATGCACGAATATGTAATAAAGAAATATAGAATATTTTCACAAGAAAACATGTTTCTATAAGAAACTTTGTGCCCCTTTTTCCCCTACTTCTTAGCCTGGGAGCAACTAAAGTCCATTTTCAAAAGCAACCAATGTTAAAGACATCAGTAAAGTCTGATATCACTCAACTAAGTCAAACAAGTCCAAGCAAAATAATGATCCACCATACCCAAGATTACTCAAACTTTGACTTTAACAATCCTTGGATGTATTTAACAAATAAAGCAACAGACTTCACAAAGAATAAAAATACAAGAAAACTTCTATTGCTGTAAACTGAATCGGTTATAACATACCAACAGATCCAACCATATGACGGAGAAGAGAGGCAACATGCCCATGGAGGGCAGAGATGAAACCTTCCAACTGTTTTTTAGAGGCTGCAGCATCATGAAGAAAAAAAAAATCAGAAAGAAGAAAATCAGATTTTCAATGCCCTAAATCTCCAATCAACATTATCGTAACTTTCAATTTTCCACTTTCTCGGCAGAAACATACCATTGTCTAACATCTTTTTCACTAGATGAACTGAATATGCGTTACGTGCAAGCGTAAGAAGAACTGGCTGGAGCTCCTTAAATATGGCATCTCGTTCAGGTTGGGTACAGTACTTGACACAAGTCTAATATGAAACAAGTAAAGCCCTACTGCAGTTAATAGTAAATCAAATGAAAATGGAAGAGAAGTCAGCAAGAGAATAATATTTACCTGCAAAACCCGAGAAGATACATGGGACATGGCAATTTCAGGTATCTTCCCCTTCATCTTCTGTACAGCTTCACTCACCATTCTTAAAATATTAAAATGAACAAAGTTAGCCATATTACTAAAATATTTCTACAAAAGAACCCCATTATTAAAAATGAAGTTCTTACTTCGATCTGTCTTCTTTAGCAATATTGCGCCGCCTCATTTTCTCCCATAGGGCTGCAAGCTCCTATACAAACCAAATATGAAATGTAACAAAGAATTTTATTTTTTAAAAATAATCCTTTGACCAATCAAAAAAATCCATAACCCCTAAAAGAACTTGGTGCTTACATGTTGAAGATCATAGTTTTTCTTCCTCTTCTTCTTCTTTGCCTCTGTTTCTGCCTACAATAAGTTAAAACCAAAAAGATGATGCATCTTTGACTTGATGTAGCACTGACATTACACGAATCTACATTACCAAGAAATATCATAATCTCCTATAGGATATTTTTATGAAGACTAGGACGCTGATCCACGAAAAAACTGAAATAAAATACCACATGAACTCCCATGAACAAAGAGATATTTCCCTTCATAGATAATATTTATGCTTTGCAGCTTGTGCAGGAGTTAAAGATATAATTGTGAAAGAAACCACTGACAATCTGGTAAATGAGAAGTACGGGCTATTTTCAGACTGAAGACCATCAATGAAAACACACCAACACTAATTCCAAAAATGATAATTATTATAAAATATGGATGTTGGCGATAAAAATGAAACAAACTTCCATTTCCAAAATATTTAATGATAACAGCAACAATCTGAAAAGTGACTGACCTTGCTCTGAAGACGAGCTTCTCGCTTAGATTTCGGCTCATTCGCCTTCTCTGATTGATCTTTATGCTTGGAGAGGGACTTATTAAAGGGTTTCGTCAATCCCTTCTTTGGAAAATTTGTGGATTTCGATTGAACAGACTTTGGCTTCTTGAAAACCAAATTTACAGAACAACATAATAAGGGCGATGAGCTA
Source organism: Berberis vulgaris (assembly GCA_963556465.1). NCBI lineage: Eukaryota > Viridiplantae > Streptophyta > Magnoliopsida > Ranunculales > Berberidaceae > Berberis > Berberis vulgaris. Next base: position 70,871,093 of record OY747124.1, on the reverse strand, counting down.
AATCAAAACCAAATTCTAATATTCCAAAAAAAGAAAAAAGGAAGTATAATAACAATACTTAGCACCCAGACCTCACTTCCTTTGTGTTTATGTACTGAGCACGTATGGTTTTTGATTTTCGTCTTCTATGTTTTAATGGTATTCCTGGACAGACCAAGTATGAGTATTACTCCAAACAGTCTTGAACTACTCAAGTTATAATATACTTGTACAATGAAAAAAAAAATAAGAAGAAGAAGAAAGAAAGAAAGAAATCATGTCAGTTCATATATCATCAAGAAGGTCAAGAAGACATTTTAATTATTCGAAGATCCATGCCAGCAAGAAAACTCATAGAAGTTTGATGAATTAAATATCTGAGTTTGATGAGAATTCTTATTGCCTGAAGTTTGATATGGAGTTGTGAACCGACTACCTCCAGTTGTTGGAACTTGATCCTTGCAGATAACTGTTTTTGCATCGTTAAGGGAGCATGCTGGACAAAAGTCGGAGAAGATAATATCAAACATACAGAATATTGCCATTACTCTAATCTTGGTAGAGATATTTAAACAACATACCATCATCAACATTTAACAAAGAAGTTCATCAACATACAAAGAAGTTCATCTAACATACCATCATCAACATACAAAGAAGTTCATCTAACATTTAACAAAGAAGTTCAACAGGAAAAACAAAGAAGTTCATCTAACATTTAACATAAAAATCAAAAATTTATTCAATGGGTTGTTGGGAAATCATATCAGGCTTGCAAAACCAGGCTTCATCATCAACAATCTTCTTCGGGAGCGGAGAAATTGATCCATTCGGGGGAAATTGATCCATTCGGAGAAATCTTCTTCTTCTCCTCTTCAGAAATCGAGCTGGAGAAAAGAAGAAAGTCAGTTCTAGGGTTTGCTTTGCTGAAAGAAGAAAAAAAGAAGAAGAAGAAGGAGATCTTACCTTCTCAAACTTTCTTCTTTTTCTTCTTCTTCTTCTTCTATCGTCCTCTCCTTCTTTCGTCCTTCTTCTTCCTTGCTTCGAGAATCTGTTTCGTCCCTGCTTCTTCTTCTATCGTCCTCTCCTTCTTTCGTTCTTCTTCTTCCCTTGTGAGAATCTGTTTTTCATCAATTTTTTTCGCCAAAGCGCGAAACTATTTTGGCCAAAGCGCGAAAGTGAAATTTTTTTTAGCTACGGTTTTAAATTGTTGGTAGTTTTAGCCACGGTTATAAACCGTTGGCAGTTATAGCCACGGTTTAAAACCGTGGCAACCCTTTTGGTGTAGTGTTTTTTGGCCACGATTTTATTTTTTAGCCATGGTTTTACACCGTTGGCCGTTATAGCCACGGTTTTTAGTGATCCCAAGAATTCCCCAAGCTTGTGTTTGCCATAATAAGCGTAGAACATCTTATAGGTTTGTCTTTAGTAAGTATTGATCACTGAAAGGGTGATTACAGACCTACACAAGCAATATTTTCTGCATTTTTGTATCAGTCTTCAAGTTGATTGGTTGGACAACTGTACGGAAACATACAAATTGCAACCATCATCTTCTACATATTAAGCGAGTGACCCTTCCTCCCAACTGCATCAACACCTTGTAGAAAGTATGGATCATTTTGATAAAAAACAATCAAGATGCTTCCTAATAAAGGCCAACTCATTTGATTGCATCGATATAAGTAATTGTCCATATAAGTTGGGTTGGGTGCAAAGTAGTAATTTCAGATTCTCCAATGACCTTTTTCTTTATAACACTAAATGTATTTCCTTCATTGATGCAAACCACCATGACGTTTTTGATCTTCTTCATCTTTGTGAAGTTGGATCCCAGTAAAAGTACATTTAAATGTAATATAATATAATAGTAATTGAGGACGCAAACGTAGCCTACATAAAGTCAGAAAGTACAATAATGGAGGTCAATTATTCATATACTACCATGTCAAGGACATATTGAGCCATACAATTGAAGTTATAGACGTATTTGGTAATGATAAAAATAATTAATTCTTAGATAAATTACAAACAAAGAAGATTAGAAAAAAAATGTTGAGGGTAGCTCAAATGGGCAACTAGCATTTTTTGAAAAAATGTTCATTGGGGAGCCAAATGGCAAAGCCGTTTGTACATGTATAATATTAAGGTACAAAGTTATACATTTTTTGGGATGTGTAAGTTTTATGACATCCATTTGGTGGTTCTTTGGATGCATATGTATAACAAAAGTTAACTTTATAATGCCCCTACGGTTGCACAAATTAAGCAATTCTCCATTACCTTTTCTACTCAATGAATCAAATCTTCAATCTGGACTATATATATAACAAACATTCCTCAAATGAACTGTAAATGTGAATGTCTTCAACTTTAATTTTTTCTTCCCAGTTTTACCCTCCTAATATCATTTTATTTACAAGTTAAAACCAGCCTATTTCACCATCCACCATCACAATCCATTGCTTTCAAATTCCTCCTAATAAGTTTTTTTATGTTCTATTTTTGCGGTTGAAATGTGAGTGGGTGCGTTAAAGAGAGATTTTGTTTTATTTTTATTTTTTTTATGGTGGGCTAGTTGAAATGTTGCTCTTTTGGGGGAAACTCGAGTTTTTGGTGCGATTGCTCGAAAATCGAGACAATTGAATTTTACAAAAATAATTTCATTAGCTCCAGAGGTATTCTAAATACTAGTAAGAGTATTTGAAATATATTCAATTTATTATTAGTAGAAATTTTTAGTAAATTATGTATTAGACATGTACCTTAAAAAAAAAGAACATGTTGATTATATAAAAAATCAGAGGCACCAATAATAATGATTCGTCATGGGAAGGGACACTATTGCTAACATAATAACTTGTATACGAAATGCTGACATGGATAAAAAAAAAGGAATAATAATCTATGTTGCATTTTGTTGTTGAGTTTTGATTATAGGTTTGATTCATGATCTTAATTACAAAGATGGTCTGGAAACCCTGGGAAATGGATCCTTGAACCAATGCACGTGTTGTTATGGCGATCAATTTCATATCAAAGTGTTTCCTTTGTTAGTCACTTTCAGCATGTTAAAGTGGGTTTGCAATATTTGTCATTCTATGGATTGTACATTTTTTGTTAGATTGGGTAATTTGGTGGTTATTGAGCATTCTTGGTTCACCCAAACCTATTTATGTTGGATTTCCTTGAATTTTGGTTCTCATTTTTTGTATTTGATTGAATGATATTTCTTTCAGTGTGTAGAATGTGAGTATAGACATAGTGAGACTGCAAGGCTCAACCCAAAGGATTACTGGTCTGGAAGTTGTATCAACCCAACTTCGACATTTCGACACCCGGTGAGTTTCTCTTTTAATTTTGGCTTCTTTCAATTATGTGTAGATATATTGATGACTAGCTCTGAATATAGAATGAGTATCTAATCTAAAAGCCTAGAAAGGGGTCAGGACAATGTACTTATTTTATGGTGCAAACTTATCCAACATTTGACATGAATATTGATGATGCATCGAAACGTCCTCTCTCCTACGCCGTACACATGTCATGATGATCTCGAGAAATAGCAGGCCCGAGCGTCAACCCCGCACTGATCCGACCCAAGTGGATTCAAGCCCGCTCAATGCAGTCCCCCCGATGGACCTAAATCACTACAGCCTGCTAAGCCCACATGTCTCACAACTATCCCCAATACTCGTAAGCCATACTAAGGAAAGTATCTTGAGGATCAACTTTGGACGGGCTAGACATCAACACTTTGCTTCCAACTAGGAAGCAAATACCAGTGTATGCGTCGCACATGAAAACTTCTATCTATGGACAACACTCCGATTGAGAACTATCTCTCGCGTATCTAGAAGCACAAGTCTAATAGGGAAACTTCCCTCCATAGCACAACTCCTAATTAGATAATGATCACCACGAAGATCTTCTTCCCTAAACTACGCCACCGATGGCCTGGTCAAATCAGGACTCTAGCACTATAAGACGTGAGGTTGGTAAGTTAAGGCACGCTACAAATTCCCTATTTACAACATTACGCCTTCCTCAGATCCCTGTCTGACTTTAGCATCAGAGTGTCATCGGTCACCACAACGGTGGTCCGTGGCTCATGTGCAGGCTAGTAGGTTAAGGTCAAAGCAGGGAGCGAAAATTGACTGCATCAATTTGACGCCTTCCGTGGAGACGACAAAGTTCCTAACCAATCACTAACATCATCTCTCTTTAGAATACAAGAAGATGGTGATCACCAGATCACACAACATTGAAGAACAAGGGGGCACGTCAAACGCTCAGATTGGCGCTACACCACCGTTTCCAGCGGTGCCGACAATGCAGAAGCAACATAATCACGCTCCTGTAATAGCAGCAACGACAATAGACCCTGAGATGGATTTAAGATCATCTTATATACAACAAATCCTGATAACAATGAAGACGCTCTGGTCGATGAAGCAGAAGCCTGACGAGATACTGAGAGCATACGTCACACGTTTCAGTAACGATCTGTCTTCCATCAAAGTGTTAAACAATGCAATAGCCTCGCAGCCTTCACCGATGGTCTGAGGAACGAAAAGTTCTATAACTTCCTAACTTTGAGCCACCAGCAAATATGGCGGACTTGGTGAAGGAAGCACATAGTTACAACGCCCTAGAGAAGGAACAAACCACTAGGAGGAAAGTCGAGCTCGAGGGGAAATCCTTCGACGAAAGATTTATTGGAGCATCGGCAAGCACGATACATGTACTCCCTGGGGCTCATTCTGAGTCCAAAAATCAAACAGGTCCAGGAAAAGAGGTATCGGATAAATGAGGGTCCAAGCGATACGCGGCGAGCGACAGACGTCACACACCCGGAGACATGATTGTCCTATGCCGCTAGCCTTTACATATGAAGACCTCCGAGGTGTCCAGCTCCTGCATAATGACGCTCTAGTGATAATGATCTCCCTAGCAAGTTGGGAAGTAAGGAGATCCTTGGTAGACATCGGAAACTCATTGAATATTCTATTTCTCCGCACGTTTCACAACATGCAACTAAAGGAAGAAGTCCTAACCCCTGATACTCGTCCAATGATTGAGTTCAGTGGCGAAAAGCACTTCCCGGTGGGAAAAATACAACTAACAGTAGTCACGGGAGAGCCACCGACTCAAAAAATTATGTTTCAAGAATTCATAGTGATTGATGTACCTTCCACCTATAACGATGTCCTGGGGAGACTCTGGTTACACCAAATGAGAGCATCAGTCTTCACTTTGCACCAATGCATCAAATATCCGATAAACTAGATAGTCGGTATCGTGCGAGGCGGCCATGCAACTGCCAGAGAATGCCAGTACATGACCCCACAACGACCATGTGACTTTCAATTGACAACTAGTTCAGCGACCAAGTAACTTTCAATTGACAACTAGTCCCACATAGACCAGGATGTCTCTTAATCTTACCAGAGAAGTTGAGATAGAACAACCAATCCCGGGCGACGAAGCTCTTGTGAGCCCTTGGGGTAGGCCCAATGCCGATCAACCAGAGGAAGAAACCATCACGGTCTACCTCGACAACCCTATCAACAATAGGGTCATTCAAATAGGTTCTCATTTGAGAAAATAATTGGCAGAACAGCTGACAGAGCTGCTACAGCGGAACCAAGACATCTTCACTTGGACCATGCGAGACAAGGTGGGAATTGACCCCACGAGGAAAACCATATGGCAGAAGAAGAGGCTTGTGGCCCCTGAAAGAAATACGATCATAAATGAGGAGGTACAACAGTTACTCAACGTGAACATGATTAAAGAAGCACGATACCCGGACTGGCTGGCAAACACCGTTTTGGCGAGAAAGAAAAATGGGAAGTGGAGAGTATGCATAGACTACACAGACCTGAACAAAGCTTGCCCGAATGACAACTTCCCACTTCCCCGCATCGATCTGATCGTGGACGCCACATCTGGGCATAACATACTAAGCCTCATGGATGCCTAGTCAGGGTACAACCAGATATTAATGCACCCCCGGATCAAGAAAAGACCTCTTTCATAATAGAGTGAGGAATATACTGCTATAGGGTGATGTTGTTAGGTTTGAAGAACGCATGTGCCACAAATCAACGACTGGTAGACCGAATGTTCAAAGAACAAATTGGTAGGAACATGGAGGTCTACATAGACGATATGCTGGTCAAGAGCCTTCGCAACCCCGACCACATAAAAGACTTCACCGAATCATAAAAGACTCAACCCACAGAAGTATACGTTCGGAGTTGAGTTTGGAAAATTCATAGGCTACATAGTTAACAAAAATGGAATCAAAGCTGATCCAAAACATATTCAGGCCCTTCTCGACATGAAAGCCCCCGCCAACATCAAAGATGTTCAGAGCCTGACTGAAGGGTGGCAACACTCAACAAGTTGATATCTAAATCATCCGACAAATGCCTTCATTTTTTCAAAATACTAAGAGGAACCAAAGGATTCTCATGTGACGAAGAATGCAAACAAGCCTTTCAGAGCCTGAAAGCATACATGGGGAGCCCCGAGCTGCCCTCAAAATTGGCAATAGGGGAAACGCTCTATACTTATACTTATCTGTTTCCAAGCACGCCGTCAACTCAGCCCTAGTGCGAAATGACAGGGGAATCCAAAGACCAATGTACTACACCAGCAAGACCTTCATGGAAGCAAAGGCACACTACCCAGACCTGGAGAATTTAACCCTAGCACTGGTTGTATTCTCAAGAAAACTGAGGCCTTATTTTCAGGCCCACTCTATAACAGTTCTAACCAAGCACCCGCTCCGCACGGTACTGCACAAGCCAGAGTTATCTCCATCAAAGCCGAAGCGCTAGCAGACTTCATCGCCGAGTTCACCGGTAGAGAAGAACCAAAGACGGACCTTCAAGCCAAAAATTCAAGCATTCAGGGATGGATCTTGCTTTGCAATGGATCATCGATAGGAAAAGCAAGCGGAGCTGGAATCACACTCCACTCACCAAGCGGTTTCACTCTCGAAAAAGTCATCAGATTCAACCTTCTCGTTTCAAACAACAAAGTCGAATATGAAGCTCTCTTGTCAGGCCTGAAACTAGCCTTGGGGATCGGGATAGATCACCTAACGACATATAGCGACTCAAGGCTGGTAGTCAACTAGGTCAAAGGAGAATTCAACAGCAAGGACTCCTGCATGATAGCCTACCACAAAAAGGTACTCCGTGCAATAAACAGATTCAAAATGTGCGAGCTCTTACAATGCCTCCAAGATGACAATAAAAGAGTTGACGCCCTAGCTAGGAAAGCCTCAGCCTCCACCGAAGTCTCAAACGGTCTCATCGAATACCAAGAGAAATCAAGCTTTGACGAAAAAAACCTAGAGATGTTTGTGCTACAAACGCATTGTCGAGTTGGATGACTCTGATTCTCGAATATATAAAAAACGGAGCCCTGCCGGCCGAGAAAGTCGAAGCCAGAAGATTCAAAAATAGAGCAGCGCAGTACACTCTCCTAAACAACAAGTTATACAGAAGATCAACAACCGGACCCCTGCTCCGATGCCTGTAACCTGCTGAGGCAGATCAGATCCTAGGAAGGATCCACAATGGGATATGTGAAAATCATCCGGGTAGGAGAACCCTTGCCCACAAAGCTTTAACCCTAGGGTACAATTGGCTAACGATGCAACGAGATGCCAAATATATTGCCCGTAAATGCGAAAAATGTCAAAGGTTCGCGCCATACACGCATATGCCCGCCCAACCACTGACACCGATGACAAGTTCGTGGCCATTCGCACAATGGGGGATGGACATCGTTGGACCGCTCCCAACATCAACCGGCAAAAAATTCCTTCTTTGGAAGTTGACTACTTCACTAAGTGGGTCAAAGTGGAGCCGCTATCCAAGATAGGGCAAGTCCAAATAAATAAATTCATATGGGGAACCATCGTCTGCAGAATTGGCATCCATAGAGTATTGTTCAGCGGAACAGAACTCAAATCGAAGATATCAAGGTTAAAAAACTATGCGAAAGTTTGAACATCAATCACTATTTCTCCTCACCAGGGCACCCATAAGCCAACAGTCAAGTGGAGATTACCAACCGAACAATCCTGGAGGCAATCAAAAGGAAACTTGACGGAGCCAAAGGGAAATGGGTTTAAGAGCTACTAAGAATACTCTGGTCGTATTAGACAACCAAAAGAATCCATACCGGAGAAACATCATTCGCCCTGGCATACGGGTTAGAAGCCATGGTTCCAGTAGAACTCGAAGAGCCAACCTTCCGAATGGAAGAATTAAGACCAGATGATAACGATGAAGCCTTGCACGTCGGACTAGACCTCCTTGAAGAAAAACGAGATCTAGCCTCTGCCAAGATGCCTACCAGCAACGAATAACGCAATACTACAACAAGAAGGTCAAGCCACACGATTTCAGAGTAGGAGACTGTGTACTCAGAAAAACCCATTAGAACACCAAAGAAGCTGGAGCAGGAAGCTGAACGCAAACTTGGAAGGACCCTACAGGGTGACCAAAGTCAACAGGCCAGGGACATACTGGTTGGAAGACATAAACGACGATGGACTTAAATGACCATGGAATGTAGAGCACCTCAAAAAATATTACCAATAAAAATATTTGCTTTTACTAAACTTTCACTGTTGTCCGTTACGACGGCTTCTGGTGCCCGACACCAAATTTGCTGCACGCGGATGACGATGGCCGAGGAAGTGGGAGTCTAGTCAACGCTCTTATGCCTGATGATGATGACTCACCAAGGGATCATTGCTTTTCTACAGACAATGATTGCCGAACTTACCAAGTAAGCTTAGTAAGTTTGTGACTGACGATGACGACTTTTGGTGCTCGACGCCTAGTCTGTTACGCGCGGATGGCAATGGCCAAGGACATGGGAGTCTAGTCAGTGCTCTCACGCCTGATGACGATGACTCACCAAGGGATCATCGCTCTTCTACAGACAATGATTGTTGAACTTACCAGGTAAGCTTAGTCAGTTCGCGACTGATGATGACGGCTTCTAGTGCGTGACGCCTAGTCCGCTGCGTGCGGATGACGATGGCTGAGGAAGTTGGAGTCTAGTCAGCGCTCTGACGCCCGATGATGACGACTCGCCAAGGGATCATTGCTATTCTATAAATAATGATCGCCGAACTTACCAGGTAAGCTTAGTTTGTTCGTGACTGATGACGACGGCTTCTGGTGCCTGATGCTTAGTTTGCTATGCACGAATGATGATGGCCTAGAAAGTGGGAGTCTGGTTAGCACTCCCACACCTAATGACGGCGACTTGCCAAAGGATCATTGCTCTTCTACAAACAATGGTCGATGAACTTACCAGGAAAGCTTAGTCAGTTCGCGACTGACAACAACGGCTTCTGGTGCCCGATGCCTAGTCTGCTACGCGCAGATGACGTTGGTAGTGGGAGTCTAGTCAGCGCTCTCACGCCTGATGATGACGACTCGCCAAGGGATCATTGCTCTTCTACAGACAATGATCACCGAACTTACCAGGCAAGCTTAGTCAGTTCGTGACTGATGACGATGACTTTTGTGCCTGATGCTCAGTGCGCTACGCGTGGATAACGATGGCCAAGGAAGTGGGAGTTTAGTCAGCATTTTCATGCCTGATGATGACGACTCGCCAAGGGATCATTGTTCTTCTACAGACATGACCGCCAAACTCGATCAAACAAGCCCAGTTAGTGATGATTGACGAATTGCAGCTTCTGATCAACGCCCAAATTTGTAGCTCGCTTTGTGCGAATGTTGATGATTTGGATGGTGGAAGCCTGATCAACCCCGACGAATGCCGACGGGTTGCCACAGGACCACCACTCCTCTATAGTTCGTGGTCACCAAATCCATTTACAACCCAATCAGTGCCCCTATGCCTGATGACGACGACTCGCCAAACAACCAATGATTTTTGAAACGCACCAAGTAAGCTTAGTCAGTTTCTTTTGACAACAACGGCTTTTGGAGTGTCTTAGTGCCTAGTCTACAGTGCACAAGCAACGTTGGCTAAGAGTATATTTGGTGGTGCCACGGCTCGTGGCGGCGACTTGTCAGGGACCACAAAGGCTCACCCATAAATAAAAGTGGCTCAAAGTAGTCAGTTTTGATGCGACTTAACTGAAAAACCCGGACAATGTGCCAGCGTGTAGAGTCTGAAAGTACTAATTCCACGGCATGCAAAACTTTTAAAGAAGACAATGACACGATAGTATAAGACAAAAGGCAAAGTTACAAAACATGGCTTTCATTAAAAAAAGTTGTCTTCCTTTGTCCCTAGAAGGACATTACAACTATTTTAAAACATAAAGAGGCAAAACGGCTTCCTCAGAAGCTTGTTCCAAAGAGCCAAGACCTTCTTCTTGCATGATGGTTCCAAAAACAAACCTCCTTTAGTAGGCAAAGTCGAGGTCAATACCAGGATGTTCTTCCCTGATAAGCTCTAGAAGCTCTAATCTGCCTCGAACAACCTCCAACGAGATTTGTGGCCTCCATCCTAAAGCATCTAAATCCACTGCGCCAACCAAAACGACATAGTACGAACGCTCTTTTGACAATAAGCATTTTGCCTCGCGAATGCGACAGAATCCCTCAGCGACTTCAGACTCAAGCTGTTGTTGTGTAACGGTCCATTCAGTCTCGGCTCACTTCCTCTCACCAATCTGAGTTTGTAAATCGGACGACCACTTGTCCACAACAACTTCTAAGTGCATTAGCTCAGCGCGGGCCCGTCCCAGTTCCGCTCGGGTAGAAGTTAAATCAGATTCAGCTGACCTCAGTTGAGCTCTTATGGCCCCCAAGTCCGCAACAACACCAAAATCCAGCGATCAGTCAAGGAATTCACCCTGTGGAGAGCATTCGAATATGACACCTGCAAGTCTACAAAAGCCTTTTCCAGAGCAAAAAATTTCTCGCGAGCATCAGGGTGTAGCACAACGGAACCATGTGACTCAAAAGCGTGAGCCTCCGCCACAGACCCATGATGACTCGCAACGTCAACACCTGGTCCAATAAGCTCCCCCTCTAAGTCGGCCAGGGGATAACAAGATCTAGCGAGATACGACGATTCCCTGAAATCGCCTCCTAAGCAGATGAAGGGAACTCGTGCCTCTTAACAACCACCTCCTTCTCTGGCATTGACAATGGCTCGAAAGAAGAAGCTACGTGATTGGAGGGCTGCATCCTTTTTGAAATAACAATAGGAGGAATACTTGCCTCCAACTCAGCCAGCCTAATCGGGCTAGTCATAACCATGCTCTTTTCCTTCGAACGACAACCCCCGACCTTTTCGATCGGCGAACTGGGCGCAACAATGACATGATGGGAGCACTGTAGCAACCCGCTCCGTACGACATTACCTGTCATTATAACCTCCTCAACATACATCAATGGGAGTTTAATAAACTCCCTCTCTATCCATTCTTCCTCCTCAGTGAGGATCGGAATCACAAACTTCTCTGTAAAAAGAAACGACATATCAAATCAACACTACATCTAGAAGAAGAGGGTAAGACAGTAACAAAGAAACTTATTGAGGTCAAACCAGAAGTATCTGGGGATTTGATGTCCTCCGAACCTGAAATATGATGAATTCACCGAAGCCAGGAACCACTACTTTGCCAAGGCTCAATGTCATCCGCCACTGGACGCAAGCAAGCAAGGTTAATCAGTGTGCAAAGGCCCCTAGATCCAACCAAGCAGCGGTCAGATGATGAACGATTTCCGGGGTTAAACGAAGGTCAACATCGTGCGCTTTGAGAAGAATCGCAATCAAAATCTTGAAGCCGCTCGGGGCCATTTGAGCAGGAGGCATGCAAAGAAAAAAAAGAAACGCCAATCGTCGTCTGGTACTGGGAATCGAAGCCCAGATTCAAACATCCCCGACGCAACCCTATACACCTGAGGGGGTAAAGATGGAGCCCTAGTAAAAATGCAGGAACGATTTCCAGATCCCCGACAACATGATACATGCTCCAAAACCTGATTAACTCGGTTTCGTCAACCAAGCTATTCTCGAAAAGCTTGAGGCAAGTATAAGACAACAATTGTTTGGAAGTAAGTTCAACGTTATCCCCATCGATGAAAAGTGCAAATCAAGCTCTACAGAAGCACAATTACACAAAACAAAAAATTCATGAAGAAACAAAAAAGATCTTCCTCGAAACGACGACTATTTATAGAGAATATAAACCGTACTTCTTCTCCTTGAGCAGTCATGTATCCATTAATGCTATGCATCGCTCGAGACAACGCTTCGAGTTCAATCATCACGGTGGTACAATTACTTTTCAGAGATTTAGTGGACTGACTAGATGCTTCACTAACTTGGGGGCAGCAGCTGATGATGCATCGAAATGTCCTCTCTCCTACGTCGTACACGTGTCATGACAATCTCGATAAATAACAGGCCCAAGCGTCAACCCAGCACTGATCCGGCCCAAGCATATTCAAGCCCGCTCAATGCAGTCCGCCCGACGGACCCAAATCACTACAAGATGCTAAGCCCACACGTCTCACAACTATCCCCAATACCCGTAAGCCCTACTAAGGCAAGTATCTCCGGGATTAGCTTCGGATAGGCAAGACAACAACATTTTGCTTCCAACTAGGAAGCAAATACCAGAGTATGTGTCGCACATGAAAACTTCTATCTATTGACAACACTCTGATTGGGAACTATCTTTTGCATATCTAGGAGCACAAGTCTAGCAGGGAAACTTCCCTCCACAGCACAACTCCTAATTAGAGAAGGATCTCCACAAAGATTTTCTTTCCTAAACTACGCCACTGATGGCTTGGTCGAACCAGGACTCCATTACTATAAACAAGACATGAGATTGGTAAGCTAATGTACGCTACAAATTCTTTGTTTACAATAGGGGTGGGCACGGGACGGGATGGGACGAGATATACCCATCCCTATCCCATCCCGTTCATACGGGATCGGGACGGGATGGGATGGGAAAAACCCCATCCCGACCTCGTCCCATCCCAAACGGGTTCGGGACGGGACGAGATCAACGTGCTAATCTGCTGGAATATACTCAAAAAATACATAATCACTCTGTCTTAGTCATCTCTTATTTGTTTAGATTATTTTAGTTTTCTGAGAAATGGCATTGGCAAAACAGTCCTTTGGCTTTCTTTCTCTGGTCTTCACTGCTTATCTGCTGTGTTTCATAGCTTGCACTGGTGTGCAGGCAGCAGAAAACAGGATTACATGGTGCATTGCAAAGCCGTCCACAGACCAGAACAGACTATTCGCTAACATGGCCTATTCTTGCCAGCAGGCTGGTGTAGACTGTAGTATCATCAGCTCAAATTGTGGAGTTTGCTACATTCCAGACAATGTAGTATCGCACGCTTCATTGGCAATGAATCTCTACTACAAAGCGGCTGGCAAGAATAGCCGGAACTGCAACTTCAATGGTTCTGGCCTCATTGTTTATTCTGATCCATCTATTGGTAACTGCATCTATCAGGCTTGAAATCAAGAAGGTCTTACGCTTCTCAGCGAGGACTAAAAGTTTTAAAGTAGCAATACTAATTTTTATTAGATATTTGTTTGATGGTTGATGTGGTTACAACATGTGTTTTGATCATTCTGAAAAAAAGAAAGTACTATGTAATTGAATTGGAGTTTGCAATACTATGCAATAATTTGTATGGGCATCCACAATTCTAAAATAAATAATTAAATAAAAATATTAATAATTAATATTAATAAATTAGTTCGGGACGGGACGGGATAGGCGGGATTGAAAATCTTCATCCCATCCCATCCCATTCTAGATCGGGACGGGACGGGATCGGGATGAAATTATTCAATCCCATTAAGACCCGAAAAAATCGGGACGGGACGGGAACGGGATCGCGGGATGGGATGCCCACCCCTAGTTTACGACATTACGCCTTCCTCAGATCTCTGTTTGACTTTAGCATCAAAGTGTCATTGCCCACCACTACGGTGGTGCATGGCTCACGTGTGTTCCTTGTGAAGGTGAGCAGGTCAAGGTCAAAATAGGGAGCGAAAATCGACTGCATCAAATACCTATCTGTAAGTTTATTGGGGAAATTTGTGTTGCATTTTATGGTCAATTTTTTTTATTATGGATTTGATTCAGGATCTTAATTACAAATATCGGTATGGAACCCCTTGGAAATGTACCCTTGAAACAATGCATGTGTATTGATTTCAATCGATTTTGGAAATTCTAGGAAATGGATCCTTGAACCAATGCACGTGTTTTGATTTCGATCGATTTCGGATCAAGCGTTTTTCCTTTGTTAGTCAGTTTGAGCATGTTAAACTGGGTTTGTATTGTTTGTCATTCTATAGATTGTACTTTTTTGTTAGATTGGGTAACTTGGTGGTCATTGAGCATTTAAAAAAAAAGAACAAAGGGGAAACTATGTCAAATTTTTTTCCCTTCAATAATTGGAGTATATAATCTTCAAAAGAAATACACAATCTATTGGTTATATCTTTGATATTGATTTGGTTGTTGTATGCTCACTACATATATGTCCAAGTAAATACTTTTTCTGTAACCAAGACCCTCAAATAAACACAAATGCCATTGCTAACTCCCCGAATCTCAAGTCAACATGAGAAATTGTAATGATATACATAATACACTTGGGAGAATGAATCATGTGAATTCTTAGCGGCCACACTTAATATCACCTATAAAAAAATAATGGTTTGCACGCGCAGTGTGCGTCGACGACTAGTTCATATTAACTTCCATCTATCTTTCCTTTCAAACAACACCACCTATTTGTATGAAATTTTTGACACCACCGCTTCTTCTTTCTAATGCCACCACCTTCCCAATTGAGAAAAATGATGAATTTTGGGAAATAAAATGGTGACGTTAGTTACGAATTGGGAAAGAGAAGGGTAGTGTGTTAGAAAGAAGAAGCTATAGTGCTATATAATAGCTAAAAAGAACCCCAGGGTTATGAGAGATTTGATTGATTGAGTAAAAAAAAAGGCAACTCCACACCACCAAAAGTATTGTCTCACACTATTTCACTCTCACACAACACCTGCTTTATTTCCCACACCACCACTCTTTCCCATACCACCTATATAAACAAGAAAACAACATTTCTCCCCCATTCAAATCGAAACACATTCTTCTCTTCCCTCTCAAAATCGAAACAACATTTCTCCCCATTCAAAATCGAAACACATTATTCTCTTCCCAAAACAAGCCTATCGCAAAACACAAAACAAGCAAGAAAATTTTTCCTCTCGCATCTTCCCTTCTCTTGGTTCAATTGCTTCCGCAACCCCTCAGATCCATTCTTCACTTTGTCACAGATTTCGACTCCAACGGTTTTGTAAGTGAACTTCCTTTATTTTCCTGACTCTATGTTAGATTTTGTTTGGGTTTAGGATTTTTGTAAATTTTAGGTTTAGGGTTTTTTGTAAATTTTGGGTTGGATTGAATGAAGTTATTAAGTATCAAGATTGTGATGATTCAATGTTGGTTTCTTCCATTTTTAAATTAGAATTGTATATGTTTTTTGTGCATTTATCATTTAGTTCCTCTCTTGGTAATGAAAATAGTTGCGAAGAGGGATTTGGTGATCACTAGGGCTCCAAATTGGTATTTTTCTTATTAGAATGTAGGAAAAAGATATATATATATATATATATATATATATATATATATACTGCTGTTTTACATCGAAATCATATAAGTTAGAAGTGGTTGAATGTAATTTCTTGAAAATTAGTAAACTTTTTTGTATAAATAAATTGACTTGAAGTATTTGTTTGAATGTAATTTATATTTTTCCTTTTATTTGAAAGTTTATTATGTCTTTTGTTGGCGTTGGTGATGGTGGTGGGGATGATTAAGGTGATAGAGGTCAAAGACGATCCATGACGGTGTCTCACCGAAAGGCAAGAACAGAAAAGGGCAAAGTAGAAGCAAAAAAACGAAAACAAAAAAGAATGGAAAAAATAGGGAGAAAGAAGTGAAGAAGAAGATGAGAGATGATCAAATTGGGACTCAAATATATGCTCAACAAGCAGCTAGACTAGTAATTGTATCGCAAAGTCAAGCCCAATCAGAAGGGTACACAGGTGGGAGTGGTGAGGGTGTTGGACATGAAGATGAAGAGTTAGATGAGGGTAACAATGTGCCTGTGGATGATGAGGAAACAATGGTAGAGGAGGGTCAAGAAAAAACAGATGGTAGAGATTCTTATCCCGGTGATCCCAAGGATTGTTTCACATTAGAAGATTACCATAGACATATTTCTCGTACCATTTGAGATGGTGAGCAGGTAAGTTAATATTTTTTAGTTGGTTAAATTATATAAACGTGTTATTTATATATATTTGGACATTGAATTATTTAATGTATATGTTTCTTGTATTTATGAACGAGGCACATTGCGATGTTGGCATCAATATAGGAACTTATTAAATTGGAAGTTGAAACATGAGCCGAAAAAAGTAAAGAAGAAAATGATATATAATAGTGATCTGTATCCTTTGATTCAATATTGTAAGGATCATCTTGATAAGGTGATCATTTGTGCTTTCGTGGAGCGTTGGCAACCTGAAACCAACTCAGTTCACCTACCTTTTGAAGAGATGAGCATCACCCTGCATGACGTCTACCTTATAACTCATTTACCTATAGTTGGTAAGCCGGTAAGAACGTCGATGAAGATGAAGGCATATGAGTGTTACATTATTGGTGAAGGGTTTGGGCATTGAAAATAAAGAAGCAGATGACCATGTCAAGAAGAATGGCAGATCTGTGAAAATGAAGTTTATTCAGGACAATTGTTGTATAAAGGATACAGAAACTGATTATCTTCAAAGAAAAGAACAAGTGTGTAGGGGTTACTTGTTATTTCTTTATGGTATGGTTATATTTGCCGATAAAACTGCAATAAAAGGTTCGGATTGAATATTTGAAGATGCTGATGAAGGTGGATGATGTTAAAAAGTATGCATGGGGCGCAAGAGCTTTGGCATTCTTGTTTCGTCAGTTGAGCGGTGCTAGCAGAGAGACTACGAAGCAAATTTCAAGATATTTTCCTCTTTTGGAGGTATGTTTCAAATTTTATATTTTATTAATTACCCTCAAAATATATAAGAATTTCTTAATATTTATTTATGTTGTTTTTATTTATAGGCATGGATATATGATGGGTTATTTGCATTTCCCCCATATAATACATGCTTTATTTAGCTTTGCCCCCAATTATTATTCATATTGCACTTTCCCCCAAAGAGTAGCAATCAACGTGCCTTGACCGTCTGTTTTCAAAGCAGATTACCAAAATACCCATGAAAAATCAAAGGCTATGATTGAATCTTTCGTATTTTGAACATCTCATCTCAAGGAAAATCTTAAGGCCCAACTGAAATTGAAATCGTATCCGAGAAAAATCCAACAGTTGATTTTAAAAAATCTTGCATCTTAAACAACTCATATCGAGGAAAATCTAACGGTCCAAATTTAATTGTGCACATTTCGAGGACATTTTAATGATTCAACACGAATCTCGAGGAAAATATGAGGTTTCAAATGCATGATGAATCATCAGATTTTCTCGAGATGTGTGTTGGATCATCAGGTTTTTCTCGGGTTGTGTTTTGGATCGTCAAATTTCCTCGAGATGTGCACACAATTAAATTTGGACCGTTAGATTTACCTAGAGATGTGTGTACGATTAAATTTGGATCGTTAGATTTTTTTCGAGATGGGTTGTATAAGATGCAAGATTTTTTAAAATCAACTGTTGGATTTTCCTCGAGATACGATTACAAATTCAATTGGGCCTTAGGATTTTCCTCGAGATGAGATGTTTGAGATACGAAAGATTCAATCTTAGCCTTTGATTTCTCAGGGGTATTTTGGTAATCTGCTTTGAAAATAGACGGTCAAGGCACGTTGACTACTAGTCTTAGGGGGGAAGTGCAATACGAATAAAAATTGGGAGCAAAGCTGAATAAGGCATGTATTATAGGGAAAAATGCAAATAACCCATATATGATCACTTCAGACTTTGGGGTAATGCAAAACTGAAGTGGGATGCTAGACTCCCCACCATGGCTAAGTGGGAAGCCCCACAAATCGTAGGAGTTTTGGACAAACAAATCATCACTCTTATAGAGCATCTCGATGACATGTCTCCCGAAGAGATAAATATGCATCATTAAGGTACTTTGGGACCCTTACGTGGAGATAAATATGCATCATTGTATGATGTGTCATATATTAATAAGTTTTAATTTTTATAATTCGCAGGTACTTTGGGACCCTTACGTGGAGTCCAAGTGAAACACTCCCCTTATGGCATCACATGGTTCACATGATGTTTGTTATGCCTCAACGTAGAAGAACCCTATCACCCAGATAGAGTTATGAGACAAATAGGAAAGGTACAAGTCACCCCAAATTTCCTAATTCGAGTCAAATTCAAGAATAGAACTCGATCTAGCAAGCACTATTTAGTGAAGTGTTGGGTTTTGTCTTCGTTTGCTGAAAGGTGGGAGTATCATCTCATGTCAACTAACCAACAAGGTGCACCCGTGAAGCTTCCTTGGGATTGTAGGGAGGATTACTTGGACTGGTTTCATGACATTAGCCATCCTTTCGTACAACCATCGAACAAGAGGAGAATTCATCCCCTAAGAAGACATGTTTTTTTTCAAACAAGAGGATAATTGTAAACATTTTACACTTATGGAAGATACAAAATTTACATGGTTTGTACTAACATGTTTCCCTGCAGAATATTGCGGTTGTTGAGGCTCTTAAGATGCTCAACGCCTCTATTGAAGAAGGGGGAATGTTGACATGGTTGTGTTACTCTTACGGCAAAAGAGAGTACATGATTTGTTAGAAGAAATGTCTATGCCCGTTACCTTGGATTAAGAGGAAGAAGAGCATGTCATACCCCCCAGTGTTGAAAGTGGTGAAATTGGTGGTGGTGGAAGTGAGCGTAGAAGCAAATCAAGGCATGAACAAAGTTACTATGTTCGGAGGCAAAGATAAATGTGCTCATTTGTATAAGTTGTTTGTTTTATTTGCTATGTTCATGGAAGATTCCATTTGTCAACATTTTGTAAACTTCACCAAATTATTCAAAAATATTTTCAGATTGTCAGATTTTGTATAAGTTTGAATGATGGAGTTTGCTTTATATGATGAAGTTTGAATGATTTTGTCATAATAACAAAGCATTACTCAACTCCATCAGGTGTTGACTAGCGTTACTCAACTCCATTAGGTGTTGAGATGGGGTTTGCCTTATATGATGAAGTTTGAACATATATATCAGATTCACCAATTATATTTGGATCTTTATCTTATTTCGCTACATCAGGTGTTGACTGGCCTTAATCAACTCCATTGCTTATCTTTTTTTTTTCAGAAAAAAAACTTCAGAAAATCTCGAAAAAACATCAGAAAAATCTCAAAAATCAACTATGTTCACCTGAGCCAACGCGAACTTTTGAGAAAATCTCGCATTGATCAAGGTGAACAGAAAAAAAAATTTGCAAAAAAATATATTGTTCGGTGCAAGCAATGCGAGGTTTCGCAAAACCTTGCATTGCTCTTGGCGAACAATAAATTTTTTTTACTGTTCACCTAGATGAATGAGAGATTTTTACAAAACATCGCCTGGATCCAGGCGATATTTTTTAAAAGTCTCGCTTGGACCAATGCAAGGTTTTTTCATAACCTCGCATTCATCTTGACGAACATTAAAAAAAAATTGCAAAATTTTTATCTGTTCGCCTGAATCAATGTGAGCTTTTCTCAAAAGTTCGTATTGTCTCAGGCGAATAGAGTTATTTTTTGAAAATTTTTCTAAAGTCTTTTCTAAAAATTTTGAGATTTTCTAGAGTTTACTTTGTTTTGTGATTTCGGATTGTCGCATTAAATGATCCTTTTTTGTCATCAAACAAACAAAAACTCAAACTAAATAGAGTCAATAATTTATAATATATCAACAAAAATCGAACCATACAAGTCTTCCGTAAATACAAACACGGTGACTTTTCAAACAAAAAATTGGTTCCCATGTCAACATTTACAAAAATGAGCCATTTACATTTTTTTCATCCCAATATTTACATGCAAAAAAAAATATGTGCATCAATCCAATATGATTACGATCTCGTTTAACTTTTTGACATTCTTCTCATTGAACTTCGTCACCATTACGACACCAATCCCGAGCTGGGCATCAAAACTACTCTTCCATGAGATTGCTTCAGGAAATATGAGAGACGACCATGTTGGTACTATCGGAGGCAATGGTGGTTTGGGTTGCATATGAAGCAAGACATAGTGACTACTCTATGCAAGGTGTGCCATGAAGCATACTAATATGTCGTGAAACTGTGATGCTGGGTAAAGATATGGAAAACAGGTTGTATTTTGGTTCCCATAACAAACAAAGACACACTGGTAACGGTTCGCTGCGAGCTCTAACATATGGGGGTCCATAAACAAATTTTCCTTATCTATCTGCACCTGACCTTCTGGAATTTGCAAAACATCCTTTACAAACTTGACTCCTGACTCGTGCCACATTCCAACCAACAACTGTTCATTACTTTCAAGCTCCATTAGTAGGTCTTTCCGTACCTGTTTCCAACCACTTTCGATGTTGTAATGTAAGAATTTGGCTATGCATCGAAATCCACAATTTCCATCGCTTAGAACATTCTCAAGGTTGTCAATATAATCCCGTATCCAAGACGAAATTTGGCTCATCAATCTAGTGTTACGATTTTTTGGCTTCTTCTTTTTGTTAGACAACTTCTTAGTTTTGCCTTTTAGTTCCTCTTGAGTCGTGCCCCGATTGATCCCTTTTTGTCGATCTCTCGTGCTTAGACAACTTCTTCTTTTTGCGTCTCCCCTTGCCAGCTACAAGTACAAATGGTTCAATCATTACAGTTGAACCTGAGGAACTCAACTCTAGAAGCTTCCTCTTCAACACCAACTTCTGATCATGAGTTGAATAATTAAACCTATGCATAAGTGCGTCGACCACTGGGTCTATAATCACATCCCTACATTCACAAATAGGTGTTGTGCCAAGTCGAAGCCAATACTTGTCTATGGTGCGTAATGGAATTTGTCCTGTGGGAGTTAGATAACTTGTAAGTTCATGAGCACAAGGTAATCCATGAGTAGTTCGAAGCACACATCCACACTTGAGAGGGTCATTGCCCACATTTTTACACCTCCGAATTTCTAATAAAATCAAATCAAGAGCTTTGTACGCCATCGACCCATGAAGTTTGCCAAATAAACCAAACACTTTCTCATTCTTCACCTTCGTCAGACTTTGTTGAAATGACGATTCTATCTCTACCAGTTGGATTTGGATCATATCATGCAACTTTGTCCATACATTCAGGAATGTACCTTGTGAATTTTCCAACGAGTTCTTCAACTTTGAGTGTGCTCCTTCAACGCGACTGGTTGTCCGTTGGCCAAAATGCATAAATGTATCGGTCCATGCACTGACAAAATACTCATTCTGCAGATACCAAACCGTTATTACATATTTCAAACACTTCGGGTGTGATGGCCATCTTCTATCAAAGTCAATTGTGGCCTTGTTCCATTTCTTTTTTGTATTTGATCTATACAAATCTGAAAAAGAATTTATAAACTCGTACCACCCGTCATTATCCTCAAAGTGTTTTTTGTAGTTCTTCTCAAACATTTGTGTTTATGTGCCATGTACACAATAATCTCATTGCCTTTGAAAAAAACTCACTTAATTGCATTGATCAAACCTAATTCTCTATCAATCAGAAACACGTTTGGCAAGTTGTTTGACTCAAAAATTCCTACAAGTTTTTCCAATACCCAAGCGTGTTACTCTTCCTTCTCAGAACACATAAAACAAAATGCAACATTAAAGGTCTTTACGGTCGACGTCACACCAACAATCTTCTACAATGACATCATATAGCGATTTGTTTTATATGTGCAATCCATAAGCATTACTTATGGAAAACAATTTGCTAATTGATCGAATAGATTCAGGATGTGCCCAAAAAAAGGTTGGTGACTCATCAACAGTATACCACTCTATGTAATTATGCTCCCCTCAACAAGTGTAGAGTATGTTGCAAAGCCGTCCTGCCTTTTTGTTGGACTGTCTTTATCCGAAAAATTACATTGTAAGTATTCTTCAAATTCGAGATATTTTTCAAATACATCTCTTCCAACCGAGACAAGTTGTGGCGAGGGTTCACATCCGACTTCGCCATATTCTGCACATATGTCATTTCCTCTTAATTCAATTTACCAGCAAACAAATGACCAACAAGTGAGTTTGCTCAAGGATGATTGTGGGTTCCACATGTCACTTGCAACATCCAAGGTCAATCTCTAGTGGGATCCCTTTCAACTGAAATGTGCAGCCACACTTCTTTGAACTGCTTGATCGAACATAATTCTTTAACCTTTTGTTGGGTTTCCCTCCCCTTTAACAACCAAAATGGATCATTCCATTCCGCCTGTGATTAGCAGGTTCCGATTTAGTGATAATAACAACTATGTTATTATCCATACCGATGCTTTGGACCCAAGCTATCAACACAGACCTTGATGAGAATGCCAAAAAAAAATATAAAATTTGTTAATAACAACATATTTATAACAATATCACATGAAAATTGATGAAAACCAAAACACACAAACTATCTCACCTCGTCCGTAACAAATTAGTGACCATCATCTAGTACCAGTTCCATTGAGCTTTCTTCACTATTAATGTCATCACTTCCATCACCGAGTAACTTGCCATCAACATTTTCATCATCATTCTACATAATGATTCATTTTATAATTAGTTTCATATATTAATTAAAATTTTAATTTACTTAACAACAAAATGGCAGTTACCTCTAAATGGTTCATCTCTGGGTTCTCAACATCGTTTATAGGGATGTTTATATTTATTATATACATTAGAAATGCCTATGCACCAATGCATCATGCAATAATTAAACAATTATCTTGAAAAAATAAATAAAAAAATTAGATGCAAATTAGATGAAATTTTTTATGCAAATTACTTCAATTGGAGTGGATTGTTCTTGCTATTTAAATTGTCATCTTCTTTACCCTCATGTTCACCCTTAAAATCTTCATTTCTAACATCATCAATTTTACTAAACCCTTTCATTTCCATCTAATAAAATCAAGATAAGTTCCTCCAAGGGAAATGTAGTGGAATGCGAGGAAGAGATAAGGGAATACAACCAATAAGGGGGATATAGGGGAGACGAGGAGGACGAGCACGAGGAGACCAAGGATTTTTGCGAAAAGGAAGGGATAGGAGAGCAGGAGGACGAGGATGGGGAAGCTGCGAGGAAGTGAAGTTTGCTCGCCGAGCTTCGGACGAGACGCAACAAGAAGTGCGAGGAGATCGAGGGAGTGAGATGAGTTTTGCGATTTTTTGGGGTCTTTTCGATTTTGGGTTAGGTATTTCATATTTATTTGGTGGTGTGAGTAAGTAAGAAAAAAAAGGTGTAAGTAATGGGATGGGTACCACTTCAACCTCCGCCAGCCTAGCGGTTTCCGATGTGGAGGGATGGCTCCGCTGCCCCAGGGGCAGTCCCAGCTTACCTCATCACCAGTGTGACAGCCCAGCGCCTTGGCACCATCGCTCACCGCCACTTGCGCCGCTTTGTTCTCCGCTCGTCATTCTCCTCCTCCTCCTTCAAGGTATTATGAATTCTCAGTCGTAAGCTGATTGAGATTTTATTTATTTTTTATTTTTTATTTTATTTTATTTTATTTTATTTTATTATTATTATTATTATTTTTTTTAATTTGAAATTAGCAGTGGATGCTACCTAAACCCTACCACTACTTTTTTTTATTGATAATGTTAGATTGCTTCGATAGTATGGGTCGCCCTGATTGACTGCAAGAAATTATTTTAGAGAGTTTGTTTGGTTTGGTTGCAACGAACTGAATTCTGTCGAAACCAGGGAATATGAGGTGGGGAGAGAAAATGAGCAGATAAAATAGAAAGAGGGAAGGGAAGGGAAGGGAAGTGAGGTAGGACATAGATAGATAGATGGAACATCGAATTCCCATGTTTTCAAGAATTGGATTCTTTCTTTGCTCCTTTCCTCTGCAAATCGTACTAATCGATTCATTCCTGTAATCATGCATGCAGGGAGAAACCCGAGAGAATTTAACTACCATATATAAGATGAATCACAAATACCACTAGATTGATAGATAGATCATATACCCTACTTTCCCAGAGAGAGAAGAATTAACTTCTCTGCAACCCAAGTATCATATCATCCTCAATCTTAACTTTTTATTTTCAAATCTTGGGAATTGCTTGCTTTCAAGTGTTTTTATGTGCTGTGAGCACTCCCTTTCCCATTTAGTATGATAATGGGTTACTATTAGGGTGTGTTTGGTTGCATGGAATCCTATGTCATGGGAATCCATGAGGGGACCACTACATTTTAGGCTAAATTGATATATAACTCCACATTTACCATTTGACCACCATTTGATTTTGTAATCAATGGTGGGAATGAAAGTCCCATAAACATGAGAATCTCACTCCTTGGCCCCCCAAGGCATGTGATTCCCATGTTCATGAGACTTTCATTCCCACCATTGATCACAAAACCAAATGGTGGATGTGGAGTGATATATCAATTTAGCCTAAAATGTAGTGGTCCCCTCATGGATTCTCATGGCATAGGATTCCATGCAACCAAACACACCCTTAGATACCTCATTTTACCATGTTAAAGTTTTCCATTTCTGTGTAACTACTCTTTATTATATATTGTCTTTAAATGTACCTTGTTTGATATTGTAGTTTCATTTTTCTCTTCATCAACAGGACCTCTCTCATTTCAGTCGTGTCCCTCTGGATTCAAGAATGCATGGCTGGAAAGTGCATATCCACTCAAGGGAGTTGATTTTCTTGAATCCTCGTGTGTTGCTTTCTCTGCCAGATGTTCATCTTGTTTATGCTTCTTTAGCAAGAAAGACCCCGTGGAAAACTTTGATGACGAAAAAATGTCATATATCAAGCGAAAATTCTAGCTGGCCTGGGAGGTGCGCCTGGGTGGCTGCCTGGACACCCCCTGGCATGCGTTCGGGAGCCTCCCAGGCACGTGCATGCTTCTGGCGGGATTTCTGGGGAAAAATTTCGCTCCTTCACTCCTTCTTCAATGGTATTTCAACACATCATTTGATCACAAAAAATTGGGGGAAAATTTGGGCGAATCGAAACTGAAGAAAAACAAATAGAGGAAGAATCGAAACTCGAGTGAAACCGAAATCTTGGGCGAATCGAAACTCGAGAGAGTAGAAGAAGAAGAAGAGGAAGAAGAAGAGGAAGAACAAATAGAAGAAATTGTTGAAGCAACTGGAATCAGCAACCCAAACGGAGGAAACCCGCGAAAGGTAAGTCCCAAACTTGAAATTTCTTGATTTCTTCTAGATCTAGGGTTTGTAGATCTAGGGTTCCTGACGGTTTTTTTTTTTTTTTTTTTTTTTTTTGTATGTGAGAACAAATAGAAGAATTTGTTGAAGCAACTGGAATCAGCGACCCAAACGGAGGAAACCCGCGAAAGGTAAGTCCCAAACTTGAAATTTCTTGATTTCTTCTAGATCTAGGGTTTGTAGATCTAGGGTTCCTGACGGTTTTTTTTTTTTTTTTTTTTGTATGTGAGTTATATGACCAGTAGTTTTTTATGGAGTTCATTTGAAGTTTCATTCATTTGAAGTTCACATGTTTTAATGGTTATTTATGGAGTAGATCGAGTTTGTTTTGACATTCAAGGGTTTCTCTGATGAGGTTGTAGAGTTCAGTGATGAGTTCATGCATGGATCAGAAATCATAAAATTGCCCTGCCTGGCTCCCTGCATGCAATGGTGAGGTTTGCAAACTGTTATAGCAAGATTTAGAAAATAAATTAGATGGGGTTAACAGCATCTATTCTTCTGTTAAGAGTGGTTATCTCAACTTGATAGCTGATGCGGATGGTGGTCAGTATTGTATTCCCCAATAATGTAATTTTCCCTTGGTTTTATGTTTTATACATTTATATCATAATTAAAAATCTGATATGATTCTGCTTACAGGCTATCCTTGTGGAAATGCGGTTTGATCAGTGTGGGGACTTCTTTCTGAAGTGATTGCCAAACTGGAAATATCATTGTCATTGCTGAGATGGGGGTCACTTGCCAAGAGGAGTGACGATTTCCTGACTGAAGTTTAGGTTGTTTGCTGGGAAATCAAACTAGTTTCGATTGGTACGTTGGTTATTAGCAGTCTAGCATCACCCTTGCTCAGTTGTTGGTTTTTTGTGGAATAGGGAATTATTAAACAACAATGATTTCCTTGAAATGCAGGTATCCCATGGAATCATTGTCGTCTTGCTAAGAAGCTTGGTTGTTCATCAAGATAGAGGTATGCATGCTTGTCATGTCAGCTTAGAACTAAAACTACTTGCACACCCTTCTAAGTTGCATGCTAGTTGGCCAGAAGTTTTCTTATTGTTAAAGTACTTTGATCCTGAAGAAAATTGCTAAAAA
Organism: Berberis vulgaris; assembly: GCA_963556465.1. Taxonomy (NCBI): domain Eukaryota; kingdom Viridiplantae; phylum Streptophyta; class Magnoliopsida; order Ranunculales; family Berberidaceae; genus Berberis; species Berberis vulgaris. Next base: position 70,844,488 of record OY747124.1, on the reverse strand, counting down.
AGTCCTCGCGTCTGGATTATTGTCAAAATTTTCCCCATTAGTTTGTTGAGTCCTTTTAAAACCTTACAAAACATGTTTAGATTCAGATTGGATTATGATCAGCTCGAATGCCTGAAAGATGGCCATGGTTTGGATTCGGATTGGATTATGACCAGCTCATCACTGCAAGGATTACCAAGTTAGGAGAATAAAAGCTATGAATTAATTACTTGTGGTTTCGCCAATGTATTTGTTAGACTTTGATGAGCAAAGCCATTGGTAGCCTCTTCTGGGTTAGAGTTTTGTTTTATTGAAGTTTTAATAGGTAGAAAAGCAGATTTCATTGAAAAAATTATATCACTGCAGAAGTGGTTGAATTCTTTTTAGACATTATGCATGTCTGGCCACTATGCATGTATGTGATTGCTAATGCCATATTACAATGGATTGAGGAGGTTTTAGATTGATTATTATGTGTAGCTTTTTCATGCAGCTTTTAGATGAATTGTTGGTTACCATGTACTGTGTACTGAAAGCTTTCATTTCTCTTTGTTTGATTACTGAAAGTTTTCATTTCCATGTCACTGCAGATTACCTGACTAGAGGTGGAGAAAGTGGGATTTTTACCCCAATGCACATGATCCTCTGCCGAAAACCCGAGTAGATGAACAAGGATTAAGAAGAGATTGAATGAATGAATTAGGTACTCTGTTTCTCACTCACTGATTTCCTCTATTTCCAATTTTAATTCTAGATTTTTGTTTGAATTATTCTTACTATTATGTTGAATTTAGTAGATTTTTCTTTTTCTTTTTAGTTTTGTGGTTTTGTTATTTGTAATGTGGTAGTGGTGAGAGATTGAGAATGGATTAAAGATGAAAATTTTCTTGGTTTTTAGTGTTTGATGATCTGACTAAAAATCCCACTCACTGGTTCTCACTCACTGGTTTTCTCACTCACTGATGTTTTTAGTGTTTTGTGGTTTTGTTATTTGTAATGTGGTAGTGGGATTTTCCTCTCTTTGTTATTTCACTCACTGATTTCCTCTATTTCCAATTTTCTTGGTGAGAGATTGAGAATGAATTTAGTGTTGGTTACCATGTACAGGTACACTTTATTTTATTGAGCATTGGTGGCATCGATTTTATTGTGAGCTTTGATGATGCCGATGTTTTCTCTAATTGAAACAATGATTTGCTTAACTAGTAGTGCTTATACCATGGATCGTACGGGTTTGGAGTTCTTATAGATCCCTTCCTGTTTTTTCTTGCAGCTTTTTCATGTTTTTTCTTGCAGCTTTTTTCTTGCAGTTTTGGAGTTCTAATATTCCAGGAGGAAACATGCCAATGGGAAGCAAGTGGACTGACTACCAGAATGAATGCTGTTATTACTGATGATTGGCAAGTGAATGCTGCTACTGAGAAATGCTGGAACCAAGTGCTGCTATTACTGAGAAATGATGGGGACCAAGTGCTATGACTGAATACAATAAAAGGTTGTAACAGATTAATATGGGAAGTAGTACTATAAATAGAGATAGAATAGAAGAGAGAAAGGGCATTCATTGATTTGTAATTCTCATTGTACAAGTATTGTTTGATATGTACATTGTTTGATATCATACTTCTATATCTCTAATACAATATCCTCTTTTCAATTGTTTCACTCCTCTGTCTTCTATTTCTGCTATTTCTAAATTGTCTGTTCCAATTTCATTACATTGTCTGCCATGTACTGTGTACTGAAAGGTTTCATTTCTCTTTGTTTGTTTACTGAAAGTTTTCATTTCTATGTTCTTGATTATGGTTGTATGCCACTCTCAAACAAACCATTGACACAGAGCACTGCACATAGCACTGCCACAGAGCACTGCCACAGTGAACTGACAGAGCACCTAAACAACAATAGCATTTAATCCAATGGCACTGCCACAGTGAACACAGAGCACCTAAACAACCAAGCATTTAATCCAATGGCACTGCCACAGTGAACTCAGAGCACCTAAACAACAATAGCATTTAATCCAATGGAACTGCCACAGTGAACTCACAGAGCACCTAAACAACCATGGCACTGCCACAGAGCAATTCACAGAGCACCTCACAGATATTCACAGCATTTATCTAATTGAATTCACAGAATTTATCTCAACAACAATTCACATAATTTAATTCACAGATATCTAAACAACAATTCACATAATTTTTCTGTCAGATACTATTCACAGATATTCTTACAGAATGTTTGAATTCACAGAATATTCATACTTCATAACAAGAATTGTCAGATATTCATAAGTTATAACAATTCACAGAATTTCTGTCAATTGTTGTTTTCACATCAATTATAAGTGAAAGATAAACAACAATCAGCATCTTCACTGCTTCAAATCATCGTTTTCAGCATTTTCAGCATATTCACAACATTTTCAGCATCTTCGCAGCATTTAAAATTTCAGAAACTCATCTTGAAGGCGGTGGCTGCAAAAAAAAAAACGATTATATATATTTATAATATAATTTGTTCCCAACATTTGTTCCCAACATTTTTCTTCAAATACATGATTGATAACATATTTATATAGGAGTAGTATATGAATATCCGAGTCTGATTGGTTGAGATATGGAAATTAAGAAACTTTGGTCTATGAAGAAGATGCCATGTTGACTTAATTAAACTACCCATTATACAAAAAGAGATCGAAGGCTCTACTCTTCTTCATTTCCTCCTTCATTTCAAATGAAGTAGCTAAGATTGATTAATCAATTGAAAACCACATTGATGAATGAGATTTGGTTGTCGAGAGGTAGAGGTAGCTTTCTTTCTTACACAAAGACAAAGAACAAGTCGTAAGTTAATTTTCATCTTGTAAATGATATCTGCTCAATCATATTGAATATATTTCTTCTTCCTCTACTCTTGTTATCCAATTAAGTTGACAAAGATACCAAAATAAATGTGTGCTAATGAGAACCTCACCCGTCTCCATTCCTCTAACCTCGAGTCTCCATATGAATACATCCACTTATAAGAATCAAAGAGCATACAAAGTTCAACATAGAATGGTGAAAATCTTTCATGGACAAAAGTATTACCTGGCCTTTTGTTCTCACATACAAAAAAAAAAAAAAAAAAAAAAAAAAAAAAAACCGTCAGGAACCCTAGATCTACAAACCCTAGATCTAGAAGAAATCAAGAAATTTCAAGTTTGGGACTTACCTTTCGCGGGTTTCCTCCGTTTGGGTTGCTGATTCCAGTTGCTTCAACAATTTCTTCTATTTGTTCTTCCTCTTCTTCTTCTTCTTCTTCTTTTACTCTCTCGAGTTTCGATTCGCCCAAGATTTCGGTTTCACTCGAGTTTCGATTCTTCCTCTATTTGTTTTTCTTCAGTTTCGATTCGCCCAAATTTTCCCCCAATTTTTTGTGATCAAATGATGTGTTGAAATACCATTGAAGAAGGAGTGAAGGAGCGAAATTTTTCCCCAAAATTTTGGCTCTGCAGAAATCCCGCCAGAAGCATGCACGTGCCTGGGAGGCTCCCGAACGCGTGCCAGGGGGTGTCCAGGCAGCCACCCAGGCGCACCTCCCAGGCCAGCTAGAATCACTCGTCTAAACTTTCCATCACTCCAACATGTCAGTAATTTCTTAGGGAGAGATAAGGCATATTTGTTACTCCCAAAAAAGTTTTTACCGTAATATTCATTATTTTCTTGATATTGTGGCCTTCACATTTCAGTTATCATAAAGCTTTAATTTATTTATGTATTTTCTTTAAGGTAAATATTAATTGAAAACTAGCTAAAGAGTTACTGATGGATATCCCATCAATTAAATGAATCCTAGGATCACCCCCAACCAACAAGAAACCAAACTGCCTGTCAGACCGCATATTGGTTGACACCAACAAACAATTCAAAAGTATGCCATCCTTTCCTCCATTGATCATAATATCCAGATCCAAAGCACTGAGACCCAACTGGTAATCATCCATGTTTGATGTATCAGTCTCTTTGTTGGAATGATGTTCATCGCCCTAACATCATTCAACGTAAGAACTCCTGAACTCCTTCCTCTTCAGACTTGGAAGACATGACCACCATCGAGACCTCCTTAGGGCCTAACTACCTCTGTTCTAGCATCGATACTTATATATATTGTAACTCCAAATGCTCTCTATTGAACCCCTGCAGATAATCGTTGCATTGGATTTTGTTTCACTCACAAATAATATTTCAGTAGATTTTCAGTGAATTATGAACTTACCCTTACCATAGATAAGTTGTTTTGCGGTCTCAAGTACATATATTTAGGGCCGAACCGTGAACCGATCTAGGTCGGTTTCAAACCGAAACCGAACCGACCATTAACAAAACCGATCCGAAACCGAACCGATTCTAATTTATGCAAACCGTAACCGAACCGAACCGACTAAAATCGAACCAAAACCGAAATAAAACCGAACCGACCGACTATTTTAAATATATTATATTATTTATATATAACATATTTATTATTTATTATATATATTCGGTCGGTTCGGTTCGGTCGGTTAAAATCACATAGAAACCGAAAACCGAACCGACCACTTCGGTTTTGAATTTTTTAAAACCGAAACCGATCCGAACCGAATTTAAACCGAACCGATTGGTTCGGTTTTGATCGGTTCGGTCGGTTTAGTCGGTTTGATCGGTTTTTTGTTCAGCCCTACATATATTGTTGGAAATATGGTTTTTTAAAATAAAAGAAAATGGGTGTGAACCTGGGTTTGAACCCTGGATCTCTCTCTAATTTTAGTCCCACATCTTCTATACAACTTATTGTGAAAGAGTTTATAAGGAGATTGTTAGGACTTGGGCTTGGACCCCTTGGGGGTACCACACTATTGTGAGGAGGGGAGAGATAGACTCTCGCACCTGCCGCCGCCGTCCGTTGGGTCATATAGAAAGCAACCCATTCTTTTTGCTGAAAATTTATTTAAACGAAAATAAATTTTGAATTGCTGAGAAGGGAGACTGAGTCATATGCATCTAGACGGAATTTTGGCTGACTCTGTCCTCCACGCGTTGATACAAACTTAGAGTTTAGATACAAGAAGAGAGAAAAACAAAGCATTTTTCAAAAACCAGAGTTCTTCTTTTGCAATCAGATAGAACAAAACATTTTCGTTTTGCAATTAGTTTTCATTTAGCATTTCAATCAAAGAAGAGTTTTTCTTGTTGTTGATTTTTATACAATGTATTGGTGATTCCGAGCAAACAAGAGATTAAGGGTGAAAAGTATTCCGTTCATCAACAGTGCAATTGTTTGAACGAGACAGAGAATATTTTGGGCTGTTTTATCCTGGGGACGGCGGGGCTACCAGACTGCTTGCACATTTTTTGGGCAGAGCCGCGAAACGTCTTAAAGAGAGCGATCTAGTCCGTGACTCAACCCAAGAACAATTGGTACCTTCGTTCCTATCTTTTAATTTGAACTTTTACAGCATTTACAAACAATAATTTTAAGACGAGTTCTATTTCTGCCATGACTACAATTACTGAACTTTCTGCAAAAGACCTAAACATGCCATTTCGCTTTGAGGGCCAACATTTTAAAAGATGGAGACAAAAGATGTTGTTTTTCCTAACAACACAAAAATACTGAAAAACCAAAATTGCCTGCTGAACTTGATGAAACCCACACTAAAGAATTAAATCGTTGGATTGAAGATGATTTTTTGTGTAATTTTTTTTTTTTATCTTAAATGGTCTTTCTGGTGATCTATATGATTATTATTGTTCTGAAAAAACTGCTAAGGACATTTGGGAAGCCCTTAGGAAAAAATATGACACTGAGGAGGCTGGTGCAAAGAAATATGCTGTTAGTTGTTATCTGAAATTCCAAATGACTGATGACAAGTCTGTGGAAACCCAATCACACGAGCTTCAAAAGATTTCTCATGAAATTATATCTGAGGGGATGACTTTAGATGAGCAATTTCAAGTAGCTGTTGTGATAGACAAATTGCCCCCTAGCTGGAAATATTTTAAAAATGTCCTTAGGCATAAAACCAAAGAGTTTTCCCTAGAAAGCCTGTTTACCCGACTTCGTATTGAGGAGGAAGCCAGAAAACAAGATCAGAAAGATGAAGTTCTGATTATTTCAAACCCAAAGAAATCTACACCTGTGGCTCTGAAACCCAGTGGAAAGACTATGAAAAATCAGAGTCAAAATAAAATTGGAACCATCAGAACCGGAACAACCAGAACCGCAACCAAAAGAATCAGAATCCTCCGCAAAATCAGAATGGACAAAAACACCCCTCAAGGACTGAATCAACACAGTTCCTATGCTACACCTGTGGTAGGCCAGGGCATATGGCCAGGAACTGCCGGAACGGATCTCGCCCTACACCTCAGGCGAACCTAACCGAAGATCAACTTATTGCCATGATCTATGAGATCAATTTTGTTGGTGGGTCCGAGGGATGGTGGGTTGACACTGGTGCTTCTCGACATGTCTGCTATGATTGAGAAATGTTCAAGTCCTATTCTGAAGCTGAGGACAAGAAAGTGTTGTTGGGTGATTCCCACTCCATTATAGTTGCTGGAACTGGAACAGTAGAACTGAAGTTTTCCTCTGGAAAGACTGTTATCATGAAGGATGTCTTGCATACTCCAGAGATGAGGAAGAACTTAGTCCTTGGTTATCTTCTGAACAAGGCTGGGTTTACTCAGATTATAGGGGCTGATTTATATACTATCACAAAGAATAATGTATTTGTGGGGAAAGGGTATGCTACTGATGGAATGTTTAAGTTAAATGTTGATGCGAATAAAATTTCTAATTCTGCTTACATGTTGTGTACTTTTAATATTTGGCATGCTAGACTCTGTCATGTTAATAAGCGTATTATTAAAAACATGAGTAATTTAGGACTAATTCCAAAATTGTCCTTAAATGATTTTGAAAAGTGCAACTATTGTAGTCAAGCTAAGATAACCAAAACACCACATAAATCTGTTGTTATAGAATCTGAATCCTTAGATTTGATACACTCAGATATATGTGAACTTGATGGTATTTTGACTAGAAATGAAAAACGTTATTTTATTACGTTTATTGATGATTGTTCTGATTATACATTCGTCTACTTAATGAAAAATAAGAGTGAAGCCTTTGACATGTTTAAATTATTTTTGACTGAAGTTGAAAATCAATATAATAGAAAGATTAAGAGACTTAGGAGTGATAGAGGCACTGAATATGACAGTAGTACTTTCATAGAGTTCTATAATTCTCAAGGAATTATTCATGAAACAACTGCACCGTATTCTCCTGAGATGAATGGCAAAACTGAAAGGAAAAATAGAACTCTTACTGAGTTAGTAGTTGCCATTCTACTTAACTCCGGTGCTGCATCGCATTGGTGGGGAGAAATTATTTTGACGGTCTGTTACGTGCTAAATAGAGTCCCAAAATCGAAAAGTAAAACCTCTCATTATGAGATCTTGAAAAATAGACAACCAAACTTGTCATATTTGAAAACTTGGGGCTGTTTAGCTAATGTTAGAATTCCTGATCCTAAAAGGAATAAGCTTGCTAGTAGGGCATATGAATGTGTATACATAGGATATGCCATGAACATCAAAGCTTATAGATTCTATAATCTTAAAGATCAAGTTATTATAGAATCAAACGACGTTGACTTCTATGAAGATAATTTTCCTTTTATTTCGAGGAATAGTGGGGGTACATCCTCAAATAACGTGCCCTTGATCAGGATGAATGAAACCGATAAAGCCACAGAATCAGAGTCTAGAAGAAGTAAACGGAAAAGAACTTCTAAAAACTTTGGCTCTGATTACTATGTCTTTTTAGTCGAGGAGGATCCCCTTAGTTTTCAAGAAGCCTTATCTTCTATAGATGCCAATTTTTGGGAAGAGGCTATTGATGATTAAATGTACTCTCTTGAGTCTAATAGAACCTGGCATTTAGTTGACTTGCCACCAGGTTGCAAAACAATAGGATGCAAATGGGTATTTAAGAAGAAATTGAAACCCGATGGTAATGTTGATAAGTTCAAAGCTCGTTTCGTAGCCAAAGGGTTTAGACAGAGAGAAAATGTTGACTTCTTTGACACATATTCTCCTGTTACCAGGATTACATCTATTCCAGTGTTAATTTCTCTTGATGCAATACATAATCTAGTATTGCACCAAATGGACGTTAAGACTGCGTTTCTTAATGGCGATTTGGAAGAAGAAATTTACATGGACCAACCTGAAGGTTTTGTTATTTCAGGGCAAGAACATAAAGTTTGCAAACTAGATAAATCACTTTACGGTTTGAAACAAGCTCCAAAACAATGGCATGAAAATTTTGATAATCTTGTTATCGCACATGACTTTAAAGTGAATGAAAGTGACAAATGCATTTACTATAAAGCTGAAAATGGCATCTGCACTATTATATGTCTATATGTGGATGACTTGCTTATCTTTGGTTCTAATATCCATGCCGTAAATAAAGTGAAAGCTTTATTGTGTGCGAACTTTGATATGAAAGACCTTGGAGAAGCAAGTGTAATCCTTGGTATCAAGATTACTAGGTCTGAAAAGGGAATTACTTTGGATCAATCACACTATATAGAGAAGATCCTAAATAAATATAATTACTCTGACTGTAAACCTGCATGTACTCCTTATGATTCTAGTGTAAAGTTGTTCAAGAACACTGGTAACGGTGTTAGACAATCTGAGTATGCGAGCATCATTGGTAGTCTTAGATATGCTACCGATTGCACTAGACCCGACATAGCTTATGCCGTGGGATTACTATGCAGATTTACTAGTAGACCTAGTATACAGCATTGACATGCAATTGAAAGGGTCATAAGGTACCTGAAGAGGACTAAGAACCTCAGATTACATTATCACAAAGCCACCAAAGCCACCAGTGGCTATATTTTCAGTATAGCTGGTGGAGCTGTTTCTTGGAAATCAAATAAACAGACCATTCTGTCACAGTCCACGATGGAGTCAAAAATGATAGCTCTAGCCACGGCTAGTGAAGAAGCAGGTTGGCTGAGAAACCTGCTAGTAGAGATCCCTTTATGGGAAAGACCGATTCCAGTTGTCTTGATCCATTGCAATAGTATTGCGGCTATTGCAAAAATACAGAACCGTTATTATAATGGTAAGAAACGACAAATACGTCGTAAGCACAGTACAATTAGAGAGTTTCTGTCTACTGGTGTTGTGAGAGTGGATCATGTACGAACTGATGCGAACTTGGCTGATCCTTTGACGAAAGGATTAGCTAGAGAGAAGATTTTCAAAACTTCGAAAGGAATGAGACTAATGCCCTTAGATTGATGAGTTATTCATGATGGTAACCCAACCTATAGACTGGAGATCCCAAGAAATAGGTTCAATGGGTAATAACAAGTAGTGAATGATATGATGTGAATCATGCTGACAAAATGGCAATCTCATTCCTAGATTAAAGCATGAATTCCTGAAGCGATAGTAGGATGAGTTAAAAACTCTTAATGAGGTCTATACTCTATGTAGAGTGGAGTACCTAGCTACAGGAGTACTCTTGATAGACTCACCTAAGTGATTGTGGAAGTTTGGCCGCTTCCTATGGAATTTTTGGGCAAAATTCCTAGAGCCTTCACTATACTGGGATATACGTGCATGGCCGTAAGGCACGTGCTTTTTAGACTTCACCCTGGTAAGGTTGTGTGTGTAATGTCTGTTAGAGATAGAGTTCAAAACTACGAGTTACTCTAGTATAATCTAAAGCATGAACACTACGCAAGAGTTCAAGTCGAAAGACACTTTTGTTTATGCACAATCTTATATTTTTTAGATTGCTCGATGAAAATTGTTTTAAAAATCCAAGTGGGGGATTGTTGGAAATATGGTTTTTTAAAATAAAAGAAAATGGGTGTGAACCTGGGTTTGAACCCTGGATCTCTCTCTAATTTTAGCCCCACATCTTCTATACAACTTATTGTGAAAGAGTTTATAAGGAGATTGTTAGGACTTGGGCTTGGACCCCTTAGGGGTACCACACTTTTGTGAGGAGGGGAGAGATAGACTCTCGCGCCCGCCGCCGCCGCCGCCGCCGTCCGTCAGGTCGGGTCATTTAGAGAGCAACCCATTCTTTTTGCTGAAAATTTATTTAAACGAAAATAAATTTTGAATTGCTGAGAATGGAGACTGAGTCATATGCATCTAGACGGAATTTTGGCTGACTCTGTCCTCCACGCGTTGCGCCAACAGTAGCGTGAATTTCTCCCCACGTTTTTCATGCAAATGTTGTGTTCATGCATCTAGACAGGACTTTGTCCTTTCGTATTTGAACGAATCTGTATTCTCCCTATAAATACAATACAAACTTAGAGTTTAGATACAAGAAGAGAAAAACAAAGCATTTTGCAAAAACAAGAGTTCTTCTTTTGCAATCAGATAGAACAAAACATTTTCGTTTTGCAATTAGTTTTCGTTTAGCATTTCAATCAAAGAAGAGTTTTTCTTGTTGTTGATTTTTATACAATGTATTGGTGATTCCGAGCAAACAAGAGATTAAAGGTGAAAAGTATTCCGTTCATCAACAGTGCAATTGTTTGAACGAGACAGAGAAGATTCTGGGCTGTTTTATCCTGGGGACGGCGGGGCTACCAGACTGCTTGCACATTTTTTGGGCAGAGCCGCGAGTATTGTGCCAGAGTAAAAGATTCCATCCTTTATGAATGTAAAATATCTCCTTTTGATGATGTATTGTGCCAGAGTGTATGTTGCTCAGATTGCATCACAGGGAAAGTTGATACTGATGGGAGCTAACACTACACCAAAAATACCCATCCGCAACGGTTTGGGACCATGGGGGTAAGTTATTGCCACGGCTTAGAGGCCTGGCCATTTGAGGCATCGCCAAATCACCATTGACGGCTATAAACCGTGACAACACATATTAGCAACGATTTTATGTTCGAGGACGCTGTATGATTTTCTGCATTTAGCCACGGTTTTAAGCCGTGGCGAGTGATGGCCACGGTTTTAAGCCGTGGCAAGCATGAAGTGCCACGGTTTTAAGCTGTGGCCAGTCAAAACAAAATTCAAAAAAAAAAAGAAATCTGGTTTGTTGCGAGGGTTTGAAACCGTTGCAAATTAATATAATCGAAAAAAAAATCACATTGTTTTTGCTGTTGCAGCAAAATCACAGCCCCACACCTGCAAAATCAGTCCTTACTAAGATGAATATTTTCTTCAAGTTATAGAGTATATCATAACAAAGCATCCATATAAAATCAAATCCTTAAAACAGTCAACTCAGACTACTAAAAGGCAGCAACCATAACAATCTTTGCAAATGAATACTTTATTCCTAGATTGTAAACATCTTAAGTCATGAACTAGTACACTCAATATTAGAACAGGCAAAAATGAGGAAATGAAGAAAATATAAGACATGGTATTGTATGAACCTGAAGAATCAAACAACAACGACAATGTACCTTTGCAGACTCTGTTGCTGCCATATAGCTTGGCAACTTTGGACTGTTATGTGACCCATTTTCCGAATATTCCTGCTTTGCTGGAAATGAAGCTCTCCTCTTGCTGGCCTTCTCATTGCTAGTTTTAACTTTCTTTGAGAACAACTCCTCATTTGTCACATGACCATTTTCTTCCTTCCCAATGCTCTCCACAGTTGGTGAATCAACAACAGGATGAGCATCATGCAACTCAACAACTATATCATCTGCTACCAATGACTTCAGATGACTTCCTCCATGAAGATCTTTAGACATTTGTGCATCCACTTCTTTTTTCGTCTTCTCAGAAAGCTCAACCATGCCCATATCTGGAACATGAGGCGCTGGAGAGCCTGATGCTTTGCTGGTGGTGTGTCTCGACTTCTCAACCTCAATCCCAACCATGCCCATATCTGGAGAACCTGATGCCTTTGTAGTAATATGTTTCAGTTTCTCATTCTGAACCTCTATCGTATTAGCAATCTCAGTTGTGGAGTTTGAGACCTTTGTAGTAATAGATCCTGATCGAATATCAAAAAAGTATTAAAACATAACAAATTATTTCAGATATCAGTATTGAAAATACAAATATGTCTTCCTTTTTGTGCTTCAGTGAACAAAAGAAGTTATCTATTTATTTATTTTCTTTGCTTTCAAGGTATGTTAAGAATTACTACCATAACAGTCTTTCAATGGCGTAGGGTAAAGCAACACAAATTTCATTCTACATTTACTGTATTTTACAAAAAATATGAAAGAAATAAACTGAAAATACTTGTAGCATTTGTTTTATATACCGTGAATTTAAGGATAAAAAAAATCATATATGAAAAGGATTTTAATTTACAAATATGAAAGTAAAGGATTTTAATTTACTGTATTAGCTTGCTCCTCTTCTTCTTTCTCCTCTTCCTCCTACAATAAATTGAGTAGTTTAAATAACTAAAAATACAGACTTACCAAGAAGGGAAAAAAATGTAGAATTGATGTCAACAATATTTGGGAACCTTGCCAATGGCAATGGATGTCGAGAACAAAAGAAAAACAATTTCGAAAAAGAAACTGTCTTGGGAAAACAGCCAAAAAAAACTCAAGAGGTAGTTGTGGTTCAATGCTTTACAGTTTAGAATTTTTATCTATGATTTTTCCTTTATTTCAGTGTTCTTAATAGAGCTATTTTAAACAAGCAGACATGAAACTTAACATAATGGTAATCATGTTTAGAGGAACTAGTCAATAGAGATCTTATTTCAGAAATAAATGTTATCATGTTAAGGAGGCTGCATCGAGAGCTTTCAGTGGTATCATATACATTGTTAATAGAGCAATGGCAAAAGAAGTTATATGCTGGATAAGTTGTTTATATAGATCCCATTTTATACCTTGATAAGTTCTTCCTGCATTTCTAGGAACTCCAATTTCCTCCTCTCTGAAACAGAATCTTCAGATGGCAAAGATGTCACTTGAACAGTATCCACAACCTCATCTGGCAGAGAGGACATAGTATTCATAACAGCCTCCTCTGGTCTCAACTTCCCAGAAGCTGTAAAAGATCTGCGCCAGAAACAGAGTTTAATGCAGCCCACTTTTCAAACATATTTGAAGAAACCACAATTTATTATACCGAACAAATACATCATGAGTTTTACTATACTTCACAAAAATTGATTCATTTACCATACTACTTTGGATGCTAAGTACACACTTTCTAAACGTTAATCACCTAATAGTACTTCACAATCAATACATCGACCTTAATGAAATTCAAGGATTCGACTTTGTATTCAAAATTGATTCCCAAAAGAATTCTCTACTTACACTTTAACAGCATGTCCACCAAAGGTGTAGAGAATATTAGTAGCTCCAGTGAAGTACAAAACCAGTTTAGTTGGGGCTGAGTGTTGCACCCCATCAACCTGCCATAAATAAAACCCCAAAACTAATGCACACCAGTAATCAAACAAAACTGAAGCATAAATGGGTAACTCTACACCAAAACCCTTACCTGACCATGAACAAGAGCAGCTACAGTCATGTACCAAGCTGTATAAGTGGTCATTCCAAGCCCCAAAAATGACCATATTCGGTAGTTGTGGAACGAAGGTATGAACACAGTAGTCGCACAGCAAGCACCGAATATATAAGTCCATGTTCTCTTATCCAGTCGATCGTTAACGTAGTATATGTTACTGTCCAAAATCAAACCAAAACAAAATCCAAGATTAAAATTCAATCTAGTTTTTCAGATCAGAGCTACAACATGAAATAAAAACTTCCTAGCATAGATAAGTTATTTGAACCACCACAAGTATTGGGTGCTGAGAACAAGTATAACTAGTCCAAGCACACACATCTCAGTCTAGTGTAGCCGAGTCATCCTAAATACCAAGATTGTAGGTGGTTGACTGACTTAGTCACACCTGGCCGTAGTCCGTTGCACATGATTCACATAAAAATATATTATGATATTTTATTTCACCCATCGATGGCACTAATCTAAATATGCGATGCTAATAACAGTGAACTTTTCCTAATTTTTATTACCAAACAGCACAGACTTGCTTACCTTGCACATCCTATAAGCTGAATCACAGACCCAAAGAGAAGAAAAGTGCAATTGAAACCTGTGCTATAGCTGAAACAATAAGAATGGGCAGGGTTCCCAAAGCCACAAGTGCTAGACGCCATTCCAGTATCATCCCAATAAGCACGGCAACAACAACAGCAGCAGTGTCCTGAATAAATATTGAAAGCCGGTTGCTGAAAGTAGCACGGACAAATGTAGCATCATTTGCCAACCTCCACTGATGCCAACTTTTCCTGTCAAGATGTTCACAAGATGGATTGATTTCTATGCCTGTCATCGTATATGATAACATTACAACCACAAATAGAACAAAATGACATGAGTCTGACAACTGTTTTTCTTTGCCAGTCTGACAGTCATTTTTGTTTTTGACTACTATAAGAGAGGGCAGATGGTACATTAAAATGTTTTCCAGATTTTCATCCCACAAATCAGCCCACCCACTCACTCACGAGAAAACTTTATTTTTGTTCAAAATTTTGGGACAAAATCATAAAGGTATTAGCAGTAAATCCATCAGGCTTATTCTCTGTGCAGGTATCTTCATGGGGGGCTTTGCTACCTTCAACAATGAAGATGAAGGTAATGACAAAAAGTCTTCTTCACAGAAAAAGAAAGCTAAGAAACAGATGGAGAAGAAGAAAGGAGAAGAAAAAAGATGGATAGATGCAGAAGGGAAAGGCTCGGTGTATATGCCACCAACTCTTACTAGTTCTGTTCCAGCCAGTTCCAAGGTAAGAAAAAACAAGTGGATGGGCAAAGGAAAATAGAGAAGCTTTGGTTCTTCTAGTATTATGGAATTAGATTGTTATTATACAGATCATAGCAAATTTTGATGGTCTATGATTTTTTGCGACTTTCGAATCATGACAGAGTTTTCTTTCTTTTTTCTCAGTTTTTTGTTAGTCTTAAATCTGTGCGAAGGTTGTGTCTCTGTTTTTTTTGTGCTTCATTCTCTCTGCTTGTGTTTCATACATAGACCATATTCATGTGAATGTGATATTCTCTTGTTTATCGTATGATTACAGAATCATAAATACATCACTGGTCAGACTCAAATCAACTAGTAATGTGGAAATTGTAGCATGAATTGAAGTGAGAAATAGATGAACATCCAGACCAACTAAAACCACCATACAGAGTTGCCAATGTCTGACACAAATACAGGGTAGAAAGCTGACCCTCGTAGATGTGAAATGCAAAATCCTATTACAGTTCGCGACATAGCTCAAATACGAGGAAGGACATGGTGATCTCCAAACCCCCTAATTTCTAGACGATGGAGTCTCTCTGTGCTACGTAATGGGTATTCTTTTAACATATAGAACACAAAAATAACCTACAATAGTAGTAGCAAAGGAAGGTAGAATGAAAATTGAAATAATCTTTAGTAGTTACCTGGAAGGTTGGGTGAAAATTGAGATTGCATAAGTATCCTGCAACTAGAGTATGGTCGATGTCAGCGACAAACCAGTGGAAAGTAAATTAAACACAATGTCAGAATAAAAATAGGAATTTATGGAACTATGTAAATTGAAGAGCTAGAATACACAAAATACCTCACATCTTTACATCCTCATTGGAAAGAAAGAGAGAACTAAAGAAGGAAATGGTCCAGATTTCTGATGGCAGGATATCGGTTAAACTACTGATGAACAAAAACATGTTTAACTTGTATGAGCATGTTATCGTGAATCTAAAATGTAGAAGGAATTATAATTTGAACTAACAAAGGTCAGAGAAATCTTTGAATTAAAAATTCATCTTAAATTTGATAAGGGATGTTTTAATGAAGAGAGGAGTGGAAAAGCAAATGTTGTATGCACATAGCTTTTGAAACATATATGAAATGTAAATGCTAAGCAACTTAAACTTAGTTCAGCCAACAAACAACAAGACTAGTGGACACGTGAAGATGAAAGGTAGTGAAAGAAATAAGAAGAATACAAGTAACTGAGGAATATCTGCAAATTATGGTTAAACAAGGTTATAAAGCAAAATACTGATGTTGGCTTTCAAACTTCTTAGGAAATGGCATGCCATACAATTCATACAGATGATGAAAAACCTAACTGATACCATTCGGAAGAGGAGAGTGAGGGGAATAGCATTGTCGAGTAAACCTTAGGTTGACAATGCCTGATTCACAGCTCCAGGGTGACTTGGTTGGAATTCGAAGTAAAAAGCCATTAGTCAGGTCAAATATGATTTTGGAAAAGCGAAGTCCCAGTAACATAAAATAGGTTCTCTGAACTGACTGCGACGATGCATGTTGACATGATGAATATATTATGCATTCTATTTAACTTACCAATAGCAACGTTGTAACAGTCACAGGAGGCAGCTAAGGCCCATTGATGTGAGGTATTCTATCTGACACACATACATGCATCAAGCAGTTTGATCTTACATGTGAAAATAATGTCCCAGATATGTAGACCCTGAAATAACCAATGAGCAGATCTTCCCCACAGATATACAACAGTGCAAAGACATGAATAAATGTTTAAACAACCTTTAGGAGACAAAAGTAACAAAGGAAAGTGACAAAAATGTTGATATTCGCTTCCACTCTTCTCTATCAGGCGTAATCATTTTTCAATGGTTTGAATGACTTCCTCAAGTTACTCCCATTCTCCAAGTAATCATTCTAGACATCCATCTCTAGCTCTCGCTAGAGTTGTGGGTAGTTAAACATTAAAATGTTTTGCCTATAACCAAAACATAAACAGCTTAGCATAACTCAGAGCTCTGGTGGTTGTTTATTCTATCCTCGAGTTGTATTAATTCCCATGTAATGTGTATGGTTTGTGCATATTTGGTGCTGGTTTTAAGACTGCTAATGAACATTAGAAGAGAAATCAAATGTTCTGGCAATATTATTTCTAAGAAACAACATGAAAATATCATTAAACTCCATAATTCATTATCTCAAGAGTCAAGCCACAAAAGGGAATTAGAATCTTATTACAAAACTTAGACAGCAGGATCTGCATGTAGAAGGCCAGGGCAGACCAAAATAAAACAAAAGCAAAGAGCTTGAACATAGGGAGACCGTATGACAAACATGAATCAGCAGCTATGAATAAAGAATAAGTCGTTCTGAATAGAAATACCTGATACTCTTCCCAAATTCGGGAAATTTCGTCTTGGTAGTATTCTATTGAAGACCAGCTTCGAAAATTCCTAACAGCTTTGGTAGCACTTGACAAATCCTTGGGAAGCTTCTTTATAACTTTAACATCATTAGCAAGAGCGGATATAAAATGATCTTCATCGAAGACATCTGAAAAGTTGCTGCAGGTTCAAATTCAGTCTTGTTAGAGATTTAAATCTTCCTCACACTTTCACAAATAACTAATAAGTATGACATGGAAAGATCCAAACCTTGAATCTTGCCAAAATGACCGTTTATCAAGTTCAGGAATGACGAGAGTGGCATTTATAATACGAGCAACAGCAACCATGTCACATATCTGCAATTTAAACATGAGACAATTTGTGGCTAATTAGTCATATCTTTACTTTCTTGGGAAAATAATCATGCGTGTAAAAAAAACCAACTTGTGACAGGAGAAGTCAAACATTAACAGAAGTCTACCAAGTGGAGTATTTCTGGGCAAGCAATGAAGAAAGTGCTTTGTGCTTACAATTGCATAAGAAAGAACCTTTTTATTAGTTCCAGGGGAAAAAATTTTGTTGTGAAACCCAGCAAATATTTCACTTTAGGGGTTCATCAGAACTATTGTCCGGGGTAACCAACTAATCAATCATAAATTTATGAAAACATTTCTACCACTTGTACCATTCCTTACTATATTAATCTTAATGCAATCAAATTTGAATGACACATTATGATAACATCTCAACACCGATTCTAAGAGATAGTCATTCTCAATGCCAATCTTGAGATTTTAACAACAGTAAATAATTAAATTGATACTCAAATCAACCATTCCAATTTCTTTATGAAATATTGGAATTCCCATTTTGATAAGTTTGGAACTAGATGAGATGTTGGGTTAAACTTGGTTGTCGTCATACAAGTTGTACATGTGTCCTTATGATATGGTAACAATATCAATGTCAAACTGTACAAAATTAGTTTAACAACTCACTTTGATGCACATTAATCCTCTTGCATGTTTGACTAGGGAGACATAGTGCACAATGGAAATACATGATGTATACAGTATACTTTTGTTCTAACTGTTGTTGGTTCTCCCACCACCAGTTAGTTTTTCTTTAATGAAATTCTTTTTCTTTAGTTGATCAAAAATACATAAATAAATATAAATAGCCAGTATGTGGAAGTAACAGAAAGAATTTGTAAAACCACCTTTCATTTGTGGTGTAAATTATGCAAACATGTGGCCTATGTAGCTATTTATCCTTTTAACCATGCTTAAACTAAAAGCGAAGAAAAATAAAATTATCCCTCCCACCTTCCTACCCTAATAATCCGTCAAAATACTACAGAAGTACTTTGATTATATTACTTATTTATTCGAAATTATTCCAAAATCAGTTTAGTGTTTAAGAGAGAGAGAGAGAGAGATGAATACTAACACCAGCTCGCATCTGGTTCAGCCCTCCATTAGTGCGAACAAGCAAATAACCCCGCGACTCTGTTGGAGCTGAAGAAGCACCAATCGAGATAGTATGAATAAATATCCATCCAATCAAATAATTTGATAAACAACAAACCACAAGAAGGAAACATATTACTTACGCCCATAAGTGGGACTTGGTTCAACACAGGGTACGAAATCACGAGTTGGGGTTCCATAGCTTGTCAAAATCCAAAATCCCTCTAGCACCAACCAACTGTCAAATCTAAAGCAGTGAAAAACACGAAAAATGCATGACTACTTGGTATCTAATAAACATAAAACCCACACAATTGCACTACAATCCTGACTACCCATTCCAACCCACATGACACACCACTCAATTCCATACAAATATCTATCAATTAACATGGTAAAGTACATAGATACAGAGAAAAACAAAACCTTCTGAGCTCGCGGAGGTGGTGATTTCGAAAAGAACGGTGGAGTGTCCTCTTGGATCCATTTCAGCTCCCCCTTCCTCTTGGATCCATTTCGAAAAGAAACAGTCGAACCAAAGAAAAAAAAAACCTACCCAACCTAAATGGAGCGATTCTTTGCTTTCCTTCCCTGCTCCTCATCCTGATTTGAAACGAAAATGGAGCGATTTTTTGCTTTCCTTCCCTGCTCCTCACTCTCCTCTGCTTTCCTTCCCTAAAATGAAAATGGAAGGAGCGGGACCGCCAATTTTCACAAGAACCGCGAAACTGTTTTCACAACGGCGCCAAAGCAAAAGCCACGGTTTTTCTTTTTATATCCACGGTTTTTTGCCGTGTCAAATAAACCAACGGTTTAGAGTCGTGGCCATCTCCGTATAGCTAATCATACATTTTGGTGTAGTGATTATAGCCACGGTTTTTCTTTTTATAGCCACGGTTTTAGGCCCTTGACCATTATAGCCACAGTATTTGACCGTACCAAATAAACCAACGATTTAGAACCGTGACCATCTTCGTGTAGCTAATCAAGCTTTGGTGCAGTGTAAGGTCAAATAAGAGAGGTTGATATCCATTTTTAGCTTTCACATATGAACATTATGGCCACATGTAAGTAATGTTAGTTCAATAGGCTTGCAGATTAACAGCCTTATTGACAAAGGAGAGTTTTGGAGGTTGGCTACCTCATCCTTTCTACATGCAAGTGTTGGACATCTCATGGTCTGTTTTACTCTTTACCTTTTGAGTTATTGTGTTGCAGCTTATTTGTTGTGGGTTCATCTCTGTTTGACTCCAGGTATCCATTACCGTTTCAGGTCAATTGTTATTCTTTGGACTCAGTTGGTCCCACAATGAAAAAAATCAGTGGCCCTAGAAGATTTCTTGCTATCTGTTTCATTTCTGCAATTGCAAGTAACAACTCATATTCCTAATTTAATAGAAGATCATTTTGATATCTATACAAGCAACTACAGTTCAGTATTCTGATTCATTTGTTTCAAGGACATCAGGTTCTGCGATGAGTTACTGGTTTTGCAAGGCACCTGCAGTTGGTGCTTTCAGGAGCCATTTTTGGACTGGTAAGCAACATCAAATTTTCCTACACCTACAAATATTTTTATTTCAAACGAGAAAGACTTGGTAAGGAGGAACAAATTGCTATTCAGAAATGAGGAACATTACACGACAAGAGTACTAATTGACATAATTGCTGTTATATGGCTTTGGGGTTAGGTTTGGTCTATTTTTAGAGGGGTGGGGAGAATTTTATTACTCTTAGGGTGTGTTTGGTTGCATGGAATCCTATGTCATGGGAATCTATGAAGGGACCCCTACATTTTAGGCTAAATTGATATATCACTCCATATCTACCATTTGACCACCATTTGATTTTGTGATCAACGGTGAGAATGAAAGTCCCATGAACATGGGAATCCTACTCTTTGGTCTCCCAAGGCATGTAATTCCCATGTTCATGGGACTTTCATTCCCACCATTGATCACAAAACCAAATGGTGGATGTGGAATGATACATCAATTTAGCCTAAAATGTATGGATCCCCTCATAGATTCCCATGGCATAGGATTTCATGCAACCAAACACACCCTTAGAACATTACTAAAACAAACAGGCGTGTCACCGTCATACTTGTATTTTTTTGTTCAACGTGTTTGATACTCGTATTTGTGTCATTAAGTTTTTCCAAGAATTAATGAGACTCTCGGGAAGTCTATCATTTCCGTCAAATGACCCAAAAGAAAAATCGATCAGTTGGAAGTCAAGTTTCTTAGTTCAACAGGTTATGCATTACAAAGTTAAATGTTTGCTTACAGTCTCTTTACTTTATGATTGTCCTGTACATAAAAGCATCCCAAATATTGGTCTGCAGGTGATTGCTGAATGATGACTGAACATAAATGAAATTAACATAGTAATATTACAATAAAGTATTGGAAGTCCAGGGAAAAGGATTTTAGAATTGCCATGTTATGAAATTGTCAGGAAATTTACAATTACTGCTATCAACATCTAACAGAAGCTTAATACTAAGCATTATTGATTTCCAGATTATGGATTTACTTTTGGATTGGATATATTAATCACAAATTTTGATAGAAAAATTTGTATAGGTATATACACATGCATGTTTTGTACTTTCTGCCTTCTTCCCTTTGCTTAATCTATCTCTCCGCGATCAGGTTAGGTCCTATGCAGTGTTCATGTTGAGGCACAGAACTATATTGGGAGGCGCAAAACAAGATTTACAGCATATAGCGCAAGTGATCTCATAAACCCTATTCGGAAGATTGAAAATCATGCAATGATTGGTCAAAGCTTAGTGTCATGGGATGGCTTATTTTCCCATATTTATTTGCATTAATGGGAAGTTGCCCCTGGTGGTTAGTATGACATATCCTTGTGTGAAAAATAATAGCATCAAGCTAAAATCATAGTTGATCAACTAAAGTTCATCGCAAATCTCATTTGGTCCCTTGACTGGCTCCTATATGCTTTACCTACAATATGCTATTGGTTGTGAATTCTGATTTTGCACTAAATTGGTAAACAATCGAGAAAAAAAGGTATTCAATTAGAAGTGGCTGTTAGAAACATTAAAATGACCACTATATTTTAGGTTGTGTTTAGTTGAAGGAAACAAACTTAATGGAAAAATGGTGGGGAGGAGAGAAAGAGGGAGAAAGAATGTAAAACTTGAAGTTGAAGATACCTTCAACTATATGTTTTCTCACAACATGATGGATTTCTTTTAATTTATGTTATTTTATTGATTTATTGATTTATTCTTTTGAATACTTCACCACGAAATACTCAAGAACCAGTCATCTTCAACCTCATGCGCTAAATATTTGTTATTCTCATTCTCTCCTTCCTGTACTTTTTTTTTTTTTTTTTTTTTTTTTATGGTTTTCCATGGAGAAGGTCTTTTTTTCCTCACATCGAACACACCCATAGTATGATTTTGTGGACGTTTCTGTAAACTAATAATAAGTGGATATGGTGATTCATGTTTGCAGGTAATTGGGATATTATCCAAGGGCATCAATAATTGGGGGCAAGTAAGTATAGACCAAGAGACTAACTCGATCACTACAAGAAAAATTGTGATCAATAGCGTTTAAAAACCGCTATGGTAGGATACCATAGCGGTTAAACCGCTATGACAGCCGGCACTATAATAGACCCAGGGGATATTATAGCGGTTTTAAAACGCTATGGTAAGTTTGGCTTTTATAGCGTTTCAAAACCGCTATGGTAGCCTCTTCCATAGCGTTTTAAAAACGCTATAGTAGACTCTAAAACCGCTATGGTAGACTTTACCATAGCGGTAAGTATACATAGCAATTTTTTTTTTTTTTTTTTTTTTTTTTACTATCAAATGACTTTTTATTACATCTTATCATGTATGCATTAGCCTGAGCACTCGAAATTCATTGTGACAAAGACAAGAAACACCATGTTGGTGATCAAGCAAAAGAAAATAAAATGTATTATTTTCACTTCCTTTTGCTAAAAGAAATGTTGAATTTGTCTAAACATTTTTGTGATGATGAATGTACATAATGTTTTAAGGGAAAAAAGGGAACGAAAGCAACGACATAATTTTTGTGATGATGAATGTACATAATGTACAAACTCTTATTAATCTACACCTGCAACAACAACAACGACAGCAGAAATAGCAACATCAACAGCAACAGCAACAGCAACAACAACAGGGGCTATCGACAGCAACAACAGCAACGATAGCAACGACAGCAACAGCGACAGCAGCAGCAGCCATACTAGAGTTTCTCCTAGTACGTACCATAGCGGTTTAATAATGTTAAGTACCTAACAAATGCCCATGACATTGCAACTAAATGTGGACCAATTAAGTGCACAGCAGCCATTAGGACTATCCAAATAGGTGCTTACTCATGGCACAAAACTTCAATTGGTGACACAACACAAATCCTTGAAACACATTGAAGTTAAATGTTTTGTAAGACAAATTGGGTTCACCATCTCAGAAACACTGTAATAGACCATCTAGGTTCAGAATATTATACTTCATGACGTTGAGTTTGTAGATTATAAAGAATGGAGATAAGCTTGAATGAAATCTTGAGCAATGAAAGATTCAAAACTCAATAAGATACTCTCATTTTCTTTTTTGTTTTTGGTATACTTACCAAAGGTTGAGATTGGTAAAGTGCCCGCAGAAGCTAACCAATAGTTGCATCTCTTTCGGTCTATTACCATTTAGTACTCACAGTTTCAATTATGAACAATAAATGAAAACTATATAAACTGTTTGATTAAAAAAAACAAGGCACCTGCAAGGCTGCAACCTAAGCTTGTTAAAGGGGGTAAAATGACTACAAAAGAGAAAACTACCTTATTAGAGCTAGGAACCAGTTCCTGCAAAGCTTTCATGCGTTCTGCTATTCTTTCTCACTCAAGTACTGAGTTCCTATAGAAGAGTAAATGCTTGTTAGTATTAGGCCCACATTTGTATGTCATAGAAACTCTTTATTATCCAATCTGGCCACTTAAACTAACAAGTGGTCAATCGTCTTCTTAGACAAAATGTACATTATGCATTTGCAAATTGAAGTCTGGTGCACATCACCAAACACCACATCCAAAATGATATTTCGTTACTTGCAAATAAACTGAATAAAAGTAGGTTGAATTTTAGTTGAGGAGATCTAGGTAACAGTGAAATTCGATATGTTTTCTAGGACTGTTTGGACTGTCCATTTACTGTCCAAAATATTTGTACTCAGTTTTACATTTTTGCAGGGTCTGATACAAAGTAAACAAAGCATCGCTTCCATGTTTTTTGCAGTGTCATACACTTTGTCTGCAGATTTTGTTACTCAAGGTTGCTGCAGTTTTGGGTGCTGGAACAAAGAACGTTTCATGCTCTTGATGCGTGACGGTTTCATGGTGGTGTTGGCCCTAGTTCTTGATGGCAAGTGGCATAGAATTTGCAAGATATTCCCACGTTGTCTCTATTTCAGAGCACTCTGTTTTGGACAGAGTTGTGTGGATACACTCATGAATCAAACCTAACCACGTCCTTTACTTATGTGAATGACGGGAGAACACATCACGATCATAGGTCTTCAACATCGCACCCTTTTAATTACCCTAATCATTAAACCTTACTTCCCAACTAGCCCCACATAGGATCATGGTCCCTATTAGATTGAGGATGTCGTTCCAAGAAGAAAATAAAGGAAAACAAAAATCACAGTAATTCCAAACAGCGCATGCTAAAATCAAGACAACTAAAAATGCAAGAGAAGAAATGATGAATGTGGGTATGACCTAAGTGTTTCCATCATAGGCATGTCTTTGTCTGACTTCCGACACGTGTCAGACACAGTGAGTTTTTCTAAAGTACCAGTGCTACCTTGAAGAAATGGTTGCAACAATCAAAGATGAATGTATGTCTTTTGGAAGAAATTGATAAAATGATCATATGATCACTGTTAATAACACGAATCATATAAAGTACCACAAGACAATGTCAGCAACTGAGTAATAAGAGAATCAAGTGGGTGCTAAACAAAACAAAACATAAAAAAAAAAAAAAAAAACTTATTGATACTATGGTGGGATGCATATGAATGATCTTAAACCAAGTCTAATTTGTTCCATGGATAAAACTACTGGGAAGCTTGGTCTGTTATAGCTTGAATTTGAGTCTACTTGTAACAAAATCTGGAAATAGTTAGAGTTGAGAGTTGTACCTATGATAGAATCAAGATAGTTCTGCAAGAGAAGAAACTCATAATGTGACCCGAAGTACCATGAAGAAATGCTATTTGAAGCCTGCTCTATACTGTCGAAATGCTATTTTCATACTCGTATCCTGCTCATAATGCTATTTGAAGCCTGCTCATAATGCTATTTTCATACTCGTATCCTGCTCATAATGCTATTTGAAGCCTGCTCTATACTGTCGAAATGCTATACCATGAAGAAATGCTATTTGAAGCCTGCTCATAATGTGACCCGGAGAACCATGAAGAAATGCTATTTTCATACTCGTATCCTTTAATTCACATCTCTTTTTCCCCCGCCGTGCTCTATTGTTCGCGAATGGGGACAACTTGGACTGCATACGAACACAAATCAATTTTTTTAAGTTGAAAACATTTGCCTTCTAAACAAAAGTAAATATGACATCAAAGTGGTTTCATTTGCAACCTTGGTAACTATCAATTGCCACAGGTGTGCTGCCCGTGAATCTAAGTCTGTCAATAATGGCTGATTATCCACCAAAAACAAAGTACTTTCAGTGCCTAAAATATGCTAAGAGATGATCCATAAGACTGCAAATCCCTGCATAACACAACAAAATAGCACCAAATGTAAATAACCATCTATCCACCAACCAAAATTCAGTATAAAAACACAATTTGAAACCCTACAAAAATTTTGGTCAAACATTCATCATGCTAAATGTAATCACCACCAATGGACTATACCAAAACCCAGCTTTCGCCATTCAGTTCAATTCGTAATACAAAACCATATATCTACACACTATCATTTAAATGCGGTAGAAACAATATTGTTCTAAACCAACAGACTATCAAGATTTGTCTTTCGTGCATGCAATTCAATGCATAAATTCCAACAAAATAAATCAGGACTAAACAATGGCCAACAAGTACTAAACAATGGCGAACACATGTAAGAATTTGAATATCCGGACTCGCCATTCTTAAGTATTGAATTATAACAATAACAATTGAAATTTTCATTTCGAGGAGTTTTATGCAACATAGTTGCATCTCCATAGCAAAAATCATTCATAAACTATTCAAAAAGAACAATGAACAAAATGCTAAATAGCTTAGCCAAAACAAATAACTTTTTTATCGAAATGTATACCATGATAACAACATAATGTCAAAAGGACTAAATAACATGACATGTAGTCGCAACACTATGCAAAATTGTATCCTAGTCATAAAAGAACAATCAACTTGCCAGATTTACAATGACCGCAGGATTCCTAAGATCGTCTTCGGGTATTCCCTGCTCTACTTTTCCAACAAGATCGGCTCCAACATCAGCTGCCTTAGTGTAAATTCCACCACCCAACTGGGCAAAGAGGGCAACAAAGGAAGCTCCAAAACCGTAACCCACCAAGAGAAGAGACACTACATGAGTATGTAATGTTTTGTCAATAAGTTGTAAACTTACCTATTATTAAAAGGTTCAACAACAAATTTTTCACACGTGCTGCAAAAGGATCACAAACACAAATCGATGAATGGTACGCACATGCATATATGTGTGTCTATATGCATATATGCAGCGCCGGAGACGCGAACATTGGCACGTATAGACACCCACATACCAACATAGCCAGTAACACCGGAGCATATAGCTTCGAGAAGAAAAGTAGCAACTGTAATATAAGCGATGCTGACCTGCAACAACATATTAAGATATGTGTGAACAAAAACATTTTTGAACATTGAGATTGGAATAGTATATCTAACTTCCCAAGACCAGAGGATTCTTGTTGAGAAGTTGTACTACGGAACAAATAGATGCAAAAAATCACTAGTGATAACAATAATGCCATTTTGGAAATAGTTCCTGAAGAAACCTTCTGCACCGTCCCGTAGGGCATCTGATATCTAAAAAGTACGCAAGCATAGTGGGAATGGAAGAAAGGAATCAATATTTCAATTGTTGTTAATACCTCTCATAGAAACTATACAGAAATTTAGGAAAGTGAAAATTTACAATAAATACAACAATAGGGTGATGATGCAAATACGACTTATAAAGGGCAAGAGTGCAAGACAACCAATTCAAGAACATTCATGGCGTCATCATTATAAACAAAATTAGTTGCTATTAGACTCTATTTTAGAAAGGCACCAATAAGAAATCAAAATTATATTGAAACAAAAGAAAGCCAAAACAGACATTTTATCACCTTAGCATTGCGAAAATCAAGTTTTAAAATAAAAGCAGAAAATAGCATAATTACCTACTGAAAAGGTAAAAATTGATTCATTTAAAAGACGAGATAAGAGGCTAATAAATAACCGATTGCTACTAATACAACTACAACAAAGCACTAGAAGAAACTCCAAATGAACTCCCTTCGGCGCTTCACTGCACCCCAATGACATGATACACACTGAAAATGAAGTTGCACTTGGTTCCAATCTTTTTTTAATGGAACAAAACATACAGATTGCATCAAAAGAGTAAGTAGGTTGAGAAAAACTTGTGGACTAATATAAGAAAGAGTCACATTAACCTAACAAGAAATAAACAAAAAAGGAACTTTACTAGCAATGTATTGCTTACAAGGAAAGACCCTTTCATCATATTTCCTTAACATGTGCTACTTGTATACCATCGAAATGGCATGACTTGTTTAGCCATTTAGGCACCAAAAGAATAGTTAATAATATCTCATATAAAGCAATGAACAAACTAAATAAACAATAAACAATTAAAGAAAACCTCCTTATTCCTTTCCAAAAGAACATACAGTTATAGTTGCAGTTATTCGTGAACAAATAGGAGTTCTCCATGGCACTGACTATTGATTATAGGCAAACTTTAACAAATAGGAGTTCACTATTAGTTCTTTCAAGATTTGTCTACACCAATGCTTCATTGCTCTAATGTTTACCCTCTTGTGCTTCTGCCTATATCTAATCAAAAGAGAATCAAAATTACAAAAAACATTACAACCCTAAATTCCAAATCTCAAGTACCATACTCATAAACACTGAAAATGGAAATCAATGAAATCCCATGAAAACTTACTGTCTCAGAGTCTCAAAGTCCCAGAAGTGAACATCTCAGTTTCAAAATAGATGTTCCTATTGGCCGTATCAACCCAAGAAGTGTAAAATTCCATGATGTTTTTGTGCTTCAAGGTCTTGAGAAGATGGATTTCACAGTAAAGCCTCTCAAGATCCTCAGGGCTCTGAAGGAAATCATACAGCTTGACTTGGTTCCAAGCCACTTCAATCCCTTCGAACTTATCAAAAGCTCTGTAACTGCAACACCCAAAACCAAAAAGGAAGAAAACCCACCAACATAGAACTAAATCAACATATACCCATCTCATAAAACTGCAAAAGTTCTCATAAAAAACTGAAATTTCTTCAAAATCTCAAAAAGGGATGAAAAAATAACAAATGGGGTTTTAAGTTTCTTACACTGTCTTTGAAGCTCCTTTCCCAAGGATCTCATTGTACTGAAAAACCAACAAAATTAGAACCAAATATCAGAAATGAAGAACATAAATATCGAAAGAGGGAGGGCGACGGAGAGATGGAGATGAAGATATGGAGAGAGCAGTGAGGGCGATGGAGAGATGGAGGGAGCAGTGAGGGAGATGGCGAGATGGAGGGAGCAGTGAGGGAGATGGAGATATGGAGAGAGCAGGGAGGGAGATGGCGAGATGAGGGAGCAATCAGTGAGGGAGACGACGAGATTGAGGGGAGGGTGGAGTTTCATCGAGCTCTATCTAACTCGAGCGCCCAGTAAAACGAGGGAGGACAGAAGCGAGCGCCAAAAATCCCGCCTTTTTTTTTGTAGCGTTTTCATTTTTGTTTACGCCAAAAATTTGATCTTTGATAGCATATTTAGTAAAACCGTTATTAACAAATGCTATTATTGGGCATTTGTGTTGTAGTGGATGATAGATTAAAAATGAATAAATGCATTACAGGACAAAGAAAACCTTTAAGATGGCTATGTTTTGACTATTTGATTGATTTTTCAGCTAGGAGGATTGCTTGGTGGAGTTGCTATATCATGGTTTGTTGGACCTGCACGGAAGTATGAACCCCGTTCCATGGATGGGATATTGGCATTTTTGCTGACAAAGCTCCAATTTTCTGTCTGAGGAAAGCAAAATAGCAGCTGGATAATTCAACTGATTTGCCTGTCATGACGAGGTGTTTTCATATTGGGAAATACTAGATGTCAACTTCAAGTACAGAAATCCAAAAGCATTTTTTGCATAAGCATTGTACGGTTTTCCTCTTTCGATTCTTTATAGGAGAACCCTGTCAGAGTTATCACATTGTCATTATTTTCAGGGAACATTGATGATTACTGGTATAATGTTACATAATTCCTCTGATGTATAGGTATTACAGTAGGGAACTATGGTAGCAGACTAGCAGTAATAAATCAGCGAGCCACTCTTTATAAATGGTTGATATAAATGAAGGCATGTAACTGTAAGTACGCTGTGTGTCAGAGAGGTGAAGCTTAATTTGCTTAGAATTTAGTTACGCAACCAAACATACTTGATGCTCAACTGCATGGACTGATTTCATCAAAACCGTAAATTGGTCCTGTGTTTTTACTACCATTTCTTGTTTCTTATTTCATGCCCGATGGTAAACTTAAGTGAGTTGCTCATTGTTACTATGATCATGTAGTTTTTTGTTCTGTAATGACTTCTGTTAAATCATATTTGCAAGTAATTGGCACTATCTTTGTGATTGCCGGTTTATGAATTATGGTTCTTAATTACCTTTTTGCCAAGTTTTAGTATGCAATTTACAAAACTGTAGTGTAGAACCAATCTTTTGATAACATGTCTGATAATTTCATCACTTTTATGTGATAATTGTTCACAATGTAATGGTGAATGAAAAAAAACTTGTGTCAGTTCAAAAAAATAAAAAAAATCAGTGCATCTTAAAATTTAAATTATGTTCGTCTCTGCACTGAAGTTGAAACTTGGATTGTTCAAAGTATTAGAGTGAAAAGCTTATTGATTTGGTGAGGACAATGATGGGTGGGTTAGGAAATGGAGCCTAGCGAAGCGAATCTGATGTTGAGGTCGAGGTTGTAGAATGGAGCAGTTGGTAAGGTTTTTATCATAGTGCTTGAAAAGGGTTTATCATGGTGATGGACGAATTTGTAGAATGGAGCAGCTTATATCTTCTTACAATGTACTTCACAAAACTTGTGATGAGTATGGTACCATTGTAGTGGGTCAAGGAGTGTTGGTTCAATAAAAAGGAGTCTGAATATCAAAAGCTTACACAATATCAACATCTGCAATGATCCAAGCTGGGGAGGAGAACAAATTGGGCCAAGTGAAACAATGATTAAGTGGGGAGAATCTCTTGACAACATAATTCTCATTATTGTTTTGTTGATCAGTTACAAGTTGGTTGAACTCTTTTCGTTCTTGAGTGAGGCTAGGGAACCAGGTTTTGCAACCATGTTTTATAACTAGGATGATGTGGCATCACTAGAAGAGGTTTTTTACAACATCGAGATACACATAAACACTTTGGGGATTTCATCATTCTTTCAAGATCACGCCACGTCACCATGGTTACAAAACCTGGTTGCAAAAACATGGTTTCCTAGCATTTTCGTTCTTTTAAAGTTTGTTTCAACGTCTTTTGTGCAAGAAAGTTGTGTTACACTATACTGCTCCCGCCAAACTTTTTCAGTTTCTCAATTACTAAACTTAGAGCTATTGACGTACCATGTACCTAATGATATTCCACGTAAAATACATGACAAAAGTGATTTATGTTAAAATAATTAATGTTACGAAATAATCGTAAATATGTATTAGATAAAATAAGATAAAATACAATGTAAGATCAAATGTCTGATATTCCCTTTACCCATTTACTATTCCAACATTTTATACCCGATAAAAGGATTTTTCCACCTTAAAGAAGAGGGAAGCATTAAATTTTGTAAGAACCCGTCTAATTGTCGAGGAAATCAGCGAGGAAAACAGCGAGGGACCCCACATGGGGGGAGGGGGAGTCGTCCATCCCTTCGGGATACGCGTTTGACTTTTCAACGCACGCATCCCGGAGTTGAAAACGCGCAACCCGGGGGGAATGGATGGCTCCCCCTCCCCCCTGTGGGGTCCCTCGCTGTTTTCCTCGCCATTTCCCTCGACAATTAGATTTTTTCATTTTGTAATCAACTTGAATGAAGTTAAGAAGCTTGGATGGCAAAGTTTCTTATTGAAATGATTTAAGAAGACTTGTTTTGATTGGTCAATAGAGTTCAATGTGAAAGTTTGTTGTTTCTATGTTCTAGGGAAAAATTTATCTATTTAGTTTTAAACATGCTATAGTAGTAAGACATTAGTATAATGAAATATTTAAGGCTATTTTACTTTTGCCCCACATTATTACAATTAGTTTAGCTTTTAGACATCATGTAATATCTTGAGTGGGCGGACTATAAGGCTGGCAATCTATCTGGGTGTTATAATCTTACATTGCCTAAGAAGGAGAATGGGATGAACTATATATGTGCGCGAGCTTGTGTTTCCTTGGTATGTCACGTTTTAACGCCGTGATGGTGGTTATGCCCAAAACGGACAATATATTTTAGTAAATATTTAAACTATGGACATCATAAAAAAATAGGGATATGCTTTTTTCTACTACCTTTCGGATATCATGGATCCATGGGATGATTTGATATTTACTGAGGATGGAACTCGCCGTATCGACAGTCGTTTGAGCTTCTAGAAGAAGACACATGAAAATATTTTTCTTCAGCATATAGTCTCCCAGCTAGATATCAATTCAATACCATACTCCAACACATTCAGAATGTGAATGGTATTAGAGCCAAATCCAATTGGAAGTGTGCCAACAAGGACGTTGAACTCCCTTAGGAGGGTGGATTGTAATACCTTGAGTGGGCGAGCCGTTTGTTCGTCATCACATAGTAACCCAACTAAGTGATTGATATCAATTTAATACCATAATCCAACTCATTCATAATGAAAATGATATCAGAGTTGGACTCAGCTAGAAGTGTGTCAACGAGGATGTTGGATTCCTTAAGGAGGGTGGATTGTAATATCTTAAGTGGGTGGACGGTAAGGCTAGCAGGTTACATATGTGTTATATTCCCACATCGCCTGGAAAGGGTGAGGAGATGAACTATATATATCCGAGCTTGTATCTTCTTTTTATGAGGCGTTTTAAAGCCATGAGGGTGATTAGGCCAAAAGGGACAATATTATATTATATGGATCGGATTGTTACACTCAAACTCATCTAAGCTTTACTTTAGACCCAGATTTTCATAATTTTTTTAAATGACCATTGTTCCCTTCTTCTTATTAATATGCAAGATTTGACATTCACTCTTCGAACCTAAATTAAATATACTCACTCAAACTGCATTCAAATTGTCAAACAAGTTGTGGTGAGGGGGTAAGTCTAATTTGTATAGGTTTGAGGGAGAATGTTAAATCTTGTACTAATAAGAAGAAGGGTAAAGTAGTCATTCCAAAAGAAATTATGAAATTAGGGCTAAATTAAAGCTTGTAAGAGTTTGTGGTCTAAAAGCTAAGCTAATCATAATACTTGGAAGCAAAAGTTAAATAACCCAAATATTTGTATCTGTTGAAAAATAAGCATTTAGAAAATAACAATCCATAGTTTGTTTAATTATTTATTTTTTAATATTATTTTTAAATCCTCAAATATTTTAAAAGGCCTAAATCAATGCCTTAGTACATAACCATACTCAAACAAGTTGAAACTTTAACACATTATTTTACACATGAAATTGAAAGAAAAAGGAAAACAAGCAACATACCAGAAAGAGGATAGGAAACAACAATAAAGTAAACGAGGTGGGTTGAGCGATCCTTGACTCGGAAGCATAGATTGAAGAATCAGGTGTGAGACCTATGGAGAAATAATGGTGGAGTGTCCTGGTCACTTTGGGCACCTTGAGCTTGGTAAGCCCATGTTCCAGATCGACTTCATGTAAAACGATCTTTTCAATTCTTCATTGCATTTGCTTCGGATATTCGTGCATCCTCGTTTACGAAGTATCTGCTCAACTACATTGATTGAGTTTCCTCCTTTGGTTTCATATGCAAAATCTCATAGACAAGTAAAAATTATTATAGAAAAGATAGAACAATAATTAAGGTTGAAATAACCATAATAATTTTATTCATTTATAGTTTTTATGGTGTAATATCCTCTTAAAATATATTTTGAGTAATTCTGAGAGAAAACGTTTGAAGTCATTATGGACCTAAGTGATAGTTGAAACTAGAGCCTTGATGAGTTGAGGCACTGTAGCGACATAGCCTTTTATTAACAGGTCAAGTTTTTAGGGATATGGCCATGATGCGCTCTAATAAAGGTTGGGAGGAGTTCTAGAAAAAAAGTTAAATAAAAAGTGGAAGAGCATATATAGCCATGGCAAAGCCTCGACAAGAAGTAATTACTTTCCTAAGCATATTGGGTACGTTTAGCAGATAACCCGAAGGTACGAGAATCTATCATTGGTCCGATGTATATTGCAGTAAATGTTAATAATACTGATAAACATTATTTTTTTTCCTTGGAGTTAGTTGGAAGTGTGTACAGACTTTACCCGTTTTCTTAAACTAATGACACGAGTCCTGATATATTTAACCAACAGTACAAGTCCTGACAAAGTGGAAGTCCAGATGAGTAAGTTGGTACAACAAGAATTTATTTATAACGTTTTTCAAATGAGGAAGTTGGTAATAGGGTTGCTACGATCGATACGGAGCATTATATTGTATCGCGATAAAATTGAGGTTACAATGTTAGTAGAATGGATAGGTATTGCGGCTAGCTCAAATTTTGAGTAGAAATATAAAAATATACAATAACTCATACTGAAAATCAAAATAAATGTTTACACGAAATAAAACTTTTGTTTTGCTTATAACTGTGAAACAAAGATAGTACAAGATCCCTTTAATTGCTACATGAAAATGTGGATTCAGTAGTTAATGTATTTGTTTGGAATTAGTGACCTGACTATAAGTGGTCATAAGTGATATGTATATATAGCTAGCAAGATTAAGTGTATTTCTCTTGTAAATCTGATTTTACACATTTTAATAAAACTTATTGAAAATTGCACACAATAAGGGCTAATATAAAAGTTGTATTTATTTATTCAGATAAGACAATGGAAATGAAACTATCGGTATATAACCTAATAAGCGTTACGTATGCACGCACAAGTATAGTTTCTTAAACTGGCATGGGAAGCCTTGCATGAATACCATGTGCTTAATCTCCATGGATCTTGCTCCTACAATCACATATTTAGTGTGACTCCTGAGCTGGTTAGTTTCATCCTACATTATTAATATTTGTTGTCCAGACTCCTAGTTTTAATCAAGCAGCTACTTTTGTTTATCTCCAAGCCATTCTAATTACCTTCTGTGTGTTTATACCAAATCCTCCAAACACTTGCGTAAGTTTGACATTAGCTGCTTAGACATATAGTTGGTACGTAAATCGGTGTTAGTTTCCATTATGAAGTGTGGAGTTGCAAGTATTTGTTCTTGATGGCTTCTTTCTTTGGATGTTTTTAGGAGTTTGGTTGATTTCGAGAAGGAAATTGATTGTACCCTTACATTGGCACTACTGTAAAAAATTAGTGCAACTTCCTGCACGTTTTGTGGTAATGGTTCAGTTGTTTGTTTTAGTTACCAAGTCAAATTGTAGTGGAGAGAATTGTGGGAGTGGGTAGTTTATGGTGTGAGTAGTGGAAAGAATTGTGGGAGTGGATTAAGTGGGTTTAACAAACAACTCTATAAATATGAGTTGTATTGTAGCTTTGCAAATATATCTTCAGTACACATTCTCAAGTTCATTTATCTTTCTCCAATTTATTTTTCATATTACATTACAACTTCTTCTTTCTATTGGCCTTCTGTTTCTTTATTTTTTGTTTTATGGTATCAAAGAAGGTTGAAGGCCTAGTTTATTCAAATTCACCTTGAAATTTTTTAAGAGTTTGAGTGTGAAAGAAAAGCTTTTGTAGTTTGCAACAATGGAAGTAGCAAACGGGGGAAATGCTCAGTACGGGATGGAGAAGCTTGTAGGAAATAACTACAAGTATTGGAGATTGTGTATGGAAGCATATGTTCAGGGTCAGGATCTGTGGGAACTAGTTGCTGGTACTAATGCAGTAATTCCTCAATATGTTCCTGAGAATTCTGAATCATGAAGGAAGTGGAAGATCAACTATGGTAAGGCTCTCTTTGCTTTGAGGACAACTATCAGCAAAGAGTTCATTGATCATGTTCGTGATGTTAGCTCTCCCAAAGGAGTCTGGAAACGCTCGAAAGGTTGTTTACTAAGAAGAATACAACAAGGTTGCTACTATTGGAGAACGAGTTGGCAATGTTAAAACAGGGAGGTATGTCAATTTCAGAATATTTTTTTACGAGTTAAAAGTATTTGTGCTGAAATTTCAGAGAGATGAGGAAGAAAAAATTAGTGAAGCGTGTCTACGACAGTATCTTGTTCGCAGATTGAAGAAGGAATATGGGCCATTTGTTACTTCCATTCAAGGGTGGTCAAAGGAGCCTCCTGTAGAAGAGTTAGAGAATTTACTCTCTAATCAAGAAGCCTTGGCGAAACAGATGGCAAAGAATTTTGATTCTGACACTATTCTCTTCTCAAAAGGGAACACAAACAAGAAGAATACGTCAGCTTGGAACAAGAACAAAGAAGAAGGTTCAAGTGCAGAGAAAGGTGGCAACTCACAAAGTAAGAAATTTTTCACATGTTTCAGGTGCGGGAAGATTGGGCATATTAGAAAAAATTGTCGTGTAAAAATTTTAAAAGCCAATGTTGCGCATACAAGTGAAGGAGATGATCAACTCAAATGGGAGCATTGTTTTGTTGTTGAAGCGGTTGAAGAAAATTCAGCTCGAGCCTTTGTTAATTACGCCAACAATAAGGAGGAGTGGATCATTGATTCAGATTGCTCTCACCATGTAACCGGAAATGACACTTTGTTCTTGGAGATGCATGAACACCATGGGGAGCGGGTTATTGTTACTGCGGATAATTCAACTTATCCGGTAGCAAAAGAAGGCGTTGTCACAATCCATGTTGTTGGTGATACAAGAACCATAAGTGTCAAATTACATGATGTTTTTCATGTTCCAGGTTTGACGAAAAATCTAGTTTCAGTTCCTCAAATTACTGATTTTGGAAAATGTCTTGTTTGGTCCAAATGATGTTAAAGTGTTGGACAATGTGAAAGGTATATCTGCTGATGTTATTCTTACTGGTGAGAAGAAAGGTTTTTTGTTCGTTATGTCAGCAGGTGAAGCTTATGTAAAGAAAACAAGCCAAACCGATAGTGTCGCAATTTGGCATGCTCGGTTGGGTAATATAGGCTATCAGATGTTGCAGCAGATTTCTTCTAAAAAGTTGTTAGATGGCATGCCAACTTTGAAGAACGTATGTGAAGATGTGATTTGTCAAGGCTGCCAATATGGCAAATCTCATCGTCTTCCTTTCAAAAGATCATCGAATCGCAAATCTGCATCATTCGAACTAGTTCATACAGATTTGATGGGGCCAACGAGAACACCAAACTACAGTGGACATCGTTATGTTATGGTGTTGGTGGACGATCACTCAAGGTTCACTTGGGTGAAATTTTTGAAAAAGAAGAGTGAAGCGTTATCCAAGTTTATGGAATTCAAGGATGTTGTTGAAAGGGACTATGGGAAGAAAATAAGATGGCTGCGGAGTGATAATGGCGGGGAATATATGTCTGATGATTTCTTCCAATTTTGTGATGACAACAATATTCTTCGACAAACGACTTGTCCAGATACTCCTTAGCAAAATAGAGTTGCAACAAGGAAGCTTAGCCATCTTGCTTCAGTTTTCTTTTCATGGTTGCATGACAAGAATCTTCCTTGAGAGCTTTGGACAGAAGCTATTCAATGTGCAAGTCATGTGATCAACAGGATGCCTCCATGTCCAGGTACACAAAAATCTCCTTTCGAGATTTTATTCGGTGTAAACCCAAATGTTAATTATTTTCGGGTATTTGGTTCTATTTGCTATGTTCATGTTCCTAAATCTAATAGAACTAAACTTGACCCGAAAGCAAAGAAATGTGTATTTGTTGGCTATGATTCTTATAGGAAGGGTTGGAGGTGCATGGATCCGGTGACAAAGAAGTTTACTACTTCTAGAGATGTGGTGTTTGATGAAGTATCATCTTCATTTCCTGCCCAAAAGCCTGTGGACAAAAATGTTGCTCTTGATGGTGATCAAGACAATTTGGAGCTTCTTTTTCCTTAAGTTAATATGCAAACACCTAATAATGATGAAACGGAAAATGAATTTCCATCTCCTCAACAGAATATTGAAAGAGTAGAAGATGGTGAGCAACAAGTAGTGAGGAGATCAACAAGGGAGACAAGGCAACCAAATTATCTCAAAGATTATGAGGTACAACTTAACAATTGTACAATTAGCTCATGTTTCTTTACTGGAGCACTAAGTGCAGAAGAACCAACAAATTATGAAGATGCAAAGGGTTGTTCAAATTGGGAAATAGCGATGCAGGAAGAGATTGAAGCTTTAGACAAAAATGAGAAATGGGAGTTGGTACGCAAATCAGAAAATTGTGAGCGAGTTACTTGGAAATGGATAATTACCATATCATCAAATATGCATTTGCTGGTATTATTATATGTTGATGATATGATAATTACCGGAGATAATGAATCAGAAATTTCAAATTTGAGGAATGATTTATCTGTTTGTTTTGAAATGAAAATTTTGGGGGAAATTGGATGCTTTCTTGGTCTAGAAGTGGAAAAATCAGGTCAGGGATATTTTGTTTCCCAAAAAGGCTATGCAAAGGGTCTCTTGGAGCGTTTTGGCATGGGGGAGTCAAAAGAGATGGCTACTCCAATGGAGCCAAATCTCAAGTTGAAGAAAGATGAAGGGAAGCCATTGAAGGATGCTAGAAAATTTTGAAAACTTGTTGGAAGCTTGATTTATTTGACCGTCACAAGACCAGGAGTTTCATATTTTGTTGGTGTTGTTTCTCAATTTATGCAGAATCCAAGGACTACTCACTTAGATGCAACAAATTTTTTTTTTGCGTTATGTAAAGGATCTCTTAGTCATGGTCTTTTGTACAAGAGGTGTGACAATTTTGTGTTGAGTGGATCTACTGACGCAGATTGGGCCGGAGATACAAATGATCGTCATTCAACTTCAGGCTATTGTTTTAACACTGGTTCAGCAGTGATCTCTTGGTGTAGCAAGAAGCAGAATGTTGTTGCTTTGTCTAGCACTGAAGCTGAATATGTGGCAGCAACCATGGCTGCACAAGAATGCGTTTGGTTGAAGGGATTGATCAGAGACATGCTGAGCAAAGTTGACTATGTTGTGTAGATCAAATGTGACAATGAAAGTACCATCAAACTTGCATCAAATCCATTTTTTCATGCTCGAACAAAGCATATTGAAGTTCGACATCATTTTGTTCGTGAGAAAGTTCTCAGTCAAGAGATTGAGCTAAAAAGCGTTCATACCAATGATCAGGTGGTTGATATATTCACTAAGGCTTTGGTGAAGCCTAAGTTTCTATCTTTCTGAAATACTCTCGGAGTTGTTGATCGGAAGTTTGCATTAAGGGGGAGTGTAAAAAATTAGTGCAACTTCCTGCACGTTTTGTGGTCATGGTTCAATTGTTTGTTTTAGTTACCAAGTCAAATTGTAGTGGAGAGAATTGTGGTATTGGGTAGTTTATGGTGTGAGTAGTGGAAAGAATTGTGGGAGTGAATTAAGTGGGTTTAACAAACAACTCTATAAATATGAGTTGTATTGTAGCTTTGCAAATAAATCTTCAGTACACATTCTAAAGTTCAATTATCTTTCTCCAATTTATTTCCCATATTACATTACAGGTTCTTCTTTCTATTGGCCTTTTGTTTGTTTATTTTTTGTTTTAACTACCTGATACCTCCAAAGCAACAAAGGTACTAATACTATATATAAAGCATTTTCAATTTCATAAAAGATGATCATCCTTATTTTATATTTTTTAATCAGGGTTTGTATTCGTCAATAACACATTTTTCTTGATAACTTGGAGTGGTTTGAACAAATCATGTTTCATAAAGGCAGGTTTTTGAACAAATCAGTAATTTGAGAAATTCGTCTCAAATGGATTGACCATGCCAAATTAAGAACTTGTGATGGCTGGGTTTATCAAATATTACTAATTTTCAACAATGATTTATCATACGCTTTAAGTCGTAGAGGCCAGTTGATATCAACTAATAAAAGATAAGAGTGACAAAATACCACTCTTACAAAGCTAGTAAGACCATAAAGATCTACTTGGCAGTTACATATTTTTATGTTAGTAAGACCATAAAGATCTACTTGCTAAATTCATATATGTTTGTTGTTTTTCTAAATTTTGTAAGACATTGATACAATTAAACCCCATCTCTAATTCCATTATGCTCGAATTCAAATTCGCGGGTTTACAAAGGAACCCTAACTCAAAAAAAAAAAAAAAATTGAAAAAAATCTTTTTCAAATTGGTGGAGATTGGTGTTCGGAGGTTGCCACTGACCGAGGTGACAGGTGCTTGTCGGAGTTGTCGGGTATCGATAGCCTTTTCCAATTTCAACTTAAGGGTAAAAGCGAAATTATAAAAAATGTAGAAGATGAAGTCAAAGTCAACGAGGGTAGAGTTCTAATAAGATTTTCTTTTATTATTATTATTATTATTATTATTATTGTTATTTTTTATTTTATTTTTTGAATTGGGGCTCTTGCCCAATTCCGTGATTGAAATTTCCTTGAAAGGATGATGCATAAAATAGGAGAGATTTTAAGTATATCAAGATTCATTAAGACATTATATGATGGGCTTATGATAAGTTGGGTTTTTTTAGTTGTTTATAAGCATTAAAGGATAAATGGGCTGGGATGAACCAAAAATTCGTGCGAGGGAGGTAACTATATGAAATGGACACTTGTAAATGGCTTGGACATACATCAAATAACATGTAACGCTGGATAATAATCAGTACACATTTTTTCATCAATCACTGGAAAATGAAGAAGAAACAAATGAGTTTTTTTTTTTTTTTTTTTTTTTTTTAAGAAGAATGTCATTCTCTTAACAAATGTAAAAAACTACATTGAATTAAGAATATAGCTAAATTAATGGTTTTTTTTCACCCTCCAAACTCCCATCGATGAGGTATAAAGTTTGACAACATGAAGGTCGAAACAGTAAGGGGATAACATTTAAGGGATTATTTGAACTTTTCAATCCTTGAGTTTACTATTACTACTGTGTATGAACCATCTTTATACGTGCGTAAGAGGTTGGTACAAGGCATTCTCATCATTTTTCGTCAAATCTTTCTTATGATATATTTCTAGAAAAGACATTGGTGCGTCATTAGAATGCAAGTCAATTCACACTTAAAAGAATTTTAACCTAGGGGTGTCAATTCCTATATCTTATATCAAGGAGATACGAGGTATCAACACATGATAACATTCCATGTAAGGTACAAGGCATAAAGTAAACCAATGCATTTTCATTAGAGGAAAAAAAAACATTTGATTTTTTGTTAGAAAAGTTTAACCAATTTATCTGTTTATTTATTTGGTTTGTTGTCTTTGCATGAGGATTATATATGTTATTCTTCTATACCTTAGTTCAATATATTTATCAAATCAAACCAAATTCGAAAATCAAAATTTTAGCTCATTCATAAATTTTGTTAATGTGTTTGTTGTATTTGTACCTTCGTTTCAATAGGAGGTCAATAATAATCCAAGGAAGCAATGTATGTAGTGCGGAAAAATCAATACTCCATGTTGGAGGACTGGCCCTCCAGATAAAGAGGTAAAGTTTTGTTTCTATTTCCTTTTACTTTTTCTCTATTTTTTTTTATTGGTTTCCTTCTATTTTTTCCTTTCTCTATCTCAACGTGTTTATATATTCTTGTAATTTATTATCCATCAAAAGTAGAATTGGAAGAAATAACCCTTGTATATATATATATACACACTAGGGTGTTGATGCGCTCTACGTATGCGAACGTTCAATATATATATATATATATATATATAAATTGCCTTTCAATAATAAGTAAAACAATATTATTGAAATTCTAAACAAAATAATTGTTTATAATTTTCAAGGCATATGTATAACAAATAATTAGGGCTTTGAACAAATTATGTTAGAGACTTAGATATAATTAACAATGTTTGAGGTGAGCAGTTTCGATCATAAATAATCAAAATTTAGGAGCGTAAAACAGTACTTATATGTAGTATTTTTCATTTAAGTTTCAAAATTACCCTTGAACATTGTTCAACTACCTATTGATTTTTCTTGCAAATGTGATAGAATTGGAAGGGCACTTTGGGCAACCTTCAAATCAGGTTGAAGACACACATTTCACAGTTCATAAGAAGAACTCACGTTATGTAGTTTATATATATATATATATATAGCCAAAGGTGTGATGACTCAGTGGTTGAGCAGTAGCGAATGGTATTACTAGGTCATAGGTTCAAACCCAGCCGATGACATCGAGGGTGGGAGCGGTTAAGGAAAAAAAGTATTATATATATATATATATATATATATGATGCGTCCAAAATTTGTTCTTCTGTGAGTTTAACCTGCAAAACAACTGTCAGATTGCCAAGGACCACCTTTTTGGTGGCCAAAGGCACTCCGATGCTTAAGTCAGTAACTCTGTTGGAAAAATGATGTAAATCTGGACAAAACTCAGTTAAAGATGCATCAAAACTCAGTTGTGTGCCTGACTTAAGCTCGGTTGGCGTAATGAAGGGGGACATTTATTGTAACGGTCTCCTCCTTCATTGAGATGGAAGTGATTCTTTCCATCTCCTTGGTAACGGTCCATCAATATTTATGATGACTTAAGCCTTCATAACGGCTCTCCAGCATTTATGGTGACTTGAGCCACGTGTATGGCCATAATCGGGTGATGATTTCATGTATCATCAGCTACCCCCCCCTTAGTTAGTGGGCTTGCTTGCGTGGTCACTAACTTGTTAATGAGGGTTTTCCTTATTTGTTCCTTGAAGTCAGTGTGACAAGTCATCGGGGTCGGACTGCGTGAGTTCGGATCGGATGCAATCATCGGATTCGGGTTGCATGAATTCTGACCAGACGAATATTTTTTTGTGATGAGTTATTGTAGTCAGACTTCATGAGTTCTAACCAGATGATGTATCTTAGTCGACTACGCAAGTCCTATAGTAGGTGAATTCCGTGAGTTCGGACTAGATGTCGTTCGTGACATTGTAGTCAGTTGCGTTTACTTGGTGGAGTAGTCTTCGTAGTCAGTTTCATGAGTCCGGACCAAATGAAGTCAGTGTGATCAAACTGCATGAGTGAGAGCCAGATGAAGTCAGTTTGACTAGTTGGGCATGCAGACCTGATTCTTGTCAGATTCGTCTCCTGTTGGACCAGATTCTGCTATCTTGTCGGATCAATCTCTATTCGGGTCTGTCGGATATGTTTCATGTCCATGTCGGGCTTGTCTCCTTGTCAGGCAAGCTTCTAGTTGGGTTCACCCTTTTTTTCATTCGGGCCCGTCCTCTGGGTTCACTTCTAATCGAGCTCGTCCTCCGGACTCGTTTTTCATTCAGATTAGTGCTCAACAGGCTAGCTTCTACTCGAGGCCATTCTCCAGATTCTTTCTCCGGGCTCCTTTTTCATTCGAGTTCATCCTCCATGAGCTAGATTCTATTCGGGCCCGTCCTCCGGACTCGTTATCTGGATTCGGATTCGTGTTCCACATGCTAGCTTTTACGGGTTCATTTTCCATGGGCTAGGTTCTACTTGGGCCCATCCTCCGAACTCGTTCTCCAAATTTTTTTTTTTCGAGTTCATCGTCCAAACTCGTTCTTCAACTAGGCTCGTGGACATATGGGCCTGCCAAAGACCAGAACAACCAACAAAACTTTAAACTAATAATAGAATTGCCAATCAGGTTTAAACCAAGACCTAAGGTCTTCTAAGTAATGTCTTCACAAAGTCTACTGGTTCTCATTTGATAGAATATTTAGTTCTGTGTCATTATATCTAGATGTGTCGGGATTACCTGTCTACCTCCTAGGACACAATTTTAGTCATTTTAACCAAAATAGAATATTGAAATTTTTGTTACCATTGATATTGGAAACGACTCTGGATGATCATAACATTCTCCCGTCTTGTTGCTAAGTTGTGATCAAGCATAAGGTTTTTTTTTTTTTATTTCTTTTATAAAGGAAACTTGTCTTTTCCCACGGATGGCGCCAAACTGATGCGACCAAAAATCGTCCTCTTATGAGTTTGATCTGCAAAAAAACTGTCAGACTGCCAATGACCACCTTTTTGGTGGCCGAAGGCACTCTGATGCTTAAGTTAGTAACTATATTGGAAGAAGGATGTAAATATGGACAAACCTCAGTTAAAGTTGCATTGTATAGATAGGATAGTCGATTCGACCTCTCTCGAATCGAGTTGAGAGCTAATTAAGTCCCTTCTCCCATGTTCATACATTTTTCTTTACCTTATATAATGAGTGAATTGATGACTGCATTCAGTCGTGTGCGTGACTTAAGCTTGGTTGGCGAAATGAAGGGGGACATTTATTATAACGGTCTCCTCCTTCATTTAGATGGGAGTGATTCCCTCCATCTCCTTCGTAACGGTCCATTAGTATTTATGATGACTTAATCCTTCGTAACTGCTCTCCAACATTTGTGGTAACTTGAGCCATGTGTGTGGCCATGATCGGGTGACGATTTCATGTATCATCAATATATATAAGGATTATAAATCCAAACTTTTTTATTGTGAACATAAGTGCACGGTTATCCATAACTCTTATCCTTGTCTCATATCTATTTTATTTAATTTCAGGTTTTATGCAATGCTTGTTGGCTCAAGCATCAACGCAACCAAAACAAAG
Organism: Berberis vulgaris; assembly: GCA_963556465.1. Taxonomy (NCBI): domain Eukaryota; kingdom Viridiplantae; phylum Streptophyta; class Magnoliopsida; order Ranunculales; family Berberidaceae; genus Berberis; species Berberis vulgaris. Next base: position 70,800,518 of record OY747124.1, on the reverse strand, counting down.
ACAAATGAGAAGGGAAAGGCACAAGTATTGTTAGAAGGCCAGGTTGTTAAAGGACCTAGGTTTTGTTACGATGTTTAATGTTTTTGCACTGGATTTGGTACTTCAGTCATATCTATGTTTAAGTGTGGCAGTCAAACTCTAGGACAAACTCGTGTGTTGTCTTCTGTGGGTTTTGTTATCTGATGCAAGTTAAATTCTACGCATGCATGTTTTCTATATTTCTATTTCAGATCTAGTTAATACCTTCCAAGCATGTTTGTTTAGAATGCTTTAGGGGTCATGAGTACTACAGGTTCTGTTTGAATCTTTCCCTTAGAGTTTATTAGTCCATTTCCAATAGCAATGTATGAACCCTGAAATATATAGGATTCATACTATACATAAAAGTATCATCTCTAATATGTAGGTGGTCTAAATCGTATACATTTTTAAAGTGAGTGGTAAATTTTTTAAGTACCATTCAAGGTGCCCTAAAATATGATGAGCAAGACAAGGGGAAGGAAGGCGGCCGCGGGGGGGGGGGGGGGGGGGGGGGGGGGGGTTGTTGAATATTCTCTTTTTGAAAAACTCGTGTTCAAAATAATCTTTTAGACTTTAGCACCAATAAAAACGTTGAAAAATATGAGTACAGTATGAAATGATTCAACTCTAGGTCTTGTTGGTCTCAGAAGTCTTGATTCCAAAACCCAATATAAAGAAATAATTTTGCAAAGTAGATACAAGACTTAATACACAATCAAGCGAGCTAGACTATGATTTGTAAAAAAACTTATAATAGTTAAAACATACAAAATGAGATATCAAAGACAACAAGATAAGCAGGTTGCATAAGTAAATAAAGAGAGGAGAAGAGACAATAGTACACACATATCTAATTGGGTTCACCTGAACCGAGGTTTGATTAGCCTTGACCAGTTACTTCCTCAGTAGAAGGGATTCGCAAGCCTCAAACTTCTGTTATTTGATTAAAAGATAACTACACCCTCAAATAATGTTCCATAACCTTGAAATACCAAATCGTTGCACTCCAATGAAACTTACTGACATGAACAAAGTCTTATGGACATGTGCTTGGGATTTTAGCGATACAACTTGGTCTTATTTTCATGCTCAGCGAGACTTATCAAATAGTCAATGACTACACCGTTAGGAATGCGACACAACCAAGTTTGACCACCTGTTTGGGACCTTTGGGTGATACTTACTCGTACGAATCTACTCCAGGATTCAAGAACTCACATGAGGTAAGTTGAGTTTAGACAAGTTAACACTCAAAGAGGTTTCTCCAACAGTGTCTTTTAAGTAGACGGATTGGAGAAAGTTTGAGCTCGAATCTCTCACTCTTTTATAGAATAAAAGTGAGGTTCACCCTTACACGTATGAAAGATTTGGGGTGACAAAAAAAGTTTTCTCTCACGACCTTTAAATCTCAAACAAAGAAGTTGTTTAGTCTAGGTTAAGCTCACTTTTCAAGCCCTAGATATCCTTTTTTGAAGCTTAGTTAAAGATAGTATGGAGAGATTTCCTCTTGAACAATGGGGAGAAACTTGTTCTTCTTCTTGCTAGATCTGGTACTCTTGAATGCTCTAACAAGTTTATCTTGAACTCCCACTATACCATAAAAGGCAATTTGTAACACACTAGCTTTATTCCTATAAATTTTTGTAACACCACAAAAATCTGGCAAATCAAGGCATTACAAATATTAGCAACACCTCGACGTGTTACAACCTTCAAATTTAGTAATAGTTGTCCAAGGTTGCTAATCGCATTGTAGCATTCATATATATTAGCAACACCTTGACATGTTTCAAATGCTTTTTTACAAAATTCAATATGTAAAATATTATTTGTTTTTAATTAAATAAATAAAAATGTATCAACAAATGAATGACATCCAATGAAATTATAAAATGCAAATATTAAAGTACCAATGTTAATATCCAAAATAAAATAATCTTGCAACCACTACAAAGTGAAATAGTTACAATCAATTACAACATTGTTTCTCATATTGGATCAATATTTAAACAAAAAAGTACATGTATCAAGTACATCGTTAGTATGCTAACAGTAAGAAAACTAAAAAATGTTTCAAGCTCTCAATAATTCCATATTGGATATCCTCTCCCTGCATCACTGACCCAACGTATCCATACAACACACCATTCATTGTATTAGTACATAGCAATAAGAAAAATCAGATTGAATGAAGTCTTCAATTAATATACTAGTGTCATAAACAAATGCAGCTAGATGGTGAGCAATCCAGTTATTGTTTCTTACAAATAAATGTGATTGTTTTAGTTTGTAATATATGACTTAAACATTAATTGAGATAATCGATAATTGGAAAAAATTTCTTATGTTGTTTTATTAAAAATATTCATTCAAAATTCAAACAGAAACTTGAAATTTGTGATATCTCTCTGGTTAATTTGTAATTTTGTTCAATAAGAAGAGAGAACATAAGATTATTTAGTAAAACAGAAGATTTAAATGTTGAGTGCATTTAATGAAAAGTATTTCAACATGGAATAAGCAAAAACAGGAGCCTAGCCACCGCATTATAAGGCCATAGTAGATTTCAATGTAGCATCTGCTTTTCAATTTCACTAACAATAATATACAAGCAAATGCAAGCATAGAACGGAAAAAAAATACAGAGTGAAAGATACCCAAAGCACCAAAATGTGACCTGTAAAACTACAATATACAACGTTTAGTATTGATGTCAAGCACTAGCTTGTAAACATCATGTATAAGATGTGCGCCCTGACCATGTCTAGCAATTTACATTTATTTATGGATACTACCCAATTATAAAGTGAGGAAAAAGATGAAGAACAGAAGGTTTCAATAAATGTCTCACTGGAAAACTTCTATTCAGGTGAATACTTACTGGGGATTATAGTTAGTCAAGAATACGGAGATAATGATCTTCCCTCAAGGATTGCGGGTTTGATTCATTTAGATAAAATGCGTACTCCTTATGTTCGGCTTGCAAATTGAATTGTTAATGGAGGGAAACGGGGTGTTGGACAATCCGTGGAGCTGGCTGTTTGAAGAGGGCTGCTATTGGCATGTTTGGAGCTGCTGTTGCGTGGCTCGATTTTGTGCTCAGAGTGTGTGTGTGCAGGGTGGCGAGCAACTGGATTAGTTGTAGTGGGTCACTCTGCATTGCAGGGATTATCCTGCTTGTGACAGAGCACATTTTCAGTGCATGGAAGTGGCATTTGTGATGCAAGTTTGTTGTTAGCAAGTTACAATTGATATTGCAATGGCAGAGAGTTTTGGGGATTATTATGGAGCATATTGGGAGCTGTTTATTTTGGACAGCAGTGGAGCAGCTCTGGAGAAGCATGTATTATTATGGAGCATACTGGGAGTTGTTTACTTTGGAAGGCAGTGGAGCAGCTCTGGAGAAGCAGTGCACTGGGTCGCTGGGAGCAGAGCTGCGGTTATTTGCGCGGACTGGAAAGTGGCTGGATTGGTGCTGACCGGTGAGTGCAAGTTGCAGTTGTGTTTTATGTTTTGCAAGATGTAAATTGCGTTGGTTTGCAAGTTGCTAGGTGCAAGTTGCAATTGGCGCATATGGATTTTGCAAGTTGTGCAAGTGGTTCTTGTGAAGAAAATGCTTATGGTTGTGTTGTTGCTAGGTCCTTTTTCCTAGTTTCATGCCCTTCTTGGTTTTGCTTAACCTATTTGTTTGTTTATGAGGTCTTGGCTCTTGGTGATTTTGGCTTAGGTCTTGAATAAGGTCTTTAAGGCCTAAACCTATCCTTGGTTTAGCCTTCATTATGTCTTATCCTTGGTAAAATAGGCCTGGTTTTCAATTTTACCTTTTGTTATGTAAGGGTTTACTTCGTGATAGGCCTTATTTTGTAATGCCTACTCCTAAGTGAACTAGGCCTTTTGATAAAGGATTTTACTTGAACAAGGTCACATAGTGCATTGATAGTTTCTTTCATGGACTTGGATTTTATTTTTTCGGTTTCCTATGATGTATGTCCAAGTTTTTATTTCTCGGGTAAAGTTGTCATGTACCCCCAACAGGTGTATAAGATTTTTATCAAGTAATAAAGTTCTGGCATCCCATAGCTTCTCTTCCCCACCGGAGGTTTAATTTAAAAAAAAAAAAAAAAAAAAAAAAAAAACTCCACAAACAATCTTCTCTCTTCACTATTTTGATCATTTGCTGTCCAAAAGCATCATCTGCGCTTATCTGTTAAGAAAGAAAATAAATTCTAAAAAAAATCATGAGAAACATTACTAACCAAGGAAACAGAAATAATCAATTTGTAATGAAAAGAAAGAAGAATGAACTTGCTCATATAAGAAAAACCTACGGAGGAAAATGTTTTTGAAGCCCAACCAAGTATTGAGCAGCTTGAATCTGAATCCAAGTATATAAAAACGCATTCTGCAATTATAAATGTTGGCTGTTGTAATCTCAACCAAAACAACCATTTTGGCACAAAGGTTATTCCGAGTTTGGCAGAGATTTCAGCCTTACGGCCTTGACAGGCGAGAGAACCATGAAGAACTGATAAACCGTTCCGAAAATTTCAATCTGGATGATAACGCTTGTTAAAGGCAGAGACCCTTGAAACAATGACCCTTTAAGGGCATCTCCATGTGGAGCTTCAAAGATGGATGAACATAGAACTCTGCATTTATTACTACCTGCATATATTTACACTACCAGTTTCTTTTAAGTGCTCTCTGAAGCTTGTTAAAGACTGCTATTCTCTTCCACTAGTAGAGGTTAGTAAATTATGAACTACTGCACAATCTAAAACAACGACTCGGAACAAACTTTTTGAAGATTGAAGAAGCTTCAACGGCATAACAACTCTGCTCCTACGCAACCACAACCATAGTAAAAAGGAGCATAAAAGGCTTCAATACCTCATCTTCTTGGGAAACCACTAGCCTTTCTTAGCATATATACAAGAGTTTCTAGTCTGCTGAATGTCATTAAGGCCACTCTCTCCTCTTCATCATAATCTCTATCTTCCATGTTTATGTAAATCTATATCGTATAAACTTATAATAACAGGGGATGCCTAATGATCTAAACAATTGGAGCATAATTGTGTCAAATAAGTAATAAATCTACCTTAAACAAAAAACCATTTATAATTAAGTCCCAAATAACAAAAGCGGAATGAAAACCAAAGTAACTCACCTAATCGAATTTTAGAAGGTGCTTGTTCCACACTAGATATGAGCCTATTTCAATTTCCTGGATTGTCATTTTTCCATTTTGGGGAGCTTTATACAAGCGGGCCTCGCCAATCATAACCTCGTCCAATAATACATTCGCCTCATGTGCTTGTACCACCCGAAAATGACACATTCTACTAGACGAATCAGTAACAACTCTCCCGTGCACAACTTCATTGCCATCAAAGTCTAACTATTTGCATAGAGTTAAGTTCTCTTGTTGAGGGATGTTTGCAACCAAACTTGAGGAATCTGACCCACCTTCATTCACTGACTTACTTATATTTTGGGTCTTCTCCAAATGTGCTTGAACCAAGATCTAAAATACAAAAAAAAAGAAAGAGAAACCATTAGTCACTAATAAAAATGGGAGGCAACAACTATATTAATGGAAAACTCACATTCAATGCTTGTTTGACATCGGTCAACTCATTCTGAAAACCATTCAATTGAGTCTCGACCCTTGATGTGTTCTCAAACTCCACACGGTGTAGCTTTGCACGCGCGGGAGCAGAATACATAGCTGTCTCTCCGTGACAGTGGAACTGACAGATCGAACACCTCCTTGATCCTTCCCAAATACTGTAGCTATGACATCAACATCCAAGGCTTTCAGAAAAGTTTGTTCCATTCCATGTCATGTGCTTTCTTTTATCTTGCTCTTTATTGATTTCGTCCTGTAACATTCATAAGCAAATAATGAGCTCAACTTTAGAACACATGTAAGCTCAATCTGTAACATTCATAAGCAAATAATGAGCTCAACTTTAGAACACATGTAAGCTCAATCATGAACTTGCAGCATGCCCATCCTTGTTTTTTTAGCTCCATCAACAAGGTTAAGTTGCAATCAATCATGCGTGGTGAATTTGGCCCCCACCAAAGAATATACACAAGTGACCTGTTAAAATTTGAATACCACAGTATACACTACCATAAACTTAGTCTACTAGTCTACATTCTTTCACAGTTGAAAAGATAAAATGTAATGAAATACCACATAATACACATGCAAGGAAAGTTGGTATATATATTTAGCAGTGACATGCAACTGGATTGTAAACTCAAAAAGCTACCAAAATTAGAACAAATTTGAGCTTGAAGAGTTAATAAGACTGTTAAATGTAATAAAGATGGGTCAATACCACACTTATATGCTAGGTTTGATACACATAATGTATGTAAGAGGACTTGTGTCTGAGCTAGGCGGGATTATGTATATTGATAGTTTATCAGATTTCAGCATAACTTGTATCCCTGCCAGCCGCTCCAATACCTTCAAGTACTTGAATCATTCATCTATCAATAATTATGTTTATATTCCACTTTCTTATTCAAATCAAACTTCAAAAAATTTGGTCTTTTATGAATAGAATATGTATACATTACTTTCTGATTCCGATTCCAACTCTTTCTTGATCAAAACTCCAACAGTTTGGACCAAAGCAATCATATTTGCTTTGCCTTGTTTTCTTAATCTTAGGCCTTTGAAAAAGGGATGGTCTCCCAAATGACTCATGAGAGAGATTCTCAACTACCGAGAATTCCCTTAAAACAATTCCTTTTTTTTTTTCTCAACTACTGAGAGAGAGCACCAAACAAAAAGCTACCAAAATTAATCCTCATCAACAAGTAAAACATTCATCCATTAAAGGGACATACACCAACAAAAAGCTACTAAAATTAATCCTCGTCATCATCTATTTTCTTGCGCTTCTTACTAGGCCGCTTTGGAAATTTATACTTGCCAGGTACATATACAGGCCACCTTTTGTTCCATCTCTAAACCAGATAATTATCGTGAAGGTCTTCCATGTTCAACATGTTTAAAATTGTGTTTATCCTCCTTAAGTTTGTAATTTGTTGGAAAGAATCTTCGACAACCTAAGTAGCATATCTTCTTATGTGCTGAAGATTGATGGATTCAGTCTCTTCGGCGCAAATAGGACAAGCAATAACCATGTGTTGTACAACCCGATAAATTTCCATATGCAAGAAACTCGTGAATCTGATGCAGGAGGATCCGAGTCAGATGATGCTGAGCTGTCAGATAGCACGTTATTAGCACTAAGATATCTCGAATTAGCAAATCAACGCAAGAATGGCAGGAAATCATACTTCTATTTCTAATTTGGCAATTTAGGGTGTGTTTTAGTATTTTGGCCATAACTTTGGCTACAAGTATCAAAATTGCGAAAACGACCCCAATTCGGAAAGCTCTTTTCAACGCGCACATCGTGGTCAACGAGTTATGCTCGTTGCACATCTTTTCGAGACCAAAATCCACCATTTCCCCTTTCGAATCCACAAATTTAGTAATTTATTTCCCTTTATAGTAATATTTCAATTATTGTTTAGGAAGTGATTCTGAACCTAATTTGGGCCATATTTCTGGCAGTATATTTCTTTTATTACATATTTTTTTTAGCATGGTTATTGGGGTGTTGCCATTTTTGGTAAAATTCCAATATTGATGAGTTTTAGCTATAAAGCCCAGCTTGTGGGCTGATTCTAGAGATACATTTGAATTGAGTAATTTGATTAAACATTAGAGTTATTTTCTCTGTGTTTTTTTAGGTAATCTTTTTGTGTTCTTCCCTGTCAATTATCTGTTGCTATTAGCCTGCAGAATAATCGTTATTCTGCCCGGCGTCAGTTGGTATCGGAGCTTCAGCATCTTCTTGGGGTAAGATTTTATCAGTTTCTATGGCCGGTGGTCGTGGTCGTCGCGGGCAGGTTTAGAACGAGGAAGCCCCTCACCGTGATCGTAGCGTTCAAGAAGTGATGACTGAGGATTTACAGAGGCAAGTTGCAGAGCTAACCCAGCGTCTATCGGCGCAGGAATTTGGTAATCGTGAGATGGAAGATCACGATTCTGATTCCAGTTTCGAAAACACGTATCACAATCGTGCTCGATTCTGGGAGCGTCGTGGTCGGGAGGATCGTCATGGAAATCTCGATTTCAAATTAGATCTACCCGAGTTTTCTGGGACATTACAGGCCGAAGGATTTGTCGATTGGTTGAATGAAGTAGATTGTATCTTTGAGTATAAGGAAGTTCCAGATCATGTCAAAGTGAAATTGGTTGCCATCAAACTCAAAGGCAGAGCATCTGCGTGGTGGGAGTAGTTGAAGCGATCACGCGACAGGCAGGGCCAGGCCAAAATCACTGATTGGGAAAAGATGAAGGGTCACTTCCTTCCTTTCCGCTACAGTCAAACTTTGTTTCAACGACTTCATTTATTGAGGCAAGGCACAAAATCATTTGATGATTACACGGAGGAGTTCTATCAATTAGTAGCCCGTAATGACTTATCTGAGACGGAAGAGCAGATGATGGCTCGATATTTGGGGGGATTACGACAACCCCTGCAGGATGTCCTCAGCTTTCACTCACTGTGGACCGTTTCTAAAGCCAACCAGCGTGCACTTGCTGTGGAAAAATAGCAGAACAGGAGGCCTATGATCAGAAGTGATCAAAACAGTTGCCCAATTCGCCCTCAAGAATCCCGTCCTACCCAACCACCACCACAGAGTAACTCTACTATTAGATGTGGTGAACATGGATATAGAGTGACTGAGTGCAGGAAGCCTTCTATTCAGAAAGGAAACAATCTCCTGATTGAGGAAGACGTGGTAGACGAATTTGAGGAACTTGGCGAGCCTGTATATGACGATGATGAAGATGGAGATGTACTGTATGGAGATGGTCATGAGACTCTGGTTGTTCGTAAGAGTCTACTGACTCCCAAGGATGATTTAGGGGACGATTGGTTAAGAACCAATATTTTCCACATGGCATGCACAGTTGTAGATAAAGTCCGCAAGATGATCATTGACAATGGCAGTTGTGAGAATGTCGTGTCTGAAGAGGCTGTCAAGAAATTGCAGTTGAAGACATATCATCATCCCAAGCCGTACAAATTATCATGGCTGAATAAAGGCAATGAGGTAACAGTAGATAGGCGATGCCTAGTGTCTTTTTCAATTGGCATGAAATATTTTGATAATGCTTGGTGTGATGTTGTATCTATGGATGCTTGTCACGTATTGTTAGGCAGACCGTGGCAGTATGATCGCAATGTTATTCATGATGGGTGGGAAAATACATATTCCCTTAGCATTAAAGGGAAGAAGATTGTGTTGGCCCTCGTCGAGAAGGAACCACTCCTACCCTGGTAACCAATAATACTAACCTGTTTTCTAGGTCCAGGTTTTTAGTTGAGATTGATCGTGGAGATGTGGTCTATGCTTTGTTACCTTGTGGGAATAGTGCAGTCAATGGGAATTCAAATTTGCCAACAGAGGTGCAGCAGCTTCTTGCAGAGTTTTCTTACCTGATGCCAGAGGATCTTCCTCCTGGGCTGCCGCTTATGCGGGATATTCAGCATCAGATCGACCTTGTTCCGGGGTCCAGTTTGCCTAATCGGTCGGCTTAACGTCTCAGTCTTAAGGAATATGATGAGTTGCAGCGACAGGTGGTGGAGTTGTTGGAGAGGGGCTGCATCCGTGAGAGTATGAGCCCATGTGCAGTACCTGCTCTGCTAGTGCCAAAAAAAGATGGCTCTTGGCGTATGTGTGTTGATAGCAAGACAATCAACAGGATTACAGTGAAATACATGTTTCCAATTCCCCGCCTGGATGACATGTTGAACCAGCTGTCAGGATCTAAGGTTTTCTCAAAAATTGACCTTAAAAGCGGATACCACCAGATCAAAATAAGGCCTGGAGATGAGTGGAAGACAGCGTTTAAGACGCATCATGGGTTGTATGAGTGGATGGTCATGCCTTTTGGCCTGTCCAATGCGCCCAGTACATTTATGAGATTTATGCATCAGGTTTTACGGCCTTTTATGGGGAAATTCGTTGTAGTTTACTTCGACGACATCCTCATTTATAGTCTGACATGGGCGTCACATTTTGATCACCTTCGTGTTGTTTTTGATGAGTTGAGGACGGAGCGCTTGTTCGTCAATCAGAAGAAGTGTTCTTTCTTCACTACTTATGTTACTTTTCTTGGTTTTGTTGTGTTTACTGATGGTGTTCATGCAGATAAGTCGAAAATAGATGCAGTCTTGGAGTGGCCCAAACCAAAGACCTTACACGATGTCAAAAGTTTCCATGGATTGGCGTCATTCTACCGTCGGTTCATCAGAAATTTCAACACTCTGATTGCTCCTATCACAGAGTGCCTCAAGGGACGTGCTTTCCAGTGGTCCGATGAGGCGAAGGCCAGTTTTCAACTAGTCAAGCAGAAGATGACAGAAGCACCAGTTTTGGCACTTCCTAATTTTGAAAAGGTGTTTGAGGTCAATTGTGATGCATCTGGGGTTGGCATTGGTGGTGTTCTTAGTCAGGAAGGGCGTCCAATAGCTTTTTTTCAATAAGAAGCTATCAGGATCAAAGAAGAATTATTCCACCTATGATCTGAAATTTTATGCCATAGTTCAGTCCTTGAAGCATTGGCGTCACTACCTAGTACAGAGGGAGTTTATTCTTGTCACTGATCATGAGGCCCTGAAGTACATCAATGGGCAACACAAGCTGAGTCGACGACATGCCAAGTGGGTGGCGTACTTGTAGGAGTTCACATTTGCGCAGAGGCACCAAGCAGGGAGTCTGAACCGTGTTGTAGATGCACTGAGTCGTCGTACGTTACTCCTCACCACCATGAGCACTAGAGTTGCAGGATTTGAGGCTTTCTCTGATATGTATGATGCTGATCCTTCATTCGGAAGGATAATTCAGGATGTAACTGATGGTCAACGACATGACTTTATTTTGCATAATGGTTATCTGTTTCGTGGATTACAGTTGTGCATTCCAGATTGTTCACTACGGCAGCAGATTATTCGTGAACTTCATAATGAGGGTCACTTTGGGCGAGATAAGACGTTGGCCTTGATCTCTTCTTCCTATTATTGGCCCAAATTGACCAGTGATGTGGCTCATTATGTGGAGCGTTGTTATGTGTGTCAGCGGTCCAAAGGAGTTCTCACTAATGCGGGCATGTACACACCTTTACCTGTACCTGAGGCCCCTTGGTTTGATGTCAGTATGGACTTTGTGTTGGGTTTACCCCGTACCCAACGGGCCTGGGATTCTATTTTGGTTGTGGTTGACAGGTTTTCCAAGATGGCCCATTTTGTAGCTTGCAGAAAAACAATGGATGCTGCCCGGATCGCCCATCTTTATTTCAGGGAGATTGTGCGTTTACATGGTGTTCCCCGATCCATTACCTCAGACCGTGACACCAAGTTCATGAGTCACTTCTAACGGAGTTTATGGGAGAAATTGGGGACGAACTTGAATTTTAGCAGCGCCTACCACCCCTAGACGGATGGACAGACCAAGGTGGTGAACCGCAGTTTGGGGAACCTTTTGAGGAGTTTGGCAGGCACTAAACCAAAACAGTGGGATTTGGCGTTACCTCAGGCAGAATTTTCCTATAACAGGTCGAAGAACAGAACCACCGGAATGAGCCCATTTGAGATTGTCTATGGCCAGAATCCATCCTGGGTGCTCGACGTAGCCCCTATTCCACGTGTGGGTCGTTTGAATCCCAAGGCAGATGCAATGGCAGAACATCTTCGGGGTATCCATGAGCAAATGAAGCTGGCTATTTATGAGAGTAATTCCAAGTACAAAGTTCAAGCCGACCGTCACCGTCGTCAGGCACTTTTTGATGTTGGTGATTTTGTTTGGGCAGTATTAACCCGAGATCGTTTTCCTGTTGGAGAGTATAATAAGCTTAAGGAGCGGAAGATTGGACCCTGTGAGATCTTGCAGAAGATGAATGATAATGCCTACAGACTGCGCCTCCTCAATCATTTGAGGACTTTCTATGTCTTTAATGTAAAGCACCTGAGTCCTTGTTTTGCAGTCCCGATGATGTTATTGTGAACTCCACCGTTTCCCCTTTCGAATCCACAAATTTCGTAATTTATTTCCCTTTATAGTAATATTTCAATTATTGTTTAGGAAGTGATTCTGAACCCAATTTGGGCCAGATTTCTGGCAGTTTATTTCTTTTATTACGTATTTTGTTTTAGCATGATTATTGGGGTGTTGTTATTTTTGGTAAAATTCCAATATTGATGAGTTTTAGCTATAAAGCCCGGCTCGTGGGCTGATTTTAGAGATACCTTTGAATTGAGTAATTTGATTAAACATTAGAGTTATTTTCTCTGTGTTTTTTGGGTAATCTTCTTGTGTTCTTCCCTGTCAATTATCTGTTGCTATTAACCTGCAGAATAATCGCTATTTTGCCCGGCGTCAGAATCAACCATAATAGCATGACTTTCAATATGACATCACGTTTGGTGTATGAGTTAAAAGCTAACACTCCAACATCCCACAACTGCTTTAACTTGTCTATCAAGGGTTGAAGCAAAACATCAATGTCTTGCCCTAGAGCCCTTCGCCCAGGTATCAACAAAGACAACATGGAAAACTCCCTTTTTATGCATGTTGAAGGTGGAAGATTATAAGGAACTATAATCCCTGGCCAACAACTGAACACATTGCTTTGAATACCAAATGGGTTAAATCCATCCGATGCCAACCCAAGTCTGACACTACACTCTTCTTTTTTTTAGCAAACTGAGGCCATTTACGATTTACCGTACTCCATGACGATGAATCAATTGGATGACGCATAATATCTGACGAAGATTTTGCTCGACTATGCCAAGTCATTTCATGCACTATCCAAGGTATGGAATACAATCTTTTGAGCCTCAAAATAAGAAGGAAATGTCTTAACACGAGCATTGGCTTTTTCGTGGCCTTTTGATTTTTAGCATTGTTTATGGATGCTTTGTATCTTGGTGTTCCACATACGGGACATTTCTTTCTATGTGCATGTTCCTTCTAATATAAAATGCAATGAGTATAACACACATGATAGAACTTATGATTCATCCCCAACGCTTTAATTAATTTCTTCATCTCAGGGTATTTTTTTGGCAACGTGTTACCTTCTGGCAACAGTCTTTTGAACAACTTCAAGAGTTTAATCATGTTGTTGCCCGACCAACTAAATTGCGACTTTAAGTTTTGCAATTCGACAATGGCACATAACGTTGACACATTGTTTGCACATGAAGGATAAAGTGGTTCTTTTGATTTCTCTTTTAGAGACTTCACTACAAAAAAAAGTAAATTCAGCAACGGCGTTTTATCGTTGCTAATTATAAAAAAACCGTAGCTAAAATGAATCAGCAACAGCTCAACGACCGTCGCAATACCGTAGCTATTTCAATTGTCGCTGCAGTATAACAACAACGGTCTACTATTCCGTAGCTAACTGGCAACGGTTTATAATCGTCGCTAAGTTGCAAATATGGCGACGGCTTCAAACTGTTGCTAAGTTGCAAATTTAGCGACGGCTTCAAACCGTTGCTAATTTGCTAAGTTGCAAATTTAGCGACGACATTTGTCGTTGCTAACACTAACTTGCTATAGCTAAAACAATTACTAATGAAAATCCATTTTTAATAGAATTAGTTCTTTCTATTAATTTTCAGATTTCTCATTGCCTATTTTTTGTCATTCAGAAGAAACATTTCAAACTTGAACACAATTATATTAATTTTCACCGTAAATGATGACTAATACACTAACCTTGTTCGTATAATCAATAACTTGTCCATCACAAAAAATACAATCCCAAACAACTTTATACTTTATCAACCTCAAATTGAAATTATATATATATGATTCAGGGGACTACATAAGCAAAAAACTTACATGGATTTACAATCAAGGACAAACTAAAATTGACCAATTTTAAATCAAGGTTTAACAAAAAACAACAAAAAAGATTTTGGAAAGACAAATCCGGAGTGTCCATGCCTTTTCAATCTTAACAAACTTTTCTCCACGTCCAAATTCAAAGCGTCTACAAGTTTCATAGAAATCAAACAATCTTTCGGCCTGCAAAAAAAAAATGAAGGCACTTCATCAGTTAAAAGAACGATGAAACTAGTTAGAAAGAGTAAAAAAAATGACTGACACTCACCACACAACCAGTTGCAATGGTCAAAACATTATACTTGAAAATTGTTCCAGATGCAACACTGAGAATCTTCAAAGAAAGATCCGCCTTTACTATTGTAGTGTTAAGAATTAACTGAATGCTTGTGACAATAGATTGAAAATATTCCGTCATCTTCTCGATTAATACCTCATATTTACTTTAAGTAAACAGCTAATGGATATCATAAAAGACACAAGATTAGCAAAGCACTTGCCATTTTCAGTAGAAAGGTAGTAATGTCATACATTCATATATTCATTTCTATTTAACAAAGGAGTTTTAATATAAGCATTAAAATAAATAAATAGATTATGCAAACGAGCACACATCACCTTATTCAGCATACCACTTTGGAGGACTGACACGAATATCTGGGGGTCTGCAAAAACAATGCTTATCAGATGCTTTTGAAAATTGTAACAAACATCAAGTGTGACTGCAAGAAAGCAAAGGAGTTCTCAGATCACTTCATTTCTAATAAACTAAAAACATGCAAGTTCATCCGCCTGCAGTGGCTTTGATTTTGTAGAAACTTAGTTGTGTTATGTTGAATTGAGTTCACAATCAGCACCACAACGAAACGATTGAACAGGCACAAACATCATCACCATAACCATTACTACCAATCATCAACACATCCACCAACACCACTATCATCTCCGCTAGCACTACCAAAACAACACCACTGCCATGATGACATTACCATCAACTTACTGCAATCACCATCCTAATAAAAATCAGGTAAATCTATTTTATAGGTATGCAAAGTTTCCATGAAACAAAGCATATCTAAAGACAAATAATTGTTTCATAGACATATCCAAGTAACTACATCAAGAAATAGGCATTTTCCACCATTGGCTGCATGGAAAGTACCATGTTCTTTTGAAAATCTTTAAATAGTTAAAACTAAATTTAAAATACTAACAGAGTGACGACTCTTGTATTACAATATATGGGAAAAGTACCAAGAGATGAGTGCAACTGACCCGAGGAGACATTATCCATAAGTGCAGTGGATATAATTTCAGATTGCATCAAAGATGCAAATGATGGAACGATTTGTTGAATCAAGATTGTGTTTAGAACTTATTTGCTTGACAACATTGTCCAATCTTGAGTTCAATTTAGAAATTGATGTGCTTGACAACTTGTCATTCAACGACTTTTTGACAATGTATGTGCTACTGATGATTGCAGCTAAGCCATTAGGGTAGAGCCCATGACCACATTTTCTGAGGGAATTGTGCTGCCAATATGTTCTTGTTGTCATTGTCCTGGTGTTAGAGAAGGAAGAAGCAGGAGCTTAAGAATAAGTTGATATGGAGTCATTCCAATAGTAAGTTTTAAAATTCATCCACTCAACTACTGAGTATTAAATTTTCAAAATTTAGTAGACAATGTTAATGGAAAGTACCAGATTTTGTACCATTTGACAAAAAAAAAACACTTGTGAATGATACCTTCATCATGACTGACACCCAAAGACGTCAACGAGCTGCATTTGAGCCAATGATGGTCACAAGGGGTTGTGTCCTGACCATATGCCACAACCAAACATGATTACCACTACTCACCATAATCAAGTCCAAATAATAGTTCCTCCATTCCATCTCTCAAGCTTTCCATGCCTCTTTTATGTTTACGAGTTTTACTTATACATTCAAATCTCTCACAAGTTTCCATCTGTTTGTGGCTAGATTAAGTAAGAAAATAAGATATATCCCTAAAGAGACAAGCAAAACTTTGTAATCTTAAGTGAAGTGTTAGGTAATCACAATAGCCAAAGCCAGAGGAGTTGTCTCTAGCCACATAGTCATGCATATGCAGACTAGTGCAAACGACATGTATGTGCAATAGATTTGTTGTTAGCATGTACTTTGTTAACAGTTAGTACCATGGTAGCTCGACAGTATGTGGCGGTGTGATGCAGGAGGATCTGAGTCAGATGATACTGAGTTGTCAGATAGCACCTTTTTTGTACTAAAATATTTCGAACTAGCAGATCAGCACAAAGATGACAGAAAATCATAATTATTTTTTCTAATTTGGCAGTTTTGGGTGCGTTTTAGTAATTTGGCCATAACTTTGGCTACGAGTATCAGAATCGCGCAAACGACCCCAATTTGAAAATCTATTTTCAACGCGCACGTCGTGGTCAATGAGCTATGCTCGTTGCACATCTTTTCAAGGCCAAATTCCACCATTTCCCCTTCTGAATCCACAAATTTAGCAGTTTATTTCCCTTTATAGTAATATTTTTTTTATTGTTTAGGAAGTGATTTTGAACCCAATTTGGGGCAGATTTCTGGCAGTTTATTTATTTTATTACGTATTTTGTTTTAGCGTGATTATTGGGGTTTTACTAATTTTGGTAAAATTCTAATAATCACGAGTTTAAGCTATAAAGCCCGGCTTGTAGGCTGATTTTAGAGATAACCTTTGATTTGAGTAATTTGATTCAACATTAGAGTCATTTCTCTGTGTTTTGGGCTATTCTCTTATGTTCTTCCCTGTCAATTATCTGTTGTTATTAGCCTGCAGAATAATCGCTATTTTGCCCGGCGTCAGTTGGTATCAGAGCTTCAACATCTTCTTGGGGTGAGATTTCATCAATTTCTATGGCTGGTGGTCGTGGTCGTAGCGGGCAGGTTCCGAACGAGGAAGCCCCTCACCATGATCGTAACGTTCAGGATGTGATGATTGAGGATTTACAGAGGCAAGTTGCAGAGTTAACCCAGCGTCTAACGGCGCAGGATTTCGGTAATCGTGAGATGGAAGATCACGATTTTGATTCCAGTTTTAAAAAATCCATATCACAATCGTGCTCGATTCTGGGAGCGCCGTGGTCGGGAGGATGGTCATGGAAATCTCGATTTCAAAGTGGATCTACCCGAGTTTTCTGGTACGTTCCAGGTTGAAGGATTCGTGGATTGGTTGAATGAAGTAGAACATATTCTTTAGTATAAGGAAGTTCCAGATTATGTCAAAGTGAAATTGGTTGCCATCAAACTCAAAGGCAGAGCATCTGCGTGGTGGGAGCAGTTGAAGCGATCACGCGACAGGCAGGGCTAGTCCAAAATCACTGATTGGGAAAAGATGAAGAAGAAGATGAAGAGTCACTTCCTTCCTTCCGGCTACACTCAAACTTTGTTTCAACGACTTCATTCATTGAGGCAAGGCACGAGATCAGTTGATGATTACACGGAGGAGTTCTATCAATTGGTAGCCCATAATGACTTATCTGAGACGGAAGAGCAGATGGTGGCATGATATTTGGGGGGATTACGACAACCCCTGCAGGATGTCGTCAGCTTTCACTCAATGTGGACCATTTTTTGAGCTTACCAGCGTGCACTTGCTGTGGAAAAACAACAGAACAGGAGGCCAATGGTCATAAGTGATCAAAGCAGTCGGCCAGTTCGCCCTCAAGAATCTTGTCCTACCCAACAGTCATCGCAGGTTACTTCTAACTCAAATATTAGATGTTTCAGATGTGGTGAATAGGGGCATAGAGCGAATGAGTGCAGGAAGCCTGCTATTTAGAAGGACAGCAACCTCCTGATTGTGGAAGACGTGGCAGACGAAACTGAGGAGCTTGGAGAGCCTTTGTATGACACTGATGATGATGGAGATGTGCTGTATGGGGATGGCCATGAGACTCTGATTGTTCGTAAGAGCCTACTAACTCCCAAGGGCGATTCATTGGATGATTGGTTGATAACCAATATTTTCCGCACAACATGCACAGTTGCAGATAAAGTCTGCAAGATGAGCATTGACAGTGGCAGTTGTGAGAACGTAGTGTCTGAAGAAGCTGTCCAGAAATTGCAGTTGAAGACAGATCGTCATCCCAAGCCGTACAAATTTTCGTGGCTGAATAAAGGCAGTGAAGTAACAGTAAATAGGCGATGCCTAGTGTCTTTTTCGATTGGTAGGAAATATTTTGATAATGCTTGGTGTGATGTTGTGTCTATGGATGCTTGTCATATATTGTTATGCAGACCTTGACTGTATGATCGTCGTGTTATTCATGATGGGCGGAAAAATACATATTTCCTTAGCATCAAAGGGAAGAAAATTGTGTTGGCACCTCGTCAGGAAAGAACCACTCCCACCCCGGCAGCCAATAATACTAACCTGCTTTCTAGGTCCATGTTTTTAGATAAGATTGAGCGTGGAGATGTGGTCTATGCTCTACTGCCTTGTAGGACTAGTACAACAGAAGTGATTCCAGATTTCCCAGCGGAGGTGTAGCCACTGCTAACCGAGTTTTCTAACCTGATGCCAAAGGACCTTCCTCCTGGACTGCCACCTGAAGCTATTGTGAATTCCGAGAAAGCTATTATGAACTCGAGGACGAGTTCTTTCCAACCCGGGGCGACTGATGCAGGAGGATCTGAGTCAGATGATACTGAGTTGTCAAATAGCACGTTTTTGGTACTAAAATATTTTGAATTAGGAGATCAGCACAAAGATGGAGGAAATCATAATTCTTTTTCTAATATGGCAGTTTTGGGTGCGTTTTAGTATTTTGGCCATAACTTTGGCTACGAGTATCAGAATCGCGCAAACGACCCCAATTCAGAAAGCTCTTTTCAACGCGCACGTCGTGGTAAATGAGCTATGCACATATTTTCGAGGAATTATTCTACCGTTTTCCCTTCTGGATTCACAAATTTAGCAGTTTATTTCCCTTTATAGTAATATTTCAATTATTATTTAGGAAGTGATTCTGAACCCAATTTGGGCCAGATTTCTGGCATTTTATTTCTTTTATTACGTATTTTGTTTTAGCATGATTATTGGGGTTTTGGTAATTTTGGTAAAATTCTAATAATCACGAGTTTAAGCTATAAAGCCCGGCTTGTGGGCTGATTTTAGAGATAATCTTTGATTTGAGTAATTTGATTCAACATTAGAGTTATTTCTCTGTGTTTTTGGCTATTCTCTTGTGTTCTTCCCTGTCAATTATCTGTTGCTATTAGCCTGTTAAATAATCACTATTTTGCCCGGCGTCACAGTGTTGTCTCTGTCATAAAAATTACGATAATGTTATGGGGACTATATGATCTCCTAGTCCTAGCTAGAGGCTCATCTTAGTTGCAGAGTTGATGGTACATTGAAAAAATAATCACACTTTATGAAAAGTGTTTGAGATTTGCTACAGTCACAACATTGATCCAAAATATATAATAATTTCTTCACTTAACAACATAGTCATATTGTTTGTTTCGTCAATTGTTTGTTATACAATAGATTCACCTGACGGTTGAGGGATCATAAGGGTCAATCCTATAGGGAGAGACAATAGTCTGACTTCCTTCATGGATATTCCACAATCATTTTTGTTGTTCTTTGATCTACCCCAATCATTTGAAACATGAAACCAAAAACAAACACCCATTAAATGACAGCCAAAGTGCCAAACCACCTTGATTTCTTCAAACATAAACTACAATTTTAAACTTGATATAAACAAAATCAGAGAATTCAAAATACCATGCATAAATAATTTCGTCTATAGAAATAAGGATTTCTGGCAAATCTAACTCATACCCATTTCATAGAATCATCAATTCCACAATATGCTCTGAACTTTCCAATTAATCGACAACAATTCAAAAACAAAAACCCAACTATTTCAAACACTGAAAATCAACCAGCTTATAGTGATCAAACTCCAAACCCACCAAACACCCTTCATACCAAACTCAAAACTTTCATCAAAAACCAAAACTTTAACAAGAAAAACTCATCAAAAATCAGGTATGTCATATGATCTTAGCAGACACTAGACACACGCTTGCACAATTGCATTGAGATATCAAGTACTGAAAAATAGATTAGTGACTTTGTATTGCCTACCTCAGCTTGGCAATTAGTTGAAAACTTGAAACATTAAACTTCAGACTGGGCACCCAGCGATGAATCTGAAACCTTATAGTATATTTCGAAGCTCCATTACAAACCAAGAAACCACTATTCTAGGGAAGAGATGCATAAAAATATACCTTGGGAGAAAGGGCTTCTTCAAGCTTCAATCGTGGAGAAAAAGGGTTCCACAAGCCCTAAAAAGTATGGGTGAGGGAAGGGACGGCTAATCCAGCTCCACGGTCTGCTTCTCATCTTTCTTTATTTCTTCTTCTTTTTTCTCCTTGCGTCATCTCTCTCCCCTGTGTGTTCTCTCTCTCCCTCGATCTATCTCTGTATCTCGGTCTTTCCTTCAACCTCTTTCTCCTATTCGAGCCCAAAGTTCCTTTTATTTTGTGTGTGTATATATATATATATATATATTTAAATCAGTTAGGGATGGCTTATACCGTAGCTACCAATTTTTATTTGTAAAACTTAGAGACAGCTAATATACCGTGGCTAAATGTTTTTTGTGTGTATATATATATATATATATATATATATTTTTTTTTTTTCAAAAAAATCCATTAGGGACGGCTTATACTGTAGCTACCAATTTTTATTTGTAAAACTTAGCGACAGCTAATATACCGTGGCTAAATTTTTTTTGTGTATATATATTTTTTTCGAAAAAATTCATTAGGGACGGCTTATACCGTAGCAATTTCAGTTTTTATTTGTAAAACTTATCGACAGCTAATATGTCGTTGTTAAGTTGCAAATTTAGCGACGACATTTGCCATTGCTAATACTAACTTGTTGTAGCTAAAAAAATTACTAATGAAAAATCATTTTTTTAATGGAATTAGTTCTTTCTATTAATTTTCGGAATTTTCATTGTCTTTTTTTTGTCATTCAGAAGAAACATGTCAAAATTGAAAACAATTATCTTAATTTTCACCGTAAATGATGACTAATACACTAACTTTTTTCGTATAATCAATAACTTGTCCATCACAAAAAATACAATCCCAAACAACTTTATACTCTATCAACCTCAAATTGAAATTATATATATATATATGATTCAGTGGGCTACATAAGCAAAAAATTTACACGGATTTACAATCAAGGACAGACTAAAACTGACCAATTTTGAATCAAGGTTTAAAAAAAACAACAAAAAGAATTTTGGAAAGACAAATCCGGAGTGTCCATGCCTTTTCAATCTTAATAAAATTTTCTCCCTGTCCAATTTTAAAGCGTCTGCAAGTTTCATAAAAATCAAACAATCTTTCGCCCTGCTGAAAAACAAAGGCACTTCAACTAGTTAGAAAGAGTAAAAAAAATGACTGGAAGGCGGTAAAAATATCAAAGATGATATGGGTAAGATGCAAGAGATGATCAAAAACAAAATTTATAAATCATTCTCATACCTGCAAGTGGCTTTTAACATGGGCAATGCTAAGTACTCTCACATTCATTAGTTGAAGGACTAATTTGGGAGTTGCTTCTGCAACAATAAAGGAAAAAAAAATGATAAAGAGTTAGTAATCCTATTTGTCCTTTATTCTCTACCATTAATGCATGACTGATATGTTTTCTTTTTTTAAGTGAAAGTACCGAAACTTTGATGTATATGGATATCAAAATATTGCAGATGTTCATGAAAGAAATTCTAAAACTTACTTTCTTGTCCACCGAGCCTTTCAACAGCATGAACAAAAGAGATATGAAGATCAGGAGTCCAACGTAGTCTAAGCAACTTTGATTGAATATACAGCTTTACTGAAGTAGCCCTTTGTTGCGGAGTCCCCAGCAGTACAATTTTCGATGAATTTAGAACAACTAGCAGGTGCATGGATCCCCAGGTTGTAAGCACAACTCGCAAAGGTCCATGGTTCGTTCAAGGTGATGCAATGCTTCACTTTGTCACTAAACTCTTTGAAACAAACCTCTACATAATCTTGTAATAATTTATGCCTTCTTGGTCCACTCCATTTCTTCTCTTCCCATCTAAAACCAAAAAACAATTGTCACAACTAATTATTGTTCTTAACTTTATAATCGTACAAATTGAGGCCCTTCATAATAGTAACCAAGTCTTTAAGGACACTTTTAACTTTTCGAAAATTGCCCTATTAGCAATTCATCGACATCAAAATTATGCTTATGCTACTACTCACTTGGTTTAATTCTTGACCAAGAAACGGAAAACCTGTAAGTATCCACGTTCATTTTCATCATTATTTTCACATCTTCCTGAAAATTATTAAAGGAAACAAAACAAAAAATGAGCAAAAACAGGTTGTTCAAATTCAGAGAAAACAAAATAATAGAAGAAAATTTTTAACAAATTATAATACTGTCTAGGATAAGACTACATATATCCTTCCTTGATATTTGCCTTGCAAACAAATGAGTTGCACTAACTTAGCGACAACTAATATGTGGCTAAATGATTTTTGTATATATATATATATATATATTTTTTTTTTTTTTTTCAAAAAATCCATTAGGGACGGCTTATACCGTAGATACCAATTTTTATTTGTAAAATTTAGCGACAGCTAATATACCGTGGCTAAATATGATATATATATATATATATATATATATATATTTTCAAAAAAATCCATTAGGGACGACTTATACCGTAGCTACCAATTTTTATTTGTAAGACTTAACGACAGCTAATATACCGTAGCTAAATGTTTTTTTATTTATATATTTGTTTTTCAAAAAAATCCATTAGGGACGGCTTATACCGTAGTTACTAATTTTTATTTGTAAAACTTAGCGACAGCTAATATACCGTGGCTGAATATTTTTTTTTATATTTTATTTTCAAAGAAATCCATTAGGGACGACTTATACCGTAGCTACCAATTTTTATTTATAAAACTTAGCGACAGATAATACGCCGTCGCAAATGTTTAATTAGCTACAGTTTATTCTGAATTTAGCCACGATTTTCCCGTCACAAGCACAATTTTTATGATTATGATTTTCGTCAGCTACCAAAAGAATTAGTGACGGTTTTTTGCCGTCGCAAATCTTTTAATTAGAGACGATTTTTTAATTCCGTCCCTAGTATTTGAAGCTATTGGGAATTTTTTTTTGTAGTGCTTGTAATTGCAATCCATAGGGATTTGGAAATCAATAGGAACCTCAGGAGTTTCTCCCCCGTCGTTGTCAATTCTAAAATCACTACTCGCCCTTTGGTGCACTCCATAAGCATCATCAACAAGTTTTCCATTCCCAAACACTTTAGAATCATCACTTTCCTGAACATGATCTGGGCTTGAAAATTGTTTTTATTCTATCACTTCCTTATCAACGTGAAAAATCTAAGAAGTATAAGACTGATAAGTGCCATGCTGGTACAAATGAAATTGGATTGTTTTCAAGTCACCATTCCCCTTCCCATTTCGACACACTTTACATGGGCAAGGAAATAGTTCATATACATCACCATTCTCCTTAACAAAATTGAGAAAGTCAAGGACTCCCTCACTATTTATTGGACCTCTTCTATCTTCTTCCTTCATCCACTTTTTCTATTTGGCAACGACATTTTATAAAAAAATTGATAACAATAAACGCATTACAATAATAGAAACGAAATCTAATTTTTTTTTCAATGACATTGTTCATAGACTGATTTGAATCTTTTTGTACGATGGCACATTGATGAGTAATCAATTTCTAGTGATTAGTGATAAAGCCAATGTTCTACTTGCGGTTTATAGTAAATAAGAAATCTTAAGCTGATCTCATGGACGACAGTTGATTAAACCATACAATATGTTGTTTAAAGTTCTTCATATAGTCAATTAGAAAAAGAAACTGAACAAAACTTGAACAAACATATAAAAAACCCTTACAAAATGATGATATCTGAAAATATGAGAGACACATCTTCTAAAAAAAGCAAGGAAAGCAAGTCAGTGATTCAAGGGCTGGTTTACAGAAAATAAATTAATAAAATGGAGAAATAGACAAGTGCTAGGATGCAATCCAATATCAGTTCACACTCTAACTGAAGTCCATAGCATAGAAAAGCATTGAAACTTCGAAGGCCTGGACCCTGCCCCTGTTGAAGTAGTAAACTCATTATTACTCCAACAATAAGAAACGTATTCGAAGTAGTTTCTATATGATAGTCATGACAAAGTATGGTACACCTACAAGATGTTTATCCAAAATATTAATTCAGTTGTGACATGGCTACCATATAATACGTACCAAAATATGTTTGACTAACATAACATGTGACTGCACTAACAGATGGTACCAATTGACAACATCGCTAGTCAAATAGCTGCTGATGTTTGCGTTGCTTCATCAGGAAACTAAAAGGAACACAAAAGAGAAAATATATATATTCATAACTATCACCTCACTCATCAGAAAAAGAGTAAGACTACGGTACCTGGTCTGGCATGCCTGGTGCGTGCCTGGATGGTACCAGGCACGTGCACTGCATGGTATCAGTTACATGAATGGCTTGGAAAAAAAAAAAAAAAAGGGAATCTGATTTGAACTAAAAAAAGGGAAGAGGCACGTGCCTGGATGGTACGCACCAGGCATCGTAGAATTCTTCCTAGAAAAAATAGCTTGGTGCAGAAATTGGGCAAAAAAAACAGAAGTGTCTCATTAACATTAGATTCCTTCAAAAACCTCTAATGTCCATTGCAACCAGCAATCACCACAAGTTGATAGGAAAACCACTCCTAAAGGATCCTTTTACACTCAATCAGAAGGCCCATGTCAGCCAACATCTGTATATCCTAGCAAATTTGGGCATGACCTAGCACCAACCCAAAGTAGGTAAAAAAGGAAGTCCTACCTTAAGATCAGGGTAGATGAATGTTGTTAATGAACTACTATCTCCATAACTATAGTCCAAATTAACTTGAACATGTTTCAACATACCAAACAATCATTTTGGGAAGAAATTTCAGATTTCGAAATCCACGGTCGGGGAAGGGAAGGCTCTGTCAGAGTGTCTGACAGAGTAGCAATTTCGACACCAATTGTGCTTCTCCAAGGGACTTGTCCAAGTAGAAATAATCCTCAAAGAAACCATATAACTACTGGGTGGTCAGATTAGCATAGTTTAATCTACAAATATTGAGGGTACAGAACCAAACTTATATAATACGGACGTTATACTGCATCGGCTCCCAACATTTAAATTTTTGGGAGCAAAGGTCCACTTTTCAACTTCTCATGTCTACATTATGAACATGAAAAGGGTTGGCTCTGAGAGTCCAGATGCTATAGAGATCTGGAAAATCCTAACCCAAAGAGTTCCAAAGTATCAAACACGTAAAACAAAGAGTTGATGATGATGTGGAAATGTTTGATGCAACTTATGGTTGCACACTTAAATGTACAAGGACACCCACATAAAGTTTGTGTTCTTTCTCAAGTTAAACAGAGATACTCATATTTTTAAACTACGCCTCTGATTAGTTTTGATGCATGGGATTATTGAAATCTTTCTTCCTGAAAGTATAAGCACCTCTTCACCTTGACAACAAATTCATTGAAATAAGTCACATCAAAACTAACAACTGTCAGATGATTTCATGATACACGCTATAATGGGGTTGTAAGTCATGTAATACATTTATGTCTCTTCTAAGAGGGAAATTCTAGGGAGCGAGGGAGGCCCCCCACCTCCCACTCTCTTCGGGATGCGCACCCTCGCTTATTTCGATACCAACTACAATTTTACAATTCATATAAAAAAAAAAAAAAAAAACCTACAATTTTACAAAGATGGTGATTAACATGTAGAACAAAACATCTACACTCAACCTCTTGTAATGGACTCAAAGCAAAGGACATCACAAAACCGCCTCTTGTCTTTTGGTCCCATCCCTAATTCCACCCAAACACACCTTTTACATAAATTCTACAAAATTAGTGTAAAACTACCAATTTGATTTTGCCGAACAAAAAATTAGTGGGTTACATTTTTCTGAGTCACACTGTGACCTAAGCACACATGTACCATGCTACCACGTGGAGTATACTATCATTCTTCCTCTAGCATGCAAAATACATGAAAAGAAAAACCAGTGAACACTAAACACCACAATCAAATTACTTCTTGTTCCTGCGTTGCTCAATGAACCTAAAATTGACCTTCTACTGGCAAGCTCCACTTTACTAGCTTCTGTAGCACTAATCAATGATCTCAAATCAAATTCATCTCTAAAACACAAAGAAATTACAAATAGAGAGCAAGTTAAGGTTCAAAATCTAGTTGAAATTCATTGATAAAAGGAGAAATTATAGAGGTGCATACCTTCCTCGCCTTCAATTGAGACTGAGTTCTAGATGAGATAGCAGCAGAGAAAAGGAATGATCATGAGTGAGCAAGAGAGATCAATCAAGAGTGAAGAAGAGATCTTCCATGGAGAGATCTTCAATGAAATCAATGGTGAGATCAATCTAAACTGAAGAAGAGATCTTCGAATTAGGGCTTTAACATCGAATTGCTGGAGGTTTGAGATCGATCGAAAGAGTGAAGAACTGGGATCTATGGAGAGTGGATTGATGGAGAGTGGATGGATGGAGAGTGAATCGATGGAGTTTGAAGTGAAGAACTGAGATCGATATGTTCACCTCTCTTTGGAATGGAGTTGATATGAATTTGAGTGAGAGGGACGTAAAAGAGAAAAAAGAAAAACCATTGTCAGGTTAACACAATGCTTGGTCTCTGAATGGCTTCTTATGGGGATTATTTTTGCAAATTGCCCCTGATGCCAGTATGGGACATGTGACTCTTTGTTATGCGTTTCTCCAGTTTGTTGAGCATTTCTATAGTTCTATACTTCTATCAAATAAAAGGGGACAGTAGAGAAAATTGCTTTTTTCAAATTATAAAATTTAAGATACTAACACTCTTAATTAAAATAAGAGATAGATTCAAAAGGATTTTCTATACTATCTTAAACAAATTTTTTTTAATCATCAGAAGATATACACTTTTTGCTAAAAATTAAACTCAAATAGGATTTATTACTAAAATAATAATTAATGCGACCGAATCTCGTCCTCACGTGAGTTTGACCTGCAAAACAGATGTTAGACTTCCAAAGACCACCTTTTTTATGGTCGAAGACACTCTAATGCTTAAGTCAGCAACTCTATTTGAAGAATGAAGTAAATCTGGATAAAATTCAGTTAAAGTTGCATACCTCAGTCGATTGTTCCCTTTACCTTATATAATGGTCGCGGTTAATTCTTCGCATGATTTAAGCATGTGAGGCGCAACGGAAGGAGACACTTCTCGTAACAGTCTCCTCATTTATGAAGATGTGTTCGTGGAGGCATAACTCCTTCCACGACTATTTTCTTACGCAATGTTCATCTTCTTTATGAGAGTACTCGTGTGGACCTAGACTTGGGCTTTAATTATGTTTTCCTTTAATGGGTCATGTTTGGCCCGTTATGATCAGTTTTCCCTTCTTGGGTTTCACGAGCTGGCCCAACAGATGGGACGCCAGATCCTCGTGTTGAATGTATTCTGTAACGTGTGTGGTTATGATGACGGTCTATTTTGATGTATCATCAGCTACTCCCCCTTAGTTAGTGGGTATGCTGATGTGGCCACTAACTTCGTGATGGTTGGTCTTTCAATTCCATCATTACCTTGTATTTAATGTTGTCAACAATTTCTGGTGGGTTGGTGTCTCGAATTTCTGTTCACTCATTCATTTTTTCGCACATTTTTGGGATTTCACGTAGCCATCATATTTCGCATGATGTCCTTGGGTAGTCCCTTCATTGCTTGGCTCTAAAAAAGGGGGCATGATGGGTTTGTTTTCCCAATTTACGCTATCTTTGAAATTAGGGTTTTTTTCTTCCCCCGTCTCCTTCGTTCTCTTTGCTTCTCCATTCTTTAACTATTTCTGTTTGCGACAAACTAAGCGGTAAGCCACTAGGTACTTGTGAAACTAATTTTTCTTCAAAAAAGCTTCTGAAGCGATGTTGGACCACCTTCATTCTGACTATAATTTTCCACCCGACCTCGAGATTATTTTTCCTAGACAGAATGACAGTCCTTGTCGACCAAGGTTCGGGTACGTTGCAATATATCCGTGCATATTTTCCTCTGGCCTTTGATTTCCAGTTCCATAGATGTTTTGGGATTATCAGGATTTTTTGGGCATTTCTCCTGCCCAAATGGGTCCTAATGGTTGGATGGTCATGGTTTATTCTTACGCGAGGGCTATTCTATCCAATATTCTTTTGACTATGAGGGTTCTTCATTGGTGGTTGGTCTGATGGTGACCGAGGATATTTGCTACCTCTGTTTTTCCGCCTATTTTGCAAAGCTTAATGATGACATCCGCGATTGGTCAAGGTCGTGGTTTTATGCTTTTTTTTAAATCTGGCTACTTCCAATTGCGAGGCGCCTGATTTTGCGATCATTTTGAGTTCCTAACAAATGGAAGGATCTATAGTTGACTACGGAGGAGCGGAGCATTAGTGACCAGTTCTTGAAGCTTCCCGAGTTCCTTGTGGAGGCATTTCTTTCTGAGGACATCTTGGATCGTAGTGGTTTGTACACTATGAACGAAGCGGAGCGAACCTTGCTTATTGAATCTCGTGTTGAGGAAATCGTTGCTCGCACTACTTGTACTGGCGTTAGTGATGCTAGCATTGATTGGGAAGTGGGTTCGGACAGGCACATTATGGATCTCAATGCTCCTGTCAATGTTGTAGGCCCGACCTCCAGAAAGAGGAACCTTGAAAGGCCCGTTAGTACATCAAAGTGATTATTGGTAGATCCTGGTTGGGTTTCGAGGAAGAAACGACTTTCTACTCATGGCACTGCTCGGACTGCATCTCATCTGAGTCCTTCTAGCAAGGATGTTATGGAAACTGTCTGTCGTCCGAGTCCTTCCTACAAGGATGTTATGAAAGAGGATCGTGCATCCCTCCAGGAGGCTGGGGAGATGAGGCTGGTGTAGAGAGTAGCGAGAAAGAGACTACTCCTCTATTGGACGATAATGAAAAAATACTTCTTTCCGCCTATGTTGTTTCGAACGTTGTTGAATGGTCTAACGATGATCCTCGGCCAATTGATGACAAGATGCCCCAGTTGGCGATGGAGCAATCTAAAGAGGTTGTCGGTAGTGGTCAGAGTTTCGAAGTTCTTACTCCTTCATCTCCTTTTTATTAACGTCAGTGATGCGGCCAAATTCTTAGTTTCTTCATCTGCTCGTTTGGACTCTCCTGTTCCTACTGCCACTACTAGTCATGTTCCTGCTATGGTTACTCCGCCGGGAAGGCAAAGAGTGGTTTTTTCGTTGTCATCGTCGTTCCGCCCGCCCTTTCTGTTGTTGGGGATGGTTTCTCTGTGCTTCCGAATCCTCGTGTTCTTTACCCATGAGTTAGCTGAATTGAGCCTAGCTCAGGAGATATCCGTATCAAGTCGGATGACAATTTTTGCTAGTTTACTCAACTGTGCACAAGCTGATAAATGAATGACACAGGTGGTTAGTGGAAAGACCTTCGATGCTCGTATTGAATCCGAGTGCTCATTTTGATTAAAGTTTTAAGCAGATAATGGATGGGATGAGTCATCTCACTTATGCAGGGGTGATGGGAGCTGGCTGTGATTAGGTGGTTTCTTTGGAGAAAAGCTGGCAGCATTGTTGCTGGTATTTTCTCACATCCTTTCCCTATTCGACGTGTTGAAAGCATAGTGCGCAAAGTCGAAGAAAATTGTCGGGGCTGCTCGGACCTCATTGATCGAAGCAAAAAGTGCACGGGATAAGTCTGCAATTGAGCTCAAGTCCTTGAGGGAAAAGTTGGATGGGGTCTATGCTCATCTACGTGACATGGGGAAGGAGCTATCCTCCAAGAAGGCAACTTATGATGAGGTTTCACATGCTGCGATTGAAAAAATCATCAATCGTGATATTTCTGAGAGACGGGTGGAACAATTGACAGCTACGTTCGACGAGGTCAAGGCAGATACTTCCGTTATGCTTACCACCGCTGAGGGATGGCTTGATGCGGCAAAAAAATGAATTCACTACTGCCAAGGAAAAGCTTCGCATTGTGGAGGTTGAAGATTGGAAGCGAGTTGTTGATGGGCAGGTTAAGCTTTTTGATTATATCGAGGGGCTTGGTGTGGATTTGTCCAAGTACCACCACTTGGTTGATCAAGCTTTCGAAGATGAGGACGGTGAATAGGGTGCCCCGGACCCTTCGAGCATTCCAATGGCTGAAGGGCCATTGCTTCATTCTCTTTCCAAAGAGAGAGCTTCGCCCTCTCCCTCAGATGATAATGCCAATGATGTTGTGGTTGCCTCTATTTCCTCTCCTACTCCTCATCTTCTTCCCTGGATGTAACAAAATAGTGTTATTAATGAAAAAAGCTTCCCTTATTGGGTATTCTTGTTTGTATGTTTTTGTAATTTATCTTGTCGACTCGTTGCATGTTGTTTGTACCTTTTTTAGACCAGTCGTAATTGCGTGAGTTGCATGTCGGACTTTCTTGACTCGAATTTCTCATGGCTAATTTCTTGCTTTGACACATTAGTTACCTCGAAATGGGTTGGCTTTATCCTTTTTTCTTGATGTGTTGGAGCTTACTCGAGCAAGTTGACTTTTCGACTTTTACTTTGCATTGGTTGTCCCAAAGTTGTTTTGTCATACTAGTCAACCCGTAGTTGATCTTTAACTAATTTGACTCGTTCGTCCAACTTTCACTTTGTTGGTTCGACGTATCGGTCGACCCATAGCTTTTTGAATTAAGTTGATTTGTGCGTCCAACTCTTACTTCATTGGTTTGACGTACTAGTCAACTCAAAGTTTTTTTTAACTAAGTTGACTTGTTTGTGTAATTTTTACTTCGTTGGTTCGTCGTACTAGTCGACCTGAAGTTGTTTTTTAACTAAGTTGACTTGTTTGTCCAACTTTTATTTCGTTGATTCGACGTACTGGTCGACTTGAAGTTTTTTTAGTTAAGTTGATTCGTTCATCCAACTCATACTTTGTTGGTTTGACGTACTAGTCAACCCGAAGTTGCCTTTTAATTAAGTTGACTTGTTTGTCCAACTTTTACTTCGTTGGTTCGACGTACTGGTCGACCTGAAGCTCTCTGAATTAAGTTGACTCGTTTGTCCAATTCTTACTTCGATGGTTTGACGTACTAATCAACCCGAAGTTGCTTTTTAATTAAGTTGACTTGTTTGTCTAACTTTTACTTCGATGGTTCGACGTACTGGTCTACTTGAAGCTCTCTTAATTAAGTTGTCTCGTTCGTCCAACTCATATTCCATTGGTTTAATGTACTAGTCAACCCAAAGTTGTCTTTTAGTGAAGTTGACTTGTTTGTCTAACTTTTACTTGGTTGGTTCGACGTACTGGTCGACCTGAAGCTTTTTGAATTAAGTTGACTCGTTCGTCCAACTTTTACTTCGTGGTTAATCAGACCAGAAGTTTATTATATATATCCAACTTTTGTCCTGATTTCTTTTAGTTTGATATGTTGATTGCTCTATATGGCTGAGTTTTGATGCCTTTATCCTGTTGTTCATGCGTAAGATGGGAATTCCAAATTTGTAATTTTATTGATATTCCCTTCTTGATATTCTGACCAACCACAATAGTCATTCTTCTTGAGAAGTTATGCTAGATTGAAAAGTGATTTGCTTTGTCTTCTTGACCTTTGCTTGGTTGATATCAATCTTCATGTTGTGAGATTTATGTCTTTGGTGCCTTGTCTCGTATAGCGTATGTCTTCCAGTCGCCGAATTTTTTATGTTTTGATGTTCGTTGGATATGTTATTGTAGCTAATGGACTCGACATGCTTTCTGATTCGGTAGCTGAGCAGTATTGATTTGTTCGATCATGCTCACATCAGCGCCAAATTGTCCAATCATCCTCACATCAGCACCAAATTGTCCAATCATGCTCACATCAGTACCAAATTGTCCAATCATGCTCATGTCAATACCGAGTTCGGCACCAATAACCAAGGTTTAATTGAGTCTTTTGCCTTCAATTTCATTGTTGGTAATTCGGGTTGGGCTTGCATCTGTTAGTAGGGTCCTTGAATTGTTTTAGTTGATTGATGCAAGCTTCTCCATGTTCTGTGCATTGGTAAAATGGTTCGTTTGGCGTTAGTACTCCTACTTCGGTATAAATCAGCTCGAGTGGGAGGTGTTTTTGGCTGCTTCTTCAGTTGGGTTGATTGTTTTGTTTCCTCCGGCCATGCAGTGTAGGGTGTATATTAGTTCTCAAGTTTTTTTTTTTTTTTTTTTTTAATTTTTTTTTATCCCGTAGTGATATCTACTTTTTCCTTTGCTTTGAGCTACTTGTTTGGCATTCCGATGAATTCGTCGAGTCGTCTTCTCTGAACCCAATGCTCAATTCCATCTTTTAGATTGTAGCAGTCTTTGGTATCGTACCCGTGATCCTTATGGAATGAACAATATTTGTTTTTGGCTCTTCCTTCTAGGTCTCCTCTCATTCTGAGTAGCCCGTTGACGTCTTTCCATTTCACGATATACTTCAGTATATTGGCCCAGCTCGTTTTCAAGGTTGTGTACGATTTGTATGTCTTTTTTATCACACTCGTTACCTGCTCGTGTCTGGGCTATGCTAACTGCAGCTTGTCAGACTCTTGCTGGTTGGATTCAGTTCTTCTGCTATTCTGATGCCTATTTGACTAAATGTTATCTTCTCGGGGTCCGTCGTCTTTTTTTTCCTCCATCGTTTCCTGTTTCTTCGAGTTGTTTTCCCTTTCGTGGTCATCTTTCTTCCTAGCCGCTTTCATCTCCTCGAGAGAAATGTGCTTTTGGGCAGTTTTCAACAGGATCGCCATGCTTTTTGGGGGTTCCAGGTTGAAAGCATAAAAGGGCGTCTTTTTAGCCTAACGGTGAAAGTAGCGGTGGTCATGTAATCGCTGCATCCATCGATCATTGTCAGATCGTTAGCGAAATGAGTGAGGTATTCCCTTATCGTTTCTTCGGGTGTTTGTTTGTTATGGAGGAGGTAGTGAGGTCATTTCCTCATCCACTGACTTCCGATGAATCTTGTGATAAAGGCAGTGGCTAGTGCCTGGAATGAGTCTATTGACCTTGGTGTTAAGCTGTTGAACCAGTTCATTGCTGTGGAAGTAAGACTAGTCGGAAATGTTCTGTACAAAATTGACTCTGTAGTCTCTTTCAACGCCATCATGTGGTGAAAATGTCTCAAATGATCTGTTGGGTCGGTGGTGCCATCATACACTTCAAACTTTGGTGGAGTGAACTTCTTTGGCATGGGAGTTATCATGAGGGCGTTAGAGAATGGTAGCTTAGCTAGTTCATATAATACGTTGGGATCCATGACTCCGATTTTGAACGAGATTTCGGTTGGTATTCCATCGCTCTATGGAGTTTTACCATGGGGAAGTTCATTGCTATCGAGATTTCCCCATTGAGGTTCTGTAGGAGCCTCATCGTTTTCTCGGGTTTGGTTGGTGGAGTTTTGCTAGGGCGGCGCTTGGATAGAATCGACTGATTGAATGCGCTCCTGAGTTAGTTTTTCCAGCATCTTTGTCATGTGGTTCATCTGGACCATAAGTAGGTCTACCCGATGGTCTGTAGTGGTGTTGTCGGATGCCTGGGTTGTCTGAGCTATTGCTTGCTGTAGATCTTGATTTTTGGGTGCAATTGGCTCGATGGTCTGAGCTACGTCGATCAGATTTTGGTGAACTTTGTCACTGTGGATCTTCTTTTCAGAAAGGAAACTTGTTGTTCCCCATGGACGGCGCCAAAGTGATGCGTCCAAATCTCATCTTCCTATGAATTTGACCTGCAAAACAGATGTTAGACTAACAAAAACCACATTTTTTGTGGCCGAAGGCACTCCGATGCTCAAGTCAGCAACCTTGTTCGAAGAAAGAAGTAAATCTATACAAAACTCAGTTAAAGTTGCATACTTCGGTCGATTGTTCCTTTTACCTTATATAATCTCCGTGTGACTTAAGCCTGTGAAGCGCAACGAAAGGAGATGCTTCTCGTAACAGTCTCCTCATTTATGAAGATATGTCCGTTGAAGCGTAACTCCCTTCACGACTCTTTTCTTACGCAACGTTCATGTTCTTTATGAGAGAACTCGTGCAAGCCTAGACTTGGGCTTTAATTATGTCTTCCTTTAATGGGCCTTGTTTGGGCCTTTATGATCGGATTTTCCTTCTTGGGCTTCACGAGCTGGCCCGACAGATGGGACGCCAGATCCTCGTGATGGGTGTCTTCTGCCAAGCGTGTGGCTATGATGACGGTTATTTTGATGTATCATCAATAATAATAACAATAATATTAATAACAACAACAACAACAACAACAACAACAACAATAATAATAATAATAATAATAAATAATAATAATAATAATAATAATAATAATAATAATAATAATAATAATAATAATAATAATAATAATAAGAATAATAAGAATAATAATAATAATAATAGTAATAATAATAGTAATAGTAATAGTAATAGTAATAGTAATAGTAATAGTAATAGTAATAGTAATAATAATAGTAATAATAATAATAATAATAATAATAATAATAATAATAATAATAATAATAATAATAATAATAATAATAATAATAATAATACTCTAACTATTATTTCTCATTTTACTAATTAGTAATTTAACTAAATATTTTTTATTTCTTAGTTATTTTTATAAATAATATATTTATAAATTACTAATAGTAACTTAAGTCAATAATTAAAAATATCTTTTTGGGTTACAAGACTTGTAACACAATGAAGAGTTAAAAATTTTAAAAATTTTGATGTTACTAATTACCCATTTTGGTGTAGTGTCGCAAAGTTGGTTGGTAAAGGTAAATGATGATGCAACTATTTATAAACTGATCTTGGAGGGGTGAAGTCAACCTTATTGAGGTCAATTTATGCTTTTCAAAGCAACTGGATTCAAAATGTCATTTTACCTTTTTCAGAATGAACGTTTGTTGACAGCGACACTTCAAGAGTTTTTGTCATGTCCAGACAACTTTTTTAAAACAAAAACTTTCTCTTTTCTCACATGCCTTTGTACTTGACATGAACATCTCATTTAAGCACATGGGCATGTCTCACATGCATTTGTACTAAACTTGAACATCTCATTTAAGCACATGGGCATGTCTTTTGAAGAAGTATAACTCAAATTCAAAATTTGAATTTTGATTCCCACGCATTTTTTCTTCTAAATAGTTTTTGTCTCTTCATTTGATATTAGTCATCCATAAGTTATTTTTGCCTTGTCTTCATATGTTACTTGTCTTGGTACACCTTCTTGGACTTTAACAATCTTGGACTTGTCTTCTTGAATATTTGACATTGCTTAATCGGTGTTCATATTTTGACTTTTGGTCTTTTGAGTTAACTTCATCCATGGCTGACTTTGGCTTTGACTTTGATTGGCGTGTAACTTGAATTCATTTTCTTGCATTGACGCCTTCAGTTGAGTCTTCATTGTCACATTCTAGTGATCTAATTTCATCGATCACTCACAACTCAATATACACGACCAATGTTTTAAAAAGCGATTGGGGCGTACGCCTTGAGGCGCGAGTCGAGGTGGAGCGCCAACAAACCGCCTCTAAGCGTACGAGTTGGGATGCCAGTTCAAGGCGCTCGCCTTACTGTGGCGAGGCGCACACTTTGAGGCGTACGCTTCCAACCTATTGGGATTCATCAGATCTGTTCAGATCTTTAGACAAATCCAACGGCTAAAATTTAGATATTTTCCTTAACCTAACTCGATTCTCATTCTTTTCTTTGCAGAGACAGAGAAGAGTAGAAGAAGAGAGGAATAGAGAAGATCGATCGAAATATCGAACCAGCCGAAGAGGTCGAACTAGCCGAAGAGAAGATCGAACCAACCGAACACTTTGAACCAGCCGAAGAGAAGATCGAAACCCTTTCATTTGCGATTCGAACTCTTTGATCCAACTATTTCTGTACGTATCTTAGTTCTCATTATTCTAATTACACTTCTTTTTCAATTCTTCTTCTTCTTCTTCACTTTCTGTTTTGGTTGGCTCACTTGGCTGTACATTTAGCAATTAAATTGATAATCAGTTAATCAGAGATGGTGTCACTTTTTGTTAAGAGATCAGTTAATCACTTTCTGTTAAGAGATCAGTTAATCACTTTCTGTTTCTTTTCTTCTTCTAATTATTCTTTCATAGCTTAAGGTATTTTGAATGAAATGAAATGCTCTGTATTTTGAATGAATGAAATGTTCATCCGTTAATCAGTTGGGTATGTTTTGTATGTTTTGCTTGAAGAATGGATTACATTTTTGCATGTTTTGTATTTATAATTCATTTTTGTATTTGTAGATGGCATTGCGTAAGACTACGATTACGACTACTAGTAATGGAAGGGACTCATTTTGGCAATATGGCCAAAGTGTCGCAGGTCCTAAAGAAGGGATCAAGTACGTGAGATGCAAGTTTTGTGAGCAAGTGGTCAAGGGGGGAATTTTTAGATTGAAAAATCACCTTGCAAAGACGCGTAAGGACACACGACCTTGTCCTAAAGTACCGAATGAAGTTTCAGGTGTTGTTCAAGTTTGGAGTTCAAGTTTGGTTACAAGGTGGTGAATTTCCAATTGCTATTATTGCTTCAAAGTTTACTTTAAAATCAAATGAGGTTCTGAAATAAACTTTGCAACAACTATATAGTACATAACTGTTTACATTTTATGAACTCTAACAGTAAAAAGCATTTCGTTCAGGCTATTGAAAATAACATTGTGTATTCATTAGATGCACGTCAAGGAAGCATGTTTTTGCTCCAATGTATTTTACAAGTTGCTATTTGAGATCATATTCTGCTGACTGCTTTGCGACAAGATCAGGTGAAGTCTTCATCCTCCACTTCTTCTTCACTACAATTTCTTCAAGTCTTCAAAATTTTCTTTGGTTTCTGCATTTATAGAATTACAGTAATAAAGTTAGTCTGATAGTCTCAACAAACAATACACAATACTTGTAGGCTGTAGGCCTGTAGCAGAAATACTGAAATACATAATGTGATAATGGTGTGATTTAATTTCTTTCAGTATAATGCTATTTCACTTGATGATTGCTTTTGTTTTTTCTTTATTTGTTTGTAATTTTTTGTTTATACTTTTCATCATTTTTTACAAAAAAAACGCCTCGCTTCGCCTCGGAAAACGCTTGACCGCCTCAAGTCTTAAAAAGCT
The DNA here is from genome assembly GCA_963556465.1 of Berberis vulgaris. Lineage (NCBI taxonomy): Eukaryota > Viridiplantae > Streptophyta > Magnoliopsida > Ranunculales > Berberidaceae > Berberis > Berberis vulgaris. Next base: position 70,763,131 of record OY747124.1, on the reverse strand, counting down.
TTTTAAACATTGTACATGACTTTGTAAATCAGTCATACATTTTTACAATAATACTTCACTCAACCTATATTGACCTTACAAGCTCAATCCATATACTTTTTGCTCAAATTCACAAATAACGTTTTCACATTCCCTTACACATCCCCCAAAAATGTATAGAAATGGACATTTTTACAAAAAACAGTCACACGAAATGTCTATTGCACCCTCTAATATGCACCCAAATGATTGAATTGTGAATCTAAATGATGATGAGGTGTTTTCTAAGAAATACTAAATATTTAGTAATTGAGCATCATTTGTTGCATAAGCTCCTCTAATAGTCTAATTGTTCAATTTCCATGGAAACATAAGAGAACCATGTAAGAGTCACTATGGTATTCTCACCCTTCTTTCGAAAAAATATATTGGTTGGTGTAGCACAATTTCAACACCTGCTATGTATATATAAGTTCTTTCATAAAATTGAACATTATGGAACACGAGCAGAAAGAAAAACATGAAATACTAAGTATACACAGGGTATTGGTGGTGGTTTGAAAGGTGGAACTTTGCTTAGAATTAGTTTTTCCACAACCAAAAATACCTTTACTTGGTTGACGCAAAAAAGTAAACATAAATATTAGGTCAAAACTCTAAAAGTACCCATTTGGAGCACGCTTCTGAGACTGGCAATAACTTCTTTTCTTTTATATGGGTATCATGCAGCCAAAATCTACTGCATCGAGAGCATTAGCATGTCTAACGCAGCTTGCACAAGCAACAACGGCTAGTTAGGTTGGACTGAAAGATGATGCTCAAAGAAAAACACCAACACCAACCACTTCCAGGAGAACTGGGAAGAGTAAGTGTAGGAGTAAGCAGAATTCTTTTAGGACTAATGAGGAACAAGTGTAGAGGTTGGCGCTGACGGAGAAGCAACTGGAAGTGGCTCAGCGAGAAAATGAAGAGCTGAAAAAGGAAACAATATCTAGGAAGGATCCAAACTAGCACTTCGGTTCCATGAGAGAGGCGAGGAAACAACTTAAAATTTGATAAAAACCAGGATGTTGGTTGTTATCGTTGCAGTACAAATGCAAGACCACACAGTAGTTAGAGAAATGATGTGCTTCGAGAATGAGATTTCAAAGGGTTCAGGGGCGAGTAGTAAGCATGCGCTGGGTTCTTTAACTCGGGAAGCACTAAAACATCTCAAGACTTCCCTGCTATCAGTAGGGGACAAGGCAGATGAGGTTCCCCTCACAAATTTAGGTGACTGCAATTTGACATGAGATCTCGTGGATCATTTGGTTCTCTTTTGGAAAATGAATATCCTTTATGCTCTTGAGTTTAATGATAAAAACCCCAACTTGCCTTTCAAAAAAAAATTAATATCATATGAAGGGGAGCCTGAATTCCATAACCATTATTGCCTCTAGCCTCAAAGTCGGAGTTGGCATTTGGTTCCAAGCATCTCATCAGAATCGATACAAAACTTTGAAAGACTTCTTTCCAAAGGGTTGAACACACTGCAAGTGTACCTTAGCTTGACTGAGGTGCACTTAGGTAAAAATTTGGTGTAGAGAAAGACAATATTCCTTTGAAGAGCATATCACCCCTCAAGTGTTCCATACCTCAGTTGAGGTACACTAAGGTAAAAATTAGAGGCACAAGAAATCCTTATAAAAGGCCGAATGCCCTACTAAGTGTACCTCAGCTCCGCTAAGGTACAATTCGGTCAAAGTCAATGGGGGGGGGGGAGACATTCTTCCTTTAAAGGGCATAACGCCCTACAAGTGTACCATAGCTCGACTAAAGTACACTTATTAAAAGTTTGGGGAAGGGGAAATCATTTTTCATTTAGAAGCAAAAGCACCATATTAGTGTATCTTAGATTGGCAGAGGAAAAAAGAGACATTAAATTTATGCATTCATATAAATAATCAAGACATTTTCATTCCAGTTGTAAAAAAAAGTGCAAATGGAAAAGGAAGTTGACCAATTAGTTTATTACATCGTAATTTTTACAATCAAGAACTGTCGAAAGATTCACCACAGCTCTTCGAGTATTCATGGCCGCTCGAATCAAACCTAGCCCAAACCGATGTCCATGTCCGTATACACGTAGGGATGACAAGGAAGCAAAATGTAACAACCATAAATTTCATATGAATAATTTATATAAGTTTAAATTTCTTTTTTAATCTTTTTTGAAATTTTTTAGGTGGGGTGTCGTCATAATTGTAGTGGGGGCAAATAGCTACCCAATTATATAAGGGTCTCCCTCTTTTCTCTCCTTTTTCCCTTACGCGTGCGAATGTCACAACTATCTTCTTGCCTAGCTAAGTGAGGTTAACAAGTGTAAATAATGTACAATATTCCACATTGTTCTAGAGAGTTCTCTAGAACCTTCCATAAAATTCCATAGAGTTCCATAAGATTCTAGTCCTTAGATATTTCTAAGGAAGTGTGTAGAAGTTCATTGTAGACCGTTAGATCAAATCGATCACCACCGTCCATTGAGGAGGTGGAGTTGTATAAATAGACTAAGGCCTCATTTGTTGTAAACACCTAAGAGAATTCAAGCAACACAAGTTCTAGTTCTCTTAAGCTCCCTTGTGTGTTCTTAGCTTGCTTAGCTTTCCAAAGTATAAGTAAGTCTTTCGTGGGCAAGGCTGACTAGTTTTCTTTGATAAGTAAGGGCAAAGTTTGCTAATGCCGCACGGGAAGTACTTGTGAAAGGAAAGCCCGTGACAGTTGGTATCAGAGCCAAGTTTGGCAAGGTTGGTGAAATCATTCTACACAAGAGAATGTCGTCGGAGGTCAACAACCCATCAATTGGCAACAACGACAACGGTGGGAAAGTACGCAAGGACAAGTCGAAGGACATGATCGCTGCGATGGATGAAAGGTTGGCTAAGTTGTGTGCCAGCATGTCCGACTTGAGAGAGAAAGTCGAATACATGGATCAACGCATCGAGGGGCAAGCGTCCAATGCAGAGGACCAAGAGCTCCGGGAAGAGATGCAAGGAGCCTTAAACGCAGTAGTGGACTTGGTGTCCAAAAAGATCGAGTCCCTAGAAGCCAAAGTTGTTGTTAAAGATGAGGAGATGGAAGCTTATAAAAAAAGAGTTGAGAAACTTGAAACTCAACTCAATGTGTGTATGGCTACGGTAGCCAATGGTGGGACTACACCAGGGACAATCAACCACATAGTCAAAGCTCCCAAACCTAAGGCCTATGGTGGGGCAAGGAGTGCAAGGGAGATCGACAACTTCTTGTGGACATGGAGTGCTACTTTGATGTGGTTGGCATAATAGATGAAACATCAAAGGTAAGTAGTGTCTCCTTATATTTAAACGATGTTGCTACAGTTTGTTGGCGCAGAAGGTCCGATGATGTCAAGAAGGGATTGTGCATCATCAACACTTGGGAAGAATTCACGAAGGAACTCAAGAGACAATTCTACCCGGAGGATGCCGAAAACGAAGCTAAGGCCAAGCTTCGCCGCCTTCAACACAAGGAAGGCCACATAAGGGAGTATGTGAAGGAGTTCTCGGAGTTTCTCTTGGAGATCCCTGACATGGGAGAAAAGGATGCTTTGTTTAGCTTCCTCAATGGCCTAACAGGTTGGGCCAAGTTGGAGTTGAAGAAGCGAGGTGTGCAAGACCTTGCAACAGTTATGGCTGCGGCCGAGTCCTTGATTGAGTTCAAGAGAAAGGACTCATCCAAGGGGCAAGGGAAAAGGCCGAGTAATGATGGCAAAGGTGGGGGAGACAAAGAGAAATCCTCCAAGGAACACAAGTACTCCAAAGACAAGGGGAAAGAGAAAAGAGATGGATCACCCAAGAAGATATATTGATTCTTATGTAGTGGACCCCATCGGGCATTCGAGTGTCCCAACCGGGGAAAACTTGTCGCGCTTGTCATGGAGGAAGAAGCAAAAGAAGAAAAGAGGATTGCCTCAATGAATCTCCTAAGTGCCATTCAAGCTAAGGTCGAGGAACAACCACGTTGAAGGATGTACGTGGAGACCGAGATCGGGAACAAGACTTTGAAAGCCATGGTGGATACCGGAGCCGACATAGTCTACATGGCCAAAGACCTTGCTGAAGAAATTGGCCTATCATATACTAAGAAGAAAGGATATATCAAGGGAGTCAATGCTAAAAGTCTCCCAATTGAAGGAATAGCTCGTGGCACCGATATTCGGCTTGGACAATGGCGAGGTAAAGTCGACATAACTATTGCTCCAATTGATGATCACAAGTTCTATTTGTGTATAGATTTCTTGGACATGGTGAAGGCTTTCCTAGTCCCATATGCCAACACCATGTGCATCATGGAAAAGGGACAACCTTGTGTTGTGCCCGTGGTACGGGAGATAAGTAAGGAGATAATGGTGTCCGCTCTCCAACTTTCTAAAGGAGTAAAGAGGAATGAGCCTACTTACTTGGTTACCCTCAAGGAAGACGAAGGTCCCATGGATGGAGGGGTGAATGCACCTAAGGCTTTCCAAGATGTTCTCAAGGAGCACAAGGATGTTATGCCTGCCGAGTTGCCTAAGAAGCTTCCACCAAGGAGAGAGGTGGATCATGCTATTGAGTTAGAAGTTGGAGCAAAGCCACCCGCATTTGCACCTTATCGCATGGTACCTCCTGAGCTCGAGGACTTAAGAAGACAATTGAAGGATTTACTTGATGCTGGTTATATCCGACCCTCCAAAGCTCCATATGGTGCGCCGGTCTTATTTCAAAAGAAACATGATGGATCCCTACGACATTGTATTGACTATCGAACACTCAACAAGGTCACTATCAAGAACAAGTACCCGATTCTACTTATTGCGGATATCTTTGATCAACTTGGTGATGCAAGTTACTTTACCAAGCTTGACTTGCGCTTGGGATATTATCAAGTCCGCATAGCCGAAGGAGATGAACCAAAGACGACATGTGTTACAAGGTACGGGTCTTACGAGTTCTTAGTCATGCCATTTGGTTTAACTAATGCGCCACATTTTGCACTCTAATGAATAAGGTACTAGCTCCTTACCTTGATCGGTTCGTAGTTGAGTACCTTGATGACATTGTGATCTATAGTAAGACATTGGAGGAACATGTGGATCACTTGAGGCAAGTGTTCCAAACTTTTAAGGAGAACGAGCTCTATATCGAAAGGGATAAGTGCTCATTTGCCCAAGAATAGGTGACATTCTTGGGTCATATCATTGGCAAAGGCAAGCTTCGTATGGACAAGTCTAAGGTACAAGCCATCCAAGAATGGGAACCATCGACCAAAGTCACAGAGTTAAGATCTTTCCTTGGCTTGGTGAACTATTATAGAAGGTTCATCAAAGGCTACTCTTCCATAGCCGCTCCATTGACGGACTTGCTCAAGAAGGGACGAAGTTGGGATTGGAGTTCAAAATACCAACAAGCTTTCGAAGGATTGAAGAAGGCAATTGTGGAGGAACCGGTGTTGGCACTTCCCAATCATTCTATGTCTTTCGAGGTACATACAGATGCTTCCGACTTTGCTATTGGTGGAGTATTGATGCAAGAAGGGAATTCTATTGCCTTTGAAAGTAGGAAGCTCAATGATACTGAGAGGCGGTACACAGTGCAAGAGAAGGAAATGACTGCGGTTGTGCATTGCTTGCGAACATGGCGTCATTACTTGCTTGGGGGCAAATTTGTGGTTAAAACCGACAATGTTGCCACTAGCTACTTCCAGACATAGAAGAAGCTCACACCAAAACAAGCTAGATGGCAAGATTTCTTGGCAGAGTTCGATTACACTTTGGAGTACAAGCTTGGCAAGGCTAATCTTGTTGCGGATGCTTTGAGTAGAAAAGGATAATTTGCTGACATAAGTAAACCTCAAAGCAACTTGAAGGGACGCATAAGAGAAGGATTGGCACATGATTCCATGGCTCAATCCATCATAGCTCTTTTCAAAGATGGGAAGACATGACGATTTTGGGTGGAGGAAGACTTGATATACTCTAAGGGAAGGAGAATCTATGTTCCACCTCATGACAACCTAAGGAAGGAAGTATTGAAAAAATGCTATGATAGCAAGTGGGCGGGACATCTAGGTATACATCGGACTCTTGCTCTTGTGGAAGATTCCTATTATTGGCCACATATGAGGGATGATATCGAAGCATATGTAAAGACTTGTCTTGTATGCCAACAAGACAAGGTGGATCAACAGTCAGCTGCTGGCTTACTTGAACCCCTCCCCATCCCAGAGAGACCTTAGGAGAGTGTTTCCTTATATTTTATAGTTGTGTTGCCCGCATTGGAAGGTTGCGATTGGATACTTGTGGTCGTGGACAAATTTTCGAAGTATGCCACCTTCATTCCCACACCCAAGGAGTGCACAGCCGAGCAAGCCGCACATTTATTCCTCAAACATGTGGTGAAGTATTGGGGTGTGCCCAAATCTATCATCAGTGATCGGGATACTCGGTTCACGGGGAAATTTTGGACTGAGTTATTCAAGTTGTTGGGTACCAACCTTAACTTCTCTACTAGCTTTCATCCTCAAACGGATGGTCAGACGGAAAGGATGAATGCTTTGCTGGAGTTATATCTTAGGCACTATGTGAGTGCCAACCAGCGAGATTGGGCTAAGTTGCTGGATGTTGCCCAATTCTCTTTCAACTTGCAGAAGAGTGAAGCGACGGGTCGTAGCCAATTTGAGATTGTCATGGGACAACAACCTATGACCCCGAGTTCTTTTGCCACTGGCTACACTGGAGTGAGTCCATCAACCTATAAGTTTGCCAAAGGATGGAATGATCAAGCTGATGAGGCTCGAGCTCACTTGGAAAAGGCATCCAAGAGGATGAAGAAGTGGGTCGACAAGAAGAGACGGTCTCGAGAGTTCCAGGTTGGAGACCTTGTGCTTGTCAAGATGCATGCTCATGCCAGACTTTCAGGATTCCATCATGGCTTTATCAGGAGATATGAGGGTCCTTTCCCCATAGTCAAGAAAGTGGGAAAGTAAGCATACAAGGTCGAGTTGTCGCCAAGGATCAAGTTTCATCCAGTCTTCCATGTGAGCCTACTGAAACCGTATAAGGAAGATCAGGATGATCCAAGCAGATGAGTTTCACAAATAGCACCAATGGGCATGAGGATCCAACATGACAAGGAAGTAGAGACTATCTTGTCAGATCGAGTGGTGCGACATTCCAACCAACCTCCCACACATGAGCTACTCGTCAAGTGGAAAGGATTGCCAGAAAGTGAAGCTAGCTGGGAGCCAATCCAACATTTGTGGCAATTCAAGGAGCAAATCCAAGCGTACGAGGATTTGAAGGCAACGAGGACATCGCCTGATTAGGTTGGGGAGAATGTCACAACTATCTTCTTGCCTAGCCAAGTGAGGTTAACAAGTGTAAATAATGTAGAGTATTTCACATTGTTCTAGAGAGTTCTCTAGAACCATCCATAAAATTCCATAGAGTTCCATAGGATTCTAGTCCTTAGATATTTCTAAGGAAGTGTGTAGAAGTTCATTGTAGACTGTTAGATCAAATTGATCACCACCGTCCATTAAGGAGGTGGAGTTGTATAAATAGGCTAAGGCCTCATTTGTTGTAAACACCTCAGAGAATTCAAACAATACAAATTCTAGTTCTCTTAAGCTCTCTTGTGTGTTCTTAGCTTGCTTAGCTTTCCAAAGTATAAGTAAGTCTTTCGTGGGCAAGGCTAACTAGCTTTCGTTGATAAGTCAGGGCAAAGTTTGCTAGTGCCGCACAGGAAGTACTCGTGAAAAAAAAACCCATGACAAAGAGCAGAGCTCTACTCCTCTCTTTATTCTCCGATGAAGCTCGACTGCGTTCGAGCAGTTCAGCGAAATTATCCGCCTCAATTCCTCTCATTATTCTTCCTTTCTCCTCATCTTCCTTCCCTCTTCCTTCTCCTTCGAATTCCCGTACAAAAACAGAGTGTGGCAAATAGAGAAGCTCGACTAGAGCTGTTGGAGGTTACGTGAGAACTCTTCTCCGATCAGCCTTTCTAGTGGAACCATGGGTGACGTTTGGAGCCGATAAACACCACAAGCAAAGGTGGGTGGGAGCTTGACCAAAAAATTTGAGAGTGTGAACTCGACAAGGAGTTTCACCAGCGCTAATTTGCATGGTGATATCATAAGTGAGTTCGATTATTTGTTCAGAGGATCTGTGGTACCATTCCACCAGTCATCAACCTGTTGGCCTGATCGGAGAACATCAGGCCTGTGTAGAGAGGTTTTTTTAGAGTTTTGTCGGAGTGATCGTCAAACTGGTAAGCGATTTTTTGTTCTTTGCCAAATTGTTCTTTCATTCCTTTACAATCCCCGAATCGGTTGCTTACTATTTGGACTATTTTGCAGTTTCAAGGGTTTAGAATGAGTTCACCTTCGAGTTTTCTTCATATGGCATGTCAGAGTTCGATCTGTTTTAGGGAGCTTCCGAAGTCGCCAAGTCACGGATTAGAAACTCGTTCAGGTTAGAATTGGCTTTCAAAAACTCATTCCGCTAATGTAAGAGAGAACATCCTTTTTTAATTTTGATTGTTTGTTTATCAATTACCATTTAGAAATGGCAAGCTATATTGCCATGTGGTATGGACGTCTATCCTGTTAGAGCATGACAGTTTGCATAGTTGATTAAATTATGAAATTGTAACATAAATCATGATTATCTGCTTTGAGCTATTAAATAGCATAAGAAATTTGATGAGACATCAATCAACCAGGCAATCACAATCATACACGTGGCACATGCCAACCCGAATATGGGAAATGCTTCAACATATTCCCAAGCAGACTCATTTATAAACTGTTGTTCAGCCCGTAAGTTAGGTGCCCAAGCCCAAGTCATGCCAGCCTAAGAGGCACGGGTTTTGGTGCTTGCCCAGGAAAATAAGGCCCGAACACAAATATTTGAGCTACTATAGGCCCAAGATCTACTCGCACAATTTAGCTTTTAGCCCAACCAAGCATTGGGTCCTAACCAGAGCCAAGTGGCGAAGAGACTTAGTCATGCACAGGTGTGATATTTGAATCTTGAAAACATTGCATTTCATAAATTGTTAAAAATCTCAAACTCATTTAGAGCACAAGTTTGAGCACGAGTAAATTATTTTGGCAGCGTATCGGGTTTTAAGTGTGTGTGCGAGTTTAATTGGTTGATTACGGATCTTTTACAAAACATGTTGAGAAAACACTTATACGAGAAACTTTCGTCAAGTAGCCTACATAAAAAATAATGGAAAAGCTTGAGGTGCTTAGTGAAAGTCTTACGAAGTTGTAGGACTGAAACATAAATATGGGATAGGATTGTCACCTCATGTTTTATAAGCAACACATGGCAATGAGTCCCTTACCCTCATCCTCTTAATTTTACAAGCAAAAAGCTCCCAAAGAGAAAGAGTTACAACAATTCTCTTGAAGAAAACTTTGCTGAGTTTGGAAGGGATCCTCAATTAGGTACATGTTTATGCTTAATTTTTTAACTATAAGCTTTGCTTAAGGTATGAGTTTGTTTGATGTTGTGTAAGATCATGTAAACTAGGGTTTGATGTTGTTTAAGGTCAGGGAAATTAGGGCTATCATTTGTTTAGAATCATATTTAATTAGGTTGATGGTATGGAGAGTTGTATAGATGATTCGATGTTTATATGGATGTATTTTTAAATTTGGACTGATTTGCATACTATCTTAGAAAATTGCCGTGATCTGTTGTACATAACTCCAAATTACGAACAGTTTGTTGTGTTGGAAACTAGAGACATAGAGCTTATAATGGATATAAATTTCGAAGTCTAATTCCGTATATTCAGGTCTCACCATCAATTTCAATCAGACCTATATATTGTGTCCTGTCCTGAAATTTCAGAAATTTTGTGTTGAATGGATCTCCCTCCACAGAAACCCAATTTAAGCATATAATATATTGTTTCGAAGCTAGTGATGTCTACTTTGGATCACAACTTAAATTACTATGAAATTCAAACTGTAGGATCAGATATAGCATATAGAATGAAAAGTGGTTAGAATGTATGATTTAGGTTAAGTTAGGAAGGGAGGAGTCGTCTATGAGTTTTGAGTTTTAGAAGGAAACATGGTTACTCTTTTAGCGTGTCCATGCATTCATTTATTTCTTAAGCATGTGTTTTACATATTCTATAAGTAAATGTGTGATTCATGTTGAGCACGAGCCTATGACATTCATTTTGGTTCAGAGAAGGCTCCGACTGCATCTCAAATACATAGAGAGTAGAGTGTACAACGAGTAGGGCATCAGTTATTTTAATGTGAGTATAACTGTCATATATTTTAGAATTAATATTCATTTATTTGTTGTGGAATAAATTGTTAAGTTGTTGTCTCACACTCCAGACGTTAAAAGTGGAATGGTTATTTAATATATTGACGTCTTACATTCCACACGTAAAAAATGGAATGGTAGATGTTATAGTATCGTCTCACATTTCAGACGTTAAAAGCGGAATGGTGATTAGTATGTGTATGTTTGTAGCATTGAAATTTGAATTATAAATTGTGTTAGTTGTTTTCTCGTGTATGACTTTATAATACTCACTGAGCTTGTGGATAGCTCACTCATCTCATGATTTCATTTTCAGATTTTCAGCTAGAGGTGGTCAACTGTACAGCTAGAGTTTTTTATAGAGGTCGAGTTTTGTGTCTTATGTTTCCTTAGTTTGTATCAGTGGCATGTATATTTTTTGCAAATGTTTTGAGTTGTAAATTAGGGAAATCTTCCTTTTTTTTTTTATCAAAACCGATGTTGTTTAAGCTAGTGATGCATTCAGTAAATAGTGTAATTTCATTTTCTAGATGTTATTTTCAAGTCATATTGATTGAAGTTTTGTTGTTGTTATAACGTCACATGCTGGAAGCGGGTCCCACTCGACCACCTAGAATGAGGCGTGGCAGTTTTGGTATCAGAGCTAGAATGCTAGATTCCGTAGACTAGTCGAGTCAAGCTGTATAAGTGGACCTGAGAGTATTTATGAGTCTATTAGTCTAGATATCAAGTTTTGCATGGAATTGCATATTCGTTGTACAAAATTTTATTGGTAGAGGTTCTTAATCGATTGAATTGAGCATATGGAAGATGAAACATCATTTGTTCCTAGTATGGAAGAGGAAAAAGTTCCTGAAGAACCTAATGATGATCAAATTATGCGGTTGGAAGATGCACTGGTAAAGTTAGCAGAGAATCAGGCTAGATTCTTTGAGTTGCAGAATACCCAACCATTTGCACTTGTCGCACCACCTAAAGCTCCAGTCCTAGTAGTTGCACCTACTGAGGTAGGCGTGTTGATTGGAAAATTTAAAAAGATGGATCCACCTTAATTTACAGAAACAGGCAAGGAAGTGGAAGCGGAAGCGGAAGATTGGCTAAAGAGGATTAAACAGATATTTGATGTCATGGAGGTAACAGAAGAACAAAAAGTGAAGTTGGCTAATTTTATGTTTACTAGTGAAGCACTTCATTGGTGGGAGATGATTAACTATTCCACTAGATGATGCCCCAGCTCCAATAACTCCGTCTACCGTAACATGGGTACAGTTTCTTAAGGCTTTTAATGAGAAGTACTTTTCTGTTTCATATCAATGTGAAAAACACAAGGAATTTGTACTATTGAGGCAAGATAAAATGTCTGTTTTGGAATATGAAGCAAAGTTCCATGCTCTATCTCGTTTTGTACCAAAGTTAGTAGACACGGAACAAAGTAAATGTGAGAAGTTTGAGATGGGGCTAAATGTTGCTATTGGACAACGAATTTCTATCTTCTAGTGTGAAAAGTTTGCAAAGTTGATTGTTAAAGCGAAGGTAGCTGAAAGAGATGTGCAAGAAGCGGCTGGAAAGAGGGAACAATTTAAGAAGGCACGCTCTGACACTTCACAGTCAGCAACTTCTAAATTTTCAAGTAGGAGAGGGCAGAGTTCCTAATCAAATAGAATGTCTACTCCACAACAGGTGAGAACTCCGTCAGATAAAGGACATGGTTCTTTTAGTCAGAAAAGAAACTTTTCAGAACAACAACAGTTTGAATCTCAAGAAAGAGGTTTTACTAATATTCTCCTTGAAAATGTGATTTGTTATTACTGTAATCAGAAAGGACATTATGCTAGAGATTGCACATAGCAAAGGACAGATAACCATAAATGCTTCACTTGTGGACAACAAGGTCACTTAAAAATGGGCATGTCCAGAAAATATAGCTCCAGCATCATCAGTTGAAAGTGCACCTGTTGGAGGAAGTGGTATGACTAGTACTTCTAGGGGTAGAGGTATCAGTTTCTCATCGAGACCAGCAACTCAGGGTAGGGTTTTTGCGATGACACAACATGATGACCAAGCTATTCCAGAAGTAGTAACAGGTATGCTCTCTATTATGGGTAGAGATGCACATGTTCTCATAGATCCTGGTTTTACACATTCATTTATATCATTAGCATTTGTAGTGCATATAGATCGAATCCCTACTCCATTAAATCATGTTATGTTCATATCTACTCCTGTTGGTAAGGTAGTGGATACTCATATCGTTTATAGAAATTGTATTCTCAAAATGGGAGGTAATGAATTATCAGTTGATTGATTGCCTTTAGATATACATGATTTTGATGTGATTTTGGGGATGGATTGATTGTCTTCCTATCATGCGTCTATTGATTGTCTTTGTAAGGAAGTCATCTTTCAGATACCAGAGGAATCACCATTTAGTTTCAGTGGGGACACAATATTACTCCAGGTTGTCTTATTGTCGCTATGAAAGCAAGAAAATTATTCAAAAAAGGATGTTAGGGTTATTTAGCACATATTGTAGACACTAAGGCTAAAGGTGTGCAGTTGGCAGAAATACCTGTTGTATGTGAATTTCTTGATGTGTTTCCAGATGAGTTGTCTGGTCTACCAGTAGACAGAGATATTGAGTTTACTATTGAATTGGTTCCGGGTACACAACCTATTTCCATTGCACCTTATCGGATGGCTCCTCTTGAATTAAAGGAACTAAAAATTCAGTTACAAGACTTACTTGATAAGGGATTTATCATGCCTAGTGTTTCACCATGGGGAGCTCCGGTATTATTTGTAAAGTAGAAAGATGGCACTATGAGGTTGTGTGATGATTATTGACAACTCAATAGAGTGACTGTTAGAAACAAGTACCCCTTACCTCGTATTGATGATTTGTTTGATCAATTACAGGGAGCCAAAATGTTCTCAAAGATTGATCTTAGACCTAGATACCATTAGTTAAAAGTTAAAGATAGTGGCGTTCCCAAAACTGTTTTTCTTATGAGATATGGCCATTATGAGTTCTTAGTAATGCCTTTTGGTTTGACTAATGCTCTCGCAGCTTTCATGGACTTGATGAATCGAGTGTTTCAAGTTTATCTTGATTCCTCTGTGATAGTGTTCATTGATGATATTTTAATTTATTCAAAGGTGAAGAGCAACATAAGGAACATTTGTCCATTGTATTGCATACTTTGAGAAATGAGCAATTATATGGTAAGCTAAGTAAGTCTGAATTTTGGCTAGATAGAGTTGTATTCTTGGGACATGAAATTTTAGGAGATGACATTTTTGTTGACCCTAAGAAGATTGAAGTTGTTGTGAACTGGGTGAGGCCAAGTAATGTTACTGAAATTCAAAGTTTCTTGGGTCTAGCTCGGTATTATCATCATTTTGTTCAAGATTTTTCTTCTGTTTCTATGCCTTTGACATGGATAACCAGGAAAGGGGTAAGATTTGAATGGACAAATGAGTGTGAACAGAGTTTCAAAGAATTACAATGCAGATTGGTCTCAGCACCCGTGTTAGCCATTCCTTCTGGACATGAAAGTTTTGTGGTTTATAATGATGCATCTCTTCATGGCTTAGGATGTGTACTGATGCAACATGGGAGGGTTATCGCTTATGCATCCAGACAATTGAAAACTCATGAGTGTAATTATCCTACACATGATCTTAAATTGGTTGCTATTATCTTTGCATTAAAGATATGGAGACATTATCTTTATGGTGAAACGTTTGAAATTTATACTGATCATAAGAGTTTGAAATATATATTCACACAAAAAGAACTGAATTTGCGATAGCGAAGATGGATGGAGTTGGTTGAAGACTATGATTGTGCAATTCACTATCATCCAGGAAAAGCTAATGTAGTAGTTTCTTTGAGTAGAAAATCATCGGGAAGTTTAGCACACATCTGAGCTATTCGAATGAACCTATTTGCAGATTTAAGATCTCTGAGAGTTGATCTAGCAGTGGGAAATAACACAGCTTTATTAGCTAAACTTACTTTGGGGCCAATGCTAGTTGAGAAAATTCAAGAGGCTTAGAGTTCCGATCCACAGCTACTTAAGATCAAGGATGAAGTGAAAAATGGCTTCCAATCAAATTTTATTGTTAGAAATGACGGTATATTAATGTTTAGGACTCGGTTATGTGTTTTGAATGTTGATAATTTGAGAAGAGAGATTCTGGAGGAAGCTCATAGTTCAGCTTACGTTATGCACCCAGGTAGTACCAAGATGTATCCTGATTTACGTGAGCACTATTGGTGGATGGGAATGAAAAGATAAATAGCCGAATTTGTGTCAAAATGTTTGATTTGACAGCAAATTAAGGCCGAGCACCAACGTCTTGCAGGTTTACTACAACCTCTACCTATTCTTGAATGGAAATGGGAACATGTTACAATGGATTTTGTATCTGGTTTACCTCGCACTCAAATAGGACATGATTCTATTTGGATGATAGTTGACAAACTTACCAAGTCAGCTCATTCCAGTAAAGACTACTTTCAGTCTTAGTAAATTGGCACAAAACTATGTTGATGAAATTGTTAGATTGCACAGTGCACCTTGTTCAATTGTTTCGGATAGAGATCCAAGATTTACATCTAAGTTTTGGCCTAGCTTATAAGAAGTCATGGGAACTTCTCTTGAATGCAATACTACATTTCATCCTTAGACTAATGGTCAATAAGAACGTACCATTCCGACCCTTGAAGATATGTTACGAGCATGTGTATTGGAATTTCAAGGCAGTTGGGATGTTCACCCACCACTAATAGAATTTGCTTATAATAACACCTATCAAGCTAGTATTGATATGGCTCATTATGAAGCTTTGTATGGTAGATGGTGTCGAACTCCTGTGTGTTGGACTGAAGTTGGGGAAAGGAAATTGTTAGGCCCAGAGATCGTTCAAGCAACTACTGATAAGATCAAGATGATTCAAGAAAAATTGAAGATAGTGCAGAGCAGACAAAAGACTTATGCTGATAATAGAATAAGGGACTTAGAGTTTGACAAAGGTGATTTAGTTTTCTTACAAGTATCTCCATGGAAGGGTGTTATGAGATTCGGAAAGAAAGGGAAGCCAAGTCCTCGGTACATTGGACCATTTGAGATAATAGAACGTGTGGGTCTTACAACATATTGATTGGCGCTACCCCCGAGCTTGTCACAGCTTCATGATGTTTTTCATGTGTCTATGCTCCGAAAGTAAATACCAAACTCATCACATGTGTTAACAGAACAACCAAAAGAATTGAAAAATGATCTTTTGTATGTTGAAGAGCCATTACAAATTTTAGATCAAAGAGAGCAAGTATTGCGTAACAAAACCATTTCATTGGTTAAGGTACTGTGGCGTAGTCATTCAATTGAAGAAGCAAAGTGGGAAAGTGAAGATAGTATGAGGAAGCAATATCCTCATTTATTTCAATCGGGTAAGTAAATTTCGGGGACGAAATTCAAATTTGGAGGGATGAGTTGTGAGATTTGAATCTTGAAAACATGCATTTCATATATTATAAAATGTCTCAAACTCATTTAGAACACAAGTTTGAGCACGAGTAAATTGTTTTGGCAGCATGTCGGGTTTTACAGATCTTTTTACAAAACATGTTAAGAACACACTTATATGAGAAACTTTTGTCAAGTAGCTCACTTAGAAAATAATGGAAAGGTGCTTAGTGAAAATCTTTCGAAATTTTAGGACTAAAACATAAATATTGGATAAGATTGCTTCCTCATGCTCTATAAGCAACACATGGCAATGAGTCCTTTACCCTCATCCTCTTAATTTCACAAGAAAAGAGCTTCCAAAGGGAAATAGTTACAAAAATTCTCTTGAAGAAAACTTTGCTTAGTTTGGAAGGGATCCTCAATTAGGTACATGTTTATGCTTAATTTTTTAACTATAAGCTTTGCTTAAGGTATGAGTTTGTTTGATGTTGTGTAAGATCAGGTACATTAGGGTTTGATGTTGTTTAAGGTCAGGGAAATTAGGGCTATCATTTGCTTAGAATCATATTGAATTAGGTTGATGGTATGGAGAATTGTACAGATGATTCAATGTTTATATGGATGTATATGCAAATTCGGACTGATTTGCATACTATCTACGAAAATTAGCGTGATCTGTTGTACACAACTCCAAATTATGAATGGTTTGATGGGTTGAAAACTAGAGACATAGAGATTTCCATGGATATAAATTTCGAAGTCTAAGTCACTATATTCAGGTCTCACCATCAATTTCAATCAGACCTATATACTGTGTTCTGTCCTGAAATTTCAGCAATTCTGTGTTGGATTGTGTTGAATGGATCTCCCTCCACAGGGACCCAATTTAAGAATATAATATATGGTTTTGAAGCTAGTGATGTCTACTTTGGAACACAACTGAAATTATTGTAAAATACAAAGTGTAGAATCAGATATAGCATATAGAATGAGAGATGGTTAGGATGCATGATTCAGGTTATGTTAGGAAGGGAGGAGTTGTCTATGAGTTTTGAGCTTTACAAGGAAACATGGTTACTCTTTTATCAAGTCCATGTATTCAGTTATTTCTTAAGCATGTGTTTTACATATTCTATAAGTAAATGTGTGATTCATGTTGAGCTTGAGCCTATGTCATTCATTTAGGTTCAGAGAAGACTCCGACTGCATCTCAAACACATAGAGAGTAGAGTGTACAAAGAGTAGGGCATCAATTCTTTTAATATGAGTATAACTGTCATATATTTGAGAATTAATATTCATTTATTTGTTGTGGAATAAATTGTTATGTTGTCGTCTCACATTCCAGACGTTAAAAGTGGAATGATTATTTGTTATGTTACCGTCTCACATTCTAGACGTTAAAAGGGGAACGGTTATTTGTTATATTGTCGTCTCACATTCTAGACGTGAAGAGCAACATAAGGAACATTTGTCCATTGTATTGCATACTTTGAGAAATGAGCAATTATATGGTAAGCTAAGTAAGTCTGAATTTTGGCTAGATAGAGTTGTATTCTTGGGACATGAAATTTTAGGAGATGACATTTTTGTTGACCCTAAGAAGATTGAAGTTGTTGTGAACTGGGTGAGGCCAAGTAATGTTACTGAAATTCAAAGTTTCTTGGGTCTAGCTCGGTATTATCATCATTTTGTTCAAGATTTTTCTTCTGTTTCTATGCCTTTGACATGGATAACCAGGAAAGGGGTAAGATTTGAATGGACAAATGAGTGTGAACAGAGTTTCAAAGAATTACAATGCAGATTGGTCTCAGCACCCGTGTTAGCCATTCCTTCTGGACATGAAAGTTTTGTGGTTTATAATGATGCATCTCTTCATGGCTTAGGATGTGTACTGATGCAACATGGGAGGGTTATCGCTTATGCATCCAGACAATTGAAAACTCATGAGTGTAATTATCCTACACATGATCTTAAATTGGTTGCTATTATCTTTGCATTAAAGATATGGAGACATTATCTTTATGGTGAAACGTTTGAAATTTATACTGATCATAAGAGTTTGAAATATATATTCACACAAAAAGAACTGAATTTGCGATAGCGAAGATGGATGGAGTTGGTTGAAGACTATGATTGTGCAATTCACTATCATCCAGGAAAAGCTAATGTAGTAGTTTCTTTGAGTAGAAAATCATCGGGAAGTTTAGCACACATCTGAGCTATTCGAATGAACCTATTTGCAGATTTAAGATCTCTGAGAGTTGATCTAGCAGTGGGAAATAACACAGCTTTATTAGCTAAACTTACTTTGGGGCCAATGCTAGTTGAGAAAATTCAAGAGGCTTAGAGTTCCGATCCACAGCTACTTAAGATCAAGGATGAAGTGAAAAATGGCTTCCAATCAAATTTTATTGTTAGAAATGACGGTATATTAATGTTTAGGACTCGGTTATGTGTTTTGAATGTTGATAATTTGAGAAGAGAGATTCTGGAGGAAGCTCATAGTTCAGCTTACGTTATGCACCCAGGTAGTACCAAGATGTATCGTGATTTACGTGAGCACTATTGGTGGATGGGAATGAAAAGATAAATAGCCGAATTTGTGTCAAAATGTTTGATTTGACAGCAAATTAAGGCCGAGCACCAACGTCTTGCAGGTTTACTACAACCTCTACCTATTCTTGAATGGAAATGGGAACATGTTACAATGGATTTTGTATCTGGTTTACCTCGCACTCAAATAGGACATGATTCTATTTGGATGATAGTTGACAAACTTACCAAGTCAGCTCATTCCAGTAAAGACTACTTTCAGTCTTAGTAAATTGGCACAAAACTATGTTGATGAAATTGTTAGATTGCACAGTGCACCTTGTTCAATTGTTTCGGATAGAGATCCAAGATTTACATCTAAGTTTTGGCCTAGCTTATAAGAAGTCATGGGAACTTCTCTTGAATGCAATACTACATTTCATCCTTAGACTAATGGTCAATAAGAACGTACCATTCCGACCCTTGAAGATATGTTACGAGCATGTGTATTGGAATTTCAAGGCAGTTGGGATGTTCACCCACCACTAATAGAATTTGCTTATAATAACACCTATCAAGCTAGTATTGATATGGCTCATTATGAAGCTTTGTATGGTAGATGGTGTCGAACTCCTGTGTGTTGGACTGAAGTTGGGGAAAGGAAATTGTTAGGCCCAGAGATCGTTCAAGCAACTACTGATAAGATCAAGATGATTCAAGAAAAATTGAAGATAGTGCAGAGCAGACAAAAGACTTATGCTGATAATAGAATAAGGGACTTAGAGTTTGACAAAGGTGATTTAGTTTTCTTACAAGTATCTCCATGGAAGGGTGTTATGAGATTCGGAAAGAAAGGGAAGCCAAGTCCTCGGTACATTGGACCATTTGAGATAATAGAACGTGTGGGTCTTACAACATATTGATTGGCGCTACCCCCGAGCTTGTCACAGCTTCATGATGTTTTTCATGTGTCTATGCTCCGAAAGTAAATACCAAACTCATCACATGTGTTAACAGAACAACCAAAAGAATTGAAAAATGATCTTTTGTATGTTGAAGAGCCATTACAAATTTTAGATCAAAGAGAGCAAGTATTGCGTAACAAAACCATTTCATTGGTTAAGGTACTGTGGCGTAGTCATTCAATTGAAGAAGCAAAGTGGGAAAGTGAAGATAGTATGAGGAAGCAATATCCTCATTTATTTCAATCGGGTAAGTAAATTTCGGGGACGAAATTCAAATTTGGAGGGATGAGTTGTGAGATTTGAATCTTGAAAACATGCATTTCATATATTATAAAATGTCTCAAACTCATTTAGAACACAAGTTTGAGCACGAGTAAATTGTTTTGGCAGCATGTCGGGTTTTACAGATCTTTTTACAAAACATGTTAAGAACACACTTATATGAGAAACTTTTGTCAAGTAGCTCACTTAGAAAATAATGGAAAGGTGCTTAGTGAAAATCTTTCGAAATTTTAGGACTAAAACATAAATATTGGATAAGATTGCTTCCTCATGCTCTATAAGCAACACATGGCAATGAGTCCTTTACCCTCATCCTCTTAATTTCACAAGAAAAGAGCTTCCAAAGGGAAATAGTTACAAAAATTCTCTTGAAGAAAACTTTGCTTAGTTTGGAAGGGATCCTCAATTAGGTACATGTTTATGCTTAATTTTTTAACTATAAGCTTTGCTTAAGGTATGAGTTTGTTTGATGTTGTGTAAGATCAGGTACATTAGGGTTTGATGTTGTTTAAGGTCAGGGAAATTAGGGCTATCATTTGCTTAGAATCATATTGAATTAGGTTGATGGTATGGAGAATTGTACAGATGATTCAATGTTTATATGGATGTATATGCAAATTCGGACTGATTTGCATACTATCTACGAAAATTAGCGTGATCTGTTGTACACAACTCCAAATTATGAATGGTTTGATGGGTTGAAAACTAGAGACATAGAGATTTCCATGGATATAAATTTCGAAGTCTAAGTCACTATATTCAGGTCTCACCATCAATTTCAATCAGACCTATATACTGTGTTCTGTCCTGAAATTTCAGCAATTCTGTGTTGGATTGTGTTGAATGGATCTCCCTCCACAGGGACCCAATTTAAGAATATAATATATGGTTTTGAAGCTAGTGATGTCTACTTTGGAACACAACTGAAATTATTGTAAAATACAAAGTGTAGAATCAGATATAGCATATAGAATGAGAGATGGTTAGGATGCATGATTCAGGTTATGTTAGGAAGGGAGGAGTTGTCTATGAGTTTTGAGCTTTACAAGGAAACATGGTTACTCTTTTATCAAGTCCATGTATTCAGTTATTTCTTAAGCATGTGTTTTACATATTCTATAAGTAAATGTGTGATTCATGTTGAGCTTGAGCCTATGTCATTCATTTAGGTTCAGAGAAGACTCCGACTGCATCTCAAACACATAGAGAGTAGAGTGTACAAAGAGTAGGGCATCAATTCTTTTAATATGAGTATAACTGTCATATATTTGAGAATTAATATTCATTTATTTGTTGTGGAATAAATTGTTATGTTGTCGTCTCACATTCCAGACGTTAAAAGTGGAATGATTATTTGTTATGTTACCGTCTCACATTCTAGACGTTAAAAGGGGAACGGTTATTTGTTATATTGTCGTCTCACATTCTAGACGTTAAAAGTGGAATGCTTGATATTAAAGTATCGTCTCACATTCCAGATGTTAAAAGCGGAATAGTGATTAGTATGTTTATGTTTGTAGCATTGAAATTTGAATTATAAATTGAGTTAGTCATTTTCTCGTGTATGACTTTATAATATTGACTGAGCTTGTGGATAGCTCACCCATCTCATGATTTCATTTTTAGGTCTTCAGCTAGAGGTGATCTAATGTACAGCTAGAGTCTTTTAGAGGGGTCAAGTTTTTTGTCTTATGTTTCCTTAGTTTGTATCGGTGGCATGTATATTTTGTGCAAATGTTTTGAGTTGTAAATTAGGGAAATCTTCCCTTTGTTTTTTGATCAAAGCTAATGTTGTTTAAGCTCGTGGTGCATCTCAGTAAATAGTGTAATTTCATTTTCTAGATGTTATTTTCAAGTCATATTGATTGAAGTTTTGTTGTTGCTATCACGTCACAATCTAGAGACTGGTCCCACTCGACCACCTAGAATGAGGCGTGACAACAGGTAAGATCTTGGTCGAAATATCCTCCTTCCATCACGCCCTCAATGGTAGGGGCAGTTGTGGAGAGAACACTCGCTACTTAAGATGAGAAAAGGGAAGAAGAAAGGTATGTAGACAATTTGTTATTTACATCTAGTCTTCACTCTTCCTTGCGTCGTTACCTGACTTGAGCATCAAAGTTCCTTCAGTCGTCACAACGGTCTTCCCTGGCTAACCATTGTTCATTTTTGCATGCTTGAGATCAACAAGGACATATTTGGACACATCAGTCTGGCATCGTCCGTAGGGAGAACAACAAGTTTTCCTTGAAACGAACACATAAAGTTCTCTCTAGCTAAGTAGAGCATCGAGACATGGTCACTAGCACTAGATCTCGAGCATTCAATAATAGTTCCGAACAAAACAACCCTCTGAACAGGGAAGCCTAGCCATAAGGCCAAATGATCCAGTCAAATGAGCATAACAAGCTCACGGTCCAGCCGCTGACACAACCACGACTAACCCCAGCGTAGACCAGATCCTGCTCCACATAGATCAACTAGCGTGGGTGGTGAAAAGAGAAGGAAAAGCGACATCAAAACCAGGTCCAACAAGCAAAACCTGATAGGGCTACCAACTACATTGGCTCAAGGTATACCGAATTCGCTCCTCTCAACACCAGTTTGCCCAAAATCTTCTCTGCCATGAATAATTGGGACGACATCAGGTGCCCCCAAACTCAAAATCGATCCTATGAGGCGTGATAGGAGCAACTATTGTGCCTATCACAAGAACCACGGTACATCACCCAGGACTGTTAGAGTCTCAAGAATGAGATATAATACTTGGTTCGAAAGGGGAGACTTGGAGAATTTATGAATTATGACAAGAAACAACCCCAAGAAAAAGGAAAAGGGAGAAACGACTTCAGAGGCCGAAGAAAAGACTGTAGACGTCATCTACATCTTGCATATTGCACACAATGGACCGAAAAAAATCCAATCGATCAATAAAGTGGGCAATTCGAGAATTGCTGGCAGACTCCCATGTGGAGACCGTCATGTCCAACATGTTTGTGTAGAGCACCCAACCTCGAACTTTACGTTCACCGAGCGGGATATGCAAGGGGTCTATTCATAACGATGCCTTGGTTATCACGATTGCAATATCAAAATGGGGCGTGAAAAGATCGTTGGTGGACATGGGGAGCTCAGGGAATATTTTGTTCCTGGAAGCATTCCGCAGGATGCAATTGAGAGAGGAAGAGCTAAAATCGGACAACCAGGTGATGGTTGGCGCGATGCTCGAAGTTACTCAGTCGGGAGCATCAGACTGGCTGTAGGAGCAGAGGAACCAGGAATGATTCTTATGGCAGAGTTCATCGTAGTAGATGCCCCCTCCACATATGATATAATTCTGGGAAGGCCTTGGCTTCATGGGAGCAGTAGTCTCCACACGACGCCAGTGCCTCAAATACTATTTCAACTAAGAGACATGGACTATCAAGGGAAATCATTCTTCCACTAGGGAATGTCATTACATGGCAACAAAGCTTTCGGATAAGTAGTCGTGGCGGCTCGAGTCCCCCTAAACAAATCCAACAAGCCAAGGGCTTACAAGTAATAGATTCTGAGTAGAGAGAGTAACAAGTAAAGTTTTGAAGAATAACTTTCAATAAAGGTAATTTCTTTAAAAATGAATCCATTCCACACTCAATTCCTTCTGCAGGGGAAGACCCGGTCGTACCATGAGGGCCAAAATGGTGCATATATAGCGGTCATGCCTAGTCTTATTAAGGGAAACGACAGCTTGCCGCATAAGTGACCTAGTCCACCTAAAGAAACCTAGGTAACATACGACATATCAAGCCCAGCCCACGGACAACTGACCACTGTAGAAAGGCCTGGTCCTACCATGGGGCCAAAATGGCGCACATCGACTAAGTCTAACCCTATTAAAGGCGATGACAACTCGTCACAAAAATGACCTAGTCTGCCTAAGGAACCAAGGTACATAACATCTGACCTAGCCCAGTCCAAAAACAACTCCCCGTTAAAAAAGGCATAGTCCGAACATGGGGATGGAAGTGGTGCACAATTGCCAAGCCTAGTCCTGTTCAGGATGACGACAGCTTGTCGCACAAGTGACCTAGTCCACTTCAAAAACCATGGAAAGACACATGCAGACAGAGCCCAATCCCTAAATTGTTTGCCGCAAGCGAGCCGAGCCCAGTCCTTGAAAAACCCACCGCACTAAAAACCCAGTCTTGTCACGGGTATCGAAAATGGACACAATGGCCAGGCCTAACGTTATTAAAATAAGTAGTAGCCAGCCGCATAAGTGACCTAATCCACCTAAGGAACCAAGGTACGATACAACGGACCAAGCCCTATCCAATAACAACTCACTGCTCAAAAGAATCCTGGTCAGATCACGAAACCAAAATGGCGCACAATGCCCAAGTCTAGTCCTGATGAGGATGATGACAACTTGCCACCAAGTAACCTAGTCCACCTAAGGAACCACGACACCGCGAGGCGGACCGAGCCAGTCTGTTAACAACTCACAGCAACGAGATAATATAATCTAAGGGACCAAGACGGCGTACGGATGCCACTTCTAATCCTGTTCAGGATACCTAAACTCGTCCAATAAGTGACCTAGTCCGCTTAACAGGAATCCAACTTATTTAGGCAAAGATAGTTTTTTAACAATCCAACTCCTGTTAAGGATTGGGGTCTATTACGAAGTATAAGCCAAGATGGGCGGATATGAGGATTTATGACAAAGTTTAAGCCCAGCCGGGCGGATATGAATTCTTTCCAGTTCAATTTCTCTCAAGGATCGAGCCAGATGAGCACAGGAATACAACCCATTTGGGAAAAGTTAGGTCATCAACAACCCAACTCTTGTTCAGGATTGGGGTATATTACGAAGTCTAAGCCCAAACAAGTAGAAATGGTTGTTTTCCATCTCATGTCCTCTCATGGACTGAGCCAGATGAGTACAATAATACATCCCGTTCGGGCAAAGTAGGTTCCTCAACAACCCAACTCATGTTTAGGATTAGGGTCTATTATGAAGTTTAGCACAGATGGGTGAGGATGACTTCTTCCTAGCTTAAGTCATCTTAAGGATTGAGCCAGATGAGTACAACAATATAGCCTGTTCAAGCAAAGTTGGTTCCTCAACAACCCAACTCCTATTGAGGATTGGGGTATATTACAAAGTCTAAGCCTAGACGAGCTGAGATGACATATTTCTAGCTCAAGTCCTCTGATGGACTGAGCCAAATGAGCATAGGAATGTAGCCTGTTCGGGCAAAGTCGGTTCCTCAACACCCTAACTCTAGTCAGGATTGGGGTCTATTATGAAGTCTAGCCCAGACGGGCTGAGATGACTTCTTCCCAGCTCAAGTCCTCTCAAGAATTGAGCCAGATGAGTACAGGAATCTAGCCCATTCGAGCAGAAAATGGTTCCTCAACAATCCAACTCCTGCTCGGGATTCGGGTCTATTATGAAGTTTAGCCCAGACGGGCAGAAATGACTTCTTCCCAGCTCAAGTCTCAAGGATTGAGCAAGATAAATGCAGAAGTCTAGCCCGTTTGGGCAAAGATGACTCCTCAACAACCTAACTCCAGTTCGGGAGTGGAGTTTCTTATGGGAGCCCAGCTCAGAAAGGCATAGGAAATTCCCATTCAACTAAAAGTCCTCATCAGGCCTGATAGAACTGCATGTAAATGGTACCGAATTTCAATCTAGCAAGAGATGGTCAGAGATTATCAAGGAAGTCCAGTCTTCAACACGAAGACAGTTCCTGCACAAGCTCAACTACTAAGGGAGACACTAATTACGTCACTAAGGGAATTTGACCATACAAACAAAGGTGATCACCCTACAGTTTAAATTTCACATAAGATTAAGTTATTTTATCATAGTATGAGCCCGAACAAGCTATGAAAGGGTTCCAGTCCAGACTAAAGCCCTACATCAGGTAGGCGTGTGTCCACCCGTCTACTTAGCCTAATCTAATCAAAAATTGGAAATGGCAAGTACGACAACTACAAGCATAGACAAAAAGGAAAAGAAAAGTTTTCTCATTAACGAATTTTTTCAGTACAAGAAACCACTCAATGGAAGACCGAGATCGGAGGTCATCTCTGCTACAGACAGAACAACCTCAGGGCCACCATGCAGAGAAGAGGATGAGGAGGTTGCCTCTTCAAAGTGGGCAAAGGCCACCTGCCTGTAGGCGGAGAGGTCCCAACAACTTCAGCCTACCAGGAAAAACCTTGCTAAAGTTAGCAATCTAGGCAGCTTAAACGAACTCATTCTCCTTGGCCTTGTAATGTGCCTTCAGGCTGGCTAGTCCTTTCTTTGCTTTGGATAGGCCACTCTCGCAGGATGCCAACCAACACTCAATTGTAGCTCGACGAGTCAGGACCTTTGCAACAGAGAAACATCTGAGAGTTCCTTCAACCGGGAAAACTCGGCGCGTTCACGGTCCAGAACACTTTGGACTTCAGTGACAGACTTCTAAGTGGATGCCAGACGGTTAGAAACCTCCATCTACTCAGCTACCAGTTTGTCCCAATCTTTCCAAACTCCTCCGAGCTCTGTTGACAAATCAGTTCGGGCAGTCAGGGCCTCATCCAGACTCTCTTGGGCTCCCTTTACCTGAGCCTTCGAGTGCGCCTAAGCAGCTAGAGCCCTATCCAGATTCTCATTGGCCTCTTGGAGTTGAGCCTCCAGGCCAAGACGAGTGGTCAGTTGCTTACCTAGCGAATTCACTTGAAAAAGGGCAGCCAAAAGCTGCAACTGCTGTTTGGCAAAAGACCTCTCCATGGCATAAACTCTGTCTCGCGCAAAGTCTACTTTAGTGCCGAACATCATGGCGTAGGTCAGATAGGCAATCCCCTGATAAAAAACTAAGTACATGGTTCAAACAAAAAATTGTATTTAGAAGGCCAGCGACAAGAAGACAAATGATAACTCACTTGCTTAAGTTGCTTCAGACCTTGATTGAGGTGATCCCTGATGGGTATCTCCTCCAATGTCAAACGAAAAACTAGCCCTCAAAACGACCTTCTAAAAAGCTGCATGGAGCCATTTCTTCGACCTCCTGGTGCCACATGTGTTGGCCGCCAAGATTAAAGTGGATAGCACTCGGGCCGTGAAAGTTGATGCGAGCATCGGTATGGAGAACCTTGGGGTCAGGGTGCAAAACTTATCCCCTCTCACAACTAAAACCTATGAGGAAGGAGGAAATTTTGCAAATTCCTTCCCTTTTCCAGTAACAGACGGCAAGGAAACAGAACGAGCCCAAGAAGCCGGACGAGGCGATGACTCAGATGAGCTGCGAACAAGATCCTCCGAAGCATATAACTTTTTTTGGGCAACCGGAATCACCAACGGGTCACATGCAATGCCTCTCAAAATAGGGAGCTCCAAGCCTAAGTCAGCACCAATAGGGAGCCTCATAGTGACATAAAAAAAATGAGCATTGCCATGCTCAAACTGCTTTATCATTTAGACTGTTGGGTCCTACACCCCAACAAGGTTAAGGAACTCCCCCTCAATGGAATACTTCGGGGTAGGAGGATGAGGAGGTGGACTGTCGGACTCAGGCATTACCTCCTTGGACTAAGGTACCACTAACTGCGAGTGCTCCACAAGCTCCCTTTCCATAATAGACAACGAAGCAAAAAGGGCAGCCCCGACCTTTACCTTATTGGGCTTATGGGATGGGAAAAACAACCCCTGCACAAACTTTTTCTTGCATGGACTAGACGCCCTCGCAACTATCTCCCTTTACACCCCAGACTTTCAAACACCAGAAGAAGAGCCATACGGAGCGGTCAGTGTCCTTCCCACCCTACCGACCTCATAGGATAACAGACCGCTGCGCTCAATGACTCAGGACTGAGAGCGTCCGAAAGAGGCATAGGCAGCAGTGCAAGAAAGCCAACTTTATCTCTCTCCTCATGAGAAAATGCAACCGCGTCAAGCCCCCTAGTTGAGAAAACAGGTGGCATGTCAGACATACAATAAGCTACACTAAAAGCATCAAACAAGAAAGTTCGAAGGACTTACTGATACTCCTAAGGTTGTTGTAGACCAGTTGATCTTTGTGGTCGAAGTATCTAGACTGTACAGAAGCAAATAAGCAGTACCACTTCAGTTCTTCATGTCTTCTAAATGATCGCTAAAATAAGAGGGTTTTACCAGCCAACAGGTACCATGGTTGCTCGTCTTGATAGGAGCCATGGAAGTAATCAACCTAGGCGTTAAATGAAGCCCAACAACCTTCACCTTAGCCAGGGTGGAAATTAGAATCCTCCACCCATTGGGTGTCATCTGAGTCGGAGCAGTACCATGGAATGATAGGAATTTCTAAATAATTTCTGGAACAGGGAAGCGCAAGCCCCCTCCAAACATGGCTTTATATAAAGAGATTTGCCCTTCCTTCGGGGTTATCAAACTCACCTTAGCCCAGAAGCGTCAACCTCGGATCATCAGGGATCCGATACCGACTACGAAGGTCAACGAGATCCCTTTCCAACATCAAAGGTGTCCCAACAAACTCACAACTCGTGAGACAATCAAATGAGAATCGAGTAGTCATGATTGGAAGAAAGTGTGCACTTAACTTGACTGAAGAGAATTCTTGGCAAGATCCAACCCTAGTACGGGAAATACTTCAACACTGTCCCAAGCAGTCTCATTCATAAACTGTTGTTCAGCCCGAAAGTTAGGTGTCCAAGCCCAAGTCACACCAGCCCAAGAGGCACGAATCTTAGGGCTTGGCCTAGGGTAATAAGGCCTGAACACAAATTTTTGAGCTGCCACAGGCCCAAGATCTACTCACACAAATCCGCTCTTAGCCAAATCAAGCATTGGGTTCTAAACAAAGCCAAGTGCCGAAGAGACTCAGTCATGCGCATGTAAGATCCTTGGCGAGATCTCCTCACTCCGTCATGCCTCAATAGTTGGGACAGTTTGTAGAGGGAGCACTCGCTACTTAAGGTGAGAAAAAGGTAAGAAAAAAGGTACGCATGCACTTTGTTATTTACATCTAGTTTTTACTATTCCTTGCTCCGTTACCTGACTTAAGCATCGAAGTGTCTTCGATCACCAATGCGGAGGTCTCTGAATAACCGCTATTTATTTTTGCAGGCTTGAGATCAATAAGATCAGCAATGACAGATTTGGACACATCAAAAGTGATGGCATAATTGATGCATTATAATGGTATGATATATATTAAGGTGATTAAGAATGTGTCCGAGATTATGTTAGTGGACCCAAAACTTGTGATTGGTCGTTAGAGACCTGAGGGAATTTATGTACATGTGACACAACTGGAAAATCATTGTGCATCCCATGAACAATTCAATATTTGACTTGCATCATTTTACACTATATTTTCCCACAACCTATCCAGATGGATATGCATACTGTGTGAGTGCATTTCACCCATTCAACACTAGGAACTGTGTGAAACCTTGGTAAAGAGTAGCACTTTGGCCTTGAGACCGTGGCTGGATCTCCAATCCAACAAAGGAACTCCCATGAATAGTTGATCACTATTTCATCCTTGTGGGTGTTTGATCCCTCATCCAAGAAAGGAACACCCCTGAGTAATTGATCACTACTTTGTCCTTGAGGATGATTAGGCTTTTAATTAGGTTGAATGCCCCCGATGCGCGCTATGACTTGTGATTGGGCCACGGGTATGTCCTAGAGACGACACCCCACTTGGGAACATACCTGTCAGGAGTGGTATCAGTGTGTGTATAGAGGAATATCAGGGTGAGACATGTTCAATACGGTAGACTAGGTGCGATTTTGAGAAAATATATTGTATGACTTCATGTTGCATCTCATGTGCATATTTATCATGATTAAGTAGTTAAAATGAAAAATGGTGATGCATTGTTAAGTTGTATGGTTCCTTTCAACTGTCGTAGTTGATATTATGTATTTTATTTGGGGATAGATGTTTTGGTTTTCTTCATACCAGCTAGTGCTGACTCGTTTGCTTGTTTTGTGGCAAATGGGTGTACCCCTACCCAGGTGCAGGTGGAGGTGATGCAGGAAGTGTCGGGTAATCGAGTGGTTGTCTACGTGGTCAGACAATTAAGATGTAAGTTGAACTCTCAGATCTAAGTTTTGCTTGGTTTAGTTATTTTGTCATGTGCTAGTAGGTATAACCATTTGGCAAGTAAAGTAAATGAACATGGAAATAATTATAAATATATTTAGGGTGGCATCATGTCTCAGCTTTCGAGAGATTTTGGTGTCTTGGGAATCAAAGAGTGACACAAACACTCAACCATGTCATCTATTAGGCAATAGACCATGTCCTCAGTCATGGGCTATTACCATCTCCCTTTTTTTTTTAAAGGCGAGAGTGCCGCCGGTGGGTATAGAACCCAAGACATGGGGGTTAAACCACCATAGCCTTAACCATCCAACCAGGCTACCATTGGCAAAAAAAATATTTTACCATCTCTCCTTGCTCAAGTATTTGTGTGCCGATGGGGATGAAAATGGTTTATTTGAGGTCTCCAATGCTTTGAAATGATTGAGATATAACTGAAGCCTCCATCAATGATACTTTTTTCGATACCCCATTTCATGGCTATCAAACACAATGATACACTCATATCGAGACATCATTTTGATTCTCGATTGTCTAGCCAAAGCCGTTGTAAAACAAGATTGTTACCTCATAACATTTTTTTACCAGGTGTATTAAAAGAAGTTCAAAAATCAATTCATTCCCTTTCAATCTCTTGTGTTGTAGAATGTTGGCATATCATGAAAGGAGGTTAGCATTTACCTACATCCAAACACATTGCATATGGGAAAATATGTAACAAAGCCTGGCCAACTATCCATGCTATCACTTAGACTACTTGTCAAAATCACTAATGGGGGGCAACCGGGCAAATGAGGATAAAATATAAACAAACCGTGCACCAGAATAAAATAGAAAGCAATAGATAAAGCCAAACATAATAAAACAACCAAGAAAATTAAACTAAGATAATTAATAATGTCAACATAACCAATAGTTCTTAATAACCAAAGTGGCACAACATTCAGCGCAAAAACAAAAGAGTTAAACAAAACAAGATGATCTAGGTGGACCTCTAGTATTATTATTGTCATGCATAGAAGATTCTACTGCATGGCCTTTTGGTGATCCTCATGTATCCCCCATATTGAGGTTATAATGTACATGGATGATCATACACATTTGTTTTCGGTGATCCTCATTGATTCCCTCAAGTTTAGGTTTATGCACATGGTGGATTGTACCACATGCATTTTTAGTGGTTTTCATTCTATTCTCTTCTTTCTAATCTATAAATAGGCATCTGATGTATTCATTTGGAATCAATCAATACACAAGTTTCAGTTAATTTTTAGCATTATCTTTCATTTTCTTTAGTTTCTTTTAGTTATTGGTTAAAAGTGTTTTCTACGAGAGACCTTTGATCAAGTGCTATCAGAGCAACAAATTTTTGATTTTCTTGTGGTTTACGGTCTCAGTTCAAGATTTCAAGTAGAGAACTTTTAGCACCATTAACTTTAAAAAAAGAGCTACGACCGAAGAAAATAAGAAAACAATGGCAGAACAAGGAAGTGATATTTGGGTTGCATCTGTCAAGAAGCTTAATGCAATTGAAGAGGAAAAAGTCGATGCTCAAATTGCCTATTTGGAGAAGTAATTGAAGAACTTGGCCACAATGGTTACCAAGTTGGTGGACGCATCAACAAGTAAAGCTCAAGTAACGACTCAAGATCCCAACATGGTAACCTCAAAAACTGCAAAATTCTCTAAGAAGAATCATAGCATGTTGAAACAATATTACAATAGCAATGAGAAAGATTCTAATGGAGAAGATGAGGAGTATAACGAGGATAGTGGTGCAGGTTCTAGCAGCGATGAAGAACCAATGCAGAAAGGTCAATCCAAAGCTTCTATGGTGGGTCCTAAGGTTGATGTGAAGATAGACATCCCAACATATGATGGTGTTATCAATGCTGAGAATTTAGATAATTAGATTGATCAATTGGAGACTTATCAGTATAATAATCTTCAAATATCAACTTTATTGTGCTAAAATTGACCAAACATGTTACATGGTGGAAGGCGTATAGGAGACAAAACAACACTTCAACTATGATGTGGAAGAAGTTTAAGCATGCCATGTGAAATAAATTCTACCCAATTGGGTTTGAAAATTAACGATGGTTCAAGTGGCATCATTTGAAGCGGAGTTTTGGACAGTGTGTGCAGGATTATTGAACCAATTTTCGAAATCAGGTTATGGTGTTAGAACTAGACTTGGATTACTATGAACTTTTCATGAAGATTATGGGTGGCTTGCAAGAGTATATTTATAAAGAATTATGTTTGTTCAAGTTGCAAGATTTTGACAAAGTTTTAGAGACAACAATTGCCATTGAAGCGAAAAACAAGAAAAGTGATAAGAAGGATGACAAGGAAAATTGAAACAATCAAGTACTAGGAGTAGCAGCAAAACTTGGGAGCACAATTCTAAGAAGGAAAAAATATAAGTTGTGACTATTGCAGCAAGCTAACCGTACTAGGGAGACATGTTTTTTTTTCATGAGCTGAGATAGCAAAATAATGAAAAGAACAAAGAGAAAACGGTTTAACAAAATGAGCAAAAGAAGACAATACATGTCAATAAAACCGTGGAAATCAGGAATGATGGAAGCAAACCCGAAGTTAACTCTCATGATCCAAAAGTTTTTTTCTTTAGATGGTCATGATAACTTGTTTAATGTTTGAACACAGGTGAAACAGAAGCTGCTAGATGCCATCATTGATCCAGGCAGTTAAAATAATCTCATTTCTAAGGGATTATTTCAAAATTGGAATTGAAGACCACACCTCACCCTAAATCGTACCCGTTGGAATGGATTCAAAAGGATATAGGGTGCCAAATTACTCGAGAGTGTACTTTCAAGTTGTCATTATAAGCGAGTACATTGACGAGGTGACATGTGAAGTGGTACCCTTGGATGTATGCCAGGTCATCTTTGGAAGTCTTTATTTGTGGGACAGAAATGCAATATTCTGTTGGCGGCTTCAAAAATATCAATTGGTGAAAGGTGAAGTCAAGTACTTCATTCATGACAAAAAAGGTCGTTGTTTCTAAAGTCTTAGTCTACACTACTCAAGCTAAGAGGATGTGAACGCTTGTGGAAAGTACATTATGTTATTGGGCCAGGTGATGAGGTTCCATTGTAAGTTGCCTTGTCTACTATTTTGCTTACAAAAGGATAATAG
This sequence comes from Berberis vulgaris, assembly GCA_963556465.1. Classification (NCBI taxonomy): domain Eukaryota; kingdom Viridiplantae; phylum Streptophyta; class Magnoliopsida; order Ranunculales; family Berberidaceae; genus Berberis; species Berberis vulgaris. The sequence goes on along the minus strand of OY747124.1, from coordinate 70,730,316 downwards.
TTTGAAATGGGCAAGTTAAAATCACAGTTTGAAGAGTGGTTTGATGGTGGCGAGGGTTTCCACTACAAAGGCTAATTGAGCATGAGATACATCTTGTGGGAGACTTTTCGTTGCATAATCTAGGCATACATCATCGTCCAGTGGAAGAAAGTGAAAAAATTAAAAGGCAAATTAGTGAGCTCCCAGATCAAGGGGTATTGAAGCCACACTATTCACCATGTGGTTCGTCGGTGTTATTGGAACACACTTTTAAGATGTAGAAAAAAACCACAAAAGTCACATTAGAAGTACAAAGCTCGACATGACACTTGGTTTGGTTGAAGCTCGACAAAGAGCGGTTGCATGGAATAGGAAAGAAGTTGATGCCTATTTGGTATGGGTCATTCACAGAATAATGGTGATAATGTTTTTCAGCTTGACATTTTGCCTTACATTCAGATGTATTCCATAATCAATGCTGGGTATTTGAAGTCATTTGAGCTATCATTGTTTGATGATGATGATGTGAAATTTTTTGACTCCTAGCAGTTGATGTTGTGGTTCGAGAAAGTAGATTTGTTACTGGAAGACTGCATCCTTGAAAGAAGGTTACGAAAACTAGGCATGAAAAGATATACTCTTATCGAATTGGGAAGAAGGGTAAGTTACCGAGTAAATACAAATGGTTTAGCAAAGAGGATCATCTATTATTGTTGTTGTTGTTGTTGTTGTGCATGGGGGATTGTACTCACATAGCCTTTTTTGTGATCATCATTTATCTCCTATGTTGAAATTATAATGAACATGGAGGATGGTACCACATGCATTTCAGTGGTTCACCCTATTCTCTTCTTCTCAACCTATAAATAGGTAGTTTATGTATTAATTTGGAATCAATCAATAAACAAGTTTCAATTATTTTCTCTTGCAGAGCATTGTCTTTCATTTTCTTTAGTTTGTTTTTAGTTTTTGGTTAAAAGTGTTTTCAATGAGAAACCTTTGATCACAATAAGTGATTGGGCACATCATGGTCAATGTTCGAGGAGAGATCAAGATGACGCTTGTACTGGCCTTGTTTTAGCATCGCACTTGCTCCACCACTTGATCATGACCTTATCAACTATTCCTTGGTAATACTAGGTGACCTTTTCAGCATCGTTGTTGGATCTAACAAATTTTCCATTTCGATAACAAACTCGTTGTACTTCGCCTTTTGGTTGGCAACAATTTTTTTATTGGACTAGCTTCAAACTAAAGGTATGTGATCTTGGCACAAGTAGTAGTAGAGATCTTATAACCCTGGTCTTCCTCATGGTGACGTACCATAGGAAGAACGCAACATATCTGAAACCAAAATAGTAGAATATTAAGAAATACTAGGTTCAAGCTTTTACCACCCCTTCTCCAGTCTTTTCTAATTAGAATATTGAGTATTATATTGTATTTCATTACTTGGATCGGATCAATACTTTTTCGAATCTGTATATATGCGAATGTCTTGGCACTAGAAGTGTGATTGAGCATAATATAGGATAACCAAAAGAATACCAAAAATTAGAAGAGAATGCATACCATGGTGAGCCCAAAAGCCAATTTCCTATCACGATGTGAATACCACCCATAAAATTTAAGGTATGCCAATCTCGTGGTAGGTAGAAGGCTTCTAGCATAGCAATGGCCACCTTGGGATCCAAGATAGTCCTGTCTCGATCCACGTCCAAGTGGACCCATTCCAGCGAGTGGGAACGACATCAAAAACCTTAGGGTCATTGGCTATTGCATCTGAAAAGGGGAAAAATAAAGGACAAATGAACAAAAAAAATGAAAAAAGAAATAAAAAAGAATGAGGGTGGATTGGACGAATTACCTTTTGCATTTAGAAGCACGAGTAAGCTTTTGAACAGAAGATTAAGTGAGGATATGATCTTTACAACGACCCAGGGTAGCTGATTCAGAAAATACCTATATTTATCGACCAATTGTTAGGGGTAAGTTCTCTTCCTCGGCATTCTCAACACCCTCCACCTTGTCGACGGGGGCGACAAAAATACCACTTCGTTGTCATTGGGAAGGTTGTACTTTGGCATGTCTGGTTTCTAGGGAGGAGTGATAGGAGTGTTACTACATGAAAGGAAAATAAAACGGAAAGGGCAAGTAGTTACCTTGACTTTAAATGAAAAAATTATTACCTTTTATTGAGGACTATTAACCTTTCTCCATAATAGGGTCAATGAAGGGAGCTTATACATGCCCATCTTCCATGTCCTAGTGATACCGAAAAAGGGCTTTTCGGTATTCGCTAAAGAAGAAAGTCCATGTTAGGAATCACCAGGGCTCAATTAATTGTGGATCAATAGAATATTTGTTAACATTCTTCTGCTAACAAACATGGTATGCACAGGAGGTTAATCAAGATGAATAAGGTCAGCATTGAGGAGACCATACAAATTGTCAATGATCACTATAGAGTTTTGAGGTAGTGGTTGTCAGTATCAGTAAGATGAGGGGTGAGCGGTTTTCATTAATCGTTACACCTACGAAGGAATAGTAATTGACGTTCTCCTAATCAGATGTCTTGGAGGGCGATGGTATATGAGCCACAAAATGGAGTTAAATTTCTCATAATGAATGTGGTATGAAGCATGGCATCTAATTAATCTATGGTTACACAAATGCCTTTTGGTTCTACGAGATGATTGACATAAATGGATTCTCCATCGATCCAGCTCATGGAGACAGTGGGATTGAATCATAGAAGTCGATGCTTGGATTAAGAGAAGATATGATTCCCCTTTGGATCTGAATATATGGTGTTTGGATCTATGATGACCAATTCTTAAATCCAAGACAAAAGACAGAAATTTGAATATCAGATTGAGGGCCCACCTGATTTCAATAAGAGTAAGTCTAGCCAGCCATGTTTGCTAGCCTTTTTTGGCCTTTTTTGGTGTTTTTACACATTTTACCCATTCTTTTTAAAACACAACCAGAAACACTATCTATAAAAGGGGTAGAAGAGTAAAAAAAACCCAAAAAATGCTAGTAAACATGGCTGGCTAGAATTGTTGTTTCAATAAATAGAGAACGAGATAGGGAGAGAGAGAAAGAAATAGGAAAGAGTTTTGTTTTCATTTGGTTGCTTTGTTAATGAAAATGATGAAATAACAAGAGGTGAGAGAATGGGGTTGGACCTTTAAGTAATGGCCACCACTACACCCCACTCGAAATGAAGTGGAAAGTAATGTTGAGTTAGAATTTGAAGAGCCTTGAGTGAGCACTTATCTGGTTGGGCTATCAATCCATCGGGTTTTATCCGAAATCGATCACATTCCATCTCCAGAACTAGGATTCGAATATCATCTTCTCGAATTTGGAATTAAAAACACTATCTATAATTCTAATCAAATAGGGGGCAAAGTCTTATTGAGTTTTTACATGTCTATGAAATCCAAATCGCCCATCAATCTCAATAACAAAAACCAAGAATTGAAAATTGACATAAGAAGTAACTAAACTCAACAAAAACATGTATTTGGATTCAGATTTAGGTAAATTTGATCCAATAATAATCCAACTTGTATAAGTATTATAATATTATTTTGTAAGTATTGCACATATTATTTAGAAAATGGAGGACTTTTGGCCATTTCAATTCTTTATTTTTTAAAAGATTATTATTTTTTTTTTTAAATTAAGTTATTTTGTCAAATTGGACTCGGGTGGATTTCAAATTATTTGACCATATGAAATGAATTTGGGGGTTGTATTCAATTAAGGAATTTAATGAATTGTGAAGGATTTTAAAACTAATGGATTTTAATAGATTTTATGAAATCCACATGGATTTTAAATGATTGGATTTTGATGAATTTTAAAGGATTCTTATGGATTTCTATGGATTATTATGAATTTTATTATTATTTATAGGAAGCCATGAAAGAACACCGCCTACTGAATAATTGTTTGGGACATGCCCTGCTGAAATCAGTTCCTCACATAATTCATGCAATTTTCAATAGATCTCTATGGCCTTTGGATGAGATCCATCTCTAGAGAGAAAAATATGGACTTTTACATCAACCTCTACCCAACTACACCCAAACTCTTTTTTATACCTTTAAAAGACGTTATTGCCTTGACCTTAGCAACATCTTCCCACATCCCTTTGGCAGCATAAATATTGGATAGCAATATACAAGTCGATTTCACTTGGGGTTCAAGCTCGAAGAGTTCCCTTGCAACCCTTTTCTCCCATTTCCATGCTTGCAAATCATCCAACTCCGTCCCAATTTTGATTAATGAATCTTCTTGTAATTTTTTCCTTTCTAGTAGGAATGTTAGCAATCCAATGGAATTGGAGCAAAAAACAAGCGAAAATTTCTTGAAAAGCTTTAATATTCTTCTTATACTTCATTATTTCAGTAATGCTTAGGATGCTAGAGTATGAAAATTCCTTATCATTGAAACTAAAAACCTGAGAAGCTAATTGAAGACCGTGACATTTACAATAAGAATCAAAAGTGTTGTAAATGGAAAGTGTTAATCCATTACCCAATTTAACAATACGGGTATGAATCTGAATGACAGTATTCTTCATAGTGGTATTTACATCATAACCATAAATCAATGTATTATAGAAACAATATTTTTGTGAGGCATTTCATCAAACAAATGACATGCTTTAACTACACGGACAAAAAATAAAAAAAGGGCATCAAAAATCACAAATATGAAGGCCTCATTGAAATTTTATATGTTCTGCAGTGTAGTTGTATGCCTGTACAGATGTTAATGAGCTCGACTGTGACGGGGATGCAAGGTGGAAATAGTGGGTGCACTAGTTGTTTAGATATTCAACTGTAGTATATGTTCCTCTTTCAAATACTTAATTGAAGACCCCGGGATTTTAAAATCGTTCACAATCCTTAATTGAATACACCCCCTTAGATTTCATCCCAAAACCATTAAATTCCGCCGACATGGTTCAAATTCTGAACTTGTATGATACCATCCGCTGAGCTAGTATCCCCAGTTCGTAGATTGGCATTTTTAAGTCCTTGATATTTGTAAAAAAAAATGTATGAGAGAAGCATTTATCTTACGGGAAGACAAAATCTTAATAGGGAGAAAGAACATTGTAGAAGGAGAACGAGTTATTGGAGGGAGAAGAAAAATAACAAATTTACTTACTAATTTAGGCATCAAAGGTATAGTGTTGATCTAGTGTTGGATTTGCGATGGCAACTTATGGGTTAGTCCTTGTTTCCTTTGCAAATTGAAATCGTTTACACGGGTGTCATATTTGTGAATTTGTCTAGGCAGCCATGCTTTAAAGCCATTTTTTGGCTAGGTTTGGGCTTTTTTTACACTTTATCCATTCTCTTTAAAACTCAACCACAAACATTATCTATAGAAGGGGTAGAAATGTAAAAAGCCCAAAACCTGGGCAAAAAGTGTCTATAAAGCCAAGCTGCCTAAAATTGGGGCATATTTGTTGTCTACCATATAGATACGGCATATTCAAATCACTTGTCGTGCTTCACCCTTTAACATGCCTCCCACCACAATATCGTATTTTAGCTGGTTTACTAAAAGGTTTGAGTTAACAAAGGAATCGAACTTGTTTAAGATGGATGTCACCAAATGTTGGTTATTTCAGTATTATATATCACGAGATAACCCCCTATAGGGATGACAAAATATAAGGTATAAGCATAACGCAAATCCATACAATCTAGCTTAAAATTGTGTAATGGAAGCTAATATTTTGCACAACTAACTTTTCACAAATTTCCATCATTGGTAACAAATGTGTCTTTCTTTAAAGGAAAAAAAATGTAGTTGATTATTTCGGGGGAATTTTTAACTACTGTTTTTATTTGTCTGTTATCCTTGCACATGGCTTATGCTATTATTCTTTTGTACATATCTATATATATAAATTCAACTAAATTCCAAAGTCATATTTTAGAAATGATAAGTAGAAATTATAAACAGAAGAAATATTTGGAGAAATATATAAGAAATATAAATTGGGCTTCTAAGAAATATATAGGTAGAAGAAATGAAAATTAGAAAAGCGGACGTGGTTTCAAAAATCAATAAATAATTAGAAGAAACAATACATAGAAAAACCTCATAATTTATGAAAAAAATCCTGAAATTTTCGATAAATCCCTCGAAAAATGTCATTTTTGGTAGCTAATTTTTATATTTTCCAAAATTTTAAAAAAAACCCAGAAATTTACTTTAAAACATCAAAGTTTCTAAAAAAAAAAAATGTAATTTTCGCTCTTTTTTTTCCGTGATTTAAAAATAAATTTGAAGAAATTTCTTTAAAAGACAATCCTTGTTTCCATCGAATTACGGAACTAGTACATGTAATTGTATTCAGGTTGAAGTTTGAAAGTTAAACTCAAGGACAACAAATAAGGATCAAGAAAACATTAATTCTATGTCCTATGCTTTGTTTCTAATGGAAGCTAAACTTTGGGCATATTTTATATACTTCTATTCAGGTTTTGGTTGACAGGTCAAGGTAAAACTTTCTACCTTTTATAATTCAAGGAAGCATAGAGGGTGTTTATTTTTGCTTCTGAATGGAGTTAGAAGTCTTAATAAGAAGTAGACCACCTTGTTAGAGTGTTTGTTTTTACTTCTGATTGGAGTAAGCAACAGGGAGGTGTTGATCACTTAGCACTAAGTCAAAAATTATTTTGATAATAATCTTAACATAATTTTATAATGACAATTGCAACCCCCATCTTCTTAAAAATAAGTAGGGCTAAATTTTGACGACACACCTTCATTCTTTTAACCAAGCATTGTGGTTCTACTTACCTTCACCAGGACTTGGTAATAAACTTATCTTATTTCTCTCCTTCATCTTTGTTTTATTTTTCTGTATTTTCGAGTTTTTCTTCATCTTTCCAACTCTCCCTCTCATGTATATTTTCAATTCTCCTTCATCTTTGGTCGTATTTCGATATTCTTGTAATGAAAGGTATTAACATTCTCTAGGATTTGAATAATTATTGGGTATGATTTTAAGCACAATATTTATGTTATAAATTGTTTCAGCTCAATGGGACAAAATTGTCAAACAGTTCCCATTCAACACCTAAAACCAAACACCTTTTAATTTTACATCTTCTAATCAACAGCTCATTTAGAAGCAAAACAAACATTATATTCAGAAGCTCAATCAGAACTTCTAACTCCAATTAGAAGTTAGCTTCTAATCACTTTAAAAAAAACGCCCTCATAGTCTTCATGGTCTGTTTAAATCTTACCGTTTAGAGTTTATTTGTTGCAGATTATTTGCGCCGGTTTGCAACTGTGTTTGACTCCAGGTATCAATTTTTTTTTGTTTCAGATTAATTGTTATTCTTTGGACTACATTTTTCCACAATGAAAAACTTCATTACATAAAGAAGGAGTTATACCAAGAGCAATTTCACCTTCTTGTTCATAGCCTGACTTTATCATCAGAGTGCCTTTAACCTATATGGTGGTCTTTGGTTCACTTTTGCTTATTTTGCAGGTCAAAGTCAAGGAGGAAAATTTGAGTGCATCAGTTTTGCGACATTTATGGGGAATGGCATTTTCTTCAAACCCTAAAAAATAAAACACACCCTGCTAAAACTAAAAATGCTGAAATATGGTGATCGATACTAGATCTCATGCTAACAGCGGGAACGTTGAGCTAGTCGATGCTCAAACTGTGCCCTTCGAGCAGTCGCAGTGAACCCCCGTGTAGACCAAATTTTGGCTCGTATAGATCAACTCACTCGGGTGGTAGAGATGCTTACCCAGGAGCGTCACCCCACCATCGAAGAATGTCAGAGACCTAGAAAGGACCCTGACTCAACAAGAAAATAGAGAGCGCGTTGACTAAATCAACAACATCCTTACTAGGGCTTGAAGGGCCAACCCTAAAAGAAACCATAGGGATGAAGGAGTCCGAGGAGATCGTGTATCTAGAGATGACAGAACTGTCATCCAAAATTAACTTCGACTCAGAGCTACCGACCCAGGTATCCTATACAATCTAATAGTCCCCCCATTTTCCGAACAAATCATAAACACACCTCTGCCCAAGAAATTCAAACCCCCCAAAGCTTGAGTTTTATGATGGAACTACAAATCCATCGGATCACCATCGGGTTTATCACCACGTGATGGCACTGAAGGCAGGATCATAGCCCATCATGTGTTGGACCTTCCCCACCAGCCTGAAGAATGCAGCCCTGACTTGGTTCTATAGCCTCCAGCAAAGGTCAATTGATCCATTCCAAGTGCTGGCAAAGGCTTTCATCACTCGATTCATGGGAAGCCAACATATCATAAAAAGGCCCTACTATCTGCTTGCCTCAAACAAAAGCCCAATGAGTCTCTTATAGTGAACATGACATTGTTCAATGAAGATATGACCCTGATCGATGGTTGCATTTATGACACATCTGCTACTGCCTTTACCTTTGGCCTCAGAGGAGGTTAGTTTTACAACTTTCTAACCTTAAAGCCCCTAAAAGACATGGTGGACTTGCTGAAAAGTGCCTAAAAATACATCACCTTGAAAGAGATGTGGGCAGCCAAGAAAGGAGGTGAGAATGAAACCAAGCACTCCTATAAGACATGTGATAGGAGAGAAGAAAAGAAACGAGAAGATGAGGATGGATCCAAAAGGAGATGGAGCGACGACAAGCCTAAGTCTGGCAAGGCAAAGTCAGAAAAGTCCACCAACTATGTCAACTCCAGGTATCAAGCCTACACTCCTCTCAATTCCAATTTATCTGAAATCCTCTTTACCATGAAGCACTAAGGAGGATATTAAATGGCTTTTCAAGCTCAAGAGAGACCCTTCGAGGCGTGATAAGAACAAATATTGTTCTTACCACAAAGATAATTTCCACAACACTGAGAACTGCTAGAACATCAGGAATGAGATCGAATACTGGGTTCAGAAAGGGAGATTATAAACAGTCCAATCGATCAAGAAAAAGATCAGCCTGATAGTTGCAGACCCGATCTCATTATAAAGACAACCCATCTCAACGCGCTCGAGTTGAACACCAAGTTCTAAATTTGACATTCACAGAGCGGGACATGTAAGGAGCCCACTTCCCCTGTAATGGTGCCTTAATTCTCTCGATCGGGATCGCAAAGTGGGATGTGAGAAGATCATTGATGGACAATGGAAGCTTAAACAAGGTTTTGTTTTTAGAAGCATTCCATAAAATGCAGTTGAAATAGGAGGAGCTGACGTCGGCCAACCACGCCATGATCGGCTTCAGTGGAAAGAGATGTTTCCATGTCAAAAAGATCAGATTGCTAGTAGTAGCAGGGAACCAGACCTACAAAAGTTTCTGTTGACGGGGTTCATGATCGTAGATGCCCATTCTACGTACAACATAATTTCTAGCAGACTGTGGATGCATCACATGGGAGAAGTGGTCTCTACACAACACCAATGCCTCAAATACCCGGCCAATGATGAAGTGGGAATCAACGGAGATCAGTCTACTTTAAGAGATTGTCATTATGCAGCAATGAAGTTATAGGACAAATAGCAATCATAGTTTGGGCTGAATAAGTTATCTATGGAAATCCCAAGCTTCATACTCAGACAATAAAACATCAACCTAGTCCGAGATGAAGACCAAACATTGGACAACCAGAAGAAGAACCAATCGCTGTCTATATGGATAGCCATGATAACAACAGAGTTGTCCAGATAGGCTCTAATCTCGGTAAAGAACTGGCAAACCAGCTGATATAGCTCTTGAAAGAAAATCAGTATGTGTTCACCTAGACAATGAAGGATATGTTAGGAATTAACCCTTCCATAATCACGCATTGACAGAAAGTCAATCTAGACCTGAAGCCAATCAGACAGAAGAGAAGGTTGATGGCTTCTGAGCGTAACCATACCTTAACGAAAAAGTACAAAGGCTATTGAATGTCAGTATGATAAAAGAGTCACGCTATTCAGAGTGGCTAAAAAATATGGTACTGGTAAAGAAAAAGGACGGGAAGTGGAGAGTCTGCATGGAATATACAGACTTCAATAAGGTTTTCCCTAAAGAGAACTTTCCATTCCCTCGAATAAATCACATCGTTGACGCACCATCCGAACATATATGTATCTTGGCATTGAATTGGAAGTAATTTATATGTTATTATGCTTAAATTTTATAAATTATAAATTACACCAAATAAATAAAAAAACCGCCTAGGCCCCCACCTAGTCCTTTGGGCGCTAGTCCCCTGCTCGTCGCCCACCTAGTACCTAGCGAGTTTTAGATCATTGGTTCTGCAAATCTTGACTTGTACCTTGCTTTCCACCATGCTTAGATTATTGTAGTCTGTAAACCTTCGAATTGATCAGTCAATCAAGCTTTGTAACAACTCTTTGATAATCAATAAAGTTATTTTTTTTGTCGAAATTCACTTTCTTTTTTATGTCTTCCATGAATGAATGTGAGTCATATCAGTCCTGCAGAAAAATCTGAAATTATCAAAAAAGTCGTGGCTATCTGAGTAAACATGATCCCATGGTATAAGACGGATCAACTATGAGTAGGGATTAGGTTGGGCTGATCCGAAGGGGGATGCAAGTAGCTCCGACCCCACTTGCGTAGTTCCCTTAATGAAATAACATGGTTCACCAATGGGGGTGTAATCACTGAAGGGTGATCTTTGTATGAGTAGTTGTGCCTCGCATGTTGGCTACTTCTTGAGCAGGTAATAACCTATCAAAGTACTCCCACTTAATTTTGTGTAGGACTAAAATGATAGAGAAATCATTTCGGTCCGGTAGGACTATATTTCATACCACAACTTGACACATTTTTTAGTTAGGCCTTGGTGGTCAGGGTGTTGTCTTAGTCTGTGTGGACTGGAACAATCAGATGGGATGAGTCATCCGTGAACTGGACTCGCCCACTTGCGCTGAACTATCTGTGGACTTGGTTCAGTCTGCATGTTTGCTGCCTTGGCTCCTGAGGTGGACTAGGTCACTTATAAGGCAAGTTTTCGACATCCTGGGTAGGAACAGGCTCGACTGATGGGCACCATTATGGTCTCCGTAGTCGGACCATGTTATCTTGAAGTGGGGAGTCGTCTATGGACTAGACTTGCCTGTTTGCGGTGAATTGTCCGTGGACTGGGTTCGGTCTGCATGTGTGCTGCCTTAGCTCCTAAAACAGACTAGATCACTTACAAGACAAGTTGTTGACATCGTAATTAAGACTAGGCTGGACAAATTGTCTGGTGAGTCGTCAGTGGACTGGACTCGCTCGCTTGCAGTGAGTTGTTCGAGGAATGGGTTCGGTTCACATTTGTGTTGTCTTGGCTCCTGAGGTGGACTATGTCACTTATGTGACACGTTGTCGACATCCTGAATAGGACTAAGCTTGGATGATGTGCATCATTATGGTCTCAATAGTCGGACCAAGTTATCTTGAAGCGGTGAGTCGTCCGTGGACTAGACTTGCCCGCATGTGTGCTGGCTTGGCTCTTGAGGCGGACTAGGTCACTTATGCGGCAAGCTGACGACATCCTGAATAAGACTAGGCGTGGCCAATGTGCACCATTATGGTCTAGACTAGCCCGCTTGCAGTGAATCGTCCATGCACTGGGTTTGGTCCGCATGTGTGATGCCTTAGCTCATGAGGCAGACTAGGTCACTTATGCGGCAAACTGTCCACATCCTGAATACGGGTCTAGGCTCAGCTCGATGTGCGCCATTATGGTCTCCGTAGTTGGACCAGGTTATCTTGGAGCGGTGAGTCATTCTCGGACTGGACTCCCCCACATGCGGTGAACCATATGTGGACTGGGCTCGGTCCGCATGTGTGTTGCCTTGGCTCCTGAGGCGGACTAGGTCACTTACACGATAAGCTGTCAACATCCTGAATAAGACTACGCTCGGCCAATGTGCGTCATTATGGTCCCTGTAGTCAAACTAGTTTACCTTGGAGCGATGAGTCATCTGTAGACTAGACTCGCCCACTTGTGTTGAATTTTCCATTTATTGGGTTCAGTCCACATGTGTGCCATCGTGGTCTTGTGGTGAGACTAAGCTATCTAAGAGAGGTGACTTGTACGTGGACTAGACTCATCCACTTGCGGTGAACTGTTTGTGGACTAGGTTCAATCTGCATGTGTGTTGTCGTGGTCCTGTGGTCGAATTAGGCATGTTCCTGTGCATGGAGTCTTACGAAATGGAATTCTTTAAAAATAGTGTCTTTATTTATAATACATTTTTAAGTGTCTTAGATTCCATGGTCTTTTCAAACACTCTCCATTCAGATTTTCTAACTAGTAGGTTCCGAGCCTTTTGATTGCTCTCACCTAGTAGGGACCTTCCCAGTTTGGGCTTAGTTTTATTTCTCTTGGGTCTTTTGTATTCGGTTGGGTTTTTCTCAGTACCCAATCACCGACTCTGAATCTCGAGGCTTAAGCCTCTAATTATAATGTTAATCCATTTTTTGTTGATAGGTAGCTATTCTGATGGAAGCACCGTCTCTTCTCTATTCGAGTAAGTCTAGTCCGACACTCAGAGCTTCATCATTATCCTCCATCTAGAACTCCTTCATTCTGAACATAGGCATTCCTAGCTCTACTGGAACCATTGCCTCAGACCCATAGGCCAGGGCGAATGGTGTCTCTCCAGTTGGAGTCCTTTTTGTGGTATAATGTGCCCAAAGAATACCCAAAAGCTTAGAGACCCAGAGCCTTTTGGTTGCTTCGCATTTTCTCTTGATTACTTCTAGGATAGTTCTATTGGTAACTTCTATTCGTCCATTGGCCAACGGGTGCCTCGACGCTGAAAAGTGGTGACTGGTGCCCAGGTCGGTGCAAAGCTGCTCAATTTTCTTGCCTTTGAACTTAGCTCCGTTATAGATTTCCAGAGAAAGTCTTGATTTGATTATCTCTTATCTTGGAGAGCGGCTCTACTTCCACCCATTTGGTGAAGTAGTCAACAACCACGAGGAGTAACTTTTTCTTTTCGGTTGGAACGTGCTTACTGTGTCCATCCCCTATTGCAAGAAGGGCCATGAGACAGTCATTGGGACCAGGTTCTGTGCAGGCTTATGTGTGTATGGAGAGTACCTCTGACACTTATCGCATTTACGGACTAGGTTTTTGGATTCTTGCTGCATTTTCAGCCAATAGTACCCTAGCGTGAGGGCTTTATGAGTTAGAATCCTTCATCCGGGGTGGTTCCTGCAGATTCCTTCATGGATTTCTCGAAAGACATAGTCTGTCTCTTTGGGGTTAGGCATCTGAGCAGAAGGCCAGTTGTTAATCTTCTGCATAGCCTATCGTTGAGGAGCGTGTACCATACTACTCTGTTTTTCAGCATGCGAGCCTCCAACTTATCTGCTGGGAGGACTCCATCTCTTATGTAGCTGACTAGGGGGCTCATCCAGCTGGTCTCCTCGCTTGTGGAAAAGGTTATGTGGAGCTCTTATTCTTTTTGGGTTGACTTCTCTTTGAACTCTATGAATGCATCCGAGTCATCCTCTATGAACGAGGCCTTTACAGCCAGATCATTGGCATTCTGGTTGTCTGTCATGGAACAATGATGGAGTAGTATTCTCTTGAACTCTCTTTTGGTGTCAATTGCTTTCCCGCAATAGACCATCATTAGGGGGTCTTTAACATCAAATTCAATATTCACCTAGTTGACCAACAACCAGGAGTCGTTGAACACTGTGATATCTACTACTCTGATTCCTTTGGCTAGTTTTAACCCAGCCTCGTATTCCGTTTCATTGTTTGAAGCGTGGAAGCCAAATTTGATAGCCTTCTGAGGGTAACCCCTTCTGGAGTATAAGGGATGATCCCCGCCCTACAACCCTTCACGTTGGATGACATGTCGCATTGAAGAATTCATCCTTGTAGGGGCGCCTCGGGTTTTTTGTCTCATTGTTGGTCCTTCATCCCCGGTTCTCCTGTTCCAGTGAACTCAATGATGAAGTCTGTCAGTATTTGCGCCTTGATGGTCGTTTTCGAAGCGTAATGCATGTCAAACTATCTCAGCTCCATGACCATTTGATTATTCTTCCTGGTAGCTCTAGCTTGTGTAAACCTATCGGAGTGGGTACTCAGTCAAGACTATTATTTAGTGATCTTGGAAGTAGGACCTCAATTTTTTTTTTTTTTTGATGAAGTTACCAATGCTAAGCTAGTTTTTCCAGGTTAGGGTAGATAGTCTCACCCAAAGTAGGTTTCGATAGCAGTTCAGTGCTTCCCATGTACCACTTCAAATTTTGGAAGGCATGTTCACATTGTTCTCCTTATTGAAATTCCTTGTTCCCCTTCAGGATCTCAAAGAAATGGAGACATTTGTCTGAGGATTTGGAGATAAACTTGTTCAGGCTGCAACCTCCCTAGTCAGGCTCTGAACCTCTTTGATGTTTGTGGGTAGTCGCATGTTGAGAAGAGCTTGAATCTGCTATGGATCAGTCTCTATTCCCTTTCGATTTACATGTAACCTAGGATTTTCCCTGATTGTACCCCCAAAGATGCATTTTTATGGGTTGAGCTTCATTTTGTACTTTCGGTGTTGGGAGAATGCTCCACAGAGGTCTTCTAGGTGACATGGACTATGGAGGTTTTTTACTAGCATGTCATCGATGTAAACTTCCTTGGTATTTCTGATTTGTGATTTGAACGTCTAGTTTACCAGACGTTGGTATGTTGCCCCCGCATTTTTAGTCTAAACGACATTACCTGGTATCAGTATGTGCCCCTGTTCTTTATGAAGAATGTTTTTCCTGATCCAGTGGATGCATATTGATCTGATTGTGGCCAGAATGTGTCCATAAAACTAAGTAGGTTGTGTCCGAACAGCGCGTCTATGATCTAGTCTATCCGAGGCAGTGGAAATTTGTCTTTTAGGCAAGCTTTGTTAAGGTCCGTGTAGTCCATGTAGATCCTCTACTTCCTATTTTTTTTCTTATCAGGACCGTGTTTGCCAGCCATTCTGGGTAGCGAGACTCCCTTATCATGTCGACGTTCATAAGTCTTTGCAGTTCTTCATTAATGGCATGATTGCGCTCGAGCACCACTGGCCTCTTTTTTTGCCTGATGGGCTTCAAGTCAAGATTGACTACCAATCGATGCGTGATTACTTAGGGGTATATTCTGACCATGTATTCTATCGTCTAGGTGAAAACATACTAGTTATCCTATAAGAGTGCGGCTAGTTGATCTGCCAACACTCTATTAAGGTTATAGCCTATTTGGACAACTTTCGTGTTAACTAGGCTATGCAAGTATATGGTGATGGCATCTTCTTTCGATTGTCTAACACTCGGCCTTTCTCTTGGGCTGGATGGAGGCTCGATGTCCGAAAGCGGAAGTGGGTGCTCTCTATCTGCATTCGGGGTTTCCTCATCCGGATCATTTTCCTCGAGTCGCTGTGCTCTGTTTACTGATTTCCTGGTCGCGTCGTAGTGACATTTTATAGCGATGGTCTGGTCCCCTCTAATCGTCCCTGCTCCGCCATCGGAAGGGTATTTGAGGCACTGGTGCTGGGTGGAGACTATCGCCTCCATGTGGTGTAACCAAGGTCAGCCTAAGATTACGTTGTATTCGGAACAGGCATCTATGACTAAGAACTTTATCGTCAGGATCTATTGTAGGTCTGGTTGGCCTGCGACTTTCAACAGTGTAATTGTTCCGACCGGGTAGCAATTATCTCCATTGAAGCAAAACATGGTTTGATTTGAAAGTGCCTGTTCTCCTTCTGTCAGTTGCATCTATAGGAATGCATTTAGGAACAGTACCCCGTATCCACCACTGATCTTCTCACTTCCCAGTTTGTTATCCTTACTAAGATGACTATGGCATATTTGTGAGGGAAATGGACTCCCTTCATGTCCCATTCTATGAACATTAAGTTTTGGACATTTCTCGCTTCTCGTATGTGTTGGACGAGATGATCTAGGTAGTGTGATCTAACTCGTAGTTCGCATACCGATTTCTTTAGTGAACGATTCGAGTGTTGTCCTTCATCGTTTGCCCCAAGAGAACACATACGACTTCAGGAGTCACGTCTCATGTTTCCTATATTGTTCCTTCATTTTCATGATGGATAAAAAGTCAAACAAACTAGAATTGAGCGGAGTGTAATAAGGGTACCTGAAGCCGCTAGCCTTCTATAGCTTTGCTTGGCCGAGCCTGTAGATTCTCACTCCATTTTCGCTGGGAACTATCTCCCTTTTTCTTGTTGTTCCTGGATCTGGAGGAATGTTGTGGCTTGTTTCCCCCCTTCCTAGCTGCAAACATTTCCTCCAAGGTGATGTATTTCAAGGCGTTTCTTAATAGACCCACCATATCTGCTAGGGTTCCAAAGTGAGGGACTTGTAAAACTGACCTCCTTTGAAGTCGAAACTGAAAGCGGTGGTCGATGTGTCGTCGCTGCAACCATTGATCATGTTCAGCTCGTCATTGAAACAAGTGACACACTCTTTGAGGGTCTCGCCATGCTTCTACTTAAGGCTCAACAGTTAATGGGGATTTTTCCTGATCCGTTTGCTACCGACTAACCTGGTGATGAATGTCTTCGCTATGACCTGGAACAAATCGATAGTTCTCGACAGGAGACTGTGGAACCAAGTCAACACAACCTACTTCAAGCTGGTGGGTAAAGTTATGTACATGATGGCTTCTGTACTTTCTTTAAGTGTCATCACATGGTGGTAATGACTCAGATGATCTGACGGATTTGATGTTCCATCATAGTACTCGAGCTTTAAGGGATGAACTTCTTTGGAAGAGGGGCACTCATGATCTCTTTCGAGAATGGAGGAATAGTGAGATCATACAAGACATCAGAATCAACCGCCCCTAGTCGAAACGGGTTCATTGTCGTAGTCCTGTCTGTTTTTGGGGCATGGTCCCCAAGATCCTCATCTCCTCCTAGGCTCCCCTCTCTGCAAGCTTATTGCTTCTTTACGGGGAGGTTTTCTCATTCCCAAACGTGTTCTCATGCATCCTCTCGGGTCTGGGATCTCTCCGAATTTTGTCTGGTCTCTGATTGTTACTGTCAATCCGGAGTGAGCCTTTTTTACCACCCATGCTAGGTGATCCAAGTGGAGAAAGATCTGACTCATGCGGGGGTCAGCCTCGGCCACTTCATTGGTTAGGCCTTGTGGTTGTTTAGCTTCCTCGATTGGATTGACCCGGTCTTGTGTTTGGGCTTCCCCGGCAAGAGTATTGTCTAGCTCGGTATTGTCATTGAGGGTTTGAGATCTGGTGCTAGTGACCATGTTTCAATGTTATGTTTAGATAGAAACAACTTTATATGTTTATTTCAGGGAAAACTTGTCGTCTTCCCCACTGACGGTGCCAAATTGATGCATCCAAATCCGTCCATGTTGACCTCGAGCCTGCAAAAATGAACAACAGTGAGCCAGTGACCATCATTGTTGGGGTTGAAGGCACTCTAAAGCTTAAGTCAGGTAACAGTATAAGGAAAATGAAGAGTAGATGTAATTAACAATGTGTATATGTACTTTACTTCTTCCTTTTTCTCACCTTAAGTAGCAAGTGTTCACTCCAGAATTGTCCCTGTTATTGAGGGCGTGATAGAGTAAGGAGATTTCATCCAGACTCTGACCTATGCATAACTTAGTTTCATCGTCACTTGGCTCTGTTTAGGACCCAATGTTTGATTTGGCTTAGAGCTGATTTGTGCAAGTGGGTGTATGGCCTCTGACAACTCAGAGACTTGTGTTCAGGCATTATTGTCCGGGGCCAAGCCCCAAAACTCGTGCTGTTTGGGCTGGCATGACTTGGGCTTAAGCGCCTGACTTACAGGCTGAACAACAGTTAAAAATTTGGCCCGATTGTGACCAAGTTGAAGCCTTTCTCGTGTTAGGGTTGACCCATGTCACGTGTACGACTGTGATCATGTGATTGATTGATGTCTCGTCAAGTACCAATGTGAAGGGTCCCGGAACAAGAAGATTAGTTTGAGGTACAGAGTGGAGAACCTTGAGGTCAGGAGTCAAAGCCGCCCCTCCTCTTGTAATGTCAAAAAAGGGAGGAATCTTAGCAACTCACTTCCTCTTGTCCACGTCAGCAAGAGGAGAATTCAATAGAGGCAACTTTTGTGGATTAGGATGGAAATGGGGGGATTTTTGCAGCCAATCATTCCGCGGATCAACTGCATTTGAGAGTAGAACCCCCGAACTCTGTTCTTATTCACCACCTCAGGAGCAGGATCCACTGATTGATCATATGTGATGTCCCCCAAAGTAGGTTGTTTCAGGGTCGGCAGAAAATTTTGACGCAAACTAAAGGAGCCTATTCGATGCAATAGCAACCTTTTCCTCACTCATTTTACTGGGGTCTTCAATCCAAGCAAACAAAATTTACATTTCTAGGAAGGTCAGCGGAGCAGAGTTGGTAGAAGGCTTCAACGCAAAGTAGAAGAGCTTGTCCGACTCGGTCGCAACCTCTTCTTCACTTGTCTTATTGGGGTCATCAATCCCAGCGAACTGAAATTGCACCTTTTCCAGGGAGTCAGCAGAGCAAGGGGAGCAGCCAGAGTAGTACCAATCTTGGCTATTTTGGATAAATGGCCTTCAGAAACCAGCCCCTCTAAAACCTTCCTTTTCGAAAGGTTGGTCATCTTCAGCACCATGACCTTCTTCTTTAACGATGGTCTGGGATCTCTTCGAATTTTGTCCGGTCTCAGATTGTTACTGTCGATCCTGAGTGAGCCTTTCTACCACCCGTGCTAGGTGATCCAGGTGGAGTAAGATTTGACTCATGCGGAGGTCAGCCTCGGCCGCTTCATTGGTTAGGCCTTGTGGTTGTTCAGCTTCCTCGATCAGATCAACCCGGCCTTGTGTTTGGGCTTACCCAGCAAGAGTGTTGTCAAGCTCGGCATCGTCGTTGAGGGTTCGAGATCTAGTGCTAGTGACCATGTTATGTTCGTTTCAGTGAAAACTTGTCGTCTTGCGCACGGATGGTGCCAAATTGATGCGTCCAAATCCGTCATTGCTGATCTCGAGCCTGAAAAATGAACAGCAGTGAGCCAGCGACCATCATTGTGGTGGCCGAAGGCACTCTAATGCTTAAGTCGGGTAATGGTGTAAGGAAAAATAAAGGCTAGATGTAATTAACAATGTGTATATGTTCATTTCTTCTTCCCTTTTCTCACCTTAAGTAGCGAGTGTTCCCTCTAGAATTGTCCCCCTATTGAGGGCGTGATAGAGTAAGGAGATTTTGCCCAAACTCTTACCTGTGCATAACTGAGTCTCATCGTCACTTGGTTTTGTTTAGGACCCAATGCTTGATTTGGCTTAGAGTTTATTTGTGCAAGTGGGTCTAGGGCCAGTGACAACTCAGAGACTTGTGTTAAGGCATTATTGTCCTGGGCCAAGCCCCAAAACCCATGCTGCTTGGGCTGGCATGACTTGGGCTTAAGCGCCTGATTGACGGGCTAAACAACAGTTTAAAAATGGACCCGATTGTGACCGAATTGAATCCTTTCTCGTGTTAGGGTTGACCATGTCACGTGTATGGCTGTGATCATGTGACTGATTGATGTCTCATCAAGTACCAATGTGAAGGGTCCCGAAACAAGAAGACTAGCCCGAAAATGTCAGAGTGGAAAACCTTGGGGTGGTCAGGAGTCAAAGTCACCCCTCTTCTTGTAATGTCAAAAAATGGAGGAATCTTAGCAACTCCCTTCCTCTTGTCCGTAACAGCAATAGGAGAATTCAAGAGAGGCAGCTTCTGTGGATTAGGATGGAAAGATTCTGGCAGCCAATCATTCTGCGGATCAACTGCCTTTGAGAGTAGAACCCCCGAACTTTGCCCATTTTCACCAGCCTCAGTAGCAGGATCCACTAATTGATCATATGTGATGCCCCCCAAAGTAGGTTGTTTCAGGGTCGGCAAAGAAGTTTGACACAAACTAAAGAAGCCTATTTGATGCAATAGCAACCTTTTCCTCACTCATTTTATTAGGGTTTTCAATCCCAGCAAACTGCGAAATTTCATTTTCTAGGAAGATCAGTGGAACAGGGTTGGTAGAAGGCTTCAACACAAGGCGGAAAAGCTTGTCGAACTCGGTCGCAGCCTCTTATTCTCTTTTCTTATTGGGGTCATTGATCCCAATGAACTGAAATTGCGCCTTTTCCAAGGGGTCAGCGGAGCAAGGGGGCGTGATGGTCTGGTCCTTCTAATCGTCCCTACTTCACCATCAAAAGGGTATTTGAGGCACTAGTGCTGGATGGAGACTATCGTCTCCATGTGGTGTAACCAAGGTTGGCCCAAGATTACATTTTATTCGAATGGGCGTCTATGACTGAGAACTTTATCGTCCAGATCCTTTGTAGGTCTTGTTGCCCTGTGACTACTGACAACATAATTGTTCCGACCGGGTAGCAGCTTTCTCCATTGAAGCCGAACATGGCTTGATTTGAAGGTGTCAGCTCCCCTTCCGCCAGTTGCGTCTTTAGGAATGCATTTAGGAACATTACATTGACGAAACTCCAAGTGTCCACCACCGATCTTTTCACTTCCCAGTTTGTTATCCCTACTGAGATGACTATGGCATCTTTGTGAGGGAAATGGACTCCCTTCATGTCCCTTTCTGTGAACGTTAATCTTGGGACTTTTCTCGCTTCTCGTATGTGTTGGACGAGATGATCTAGGTAGTGTGATCTGACTCGTAATTCTCGTACCGATTTCTTTAGTGAACGATTCGAGTGTTGTCTCTCATTGTTTGCCCCATGAAGAACACATATGACAACAGAAGTCACGTCTCATGTTTCCTATATCGTTCCTTCGTTTTGGGGTTGTATGTCTCTGAAGCCAAACTTATATAGGCTTGGTGCGAGGAAGAAGCAACCACCCAACGGTTGAGCTAGCATTAAATGTTGCGCAGAACCCTAAGAATCGTCGAAAAAGTCATCATGGTGTAGCACGCAACCCCACACATGGCGAGTTATTGGCCCCGCACGCGGACCCACTAACTAGTGGAGTAACTTATGAGACATAGAACATTCATCCAATCATAGTTGGACACTTGGCACGAACCAACCCTAATAAAAGATGGGCCGAATAAATCAGGCCCAATTCAGCCTATGAGTCAGGAGATCAACTCCAGATTATACAAGCCCAATATGGCAGGAATCTCGAAGCTTGGCCCTGACAGGAAGGCCTGAGCATGGACCCTTGGGCTAGAACAAGCCAATGCTCATTTAGACTATTCCTAGTCCAACTAGGAGAAGGACATTGAGTCCTTATGGGAAACAAATACCAAAGAAGATCAAATCATGGAAGGGTAAGAACCATACAAGGACATAACTTAAAAAAGGAAAAATCTTAATAAGATTTTTTCCATTTATTACACAATAAAAGTTAGAGTCAAGGAAGGAGATAAATTTTCTCATTATATAAGATGGACAAGAGGAAAAACTAAGTTATGCAACCCTAATTTTACCAAGCCGAATTTCACCTTCTTGTACAAAGCCTGACTTTATCATCGGAATACCTTTGGTCACTCACACGGTGGTTCTTGATTTACTTTTGCTTATTTTGCAAGTCAAAGTCAAGGATGACGAATTTGAGTGCATCAGTATTAGTGTATATATATATTTAATTACATGCCCCGTTACTAGCTAGCTACTACTGCAGTCACACTCACTCTCTACATGTCTTTGTCGCAAGTGTACAAGAACGTGCTCCTGGTGCAGTCCTATTATTAATATTTTGTGAATCAACACAGAGACCAATGACGATTCAAAGGGAAATAGTTTAATGACTATGGCAGTAATGTTTGATATATAGTGATACCTGACTCAGCTAGGTCCCCAGGTTTACATCATCAATATATGACTCGTGATATTCCAACCCAACTTCTTCTTGACGTTTGATGCTTAATTCTCTAATAACCACAACAATTAGTTTGATTGTTAGAGTTTTCAGTTCAACTATTGACTTAAGATTTTTCTCTCATATGGTTTTTTAACATTGTTTTCAAAATTTTGAAAATCAAAACTACTATTTAGCAACTTGTGATAATTATGTAATCAAGCAGTCGATGTATGAGTCTTCTAAAATACAAGCCAACAAACCATTACTAAATGAAAGGGTATTTTAATCCTTGACCTAATCATTTGCCTTTTTCTTAGAAACAAGGTCAATGGCACTGTAACTGAGAGCGATATATACATTCTCTTATTTAGAGTTTTACAAGGAGACTAAAAACACACTACTTGACGTTGAGTGATTTTTGTAGTTCAGATGAATATGAATGCTCATAAGCAAGGAACGTGATTTCTCGAAATATGTCGAAATTTCATCGAATATTTCTTATTTTGAAATTACCAAAATCTCTTTCAAAATTCGAAATATGTCAAAAAATTTATGAGAAAAGAAATAATCTCTGTATATTTTAACATGTTATAATGTTATTTTAGTATCAAAAGTTTGTTATGTGATTGATTCTTTTGTAATATTCATTTTGTATGACACTACGAGTTGTGTGAGACTTTTAATGTAGTATTTAAGAGATTAAAATGTATAATTTATATTGTTAAATTTGAAATCACGACCAAAATTTTTACCTTTTTTCTACCCAAAATGAAATATTTCTTAAAATCAGGGATTCAAAATTAACTAGAAAAATGAAATCACAATCCTTGCTCATAAGCAAACTTGATTCCGTGACGCTTTAGCTGAAAGGTTGAGTTTTGACTTTCCTTGGAACAAACAATGTGTAGCGCACAATACGAACTTGTTGTAACTAATAAATAATTTACAAATCTGTGCTTGGATAGGCAAAAAAAGTCTCAAGATTTATTTAGTTAATATTGTCAAATAAAACGACTGTTAAAGGAAAGGAAAAATAATGATTATCCTGGTTAATTCAATATTCCTAAATAACTACAGTCCTTGTTTATTAGGTATTCCTAATTATATAATTACTATAATTGTTGACACTTTCCTACAAGATGGACATATGTATGGAAAATTAATGTCCAACTTGACAAGTGAATCAACAAAGGTAAATTAGCAAGACAACAACTCAACAAAAATAACAAATCAGCACCAACAGAACAACAACAAAGAGAATAAAATGAATAACCGACAAGAAATAGTTTCCTAGGGAATGTAGGGTGAATAACCAACGGGAAGTAATCTCCGTTGGCACATAGGATAACTCCCGAGGGCATGTAAGAAGACAAATAAACAAGTTTGTCACATTCGGTTCTATGGCACCGATGAGCCAACTTTTCACAATAGAGGAGAAGGGAAAAAACAATCCTTCTACTTTCCCTTCTACCTTCTTCTTCTGGAACCATACTCTGATATCATGTCAAATAAAACAACTTTAAAATAATCACTACACCATATTGGCATTTTTGTAACAACCCCCAAAACAGTATCACTTTTGAAGTGTAACAATTCACCTAACAACTTTACACATTTTCACAAACAAAATGATACAATAATAGTATCACCATGAAGAGTATGGTTATAAAAGTGATACTATTCATGGTGATCCAACTTATTGTATCATTTTTTTTGTGTTATTGTTTTTCAATTTTTTGACTAAATTTAGTTTTGATTTGAAATTGTTTGGTGGATTGTAACATCTCAAAAGTGATATTGTTTTGAGAGTTAATACAAAAGTGCCAATTTGGTGTAGTGAATTCAAAATATATTTTTATTCATCTCATAAGGAGGTATTTATTGGGATACAAATATAATCATAAATAAAGATAAAATAATTCTAATCCCAGATAATCCGGTATTCATAATTATATAATTGCTAAAGTTGTTTACAAATATGTCACGGTGGTTCTTTAAGCAATGTTGAACACAGACAAAAGACAAACTATGATCAAAGAAATTAGATTCAGTATAAAAATTTTGCATCATGTGAATCTGAAAAACCTCATAACAACTGGCTAACAGAAAACTAATTGTTAGGATTGTAATTTGAAGATGAAAACTTCAAACAATAGAACAAAGATATTTTGATGATTGTTTGAAGAAAGTACAATATTGAAAACTTGCAGCAGACATTCATTACTTGTTTGAATAATGTAAAAGAACATGGAATGCAGCTTGAAGCAAACTTAATTACTATATATGCCGTAGAATTTGATAACATTCTGGGTTAATTCTTTATCATCAATATGTGAAAATTAGTATCAAGTCTTTGGGTGGACATGAAAATTTCAAACAATAGAACCAAGATATTTTGATGATTGTTTGAAGATAGTACAATATTGAAAACTTGCAGCGGACATTCATTACTTGTTTGAATAATGTAAAAGAACGTGGAATGTAGCTTGAAGCAAACTTAATTACTATATATGCCATAGAATTTGATAACATTCTGGGTTAATTTCTTGTCATTAATATGTGAAAGTTAGTATCAAGTCTTTAGGTGGATATTTCTCCCTCCCTCCCAAAAAAAAAAATGGAACACGTTGAACGCTGCTTCAACTTTTCCAAGTCCCTTTTTAAAGTTACAAAAATGGAAAAACAGGTTGCCTACCAACCTTGAAGACACACAACATGCACTCTTTTCCTTGCTTAGTTACGCCAGGATTGCTTATTTTCTAAATATGGCGGCTGACTTTCTTACCCCTAGCTAGCTCTAAACACCATATATATAGCAACAATAGTTAATGCAACCTACCTCAACAACAAATCAAATAACTCTCTTTACTGCACTCCTTGAGCTATGGGGCAGAGCATGAAAGAGTCTTTGTTGCAGGGACCTGATTCAGACGACAAACGTCGGATGGACTACATGTCCTCTGATGTGGTAGAAGAGTTGGTTGGTCAGAACAAGAATGTGCCTTGTGAATGGTGGGCTCTATTTGTTGGTTGGGAATTGAGACAACTATGGAGTGTTTCTTTCATTTCCATCCTTGTTTCGGTTTTCAATTTCATGCTTCTTATGGTGACCCAAATGTTCGTCGGTCATCAAGGTGCTTTGGAGCTTTCTGGAGCATCCATTGCGAGTATTGAGTCTCAGGGACTTGTTACTATGATTATGGTGAGTTTCTCTTTCTGTAATTCTGATTATAACTCTAAAGATCAAAGGTGTACTAGCACTGGTTAATTAGAATTCCCCTATTGTGCATGTCAAACTCAAGGACAAATGAATTTTACGTTAGGGACAGTTTCAAAAGTTATTTTTCGAAAAGAGCAACTTAAACTGTCATGTTAGTTCCTATGGCTTGCTATTGTGAAGTTGTGCTCCTTTTCCATCGTACAATAAAAACAATAGAATAATAGGAATAAATTAATCTAAGGAAAAAGTCAAAAAGCAGCAAGGGATTTAATTACTCGTCAACAATAAATACCACCAAGGGAGAATAACTTTAATCATGTTCATAAGACTCGGATCATTTTCTGTTTTTACTCTTAACAGTTGGGCATGGCTATCGCCGTTCAAACTCAATGTGGGGAAGCTTATGCAAAAAAGAAGTATGCCTTACTGGGCATCATCTGCCAGAAAGCCATGATAATGCATTTGGGAGTAGCAGTCATATTCTCCATCCTTCATTGGTACTCGGGCACAATCTTGGAAGCAGTGGGCCTAATGCCAAGCATAGCCGAACAATCACAGATGTTCGTCCGAGGCTTGATCCCTCAACTCTATGCCATGGCACTCGCTTTACCAATGCAGAGGTTCCTTGAAGCGCAAAACATAATCAGCCCCTTGATTCACATGGCTGTTGGGGTCTTCCTCTTGCATATATTTCTCAGCTGGTTGGTTGTGAGCTTCTTCCACTATGGAGTACTTGGAGCAGCACTGACGTTGAGTCTCTCTTGGTGGATCATGGCCATCATAACTGGGTCTTACATAGTTTTCAGCACAAGTTGTCAGAAAACTTGGACAGGCTTCTCCTGCACCAACACTTTCCAAGACTTCTGGTCCCATGCAAAGCTAACTCTTCATTCGATTGGTATGATGAGCATAGAGATATGGTACACCCTTGGACTTGTACTTGGAGCTGCTTATCTCCCTGATCCTACTGTCTCCATTGATTCTTTTGTAATCTGCATTAACTACTTGAATTGGGACTTCATGTTTATGTTGGGTCTGAGTGCAGCAGCTTGTATTCGAGTAAGCAGCGAACTTGAAGCTGCACATCCAAGGGTTGCAAGATTATCAGCACTGGTTGTCAATGGGACAAGTATCTTCATCAGTTTGATCTTCGTAGCACTCATTTTGACGAGCGGTAACATGTTAGGCAAAGCTTTTACTAGTGACCCTGATGTTCTTAAGGGAGTATCAAGTTTGACTCCATTACTTGCAATTTCAGTACTGATTAATGGATTCCAACCAATCCTCTCAGGTAACATAGTGTCTGTTCTTTCTTGTCTTTAACTAAACTCCCTACTGACCTTTTAATTTGTTCATTTTATACAGGCATTGCGATTGGGAGAGGGCGAGCTACCTTGGTGGTTTGTGTTTATCTACTCACTTACTACACCATTGGTCTAACCATTGCATCAGTTCTTGGCTTCATGACGGATTTGGGTGTTGTAGGACTTCTATGGGGAATAACAATTGGATTCTTCCTACAGTCTCTCTTCCTACTTGTACTGATTATTAGAACAGACTGGGATATGGAAGTTGAAAAAGTTCGTAATCAGTCAAACAATCATGCAGATGAAGAATCTATAGCATAAGGAACAGCAGAATATTTGGCGTAACACACGAGACACACAAGTTTGTTGTTTGAAATATTCCAGAGTCAACTTTCATCATTTGGATAAAAAAAAAAAATTTCATCGTTTTCAATTTGTGTAGAAGGAATTGTGATTACATGTTACTACGTTTGTAAAATTTTACAAAAATAAATGAATACAAAATGAATGTATTTTCTAAAATAGCAATGCTATAGCTTAGGGTGCTTGTAAGTTGTAACTGTTCTTTGGGTCGTGGTATTATCGTTTGAAGCAAAATTTTCCTCAATCAGGAGATTCATGCAATGACCAAGAAATCTTGAAGGCTTTTCCTCAGCACCTTCAACTTCTCTTAAGAACATGAATTAACACGATCACGCATTCATGGGGTAGCTAGCCAAGGTGTTCAACATCCAATGTTGTAAAAATTGAAAAAAAAAAAAAAAAAAAAAAAAAACAGGTTACATAAAAGTGAATATGATGAAATTGGGAACATTGGTATTTTAGCAGTATTAGGAGCTATAGTATTATTGTAATTAGTAACAATTAGGACATTAGTTTCCTATTAAGTTTAAGGTTTGTTTCTTGTTTTACAAATTAGGTTAGTTATAAATAAAACATAGGTTACCAGTTTTTAGTTAGTTGATTGATGAAAAGAAATTTATTTTATTTATCATTTAATTTTGTTTATTGTTTTATTTTATTTATCCACAAATTTGTTTATTCAATTATTGCATTGCTTCCAATTCAGTTTATTTTACAAGTTCATTTCTATCATAATAATAAAAATAAAAATAAAAAAGAATTATGGAGTATTTACATTTGGTTTGTGCTTTGTTTTCATAAAACGGAATAACAAATTCATTTCTTCACAAGCTGTCCTGTAGTAATGATAGACATAAGAGAAGCTACCCAGCAAGAATAGAAACAGCTACTTCCTGCGTTAGACCTTGGCAACTTGTTGCTTGCACCCTTCAGATAAAGACGATTGAGAGACCGAGTGTATAACAACTTTCGTCATGGGGATGCTGTTAGAGCTCTCTATGTTCTCAGCAGGGTAGGTCTTTAGATTTCTGGGGGTCTGATGCGAAAGTAAAAAATCCAATATATTTTGATCGTAAAAGTTGAAAGTACAAATGAAATATAAATGTGAGCCCCGTGATCCGAACCTGTGCATAATGATAAAAATGAATTACATGCCAACGACTAGCATCTGCTATAGAATGAGGGCCCTATTTATATATAGTAATACCAAATTTAGGGGCCTCTAAATCTCAAAATTTTGACGAGGCCCGATTCGAGGAGTGCTTTCGATATCCTCAGGGTTAGGACTTGGTTCTAAGCAGGATCATGCCGTGTAGCTTGAAATACCATTGAGACAATGTTGCTAGCATTAAAAGTGAGGTTCTTTTGTAAAATAATTTGAGTATTAATCACTAACAGGTACAACATACTTTGATCCACAGTGCTTGATTCACCGGTTGTCGAAAAACAGAATTCTGAATTCCAATAATCACGAACCTAAAGAGCAAGGAAACCTGTATTCCTCTCTTACACTCTTCTATGAACGATTAGATTAGGAAGAGAGATGACGATTTCCTTACTGAACAATATTTCGTAGTTCCCATCAAAGTAGAACAGTAATATAGGAACTAACACTCTTGTTGCCAATAGGATCTCTATTATGGTTGGATTCCTTCAGTGATGCGCTAACCCGTGTGCTTAGAAATAAATAAAACTAGAATGCGTGGGTCACACAACGAAAATTCTTACATTCTCCCACTTAGGGCAAAATAAATTTATTTGAGAATTTTGTAAAAAATTGAATACTTTTAAATTGGGTCATTGTCACTTTTTATTTATTGACTGACCCTATAGGATTAACCAAACTAGACCCGCAGGCTCTAAACAATAGTTCGTAGTTCCCATCAAAGTAGAACAGTAATATAGGAACTAACACTCTCGTTGCCAATAGGATCTCTATTATGATTGGATTCCTTCAGTGATGCGCTAACACGTGTGCTTAGAAATAAATAAAACTAGAATGCGTGGGTCACACAATGAAAATTCTTACATTCTCCCACTTGGCAAAATAAATTTATTTAAGAATTTTGTAAAAAATTGAATACTTTTAAATTGAGTCATTGTCACTTTTTATTTATTGACTGACCCTATAGAATTAACCAATCTAACCAAGATTCATCGCCTCCACCTTGCATGAAGATTCCATTTCGCTTCACTCCGATTTAGTCTCGAACTCGAGATCTCTCACAAGGAGAGTGAATGTCCGACCAACTAAGCTACAACTTGCTTTGAATACAAAGAATACAATGTATATGTTATCATTAATTGACCGTCATAATGTCACTATCTAACGCTTTTCTTTCCATATGTTCCCAAAAATTCATGTTAAGGAGGGTTGTGTTTTTATAAAATTTAAACTTAAGTCTTATAATCAACATACATAATACTATAATAAATAAGACTGGACATCAACATACACACCTACAAATTTTAGATCTTTATCAATCTCTTTTGTGTTAAAGGAAAAAAAAAATAGCACTATACTAATTAATTGTATAATTTAATTTTCTCTATAAACATTTTAGGATCTGGCACCTTCAATTCTCGTGCCCCTTCGAAATATCTTGAATTTTTGTAAATCAGATTTTCTTGTTATTTATACCACTTGCACTATAACAAAATGTTTTCAAATTTTGTAACAATGTCAAATATTGCATTCAATAAACTGAAATTTTCTAACAAGTCACATATTGTATTCAGTAAATTAAATGGATGTCATCTAGTAATTTTCACCATGTCTTTTGATCACGCAAAACATAAGATTGTATTAACAATTTCTACCATATTAAAAAGCAAATATGGATCGTATCTAACGGTTTTGGTGGTATTCTAAAAATATCATGGTATTTTGAAATTTCTAGAAGGTGAGAAATTTTTTGAACAAAAAAAGAGTTTCTATGTCACGAGCTAGAGCTTATGATATTGTTGGTAAGCTCTTCTTCACAAGCATCATATTAGATAATAAGATTCCAACATTAAATTATATAGCAACTTTCCTATTTATTCTCTTCTGTGATTTTCTCATATCAATTTCCTTACTAAAACCAACTAAAAAGACTCAAAATCTTATCAAACTTCTTTCTTCCCCATTTCTCAAGCTCAAATCTCTCCAAAGGCGGAGGAACAACAATTAAATAATAATAATAAATAACTCTTCATGGCGGGAAGAAAAAAAATTTCCACAGCGGAAAAATAAAAATAAATAAAAAGTCAACCACATAGTTCTATGTTAGTATTACTTGTGAATCTATGATCACTGTGCAAAATTTCGTCGTCTAACCTTCAAAGTCCTCGAATGAATTCCAAACTTCGGAACTATACCCTCCACCATTCGAAGAAATTAATAAGTTTCTTGTTTAGTTTTATTTTGTAAGTAGTGTATTATCTCTTAAAGTTAAGTTTTGTTTTGTATTGTATCTTCTTTTGTTTCTCAATAGATTAAACAAAACAATAATGATCTCAAGATGTGAGTACTA
This sequence comes from Berberis vulgaris, assembly GCA_963556465.1. Classification (NCBI taxonomy): domain Eukaryota; kingdom Viridiplantae; phylum Streptophyta; class Magnoliopsida; order Ranunculales; family Berberidaceae; genus Berberis; species Berberis vulgaris. The sequence continues at coordinate 70,700,077 of OY747124.1, read as the reverse complement.
CGGGTGGGCATCCCATCCCAACATCTCGATCCCCTGCCATTTCGCTCCAATTTTTTCGGATCTTTTTAGAATTGATCAAACTCATCCTGATCTCATCCCGTCCTGATCTAAAGTGGGATGAGATCGAGATGAAGATTTTCAATCATGCTCATCTCATCCCGTCCTGAACTTATTATTTAATATTTATTATTGAAGAAACACTAAAATATCATTTAATCTACACCATACGTGTGTCATGATGATCTCGTCAACATTCAAAGAAGGCATAAAACATTGGGTTGAAAGCATAAGAATAATGTAAAAAACTAAGAAACATTCAAAGTTGGAGCTTTTTTTTTTTTTTTTTTCTTTAAAAAGATCATTCTTCGCCTGCTTCCACTGTTTTCCAATCTGTATTGGGTCATACAGTTTCTTTTTCTTACGTGACATTATGTTCTTACTTGACATTGATAGTTCAGACAAGCTCGAAGCATCTTTCGCAATTTGATCAAGATCTAGGACAAATTCCTTAGTATTTGAATCAAAGACTGGATAAGGAATCCCCTGAAGCTCCATTTTGAGTTCGTCATGATATTGTTTCTCAAGCTTAGCCATATTTTGTTTCTTCTCCACAACATCATTCGCTTCTGCTTGACGGAGAACACCTTGAGCCAACAAATTTTGAGGATCTTCTAAATCGTGTTGGTCTACACCTAGCATTGGCATAATTTCTTTTCTAGCAGCAGCTTGCAAGGGTTTGATTGTCTCAACATACTCGGGAACATAGCCTTCTTCTCCATTATCAACAAAAGGTGACAAATGAAGTGGAGGAACCCTTCCTACCATGAAAGCATTTGTTGGTAAGATAATCCTTGCATTTATACAATCATAAATCCATTGTAGCTGAACATAATTCTCCAGATAGGAATTTATGACCCTAAGTTGGCCTGAGTTGGCCTATCCACAATCTGATATGTTATGCCCTTGTCAGTTTCTTTTAAAGAAGCTGCATCTCCCTCCCAAGAAACAACACCTCCAAAAGATGGAATCGCAAAAAGGAACGGTTCTTTTGGGACCTCGTGACTTAATAAGAATTTCAAGTTTTTAAATAGACTTTTGCATTCTTTTGTTTCACAACAAGCTGCGTCAATTTGCTAGGTTCATTTGAAGGAAGTTGATATTGTTGCTTTAGCTCAGATTCTTTGCCTTTTGCGTTCTCATCCCATTCTCGGTTTCACTTTTTGGGATGGAGCAAACCATCAGATTCCACTGCACGGGCTCTAGATTCCATTGCACGAGCTCTTGAATTAACAGCTAAATGTCGTAATAATGTATATAGATCTAAAACAAGAGCTTCCATTCAAACGGTCAATAATTTATAAGTAGATATGTCACATTTATTGAGTGATAGAGCTTATGATTGACAAAAGTAAAAAGAGCTTCGTATATTGCCACTTGTACTATGATTTTCAACAAGAATGATGATAATAATGTGAGACCACTTATGATATAAACTCTAAAATCACATATTTGATATTCACATAATCCCCAAGGTTTGTACTATATTTAGATAACATTTACCTTTCATTTACTATATTCACATAATTCCCAAGGTTTGGGCCAGAAAAACATCTATACTTCTGCACGACAATAGCATAACATGATATATGATCCACAAACATTGTTAAAAAAAAACAAAGTCTAAATATATTACAGAATAGGAAAGTCAGTATAAAATATGTTAAGAAAGTCATAATAGAATAAGAAGTCTTAGGTTTTCTAATTTCACAAGATTGGGTCAGAGTTAACTCATATAAGCTTATATTCAGTCAATGAATAATAACAATAATTCAATACAATTCTATGAATATTTTTTTCATGGTATCGGAGCAACTTTCTCTGGAACTAAACCCTAGCCGCAGAACGATTGAATCAAACCCTTCTCCTACCAACAAACTCCTTTCTTCTCCTTATTCCCAGCCACACTGCTTCGACGGCAAAAACAATTGTCACAGCCAACAAAACAATCATCATCAACATACTGTCACATATTGCCTATCCTCTCACCCTTTTTTTTTGCCATCGTCAGACCATAACAAACTTTCTAGTAAAGCCTAATTTTATCGCCATCAACCAATCAATCAATGGCTTGCTCGTCTGAGTAAATTTTGTTCTCCAAACTTTCTAGTAAAACCTAATTTTTGCCACCATCAGACCATTTTCTCTCTCTATTCGTCGTAAATCACTCAGTCCACACCACCGTCAACTTCCCACACTCATCAGCCACAGAACCTCGTCGCCGTCACCAAACCCTTTTCGCTTGATCTTTCTCTCGATATCTCTCTCTGTCGTCGTACCTTGCCTCCCACAGTCACCGTCGCCCACATCAAGTAGTTGCCCACACTTTCTCATCACCCACAAAGCAACAGTACACAAACATATCACAGAAGCAGGAATCGTGAGTGAAGAAAAAGAAATTTAATCTCTTTACTTAATGTTATTTGCACCCACAGAGCTATTCTCCACCACCACGAATCAGACGACTCAACGTTTATCCTTTTCATCCCACAGTCAACATTTATTTATTTAGTACCACCACAGCCCAAAGAAAAAAAACACTATTTGGACCTTAGAGTTCAAATCCACCATTACACTACATAGCCACCGCCACCATGGGCAACTATAAAAACAGTGGTTCAAACACCACCACCTCACCAAACAACAATCCTCATCACCCATACTTTCTTCACCACTCCGATCAACCTGGAGTGGCTTTTGTTTCACAGCCGCTTACTCCTAGCAATTACAACATATGGAGTCGAGCGATGACCATGGCTCTCAAAGCCATAAACAAATTGGGTTTTGTTAATGGATCTATCAAGAAACCTAACGACAAAGCCAAGAATGATGAACTATTACAATGGGATCGTTGCGACAGCTTGGTGAAATCATAGCTCATCAACGCCATCTCACCTGACCTCCAGGCAAGTGCCATGTACTCTGAATTGGCCTATAATGTATGGGTTAATTTGAAAGAAATGTATGCACAAACTAATTGCGTGCACATCTATCATATTGAATATGAAATCCATGGATGCACTCAAGGGACGATGAATGTGAGTGCCTACTTTACCAAATTGATGGCTCTCTCGGACGAATTGGATGCTATGGTTGGTTTTGTTGAAGACACTAGTGATACCATGAACACCATTCTTGCATATGTCCACATTCATCGCTCGATCAAGTTCTTGATGGGAATAACTGATGCCTACAATTCTGTTAGGGGTCAAATTTTGTTGATGGATCATTTTCCTCCACTCAATAAGATTTACTCCCTTGTTCTTCGTCACAAACGCCAGCAAGAGATCTCTATCGGCAAACCCACCATACCTGATGCTGCAGTTTTTGCCATGCAGAATATTAATCCCAAGGGTGCAAGCAACACTAACAAGTCGGGAGGACCCCAAAAGCCCTTTAATCCCGACGTCAAGTGTGGAACATGTGATAGGGTAGGTCATACTGCTGTTGACTGTCATTCTCATCTCGCTTGTGATTATTGTGGATTGAAAGCCCACACTGTCGATGATTGTTGGAAATTTAAGAAAGTCGATCCCACTAAACAACGACGTTTTCAGAAAGATCATCCTAGGGGTAATAATGTGTCTACTTCTTCGGATGTGCAACCATCCACTCCTTTTCCATTCACTTCCAAGCAGTACAAGCAAATCATCGCCTTATTGACCAACAACAAGTCCAAGGCTCACAATATTGGTAATGACTTTTCTATTACAAAATTGACAGGTAAAGTACTCTCTCTCAAATCTCATGGCTCTCGTTCATCTTGGATCCTTGATAGCAATGTCACTGATCATATAGTTCATAACCCTCATTTACTCACCTTTTTCAAACTCGTCCACAATCAAACCATTGAGCTTCCTGATGATACACTTGTTGTTACACACATTGACACCATGACTTTCTCTTATGTTTTTACCTTGCATGATGTTCTTTGTGTTCCCTCTTTTAATCTTAATTTAATTTACATTAGCAAACCCACAAAACATTATCTTTTTCTCACCATTTTTCTCAACAATTCTTGTCTGATACAGGACCTTTGTTCGAGAAAGATGATTGGGACATCAACTGAGGTTGATGGTATGTACTACTTGAATGGCACCACCACCACAACTTCCACCACTTATCACATCACTCAAGACAACCCTGTGTTATGGCACAATCGCCTAGGTTACCTTTCGGACAAAACTCTCCATCTCCTTCCTATCTCTTTTCGTGATGCTAGAACTTAGTGTTTCCAATAAATGTGTTATTTGTCCTTTGGCCAAACAAACTAAGAATAAATTTCCTTTATCCCATATTTCGAGTACTACATGTTGACATTTGGGAAGGATATCATGTTGCTTCCCTTTCTGGAACGCGTTATTTTCCCACCATTGTTGATGTTTATACACGATGTACTTGGATTTATCTCATGAAACACAAGTCTGACACACGGACACTCTTAACTTCATTCATTAATTATGTTAAAAACCAATTTTCTTTCAAAATTTAAACCATTCGTAATGATAATGGACTTGAATTTTTCCTCACTGATTTTTATGCTTCAAAAGGCATTAACCATCAAACTTCTTGTGTCTCTACACCCCAACAAAATGGGGTGGCAGAACGCAAACATAGACATCTTTTGAATGTCATTCGTGCTCTTTTATTTCAAGCACATCTTCCTAAACATTTTTTGGGATAAGTAATTATCATCGCTGCCTATCTCATTAATCGCACACCGTCCTCTATTCTTAAAGCAAACCGCCTCTAGAAACCAATAACACTTGGACTTTACAGCTTCTTCCTCCTGGCAAGCATCCGGTTGGTTGTAAATGGGTCTATAAGATCAAACTTAATCCAGATGGTAGTGTTGAGCGCTACAAAACCCGTCTTGTGGCTAAAGGAAACAATCAAGTTGAAGGTATTGATTACCAAGAAACCTTTGTTCCTGTTGATAAATTGGTTATAGTTCATTTTCTCCTTACTCTTGCAGCCACACAGGGTTGGCATTTATGTCAACTTGATGTCAACAATGTTTTTCTTTATGGTGATCTTTTAGAGGATGTGTACATGAGTCTTCCTCCCAGATTCGGCAGATTCGGCCAAAAGGGGGAGACTCAAGTATGCAAGTTGAACAAGTCCTTATATGGTTTCAAGCAAGCCTCGAGATAATGGTTCCTTAAGTTATCCTCTGCTCTCATATCAGCAGGCTACAGTTAGTCTAAGGCAGATTACTCATTATTCGTCTGATCCAAGAGTAACAGTTTTACTGCAATTCTCGTATACGTTGATGATGTAATTGGCAGGTAATGATCTCCAATACATTGAAGAAACAAAGCAATTTGTGGCTGCAAAGTTCGAGCTCAAAGATTTAGTAAAATTGAAATATTTCCTTGGCATTGAAGTCACGAGGTCATCAAAAGGGATTGCTTTATCTCAACGAAAATATGCACTTGAAATATTGGAGGACACAGGGTATCTTGGAGCAAAGCCTTCACGTTATCCTATGGATCAAAACTTGGCGCTCACAAGATGATGGAGATTTACTACCAAATCCAGCAACGTACCTCATGCTCGTTGGAAGGTTGATATACTTAACGATCACGAGACCATATTTGGTTTATTCTGTACATGTTCGAAGTCAGTTTATGGACAATCCCAAAATACCACATTTGGATGTTGCACACAAGGTCTTGAGGTATATCAAGGCCTGACCAGGACAAGGTATTTTTTCTCTTCCACCGGCTCATTACAGTTAAAAGCTTATTGTGATGCAGATTGAGCTAGATGTAGAGATACTAGGAGACCCATTACAGGTTATTGTGTCATGCTTGGCGATTCACCAATTTTTTGGAAAGCTGATAAACAAACTACAATGGCAAGATCTACAGCTGAAGCAAAATATAGGGCTTTGGCTTCCACATGTTGTGAGTTAACCTGGTTTAGGTACATTCTAAATGATTTTCACATTAATCATCCTCAGGCAGCCCTCTTGTTTTTTGACAACAAGGTTGCACTCCATATTGCATCTAATCTGATTTTTCATGAGCGAACTAAACATATCGAGATTGATTGCCATTTGATTATAGAAAAGATACAAGAAAATACTATTCAGACTGAGCATGTTGGAACACTACATCAACTAGCAAATTCGTTCAATAAAGCTTTAGAGTACTTATCAATTTGATAATCTTCTTAGCAAGTTGGGTGTTACAAACATACACTCCAACTTGAAGGTGAGTGTTAAAGAAATAAAGTCTACATATATTACAGAATAGGAAAGTCAGTATAGAATATGTTAGGAAAGTTAAAATAGAATAAGAAATCTTAGGTTTCCTATTTCCACAAGATTAGGTCAGAGTTAGCTTATATAAGCTTGTATTCATTCAAGGAATAATAACAATAATTCAATACAATTCTATGAATATTTTCTTTTCAAACATCAATCACATACGTTATCAGAAGAAATTTTGTGCAGATCTTATTCTATTTCATCAACATTTCAATCATGGTCTGTCTTATCATGTATTTGAAACAAACACTGAAAACATTATTCAAGTACACGAAAATGAGGAAAGAAAACATATACTACAATGGAAGATATGCCAAAGGCAAACCCTTTTGTCCTTCACAATTTGTTGTTTTTTTGCTCCTCTTTACTTTCGCATTTAATTTTCTGTTTATTCTAATGGATTTAGTGAATCCATTGTGAGTCTAGTATTAATGTTGACAATTAAAAAGTAATTAAGTAATTAGTGACCTTATAGGTCAATCATGTTATCATTTTTTTCAAACCCTTTAAAGAAATTTCTAGCTCTACCACTGCACTAAATCGAAGGCAAGAACTCAAAATTAGCGAATTTGTAAATTTGATTAGAACTGATTGCCTAACGCAAGTAACATACTGTAACTTATCATCTATTCCATAAATAAAGTATTGATTATCAGTTAAAGTAAAAAAAAACTTAAGTATGCTATGAAGTGTGTGCCATAACCGACCAAATTGATAATATTGTCAGGAACTTTTGGTGGAATACGGCAAGGAAAAACATCCAATTTCCTGGAAAAAAAAATCGTCATTCCGTGTCATCTGGGTGGCCTCAACATTCCCTCGGTCAGATCTAAAAACCTTGCCTCAAAGGCTAAACACGTGTGGCATGTTATCACTAAACCTCTCAATCCCACCAATACGCAGCTTAAAGCCATCTACTTTCGCAACAAAAGTGTATTTCAAATCTCCAAACCTTTCCCAGTCTCCTCCTTTGCTTGGCGAGGTACCCTGGCGGCTCTCGCTAAGATGCGTAAGCACTTGCTGTGGCAACTCCAATCAGAAAACGAGATACACTTGTGGAATGATTATTGGGTGAAATCAGACTTTTTCCTGGCTGATTGTGATTCTCTCCCCCTGGCATCCTCCCTCCATACGGTCTAAAATCTTTTTTTTTTTAAAGGCAAGCGTGGGGGTTTATATGGGCTCCCAGACCACTAAAAATAATAAATGATTAGTTACATTCGAGAATATTTTCTTCCTCTAACATCATCATAAACAATTTTCTTGATATCTTCCACAAAGGAGCTTGGAATGATCTCCACAAACTCATGATTAGGAAGAAGGTTAGCCAGTTTATCTGCTACCTGGTTTGTCTCCATTACTGCGTGCCTTACCCTGCATTCCATGAATTGCTTTATTTCCTCCCTCATACGTCTAGTAGTGTGAATTGCTTCCCATGGAGGAGCTTTGGTGGTGGTTATGTACTTGAAGGCATTGCTTGAGTCCATACTAAACTCCACTTTCTGGTACCCGTATCTGCGAGCTAACTTGATTCCCATCTCAATCCCCTGAAGCTCATGTAGGACAACAGTTTGTGCTTTCTGAGATCCTGTTGCTACCACTAGGCCTTCATGGTCCCTGATCACAGCCCCGTAACCTCCCCTAACACCTATGAGAGAGCCATCTGTATTTACTTTGAACCAATCTTGTTCAGGCTTCTCCCATGCATGCCAAGTGCTAGTACTCATATGGTATTGTACTGCTATTCTCCATTCATCAAAGATCCCTCGATTGTCAGCATTGCTATCCACCTAAAGATCCAGGACTGCAGCTCTTAATTTGACATCTTCAATCACCTTTGAGACTATCTCAACTGCTGCTTTGAATTGGACTGGAACACTCAGTTGTTTCTTTCTATCCAAAGATGGTAGATAGTAGCATTCAAAACTAATTTTTAAGCACAGCACTTGGAGATTTCCTCGTGAATTTCACTTCACACCAATTCCATTCAGCTATCCAGTCCATAGGCTGATGCCTATATCCTAGCTTTACAAGAATATGAAACCAGACAAAGCCAGAGTATCTACACTTAAAAAAGAAGTGCTCTACACTTTCTGGTTCAGCACTACAAAGTTAACAACCTGAGGTTGCTATGACTCTCCACTTTTCTAGCTTGTCTTTAGTCTTTAGGGCCTTATTCAATACAAGCCAGGTAATGAAGCTATGTCTCAGGATCCTACCTGTGAACCAGACCAGTTTTGACCAGGATACTGGTGGTGATCTCTGTCTCATTGAGTGATATGCACTGTTGTTGGAGAACTCTCCTTCTTGACCCCCCGTCCAAGTAATTTCATCTGTGTATTCACTGTCAATTTCAACCAAACCTAGTTCAACATAAATATCAGCCATGTCAGCTCTCTCATTCAGTCTTGTATTCCACCTGATGTTAGTGATGAGTGCACTAACCTTGGCATTACGATGGAGCACAGAGTGGTATGTGAAATGTTGTGGTGCCATGTTAATAAGGATACCCAAAGGGTGCCACAGGTCTTTCCACAGTAAGGTTCCCTTCCCATCTCCAATTGAATGCACTATTCAAAACTGCCTTAATCAAGGTGACTCTCTGCATAAAATAGGGTCCTATTCTTCCAAAATTGGATCTTCTTACGGATTTTGTCAACTAGAGGAAGACACTGGTTGTAATCCAACCAAGAAGATATCAATGGCGAGCCCAGATACTTCACAGGAAGCATGCCCAATTTAAAGTCAAGACACCTAGTTATCATGTAGAGCTCCTCATTGGGTACCCCTGCAGAAAAAAAATTTGTCTTTGAGCAATTGATGTCCAGACCCACCCGTGCATGTCTTAAAAAGGCTCAAGCCACTTTGAAGTGCGTTTGCAAATGTGATGCTCCCATGAAATAAAGCTATAAAGTCATCAGCAAAACATAAATGAGTGATCTATGGATTTCTACACTTAGGGTGCAAAGCATAGTCACCTTCATCTACCTTCTGCTTCAGGATAAGATGTAGGAGTTCCATAACAAGAACAAACAGGTATGGGGACATTGGGCACCCCTGCCGTATCCATCTCTTTGCTTTAATGAAGCCATTAGGAGACCCATTGATTGAAATAGAGAATCTAGGGGTCGTAATGCAGGCCTTCACCCAATCTATGAATTGTCCAGGAAATTGCATCTTCCTTATGACTAGCTCTATTGCTTCCCATCTCACCATGTCATAGGCCTTTCTAAGATCTATCTTGGCTGCAGATCTGGGGGCTCCTTTGTTCCTATGATAATTTCTTACCAACTCATGAGCTAGCATCACATTGTCGTGTATATGTCTTCCTTTAATGAAGGCTGATTGGTCCAAGCTAACCAGTTTGTTCACGACTTTCTTCATCCTATTTGTCGGTATTTTAGTGATGCATTTATATAGCACATTGCAACAAAAAATCGGTCTGTAATCACCCAAAGAATGAGCATTGGATACCTTAGGAATCAAAGTAATGTACGTTGCATTTACCTCACCAAGCAGTTTCTTGCTCCTGAAAAAGTTTTTGACCACCCTGGTGAAATCCTTCCCTACGATTCTCCAAGCCGATTTGAAGAAAAAGGATGAGAATCCATCAGAACCCGGGGCCTTGTTTAAGCCTATAGAAGCCAATGCTTCTGTAATTTCATTCCTGCTCACTTCCCGGATCAGCCATGTGCTCTGCTTCATTCATAGTCCTTTCAACTTGTAGCATATTAATGACTGAAGTGTCATAGCACTCTTGTTCACCAGCAAACACACCATCGAAGTGTCTGATGCACTCATTTTCAATCTCCTTCATATCTTCTAGCTTATCATTCTGAGAGTTGTATATTGAGAAGATCTTATTCTTTGACCTCCTTTCCCTTAGATAGTGGTGAAAGTAGGTTACATTTTCATCACCTGAACGCATATGTTTGGCCTTCGCTTTTTGCATCACTTCAGATTCAGCATTACGAGCTGCAATTGCATATTGTTTAACCGCTTCCTTTTCCGTCTCTGCTAGGCTATGGTTAAGAGGGTCCAATTGAAGGGAAGTTTGAGTGACTTCCATGTATTGCTTTGCTTCTGACTCCACAGTTAGCATTGACAAAGGTGTTCTTTCTCCATGCTATCAAAAGAGCTTTAACTCTTTTAAGCTTCTGAACAAGTCCATAGGTTGCATTACCCCACACTTGTTGCGCCCAAGCGTTTTGTATCACCTCCATATAGCCCCTCTCATGTACCCAATAATTGAAAAACCTGAAAGGTATAAGGCCAGGGTTTGTGTGTTCATAAATTGTTAGAATAATTGGTGAGTGGTCAGATATACTTGGGTTTAGGAAATCCACTTCAGAATTGGGCATATCAAGTAGCCACTCCTGATTTATCATTGCCCTATCCAACTTGCACATAATTCTATTATCTCCACTCTGCTTATTACTCCAAGTTAAAAAGCATCCTTTGTATTGACAGTCAAGAAGACCTGTGTTCAAGGTGCATTCAGCAAAGTCTGCAAATTGGCTTGGGCGTATTTCCCCTCCTCCTACTCTTTCCTGCGAGTTTAGTATCGAGTTAAAATCACCCAGGACTGACCATGGAAGGTTGTTGGTCTTTGAGAAGTCTTCTAATTCTAGCCAGAGCTTCTTCCTGATGTTGTTATAATTGCTGCCATATACGAATGTTAAAATGCAAGTGTATCCATTAGGCCATATGGCCTTCATGCAAATAGCCTGATCAGACCTAGATACTACACTCATATTCACTGCTTGAGGGTCCCAAATTACCCATATTCTACCTCCTTGGACAATATCATTGTTATCAACTGCGAGCCAATCCCTCATTAGTTCCTTTTGAATTTTGTCCCTCTTTTCATTGTTTACTTTTGTCTCAACCAATCCCATAACACTGATTTGTTGTTTTTGTATTAACTTCCTGACTTCACTATGCTTTAAGGGGTCATTCAGACCCCTCACGTTCCAGCATGTTGTCCTAATCATCTAACAAGCAACATTTTGTTCTCCTCCCCCAGGTGGGTTAGTCCCTCCTTGCCCTACGATGGTTCTTTGTGTTTTGTTGGCCTTCCTAGTCAACACATTTTCAGGTCCTTGTTCAGGTCTTTGTAGCACTTCAAAAGGATTGCTCCTACTTCTAAGGTTATGAGCTTTATTCTGAATTTGCTTGTTAGCTCCTTTGGTTTGTTTAGAGTTACTACTAGTAGCATTGTCCATAGCCTTGTTTGTAGCTTCCCGTGAAGTCATCGATGTTAACTCCTTCCTGCGTCCATTTTCTCGCATCAAGTTCAATGCATTGGGGTCCTGACAATCATGCCTAGGTGGTGGGATAACCACTACTGACAAGGTTGTTGATGCTTCCTCATTCACTGGCTAGCATTGTCCATAGCCTTGTTTGTAGCTTCCCGTGAAGTCATCGATGTTAACTCCTTCCTGCGTCCATTTTCTCGCATCAAGCTTAATGCATTGGGGTCCTGACAATCATGCCTAGTTGGTGGGATAACCACTACTGACAGGGCTGTTGTTGATGCTTCCTCATTCACTGGCTCATTTGTGTCTCTGCTACTAACTCATTCACTATCTGACTTTGCAAATCATTTTGAGTATCATTCTGTGTATTATTTTGCCTTACATTCTTAGCACTGTCCTGCACTACTAGCACCTCATTATCCTCCAGATTTTCCACTCCCCTCTCGGTCTCAATTGGTTGATCCTCTTGCTGCCCGTTATCCTGTGAAGCCACTGGAGTTGCACTCTGAGCATCAATATGCTTATTAGAAGCATTGCGTCTACTTGTAACTGTTGTCCAACCCTCTTGATTCTCTACTGAGCCTTTTTTTCTCTGAACCTCTTTCCAGTATTTAGCAGTTGGAATTGGAGTTTTCTTTTGCTTTGGGCACTTGGCAGAGTTATGCCCAAAACCCACACAATGCTTGCATCTCTCTGGCTTCCAAGAGTACTCAACTTCTACTCTAGTAGTCCTCCCATCATCTGAGACAACCTGGACCTCACTAGGGAACACACTATTTGAACTAATCTCGACACACACCCTTGCAAAAGATAACCTAGATCTTTGCTCCGTAGCTTTGTCAAGCATTAGGGGGACCCCTAGTGCACTTGATATGGCTTGCAGCCCTTCAGGACTCCAGAGAAAGTGGCACATTTCTCAGATTGACCCATATGGGTACTAAACTTAACACCTCCACATCTTCTTCCATATATGGTTTCCATTGCCTGATAAGGAACAACTTGCTGGCAATGTGCACTGGTCCCATTTCTAGAACCTTTACTCTATCAGTTTCATTAGAGAATTTGAAAACAAAGACTTTGTCTCCGTGGACGGCCATTTCAAAGCCAGTTTTCAAACCCCAAATTCTCTTCAAGCTGTCATTAACAAAGCCATGTGAAAGCCTCCTACCAACAAAGTTTTCTATGAGATACTGTTCGCATTCAACCATCCTTGTTGAATGGTTTGCAACCTTGATCTGTACTACAGGTTTACCCTCAACCATGGAGGGTGGGACGTAGGACAGTTTCGTTGTCCCTTGTTCTCTGCGGTTGTTAAACAACCCTGCTGTCACGGACTAGTAATCCGTGCGGCACTAGCTATCCAATTCACTAGTAAGCCTATGAGTAGTTACTTTGACGAGCACAAATATTAACTTGAGAATGCACAATATCAATCTGTAGACAATATAACAATGCACAATAGTCAGTAAAAGCTCTCATTCACATTCAATAGATTACAATGGGGAGGAACGTTCGGAAGGACGTTGCTCAAGACTAGTTCGATGCTATCGATCGATGGAAATACAAGTTTGAAGTTGAAAAGCAATGCAAAGAAAACAATAAAAATGCTAGCGGTACAGTCTGGCCCGACTATGCAATGGAGGCAACACGTCCTCACAGTCAAGAGCTCAAACCTTCCCCCTATATTATAGATGCTAAGCATTTGGGCACTTTTCAAAAGGGAACATTGAGTTTTGAGACCATTAGGAAAGTCTTGAAAGGCCTCTGAACCTTGATTTCCCTAACCAATGGTACTAGTCCTGACACTCTCCCACACTCAATTCGCTGACGCCCTCGCAGCGAACTTTTCCAAGTACTCTTCCAGTTTTGAGAGGTATGGCAGCAGATGCTCAACTGGCTCCCAACTGATCTCTGAAGGAGGTTCATCCTGCCACTTGACCAAATATTCTCTATCCGGGCCTGTGTTGTTGATGAGGCGGTCAGCTAAGATTTCTTCCACTTCTCGATCTGGCTTAGAAGGATGCTTAGGCAATGCTCGGGTAGATACATTTCTTGTGGGATCAGCGGCATCGGCATGGTAAGACTTCAAGTTACTTGCATGGAAGACAGGATGGGTGAAACGGAGCCAATGTGGTAACTTGACGCGATAGGAGACTTTGCCTACTTTCTCAATAATCTGTACCGGTCCCTCATACTTGCGAAACAGATTGTTGTGTGCTCTAGCTGTCCGTTTATACTTGTTGAACATATCTAGCTTCACCAATACCAAGTCCCCGACTTCAAAAGGATCGATTCGTCGTTTCTTGTCGGCCCATTTCTTCATGTGACGGGAGGCTTGCTCAAGATAGGCTCGAGCAACTTCAATGTTTTTCTGCCAGGCTTTGACAAATTCAAGAGCTCTTGGGCTGGGTCCTTGGTATCCGGTCAGCACTGTATGTGGTGTCAATGGTTGCTGACCAGTGACTAATTGAAAGGGGCTGGAGTGAGTAGCTGAGCTCTTTTGTAAGTTGAAACAGAATTGTGCAACATCAAGTAGTCCCACCCAATTTTTCTGGTTTGCACTTACAAAATGACGAAGGTATTCTTCAAGCATAGAGTTAAAGCGCTCAGTCTGTCCGTCAGATTGGGGATGTTGGCTTGTCGACATATTAAGTTTGGATCCCAAGAGCTTGAACAACTCCTTCCAGAACTTTCCTGTGAATCGAGCATCACGATCGCTAACAATGTTTTCGGGCAGTCCCCAATACTTCACTACATGCTTGAGGAACAATTGCGCCGTATCTTCGGCTGTGCAAGTTAGTCCGGTCGGCACAAATGTCACATACTTTGAGAATCGGTCAACAACTACAAGGATGCTCCTGAAATCCTCCACTTTCGGTAACCCAGTAATGAAGTCCATGGAAACACTTTCCCAAGGACGAGTTGGAACAGGCAGGGGCTCTAGTAAGCCAACTGGTCGATCTCTTTCAACCTTATCTTGCTGGCAAATAAGACATGTTCGAACATAGGCCATTACATCCTCCTGTATCTGCGGCCAATAGTACCCCCTCTCTAGCAATGCAAGTGTCCGTCTCCAACCTGGATGTCCCGCCCAATGGGTGTCATGGCATTCTCTCAAAAGTTCTTTCCTCAAACCAGAAGTTCTCGGAACATAGAGGCGATTACCAGTTGTGAGTATTGCTCCATCTTTTATCCAGAACCGTCGAGTTTTGCCCTGCTTGATCAACTCTGTAATCGCCTTCGCTTGTGGATCCGTCTGTAGGCCTACTTTGATCTTCTCCAAGATGGTGTGACTCGGACCAGTATGGGTTAGCACTGCAAGGTCTGCCCTTCTACTGAGTGCATCAGCTACATTGTTAGTGCGCCCTGGCTTGTATTCCAATACTAAGTCAAATTCTGCTAATTTTTCCTGCCATCGAGATTGCTTGGAGGTTAGCATCTTCTGAGTAAGGAAATGGCTTGCTGCAGCATTATCCGTTTTAACAAGAACTTGAGATCCCAAGAGGTAGTGTCTCCACACCCGTAAACAATGTACAATGGCTAGCAATTCCTTTTCCTGAGCTGAGTAACGAGACTCTGTATCATTCAACTTTCGACTCTCATATGCTACCGGGTGACCATCTTGAAGTAAAACTCCCCCTAATGCATAATCAGATGCATCTGTTTGTACTTCAAAGGGCTTGGTGATGTCTGGCAAGGCCAATACTGGATCTTTCATCACGGCCAATTTCAAGTCTTGGAATGAAGCTTCACACTGCCTATCCCATTCCCATGTTCGGTCTTGTTTCAACAAATTTGTCAGGGCAACCGCTCTCTTAGAGTAGTCCCTTATGAAGCGACGATAATAGTTTGCGAGTCCAAGGAAAGAACGTAGTTGAGACACGTTCTTAGGAGAGTTCCAATCATGGATTGCCTTGACTTTCTCCATGTCCATCCGAATCTTGCCATCGCCAATAACATGACCCAAGAAATTGATCTGGGTCTGGCCGAATGAGCACTTTTCCTTCTTGACAAAGAGATGATTATCCTTAAGGATTTGGAACACTTCTCGCAAATGATGTAGGTGTTCTTCTATAGTCCCACTATAAACCACAATGTCGTCAAGATAGACAACCACAGACTTGTCCAGAAGGTGACGGAACAGGCCATTCATAAGGGTGCAAAATGTAGCTGGGGCATTGGTCAAGCCGAAGGGCATTACTAGGAACTCATATGACCCATATCTAGTAGAACAAGCAGTTTTGGGTTCGTCACCAGCAGCAATGCGGACCTGATGGTAACCTGATCTCAAGTCGAGTTTTGTGAAGTATCTGGCGGATCCAAGTTGGTCGAATAAGTCTGCAATGAGCGGCAACGGGTATTTGTTCTTTATAGTGACTTTATTCAAGGCTCTATAATCAACACAAAGGCGAAGACTGCCATCATGTTTCCGCTGAAAAAGAACAGGTGCCCCATAAGGTGCTTTAGAGGGCCTAATGAATCCTGACTCCAACAAGCCATCTAGTTGTGTTCTCAATTCGGTCAGCTCTGGAGGGCTCATGCGATATGGACTACGTGCGGGTGGCTTGGCACCAGGGACTAACTCAATTTCGTGATCAATGAGCCTTCTGGGAGGTAGATTCTTTGGCAATTCATTCGGCATCACTTCGCTGAAGTCAGCAATAACTTGGGCAACTTCCTCAGGGATTTTGCTAGTATCATCTTCCATCTCTAGCTTTGCCACAGCTAAGTATGTATCTTCTCCTTTGGCCAAGCCCCTCTTGACTTGGAGCGCCGACAATATTCTATCATGAGTTGTTGGTCGAATTGAGGTTGGTACAATGCGTAGTCTGGGTCCGAAAAACCCCAAGGAGTCCATGAAAGGTAATGGTCCTGCTGCAGCTCCTCGGAAGAATTCTTGGCCAAGAATCACCTTAAAATCATCAAGTGGAACGGCCAAGAAGTTTGATCTTCCTTCCCATGGACCAACCTGTAGTGGCACAGCTCTAGCCACACCATTAATAGAGATTGCCTCAGAGTTGACAGCTTTCAACTTACCCACATCTCCTTCTAAGTTCAGACCCACACGTCTAGCTTCATCTGGGGCAATAAAATTGTCTGTCGCTCCGGAATCCAACAATGCTTGGGAAGGGAACCCATTGATAGTGATGTCGATGTATTGTAAAGCCTTCTTGTGTGGGTGCTCATACATTTCTCCTTTGACAGCATTGAGCTTGCGTAGAGCTCCCATTTGGGAGGTCTCACTGTTGGTGGGGTTCGAGCTCGATGCGGTCGGGTTAGAAGGTTCTGCTTGAAGCAAGGACATTAATGAGTGTAGAGCTGGTTTGGATGGACATTTGCCTGTTGGGTGATCCCTGCTATTGCAAAGAATGCATGGGGCAGGGGCAGATGGTCTCCACTGCCCAGAGTAATTTTGCCCTCCTTTGTTGTTGTAATTTGAGTTGCTAGAGCTGGCATTCCAATTTTTGTTGGAACTCCAATTCTGGTTGGACGGCCGGGAATTATAGTTTCCTCGATTCTGACTTGAGTTTCCCCAGTTTTGGTGAGGTGAGCGAGCATTCGACCCTGAGCTTGAATTGGTACTGCCAGTTCTAGCTGTGGAGTGATTGAGCGAAGTGGATCCAGTCATGGGCATATAATCGCTAAATCTTTCTGCTGCCGCAATAGCACTTGTAATGTCTGTCACCTTCTGCCTTTGCAATTCTGCTTGTAGAAGCGGCTGAGCTTGTTCCATGAAACAAAAAACTTTGTCCTTCTCAGACATGTCTCGAATATCTAGCAAGCAAGTTGAGAATTGTCGGACATAGTCTCGAATATTGCCTGTTTGTTTGATGGTGTGGAGCTTCCTCCTTGCTAAGAAATCAGTGTTCTCAGGCAAGAATTGATTTCTGAGTTCCTTTTTGAGATCTGCCCAAGTTCTAATAAGGATGCGACCTTCTTCCATATCTGCATATTTGGTTCTCCACCATAGTTTCGCATCACCTGCTAAGTACATGGTCGCCATGGTAACCTTGGCTTCTTCTGATTCGGGGTTCACCGCGCGAAAATACTGCTCCAGATCAAACAAGAAGTTCTCTAACTCCTTCCCATCTCGTGCCCCAGCATATGATTTTGGCTCGGGTACTTTCATCCTAGGGTGGTCAGTCGTCCCTGTGGCCTTAGTAAGCAAGCCAACCCTTGCAAATAAGTCCTCCAACTGTAATTGGAAGTCACTCATCACCTGAGCTGTGGGGTGAGGCGACTCTTCCATTGCGACTGTTCGTCCCTCTAAGTTATCAACATGCTCGGCCAGCGAATCCACTCTGTCTGCCAGTGAAAAGAGTCCATCCAACCGACTAATCTGTTCTCCCAAAGTGTTCAACTGGTCCATTCTGCTTTCCAGTCTATGCATTCGACTGGCCTGTCGTTCCTCCATAGCGCTAAGGCGCTCATTTACTTCCTGCATCCTGGTTTGCATTCAACAAGCTCTGGCTCTGATACCAACTGTCACGGACTAGTAATCCGTGCGGCACTAGCTATCCAATTCACTAGTAAGCCTATGAGTAGTTACTTTGACGAGCACAAATATTAACTTGAGAATGCACAATATCAATCTGTAGACAATATAACAATGCACAATAGTCAGTAAAAGCTCTCATTCACATTCAATAGATTACAATGGGGAGGAACGTTCGGAAGGACGTTGCTCAAGACTAGTTCGATGCTATCGATCGATGGAAATACAAGTTTGAAGTTGAAAAGCAATGCAAAGAAAACAATAAAAATGCTAGTGGTACAGTCTGGCCCGACTATGCAATGGAGGCAACACGTCCTCACAGTCAAGAGCTCAAACCTTCCCCCTATATTATAGATGCTAAGCATTTGGGCACTTTTCAAAAGGGAACATTGAGTTTTGAGACCATTAGGAAAGTCTTGAAAGGCCTCTGAACCTTGATTTCCCTAACCAATGGTACTAGTCCTGACACCTGCCCAACTTACCTTCCTGTTTTCAGTGTTGTTGTTGGCATCTTGTTTGTTTGCATGGTTTTCTACTACAATAACAGATGAGTCCAAAAGCATCAAAGGGATACTTGTCTCTGTTACAGTAGTGTCCATATGCATGTTCCTAGGTCCTTGTTCTGGTTCTTGTTCATTCATTCCCCTCAGTATCTGACGCTTCTCCACGAGGGGTAGTGGAGGCGCAAATAGGTGCACAAAGTGTGATCATCCTTTCTCAATAAGCCCTGCAATCATCACCAGGATAACAAACAAAGATCTAGCACAAACCCTAGTCGCCTAGCACCAACCCTAGTCGCCTAGCACAAACCCTAGTCGCCTAGCACCAACCCTAGTCACCTAGCACCAACCCTAGTAGCCTCCAATGAGCCTTATGTAAATTGTATCTAGAACGAGGAACTTGTTTCTTCCCTTTTCCCGCAACCAGTAGCCAGAGACATTTTAAATATTTGCATTCGCTCCTCATATTTTTCGAACTCCCTGGATTAGCAATTCGACAAAAAAGGAGTGTTCTCAGTTAAAAGTGTCACCAACGCTTTCGTCGTAAACGAACTAGAATCTTCCTCTTCCTCTTCTAATGATCGGCAACTCACACCTAAGATCTTAAGAGGTCTCTGGAGAATCAAGGCGCCAGCCACTGCGATCCTTCTCCTTTGGAAAGTTTCACAGAATATCTTGCCCACAATGTCAAATCTAACGCATATT
This sequence comes from Berberis vulgaris, assembly GCA_963556465.1. NCBI lineage: Eukaryota > Viridiplantae > Streptophyta > Magnoliopsida > Ranunculales > Berberidaceae > Berberis > Berberis vulgaris. The sequence continues at coordinate 70,680,787 of OY747124.1, read as the reverse complement.
CATATGCCAATTGAAGGTTGTTGTGTCTTCTGTTGGAGCCATAAAGAAGATATGCTTCGCCTCTTTTTTCCTTTGCCCCATGGTTCACAGACTGTGGTTTCTTTCCCCAATACCTATTGACTGGAGGAATGCCAATGTTCCACGTCAATCTATCTCTGGCTTCCTTACTTTTCTCTGGGATACAGCTACCACTCACTCGATCCTCCAGGACGAGATTCTTTCTCAAATCACAACAGTAATTCTTGTTATATGGCAGACCCGAAATAGCCTTATATTCCATAAGGCCAAGTTATCTTTCCACCAATTCATCCAATCGGCGACTCACATCTGGTCTATTTGGAACAAACAATGGTATATGACTCCATCTGCTCCTCACGATGCCGCACCGCAATCCACCACTCTCCATCATGAGATTGAAACAACCACCTTAGCTTCCAATCATCCCCCCCCCCCCCCCCCCACACACACACACACATACACTTGGTACATGACCACAGTCTCCCTTATAACCAAGCTCAGCATCTTGGCCCGTGCTCGGATCCGGACTCTGGCATTCAAATCTCTAGACGCCATACTATAAATTAACAACTCTTAGTGGCTAGAACACATAAAATAAACACAATGTCCAGGAACCCCAACTTAGCTCCCACTTCTCTTCCCTCTGAGATGATTTTGGTTACTTACGATGCCCTTTTTTTGCCACTTCTCAGCAGAGAGTTTTGGAGTATTAGCAATGGATGGTTTTGGTAGAGTACGTGTTTGGTAGAGTACGTGCCAGAGTAGCAGACATGATCCCAAGCCGGGTATATGATAGTACCATGGCGGAATGTTTTTGTTGCGAAAGCTACTCTTTTGGTAGTTCAAGCCAAGAACTGGCCTACTGGATTGATCCTAGGAGACTCGAGCGCTCTAAACTCAATTTTGGGAGCAAAGCCAGATGATCAGCAGACAGAGCTTCGATGGATGTGGCGACATTTACTTTATAATATTAAATCTCTTCTTTCTAACCTTTCTGAGTGGTCATGTAAGTATATTACTAGACGACTTAACAGTGAAGCTCATACTTTGACTTTGAATGCAGGACATCAACTATGTAATATATAGGTTTGCTTGTTTATAATAAAATATTGTTACCAAAAAAAAAAGTATGCTATGAAGTGAAACATACTAATGTGCGTCGTTTGTTCTAACCACCATTTGCTTCAACTATAAGAAAGCCATTGGATCTGGGTGTCTTGGGAACGTTGAAAAAGGGATTCGTGTTAGCACCTCAATAGTAAAAACACGAGGGGAAAATTATAGAAATTTATATTTGTTTGAAGAATTTAACAATATGCAAAAGTAGCTATGCTAAATTGGAAGCCATCCACCCTTCTACCCATGAGAAAAAATATTCTTGTACTCCACCTAAACAAGAAATCAAGATATTGTTCTGCTACAAGAACAAACAACTCGTAACCGCCACAAAAGGCCTAATTTCAATTTGATTCATTCCCAATTCAACGTGTTTAGTTGAGAACCTGGAAATTGAATGAATCACGTATTCATTTTTTCCAGAACTAACAAACCTTAAATTATAGTTGTAAATAAGATCCTGAACAAAGCTAGCATAACCTCTCATCTTTTAATTGTCTAAACCTTTCCTACAGTTTTCTTTTTCCTTTTTTTCAATATCTTTCCATTCTGGCATGGTAAACTTATATTTCTCAATACATCTTATTCCATCTGCTCACCAAAGGCAGAAGATTTTAATGACAGGTAAAATGTAATATACTTTCCATCTTGAAAAACATGTATTGGAGAAAGTAAATGGTCATACTAAAAAAAATGAAGAAAAACAATTGGATATGATGACCAATGAAGCCAATCACCTCATTTCCCAAACAAAAGACAAGAAGAAGGTTCGCTTAGTGCTAACAACTAATTAACATCTTCACCATCATCCAGGTTCATTCACCCACCTTCTCTGCCCTTCTGTCACGCCCCGATTTTCAAAGAAAACGAAAATCCCAAAATCCACGTAGGATTATCCGTTTCCCCCAAAACTCGGAACGTGAAAATTCAATAACAACAAAAACAAATAGCAGCAACAACTAAACATGATTAAATTACTGAAACAAATAAAACTCTATCCCGGAAAGGACTGGCGTCGCTAATCCCACTAGCGGAACTCCCGTAACGCAACTCAAAATCTCTAAACCTGAAAGGCTAATCGGCTACATTCCAAAAGGAATGTACCCAAGAAGCAAAAACTCATTTGGGTTAGCAATAAAGCTGGTGTGAGAAATCTTCATCCCAAAATCAATTAAACCGCACAACATCAAAATAAACAATAAACCATAACAACCACACATTAGGTAGTTCCTCTATGAGGCAAAGGTGTTATCATCCTAATAAATAAATATGCATTATTTATTACTAATAAATAAAATTTATGAGTTATCAATCATCATAAATGCAACAACAATACAATTCATAATCATATTAGACTATTATTGAAATATTAACAAAACACATTTTTCTACCTTTAGGAAGACATGTAGTTCTCATTCAATGATTGAATGAGCATTTAGTTTCTTCCTTTAAGGTAATCATGCACATATACAAAAAAGAAATCTTGTTTCTTTTCCACAATCGCACTATCCTCCATGTGCCGAACACACCTCACCCAAGTGTGCATCCCTTGCCATCGAAGCCACTCGGAGCGTACATGACCTAAGTGAGGTGCCACCTTGAGTGTCATGTCATCTCACCCGAAGTTCGATCACTGGCAAGACTCTTCCTAAATCTACACGTACAACCGAACACACATGGAACGGTGCACCGATATGCAAGCAAGTTTGCATACCCATAAAAGTATCACACGTATACAAGCAAGTATGTATAAAAAATTTCTTTTCTTTTCACATTTTTTTTTCTTCGGAGTTGTGGAAAAGAGTATAAAAAAAATATCAACCAAAACTCAAAACTCTTTTATGGTGACACTTTGTCAACTATAAGTAAATCAACCACAGTATCCACCATTCTTTTGGGGATCAAGAAATATTTGACACATTGCCAATTCACATATCTCATATCTTTGCATCATATGGAAAACAATATGCACACCAATTCGCATAACAATACAAATACTCAAGCTAAAACAAGTGCTCAGTTAAATTCCAGCCAATATCTAATATTTATTTAATAAATATAAATTGGCTGGAATGCGAGTGCAACGCATAGAACTTCTCAGTATTAAAAAAAAATACAATTAAAGTAGAATAAAAGATGTATGTGATCCATTCATGTAGTGAAAGGATCTACTTATATCAAATTATGTTCATTAGTTATTCATGCATATATAATATGCTAGTTTATAGTATAACACAGAACCATGTAATGAGCAGCAAAAATTCAACATATATAATCACCAGTCCACAAAAGCTTACTTTAAAAAAATGGTTCTTCTAAACTTGTCTTGAGTTGAATTGCAAACCAACTAGTGGTTTAAACCAATAAACTTAAGCTCAATCCCCTGATCCAATCTAAATGATGAGGGGGTTCATCATGTATATCTTAACAGATGTATCTAAACCCAAAAATGACTATCTCATGATTTAATCATACTTAACAACTTTGCCAAGAAAGTCACATCTCCATATGGCATACAGCATCTGTAAACATGTAAACAATCCGAAATATTTTTACTGTGAGCTCCAAAAGAAATGAAACTTCTCAACTTTGTTGCTAATGCAACAATAAGTATACAAGCAGTCAAACTTGCCAACTAACATTCGCAGTCAAACAAACAACACACATTATATTGGCAAATTTGTATGAACAAATCACTTTGGTAGTTTTGAAACCCATATTATCGAAATTTGTGAGTCCATTCATTTCAGTGGCGCATTTCATCGAACATGTATGGGACAAAAACAAAACATGAAGGAAAAGAAACCTCAAACAAACATCATAAATAAACAAAAAACAGATAAATGGGGTCATCATCACTCCACATTCTCAATTCATACAAAAACCTAAAAAGGAAAATGAAGAAAAACTCACCTTGCAATCGAAACAGTAAACAGCCTGCACTCAGCCCTTCAAAACCCACTGCAAACAACACCTCCAACATCACTAAACAATAACACCACCACCACCATTCAGACAACAACGCCTCCACCACCACCACGCACTACCACTTCTTCCAGCTTATCCACCTCTATTTTATCCTCTCTTCTTCATCTCCGGTCAGCCAAACATCTCTTCCACCCTCGCTGAGCAAACCCTCAAACACATCCACGTTCTTCTCTTCCTTCTTCCTCCCCTGATTCACATCGTAACCACCACCATAGCCACAGAATCCTCTCTGCCCTGTGTCTGCCTCTCGCCTGCAAGCTCATCACCACAGCCCCTTCCTTCATCTTCATCACGCCATTCCCCATCGCCGCCATCGAAATGCAACAAAAGAAAAAGGAAAAGAAGGAAAATGAGAAAAGAAAATGAGGAAGCAAAAGGTTTTGTTTCTTTCTTTTTTTTATATGGTGGGTGGTTATTCGCCCCCACCGAACTTTCGAATGCACCTACCCTCTTTCACAAAATAAAACCCTAATCATTAGTTAAATAAAAGCCCAAATACAATTGAGTAACAACCCATCAACATTAGGATTTACAAATTTTTTTTTTTTTTTGCTAAATACACACACACACTTTATCCTATTTAGCCATGACAAACAAAAATCTTTTTCCAAATAATTGAGATTGCAATATATGCCATAATTAATAAATAAAAATTTTTTATATTTATTTAATTAGGCGGGTATTACAATATATACAACTCAAAAGAATCTCGTCCCGAGATTCGGTAGAGGAAGGTAAGTAGAAAATTAATTCTTAAATAAACAAACTACACATCACATGGACAAACAAATAGCTCATACGTATGCCCATAACTTAATGAAGACAATCACACAAAAATATAAAAAAATTTAGTAAATACAAAAATTACGGGGTGCTACAATATATACAACTCAAAATAATCTCGTCCCGAGATTCGATAGAGAAAAGAAAGTTAACCGAATTTCGAAAAATACAACTTGTCAAACGAAAGAAGATTTTAAAATAAAAATTTCAATTGAATTTTAGTTGCATAAATTTTTATTGCCATTGGAAAAGTAGGGGTGTTACACCTTCCATCAAAGACACTGCCCCTGCTTCTCTCTATCTCTTTCTCAGCTCCAACTCTTCCAACTTCCCATCACTACGACACACATCAGAGCTACACAACCTCTCTCTCTCCTTCCTCGTATGATAACACACCCTGCAACATGTCACACAAGCGTTATTTAGCACTGACACAACCAAAAAACACTCCTCATCAATCCCCAAACACTAACAACACCCAATCCCTTCCTCTACACTCCACAAACTCAAACCCCATTTTTTTCAATTCAACTCACATACCCTAACAAACCAAACCACTCGTAGACAATGGCAACAACCACTTATACTAGGTGGTTTTATTATTTTTATGAGTGAGGCTACCTGTCGAGGAAACCAGCGAGGGAGGGAGGACCCTCCCATCCTCACGAGGGGGATGGAGGGTCCTCCCTTCCTCCCTCGCTGGTTTCCTCGACAATTAGAATTTCCCTATTTTTATCTTTAGTAGTTACCAACCATGTGAGATAATGATGATTGCCCCTATCAGTAGTGCCATTTATTAAACAATACTTAACACGCAAACATACCTAAATGAAACTATAGATTACAAATAATAACTTAACCAGGTGTTAGTTTTCACCTCTTGATCTAGTTAGAGGTCAGAATTCCTTAAAAATATATTTATTTTTCATAAAATTCAAACCTCGGATAGTATTAGGATCCAAAAATATAACACCCCTAAATCACAATACATGACAATCACTGGACCATTTATTGTCTAATCGTATGTATTTTATAACTGACACAATTGTACTAAATTTGTGGTCTTATATTTTACCTCATTTTTCACTATATGAATTACTTCCAACATTGTTTTTTATTTGTTTCTTATCAGAAAGACAAAGATTTGGATGTCACTAGGAGAAAATGGAAGCGAGTGAGAGATTCTCTCAAATAGACAATCTAAATTAAAAGCATAATTGGTGAAAATGGTGTACTCCAGTACACCTGCAATGCCCCAAAACCAATTTAATACCCAACAAACACCTGATTATTGTCCTTCTTTGCTCTCAAAAGTGCGAGTTTGTACCAGATTAATAGCATAATAGTTTTCCTCCAATATTAATCATTAGCAAGTGAATTATAATTTTATATCCAGAAAACAATAACAGGTTATAACATCTTTCCTTCCTATTCCACGACAACTCGCACATTACCACTAATAAACTACACGCTCATCGTTGCTCTAAGCTTGTAATTAGGAGAAGCAACTGTCTTAGATGTGACGTTTGAATCAACAAATGCAACAACTCTTTTCCAAGTGATTTTACATCCACAAATGAACATAGCCCAAAAAGAACTTGTTCATAAGCAAATACAATGAACACTATTTATGTATCTGCACATGTAACCCTAGGTTAATGAATTTCAACAAGCAACTTATCAAACAAAAGTCTTGAAAAAACATAAATTTAGAAAATTGAACTCACAATGACGCGATGAGGACTCAATGAACCACTTGAGGCTCTTTTCTCTTTCAAGACTGCAGCCTTTTTTGTTGCAAACCTAAAGAAACATGAAAATCAAACAAATCTTTTAATCGATGGTGTTCATCTTCGCACTGAATTCGAAAGTTACCAAACAATCAAATGTTACCATCTTGTTTCGTTGAAATTGAACAGCTCTCGCTCCTTTTCCGACATTTCCATCGCCTTTCGAGATTATACTCTTGTCTACTGTCAGATCCACAACCAATTATCACTAACAAAAATGGAAATGACAGTAAAATCAACTGATATTACAGAGAACAAGTTACAAACACTTCTAATGGTTCTCTAGAACCAGAAGACCTTCCTTCAAACAATACAATTCATGCCTTCAATAAGCTCTCTGTGTCTCCTTTTAAAGCTACAGAAATACAAACAGAATTGAACACTGCCCTACACGTGTCATAATCATAAGAACCCAACCAACGACTTTCTCGCAATTACTAAAGTGCCCTTATTTTGAATTTGACTTCATCCAAATTGGCGCTGACATTTGGCGCCTCTTTCTCCCGCTCAATACAGCAACTAACTCAGCTTCTTTTCTCAATTTGCTTTTGGGTGTAAACGTGACAATACCCTTTGCTTCTGACAATCCTTGTCCTCAAGGATGAAAGGAGGGAAACATGGCCCGTATATGCTCAAGATCCTTCCATGTGGCGTCCTTTGCAATGCGTTAGTCCACTGTACAAGGACTTGTGTTTTGGCTCGATTGTAGCATGGTACAAGCTTAAGCTAGGATATTTGCAGGTTCTGCTCGACAGTGTCCTTGATTATCCACTAGAGGAAGCAAAGGCATGGGATGATGGTAGCTTCGAGACGTCGCTTCAGCTAAGAAACGTGAAATTCAAAGTGGATCCTAGATTTGGGTGGAAGCTGTAATTTGTAAGCCACAATGCCAATTTTCTCAAGAATCTGGAAAAAAAAAAAAAACATAGAACTTAGCTGCCAACTTCATGTTTTTGGGCAGAGAGACTGTAGTTTTGCATTTATGGTTGAAGTCTCAAGTACGCCCAATCTCCTATTTCAAAATTTCTTTCAGTCTTTTTCTTCTCAGCAAAAAACTTCATCCTTTTTTGTGCCTTAGTCAATTTTTCTTTGATGATATCTAGCATGTGATCCCTATCTTGTAAGTATTGTTGCACATCATTTATGGCTAGTTGTGAATTAGGTGGTAAAGCTGGGAATGGGGGTGTGTACCCGTAGAGGGCTTAAAGGGGGATGTTTGTGGGCTTGAGTGGTAGGTTGTGTTGTACCAAAATTCAACAAGATAAAGCCACCTTGACCATTTGGATGGGGCATCTCCTGACATGCACCTCAAGTAGGTCTCGAGACAGGCATTGGTCCTCTCGATTTGCCCATCAATTTGTGGGTGGTGGGCCGAGCTAAGAGTAAGTTTGGTGCCGAGAGAGGAGAATAGGTCTTGCCAAAAAGGGACTTAAAAACACCTTTTCACGGTCAGACACAATGGTAGAAGGTAACCAATGAAGTTTATAAATATTGAGAAAGAAACTTCAGCAATTATTTGGGGAGCAGTAAATGGGTGTGATAGTGATATGAATTGTCCATACTTGGTAAGTCTATCTACCACCACTAGGATGATTGTGTGACCATGGGAAGGGGGAAGATCTTCAATGAAGTCCATGGCAATATGCTGCCAAGCATGGTTAGTGATTGGGAGTGGTTGGAGCAATCCACCATAAGGGCTTTGGTCCCCTTTATTTCTTTGGCAATTGTCACACTCAACATGAGTTTAATTACTTGAGTTTACAAGTTAGGCCAAAAGAAGTATTGTCTCACCCTTTCATAAGTAGCAGTAATACTTGAGTGTCCTCCCATAGCCGAGTTATGAAGCTCTTGCAGTATTTGTGTTCTGAGGTGGCCATATGTGCTCCAATGTAGATTAGTTTTTTATATTTCAGCGGTCCCTTGTGTAGACAGTATGGTGGGTTGGAAACCTTGTCCACACCCAACTGTTGAATCAAAGCTTGTACAACATCATCCTCTATATAGTTGTTTAATACTTTCTGTACCCAATGAGGTGCAATGGTGGTAATGATTTATAGTTCACCATAGTGTTCAAGACATCGTGTGAGTGTGCCAGCTGCTTTATTTTCCACCCTTTTCTTGTAAAAAAAATTAATAATCAAAACCTAGCAACTTAGATAACCACCTTTGTTGAAGCATGGTAGTGACTTTTTGGGATAAAAAGTACTTTATACTTTGGTGATCTGTGTAGATGCAAAATTTTGCTCCAAGTAGGTAGGGTTTCCATTTGTGGATTGCCATGACTATGTCTAGCAACTCTTTTTCATAAGTAGACAGTGTCTGGTTATTTGGTCCTAGAGCTTTGTTGAAATATGCAATAGGTTTCCCTTGTTGTGATAATACTACTCCAACGCCTATGGTAAAGTGGAGATTGAAGTTTGGTAACCCTAGGACAGGAGCCTTACACATGGCTTCTATTAATTGCAGTGTTCTAAAAATCGCTAGGCGCTGGGCGGGCGGCGAGCAGGTGCCTAGCGCCCAGAGGCCTAGGGGCGGGTGCCTAGGCGGTCTTAGGTTTTGTATTATAACTTTAATAATTTACAAAAGTTAAGCATAATACCTTATCAATTACATCCAATTTAATGTCAATATACATATGCAAAATTTAAAAACATGAAAAATTAACAATCGTGAACAAAATTTATTAAAACTCAAATGACTGAAATTGGTCATGATGGGTACTTTATATAAATTTGAATTTGTGTACTCTTTTATTTTTCTTCAAATTGCATGAATAACCTCAGTTATGTTTGATAAAATCTACATTAATAAAATTGGTACCGGCAGATCCTTTGAGAATTCCATTAAGTAATCATCCTTCGCTACATTTAGACATATCATCATCATCATCATCAAAGCCCATTCTCGAGATTTTCTAAAAAAACAATTAAATAGTTTATTTCTAAAAAATAGGAAAGAAAAATAAAATAAGAACACAATCAACCTTATTAAAAAATAAAAAAATAAAAAAATAAAAAAATAAAAAAATAAAAAAATAAAAAAATAAAAAAATAAAAAAATAAAAAAATAAAAAAATAAAAAAATAAAAAAATAAAAAAATAAAAAAATAAAAAAATAAAAAAATAAAAAATAAAAAAATAAAAAAATAAAAAAAATATCCAAGACCGCCTAGACCCCGCCTAGCCCGCCCAGACCGCCAAGACTGCCCAGAACCGCCCAGACTGCCCGCCCAGGCATTAATCTGGGCGGTTTTCCACCTTCTAGCGCCTAGGCGCCGCCTAGACCGATTTTTAGAACACTGATTAATTATAGGAAAGACCCAGTAGCCTGACTTGTCCAGTGAAAAGAATTCTTCTTCAGTAGATCGGTTAGGGGTTGAGCAATCAAGCCATAGTTCTTGATGAATTTTCTATAATATCCAGTAAGTCCTAGGAACCCTCTCAGTTGTTTGATGTTGGTGGGAGTGGGCTGTGAGCTCATAGCTTCTAGTTTAAAAGGGTCAGCCTTTACCCCATCCAAACTTATTATGTGACCTAGGTACTCCAGTTTGTACTGCATGAATGAGCATTTTGTCAACTTAGCATACAAGGAATGTTGTCTCAAAGTATAAAAAATAGTGTGTAAGTGGTCAAGATGTTTCTCGTCAGTAAGGCTATAAACAAGAATCTCATCCACAAACACTAGAACAAACTTCCTAAGGTAAGGAGCAAAAACATGGTTCATTAGTGCTTGAAATGTAGCTGGAGCATTAGTGAAGCCAAAGGGCATTACCTTGAATTCAGAATGTCCATGATGTGTCTTGAAGGTTGTTTTGTGGATGTCTGGATGATGTACAAGGATCTGATGATATCCTGATCTCAAGTCCAGCTTTGAGAAAACAGTTGCCCCATGAAGCTCATCCAGTAGTTCATCTATAAGTGCCATTGGAAACTTGTCATTTATGGTAATGTCATTCAACCTTCTATAATTTACTCAAAACCTCCATGATCCATCTTTCTTTTTAACCAAAACTATGGGAGCAGCAAATGGGTTGTGGGAGTGTTGTATTATTCATCCTTTTAACATTTCTTTCACCAATTGTTCAATAACACTTTTCTACATATAGGCTACTGATGGAGATTTTATTAACCTAAATTAATAAGTTAATAACACTACTTGTAAGACCGCAAGTGCAAGGCTGTCTAACTAGTAGACAGTGGCAAATACGGGTCGATCCCAAGAGGATTGACGAGACAGTCGAATTCTAAGACTTATTTAAACTAATTTAGAGTTGGGGATTGCAGCAGATGAAAATTACTAAGTTAAGAGAACTAAATTGACAACTAAAATTAAACTAGTAAGATGATATGAAAGTGGACCGAGACATCGAATCCACCACAGGTTCTTCGAGATTTGTGTAATCCAAATTATTGTTTTCAAGAATCAACACGACTAACCTAAAGATTAATCTAAGTTTGCAATTGATTTCAGCAAAGGCATAAACCCCTAGCATTGCATGTCTTTCTACGGCACACACAATCACAGGTTTATTTTAACTAATTCTAAACCCCTAACATTGCATGTCTTCTTATGGCACACACAATCACAGATTCAGATTAATTGATTAAAACAGACTTTGAATATCAATAAAGGGAACTTCTAACTACCGATTAGTCTAGATAATTATTCTAGATATAATCGGTGAAAGCAAATTATTGAAATTCAGAAATAAACTGTGTTTAACATTCAAGCATAAAGAAAACAATAAATTTATATAAGACAAACTCTAGGAAACCCTGTGGTTTAATCTTCGACTCGGCGCGGGGTCTAGAAGATCATGGTGAATGACGTCACAACACTGGTGTAGGTGGAATCCATCTCAGCACGAACGCGCATCCCGAGAAACTATTAAACGCTCTATGGTGGCTCAGAGTAATGGACTGGGGTGCGAATGGGCATCTATTTTGAAAAACAATTGGTTCTCGCCTCTTTTCCTCTGGTCTTCATTTCCAGCGAGCCGCGACCTGCTCCGCCGCTGCTGCTTTGTTCCAGTTCTTCTTCTCCGGTGAAGCTCTGATACCTGAAAAAGAAAGGGAGACAAAGTGTGAGAAATACGCGAGAAATGGACGAGAGAAGAAGAAAACATGAAGAGTGCTCGGAGAGGAGCAAGGGCGGTGCTCCCTGTTTGCTGCTTCGCGAGAGAGGATTCTCTGATGGTGGTGATGGTGTCTCGTGGAATGAAGACAAATACAAGACGAGAGGGAGAAACAGGAGAGGGACGAGAGAAGGATGAGAGGAACAGGGGCGGTGCTCCTGTTGTGAGGTGGTGCGGTGGTCTGTCTGGCTCTGTCGTGAGGTGAACAGGGTGGTTGTGTTGCGCTGCTTGTGACGGTGGTCATGAGAGAGGGAAACAATGAAAAAGAGAGACGGGAACAGGAAGGATTTGAGAAGTGGCTGTTTGTGACGGTAGTTGCGACAGGGATGTGGAATGAGATGGTGGTTGGTTAGTGGTGAGAGACGAAGGTTTCTATGTCTCTGCCAAGGAGGCGAGGAGGAAGAAACGTGGAAAAGGAGAGGCGTGGTGGCTGGAAAAAGATAGATTGAGCAAATACCAGAAAGCCCAAAGAGATATCCAAATTCTAAATAGGTTTTCTCTATTCTCCTAGGTTGGGTTTGGGCTTTAGGTTAACTTTCGGACTTGGGCTTAGGTAATAGATGAATTTGGCTTATTTGGGTAAGGTTTAGATATGTGACCCGCTACTTTGTACCACCACTAGAATCAACCAATTGATCATTCATCAAATTGTCGCCTTAATGTGATTTCATCGTTTTCGCTCAAATTCCTACAAAGACATGAAAACGAAATAATTAGGATAAAATATAATAATTGAAACACTAACATATATAAATTAAGGGATAAATTATGTAATAATTACATGAATATCAAATACCTCCAAACCTATATTTTGCTAGTCCTCGAGCAAAACAATAAAAATAAGATTCTAACTCACTTTCGCAGGAATCATCGGTTGCACTAATGGATGAGTTATAGTCTCGTGAGGGTTTCCAGAAATGTTACCCACAAACATTATGACTCAATAAATTTCCAAAACACGGTAACTTGGTTACTCGAACTATTATCCTCAGAGTAATAATCTAATTGCCAAAAGTTTCAGAAAACAACTAACAGAGTCACAATAATATATCAAAGAGTTTAACAACAATTTAATAATACCCAAAGGTTAAATAAATTTCATCAATTATTCTCAACTCGAAGTGTGTGTGTGTGCATGGCCTTATCAACATAACTTTATTTTTCTCAGTAAAGATACGACTAGATATCCTTTTAATTGTACGCTTCGACTACAAATCTCTCTTGTCACTCAGAAATGAATCAATTATAGATTGGCTAGTTATCACTCAGTTAATGTGTGAGAAAGAGAATAAATTATGGAAACACAAACATCTCACATATAATAATTATGAAAAACAGACTTTTAAAAGAATGAAATGAATATGATCTCATAGACTGGAATATAAATTACTTTGAGAATGTTGAATCATACACCATAGTTCATGTTTATTAGGTTGTAACGAGGCTAAGATTTTGGCTAACAGGAATGGAAAAGGATACGAGAAAATTCTCTGATAATGGATACACCCTTTAAACATGTTGGGCTCTGAAGAATAAACCAATGTTGTACACCATTAATTTTTTTTTCCTTCGAAATATTTTTTTTTTCGAAGCATCAATCTTTTTTTTTTATATAAAATTAACGACATACTTTCCCTTTCTGCACAATGAAACATTTCAGTCCCGAGGATTCATGTAATATTTAGTTTCAACTCTTTTTATTTGCCCATTCCAAAAATATATCAACCATACACATTCTCAGAGACATTGGGTAAGGATAAAAATAGTATGAGATATTACTCCATAACTGGAGTAGGTAATGGAGATGGGGTTAGCAAAGAAAAAGTTTATTTAAAGGCACAAAGGGCTGCAAACGGATATTTATTATTAGGTAGGCTAAAAGGCTAAAGAACGGTTCAAAGAAAAAAAATTGCATATATAACTTCTTAAGCTCTATTCGGTATTATGACATCTCAACTAAATAAATCAAGAAGTTCTAGTGTAATAATTCAATTTTAACGACATTCTCATAGCAATCAATAAAAGAAACAAGAACAATGAGATCCTCAACGAGATAATGCAAATTCAAGAAAAGTCAGAGTTTATTTAATAACCCTCAAGAAAAATAAAATGTCTCAAAACTCACAAGGGTTAAGTCTCCACTATTATTCTAAGGTTTTCTAATTAATATCTTACTGATTAACTTCAAATTATGCTAGCTCGGCTTATGGTGCAAGAGTGGTCGAGTCGAAAAATATCATTAAATATATTTAACTTAAAGATAATATCAAACCATATGTTTTCCTATTGATATATAAAAGTGACAAGTGAAAGCATGCATTTATCAAATTTAAAGGCATACTTGAAAGCATATTCTCTTCATTGGAAATGAGCTTAGATTTTGTATGCAATTTCAAATCGAAAAAAGTTTCCACACATTCATAATTAACTATGTATTCAATGGAGATTGAGTAGAATACAATAGTCAATTGTGAAATACATTTCAGTTCAAAAATTTTCGAAGAATGCAGAAAAACTCATAAACTCACCCCCAAACATTGTCCTCAATGTATAAAATGATGATCATGACAAATGCAGGAAAAAGAAAAGATGAGAGTTAGAGTGATAGTACCATGGGAAAGTTTTTATCGATTTCGACGAAATCGTCCACCAATGAACGCTCAGAGACATAAGAACTGTGGACTCATCATGATAAATTGATAAAAAATTACATGTATCAGTTGTAAGTCAAAATTGTTACGGAGCTAACGAGTATGAGTGAAATGCAACTAGAAAGAACTCAAAAATCAATCCAGACTAACCATAATGACACAACTGAAGCTAGGTTGCCTCCTAGGAGCGCTTGATTTAACATCGTCAGCCCGACATATATTCTTCCTCACAAATGATGTACCATAAAGTGAAGAGGAAAAACATAGCAAACACTCCTCAAAAAGGGGCAAGGAATCATATAGCAACAACCTAAAAAGTTGAGGATCCGTCCAACAAATAATAGCAACCACATGCGACACAACGTATACTAACACATCCAAAAAGCTACGAAGGCGCCATGCAAAATCATAGAGCAAATGCAAATGAACTCGCATTCTTAGAAAATTTGTGGGAACCTTGAGCAGAAAGGGGTCACAAACAATGATATCCAGCTAATGACTCCTACCTACTCCTAAAAAGGGACATCCTAAGTCAGGTTGCAAATCAGAAGATTGAATATGTATCACAATAAGGTGGTCAAAATTGAAATCATCTCTTACAAATAATGGATCCACATAGGTAGCATCAGTCAATATGAAAGGGATGGAAAACGGTATGTCTATAGATATATCGGGTGGTACAGGCTTATCATAACAAAATGAACTACACCAAGATGATGAGTTAGACAACGCAACAACACCCCCAAACCTAGAATTAGCACTACATATGGCATGTAGTCTCTCATTAGATGCGTCCTCCGATAACGACTTGAATATTTCTTGAATTATGGGGTCATTCGTATCGTGAAAATAGTCGATGCTTGACTCCAAAGAATGTTGAAAATTAGACTTCATGCAAGAGTCACTAGGAAGGCATATGTCGAGTGGGTCGTCATGAAAATGTGGGGAAGGGAATGGGCCAGGAAGCAAAGTAGTTTCGATCACATTATCCTCAAAAACATCATCTGACTCAAGTTCTGATGTGCTACCAGTTATGAATTGACCCTCTGAATTTTGAACATAGTGACTAGGAACTCTTCCTAACTCACTTTCAGATAATGCCTCAGTAATATGATCCACAACTATCTCAAGTCTATTGATGGATTGAGATTGGTGTTGAATTATGGCTTTTGACTCTAACATAGCCTGAGAATCATGTTCAAGCAGTCGTTCTGTGTGCTGCATAAAACGGTTAATCGTTTCCTCTAAACTTGATGTATTGGATGGAGGATCTTGGTTAAATTGAGGCATAACATGATTAGGGTATTGAGGAGCCTGAGAGAAACTATGTCCCCCTTGGTGTGAGTTATAAGCCCAGGAGAGATTTTGATTATTGGCAAAACCAGGGCCGTGATAGTTGGACTTTGAATTATAACCAGGTCGCCAATTGGCATTAAAAGAATGGATTTGCTCAACGAAATATTCAGGATAATCATATTGCAAATCACAATCAGCTGTAGAATGATTAGGACTCAAACATGAAACACAACCCTCAAATGAAACATTAGTGGGAGGTAGGGGTTGAGTCAAATTTATAATTGCATCTTATTTCTGAGTCATCATCATAAGATTTGTTTCGAACCTCGAGGTAAAAGGGGAGATCGAAGTAATCCTTAAAGTCTTTCTCCTCAGCCATTTCCTTGGTCTCAATATTTTTTTTTAATATATGCACGCCTAACCACTATATGAAGATGAACTGACTCTAAAAAAATAAATTAAATAAATAAATAAATAAAAATAAAAAGAATGGAACCCTAAATGACAACTAAATGATGTGCAAATAAAATGAAGGGCAGACGACCCTAGAGCTTTGTTACTAATATAGGGCTGAAATTCAATTCAATTTACCTAACCGTGGGAGAGGCACGATAATTTCCTATCAATCCGCCACTACAAAGTTGCTCCTACCTCTTTTTCCACTCTCTAGCTCAAAGTGAAATGCCAGTTCAAGAACCGTTCCCAGATGGGATATGTTCCTTCACTCGACTACTTTAAGCTATCAAACATCCCTATGAGCGTCACACCTGTCCTAGATAATTATCTTGCTACAAATTTTAAATAGTGAAGGCCTAGGTTCCTAACCCTAAAATAGATGGTGATTAACCTATCTGCGAGAGAGGGCACGAAAGTTGCAACTCAATCCTGCCACTATTCAAATTTGCATGCAATACTACCTAGAAAAAGCTAAACACAAGTGATCACATAGAAACCACATGCGGATGCGGTGGATAGAAGTTACCTCCGGCGTTAACCTTTTTTGGGTTACTTGCGACGCCTGGTAAAAGTCAATTTCTGAGAGTTTCCTTGCGAATCGCAATATTTCACTTCGTTCCAACTTGAGTTTCTATGTGTGTGACTGCCTGCAAGATAAATGCAAAATTAATTCAAACTCAAGCAAATAAAACAAATAAGAAAGTGACTTGTAACACTGTTCCTAAAACGAAAATTAAATCTAATTTATAAACTAGCAAAAACAACCCTAGATTTCGATTGTATCGTTACAATCCCCGGCAACGGTGCCAAAAACTTGATGGAGATTTTATTAACCTAAATTAATAAGTTAATAAACCCTACTTGTAATACCGCAAATGCACGGCTGTCTAACTAGTAGACAGTGGAAAATACGGGTCGATCCCACGAGGATTGACGAGACAGTCGAATTTTGAGACTTATTTAAACTAATTTAGAGTTGGGGGTTGCAGTAGATGAATATTATTAAGTTAAGAGAACTAAATTGACAACTAAAATTAAACTAGTAAGATGATATGAGAGTGGACCGAGACATCGAATCCACCACAGGTTCTTCGAGATTTGTGCAATCCAAATTATTGTTTTCAAGAATCAACACGACTAACCTAAAGATTAATCTAAGTTCGCAATTGATTTCAGCAAAGGCATAAACCCCTAGCATCGCATGTCTTTCTACGGCACACACAATCACATGTTTATTTTAACTAATTCTAAACCCCTAGCATTGCATGTCTTCTTACGGCACACACAATCATAGATTCAGATTAATTGATTAAGCAGGCTTTGAATATCAATAAAGGGAACTTCTAACTACCGATTAGTCTAGATAATTATTCTGGATATAATCGGTGAAAGCAAATTATTGAAATTCAGAAATCAACTGTGTTTAACATTCAAGCATAAAGAAAACAATAAATTTATATACGACAAACTCGAGGAAACCCTGTGGTTTCATCTTCTCCTCGGCGCAGGGTCTAGATGATCATGGTGAATGACGTCACAACACTGGTGTAGGTGGAATCCATCTCAGCATGAACGCGTATCCCGAGAAACTTTTAAACGCTCTATGGTGGCTCAGAGTAACTGGGGTGCGAATAGCCAACTATTTTGAAAAACAGTTGGTTCCAGCCTCTTTTCCTCTAGTCTTCATTTCCAGCGAGCCGCGACCTGCTCCGCCGCTTTTGCTTCGTTCCAGTTCTTCTTCTCCGGTGAAGCTCCGATACCTGAAAGAGAGAGGGAGACAAAGTGAGAGAGATGGACGAGAGAAGAAGAAAACAGGAAGAGTGCTAGGAGAGGAGCAGGGGCGGGGCTCCCTGTTTGCTGCTTCGTGAGAGACGATGCTCTGATGGTGGCTCGTGGAATGAAGACAAATACAAGATGAGAGAGAGAAACATGTGAGGAACGAGATAAGGAGGATAGGAACAGGGGCGGTGCTCCCTGTTGCGAGGTGGTTTGTCTGCTCTGTCGTGAGGTGGAACATGGTGGTTGTGTTGCGCTGCTTGTGAAGGTGGTCGTGAGAGAGGGAAACAGTGAGAAAGAGAGACGGGAACATAAAGGATTCGAGAAGTGGCTGTTTGTGATTGTAGTTGCAACAGGGACGTGGAGTGAGATGGCGGCGATGGCGGTTGGTTAGTGGTGAGAGACGAAGGTTTCTATGTCTCTGCCAAGGAGGAGAGGAAAGGAGGAAGAAACGTGGAAGAAGAGAGGCGTGGTGGCTGGGAAAAGAGAGAAGGAGCAAAGACCAGAAAGCCCAAAGAGAGATCCAAATTCTAAATAGGTTTTCTCTATTCTCCTAGGTTGGGTTTGGGCTTTAGGTTAACTTTTGGACTTGGGCTTAGGTAATAGGTGAATTTGGCTTATTTGGGTAAGGTTTAGATATGTGACTCGCTACTTTGTACCACCACTAGAATCAACCAATTGATCATTCCTCAAATTGTCACCTTAATGCGATTTCATCATTTTCGCTCAAATTCCTACAAAGACATGAAAATGAAATAATTAGGATAAAATATAATAATTGAAACACTAACATATATAAATTAAAGGATAAATTATGTAATAATTACGTGAATATCAGCTACTTTGTAAGGGTTTTGGGTAGTTGGAGTAGAGTCTAGTTTTAATGGGATTTTATGGTCTAGATGTCTTGTTGGAGGCAATATTGTTGATGATTGAAATACATTAGCAAATTGGTCAAGAAACGTGTCCAAAACCGGATTGATTGTGTTTGTTTTAGGAGGAGCGCTTAGTGAAAAAAGTTGCCCAATGAATGCAAGGGAGTGTTTTTTTAAGAATTTGCTAAACCCCTTGGAGTCTATCATGCAAAGTGCCCATGTGTCACTACGTCATCTGAAAGATTTTGGAGATTAAGAGTTATATCCCCAAATTTTCTCAACCAATCCCCCCACCCTCCAAAAAAAAAAAAACATGTCAAAACCTCCAAGTAGTAATAACCTGACACTTCCCTCAAAAAGTCTACCCTGCACGGTCCATTGCAATCTTGGACAAATAACATTACTAATAAGTTGTTCTCCATTGGCCACCCTCTATAAGTTGTTCTCCATTACAAATAGCATTACTAATAATAACCCTAGGGTTAATGTAATAGCATTACTAGTAAGTTGCTCTCCATTGGGGAGTTAATGTAGTAGGCCACTTAGTCTCCATAATAACTCTGGGGTCAACAAATGAATGTGTGCTACCCGTATCTATTAAGATTGAAATAGCCATCTTCTTGAGTATCCCTTTGATCAATAATGTATTAGTGGCGACACTGCCATGAATGGCATGTAAGGAAACTTCCATTTTAGTTTGGACCTCCTGGATCAGATTTTCACACTCAGTAGGATCATTTTCATCATCATCTTCAGTAACTTCATGTTCAGGAACCAACATATATAAGTGTTGATTCTCACAAATGTGTCCATGTTTGTACATCTTATTACAGTTATACCACAACCCCTTGTCTCTCCTAGCTTTCATTTGGGCAGGTGTAAGTCTCTTAATGGGTGGTGTACTAGATGCAAATCTAATGGTATTAGATGAGCTATTGGGGAATGCAGGTCTAGAAGCACTGGAAGAAGCTTGACATGATGTGTGGGGAATTTGTTGTGAAGAAACATAAGGTACTGATTTGTTACTGTTGTTGGTAGTTATATAATTGTGTTGTCTAGTGTATTGATTTGGTTGTAAGGTTGTCCTGGTGGTTTGTTTAAGGATCGAAGCTTCATGTATTCTAGCCAGGTTGAAAGCTTGTGAGACAGTAGATGGTTTCAGCATTTGTACCATTGATTTAACCTCAGGTTTCAAGCCACTCAAGAAGCTCAGAACAAAGTAGTTTTCATCCAGGTATTAGTTATGTGACAACATTAGTGATTTTAGTTCTTCAAACTTGTCATAGTAATCACTTATTGATGATTCCTGGCACAACTTATTCAAAGAATCCACATAGTTCTCTAATACAGCTTCTTCAAACCTTTCACACACATCATTAGCAAACAAGTTCCAGTTTATTACTCCCTTACCAATCTGATAGTCCAGGAACTACAGATTTTCCTTTACCAACAAGATGTATTGAAGCTATGTTCACTTTATTTTCCTATAAGATCTGATAGAAGGTGAAATATCTTTCAATCTTTTTAATCCAAGATCGAGGGTTCACTCCATCAAATGGAGGGAAATCTAGTGTAGGGAGTCTATAAAAGGTACCTAAGTTATCCCACTGACCATGGGAGTAGGATATAGTAGTTTTCTTTGAATTTCCTGGTAGTTGAGTGATAGCAGATCTGCTAGAACTGGCAACACCACTGGCTCCCTGCTGATTCTGGAGTGGTTGTACCAATTGCTAAAACCGAGCTTCCATTCTCTTTTCCAAAACTTTCTGTGTCTGAGTGATCTTCTTGAGCTCACCTTTCATCTGATGTATTTGACCAGAGTTCTCTGCTAGATGCTTCTTAGTCTCCCTCATGAATGATTCAATCTCCTTAGATCTAGTTTCCACGGTAATTGTAGGGCTTGTTCAACACAAGATTAGGGTTCGGCCTCACCAAATGTCAGATCCACAACCTATTATCACTAACAAAAATGGAAATGACAGTAAAATCAACTGATATTACAGAGAACAAGTTACAAGCACTTCTAATGGTTCTCTAGAACCAGAAAACCTTCCTTCAAACAATATAATTCATGCCTTCAATAAGCTCTATGTTTCTCTTTAAACAAGAATAACAGAAATGCAAACAGAATTGATCACTGCCCTACATGTGTCCTAATCATAAGAACCCAACCAACAACTTTCTCCTAATTACTTAAGTGTCCTTATTTTGAATTTGACTTCATCCAAATTGGCGCTAACATTTGGCACTTCTTTCTCCCGCTCAAAACAACAACTAACTCAGCTTTTTCTCTCAAATTCCTTTTGGGTGTAAATGTGACATCTACACCACAAAGAACAACCAAATAGTTAGAGACGAAGAACTAGGACGAGAGAGCTTGGAAGCAAAGCGCGTCATGTGCGCCTTGCTGATGTGAATCCATGATCCCGCCATATACGAAGAACACACCTTATTAAGGTTGTAGCTGGAGCTAGGGTTTTTGATTGGAAAATGAAGTGAAGTTGAGAGAGTTATTGATCCAACAAAGCAAAAATTCTTACAGATGTAATGAGGCGAGGGAGAGATGATGAACAACAACGATTCAACTGTTTCTAACTGGAATCCATCCTTTGAATCCAGATTGTTTGGAAGAAAATCAAGTCAATCAAGAGGAGATGAAGCAGTTCGAAAGTTCAGTTTAAGTGAAGGGTGTTTTCTTCATAGTTAGGGTTATGAAGTGAGTTGATCGCGAGAAATAAGAGTGAATTGAAAGGAGGGAGAGAGAGTTTGGAGTTTGAGAGATTGGTCGAGGGAGGGAGGGAGGGAGAGTTTGAGAGATTTTACTCCATCTATTTGACCTCAAGTTATTATCACGAGATAAATCCAATGTTGCAGGCATCCAAAGTCATGATTGTATCATGTACAAGCAGTAACTATTATAATAAACTAATACAAGTATTGCTACATGCGAAAAGTTTACAATTTTAAATTTTGATTCGTGTTGCAAAACTCCCATTTTGGCCTAGTGGACTTGTACCCTAACTTATTTGGCTTCATCGGCATTCTATAATGATTTAATTTTTTTTCACCATACACACTTTGTAGAATGTTATTCTCGTTGATTTTACCATTTTAAATAATACAACATTACCTGTTTCAAGTTTTCAAAAATTCTCATAGTATGAATAGGACAAGAAAACATCTACTCTTTGGATTATCTAGGTAAGAATAAATCGTTCGAAAATCCAATTTTATTTTAATGTGGAATGTAAACTTCGATATTAATTTGTTGGGCATCCCCAAACATGCAAAAAATTTAAACTAGATCTCTTTCCAATCCAAAGTTCAAAATGAGACTTTGGAACAGCCTTAATAGGAACTTTGTTTAAAATATATATTATTGTCTCTATCTCTAATGCTTTGATCCTCAATGATTCGGGTAATAAAGAATTATACATCGTGCCTTTAACCAAAATTATTATTGTGCGATTTGTTTTTTAGCAACACCATTTTGTTGTTGTATACTTGGCATTTTGTATTGAACACATGTCTCTCTTTTCAAGAAACTTAGTAAATGGGTCAAGATATTGACATGTTTCGTCATATTTATCATAATACTTACGGCCTCTATCAGACTAAATTGATTTTCATTTTTCTATCTAGTTATCTTTCAACCTCAATAATGTACACTTTAAGAGCATCCACTGACTAATATTTTTCTTGCAATAAATATATATGATAATAAGTGAAAAATATCAACAAAGGTAATAAATTACCTGAGCGGTGCATGTCTACAAATGTGTGGGTGTAATCTTAGAAAGATTTGTACTTATTGTGGTTTTTTTGTTTATGTGTTTGTTTTTATTCCTTAATGCAATCCACACATATACCAAGATCAATAAAATCAAAATTTGAAAGACTCTCATATTTCACTAACCTTTTGTGTCCTTTCTTTGGGTTATATTTATTGTTGATTCAAAATTTGATCATCAAGTGATCCAATTGACTCGTGGTTATTGTCATCTAATTCGTTTCGACCTTATGAGCAAACTCATATATGACAACATAGCTGCACTAGGTTGGATGGTGATAAAGCTAAGGAAGAAAATAAATCCGATAAGGCAAAGCAAGCGAGGATCAAGGAGAAGCAAGGGCAACACGTTGTGAAGCAAATTTATGTCCCTATTACAAAAAAAATTGAAGGATGATAATGAGAAGATTGAGACGAGTGGGGCGAAGGATAGTCAAGGAGTAGAAATCATAAGCTCGCAAGAAGGTGAAGGAAAAAAAAACCTTCGGATAGGGAACATGAACAACTAAATTTGACAAATAAGTTCGCGGCTTTAGTTGATACGTCAATGAAAGATGAGAATATGGGGGTGAGGAGAATTCAATAAATGTGGAACATGACATCTCATCCTCAAAAGAAAAGCCACTGGAAAGGGAGTTAGTAGGGGAAAAAGAATACCTACATGTGGAAACTACCCAGGAAGTACTAAGGGAGGCAGATATATCGAAAGTGAAACAAAAAGGGCGTTAGAGAAGACAAAGAATGTCCATGATGAACTTGGTGAGGCTGGGTATACCATTAGTGAAGTAGAAAGAGCTGGCAGAGCTCAAGAGAAGACAACGTGTTCCGATGGGAACAAGTCATTTAGGTCGATGGAGGGTATTAAGAATGCGAGTTTGAGGAAAAGTACGCCCTCTAACTCGATTTCGGCGAGCAATAAAGTGGCTGCAAGTCGGAGAAATAATGTAGTAATTCTTGACGCCGTTTCAACAAGACTGGTGGAGGCTGTCATTGATGAAACATGGCTTAGAACAGAGGAAGCGTCCCTTGTTTGTGTTGGAATTCCAGTCGTGGAGGGTAAAGCAGAACGTGGGGCAGTGAGAAAGGAAGAAACACCAGCTTCTCGAGCTGGAACTGATACTTGCTTACATTGGTGGAGACACTAGTGATGACTGTGGTGCTAACAATGGTGATGATAGTGATGCTACCAGTGATGCTCATAGGGGTGTCCACGGGGGGAATCACAGTGGTGCTCAAGATGATGTTTACAGTAATGTTCAAGGTGGTCACAGTGGTGTTCACGGTGCTCAAGGTGATGTTCACATTGGTGTTCAAGGTGTTGCTCATAGTGATGTTCAAGGTTCTCACAATGGTGTTCGCGGTGGTGATCAGAGTGTTGATCACAGTGATGTTCATGGTGCTCATAATGGTGTTCACGGTGGTCCTCACAGTGGTGCTCAAGGTGGGGCTCGAAGTCAGGCTAATAATGGTGGTCACAATGGTGGTAATAGTAGGATGCATGGACATAATGCAGGGGATTCACATCGTGGCTGTAAATAACAAGGCTACGAGACGTTGGTGGACGTTGTAGTAACTGAAGCATCGAACATCGAACATATTGCAGATGCTGGTTTGCTAAAGAAGGATCCCGAGCTTGGTAAGAATATGAATATGGGGGAGTTTTTAGATAAAGCAATTAATTTGATCAAAATAGGACGTAAATTGAAGAAAAAAAGGATGAACATAAATACTTTTGAAAGTGTCAGTGATAATAGTAATGGAACGGGTTCAGACTCAGAATTGGGACCTTAGCCTTCATTGATTAGAGATTTGGATATGGGGGCTAACTCAGATGGGGAACTCAATACCCAGATATAGAAAGTCAGATTGGCAGTACCTCCAGGTTCTCGTTATATGACAGAGAAGATGGCGCTTCTTCCCAAGTTAAAAATGATTGAAAACTTTATGTTTTGGAATGTTCATGGGGTTGGTAATAGATCCACGAGATGTCGTTTGAAAAGAATGGTGGCGGATCACAATGTAAAAATCCTTATGCTAGCAGAGCCAATGATAGAAGCTAGTAGACATTTGGAGATAGGAAATAAAGTCAGATTGTCAGGTTTGCTACAAATAAAGGATTAGGCAGAAAGATTTGGATTTTCTGAGACTTAGACTTGGCGATCTCGGTGGTGGATATGTCAGATCAGATTATTCATTATAAGGTAACTGATTCTAATTCCTGGGTTTTTATGATTTCCTTTGTTTATGCTAATTGTTCAATTGAAGAAAGGAAACAACAATGGGATCAGATGGAGGAATTTGCTTTGCACTGTGATTTTCCCTGGATGGTAGGTGGGGATTTTAATACGGTGGTTAGTTCCCAAGAGAAGTTAGGGGGATTAGAGCCTTCAACAGTTAGTACGTCTAACTTCTCTGACTGTATCAAAAATTGTGGCTTACATGATTGTGGGTCAGTGGGGCCTAAGTTTACTTGGTGTAACAATAGACGGGGAAGAAACCGTATCTGGGCCAGATTGAATAGGTGCTTGTCAACTCAGCTTGGCTGACACTTTTATCCAATCCAAAGGTGGAGCATTTTCTTCGTACATTTTCTGATCATTCCCCTATATTGGCTTCTATGCCAATGCAGGTGAGAATGGAATTTTCTCCTTTTCGTTTTCTCAATATTTGGGTAACTCCTAATACTTTTCAGGAAGTGGTTAAAACTATATGGGCTACAGAGGTAGGTGAAATGAGGGCCTTGGACAGAGTGGATGTTAAACTTAAATCTTTGAGACGTGCCCTTATTCAATCAAACAAAAATGTTTTTAGCAGAATTAGAGCGCTGGAAGATGAGATGCAACAATGGGAAACTATTCTACTGGTGAGTTGGGAGGAGATTGGAAATAATGGCCTCAATGTTGATGCAAACTAGGATGTGAATGCCTGTCAGAACCTCAATAGGTGTCATGCGGAATACAGATTAGCACTTAAGCAGTAGGAACTATATTGGATACATAAATCAGGAGAAAAAGAATTTCAGGAAGGTGATGCTTGCACTAAATATTTTTTTGCTTTTGTTAAATCTAAACAAAAAAGGGCTATATCTCATATTAAACTTCCTTGTGGAAGAGAAATTTCGGATCCGAAGGAAATCATCCATGAAGCCAATGGTTTTTTCCATATGATGCTAACGTCTCAAAATACAGTGGTGGATGAAGAATTGATTAGTTGCATTCCTACAATTATCTCTAGTTCTAGTTGTGATGATTTGACTAAGAGACCGTCCTTGGAGGAAGTTAGGCAAGCGATTTTTGATATCCCGAAGAATAGTGCTCCGGGTCTAGATGGTTTCACTGCTAGGCTCTTTCAGTCATGCTGGGAGGTGGTTGGTTTTGATATATGGGAGGCGACGGTTCAATTCTTTGATGGCGAGGCACTCCCAACAGTCTTTTCAGCTAATTATATTGTTTTGATCCCCAAAGTGGATGACCCAGGTTCCTTCTCTAACTTTCGCCCTATTAGTCTTTGCAATATGATTTATAAAATATTCAGTAAATTTTTTTGCAATAGATTAGCAATTTTATTACCAGAAATGGTGGCCCAAGAACAGGGGCATTTGTTAAAGGAAGATCAATTGTGGAAAATATTGGTCTTGCTCAGGAGATGCTTAGAGATATTTACAAAAAGGCTTTCAGTGGTAACGTGGTTTTGAAAATTGATATGGAAAAAGCTTATGACTGCCTTGAATGGTCTTTCCTATTACGGATCCTCAGAAGTTTTGGATTTAACAACAGAGTTTGCCACATTATTTCGAATTTAATATCTAATTGTGGATTTTCTGTGCTTCTGCAAGGGGTCTACAATGGTTATTTCACATCATCTAGATGTTTGAGACAAGGGAATCCTATTTCTTCGTTACTTTTCGTTATTGCTTCTGAGGTTTTAAACATGGGTCTCAAGATTGCATTTAACAAGGGAGAGATTGGTTTTTACTATACGCCAAGAGCATGCTTGCCTGTCACACATCTTCTGTGTGCAAATGATACGCTTATATTTCTCAATGGTAGAAATTCATCAGTTTCAGGATGCATTAAATTTTTTGAGAGATATAGTAAGGCTTCAGGACAAAAAATCAATGCAGAAAAGAATTCTTTCATGTTAGAAGAAAAGGTTACAGTAGAAAGAGTGGTTGCACTAAAGAGTTATACAGGTTTTCAATACAAGGGTTCCCCTATGAAATATTTAGGTGTTCCCATTTTTCAAGGTAGGAGCACAATAATATGCATTGAAGAGCTTGTTAACAAAATTCAGAGACGAATTTCAGGTTGGAAGGCAAAACTCATATCTCCGGGAGGGAGACTGATACTAATCAAGCATGTGTTGAGTTACATACCGATTTATACTCTAAGCGCTATGTGTGTGCCTAAGAAAGTCTTGTCAAGGATTCAGAGCTTGCTAGCTGATTTTTTCTGAGGTGACTGTAAAGGAAGGCTCAAGAAAAAATGAATTTCTTGGAATAACATTTGCTTCCCTAAGGAGGAAGGAGGATTGGGGGTTAGGAGTTTGGTGGTTGTTCTTAAGGCCTTTCGAGTAGAGGCGTTGTGGAGTTTACTTAATTTTAACTCATTATGGGCAAATTTTATGAGGAGTAAATATTGGAAATCAGGGATTCCTTTGAGTCGTCAAATTGAAAAAAGGGGAAAGTCTCCATTCATGAAAGAGGTCATGAGGTGTAAGTCTTTTACTTCAAGTAATATTGTTTGGAGGATTGGGAAAGGAAATTCAAGTTTCTTTTTAGAAAATTGGAACTCAGTGGCAGTGTTTAGAAGGACAGGAGAACTAGTCTTTCAAGGAAAATGGCCTACAATTAGAGATGTGGTGAATAGGGGATTTGAAGTTGTTAATCCTGAATTTAGAGACTTGGTGAGCAGGTTGTTTGAAGATAGAATTCGGGGTAGGATTCTCTGCAACGACACATGTGTTTGGATCCTGGAGTCAGATGGTTTATTTAGTACTTGTTCAGCCTATGAGTTGCTCAGAGACAAAGCTATAGGGAGTGCACTTCATAAGAAAATATGGCAACCTGGGATACCATCCAGAATTTCAGTATTTATGTGGAAACTTTTGAAGAGGGATGTCTTGTAGACGGGGAACTATATAGGTGTGGTTTTAGTTTGGCTTTGAAGTGTAGGTGTTGCGTGATCCCTAAGACTGAATCCTTGAAGCATCTTTTTTTAGAAGGCAAGCTCGCCACAGATATTTGGGAACGTTTTGAAGGTATTTTTGACATTCATATTAGAAGACCTGTTGAGATCACCACAGTGCTGTCGGTTTGGTTTCGTAGAGCTAATTCTTCTACTCAAGTAGGTATGCTTTTCTTTTTTACCCTGTTGTTTATCATTTGGGAAATTTGGAAACAAAGATGCAAGTTTGTTTATGAAGATGGGCATCTGAATCATATTGCTGGGATTTTGAATATAAGGCAATTTTTTAGAATGGCAAATTCCTTTGCTAATCCAAAATATAGTAGTGCCAACAAAGATTCTTTGGAGAGGCTGGGGCTTCCAATTATCCCGGTGGCGATAAAGGAGATTTGGATTGTTTACTGGCTTTTCCTCCTCCCAATTTTGTTGCTCTTAATGTGGATGGGTCATCAAAGAATAACAGGGCGACAGGCGGGGTGATTATTAGAGATGCAAACGGAGTATGTCTGGCGGCTAAACAATTGGTATTTGTCGAAGGTAAATAATAGAACTGAGGCGCTTGCTTTATTAGAAGGTCTACGAATATGCTTTTGTATGGGATATTCAAAAGTTATTGTTCAGTCGGATTCATACATAGTGTGTGGTTGGTTTCAGAAGGTCTATAAGGTTTCTTGGTACTTGGAGAATATTTTGAGGGATATTAAAAGCTTGGCGAAGCAAACGGAAGTCCATTGTAAGCATATTTATAGGGAAGCGAATGCGGCAGCGGACGCGTTAGCGGGAAGGGCTAAAATGGAAGGGTTGACAAGAGTATTTGGAGAACAGGATCTCCCGGGTAGAATTGGTGGTTTGGTCGAGAGTGACAGATGTCATATTGCGTATATTCGTCATGGGTAATTGCGTTTCTGCAGGTTCAGTAGCCACTCTTGGTGTGGATGGCAATTGGATTGAATTACTTGAGGTGGTAAGGGCAGGATCCCAGATGCGTAGTGAAGCAGGGTGCGGGCTGAATTGGCTTTGGCGCAGTAGGATAATAAAAAAATAGAACTTCATATTCTATTTTTGGCAATGATGTCTTTGTACTGCTGCTGCTTGGTGTGATGTAGTGGAGCTGAAGGCAGGTGCGGGCTGGCGTGCGGATAATGCAGTTGTGGCGAGAACGCTGTGGCGGGGCTGTGGCGAGGATGTTGTGGCGAGGCTGCTACTTAGTTCGATGTTGTTGTGGCAGGGCCGTGGCGAGGACTGGTTGAATTTAATATTTAGAAGTACTTAAAATTAAAATACACGTGGCCACATAATGAAAATCTTACATCTTCATCATGTTAAGCCCACCAAAGCTGGAACTCTGGTCTTCAATACCTTTCACAATCTCTTCTTTGATAATTGCCTCACATACAACCAAGGATTTTGATTTCACGAAATTTCGCCGAATTTTCTTTTTTTTTTTTGAAATTAGAAAAAGAAAGGGGACGAAAGAAAAAATTACATTTTTTGAGGGTTTTTTGAAAACTTTTGAGGTTTTTTCGTAAAAATACAAACTAGCTATTAAAAATTACATTTTTTCGCGGATTTTTTTTGAAACAAATTGGGGTTTTTTGTAAACTTCGAGCTTTTTTTTTTTTTTTTTTTCTAATTATCATTTATTCTAATACTTGTTGATTTTTGAAACCACCCCTTAATTTCTTGATCATCACTTCTACTTATAAATTGATTTTGAAACTACCCCCAATTTTCAATTTTTTAATCATAGGTATTTTTGTTTCATTTAATGTGTTTAATACATTTATTTACATGCATATTATTTTTTTACATATTTAATATACCCTCAAAATTCATTATATATATATTTCATGTATCCTCGAAATTCTTACGTTTTTTCTTTACACACCGAAATAATTCTTAAAACTAAGAGATTGAAATTAACTCAAAAAACGAAATCACAATCCTTGCATACAACCGACTTTCCACATACTTCAATCCTATTTTTTGCAGCTGATTTTTTTTATCTAAATAGAAATTCTCTGATATGCCTAGGACATCCATGTCAGGGAAATCATTTAGACAAAAATCGAGGATGTTTTGTGATGCAGGAGGGTTTCTAGGGTTCCTAATTTGCTCTCAAAGTTATTTACTAAATAACTTATTCGTAATCTTTCAATTTAATTAGGAGTATTTTTAGTTTCATTTTAGGATTAGGCTTTACTTTTTCTTTTAGGAATAGACTGCTTGTTATTTTAGTATTTGATTCTACTTTTTCTTTTAGGAATAGATTGCTTATTATTCAAGTTATTTGAGCACTATAAATAGAGTTCTTCCTCAATATTGTAAGATATCTTTGATTTGAATAATTTAATTGAACATTAGAGTTATTTCCTTGTGTTTTTTGGGCGAATCTCTTGTATCTTTTCCTTGTGAATTGTCTGTTGAACTAGCCTGCAGGATAATCGCTATTCTGCCCGGCGTCAGTTGGTATCAAAGCTTCATCATCTTCTTGGGGGTGAGATTTCATCAGTTTCCATGGCTGGTGGTCATGGTCGTGGTCGTCGCGGCCAGGTTCCGAACGAGGAAGCCCCACACCGTGATCGTAACATTCAGGATGTGATGATTGAGGATTTACGGAGGCAAGTTGCAGAGTTAAACCAGCGTCTGGCGGCGCAGGATTTCGGAGATCGTGAGATGGAAGATCACAATTCTGATTCCAGTTTCGAAAATCCGTATTCCAATCGTGCTCGAATCTGGGAGCGCTGTGGTCGGGAGGATTGACATGGAGACCTCGGTTTCAAAGTGGATCAACCCGAGTTTTCTAGTACGTTATAGGTCAGAGGATTCGTAGATTGGTTGAATGATGTAGAGCGTATTTTTTAGTATAAGGAAGTTCCAGATCGTGTCAAAGTAAAATTAGTCGCCATCAAACTCAAAGGCAGAGCATCTGCGTGGTGGGAGCAGTTCAGGAGATCACGAGACGAGCAGGGCAAGGCCAAGATCACTGATTGGGAGAATATGAAGGGTCACTTCCTTCTTTTCGGCTACACTCAAACCTTATTTCAGCTACTTCACTCGTTGAGGCAAAACACAAGATCGGTTGACGATTACACGGAGAAGTTGTTTCAGAAAAGGGATCATGAAGGGGCTATGTTGAAGTATGAGAAAGCCATGAAATTGCTTCCTGGGAACCATCCTGATGTAGCTTATCTGAGGACTAATATGGCTGGGTGTTATGTGGCAATGGGTATCGGGGAGTATCCGCGAGTAATTAATGAGTGCGATTTGGCTTTACAAGTCTTCCCTAGGCATAGTAAAGCCTTGTTGAAGAGGGAAAAGTGTTACAGGCTTTGAATAGATTGGATTTGGTTTGAAAGGATATTAATTTGGTTCATCATAAGGAGCCGACTAATTTTGTGGCTTCCGAGATTGCACATAGGTTGAAGATTGAGATTGAGAGGAAGGGTATGAAGGTGGAAGATATATAAGTCGGTTTTAGTACAGACACTGATGAATCCTTTAGTGGTGGGAGAATAGTGAAAGAAAGAAACAGAGAGAAGAAGAGTATGAAAGTTGAGGATACAGTGGTGGAAGAGGAAAATATTGTGGCAAACAGTGAAAGTGTACCTGTGTATGACGAAGAAAATGATGGGGAAGGAGGTTGGGACCTTGAGGACTTGGAGCTGCCACCAGAAGTGGATACACCAAGGGCTACTACGAATTCACGCTCTTCAGTATTTGTCACCCCGACTCAAGGCATGCCTATAAGCCAGATCTGGAACCAAAAATCAACTCTTGCTGCAGAGCATGCAGCAGCTGGTAATTTTGTTACAGCGATGCAGCTGCTTAACCGACAACTAGGTATAACAAACTTTGCACCTTTGAAGACCATGCTTCTTGATCTACCCAATGGAAGTCATTCATACATACGTGCGTTTTTCCCCTTTCCATTGATTTCATTTGCCGTGGAGTGCGTCGGCAAGCTCGAATGTGAGGGGACTACCAGCACTTGTGTACAGCTTCTCCTAGCTGGAAGACAGACTGAAGGCTGGTTACAAAGCCACTACTAATGGGAAGTTCAAGGAGGCTGTACGATTGTTTCTAAGTATTTTGCACACTATACCACTTATTGTTGTTGAGTCGAGGAGGGATGTTGATGAAGTCAAGGAATTGATTATTATAATAATGGAGTATGTGCTAGGTTTGCAGATGGAACTCAAGAGAAGGGAAATGAAAGACAATCCAGTACGCCAGCAAGAGCTAGCAAAGTTTTCTGACCTGGTGCCAGAGGATCTTCCTCTTGGGCTGCCGCCAGAGGACTCCGATGAAGCTGTTGTGAACTCGAGGACGAGTTCTTTCCAATCCGGGGCGACTGATGCAGGAAGGTTTCTAGGTTTCCTAATTTGCTCTCAAAGTTAATTACTAAATAACTTATTCCTAATCTTTCAATTTAATTTGGAGTATTTTTAGTTTCCTTTTAGGATTAGGCTTTACTTTTTCTTTTAGGAATAGACTGCTTGTTATTTTAGTATTTGATTCTACTTTTTCTTTAAGGAATAGGTTGCTTATTATTCAAGTTATTTGAGCACTATAAATAGAGCTCTTCCTTAATATTGTAAGATACCTTTGATTTGAATAATTTAATTGAACATTAAAGTTATTTCTCTGTGTTTTTTGGGCGAATCTCTTATATCTTTTTCTTGTGAATTGTCTGTTGAACTAGCCTGCAGGATAATCACTATTCTGCCCGGCGTCACTTTGTAAACACCATGTTTCATCCCCACTAATTGCCAGTGCTGCAGGTGAATGTCATGTACAAGTTCTTCCTACCTATAGCGTATTGGATGCTTGGGAGCTGCCCAAGTTTGTTGTAAACAACAGTGAGGGTATCCAAATGCAAGGCCGAAGCTGCAAAAAGCTGGGTGGGGCAATGAAAGCAGCCCGACTTTAATAAGCACAATGGGAACTTGATGAGTCGATCAAATTTCTCTTATAATTTGGTAAGCTTCTGTTGTTTGGGGCACCGAGCCTATGGCTGCTTGGGCACGAAACCAAAGTTGTGCTTAACTTGCCATGTGTTTATCTTTGACATGCGGGCCCATGCATAAAAAAAGTAAAATTAATACATTCAGGTCATGTGGAGTTCATTTGGAAGGTTTACAAACTGGTGGAATTTGATAAAGAGGAGGTGTTGGTGAGGGCTACTGTAGTTTTAGATCAATTGTGGCATGGTACGATTGGTGTAGTGTTTGACAAGAAGCAACTCAGGGTTCGAGTCACAGCCAATGGCGAACTTAGGATTTCAGTCAAGGATGGGCAAAATGGTAAAGAATTGTTAGTCGATCATGATGTAGTCGATTTTTGCTCTCTGCTTTGACCTTGTTCATGCTAACTTGCACAAGTAACGCACGTGAGCCACAGACCACCGTGGGGTGGCCGATGACACTCTGATGCTAAAGTTAGACAGGGATCTGAGAAGGTGTAATGCTGTAATAGAGATTTTGTAGCGTACCTTAGCTTACCAACCTCATGTCTTATGTATAATGCAAGAAATCATGGTTTAATCAACCATTGTAGGCGTAGTTTAGGGAAGAGATCTTCGTGGAGATCCCTCTAATTAAGTGTCGTGCTGTAGCAGGGAAGTTCCATGTTAGCTCTGCACTCCTAAATACGCGGGAGATAGTTCTCAATCCAAGAGCAATCTGTAGAATGGAGTTTCCCTATGTGAAAGATACTCTAGTGTTTGCTTCCTAGTTGTAAACAGATAGCAGCTGTAGTTTCCCGTCCGAAGCTAATCCTCGAGACACTTGCCTAAATAGGGCTTATGGGTATTGAGGATGGTTTTGAGACATGTGGGCTTAGCATGCTATGAGAGTCCGGGTTCACTTGGTCGAACTGAAGTTGAAGGGGCTTAGATCCGCTTGGGCTGGATATGTGTTGGGCCGATGCTTGAGCCCGTAGTTCCTCAAGATCATCATGACACGTATTCGGCTCAGGAGTGTGACCATCTTTATGTATCATCAGTTACTCCCCTTGAGTTAGTGGACCATCACATCGGTTCTCTAAGTCATCTCTTGAAGGGATGTGGCGCTCATGATGATTGAGTCTGAATCGTTGCTTGAGTCGCACGCTGCATTAATTGGGAATGCATTGGTTTTGCGGAAAATAGGCTGGAACTTATCCTCTATATAGGTCATTTGCAGTGTTGAGGCTGACCTTTCTGCTTCACTTGCTTTTGAAGATATCGTTCTGAAAGGTTCATTCGTCTTCTACATGGCTCGAGAAAACCTTCTTGATGACGTTGTTCTAGGGCCTAGAGTTCTTTGAAGACAGGCTGTTGTCCGAGCCTGGTCTCGCTGAAATTCATGCAAGGTTTGGAGTTCTTGAAGACTTGCTGTTGTATCTTCTTACGAGCAACAAGACGCCAATGTCGCCTCCGGCCAATTTCATATGTTTGCATAGAGGGATGCTTCAAACTTGAGTGCATTTTCCGGTTCTGGAAGTGATTTGGGAGTTCTTGGATTTTTGAGAATTCCTCCGGCTCAGTTGGGACCCAATGGATACATGATCATTCTCATGATTCTGCTCAGTGCTAAGGAGCCTGGTGTTAGCATGACTTCGCGAGTGATCCAGTTGCTGACCTCTCTTTGGCTGAAGAGCAATGTTGTCTGTAAGATGACGTCGCCGAAATGCTTCGGTAAACTACCTAATGATTTCAAGTTCTGGCAGATGTACTGCTTCTTGGCTTTTGCGGATTCGAAGTATTTTCTATGCAAGAGTCGTTCGCTTGGGCGACAGTTCAGGCCGCTTCGTAAGTTCAACTCATTTCCTGTGACTTTGATGTGTTTGATAGCGGTCTGAATGATCATTGCCTATGCTCTTTTGTAGGAAAGTTTCCCACTGATCTTCTTCCTTAGAGGAGCAAACCACCATGGAGGCATTCAGCGTCATAGCAAAAATGGAGGCAGTTGATATCATAAGAGTTTCCAATTTCGGTCGTAGTGGGCTGTGGGACAACTAGCACGTCACCCCCACTCTGTATCGAGAGTCGCGCAATAAGTTG
This sequence comes from Berberis vulgaris, assembly GCA_963556465.1. Classification (NCBI taxonomy): domain Eukaryota; kingdom Viridiplantae; phylum Streptophyta; class Magnoliopsida; order Ranunculales; family Berberidaceae; genus Berberis; species Berberis vulgaris. The sequence continues at coordinate 70,645,883 of OY747124.1, read as the reverse complement.
GAAGAAGGGGCCCCTTCCAAGAAGAGGAAGGTTGTTAGGGCCAAGACTCCCGTTCTGTCTGATGCGGAGGATTCATCTGAGATGCTTGCTTCTTTTGTGAGGAAAAAGCTTCGTGTTAGGGCTGGGCCGTCTACAGCACGACCTGCTTCGTTGAGAGAGAAGCGCGAGTCTACTAGGCCTGTTGAGGCGGCGACTAATGTTCTGGCACGTCGAACATTAGTGACGCACAAGTTGAGGTTCTGAATGACTGTCTGGTGCGGGTTGTAATGGAGGCTTCTGCTGGCGCTAATTCGCATGGGGCTGCTCTGGTAGAGTGCTCTATTGAAGATTCGCCTAAGGTGGTGGAATCTGATCACTCCACCGTTGACTCACCTGAAAGTGGTCGTGGTATCGACTCTGTCTCCTGTAGTCCGCATTGTTCACTGTCTCGTTCTATGCCACAGCTAGAACTATTTGAAGGTCCTTTGGTTACTTCGGTCCCTTCTCTGCCTCCGGATCATGTTGGGTCGTCTCGTAATAAAGAGTCGGTCGTTCTTGACAAAGAAAAAGTCACGAAGGAGAGTCTGATGCACGAATAAATATGTTCGCACCGGACTTGGTGAAGATGAGCTCACATGTCTAGCACCAGGAGATGGATGTTAAGTATGCTTCAAGGAAGCATATAAGCAGGCGTCACAGCTGGCTGATGGACCACGCTCCAAAACTCGATGAGGATACGCTAGGATAGCGTGTGGACAAGGGTTTGAAGTATCTTATGTTTGGTATGTTTTACATGAGCCATGCGGCCATTGCTAGGACGGAAGTAGAGGTGCCTCGCGAGAGAGTATATATCTTGGAGCGTGTATTCTCACACGTGCAGACGTTCTATTCTGATGCGCTCCATGAAATTGAGCAGCTTAAGAAGCAAGCCGAAGAGATGTAGTCGAATCAATCAACTGCGGCCTCTGAGGCTCAGAGGGCTCGTCTGGAGAACCTTGAGCATAATCTGACCGAGGCAGTGTCTTAGAGGGACGTACTTAAGCAGGAGTTGAGCCAGCTCTGCCTAGAGGTCGAGGTTGCGCAGGAAGCTGCGGCTAAGGCGCAATCTGAGCTACAGTCTTTTGTTGAGGAGAGTGCTTCGAAGGGAGCTGACTGGGCTGTTGAAAAGCAACAGTTGGAATCTGATGTGGAATTCTATGCTCGAGAAGCAAGGAAGGCTGCGGACCAGCTCGAACTGGGATGGCATGAGCTCAGTGTTGTGAAGAGTAGTCAGGTCACATAGCAGTCTCAAGTTGATGCGCTAACTAGCAAGTTGGAGCTACTGGAGCGTGACCTTATTGATGCAAAGGTGCGAGAGAAATAACTTCTCCAAGAACAAGGCAAATGTGAGTTCCGCTGGGTTGTTCATGGCCGGCTGGAGCTATTGGCACTGATGAAGGAGGAGCACCCGGAGTGGGATCTTAGCCGTTACAAGAAGATGTCATATGTGGATTTGTCTGTTACCTCTGAGTCGTCGGGCGAGGAGGACAGTTTGTTCCCTAACGTCCAGGTTGAAGCGCGTATAGATGCAACTTTTGCCCTTGTTCCTCCTAGGCTTAGCTCTTATGTTTTTGTACATTCTCCCGATTAGGAGCAAACTTTGTGTGTTCGTACACTTTTTGTCTTTGCCACTAATGAAAACAATATTTTTCGTTTCATACTTGGCGTCTCTATTGTATTTTTTGTTTTGCCTTGTCGTCTTACTTTGGCATATGCTAGTTCAATCAATAGGACATTGTCGGGTCTGTCTGCGACGCAGACAGAGAGCTTGACTGCTTTGTATTGTGAATGACTCGGGGTCATTGCTGCGTAGTTATGTCTGATAGCGGACATGTTGCAAACAGTCTAACTGGGGATTGAGTCACTCGAGTTGTGTCATGTCTCGTAGGTAAGTTGCTTGGGTTTTTTCTTGTTTGTCTGACTGGTCGGCTGTAGCTATTGCCGCTGGCAAACTGTGGTGGCCGAAAGTACTTGTCAGAGTGTTCACACCGAGTCAGGCGTCGTAAGCTCGGGTTGGCGTCCTAATTAGCTTTCATCTGGGCACCGGTTGTACTATCCTTGTATTAGCACGAGTGGCCTTTTTTCTAATGTTAGAATGTCAATCCGTTTGAGCGTGAAGGCGCTGACTCAGATAAACTCATATTTGTATCCGCAATCTTGTGGGAGACCGGAGGTCGTGTGGAGAGCTAATTAGATTCTCACCTTTCGAATCGTTTATGACTTAGTAGAACGGTCGATAGATTAAGGGAGTAAAAGGTTTGGCAACCAGGCTGAAGAGCAGTGGTCCCGTGGCAAGCCGTCGGAGTCAGTTCGGGACTGACTAGGCTTCCACCTTCCGAATTATTTATGACCGAGCAAAGCGGTCGACAAATTCTGGGAGTAAATGTTTGGCAACCAGGCTGAAGAGCAGTGGTCCCGTGGCAAACCGTCGGAATCAGTTCGGGACTGACTAGGCTTCCACTTTATGAACGTCGACACCCTCCCCGCGCGGTGAGGGCTACGTGTTCGAGTGGGGTTTGTCGGCCACGCTGAAGAGAAGCGGTCCTGTGGCAAGCCATCATAATCAGTTCGGGACTGACTAGGCTCCCACCATTCAAATTATCTACACCTGAGTGCACCAATCTACAAATTTGGGAGGGTTCGACGGCCACGCTAAAAAGCAATGGTCCTGAGGCAAACCGTTGAAATCAGGTCGTGGCTGACTGGGTTCCCACCTTCTAGACTATCTATACCCTCACGGCGCAGGCTACAAGTATAGATTTGGTGATTTGGGGACCACGCTAAAAAGCAGTGGTCCCGTGATGAGCCATCAAAATAAGTCCAGGATTGACTAAGCTCCCACCTTTCGGACTATCTACACCCTCGTAGTGGTGGCTACAAGTTCATGTTTTGATCAGAAGCTTTCGTTGTTGGTCGTCACCATCTAGGATTACCTGATTAGGTTCGGCGATCACTGACCGTGAATGGGGCAGTGATCCTTGGCAAGTCGTCATCACTAGGCGTGTCAACGCTGATTAGACCCTCACTTCCTAAATCGTCGATGCCTACACTAAGCAGACTAGGTGTCGGGGTGAACCAGAAGCTGTCGTCATCAGTATTGGCTGACTAAGTTTGACCAGAAGTTCCGCCCGCTAAGGGGTGTGCGAACCTAGTGGTTCAGGGTGTGGACAAAGTTACCTTAACTCGGCGAGTTGTAAAGTCCGTACGTCAAAGTTGACTAAAATCCTCGAGTGCTTGTTCCAAGCATGCGATAGTGTGTTGTTCGGATAACAGGCTGAGCCCATGGGTCCGCAGAAGAAGGGCTAGGGTTTCTTGCGTGGTGTGTTACGTGTACGCATAGATCGCGCAGTGACACATGTATGGTGTAGGCTGTGTAACATTTGAGTATATCAGTTACTCCCCCTAAATTGATGGGGTTGCGTGCAACATTAATTGATTGATGCGATCTGTGCAGTTTCCTTGGGAACCGTCGTCTTCCATTTTCCCATACGGCATTCAATGTTTGGCAGTTAATGTTGGAGTGCCCATTTGGTGAACCACTATGTCTATATAATGGTGTTTTCCAATCGTTGTAGGCACCATCTTTTGCTGAGTTTATTTCTTGTAATGTTTTTGTCTGGAGAAGATGTTTTGGGTTTTCCAAAGGCTGAGGGGAATGCTTTGGATTTCCAAAGGCTGAAATTGGATCTCCATCATTGGAGTTTTCGAAAGTTCTGATGTTTACCTCTACCAGGCATGGTGATAGTTACTATTATGCATGGTCACTTGTTGTGGGTGGGCACGTAGTTAATCCGCTGAGGTCTCGTAATCTCTTCTCATACCATGGGGAAGTACTGTGGATTTTTTACCAAGGGAGATGCCTTGGTGTTACACCGTACCACTTGTGTCTTCGTGTGCTCGGATCCCGCTACTAACCAATGGTTGATCAGTGTTAGTCGATGTGCGATGTCTCCTGGTGTGGTAGCTCTCAGTCACACCTGCCATCGCATATGGGAAAAGTGGTCTCTCTTAAAAGCATTATGGGACCGTAACTGCATCGCTGCTTGTGGCCATCCTCATATGCCTTCCTCTAAACCCTTTGAGGAGGTTGGATAAATGGTGGGACGTCTCTTGAGGAAATCAGCAGCTTGTCGTGAGGTCCTCAATGCTGTAAGGAGAGCACTTTCCTGGAGTGATTTGACGGAGTAGTCTGACTGCTCAGTGCTTTCAATCCCCTCTTACACTTTGTCTTTATCTTGGGAAGGGGTCGAGCATCTCTCATTCTCTTAACTCTGATGTCGTCTTCAGAAGGGGTCGATCAACTTTTATCTTTGCTCTCACTTGCAAATTACTTGTATCTGAGGGTTTGCAAGTTTTTGTCGGACTCTGTCCGTTGCAGAACTGTCTAAGTGAGTCTTTTATTTCAATTCGCACTGTATTCATATGCTTGTAGTGCTCAGTCTTTTTGTATATGCCTCAATGTGCTTGTTGTTACATCTTTCCAATAATCAATAGAGTTTGTTTATGAAATTCTTGTTTTATTTCTTTAATGATTGTGTATCACATAAGTCTCTTAAGAACTCTAAACTCAATATTGACTACGGAAAAGGAAACGAACAACTTTAAGCAAACTAGTTGTTGATGGAGATAAATTGATTTTGGCATTGAAGTGAATTCGGATAGCAGACTGTCGTGGCATTACATGGGTCACTGAAGAGCAAACCTTGCAGAGGGGCGGATCTCCGCACCGACGGAATGTCAGAGGGATGTGTTCCCGCTTGCCATTGCCATTACGACTCGCTGAGTGGGAGAGTTGATTGTTCTTGCACCACTCGAAAATGGTGTCTTTTTCGTCTTTTGGCCTTGCACTGGGTCAGACTGCTTTGCATGATGTAGCTGGATCTGGGAGCACTTTATTTGTTTCAGTGCGGCATAGGGGAAGCCTCGTGTCGTAGGTTGGTCCCCACGTATTGTCCATTCTGAGTTGTTAGCAGTATACTTAACACGCTGGTGAAGGGTGGAGACCACTGCTTCCATTTGGTGTAGCCACGGTCTTTCCAGGTTGAGGTTGTATGATGATGGTCCATCTACCACCATGAAGTCCAAAAATAAGACCTTCTTCAGCTACCGTGGCTAATCTTATCGTTCCAGTGGGAAAATATTTCTCTCCATGAATTCGATTAGCAGGTGCTCTGATGGAACTAGGTTTTCCTCCTTGAGGTCCATGCTACGAAAAGCATTGTAAAACAAAACGTTGAGCGAGCTTCCTGTGTCAACGAGAGCTATCTTCACTTCCCACTTTGTGATGGAAACGGAGATGACTAAGGTGTCGTTGTGCGGTGCTCGGACTCCATCGAGTCCTTGTCCGTGAAAGTCAAAGTGGGAATGGGGTTCTGAATTTTCGAATATCAAACGTGTTTGTCTTCATCTGCGGGTTGTGTCCGCATATCCAGCAGAGTTTGCTTGCGAGACTTGTGCGACTAGTTTTCATTCGGTCTGACTCCATAAAGGACGTATATTATCCCAAGAGTCTCATTCTCCATCTCTTTGACCGACTCCCCTTGTCCCTGGTCGGTTGTGGCTGTTTCTCAGACTTTAGAAAGTCTTTCAATTTGCCCTTGCGGATCCAGTACTCTACTTCATACCTTAGAGTTTTGCAGTCATTGGTGTTGTGGCCGCCGTCCTTGTTATGCACAGTACTTGTTGTTGTCCCTTCTGGCAGGGTCTTCGCGTGTCTTAGGGGGCCACTTCAATTCCTCTTAATTTTTCATGGAGTTGAGTACATCTGATAGACTAGCATTTTCATGACTCTAGATCCGACGTAATTGGATGACTTCTCTGGCTTGGGACGATCAGGATCCAGTCTGTTGTAAGTGCGTTTCCTCTTGCTCTGCTCCTCATCTCGTGTCTTTTTCCCTCCTTCTTGTCCTTAGACACTACACCAAAAGGCCAGTTTAGCTACGCCGAGATGGCCACGGTTCTAAACCGTTGGTTTATTTGCCACGGCAAAAAACCGTAGCTATAATTACCAACGGCTTAAAACCGTGGGTAAAAAAAACTGGCCACGGCTGAAAACCGTTGGTTTATTGGCCACGACCAAAAACCGTGGCTATAACTAGCAACGGCCTAAAACCGTGGGTAATAGTAGCAACGGCTCAAAACCGTGGGTAATAGTAGCAACGGCTTAAAACCGTTGCAAAAAAAAAACTTGGGCACGGTTTAAAACCGTGGCTATTAGGAGCAACGACTAAAAACCATGGCTACACTAAAAAGCTGCAAAAAAAAATTGGGAGGGCTATTTTGGCGCTCAACTTCAACCTTCCCTTCCACTCGACTTCCACCTTCCCTCCACTCGACATCGACCCTCTCTGCTCCCCTCCACTCCACTCGAAGCTCCTTCTTCCCTGCTCCCTCCCTCGACTCTACTCCACTCGCCTGCTCACTCCACTCGACTTCCCTGCTCCCTCCCTTGACTTCCCTCCTCCCCTCCTTCCCTCCTCCCTCGACTTCCCTGCTCCTCCCTCGACTTCCCTCCTCGCCTCCTTCCCTGGTCTTCCCTCCTTACTCGGCGTCTTCAACCTCCAAACCATTTGCAAAATCGATCAGCGACTGCAACCTCAAAACCATTCTCTCGTACAGGTACTCTCTCTCTCTCTCTGTTTTCTTTTTGATGAAATTAGGGTTCCTGAATCTAGAGTTTTTTTTATTTAGAGGTTTTGAATCTCTAGGGTTCCTGAATTGTTTTTTGAATCTGCAGGTTTTATTTAGAGGTTTTTTGAAATTAGGGTTTGTATCTGGAATTTGACGTTATTAAAGCTGATTTCAACTTGATTTCATAGTCGAGTTTGTAGTTCACAAGTTTCAATATGGCTATAGAACCTTAAAACCACGAGGGTTGCTAGAATAAGACAATGTTGCAGGTGATGATTAACAGTGGGAGAAGTAGATTTTGGGTCCTTGACTGGACTATGTGTGATCCCAGTAGCCTGGGCTTGGTGTAATTAGGTTTTTTCTCCAGGTTTCAATTGCATTTCTGATTTGGCCAAGGTAAACAAAATCAATATTCATCGAGATTTGTGTTTCACCTTAGTTGTTTGAAATTCATAGTGAGTATGACTTGTTCATCCTCTGAAAAAGTTAATTTTGCTACAATTAGATGGTGGTCGACAAGTTTCGTTCGGTCAAGTAAAGGAGAAAAACCAAGTAAAAATGTTTCTTATAGGCCTTTTCGGTTAGGTTGTGTGTTTTCACCTACTTGGTTTTGTATGAAGTGTGGGGACTGGAAATACTATAAGGTTACTTGAATCCATTCATTTCTGGCTCAAGGTTTTAGTTAGGTTGAACCTCTTACTTAAAATTGGAGTCTCTTTCCTTTCCTTGTAGGAGAATTTTAATTATGTTGGTTGGTTATGATATTTAGAAGGGAATTCACATACATACGTGGAACAGTTGTATTTAGTATGTTATATGGTACATGACATGGTACGTCGGACCTAATTTTGAACTTGCATGGTAGCTAGTCAAATGTAGTTAGGACCACAAGTGCCACCATTTTCTCAATTTGTTCATCCATTCTCATGATTCCAATCAACGTATAAAGGAGTAGATATTCTTCTGAGTATGAATGAGTACTTCTCAACTCTTCCACCCTGTAGTAGTCTGAGTGTAACATCATATGAACATTCTAACTTGTAAAACACTTTGTTGGGAATCCAGGGTCTTAAGTTTGAACCTAGATTTGGATTTCTGCAATAAGTATTAGTGTGTGTGATGACTCGCACCATGGAAAATCTCTAACCAACCAATGGACTATCAACTTTGTTAATATGGGCAACTGGTATTACATCTTAAATTAATCTCTTATGTATCAAACTGTTATCACTTGTAAAATGACTTTCCAATGAAAAGGCCATAAATGGTTTTCTTTCCTTGAAAATATTATTTTGTTATTATCATGTCCAAGAGCTTATTTCTTTGAACTATCACCTTTAATTAGAAAATTTGAAGGGTGATGACAAACATTCATGCTCATAGAAAAAGTAATTGCTAACAAAATAATTGCTACACAACGAGCAAAATCAAACTTAATTGACATGAGAATCGGTATATTTGACAAGGATTCAATGCTTATTTCTTTTTTATGCTTTCCATGTGCTATGTAGTCTGATTTTTCGAATTTTATTCTTAAGAACAACTACAAGCAAGGCTGCCAGGAAAGCAACATTAGATGCAGCCTCATGGATGTTCAATATTGTTAGCTCTGTTGGAATTATCATAGTAAACAAAGCATTGATGGCTACATATGGTTTCAATTTTGGTATTTTCTGTGAACTATCAATGTTTTTTGTTTTTCATTTTCTTATGCTTTCTCCGTTGGAATTATCATAGTAAACAAAGCATTGATGGCTACATATGGTTTCAGTTTCGGTATTTTCTTTGAACTCTCAATGTTTTTTGTTTTTTCATTTTCTTATGCTTTCCATCTAGTTGCGTGCTTACTTTCAGTTTCGGTATTTTCTTTGAACTCTCAATGTTTTTTGTTTTTCATTTTGTTATGCTTTCCATCTAGTTGCGTGCTTACTTTTAATGCATTTTGACCGAGAGGTTTTTTAAGCTGGAAAACTTAAACTATTATCTTTAATTGCCCAAAAGATCTCCTAAAAGATAAAACATGCAGAGTGCAGATTCCTACACTCAATGTAATAACTCCAGCATTACTTGGTTGTTTTAACTTTTAATTATTAATTATCTTTGGTTGTTTGTTTTGGTGATTCATAGTGTTGTGATGGATGGAAAGCTCAATTTTCAGCTGGGATCAAGGTATGATTGTTTATATTACTATGGAAACTGATTAGCTCCCACTGATTAGATTGCTTCTTTGTTCCAATGCACTGACTATTCTAGTATATGCTATTATAGTATATGCTATTATGTTCCCCAAACTATTTAATATTGCTTTGTGAGTTAACAATTGTTTATTATGGGCCTTTAACCTTGTTTTTTTGTTTGGTTAAAGTACTATAGTTATATGCTACTTTACCACATTCTACTTCTCAAATTTTGTTGTATTTTATTCTTAAAGCAGGCTGCACTACATGCTCTTGGAAACATCTCAGGAGAAAACCGTTCAGCTAATGATGCATTGCTGAATGATAATGCAGAAGAATGCCTTCGACATCTCATCTATGAGACAGCAGCTAATAGTTCAAAGCCGACACCATCTGTTAGTATACCTCCTGCTATTGCATTTGATAAGTCAATAGCCTTTGCTCATAGTTATTTTTGTCTTGTTTCTATCAAATTGAATTGTTTGGCTAATATTCTAGATTAGGATTAGTTCAACACTTTGTCCAGGTTCTGAAATATCTATGTTGCTGGTACAGGTGGAAAGAAGTAAAGCATGACAACATTGTGACATGGTTAGCCATTTGGAACGATCCAATTAATCCAAAAGAGGCAAATATGTCTTTTTACCAAATCCCACAATAGAATAGAATATAATTCCGAGGTAGAACTGATGAAGTCTTTGTTCTTTTGAAGTACTGATTTCTTTCTGTTTCTGTCGTTCTTCCTTTTGTTTTCCTCTTTATTTCCATGAATGATATTTTTTGTTAGTTTAATCGCAGCTGTGTGGATTAATCAAAGAATGATGTCAACACACACATTCTCTCTGAAAGCAAGTGAACTAAATTTTTTTCAATGAGTCAGTTTACCATTTTGATCCAATTTACACGCGGTGTGTTGAATGTCAACATTCAGTTTAGGTTCACTGAACTCTCACAGGTGAAGGATAGAACACATGAATGGAAGTACAACTTGACTTGGAATAAGTTGTTGCTTTCCTGTCTTATTCCCTATAAACCTACTGAACAAGTAAACTAATACAAGAGGATATAAAACACATGTTCCTGGACTATAACAAATTCTTTCCAACCGAGTGGGGCATTTTCTATTTCCTTTGACTTCTTCCTTTTAATTTCAAAAGTTTAATTCTACTCGGTCTAGCTTCCATACTGAAAACAAACATATAACAACAAGTCTTGTATTTTCTGTGTGTTTCCCACGTAAGAGATTCAATGATTATAATTCTAGATTTGTAATCTTTGACAAAGGTACTTTTAAATATATAACAGCAAGTCTTGTATTTTCTATATGTTCTATTTGAATATTAATTTGAATCAGAACCAAAATCTGTAGAGGAAAGCAAATCCCAATTCAATATCTCATAGAATATTAAGTCAGATCATAACACTGTTAGGTGCTGTGGACTCGGAGCAGCGAAGTTTGCTTGCAGGGCTGGTCTGCCGAGAATTGGAGCTGCTTTGTCCAATTTTTTTCGGTGCTGCAATACACTGGACAGCACACTCTATTTTGACAGAGTGCTCTGTCCTGATGCACTCTGTTGCTTTTATTTTTTTTTTGCTGTTAGCGTGATGGTGTGTTGGAATTCAGCAGGGGATTGGGCTAGAGTCAGCCAGGTATGGTGTTTTTATTGCTTACAAGTTTATGGTTGCAATTTGGGTTTTGAAAGTTTGGTTGGCCTAGTTCATGATAAAGGTGTTTATCTCGTGGTGTGGAGGAAAGACTTCACTGTTTATCTCGTTTATGTGTGGGAATTTATAGCTATTTTGACTTACTGAAATCAGGAAGGCACGCTGGACTATTTTGGCATCTGTCCACTATCCCATTATTCCAGCCATGCCTGGCCAAAATAGTTCCTTGCCCTATTAACCAACTTTTGAAAATTGGGATGTGTGAGCAAGTGTTTGATGTGCTGTGCAGATTTCTTAGATCACAACATTTAATGCTTGAAACTTTCCTCGATGCTAGGATCAAATATCTCCATTTCCAACTACTGTTGCCATTAAGTCCATTGAGTCCCAGTTGGGTGCTCCAATTTCGAAAATATTTGCAGACATCAGCTCTGAACCCACAGCAGCTGCATCCTTAGGGCAGGTGTATAAAGGTTAGAGAGTTTGTAATTGCTTTCCTGATGAGAGGACATTCTGTCTTAAACTATGTTTGCGTTTCTTTACATTATACTTTTATTTCCTCAAAATGTATATTAGATTTTTCATTGACTAACATAAACCCTTACATTTCTTGTTGGCATTTGCAGCTCATCTGTACTCAGGTGAGCTTCAGAGACCTGGTATGTCACTCTTATTGACCCTTGATGCCTTACTATTTAACATGATTGGAGGCCAGTTGAAGCGATTTGCTAAGGCTCGAAAGGATCTTTTGGTGGCAGTCACTGAAATGGTGAGCTACCATTTCACTTTTTCTTTCCTTTTGTTGAAGAGCATAGTAAACTATGATGAGTGGTATCTTGTTCCATTTTTAACTTTTTTCAAACTTGCTCATCTATTGGCATTGGTTGGGGCGTTTCTACAGAAATTCATATTCTCTGGTTTGATAATTGTTCCTTTCTTTGTTGCAACGTATTTCCTAGTGGGGAATATTTGATATTAAAAAAAAGGGTAATTTGTTGGTGGCATGTTACCTTGGGGCATCATGCAGGGATGTGCGACCATCATTTGATACAGGCACGGATCTAATAGGGGTCAAGTGCTCTCACTGACTTTTAAATATTTTTTTGTTATTTGCGATTTCAGACGCTCCGATGCGGGTGACGCCATCCCGTCCCCCCCCCCCCCCTTCTTCTCTTCTTCCCCCCTTCTTCTCTTCCTCCATTCTCTGTGACGCCGACGATCTTGCTCCGCCCCCTTTTTTCTACCCCCTCTATCTATTTACTACGAGACTGACAACCACTCCTTCTTCTCCTCTTTATCTCCATATCTTTCTGCTTGATTTATTTCCCTTTTCCACCATTGTCACTAGCAACCTCAACCTCTCTTGTCTACTTTAAGAAATAAAATAATTCTTTTTTTAGTATTTTCTCGAAATGAATTTGTATATTGAGGTCTAGTTTTTTATTTTATTCATAGGATTTTTCTGGAGATACATGAAAAATTTGACCCATTAATTTTTCCTCAAAATACAAGCTTGTATCTCGAGATTCATCCATAAGTTATTGTTTGAAAGACATATTGTTAATCAACGTGAGCCTTTTGATAGTCAACACACGTTGATTGCTAATCCTGAGGGAGGCTGCAACAATGATTAATGTCGGGGTAACATTTAATTAGTTATTTTTTATAGGGCACAAATAACAAAAAAAAAATTATAAACATATAATTTATATTTGAAATTAATTTTTGCCCTTTAATTTTATATACCAATTTGAATTGGCCTCTATATATCTATCTTTTGAGCTTCTACAAAATAGCTTGTTGGATCTATTTTCTTCCCCCATAAATTAAATGGAGTTTTGTTTAGTAATTGGTGTTTTGTATAGTTATTTATGTATTATTCAAATTAAAAAAAAATCTATTAAGTAATTAATTATTATATTATTATTAATTAACTATGATTCGTCACTTCGCCCCCCTTCAACAAAAATTCTGGCTCCGTCACTGATTTGATACATGTGCGAGAAGCCTACAAAGTGGCCTCAACTTATAAATAAATCTTCAGAGGAATCGGTTTGATATTGAGAAGGATATTGTTTGAATAGGAACTACCTAGTTTGTTTGTATCTAAATTCTCCGCATTGCATAGTAATAACATTTGTTGCCTTTATTTCGCCATCTTTTGGATTGGAAAAAAAGTTTGTTTTCAGTTTTTGAAATGCAGAATGTCACCAGAAATTGCTTTTGTGCAATAGAGCTATAGTTTGAAGGCTATTAAAAAAGAAATGAAGGTTGAAAATGATGTGGATGAGGTGTTAAAAAAATTGAGAGACAATCATCAAGACCCTTTGTTAGAAGTCTTGTTGAACGAGCGTCTAGGTTCTTGAGAGTTTCCTCGGACACTTTCCTATATCCCATGAGAAAGCATTATTTGTAACTTGATGTTTTCCTTGTGATAAATATGAGATGCCCCCGCACAGGGTGAACAAAATCCTGACACTACAGCCTACCATGATTTTTTTTCGTCAAACTTTGAATACTGGACAAGGATAAATGAATATAAGAAGCTGTTATTTCTGCCATTGTCACGCCACATTACTTTAAAGCATCGAGCCACAATGTTGACTGTGTCCTAAACAGTGTTGCAGAAAAACATGCCTAAGGGTCAACTTTTTTTTGGATAAAAATCATGAAGTTTCTTACGTCGCAGTATTTATACAGGATTCAAATACAAATTGTGAGATAGCCGATATATCTTTGATATATTGAGCAGTGGTCCTGTCTCTCATACACAAGACCTGTTGGGTTAGTGTGCTTCATGTAATCAGGCATTTGCATTTGCAGACCTTGGCCAAATGATACTTATTTGATTATTGGGTTCGCCGAATGCATCGAGCTGTGCCTCCTAGATAGGATGTCATATGTATTCCATATAATAAAAAGGCAGGCTGAGAACTAGTTTCCTCGTATTTCACTTGATGCAAAAACTTATACTTGCTCATCTTGTCAATCTTCAGATTGCTTTGGAAAGGTAATTGGTTCATACAAGAGAGGAGCTGTAAGATATTGTCTTTGATAGTGAGGTACATTGGAATCCCTTAACCATTATGTGTGGTGGATTTTGTGTAAAACTTGAGACATTAGCATATAATGTCTTTTTAAATTTGTTTGTTCATTTATTTTGTTTCTAAACAATTTGCTTTTGGATGACTATAGTGCTAGACCAAACTCTAAAGATGGAATGGTTGCAAATGGAGAAGCCTCACACTCGAAGAGCAAGATAACCAGTATCGATGATGTTTTGCATGGATTAGTTGAGTGGCTTTGTGCCCAGGTTAGTATTTGAGCGATCACATGTGGTATTTCATTGAAAGAAAGTAATTTATGTTCATTTTATTACATTATGTGGTACTGATATGTGAGATCTGCTCAACATGCATTTGATTTAGTTTCATTGATACAACTCATTGTCTAACACCATGAGTATCTCTTTTGCATTGGTTGATTTGAACCTTCAAAATGCTTCCCTAATGTGTAGTGGAAAACCAATATAAGATAAGATACAGGCATACAACACAACACACTTTCTGATACAAACCTTAAGAAAAGGGAACAGTCTCAAGTAATGTTTATAGAGTTTTATTTTCTCTCTTTTATTTCAATTTTTTGCGAATGACTTTCTGGATTGGCTATTTTTCTTACAATCCACCATAACTAATATTGCTTATTAAATTTTAAGCCTTAAGCTCATATAGCACTTGTCTCTAAAGAATCTGAGAACTCATGTCTTATTCTCATTTATGGAAACTAATCTTTAAAATGCAGTTGCTCGGCATTGTAGTTCATATTCTATCCCTTTTGCAAATTTCATTCCATTTACCTATATTAGTATTTAGTATGTGAGTATAGCTCTAGAACAATTTGGTGCGAATACAGGAGGGAGAAAATATGGCAGTCACTATCTATAGTGGTCATTTTGGTGAAGTGGCGTTCATCAATAAAACAGGGCTGCTTGTTTCAATAGGTATTTTAATTTGAAGAATGAGTTGTAACTAAAGTAGGAAACTAGAGCTGCTAAAGATTAGAGGTTTGGGATAAGATAGGGCCTGAAAGGTAATAGTGAGTCGAGCTGGAGCTGCTGCTCAGCCAGCGCTTTCTCCCCAGGCATTGGTGAATGTTTTGTTTTTCACTTGTTCCCTTGGCCTATTGGTAACTTCTCTTTTTAGATCAAAGGCAGGAAATCTTGTAGTAGTCATGTCTGCTTGCCCGGTCTAGAAATGTGCTTTCAGGTTTTCTGCTTTTCTCTTTAGGCCTTGAACTTGAACTCCCTCTATCCAGGCAGTCAACCGAAAAGATGAGAAAAGGGATGAGTGAAATTGTTGCACTTCCAGGGCAGGGGGAAGAGCTGACGGAAGGGGAGAACTAGTTGCCCGCCTAGATCAATTGCTGTCCTGAGTCGCGGTCTCCTACCATCCCATGTTGCTCACATCAACATGTTTCAATCTAACATAACTACCCATCCGCTTTAACCAAGCTCACTTCTATGTCTCCACTAAGGTAATGTATATATATATATATATATGGTGTTTTATGCTTCTAAGGTTCATTATCCTTGCATACATGTAAGTGGTGCAGCTTTTCTATAGCACCGTTTAGTTGGTTGGTGATAGTGTGTTTCTGCCATTAACATTATCTGTCAGATTTTTAATGCTGTTTTATTATCAGTTAGTAACTTGTATCTTTCATGTGACTGCAGCTGAAGAAACCTTCCCATCCTACTCGTGGCGTACCAGTTGCTATTAGTTGCTTAGCATCTTTGTTGAAAGAACCATTGGTTAGATCCTCTTTTGTAAAAGCAGATGGGGTGAAGCTGCTAGTTCCGTTGATTTCTCCAGCATCTACTCAGCAATCTATCCAGGTGATTTGGTCTTATTCACAATTAAGAGTTATGCTTTGAAAAGATTGGCTTCTCAAGGTGCGTCTTATTTGCAATATCCCAAAAGGTGAGTCTAATGTAAGCTAATGTATTTGGGAATCTCCTTCTAGGAATTGTTTTTTTTTTGTCCCCTCAGTCTTTTAGCTTTCTTTTAATGCTGTTGTTGCTGAATGGAATGCAGACTGCTAACACAAGTGTTGTTACTAAAGGGAGCAGGTTGCTATATGTTGCAGAGTGCTATGTTGTTACATGTAATGTTGTTTAGGAAGGATTTCTATTAGATTAGTTGTCAATTAGCTGTCAATAAATGTAGTACTATAAATAAGAGAGCATAAGAGAGAAAAAGGGATTCATTTGATTTGTAAGAAAATTGTACACTTGAGCATTTGCTCTACAGGAGATTAGCTATCTCGAATTAGCTTTCTTATTGAATACAATCCATTCCATTTACTGTCATCAATCCAGAATTACAATTACAAGTTCTTCAGTCTGTAATTTCTCTTCATTGCCTGTATTGCATCACTGTCAGTAGAACTACATTGGCTTAACACCGTGACCAAAAAAAAAATTTTGCCACGGCTTAAAACCGTGGCTAATTATTGCAACGGCTAAAAACTGAGGCTACCTTGCCACGGCTTAAAACCGTTGCTAAAACTATTGCAACGGCTTATAACCGTGGCCATAACTTGCAACGGTTTTAAGCCGTTGCTACTCCTGGCCACGGCTTAGAACCGTTGCTAAGATTGTTGCAACGGTTTATAACCGTGGCTAAATCATCAACCGTCCTCGAGATAAAACCGTTGCTAATATTTTTGCCACGGTTTTTAGCCGTTACTGGGGATTTAGTGACGCCTCTATAGCCCACGGCTCTAAGCCGTGACAATGGGTTACCCCCACGGTTTAAAACCGTTGCTAATGGGTATTTTTGGTGTAGTGAGAAGTTGAGGGTTTTTCTGTTGCCTTTGGTCTCCCTCTTAGCAGTCCTTGACTCCTCCAGGGTGATGTGTCTTTGGACGCTCTGCATGTCCAAAGGGGGCTCCAAGGTGAGTTCCTCGAAGAGTTTTCCCTCTTTGAGGCCCGTAGTGAACACCGTCACAGCTATATCGTCGTTGCACTCGTCACCCCCCTAAAATTTATCCAACCCTAAAATTTTATGGTTGAATAAATGATATATATTTTAATTAAGTTCTATAGTTTGTTATCTTAGATTTTAATTACAGGTTTTTTGTGGGTTTTATTTTATAACATTGTTTTTGTTGGGTTTAATAATACTTTAGAAAACAAACAAGTCTATATTAAACTATAATTTTTTTTAATGTATTCATATAATTGCATAAAAATACGGTGAAAAACAAAATTCAGGGATAGTAACAATTACATAGAATAATAAAAACTCTTATACATGTTAAGAAAATTCTTATGCTCCAAGTGAACTGAACATGGGTTTTATTTTAAAAAAACAAATTGAGGGGGCAGTTGCCTCCTCTGGTCACTCTGTAGGTCCGCAACAACAGAAGTTACTAATAATTTAGCCAATGCTTGGTTTACCTTTGGCTAGTTAGATTGCAAATGATAACCAAAGCACACTCACTCGATCACTCACTCAGTTGGTTAGTCAGGAGAATGCACAAACCGCACCTACAACCACTGTTGAATGTTAGCTAGTTATGAATGTGTACTGATCAATATTGATGCATTCCACAGGAGAAGGTGTGAAAGTTCTTATGCTTTTTATATTGACAAGATTAAGGCCAAGTTGTTCTTTTCATTCATCCTCCAGCAATATAAATATTGTAGTCAAAATACAATAGAAAACCACCATACAATAGGAGACCTACCAAACAAAGGAAACAAATCCCCAGCCATAGGAAAGTTTCCTAACCCCATACAACTCTAACAAATATGCTAAAATAGAATGGAATATATTTTCCTAACAATAGGATATATTTTCCTAACAATGGAATATATTTTTCTAACAATAGGATATATTTTCCTAATATACCGATACAACTGGGAAGGTAATAGGAGTCAACAAAGGGTGCAGGTTAGGTATTAGGTCTAGTTTTGAAGCTAAACTTGAGGGTGGGTGTTAGTCTTGTTTGCGATTGGGCAAAGGATAAAAAATACAGGAAGGTAGTTGTTATCACAGATAGTCAAAACACTCCGAGAGCTATCAATGGTGATAGAGACCATCTATCATGGTTGCAGAAAGAGAGAGGGGGTCTTGGAGAGATTGAAGAAGGGAAGAAAGGAGATTGAGGAGGAGAGAGTGAGTGTTAATTTGTACTCTACCAAAGAATGCTTCGTTGTTGATGAGATGTAAATTTGAGCCTTTTGAGGATGTCTGAGAAGAATTAGAGTTGAAATTAGACTCATCTGAAGAAGAATTAGAGAGAGTAATAACAAAATTAGCAATAAAAACAAATTTAGAATAAGAAGAAGAAATCCAAGATTCAATACAAGAAATAGCTTTATCAGATGTTAAAGACACTGCTCCGAATCTGAAACAAATAAACAAAGCCAAATCATCTTCCTCGAGATGAGCGCATCACCCTGGAGATGCGGGCATGCGCTCATCTCGAGGAGGATGGGTGGTTACACCATCCCTCGCTCCCTCCCTCGACCCCTAGAATTTTTGATGTTGCATTGGGAAGGAATGGAAGGCCTGATTGGATGGGTGATGTGGACGTACACATCTCAATCTGGTTGCCAAACCTGGTTTTCTAGAATGATTCTTCATGGAATTAGGGTTAAACATAAAACCGAGTAAACTGACTGAATTAATCGGGTTGACAAAAAACATTTTTGGATGAGTGTCCCAAAAAAAAAAAAACTCGCCAGATCTATTAAAAAAATGGATGGATAATTACCTTGTGACACTGCATGAAAAAATTGTGAGTATTAGTACATAAACTCGACTAGGGGTTTACGAGTACCACAACTGAGACCCGCAAATCCTTGGTCAAGTTTCTATATCAATACTCGCGATTTTTCATGTGTGGTGGTGTAAAGTAATTTTTTCCAATTTAAAAATAAAATAAAAATAGATTCGACGAGTTTTTACTCGCACAAATGTTCATGGGTGTCCTTTAGGACACTCACCCAAATCTTGTCAAACCGAGCAAAATCATCCCATCTTCAACCCAAATCACCTTCATTTTCAATCAATTTCCTCCATCTTTAAACATCCTTTTCCATCTTCTCCAAACCTCATCTTCAAAGTTGTTGGAACACCCTAAAAACCATTAAAGGTTTTATCTTCAAACACCAACTTCAATGTTTCATCTACAACCTTCCGAAACACACTCAAACAACCTTAAAAGTAAACACACTTTCAAATCACTAAAAAAAACTCAAAATCGAGTAAGGAGATTTAAAAAATGGTTAACTTGAACAATGGATGTCAAAAATGATACAAAATTGTCGAAAAATTGAAATTGCATTTAAACTAGAGTGGACTTGAGTTTTCCGGCAAAGCTTTTTTTTTTCTGACTGGTGGTATGAGGCAAAAAGTGGTGGCACAAAGCAAAAAACTCTTAACATGTACGACTTAGTGGCACTAGGAGGAAAACATGGTTGTACATAGCAGCTCCCTTCAACAAAACACTAGTCTTCCCAATATGTGTAAAATGCATTGTATTAGCAACAAAAGCCCTCTATGTGGTTACTGCTCTCTCCCATCGAGCAACAAGTTCCATGCAATTCCAACTGGGATCTAAACTTAATTCACAATGGCATTTCACAACATTTCCCATAATGGAATCATAGTCAAGCCCATCTAAGGGTAACCTATCAAGAAACTTCTTTGTAATTTTCTGCAACTTCACATAACAAACTGCAGCTGCTATGCTCATGTATAATCCCCAAGTTTTGATTCGAGGGACTAAGATGAGTAGCCCCAACTATGAGACCGTGGATCGAGCTTGATCTAATTAGCTTTTTTTGTTGAGGATTTGAATAAACTTTCCTTTTCTATTGAGCGATTGTATTTGGTTCATCATTTTTTTTATTAATACAAAGGTTTGGGAATCCTTCAAACCCAGCTCACTTTTATTAAAAAAAAAAAAAGTAGTCCATCAACAATAGATTTGATAATCTCTTCGCCTTCTTCAGACAATTTGGTGAAAAAGCAAGTAGTACTCCATGCCACAAGAAGTTCCAGATCAACGCCCACTCACATAACTATCTTTAGGGTTGAAAATCGAAACGTTAGTTCGGTTTTCCACCTAAATCGTGAACCGAACCGACTTAGGTTAGTTTTAAAATTTTCAAACCTAAACCGAACCATTAACAAAATCGATCTGAAACCGAACCAATTCTAATTTATGCAAACCGTAACCGAACCGACTAATAAAACCAAACCGACTGACTATTTAAAACATATTATATTATATATATGAATATATATAATTTATATTATTTATTATATATATTTGGCCAGTTCGGTTTGGTCGGCTAAAATCACATAGAAACCAAAAACCGAACCGACCACTTCGGTTTTGAATTTTTTAAAATCGAAACCGATCTAAACCAAATTTAAACCGAACCAAACCTTTGATCGATTCGGTCTGTTTAATCGTTTTTTGTTCAAAACCCTAACTATCTTCTTTGTTGACGAACTCATCACTTTCATCTTCGGTTTGACAACCACGAGTGACAAAACTCAAGCCAAAGAAGCCAACGAGGTAAATGAAAGATGCGAAGGAGGAGATAATAGCAGTGATTTCACAGAGGGCATATACAGATCTTCTCTCACCAACACGTGAGGAGGAAGTAAGAGACTGCGAAGAAGAGCCAAGAAAACACTGTTGGAGGTAGATAGAGATGCAGAGTATCTGATACTTTTGCATGTCACTGCCATCAGTTTCATCAGAGCTCGTTTACAATCCAGTTTTACAGCAATTTTGAGAAGAAAGAAACATCAGTTTGATTGGATGATGGTCAGTTTTCTTTCTCAGCTGGCTGCTGAGTTTGCTCCCTATAAATTCAAACTGAATATGCATGACCTCTCTTGCGATCTCCCTAGCTTTACCTATGGGACATTATAGCGTTAGTTAATTTTCAGTATCATCGACCAGTTATATAATATGCTTCTTCAAGTTGGTTTAAATAATAACAGAATACGAATATGAATTTTGCTAACAGAGCACTACAGTCCCGTAGTGGCGATAGAGGACGGCATGTCTGTTGCCTGAACCCATTAATTATATAATCCGCATGTTAAACACTTCCATGTGTATTGTGATGTTAACAAAGGCATGCCTGATATAACAGCACTAGATGTAATGAGAACAAAATCCTGAAGCCAAGCAACATGCATCAAATTAAGAGAGGCAAAGACACTCGAAATGAGTGTTTGGCTTTTACTGTATTGATCATCAAATTCTATAATAACAATGTGAAATGCACAAATCCTTACTGAAATTATCTCAAATCTAGAGAAGACTCGT
Organism: Berberis vulgaris; assembly: GCA_963556465.1. Taxonomy (NCBI): domain Eukaryota; kingdom Viridiplantae; phylum Streptophyta; class Magnoliopsida; order Ranunculales; family Berberidaceae; genus Berberis; species Berberis vulgaris. The sequence goes on along the minus strand of OY747124.1, from coordinate 70,625,028 downwards.
AGATGATGTACTGTTCTTGTTGGGTTTACATCTGGCTTTTCACTCACCCAGAATTGAGGAAGGAGGGGAGGCCTTGTCAAAGTTTTCCGTACTGCTCACAGATACAATGGTCAAAGAGTGGGAAAAAGAGGATGAAAAAACAGGAAAGCAAACATTGACATTTTTACCTATTCTACGGTTATTTCTTCATATGTTGAGAAGAGAGAAGTAACTTGTCAAAAGATTCAGCTATCACCAGTCATTGCGGCTGTTGCTGCTGAAGCAGCCTCAGAAAGCCCCATTTTCTGTAACTCAGACAAGAATTCATCGACATCAGAAGCATTGATCTTATACGGTGTATGATCAGGACCTGGAAATGATCTGTTTGTCACTTCTTCCTTGTATTCTAAAAGGGCTTTGTTAATGACATTGCCCACTCTTCCATATTGTTTGCAGAATTTGTGCGTAACCTGCAAAATGTTGCAGGGATCCATGAGTAAATGATAACTTGGACAACAAACTAAGAACGGGATTGTCTTGTTCTAACCTTAGCGTGATGTGGGTGTTGCAGCATTCCTAACAGATCATGGTAAACTAGGACCTGCATAAGCATTATGTCCGTTGCCATTGAACAAAGTTAAGACCACTAATTAATGAAGTTCAGTATAGACAAGACACAAAATTCGGAAAACGCTTGAATGTAACATTCATTATGAACAAACTTAAGACCACTAAGGTGATGAAGCTCAGCATAAAAAGGATACAAAACGTGGAAAACACTTGAATGTTCATATTGTTATGTCAGTTCACTTCCCAGACAGGTCTTTTTTTTTTTTGAACTATTTATGTAATGGTGGGCCTTGGAGCCCCAGAGGAGATAACATAGGCAACCGAACACATGAAAATCGTCATTCTTTATATGAAGTAATAAATAGATCCCTCAAATTTACCAAGTATTTTAGCCAGGTATACTAAAATAATAAATAAAATAAAAAGTACACGAGCAAGGTGCCTGGGTGAATACATTCTTATTCCTTCAATTTAGTAGGAATACTTCAATTAAGCCTTTCAGCGTTATCCACCTAGTCAATAAATGCGTCAGGGTCCATTTTTCCCTCAAAAACAAGTTCATCCATTTTCACATCCCATGCGAACCACGATACTGTCAAATCATAGGCTACTGACATTTGTGGAGGATCGGACGCAAGGAAATCAATCCACCTCCTACATTCTCATTTAAGGGTGTATTTGATTTTTTTTATTTTTTTCCTGTGGAAAACTATAGAAACGTGAAAACATAGTGGAAGAGTAGATAAAGAAGGGGGGAGTGAGCATAAAGCTTGTGACCTCCCACCACATATCTGCTCTCACCATCGCGGGAAAAAAATTCTATATGCCGCCGGGGGAGAGGGGATTAAAAATATTTCTCCATGAAAAACTCAAAAAACATAGCTAACTTTAACATCATGGAATGAAAATGTTTTTCACTTAATCTCTCATGTCCACTAATTCTTTGGTTTTTCATGGAAAAAATAAATACACACACCCACCCTAAGAGATGTCTTATTCGAACATTGACATTTACTAAAAGTCAATGAAGAAATAAGCACTTGTTTCTCTCCACAATTACTTTGAAGCTATTGATGCTTGCCCAGAGGTTGATGGTGAGTTTGTGAAACTATTTCCCCCCAAGCTAATACAAGATCTCATTACAACTTTCAACAAGCTAGTCATGCAAAAAACTACTCCTGCACCACCCGATTGGAAATTCATGCCTGAGACTGAAATTCCAGAGTTCACAAGACGACTTAAACCAAAGATGTCTCTTTTTGTTTTTGAGATCAAACACACTGAAATTTTAATGATGATTCAAAAGAGGAAGCAAATGTGATTGAGCTGCTCACAGTACAATGAGAAGGAGAAAAAAATAAAGGGAAAATATAACACATTTGGGGTGTGTTTGATTTCATGGAAAACTTTCTTGAGAAAATTTGCCAAAAGTGAGAGGGAGAGTGAAGAATATGAATTTTGTGAAGATCACTATCCTTTTATCCCAAAAATAAAGCCATCCTCAACCTCAAGATGAAGAACATTTTCTCACCTCCTTTCCTGTTTCTTCTTTCTTTTGGAAATTTCCACTGCAAATTTTCCTTGAAATCAAACATGCCCTTAGTAAATTATCCTAGATGTACATAAAGCTATCAAAGGTGACCCGTTAGATAGAATTATGAGCCCCATTGCCAAATGTCCTTAAAGAATACGAGGCTTTCCTGAACAAAAACCAAAGGTGTGCCTTAGGTAGATTAGTACCCTTAGGAATCCATTACTTATCTGTGCATGCCTAACGAAGCTAGTAGTGTTAGATTGGTTTTGTTTTGGAGAACCGAATTCCTCCAACAAAGCAAGTAATAGAATTAAGGTGCAAACACTACATGGGACCGCATGAATGAGGTTCTAGTTACCAAACTTGTTCCTATTACTAATGTCAAACAACTGTATGAGAAATTGCAAGACTTAAAACAGATGGAGTTCGTATCCTACGTTATTTGCAGTCTGCAACTCTTTGTTGAGATATGATGCACAACAATTCCGATTGTGTGTGGAATAATAAAGAAAAGTTGACGATTTATTCCAACCTCCGCTATAATAAAGATTGCAATATTCTGTTGAGGACAAACTCTTAACAAGCTAATTCTTGGATGCCTAAACCTAAATACAAAGACCCAATATATAGGCTAAACAATTTCGAACCAAATAGAAAAAACCTACTCCTAATAGGAAAGCTTTTCATGTTCAAAGTGAACTTTCATGTTTCCAACACAATACTGAATTAGAAGCTTCTAGAATTCTGTAGAATGGGCAGCTCGACCCCGAGTCGGGGCTTTGCCCAGAACCCAAAGTTACATGTATTAAGAAATCCGCTATGATTTGGTCCCTACAGTTTTTTTATTCACCACTCTACTGTGGACCTTAAGATCTTTGCGCACCTAATCAGAAAAGTACGAAGTGTTGAATTTGTGGTAAGGAAGGTCATTTGCAGACTACACGTCTGAAGAGCTGACCGCCTACATTGAAATATTTCCACATGACACTGAGCATTAAGACAGAGAAAACATATAGCAAATAAATTATGTACTTCATACTCAATCAAATTATGGTCGACTCATGAAGCAGAGCACAGCCTACTACACCAATTTCGAGTTTTGTGAGTCTGTTTCAACAGTGTGCTATCAGAGCAAAGATTTAAGCTGAGATTCCATCAACATGCCTGAAGGAGATAGAGCCGGGAAGCCCAAATTTCTCCTAAATAGTCTCTGTGGACAGTAACCAGATCCATCAACATTCTTTTTATTTTTTATAAAGGGAAAATGAAATGTGCAACAAAGCTCTAAGCCAAGAAAAATAAAAAAGCATGAAAAGAGCGTGCAAAAATGCTTGGGATAGAACAACGAGGAGAAGAAGTTGGTTAGATTGGGAGAGAAAAACTAAATAAGAGTTATACTCGTTCCAACCCTGTTTGCAGTTATGAGGTCCCAAAATCCAACGAAACTGTTGATAATGTTATTTTGGGTTGACATAACATAGCCCCACACAGACAAAGTTCTGATTCAGAACTAGTGACAATAGGCTGCAGATCGCATTAAAAGATAGGCTATAAAAATGTTAAGCGTGGATGCCACGTTTGAAATATGGTAGGCGAAACATGATTAAACAGCAAGCAATATAATCCGGCTTGGTCTGCAGAAACGGAAAACAGTTGGTACAAATATACACCCTTGAACGGGAATCATAAGAAGGCACATGGAAGCCAGTATGTGATGGGAAGAAAATTAAACCACATAAAACAGATGCTCAAAGAAAGTTAAGGTTGAGATCAATGAAGGAGGAATACAGTGAAAGATAAAAACACCCCCCACACACACGCGCGCATTCTCATTCAATGGAATGTAGAGGACAGGATAACACGAGATAGGAAAGAAAGAGAGAAAAATGAGGTCATAGAAGCCAAAGGTAGCCTGGTGGATTCGATACCCACCAGGGACACGCTTGCTTTCCAAAAAAAAAAATAGATCGTAGAAGACATTCTTATTCCCGTATGTGGGAATCACACTCTTCGCTCCCCATAAAGAATAAAATTCTCATATTCCATTAGAATCATGCAAACTTAATTCTTATATTTCATCAAAAACCTTACGATTCACCGTGCTAACACTCTACAAAAAGCCTTAGAGATGGGTTGGATTGGCCAAATCAATCCGAAACTTTTCAGATCAGTTTTGGACTCCTCTTTAGTAAGTCTTGATTTTTGTTGACCTTCGTCAATTGTCCTTGAATCTCTTGTTATCATTAGCCCTTTAGACTTAGGGGGAGATATTCAATTTGGGATTTGAATGGACTCTGAATAATTTTAAATTTCGTGGATTTTAAAATGTTTCAAATGATTTTACAAAATCCACTGGATTTTGATGAATTTTAAATGATTGAATTTTGTAGATTTTATAAAGGTTTGTTATGGATTTCTATGGATTCTTATAAATATGTTATTAATCATAGGAAGCAATGAAAGAACATCACTTATATTGTTATTCATGCCAACACAAATCATAAAACATCACTCAAAACATCAATTAAACAATTCTTTGTATGTTATGAGAATTTTACTTCAAATTAAAAAAAAATTTCAAATACATTGAAGATGGTCCAAAAGTAATACAAATAACTATTTTACTTCAAATTGTTATCCCCGCCACCTCTTTTTCTCCTTTATTTTTCATCTTCTTCTTTAATCACCACCACCACCACGCTATCGCCACCTCTCCTCTTCCTCCCCCCTCTTAATCTTCTTCTCCATCAATCACCACCGCCACCTCTCATCCCACCTCCTTCCATTTTCATCTTCTTATTTTCAACCTCCTCCCCCTCACCTTTTTTTTTCTCTCTATTTTTTTTCTCCTATCTTCTTTTTCTTTTTCTTCTTCTTTTTGCCCTCACAAAGGTTCTAGCAAGTGGGGAGCCTCCGTAAGGGCGAAAAATAAAAAAATTGGAAAAAAAGAAGAGATGAGAAAAAATAGAAGAAGAAAAACAAAGACAAAAGAAAAAAAAAAAAGAATAACAAAAAAAAAGATGAAGAGAGGACAAGAAGAAGAGAAAATAGGAGGAAGAGAATGCGAATAATAATAATAATAATAATAATAATAATAATAATAATAATAATAATAATAATAATAATAATAATAATAATAAGAACACGAAGAGGAAGTGCGGGTGGTGGTAAGGCATGATGGTGTGGCTAGAAGTTGTGGGGCGAGGTGGTGCTGCTCTTGTGAATAGATAAGAGAATGGAAGGTGGTGGTGTCCTTCAGCAGATCACAAAAAAGTAAGGTGGTGGTGTCCTTCAGTGAAAATGGTGGTGTTATTTAACAATAGCCAATAAAACTCCGTTGAAATATGATGGAGGAAGCTTGGATTTGGAATAACTCTTGTTATATATAATTTTCACTAACAAATCCTTCAAAATCCACTACTTTTTTAATACCCCCTGATTTTGGTAGACTTTTGAAAAACATAAATTGAATACCCTCTGATTTTAATGGATTTTAAAACAGTCATTTAAAATTCGTATTTGAATACCCCTAGATTTATATGTATTATTTTAAATCCTTAATTGAATACCCCTGAATTTTAATGGATTTTAAAATTCTTCACAATCCATTAAAATTCGTAATTGAATACCACCCTCTTATTGTAATGTGTGTAATAGACGGTTCTTGGTTATTGAACAAAAATGAGATTGAGAAAACTTTGGTATCTTCATCCTAAGTTTTATGTAAACAGACCTTGGGATTGTGATTAAAAAAAACTCTTGAAAACCTTCCATTCAAGCTAAGCTCAAAGTAGATTCAATTCGTGAAGAAAGCTAGTCTCAAAGTAGATAGTGAAGAAGAAATTTAAAGTTCACGATAGTTCTAGAGACTCGATAGCCCTTTGCCCTTGATTAGGGTTGAAAATCGAACCGAAATAATCAGATTAAAAAATTGCAAGCCTAAACCGAAACAAACCGCCCAACTCGTTTCGGTTTGTCGATTTTGTGATTTTCAGATAAAAATCAAGTCTTTTATTAGTGTATTCATGGGTGGATGCGTCAGAAGAAGTAACAAATGTAGGAAAAGTTGATTATCAAAGGAGAAACCTGGCTTTTGTCTTCAATCAACATTAACATTGCCCTTTCAAAGAGACGAGTGAGAAATTGAATATAAAAGAGGATGGTTTCCTGTATTTGATTCATGTCTAGTTGAGTGTTCTTGAGAAAGAAAAGGAGAGCTGGCTACTATGGAAAGAGTTAAAGAGATTCATAACAATCTCGGTGGAGAGAAAAAGGAAAAAGAAACTACTGTTGTAACCAAGGATCTGTAAAATATATATGTATATATATAAAAAAAGATGAAATAATAAATGGAGATTTTTGGCATTTGCTTGTAGCTGGCCACACTCCCAATAAATAAAGTAAATCAGAATATGACAAAAAAATTGATAATTTGATTTTACGAGGCATTCAATGTTGTATCAAATAAATATTTAAATTGTTTATTAATAACCCTTTCTTAAATTACGGGAAATTTGTTTGACTTTTCAAAATAGAAAAGCTTTTCAACTTGAAAACTTGTGCTAAAAAATTTGTGCCCATTTAAGTACTAATTTCAACTTGATAACTTGTGCCCATTTAAATACTATTATCAACTTGAAAACTTGGGCCCATTTAAGTACTATTTTTTAAAGAATGTTATTCAATTCGGTTACTAACCGGTTTAATGCCGAATTCAATATGTTGGTTTTGAATTCTTGCAAACCGAACCTAATCGTAAAAATTCGATGAATTTAGTCGGTTCAGCCCGGTTTAATCGATTTTTTTAACAACCCTACCCTTGATCTTGATCTGAAGTCATCAAAGAATCATCCATATCCTACTACCTACGTATAGAGTTCCTACTCGATCTGACTTCTACCAACCAAACTTCCATGGAATCCCTTCATATCGCTTTCTTGGAGTGTAGTTCAAACACGCTTGGGCGCGTCCAGGCACACCATTCAAGAACCGAGCTAAAAGGCACGTTTAACCACAATATTCTTCTTTCTCCAAACTCCCTTAACATTTGCACCCTTTTTTCTTCTACTACTTAGCTTGGATTGGAGGTAAGTACCAAGTATTCAAGTCTTTAATTTATATATTATTTTTCTTCTTCTCTTTTTTTAAATATGCATTTTACTATTTAACATTTTAGTTTGGAATCTTGGGTTCAAGTTTTATGGTTGACAATGCAAAGTTTTTTATCTTGAAAAATTGTTGCTTTCTCTTATATGAATTTGCATGCTAGATATATTTTATCAATGAATGCATCATTTATTTATATATAATTTGAAGTGTTTTAACTGGCATGCGTCTAAAGTACGTTAGGCGCATGCCCACTTTGCACCTAAGGCACAACAAGGATAATTGTGCCTTGAGTGCGCCCTCGCACCCTGACTACATTGCTTTCTTGAACTTCCTAACCCCTTATTAGACAACAATCTCCAGTATTATTGAAAAGCTTTGATCTACATTTGTTTCTTGTAGATCAAATCAAAACAAGATGAATTACATTTTTTTCCCAACATTCCTCTTAAAAACCTCAGCTAGTTCTCGCCATTGGTCCTCGATATTGAGCTTAAACAATTACTCTCCAAAACATTAGCACACCAGACTAAAACAAAAATTCAGCTTTTGGAGGATGAGGATACTAACCGGAGTGAAGGCAAGTCTTAATGCGAGATGAAGGCAATGAGGATGCTAAGTGGCAACAATGATATAGCATTCGGGCATGGGTTAATAAATAAATAATGGTCGACCCAATTTTTACTTTAATAATAATAATAATAATAATAATAATAATAATAATAATAATAATAATTTATCCAATTGTCTTCAGTTTGGGCAGCAGTCTCTCACGTCACCATAAAAATCAGTAACGAAATGGAGGTGTTTCATGGTTCTCTTATAGATAATATTTCTTATATGATGACAATAAATAAGAATGAACTATGAGCTTAGCAATTGTGTAAAATCAGAAATGAGATAACCTGTCCACTACAAAATGGTCCCGCTCCAATGCCAATAGTCGGAATTTTAAGGGCAGCGGTGGTAGCTGCAGGGACACATTCCAGCACCACAGAAAAGCATCCTGCCTCCTGCAAAGCCATTGCTGTCTCAACTACCTGCAAAACATAACAAACTTCTTTAGCATAGAAATCAACAAAGAGAGGCACACAATAAATACTGTCAGACCTTGACAGCACTGGTGACATTCTTTCCTTGAGGCCTAAAGCCTCCTAGAACACTAATAGCCTGAGGGGTATGCCCAACATGCCCCATAACTACAATTCCGGCTTCCACAATTGCCTTTGCAGCTGTAATTCTAGAAGGAGCCCCTCCCTCCAGTTTAATTGCATCCATACCACCTTCCTTCAGCATTCTAACCGCTGTATCAATTGCCTGCACATGATTGAAACTACGTGAACACATCAATTTGAAAATTATAGATCAGGCAAAATATCTTTTTCTAAGATCACATATATGGATCACAATCTTAGAACCTAAATTTTGGTAATTTATTTTTTTATTTCGGTGACAAACCCAGAGGTAGAAAGACTTCATATAATAGACCAAATTTTTGTGAGGTTTGTTTATTCACCAATCACAACGTCGTCCTCATGGAAACACGCCCATGCCAATGGTTGACATGCTAAAAAATAACAGGTTAGTTGACTTGAAAACCATATTTGATAGGATTTTCTGCAAGGATTGATATTTTAATAGAATGATCAATACAGTCAAGAGATGTCATAAACTATTAAAACCGTCCTATTAAGTGTATTCTAAAAATACAATTTTTTTTTTTTTTGAAAGGCATACAATTTTATTAAAACCGTCCTGTTAAGTGTATTCTAAAAATACAATTTTACTAAATACCTGCATGTGAATATACATATTCCAAGTTTTGAGAATCTAGTCCAAATAAGTAGTGCCTCAATCATTTATAATAGTATTCTTATCTATTCATGGAAATGAAAATTCTATCTACTCTAAATGAATCACCCTTAATTTTCAGTAAGGATGATCTAGCCATTTTAAAGTAATCACCTTTACAAGAACTCCGGCCCTTATTACTCAACACTTCTTTATGGCACCAACATGTGGATATTTAACGGTTATATTTCGGAAAATGGACAAAACGAGTCATAGGAATGACTTGTATTCAACTGTGTTTATACGAATTGCTAATCACATAGGGTAAGGATCCAAGGATTCTCATAAGAACACAAATATGACAAGAATGCTTAATGCCTATGAGTCATAGGCTATGACAAGAAAACACTAACTATGGCTGTTAGAAGATGTAACCATTAAAAGGGTATATTGCACAGTTCATAATTTCAGTATTACAGTAATTATGCTTAAGAGAGAAGCACCAAAATTTGGTAAATAAGTAAAGCAAATAAACGGTGAAATAAAAGTAAAAATAACCACCTGACAAGGGCTGGACTCATAGGTCCCAAAAGGGAGGTCTCCAACAAGGAGAGGCCTGTTGGCGCCACGAGCAACTGCACGGCAATGCATAAGCATCTCCTCGAGGGTAATAGGAAGGGCAGTATCATGGCCATGGACAACCATGCTGGCCGAGTCCCCTACAAGGCAAACATCGATGCCAACTTCATTAAGGTGGACTGCTGATGGGTAGTCATATGCAGTTGCAACTGTTATAGGTTCTCCCTTTCTGTGCTTCTGCCTCAAGTTGGTAAGAGTCACTCTTTGGTCAGGGCTTTGAGGTTTTGGCCCACCATAAACAGTGTTCTCTGGGACATTACTCATCCATCTCAAGCACTGAAAGATGCTGGATGATGAAGCTGCTGCTCTTGATGTGCAGGAACTAGATCTAGATAAGATGGTCAGAAGTAGAAGCACCGTTTCTTCAACAGACAAATTTTTTTTTTAATAAGGCATGAGTTTTTTAGTTGGAGGATTTTTTTGTTAACATGTTTTTTAGTTGTGCCATATGAAACTAGATTCTGAATCATTCATGGGCAAAAAAAGGATCCCACCAATTCTGTTATTGTAGCTTGAGCAACAGGTCCCATAGTTGGCCTGGTAAATTCAACACTAGCATGCATAATGTGCCAACATTTTTTTGCTCAACTATTCAATAAGGAAATTACTGGACCAAAACATATTTATATTGGCACTCAAGGTAATAGTCAATGATGATTTTTCAAGATTAGCGAATGATATATTCACTAGACCATGCCAACAATCCCAAGAACCATGAGAAGTTCTTTTATGTTAAACTGACGGTGATGGTTGAAGCCTACAACTGATGGTAAAACAGTCTATGATCACTTGGTAGTGAAACTCTAGAATTTTTAGTCATCTACTCAAAGATCCATTTCTTCAGGTAGAAACCAAAAATTATAAAAATTTCATTTGCTGGAAAATAGATGAGTGCATGGAAAATCTATAAGTCCAAAATCGCTGGAAAACCTGAAGATATGTTACCGATTCCCTTGTCTCTATCGGAATTTTTCCACAACATTGTGCTCCTCTCTTATGCATTAGCTATTGTCATGTAATATTATTTCAATAGTTCTGAGGGAAAATACAAGGACAAAGGTCAGTTTCAACCTTGAATTCCCCCCGCCCCACCCCCCAACCCAACCCACATTTCTTCACCTGTTTTGTTTAAAACCAAGAACAACTTAAAAACTAAAATTTACAGTGCAGTTCCTGAAATAAGGACCACTATTGATCTTGCAATTGAACTAAAATGACTAATGTGGGGTTAAATCGTTAGAACTCCAATTGAACTCCAAGCAACTGAAGAATTTTTTCGAAGGAGACAATCATTATGGGTATCTCATTATTCATTCTTAAGAGAGAATGTACTTCGAGTCTCTGTTTGCCAATTGGAAAATGTTGATATTGGGGTCTTAGCACTTTTAAGGCCGCCTTGCATTGTAATCAATTTTTTTGGGCAATAATATAATTAACCTTTGAAAAAAATATCGTTAAATACTCTAAATTTTAAGCTATAAAAAGCAAGGTTCTACATATCAAGGGGTATGGGTTTGGACGTTAGCCTCAAACTCCTCACCCTATAACAAAGTGTTTCAAGGATTCCACTATTGGGGAAGTGGCGTCAATGGGGCTTCTTTGTTTGTTTGATTTGTTTTTGTTATTTCCTTGTTTGTTTCAGTGAGCTTCTAGCTCTCATGTAGTCCTTATTTCTTTCCAATGAAATTTAAATCGCTTTGTTTGCCAGACCGAAAAAATGGATCTAGCACAAATGAAATGGTGGGGCCCTATGGACAACAAGAGTGAACTTAATGCTCAATATTGGAAAGTTAGACCTAGTATCCACTTCATTTAAAAGTAAACAGAAAATTATCGTATACCTTAGTCTGTAAAGCACAGACACTTAAAAAATCCCAGTGTCCATGTCGAACATCGACGCATGTCAGGTCAAAATGTCTAGAATGTTTGAACAAATCGAACACTATGTGGACACTATTTGTTTAAATATTCTTATCAATAAATTTAAAAGCGAATCCAACATTCACCTTCTACCAAGGAAACTCCCTAATACCTTTAAAGTGAGACTATGATGTGAGATATTGGAGGTGATGCAGTTGAAAGTTTATGTGTAGCAATACTTGAAGTTGTGAATTTTTATCTTGATGAACCGAATATGGAAGCTGTGTCATTCGCAGGTGGCGACGATGGTATAATACATGCCAATGAACTCTTTGAATTTTAACTAGGGGTTGTTGAAGTAGTGAACAAAGTTTGGCATGTTATATCATGCATATTTCTTTCGATTGTTTTGGACATAGACTAGTATAGTAGACTGTGCAAGTGAAAATGAAGCATTTTGAAGGCCGAAGATTTGAACGTTAATACTAGCATCATAAGATTTCAACTTATGATATGAGTTATACGTTTGAGTGATGTGAATTGTTTAAATGTTGAGAATTTAACCGCTATTTTAATATGGTTTTGGACCATGTTCATTTACTTAAGGTCTTAAATGAATTAAATGATTTTTTACATATGATAAAATTATATTAGTTGAAGAAGTCGATTGTTTCATACTCCTGACCTATTGTCATGTAGAATGCACATTTAGCACTAATGGCTTAAATGGAATTAATCTAAAGAGAATTTTAGTAAATGGAGCAAAAAATAAAATAAAAAAATGGCAGAGAATTAAAGACAATGTGGCCAATTCATGGAGGTTAAATTTAATCATTGCTACAGGGAAACAAATCACGCTGCAGATTATCAAGCAAAGCACGCGTCAGACCACCGCCGTCACTGTAGTGTATGTAGTGTATGCATCAGCCATTTCCAAGAGCTAGATGGTATTCTTACTAATGATGCTAGAGGCCTTAGCTATGTGAGGTTAAGAATAAGAGCAAAAGGGGAGCACATGATCGGATTGTCCCAAATCCTTGGGTGTCAACCTAGTTGGGTTGCTTCTTTGGAGCAGACAATGATGTTATTTCCCCACTTTTGTATGTTTTGTTAGGGCTTGTTCCTTTGTTTGGTTTAATTTCTAATTAGCAATGTTACAAGCACTTCCCGCGTGTCAATTCTTTTTTTTTTTTATTTTTTTATTTTCAGGTTAATAATAAAAAAAATAAAAGAAATTGGGACCTAGTTTTGGATGATAGCCTAATCAAATTTTTTGTGGATAATATTATTGTTCATTTTTATAGCAAGCATGTGAGACATGTTCTACTAAGAAAATACTTTGGGCAAATAAGAGCTAATGGTAAAGTTGTTAACCTTAAAGGTTTTATTTTCACCCCCTTATTAACCCCTTCCACCCCGAATGTTGCGGGCAGGGTTCGAACCCTAGACTTGTGATTCCATTCGTCACAAGTCTACCACTGAGCCGGTACCCATTGGCACTAGGGTTGAACAAATAGCCGAATAAATCGGTGAAACCGAACTGAACAAAGTATTTCAGCTCGATTATTCCTATTTTCGATTCGGTTTTGGTTCTTAAGTATTGAAAATCGGTAAATTCGGTTCGGTTTTAGGTTTTTAAAATTTAATAACCGGTATAACCGAACCGAATATTTTTAGTATATTTACAAATTAAAAATTAATCTCTTGATGGAAAGGAACAGACAATGACAACAACCACTACTTTTAATTCATTCTCTCCCATTAAACTTATATTGAGAGGATTACCACTTTTAATTCTCTCCTCCCATTAAACTGATCACATTGGGAGGAACGCCACTTTTAATCTTTCTCTCCCCCATAAACTTACATTGGGAGGAGTGTGAGACAAAAAAACCAAACAGAGAGGAGTGGATGAGTCTTTCTCCCTCTCACATCAACTCTTTCTCCCTCTCACATCACTTTTACATTTATTAAGTCTGACATCTCTATTTCTTGGTTTGCAAAATCACCTCTTTATTTCTTGTTTTGCAAAACCACCTCTTTATTTATTGGTTAGCAAAACCATCTCTATTTCTTAAGTCTGACAATCTAAATTTTCAACAGATATGAGAGACTTTTCAACAGATATGAGAGACTAGTCCATAGAGGATAAAATTAGAGAATGAAAGAAATAGGAGATACTCAAGTGTAGCGCCAATAGAGGACAAAATTAGAGAAATAAGTTTAACTTGGTTTGGTCACGTGCGGTAGAGACCAAGCACATCGCCAATTAGAAAATGTCTAGATTGGCAAGTTAATGGAGGGTGTAGACGGAGGGGATGACCATTGAAAACTTGGATGAAGGCGGTGAATGAAGACATCCTTGAGCTTGGATTAAATGAAAATATGTGGGAAGACCGCATTGCTTGGAGAACCAAAATCCATGTAGCCGACTCCGAAAATATCAGGAATGGGCTTTGATGATGATGATGATGATGAGAAAGTAGTCTCTCATCACTCAACACTCATAAGTGAGGGGGAAAAAAAGAGATTATTTCCTTCTTCCTCTCCCCTTCTCCACTTTAAGCACTAACAGTAGGAAACCACTTTAGCTTGCTTCCTCTCCCCTTCTATTTCTCCTTTAAATGATTTTGTAAACCGATAAAACCAAACAAACCGAAACATTTCGGTTCGGCTCGGTCCATTGAGAGTTCGGCTCAGTTTCGGTTTAAACATCTTTGAAATCAACCTCATCGGTTCGGTTGGCGGTTTCAGCCTGAAACCAAAGCGTCGGGTCAGTTTTCAGCCCTAATTAGCACCTCCTGAAAGGTTAATAACCTGTAATTGCAATCAAACTATTAAGATTTTAATGCGTCTTATGTACCTCTTATCTATTAAAATCAAATGTCCAAAATAGTCCCAAGAGTCTTCAATATTAGTGAAATGGCTCATACAAAAAAGTAAAGCTTTAAAAAAATATGAGGGTAAAGTTGTCATTTAAAAAACTGAGAAATGTCAGCTTTTGTTGTTTAGCGCGTCCAATGGATCATGCGACAATTAAGAGAATGCATGTGGAGTTTGCTACGTTGGAGATATAACTTTTAATAATGGATTACAAAAATAGCCCTTTTTGAGTTTATATTACTGATGTAATATCAAATTTTGGTCGGTGATTGTATGGTCCATCACATTTTGGGGTTAGTTGTTTAGATGGCGCAAAATGGTAATTTGTATTGTTGATAGGGGTAACATGGTGCATAAAAAAAATAGAGAGATCGTGTTACCGTTCAACTAGCCAAAAATCATTATAGGGTAGAGATAAATTGGGTGGGCCCCTTCAACCTCAGCTTGCCTTATAACTTATGTGCACTTACATAATAAAAAAATTTGATTAGAACGACTCGTAAATCAAATTTAAAAAAATAATACACAATGACACTCTAACATAATAAATATTTGAGATGTAACTTTTGATTCTTTTATGTTGGATTGGTTTACCATTGTTGCTAGATCTTAATATATGTTTTCTTTTCTTTTTCTTTTTCTTTTCTTTTCTTTTTCTTTTTATTTTTATTTTTATTTTTATTTTTCTTTTTCTTTTTCTTTTTCTTTTTCTTTTTGTGAGTTCCTCACTCGCCTTCTTGTCCTCCACTTTCTATGAATGAAATTTTTGCTCTTGGTTTCCTTTGACAAAAAAAAAAAAAAACACTCTGACTATAACTAAAAGAACAAATGTGCTATTACATAACAACTTCAATAATCTATAATCAAACTATATCAAAACGTGAAAATACACCACAAACAGCGTCAAAGGTATCGTTGAACCAATGGCAACTAGTCACGAAAATATACAACTCATTTCTAGTCAAGGACGCATATTTAATTTCTCAAAATCCTTTGATTTATGTTGTTCCAATAACCCCACAAATCACATAAGACAACAAATTACTATGTTGTTGCACAACTAGATTCCCTTCCTTTTCTTCCAAGTTCCAACACTCTATATTTAGACTTCAACTCTTGAAACTCCCACACAATAGGAAAATGAGAGATGAAGCAAGATAAAACCTGTGCAGTTAAAACGGCGTTATAACTCCGATATAATGCTTAATGAGGGTGAGCCGTTACGTTATGAAATTATCACGTTATGGTATCACAGCTCCGATATAACTGCGCTATATGGCCGTTATTGAGATAACGTTTTTTTAATAACATCGTTTTAACGTTTGGCTAGAATACATAAAAAAAAATAAAAAAAAAATTCACTCATTTCATTTTCGATCGAACCATAACTCTAGATTCATAGGAAATAAGGACCAGTGCTCACTGACGTCAATCGATAAAGAACCAGACATCGCCGTTTGACAGAACACGAGAAAAGAAGGGAAAAAGACGAAGAGTCGATCGCACTCTCTGTTGCAATCTCACTCTTCGTAGGAAGATGTTTTTTATTAAAAAAAAATTGTTTTTTAATTTAATGTTATAAACATGATTTACTTTTTTGACTCTATAATATATTAATACTTTGTGGGGATATTAAAAATATATTTAAAAAATTATTTCGTTATATACCGCTATATCCCGTTGTAACCTATAACGTTCTTGGACCGTTATGGGTCCGTTATCCGTTTTAACTGCATAGGATAAAACTCCAACAGTGAAATGAAATAAGCAATTGCTTTTTTATTTCTTTTGACACCTTAAATAAATTGGTGTCACAGGGAAAAACATTAAAAAAAAGAAGGTGATTGAATAGTTCAAAGTGGGGGAGTCAATTGCTTTCCAGATTATCAATAGGAAATTGATATCATGGTAGTTGCTCGAGGATAAGTCAATGAAAAGTTTAGTTTAATTATGATTTATCACTATAAGCTATATACATTCTAATAACCCTTTGATGGTGATCCATTGGTTGATTGAAAAAATATGATTTACTGACTAAAAATGACCCAAATATAGTCTACTTATTCTCTCAACCATGACCACTTCCACACAATTTCCATATCCATCTGTTTTCATTTCTCACATTGCCCTTTTCCTATATGTTTCTGTTCTTTCTCTCATTCCTTTACTTATGTCTCCCTTACAATGCTATCTCACTGAATAACTCAAGATGATTAGGATGACCATTAGAATAATGTAATTTACTGCAATTGACCGCGTGTACTGTTTGGGCGTAATCAAATTTTGACGCCGTTGCCGGGGAACAAACGTCATTCTACAAGGGAGGTTTCGGGTATTATCTTTTTTGCTTATTGTTTTATTTTATTTTTATTTTTAGGTTTTAGGTTCAGTTTATTTTATTTTATTTATTTCTAAAAAAAATTGCAAAAAACAAAAAAGGACATTGGGGGAGTGTGAGTTGGAATAGAGACCACTTAGGGAAACTAATTAGGGTCCCAAATTTAGAACACCCACAAATTCACATTGAGACCAAATTAAGTTCTACTTCTAATTCTAACACCATGAGTAATCACGAAGATGACCATGTTCGGTCACTAAAGGACTATCTCCACCCCACGCACACTGCTACTCCATCATGTAGTATGTTTACACCAAGTACACCAAAGCTAGATTTTAAGCCGGGTATGATACAATTATTACCCATTTTTCATGGCCTAGAGAGTGAGAATCCTTATGTTCACATTAGGGAATTCGAGGAAGTTGTGACCACTTTCCACAACAAAGTTGAGGTTGCAGACTCGATTAGACTAAGGTTTTTTCCTTTTTCCCTTAAGGAAAAAGCGAAGAGTTGGCTATACTCTTTGCGACCAAGGTCAATAGGTTCGTGGGAGGAGATGACCCAAGCATTTTTTAATAAATACTTTCCTCACCACAAAACCAACGGTCTAAAGAGACAGATTTCTACCTTCACCCAAAAGAATAGTGAGACATTATATCAAGCATGGGAGAGGTTCAAGGATCTCTTGAATACATGTCCACACCATGGGTATGAGAGTTGGCGCTTAGTCAGTTATTTTTATGAGGGGCTCACCAGTAGAGAGCGTCAGTTCGTTGAGATGATGTGTAATGCGGAGTTTTTGCATAAGGACCCTGACGAGGCCATTGAGTACCTGAATGACCTGGCTGAAAAAGCTCATACTTGGACTGGTCCAAGTGCTACTGAGAGCACACATAGAACACGCCCAGCTGGAGTCTATCAACTTAGGGAAGAGGACAACCTTAGAGCCCAATTGGATAGAGTGACTAGGGAGTTAGAGGCACTTAAGACCAAGGATGGTAGGCCCACACATACTGTTGCCAGAGTTGAGCTACAGGACGCCTGTTTTATATGCGGAGGAGTTGAACACTTCGCACAGGATTGCCCAACCTTGACTGAGATGAGAGGGGTTTATGAGGAACAATGTAACGCCTTAGGGATGTACAAGAAGCCTTACTCACCATTCTCTAACACTTACAATTCTGGCTGGAGAGATCACCTTAACTTAGGCTGGAAGTCCGAAGCAGGCCAACCTACACACTCATAGGCACAACCACCTAGGTCATACCCTGCACCTCCATACAATGCGCAATCTAATAGAAGTTCCTTATCATACACATTGCATGCATTCATAGAGACACAAGGTAAAACTAATCAAAAATTTGAGGTTGCATTGACACAGTTGGCAGAAGAGAACAATGAGATCAAAAGCCAGATAACCAAGCTGACAAGTTCATTAATAGTACAAGAGCGGGGCCAATTTTCGTCATAGCCTCAAACAAATTCGAAGGGCCAACTTATGGCACAAACCTCTACTTCAGACTCTCAGAATGTCAAAAAGGTTAATGCCATCACTACTCGGAGTAGTAAGATTTTAGATGGGTCAAGCTCGTCCACGTCTATAGGCACCTCCCTAAGTGCAAAGGAGAGCATCCCTGAGGATGAGCCCAACAGGAACATTCCAGTTCCAGTTCCTTTTCCTCAAGCACTACGACCTACTGGAAAGAAATTGGAAATGCATGGTGAGATTCTAGAACACTTTAAACAGGTTAAAATTAACTTACCTTTGCTGATATGATTAAACATGTACCAATTTATGCGAGGGTCATCAAGGATCTATGCACTATCAAGAGGAAACATCATGTCAAGAAGACTACCTTCTTGACAGAACAGGTAAGTGCGGTGATCGAGCAGAGGACACAACCCAAGTACAAAGATCCAGGGTGTCCTACAGTCACCTGCCAGATTGGGACTCATGAGTTCGGCCAAGCCTTGTTGGATTTTGGGGCAAGTGTAAATCTGATGCCATATTCTATTTACTTGCAACTGGGTCTAGGAGAGATTAAACCCACATCCGTGGTACTACAATTGGCCGATAGATCGGTTAAGAAGCCAAGAGGAATAGTCGAGGATGTCTTGCTGCAGATTGATAAGTTTTACTATCCCGTCGACTTTCTTATTTTAGATACTCATTCTGCGGTTAATATGGAGTCTACAGTTCCGATTATTTTAGGTAAACATTTTCTTGCCACAGCTAACGCTCTTATCAATTGCAGGAACGGTCTAATGAAGCTGTCTTTTGGGAACATGACTTTGGAGGTCAACATATTCAATATTAGCAAGCAACCACGTGATGATGATGAGGGTCATCATACCTACATGATAGACATGCTGATATCAGATAAGGCGCACTTGAGCGCAGATTCTGAAACCTTAGAGTACCTCCTTTCTATTTCTGATTTTGAGAATTCACTTTATCCTGAAAATGCTTTTGATATTTCTGTTGTATCAGGGTTAAAGGATAAAGAAGGACGACAATGGCAACCATGCTTTGAGGAGTTGCCAAAGGAAAGACAGAAACCACAACCATCCACCGTGGAAACTCTGAAAGTTGACCTAGCTCCACTGCCTGAGGGACTTAAACATGCATTCCTCGGACCACGTGATACCTTTCCTGTTATTATTTCTTTCGTGCTTGATAGCTCACAAGAAGAAGAGTTGATTAATATGTTACGTGAGCACAAATCTGCATTAGGTTGGACTATAGCTGACATCAAAGGTATTATCCCCTTAATATGTTCCCATAGGATTCACTTAGAAGAAGGAACTAACCCCCGTAGAGACTCTCAAAGACGACTTAACCCTACTATGAAAGAGGTGGTGAAAAAAGGAAGTCTTAAAATTGTTAGATGCAGGCATCATTTACCCCATCTCCGATAGCAAGTGGGTAAGTCCAACTCAAGTGGTTCCCAAGAAGTCTGGAGTAATAGTAGTGACTAATGATGAGGGGGTGCCTGTTCCTACTAAGAGCGAGTAGCTGGGCATTCTTTCTATTGCTTTCTAGATGGGTATTCAGGATATTATCATCAGATTGAGATTGCATTAGAGAATCAGGATAAGACTACTTTCACATGTCCTTTTGGTACTTATGTTTTTTGGCGTATGCCATTTGGTTTGTGTAATGCACCGGCTACGTTTCAGAGATGCATGATGAGTATTTTTAGTGACATGGTTGAAAAATATATGGAAGTATTCATGGATGATTTGACTGTTTTTGGTGATTCCTTTGATTCATGTTTATTTCACTTGAAGGTTGTTTCAAGTAGATGTGAAAAGAAAGGTCTAGTGCTTAATTGGGAAAAATGTCATTTCATGGTTTCTTATGGAATAGTTCTGGGACACATAGTTTCTGACAAAGGAATCGAGGTTGATAAAGCTAAAATTGAATTGATTTCTAAATTACCTACACCTAAAAGTGTCAAGGATGTGAGATCATTTCTAGGGCATGCGAGTTTTTATAAGAGGTTCATACATAATTTTTCTACCATCTCTAGACCATTAAGTAGCCTCCTGGTCAAATACATCGTGTTTCAATGGACACAAGAGTGTGAGGACGCCTTCCAAACACTCATTGATAGGCTCACCTCTGCCCCCATCATGCATCCACCAGATTGGAATTTACCATTTGAGATAATGTGTGATGCAAGCAACTATGTTGTGAGGGCAGTCTTGGGACAACGAAGGGAAGTCCTTTGTTGTTTACTATGCTAGTCGAACACTTAATGATGCTCAAAAGAATTATTCGATTATTGAAAAAGAGTTGTTAGCTGTAGTTTTTGCTTTAGATAAATTTCGTGCTTATTTGATTGGTACACCTATCACTGTTTTTACTAACCATGCAGCTCTTAAGTTTCTTATTTCTAAAAAGGATGCTAAGGCAAGATTGATTAGGTGGATTTTACTTCTGCAGGAATTTGATCTAACTATAAAAAATAAGAAGGCGGTCGAGAATGTTGTGGCGGATCACTTGTCTCGTCTAGAGTTCAGTGACTCTGCCAATGGCCCACCCATCCGTGATGACTTTCCGGATGAACACCTATTCGCCGTCACTCAAGTACCGTGGTATGCACACATTGTTAATTACTTGGTTTCCGGCGAAGTTCCATCATCATGGAGTGCTCAAGATAAGCGCAAATTTTTGGTCGAGGTAAGAAATTTTTATTGGGATGATCCTTATCTATATAAGTATTGCCCCGACCAAATCATGAGGCGTTGTATCCCTGAAGGTGAGATTGAAAGTCTCTTACATTTTTGTCATAGTGCAGCTTGTGGAGGCCATTTTACTATGAAAAAAACCGTTGCAAAATTTTACAGTCAGGATTATATTGGCCTACATTGTTTAAGGACACTAACAATTATTGTCGTTCTTGTGATAGATGCCAGAAGTTAGGTGCACTGTCCCGGAGACACATGATGCCCCTTAACCCCATCTTAGTCATTGAGATATTTGATTGTTGGGGGATTGATTTTATGAGACCTTTTCCACCTTCTTTTGGATATTTGTATATTTTGCTTGCAGTGGACTATGTGTCCAAATGGGTAGAGGTTGTGGCATGCCGGAACAATGACAACAACATTGTTGTCAGGTTTATCAAAGAACACATTTTATCCCATTTCGGTACACCACGAGCCATTATTAGTGATTAGGGGATTCATTTCTGTAATCGCTCTTTTGAAGCTTTGATGCGCAGGTATGGAGTTCATCACAAGGTTGCCAATGCCTATCATCCGCAGACAAATGGCCAAGCCGAGTTGGCAAATCGAGAAGCAAAACAAATCTTGGAGAAGATGGTGAATCCTAATAGGAAAGATTGGTCCTTGCGCCTTTCTGATGCACTTTGGGCTTACCGTACCGCTTATAAGACAATTCTCGGGATGTCTCCGTATCGGCTTATATATGAAAAAGCCTGTCATTTACCTGTTGAATTAGAACATCGCGCTTATTGGGCCGTAAAAAGCATTAACTTTGATCTCAATGATGCAGGTATTCAGCGAAAACTTCAGTTAGCTGAAATTGGAGAGTTGCGGAATGATGCCTATGAAAATTCCCGACTATACAAGGCGAAGATGAAAACAGCTCATGATAAGCAAATTCTGAGGAAACATTTCGAGCCCAATCAACGAGTCTATCTCTATGACTCACGACTTCATCTTCATCCAAGCAAGCTAAGATCGAGATGGACGGGCCCATTCATGGTAAAACAAGTTTTTCCTAATGGGTCCATAGAAATTGAAGATCCAAAAGATGGGAGAGTATTTAGAGTAAATGGGCAACGTTTGAAGCACTATGTGGAGCGAGGAGAGGTGCCAGAGGATATCTTTCTGGTTGCCCCTGTCTACTTGATTTGATGTTATCTATCCTATCTTTAGTTTAGGTTTTTATTTTCTTTTAGTTAGGTTTTTGCTTTTATGTTTTTCTTTTAGTGTTTCTGGTTATTTTAGGTGTTGCTACTGGAGTCACTCGGAGCCCCTCATCCCATGTGTTCCTTTCTCCCGTCGGTATGATTTTCTTATATTTTGGTGACTGTGAAGACATTGTGTATTTGAAATTGGTAAAACTTCACCATGGTAATATCACTCTAACCCTCCTATTTTCTTTTTCCTTCATTTGTCATGATTATTATTTTATACATTGAGGACAATGTTTGGTTTAGGTTTGGGGGTGATGGTGGTTTATTAGATTTTTTGTGCAATTTTCAAAAATCTTTGAGCTTAAAACGTATTTTACAATTAAACCGTGTCATTTTTTGTGTTTTACTCAATCTCCATTGAATACTTAGATGATTACGGTAATTGTGCAAAATCTTTAAGAAAATGCATTCGAAATTTGAACTCTTTGTGAATTAAAAAAAATGGTTTCGAGTTTTTTAATTTTAGAGAATATTTTTGTTGCCTTTAATTTTGAGAAAACACATACTAACACGTGTCACATAGTTATATTAGTAGAAAACATGATATTTGATATTATCCTTATGTTAGATGTATTTTGTGAGACTTTCCAACTCGACTATTCGTGCACTATAAGCCAAGTCAACATGATTTAAAGTTGATTAGTGAGATATTGAACTATAAAACCTTAGAATAATAGTGGAGACTTAACCCTTGTGAGTTTTGAGCCATTCTTTATTTCTTGAGGGTTATTAAATACACTCTTATTTTTCTTGAGTTCGCATTATTTCGTTGATGGTCTCGTTATTCTTGATTTTCATATTGATTGCTTTAAGAATGACATAAAAATTGAATTTTTACACTAGAACTTCTTGCTTTATTTAGTTGAGATGTCCTAGTACTAACTAGAACTTGTGAAGTCATATAGGCATTTCTTTCTTTAAACCATTATTTTAGCCTCTTAGCCTACCCAATAACAAATATCCATTTGCATCCCTTTGATCCTTTAAATAGCCTTCTCTTTGTTATCCCCATTCCCATTACATACTCCAATCAAGGAATAATACCTCTATTATTTTATCCTTACCTAATTTTCTGAGAATGTATACGGTGAGATATATTTATGGAATGGGCAAATAGAAAGAGTTGAAAATAGATATTTTATGCGCCCTCGAAGTAAAAGTGTTGGATTGTATCACCGGGGAAAAGCATACAAAAAAAAATTTACAAAAGAAAAAGTTGAAAAGAAAAGGTTGACCAAAAAAAAAGTTGAAGAAGAAAATAATGAAGAAAAAGTTAATGGTGTACAACATTGATTTGTTCTTCAATGCCCTATGTGTTTATTCAAGGGTGTAGCCATTCTAAGGAAATTTTTGTCCATTATTGTTTGCCATAATCCAAGCCCTATTACAACCTAGTAAAGACCTAATTGATCTTAAGTGAAAGTTGGTTTAATAGATGTGGAGATTGAATAGGCAAGAACTATGGTGTTTGATTCAACATTCTCAAAAGTAATCAATATTCATGTCCACGAGATCATATTCATTTCACTCTTTGAAAAATTCCGTTTTTCATGATAATTATATGTGAGACGTTTGCATTTTCCATAGTATTTTCTTTTCCTCACATATAAACTGAGTGTCCAATCTCTGAGTGTTTTATTTCTTAGTGACATGAGAGAATGTAGTCGAAGCGTCATTTCTAAAGGTTATCTCGTCACATCTTTACTATGAGATGAAGAGTTATGTTGATAAGGCTCCTCACACACATACTTCGAGTTGAGAATGATTATGAAATTTATTTAACCTTTAGATACTATTAAATTATTGTACTCTATTGATATACTATTGTGACATTTTTAGTTTGTTTTTTTTTCTTGAATTTTAAGCAATTAGAAAATTACTCTAAGGAAAATAAAGGAGAATGCTCATGTTATTCCATTATGTTTTTAGGAAATAGATTTTGTTTTATTGAGTCAGTAATGTTTGGGGGTAACATTTCTGGAAACCCTCACGAGACTATAACTCATCCTCTAGAGGTAATCTAGAGGTTTAAAGCCTTGTTGCACGTTAAGGTAAGTGCAATCGTGATTCCTCCGAAAGTGAGTTAGGATTTATTCTTAATTTTGTTTTGCTCGAGGACTAGCAAAATGTAGGTTTGGGAGTATTTGATGTTCACATAATTATTACATAATATACCTCCTAATTTATATTTGTTAGTGTTTCGAATAGTGTATTTTAGTTTAATTATTTTATTTTTGTAGGATTTGGAGTTTAAATGACAAAAGTGCATTAGTGTGGCGAATTTTGAAATTCATAGGCAAATTGACGAAATTGAGAGGGAGACACTTAAGCCAAAAAAATAATAAAGAAAATTAGTTTTGAATTTTGGTGAAACAAAGAAGTCATGTGGATGAACATAGCCAAACCCATTATTGATACAGAGTTTAAACAAAGGGGTGGAATTATGGTTTCTAATTCCAAACACATTGGGCTCTTTTGGTTTCTAATTTCATTGGGCTTGAGATCCACCAATAGGGAGGAATTATGCAAGAATAGAAACACAAATACAAGAGGATCCCTTTTGTTTACAAAAAAAAAATTGGATTTCTAATTGGGGACCAAGGAGGAGTTTGGTTTTCCTTTTAACACAAAATACGGCAGCAGCCTTTGTTTCAAAATTGGATTGGTTTTTCCAATTTGGGGTGGCCAATAGGAGCACTTTGTTTTTTTCTTTTTAACAAAAAAGAACATGGCAGCAAGAGGAGAGTTTTTTCTCTGGAAAACATGCGGCAGTAGCAGCAGCCGAAAGAAGGGAAGAGAAGTTGTCCAGGACAGCAGCCAAAACGCAGCAGCAGAGGACATCAAACGATGTTCTCTCTGAACCAGGGAACACAGCAGCAGCGACGCCGTCCAACAGCAGCAGAAAAGCAGGAGTAGGGAGTGCGTCGCTAATCCACCACGCACTGCCATGCCCATGAAGCTCCACACCGTTGTTGCTGTCATCACCTACACCATGTGTCACTAAACTCTACACAAGGTGAAGAGATTCCTAGATGTAACACACTTAATTAGTATTTGATTTGTTTTATGCTTTCACGATGAATAATGGTGTTTATGATTCTCACTTTTATTTAATATAGGAATTTATGTTATTTTAGTGACAAAGATTTCATCAATTTCTTCGTAGATTATTATTCTGGTGTTGTCTTTTTCTTCTCCATATAAGTTTAGTCACGCTCTTCTTATGTGTGGAATTTTTAAGGATCAATTGATTCCGGCAGGTTAGTTATATGTGATCGTCTTTTATTATGTTATTGTCTCCGGATATATCGTAAATTTAGTATATCACATATGACCAACCTTTGTGTTTTCTAGAAAAAAGTAAAATCTAAAATCCATTTACATTAGGATATATTAATGCATTAAAGACTATTCTTCCGATTATGTTGTTTGGGATGTGAAACACGTAATCGAGTCATCATAGCGAATCAATACTAGTTGGCGCGTGAAATCTAGGAGGGATTCTTGGAACCTTGTGACTTTCTAAACTTGATTTTTATTAAACTAAATTTAATTTCACATTTTAAAATTGCTAGAATTTCTTACATTTAGTTTCGCGTAGTTTTTTTTCTTCCTTGACCTTGTTTTGTAGATCGTTTTTCCTCGTGGGATCGACACCCCAATCTTTACTGCAATTGACCACGTGTACTGTTTGGGTGTAATCACCAGCCATAGGATCAAAACGATCCAATCGAGAAGGTTGAACAATCGCACAGTTTGGCCGCGAGGTCAACCGTGGCTGCCCCCCAACATGAGTCTGATCTTGCTCCATTTAAACCATTTAACGAAGGTGGTAGAAAGGATGACTCAAGAGGGACAGTAGCGATCTAAGGCTGCCCGATATCCGAGAGGATCCCAGATCCTGAAAATGCAACTGACAGAAGATGAGTTGACACCTTCAAATCAAGCCATGTTCGGCTCTAATTGAGAAAGTTGTTACCCAGTCGATAAAATCACGCAACTGGTAGTCATAGGGCAATTGGACCTACAGAGGATCATGATAAAAGAATTCTCTATAATAGATGCCCACTCTGAATACATCGTGATCTTGGGTCGACCTTGGTTACACCACATGGAGGCAGTTCTCTCCACTCAGCATCAGTGCCTCAAGTACCCCTCTGATGGCAAGTAGGGACAATCAAAGGAGACCAAACGATCGCTCTGGTATGTCTCTAAGCCTCATCCAAGAAATCGAATAATGGAGCACAGAGGCCCGAACAACAGGATCTGAACGAGGAAACCCCAAATTCAGATAAAGACAACCCACCTCCACCTTTGGACCTCGAACCTCCATCCAGCCCAAGGGGAAGGCTGAATGTTGGGCAGCCGAAAAAAGAAGTACTAATGATAGACCTGGACAGTCCAACTAACACTAAAGCAGACTAGATAGGCTCTAATCTCAAGAGAGCACTGGCAGATCAGCTAGTCGAACTCTTAAAAGAAAACCAGGACATCTTCGCCTGGACAATGAATGACATGGTGGTGATCAACCCCACACTTAGCACGCACTGACTGGTAGTCAATCTTGTTAAAGCCAGTCCGATAGAAAAGAAGGCTAGTGGCGCCCAAGCGCAACAAGGCCATCAATAAAGAAATGCAAAAACTTTTAAACACCGACATGATAAGGGAGTCTCGCTACCCAAAATGATTGGCAAACACAGTCCAGGTGAAAAAAAAGAACGAAAAGTGAAAGGTTTCCTGACCTTAAAAAAACATACCCAAAAGACAATTTTCCACTGCCCCGAATAGACCAGATCGTGGGAAGTTCTCTTAATTGGCGGACCTCCAGATCACCTGGCAAGCTAAGCCCGAACTAGGAAGGTCCCAGCAAGGTGACAATGATCAAAAGGCCATGAACCTATTGGCTAGAGAACCTGGACAAAGATCATCTAAAAAAGTCGTGGAATGTAGAGTACTTGAAGAAGTATTATCAGTAAAGGTACTCTATTTAAGGAATCACATTTCATATAACTCCATACACATGAACAAGTCTAGTCTGACTTCTGGACCACGATGGCACCCACGCGGACTGAACCAAGTCCACAGACGGTTCACCGCAAGCAGGCGAGTCTCATCTATGAACGAATCAATGCTTCTAAGATAGCCTAGTCCGACCTCAGGACTATAATGACACACCTGCAGAACGAACCTAGTCCACAGATGGTCCACCACAAGCGGACGAGTCCAGTCCACGGATGGCTCAACGCTCCTAAATGAACCTAGTCCGACTACGGGGACCACAATGACGCACAAGCGGTCGAGCCTAGTCCTTTTTATGGACTAAGGCAACACACATGCGAACATGTCCTGAACACTGACGACTCAACACATCTAATCGTTCCGGTCCATAAGGACCAAGGCCACGCCCTGACCACCAAGACTCAACTAAACAATGAGTCTGAATGTGTTTGGAATCTAGTCCTTAAAATGCTAAGTGATTCCCCTATCACTCCAGTTCTTCATAGAGCTAAGTAGCAGTACTTTGACAGTCATACGCCTACTCGTAAAGTGGACAACCCTCGAGACACGTCTCAACACATGAAGATCACTCTTCAGTGACTTCACCATTATCGGAGAACATGTTATTTCACCAAGGAAACTACACGGGCTAAGTCAAAACCAAACACGTCTTCTTCAGGACCAGATCAGCCCAATCCCTTCATAGAATCAAACTGTCTCATCTTATTTGATAGTCCAAAAGATTTGTCCGTGCAGGTCAATATAATTCACAATCGTTCAGAGCACGCAAGAAAAGCCAATTCAGAAAAATAGACTTTATTAACAAAAACTTATTACAAAGCTTGACTGACTGGCAAGTACAGAAGTTTACACGCTACAAGTATCTGAGCTTGGTGCAAAGTAAGGCAAGATCGAAGATCTGCTAGAATATACATCGAGACTTTGCTCCGCCAATTTTCCTTTCAGAAGTGGATTTGGAAGTGAAGAAAAAAAACCCAAAGCTAGCTGCTAGTGTGATCCCTCAAAGTAGGGATGCCTGAGGAGATACAAAATTAGCTCCCCAAGGCTGCAAACCACGCATGCCCCAAAAGCTAGCTGCTAGTGTGAACCCTCAAAGTAGGGATGCCTGAGGAGATACAAAATTAGCTCCCAAAGGCCGCAGACCACGCATACCGGAGCTTCGCTCCACCAATCTGCTTTTCGGTTGGGGCATTACAAGTGAGGCCTAGGAATGAGTACTGGGAACTGCCACTCGAAGTTGGATACGAGTGTTATCTCCCAAACTGGATGGAGGAAGTCGTAGTGGAAACACCAGAAGATGGAAGGCAAAGTTGGCCCCTAAGGGAAAGTTCATACTTCATCTTTGTGACATAAGAAGAAATTCACAGGTCCCACGAAACCACTCGAAGCTCACTCAAACAGGGTGGCTTCCCCCAATTATTGGAGTTTTTTCCCCATAACCCCTCCCACCTCAATGTCATCGGCAGGGCTCGAACTCTGAACTAGTAATACCATTCGTCACAACTCTACCATCTGAGCTAGTACCCCATTGGCTATTTGTGGAGTTGACACTAGTGTAGTTACCATGGTATGGGAATGATAGAGCTTGTTATAAGTCCTATAACAATGGAGAAGGTTGAAAAAGAAATTGGAACTTGTGTTAGAAAAAAGGAAAAATTCATAGAAAGTGATATTGATCAACTTCACTACTCAAAGATGGTGGTGAAGGAGAATCTAAGGCTGCACCTGCAACCCCCCCCCCCCCATCAGTTCTATGGATACTTAGATAATATATGAAATATTGCAAGATTCAATGGTTATGACATATGATGATACACCAAACCGTCCTTTACTCCGCGTCGTACACGTGTCATGATAATCTCATCAACAGGGCAAAGCGGGCATGATTGCCCACCCAATATGGCAAAGCCCAGACAACACTAAGCCCATTTTGGCAGAACCCGGGAGGTTGGACCCAAATTGCAGCACCCTACTAAGCCCACACGTCACATGGTTAAGCCCAATACCCCTAAGGCCTAATCAGGCAAGTATCTGAGGATCGACCTAAAACAGGGCAGGCTAGTAATACATTGGTTCCGACTAGGAAACAAATACTAGAGTATAAGTTGTGCATGGAAACTCCCTTGCATGGACAACACTCCAAAAAGGAAGTTTCTCCTGCAGATCTAGGAGCACAAGTCATGTAGGTAAACTCTCCTACATGAACGACTCCTAACAAGGAAAGGATCTCCAACAAGATATCTTTCCCTAAACTACGCCACCAAAGTTCTAGCCGAACTAGGACTCGCACATTATATATAGGACACAGGGTTGATGAACAAATGTATGCTTTATAACCCAATTTACAATTTTAAGCATTTCTCAAGCCTTATCTGACTTTAGCATCAGAGTGTCATCAGCCACCACAACGGTGGTATTTGTTTCACGTGTGTTCCCTGTGTAGGTCAATTTCAAGGAAACAGAATTTGACTACATTAGTTTGGTGTCGTCCGTGTGGAATGACAAAGTTCCTTTGAAAACAGTAATAACACCCTTCCCTAGAGTCTAGAGAGATTGTAACAACGAGATCTCACAACAATGGAGACATCGCTGAACCCTCAAATGCTCGAACCGGCGGAGTGCCGCTAGCTTCGACAGCCCTGGCACGGCAAGGGGAACAACCTCAGACCCCCGCACTGGTAGTAGCCACAACAAACCCCAGGGTGGATCTACTGTCAACCTAGATGCACCAAATTGCACGAGCGGTGAAGATACTCACTCAGCAAAATCCTCCACCCGCCGAAGGAGACGAGGAGCAATGAAGAGCCTCGGTCCCAGAAAACACCAGAGAACATGTTCAAGTGAGCCACTCTGCCCCTGCGAGTTCTCATTGGACCAAAGCGGAGGAGCGGCCAACGGAGACCCAACGTTTAGAGCTGACAAACCCGTCTCGTAGAACCCCCTCCGGCTGGGGGGCACCAATCCTGATGTGTTGTTCAACCTCACTGTCCCTCCGTTCATGGATCACATCATGAAAAAGTCACTGCTGAAGGAATTCACCTCGCCAAAGCAGGAGTTTTATGAAGGGACGGCGGACCCGTCGGAATCACTTACGCCACTTCCAGCATGTAATGGCGCTCAAAGAAGGATTTGAACCAGTAATGTGTTGGTCATTTCCTACCAGCCTAAAGAAGTTAGCGTTGACCTGGTTCCACAGCCTCCCTTCGAAGTCCATTTACTCATTCTGAAGCTAGCAACAACATTTCTCACACACTTCGTCGGTAGCCAACAAATCAGAAAGGGCCCGCATTACTTGCTCACCTTGAAACAGAAGTCGAATGACACATTGAGGGATTATGTCACACGCTTCAATGATGAGTTGACCCTCATCGACGGTTGTAGTAATGACACCTCGGTCATAGCCTTCTCATCGGTCTAAGGATAGGCAAGTTTTACGATTTCCTTACTCTGGAGCCTCCAACCGATATAGCGGACTTGCTGAAAAGAGTCTAAAAACACAACACTCTCGATGAGATGTTGGCCGCCATGAAATGGGTGGAGTCTGAAAAGAAACCCTCTGGTTTTAAAGACAAGAAGAAGGGAAAGAAACATGAAGATGATGACAGAAATAGGAAGTGCAATGACAACAAGCATTACTCTGGCCACACAAAGCAATATAAGGCCTCCAACTTCGTCGAGTCTAAATCTGTCACTCCCTTCAACTCCAGTCTGTCTGGCATCTTCAACTTTATTAATAATTGGGGAGAATTGAAGTGGCCCGCCAAACAGTGAGGAGGTCCATCCCGACGCGATAACAACAAATACTGATCATTTCACAAGGAAAGCAGCCACAACACTAAGGACTGCAAAAATCTCAGGAGCGACATAAAATATTGGATCAGGAAGGGGAAGCTCAAAGAGTTCATGAGCCCAGACAAAAGGGAAGACCGGGCAAAGGAAAGGGAAGATGTCATTAAGAGATGGAGAAAAAAGCTTTTGGCATCATATATATACTTCATGGAGTCAGCTCGGAAGGTGAGCAATCCAAAAGGTATAAAAAAAGAACGTTTCTCAAAATGCGGACGCAGCCCACCTGCAAAGACCAACAAGTGCAGTGTGCACGTATTTAGAGCCCGATCCTACCACTGACATTCATAGACAAGGACCTCCATTCTCCTCACAATGATGCCCTGGTCATCTCGGTCCTCATTGCAAGGTGGGAAGTGAAAGGGCCTTGGTAGACACAGAAAGCTCTCTAAACGTCATGTTTCTCAATGCATTCAACAATATGCAACTCAATGAGGAGAACTTAACACCCGCCAATCACCCCATGATCGGGTTCAGCATAACGAAATGCTTCCCTATTGGGAGGATCAGTCTAATGGTAGTGGCGGGGGAGCCACAATTACTAAAGTTCCTTGTCCAGGAGTTCATGGTGGTTGATTCCTCGTCCGCCTATACCATCATCCTTGGAAGACAATGGCTCCATCATATGTAGGCAGTAGTTTCAACTTTGCGCTAATGCATCAAGTACACTGCCAACCAGGCACAAGGAACTATTCAATAGACCAACCTTCAGCAAGAGACTGCCACTACGCAGTGATAATATAACTGGATTGTTAGCAATATAGCTCGGGCTTTGGGACAAACATCTCAGACACTGGGCCCAGATATGGGGGAAGAATCACCCCGCATGGACAGAGACATAGCTCTGACAATCGAGGTTCAACTATGCAACGAGCCAGATTTAGCACTAGAGACACCATCCAGTCTAGTACAAAGCTAATTAACAACACTTAAAAAAATAGGTGCCTACTTCAAAAGCTAGTAGCCAGCGAGGAACGACCTGCCTTCACGAAGTTTACTTTTTAATAATTTTGCTAGCATTGGCAAAATGTAACACTTTTCCATGGGAACTATACAGTCTGAACCAGGACCATGCACATCTCCTTCAGGGCCAGATTAGCTTAGCCCCCGCTCAAAGTCAAACTATCTTACTGTTTTAATTTCCTTTGTTTTTTAGTTTAGAAGATTTGTTCGCACAAGCCTATACAATACAGATTCATTCATGGAACAAATTGATGCTCACCCAAACTAATCAGCATCAGATAATAGCAGGTCTTGTCAAGACTCATTGTTACAAATGTCAAAACATTCGAAAACTCCAACAACGAAGATCTTTCTTTAGCCTTGGGAGAACCCAAAGCATATTTTTTGGAAAGATGCATTTGAAGGACATGTTCTACAACGTTTATGGCAATGCTTAAAATGGTGAAGACCTACCTATATATAGGCGCGACAGTTCACGAATCTATGTCATACACGTGGCACGATGATATCTCTAACATGCCCCAGCCAAATAGTGGGCCTAAGCGAATGCCCGTCGAATTCGACCCAGGATACGGAGAACGACCCAATATACACAAAAACACAAACGGCGAAGGCCTTAAGCACCCATGGAATGCGGAACACACCTACAATAATATTATTAGTGAAATATAAGGTATCAGTTCTTTCAAAATTCTGCTATTGTTCAAAATCTGGATGAAACTCAGTCCGGTCAATCTATGAAGATCTGACTCCATAATTAGGCTTATTAATCCGATCTCCATGTCGAACTATTAGGCGAATTGGAGTAAGTCAGAATCCCTAAGTCAAACTTACATGCCAAGCGAAGGCCCAACCTGATCAAAGCATAGTCAATTTCGATTGATGACAATAGCTTTTGGTCCGCTCAAACGCCTAGTTCGTCGAAAGTGGATGACGATGAGTTAGAAAGTGGGAGTCTAGTCAGTACTTATCGAGCCTAATGACGATGGCTTGCCAGGGATTATTGTCCAACTACTGATAATGATCGCCGAACCCGATCAAAATTTAGTCAATAACGACTGATGACGATAACTTCTAGTCCACTCTAACGCCTAGTTCGCCGAGTGCGGATGACGATGGCTTAGAAAGTGGGAGTCTAGTCAGCGCTCTCGACAACCGGCCACGATGGCTTGCCGGGGATCATTGTCGAACTACAGACAATGATCATTGAACCTTATCAAAGCTTAGTCAGTTTCAATTGATGACGATAGCTTATGGTCCACTCTAACGCCTAGTTTGTCGAGCGTGGATGACGATGGTTTAGAAAGTGGGAGTCTAGTCAGTGCTCATCGAGCCTGATGATGATGGCTTGCCAAGGATAATTATAACACCATAAACAATGATGGTCGAACCTGACCAAAGCTTAGTCAGTCCTGACTGGCGACGATGGCTTCTGGTCCGCTCTAACACCTCGTTCGTCAAGCACGGATGACGATGGATTAAAAAGTGGGAGTTTAGTCAGTGCTCATTGAGCCTGATGATGATGGATTTTTAGGGATCATTATTCCACCATAAACAATGACGGTCAAACTTGACCAAAGCTTGGTCAGTTTCGACTGATGATAATGGCTTCTAGTCCGCTATAACGCCTAGTCCGTCTAGCGCGGATGACGATGAGTTAGAAAGTGGGAGTCTAGTCAGAGCTCATCAAGCCTGATGATGATGGCTTGCAAGGGGTCATTGTTTCCCCAAAGACAATGATGGTCGAACCAGAATGCATAGTCAGTTCTGACTGATGGCGATGGCTTCTTGTCCACTCTAACACCTAGTCCGTGGAGCACGGATGGCGATGGTTTACAAAGTAGGAGTCTAGTCAGTGCTCATCGAGCCGTATAACGATGGCTTGCAAGGGATCACTATTCCACCGTAGACAATGATGGTCGAACCTGACCAAAGCTTAGTCAGTTTCGGCCGATGTCTATAGCTTATGGTCCAACCTACTATTTAGTCCACCGATAAGCAGATTAAGAAGGTCTAAGAAATCTGAAGTACACTGGCTTTAGAATCTACTATGAGAGTCACACATCTAGGAGACCAATGCAACGACGTGAAAATACAACTAAGCTCTAGAAAGTATAAGTATGAAATACTACTTAACAAGTTTTCTTTAAGTCATATCTTAAGGATTACAGCTATTGTGGAGGAATCTGATTCAGAGGCCGAAGGACCAATTACATCAAAAAGGACGACAAGGGATAAGTTAGCATCATCTGATGCTTGTCCCGAATTGGCAGTCGAATGCGCAGGATCAGAAGCTTCCTCATTAATCTTCCAATAAGAAGCCTTTCTGTAGCTCTCAAAGTCAAGTTTAAGGTCAGGGTTCTCGTCTTCGATCAACCCTAGCACTTTTAGCCTTCCCCGGACAATTCAGCAAAGTCCAAAGTTGTTTGCCGCTCCAAAGACTTTTGAAGCATGTCTGCAAGCACGGACACCTGAGGTTGCTCCTCAGCCAGTTGCTGCCTTAGCAGACTTAGCTCAGCCAACGCTGAAGCAACTTGATTTTCCGCTTCATGGATACGACGCCGCCCATCAGTAACTTCTGACTCAAGCTTTTGACGCAAACCAGTCCATTCAGACTCAGCTCGCTCCTTTTCGATAGCTCGGGTTTGCAGATCAGTATGCGCCTTGCTCGCCACCTCGTCCACGTGCTTCAACTCCTCTCGAGTGTGCCCCAACTTCGCTTTAGCGAACGCCAAGCCAATCTCTGGTCTTCAATACCTTTCACAATCTCTTCTTTGATAATTGCCTCACATACAACCAAGGATTGTGATTTCACGAAATTTCGCCGAATTTTCTTTTTTTTGAAATTAGAAAAAGAAAAGGGACGAAAGAAAAAATTAAATTTTTTGAGGGTTTATTGAAAAAATTTTAGGTTTTTTCGTAAAAATACAAACCAGCTATTAAAAATTACATTTTTTCGAAAATTTTTGGGGTTTTTTTGTAAATTTTAGAATAGGCTGCTTATTACTCAAGTTATTTGAGCACTATAAATAGAGTTCTTCCTCAATATTGTAAGATATCTTTGATTTAAATAATTTAATTGAATATTAGAGTAATTTCTCTGTGTTTTTTGGGCGAATCTCTTGTATCTTTTGCTTGTGAATTGTCTGTTGAACTAGCCTGCAGGATAATCGCTATTCTACCAGGTGTCAGTTGGTATCAGAGCTTCAACATCTTCTTGGGGTGAGATTTCATCAGTTTCCATGGCTGGTAGTGATGGTCGTGGTCGTCGCGGCTAGGTTCCGAACGAGGAAGCCCCATACCGTGATCGTAACATTCAGGATATGATGATTGAGGATTTACAGAGGCAAGTTGCAGAGTTAAACCAGCGTTTGGCGGCGCAGGATTTCAGAGATCGTGAGACGGAAGATCACGATTCTGATTCCAGTTTTGAAAACCCGTATCACAATCGTGCTCGATTCTGGGAGCGCCGTGGTCGGGAGGATAGTCATGGAGACCTCGGTTTCAGAGTGGATTTGCCCGAGTTTTCTAGTACGTTATAGGCCGAAGGATTCGTAGATTGGTTGAATGAAGTAGAACGTATTTTTGAGTATAAGGAAGTTCCAGACCGTGTCCAAGTAAAATTAGTCGCCATCAAACTCAAAGGCAGAGCATCTGCGTGGTGGGAGCAATTGAGGCGATCACGAGACAGGCAGGGCAAGGCCAAGATCACTGATTGGGAGAAGATGAAGGGTCACTTCCTTCCTTTCGGCTACACTCAAACCTTATTTAAGCGACTTCACTCATTGAGGCAAAGCACAAGATCGGTTGAGGATTACATGGAGAAGTTGTTTCAGAAAAGGGGCGATGTTGAAGTATGAGAAAGCCCTGAAATTGCTTCCTGGGAACCATCCTAATGTAGCTTATCTGAGGACTAATATGGCTGGGTGTTATATGGCAATGGGTATCGGGGAGTATCCGCGAGCAATTAATGAGTGCGGTTTGGTTTTACAAGTCTTCCCTAGGCATAATAAAGCCTTGTTGAAGAGGGCAAAGTGTTTTGAGGCTTTGAATAGATTGGATTTGGCTTGGAAGGATATTAATTTGGTTCATCATATGGAGCAGACTAATTTTGTGGCTTCCGAGATTGCACATAGGTTGAAGATTGAGATTGAGAAGAAGGGTATGAAGGTGGAAGATATATAAGTCGGTTTTAGTACAGACACGGATGAATCCTCTAGTGGTGGGAGAATAGTGAAAGAGAGAAACAGGGAGAAGAAGAGTATGAAAGTTGAGGATATAGTGGTGGAGGACGAAAATATTGTGGCGAACGGTGAAAGTGTACCTGTGTATGACAAAGAAAATGATGGGGAAGGAGGTTGGGACCCTGAGGACTTGGAACTGCCACCAGAAGTTGATACACCAAGGGCTACTACGAATACCCACTCTTCAGTATTTGTCACCCCGACTCAAGGCATGCCTGTAAGCCAGATTTGGATCCAAAAATCAATTCTTGCTGCAGAGCATGCAGCAGCTGGTAATTTTGTTACAGCGATGCAGCTGCTTAACCAACAACTAGGTATAACGAACTTTGCACCTTTGAAGACCATGCTTCTTGATCTACCCAATGGAAGTCATTCATACATACATGCGTTTTCCCCCTCTCCATTGATTTCATTTGCGGTGGAGTGCGTCAGCGAGCCCGAATGTGAGGGGAGCACCAACACTTGTGTACAGCTTCTCCCAGCTGTAAGACAGACTGAAGGCTGGTTATAGAGCCACTACTAATGGGAAGTTCAAGGAGGTTGTACGACTGTTTCTAAGTATTTTGTACACTATACCACTTATTGTTCGAGGAGGGATGTTGATGAAGTCAAGGAATTGATTATTATAGTAATGGAGTATGTGCTAGGTTTGCAAATGGAACTCAAGAGAAGGGAAATGAAAGACAATCCAGTACGCCAACGAGAGCTAGCAGAGTTTTCTGACATGGTGCCAGAGGATCTTCTTCTTAGGCTGCCGCCAGAGGATTCCGATGAAGCTGTTGTGAACTCGAGGACGAGTTCTTTCCAACTCGGGGTGACTGATGTAGGAAGGTCTATAGGGTTCCTAATTTGCTCTCAAAGTTATTTACTAAATAACTTTTTCGTAATCTTTCAATTTAATTAGGAGTATTTTTAGTTTCTTTTTAGGATTAGACTTTACTTTTTCTTTTAGGAATAGACTGCTTGTTATTTTAGTATTTGATTCTACTTTTTCTTTTAGGAATAGGCTGCTTATTATTCAAGTTATTTGAGCACTATAAATAGAGCCCTTCCTTTATATTGTAAGATACATTTGATTTGAATAATTTAATTGAACATTAAATTATTTCTCTGTGTTTTTTGGGCGAATCTCTTATATATTTTCCTTGTGAATTGTCTGTTGAACTAGCCTGCAGGATAATCGCTATTCTGCACGGCGTCACTTTGTAGACACCATGTTTCATCCCCACTAATTGCCAGTGCTGCAGGTGAATCTCATGTACAAGTTCTTCCGAGCTATAGCGTATTGGATGCTTGGGAGCTGCCCAAGGCTATTGTAAACAACAGTGAGGGTATCCAAATGCAAGGGCGGAGTTACAAAAAGCTGGGTGGGGCAATAAAAGCACCCCGACTTGAATAAGCACAATGGGAACTTGATGAGTCGATCGGATTTCTCTTATAATTTGGTAAGCTTCTGTTGTTTGGGGCACCAAGCCCATGGCTACTTGGGCACGAAACCAAAGTTGTGCTTAACTTGCCATGTGTTTATCTTTGACATGCGGGCCCATGCATAAAAAAAGTAAAATTAATACATTCAGGTCATGTGGAATTCATTTGGAAGGTTTACAAACTGGTGGAATTTGATAAAGAGGAGGTGGTGAGGGCTACAGTAGTTTTAGATCAATTGTGGCATGGTACGATTGGTGTAGTGTTTGACAACAAGCAACTCAGGGTTCGAGTCACAGCCAATGGCGAACTTAGGATTTCAGTCAAGGAGGGGCAAAATGGTAAGGAATTGTTAGTTGATCATGATGTAGTCGATTTTTTCTCTCTGCTTTGACCTTGTTAATGCTAACTTGCACAAGTAACGCACGTGAGCCACAGACCACCGTGGGGTGGCCGATGACACTCCGATGCTAAAGTTAGACATGGATCTGAGAAGGTGTAATGCTGTAATAGGGATTTTGTAGTGTACCTTAGCTTACCAACCTCATGTCTTATTTATAATGCAAGAAATCATGGTTTAATCAGACCATTGTAGGCGTAGTTTAGGTAAGAGATCTTCGTGGAGATCCCTCTAATTAAGTGTCGTGTTGTAGCAGGGAAGTTCCATGTTAGCTCTGCACTCCTAGATACGCGGGAGATAGTGCTGGAGTTTCCCTATGTGAAAGATACTCTAGTGTTTGCTTCCTAGTTGTAAGCAGATAGCAGCTGTAGTTGCCCGTCCGAAGATGATCCTCGAGACACTTGCCTGAATAGGGCTTATGGGTATTGGGATGGTTGTGAGACATGTGGGCTTAGCATGCTGTGCGAGTCCGGGTTCGCTTGGTCGAACTGAAGTTGAAGGGGCTTAGATCCGCTTGGACTAGATCTGTGTTGGGTCGATGCTTGAGCCCGTAGTTCCTCGAAATCATCATGACACGTGTTCGGCTCAAGAGTGTGACCGTTTTTATGTATCATCTGCTATTCCCCTTGAGTTAGTGGGCCATCACATCGGTTCGCTAAGTCATCTCTTGAAGGGATGTGGCGCTCATGATGATTGAGTCTGAATCGTTGCTTGAGTCGCACGCTGCATTAAATTAGCATGCATTGGTTTGGCGGAAAATAAGCAGGACCTATCCTTTAAATAGGTCATTCGCAATGTTGAGGCTGACCTTTCTGCTTCACTTGCTTTTGAAGATATCGTTCTGAAAGGTTCGTTCGTCTTCTTCATGGCTCGAGAAAACCTTCTTGATGACGTTGTTCTAGCCAAGGGCCTAGAGTTCTTTGAAGACAGGCTGTTGTCCGAGCCTGGTCTCGCTGAAATTTGTGCAAGGTTTGGAGTTCCTGAAGACTTGTCGTTGTATCTTCTGACGAGCAACAAGACGCCAATGTCGCCTCCGGCCAATTTCATATGTTTGCATAAAGGGATGCTTCAAACTTGAGTGCATTTTCCGTTTCTGGAAGTGATTTGGGAGTTCTTGGATTTTTGAGAATTCCTCCGGCTCAGTTGGGACCCAATGGATACAGGATCATTCTCATGATTCTGCTCAGTGCTAAGGAGCCTGATGTTAGCATGACTCCGCGAGTGATTGACCTCTCCTTGGCTGAAGAGCAATGTTGTCTGTAAGATGATGTCGCCGAAATGCTTCGGTAAACTGCCTGATGATTTCAAGTTCTTGCAGATGTACTGCTTTTTGGCTTTTGCGGATTCGAAGTACTTTTGGTGCAAGGGTCATTCACTTGGGCGACAGTTCAGGCTGCTTCATAAGTTCAACTCATTTCCTGTGACTTTGATGTGTTTGATAGCGGTCTGAATGATCATTGCTTGTGCTCTTTTGTAGGAAAGTTTCCCACTGATCTTCTTCCTTAGAGGAGCAAACCACCATGGAGGCATTCCGCGTCATAGCAAAAAGGGAGGCAGTTGATATCATAAGAGTTTCCAATTTCGTTCGTAGTGGGCTGTGGGACAACTGGCACGTCGTCCCCACTCTGTATCGAGAGTCACGCATTAAGCTGGAAGAAAGGGCCCCTTCCAGGAAGAGGAAGGTTGTTAGGGCCTAGACTTCCGTTCTGTCTGATGCAGAGGATTCATCTGAGACGCTTGCTTCCTTGTGAGAAAGAAGCTTCGTGTTAGGGCTGGGTCGTCTACAGCACGACCTGCTTCGTTGAGAGAGAAGCGCGAGTCTGCTAGGCCTGTTGAGACGGAAACTAATGTTCTTGGCTTGGAGAAAGATTATTTGCGGTTGGCGAGTTGCTGATGGGTCGAACATTAGTGACGCACAAGTTGAGGCTCTGAATGACCGTCTGGTGCGGGTTGCAATGGCGACTTCTGCTGGCGCTGATTTGCGTGGGGCCGCTCTGGTAGATTGCTCTATTGAAGATTCGCCTGAGGTGGTGGAATCTGATCACGCCACCGTTTACTCGCTTGAAAGTGGTCGTGGTATCGGCTCTGTCTCCTGTAGTCTGCATTGTTCACCGTCTCGTTCTATGCCACAGCTAGAACTATTTGAAGGTCCTTTGGATACTTCGGTCCCTCCTCTGCCTCCGGATCATGTTGGGTCGTCTCGTAATAAAGAGTTGGTCATTCTTGACAAAGAAAAAGTCACAAAGGAGAGTCTGATGCACGGATAAGTATGTTAGCACCAGACTTGGTGAAAATGAGCTCACATGTCTGGCACCAGGAGATGGATGTTGAGTATGCTTCAAGGAAGCATATAAGCAGGCGTCACAGCTGGCTGATGGACCACGCTCCGAAACCCGATGAGGATACTCTATAAGAGCATGTGGATAAGGGTTTGAAGTATCTTATGTTTGGTATGTTTCACATGAGCCATGCGGCCGTTGCTGAGATGGAAGTAGAGGTGTCTCGCGAGAGAGTATATACCTTGGAGCGTGTATTCTCACACGTTCTATTCTGATGCGCTCCATGAAATTGAGCAGCTTAACAAGCAACCCGAAGAGATGTAGTCGAAACAATCAACTACGGCCCCTGAAGCTCAGGAGTGCTCGTTTGGAGAACCTTGAGCATAATATGACTGAGGCGGTGTCTTAGAGGGACGTACTTAAGCAGAAGTTGAGCCGGCTCCGCCTAGAGGTCGAGGTTGCGCAGGAAGCTGGGCTAAAGCGCAATCTGAGCTACAGTCTTTTGCTGAGGAGAGTGCTTCGAAGGGAGCTAACTGAGTTGTTGAAAAGCAACAGTTGGAATCTGATGTGGAGTTCTATGCTCGAGAAGCGAGGAAGGCTGAGGACCAACTCGAACTAGGATGGCATGAACTCAGTGTTGTGAAGAGCAGTCAGGTCACATAGCAGTCTCAAGTTGATGCGCTAACTGGCAAGTTGGAGCTACTGGAGCGTGACCTTATTGATGCAAAGATGCGAGAGAAATAACTTCTCCAAGAACAAGGCAAATGTGAGTTTCGCTGGGTTGTTCATGGTCGGCTGGAGCTATTGGCACTGATGAAGGGGGAGCATCCGGAGTGGGATCTTAGTCGTTACAAGAAGATGTCATATGTGGATTTGTCTGTTACCTCTGAGTCGTCGGGCGAGGAGGACAGTTCGTTCCCTAACGTCCAGGTTGAACCTGTTCCTCCTAGGCTTAGCTCTTATGTTTTTGTACATTCTCCTGATTTGTGTTCGTACACTTTTTGTCTTTGCTACTAATGAAAATAATATTTTTCGTTTCATGTTTGGCGTCACTATTGTATTTTTTGTTTTGCCTTGTCGTCTTACTTTGGCATATGCTGGTTGAATCAATAGGACGTTGTCTGGTCTGTCTGCGACGCGGACAGATAGCTTGACCGCTTTGTATTGTGAATGACTCGGGGTCATTGCTGCGTAGTTATGTCCGATAGCGGACATGTTGCGAACAGTCTAACTGGGGATTGAGTCACTCGAGTTGTGTCATGTCTTGTAGGTAAGCTGCTTGAGTTTTCTCTTGTTTGTCTGACTGGTCGGCTGTAGCTGTTGTCGTGGGCAAGCTGTGGTGGCCGAAAGTACGTGTCAAAGTGTTCACACCGAGTCAGGCGCCGTAAGCTCGGGTTGGCGTCCTAATTAGCTTTCATCTGGGCACCGATTGTACTATCCTTGTATTAGCACGAGTGGCCTTTTTTTCTAATGTTAGAATGTCAATCCGTTTGAGCGTGAAGGCGCTGACTCAGCTAAACTCATATTTTCATCCGCAGTCCTGAGGGAGACCGGAGGTCGTGTGGAGAGCTATTTAGATTCTCACCTTTTGAATCATTTATGACTTAGTAGAACGATCGATAGATTAGGGGAGTAAAAGTTTGGCAACCAGGCTGAAGAGCAGTGGTCCCATGGCAAGCCGTCGGAGTCAGTTCAAAACTGACTAGGCTTCCACCTTCCGAATTATTTATGACCGAGCAAAGCAGTCGACAAATTCTGGGAGTAAATGTTTGGCAACCAGGCTGAAGAGCAGTGGTCCCGTGGTAAACCGTCGGAATCAGTTCGGGACTGACTAGGCTTCCACTTTACGAACGTCGACACCCTCCCCGTGCGGTGGGGGCTACGTGTTTGAGTGGGGTTTGGTGGCCACGCTGAAGAGCAGCGGTCCCGTGGGAAGCCATCGTAATCAGTTCGGGACTGACTAGCTCCCACCATTCAAATTATCTACACCTGAGTGCACCAATCTACAAATTTGGGAGGGTTCGACGGCCACGCTAAAAAGCAATGGTCCTGAGGCAAACCGTCGGAATCAGGTCGTGGCTGACTGGACCTTCTAGACTATCTATACCCTCACGGCGCAGGCTACAAGTCTAGATTTGGGGACCACGCTGAAAAGCAGTGGTCCCGTGACGAGCCATCAAAATAAGTCCAGGACTGACTAAGCTCCCACCTTTCGGACTATCTACACCCTCGTAGTGGAGGCTACAAGTTCATGTTTTGATCAGAAGCTTTTGTTGTTGGTCGTCACCATCTAGGATTACCTGATTAGGTTCGGCGAACACTGACCGCGAATGGGCAGTGATCCTTTGCAAGTCGTCATCACCAAGCATGGCAACGCTGATTAGGCTCTCACTTCCTAAATCGTCGATGCCTACACTAAGCAGACTAGGTGTCGGGGTGAACCAAAAGCTATCGTCATCAGTGTTGGCTGACTAAGTTTGACCAGAAGTTTCGCCCGCTGAGGGGCGTGCAAACCTTCAGGGTGTGGACGGAGTTACCTTAACTCGGCGAGTTGTAAAGTCTGTACGTCAAAGTTGACTAAAATCCTCGAGTGCTTGTTCCAAGCATGCGATAGGGTGTTGTTCGGATAACAGGCTGAGCCCATGGGCCCGCAGAAGAAGGGCTAGGGTTTCTTGCGTGGTGCGTTACGTGTACGCATAGATCACGCAATGACACATGTATGGTGTAGGCTGTGTAACATTTGAGTATATCAGTTACTCCCCCTAAATTGATGGGGTTGCGCGCAGCATTAATTGATTGATGTGATCTGCGCAGTTTCCTTGGGAACCATCGTCTTCCATTTTTCCCATACGGCATTCAATGTTTGGCAGTTAATGCTGGAGTGCCCGTTTGGTGAACCACTATGTCTATATAATGGTGTTTTCCAATCGTTGTAGGCACCATCTTTTGCTGAGTTTATTTCTTGTAATGTTTTTGTCTGGAGAAGATGTTTTGGGTTTTTCAAAGGCTGAGGAAAATGCTTTGGGTTTTCCAAAGGCTGAAGTTGGATCTCCATCACTGGAGTTTTCGAAAGTTCTGATGCTTACCTCGATCAGGCATGGTGATAGTTACTATTATGCATGGTCACTTGTTGTGGGTGGGCACGTAGTTATTTCGCTGAGGTCTCGTAATCTCTTCTCATACCATGGGGAAGTAGTGTGGATTTTCTACCAAGGGAGATGCCTTGGTGTTACACCGTACCACTTGTGTCTTCGTGTGCCCGGTTCCCGCTACTAACCAAAGGTTGATAAGTGTTAGTCGATGTGTGATGTCTCCTGGTGTGGTAGCTCTCAGTCACACCTGCCATCGCATATGGGAAAAGTGGCATCTCTTAAAAGCATTATGGGACCGTAACTGTGTCGGTGCTTGTGGCCATCCTCATATGCCTTCTTCTAAACCCTTTGAGGAGGTTGGATAAATGGTGGGACGTCTCTTGAGGAAATCGACAGCTTGTCGTGAGGTCCTCGATGCTGTAAGGAGAGCACTTTCCTGGAGTGATTTGACAGAACAGTCTGACTGCTCAGTGCTTTCAATCCCCTCTTACACTTTGTCTTTATCTTGGGAAGGGGTCGAGCATCTCTCATTCTCTTAACTATGATATCGTCTTCAGAAGGGGTCGAGCAACTTTTATTTT
Source organism: Berberis vulgaris (assembly GCA_963556465.1). NCBI lineage: Eukaryota > Viridiplantae > Streptophyta > Magnoliopsida > Ranunculales > Berberidaceae > Berberis > Berberis vulgaris. The sequence goes on along the minus strand of OY747124.1, from coordinate 70,581,029 downwards.
CGCTGTCACTTGCAAATTACTTGTATCTGAGGGTTTGCAGGTTTTTGTCGGACTTTGTCCGTTGAAGAATTGTCTAAGTGAGTCTTTTATTTCAATTCGCACTGTATTCAGATGCTTGTAGTGCTCAGTTTTTTTGTATTTACCTCAATGTGCTTGTTGTTACATCTTTCCAATAATCAATAGAGTTTGTTTCTGAAATTCTTGTTTTATTTCTTTAATGATTGTGTATCACATAAGTCTCTTAAGAACTCTAAACTCAATATTGACTACGGAAAAGGAAACGAACAACTTTAAGCAAACTAACTGTTGATGGAGATAAACTGATTTTGGCCTTGAAGTGAATTCGGATAGCTTTCGTGGATCATTTAGCGGACTGTCGTGGCGTTACATGGGTCACTAAAGAGCAAATCTTGCTGAGGGGCGGATCTCCGCATCGACGGAATGTCAGGGGGATGTGTTCCCGCTTGCCATTGCCATTGCCATTACGACTCGCTGAGTGGGAGAGTTGATTGTTCCTGTACCGCTCGAAAATGGTGTCTCTTTCGTCTTTTGGCCTTGCACTAGGTCAGGCTACTTTGCATGATGTAGTTGGATCTGGGAGCACTTTATTTGTTTCAGTGCGGCATAGGGGCAGCCTCGTGCCGTAGGTTGGTCTCCACGTATTGTCCATTCTGAGTTGTTAGCAGTATACTTAACACGCTGGTGAAAGGTGGAGACCACTGCTTCCATTTGGTGTAGCCACGGTCTTCCCAGGTTGAGGTTGTATGATGATGGTCCGTCTACCACCATGAAGTTTAGAAATAGGACCTTCTTCAGCTACCGTGGCTAATCTTATCTTTCCGGTGGGAAAATATTTCTCTCCGCTGAATCCGATCAGCAGGTGCTTTGATGGAACTAGGTTTTTCTCCTTGAGGTCCATGCTGCGAAAAGCATTGTAAAACAAAACGTTGAGCGAGCTTCCTGTGTCAACGAGAGCTATCTTCACTTCCCACTTTGCAATGGAAACGGAAATGACCAAGGTGTCGTTGTGCGGTGCTCGGACTCCATCGAGGTCCTTGTTCGTGAAAGTCAAAGTGGGAATGGGGTTCTGAATTTTCGAATAGCAAACGCGTTTGTCTTCATCCGCGGGTTGTGTCTGCATATCTAGCAGAGTTTGTTTGCGAGACTTGTGCGACTGGTCTTCATTCGGTCTGAATCCATAAAGGATGTATATTATCCCAAGAGTCTCATTCTCCATCTTTGACCGACTCCCCTTGTCCCTGGTCTGTTCTGGCTGCTTCTCAGACTTCAGAAAGTCTTTCAATTTGCCCTTGCAGATCCAATACTCTACTTCATACCTCAGAGTTTTGCAGTCATTGGTGTTGTGGCCGCCGTCCTTGTAGTATGCACAATACTTGTCATTGTCCCTTCTGGCAGGGTCTCCGCGTGTTGTAGGGGGCCACTTCAATTCCTCTTAATTTTTCATGGAGTTGAGTACATCCAATAGACTAGCATTTAGGGATGTCATGGCTCTGGATCCGACGTAATTGGATGACTTCTCTGGCCTGAGACGATCAGGATCCAGTCTGTTGTAAGTGTGCTTCCTCTTGCTCCGCTCCTCATCTCGTGTCTTTTTCCCTTCTTCTTGTCCTTAGAAGCTGAGGGCTTTCTGTTGCCTTCGGTCTCCCTCTTAGCAGTCCTTGACTCCTTCAGGGTGATGTGTCTTTGGACGCTCTTGAGGAGCTCTGCATGTCCAAAGGAGGCTCCAAGGTGAGGTCCTCGAAGAATTTTCCCTCTTTGAGGCCCGTAGTGAACACCGTCACAGCTATATCGTCGTTGCACTCATCACCCCCCTAAAATTTATCCAACCCTAAAATTTTATGAGTTGAATAAATGATATATATTTTAATTAAGTTCTATAGTTTGTTATCTTAGATTTTAATTACAGGTTTTTTGTGGGTTTTATTTTATAACATTGTTTTTGTTGGGTTTAATAATACTTTAGAAAAACAAACAAGTCTATATTAAACTATAATTTTTTTTAATATATTCATATAATTGCATAAAAATACGGTGAAAAACAAAATTCAGGGATAGTAACAATTACATAGAATAATAAAAACTCCTATACATGTTAAAAAAATTCTTATGCTCCAAGTGAACTGAACATGGGTTTTATTTAAAAAAAAAAATTGAGGGTGCAGTTGCCTCCTCTGGTCGCTCTGTAGGTCCGCAACAACAGAAGTTACTTATAATTTAGCCAATGCTTGGTTACCTTTGGCTAGTTAGATTGCAAATGATAACCAAAGCACACTCACTCGATTACTCACTCAGTTGGTTAGTCAGGAGAATGCACAAACCGCACCTACAACCACTGTTGAATGTTAGCTAGTTATGAATGTGTACTGATCATTGTTGATGCATTCCACAGGAGCAGGTGTGAAAGTTCTTATGCTTTTTATATTACCGATACAGCTGGGAAGGTAATAGGAGTCAACAAAGGGTGAAGGTTAGGTATTAGGTCTAGTTTTGAAGCTGAACTTGAGGGTGGGTGTTAGTCTTGTTTGCGATTGGGCAAAGGATAAAAAATACAGGAAGGTAGTTGTTATCACAGATAGTCAAAACATTCCGGGAGCTATCAATGGTGATAGAGACCATCTGTCATGGTTGCAGAAAGAGAGAGGGGGTCTTGGAGAGATTGAAGAAGGGAAGAAAAGAGATTGAAGAGGAGAGAGTGAGTGTTAATTTGTACTCTTCAAAAAAATGCTTCGTTGTTGATGAGATGTAGATTTGAGCCTTTTGAGGATGTCTGAAAAGAATTAGAGTTGAAATTAGACTCATCTGAAGAAGAATTAGAGAGAGTAATAACAAAATTAGCAATAAAAACAAATTTAGAATAAGAAGAAGAAATCCAAGATTCAACACAAGAAATAGCTTCATCAGATGTTAAAGACACTGCTCCGAATCTGAAACAAATAAACAAAGCCAAATCAAACCCCATGAAGTAGAAGAAGATAAAAGTGTGGTAAAGAGTGATGGATCATCAAAGTTGTTGCCAGATTGTCTATTGATATTCGTGAACCAAAGAAATAAGAGCTTTGCTAGGGAGCGAGGGAAAGGAGCGCCCATCCCTCGACCCCTAGAATTTTCGATGTTGCATTGGGAAGGAATTGAAGACCTGGTTGGATGGGTGATGTGGACGTACACAGCTCAATCTGGTTGCCAAACCTGGTTTTCTAGAATGATTCTTCATGGAATTAGGGTTAAACATAAAACCGAGTAAACTGACCGAACTAATCGGGTTGACAAAAAACAATTTTGGCTGAGTGTCCCAAAAAAAAAAACTCGCTAGATCCATTAAAAAAATGGATGGATAATTACCTTGAGACACTGCATGAACTCGACTAAGGGTTTGCGAGTACCACAACCGAGACCCGCAAATCCTTGGTCAAGTTTCTATATCAATACTCGCGATTTTTCATGTGTGGTGGTGCAAAGTAATTTTTTTCCAATTTAAAAAAAAAATACATTCGACTAGTTTTTACTCGCACAAAGGTTCATGGGTGTCCTTTAGGACACTCACCCAAATCTTGTCAACCCAAGCCAAATCATCCCATCTTCAACAAAAATCACCTCCATTTTCAATCAATTTCCTCCATCTTCAAACATCCTTGTCCATCTTCTCCAAACCTCATCTTCAAAGTTGTTGGAACACCCTAAAAACCATTAAAGGTTTTATCTTCAAGTTTATCTTCAAACACCAACTTCAATGTTTCATCTATAACCTTCCGAAACACACTCAAACAACCTTAAAAGTAAACACACTTTCAAATCACTCAAAAAAACTCAAAATCGAGTAAGGAGATTTAAAAAATGGTTAACTCGAACAATGGATATAAAAAATGATACAAATTTGTCAAAAAATTGAAATTGCATTTAAACTAGAGTGGACTTGAGTTTTCCGACAAAGCTTTTTTTTCTGACTGGTGGTATGAGGCGAAAAGTGGTGGCACAAAGCAAAAAACTCTTAACATGTACGACTTGGTGGCACTAGGAGGAAAACATGGTTGTACATAGCAGCTCCCTTCAACAAAACACTAGTCTTCCCAATACGTGTAAAATGCATTGGTTCATCATTGTATTAATAGTTCGGTTTTTTTAAACTTTCCTTTTCTATTGAGCGATTGTATTTGGTTCATCATTTTTTTTATTAATACAAAGGTTTGGGAATCCTTCAAACTCGGCTCACTTTTATTAAAAAAAAATAAAAAGTAGTCCATCAACAACAGATTTGATTAGGGGTGGGCATCCCATCCCGCGATCCCGTTCCCGTCCCGATCCCATCCCGATCCCGTCCCGTCCCGAACTAATTTATTAATATTAATTATTAATATTTTTATTTTAGAATTGTGGATGCCCATACAAATATACTGATGTATATAACATTTTTACCTTTTTAGCATCTCAATGAATCTCTCATACATATCTCTAAATTTGTAATACTTCAGTTCTCACTTTCTCAGTTCTCCTCTCTCTGATAAAACATTGATTCGGTCATTCTTTAGTGTAAAGTAGAGCGAAGGCTATACTTTATCATCAGATTCTCAAATCTACGAAGACAACAGTTCAACCAACAGTTAGGTATTGAGAATCTGAGCTCACACTGCAAGTAACTAACACTGCCAGTTCCACTGAGCTTTAGGCATTTGCACAAATCTAGTAAAATTTCAAATTATGAATCTTTGAGCTTCTTACATGAAAGTATTAAACCAAGATTTTGAGTTTTTAATGTTTCTTTTGTAATAAGACGGTTTCCAATAAACTTGAAAGCCAATAGAGCTTTTTAAAGATACTGAACAATAAATGAATAAAGACTGTGTCACTTGGCAAAAACTAAGATTTCTCCAATTATATTCTCTTTCCTTCAAATGATCTCTTCCTTTCATGCAACCATAATTATATTTTTCATACTATAAAAGGTTAAAATTGGGGATCTAGGGGCTAGCATGTGCAAAGTCTGAAAATAAAAAGAGAGATTAGGATATGTGACAAATCATATCTTCAGCTCCTCATATTCTCTCAAGGTATTGTATCTGCTCAATTATCATCTTCTCAGACACGAGGGAATGGATGATCTTCTTGATTGGAAGCAAATGTATTCTCCAGATTAGCACGCTGATCCCGTCCCGTCCCGTCCCGAACCCATTTGGGATGGGACGAGGCCGGGATGAAGTTTTTCCCATCCCGTCCCGTCCCGATCCCGTATGAATGGGATGGGTATATCTCGTCCCATCCCGTCCCGTGCCCACCCCTAGATTTTATAATCTCTTCGCCTTCTTCAGACAATTTGGTGAAAAAGCAAGCAGTACTCCATGCCACAAGAAGTTCCAGATCAATGCCCACTCACATAACTATCTTTAGGGTTGAAAACCGAACCGTCAATTCGGTTTTCCACCTAAACCGTGAACCGAACCGACTTAGGTCAGTTTTAAAATTTTCAAACCTAAACCGAACTATTAAAAAAACTGATCTGAAACCGAACCAATTCTAATTTATGCAAACCGTAACCGAACCGACTAATAAAACCAAACCGACTGACTATTTAAAACATATTATATTATATATATATATAATTTATATTATTTATTATATATATTTGGTCAGTTAAAATCACATAGAAACCAAAAACCGAACCGACCACTTCGATTTTGAATTTTTTAAAACCGAAACCGATCTAAACCGAATTTAAACCGAACCAAACCTTTGATGATTCGGTCTGTTTAATCGGTTTGATCGATTTTTTGTTCAACCCTAACTATCTTCTTTGTTGACGAACTCATCACTTTCATCTTCGGTTTGACAACCACGAGTGACAAAATTCAAGCCAAAGAAGCCAACGAGGTAAATGAAAGATGCGAAGGAGGAGATAATAGCAGTGATTTCACAGAGAGCATATACAGATCTTCTCTCACCAACACGTGAGGAAGTAAGAGACTGCGAAGAAGAGCCAAGACAACACTGTTGGAGGTAGATAGAGATGCAGAGTATCTGATACTTTTGCATGTCACTGCCATCAGTTTCATCAGAGCTCGTTTACAATCCAGTTTTACAGCAATTTTGAGAAGAAAGAAACATCAGTTTGATTGGATGATGGTCAGTTTTCTTTCTCAGCTGGCTGCTGAGTTTGCTCCCTATAAATTCAAACTGAATATGCATGACCTCTCTTGCGATCTCCCTAGCTTTACATATGGGACATTATAGCGCTAGTTAATTTTCAGTATCATCGACCAGTTATATAATATGCTTCTTCAAGTTGGTTTAAATAATAACAGAATACGAATATGAATTTTGCTAACAGAGCACTACAGTCCCGTAGTGGCGGTAGAGGACGGCATGTCTGTTGCCTGAACCCATTAATTATATAATCCGCATGTTAAACACTTCCATGTGTATTGTGATGTTAACAAAGGCATGCCTGATATAACAGCACTAGATGTAATGAGAACAAAATCCTGAAGCCATGCAACATGCATCAAATTAAGAGAGGCAAAGACACTCGAAATGAGCGTTGGCTTTTACTGTATTGATCATCCAATTCTATAATAACTATGTGAAATGCACAAATCCTTATTGAAATTATCTCAAATCTAGAGAAGACTCGTAGATGATGTACTGTTCTTGTTGGGTTTACATCTGGCTTTTCACTCACCCAGAATTGAGGAAGGAGGGGAGGCCTTGTCAAAGTTTTCCGTACTGCTCACAGATACAATGGTCAAAGAGTGGGAAAAAGAGGATGAAAAAACAGGAAAGCAAACATTGACATTTTTACCTATTCTACGGTTATTTCTTCATATGTTGAGAAGAGAGAAGTAACTTGTCAAAAGATTCAGCTATCACCAGTCATTGCGGCTGTTGCTGCTGAAGCAGCCTCAGAAAGCCCCATTTTCTGTAACTCAGACAAGAATTCATCGACATCAGAAGCATTGATCTTATACGGTGTATGATCAGGACCTGGAAATGATCTGTTTGTCACTTCTTCCTTGTATTCTAAAAGGGCTTTGTTAATGACATCGCCCACTCTTCCATATTGTTTGCAGAATTTGGGGGTAACCTGCAAAATGTTGCAGGGATCCATGAGTAAATGATAACTTGGACAACAAACTAAGAACGGGATTGTCTTGTTCTAACCTTAGCGTGATGTGGGTGTTGCAGCATTCCTAACAGATCATGGTAAACTAGGACCTGCATAAGCATTATGTTCGTTGCCATTGAACAAAGTTAAGACCACTAATTAATGAAGTTCAGTATTAGACAAGACACAAAATTCGGAAAACGCTTGAATGTAACATTCGTTATGAACAAACTTAAGACCACTAAGGTGATGAAGCTCAGCATAAAAAGGATACAAAACGTGGAAAACACTTGAATGTTCCCATTGTTATGTCAGTTCACTTCCCAGACAGGTCTTTTTTTTTTTTTTGAACTATTTATGTAATGGTGGGCCTTGGAGCCCCAGAGGAGATAACATAGGCAACCGAACACATGAAAATCGACATTCTTTATATGAAGTGGTAAATAGATCCCTCAAATTTACCAAGTATTTTAGCCAGGTATACTAAAATAATAAATAAAATAAAAAGTACACGAGCAAGGTGCCTGAGTGAATACATTGTTATTCCTTCAATTTAGTAGGAATACTTCAATTAAGCCTTTCAGCGTTATCCACCTAGTCAATAAATGCGTCAGGGTCCATTTTTCCCTCAAAAACAAGTTCATCCATTTTCACATCCCATGCAAACCACGATGCTGTCAAATCATAGACTACTGACATTTGTGGAGGATCGGATGCAAGGAAATCAATCCACCTCCTACATTCTCATTTAAGGGTGTATTTGATTTTTTTATTTTTTTCCTGTGGAAAACTATAGAAACGTGAAAACATAGTGGAAGAGTAGATAGAGAAGGGGGGAGTGAGCATAAAGCTTGTGACCTTCCACCACATATCTGCTCTCACAATCGCGGGGAAAAAATTCTATATGCCTCCGGGGGAGAGGGGATTAAGAATATTTCTCCATGAAAAACTCAAGAAACATAGCTAACTTCAACATCATGGAATGTAGAGGACAGGATAAGAGGAGATAGAAAAGAAAGAGAGAAAAATGAGGTCATAGAAGCCAAAGGTAGCCTAGTGGTGGTTTCACCCCCACGTCTTGGGTTCGATACCCACCAGGGACACACTTGCTTTTCAAAAAAAAAAAATGGATCGTAGAAGACATTCTTATTCCCGTATGTGGGAATCACACTCTTCGCTCCCCATAAAGAATAAAATTCCCATATTCCATTAGAATCATGCAAACTTAATTCTTATATTTCATCAAAAACCTTACGATTCACCATGCTAACACTCTACAAAAAGCCTTTGAGATGGGTTGGATTGGCCAAATCAATCTGAAACTTTTCAGATCGGTTTTGGACTCCTCTTTAGTAAGTCTTGATTTTTGTTGACCTTCGTCAATTGTCCTTGAATCTCTTGTTATCATTAGCCCTTTAGACTTGGGGGGAGGTATTCAATTTGGGATTTGAATGGACTCTGAATAATTTTAAATTTCGTGAATTTTAAAAGATTTCAAATGATTTTACAAAATCCATTGGATTTTGATGAATTTTAAATGATTGAATTTTGTAGATTTTATAAAGGTTTGTTATGGATTTCTATGGATTCTTATAAATATGTTATTAATCATAGGAAGCAATGAAAGAACATCACCTACATTGTTATTCATGCCAACACAAATCATAAAACATCAATTAAACAATTGTTTGTATGTTACGAGAATTTTACTTCAAATTAAAAAAAAATTCAAATACATTGAAGATGGTCCAAAAGTAATACAAATAACTATTTTAATTCAAATTGTTATCCCCGCCACCGCCACCTTTCTTTCTCCCTTATTCTTCATCTTCTTCTTTAATCACCACCACCAACACGCTATCGCCACATCTCCTCTTCCTCCCCCCTCTTCTTCTTCTTCTCCATCAATCACCACCGCCACCTCTCATCCCACCTCCTTCCATTTTCATCTTCTTATTTTCAACCTCCTCCCCCTCACCTATTTTTTTTTCTCTCTATTTTTTTTCTCCCATCTTCTTTTTCTTTTTCTTCTTCTTTTTTCCCTCACAAAGGTTCTAGCAAGTGGGGAACCTTCACTCGCAGGAACCTCTGCAAGGGCGAAAAATAAAAAAAAATTGGAAAAGAAGAGATGAGAAAAAATAGAAGAAGAAAAACAAAGACAAAATAAGAAGAAAAAAAAAATAACAAAAAACAAAGATGAAGAGAGGACAAGAAGAAGAGAAAATAGGAGGAAGAGAATGATAATAATAATAATAATAATAATAATAATAATAATAATAATAATAATAATAATAATAATAATAATAATAAAGAATAAGAAGAAGAGGAAGTGCGGGTGGTGGTAGGGTATGATGGTGTGGCCAGAAGTTGTGGGGCGAGGTGGTGCTGCTCTTGTGAAGAGATAAGAGAATGGAAGGTGGTGGTGTTTTTCAGCAGATCACAAAAAAGTGAGGTGGCGGTGTCCTTCAGTGAAAATGGTGGTGTTATTTAACAATAGCCAATAAAAATTCATTGAAATATGAGGGGGAAAACTTGGATTTGGATTTGGAATAACTCTTGTTATATATAATTTTCACTCACAAATCCTTCAAAATCCACAACTTTAACAAATCCATTAAAATCCACTACTTTTTGAATACCCCCTGATTTTGGTAGACTTTTGAAAAGCATGAATTGAATACCCCGACTTTTGTGATTTTCAGAGAAAAATCAAGTCTTTTATTGGTGTATTCATGGGTGGATGCGTCAGAAGAAGTAACAAATGTAGGAAAAGTTGATTATCAAAGGAGAAACCTGGCTTTTGTCTTGAATCAACATTAACATTGTCCCTTCGAAGAGACGAGTGAGAAATTGAATATAAAAGAGGATGGTTTCCTGTATTTGATGCATGTCTAGTTGAGTGTTCTTGAGAAAGAAAAGGAGAGTTGGCTACTATGGAGAGAGTTAAAGAGATTCATAACAATCTCGGATGAGAGAAAAAGGAAAAAGAAACTATTGTTGTAATCAAGGATCGTAAAAAAAAAAAAAAATAAAAAATATATATATATATATTTAAAAAAAGATGAAATAATAAATGGAGATTTTTGGCATTTGCTAAGTAGTTGTAGCTGGCCACACTCCCAATAAATAAACTAAATCAAAATATGACAAAAAAATGATAATTTGATTTGACGAGGCATTCAATGTTGTATCAAATAAATATTTAAATTGTTTATTAATAACCCCTTCTTAAATTACGGGAAATTTGTTTGACTTTTCAAAATAGAAAAGATTTTCAACTTGAAAACTTGTGCTAAAAAATTTGTGCCCATTTAAGTACTACTTTCAACTTGATAACTTGTGCCCATTTAAATACTATTATCAACTTGAAAACTTGGGCCCATTTAAGTACTATTTTTTGAAGGATGTTATTCAATTCGGTTACTAACCGGTTTTCAATGCCGAATTCAATATGTTGGTTTTGAATTCTTGCAAACCGAACCTAATCGTAAAAAACCGATGAATTTAGTAGGTTCAGCCCGGTTTAATCAATTTTTTTAACAACCCTACCCTTGATCTTGATCTGAAGTCATCAAAGAATCATCCATATCCTACTACCTACGTATAGAGTTCCTACTCGATCTGACTTCTACCAACCAAATTTCCATGGAATCCCTTCATATCGCTTTCTTGGAGTGTAGTTCAAACACGCTTGGGCGCGTCCAGGCACACCATTCAAGAACCGAGCTAAAAGGCACGTTTAACCACAATATTCTTCTTTCTCCAATCTCCCTTAACATTTGCACCCTTTTTTCTTCTACTACTTAGCTTGGATTGGAGGTAAGTACTAAGTATTCAAGTCTTTAATTTAAAATTTATTTTTCTTCTTCTTTTTTATTTTTTTTCTTCTCTTTTTTTAAATGATGCATTTGACTATTTAACATTTTAGTTTGGAATCTTGCGTGCAAGTTTTATGGTTGACAATGCCAAGTTTTTTATCTTGAAAAATTGTTGCTTTCTCTTATATGAATTTGCATGCTAGATATATTTTATCAATGAATGAATCATTTATTTATATATAATTTGAAGTGTTTTAACTGGCATGCGCCTAACGTACGTTAGGCGCATGCCCACCTTGCGCCTAAGGCACAACAAGGGTAATTGCGCCTTGAGTGCGCCCTCGCACCCTGACTACATTGCTTTCTTGAACTTCCTAACCCCTTATTAGACAACAATCTCCAGTATTATTGAAAAGCTTTCATCTACATTTGTATCTTGTAGATCAAATCAAAACAAGATGAATTACATTTTTTCCCAACATTCCTCTTAAAAACCTCAGCTAGTTCTTGCCATTGGTCCTCGATATTGAGCTTAAACAATTACTCTCCAAAACATTAGCACACCAAACTAAAACAAAAATTCAGCTTTTGGAGGATGAGGATACTAAGTTGCAATAGACCGGAGTGAAAGCAAGTCTTAATGCGAGATGAAGGCAATGAGGATGCTAAGTGGCAACAATGATATAGCCTTCGGGCATGGGTTAATAAATAAATAAGGGTCGACCCAATTTTTACTTTAAAAATAATAATAATAATAATAATAATTTATCCAATTGTCTTCAGTTTGGGCAGCAGTCCCTCACGTCACCATAAAAATCAGTAACGAAATGCAGGTGTTTCATGGTTCTCTTATAGATAATATTTCTTATATGATGACAATAAATAAGAATGAACTATGAGCTTAGCAATTGTGTAAAATCAGAAATGAGATAACCTGTCCACTACAAAATGGTCCCGCTCCAATGCCAATAGTCGGAATTTTAAGGGCAGCGGTGGTAGCTGCAGCTACAGCTGCAGGGACACATTCCATCACCACAGAAAAGCATCCTGCCTCCTGCAAAGCCATTGCTGTCTCAACTACCTGCAAAACATAACAAACTTCTTTAGCATAGAAATCAACAAAGAGAGGCACACAATAAATACTGTTAGACCTTGACAGCACTGGTGACATTCTTTCCTTGAGGCCTAAAGCCTCCTAGAACACTAATAGCCTGAGGGGTAAGCCCAACATGCCCCATAACTGCAATTCCGGCTTCCACAATTGCCTTTGCAGCTGTAATTCTAGAAGGAGCCCCTCCCTCCAGTTTAATTGCATCCATACCACCTTCCTTCAGCATTCTAACCGCTGTATCAATTGCCTGCACATGATTGAAACTACGTGAACACATCAATTTGAAAATTATAGATCAGGCAAAATATCTTTTTCTAAGATCACATATATGGATCACAATCTTAGAACCTAAATTTTGGTAATTTATTTTTTTATTTCGGTGACAAACCCAGAGGTAGAAAGACTTCATATAATAGACCAAATTTTTGTGAGGTTTGTTTATTCACCAATCACAACGTCGTCCTCATGGAAACACGCCCATGCCAATGGTTGACATGCTAAAAAATAACAGGTTAGTTGACTTGAAAACCATATTTGATAGGATTTTCTGCAAGGATTGATATTTTAATAGAATGATCAATACAGTCAAGAGATGTCATAAACTATTAAACCCGTCCTATTAAGTGTCTATTCTAAAAATACAATTTTACTAAATACCTGCATGTGAATATACATATTCCAAGTTTTGAGAATCTGGTCCAAATACGTAGTGCCTCAATCATTTATAATAGTATTCTTATCTATTAATGGAAATGAAAATTTCATCTATTCTAAATGAATCACCCTTAATTTTCAGTAAGGATGATCTAGCCATATTAAAGTAATCACCTTTACAAGAACTCGGGCCCTTATTACTCAACACTTCTTTATGGCACCAACATGTGGATATTTAAGGGTTATATTTCGGAAAATGGACAAAACGAGTCATAGGAATGAGTTGTATTTAACTGTGTTTATACGAATTGCTAATCACATAGGGTAAGGATCCAAGGATTCTCATAAGAACACAAATATGACAAGAATGCTTAATGCCTATGAGTCATAGGCTATGACAAGAAAACACCAACTATGGCCGTTAGAAGATGTAAGCATTAAAAGGGTATATTGCAGAGTTCATAATTTCAGTATTACAGTAATTATGCTTAAGAGAGAAGCACCAAAATTTGGTAAATAAGTAAAGCAAATAAACGGTGAAATAAAAGTAAAAATAACCACCTGACAAGGGCTGGACTCATAGGTCCCAAAAGGGAGGTCTCCAACAAGGAGAGGCCTGTTGGCGCCACGAGCAACTGCACGGCAATGCATAAGCATCTCCTCGAGGGTAATAGGAAGGGTAGTATCATGGCCATGGACAACCATGCTGGCCGAGTCCCCCACAAGGCAAACATCGATGCCAACTTCATTAAGGTGGACTGCTGATGGGTAGTCATATGCAGTTACAACTGTTATAGGTTCTCCCTTTCTGTGCTTCTGCCTCAAGTTGGTAAGAGTCACTCTTTGGTCAGGGCTTTGAGGTTTTGGCCCACCATAAACAGTGTTCTCTGGGACATTACTCATCCATCTCAAGCACTGAAAGATGCTGGATGATGAAGCTGCTGCTCTTGATGTGCAGGAACTAGATCTAGATAAGATGGTCTTAAGTAGAAGCACCATTTCTTCAACAGACAAAAAAAAATTTAACAAGGCATGAGTTTTTTAGTTGGAGGATCTTTTTTTTAACATGTTTTTTAGTTGTGCCATATGAAACTAGATTCTGAATCATTCATGGGCAAAAAAAGGATCCCACCAATTCTGTTATTGTAGCTTGAGCAACAGGTCCCATAGTTGGCCTGGTAAATTCAACACTAGCATGCATAATGTGCCAACATTTTTTTGCTCAACTATTCAATAAGGAAATTACTGGACCAAAACATATTTATATTGGCACTCAAGGTAATAGTCAATGATGATTTTTCAAGATTAGCGAATGATATATTCACTAGACCATGCCAACAATCCCAAGAACCATGAGAAGTTCTTTTATGTTAAACTGACGGTGATGGTTGAAGCCTACAACTGATGGTAAAACAGTCTATGATCACTTGGTAGTGAAACTCTAGAATTTTTAGTCATCTACTCAAAGATCCATTTCTTCAGGTAGAAACCAAAAATTATAAAAATTTCTTTTGCTGGGAAATAGATGAGTGCATGGAAAATCTATAAGTCCAAAATCGCTGGAAAACCTGAAGATATGTTACCGATTCCCTTGTCTCTATCGGAATTTTTCCACAACATTGTGCTCCTCTCTTATGCATTAGCTAGTGTCATGTAATATTATTTCAATAGTTCTGAGGGAAAATACAAGGACAAAGGTCAGTTTCAACCTTGAATTCCCCCCGCCCCCCCCAACCCAACCCACATTTCTTCACCTGTTTTGTTTAAAACCAAGAACAACTTAAAAACTAAAATTTACAGTGCAGTTCCTGAAATAAGGACCACTATTGATCTTGCAATTAAACTAAAATGACTAATGTGGTGTTAAATCGTTAGAACTCCAATTGAACTCCAAGCAACTGAAGAATTTTTTCGAAGGAGACAATCATTATGGGTATCTCATTATTCATCCTTAAGAGAGAATGTACTTCGAGTCTCTGTTTGCCAATTGGAAAATGTTGATATTGGGGCCTTAGCGCTTTTAAGGCCGCCTTGCATTGTAATCAATTTTTTTGGGCAATAATATAATTAACCTTTGAAAAAAATATCGTTAGATACTCTAAATTTTAAGCTATAAGAAGCAAGGTTCTACATATCAAGAGGTATGGGTTTGGACGTTAGCCTCAAACTCCTCACCCTAAAACGAAGTGTTTCAAGGATTCCACTATTGGGGAAGTGGCGTCAATGGGGCTTCTTTCTTTGTTTGATTTGTTTTTGTTATTTCCTTGTTTGTTTCAGTGAGCTTCTAGCTCTCATGTAGTCCTTATTTCTTTCCAATGAAATTTAAATCGCCTTGTTTGCCAGATCGAAAAAATGGATCTAGCACAAATGAAATGGTGGGGCCCCATGGACAACAAGAGTGAACTTAATGCTCAATATTAGAAAGTTAGACTCAGTATCCACTTCATTTAAAAGTAAACACAAAATTATCGTATACCTTAGTCTGTAAAGCACGGACACTTAAAAAATCCCAGTGTCCGTGTCGGACACCGATGCATGTCAAGTAAAAATGTCTAGAATGTTTGAACAAATCGAACACTATGTGGACACTATTTGTTTAAATATTTTTGTCAATAAATTTAAAAGCGAATCAAACATTCACCTTCTATCAAGGAAACTCCCTAATACCTTTAAAGTGAGACTAGGATGTGAGATATTGGAGGTGATGCAGTTGAAAGTTTAGGTGTAGCAATACTTGAAGTTGTGAATTTTTATCTTGATGAACCAAATATGGAAGTTGTGTCATTCGCAGGTGGCGACGATGGTATAATACATGCCAATGAACTCTTTGAATTTTAACTAGGGGTTGTTGAAGTAGTGAACAAAGTTTGGCATGTTATATCATGCATATTTCTTTCGATTGTTTTGGACATAGACTAGTATAGTAGACTATGCAAGTGAAAATGAAGCATTTTGAAGGCCGAAGATTTGAACGTTAATACTAGCATTGTAAGATTTCGACTTATGATATGAGTTATACGTTTGAGTGATGTGAATTGTTTAAATCTTGAGAATTTAACCGTTATTTTAATATGGTTTTGGACCATGTTCATTTACTTAAGGTCTTAAATGAATTAAATGATTTTTTACATATGATAAAATTATATTAGTTGAAGAAGTCGATTGTTTCATACTCCTGACCTATTGTCACGTAGAATGCATATTTAGCACTAATGGCTTAAATGGTAAATTTTTTTAGTTATTTCTAATATGCCCACCCCTGCGTTGCGACTCCGTCCTGCCCCACCCCTTCCTCTCTATCTGCGCTCTGCAACGCCGACAACCCTACTCCGCTCCTTTCCTCTTTTTTGCTCTCTTTGTTTACTGTGACACCGACAACCGTCTCACCTCCTACTCTCTTCCTCTCCCTCCCTCTTTGCTTGATTTGGTTTTTTTTGCTTGATTTAGTTTTTTTTCCCACCATCGCCATCAGCCACCAACAACCTCAACCTCTCTTGCCTACTTTGAGGAAGAATGTTTTTTTAATGTATTTTTCAAGATGAATTTGTATCTCGAGGTCTAGTTTTGTATTTTATTCATAGGATTTTTCTGAAGATACATGAAAATTTTGATCCATTAACTTTTCCTCAAAATACATGTTTGTATCTCGAGATTCATCTGTGGATTAATGTTTGAAGGACATTTTGGTAATCAATATGAGCATTTTGACAGTCAATGCACGTTTACTATTACGAGACTACAATAGTGATTAATGATGGGATAACCTCTAATTAGCTATTTATGATAGGTGGCAAATTGTAACCCAATTTTTTTATCCACATCTAATTTTCCATTTGAAATTAAATTTTGCCCCTTAATTTTATATACCAATTTGATTTATCCCACATATATTTATCTTTTGTGCTCCTACAAAGTAGCTTGTTGGATTCATTTTCTTTCTTATAGATTAGATGAAATTTTGTTTAGCAATTGGTGTTTTGTATAGTTATTTATGTATTGTTCAATTAAAAAATTGTTAAAATAATTAATTATTATAATTAACTATGACTCATCACTCCGCCCCTCTTCAACAAAAATCCTCTGTCATTGTTCCTACCAGATTTCTTATCTTACCAATTCTTTCTTTTGGTTTGTCAACCCACACGCATTACATATTAGTCAGTCTAGAAAATTTTATTCCTAAAAGAGATATAAGGTATATCGATGAAACACACAAATCTCAATTCATTTTTCACATGTTCCCCCCATATGTCAGTAAAATTTTATGACTGTAAACGTGTTCTTTCACACCAAAATAAAAATAAAAGGAGATAATAATAATAAACTAGTACGCGCATGGTGATGAAGACTGGGGGACTCGAGGGAGACGAGAAGAGTAAATGAATGGATTGGTGAAGGGAGGAGGAAGAGATGGTATTTCTAGTGTCGACCAAAGCGAATATGTGACTGACGCCAAGGAGAATAGGTTAAGGGACGGAGTCAAAAGGGGGCAAATGGTGTTTCTACTAACGGGAGAAGAGAAGATTCAGTCAAGGGAGGAAAGAGATAAATATTCTTGTGAGGAGATGAGGAAAAGAAAGAGAAGGTAAGAGATATGGGTAGTTTTGGAAGGGAAGTAAAAACACAGGCAATCTTGTTCGCAATGTTATCACCTGTAACCAAAGCGTTAACCTAAATTAACAATTTTTTTACTACACACAAATTTCATGTAAATATAAATCCATCTTAATATGTACAATATGGCTTAAATGAAAAAGCAACAACAAAAAATTAAAATCAAATAATATCTTCACCCAAAATCCATCTTAAACATGGAATTCCAAATACCCAATAGATTGCCCCTTATATTCCATAACCTATTTTGTTCACGAGGACATCCAGTTTCTCATATCCCATTATACTTCTAGGTTTCTTCATGAATGTCATGTGAATGTCTTCTTAGACAAACCCCATCTCACTTTCCTTCCCACTTACTCATAGATGTCAACACAAATCACCATTGATAAATGGGAACTTTAAAAGGGTGAAATTCCTGACATGCTTGCAGAAATGACATAGGTCATGCTATTAACAACACGGAATATTGGAATCAGGCACAACATAAGCTTGCAAAAGAGCAGCGTTGAGTGTCAATTGCTTTTGTGGATCACTGTTGAGAACCCTTCTATCTTGTTTAAGCATTTTAATGAAATAACTGTAAACTACAGTTAGAGGAAACCACTTGAAGGAATAATGTGATTCTCTAAGCTTCTAAGAGGCAGGTTAAGACTAATCGAATGAAGAAATAAACCTTGGGTTTGCAGGTTTTATTGGTATTAGCCAAGAGTAGAAATGGGTGCTTGAGAAACGACCTTGGTGACGCGGGTATTTGTAAGACCATAATTTTCACATAATGGTGAGCACTGATTCAGGTTTGGAAGAAGTTTTCAATCAAAATCTATTGGATACAGAGAGAGTTTTCTGTTGAGCTTTGTCTTCTGATAAACCACATAAATTGATGAGGTAAGAGACTGTAAAGATGGAATTAATATTAATATTAACAAAACATAATGTGGATATGGTGGTGGCAGTTTTTGTTAAATCTCTCCCATTAAAGTTCAGCTTCAACAAACAGTACTATTATTATTTGGAAATATAAATTTTGAATGCAAAGAAAAATAAATATAGATGAAGAATGAAGAATGAAACAATAAAAACAAATGGGGTATTTGAATCAGTCAAAACAAATCGACTCACTCGAACTTCAAAGTATTC
Organism: Berberis vulgaris; assembly: GCA_963556465.1. NCBI lineage: Eukaryota > Viridiplantae > Streptophyta > Magnoliopsida > Ranunculales > Berberidaceae > Berberis > Berberis vulgaris. The sequence continues at coordinate 70,562,581 of OY747124.1, read as the reverse complement.
AGAAGAGATTAGAGAACTTGTACCTCTATCAATTGCTTCTCTTGTCAATTAGTTTGATTGAAGCATGAAGATGATTGATTTGAGTGACTGTCTGAATATATTAAGGGTCGATTGATTCGATTGGCTGAATTGATTAATTGAATCTATTGAACCTTGAACCGTGATTGATTGGGTCTGTAACCATTATCGGTGCAATGAGGAGGATAGTGTCGGAGGAGGAAATTGGAGATTGGAGTCGGTGGAATCGCTTGAAGAAACCGTACAGACGGATAGTTTGAGTTGGGGATCGAATAGGAACAAAATGTGCTCCTTCTCAGGTTGCTCAGTCTTGATAAACAACTATATATAAAATCCTAGGGAAATTTCCAAAATAGTCGAGAGAGGGAAAAAAGTTTCACTCTAAGGTTGAAGATATTTTAAAACAACATTCCTTTTCCTTACTCTGAACCTAAGAAAACAATTTCCACAACTTTGAAGTAAAAAAATAAGGGTAGAGGTCATCTTTCTCCCCTCTTCTTTCTCTTTCTTAAGGACTTTTTCTCTGAGACTTCTTTTTCCCCTTGGAAACAATGGATAAAACACAAAGTCCTAAAAACAAAACTTATCCTTACGAATCAATTAGTCGTTAAGAATATAATGTTGACCCTGCTTCTATCTGTCCAGACATCATATTTAGTACTCACATTATTAACAAGGCAAAGCAAAGCAAAACCCATATAAACCTCAGAAGATATACTGCAAACAAATGTGAGTAAAACAAAAGGATAAAAAAAAAAAACATGTAAATGCATTTTAAGAAACAACCCCATTAAAGAAAAATTGAAGGAATAATGACGAGATACCTTGCTGGTTGAAAACTGTTCCCAGACGGCAAACTTGAGTTGGGGTTAGTAAGAAAGTGAATTAGAGAGAAGACAAAAAGGAGAAGAATGAACACAAGGACAAAGAAATGGGTGGTGGGTTAGGTTTTGTTTGCAGAATTGGATCACTGAAAAAGAAAAAGGAAATAGCAAAGGTGGGGGGGTTGAGATTGAGACTGAGAGAGCGGAACAAGTGAAGAGAACAACTCCTGGAGGGAAGGAGAAATGAGATTGATGTTGCAAGGACATGCCATTCTGATGAGGGTAATTTTGTCATTTGGAACTGTAAAATGCTAAAGTACAGAGGTTGCCAATTTATTACCACTCGTGAGGGAACCAGGTTTTGATACGCAACAGGATGGCGTGACGTGATAGGTTATTGGGGAGGGTGAGGGTCATGGTTTATACGGGAAATTCTAAATGACGAGGAAAGGAGCGAGGAAACAGGCGAGGGAGGGGGGTGAAGCCGCTCACCCCCCTCGAGATGGGTGAAAGTGCGTATTTTGAGGTTTTTTCACGCATCTCGGGAAGTGAACGTCTGCACCCCCTCCCTCGCCCCTTTCCTCGCTGTGTAGACAAACCCTGGTTTATACATTAAAAAGGGACGGAGGCATGGAATTTTTATTTTATTACGACAATTCAATAATAAGAAAAGGGTGATTCTAAATGTCGAGGAAATGGGCGAGGGAGGCTCCCTCGCACGTGCCCGAGTTTTGTTTCAAAAAAAAAAAAAAAAAGCGGAAAACTAAAACTTTCGAAAGTTAAAAACGCCGCCTTTTTCATTCTCTTTTCTTAGAAAATCTCAATGTAGAAAATCTCTCTGTTCTATCTCAAAATGAAAACCTTTGTCTATCTTGCACCTCTGTTATTAAAGCTTGCACCAAGTCTATCTCAAAATGAAAACCTTTGTCTATCTCAAGGTAGAAAATCTCTCTGTTCTGTTCTCCTCCTCTGATTCACGAGCATGAAAACTGTGTGAGAGTCACTCGTGCCGCGGCAACGAAGAAAAGGGCGGCGAGTTCTATGTTCGGAGGGGATACTCAGCCGAACAAGAAAAGGGTTGTCTTGGGGGAGCTTACGAATGTCGCCACTGCGGCGAATCCTCAGTAAGGAGTTTTAGTTTCAAAGGGTGACTAGTTAGGTGGAAAACCTGGAAGTGGTCATGGTCAAATGCAGGGCTGAAATCATATAATATGTATTGCCCCAGTGTGAAGAAGAAGCCTGACAAGAGGATGATGGCTGGCTTCCTTTGTACCAATATTCATTTATTGTTTAGTTACCACAAGTGGATGATGGCTGGCTTCCTTTGTACCATATTTATCTCTGAATCCGAAGATCGAGCACATAAAGATAGAGTACCACAAGTTTGACAAGAACTATTTCTGTTTTGGAGCTTCCTTTGTACCAAAAAATGAAGGTCAACAAGAGGATGATGGCTGGCTTATCTGTTTTGTTCACAATGAAGAAACCGATATATCTCAAGTAAGTTCATCAATTGGAATCGAATATGGCATGTTTCACCACAAAAGCAAAAGTGACACCAAGCCTATCTTTTGCAGGTACATATAATCGATGCAAAGGAATTTGAATCAGAGCCGGTTGCAAAGATTAGACTTCCACACAGAGTACCATATGGATTTCATGGCACTTACATTTCAAACTCAATGCAACAGTAGAAAATGAAATCTCTTTAGGATTTCAATCCATTTTTGTTTATAATTTTTCATGTAATGTCTTGTAATTATGCTCGTGCACGTAGTTCAGAAGCCTACTATGTATATGGTTTTGACAGAACAGAGTGGTTATAGTTGATGTTAAATAAAGAAAAGTTAAGTTTTATGTTCAAATACTGGTTTTATGTAAATGTCTCTTCAATTTTCTTCTCTTAAAGGATCAGAGGAAGGCCTAGAGTGTGCTGCATATATTATCAAAATTCGAAGATGCAGAGATACTTCGGTCGTTGCTAAAGCATGCATTTCATCCAAGTTGTGTGGATAAGTGGCTCGAGTCATTCTAGCTGCCCTCTCTGTAGACAAAGAGTCGACCAGGAAGACTTCAATGATTTCACGCATTCTTCATCGAATTTTATACTATCTAACAGTCAATCAGGCCTTAATGAGGATTCAAACCTCAAGTTGTCTGTTTTCATGAGTTTTAGTGGATAACTTTTTTTTTTTTGATCAGCAAAACAAAAAGTGTAGTATTCATATTTTCAATTCAAAACGCAAAAAGTATACATCAAGCAAAACTAGTGCAAACATTGGCAGCATGCAAAGGCAATTAGTAAGAAGTTCAGAGTTGAGATACATAGTTAACCACCCCTTAATCTTTCTACTTTGGTTGCCTCCAGAAAAAAAAAAAAAAAAAAAAAAACCACTGCAGATACAAATGCCTTCACACCAAGGAACTAAGTTCTTAGAATTAACAGGTAATACAACCAAGGTGTACACAGATGACCTACTACCAATAATACATCAGCTTAACACATTCTCCATCACCACTGCTTTAAATATGATCTAACCCGCTTATTTTCTCCTGTCAATTTATTTATTTTTGGTTAGTTACCTTCATTTCTCCCCAATCACAAACTCCATGTAACCGCAAGAGGCACATTTTCTAATAAGGATGATGCGATGAAAAGTTAGCAGCAGTCTTAGGTAGCACGTGCGAAAAAGGGAGTATAAATAACTTAAGTAGAAATAAAAATGAAGGACATGATCACTGAACTAATCATCTCTACCATGTAAAGAACCATGATATGAAGAATTTTTTTATTTATTTGCAATGTATTATCAATCCCCATTTTAAGGATCTCACACAATGATGTCCAAGCTGAAAAAACTGAGTCCTGAAAGGGATTTGAAGGGGTGAGGTATTGTGTGAAGTGGAGACTACAAGAGTAGCTGAGTAAGACCTGATGACACCCTACGTAGCTAGACCATTTATCGCTTAAACTTGACCTTCAGCAACAAAGAGAAAGCTACATGGACATTAAAAATCAGTGAATAACTTCTCGCAACATAACTCAATAAAACTCCATCCTCCAATGCTACAAATGCTATCCTAGAAGGAAATTATTTTGCTTTGCTGGAGAGAACAAAGAGAAAGGAACTACGAGGAGATTAGCTCACTGACACCATTCAAGATTGTCACCAATCCCCTCTACCAATACCAGATACATCCCTATCTGGTAGGCGACTAGTAAGTAGTTTCTGCACGTTTCTATAAACTTTGCTCTTCATTCATGAACCTCACGACAAGCTATGCGAGATGGCTTCAGTCATCTTCATCAGGCATCTTCACACTGGGGCAATACATATTATATGATTTTATCAGGCTTCTTCACACTGAGGCAATACATATTATATGATTTTAGCCCTGCATTTGACCATGACCACTTCCAGGTTTTCCACCTAACTAGTCACCCTTTGAAACTAAAACTCCTTACTGAGGATTCGCCGCAGTGGCGACATTCGTAAGCTCCCCCAAGACAACCCTTTTCTTGTTCGACTGAGTATCCCCTCCGAACATAGAACTCGCCGCCCTCTTCTTCGCTGCCGCGGCACGAGTGACTCTCACACAGTTTTCCTGCTCACCCATGATTCAGAAACAAAGGAGGAGACCAGAACAGAGAGATTTTCTACCTTGAGATAGACAAAGGTTTTCATTTTGAGATAGACTTGATGCAAGCTTTAATAACAGAGGTGCAAGATAGACAGAGGTTTTCATTTTAAGATAGAACAGAGAGATTCTCTATATTGAGATTTTATCAGAAAAGAGAATGAAAAAGGCGGCGTTTTTAAGTTTCGAAAGTTTTAGTTTTGCCGTTTTATTATTTTTTTTTTTGAAACAAAGCTCGGGCACGTGCGAGGGAGCCTCCCTCGCCCATTTCCTCGACATTTAGAATCACCCATAAGAAAAAAATTATTAACGAATTTCTAAATAAAATAATTATATATAATTTTAAAAGCTTATGTATAATTTACAAATAAATAAGGGGCTTTAAATAATTTATGTTAGGGTCATAGGTATAATTATTTAATATTTGAGAGGGCTTGATTTTGATCGTAAAAGTATGAAATGTTAAGGGCAAATTGAAAATTCAATAGTTAGATGTAAGGGCCTTTACAGAAAATAAAAAATTAGATGTGAGAGCTTTTTTTTTTTTAATAATTTAAAGGTAATTGAAGGGTTTTAAATAAATTATGTTAAGAGCTTAGCTATAATTAATAATATTTTAGAAGGGCGAGTTTTGATCGTAAACAATCTAAATTTGAGAGGGTAAAATGATACATAAAAGTTTTAAAACTTAAGTTACACAAATATTCATGGTCATTATTCACCTACTTATTGATTTCTCTTGTAAAAATCAGAGTTGGAGGGTATTTTGGGCATTCCAAAAATCAAGACGATATCCACAAAACATTGTTCTTAAGGGGAACTCTCATTATACTGTACAAATGTGACCAATATAATGGTTTATTTTTTGAGTTAATTTCGGTTCCCTGATTTTATGAAATATTTTTGTGTAGAAAAAAATGTAAAATTTTTTGTTGTAATTTCAAATTTAACAATATAAGTTATATATTTTAAACTCTTAAATAATGCATAAAAAGTCTTACACGACTTTTAATGTCATACAGACTACATATTACATAAGAATCACTCACATAACAAACTTTTGATATTAAAATAACATTATAGCATGTTAAAATACACGAAGATAAAAATATGTATTTCTTTTCTCAGGAAAATTTCGATATATTTCAAATTTTGAAAGAGATCTCAATAACTTCAAAATATGAAATATTTAGTGAAATTTCGACATTTTTCGAGAAATCACAATCCTTGGTTATAACAAGAGTTAAAAACTCTCGATGAATTTTTATATATCCACATATGTATTGAATTTTAATGCCCCAATTTATCTACGATTAGGTAGGGGATAACTTTGGCATTCAAACAACTGTAACTAACTCAATTTTTTTTTGGATATATCAGGATTATCCTTATTTACCTCTCCGTTATGCCGCGCTAAAAGCTATTGAATGGACTCAAACTCAAGCTTGGGAGGAGACATATTTTCACCTACACTATCTAGATGTTGTGCGCTTTTATTTTAGGGTAGCAAATATCTCCTCAGCTGACAACAACCCATTTTTGAATCTTGGTTTGAAAACATTTTAGCTTCATCGTTTTAGTTTCTATTTTGTTGCTAGACAATTTAACTTTGAAGCCCATGATCAAGCCAAGGCTATAACAGACTGAGTGGTTTCTCTAATTTAGTATCTATACAATCTAGTTCAAAAAAATAAAAAAATAAAATGGATAATAACAATTACAATCAATAGCCTGGGCAACAGTATGGTCATACGAATATCAAGGTGGAGTTCAACTACTCAAATATCCATGACATTTAGTCATCTAAATCATTTAAAAATAAATAAAAATATCCTTGCCTAAATACAATTAATCCAATATACACTCGAAAATTATTTCAGGGATGTAAGCAAGTTTTCAGACTTTTTAAACGCTGGTTATACAACTTTTTAGGTAAATTTTGGTAAAACAATAAATGAAGGGCACGCCTACAATTGATATATTTAGGGTGTAAATATTGAAAAACCTGTACCCTATTAGAGATGCTATTAACATGTTGAAAGGTAAGATGCTAAAATTTGCCATACCGTGTTTGTTTGGCTTGGCCTTGTTAACAAAAATACTCGAGTTACAATTTTAGCTTAACCTTTTAGATCAACATACCATAATAGATGCTTTTACATTTTTATTTTATTCATTACAAGTTTAAGCGTAAGACTTGATAATATGTTGGCTTATAGAAAGGCCAAACAGTTTGGTTCTTTTAACACAATAGGTTTTAACAAAAAAACAACGATCCCAAAAGAAAACGATGATTTTTAACTTTGTTTTGAGTTCGCAGACAAAATTGTTAAAATATTTGAAATTTTGGATAGTTGTTTCATTGTATACAATGTCATGATATCTCTCTAATCAACAAGCATCTCACGTCTCACATGTCAGTGTCATCCCCAGACTCAAATGGGTTGAGTTGAGGGTAAAAAATTTAGGTTGTTTTTAGACCCTCCTCAAATGGTAAAATTAGAATGAAAAGCTCTAAAACATCTTTAAAAAAATTAAATAGTCAAATGCTCAATCAACACCTTTTATTCTAGAATTATATTTGTCGAATATGAAGTCCTTTCAAAATTAAACATGGTATTATCCTACCCAAGGATTGTGATTTCGTCTTTTGAATTAATTTCGGTTTATGATTTTAAGAAATATTTTGTTGTATGTAGAAAAAAACGTAAAATTTTCGAGAATATGTCAAACATATATGAATATATTGAAAAGTAAGATACAAGTAAATTAATTTAATAAACACATTAAATATATTAAATGAAGCCTAAATACATAAGTATCCATATAAATGTAATTTTCTTCATAATTTTTTGGGTTTTACACGTAAATATCTAAATCTACAAAAAATGATAAAATAATGTAATTTGCTTCATAACTTTTTGGGTTTTACACAAATATCAAAAGAAAAAACACAAAATATTTCGAAATAAAATTACTCGTCAAAATAATGTACTTTTTGATTTCAGTACTCTATATTTCAAGATCTCAAAATACAAAATATATCTTGAAATTTCATAAATTTTCACGAAATCACAGTCCTTGCAGCCTATTACTCTTGACATTGTATATTGGTGAGATTATGCACCTATAAGATCTTTCTGCCAAAACATAGGATGAATCTAGTTTAGGAACCCTAAAAGAATTGCTGGAAATTTCGTTTAATGTTCAACCTATTCACTGAACACCCATACGAACCAGGAACTTGCTTTCATTAAAGATAAACTTCTCATCATAATAAAACTACAACTACTACACAAGTCCTTCTCATTGCAATCTTGGGAGTTGGGACAACCTCAATTGCAAGATGGGAAGACATTCTCATCTTTTTTTTTCACCAAAATATTGAAATTCCAACTAGAATTCACATAGATAATAGGAACTGAAATTACTTTAACTTATACACTACTGAATACACAAACTAAATTTGTGTTCATCAAATTTGGGAGTGTCCAAAGTACAAAAAAGCTAACAATTACAGAAGCAATCATCTTTCCCACAAAGTTGGAAAATATTACATTTTAATCTACACCATCTATTTATCAGACTGCATGAAGCTAAATTCGAAGATGAAAACAGGAAAAAATCAATTTAAAGATGAAAAAGCTTATTTCATGGCCTCTGTGCCCACAAGATCTTCGACACATGGAAGAACCCTCTGTTGCAACAACTTCTAGTTGAAACTGGGCTTTTGGATATTGGTAAAGAAATGAAGTTAAAATAAATAAAGGTTGATAAAAAAATATATACATATTTAACATTTGCATCACCTATTCTTGTTGGTATGGAGTTTGTTCCCCATCAAGCCTAGGAGCAAACCAGGCCCAAAAAGCACGCTGGCAAGAATTACTTCACATTTAACACTTCTGATCATAGTTGAAGGACAATACCTCCCCACCAAAGCATAACAAAGGCAGACATGTATGCTAATATCTTCAATAGAAGCTGCAATCCACGTATCCTAACTACCTAGACAAGATTGTAGGGTGTTGAATATAAGATTAAGGAAAAACAACATACAATTCAAGCTAAGACTAATGATAGTATCAAGAAACTAATAGCAATTTTATCCTGCTTACCTTGCAACTTAAAAAAGAGCCAATCCAAAGCATAATCAGAGAAAAGAAGAGAAATTTGTATTGCGAAAGAACAAATTAAGTTAAAAATGAATAAATTTAAACAAGATAAACTGATTTAAACAAGTTAAATTCAGGAAGTGAATCAGTCACAGAACAGTAACAACACATTTTCCCTAAATTAAGTAAGAATATGAGGGCCCACAAAAGGGAATACATTGGCCAAATTCTTAGGTTATTCTATGTGAACAATGTTTTTGTTCATGTAAGCAAACCTGCAAACTTCTTCAAAGAAGTCATCAGCTGCATTATGGTTCCTCATTTGGAGAATCCTTATTGCCATCTTGCGCAAATTCTTCCCATACTTCAACAACAACTCAAGCGTACTCATCTTCTGTTCGACGTTTAGGGGTGACCTCACCATCAGAACCACCTCTTCCAAGCACGGAATAACAAAATTTGAGTCCAACTGCAAAAACAAGCAAACTTCAGTTAATCTACTTGACTTAGCTGCTACACATCAACATACATTCTGGGAAATAACATAAATGAACTTACACATGCTAAACTATTCTTCTGGGACAAAGCAGCAAACATTGCTCCATGCATCTCGAACCGTACTAGTTTGGGATGGGTATTAAAGAAAGTGGCCAAGTGGATCTCCGGAAAGGGTTTTAAGGTGTCATAATCCCCAGTGAATTCGATCTTCATAGTCAGACACTTCACCTCACTTTTTACATTGAAGAATGCTGCTCACGGCCTCCCAACACCACTGAACCCCTCTGATTGACAACTCCTCTAGAGATGCCAGGTTTCCAAAATCAACCTTGTATACTCTCCCTGAAGTCGTAATTTACACAAAACATCCATACACAAGGAACAATTATAATCAATTCAATTGTTTGGATGACTATATAACATTCATTGTTGATGAAGTTCAAAGCATGCTTAAATCAAGAAGAAAAATTAGATCCTAAACCCTAAATGTGCTATTAAACCCTAAATGGGGATATGAAAAAATTAACTAAATTGCTTGAAAACGTCCATTTCAGATAGTAAACAAAAATCCCCAGTGTGAATTAGAGATAATAAATGATGAAGAAGATGGTGTACCTGCATTATTTGCGACAAAGAGATGAGTCAAGCAATGGTTAGGCTTAGCTTGAATCCAGCTACAACCCTGAACCTCGAGGTGGCGTATCCTCGAACAATTAAGGAAAAGGGAGCAATTCCCAGATCCATAGAAATCCAATCTACACTGCTCCAACCGCTTTAATTCAATCGAAACAGATCTGAGCCCATCGCATCCAAGCAGAGAAAAGTTAGTCACATTGGGGCAAGCACGAATGGCATCTGCAAGAGCAGAGTCAGTGAACCGAGCCCCCACAATCTCAAGTGTCTGGAGAGATCTGAAGGCACCCCATTTCGGGGTTTGGGTTATTAAAACACCCCATAGCTTCAGAGACTCCAGAGATCTCACTGTGTCGATGCAATCGAGCTTCGAAGGATCGGTCAGAGTCTTATCAGAGAGGTTATCGAGACGGAGCTCGAGATGGCGGAGGGAATGATTGGTGGTGGAAAGCCAGGTCAAAAGGGCTTCAGCAGAGAAAGGGCAATAGACAACGAGGTGCTCAAGAGAGACGATGGAAGAGATGAGACGAGTGATGATGGTGTTGGGGTCGGAAGTGAGATTGTTGAAAGAGTTTCGAGCGAAGTAGAGAGAAGAGATGAATGGGGTGGAGTCTTTCCATCTCTTGGAGACACAATTGCAGTTGGCGACATCTCTCGCGTTGCTGATGTGAGAGATTATGTATTGGAGAATTGCTTCTGGTAGAGCTTCCATTCGCGACTCTCTGTTGTTTGAGCTGCTCATCGATCCAGAAATAGAGTGAAAGAGTGAGAGAGAAGAGAAACTATTTCTTCTTGTGTATAAATAAGAGGGACGCTAGGATTTCAAATTTTAAAAAGTTGGACGATGGAGCTTAAGGAGGGTAGGGGGGAAGCTCACATCTTCATTCAAACTTTTAAATTTCGATTTTTGAGTTTCGAACATGGTTTTTAGTTTTTTACCATTTCTGATTGGTCTATGATTCAATACCACTTGAGTGATGCTAGGCGGCGAGGAAACGGGCGAGGGAGGGGGGTTTGACCCCCCATCCCCCCTCGAGATTCACACGAGCGCGTATCTCGAGGGGGATGGAGGGTCACACCCCCTCCCTCGCCCGTTTCCTCGCCATTTAGAATCACCGATACCACTTTAGGGTTTATTTGTTTCTTTGTCCTCTAATTGTCATCCTCCCAAGTCCACTTGTTTTCAAAACGGCTCCCAAGTTTACCATATGGCAATGAAACCAGTTCTAACAATAATGTAATGGGATGAAACAATGAGGAACCTTTCTTATTGTCGAGGAAAGGGGCGAGGAAACCAACGAGGGGGAGGGGTTTTACCATTCATCCCTCTCGGGATTCGCGATGCTGCGCACCTCAAGAGTACATGCGCGCAATGAGAATTTCTGCACAATGAGACTCATGCATAGGCATGACAACTGCTGGGGTTTGGTTTGACTCGGGTCTGCCATATCAATAGTCGAACCGAGAACCATTTCTAATTCGTCGGTCCGGGCAAACCTGAACTGTAGGTCTTAAGTGTCTGATGGGGTGTAACAATTTTTCACAGACAGTAAGTAGGTGCAACCGTTCTTTAATTGAGACATGGAGGTGTAGCCATTCTTCAATTTAGAGAGAATAAGGAGAAGAGAATTAAGGTTTAAATTTTCTCTAATATATATACATTCGATTCAATGGACACCATGAACTAGAACCGATTCAAAACCGCACTAAGAACCGCTTATTCAATTTTAGACCTGAACCATTAGGGTCGAGCTGGTGCTAAACCGTCGGTTCGGGCTAAATTGTCATGACTATAGTTATCAAATCCGGGTATGTACGTATAAGAGTTCAAGTGAGTGAAATTCAAAATAAATACCCTTTTGCAGTGAATTGTTTCGATCAAATATAACAAACAAAGTAAGTATTTGATGCATAATAGATTCAAGTATTATACAACGATACCTACAAAACAATAATAAACAAAATAAAATAAAATAAAAAATCAAAACTACAAGTTTGACTCATATGTGTTAATTAAATAATATTGTTCGATGTAAACAACAATATTAAGCAATTGCTCACTATGCGGAAAAAAAATCGTGTATTGAATGTTTATAATTTGTGAATTCATGACTTGGCACAAAATGACAATCGTGATAAGGAAATGACAGATGGACACAGATATTTGAGAATGGGTCATGCAAGTTGAAACGAGAAAAGGATAATGAACATCATAATTCAAGCCGTCACGTGCTTGGCACATGGGCGGGAAGCATGTGACTAACATGCAGTAAGGCTTTGGGGTAGTGGCATGAGCATTGTATGTGAAGAAGAGTACAAACTTAACACATCGGTGCAAGAGGAAATTTTTAACGAACATGGATATAATCGGATAGGTGGTCCCTGTTGTGCTAGTAGTTTGACAGAGGAAGTCATATTGTAAAGCTCGGTCTCGGACCAATGAGGGAATAATAGTTGAATTTTGGCAAGTAGACCAAACATCGACTTGAGCTGAATTGCATGTCCTGGCAGCGATCGAATCAACTCAAGAATCTATTTTTAAAGGACATACTAGCAAAATATTAAATGCTCAATATAATGATCTTTGCAAGACTAAGATAGTATAAATTGGTATCTGTTCAGTAATAACTAAATCCTAAAATAAAATACTCATAAAAATTCAACTTATATCTTTCAATTACGAAAAAAAATTCAACATTCTATTAGTTCTTATATCATGATAAGAAGTCTATTTGTATTAATATAGATAAATAAAGATTTTTTTTTCATTGGAAATGCATTTCATTTCTTTCGTTCTTATTCTTCTTTCTCAAAGAAAGAAATCTAAAGAAAATAAAAGACTACTTCGTTCCTGGATAGGAGCATAATTTAAATCAGGATCGTGGGGAAGTATTGCTCGATTGTTTCTACTAACTTAAAGCCCCCTTAGGATTCTTTTTTTTGCAGAAATACCCTTTAAGGATAACTTACATTATCTCCATTACAAATCCTGTGTACCTTGGTATTCCTAACATCCACTAATTTTTTTCTTGACCCCCAGTATAGTACTAAAAAAAAAAAAAAAAAAAAAACTTGTCCACTATTTGTAGCTTGGTCGGACATCTGCTTCCTTGTGAAAAGTCTTGGATTTGAAATTCACCAATGGGATATTGTAAGTTTTCGCCCAATTATTAGGATCATATGTGATCCATCGTTGATTAGTAATTGAGTATGGATAATAGTTGTTTAGATGGGACGAAGCAAAAGCAATTCTTCATACAAAGTGAGGTGACGTGGATGCTAGGTGGCAACAATGGTGTGACCTTCAGGCATGGTTTGGTCACCCCTACGGGGATAGAGATATAGCCTTCGGGCATTGTTTCGATTACCATTCAAGGGACTTCATTGTGGCCTTCAGGCATGGATTAAATAGATTAAGCTCAATGACCATTTTTTATCTAGAGAGTAAAGGGGGTTGGATTCCAAGAGCTATAGGATTCTCGCTTTTTGCTCTTTTAATCTTCATTATTTGAGTTTATAGTTCTTGGCTAAGGTTGTTTGGAGATCTTAAGGGGTTTGCACATATTAAGAGGATTTAAGAAAACAATCTATAACCACAATAAACCCAAACATTACTGATTTGTGAATGGGTTGGTTGGTCAATCCAAAATGGTATCGACTCAAACTCGTTAATAACAAGCAAGTCTACCCATGATCCTAAAATGTGGACCATTGATCTAGAATTTAAACGAGTAACAACAAATGTTATTCACAATTTGGATATGAATTGTTGTCTACCAACAACACCTCCTATCATACCGTTTTAGTGTAAAGTGATGCGAGCATCTCCAATGATGCTTGTTCATGGTTCAATAATTGGGTGGCTTTCAACTTGAAAATCACAAATCAAACCATAATTGTTTGCTTGATAGAAATTCAAATCAAACATAACCAAATGTCAATGAAATCAAATTGAAATGAAATGAAATTTAACAAAAAATTGAACCAAAACAGCAAAAACTATGTGAAGAGTACAATATTTTATGTATCATTTATTAATCTTTTATATGAGAACACCGCACTGATGTTAATGTGTTGGAAAAACTCGAGATGAAATCCAATGTGAGTAAAATTTCAGGAAAAAAATAAGCAACATTGGAGTCATGTTTACCAATTATTAATTTATATACAATAAAAAGAGAAAAAAATTTCTTTTTTTTTTTAAAAGTTTTTTTCCACCCATCCCACCCTAGATGCCAACGGCAGGATTCGTAGTTCGAACATTGGATCTGTGATTCCATCCACTATAAGCCTACCACTGAGCTGGTGCCCCATTAGCAATTTAGCACAATTAAGAATAAACCAAATCCATATCAGCAAAAATGTATTGTCTTAGCGAGATTATTAATTTATAGGGGTTAACTAAAATCCATCGATCAAATTTTTTCCCTCTTTTGTCGATGGCTTCGATTTGGGTCCTTTTTCTTTATATATATTTTCCGAATTCGTGTTGTCCACGCTACACTAATTTTATGCAAATTTGTGTGCACATGAGGTGTTTGTAGAAATGACTCAACCTATTTCTACTTATCATATTTCCACAAGGAAGATCCATAAAATAAACTGGCGCTTTGTTGGATGCGATATTGGGAGTGTAAAAGATGAATTGTCGAAATAAATGACCCAACCTCTTATTAGCCCTTGAGAATTATAAGGAGGTGTATGATGATAGAAACCATGCTCTTGTTAATTCATTCCCCAAGACAACAAATCTAGCAAACACATAATTGGGGGCTGCAAAGAGATTATTATCTCATACTTTCTTAGAAGAGCTTTGCTACAGAGCGAGGGAAAGGGGGCGAGGGATGGGTGGTAACCACCCATCCGCCTCGAGATGAGCGCATCAAATTTGAAATGTGTGATGATGCTCATCTCGAGGCGGATGGGTGGCTTTCACCCATCCCTCGCTCCCTCCCTCGACCCCTAGAATTTTCCTTCTTAGAATAATCAAATTAAATAGGTCCTAGATTCATTAGGATGGAGTGCTCTTTGGGAGTTCAACACAGAGAGAATTGACAGTTCCAGCGTCAATTGATTGAACAATGATGGATGCTACACATACTTTCACCTATCAGCAGGTGAAATTGGTTTAACCCCATGTGATTTTACTACATTAAAAAGGATTAATTTGATGTGTAGAGCTTCTCGTTCATGACTTCCATACATGAACAATTATTAAAAGATATCATAGAGAGTGTAAATGTGTTGATTCTAGGACAATAAGAAAGTTGCATACCACTGGCTCTATATATTGCTAAAAGTCCATCCGGTGTTTGGTTGGGGAAGCAAGGCTCTCATTACAAAAATATGATTACTTCAATGAAATAAAGGGAGTGTTTCCTATAACAGAGCTTCTATGGAGCTTGGTTCGAAAGCACTGATTCGTGTCTGGGAGGGTGGTTCACACATGATCAGACTACTCTACCCTTTTCTCCATGGGTTTGGAGAAGTTGGAGAGGGGTAGAGTTGGTCTGATCATGTGCAGACCACCTTCCCAGACACAAATCAACGCTTTTGGATCAGGCCCTCTAGAATTTTCCGTCCTATAAACTAAATGACAACCATAATAGATATATAATAGATAGTGCATTGAACATCAAAAGTATATTAGATGCATACATCTATATTGATATAATTTTTGTACTTAATATTTATTGATATGATATAATTCATTATTGAGTCAAGTGTTATTTTTGAGCTGCACCCTCTATAAAATTCACGACTTGGTAACTGTATGGAATAAACCATGTCTAACCAAGAATGGAAACAAACTTGTGCTCAACATGCAAATGAGGCAAATTGTTTGATGATATGAACATGCTGAAGAACATATTTCTTATGGACAGTGATGTGTTCATATTTGTCCTCGTTGATTCTGATGATATCGAACCTGCAAAAATGAGTAGCGGTTGAGCCCACCGTTGTGGTGGCCGAAAACACTCCAATGCTTAAGTCAGACATCGATATAAGGAAGAGTGAAGACTGTATGTAAATTCCAATGTGTATGTGTACCTTTCTTCCTAATTTCACCATCTCTTATAGCGAGTGTTCCCTCCCAACTATCACTACGATCGAGGGCGAGATAGAGGGAAGAGATCTCGCATAAGATCTAACCTGTGCATGACTAGGAATCTTTGACACTAGGCTCTGTTTAGGACCCAATGCTTGATTGGGCTAAGAGTTGATTTCATGCGAGTGGATCTCGGGTCTGTGACAGCTCCGAGATTCATTGTTCGGGCCTTATTGTCATGGGCCAAGCCCTAAGACCCGTGCCTTTTGGGTAGGCGTGTCTTGGGCCTGAGCACCTGACTTACGAGTTGAATAATAGTTTGCGTATGGGTTCGCTCGAGACTGTACTTAAGCCTTTTTCGTGCTATGGTTAGCCCATGCCACGTGTGCGACTGTGATTGTTTGATGTCTCATCAGTTACCCCCCAGCTAATGAGGTTGCGTGTTGTTCTATTAATTCAAAGAAGGTGGACTGGTGCATTTGTACTTGGTACCACCACCTCCTCATTCCCCGGGTAGCATTTAATGCAACACAACTGCTGGGTGACCTCATTCTATGAACGTCGTGGCTACATATATACTAGTTCTCATAGGGCCAGGCATTACCATGAGTATTGTAGAGCATGTTCCTCAAATGCGTCTTTCAAGATAATGTTCTTTGGCCTCTCCAAAGGATGAAGGGGAGTCCTCATTAGTTGAGCCTCCGAATGTCTTGACATTTGTAGCGACGAGTTTTAACATGACCTGCTATTGGGGGAAGCCACCCGGTTTGAGTGAGCTTCCAGTGTTTCATTGGGACCTTCAAATTTCTTCTTACATCGCAAAGAAGAAAGGACTCCCCTTAATGGCCAAGTTTGTCTTCCATCTTCTGATGCTTCCACAACGTCTTTCGCCATTCAGTTTGGGAGATAACGCCCACAACCAACTCTTGGTGGTTGTTCCCACTGTTCCTTTCTGAGCTTCACTCATGATGGCCCAACCAAAAGGCAGATTAGCGGAGAGGAGCTCCGGTGTGCATGGTCTTCAGCCTCGGGGAGCTAATTTTGTATCACGTCGGGCATCCCTCATATGAGGGATTACACCAACAACCAACTTTTGATTGTTTCTTTTGTTTCTTTTCCAAATCGTATTCTAAAAGGTATATTGGTGGAGCAAATTCTCAATGTGTGTTCCAGCAGATCTTCGCTCGCACCTTGCTTTGTGCCAAGCTTAGATACTTATAGTGTGTAAACTTCTGTACTGGTCAGTCGGTCATGCTTTGTAATAACTTTTTGATAATCAATAGTTTATTTTTCTGAATTCGTTTTTACTTGTATGCTCTGAATGATTGTGAATCATATTGGCCCGTGCGAACAAATCTTCTGGACTGTCAAAAAAGATGAGACAAGGACTAAGTTGTTCTGGTCCTGAAGGAGACGTGTGTGGTCTTGACTCAGCCTGATTAGTTCCCTTGGTAAAAATGCCTGATTCGCCAATAACGGTGAAGTCACTAAAGAATGATATTCATGTAGGCGAGCCATGTCTTGTGGGTTGGCCGCTTTTTGAGTAGGTGTTGGCCTGTCAAAATACTGCTACTTAGCTCTGTGTAGAACTGGAGTGACAAAGAAATTGTTTAAGTATTCTTAGGACTAGATTCCGACCCACATTCTGACTCATTGTTTAATTGAGTCTTGGTGGTCAGGGAATTGCCTTGGTCCGTATGGACTGGATCGATTAGATGTGCCAAATCATCTGTGGACTGGACTCATTCGCTCGCGGTGAACCGTTTGTGGACTGGTACAGTCCGCATGTATGTCGCCTTAGTTTTTCAGGAGGACTAGGCTATCTCTGGAGCGGTGAGCCGTTCGTGAACTGGACTCAGTTTGCACTAGAGTTACTTGGCTCATGAGACGAGCTAGGTCACTTATGCGACAAGCTGCCGTCATTCAAAAAATGACTAGGCTCGACCACTTGTGAGCCATTGTGGTCCTCGTAGTCAGGCCAGGTTCCTTTAGAAGCGGTGATCCATCCATGAACTATACTCGCCCTCTTGTGATGAACTGTTCGTTGACTGGGTTTGATCTGCACTGGAACTCATTGGCTCCTAAGGCAGACTAAATCACTTATGTGGCAAGCTATTCTCGTTATGAAAAGGACTAGGCTTGGCCGCTATCGTGGTCCCTGTAGTCAGGCAGAACGGTGAGCCATCTGTGGACTGGATTCGCCTACTTGCGATGAACTGTCTGTGGACTGGGTTCGATTTGCGCTGGAGTTTCTTCGCTCCTGACATGGATTAGGTCACTTTTGCATCAAGCTGTCAAATTCCTGAAAAAGGACTATGCTCGGCCGGTTGTGCGCCATCGTGGTCCACGTAGTCTGGCCAAGTTCCTTTTGGAATGGATAGTTGTCCGTGGATGAGACTCGCCCGTTTGTGGTGGACTAGGTCTGCTCTGCAGGTGTGCAATTGTGGTACTGAGGTCAGATTAAGCTATCTTAGGAGTAGTGAGTCATTTGTGGACGAAGCTCGCCTGCTTGCGGTGAACCGTCCATGGACTGGGTTCGGTCCGCGTGGATGCCATCATGGTCTAGAGGTTGGACTAGGCATGTTCTTGTGCATGGACTTATATGAAATGTGATTATTTAAAGAGAGTACATTTATTGATAATACTTCTACAAGTGTTCTACATTCCACACCCTTTTCAGACGCTCTCCATTCAGGTTTTTTAGCCAGTAGGTTCTTGGCCTTTTGATTGTTATCACCTTGTAGAGAGCTTCCTAGTTCAAGCTTAGCTTACCTTCTTTTGGGTTTCTTGTGTTTGACTATTTTCCTCAGCACTTAATCACTGACTTTGAATTCTCGAGGCTTAACCCTCTTATTGTAGTGTTAGGCCAACTTTTGTTAATAGGCATCTATTTTGACGGAAGTTCTGTCCCTTCGTCGAGTAAGTCTAGTACGACTCTTAGAGCTTCATCATTGTCTCCATCCTGAAATCCTTCGTCTTGAACGTAGGCATTTCTAGTTTTACTCGAACCATTGCCTCAGACCCGTAGGCAAGTGTGAATGATGTCTCTCTAGTCGGTGTCCTTTTTGTGGTATGGTATGCTTAGCGGATGCCCGAAAGTTCAGAAACCCAGAGCCTTTTGACTTCATCGAGTCTCCTCTTGACTGCTTCCAGAATAGTTTGGTTGATGACTTATGCTTGTCAATTGGCCTGGCAGGGAAAAAGTGGTGGTTGATGCCTAGTTTGGTGCAAAGTAGCTTGACTTTCCCACTCTCAAACTGAGTCATGTTATCACTGTCCAAGATTTTTGATATTTTAAACTTGTAGACGATAGATTTTCAAAGAAAGTTCTTGATCTAATTCTCTATTATCTTGGGGAGAGGTTCCACGTTTACCCATTTGGTGAAGTAGTCAACCACCATAAGGAGGAACTTCCTTCTTTCTGATATGGGGAACGGGCCCATGATGTCCATCCCCATTGGACAAAGGGCCACGGGCTGGTCATTGTAATCAGGTTTTGTGCAGACATATGTGTGTATGGGGTGTACTTCTGACACTTGTCGCACTTGCGGACCAGGTCTTTGGCCTCTTGCTGCATTTTTGGCCAGTAATACGCTAGCGTGAGGGCTTTATGGGCTAGCATCCTTCCCCCGGGGTGGTTACCGTAGATTCCTACATGGATTTCTAGGAGGACCTTGTTTGCCTCCTTGGGGGTTAGGCATCTGAGTAGAGGGTCAGTAGCTGATCTCCTGTACAACCTATCATTGGGAAGCGTGTACTGTACCGCTATGTTTTTAGGTTGCGGGCCTCTAGCTTATTTGCTAGGAGGACTCCATCTTTTATGTAGCTGATTAGAGGGCTCATCCAGCTGGCTTCTATACTTGTGGAGAGGGTTTCATGGATGCATTCTTTTTCTAGGTCTGACTTATCCTAGAACTCTATGAGTGCGTCGGAGTCATTTTGTAAAGAAGAGGTCTTTTCGGCCAAGTCGTCGGCTTCTTGGTGATCTGCCCTAGAACATTGGCGAAATATTATTATCTTGAACCACTCTTTGGCGTTGATTTCTTTCTTGCAATAGGCCATCATTTGGGTTTTTTAACATCGAATTCACTATTCACCTAATTGACCACCAATTGGGCATCGCTGAATACCGTGATTTCCCATATTTCGATTCCTCTACCTAGTTTTGGCCTTGCTAGAAGGACTTTGTACTCCGTTTCATTGTTTGAAGCATAGAATTCAAATTTGATATCCTTCCTGATGACCCCATCAGTGGCATAAAGGATGATCCCTGTTCTGCATCCCTTCATGTTGGATGACCCGTCGCATCGCAAGATCTATCCTTGTGGGGGCGGCTCGGGTTCACGTCTCTTGCTGGTCTTTTAGTCTCGGTTTTTCTGTCCTAGTGAATTTGGTGATGAAGTTTTCCAGTGCTTGCACTTTGATGGCTGTTCTCGGAGCGTAGTAGATGTCAAACTGTCCTAGTTCCATTGACCATTTGACCATTATTCCTGATAGCTCTGGGTTGTGCAATATCGACCTGCGTGGGTACTTGGTTAGGATCATTATTAAGTGAGCTTGGAAGTAGGCCTTAGTTTTCTGGAGGAAGTCGCCAATGCTTAGGCCAGTTTTTCAAGATTAGGGTAGTTAGCCTCCGCCCCATCGAACGTTTGTTGATGTAGTAGACGGGCCTCTGTTTCCCTTTCTCTTCTTGAACCAGAGCTGAGCTGACATCATGCTCAGAGACTAAGAGGTATAGGTAGAGCATCCCACCTAGAACAATTTTGATAGCAGCTCCGTACTTCCCATGTACGCCTTCAGATCTTGGAAGGCATGTTCACACTGCTCTCCCCGTTGGAATTCTTTGTTTCCTTTTAGGATTTTAAAGAATGGGAGACATCTGTGTGAAGATTTGGAGATGAACCTCTTTAGGGCTGCCACCCTCCCAGTCAGGTTCTAAACTTCTTTAATGGTTGTGGGTGGTCTCATGTAGAGAATAACCTGGATCTGGTTTGGATCAGCCTCTATCCCCCTTTTGTTGACTATGTAGCCCAGGAATTTCTCTGATTGCACCTCAAAAGTACATTTCTGTGGGTTGATCTTCATTCGGTACTTCCTAAGTTGAGAGAACGCTCCTTGGAGGTTCGCAGGTGATTTGGACTGTGGAGGCTTTTTACCAGCATGTCATCGATGTAAACTTCCATGGTCTTTTCGATTTTCCCTTTGAACATTCGATTTACCAAACACTGGTACATTGCTACTGCATTATTCAATCCGAACGACATTACCCGATAGCAATATGTGCTTCTGTCCGTTATGAATGATGTTTTATCTTTGTTCGGTGGATGCATACTGATCTGATTGTAGCCAGAATACGCGTCCATGAGGCTGAGTAGGTTGTGTCCGGATGTCGCATCCACAATCTGGTCTATTCGGGGTAGGGTAAACTATCTTTTGGGAAGGCTTTGTTAAGGTTGGCGTAGTCCACGCGAACCTTCCACTTCCTGTTTTTCTTTCTCACCAAGACCATGTTTTCCAGCCATTCCGGCTAGCGAGACTCCCTTATCATGTTGGGGTTTATAAGTCTTTACACTTTTTCATTAATGGCCTGGTTGCCCTCAAGCGCCACCGGCCTTCTTTTCTGTCGGACTGGATTTAAGTCAGGATTGACTTCCAATTGGTGGGTGATTATTGTGGGTTCGATCCCCACCACGTTTTTCATTGTCCAGGCAAAAACATCCTAGTTATCTTTTAAGAGCACGACTAGTTGATCTGCCAACACTCTATTGAGATTAGAGCCTATCTGGACTGTTTTTTGTGTTAGGTGGGTTGTCCAGGTATATTGTAACGACTTCTTCCAATTGCCCAACGTTCGACCTTCCCTTCAGGCTGGATGGAGGTTTGAGGTTCGAAGTTGGAGGTGAGTCCTCTCTATCTAGATTCAGGTTTCATCATCCAGGAATTGTTGTTTGGGCTTCTGTACTCCATTCTTTTGTTGTCTGGCCGTGGCGTGGTGACATTCCAATGCGATAATTTGGTCTCCTCTAATTGTCCCTACCTTGTAGCCAAAGGAGTATTTGAGGCACTGATGCTGGGTGGAGATGACTGCTTCCATGTGGTGTAACTAAGGTCGTCCCAAGATCACGTTGTACTCGGAGTGGCATCTACAACCAAGAACTCTGTCATCAAGATCCTCTGTAGGTCTGGTTGCCCTGCAACCACCGGTAACATGATTTTACCGATCGGGTAGCAGTTTTTTCCATTGAAGCCGAACATGGCTTGATTTGCAGGTGCCAACTCTCCTTCTGTCAGTTGCATTTTTAGGAAAACATCTAGGAATAGTACGTTGACAGAGCTGCCTGTATCCAATAATGGTTTTCTCACTTTCCAGCTTGCTATCTCTACTGAGATGAATGCGACATTGTTGTGTGGGAAGCATACACCCTTCATGTCTTGTTTTGTGAATGTTAAGCTTGAGGCATTTTTCTCCTCTTGTATGTGTTGTACGAGGTGATCTCAGTAGAGTGATCTAACTCATAGTTCGTGTACTGATTTCTTTAATGAACGATTCGAGTAATGTTTCTCCTTGTTTGTCTCGTGACGGACATATACCATGTCAGGATTCAGGTCTCCCACTTCTTGTGTCATTCCTTCGCCTTGAAGATGCATGTCTCCAATGTTGATGAACTCCTTCAGTCGTCCTCTTTGGATCCAGTACTGGATCTCATTTTTTAGGCTCCTGAAATCTTTGGTGTCGTGGCCTATCTCCTTGTAATAAGAACAATGCTTATTTTTATCACGCTTTGAAGGATCTCCTTTGAGTTTCGATGGCCACTTGAGGTCTGCCCATTTTTCCTTGCTGAAAAAAATGTCTGGCAGACTGGAGTTGAGCGGGGTGTAGTAGGGGTACCTGGAAGCGCTAGGCTTGAACATCTGTGCTTGGCCAAGCCCGCTTTGGCTCTCACCCTGTTTTTGCTTGGAATTGTCCCCCTTTCATCCATGTCCTTAGCTCTGGAGGAGTGTTTTGGCTTGCTTTTTCCCTTCTTGTCAGCCAACATTTCTTCCAGGGTGATGTATTTTTGGGCGCTCCTTAGCAGTCCCGCCATATTCACTGGGTGCACCAAGGTAAGGTAGTTGTAAAACTGACCTCCTGGAGGCCGGAGGTGAAAGTGGTGACTGATGTGTTGTCATTGCATTTATTGATTAAGGTCAGCCCATCATTGAAATGAGTGACGTACTCTCTAAGGGTCTCGCCATTCTTCTATTTGAGGCTTAGTAGATAGTGGGGCCCTTTCTTAATCTATTGGCTCCCGACGAACCAGGTAATGAATGCCTTTGCCAGGACCTTGAACGACTTGATGGACCTGGTTGGAGGCTATGGAGGCAGGTCAATGCAACTTTCTTCAGGCTAGTGGAAAAAGTTTTGCACAAGATGGCTTCTGAACTTTCGTTGAGCACCATCACGTGGTGGTAATGGCGCAAATGGTCTGATGGATATGACATCCCATCGTAGACTCCAGCTTCGATGGAACAAACTTCTTTGGAAGAGGAGTACTCATGATATCCTCCGAGAATGGAGGGACGGTGTGATCATACAGGACAATAGTGTCGGACGCCCCTAGTCGGAATAGGTTCTTGACCATGGTTATATTTGTCCTCGAGGTGTGGTACCCATGATCCTTTTCTATGTTCCATTGTTGGCTACCTCTTTACTCCTCTGCGAGGGGTTTTCACCCTCCTGGGCTTGCTCTTAGATATGGGATACTCCCGGATATCGACCGGGCTCAAATCACTGCTGTCGCTCTCGAGTCATTCTATCCACCACCCTCGTTAAGTGATCTAGGTAGAGCAGGATTAGACTCATGTCGGGGGAAGCCACACTCGCCTCCACGGTTGGACTGTGTTGTTGTTCAACCTCCTCGATCAGATCGATTCGGTCTTATGGCTGGGCTTTACCAGCCAGAGCTTCGTCTAGCTCGACATCACTGTTGAACCCTCAAGATCTAGTGTTGGTGACCATTTCTTGATGCTTTGCTTAGCTTAGAAAAAGGACTTTGTATGTTCGTTTCAGGGAATACTTATGGTCGTTTCCCCACGGCCAACGCCAAACTGATGTATTCAGATCTGTTTGCCGATCCTGATGATATTGAATCTGCAAAATTGAGCAGCTATTAAGCCAGGGATTACCGTTGTGGTGGCCAAAGGCACTCTGATGCTTAAGTCAAATATTAATGCAAGGAAGAGTGAAAATTGTATGTAAATTACAATGTGTATGCGTACCTTTCTTTCTTATTTCACCATATCTTATAGCGAGTGTTCCATCCCAACTGTCCCCGCGATCGAGGGTGTGATGGAGAGAGGAAATCTTGCATAAGATCTCACCTGTGCCTGACAAAGTCTCTTTGGCACTTGGCTCTATTAAGGACCCAATGCTTGATTGGGCTAGGAACTGATTTCATGCGAGTGGATGTCGTTCCTTTGACAGCTCTGAGATTCGTTGTTCAGGCCTTATTGTCCTGAGTCAATCCCTAAGACTCGTGCCTCTTGGGCTGGCGTGTCTTGGGCCTGAACAACAGTTTGCGCATGCATCCGCTTGGGCGGTGCTAAAGCCTCTTTTGTGCTAGGGTTAGCCCATGCCACATGTGCGGTTGTGATTGAGCGATTGTTTGATGTCTCATCAGATAGTAAGACTAGCTTCTTTATCCATGTCTATGTCTTCCTTCTTCATCCCATGAAACAGTTCCCAGTCAAAATTATAAAGAAGATTAGCAAGCCCTAGTTCCATCATCACAATTCCCATATTCAACACAGGGCAACCCTTTCGACCGACACCGAAGGGTAGGAATCCAAAATCTTGGCCTTTGAAATCAACGGAATTGTTAATGAACCTCTCAAGAATGAATTCGTTTGGATCGTCCCAATAGTCACAACTTTTCCCAATTGCCTTCACATTCACTAGGACTGTTGTTTTCATATATATGTTGATGTAGTCGAATCATTTTTTCCTTGACCTTGACCTGCACAGGGAACACACGTGTGCCAAAGGCCACCACTGTGGCGGCTGATGACACTCCGATCCAAAAATTAGACAAGGCTTGAGAAAGGCTTAAAGCTGTAAATTGGGTTCTGTAGCGTACATTTGTTCATCAACCCTGTGTCTTATTTATAATGCGAGAGTCCTTGTTCTGCTAGGCCTTTGGTGGCGTAGTTTATGGAAAGATTTCTTGATGGAGATCCTTTCCTTGTTAGAAGTCGTCCATGTAGGAGAGTTACCCTACACGACTTGTGCTTCTAGATCTGTGGGAGAAACTTCCCTTTTGGAGTGTTGTCCATGCAAGGGAGTTTCCATGCATGCCTTATACTCCAATATTGGTTTCCTAGTCGAAACCAATATATTGCTGGCATGCTTATCTTTGGTCGTCGATCCCCCAGATACTTGCCTGATTAGGCCTTATGAGTATTGGGCTTGACCATATGACGTGTGGGTTTAATAGGGAGTTGCAATTTGGGTTCAAGCTCTTGGATTTTTCCAAAATGGGCTTAGTGTTGTCTGGGCTTTGCCGGATTGGGTGGGCAATCGGACCCGCTTTGCTCTGCTGACGAGATTATTATGACACCTATACGACGCAAAGTAATGGATGGTTTAGTGTATTATCAGCTACTCCCCCCGAGTTAGTGAGCTAGCTCATCGGTCTACTAAGTCACGTCATGGAGGACCTGAGCGGACATGATGTTTGAGTTTGAATCGTCTCCTCGAGCAGCGTGCGTCATTAATTGGGAGTGCGTCTACTAACAAAATAAGGCGGAAATTTTGCTTTCTATATAGATCCCCTTCTCTGCAAAGTTTAGCTTATTTACTCTTTCAATTTCAGAGACTTTGCTTTGTCGTTTCGCTTTCTGCGCTTTTGACTTCATTTATCTTCCGTAATCAAAAGTTTGTACGTTCTTCCATGGTGGGCCAGATCTGATGAAATGTTCACTAAAGGTCGTAAGTTCTTCGAGGAGTGGTCAATCTCCGAGTCAAATTTGGAGGGCCTTCGTGAGGAGTATGGGATCCCTGATGATCTAGTGCTCTTCACGTTGGGCGTTGGTCAGACGCCATTGTCTTATCCAGAAGGATTTATTGGTTTACGCCGAGGTATGCTGCAATCGCGCGTTCATTTTCCTATCATCAAGGAGATTTGGAGCTTCCTGACGTACCTCAGTATTCCACCCACTTAGCTGGTGTCGGACGGGTATAAGATGATGATCGCCATTGTGATTAGGGCGAAGGACGCTGGTGTCCCAACATCTCCGAGGGTGATCCAACTACTCACCTCTCCTCGGATAAACGAGCATGCTGTGTGCGTGTTGACGTCGCCATCTTGCTTTGGCAATCTACCTGACAACTTCAAGTTATGGCAGAAATATTGCTTCATGGCTTTTGTGGATTCGAAGTATTTCGAGCTTAATGGTTGTCTAATCGAGTGAGAGTTCAAGCAACTGAGTAAGTTTGATTCCATTTTTTTGTAAGGAAATTTGAGGCTCCAACTCTCACTATGGAGGAGGAGTCAATAAAGAAAATGTCCGATGAGCTTTTTTTTATAACCATTGAAGAGGTTTTGGTTCCGAGCAACATTGTGCACAGCGGGTTGTTCGAGAACTTCCATCTAGCTTCTATTCTGTTCAAGTCATTGCCGAAAGTGGCTGGTTGTAGTCGTTCAAAGAATAGGAAGGTGACGATGCCTAGCCCTACGAAGCATGCTGAGTTGGAGGTGGTCTTGCCACCCATTACTCGAACCAAGAGAAAACGAGACAGTTGCAAAACTGCTTCCTCTTCTCATCCGCTGATTTCGCTTGAGAAGAAGGTGACCATCGCGGAGCCTGAACTTACCCAGTCTGCCCGAGATATGGTTTTGGGAAAGCAGGGTGCCATAATTGAGCATACTGCCCCCGTCATTGACCTAGAGGGGGATCACTCGGAGTTGGCGGGCCTTCATGGCGTTGAAGCTTTGCATCTCGCCAAGTCATCGGATATGGATCCTGCCACCGAATCTATTGATGTTCCCCATTTTTCTGAAGTTGTCACTATAGGGAGTGGATCTTTTCCCTCTCTCCTACCCTCAGACCCCGATGCTCGGCATCAGACTGAGCCTCTAGTTGAGAAGGCATCGACTGCGGAGCAGAAGTCCTTGAAGGGTCCCCTCGGGACAGTGACGACGTCCGGGGGTAAAACAGACGAGTCATTGGATTTGAGTGAGCAACACTCGATGCTCATAATAGAGTACATGCTTTAGAGAAGGCTTTTATTAAATTGCAGTAGTCATATTCTGATGCGCTCTATAAGATAGATTCCTTAGACAAACTATTGGAGGAGTTTGGCGCTGGGTGGATCCAGAAGTAGTGCGGGTCACGCAGGCTGATTTTGAGACCAAGCTGGAGGCCTCAAAGGTTGAGCTGAAGTTGACCAAGATTGGCTTGGCGTCCGCTAAAGCGGAGTTGGGGCACACTTGAGAGGAGTTGAAGCGGGTGGCCGAGGTGGCGAGCAAGGCTCAAGCTGATCTGCAAACCCGAGCTATCGAAAAGGGCGAGCTGAGTCTGAATGGACTGGCTTGCGTCAGAAGCTTGAGTCAGAAGTTGCTGACGAGCGGCGTCGTATCCATGAAGCGAAAAATCTAGTTGCTTCAGCGTTGGCTGAGCTAAGTCTGCTAAGGCAGCAACTGGCAGAGGAGCAATCTCAGGTGTCCGTGCTTGCAGACATGCTTCAAAAGTCTTTGGAGCGGGAAACAACTTTGGACTTTGCTGAATTGTCAAGGGAAGGCTAAAACTGCTAGGGTTGATCGAAGAAGAGAACCCTGACCTTAAACTTGACTTTGAGAGCTACAGAAAGGCTGCTTATTGGAAGATTAATGAGGAAGCTTCTGATCCTGCACATTCGACTGCCAATTCGGAACAAGCATCAGATGATGCTAACTTATCCCCTGTCGTCCTTTTTGACGTAATTGGTCCTTCGGCCCTCTGAAGCAGATTCTCCACAATAGATGTAATCCTTAAGATATGACTTAAAGAAAACTTGTTAAGTAGTATTTCATACTTATACTTTCTAGAGCTTAGCTGTATTTTCACGTTGTTGCGTTGGTCTCCCAGATGTGTGACTCTCATAGTAGATTCTAAAGCCAATGTACTTCAGATTTCTTAGACCTTCTTAATCTGCTTATCGGTGGACTAAACAGTAGGTTAGACCATAAGCTATAGACATCGGCCGGAACTGACTAAGCTTTGGTCGGGTTCGACCATCATTGTCTGTGGTGGAATAATGATCCCTTGCAAGCCATCGTTATCAGGCTCGATGAGCACTGACTAGACTCCTACTTTGTAAACCATCGCCATCCGTGCTCCACAGACTAGGCATTAGAGCGGACCAGAAGCCATCGTCATCAGTCAGAACTGACTATGCATTCTGGTTCGACCATCATTGTCTTTGGGGAAACAATGACCCCTGGCAAGCCATCATCATCAGGCTTGATGAGCTCTGACTAGACTCCCACTTTCTAACCCATCGTCATCCGTGCTAGACGGACTAGGCGTTATAACGGACCAGAAGCCATTGTCATCAGTTGGAACTGACCAAGCTTTGGTCAAGTTCGACCATCATTGGTTATGGTGGAATAATGATCCCTAAAAAGCCATCATCATCAGGCTCGATGAGCACTGACTAAACTACCACTTTTTAATCCATCGTCATCCGTGCTTGACGAATGAGGTGTTAGAGTGGACCAAAAGCCATCGTCGTCAGTCAGGACTGACTAAGCTTTGGTCAGGTTCGACCATCATTGTTTATGGTGTTACAATTATCCTTGGAAAGCCATCATCATCAGGCTCGATGAGCACTGACTAGACTCACACTTTCTAAACCATCGTCATCCACACTCGACAAACTAGGCGTTAGAGTGGACCATAAGCTATCGTCATCAATTGAAACTAACTAAGCTTTGATAAGGTTCAACGATCATTGTCTGTAGTTCGACAATGATCCCTGGCAAGCCATCGTGGTCGGGTGTCGAGAGCACTGACTAGACTCCCATTTTCTAAGCCATCGTCATCCGCACTCGGCGAACTAGGCGATAGAGTGGACCAGAAGTTATCGTCATCAGTCGAAATTGACCATGCTTTGATCGGGTTGGGCCTTTGCTTGGCATGTAAGTCTAACTTAGGGGTTCTGACTTACTCCAATTCGCCTAATAGTTCGACATGGAGGTCGGATTAATAAGCCTGATTATGGAGTCGGATCGTCATAGATTGACCGGACTGAGTTTTATCCAGATTTTGAACAATAGCAAAATTTTGAAAGAGCAGATACCTTATATTTCACTGATAATATTACTGTAGGTGTGTTCCGCATTCCATGGGTGCTTAAGGCCTTCGCCGTTTGTGTTTTTGTGTATATTGGGCCGTTCTCCGTATCCTGGGTCGAATCCGGCGGGCATTCGCTTAGGCCTACTATTTGGTTAGGGCCTGTTAGAGATATCATCGTGCCACGTGTATGACATAGATTGTGAGATGGTTTAGTATCGGTTACTCCCCCAAGTTAATGGGACTGCGTGTAGTGCCATTAATTTGATGAATGTGGACTTGTGCAGTTGCAATTGGAATCATTGCCTCCTTATTTTTTGTATGACATTTAATGCTGACGTAACTGTTGGTTGACTTTGTTCGTGAACTGTCGCGCCTATATATAGGCAGGTCTTCATCATTTTAAGCATTGCCATAAACGTTGTAGAGCATGTCCTTCAAATGCATCTTTCCAAAAAATATGTTTTTTGTTCTCCCAAGGCTAAAGAAAGATCTTCGTTGTTGGAGTCTTCGAATGTTTTGACATTTGTAACAATGAGTTTTGACAAGATCTGCTATTATGTGATGCCGATTAGTTTGGGTGAGCATCAATTGGTTCCATGGGACCCTGTAATTTCTTCTTACATTGCGAAAAAGAGTTACAAACTCCCCCTCAGGGGTAGAGTTTGTCTTTAATCTTTCGGTGCTCCGAGGGCGTCTAGCGCCATCCAACCTCGAAGATAATACCCGCAACCAACTTTGGGTGGCTGCTCCTACTGTATCTACTGGGCTTCACGCGTGATGCCACAGCTGGAAGGTAGATTGGCAGAGCGGAGCTCTAATGGATGCGACCTGCGGTCCTGGGGTGCTAACTCTACATCACCCCAGGCATTCCTTGTTGAGAGACATCCTTATCTGCCTTCTTCTACTCTCCTTTCCGAAACCTCTTCGCAAAACAGATTGGCGGAGCAAGGTGTTTGAAGTCTACTTCGAGTGTCTTCGTTGCCACTTTCAAATCATCATTGTAAGGCAGATTGGCGAAATAAAGAATCAAGCTTGTACTTGGAGCCTATAGCCTATAGCCTACTTTGGGTTCTTTTGCTTTCACTTCTGGATCCTCTTTTGGAGGCAGATTGACGGAGCAAAATCTTGATGTACATTTCAATGGATCCATACTCGCGCCAGACTTAGATACTTGTAGTGTGTAAACTTTTGTAATAGTTGGTCGAGCAAGCTTTGTAACAACTTTCCCAGTAATCAATAAAGTCTGTTTTCTATAATTCATGTTTTATTCAATGAATGAATCTGTATTGTATAGGCTTGTGCGAACAAATCTTCTAAACTAAAAAACAAAGGAAATTGAAACAATAAGATAGTTTGACTCTAAGCGGGGACTAAGCTAATATGGCCCTGAAGTAGATGTGCATGGGCCTCGTTCAGACTGTATAGCTCCCATGGCAAAGTGTCACGTTTTGCCAATGCTAGCAAAATTATTAAAAAGTAAACTTCGTGCAGGCAGGTCGTTCCTCGCTGGCTACTAGCTTTTGGAGTAGGCACCTATTTTTTAAAGTGTTGTTACTTAGCTTTGTACTAGACTGGATGGTGTTTTTAGTGCTAAATCTGGCTCGTCGCATAGTTGAACCTCAATTTTCGAAGCTCTGTCTCTGTCCATGCGGGGTGATTCTTCCCCCATATCTGGGCCCAGTGTCTGAGATGTTTGTCCCAGAGCCCGAGCTATATTGCTAACAATCCAGTTATTTTAGCACTGCGTAGTGGCAGTCTCTTGCTGAAGGTTGGTCTATTGAATAGTTCCTTGTGCCTGGTTGGCAGTGTACTTGATGCATTAGCGTAAAGTTGAAACTACTGCCTACATATGATGGAGCCATTGTCTTCCAAGGATGATGGTATAGGCGGACGAGGAATCGACCACCATGAACTCTTGGACAAGGAACTTTAGTAATTGTGGCTCCCCCGCCACTACCATTAGACTGATCTTTCCAATAGGGAAGCATTTCTTTCTGCTGAACCCTATCATGAGGTGATTGGCGGGTGTTAAGTTCTCCTTGTTGAGCTGCATATTGTAGAATGCATTGAGAAACGTTACATTTAGAGAGCTTTCTGTGTCTACCAAGGCCCTTTCACTTCCCACCTTGCAATGAGGACAAAGATGACTAGGGCATCATTGTGAGGAGAATGGAGGTCCTTGTCTATGAATGTCAGTGGTAGGATCGGGCTCTAAATACGTGCATACTGCACTTGTCGGTCTTTGCAGGTGGGCCGCGTCCGCATTTCGAGAAACGTTCTTTTTTTGGACCTTTTGGATTGCTCACCTTCCGAGCTGACTCCATGAAGTATATATGACGCCAAAAGCTTCTTTCTCCATCTCCTTACGACATCTTCCCTTTCTTTTGCTTGGTCTTCCCTTTTGTATGGGCTCATGAACTCTTTGAGCTTCCCCTTCCTGATCCAATATTCTATGTCGCTCCTGAGATTTTGCAGTCCTCAGTGTCATGGCTGCTCTCATTGTGAAATGATCAGTATTTGTTGTTATCGCGTCGGGATGGACCTCCTCACTGTTTGGTGGGCCACTTCAATTCTCCCCAATTATTAATAAAGTTGAAGACGCTAGACAGACTGGAGTTGAAGGGAGTGACAGATTTAGACCCGACGAAGTTGGAGGCCTTATCTTGCTTTGTGCGGCCAGAGTAATGCTTGTTGTCATTGCACTTCCTATTTCTGTCATCATCTTCATGTTTCTTTCCCTTTTTTTCAGACTCCGCCTCTTTCATGGCTGCCAACATCTCATCGAGTGCGATGTGTTTCTAGACTATTTTCAGCAAGTCCGCCATATCGGTTGGAGGCTCTAGAGTAAGGAAATCGTAAAACTTTCCTATCCTTAGACCTGATGCGAAGGCTATGACTGAGGTGTCGTTACTACAACCGTCGATTAGGGTCAACTCATCATTGAAGCGTGTGACATAATCCCTCAATGTGTCGTTCGACTTCTGTTTCAAGGTGAGCAAGTAATGCAAGCCCTTTCTGATTTGTTGGCTGCCGACGAAGTGTGTGAGAAATGTTGTTGACAGCGTCCAGAATGAGTAAATGGACTTCGAAGGGAGGCTGTGGAACCAGGTCAGCGCTAACTTCTTCAGGCTGGTAGGAAATGACCGACACATTACTGGTTTGAATCCTTCTTTGAGCGTCATTACATGCTGGAAGTGGTGTAAGTGATTCGGACGGGTCCGCCATCCCTTCATAAAACTCCTGCTTTGGCGAGGTGAATTCCTTTAGCAGTGACTCGTTCATGATGTGATCCATGAACGGAGGGACAGTGAGGTTGAACAACACATCAGAATTGGTGCCCCCTAGCCGGAGGGGGTTTTGCGAGACGGGTTTGTCGGCTCTAAATGTTGGGTCTCCGTTGGTCGCTCCTCCGCTTTGGTCCACTGAGAGCCCGCAGGGGCAAAGTGGCTCACTTGAACATGTTCTCTGGTGTTTTCTGGGACCGAGGCTCTTCACTGCTCCTGGTTTCATTCGGCGGGTGGAGGATTTCGCTGAGTGAGTATCTTCACCGCTCGTGCAATTTGCTGCATCTGGGTTGATAATAGATCCACCCTGGGGTCCGTTGTGGCTACTACCAGTGCGGGGGTCTGAGGTTGCTCCCCTTGAGGTGCCGGGGCTGTCGAAGCTAGCGACACTCTGCCGGTTCGAGCATTTGAGGGTTCAGCGATGTCTCCATTGTTCTAAGATCTTGTGGTTACAATCTTTCTGGTCTCTAGGGAAGGGTGATATTACTGTTTTCAAAGGAACTTCGTCATTCCACACGGACGACACCAAACTGATGTAGTCAAATTATGTTTCCTTGACATTGACCTGCACAGGGAACACACGTGAAACAAATACCACCGTTGTGGTGGCTGATGGCATTCTGATGCTAAAGTCAGATAAGGTTTGAGAAATGCTTAAAGTTGTAAATTGGGTTATATAGCATACATTTGTTCATCAACCCTGTGTCCTATATATAATGTGCGAGTCCTAGTTCGGCTAGAACTTTGGTGGCGTAGTTTAGGGAAAGATATCTTGTTGGAGATCCTTTCCTTGTTAGGAGTCGTTCATGTAGGAGAGTTTCCCTACATGACTTGTGTTCCTAGATCTGCGGGAGAAACTTCCTTTTTGGAGTGTTGTCCATGCAAGGGAGTTTCCATGCACGACTTATACTCTAGTATTTGTTTCCTAGTCGAAACCAATGTATTACTAGCCTGCCCGTTTTAGGTCGATCCCCAGATACTTGCCTGATTAGGCCTTAGTGGTAATGGGCTTAACCATGTGTCGCATGGGCTTAGTAGGGTGCTGCAATTTGGGTCCAACCTCCCGGGGGTGCTGCAATTTGGGTCCAACCTCTCGGGTTCTGCCAAAATGGGCTTAGTGTTGTATGGGCTTTGCCATATTGGGTGGGCAATCAGGCCCGCTTTGTTCTGTTGACGAGATTATCATGACATGTGTACGACGCGGAGTAAAGGACGGTTTGGTGTATCATCATATGTCATAACCATTGAATCTTGCATTATTTCATATATTATCTAGGTATCCATAGAACTGATGGGGGGGGGGGGGGGGGGGGGTGGGTTGCAGGTGCAACCTTAGATTCTCCTTCACCACCATCTTTGAGTAGTGAAGTTGATCAATATCACTTTCTATGACTTTTTCCTTTTTACTAACACGAGTTCCAATTTCTTCTTCAACCTTCTACATTGTTATAGGACTTTTAGCATGCTCTATCATTCCCAAACCATGGTAACTACACTAGTGTCAACTCCACAAATAGCCAATGGGGTACTAGCTCAGATGGTAGAGTTGTGACGAATGGTATCACTAGTTCAGAGTTCGAGCCTTGCCGGTGACATTGAGGTGGGGAGGGGGGGGGGGGTTAAGGGGAAAAAAACTCCACCAATAATTGAGGGAAGCCACCCTGTTTGAGTGAGCTTTGAGTGGTTCCGTGGGACCTGTGAATTTCTTTTTACGTCACAAAGATGAAGTATGAACTTTCCCTTAGGGGCCAACTTTGCCTTCCATCTTCTAATGTTTCCATTGCGACTTCCTCCATCCAGTTTGGGAGATAACACTCGTATCCAACTTCGGGTGGCAGTTCCCACTACTCCTTCCTAGGCCTCACTTGTAATGCCCCAACCGAAAAGCAGATTGGTGGAGCGAAGCTCCGGTATGCGTGGTCTATGGCCTTCGGGAGCTAATTTTGTATCTCCTCAGGCATCCCTACTTTGAGGATTCACACTAGCAGCTAGCTTTCGGGGCAAGCGTGGTTTGCAGCCTTGGGGAACTGATTTTGTATCTCCTCAGGCATCCCTACTTTGAGGGATCACACTAGCAGCTAGCTTTGGGTTTTTTTTTCTTCACTTCCAAATCCACTTCTGAAAGGCAAATTGGCGGAGCAAAGTCTCGATGTATGTTCTAGCAGATCTTCGATCTTGCCTTACTTTGTACCAAGCTCAGATACTTGTAGCGTGTAAACTTATGTACTTGCCAGTCGGTCAAGCTTTGTAATAAGTTTTTGTTAATAAAGTCTATTTTTCTAAATTGGCTTTTCTTGCATGCTCTGAACGATTGTGAATTATATTGACCTGCACGGACAAATCTTTTGGACTATCAAATAAGATGAGACAGTTTGATTCTAAGCAGGGATTGGGCTGATCTGGTCCTGAAGAAGACGTGTTTGGTCTTGACTTAGCCCGTGTAGTTTCCTTGGTGAAATAACATGTTCTCCAATAATGGTGAAATCACTGAAGAGTGATCTTCATGTGTTGAGATGTGTCTCGAGGGTTGTCCACTTTACGAGTAGGCGTATGACTGTCAAAATACTGCTACTTAGCTCTATGAAGAACTGGAGTGATAGGGGAATCACTTAGCCTTTTAAGGACTAGATTCCAAATCACATTCTGACTCATTATTTAGTTGAGTCTTGGTGGTCAGGACGTGGCCTTGGTCCTTATGAACTGGAACGATTAGATGTGTTGAGTCGTCAGTGGATGGGACATGTTTGCATGTGTGCTGCCTTAGTCCATAAAAAGGACTAGGCTCGAATGCTTGTGCGTCATTGTGGTCCCCGTAGTGGGACTAGGTTCATTTAGGAGCGTTGAGCCATCCGTGGACTGGACTCGTCCGCTAGCGGTGGACCATCTGTGGACTAGGTCTGTTCTCCAGGTGTGTCATTATAGTCTTGAGGTCGAACTAGGCTATCTTAGAAGCATTGATTCGTTCATAGATGAGACTCGCCTGCTTGCGGTGAACCATCTGTGGACTTGGTTCAGTCCACGTGGGTGCCATCGTGGTCCTGAAGTCGGACTAGACATGTTCATGTGTATGGAGTTATATGAAATGTGATTATTTAAATAGAGTACCTTTACTGATAATACTTCTTCAAGTGCTCTACATCCCATGACTTTTTTAGATGATCTTTGTCCAGGTTCTCTAGCCAATAGGTTCATGGCCTTTTGATCGTTGTCACCTTGTTGGGACCTTCCCAGTTCGGGCTTAGCTTGCCAGGTGATTTGGAGGTCCGCCAATTGAGAAAACTTCCCACGATCTGGTCTATTCGGGGTAGTGGAAAACTGTCTTTTGCGTATGTTTTTTTAAGGTCAGGAAACCCTTCACTTTTCGTTCTTCTTTTTCACCAGGACTGTGTTTGCCAATCATTTTGGGTAGCAAGACTCCCTTATCATGTCGGTGTTTAAAAGTTTTTGCATTTCTTTATTGATGGCCTAGTTGCGCTTGGGCGCCACTAGCCTTCTTTTCTATCAGACTGGCTTTAACAGGATTGACTACCAGTCAGTGCATGCTAAGTGTGGGGTTGATCCCCACCATGTCATTCATTGTCCAGGCGAAGATGTCCTGGTTTTCTTTTTAGAGTACGACTAGCTGATCTGCCAGTGCTCTGTTGAGATTAAAGCCTATCTAGATTGCTTTTGTGTTAGTTGGACCGACCAGGTCTATCGTTACTACTTTTTTTGGCTGCCCAACATTCAGCCTTCCCCTTGGGCTGGATGGAGGTTCGAGGTCCAAAGGTGGAGGTGGGTTGTCTCTATCTGAATTTGGGGTTTCCTCGTTCTGATCCTGATGTTCGGGCCTCTGTGCTCCATTATCCGGTTGCTTGGATGAGGCTTAGAGACATACCAGAGCGATCGTTTGGTCTCCTTTGATTGTCCCTACTTGCCATCAGCGGGGTACTTGAGGCACTGATGCTGGGTGGAGAGAACTGCCTCCATGTGGTGTAACCAAGGTCGACCCAAGATCACGATGTATTCAGAGTGGGCATTTATTATAGAGAATTCTTTCATCAGGATCCTCTGTAGGTCTATTTGCCCTATGACTACCAGTTGCGTGATTTTATCGACTGAGTAACAACTTTCTCAATTAAAGCCGAACATGGCTTGATTTGAAGGTGTCAACTCATCTTCTGTCAGTTGCATTTTCAGGATCTGGGATCTTCTCGGATATCGGGCAGCCTTAGATCGCTACTGTCGCTCTTGAGTCATCCTTTCTATCACCTTTGTTAATTGGTTTAAATGGAGCAGGATTAGACTCATGTTGGGGGGCAGCCACGGTTGACTCCGCGGCCAGACCGTGCGACTGTTAAGCCTTCTCGATTGGATCGTTTTGATCTTGTGGCTCGCCCAAACAGTACACGCGGTCAATTGCAGTAAAGATTGGGGTGTCGATCCCACGAGGAAAAGCGATCTACAAAACAAGGTCAAGGAAGAAAAAAACTAAGCGAAACTAAATGTAAGAAATTCTAGCAATTTTAAAATGTGAAATTAAATTTAGTTTAATAAAAATCAAGTTTAGAAAAGTCACAAGGTTCCAAGAATCCCTCATAGATTTCACGCGCCAACTAGTATTGATTCGCTATGATGACTCGATTACGTGTTTCACATCCCAAACAACATAATCGGAAGAATAGTCTTTAATGCATTAATATATCCTAATGTAAATGGATTTTAGATTTTACTTTTTTCTAGAAAGCACAAAGGTTGGTCATATGTGATATCCTAAATTTACGATATATCCGGAGACAATAAAATAATAAAAGACGATCACATATAACTAACCTACCGGAATCAATTGTTCCTTAAAAATTCCACACATAAGAAAAGCGTGACTAAACTTATATGGAGAAGAAAAAGACAACCACCGGAATAATAATCTACGAAAAAATTGATAAAATCTTTGTCACTAAAATAACATAAATTCCTATATTTAATAAAAGTGAGAATCATAAACACCATTATTCATCGTGAAAGCATAAAACGAATCAAATACTAATTAAGTGCGTTACATCTAGGAGTTCGTCTCTTCACCTTGTGTGGAGTTTAGTGACACATGGTGAAGGTGATGATAGCAACAGCGGTGTGGAGCTTCATGGGCATGGCAGCGCGTGGTGGATTAGCGACGCACTCCCTGCTCCTGCGTTTCTACTGCTGCTGGACGGCGACGCTGCTGCTGCGTTCCCTGGTTAAGAGATAACCTCGTTTGCTGTCCTCCACTGCTGCGTTTTGGCTGCTGTCCTGGACAACTTCTCTTCCCTTCTTTCGGCTGCTGCCGCCGCATGTTTTCCAGAGAAAATACTCTCCTCTTGCTGTCGTGTTCCTTCTTGTTAAAAAGAAAAAAACAAAGTTGTTAAAAGGAAAACCAAACTCCTCATTGGTCCCCAATTAGAAATCCAATTTTTTTTTGTAAACAAAAGGGATCCTCTTGTATTTGTGTTTCTATTCTTGCATAATTCCTCCCTATTGGTGGATCTCAAGCCCAATGAAATTAGAAACCAAAAGAGCCCAATGTGTTTAGAATTAGAAACCATAATTCCACCCCTTCGTTTAAATTCTCTATCAATAATGGGTTTGGCTATGTTCATCCACATGACTTCTTTGTTTCACAAAAATTCAAAACTAATTTTCTTTATTATTTTTTTGGCCTGAGTGTCTCCCGCTCAATTTCGTCAATTTGCCTATGAATTTCCAAATTCGCCACGCTAATGCACTTTTGTCATTTAAACTCCAAATCCTACAAAAATAAAATAATTAAACTAAAATACAATATTCGAAACACTAACAAATATAAATTATGAGGTATATTATGTAATAATTATGTGAACATCAGCTAGGCTTCACCGGTCAGAGCTTCGTCTGGCTTGGCACCATTGTTGAATGCTCGAGATTTGGTACTGATGATCATTCCTCGATGCTTTGCATATCTAGAAAAAACTTTGTGTATTTGTTTCAGGGAAAACTTATCATCGTCTCCCCATTGACTGCATCAAACTAATGTGTTTAGATCCGTCCTCGCCGATCTCGCTGATATCGAACTTGCAAAAAAGAGTACCAGTTAAGCTAGGGACCACCATTGTGGTGGCCGAATGCACTCCGATGCTTTAGTCAAATATTGATGCACAGAAGAGTGAAGACTGTATGTAACGTGCATTGTGTATGCATACCTTTTTTCTCTTTTCACCGTTTCTTATAGCGAGTGTTCCCTCCCCAATTGTCCTTGTGATTGAGAGCATGATGGAGGAAGGAGATCTCGTATAAGATCTTATTTATGCATGACTGAGTCTTTTCGGCATTGGCTCTATTTAGGACCCAATGCTTGATTGGGCTAAGAACTAATTTCGTGTAAGTGGATCTCGAGCCAGTGACAGCTCTGAGATTTATTGTTTGGGCCTTATTGTGCAAGGCCAAGCCCTAAGATCCGTGCTTATTGGGCTGGCGTATCTTGGGCCTGGGTACCTGACTTACGGGCTTAATAGTAGTCTGCGCATGGGTCTGCTTGGGACAGCGCTGAAGCCTTTTACGTGCTAGGATTAGCCATGCCACATGTATGGCTGTGATTGAGTAACTTTTTGATGTCTCATCACAGGACTTCCATGTTGTCTAGTAAACTATCAACGATCCATCTAATACAAGGAAATAAGACAGTTGCAGGAAACTGCCCAACATGTCAAAGGCCTCAAAAACCACCTCTTCAAATTTACCATGATAAAAGTTCATCGCTTTTCTTTTACCAAAATGAATCTTGTAGACTATATTATATAAAAGAATGAAAATTGTTTTGGTGAGATTAACTGGATTAGGCGAACATTCAAAATAGACTTAATCATATGTGCTACTTCTTCTTCCCTCACATATCGAAATGAGCACCCTTTGTACACTGAAAAGCTCATTAACATGAATCTTTCTTATCTCCCTCCAGTACTCACCATAAGGAACAAAAACAATATTGAGGAAATTGTAGGATATACGTTTTGGGCTAACTGAGGAAGCTCTACTGGAAAATTCAACTTCATGGGTCTTTAAACTCTCTCTTGCAAATTCAGCTAAGGAGACTACTAGTGTTGGTTTGCATCCAAACTTCATAAGCATGATTGGATCATATTGTTTGGATTGATGAAGCAATTGACCAAGTTGTTGCAAGTTACCTATGATAGGAAGCTTAGGAGAACCGAGTTTATATTCTAAAGCGCATTAGGAACAAAGATGAATCTGTTGTATAATTGAAGACTAACGACCATCAACGTTGCACCGAGACGGGTCGAATATTGTCTTAAGGACATTGCATTAAGCAAACATCAAATTATCCCATCCCTCACTGTTACATATTGTATCCAACAATCTTAAGACAATATTGGATAATCTGTATCAGTTTCATACTTTCAGACAACTCAAGCCAAACATATCCAAAATACTAAAAACTTTGGTCAAATCCAAAGTCCAAAACTTTGGTCAATACGTGTTTGGTTTTCAGACTTTGAGCAAGTCTGTGTTGTACACTGTACGTAGCCATACATATCCAAAGCACTAAAACTTTGGTCAAATCCAAAGTACACACTTTGGTCAAATCGTGTTGGCTTACAGACTTCAAGGACTGTTCCATGGAACGTTCATCTACTGTTCAATTTAGTAAACTTATTGTTTTGTACAGTACGTGTTTTATTTGTCCAATTAATTTCAACATACTGTTTTGTACAGTAAGTTTTCGAGTTTGTATTAATTTAGAACTCTATCAATATTACTGTTTTATTACAATAATTTGTACAAATTAGATACAGAGTTTATAAATTTATGAACTCTAATTAAGATACTTTTTATAGTACTTAGTCTAATTAAATTTTATGTGTGACAGAATTTGATTTATTTGTATTATTAAGTTGTGTTTTTTTACAAGATCAAACTGAAATATGGAAGATAAAATAGAAACCAGTTTAATTATTGGGATGACCTCTGAAGTCACTAAAATTCTTGCTCATGATAGGCTAGAGAAATTCAAAGGAGTTGATTTTAAAACATGGCAGAGCAAGATGTTATTTTACCTAACAACATTGGGTTTGACAAAGTTTCTTACCAATGATTAGCCAAAGCCAAAAATGGAGAAACCCAAGAGAGCCATAACGAAATATTCATTGCAATTGAAGCTTGGAGGCATTTTGACTTCTGTGCCGAAACTACGTGTTGAATTCACTGGATGAAGTTTTACAAAGTATATAGTACTATAAACAATGCTAACGATTTGTGGGGGGGGGGGGGGGGGGGAGGGCATTGGAAAAGAAGTACAAAACGGAGGATGCTGGACTAAAGAAATTTGTCGCTGACAAGTTCATGGATTACAAGACGACTGATGTTAAAACTATCATTCTCCATATCCAAGAAATCCAATTCTCACTCATGAAATGCAGGTGGACGTCCACATCATCAACGAATCTTTCCAGGTTGCTGCTATCATTGGGAAGCTCTCTCCCAATTGGAAAGATTTCAAACACTATCTGAAACACAGGTGTAAGGAGATGAATCTCTTGAAGACTTAATCATCCGCCTACAGATTGAGGAATACAACCGAGGAATGGACAAGTGCATATCGATTGAAACAAAGGCGCATGCCATCGAAAGTTCAAAGCAGCAGATGAGCTCTTTTAAAAGAAATTGTTCCTTGAAGAATGAGGGAAGTGGCATAAGCCCCAAAAGCCATGCGAACTTTAAAAGGTTTAAGGGCTTTTGCTATGTTTGTGGCAAGAAGAGGCATATTGCAAATGATTGTCAAAATCTCAAGGATGAAGACAACGACCAGTCTTCTCGAGCAAACTTGTCAGAAGATCTTGCATGTCTTATTGAAAGGTTACAAATCAACGCCAATTTATCTGAGGTTAACCTTATTAATCATCCTCGCACATGTTGGCTTGACACCTATGCCACTCACCACATTTGCAACGATAAAATCATGTTTTCGACTTATGAGAAGTTGAATAACACTGACAAGGTCTTCATGGGAAATGAATTAGTCTCAACAATAAAGGCCAAGGTAATTGTGGTATTAAAGTACCCCAGGCAAGAGCGTCACAATGAAAAGCATCTTGCATGTTTCAGAGATTAGAATAATCTTAATCTCTGATTCTCTTTTGGTAGAGAATAACTTTAAAATACTTTTAGAGTCAGGGAAATTTAACCTGTCCAGAAATGGAATACATGTGGGACGTGATAACCTTATAAATGGTCTTTTCAAGGCCAATGTAATGGTCATCAATAATACAACATTTGTTTCTTATTTGCTTTACTCCCCTTTACTGTCGCATGATAGACTAGGTCACAACACAAATGCATGGTTTGTGTAGAAGCCAAATTTACTAAACATCATTTTCATTTAGTACAAAGAAACACTGAAATTTTAGGTTTAGTACACACCGATTTATGTGATTTCAAATCAATTCCTCAGGTGGGAAGAATTATTTTATCACATTCATTGATGATTGCTCACGATATTGTTATGTGTAGTTACTAAATAGCAAAGAAGAAACAATCAATACATCTCTAAAATACAAAACTGAAGTCGAAAAATCAATTAAATAAAAAAATCAAAATATTGAGATCTGCGGTGTGTATGAATCTCCATTCGTAGAGATTTGTGAACAAAATGGCATTGTACACCAAACCACTGCTCCTTACCACAATCAAATGAAGTTGCTGAAAGGAAAAATAGAACCTTGAAAGACATGATTAATACCATGCTTATCAACTCTAGTCTACCTGAGAACTTGTGAGGGGAAACACTCCATTTGGAAAATCGTATTTTAAATTGAAACCCCCACAAGTAACTTGATGAATTAACATATAATATATAGAAAGGTAGACGACCATCCTATAAACACATTAAAGTGTGGGGGCACTTGGCAAAGCTTTTTGTTCCACCACCCAAAAGGAATAAACTAGGAGCAAAAATCGTTGATTGTTATTTTTTAGGAAATGTCGAAAATAACAGTACATACAGGTTTTTTGTGTTTAAATTTGATATAAATGATATTCATTTTAATACTATCTTTGAGTCAAGAGATGCGGTCTTTTTTGAGACTGTATTTCCTCATAGGAAAGATCACATCGAATCAACACCACGTATGACTACCGAGTTGTCTAGTGTTCCAAAAAGAACACATGAGGTGTCAAATGAAGTGAGTGAGAAAAATATCAATTCTAATTAAAATAGAAATGATGACTTCCTTAGACGTATCAAGATAGCTCGAAAGTCCAAAACATTTGGTCCATATGCACAATCATAAATAAGCAATGTCTACTCCTGAAGTTTCTTTCTGGAAGGAAGCTATAAACAGTGAGATAGAATCCATTATGTACAATCATACTTGGGAATTGGTTGATCTTCTTCCTGGACATAAACCAATTGGGTGCAAATGGATCTTTAAGCGTAAAATGAAACCTGACGGTTCCATTGATAAATACAAAACTCGATTAGTAGCTAAAGGATATAGTCAAAAGAAAGCTTAGACTATTTGACACTTATTCTCCGGTGACAAGGATAACATCAATTAAGATGTTAATTACCATCACAATACTTTACAATTAGGAAATTCACCAAATGAATGTAAAAACTGCGTTCTTGAATGGAAAATTAAATGAGAAAATATATGGATCAACCGGAAGGATTCCGAGACAAAGGACAAGATCACAAAGTATGTAAAGTTATTAGATCCTTATATAAT
The DNA here is from genome assembly GCA_963556465.1 of Berberis vulgaris. Lineage (NCBI taxonomy): Eukaryota > Viridiplantae > Streptophyta > Magnoliopsida > Ranunculales > Berberidaceae > Berberis > Berberis vulgaris. The sequence goes on along the minus strand of OY747124.1, from coordinate 70,519,471 downwards.
CTAAAATAAGCTCCCAAACAATAGCATGATAAGTCTGATGGAGTCATGTTGAATAATGGATTCAACATAAATGAGTTTGACAAGTGTGTCTAAATATTGAAAATCAATAATGCCTATGTTATAGTTTGTATTTATGTTGATGATATGCCTATCTTTGGGACTAATAGTCAAGTTATTAAGTCCACCAAACTTATGCTCACTAAACATTTTGATATGAAAATCTAGGTGAAACAGACGTAATTTTGGGAATCAAAATATTGTGAACATCTGATGGGTTAGCCTTGTCTCAATCACATTACGTTCTAGTTCAAACAGTATGGAATAAAAAAAATCTAATAATCCATTCCATCCATCCCAGGTGATACAATACAGGTCCAAGTGTTTCACAACTTGAGTACTCTCGTATTATTTGAAGTTTAATGTATATGAACTGTACGAGACCTGGTATAGCTTATGCTATGAGCAAACTAAGCAAATATACTTGTAAACCAAGTAAGGCTCACTAGCATGTTTTGCTTAAGGTTTTAGGATATTTGAAAAATACTCCTAACTATGCATTGCACTATGGTAGATATCCTAGTGTCATTGAGGGATACAGTAATGCAAATTGGGTTTCTGATTCCAAATAAGTAAAATCCACCAGTGGTTATGAGTTTACTATGGCAGGCGGTGTCGTATCCTAGAAATCTTCTAACCAAACATGTATGGCTAAATCCTCAATGGAATATGAGTTCATAGCCTTAGACAAGACAGAGGAAGAAGCAGAGTGGCTTTATCAATTTTTAGAAGACGTTCCATGTTGTCCACAACCAGTACCGTCCATCTGCATACATTGTGACAATCAAGCCTCTATACGTAGAGTTCACAATTTTATGTACAACGGTCGATCACGACAAATATGTCGAAGGCATCATACTGTGAGGAAGTTGCTATTTAACGACATAATGTCCATTGATTTTGTGAAATCAAAAGATAACCTAGAGGATCCATTTACTAAAGGTTTATCTAGAGAGCGTATAGATTGCGTTGTAAGAGGAATGGCTTTAAGAGCCTAATATACATGAATTATCATATACGAAAACCTTATTAAGCGATTGGAGATCCCATGGACTTAGTTCAAAAGCAAAACTAGTGATGGATAATTCATTGTTAAGCACTTAAGAGTGTAATACACTTTCCATTCCCATGAAGCACCAAGTGCAAACCTACTGTGATAAAAAGGATGAACAATGATACGCATTGTTTTTAATGACATCTATATGTTGCAAAAGGCAAGTGGGGTATTGTAGGATACTTCTTTATGAAGTTGTCACCTATGTAAGTGTGAGTTGGGTTGGCTCTACGAGATTTATTAGGCTGAAATCTCTAGTAGCACTTTTTACAGAACTGAGAATTGTTCAAGACCAAAACGAAGAATATAATTTGAATGAAATAATGCCATGTAAAGTTTATTGGCTAGTTTTACATAAAAAACAAACAATTCAAGATGAAATAGTTTACTGATTAGTTAAATAATTCTGATACTCTTTTACTAAGGAAGGTTCAAAGTGAAAGCTACCTACCTTGATGTGGCATTAATCCACGTACTCTTGAGATGTCACGATTTTCTCATTCAAGTGGGGATTGTTGGAAATTTATTTATTTCTATAAGGTTGAATGAGGTAAATCGATTATGTAATCTCTACGAGCCACTAGATGTGTTTCCTGACAAGTCTTGGTTTTTTCTGGGAGCAAGTACGTAGTGTTTCATTTGCTACAAGTAGGATCTCAAACTGGCCATTTGAAATATCCAAAATAGTAGCAATTCATCATTACAACAACAACCTAGCACACAGAAGAAAAGTTTACAATCAAATCAAACAGGTTCTTTCCTGGTCATTTCAAAGTCTACTCATATTTCTATTAGCTCAAGTTTATGTTCTAAAGTGCATTAGGGACATAGACGAATTTGTTGTATCTTGGGAGACTAACGACCATCAACGTTGCACCAATACGGGTCAAATATTGTATTAAGGACATTGCATTACGTAAGCCTCAAATATTATATCCAACAGTATTGAGAGAATACTAAGAGCAAGAATAAGAAAAATGATCAGAAGACACAATGAGGTGTAGTGGAGTGCCACGATCAGAGTAGTTAGAGTTCTTCAAATAAAAAAGACAAATTTTGTTTCAATAATATAGAAGATCGATGAATATGATAATTGCAAATGCCAAAAACAACTCTTCATTTAGATGGAAGAGGCAAAAATGTTCTACTCATAGTTGGGAAAATCTTCACTGGATATCGATGTGCATGATTTGTTGAGGATATAGGTGGGTCATGGTGTGGTACTCATAGTGCGCATGTCATATAATTGTAACCTAATCTTTTTTTTTCCAAACTTTCACGATTAATGAATCTTGATGCGTTCAAAATCCATTCTCCTGTCAGTATGACCTACAAAACAAATGTTAGATTGCTAACGACCACCTTTTTGGTGGTCGAAGGCACTCTGATGATTATGTCAGTAACTTATTTAGAGATGAAAATAAATCTGGATAGAACTTAGTTAAAGTTGCATACCTTTGTCGAATGTTTCCTTTACCTTTTATAATGGTCGTTGTTAATTCCTTGCGTGACTTTAGCATGTGAGGCGCAATGTGAGGAGACGTTCCTCGTAATGGTCTCTTTCTTTATGAAGGTACATCCTCGGAGGCGTAACTTCCTCCATGACTCTTTCTCTCTGTAACGCTCCTTGTTGCGGGCTTAACCGGCCTAAATAAATAGGCTAATTTGACCCACTTGTAATAACCGCAAGTGCACGGTGTCTAACTAGTAGACAACGGCAAGTATGGGTCGATCCCACGAGGAAGGTGGATTAAATTGAATTTAATAATTTAATTAAACTAATTTGGAGGAAATGGGGTTACAGTGTTTTTAAAACTAAACTAAAAATAAATTAAAAATAAGAAAAATAAAAGGAAAAGATGGATTTTGTGGGGTTTGGACTCACCGATGAGTTAGCAAATATATTTAAATCTAAATTACTGAAATTATAAGGGATGAAGATCCCTTGCTTACACCGAAGATGTGATCATTAAAATTCAATTCCAATCATAACAGTTTCTGTCAAACATGAACAATTTACTTCAAGCAAATAAATTCTTACAAAGCATTTAGTGTCTTTTTAGGGCACACTTAATCAAAGTTCAAGCTTAATAATTTTTAGCACATGCTTTGAATTTTGATAAAATGAGAATCTAACTACCAAACATATTAATTTTTAATCGAACATGAAAGGTGAAAGCAATTTATCAAATTTCTGAAATAAAATTGTAATTAACAAGTAAGCATTTAAGTCAGTAAAATAAATTAAAATGAATTATGCAACCCTTTTGGTTTGTCGCAAACTCGATGTGGTGGTACTCAGCAGGTGGTCCGAACACAAATCCCGAGAAAATGGTTGCAAATGCATTGTGGTGGTACAGAGAGAAGCTCAGGGTGCCAATAACCAACTGATTTGAAAATCAGTTGGTTCCCGCCAAAAAAAACAACGCCTCTGCACCTTCGTCTCCAGCGAGCAGCGCCGCTCGCGCTGCCTCGTTTCTGCTCCTCGCGAGCTCCTTCGTCCTCCAAGTGGCTCTGAAACCTGCAAAAGAGAGAGGGATGGAAGAACAGAGAGAAAGAGATGCGATGAGAACATAAAAAAATAGAGAGAGGGATGCGAACACTGCCCTGTTTCTGCTCCTCTGTATCGTGGTGGTTGTGTTGCGGCTCGTGTTGCTCTGAGGTGGTTGTGTTGTTGAAGAAGAAGAATAGGCAGAAAGCGAGATGGGAGAGAGGACGAGAAAGAGTGCCTGAAACAGGAGCGGTGCTCCTTGTTTCTACTCCTGTAGCAGCGGTGGTGTGCTAGCTGACGCGCCGCTTGCGATGGTGGTCGTGAGAGAGGGAGACAGGAAGGAGGCCGAGACGAAGAGAGGGCGGTGATGGCGAAGCTCGGTGGTGTGGACGGTCTGTCTGGCTCTGTCGCGAGCGGTGTACAGAGTCGTGGGCGGCTGTGGGTGTGCGAAACAGGGTATGGAGGTGCTCTATTGATGGTGGTGGCTCTGTGGTTGTTGGACGGTGGCGAGGTGAAGTGAAACAGGGTTGTCACGCCCCTGTTTCATGGTGGGTAGTGGCGGTGGAGGTGGTGATGGTGATGAGAATCACTGTGTGAGAAAGAGGTTTTGATTTTCTGTAATTTTTCTTTTCCCTTCTCTTCCTCCCCCTTTTTCATCATTTTCTCTTGTATTTATAGAGAATGATCAAAATGAATAGAGATGAGATAAAGGGATGATTCATGGAGTGAATCAAGGTAAAATCAAGGAATAATTGGGAGAATATTCTTTGGGTTTGCTTGGGCTTGGCATTGGGTTTGGGTTTATGGGTTAGGTTTTGGGTTTAAGTTATGGGCTTGGTTTTGGGTTTAAGGGTTTAGATATGTGACCCTCTACTTTGTACCACCGCTAGAATCGACCAATTGTCATTCCTTAAATTGTCGCCTTAATATGATTTCATCGTTCACGCTCAAATTCCTACAAAGACATGAAAACGAAATAATTACTATAAAATATAGTAATCGAAACACTAACATATATAAATTAAGGGATATATTATGTAATAATTATGTGAATATCACTCCTCCTCTTTAAGGGATAACTTTATCAAGCCTGGATTTGGGCCTTTTACTATGGTTTATTCTGACGGGCCCTGTTTGGGCTATTATGATTGGATTCGCCCTTTTTGGGCTTTATGAATTGGCTTGGTTTTGAGATACTTGATCCTCGTGATGGATGGTTCCTGCAATGTTTACGGCTGCAATATCAGTTTTATTTGATGTATCATCAACTACTCCCCCTTTAGTTAGTGGGTATGCTAACTCGATGACGGTTGGACTTTCGATTTCATCATTGCCTCACATTTAATGTTGTTAGCAGCTTTTGGTGGGTTGGTATCCCGATCTCTTGTTCGTCTGTTTATTTCCGCGCGTATTTTGGGATTTTGTGTGGTCATCATATCTCGCACGTTGTTCTATGAGCAGTTTCTTTGTTGCTTGGCTCTATAAAAGGAGGCATGATTGGTTTGTTTCTCTTTTACGCTATCTTTGAAATTAGGGCTTATTCTTTTTTCTTCTTCTTCGTTTTCCTTGTTCCATTCATTTACGATGTTTGTCGGTGATATACTAAATGGCGAGGCGTTTGCTGCTTGTGAAGCTTACTTCTTACCCAAGAAGGCTTCTCAGGCAACGTTGGACAATGTTTGTTTCGATTATGATCTGCCATCCGACCTCGAGATCATTTTGCATAGGCAGAATGATAGTCCTTGTCGTCCAAAGACTGGGTATATTACACTATATCCGTGCATGTTCCTGTCCGACCTTCAATTCCCAGTTTTAGAGCTATTTTGGCAATATCTAGTTTTTTGGGGCATTCCTCCTGCTCAAATGGGTCCTAATGGCTGGAGGGTTATGGTTTCTACTTATGCGAGAACCATTATCTCTGGCATTCCCTTGACTGTTAGGGTTCTGAATTCGGTGATTGGTCTACTAATGACCAAGAACATTTGCTTCCTCCGTTCTATTATCTGTTTTGGGAAACTCAATGATGACATCAGGGACTGGTAGAGATTCTGGTTTTATGCTTCTGTCAACTCTGGTTACTTCAAGTTGTGAGGTCGTCAGATTGTGCGGTTGTTCCGAGTTCCAACAAACGGAGGGATCTGTAGTTAACTGTGGAGGAACAGATGATCAACGACCATTTCTTGAAGCTTTTTGTGGTTCCCGTGGAGGCATTTCTCTCTGAGGACATCGTGGAGCGTAGTGGCTTGTACACTATGAACGAGGCAAAACACGTTTTGCTTATTGAATCCCGAGCTGAGGTTATTGATGCCCTCGATGCTCCTATTGGTGTTAGTGATGCTCGCATTGATGGGAAAGTGAGCTCGGGCATGGATGTTACGGATCTCAATACTCCTATTAGCATTGGTATTGATGACCTGATTTCCAGGAAGAGGATGCTTCTCAGGCCTGCTAGCCCGTCAAAGTAATTGTTGATAAGTCCTGGCCGTGTTCCGAAAAAGAAACAACTTTCTGGTTCTACTCGTAGTATTGCTCGAATTGCTCCTCGTCCAATTTTTTATGATAAGGAGGTTATGAAAGAGGATCACTTATTACTCGAGGAGGTCGATGAGATGAACTTGGAGCTGGAGATGAGCAAAAAGGATTGGATGATAATGAAAAGAGGCTCCTTTTTACTTATGGCGTGCTCGGCGTTGCTGAATGGTTTAATGACGACCCTCGAGTTATCGATGGCAAAATGCACCAGCCGGTGATGGAGCAGTCTAAGGAGGTCACTGACCGTGGTCAGAGTTTTGAGGTTTTTCCTCCTCGATCTCCTTCCATTCATGTCGATAATGCGGCGGGGTTCTTAGTTTCTTTTCCCGTTCGTCTGGATCCTTCTGCTCCAGCCGCTACTACTACTTGTTCTACTCCTGCTATGACCACCACGCAATGAGAAGGAAAAATTCATTTTTCTATTATCATCGTTGTTCCGCCTGCTTTTCCGACTGTTGGGGGTGGTTCCTCTGTGCTTCCGGATCCTCGCATCCTTCATCCACGGATTAGTTGGAAGGAGCCCAATCCGGAAGGCATCCATATCAAGTCGGATGGGATGTTTTGTTGGTTTACTCAGCTTGACGTGCAAGATGGTGAGCGTAGGTTGATCAATGAATGGCATAGGCGGGCAGTGGAGTGACCTTCGATGCCCGTTCTGGATCCTAGAACTCATCTCGACTATGGGCTTAAACAGATAATGGACAGGATGAATCACATCACTTATGCTGGGGAGATGGGGTCAGAGTACAAGGGTGGTCGTGGCCAGGTGGCTGCTCATGAGAGGAAGTTGATGGCGCTGTTATTGGTGTTTTCTCATGTCTTTCGACAGTTTGATGTGGTTAAAACGCAATGTACAGAGTAGGAGAGGGTAGCTAGGGCTGCTTTGGTCTCTCTGAGGGAAGTGGAAGTTGCACGAGATTGGTTTGTTGCAGAGCACGTATTTCTGTTTTTGCGTTTGTTTATTGACCATCCGAAGTTTTTCTTTCTCTGGTCTTGTCAATTGATGAATTTTTCTCATTTTGATCTTCGCGTATTCGTTTCGTGGTCAGGTGTGTTGGTTGCACCAATAGGTCTTGGCTTCTATGCCAATGTGTTTCATTTTCTGAAGTATTGGTTGGATTGGATGGTTTTATGAGTGAATTGGCTCGTACCTTTTCACTTTTAGGTCTGTCGTGGCTGTCGAAGTAAGTCGTCTTGCGTATCTCTAGTTTTTGCTTCTTGGTCCGATACTTTGATCGGCTAGAAGGTCTCTACAATTACATCTTGATTTATATATCCGGACTTTTTGAGCCGATATATAGGGTTGAATAAGTTGACTTGTTTGTCCCGACTTCGTTGGTTTAAAGCATTAATCGACCCGAATTTTTTCCGAGTAAGTGGACTTGTTCGTCCCAACTTCTACTTTATTAGTCTGATGAGTTAGTTGATCCGAAGTTTATTCAAGTAAGATGACTTGTTCATCTCAACTTTTACTTCTTTGGTCTAACGCGTTAGTCAACCCAAAGTTTATTTGAGTAAGTTAACTTATTCATCCCAACTTTACTTCGTTGGTTTGACGCATTAATTAGTTGACCCATAGTTTATTTGAGTAAGTTGACTTGTTCGTCCCTACTTTTACTTCGAAGTTTATTTGGAGTAAGTTGACTTGTTCGTCTCAACTTTTACTTTGTTGGTCTAACGTGTTAGTCGATCCGAAGTTTATTCGAGTAAGTTGACTTGTTCATCCCAACTTTTACTTCATTGGTCTGACGTGTTAGTCTACCCGAAGTTTATTTTGAGTAAGTTGAGTTGTTCGTCCCAACTTTTACCTCGTTGGGCTGACGCGTTAGTCGACCCGATGTTTATTCAAGTAAGTTGACTTGTTTGTCTTAACTCTTACTTCATTGGTCTGACGTGTTAGTCGATCGAAGTTTATTTTGAGTAAGATGAATTGTTCGTCCCAACTTTTACTTCGTGGTTGATCAAAACAGAAGTTTTATGTTTGACTTATGCGTCCTGACTCTTTATTTGTGGCTTGATATGACAATTGCTTCTCATTGTTTGGCTTTAATGCCTCAATTTTATTGCTTGGGCGTAAGATGGAGAGTTTTGAACTCGGAGTTTTATTGATAACCCCATTTCGGGTGCTTAACAACCTATAGTAGTAGTAGTCATTCTTTTCTCATAAAGTTACGCTATGTTGTAGAGTCATCTTTCTAACTGCTGCTCGATTTGTTCTGCCTTGAGTGGTCTTAACTTGTTCGTTGTAACTTCTTCCTTCACGATTCTCTGTAGTTTTGTTGTTCTTATATTGTTGTCGTGAGGTAGCTAATAAACTTGGGATGCTTCTTGATCGAATCACAGGGTGTGTGCCTTTGACAGGTTGGTTTGGACAAACAGAATAGAATATAGCCTCGAATTTTCCAATCATTCTCACATCAGTACCTTCTGCCAAGGCTTCATTCGTTGTCAATAAGGTGTTCAGGACGTGTCAGTTGGTTGGCCCCCATTTGAAGTGCAAAATTTTTCGCGTTCCTCGTTGTGGGTTGTCGTATTGGTTTATCTGGTCTCGTTAGATGGCGTTGGCGCTCATACTTTGATGCAAATTTTTTTGCGCTCCTCGTTGTGGGTTGTTGTATTGGTTTATCTGGTCTTGTTTGATGGCATAGCGCTCATACTTCGATATAGATCAGCTCGAGTGGGCGATATTAGTGGTTGTTTCTTCGGTTGACTTGACTGTTTGCTTCCTCCAGCTATGCAGTGTAGGGCGTATATCAATTTTCTGGTTGCAGTGGTGTCCTTCTTTTTCCCCTTGGGCTATTTATCAGGCAGCCCGATGAATTCATCGAGTCGTCCTCTTTGAACCCAGTGCTCAATTTCATATTTCAGGTTGTAGCACTCTTCAGTGTCGTGCCCATGATCCTTGTTGAAAGAGCAGTATTTGCACTTGTCTCGCCCTTCTGGGTCTCCTCTCATTTTGAGTGGCCAGTTGACATCTTCCCATTTTGCCATGGATTTCAGTATGTTCGCTCGGCTTGTCTTCAAGGTCGTGTATGATTTGTATGTGTTTTTCACCACGCTTGTTACCCACTCATGCCTGGGCCTTGTCGATTGCAGCTTTCTGGATTCTTGTTTGTTGAATTTGGGGCTCCCATTTGGTTTGGTGCCTTTTTAACTGAACGTTTTCCTCCCAGGGTCTGTCGTCTCTCCTTTTTTCTTCCCTCATTTCTCGCTTCTTCGAATGGGCTTCTCTCTCGGATTCATTATTCTTCCTGGCAGCTATCATCTCCTCGAGAGTGATGTGCTTTTGAACGGTCTTCAATAGATTTGTCGTGCTCTTTGGGGGTTCTAGGTTCAAAGTGTCAAATTTTTCAGTCGGTGAAAGTAGTAATGGTCGTGTTGTCGCTGCATCCGTCGATCATTGTCAACTCGTTTGTAAAACGAGTGACGTACTCCCTTATTGTCTCATTGAGCTTCTGTTTGATATGAAGCAAGTAGAGTGGCCCCTTCCTCATCCGTTGATTGTCGATGAACCTCGTGATGAAGGCAGTAGCTAGTGTCTGGAATGAGTCTATCGACCTTGGTGGTAGGCTGTTGAACCTATTCGTCGTTGTAGAGGTGAAACTGGTTGGAAACGTTCTGCATAAGATGGATTTTGTGCACTCCTTCAATGCCATCATGTTGTTAAAGTATCGTAGATGGTTTGTCGGATTGGTAGTGCCATCATACTGTTCAAACTTTGGTGGGATGAACTTCTTTGGCATAGAAGTCACCATGAGTGCGTCGGAAAATGGTGGTTTGGCTAGTTCATACAGTACGTTAGGATCTGTGACTCCGATCCTGAATGGAATTTCAGTAGGGGTCCCATCACTTTGGGGGGGAGGGGGAGGTCCCATCTGAGAGTGGTTCGGTGCTTTCAAGATTCACCCATTGAGGTTTTGCAGGAACTTCATTGGCAGAGTTTTGTTGGGGTGGCGCTTGGACGGGGTCGACAGATTGAGCATGCTCTTATGTGAATTTTTTACCATTTTGATCATATAGTCCATCTGAGCCATGAGTAGGTCTACACGAGGGTCTGCGGCAGCATCGCCTAACGTTTGGGATGTTGGGGCTATCGCGTGCTGTGGCTTTCTGTTTTCGGGCATGATCGATTCGATGTTTGTCACTGGGTTTGAAGTGTGCACTATCGACAGTGCAGCTTCGCTGGTGGGAGGATTGCTTTGATTGTCGCTAGGTTGAGGGTCTATAGTACGTTCCATCTATACTATAATAATTTTTAATTGGTGATCAAAACTAGTGATTTTCCTTACTGCAGACTTTCTTCTTGAAAGGAAAATTGTCGTTCCCCACAAACGATGCCAAAATGATGCATCCAGAATCCGTTCTCCTGTAAGTATGACCAACAAAACAAATGTTTGATTGCCAAAAACCACCTTTTTGATGGCCGAAGGCACTCCGATGCTTAAGTCAGTAACTCAGTTGAGATGGAGATAAATCTGGACAGAACTCAGTTAAAGTTGCATACCTTTGTCGAATGTTCCCTTTACCTTATTTAATGGCCATTGTTAATTCCTTGCGTGACTTAAGAATGTGAGGTGCAACGAGAGGAGACGTTCCTCGTAACGGTCTCCTTTTTTTTATAAAGGTACGCCCTCGGAGGCGTAACTCCCTCCACAACTTTTTTTCTCTGTATCGTTCATTCTCTTTAAGGGAGAACTTTATCGGGCCTGGATTTAGGCCTTTAACTATGGTTTATTCTGATGGGCCCTGTTTGGGCTTTTATGACTAGATTCACCCTTTTTGGTTTTATGAATTCACCTAGTTTTGGGATATTTGATCCTCGTGATGGATGATTCCTGCCACGTATACGGCAGCAATATCAGTCTTGTTTGATGTATCATCAAATCTAATTCATTTATGTTGATTATATTATTTTAGATTGGTAAAAGAATTGTCTTCTCAGCGGACAAATGTTTAAATGTTAATTCTCTTTGGTTGCCTAAGTTTGACTAATTACCCTTAAAAGTCTATTTTTAATTTGGATGTTGACCATGCAGTCAACTTGTCAACTATGTTGGTTGTCATTAGAATGGGCACCTTCTCTAGCCGGAAAAGTCCCAATCCTCATGATCTTGCTCAATATAGTCCAACAACTCCAACTTACTACCAACAACCTTTTTAAAGTCAACAATCTTTGCAACATCAAGGAGCTCTTTCTCCTTGACCGCTCATTTCAAGCTACACAGTTATTCATGCACTCTAGACATGCTTTGCAGTCTACCAAACGGCGCTCAGCGCAACTCGGCTTGCGCACTCGGAGTCTCATTCCTGAGTAAGTTGGGACACTTGTAGCAGAACATCGTCATGGAGTTCCTTCTACCGAGGAAACTCAGTGCGTTTATGATCCATATCACTTTGGATTTCAGCAGTAGACGTCCGGGGAGATGCCAGACGGTCAACAACCTCCATCTGCTCAGCTATCAATATGTTTCGATCTTCCCAAACTCCCTTGAGCTCTATCATCAAGCCGGTCTGGGCAGCAAGGGCCTAATCCAGACTTTCCTGGACTCCTTTAAGTCGGACCTCTAGGTTAGCCTGGGCAGCCCCCACCTTAACCTTCTTGGGGTTACGAGCAGAGGAAAACAACCCCTCCACAACCTTCTTCTTGAATGGATTGGATTCCATTAGCTTTCTCCTCCTCATGAGAAAGAACAACGTCGTGCCCCCTGGTTGAGAAAACAGGTGGCATGTCAGTCACACTAAACATCGTGATAAAAGCTTCAAATAAGAGAAGTCAGCGGACTTACTAACGTTCTTGAAGGTGCGATAAACCAACCGGTTATTGTGGTCAAAGTATCCAGATCGCACAAAAGCAAAGAAGCAGTACCGCTACCGATTCTTCGTGTCCTCTGAATGCATGCTAAAACAAAAGGACTTCACCAGGCAACAGGTGCTATGGCTGCTCGTCCTGATAGGAGCCATGGAATGAATCAACCTAGGCGTTAGGTGGAGCCCAACAACCTTCACCCTAGCCAGAGTGGCAATCAGATTCCTCCCTCCATTTGGTGCCATCCGAGCGGAGCGATATCATGGAATGAAAAATATTGTCAAATAATTTCAAGAACAAAGAAACGTAGGCCCACTCTGAACATGGCTTTATACAAAGTTGCATACCCCTCTGTTAGGGTTAATGGAGACTCGCCATCGCGCAAAAGCATTAACCTTAAAGCACCAGGGATTAGATATCGGCCGACATTAGAGATGTCCCCAAAACTCGGTACAGGCCACAAGACAGTCAGGTGAGAATCGAATAGTCGTGATTGGAAAGATGTTTGCACCTACCTAACTAAATAGAATTCTTGGCAAGAAAACATGAACTTTGGCAGGGAAAAAGGTCAGACTCTTTCATAGAATGTCTATATAAACTTGACTTTCAAGAGAAGCAATTACCAAACTGCTACACAAGCAATAATTGCGGCATAGAAGCCAAAAAGGAGCAGAAATATATCATCACAACCTAGCATAGACCCTACACAAGACAGTTAATGGCCCAATGAGCAGACCCACTAACTAAGGAGAGTAGTTGATGAAACATCAATCAGTCACATGACCACAGTCGCACATGAGGCATGGGCTAACCCTAACACAAAAAAAAGGCTTCAGCACAGTCCCAAGTGGACCCATGCACAAACTATTTTTCACCCCGTAAGTAAGGTACCTAAGCCCAAGTCATGCCAGCCCAAGAGGCACGGGTCTCAGGGTTTGGCCTAGGACAATAAGGCTTGAACATGAATCTCAAAGTTGTCATAGGCCCGAGATCTACTCGCACCAAATCAACTCTTAGCCCAATCAAACATTGGGTCCTAAATTGTGCCAAGTGCCGAAGAGACTTAGTCATGCTCAGGTAAGATCTTGGGCTAGATCTACTCCCTTCATCACACCCTTAATACCAGAGACAGTTGAGGAGGGAACACTCGCTACTTAAGGTGAGAAAAGGAAGAAGAAATGTATGCATACAAGTTGCAATTTACATACAGTCTTCAATCTTCCTTGCATCGATATCTAAATTAAGCATGAGAGAGCCTTCGGCCACCACAACGGTGGTCCCTGGCTTAACCACTGCTCATTTTTGCAGGCTTGAGATTCGCGAGATCTTCAAGGACACACATCACTGATGATAATACTCGATAAAGTTTGATAGAATAAAATAAAACATCCAATTGAAGGAATCCACTTCAGACAAAGAACAACTATTCATTGATTTAGGGACAATAGAAAGCTATCAAACAGCCATGCTTATATGAAAATCTTTTTCCTAAACAAAATTATTGAGTAGGGACAAGAACCAAGCAATATTTAATCACATATCCTTAACGTGTCAATTGACCGAAACAAAGTAGTATTTGCTTTTGCAAAGGACTCAATCAAAGAAAAGTGTATGGCTACATCGAGTGACCATTTATTAGCACTACAACTTTATTTACTAGATGTTATTTGGAGATTGCAAGATGCAGGCATTTCAACTAAGAATTGCTTCGTCATATTATACTTGCGCATAAAATTAACACATAATCATCAATAAAAGGAGATGGAATACAATATAAAGTACGTCAATTTCTTTGAGGTATAAATAGATGGTAGTGATTCTATATTATCTGTCAAACAACAATGCCCAATAGTTAGAAAGAAAAGATAATGAAAATAACAACAGATACCTAATGAGAAAACAAAGGAAGTCAACACATCTGTTGGTAAAGATTGAACAAAACTCAATTTCTTCATTAAAAGGAAAAAATGTAGCAATTTAACCAGTTTCATACTTGATGCATCCAAATTCATTCCTTTTGATTCCTGACCTACAAAATGAACAACAATGAGCTAAGGTTCACCGTTGTGGTGGTCGAAGGCAATTCAATGCTAAAGTTAGGTGACTGAGTAAGGATGGATGTAAATTATAAAAATTGGGTTGCAAGTACCTACCTTTCTCATCCCATTTTCTCACCTTATATGCGAATATTTCACTCCTTCATTGAGTCTATCATCAAGGCATGATGGAGGGAGGATATCGCTCAAGATCTTACTCGTTGATGAATGAATTTCCTTCAACACTTGGCTTTGTTTAGGACCCAATACTTGATTGGATCAAGAGCTGTGCAAATGGATCTTGAGCTTGTGACAGCTTAGAGATCTGTGTTCATGCCTTATTGTCCCAGGCCAAACTCCAAGATTTGCACCACGTTGGTCTCGCGTAATTTGGGTTTGGGCGCCTGACTTACGAGTTGAACAATGACTAGACTGAGCATGGGTTGGACCATGTTTGGGCCTACTTGAGGTTGCATTGATGCTTTTCCGTTATTAGGGTTGGCTCATGCCACGTGTACGACTTCGATCAGATGATTGTTTGATGTCTCATGAGTTACTCCCCCTAGTTAGTGGGGCTGCGTGCAGGCCCATTAACTTTTTGAATGGGGAACTTGCGAAACGCGTGGCTAACCGAGTTCAACGCCTCTTCGTTTTCTGTGCAACATTTAATGTTGATGAAACTATTGGGTGATCGTTTCCCACAAACGCTGTGCCTATATAAGCTTGGTTTGGCTAGATCAAATTCTACTGTGTATTTGCAGAGTTTCTCCTCCTATCTCCAAGATGGAGTTCTCTTAATGTTCTTCTTCCATAACTTTTCCAGAGGCTGGGGAAGAACATCCATTGGTGAGGTCTTTGAATATCATGACTTTTGCAGCAATGAGACCCAATATGATTTGCACTTTGAGGGAGTTCACTAATTTGAGTGAGCTTCTAGTTGCTCTTCGAGGGCTTTCAGATTTTCATTTTCATTATGGAAAAGAAGTCAAGGGTACCTCATTGGTCATCCAACACGAGGTGCCCATGCAGCTTCCTCCACCTCCTGTGGGAGATAATACCAACAACTTTCTCTACCACCAAGTTGTTGATTTTGCCGCTTATTTAGTTGCACTTCTAGCATTTCCTCCAGAAGACAGACTGGCAGTGCGTACCCTCAATATGTGTTCTCATAGATATTCGCTCGCACCTTCCTTTCTTCCAAGCTTAGATGCTTGTAGTGTGTAAGCATTTGATGTGATCAGTCTATTGAGATTTATAACAACTCTCTGTCTAATCAATAACGTTTACATTTTCGTCTGCACTTATGTTTCTTTTTTGACAATATGTTTGACATTTGTCTGGATAGACGGGGCTTTGTAGTATAAGATAGCTCAATCCTGAGTAGGAATTAGGCTAACTTGATCTGCAAGTTACGTGTTGCCCCATTTCAATCACTTTAGATCTCACAACGAGACAACTTAATAAAAAATAAGAGTTAAGTTGTTGAGAAGTATTTCCTTCTGAGCGGACCAAGCTTTTTTATGTAAGCTGACCACTTCCCGAGTAGGAGCTGAGTTCACTGTGACAGTTTAACTCAGTCCTTAACATGATCTAAGTATTAGAGTAACCATCTAACTGAGGGGGGGGGGGGAGTAACTGAGGAGACATCAAACAGTCACTCAATCACATGCGTACACGTGGCATGGGATAACCCTAGCATGTAAAAGGCTTCAACACAGTCCCAAACGGACCCATACGCAAGACTATTATTCAACTCGTAAGTCAAATGACCAGGCCCAAGACACGCCAGCCCCAAAGGCACGAGTCTTGGGGCTTGACCCGGGACAATAAGGCTGGAACAACGATTTTCAAAGTTGTCTCAGGCCCGAGATCCACTCGCACGAAATCAGCTCTAGCCCAATCAAGCATTGGGTCATAAACAGAGCCAAGTGCTGAAGAACTTAGTCATCCATAGGTAAGATCTTATGCGAGATCTCCTCCCTCCATCATGCCCTCAATCACAGGGACAATTGGGAAAGGAATAATCATTATAAAAATCGGTGAAAGAAAGGTATGCAAGTATATACACTGTAATTTTACATACAGTCTTCACTCTTTCTCGAACCGATATCTGACTTAAGTATCGGAGTGCCTTCGGCCACCAAAACGGTGGTCCTAGGCTTAACCGCTGCTCATTTTTGCAGGTTAGATATCATCAAGATCAACAAGGACAGATCTGAATGCATCACTCTTGATATTAAAAGGAAGTTTAAAACATGGATTACCCGAAGTTTATGTGTGACCAAACGTTCTTGTATATTTTGAAACAAACTCCAGCTAATTGTAAAAGAATCCCAAAGAATGTGTGTTATACCCTTAAGAAAAAGAAAAAGAAAAAAGAGAAGACCTTTACATGTAATATTTGTAATCATATTGCAATTCAAATAGCGGGTACTGATACGTGGGTATGATTGCTGGTGCTCCTCTATGTTGTTGTTCATAATAATTACTGTATTTAAACAATTAAGGCAGATGATGATAATTTCATGAATCTCAAGTCAATTCTCATCCCTCGGGCAAAGCCCTAACTAATAGGAGCAAAGGTAAAGCAAGCCCTCCGATTAGGTAGATAAAAAAAGGAACGATTAGTCGAAAAAGTTGAGCATGTAATAGATCCTAGAAATAGGTAGTCATCTTTCATTTAAAACGTGTTCGATAATTTCAGATATACCCGGGTCAAAATGTTAGCAACATATATTTTTGACAATTGTTTGTATTCTAACAGCCAACACATAAAATTTTATCTCTACAACCCCTTCATTTATCAAATTATAAACAATTAACTAAATTTAAAAAACGGAATATTTTATATGACGCTATTAAAAATTGGGATTGAATCAATGAGCTTATGCTTGCGGCCTCCAATCGCGGGCACAACATTATGAATCCTCCTATTGTTTTTTGTTGTTGAAATAAAGTCCACTGTTCGTTAAATCACGACCAAGTTTACAGCAGAAGTTACACCTAGTCAGTCTGGGACTTAATTATTTTTTTCTCTCATTAACATTGTGTAACAAACTCGACTTAACTCTTAAAATTTTTAAAATTGCATATCATATATTAGCCAAATGATATATAGGAATCTAACAATCAATGATTGTTTTATTTTGATTGCCAACTCTTAGACACAATTGCATGCTAAATTATATTACTTGAACTTTTTTTTTTTTTTACATTTTTGTATGTGACCATGATATAACAATCAACAACCATTCAAATAAGTGGCGGGACCAGGATTTCAGTTAAGGAGAGGCCAAATGGTAAGTGATCGTTGGTCGTTAATAGGAGTTATCTGGGGCGAAGCTAGAAAATTCTGTACTCCGTACCAAGGATTGTGATTTCGTGAAATATTTATTTTTTGAGGTCTCGAAATTTGAAGTCTAGAAAAAGTAAAGTACGTTATCTCCACGAGTTATTTCAAAATATTTGGTATTTTCTTTGTAAATTTCAACATTTTTGTGTAAAACCCAAAAAAATATGATGCAAATTATTTCGTCATTTTTCATAGAATTTTTTATATTGTCGTATAAGACCCAGAAAATTATGAAGCAAATTTCATTTTTAGGGATACTTAAGTATTTAGGCTTCACTTTATGTATTTATTAGGTAATTTACTTGTATCTTACTTGTTCCATATATTTATATATATTTGACAAACACAATTTTTTTTTTTTTATATACAACGAAATATTTCTTAAAATTAGGAGATCGAAAATAGGTTGAAAAACAAAATCACAATCCTTTCCTCGGACTGATAATTTGACAACAAATTTCTACTAACATCTACAATAAACACTAAAATCAAAAATATAATTTTAATAAATAGAATACATGATTAAATTTGCAAAATAATTAAGATAAATATGTAAGTTTAAACTGAAAAAATTGAAATGTGCAAACATAATAAGATCCTAATTACAAGTTTATAGAAAAAATGGGGTGAGGGTTTACGGGCCAATCCAACCCCCAAATTTTACATGAGTTGAACAAGTCATTGAGTTCTATAGTGTGTTATCTTAGATTTTAATTACCGATTTTTTGGGGGTTTTATTTTATGACATTGTTTTTTGTTTGGGTTCATGCTACTTGTAAACAAAAAAGTATTTATTAAACTAGAATTTTTTTTTCTTTTTAATGTATTAGTATAATTGCCTAAAAACATCTTATGAATTTTTTTTTCCAGGGATGGTAACATTTAGATAGAATAAAAAAGGGTTAAACGACTACTACACATTACCTGAAGTACTGTCTCACACCCCCATGTACTTTTTTTCTACTAACCCACACCACCCAAAAAACTGTTTTTGAAAAAAATAGTAACATAAAAACATGGTAACTTTTGACTAATTTAAACCCTCAATTGAGACCGATTCTCAAGATTATTGAACACAACAATTCTAGCATTTTGAGTTATCTAATAAACACAACTTGAATCGCTTGAAAATGTTTTGAAATGAGCAAGTTATTGTCATTTTACTAAAGTCGCGCAATTTTGTCTCGCAATGAAAACGGGGTAGTGTCCCTGACTTTTGGCCAACTTATATGCTCTATCGAGACTGATTCTCAACCTTATCAAAACATGAAAATTGTATTATTATGAGTCATCTAATAAACAAAATTTTAATCACTTAAAAATGTTTTGAAATGAACAAGTTATGCTCATTTTACTAAAGTTGCGCAAATCTGTCTCGCAATGAAAATGGGGCAGTGTCCCTGACTTTTCGGCCAACTTATGTGCTCAATCGAGACTGATTCTCAATTTGATCAAAACACAAGCATTGTAGTATTCCGAGTTATCTAATAAATACAATTTGAATCACTTGAAAATATTTTGAAATGAGAAAGGTGGCCATTTTACTAAAGTCACGCAAATCTGTCCAAAAAAATCTATTTTCACTCTTTCGCATTGGGCAATGCGAGGAATGGGCAAAACTTTGCCTAGACCAATGCAAAGTTTCTCCTAATCCTTGCATTGATCTGGGCAAATTTTGGCCCAATCCTCGCATTGCTTAATGCGAATGGGTGAAAACAAACTTTTTTTTTTCGGACATATATGCGTGACTTTAGTAAAATGGCTATAACTTTCTCATTTTAAAACATTTTCAAGTGATTCAAATTGTGTTCATTAGATAAATAGAGTATTAAATTTTTTTTGTTTTGATGAGGTTGAGAATCGGTCTCCATTGAGCATATAAGTTGGTTGAAAGTCAGAGACACTACCCCGTTTTCATTGCGAGACATATTTGTGGGACTTTAGTAAAATGACCATAACTTGCTCATTTCAAAAAATTCTCAAGTGATTCAAATTGTTTTTATTAGATAACTCAGAGTACTACAATTTTAGTGTTTTGATGAGGTTGAGGATCGGTCTCAATCGAGCATATAAGTTGGCTGAAAGTCAGGGACACTACCCCATTTTCATTGCGAGACAGATTTGCGCGACTTTAGTAAAATGACCATAACTTGCTCATTTCAAAACATTTTCAAGTGATTCAAATTGTCTTTATTAGATAACTCAGAGTACTACATTTTTTTATTTTGATGAGCTTGAGAATTAGTCTCAATTGAGCATATAAGTTGAACCAAAGTCAAGGATAGTACCATGTTTTCAGAGACAAAGAGGGTGGGAGAGGTGGCAGGATAGTACCATGCTTTGCACATGTTTTTACTAAAATTACATAAATCATGTTTCTTGATCCAACGGCTTAGAAAATTGCATCTGGATTTTTTTTTTTTTTTAATTTATGTGATTCTAGTAAAACATGTGCATATGATTTAGGTTTGTATATAATTTTTAATTGACACCCATCTTATTTGTTAAAAAATTAGAATAAAAAGTAGATCCAAATGCTATTTTCCTAGCCATTGGATTAAACATGATTTATGTGATTTTAGTAAAACATGTGTGTCACGACCCGATTTACAGAGTACTATAATGTCCGCTTTGGGCCCAAGGCCCTCACGGCTTTAAAACGCATAGTACTTTGTAAATCCAAACTCGTACATATATAGTACATCACCTTCCCGCACTCGGGTGATGTGGGACTATGATCTCCCTTTTGTAGCTTGCCAACCCTCTTGGGATCCATGGGCTCTTGGGCTTCTCTCTCACCCTCCCCTCAGGTCCGCCCACACAAGGGTATCACAGTCCACCAGGGTGATGTACTATATATGTACGAGTTTGGATCTACAAAGTATTACGCGTTTTAAAGTTGTGCGGGCTTGGGTCCAAAGCGAATAATATAGTACTCAATGGATCGGATCGTGACAGAATGACCCAAGCGATGTGGGACTATGATCTCCCCTTTGTAGATTGCCAACCTTTTTGGGATCCATGGGCTCTTGGGCTTCTCCCTCATCCTCCCTCTCAGGTCCGCCCACACAAGGGTATCACAATGTGCATATGATTTAGGTTTTATATAACTTTTAATTGGCATCCATATTCTTTAATATGAAAATTAAAATAAAAAAATAGATCCAAATGTTATTTTCCTAGCCGTTGGATCAAACATGATCATCAAGCAATATTTATGTGATTTTAATAAAACATGTGCATATGATTTAGGTTTGTATATAATTTTTAATTGGCACCCATCTACTTTGTTAAAAACAATTAAAATAAAAAATAGATCCAATGTTATTTTCCTAGCCCTTGGATTAAACATGATCATCAAGCAACATGATTTATGTGATTTTAGTAAAACTTGGGCATATGATTTAAGTTTGTATGTAACTTTTAATTGGCACCCCTTTTGTTAAAAGATTAAAAAAAAAAAAAAAAAACCAAATGCTATTTTCCTAGCCGTCGAATCAAACATGATCATCAAGCAACATAATTTATGCGATTTTAATAAAAAAAAAAAAAAAAAAAAAACATGTGCAAAACACATGCTGGGTAAGTTTGTATTTTTGAAAAAATTGGATGGAATTTGTTAGTCAACGTAGTTGAACACACAGTCATGGGTGTTAGATTAGGATACAAAAATTAATGGGGGCCAAATATGAATAGTCATAAACTAATGGGAGCCAAATGGGAAATAACCCATAAAAATGTCTATATATGTTAAAAAATTCTAATAGAATAAAAAAAAGGTTATTTACCTTTTAGCCCTCATTAATTCAGGTCTAACCCTAAATGGGTGCCACTAATTATGTAAATTTCGACTAACAGCCCGTGATCGTTAAGTCAAATGGGTTGACTAGTAGAAACCATAAAATTTTTGAAATGCCTGAAATATCCTCACGTGCCAAGCACGTGATGGGTACCAAACAGGAAATGCTAGAATACTGTGAGTGCTAAATGGTAATAATAAACAATTCAACATTATTTTTTAAATCAAGCTGTAATATGAATATTAAACAAATTAAACAAATTTTCTTCTTCTTCATTCTTCTACAATTTTGTCTGTCTCTGCCCCTACCCCTGCTTATCTTCTTCGTCTTCTTCTTCTCTGCAGCAAACACCACACTCATCGCTTGTGGTTATTGTTTGTTTTAATTCATCACAGGGTTCTCTGGATGAGAACAACAAATTTAATAAATTCCCAGAGGCTTCTAATGGGTATTAAGAGAAGTTTTGCATATAGGAAGGAAGAAGAAGAAACCGAGTTTGTAATAATGGTTGCCAAAAAAAATAGACCTTAGTTTTGCACATTAAAATCCAACAATTTTACTAGTAATTTTATAACTTAATACTAACCTTCATTTTCATCTTATTGATGGTAGTGTACAAATGGGAACAATAGATGTTTTAGATCATCTAACATTAACTCGAGTAAACAAAAAAAATGATGCAATCCATAAAGTTGCAATTTTTAATTAAATATGATGGATAACCATGTTCTTAGCCGTGTTTATTATAGAACCAAGTATCCTTGTTTCCTGTACCACCTAACTACCATATCAAGGCATCTACGAAATTAGCAACTTTTACAATAAATCAAAACTTATTTCTAAATCTTAATATGGAAATTTTTTCACCATGCACTGATCCAGGATATTTGATAATGATTCACCATCAGTAATCTTGTGGAGCAAAGTTTTAAGAGTTTTAAGGTGAGACGTAGTCTGATGCATAACCCAACTAAATAACAATCCACACTACACCAAAAATGAAAATTTTGCAACACCAACCAAAATTTATTTGTATCATTTTTCACATGTAGCAATACTTGTATTAGTTTATTAAGTTACTAATTTTGTGTGATACAATCCTAAGCTATGCTCTTATATGTGTTTCATCTGCACAATATATGATACCAATGTGGTGGATGATCTTTTATTTGAAGCAATTCATCATCTAATCTAACGGTCATGACATAAACCCTCTCCTTTGGAGTCTCTCCTTCTCTCTCTTCCTCACTCACTATTCATCCAAGCTAATAGATTCCCTTCCATCACTGCGGTTCTTCCTCTCTCGATCCAACTCTCGCTCGACCTCGAGGTTTATCCCAGTCACTGCAAGGTAAACGCACGCACACACACATACACTCTCTCTCTCTCTCTCATTTTCCCTAGGGTTTAGTTTGTTTTCCTTCCCTATTATGTCGTCGTGGGCTGCTTTAATTCCTTGATAAATCTCTTTCAATCCATGATAATTGAACATTATTCCTTGCTTCTAGTATGTTTCGATCGTAATCTCGCCTTTGTTTGTTGAAATCTCCTCAGATCTTTTTCAATTTCGTTGTTTTTGCTCGATCTTTGAGAGATCGTTAAAGTTTCTTTCTTTCGGTTGATTTCTGTTTTCGTCATTGGATTTCGATATCAGATCGTCTATGTTTGTTTGCTTATATTTAGAGAAACAAGAGATGTTTGATCAAATTTTAGAGAATTTAATCGAAATTTCTACGTTTCCATCTATTCGAATGTTTTCTCTGGGTGAAATTTGTTTTAAGTTGTTTTGAGTTATTTCACTAAAATTTAGCGATGAACTCTTGTATATTTTGATGAAATCTCTTGTTGCTTATGGTCAATTTATGTGTTTCTTACCGGATTTCAAGATAGAGTGCTTAGTTTTGTAGACTAGTTGTTTAAATGTAGTGAAATACCAGATGTTTGTTCAATTTTACTAAAGTGAAACAATTTATGTTCGTATCTCAATCTTTTTTTGTCTGTAAACTGATAAATTTCTCTTGTATACAAGATGTTTGTTCAATTTCTCTTTGTATTTGAACTGATTAATGTATCTAAAATGTATTGCATATTGGTTATAATTTGATGAAATTTCTCACTGAAATACTGTTCATTGATGAGTATCAGAAGTTTCACTTGATCTAGGTTGTTTCTGTCTCTTTGTTGAAATTTGCCTCCAATTTATTAGCATTTGATTATTTTTAAAAAACATAGGCGAATTCATGTTCATTATGCAGTAAAATACCGTTGTTTGTTGTTTGAATTCATGTTCATGTTCATTTTCTCTTTCTCATTATGAAGCATATCGTGGATTTAGAGGTTGATTTGGTTAGAATTGGGCGATTAATGATGTTTGATTTGGAGAGATTTGAATATTATGAGGGATGGTAGGGCACATTATGACATTATATTCATAGTTTGATTTAAACAATTATACAATTTTTTTGGTTCCAAGAAATTTTATTTTACTGTATGATATGTAGTTGATTATAGAAGTGCAAAATGCAATATATAGTATTATGAGTGTTGGTATGCTAAACATTTGTTGGTATACACTTGGTAGTAGTTTGTTTGAATTGTCGTGCGTGTTTAAGTTTAACATTTCGCGTGTATCGTGATGTATGGATGAAAATGAAGAAACTTACAACTTGATCATGTCACACACCTTAGAATGCAACTTGTAGATATGAAATTTTCTTGAACCACACCAATATCATGCATGTTTTTTTTTTGTCCATCTCATTTTGTCCCATTCATCTCAATTTTTTTTTTTTTTTTTTGTCATTTCAATGTGAATTAACTTTGAATATTTTGTTTGTGAAAATATCTTTTGTTGCTGATTAACTTTGTTTACATTTGCATAGAATTTATGTTATTGGGTTCTACTTGTTTTTCCAATTTTTCTTGATGATAAATGGTATCTCTTTTGAAGTCTCTGTATGCTTCTCTGTCTGTCTATCTCTCTTTGAGGTATGCTTCAATTCATTTCATTTTATTTGTGGATCTATGAACTATTAGTGTATTTGATTTTTAGATTCTAAATGGTTGATGGTTGTTCTTATTTGTTTGCTTCATTAATTTACAACAAAGAGTTTAGTAGAATTGAAGAAAACCCATGTTATGTTAGCTGGTATTTATTAGGAAACACTTGTTGTGAGATACATGTTTGGGGTTAATGGACTTTTTCTTGATTGATGTTTGAGTAGAATACATGTTGGGGTTGATGGTGGACTTTTTCTTGATGAATCATAATATGTCTGCTACATAAATCTGACTACAATTATCTGATCAGCCCATTCATTATTTTGTTATTATTTAGAATGATAAAGTTTATTCTTATTTTATTTTTTTCTTTTGCAAATCATTGACCTTAACCTAAATGTTTGGAGCACATAATACTTATTCTAGTGCAGCATCCGAATCATCTTCCCAACAAAGAATCCAGGTTGAGTTGAATGAGTGTGGCCGAGTGGTGGGTGATAATGTAGGAAACTGAAAACGAAACTTGGTAGGCTTGTTCAGACTCACATTCCAATCACTTACACAAATTGGAAATATGTGCCAAGAAACTACAAAGAAGACATTTGGACTGATATAAGGGTATGATTTTTACACTGTTTTTGATACTTTGTTCTGAGTTCCATCCATGTGCTTGCTGTCAGTTATGTATGAATTTGGCCCTGGATAAAGACTATTCATCTCAATGTGTTTTGTGCATTTAATCACTTACTAGAATGTAAGTGATTAAAGGTTATGAAATTTGAACACTTACTAGATTAGAAGCCTTATATTGTACTAAGATTTTGCAATATTAATCATATTAAAGATGTACAAGTTTTTCCTGAGTATTCAACAAATTACTCCTCTATACTAAACTTGACTGGGCTTTTGGACCTGATGTGAAAAAACTTGAACTACTCGTGCAAATATCTGTTTTGAATCTGTACTTGTCAATGAGGGGTGTTGAGCTTTTGAATTTGGATAGTTAAGCCCTGGAATCTAAACTCGCAACTTGGGAAAATGAGCTTTCCAGAGAAGGGAGAATTACCTTGCAACTTAAGTGCAAACATGGTGGTACACATTGAACATTCATGCCTTACATCTTTATTACCTAGCTTAGCTTAGCTTTACTAGAATGTAAGAATGCTTAATATTACTCTAAATTTAACTTTGTGTTGAAAAGGTGAAGCTACTTTGTTTGTTTACCAAGCTTACCTTTCAATTTCATTTCTGCCTATAAGTTTATTAAATTTTTTTGCAATATTTCTACTGAATTGATATTTAGATTCTCTACCAGAATGAATATGATGTACCAGATTACTATAGAAAAAAAGTGTGAGCGTGGAATGGAAGACTTGTTTAGGCGATTCAAATCAACGTTACGTAAAACATTTTATGATATTTTTCTCACGGACAAAGAACGAGAAGCTAATGGACCTCCTGATATTAGAATAGAACATTGGAAATGCACCATTACAATTAAGGAGAAAAGGAAGAAAACCAAGAAAAGTAGATCAAAGATTCGTGGTACTCACAACAGTGGGCGTTTTGATTATGCTGGGGTAGAGTACAAAATGGTATGTTTTAATTAGTGCTACACTGCCATAGTTTCTCTTTAGATCTTCATAATAAGAGGCTAATATCATTTGAATTTGCAGAAAAAGAAATGGCCCAATCGTACAAAACCAATCACACGCACAGATGTGTGGGTTAAAGCTCATACTAAGAAAGATGGAACTGTCCCAGAAGATATCAGATCAATCATGGTGAGCATCAAGCTTATATTCAATTTTTTATTATTACTAAATTTTGAGTGCCACTTGTTTTTGTTGGAGATAAATGGCTGTGATGATGAAACCACAGCTTTATGCCAGTTCTGCTAATGAAAATTCTTGATTGATAGAGCTGATTCATACATGAGCCTCCCATCTCAGTAGTTGATGTGTGTTTTTTTATGCATTGTAATTGTGATTGTGATGATTTGTAAATTAGTAGCATTTGAATAACATATGTTGTAGTGTGATAAAATGGGTACATTTCCTGAAGATGGTATGAAGTAAACTTACTTAGGAACTAAACTGAGATAGCAGGTATGAAGCATGGCATGTATTTTGTTTTTTTTTCCGCTCTGTATCTTTAAATCTATTTTGATACGAAAATGAGGGTAGAGATGTGTCATGTGGATAATTTGATGTTGAAATATAAGTATTTTGTGCATATCTAATCTATGTCTATGAGTTCATTTTATTTGCAAGTTTGCTGCAGTGTTTTCTGTTGGGCTATGTAGAAATCCATTAGTCATAGGTCATAGGAAGAGTAAGTGGATAATCAGTGATTGAACTACTCATAGTTTCAAAGTTAAACAGATTTAGAATAGTTCTTATTGAAAATGTTGAGTAGAAGATCTGGAAACATTCATCAGGGATTCAATTGTAAGGGCAAAAAACTCGAGCCATTCTACAAAAACTAAGGTTTTAGAGTTATCCGTGGTGAAATGTAGTACATGTTTACTGATAGTTCCTATCGTTATATTCTTAAACAAAATACAAGCCATGCCTCATACTTCCATGTGTTTTGAGGTGTAGTGAACTTCAAGACCTTGTTTACAGGGTGAACCTACTTCTTGTTCATATTTTAGAGTTATCAACAACTCTAAATACTTGTAGCCACATAGGTGAATCAATATTATATTGTCCTAAGTACAATTTTCCATTATGATTAGTATTTATTTTTTCTAATAGTAGGTCTGTGACATTTCCATTACTTCTTTTTTTCACTTTTAAGACCATGTTAACAGGGAAAACATATTAAGTATTATGCTCTGTGATACAAGATTGATGATAGGAAGCTAAGATGTTTATGTTTGTTCTCGGTTTGAGTATTCTGCATGTTCTTTCCATCAATTGTCCATGTTTCAGAATTTTAATTAATTCATTGTCTGTGAAATACAGGAACAAGTGAAGAGCATTCAATTCAATTAGGGTGAGAACATTGGTTGTTCATTAGAAGATGATCCCTTAGGAAAGGTGTTTGGTAAATACTCTAGGGGACATGTTCGTGGTATAGGGTCTCTTGTATCAAGAACACAAATTGAAGCTTCACTTCCTGCATTAGTGAAGGTTTTATCACTTGAGATTGAAAATAGTGGTCTTGCCTCTCGAATGACCTCCATGGAATCTCATATGGTCACTATGACGGAACAAATGCAAGAAATGATGGTAAGACTCTATTTCATGTGATTTTTATATCCCTCAGACTCTTTGCATTGACTGTCTATTGAGTTTTGATTATCATGGCTGATGTCTCAATGGCATTCATGTAATTGATGAATTGAGAATTTATAGTTATTTTCTATGTGTATTGCAGGCTTTATTGAATAGATACATGGGGATGGCTCCACCCATGACCCAAGGAAACGTTAGAAATGTTGGTTCTACATCCAACTCTGCTACAACTATATGTTCCAAAAGCGTCGAAGTTAGTTGTGAATTACTAAGCTTGGAGCGTGAAGTGGTAGCCAAGGGGCGAGTGGTCTTGGACAAGCATCGTGAACTTAGTCATGGACATGAAGTTGATGAGCTGGAAGAGAAAGTGTTGCTGGAAGAGATAGTAAATTAAAATGTTATTTATACTTAGGAAAACAAGGTGGTGCAACCTGTTTTCGAGACATTGGCGAGGGTGGCTTTGTAGTGTGGTTGAAGGCACTGATCAAATATCTATAGATTAGTAACTCATGTTTGCTTTTACCATTTAACCTTGCTAATAAGCAGTGAGATGTCTTGCCAAGTTTCTCATTGTTTGCTTGGTTTTGAATAGGAGAGGAATGGTGCGTCAGCTTGTTAATCATCTTCTTTCTGTAACCAACCAATATTATGGTTGTTCTACACTACCATGCCACTACTACTAGTTCGTTCACTATGTTATGAGTCTGTGTTTTGGTAAAACAAAATTTTTTATTTTTATTTTTATTATTTCTAATTTGTTAACCATTTTTTTAGTATAACTATTATTATCCACAACTCTTCTCTTACTAACCAACCAAGAGTTGGCCTTCATTAGACCAAAGCCTCCCTACCTACCTCAAAACCCTTCATATTTACCTGTCTGGGCCTGAGGTGGGTGGTCTCATTCAAGATACATCAATTATCACCTGGCCGACAAACCTTAAGAAAGTCTCTAGTGTTCTTTTGTTGTGGCTTTGATGTAGTTTTGCATGGGGGGTCTTCGCATATTTTCAATGTAATATTGTTTCTCTGTGTTATCATTCGATTGGCTACACAATTTTTCCAATTAAGCACTTTATTTTGTGTTAGATGTTTCTCATTTTTTGTTTTATGCAATTCAGAGGAAATTCTACAGCTGCTACTAGCCCTGCAAGATCAGTATCAAGCTTTGATGTGTAGCTTTAATTTCAAGATGACAAGGTACAATTCATTTTAATTGCGTGCTTTGCTTTTGATCCAACATTGATCATGAGTAGCAGAATGAGATATTATTCAGTTGAACCAATGGGGTTCTACAAAGAGTTTCTAATGCCCGAAAAAGGGACCATGAAAAGTAGATATCCAACTAGTAGTCTAATAGGTTTACCAATTTTGTTTCTTTCATTGTGGAATACTAGGATAGTTATTAAGTAGTATAGTACAACTGTACCCTTTGACTTCCATCCAAAGATTTCCTTAATAAAAAATCTTATTTTTCAGTAGTGACATTGTCATCACATCATGTCTCCCATGTTGTTTGCTTGTGCCTACGTACTTGCTAGATCTTCAGGATATAAACCCTCATACTTGATTGTAACATAATCTTTCAACAATAGTGAAGTGTGTTTTTTGACCATTATGATCCATGAGCATAACGTAATGTGCATATGTTTTGGGGACTAATAACCAAACTTCGTGATCCCGAATTCTTATTGTTGCACATGAAGTCACATCCCTGTCAAAAATCATGTCTGCCAAATGTGTTCATCTTGATCATGGTTCTACCAGTCGTACGAAATACTAAATACAAATACTTTTATTTTGCTCTTTAGTAGGGTTTCAATTTTACAGTTTCCAACCTAAAATAACTGTAAGGGTGATCATGTTATGATTTGTTTTAGTCTCATAATATTTTTTAAGTCGCATAATCAATTTGGTTTTTTGTGGTATTTATCATGTACATAGCACGATCATGTTGTTTTTGTAGTCATAATGTTGAATGGCATATGACTGTAAGACTTCTAGTGTCCCAACTGCAAACTTTGGAATGAAGAGATTGCATTTTTTTTTTTACATTTGCAGAATGAAGACTTCATAAACAACTATTGTTACCCATTGCAGTATTTATCGTTGTAGTTTGCTTTGTTTCAGCACAAATGGCACCATTTCCAGCACCATCAATGGATACTAGATCAGCTTTCTCACTGCCTATGTCCAACGCCCTTATTTGCTCATTGATTGCAGTTTCACTTTTTGCTCTTTTGAAACATTAATTAGGTACTATATTGCTAGTATCAGACAAGATTGTTTTTATGTAGCTGGCAATCCTGGCATAAACAAAGTGCACCAAGCTAGTTCATTTGTTTTTTGTTGGATTTAGAGATTAGTGTCCATTCTTTTACATGTTTCGATCACATTGATGACTCAATAAGAACACATACATTCTTTCATATAACTTATGTTGGCACATTATTTTCTTACTACTTGCTTACTTCGAAATTCATTTAAAATATAGGTTTTGTTATACATACCTCTTGGATTTGAATGTAGTAGTTTATGAAGATTTTGGATGTGTATTATCCATTTTTTAGTTTTCTTTATTTGGAAAATGTTTGAAATTAGCTATAGTTTTTAAATGATACAAAGCAAAATTGAGTATCAATTTCATTTGAAATTAGTATTAGCTAGTGTATGTAACTATATAAAATTTAGTATTAGTTTTATCATGTTGCAATTATTCAATTACTATGGGTTTTATCATGTTGCAATTATTCCATTAGTATGGGTTGGTTGATGATACAAATATAGTATCACCTCATTTGGTATGGGCACAAAAGTGTTACAATTCATTTTAGCAACATGTAAGAGCTATAACAAAAACCCTTTTATGGTGTAGTGCCACCATCATAATTCTCTTCACTTCCAGATGTATCATCCACAAATATAGTTCTGTATTGACTTACAACATCAAATAGATGCATTCTATAACTATTCACCATTACTTTCAAGTACTAGTAAACATTTCTCTGATCCAAGTCCTCCAGAATACCCATGAGCCATGCTTATCTGTATCTTAAGAACTGTGTCCATCAAAATCCATCCAATGTTAGATCAATGTAGTATCATGCATGTAAAGGATCATAATCTCCATCTTACTCAAATTTCCACTCATAAAAATAAAAACAAAAAAATACATAAATAATTAAAACAATCGAAAATAAAATTTTAGGAAGGATAAATTTTGATATCAGAATACAAAATACCGCATACTTGTAAATGCATTTGAGACTCCCTGAATACTCCAATTCAGCGTAAGTATCCAATAATGCGCAAACATTCTGGCAACTACATGTAAATATTTCATAAAATTTTGAATAAATATCTATAATACTTTAAAAACATAACTCGAAGTTCACAACCCAATTCCACAAATAAAGTGTCATTTGGCAAATAGATACATCATAGATGTGCATTACAAGTTGAAATGTGTTAATATTCTCTCATTGTCTTCCCTTTCTCTTATACCTGAATATTTGACCGAAGTTTATGGAAAAGCTAATAAAGAAGAGATTGAGTCATCAGCTTAACCTCGGCTGCTAACACTTGAATCACAGGTAACCTTAGCACCCAAATAAAATAGAGGCAAAATCATTTGTCGCGTGAAACCAAAAATATTTGCGACACTAAAATGAATTGCTAAGATATTTTCAGAGGATGAGGCCAAAAAATAATTCCGAGTTTGTAATATCAAATGGTTGCAGAGAAAGACAAAATCGTAGAAAAATGAAGAAGAAGAAGAAGAGAATTTGTTAATATTCAGATTACAACTTGATTTACAATAATAATAATAATAAAATTGTTTAATTGTTTATTTTTACCGTTTGGCACCCACAATATTCTGGCATTTCTTATTTGGTACCCATCACGTGCTTGGCACGTGAGGGTATTGGGTCATTAGTAAAAATAATTTCAAGCCCAACCACTATGCCAAAGAGTTGATATGTCCTTTATTGAATAACGTTATATAGTATCATGTCTTTACATTTATATTAAAAAAATTACGCATATACTATTTTTTTTTTTTGAAAATTGGGGGGGGGGGGGGGGGGGCTGCCTCTTTTGGCCGCTTTGTAGGTCCGCCCCTGATTCAAATAGATAAGAGTGTTGTTCAAATTCACTTAATCTTCAATGGTGGGCAAAATCAAAATCCATGCGAGAAGGGGCATGAAATTGCAAAGTGAAACCAATATGTTGAATCAAAATTTGAGCGACAAATGCAAGAGTGGAATATATTTTTCGTCGTCCTCGTTGCTTTGTTTATCGAACTTGAAGGATGAACCTCCGTCGTGGTTTCTTCTACAACAATGAGAGTGGAAAAGAGAAAAAGGTTGATTGGGAGGTATTTAATGCAATTGATAGTTAAAAAAAGTATTTAACAAAAATGAACTTTAGTGGTGTTAGATAGCAAAATTGGCAATACACATAACAATTACCTATTTTTATTACCCAGTGGGATGGAAGATGAGTCAAGGCATCTAGTTGCCTTCATTCTGTTGAAATAAACTAAAAAGTAAATATAACGAAGTCTACAAGTTCTTTTTTTTTTTTTTTTTAAATAACCTCCCGTGGGGAGGGGCAACTATGGAATGCCAGACCTTTATTACTTATCAAAAAATTGACTTACAAACGCTACGAGGGTACATTACGACGTTACCCGCATTAATAAACAAAACAGAAGTAAAAAACCTGTTCTAAAAACATATGCCCGAAAAAAAACAAAAATTAAAACATCAAAAAGAATTTTGACCAAAATAAATGAGCCGAACCAGAGTGCGTGCAATTACGCCCAAGCAGCCAGCTCACGCGCCCTCTGAAGACAACACGCTGAAACTGCTGCGCAACAGCGTCCATTTATCCTCTCGCGCGTCCACCATCTCGACACTGCCTCACCATACCACAACAAACTCATCAAGCCGCACCAAATCCAGGCCGCAGCAACCAGTTCGCAGTCAGCCCAGGTCTCAGCAAGTTCCAGTCAGAGTGCGTGCACTTGCGCCCAAGCAGCACTGAAACAGGACATCCCGCACTGCTGCGTAACAGCATGCACTGCTGTGCAACAGCGTCCATCAAGTCCACCATCTCGCCACTGCCTCACCATTCCGCAGTCCAGGCCGCAGCACAGTCCGCAGCAACCAACAGTCCGCCCAGGCCTCATATGTTCCAGTCCGCAAACTCTCCCTGCCCCGAAAAACAGGGGACACTCTGTTTTACAGCAGAGTGCCCTGCCAGCCCCCTGTTCCAGCACCTACCTCTGCCCATCATTGCTGCGTCTATTCTTCCCCGTGACGTATGTATGCCGTATGCCAGCGGTCAAGCACTGATAAACCTGCCCCGTGAAGTCTACAAGTTCACTTTCATTTCATTCTCTGTTTTTCTCTATCATTTTGTCATTCAATGTCTCTCTCTGTAACATCTTACTTTACCATTCCAACATATATATATAACAAGAAAGCATGAGGTGTACATCCTCTATATTCTATCATGTTCTATTACATTCCACAATACCCCCCTTGCATATTCACCTCATGTTGTCCCATTTAAAACCTTTTCAATAAAATCAGTGGGAAAAAAACTGGATGAAAGGAGAAAGAGTCCAGCGTGCAAATTATCCAAAGTCTTTGGTAAAATCAGATCCCTCTTATGGAATGCTCCCCCTGATAATCACAACAAATGGATGAGATTGAAAACCGTCTCAGTCTATTACCATGCAACGATTTCTAAAAGTGGCATTCAAACTCATGTCCCTACTGGAGTACATGAGTATATCATTATGCAATGAAGATTGTATTACCACTATTGTTGCCTTGTTGTTGCCTCGTTAAAACCTTGAAAGGAAAATATAGTGGAATAAAATCATGTCGAAGGAAAAAGAGTACAACCACCAATTTTGCATACTTCAGGACACTCCATGCGCATAATGTTGCCTCGATAAAATCTTGACAGAAAAACCCAGTGGGAAAAACCTTATCGAAGGAAAAAAAAGTACAACGCGCATAAATCAAATATAACATACTTTTATATGATTTCTAAGCATGCATACTCCCTCTGATAATGACTCCCCCTTATAACATTAATTACTTTGATGATGAAGTCGATGCATGTCAATCTTCTAAACCAATTTGATGAAGAGATTTGTTGTTCGACGTCAATAACATGGTTTTTATGAAGCGTATGTGGGTAAAAAAACTTTATTAAAATGTGTTTCGTTCAATTTTCTTTGATGAAGTCTACCTATGAGCTACCCTTATAAGGGAAAAACAAATAACTTAAATCTGCATAGCCAACTATGTGGGAATGGCTAGATAAATCACGGAAATAAATTCATATCAATGATTCCACCAAGATATATGTATAATGTCATGCCAATATTTATAAGTTTGAAAAATTATACCTTGCTAGTAAATACAAAAAAGACTATAATAATGCATCAGTGATACTCACATATGGTACTTCAGGATCGAGTATCCTTTAATTGATTGATAAACGTGTTTCGTAAGATCTAAAGATCGGACGACCATAGATATATTCAGTGGATGAAAGTTGTCCATGTTAAAAGTGTTACGAATCTTGTCCATTGATAAACCAATATTCTACTAGTACTTAACTCAATTTACAGGATGAGACAAAGTTGTTCTTCAAATGTCTTTTATTTCAAATTATGTCGTTAAATGATTAACCGTATTTTCAAGGTTCAATTAGAGTTATATTATTAACATAAACTGCTAATATGATAGAACCATTTAATGATTTCTTAATAAATATACATAGTCAACTTTGCATAATCTTCCTAACACAGATATTCTCTAAGACAGTTATATTACGTATAAAACATGTCTTAGTTATATTGAGTAATTATTTCATGGCTTTACTTCAGGCAAAGTAAAAATTTCAGGGATTTATTTGTGTCTAAACTCGCATATAAATAAGTACTCACGATATTCATAAGTTGCATATTAAGTTTTCAGAAACTACAAGACTTAATCGAAATGTAGTCATATTCATAATTGAGAATTATATTCCATCATATGTCAGGATTTTGCAAGAAGCCTAATGCTACGAGTCTTGTCTTATATCTGGCAGTCTAATTTTCTCATTTCTTTTTACATTTGAAACCAAGAGGGTTTACACACTTAAATATTTGCATTATAGGTCCAAAGACACCACATCTCAAGGGAACTCAATTCCACTTGGACAACATCTTTCCATTTGGCCAATTATTTCATTTGTTAACATTCATAGTTGTTTCATGGTCTAATCATTATTTGTATCATTGCCCTTTGATATTTTGGTAGCTGCCATATATTTGCACATGTCATGGATGACCATTTCATTTGATTCCACATTTCTCCTTCATATATTGAGATCTCATTATTATCAGGTACTTGAGCCTCTTCGGGGGCTTTTGAGATCATTTCAGGGATATTAATAACTATTAGAGTAATGGAGAAATTGGATTTTCAAACATGACCTCTTCTGGAGCGTCAGTTAATACTACTTTTCAAGCTTCATGACCTCTTCTGAGCGACATGTAATGTTTATTCTAGAACTACGTGACTTTTTCTGGAGCGTCATGTAATGCTACTGCTGGAACTTCATGTACAGCTTCTTCTGGAGCATGTACAATTTTGGCAGGAGTTTCAAGAATTTCTTCTTCGGGAGCATTAGGGCATGAATTTTTACTAATTCTCCTATTTCGGGAGTTGAATCTTTGGAACCTATAGGTCTACCATGTTTTACTGTATGATATGTAGTTGATTATAGTATGATCTAATCAATTAAGTTCATCATCTAATCTAACAGTCATGACATAAACCCTCTCCTTTGGAGTCTCTCCTTCTCTCTCTTCCTCACTCACTATTCATCCAAGCTAATAGATTCCCTTCCATCACTGCGGTTCTTCCTCTCTCGATCCAACTCTCGCTCGACCTCGAGGTTTATCCCAGTCACTGCAAGATAAACGCACGCACACACACACACACACACACATACACTCTCTCTCTCTCTCTCTCTCATTTTCCCTAAGGTTTAGTTTGTTTTCCTTCCCTATTATGTCGTCGTGGGCTGCTTTAATTCCTTGATAAATCTCTTTCAATCCATGATAATTGAACATTATTCCTTGCTTCTAGTATGTTTCGATCGTAATCTCGCCTTTGTTTGTTGAAATCTCCTCAGATCTTTTTCAATTTCGTTGTTTTTGCTCGATCTTTGAGAGATCGTTAAAGTTTCTTTCTTTCGGTTGATTTCTGTGTTCGTCATTGGATTTCGATATCAGATCGTCTATGTTTGTTTGCTTATATTTAGAGAAACAAGAGATGTTTGATCAAATTTTAGAGAATTTAATCGAAATTTCTACGTTTCCATCTATTCGAATGTTTTCTCTGGGTGAAATTTGTTTCAAGTTGTTTTGAGTTACTTCACTAAAATTTAGCGATGAACTCTTGTATATTTTGATGAAATCTCTTGTTGCTTATGGTCAATTTATGTGTTTCTTACCGGATTTCAAGATAGAGTGCTTAGTTTTGTAGACTAGTTGTTTAAATGTAGTGAAATACCAGATGTTTGTTCAATTTTACTAAAGTGAAACAATTTATGTTCGTATCTCAATCTTTTTTTGTCTGTAAACTGATAAATTTCTCTTGTATACAAGATGTTTGTTCAATTTCTCTTTGTATTTGAACTGATTAATGTATCTAAAATGTATTGCATATTGGTTATAATTTGATGAAATTTCTCACTGAAATACTGTTCATTGATGAGTATCAGAAGTTTCACTTGATCTAGGTTATTTCTGTCTCTTTGTTGAAATTTGCCTCCAATTTATTAGCATTTGATTATTTTTAAAAAACATAGGCGAATTCATGTTCATTATGCAGTAAAATACTGTTGTTTGTTGTTTGAATTCATGTTCATGTTCATTTTCTCTTTCTCATTATGAAGCATATCGTGGATTTAGAGGTTGATTTGGTTAGAATTGGGCGATTAATGATGTTTGATTTGGAGAGATTTGAATATTATGAGGGATGGTAGGGCACATTATGACATTATATTCATAGTTTGATTTAAACAATTATACAATTTTTTCGGTTCCAAGAAATTTTATTTTACTGTATGATATGTAGTTGATTATAGAAGTGCAAAATGCAATATATAGTATTATGAGTGTTGGTATGCTAAACATTTGTTGGTATACACTTGGTAGTAGTTTGTTTGAATTGTCGTGCGTGTTTAAGTTTAACATTTCGCGTGTATCGTGATGTATGGATGGAAATGAAGAAACTTACAACTTGATCATGTCACACACCTTAGAATGCAACTTGTAGATATGAAATTTTCTTGAACCACACCAATATCATGCATGTTTTTTTTTTGTCCATCTCATTTTGTCCCATTCATCTCAATTTTTTTTTTTTTTTGTCATTTCAATGTGAATTAACTTTGAATATTTTGTTTGTGAAAATATCTTTTGTTGCTGATTAACTTTGTTTACATTTGCATAGAATTTATGTTATTGGGTTCTACTTGTTTTTCCAATTTTTCTTGATGATAAATGGTATCTCTTTTGAAGTCTCTGTATGCTTCTCTGTCTGTCTATCTCTCTTTGAGGTATGCTTCAATTCATTTCATTTTATTTGTGGATCTATGAACTATTAGTGTATTTGATTTTTAGATTCTAAATGGTTGATGGGTTGTTCTTATTTGTTTGCTTCATTAATTTACAACAAAGAGTTTAGTAGAATTGAAGAAAACCCATGTTATGTTAGCTGGTATTTATTAGGAAATACTTGTTGTGAGATACATGTTTGGGGTTAATGGACTTTTTCTTGATTGATGTTTGAGTAGAATACATGTTGGGGTTGATGGTGGACTTTTTCTTGATGAATCATAATATGTCTGCTACATAAATCTGACTACAATTATCTGATCAGAGCCCATTCATTATTTTGTTATTATTTAGAATGATAAAGTTTATTCTTATTTTATTTTTTTCTTTTGCAAATCATTGACCTTAACCTAAATGTTTGGAGCACATAATACTTATTCTAGTGCAGCATCCGAATCATCTTCCCAACAAAGAATCCAGGTTGAGTTGAATGAGTGTGGCCGAGTGGTGGGTGATAATGTAGGAAACTGAAAACGAAACTTGGTAGGCTTGTTCAGACTCACATTCCAATCACTTACACAAATTGGAAATATGTGCCAAGAAACTACAAAGAAGACATTTGGACTGATATAAGGGTATGATTTTTACACTGTTTTTGATACTTTGTTCTGAGTTCCATCCATGTGCTTGCTGTCAGTTATGTATGAATTTGGCCCTGGATAAAGACTATTCATCTCAATGTGTTTTGTGCATTTAATCACTTACTAGAATGTAAGTGATTAAAGGTTATGAAATTTGAACACTTACTAGATTAGAAGCCTTATATTGTACTAAGATTTTGCAATGTTAATCATATTAAAGATGTACAAGTTTTTCCTGAGTATTCAACAAATTACTCCTCTATACTAAACTTGACTGGGCTTTTGGACCTGATGTGAAAAAACTTGAACTACTCGTGCAAATATCTGTTTTGAATCTGTACTTGTCAATTAGGGGTGTTGAGCTTTTGAATTTGGATAGTTAAGCCCTGGAATCTAAACTCGCAACTTGGGAAAATGAGCTTTCCAGAGAAGGGAGAATTACCTTGCAACTTAAGTGCAAACATGGTGGTACACATTGAACATTCATGCCTTACATCTTTATTACCTAGCTTAGCTTAGCTTTACTAGAATGTAAGAATGCTTAATATTACTCTAAATTTAACTTTGTGTTGAAAAGGTGAAGCTACTTTGTTTGTTTACCAAGCTTACCTTTCAATTTCATTTCTGCCTATAAGTTTATTAAATTTTTTTGCAATATTTCTACTGAATTGATATTTAGATTCTCTACCAGAATGAATATGATGTACCAGATTACTATAGAAAAAAAGTGTGAGCGTGGAATGGAAGACTTGTTTAGGCGATTCAAATCAACGTTACGTAAAACATTTTATGATATTTTTCTCACGGACAAAGAACGAGAAGCTAATGGACCTCCTGATATTAGAATAGAACATTGGAAATGCACCATTACAATTAAGGAGAAAAGGAAGAAAACCAAGAAAAGTAGATCAAAGATTCGTGGTACTCACAACAGTGGGCGTTTTGATTATGCTGGGGTAGAGTACAAAATGGTATGTTTTAATTAGTGCTACACTGCCATAGTTTCTCTTTAGATCTTCATAATAAGAGGCTAATATCATTTGAATTTGCAGAAAAAGAAATGGCCCAATCGTACAAAACCAATCACACGCACAGATGTGTGGGTTAAAGCTCATACTAAGAAAGATGGAACTGTCCCAGAAGATATCAGATCAATCATGGTGAGCATCAAGCTTATATTCAATTTTTTATTATTACTAAATTTTGAGTGCCACTTGTTTTTGTTGGAGATAAATGGCTGTGATGATGAAACCACAGCTTTATGCCAGTTCTGCTAATGAAAATTCTTGATTGATAGAGCTGATTCATACATGAGCCTCCCATCTCAGTAGTTGATGTGTGTTTTTTTATGCATTGTAATTGTGATTGTGATGATTTGTAAATTAGTAGCATTTGAATAACATATGTTGTAGTGTGATAAAATGGGTACATTTCCTGAAGATGGTATGAAGTAAACTTACTTAGGAACTAAACTGAGATAGCAGGTATGAAGCATGGCATGTATTTTGTTTTTTTTTTCCGCTCTGTATCTTTAAATCTATTTTGATACGAAAATGAGGGTAGAGATGTGTCACGTGGATAATTTGATGTTGAAATATAAGTATTTTGTGCATATCTAATCTATGTCTATGAGTTCATTTTATTTGCAAGTTTGCTGCAGTGTTTTCTGTTGGGCTATGTAGAAATCCATTAGTCATAGGTCATAGGAAGAGTAAGTGGATAATCAGTGATTGAACTACTCATAGTTTCAAAGTTAAACAGATTTAGAATAGTTCTTATTGAAAATGTTGAGTAGAAGATCTGGAAACATTCATCAGGGATTCAATTGTAAGGGCAAAAAACTCGAGCCATTCTACAAA
Source organism: Berberis vulgaris (assembly GCA_963556465.1). NCBI lineage: Eukaryota > Viridiplantae > Streptophyta > Magnoliopsida > Ranunculales > Berberidaceae > Berberis > Berberis vulgaris. Next base: position 70,479,961 of record OY747124.1, on the reverse strand, counting down.
AACTAAGGTTTTAGAGTTATCCGTGGTGAAATGTAGTACATGTTTACTGATAGTTCCTATCGTTATATTCTTAAACAAAATACAAGCCATGCCTCATACTTCCATGTGTTTTGAGGTGTAGTGAACTTCAAGACCTTGTTTACAGGGTGAACCTACTTCTTGTTCATATTTTAGAGTTATCAACAACTCTAAATACTTGTAGCCACATAGGTGAATCAATATTATATTGTCCTAAGTACAATTTTCCATTATGATTAGTATTTATTTTTTCTAATAGTAGGTCTGTGACATTTCCATTACTTCTTTTTTTCACTTTTAAGACCATGTTAACAGGGAAAACATATTAAGTATTATGCTCTGTGATACAAGATTGATGATAGGAAGCTAAGATGTTTATGTTTGTTCTCGGTTTGAGTATTCTGCATGTTCTTTCCATCAATTGTCCATGTTTCAGAATTTTAATTAATTCATTGTCTGTGAAATACAGGAACAAGTGAAGAGCATTCAATTCAATTAGGGTGAGAACATTGGTTGTTCATTAGAAGATGATCCCTTAGGAAAGGTGTTTGGTAAATACTCTAGGGGACATGTTCGTGGTATAGGGTCTCTTGTATCAAGAACACAAATTGAAGCTTCACTTCCTGCATTAGTGAAGGTTTTATCACTTGAGATTGAAAATAGTGGTCTTGCCTCTCGAATGACCTCCATGGAATCTCATATGGTCACTATGACGGAACAAATGCAAGAAATGATGGTAAGACTCTATTTCATGTGATTTTTATATCCCTCAGACTCTTTGCATTGACTGTCTATTGAGTTTTGATTATCATGGCTGATGTCTCAATGGCATTCATGTAATTGATGAATTGAGAATTTATAGTTATTTGCTATGTGTATTGCAGGCTTTATTGAATAGATACATGGGGATGGCTCCACCCATGACCCAAGGAAACGTTAGAAATGTTGGTTCTACATCCAACTCTGCTACAACTATATGTTCCAAAAGCGTCGAAGTTAGTTGTGAATTACTAAGCTTGGAGCGTGAAGTGGTAGCCAAGGGGCGAGTGGTCTTGGACAAGCATCGTGAACTTAGTCATGGACATGAAGTTGATGAGCTGGAAGAGAAAGTGTTGCTGGAAGAGATAGTAAATTAAAATGTTATTTATACTTAGGAAAACAAGGTGGTGCAACCTGTTTTCGAGACATTGGCGAGGGTGGCTTTGTAGTGTGGTTGAAGGCACTGATCAAATATCTATAGATTAGTAACTCATGTTTGCTTTTACCATTTAACCTTGCTAATAAGCAGTGAGATGTCTTGCCAAGTTTCTCATTGTTTGCTTGGTTTTGAATAGGAGAGGAATGGTGCGTCAGCTTGTTAATCATCTTCTTTCTGTAACCAACCAATATTATGGTTGTTCTACACTACCATGCCACTACTACTAGTTCGTTCACTATGTTATGAGTCTGTGTTTTGGTAAAACAAAATTTTTTATTTTTATTTTTATTATTTCTAATTTGTTAACCATTTTTTTAGTATAACTATTATTATCCACAACTCTTCTCTTACTAACCAACCAAGAGTTGGCCTTCATTAGACCAAAGCCTCCCTACCTACCTCAAAACCCTTCATATTTACCTGTCTGGGCCTGAGGTGGGTGGTCTCATTCAAGATACATCAATTATCACCTGGCCGACAAACCTTAAGAAAGTCTCTAGTGTTCTTTTGTTGTGGCTTTGATGTAGTTTTGCATGGGGGATCTTCGCATATTTTCAATGTAATATTGTTTCTCTGTGTTATCATTCGATTGGCTACACAATTTTTCCAATTAAGCACTTTATTTTGTGTTAGATGTTTCTCATTTTTTATTTTATGCAATTCAGAGGAAATTCTACAGCTGCTACTAGCCCTGCAAGATCAGTATCAAGCTTTGATGTGTAGCTTTAATTTCAAGATGACAAGGTACAATTCATTTTAATTGCGTGCTTTGCTTTTGATCCAACATTGATCATGAGTAGCAGAATGAGATATTATTCAGTTGAACCAATGGGGTTCTACAAAGAGTTTCTAATGCCCGAAAAAGGGACCATGAAAAGTAGATATCCAACTAGTAGTCTAATAGGTTTACCAATTTTGTTTCTTTCATTGTGGAATACTAGGATAGTTATTAAGTAGTATAGTACAACTGTACCCTTTGACTTCCATCCAAAGATTTCCTTAATAAAAAATCTTATTTTTCAGTAGTGACATTGTCATCACATCATGTCTCCCATGTTGTTTGTTTGTGCCTACGTACTTGCTAGATCTTCAGGATATAAACCCTCATACTTGATTGTAACATAATCTTTCAACAATAGTGAAGTGTGTTTTTTGACCATTATGATCCATGAGCATAACGTAATGTGCATATGTTTTGGGGACTAATAACCAAACTTCGTGATCCCGAATTCTTATTGTTGCACATGAAGTCACATCCCTGTCAAAAATCATGTCTGCCAAATGTGTTCATCTTGATCATGGTTCTACCAGTCGTACGAAATACTAAATACAAATACTTTTATTTTGCTCTTTAGTAGGGTTTCAATTTTACAGTTTCCAACCTAAAATAACTGTAAGGGTGATCATGTTATGATTTGTTTTAGTCTCATAATATTTTTTAAGTCGCATAATCAATTTGGTTTTTTGTGGTATTTATCATGTACATAGCACGATCATGTTGTTTTTGTAGTCATAATGTTGAATGGCATATGACTGTAAGACTTCTAGTGTCCCAACTGCAAACTTTGGAATGAAGAGATTGCATTTTTTTTTTTACATTTGCAGAATGAAGACTTCATAAACAACTATTGTTACCCATTGCAGTATTTATCGTTGTAGTTTGCTTTGTTTCAGCACAAATGGCACCATTTCCAGCACCATCAATGGATACTAGATCAGCTTTCTCACTGCCTATGTCCAACGCCCTTATTTGCTCATTGATTGCAGTTTCACTTTTTGCTCTTTTGAAACATTAATTAGGTACTATATTGCTAGTATCAGACAAGATTGTTTTTATGTAGCTGGCAATCCTAGCATAAACAAAGTGCACCAAGCTAGTTCATTTGTTTTTTGTTGGATTTAGAGATTAGTGTCCATTCTTTTACATGTTTCGATCACATTGATGACTCAATAAGAACACATACATTCTTTCATATAACTTATGTTGGCACATTATTTTCTTACTACTTGTTTACTTCGAAATTCATTTAAAATATAGGTTTTGTTATACATACCTCTTGGATTTGAATGTAGTAGTTTATGAAGATTTTGGATGTGTATTATCCATTTTTTAGTTTTCTTTATTTGGAAAATGTTTGAAATTAGCCATAGTTTTTAAATGATACAAAGCAAAATTGAGTATCAATTTCATTTGAAATTAGTATTAGCTAGTGTATGTAACTATATAAAATTTAGTATTAGTTTTATCATGTTGCAATTATTCAATTACTATGGGTTTTATCATGTTGCAATTATTCCATTAGTATGGGTTGGTTGATGATACAAATATAGTATCACCTCATTTGGTATGGGCACAAAAGTGTTACAATTCATTTTAGCAACATGTAAGAGCTATAACAAAAACCCTTTTATGGTGTAGTGCCACCATCATAATTCTCTTCACTTCCAGATGTATCATCCACAAATATAGTTCTGTATTGACTTACAACATCAAATAGATGCATTCTATAACTATTCACCATTACTTTCAAGTACTAGTAAACATTTCTCTGATCCAAGACCTCCAGAATACCCATGAGCCATGCTTATCTGTATCTTAAGAACTGTGTCCATCAAAATCCATCCAATGTTAGATCAATGTGGTATCAGTTGTATGCGAAGTTCAGTAAGTGTCATTTCTGGGAGCCTGAAGTTCGATTTCTCGGGCATGTCATTTCTAGTGGAGGTATTGCAGTGGATCTCGAGAAAGTCGAAGCAGTGAAGTCTTGGAGACGACCGAGTAGTGTGACGGAGATTCGTAGTTTTCTGGGTTTGGCTGGTTATTACCGACGGTTTATCGAGAAATTTTCCCTGATTGCGGCACCACTCACTCAGTTAACTAGGAAGAATGTTCCTTTTGTATGGTCAGAAAAGTGTGAAGAAGCTTTTGAAACTTTGAAGCTTCGGTTGACTTCAACACCAGTGTTGACTATTCCGACACCTGGTAGCCGGCTGGTGGTATTTACTGATGCTTGCGGTACAGGATTGGGTGGAGTGTTGATGCAAGGCAAGAAGGTCGTAGCCTATGCGTCTCGACAGTTGAAACCCCTTGAGCGGAGATATCCGACACATGATTTAGAGTTGGCAGCCGTAGTCTTTGCTTTGAAGATCTGGAGACATTATCTGTATGGTGAGAGGTTCGAGTTGTTCACAGATCACAAGAGTTTGAAGTACCTATTCACTCAGAGGGAGTTGAATATGAGGCAACAACGATGGGTTGATTTTCTTAGCAGCTATGACTTCGAGATACAGTATCAGCCTGGTAGGGCTAATGTGGTTGCAGATGCCTTGAGTAGGAGACATGCAGTGATGGCAACCATGATGATTCAGGAGTACAAAACACTTGAGACATTAGTTTCATTTGCAGTTCAGCCTACTTTCAGTACATAGGGCAGCATGATAGCGGGTTTAGCAGTTTATCCGTCGTTGATCAGTAGAGTGGTGGAGAGACAGACCTCTGATCCAGTGATTACGAGGCAGATAGCAGATTTGGTAGTGGACACATTAGATGAGTGCCCTACCGATTGGTCAGTGGGTTCAGATGGAGGGTTGCAGTTTCGAGGGCGGCTTTGTGTTCCGTCTGATGAGGAGTTGCGAAGAGATATCTTATAGGAAGCTCATAGATCTCGTTTCACCATTCACCCCAGTGGAACAAAGATGTATCGAAATTTGAGACGTTCTTTCTGGTGGCGTGGCATGAAGAAAGACATTGGAGAGTTTGTGGCACGGTGTGCGACTTGTAAGCAGGTGAAAGCCGAGCATCAGAGACCATCTGGGTTATTGCATCCATTGGAGATCCCGACGTGGAAGTGGGAGTATATCACTATGGATTTCATCGATGTACTTCCACGGTCGAGGAAAGGTAATGAGTCGATATGGGTCATTGTTGATCGGTTGACGAAGTGTGCACATTTCATTCTTGTTAGTATGAATCGGACGGCAGATAGTCTAGCGGTGTTGTTCATTCGGGAGATAGTCCACCTTCATGGGTCGCCTATTTTGATTGTATCCGACAGAGATCCACTTTTCACAACCCACTTCTGGCAGAGCTTTCAGCAAGCTATGGGTACTATATTGGACATGAGTACAGCTTATCATACACAGACAGATGGCCAATCTGAGCGAGTGAATCAAGTAGTGGAAGACATGCTTAGAGCATGCATTTTAGACTTTGGGGGCAGTTGGGAAGATCACCTACCGTTATGAAAGTTTGCGTACAACAACAGCTACCACGTAAGTATTGGCATGGCACCATTTGAGGCACTCTACGGACGACCGTGTAGGTCCCCTGTTTGTTGGGCAGAGATTGGAGAGTCAGTTGTGATGGGGCCGGATGTGATTAGAGAAACTACTGAGAAGATTGAGCTGATTAGAGCGCGTTTGTTGACAGCCTAGAGTAGACAGAAGAGTTACGCTGATAGGAGGCGTAAGGAGTTAGCGTTTGATGTTGGTGACAGGGTTTTTCTGAAATTTTCCCCGATGTGCGCAGTTGTTAGGTTCCGAAGTCGAGGGAAGCTTGCACCGAGGTATGTAGGGCCATATGAGATTACTGAGGGGATTGGACCAATGGCCTACAGATTGGATTTGCCGCAGAGTATGTCAGGTATCCACCACGTGTTTCACGTATCCATGTTGCGGAAGTGTTTGGCAAACCTGTCACAGATTATAGAGCCTGCTGAGGTGGAGATTTCGGATGAGTTGACGTATCCAGTTAGGCCAGTAGCCATTGTTGATGATGATGTGAAATAACTTCGTCGGAGGACAGTGAAGTTAGTGAAGGTTCAGTGGAGCCACCGAGCAGGTGACGTGACTTGGGAGCTGGAGGACCAGATGAGACATAAATGCCCCGAGCTGTTCGCATAGGTTTTCTTGTCGTGGCTTTTGTCCGATCTCGAGGACGAGATCTCTTTTAAGGTGTATATGATGTAATATCTGCGTTTTATTAAAAAAAAATTGGTTGGGGTGTATTCAGTTAATGCGGTGGGGGCACATAGCCACGCACCCTTTAAACACAAACCCCCCTCTCTTCTTTCTTCTCCTTATTTTTTTTTTCTTTACAGTGCGAGATTTCCCCCTTCCTCCTCTTCGTCTCCAGCGAGAATCCGTCTTCTTCCTCATTTTTCTTCCCCCAAATCTCACCCCCTCCTCCTCATTTCTTCCTCTCTTCATTCCCACTTCGTTTCTCTGTTGGTTTTTCGCAAAAAAAAAAACAAAAAACAAAAAACAAAAATCAGTTTCACATTTGGGTTTGGTGTTGGATTTGTTTAATCGGTTTTTGTAGCTCCGATCAGCTATGGAGGGGCCTTGGTGGCGTCATTTGAAACCCTTAGACCCGACATGCAAGGATGATTTTGGGGTGGGCCGAATTTTTTCAAAAAAATCAGGGTGCATGTTCGTTTTGAGGGTTCTTCGGAGTGAATCTGGACTTTTGGTGCGTGGGTAAGCCGCACATTCATGACTCCGAGTGTTCTTAGACCCATTTCCGGCCTGTTGTGCGGTTTGGAGGCTATCAGACCGGAGTAGGGAGGGTTTCGGCGGGGTGTTTTCCAATTTTTTTTGCCTGTAAGTTTTTCTTTCAGTCACGCGCCGCTTGTAATTTATTTATTTTTTCAGTTTTCGGCTAGTTTGTTCACCTTCGAGCGCGCCTTGCAGTTTTAAAATTTTTTGTGGTCCCGCATTCGTGGTTTTGCGTGTTAGGAGCTTCGACAGGTAGGAATTGGGTTCTGAAAATCCATTCCGCCCAGGTGAGTGGAATTATAATATTTATTTTGAGAAATAATTATTTGAAATCCTGAATTTAAGTTTTACATCATACCGTCAATTGTGTATAATTGAATCCAAGTCTGAAATCCGAGGTTTTTAGAGAGTTTGATGGTTGTGTTGTTTCTTTGTGAATGAATTATGTATTGGGTTTCCTGAAAGCATGATATACTTGAATGAAATTGAATAGTGAATGAATTCTGGGTGTGATTAGGCTTTGGTGTAATGACATTGGACTTGTATGCTTCGTTTTCGAGTTTGCATAGTATGTCATGTTTTACCATGGATTGTCGAGTCTTGAGCATGTATGATAATTGACTCGAATAAATTTATCGTGGTGAATTGGGTCATGTTGGGACCCTGGCATAGTCGTGGTTTTATAAAAATTGCCGAATTGATTATGATTGCACGTCTGTTACCGTTGACTATGTACAAACTCGTCATTTGTGCATGTGGATAGTAGTATAAGTGTCTTTACCCCGCTATAATGCCTGTTGTGCCGATGCTTAGGAGCTTGCTCGCATCATGAGTTGGATGGTGCTTGAGATCACTCGCACCTGACATTGAGGACGCTATTGCATGTGGCAAGCTTGCTGAGGTGCGGTGAGCTCCCGCACGCACTTGCCACTATATAGTGCAGTAGGACGGGTCCTGGAGGACGTGCTTTGGAGATTACTCGCTTTCCCTCCCAGCGCGCTTGAGTTTGATTGTGTTAGGTTGGCTGTGTTAGGCCAATCGTTCGGGATGTTGGAGTTTGTATTCTGGCAGATGGCACCCCATTAGGATACAAACAAGCCCGAAGTGGTACTGGTGCACGTTGTGGGATGTGTCTGGGTGAGACACATTCGTATGGTATGTGGATACCTACGATATGAGACACTTATACATAATTTTACAGGATGTTTGGTTTCGACTTGATTGCTATACCTAGGAGACTAGGAAGAACTATGAGATTCACTTTATTTTCATCGCTTGATATTTACCATGTTTGAATCACGTGTAATGATCGACATATATCGTAAACTTGTAATTATTGTTGAATCTTAAATGTTTGTGTTGTTGCTTGAACTTAGAAATATTATCTTTAGAGACACGGTGTGATTTAGTCTTTAGAACTTGTTACTTATCATTTATTGTCTGGCATGAATTTTCCTGGTATAGTATTCCGTTATTTGTATTTAGTTCGCTTGCACCAGCTAGCTTTGTGCTTTGCTGACCCCGCAAGGGGTGTGCTTCTATTGGAGTGCAGGCAGTGTTGGCGTTCCTGTTGAGCGTGGCGCGTAGGCCCCGTTTTCTGTTGTAGGCGCGTTTTGTGGTGTTTGGTCGTGTCCACCCTGTACGGGTATGTTTTGTTTCATGTATGGGGCGAATCAAATATACTTACTTTGTTCAAATTTTTATCGTAGTTTTTATTTCTGTTTCATTCTCGTATCAAGAATGTGTTATATTATGATGTTGTGGCCGGTTACGGTCCGCCTGTGTTACGGGTTAGTTCACGCATCAGCACGCTGCGATTCCCGTGGCGGGTCGAGGCGTGACAATATGGCTTGTAGACTTTTCAGTGGAATTTGCATTGTCAGCTGATAAGGGTGATTCGGACCAGGATGCTCAGATTGCGGCGCATACGGGCGCGACTCCTACTTCCTCCTCTGTCAAGCTTAGCTCTTCTATTTTTGTACCCCCTCTTAATAAGGGGTGAACTTTGTATGTTGAATACGCTCTGTATTCATTTTGTACTTGCTATCCCTATTGTGTATTTTCTGTTTCGCCTTGTCATTTTACTTTGGCATAGGCTGGTTGGATCAATAGGAAGTCAAGTGGTCTGTCTACTGTTGAGAGTTTGACGTTTGCGTTGCGAGTGACTCAGAGTCACTGTTGCGTAATCACGTCCAATAGTGGGCGTTCCGCAAATGGTTGAAGAGCATGTTACGCTGCCCCAATGTGGCCCATTCTCAAGGTAAGCTGCTGGGGGCTTGTTTTGTCTATTTGACTGTCGGTCGCGGTTACTGGAATGAGTGAACTGTGGTAGTCGAGCACACACGTTGTAATTGGAGCACTTGTTCCGAGTCAGGTTTCATAAGCTCGGGCTAGCATTCCATGTAACACTCGTTCGCGCTTTGGCGGAACGATTTGTGGTCGGGATGAGCGTCATTTGCTGGTAATAGAATGCCAGCCCATGTGAGCGTGAAGACGTCATTTGAGCTGTGAGTGTGAAGACGTCATTTGAGCTGTGAGCGTGAAGACGTTGTTTGAGCCATGATTATCTTTGGGTCGTTGTTTCAAAAGAGAGCGGCGGTCGTGTGGCAAGCCGTCTAGGGCTCCCACCTTCCGTACCATCTTTGTCCAAGCATGGTGGACTACAGGTTCAACGAGTGAGGATTCGGCGATCATGGTCTATTGAAGAGTGATGATCTTTAGCAAGGTGTCGACATTAGTCAGGATTGACTAGCCTCCCACCTTTCAAACCATCTGCACCCGTACGTAGCGGGCTACAAGTTTGAGATGAGGGGTTCGGCGACCAGGCTGAAGAGCAGTGGTCCCGTGGCAAGCCGTCAGAATCAGTTTGGGACTGAATAGGCTCCCACCTTCCAAATCATCGACACCCGTGCACATCAAGCTACAAATAACAACAAAGGCGTGAACCCCCAACACGAGGATAGACATCAACCAAACAATGATCAAAAGGAAAAAAAATCACTCCCCAATGTAGCGTATCTGCTCCAAAAAAATGACTGTTAGGAATGGACGGAACATCCATAAAGGAAAATCAATAAAATTACAAATTCGGAATCATCATCCCATGAAGGATAAAAGCTTCAAATGAAGCCATGCAAAACAATCAGCATTTGAAGCCAAAAAGAGTCAGGATGCGAGTCGAATACATATAATAAACTTCTGGTCTGATCAACCAATGAAGTAAAGTTTGGACGAACGAGTCAACTAAGTAAAAGCAACTTCGAGTTGACTAGAACATCGAACGAACAAAGTAAAAGTTGGACGAACGAGTCAACTAACTAAAAGCAACTTCAGGTCAACTATATTAAAACATCGAATCAACAAAGTGAAAGTTGGACGAACGAGTCAACAAGTGAAAGCAACTTCGGGTCGACTAGAACATCCAACCAACAAAGTAAAAGTTTGACGAACGAGTCAACTAAGTAAAAGCAACTTTAGGTCGACTAGAACATCGAACCAAAGAAGTAAAGGTCGAACAAACGAGTCAACTAAGTAAAACAACTTTGGGTCGACTAGAACGTCGAACCAATGAAGTAAAGGTCAGACGAACGATGCAACTAAGTAAAAGAAACTCCAAGTCGACTAGAACATTGAACCAACAAAGTGAAAGTTGGATGAGCGAGCCAGCTAAGTAAAAGCAACTTCAGGTCGACTAGAGCGTTGAACCAACGAAGTAAAAGTTGGACAAATGAGTCAACTAAATAAAAGTAACTTCGACTCGACTGAAACGTCAAACTAACGAAGTAAAACTTGAATGAAATGGCGTTGGGTCAACTGGATCGTCGAGTCAACGAAGTAAGAGTTGAGCAAATAAACCAATTCGAAAGAGGCAAATTTCGTTTTGATTAGAATATCAAACCAGCGAAGCAGAAGTTGAATGAACAAGTTAACACAACTCAAAAGAGCCTCAGATCAACTAACGCACCAGATCGACAAAGTAGAAGACAAACAAACAAAACAGTTTCTCACAAAAGCTTCGAGATAACCAACACGAGGTTAAGACGGTCGTATCGGAACGTATGAAAATTCAAATCAACAAAAGTCAGGCAGGATAAAAAAAAAATATAGTTGTAAAAATTAAAGTTGGAGTACAAATCATTCAGACAATAATGATCGACCTATAAAAGGTATAGGCAACACGAACGAAGTTGACAAGATGAACCACGACTACAAAGAAAAGTAAAAAAGAAAATTCATGTTCTTTAATAAAATTATTCTATTACTCAAGGAAGAAAGTAAAAGAACAGGAGGTCAAACAGAGGGATCCATAACATCGTCAACAACACCGTCTGACAGACGAAGAGCAACCGAATCAATGGCAGGAACACTGTCTTCAAAAGGAGAAGGCAATGGCTCTTCAGCCATTGGATCACCTGAAGGGTCTTTAGCACCGTCTTCATCCTCGAAAGTCTGATAGACCAAGTGACGGTATTAAGACAAATTAACACCAAGACCCTCGATATAATCTAGAAGCTTAGTCCGTCCATCAACAATTCGCTACCAATCAGCCACTTCCATAACGCGAAGCCTGTCCTTAACAGAAGCAAGTTCATTCCTAGCCGCTATAAGTCGGCCCTCAACAGTAGTAAGCAACACAGAGGTATCAGCCTTGACCTCGTCAAGTGAAGCCATTAATTGCTCCACCCTTTTCTCAGCACTATCGCGGTTGGTAAAATGCTCTACCACGACATGAGCAACCTCGTCATGGACTGCCTTTTCAGTGGACAACTCTTTTTCCACATCATGTAAGTGTGCATAAACACCGTCTAATTCGGCTCATAAAGATTCAAGCTCGGTCACAGATCGATCCTGTACAGCCTCCACTTCGACCAAAGAGGCTTGAGCAACCTCGGCTGCTTTGATCCGTTCTGAGCATCGCGCTCTTAACGCATCGAATTGATAATGAACATGGAAAACACCAACAACGAGCTTCCTCTGTAGAGAAACCACAAGATTACGATTATTTTGATAACCCGAACCCATCACTTCTGCGTAGGCAAGATGACTCATCCCATCCATTAAATTCCTAAGGCCATCATCAAGATGAAGGCTCGAATCCAGCACAGGCCTCGAAGGTCTTTCCACCGACCGTCTGTGCCATTCGTTAATCAACTTACCGGCACCATCTTGCACGTCAAGTCGAGAAAACCAGCAAAATTTCACATCTGATTTAACCCGAATCTCGTCAAGGGTAGGTTTCATCCAATTGATCCGCTAATGAAGAACGCAAGGATCAGGAAACACGGAGGAACCACCACCCACAGTCGGGAAGGAAGAAGGAGCGACAAGAAAACCATCCTCACCCTATCGTTGCGCAGTAACCATAGCAAAAAAGGAACGAGTGGTCATCCCAACGAGAATAGAGGAGCCTAAGCAGGTTGAAAAATGTGGGACCTCCGCCCCATCATCAACAGGAGGAGAAAGAGAACGAGGAGACTGTGTCTCGATAACTCGATTGTGACTACTAAGCTCTTTAGACTGAACAACAGCCAGTTGGAACATCTTATCATCGATGGCCCTAGGATCCTCATTAGAACACTTGCCAACTCAGGACCACCATAAGTAGAAAGGAGCCTCTTTTTTCCATCATCTAGGGGGCGAATGGTCTCTTTTTCGCTCCTTTCCAATGCCAACTTCATCTCTTCAGCCTCTTACAGAGAGCAATGATCCTCCCTTGCAGGCGATCAACAGAACTCAAGTAGAATCAATGAGTCATTTCTTCTTTGGAACATGATCAGAACTCAGAAACAACCACTTTGACAATCTAATAGGCCTCATAACTTTTCTCTTCCTGGAAGTTGGATAGTAGGGCCAACACTAACAAGAGCATCGAGATTTGTAACATTCGAGCTCAATTTCCCATCAACGACAGTGTTACCACCATCGACAAGGGCAGTGCTGGCAGTAATCTCCGCTGATTTCCTTTCAGTTAGCAGAGATCGCTCTTTTCTTTCATACTATACATACCGTTCCATTCCACCGTGTTATCAATAAGATAGGTGTCCAAAGGAACTACAAGAAGCTGATAAAAACGCTCGTTGATAATTTGTCCTTCAGTAGTCAATTGCAAATTCCTCCACTTGTTGGGAACCCAAAAGGACCTCACTATTTCTGACCCTACAAATTGAAGCAACCAGAATGGACAGAAGCGTAAAACCAATCCCGCGACCAACCCCTGATGTCATCGTTAAGGTTTCCAAAACACGCGGGTGAGCGAATAAAACAAGTACTCTTGGTAGCCAATAGACCGACCATCGAGTGCAAGATCCTAGCAGTCTAAAGAATACCAGAAAAGATGACCCTTGCATATGTAGAAACCATAACCCTCCAACCGTTCAGGCCCATCTGAGCAGGAGGAATACCCAGAAGATCTAAATAAGACAAGAATAAATATGGAGCTGGAAATAAAAAATCGAAGTGAAACATACGTGGGTAAAGTGCAATATAGCCCTTCCTCGGATGACAAGGACTGGCATTCTCACAAGGTAGAATGATCTCAAGGTCGGAAGGCAAAGAATAGTCGGAACGGACGTTGTCCAAGGTCAACTGAGAAGCCTTCTTGGGAGAAAACTGAGCTTCGCAACTAGCAAGTTGTTCAACGTCCAGTAACTCACCGGCAAACATCGCGAATAGGCAAGAAATGATGGAAAAAATTATAGAAAGAAAAAACAACCCTAATATCAAAATGGCGTAAATAAGGAAACAAAATTGTCACGGTCTCCTTTATACAACCGAGCAACGAAGAGACTGCTCATGGGGTGACATGCGGGATATAATGGCGTGCAAAATTATGAAAAATGTGCGCAAAAACAAAAGGATAAAGAAATGATCGACCGAACGAAAGTTGCAAACAACATTAAGTTCAAAGCAAATATACAATTGGAATACTAACCGCCACGAAGTTAGTGGATACATGATCATACCCACTAACTAAGGGGGAGTAGTAATGATACATCAAAATAGATTGATCATCGCGGCATACACGTGACAGAGAACATCCATTGCGAGGATATGGCGTCTGATCTACTAGGCCAGCTCGTAAAACCCAAGAATAGGCCCAGACAATGCCCATTACAAGAAGATATAATAAAAGCCCGAATCCAAACTTGAACGAATCAAAGCCCAAATCCAGGCCCGACATAAGTTCTCTCATAAAGAAGAGGAACGTTTAACCAAAAAAGAGTCGTGAAGAAGTTACGTCTCCACGGACGCATCTCCATCAAGGAGGAGACTGTTACGAAAAACAACTCCTTCCATTGCGCCTCACATGCTTAAGTTACGCAGAAAAATTAACGCGACCATTATAAAAGGTAAAGGGAACATTCGACATAGGTATGTAACTTTAACTGAGTTTTGTTCAGATTTACTTTCTTTTTCAAAAAGAGTTGTTGATTTAAGCATCGGAGTGCCTTCAGCCACCAAAAAGGTGGTCTTTGGCAGTCTAACATCTATTTTGCAGGTTAAACTCATAGGAGGACGATTTTTGGACGCATCCTTTTAATTTGTCAAATTAAATTTAAGTTGAAACTAGTAATAGTATTGATGCAGTCGTTTTCCGCTCCTTGCTTTGACATAGTCCTGCTGACCTGCAAAACTAACACACGTGAGCCACGGACCACCATTGTAGTGGCCGATGGCACTCCGATTCTAAAGTCGGACAGGGATCTGAGGAATGTGTAATGTTGTAAATAGGGAATTTGAAGCGTACCTTAGCTTACAACCTCATGTCTTATTTATAGTGTAGGAGTCCTGGTTTGACCAGGCCATCAATGGCGTAGTTTAGGAAGGAGATCATCGTGGAGATCCTTTTCTAATTAGGAGTCGTGTTGTAGGAGGGAAGTTCCCTGTTAGCCCTGTGTGATATGTAATAGAAAGTTTCCTATCTTAGGGTATTCCGTAAGAGAAAGTTTCCCTGTGTGATATGTAATATGGTGTTTGCTTCCTAGTTGGAAGCAAAGAGCTGCTGAGGCTGCATGTCCAGAGTTGATCCTCAAGATATTTGCTTTAATAGGGCTTGCGGGTATTGAGGATAGTTGTGATACATATGGGCCTAGCATGTTGTAAGAGTTTGGGTCCGTCTGGCGGACTACATTGGGCAGGCTTGGAACCACTTGGGTCGGATCAGTGTTGGGCTGACGCTGGGGCCCATAATTCATCGAGATCATCATGACACTTGTATGGCTAGGGATGTGATCATTTTGGTGTATCATCAACTACTCCCCCCGTGTTAGTGGGGCGTTAAGTCGGTCCACTGACTTTTTGAAAAAGCAACCATACCGTCGTGATGATTGGATTCGAAGCGTTTGTCTCGAGCAGCGCATGACATTAATGGGTACGCGACTACTCAATGAGGGAAAGTGTGATTTGCCTTCCCTATAAATATTTGCAGCTTCGATAAAGATTTCCTCATTCTTATTTGCGTTATTTTTCAAGTAATGGTATCACTGTGAAGTTTGATCTGTTCTTTCTACTGATGGCTGATAATGTTGAAATTTCTCCCAAGGATCTGTTATCCTTTACTTGCGTCAAGTGCTTCGAGGGTAGCTTGGTTGACGAAATCGAGTTGATCAGGCTTCGTAGTTTGTACCGTATTTTGGGAGATTTGGAAATCGTTCCCACGTTTGGAGTGTTGGCTCCGACTACACCCCTTCAGGGGTACATTAGTTTGCACCGAGGTATGTTCGAGTTTGGGCTCCAATTTCCAGTGCCAGATGACATTTGGCATTTTTTTCTTAATTTTCATATGCCTCCCGCTCAAATGGTTCCGAACGGGTTCAAGATTCTGCTTGCGATTCTTCTGAGGACTCATGATGCTGAATTTTGCTTCACCCCGATGGTGATTTATCACATGACCACTGCTTGATTGGACCCCAGGGGTCTTTACATATTAAACTTTCCTTTTTGTCAGTGTTTGGTGGCGGGCAGCGCTGAACCTTGGGAGAAGTATTGGTTCTTGGCTTCGGTGGATTCTGCGTACTTCAAGTTTGTGAGTCGTAGAGTGTCCCGATACTTTCAGTTTGATCTTGGTGAGTTTTTTAGTTGTTGGCATATTACATATAAATTTTTGTGTATCCCTGATGCAGCGCTGGTTCTGACGTTATTCATTTATTTCAGGGAAGTTTGATATTCTGCCTCTTAGCGAGGAAGAGGGGCGGATAGAGAGGGGATTCTTTAAGCTCACTTTGACATCCGTTGAGGAGGTCATAATGCCAGGCAATGTTGTGCGTAGTGGGTTGTTGTGGTGTTCTCATGATGTCCGCCCCGTGCCAGGTTCACCGGCTAAAGGGGTTATCAATCATCGTTCGAGTAAGAGAAGTCCGGCCTTGCCTAGCCCGTCCAACGCTTGCTGAATTGGAGGCTAACTTGTCTCCCATCGTTGTTCTGAAGAGGAGGCAACCCTTTGACCAAGCGGCTTCTCCCCTTGGGACATCGCGGTCTGCACAGACGGCACCCTCGGGGGTCGTAGTTTCCCTCCTGATGCTTCTACTTCCCTTGTTGACTTAGAGAGGGAGGAAGTTGGACCGCGTGTTGATGCTCTACGTCACCAAGGTTCTGACATGGTCGCTCGTGCCCTTGAGCCGTACAGTCCTATTTCGCTACACCCCGAAGCCCGCGGGAGAGTTCTTTCTTTTGAGAAGAACTTCGTGAACCTGCGAATGTCATATTCGGATGCTCTCTACCGAGTGGATTCCATGAATGGTCAGCTGCAGAGTTTTGGTACTGCCACAAACCTCAAGACCGTGGGGGGCACGATCTCTGTCACCGAAACAGAATTTGCTGGTATGAGATCTCAACTGAAAGCAGCCAAGTCTGATTTGGCATCAACTTGTGCTGAATTGAGATGGACTAGGGCCAAACTAGAGTTCCTGGATGTAGCCGTGGACAGATAGTCTTCCGATCTAGAGGCCCAAGAAGCCGAGAAGAGGTAGTCGGAGATGGAATGGGTCGTCAAACGACAACAGCTGGAGTCTGCAGTTGACGAGAGGCTTCGCCGCTTTTGTGAGGCGGAGCGATTGTTGGCGAAGAAGCGTTCGCACTATGCAGCCCTGGTGGGTGCGGTGGATTTTGACGTGTCGGACAGGAGGCCATTGATCTCGCCCGAGGTTATATGGGGCATGTTGGAGCTTTTGGAGCTAATAAGAGGAGAGAATCCTGGTGTCGATCTTGATTTCGCCCACTACAAGAAGGCTGCTTTCGGACCGATTAATAGAGGTGAGGGCTCTGCACTACAACACAAATGCCCAATAATAGCATTTGTTAATAGCGTTTTTGCTAAATACGCTATCAAAGATCAAATTTTAATGTAAACAAAAATGAAAACACTGTAAAAAAAAAAGGCGAGCTTTTTGGCGCTCGCTTCTTTCCTCCCTCGTTTTACTGGGCGCTCGAGTTAAAGCTCAATGAAACTCCACCCTCCCCTCAATCTCATCGTCTCCCTCACTGCTCCCTCATCTCGCCATCTCCCTCCCTGCTCTCTCCATATCTACATCTCCCTCACTACTCCCTCCATCTCGCCATCTCCCTCATTGCTCCCTCCATCTCTCCATCACCCTCACTGCTCTCTCCATATCTTCATCTTCATCTCCCTCACTGCTCCCTCCATCTCTCCGTCGCCCTCCCTCTTTCTATCTGCTGTTTTCCCTCCCTTTTTTTGTCGCTTGATCTCACTTTATCGCAGTCGATTCACCTCTCTTGCACTCGATTCACCTCTCACTTGATTCGACAATAGTTTTTCGTCTTTCTGGGGTGTTCCTCTCACATCAACGCCACAAATGGATCGATTTCTCCGTCCCTGACGAAGACTATGTTGCTGAAGAGGCATGGTCTTGCATGACTGGTATGATTTCCTAACAACCCTTTAACAAAGTTTCGATTTTTATGTTCAATGTTACTGAATTTTTATGTTGAATGCCCCTTTTCCTTTCTCCTCTTCTTCGCAGCAAACCATGGCTCTACCTCCATCGAAACCCTTTTTAGATTAGAGACTAATAACCACATGTCATGTTTGTTTGATTTTATGACTATCGCTTGCTAAATTTCTCAATTTTTGGTGTGTTATAGGAGCAACACCTAAATCAGTTTTGGAGCTAATGAATGTGAAGGATCTAACACTAGCTCATGTGAAGAGCCATTTACAGGTTAGATTAACACTTTGATCTAAAATCAGAGAAGGGGTTGGTTTTATCTTAAAATTTCCTTCTTTTTTTTTGTGTGTATGTTTTTTATGGGGGATGGAAAACAAGGGCTAAGGACAAAAAGGGCATCTACGGAGTAATCTTAGCAATGTGGACTCTCTCTAAATTTCTTTTGTTTGGATTATCATGCAGATGTACAGGATAGTGAAGAGCACTAACAAAGGAGGAGCAGGTATAGTTTGGATTTTTACCTTCAAAACAACCCTAAGTTAGTTTTCTTCTTCATCATCATCACAATTGTAGTGAGCTAATAAGAGAGGAAAATAAAGAGATATATTCAACAGGTTAAGTTGATGCACTAGCTAGCTAGTAGTCCTCTTCTACTGTTTTCAACTATAAAATATTGGAGAGATTTTGGAGTCCTACAGACTTTTCACCACATGATTTTGGTTGGATGTCTGACAAAGTAAAAGCAATGACTCAATGTTGGTGTGAATGTGTTGCAGGCCAAGGCCAAGGCCAGACAGATGCAGGCTTGAATAATCAGAAGGCAAGATTTTTGGAGGTGAAGGGTGGCTTATCTTGTACAAACCTGATACCAATCCCTCTCACTCTCTCAACCCACCACCGTCAATATTATCTCCTAGGTGAGTGCATTACCACCTCGATTTTCATCATTTTCTTTGCATCTCATCATCATATAACATGCAAATGATATGATTCAATTAAGGGCCGGCATCAAAGTCCTCCACATACAAACAACAACAATGGTCTTTGTGCAAACACACATTCACACATGCCTTGATTCTTGTTTGTAGGTATTTTACTTAATATCATTAACGGGTTTTGAGCAAGACAATTAAGTACATTGATATTGAGGAAGACATAGAGTCTAAGACCTCTACAGGTCTAGGTCTTTGAGAGTTTGATTAATAGTGAGAATATTAATTAATATTGTTTGGTTGTTGGATTTTATTGACTTTTTACACAAATGCTGGAGAACCAAAGACAAAAGGAATGGATTTTAGTTACCAAATATTAGTGATCTTGATTGGGTTTAGCTCATTTGTTGAAGCTAACAGGCAAAGGGAAATAATGTTTTCAAATCAAAACATGGTGCATGATCCTATTACTATTGCTCTATTTGCAAAAACTAATCTATATGTTCAACCACCTTATTGTGAAAGCTACATCAAAAGAAGATGTTCATGAACTAATCAATCAAGTTCCATGTAAACTTTTAAAATTGAGGTTCTATTTGAACTCCTATCCTTTCATACAAGTCTTGAATAATTTTGTTGAATTTAACCCTTGACATGGGCTTGGCCAATTGAACAAAAAATGCTTCAATCCGCCAAGCTAGTGAGATAACAAAAAAGGCAATTGAATATAATCTTTAGAGGTCTATCCAAAGCTTATTTGTCTTCCCTAAACTTCACCCTCTGAGTCGAGCCAACCTTGAAGGAGATGTTCTTCATGAACTCATCTTTATGGGACATAATTGCTCTCCACCATGGCACCACAATCACCCTCGAGGGCCAGTGACTTGGAAAACTAGCCCTGTTGATCTACTCTATAGTTTTAATCATAGATTATTTGAAGGAAATTCTCATGAGATAAAGATGGTGACTTAGTTTGTAATTTGTAATTTGTTTTGTTTTGGTAGACTATTTCAGCCTCCTTAATCCAGTTTTAGTTTTTTAAATATATCAACAAGAAAATTGGAACTTTCAAGAGTTTCATAATATTGGAAGAGGCATTTGACTTGTCCACTTGGCAGCTTTGTCTAGGATTTTTTTTTCGGGGAATGCTATATTTCCAACAGAAATTTTGTAGTAGTGGTCATAACGAAGGGCACTAATTCTCGTTATGGGACTATTTTTTATGTGATTCATGACAGCATTATTATTTATGTTTTTTTTTGAAATAACGTTGTAGTTGTTCTATATCGCCAGGTTAAGTTGTTGTTCGGGGATTGTTGAAATTAAAGAAATCTGGTATGACATTTGCTACTTCAAGTAAAAGCAAGTTGGACGAGAGTGATGAGTATGAATCCTCTTCAGAAGAGGTTGATAGTTTCCCAGACTATATGCAATTCTATAGTTATTTTTTAAAATTTCTAAAACTAGTAAAATTATTGGAGTTTTTTTCTTTAGCTGATTAAGTATACTGATAGGAGGAGCTAGAGCGTGAGCTTGCCGATGTTTCATTTGAAGAGCTTCGGAAAGCACGCTCTAATGTTTTTCAGTCTGTGCATCGAATGACCAATGGAAAGAAGAAGGTCGGGCGAGCAAACAAGAACAGGTAAGTTTCTTCCTTGTAATTCTATTACTCTCCTCAAGTCCTCATCTTTCTACCAATACTTGATCATTCAAATCTATGGTGAAGGCCAATGGAGATCAACAGCAAGAAGCCTGTTGGCAGGTATAGGGAAGTCATCCAAGCACCTAAAAAGGTAAGCATGTTTTGGTGTGCAAGCTTCTTGTTGAATATTTCAGGACTAACTTGGATTTGCGGTCTTCTAAAACAATGATTGATTGGATTCCTCGTGATTTGTGAAACATATAATTGCAAAAACATTTATTGAAAGATCATACACGAATGACTCCCTGTTGAGGTTTATAAATGGTCTCCTTGTTCATGACTTACTATATTTATTAACTTAGCATCCTATTTTGGATGGGTTTGTTTATCATCTCCTTTTGTTTCTAAGCTCATGTATGCTACTATGCTAGCCCAAAAACCCGGACTTGATGCCAACTACTATAGTAAAAGAAATCCATTGAAACTACTTAAGTAAGAGTGAGATAACAATTTGATTATGGGTTGCATTTGCAGATCAATCTTGTTTTTCAGCACATCTACATTCTGAAAATCCTTAACAAATTATTTATTATTTTGATGATATGATTGTTTGTTTATTGGTTTATTGTTTTATTTCTATTAATTTTCAGGTGATTCGTGACCCACGGTTTGAATCTTTATGTGGGACTCTTGATCCTGATGGGTGAGCCTCTTTCTGTCTCTTGTCCTTATTGCTAGTACGATAGGATCCACTTTTGATATTCATGTGATGACCATAAAAATCATAGTTACTTGATAGAATTGCTACTCTTCTAATCAGAGATTGCTTGCCTAAGAAATTGCTCTTATTGGTGTCCTTTTTCATTCCCTTTTCCCTGATAAATCTACTTGTTTGTCTTTCATCTAGTAGTAGTGCATTGTGTGCTTGCAATTATATAATCTTTGCAAGTATTCCTCATCGTGTTGTATCTGTAGTAGGATTGTTTGCCGAATGCCTAGGTACAACAATCCTCAGAACAATTTAACTCTCAAGTAATTCATCTTGCACTTTTTTGTTTGTATTTCAGATACGGTGATCTTCCTCTCATTGTCGCCATTGATTTGCAGCCCATGGCTCCTATTGAGGGAGTTATTCAAGTGCAGGGTGATATTACAAATGCTCGGACTGCTGAAGTGGTAATGTGAAATGCTCATGTACTTCTCACTTTTCTTGCACAGTAAACTATGCAATCATAATATGTTTATGGATTGATGTTATGTCTAGAATCAGTTCTTTGATATCAGTTCTGAAATATAAAAGGTTGGCTAATATAATGTAGGGAACTCACAGGCTTCTGCTGGAAGTTCACAAAATAGGTTCGTCTTTTTATTTTATTTTTTAAAATCAATGGACTCCATTTCAAAACTAAGGTAATATAGAAAAATTGAGACTTCTGATGAGTTCACATGAGCTTTAGTCACTTCAGAAAAGATGACTCTTATTGGTGCCTTATGTAATGGTAGCACAAGACCAACATGGACATAGAAATGCTAATATGCATTAAAAAATTTGTTAGCGCATAAAAATCTAAAATTAAAATTTAAGTCACGCGCACAACAAATTTTATTTTAAGCCCAAAAAATGGCTAATTGCTAATATTACTCTACAGTTACCAGCAGTGAGAGACGATGCATGTGAAACAACTTGGTTATCATCCAAATCAATAATGAGCAACGACACTAGGTACAGGTAACATCAATCATTTAATTATTTGGTATACTACGTGATAATTGGTGTATATGTATAGTATCAGTTGCGGCAATGTACTAGTGTAGTCAAAATCAGCCAAAAAAATGTTGTCATATTGCAATATATAATCTGATTGCAGAATTATATTATAACATTGGCATCATTCCTAGAATAGTAGATGCCATCAGATGGTGTCAGCAAAGTGATGTTTCCATATGTTATGTTGGTGCAACTCTCATCTCTGCTAATAAATGTTGAATGTTGGGAATTTGTTCTTAGAATATGAAGAGTATGGGCAAGAGGAGCTAGGCTTTGGAAACAAGATGGCAACACAGGGAGGTGGACCGAACCTAACAAAGCTCAGTTCAAGCTCAACAACTGAAGTAAACCCCAAGGCTGGGCTCCATGTTGACTTTAGACCCACCTCAATGCCTCCAGCAAGTGTGATGACTAGGCTCATTCTTATCATGGTTTGGAGAAAGCTCATCAGGAACCCCAACACCTACTCCAGCCTCATTGGTCTCACATGGTCTCTTGTGTCTTTCAGGTTTGTTCTCGTCGTCTATTCGTTTGGAATCCAGTTATTAGAATCATTAAAGTTTGTTCTTAAGCTATTCCTATGTTGTCATCCGCAGGTGGAACGTTGAGAAGCCTGCCATCATAGCGAGTTCAATATCTATTTTATCTAATGTTGGTCTTGGAATGGCTATGTTCAGTCTCGGTACACTTCTGAGGATAAAAATAGGATTCTATTTTTAAGTTTTCTTTTATTAGCTAAGTTACTATATTTCTTCAATCTGGTATATGTAAAACTCACATGCATACCCATATGAATCAGCTTTGTTGAGAGAGAGATATAAAGTGTTGTTAAATTGTCATTGTCTCCAAACTTCCTGACCTATCCAAGTCGTAGAAAATGGATATATCCTTGTTATGGACATTGTGCTTGATAACATACTGTCATTATTTTTGCAAGATTATTCATGGCTCTCTAACCACGAATTATTGCTTGTGGAAGGTCAGTTGCTGCATTTTCCATGGCTGTCCGTTTTATCACAGGTTCTGCTGTTGTGGCCGCAACTTCATTTGTGGTTGGCAGAACATTGGATAAACCATGTTCACACAATTGGTTTGCAATGGTGGCCGTTGAGAGATCATTCTTCTGCAGCCCTCTTTTTTTAACCTCAAATGATTTTAGGGTTGATCAGTACCGAATGAAGATGGGTTCAATTGCTACAAGTGTAGGATACAAGGTATGCTTACTTGTACAATGACTATATTGACTTTCCGTATTTTCTTTGTAAATAATTCAAGTAGTGTCGTGCATTTTAGAGCAATGTCATTGCCTCAGGTGGTCTTGGAGGGGAGGTATTTACATGGGATCTTGAAGCCGCGGCTGTTCTGATCTCAAAGTCAACTGATTTAATGGAGGATGACGGTCCAAATGGTATAATTGGTTCCAGCAACTATGGCCTTATAGTTACAAATGCTCGTTCTATTAGTTCTAGCAGCAGCCTTCCTCTGCACACAAGCCAGTCTCATGGACATGCTCCAATTGCTGCAAAAGGCCATAAAGATTCAGTGTATGCATTAGCCATGAATGAAAGTAGCACTGTACTTGTTTCTGGTGGAACTGAGAAGGTATATTGTTTTGGTAAAAATCTTACAATTAACTTTTTCTTTCCTATTCCAACTTTTTTTTTATAAGGGTCTGTTTTTCAAGTTAGATCTAAATGTATAAATGGTTACAAATCTGATATTACAGGTTTGGTGTGACTGAATTTGTGAACCCCAAGGATCATAGCAAGCCTGTTCAAGACTGACCATTAACCCCAATGATCAATGCTTGTGAATGCTAGAGAGAATTTGGATCTTCGGCTTGATTTTGACTCTGCAGATCTTTGTTTGGATCTTCGGCCTGTTCAGATTTTTGTTTAGATGGTTACTTTTGTTACAAAATTTTCTATTAACTTTTCCCTTAACTATCTGACAATCTTATACATTATTTTCAGGGACTTTGCTGATTGAACCCGAGCTTCAAGAACCTACTAAACACCAGCATGCATTATGCCACTTTGACTCAATTAATTACATTGTTTTCTGATGTTCTACTGAGTATAACATCATTTATATTTTGTAGCCACATTTGATCGCTCAGGAAGATATGTCATTACTAGTTCTAATGATCGCTTTGTAAAGATTTGATCGATGGAAACTGCATTTTGCTTGGCTGGCTGCCGTGGGCATGAAGTGAATTAATAGAGCTTACTTTTTTTTGTGGATTTCAAAGTTCTCCTTTTTTTAATTTTTCAATATTTTTACTAGCTTTTACTTTTGCTTGCAAAGGGTGACATTACTGACTTGGCTGTGAGTTCAAACAACGCTTGGGTGGTATTTTTTTGAAGTACTTTATTTGAAATGGGTTGTGTTGATAATTCAGTTCTTCTTCTTCTAAAATTCTCTAAACTGGGGTTCTCTTATAGGTCTATAATGAGCATTATAGAAATGGTTGCGGTTAGTTTTCATATGGTCAGAATTCAACATTTGATAGTAAAATAACTAGTAATGTTGATTAACTTTTCGATGTACTGTTGCTTCATTGTTTTTCCGAAATCCAAGTTTTCTTTGATTTTAAATTAGGTATTGTTCACAATTTGCAGATCAATGCATGCAATGGGATGAAATGTGGATCAACATTTATAGGCCCCAACTCACCTAACAAGCCTGCAATTTTGACTGAGAATTGGACCTCATTGTATCTTTTCCATCCTAACTCACTATTAAATTTTAGTATGGTTTTTCGCATTAATGTGAATAATAAAGCAGTTATTTGTTATTTCCTTTGAAGCTACCAAGCATTCGGCGGATGAATTTTCGCTCTTAGGTTGTAGCAGATATATTTATGCGCACTAATTCACATTTTTTCACTGTGTTTTCATGACAACCTGTAATTTTCACATATTTCTGAATTTTCACATATTTCATTTGCAGACAGAAAAGAGGATGAACTGAAGAAGAAGAGAAGAAGAGGAGAAGAAGAGAAGCTCGAACTGAAGAAGGTAATCGACCCATCGAAGAAGACGACGGCTAAATTTGTTTGAGAGGAGAAGACGACCATCGAAGATCCAACTCCAAGCTCTGTTCTGTTTCTGTGCTGTAAGTTCTATAAGCTCTGTTCTGTTTCCATTTTTGTAAACTCTTTCTCCTCCCAAAACACTTCAGTCTGTTCCTCCTCCTTCTCCCAATAAACAAATTAAACTCCAACACTTCAGTCTGTTCTGTATTGGTCATCTTTTCTTGTTTGTTTTTTTGTTTTAATTGCTTCTTCTAATTATACAGTTATACTTCTTCATCTTCTTCTAATTATACACTTCTAAGAAATTTCTGATTTTTTTTGTTGGTCATATCTCTATTAGAGAAATCAGACAAATCTTATATTGTATTTTATAGTTCACAAAACTGAAGCAGAAATGCCTTGAAAATATTGCAGCCATCTGAATTTCCTTTTAAAGTTTCACAATCTGACATTGTTACCCTTAACGTACTATTACTTCCATTTAGGTATTGTGGATTTTTTTGTTTTTAGTTTTTTGAAGAGTAAAACAAAGTGATATTACACTAAGCACTATGCTGGTATTTGTGTGAATGATAAATTAGACCAACCCATGAACTTGTTGTGGGTATTGGTAGAATGAAATCACTTACAATGTACTCATTAACAAGCTATGCAAGGACAGTCACATGAATGAAGTTGTTAATCTTTTTTGATAAATAATTGGTAAGGGCCTTGTATCAGATGTTGTTACTTCCATTTGATAACAGTCACAGTTTAAAAGTTCAGAGCCTAGGCATCTATGAATTTCAAAACGAGGTTCTCCAAAATTTGGTAACACATGATCATTTATTTGTTTTAATGGACTGTAGGTACTTTTTTGTTATGATCCTTTCTTTGTTAATTGAAGCTACTTCATTTGTTCTAATGACAAAATGGCCATGTTTTTATTTTTATAGCTTGAATGGATGGGATGGCACCGAAAGTCCTCTGCGATGAGCCATCAAATGAGAAGTGTGATGTTTACAGCTTTGGTGTTTGTGGCTGTGGGAACTTGTGACTTTGCAGTTGCCTTGGAGTAATTTAAACCAAGCACAGGTTTGTTCCATAATTTTGATGATGAAAAGAGCATTCTTCATTTCTTTTTTGTAAGTTTGTCATGCCCTCAAAATTGTTTTAACATAAATGAAGTACACTCTCTGGAATATAAGTAATGTTACAAAGTATGTTATTGGTAGTCCCTTGCATGACTTTGAAATGTTCAGTCTTCATTTTCATTTTGGTGCTTCATTCAATCTGCAAAAGAAATTCATAAAATAAGTAAATAACGATTAAACAAGCATGCAAGTCTTCTAGAATATCTTAATATACACTATAATTGTTTCAATTGTTTTTTTTTGTAATTTTTTTTATTAAAAAATGCCTTGTACACTTCGAGGCTACGCTTCGCCTTGGAAAAAGCATGACCACCTCGAGGTTGAAAAACGCTTTTTTAAACATTGTGTATAATACATTAAACCTATCCTTTTCAAAGACAGATGTCTTATTATATATATTTTTTCAAATATTTAGATTGAAATCATTGAACAAACATTTCATTGATTTATATTTTTCCAGTCTTCATTGGAGTTTGCTCGTTATTTGCCATCCTGGGGAAGTGGTTGGTTTCGGAGGCAAGTTCTAATGGAATATTGGTTGTTTGCTTTCTATGGTGTGTGATTTTCTGATTTTTCATTTATCTCCATCAATGAATTTTCAGATGAGAAAATAGGCAAGTCACTTAGGTTACCTTGTATATTGCACTTGGATTCTATCAAAGGAAGTCATAAAGGCCTCAAGAATCTTATCCAGAGGTATACCTGTTCTGTTAGTGGTTTCCTTGCTCTTGGTTTGGGATTCAGCTTTCAGTTGCCTGCCTGCAATATTTTGTATAGGAATTACATGTTCTGTTTGACATGTCCATTCTATATCCATCTTTCCCTGCAACCTTGTGGTATAGCAATATTCCCGGATCAGCAGTCAAGCGGTGGAGATACGAGTGGCTCTCTCTTGACAAAGTACATACTTCATCATTATTAGAATTTATCTAAATTGATTGAACAATGGTCACACCCCAGCAGGCTTTCTCCTTACATGTCTGCAACAGCTTTGTTACAGAAAGCTGCAGAGATGGGTTCTAAACTAAGTGATAGTTCAATATCTCCGATTCTCCTCAGAAGATTCATGGGCTACTCATCCAGCGCATTGAGCTCAAATGGGACACGAGGCCCCTTCCACAGTTAATCAAGCAACGACTACTGGCTTACATGTGGCAAATCGGAATTTTTTTAGTAAGAATGTTTAAGTTTAAGTGTAATACATTATCTTATTAAGAGAGTTAAGAAATGTTTAAGTGTAATACATTATCTATATTATTTGATAGATTTTGTGACTCAATGTAATATATTATCTTATTAATTACATTACTTTACCTCCATTCATGGAAATGTTTAAGTTTGGCACATTTAAATTTTTATTTTATAGAAATAAAACTTATAAGATGTAATAAAAAGTCATTTGATAGCAAAAAAAAAAAAAAAAAAAAAAATTGTTATGTATACTCTACCATAGCGTTTTTAAAACGCTATAAAAGGCTAACTTACTATAGCGTTTTTAAAACGCTATAATAGACCCAGGGTCTATTATAGCTCCGGCAGACATAGCGTTTTTGAAACGCTATTAATGGGCTTTTTTCTTGTAGTGATGGCTCTGCAAGACTAGCTGCTGAGAAGGATGCTTCTTCTTAAAATAGTTGAAACGTCTTTTCCTGGATAGACAAAACAATTTTTTTAATGAAAGTATTGTTTTGCCCCGTATTGTCGAGTTTATTTTAGATGCTTCGTAGATCATAGAATTTGTACTACTAGGTGGAGCGTCTGTCTTTGTCAGTCAAAATATATTGTTGGTTTAGGTCGCTGTCATTGACCTTGTGACAGATTAGGTATTAATCAACAAAAATCATCATCATTAGTCAAGGGCTGACCAGGCTCTCTCGATCATTGTCTGTTCGAACGTAATGACTTCTTGGTGAGTCATTGTCGTTAGCGGACAAGCGCTGACTAGACTCCTACTTTCTCAACCATCGTGGTTTGTGCATGGCAGACTAGGCTTTGGGTGCCAGAAGTTGTTGTCATCAGTCGCGAACCGACTAAGATTACCTGGTAAGTTTGATGATCATTGTCTGTTGCAGAGAAATGATCCCTTGGCGAGTTGTCGTCATTAGCGAACAAGCGCTGACTAGACTCCCACTTCCTCGGTCGTCGTGGTCCACGCATAGCGAACTATCCGTTGGACACCAGAAGCCATTGTCATCAGTCACGAACTAACTAAGCTTACCTGGTAAATTTGGCGATCATTGTCTGTTGGAGAGCAATGATCCCTTGGCGAGTCGTTATCATCAGCTGACAAACGCTAACTAAACTCCCACTTGCTCGGTCGTCGTGGTCCGCTTATAACAGACTAGGTGTTGGGCACCAGAAGCCATCGTCATCAGTCACGAACTGACTAAGCTTACCTGGTAGATTCGGCGATCATTGTTTGTTGGAGAGCAATGATCCCTTGGCGAGTCATCGTCATCAGCGGGCAAGCGCTGACTAGACTCCCACTTGCTCTGCCGTCATTGTCTGCAAATGGCAGACTAGGTGTTGGGCACCAGAAGCCATCGTCATCAGTCGCGAACTGACTAAGCTTACCTGATAAGTTTGACGATCATTGTCTGTTGGAGAGCAATGATCCCTTAGCGAGTCATCATCATCAACAGACAAGCACTGACTAGACTCCCATTTCCTCAGCCGTCATGGTCTATGCATGGCAGACTAGAAGTTGGACACAAGAAGCCATCGTCATCAGTCACAAACTGACTAAGCTTACCTAGTAAGTTCAGCGATCATTGTCTGTTGGAGAGCAATGACTCCTTGGCGAGTCATCCTCATCAGCGGGCAAGCGCTGACTAGACTCCCACTTCCTCGACCGTCGTGGTCTGTGTATGAAAGACTAGGCGTTGGGCACCAGAAGCCATCGTCATTAGTCACGAACTAACTAAGCTTACCAAGTAAGTTCGGCGATCATTGTCTGTTGGAGAGCAATGATTTCTTGGCGAGTCGTCGTCATTAGTGGACAAGCGCTGACTATATTCCCACTTCCTCGGTCATCGTGGTTCGTGCATGGCGGACTAGGCGTTGGGTACCAGAAGCCATCATCATCAGTCGCGAACTAACTAAGTTTACTTGGTAAGTTCGGCGATCATTGTCTGTTGGAGAGTAATGACCCCTCGGAAAATCGTCGTCATCAACAGGCAAGTGCTGACTAGACTCCCACTTCCTCGACCACAGTGGTCCATGCATGGCAGACAGATGTTGGGCACCAGAAGCCATCGTCATCAGTCGCGAACTGATTAAGCTTACCTAGTAAGTTTGGTGATTGTTATCTATTGCAGAGCAATGATCCCCTGGTGAGTCATCGTCATCAGCGGACAAGCGCTGACTAGACTCCCACTTCCTTGGCCATCATGGTTCGCGCTTGGCGGGCTAGGCGTTGGGCTGATATTCGAGTCTGGCCATAGCCGGGTTGATCGAGGATTGTAATGGCCAACAGTGGAAGTTTTGGTAAAAGCAAACATTTTATTGATAATATTTTTTGAGATGTTCTACATTTCATAGTCGTCTAAGCTCGTTGCCTTCTACATCTTCCGGCCTGTTGACCTTGGCAACTCTGTAAGGTCCTTCCCAGTTTGGATTTATCTTTCTCGTACCGGCTTCTTTGGTGTTCTGCTGGGTCTTCCTGAGTACCCAATCTCCCACTTTGAATTTGTGTGGCTTGACCTTCTTGTTGTAATATTGAGCCATTCGTTTTTGGTAAGCGACTATCTTGGCGGAGGCTAGATCCCACTTTTCATCGAAAAGGTCTAGCCCCACATGCAAGGCTTCGTCGTTACTGTCTGGTCTGAACTCTTTCGTTCGAAAGGTTGGCACCTCGAGTTCTACCGGAACAAAGCTTCTGAATCATATGCTAGGGCGAATGGTGTCTCTCCGGTAGACTCTTTTGGTTGTCCGATATGCCCAGAGTATTCCTGGTAGCTTTGGAACCCATTTTCATTTGGCTGCGTCAAGCTTTCTTTTGATGGCCTCTAGGATCGTTCGATTGGTAACCTCTGTTTGGTCGTTGGTTTGGGTGTGTCCTAGCGAGGAGAAGTGGTGATCAATACTCAAACTTTTGCACAGTTTGTTGACCTTGCTACGTTCGAATTGAGTTATGTTGTCGCTGACCAATACTCTGGGGATGCCAAATCTACAGACGAATGATGGTCCATATGAATATTCCGATCTAGTCCTGCCCAATTTTGGATAGGGGCTCGGCTTTGACCCACTTGGTGAAGTAGTCAATGGCCACAATAAGGAACTTTTTACCGGACGGGAGCGATCCGACGATGTCCATTCCCTATTGCGTAAATGGCCACGGACTAGTCATCAAAGTTAATGGTTGGGTCGGCATATGCGTGTACAGCGCTAACCTCTAACATTTGTCACACTTGTGGACAATATATTTGGCGTCTCGCTGCATGGTCGGCCAATAGTATCCCAGAGTTAAAGCTTTATGGGAGAGGGTTCTCCCGCCCGAAAGATTTTCGCATATACCGCTGTGGATTCTTCCCAAGACCTGGTTTGCCTCTAGAGGTGATAGACATCGGGGCAGGGGCCCCGTCATTGATCTCCTGTATAACTTGTCGTTTAGGAGAATGTACATTGCTACTCTGGTTTTTAATCTTCTCGCTTCGACCTTCTCAATTGGTAGGGTTCCGGTTGCTATGTATTCCAGTATCGGAGTCATCCAATTTGGCTGTGTTTTCCCAGCATAGACATCTCTATGTTTATCTTTGTCAAGGCTTGATTGCTCTTGGTATTCAATGAGGCCACTGGAGATTTTGTCGGAGGCTGAGGCTTCTCTGGCTAGCGCGTCAGATTTTTTGCTGTTGTGCGGGGGCACTATATGAGTTCGCAGTTCTTGAACCTACCCAAAATACCAAGTACCTTGTCGCAGTAGGTTATCATGCGGAGGTCTTTGTTGTTGAAATTCTCCTTGACCCGGTTGACCACCAATCTTGAGTCGCTATATGCCGTTAGGAGATCTATACCAATACCTAATGCTAGTTTTAGGTCGAACGGGAGAGCTTTGTATTCGGCCTCATTATTTGAGGCGGGGAAGTCGAACCTGACTGCCTTTTCAAGGGTGAAACCGCTGGGGAGCTGAGTGTGATCCCGGCTTTGCTTGCCTTCCCAGTCGAGAAGACCCGTCGCAGCGCAAGATTCACGCTTGGACATTTGAATCCGAGGGATAGTGGTATGTCTTCGGCTCTTCTCCACTGGTGAGCTCAGCAATGAAATCTGCCAGAGCCTGGGCTTTAATGACGGTTCTTGGAGCGTAGTTTATGTTAAATTGTCCGAGCTCCACTTACCATTTCACCATCCTGCGTGATAGCTCGAGTGTATGTAATACCGAGCGAAGTGGATGTTTGGTCAGGACTATTATAGAGTGGGTCTGAAAATAGAGCCTAAGTTTCCTAGAGGATACGACTAGTGCTAGAGCCAACTTTTTCTGGTCCGGATATTGTGCTTCCGCTTTTACGAAGGTTTTGCTTGTGTAATACACTAGTCTTTAGGTCCCTCGATTTTCTTGCACGAATGTTGAACTAACATCGTGCCTGGAAACAGAAAAATACAAGTACAGTGTTTCCCCTATCGCGGGTTTTGATAGTAGCTCTAGACTCCCCATGTACACTTTAAGGCTCTGAAATGCTTATTCGCACTCTTCGTTCCAAGATAATCATTTACTCCCTCTTAGTATCTTAAAGAAAAGAATGCATTTGTTGGATGACTTCGATATAAATCTGTTGAGTGTTGCTACCCTCCCAGTCAGGCTCTGAACGTCTTTGTTGTTGGCTGGGGCTTTCATGTCGAAAAGGGCATGAATCTGTTTTGCTTCGGGCTTCCTGTTTTTCTCCTATGGCGATGAAGCTTTGTGCTTCCTTTGTTAGGTCTGTCATGCTCGCCAGAGGGTCCAGTGTCAGAAAGTTGTAGAACTCTCCTTTCCTCAGGCTGTTAATGAAGGCTAAGACGGTTGTTGCTTCGTTGCACACGTTGACGGTGGTTAACTCACTCTTAAAATGGGTCAGATATGCCTTTAGTGTCTCGTCAAGCCTTTGTTTGATTGATCTGAGCGTCTTCATCATTGACAAAGCCAGGCGTATGAAAAGCGATCTTGGATCAGACTCGGGGTCCATTGGTGTCACGCCCCCGATTTTTGAACAACATAAATTAATAAATTGTCCAAAAACCAAGGCATGACAGGAACAAATTAAATGGTACAGTCATAAGGCAGTAAACAAAATAATAACCTTCCTCAATATTCTTCCTCTAAAAATGAGGTCCACAATTATATACCCAAGCCACAATATAAATAAATGAAAATTACATTAATCAATCCCCAAATAAATCTCTGACTTAAAATTTTGAGCATTTATAACTAAACCCTACATCTGATTACCTAGATAACAATAAACTCAAGATCTAACAAAACGTGTTGAATCCTCAGCTATCGCCACGCAGCTAATACACCTTTGCGCTCCAATTAACCCTGATAAGTCTCTGGGGCTACACTCGTTAAGAACGCACCCAAATTTGTAAAAACAATACAAAATTCGGGTCAGTATATTAATGCTGGTGTGAGCAAACTTACAAATCGAGACAATTAAATATCCAAAAATATATATATATGCATTTCACCTTAAGGAAGACAGGTAGTTCTCATTCGATATTCGAATGAGTTGTTAGTTTCTTCCCTCAAGGCTAACCTAATACATGCTAAAATAATACATGCCCAATTTCATGTTATGATCAATTCAATGGTTTTCTTTATTTGCCTAATTCTTAGCTTCTTTTCCACAATCGCACTCTCCTCCTGTACCGAACACACCTCACCCAAGTGTGCCTCCCCTGCCATCAAAGCCACTCGGAGCGTACATGACCCAAGTGGGGTGCCACATCGAGTGTTATGTCATCTCACCCAAAGTTTGATACCTGGCAAGTATTTCCTAAATACTACATGTACTACCGCATTCACATGGAACGGCGTACCGATATGCAAGCAAGTCTGCATACCCAAAATTTATATCACACGTATACAAGCAAGTTGTGGAAAAGAGCCCAAAATCAACATTTTTAAGAACTACCAAGTTTTATCATGTAGACATCGAATTTCAGAAGAAAATAAATTATATTTAGCACTATATCCATAAATTTACTAACTATTTATTCGTGTATTTCAACATATGAATATTTCTATATTTAAGACCACTAGATGAAAAGTGTGATGCAACAAAGGAAAATAAGTTAATAAAATGACAAATCAATATTAAACACAAACCCAAATCCTCGTACCACATGTAAACTAACATGATGGAAACAGACATGATGTAAACTAACAGGATGTAACAATTCCATACCCTGACAACCAAACATGAAATTGACCTTAAAAAGTGTCAATCATGATTCAAATAGTAATGTCAACAATGATTCGAACAATAACGTCAACAGTGATTCAAACAGTGTCGTCAACAGTGATTCAAACAGTAACGTCAACAGTGATTTAACAATGACATGATTCAAACAGTGATTTAAACAGTAACATGATTCAAACAGTGATTTAACCATGACATGATTCAAACAGTAATTTAAGTTTCTATACAACAATTATTCAGGTTGTGAGGAGTGCATCATAGATTGTATACCTAAACAACAGCAATAAAATAATGAGATCGAAAATCAAAATCAAGAGTGGAATCATAAATAGAGTTTAACTCACTGTTTTTGCAAGAATCCCCAAAAGTTTGAGCAAATTTCTTTCTTTATCGCCTCCCTCTTTTTTTTCTACGTAAGTTTTTCCTTTTCTTATGTGTGTATCCAAAGAGAAAAGGAGGCTAGGATTTCTTTTAAACAAGTTTTTAATTAGGGTTTCTTTAGCTAAACACAACCATCAATCTACTCTTACCCACCACCAACCTAAACCTAGGTCCTAAATTAAAATCATAAAATATATAACTATTTGTAGTTATTACCAATTAATAAATATTACCCATAAATAAATATTATTAATTCCTAAGATAATAAAATTATATTGGTAAGTGATTTTGGCGGGTATTACAATATACACACCTCAAAAGAATCTCATCCCGAGGTTCGGTAGGATAAGGGTTAGGAGAATAATTCTGGGTGCATATGCTTTACTTTGTCCTCCAACTCCTAGGTGACATCGTTCTCCTTTTCGCTCCACTGAACTTTGACCAAGTTGACTTTCTTACTTCGTAGTTGCTTCACGTCAAGATCAATTATCATCATCGGCCCAACTGTATAAGTCAAATCCTCATTAAGTTCAATAGCGGTAGGTTGAACAATCTGAGTTGGGTCTTTCACACATTTCCTCAACATCGAAACATGAAAGACATCATGAATCATCGACAAACTAGGCGGCAATGCAAGTTTGTAAGCTAAGTCACCAACACATTTGACAATCTCGAATGGCCCAATATACCGCGGGCTCAACTTCCCTTTCTTGCCAAATCTCATCACACCTCGTATGGGAGACACCTTGAGAAAAACTAAATCACCAACCGCAAACACTACACTCTTTTTCTTTTGATCTACATAGCTTTTCTGTCTACTCTGAGCAGTTTTTATCCTTCCCAGAATAATCTCAATCTTCACTGCAGCCTCCCTAACAATCTATGGTCCCAACAATACTGTATCACCTACTTCTGCCCAACAACTAGGAGATCTACACGACCTACCATACAAAGCCTCAAAGGGTGCCATGCCAATGCTCGATTGATAACTATTATTGTACGAGAACTCCACCAACGGTAAATGATCCTCCCAACTAGCACCAAAATCCATGATGCAAGCTCGCAACATATTCTCTAAAATCTGATTTACCCGCTCAGTCTGCCCGTCAGTCTGTGGATGATAAGCAGTGCTCATAGCCAAGGTAGTACCCATAGCACGTTGAAAACTTCCCCAAAATGCCGATGTAAACAATGGATCTCTATCTGAGGAAGGTTATTATTTTATTTACTGCCTTATGACTGTACCATTTAATTTGTTCCTATCATGCCTTGGTTTTTGGACAATCTATTAATTTATGTTGTTCAAAAATCGAGGGCGTGACAATTGGTGTTGCCGCTATTCCAAGAGGGCCAACTTGATGCTCATGTGTTACTGAGGGTGGTGAAGCAGTGGCAGGCTGAGCGCTCAACGCTACCCCTCACTCTCCCTTATTATGTGATCTAGTCACCATCTCTCCGTGTTTCGAAGGGAGACGATGTTAGCGAAAAGTTAGGAACTTTGTCATCCCCACAGATGGCGCCAAACTAATGCAGTTGTTTTTCGCTCCCTGCTTTGACCTAGTCCTGCTGACCTGCACAAGTAACACGTGAGCCACAAACCACCGTTGTGGTGGCCGATGACACTCTGATGCTAAAGTTAGACAGAGATCTAAGGAAGGTGTAATATTGTAAATAGGGAATTTGTAGCGTACCTTAGCTTACCAACCTCATGTCTTATTATAGTGTAGGAGTTCTGGTTCGACCAGGCCATTGATGACGTGGTTTAGGAAGGAGATCTTCGTGGAGATCCTTCTCTAATTAGGAGTCGTGTTGTAGAAAGGAAGTTCCATGTTAGCCCCGTGCTCCTAGATACGCGAGAGATAGTTCCCTATCTGAGGGTATTCCGTAAGAAAAAATTTTCCTGTGTGATATGTACTCTGGTGTTTGCTTCCTAGTTGGAAGTAGAGAACTGCTGAGGTTGCATGTCCGAAGATGATCCTCGAGATACTTGCCTTAATAGGGCATACGGGTATTGATGATAGTTGTGAGACATATGGGCCTAGCAGGCCGTAAGAGTTTAGGTCCGTATGGCAGACTGCATTAGGCGAGCTTGGAACCGCTTGGGCCGGATCAATGCTAGGATGATGCTGGGGCCCGTAATTCCTCGAGATCATCATGACACGTGTATGGCTAGGGAAGTGACCATTTTGGTGTATCATCAAGTATAATTAAAAATATTTAAATAATAGTATAACTGAAATTAATAATAGTATATAGCATAATAATATAATTATATTAAATCTAAATTAATAATAGTATAATATTATAATTGATATAAAAAAAAAGGAAGATATATTTAAATAATGATGAAAATCTTAAAGTATGGAATGTGGTTGGAGTGATGAAGAAATAGGAAATCCCTAAATTTAGCTTTTTGCTAAAATGGGGTATCAAATTTAACTTTTACCCTTAAAGCATCTGGATCCCCTAAATTAGCCAAAAAGTTCATTTTGGGGTCTCATTCGAGAAAAACCATGCACCAATGGAACCTCTATCCATGCCCCTATTTTAACTTGGCATATCCCTTCTCTTTATATTGGGGGGCATCCATACCATCCCAAAGTCGTAAAAATTATTAAAAAAAAACTTCCAACTCTTTTAATTTTTCAATTTAAAATTAAGTTGAAATTAATAATGGAACAATTAAAAAAATATCTAAATAATAGTATAATTGAAATTAATAACAATTTATATTTAAGTTGAAATTAAAAATAGGCTTAATTGCAAAATCCCCTTACAATAAATAGCTAATTGAGATGTGCACCCATCATTAATCACTATTGCACTTACCCCCCACGACTAGCAGTCAACGTGCATTGATTGTGTATTTTCAAATTAAACGACCAAAATGTCTTTGATAAATCAAAGGCTGAAATTTATTATTTTGTATTTCGAACATCTCATCTCAAAGAAAATCCTAAAACCCAAATGAAATTGTAATCGTATCTCGAGGAAAATCCAACAATTTATAAAACAAATTATATCTCAAACATCTCATCTCGAAGAAAATCGTAGGGTTCAGTTGAAATCATAAAAACATCTCGAAAAAAATCATAAGGTCTAAATTTAATCTTATACGCATCTCAAGAAAAATTTAACGGTTGTATAAAAAAACTCATTTTGTCTTCTTCCCCTGTTTCACAACCCCGCCGCCACCTCCTCTTCCACCAACCTTCTCCTCCATCCTCCCCCTTCTTCCTCCTCTGTTTCGTAGCCCCGCCGCTACCCTTCCCTTTCCTCCTCCTCCCTCCTCCTTCATCCATCCTCCTCCTTCCCCTTCCTTCTCCTCCTTCATTCTTCCTCCTCCCCCTTCTTCCTTCTCTGTTTCACAGCCCCGTCACCACCTCCCTTCTCATTCATTTCTCCTCCTTCTTCCTTCTCTGTTACGCAGCCCCGTCGCCACCATCCCCCTTCCTGCTCCTCTCCCCTCCACCATTTTTCTCCTCTGTTGTGCAGTCGGTCGCCACCTCCCTTCTCATTTCTCCTTCATCCTTTCCCCCCTTCATTTTCTTCTATTTCGCTGCCCCGTCGCCACCTCCCCCTTCTTCCTTTTCCTTCCTCCTTCACTTGACTTGAAGGATTAGAAATCATTATTGATACTCTAACAATCCTGAATCAATCATTATCCATGGATGCAGGCAATTCGACCGAGATCAAACCATCACTCATATTAGTTGACTTTTAATTGATTGTTACTGCTTTGTTTATAATCATGTAATAAGAAACCACCTCCATCGAACAGAAGAGTAAGTCAAATATTCAAATTCATGAATATGAGGTGAAAAAAGACCTATTGCGCAAAGTATTGATTTGATGAGAGAATCACAAGCAGGATCAGAGATGTTCATGGCTTGAAACCTCTTCTTCAACCTCAAATCTTGAATTGGATCGCAGCAAACAGTTCCACTGTACAGACAGAAGATCAAAGAACTCTCTGGAGTAAAGGAGGCCCCTAGGCAGAAAAGGAAAAAAGGTGAGGAGGATGAGAAGGAAAGAGGAACAATGAGGAATGAGAAAATGGGAGGGGGCGGCCGGGCTGCGAAATAGAGGAGGAAAAAGGAGGATGAGGATGTAGGGAGGTAAAGAGGAGGAGGTGGAAGAAGGGGAAAGTGTTTTCAACCGTTAAATTTTTCTCGAGATACGTATAAGATTTAATTTGGGCCCTATAATTTTCTTCGAGATGTGTTTATGATTTCAACTGAACCCTGCGATTTTCTTTGAGATGAGATGTTTAGGATATAATTTTTTTATCAACGGTTGTATTTTCTTCGAGATACGATTGCAATTTCAGTTGGGCCTTAGGATTTTTTTCGAGATGAGATGTTCGAGATACGAAACATTAAATCTCAGCCTGCAATTTATCAAAGACATTTTGGTCATTTAATTTGAAAATACACAGTCAATGCATGTTGATTGTTAGTCTTGGGGGTAAGTGCAATAGTGATTAATGATTAGTGAACATCTCAATTAGCTATTTATTGAAGGGGGATTTAGCAATTAACCCTTACCAAATAATATATATTAATAATAGTATAATTTAAATTAATAATAGTATAATTATATAAGTTGAAATTATAATAGTATAACTGAAATTAAATTGATAAAAAAATGAAAGATATATTTAATAATGATGAAAAAGTTAAAATATGGAATGTGATTGGAATGATAGAATGTGGTTGGACTGAAAAGGAAATAAAGGATCCCTAAATTTAGCTTTTTAGCTAAAACAGGGTATCAAATTTAACTTTTATCCTTGGAAATGCTCTTATTATAGTGCTAAAATTTGCCCTTACTTGTGTGCTAGGCAAGGAAGCATAGACACGGACACACGTGTCGTGTCAGACACAAACACGACACGCTGAATCGACAATTCCAAAAAACTAGGACTCGAAAACAAGTTGACAAGTCATACTTTTTTAGTAAGTCACATAAACATAAATAATAATCTAATAAAGTGCATTTCTAGAGTATCTTTAAGAAGATACTCTGTTGCAAGAAAAAAATAAGTAAAGAAAAATATAGTAAAGAAGAAGCAAATTAGAGAAGAAGAAGAAGTATAGACTACCTCTATGCTTTAGTGGTTTTTTGCCCTATTTGTCTTAAATCACAATTGAAAGTCGTTCACTTCAGATAAATCAACAAATTAGGTGGTTATTTGCAAACATCTAAAAGTAAAATATAAAACAAAGTTGGTTTTCGCGTCTTGATTGTGTCCTGACCATGTTTTGAGTATATCGGAGGCATGTCCAACACGTTTACCACATTGACCATGCGTCTAACACCTGCCAACGTGTTGACCAAGTGCTTGATGTGTGTCGAAGGTGTGTCGAGCGAGTGTCGGTATCGAATATGTGTCGGACACAAATACAACAAGTTTTCGAAGAGTCGGTGCTTCCTTGGTACTAGGTTATTGAGACTGTCGGTGACAGTATCTATTGTGTCTAGTTATGAAATAGTAATCGGCACTAACAAAGAGGTGGTTGATGCTAGAATGGTAATGGTTGTTGTCATGAAAATGGTTCAAACAAATGAAGGACATCAAATGCTGAAAGTACAAAATACAAGTTCATAGTTCATGAAGACACTTTTCAAGTGGGTCACTATATCCAAGTTCCATGAAGACAGTTCTCAAGTCAGCGCCCTGTCTTGCTCTCATTCCATAAGACTCTCTGGTATTTCTAAATTCCAATGGCTTTCTAGATGAAATTATCATCACATTCTCTTGTCATTGAGAATACACAATCCCCATAGTCTCCATTTGGTCCCTCATCAGAGATATTTTTCAAAGTGGTCAGCATCCCATCCCGCGATCCCAGTCTCGTCCCGACTTTTTTTGGGTCTTTTTGAAATTGATCAAATTCATCCCGATCCTGTCTCATCCCAATCTAGAGTGAGATGGATCAAAATGAAGATTTTCAATCTCGCTCATCCCGTCTCATCTCGAACTTATTTATTTAATATTTATTATTATTAATTTTAATCAAACTACTCTATGAAAGTTAGGATCTGTTGAAATTAATCAAAATATCTATTATTTGAATACTTGCTTAATTTGGTACTCTTTGTTTAGAATCTATATAAAAACTTTAATTTGAATATTTTAGGTCAAATAAAACCTATGAAATTTATGTTTTTTTTACATTTTTGATTGATTATACGACAATTACTCTTTTAACACAAAGGATGCATTACATAACAAAAACTTAAATTCATTGAACCTATAAAAATATATGACTTTTAATATTGTTGCGATGAAAGTTATATGTATAAAAATTAGACATTATTTGTATATGAGCAATGTGAGATGAAATTTTTTGTTATACTTCATTGGAGGACTATTTAGTACATGTTCATCCTTCTTGTCCCGTCCCGATCCCGTTTGAGATGGAACGAGGTCGAAATGAGATCTATCCCATCCCAATCCCGAACAAATGGGATGAAGTCCATCCCGTCTTGTGCCTACCCCTAGTTGGCTACTCCGTCATTTAACTTCCTCCCCCTACAAGCTCCACCATATTGATACCTATGAAAGAATGCTTCCGCCATTTGCTTCTATATTTTCTTCTGCAGGTTCTGAGCAAGCAGGGAATATATAAAAGTAAAAGAAGAAACCTGGCTAAACCATTGTTAACTGAAACAGTACATTATCCAGAGAAGCACGAGGGGAAAGAAGGGGCACGCATAAGAGGAGAGACAAGGAAGACAAATCGGAGAGAACCTTCAAACAATCAGGAGATCTTGAACAAATGTGAAGAGACAAAAACACAGACTGTAAAGTCGAAGAAATCTTGTGGCTCCCATGACATCAACCGACTATTTCTCAAAATATTGAAGATTATAAATCTTTTCTCTGTCTCATTGCATTAACTCTTGCAAGTTTCTCTTCTTATCCCATCCATGAAACTTGCAACCAGAAAATGTGATTCAAAAATGCCTCCAACAACAAAAATTTTCCTTCTTGAGTCTATAACTCCTTTCCACAAAAACTAGTCTATAACTCCTTTCCACAAAAACTATTCCTTCTTTGATTCTAACTCCCTCCTTGGAAAGTGTGTCATCCTTGATTCTAACTCCTTTTGCAGAAAATCTCTTATGAACCAACCACCAATCTCTAAGCTGAACTGAACCAATAAGCTCAAAAAAGAAGCATCTATGACATGCATGCAGATCACCAAAGACGGGATTGTTACTCAAAACTGTCATCACTTCGATGGATCATAAAATTAGAAGCATTCTTCTAACAACATTGTTTATCAAATGAAATCGCCCCATAGAACAAAACAACAAGCTCCTTATCACGCTTTCATCCTACGACTTTTGAAACTCCACTACATCTTCATTCTTTTATTAAAAACAAGCAACTAATACAATCAATTAATCAGGCATTCAGCAAATGATACACTACAAGATTGCCTAGGGGGGAATAGGAATCAAGAAATGCACAAATGACAAAAACCTGAAACTAAAAACAAACTATGCACAAATGATAAAGACCTGAAACTGAATACAAAGCAAATGGAGGCAAATGATAGAAGATGACAGGGCAGGAGCAGAGTGTGTAGAATAGACGCGAAAGGGTTAAACCAGAAGCTTGGGATGATGCTGAACTCCCACAAAGATTGATTGAGCAATCAAAACATGGACGAAGACTCACACCATTGCGGATAAGCTAGGCTCATAAATTAACCCCACAAGATTATTCCTCCCTGACTTATTGCGAGTGCACACATCATTCTCAGGCAGCCAATGCCAGGTTCGATGGACCAAATTAAACATAATAGACTGCCAACCCCTATGCGTACTAAAGCACATGAGATCCCCATGACCTTGGCACTGGATCAACACAGAATGGGGCGAATGTATCTTCTTCAAAACCTCATCGGGCATCTCCTCAACCAACACCCATTTCCTCACATTCTCCACAATTTGCAATTCCCAAATACAAATACTCTTAATCAAATAGTCTTGCACAATCTTCCCAGTCAAATACAAGTTACGTCGACAGATAAGAAGGGAAGGGCACCTGAGATCTGGGGAGGGCATTTTGACATTCAAATCAATCCAAATTTTCTTGCTCATATCGTAGGCAATAAGTCGATAACCTTGTGAGGTGTTAAGCGGGGTTGCAAGGCAGTAGAAGAACCCATCCTCATGCCAAATGGCATGAACCTCGTACCAGAATTGCAAGAAGTCTTGCTGAGAAGAGCAATGGTGTTCCCATTGCCCTGTTCTGGAGTCAAAAACCTCGGTTATACTCTCATTGGTAGTGGGTTCGGACGTTCCTGTGACTAGAATCTGATAATAACTCGAACTGAAATTGGAATTGGAGGGGGAATTAATGGAAATCATGCCAACAATGTCGATGTATCGAACCTGGGGCATAATGGGTAAGAGTCGATAGGTGCTGGTGACGGGATTGCAGACAATAAGGGTTGGGTACTCATCGGAGTTTCGATTTCGGAAACAGAGGAGTCCAGCGGAGGAGGCTAAGAGGACTTGAGATGAATTGAGGGAACAGCGATCGTATAAAGGGAGATTGTTCCATTTAGCCTTGTTGGGGCTAAAAGCAGCGAGGGTTCGACAAGTGTGGTAAACGAGGAACCAGAGATCCCGATCCCGATCCCGATCCCGATCTCGATCTCCTGTTGTTGTTGCTGTTGCTGTAGAGGAGGAACCCCAGAGATGTAAGAAGGAGGGGGATGTTAGTAATTTGTTCCATGTTTTGCAGACGCGGCGGCAATTGAAAACGGATGAGATTGGGAGGCGAGCCAGAATTTTCTCTCTTAATTCTACTGGTAATCCATTCAACCCACCGACTCCAACTCCAACTCGATCGCCTTCTCTCTTATCTTTCTTCTTCCTAATTGTTATCATCGTCATTTCGCTTCTTCGATCGCTTGGATCTAACCCTAATTTTTTTATCTATCTAAAAATTCTTTCTTTTAAAGTTTATCGCGGAAGGGGAAGAAGAGATTGAAGAGAGAACCAACTGGTTAATCTATCTCTCTCTATTTCTCCTCTTAATTGAATTGAAGAAGAAGAAGGGAAAGGGGTTTGATGGGTGGATGGGAAAAAATTGTGTATAAAGCAAACAAGGAAGAGAAGCTTTTGGTTTTGGTTGAGAAAGTCAGATAGACCGGAAAAGGGGAAGGGTAATCAAGTGATGACACCTATGATATGATATCATATGTGGTCTTAGTTGCAATTCTCCAGGGATAAACCCAGCCAAAATCAGTTGATCAAAGGGCATCTCATTGTCACGTGTAGTGCACGTCACGTAACCCAGCCAAATCACAAGCTTAGTGTGACTTTTTGAAATATGCCGAATATTATATTCTATTTTAAAGTTATTAAAATTTCTTTAGAAATTCGAAAATATTGAAACTTTTTTAAGAAAATAAATAAATATTTAATCTCCTTATATTTTAACATGTTATTTTAGTATTAAAATTTTGTTACATGAGTGAATCTTATGTAATGTGTATAACACAATGAGTGTAGTATTTAAGAGTTTAAAATATAACTTATATCATTAAATTTGAAATTACAACTAAAACTTTTACTTTTTTCTAAACAAAACAAAATATTTCATGAAGTGAAATTAACTCAAAAAATGAAACCACAATCATTGTCTCTAACCTCACGAAATCCTAAATCATGACCACCATAAAATTCAACTATTGTGTTTTGCACACAGATCACAAGACTTCACTTATATTTTGCACTTGTCTTTCTATTACCTTCGATTTATATTGGTGGCCTAGTAGACGTACATGTCACTTGTATTTTGCTCGTTACATTAAAATTTTAATTTACATTTGTAGAATTCAAATATATTACCCTAACAATAAATTGATTTTCTAGAACCATATGGACCTTATAAACCCTTGCATACATTTGTTCTTATTTATAGTTTATTACATTTCTTGTAATATTTTTGCATAAGTAACACAAGTTACAAGCTCTTATATAACACCTCTCAAAATCTATATTATAATTCAGAGTGATTTTTACTATTCATTGTCAAACAAAACAAACAAGGATTGGAGATTAAAAAAAATGGCTATGATTGAAAATTGAGAATTGTGTTAAGGGTTAATATTCATTTCCTGTGATGGCATATTTATAAATATATAACATGCATAAGGACAAAGAAAATGAAAATTTTGTGTAAAAAAAAAGTTAGTGGAGTGTACATGTGGCGGAGAAAGAAAGTATTGTATTTTCATTTATTTCAAAATGAAAATTATCATAATTATCTATAGTT
Source organism: Berberis vulgaris (assembly GCA_963556465.1). Taxonomy (NCBI): domain Eukaryota; kingdom Viridiplantae; phylum Streptophyta; class Magnoliopsida; order Ranunculales; family Berberidaceae; genus Berberis; species Berberis vulgaris. Next base: position 70,435,752 of record OY747124.1, on the reverse strand, counting down.
GTCGAATTTTGGTAAACTTGGTATCGTTGAAATGAAATTTTGAAGATCTTTCTAACAAAACCAAGAATCAATACAAACACTTAAAATTTCGAATTATGTATTTTTTTTTTATAAAAGATGTACGTGTTTTTGTATTTTCATGTATAAAGTATGTTAAATATTTTTCAAGGAAATGGACAAACATTTTAATGAATATTCACACTGATGATACACCAAAACGGTCTCTCTTTAACACCGTACACGTGTCATGATGATCTCGAGAAATAATAGGCCCAACACTGATTCGGTCAAAGCGGTTCCAAGCCCGCACAATGCAGTCCGCCGGGTGGACCCAAATCATTACAGTCTGCTAAGCTCACACTTCTCACAGCTATCCTCAATACTCGTAAGCCCTGCTAAGGCAAGTATCTCAAGGATCAGCTTCAGACTGGCAAAACAACAGCATTTTGCTTCTAACTAGGAAGCAAATACCAGAGTATACATCACACATGAAAACTTTTATCTATGGACTACTCTCAGATTGGAAGCTATTTCCTGCATATCTAGGAGCACAAGGTTAACAGGGAAACTTTCCTTCACAGCACAACTCCTAATTAAGGAAGATCTTCACGAAGATCTTCTTCCCTAAACTACGCCACTGCTGGCCTGGTCGAACCAGGACTCCAGCACTATAAATAAGACATGAGGTTGGTAAGCTAAGGTACGTTACAAATTCCTTGTTTACAGCATTATGCCTTCCTCAAATCCATGTCTGACTTTAGCATGGAGTGTCATCGGCCACCAAAATGGTGGTCTGTTGCTCACGTGTGTTCCTTGTGTAGGTCAGCAGGTTTGCAGGTCAATGTCAAAGCAGGGAGCGAAAGTCGACTGGAAAAGTCTGGCACCGTTCATGGGGACGACAAAGTTCTTAACCAATTACTAGCATCATCTCTCTTCAGAATACGAGAATATGGTGACCACCAGATCACGCAACAATGGAAAATAAGGGGACACGTTAAATGCTAAAATTAGTGTTATACCACCGCTATCAGCAGTGTCAGTGACACACGTGTAGCAGGTTCACACCCCTGCACCGGCTACAGCAACGGCAGACCCCAGGATAGATTTGATGTCACAAATACAACAAAGCGCTTAAGCAGTAGAGGCTCTTATACATCAGAACCCTCAACCTGCCAATGGAGATTAGCAGCAGCACAAGCCCCCATCTCCGAAAGGCAACAGAGAACAAGCACATAAAAGTCAAGCCTTTGCTAGTTCTCATGGGACTAGAGGAGGTAGTATCGTTAACACGGACCCCGCCTTCAGGGTAGACAAGGTCGCCCCGCAGAACCCCCTCCGCCGAGGGGCTCACGACCCAGACGTGTTATACCACATCTCTTTTCCACCATTTGTGAACCATAATATGAACGAGTCTCTTCCAAAGAAGTTCACGCTTCCAAAGCTCGATTTCTATGACTAGACCATCGACTCATTCGATCACTTGTGCCATTACCAGCCTGTAATGACACTCAAATAAGGTTCTGAGTCCGTGATGTGCAGAACGTTCCCTACCAATCTAAAGAAGTCAGTACAGACGTGGTTCCACAACCTCTGGCCAAAATCGATCGACTCATTAAAGATGCTGGCCAAGGAATTCCTAACGCGCATTATCGGAAGTCGGCGTCTCCAGAAAGGCCCACACTACATACTCTCTCTGAGGCAGAAATCTAATGAGATGCTAAGAGAGTATTCACGCGCTTCAATGACGAGCTAACGCTCATTGACGACTGCACCGACGACACAGTCGTGACGGCATTTTCCTCGGGCTTAAGAAAGGGAAAGTTTTACGACTTTTTCACCATGGAACCCCCTCTGGATATGGCAGAACTCTGAGATGAGAAGAACGAATAAGAAAACGGATGTTGAGAAGAAGCCATCCGTTCCTAGGGACAGGAATGAGTGAAGAAGGCGAAATGACGAAGAAATGAACAAGCAAAAGCGTAACGACAACAGGTATGACCCTAGTGAGCCAGGCCAGAGAAAACTTCCAATTACGTTGGATCCAAATTCATGACCCCTCTTAATTCTAGCTTATCGGACGTCCTGAATTCCATGAAAAATTGGGAAGATTTAAAGTGACCCCCAAAGCAGTGCAGAGACCCCTCCAAACGTGACAACAACAAGTATTGCTCATACCACAAGAAGGGTGACCACGACACCAACGACTGCAAAAGTCTAAGGTATGAGATCGAATAATGGATCCGCAAGGGCAAGCTAAAGGAGTTCCTGGGTTCAGAGAAGCGACAACACCGGCCCAGAGACAGGGGAGAGGCAGTCAAGGAGATTGAGAAGGAGACTTCGGGCATAATCTATGTTCTTCGTGGAGTCGAATCAGATGAAGACGAGTCAAACAGATCTCACAAGAGGACTCTACTGAAGATGCGAACGTAGCCTACAGACGAGGACAAACACGTATACTACTCAAGGGTGCAAAGCCCCATCCTCACCTTAACCTTCACAAATAATGACCTCGAGGGCGTCCACGCACCGCATAATGATGCTCTCGTCATTTTTGTCTCTATCGCAAGGTGGAAAGTTAAAAGGGCCCTGGTGGATATAGGAAACTCCCTCAACATCCTGCTCTACAATGTGTTCCGTAGTATGGACTTCAAGGAGGAGAACCTAATATCCTTAGATTATTCGCTGATTGGATTCAGCGGAGAGAAATGTTTCCCGATCGGAAAGATAAGGTTAGCAGTAATGGCAGGAGAGCCACAACTAAGAAAAGTCTTATTCTTGGACTTTATGGTGGTGGACGCACTGTCTACCTATAACCTCATCCTGGGAAAATCATGGCTTCACCAGATGGAAGCAGTAGTTTCCACCCTTCACTAGTGTGTCAAGTATACCGCTAACCACTCGGAAGGAACAATGCATGAGGACCAACCAATGGCACGAGGTTGTCATTATGTTGCATTGAAGCAGATAGAATGTTCCAGATCCAATTGGAGCCCACAGGGCAAGTTGAATAGAAGCCAGACCCAGTAACTATGGAAGAGTCACTCCACTCACACGGAGATAAAATTCCAACAGCGGTGGCTCGACTTGGAAACGAAGAACATTCAAACATAGCAAAAGCAATCCGTTCTTCAACCCAATAAAGCGGAGAGGTCATTGCAGACGGGAGCACAACCCCCCGAAAATCAATCGGCGGAAAAGAAAACTCTCACGCAAGGTTTACTTTTCAGTAATCTCAAAGGCGACAGCGAAGCTTGGCAGTTCGCTGAAGGTACTAAAGATCCAGGAAGGGCCATGCGAATTCACTTCAGGGCCGGGTCGACCTCTCTCCGCCAACAGTTAGTCTATTCAGTTGTTTAGTTTCATTTTCATAGTTAGTGTAGAGTTTTAATTCTTAGGAGCTTATGTGATTTGCAATCATTTAAGAAATAAAATAGAATTACGTAAACACGCTCTATTGATTATTGGAAAAATGTAACAACGATCGTCCAGAGGCAGGTACAAAGGACTACAAACTACAAGCATCTGAATCCGATGCCACATACAATAAAGAATCGCTTAAACAATCCGACTCTAGAAGAAGACTCAGAAGCGACAACAAGGATACCCAAGTTAAACTCAAAGTAGACACTGCGACCTCTCCGAAGATGATTTTTCGTGAGCAAGAGCAGGATGAAAAGTTGGCATGAGCAAGAGCAGGATAAAATAGCACGTCCAATTCAATGCCTCTACAAACGCACCCCTCAAATATGGCCTGAGGTGGTACAAAATCAGCAATTGGGGGCCCAGCAAAACGCCAGTCGAAGCTACGGCCAACTCACACGCTCGATCCGTTCAACTAGACGAACTTGGAATAGGTATCAGGTTGAAATAGATCGAGTGCACCCTCCCGCTGAAGGGATGAGAGGGGCATCTAGGAGTCAATGGCCCACTCCGACAGGCCATGTCCAATTCCACCCGGACCTGCGATCCTGAGTTCCAGCGCAACGCGACATGACGGAGTTAACCAAAAATGGAGGGAGGCAACCGCTCCAAGGTTGGCTGCTGGAATTATCTCTGAAACTAGGCGTTTCGGAGCACCGACAGGGCACCAGCACATAAACGACAGACACATCCCTTGGGAGGAAGTTTGTACTTCTTCTTCGCAATACGAGAAGAAATTACAAGGTCGCAGCGGACCAATTGGGTGCTCACCCAAAGCAAGTGACCACTCATAACAGCAGGTCTTATCATGACTCATCGACGCAAATGTCAGAACATTCAAACACTCTAGTGTTGGAGATCTCCTTTCAGCCTTTGGAAATTCTAAAACGTGTTTTTTGAGTAAGAGCATATGAGGAGGTGCGCTCTGTGGGAGAGAATTCCTACAACGATGAAGAAACACCATTATATAGACATAGTGGTTCACCAAACATGCGCTTCAACATTGATTGTCAGCATTGAATACCATATGAAAAACGAGGATACGATGTTCCCAAGGAAACTGCACATGACCACGTTCATCCAATTAATGATGTTGCACACAACCTCATTAATTGGGGGAGTAACCGATACTCAACCGCCTCGCAATCAACGTCATACGTGTCACCATTCAATCTACACTGTACACGTAGCATCTTGATCCTACGACAAACCCTAGTTCTTCCTCTACGGTCCCATGGGATCAGCCCACTATTCTAGCGGTATTCTACCACGTGCTTGACACGAGCATTAGAAACCCTAGTCACTTTTGACACACGGATCGCTCCTGCATATCACCAGCTGATTTAAGGTACTTCGGTCTCTTCAAAGGGAAACATGTCCGCATGATGCACTCCGCCCGCGGATGTAGGCTTGCACGCCCACAACAGACAAAGCCCCTATCTTACCAGGCAAGCTTAGTCAACTTCGGCTGATGACGACGACTTCTGGTTCATCCCGACGCCTAGTCTCGCCTGCGCGGATGTCGATGGTTTAAGAAATGGGAGTCTAATCAGCGCTAATACGCCTAGTGACGACTCGCCAGGGACTATTGCCTCCTTCACGGACAACAGTCGCCGAACCCGATCAGGTAAGCCTAGCCAATGTTGACTTACAACGATTGAGCCTAGTCAGTTTCGATTGATGTCGATGGTTCGCCACGGGACCACTGCTCTTCTACAGATCATGGTCATCGAATTACCAACCCCTAGACTTGTAGCTCGTTCCGCGCAGGTGTAGATGGTTTGGAAGGTGGGAGCCTAATCAGTTCCGAACTGATTTCGACAACTTTCTATGGGACCACTGCTCTTCTACAAACCATGAACGTCGAAAACTCCCAAATTTGTAGCTCAATGCGCACGGGTGTAGATGATTTGGAAGGTGGGAGCCTAGTCAGTCCCGAACTGATGTCGACGGCTTGCACGGGACCACTACTCTTTTACAGACCATGGTCGCCAGATCCCCTAGTCCCAAACTTGTAGCCTGCTCCGCGCGAGTGCAGATGGTTTGAAAGATGGGAGTCTACTCAGTCCCGAACTGATACCGACGACTTGCACGGGATCACTAACCTTGGTCGCCGAATCCCCTCATCCCAAACTTGTAGCATGCTCCGCGCGTGTGTAGATGGTTTGGAAGGTAGGAGCCTAACAATCCCGAACTGATGCCGATGGCTTGCCACGAGGCCACTACTCTTCTACAGACCATGGTTGTCAAGTCCCCTCATCCCAAACTTGTAGCCTCCTCCGCGCGGGTGTAGATGGTTTGGAAGGTGAGAATCGAGTCAGTCTCGAGCTTATGTCGACGGTTTGCCACGGGATCATTGCTCTTCAACAAACCATGATCGCCAAATTCTCACATCCCAAACCTTTAATCTGCTTTGTGCGGGTATAGATGATTCAGAAGGTGGGAGCCCAGTCAGCCCCTTCCCCAGTTTGCCACGCGACCACCGCTCCCTTCCAAAACAGCGGTTGTCGAAATAAATTGCAGCTCAAGCATCGTTTTCACGTTCACATAGGCTGACATTCTATTATCAACAATGGCCACTCAAACCGGCCTAAAAACCAACCCGCTGACATGCGGACGAGAGCTACATGGAATGTCAGCCTGAGCTTACAAAACCTGACTCATAGCAATCACTCTAGCTCAAAGACAACGCATGTGCTCGGCTACCATAGTTCACTCATGCCAACAGCCGTAATCGACAGTCAGATATGCAACTTAAGTCTCCAATGACTTACCTGGAGGATGAGCTACGGCTTGGATAGTGTAACCCACTACCAAACCATCCGCAGAACACCCACTATTGGATGTAACCGAGCGATAATTACTCTAAGACCTCACAGGAGAACATCTCAGAATCATTCACAACGTAAATGGTCAAACTCTCAACAGCTAACAGACCACTCGGCTTCCTGCTAACCCAACCAGACTTGTGTCAAAGTAAAACAACAAAGCAAAATGGAAATAGCGCGACTTGGAGACCAAACATAATGCAGGTACAAGGCGTACTCAAAATAAACATGTTTTCATTAACAGTTGAAACGAAAAAGTACAAGGGTACAAAGTCTACTCCTCATCAGGAGGGGTACAGATGCGGGAGAACTAAGCTTAATAGGGGAAGGAGCGGGAGTTGCATCTTTACCTGCCTCAATCTGGATCGCCATCTTCTTTCGATGATGCAGAGACCACTCCAAAGTTTGCGTAAGACACCTTATAATACGCAAGGTCTCATTTCAAATGTTATTCCTTCATCGGCGCCAGCAGCTCTAATCTCCCATGCACGACACAGCGAAATTCACACTTACCCTGCGCCTCGAGAAGCTCTTCCTCACGCGCCTTCGCTTCAGCAAGTTCACGCTCCAACAACTCCAGCTTGCTAGTCAGCGCATCAACCTGAGACTACTCTGTAGCCAGGCTACTCTTAACTGTGTTGAGCTCGTGTTGCTCCAGAAAAAACTGGTCTTCAGCCTTCCTCGCTACCAGAGCATTGAATTCCACGTCGGCCTCTAACTATGGTATCTGGGCAACCCATTCAGCCTCCTTCATGGCGTTCTCCTCAGCAAAAGATCGCAACTCAGAGCGCATCTTAGCCGCAACTTCCTGCGCAACCTCCAGATCACGACGGATCAGATTCAACTCTTGCTTGAATTTGTCACTTGTGGACACCACCTTTGCCAAATCAGATTCAAGGGCTTTCAGACGAACCCTCTGAGTCTCAGCGACAACGACCGACTGTTCCAACCTCCTCTCCTCGATCTGCTTCCTCAACAACTCAATTTCGAAAACCGCATCAAAATACAGCTTCTTCATAATCAAGAAGACACGCTCCATGGTGTACACCATTTCACGAGCCGCCTCAACTTTTGTCCCAGCAATGGTCACCTGGCTCAAATGAGACATCCCCAGCATAAGGCGCTTCAAACCATTATCCATACGCCCTTCCAGCGTATCCTCCCCAGGCTTCGAAGCGTGGTCCATTAGCCAACTGTATTGCCTGCTTATGTGCTTCCTTGAAGCATAGCCCACGACAACTTCCAGGTGCCAAACCTGGTTGCTCATCTTCACTACGTCCGAAGCAAATGAACTTATCCGCGCATCTGGATGGAGCTCTCCCGGACACGAAATTAAGCCAGTACCGCTCTTTGTAGTCGTCACTGCTCCCAGGCCCTCATCCGCGACCTTCCCTTTGTCACCAGCAGCCGACCCTTTATTGCGTGACGACTCAGTGGAATCCAAATAAAGAAAAGGAAGTGAATTGTCCAATGGACCCTCCATCACCCTGACATACAGCCTGGAAAGATATAGGAAACAATGCGGAATACAAGAAGGATGGCCCGCATTACCGCGGCTACTGTAGGACGACCCATCTGGAGAACGATTGGACTCTTGGACCTCAGGCAAATTCTCATTAGGACCCTCCAGTAGAACGGTTCTGGATTGATCAACACTAGTAGAAGCCGCCACAGCAACCAGCATCAGCTTCTCGCTCAAGGCTTCAGCCTGCTCGGTACTCAGATTCGACACATCTCCAACCCTGCTAATCGTAGGTGGTCCCTCTCCCAGCCGGATACTTCGGCCTCCACCCTGGCAGGCTGATCAGGTTCACGCTCCTCCCTCACTGAAGCAGACCGTTTGGGAGCCGGCTCAGTCCTACCGCGAGACCTCTTCGAACTTACAAAAGAGGCGAACATCTCAGAAATTCTCTACGTGTCAAACAAAGCAGGAGCCTTAACTTTGGAGGCATTCCTCTTTCTGAAAGGGGCCCCACCATCAGACTTAACCTTCAACGTTCGATAAATAATGGGGTCACATGCTAATTGGCCCACAAACCACTGCGGCTGAAGTTAGTAGGACATATAACGTCCTCCACACGCATCTTCGGCATGTCACGGAATGCCTTCATAGTATCTTGCTCCTCTGGAGAAAGAAAGTGGTAGGGAACCTCCCTACAAAAAAACATGTGCATGATCAGCGTACAACTAACGCAATGAAATCAAAGGGTGAAGCTATATTTACAAAGTGGCTTGAACTCCCGCTCTAGCAGATGACCTTTGAACTTGAAGTATTTTGAATCCGAATGAGCTAAAAAGTTGTATTTCTGCCAGAACTTAAAGGCATCCGGCAACTTATCAAAGCAAGCCGGTGACGTCATCTTACAAACAGCGTGATCATTCAGTCAAAGAGAAGTCATCAATTGGATCACCCGCGAACGCCAGCATCCTTCGCTCTGATCAAAATAAGAATGATGATCTTGTACCCATTGGGAACCAACATAAGGGATTCCAAGGAAATCTGTGAAGCCCCCAATCTCGTCAAGAACAGGAAAACAAACTCAAGTTTAAAGTATTCCGCGGTGCAAACAGACGAACCCTTCCGGAGGAAATGTCGGCATCTGATCATCATTCAGAGCATAGAAAGGCAGGTCCTTTGAAACCCCAAACATCTTTCGAATTTCAACAAGGCCCAACTCGAAAACCGATCTATCTTCTAAGAACTGAAGGCCCTTAGCCAGAAGCTCATCATCAAGATGGTTTTGGAAAGCCATGAAAAAGGTAAATAAGTTTTCAATCAAAAGTCGAACAAAACAGAATATCTAAAAGCAAAGAAATGGAATAGTCGATCTACGCAGAAAGGAAGATCTAAATAGGGATTGGTTTCCTGCCTCTTCCCCACTGAACCGATGCACACTTAATTAATGAAGCGTGCGGCTCAAGCAACGATTTAGACTCGATCATCATAAGTAGCGTATCTTTTCAAGAAGTGACTTAGTGAGCTGATGCGATGGCCCACTAACTCGAGGGGAGTAGCTGATGATACACCAAAATGGTCTTTCTTTAACACCGTACACGTGTCACAATGATCTCAAGAAATAATAGGCCCAAACGTCAGCCCAAGTGGTTCCAAGCCCGCACAATGCAGTCCGCCAAGCGGACCCAAATCATTACAGCCTGCTAAGCCCACACGTCTCAAAATTATCCTCAATATTCATAAGCCCTGCTAAGGCAAGTATCTCGAGGACTGGCAAGACAACAACACTTTGCTTCCAACTAGGAAGCAAATACCAGAGTATACATCGCAAATGGAAACTTTTATCTATGGACTACTCTCTGATTGGGAAGTATTTCCCGCGTATCTAAGAGCACAAGGCTAACAAGGAAACTTCCCTTCACACGCAACTCCTAATTAGAGAAGAATCTCCAAGAAGATCTTCTTCCCTAAACTACGCCATCGATAGCCTAATCGAATCAGGATTCTAGCACTATAAATAAGACATGGGATTGGTAAGCTAAGGTAGCTACAAATTCCATGTTTACAGCATTACGCCTTCCTCAGATCCCTGTCTGACTTTAGCATCAAAGTGTCATCGGCCACCACAACGGTGGTCTGTGGCTCACGTGTGTTCCTTGTACAGGTCAGCAAGTTTGCAGATCAAGATCAAAACAGAGAGTGAAAATCGACTGCATCACAAACAAATACCCCAAACATTCAATCGATTCCAATTTTAACCAAGTTTAACTCTAAAAAAATTATTATTTTTACCGTAAAATAAGTTTGCACCTAAAAAAAATTAGTTTACATTCTAAAATATTTTTTTTATGGATTGATTGAGAGCAATGGTGAGGATGGTGGTAAGAGTGTCCAGTGCATGATAATTAGAACAATGGTGTGGAGTGCCAACGATACGAGTAATATGCTAGTCTATTTATATTACAATTCAGAATGGTGTTTTATTATTCACTGCTGATCGGGACAAACTAAGGAATGGAGATAAAAATATGGATATGACTGAAAGTTGGGAAATGTGTTGAGGGTTGACATTCAATTCCTATGATGATATGTTTGTAAATATAAAACATGTAGAAGGACAAATAAAATGAAATAAATTGTGAAAAAAGTTGAGGGGATGTAAGTGTGGCGGAGAGATAAACTATTGTTTTTTTTTTCATAATGAAAACTATCATAACTATCTACGTAGTTGTCGGATTTTTGTAAACTTAGGCTCCGTTTGGTACACTATAAAAAGATGCATTTTGCAAAGTAATGCAAATGCATCACTTTGCTATGCATTAGTTTTCAATGCATTACTTTAAGGTTATTTGGTATTAGTCAGAGAAAAACAATGTTAGTTCCATAATTTTGATTTTTTTCGATTGGGTGCATTTCACATACCTTATGTCACCCATATGTATTATATTACATATATTTTCTTCAAATATGTAATAAAATAAGGACTCTTTGGAAGAGTTTGAATTATAATAAACTCTTGTAAATTTGGACTCTATTAAGTTCATCATAATAATAACTCTTACAAATATGGACCTTATTAAGAAATATGTCCAACATGTGAACGTGATAGTTCTCTGCAAAAGACTTCAAGACATTTTATCCCGTAAAATAATGCGAGATCTCATAACGTGAAGACGTGGAAGTATGCATTTTAATTCCATAACCGCTTTACTTAAATCTTACCAAACACCCATTTTTTATAATCGCAGCAAAGGATTGCATTTGCATTTGCATTCTTTTACGAGATACCACGCGTAGCCTTAGTTTCATTGAAATGCAATTTTGAAGATCTTTCCAACAAAACCAATTATCAATACATACACTTAAAATTTCAAAATATGTATTTTATTATCAAAATATTAAAACACTTAATATTTTTCAAGGAAGTAGACGAACATTTTAATGAACTTTCAAACAAAGACCCCGAACATTCAATGGATTCTAATTTTAACTGTGTTTGACTCTAAAAAAATTAATATTTTTACCGTAAAAGAGGCTTGCACCTAAAAGTGTAGGGTGTGTTTGGTTGCATGGAATCTTATGCCATGAAAATTCATGAGATGACCACATAAATCTAAGCTAATTTGAGGTTCACTCACCAATCCACCAAAGCATGGGATTCCCATTTTCATGGGACTTTCATTCCCACTATTGATTACAAAATCAAATGGTGGATTCGTGAATGAACCTCAAATTAGCTTAGATTTAGGTGGTCCCCTCATGGATTTCCATGGCATAGGATTCCATGCAACCAAGCACACTCTTAGTTTACAATATAAAATATGATTTTTTTATGAAACTGATTGAGGGCAATGGTGAAGATGGTGGTGAGGGTGTCCATTGTAGATAGTCGGTATGTCCTACGTGGCATAAGTCATCTTTTGTTTACAACTTAAGTGAAAATTGAAAGCCCGATAGGTTCCTTTGTTTTTTCTTCTCTTCACCTTGATATCAATTTGCTAAGCACATACTTTGTGCGAACTCTCCTCCTTCGTCATTTGTTTTCACTCTCTTTATTTCCCCATTTCCTTGATCGCAGTCCATCACTGCTCGCCACCAGAACCTCTCCCTTCCCTTCCCCTCTCTTGCCACCATCACTCTTTCTTCCTATGACTCACCACAACCCATCGTCAGATCTCCTCCCCTCTCTCCAACCACCATCGGCCTCCCTTTTTCCTCCCTCTGTTTGAACTCACCAAACCCACCACCCCCAATTCAGATGAACAAGGGCTCAAGATTCTTAAGTGGATTTTGTTCAGATCTGTTGCAATCAACCAATGATTCCACCACAACTCAACTGACCAATTGAAAACTAAGTAGAAGGAATGAGAGAGATAGCAGTAGCAGTGATGGCGAGCTTCTCTACTCTCGAACTCACTATCTCTCAGTTCCCCACTCTCCATCTCTCAACCAATGTCGATTCAAGGTATTACAAACAAACTCTTCTCTCCTTTTTTTGTTCATTCATTAATGTTAGAATAATCACATTTTTGTGCAAAGAGTTCTCTTGTAAGATGTTCATGAGCCACCAGAAGTTGAGACGTCTCATTCGTCTTTTACATCTTCTTAGTCGAGCATTTCTACTTACAATTGGTGTTTGGGGCTTGGAGTTGTGGGGTTTATTTGTGGACTATGGAAGAGAAATGGGTGTATGAAATTGGTGGAAAAAATTGGGGAGGAAGTTGCAGAGGATGAAAAGAAGAAGAAGGCTTGGTGTTCTTCATCTCAACTCAACAAATATGTTTTCTTCCCTTCCCTATATCTTCTTCCTTATGGGTTTCATGTGTCAATTTTTTCTCCCTGCTCCTCCCACTTTCCTCGTTGAAGTTTTAAGAAAGGAAGAGATCTGATTACTTGAATAAGGAATTTGATTGATTGTGAGGAAAAGAAAAACTACTAAATATAAAAGGAATATATCTGATAATTGAAGAAGGAATCTGATTAATTGTGAGGTTGAGAAAACTCACTCACTAATTGAAAAAGAAAATGAACTTTGAAAATCTATCTCCATCTGATTATGGGTTAAAAAAACCATATTTAATTGTGTTAAAATAAAAATAAAATAAAATAAAAAGCCAATGGCTATTGGATCCTTGGCATTATGGAGAAGACAATTGGAGGCTCACCTGATATTGATTTCAATATTTTGGAGGATTAGCATTTTTAAGTGTTAAAATAAAATCTTATACTACAAGTAAAAAAAATTTATATACATTATAAAATTCCAAGTAATGAAGCATTTAAAAACTATTGCATTGTCATATCAAGTGTGTGGTTGTGCACTTTAATAAAACTAATTATTTTATGTGTGATACGGTGCATATGCAGAAAGCATGAACATGGGTGGCATGCTAGAGAAATTTCTTAATGTTGTCATCAGCTGCAGCCAAAATTCCATTGGAACAAACATGATATATTTCTTAATGTTGAATCTCTTCCTTCTTATTATTAGTTAAGTTGACATTTGGTGCAATTTGATTTCCTTATCACATTGGTTGTGTTGATCGATATTATTAACATTGTTTGCGTTAATGAATATTGACTCTTTTTTTAAAGTTGATTCATCGTAATTGTTGTAATATATAATTGAGCAAGTATTTTTTTAAATGAACTAAAAGCTTATGTTGTAAGTAGTTTACATAGCCGTGGAGGTACAATGTACATTGCAATAATGCCAATGGCATGGGTATTATACTAGTCTATATAAGCGATAAAAAATGGTTATGATTGAAAGTTGCAAAAGATGTTTATGATAGAGATTCGTCATCAACAATGACACATTTGTAAATAAGTTACAAGTGGAAAGGCAACGAAAATTAACAAATAGGTGAAAAAAACTATGGAATGCGTATGTGACAGATAGAGAAATTTTGTGTTTTCCAACGAAACCAATTACTAATACAAACGCTTAAAGCTTTAAAACCAATCCTTAATATAAATACTTGAGTTTTAAATATGTATTTCACACCATATGCATTTTAAAAATATATATATAATCTAATGCACTTCACGTCATAAGTATTTTCAATATTAAAACGCATTCTAGCAAAGACCACGAACTCCACATTTTGAAAAATAAAAGTTTTGGATGGATTAATTATAGTTGTTTTAAAATGTGTTTTTATTTTCCTAATTGTTTAAAATTTTAACCGAATTTGACCTATTGCAACGACCCACCTATCACGTCAACAACATGAAAAATACACTAGTCTTTTACATACTAAAAGGATGATCAATCTTAAAGTTCTTTTTTCACAAAATATTGGAATCACATTCCTACCATCAATTTGGAGACGCTGTAAGGTTCATGGCATTTAGTTATTTCAAAGATGGAGCAAAAATTACATGGTTTCTTCAATAGTAGGTTGCCTTGCAGATTCCTAAAGGATATACCTAAAGTAATCGTCCGACTAGTACAAGCAGCAAAACCAAACATACAGGAGCATAAAAATACCACTTAAGAGCTGCATATTAGGATCAGTCGTATCTGAAGAAGAAAATCTAGGCCACTAAATATATATCAACTGAGTGTCAGTTGTATTCAGGCAGAAATATTTACAAGTACAGCAAGTATAACTTGTGAATGGGTGTAAAAGTTGGAAATAAAACCATTCACCCAGGTTCTTTATAAGGAGAATCACTGGCTTTTGTCAATAACTGAAATGCGTCCGAACCTGGGATTGCTCTATCAGCTACAAGCAAAACAAGGTTTTATCGGCATGCTGCACAATCACCCAACTATCTAAACAGCCTTGGAACCGACCTCTTTGGTACCTTTCCTTCAAGCTTCAGTCTTCTATATGCTTCACGGATGTGGCAAGGCCTGATCGGTCCAGTTTCTCTTCTTTCGTTCATAACAATCCTTCCTACAGTAATGTAGCTTTGTTCAGAAGAGATCAAAGATTAAAATCCCCAGTTTGGTTACAAATTTACAATGGTCATAAAAACGTGTCTCCTGAAACAGGTTTGTCACTGTTGACAAACTGTGTTTAGCCAATAAAATAACCTATCTGATTAGAAATAAAAACAAATTTCAGTAGATTTGAAGACCTGTTTCAATTAGCTCCCCGACAAACATTTTGGCTATGCCCGACACGACAATTGTCATTGGTACTGAGATTTTCGGACTTCCAGTGATGCTTGCTAATAGCTGCACGCAATAGTAAGCAGGATAATTTCAGGACTAAATAAATCGAACGTGAAACTGTCATGGAAATACTTATTTCAAACATGGAGGCCAGTAGAATATTGATCAAGATGTTGCATTAGTATGCAATGTAGGAAACCATAATGGTCTTAAGCTGTTAGCCATGTGTTTTATTAGCAACGGCAAGACATCAACAGGTATGTTCAAGGTTAAATCCACTTCAACTGAGGCTAGTTTGTTTCAAAAGAAAATTTTCCATGGCAAAATCAGAAAAAGTAGAGAAGAGATGCGAAAGAAAGTGGGAAAAGGTTTTCCACCTTGAGGATGAAGACACCTAGGATTTTAGAAAAATATTTCTTTGCGCCCAAAGAAAACCATTTCCACAAACTTGGTGAAATTCAGGAGGATAGAGACCATCAAATTCATGTTCTTCATTCTCTCTTCATCTTTCTTCCTCTTTTTTCTCCTCTCCCTCGAAGTTTCGACAAATTTTAATGGGAAAATTTTCTTTTAAACCAAACTGACCCTAAGAAGGCTCCCACAAAAACTCGTACCACACCCTAAATCAGAATTGTCACAACCATTAACAAGGCCTTGTTGAACACTTAATCTTCCTGCTGCCTAGGCCCTTCTTTCTTTTGGGAGACGGGCCACATCCTATCTGATTACATGATACCTAGGTTATTAATACGCCGCTAAATCGGCGAGAAATCTTTTAGAGGGGGTGACCGATATGAACTCGGTGTAGTGGATGGGTTTAGCGGACTCTGATAAATCGAGTCACTGATAAATCGGCCCATCCAACTCATTGATTTATCGCTACATATATATATATATATGTACATACACATACATATCTATATGTATGTATGCATATATACTATGTATGTATGTGTATATATATGTATATAAATTAACTCACAAGAATCGATCCCATCCCATAGTTGTGTCGTTTGTTCGATCGTCCAGAGAGCAGAAAGGAAAACCCAGAAGAAGAAAGAAACGTAGTGAAAAAGAAGAAGAAGAAGAAAGGTGAACAAAGATTCAAAGAAGAAGAAAGAAGAGTGAAGCTTAAGCAATTGCGAACTTGCGATCAAAGAGAAAAAATATCAGAAGGGAGAAAAGAATATCAACAGCGGTCGCGATCGGTGATGTCCTTCTTTGGCTCTGCACAAGCAATCTTCCATCATTAGGTTTGTCTCTCTTTTTCCTCTTTTCCTTCTTCCACTCCACTCCAATACAATCAATGCCATAAACTGCTAATACCATCACCTGTTGATCTAAGTTTTTCTTCTTCTTGTTTTGTATTTGTAGGTTTGTCAAGTTTGAGGACAGAAAACGTGCTATTATAAGTAGCTTGCTTCAATATTATTTAGTACACAGGTATTTATGTTGAACCCCATCTATCAATAATTGGTGTTTGTTTTGCTTACTTTTGGATTTTGAATTTTTTTTTTATTTTCAAATTTGCTCAGAATGGCGTTTGAAATTGGAGACAAAAGACGACTGAGATTTACCCAAACATAATAATCTAATAAATCACAAAGAGGGAGGTTAGAGAAAGAAGTTTTTTAACTTTTATATCCAACCAACTCTACCCACCCATCACACATCTAAAGGCTCAGATTGAATTTGAGTGCCGAAGACATGGGAGTACCATAGTCTATATCTATATTACAATTAAGAGTGGTGTTTTAGGGTTGAGATTCATTTCCTATGATGGGATGTTTGTAAAACATGTAGAATGGCAAATAACATGAAAATTTTGTGAAAAGATTTGGTGGAATGTACATGTGGCGGAGAGAAAAAGTATTGTGTTTTTTGTTTTCAAAATGAAAATTATCATATCTCTATAGTCGTCGGATTTTGGTAAGCTTGATATTGAAATGCAATTTCAAAAATCTTTCCAACAAAACCAATAACCAATACAAACACTTCAAATTTCAAAATATGTATTTTATTATTAAAACATGCAAGTATTTTCATGCCTAAGTATAATATTTTTCAAATAAACATACGGACATTTTAATGAACATTCAAACAAAGACCTTGAACATTTAATCGATTATAAGTTTCAACGATTTTGACTTTTAAAAAATTAGTATTTTTACTGTAAAATAGGCATGCACCTATGCCAGAGACTCCCATCGCTGCTAAGGCAAATAAGACTTTCCTTGTGGTTCTGGGCACTCGCCTAGGCACCCACCTGGGACTACAATTTTTTTTAATGGTCAAAGTCTCTTGACTTGACCTTTTTTTAAGCCCAAAAAAAAACCCCTTCCCCTCCCGGATCACTCATCACAACAACACCACAGTACAACCACCACCTTCCCCCTCCAAATGATTGCACCTCTGCCAGCCACCTCCATCTGATCGTCTAGATTCGACTTTGCTGACCACCTTAGTTTCTCTGAAGCCTTAATCTTCTTCATTTCATCCAACTTTGATTTGGGTAATTTATGTCAAATTACTTGTCAAAATGATGTATAACTGTATATAACCAGGTATAGATCATACATGTTATACACTAGTCATATATTGAAAATGGTTTGAAAAGGGGGGAGGGGGGAATTATTGCCCGATGCTAGGCGAGTTAAGTACTCAAGCCAGGCCAGGACTGTTGCCTCGCCTCGCGTAACGCCTGAGGCATAGATACTGCCACCTGTCATTTATCCTCCTCAGTCAAACTTACCCAACACTTAAATTAACAAAGAGGATGTATCAGATTAATTACCACAACCTCCAAGCTTCAGTTGACTAACATAGATATAGTTAACAGTATTGAATTAGTAATTCAAAAAAATAGGTCATGATAATCAACTGCACAAAAATCAAATAAGGAGTACATTGAAGTAAAGAACGAACTTACCTTTTTCATGTTCGCTTTCTGAAATCCAGACCTTCGGAAGGATTCGTACCTACTCATCTGTTCCTCTGTAAATTGAGATAAAATTTCCCTGAAAATGATGCAATGATTGTCACTACATCAATTATATACATACATCAATTAGGTATATATACTATGTATCGATCATATATGTATAAAACAACAGGACTCAACTGCATCTTTGCCATTTTATCAGGGTCGCCAGTAGAAGCCAACTTCCCAAGCTCCATATCCATATTCTCTTCCTCTTCCTCCTCCTCATCTTCTTTGCTCTTCCCAACAGTAGAAGTGGTAGGGAATGGAGTCAATGCAGAGTTTGCTTGGTTACTGTTGTTTTGGATGTTACTGGGAGTTTTGGCTGGAATTTCATCATCAACTGCTGTTGCTGGAGTGTCAACAACGATGTCATCAGCTGCAAGAGGGGAACCTGGCGGTGAATCTTGTTCTTGTTGCTCTTGCTCCTCCTCGTATGCAACTTCAAACGGATCCTTTGATGACTGCTTCATTATAACCTCAGTGAAAGTTCTACAAGATTAAAACAAACCACAACTGATTTTTTGCACAAGATAATAATGAGATAAAGGGAACCCGCTCTTTTTATTAGAAGAATGAAAGAAGTACAAAACAATCCAAAGGAAAATAAAAGGAAGAGACAGAAGAAGTATTTAAATGACCAATATCAGTTTTGAAGGAAAGTCCTATGCAAATCAACTAAGTACTACTTTTCATTGTGGTTTGTGTCATGTTACCCCAACTTACTTGCAACAGAAGGAAGAAACGGAGAGAAACAGGAGAAAACAAAAGAGGAGATGGAGGTGTTTCACAAATACCAGGACAGATTGTTGATCGCCACCCACATTATATTTCGGCTACAAGCCCATGAACCTTTTAGCACAAACAATAGATGGACCTTTATATTAAAGATGGTTCATTTGACAATTTATTGCCACGTGAGTAAATTTAGAAGTCTTGCTTTAACCATTACTCATTCATAGAAACCATCAATCAGGTCAACTATTAATGAGATGTACCCTGAGATTGGGTTATGCGATATCCCATGAAGTAAGCAATTGGTTTCCTCATTATCAAATATGATTTGGAAGGAAAATATTTAGAGACCTAGAGGAGTTACTCCATCCAATTGCCTTCAGTATTTATGTTTCTTATATGTGTCTGTGTCTAATAATAAAAAAGTATATCTGGCAGCTGGGATGCACGGACTCGGATACGTGTGTCGTATCGGATACGGATACGACACGGCGACTCGGCAATTTTCAAAAAACTAGGACTCGACGACACGTCAATCAAACCTTTTTTATTTTTATATTTTGTTAAAAAAACTATTAACATAATGTCATAACTCATAAACAATAATTAATATGGTTAAAAAATCTATTTAATCTCTTATTCTCCCCTCTCCTCTCCGACCTCTTTTTCTCCTACTCTCTTTATTATCCACCTTCGCATTTCCGTGCGGCCGCTTTGAAAAAAAATGAATTACTCCACACGAAATGCTCTCCAGCCTGGCTCAGTCAAACACTTCATTATCTCATGAAATGGAAGAAAAAAAATCAGTGTAACTTGACACGTGTAGTAATTACAGATGTGTCAACTGCTTGCTTTGTAGAAGCGGTGCCCTTCTTAGGCCCCACCCCACTCCTTCATTTCTTATCACCGATTGCGCAACCGTCTCTTCCAGTTACCTCTTTCGTTTAAATACTCTCTCTTGAGTCTCTCCTCTCTCTTGTTCATTTCAAAGAGACCTCTCTCTACGTTCTCTCTTCCACCTTTTGTAAGGGTTTATCAATGGCAACTAGTAATTGTAACAGAAGAGATAGTTTATATCGGATCAAAGGACCGTGGAGTCCTGAAGAAGACGATCTGTTAAAGAAGCTTGTTACAAAGCACGGAGCGAGGAACTGGTCATTGATAAGCAAATCAATCTCGAGCAGATCAAGCAAATCTTGTAGATTAAGATGGTGTAATCAGCTCTCGCCACAAGTGGAGCATAGAGCTTTTACAGTCGAAGAAGACGAGACGATCTTGCTAGCTCACTCGAAGTTCGGAAACAAATGGGCTACCATCGCTCGTCTTCTCAATGGAAGAACTGATAACGCGATCAGTCCGACAGACTCCGCTTTCTTCTTCTTCCCTTCTTTCTCTTCTTCCTCTTCCTTCTTTCTTTTCTTCCTCGCCTCCTCGGTTCCTCCTTTCTCTCTGCTGCTGGTTGTGTGGTTTGAGCAAGAAGAAATCGAGAGATTAGGGCTTTACATCTCATCCGTCCGATCTAATCAAGATCTGAAAAAAAAATTATTAGCAACTGAATCCTGACCGTGTCAGGCCGTATCCTGACCAAGTCAAGTTGACCGATACGTTGACCGCGTGTCGAATAAGTGTCGGCCGCGAATCGCACGCGTATCCTATCCGACACGCGTATTACTAAGATTCGAAGGGTTTTTCCGAGAGTCCGTGCTTCCTAGTCTGGCAGTAAAGACGAGGAAGTTCGAGCAGAATGCAAGTTCAAGTGTTCAACTACAAAGAGTTAGCAACTTCAACAGTATCCTTTGGATATTTATGGAGTTCTACCGAGAATTGCTCATTTCTAACTAGATCAATAGCCAACTCTTACCGGTTAAATAACCAAAAACATTAATAAAATCCAAAACCAATCACAGCACACTGAAACATAGAGAAAATACAAATCAAAACACCAGAGAAACAATCTTCCACCCTAGTTAATCCCATTCAAACCCCATGATCCAGTCTAATCAAGCACAACACCAAATGTCGAAATGTATTTTCTTTTATTACTACAAAAATATTAGTGAGAGAGCTTTCGCTGATCAACCCAAATCAAGGTGGAAGCCACACTATTGGATTAGGTTATCCTATGCAGTTAAAACGGATAACGGACCTATAACAGTTCATGAGCGTTATAGGTTATAATGGGGTATACCGGAATATTTTGTTTCATACATTTTTAATATCCCCACAAAGTATTGATGTATTATAGAGACAAAAAAGTCAATCATGTTCATAACATTAAATTAAAAAACGTTAAAACATTAATAAAAAAAATCTTCCCTTCATATGAGAGTGAAATCGCAATAGAAAGTGAGATCGCAATAGAGAGTGTGATCGACTTTTCATCTTATTCCCTTTTTCTCTCGTACTGGTACTCTATCAACCAACGAGGTCAGGTTCTTTATTGATCGGCGACGGCGAGCTCTGGTCCTTATTCGATCGAGAATGAAATGAGTGATTCTTTTATTATATATTAGAACAAAAGGTTAAACGGCGTTACTGAAAAAAAAATCAATAATGATAATATAACGGCGTTATATCGGAGTCATGATACAAAAACATGATAATCTCATAACGTAACGGCTCGCCCCCGTTAAGCTTTATATCGGAGTTATATGGGCGTTATAATGTTGTTTTAATTGCACAGAGGTTATCACAACCAAACATTGTATATATCACGAGAAACATCCTTATGGATTGCTATTTGAAATGCATAGATCATGTAATACATAAAACTTTGGACAGCTTCTACAGAAAGGGCATTTGCAAAATCACGCATCATGCACCAACAGCAAACATTAACTTCATTACGCATATGGGTTTCCACAACCAATTTGACTAGAAATAAAATTCAGTAGAACCTAATATCATACTCTAACATATCCAATTACTTTTCTTAGCTACGATATCTTCATCAGAAACATGGAATGCTCACACACACTAGAACGCTCAACTGCTTTTCTTAATAATCAGTCCATTAAAACATTTCCCTACTAACTAACAGGGGGTAAAAAACTGAGCTCCCTAGAAAAATCTACGTAGTTCTCCATTTATCTGTCTGAAGATTCTTGCCAAACTAGATCTGGTTGTGGAAGCATCTCTTTGACCACAGTTTCATACATAAACTTAGGGGTGGGCATCCCATCCCGCGATCCCGATCCCGTCCCGATCTCATCCCGCGATCCCGATCCCCTCCCAATCTCATCCCGTCCTGATTTTTCCGGGTCTTAATGGGATTGAATAATTTCATCCCGATCCCGTCCCGTTCTAGAATGGGATAGGATGGGATGAAGATTTTCAATCCCGCCAATAACGAGCTAATTTTTTAATATTTATTATTAATATTTTATTTATTTATTTATTTTTATTCATATAAACTTACAGATGATTGACATAAACTCATGGTGTTTGCAGTGGTAACAGAAATGTTACTTCAAGAAATAAATATTCATTAAGCAAGAGAAGATAGCAAACTGTTGCTTGGATTCCCAATAAAAGTGGCTCCAATTATTTAACTTCCAAATATTGATAATACCCAGGTGAAGATGAAAAATAACAATTAACTGAGTAATACATATTCAGAAGGGAACATTCAGGGGCGGAGCCAAGAATTTGAGATGCCCCGAACTGTAAAAATAATTGTTTTTAATTACGATATATGTATTGATGGTAAACCATTATGAATATGTTAGAGCATCACCAATAGGTCTATATTTCTTCCCTAACAAAAGATGAAATGTCATTTTGTCAAGGAACCATGAATTTTGTTTCCCACAGTAATGAAATTGTAAAATCAGTTAGGAGGCCATCACAGCGACACAATATTCTTAGTGGGTCTCATTTATCATGTCATTTTCTAAAAGTCAGCCCACTCGACTACATTGTTAGGGGATTTAGTGGCTACCCATATATTTGCATGCCACATCTATATTTAATTATAAGAAAGTTATTTTTCACGCTCTTATATGATGATAATCTTCGCAGCAGTCACAGGCAGCACGCTGATCCCGTCCCGAACCCGTTTGGGATGGGACGAGGTCGGGATGGGGTTTTTCCCATCCCGTCCCGTCCCGATCCCGTCTGAATGGGATGGGATAGGGATGGGTATATCTCGTCCCATCCAGTCCCGTGCCCACCCCTACATAAACTTCAACAAATTAATGGATAGCCACAACAAGCTCTGCACTAATTGTGTCCACAAAGTTTGATCCCTAAACATCCGAAAAGAAATTTGGGAAAATCTGAAAAATTAACCAAACTATCTTACTTTGGTACACAAGACCATATGGCATATATCTAAGAATAGTTCCAACTGTTGAGCAATCATCACTCCCACTAACATCTTCCCCACTTAACTAACCATCTTGAGTTGTGAAGGGTTTTAACTCTAAAGGCTTGGGTCTTTTTAGCAGTGAGCACCTCACTCCTCTTTGTTGATTTTAATTTGTATTTTGTTGTATAAAAAAAAAATACCACATCTGGGGCTAGTCACTTTTTCAACTCACCACGTTATCCATATTTGGGATGTCAAATTTTTTCATAAGGCAAAGCAGAGGTTTAAAGGGAACCTACCCCTTTAAAAGAATGAGAATGAAAATGAAAAGCTAAGAAAAGAGGAGCATTCTAAATCACATTCCATTGTCATTATCATCTCTAGCATCCTCATTATCATCATTTTCATCCTCGTCATCCTCGTTGTCACGACTACTTCCATCGTCATTCTCATCACTTCAATCACTAGCAACAATTGGGCTAGATAGCTAGTTTTACCATTTCATCATTCTTATTATCTTATCCTACCTTGTTCTTCCTCAAATTCTTTAAGCTCAACAACATCATCAGTATAACCAGTAATGCATTATTTAGGGTTTGTCAAAACACATTCGGTTATAAATGAGACGATTTATTTGCGGTCTAAATGCAAAAAGATAATAACTATTGTAATTAGAAAATAGAAACGAAACGAAACGAAACGAAATAAAGAGGGAAGATTATGGACTCACACTGCAGATCGCCACACAACTCAGCTAAGGTAGTGTTTTGCACCAATACCTCTAGGGCCCTTGCCTTTCTCGACCTCCAACCCCTCTTCTCTTCTGATTTGTCTCCTCACTAGAAGCAAAGAAGCAAGGTGCAGCTCACATGAAATAATGGAGTTTCATGGAATCTTCCACGGTGTTTATTGGGAGGGTCTAGCTTTCTTTCTAGTTTCATGAATCACGCGGTGTTCAATTTGGACTAGTGTACCAGCCATGTCGTTGACACGACCATTCATTTTCCACATAGGTCACTAAATTACCAACAAGGATGCACAGTCTCGAACAAAGATACGACACGACGACTCGGCAATTTCCAAAAAAATAGGACTCGGCGACACGGTCAAACCTTGTTTTTTAAATATTTTTTTATAACTCATGAACATAAATAATAATAATGAACAATCCAAACATATCAATAAAACATTCATTCATTCAAATGCATCATAAATTCATAAATCATAAGCGACATAATTTCATTATCTTGAGAATGTAAATTGATAATTTCATTAACCCACCGGTCACCAGCTTGGCCTGAAAGAAACATTAAGAGAACAAAAAAATTTCATTGCTTCAAACAACTACAGTCACTACAGTGACCAAGATCATGCCACTGTAAATAAAATTTTCAGACCTCTAAAATTTTCAGCAGAAAAATAAAATCTAACTGTAAATAAAATGTCAATGTAAACAAAATTTTCAGCAGAAAAATCTCACTCAGACCTCTAACACCAAATCAGTTTTCAATGAAAAACACATGCAGTACATACTTATTCTTATATTAGTAAAAGAACCCGCTGGCTAACCATTTCATTTGCAGGGGACAATGAATCAGAGAGAATATGAAAGAGTTGAACATGGGATCAAAGGGAGATCTGTTGATGAATGGTACTCAAATGAGTAAAATGATTAAGGCGAAAAAATCAGCAAAAAAATTTGGTCATTCAGCAGAAAAATCAGCAAAAACAAAATAGCAGAAAATCCATGAAACTTGGATGAAATCAGCAGAATGAAACATAAAATGGAAGCATAGGAGAAAATCGCAGAATCAATAGAAAAAAAAAAAAAAAAAAAAACTTACCTGCTGAGGTCACCAGCAAGCTCCGTCCAAGAAGGTAGGTACCTCGATCTCTCTCCCTCTCTCTCTGGCTCGATCGATCTCTCAGCGTCTACCTCTCTGCCACTCGAGTCTGAGTCTCTGACGAAGAAAACGAAATAGGGTTAGGTATCGAGGGAGAGGAAGAAAATGGGCTGCTATTTGCACCCTCGCTATTTGCAATCATATAAATTCGTGTGTCCAAAACGTGTCTGGGGCGTGTCTAAGACAAGTCGGAAGCAAACCGTTGACCACATGTCAAATATGAAAATAAATTATTGCTTATCAAAACATTGATTAATTATATTTTTTTCATTCTCATTGATCTACTATTATAATTTATTCATACACATCATCATTATAATATACTACTTTCACCTTCTCTTTGCTGGGGTTTAGCTACTCTATCTCAATAAAGCATGTTATTTCTAGAGGATCAAAAAATGTTTACTTTAATTTAATAAATGATCAAATTCAAAATTTTGATTTCTATTGGATCTTTGTCTTCATTAGGCTTAATTTATAGGCTTGTAGGCTCAAAATTTTGCCCATGTGTAAGGTTAAGTTGAACTGACCTGATAAGAAGAAAAAAAAATTAATAATAATAATATAGGAGGGGCATTTCGCAATTTGGCATGGGAAGGAAATTTTTGTAATTTGGCGAATGTGATGGGAGGGCATTAAAAAAATATATGAAAATTTGTTATTGCTAGAGGGGGTTAATGTTTGGGTTGAATTAGGGTTTTGGGTTCAATTTGGGCTTTGAGTAGAATTATGGGCAATTCTGAAATTTTGTAAATCGTGTGAGGGCTTTATCAGGATTTCAAAATGTCCACAGATACACAACCAACTTTTCAATTGGTAAGGAGGGGGAAGAGGATGGGTTGAGAATTTTATAACTTGGTGAAGGCAATTTAGAATTTTAAAGGACAAATTGACACATAATGACCAGTAAAACTCAAGTGTAATTATAAACAAATAAGATAAGATACAGAAAATATATCATATGTGTATCAACATTGGTGAAAAGTAAAATAAATTAAATAACACAAAAAACTTTTGAAAATATTTATTTTCATGTGACTACAAATTGGAAATGGTAGAAGTTTAAAAAATTTTGAAGGGCACTTCAGTCATTTTCTTGGACCTGAATGGACATTTAGGTGATCGTTGGTAAAAATGTTAAGGTATGTAATGAACTCATGAGAGAGAAAAAATTTTGCATAGTAATACATGGTTAAATTGGGCCAAATTTGTTTAATCATAGGCCAAGAGTACTATCGAAATTTTAATCATAGGCCAAGGGTACTATCGGAATTCTATGTTATAAAGTATAAGTAAATAAAGATGAAGGTGGGGGCAAAATGGGTAGATTGTTGGTGTGCACAAATGTGCATACCGACAATCCAATTCTTATTATAGTACTAGATTCTGTAAATAAGAGCGTATGTTTTTCTTTTAATTAAAAGTAAAACCTCTAACTTCAATAAGAAAAACAAAGTTGCTTACTAAAGAGTTTGAATTTTTACTTGAGTAACAACTTTCTTATTTCTCAATGAAAACAAACATCACTTGATAGAAGAAAAAAAAAATACAAATATAATAATTATCCGATCCAATAAGGATAACGAATTTAAAGATATGGGTGTCTCGAATATTGTAAAAACAATAACATAAAACACAAGTATTTTGCACCAGGCACATCTCAACAAAATGGTGTTGTTAAAAGAAATAATTGAATTATTCCAGAGACTGTACACACTATTGAATTAAAGCAAATTCTCTTTTTTGTGAAGTTGTTCACACAACGTTAAATGACCATCAAGGTTTATCTACGATCATATACTTTACAAACTGATTAAAAACTTTGTTTGCGAATAATCTAATATTACTTACTTTTGCACTTTTGTGCACCATTTACATCTTGTTTGATCGTGTCATTGGGGTGCGAAAATTGAGTACGTGTATTCTTCTAAAATACTCTATTGATGGTAGGACATTTCATGTATGTAGCCTTCAAAAACGAAAAATGATGGACTCTGTAAATGTAAAATGTTAAGGTCAATGATACTAGTACATCCATGAAACGCTTGGTAAAAAACATATTTTTGGTGTTGTAAAATATGATACGAGTTTTTCTATTGATAACTCTACTCCAATATTTTCAAAATTTACTTCTTTAGAAAATAGGTATATATATTATACTAGATCCCATCTCATTAAATATCACTTCTACAGTGGCCATTAAATTAACAAATGATCATGATCTATGTAAAAGTAAGGAATTTGGTAATATGTGCGTAACAAAACAAGATTAGCCGCTCAGAGCTATTTTGCTACTCTCAAGTTGAACAAATTGACTTTGATGAAACCTTTGTACCCTCGCACAGTTAGAATCAATAAGATTACCTCTCTGCACAGTTTGAAGTTTGAACCTAAAAAAAATATTTTTTAATTAAGTTATTTACGAGGTATTATATGTGAAACATAAAACCAAAAGGGTTTGTTGACTCATACCATGAAGCCCTTGTGGCTTGGTATAAAATTAGTTGATTTTCTTTTTTTAAAATGTTTCTCTTGAGGGAGAGTAGAAGAGACTTTGTTTTTACTACATAAGGATTATGATATGGTAATTATTCAAGTATGTTCGAGATATTATAAAAAAATTTATGGCTCAAACATTTTCAAATGCCCTTGCACCCCAATGAGAACAACAACCAAGTTATGTAAATACTAATGGTAAGACGACAAATATCGTGAATATCATAACTTGTTATACCTAATTACTAGTTGTCCTGATATAACTTTAGTGTTGGAGTATGTGCTCGTTATCAAATAACTCCAAAAGAATCACATTTATTTGTTGTCAAACAAATCATTAATTATGTTAGTAACACATTTGATTATGGGGTTGAGTATTCTTAGATACAAACATCGAATTAATTGTTTAGTCTAATGTCAATTGGGTTGACGATTCTAAAACTACGTAAGAGATTTTTTTTTTGTTGATAACGGTCTTATTGTTTAGTAAAACAAGAAATAAAGTTCAATTTCATTATTTACAACAAAAGTTGAATACAATGTTGCTCGCAGTTGTTATCCTCAAATCTTTTGGATGAAGCAAATGTTTTCGTTATAAATTAATCATATTGATGTACTACCAATTTTTACAATATGGTGCATGTTTCTAATACAAGATTTTTGAGATTTTCAGATCTAGTATCACAAATTGTTTTTTAGGCTATCAATCTCATGTGTTTGATTGGATTTTAAATTTTCCAAATGGAATGATCAATTGTAGCATCACTGAAAATTCATTGTCACACAAATTAGGTTATGATATTTGTTTGAATTATGCTATGATAATTAAACAAGCTCAATATTGAATGAAAGTCATATGACACAAAGTTATTTATTGACATAAGCTTAGATAAGTCGTTAATGTAACCAAGTAGTTGTGAGAATTTAAATGTATGTGAGTGAAAATTCAAATGAAAATGAAAAGCTAAATAGGGAATCCTCCTCCTCCAGCTGCATTTGCATCATCTGCATCATCCACCACCTCCTCCTTGATGAATTTCAGTGAATCCATTTCATGCAACTCCAAAATTTTAAGGCGAGGATGTTTACTTAGAGATCCAAGATGTTCACATGATGTACAATAAGATAGAGATATTTGCACCAAATTTGGGAGTAACGAAGCTTCTTCTGTCAACTAACTTGGTAACAAGGTTACTCCTTCATACTCACTAACTTCCAATTTTCTTAGATTTGAGTGAGGTTTGAGGCCTTCTATCACATTTTGATCCCGCTGTTTTCGTGACTCTGTGTCTGAATGTGAGTGTGAAGCCTAGTCCTAACATAGCCTCAATGAATATATATTTGTTTTACTCATCAAATTTGCCTCTTTAAATTCCGCGAAAGTTTCCATTGTCATAACAAAATTTTCATTCTCAAAATTTCATTAGATGAGAATGAAAATGAAAAGCTAAGCAAAGAGATAGCATTCTAAATCACATTCCATTGTCATTATTATTATCATCATTTTCATCTTTGTTATCACGACGACTTCCATCATCATTCTCATCACTTCAATCACTAGCAACAATTGGGGCTAGCTAGCTAGTTTCACCATTTCATCATTTTTATTATCCTATCCTACCTTGTTCTTCCTCAAAGTCTTTAAGCTCAATAACATCAATATAACTAGTAATGCATTATTTAGGGTCTGTCAAAACTCATTCGGTTATAAATGAGATATTTGTTTGTGGTATAAAATACAAAAGATAATAACTATTGTAATTAGAAAATAGAAACGAAATGAAATGAAATAAAGAGGGAAGATTATGGACTCACACTGCAGATCGTTACGCATAACTCAGCTAGGGTAGTGTTCTACACCAATACCTCCGGGGCCCTTGCCTTTCTCGACCTCTCTTCTCTGCTGATTTGTCACCTCACTAAAAGAAAATAAGGCGGGTGCAGCTCACGTGAAATAATGAAGTTTCAAAAAATCTTCCATGGTGTGTATTGGGAGGGTTTAGCTTTCTTTCTAGTTTCATGAATTTCACAGTGTTTAATTTGGACTATTGTACCAGCCGTGCCATTTTTCTGATTTTTCAATTCAACACTTTAAATTCATGCATGTAGATTCTTATAATTTACTTTTCCTTGCACCTTATAATTATTTTATTCTATTACAAATTTACCTTTTTAATGCAAATTTAAATTCTTTTGACTGTTTTTATTTCTTTACATTTTTATCTTTCTTAAATGAGATATTGAACTCATCTGGCAATGTTATTCATGGTATTTCATAGTCGTTTTGAAATATCTCTCGACAAAGTTGATATATGATTAACTCGAGCCATAGCACAAATCTCCCTAAAAGTGAAAAATCGTCTTACCATTAGTGATAAAGACAAACTAAAATTTTTATAATATTTGAAATTTTGTAAATGATTTTTTTTAGAGTTCCTTACAAAATATGTTTCAATAAATAATTGGCTTAATTGAAGGTACTAATATGATTATTTATTTGTTATAAATTTGACGTTAATGATTTGAATAGTCTATTTTGAGGTGTCTTTTAATGGTGTGGGGTCTTATTCCTTATATGGTTGATTCACATTTGAATAGATATCACAAATTATTTTTCTCAACATTTTTTATAGAACAAAAAATTGTTATATTGTAACAAATTTCTTATCGTTAAAGATTAAAAAAAATAGTCTAAAAAAATTGTCACTATATAATATGTACCCCCCAATTCTACACGTACTAAGAGTTTTTTAATAATTTTTTTTTATTTCAATAAAGAGAATTGTTTAACAAAATTGTTACTTTCATAGTATTTTCATTACTGGACAAAGTGGTTTATCTCTTCAAATTAATCGAAATTAAATTTTACTAATCACGACTTGTTTGTTCTTGAGTACGAACATACATATTATTATCCATGTACAAGTTCTTCATCTTTGACTATCTCAATATATTTTGTTATTATACATACTCTTTTATGTATTTAGTCAATGGCTCGTGTAAAACCACTCGAGTATTTGCATATGGGTGTTTATATTGGATTTTTCGTACTTACATATTCAATGAAACTTATCTTGTTTATTATTGATTACTGATCGTGTATTATCGACCGTATTTTATATTCATTATGTTTGCCAATGTAAGTTTTTTTTTTCCGCATTTGATGAATTACTAAAAAAAATGGTCTTCCTTAATTTTGACAATTGTGGGTTGGATTCTCTTTTGAATAAATGTCATTGCAAACATGTCGCTAACAATGTTCTCTTTATACGCATTAAATATACGTCAAATTTGGTTGAAATATTGTTTCTATAGAGAGTTTATAGTTGTCACAATGTCATAATAACCGTCGTGTTGGGTTCTATACCCATCGGCGGCACGCTTGCCTTTAAAAAAAATAATTAATAATCGTCGTGTTTTTATGTTATGAACATATAAATCATTATATGTTCTCTCTAGTATATTCTTCTCTTTGCTTCTCAAACTCTACACACTGATTTTGCTAAAACATAAGAGATGTTGTATTATTATTTGTAAGTATGGTGTTGACGTTAACTTAAGTTATTACTTGTCATTAAATTTTTATTATGTGCAATATTTTACTTGTCATGAAATTTAAGCATGAGTCACTTTTAATATGTTTACTTAGTTGTTTGTTCTTGATATTAACTTGAATATGAATTGAGTTTCATTTATACTTGCAACCACATTAATGACCCGATTTTCCCAGTTTTTCAATGATTTGAACTAGTTCCTAATATAAAAGGCAATAATTTGAGTTTGGTGAATATAATGAACACGACACTTCATCATAACAATTGTGAACATGTTGATTTTTTTTTATCAGTTGACTTTAAATAAATTATCTATACACCGCCATCTTGGGTAACTTTAAAGGTTATACAAAATTAGGGGTTGGCACAGTTTGCCAGAGTTTGATATAAGGGTGATATCAGTCACACTACCTTAAACTATAATTGGTATGAAACGGTAAAAGATTGATGAATTTGTGAAACTGGTGTTCTTTATGTCGATATCAGTATAAGATAATACCAATTCAATACTAAATTGTGCAACCATGACAATTGACAACAACTAAGCCTACAACATCAATACTCAAACAAATCCAAAACTAGCAGTCAAGTTAATTTGTTGTGACGTCTTTGTACCAAAACCCACAAAAATCCATAATTTTTTGTCAAAGTTAATTATTCCCACCGACTTTTTTGGGCTAATATTGAACTCTAATGGGGCAAAACCCCATGAAATGAATATTGGTGTTTGGAATTGTTCTAATATTGATGAAATAATGAAATATAGGATAAAACCCTATTGTTGATTAGTGAGAGAACTTACAAATGGTTTTAGAGAGAAATAAAAAAATTATTACATTGACAAAACAAATCAAAACTTTGATGTTTGAAGAAAAAACTTTGATGTTTGAAGAAAATTTCGTGAACTAATGTTGATTGATAAGTTGAGACTTTGTTATTGAGTTTGTATAAATGAAATTTTTAGTAAAAGACTGTCAAGTCGGTGGAGACTTATATAAACTCTCTCTAGTTTGATAGAACAAGCTTCACATGAGAATGAATAAGTTTTTACTGGTTTTATAGGAAACTTTGACAACTATTTGTTACTCTTGCTTAGAAGACATCCATACAGATGTCACAATGGAGGATCTCATCCTTAATCAAGTTTATAGTTTTTAGTTACTCAAATAATTAGACGTTATAAACAACTAGTATGTGAATGCGCTACGTGGACGTAAATTCATTTTTTTCTTCTAAGTAGAAATAAAAAATTTATGAGATTTGCCTAGAGCTTTCTAAGGTAATAATTATAAAATTATATTATACTATTAAATTTCTTAATTAAAAATATAAAATATATTATAGTTATTTTACATACACGACATATTTAACTGCTATACAATATTTCATAATTTACTTAAAACTATAGAAAACCTATGTAGTTGATGAGTAAATACAATTTTTCTTTTACATTGGCATACTTAACTGTTAAAAATTTTAGACAAATTTTCTAGTTGAGGAGTTAAATTGAGGGTATTAGTGATATCATAAAATACTTGAGGAGTAATACAAAAAATGGGTTTCCGAACCCAATACGTTATCTAAGCCACCTTCTGATATTTGACTCATTTCTTCCACCTTTTCCCGAAAGTCAAGGTTGAAGAATTCTGGGTTGGGGTAAAACGGTAATTGGTTGCATATTAAGTAGTGGAGTTATGAGTCAATAAATTTTCATGGAAATTAAAGATACAACACTGGGAAAGCGTATGCGACATACGTCGGATCACTATTAATTTGAGGCGAGTTTGTTATAAATGTAAGATTAAATAATAAAATAATTTAATTGATTTGTACGGTACGCCAGTACATACAATTTAGCAAAAGCTGCAACTATAATCCTACCTATTTAGGAAAAAAAGAATTGAAACGGGTTGGGACAAGACGAAATGGCACATTATGGGATCAATTTTGGTTTTTAGGTTTGAAATGCGTACCCGTATACCAAATTTTCTAAAATTTTCATCTATTTTGACATCTTTCATAAACTATTCAAACCCTAAGGTTTCATTCTTATCATGTATCATTCGAGAAAAAAAATCGAGGAAAAATGTTTTATTCTCATTAATAAACTATTAATTTTGGATAAATTAATATATGGCTTAATTAAATTTTTTCAACGTTATGAATGCTTCTCGCCCTTTATCTCAAACACAAATCATGATTGTCGTTTTGACATTTGTTCTCTTCTTAATCCTTTATTCTCATATTTCCATCGACTTCACTTTGTTTGCTTATCTTTTCTTAATTTATATCCAGATATAGTATGAAATAAAAAAAACAAATGATTTCTTTAACTCAATAAAGTCTAGTTGTAGATATTTAGAGTTGTAGTGTGATATGATATTGTTGATAATGTATGTGTTTTAAGGACAATTTCAACATTGGTTCGTGCAATGTGAAGATCATAATAGATTGTTGTTACAAAATCACAATGTTGTAATAGCCATGGCTTTTTTCTGACATAAATTATAATCATTAATTTCATTACTGTTATGATGTCGTGTGATAATATTCCTTATGAAATTTGAAAAAAACATCAAAATATATAGTTTTAACCTCATTACATAGAGTTCTTTCCTTGTGAAACCCTAGCCGCTTCTACACTTCTCGACCGCCTCTTTACTCCTCCCGACGATGTCTTCGTGCTTTCTCCATCCAAATCTTACTTTTTATTCATGACCACTTCAGTTGATTGTTTTTTCGGTAAGTTATGTTGATCTAATCTCTCACTTGGTTGCTTGTTTTATGGTAGTCTTTAAATGTGATTTCTGATTGCCTTGATTGTGGGGGTTTTACTCTACTTGTTCTTTTATGACTACATCCTTAGATATGTTTCTTGTTTTCCCCTTTTTGAAGGTTCCTCCTTAGAACTATAATCGATTTGTTCACATTAGTAAGTTGTTTGATAATAACATTATGATGACCAACTAATGTTGACATATGGATTGGTTTCCTTATTATTATTTAGCTATCACATATAAGTTGTTTTATAGTAAACCCATGATGATTCAATTTTAGGAAAGTTTTAAAATAAAATAGTTTTTAGTTGGTTCGTTATTATTCTTCATTTGTCTGAATTCTTCATTTTGAAAATGAGAACTTGAAGATGGGTGGGATTTGGTTGTGATGGTAAGAATGGTGGAGTGATTATGAAGGTGGTCGTGGAGCAACATGGAGTAGGCAGTGGCGATAGGTGGTGGCGAGATGTGGAGCAGGTGGTGATGGGCAGAGGTGGTCTTTTCCCTGATTCATCCGAGAGTTTAATGACAACCATAAATGGATTCAAAATCAGAGTTGTTGCCAGTTCACATGGTTCGCTTAAACCTTGGTTTTCATTATTACATAGTTGGTTTAACCGTGAAAATTGGTAACAACTTTCAGTTCTCAGGTAAAACCTAATGGTTAGCTTAAATTGTGGTTTTTGATATTACACATTTGTCCTAATCATGAATTTCATATAGTCTGAGTTAACCGTGAGAACTCATAATAACTTTCCAATTCCCAAGCAAAAATTCTCACAGTTGGTTCAAACCATGGTTTTCACGGGTATACCCTAACCGTGAAACTGAAAAGTCAAGGGTCTGCCATAATCCAAATTTAAGGAATATCCCATTTTGTGTGTTTATTTTGAAAAACACCATAGAGGTCTACCAAAATTCAATTGGAGTTTGCCAGTAACAATTCCCTTTATCAAGACTAAGCAACCGAAGGGGGAGATATGTCTCCTAAGTGACCCCCTCCCCTCACCGTTCGCTCGTTCGAATTTGATCAAATTTGTTCGAAATCAAACTCAAAATCCCGTAAAAGCAACAAAACAATCAACTCCATCTCCAACCTCCTCCACTCTCCTATGTCTCCAACCTCTCCTCATACTCCTTCAATGATCCCCTCTCTTTACATGTCCACTACAATCATTAGGGTTTACTCTCCATTAAATCGTTAGAGTTTACATACTCAATCAAGTTTCAGTAGACTCAGAGCTTTCATTCAATCGAGAATGATTTCAGAGCTTCACTCGGCTCAAAGATTCATTCCCATCTTCGATTTGTTCAAATGAAGAACAACTTCAATCAATTCGGAGCTTCAATCGACTAAGATTCATTGAATCGATTCAAAATTTCTATCATATTAGTCCACAAATCAAACTTCAACTAAACCAATCGATGAAAGTACAATTTCAACTGAGAAATCGAAGAAAGAGTTCTTTTTGTTTTTATTTTTTATTTTTTCAAATTTTTTTTTGTTAGAAATGTCTATGATTTTGAAGGATATATTTCATTTTGTAGCTATTAAAGTGTGTTTCTATTGGCTACACTTGCAATCGAGAAATACATTCATAAGCGAGTAGTTGAACTTCAAATTAGATACTGATAAAAAGCAACTCGGTTTTTTTTTGTTTCAAATCACCCCCCCCCCCTCCCCCCACCAAATTTTCTTTTCAGTATGAGATTGAATGGTAGGTTTGTGATTGTACTTATGTGATGATCGACACAAGGGTTGGTGTAGTCGTGTGTTTCATATGTTTACGTTTAGATTGAACAATAGTAATGATGATTCAATACATTGGGTTGTAGTTTTCTGTAGTTTTATTTGAAGTTCACGATAATTTTATGTTTTGGATTTTGAAAGATTATCCATACTTTTACATGATAATGATTATTTGTAGTTAAAATTTTGTTAATGTGTGATGCTTTGGGTGCATTAGCTGATAATGGTCATTTGTACTATTATCTCATTCTAAAATTACAATCATCTCTTCCAGTCCATTATCTCTTCACTAGAATCCATCTCTTTCCTCCCATTTCTAAATTCATTGCATTTTATCTCTCTCTTCACCGTGAATAAACAACATCTCCCCTCCTTTCATCACCTAATCAATAACATGAAACAATCTTTCCGTCCTTCCTTTATTGACTATATATTTTTTTTCCTTAACCCCTCACCCTAGATGCCACCGGCTGAATTCAATCCCGTGATCAAGTGATATCATTCGCCACTGCTTAACCACTGAGCCATCACACCTTTGACCCTTATTGACTATTTGTTCCCACTTTTTCTCATCTTGCCTAATCTTCACCGCCATGTGGTGTATATATACTAATTTATAAGGTTACACTGTTATTGTTTTTTTTCCTCCTGATAATAAAGGTTACACTGTTGGAAATGAAAAGAGGAATAAAAAGAGAAGAATCGAGAGAGAACAAAAAAGAATAGTCTTTCAATTGCGGGAGTAAACCCTTGGTGTGAATTTAACGACACCACTTTTAAACTATTCTCCTCTCTTTACTAGTTAGTGGTTAGGCGCACCTACATCCCACCTCCCATCTCTCTTCTCAACAGTATAGACTTTGGGGACTCCTGAGGAGAGAGAGAGAGAGATCCATCCGTTACAGATGCTCTGGAAATGGGCAAATTCTCCAAACAACAGAAACATGAGCTGCTGCAGCAACAGCAGCAATTTCAATCAAGTTCAAGCCAACTCTCTTCGTCTCTCTTCTTCTGCCATAGTTGCTCGACTTCTCTTCAGACAATCTGGAACTCTTGTAGCTTCAAGTGTTTATTTGTGTTGATTCTAAGTGCTTCTCTGTTCCTCTCTGCCCTCTTTTTGCTCCCTCCCTTTAACCATTTAGACTCTGGGTTTCATGTTAACAACGCTGATGAATTCAGTGGTAAGTCCCCTTTCTCTTCTTTTGAGTTTGTTTCTACTTGAATTTCAGTGTTATTATTGGTTTCTTCTTCAATTTTTTTTTTGTTAATTCAATTGTTCAGTATTGGGTTTTGATTAAGAAAGTTAGGGTTCTCTCAGATTATGGAGGATGTGTCGCTTTGTTCTAAGTTAGGTCTAAATTGGGGTTTTACTCCAATGAAAGATACCCATTGAGACTTGGAGCAGATTGTATGGTTCTGGAACCCCTTAGAGTGAAATTGGTCTTTTATGATTCTTCTATGGGTACCCTCAATTGAAAACTATTACATTTTTTAGTTATAAATTATTGTCAAATAACTGTATTAATTCAATGGTTATGGTTTTGCAAAACTCTAATAGCATACACTATTTATATTCAAATTACTATTTTAACTTGATTTGTTCAGGAGTTCACTAAAAATTTAATATAATTGATTTTATTTTCTATAATGAGATGTGATTCAAATATGGTGAAGGGAGGGGATAGAGGGGGTCCCTTGATGTGTACCCCTTAAGCCTGAAAGAAGCCTTTCGGAGAACCATTGACAAGGAGGTGGTGCTAAGTGAAGCAGATATCCAACTGATCCATTTGGTCCATAATCCCATCTTCTTTAGAAGGAAAATAATAGAATTCCAAATTACGGAACTGAAGGCTTTTAGAAAATCTAGTTTAACAACCAAACTAGCATGACCCTGTCTAATTTTGGAGTTTATGAGTTCATTGGTAATTTTGGAGTTTATGAGTTCATTGGCAAGGAGAAGATTGTCAAACTCTTACCTTTTAGAGACTGCTGCTGCTTGTGCAGAGAGATCAAAGACAGAATTATAGTTTTTAATCTAGAAGCCAGAACCTTAGATAGAATTTTACTCAGTGGACATTCGGACATATTAGAGTGATAAGTCTTAGATCTTCGCACCGCATGGCTTCTTTGGATTATGGAATGGGGGTAATCAAGGTAGAGTTTAGGCGCCAATCAAGAAAAGCCTTCTAACTAAAATCGTAGTGTGTGTTGATGAAGTCCCAACACTTGGCAAATAATTCTATAGGGTTCCAGAAGATTCCCGGGGAGACGTCTTTGTTTAATTTATCAATGCAATTTTGACTTAGTCTTCCTAGAAGGTCTTATCAAGCAACTCTGAATCGGCTGAATCGATCTGATTGAAAGATCAAGCTGTCTGGGGTGGGTCTCAGATTTTTTTGGTTTAGCAAAGATATCCTTGAAGAAATTGACATTGTGGCCAGAGGTTTTCTCCACTTCCACAACCAGGTCATTTCCAATGAGGAGAGCATCATTATTGGCAACACGCTTGTGGTTTTGCAAGCTTGTAGAAAAGCTTAGTGCAGTTGTCACATTCTCTTCCCCTTTCAAGTCGGATTTGCACTTCCAAGCCATGAATTCCTTTTTAAAAAGTTGATTGAGATCTCAATTTAAGAAGCTCCTTCCGCTTATATTTTCTGAAAACAGATTGAGTTATCTTCTTTTGAATCTAAAATAGCCAATTCCTCTTCCGTGTGTGCAATCAGAATCTCAAGCTTGCCAAATACATTCTTGTTCCACTCCAAGCTTGAGGTCCTGAGCTTTCTCCATAGAACAAAACCAGCGTTGCCATAGAGTTTGAAACTTGACCATGATTGCTTAATGAAATCCATGAAGTCTGGTCGCACATCAATCTAAACCAGTATGGCCTTTTGGGCTGAGAGGGGGAATGGTAAGAGAATGAACAAATTATGATGAGACCCTGCTTTGTTAGCTAGAGTTTTAGAGCACTCGCCAAAGTGCTCACTCCAAGAATTGGTCGCAACTTGCAAGGAATCTATCAACACGAGGCATAGATGGAAATGACCATTGCACCAAGTATGCCTCCCTTTTAAAAATGAAATCACCCAGCTCAAAATTGTTGATAAAATCATTTAAGTCTCTCATTTCTTTCGAATTATGACTCCCCCTTTCTTTCCACACAATGAAGAATCATGCTAAAATTTCCTTCCAGTGGCCGTTGGAGTTGCCAAAAATGTGTTCCAATTCTTCCCAAATTGAGGATGGAGGAGTAGTGGTAAGGCCTGTAAATGTTTAAGCACAGCCAAGGCTCATGATGTAACATCTTTCTTAAACACTTGACTTTGTTTGATGGCAAGTAACATGCCAATATTTACTTTTAAACCGAGGGTTAGAAGTAAGCATTCGTAATGGCTTATAAGCTTTCTCCTTAATGCAACTTGTTGTACACATTGATGATTGGTTTAAATTTACAGACCCAAAGGAAGCAACAACTTTGGTTTGAGTTTACCTAGTGGTGGATGACCTTTAGTTTTTTAGAGTTATTTTGGTTTATGGGTGAGATTTGATCCAGTCCTCAGTGAAATGAATAAGCTGGAAGGATGAAACGGCTAGTCAGAACTCAGTGAACAGTAATGGGATCTAACTTCTAAGTTCTACTTGATTCATGAAATTCTTGCAAGATTCATGAAATTCTAAGTTCAGTAAAGACAATGTCATTATCCCTGTTCAGATGCGTGGGAATTAAAGTTTCATGCACCCCAGCAGCTTCTTCATTCACCTTGAGAGGTGTTGATTTTGTCTCTTATACGCTTATGAGGCTGAGTTTTATTGTAACTGCTACGTAAATATTAAATATTTTGTTTCACTGCATATTTTAGTTTATTATTTAACATATTTTTGCCCACTCTCAGCTGCAGCAAAAGTAAGTTTCAGACTGCAAAAGCCAGTCTCACTTCTTGTTGCACATGTTAAGACACTTGAGAGTGATATTTTTGAAGAAATAGGCGTGCCAAACATAAAGGTATTTAAAGCTTCAGCTTTTATGTTTCATTAAAACCATTTTTAGAGATGATTCCTGATCTAAAGTCAAATTTTGATGGCAGATTTCTATCCTATCTATGAATCAGTCCTATTCGTCAAATTGGACAGATGTGGTATTTGGTGCTCTTCCTGATCCAATGAATGCTCCAATGAATTTGGCAGCCCTAAGTGTGCTAAAATCATCTCTAGTAGAGCTGTTTCTTCACCGACTGAATCTGACTTTGACAGCATCCATTTTTGGGCAGCCAGATTCCTTTGAGATATTGAAGTTCTCTGGAGGAATCACCGTGATTCCTGTGGAGTTTACTTCGATATGGGAAGTACCCCAGATCCTTTTCAACTTCACATTGAACAATAGTATTTCGCAGCTAGATGGCTATTTTGATCAGTTGAAGGACCAATTAAAGTTTGGATTGCGTTTGAGATATGACGAGGTATTTAACATTATGCTCTGTCCTTTGTTGATGTAACTTTAGTTTATTTTATTAGTACTTTTCTTTAGCATTCTATACTCGAAGTAGTTCTCAGATGTTTAATTTCCATATTTGCATGCAGAGATTATTTGTGCAGTTGACAAATGAAAATGGTTCAACAGTGAATTCCCCAGTTATTGTACAGGCTTCTGTTTTCTCAAATGTAGGAAATGATAACCTTCTGCCTCAGAGATTGAAGCAGCTGGCTCAGATAATTACTAGATCTCCTTATGGAAAGAATCTTGGTCTTGATCATTCTGTTTTCGGTAAAGTTAAAGGAATTTCTTTATCATCTGCACTAAATCGTACGCTTGAAACATCTCCGGGGTCTCCATATCCTTCTCCATTGCCATCTCCATCAGATGCAACTTATAGTCCTCAACCGTCTATCTCTCCGGACCCTGCTCCGTTTCCGTCTTATTCTCCTCCATCAGGTGACCATAATCTCTCACCACATAGCCATTGTGATCCATCTTCTCCATCTGCACCTATTCCTGCGAATGGGCATCAACCACCATCCCCTCAATCATCCGTTTCTAGTCCAAGCCATGGATTTGCAATTTCACCAAGCCCTGTTCCAGCTACTACTGATCAGCCATCTGTTCCTCCTCGTGCTGCCAGTCAACATGTCATGGGTCCCACACAGTCATTATTACATAATCTGTCTCCTTCACCTTCAATGTCTTACAGCACTAGCCCAGGCCAGAATATATTACCATTTTCGTCTGGTGAGTTTCCATTGCCATTATATAGTTGTAGTTTATTTCTTTTTGTCAAGGACTTATCTTTTTACATTATGATCAGTGTATCTGACATGTTTTTGGAATTGGTATATGCCTGCATAGATCTGGTGTGAAACACCATGCTGCATGCAAGATATTATCTAGAGTAACAAAATTTTGTTCCAATTATGGATGATTGGTCTGCGTGGGGGACCTTACAAGTTTAATTATGTGGCGTGCTATCTTTTTTTACTTATTTTGTCTGGGTTTTTGTTTTTATTTTTTATGCTGATTATGACAATAGTATTTTTTTTTATTTTCATTTTCTTTGTAAAACATTACTGTTCTCTTTCAGCCTACATGTTTATTTGCTTTGATTTTGTCAAATTTTTTTTATTAGCAAAAGGCCAAAAATTTCCTTAGAATGAGATGTTCACAAGGAAGGCAACATAACAGAGTAAAGAAAATGGTATAACGGACACACAGACTGCTAAAACCCCTACCCTGAAGAAAACAAACTAGAACATAACTCTGTATGTGTGCATCCTGCTCTCCACTGAAAATGAACCTCTGCACCATCTTTCTCATTACAACTACCCTGGCAAACCCAAACCCAAACCCAAATAATACTCTTGACCTCCTGAATAAGTTGGTGGAAAGTTTTGCACTTGCTGCGAACCTGCAGTGAATCTATTGATTGATTGTTGAGTTAAGTTGTCACGGTCATTGGCATCTGTATTTAGGCATGTTCTTACTTCAACAAAGGGCTATCCCAAGCCAAACAAAGGAGCAGAAGTTTGGGCATTGGGTGTGAAACTGTGAAGGTGATCGTCAATGGTGGAGTTATTCGACTGAGGAAGTATCACCCAGCTTGGTCATTAACCCGGAAGTAGTGGAGGGAATGAGATCGTTTGCAGAGGTGGTAGGGATAGATATCCAATTGAAAAAGAGATCAATGAAGGGAACTTGTAGGGGGTTCTGGAATGGCTGTGAAGAAAGGATGAGGTGGCTTGCTCTAGCAACCTGCCAGGTTACATTAAGGTAAGGGCTGTAATGTAAGCCTCCTCGTGCAGTGAGTTTCCTTTTTCTCTCCGAATGCAGGATAATGATGGTGAAGATATGAGCAGGTGGTGAAGGAGGAAGCATCATGAAAAGAGGTTGTGCCTGGATGCGGTGCACTAAGGGCCACCGTGTTATGGAGTCTTTAACTTTTAGGGTTTTGTTTGGCAAATTACTTGTTAGAAATAAGGTGTAATTATGAAAATGCCCATTGTTTATTTGTAAGATTTGGTTGTTATTTGGAGTTCTTTTAAGGGAAAAATTCTTTCTAAATATTGATGAGAAATAGGTTTTTTTTTTAATTATTATTATTATTATTTTTATTTAATCCCCAAGTTGTATTATTTTGATTTGACATAGGATTGTTCGATTTTTTTTCTGCGTTCAATTCACATCAGGAAACTGGTATTAGAGCGAACTTTGATCTGAATAGTAGCAAAAGCAAGAAGCATAGCAAAGGCAAACCAATCACAAAAACCAAACCATTAGATTCCTTCCAATCAACCTTAGAGCTTCATTATGAAGGAGGCCTTGCATTTGTAATTCGAAGCATTTATCAGCCATGAGCACCCAAATCCAGGGATTCGTTCACTTGTATGGATGCAAGCAAAGGTGGATTCAATCCACATAACAACACCACCACTTGCTGCTAATCCAAAAGCCCTGCCCCCGTCGCCTCTGTGCAGTTCTGTTGATGGCAATCAACTTGTTCCTGTTGATGACAGTGGTTCTCAATTCACTTATGTAGGATTTGTTGGTTTGAATGGCCCAACCTAGATACTGTTCCCCTCCCCTTTCTCCATGCGCCATTGCTAAGGGTAAGTTTGTGGAAGGAGGTGTTGCCATCCTCAATCCAACCGATGATGCCCTTCATATGGAAAAGGGGCTT
This sequence comes from Berberis vulgaris, assembly GCA_963556465.1. NCBI lineage: Eukaryota > Viridiplantae > Streptophyta > Magnoliopsida > Ranunculales > Berberidaceae > Berberis > Berberis vulgaris. Next base: position 70,393,254 of record OY747124.1, on the reverse strand, counting down.
TTGGAGGATGTCCTACACCTAAAACCTCCTTTGGTGGGTCTGTTATTTTTCTCATGTAGGGAAAGAAGTGTTTGCTTTTTTAGATGTCAAGAATTGGGTACTTCGAACCTATACAAGATTGCTGATAATTTTGTAGAACTCGTTTCGGCTCGAAATTTAATCAAACTCTAATCAGCAACACCAACAAGTGGTCAAAGGAACCGACAAAGAGATTATTTCTTTATTTGAGGGCTGCCAGGCATCTCACAGTGAGTGTAGATGATGGGCAAATAGGAGTAGACACAATAAGTTTTTGGAGGAAACCAAGGTACGTGCCACATCGCCTCAATAACAACCATTGGTTTAGAGGGAAAGGGAAAGGCACGACATGCGCTCTTCAAGGTATAAGCCTCCTGTTGACAATACTGATGAGTTTGATAATATTGGTTGTGATGGGTCTGACAACGTTTTGGTAGAAACTGGAAAATACAAATTTAGAATTACTTATTATTGAATCAAATGTTAAGGACTATGAACAGGAATAGTCTGGAGAATCGGTCATCCTAAATTTGACACAAGCATTTATTGATTGGTTAATATGATTCGCAAGGTTCCTGAAGGAAAGAAATGCAAGGATTTGGAGAAATTTTTTTCATGTAACGATTCCGAATCTGGAGGAAAGAAATGCAAGGATTTTTGAAGAAAAGACAAGTTCACATGATCATGTTAGAATTGCCACCAAAACCATTCTATGGGTTTGGGAAGAGCATTGAGGAACCCTTACATTGATGCAGTGTTTTTCATTGTAAATTCAATTTGTCCTCAATTGTGAAATCCTAACTCCTGATAGATTGTCTTTTGCCATTTTTGCATAGCTGATACTTTGTTTATATCTCAATGAATCCAAAGCTATTTTTACTGATTAAAAAAAAGCGATTGTTAAGGTTCTTGCGGTCCACTAGGGGTTAACTATTTTTACTGATCCGTCCTTCTTTGATATTTCTACTTTGTTTGGTGCAATTAATAATGCACAACCATCGATGAAGCTGCACAAATCAGCCCCAACATTTTTTACCACTTGTTCTTCCACTATCTTGACTTTAGCCCCACAGGAGAAGCTCCACAAAACAGGTCCTATTTTAGATGTGGTATGGAATTCGTGCTATGGATTGCCAGGGGTAGAAGAAGCTTATATCAATGGTTGATGGAGTTGAAACTCCAATTGAGGATATAAGCTTGGGGCCTTGGCGGAGCACTTGGCTTTGGAATGCTTTAGAGTTATCCGCTACATTCTGTTGGTGGGAGGTGCTGAACCTTTAGCTTGAGCCTCGACGATGTGCTTCTCGAGGGCTGGGTACGGCACACACTGAGGGCCAGCAAGTTACTGGATACCTTTATTCTTAGGATTTATTTTTAGCCAATTATTTAAAATAAGTTCAATTTATTTTGGTGGTTGTCTTAATTATTTTAATAGAAGTTTTTTTCACTGAATATTACTGAAAAATTCATTTTTTTATTTCCTAAATTGTGCTGCATCTGCGTTCGATTCACGTAATGTGAGAACTAGCTTGTGTGAACTTAGCTGTGGTATGGCAATGTTTGGGACTGCCTACCAACTAGAGATCTCATCTTATGGAGAGTTTGAATATTGATAGCTCTTGTGTCGGATGCGGGGTCCTTGAGCAGCCTTCCGCTTATCTACTCTTGCATTGTCATTTAGCCTCAAGGGTTTGGAACTTCTTTCTTACAAAGTTTGCTATCGGGTGGTTCATGCCAGGTTCCATTTTGATGCTTGATGGTGTTGGAAATGATGTCCTCCTGGGCACTCCTTATGCTGTTTGTTGGACTTTGTGGAAGAAGCGAAATAGAAGAATTATTGAGGGAGTGGTGATGCAAAGAGGCAAAGCTTTGTATGGAATGCCTCATTCTTGGGTGCCATTGGATTCCTATAGAAATGAGCTTTTTGTGTTTTCTTCGGAGAGATTTTGGGAAAACTGGGAACACTATACATTTTCTGCCACTGACACCTCTTTAGTGGGAGTGTATTGTATTGTACTTTTGTTTATATGAATATGAATTAAAGCTGTTTGACCGTTTAAAAAATAAAATAAAATAAAATAAAACTTTGCTGTGGTAGTAGCACAGTCTGTGCAGGTAAGAAAACCCAACTGATATGACATGGACATGGCGCAGGTTGATCATGATGTGAAGGTGGTGGTTGCTGACATGTTATATCTTGATTAGTCAATTCGGGTGTCTAGGATGAATGGGAACATGTCAGTGGCTGGTCAACAGATTGGTAGGGCTGACATTGCTGAGAACGGAAGGTCTACACGTGCCTCACAAGCCTCTACTGTATTTAAAGTTATTCAAATTTCAAATGGGGTGACCGGAAAGAAGCTTTACTTGCGTAGGAGGCATTTGTCTCTGTTGCATGTCAGACTATGGAGGATAACATGATCTGTTATGAGAACTGCGAGGCCCTCAAAGGTTGGAGGGGTCTAAAGAAAAGGGTTGCTTACATGGCGGTTCTATGAAGGGGATCTGTCATCTATGGCTCTATCTCAACTTTCACATTGTCTTCAAGATTTGACCCCTCTTAATTTAGAACAAAGTCCTAGGACCCTTCTGGAGGAACATTTGGGGGTTGGGTTAAAACTTAGAAGAGGCTCAAGAACAATGAGCATGTTATTACCAGTGCAGACCCAAGATCTGCAAATGTGACAAATTTAATGGAAGCTTAGTCTTGGCTCGTGAGTTCAATTTCAAGAAATCATTAAAACTTGGTCCATTTGTATCTTTGGCAACAGGAAGTCGTCTGTTTCAGGCACAATAATAGTTATCTGGACACATTGATGCCCCCCCCCCTGTTAGACAAAGGAGGAGAGCTGACAATGGTGTAATCCGTTGTGGATGGAATTCTGTTGAACTCAGAAGAATTTAGGAGATAATGGAAAAAAAAATTGAGGCAATTCAAAGACGGAGGAGAAGTCAAGGTGCCATCACTAAGCAGGATTCAGGGATGACAGAAATTAGGATAGAAAAGTTGTGGGTGCTAATGTTGAGATCGATGATCAGGTAAGGAACATGGTGGCTACTTGTGGGTTCTGGGCTTATAAAATTATGGGAGGAAAGAGCTTGTAACTGCTTGATTAAAGGGTGATGAGATCGTTTAAAATAGGACTAGAATTAAGGTGGGTAGGAAGGAGGCCATTAGAGAGTTGGTCCCAATTCGCTCGGTCGTACAGAACAGAATGTAATGGACATGAGGATGGGAATGTCAAACTGACTGGTGAATGGTGATTGTGTGTGGAGTTAATTTGGTCATTGTTGAGGTGGGTTCTCACAAAGACATTCTTTCTTTTCAATGTGATTTGATTTGCAAAGGAGGCGATGATTATTGTTTGTATGTCGAGAAGGATGAGAATTTATCTAGTTTCATGCATGAGTATGATCTTATGGGTACTCTATTGAGGGGATACTAATGGTTTGGAAGAATTTTTAAATAATGGAACAATGGGAATTGAAATAGCTGAAAGGGAAACTATAATAAAGAACTAAATTCTCCATGGAACAATCACCTAAAATAAAAATCAATTTAACTCTCCATAGAACAATGGCCTTATTTATTACTGATCCCAGCTTGCTAATCAAGCAACTTAACCTTAGATTATATTTGAGTGCTAATCCTCTATCATTTGAATTATGACCTTAGTTAGGCCCACCAATGAATTAAAACAAAGAAAACTAAAACAAACTTGAGAAAAAATTGTATTGGCTTCAAATAACTCCACTTTTCATCAGGGATAAATTGTTCTTGGACTAATCCTTAGATTCCTCGAATGCCTTTGAGAACTCAGATTCATCAAATGACGAAGATGCCGACTCTGAGGCCAAGTCGAATCCAGAGAATCCTGCTGAGGCAGTTCCTCAGTATAGTGTGCAAAATGCTGAATAGGGAGAACACTTTATATGAGAGGATCGTTCACCTTGAAAAATGGGAAGCTTACTTCTGCAGCTTCATCGCGGGGAATATTTACAAGAAGTTAGGCCAGTCTGATCCTTTGTAGATTGGACAAGGTTTGGGAAGATCACGTGAGAATACAGTTGTCTGTGCCCTCCTGAGGATGGGGTTAGATCATACGCCTTTCCTCAAAGTGGGTGTTGCTGAAAGGGGGTAAAAATTCTTTGTAGGTTTGAGATTACTTGGTTTCAGGAAGAGGATTTGATTAAATCTTTGGAAGACTAGTGGGGGTCATTTTAGAGTTTGGGGTCAACCGGGTATCTGGTACAAGAGAGATGATGAAGTTGAAACTCAAGTGGAGAGACTGCTAGTGATTGGAAACTAAAGCAACAGATATCATGGAGCAAGTGAGAAGTTTTGACATAAAAAATGTCGCGATACAAAAGAAGGATTCTGTGAAAGGTTAGCAGTAAGTTGGATGCATTGAATATTCTCAAAACCAAGGAGACAAGATGGTAGTATAGGTTGAGGACGGAATGGGGAATGAAGGGTGACTGCATATTATCAACTCAGACTAACTTGTTACACCCTTGTAAAATTTTAAAAATATGTGTTAGGATGATCTCCTAAAATGAAGATCAAATCTATAAAAGTTTAACCCATTTTCTTAGCACAGCGAAGCACTTAATAATGCTGATTGAGAAGGATTAAAGAGCAAACTAAAAAAGAGAGGAGGTGTAGGAGGTGAGAAGTTGCTATTGTTACTTGCTTATCTATCTTGTCTCAAGTCGCTTAGAGATATTGGTTTTCATCGCATGTTCATGAGGGGAAAGCGTTTACAATTGTGGTCATTTTGTTTGTACGGGTTGTTACCAACATTGCACTTACTTTAATATTGATTTATTCATACATAATTTTTGTGATAACATCATTTTACTTAAATTCACATGTTTTTCTTCAACTTGTGGCAGGTCTATGGCTTATTGGACTGTTGGGGTGCCTAACACTTGTTCATCTCTCATGTGCGCTGTATTTATAGATCAATCTATTCACAAAACTCACTGAGCTGTCCAGTATGGTTGGAGGCTTCTGAAAATTTCTCGAGCATGCAGAATAGTTTTGCTAATCATCCTAGCTGGTTATGAGCTTTAGTTGGTTGATTATTTGTTAGGAACCCCCTTAAAAGTAAAGGATGGGGGCTTCTAGTCTCTAACTAGGCAATGTGTATATATGCAATGTTGGGAGATGTTTAAGGTCAAAGCCACAAAGGTGGCGGGCCTAGTTTCTGTATGATCTGTTGTCATCCAAAAGAAAATTTTCCCCAAGGGTAAAAGCTCAATGTGAACAGTAAATCATTTCTGAGTTTTTAAGAGAATTTCTCCATCTCTTTTGCTGAAATTGTGAAATCTGACAGTGGAAGTTGTGTTTTTAGCATTGGATTTCAAAAAGATCTCAGATTATGTCAACAAGTAGCAGTGGAAGTTGTAGTCATTTTACGGCGAGCTCATAGTCCCTGACACAATTTTGCTGCCTACTAAAAAACTGAGCTAACAGTGTGTGATCTGCATATGGTGTGTGTATTCTGAATAGGATAGCTTTACAAATTGTTTTAGTTTGTGTTATCCAAGAAGAATGCAGAATGTTACAACAATAATTCGAAATATGTTGTTGATGAACATCCAGTTGTGATCTCCAAAAAGGCATTGATCTTGCAATTGAAATCCTCAAGTAATAGAGTTTGTTTTCACACTGACATTTCAAATTACAATATTGAAACTTAAATCAGCCAACAAATAAGCACACCTCACCTCACCTCACTTTTCTAGTTATTTTGGTTTAGTTAACCAGACAATCACAAATCAAGGAACAATTCTAAATAGCCAGGCCTCTAGAACGTGATGAAGATGAAGAAAATAGAGAAGATGAAGAACATAAGAAGAATAGAAGACGAAGAACAACAGATGAAGAAAATTTGATGATGGAGGGTCTTGAGGCTCCCCTGGCGCTAGGGGCCTGGCTCTTGAGAATTGTTGCAAATCAACATCTACAGACTAACACAGCAAACAAGCCCAAAAATGAAAGAAAGAATTATCTGCAACACTTGAATCAATCAGTCAATGGGCAAGCAGCCCTCAGACTCCATTATAGAAAGATAAAGCAATCCAATGAGATGAGTGGGTTATCAATGCCTTCGTCCATTGGAAGTGAATTGAAGTCGTCTTTGTGGTTTGAGTGCCCCTTCTGAATCTGATCAGTCGTAGTAACTCCAGAAGAAGAATCAACATGGTGAGTGCAAGTCTCTACCTTTTCCATGCTAGCACACGCATATCCACCATGTCTCTTGTTGTTTAGGGGGCTGACATGCCTCAAATTCTCCTTGTTTGATGGGCTGACAGACCTTGGATTCCTCCTGACCCCAAACTCACTATTCTTGTTGTTAGGGGTGGTTCCCTTCTTCTTACATGTATTGCCACCACCATTACCTGCTGTTCTTCTATGAAGGGGACTTGTTGGGCGTAGTAGTTTCTCATCAGCAGGCTCTGATTTTCTGAAGCTCCTCTGTCGCTTCGGACTAGGTGAAGTAGTTCGAGCTCTCTCATGTTTTGATGAACCAACTACATGTTTAGGATTCAGCTTAAATTCACATGGTGCATGAAACTTGTTGATTACTGCTGGCAGTACTGATGAAGAAGCTGAAATTAAGTGTGGGTTGTCCTTGACACAAGACCACAAGAAGTCATTTGAATATGGTGATGATTTGTCTTTCCAAGTGAAATTGGAAGATGAACAAGTAGAGGACGACGAAGATGGTGATTTTGAACAACTGGTACTGCTAAAAGTAGTAGTTGTAGTAGTACAAGAAAGGGAGCAAGGAGAGTATGAAGGAGGAGGAGGAGATGGTAGTGGTAGTGGTGCTTTACTCGGGGTTGGAATGTCAATAGGGGGTGTTGGAGCTTGTGAGATTACAAGCTTGTCTTGGACAAGATGGCATTGATCTGTTTGGGAGGTTGTTGTTTTGGATTTGGTTCTGCTTCTGCATTTGCTGATACAAGAACCCATTCTGAGTGTTTTTCATCCAAGTTGAGTTGAGAGGAGAGAACACAAACACACCCAAAAGACAGAAAAATAAAGGTGGTGTGGCTGTTAGCCATTATATATTATTGTCTAACAGGTGACAATGTAATTGATGACAAAAAAAGTTGCTTTTAGACTTTTCTTTTGGAACACTTCTTTTAAGATGTTTGAATCAAATAAGCGGGCCGATAAGAATCCGTTGGGCAACGGATATATAGACACTGTACTTGGATTTTGGATGCTTTATCTCTCTCTCTCCCATTACAAAAAATCTAACTGTCGAGGGAAATGGCGAGGAAAACAGCGGGGGGGGGGGGGGGGGGGGGGAGAGGGGTGGGCGTCCACCCCCCTCGGGATGCACGTGTTGACTTTTCTTGCGCGCATCCCGGGGGGATGGACGGCCCCCCCTCCCCCTCCCCCCCTCGCTGTTTTCCTCGCCATTTCCCTCGACAGTTAGACGGGTTCCTCCCATTATCATTTCTTTAGAGAAGAGTAGAGTCCATTGTTATGCCAAAGGGGCTGTGGTCGATTGGTTAAGGCGTTGTGGACTTGATCCACAGATCATTGCTTCGAGACCCACTGGAGGCATCTTTATTTCGGGGTGGTGTTCGACCCGTAGGTCGCATCTCGGGACTAGGTTACGGATCCTAGGCTGAAAAAACCGGCTTGCCTTTCAAAAAAAAAAGAGTCCATTGTTATTACTGCAATATAATACATATTCTTAATAAAATAGTTTTCATGGGGGGAGACCTTATGAATGTTCAGTTCGGGATTTTTGTTTATAAACTTGAGCAATGGGTCCGTTTTAAGTTGTAGTCAAAGCCAACACAAAGAAACACTTTATTTGAAAAATAATAACAATAATACTAATATAATAATTGCTCAGCTTGGTGTATGTATTACTTTACGAGTTGTTCAACGGTTGTAGCACCCCATATTTTTTATGCTTATTAAATTTTTATAATATATCTTTTGTGTGTTTGTCTTCATGAAGTTATGTGCATGTACATGTGTTATTTGCTTGTTATTGTTATGCATGACGGTTTCTTAAAAGGTTGTTAGTAGAAAATTTAGTTAGTAATGATTGCTTTATGTTTGAACTCTAGTGATGCTTCATTCAGTAAGTGATAGCTTTTCGATAGAATTATTTACCTAGTTATTTCCATCGAATCTTGAGATGAGATTTTTTTGAGGTGTATATATTGTAACACCGTTTTCAATGATTTTAATAAATATTTTTGTAAATAATGTTTCAAGTAATTATTTTTGTGTTATTGCTAAAATAACATAAATATACGGAAAAAAATCACAAAGGTGAAAAGACAAACAAAGACAAGCGTTGCCAAAGCTCATGTTTGTTCATATGATGCAGGATGCATGTGTCTCGTGTCTATGCATATTTAGTGTGTTGCTTTATATGATATGAAAATTTTCAGTGAATATAAGACTTGGATAATTTCTTAATTGAAATTGTATTTTTAAAATCTTATTTCATTCGCCAAGTTGTATTTTTCGAAATTCACCTAACTCTTACTTTTTGAATCTCGAGGATGAGATTTCTTTGAGGTGTGTATAATGTAACACCCTTAAATTTCTTAGGACTAAATTATTCAATTTTAGAATTTTTGGATTAAAAACAATAATTCTAATTTATTGAAATTTATTTGAATTTTTAGAAATGTTTTTTGAAATTTTTTGTAGGGCGCCCTAAGATTTTCAGTGGGGGCGACATTATAAAAGGGGGATCCTCCTTTTCTCTCCTTCTTCCTCTGTGCAACAGAGAGAGCTCTGTTCCTCTTCTTCATCTTCTTCGGTGATGAAGGCCTGCATCCGAGTGTTGCCGCCCGTTTATCCGCTCTAAACCCTAATATTTCTCTTCCTTTCTCCTTCATTTCTCTTCCTGTTGAGCTCGAGGGGGAAACAATTGCGTGAAAGAAGAATAAAGGAAGGTCGAGATGGCATTTCGATGTGGTGGTGACTAGTGGTGGAGAGTTCGTGAGGTTGATGGAGAAGAAGTAACGGTGATGGATTGGGTGAGATAGAGGGTGTGATGTTAGGGTTTGTATGCTAATTTTTTTTTAAAAGGGGAGAGGATGACGAGGCTTGATAGCAAGATGAGTGAGTGATCGGTTGGCCAATATTGGGTGATCGGTACTGCGACTTGTGTCTGGTTAGAGGGATGTGCAACGGTGTGGTTGCGTGTCCAGAGAGAGATGATGGTGGCTATGGGGATCGACGATGGGGCTGCGTGGTGGTCCGAGTTGCTCATTAGACGGTCCGAAGAGGCGTTTTTGGTAGAGAAAATCAGATGTGAGTTTTCTTCATTTCTTTGGTTCTTTCAGTTGAATTTAGGGATTTTGATTTGTTTCGTTTGCTTTGATGGTTGACTTGTTATTGTTTTTGGTTTAGTTTATGGGTTTGGATTTAAATCTAGAAAAAAAAAGGTTAGAGCTTAATTGGGGAAATGAAAATGTAGGTTTTTAAAATAGGTAGCATTATAGAGAGAGCTCATGGTATATCTAGGCTTCATTAGGAGAAGTTTGATGAGCTGAAATAAATACATAGAGAAGCCATTTACAATTGGGAATTTAGATAATGACGATGAGTTGTGGATGCTTGATTTGTGGTATACTGTTGCTAACATGCAGTGGTTGATGAACAATATGTTGGTTAATGCGCTTTCTCTTAGATAATGGTCATTCACATACTTGTGTTTAACACACTTGCACTTATCAGTGATCAAGAATTATCACTAATGTGAAGAAAAACTTGTTCTTTTAAAAGTAGCTTGTGCGTGAGAGTCCATTATAAGTGTTGTTACTTGAATGTATGTGGCAGTTCCATATAGGGTGGCCTTCACTTATGGAATATGAGATATCCAAGAAGGTATGCAATTAATAAGAATGTTGCTTGGTTATTAAATAATAGGGTTGTCTACTGATCTAGTAACCAAAAGTAAATAGAAAATTGTTTGGAAAGGATGGGCTGAAAAGGTTTGATAAAGGCATCATCCGAATTAATAATTGGGTTGGGTTTAAAAACAACATCAATATTATTGTCAAGTCAACAATAATTGATCTACCATTGCTAAGCCAAGAGGACCAAGATGAAACAATCAACTACAAAAAAAGATCACATGGGGTTTGTTGACGTGAATTAAGTTTTAAAGTTCATAACTAGTTAAATTATTTTAGCACCTAAAATCTACTTCAATATATGCAAAGTTGATATGTTATTTCTTTATATTTGACAAATTTCACGAGAACTTATACAAAATCTTATTTAGTTTCGTTTAAGGAATTGTAGCATTTGGTTTAGTAGTTATTTGTTGAATTTTCACGTTAACTTTAGTTAAGCATATATGTTGATCAATAGTATTTGCAGTGAATATATAATATGTTTTGAACTAAACTATTCAGATAATTATTCTATGGAATCAAGTGCATATAATGTGTAAATTTTATATGAATATATTATTGAATTTAGTATTTTTGAAATTAGAGGTATACATGATGAATTGTGATCATCTTTGGTGAAGTCGGAAAGTACGTTGAAATTAAATTGCGAAGATTCATCCCTTGATGAGATGAATTGGAGTATTTGTATTGTTATGCAATTTGGTATGTGCATATCATGACTTAAATTTGATTGTTACACAAATTGACTGGTGGTTTCATAGTGATCCTTAAAATGCTAAGGGTCGAAGAATATATTTTAATGCATTAGGGTGAATATGAGTATTTGAGGTATAGGGCTTCAAAGCTTATTTGACCACTAACATCTCAATGGTATAGATTCTCGCGCACATATGAGCGAATATGAGTATTTGATCGGAGATTATATGTTAATGCATTAGGGTGAATATGAGTATTTGATTGTGATGCAACTGGAATGGTTAAGCTGCATTTGAGAATTAGTTGATTTTAGTGTTCTTTTCCACAACTCCAAAAAAAAGTGAAAAGAAATGACAAAAAAGAGAAGATTGAAAAGTATGATTTTAGTATACATACTTGCTTATATACTTGGTATATGATTTAGTATGCAGACTTGCTTGCATACTGGGTAAACCGTTCTATGTGAGTTCAGATGTATGCCAAATAATTAGAATATACTTGCTATGGATCGAACTTCGGGTGAGGTGACATGTCCCTTGACGTGGCACTCTGCTCGGGACATGTACACTCCAAGTGGCTTCGAAGGTAAGGGAAACACACTTGGTTGAGGTGTGTTTGACACAAAGAGGGTAGTGTGATTGTGAAAAAGAAGCAAAATTTGTTATGTATGCAAAATTACCTTAAGGGGAAAAATTAAATGCTGATTCGATCATTGAATGAGAAGTACATGTTTTCCTTAAGATAAAATGTGTTTTGTTGATATTTCAATAATGGTGTATTATGCCTATTTATATTTTTATTGAAAATAAAATGTAGTTATAAAGACCGATAAATTATGAATTTTATTCATTTGTTTCTAACAATTCCATGCAGGTGGTAAGTCTACTAACGTTTCTGCAGGTCAGACTTACCATATTCGACCTTCACATTTTAAGTGTGGGATAAATAAATTTTTACTTTAAGTATGGTAAAAATTATTAATATAACACTTTTGCCTCATTGAGGAACTACCAGCTTGTGATGTGTTATTTTATTGTTTATGAAATTTTCTTATTAAAGCGTGTAACTTATTCTATTTATAAGAGATGGAGATTTCACATACCAGCTATCTCACAGACTCAAGTAAGTTTATGCTTCTGTTGCTGACTGTTGTTGCTGTGTCGTTTTGTTGTATGTTCTCGCTGTTGTTGCTGTTATACTGCAATTGTGCATTGATGTTGCTGATTTGGGCATTGCTGCTGATGCTATTGGTTGAAAGATAGTTGGAACACCAATTGATCAACACCCGGGCTCTCTATTTTCTCATCCATCCATGTTTTATTCGAATAATAATTTTGCTTGTATGTGTAACTAAATAATTTTGCTTGTTGTACGACTTCTTAAGGATTTCTACATGCCTTGCTACAACTATTTTTGTGATGCTTAATTGATTCATTTCTTATTTTATTTCACCATTCACATGGACTATATTTATGCTTGATCATCATATACATGATTTGTATGGAGATTGTTACATGAGTATATTTAGATGATCGAGTCTTGTGCCTATACTAAGTGACAAAAAGAGCAAAGTAAAATTGGTTCTTGGAATTAATAAACATAAATGACCAAAATAGATACAATGTTTTGGGTTATGTGTTTTTGTCGATTTCCATTGATTTATGAGTTCTTAAGGTGCAACTTGGTAGATACCATGCTAAATACCTTGATTATGAAAAAGAGAGTAAACACCCATACCTAATTCATTGTTTAGGGTTAACAATAACTTAAGGAGTAGACACCCATACCCTTAGATTGGCAAAATTTGAGCATTAGAATTTAGTTTGTATCATTGTGTATGTCGTTTAAACTAGTAGTGGATATCAAATCCCTAACTTATTTTCTCATTATTTGAATTCAAGTGTTATATTTATTTGTGTTTGAACATCATCTTTATGTCTTGTCCTTATTTTCAGTTTAACAATTATCCTCTTTCGTTTTCAATTTTATTGGATTCCATTGAAGTAGTAGTGTTAGGAAAGATGTATTAAATACAACTAATCCAATCCTTGTGGGAATGGTCTCATTCTTGCTATCTATATTATTTGTTTGATCTTGTGCACTTATTAATTAGGTTACTATTTATACAAGTTTTTGGCGTTGTTGTCGGAGATTGTGCTAAATTTGTGTTTAATTCTTTTTCCTTTATTTTAGTTGTTTTCATTATAAAAAATAAAAATTCCGCTCAATTATTTTACTTTTGATTTCTTCAGTACCTATTTTTCTCGAAACATTTTGTACGTGTTTTCTTGTAGGATTGAATCTCGTTTATGCGTGGTTGTCGGTCCCAGGCCATAACCATCAGTGTATACGATCCAAAGATTGAACAAACCTTTAGAAAACTTCAGAGACAAGCTGAGAGGGTAGCATCTGAGGAAGAAATGGACCAAGAGCAAGCAGAAATTCACCAGTGTGAAAGCCAATCAGGAGCTCATTTATCCACAAAATATTAACCAACCATCATGCATTACATTTCGACCAATGGTACAACACAACTTCAATTTATCCCCTCATTTGCTTAACATGGTGCTACATTATAGAGGCACACCTTTTGAGGATCCATATTTACATATTAGGGATTTCTTTGATTTCTGCAAGACTCAGAATATCCAAGGGTTAACTCCAGAAGGAATCAGGTTAATTATTTTTCCTTTTTCTTTAAAATATAATGCTAAGTTGTTGTTGAACTTTTTGGCTGCAATTTCATTAATAATTGGGAGAAGTTGGCTATTAAATTGTTAAAAAGTTTCTTTCCAGCTCAAAAGAAAAGACAACTTAGAAGGGAAATTCAGACTTTCCAACATAAAGATGGGGACCTTTTATTTGAAGCATGAAAGCATTTCAATGAGTTGCTTCTCAAATGTCCACACCACAATTTATCTTAAGATGATCAACTACAAGATTTTTACGAAGGTTTAAATGATACGAATAAAAGTCTTGTTACTTCTGCTGGTGGAGACGTGCTTAAAGAAATGAATAGTGAGGAAACTATTGAGCTGTTTGACACCCTATGTGAGAATTCTGAACAGTTCTCATTAAAAAAGGAGACAAAAAGCGAAAGGTAAGGGTGTTTCTGAAGTATGCACTAATGGTGGAGTCCAAGCTCAAATAACGACAATGGAGAGAAAACTAGATATGCTGGTGAAAACAATGTCAACCCAGAACATCTCTCTAGTTCAACAAGTTGCTCAAGTTGAGGTATGTGTTATATGTTCTCATTCTAATCATACCACTGAGACTTGTCTTATGTATTCTTTTACAGAGAGGGAGCATGCAAACTATGTGGGACAAAACAAAACAAAACAAAACAACTATCCCCCCAATAACAACCCCTTTTCCAATACTTATAATCCAAGGTGGAGAAATCACCCCAATACTTCTTGGAGTGAAAATCAAAACATTCTAAATCAACATGGGCATTGTAAAAGTTTCCAACAGGGAAGTAATTTTCAACCTCCACCACAAGTGGTATAATTGAATCCTGAGCAGAAGAAGGGTGGTTTGAAGATGCCATACTCTAGTTCTTGACTACAAGACAACAAACCAATGCTAAAACCAGTCAAGCCATTCAGAGATTGGAGACACACGTAGGGAAAATGGCCAAGGAGTCGAGTGAGAGAAATAAAGGAGAGTTTTCATAGCAAACCATACCAAACCCAATATGACACTAGCAGTTGAAGGCCGTGACAATCCTTAGGAGCGATAAAGTTATTGACAACAAGGTGGGAACGGGTGAGAATGAGGAAGAGAAAGTGGAAGTACATCCAACAGGAGCCACAAACTCCAACAAGGTAAGTGAGAAGGAGAATGTGATATTGCCACCCTTCCTTTAAAGGTTAGTCAAGCAAAAGATAGATACAAATTTTTTTTGATATTTTTGAAACTTTAAGGAATATAGAAATTAATATTCCTTTACATAATGCAATTCAAAGGATTCCATCTTATGCCAAGTTTTTAAAGGATTGTTGTACTCACTAAAGAAAGTTTAAAAAATATGAGAAAGTTGCATTGACTGAAGAGGTAATTGCAGTTTTGTTGAGAAAATTACCAACCAAACTAAAAGATCCAGACAATTTTACTTTTTCTTGTAGAATTGGTGATCAATTCTTTGAGTGTGCTCTGCTTGATTTAGGAGTTGGTATCAATTTGATGCCCTACATGGTTGATGAGAATTTGAAGTCGGGGGAACTAAACCAACCTCAATTATTGCAACTGGCAGACAGAAGCATCAAGAGACCTAGAGGTATTTTAGAGGATGTCTTGGTTTATGTAAATCAATTAACTTTACTTGTGAATTTTATTGTTTTAGATATGGAAGAATCTTATATGCTATCATCTTTGCCTATCATTTTAGGAAGACCCTTTATGCACACCGCTGATACGAAAATTTGTATTGAAAAGGGTACTATAAGCATCAAAGTAAATGGTGAAAAGATAATGTCTAAGGTATTTGATGCACTAAAATTACCACATGATGAGTATGATTGTTTCAATATTGATTAGTTTAAAGTGTTGTTGAACAAGTTTATCATATATAGCATTGATCCATTACCATCACTCATAATTTCATAAGGTCGAATCCTGAGCATGAAGATGAGAGTGTGGCGATGGTTATCATTGAACTCTTGAGTCTTTTAAGTCTCGTTCAATTAAGTATGCACCTTCCTTTGAATCTCTTGTGCCTACTAATATTACTCTTTTCCCTTCCATTGTAGGGATGGTAGTGGGGCAGATTTTCACGGATATCCGCCCCACCAAACCGTTTGGAGCGGATTTGGGTTTACCTTAACGAATTTTGGGGCGAATTCAGGGATCCAAACTGCATCCGTCTCAAATTCGAGGCGGATACAGATTTAACCACATCTGCCTCGCGGATATCCACCTCACCTAACTAATTTAAATAATAGTCTAAATAGCATCTAAAGATAGAGATAGATTAAGAAATATAAATAAATAAAGTACAAGACAAACATGTGTCAGCACCTACCCATGTGACCTTGTGATTAGGGGTGGGCACGGGACGGGATGGGACGAGATGGACCCATCCCTATCCCATTCCGTTCATTCGAGATCGGGACGGGATAGACCTCATTCCGACTTCGTCCCATCTCAAACGGGACCGGGATAAGACGGGATGAGCACGTACTAAATAGACATTCAATAAAAAATAACAAAAAATTTTTATCTCACATTACTCACACACCAATAATGTCAAATTTATATACATATAACTTACATCATAAATAATAATAGATATTAAATAAATAAATATTAAACTTTTTTTTGAAGGCAAATAAATATAGAATTTCATCTTACATTGATTTAATTTCCACACATCCTAAACTTTAATTTAGAAGAGTATTTTGATTAAAATTAATAATAATAATTATTAAATAAATAAATTCGAGACGGGATGGGATAGGCGAGATTGAAAATATCCATCCCGATCCCATCCCACTCTAGATCGGGACGGGATCAGGATGAGTTTGATCAATCCCAAAAGGACCCAAAAAAATCGGGATGGGACGGGACGGGATCGAAACGGATTCGGGATCGCGGGATGGGATGTCCACCCCTACTTCTGACCAACTGAAGTGCAAAGTTGAACCTAATGAACACCAGATCCGATTGCAGATATTTTAAATCCTCTGTAGAGAGAGTAAGCTTACTTGTTCTTTGGAGATGAGTTGAACCAAAGGTCGCCGGTGAGAGAAACAACAGGTGCTGCTCTGATATGCTATTGCTACTCATGATTGTTGGTTTGTGAAGGTTGGAAGGGGAGCAGATCTGCTCAGGCACGAAAGTTTACAACATTGAGAGCAGAGAGGGAAATCATATTCGAAGCGGTTCTGATTGTTGTTGAAAAAGATATGATTTGATTTACAAATCTGATTTGATCTGATTTGTGGTTGTCTCTGAATGATTTTACGAAGTTCCACCGCTTCTTGTGTGGTTTCCCATCTGACCCACCATCACCAGTGGCGGAGTTAGCCGATGAAGAAGATCCTCCTCCCCATGGCGGCGCACTCTAGTAAGCTTCACAGTTGAATAACTACACAACATCAAATCATCTAAACCAAATAGTGCATGCAAGAAAACTAACAAAGAGTCTCACACATACAATGAAAGAATATAAAACGAAGAACTAAAGAGATACTTGTAGACAAGATTATGTTGAAGGTCTTTGAAGGTACAAAAATGGAAAACAAAGTTTTTTTTTTTTTCAGACTTTTTAATCAGAAAGATATTCAAAATTTGTAAGAAAAAAGTGAAAAAAAAGAAAGATTTCTTCTTGTTAGATCCGAATCTGGAAGAAAGAGAAGTTGTTCTTCACACACACAGCACCGAGAACCAAATGGTCTCTCTCTAGGTTTTGGTTTCTGGTAGATGGTGTCGCTTTACTTTCTCTCTAGTTGTTCTTCACACACACACACACAACACAGAGAACCAAATTGTCTCTCTCTCTCTGAAAGGAGAGAGGGGCGACGGGGGTTGTTCATCTGAATCCGCCAATCTGTGTGGGGCAGTGACGGTTTAAAAAAAGAGTGATTCTAGAGGGCGAGGAAATGGGCGAGGAAATGAGCGAGGGGAGTGAGGTGGCGGGGGTGAGAGCCGCTCATCCCGCTCAGGATGCGCGCGCAAAAAGTCAACGCACGCATCTCGAGTGAGGTGAACGGCTCCCACCCCCGCCACCTCACTTCCCTCGCTCGTTTCCTCGCTCATTTCCTCGACACTTAGAATTTCTGTTAAAAAAATATTTACATGGTAATTCGGGGCGAATTTGGGGATCCGCGATTCCTGGCTGGGCACTCCCTAATTTGCCCCGTTGTCATCCCTATTCCATTGCAACGACACCAAATGTGATATTAAAGCAATTGCCCGACCACCTAAAATATGCATACCTAGGAGAAGACCAAACACTACCAATGATAGTGGTTGCAGACTTGAGTTTGGGGGAAGAATATAAGCTCTTGAGAGTTTGGGTGGACCATTGCTAATATCAAAGGAATAAGTCCAACTAAGTGCATGCATGAGATCCTTCTAGAAGATAATGCAAAGCCTACAAGCGATCCACAGAGAAGACTCAACCCACGTATGAGGGATGTAGTCAAAACAGAGGTTATAAAGTTGTTGGATGTGGGGATCATCTACCCCATCTCAGATAGTAAGTAGGTGAGTCCAGTTCAAGTGGTGCCTATAAAAAGTAGAATCTCATTGATGAAGAATGAAGAAAATGAGCTTGTTCCTATCAAGATGACCACATGAAATATCATTTTCCCTTTCCCTTTTATTGATAAGATGTTAGAGAGGTTGGCGAGTCACACTCATTATTGTTTCCTAGAAGGGTATAGTGAATATAATCATATAACTACTTAACACTAAAAAACGTATTTGTTGGACCATTTAGGAATCTTCAGTAACAACTCTTGAATCTTTGCTCTTTTGATATTTACCCTGTTGTTTGATTCTGATCTATAGAACTGTAAAACCCTTATGGTCGGTTAGCGAAAATCAATACCTCCAAGACTCTTGCGTTCTTCAACAAATACTCTATAGAAAAGGAAGCTTTTCATCTCCAAATTCCTGGTCTCAACATTCTTTAGATTCAATGACAAACACTGACTGAAAACTTCATGTCAACTATGTTTTGGTGGCCGAGAGGCTCATTAAGAATTAAAATCACAAAATCAATTTACACTCATTAGAAAAGTAATAAAAAAAACTTCTAATGGTGTAATTAATTATTTACCATGTTTAGTTTAAGAGATTCCAAGTTTAGGGAAGTTCGCCGCAAGTTCATCAAGGTTTCATAACGCCATTTAGATATTGGAGTCAGTTGTAAATGGATAAACTTGTTAAGTATTGGAAAATGCCTTCAGAAATGTCTATCCTAAAACAAAGACTAGAAAATTTTCAAATAAAAACATAAGCATTAGACACAGTGCCGGACATAGGATTTCACTCAAGAGGGGGCGAAATGACAAAGTAATATTTGTTAATAATAATGAATAAAATAACCATTTAAAAAAAATTCTAACATTTGAGTGCTAAATTTTAATATTATCATGTATTTTTTTTTAAATTGGGGCATTGACCCTTTTATTTTGTTTATTAATCCATGCCCAAAGGCTACATATTGACCCCATAGGGTTAACCAAACAAACTAGGCCCGAAAGCTACAATATTATTGCCACTTAATATACTCGTCGCCTCCATCTCGCATGAAGACTTTATTTCGCTTGAACCCATTGCCTTTACCATGCATGAAGACTTGCTTTCGCTCTGGTCCAGTCCATCTGAGAAACTTCATTCAATACCCAAAGACTTATCAATAGCGGAGCACATGTGTTCCTAATAATCGAGTGAAAACTCACAAAATCCTAGCTGTTGAGTCTCAAACCTGCAACCTCTCACAAGGGAAGTGGATGTCTGACTAACTAAGCTATAATTGGTGGACCATGTAGTCTTTTTTTCATCCATAAACAAAATTATTGTTCTACTCACAAAAGATGGGAGAGGTGAAATAAGAATTCACCTTTCCAATTTATAAAAAAATGTCATCTACAAATTGCCACCATCTAACCCATACATACAAAAATAAAAAGGGATCTTCTTATAAGGACCCTTCAAAAACCTACTATTTATTTTTGACCATATCCTCCAAACAACTATGTGAGGAATTCTAGTCCTTACCCATTCAAAAAATCATTTAATAACTGCATTTTTACAAATCTTCACGACGCGATCTCATGTTTTGGAATTGTCGTATGATGACTTCATTTTCAATGATATCCAAAACATCCCTTTCAATACATACCACCAAAAAAATTATTCATCAATTCATTATCTCTTATTCAATTCCTTAGGCGACTCTCTACAATGGTAGCCGGTCGGTGGGAGGACATTCGGAGGGAAATGAGGAAGAATAAGTGGAGGTATAATCGAGATCCGTGGGATTTGTGCAAGGTTTACTGTTAAAGAACTTGTGAACTTGTACAGAGAAAGGAAGGGAACTCTTTATATATATGTGGGAGAACTTTTATTATTTTCTTTTCTAACTAGTGAACTCTAACTAGTTGAAGGGGGACAACAACTTCCTCTGGTCCCTTAATTCGCCCGCCACTGATTAGACAAATATAATGAGAAAAATCAGAATTTAAGAAATACCATATTTAGTTGTAAAACATACCTCGACAACGTCCCTTGTTATTGTTCGACATTGTAACTTTGAAAGTAGCTTAACAATATCCATTGCAAATCAAGGATCAACTATGCTCATTTGTCTTTCAAACCACTCGCCAACTTTAAACAAAAGGTTTCCATGAGTCAGGGATGGAAAGTCACATAAGTCAAACTCTTTTGGGAAATTCCCAATGAATGTAAATGCTTCGAGATTAGGTGCATAAATTTTGAATCCACAACTACTCATATGACAAAAAGATGGATGTGCTCTGCCACAATCCACCATCTTAAGCCTCTTTAATGCCATAGTTGAAATATTATAAGGTTCATATTTACCCAATTGCACTCTTCTATATTCAAGCATTTTAGGGTTTGAATTGGAGAAGAGTTGCTCAGTGAAGCAACCATCCAAAAAGGTCACAAATTTAAGAGAAATAAACTTGAGACTTGAAAGATTAACTGAGGTAGGAAGCTTCAACTCATAGTTCATATCAACTTTTAAAACCTTAAGTCATTTACAAGTAAAAAGAATTGATGGAAACTCAAAGTAGGAACTTGCGTCAAAATTGATTATGACATTTTGGAGCTTATGTTGAATTAGGATAGACACCCATGAATAGACTCAAAACAAATCACAGTCTCTATCACAAAACAAACATAACTTTTGTATCGTACTCAAACTATCGTGATTAAAAAAAAGCTTCTCAACAACATTGGTGTTGTTAAACTCAGCTGCAGTGCAAGAATTGTTGCACCTCGCAAAAGCGTAATCAATGCAGAACACGGTTGATAGTTGTAATAGAAAATAATAAATCCAAAGTGTAATCAAGGCAATGTAAAGTAAATGAAAATAAAGTAAAACAATTACCACACAAGCAATTTAACGTGGTTCATCAAGTTTTCCTACGTCCACGGGGCAAAGAAAATAGCTCACTAGTGAGATTGTAGAATACAAATGGAGAGAATCTCCTACATAACGTGAATGATGTTAAGCACACACGTCTAAATGACACAACACATATATGCGAGGTGCGTATATCACACACACACACACATTTTCTTTTCTCACACACACACACAAAAACCCTAACTCATAGAGAATCAATCGATAAGAGGGAACCCCTTCTTTTATATTCACTGAGTGATGGAGCTTCTTCAAGCTTCTTCGCCAGACAATTCTTTCCCCTTCCTCATCATTCTTCCCTTTCCACTTCCTTTTTCTTTGACTCAATATCAAAATTTTTTATTGCCAGCTTGCCACTGCAGTTCCTATTGTTGCCGACAAGATGACTTGCACTTTTTTCCTTCAGCTTCTACAAATTTTGCTGGCAAGTCGAATTCCAGCTGTTACAACTTTGATTTTCAACAATTTTTCACTTCGATGAAGATTTCATAAATCTGAGCCAAGCACACAAGCTTTATCCGTCTTTGCCTTTCACACCCCAAAGGGGTTCAACACACGCGAAGGATGTTGATCAAGTTCAAAGTGCAAACGAATATCAATGTACTTTGTATATGCATGATTCTCTTTGGTGTCAGTCTTCTTCAGTAAGATGTCACATTCTTTAATGATTTCTCGCACAAAGTGCAAACGAATATCAATGTACTTTGTATATGCATGACAAACTTGATTCTTTGCCAAGTAAGTGACATTTGCAGTATCACAAAAAACATCTAGATGGTCTTGTACTATACCCAAGTCATTAAGCGACCCTTGAAACCAAATTGCTTCCTTAACGACTTCTGTAACCGCTATGTACTTAGCTTCAGTTGTAGACAATGCAAGTGTAGATTGTAACATAAATCTCCAACTTACTGATCCTTTCGCAAGAGTAAGTACATAACCAGTAGTTGAACGTCGCTTATCCAGATCTCCTGCATAATCAAAATCCACATAGCCAACGCATTGCTGACCATTACTCACATCATTCTCAAAGAGTAAATCAACATCTACTATATCCAGGATGTACCATAGAATCCATTTCACTACTTGCTAGTGTCCTTTGCCTGGATAGTGCATGTACTGACTTACCATACCGATTGCCTGTGAAATGTCGAGCCCCATACACACCATTGCATATATTAAGTTTCCTACTGCATTTGCCTATGGAACTTGAGCCATATACTATCATTCCTCATCTGTAATAAAAGCCATAGAAATTGAAAGCTTAAAGTAAGGGGCAAGAGGTATACTAACTGATTTTGTGTTGTTGTTATTCCCAAATCGTTGTAACACCTTCCTCTAATACGTTTGTTGAGATAAGCTCACAATTCCCTTAACCATGTTTCTTTGAATTTCGATGCCAAGGATCCTCTTAGCTTTACCAATATTCTTCATTTCAAACTAAGATTATTCTTCTGGCATTTCAAATTATCAATCTCATACTTGCTCTTGGAGGCTAAAAGCAAATCATCCACATATTAGAGCAAATATATAAAGGAATTATCACGAAGCTTTCAGAAGTAGACGCAATGATCATAATGGCTTCGAGTGTACTTTTGCCTTAGCATAAACAGATCAAACTGCTTGTACCATTGTCTTAGAGATTTTTTCAACCCGTAAAATGACTTATTTAGTTTACACACACAATCACCTTTTTAGGGGTGGGCATCCCATCTCGCGATCCCAATCTTGTCTTGATTTTTCGGGTCATTTTGGGATTGATCAAACTCATCTTGATCTCGTCCTGATCTAGAGTGGGATGGGATCGGGATGGAGATTTTCAATCTCTCCCATCCCATCCCATCCAGAACATATTTATTTAATATTTAATATTATTAATTTAAATCAAACTACTCTTGCAAAGGAAAATTTGGGATGTGTTGAAATAAATCAAAACATCTATTGTTTGAAAACTTACTTTCTTGATTGGTACTCTTTGATTAGATAGGAACTTTAGTTTGCATATTTAGGTCAAATAGAACCTATGAAATTTTTTGCTTTTTCACATTTTAGATTAGTTATATGACAATTATTCTTGTATCACATAGATGATGCTTAACATAAAAAGCTGTAAGTTCATTGGATCAAAAATTTTATATGACATTTAATATTGTTATGATGAAAGTTATATGTACATAAATTATGTATTATTAGTGATCAATGTGAGAAGAATTTTTTTTGTTATTCTTCATTGGAGTACTATTTAGTACATGCTCATCCCGTCCCGTCCCGAACCCATTTGGGATGGGACGAGGTCAGGATGAGGTCTATCCTGTCTTGATCTCGATTGAACGGGATGGGATAGGGATGATGTCCATCCCATCCTGTGCCCACCCTAAGTTAGCCTTTTGGTGTGATTTGGAGTAATTTAAATTAATTACATGGAGTGTTGTTATACTTTGAAATTGACTAGTCTAAAACTCTCGATAGAGATAGTGGAATATATTGACGCGTCCAAATTTGTTCTCCTTGAGATCTGACCTGCAAATTAAGGTTAGATTGTCAGAGACCACCTGTTTGGTGGCCGAAGACATTCTAATGCTTAAGTCTGTTAACTGTAAGAGAGAATGAACATGGACAGAGTATAAATGTATTGTGTTTGCATACCTCCTTATTTCTCATTCACCTTTTATAATGAGAGTAATTAACTCGGTGGGTAACTTAAGCAATCAGGGCGCAGTAAGGGGAACATTTCTCACAACGACCTCCTCCTTCATTGAGATGCGTCATTAAGGGATTGATTTCCACTATGACTTGTCTCCTTCATAACGTCTCTATTTTCTAAGGGTAGAAGTCCGTTGGGCCTTCAATTTGGGTCTTTAACTTTAATCATGGTCCGTTACTAAATGCCTATTTGGGCTTTAATAACTGGTCTTGTTATCCATATTCAGTGTGAGGTGTTCATTCCCCGTGATGGATGATATCTGCCACGTGTACGATTGTGATCGAAGGACTATTTGATGTATCATCAGCTACTCTCCCTAGTTAGCGGGCTCGCTTGCGTGGACACTAACTATTTGGCGGTTGGGTTTCTTGGCGCTTCATTATTTTTCTGTGTAGCATTAAATGTCGTCAACAATTGTGCACTCAGTAGCCGCGATTCAGTTTCTATTCCGTGACGCCTTCAATCAGTTTGTTTTGGTATGATCTAGGGTTTCGTGCAACCATAGATTCCTGCACGATCTCCCATTGGCTATCTTTTCATTGCCCAACCCTATAAAAGGGTGTTGGAGAGTTGTGTTATCTTATTTATGCTATTTCCATTTTAAGAGTTTTTTTGTTCTTTTTTTTTTCTTGCTTTCTTAATTGTCAGACTTTTTGTCATGGCTTCCAATACACCACCACCTCTCTTCCATACCACCAATAAAAACTAGGAGTGGGCACGGGACGAGATGGGTCGAGATATACCCATCCCGTTCATACGGGATCGGGACGGGATGGGAAAACCCCCATCCCGACCTCGTCCCATCCCAAACGGGTTCGGGACGGGACGGGATCAGCGTGCTGCCTGTGACTGCTGCGAAGATTATCATCATATAAGAGCGTGAAAAATAACTTTCTTATAATTAGATATAGATGTGACATTCAAATATAATGGTTGCCACTAAATCCCCTAACAATGAAGTCGAGTGGGCTGACTTTTAGAAAATGACATGATAAATGGGACCCACTAAGAGTATTGTGTCGCTGTGATGGCCTCCCAACTGATTTTACAATTTCATTACTGTGGGAAACAAAATTCATGGTTCTTTGACAAAATGACATTTCATCTTTTGTTAGGGAAGAAATATATACCTATTGGTGACGCTCTAACATATTCATAATGGTTTACCATCAATACATATATTGTAATTATAAATTATTTTTTTTTCAGCCCGGGGCATCTCAAATTCTTGGCTCCACCCCTGAATGTTCCCTTCTGAATATGTATTACTCAGTTAATTTTTATTTTTCATCTTCACCTGGGTATTATCAATATTTGTAAGTTAAATAATTGAAGCTACTTTTATTGAGAATCCAAGCAACAGTCTGCTATCTTTATCTTGCTTAATGAATATTTATTTCTTGAAGTAATATTTCTGTTACCACTGCAAACACCATGAGTTTCTATCAGTCATATGTAAGTTTATATGAATAAAAATAAATAAATAAATAAAAATATTAATAATAAATATTAAAAAATTAGCTCGGGACGGGACGGGATTGGCGGGATTGAAAATCTTCATCCCATCCCATCCCATTCTAGATCGGGACGAGACGGGATCGGGATGAAATTATTCAATCCCATTAAGACCCGAAAAAATCGGGACGGGATGGGACGGGATCGGGATTGTGGGATGGGATGCCCACCCCTAATAAAAACCCAAAATTTAAAATTCTCCCCTCTACCTCTTATTTTCTTTTCCGCCCTCCCTTTCTTCTCCATCTGACACCACCACCACTCAGCCACCCTCACCACCACCCCGCCACCATCACCTCTCTCCCTCCTGCCACCACCACCACCCCCGCCACATCTCTCTCCCTCTTTGTCCCTGAAAATAGGGTATTATCCCTGACTTTGGTTCAATTTAAACGCTCACTTAAGACCAATTCTCAAGCTCATTAAAACATGAAAATTTTACTAATTTTAGTCATCTAATCAACACAATTTGAATGAATTAAAAACGTTTTGAATTGAGAAACTTATGGTCATTTTACTAAACTCACTCAAAACTGTCAAAAAAAAAGTATTGTCCCTGATTTCGGCCAATTGATACGCTCAATTATGACCAATTATCAAGTTAATCAAAACATATAAATTATATTACTCTGAATGACCTAATAAACACAATTTGAATTAGTTAAAAATGTTTTGAAATGAGCAAGTTATGGTTATTTTACTAAGTCTTGCAAAGAAAATGTGGTAGTGTCTCTGATTTTGGCCAACTTATACACTCGATTGAGACTGATTCTCAAACTCATCAAAACATATAAATTTTATTACTCTGAGTTATCTAATAAACACAATTTGAATCACTTGAAAATGTTTTGAAATGAGAAAGTTATGGTCATTTTACTAAAGTCGCGCAAATCTGCCTCGCAATGAAAACGGGGTAATATCCCTAACTTTCGGACAACTTATACTCTCTATTGAGGAAGATTCTCAAGATCATAAAAACATAAGAATTTTAGTACTCTGAGTTATCTAATTAACACAATTTGAATCACTTGTAAATGTTTTGAAATGAAAAAGTTATGGCCATTTTACGACAAATACTAAAATTGTCCAGAAAAAAAATATGTTTTCACCCATTCGCATTGGACAATGCGAGGAGTCTCAAATTCGCCCAGACCTATGCGAATTAAAGTCTCCAATTCGCCTAGACCTATGCAAATGGGAGACTAAAACTTGTGCACGAACCTTTGTGAATGTGAGACTCCTACTTGCATTGTTCAATGTGAATGGGTGAAAACAATTTTTTTTTTCTGGACAGTTTGAGTGCTTGTCGTAAAATGACCATAATTATCTCATTTCAAAACATTTTCAAGTGATTAAAATTATGTTCATTAGATAACTCAGAGTGCTACAATTTTTTTGTTTTGATGAGCTCAAAATTTGGCATCAATGGAGAATATAAGTTGGCCGAATATTAGGGACACTACCCCGTTATCATTGGCCGAATATAATTTGGATGGTGGCGTGGGACAATATTTTTGGTGGTGTTAAACATGGTTTCCTCGGAGAAAAGACTTCATTGTAATCTATAACTTTCTTTTTAGCATATCCTTTAGCCACTAACCTTGCCTTGAAGCGCACATCATCACCGAGAGATTTTTATTTTTATTTTTGTATATACCCATTTGCACCCAATAGCTTTCTTACCTTTTAATAAACTACACAATTCCCATGTTTCATTGTTGTGAAGAAATTGCATTGCTTCATCCATGGTCTTCTTCCTCTATTCACATTCGATATTTTGAATTACTTCTTTATTAGTAGAAGACACTTCATCCTTGATTTGGCTCAAAATTCTAGTCGCCTAAAACTCCAAGCAAATCAACAATTTTTGTTTTGTTTTTCTTCCATTCTTATCAATTTACCTGCAAAATTCTATTGAAAATACAAGTATAGTGGTTCTTAGGGATTATCGTCCTATTCACCAAGTTAACATGATTCAAAATCAAAATTTTATAAACACTTTAGAATATCAAATAAAATAAAGAATTGATGGAAAGAACGGAAATGATAAAAATAAGATATGGAGAAAATAAGATTTTTTTTTTATTTTTTTATTATTTTTTTTAACTTAAAAAAAAATTTCATTGAAAAGTGAGGATGAAAATTACTAAACAAAATTTACCAATTAAAAGAAATGTCTCAAGGATTGGAGAATCCACCACTTACCTTTGTAGAGATTAATTTAACACATTTTGTAAATATATTTTGAATACTTACACAAATTTCTTTAACTTTTAATTCAAAACCCGAGCTTAAAAGAAAATTCATTTTTAAGCTAGAAGTTCACTTACCTTTTCGATGATGAAAGAAACTCCTTGATCATCATTAATCCACCCCTCTCGATGACAATTTTTCAATGAATGGTTATAATTTTCGAAGAAATGAGGAACTACGAAAAACAAATATAATCCTTGTTTCGAAGTCCTTATCTTCATTTTGCATAACCCTTTGTTGTCCATCTTTTGATTTGACAACTTTGATTCATTGGTTAAATCTAGGGTTAACAGAAATTATACAAGTTTTATTATTTTTTTGTGTTAAGAAAATCTCTACATCACTTAAGTCGGTTTTATTTTCTCTCATTGAGAGGAGATGTTTAGCCTACCATTGTCATTGTGATGAGTTAATCTAAAAGTAGAATTAGAAAGGTGGATGAGGAAGTAAACTAATTAAATTGAAAGATAAACTAATGATAAAGATACTAACTTTTATCACATTTAAAACTAAAATCTTACATTTAATAAACTTGACTTGAACAAAACCTCCAACGAGAGGAAAAAAAAAAAAAACTAATTTAAGCTATTTTAAAGATTGGAGAATGATGTATGAAATGAGTTAGATGTCTATTTCTCTAAGAATTTGAGAGCCTATTTATAATGTTTTCCTCCAAAGCTAGAAATGGGTAAAGAACCCCACAAATCCCTTGATTATACTCCAAATCATATAATATAAAATCAAATGAGCCATAATTAGGGATAGATACATTAAGAGATTCCTAATTGGATGTAGATACACTTGCACATGTGTCCATTGTGAGACAAAACTCAAGGCAATGGGATATACTTTGATTTGATCATTGGAATATGCTTTTATTATATGCTTAATTTGTCTTGATGATTGCTCTACACTTGAAGTTCTTATCTTGAAACTTGCCACATGTCTCCATCATAAATTACTACCAGTTGGAATCAAATCTTAACTTCCATAATATTGGTCTTGAAATAAAACTCTTGATCCACATGTGCCATGAACGTGCCCAAATACTTCGAATTTTGTACTTTTCATTGATTTCATAATTTCTAATTGCTCTGGGTCATGCAAATTTATTATAGAATTGTCTCAAATTTTGCACATTCTCGATTTCCTGAAAATGATAATAATAATTAGATTTGAGATAAATAGAGACATTTAATTAATTTTAAGCACAACTAGAGACTAATAAATAGCTAAATGAGGCGTAAAAATCAATGTTTTGAGTGCTTATCAATCCTCAACTACTGGAAGTGCATACGCGCTACACAGTCACTAAACCTTTGAGAACATTTTATATTCCTCTTTGGCCTACTTGTTGCAATTGATTCATGAATTGGAGTCTCTGGAACATCATCAATTATATCTATCGCAGTCTCACTATTTGTGTCATCATCTACACCCACTATGGAATCATTAGGTACTACATCTACAAATACATAAGTAACTGGAACACGTAGAGTAGCATTAATCTACACCTGCTGTGAATTCTCTATGGTCGAACTCTCCACCTGCTAAGAGTTCTTTGGCTTCAACATAGAAGCCTTATAAAAAGTCACATCCCTGCTAATAATAATCTTATTGGATTCATGAACCCTAACTTATTTCTTTTTACACCATCCATGAAACACAAGAAAATAACTTTCATGGCTCAGAGATCTAACTTACTTTCTTGAACAAAAAGTAAGCAAGACAACCAAATATATGCAATCTATCATAATCATTAGCGAAATTTTCCAGACCATAACTCAATAGGAGTCTTTCCATCAATCAAAGTCGTAGGCTACCTATTGATGAGATGGTAGGCATATGTCACAGCCACAACCCAAAACGCTTTGCCCAATCCAACATTGGACAACATACAACAAACCTTCTCTAGTAAAGTTCGATTCACGCATTCTGCCATCCTATTATGTTGTGGAGTACCTTTAGCCGTGAAGTGTCTGACAATGCCCTCATTCTGACATACTTGCAAGAACGAATCAATTTTGTATTCACCTCCATTATCTGAATGAAGCCTTCAAATCTTTCTGCCAGTTTGAGTTTCAATCTTTTTTTCCACTCCAGGAACACATTCAAGACTTCATCTTTATGCTTCATGGTGTACACCAACACACGTCTTGAATAATCATCCATAAAAGTGACAAAATAACGCATACCTCCCAATGATGTTTGCTTGACAGGTCCCCAAACGTCCGAGTGAACATAATCAAGAGTCCTACGAGTACCGTGGTTAGCAATGCCAAACTTGACTATTGTTTTCCTACCCATTACACAATATTCACAAAATTGTAACGTGTAGGTCTTATCAACTTTTAACAAACCTTGTTTCACAAGTGTTTGATTACTCTTATTACCAATATGACCTAGACACATGTGCTACAGTCTGACAGTATTAGAAAAAAGTACATGCAGTCTCAGTAAATGCAACATCACCTATAATTGTATTCCTGGTCAAGAAATACAAATCACCTCTTTTGATTGCCTTCATCACCACCATTTCACCAGACACAACCTTGAGTACACCATCAGACACTGTTATCTTGTAACTTTTGGTATCCAAGGAACCCACTGAGATGAAATTCTTTTTCAAAGTAGGAACATACCTGACTTCTTTCAAATCCTGAAATATAGAATCAAACAACTCCACCATCTAGCTCTTTAAAGCTAAAAGACTAGTCCCTTTGGGGACATATGATAAGTGAAACTTGAATTGATAATCTACTCGTCAATAGAACATATTAACGCTAACATAGATAAGGAATACTCATCAAAATCTCCATCACTATCTTTGACAACATTCACATTGTTGCATTTATTCTCTTTCTATTTGTCTTTGACTTTTAGACAATCTGTGATCCAAGCCCTTTCTGATGACAATAAGCACATTCATCTTTTACTAGAAACTTTTAACTACTTATCGATTTGGATCGAGATTTATCTCTTTTACCACTAGATTTTCGATTTTTAGATTTTCTTCTCGCATTTAATGTTTCAGATGATGCATCCCTATGAACTTTAAGGTCCATCTTCTGGTACTCATAATTGAGCAACGCTGTAGCAATCTCATCATAATTTAATGATTCTTTTCCCATTAACAAAGTTGTCATGAGATGCATGGCCATGTTCTTCTAGTAGGGAATTCAAAAGGCACGCCTTATAATTAACTAGAACAATTTCTTCTAAATTCAATAGGTCAACAATAAGCCTATTGAATTCATCCAAATGTTCAGATCCGAAGAATTTTCTTCATGAGAAAGAACTTATTTTGAATACTCTTCGTCATATATATCTTCTAACTTTTTCAACAACACTTTACGAATGTTTTCTTCATAAAGATGTATTTTTGTTCCTTCACTAAACATAGTCGGATAGTGCCACATGCTTGCCAATTCAACTTGTTCCAAACTTCTTATCTCATGTTTTCGGCTTATCTCCCAAAGCATTCTCTAAATTTTGTTGTGCTAGTAAATCAAAAACTTCACATTGCACATGCCTAAATTGTTATTCCCATTGTACTTTTTGACATCAAATTTGCCGACTGTAGTGGTAGTCAATTTCAGAACTAGAGCTTGAACTTGACGTCTCTGTCATATTTTTCAATACTTACACACAACTAATTCACATACCTACAAACGAACCCAAGGAAATACCTTCGGCTCTGATACCAATTTTTTGCGCCTCGAAGTGTAACCAATGCAGAATACAATTGATAGTTGCATAAAGTAATAAATCCAAAGTATAATCAAGGCAATGTAAAGTAAATGAAAATAAAGTAAAACACATTCCACACAAGTGATTTATTGTGGTTCGGAAAGTTTGCCTACGTCCACGAGGCAAAGAGAATAGCTTCACTAGTGAGATCGAAGAATACAGATGAAAAGAGTCTCATACACAACGTCAATAATGTTAAACACACACATAATAACATTAAACACACACATTTCTAAATGACACTACACATACATCGGGGTGCATATATTACACATTATTTTTTTTTTCTCTCTCTCTATTTTATTTTCTTTCTTACACACACAAAAGGAAAATCGTAACTCACATAGAATTGATCGATAATGGGAAACCCCTTCTTTTTTATAGCCACTGAGTGGCGGTGATCGATGGTGGTAATGGGGCTTCTTCAAGCTTCTTCTCTAGACAATTCTTCTCCCTTCATCCTTTTTCCCTTTCCACTTCCTTCTTTTTTGTCTCACAATTTCCAAAATTGTGCTACCAGCTTGCCACTGCTGTTTCTATTGTTGCCAACAAGATGATTTCTTGCAGCTTCTTCCATCAACTTTTACAAATTTTGCCAACAAACCGAATTCCAATTGTACAGCTGAAGATTTCCAATTGTTACTACTATGATTTTCAATAGGAATCATACATTATACTTTGTGACTTAGGAGGACCTTCACCAAAATCTAGTTTAGGAACAAAGTTCCACGATGATAGCTATCTTTTCTATAAGGCGTGAGTGACTACTTTTACTTCAAATCCAAAGGAGAGGATGTGATGAAGGATGGGGTTTGGCAATTCACCAATTCAGCTAGTTTCTCCTTCTTCCTCTTTACTATTCATCTTCATAGATTTCTTCACATGCTTATTAGGCTTCCTCATGTTTTCACCTAGCAAGGTTCAGATAGCAAAAAAGCTAAGTTTCAAAATTGAGCAACTATGATTGAAAGCAATATTATAGATACCAAAGAAGCAAAAACAAAATAAAGTTTGTTTGTTGAATAAACGAATAAAAGAAGGAATGTCACTATGACATTGTTACGTTTAGCAGTAATTATCATATTATCTATTTGCTCATACCATAATAAAAACTAAATCAGATTGTTGTTATGAAACAAAACATTCTCTTGTTCGGTTGTTTTATGAAACCCAAATATTGTAATGAAAAGAGAAGGGAGGCGTTATTTTTCGCAATTTTGGTTGTCCAGAATGAACAAATAAGGTTTTTAAACAGAAAAGCTTCAAACTTGCTTGCTCCAAGTAAATGTAATAAAATCCCATTCTTCGTTTTACAGTCCATATCCAAGATTCATTCATGGAAATCTAATGATTCAAGTTAAATCATAGAAACGCAAGTTCAACGAACAAACAAACCCATTGTTCCTATGACATAAAG
This sequence comes from Berberis vulgaris, assembly GCA_963556465.1. Lineage (NCBI taxonomy): Eukaryota > Viridiplantae > Streptophyta > Magnoliopsida > Ranunculales > Berberidaceae > Berberis > Berberis vulgaris. Next base: position 70,360,857 of record OY747124.1, on the reverse strand, counting down.
TTTGTCTCTTGGATAACCCATTATGACATTAAGCATGATCTAATTGAAAAGAAGGCAGATATTTGTTGTTTTTCAAGTTTAAGCATGACTTGATAAAAAAAAGCATGATTTCCTACTCAAATCCCCAAATGCCCAAAAATCAAAAGGGAGGGGAGGGTTAGATAATGAATGGGCCATCCACCCCATTGCATCCCACTCCAGTAATAATTAAGGTTTTATAGCGAAAAAAGATTGAAACTGATAGCAAATCTAGTAAAAGAAAAATAAAGATTTACATTTCCTTTCAGATGTCCACACTCCCCAATAATAATATCCAAGAATTGATTTGTTGAAAGAAAGAGGGAAAAAAAAAGATTTATGAAAATGTGTATAATTAATTATTCAAGTTACTAGCTAGTGTAATCAATCACTTGATAGAGAGGCGAAGGAAACCACAAATTAATCATACCCATTGAATTGTTCCTAACTAGTTACTCAAAGCAATGCAAAGAAAGAAAGAAAAAGGAAGGAAGAGGAGTCGAGGACAAAACTCTACTTGTTGTCGTTGTTCTTGATATTTTGTATCCATCATCTTCATTAATTGTGATTGTGATTCCACCCTACTGTAAATGTAAATGAATAAATGGAATGGGGAGGAATTGGTGGTTCGGAGAGAGTCGAGAAACAAAGACAACAATCGTAGAGAGATACAAATTTTGGAGGGAGGGTGTTCCAGATTTACCCAGAAAACCCTCCAATCAACATACACTTTTTGTTTCTTCGTTTTTGTTCAATTCAATATCAATTTCAATTGCAATTGCTTTAGCTGACAGTGCGAAAAGTGATTGTGTGTATATATATATATATATATATATATATATATATCTTATCTGGACTATTATAACGTGCGAAGGCGTGGATGAACAATGCGCATGTGTTTTCAAACTGATTTCTTGGTTTCCAATTTTTCCCTTCAGATCCTCTCAAATATTGATTAATTACACCTAAGCCATCGACATAAATTATTTGAAGAACCAACTATTTATATATTATAAGCGTGTATGAATAGTGCGCACACAAAATAAATTTCAAATAATTTTGTTAGCATATGATAAAAAGACAAAAAAAACACACCTGACACGTGCTCAAATAGGTGATACAAAAAGTTTAATTCACAATTAAGTGTCGTATCGAGTGTAATATATATATATATAACAAACTTGTTGGTTAGCCGTGAGGCGCTGTTAAGGGCCCACCATACTTGATTTAGGCACACTCTCCATGTTGTTCATCCTTCTTAAACCTACACCTTTTACTCACTCCCTACCATCACCAACACCATCAACGATGACCCTATTTGGCTTGGCAATTTCACACAAACCCGACAAACCAACCTGAAGCCTGCTCGCTATAAACAAGTTCGTATTGAAGCTTTACAGGCTTCGAGTCATTTCATGCGAGCTTTTCGGGATCGTTAAGTTAAAGGTTGTCGAGTTGAGCCTGTGTAACCTTATTTTAGATTGTCTTTCTTGAGCAACAAAATCTGTAGGAATATATTTTAAAATATTTTGGAATGTATGAATTTGTAATAGGTGTTAAATCAAATATTTTCAGATTTCATATTTTTATGTAGCAATTAGAGATAAATTTCTTTGGTTCTATAATTTATTAAAGGGCCATTTGGAATTTAGGGACAATATCATGTTAATTACTGAATAATAGTAATATTTCTATTTTGTTATCTCCTTAAAGGTTGAATTTCTAATATTGACACTAGGTATGCCTAGGAAAATAAAATATTTCTATTTTCTAAATTCATTAGGGCTAGTATGCCTAGGCAAACGAAAGACCCGCATGAATTGGCAACAAAAGACACTGTTATTCGAAGGCAAACAAAAACCTCTACGATTTAAAAATTAAATACCTTTGTTGAAGAGAAGATTAAATACCTTGATATGCCAAGGCAAACAAAGCAAATCCATAACCGAAGCACACATTAACCTACTTACGCCTGTAGACTAAAGTTGACACATTTTTTTATTTTTACATTTCAACATATCTATCTACTAAAATTAGGAAGAAAAGGAATATGCGCGTGCATAAGTTGGGCTAAAGATTCTACATATTGATATTAGGCAGAATAATGATTTGTCAATTTTCACTAGACTAAAGATAAACAAAAGAATCAACTATCAAGTGAATTTTTTAGAAAATTTATTATTGGCAAGAAGAAAGTATTATATGTTATGATGAAAATACAACTTCTGAATTAGCTACCAAATAAAGGTTATGTTATAAGGAAAGTTTGGGTACTAATATCTCAAGTATCCAAACTTTCATAATGAGACCTAGTGTACATGCATGTTTGCTACATTTTCCTATCTCGTTTGTTAGTTTACCTCGGGGCCACGTAAGTTCTAAATGGGGAAGCTTGGTAGTGCCCCACCACTTGAATTCAAAATATGGAATCAGAACCGTGAAGTACTCAATGGTAACTGTTTGGTTCCATTTCTGTACCGAAATATAAAAAAATGTTTCTGTTCGGGACTGGGATGATATGGTGCGATTCTGATTTTCCAGAAAAAAATGCCCACTCCTAGGGATATGTGTTTTTTTTTCCTCAATGTTTCATTATGACAAAACAAATGAAACTTTTGTATTACTGTTGTGGGAGATGGGTCATTAAGGGCATGTCGTACTCGATGTAGCCATTGCCCCATTTTTTCAATCCTTCAATGTTGCCTTTTCTAAGGGCGTTCCTTATTGTCACCAATAATAAGCAATATCCACCAACCACCACCCAACACCATCAGTAATGATACACCACCACCAACAAGACACAACGATTGATAACATAACATCGTGTTGCCTTTGATGTAGCTGACCCTGGCCACCAGCCTTACGACTACCATGATCCCTACTGTACCTCAGGCCTCCAACCCCCTCACTTGACCGTGGCTAGCCTACTTACACACACTACTTCCGCCTCCTCCAATCTCAGGGCAATGTCTACCAAATCTCAGAGTGGTAGGTTCATCGACAACACTAGTTGTTTTCCCAAGAAAGGGTTCGAACCATCCACAAATTTCTGATTCTTATTATGCGGCGTACTAATCACATGTGGATCATACTTGCTCAGCTAATGAAACTTAGCAACGTGCTCTGCCAGAGAATGCAGGCCTAGGGTCAATAGATAAAACTTCTGAGCCAACCTTCTTTCTAGAATAGGTTGTGTTGTTGTCTTCATTTTTCTGTTTGGAGTTCTTTAGCATGCATGATCTTGGGAACGAGATCCTTTTGAGGTGTATATTGTGACCTAGTTAGTTCCTCTCATTATGTGCTTCATTATTCCGCTTGCGTTTCCCCATTGTTTTTTCGTCGTTTTGTTTAATGAGTGGCTAGTATGCGTTGTTAGGAATCAGGGTTTTGGTGCAAGGCTTCAGGTGTGTCTGGCACATTTTTGCAGTTCATATTGTTCTAGAGACTTCGAGAGTATTGTTTGTAGTCCAAACGTTCGTACAACTTTCGCTTTTAAGAAAGTTGTGGGGATCCGAGTTGGTGAGAGGGATCCCTAGTGAACCCCAATAGGTTAGAAACATTGTTTGGTAGTTTTATAACCCTCCGGGAATGTTCTCGATGTGTTGGTATGTGTGTGGGTGTGTGGAGCAGTTTCCACTTGGTGTTGCATTTGATTTAGGATCAACACAAACAACGCAGATTTTGTAATAAAACCCTTTGCATGTCATAGATCAACACCCAAAACCCTTAATTAACAACATGCAATAAAAAACGGAGGGGAAAAAAACACAAAATCAGAGCTTCAAGGCCTTGTTCACTTGAACAAGTAAATTCCAGCACCAAAACAAAGTCCAAGCTTTACTCGCACTCTAAGCTCCCACGAAGAAGATTAAAAAAAAAAAAAAAAAAAAAAAAAAACACAGAAAAATGCATTGAATAGCCTCCAAATCCAAAGTTCTCTCACAACCAGGTGTGTGTGTCTCTCTTCTACTCTGTACATGTTGGATAAATGAAGGAAGAAGATGGAAAAATGTGGGTTTGGGCCATTATATAGCCGTGGGCCCAAATTGCGACACTTCCACAAAAAATTGATAGTTCTCACAAAAATGCTTTGTACACCCATATGCATATACAAGCGCCGAAGACATTCCCAAGTGTTCGAAAGCACCTAAAAAAGTTTTCTAATCTATGGGGTCCACAATGACCAATGTGGGCCCCACACCACCCGAAAGCCCAAAACTGCTTAAATGCCAAGATAGTTTACTCCTCTTCCAGCGTGCACGATTGATGTTATGATTGATTGACCTGTTCAAGGTAAAATGAGTACTTTAAGGATGACATCCCATCTGAAATACACACATACTCGAAGTGGTGTGGGATGCACGATAATGAGGGTGTGTCAGGGTGAGGCACATTCGACACATGGTTGTGCCATAGAGTGTGACATGAATAAATCCATATATATGAGCCTTTTATGTTTCGTTACTTTTGTATGCAAGGAGATAGGCCGACTAACAATTTCATGCTACTAATGACCTATCTCAAGACACATGTCATACATTGATACGAGTCTGGTTACTTGTTTAATTGATTACAAAAATGATTTATCTTTCTAATCGGTATTTGTGTTAACGTTTTGTGGTATTTCTCTTTTTAAGGTTGACTTTTGAATTGTTGGACTTAGAAGTTTGAATGATAATTGAGAACTTAGATATCTGATAGGACCATGAGCTTATGGGTCTTGTATATCATTTTGTAGTTATAAATTAGGTATACCATATCAAAGTGTAGCTACATTTATGTTATAGAATTTATGGCATCCTCGAATATCTATTCTTGTTTTGCTTTTATAGTATGCTCATACAGAAGTTTGCTGACACATTTTGCTTTGTGTGGCATGTGGGTGTACTTCTTTGGAGTGTAGACACTGGAAAAGATCATGGGGTTCAAGGGAAGTAAGATTAGTCTTCCGTCACATCGTTGTGTAGGTTGTGATCTTGTATCTTGATATGAATAGTTGTTAGTATTTTGTTTAGACCTAATGTTTATATTACGTATGTAGGCATGGGTTTGGGAACCAATGCCCTTATGTTGCTACTATTTATGTTACCCTTTTATTGTAAAGTTTTTATTTGTTCCAGTTTAAATCATTGTTTCAACCTTATGCCTTGCTCGTGGTATTATGTAGTTGTTGATATCCTGTCACACATTATTTCTATGGGAACGTTTGTGACGATGGTATTCTGTATGAATTGGGCGTGACATAAATTTTGACCCACGCTCCTCCTTATTCACTTTCTCTTTGTTCATTTTTCTTAAGTTTTTGTTTTTCTTTCTTCAAAATTTGCTTTCCAAATAAAATTTTTGGTCCCCCACATCGAGATTCGTTAACGAATCCTCCAAAAACGAGAGCTTATCTGATAGTTGAGTTGGGAAATTTGAAAATTATGGACAATCTCAGTTTAGGAGTAAAATCATAAGAAATTAAATTCCAAACTGCATCTCATAGGTACAGGATTGATGCCAAAAATTGACATCATTGTCATTGCATGATTTTCGACATCAAATAATATATATATATATATATATATATATATATATATATATATATATATATATATATTGTTTTCATTTTTCCTTCGACCCTACAATACACTTTAACAATGCATAATGGAAATAGGGGTTACCGATTACTTCACTTGGATTAGAAGACAATACTTAATTAACAAATTAAAGAATAAAGGGAAGAAATGAAATTAATAGATAAATGATGACACGTTGAGAGACAAATTAATTAAATGGTGAAATAAAATTGAAATGTGGAGAAATCTCAAGAGTATGGAATCACCCATTCCAATATAATGATGTAATAGATGTATGTTCAATTTCTCCTAAAATACTTAAATCACATGATTTTCAACCTATACGACTTGAGTTGAGGGAATTAAGAAGTAAAAGTCTTTTCATTTCCCTCAAACTCTAACCATTTCTAAAATATCATTGGAATTTGGTTATGTTTTTCATTATAAAAATCCTAAAAGATATGGAAATAAATGTATTATTTTGAATAAAAAAAAGTATTATCCATTTAACAAATGAATGCTTCTTTTGAAATATTTCTTACAATTAATTGTTCTACTTACTTCATAAGTCAAAATACAATTTATCTACAATTATATCTTCATGGGTTCAATCTCTTCCCCTTGAGAGGGGAGGATTAACTATCCATGAATAATAACAATAAAATGATAATTAAAAGAGATCATTGAGAAGAAGAAACTATTGTTAAAAATATATGGAGTGATAGACAAGAATGATTTCTTCAATTGCTTCATCGCCATGCAAATTAATGGTTTAATTCCTCGAATTTTGTGCATTTCTCGATTTCCTAAAAAAAGTATTTTCTTAATTTTAAGCACAACTAGAGACTAATACAAGCTGAATGGGGCGTAAAAATCAATGTTTTGAGTGCTTACCACACCACTTCTAAACAAAATTTTTCTAGTTCTCTAACAATGAGAAGAGAAAAGAAAGATAAGCTCACAAAACAATTCATTATTGTTCTAAACCTCACAAAGAAATCAATGCCACTTTTGCTAGTATGAATTGATTGCATTTAAAATGTGTAACAATGCCTTGAACCTCTAGCATGACACTAAAAATGAAGTTTTAGGCTCCCGATGGTTATCCAAGATGAACACCCACATATATAGTTTTTTTTAATAGAAAAAATTAGTGTTTCCCCTATTTATCTCAGAGAATATTCGTGTTATTCAATTTGAAGACAAGACACATGTGTAGTCAGTTACTAGAATGCACATTACGACTAAGCAACTTTGGGACATGGTGTGTGTGTGAATAAACAACAACATCCAATTTTTCTTGTCAAAGTCAGGTATATCCTAATCCACCTTTGGAACGACCACTTGGACTTCAAAACTCACTAATTAATCTATCTAAAATGACCGCTCTGAGATTGATTAAATATTTTCTCTCTTGCATGTGAGGAAAAGAGTAACTGAAAAATTCAAACCCCTCTAATGCACATAAGAACAAACGGACATGAAAAATAATAATAGTCTCATGGAAAAAAATGTTAATCCCTTACGAGAATGTCGAGTTACCACCATAGTGCATTCTCATTTACTTTCAACTTCTTACCATATCGGGTTATATAAGGCTTCTCAAAAAAAAAAAAAACCGACTTGAGCTTTTTTTGGAGGAGGGGGAATGAAATAGATGGAAAGTAAAGAAATGTTTCTGAAAAGGTAGGGTCTTCAAGTAGCTTAATAGGGAACCCATCAATCACTTTCTTTCTTCTCCACAACCTTTTTTTTTTGCTTTCTCATCTAAAATACCTTGGACCTTTGATTTCACTTTGCACTTGTCCCGTTTTCTTATAAAACTTCGTAACACTTTTTTAGAAACATAATCGATCAACGAGTTTTTTTTTTCCTATGTCTAATAAACCAAGACAAAGGCTCACATAGGTTTTGGATGGAATGGTTAGCAAGGTGGTTTTTAGATGGTATAGATGGACAAAATATGCCTAATTTACCAACTCTAAGACATATGTTTCTCTTAACTCGAAAAAATGTCATCCTCAGTGCTCAACCAAAAAAAAGAATAACAAGACTTCATAATAAGTTAATGTGTATCCAATAAAATTTGAGTCGTTATGCGACTCGGAGTTGTCTAAAAACCTCCAAATAAGTTAAAGGTCTGATAGCTCACAAGGTTAAGGTCTCCATAATTATTCATCTAGATTATCTGGAAGTTACTTCCTTCCCTATTCCAAACTACATCTGTAGCTATTGTGCAAAAAAAAAACGTTCTCGATGCTCATATGCAATATACTCTATTAATAAACTTCCAATATCTCTTTGCCAAAATATAGTAAATCAAGTAATTCAATCTCATCATAGCTAAGATAACACACCATTTTTTCATTGTTTTTTTTTAGAAATAGATCTTCAAAAGAGGTATGAATTTTGATAAATCTCCAACCCAAACAAATAAAACACTGTCATTAGTGTTAAAAAAATGAAATGGAAAATGAAAAATAAAAATTGGAGCTAATAACCTCAGGTGATTTGTTGAACATCTGTACCATCCCTGCAATGAAAACAATTGAGTTGGTTGGGGTGATGTATTAACACAAAATACATCACTCCCAAACAAGCATTGGTAATATTTTGTTTCTCTTTTTCAGTTAATGAATGCATGAATTAATGAATGCATAAATTGACTGGGTTTCCTCCTAGTAGTGCTAAGTTTAATGTCATCAGCTGGACGCAATGGAGGTGCTGAATATCACCCCAAACAGGCTTAATGGAGTAGGAATGTATGAGCGTGACTAATCCTCATAGTTAGGATGATCAACTGAATGATTCCCATAGATCTTGTGGGAAGTTTTAGTTACAACTTCAATCGTTGTCCATTTACTTGAAAGAGACTACCATTAGTAGGGTTTTTACGGTGATGGCACCGTAGTCTTTAACATCATGAACAATGGATGGACCAGACCAACGGAAGTTTAACATACTTGGAAAAAGGTAAAGATGAGAGTTGTAGAGTAGGAATTTCCGACCAAGATGAAACTATATTCTCGTGATGTTTTTTTATCATGTATCCACTTCATTTTATCTTTGTAGTTCTTGGATAAGTTATAAGCATCATATACGTCAATTCTTCTAGCTCATCAAGTAGAAGTTGTCGTTGTTGACCAGCCATATCGAGGTCAAAGTTTAGACTCTTTGTAACCCAATAAGCTCTATGTTGGAGCTTCAACGGGAAGGTGAAAAAGTTTACCAAAGACTAATCTATAGGGAGACATACCTAAAAGAGTTTTGAACGCAGTTCGATATGCCCACAAGGAATCTAAAAGGCATAAAGACCAATATTTCCAATTAGGATTGATAGTCTTTTCGAGAATGTTCTTGATTTAATGATTTGAGACTTCAACTTGACCATTTGGTTGAGGATGGTAGGAAAGGGAAACTTTGTGAGTAACCCCATACAAGATGCTCAAAGATGCAGTTACAAAAATGCCTAGCCCCATCACTAATAATACCCTTGGGGGTTCCAAATCTACTAAAGATATCCTTTATGAATGAGACAATTATTTTGTGATCATTGATCTTAGTGGAAATTGCCTCTATCCATTTAGAAACGTAGTGTACTACAAGAAGGATGTATTGATACCCATGGGAGGATGGAAATGGTCCCATAAATCGTTGCCCCAAATATCAAATACATAAACTACAAGAATATGATTCATAGGCATCATGCATCGACGAGATATCTTCCCAAGTTGTTGACATCAGTAATAGGCTTTACAATACTCTTGAGCATCTCAAAAAAGGGCATGCCAACATAACCATGATTGGAGAACCTTCTCCGGGATTTTCTTAGAATTTACTACCACAAGCTTGATCATGGCAAAAGGAGAGGATGCTCTACTGTTCAGCTTCTGAAACACATCTAATAAGTTGGTTAGAACAATATTTGTATAATTATCGGTCGTCATTAGAATAATACTTGACCCTAGACAACAAATTGTCACTGTGTGAAGGGAGTTCCTCAATTGCTAAAAAATTGACAATGTCAGGATACCAAGAAAGTTATTGCTCAACTAAGAAAGTTGTTCATCTAGGAAGTTCTCTTGAATGGGCAAGATACTAGTAGACGACTCTGATATTAGCCTCGACAAGTGGTCAACGATCACATTTTCTGTATTTGACTTATCTCGTATTTCAAGATCAAATTCTTGCAGCAAAAGGACCCATCAGATCAAACAAGGCTTGATGTCTTTCTTATTAAGAATGTATCTAAGGGTCGTATTGTCAATGCACAAAATGACTTCAGCTCCAAAGGGATAGGAATGAAATTTATCTAAGGGATAAACAATGGCTAGCATATCTTTCTCAGTGGTGGAGTAATTGAGTTGAACTTCATTCAGAGCCTTGCTAGCATAGTAGATGACGTGGGGAGCTTGTTAACCCTCTGACCCTAAACTGTGCCTACAACATAGTTAGATGCATCACACATAATCTCAAAATGTAGTCGTCCAATTAGGAACTTGAATGACAGAAGCTGAGACTAGTTCAAACTTATGTCGCATAAATGCATAACTACAATTGTTGTTAAAAAGAAAGGGAACATCCTTAACTAAGAGACAACTGAAAGGACATGTTATCTTGGAGAAATCCTTGATGAAACGTCGATAGAACCCAACATGCCCTAAGAAGATCTCACATCTTTAACAGATTTGGGAATCGAAAAAGATGAAATGATATCGATATTAGTTTTGTACACTTCAATGCCTTTTGAAGAGACAACGTGCCCAAGAATAATGCCATGTTTCATCATGAAATGACGTTTTTCTTAATGTAGAACGGGGAGTTTTTCTTCACAATACTTTAAGACGAGTGAGAGGTGATTTAGACATTGGTAAAAAAATGAGCCGAATATTGAAAAATAGTCCATAAAGATCTCAAGAAAGTTTTCCACCATATCATTAAATATGCTAGTCACGCACCTTTGAAATATTGCGGATGCGTTGCATAGCCCAAAAGGCATGTGACGATAGTGTAGGTAAGGTACAAGTGAATGTGGTCTTCTCTTGATCCTTACATGCATTGGGTATCTGATTGTATTGAATATCCATCCAATAAACAATAGTATGAATGACCAGTTTATTTCTCAAGCATATGATCAATAAAGGGAAGGGGAAAGTGGTCATTTCAAGTGCTACAATTCAGCTTACGATAATCAATACATACTTTCCATCCCTTTTCAGTCTTTGTGGCACAAACTCAATGTTCTCATATTCAATAACTATAATTCCTGACTTCTTAGGAACCCCATGGACTGGGCTAACCCATTTGCTACCAAAAATAACATATGTGATGTTTGAATCATGGAGGTTCACCACTTCTTCCTTCACGACATCTTTAAAAATGGGATTAAGACGTCGTCAGGGCTCTCTGAAGGTTTTGGTTTCAGCTTTTAAATAGATGTGGTGCTCACGGATAGTAGGTTCAACACCCTTGATGTCATGAATACTCCAAGCAATGACTGACTTGTTATCTTTAAGTACTCTCAACAACTTGTCACTTTGTTCCTCAGTGAGATCCGAGGCAATAATTATTGGATAACTCCCCTCAGGACTGAGAAATGCGCATCTAAATTCATTTGGAAAATGTTGAAGTTATAATGATCGAGGGGAGCTTGTGGATAAGCCATTCTATAGTGACTGAGCTGGGAAGTATAAGAACACTATCCAACATACTATTGACTTCTACAACAACTTCATCTATATCTAGGTCCATACCAAAGTATGAAAAACAGTGAAGTAATGCATCATCTGCTGATGATTAAGTCATAGACTCAAAAGATTGAATCATACACACTTCTTCTTTTTCTTCATCCTCAATCATATCAAGTTCATCTCTCCTTTGCATGGCCTTAAAAATATCAACTCAGCTTTAAGGTTTCCAAAAGAAACAGACAATTTGCCACTTCTATAGTTGATGTTGGCCTCAACAATTGCTAGGAAAGGTCGCTTTAAGATGAATTTGATCACCTGGGCTCGGTCTAGTGATTAGGATAATGAAGTCAACTGGATAATAGGAATCTGCAAATTGTACAATCACATCCACAATTATTCCTCTCCACTATCATTTTGACTCACTTGCTAGCTTAAGAACTACCTTTGTTGGTTGCATTTCCTTCAAACCAAGTTCCAAATATATAGGATAGGGTAAGATGTTCGCACTAGCTCCTAAGTCGATCAAGGCACAATTTTCAAAGTCTTTTCCAATGAACATGGTACAATATGAGTTCCTGGATCCTTGCACTTAACCACTTTAGTTTGTTGAATAAGTGATTTGGCATCATTTGTAAGGCATGCAGTTTTAGGGACTTCATTTTTTTTCTTTTTATTGCACATGGCAATGAAAATTTTTATATAGACTGGTACTTGCTGGATAACTAACAAAAGAGGGATGTTAATGTGTACTCCTTTAAAAACCTCTAGAATTTCTTGAAATTGCTTTTCTTTTTTGTTACCTAAAATGACGGAAAATGTGCCTTAGATATATACTTTCTTGGCTGTAAGGGAAGCTAAGAGGGTGGGGTCTAAACTGGTTTGAGAAGAACCTGTACCTTTCTGAGTAGGTTTAGGAACACGTTATTTGGAAATCCCCTAAGTTATATTAGGTTGTTCTATACCATGATCAATTGCTCACTCGGAACAAAGAGTAGTGAGTGTTTTAACTTATCCATGTGAATCAGAAATACTTCCAATGAATTCATTGACATGGGCTTAGGGATCACCCTTTGGATTAGGGATGGGTTGGCATAGGAATTTTTTTCCCCTTCTGATGGTCAACAGCTGCAATTGTTGCTAAAGTTGTTGGATGGCCTGGGAATTAACAGGATTGATTGCCATTAATTAGTGCATCATATTCTCCAATGATGATTTTTTAGGTTTTAAAGGAACAACATATTGAATTTGATACACCAAGTCACGTGAGTTGCTAAGTTGAGGTTGACCATAGAAATTATGAGGGACATGAACCATAAAAAGTCTATAGGTTGATTTTACTAGTATGGAAGAGATCCTTCCTGTGGTGGATACTGATTTTGTTACCATTTGTTAGATTGAGATCCATATTGACCCTGCCTGGGATAGGTGTATGAGTTGTGGGATTGTGCAATAGGTTTCCTAAGGTGTCGGAAAACAAGAGGATTCCCTGAACTCTTGGGTGGTTGCTCATAAAAGTCACCACTTTAGGAAAGGTAAGAGTGACATTGATTTACAGATGTATAAGAGTTTCACCGAATGTGTTGGATTTATGTTCACTATTAAACACTTACACAACTCCTATTGAGGTTCATTGCCACCTAGATAATAAGGACAATAAGGAAGTTTGCCCTTTGGCTTGGGAGACGAACTTCGTAACAATGGATTTAATTTCCTTAGCAAAGTCTTTGAGTATGGTTTTGATGTCTGGTTCTAAATCTTCATTTGTTTCAAATAAACGTGATTTTCTAGAAACAGTAGGTTTCAAGGCTCTATCGGCAGTCCATTGTCTAGAATCATCAACAAGTTCACTTAGAAGGGTATAAGTAGCTCCATTCTTACGCATGAATTTTCCTTAGTGCATGGACTCGATCATATTTCGAGACTTAACATTCAATTCATTGTAAAAATTGTACATTAGCACTCATTTTTCAAAGCCATGATGAGGACGCTTGATGAGTAAATCTTGAAAGCGGTCTCATGCTTCATAAAAAAGGTTCATCACGTGGTTAAGAAAAATCTTCAATGTCACTTCTAATTTTTAAGGTCCTTCTCATGGGAATGTATTTCTCTATAAACTTTTTGACTAAATCCTCCCATGATTAGATGTAATTGGCAAGGAGAGACTTTAGCCACGAAGTGGCCCAATCCTCAAGGGAGAAAGGAAACAAGCGATGCCTAACATTTTCCTCATCTATGTTTTGGTTATTAAAAGTACTAAAAACTTCAAAGAACTTTCCCAGATGGACATATGGGTTGTCTCAATTAAGCCCATGAAACTTCGACAACTTATTGATAGTAGTTGGCTGAATCTCAAATTGAGCTGTCGTGATAGGGGCAACTCAATGGATCTGTGTGTATTAGTAGCAAGGGGAACATTGTATTCCCAAATTGGATGCTCTGATATCTCAATGTTGATTTGACAGTGTGGGGAAGAAGATAAAGATGAGTGTGGAGTAGAGATAACGAGTGGGTTAGAATGGCTGGAAAAAACCTTGGGAACGAACCAAGCACTTGTTGGACCATTCCCATTCTTTCATAAAAGGAGAAGAATGCTATGGAGGGATGACAATGAGAAAACACGTAGATCGAGTATCCCTAGACGATTGCTAAGAAGGCATGCACAAGCAACAATCACCCCTTAACCACACAAATCCTAATATAAGCAAATAACGTTTCAAAGGGATTTTATCTTGTTAATATGTGAGAGATAAAATTGATTGAAGTCAGCAGACGTCATGCTATTATCTATTATCGCCTGATTGGATAGGGTGCAAAAGTGTGATATTCAAAATCTATATCCAACAGTACAAAGTCCAAAATCAGGGGGTTAGAGTCTCGCTTGCAAGAAGCCAAATTATTGCACAAGTGACAGGAAATCACATGGTCTAATTATGAAATGTACTTGTGCTACCGCTCTGTAGACGGATTGATATGATAATTGATGATACACCAAAATGGTCACATCCCTGAGCATACACGCGTCATGATGATCCCGATAAATTATGGGCCCTAGCGTCAGCCCAACACTGATCCGACCCAAGCTGTTCTAAGCCCGCCTAATGCAGTCCGCCAAATGGACCCGAACTCTTACAACTTGCTAAGCCCACATGTCTCACAGCTATCCTCAATACCCGTAAGCCCTATTAAGGCAAGTACCTCAAAGATCTGCTTCGGACAGGCAACTACAACAGCTCTCCACTTCCAACTAGGAAGCTAATACCAGAGTACATTCCACACAGGGAAACCTCCTTCTACGGATTAGGAACTATCTTCCACGTATCTAGGAGCACAAGGCTAACATGGAAGTTTCCTCCTATAGCACGACTCCTAATTAGATAAGGATCTCCACGAAGATCTCCTTCCTAAACTACGCCTTCGATGGCCTGGTAGAACTAGGACTCTTGCACTATAAATTAGACATGAGGTTGGTAAGCTAAGGTACGCTACAAATTCCCTATTTACAACATTACACCTTCCTCATATCTCTGTCTGACTTTAGCATCGGAGTGCCATCGGCCACCACAATAGTGGTCCGTAGCTCACGTGCGTTACTTGTGCAGGTCAACAAGATTAGGTCAACGTAGGGAGCAGAAAATGATTGCATCAGTTGGGCATCGTCCGTGGGGACGACATAGTTCCTAACCTTTCACTAACATCATCTTCCTTTGAAATATAAAGAGATGGTGACCACGAGATCACGCAACAACGGAGAACAAGGGGATACGTCAAATGCTCAGGCTGGCGCTGTACCACTACTTTCAGCAGTTCTGGTTATGCACGAGCAACAGACTCACGCTCCCGCGCCGACAACAACAATGACGAACCCCAGGATAAATATGTTATCATCTCAAATACAACAAATTGCCAAAGCGGTGGAGGCTCTCGCATGACAAAACCGTCCACCTGCTACTAGAGAACAAAAGCAACACGAGCCTCCGTCTCTGGAGGATAGCAGAGAGCAAGCATAGGAGAGTCAAGCTCCCACTAGTTCTCATTGGACTAGAGGAGGTTGCATGGTTAATGCGGAGCCGGCCGCCAGGGCAGAGAGACTTGACCCTCAGAACCGCCTCCATAGAGGGGCACACGACCCAAATGTGTTGTACCATCTTTCTGTCCCACCATTCGTGGATCATATTACCAGCTGCGCTATTACCAGCATGTAATGGCCTTCAAAGAAGGATCTGAGTCAGTGATGTGCAGGACTTTCTCCACTAGCTTGAATAAGTCAACACTAACATGGTTCCAAGACGCACGCATTTCATCGGGAGTCAGCATTTTCGAAAAGGCCCACATTACATACTCTTTCTAAAACATAAATCCAATGAGACGCTCAGAGAGTATTCACGCGCTTCAACAAAGAGCTGACACTCATTGACAGTTGTAGTGACGACACTCATTGAAATCCGTGACACTCATTGAAATCCGTGACAGATTTCACCGCGGGCCTGAAAGAGGGAAAACTCTAGGAAGACCTCACCTTGGAACCCCCTTTAGAAATGACGGAGCTCCTCAAGAGCGCCTAGAAGCACATTACACTAGAGGAGTTGAGAATCTTTAAGAGAGAAACGGAAGGTGAGAAGAACCTCTCCGCTCTGAAGGACAAGAAGGAGGGAAAGAGACGCGATGATGAAGAAAGAAGCAAGAGGAAACGCAGTGACAACAGGTCAGACCCTAGCCGGTCCAGGCCAGAGAAAGCGTCCAACTATGTTGGATCCAGAGCCGTGACACCCCTCAATTCTAGCCTATCAGACGTACTAAACTCCATGAAAAACTGGGAAGATCGGAAGTGTCCCCCAAAAGAGCGCGGAGACCTCTCCAAGCATGACAACAACAAATACTGCTCGTACCACAAGGAGAGCGGCCATGATACTAACGACTGCTAGAGTCTGAGGTACGAGATTGAGTATTGGATCCGCAAGGGCAAGCTAAAAGAATTCCTGAACTCTGAAAAGCAACCAGAATGATCCAGGGACCGGGGGAGTCAGTCAAAGAAATAGAGAAGAAGACTTCGGGCATAATCTACGTTCTTCATGGAGTCGGACCGAATGAAGACCAGTCGCACAAATCCCGCAAGAGAACTCTGCTGGAGATGCGAACACAGCCCGCAAACGAGGACAAAGGCATTTGCTACTCGAGGATTCAAAGCCCCATTCCCACATTGACCATTACGGACAAGGACCTTGAAGGAGTCTGAGCGCAGCACAACAATGCCCTAGTCATCTCGGTCTCCATTGCAAGGTGGGAGGTAAAGAGAGTTCTGGTGGACACAGGGAGCTCACTTAACGTCCTGTTCTACAACACATTCTGCAGTATGGACCTCAAAAAGGAGAACCTGACGTCTTCAGACTACTCGCTAATTAAATTCAGTGAAGAGAATGCTTCCCGATCGGGAAGATAAGGTAGCAGTAGTGGCAAGATAACCACACCCGAGAAAGGTCTTGTTTCTAGACTTCATGGTAGTAGACGCACCGTCTACCTACAACCTTATCTTGGGAAGACCATGGCTCCACCAGATGGAAACAGTAGTCTTCACCCTTCACAGTGCGTTAAGTACACCGCTAACCACTCTGAAAGAACAATGCGTGGAGACTAACCTATGGCATGAGGCTGCCCTTACACTGCACTGAACAAAAAAGATGTTTCCAGATCCAACCGGATCACATGGAGCAATCTGAACTAGATCCAGGCTGAGTGACTACTAATGCATCACAATCAAGCGACACAGGAGCAATTTGCTCTTCAACAAGGCAGAACGAAAAGATCGAGGGAAGCGGGAATACAACCCTCCGACATTCCATCGGAGCGGAGATTAACCCCTACAAGGTTTACTTTTCAGTAACCTCTATAAATGTCAGTGAAGCTCAACAATTCGCCGAGAATACCAACAATCCACAAGGCTGTCCGAATTCACTTTAGGGCCAAGATCAATTTCTCTCCGTCAGCAGTCAGTTTATGTCAGGTGTCTATTTCCCTTTCCATAGTCAATGTAGAGTTTTGTTCTTAAAGACTTATGTGATTTTCAATCATTTAAGAAATAAAGAAAAAATTACGAAGACAAACTCTATTGATTACTGGAAAGATGTCACAAGGGTCACCTAGAGGCAGATACAAAAGACTACATAATACATGCATCTGAATCCGGTATGACATGGAGTAAAGACTCGCTTAGACAATCCAACTACGTGAGGAGATCATAAGAAAGCAAAGGTATCCAAAGTAGGCCATGCGAATTCTCCGATGCAAGCTATCCGCAAGGAAGAGCAAAGATATCCAAACGAACTTCCCTCAACCCCTTCCCAAGATCAAGGACAAAGTGGTAGATGGGGCTGAAAGCATAGAGTGGCCGATTGCTCTGTCGAATCACCCCAAAAAAACAACCTGCCAACAACGATACAAACCTTAGAACAGACAACTGACTTCTTAAAAAAGAATCCTACCTCCTTGCAGACTTCCTTAAACGACTTTTGGCCCCCTGAAGGAGATAAAAGAAGGTAGATGAGGATGGCCGTAAGTGACGAAACAGTCAAGATCTCACTATGCTATCAAGTGAGGACACTTTTCACATGCGCGGGACCCGGGATGACTGAGAGATACCACCCTCGAAAGCATCGCACATCCACTAACACTTTGATCAACCATAAGTTAGCAACGGGAACTGTGTACATGCGGATGCAATGGCACAAGGTAACACCGAGGCTCCTCCCTTGGGAGGAAATGCGTACTACTCCACAATATGAGAAAAAATTACGAGATCTCAGCAGATCAATTACGTGCCCACCCAGAACAGGTAACCACACATAACAACGGTTATCATCTTGCCTCATCGGTGCAAATGTCAGAACATTTGAAAACTCCAATGACGGAGGTCTCCCTGCAGCTTTGAATACCCAAAACATTTCCTTCAAACAAGAATACTATAGGAGATACGCTCCGCAGAAGATAGTGCCTACAACGATTGATGAACACCATTATATAGACATGATGGTTCACCAAACGGGCGCTTCATCATTAAATGTCAGCATGGAATACCGTACGGAAATCAAGGAGACGACGGTTCCCGAGGAAACTGCACATACCATGTTTGCCCAATTAATGGCGCTGCATGCAACCCCATCAATTGAGGGGGAGTAACTGATACTCAACCGTCTCGCAGCCTGCGTCGTACACGTGCCACCGCGCGATCTACGCAGTACATGTAGTGCAATCATGCAGGAAACCCTAGCCCCTCATTTGCGGGCCCATGTGCTCGGCCTACTATTCAAACAATATTCTACTACATCCTGGTACGAGCACTAGAAATCTTAGTCAACTCTGACACACAGATCGTACCTATGGATCACTAGCTGATTTAAGGTAAATTTGTCCACACAATGCACCATGCTTGTTTACGTAGGTTTGTACGCCTTCTAGCAGGCGGAACCTCTCTTCAACCAGGTAAGCTTAGTCAGCTGAGGCTGATGACGATTGCTTCTGGTTCATCCTGACACCTAGTTCATCTAGCACGAATCCCGATGATTTATGAAGTGGGAGTCTAATCAGCACCATCACACCTGGTGATGATGACTCGCCAGGGATCATCATTGAACCCGATCAGGTAAGCCTAGCTGGTGACGACTGGCAATGAAATCTTCTGATCAAAGCCCAGACCTGTAGCCCCCATTGCGCGGGCGTAAATATTTTGGAAGGCGGGAGCATAGTCAGTCCCAAACTGATTTCAACGACTCCTCGTGGGACCACTGCTTTTTAGCCTGGCCGCCGAATTACCAACCCTGGACTTGTAGCACCCACTGTGTGGGTGTAAATAGTTTAGAAGGTGGGAGTCTAGTCAGTCCCGAACTGATTCTAATGGTTTGCCACGGGACCACTGCTCTACAGCGTGGTCGCCAAAAATCCTCAAATTTGCAGCTTGATGTGCACAGGTGTAGATGATTTGAAAGGTGGGAGCCTTGACAGTCCTGAACTTATTCCGACGGCTTGCCACTGCTTTTCAACCTGGTCGCCGAACCCCTTCATCTCGAACTTGTAGCCCCCACTGCGCAGGTATAGATGGTTTGAAAGGTGGGAGACTAGTCAGCCCTTGACTGATGTCGACGGCTCACCACGGGACCACTACTCTTCAGCAAGGTTGCCAAATCCTTATTACTCAAACGTGTAGTCCACTCTGTTTGGACATAGATGGTTCGAAAATTGGGAGCCCCAAGCAGCTCGCCACGCGACCATCACTCTCCTTCAAAACAACGACCGTAAAGATAAATCTTAGCTCATTCAGTGTCTTCACGCTCAAACGGACTGGCATTCTATTATTAGCAAAGGCCACTCACGTCGATACATAGATCCTCTAGCCAGTGCCCGATAAATGCTACATAAAATGTCAATCCGAGCTTACGACGCTTGACTAGGTACAAACGTTCCAACGCGTACGCTCGGCTATTGCAACCCGCCAATGACAACAATCGCAGATGAAAAATCATACAAACGAGATAAGCCTCTAACAACTTACCTTAAAGACAAGTCACAGCTCGGGTAATGCAACCCTCAACTAAACTGTCTGCAACATGCCCACTATCGGACGTGACTATACAACAGTGACTCTGAGTCATTCGCAACGCAAACGGTCAAGCTCTCGATTGCAGACAGACCACTCGACTTCCTATTGATCCAACCAGCATATGCCAAAGTAAGACGAGAAGGCAAAACGAAAAATGCACAATAGGGACAACGAATACAAAACAAGCACAGAACGCAGTCAAGATAAAAATGTTTTCATTAACAAACGAAGCAAAATGGGTACAAATATACAAGGTTTACTCCTTATCAGGAGAAGATACAAAAATAGAAGAGCTAAGCTTAACGGAGGAAGGAGCAGAGGTCGCATCCATATGCGCCACGGCTTGAGCATCAGGGCTCGAACCGCCCTTTTTGTCCGACGACACAAAGGCAATGGACAAGTCTACATGCAACATCTTCTTATATCGACCAAGATCCCATCCCGGATGCTCCTCCTTCATCAGTGCCAACAGCTCCAACCTTCTGTGTACAACCCAGCAGAACTTGCATTTACCTTGTTCCTGTAGAAGCTCTTTCTCTCGCGCCTTCATGTCAGCAAGTTCACGCTCCAACAACTCCAACTTGCTAGTCAACGCATCAACCTGAGACTGCTCTGTAGCCAAACCGCTTTTCATAGCACTGACTTGTGCATCTCTAATTCGAGGTGGTTCTCGACCTTCCTTGCCTCCCGAGCATTGAACTCCACATCGAACTCTAATTTCTGCTTCTGAGCAGTCCAACCAGCTTTTTTCCGAGCATTCTCTTCAGTGAAAGATCTCAGTACAAAACGCGCATCCAATCCAACTCAGCGGGTCCGATCCAACTCCTGCTTGAATATGTCCCTCGCAGACACCACCTTCTCTAGATCATGCTCAAGGGCTTCCAGACGAACCCTCTGAGTCTCAGCAACCACGGCTGATTGCTCCGACCTTTCCTCTTCAGCCTGCTTCCTCAACCACTCAATTCATAAAGCGCGTCAGAGTATAACACTTGCATGTGCGAGAACACACGCTCCATGGTGTACACCCTCTCACAAGCCGCCTTTACTTTTCGTTTCAACAACGACCACCTGGCTCAAGTGACCCAGCATAAGGTACTTTAAACCCTTATCCATATGCCCTTCTAGCGTGTCATCCTCGGGTTTTGGAGCGTAATCCATACACCAACTATGACGCCTACTTATATGTTTCCTCGAAGCATACTTCACATCAACCTCCTGATGCAAGACTTGGGTGCTCATCTTTATTAAGTCCGGTAAAAACAGGCTTATCTGCGCATTCAGATGAAGCTCCCCCGGATCAGGAATTACATCGACACCACCCTTCGCAGTCGCCGCTATTCCCAGGCTCTCTTCCGCAACTTTTTTCTTGTCACGGACAATTGACCCTATAAAGTGAGACGAGTTAACAAGATCTGAAAGAAGGGGAGGAAGCGAGTTATCCAAAGGACCCTCCAACACCTCGAGCTGTGGCCTGGAACGAGACGGTGACTTGTGCCACCATGACCACTATCAGATAACACATTAACGGGATGATCAAGTTTCAAAACCTCAAGCGGATCTTCACAAGAACCTTTTATCGGAACAGTCCCGCGTGGATCTGCACTGGCAGAGGCCGTCATTGCAAGCCTCATTAGCCGCCATTGCAAATTGCAGGTAGTCTTTCTCCCAGCCAGATACATCAGCCTCCGCCCTGACAAGCCAACTAGACTCACCTCTTCACTCACTAGAGCGGGTCATGTTGAAGACAACCCAGTTTTGATGCCAGACCTCTTCGAACTCACGAAGGAGGCAAGCGTCTCTAACGACTCCTCCGCGTCGGACAAGACATGAGCTTTGGCCCCAACGACCTTCTTTTTCCTAGAAGAGGCCCCATCTTCAAGCTTAACTTGCAATATTCGGTAAATAATGGGGACCACATACCAGTTCCTCATTAACAAGCCACGAAATGTCTCCATAGTATTTTCCTCCTCTAGGGTAAAATGAGTAGTGGGAAACCGTCCTGCAAAGAAATGCGAGCAACGATTAGCATGCAATCAAGCGCAACGAAACGAGAAGAAAAAGTTGTATTTATAGAGTGGTCTGAACTCCCGCTCGAGTTGACAACCCCTGAACTGGAAATATTTTGAATCCGCAGGGGCTAAGACACAATACTTCTACCAAAACATGAAGTCATCTGGCAGATTCGCAAAGCAAGCCGGCAACGTCATCTTACAGACAACGTTACTCTTAAATCGAGGAGAAGTCAGCAATTGGATCACTCGTGGAGTCACGCGGATGCCGGCTTCCTACTCCCTAATCAGAATGAGAGGGATGATTATGTATTCGTTAGGCCCCAACTGGGCCGGAAGAACCCAAGGAAGTCCAAGAATTCCCAAATCACATCCAGAACGGGAAAGCGTACTCCGGTTTGAAGCATCCCCTGGTGCAAGTAGATGAACAACGCTGAAGGCGACATTGGCGTCTAGTCACTCCTCAGACCAGACATTGACAGGTCCTCAGGGACCCCAAACTTTGTACGGATCTCAGCAAGGCCGGGTTTAGAAAACAACCTGTCTTCAAATAGCTCAAGTCCCCTGGCCAAGGTTGCGACATTAAGAATGTTTTGTTGAGCCATGAAAAAGACGAACAATCTTTTTAATCAGAAGATGAATAGAACAATATCTTTAAAAGCAAAGAAAATAAAAGGGTCAGACTCTGCACAACGGATGACCTAAATAGGGATTAAGTTCTCGCCTCTTTTCCACTGAAATGACGCACGTTCAATAAATGCAATGCACGGCTCAAACAACGATCCAGCCTCAATCATCATTAGCGGCGTATCTTTTAAAGAGATGACTTAGCGAACTGATGTGACAGCCCACTAACTCGGGGGGAGTAACTGATGATACACCAAAACGATCACATCCCTAAGCCATACACGTGTCATGATGATCGCAAGGAATTATGGGCCCTAGCGTCAACCCAACACTGATCCAGCCCAAGCGGTTCTAAGCCCGCATACAATCCACCAAACGGACCCGAACTCTTACAACTTGCTAAGCCCACACGTCTCATAGCTATCCTCAATACCCGTAAGCCCTATTAAGGCAAGTATCTCGAGGATCAATTTTGGACATGCAACTACAACAACTCTCCACTTCCAACTAGGAAGCAAATACCATAATACATTCCACATAGGGAAACCTTCTTCTACGGATTGGAAACTATCTCCACGTATCTAGGAACACGAGGCTAACATGGAAGTTCCCTCCTACAGCACGACTCCTAATTAGAGGAGTTCAACGAAGATCTACTTCCTAAACTAAGCCTTCGATGGCCTGGTAGAACTAGGAATCCTGCAATATAAATAAGACAATAGGTTGGTAAGCTAAGGTACACTACAAATTCCCTGTTTACAGCATTACACCTTCCTCATATCCTTATTTGAGTTTAGCATCGGAGTACCCTATTTGAGTTTAGCATCAGAGTACCCTCATATTCCATGTATCTCACAACTATCCTCAATACCCGTAACCCTGTTAATGCAAGTATCTCGAGGATAAGCTTCGGACGGGTAAGTACAATAGCCTTTTACTTCCAACCAGGAAGCATATTCTAGAGTATATGTCACATATGGAGACTTCTACCTAGAAACTACTCTCGTAATGGGAGCTATCTCCCACGTATCTAGGAGCACAAGGCTAACATGGAAACTTCCCTCCACAACACAACTCCTAGTTAGAGAAGGATCTTCACGAAGATCTCCTTCCCTAAACTATGCCATCGACGGCCTGGTCAAACAAAGACTCCAATACTATAAATAAGACATGAGGTTGGTGAGCTAGGCTATGCTACAAATTCCCCATTCACAACATTACACTTTCCTCAGATCCCTGTCTGACTTTAGCATCGGAGTGTCATCTGCCACCACAACGGTGGTCTGTGGCTCACATGCGTTCCTTGTGCAAATTTGCAGGTCAACATAAAAGTAGGGAGCGAAAAATGATTACATCAGTTTGGCGCCGTCCGTGGGGACGACAAAGTTCCTCACATTTCACTAGCATCATCTCCCTTCAAAATACAAAGAAATGGTGACCACTAGATCATGCAACAATGGAGAACAAGGGGACACGTCAAACGCTCAGACTGGCGTTATACCCCGATCTCGCGGTGTCAATGACACACGTGCAGCAGAGTCACACCCCCGCACCAGCAACAGCAACGACAGACCCCATGATAGATTTGTTGTCGTCTCAAATACAACAAATTGCCAAAGAGGTAGAGGCTCTCATACAATAGAACCCTCCACCCGCTAATGGAGATCAGGAGCAGCACAAGCCTCCATATCCGAAAGACGACAAAGAGCAAGCACAAGAAAGTCAAGCCCCTGCTAGTTTTCATTGGACTAGAGGAGGCGGTGCGACCAGCGCAAAACTGACTCTCAAGGCAGGGAGGCTCGACCTTAGAACCCCCTCGGCAGAGAGGCGCACGACCCAGACGTGTTGTACCGTCTCTCTATTCCACCATTCGTGGACCGTATCATGAATAAAACCCTTCCAAAGAAGTTCACGCCTCCAAAACTTGACTTCTACGATGGGACCACCGACCCGTTCGACCACCTACGCCATTACCAGCATATAATGACACTCAAAGAAGGATCTGAGTCAGTGATGTGCAGAAGTTTCCCTACCAGTCTAAAGAAGTCAGCACAGACATGGTTCCACGGCCTCCCGCCAAAGTCAATCAACTCATTCAAGACGCTGGCGAAGGAGATCCTAACTCGTTTTGTCAGAAGCCCACGCTTTCGAAGGGCCCCACATACATACTCTCTTTGAAGCAAAGATCCAATGAGACACTCAGAGAGTATGTTACACGCTTCAACGAAGAGCTAATACTCATTGACGGTAGCAGTGACGTCACAGCCGTGGCGGCTTTCACTGCGGGCCTATAGGAGAGAAAGTTTTATGAATGCCTCACCTTGGAACCCCCTTTGAATATGACGGAGCTCCTCAAGAGCGCCCAGAGGTACATCACCTTAGAAGAGTTGAGATCTATGAAGAGGGAAACAGAGGGTGAAAAGAAGCCCTCTGTTCCTAAAGACAATAAGGAAGGAAGGAGGTGCGAGGATGAAGAAATGAGCAAGCGAAAGTGCAATGACAACAAATCGGACCTTGGCCAGAAGAAGCTTCCAACTACGTTGGATCCAGATCCGTGACCTCCCTTAATTCAAGCCTATCGGATGTCCTGAATTCATAAAAAATTGGGAAGATCTGAAGTTGCACTCGAAACCCCTCCAAGCGTGACAACAACAAGTACTTCTCGTACCACAAGGAGGGCGACCATGATACCAACGACTACAAGAGTATAAGGTACGAGATCGAGTACTGGATCCGCAGGGCCAAGCTAAAAGAATTCCTGGGTGGTGAGAAGCAACTAGAAAGACCTCAGGAACTGGGGGAGTCAGTCTAGGAGATCAAGAAGGAGGCTCCAGGCATAATCTATGTCCTTCAAGGAGTCAGACCGAATGAAGACCAATCAAATAGATCCCGCAAGCGGACTCTACTGGAGATGCAGACATAGCCCGCAAATGAGGACATATGCGTTTACTACTCGAGGGCGCAAAGCCCCATCCCTACCTGAACCTTTACAGACAAGGACCTCGAAGGAATTCGAGCACCGCACAATGACGCTCTCGTCATATCGGTTTCTATTGCAAGGTGGGAGGTAAAGAAAGCTCTGGTAGATAGAGGAAGCTCACTCAACGTCTTGTTCTACAACGCGTTCCGCAGTATCGACCTCAAGGAGGAGAACCTGACGTTCTCAGACTACCCGCTGATTGGATTCAGCGAAGAGAAATGCTTCTTGATCAAGAAGATAAGGTTAACAGTGGTGGCAGGAGAGCCACAACTGAAAAAGGTCCTGTTTATGGACTTCATGGTAGTAGATGCATCATCTACCTATAACCTTATCTTGGGAAGGCCATGGATCCACCAGATGGAAGCAATAGTCTCCACCCTTTACCAGTGCGTTATTTACACTGCTAACCACTCTGAAGGAATGATACATGGAGACCAACCAATGGCACGAGGCTACAATTATGCTGCACTGAAGCAAATATAATGTTCCCAGATCCAACTGGATCCCATAGTGCAGAACGGAGAGGTCAATGTAGACGAGAGTACAACCCCCCGACATTTTGTCGACGAGGAAATTAACTCCCATGCAAGGTTTACTCTTTAGTGGCCTTAGAGACATCAACGACGCTCGGCAATTCGCTGAAAGTACCAACAATCCAGAATGGGCCTTAGAGACATCAACGACACTCGGCAATTCGACTTCTCTCCACAAATAGTTAGTCTATTTCAATTGTTTATTTTCCTTTCCATGTCAATGTAGAGTTTTAGTTCTTAGAAGCTTATGTGATTTTCAATCATTTAAGAAATAAAGAAAAAATTACGCAAACACACTCTATGGATTACTAGAAAGATGTAACAACGGGCGCCCTGAGGCGGATACAAAAAACTACATACTACAAGCATCTGAATCCGATGCGACATAAAGTAAAGACTTGCTTAAACAATTTGACTACACACGAAGACTCGGAAGCGACAACAAAGGTACTTCATGTAAACTTCGCCCATCGACTTATCCAAGAAACTTGTCCCAAGATCAAGGACAAATGTGAGAAAAAAGGCTGAAAGTATGGAGCAACTGGTTGCTCCGCCAAATCACCCCAAAAAAGTGACTCGACAATGACAATGGAAACCTTGCAACGAGTTGCAGACTTCCTCAAATGGCTTCCGGCCTCCCGAAAGAGGTCAAAGAAAGTAGACAAAGATGGACACAAGCGTCGAAGCAGTTAAGGTCTCACAGTGCTGCCAAGCGAGGACACTTTTCCCATGCGCAATACTCGGGGTGACTCAGAGATACCACCCCCAAAAGCAATGACGCATCTGTCAACACTTTGATCAACCATAAACTGGCAGCAAGAACTGCTACCGACAGGCGGAGTGGCACAAGGTAACACCAAAGCACGCGCAAATAAATGACAGAATCTTCCCTTAGGAAGGAGTCTGTACTTTTTCTCTGCAACATGAGAAGAAATTACGATATCTCAACGAGCTAATTAAGTGCTCACCCAGAGCAGGTGACCACACATAACAACGATTCTCATTGTGACTCATCGGCGCAAATGTTAAAACATTCAAAGACTTCAACGATGGAGATCACTCTTCAGCCATTGGAAAACCCAAAGCATTTTCTTCAAATAAGAACATAACAGGAGATACGCTCTGTAGAAGATAATGCCTACAATAATGAAGAAACACCATTATATAAACATAATGGTTCCCAAGTTAGATCATGAGCGCTTCGGCATTAACTATCAGCATTGAATATCGTATGGGAAACAAGGAGACGATGGTTCCCAAGGAAATGACACAAGGCCACGTCCGTCTAATCAACGTGGTTGCACACAACCCCATTAATTGAGGGGGAGTGACTGATACTCAACCATCTCGTGATCTACACCGTACACGTGTTACCATGCGATATATGTCGTACATGTAGCATATTTCATACAAGAAACCCTAGCTCTCAAACAATATTCTACCACGTGCCTGAAACGAGTATTAGAAACCCTAGTCATTCCTGACACACGGATCACACCTGCATATCGCCGAGTGATTCAAGGTATTCATGCCCCTTCATAACTCGTCCGCACGATGCACTCCGCTCGCGGATATAGGCTCACACGCTCACAGCTGGTGGAGCCTCCACCTAGCCGGGCAAGCTTAGTTAGCCTTGGCTGACAATAACTGCTTTTGGTTCATGCCGAAACCTAGTCTGCCCAGCGCGAATGTCGAATTTTTAGGAAGTGAGAGTCTAATCAGCACTATCACACCTGGTGACGACGACTCGCCAGGGACCGTTTCCCCCTTCGCAGACAACGGTCGCCAAACCCAATCAAGTAAGCCTAGCTGGTGATGACAACTTTTGATCAAAGCCCAGACCTGTAGCCCCCACTGCGTAGGTATAGATGGTTTGGAGGGTGGGAACAAAGTCAGTCCCAAACTGATTCTGATGGCTCGCTACGGGACCACAGCTCTTATACAGACTAATGTTGCCGAATTACCAACCCTGGACTTGTAGCCCCCACTGCGCAAGTGTAGATGGTTCAGAAGGTGGGAGCCTAGTCAGCCCCAAACTAATTTCGACGGCTCATCGCGGGACCACTGCTCTTTTATAGACCATAGTCGTTGAAAACTTCCAAATTTGTAGCTCGATGCGCACGGGTGTAGATGATTTGGATGGTGGGAGCCTAGTCAGTCCCAAACTGATTCTGACGGCTTGTCACGGGACCACTGCTCTTATGCATGGTCTTTGAATCCCTTCGTCTCAAACTTGTAACCTACTACGCGTGGGTGTAGATGGTTTGTAAGGTGGGAGACTAGTCAGTCCCAAACCGATGTCGACGGCTTGCCACGGGATCATCTCTCTTCAACAGACCATGATCGCCAAATCCTTGCTCCCCGAACTTGTAGTCAACTCTACTCGGACATAGATGGTTCGAAAAGTGGGAGCCCTAGATGGCTCGCCACGCGACCACCGCTCTCTTTCGATACAATGACCGCAAAGATTAATCATAACTAAAGCAACGTCTTCACGCTCACATGAGCTGACATTCCATTACTAGCAAAGGTCGCTCATGCCGACCCACAAATAGTCCCGCCAATACGCGAATGAGTGCTACATGGAATGCTAGCCCGAGCTTGCGAAACCTGACTTGGGATAAACACTCTAGGTAAAAAAATGCATGCGCTCGACTACCACAGTTCACTCATGCCAGCAACCGCGATCGATAGTCAGATAAGCAAAACAAGCCCTTAGTGACTTACCTTAAGGATGTACTACAACTGGGTAGCATAGCATGCTTTTAAACCATCCGCGGAACGCCCACTATTGAATTAACAAAGCAACGGTCATTTCGAGTCACTCGCAACTCAAACGGTCAAACTTTCAACAGCTGACAGTCCACTCGACTTCCTATTGACCCAACCAGCCTATGCCAAAGTAAAACGACAAGGCAAAATGGAAAGCGCGCAATAGGGAAAGCGAGCACAAAATAGATAATGAACGTACTCAAAATGAATAAGTTTTCATTAACAGTTGAAACAAAAAAAATGTACAAGTGGACAAAGTCTATCCCTCATCAGGAGGAGGTACAAAGACAGGTGAGCTAAGCTTAACAAAGAAGGGAACATGAGTTGTGTCTGTACGCGTCTCAATCTGAGCATCATGATCCAGATCGCCCTCTTCGTCTGATGACGCAGAAACCACTGATAAGTCTACATACTACATCTTCTTATAGCGATCGATATCCCATTGTAGATGCTTATCCTTCATCAGTGCCAGCAGCTCTAATCTACTGTGTACAACCCAACAGAATTCACATTTGCCTTGTTCCTGGAGAAGCACTTCCTCGCACGCTATCGCTTTAGCAAGTTCACACTTCAATAGCTTGAGTTTGCCAGTCAGCACATCGACATTGCTTCCAAATCAGACTGCTCTTTACAACACTGTGCTCATGTTGTTCCAGTAAAAATTGGTCCTCGACCTTCCTCGCCACCCGAGCGTTGAATTCCACATCGGAATCCAATTGTTGTTTCTGAATAGCTCAAATTAGACTCCTTCAAGGCATTCTCCTCAGCGAGAGACCGCAATTCAGAACACGCCTTAGCCGCAGCTTCCTGTGCAATCTCCAGGTTGAGATGGGTCATATCCAACTCCTGCTTGAATTTGTCCCTTGCGGACACCGCCTCTGCTAGTTTGGACTCAAAGGCATCCAGATGAACCCTCTGAGTCTCAGCGACAATGGCCGACTGTTCCAACCTCCTCTCCTCAGCCTGCATCTTCAACAACTCAATTTCATAAAACACGTTAGAATACAGCCTCTGTATGTTAAAAAAGACACGCTCCATAGTGTACTCTCACAAGCCACCTCGACTTCCGTCCCAGCGATGGCCACCTGACTCAAGTAAGACATTCCCAACATAAGGTACTTTAAACCCTTATCCATGCGCCCTTCTAGCGTATACTTCTCGGGTTTTGGAGCGTGATCCATCAGCCAGCTATGATGCCTGCTTATATGCTTCCTCGTAGCATAATCCACATCAACCTCTTGGCGTCAGACCTGATTGCTCATCTTCACTAAGTCCGGGGCAAACAGGCTTATCTGCACATTCGGATGAAGCTCTCTCGGAGGAGGAATCACACCAGCACCGCCCTTTGTAGTTGCCATTAATCCCATGCTCTCCTCTGCCGCCTTTCCCTTATCACCAACAACCAACCCTTTATTGCGAGACGGCTTAGCAGAATTCAGAGGAAGAAAAGGGAGCAAGTTGTCCAACGAACCCTCCATCACCCTGAGATGCGGCCTGGAGCGAGAAGGGGAACAATGCAGACTACGAAAAACTTGACTCTGTCACCACGAACGCTATCGGACAACCCACCAGTGGAATGATTGGACTCCAGAACCTCTGGCAAATCTCATAAGCACTTTCAAGCAGAACGGTCTTGGACGAATCAGCACTAGTAGAAGCCGCGATGGCAGCCAACATCAACTTCGCTGCATCTTCAACCTCTGCTAATCGCAGGTGGTCCCTCTCCTAGATGGACACTTACTAGAGCAGATCATTTGAAAGACAACCCCGTCCTAACATGGGATTTCTTCGAACTTACAAAGGAGGCAAGCATCTCAGACAACAAAAAAGGGGCTTTTCTTTTCTTTTCAGACAAAACATGAGCCTTGACTCTGGTGGCTTTTCTTTTCCTAAAAGGGGCCCCACCTTCAGACTTAACTCATGACGATCGGTAAAAATTGGGGGCCTCATGCTAGTTGTCCCATAGCCCACTGCAAATAAAGTTGGTAACACATATGACCTCCTCCACATTCTTTGTCGGCAAGTCGTTAAATTTCTTCATAGTGTTTCGCTCTTCTTGGGTAAGAGGAGTAGTGAGAAACCGTCCTACGAGGAAACACGAGCAAAGATTTGCATACAATCAAGCGCAACAATTAGCATACGAAGTGGCTTGAACTCTCGTTCGAGTGGACGACTGTAATACCTGCCTAATTAAATAAATATAAAAAAAATTTATTATTTATTAATTGTGGCATATATTGTAATCTCATTTATTGGGAAAAAGATTTTTGTTTGCCATTGCTAAATAGAATAAGGTGTGTGTGTGTGTGTATTTAGCCAAAAAATTTGGAAACCCTAAAATAAGACCTTTGCTTTAAGTGAACTAGTTAGCCCTACACATATCTCTAATTAAACCCTAATGTTGATGGGTTGTTACTCAATTGTATTTGGGCTTGGTTTTGGGCTTTTATTAAACTAATGATTAGGGTTTTATTTTGCGAAGTTAAAAGACGGACTACCCTTTGAATTTAAGTGGGGGCGAATAGCCACCCACCTTATAAAGAGAAACCATATCTCTTCCTTCTTATTTTCTCCTCTTCACGTTTTCTTCTTCTTGTTCGCGGGTCTGGGAATGGTGTGGTGTTGCGACAAAGAGGGGATGGCGGCGAGAGAGAGAGAGGTCTTCGTGAAGGCCTCCTGTGGCGATGCCTATGTGCTGATCAGTGAGATTTCTCTTTCTTCTTCTTTTTACATTCATTCCTTCTGTTTCTGCTTAGATTATCGATTCGATTGTCATGTTTGCGGTTCGTTCCTGAAATATTGAAATTCGTAGTAGTGTTTCTTGTTGATTCATGTTTGCATGAGTGTTACCATTTTCTTGTCATGTTTATAATAATCGAAGTTCAACGCACGCATATACACACTTGTACATAACTCTGACATGGTAGTGCTGGTTTCGTATGAGGTTAATCTGATTTCCTTGGTTTTTCTTAGAAATGGTAAAGCATTAATGTAGAATCTTATCCTTAATAGTCTCTGATCCTTATTTAGAAGGCTGAGATATTACTGCCCCATGGTTGGAAAGTACAAATTTTATTCTCCCAGTTGTAGAGATAATTTCTGTTGGGATGTAGCTTAAAAAAAATTCATTATCAGTTGTAGAGACATCTGACACCATACCAAGTTATAATCACATCAATGGGAATATTGCATTAACTCTTGTAGGTCCAGGATAGATAGATTACTACTCATCACTACTTGTTTAACCACAGGACTTGGAAGAGAACTTCCCTTAGCTGATACACTTTCTCTAGTTGTAAACATAGACTCTGTTATGTGTGTTTGGCTGTGGAGCTCCCTATTTTTAAGATGGCCATTTGCATGGATCTTCTCTTTTTCGTGGTTTTGAATCAGAGGCTGTTATAATTGTTCGGATCCTCAAATATCATTGTTACAAAATATTGGTGGATTCAAGGAAAACATTTTGATTCCCTTGATCCTCAACAACTATGACATGCCGTCTTCATAGTCCCATGATTTCGTTAGTCGCATGAACTGCTGATTTCATCATCTCCAATTCCATTGAGCTATGTGCTACCTCGTACAAGTTTGGATTTAACCCTGTAGAGCACGGTGATAACCTTTAATTCTCTATTCAAATTTCACTTGATCCATTATCCTTTGCCTCTCCCTCAGGTGTGAAAAGCAAGTCAATAAACACCACTATCCAAATTTTTTTTTACTCAGTGAAGCATTGTCATGTACTTGGGTCCCTATATTTGGTGTTAATTTTGTTGGGTGTATTTCAGTATGGGCTGCACCGAACTGATTAGACCGATCCAGTTCAAGCTGAGAGAAAAAAAATACTTCGATTGAACCGAGTCAAGCAAAACTAGATTGAAGGCGTGTATTTGTCCAATGGTTTTAGCTCTTGGGCACCTTGGGTAAATTGTAAATCTATTGATATCAAATTATATATTCTTTACTGCATCCTTCTTCATTCGATGTGCGTAAGGTTTGGACCACATTTTGGGAAATGTGGGTAGTGAGTTCGGTTTTACAATTAGCAAAGCTAAGTGCATACTTCTCAAGTGATCAATGTCTCATTGAGGCACGACTTACAACTAATGCCATGGGTTCCTGGCTTACAACTCATGCCATGTGTTCTTGGGAACTTGCTTGCTTTCAACATGCTTAGAGATCGTTATCTTTTTATTCTTCGCCGAAAGTCCTTGTTGTCAACCACCTTGGAAGCAAACAACACTTTGTTTATCTACTCCAATGTGCTTGTTACCCTTGGATATCTAGGTTTGTCGACCATTTGATGATTCATCAATGCCATGAAGTAACAAGTCAAATGCGACAAATTTCTTGTTGTGATGTGAGCCTATGACAGGTCATTATTGTGTCACCGTCGACTGGTCTTGGTGGTGTGGGTCGAAGAGTCAACCCCCTTTATTGGCATGTGGCATTCGTTTCATTTTCCAAAGCAGGTGGTATTCATGTTTAGCCTGTTGATGACCCCAGGAGTCTTTTTCGCTTTCCATGCTGAAATATTTGTTCTTCCAATCCCCTGATCTTAAAACTCAAACTATGTAGTGTATCAATTAGCTCAGTTTTTGTTTGACGCATGTTGAAAATGTTACTTGTTATCCCAAATAGAAAGGGGTGAATACTTTGGTTGATTTATTTATGGTTGACAAAGTGTCACCATAAAAGAGTTTTGAGTTTTAGTTGATTTTTTTTATGCTTTTTTTCCACAACTCTGAAAAAAATATGTGAAAAAAATAGACTTTGTATACAGACTTGCTTGTATATGTGTGATATTACTTTGGGTATGCAAACTTGCTTGCATATCGGTGCACCGTTCCATGTGAGTTCGGTTGTACGTGTAGATTTAGGAAATGCTTTCCATGGATCGAGCTTCGGGTGAGATGACATGTTCCTCGATGTGGCACCCCACTTGGAACATGTACGCTCCGAGTGGTTTCGAAGGCAAGGGAGGCACACTTGGGTTAGGTGTGTTCGGCACAATAAGGATAGTGTGATTGTGGAAAAGAAGTGAGATTTTTTTTATGTGCATGATTACTTTAAAGGAAGAAACTAAATGCTCATTCGACTATTGTATGAGAACTAAATGCTCATTCGACTATTGTATGAGAACTATATGTCTTCCTAAAGGTAGAAAATGTGTTTTGTTGATATTTCAATAATCGTCTAATATGACTATGATTTGTATCGTTGTTTGAACTAAAATTTTGAATTGTGCTTTTCTTGCATGACACATTTGCCTCATTGAGGAACTACCTGTTGGTGTGGTTGGTTATTGTTTTTGTTTAGTTTGATGTTATCACGTGCGGATTTATTGATTTTGGAAAGAAGATTTCTCACACCAGCTTTATTGCTGACCCAGTGAGTTTTTGCTTCTTGGGTACATTCCTTTGGGAATGTACCCGATTAGCCTTTCAGGTTTAGCGACTTTTGAGCAGCGTTAATGGAGTTCCGCTAGCGGGGCTAGCAACTTCATAGTCTTTTCGGGTTAGAGTTTTTATTTGTTTCAGTAATTAAATCATGTTTTAGTTGTTGCTGCTAATTGTTTATGTTGTTATCGAATTTTTCACGTCCCGAGTTTTGGGGAAACGAATAATCCTACGTGGATTTTAGGATTTTCGTTTTCCTCAAAAATTGGGGCGTAATACCCTGTGTGAGCGGGCTCTGACACTGGCAGCTCCATGTATGGGCGAGCTCAGGAGGCTGGCAGGCTACCAGGTGTGGGTGGTCTCAGAGGCTGGCAGGCTACCTCGGTGTTATAGTCCCACATCGCCTGGGTGAGGGATGGAGATGTGCTATATATGTACAAGTTTGCATCTACATGACACAACTCGTTTTAAAGTCGTGTGGGTGGTTAGGTTTGGCCCAGAGCGGACAATATTGTTTCATGTGGATCGGGTCGTGACAGAATGGTATCATAGCTAGACCCAGCCGGAAGTGTGCCAACGAGGACGTTGGGCCCTAAGGGGGGTCGATTGTAATACCCTAAGTGGGCGGGCTCTGAGGCTGACGGGATACCTTGTGTGGATGGGCTCTGATGTTGTCAGCTCCATGTGTGGGCGGGCTCAGGAGGCTGGCAGGCTACCAAGTGTGGGTGGGCTCAGAGGCTGGCAGGCTACCTCGGTGTTATAGTCTCACATCACCTGGGTGAGGGATGGAGATGTGCTATATATGTACGAGTTTGGATCTACATGACACAACGCGTTTTAAAGCCGTGCGGGTAGTTAGGTTGGGCCCAGAGCGGGCAATATTGTTTCATGTGGATCGGGTCGTGAAAATGACCCTTGAGCTCTAAATACTTTGAATCCGCAGGAGCCCAAAAGTAATACTTCTGCCAGGACTTGAAGTCATCAGGCAAATTCTCAAAGCAAGCCAGTGAAGTCATCTTACAAACGGCATGATCGTTCAGCCGAGGAGAAGTCATCAACTGAATCACCCGCGGAGTCACACGGATGCCAGCTTCCTTCGCTTTAATCAAAATGAGAAGAACGATTTTGTACCCATTAGGTATCAACTGGGCAGGAGGAATTCCAAGGAAATCCAAAAAGTCCCAAATCACGTCAAGAACAGGAAAGTAGACTCTTGTTTGGATCATCCCGTGGTGCAAACAAATAAACTCCGCCATTGGAAACATTGGCGTTTGATCATCCTTCAGAGCATATAATGGCAGGTCCTTAGGGATCATGAACTTCGTCGGAATTTCTGCAAGGCTCGATTAAGAAAGCATTCTGTCTTCAAAAAACTCAAGGCCTTTATAGCCAAAGTCGCATCATGAAGATGGTTTTGGTGACCCTTAAGAGGATAAATAATATTTTCAATCAGAAAACGAATAGAATAAAATATCTAAGAATGAGGAAAATAAAATAGTTAGTCTCCGCACAAAGGATGACCTAAATAAGGATTGGGTTCCCGCCTCTTCTCCACAGTACTCATGCACATTCAATTAATGAAGCGCGTGACTCAAGCAATGATTCAGACTCAATCATCATGAGCGGCGTATCTTTTCGAGAAGTGACTTAGCGAACCGATGTGATGGCCCACTAACTCGGGGGAAGTAGCTGATGATACACAAAAAGGGTCTCAACTTTGCGCCGTACACGTGTCATGATGATTTCGAAGAATAACAAGCCCTAGCGTCAGCCCAACACTGTCCGGACTAAGCAGTTTTAAGCTCACTCAATGCAGTTTGCCAAACGGACTCGAATTCTTATAGCCTGCTAAGCCCACATGTCTCACAGCTATCCTCAATACCCGTAAGCCCTGTTAAGGCAAGTATCTCGAGGATCAGCTTTGGACGGGCACATACAGTAGCTATTTGCTTCCAACCAGAAATCAGGGTCCATAGTAAATGTCACATATGGAGACTTCTACCTAGAGATTACTCTCGAAACGGGAGCTATTTGCGGCGTATCTAGGAGCACAAGGCTAACAAAGAAACTTCCCTCCACAGCACGACTCCTAGTTAGAGAAGGATTTTCACGAAGATTCCCTTCCCTAAACTACGCCATCGACGGTCTGGTCAAACCAAGACTCCAATACTATAAATAAGACATGAGGTTGGTGATCTAAGGTATGCTACAAATTCCCCGTTTACAACATTACATTTTCCTCAGATCCGTGTCTTACTTTAGCATCAGAGTGTCATCGGCCACCACAACGGTGGTATGTGGCTCACGTGCGTTCCATGTGCAGGTCAGCAGGTTTGTAGGTCAAGGTCAAAGCAGGGAGCGGAAAACGATGACATAAAAAATAATGTCTAATTATTACAAGTTGAAATAACATAAACTAACTTTTTCACTGAAAGTTCAAATAAGAAAAAGAAGAAAAAAAAATCTCTTCAAGCAAGTCCTTGGAAATTTTGCAGCTTTCGCACATACTTGTCCATATAAATTTGTTTAGCCAGCAAATGACATCGAATAATCTGAAAAATTATGGATAATCAATGACCCGTTGATGGAGATTTTATTAACCTAAATTAATAAGTTAATAAACCCTACTTGTAATATCGCAAGTGCATGGCTGTCTAACTAGTAGACAGTGAAAAATACGGGTCAATCCCACGAGGATTGACGAGACAGTCGAATTCTAAGATTTATTTAAACTAATTTAGAGTTGGGGGTTACAGCAGATGAAAATTACTAAAATTAAGAGAACTAAATTGACAACTAAAATTAAACTGGTAAGATGATAAGAGAGTTGACCATGACATCGAATCCACTACAAGTTCTTTGAAATTCATGTAATCTAAATTAATGTTTTAAAGATTAATCTACATTTGCAATTGATTTCAGCAAAGGCATAAACCCCTAGCATTGCATGTCTTTTCACGACACACACAATCACAAGTTTATTTTAACTAATTCTAAACCCCTAGCATTGCATGTCTTCTTACGACACACAAAATCACAGATTCAAATTAATTGATTAAAGCAGCCTTCGAATATCAACAAAGGGAACTTTTAACTACCGATTAGTCTAGATAATTATTTCGGATATAATCGGTGAAAAAATTTATTGAAATTCAGAAATGAACTGTGTTTAACATTCAAGCATATAGAAAATAATAAATTTAGATACGACAAACTCTAGGAAACCCTGTGGTTTCATCTTCGCCTCGGCGCAGGGTCTAGAAGATCATGGTGGATGAGATCACAATACTTGCGTAGGTGAAATCCATCTAAGAATGAACAAATGGACTGTGGTGGCTTAGAAAAATTGGTGGATGCAAGTAGCGGGTGCAAGGGTGGATAGAGATGCACTGTGGCGGTACTGAGTAAGTGGTCGGAGTGCAAATAACCAACTGTTTAAAAATCAGTTTTCCTCCCGCCACAGGAGCGTCCTCGCTTCTTTTTCTCCGGTGAAGCTCACCTGCGAGAGAGAAAAAAAAAGGTGAAGGAGAAACAGGAGAGAAAGAGAAAAGAAAGGGTGAACGAGAGATGAAAAGGGGTCGTGTGCTCCCTGTTGCTCCTTTGTTCTGCTGTTGCTGCTTGCATCCTTCTTCGATGTTGCTAACCATGTAAGAGAGAGAGAAAAATGAAAGGGAGGGACGAGAGAGTGGGTGGTGGTGACGGCCGACTGCAAGGTGGTGTTCGTGGGTCTGTTTCGGTGGTGGTGGACGGTGAAGTTGTGTGGGAGAAACATGGATGTTGCTCTTTGTTTTGTGTGTGAGAGATGGGGGCAGAGTGACAGTAAGATGGTGGTGATGGCGAGGTGAGGTCGCTGTTGGTCCTCCTATCGAGCAAGGATTGCCGGCAGGGTGGATTGGCGTGGTGGCTGGAAAAGAGAGGAGGAGAAAAGAAACATGGAAGAGGAGGGAAACCTCCAAAAAAGGGATAGAGGAAACCTAAATAGGGTTATCCTATTTCCTTGTTAGGTTAGATTTGGGTTTCTAGGTCAATTTTTTGGCTTGGGCTTAGGTTAAATTAGGTAGACCTAGGTTTGTTTGGGTTAGGTTTAGACATGTGACCCGCTACTTTGTACAACCACTAGAATCAACCAATTGATCATTTATCAAATTGTTGCCTTAATGCGATTTCATCGTTCACGCTCAAATTCCTACAAAGACATGAAAACGAAATAATTAGAATAAAATATAATAATTGAAACACTAACATATATAAATTGAGGGATATATTATGTATTAATTACGTGAATATCAAATACCCCCAAACCTATATTTTGCTAGTCCTCGAGCAAACCAATAAAAATAAAATTCTAACTCACTTTCACATGAATCATCGGTTGCGCTTACCTTAAATGTGCAACAAGGCTTTAAACCCCTATATTATCTCTAGTGAACAAGTTATAGTCTCGTGAGGGTTTTCAGAAATGTTACCGACAAACATTATGACTCAATAAATTTCCAAAACACGGTAACTTGATCACTCTATCTATTATCCTCAGAGTAATAATCTAATTGCCAAAAATTTCATAAAACAACTAACAGTGTCACAATAATATATCAAAGAGTCTAACAACGATTTAATAATACCCAAAGGTTAAATAAATTTCATCAGTTATTCTCAACTCGAAGTGTGTGTGTGCATGGCCTTATCAACATAACTTTCTTTTTCTTAGTAAAAATACGACTAGATAACCTTTGGATAGTACGCTTCGACTACAAATCTCTTTTGTCACTCAGAAATGAATCACTCAGAGATTGGTTAGTTATCACTTAATTTATATGTGAGAAAGAGAATAAATTATGGAGACACAAACATCTCACATATAATAATCATGAAAAATGGACTTTTAAAATAATGAAATGAATATGATCTCATGGACGGGAATATCAATTACTTTGAGAATATTGAATCAAACTCCATAGTTCTTATCTATTTAATCTCCACGTCTATGAACCAGACTTTTACTTAAGATCAATTAGGTCTTTATTAGGTTGAAATGATGCTAAGATTTTGGCGAACAAAAATGGAAAAAAATATGCAAAAATTCTCTGAGACTGGATACAACCTTCAATAAACACGTGAGAGCTCTGAAGAGTAAACCAATGTTGTACACCATTAATTTTTATTCATTCGAAATTCTTTTTCATATTTTTTTATTTTTATTTTCTTCGAAGCATCAATCTTTTTTTTTATAAAATCAACGACATGCTTTCCTCTTCTACACAATAAAACATTTTAGTCCCGAGGATTCATGGAATTTTTAGTTTCAGCTCTTGTTATTTGCCCATTCCAAAAATATATCAACCATACACATTCTCAAAGACATTGGGTAAGGATAAAAATAGTATGGGATATTACTCCCTAACTGGAGTAGGTAATGGAGATGGGGTTAGCAAAGAAAAAGTTTATTCAAAGTCTCAAATGGCTGCAAACGGATATTCATTATTAGGTAGGCTAAAGAACGGTTAAAAATGCTCTAGTCAGTATTATGACATTTCAACTAAATAAACCAGGAAGTTCTAGTGTAAAAATTCAATTTTAACATTATTCTCAAAGCAATCAATAAAAGAAACAAGAATAATGAGATCATAAACGAAATAATGCAGACTCAAGAAAAGTCAGAGTTTATTTAATAACCC
Organism: Berberis vulgaris; assembly: GCA_963556465.1. Classification (NCBI taxonomy): domain Eukaryota; kingdom Viridiplantae; phylum Streptophyta; class Magnoliopsida; order Ranunculales; family Berberidaceae; genus Berberis; species Berberis vulgaris. The sequence goes on along the minus strand of OY747124.1, from coordinate 70,321,006 downwards.
TCAAGAAAAATAAAATGTCTCGAAACTCACAAGGGTTAAGTCTCCACTATTATTATAAGGTTTTCTAGTTAATATCTTATTGATTAACTTCAAATTATGCTAACTTGGCTTATAGTGCAAGAGTGGTCGAGTCGAAAAAAATCATGAAATATATTTAACTTAAAGATAATACCAAAAAATATGTTTTCCTATTGATATATAAAAGTGACAAGTGAAAGCATGCATTCCTCAAATTTAAAGGCATACTTGAAAGCACATCCTCTTCATTGGAAATGAACTTAGATTTTGAATGCATTTTCAAATCGAAAAATTTTCACACAATCATAATTAACTATGTATTCAATGGAGATTGAGTAGAATACAATAGTCAATTGTGAATTACATTTCAATTCAAAATTTTCGAAGAATGCAGAAAAACTCATAAACCTCACCCCTAAACCAAACATTGTCCTCAATGTATAAAATGGTGATCATGACAAATGCAGGAAAAAGAAAAGATGAGAGTTAGAGTAATATTACCATGAGAAAGTTTTTACCAATTTCGACGAAATCGTCCACCCATGAACGCTCAAAACATAAGAACTGTGGACTCATCATGATAAATTGATAAAAACAATACAGGACAAAAAAGAATATACAAATGAAAAAAAGTTGCATGCATCAGTTGTAAGTCAAAATTGTTACGGAGCTAACGAGTATGAGTGAAATGCAACTAGAAAGAACTCGAAAATCAATCCAGATTGACCATAATGACACAACTGAAACTAGGCTGCCTCCTAGGAGCGCTTGGTTTAACGTCGACAGTCCGACATATATTCTTCCTCATAAATGATGTATCATGAAATGATGAGGAAGAACATAGCGAACACTCCCCCAAACCTAAACACTTAGTCCACGATGTTGACTAGATCATATAGCAACAACCGAAAAAGCTGAGGATCCGTCCAACATATAGTAGCATCCACATGCAGCACAATAGAAACTAACACATCCCTAAAACGACGAAGACGCCATGCAAAATCATAGAGAAAATGCAAACCAACCCACGGTCGTAAAGAAGTCATAGGGATCTGGAACAGAAAGTTTTCACCAACATGGATATCAAGCAAATGACTCTTTCCTACTCCTAAAAAGGTACATCCTATGTTTGGTGTCAAATCAGAAGATTGAATGTGTTGCACAATAGGATGGTCAAAACTAAAATCATCTCTTAAAAACAAGGGATCCACATAGGTAGCGTCAGAAACTATTAAACGGATGGAAAGAGGTATGTCTATAGATATATCAGGTAGTACATGCTCATCATAACAAAATGAATTGCACAAAGATGATGAACTAGATAGCTCAACAACACCCCCAAACCTGGAATCAACGCTATCTATGGGATGTATTCTCTCTAAAGAATATTGAGAATCAAACTTCAAGTAGGAGTCACTTGGAGGACATATGTCAAATGGGTTATCATGAAAGGCGGAAAAGGGAATGGGCCAGAAAGCCCAATAGTATCAGCAGAAGGGTTCAATTTTGACTCACTAAGTGGAAGAAGTTCCACTTTAGGCTTCCATGTGTAACTCAGATCCATAATAGGGGCTAAATCAAGAAAAGCATTCACTTCCCTAATGGAATCATCAATATCGAAGTCTAAAACAAAGTGAGTCAAACATGCTGCTAAGGGATCATCTGATGCATACTACAATAAGGAATTCTCCACCGAGCTCTCAACCATGTTAACTTCACAAACATCCTCGGACTCAGGAGGTTGTTGGCTTACATTAAAAACATTGCGTTCGACGGTCATGTTGCCAAATGATAGTTTCATGATTCCATTCCTACAATTAATAATAGCATTAGATGTGGCAAAAAAAGGTGGCCCAAAATAACTAGAATGTGAATGGAGGGGTTGTGATCAGGTTGTGTATCAAGAACTATGAAGTCCATTGGAAAATAGAAATTTTCAACCTTAATGATCATATCCTCTATAACACCGCGAGTATTTCTGATTGATCTATCTGCCAATTGCAGTGTTACTTTATTCGGTTTTAGTCCACCGAGACCTAATTGCTCATAAACAGAGTATGGCAACAAATTAGCACTCGCTTCCAAATCCAACAATGCCTTATCAATCATATGATCACCGATAACACAAGAAATAGTCGGGCACACCGGATCTCTATACTTAGGCGGAGTTCTATGTTGAATAATTGAGCTTACTTGCTCGGCGAGGAAGGCTCTCTTTTGCACATGTAGCTTTCGCTTCTGTGTGCAAAGATCCTTAAAAAATTTGGCAAGATAGGAACTTGCTTAATAGCATCGAGCAATGGAATATTAATGTGAACTTGTTTAAAAATTTCTATTACATTGTTAGCATTTGTTCCTTTCTTTGCTGGAGCTAATCGTGATGGAAACGGTATCCTAGGCAAATAAGATGCTTGAGTGGGGTCAAAGTCAAAAGGCACATCTTTATAAGGTGAGGCTTTATCAGCCTCCTTGTCAGATGGAAATGCAACCTGCTTTGACTTAGACGGAGATGCAACGACACTCGAATCGGGCACAAGTGCCCGATTGTCAACCTGTTTTCCACTCCTAAGAGTAGTAATAGATTGGACATCTTCATGGCGTGACTCAGATGTACTACCAACTGCGAATTGACCCTTCGGGTTTGGAACAGGTTGACTAGGAAATCTCCCTGGCTCTCTCTCTTAGAAGAAGACTGAGTAATCTTACTCACAGATATCTCAAGTCTATTGAGGGCTTGAGATTGGTGTTGAGTCGTGGCTTTCAACTCAGATATGTCCTTAGAATTCTGCACAATTATACTTTTTGAGCGCTGCAAAAACCGATTAACCATTTCCTCTAAACTTGATGTGTTTGATGGAGGAACTTGGTTAAGATAAGGCCTAACAAGGCTAGAGGCTTGAGAAGCCTGGGAGACAACAACAGGTCCCTTTTGGTGTGGGCCATGGGCCCAGAGAAGATTTGGATGTTTGGCGAACCCTAAATTGTAATAGTTAGGTTGCGGATTATTGCCAGGTCGCCGCATCGCATTAAAATGGTTTACCTGCTCAGCATAGTATGCAGGATAATCGTTTTGCAAGTCACAATTAGCTATTGAATGAACAGGACTCGAACATGCAGCACAGACTTCAGATGAAGCGTTTGCGGGAAGTGGAGGTTGAATCAAATTCAAAAGTGCATCTAACTTTTGAGCCATGGTCATAACAATTGTCTCTAACTTCGAGGTAGAAGGGGGGTGAATAGATGTATCTCTAACTTCATATATACCGCCCTTATGCCTATCAGACTCCTTTCTTGAATAATCCCATTGCTGAGAATTTTCGGAAAGCGTTTCAAATAATTCCCATATCTCATTGACACTCATCTTCATTAATGACCCACCACTAGTGGCATCAATCATACGACGGTTTTGAGGGGTTAAACCGTCTTGGAAGTATTGAACTAGCCGCCACTTCTCGAATCCGTGATGGGGACACCTAACAATGAGCTCATTGAACCTTTCCCAACATTCATAGAAATGTTCTCCCTATTTTTGTTGAAAGTTAGATAAATCTCGTCGGATGGCATTCGTTTTATGAATGGGAAAATACTTAGTCAAGAACTTTCTTGACAACACATCCCACGTTGTGATGGATCCTGTCTCTAATGAGTTTAACCACGATTTCGCCTTATCTTTCAGAGAAAAGGGAAATAACCTAAGACAGACCGAATCATCAGAAAAGTTTTGGTACTTCAGGGTAGCACAGATGTCAAGAAATTCTTTGACATGAAGATAAGGGTCATCTTTCTCAAAACCATAAAAAGAGGGCAGGAGATGAATAATAGATTGTTTGAGTTCGAACTGTTTGCATTTGTCTCAGGTAAGATAATGCAAGACGGAGCACTACTAGGAAGAGGGGCGAAGTAATCCTTAAAGGCCTTCCCCTCAGCCATCTCAGTGGATAAGGATGATGAACCTAAATAGGTAATGGGAACTTCAAAGAACTCCTCGAAGTCTTGTCGGACAAGCCTACTCTTAGAATCACGCACCTAGGTATGCATAAACTACTGGATATAGAAGGTTCAAAGTCAATACTCCTAAACAGGCTTCAATTTTTTATTTTATTTTTCTTTATTTATTTTATTTTAATTTAATTTTTTTAATAAATTTTTTTATTTTTTTAAAATGCAAGCCTAACCGCTATATGAAGATGACCTAACTCTAAAAAAAATAAAAACAGAACCCTAAATGACACATAAATGATGCACAAACAAAATGAATGGCAGACGGCCCTAGAGTTTTTCTTTACTAATGCAGGGCTGAAATTCAATTCAATTTACCTAACCGTGGGAGAGGCACGGTAATTTCCTATCAATCTGCCACTACAGAGTTGCTCCTACCTCTTTTTTCCACTTTCTAGCTCAAAGTTAAATGCCAGTTCAAGAACTGTTCTCAGATGGGATATGTTCCTTCACTCGACCACTTTAAGCTATCAAATGTCCAAAGAGGGTCCCTATGAGTGTCACACATGTCCTAGATAATTATCTTGCTACAAATTTTAAATAGTAAAGGCCTAGGTTCCTAACCCTAAAATAGATGGTGATTAACATATCCGCAGGAGAGGGCATGGAAGTTTCAACTCAATCCTGCCACTATTCAAATTTGCATGCAATACTACCTAGAACAAGCTAAACACAATTGATCACACAAAAACCGCGTGTAGATGCAGTGGGTAGAAGTTACCTTCGGCGTGAACCTCTTCTGGGTTACTTGTGACGCCGCGTAGAAGTCGATTTCTGAGAGTTTCCTCGCGAATCACAATATTTCACTTTATTCCCACTTGAGCTCTTATGTGTGTGATCGCTTGCAAAATAAATGCAAAAATAATTCAAACTCAAGCAAATAAAATAAATAAGAAAGTGACTCGTAACACTGTTCATAAAAAGAAATTTAAACCTAATTTATAAACTAGCAAAAACAACCCTAGATGTCGATTGTACCGTTACAATCCCCGGCAACGGCGCCAAAAGCTTGATGGAGATTTTATTAGCCTAAATTAATAAGTTAATAAACCCTACTTGTAATAACGCAAGTGCACGACTGTCTAACTAGTAGACAGTGGCAAATACGGGTCGATCCCACGAGGATTGACGAGACAGTCGAATTCTAAGACTTATTTTAACTAATTTAGAGTTGGGGTTATAGCAGATGAAAGTTACTAAATTGACAACTAAAATTAAACTGGTAAAATGATAATTGAGTGGACCATGATATCGAATCCACCACAGGTTCTTTGAGACTCATGCAATCTAAATTATTGTTTTCAATAATCAACGCGACTAATCTAAAGATTAATCTACATTTGCAAATTATTTCAGCAAAGGCATAAACCCCTAGAACACACAATCACATGTTTATTTTAACTAATTCTATGCCCCTAGTATTGCATGTCTTCTTACGGCACACACAATCCCAGATTCAAATTAATTGATTAAAGCAGGTTTCGAATATCAACAAAGGGAACTTCTAACTACCGATTAGTCTAGATAAGTATTCCGGATATAATCGGCGAAAGCAAATTATTGAAATTTAGAAATCAACTGTGTTTAACATTCAAGCATATAGAAAACAATAAATTTAGATACGACAAACTCTTGGAAAAACTGTGGTTTCATCTTCTCCTTGGTGCGGGGTCTAGAAGATCATAGTGGATGAGATCACAACACTGGCGTAAGTGAAATCCATCTCAGCACGAACAACTGGACTGTGGTGGCTTAGAACAATTGGTTGATGCGAGTAGCGGGTGCAAGGGTGGAGAGATATGCACTATGGTGGTACTGAGTGAGTGGCCGGAGTGCAAATAACCAACTGTTTAAAAATCATTTTTTTCCCGCCACGGGAGCATCCTTTTCGTTCCTTCTTACGTGCGCTGCTTCTTCCTGTTTCTTCTTCTCCGGTGAAGCTCACCTGCTAGAGAGAGAAAAAAAAGGTGAGGGAGAAACGAGAGAGAAAGAGAGACAAGAAAGATAAAAGAAAGGGTGAATGAGAGATGAGCAGGGGTCGTGTGCTCCCTGTTGCTCCTATGTTCTGCTATTGTTGTTTGCGTCCTTCTTCAATGTTGCTAACCCTGCAAGAGATAGAGGAAAATGAGAAGGAGGGACGAGAGAGTGGGTGGTGGTGACGGTTGACTACAAGGTTGTGTGCGTGGGTTTGTTTCGGTGATGGTGGATGGTGAGGTTGTGTGGGAGAAACAGGGTTGTTGCTCTGTTTTGTGCGTGAGAGATGGGGGCAGGGTGACAGTGAGATGATGGTGATGGCGAGGTGAGGTCGCTGTCGGTCCTCCTATCTAGCGAGGATGCCGACAGGGTGGATTGGCGTGGTGGCTGGAAAAGAGAGGTGGAGAAAAAAACGTGGAAGAGGAGGGAAACCTCCAAAAAAGGAGAAAAGGGAAAGAGGAAACCTAAATAGGGTTCTCCTCTTTCCTTGTTAGGTTGGATTTGGGTTTCCATGTCAATTTTTGGGCTTGGGCTTAGGTTAAATTAGGTGGACATAGGTTTATTTGAGTTAGGTTTAGACATGTGACCCGCTACTTTGTACCACCACTAGAATCAACAAATTGATCATTCCTCAAATTGTCACCTTAATGTGATTTCATCGTTCATGCTCAAATTCCTACAAAGACATGAAAATAAAATAATTAGAATAAAATATAATAATCGAAACACTAACAGATATAAATTAAGGGATATATTATATATTAATTACATGAATATCACTCGCCATTGAATTTACTGTAAAATAGGCACTGTTTGACTCGTTTGCTATTGTGTTCTTTCCGTTATGTGATGGAAAATTACCAAAAATGCATAAAGATAAGAAAAGGAATAAATAAAAGAAAAAATAAAAAAATTAAACAGGCCAAAACTCTTATCTATTGTCTTTATATTTGTATCTTAATTGATGCCTTACTTCACCAAGTGATGTGCAACAATGCCATTTGATTGATGCAAAAAACCGACATTATAGTCGTCGCATGATTTTTGACATCAATAAAAAAAATATACATTGTTTGTTTTTGTTTTTCCTTTGACCTACAATACACTTTAACAATGCATTGCGGAAATAAGGGTTAACGACTATTTCATATGGAATTGAAAACAATACCTGATTAACAAATTAAAGAATAAAAGGAAGAAATGAAATAAAAAATTGATAATGAAATATTGTGAGACAAATTAATTAAATGGTGAAATAAGATTGAAATTAATGTGAAGAAATCTCTAGGGTATGAGAATCACCCCATTCTAGCATAATGATGTAATAGATGTATTTTCAATTTCTCCCAAAATACTCAAATCACATGGTTTTTCAAACTGACTTTAGTTGAAGAGTTTAAGAAGTAAAAGTCTATTCATTTCCCTCAAACTTTAACCAAATCTATTGTTTCATTTCTAAAACATGCTTGGATTTTTGTTATGTTTTTCAATAGAAAAAAATGTAAAAGTCATGGAAATAAACTTATTCTTTCAAATAAAAAAAGTTTTATATCCATTTAACAATTGAAGCTTTTTTTTGGAATACTTCTTACAACTAATTGTTCTACTTACTTCATAAATGAAAATACAATTGATATACCATTATATATTTATGGGGCTCGATCTCTCCCCTTGAAAAAGGAGGATTAACTCTACATGAAGTATAACAATAAACTAATAATGAAAAGAGATCACTGAGAAGAATGAACTATTACTAAAACTAAATGGAATGAATGACAAGAATGATAAAATAAAATTGATCTTACATCTATTTCCTTAAAACAAAGTTGTGATACAAATTAAAATCTTGAAAGTTCTCTACAATTTCACTCAAAAAATAAAACCTAAGGGTATGTTTGGTTAGCCATTTATTTGGGAAATAGAATCCATTTCCCTTGTTAAGGAGATTTTTGCTATTTTGTTGTCTATTTGCCGATGGGAAATCGATTTTTCATAAGATGTTGTCCCACTACTCATAGGAACTGAAGTTCGAGGGGAAGGCCTCATAATCAAATTCATGGAAACGGTTTCAATTTCCATTTCTATTTCTCGTGCAACCAAATAGGCCCTAAAAGAAAAAGATGCCCATTTAAAGGGAGAAATAACATCTATTTATAGACCCATGGCATGTACTTGGACGGTTGAGATGTAATTCAAAATCAAGCGGCATTGACTTAACTCCTTGTGTTTGATGGCCCTGATTCATTTGTTTGATAGAAAGTATGGTTCAAATTTATTAGGATTAGGGTTTAAGTTGGTTGTTGGATGGATTGTATAGGAATAGATAAGAAAAATCTCCAAAAAATCGAAATTCAAAATTTTTAAAAGTGGTTTTGGAGGAATTTTTGAAATGATATTTGAAGCAATCATTTTCTGCTCCCTGCTTTGACCTAGTCTTGCTAACCTATTTACCTGCACAAGTAACATACGTGAGCCACGGACCACCGTTGTGGTTGCCAATGGCACTCTGATTCTAAAGTCAAACAGGGATCTGAGGAAGGTGTAATGCTTTAAACACAAAATTTGTAGTGTACCTTAGCTTACCAACCTCATCTCTTATTTATAGTGCAGGAGTCCTGGTTCTACCAAGCCATCGAAGGCGTAGTTTTGGAAAAACATATTCGTGGATATCCTTCTCTAATTAGGAGTCGTGCTGTAGGAGGGAAGTTCCTTGTTAGCCCTGTGCTCCAAGATATGCGGGAGATAGTTTTCAATCCAAGAGAAATCCGTAGAAGGAAGTTTCCTTGTGTGGAATGTACTCTGGTATTTGCTTCCTAGTTGGAAGTAGAAAGCTGTTGTAATTGCATGTTCGAAGCTGATCCTCGAGATACCTGCCTTAGTAGGACTTACGATTATTGAGGATAGTTGTGAGACGTGTGGGCCTAGCATACTATAAGAGTTCGGGTCCATCTGTAGGACTGAATTAGGGGGGCTTGGAACCGCTTGGGCCGGATCAGTGTTGAGCTGACACTGGGGCCTGTAATTCCTTGAGATCGTCATGACACGTGTATGGTTCCCACTCAAAAGGCTTCGAGCAGGTTCAAGCTTCTTTCTAAATTTTAGCATGCCTCCCACTCAAAAGGCTTCGAGCAGGTTCAAGATTCTGCTTACGATTCTTTTGAGGGCTCATGACGGTGGTCTCTGTTTGACCTTGATGGTGATCCATCACATGACCACTGCTCGATTGGACCCCAGGGGTATTTGCATATTGAAGTGTCTTTCTTGTCTGCGCTTGGTGGCGGACATCGCTGAATCTTGGGAGAAGCATTGATTCTTGGCTTCGGTGGATTTTGCGTACTTCAAGCTTGAGAGTCGTAGAGTTTCTCGATACTTTCAGTTTGATCTTGGTGAGTTTCTTAGTTGTCAGCATATTATATGTATATTTTTGTATATCCCTTATGCGGCGCTGGTTCTGACGTTATTCGTTTGTTTCAGGGAAGTTTGCTATTTCGTCTCTTAGTGACGAAGAGAGGTGGATAAAAAGGGAGTTTCTCAAGCTCTTTTTGACATCCTTTGAGGAGGTCATAATGCCAGGCAATGTTGTGTGTAGTGGGTCGTTGTAGTGTTCTCATGATGTTCGCCCTGTGCTAGGTTCACCGGCTAAGGAGGTTGTCAATCGTCGTACGAGGAAGAGAAGTTTGGCCCTGCCCAGACCGTCCAGGCTTGCTGAGTTGGAGGCGATTGTGCCTCTCATCGTTGTTTCGAAGAAGAGACAACCCTCTGATCAGGCAGCTTCTCCCATTGGGATGTCACGGTCTACACAGGCGGCACCCTCAGGGGGTCGTAGCTTCTTTCAAGATGTTTCTACTTCCCTTGTTGACTTAGAGGGGGGTAAAGTTGGACCCTGCGTCGTTGCATCGCGTCACCATGGTCCCGAGATGGTCTCTCGTGCCCTTTAGCCATACAGTCTTGTTTCACTATACCCCGAAGCCCGCGGAAGAGTTCTCGCTTTGAAAAAGGTCCTCACGGATCTACGAAAGTCATATTCAGTTACCCTTTATCTGGTGGATTCCCTGAGTGGTCTGGTGCATAATTTTGGTATTTCCGCGAACCTCGGGCTCATGGTGGCCATAGCCACTGTTACCGAAGTGGAATTTGCTGGTACGAGATTTCAATTGAGGGCGCCCAAGTCTGATTTAGTGTCTACTCACGTTGAACTGAGGCGGACTAGGGCCGAACTGGAGCGCCTGGATATAGTCGTGGACAAATGGGCTTCTGATCTGGAGGCCAAAGAAGTCGAGAGGAGGCGGGCGAAGGTGGAATGGGTCGTCAAACGACAGCAGCTAGAGTCTGCAATTGACGAAGGGTTTCGCCGCGTTCGTGAGGCAGAGCGATTGTTGGCGGAGGAGTGTTCGTACTACGCAGCCCTAGTAGGTGCGGTGGACATCGACATGTCAGGCAGGAGGTCGTTGATCTCGTCCGAGGTTATTCGGGGTAGGCTGGAGCTTCTGGAGCTAATCAGGGGAGAGCATCATGGCATCGATCTTGATTTTTCCCGCTACAGGAGGGCTTCTTTCGGACCAATTAATCGAGGGGAGGGCTCTAGCACCGCAGGACTAGCCACTGAGGAGGATGCTTCTCCTTAAAATGGTTGTAACGTTCTTTCCTGGACAGACAAATATTTTTTTATTGAAAGTATTATTTTGCCCTGTATTGTCGTGTTTACTTTAGATGCTTTGTAGATCATGGAGTTTGTACTACTGGGTGGAGAGCTTGTATTTGTCAGTCAAAACATATTGCTGCTTTGGATCGCTGTCGTTGACCTTGTGACTGATTAGGGGTTAATCAACAGAAATCGTCATTGGTCGAGGGTTGACCAGGATTCCTTGATTATTATCTGTAATGACTTATTGGTGAGTCGTTAGCGGATAAGCGCTAACAAGGCTCCTACTCCCTCAGCCGTCGTGATTTGCGCATGGCGGACTAGGTGTTGGGTACAAGAAGCCATCATCATCAGTCGCGAACTGACTAAGCTTACCTGGTAAGTTCGAAGATCATTGTCTGTTGGCGAGCAATGATCCCTTGACAAGTCATTGTCATCAGTGGACAAATGCTGACTAGACTCCCACTTCCTCGGTCGTCATGGTCCGCGTGTAGCAGACTAGGCGTTGGGCACCAGAAGCCGTCGTCATCAGTCGCGAACTGACTAAGCTTACCTGGTAAGTTCGGCGATCTTTGTCTGTTGGAGAGCAATGATTCCTTAGCGAGTCGTCATCATTAGCGAGCAAGCGCTGACTAAACTCCCACTTCCTCGACGGTCGTGACCCGCATGTAGTGGACTAGGCATTGGTATGATATTCGAGTCTGGCCATAGCCGGTCTTGTCGAGGGTTGTAACGAACAACAGTGGAAGTTTTGGTAAAAGCAAATATTTTATTGATAATATTTTTAAGATGTTCTACATTCCATGGTCGTGTAAGCTCGTCACCGTCTGCATCTTCCAACCAATACGTTCCCGGCCTGTTGACCTTGGTGACTATGTAAGGTCTTTCCCAGTTTGGATTTAGTTTTCCCGCATCGGCTTTTTTGGTGTTCTGATGGGTCTTCCTGAGTACCCAATCTCCCACCTTGAACTCACATGGTTTGACTTTCTTGTTGTAATATTGTGTCATTCGTTGTTGGTAGGCGGCTATCTTGGCAGAGGCTAGATCCCGGCTTTCATCAAGGAGGTCTAACTCTACGCGCAAGGCTTCATCATTACCATCTGGTTTGAACTCCTTTGTTCTGAAGGTTGGCACCTCGAGTTCTACCAAACCATAGCTTCTGACCCGTATGCTAGGTCAAAAAGTGTCTCTTCGGTAGGGACTCTTTTGGTTGTCCATGCCCAAAGTATTCTCGGTAGCTCTGGAACTCATTTCCCTTTGATGGCGTTAGGATCGTCCGATTGGTAACCTCCGTTTGGCCTTTGGCTTGGGGGTACCCTAGCGAGGAGAAGTGGTGATCAATACTCAAACTTTTGCACAGTTTCTTGATTTTGCTACCCTTGAACTTGGTTCCATTATCGCTGACCAATATTCTGAGGATGCCAAATCTACAGACGATGGTGGCCCATATAAATTTTTTGATTTGGACCTGCCCAATTTTTGGATAGGGGATCGACCTCGACACACTTGGTGAAGTAGTCGATGGCCACAAGAAAGAACTTTTTACCGGTTGATGCCGGGAGCGGTCTGACGATGTCCATTCCCCATTGCGCGAATGGCCACAGACTAGTCATCGGAATCAGTGGTTGGGCTAGCATATGCGTGTATGGCGCGAACCTTTGACATTTGTTGCATTTGTAGTTAGTATATTTGGCGTCTCGCTGCATGGTCGGCCAATAGTACCCTAGAGTTAGGGTTTTATGGATGAGGGTTCTCCTGCCCAGATGATTCCTGCATATACCGCTGTGGATTCTTCCCAAGACCTGGCTTGCATCTGAAGGTGATAGACATCGGAGTAGGGATCCCGTCACCGATCTTCTGTATAACTTGTAGTTTAAGAGAGTATACCTTGCTGCTCTATTTTTTAGTCTTATTGTTTTGACCATCTCGGTCGGTAAGGCTCTGGTTGCTATGTATTCCAGTATGGGAGTCATCCAATTTGGTTGTGTTTTCGTAGCATAGACGTCTCTATGTTCTTCTTCGTCGAGGCTTGATTGCTCTTGGTATTTATTGAGGCTGCTGGAGATTTCATCGGAGGCCGAGGCTTCTCTGGCTAGCGCGTTAGGCCTTTTGTTGTCGTCTCGGGGGCACTGTGTGAGTTTGCAGTTCTTGAACCTGCCCATTATGCCAAGTATCTTGTCGCGGTAAGCTATCATGCGAGGGTCTTTGCTGTTGAATTTCCCCTTGACCTGGTTGACTACCAGTCTTGGGTCATTGTATGTCGTTAGGCGATCTATACCGATCCCTAATGCTAGCTTTAGGCCGAACAGGTGGGCTTCGTATTCGGCCTCGTTGTTTGAAGCGAGGAAGCTGAACTTGACTATTTTTCGAGGGTGAAGCCGCTGGGGGAGCAGAGTGTGATCCCGGCTCCGTTTTCCTTCCAAGTGGATGACTCGTCGCAGCGCAAGATCCACGCTTGGACACTCGAATATGAGGGCTGGGGATCTATCTCCGGTTCTTCTCTGTCGGTAAACTCAGCAATGAAATCTGCCAGCGCCTGGGCTTTAATGGCGGCTCTTGGAGCGTAGTTTTTTTCAAACGAAGTGGATGCTTGGTCAGGACCGTTATAGAGTGGGTATGAAAATAGAGCCTCAGTTTTCTGGAGGATACGACCAGCGTCAGAGCCAACTTCCATATTTCTACCGATCTGTTGCTTGAACATTCAGTTAACCAATCGTTGATAGGTAGCCCCAACATTCTTTAGGCCGAATGGCATCACCCTATAGCAGTAAATTCCCCTTTCTGTCACGAAAAAGGTTTTCTCTTGATCTGGGGGTGCATCAATATTTGATTGTAGCCTAAATAGGCGTCCATGAAGCTGATTAAGCTGTGCCCATAAGTGACGTCCACGATCTGATCGATGCGGGGGAGAGGGAAGTTGTTCTTTAGGCAGGCTTTGTTCAGGTCAGTGTAGTCTACACATACTCTCCATTTCCCCTTTTTTCTTTACAAGAACTGTGTTCGCCAACCAGTTGGGGTATCGTGCTTCATTTATCATGCCCGCATTGAGTAAACATTGTACCTCTTCGTTTATGATCGCGTTCCTTTTGGGCGCTACGAGCCTCTTCTTCTGCCTAATGGTTTTCCACGAGGGGTCCATGTGACGACCCCTCTCCCGCACTGTACAAATATTGTCCGCTTTGGGCTACCATCCGGCCCTCACGGCTTTAAAACGCGTCTGTACAATGGGGAGCTGACCCTGCACATATAAGGATCATCCTCCTCCCCCTACCCAGGCGATATGGGACTATGATTTCCCTTGTAGCTCGTCCAACCTCTCTCGGCCTGTTGGGCCTATTGGGTTTGTTGGGCTCCAACCCTCACCCTCACCCTCACCTCAGGACCGCCCACTTAGGGTCTCACAATCTACCCCCCTTAAGGCCCAACGTCCTCGTTGGCCACACAGGCACAACGTCCTCGTTGGCCACACAGGCACAACATCCACGTTGCCCGAGGGCCCACCTCCATGTGGCATACTTCCGGCTGGGTCAGGCTCTGATACCAAACTGTGACGACCCCTCTCCCACACTGTACAAATACTATCCGCTTTGGGCTACCATCTGGCCCTCACGGCTTTAAAACGCGTCTGTACAATGGGGAGTTGACCCTGCACATATAAAGATCATCCTCCTCCCCTACCCAGGCGATATGGGACTATGATTCCCCTTGTAGCTCGTCCAACCTCTCTCGGCCTGTTGGGCCTATTGGGCTTGTTGGGTTCCAACCCTCACCCTCACCCTCACCTCAGGTCCGCCCACTTAGGGTCTCACAGTCCACCTCTAGGAGATGGGTGATTATCTACGGGTAAATCCCCACCATGTCCCGTATGGTCCATGCAAAAATGTCCTAGTTATGTTGTAGCAGCTCCGTGAGTTGCTTCACCAATTCTTCGTTCAAGCGGAAACCGATTCGGATAGCCTTGCTGTTGTGAGGGTTGTCAAGGTAGATCCTAATGATCTCTTCCTCTGGTTGTCCAGCATTGGGCCTGCCCCGAGGGCTTACTGGTGCCTCGTTGTCTAGGGTAGGTTGTTCTCCTCCTAAGCTACGGGTATAACAGAGGGTCATCTTAACCACTGGGCTAGCCGCTAATTGAGAATCGCCAAGTGGTAGGGTAATCATGTATTGGCATTCCCTGGCAGCTATCCGGCCGCCTCTCAATGTACCAATTGCTCGATTTGTTGGATACTTGACGCACTGGTGTAGAATGGAGACCGCCACTACCATCTATATCCAGGGTCTCCCTAGGACTGCATTATATGCCGAAGGCGTGTTGATTACTGTGAATTCTTGAAACAGGGTTCTCTGGGCTGATTCCTCTCCCGCTGCTATAGTCAGCTGTATCTTTCCCACAGGGAACCATCTTTCGCCACTAAAGTCGATCATCGGACGATTATCATGGGTCAACGTTGTCTCTTCTAGTTGCATGCTATCGAACGTACGAAAAAAATAAGACGTTCATCAAGCTCCATATGTCTACTAAGGACCTCTTTACCTACCAGCCTGCCAGGGAAATTGTTACCACCAGGGCGTCATTGTGTGGGAGTTGTATGCCCTAGAGGTCTTTTTTCGCAAATACTAGCGGCGTGGATGGGCCTTGCTTCCTATCATGCGGTATCAGCTGCTCGCCACATATTGCTTGGATCCTCATACCTCAGAGAGCCCTTTTTCTGGACTTGTTTGATAGTTTGGACTCAGAATGAACTCCATGAAGCACGCATATCTTGTTGACCGATTGCTCTCTGGGTTCGGTTTATCTTCGGGCTGACCGTTCTTTTCTTTGGGCGATGAAGCTCTGTGCTTTCTTTGTTAGGTCTGTCATGCTTGTCGGAGGGTCCAATGTCAGAATGTTGTAGAACTTTCCTTTTCGCAATCCGTTAATGAAGGCTGAGACGGTTGTTGTGTCATTGCACAAGTTGATGGTGGTTAACTCACTGTTAAAGCGGGTCAAATATGCCTTTAGTGTCTCATCAGGCCTTTGCTTCATTGATGTGAGTGTCTTCATCATTGACACAGCCTGGCGTCTAAAAAGCGATCGTGGATCAGACTCGAGGTCCATTGGTGTTGCCGCTATTTCGGGAGCCAACTTGATGTTTATGTGCTAACCGCATTATCAATGTTGGTGAAGTAGCGCCAGGCTGAGTGCTCGACACTTCCCCTCTCTTTCTCTTATTGCGTGATCTAGTCACAATCTCTTTATGTTTCGAAAAGTTAGGAACTTTGTCGTTCCCCATGGATGGCGCCAAACTAATGCAGTCATTTTCCGCTCCCTGCTTTGACCTAGTCCCGCTAATCTGCTGACCCGCACAAGTAACACATGTGAGCCACGGACCACCGTGGTGGTGGTCGATGGCACTCCGATGCTAAAGTTAGCAGGGATCTGAGGAAGGTGTAATGTTGTAAATATGGAATTTCTAGCGTACCTTAGCTTACCAACCTCATCTCTTATTTATAGTGCAGGAGTCCTGGTTCTACCAAGCCATCGAATGCGTAGTTTAGGAAGGAGATCTTTGTGGAGATTCTTCTCTAATTAGGAGTCGTGCTATAGGAGGGAAGCTCCTTGTTAGCCTTGTGTTCCTAGATAAGCGGGAGATAGTTTCCAATCCAAGAGCAATCCGTAGAAGGTGGAATGTACACTGGTATTTGTTTCCTAGTTGGAAGCAAAGAACTGCTATAATTGCCTGTCCGAAGCTGATCCTCAAGATACCTGCCTTAGTAGGACTTACGGGTATTGAGGATAGCTATGAGACGTGTGGGTCTAGCATGTTGTAAGAGTTCGGGTCCATCTGGCGAACTGCATCAGGCGGGCTTCGAACCGCTTGGGCCAGATCAGTGTTGGGCTGACGTTGGGGCCTGTAATTCCTTGAGATCATCATGACACGTGTATGGCTCAGGGATGTGACCGCTTTTGTGTATCATCAATATTGGTGGAAGAATGTCAGTGGTACATTTGGGTATCAAATGGAAATTAAAATAGGATGTGGATAGGTAAAAAAATGTTCTTTTGGATAAAAAAATATTGTTTGGGTCATTAAGGAGTAGTTAG
The DNA here is from genome assembly GCA_963556465.1 of Berberis vulgaris. Taxonomy (NCBI): domain Eukaryota; kingdom Viridiplantae; phylum Streptophyta; class Magnoliopsida; order Ranunculales; family Berberidaceae; genus Berberis; species Berberis vulgaris. Next base: position 70,304,291 of record OY747124.1, on the reverse strand, counting down.
ATTTGGATTGGATTTTAGGCTTGGTCAAGCTTGAACTTCTTCTTACATAATTTTTTCAATTGCTTCTTGACATGCAAATTAATGGTGTAATTCCTCGAATTTTGTGCATTTCTTAATTTCTTATAAAAATTATAACAACAATCAAATTCGAGATAAATAAAAGCATTTCATTAATTTTAATTACAACTAGAGAATAATAAAGAGCTAAATGGGGTGTAAAAATCAATTATTAGGGTGTTTATCAGTATAATATAATTCTTTGCAAAGCCGCAATCAATGAAAGTTGTATGCACAAGTTGGTAGTGGTCTTCTGGTTGTGATATTGTTGCTAGTGAAGGAAGTTTATAGTTTATTTTGGATCTAAATGTTGCTTTGGTGAGATGGCTCCTGGAATTCAACCCAAGTATCAACACTTCCTCTATTTTGAAATGTGACAACAGCCTCGTCTGTAGCAAGTCGTAGCCACTGGATTTCATCCCCAATCTGAGTATGAATGACAAACATTTTCATTTGTGGTTGGATAGATGATTTAGGGTTTTCGGTAGGAAGAAGATGATGATTTGGGTTTTTTTTAATAGGGAGGAGAATAAGGTGATGATAATTAACAATTGGGTTGGTCATTATGAAAATGGGATATTCACATGCTTTAGGTGTGCCATGATTAACAACCATGACGATATGTGACTGACGCTTACTATTGGTCTAAGCGTACTCCTTAGGGTTGCAAGTTGATTGGGCAAACCCGACATGAGTTAGGGTTTGGGCTTAGCTCCATGGGTGATGGCTGTTTGGCTTTATAAATTAAGAATCCGGTTTAAATATGCGAATACTTGGCTCACAACCTTCAGAAGATACCCGAACCTATGAGCTCATTAACAATGATTAATTCTAGCTCATTAATAATGATTAAGTATATACATTAACCACCATATACATAAAATAAGTATAAAACAATAAGATTATATTCAATAATATTTTGCTAAACATTTTTTAATGTTTTAGAAACGTAATAAAAACCTGACAATCTCCAGTGGAAATGGATAAGAGGCCAAGATGGATAAAGTTATCCATCTCTATCCATTATTGTCACCCTACTGTATGAGTAACTCCTATCCATTCCCCCAAATTGGATAAGACTGTCTATCTTAGCAAGAAGTGTGCGGCTTCTAAAAGGTTGCCCGACTTTTCACAATCTGCATGGCTTCTGACAATCAGTTTTATTTGAATCAAACTATGTGTCCCGTGCCTTGCCTTGCTATCAACACTAGCCTTATAAAAAATGTTTGTTTATAATTTTTATTTCAAATAATAAATTTTATTATTTCAAATGTTCATCGAATACGTGCAATAATTTTGTGTGGTTGAGATCCTTTTAACATAATAGTACGACAATAGAGAATCATTATTACTCGATAATAATATAGATGAATTATTGTCCCTTCTGACATGCACAATGTGCATGCAATATGTATTGTGTGGTTGAACTTATTTTAACAGTGTATTACATTAATATTCGACTTTATTTAATTATCCAATGTGCAACTATTGAATAAGTTCATCAAAAAAATTCATTCAACGTTTTTGTTTTATCTTTGCAAATGTTTATTCATTCATTTCACATCTTCTCTTCTACTAATTATAAATGCCTCGTACCGGGAAAAATCCTAGTTTTCAACTAATAGAAAAATATGATCTTGTTTAAGACATGTTTAACACGTTGAGGACATCACCACTGTGTAATTTTGCAATCTAATATCAAAATGATGAAGAAGACCAAGTCAATTCTCACAGGGTTATGATGCACTATTTTACTAGCACACAACTTAATACTCTGCTTTGTAGTCGTAGCAAAGGTTAAGTAGGGATTGTTCTAGACCAGGGATTAAAGGGCTCGCTAACTAACACTAAGGGTAACTAAAAGACAACTAACAAACTAAATATGAAAATGTTGGGGGATGGTTTTTTTTCTAATTTTAAACTAAGAAAATAACTAAGAAGATTACTGTAAGACTATTAAAAACTTGTGGGAAGTAGATGATGAGAAATTAGCTAAGGGTTTTATCTCCACACACCAAACATATGATCATGAACTAAACTCCAAAAATGATTTACTAACTTGTGAAAGACAATGTTCAAGATTAACCGTGACCGCACTACATTAATCTTATTATTTTCCAAAATTTATTGAATTAAACTAAGCGTCATTTTCAAACTATTCTTTTCATGCTATCTAATCAGGAATCGCAAGTTAGATAACAATCCAAAATCATTATGTTCTATAAAAAAATATGAACATTGACCAGGCAATTACAAGTATAATCAACATCTTGTTCTTAACCTAGGTTCTTATTTAACCTTACCAATGTTCCTCGGTATTTACTACTTGTGAATATAGGATTATAACGATTAGTGAAACTTTCTTATACTCTAGCATCAAAGCATAATCACTAATCAGCAAGGAAAAATTAAATTCAATTAATTTATAAAACACATGTTCGGGGTTTCAAATTCACCCCTAGCTAAAAGGGGTATAGCTAGACATATTAATCATTTTTTAATAACAATCCATAATTAATAATCAAACTAAAAAAAGAAAAGGAGAGTAAAAGAAATAGAACATTGTCGCCTGTGCGGTCTGTTGCGTGGTGATAATTAATGAACTGATGGGATGTGGATAGCGCATGAGAAAGATAATTTCTTCTCCTCTTTGGTTCTATTTTTCAGACTTATCTTCTTCTACTCCTGTTGTGCGATTTGCTCCTTGCACCAAAGGGGGGCTCAACTATTGCGAGGAGGAGAGATTATGCGAGAGGATGATTGTGGTAGTCTGTGGTGTTGGCTAATGGAGGCGACGAGAGGAATGGACATGATGGGATGTTGGGATGTTGGGTTAAGAGAAGAGGTCTGTCGGTGGGGAATTATGAAGGGTGACGATTGTGGTGGGTCTCTGTGATGGAGGCAATGAGATTGCGAGCGGGGGTGTATGGTGATATGATGATATGTGGCTAGCTGTGTGATTGCAAGGAAGGGTGATCTCTCGAGAGTAGGAAATGTTCCCTTTATAACCATTTTCTCTAGGTTTCCTTCTTTGCTTAGTTTCCTTTGCAATAAGTTTTCCTAATTCAAACCAATTTGCACCACTTGCTTTTATTTTGGAATCTTTCTATTACAACCTACACAAACACAAAAACATGAATTACTATCAAAATTAACAAGAAATAGCCAATATATATATATATAAACAATTCAATAAAGTCGCATAAATATGCTTCTATCAAATTACCCCACACTTATCTTTTTCTAGTCCTTGAGCAAATCAAATAAACAAAAATAAAAGACTCAACCTAAACCTTCCAACATTTGTCTTAGAGATTTTCAACGGATCATGACATGATAAGATTCTTCACAAACATAATATTAAATACAAAATCATTCGAAAACTGATACATGTTTATAGCAATGATATAAAAATTCACAATTAAATCAATCTATTCAATGGGTGAAACTCAGACACATGCCAAAAAGAATTAACCCAAAAATCTCACTGGATGCACTTTTTTTTCACTGATTGTCAGGTTAAAATCACTCTTCCTATTCTAGTTATATGTGAGAGAATTGATGTAAAAGGGAAACAAATGCTCACATATGATATAACAAGAAATAAAGACATTTTATGACTCTTTTTCCAGATATGTGCTCTCATGGAAGGAATGCTACTATTTGAATGCAAGAACTAGTAACACCCTATGCTCATACCTCATTCGAATCTCCACATAGTGACAGTGCACAACACACTTAATCAAAATGACTTAATTCAGGTTGTAATGAAGCTAAGGGATCAAGGCAAAAGAAAAAACGGATAAGGAAATTACAAAAGGCTTAAAGAAATGGTGAAAGCATGCAATAAGATTAGAACCATTAGCAAATAATCACATGGTTAAAGACATACAACGTAAATGCAACACTGATATATCAACTCATGTAGGAAATAGAAGAGGTGGCTTACTGATAATAAAGAGTTTCAACCATTATTTTGTATCTACTGAAAATGAAAAGAACTGGATTATCTGTATAGTACTGAAATACTGAATGAATATAGATAAGGGCTTGTGTCCCTTCTGTAACTTTGTACCAATTTTTTTTTCAATTCTTTCTTCTTGAGTTATCTACCATAAAGTTTTCATCTACACTTGCTTTTCAACATACGTTAAACCACATAAAGTCTCTGCAAATCAAATAATACTTCACTCTTCTAATTAGGTTAGGTATGGAAAATGAGGATAATTTGACAAAAAGACTAATAACAGGCTCAACAGGGGTTAACCTAAAGGAAATTGATTATGGAATAGGCTTATTTGCCAATGGTAGAAACTATGTACATTTATCATATCGACCCTGTCGTGCAATTCAGTATAATGTTTTGAACAAAATTAGTACAAGTTCTAGTATTTAGTTCTAGATTATGAATGTAATCCAGTAGCAACCAAAGCAAAAAAAAAAAGAGATCACGTAATGAATTATTATGACCTAACTAAAAACCCTCAAAATCAAATAACAATAGGCTTAAAACTCACATATGGGTTATATTGAGTTGAATTCAATTAAGCATGTTCATTACACAGTTGATTACATGTGACTTCGCATATGATAACCATAAATAAGCAGTATTAACCAAAAAATAATGTTAGACTTAAATCATGCTTATAAATCACCTTAAAGTCATGCAATTAAAAACAAAATCTCATCATTGTTGGAAAGTATCCTAAGACTCAAAACAACTATGAATTTTTTTTAACTTACACTAATGCCAACAAAGAAAACAAAAACTGACATTATTATTTTTTAATTGGTCTGACATTTTTTTATTTTTTAAAACAAAAACAATGTTGTTCCCCAACACTTAAACTTGACATTAGCCTCAATGTTGACAGATTAGAGCACATTCAATAAAATATTTAAAAGAGAAAAACAAACAACTAACAAACAAAAACAAAAGTAACGAAAATGAATAAAAGGATAGAGAAAGCAAATCTGATTAGGTTTCCTCCCAAGAAGCGTTTGTTTTAACGTCGTGCAGACTGACGGTATCTCTAATTAATCCTATGAATAAGTGGGAACATGGAGTGATACATCCTCCACGTCATGCTCCACAAATGACTCATAATAAAGCTTAAATCGATGTTATTTCACCTTAAACTCCTTATCGATTGTGACACTTTTAATCTGTATAGCACCATGTGGAAAAACATTAGTAACAATAAAAAGACCAACCTATTTAAACCATAACTTACTAGGTCTAAGACATGATTGGAAAAGCAAGACTTTCTTTCCAACAACAAAAGTAGTTCCACAGATCATCTAATCATGAAAAATTTGGTGTTCTCCTTGTAAATGCTTTTACTCTCATAGGCCTCATCCTGAATCTCTTTGAGCTCATTTAGCTGCAATTTCTTACGCTTCTTTGTGTCATAGAGACTCTATTGTTCTCATATCCAACAACTGTAGTGATGGTGGTCTCAAGTTCATCCTTGTTCCCGACGTCTAAGAATTTCTAGGTCAAATTGTCAATCACAATAATAAAGAAACAAAAATGATTACCAGTAGGATACCTTGTGGCTTCAAAAATATTGAAGCCAATCTCATCACAATCAAACTCTGTGATCAATTTCCCTGCATACACATCAATCTTTATCCTTGTTGTTTTTATGAAAGGACGGCCTAAAATAAGAGGCAGAGGTGTTGAAAATGCCGAATCATCCATCTCGAAAACTTAGAAATCCACCAGAAATATTAAATGGTTAATCTACAACAAAACAATTTCCAACAAAGCTCAAGGATATGCATTAGAGCGGTCAACTAATTGAATAATAACACCATCATTTTAAAACTCACTAAGATTCATAGAGCGCTAATAGATTACGACATAACATTAATGGAAACGCCTAAGTCTAGCATTACATGTTCAATTTTAGTATTACCGATTACACACGAAATAGTGAAACTACCCGAATCCTTACACTTAGGCGGCAATTTTTTTGAAGAACTGCAGAAACATTCTCACTCACCCTTACCAATTTTCCGTCTTGAATTCGTCTCTTTGTGGTGCAAAGCTCCTTCAAAAAATTTGCATACTTAGGCACCTGCTTAATAACATCAAGAAGCAGAATGTTAACTTGGACTTTCCTGAAGGTTTCCAAAATTTCCTTCTCCTGTTCATTTTTCTTAGACTTGGCAGACCTGTTTGGGAAAAGCAGAAAAGACAAAGAATGATCAGTAGAAATGGATTTGAAACACTCGCCTTCTTATCTTGGGGTTTTTGTGACTCAACGGTGGGTGAAGGACTACTCGAATTCGGGTTTGCTTAGCTGATGCTTTGGCTAGATCCTCATCCTCAATTTGCCTACCACTCCTCAGTGTAATGGCTTTTGTAGTTTCAAACCTTCCTTTCAGATTTTGAATGGTAGAACTAAGAAGTTTACATTGTTCACGAATTTGCCCATAAAATCAGTTATTTGTCCCATCTGTAGCTTCAAATCTTCTATATTATTTGCTTGGTTATGCTGAGAAATAGTTAATGATTTTAGAATCTCATCATAATTAAGGGACGTACCTGAATTGTGTTGAGGTGGTTCTGGCAGCCTCTGAAAGAAACCAGTGGGTGACCCGATATAGGCTTGTTGCTGAGGCTATTCTGAATTATTCCATCCAAAGTTGGGATGATTTTTCCAACATTCATTATAAGTGCTAGAAAAATGGTTATTCCTATAGTGATTCTGCCCCTAAAAATCCACAACATTGACACTCTCCCAACTGTCATTCTCAATCAGCTGATGACATTGATCAGATGCATGTCTTGACATAGTGCACACACCACAAACTTGTGCAACTTATAGCACTTTTGGCTTCCCCGGAGCCTGAGACACAACTGAAGTAAGATTAGCAATTTTAGCTTCTGAATTAGAAGTTGTAATTACTTCATGGACTTGGTGTGAAGGCTCTCCAATTCCTTCATATTGTTGGGCATTCAAGGCTCGATTTGCAATCAAAGTCTTTGTTGCTATTGGAGTTTTATCAACTAAAGCTCTTCTTAATGCTGCATCTAACATTTGTCGTTCAAGAGGAAGCAATCCTTCGTAAAAGTATTGAATCATGAGCTCCTCCTTCATCTCGTGTCGTGGACATGATGCTATGAGAGTTTTGAAACACTCATAATATGTTGGATATGATTCATCTGGACTCTGTTGAATACCACTGATTTTCTTTCTCAACAAGATGATTCTCGAAGTTGGGAAGAATTTTTCCAGAAATATCTTCTTCATGTTATCCTAAGAGTATATTTTCCAGAATGTAATTCATAAATGAATATAGTGAAGTCAACTTCTTTTATTCCTCCATGATCAGTCTATAAATAGTTGCATCCTTATTTTCCTTCATCAACTTTGAGAGTTTAAGAGAAAGTTGTGAGAGAGCTATTAAAGAGCAACAGATCTAACAAGAAGAAGGGTAAGTTTCTTCCCATTGTTCAAGAAGAAATCTCTCCATCTCTCCATATCATTTTCTAGTGAGCTTTAATAGAAAGAAAAAAAAATATCTAGCTCAAGTTGAGAGCATAACATAGACCAACAACTTCTTTGTTTGAGTTGTAAAGGCCCTAGAGAGAAATTTTCCTTTTCATAAATTTATAAAAAAATAAAAATAAAATAAAATAAAATAAAAAACTCAACATATACCATTTTTCTTTTAAGTTTTTTTTTTTCATTTTTTTGGTCCCCCAATGCCAAGGTTTTATTTTCAACCCTCCCATAACTAGAATTTTAATGATATTCGGTTGAGAAACACAACCATTACTAAATAACTTGATATTGGAAGTACAAGTGAGAAAAAAAATATATAAATTGATCTCATAAATACATCTATAATTGTGCGGAAAGAAAGTCATAGGCGACACAAGTAGTTGTATATACAACTTGGAGGGTGATCTTCCATACCGTTCGAGATCCACCCTCATATGTAAAAGACCAGATTATGATGATTGTGAAAACCTCCAACATTAGTATGGGATTGGCCTTCTTGATAAACACTTTAAGAAGTTGATGTGACATAGACAAAAATACCTCCACTGATTTTGCCATCAACTACCTTGAGCTCTTCTATCAAAGGTTGAAAACTCATCATGCATGCTAATATTAAACATGACTAGCTTCAATCATGTGATTTAAAAAGAAATTATTGACTTGAGTCTTTTGTCCACATACACAAATTTTAGTTTAACATGAACTTGACCAACAACAATCATTTAGCTTATATATATAATCTTTTTCCGCCATTATATAGATACATATGTATTACAACAAAACCATATCAAAGTACAAACTGTGGATGATATCCACTACCGACTGTCTGCAAGGTTGCTCCCATTATCAAGCGCAACCGAGCTCTTACATTACTAATACCATTACTGCACACGATACTAAAACCATAATCACTATGATTCAAAAGGAGGCCTCGAATTTTTTGTTCAAACTTCGAAAGAGGTGAATCTGCAAGGATACCCGGCACCAGGGACAAGGTTGGTAATGCACTTTAGTATTAAGGATCAACACATGCTGCCAGTTCACGTTGACACATTGTTGCAAGAGAAACTTCAACAGTTGCAAAACTAGAGCCAGCATGTTGGACACATTAGAGCTATTTCCATTAGAGAGTCCATAATCAAGCAGTTATTGTGATCGTCTATTACATTTCCTGCTATGAACAATTGATTTTGCTGATGGCAGAATTCATAGTCCACCTCTGAGCGAGTCCAGTTCTTCGTCTCAAATGAATGAGGAACAAAGTAATTTACTTCAAGGATTGCATTGTGGAGTTTGTTTGATCATTGGACTTAATATGTCGCGTGAGTAGAGCTTCCCAAATCTTAAAGAGTGTTCAACAATAATTTCCGACCTTTATTAATGGGCAGAGACTATTTGACACCACATCTTCTTCCTCATTCGTGGTTGCTCTCATTCAAACAAAATGAAGGGTATTGTCCCTGACTTTGAGACCAATTCACAAGCTCATCATGACCATTGTACTACTCTTAGTATCTAATCAACACAATTTGAATGAGTTAAAAATGTTTTAAATTGAGCAAGTTATGGTCATTTTACTACAATTACTCAAATTTGTCCAGTAAAGAAAACAAGGTAATGTTCCTGACTTTGGGCCAATTTATACCCTCAATTTAGGTGGACTCTCAAGATTATCAAAACACAAACATTATAGTAGTCTGAGTTATCTTATAAAAAAAATTTGAATCAGTTAAAAATGTTGTGAATTGAGCAAGTTATGGTCATTTTACTAAAATCATTCAAATCTGTCCAGCAAAGAAAACATGCTATTGTCCCTGACTTTGGGCCAATTTATACCCTCAATTTAATTCGATTTTCAAGATTATCAAAAAAAAAATCATTATAATACTCTGAGTTATCTTACAAACAAATTTTGAATAAGTTAAATATGTTGTGAATTGTGCAAGTTATGATCATTTTACTAAAATCACTCAAATCTGTCAAGCAAAGACCAAGTCGCAAAGGATCATGCGAATGTAAGTCTCCCACACACATGATCCGTTCTGAATGTAACTCTATCACTCGCATGATCCGCTGCGATGGCCAATTTTTTTTTGCCCTCATGTACACTACCGCAAGTGAGAACCCATCATTGTATATGGGGCCGAGACGGTGATGAGAAAAATAACAAAAAAGAACATGGGTGGTGTAGCTGGCGACTGCATTCCGACAAGGTTGGGTGGGAGAGAGAAGATGGTGGTTGATGACAACGGGATGTAAAAAGACGTCACTGCAAGGGGAAGCAGGGTTCTCACCCTAAATTCGTCGGCATCGACTATTTTTTTAATACAAATAGTGTTTGTGATGGTGTGGATTAGCAGGTCAAAAAAATAATTATTATTGGGTGGTATGGGACAGTAGAAGATGTGGTGTGTGATAGCCTATGCTTTATTAATGGGCCACTTCTCACCTTTGAAGATATTGTTATTTCGAGTTTCCCAAATCACATAAAAAAAAATACATGCAAAGGCATGAAAGCTATTTTACTATTGAAAATCCTGCTGAAACATAGCCTTAGAATAATATTTGGATGATCAAATTCCAAGTAGGGAACATTGTTCCAAATAATTGGGCATGGTGAATCAACCACAGTTGTGATGCAAAAACACAACGAGAAAATAGATGGCATTCTGATTGTGGTTCGTGCAAACATAATTGACATAGCTTATCAACATTGATATGATGAATTCTAAGATTAAAAAAGGTAGGAAGAATCCCCATAATGGTTTCCAAATGAAAATTTTAACCCTTTCGGGTAAAGTTTCTTTCCTAAGATGTTTGAGAAAAACTTTGTTAAGAGGAAGATAAGAGGATGACTCGTTTCCTTGAATTTCTAGTTTACAGAAGAATTTATAAACTTGTCTAACCGTAAACTTACCAGTCTTGGAAAGTGTCCAAATAGAGTATTCATGTTCTACTGAAGAATAGTGCCAATGGTTAACTATATCTTGAGTGATAGGTGGGTGGTGTTTGTATTGTCTGCTAACTTAGGTAAGTTGGGCATCCAGGGTACTTCCCATATGTTTGTATGGCTCCCTTCCCCTAGCTTATATTAGAGATGACTAGAGTGAATCATGCTACTAAGTAAGTTTTGGAAATAAAATCTTTTTCTTTGGGGAATAAGAAAGAAAAAAAAAAAAAAAAAAAGCACACCGCCTTCCGGAATCAAAAAGCTGCAAATATCTTATTTTTTTCAAATATTAGTTTATAAACCCATCACTAAAGTTGAAATTACAAAATATACCTCTGTTTTTAAGGTCCAATATAAAGTTGTGTTTCATCATTTTCTACCATATTTGAAAAAATGGGTTAGAAAAGGGCTACGTGTTTTTTCAGAAGAATAAAGTTTGGAAGAAGCGGTTTTTTTTTTTTGGGAGGGGGGGGGGGGGAATGGGGTTAAAACTTAGCTGCACTATGGCTTGGATTTTGAGATTAAGTTTTAGAATTGTTCAGTGTGTAATCAATGCAATTTTTTTACTATAAATTATGGTATTTTCTTAAAGATTTGTGACAGTGCGCTAGGAGTTGATGAGCGAGCCTAGTACGAAAGGTGTGTGAAATGTAACTTTCCTTAAAATCACTTTGATAATGTATTTCCGAATTATGTCAAAGTAATGTAAATGTAACTTTCCTTAAAATCACTTTGATAATGCATTTGCAAATTATTTCAAAATAATGTAAATGTATACAGTGTATCGGGTGTTGGGATTAGGTCTATGTTTTATTAAAGATCATATAAAGATATCCAACTCATGAGAACCATTGTCAAATGACAAGAAGATTCAAGTCAACTCATGAAGACAAGTCAAAGATATGAAGACCAAGTCAAGATAATAAGAAAAATTGAAAACAAGTCAAGTCAATATAGTCAAAGATGAATTCTCTACAAATGACTCAAGACAAAACTTGCAATTCAAGTTCAAATTTTGAATTTGAAGATATGAATGAAATATTTTCTCATGAGACATGCCCATGTGCTTGATTCACAAGTCAATAGTACTTGTTAAAGTTCATTGCCCATGTGACTAAGTAATTTGTTTTGTTTGAAAATGATAGTTGGGTTAGGCAAAGTCGAATTCAACCATTGACATGTCACTTCAACAAGTGACCATTCTGATAAAGCAAGAAGTCATTCTAACTATAGTAGTTCTAAAAGCCAGATGGTGATGCAAACGAAGTTGGCGTCACCCTCTTCAGGTGAGCGTATAAATAGGGCTCAAGACCATTCACTTGGATCTATCTCTCAGGTTCTCAAATTCTTGAAGCCATCATTTTATTCCCTTTTTATTCTTGAAGCCATCATTCACCCATTGAACACCCTTATCCCTTGTGAGATATTCCAAAGTGTTTTAGGAAAAACTCTTCCTCTTCAATAGCTATTTGGTTATCTAAAAGAGAAGGGAGGTGAGGAAGAAGAGTTGAAGGAAGCTTTGTATTGGTATATACCTCATTTGGAGAGTTGTTGATCCTTCAACTACTTCATCGCATCCTAAGATTGAAGCTTCCACCTTCCATTGAGTGAGGGGGTGAATGTAAAAGAACTTATAGCCTCTCTATCCCATAAAAGAGTATCACCAGAAAAGAAAAAAAACCCTCAAGTGTTAGCTTGCCTCAACTCACCTTCACCATGTGTGGGTTCTTAAGTGTCATCTCAATGATCCCTAGTAGGTGGTAATCCTTAGTTATTTTGGATCTCATGATTGTGTGATCCTTAACAAGTCGGCAAGTCTCACAGAGTACGAACATAAAACCAATTTGTATCTCTGAAATCCCAAGCACATGTTCATAAGAATTTATTGTGGTTGCATCCCATTGGTGATCTCGTAGGAACGCTACAATTAGACCTTAGGAGATTGATGAATGTTTAATGAGAGTAGAGTTTTTATTTTATCAAATAATAGAAACTTGAGGCTAGGGGGCCTTTTCACTGAGGAAGTAACTGGTCGAAGCTAATCAAATTTCGGCTTAGTGAACCTTGTTATGTCGGTCTTTATTTGGTATTTTTTCTTCCCGTGAATCTCTATTTACTTTACCTTACATGCTTAGATAAGTTGCCTTTACTTTTTTTGGGGGGATTTTGCAAAAGGTTTTACACTTGGTATTCACCTTCATGTGAGCTAACTAATTAAACGTGTGAACCTTGTGGTGTTGACTCTCCTTGAGTCACATAACGAGCATTCGACAAGTTTAGGTAAATAACTTATAAGTCCAACACTTTTGCTTATTTTTTGACACAAATTCAATTTTCGAAAATTGACTATTCACCCCCTCTAATCTAGTTAGCCTAGTGTTTCTCACACTGTGTAAGGTATCACTACGGCTACCTTACACTTTCACAAACACAACGTCGCAAGGCCAAACTCCATTAACAAATAGATTTCGACAAGTGATAATAAACACTTTAATGATTGAAAGAGTTGGTTAGTTTTCTCTCAATCAATAAATACAAAAACAATGAGATATTTTATATTCATAGAGCACTCATGACAGGTTTGCTTGTGCAAATTGTCTCTTGTCAAATGAAACTATTTGCAGTAATTTGAATTTTGTCGGTATTCACATGGTTTGGTCGATCTGAACTCTGTCAGACCTAATTCTCAACCTTTATTTAGCCATGTGACAAGTACTGCCCATGTGCCTAAGGAATTTTTTTTTTTTGAAATAAGAGATCTCGGCATACTAAAGTCGACTTCACCCTTTGGATTATGCCCGTTGAGCTAAACATCGCCATCAATCAGAGAGAGCCATTCTAAATCTAGCTGTCAACAAAGTCGACTTCACCTCCTCTACAACATATTTAAACCAATAAATAGGCCTCAAGACTTTCTCTCAAATCATTTTTCATATCTCTTGAAGTCCATATCTTCACAACCTTTGAGAGATCCATGTACCCACTGAACACCCTTATCCCTTGTGAGATATCCCATGGTGTTCTAGGAAGAAAATCTCCATCTCTTCATGGTTCATGTAGTTATCTAAAGATAAAAATAAAATAAAAAAACTTGGAAGAAAGGTTGAAGCGTGTTTTGTATCTCTTCATTTCATCTTGAGTTTGAAGCTTCAATCTTCCATTAAGTGAGGGTGTGAATTTAAAAAGCATATAGCCTCTCCATTCGACAAATTTGTGTCGGTACTAGAAGAGAGAAACCACTCTACTATTATCTTGCCTAAACTCATTTTTGCCTTATGTGGGTTCTTAGCCCTTGTAAAAGGTTTATACATGGAAGTATCACCCATAGATCCCAAACAAGTAGTAAGACTTGGTTGTATGCATCCTAAATTAGTGGAAACTCATGGAACACAATCATAAGGCCTAACTTATTGTATCCCCGAGATCCTGAGTGCGTGTAAGCCTTGGTTGCATTGCATCCTATTGGTAATGCATGACCAAGGTTGTTCATAAGACTCGCGGAGTGAAACACTTTGTTCACGTCGATGAGTCTCGTGGGAGTGTGACATTAGACATTGCGAGGTTGTGATACGTTGATTGAGAATGAAGTTTTATTTTCAGCAAGTAATAAAAACTTGTGGCTCGCAAGCGCTTTTCACCAAGGAAGTTACCGGTGGCTCACAAACCCTTTTCGGCTCCGGTGAACCTCAATATATCGATGTCTTTTCTTTTTTTTTCTTCTCACATTAACTTTATTTTATCGCTCAGATAAGTTCTTTTTTCTTTCCATTGCTTATATAATTTGTGTGACCAACTTGCATGCTTAGGATTTTCCTTCAGGGTATTGTAAACAAAAGGTTTCCTCTTGAGTGTTCTCCTTGAAGTGAATCAACTAAACTTGTAAACCTTGTGTTGTTAACTCACCTAAAGTTACAACAAGTTTAGGCGAAGAACTTCGAATTCAAATATTTCCGTTTGTTATTCAAAATAAATTCAATTTTCAAAAACAAACTATTCACCCTCTTTTGTCATATTAGCCTGGTGTATCTTGTATTTTCACCCCCGATTGGAGGAATTTAATCTGCAGGGATCCCTAATTTGGCATTACTAGTGAGAGGTAAGTCAAAATATCCTCAAAATTGGTGTTGAAAGGCACCCACAATATGGTATTAGAGGCACCATAAAGGAGAAACAACACACAAGAACTTATCCTAATTTTGTGTGACCCCCTTTATCCACATCCTCTTTATGTTTCTCATTATTTTCTCCTCCTTTTATCCACTTCCTTTTCTTCCCTCCATCTCTATTAATTGAACCTCGTTCTCTCCTTCTTTGTCTTCATGCCCTGCCCTTCTACTTGCTTTCCCTCTTTCAAAGATGTTTGATTCCCTCTATCACTAGAACATATCCAAGGAAACTATGTTTGGATAATTTCTAAAATATTAAAAAAAAAATGAACATCAAAAAATGAAGAACACAAGAGTTGTGTTACACATTTTGGCAAAAAAAAAAGTTATAGACTCCTTGACTCATTTTGTAAAAGCGCCTAGGATACCCACTCATTATGTCAAAATGTCTTGGATACCCAAAACAAGTTTTGAGAAAATATGACACACAATTCTTGTGCAATTATTTGTTTTGGAAAGTTTGAAAGTGATGTCTATTTGGTAAAATACATCGTTATTAATGAGGCATTTTAGCAAAATCGCGTTCATCATCACGTCCTAGTTTGCCAAAAAGTGATGCAACAATTTATTTTGAAACTTGGTCTTTCGTAGTAAGATGTCCGAACGATTAGCGAGACAATGAATACAACAGTCAAATGTGTCTCCTTGAGCTTGGAACACAAATAAAGGGTCCCATGCATACTCACTTTTCAAAAACAAATAAATGAAGGAAATGTTTGGAGATCAAACGAAGGGAAAGTATGCAGGAAGATTATGATCTAGGGTGAGTGGTCCCACTTAATCAATATGAGGCGGGTAGTCAATCGTACGTATAACAACATATGCAGTGGCTTTGTGACACCACCTTTAACACCCTTGTGTGGGCAGGTTGTGACGCTAGAAGACTATCTTGTGGGGGGGGGGGGGGAGACAGAGACTGACAGACTACCTTGAGTGGGCGGGCAAAGGCTGGCAGACTACCTAGGTAGTGTAATAGTCTCACATCACCTGAGTGAGGGAAGGGAATGAGTTACTTATGTGCGGGTTTGTATCCCTTTGATATTATGCGTTTTAAAGCCATGAGGGTGGTTAAGCCCAAAGCGGACAGTATCATACCGTGTGGATCAGGTCGTTACACCACCACTTCCACTTTTTTACAACTCCCATTAGGAAACCACACACACACACACACACACACACACACACACACACACACACACACACACACACACACACACACACACACACACACACACACACACACACACACACACACACACACACACACACACACACACACACACACACACACACACACACACACACACACACACACACACACACACACACACACACACACACACACACACACACACACACACACACACACACACACAGAGTTAGGTTCATAACCTTTTTACACCCCCTAATTAGGGAAACCCTTCAAAGATCGAAAATTATACTTACCCTCTTGGACTAACCTTTCCGTCCTTTATGTTAGGGTCATATATTTTATGACCAAAATACCCATCGTGTGAGGAGCACACTACACCAAATTGACATATTTATAACAACCTACAAAAAAATTATCATTATTGTGCTGTAATAGTTAACCAAACAGTTACGCACAGTTTCACAAATGAAGTGATACAATAATTGGATCACCATGAATAGTATGGTACTGCAAGTGATACTATTCATGGTGATCCAATTTATTGTATCAATTTATTTGTAAAAACAGTTTTTCAAAATTTTGCCTGAATTTAGTTATGACTTGAAATTGTTTGGTGGACTATTAATCACAAAAGTGATATTGTTTGGGGGTTGTTACAAAACTACCCATTTGGAGTAGAGAAATACTTATGTTAAAAAAAATTGTCAATATATTTCTAGAGATAATAATGTATCTCGAGAGCTACAATTAAATCAAAATGTAAATTAAAGCATAACACATCACGAAATGAAATTGAGGATTTGCATTGTAAAAAAAACATCATCTTCATATTTTTCTTCTGCTCTGGCAACCCCCCCACTACGACCATTTCCACTTGTCCACCTCCCTTCATTTCCTCCTCCTATCTCCAACCCTCACTTTGGAACCCTAACTTCTCCCCCTATCGACACCACCACCTCCCCACAGGACCTCATTGCCCTCAAACACTTCTCGATTCCCCCGATTTCGCCTTTTGCAGTGACGTCAAGCTCATCGTGAACGATTCCAACCCTCAAATTTTGATTCATCAAAGTATATTGTCATCACAAATCACCCCATCCCTCTCTGTTTTGTGTTACACAATCCACCACAGTCAGTTGGACTAAGAGCAGCAGTCAATTGATGAGTGAGTTTTATAAGCTTCATTCATCTAAAAAAGGGCCTTAGCCATACTGCCATTACTTTCCAGATTCCACACTTGGTTCCAACCAAAAGAGTTGTTCAACACCCCTTGAAGAGATTTTTCTACAGCTAACCTTCTATCAAGAACCTGATTCTAAGCATGATGAAATATAGGCATGAATTGCGAGGATTGTGAGTTCTCAATACATCTTCCTGCAAATGTTAAACAATTAGAATGTTGACAAAACACAATGCAAGCTCCAATCGAATTCAAGATTGGATTGTTACTGATCGACACTACCTCGCCCTCATCCCCCTCCCTCTCTATTTTGTGCGACACCAACCACCGCCAGTCACTGCTATTCCACCACCAGCTACCATTCTAGTCGGTGTTCCTCCCACTAAAGTCCTTGCTCTCACTTCCAACAAGAGTAAGAAGAAGAAGCACATTGCGCCATTACTCGGACCTACTCTTGACAACCTACCTACACCACCTACCAGAGCTCTTGGACCTTCCCAAATCTCTTCTCCCCTAGTCAATTTGGATCATCAGATGACTTGTTTCCGATCTGAATTTTAAATCCATATCCACGACTTCGAAGGTGATGGGGGCAATGGTTGGTGTAGCACAAACATAGAAGGAGGGATGGAGGCGGTGGTTGGTGTAGCACAAACATAAAGGGAGGGATGGGGGCTAGGTGGGTTGGTTGGTGGTGGCGGGTGGAGTAGTGGTTGTCCATCGATAATAGAGAAGGAGATGAGGCAGGAAGATGGGGGCGAGGTAGTGTCGATCAGTAATAGAGAGGCTGAGTTGTAGGTTGAGTCGGAGAAGAAGGGGTTGTGTGTGGATGTTTGCCAGAGAATAAGGCGGGTTTTTTTTTCCTTTTAATCTACACCATTAATTCTTCAGTGAGATGTGTATTTTTTGGGGGCTTTTATCGTGCCACGAGATGTGTACTTATCTATAGGTGTATATTGGTGAAATTTTTTAGCAGAAGTATGTTAATCACGTGATGTGTATTTTGGTCATAAAATTATGACCCTAAAAAGTAAAAGGATGGAAAGGTCAGTCCAAGAGGTAAGTTTAATTTTTGATCTTTTGAATGGGGTTTCTCTAATTAAGTATTATGAAAGGGCTTATGTCTAATTGTCCCTTATTACACCACCATCTGATTGACAACACCACTTTTTTGTCTAACACCATCACATTTCCTCATCTACTCAGCTTCTCCAACAACCCTTTTTCATCCAACAACCATTCTCTTCCTCCAATAACCCTTTTTGCCATTCCTCCCTTGCTATCATTTTGTCCCCATTTCACCAACCCTTAATCATGTAAGAGATTGAAAAAAATACATGGGTCCCGCTTTAATTGGGGCAAGATTGGAATTCAATCTCGCACGAATTTGTGTGAGACCCATTTTTTCAAGTTCTCTAGCCAGGCTATGACATTGAGTACAATCTCGTAGTCTAGCCTGCAAAATTGAAAAAAAAATGGTTTCTCCAATCTCGCAGCAATTTAGGTGAGAACCATTTTCAATCTCATGTAGGGGATCACTACAAGAGTGGATGGAGGCAACGGAACGTGGCTACGAGGGCTTGCGAGGGCGGGTGAAGGTGAGGGCAGTGAGTGCAAAGGTGTGTGGCAACTTAGGAGGCATTGCTCTGTTAACTTTGATGAAAAAGAGGTCGGAGAGAGAAGAGAATATGAGATATGAAAAAATAATTATGTCATTAGTAGGTCCAAAATAATTTTTTTTAGGTTGTGGTGTGAAATAGTGAAAGCAGAGGTATCACAAAGCAATTGCCATAACATATTGTACCCAAAAATTAGAATTTTTGTGGTGCCTCTAGCACTATAATGTGGGTGTTCTTGTCCGCCACCTAAATGCAAACACTCTAAAATATTTCAGTACCACCCACTATTAGGATCGTAACCACCACCGATTAAAGAATCCACATTAAAATGGTGCCTACCCTAAGAGCACCCACAATAAGTTGGGTATCAACTACTATTCATTTGATATAGGAATGTTTCTTGTTGTAACTTGTTTCCCTTTCTTTCATTAATAAAAATCTTCATGTTTGACCGAAAAAAAAAAAAAAAAAAAACTACTATTCATTTGACACTCCCTTTTGTTATAATAGCCACCTCACCAACCCATTATTTTCCTAATGAGATTCTTTGTTTATGTCTTCCACTGTCTATTTACTTCTTTTTCCACCACCATCACCACCATTCCATTAGAGCATCTTTAACCGTTTGAGATGGATAAGGCACCATTTATCCATCCCATAAGGCACCATTTATCCATCCCTAATGCTATATCCATGTCATTTTCCCCAATGGTTTAGTGCATAAAAGGATAAAAAAAAAAATTGCACTTTTCCCCTATTATACATAGCTAATTAATAAGTAGACTCATCATTAATCATTATTACAATTACCCCCCCTTGACTAGCGGTCAACGTCCATTGACCGACAATTTCCAAAGCAGATTACCAAAATGTCCTTCCGAAATAAAAGGCTAAGATTGAATCTTTCGTATCTTAAACATCTCATTTTGAGGAAAATCTTAAGGCCCAACTGAAATTGTAATCGTATCTCGAGAAAAATTCAACAATTGATTTTTTTTAAATATCATCTTAAACAACTCATCTCGAGGAAAATCTAACAGTCCAAATTTAATAGTACACACATCTGTAGGTAAATCTAACGGTTCAAATTTAATTATGCACGCATCTCAAGAAAAATTCAGTGGCTCTGATTAATTCATGTCCGCATCTCGTGGAAAATCTTACGTTTTAGGTTTTGTGCATGCATCTCGGGGAACTTTGACGATTCAAGTTTGTGCACATATCTCGAGGAAATCAACGGGTTAGATTTTTGTGCACACATCTCGAGGAATTTGACGTCTGAATAATTTTAATATAATTTTGCCATTAATCCCATAAAATAAATTACTGGCAATAACTTAACCCCATAAAATTAATTTGAATTTAGTTTGCCCCCTGAAACGGAACATACCTGAGAGATGATCAAGAAAATTTTGATTATCTTCCTCCCCTTCTTCATTTTCTATCTCGCAACCTCGCCACCACCTCCCCCTTCATCCTCCATTTTCTTCCTCATTCCTCTACTTCTTCCCTCATCCTCCTTCCTTATCTGTTTCACAACCCTTAGGGCTTCATTCCCCATTCTTCCACTTCCTCCTTCCTTCTCCTCCCTCATCATTCCTTTTTCTTCCCCCTTCATTCTCTCCCTCCTCCTTCCTCCCCCTTCATCTCACAGGTTTGTTCTGTTCCAAGAGGCAAAATTAAATTCAAATTTATTTCAGGGGCAAAAGTAAATTAAAATTTATTTAAACGTCAGATTTTCTCAAGATGTGTGCACAAATAAATATGAGTCGTTAGATTTTCCTCGAGGTGTATGCTGGACCATTAGATTTTTCCTCAAGATGTGTGAATGGATAAAGCCAAGTCGTCAGATTTTCTTGAGATATGTGCACGAATAAATCTGAGCTACCAATTTCCTTGAGATGCGTGTTGTACCGTTAGATTTTCTCGAGATGCGTGCTAAAGTAGTAGATTTCCTTGAGATGCGTGTTGTACCGTTAGATTTTTTAGAGATGCGTGTTGAACCATCAATTTTTCTCGAGATGCGTGCATAATTAAAATTTGACCGTTAGATTTACCTATAGATGTGTGTACTATTAAATTTGGACTGTTAGATTTTCCTCGATATGAGTTGTTTAAGATGAAAGATTTTTTTAAATCAACTGTTGAATTTTCCTCGAGATACGAATACAAGTTCAGTTGGGCCTTAGGATTTTCCTCGAGATGAGATGTTCGAGATACAAAAGATTCAATCTCAATTTTTGATTTATTAGGGGCATTTTGGTAATCTGCTAAAAAAATTGACGGTCGATGGATTTTGACCGTTAGTCAAGGGGGATAATTGTAATAGTGATTAATGATGGGTCTACTTATTAATTACCTATGTATAATAGGGGGCAAAGTGCAAATTACCCTAATAAAAACAAGGCACATGGTTTTTGAAAGAGCGCAAAATCACATGAAAATATAATTACAAAACTCATTTGGCTTGATGCAGTAATGTTTTTTTTTAGCGGGCCGCCAGTGGGGGTTAAACCACCACAGCCTTAACCATCCAACCAGGCTACCATTGGCAATGCAAAAATGTTTGATTGGAGTCACGGGTTTAAACCCAATTTAACACCAATTTCTTTTGCACTATTATTCAACACATTTACGTTATACAATGTTAATTGATGTTATACATTATTAATTGTGATTAGTCAAAGTTTTTAATTTTTTTAGTTAATTAATATTATATACCATTAAATTACTCAAAAAAGTATTAATTCAGCTTATATTATGTTGTTGATTAATGTATTATCTCTTTAATTTTTCAATTATACATAGTTCAAAATGATATGAAATTGCAATACATGAGATTCAAAAACTTGTCCTCCAACCACCAACAACTTATGTATATGTGTTTTGCCATCCGACCTAGTATTAACATCCATGCGGTTTTTCAAAAACCGCCTCCCTTTGCTATAAAAAATGGATAGATTTATTCATTTGGAAGGGATGGATATGCTTTATCCACACCATTGGAGCACCAAAATGGATATGGATAAACACATAAAATTTAACGATTTTGGGAGTCTTACACTTCATGAAACTACCATTTTTCTCTTCATTTCTTTTCCATTGATTTTCGCATATATATTTTATTTTGTACTTAAAAGGTTTAAAAACAAGAAAGAGGAAATGGGAAGACGAGGAAGAAAGGGAGAGGTGGTAGAGATTAAAGAAGGTCAAGGAAGAGCTGATGACAAGGAAAAAATAATGAAGGATGAAAAAAATGAAACTGAAGGAAGACAAAGAAGAGATTAAAAAAAAAAAGGGAATTCAAAGGAAAATTATGAAAATAAAGGTGGTGGTGATGATGGACATGGATATATGAAAGATGAGGGAAATGGGCTTTGGAGAAGAAGAAAGAAGGGTGGTGGCTCAAATAACATAAATGTATATTTGGACAAAGTATTACAATTGGTGGTGTCTCTAATCTTGTGGGTGCTACTAACAATCAACCTACAAAATTTCCCTTCCTAGTCGTCTGTTTGCGAAGCTTGTTGGGTCAGAATCAGAAGAAGAAGATTATCAGAGTTGAGTTATGGCGAAGAAGGGGTTTGAAGAATTCGAACCCATTTTTGGTAAAGCGAGTACCGAGTGGGATGGCGCTGGCAGTAGCAGTAGAAGTAGTAGTAGCAATAGCAAGAATTGTCCATGTTGTCTCTTCCATGTTCATGCTGTGGATGCATCTCGTCTCAGAATTCAAGCCACCGATTTCCATTCATACACTTGGGAATCCATTCTATCCATTCAACAACTGGAAGATTTGGTTCGTCAATATCATCACCCCTCTTCCTTCTCTTTATTACTAGAATGCATTTCAATTGTTTGGTAATATGCGTCAATGAATTGAACTATGTGTATGTGATTGAGTAAGCTCAATGTTTTAGGCATGAAAGAACATGAAGCTTCATGTGTGCAATCTAGTTAACAATTAAGGACTTTAGGATGAAAATTTCCCATTGCACATACAAGCTATGGACAACAAATGGGTCGATATCTGCGGTATGAGATACACTCTAATTATACATCATCATCATCATCAAAGCTCATTCTCGATATTTTCGGGGTCGGTTATATGGATTTTGGTTCTCCAAGCAATGCGGTATTTTCACATATCCTCGCCTAATCCAAGCTCAATGATGTCTTCATTCACCGCCTTCATCCAAGTTTTCAACAGTCGTCCCCTCCGTCTACACTCTCCATTAACTTGTTGATCTAGATATTTTCTAATTGGCGCCGTGCTTGGTCTCCTCCACACGTGACTAAACCAAGTTAAACGTTTTCTCTAATTTTGTCCACTATGGACGCTACACCTAAGTGTCTCCTAATTATTTCATTCCCAATTTTATCCTTACGGTTTTACCACACATTCACCTTAACATACGCATTTCTGCTACTGCCATCGTATGCGTATGTTGTCCCGTAATAGCGCAACATTCTGAACCGTATAGCGTGGCTGATCGAACAATTGTCTTATAACATTTCCCTTTTAGCCTTGCAGGCGTCCTTCTATCGCATAATACTCCTGACGTCATTATCCATTTCAGCCAACCAGCTTTAATCCTATGGTCTACATCTTCTCCAATAGCCCAATTCTTTTAAATTATAGATCCTAAATATCGAAAAGTCTCACACTCTGGGACCTCCACACCTTCGATCTCAATTGCATTACTCCTCCCTCGTGATTCATAACTAAAGTTGCACACTAGATACTCCGTCTTCGAACAACTAATTTTAAAACCCTTACTCTCTAAAGTCTCCCGCCACCTATCTAATTTTTTACCTAAACCTTCACTAATCTCATCAATTAAGACAATATCATCTGTAAATAACATGCACCAATGTACATCTTCTTACAGATGTCTCGTCAACTCATCCATGACCAAAACAAAGAGATATGGACTTAAGGCCGATCTTTGATGTAGTCCTACTGACACTGGAAATTCACTGGATATCTCACCCACTGAGCGAACACTTGTTACAGCCCTTTCATACATATCCTTAATGATATCGACATAACATGGAGACACTTTCTTCCTTTCAAGCACCCACCAAATTAACTCCGTGGGGACCCTATCGTAAGTTTTTTTCCAGATCAATAAAACCATATGCAAACTCTTATGTTTCTCTCGATATTTTTCTATAATTTGCCTAAACAGGAAGATGGCCTCCGTAGTAGACCTACCCGGCATAATTCCAAATTGATTCTCCGAAACTGTGGTTAAACTCCTAAGTCTTCGTTCTATAACCCTCTCCCAAAGTTTCATCGTATGACTCATAAACTTTATCCCTCTATAGTTCGAGCAATTTTGAATATCCCCTTTGCTCTTATAAATTGGTACCATAATGCTATGCCTCCACGAATCTGGCATTTTTCTAGTTTTCAAAATCCTAATAAAGAGCTTAGTTAACCATTGAATCCCAACTTCTCCCAGACATTTTCACGCTTCCATTAGTATATCATCCGGTCCAACTGCCTTTCGTGTCTTCATTCTTTTTAAAGCTTCTCTCACTTTTGTGGCTCTAACTCTGCGATGGAACACGCGATGTCTCCCTTCCTATGAAGCATATCCCTCCAAGTTTAACTTCCCTATATGTGTTCCATTGAGTAAGTTCCAAAAGTAATCCTTCCATCTATCTAAAATAACTTTATCCTGCATTAAAACTATTTCATCCCCAGGCTTAACACACTTAACATGACTCAAGTCCCTAGTTTTTCGTTCTCTAGCTTTAGCTATCTTGAAAATATATTTCTACCCTTCTTTTGTACCTAGCCTATTATACAGATCATCATATGCTCTCTTCTTAGCTTCCCCTACTGCTTTACTACTCAATTTCTTAGCTTGCTTATAAAGCTCATAAGACTCTAGGCATCTATCTTTTTGTCACTCCTTAAAGCATTTTTTCTTATCCACAATGGTTTGTTGCACATCAGCATCCACCACCATGTCTCCTTATCATATACACCTCCTCTTTTGGCCTCTCCTAACTCTTCTTTCACACATCTTCTTATTCGGTTTGCCGAATGTTCAAAGAGATCCGCGCTACTTGTCCTATCTTTGGTTCTAGATTCTCCCAACCCTCCGAAACTGACTGGCCACCCAAAATCTTCTTTCTAAATTTTTGGCGCACATCTCCCTGTAAAGTCCACCACTTAATTCTCGGTCTAACATGATCTTTAGATATACGACCCCTACTCTTAAGACAAAAATCGAGGACTAACAGCCTATGTTGGTTTGTATAACCTTACAATTTTTACACCTACCTAAAAATTTATCTATTAATGCAGAGAGATGATATTGGAGTTGGTGGTTCATGGTCTGAGTTTGTTGATTATCTGATAGCCTCTTTGAAGTCTGATGATGTAAAGATTGTTATGCGGGGCACGACATCTACTAATTCAGCCGATGATAATGGTCAGTGATCTTCTTGGTTCTGTTTTGTTAATTTTCACAAGGAGTTAATGTCGAAAATTATTGGTTGTTTGATGGCTTTTGGGTATTGCAATTGGTGTAGAAATTAAGGCCATTATTGTCATGATATAGATATTTCATCTTCCTGAAGAAAACTAGGTTATTATAGGCCGTTAGCTTAATGTCTAATTAAGTTTTATCTTCATAAGAGGACTATATTTCAAATAATCTGATCATTTTATTTCAAATTTTGTTCAAGTAATTGATATGTTTTTTAGTATTTTTGTACATAAACCCAAAGGCTATTGCTTGGCTGAAGCTGAAAAATCTTCATCTCACAACTTAATTATGACATTTCTCTCCTCTACCTGAAGTGGAAGCTTCTACTTTTAATGGGAAGAATATATTTTTGTTGCTACTTTTCATGGGAAATTAAATTACAAGATGATATATCAAAGATTCTGACTCTGCCAACCAATATCTCTACACTCATAGTTACTCTAGAGCCAAATGTGTCACTTCCTCTACTATTTATTATATGACGACTAAATTCAAAGATGAACTTTCTTCTAGTGCATTATCATTTTGTCTTGCAGCTCTGCTAGAATATAAATTTTAATTTTAGTGATTTTGTTGCTTATAGTGGAATCCACGCATGCATTATGTGGGTGGTCAATATCCTTGTTCTGGTTTCTTCCTATCTAAAGCTAATACATGTGGTTGGATTTGGCATTCCAAGGTGCAATATATGCAAAGTTGAGAGCTCGTAGATCCAAGGGAATGCCTCTCATTTCTATTTCTCTCAACAGACTTGTGAACTCATTAGCTAATGATGCCATGGCAAGTTTATCATTGGATCTCTTTAAGGTGTTTAAAAGTAAGCATTCTTTGACATCTTCCTCAAAAAGAAAACTTTGCTTACTCTATCTTTTTCTCTCTAGCTAGCTCTCTTAAATGTATTATCTATTAAATATTAACTCATATATATTTCATCAAAAGCACTG
This sequence comes from Berberis vulgaris, assembly GCA_963556465.1. Lineage (NCBI taxonomy): Eukaryota > Viridiplantae > Streptophyta > Magnoliopsida > Ranunculales > Berberidaceae > Berberis > Berberis vulgaris. Next base: position 70,278,202 of record OY747124.1, on the reverse strand, counting down.
TTTTACCAATGTTGCAAATCTAGCTAGCTCTCTTAAATGTATTATCTATTAAATATTAAATCATATATATTTCATCAAAAGCACGGTTTTACCAATTTCTTATGTTGCGAATCCTGTTGTTGGTGGTACTTTTGTGTGATTAATTGGGGAATAATCATATTGAAGTAGAGCGTTTCGATTTTCAAACTAATTATTTAATCCATTTCAGGTTGAGTAATTGGCGATTTATCGGTTGAGTTATCAAATTAGTTGCTTCCAAAATCTTTCGATTAATTGGGTTTTTATTTCTATAAACCTAGTGTTATTGGCACCCTATTCATATGGCAATAGCAAGATATAGGCTGAAGAGACCAGAGAGGGTAGAAAAAAATCAAAGGGAATATAGAAAGAAGATTGAAGTGAAGAGAAAAACACAAACAAAGAAAAAATTACAAGAAAACCTAAACAAGTGGGGAAGTCCTATGTTTATCTATCGAGGATCTTTTAATTTTGTTATAGTTGACCTTTGTATATATGAACATATTGGCATTTGATACTTAATACTTCGATAGGCAGTGATCTTCATTTATTTTTTTCTTGTAGTACACATATTACCGAAGGGTGGAGAAAAATATTACACCAAGTAGGCTTAGTTCCACTTAATTTTGATGAATCTCATCGATTGCCTAGAGCATGTCCACTCAAACCCATTTAGAGTCAAAGTGGAAAGATAGAAAATGAAAATATAGAAGTCCTCTGTAGAGAGTTTGATAAAGCTATCAAAGTCCGAGTTCCATGACTTGAAAGAAATTAAGGAGGTTTCCTAGTCCTTTAAATTTCTCTCAAGTCTCAAATTCCACAAATAACTAATCACCAAAAACGAATTCAAATCATGGAACAGCGGAGCAGGGAACTCTTATGATCTAAAATCGTGTATGTATCTCAATAAGCTTCATTAGATATCCAACGCCAATGGCCATCTGAGAATTTAATCATGTTTTGATCGCCCAACTTGAACTTGATCCTTGTGCTACATTATCAAACGTGATGATTTTTCACAACCCACGCCCATGAGGGGTTCTCATCCTCCCCGCACTCCCAATCACCAGTCAAGCGCCAATGTCTAGCCACAACAAGTCAATAACCTTCCTCCATACGCTATAGTATTCTTTGCTAAAACCTCCAAAGCTATTACCCAGAAAGGATTCATTCATAATTTGAAGGTTTCTTATTTGCACACATTCTATATGTTGAACATTTTGTTTATTTCATTTATATCATTTAAGGAAGGCATAAAAATAACCACTTCATGGTATACAGAAGCAATTTGAGTATCAGATTACAAAGAACAAAACTGAAGTTGTTAAGTAGTAACAGCTATTTAATCAAACGTTAATCTTTCAGGCGCAACATGAGATTAACTGGGATTAATTAAAATTAATCAATGGACTTTTTATAAACAAAAAATTGAACATTAATGCATATTTGAAGCACTAAACATTAAATGTGAACATATCCATATATAAAATTGATGTCTTATTTCAAGGTTAAGGAAAATTATAGCACAATTAAAAATCCTCGACAGATAAAGGTATGACTCCCTCTGAGAAGTGAATAATCACCGATTTAATTACATAGCTCATACTTTTTTGAGGGCTTTTTTTTGGTGTGTGTTGATCTTAATAAAATCCGTTACCAAGATAATCTTCAGAAAGAAACAAATGTATTGCCAATGTTTATTCCCTTATGTCTTTCTAATTGGGAATCAGGTCATCTATGTTTACGTTGTTCTTACTCTTGTATAATTTTGTATTCTTTCCTTATCGAACTACTTGCAATGTAAATTAAGATACTTTTATTTTCTTGAAAAAATTGCAATGTTTTAGGGAAGAAGGTAAGCTTTACGCCTTAATATATTCGCAATTTTATTTGGTATTTAGTTAGAGCTGATGATTCTCTTGAAGCGGTATATCATGTAATTTTGGACAACATACGATTGATGTCAGATACCCTTCCTCTAAGGCCTATACACTAGCTAGATAAAATCTATGTAACATGGATAAGGGATTGATATCCGACACGGATACAAGGTGTCAGACACGTAGGCCAAAAAAATACATTATGGGATATGTTGGGGACATGCTTGTACATTTTAGTATTATTTACTTTTTCAGCAATAACTTTTGAATTAAATCATATTCATTCACTTGTAGGTCAATATTGCTACTCATGTATACTAACTTGCAATTTGCTTGAAACATTAGTAAAGAACCAAAGATATGTAAAAAAAAAGTTAGATGATCTAAGTGTGAAGTGTTCAATATGAGTATCCGACACAATACATGTTGTCACTTTTTTTAAGAAATAAATTTTCGTTACAGAGGATAAAATGAACTCACATTTTTATATTTTAAAAATGATAAAATGAACTCACATTTTTATATTTTAAAAATGTCCTCAGATTCCTTAACCCATTAACTTTTTCCTCCTAGCTTTGACGTTAACCAAATCTAGGAAAGGCCTACAATGAAAGCAATGTAACTTTACAGTAGAGCCTTGTAGTTTTAGAGAAACCTTCTCAAGTAAAGAGTTGTAGTTTTGGATAAACCTTCTCAAGTAAAAAGTTAATCACTGAAAGGAGAAGGGATATAGAAAAGTTGTGCTACACTTCAGAGCAAGGTAGTCAAAGCGTGAAGCGAAGGAGAAGCGAGTTGTCATGGCTTGACTTTAAGCGAAAAGTGAAATGATGGCTTTACGCAAGTAAAGTGACCCTTAAAAAATCATATTATATTAAAAAAAAACGCAGATAACAACATAATTCTAAACAAGAACTTATGCAAAAGAGATAATTCAGTTGTGGTTAAGTAAGATGCAAAAGACACAACCCACACTAGAACATATGTGTATGGCAAGTCCATAGCTCCACAAAATATAACATGCAAATCAAATAAGATTATCATCTAGATCTATTTTCACATCTCCATCCTCTTTGGGCAATTCTATATCGATGCCAAGATTTTCTTCTTAAATTGGATGTTTACTTCAACTTATCTGTAAGTTCATCTTGGAGTCTACGTGTCATTCTCACTTTCCCCCTCTTCCACTTGATCTTCCTCGTGAGGTGGATGCCTTCCCTTAGGTCTTATATGATTTCTCGGCTCCCATGATCCCTATTCTTGATTTTGTTCTAACTCTTGGCTTGTCATCACCCGTCACATCGGCAACAAACTCCCATAGCAACGTATCATCCTCATATACTACATCATTGCATGCATCCATAAACTCATTTTATCTCCCCAACCATCCATTCATTTGCCTCATCAATTAAATCCACAAGTGAGATAGGGTCAATGATGTCTCGAGCTTCAAAACGTTCCACCAAAGCTCCATTATACTTGACAAAAACCAAGTCATTCAACCTTTTTTGCTCCAGTCGATTTCTTTTCTTGCTATGGATCTATAAATAATAAAAAAAATGAATAAACAAACAACAAATAAAGTAATTGATAATTCAAATATTCAATAACAATAACTTATAATGACTAATACGTCTAGTTGTATGTTACAAGTCATTAATTATGTACAAGTATTTAACTTATCTCATTAAATTAGGTCATTTACTTGTTAAAAAACACTCCAATTTTTTGCATCCACATGCGCTGCATGTTAGCCTCAAAATGTGAATGGCAAGTATATGCAATTCTGGAACAGAATGCCCATAAGTTCTCCACCATTCAATTATTGAATAAAATAAATCAGTGCGTAAAAATATAATTAACCATTGCATTCAAATAATGGATTTATTGACTTAAATGAGAAATACATTACCAAGAGATACTTCCACTCGATTTCTTACAGCAAAATTTGTCCCAAAAGACTCCAATGCATCCTTGTACTTTGTCACTTGCTTCAAAATCAAAATTTGTTCATCAAGAAAGGCAACTAGTACATTTATGCAAGTGAGAATACCTTCGTGGTTAACATGCTCTCTGTCAATTTTTGTTGCGTTATGATAAAAAAATCTTGGGTTCAAAAGGTAACCCGCTGCATGCAATGGCCGATGGAGTTGAGTTTCCCACCTAGCATCAATTATCTTTTCAATTTCCTCATATTTCACAAAATTATGGTGGAAGTGTTCTCTAATCAACTCTTTTGCCATCTCATTTGATTTATAAATGAAACCCATGGCATGTTTTCTTTCATTGTCAACTAATTGAAGAACTTTCACAAATGGAGATATTGCCCTAATGGCATGGGTAACTGCACTCCAATAAACTTGTGAGCTCACAATTCCCTTTATCACCCGTGCTTTTCTCCTCTCATAACTGAATACCATGCTATCCTTATAAGATTTTCACTCATCAGAAACAAACATTTTTTTTAAATTCGACCGCTCCTTGTGTATATGCTTTGGAGGGTCAAAAAAGATGTTGCAAATCTTGTCTTCGCTGGCCTAACCAACTCCCCTACCGTAAAATGTCTCATCAGACTCAAAACTCTCGAGTGGTTGTAAATGAAACCACTCAAGTGAATTGATTTCTTAATCACAATTACACATTGCGAAGCTTTCCAATATCCTCCAATATAAGATCGACGTAGTGAGTGGCTGGCGGCACAAGGAGTCCAAAACAAGTGCTTATACTCCCTTCCAATGCTTTGCCTAAAAAATCACAAGTTCACACAACATTTAACTAAAAATCCACAACACAACTAAGATAATAAAAATCAACTAATTCAAACTAATAATAACGTAGCAGTTGCCTTATAGTTTGCGACATTGTCTGTATTAACTTGAACCACATTTGATGCCCCAATAACATTGTCAATGACATTAGAAAAATAGTTGTGCAATAGCTAAAGCACTTTTCTTAATTGAAGTAGTATCAATAGATTCTATAAAAACAATTCCTTTAGGAATATTTACCAAGAAGTTCACCAAGGATCTCCCTCTCCGATCAGTCCATCCATTCGCCATCACTGAACAACCTGATTTTATTGATTCTTCATGTCCCTTCAATAGATTGTTTGTGCGGTCAACCTCTTTTTTAGGAGTGAAACTTTCAACTCATGATAACTTGGAGGCTTCATACCTGGACAACTCCCAATTGCTTTAACCATTTTCTTGTAAGAGTCTAACCTTGCAATATTAGATGCATTTCCATTCTGGAAGAAAAATCTAGCTATGTTTTCATTTGCGTAATCCACCTTGTTTTGATCCAAAGTTTCTTCAATTGTAGTTTGCCTAAGGGGAGTTTTCCCTTTCTTTTAAGAACCTGGTTTGGAAAAAAAAAATAAGCATCCACCATTCCCTTTCTTTTTGTGACGAACCAGAACCAATATAATTGGAAACTCTACCACCACTCCGATTCCCTACGAATCCTCTCCCCTGCCCTCTACCAACTTCAACTAAATCCTCATAATCTACATCAGGATCATCACCCAACACATCCTGATCAAATGGGTCATAATTGGATGCACATAAAGAAGCATGAGTGTAAAACTTCGCTATCTTCTTCAACATGGATTCCTTGATTTCATTTATAACACTTGCTAGGCAATGTTTGCACGCAGTGACATTGGTGCTGCCCTTTCTACTTTCTTTGTCGATCAAGTGTTTCTTGTGTTTATAGATTCCACCTCTAGATATCTTCGCACAAAAGTTGCATTTCACTATGCTTTTGTTACCATCCACTAGAATACCATACTTCCAACCAAAACCACCCTCCCTTGCCCTAAAGTTTTATTCCATAATCAATTAGCTCAATTACCTGAAGTAAACAAAAAATAACATATAAGTAAACTATAATGCATAAAGTAAACAAAGAATTGCACATGGAACCCCTAAACCATAAACCAATAAACAATCCAAGGTCATCATTCACATTTCTTCATCACTATTAGTTGTTCTGTATTGTCCACAATCATGAATCATCTATAATCAACAACAATTAGACTATAATGTGACTTATCTTCACATCTATTAGCTCTCTTTTATTCTCTAAAATCAAGCAAGCATATGCGAAGCATACAATCCAAAACAAATTCTTGCCACCCAATTCAATATTCCACATAAACAAGCTCACAAAGCAAACAAATTCCCCACAAAAATCAACAAAAGCAGAGTAAGAAACTACCCCAAGACCCAAAACAATCAATATTCCTTCCTTACACGCCACACATTGACCAAGACCCAAACTTTCCTTCTCTACCTCCAAACACTAATTCAATACAGCCCCTTTTAACCAATCACCCCAATAAACTCCTCCAAACCTCACAAAATCCACCAAACAAACACACTCAAACCATGAATTCAATTGCCAATTGAATAACCTCAACCACCAATCAATCCTTAATAAAAAAAACAAAAAAAAACCCATCATGATGATCGTCAACAAAACAAAGTCAAAAACTGATCATCAACAATATCAGTGTATCGATAGAAAAAGAAGCAAAACAAAGATAGAAGGCAAACCAGAACGAAATCCAAAAAAGGAAAAAATTGATGATTTTATGGTTTATTTTCTTCGTTTTCTTCACCTCTACCTTTCTACTGTAATCGCTGCTTTTGGGGTTCTTCGACTACTTTTATCTGTGGTTCTTCTTTGCAATCATCCCACCAGCATTTCTCTCATCTCGCTCTCTTTGTTTTATATCTTTCTCAAATTTTTTTCAATATCCTTTCAATTTAAGAATCTGAAGATGGGGGAAGAATCAAAATGGGTTACTTGATGGCACTTGCTACTTGATTTGCCAATATCCCTTCAACTGTGCTGAAGTCAGATCCAAAACCAAAAAGAAAAAGGAGAGAAGAGAGAAGATGGAATAAGAGAGAAAAAGGGAGTTGCTCATGGATTATCAATAAGTCTAGAATTGATTCTTCCTGGGTCGATGCCCGAGTGGTTAATGCACAGAAGAGGAAGAAGAACAAAATCGTAGCAATTTGAACTTGAATCAAAAGAAGAAGAAAAAAAAAACAGAAGGTCGAAGAAGAACAAACTTGCACCAATCCTAACTGAAAGCATAAAGGAAAAAAAAAATTGCACCTGAAGGTCTTCTTGCTTGCCGCAACTCCTCTAAAGGTCTGTTTTGAAGAAAGAAATAGAGAAAAATATATTTTTTTACAAGTAAGAAAAAAGGGCCTTTAGGGTTTAGGCAATCACTTTTGTTTAATCAAGCCACCGCTTTGCTCGCTTCACGCTTCAACAAAAAAGTGCTAAAAGTGGTGGTTTTTCTTGACTTCAGGGTAATTGTCTCGCTTTGACCAAGGCGGAGCAAGATGTCATGGCTTCGTTTGGCTTTTGGCTTTAAGCGGTGGCTTTGGATGGCTTTGACTGCACTACTTCAAAGACCTTTAGGGTTAACGATGTAGATTTTGTTGTCGATGCAAACACAATGTTATAAAAAACATAACAATAACACAACTCATAATTCAAAGCTAGGTTTCTTCATTGAAACCCCTAAAATGATCATTTTCCGACAGTTTTTTTTTCAAGTCTCAAGGAAACATATAAACATGTTTTTCAGTAAACAGTGGTTCACAAGCCTTATTAGAAGCCTAGTTGGAAGGATAATAAAAAGAATATAAATAACTAATAATTAAAAGAAAAATTGATAATAAGAAGTATTTGGAAATGTACATTTAGGACATCATGTTTCACATTTTTTACATTGTACTGTGGACATGCGGGATGCTCCTACAAGGCTGCACCAGTTATATAAAGCCTTAATTTTCCACGGTTGGTCAACTGAAGAATCTGTAGTGTAAAACTTCTGATACGCTGTATAAGTTGGACAGCTTATTGCTGGGATGGTGGGGAATTAGTGTGTGATATTTCATATTCCTATGAAACATCATTCAGTTGGAGTTCTAATTTTGAAGAATCGCATCATTACACAGAGCATTCATGTTTCTGGGTTGGTCATTTAGTCAATATTATCCTAGTTTTTTCTTGAGCTAGTCAGTATGCATGGCTTTGAATATTTCTCTCTTTGATCTGGGCTAGTGGTTGTCCTTAAACTACCCTTGGGAGATTTAAGTTGGGTCCACCTTTGTGAGCTTATTGAAGATTTAATCAGTTTTTGGATATAGGATTGGGAGTTTTGGGATGATGGTGTGCTAGGAATGTCAATCTCAACAGAGAGTGAATATGCTCACTAAGAGAAGACTATCCAATTTTCCTATTTATTTTATCCCTTCCCAGATTTTGCCATCACTGCAAAGAAATCAAATATGCATATGACGAATTATTTCTATAACAAGTTTGAGTTCAGTCAGAAGTTTTTCTTGGTTTTGTGACAGAAATTTAGAGTGCAAAGGATAATTGTTTTTTATTATTATTTTTTCAGAAAAGCGAGCTGGTTTTTTTGTTGAATCCCAAAACCATAAAAATCCTTTAATCATGTTGTTTTTGTTTTTTTTAAGTTTTGCGTTGTGTGCTGTTTTTTACTTCAGTTTGCCTGTAGGCATGTCTAGAGAATTTACTGTTATCCTCTACTGTATGTTTTTATTTTGTGCTCCATCAGAACAAGAAAGCCACTGCCACTGCCAACCATCAAAGAACTTATCTGCCAAACAGGTACAGTATTGACTTAGCCTTTTTTTTCAAGAAGATAGCTAAGAGCCTAAGTTGGTCATTTCTTGATGTAACGTAGGATTTAGTTTATTTATTTATTTTAATTTAGTTGTTGGGTCGGGCCTAAGTAAGCCAATGAGTGGAGATTAGGGCTCCCATAGCAGTCAGGGTTAGATTGCTTAATTTGCAAGTTAGGTTTAGTATAAATAGGCCTATAGGCCAATGCTTCTTGTTGCTTGTAATCGGTTTGAATGATGAATATGAATTGATTTATTTGTTTATTAAACTTAGGGTAATTAGATTTGTTGTAGATTCCATTATTTCTATTGTATATCCATTTTTAGGAAATGCGCTTTGATATCTGAAATATGGCCTTCAGGGAAAGAGTGGAAGCATTCAAAACCAATTTGATGCAACCTTATTTTTTTCAAAGCGACAAAAGCTGCAAAACATTGATACAGCAGATACGTCTCTTCATTCTGCTAATCCTTTAAGCTCATTGGATGCAGTAACAGTTGTCAACAAAAATGAATCTCCAGGTTAGTGCCACTGCTATTTAAATTTTGTGCTTATGTTGTATTTTAATGGGTGTGGTTTTCCTAAAATAGTATGAATTGCTTCTTTTATCTAAAAGAACCTAAGTGGTAAAGGAGCAGAAAGCCAAGCTCTTAACTTATGGGATCTCTTAACTTATGGGATTTCTAGTGTAAGCCCACTTGCTTAATAAGTTGTGAGCTAAAGACAACCAGAAGATAACACCCCACCTCAAGCTGTAGTATAAAAGTCAAACATGCCCAGCTTGATGCAGAAAAATGATTGGGAAAAATAAAATAGAGACAACCCTGACTCAACAGTTTGGTGAATATATATCCATGTTGATGATTACACTTATGAATGATTGTAAAAATATTCTTGGATCTAAATGACTCCTAGGAGTAGAGTTGGAAACAGAGAAGCTTTGCTCAAGTTTTAAAAGAACAATTGATGACTCCTAGGACTACAGAAAAACATGAAACATCACTGCATGAGTTGTAGATGATAAAAGATTAATCATAGATGGATTTGATTAAGGGTTTGAAATGCACGGTAGAAATAAATCATGGTGGTTATCCAAGCTTTTTAATTTGATCCTGCACATTGAACTGACTTTCAACTTGGCGTTTCGTTTACTTCTAATCGAAGACTGAACCTTTGTCCAGACATTATTTCATTGTCTAAAGAACAACGTGAATACCATCTTCTGCCTATTAATTTGAGCATCAAATACCAGAATTATGTCACATTTCGTCGCCCATCCTTCCAGATGCATCAGATAACTCAGTGGGACCTAGTAATATTCATTATATTATCATTCTTTCCTGTATATGAAAGTGAAAGTGACCAAGTTTTTTATGCATGCTCTGTCTTCCTACTGCAGAGAAACCATCAACACAAGGCCCTCTTTCCAGAAAACTTGGTCAAAGGGCTGCCCCTGGATATCGCAGGTAATGCCTTAATTTCCAACCACCACTTCATTTCTACATTTTGTTCCATTTTGCTTAAATTGGTATATTCTTGAGCAGGGCAAAAATTAGAGGGGCCGTCTTGGAGGATACTGACGATGGTGAACATGACTGAAAGGTAGCTCATGCACTTGCTTGTGTCAATTTTTACTAAGAAAATGTCTGTGTTCCGTTGACAACTATATCATAAGTTAGCACAATGAGGAAGGCCTGGAGTAACTATTTCACTTTTACAGACATTTAGTCAGTACTGGGCAGAATACCATATGATACAACATATGAAAATAATAGGGTAGCTGATACACTTCTCTTGGTGGAATAGGTATCTGTCTGGTAACCTTCTCTGTGTTCTTTCAATTGTAATATGCACTTTGAGATGCACTTTGGGTTCTACACATCCATTCTATAAGAATGTGACCCCTAAGAGCTCATTATCATGTAAGAGATAAGGCCACATTAGATGATCACTTGTGAAATGAGGGCCACTATACAAATTTACCTAGAGTACAAGACCCACCATCTAAAATGAGTCTTTGATCAGGAAATTCTGTTCATACAATGATATCAAACTCATGTAATAAAAACATCAATGAAAGACTAGAAGCCTTTAAATAACCATGGAGATTTAAGTTGGGTAGCGTAAACACAGTTTTAATTGCTGTCAAATATTTCCATCCTGACTCCAATGAAGCAGCCAACCATAAATAGAAATTGGAAAGAAAACACGAATTGGGTTACGCCCATCTTATGCTGCATTAACAAACATCTATGATTTTCTTATGGATGTCTTCACCAATTTTGTAGGTCTTATTTGTATTGAGAGCACACACAAGGGTACACAAAAAGAACGTACATTATGCTTTGAATTTCATGTTTACCAGTCTCATCCATTCTACTAGCTCTACATATATACAAGAAAAGTTGTGGAGCCCCATTCATAACCGTGCGCCTTTCTGCCCCTTGGTTTTGTTTTTCTTTGTGTAAAAAGATGTATAGAAGGACCAACAACCAGGTAAGAAATCACTCTTATTACTGCAACAAGGAGAGAAGCCATGAGTTGAAAACATACATCATATCATATATTGTTGTAGAAAATAGATAGCATCGACTAGCCCAAACTGGGTAAAGGAGTGGATTACATCTAGTTAGTGAGGTCGTAAAACATTGAAATTTCGATTAATCCTGACAAACTTCGATGGTGTTTAGCATGTATTTTATGCTTCAGAAATTATGAAAGCAAGGGGTCACTATTTCTTATTGTTTTGTTGTTTCTTTGATGGAGCAGACAGAGTGAAGTAGGAACATGAGTTTGTAAAAACTGCTCTGACCCAGATGAAAAAACAGGGAAATTGATCTCTCTCATGGAGTGAGAAAATGAGACACAGACACAATCATGGTTAACAATGGAAAATTCATAGAAACACTAGCTTTTTGGAAGAGATGATATTTACCTGCTGCTTCCTCTGCTAGATCCTTTGTTTTCGGTGTCTCCTCCACTAGCAACTGAAGGCTTCTGCTTCTTCCACCAATCCTTGTCCTTCTCCCCCTCATGGATCGGCAGCGGCCTGGGCGATACTTTTGCGCAAGGACCTGTTGTGGAGTTCATTTTCTTCTTTCTCTTTTGCCCTAGTGAAGTTGGGAAAAACATCTTAAGAAGAAAAGGTCCATTATTGCTATTGATGCTTCCACTTCTCGACATGTTCTTCTTCTTTTCAATTACTATTGTAGTAGAGTTAGAATCATTAGCAGGTTCTGTATCTAATTGATCAACAGCAAAATTTACTCCTCGAACTTTATTGGAGTGATCCACAATATCTTTCAAAGATAGTTCGTAAGTAGAATCGGGCATGTTCTTGACCATCTCCATCATCTCTTCTCGACCTCTTGCGATGACTTGTAATCTTGCGGTAGGTGAAAGTTCACGGTAGTGCGGTTTTTGGTGATTGTAATTGAAGGGACGATGAGAGCGCTGCTGCAATAGAGTAGTTTCTTCTCTTTCCGGTGGACTACTTCTCTTCCATATGTATCTTTCTGGTGATGGATTCGTCTTCCATAAGGGTGGGGATGTGACACCACTAGACTCTTTTTCGCCATCATCATCTCTCTGAGTTCTAAACTCTATCCCACCACCGATGCCAACGCCAACGCCATAGTTCTCATAGTAGTTTCTCTGACTCTGTAAATCGTTTATGTGGATGGGACATGGTTTTAGTAGAGATGAAGAAGAAGAAGAAGAAGAAGAAGACGACATTTGAAAGTGGGGAAAAGGAGGTGTGATTGTGGTTATGAAACGGGAAGGTTGGTGTGGGTGAGGGTGCATTATCTTCGAAGCCAAGTCCTTATCATTCCCTCCTAAGCTTAATTGTGGGCTTCATGAGTGTCAAAGTGGCATAAAAGTCAAGACATTCTAGATGGGAGGCTGTTTATTATATAAACTTTATTAAGAAGAAAAGAAAAAACCAAAAACAACAAAATGCAAAGAAGATTTATAAAGCTGACTTAATTGTTATCTGTAGGGGAAAGCTTTTTCGCATAAATCTAATTTATAGTCTTTTGAAGCAAAACACTATTCGTGACTCATCCCACAAATCTCCACCACCTAAAAAAAAAAGCTAATTTTTTTTGTGAAGTATCTTAATCGAGTATTATATTCATGAAGGTTCTAAGAGATGTAGAGTAATCTCACTGCTCGTGAGGATGACGTCTGTAATGAGGAAGTTGTCTTTACAATCCAACATTTGATTCATATTCAAATGACCTCAAACTAAGGGGGCGAAGGAAAAACGAGAGCTGACAGTGAAGCAAAAATGAACTCTCTTGTTAAATCAGTGTTTGTTTTTTTTCTTTTTGAGGATTTTCTCATCCAATCCATAGATACGCGGATACATTTTTATAATAACCACGTTGCTCTCTAGGATACCAAATTTTATGATTGACACAGGAGATTGAAAAAAGAACAAATTGATCATAACCAATGACCAACACCGTCAACAAGTTGATTTATTTATTTTCTTTCTTAAAAACCAATTAAGTATCTCATTTTAGGGAGACAATTATCAGATTTGCTGCTATTGATCAATTTTGGTAAATGGTCTCCATTCATTTCTTGCCGACAAACAGAGTTCATCACCTTGACTGTCTGATTAGTTTGGTTTGCAAACCCCAATACCAATTAAAATAAAAGTGGCCAGGGCAAGAGGGAAGAATGTGGAGTGCAGGCACTAAAAATGAACCTGAATGGTTTGGAAAATCAAAATCAGGTTTACAGTCAGAAGCTCCAATTTAACTTCACAACAAATTGTTGGCAATAGTTTGTGAACCAACCATGTTAAAAAAACAAGAAATGATTGATAAAGATAAAACACTTGCATATTATGCGTGTTGTGTTGGTTACTTTGTCTTTTGTCATTCCCCATTTATTAATTGATTTGATTTTTCCCTTCAAACTTTTTGAGTCCATTAGTGCTTTTCCTTTCTCTTTAAGCATTTATGATTTGGAATAACTAAAAAACTTTAGGCTCTCCCTATCTATTCTATTGAAATATGAACCACCACAATTCATGATTATTTATAAAGGGGCTTTGCAGATGGTATTTTATTTCATATATTATTTGGGTTTGGAGAGCTTCTAACTACACCCAGGATTCTTCTTCTTCTCACCACCACTTTGTAACTTTTCACATTTGCTTCTCATTACCTGCTATAAATTTTTTTTTGAATCGGTGATCTCTCCCTATCAGCGTCTCAGCAATCCCGTCCCCCCACCTTCACTCTCCTCTCTCAACAACCCCCTTTCACTCCCTCCTGCCCGACCTACATCGACCTAAAACTTGTTTCATCATCCACAGCTTTTGTCGCTCATGTCCCCACTCCATCACTTTCTCTCTCTTCCACTCTCCCCTCTGCATTGACGACATTCCCCAACCCAAACTCATCCCCAAAACTGCTCTCAAATTTTTATTTTTAAAAATAATAGTAATAATAAAAATTAAAATTAAAATTGTAACTATCCTTCATAATAATAATTGTCTCATCTGCACGCCATCAAATCATGTTAAACTTATTTTTCTAATTTTATTCTTTATGGGTGTTATACCTAAGTATCTCCTAATTTTATTCTTACTGGATTTTACCGTACATTCATCTTAACATACGTATTTCTGCTACCGTCATCTTATGTGTATGTTGTCTCGTAGTAGCCTAATATCAATTAATAATAATAATAAATACTAAATAAATAAGTTCAGAACGAGACGGGATGGGTGGGATTGAAAATCTTCATCTTGATCACATCCCACTCTAGATCGAGACGGGACGGAATCATGATCAAGATTGCGGAATGTGATACCCACCCCTAATACTCTCCATGTAGGTTGCAAGTACCATGAAGGTTACTCACAATTTTTTTTTCTCAAATTGAACATTCACAAACTACTCGTAGGTTTCAAAATTAATATATAATAATAAATAAATAAATAAAATTGTGAGTAAACCTTCATGGTACTTTCTCACAAAATTGTTTCCACAAATCGAACCTTCACAAACCACTCTCAGGTTTCAAAATGGAACCAACAACATACATCTCGGTACTCTTTCGTAAACTTTGAATGAAACCGCTTCATAGAATTGGTAATTTCCAATTGCTTTGTCGTTATAACATGGATGTGCAAATGGTTCCCCCAATAGATCAACCCGTCACGAATTAATCCAACAAATAAGTGAGTTTAAAATAGAATGATTTGTTTGTTACATTACATGTCCTTCCTAGATAAACCGTGTACTAGGATACCACACAAATTCAATTTGTCCATTTTCCTGATTGATTTTATTTTATTTTTTGAAATAAGCCTGCTGTCTGTCTCTTGGATGTTGAATTGAAACCATGGAGCTCTCTGTCTGCATCTGCCAATTAGATGGTTTGTGCAACCGAGTCGAACAAGGCCATATTGCTTAGGAATGTCAACATGACTTCCCTTTCTTTTGTCAATTACAACTTCCTTTCGATTTTTTTAAAGTTAAAACATCAATAATATGGATTTTAAGGGACAAAAGTTTCATCCAATTTATTTTCTGTGCACTTGAAGTAAATGGTGTGTGCAAAGCGCGTTGTATACAAGTAGGCACATGTTCTTTGTAAAATATATGTCTTTAGTTAATTGCTTATGCTCTGTTTGGGTTGAAATTTTGAGAAAATGTGTAAATTAATGTCAAAACATATACGTCAAATTTTCTGCCAAATACATGTTAAAATGACAAATCTCATTTGAACAAAAAGTTTGAGTAACTGTAGTGTCGATTAACATTATATTTGTATATTTTTCACTTATCGGGTTGAGCTGAAATTGTGAGGAACAATGCAGATTAACATCAAAACTAACTTGTTACATTATAACATGACTTGACATTGTTTTCTCGAGATGTACGTCAAGGATGACCTTTGAAATCAAGTTCTGTAGGAAGATTGAACCTAATCTCACAATTATCTGTAAAATCAAGAATTGACGATAATGATAGTTTGCTTGGTTATAGAAAATAGTAGAAATGTGTGTTGGTTGGGTTGGGTTGGGTTGTCTTTAGTCTTTACGTAGTTATTTGTTCTAGTTGATTTTCTTAGCATATTTCGATTATGTCCATTCATTTAGGCTAATACTAATTTTCCTTAGAAAAATATTGTTTTTTCATTAGAGCTAGTTTCCATGAAATTTTATTTCCTGGAAGCCTGAGATTTCATTTGGTAGTTACTTTGTGGAAAAGTGGCCTTGATTAAAATAATTTTTGTAGAAAGACTAGTTTATTATGTTTACCTTTAACCTAAATATGCATGTTTAACATTTAGAAAATAAAATGTCAAAACACTTGGCCATAGCTTTTCATTAAAATAATAAGTAAAAATAAAAGCTGCATAATCAAACTTAAACCATGCATGGTTTTTCAATTTCAAGTCATACATGTACTTAGCATTGACTTTTAAAGTCATGTACATTATTACTGGTTGAGAGTTTGGCGGTCTTAGGGAGGGGTTGTGGTGGTAATTTTACGAAAAAAATTTCCTTTAACAATAGTGTTTTGGCATGCAGTGTCATTTATTTTTGTTTATATGTTTGATTTTTATATTCCATGAAAAACAGTAATGTATAAAAGAGTAGTGGAGGAGAGGCGAGGCGAGAAAAGGATTGTAAGCATAAATAAATCTTGTACCTCGGACCACATCTTTTTTCATAATCATTGAAAATATACTTTTTAGGGGAAAAAAAAATTATGGCTTGAATTCAAATTTTTGTCACGCACTCTTTTATCTCCACTAATATTATGATTTTTCTATGGAACAAATATGAAACATACCCAAAATCATTCATTTTTATTATTTTCAATAGATTTAAATTTTTGAATGAGACAGATTTGGAAGAATGGATTGCCACTTATTCGAAAACGGGGAAGATGAGATTGAGAGGAGTTGGTGCCGTGGGGACCGTATCTCTCTCACACTAAATCAAAAGAAATGATTTTATAATGGAACACGTGAATTTAGATTTTTTTGGTTACATAGGCATCCACATCCTCCCCTCATTCTAGATAGATAGACACTGTTTAATTAAGATAAACAAACACGCGAGTGAGTTGAATTATTGTTCATTTCACTCGTTTAATTATAGCTAAGCTAAGCTTAATTTGGCAAATATTATATGTTGAAATGAGCTCGACCTGTCTGTCCAATTAATTAGTCAGTCACACCCTGCCTCAACTTGTGTGCATGTGCCTAATTGTTATGCCGTCCAAGTAATTAGGTTATGATAATTTGGAAATTCTTGTCGCAGGCAAGAAGATATCATATCATCGAATTGAGATTTTTATCTTTACCTGGCATGGCATGGCAGGGCAGGGTAGGACAAATAGCTGCTACACGAACCAAGTAACTATTTTCACTTGTTGGGAGATGGCAAGAGGAACCTTTCTTTATATTATGCGACTCTGACTGATTTTGGGCATTTTCATTCATTCTCATTTTTAAAAGTGGCTTAAAATGAGCTAAACCCTATTATGGGTTATGATGAGTTATGACTATATGCTTCTCGAGTCTGTCTACAAATGAATTTGTCACCAGAGATTTAAAAACTTTGACGCCTGCCAGTGAAACAATCATTAGCTATACTCAGAACTTGGTTATTGATGAGAGGGAGTTGAACCAACAGTTGCAGTTTCTCAAGTCTTAACGACTTAAAATGTAGAACAAAACAGAAACTTGAATATGATCTCGCTTTTCATGGCTTCCACTAGTATAAATTGGAATCATCTGCATGACTTGGGCATGAACTGCTTAAAACTTGAACCTGTTTTCTTATATATATATAGGGCAAGATGGAATGCTGCTCTAATTTAACATCAATAGTTGCTGTATACTAGTCAACATCTTTTCCCCTTCTACACATGAGATTTGAGTAATACACCAACTTAACTGAGGACTCACTACAATGACTTCTGTGGTTTCCATACAAACTCAAATGGTACATCTTGAACTAACTTCAGGTTTCAGGGCTTCTACCAAAAGTCCCAAGTAATTTTCGTTGCAAAGGCAAAAGAAATTCAACAATTGTTCAGCTTAATTTCACATTACACAAGTGATGGACAATAACTTGTGGAGATGCAGGTCGAGTGGTTTCAGTCTCCAAAATCTTGTGTTTACCATCAGTGAGCATGATTCTACAACATCAGAGTAGAAACAAAAATCTAACTTTCAATGATTTCAAATTTTCAAAATTGCCATCGATCTAACTGCAACTTGGCTTCAGCCATATCTTTCTGAGCTTTCTTCCTCCGATAAAATATTGGACAATCCCGACTGAAAAAGAGGGGGGGGGGGGGGGGGGGGGGGTCACTATAAGGTTTTCAGCTAAAGAAACACACATAGTAAAGAAGCAAGGAAAATAAACAAAACCTGGTACAAAGCACATCTTGGTGAAGAGACCCTTGGCACTCCTGGCACTGTGTCCATAACCTCCCGAAAAGCCTCTCCAAGTCAGACACTGATACATCCCAGAAAGGTTTTCCAAATGACAAGCAAGTTAGGGTTCCAGGAGTGTTAATTTTTCTTCTTCTTTTGATATGACAAAATATTTTGTTTTAAGAAAGAAATTGCTGGTCCATACCATTAGCCACAGTTTTGCAGTACAGTTCCGCTTCTCTGCCTTTGCAGTGTGAACAAAGAGTTTGTTCTGCATTACTGGTGCATTACCAAATACAGTTATAATGCTTGTCAATAATACTCTTCTAATAAAAGCACAAACACTAGCTAACTATTTCCATCATTGCATGCAAACAGATATAAAACAAATATGCATAACATGTCTGAGCTACCAGGTTTTCCTTGTGAAGAATTGAAATGTTAAACTAGGAAAAGATACCGTTGTGCACCCAAAGCTTCCATCATATAAACATATTGCAAAACTAGCAGATGATTAAAACCCAATTAAATAGATCTGAGTTGTGGCCTTGGGCTGTTTTCTGGCATGATGTTGACAAATATAACTTATGAGAACCAAACAATTTCCATATGGCACACATAGTACACTATAATTCTGCTATTAACTACTATAAAAAGGTAAAACATGAGAATCAAATGAATTTATACCTAATTAAAGCTTTGCAACCAAGACAAGTAAGCTGCTTCTTGGCAAACTTCATTATGCCACTATTTGAAGGTGTTGAAATGGAGACAGCTCTGGTGTGACTTCCATGGAGAAGTTCGCTGCTTGCATTCTTTAGGATGGGATCAAATATTCTCAAAAGTGGCTGTGACATTATCTCGAATTCAAGAGTCAATAGAGGTATCAACAATGCAAACCATATGAGACAATGAGCAAGGTTTAACATACAAGTGTAAGAATGTACTAGTCTACTTGAATTTGAATAAGATTTCTCTTGAAGTTGATTTTAAAGGAGAAAGTACTAACAAGGAAAAATCTATACTATATAGAGGTCTTCAGCAACCTTAACCTGTGCAGTTAAAACGGTATTATAACGCCAATATAACTCTTAACGGGGGTGAGTCATTACGTTATGACATTATCACGTTATGGTATCACAACTCTGATATGACGACGTTATATGACCGTTATTGAGATAACATTTTTTTTTCAATAACCCCGTTTTAACATTTTGTTCTAATACATTAAAAAAAAAAAAATCACTCATTTCATTCTCGATCGTACGAGAACCCTAGACTCATAGGAAAGGCCTTGAGCTAATCGTCACCAATCAACAGAGAACCAGACCTCATCGTTTGACAGAGAACGAGAGTAGAATAAGAGAAGAAGACGAAGAGTCGATCGCACTCTCTGTTGTGATCTCACTCTCATACAAAGGGAAGATGTTTTTATTAATTTTTTTTGTTTTTGAATTTAATGATATGAACATAATTTCCTTTTTTGACTCTATAATATATTAATACTTTGTGGGAGTATTAAAAAACTATTCCGTTATATCCCGATATATCTTATTATAACCTATAATGCTATTGGACCGTTATGGGTTCGTTATCCGTTTTAACTGCATAGACCTTAACAAATGTAAATGTATGTAGATTACAATAGAAATAGAAAGAATTTCGGACTAAATAACTCCAGCCCGCTTTTAGGCCTGTTTTCCCTATGAGAAAGAGATTTAAACTACAATGAGCATAGACAAAGGCTAGGCAGAATAGACACTCTATCAAGGTCACGGTGTCCATGTCGGACACAATATTCCTTGGACACTTCTTGAACACTTCCGCAAATAGTTTTCTCAAGAAAAAAGGATAAACTTAGGAACTTCTCACATAATCTTTTTGTTAATGAAGTGTATTTTTTTTTTAAGTTTAACCTAATAGCTTGGTAATCTGGACCGGTAGTTATTTGCATTTGCTATGTAATTTTCATATCCATATTATTATATATAAATAAAAAATTGCGTTAATGTCGTCTCCTAGCCCGTACGTGTGTTCAATTCATATATTATTATCAATAAAAAAATTTATGTTAATGTCGTCTTCTAGAGTACATGTGTGCAAGTTTTTTAAGATATTTCTTGTTGTCATGTCCATGTCGTGTCCAACACTACACCCATGTCTATATCCGTGCAGCACAGAAGAATGTTTTGGTTTTTACTAGAAGAAATTGAAATAAATAAATACTGAAATTTACCTTGCTAATTTGATTTTCCAGGTAGTACTGCGAGTCTATTGGTATGTTATTTTCTAGAACATAGATGGGGTCCTCAGATCTTTCATAAGCCTGCTCACTTATCAACCAGTAAATAAGACACGGACCCGAAGAAAAAGATGCCAAACACAACTCAAAATAATGACCTAGCCAATTACCTTGGCACCTTTGGCAGCTCTAATGATCACATATGGTACACGATCTCCAACATTGGGGGCAGTAGCAGCATCCCGCTGTTCATCATCACCACACAGAACAATAAAAGGGTATATAATCAACATGTCTATCAGATAATAACAAGTTGGTTTCTAAGGCCCTCAGTAGAGTCATCCATGTTTTTATTAAAAGCACCAACCTATATCAGCCTACATATTAGGTCCCATTTGGGAGAGCCTAAATTACAATCTGCTTTTACATTATGTATATTATATTATCATCTCACAACTTTTAAATTACCTTCGATAAATTGTATAAAAATCTAATACATGTTTAATATAGGTTCTCTATCCTTCACTTTTCTAATCAATTTCTGAAATAATATGATTTCGTAGCGAAGCTCAATAATGAAGACTGTATTAATGTATGACATAGACTTGAAGAAAAAGCCACTCATAATATAAACTCTGCCCATAATTTTTCTGAGTTAAAAAGTGAAGTTACAACTCACAATATGCAGCATGATATTGAATAGCAGGCTTTGATAAGTTTCCAGTAGAAATATAGCTATATTTGGTTCTGCCACGTTTTGCCTCCGTTTTAGACGAAGGTGTTTTCCTAGTGTCTGATTCTTTCAATGACTTCCTGTTCTTATTAGAGCACAATTTCCTAATGAATGGCTGACCTACACTAATAAAAGGTTCTGGATTCTCTTTCATTGACTACGCAGTCAAAATCATGAGGCACAGTAGGCCGAACAAGGCGTGCCTCACACTATAATAAGGTTCCCAAGTTTTCAGAAACATATCGCCAACATTGACATTCAATAAGTACTGCCAGTATTCTGCTTTCTTGGAGTTCTGCAAGATTGTCATATAATGTTGAGCTTTCATCAATATTTTCTATTTGTCGACCACCCTTTTTTTCAATTTTTATTGAGCTTTCATCAATATGACATAGTTTTCTATTTGTAGGCCGTGACATAGTTTTCTATTTGTAAGTTTCAATGCGATGTCACGTAAAAGTATTTATGGTATCACATACTGAAAGGTCGAGAAAAAGAAAAAATATATCGCATGATATTGCATGTCAGTCCCCGAGTCCAAGTTAATACCTACCTTTCGCATGCGTTCAGCAAGTTCAACATGTGCTGACTTAACAGCATAATCGTCTCCTGTTTTTGTCAGACCCTACGAAATTCAATAAGCCAGCACAAGTTTCAAACACGTGATTGTTACAATGCATAACTTCTAACCGTCATTTAAAAGCACATAAAAGACTCGGAGCATAGAAGCTTATTAAAATTACCTTAGTTATAACTAGAAGTGACAAATCCATGCGGTTCATTAGAAGATCAGAAATAGTACTTTTGACATAAGAAACAGCACCAGGAATGTCTCTGTCAATTAGTATTTTGTGAAGGCATTCAGTTACCAGATTTTTAACCAGTAAACAATTATCCCTACGAACTGTTTCAATGCCTGCCAAACACCCAAAGATGAGGTGAAAAATATGTTGGCATAAGACTGGGAAGATCATCTAAAATATGTTTTGCATAAGACTGGGAAGAACATCTACTGAAACATTCTAAAAATCACCTTTCGTATCCATCTTGTCGAACTTATCTGGATTGGTCCAAAAGAGTCCTGCATACCTCTTCTTGCTGATCAATAGATATGGATAGTAAACCTTTTCGAACTCTAGTTTGATGGGCTTCAAAAAAAAAAAAATTCTCCACTAAGAAGCAACATACATTATAAAGAAATCTTCAGCTTAAAACAAATACGATAAGGAAGTGATTGGATCTGTCTGATATAGGTCAAAAGGTTCCTACTTCCTAGCTATAAGACAGAAAAATTACTTAAAAATTTAAATTTAAATAATACGTAATAGTTCCAAGAATAGGGCATATTCAACATTATTGTAGATTATCTTGATTGAGTTCCAAGATGTAACTTTTCTCTCAGCTGAGAAAGCAAGGAAGTAAAGAAATCTATACTTTGCTTTCACAATTAACAATCTAATTTGAGACTGATAGGACATAGGATCACAAGAACTGAATGCTAGCTTTGTGAAAATTCAAAAAGACATCTCCCGAACAAGTTACCTTAATGAAAGTGCCACTAATGTAAAATTCAAAAAGACATCTCCCGAACAAGTTACCTTAATGAAAGTGCCACTAATGTATTCAGCCGCTTCTCTCCCCAATTTCATTGCTGCGTCAACAGTAGGCACACCGAATTGTACCATGATCGAGTCTGTGTCCCCATAAACTACCTGATAGCAAAAAGTATTGATTTTTTATGAATATTGAGTGAACGATTTAAACTATTGAATAGACACTTTCTACTAGTGATACCAACAGTTTAGTAAGCATATAGTTAACAAGCAGCATGAACTTTTAAAGTAATGACAGTGCATAGTAAGGGATACGAAAATACTGCAATTATCTTAAGAATGGGTACTTTTATTACCATGAAATAAGAAAGAAAACATCACAAATGTGGAATTGGAAATATAGAAAATAATAAAAGAATCATGAAAAGAAATCCCTAGCTTGGCACTACAAGAAAAAAGAGAGTTAAACCCCAGTTTGATAGGATCCTTTACATGTCAAGACCTGGATGTGAGATGCAGACTCGCACATAAAATAAACTCTAGTATAACAGATGTCTTAAAAGCTAAGTGGATCATTGTACTTTATCTGGATCAATCAAAACAACACTATATCTGTTAGTGTTAGATTTTTCAAGGTTTTTCAAAATAAACTCCATAATGAGAAAGTTTAGTACAAAAAAAAAAGTGAGAATAATGTGTGAAGATCCATAGATTGAAAATTTGACAAAAATACGAGTTCCAGAAAACATATGCAATCAAAACTATTCCAGTAATGTCTCATGTTTGCCATTTCATGCACATAGCACATATTTCAAGTTGATAATTTGTGCATAATATATCAGATGGTAATTCCCCAGCAATGAAGGCGTGTTTAGTAGAAATGGTAAAATAAGGAAGTCTCTGCAGGGGTCAGTTTTGGTATACTTTATTGGATCATAAAACCGTGAGAAACACTGTTACGAGCCAATCAAGATTCTCCAATAGTAGCATCCGTCAAGAAGCAAACCTAGTTACTTAACCTGGAGCAACCCAGACACACCTGTATGTGTCTAGAATCTGGATAACAATGGTTATGATATTCCATGTGTTTCAGTTCAGGGTTGCACTACATTTTCTTTCCTTACCTCAGCATTGTGCTCATAGCCACCAAGAGTAGTGAATCGCTTTTCCACAAGATTCTTTGTGTGCTCGATCATCTGTCGACCTTGTCAAGTAAAGCAACCATAACATGTACAAACCGAAAAGAAACAGCTTAGCTTACCAAGGAAAATTTTCATAGATATAAATTAATTGAAAGCTACGAAATATTCAGTTACCATAGCTTGTTACACTAGAAGATATCTCTAGACAAGGTAACTGTCCAATAGTTGCTCCTGTAAACCCATATACAGAGTTTGCACTTATCTGAAAATTGATAATTACATGTGGATTTCAGAATATTGGAAAATAGCACAGACAAGTTGTAAGTTCATCTCAAACTTATCAAGCACGTAAAAATGCCAAAATACAGAAAGTAAGAGGAAAAGGGGGAGAGGGGGGAAAACCCTCAAAGAAGATGATAAGCTGAGAATACTGAGTTTCCCATTTTATGTAGACAAAAACAAGGGAAACATAATTTACCTTTAGAGCTAGCTGTCGACCATCCAGGACAGCCTTTTCCAAAGGATCCTTCGCTTCCTAAGACCAGATAACCTTAATAACTAGTCAAATCAGTCCTTACAAGATGATAGATTAACCTCATCCCATGCGATGATAATCAACAACGAAAACAAATGCGAGGTGATAATTAATGAACCCTACAGGATATATAGTTATTTCAGTAGCATGACTTCTGTTGGGAACTTTGGCTACAGAGTTCCTCCGATTTCAAAATTAACCTCAATCTCTAAAAGCTGTTTCATGTCTCAATAAAGAGCGCCCCCACCACCACCCCCCCCCCCCCCCCCCCCCCCCCAAAGCCTGTTTCCTCTTCCCTTTTATAGCCATCATCTTTTTCTCAGGCTCTCCGCTGATCATTATTTCATTGTCTTTTTTCACCACTTGCGCACACTTCATTAAATACATATGCTGAAATTGTGAACCTAATTCCCATTCAATATCTTTGTTACTTGTGAGATACAACACTTTGAGAATATATGGTTCATGAAATTTTGGGGATGATGCGCGAGGTGAGAAGTTAGCTTAGCCTCGGGAATCGCTTTCCTATAAGGAAAAGGAATAAATTTTCCTTGTTTGGTTTGGAATTGTTTAGCATAAATATTGGATCTTTGTGTGTAGCTTTAGGCATCCAGGAATTAGCCTCTCGAGAGTTTGTTCTTGAGAGTGTTGTATTCCTTCTTAGTTAATAAAATAGCTAAGGTTGGAACAAATTACTCCTCTTTTATTATTTATGCATATACTCTTAATCGTTGTGTATCAATGTAGAAAACATGAGTTATAGTATGGCAAACCATCAAAGTGCATTCACATTTTTAAGTTTCATGTCGTAAACTCTGCATGATCTTATTAGAGATATGAATCCCTAGAGGTGTGCAACTAATAAAAAGTTCACCTTCAGGTCTGC
This sequence comes from Berberis vulgaris, assembly GCA_963556465.1. Taxonomy (NCBI): domain Eukaryota; kingdom Viridiplantae; phylum Streptophyta; class Magnoliopsida; order Ranunculales; family Berberidaceae; genus Berberis; species Berberis vulgaris. The sequence continues at coordinate 70,253,118 of OY747124.1, read as the reverse complement.
TTTTGCTCTTTTACGAGCAGCCAACAATTCTTCAAGAATTTCCGGAAGTATTCCCTGATAAGCACAGTAGAAAGCATATTATTGGAGAACTTCATCTAATAGAGAGCTCATTTTATTAACCAAAATCATAATAATACCAAAACTAAACCTTTTGAAGATCTGATTTTACAAATGTTTCACCAGACGGAGTTTTATTAACACACTCAGGCGGCAGGTTGAGTTTGCGCACATCTTCAGACATTACCTTTACAGAGAACACAAACAACGAACATGATTCACTAAAAAGTTGCAGGTCTCAGTAAATTTAAAGCTAACTGATGGATAAATTTCTAAGTTTCAAATTAAGCAGTGAGCTTTGGTGACAGATTAATGTATCACCAGAGTGCAGTAACAAAGATTATATGCCATCATGATAGATGGATACAGAGATGCAAAATCCAAAGTAGCAATTGGCTTCTCATAAAATCCTGTCTTAGCTTCCAGAACCTGCATAACATAAAGTGCAATATTCAGAACACATACTTCCACTAATCACTGAGGATTTATTGACAAGTTATTTATTTATTTATTTTCTTATTTTGGAAAAAATATTGTTAACAAGTATGACTTTTTAAAGAGGTAATGCTACTTTCTATTAACAGAACTGATAAATCATATGGCAGATAATAAGTCTAGTTTACATATAAGGATCCAAGATTATGTTCAGAAATCAAAAGACACATTGTTGCCTCATTTTTAGGCGAATTTTCTCAAAGCTTTTTTTATTCTTTTTTATTATTCTCTGTCCAAAAATAAATTGTTGCCTCATTTTTAGGCTAATTTTCTTCCACATTCTGTGTTTTTCTTTTTTGTATTGTTTTGTGCAGGGTTCAAACCTTGGACTTGTGATACCATCCACTACAAGTCTACCAAGTTAGTACCCCGTTGGATCATTCTATGGCCTTCTTCCCCAAACTACACTAAAAGGCCAATAATCAGCTCATTGAAAGAAAACATATTTTTTCTTTGAAAAAAGATCTTTTGTTTCAATCATTTTCCCATAAAAAGAAAATAAACCTATTTGGCTGTTTGATAATGGGTGATATCTTCATCGACTGTTTGAACCATATTAGAGATGTTGGGATTATTAGCCAAGAGTGTTGGGAATAAACCACTATCACAATACACGAAAACCATATTGGACTCTATTATCAAGAGTGGTGAAAGTGTTGAATGTTAGCAAGGGTTCTAATGTGAGTGCCATGTGTGGAGTTTCTGAGATGAGAGGTATTTGTATGCAAAATGAGTTTAGACAAACCAGATATAAGCGTACAAAAGTTGGGTTTTTTCAATGAAAAATAAATTGGGTTTTTGTGGATGAGAGATCAGTCAAAGCAAGCAAAAATGGTGTTTTGAGGGGTTGCTGTTATATTCTAAAAAGGCATTTGAGATTTTTCAAAATGGGAATTTTTTTTTGTACAACAAGGGTTTTGAAGAATTCCGTTTTTTATTATAAATGTGACTATGAGCTTCTTGAAGTAGTGTCCAATTAGGATGGCATATGGATATACTTTTGGATATTGGAATTTCCTAGTACCATTTAGCTGTGACTTGTGAACTAAGATGTAAGATGGGGATGTTTATGATATTTAATTTTGAAGCTTGAAGTATTTGTTCAATACTTCAAGGAAAGAATGAAGGGCTTGAAGATTATTTGTATTTTTTTCGTTTATTTTTTTTGGATATGAAGGAATTAAAATAGTGGAGTTAATCTCCATGTACATAATATTAATCACAAATTATTAAATAATTATTTTAATGTCATATTCTCGCCATAACGATATCTAAACTTATAAGATTTATATCACAGCCTTTGTACTGTACACAACACAGTAGTCATGTTTCCTTGCTCAATTTTAAGGAGAATGAATTAAGATAAAATTTTACAGTCCTTATTACTAGTATTCATGGCTGTCGAATCACTGTAACGAAAAATGCCATGTGCCTCACCATAAAGCAACAAATAAACATGAAAAACAAAGTACGCATCATAAACTTACAGTTGCACCCTCAAATGTTCCATCTCCAGATCCCTGCTTTCTCACACTAGGGATAACGAGGTTCTTTTGCTTTGCCTTCCGGAGGAGTTGAGAGAGAACCTGGAAAGACAATATTGTTTAACACAAGAACTTTAAGTTACATTCTTCGTCAAATGTAGATTAACTCAAGAAAGCTACCTTAATACTTTGCCCTCTAGAAAGCAGAAAAGAGATTGGGACACCTGTGACCCGAGCCATCTCCACGTAATTATAGATGAACATCAATTTGTCCAACAGCCGTTGTGGAAGATAAGCATCCTGCAAGTAAAACACGAATTATTCATGCTTTAAGAATAAGATGGCCAGGCAGAAATGCATAGAGAGAAATTTCCCTTCTAGTTGTCTCCTATTAGAATCCTCTGCAAACTCTAGAACCTGAAAATTTTATGTTCGTAGAATTGTAACAGTCCCACAAAGAAAATATTTTTTTTATGAAAATTAATTTAAATCTCTTAAACACGATAAAAACAAGCCATTTTCATTCCACTGATGATTGGTTTGTATACCACAGGTAGGTTAGGATTGGAACTTCTATGCTTTGAGAAGAAATAAATGGAACCCGTTTCTATCCAGGATGGTTTTGATGGGATATAAAAACAACAGACAGTATCTGGGCATACTAAAGATATTAAGTTGGACTTCTGTACACTTTCTCTTGCTTGGTCAATGTCAAAGCTTCAAGAATTAACAACCTAGTCATATCCATCCTTCAGTAAGTGTTGATGAAAACACACAAAATGACATCATTTGCCAAGTAAAGCAAGAGATTAATGAGTACAGTAATTGATACTGTCGAATGGCATACTCCTTCTTACTAATTGATAGCATCTTTGCAGAGCTCAATGATTGGGTAGAGAGGAGTTTTGATGAGAGTCGAAGTGGTTTGGGTTCCTGCACTGTTATTAGTTCACCGGCTTCGGATGGTTTCCCTATGGGGGTATTCAAGATGTATTGGCATTTCATGGGGGAGCTCATTAGGGAGATTGTGCAGGAATTTCGAGTGTCCACGTTTTGGATTGGGGAGTTAACGCCACCTACATAGCTTTCATTCCCAAGAAAGAGAGGGCTTGTGAGGAAATAAATCAGTGTGTGCCTCTCTCATGTGCACTTTTCAATTATGATGAGTGGGGCTCCAGTGGGGTGGGGTTCTTTAGAAGCAGAAGAGGTATGAGGTAAGGAGACCATTTATCTCATTTTCTCTTTATATCGTGGCTGAAGCTTTGAGTAGGTTGGTCTCTTTGGCTTAGATTGTGGGTTGTCTCAGTGAGTTTTGGTTAGGACAGGAGTGCCCCAAGAGTGCCCTTGCCAATATTCTCATCTACCATATGCCCCTTTTTCATTGCCAGCGTCCGTTGCTAATAGGATGGAGCAAATTGTCGCAGACTTCCTTTGGGGAAAGTCGAGTCGTGATAAGAGTAGTTTCTATCCTATGAGGTAGAATTTTGTGGCGTTTTTGCCTAAGAGGGGTGGTACAAGACCTTTAGGAAGATGAATATGGTCCTGGGAATGTGATTGCGGAAATACAAGGAGGCTGACAACTTATCGAGAGTCATCAAATACAAGTACGATGGAGGGGGAATGGGTGGCTTCCTCAACATTCGTGTCGCCTTATGGCACTAGTTTGTGGATAGGTATTTCCAATGTGGATCACGTGCTCAGCGGAGTGGACAACATTAGATTTTGGCATTACAAGTGGTGTGGCTCAGTGGTCCTCAAGGACACCTTTCCCAGACTCTACCAAGTCTCTCTTTTGGGTAGTCAAGTGCAAGATTTTTATGTGAGTGGAGTTATGGAGCCGGGTGGAACCTCCATCTTGGGAAGATGCTCCATGAATGGGAAGAGTGAAGATCCGTGATGTGTGGATGATTGGGAGTGGGATTGGACAAAAAGTGGAAACCTTGTGGTCTCTACTTTCTATTTGCATTTGATGGATTCTAGGTTGTCGATAGGGATAAGGAGAGATATTCCAATATGGATGGTGTGGACGAAAGGAGTCCCTCTCAAAATGTATGTATGCGAGAAGCTTCTTGGAACTGGTTAGCCATGAGGGATGCAACACGGATGAAGAGGTTGATTACTTCATGTGGGCAGAGTGTGAGAATGGAGACCAATTGCTAATAAATGTGACTTTGCAACTTCTATTTGGTTCCACTTCATTAGTGGATGGATTGGGTCATGGCTGAATAGATCATTGAAGCTATGCAAGGGTGAAAGTCCCAAGTCCATTCAAACGGTAAATGTGGGTTGGTTTGGAGGCTCATTCCCTTATAATTGTGTAGGTAGTGTGGCAAGAGAGGAAGAAGATAGCTCAAAAAAAAAATTTCTCTGTTGATGAAGTGTAAAAAGATTAAGGGCAGCAATGATGACATGATGTTGGCCCTCCCCAAAGAACTATACATCATCTGGTATTAGGAAGGACTATACACTCTCAATTGAACATACATGAGAAAATGTTAATATCTTTAAATCTATCCCAATTAGAACTCCATAACCATAGTGTAACTTTTGTATCTATCCACATTCTTGAAAATACTATTATTCCTATTCCTTTCCTCCATATCACCCAAACTATAGCATGTATCAGTCTATCCCAAGTCCATTCACTTAGAGTAAAACATGAGACAACTTGCATACTCTCAACCCAAACCAGGCTGGATGAAGCCAAAGGGGCCTAAAGATGATACTCAAAGAGCGAAAGACCATAATTCGGAGACCACGAAATAGAAAATGAGGATGTAATCAATGGATTCTCTAACTGGTTACAAAAGGACATAATGATTTGGAATGAGTAATACTCTTTCAATGATATTACCCGTGATAAGTGTCCTATTGTGAACAAAAGTCCACAGGAGAAAATAAGCTCTTGGGGTGGGGAAGGAGTTGTTAGCCATTATTCTAATAAATCAGCTTGGGGTTTTGCTATTGGAGACAAAAGACGGCTAAAATTAAAAGTTGGGGAACATGTTGATAGTCAAGATTCATTCTCACAATTGACTAGTTTGTAAATGAGATAGCATGTAGAAGGGCAAAGAAAATAAAAAAATAAGTTAAAAAAAGTTTGTAGAATGTACATGTAGTGGAGAGAGAATTTGTGTTTTTTTCTCAAAATGAAAATTTTCATAACTATCTACTTAGTTTGTCAAATTTTGGTCAACTTGGTTTCGTTAGAATGCATATTTGAAGATATCTACAATGATAATACAATATGTTAAAATTATGCATTTCATGCCGTATGTATTTAAAAAAAAAAACTAACGTATTTCACATCGTAAGTATTTTCATTATTTATCAAAGAATGAGATGAACATCTTAAAACACATTCAAGCAAAGACCCTCAACCTAATTTTGAAAAACCAAAGTTCGGGAAGAACTCACTGCGGCTGTTTAAATTTTTTTTTTCTTACTTATTTAATTTTAACTTAGGTTGACCTAATGCCACGTCTCATTTTCTATCGTGCCAACAACACAGGTAATTACATATTGCAGCTTGCACATTCTTATGTGAAGACACAATGTATCTGAGCTTGGGGTTAGAATTTGGGTACCACTCGTTCATAAAGAAAGGAGTGTCTTTGTCATTCCACAACCACTTATCTTATTGATCATTCAAAGTAACATTCTCAGTTAGTCATGAATACGCATATTAGTAATGAATGGGATCTCCCAATCATTCAGGTTTCTTCACAATTAAAATTCCTACCTTGAGAGTGGTTATCCAAAAGTCTTTAATTATTCCTGACTTGTTGGGATATGGCTGGAAACTGAAGCTTGAGAAGAGAAGGCTCAATCCATCTTGGATTCTAAAATTTTATTATTTCCCCAATATGTAGCTTAAAATAGACCTTGTTTTAAAGATCACTTTTTTTGTTCATGATGCCCTTCCATAAAGACCCAACCATAAGAGGTATTTTGTTCAGTGGTGAACCAATCTAAAGGCCCTGCCCAATATTTCTGACGTGTCTCCATAAAGCATAAACCTCTACTCTTTACCCAAAGCCTCAAAACCTAATTGATAAGAAGAGCCTTGTTAAATTCTTTAATTATTCTAATGCTCAGATGACCATCAGTTTTAGGTTAGTAGACCTTCATCCAATTGGGGAAATGATATTTCTTGGAAATAAGAGAGCCCCATAGAAAAGTTCTCATGCATCTTTCAATTCTAGCAAATCGGAATAGGGGATCACACAAAGAGACATCATATGAACAGGTATAAAAGCAATGGTGTTTAAATAACAATGGCCCTGCCAGCTTTAGAGATGTACTTCTTCTTCCGAGTACTAAGTCTACGTTCAATCCTCTCCATTATTTCTTTCTAAACTCTAGTACTATGTGTTTAGCCCCTAAAGGTAGCCTAAGATACATGCAAGGAAAGGTCCCTTTTCTGCAACCCAACATGGCAGCTCCACTTCAATCTCATGGACATCACCCACAACAAAAATTTTGGATTTAGCAAAGTTCACCTTGAGCACAAAACAAATTTCAAACCATTACAAAATATCTCTGACTGTCTCTCTTGCCCAAGAGAGGGCATCAACGAAAATTAGTGTCACATATTGTAGAACTGAAATAGGCTGCGAGGATGTAGAAGCTTGAAAGCTAGAAATTAGACCAATCTGCTGAGCTTTAGTGATCAACGCTGGAAACCCTTCAGCTGCAAGAGAGAAGAGGAGAGGAGAGGAGAAAGGGGATCCCCCTGCCTCTGGCTTCTAGAAGATTTGAAATGTCCTACAGGAGAACCATAAATTGCCACTGAGAAATAAGTTGCCCAAAATAACTCAGTAATGTTTTGAAGATACTGTCAGAACACAGAGTCAAAAGCTTTACAGAAATCCCCCTTGATCACAATGTTTGCTTTACCTTGATCAGAATGCTTGCTTTACCTTGTTTCCTTTGAGCTATCTTCCAACTCTAGGGATCGCATTATAATGGATATACTGGGGTTTTTATGGCATATTGTTCCTCTCATGTTTCCTTCAAGGAATTAAGGACAATAGATATAGACTTAGGGTGGCTAACCAAACTAAGAAAGGGAAGCTAACACATGGCTATGGCCATTCTTGTTCCTATCTCAAATACTCAATATCAAATTTGAGAGGAGGTAGAGAAAATGGCACTCCAACCAATTGTGGAACCAGGATTTTCTTTAAACATAATTCAGAAATTGCAATACATGTCCAATAAATCACATTTAAATAGGTTTTTGGAGCACGATTAAGCAAGGACTATTGATGATCAAGTCTTGTCCTCTAACACTTGTAAGGCTTTGATGATTAATTATAAGTTTAGTCGTCTAAATCGATAACATTCCGTCTTCACAAGTCATCGGATGATTCATATCAGCTCAATCTAGAAACACTATGTTTACCAGTTAGACCATTAGATAAATGAAAATACTAAAGATCAGTCTGAAATATTATTAATTTAACAAAGTTGATGACCTCTAATGACAGCATTTACCAATTTTAGTCCTCTCACAAAATGGAAACCACATATGTTGTAAATTAAGAAAGATAACAAATATTGGTAGTATGAGAGTTGTCTAATGAGCCAAACTTCATTTTTACAGTGTATATTTTGTATTTCATGAATAATTTAGTATTCTCTGTGTGCCGACGGTGAGATGTATTTTATTGATTTGCTCACTGCAGGGATTTTAAATCTGGGCGGTTCGACGTGGCCCAGTAGGTATGTTCCCCAAGTGTAAGATAAAGTCTCCCACAAAGTGGCCAAACCAGAAACAAATTCTCAATAGCAAACATTCAATATCACCCTAAGTCCTAACAACACTAGATCAAGAACACTTAATTGTCCTTGTCAGGATTGCTATTGTTGAAATGCATACAATCACAGTGTTTCAGTAAGGACCAAATTATGGTTACAATAATAGCTTTCTATACAGATTGACTCAGTAGTCAATACAATAAGGTATGATAATAGCCAAAAGTTCCGTTGGAAGCAAGTGAAGTTTAATGACACCAGGGACCCCAAACTGCTAAAAATAAAACAAATTAAGAATTGAAAGTTGAATAACTCAGCAAATATTTGGATTTCCTGCAAAAAACAAAAAACAAAAAAAAACAAATATCTAAAGTTCCTCCAAGTGTGACGTATTGGAAAACAAAACTGAGGCCATAATAGTGAATGGAGAGGAATTGCAGTCTCTAAGTGTTGTAACACCTTTGATTTTACAAAAGCAATGAGAATTATCATCTATCAGCATCCTTGCATCATAACTCAATAGAAATCTTGCAATTTTTAGTGAAGAACTACCAACCAAAGTCTGACTGCCAATTGAATCTGTGAGTTCATAATTAACAATAACAAATGGCACATGCTGCAGTCAAAATGACAATGATGGCTAAGATAGATAGTTGAATAAAAATACCGCACCTTCAAGCAATAGACAGCAAGCCGCCTCCTTGTTTCTGAGTTCCCATTCTGGAGGTCAGATATTATCGAGTGGTGGACATCCTCTTTCTGTTCAAAGTAAATCTTATTAATAACAAACTTTCATAGATTCAGTTATATGTTCAAGGGTCAAGAACGAAAACACAATGTATATGTTTGTGACTGAGCAATAAGTGTATGTACTATAAAATATTACAGATGAGCACTTAAACATGATATTCAATGTCTAAATCCTCTGTTTTTAAAAATCATGTAAAGTTATGAACATTAATTTGGAATTGTCTAGGAAATATCTATGTTAACAGTTTTGGCCACTGAAATTAAACGTCCACGAAGCACATTGATGATCACCTGCAACCTTCTTATCTGATGTTTAGGTGTTTCCACTCAGTGAAATTAACTGGTATTATCACCACAATTTCTGAATTTGAAAGGAAAATTGGCTTTTGCTGGAACAATGCAGTCAGAAGGCATCTAAAGTAAGTGGGTCAATCAACATGTTAAAGTTTGAAAAGGTGGTCATTGAAACATGAATCATCATTTTGTGTGGATTTATTTTGTCATTTTCAGTTCAAGAGGAACAAAGTGAGAGACAACCCCTTTAGCTATATTGTATATCTTATGGTTCTGTAATCGTAACTTGCACGCACGGCTGATATTACTAGGGGTGGGCACGGGACGAGATGGACCTCATCTGTATCCCATCCCGTTCATTTAGGACCGGGACGGGATGAGCATTTATTAAATAGTCTTCCAATGAAGAATAACAAAAAAATTTCATCTCACATTGCTCACACATCAATAATGTCTAATTTATGTACATATATATAACTTTAATCGTAACAATATAAAATGCCTTATAAAATTTCATCTTGCATTGCTCCTAATTGTAACTTGTATAAATGATATAAGTTCTCAAGTTGTCCTAATATAAGTTCAAAAATGAAAAATATTGTTCGTTGAGTTTCTATCTAAACAAAGAGTACCATACAAACAAGTTTTCAAACAATAGATGCTTTGATTTAATTTCAACACATCCTAAACTTTATTTTAGAATAGTAGTTTGATTAAAATTAATAATAATAAATATTAAATAAATAAGTTCGGACGGGACGGGATGGGATGGGCGGGATTGAAAATCTTCATCCCGATCCCATCCCACTCTATATCGGGATGAGTTTGATCAATCCCAAAGGACCCAAAAAATCAGGACGGGACCGGGATCACAGGATGAGATGTCCACCCCTAAATATTATTCTTGTATACACTTAAATGAATTCAAAGAAATGAATAAATCAATTCGAGAATTCAAAACTTACGGTGTCAGAGAGTCTCGCGACCTCGATCCTCAAGTTATGTTGAACCTCGCAATTGATCCTCCTCGCAACTCTCTTCCTTCATAGCATTACTGCTGTTGAAGATTGTAGGTACTCTTCTTTGCACTTCACAAATCCTAACATCTCAATCAATTGTTCCAATCCAAATCCTTGTTCTTTCTTTATCTTCTCAATCAAAACCCACCCTAATCTTTTTTTGCATATGCTCGTGTTGTTTGTTGCACTCTTTTCTGCAACTTCTTCTTGGACTTAAAGCCCTTTAAGCCTCTTTATTGCACACAATCAAAAAAACAAAAAACACAACATAGATGACGTCCTATTCCGCCATCGACTATTGTTGTTGTCGTTTGTTCTCCTAGTGCGCCCCACATCTCTCTTTCCTCCAATGCCAGCTACTTCACGGAATTGAGTGATGGTAATTACATGACATGGCTGGGTCAAATCAACCTTTCTCTACACCTACTGAGGATCGACCTATAATGGGGATGATTTTGTGAAGTATGTAGATAGTTTTTTCCCTCCACCTACTGAAAAACTTCCCAATCAAGGTGATCGACCTTCACATTACAACCCAGTTATCTAGCTCGCTATCAGACTGACCAACTTATTGTCAGTCATAAACTCTACTATCTTTTATGTTGCGTTTAGAAACACACTCAAAAACAACTTTTTTGCATATAAACGCCAAAAACTACCCCAGTTAATTTGGCTTCTCCAAAGTTTTCTACTTCTCCCTAGTTACTTCTTTGCTAAATTAATTTTGTAGTCAGATATTTTGGCTCTTGACTTAATAAGTGGATTAGCCTATGTTGGTTGTTGTTGGAGACCTTTACCTAATAGACAATTCTAACACAATTTCTTCCACAAAATGTACTTGTGCTTTTGGTTGCCAAAAGTCCCCCTAGCCTATGTGGGTCATTGTTGAAGTTTGGGAGCGTTTTCGCTGCCATTTTTTGCAACATTTAGTCGCTAATAAAGCCAACATTCTGTTCCAACTTCTCTGAACCAAGACCATCTTGGAATACCTTCAACATGCAAGTCTGTTAGTGACTCTCTAGCTGCTAATGGTGAGCCAGTTTCGAACATTGACAGTGTGGCTTTTGTTTTGCAGCGTTTAGGTCCTGACTATAGCATGATTTTGACGGCCATTCTCAATTTTCCAGTATGAAGACCTTTGAGCCTTTTTTTTTATCTTTTAAGACTCAGATTCTCTCACTCGACTGCTCTTATGCATAGTCTTACAATCACTACACCTGCAAATCCTACTCCACCTTGCTACACAAATTATCAGCATGGCAATAAAATAGTTGTGCCAATTGAAACCGTATTGACACTCCGGATCAGCTTAACAATGCCTTTGAAGGATATCCGTATACATGAGCTACACACCACATGACTGGTACCCAGATGCTATAGTGCCCCATACACTGACAATAACTATGTCCTTGATGATGGTACATCTCTTAGCATATCCCAAACTGGTGTATTTCTCTAAATTTGGGTGTTCGCACTTTCAGTTAAAAAATGTTAGCTATGCACAAAATTTATCATATGTTGCCAAGTTCACCAAAAGATAATAATGTTAGTTTCAAATTTCATCCTACAGGTTACACCATATCTGACTTTAATTCGTATTCCTCTATTTCAGAGGTCAATGGTCACTATCCTATCTCCTTCAATTCACATCTCCTGAGCTCTTGCTATTGTCTCTTCCGAGTTGTGGCACAATAGGCTTGGCCATCCCAATGCCAACATTTTGTCTTATTTAGGATCTACTAATCTGTTATGTTCAGATTTTGGACGTCACCCATAAATTTTGTAAAGGTTGTGCCTGGTGTAAATCCATAGACCTTCCATTTTTCTAGTCATAATGAAATGTGCCCAATTTCTTTTGCTTCTTGTGCATTATGAAGTATGGATGTCTAGATTATTATGTCTAGTTATCGCTATTATGTGTTGCTTTGCTTTAGATATGACTTTACACGTTACTCATGGATCTTTCCTATGAGATGCTAGAGGGAAGTCCACTTATTTCTAGGCCTTCACTCATAGCATTCATAAGTAGTTTAGTAACACCGATGGAGTTGGTCTATATGTTAATGGCCTGTTTGCTGATTTTGGTCGCTCTATGGGCATTTCTTATTGATTATCTTGTCCTTTTATGTTGGAGAAAAATGTTTTTTTTCCGAGCGCAAGCACCATCACAATGTGGACATGGCTCGCACACTACTAGCCAATTTTCAGTTCCCCTCAACCTCTGGTTTGAAGCACTTTCTACTGTAGTTTATCTTATCTATTACCTTCCCACTCCTGTTCTAAAATGGGACTTTCCAACTCCAGGAATTGGAGATAATTTCCCAATTGCTGTGGTATGGAAGAAAGGAATTCCCCCAAAATTTTCTTTCTTCATTTGGGAGATTTTATGGAACCGTGCTACTGCTACAAGGCACACCTTGATTAGGAGGGGGTAGGTGGGGTTGGAGTGATCTGTGTGTCTGCATGATGTGGAATCTTGAGATCACATTCTTATTCATTGTGATGTGGCTAGTGTACTTTGGTACCATTTCATCCAAGCATGTTGGGTTGATTGGATGATGCCTTGGTATCTCTTCCTTGGGGGAAAATGACAAGCTTCTTCCAAAGATAAGTGAGGGTAGTGTGGTCACTTATCCCTTATGCCATCGTCTGGGTTGTTTGGCAAGAAAGGAATAGTTGGGTTTTTGCAATCTCTCATCATCAAGTGATGGGATTTATTATGAATGCTTTGGGTTTCCTTTGGTATTAGTGTTCCTTTCATTGGGTTTTTAAGGGGGTTCGTTTTCTCCCGTTTATGTTGGTATGGGAATAATTCATGAGTGTCCTTGTAATCTTTTTTATCTTGTGCATTCTCTTTGTTTCTCAATAAATTTGGAATCTTTCTCAAAGAAAAAAAAATGTTTATCTTATAGTTCTCAATTATGCATCATGTGACTTGCACGTATGGCTGCCATTATCCTTGTATATACACTTAATAGCTCAAATAGCTGCAATGTAAAGAATATATCAATTTGAGAATTAAAAACATACACAAAGAAGCAACTAAAACTTTCTTTTATTTTGCATAATTGAGCAGTAGAAGCCAAGTGAGGAGTAAGAAGCATTTTCTCCCTCATGTAATAATTATGTTTCTTTCTGATTTCTTTTCTCTAAAACAACTGCGGAACTGATAACACATATAAAACTGTGAGATATTTTTTTTCTAATAGTATGTAAAATTGTGATAACAAAACAAAAGATAACAATGCCCAACATTTCTAGTAAATTTTGGAGAGGTCACTCACTTGTTCTCCAAGAAAGTGTGCTGAGACAGAGTTCAAAGAATAAGAACTTAGCTTGTAATCTCTTTGCATAACCTGAAAAATAACAACATAACTAGGCCAGTCAAATCTAATTGTTAATACTTGTCTAGTTCCAACCATTGAACAACCCAAGTGAAAGAACTTAGCAGACTGAACCTGAAGTAAATCAAATTGAACCCTCCCTTCAATTGTAACTTCTTTACTCTCCCTTGTTCCATACTGTCTGCAGATACATAAGGTATCAAAAAAGTGTAAGCAAAATATTCATCTCTACTCATTAATAAAATTAGAAGACACATTAATTCCAAAGAAGTTCACATGCATCGTGTTGGCCTGTATTCTAAACGGATGCATTCTACTACATTTCAAACTCCAACTTGAATTAATGTAACTAACCATATAAGCACCTCAGGAATGTCCTTTTGGTAATCAATAGGGTTTTTTACATCCATCAAAATACGCTTACTCTCCACTATGTAACAAGATAAAAGCTCAAGACCAGAAAGTGACATATTATGTGTGTGAGTCCTAAATCCTAATTATACTAAGCAGTTAAGTCATGCATTATCTCAAACTCCCAATGAGCCATGGATGGATGATGCAAGATCACTAACCTTGAGGAGAAGGTTGTATCCTTGACACGGACTCTGCTGTTCCTGATGCGTCCCAGGATTGGAAATTCTGCTATATTTAAGATCGCGGCTCTCTACAAACCAGATAAAACCTTAGATTAGATGCAAGCAGGAAACACAAGGCATAATAAAAATAAATAAATAAATTATTAAAAAAAAACTTTTTACATCTAACCAACAAAAAAATTTCAAAAGGATGAACAAAAGAAAGCAAATACCTCAATCAGATATGGCAAGTCAAACTTGCATATGTTATACCCAATCATGATGTCAGGATCTACTTCTTGGATTATATCCTGTAACAATTTTGCATTTATCAAAAAAAATAGGTGCATTAATCAGTGGGCGTATGAAGTGCCAAGGAGAGAGATTAAGTAGCTAATGACACTAGCATCTGCTAGTCATATTCACTATTCTTAAAGAAGCAAAACTCAATCTACATCATAACCTTATTTTATTTACTTGCTTCACTGGAGTTCAATTTACCATTCATGTGCTCAATTTACCAAATGAACCAAACCTAGTTTGAAGGAAGTAATATTTTCAAAATAAACATTTGTGATGACCTCATCTCTCTCTCAATTTATAAAAAAAATGCAAAATATGAAAGGCATTCACCTGGAAATGAAGGTAAAAAAAAGAAACACGGTCTTCTTAACAATCCAACAAGATTTAAACACAATTTACATAACACATCTGAGTTTGGTGTCTTATCTCTTCAATTTGGGGAAGAAATAAAATAAATAAATACATATAATGGCAAGGCCTATTGCTTTCTTAAAATAGATACAATTCCATGTTTCAAATTTTACATTTCTTAAAAAATTTAGAACACCCGACCTTTAAACAGTAAAACAGAATAATAATTTTGACAATGTATTTAGTAATTAATTTCAGCAAAACAGTGAGAAAAGAGGAGAGAGGGAAAGGAGAATTTAAAGTCAGACCTTCAACTTCGTGTTTTCTCTCAGCGAGGAGGGAGAAAGGAATGCTTTCCATGGAAAACTAAAAAAAACATGATCTCTCTTGAACAACAAGTGGTCACTCCTCTCTCTCTTTCCTCACATCTCCACCCTATTTTCCATTATCCTAGGATTTTTTTTCTTTCAAATCAAACACATCCTTTTCGAAAAATGAAATTTTACCTTCCAAGCAAGCAACAAATCTCTTTCTGTATCGAATGACATCACGTCAACACCCACAATTGGAGAGCACGACTTGAGGGTCATGATGTTGCGAACAAAAGGTTGGTCTTGTCCTTGTAGAGTAACTAGATTGGCCACCTGGAGGGAGGGTAGAGAACAAAGATTATTATATGAACTAACAAATAAAATTATAAGGAAATCAACAAGTATAAACATTCATTGAAATTTCTAATGTTCGACCTGAATAACAGAATCATGGCTAGGTTCTGGAAAGAGCCCTTTGCGCCCAGCACACTCTATGTCAAAACTCAATATGCGAAATGGAGCCATTTTGGAAAAAGCCCCCTCTGGAGCATGGCTGATTACTTCAGAGTATCTAAGCACATATTTAAGGAAAAATGTGATACCCTCCCTCCCCTAGTAAGTAAATAAATATGTGCAAAGAATAACATCAATCATCGGTAACAACTAGGATAATAAGACTAACAACATAATTATAATGCATAAATTTGATCAATAAAAAATAATTAAATAGCAAGTATATCATAAATTGTCTTCTCAAAATAACAACAGCAATACCCATAATATAAATAAACCCCTCAATATGTCAGGATACAAACAATCAAATTCCAGCTGGCAATAGGTCATGATCTTTGTTGTCTTCCTACATTTCCTGGTAGGAATTTCGATCCAATTTCCACCAACAATATTACAATCAATCATGAAACGAAGAGCGAAAAGAACATTGCTTTCATATGTCATGAAATTCCTTGTGCCAAGACCATCAATGTGTATGCCCTTTTCCAGGATGCCTGCCAAAAAGATCAAGCCTCAAGGTATTGACAACTTCAAGAACTTAACTGCAATCATAGTAAGCTTAACTATTTTACCTCGACAACCAGCAACTACTGTTGGCAATGCAACTACAATTTTAAGGAAAGGATGAGAATCTTGCTGCTGGTAATGCATAATGCTCCTTTTCTGCACCATCTCAACCCGCAAGATGAACTTAGGAACCCTGCTGTTCCGGTTCACTTCTTTCATTCTCACCTAGAAAACCCACTAAGCATGATAAGCACATTGCTATTTGAAAATTAATATATGTTTGTACCTAAGGAAGAAAATTATTTATGAAGCTTCAGTTGTAATCACTACAATAGAATGGTTTACAGGCCTAGATGCAAACCCAGAGATCATCAATCTCATTGAAAAGCCTATGGATTGGACATTAGTACAGTACATATGGTTAGATGGTTCATAAACTCAATCATGTACTCTAATTCTTAAAATTAATCAGCAAAAGAATGCCAAAATGTGCAATTGGATAAACTAGAGACTTGAGACAAGGTAAGGGGCGTTAACAGATAAGCCTCTTAGGAGGTGCTGCCTGTCTTCCACAGATAGACATACTGTTCTCTAACAAGTGGTTTAGAGTTTTTTCTACATAAAAGGGAAACACATCTTGGTAAAAGGGATGGAAACTACCTCAAGAGCTTGATGGAAACAGGAGATGTCATCAGGTCCCATTCCCGGAGGGCAACTGACATAGAAGTACGGTTGAAAACCGTGAACGTTGCAGCAAACACTATGTCCTATAAACATCAGAAACAGCAAGTCTCTAAGATCTCAATATGTATTCTCTCAAAACAAAAAAGGGAATGTAAATCAATTATTAGAGCAGCTAACATTTTTCAACTGACCAAAAATTAGTAAAACCTCGATCCCTATTATCAGTAATGAAAAGTCAAAGGACTCTCTCCATCAACTGGTGTCACTTATGTCATATGATCATTCAACTAGGAAGTCAAGTATTTTGTATCGGCATCTGAATAAGGACATTGTTTCACATACTTAGTTGGTTTAGAAATTTCCTTCTAGATGAATATTCAGCTAAAAACTCATTACTTATAACTTCAGTCAGTCTTATGGTCATTAGCTTGAACCCATATTGATTTTGTGATTTGGTTCAGTTCCATTTGGGACACTGTCGTCATTCTTTGGAAGTCTTGTTGTCTCTAACATTACTCTATTGATTATAAAGTTATAATTAAATAGTTTAAACGGGTACACACAAGGACTTCCACAGAGGTCACCCATCCTAGTACTAGTATAGCCCAAACATGAGGTCACCCATCATAGTACTAGTATAGCTCAAACATGCTCATTCGAAAACAAAATTTCAAGAATGATCTGGATTAATGGTATTAATTTGATACAGCTATTAAACATTTAGTTATGTGCATTTGGGGCAACTAAATTTAGGGGTCATTTAAGATCTTCCGTCATGATGCAACCTTGGTTAATCGCATCATGGTGCAACAGCAAAAAAGTGTAGGACTTTATCCGATCTTACAACCAGCAATAAACTAGGCAGAAATTTATACAATTTACTTGTAGATTACTACATACATGTTGGGGCTAAATCCGATTTAATGCCCTTTGCTCTAGTTGAAAAATGTTGGGTTTGTTCTTAATTGGGGAAATTAGTAGTTAAAAACACACAAAATATCAGAGTTATAAACAGAGAGAAAGGAGGAGAGGAAACCTTCTCTAGTAACCCCAAAGATTCTGAGAATGGCAGCAGGAGTGGACGAATTGGGGAGAAACTCTGGGTGGCTCTCTCCGATAATGTAATCGATCTCCAGCTGTTGGAAAACTGCAAGAAAGAGAAAAATTACTAAGAAGGTGAAATTGAAACCCTAAATGAAATGGGGATAATTCACATATACTGAACTGATGCTTTGATTTTCAGCTACATAGGAAGGAGAGAGTGGAGGTCGGTTCCATTTGGAGATGCGGGAAGCTAGGGCTTGCTTTCGTTCCTCCTGTTGGAGAATATGACTGACTTCTTCTGCTTCTTCAAGTAGTAGGGTTTCTTCCAAGAAGACATCTTCGTCCATCTCCTCGTCTCCCTCCATTGTATTTGTAGTTGTAGGAGGGGTTTGTTGTTGAAACCGCTTCGGTGGCTGAGCTGAAGGAGTTGAAGACGGATCTCCTCGCCTCTTGTTGTTGTTCATCGTCCTCACTTTCGCTCTCTCGTTTTGGCGGGAACACAGAGAGAGAAAGCTGAAAATCTAAGGACTGAAAAAGAGTGTTGTACCGTCAAATCCCCCCTACGCATATATATATGGCTGTTACCAAATAACACCACCATTTCTGCTGTATGAATAATGATCTTCCGTCGTTTAAGGACACCACCACTTTTCTGAATGATACAACCACCTAATGAAAGACACTGCCAATATATAAAAAATGCAACGAGTACTTCGCACCATCATATCCTCTTTCTCACATCACCATTGATTTTTTTTTTAACTTTTTCACACCACCTATATAAATAAAAATCATTCATTTTTCCCTCACCATTCAAATCGATAATGGTTCATTCCTCCCCCATTCGAAATCTCATCTACCAAATCTCTTCAAAATCTCACTCCACACTCAAATCGCTTGCAAATCTCCTTTATCCCCCTCGAAAACTCTCGAAATCCCTTCAAAGTCGAAACCCTTAAACCCAAACTGAATAAATATGCATAACTTAACATAACAGATAAACTCAAACTCAAAACAAAAAAATGCAAAATTGGGTAACTTTCGACTAATTTAAATCCTCAATTGAGACTGATTATCAAACTCATCAAAACACGAAAATTGTAGTACTATGGGTTATCTAATAAACACAACTTGAATCACTTGAAAATGTTTTGAAATAAGCAAGTTATGATCATCTTACTAAAGTCACGCAAATCTGTCCAAAAAATGAAAACGGGATAGTGTTCCTGACTTTCGGCCAACTTATGTGCTTGATCGAGACCGATTCTCAAGTTGATCAAAACACAAAAGTTGTAGATACCTCGCATTGCACAATGCGAACAAGATTATTCGCATTGTGCAATGCGAGGTATCTGGGATACTTCGCAGTGCACTCTGTGAACATAATTTGTTTTCCTGTTCGGCGCAACTTTAGTAAAATGACCATAACTTGCTCGTTTCAAAACATTTTCAAGTGATTAAAGTTGTTTTTATTAGATAACTGAGAGTACTAAAACTTTTTTTGTTTTGATAAACTTGAGAATCGGCTCGATCAAGCACATAAGTTGGCCGAAAGTCAGGAACACTATCTCGTTTTTATTTTTCAAACAGATTTGTGAGACTTTAGTAAAATAACCATAACTTGCTCATTTCAAAACATTTTTAAGTGATTCAAGTTGTGTTTATTAGATGACTCGGAGTAATACAACTTTCATGTTTTGATAAGCTTGAGAATCAGTCTAAATGGAGGGTTTAAATTGGTTAGAAAGTTACCCTATTTTCGTTTTTTTCATTTTGAGTTTGGGATTGTCTGTTATGTTAAGTTATGCATATTTATTAAGCTTGGGTTTAAGGGTTTCAACTTTAAGGGGATTTTGAGAATTTTCAAGGGAGAGATAGGAGATTTGCAAGAGATTTGAGTGTGGGAGAGAGATTTGGAAGAGATTTCAAGAGATTTCGAATGGGGAATGGAGGAACCATTGTCGATTTGAATGGTGAGGGGGAAAATTAATAGTTTTTGTTTATATAGGTGGTGTGAGAAAGTATGGTGGTGTGAGAAAAAAAGTAGGTGAGTAGAATGGTGAGAGATAAAAGAAATGATGGTGCGAAGTAGTCGTTGCCTAAAAAAAATAACCCTTATTCTTTTCTGTAACACCCATAAGTTTTTGTTTGACTAATTTACTTACCTTTTTAGTTTTATGATTAAAACCAGTGATTTTAGAGTTCTTAGAACTTAAATGATTGTGATAAAAATATTTTGGATTTTTTCTTGGGGGTGCCCTTGGAGATTTGGTAGGGGGCAAATAGCCACCAACCTATAAAAACGGGTTCATCCCCACGAGCAGCAAGGTTGCTATCTTCATTTTGTACTTGATTTCGGGCGATTCGCCAGCATTTCTCCATCAAATCTCCTCATTTCTTCTCTGTTTTATTCATCTTCCTTCCCCCTTCATTCTTCTTCGAGTTCCCACTCAAAATCATAGTATATCATCTTGTGAAACTCGATCGGAGCTATGGGAGGTTCTTCGGGCAACTCCGCTCCGATCGGGCCCTTTGGTGGAGTCGATAGGGGTGTTTGGAGGCTGGGACCCTCCATGCAAAGGTGATCGAGTAGTTGGCTGAAAAGTTTAGAAAAGCAGGGAAATTGGGGTTCTCCAATAACGGTTTGAGTTGTGATTTGCGGGTGAGCTTCGATCCATGGTTTCGAGGTGTTGGGAAAGCTTGATTCAGGTGAGTATGGCCTTAAAAATGTCATGATTTTGTATTTTCTTCCCTTATCTTTGTTTGCATGTTGTTAATTAAGGGTATTGGGTGTTGATCTATGACATGGTACAAAATTTGAGTTGTTTGTGATTTAATCAATGATCCAATGTCTTCTTGTTGCTGGTTTTGAGTGTTTAGAGTTTCCATGTTGAAATTTTCATGAACTTTCCATTTGTGGTTGAATTTGGTTCATTTTAAATGAATTGTGATGGAGTTTTCTTAAATTTTTAGTAGGACTGTTTTGAAATGGGTTGTTTTGGGTTTTCATTTTGTGGGTTCTTTGAAATTGTATCATGGATTTTGGAATTTTCGGCTCTTGTGTTGTTGCATGTTTGTTGAGATTGCATAATATTCCATAATTTTTTGCTGTGAGTTGTACAATAGCACATGAGAGTGATTGCATCATTAATCATTCATGGAATGAAATTTGGAAATAATGATGGAAATTTTTCCTATTGTATATTGATGTAACACCCTTGGGTGGGTGGGCAGCGGGGGAGATATGGCATGCAAGCTACCAACGGAAGAGTATTGTGACACCTTGGGTGGGCGGGTAGTGAGGGAGATATGGCTAATAAGTTACCAAGGGAAGAGTGTTGTTGGTGTGGTTGAACACCTGTGTTGTTGAGCGCTTGTTTGATATTGTAACACCTTGGGTGCGCGGGCAATGGGAGGGATACGGTCGACAAGCTACCAAATAAACAATATTGTTGTGATATTGATATGATAATATTAATGTTGTTGAACACTTGCATAAATACTTGTTTCGAAAGAAGGAATCATGCCAAACCTTTCAAGGGAGTAGCACTTAGCCTTGAGAAATGAGACGTTTCTGTGTAGGTAAAAGGAATAATGGTTAAGCACATTGGAGTGTCGCATTTCACATACATATTTACATCATAATTGAGCATTCGAGATGAATAATGGTGGTGCATTATTTAGTTGTATGATTATTTTAAATTGTCTAAGTCGATGTTATGCATTTTTTGGGGGAGATAGATGCTTTGAAATTTGGTGTGTTCACTTAGATGGGAAAATTAAAACATTGCTTTAGGGTGGTTTAGCCTAATGCAATGGGTTGTTCCCGAGGACAAGAGTATGATATGAGTTCTTTTCGAGTGTTGGATATACACCAGTATAGAAGCATGTGTATATAGTCATGAAGGTGATTATTTTCACAAATTGATGAATAGTTAGATGACTTAGACTATGGCGTGTTGATTGAAATTCTCAACCTGATGTGAATTTCTCTCATTTCATCTCGCATCTCATGCATTAGTTGCATGTAGGTTTACCACTGATGTATTCACTATATTTTATAGCATCATCATGGCATCCTATCATTATGAATAGGGATGGCAACGGGGCGGATTTGAACAAATCCATCCCCGCCCCGTCAGGAACAACGGATCCCCAAATCCGCCCCGCCAATCCGTTTATAAATATATTTAAAAACCATCTCCGCCCCGTACGGATTGGCGGATATCCGCCCAGCCCAAATATCCGTTAAAAAAAATTTATGTGTTATCCATCTTACTGTAAAAGATATCTCAGACCTCATAACAAAAAATATAACACCAGTAAGAATCCATCTTAACACCAATAAGAATCCATACAAAAATTATAACAAAAAACCAAATTACAAAAAAAAAAAAAAAAAAAAAAAAAACCGAACTAAAGAATATCTCTGATCTAAGATCTAAGATCGGGGAAGGGAAGGGAGGGGAGAGGAAGGCGGGGAAGGGAGGGAAGAGGGAGGCGGGCGGGATGAGAGCTTCAAGAGGCGGAGAGCTTCGTTGTGGTTCTTTCGAAGCAGAGAGCTTCAACCCTTCGCAAATGGAAAGGCTTCGCAAATGGAGAGGAGACAGAGAGCTTCGAGAGGCGGTAGAAGCGAAGCGTGTGAGAT
Source organism: Berberis vulgaris (assembly GCA_963556465.1). Classification (NCBI taxonomy): domain Eukaryota; kingdom Viridiplantae; phylum Streptophyta; class Magnoliopsida; order Ranunculales; family Berberidaceae; genus Berberis; species Berberis vulgaris. The sequence continues at coordinate 70,230,979 of OY747124.1, read as the reverse complement.
TCGAGAGGCGGCTCCCTCTCCCCTCCCTTCCCCGCAGTGTGACCGTTGTGGGCGCAGTGAGAGGCGGCAGAGCTTCTGTGTGAGATTCGAGAGGCGTTGTGAATGAGATGCGAGAATTGAAACGAGGGTTTATTTCCCTTTTATAGGTCAAAGGCATTTTAGTAAATTTATCAGTTAAACGGATATCCGTGGGGCGGATATGGCCAAATTCGTATCCGCCCCGAATAATAAACGGATACAGTTTGGATATCCGTATCCGCCCCAACCTCCATACACCCTTAACCAAATCCGCCCCAAACGGGGCGAGTGGGGCGGATATCCGTGAAAATTCGCCCCACTGCCATCCCTAATTGTGAAGTACTGTTATATATTCGTGGTCTGCTCATACCAGCTAGTGCTGACCCGTTTGCTTGTTTTGTGGCAAATAGGTGTACCCCCACCTGGGTGCAGGTAGTGTTGTTGGTGGTAATGCTGCAAGTGGAGTTGAGTTGTGGATGTTTGTCTTTTAGGATGGTGAGTCAACCCATTTTATTTGATTGTTTGCATGATTTCTTTTGATTTTTAGGGGTTTTAGAGTCGCAACTCAATTTTTGAGGCATTTAGGCGACTCAAAAATTGGGTCATCATAGTTTGGTATCAGAGCCTTGGTTAGCATTGATGAGGGATGTTCAACGTTTCCTCAGATGTAGAATGGGTAGTGGAGTTAAAGACATTCCTTGATGTGTGAACAAATGTTTTGTTTGATTTGTTTTTCGTAGATCGGAGGTGTTGTGTAAAGAAGTGTTAGGGCACTATGTTTACTTTATTAAGTTATCTTGGAGTATTTCGAATGTCTACCTAGTTATACCTTATTCGATATGCTGCATTTCGCCTAGGGCATTGCTGATAAGATTTGAGTTTTTTATGCATGTTACTCTGTCTCTGAGTAATTAAGACGTTTGTTGTAAGTTGTGGTGTGCTTAGGCTATCCTTGTTAGTGGGAGGTTAGTGATGGATGTGTTATGGTTTATATATGTAAGTTTGTGGTACTAGTAGATTACATCTCTGGTAGGATATTCATGATAGTGTGAAATTTACACCCTATGTTATAGTGTTTGTATATACATTTGCAGTCTACTAGGAGGTTGTGCATTTTGAGAAATACTTGGTATTCTAATGTTTTAGGGTGTCACCCTATCTATGCTTTGAGTTTTGGCATGTTGTATAGGTTGGTCATGGTAGTGGGATGTTTTCATTGCGTGGTTTAGTAATATTTTGGAATATTTGCATGAGATTTTAGAAAATACCGGTTTATAACATCATTTATTTTGAGGTGTGTATGACGTTGGAATGTTGCAGGCATCTATGTGAGTTTAATCTCGATGATGAAATTTCATTTGAGGTGTGTTTGATGTAATACCCATAAGTTTTTGTTTGACTAATTTACTTACTTTTTTAGCTTTACGATTAAAACTAGTGATTTTAGAGTTATTAGAATTTAAATGATTGTGATAAAAAAAATAGGATTTTTTTTTATTTTTCTGGATTTTTTCTTGGCGGGTGCCCTTAGAGATTCGGTGGGGGGCAAATAGCCACCCACCTATAAAACAACCTTTATTCTTCCTCACAAGTAGCAGGGTTGCTCTCTTCATTTCTGACCTGATTTTTTGCTATTCGCCGTCATTTCTCCACCAAATCTCATCATTTCTTATTCGTTTTATTCATCTTCCTTCCCTCTTCCTTCTCCTTCGAGTTCTCGCTCAAAATCAAAGTGTATCAAATTGTGAAACTCAATTGGAGCTATGGGAGGTTGTTTGAGAAACTCCGCTCCGATCCAGCCCTTTGGTGGAGTCGATAGAGGTGTTTGGAGGCCGGAGACCCTACATGCAAAGGTGATCGAGTGGTTGGCTGAAAATTTCAGAAAAACATAGACATTGGGGTTTGCCAGTGATGGTTTGAGTTGTGATTTGCAGGTGAGCTTCGATCCATGGTTTCGAGGTGTTGGGGAAGCTTGATTTAGATGAGTATGACCTTAAAAAGTTCTGATTTTGTATTTTCTTTCCTTATCTTTATTTGCATATTGTTAATTAAGGTTACTGGGTGTTGATCTATGACATGCAACAGGTTCTAATACAAAATATGAGTTGTTTGTGAATTAATCAGTGATCCAATGCGTTCTTGTTGCTGGTTTTGAATGTTTAGAGTTTCCATATTGAAATCTTCATGAACTTTCCATTTGTGGTTGAATTTGGTTCATTCTGAATGAATTGTGATGGAGTTTTCTTAAATTTTTAGTAGAACTGTTTTGAAATGGGTTGTTTTGGGTTTTCATTTTGTGGGTTCTTTGAAATTGTATCATGAATTTTGGAATTTCTATTTTTGTGTTGTTGCATGTTTGCTGAGATTGCATAATATTCCATGAATTTTTGCTTTGAGCTGGACAATGGCACATGAGAGTGATTGCATCATTAATCTTTCATGGAATGAAATTTGAGAATAGTGATGAAAATGTTTTTCCTGTTGTATATTGATGTAACACCCTTGGGTGTGCGAGCAGCAGGGGAGATATGGTCGACAAGATACTAATGGAAGAGTATTGTGACACCTTGGGTGGGCAGGCAGCGGGGAAGATATGACTAGCAAGCTACCAAGGGAAGAGTATTGTTGGTGTTGTTTAACGCCTGTTTGATATTGTAACACCTTGGGTGGACGGACAGCGGGGGGGATATGGTCGGCAAGCTACTAAAGAAACAATATTGTTGTGATATTGATATGATGAAATTAATGTTGTTGAACACTTGCATATATACCTTTTTCGAAAGAAGGAATCACGCCAAACCTGTCAAGAGAGTAGCACTTAGGCTTGAGAAACTTGACATTTCTGTGTAGGTAAAGTGAATAATGGTTAAACACATTGGAGTGTCGCATTTCACATACATATTTACATCATAATAGAGAATTCGGGATGAAGAATGGTGGTGCATTGTTAAGTTGTATTATTCCTTTAAACCGACTCAGTCGATGTTATGCATTTTCTTTGGGGATAGATGCTTTGAGATTTGGTGTGTTCACTTAGATGGTAAAACTAAGCCATTACTTTAGGGTGGTTTAGCCTAAATCAATGGGTTGTTCCCGAGGACAAAAGTATGATATGAGTTCTTTCCGAGTGTTGGATATATGTCAGTATAGAAGCATGTGTATCTAGTCATGAAGGTGATTATTTTCACAAATTGATGAATAATTTGATGACTTAGACTATGGCGTGTTGATTGAAAATATCAACGTGATGTGAATTTCTCCCATTTCATCTTGCATCTCATGCATTAACTACATGTAGATTTACCACTGATATATACACTATATTTTATAGCATCATCATGACATCTCATCATTGTGAAGTATTGTTATATATTTGTGGTCTGCACATACCAGCTAGTGTTGACTCGTTTGCTTGTTTTGTGGCAAATGGGTGTATCCCTACCTGGGTGTAGGTGGTGTTGTTGTTGGTGGTGATGCCGCAAGTGGAGATGAGTTGTGGATGTTTGTCTTTTAGGATGGTGAGTGCGATACCCTTGTGTGGGCAGACATGAGGGGGAGGGGGAGGGTGAGGGAGAAGCCCAAGAGCCCATGGATCCCAAGAGGGTTGACAAGCTACAAAGGGGAGATTATAGTCCCACATCACCTGGGTAAGGGAGGGTGATGTACTATATATGTACGAATTTGTATCTACAAAATATTATGCATTTTAAAGCCATGTGGGGCTTGGGCCCAAAGCGTACAATATAGGATAGGGTTGTTACCGAATGGTATTGAGTTTGACCAAGCCGAAAGTGTGTCAACAAGGACGTTGGGCTCCTAAGGGGGTGGATTGTGATACCCTTGTGTAGGCGGAACTGAAGGGGATGGTGAAGGAGAAGCCCAAGAGCCAATGGATCCCAAGAGGGTTGGCAAGCTACAAATGAGATATTATAGTCTCACATCGCCTGGGTAAGGGAGAGTGATGTACTACATATTACGAGTTTGGATCCACAAAGTATTATGCATTTTAAAGCCGTGCGAACCTTGGGCCCAAAGCGAAAAATATAGTACTCTATGGATATGGTCGTTACAGTGAGTTAGCCCATTTTATTGGATTGTCTAAATGATTTCTTTTGATTTCTTGGGGGTTTTAGAGTCGCAACTCGATTTTCGAGGCATTTAGGCGACTCAAAAATTGGGGCGTAACATCCTCTTTCCCTTTCTTCTACATCAATCACCACCGCCACCTCTCCTCGTCCTTCTCCCCTTCAACACCACCACCTCGCCACCTCACCTCATCATCATTTTCTTCTTCTTCCTCTTCTTCTTCTTCAATCACCACTACCACATCTCCTCTTCCTCTTCCTCCTCCCCTATTATTATTATTTTCTCCATCAATCACCACTGCCACCTCTCATCCCACCTCCTACCATCTTCTTCTTCTTTATTATTTTTTTTGGTTATTCTCATCCTCCTTTTTTTCTCCCTATTTTTTCTCCTTCGCCCTCGCGGAGGTTCCGGCCGGTGAAGGTTTTCCACTCGTCGTAACCTCCATTAGAAAAATTTTGTCCCCCGCGGAGGCTCCTGCGAGTAGGGAACCCATACTCGTATAGATTTGGGCGAGTGTGGGTTCCCCACTCACAGGAGGCTCTACTTTTTTTTGCCCTCGCAGAGATCCGACGAGTGGGGAACTTCCACTCGGAGGAACCACCACGAGGGCGAAGGAGAAAAAAATGAGAAAAAGAGAAAAAAAAAACAGAGAAGAAAAAAGAAGATGGGAGGAGGTGGGATGAGAGGTGGCAGTGGTGGTGGTGATTGATGGAGAAGAAGAATAAGAAGAGGATGATGGGGAGATGAGGTGGTGGCGTGGTGGTGGTGATTGGAGAAGAATAAAAAGAAGAGGAAGATAGGAGGAGGAGAAGTGGCGGTGGTGATTGATGGAGAAGAAAGGGAGAGTGGAGAAGAGTGGTTATGGTTTTTTTGTTTATATTAGTGGTGTCCTACAGCAGATCCAAAAAAATTGGGGGGTGTCATTCAGTAGAATTGGTTGTGTTATTTAGCAGGGACATATATATGTGGTATACACTATACACAAAATATAAGCATCGTCTTGATGGTTCTAATCTGATGACACAAGTTATGATTTTGCAAATTTAATAATTAAGTTTAGGGTGGGAAAAAAAACCAACTTCAGCCCAACCAATTACGATGGGGAGGAGTCCACATTTACCCTCTAATCTCCCTCCAGTTTGAATGCCACCCCATTCAATGTTCACAGATGGAGATGAGGGTAACCCCCATTTTCACCATATTTCTCTATTATTTTCTCTCATATTAGCTTGATTCAAACTTATTAAGTGGGGAGTCAAAGTGTCACTCCCCATTTTGTCTGCCACCTTATAATGTATCCCTAAACTAGTGTCAGAAGTCAATGAAAAGGTAAAATATGGGGAGTGGAAAAAACCCTTTTTTTGCTTTAGCATTCCACTAATGGGTGGAGATGCTCTAAGAGCCCTAAATTGACCACCTCCATGCTAACCTTTTTCTCCATCTCCCTTTTTTGTTCCATTTGAGATAAACAAGTCTCACCACCTCCCTCTTCGTATCCATTTGTTAGAATCACATATGGAACTCTCCAATACTATAAAAGAAAAAAAATGAAGCATTGGGTGAAGAACTTAATGAACAAACATATTTAAGGGAATGTAAAGTCTCAAACAATCCAAATGCCAATGAAAAAATGATGAAACTAGTGTACAGAGACACTCTTTCACACACACAATCTTTTAAACTTCAACTACCAACCTAAAATATTTAATACCAACTTACCATTTTTATCAATTAAAAATCATTTGTTGGTATAACTTTCTTGTTTACAGGCATTAATATGTTCCTCATGAAAACACCACATAACCAATTATCCAAGAAAACTCAAATACAATCATGCACTCATTGAATTCTATTTCTATGTATAACATCAAAGAGACACTAACCGTCTAAACAACTTGAGAAGAGAAAATCACTTAAACATGCGGTGCAATAAATAGTTAACCCACCCCCTCCACTAATTGGTTGTATTGCTTGTTGTGCTTTTGACTTTGCTCAACCTTCGTATTTGAAAGCTTGTACTTTCTTTCATGGCGGATCGGGATCAGTTTTCTGATGATCTGTTTGCCAAAAGCCATATGTTTTTTTAGGAGAGATTGTTTTCTAAATCTAATATGGAAGTCCACCATAAGACATTTGGGATTCCTGATGATCTGGTGCTTTGCACTTCGGGCATCGATCTAACGCCGTTGTACCCTCCTGTGGGGTTTATCTGTCTTCACTAAGGTATGCTGCAATTGGGTGTCTGCTTTCCTGTTATCAAGGAGATCTGGAAGTTCCTGGCGTACCTCGGCATTTCACCCGCTCAACTTGTATCAAACGGGTATAGGACTTTGATTGCCATTCTAATTAGGGCTAAGGACGCTAGTGTCCAAGTGTCTTCGAGAGCGATGCAATTGCTCACTTCTCCTCGGATAAATGAGCACGCTATGTGTGTGCTGACATCATCAAATTGCTTTGGCAAATTGCCTGATGATTTTAATCGTGGCAGAAGTACTGTTTCATGGGTCTAGCAGACTCCCTATAATTTGAGCTTGCTAGTCATCCGGTCGAGCGTGAATTTAGACCACTAAGTAAGTTGATTCCCTCTCCGGTCTTACTTATGTCAATTTCATATTAGATTGACCTGTTGCGATTTTTGCAGGGAGTTCTCTACTTCGCATCTTTCTGCTGAAGATAAAGTCACTTTGGATGCATTCTGCGACATGCCTCGTCTGGAGGTAGAAGATGTAGTCAAGCCTTCTAATGTTGAGCGCAGTGGTCTGTGGGCTCATTGGCACGTGGTTCCCATTGTGTATCGGGTGAAAAAGCCAAAGTCTGAAGGAGTGTCTGTTTCACGGAAGAGGAAGCTTTCCAAGCTCAAGGTTCCAAGCTCTTCAAGGAGGGCATAAATAAAGGAAGTGATTCCTTATCACGTGCATCAAAAGAGATCGCATGCTTTGTCTAGGTCCGTCTGCAGACATATGGCCTCGTCTGAAGGACGTGATGCTGTCGGACAAGAGCCTGGTGAGATTGTTGTTTCTAAGGGGCGTGATGATCAAATCATGGCCCCTGACTCTCTTCCTGATCTGAAGATAAAATATCTGCACATGGTGGGCATGGAGGATGTTACCAAGCTGAGCACCAAGCAGGCAGAGTTTATGAGTAGGATGTTGCTGCAGGTAGGCATGGAAACTTCGAATGGTCGACCTTTTTCAGTAAAGGATTTCGAGTTCCGCCTCTTTTCAGATCGTGAGAATGTTGAGAGTCGTCCAATCGTTGGCGTCATGGTAAAGGTTCTCTTTTTATCACCCGTACTGTGGTCCATCTCGTTCCCGTCCTCATATTAATTGACGATGGGTCCGAGGACTAACTTGCTTCCCTCTTCCCCTAAAGCTAGATAGACACGTGAGAGAGAGCTGACAGTTGCGAGCAAAGGAAAAGCTGTTGATGAGGGCCCTGATGCAGTAAATATGGCTAAGGGTGGTGTTGGAGTGATTTCGGCTCCGAATGATCTTCATCCGGAGGCACATATCAGTTTGTTTGCTCCAGATGTAATAAGGATGAGCAACCAAACTTGGCATCATGAGGTTGACATCTCTTACGCTGCAAGAAAACATATCAACAGGTGGCATGACTGGCTGGCGAACTATGCTCATGAGCCAGTGGGAGAGACACTAGGAGAGCGTTTAGATAAAGGGCAAAAACACCTTGTGTTGAGGATGTCATATCTAAATCAAGTGGCCGCATCTGGAATTGAAGTCGAGGTCGCTCGTGAAAGGGTGTATATCATGGAGCGAGTCTTCGCAAATCAGCATAAGTCATACTTTGATGCTCTTCACGAGATTGAGTTGTTGAGGAGGCAACTTGAAGTTTTCTCAGATACTGGAGCGGCGTCCAGGTCCATTAGGTCGGAGGCTCATAAGGCTTGCTTGGAAGTGCTTGAGTCTGACTTAGCAGGGGCAGTGTCCGAGAGGGATCGGTTCGAAAATGAGCTGAACCTTGCCCGTTGTGACTTGCAGCTTGCTCGTGAATATGCAAATGGAATGCAAGCTAAACTGCGGGCTCTGAATGCTGAGAGGATTAAGGAGTTCGAGTAGACTATCTGGTGTCAGCAGTTGGAAGGTAGTACTGAGTTTCATGCCGAGAGTGCGCAGATCGCTGGAAAACAATTCCAATTGGCGCAGAGTGAGCTGAATATTGCCAATGATAAACTGGATGTTGAGCAGTCCAAGACTGAGATCCTGTCGGGCGAGTTGGAGCAAGTGAAACAGGAGTTCGTCGAGTCAAGAAGGATTGAAGATAAGCTTCTCAAGGCCCAGGGCACATTCGAATTCAGCAGAGTCATACATGAGCACTGACTAAGCTCCCACTTTCAAATCCATCTTAATCCGTTCGTGGCGGACTAGGAATTGGAGCGAACCAACAGATATCATCGTCAATCGTTCTAACTAAACTTTTGGCGGGGGTTTGACGATCATTGTCTATAGTTGGCCAATGATCACTAGCAAGCCGTTTTCACCAGGCTACATGAGCACTAGCTAAGCTCCCACTTTCTAGGCTGTCGAAATTTGTGCGCAACGAACTAGGCTTCGAGCATACCAAAACCATCGTCATCAGCAGTCACTAACTAATCTTTGGTCGAGGTTCAGCGATCACTGTCTGCGTATGAGTAGTGATCCCTGACAAGCCATCTTAATCAGGCGTCGACTAGACTCCCACTTTCTAAGCAGTCGGAATCTGTTATATGCAGACTAGGCTTCAAGCAGACCAGAAGCTATCGTTGTCAGTTGTCACCGACTAAGCTTTGGTCGAGTTTGGTCTCTATCGTCCATGTTTGGACAATGATCCTTGGCAAGCCGTCTCGATCAGACATCAGAATGCTGACTAAGTTGCCACTCTCTAAACCGTTGACACCCATTTAATTTAACGAACTGGGTATTAGAGCGTGCCAGAAGCTGTTGTCATAGGTCGAAACCAACTAAGCTTTGGTAAGAATAAGATTTTAGGCGCATAAGTCTAACTTGGGGGTCCTGACTTACTTGAATCTCTTGTAAGATTTTGGGCGTGTAAGTCTGACTCGGGTGTGTAAGTCTGACTTGGAGGTCCTAACTTACTTGGCTCACGTGTAAGATTCCAGGCGTGTAAGTCCGACTTGGGGGTCCTTACTTACTTAACTCGCTTGTAAGATTCTGGGCGTGTAAGTTTGACTTGGGGGTTCTGACTTACTTAACGTGAGATTTTGGGCGTGTAAGTGTGACTTGGGAGTCTTGACTTACTTAACTTGCCTGTGAGATTATGGGCGTGTAAGTTTGACCTGGGGGTACTGACTTAATTAACTCGCCTGGCGGTTTGACTCTAATGTTGGATTGATTGATCAGACTAATAATAGATTGACTGTCTTTAATAAACATCAACGAAATATAGAGGAGTTGATACCTTTGATTTAATAATAATACTCTGTAGGTGCGCTCCTTAATCTATGGGTGCTCGGGGCCTTTGATGTTTGTTTTTTTTATAGTGTTGGGCCGGGTTTGGCAGAGCATAAGCTTGGTCCCATTTAGAAAAAAATCTTTGTGGATCAGCGTGCCAGGGATACGACGCATTCTATGAGATGGTTCAATATCGATTACTCCCCCAATTAATGGGGCTGCTAGAAAAGTCATTAATTCAAAGGATGTGGACTTGTGCAGTTGCTATTGGAACCATCATTTTCCCGATTTCCCATATGACATTTAATGTTGAAGTAGCTTCTTGTTGATGCCTCTTCGCAAACCATTTCGCCTATAGTTGAGTCTGTTAATGCAAATAGTAGAGTATGTTAATCAAATGCATCTTACCAGAGAGTTCTCACTCCTCACTGCTGTTGAGTGATAATACCATCAGCTAGTTTGTGGCGTTTGTCCACTCTGGGTTTCACGCGTGATGCTCCAACTAGAAGGCAGGTTGGCATAACGAGGTTATGATGAATGCGACCTTCTTTCCAGTGATGTTAACTCAGCCGCATTTCAGACACTTCCACCTGGAGGGTCATCCTTCTTTTGCCTCTTTTCGTTCTAGTTTATGTCCCTTTCCTTAGGTAGTTCGTTGGGTTGAAAACGTTTGCGTTTCATTTCGAGGCTCGTGTTGGCACATTTGAATCATCTTGCAAAGTGATTTGTTGGAGTAATGAATTGATTGCTTTCCTTCGTCTCCTGTTGCAGACGCTTTACTCTTTCCACATTCTCTTCTGGAGGCGGAATAGCAGATCAGAGTCTCTTTCCACATGCTTGATCAGCGTTGTAATAACTCTCATTGCAATCAATAAAGTTTGTTTTATTTCTGGAATGTGTCATGTACTAACAACTCTTCTACACTGAAATGAAAAACAGAAAACAAGAAACGAAATCAAAGCAACTAATAATTTAACTCTGAGCGAAGACTAAGCTAATTCGGCTTTGCAGGAGGTGCATATGGTCTTGGCTTGGATTGCGTTGTCCCTCTAACGAAGTTTTTTTTTTTAAATAAATAAAAAACCTAACGAAGTTACTGAATAGTGGACTTCGTGCTGGCGGACAATTCCTTGCTAATGAGCAACTCTTGGAGTTAATGCCCGTTTGCTGAAGTATAGCTGCTCCTTGGTTATTTGGGTTCCTCCGCCTTCGTAGAAGAATCCACCTATTTTGTATTTGCCCGATGCCTGACACGTAGGGTATGTGGGCCTAAGCTATAATTGGCAACAATTCAGCTGCTTCAGGGCTGCATAATGGCAGTCTCTTGCTGCTGGCTAATCTCTTCGGATAGTCCTTTGAGCATGGTTGGCTATATATTTTATGCATTGGTGCAGGTGGACACCACAGCCCTGAATGATGTTGTAGGTGGACGAAACGTCAACTACCATGAACTCTTGAACAAGGTACTTTCGTAGTTGTTGCTTTCCTGCCACTACCATTAGATTGATCTTCCCGATGGGGAAGCATTACTCTCCGCATAATTTGACCATAGGGTGGCTGGCAGGCGTTAGGTCCTTCTCTTATAGGTGCATGTTGCAGAATGCACTGAGGAACATGACATTTAGCGAGCTTTTAGTGTCAACCAAAGCTCTTTTTACCTCCCACTTAGCGATAAGGACAAAGATGACCAGGGCGTCATTGTGAGGAGAATGTACCCCTGGATATCACTATCTGTAAACGTTAGTGATGGGATCGAGCTGTGAACTCATGTGTGCTGCATTTGTCTCTCCTCATACTGAGATGGTGTCCACATATCGGTCAGTTTCCTCTTACGAAACCTGTTTGACTGCTTTCTCTCAGGGTTGACCCCGTGGAGGATGTATATGACGCTAGGAGCTTCATTTTCAATATCCTTGACAACGTTCGCTCTTTCCTTTGCTCGACCCTGCCTCCCGTCTGAGCCTAGGAACTCCTTGAGTTTGCCTTTCCTTATCCCGTACTTGACTTTTCCTCTGATGTTTCTTTCATTCTCAATATCATGTCCGCCTTCCTTGTGGTAGGTGCAATATTTGTTGTTGTCGCACCTAGCAAGGTCTCCTTGCTGCTTAGGCGACGACTTCAACTCTTCCCAATCGTTGATGGAATCAAGGATGTAGGACAAACTGGGGTTGAGAGGGGTGATGATCTGGACCCGACATAATTCGAGGCCTTGTCCTACCTGGGGTGGCTCGAGTCGGTCTTGCTGACTGTGCGCTTCCTCTTGTTACCATCGTCGTCCTATTTTTTCTTCCCTTATTTTATATCCTTCAAGACAAAGGGTTTCTTGTCTGATTCCGCCTTTCTCTTGGCGGCCAACATTTCATCCAGAGTGATGTATCTCTGGGAATTTCTGAGCAAGTCTGTCATATTATTTGGGGGGGTTCAGGGTGAAAAAGTCATAGAGCTTGTGTGATAACCTTGTGTGGGCGGGCCTGAGGGGGAGGGTGCGGGAGATGCCCGTGATGGCGAAGCCCAATAGGCCCGTGGATCCCAATAGGGGTTGGGCGAGCTACCAAGGGGAGATTATAGTCCCACATCGCCTAGGTGAAGAAAGGGGATGTGCTATATATGTACGAGTTTGGATCTACAAAGTACTACGCGTTTTAAATCCGTGCGGGCCTTGGGCCCAAAGTGGACAATATAGTACTATGTGGATCGGGTCGTGACAGAATGGTAACAGAATCGGACCTAGCCGGAAGTGTGCCAACGAGGACGTTGGCCTCCCTTAGGGGGTGGACTGTGATACTCTTGTGTGGGCGAACCTGAGGGGGAGGAAGTGGGATAGGCCCATAATGGCGAAGCCCAATAGGCCCGTGGATCCCAAGAGGGGTTGAGCGAGCTACCAAGGGGAGATTACAGTCCCACTTTTCCTAGGTGAGGGAAAGGGATGTGCTATATATGTACGAGTTTGGATCTACAAAGTACTACGCGTTTTAAAGCCGTGCGGGCCTTGGGCCCAAAGTGGACAATATATACTTTGTGGATCGGGTCGTGCAACTTGCTTTTCTAAGACCCGAAGTGAAAGCCATGACGGTGGTGTCATCACTACATTCATTGATGAGGGCCAGCTCATCATAAAAACTAGTAACGCACTCCCTCAACATTTTGTTTTTGTTTTAGGGTCAGTAGATAATGCAAGCCCCTTCTGAGCCTTTGACTGGTCACGAAGTGTGTAAGGAACACCAATGCCAACGACCGGAATGAATCAATGGATTTCAGAGGAAAGTTGTGAAACCACGTCAGTGCTGACGTCTTCAAGCTTGCAGGGAATGATAGACACATTATTGTATCAGACCCTTCTTTAGCGCCATAACGTGCTGGAAGTGGCGCAGGTAATCAGTCGGGTCTCTTGTCCCGTCATAAAACTCCAATTTCGGTGGGGGTGTATTTCTTGGGCAACGGTTCGTCCATGATATGGTCCATGAACGTAGGGACCGTGAGAGTGAAGATCACATCTGGCTCTGTGGCCCCGTTGCAGGGGTTGTGTGAGATGTGCCTGTTGGCTCTGGGCATTGGGTCTCTATTGGCCGTGCCTCTGCCTCTTGTCCATTGAGAAGTTGCTAGGGCCGCACGGCTCTCCTGAACATGCTCTCTGGAACTTTTTGGGGAGCGAGCCCTTCGCTGCTCACGGTCTCCCTCTGCAGATGGAGGATTTTGTTGTTTGAGAGCCTCCAGTGTTTTCGCAATCTAATGCATCTGCATTGAGAGTATGTCCACCCTCAGGTCTACTGCAGCCACCACCGAGATGGGGTTCTGAGGAGGTTCTTCTCGTGGCGGCGATGGAACTGGCGACGCTCTGCTGGTTTGAGCATTCGAAGGCTCGACAACCTCTCCATTGTTACGAGACCTTGTCGTCACCATCTCATTGATTCTCTATAAAAGGTGGAACTATAGTTCTTGTTGAGAAACTCTATCGTTTCCCATGGACGGTGCCAAACTGATGTAGTCAATTTCCGATCTCCTTCCTCGCTACTTACCTAGACCTACATAGGTAGAAAATGTGAGCCAAAGACCATCGTGTGGTGGCCGTTGACACTCGGATGCTTAAGTTAGATAAGGCTTAGGAGAGGCTTATAACTGTAAACTAGGTTGTATTGCGTACTTCTAGCATCGACCTTATCTCCCTTTTATAGTAAAGGAGTCATTGTTCGGCTAGGCCTTTGGTGGTGTAGTTTAAGGAAAGTGATCTTGCTGTGAAGATCCTTTCCTGATTGGGAGTTGTCCATGTGGGATAGTTTTCTTACGCGACTTGTGCTCCTAGATCTGCGAGAGAGATTTCCCTTTTCTGAGTGTTGTCCATGCAATGAAGTTTCCTTGTCCAACTTATACTCTAATATATGTTTCCTAGTAGGATCCAATGTGTTGTGGCATGCCTATCTTGGGTAGATATCTCAGATACTTGCCTTAGGGGTCTTACGAGTATTGGGCCTGACCGCGTGACGTGTTGGCTTACTGGCTCATTGCAACTCAGACCTGATTGTTTGGATTCTGCCAACAATGGGCTTGCTGCTGTTTGGGCTTCGCTAGATTGAGCGTGCAATTGGGCCTGCTCCGTTCTATTGATGAGATCATCATGACACATATACGGTGCTGATCAGAGGACGGTTTGATGTATCATCAAGAACCAAACTACTTTTACTTACTAAACGTTAGTAAACCTACCGAAAAACTAGGCATGAATCAAAATATCCTACTATACTCTATTATATGAATGGATCATACTAAATTAGCCATCGTTTTGTTGAACAAAATCGGTCCAAAGGTTGGTTATCTTTATTTGGCAAGATGAGGATTTACCCTTATAAATTGGGTGGAGAAATACACCATCATGGGCGTGCCTGCTTTGATGACGACGGGGCCAGGGGACTCTTAAGTATATGTCCATTGTCCACCCTAATCTCTCTATTTTTCTTAGGGAGTAGAGGTGTCTATAATACCCAAACTCTATATAGAGAGTCTATGGAGCTTATCCGAACAAGCTAAACAAAAAACGAAAAAAAAAAATTTGTTATGGTGTGATCACGACACCAATAAGTGTGTTATATCGTGGGTAATCACACAAATTGGGAAGCAAAAAATGTGATGTAGTGTTGTATAGAAGCGGTGTCGTCATATAGGCCCTTGCTGAAAGAGAAGCTGAAGTATGAATGTGCTCACGCACTACATGCATAATGATTGATCGATCCGCCCTATGGAGAAAGTCAGAAAACAAGATACAGCTCAATCTGACTGAATGTGATTATATTACATGTGACTTAAAGCGGAACATAACTAAAATAAATAAATAAATTTGGAGGATCATCATTGTGTGAGCGGACAATTGGGTGCAAGCAGAGGCAGCTGTTAGAAAATTTTTGAGAAACAAATGCTGCAACCACTTATTGGATTTTGGAGCTTACACTACACTATAAATGGCAATTTGTAACACACTAGCTGTGTTACTAAAAAAATTTGTAACACCACAAAAATCTTGCAAATTATGGCATTACAAATATTAGTAACACCTCGATGTGTTACAACTTTCAAATTTCGTACAACTGTCCAAAGTTACTAATGACACTGTAATATGTTACAATGTTCAAATATTAGTAACATCTCAATGTGTTACAATTATTATTATTATTATTTATTTTACAAAAATCAATATGTAAAATTTTATTTGTTTTTAATTAAATAAATAAAAAGATGTCAACAAATGAATGACATCCAATGAGATTATAAAACCCAAATATTCAAATACCAATGTTAATACCCAAATTAAAATAATCTTGCAACCATTACAAAATGAAATAGTTGCAATCAATTACAACATCGTTTCTCATACTGGATCAATATTTTTTTTAAAGTACATGTATCAAGTACATCATTTGTATGCTAACACAAGTTGGACGAGCTAGACCAAAATCACAAATCTTCATATCACAGTTTGAGCTCAACAACAAGCTGCTTGCTTTTAAATATCTATGAATGACATTTGCAGAATGTATATATTTCAACCCGCGAAGGATCCGATACACAAAGTACTGCACAAAACATTGACACAAATGTTAGTTATCACTCATGACTCAACTAGAGCTAGCTATTATTTGTGAAACAAGTTTGAAGTTTCCTTCTAATTACAAAGAGGTCAACAACAATGAGGTTAATCAATCGCATTGGCTGAAACCAAGAGAATGTCCATAAAGTAATCTTAGTATGGAAATATGCTGAATCAATTTGAACGAAATCTAAAATGAAAGTATGCACTGAAGCAAGAATGAAGTGGGCAGTGAGGTTACAAAAGATGTTTGGAGATAACTTGAGGAATATTGGGAAGACAATGTTTGGAGATACGCTCATGATAGTTACGAAATAGAATCTGATTTTGAATACAAAATGATTAATGGAGCATGTTAAATCTAACAAGAAGAAATCTATGCAATTAAAATGAAATGAACAAAATATAAAAGGGAACAATCTAAGAAATGGATCAAAGCACTAAGATATCAAATTGTAAGCAAAATGGATCAAATCCGCATGGATGAAATTTTGGAAATATCAAGATTGAAACAAAACCTATGATTATAATTTCAGAACAAGATAAGAATTTTCAAGATGAAAAATAGAAAAATAATAGACATCAATAATAATTGCTTCTGATTCGTCAAAGGGGTTTGGGAATATCACCTCAAGATGGTATCTGTTACCTCCTTTTATTGGTCCACGAGAATTATCATGCTATACTTTGAATCCAACAACGTAAAGTTTACCTAAAGAAGTTCACATTTAAGAAGCTAAATCAAAATGGGTAGTAAAATCTTATTCAATCCAACAAATAATTAGAAACCATCATATTTATCCTGCTACGAACATGAGTTGCTTGGATAAAAGACAAAATACCATTAAACCATAGAAGGTGTTTGATATCTCACCTGCCTGAAACTACTTTTGCAATTTCAGTCCACCTATTACCAAATATCCCCTGTGCCTCCAAATATCCTATGTGCCTGAACATAAGCTGATTCATGAGCAAATATTGATTTTTGGGGTTCTTCCATTTTTAAAAGATGACTACAATACAAGAGAACACTAAACAAATTGAACTTGTTATATTCTTATGGAACAAAATATTGTATTCCTTGGGTTGTAAGTACATATGCAGATTATTCTGATAGCGCAATTGAACATAAAGATGAACTAACAAACACAATACACCATAATAAACTAAACCCAAATACAAATTGAGGGACTGCCAAATAGAGAAAGTACTTACTAGTGAAACACTATTCATTCTTAGTTTTTTACCTTTTCCTTACACAATACAGCTGTTGCATTTGGCAAAATGAGACTCAATGTTTGAGGTCACTATACATAAAACGTGAAACATGCATCGTATTAGTAAAAAAAAAAAAAAGTAAAAATTGATTGTGGAGTAGAAAGTGAAGATATAATAAGTGGCTTTCAACAAAACAATCAGTAAAAGTTGTTGAAAAATTACTTCTGATGGAATTTAGGGACTATATGGAGAAATTATATGTGAAATTGTGGGTATGGAGCATGATGACCCACTGCACAACAACGGGGAAGCTGCAGCATCCATCTAGGTCTGACATGAAACACAATATCTTGCTATAATTCAAGAACTTTGTACCCTGAAACACAAGACTGACAGTAAGGTCCATCATGAGCATACTTGTTCATCATGTTAACGATCGATAATCATCTATTCCATGGGCAATGGAACTATTATTAGTGCCATACAACTGGACTTATTACCTTCAGTCATTGTAAAACAAATCTTTAAACATTGGCAAGATCAGATTAGATCATTTTATTCATTTGAGACGAGGATGAATTATTATTTTTGTCAGGAATTAATTCAAAAGAAAATTTCTTATGAAATGTTTTGGTTTTCGATCATGCTTCTAGCCTAAAAGTAATTATCAAGTACTCCTCACACCAAATTTTTGGATCCAACTTTAATGTGTTAGAATATTTGTGTTTATCAAGTCACACCAAAATATTTGAATTTGAGCTATAAAGTTGATGTGTTAGAAAACTTACAAATAAACATTGTTTCTGTAGATAAACATTACACAGTTCCCACTTTCGTAGATAAACATTGTCAAATACTCAAATCCAATACATGCTCTAGCTATGGTCCTTATAAATCCGAAACAAGTTTAGTACAAGTTTTTGTAATACAAACAATGTAAATAAATCAAGGTCAAACAAATAAACATCGACATTTTTGCTAAGACTCAACCCAATAAACAACTTCCTTAAAGATTCTGTTGTACTGCATTAAGAATAAACTCTGTTAATAAGTCTTTCAAGGAATGTTTTAGTTGCAACTCGCTGATTCGATCGACAGACAGTAAAACCAATAAAATTTAATCAACTGGGATGAAGTATAATTGTCTTACCAATTGCTTGTTTTTGAGTTTTGAAACACTCCCTGCAACAAATGAAAGTTAACATGCATTATATTTTCAATGAATTAAGATGAAAATTTATACAAATAAATCATGTTTTTCAAATGCTTAGATGAAATTATAAACTGGGGCAATAAGGTCTAGAACTCTACCCATGCTATAAGTTGGAAAAATATATATATCTTACATAAATGAAAAAAATATGTTGAAATAAAATACTAATGATTTCATTTAAGTTTTTTGTTATGTTAACTATCAAAGTTAAAACGTACGTATCAAAATAAACAATTGAATATTCAAGCTGAAAATGGCAGCTATCAAACAGAAAATCACAAACAGTGTTGTAGCTCTCGGATCCCTCCAGCTTAGAAGCGATTGCAACCTTTCCCCTTGAGTAGCCAAGTCACCAACCACTGTTGTATCCTTCCTGCAACACTTCTTAGTAGATCATACCTAATTATCACAACATCAGATGGTTGCGAAGTAGGAAATGTCTCGAATTCTTCATCCAACTCATTGGGATACACTTTATCAGCATGCAGACAGCGAAGTATTAATGAAGGGAGGGTGCCTTAGTCGCCATCTATAGTACCGGACTCCGATCAAGAAAAGGTACAAAAAATTTGTTTAAGGTTAACTCACAAAAACAATGATTGCTTGATATGTTCAAAATAAGAACATAAGGGTATATTTGAATCAAAGAACTTCTACAAGTACAAAAACTATTGTTCTAAGCAAATGACTTAAAAGTCTACACAATTCAAACGACTTAACAGGATATGAAGAGTAGTGACAAACATTCTTCCAACAACTCTTTTTTGGCAATACTGTGTAATGCCAGATTATACAAATAGTTTTCAATTGAATTCACCAAACATCTCTTCTTGATTTTGTCCGCATTATAGGCAAGCTAAAATTTAGATTATAAATTCCATAACAAAAATAAAAATAAAAAATGAAGCTCTAGAGTTGATCAGAGTTCTAGATCATGCATCTCGTGAAGTTGATATATAGTCTCCTTGTAGACATTTCATCAAACAATTAATGTACGCGTGTAACTTAAGTAATGGTGCAGTCTTGTCTGTGTGATTTTATTTTCCACAAATAAGCTCCAAAGTAATGAGTTGAACAGTAAACCAAATGACAATACTTACCAATGCACTCTTTCGATTCTTGAACGTTGCGAGCTGCAGTTGCAGGATGTTGTAGGATTGAGTTTGAAGGAAGAGCGAGTTTTGATCAAAATTTGAGATCGAGGATAAATAGGTAGGAGACGAAGAGTTTGAATTGTTGAAGAGAAATTGAAGGAGTATGAGCCACGAAGAAGAGGTGATGATTGAGGAGATTGGAAATGGAGCAAGCAGAGGGATAAGAGCAAACCTTCTTCTCCATGGAATGCATCAAAGGAGAATCGGTAGAGCCCGAATAATTGACATCCGTCGCTCAAACAGAGAAACTTCTTCTGCTCAGATTGACAACGGTGGAAGCGTTTCAAATCGGCAAGTTGGCAAATCGAGCTCTCGCTGCAATGTTAATGGCGGCAATATTAGGGTTTCAGAAAGGTTTCCAAGGAGATCTGAAGAAGAAGAAATAGAGAGGAGTGTATTAGGGTGAAAGTTTACTAAACAATTTTGGTGGAGAGACGGGTTACTCTCGATCTATCCAATACAAGTATTACTACAGGTAAAAAATGATAAAAATTTAATTTTTGATCATGTTGCAAAACTGCCATTTTGGCGTAGTGTATTATCAAAATAATAATAATAATAATAATAATAATAATAATAATAATAATAATATTATTATTATTATTATTATTATTATTTTTCATTTTACTTTTAGTAATTTAACTAAGTATTTTTTATTTCTTAGTTAATTTTATAAATAATATATTTGTAAAATTACTGATAGTAACTTAAATCAATAATTAGTAACATATTTTTGAGTTACAAGACTTGTAACCCAATGAATAGTTACAAATTAAAAAATATTGATGTTACTAATTACTCATTTTGGTATAGTGTTATGAGTGATGCCTAACGGAGTTGTTGAACGAGAATATCATATGCAATACGAGGCACCTCTTGTCACTTATATCTTTCTAGCAAAGTCGAAGTGGTGATTCAAATTAATAAAGGATATTGAGGCTTTTTAGATTAGCATACATCTCTGAAAAATAAGATAATGACTTTTATACTGGTAGCAACACTACACCACAAACCCTCATTCATAGCATGCCAGAAAAACACTAAAACTGGGATATGATAGCATTATAGAGTATGTTGTGTCAACCGACACTATTAAAAGTCTTGCTCAGTGTTTTTGGAAGACTATTAAAAATGTTATTTTAACAACGTTTACAAAAGACTGTTGTAAATTTTTTTTCATAGCGTTTAAAAATTGTTGTTATATAGTTTCCTACAACATTTTTAAAAATCTATTAAGTTAATTACTCATGACACATTAAAAATGCTACTGAAAGTTTTTTCCTTTTTCCATTCTCATTTGTTTTTTGCGATTGTATGTTGGTATCATTTGCAATGTTCTACCTGCTATTAAAACTGTAATAGTAAATAAAATCCACTCGTATATGAAAATCTCATTTCTTCATAATCATAATAGTTCAATACATGCTTGAACATATATCACCATAAGTACAATGCATAACAAAATAAAGATATGAATATCTTATTTCTTACATAACATGTAAACATAAAGGTATGAAAATCCAACCATAAGTCTCACTGGTCTTTACATAACATGTAAACATAAAAAAGTATAAAAATCCCATTTCTTCATAGTAAGTAGACTCATCTTTTGATATCCTCACTTTCTTCTTCCTCATCATCACTAGCCATATAAACATAAAGGTACATAAAAGCAAACTCTTGCAAGAGAAAAACACAACAAGCAATAATCACATGGCCAAATTCAAAGCTTTAACCATTGGAAAATCATAATAACATTGATGGTTCCTACTTACTCTATATATACACAACCATTCATATACACGACCTGCCATATTATTTAAAAAAAAAACTATGGCAAATTCTTAGTATATCCAAATATCCATTCGAAGTTATCAAGTAATGACCAAATGAAATATCCCTTCAATTTGTTCCTTTCCTGCTTATACAAAAAATTTACCATGAATTTTGATGTTCCAAACACATTCTAATCATTTTCTGGTTTTACCATGAAAGTCCATATAGCTCCAAGAAGCCATGTAGTGGATGGTATGCAAGGATATCGATCATGTTGTATTAATGTAGTTTTCATTTCGACGTTGTAACATTGTGATTTATGCATGTGTAGGCCCACATGTGTACTCTATGTCCACCCATTTATTCTTTAATCAAAGTTAAGAAATTACATAAACACAAAAGTAAAAGCAAACATAACTTCATAATTTGTAAGGGTAACAAAGCTTGATCTATTCCTCTTGATAGCTTTGATTGGTCAGGTTTAGATAAGGGCCAATTAGAATACTTTTTCATGGAAGATGCACCAAACACACAGTAATGTAGTAAACGTTAGTAAGCACCTATGCTGAAATCCTCTAGACACGCAAATATTGAAGCAATATTGTTTGTACTAGTTTTTTGTCCCTTCTGATGGTGTTGAAAATACCTAATAAAAGTACCGCCTCAACTTCTAAAGTTTTTCCATCAAATGATAATTGCAAAATACATAAGCAAATACAATGCTTGCATCATGGTTGAATACCAAAATAACAAAACTAAAATGAATTATAAAAAAAAGACAAATAATAAATACAACTACTGAGATGCTACAGACCAATACTGAAGTCATTAAGCCGAGATAACCAAATCTTGCATCCACCAAGAAATAGTTAGGGTATCAATTTTTTTTTGCAAAATGGTGTGGAATTTTTGCGAAGTGGATAGTAGATCTTATACCTTCAGATAGAGGAAAATTTGAATTTTAAGAGTTAAGAATAAACCTTCATCTATGTGATTGTAATTATGAAATGACAAGAGGCTTTTTGAAAAGGCATGAAATTTGATATAGAGTTAAAGTTGTAAAGAAAAAAAAAAATGAAAATTGCATCTCTCTTTTCAAGATTTTGGTTGCTTTAAAAAATTATCACATAAAATTTGAATGATAACAAATCTATCATCTATTACACCTACCAACTTTAAAGTGGAGAATGGTAAATATGGGGAATACAAATCCTAAGTATTGGCAAGTTTTGTAACACATGGACGGGATATATTTAATAGAACAGCTCATACTAGGTAAGTACAAACAAATTCTCTGAGAAGTGCTAGAACTTGTAGCCTATTGAGACCAATTGTTCACAACTGAACCACTTCTTAACCGACAAGGTGCCAACTGAATGTATCATGAGTAAGGTGAAAGGAGTACGTTAATGAAATTATCCAATTACGTACTTGCCATCTATTAATAATATCATAACCAATTAATAAGGGTAAACAAACACCTTGAGCAAGAAAATACTATGAACATCTCCGTCATAATTTTTGCAAGCCCACACGTATCCACCTTCACTCTTTAGTGCATAAGCCACCATATCATCAATTAGCCGATGCTCATACCTTAATCTCAAAGAAAAAACTCATTAATTTCAGATGTCACAATGTTGTGAGGAAGGTAATAAATTGCAATTCATTCAAGATATATACTGATCATATAGAATGCCCCTCAAACTTCTGTTTCCAATAGGGGTGGGCACGGGACGGGATGGACCTCATCCCTATCCCATCCCGTTCATTCGGGGTCGGAACGGGATAGACCTCATCCCTACCTCATCCCATCTCAAACGGGTTCGGGACAGGATGAACATGTACTAAATAGTCCTCCAATGAAGAATAACAAATGAATATTATTTCACATTGCTCAAACACCAATAATGACAAATTTATATACATATGACTTTCTTCGTAACAATATTAAATGTCATTTAAAATTTATGGTCCAATGAACTTACATATTTTTTATGTTGAGCATCCTTTGTCTGATACACTAATTAATATTTGTACATATAACTCATAATGAAAAACTAAAACAAACCATCAATTACCCTTATTTTTCTATAAGAATAATTGTCCTATAACCAATCTAAAATGTGAAAAGCATAACTTTTCATGAGTTCTATTTGACCTAAAATTTTCAAATTGAATTTTCTATCTAAACAAAGAGTACCAAATGAAGCAAGTAAAATTTCAAGATGTTTAGATTTAATTTCAACACATCCTAAATTTCATTTATAAAGTAGGTTAATTAAAATTAATAATAATAAACATTAAATAAACAAGTTCGGGATGGACGAGATTGAAAATCTCTATCCCGATCCAATCCCAGTCTAGATCAGGACAGGACGAGTTTGATCAATTCCAAAAAGACCCGAAAAATTGGAACAGGATGGGATGGGACCGGGATCGCGGGATGGGATGCCCACCCCTAGTTTCCAATTCTCTTCATATTCTCCTAGAAAATATCCTTAAATCTACAAAGGAACAATTATGATAGTCAAATTTTTATAGACTATGTAACTTTCAGAAATATAACACACATATACAATGAAAACAATGTTTATCACTATATTAAAACTAAGAATATCTTCCATCATATTTCTTAAGGATCGTGTTTTTGGTACTCAAGTAAAGAGGCCACTTCTTTTTGAATGCCATTGCCATCGATGACTCGGCAAAAGCTAGAATTGATAGAAAATTACACTACGTTTCCATAATATTGTTGATGATACATCAAAATAGACCGATAATCACGACCATACAAGTGCCATAAAGTCCCATCACAAGAATACAACGCCCGATCCATTGAGCCAGCTCATAAAGCCCAGAAGGATTGAGGCCCAGACTAGGCCCACCACTAAGGAGGCATAAGCAGGATTTGAATTCAAGCCCAGACGAATCAGAGCCCAAATCCAACCCCGATGTGCGTTCTCTCCTAAAGAAGAAGAATGTTGCACCAAGAAAGAGCTGTGGAGGGACCTGCGCCTCCACGAACGCATCTCCATTAAGGAGGGGACTATTACAGAAACATCTCAATCCGTTGCGCCTCACATGCTTAATTTACGTAGAGAGTTAACTACGACCATTATAAAAGGTAAAGGAAACATTCGACAAAGATAGACAACTTTACCTGAGTTTTGTCCAGATTTACTTCTTTTTCCAACATAGTTACTGACTTAAGCATTGGAGTGCTTTCGGCCACTAAAAAGGTGGTCCTTGGCTGTCTAACAGTTGTTTTGCAGATCAAACTCACAGGAGGATTATTTTTGGACGCATTAGTTTGGCGCCGTCTGTGGGAAACGACGAGTTTCCTTTTTCCTAAAAATAAGTTTCAGTGACAAAGCTATCGCAACCTAATAGAATATCAATGGAGTACTTCACAAATCTTTGGTTTGACGATAATAGATACGACATGCCGCCCAATATTGATCCAAAGACAACCATACCTATCGGTAGAGAATTCCAACAGTAACAGTTCCGACGTCTCTGACATCATGGGGAATCCCTTCGGATCCCCGAGTAGAGACGCTTATGGCTCAGATGCACAACTAATCGAAATGATAGATAGGATCATCCAAAACTTACAAGGCAGCAACTTTTAAGAAGAAATCATCCAACTTAAGAAACATCGGGCTAACAATAGCTCCAAATGTAATCAGGGAACGCCCAAAAGTCTACAATTGAAGAAGCTCAAATATGATAGGGCATTCTCGGCTTTGGCAACAAGTCGAAGCGAGATTCTTGAAGCGATGGAAATAAGAGAAGATGTCAAATGGTCGCCAAAGATGAGAGGAGATCCGGAGAAGTGGAACAAGGGTAAACATTGTCTCTTCTACAACGACTATGGCCACGATACCGGAGATTGTCATAGCCTAAGAGACGAAATTGAACGCCATATCAAACAATGATGACTCAAAGAATTTGCCAAACACGAGGATGAAACAATCGTTTCAAAGGAGCGAGCGAAGGAAACAATATACGTCTTGTATGGCACAGGCGGAGAAAAGGAGCAATCCAATCGATCCAAAAAGCACATAGTCAGGGACTTACACACAAAGATCAGATTCCAGGAACCATTCGCACAACGTGCAAAGACAATGCAAAGGACTCTAACCTTCTCAAACGAGGATGTTGATGGAGTTAATTTCCCACACAATAATGCTTTAGTGATTTCGGTCATGATAGCAAAATGGGAAATCAAAAGGGTATTGATTAACACCGGTAGCTCGGCAAACCTATTATACCTGCCAGCTTTCCGAAGGATGCAGTTCACCACTAAGATGCTCTCACCAAGTGATCAGTTTATGGAAGGTTTCAGTGGAAAGCAATGTAACCCACTAGGAATGATTCGATTACGAGTTGAAGCGGGAGAACCAGGGGGTGCTAATGACATATTTTCTCGTCGTCGACGCTCATGCTGCATACAACATGCTATTCGGGAGACCATGGATACACAAGATGGGCGTAGTATCCTCCACTATGCACCATTGCGTGAAGTACCACACCGACAATTGCGTTGGAAGAATAAAAGGGGACCAACCAGCAGCCCGTGAGTGTCATTTTGCCGCTATAAATAATTCTCACAAATAACAATTACCACAATGACTGGAAGAGTCTTCGTAGCGATCCGATGAAACAAGTTCGGATTCTCCAAACGACAATATGGCTCCAACCAATCCGCGAGATTGACCCAACACCGGGCAACCGAAAGAAGAAATGGTCGAGGTCTATTTAGACAATGAAACTAAAATGGCAGTCCGAATTGACACAAAAATTCAACCTGAACTCGCCATGAAGCTGATCCAACTGCTAAAAGATAACCAAGATATTTTCGCATGGACAATTAAAGACATGGTGGGAATAGATCCATCTATCATTTCCCACAAATTGCAAGTGAATCCAGATAAGAAACTGGTTAGACAAAAAAGAAGACCCGTGGCCCCGGAGTGCAATCAGGCGATAAACAAAAAAGTACACCGATTGCTCTGCGCAGGAATGATAAGAAAAGCTCACTATCCGGATTGGTTGGCGAACAAGGTACTAGTAAAAAAGAAGAACAGGAAATGGAGGGTGTGTGTGGATTACACCGACTTAAATAAAGCCTGTCCCAAACACAGTTTCCCACTTTCACGAATAGACCAAATAGTGGATGCAATTGCCGTGCACGAGATGTTGAGCTTCATGGATGCGTACTCCAAGTATAACCAAATACAAATGTACCACCCCGACCAAGAAAAAACATCTTTCATAACGGAAAGAGGGACGTACTGTTATTCAGTAACGACGTCCGAGTTAAAGAACGCAGAAGCAACGTATCGACGACTAGTAAACAGGATGTTCAAATATCAGATCGGTAAAACAGTGGAGGTTTACATCAACGATATGCTATTCAAAAGCTCACGCAGAACATACCATGTTACGGACCTCGAACAGGCTTTCGCCTAGCTTCGAAAATACAAGATAAAACTAAACTCAGAGAAATGCACCTTTGGAGTGGAGTCAGGGAAGTTCCTTGGGTAACCAACGAGGAATTGAAGCCGATCCAAAATAGATACAAGCGCTTCTCAACATGAAATCACCAACAAACATAAAATGTGTTCAAACTTCAAAGTCTTAACGGAAGGATAACAACTCTAAATAGATTTATTTCCAGGTCATCAGACAAATGTTTGCCTTTTTTCAAAATCTTGAAGGGGAACAAAACATTCGAATGGAATGAAGAATGCGAAAGAGCCTTTCAAAACCTTAAGACATACATGGGAAGTACAAAGTTGCTAACAAAACCAAGCACAGGAGAAACAATGTATTTGTACCTATATGTATCCAATCACGTAGTGAGTTCAGCGCTAATACGAGAAGAAAAAGGGTGCAGAAATCGGTGTACTACATCAGCAAAACATTCGCAGATGCAGAGATCAACTATCCGGCCCTAGAAAAATTGGTGCTCGCTCTAATCGTGTCATCAAGGAAATTGTGACCATACTTCCAGGCATACCCGATCATGATCATGATCGAACAACCACTTCGGTCAGTATTAGACAAGCCGGAGTTATCAGGAAGAATGGTAAAATGGGCAATAAAACTCGGACAATTTGACATTACTTATACCCCTAGAACTGCTATCAAAGCTCAAGCATTAGCAGATTTCATCGCCAAGTTCACAGGAAGCAACAACCAACCCGGGGATAAGGAAAGAAAAATAGAACAACCTGAACCAATCCCTGAAGGATGGATCCTCCGTTGTGATGGAGCTTTTAACGAAGCAGGAAGCGGAGCCGAAATAGTCTTATACAACTCGGAAAGCATTGCATTGGAAAAGGCAAAAAATTCAATTTTGAAGTCTCCAATAATGAAGCCGAGTATGAAGCTGTGATAGTAGGACTACAGTTAGCAGAACACCTAGGAATAAGGTACATTAATGTCTTTACGGACTTAAGGCTGGTGGTCAATCAACTAAGCAACGAGTTTCAAGTGAAAGAACTCAAATGAAAGCCTACCACCAGAGAACCACAAAACTAATAAAAGGCTTCTGAAACGCCATCATCCGACAATGTGCATGAGCAGAAAACAAAATAGCAGACGAGCTAGCTAAATAAACCTCAACAACAAAGGATAATGGAAATCCACACATCATGACACAAGGTTGCTCCATACTAAAAAATCAATCAAAAGAAGCATGCACTGTAAACCAAGGTGTTAATTGGATGATTCCAATCCTGGCTTACATTTTAAAAGGGGAACTCCCAATAGATAATATGGAAACAAAAAAACTACAAAATCGGGCAGCAAAATATACAATGCTCAATGACAAATTGTACAAGAGATCTGCCACAAGCCCTTTATTAAGATGCCTTACACCAGGAGATGCCGAATACGTCCTAAAAGAAATACACCACGACACATGCGAGAATCACCCGGGGGGAAGAACATTGGCCCATAAAGCTCTCACGTTAGGGTATTACTAGCCAACGTTGCAGGCGAAAGCTCATAAGCTAGTTCGTAAATGCGACAAGTGCCAAAAATTCCCCCCATATACTCACATGTCGGGACAAAATCTGATCCCAATGAGTATCCCCTGGCTGTTCACACAACGGGGAATGGACATCGTAGGACCACTCCCAGCATCCGACAAAAAGAAGTTTCTTCTCGTAGCAGTAGATTACTTCACCAAATGGGTAGAAGTAGAGCCCCTCACAAAGATAGGGGAAACACAAGTCGAGAAGTTTCTCTAAAGAGACATCATATGCAGATTTGAAATCCCAAGAGTAATTGTTACGGACAATGGGAAGCAGATTGAAAGCAAAAGGGTCAGGGAGTTATGGAAGAGCATGAATATCTAGCAACACTTCTCCGCACCAGCTCACCCGCAAGCAAATGGGCAAGCCAAAGTCACTAACAAAACAATTTTGGAGGCAATCAAAAGAAGACTCGAGACAATGAAAGGACTATGGACGTCTGAATTACCTGGTGTCCTTTGGGCATACAGGACAACAAAACGAACTCCAACAGGAGAAACACCTTTTGCACTTCCTTATGAGTTAGAAGCGATGCTACCCATGGAGGTTGGAATGCCAACATTTTGAACCGAAGAATTCTGCGCTGAGGACAACGTTGAAGCTTAGTTGGGCTGGATCTCCACGAAGAAAAATGATAAGCAGCCTCAATAAAACAACAACATACCAACAACACATGGCATGGTACTATAACAAGAAAGTACAAATCCGAAACTTAACGTCGAAGACTAGGCATTATGAAAAGTCCAACTAAACACGAAAGAGCTCGGCGCAGGCAAGCTTAACCCAAACTGGAAAGGACCTTATCGAGTGAAGAAAATCAACAGACCACAAACATATTGGTTGGAAGACAGAGATAGCGAAATGATACCTTGACCATGGAATGTAGAACACTTGAAAAGATATTATCAATAAAGTAATTCACTCTCACTTTTCGAAACAACCAAATTTGATCAGGATAAAAAATCAGATTAGAAACGGAGTCGAGAGAACACTCAGCATGGCTAGAGTATTGAGCAAACAAATACGCTGGACGAACGAGTCAGACATAAAAATTTCTGGCCTGATCAACCGCGAAGTAATAAAATACAAGGACATAAGATCCAGACTTTTACGTCGACTGTAACGTACATCGTAATCCGAATGAGAAATAGGATTCCGTAAACCAAAGCTTCCATACAAGTAGAATGTCGAGTATCAAAGCCACCCACGAAAATTTGGACAACCAAAGTCGGAAATCTCCCAGAAATGTCATAAGTAAAAGCTAAACAAGCTAGACATACGGGACACGAAAATGTGAAATAACCAAATTTTCATTTATCTTCTAAAAAATGAGATTATAAAAAAATAAAATAATAACAACTAAGAGGAATTGCTATCGTGAACAACATTTTCAGGAAGCATAGGGTCAGCGGGTTCCTTGACATCCAAATCATCCATTGAATCCGAAACAACTTCCTCGACATCGTCGAACTCTGCTCAGCAAGGTTGCAGTAGGAAGACAAGTTCAAACCTTGCTTTTCTAGGAAATCTAGAAAATCATGGCGACCCTCAACCGTTCTCTTAAAATCCGCGGCCTCCCCTGCCTTCAACTGCTCCTTAATAGTCGATAGCTCAGCTTGGGTAGACGCTAACTCTTTGTCGACATTAGCAAGTTTAGCAGCGATCGCCGATTTGGTCTCAACAAACTCGAAATTCAGCTCAACGATGCGAGCGATAGCAGCCTTAAGCTTGGCAGAACACTCATTGGAGGAGCAAACAACCTCTTCATGTTCGACCTTTCGGCCGGACAACTCTTTCTCAACATCATCCAAACAGGAACGCAACCTACCCAATTTCACCTCAGATGTCTTGATGTCAGAAGCAAACGCATCACGCATAGCCTCAAGTTCCCTCAGTAACTCCCACGCAGAGTCCGCAACCCTCTTTCGGTCGACATGAGCAGCCTGATCACGAGACGCCTTACAATCTGACCCCATGACAGCGACATAAGTAAGATGCGTCATCCCTTCCATAAGATGTTGGAGGCCATCGACAATATGACGACGTGCTTGATGCACGGGCATAAAAGTTTTGTTAGCCAACTGCCCGTGACAACCGCCAATAAGGTTGCAAGCACTGTCCTGCAAATGAACCTCGGAAGGCCACAAAATGAACAGGGCAAGAAGCAGAAGGAGCAACACGACATCCCGAAGTTCTAGCCACAACAGAAGAAACAATAAGCTTGTGATCTCGAGAATGAGCAGCGACTTGATCTTCTACTGACGGATCATAATCAAAGTTATCCAAAGTCTTAGTACCCTTCGGATTATCCGACTGCCAAACACCTGGCTGAACCATTTTATTCTCGATGATGCGCGAATCATCAATCAAGAGGCCGACATAATCCGGCAAGCCATAAGAAGCAACACAATTTTTCTCATGGTCATCCAGAGGGCGGGACACCTGCTTCTTACTTACCTCGAGGAACCAATTTACTCTTCATCCTCATGAGCAGAGGAATCATCACCCGAACCACAACCCCTTTTCTGAAGAGAGGCAATATGAGAGGGGGTCCTGACAGATTCAAGGACAGAAGAAGCAAGCTTTTTCCTCTTCGAGACATGGCCATAACTGATGACCGATATCATGGAGGGGCTAGGAGGCCTAGGAAATTTCCTTTTCTTAACAATTGGACCAATGTTCCTAGGACCTCGAGTAGAAGCAAATACTCCTACATTGCCAGTGCACGCAACAATAATCTCAGAAGCAATGCCTGCCCTACCCGGTGAAAGCAGACCACCACGAACAACAATGTTCGAAGTAAGGAAATCTTCTACTGATACTCGGGGAAGATCACAAAATCGACGACGAAAATCCTGCTATTCTAAATATAGTGACAGTTCAACCTTCTTAGGCTCCCGGAACAACCACATAATCTGATTCCCGCGGAACCTAAAATGTTAGAAGAAAAAGAGTCGTAAAACCAGGACCTCGACCAACCCACATACTCTTCTCGCAGGTCCTCGAGGCAGGGAGGAGAACGCAAGCGGCAGATGTAACTTGGGTCCATGCTAAACCCTACCAGGGAATGAACATTCATAGGGATGCGAGCAACCTAGCCAAGGTCGAAGTCAGTACCTTCCAACCGTTAGGAACAAGTTGAGCCGAAGCAATTCCAACCAAATCCAAGTACTCTCAAATGATAGAAGGAGCCGGAAGCATGAAACCAGAATGGAACATACCTGGATACAAAGCAATGTATCCAGACCGAGGACGACAAGGACTGTCGTCATTTCCGAGGTGAACAATCTCCAGATTAATGGGCAACGAGTTGTGATGAATGTTGTCCAGAGTCACGTGTGTCGCGCTCTTGGGCGTGAAGAAAACTTTGCACACGGCAAGAGTGTCGCCACCCAAAACTCTAGAGTTAGACATGACTATAGGACGAATGCGAAAAATCAAAAGGTGTTAATAAGAAAATGAAAAGATGCAGAAAGAAGAAGAGCATACACAAAGCTTTTCCTTTTTATAGGAATGGGCAACAAAAAAACCGCCCTTGAAAAACGTGCAGGGTGTGACAACCGCACGAAATCCCAACGTTTTTTACACCAGTGCTATAAAGGAGTATGTCTAGCTAGCTAGGTCTGTTGGCCATTTTTGGGCCAAGTCTTGGCATTTTTACACTTTTTACCAATTCTTTTTAAAATACAACCACAACATCACCTATAGAAAGGGTAGAATTGTAAAAAAATTAAAACTTAGACAAAAAAATGGTCAACAAACCTGACTAGCTAGAATTGTTGGGTATAAAGTCATGTTCTAATGACTTTTGAAATCTAAAAATGGCGTCAAAATTTGGCGGGATTTAAAAACGGAAGGGCGCTCACCTGAATATTTCAATTACCGCGATTCTGTTGTCTCCCTAAACCCTAAAACTTAAAACGAAAAAACATAACTCACGGCCTAACCCGTCTCCCGTCTTCCTCTGCTGCGATTATCCTCTCCTTTTGCTACGATATGGTCGCCTCTCTTTCGCTCACTCTACTCTCCTTTATCTTGTTCTCTCTGCTCGCGGCCGTCTCTATGGATTACTTTTATTTCTAGTTTTTATTGATTGTAGCTTTTCCTTTTATTTCAAGGGTTTCTTTCCCCTTTGACTGCATATGTTAGTGAGAGGATTTATTGGTTAACAATTTGTGAGGGGGAGAGAGAGAGAGTGAGATGGGGAGAAATGCAGGAGTAGAATTCGACGAAGGACCATCAGATGACTTCAATCTAGAGAACCCAAAAATCATTTGAGAGAGGCTCAGGTGGTGTTATCTCATCGAAGGCGTCAATCATTTTTAGAAGTGCAAGCATCTTGTTCAAGACTATCCCAAATCCACTCGCGGGATGAGCTGGGGGAAGGACGCTCGCCCCCTTGTTTCCATGGTTCGAAGGTGGAAGTATCAGAGGCCGAAGCCGCCGAGTGATTGAAAGTTTCATTTCAAGGTTAGTTATTGTTAAGAGAGTGGATAAAGAGTGCCCCAGTCTCGAAGTTCCTTTCAGCCAGATGCAAAATTAGTTGCGGAAAATCGACTTTAAGCATGGAGATGCTCTTTGATTTCTATCAATTCTCATTTCTTTGCTGTATGATTATTGATCAAATTCCAAATCTGACTACTTTGTGGTTTGAGAATCACTGAAAAATTAGTTTCTTTGTTCATTTGGAAGTGACTTTCTTCCTAATAAAACTTGTGTAACTTTTGATCCGAACAATGTTTGTATTAATAAAACTGATACACAATAGTCAGAGCATTGTTTGAGGCTTTAGAAAGAACACACCGTACCAACTCTTATTTATTTATTTATTTATTTATTTTGCTTTGATCAAGAGCTAAAAAAAAGCCCCTATTGTTAGCCCGTGTTTGCGTGGAGATGTCTTTGACGGATAAGCTACCTAATAGAATTTGGATAGACAGGGCTAACAATAGAGGCTTTTGGCAGAAAATTGAATACCCGGGGTTCAAATATTGTGATTATTGTTCATTGCTAGGGCATCAGGAGGAAACTTGCAGAAAAAGTTAGGTCATAAGGGCAATGTGACAATCTTTAACTTGGTGAAAGAAGAGAAGACTGAGAAACAAAAGGTGGAAGCCAAAATTATCAAGCAACAATATGTTCTAGTGGCCAACAAAAATAAAGCGACAAAACCAGAAGTTGGCACGAGTGGCGCAAAGAATAATCAGGGTGAGGAAATCAAGGAGGGAGTTGGGGTTGAGCAGTCAATGACCAACGATCCGGTGAAAGTAAGTTTGTCAAATAAATTCGAGTCACTTATGGAAAACATTGTCGAAGATGAGAACAACCAAATAGATAATCAGTTGGTTAGTAAGGAGAAGTTTCCTGCCAGTGACACGGCCTCTCAAGAAACAACTGCTGAAGGCCTTCTCGAGGCGGGGTATACAGCTAGTGAGATTGAAAAATCGATTGGGAAGCAAGGAGAAACAACTAAATATGACACAGCTATGCTCAACAACTGTGCTCATAATGTGAGTGACATCAATGTTGCAGTGACAGAAGAAAATCAGGCAGTAGTTGTAGAAGACCTGGCAATAGAAAAGAATGACAACGAATTGGTGGAAGAACATGGAAGCAAGTACCCAAATGAAATTGTGCCCAACTCAATCGAGGATGATAAAGTAGGAGAAGTCAACAACATGCCGACAGCTAATATTTCAAGTGCAAAGAAAGACAACAACTCCCAGGATGTCAATGATGGTGAGGAATTCGGGCACTGCAGTGTGATACAATTCACCGAAGCAGAACTGAATAAAGCAAAAGGTATCCTTACCCTTCCTGAGATTGAATATACGTTAACGATGACAAATGAATACGAAAAGGGAAACGAAGTTCCTTCTACATTACAAGAAGCTATTGCTAGTCGTGGCAAAGATTCAGTGAAAACAGACTACATTTGGTTAAAAGATGTATGGGAAGAGGATAAGAATCACACATGCAATAGATTGAAACAAGTAAATTGTCAGGTTCCTGAAGAAGAGCATGAGCCAGGCCTCTCCAGCGATGATGATGTGTTTACAGAACCGGTTGCAAAGACATTATCTAACACTCACACCAAAGATTTTAGCCTTTGTCCCCGGAAATCCAATAGAACTAAGAAAGCAAACAAAAGGTACAAAGGCTGAGTTTGTTTATAGTCTAGGCTTGTTTTGGTGAGTCCTCTCTCTTGTGAGAGTTTGCTTCAATATTTGCTTTTATTTTATCAGGTTTGGGGATCCTAAATAACCCCTGTTCAATTTCCAAAAAAAAAAAGAGCTAAAAAAAAAGATTTTTCTTGTTTGTTTACTGTACCGAATAGAGGTTTAGCCGTTTTTTTGTCTCTTCAATGATTGGTTTGTGTTATTTTTCTTTGATTAATTGACTCATTTTGATGTCGGAATTGTAGTTTTCAAGCATTTGGTGATAATGAGGTTTGAAGAAAGTTTGGGTTTTAAACCTTGGGCTGTAAAGAGGTGTGATTCTTCATTGTTGGAATTGAAGTCCAGGGAAGTGTCTTCAATGCATAAATATTCTAAGAGGTATTTAGTTTCCATAGTTTGTGTGTTTGATTGTTTGTGTCAATTGGGTGTTTGGGATGGAGTGGATCTTGGGTAATAAAAATTAGTTCTTCAACACGAGTGACTAATGCAATTGTGTTGTTATGCTCAAACATTCCATTGACCCTAATAAGTTTCCCTCAGTGGGTTTTGTGGGGAAACTAGAAATCCTAACATCTTGAATTTCAAACTAAGGATTTGAGAACTCTTCAATGAGATTTTTTGCGGCATTTGTTTTTGCTTATAAGATGCAGAGATACTAGGCTCTATGTAAGAATCGAGTTCATTAAAATTTTTATGAAATTTAGGGAAGGTGGGGGTTATAGAATTCCTGCTAAAAAAGGGTATGGCAAGATTGATTTTTTTCCAATTGCCAGAAATTACTTGATACTTGTTTCTGTAGGCCAGGATATTTATTGATGTTTGTTCTTTTTGTGAACTTTAGTGTTCACACATTACAAAAAAAATAGTTTGTTTTAGTTATATGGATTAGAATTATCATTGTTGGCAAATGTATAATGTGAAGAGAGATATGTACTGACTTTACAGATATTGGTTCTTCTAATTTTACTCAACATTCGTTTTTGGCTAATTTTTTTCCCTTGAAAATGTAATTGTTACAGAAAAATTGGTTGTTTCCACTTCCTGCTTGCTTATGCACACTGCTGTTGATCTTGTGAACAAAACCAAGCTGGACGAGGAGATCAAATCCTGGTTAGCTACTTTGCACAGAAGATACTTGAGGTTAATGCTTTGGCCAAGGCATTGAAGGGTGAGAGGATGAGGTATGTGTGAAATTTTGGTAAATTGTATTGTATTAGGTTTGATGTCATTGTTGATCAAATGGATCATATAGTTCATCAATTGAACTTCTCTAATGCAGCATTCTTTTCTGCCAATGCTGCTGCCCCAGTTTCTAGGGGATCATCTCCCAGAGTGACTGATGAAGCAGTTCAGAAGGCTGTAAGCGTTGGAGACAATCCACCAATCTTTGCACATTATTTTCCTGCACTAGAGTTTCTTTTTTTACTTATCTAATCTTGGTTTTAATTCCAGGCCACTGCTTTGAGGGGTTCTGCCGCTGTGCAACACCAGTGACTGCCAGACTAGACGCACAGCAGAAGAAGCTCAATCTTCCAATTCTTCCAACCACAACCATTGGGTCTTTCCCGCAAACCATGGATCTTTGAAGGGTTAGGCGTGAATACAAAAGTATCATTGGCTGATCGGGCCACCATTGCCAAAATGTCACCCAAGTATAAAGCAACCATGGGCTTTTTCCCTGTTGATCGTGTAACCTTGCAATATCTTAAATTAACAGGAAGAAGAGATGAGATTGTGAGTTGTCCTTTTTTTACAAGGCACCTGCATACTGCATGTGCAGTTCTCTTAACATGTCATGACTTTCTTTTGTCAAATGGTAAATTTTCATTAGAAAAGTAAATTTTTTGTAGATTGTCATCAATCAGCCCATAGGAATGATAGGGTACCCTGGGGTAGCTAAAGGGCTTTATGTAGCTTCTTCTTCGGGTTTGTTTTAATATCAGTTGGTTAATGATTGCCACTTTTATTAAAATAATTTGTTACTATATTTTCTTAACCCCATTTTGTATCTTCTGGGGTTCTTATTGTTGTTACTCTTTTAATTTTTTTAAACTAACGTTATTAATAAAATGGCAATTTAAATCTAACAACTAATTACAGTAATAAATAAATTGTTGGAATTAAATAAAATGGTATGCCTTTCCCCCTTTGCATTTGCACTATTACAACGACTGTGGTTTTATGGAATTTGAAGAAGATAGCCAATAGGTGAAATCTGAGAATACAAGTGGGAATTGAAGCCACATTCAAATTCCATAAAACAACATTCAGTGGCAGGGATCCATGTCTCATACTTTTTATACTCAAACTGCAATAGTCATCAAGTACCCTGCAGTCGTGCTATCTGGTAACCGGAACTTTTGAGGGTAGTGTGCATTCACTGACACGAGCTTACTACATTGCTTCACCTCTTTTAGTTGTTGCTTAAGCACTTGCTGGCATGATATGTATTACGTTCTTATATACTTGATATTAACCTTCCTAGTGTATCTTGGTAAAGAAAGATACTTGACTTGTTCATTCATGTGTGATTGTGCTCATGTACCAACACATGGGATTTCCGCATAAATGTTTGCTTTGCACATTATAGAAGGATCATCACTGCTAACATTTTGGTAGACCTATAATTGTTATTGTAGAGTCAAAATGAAGGCTGAGTGGCATAATAGTTATAAAATTGTAAATTTCAGTTTTTTTAGGGAGTTCTAAGGGGCATACCTCTATTTTTTTTTCATAAGTTGTGACATGATCCTCTCATCAGTAGTGACATTTTGAGAATTTGAAGGTCGTTTAAACTCTAAAGAACGTTAGGTGCTGATAAAAGAAAGAGTTCTAATGAATTTTCCAGACAATTTTCATTAGTTCTGATGATTCCACACCAAAGAATTTGAAGGTCAATATTGCTAATTTTTTTTGCCACTGTGGGGACCTTTGATATGCAAATTCAACACAAGACTGGTTATGGACAGAATGAGTTGCTAACTGTTAGAGCAAGAAATTGCAACTTCAGATGGGAGTCGAGCACTGAAAACTTGTCTGGTTTGTCATTTAATACCTACCCCCATCAGTCACCTTTGCTTGCCCATACTGGTTCTGTAGGATATAGGGGAGAGATGTATAAAACCAACCATATCTATTTCTTCTTTATCTGAAGCATCAACTTTCATGTATCATATTACAGTATTGTTGTTGGTGACAGGCCGGAAGTGGAAAGTTTGTCCTTCCGTGGATTTTTAATATATTGGTTTGTCACAGTCACTATCTAATGTGTCGAGAACCATCCAGTGAAGTGTTTGATTCTCTGTGCAAGGTAAACATTGTGGTGGTTCTGTCCACTAGTTGGACTTGTGATCACTATTGTAAATTCCAAACGTTAACCGACAAAATTGTATTATTGCAAGTTTTTCAGGTTTTATAAGTGCTTGCTTCAAGCTTGTAAAAATGGCTTATTCTGTTTTTGGAAGATTTTAGTTCAGATTTTCTTTCACTTTTCATGATACTTAAATGCTTGAATTGGTTTAATTGGTCGTCCAACTCTATGTTTGGCAGGTGATGATGAGGAAGAAGAAAGTCATGACGGGAAAAGATGATCCTACGTACATGGTTGGATTATATTAATGTTGATGAGATTTTTATATATAGTTAGATTCTATTTACTATTGCACTTTTATATAGTTGGATTCTATTTATTGTTGCACTTTTTAATAGTAGGTACAGATTGCAAATGATACGTAAAGCTAAAAACAAATTAGCAAAAAAATAATTTGCGAAGACTATTAATAGCATTTTTGAAGTATGATGAGTAATTAATTAAAAGCTTTCTAAAATTGTTGTAGATAATCATGTCACAACATTTTATAAATGTTGTAGTGTACAAAACTATATAACAACATTTTCTAAACGCTACTAAAGGAGCTGCAACAACGTAAAAAAATATATAACAACATTTTATAAACGCTATTAAAGGATTTACCACATCGTCTTAGAAATGCTATTAAAAGTGCACTTTTAATAACGTTCCAAAAAAGCTATAATAGAGCAAGATTTTTAATGGCGTCGGCTGACACATCGTGTCCGACAATGCTATCTTATTCAGTTATAGCAGTTTTGGCATGCTATAAGTGAGAATTTATGGTGTAGTTCTAATTGTGAAAGTTTGGATACTTAAGATATTAGTACGCAAACTTTCCTTATGATAAGTTGAATTTTAATTGTAACATATAATACTCTCTTCTCGCCAATACTACATTTTTCTAAAAATAATCTCTTGATAGTTGATTCCTTTGTTAATCTTTAGTCTAGTGAAAATTGACAAGTCATCATTGTGCCTAATATCAATATGTGGAATCTTTAGCCCAAATTATGCACACATATGTTGAAATCTTTTCTTCCTAATTT
The DNA here is from genome assembly GCA_963556465.1 of Berberis vulgaris. Classification (NCBI taxonomy): domain Eukaryota; kingdom Viridiplantae; phylum Streptophyta; class Magnoliopsida; order Ranunculales; family Berberidaceae; genus Berberis; species Berberis vulgaris. Next base: position 70,192,401 of record OY747124.1, on the reverse strand, counting down.
TAGTAGAAATATATGTTGAAATGTTAAAAAAAAAGTGTCAACTTTAGTTTATAGACTTAAGTAGGTTAATAGTGCCCCCCTCCAAGGAAATTTCTAGCTCCGACTCAGTGTATACTTTTATTTATTTATTTATACTTTTTTCTTTGTATCATCTCACTTTCCACATGCCACCTTGGTCTATTATGTTATGTCGCCAATGTGCTTCGATATTGGATCTGCTTTGTTTGCCTTGGCATATCAAGGTATTTAATCTCCTATTCAAAAAAGGTATTTAATCTCCTAATCATAGAGGTTATTTTGTCTGCCTTGACCAGTGTCTTTAGAAAATAGAAATATTTTATTTGCCTAGGCATACCTAGTGCCAATATTATAAATTAAAACTTTTAGGAGATAACAAAATCAAAATATTACTCATTCTTCAGTAATTAACATAATATTCTCCCTAAATTCTGAATGGCCCGTTAATCAATTGTAAACCCATAAAAATTTACCTCAAATTTACTTCTAATTGCTACATGAAAATATCAAATCCGAAAATATTTGATTTAATACCTATTATAGATTCATACATTCCAAAACATTTCAAAATAACTTCTTAACGATTATGTCGCTCAAGAAAGACAATCTAAAATAAGGTTAAACAGGCTCAGCCTGAACTCGACTCTTTAACTTAACAGCTCGACAAGCTTGCCTGAAATGACCCAAAGCCTGTAAGCTTCAACCTGAACTAGTTTAGAGTTGGTGGGCTTCGGGTTGGTTTGTTGGGTTTGTGCAAAATTACCTGACCTAGTAGGGTCATTGTTGATGGGCAGTGGCTTTAGGAAAAGGTCTAGGTTAATGAAGGGTGGACAAAATGGGGAGTGCGCCTAAATCAAGTGTGGCATGCCCTTAACAGCCCCTTACTTCTCACCAACCAATTTATTATATATGAGCGAGTCTAGGGTGCCTTGTTTGGGTGTCTCGTTTGGGTGTTTTACACTTTTTACCCATCCTCTTTAAAACACAACCACAAACATCATCCATAGAAGTGTAAAAAACCCCAAACAAAAAAAGAGGCACCCATACAAGGCAACCTAGAATTACTCATTATATATATATATACACACACAAAATCATTTTTTGCTTTGCTTGCTAAAGAAATTGCAATTGCAATTGAAATTTAACTGAACAAAATCGAAAAGTGTATATTGATTGGAGGGTTTTCTGGAACTCCCAACCTCACTCCCTCCAAAATTTGTTTCTCATTCTTTCCGACTCTCAATTCTCTTTGAACCACCAATTCCAAGTCCCCATTCCATTTATTCATTTACATTTAGAGTAGAGTAGAATCGCAAGCACAATCACAATCATAATCACTGAAGATAATGGAGACAAAACCATAAACAAAAAAAATCAAGAACAACAACAACAAGAAGAGGTATGTTCTCAACTCCTTTTTCTTTTTTTCTTTGCTTTGCTTTAATTCAATAACTAGTTAGGAAAATGGGTTTGATTAACTTGTTTCGTTTGCCCCTCTCACAAGTGATTGAGTCATCATTCTTTCTTTCTTTCAATGCAATGGATAATTGGATATCATTGTTATTGTGGACATCAGGTTCGACCCTGAGGGCAAGTAGCAAATTTGGCGCATTCGAGCCCCGTCAAAATTTTCAGTTTTGGGCCCCCCAACTCTAAGAGAGTATATATATTGAGGTATCAAATACCAATAACTACCAAATTGTTAAAGTGGTATTAGTGGTTTATTGTTTTGAGCTATAACGAGCAAAGTCAGAAACTTGAATCCATATGATGCAGTCGATTTTCGCTCCTTGCTTGATGTTGACCTGCTAACTTGCACAAGGAACGCACGTGAGCTATAAACCACCGTTTTGGTGGCCGATGACACTCCGAGGCTAAAGTGAGATAGGGATCTGAGGAATGTGTAATGCTATAAATAGGGAATTTGTAGCGTACCTTAGCTTACTAACCTCATGTCTTATTTATAGTGCTGGAGTCTTGGTTCGACCAAGCCATCGGTGGCATTGTTTGGGGAAGAAGATATTCGTGGAGATCCTTCTCTAATTAATAGTTGCGTTGTGAAAGGAAATTTCCCTGTTAGACTTGTGCTCCTAGATACGCGGGAGATAGTTCCCAATCAGAGTGTTGTCCATAGATAGAAGTTTTCATGTACAGCATATACTCTGGTATTTGCTTTCGAGTTAGAAATAAAGCGCTGATGGCTTGCCTGTCTGAAGCTAATCCCTGAGATTCTTGGGGATTGTTGTGAGACTTTTGGGCTTAGTAGGCTGTAGTGATTTGGGTCTGTCTGGCAGACTGTGTTGTGCGGGCTTAAAATTGCTTGGGCCGGATTGTATTTGGCTGACGCTTGGGCCTGTTATTCCTCGAGATCATCATGACACGTGTATGTTGTAGAAGAGAGGATGTTTCAGTCTATCATCAGCTGCACCCCCCGAGTTAGTAGGCAATCGTATCGGTTCACTAAGTCATTTCTTGAAAAGATACGCCACTCATGATGATTGAGTTTGAACCGTTACTTGAGCGGCACACTTCATTAATTAAGCATGCGTCGGTTCACTGGAGAAAAGGCGGAAAATCAATCCCTATTTAGATTTCCCTTTCTGTAGAAATTGACTCTTCCATTTGTTCATTTTTAGAGACTCTATTTTGTTTATCTTTTGATTGAAAGTTTATTCACCTTTTTCATGGCTCGCCAAAATCACCTTGACGATAAGCTTCTTGCCAAAGGCCTCCAGTTCTTTGAAGATAGATCAACTTTCGAATTAAACCTTGCCGATAATCGAAAGAAATTTGAGGTCCCTGAAGACTTGCCACTCTATATTCTGAATGATGATCAGTCGCCAATGTTTCTTTCGGAAGGATTCGTTTGTTTGCATCGCGACATGCTTCACACTGGAGTCCATTTTCCAGTGCTTAACGAGATCTGGGGTGTTCTGGAAATTCTTGTAATCCCTCCTGCTCAGTTGGTATCGAATGGGTATAGGACTATCCTTCTAATATTGATCATGGCGAAAGATGCTGGTGTCCGCGTGACTCCGAGGGTGATCCAGTTGCCGACTTTCCCTCGACTGAATGATCTCGCCGTTTGTAAGATGAATCGACGGTTTGTTTTGGGAAATTGCCGGATGACTTTAAATTTTGGTAGAAATTCTGTTTCTTAGCTTCTTCGAATTCGAAGTACTTCAAGTTCAAAGGTCGTCCGCTTGAGCAGGAGTTCAAGCCACTTCGTAAGTATATTTTCACCTTTTGATTTCATTTCGTTGATTGTATGCTGATCGTCGCGTTTGTTTCTTTGTAGGGAGGTTCCCTACTACTTCTCTTTCTTAGGAGGAGGAAGTCACTATGAAGGCATTCCGTGACATGCCTTGGATGAGTGTGCAGGACGTTATCTACCCTACCAACTTTAGTCACAGTGGATTGTGGGCCAACTGGCACGCAACTCCCATTATCTACAGAGTGCCGAAGGTTAAGTCTGACGGTGGAACCGCTTCCAAGAATAGGAAGGCCTCCAAAGTTAAGGCTCCTACCCTGGCTGACACAGAGGGGCTTTCTGAGACGCTTGCCTCCTTCATAAGCTCAAAGAGGTCTCGCGTTGGGGCCGAGACAACTCCCAAACGACCTGTTCTAGTGAGGGAGGAATGTGATCCTAGCCGGTTCGTAGGGGCGAAGGTTGTAGTATCTGGCTGGGAAAAGGACCACCTGTGATTAGCAGGGGTTGATGATGCATTACAGCTGAGTACTGAACAGGCCGTGGCTTTGAGTGAGAAGCTAATGTTGGCTATTATGGCGGCTTCTACTAGTGTTGATCAATCAGACTTGTTTTACTGGAAGGTTCTGATAAGGATTCGCTTGTTGGCTCGGATTTCAATCGTCCTACTGGTGGATCATCTAATAGTGGCCGATGCAGTGCGGGTCGTACCTCTTGTAGTCCATACTGCCCCCATCTCGCTCCAGATCGTATATCAAGGTAATGGAGAGTCCGTTAGACAATTCTCTTCATTTTCCTCTTTCGGATTCCGCTGAGCCGGTTCGCAATAAAGGGTCGACTGCTGGTATCAAAGGGAAGGTTGTGGATGAGGGCCTAGGTGCGGTGGAGAATACATATGGTGGTGCTGGTGTGATAACACATTCGGGAGAGCTTCATCCGGATGCTCGGATGAGTTTGTTTATTCCGAACATTGTGAAAATGAGCAACCAGGCCTGACACCAGGAGGTTGACATTGATTATGCTTTGAGGAAGCATATAAGCAGACACTATAGCTGGCTGGCGAATTGTGCTCCAAAGTCGGATGAGGATGTGCAGGAGGAGCGCATGGATAAGGGGTTGAAACACCTTATGATGGGGATGTCCCAATTGAGTCAGGTGGCCATCGCCGGGATGAAAGTTGAGGCAGCTCGTGAGAGGGTATACACCACGGAACTTGTCTTCTCAACTATGCAGAAGTCATATTCTGATGCACTTTTCGTGATCGAATCACTGAGAAAGCAGATTGAGGAGAGGAGGCACGAACAATCAGCCATTGATGCTGAGACTCAAAGGGTTCGTGTGGAAGCCCTTGAGTCTGATTTAGTAGAGGTGGTGTCCGCAAGGGACAGATCCAGACAAGAGGTGAACCAGGTTCACCGTGATCTAGAAGTTGCGCAGGAAGCTGCAACCAATATGCGCTCTGAATTACAGTATCTTGTTGAAGATAACACCATGAAGAAGTCTGAGTGGGTTGCCAAGAAATAGTAGTTAGAGGCCAATGTGGAATTCAATGCTCGGGAAGCGAGGAAAGCTGAAGACCAACTTCTCCTAGAACAATATGAACTTAGTGCAGTCAAGAGTAGCCTGGTTACTGAGCGATCTCAGGTTGACGCGCTGACAGGCAAACTGGAGCTGTTGGAGCGTAAACTTGCTAAAGCAAATGCGCACGAGGAAGAACTTCTCAAGGTGCAAGGCAAGTGTGAATTCTACTGGGTTGTGCACAGGAGGTTAGAATTGTTGGCACTGATGAAGGAAGAGCATCTGGAATGGGACCTTGCTTATTACAAGAAGATGTCTTATGTAGTGTTCTAAAAAGCGCTAGGCAATGGGCAGGCGGCGAGCAGGTGTCTAGCGCCCAGGGGCTTAGGCGGTTTTAGGTTTTGTATTAGAACTTTAATAATTTACAAAAGTTAAGCATAATACCTTATCAATTACATCCAATTTAATGTCAAGATACATATGCAAAATTGATAAACATGAAAAATTAACAATCATGAACAAAATTTATTAAAACTCAAATGACTGAAGTTGGTCATGATGGATACTTTATACAAAGTTGACTTTGTGGACAAATATCCAAACCTACTCTTTTATTTTTCTTCAAATTGCATGAATAACCTCAATCATGTTTGATAAAATCTACATTACTAAAATTGGTACCGACGGATCCTTTGAGAATTCCATTAAGTAATTATTAATTGCTACATTCAGACATATACTGAATAAAAAACAATTAAATTGTTTCTTTCCAAAAAATGAAAAAGAAAAAGAAAAAGAAAATAAGAACACAATCAACCTTATTAAAAAAACAAACCCGCCCAGAACCCACCTAGGCGCCTAACCGATTTTTCACCCTGCCCAGCCATTAATTTGGGCATTTCTCTAACGCCTAGGTGGCCGCCTAAGCTGTTTTTAGAAAATTGGTCTTATGCATATTTCAGAATGGTCTTTGAATCGTCAGAAGAAGAGGGCGATCCGGATCATGGCACTCAGATTGAGGCACGCACGGATGCAACTTCTGCTTCTTCTCCTGTTAAGCTTAGTTCCCCCGTATTTGTAACCCCTCCCGATGAGGAGTAAATTTTGTACATTTGTACTTTTTGTTTCAACTGTTAATGAAAACATGTTTATTTTGTGTATGCTTTGTACTCGTATTCTATTCGGTCTCTTTGCTGCGCGCATTCCATTTTTCATTGTCATTTTGCTTTGATATAGGTTCGATTGGGTTAGCAGGAAGCCGAGGGGTCTGTCTGCTATTGAAAGTTCGATCATTTATGTCGCGAATAATTCTGACCTGTTCTTCTGTTAGGTATTAGAGGTTCTATCACGAGGTTAAGTCCAATAGTAGACGTTCCACGGATGGTTTGGCGGTGGGTTAGGCTACCGTAGGTCATCCTTGAGTTAAGCCGTTGGAGTCTCAAGTTATGTACCTAACTGTCGGTTGTGGTTGCTGGCATGAGTGAACTGTTGCAGTCGAGCACATGCATTGTAATAGAGCTAGAGCACTTGGCTCGAGTCAGGTTTCGTGGGCTTGGCCTGGTATCATGTTCATCAGTCGTCTGCGTGTTAGCGGGTTGATTTTTGGGTTGGCTCATGTGGCCATTGTCAATAACGGAATGTCAGCCTGTGTGATCGTGAAGGCGCTGCTTGAGCTGTAATCGAATTCGGCGATAGTTGTCTTGAGAAAAAGCAGTGGTCCTGTGGTGAGCCATTGACATCAGTCGGGGCTGACTGGGCTCCCACCTTTCGAACCATCTATACCTGCGCAGAGCGGGCTAGAGGTTTGGGCTGAGAAAATTTGGCGATCATGGTTTGTTGAGGAGCAGTGATCCCGTGGCAAGCCGTTGACATCAGTCAGTGCTAATTAGACTCCCACCTTCCAAACCATCTATACTTGGCGGGACGGGCTACAAATTTGGGATGAGAAAATTCGGTGACCATGGTCTGTGGAAGAGCAGTGGTCCCATGGCAAGCCGTCGACATCAGTTGGATCTGACTGGGCTCCCACCTTCCAAATTTCGTCCGCATCGAGCTACAAATTTGGGAGTTTTTGGCGACCATGGTTTGTAGAAAAGAAGTGGTCCATGGCAAGCCGTCGACATCAATTGGATCTGATTAGGCTCCCACCTTCCAAATCATCTACATCCCTGCGCATCTAGCTACAAATTTGGGAGTTTTTGGCGACCATGGTTTGTAGAAGAGCAGTGGTCCATGGCAAGCCATTGGCATCAATTCGGGACTGACTAGGCTCCTACCTTCCAAACCATCTACACCCGCGCGGAGCGGGCTACAAGTCTGGGAGTTGGTAATTCGGCGACCATGGTCTGTAGAAGAGTAATGGTCCCGTGGCGAACCATCAACATCATTCAGAGCTGACTAGGGTCACACCTTCCAAACCATTTATACCCGCGCGGAGTGGGCTACAAGTAACGGCTTTGACCAGAAGCTATCGTTGTCAATCGTCACTGGCTAGGCTTACCAGATTGGGTTCGGGGACCATCGTCCGCGAAGGGGGTGACGGTCCCTAGTGAGTCATCTGGCGTAAGAGCGTTGATTAGACTCCCACTTCCTAAGCCATCAAAATTTATGCGCGGCGAACTAGGCGTTAGGATGAACCAGAAGCCGTCGTCATCAGTTAAAAATAACTTGGCTTGCCTGGTTAGGTCGGGGCTTCTCTTGTTACGGGCGTGTGAACCTATTTCGGTAGGCGGAGTGCATCATGCAGATTAGTTTCTTAAAAAAAAATAACTTGAATCAGCTGGTGATATGCAGGTGTGCTCCGTGTGCCAAAATTGACTAGGGTTTCTACTGTTTGCGTCAGAGCGCGTGGTAGAATGTGGCTCGAATAGTGGGCCAAGCCGATGGGCTTGTAAAAGAAGAACTAAGTCCTGTCGTAAGATCAAGACACCACATGTACAACGTAGATTGCTTGCTGACACGCGTATGACGTAGATCGCGAAATTGTTGAGTATCCGTTACCCCCCCAATTAATTGGGTTGTGTGCAACATCATTAATTGGATGAAAGTGGTCCTGTGCGGTTTCCTTGGGAACCGTCGTCTCCTCGTTTCCCATATGGTATTCAATGCTGATATTAAATGTCGAAGCGTCTGTTTGGTGAACCACTATGTTTATATAATGGCATTCCTTCATCGTTGTAGGCATTATCTTCTACAAAGTGCACTTCTTCAGATGCTCTTACTCAAAGAATATGCTTTGGGTTTTTCAAAAGGTTGAAAGAAGATCTCCAACATTGAGGTCTTCGAATGTTCTGACATTTGCTCTAATGAGTCATGATAAGACTTGCTGTTATGCGCGGTCACCTGCTTTGGGTGAGCACCCAATTGGCCCGACCTTGAAGTGAATTCGCATGGCCCTTATTTGGATTGTGATACCTTCAGCGAATTGTCAAGTTCCGCTGACGCCGTTGATGTTACTGAAGAGTAAACCTTGTGTGGGAGGGTCCTTCCATGTCCACTAACAGTTGTGGGGTCGTGTTCATGTTTCCAATGACCTCTCCGCTGGTCATGACGTTTTGTCGGGTTGAAGAACAGACCGCTCCTGCAATGTTGGAATGTTCTCCGCTGCTAAGTTGAGCCGCTGCTGCTGGGATTTTGCTTCCATCTGGGTGGGGTGATTTCTCCACAGTTCCTGAGTATGGCTTCTATTAAACTTGTATGACAGGCTCCAGTTGGATCTAGGACCATTCTATTTGCTTTAGTGCATCATAGTGGCAGCCTCGCGCCGTTGGTTGGTTCCCGCGAATTGTTCCCTTCGAGTGGTTAGTTGTATACTTAACGCATTGGTGAAGGATGGATACTACTGCTTCCATCTGGTGAAGCCAAGGTCTTCCCAAGATGAGGTTATAGGTAGACGGTGCGTCTGCGACCACGAAGTCCAAGAACATGACCTTCTTTAGTTGTGGCTCCCCTGCCACCATTGCTAGTCTTATCTTCCCAACCGAGAAGCATTTATCTTTGCTGAATTTAATCAGTGGATAGTCAGATGATGTTAGGTTCTTGAGGTCCATACTGCGGAATGCGTTGTAGAACAGGATGTTGAGGGAGCTTCCCGTGTCAACCACGACCCTCTTCACTTCCCATTTTGCAATAGAGACCGAAATGATAAGAGTTTCATTGTGCGGTGCGCGGACGCCTTCGAGGTCCTTATCTGTGAAGGTCAAGGTCGGGTTGGGGCTCTGCACCTGCGAGTAATATATGCGTCTGTGCTCGTTTGCGAGCTGTGTCCGCATCTCAAGTCGTGTCCGCTTGCGGGACCCGTTTGATTGTTCTTCTTCTGATCCGACTCCGTGAAGGACATATATTGTGCCCAGAGTCTCCTTCTCAATTTCTTTGACTGCCTTTCTCCTTTCTCTGGCTCGGTTCTATCGTTTCTCCGAACCCAGGAATTCCTTTAGCTTGCCCTTGTGAATTCGATACTTGATTTCATACCTTAGACTCTGGCAGTCGTTGGTGTCGTGGCCACCCTCCTTGTGGTATGAGAAATACTTACTGTTGTCGGGTTTGGAGGGGTCTCCACGCTGATTTGGGGGCCACTTAAGATCTTCTCTGTTTTTCATGGAATTGAGGATGTCTAACAAGCTAGAATTGAGAGGGGTTGTGGATCTGGGTCCAACCTAGTTGGAAGATTTCTTTAGTCTGACATGATCAGAATCCGAACTGTTGTCATTGTGCTTTCGCTTGTTCCTTTCTTGATCTTGTCACATTTTCCCCTCATTTTTGTCCCTAGAAATGGAGGGTTTATTCTCTACTTCAATTTCCTTATTTGTTGTTTTCCTATCATCCAAAGTGATGTACCTCTGGGCACCCTTCAAGAGTTCTGCCATATCCAAGGGTGTTCCAAGGTAAGGAAGTTGTAAAACTTTTCCTCTCTTAGGCCCGCAGTAAAAGCCGTCACGGCTGCAGCCATCAATGAGCGTCAGCTTGTCATTGAAACACGTGACGTATTCCCTTAGCATTTTGTTAGATTTCTGCGTCAGGGAGAGTATGTAGTGCGAGCCTTTCTTGATCCACTGGCTTCCGGCAAAGCGTGTCAGGAATTCTTTGGCCATTGTCTTGAATGAGTCGATCAACTTTGGTGGGAGCCTGTTGAACCATGTCAGTGCTGACTTTTTCAGGCTAGTAGGGAATGTTCTGCACATCACCGACTCAGAACCTTCTTTGAACACCATTACATGCTAATAATGACGTAAGTGATCGAACGGGTAGCCGACCTCGTCATAAAAATCAAGCTTTGGAGGGATGAACTTATTTGGCAGAGCTTCATTCATGACGCGGTCCATGAATGGGGGAACAGAGAGGCGGTACAACACGTCTGGGTCGCGAGCCTCTCGGCAGAAGGGGTTTTGCTGGGCGAGCCTGTCTACTTTGAGAGTCTGATCCACGTTGATTGCGCCACCACCTCTAGTCCAGTGAGAACTAGAAGGGGCTTGATTCTCCTGTGCCTGCTCTATGTTGTCTTCTAAAGATTAAGGTCCATGTTGTTCCTGATCTCCATCGGTGGGTGGAGGGTTCTGCTGTATGAGAATCCCCATTGCTATAGTGATCTGCTGTATTTGTGATGACAACAAATCCATCTTGAGGTATGTCGTTGTTGTTGCTGGCGCGGGGTGTGAGCTTGCTACCCTTGTATCATTGGCACCGCTGGGAGCAGTGGTATAACGCCAGTCTGAGTGTTTGACATGTCCCCTCTTATTCTCCATTATTGCGTGATTTGGTGATCACCATATCTTTGAGTTCTGAAGAGAGATGACGTTAGGAATTGGTTAGGAACTTTGTCGTCCCCACGGACGGCGCAAAGCTGATGCAATCATTTTTTGCTCCCTGCTTGACCTTGACCCGCTGACATGCACAAAACACACACGTGAGCCACGGACCACCGTTGTGGTGACCGATGACACTTTGATGCTAAAGTCAGATAGGGATATAAAGCACTGCTGGCTTGCCCGTCCGAAGCTGACCCCTGAGATACTTTCCTTAATAGGGCTTACGAGTATTGAGGATGGCTGTGAGACGTGTGGGCTTAACAGGCTGTAGTGATTTGAGTCCGTCTGGAGGATTGCGATGTGCGGACTTGAAACCGCTTGGGCCGAATCAGTATTGGGCTGATGCTTGGGCCTGTTATTCCTCGAGATCATCATGACACATGTACGTTGTTGAAGAGAGGACGTTTCAGTATATCACCAGTTTATATTTTCAAGTAGTACTTTAAATTAACCAGTACCCACCATACAATTCAAGTTGTTTTAAACGTGTTTACCATACTGACAGTAGGCATGATAGATACATGTTTGAAATAATTTGGAACTAGGGATTGTGATTTCGGTTTTCAAGGTAATTTCAGTAAGTTGATTTTAAGGAATAGTTCGTTGTGTACAGAAAAAAACTTAAAACTTTCAGTTATAGTTTTGAAGTTATTAATATAATTTAAGCATTTTAAACTTTTACATACTACGTAAAGAGTCCATAAGACTCATAATGTCATACAAACTACATATTGCATAAGATCACTTATATAACAAAATTTTAATACTAAACTAAGGTTATAACGGGTTAAAATGTCCAAAAAATGAGATTGGTCTGATGAAAGAAAAAAATATTTCGGATTTCAAAAGGTCTTTCGGTAACCTGAAACAAATGAAATATTTCAGGAAATTTCGTCATTTCTTGCCTGGAACATGGAAGGAAAATCATGGAATACACTTTGCCTACCATCACCAACAAGATGTTTGTAGATTAAATACTCAGAGACACTTCATCATTATCCCAAACAGTTCAGATCCGAGACAAAGAGTTGCGCGCGTGAAGGAGGTGATTGGGGAGAAAAAGAGATCTGAGGAGGAGACTAGGAAGAAAAAGAAATACGAGGAGACTGGGAAGAGAGAGATCTGAGGATGAGGAACTTTGCGAGCATGTTAGAGACGTTATGAAGAGATCATGTGTTGTATCCTTAAATTACACAAGAAAACCCTACTTGCTCTTGCTCAGTAATCCGAAATACAATTTCTATTGGGTGTGCCTAAATCATACACGACATGCCTTTGACAACACATCTCCCACAACAATAATACAAAAGTTTCATTTGTTTCATGATAACGAAATATTGAGTGATAAAACACATGTCCTCAGCAATGGCTTTTTATTTATTTATTTATTTTTTTCGTAAAACCGAACCGAACTGGAAATGTGCCATATTGACCCTTTCCCAGACCAAACTGATATTTTTTGATATTTCGGTACAAGAACCGAATCAAACCATTACCATCGGTACTTTATGGTTCCGGATCCAATTTTTGAATTTAAAAAATCGAAACTAATCGAATTGTAACATTACTCTCTGCACCTTCTCCTTTGTATTCCCCTGTCTTCTTTTCCCTACAAAAATTGTTTCTTATCTCTCTATGGAACCAGGGACGGATTTACTAAGGCAGCTGCCCCCCCTCAACTTTAAAAATATTTTTTGTAAATACTTTGCTTTAAAAAAATCAATTATATAATGTATAATACAATATGATAATTGTTCATTCAACTATTTCTACATGTCTTTGTTGTTGTCGTGGTTGGAAGTTTAAAAGAGTTTTAGTAAACGACCCAAGTTTGATACTCTTGGAGCTCGCCTAATTTTTTTTCACTGCAATTTTATTAGTAATTGCAAACATTAAAAATTTGTTTAGTTTAATAAAAACTTGTTTTCGCTCATCTTGAAGCGTACAAGTTCTTTATGGCAATTGACAATTACTATCTGTCATTGTGACCCATTGCCTACTTTTTTGTTTTCAATGTAATTTTATATGTAATTGCAAACATTAAAAAATGAATTGTTTGTTCACAAGTGGTATAAAACCTCCAACAATAAATATTTGAAAAATAATATCTAAAATAATAACTATATAATTTAATGAAAATATATACCATTTGCCAACTCATGCAAAATTTGAGGCTCATATAAACCATTTTTTTGCTATGATATTGTAGTAGGATTGTATTATGTTCGCAAATCTCAGATTTCTTTAAGCTTCAACTAGATACTTATCATAATTATTTTGTGATTTTAGTTATATATTCTAGTTATTACGCTGATTTTCCTTTACTAAGGTTATCGTTATTTTGGCTTAAAATTGGACTACAATGGATTTAATCTTGTATATGCAATGTACTTTTGATAGTTGTATTTTTTTATTAGTTATTAATGTAGTCGATTCACACTCTCCTTCCTCGCCGTTATCTAGACCTGCACAAGTAGCACACGTGAGCCATAGACCACCGTGTGGCGGCTAATGGCACTCTGATGCTTAAGTTATATAAGGTTTAGGAGAGGCTTAAAGCTATAAATTGGGATTTTGTAGCATATTTCAATTAATCGACCTCATGTCCCTTTTATAGTGTCAGAGTTCTTGTTCGATTAGGCCTTCAGTGACGTAGTTTATGGAAAGATATACTTTTTACTATCAACACAATTTGCCTCTGGCGGATGGGGCGAGAGTTTTCGTTCTTGCCCCGAAAATAGATTCATACCTTTGGAAAACAACAGAACAAACATGGTACAACTTGCATGGGCTTTGATGGGTCTTATTCATGCTGGGCAGGTTAGTATTGATATTTGTTTAAACAACAAACCATTTCATTGACAAATTATACATAAGTTCCATTGTTTAGGAAAGATGTTGCTAAATGGCTAAAACTCCCTCCAGGTAAAATGAACCATCAATTAACTACATGTTTTTTGGTTTATAGGTTGTAAGAGATCCAACACCTTTGCACCGTGCAGTAAGGGTGCTGATCAATAATCAAATGGGGAACGGCGAATTTCCACAGTAGGTAACAGAACTACCCTAACACTTACTGAAACTTTTTTAAATGACAGCTGAAACTGAGTACTTGTTTAAACAAACAAGATATAGTTGGAGTCTACTCGAAGAACTGTATGCTACACTATGCAGTCTTTAGAAACGTCTTTCCTTTGTGGGCTCTTGGAGAATATCGAAGCAAAGTTTTGATTACCCAGAAGTTATAAAGTCGTGCTGATAATTTATGTAATTTCATCTGTCTTGAAAATTAGCTCATGTCACAGCTGGGTACCCTGAATCAGACCAGAGGGCGACCAAAGGCCAGATTTTTACTCTTTTCCAAGTTGCCTATTTATGAATAATGAACCAAATTTATGTTTTTATTTTGTTTATGAAGCCATATTATGTGTATCTAGGAATTAGCTTTATATTGAGAGTGCAAAATGAATTAGATTTATATTGAGTGTACTAGTTCATGACTTAAGATGTTTACAATCTAGGAATAAAGTATTCATTTGCAAAGATTGTTGTGGTTGCTGCCTTGTAGTAGTCTGAGTTGACTATTTTAAGGATTTGATTTTATATGGATGCTTTGTTATGATATACTCTATAACTTGAAGAAAATATTCATCTGAAGTGATTGCTTCATCCACTTTTCCATTAGAATATGCATATTTAGTCATCGACTAGAACTTTACATATCGCCTCAATGACTTGTTTAAGTTGATTGTTTGCTTGACTCTTTTATTTGCAGATTACACAAGTTTATGGATTTTATGATGAGTGCCTAGGAAAGTGAGTTTGAAATGTGTCCTTGCTCTAAATTCTAATAGTTTTATTTGAATAAGTAGATTTTATTACTTTTGATGAGGAATATGATTGCCATGACCAACTTATTTCCAGGTTTATTGTGTCTGCATTTCGTAGAAGGTCATGTTTCTGAAATCAAATGTTCCTCTTGTTACATTTTCTCAAAGAAACTAAGGAAATCTTTGATTTTGGGGGCGAGGAATTGAATTCTCAAGAAAATCATGTAAGGGAGAGAGAAGAAAACAAGGGGGAGAAGAGGAACAAAGAAGTCGATCAAACCTTATAAGCAATCTATATGAATAGAGTTTTGCTATTAGCCTGGTTGTCAGAGGTTCTTTGATACTCTTTATCTTTTTTGATTTTAATCCAGTTAATTGACACGTGAGATGCTCCCCACTTTTTCAGGTGGTTCCAGTCAAGCGGATCTATCAAAGTGTATCAACAGTCTTGAGAACTTGCTTGATTCAAAGGTCAGGTTTTGTGATTACTACTTTGTACCGTGGTTTATGTGCACCTCCCATATCTATATTATTTCTTTCTTAAATAATTACAATGAAGCATACTTAGATTAGTTATTCTGTATAGGTAAAAGGATATACCTGATTGATTAACGTCCTTTTCTCCATATGTGTAATTCCAAGGTTCCATTTTACGGTTCCATTTGAATGCAATTCCAAGGTTCCATTTTACGGTTGATTTTGTATTTATCTAGCATATAGTTTGTGAAATCCTATTCGTGCCGGAGGCATGACACGGTAGCCGTGTCGTAGGCACGGGTACACGCCACATGGCAAGTGTTTAGTCGATCTTAGTAAGGACTGATTTTGCAGGTGTGGGGCTGTGATTTTGCTGCAGCAGCAAAAAAAATGTAAATTTTTTCGCTTGTATTAATTTGCAACGGTTTCCAACCCTCGTAACAAACCATATTTTTTTTTTAAATTTTGTTTTGACTGGCAACAGCTTACAACCGTGGTCTATCATGCGTGCAACGGCTTAAAATCGTGGCCCTTCATGCTTGCCACGGCTTAAAATCGTGGCCTTAATGCTTGCAACGGCTGTGAGACCAAAGAAATTCAAAATAATTCATATATGTTGCCACGGTTAGGGGACGTGGAGCATCTAGCCATGCCGGGTAGCCGTGGCTAAACCATGGCTAAATGCAGAAAATAATCAAGCGTCCTCAAACATAAAACCGTTGCTAATAAGTGTGGCCACGGTTTATAGCCGTCAACGGTGATTTGGCGACGCCTCAAATGGCCAGGCCTCTAAGCCATGACAATAGGTTACCCCCATGGTCCCAAACCGTTGCGGATGGGTATTTTTGGTGTAGTGTACTTGCATATAGAAGGCTTACGGGTATTGAGGACAACTGTGAGATGTGTGGACCTAGCGTGCTGTGAGAGTCCGGGTTCGCCTGGCAGATTGAATTGAGTAGGCTTAGAACCGTTTGGGCCTGTTCAGTGTTGGGCTGATGCTGGGGTCCGTATTCCCTCGAGATCATCATGATGCGTGTACGACTCAGGGGTGTGACCATTTTTATGTATCATCAACTACTCCCTCCGAGTTAGTGGGCCGTCACATCGATTCTTTAAGTCATCTCTTGAAGGGATGCGCCACTCATGATGATTGACTAAGAATTGTTGCTTGAGCCGCACGTTGCATTAATGGCACGTGCGTTGGTTCGGCAAAAAAGAGGCGGGAAACCATCATCTATTTAGGTCATCCGTAGTGCAGAGTCTGATTCTTCTACTTTGTTTTCTTTCGAAGATATTGTTCTAAAAAGATTGTTCGTCTTTTTCATAGTCCAAGAAAACCTTCTTGATGACGTTGTCTTGGTCGAGGGCTTGGATTTTTGGAGACAGGTTGTTGTCTGAGCCTGGTCTTGCTGAAATTCGTACAAAGTTTGGAGTTCCTGAGGACCTGCCATTGTATCTCCTAAAGGGCGACCAAATGCCCATGTCACCTTCTACTGGTTTCATTTGTTTACATCGTGGGATGCTTCAAAATGGAGTGTATTTTCTGGTTTTGGACGTGATTTGGGAGTTCTTGGACCTCTTAGGGATTCCTCCAGCTCAGTTGGGCCCCAATGGATATAGGATCATCCTCATGATTCTGCTCAGTGCTAAGGAGGCCGGTGTTGGCGTGACTCCGCGGGTGATACGGTTGTTGACCTCTCATCGTCTAAAGAATAATGTTGTCTGTAAGATGAAGTTGCCGAATTGTTTTGGTAAACTGCCTGATGATTTCAAGTTCTGGAAGAAGTACTGCTTCTTGGCTTCTTGTAAGTTTAACCCTTTTCTTGCGACTTTGATATGCTTGATAGCGGGCTGACTGATCATTACTTGTGTTCCCTTGCAGAAAGGTTTCTTATTGCTCCTTTTACTCTGGAGGAGCAAAATACCATGGAGACGTTTCGTGTCTTGCCGAAGAGGAAGGCGGTTGACGTCATAAGAGTTTCCAACTTCATCTGTAGTGGGCTGTGGGACAACTGGCACGTCTCCCCTACTCTGTATTGAGGGTCGCGTATTAAGTTGGAAGATGGGGACCCTTCAAGAAAGAGAAAGGCTGCTGGGGCCAAAGTTCCCCATTCTGGAAGAGTCTAAATGAATGTGACATCGCGAGAGACAAAGGATCGCCGCGATGCGAAAAAGTTGTCTGAGACGCTTGCTTCCTTTGTGAGGAAGAGGTCTCATGTTAGAGTTGGGCCATCTTCGGCACGAGCTGCTCCAGTGAAAGATTACCTGCTGTTGGCAGGAGTCATGGATAGGGCGAACCTTAGTGACGCGCAGGTCGAGGCTCTGAATGACCGTATGGTGCGGTTCCAATGGTGGTGATTCGCGTGGGACCATTGTTGTAGGAGGCTCCTGCGAAGATTCGCCTGAGGTGGTAGAATCTGATCGCCCTATTGTTGATTCACCAGAAGGTGGTCGTGGTACTGGCCATGTCTCTTGTAGTCCACATTGCTTACCGTCTCGTTCTAGGCCACAACTAGGAGTGTTGGGGTCCTTTGGATAATTCGCTCCCCCTTCCTCTGAATCCCATTGAGCCACCTCGCAAAAAAGGGTCGATTGTTAATGACAAAGGGAAGGTCACAGAGGATAGTCTGAAGACGGTGGAGACCGCGAAGGACGGTGTCGGCATAGTTCTCAATTAGGGAAGCTTCATCCTGGCGCACGGATAAGCCTGGTTGCACCGGATTTGGTGAAGCTGAGTTCTCAGGTCTGGCATCAAAAGGTGGATGTAGAGTATGCTTCGAGGAAGCATATAAGTAGGCGTCACAACTGGTTGATGGATCATGCTCCTAAACCCAAAGAGGATACGTTGCAAGGATGTATGGATAAGGGTTTGAAGTACCTTATGTTGAGAATGTCTCACATGAGCCATGCGGTCGTTGCTGGAGCGGAAGTCGAGGTAATTTGTGAAAGAGTATATACCTTGGAGCGTGTCTTCTCGCACGTGCAGCTCCTGTATTCTGATGCGCTCCGTGAAATTGAGCAGCTTAAGAAGCAGGCCAAGGAAAAGCGGTTGGATCAATGAACCGTGGCCGCTGAGGCTCAGAGGGCTCGTCTGGAGAACCTCGAGTGTAATGTGACATAGGCGGTGTTTGAAACGGATGGACTCAGGCAGGAGTTAAGTTCGGATCCGCCGAGAAGTCGAGGTTGTGCAGGATCCTGTGGCTAAGACGTGTTCTGAGTTGCAATCTTTTTTCTGAAGGGAACGCTTCGAAGGAAGCTGACTGGGCTGCTGAGAAGCAACAGCTGGAATCCGATGTGGAGTTCTACGCCAGTGAGGCAAGAAAGGCTGAGGACCAGCTCGAATTGGGGTGGCATGAGCTTAGTGCTGTGAAGAGCAGTCTCAGGTCGACATGCTGACTGGCAAGTTGGAGCTGCTGGAGTGTGAACTTGTTGACGTGAAGGTACGAGAGAAAAAACTTTTTCAGGAG
The DNA here is from genome assembly GCA_963556465.1 of Berberis vulgaris. NCBI lineage: Eukaryota > Viridiplantae > Streptophyta > Magnoliopsida > Ranunculales > Berberidaceae > Berberis > Berberis vulgaris. The sequence continues at coordinate 70,174,079 of OY747124.1, read as the reverse complement.
CAAGGAAAGTGTGAGTTTCGCTGAGTTGTACATGGCCGGCTGAAGCTGTTGGCACTGATGAAGGAGGAACATCTGGAGTGGGATCTTTGTCAGTATAAGAAGATGTCATATGTTGATTTTCTGTTGCCTTTGCATCGTCGGATGAGGAAGACAATGTGGGCCCTGATACACAGGCCTCGACGCGTGTGAACGCTATCCCTGTTCCATCTTCCACTAGGCTTAGCTCTTTTGTTTCTGTATCTTCTCTTGATAAGGTGTAACCTTGGTGTGATTGTACCCCTTTTAGTTTTGACCGTTAATGAAAACAATTTTATCAGTATTGTGCTTGTCGTTTCTATTGTATGTTTTTCCTTTTGCCTTGTTGTCATACTTAGGCCGGTTGAGTCAATAGGACGCTTGACTGGTCTGTCTGTGATAGAGAGCTTGACTGGTCTGTCTGTGATAGAGAGCTTGACCGCTTTGTATTGTGAACGACTCCAGGTTGTTGCGTAGCCATGTCCGATAATGGGCATGTTGAGAACAATTTAGCTGGGGGTTGCGCTGTGTCTTATTCCCCAGGTAAGGTTCTTGAGGCTTATCTTGTTTGTCCGACCAGTCGGCCGCAGTTGCTGCTAAGAGCAAATTGCAATGGCCGAACGCATGCGTCAGAGTATTCGTGCCGAGTTTGGTGCTAAAAGCTCGGGTTGGCATTCTAAACAACTTTTATCTGGGCATTGGCCGTATGACCTTTGTATTGGAGCAAATGGCCTTCGCGAATATTAGAATGTCAGGCTGTTTGAACGTGAAGACACTGATTCGGCTAGATTTATGTTTGGCGACCAGGCTGAAGAGTAGTGTCCCATGGCAAGCCGTCGGGATTAATGCAGGACTGACTTGGCTCCCACCTTCCAAATCACGTATGACCAAGGCGACCAGGCTGAAGAGTAGTGTCCCATGGCGACCAGGCCGAAGAACAGTGGTCCTGTGGCAAACCGTCGAAATCAGTTCAGCATTGACTAGGCTCCTACCTTTCGAATCGTGTATGACCCAGTAAAGTGGGCTACGGATTTGGGGCGTAAAAGTTTGGCGACCAGGTTAAAGAGCAGTGGTCCTGTGTCAAGCCGTCAGAATCAGTTCAGGACTGACTAGGCTCCCATCTTTCGAACCATCTACACCATCCTCGCCCGGTGGGGGCTAAGAATTCTAGAGAGGTTTGACGACCAGGTTGAAAAGCGGTGGCTCCGTGGCAAGCCATCGGAATCAGTTAAGGACTGACTAGGTTCTCAGTATCGAAGTTATCTACACCTGAGTGCACCAAGCTACAAATTTGGGAGGGTTCGGCGGCCACGCTGAAAAACAGTGGTCCCGTGGCAAACCGTCAGAACCAGGTCGTGGCTGACGGGGTTCCCATCTTCTGGACTATTTACACCCTCCCAGTGCGGGCTACAAGTCCAGATTTGGTTATTTGGCGGCCATGCAAAAAAGTAGTGGTCCCGTGGTGAGCCATCGAAATCAGTTCGGGACTGACTAGGCTCCCACCTTCTAGACTATCTACACCCTCGCGGTGGGGGCTACAAGTCCTGGTTTTGATAGAAGCTTTCATTGCTAGTCGTCACCATCTAGGCTTACCTGATTCGGTTCGGTGATCATTAACCGTGATGGGGGCAATGATCCCTGGCGAGTCGTCATCACCAGGCGTGATAACGCTGATTAGACTCCCACTTCTTAAACCGTCGATGCCCGTGCTAAGCGGACTAGGTATCGAGATGAATCAGAAGTCGTCGTAATCAGTCTTGGTTGATTATGCTTGCCTAGTTTGAATAGAAGTTCCGCTTGCTAGTGATCTAAAGGTATAATCCGTATGTCAAGGTTGACTAGGATGTCTAGCGCTCATGCCAAGCACGTGACATAGTGTTTTTTGAATAATAGGCTAAGCCCGTGGGCCCGCAGGGGAAGGGCTAGGGTTTCCTGCATGGTGTGTTGCGTGTACGATATAGATTGCGCGGTGACACACGTACAACATAAGCTGCGTGACGGTTGAGTATTGATTACTCCCCTTCAATTGATGGGGTGTGCAACACAATTAATTGATTGACGTCGTCTTTGCAGTTTCCCTGGGAACCGTCGTCTTCCAATTTCCCGTACGGTATTCAATGCTTGGCAGTTAATGCTTGAGTGCCCGCTTGGTGAACCATCGTGTCTATATAATGGTGTTTTCCAATCGTTGTAGGCATTATCTTTCATAGCGCTTATCTTCTGTAATGTTCTTGCTTGAAGAAGATGCTTTGGGTTTTCCAAAGGTTGAAGTTGATTCTCCGTATCTAGAGTCTCCGAATGTTCTGACATTTGCGCCGATTAGGCATAGAGATAGCTGTTGTTATGCGTGGTCACCTAATATGGACGGGCACGTAGTTGATCCACCGAGGTCTCATAATTTCTTCTCATATTTAAGAGAAGTAGTACAGATTTCTTACCAAGGGAGATGCCTTGGTGTTACACCGTACCACTTTTGCCTTTTTGTGCTCGAATCCATTTGCTAACCAATGGTCGATCAAAGTGTTAGTCGATGTGCGATGTCTCTGGGTGTGGTAGCTCTCAGTCGCACCCGCCCGCTGACGCATATGGGAAAAGTGGTATATCTTGATAGCATTGTGAGATCGTAACTGCATCACTGCTTGTGGCATCCTCATCTGCCTTCTTCTAACCTGTTTGAGGAAGTCGAAGGGGGTTGGATGTTTTTTGAGGAAATCAACAGCTCGTTGTGAGGTCTACAATGCAGTAGTATGAGACTTTTTCGAAGTAATCTGACTGCTCAGTCTTTCAATCTCTTCTGACACTTTGTCTTTATTTTGGGAAGGTTTTGAGGTCCCCCATTATCTTATCTTTATTGTCACTTGCAGATTACTCGCATCGGAAGGTTTCAAGATTTTGTTAGACTTTGTCTGATGCAGATATTTTAAGCGAGTGTTTTACTTCAATTCGTACTGTATTCAAATGCTTGTAGTGCTGAGTCTTTTGTATCCGCCTCAGGGCGTTCGTAATATGTAGTCCTTTGTATCTTCCTCAAGGTGTTTGCTGTTACATCTTTTCAATAATCAATAGAGTTTGTTTTTTGTAATTCTTCATTTATTTCTTAAATGATTGTGAATCACATAAGCTTTTTAAGAACTAAAACTCAATATTGACTATGAAAAGGGAAACAAACAACTTAAAACAAACTAACTGTTGACGAAGTGAATTTGATCCTGGCATTGAAGTGAATTCTTGTTGCTCTCGCAAGTCGTTTAGTGGACTGTCGAGGCGTTACATAGGTCATTGAAGAGTAAACCTTGCAGAGGGGCGCATCTTCGCGCCAACGGAACGTCGAGGGATGTGTTCTCGCTTGCCATGACCTTTATGACTCGCTGGGCGGGAGAGCTGATTGCTCTCGTACCGCTCAAAAATGGTGTATCTTCCGTCTTTTGGCCTTGCACTGGGTCTGGCTGCTCTGCATGATGTAGCTGAATCTGGGAGCACTCTATCTGTTTCAGTGCGGCGTAGTGGCAGCCTCTTGCGGTAGGTTGATCTCCAAGTATTGTTCCTTTCGAATGGTTAGCAGTATACTTAACACACTGGTGAAGGGTGGAGACCATTGCTTCCATTTGGTGGAACTATGGTCTTCCCAGGATGAGATTGTAGGATGATGGTGCGTCTACTTCCATGAAGTTCATAAATAGGACCTTCCCGATCTGCAGTTCTCCTGCTACGGTAGCTAATCTTATCTTTCCAATGGGGAAGCACTTCTCCCCGTTGAATTCGATTAGCAGGTGTTTTGAAGACGTCAGGTTTTCCTCCTTGAGGTCCATGTTGTGGAACGAGTTGTAGAACAGAATTTTAAGTGAAATTCTTGTGTCAACCATAGCTTTCTTTACTTCCCACCTTGCTATGGAGACCGAGATGACCAAGATGTCGTTATGCGACGCTCAGATTCCATCGACCCTGTCCGTGAAAGTCAAAGTGGGAATGGGGTTCTGAACCCGTGAGTGGCAGATGTGTCTGTCCTTACTCGTGGATTGTGTCCACATATCCAGTAGTGTCCGCTTGCGGGACCTGTATGACTGGTTTTCATTCGGTCCAACTCCATGAAGGATGTAGATTATCCCTGGAGTCGCCTTATCTATTTATTTAATTGACTCCCCCATGTCCTTTGTTTGATCCGTTGGCTTTTCAGACTTTAGAAAATCTTTCACTTTGCTTTTGCGGATTCAGTACTCAACTTCATACCTCAGACTCTTACAGTCGTTGGTGTTGTGGCCGCCTTCCTTGTGGTACACACAATATTTTCCGTTATCGCGCTTGGAGGGGTATCGTTCATTATCCAGTTCACAAATGGTGGGACGGAGAGGCGATATAGTACGTCTAGATCATGTGCCCTTCTGCGAAAGGGGGTTTCCGGGGTCAATCCTCTATGTCTTGGCGGTGAGCACAACGTTCGCCGCGCAACCTCCCTTAGTTCAATGAGAACTAGCTGGGGCTTGGCTATTTTGCACTTGCTCCCTATCATCCTCTGGAGGCAGATGGTCCGTGCTGTTCCTGGTATTCGTTAGAAAGTGATGGATTTTGTTGCGTAAGAGTCTCCACCGACTTGGCGATCTGCTGTATCTGAGATGCCAGCACATCGATTCTGGGGTCCATGGTTACTGCCATTGGCGTGGGAGCGTGAGTCGACTACCTGTGCACGACAGGAACTGCTGAATGAGGCGGTATAGGGACAACCTGAGCATTAGACGTGTCCCTGGTTCTCCATTGTTGAGTGATCTAGTGGTTACCATCTCTCCGGGGTTTGATAAGAGACGACGTTTAGTGTAAAGTTACGAACTATGTCGTCCCCAAGGACGACGCCAAATTGATGCAGTCATTTTTTGCTCCCTGCTCTGACTTGGTTCCTGCTAACCTGTTGACCTGCACAAGTAGCACATGTGAGCCACAGACCACCATGGGGTGGTCGATGGCACTCCGATGCTAAAGTCAGACAAGGCTATGAGGAAGATGTAATGCTGTAACAAGGAATTTGTAGCGTACCTTAGCTTGCCAACATCATATCTTATTTATAGTACAAGGAGTCCTGGTTCAACCAGGCCATCGTAGGCGTAGTTTAGGGAGGAGATCTTCGTGGAGATAATTAGGAATCGTGTTGTAGAAGGTAAGTTCCCTGTTAGCTCTGCGCTCCTAGATACGCGGGAAATAGTTCCCAATCCAAGAGCAATCAGTAGAAGGGAGTTTCCCTGTGTGGAAGATACTCTGGTGTTTGCTTCCTAGTTGGCAACAAAGAGCAGTTGTAATAGCCCGTTCGAAGCTGATCCTCGAGATACTTGCTTATGAAAGACTTACGGGTTGAGGACAGTTGTGAGACGTGTGGGCCTAGCGTGCTGTGAGAGTCCGGGTCCGCCTGACGAACTGAATTGAGCGGGCTTAAAACCGCTTGGGCCTGTTCAGTGTTGGGTTGATGTTGGGCCCGTATTCCCTTGAGATCATAATGTCGCGTGTACGGCTCAGGAGTGTGACTGTTTTTATGTATCATCAAGTTGTATTGGAAGGGACTCGTTCAGCGTCTTGGTAGATGCTGGCAAAGTCAATGTTGTTCTTGATGATCTCTGGCTCATTGTGGCTGCTATCCTGAGAAGCAGATCTTCTCTCCCGCCCCATGAGCTTGATGCTGAGCATCGGGCTGTTGTTTCAGTTGAGAAAGCTTTGGGTGTGGAGCTAGAGTTTCCCAAAGGTCCCTTTGGATTTTCATCGTTGGTTTGGGGTGATCTGTATCCTGACACTCATAGTATAGTTCATGCTTTGGAGAGAGCTTTTTTTGAGCTTTGTAAGTCATATTCGGATGCTCTATCGATCAGACTTCTTAAGTAAGCAGTTGGAAGAGATGGCGGGCAAGGCGCAGACTCATCTGCGAACCCAAACCGCTGAACAAGAGAGAGTTGAGTCTGAGTTGGCTGCTTTGCTCATTGAGTTTGAATTCGAGTTGGCAGGCGGGCGACGCCAAATTCATGAAGCTGAGGCTTGGGTTTTCTTCTCCTCTTTGCAAAGAAAAAGACATCAGAATTCTTGTGGCGATTGCGGACGCGCTAGCTGAGCTGAGTTCGCTAAGAAAGTGATTAGCGAAAAGGAATCTCATGTGGCTGTGCTCTCACACAGACTATCGGAGGCGGAAGCAAGCCTAGCGGAGTCCAAGGCTCAGTGTGTAACATCAAAGTCTCCCGCTATTGTGCAAAGTAGGCTAGAACTGCTTGGCCTGATTGAGGAGGAGAACCCTCACATGGAGCTTGACTTTGAACGATATAAAAAGGATGATTTCTGGAAGATTGACGAGACATAAGCCTCTAACTCTGTGTCTCCGTTCAGTGACTTGAGGATGACTTTGGACAACGTTGCTTCATCTCTCGCAGTTCCTACTAATGTAATCGACTCTTTAGCCTCTGGAGTGAGCTCTCCAAAGCAGTTGTAACTTTTGAAATATGACTTAAAGAAAGTTTGTTAAGTAAATTTTTGTACTTGTAGCTTTTATAACACCAACTTGTTGCTTTCATAATAAGTTCTGAAGTGCTTATACTTATCTTTCTTCGAACCATTTTAACTTTCTTTTGTCGGACTGTGCCGAAGCTGACTAGGCTTTGATCAGGCTCGACGTTTATTGCTCGCGGAAGCACAGTGACTTTGGCGAGATGTCTTTGTCAGGCTGATGAGCGCTGATTAAGCTCACATTCTCTGGTCCATCGTTGTATGTTATTTACAAATTAGGTGTTAGAGTGATAAGGTTTTGCGATCACTATCCGCGGAAGGACAATAATCCCTGGCAAGCTGTCTTTACCAGGCTACATGAGCGCTGACTGAGCACCCACTTTCTAGGCCATCATCATCCGTTTTATTTAGACTAGGCTTTGAGCGATAAGTTCGGTGATGATTATCTATAGTTGGACAATGATCCCTGGCAAGGCGTCTTCACCAGGCTACATGAACACTGACTAAGCTCCCACTTTCTAGGCTGTCGTCTATTCGGACTAGGCTTCGAGCAGTAAGTTTGGCGATCGTTATCTATAGTTGGACAATGATCCCTGCAAGCAGTTTTCACCAAGCTACATGAGCACTTTCTAGGCCGTCATCATTCGTGCTATTCAAACTAGGCTTTGAGCGATAAGTTCGGCAATCATTATCTATAGTTAGACAATGATCCCTGGCAAGTCGTCTTCACCAGGCTACATGAGCACTAAGCTCCCACTTTCTAAGCCGTTGCCATCCGTTCTATTAGGAATAGGCTTCGAGTGATAAATTCGAAGATCATTATCTATAGTTGGACAATGATCCATGGCAAGCGATCTTCACCAAGCTACATGAGCACAGACTAAACTCCCACTTTCTAGGTCGTTGTCATCCGTTCAATTCGGACTAGGCTTCGAGCAATAAGTTCGGTGATCATTATCTATAATTGGACAATGATCCCTGGCAAGCCGTCTTCACTAAGCATCGAGAGCATTGGCTAGGCTCCCATTTCTAGGCCGTCATAATCCGTTATTCGTGGACTAAGCTTCGAGTAGAACAAAATCTATCGCACCAACTAAGCTTTGGTTAGGTTCGATGACTGTTATCCATATTTTGGCAACGATCCCTGGCTAGTCATCTCGATTAGGCATTAGAGCGCTAACTAAGTTGTCGCTCTCTAAACCGTTGACACTCGTTTAACTGACTGAGTATTAGAGAGAATTAAAGGCCATCACCATCAGTTGAAGCTGACTAGGCTCTGGTCAAGTCTGATAAGCCTGACTCTGTTGTATTGGCTTATCTAATTTACTTAGTGGGCAGGAGTCAGGTAATGGAAAATTGATTGGTAGTAGTGGAATTTTAGAAAAAGCGAATGTTATTTATTGATAATACTTTTTAAAGTGTTTTACACTCCATGGAAGCATAAGGCTTCTATCGTCAACGTCTTCCAATCAATATGTCCATGGCCTGTTGACCTCAGTTACTTTGTAGTGATCTACCATTTGGATTTAGTTTTCCTGCTCCGGACTCTTTAGTGATCTGCTGAGTCTTTCTGAGTACCCAGTCTCTCACTTTGAATTCACGTGGCTTGACTTTCTTGATGTAGTACTGAGCCATTATTTGTTGGTAGGCGGCTATACTGGTAGAGGCCTGATTTCTCATTTCTTCAAGGAGGTCTAAACTAACGCGTAGAGTGTCGCCGTTGTCTTTTGGTCTAAATTCATCTGTCTGAAAAGTTGGTATTCTGAGCTCTACCAGCACTATTGCTTATGACCCGTAGGCTACGGTGAAATGTGTTTTTTCGGTGGGCGTTATTTTGGTAGTTTGATACGCCTACAATATCCCTGGTATTGCCGAGACCCATTTTCCTTTGGCCACATCAAATTTCCTTTTGAGTGCTTCCAATTGTTCTATTGGTGACTTCCGCTTGGCCGTTGGCTTGCGGATGCCCTGGCGTGGAGAAATGGTGGCTGATGCTGAGGTCTTTGCATAGTTTCTCGACCTTGCTGCCTTCGAATTGGGTACCGTTAATGCTTACTAGTGTTCTTGGAATGTGGAACCTGCAGACAATGGATGCCTACATGAATTTCTCAATTTGATCCTGGCCTATCTTAGACAGGGGCTCAACTTCGACCCATTTAGTGAAGTAATCCATAGCTACAAGGAGGAACTTCTTATTGGCTGAGGCCGGGAGCTGTCCGATGATGTCCATTCTCCACTACACAAATGACCATGGGCTAGTCATTGGAGTCAAAGGCTGAGTGGGTATTTGGGTATACAGCGCGAACCTCTGACACATGTTGCACTTGCGGATGATGTCTTTCTGCATTTGCGGCTAGTAGTACCCTAAAGTTAGGGTTTTGTGCGCCAGGGTCCTCCCGCCTGGATAGTTCCCGCTGATGTCATCATGGATTTATCTAAGGATGCAGTTTGCCTCTGAGGAGGCTAGGCATCTGAGCAGGGGACTCGTGGCTGACTATCACGACCCGATTCACAGAGTACTATATTGTCCACTTTGGGCCCAAGGCCCGCACGACTTTAAAATGCATAGTATTTTGTAGATCTAAACTCGTACATATATAGTACATCACCCTCCCTTACTCGGGCGATGTTGGACTATGATATCCTTTTGTAGCTTGTCAATCATCTTGGGATTCATGGGATCTTGGGTTTCTCTCTCAACCTCACACTCTGCTTCAGGTCCGTCCACACAAGGGTATAACAGTCCACCCCCAATGGGAGTCTAATGTTCTCGTTGGCACACTTCCAGCTGGGTCAGGCTCTGATACCATTCTATCACGACCCGATCCACAGAATATTGTATTATCTGCTTTGGGCCCAAGGCTCGCCTAGCTTTAAAACGCGTAGTACTTTGTAGATCCAAACTCATACATATATAGTACATCACCTTCCATTACCCATCCGATGTGGGACTATGATCTCCCCTTTGTAGCTTGCAAACCCTCTTGGGATCCATGGGTTATTGACCCTCTCGCAAAATTTTGAAATTGCCCCTTCCCAATCACCAAATGCTTTTTTGTCAAATTGCTAAATGCCCATCTCAAGACTGATTTTTCAAGAATGCCCCATTCAACTTAATCTTACATATGGGCAAAATTCTAGGGTAATTAGGACAATCAAATTGACAATGAACAAAGCCTCAACAAAGAGAAGGTGAAAGTAGTATATTATAATGATGATGCGTATAAATTAATTATTTACATATTGCAGGGTGGTACAAATAAAGGGCATGTCTCACTTTTTATTCCCATTCACAAAATTACGATAATGCCCTTCTCACCAATTAATTCCTAAATTACGAAAATGCCCTACTTTTGGCAAATTACGACACTACCCCTACCCATTCGTAAAATCTCAAATTTACCCCTCTCAATTCACCAAATTCCAAAAGCGCCCTCCTATGCTATTCACCAAATTATGAAATTGCTGCTCTCTCGCAAAATTTTGAAATTGCCCATTCCTAATTACCAAAACCCAAAAATGACCCTCCCATGCCTTTTCGTCAAATTGCTAAATGCCCATTTCAAGACTGGTTTGTCAAGAATGTCTCATTTGACCTAATCTTACATATGTGCAAAATTCTAGGGTAATTAGGACAGTCAAATTGACAATGAGCAAAGCCTCAACAATGAGAAGGTGGAAGTGGTATATTATAATGATGATGCGTATAAATTAATTATAATAGTAGATCTATGAGAATGAAAAAATATAACTAATCAATGTTTTAGTAAACAATAATTGTTTTCATATTTGGTAACTTAGTGACCAATTTGGGAATGCCAAACGCACGACCCAAGGACTAGGGTATCATTGTACCCGTGCCAGCGATACGAGTACATGCTATGTGGAAAATGTATGGCCATGCCAACGAAACGGCTGATACACTAGTAATTATAATAACAATAATGATTCACATGTTCTTTGTTTTAACTTCATCTTTCCCAACATACCACCCCAGCCACAACCTACATGAATCGTTCAAGATATTTCAAAGACAGTGAACATTTTTGTTTATGTAACCTTGCATTACTTTTATTAATAACACCATCACTCACCAATTTTTTTTAATTTACTAAAGGACACCACCACTATATAAATAAATAAATAAAAAACCTTAACCCTTATCTTCCCCTCTCTCCATTTCTTCTCCACAATCACCACCTTCTCCTCCACCTCGCCACCGACCACCACCTCTCCTCCTCCTCCCCTTCACCCCACCACCTCATCCTCCTCTTCCCATTCACCACTACCACCTCATCCTCCTCCTCCTCCTCTTCTCATTCACCACCACCACCTTACCACCGCCACCTCATCATCCTTCTCATTCTCCTCATCTTCTTCCCCTTCACCCACCACCTCGCCATTGCCACCTCTACTCCTCCTCCCCTTCACCACCACCACATAGCTACCACCACCTCATCCTCCTCCTTTTCACCCCACCACCTCTCATCCCCTCCCCTTCATCACCACCACCTCCTCCTCCCCTTCACCACTACCACCACCACCTTGCCACCCCACCTCATCCTCCTCCTCCCCTTCACCCACCACCTCTCCTCTTCCCCTTCACCACCACAACCTCGCCACCTCTCATCCTAATCCGCTTCACCACCACCACCTCGCAACCGCCACCGCTCATCCCACCTCTTCCCATCTTCTTCTTATTCTCTGATTTTTTTTCGCCCTAATTTTCTCCTTCACCCTCGCGGCAGTTCCCACGAGTGGAGAACCCACACTCGCTGAAACCGCCGCGAAGGCAAAAAAATTGTCGATGGTGCAACAAGAACAGAGCTACCTCCTCAGTTTGTAAAAAGGTATGCGAGGTGCACTCAGATTTCTTGTATTGATGGTGCCACAAGAACACGGTTACCGTCTTAGTGGTAAAAATGCAAAAAAAAAATACGGCACTATTTTTGAGTGTAAATGTTGAGGAGGACGAGATGCCCATATGTTGATCTTGTTAGCCAATTGTAAATGTCGATCTTGTTGATCTGAGATGCCCACATGTTTAATTTGTATATATAAGAATTTTGGAATGCTGGTTATATAATGCAGTTAGGAATTTTGTGATTATTTGCAATTGCATTTTCATTGCTTATAATTTTTGCATGCATAGTATATAAAAACGCAACAAAACACTTCCATCTGCAGATTTACTTTGCAAAAAATTTTAATTTTTCCCATCAAATTCAAAAAATAAAATTCTACCTTTTAATTTCTACCCAAGACTTCAGCCGCCAGAATGAATAAAAAAGGGAAAGTTTGTACCTAAAACGCAAGGGAGAATTTTTTTAAGATCACGCAAAGATTTGAAAAAAACTTATTGTAAGTGCCCTCAAACATTACTGAGTAGTAAGAGTTTGTACCCAAACACAGCGGCACGTGCGAGCCAAACAAATAATCTCACAACGACCTATAAAAACCAAATAACGCAAAGCGCAGTGGCGCACCCGAAACTGGCCAAAATGCCTACAAAAAACCAAACGCAGCGGAATGTGCGGGCCCTAGACAATCAATCGCACGATCCGTTGCATTTTTGACAAAAAACAAAGTCTGGTTTCTGTCCAAACGTAGCGGCAATTGGGAATGATATTAATATCTTCGCGTTGTCCGTTCCGTTTGGACAGAAAACAGACTGTCTATTTTTTTGAATTTTTGTATTTGAATATTTTTTTTCAATTCCTATGGGGTTGCTACTGTATTTACATATTTGACTTATTGCTAAACCCCACTTTTGACCATCTTAAGTTGGGGTGTTCAAAAATGGGGTTTAGCAATAAATCAAATATGTCAATATTGTATCAAACCCACAAAAATTGAAAAAATTTGAAAAAAAAGATTCAAATACAAAAAATGGACAAAGCTTGTTTTCTGTCCAAACTCAGCAGACACTACGAGTAAATGATATCATTCGCAGCTACCATTGTGTTTGGAAAAAATCTGACTATATTTTTGACCAAAATGCAGCGGATCGTACGAGTTTTGTTCATACTCTCGCGTTGTCCGCTGCGTTTGGACATAAACCAGACTCTGTCCATTTTTTTTTTTTTTTGTATTTGAATATTTATTTTTATTTTTTCCAATTCATATAGGTTTGCTACAGTATTTACATATTTGATTTATTACTAAACCCCACTTTTGAACATCTCAAGTTGGGGTGTTCAAAAGTGGGGTTTAGCAATAAATCAAATATGTCAATATTGTAGCAAACCCATAGGAATTGAAAAATGAAAAAAAGATTCCAATACAAAAAATCTAAAAAAATGGACTGTCTGTTTTCTGTCAAAACGTAGTGGTAGCTGCAAGGATATGAAAACAACTTGCACTATCTGCTGCGTTTTGGGCAAAAAACAGAGTCTGATTCTGTCCAAATGTAGCGGCTCTGGCAAGGATGTGTCATATCCTCGCTTGAGCCGCTGCGTTTTGGGTTAAAATCTGTTTCTGTTTCATACAATTGCTGAATTTTTGCGATTTGTAAGACCACATTCGCGTCCATTTGCTGCGATTATTATTATTGGGCTCGATTTTGTCATTATGTTTTGAGTATCTCGGGGATTTTGTTTCACTTTTTCCTTTGCCTGTGACATTCAAACATACTTGGGAAAACCACCATGGTTGCATAATCACAAGAAAATTACTTGAAAGAACAAGTATAATTGCTTGAGAATACAAATAGAATTCATTGGGAAGACAAATAAAGTTGCTTGAGAAGGCAAATAAAATTGGTTGGGAAGACAAATTCATAACCAATTCATTTAAGTTGAACATTATAAAAGGAGAGGAGTCTATTAGTATTCTCAACCAATTCAAGAGAAAGAAGAGAAGATGAAGAGAAAAAAGGCTATTGTTCAAAGAAGAATACTTCGATGAAGAATGTGATGAAATTGGAGAACCCAAAGACGACTCTGTTTGGTATGAGAAACCCAACTCATCATCGTCTTCAGATGATGAAGAGGAGAGTGATGAGGAAAAATTGTCAGATGAGGAAAAGGAAAGTGAATCATCATCGTCTTCTGATGAGGACAATGATGATGGTGATTGTGCGTTAGTGGACTACTCCTCCTCCGACGAAGAGGGCCGCAAATGCAATCCCCTCGAAGACATTGTTGACCGTGTCCTAGACAAATAATGTATTTTTTGTATTTGTTTTGTAATAATTTTAAGTATTAATGAAAAATTTATTGTTTAATGTTTGTTTTTGTATTGTAAATTTTTGTTTGTATTTCTAAAATTTCAATTTATGTTTGTTAATTCCAATTTGTGTTTGTATCGTGAAAAAATAAGAGAAGAAGAAGAAAATAATATAGGAGAATAAGAAAAACAGAAGAGGAAAGAGAGGGAGAGATGAGGATGTGGTGTAGGAGGCCAGCGGGGTGGTGGTGCGGTGGTAATGGTTCTTGATGACAGGAGAAAAGAGGGAGAGAGGGAGAGATGAAGAGAGGGAGATGGGAAGAAGAGAGGAGTTAGGTTTTTTTTCCCCCTTTTATAGGTGGTGTCCTTCAGAAAGGTGGTGGTGTCCTTCAGAAAGTAGGATGGTGGTGCCCATCAGGAGAAGTTGTGGTATTATTTAGCAGCTGCATAATTAAAAGAAACAAATGTATTAGAATTTGCATTTTTTTCCACTGTACCTCGACTTGACATGAGTTTGAAAGAAGTTCAAGAATTGCTTTGTTTTCATATGAGCTAAAATAATTTATTTTAGCTTTTTACCCATTATTGTAGAGTGAATCATAAAAGATTTGAAAATCTCCCTTAAATTGTACATACAACTTTCATCGAACGAGCTTTCCACATAATTTTATATATTCCTACGATATCGAGTTTGGAAATTTTGCTTTCTGATGCACAATATTCCAATTTGAGAATCTCAATTTAGAAGACAAAAATAATAATAATAATTTAAAATTTTGGACATAAACAATTTCCACGTCATTTCTTGAAAATTATAGCCAAGATGATCCATGTTCGACTCGTAAGTGGTATAACTCTATACATTTTATCAAAATATACAAGCTTATCTACAAAGTTTAATGTTTATACACATGGGAAAAAACTTACTTGAATGATTACTTTTCTCGAATTAATAATAGGGTCATTGGGAGTTTAGGGACAAAATGGGTTTTAGTAATCCTAGAGGTTCCACGGGACTTTGTTGCAAAATAAGGACACTACTCACGTGTGTCCTTCCAACGGTCTTCATCTTCCTGAAAAAATCTCATCCTTTTTCAACAACAGTCTTCATTAGATTTTCATCCTCGTCCTCTTTGAACAACTCTTCTTCACTTGCTCTCACAAATCTCCTCATCATTCACATATCCTTCCTCATCAAGATTTGCATAACAACTTTTTTTCTCACCCTTAAATCCCTCTTTCTCCCTAAACTTATTTCTATTATGTTATCTCAACATATTTTTCCCCTATTTCTGATTATCTTTGTTTTCCATGTGAGATTTAAACATGTGGCTACCATACTGCCATAATATAATGGATAATCGGTTTATGCACTCTAAAATGGGTGTCATTGAATGGAATTTGTCATGGTAGGCACTGGTTAAAAACCATTTGCAGTTTAGGTATAATACTTAATGGAAATGATTTTAAAGTAGTGCCTACAATTAATTTAGATGATAGGCATTGCTTCAAACTTGTGCCTACCATCAGGCCCAACCCTGAGAGCATGCAACGCATTTAAGACCTCCAAAGATTTCAATTTTGGGACCCTGGCTCTAAGAAAGTATATATTTTGAGGTATTTAATACCAATAATTACCAAATTGCCGTTGTTTGTTGGTCTAAGCTATAACAAAAAAAGTCAAGAATTTGATTCCCATTTGCTCCCAATGTGGGTCCTCCCTCGCTTCATGATATTAATAAGGAAATATCTTATACCATATTTAATGCATGATTGTCTTTAAGCCCTAGTTTCTATTTTCAAGTAGTACTTTAAATTAACTAGTACCCATCATACAATTCAAGTTGTTTAAACTTATGCGTACCATACTGGCAGTAGGCATGGTAGACACATGTTTGAAATAGAATGGAACATGGTAAGCAAATAATGGAATACACTTTGCCTACCATTACCAACAAGGTATTTGCACATTAAACACTTCCTCCAAATAGTACGAAAAAACAATTCCATAAATATAGAAAGAGATCTAAGGAGGGTGAGATCTACATGCTGAGATGAAGACTTGCGCGCGTGAAGGAGAAGATCTAAGGAGATGATCGAGGAGAGAAAGAGATATGAGGAGGAGACTGAGAAGAGAAAGAGACCCGATGAGAAGATTGGGAAGAGAGAGTTCCAAGGAGGAGGAACTTTGCACGCAAGTTGGAGACATTACGAAGAGATCGAGTATTGTGTCCTTAAATTACACAAAAAACCTACTGGGTCCTACCCAAAAACCCAAAATACAAGTTTTATATATATATATATATATTTTTTTTTTAATAAATATAAAAACATCGTTTATGTGGATAATATAATAAAGATGATTCAAATTTTATGATCATCATTTATAAAGACTATTTGTGAGTGCCCGCTAGGTGTGCATATAATTATTTGTTTAATGTTATTTTCATGATTAACTAAATGTAAAATTTATCTATCCATCAACGATTTTGCATTGAAACTATATGCATCGAGCAAGTTGTTGATTGGCACAAAAAATTAAATAGTGCTAATACTTAAATTTGTGTATCACCTATTTGAGTTTGTGTTGGGTGTTTTTTTTATCAAGTGGTTTATGCGGTAACTAATTATCAATTTGTAAAAACTAGCTTATTGATTTGAATATTGGTCTAACAAAAAGATTTTGAATTTAATTTTTTGTGCGTTACACATGCTATTCACACACCCTTAAAAATTAAATGCTTTATAGCATTATTAAAAATAAACACTAAAAACCTTTGATTGGATGTAATTATTATGATTAACTGGTTTAAATCAATATACTAAGTTTTAAGTTTCTTCAAAATCCAACAAAAATAAGGAAATTAAATTCATGAATAATATCAGTGTTCTAAAAATCGGTCTAGGCGGCCGCCTAGGCAGCGCCTAGGCGCTAGAAGGTGGAAAACCGCCCAGATTAATGGCTGGGTGGGCTGTCTGGGCGGTTCTGGGCAGTCTGGGTGGTTCTGGGCAGTCTGGGCGGGTCTAGGCGGCCTAGGCGGGGTCTAGGCGGACTCTAGGCGGGTCTAGGCGGTCTGGGCAATTTTTATTTATTTTTTTATTTTTTTTATTTTTTAATAAGGTTGATTGTGTTCTTATTTTATTTTCTTTCTTATTTTTTAGAAATAAACTATTTAATTGTTTTTTATTCAGTATATGTCTAAATGTAGCAAATGATGATTACTTAATGGAATTCTCAAAGGATCTGCCAGTACCAATTTTACTAATATAGATTTTTAATTTTATCAAACATAACTGAGGTTATTCATGCAATTTGAAGAAAAATAAAAGAGTACACAAATTCAAATTTATATAAAGTACCCATCATGACCAACTTCAGTCATTTGAGTTTTAATAAATTTTGTTCACGATTGTTAATTTTTCATCTTTTTAAATTTTGCATATGTATATTGGCATTAAATTTGATGTAATTGATAAGGTATTATGCTTAACTTTTGTCAATTATTAAAGTAATAATACAAAACCTAAGACCGCCTAGGTGCCGCCTAGGCACCCGCCTAGGCCCCTGGGCGCTAGGCACCTGCTCGCCGCCCGCCCAGCGCCTAACGATTTTTAGAACACTGAATAATATAGGAACAAAAATATTTTAATCCTTTTTTTATTGGGCCTAAGACAAAATCCCATCTAACCCCATGCTACATTTATCTTAACATATACCCAAAAAAAAAGCTAGAGTGGTGATTCAATGAGGTTAACCTCATGACAACTAGGTGAGGGCACACCTTCAGATCGTAGGGTTAAATAGATCTAGATGAAGTTCATAAACCCAAAAAATGAAAATATTTTAATTTCCTAATTTATTGGTTTAATTGCTGGAACCAACTCCTCAATAATAGAAAATCCATTACTCTCTTCTTCTTTGATCACATAAATGGGTTCAATGAAGCAATGAAAGAAAAAAATAATATGAAATTATTTTGGAAATTTATTGTTCATAATCTTTGGCAACCATCCCCTTATTCCTCTTGGTGCAGGTGTATGAACAAGCTCCCTGAAGGATAATCCATGTCCATATCCTTTTCGACTTCTTCAATGACCATCAAAACCACAATTTCGTTTAAAAAAAAACTTCAAATTTCTGCAATGTTCCAAACTTTGGTAGTTGATAGCATGTTTGAGTTTTCTTCAAATCTTATCCAAAATCTACAAACCATAAATTCAATGATCAAAGGCTTTTTACAAAATCTACTAAAATTGGGTAAACACCAAATTTATTATTATTAACTAGATTTGTTTGAAGAAGAAAGAAACAATGGGAGACTATTTGATTTTTTAATAAATAGAAGGAAGAAGAAGAGAAAATGCATTATTTCTAAACATCGGGAGTTAGTGTCATTCTTGGAAGTAAATCTTTTCATATTTTTATATTATTATCAACTACATCTAGATCTATTTAATTGGATGTTGGGAGGTGTGCCCTTACCGACTATTCACGAGGTTAACCTCATTGAATCACCACTAAAAAAAGTATACATTAAATCCTTGGAGATGCCACATGACCCAAAGTAATGTATCACATGATCCCTTGTGGTAGTTGATATTATAATAGTGTGGGCTCCACCAATAACGCATTAGAGAATTAAATACATTGTTGTTCATTTTTGCCATCCAAAAGCTCTTGTTTTTACTACCCAAAAGCTCTTGTTTTTACTACTTTAACCATCTGATTTTGATTGTAAAAATGATGAAATTGGGAGGGAAAAATGGGAGACAAAAGTTAGAGTTGAAGCATTTTTACTGTCGTTATAGTAGTAGAGACGTGGGGTGTTATTTTAGAAAGGCGTTGACTTTTTGACACCACCAGTTTTGCTGAAACACATCACCACCCCTTTTTTGTTTCAACACATCACAATATAAACCTCTATCTCACTATTGTTCCCTGTTCTTCTCCACCTTATCTTCTCTCTTCACAACAATGATAGAGCAACACTGCCCCACCTGCGCTACCATCATCGGGCACACCACCATGCCATGCCCGCCACAACCGACGGCAACATTCTTCCACCCCCTTCACCTCGTTACCACATTTCCTCCCTTCATCATCTTCTTCTTCATCTAATTCTCCTTTATTTCCTTATCTTCTTCTCCATTGGAGACACCACCCGCCCCGCCTCCTTATTTTATTCCTCTTTTATCCTTCTCATCCTCTATTCTTCTTTTTATCTTCTCTATTTTTTTTGCTCGCACGAATTAGCTTGAGGGCCAAAAAATAGAGAAGAGAACAAGAGGAGAAGAAGAAGAGAGGAGGAAGAGAAGAAAAAAGAACAAGAAGAGAGAAAAAAAAGAACAAGAAGAGAGAAGAAAAAATGAAAAAGAAGAGAGGAGTGGCAGTTGTGCGGGGCGATGTAAGGCAATGGTGGTGGGGAGAGGTAGTGTGGTGGTGGTGGGGCGAGGTGATGCAGTGATGATTGTTCCTTGAAAGATAAAAGAGGAGAAGAGAGAGAGAGAAGTGACGTAATGGTGGGTTTTTTTTTGTTTATATTGGCGATGTCCTTCAGTAGATGATAGCGTGCTTCAGAAAATAGGGGTGGTGGTGTCAAAAGTCGCAACCTTTTAGAAACTTATTAGAGCATCTCCAAGGGAAAAGACGTGCTCCTATGGGAAAAACGCGCTCTAATGATACACCCTATAAAGGTCCATTTTACCATGGTCTTTCCCTTCCCCTATAATTAATTATACACATTTTCATCAATCTTTCTTTCAACCAAATCGGTTATTGGATATTATTATTCTAGACATATGAGCGGAAATGCAAATCGTTTTTTATCTTTTACTTGATTTGCTGAAAGTTTCAATCTTTTTTAGCTTTAAAACCTTAACTATTACTAGAGTGCGATGCAATGGGGTGGATGACACATTCGTTCTCCAACCCCTCACTTCCCTTTTGATTTTTGGGTATTTGAGGATTAGAGTTTCTGGAAATCATGCTTATTTTTTGATCAAGTCATGCGTAAACTTGAAAAACAAAAAATATTTGCCTTCTTTTCAATCAAATGATGTTTAATGTCATAACGGGTTATCCAAGATACAAACTTTATGCCATAGGAACAAATGCTTCGTTTGTTTGTTGAACCTGTTTTTGTGTGATTTAACTTGAATCATTAGATTTCCATGAATGGATCTTGGATATGGACTGTAAAACACAAACTGAGGGGTTTTATTACAATTACTTGCAGCAACCAAGTTTGAAGCTTTTTCTGTTTAAAAACCTTATTTATTCATTTTTTACATTCCAAATTGTGAAAAAGAATGCCTCCCTTCCAGTTTCATTTTAGTATCTGAATTTTGTAAAACAACCAATCAAGATAATGTTTTGTTCCATAACAACTGTCTAATTTAGTTTTGTTATGGTATGAGAAAACAGATAATGATTGCTAAACGTAACTGATGTGTTCAGATTTGTCCTTGCTGATCTCGAGCCTGTAAAAATTTGCAGCGATTAAGCTAGGGATCACTTTTGTGGAGGCCGAAGGCATTCTGATGCTTAAGTCATATATCAATGCAAGGAAGAGTGAAGTCTATATGTAAAATTGCAATGTGTATGCATACCTTTCTGCTTCCTTTCACCATCTCTTATAATGAGCTTTCCCTCCCCAATTGCCCTATGATCGAGGGCGTGATGGAGTAAGGAAATCTCGTGTAAGATCATACATGTGCATGACTGAGTCTCTTCGGCATTTAGCTCTGTTTAGGACCCAATGCTTGATTAGGCTAAGAGGTGATTTCGTGCGAGTGGATCTCAGGCCTATGACAATTTCGAAATCCTGTTCGAGCCTTATTGTCCTGGGCCAAGCCCTAAGATCTGTGCCTCTTTAAGTTGGTGTGTCTTGGGCCTGGGCACCTGACTTACGGGCTAAACATTAGTTTGTGAATGGATCCGCTTGGGACTGTGCTGAAACCTTTCACGTGCTAGGGTTAGCCCATGCCATGTGTACAGCTGTGATCGAGTGATTATTTGATTTCTCATCAGTTACTTCCCCAGTTTATGGGATTGCGTGCAGTTCCATTATTTCAATGAATGTGAATTGATGAGTAGTACTTGGAACCGTCGCCCCTTCATTCCTTGCGTCGCATTTAATGCCGATGTCGATTGTTGGGTGACCTCCTTTTGTGATCGTCGTGCTTATATAGGCTAGTTCTCTTAGGGTCAGGTGTTACCATGTGTATTGTCGAGCCTGTTCCTCAAATGTGCCTTTTCAGGATGAAAAGGAGCCCCCATTGGTGGAGTCTCTGAATGTTCTGACATTTGCAGCGATGAGTCTTAATAAGACCTGCTATTTGAGGAAGCCACCTGGTTTGAGTGAGCTTCCAGTGGTTTCGTGGGACCTATGAATTTGTTCTTACGTTGCGAAAGAAGTCCTTAGGGGCCAAGTTTTCTTC
Source organism: Berberis vulgaris (assembly GCA_963556465.1). NCBI lineage: Eukaryota > Viridiplantae > Streptophyta > Magnoliopsida > Ranunculales > Berberidaceae > Berberis > Berberis vulgaris. Next base: position 70,152,989 of record OY747124.1, on the reverse strand, counting down.
CATCTTTTGGTGTTCTTATGATGTCTTTCGTCATCACTTTTGGGAGATAACACCAGCAACCAACTTTGGGTGGCTGTTCCCACTTCTCCATCCTGGGCTGCATTCGTGATGCCCATCCGAAAGGTAGGTTGGCAGAGCGAAGCTCCGGTGTGTGTGGTCTACGGCCTTGGGGATCTGATTCTGTATCACCTCAGGCATCCCTCATTTGAGGGATCACACCAGCAGCCAGCTTTGGGTTGCTTTCGCCACTGCTACATTTGCTTTCACTTCCGAATCCTCTTATGGAAGGCAAATTGGTAGAGCAAAGTCTCGACATGTGTTTCGGTGGATCTTTGCTCACACCTTTATACCAAGCTCAGATACTTGTAGTGTGTAAACTTCTGTACTGACTAGTCGGTCAAGCTTTGTAAAAACTTTTTGATAATCAATAAAGTTGTTTTTTTGAACACACTTTATTTGTATGCTCTGAATGAATGTGTCATAATGGCCTGTGCGGACAAATCTCTGGACTCTAAAAAAAGGTGGGACAGTCTCTGAGTAGAGACTGGGCTGGTCGAGTCCTGAAGGAGGCACGTGTTGTCTTGACTAAGCATGCGTAGTTCCCTTAGAGAAATAATCTGATTTTCCAATAATGGTGATATCACTCAATAGTGATTTTCATGTATGCAGGTTGGCTGCTTTCTGAGTAGACACTGGCTTATCGAAGTACTGTTACTTAGCTCTATGTAGAACTGGAGTGATAGAGAAATCGCTTAGTCTTCTTAGGACTAGATTTCGAATCACACTCTGATTCATCATTTAGTTGAGTCTTGGTGGTTAGGGCGTTTCCTTGGTCCACATGGACTGGACTAAGTAGATGCGTTGAGTCGTCCATGAACCGACTCGCTTTCTTGCGATGAATTGTCCATGGACTAGGTTCGGTCCGCGCTGGTGTTCCTTGGCTCTGAAGTCGGACTAGGTCACTAATGCGGCAAGATGTCGACATCCTGAATAGGACTAGGCTCAGCCGCTTGTGCGCCATTATGGTCTTCGTAGTAGGGCCAAGTTTCTTTAGGAGCGGTGTCATCTGTGGAAAGGATTCGCCCACTTTCCGTGGACTGGGTACGCTATGTAGCTGTGCCATTATGGTCCTGTGGTCGAACTAGGCTATCTTAGGAGCAGTGAGTCGTCCGTGGACTAGACTCGCCTGCTTGCAATGAATTGTTCGTGGATTGAGTTTGGTCCGCATGGGTGCCACTGTGGTTCTGAGGTCAGACTAGGCATGTTCCTGTGCATGGAGTTATATGAAATGTGATTATTTAAAGAGAGCACCTTTACTGATAATATCTTCAAGTGCTCTACATTCCATGACATTTTCAGACGCTCCCCATTCAAATTTTCTAGCCAATAGGTTCCCGACCTTTTAATTGTTGTCACCTTGTAGGGATATTCCCAATTTGGGCTTAGCTTGCCTTCTTTTGGGTCTCTTGTGTTCAGTTGGGTCTTCTTCAACACCCAATTGTTGACTTTGAATTCTTGAGGCTTTACCCTCTTATTGTAGTGCTAGGCAATATTTTGTTGATAAACAACTATTCTGATAGAAGCTTCGTCCCTTCGCTCTTCGAGTAAGTCTAGTCTGGCTCTTAGAGCTTCATCGTTGCCCTCCATCCTGAACTCGTTCTTCTTGAATGTAGGCATTCTTAGCTCCACTGAAACTATTGCCTTGGACCCATAGGCCAACGCGAATGGTGTCTCTCTAGTCGGAGTCCTTTTTATAGTATGGTATGCCCAAGGATGTCTAGAAGCTTAAAGACCCAGAACCCTTTGGCTGCATTGAGTTTCCTCTTGATTGGTTCCAAGATAATTCGGTTGGTGACTTCTACTTGTCCATTAGCCTGGAGGTGACCCAGCGCGGAAACGTGGTGACTGATGCCTAGTTTAGCGAAATGTTGCTCGACTTTCCCCACTTTTGAACTGAGTTCCGTTATCGCTGATCAAGATTTTCAGTATTCCGAACCTGCAGACTATATACTTCTAAAGAAAGTTCTTGATTTGATTATTTTCTATCATGGAGAGGGGCTCTATGTCTACCCATTTGGTGAAGTAGTCAACCACCACAAGGAATAACTCCTTTCTTTCAGAGATGGAGAACGAACCTAAGATGTCCATCCCCATTGGGCGAAGGGCCACGGGCTGGTCATTGGAACCAGATTTTGTGTAGGCATATGTGTGTACGGGGCGTACCTCTGACATATCTGACACTTATCGCACTTGCGGACCAGGTCTTTGGTATCTTGCTACATTGTTGGCCATTAATACCCCAGCGTGAGGGCTTTATGAGCTAGTGTCCTTTCTCTGGGGTGGTTCCCACAGGTTCATTCTTGAATTTCTAGGATCTGGTTTACCTCTTTGGGGCCAGTAGCTTATCTCCTGTGCAACACGTCGTTGAGGATCGTGTACCGTATCACTCTGTTTTTCAGCTTGCGGGTCTCTAACTTATCTGCAGGGATGACTACATCTTTTTTGTAGCTGATCAGGGGGTTCACCCAGTTGGTCTCCATATTTGTGGAAAGGGTTTCGTGGAGCCCTTATTTATTTAGGGTTGACTTTTTTTGTACTCTATGAGTGGTCAGAGTCGTTATTTGCGGATGAGGCTTTTTCGGCCAGGTCGTCGACTTCCTGGTTGTCTACCCTGGAGCAGTGGCGTACTATTCTTTTAAACCCTTTTTTGGCGTTGATTTTTTTTCACAATAGGTTATCATTCGAGGTTATTTACCAACGAATTCACCATTCACCTGATTGACCACCAGTTTGGAATTGGTGAACACCGTGATTTTTTCTACCCCGATTCCTCTGGCTAGCTTTAGCCCTGCTAGGAGAGCTTCATACTCCGCTATGTTGTTTGAAACGTAGAAGTCGAAATTGATAGCCTTCTTGAGGTTGACCCCTTCAAGGGTGTAAGGGACGATCCCCACTTCGCAACCCTTCACCGTGGATGACCCGTCACATCGTAAGATCCATCCCTGTGGGGCCGACTTGAGGTTCTCGTCCCCTTGCTGGTATTTCAGTCTTGGTTCTCTTGTCCCAGTGAATTCGGCGATGAAGTGCTTGTGCCTTGATGGCCGTTTTTTGGAGCGTAGTGGATTTCAAACTATCCCAAATCCACTGACCATTTGGCCATCCTCCTTGATAGCTCTGGCTTGTGCAATACTGATCGAAATGGGTCCTCGGTCAGGACTGTTATTGAGTGAGCTTGGCAGTAGGGTCTAAGTTTTCTGGAGGAAGTCACCAACACTAACGCCAATTTTTCGAGATTAGGTTAGTTAGCCTCTGCCCTATCGAACGTTTTGCTGATGTAGCATATGGGCTTCTGTTTCCTTTTCTCATCTCAAACCAGAGCTGAGCTGACAGCATGCTCTGAGACTGAGAGGTATAGGTTGAGCGTCTTACCCGGAATAGGTTTTGAGAGCAGCTTCGTGCTTCCCATGTATACCTTCAGATCTTGTAGGGCCTGTTCACACTGCTATCCCCATTGGAATTCTTTGTTTTCCTTTAAGATTTAAAAAAAAGGGAGGCATCTATTTGAAAATTTGGAGATGATCCGATTTAGGGCTACCACTCTCCCAGTCAGGCTTTGAACTTCTTTAATATTTGTGGGTAGTCTCATGTCGAGAAGAGCCTCAATCGACTTTGAATCAACCTCTATCCACTTTAAGTTGACTATATAGCCTAGGAATTTTCTTGATTGCACCCCAAAAAATGCATTTCTGCAGGTAGAGCTTCATTTGGTACTTTTTGAGTTGGGATAACGCTTCTTGGAAGCCCCTGGTGATCGGGACTGTGGAGGCTTTTTACCAGCATGTCATCGATGTAAACTTCCATGGTACTTCCGATTTGTCCTTCCTTTTGCCGCATTTCGCTCAAGGGTTGAAGTTCAATACTCAGTTTACCAAACGCTAGTACGTTGCCCCCGCATTCTTTAGTTCGAACGACATTACCCAGTTTATGCTTCTGTCCGTTATGAAAGAGGTTTTCTCCTGATCCGATGGGTGCATACTAATCTAATTGTAGCCATGATACGCGTCCAAGAAGCTCAGTAGACTGTGTCCGGATGTTGCATCCACGATCTGGTCTATCCAGAATAGTGAAAAGTTGTCTTTTAGGCATGCTTTGTTAAGGTCGGTGTAGTCCATGCATAATCTCTACTTCCTATTTTCTTTCTTACTAGGATCGTATTTGCCAGCCGTTCCGGGTAGCGAGACTCCCTTATCATGCCAGCATTCATAAGTTTTTCCACCTCTTAATGAATGGCATGGTTGCGGCTCGAGCGCCGCCAACCTTATTTTCTGCCAAACTGGCTTCAAGTCAGGATTGACTGGCAATTGGTGCGAGATTATTGTAGGGTCGATTCCCACCTTGTCTTTCATTATTTAGGCAAAGACGTCCCGGTTATCTTTTAAGAGTGCGACTAGCTGATCTGCTAAAACTCTGTTGAATTAGAGCCTATCTGACCGCGTTCTTGTTAGCTTGGTTGTCCAAGTATATTGTGATGACTTCTTTCGGCTGCCCAACATTGGACCTTCCCCTAGGGTTGGATAGAGATTCGATGTCTGAAGGTGGAGGTGGGTCCTCTCTATTTGGATTTGGGTTTCCTTATCCAGATCATTTTGCTCGGGCCTCTGTGCTCTGTTCTCCGGTTGTCCGGCTGTAGTGTAGTGACATTTCAGAGCGATAGTTTGGTATCCTCTAATCGTCACTACTTTGCTGTCAGAGGGGTATATGAGGCAATGGTGCTGGGTGGAGACAACTGCCTCCATGTGGTATAACCAAGGTTAGCTCAAGATTACGTTGTAGTCGGAGTGGGTGTCTACGATCAAGAACTCTCTCATTAGGATCCTTTGTAGGTCTGCCTGCCCTGCGACCACCAACAACATGATTTTACTGACCGGGTAGTAACTTTGTACATTGAAGATGATCATGGCTTGATTTGAAGGTATCAACTCTCCTTCTGTCAGTTGCATTTTCAGGAATGCATCTAGGAACAGTAAGTTGGCGGATATGCCTATATCCACCAGTGATCTTCTCACTTCCCAGTTTATTATCCCTACTGAGATGACTAGAGCATCATTGTGTGGGAAGCGAACACCCTTCATGTCTCGTTCTATGAACGTTAAATTTGAGGCTTTTCTCTCCTCTCATAGGTGTTGTACGAGGTGGTCTCGGTAGTGCGATCTAACTCGCAGTTCCAGTACCAATCTTTTTATTGAACGAATCGAGTGTTGTCTCTTTTCGTTTGTCCCGTGAAGGACACATACCATCTCAGGAGTCATGTCTCCCGCTTCTTGTGATATTTCTTTGCCTTGAGGATGCATGTCCTCGAAGCCAATGAACTCTTTCAGTCGTCCTTTTTGGATCCAGTATTGGATTTCATCTCTGAGGCTCTTGCAATATTTGGTGTCGTGGCTTATCTCCTTGAGATAAGAACAATGTTTATTTTTATCACGCTTTGAATGATCTCATTTGAGTTTCAACAACCACTTAATGTCTTCCCATTTTTCCATGGTAGATAAAATGTCAAACAGATTGGAGTTGAGCGGGGTGTAATAGGGGTACCTAGAGCCGCTGGGCTTGAACAACTTTGCTTGGCTGAGCTCGCTCTGGTTCTCGCCCCGTTTTTGCTTGAAACTATCCCCTTTTCATCCATGTCCTTGCTTTGCAGGAGTGCTTTGGCTCACTTTCCCTCTTTCTAGTAGCCAACATTTCTTCCGGGATGATGTATCTCTAGGCTCTCCTTAGTTGACCTGCCATATCTACTGGAGGCTCTAAGGTGAGGTAGTTATAAAACTAACCTCCTCGGAGGCCGGAGGTGAAAGCGGCGACTGATGTGTCATCATTGTAACTATCAATAAAGGTCAGCTCGTCATTGAAATGAGTGTTGTACTCCCTGAGGGTCTCGCCATACTTCTGCTTGAGGCTCAACGGATAGTGGGGCGCTTTCCTGATCCGTTGCCTCCCAATGAACCTAGTGATGAATGTCATCTTCAGGACTTGGAACGACCCGATAGACTTGGGTTGGAGACTATGAAACTAGGTCAGCGCGACCTTCTTTAGGCTGGTGGGAAATTTTTTGCACATGATGGATTCTAAACTTTCTTTAAGCGCCATTACGTGGTAGTAATGACTTAGATGATCTAGCAAATCTTATGTTCCATCGTAGAACTCGAGATTCTGTGGGTCGAACTTCTTCGGAAGAGGGACACTCATGATTTCCTCTACGAATGGAGGGACAATGAGACCATAAAAGATATTAGGGTCGGATGGTCCTAGTTGAAGCGGGTTTTCGACCATAGTTTTATTTGTCCTTGGGGTTTGGTCCCCATGATCCTCTCTTCCTCTTGAGCCTCATTCTCGACAAGCTCTTTTTTTATCTGCGGGGGGGGGGGGGGGGGGGGGGGGGGGGGGGAGGGGTAGGTGGAACAGGATCAGACTCATGTCGGGGGCATCCTCGGTAGCCTCTGCGGCTGGACAGTGTGGTTGTTCGGCCTCCTTTATTGGATTTATTCGACCCCGTCGTTGGGCTTCACCGGCCAGAGCTTTGTCTGGCTTGGCATCATCTTGAGTGTTCGAGATCTGGTACTGGTGACCATTTCTCAATGTTTTTCTTAGCTAAAAAGAAGTTTGCATGTTCGTTTCAAGGAAAACTTATCGCTGCTCCCCACGGATGATGCCAAACTGATGTGTTTCAGATCAATCCTTGTTGATCTCGAGTCTGCAAAAATGTGCAGCGGTTAAGTCAGGAACCACCATTGTGGTGGCCGAAGGCACTACGATGCTTAAGTCAAATATCGATGCAAGGAAGAGTGAAGACTGTATGTAAATTTCAATGTGTATCCGTACCTTTCATTTTTTTTAACCATTTCTTATAGCGAGTGTTCCCTCCTCAACTATTTCTGTGATCGAGGACGTGATGAAGGGAGGAGATCTCGCATAAGATCTTACCTGTGCATGACTGGGTCTCTTTGGCACTTGGCTCTGTTTAGGACACAATGCTTGATTGAGCTAAGAACTGATTTTATGCAAGTGGATCTCGGGCCAATGGTAGCTCTAAGATCCGTGTTCGGGCCTTATTGTCCTGAGCCAAGTCCTATGATTCGTGCTTTTTGGATTGGCGTGTCTGGGGCTTGGACACCTGACTTACAGGCTAAACAATAGTTTGTGAATGAATCCGCTTGGGACTGTGCTGAAGACTTTCACATGCTAAAGTTAGCTCTTGCCACGTGTATGGCTGTGATCGAGTGACTATTTAATTTCTCATCAGTAATAATGTCATAGTGACGTTCCTTCTTTCATTCGTTTATTTAACAAACAAACTCTATTTTGTTTATTACTTTCATTAGTAAAAAGTGCAAGTTTGTGCCGCTTGTTTATCTAAAATGTTGAAAAAAATTCTTAAGAGCCAAGCTAGGCCCGCACCAGCCCTGACCTAATACCGTTCATCATGTTAGAGATGCACATCTCAAGGATGATTGACGGCATGGGGCCAGGGCTGGCACGGGTCTGGCCTGCTGGCCTAGCTTTCTAGACAAGCTCCTAAAATGTTGCTTTTCCTTCGTAATTGCTCAATTTTGAAGCCTTTTTTTAAAATGCTATCTTAACCTTACTAGGTGAAAACATGAGGAAGCCTAATAAGGGTGTGAAGAAATCTATGAAGATACAATGGGTCAGTGGTCAAATGTGTGATGGCTCAGTGGTTGATCAGTGGCGGATGATATCACTAGGTCAAAGGGTTGACCCAGCCGGCGACATTTGGAGTGGGAGGGGGGTTAAGGGATAAAAAAAAATAAAAATAAAAAAAAACCTATGAAGATGAACAATAAAGAGGAAGAAGGAGAAACCATCAGAATTGGTGAATTGCCGGACGCCATCCATCATCACATCCTGTCCTTTTTGGGTTTGAATGAAACAATAGCCACTCGCGCCTTATCATAAATGGGCTATCATTGTGGAATTTTGTTTCTAAACTCGACTTTGGTGAAGGTCCTCCTAAGTCACAAAGTACAATTATGATTCCAACACTGCAGGTGGGTTTACCAAGGCCAGTTTTATCACCAATTTTGTTGAGAAACTCTTTCTTAGTTAGATACAAAGTTCCATTTGTTTTGTGATAGAGACTGATTTCTCTTGAACTATTCATGGGTGTCTATCCTAATTCAACATAAGATGCAAAATCTCCGACTCAACTTTGATGCAAGTTGCTACTTTGAGTTTCCGTCAACTCTCTTTACGTGTAAATCACTGAAGGTTTTAAAACTTGATATGAGCTGTGATTTGAAGCTTCCTACCTCATTTAATGTTTCAAAGTCTCAAGTTTCTTTCTCTTAAATCTGTTACCTTTTTGGATGATTGCTCCACTGAGCAACTCTTCTCCAATTGTCAAGCCTTAGAATGCTTTGAATATAGAAGATTGCAATTGGGTAAATCTGAACATCATATATATATCAATTTTGGCATTAAAGAGGCTTAAGATGGTGGATTGTGGTAGAGCGCATCTTCCTTGCCTGCCAATGGAGTACCATCTCAGCGGTAGGCCTATGACGGATGAAATCACATGTCAAGGGTTCAAACCCTGCCAGTGACATCTGGGTGGGAGGGGCTAAGGGATTAAAAAAAAATCCTCCTTCTTGTCGTATGAGTAGCGACTCATGGAACCCTTTTGTTTAAAGTTGGCGAGTGATTTGAAAGACGAAGGAGCAGAATTGAACGAATGAATATTGTTAAGCTACTTTCAAAGTTACAAAGTCTAACAATAACAAGTGACACTGTCGAGGTATGCTATAATTATGGTATTTCTTAAATTCCGATGTTTCTATCTCATTATATTTGTCAAATGCTTATGTTTCTATCTGAAAAATTTTATAGGCTCTGTTCCAGGATAGACATTTCTCAAGGCATTTTCCGATACTTAAATGTGTTGATCCACTTGCAACTCAGGATCTGAAATGCAATATGGAACCTTGATGAACTTGCTACGAACTTCCCCAAATTTGGAATCTGTTAAACTAAACATGGTAAGCAATTAACTGCACCATTATAAGTTGTTCATATTAGCTTTCTGATGAGTGTAAATTGATTTTCTATTTTAATTTTTAATTCTTAATCAGCCTGTCGGCCACCACAACATAGTTGACATGAACTTTCCAGAGAGCAACCAGTCCCTCAGTGTTTGTCACTGAATCTGAAGAATGTTGAGATCAGGAATTTGGATGATGAACAACTCCCTATCTCTATGATAAAGTATTTGTCGAAGAATGCGAAAGTGTTGGAGAGTTTGATTTTCGCTTACCGATCAGAAGGGTTTTACAGTTGTTTAGATCAGGATCAAAACAAGAGAAAATATCAAAGCCACGCCTAACTGCTCCAACAAATGTGCTTTAGGGAACATTGCCAGATATGGTTTCTGGAATATTGTGTAGCTTGTTGGTAGAATAAGACACTTGGTATCTATGCATAGTTGAATTGACATTGTGTTAAAATGCGCAATGAAAACTAAGTAAATGTGGTTTCCACCATGTCTGGAACGAATATTGTGCAGCCATCCATGGTAGGTGTATTTTATTTGAGGATACTGCCGGTTTAGATGCACATAGATCCTATATAGGAAACCCAATGGTTCTGACAAGCTCTTAATAAACTTCTAATTACCATTTTGTCTTCTTTTAGAGCAATTATTTGTCTGGAAAGCTAATAACATCAGCAGCATTTATTCTTTCTACCACTGATTACATGTATTAAACCAGAGGGATTAGCCTCATGAGAAGCTAAAAAGTACGTTACCTCTGTTATATATGTAAAGGCTGTTGCTAAATAACACCACTATTTTTTGTTGAAGGACACCACCACCTTTTAACAGAAATGGTGGTTTTATTTAGCAATGGCCATATGTAAAACTCAAGTCATTTTTGTAATAATATACTGTTAGAATGGTTTTTTGTACCTTGTGAGCTTGGCATCTGTGATAGTCGTTTGGGATTCTCAATTTGTGATAGTTGTTTGTTCTTTTCCTTTCTGATAGTCGTTAGAGATTGTTTTCTAATAGGATTCCATTTGTAAAATCCAGCCTACAAAAAAACATGGGTGAAGAACAAACAACTCTAACAAATAAGAGATTATCTACTCTCCTCTTCTACTTTTCTCTCTGGCTTATTGTGGTTTATATTGTTGTATTATCCACTTACAACATCACCATCAATGAGATGAATTTTTTTAAAGAAAATTATCAAAAAATGTTTGTGGAAAGTCATTAATTCTCTCTCTTAAAAAAAAAAAAAAAAAAAACTTTGGTAGAATAGTAAAAAGATCAAAGTAGACTAAGTAGTCACTCTAATGATTTTGGGTTTTCTTTATAGCAAAAATAAGGCATTTGAATACAAAGCAAGAATGTATGATAATCTTCATATATAGCAAAAACAACACATATTAAATCCAACTCCAGTGGTCCACAAATTGTAGCTTAGTTGGTCAGACATTCACTCTCCTTGTGAGAGGTCGCGGGTTTGAGACTTACCTGGTAGGATTTTGTGAGTTTTTGCCCGATTATTAGGAGAGAAGCCTTCGGGTATTGTATGCAGCTGCTTAGATGGACTAGACCGGAGCAAAAACAAGTCTCTATGCGGGATGGAGGCGACAAGGCCTTGCTTTAGGATTGCTAAAGCTTTGATAATTGTTCTGTTTGGAAAGAAAATCATTTATTTTCTTATTATAAACACATTATTTTCATCTGCCCCACGTGGATTGAAGTTTCAAACAAAACGTGGGTCCTTCCTTTGTGAGAATTTTGTTGTTTAAAGATGAAAAAACTACTTAAATGGAATACATTGATTAAACAAATTTAGCGATAGATATGAGAGATATTGGTCGATCACGAATGTGGATACTAGTAGGAGCAAGGCTTGTTAGCAAAAACAGGTTGGGTTTAGCATGGGTGTACATGCCAGGCAAGTCGTGAAGGGTATTGTTTCGGGTTGGCCAAAGTCACTAATGAGAGACCCCAACCCCCATTTAGGGGGTTTTGCAGTTCAGGGGAGCAAGCCAACTCAATACCCCAAACCACATTTGATTTTCAGTATGAAAGCTATTTTCCATCAAATAATTTTAAAACACAATCACTTCCAACTTTTGTTTTTGTTTTGACGGACCACTAAGAGTCATGCATGAGTGGAACTCGCGTTTTATCATCTCAGTTAAAAAAGAGCATGGAAAACAAATCTGGAACAAGCTAAACATATGCGAAATATCATAGACATGTTTTGATCAATTAAAAACTGTGTTCAAGTTGGAATCATCCAACTTGAAAATGCAATTGTTGAATCGATCCAAACTAGGTCTCAGGGTATTGCCCAAAACTATCCCTGTCTGAAAATTTCCAGTTCCAAGTTGTAGCGGCGTTCCTAAAACTTGCAATACCGAATCACAAATGATACTCCCTAGTACGGTCTACAGCCGGACTGAAAACAGAATAACAATAGAAAGCGATACAAATAAGGCTTTTGAGGCAGGTAGAATGTAGGACAAGAGAATACAATAGTTGAGTGTTTTTTAGATTCTACAAGTTGGAACAAAGAGGACTTTGGGACATTTTTTTGTCAAATCAAAGACGGTAGCTGATTCCCTTTGGTTTCTTGCTATTATTTTGTCCACTGGCCAGTGGCATCTTTTCCAATCCCAACCATCCCCTGATTCCTCTTTCCAATCAAAATTTACTTTCCAGATCAATATTTATTCTATTTCTTGTCCTTTAATTAGATCATATTCCCTCCCCTAACATGGACAAAGGAATTTTCATGCTACATTGTTCCCTCCTCCACCTCTACCTAGTTGCTATAACTGTGTCTCAACATCCCCCATTGCCATTCCCTTTGTCTTGCTTTCTTTTTGCAGGTTTTCAAAGATGAAAGATATCGATGACACTGATGAAGTGAAGAAGGAGTTCTTGGACCTAAAACTTTCTTGTGGTGTGAAGAAGATGAGGACTGCTTTGAATCCTTATGAAGGATATGACGGGAAAATTTATGAACTCCTTCGAATGAGGGAACAAATGTTGAAACTAGATATAATGAAACAACGAGCTGGGGCCGTTGAAGATGGGAAGGGGTTGCATTTGATCCATTTGTTGCTCATTTCTGCCACTGCAGTCGACGAAAACAATGTACAGCAAGCTGCTGACAACTTATGTGAGTTATACCAAACTGTTTCACTTACTGGAGATTCAGTGCAAAGAGTTGCAGCCTATTTTGCAGACGGTTTGGCAGCGAGACTGCTCACTAGGAAGTCACCTTTTTTCAATATGATAATAAAGAATCCCACGCCAGAAGAAGAGTTCATAGCCTTCACTGAACTTTACAAGGCATCTCCTTACTATCAATTCGCTCATTTTACCGCAAATCAGGCAATACTGGAGGCATTTGAAGATGAGGAAGACCGGAATAACAGAACGCTACATGTCATTGATTTCGACATCTCGTATGGATTTCAGTGGCCTTCTCTAATACAATCTCTTTCAGACAAAGCAAGCAGTGGAAAAGCCCAGCGAATTTCTCTGCGTGTTACAGGTTTTGGAAGAAACTTGGAGGAGCTGGTAGAAACCGAAACTAGATTAGCTAATTTCGCAAAGGGCTTTTGCAATTTGAAATTTGAGTTTCATGGCATGTTAAGAGGTTCCAATTGCCAACCCATTAACCTGGGGAAAAAGAAGAATGAAACAGTTGCAGTTAACTTAGTGTTTTACCTACATACTTTAGCAAACTCCATGCAGATATCTAACACTCTGAAATCAGTCTATTCACTTAACCCCTCCATTGTGGTACTAGTAGAACAAGAAGGTACGCGAAGTGCCCGAAGCTTTTTGTCAAGATTCATGGAATCTCTACATTATTTTGCAGCAATGTTTGATTCATTGGATGATTGCCTCTCACCAGAAAGCGCGGAGAGGTTGTGCATTGAGAAGAACCATCTTGGTAAGGAAATTCATAGAATGATGAACTATGATAAGGAAGATGAAAATCATTATCAAAGGTATGAGACATTGGAGACATGGAAAGGAAGGATGGAAAATAGTGGGTATATAAAACACAAACTAAGTTCGAAGTCTATGATCCAAGCAAAGTTGCTTTTGAAAATTAGGAGTCATTGTTCTCCCCATGCCTGTGGAAGTGGAGGTGGGTTCAGAGTATTGGAGAGGGAGGAAGGTTGTGCACTTTCTTTGGGGTGGCAAGATAGGCATCTAATAACAGCATCTGCTTGGAAAAGCTAACATATTCATGATCCCTTATTAAGAATACAGTAGCTATGATTTACCTAGAGTTCTAACACCATATATTGCGATGAAAATCATGCATGTTGTTTAGATTTTGGCAAAATAATATCATTCCAAGTGTTTTGCTTATGTATTTTGTAAAATAATTGAGCATCTATGGTATCACAAGAATATTATGGTTGTCTCTTTCCTAATCGCAAGCCCTTGCAATTTGGTATTTGCCAAAATTAATCAGTGATGTCATTTCATAATTGCAAACCAAATGAGATCCATGATAATTAAATGCAACAATTACTCGATGATTAAATTTCCGACTGCAATTATCCCCACCCATGTATGGCATATTTAGTTGCATGAATCCAACTAATAGAATGCAGTGGAGATAGGAAATAGACGTTCCAAAATGTGAAGTTGTAAATTACATTCCAATACTTGTAAATGGGAACATTGTGCATTATTCCTTGCATTAATTGGGGATTGTAGTAATTGCAAAAATTCTCTAACCTCAAGTCATGACACACTCAGGACAAAATGGATTCGGAATTTGGGTTGAGGGGAATTTAATTAGTTAGATGGTTAAAGTGTTTCACTTGAATGTAGCCATTACACCATGTTGGGTTAAGCACTTTTGTAACACCACCTCATCCTTAATAGATTTGGGTATCACAATGAACCTAACCCACTTCCCTCTCGGTTGTTTCGAAAAGAAATGAAGAAAAAAAACATATCTCCCACCATATCATTTACTTGTCTCAGGTTCAAATACGAATTAAAATTGCCATTATCCTATATCCTATATCCTATTACAACATCCTTTCTATCTATTCCTTATTTGTGGAACGGTTAAATTTTGTACAATTAATATTGATGCGTTCAAATCTCGTCCTTCTGTAAGTTTGACCTGTAAAACAAATATTAGATTGTCAAAGACCACTTTTTTGGTGGCCTAAGGCACTCTGATGCTTAAGTCAGCAACTCAATTTGAATAAGGAAGTAAATTTGGACAAAACTCAGTTAAAGTTGCATACCTTGTTTGATTGTTCCCTTTACCTTATATAATGGTCGTTGTGAATTCTCTGCTTGACTTAAAGCATGTGAGGCGCAACGGAAGGAGACGTTCTTATTAACAATCTTCTCCTTTAAGGCGTGTCCGTGGAGGCGTAACTCCCTCTGCGACTCTTTTTTATGCATCGCTTCTCTTCTTTATGCGAGAACTCGTGCGGGCCTGGATTTGGGCTTTAGCCGTGATTTCTTCTGATGGGCCCTATCTGGGCTTTTATGATTGTTCTTGCCTTCTTTGGGCTTTAAGAGCTGACCCAGTAGATGAGATACTTGATCCTCGTGTATGACTGTGATGTCGGTCTATTTTGATGTATCATCAACTACTCCCCCCTTAGTTAATGGGTATGCTGACGTGGCCACTAACTTTGTGATGGATGGACTTTTAATTCCATCATTGCCTTATATTTAACGTTTGTTAGCAACTCTTGCTTTTGTGGGTGTTTCAATCTCTTGCTTTTTCGTTCGTTTTCGTGCACATTTTTTGGATTTCACGTGTCATCATATCCCGCATGTCGTCCCATGAGCAGTCTTTTCGTTGTTCGGCGCTATAAAGGGAGATGCGACGGGTTTGTTTTCCTCTTTACACCATATTTGAAATTAGGGTTCTTTCTTCTTTCCCTCTTCCTTTTTTTCTTCTTTTCTTGTTCGTTCATGATGGCTGTCGGCGATTTATTGGATGGTGAACAACTTCTTCCCGCAAAGCTTACTTCTCTCTCAAAAAGGTTTCCCAGGCGACGTTGGCTAGCGTTCGCTCTGACTATTCTATACCTTTCGACCTTGAGATCATTTTGCCTCGGTAGAGTGATAGTCCTTGTCATCCGAGGAAGGGTATATTGCACTCTACCCGCGCATGTTTCACTCCGGCCTTCGATTTCCAGATCCAGAGTTATTCTGGGCGTATTTAGACTTTCTGGGCATTCCTCCTGCTCAGATGGGCCCTAATGGTTGGAGGGTTATGGTTTCCACATATGCGAGAGCCATCCTTTCTGGTATTCCTTTGACTATTAGGACTTTACACTTTGGTAACCAAGAGTATTTGCTTTCTTCGTTCTTCGATATTAGGAGTTGGTCGCAAGACTGATTTTATGCCTAAGTCCGTTCTGGCAATTTTGACTTTCGAGGTCAACAAATAGTAAGATCCTTCCGGGTTCCTAATGAGCGGAGAGATTTGCAATTGACTGCGGAAGAACAAATGATCAATGAGCATTTTTTGCAGCTTCCTAAGGTTCCCTTGGAGACCTTTCTTTTTGATGTCATTGTAAAGCACAATGGCTTGTACAACATAAATGAGGCTGAGGGGATTTGCTGATATTGAGGCAAGGTGAGGAGATTGTTGCCTGCGCTGCTTCTGTTGGCGTTGGTAATGCTGGCGTTGATGAGAAAGTGAGATGGGATGTTACGGATCTCAATGCTCTTGTTAGTGTTGGCATCGCTGGCCCAACTTTTAGAAAGAGAAAAATCTCGAGGCCTGCTAGTTCGTCGAAGCGGATGTTTATAAGCTCTGACCGTGTTCCGAAGAGGAAACGACTTTTTGGCTCCATTCGTCGTGTTGTTCCTTGTCCGAGTTCTGTTGATAGGGACCCTGCAAGAGAGGGTCACTTATCTCTCGAGGAGGCTGAAGAGATAAGGTTGGCGTTGGAGATGAGTGAAAAAGAAATTATTTGCTCGCTGGATGATAATGAAAAGAGACTCCCTTCTGCATATGGTGGGCCTGATGCTGCTGAATGTTCTAATGATGATCCTAGAGCTATTGATGATAAGATGTTCCAACTAGCAATTTTGCAATCTAAGGAGATTGATGATTGCAGTCGAGATTTTGAGATGCGGCATAGTTTTTACTTTCTCCTACTTGCTTGGGTTCTTCTGCCCCCGTTGGTACTACTACTTGTTCTGCTTCTGCTGCGACTACTACGTAGTGAAAGGGTAAGGATGGTTTTTCTATCGTCCTGTTTCTCTTCTGACCATTGGAAGTGGCTCATCCATACTTCTAGATCCTTGCATCCTTCATCCGAGGATTAGTTGGAAGGAACCTATCCCCAAAGAGATTCACGTTAAGTAGGATGGAAAGTTTTATTGGTATACCCAACTCAACGTGCAAGATGGTGCACGTAGGTTGATCAATGAATGGCACAGGCGGTCAGTAGAGAGGCCTTTGATGCATTTGTTGGATCCGAGCATTCATCTTGATGACGGTCTTAGACAGATAATGGGAGGAATAAATCATCTTACTTATGCGAGGGTGATGGGCTTAGATTACCAAGCTAGTCATAATTAGGTGGCTTCTCTGAAGAGGAAGTTCACGGTGCTGTTGTTGGTGTTTTCTAACATCCTTTGTCAATTTGACGTGTTGAGAGCGCGATGCATAGAACAGGGAAGGCACCCAGGGTTGCTCGGGCCTCATTGATTGATGCGGAGGGTGCACGAGATCAGAGTGTAGCTAAGCTCAAATCTTTGAGAATCGATCTGGATGGGGTTTGTGCACTTTTACACGATGTGGAAAGGGAACTGTCTGCTGAGAAGGCGATTCATGATGAGGTTGCGCGTGCCATGATTGAGCAGTCCGCCAATCGTGACTTCACTGAGAAACAGGTGGAACAATTAATGGTTGTTGATGTAGTCGATTCCTGCTCTCATTCCTCGCTGCTTACCTAGACCTGCACAGGTAGCAAACGTGAGCCAAGGACCACCGTGTGGCGGTCGATGACACTCTGATGCTTAAGTTAGATAAGGCTTAGGAGAGGCTTAAAACTATAAACTAGGATTATGTAGTGTATTTAAAGTTCATCGACCTTACCTCCCTTTTATAGTATAAGAGTCCTTGTTCAACTAGGCCTTTGGTGGCGTACTTTAGGAAAATAGATCTTGCTGTGGAGATCCTTTCCTAATTGGGAGTTGTCCATGTGGGATAGTTTCCCTACATGATTCGTGCTTCTAGATATGCAGGAGAGGTTTCCCTTTTTGAGTGTTTTCCATGCAAGAAAGTTTGCATATATGTTTCCTAGTCGGATCCAACGTGTTGCTAGCCTGCCTGTCTTGGGTAGATGATGTAGTCGATTCCCACTCTCCTTCCTTGCTGCTTACCTAGACCTGCACAAGTAGCAAACGTGAGCCAAGGACTACCTATGGTGGTCGATGACACTCCGATACTTAAATTAGATAAGGCTTAGGAGAGGCTTACAACTATAAACTGGATTTATTGTGTACCTCTAGTTCATCGACCTTATCTCTCTTTTATAGTGAAGGAGTCCTTGTTCGGCTAGGCCTTTAGTGGAGTAGTTTAGGAAAAATGATCTTGCTGTGGAGATCCTTTCCTAATTGGGAGTTGTCCATGTGAGATAGTTTCTCTACACGACTTGCGCTCCTAGATCTGCAAAAAAAGTTTCCCTTTATGAGTGTTGTCCATGCAAGGAAGTTTCCTTGCCCGACTTATACTCTAATATATGTTTCCTAGTTGGATCCAACGTGTTGCTAGCCTGCCTATCTTGGGTGGATCTCTCAGATACTTGCCTTAGAGGTCTTACGAGTATTGGGCCTGACCGCATGCGCGTGGGCTTACTGGCTCGTTACAACTCGGATCTGACTACCAATGATGGGCTTAGTGCTATTTGGGCCCGCTGGATTGAGCGTGCAATCGAGCCTGCTTCATTCTGTTGACGGGATTATCATGACACGTGTACGATGCTGATCAGAGGATGGTTTGATGTATCATCAGCTACTCCCCTAGTTAGTGGGTCGTTTTATCGGTCTACTAGGTCATTTCATGAAGCAACTGTGTAGTCATGATGATTGAGTCTGAGAGATTTTCTCGAGCGGCGAATTGCATTAATTAGGCGTGCACCAGCTTGAAAGCAAGAAAAATGAGAGTTCAATTTTCTATAAAGATATTTTGCCGATGGAGTATAGCTCCTTTACTCTTTCGATCTCAAAGATTCTAATTTTTTGTATTGTTTGTTGTGCTTTTGACTTTGCTCAACCTTCGTATTCGAAAGCTTGTACTTTCTTTCATGGCGGGCTAAGATTAGCTATCTGATGAACTGTTCGCCAAGGGCCATAAGTTTTTTGAGGAGAGGTTGCTCTCTGAATTTGATCTGGAAGTCCTCCATAAGACGTAAGGAATTCTTGATGATCTGGTGCTCTGCACTTTGGGCGTGGATCTGACGCCATTATACTTTCCTGATGGGTTTATCTGTATTCACCGAGGTATACTTCAATTGGGTGTCCGCTTTCATGTCATCAAGAATATCTGGAGTTCCTGGCGTACCTCGACATTGCACCCACTCAACTTGTGCTGAACGGGTATAGGACTTTGATTGCCATTTTGATTAGGCCTAAGGACGCTGATGTCCGAGTGTCTTCGAGGGTGATGCAATTGTTTGCTTCTCCTTGGATAAACGAGCACACTGTGTCTGTGCTGACGTCGCCAGACTGGTTTGGCAAACTACCTGATGATTTTAATCATCCCAGAAGTTCTGTTTCATGGCTTAGGCAGACTCGACGTATTTTGAGCTTGCTGGTTGTCCCGTCGAGTGTGAATTTGGACAACTGAGTTTTCTCTGATCTTGCTTGTGTTAAATGCATAAAACCGTTGTGATTTTTGTAGGGAGATTCTCTACTTCGCCTCTTTTTACTGAAGATAAAGCAATTTTGGAGGCGTTCCACGACATGCCTCGTCTGGAGGTATAAGATGTTGTTAAGCCTTCTAATGTTGAGCGCAGTGGTTTGTGGGCTCATTGGCACATGGCTCCCACTATGTATCAGGTGAATAAGCCAAAGCCTAAAGGTGCGTCTGTTTCGCGGAAGAGGAAGTTTCCCAAGATCAAGGTTCCAAGCCTTTCGAGGAGGGAAAAAATAAATGAGGCTCTTTTTTTCTCCTGTGCATCCGAAGAGATCTTGTGCTTTGTCTAGGTCCGTCCGTGGGCGTTTAGCCTCATCTGAAGGACGTGATGCTGTCAGGTAAGAGCCTGATGACTATTGTTTCCGAGGAGTGTGATGCCCAACCCGTGGCCCCTGTCTCTCTTTCTGACTTGGAGAGAGAGTATTTGCAAATGGTGGACATGGAGAATGTTACCAAGCTGAGCACCAAGCAGGCAGAGTTTCAAAATCAAATGTTGCTGCAGGCGGGCTTGGAGGCTTCGAATGGTCGTCCTTTTTGAATAAAAGACTTTGAGATCCGCCTCTCTCTGGATTATGAACCTGTTGAAGAGTCGCCTGATTGTTGATGTCATAATGAAGGTTCTCCTTCTTGTCGCCCGTACTATGTTCCATCTCATTCCCATCCTCATATTCAATTGACGATGGGTCCAAGGAATAACTCGCTTCCCTCTTCTTTGTTAACTGATGCTGAATCGGCACGTGGAAAAGAGCTGACTGTTGCGAGCAAAGAGAAAGTTGTTGATGAGGGCCCTGATGCAGTGAAGACAGCTAAGGGCATGCTTGGATCAATCTGTTTGCTCCAAATGTAATAAGAATGAGCAACCAAGCTTGGCGTCAGGAGGTTTACATTTCTTACATTGCGAGAAAGCATATCAGCAGGTGGAATGACTGGCTACGCTCCAGAGCCAGTGGGAAAGATGCTAGGAGAACATTTATATAAAGTACAAAAACGTCTTGTGCTGGGGATGTTATATCTGGATCAAGTGGCCACATCTAGAATTGAAGTCGAGGCCGCTCGTGAGAGGGTGTATACCATGGAACAAATCTTTGCAAACTTGCAGAAGTCATACTCCGCGAGGGATCGGTTCGAGAAAGAATTGAACCTTGTCCGTCATGACTTGCAACTTGTTCGTGAGACTGTGGATGGAGTGCAAGCTGAATTGCAGGCTTCACATGCTGAGAGGATTAAAAAGGAGCCCGAGGGGATTGTTCGATATCAGCAAATGGAGGTCGATGTTGAGCTTCATGTCAAGAGTGCGCGAACCGCTGGATAGTAGTTCCTTCTAGCGCAGAGTGAGCTCAATATCGCCAATGATAAGTTAGATGCTGAGTAGTCCAAGATTGAAATCATGTCCGGCGAGTTGGGGCAACTGAAGCAGGAGCTCACAGCGCGAAGATAAGCGTTTTTCAAGGCCCAGCGCACATTTGAATTCAGTAGAGTCGTGCATGGAAGGCTGGAGCTGTTGCATCTGATGAAGGAGGAACATCCCGACTGGGATCTCTCCTATTATAAAGAGATTGCTTATGCAGAGTTTGGAACGCCCTCCGATTCGTCTAAAGAAGAAGGTGTCCTTGATGAATGGGATCAAGAGGCAACACCTACAGATGTGTCTCCTGCTTTCTTCCCTACTAGGTCTAGTTCTGTTTCATCCGACTCTCCTCCTGATAAGGGGTGAATCTTGTATTCAAGTTTGCAAATGAATAGTACTTCACACTTGTTTGTCTTCCTTTGCTTTTTCTGCTTGCTTTTACCTGCTTATTTCGACATTAATTGTTAGATGAGGAACTTTGCTGGGCTAGGAAGCTTATGTTTGATTCGATGTTGGGAGCTCTGACTTTTTGTGCTGCGATAATTTGTGCAGTTCTAGTCAGACTCCTTTTTAGAGATCGAGGAGTGTAATACACCCTCTATCTATGGCTTGGCTGTCTGTTGGACCAACAGTCTGAGCGCTTGCACCATTGTATATGGTCTGACTGTAGTCCTTGCGAGACGTCTAGGTCGAGCTTTCAGGACTTTGACCAGAATTTTGACTCGTCTTTGTTTGCTATTCGTAGAATAGGCTTAATTCACTACAAGAAAAATTCTTATTAATAGCGTTTAAAAAACGCTATGGTAGGATACCATAGCGTTTTAGTAAACGCTATGACAACCGGAGCTATAATAGAAACAGGGGCTATCATAGCGTTTTTGAAACGCTATGGTAAGTTGGCCTTTTATAGCGTTTCAGAAACGCTATGGTAGACTATACGTATACATAGATTTATTTTTTTTTTTTGCTATCAACTGACTTTTTATTACATCTTATCATGTATGCATTAGCCTGAGCACTCGAAGTTCATTGTGACAAACACAAGAAACACCATGTTGGTGATCAAGCAAAAGAAAAAAAATGTATTATTTTCACTTCCTTTTGCTGAAAGAAATGTTGAATGATCTAAATTTTTTTGTGATGATGAATGTACATAATTTTTCAAGGGAAAAAGGGAACGAAAGCAAGAAGAAGAAGAGCAAGAAATGGCAGTAAAATAACCAAATATAATCATGTCAATGGTAGTCATGAATCTGTAATGTCTTCGCATATATAATAAGGGCACTTCATTTTAAAAAAATCCCATGTCGGATGTGTGTTGGACACTAACAAACACAATTTGACACTCCATGCTTAGATCATGGACACTTTTCGTATATCTCTAAGTTTTCCGAACGATGCTGCACATGAAGACTTCAAGTGGACGGACATTCGAGTCTGTGAGGTTCACCTTCCCCTTACCTGTGGTGAAGTTGGTCAAACCCAAGTGGTAGCGTAGCTCATCTTCTGAAGCTGCATAAGGTATGTCGATCTTGTTCCCAAGAATTAGGAAGGGAACAGTGGCCAGGGACTCATCTGATACTAGAGCATCTAGCTCTTTCTTTGATTCGGCAAACCTTTCCTTGTCATAAGCATCAACTAGATACACCACATCATCCACCTATAACCATGACAGTAAAAATTGCAAATTTGTAATCAGCAGAGAGAAATACGAATAGAGAAAGTGGGTACAGAAATACTACCCATTCATTTAGTTGCCTAGAGTAGAAAATCATAGTCTTTCTTACTACAAAGTAATAAGAAGCAGGATGTTAAAGCTTAAAACTAGTGCAGAAAGCACTGAAATAATTTACAAGGTATGGAGGGATGCGGGACAGACAATAGAGATCCATTCCTTACAGTCAAATTAATCAAGAATCCTTCATTTGGATTATCAATATTCCAAAGATTGGAAGAAGAATTACACTTGAAAAACTGGAGATACATGAAAACTCAAAGAATAAACAAAATAATAAGAATCGAAGATAAGATAATTAAGTCAACAAAAAGTGGCATATAATTCAGTTAATGACATAACTTGAATATAAATGGATGCAGGTAAAAGCATAAAAAAAAAAATTTTCATCGCCATGTTAAAGGCTTGTTATGCTATCAAAGCCCAATTGTTGAAAACAAATGTAACACAAGGAAGTATAATGAGCACTCGAAAGCTAACAGTATGCAATAAACAATACCTTCTCCCCAATAGCATCTTGAATAACACTCATGTGATTAGTCATACCAGCAATGATCTTTCCATTAGTTAGATCCGTATCGAAAGCTCCAATATCCTGACTCAAAACAGCTCTGAAGAATGCTAATCTCAAACGTGCTGTCTGTTGCTCACTTGCATACATCCAACATCCAACCTCTGGTACATTCAAATAGTAAAACCTCATGCATGCATCGATGAGTTATATGTAACTTTTTGGAAAACATTTGTTATATATATATATATATATGTGTGATGCATTAATGTTGGTTGAAAATGAAACAGACGTTATGAAACATATTAAAATGATCTCTGTTTCTGTAAAGTTTTAGGACATGAATTATAATTTGAACTTTCTACCTAGATAATTTGAGCAGGGTAGTGGCTAGATCTAAAGAGTGAAACAACAACTTCACTGAAACCTATCTAGTATTCCCCCAGGAAAGGTGGCAAAGGCCATGTACCATACGAAAGGAATAACCTGAAGAAGCAAAACAGATAGATATAAATATAAATATGGGAAGAAATAAAGTAAATTTGTTACATTTTGAGACTATTAATTGATGAAGAAAGTACCTAGATCACAAGCCTTGCCTACTCCTGGATTTCAGTTAGATGCTTCTAAAGTACTGAATCAACATAATCAACAAATTGATAAGTTTAACCAGTCACAGCTTATGTGGCCCCATGCAGCAGCGACAAACTCTTATTAATCTACAGCTGCAACAACATCAACGACAGCAGAAACAACAACATCAACAGCAACAGCAACAACAGATGCAACAGGAGCTGCAGCTCCAGCAGCAACAACCACATCAACAGAAGCAGCAGCAGCAGCAACAACAACAACAGCAACAGCAACAGCAACAGCAACAGCAACAGACTGGACTAATTAAAAAACCTTAATGATGCACAGAGAAAAGTTCTGATCACATTTGGCACTACATTAATCACTTTAGCAAGTTTTCTCCATAAACTAGGTTACAAGCCTTTTAAAGTTAAAACTCTAGTACTCTTAACTTCTTTTTAGCTGACTTTAGCCAATCTAGACGAGCAAAAAGACAATAAAAAGGGTTGCCATGAAACTAATTCGGGAGAAGTGATTCATTCTGAAGTAAACTCTTATAACACGATAGAACTAAATTTAAGTTTCAAACTTTATAGTTGAATGGTTTTCATCAATTGATTGAACATTCTTAGATAAATGCAATGCTCAAAGAAATATGACATAAAGGATTCTGTTTCCAATTAAAAACTTACCTGAGATGTAGATCCTCCCCTGTACTGAAGGTGAATGGTGCCTCAATGAAGAGTGTCTTTACATGAGGTTTCCGAAGATTTGGGATCATCCTCTTTGTGTTCTTTATCTCCAGGAATTGGTTGGCCATATGAGCTTTCCAATGTATGATACATTAGGTTCATGCATAGCAAATAAAAATTCCAAATCTTTATCCATCAGTCTTAAGTATTTGACTCCACAGCAGAAGACGAGCAAAATCTGACAGTTCATAAAAGGTATTGTGTTTATAACAGTATGCTTGGTTTATCAATTCTATGATACATGTATTTGACTTGCAATGTATGTATGTGCCACATTGTCAATCCAATGCTATAACAATGGTTCACGACTCGATGAATGCTTTACAAAAACACGATCTTGTATCTAGAATTCTAATATTTCACTAAATTAGATAACAATATCAAATATAGGAGAGCATATGGGATTATTGCCAATGATTCAACATTCTGTGGCACAAAAATAATTTGGAAGAAAAACAGTCTAGTCAAATTAACAATAGAAAAAGAACTCTGCATGCAAGACAATGATGTTATGGATAAATTCGGAAAATATACTAATGTTATACCCTTTACAAAAGCACTTGTTTCTAAGAGTTGGGGACAACATTTACTTTACTTGGACATGGTTTCGCAATCTACCAAGTGCCCCAATTCTTTCGTATCAGCCTTTAAGCAGCAAGCAAGTGATGTGGATGTACAATTCAGGAACAGAATATCAATCACTAACCAAATTGTGGCAAATTTAATTCATTTTCAAGTTTCAACACATGTAATTAATAATTAGGGTTTGTTGGATCAATCATCTCCAAATTGAATTGAACAAAAACAGTTCAATTCCGGGAAAAATCAATTCAATTCCATCGCATTCAAAACACATAACAAATCAAATTCAAGTAACAATTCATCGAAAAATCATCAAATTTCTAGGAATATGCAGAAATTTTTTGTTTATGTATTTTTGTAGATGACAGTCTCATATTAAAGCTATACAAGGTATCATCAAATTTGAATAAGTCTAATTCAAATGAAATAAAAGTATTCTTCACCAAACAACTCACATTAGTAAAGCATGAGGGGATCCTAGAGGAGATAAAATAAAGGAAACCCACTCAACTAGTGTTATAAGTGTAACTGAAAAATACACTTTTCATTAAAAGTAAAATGGAATACATGTCAAATATGGCTTTTGTTAATCAACATGAAGAATGTTTGTCTTGACTAATAATGTGAATAAATATGGAATACATGTTTTTTTTTATATGAAAATATACTTGTCTTTTAAATTTATACACTGTAATATTTTAGATTATATCTTGACCTTGAAATTTACACACTAACTTTTTAGATCATGGTAGCCATTTGAACATCAGCACTTGGTAGTGATGTAAGCCTAAAAAAGATTTAAGGAAAAAACAAACAATATTTGGCAGAAAGCAGCATTGTTGGGGCAGTAATTCAAAAACAGTTCAGATTTGTAGAGTGAGGGAGACAAATGCATTCACATACCTGTGCTATAGCTGCAGCAACAAAGTCATTCACTCTCTCTTGAACATTATAATCAAACAGAGAAACATCGTCCTTCAGTGAAGAAACAAATAAATGAGTTCCTGATGCAAAACACATTTTGATCACTTAAAATAGGATTTACCTGAATGGGAGGAGAACATCGTTAATTTCAAATACGAAACCATCTGGAGGATCATAATGCCTCGGGAATATACCAGTAAAAATCTGCAGTAGAGTTCAACTAGAAATTGGTAATCAATAAAGTTTAATGTAGAACTATCAGTAAACAGAATCCAAATTGCAAAATATAAAACTAAGTTTTACTTCACTTGAATTATTTAAAAGCTAGACGAACATAATCACCTGGGAAGATGAACCAAGGGACTTTCGTAGCAGCTGAGCAACACGATCTCCAAAGTCATTGAAAAACAACTCTTGATAGTCTACAATCTTGAAGCAGTCCTTGTGAACAACAGTCAGCAAACCTGTAGCAGAATGATAAAATTTATTAAAACAAGTCAGAGACATTATTTTAAAGCTCATGGGCAAGAGATCAGTAACAACCTAGCTAGTTCATTCAGAATGACAACTTGAAAGTTCAATCCGAGGTACAATACTACCTGTTACCAACGTAACATTTTTCTAAATAAATAAGTAATAATAGTGATAAACAATCCCACACAACAACAACAAAGCAGATCTGAATAGGTTTTAGAACACCTTGTTTCAATATAACTTGTGGCCTGAACGAAATGGGAATCAAGTTTACTGAGGCCTAAGTGTGTGAGAGAAATAACACCTCATAAACTAAGAATGGGATTTTGCACTAAACCATCTCAACTTGATTATTCTTTCACAAAATTTCTGTATTTGCTAAGCCTGCTGCATAGCTGATCAGTGGGAAACCCTCAAGCCAGACTTTAGGATACTTGCTTTTTCAACAGAACCATCAAGTGCGGAAAAAAGAAAGTTAAATGACAACTACCAAACTTCACAATGAGGGTACTAAAATGATTTCCAATGACAAAAGTAGAAAGTATCAACGTGATTCTAATGTGTCAAAAGAAAGGAAAAATCCTCAAAAAAAAAAAAATCACAATGTACTGTGTGTGGGACTCATTCATGCATTATGTGCTGTCAAAAATTATTCAACATTGGATACTTCCCTTTACAACAGATTCTTGAGAAGACTGCGTGTGAGTGTGTGGTGGGGAGGCTAGCTAGTTGCTTAACAAGGATGCAGACACGTGTGTCTTGCGGCAATGCAAAATGTCAGGCTCGCTCACCCATTAAAATTAGAACGTCGCTCAATCAAATGTGTCAAATTATTATCTACACAAGTATATGTAATAAATGTACCATCCCAACGATTATTTGTCCGTGCAAGCTTGAAACTGATATAACTAGCATCCCCCAGCCTTTTCTCATAGATATGAACAAGTTCTTCATTTCCAACCCAAAATTCCTATGAGATCACAACATCATGCAGACATTATAATTCAAATAACAGAAGATTCCAAGATGAGTTACCTTAATCCAATAACGGAAGATTTTTGAATCATCACAAAAGTCAGTGAAAAAGTGTCAAATTTATGCTAACAAAGTAGTCAAGTGCATTATTAGCAATTTGATATATGTAAAAGTTGAGATGGAAAGTCAATTACAAGTTGGTTAAGCTTCACTGCGCTGATGGGGGCTTCTTCATATTGGGTAACTCCCTCCCCAGGACCTATAACTTTCTTCTTTTCCTTTCAGAACTTTTTCAGATGAATTGTTTTCTGACTGAAAATAAGTACAGGTTGAACATGGAATTTATCAGCAATTGACCTTACACACAAGTGAAAAGAAAAAGATTATCTAAACAAACTAGAGGAATATAAAAGTCAAAGTATTAATGCCATAAGAAAACAAGGTATTAAGGTAAATTTGGTTTGCTTGGAATTCAATTCTCAGGGAAGTAGAGTGTAATTACAAATTAGTGCTTTTGTGATCTGGGATCCCAAATGGAAGTTGAACAGTTCCAAGGTTCTCACTGCATATGAAGAATGTAGGTGCATATGAAGAATGTAGGCTAGCTGCCAAGAACACATACAAGCTTTCAATTGTGAAAATACCCTTCAGATCAGAAGTGCTTATCTAAACCTAGATGTTTTGTGCCCCCAAAAAAATTTGCAGGTTAAAAAATAGATCTGAATGATTCCTTTTGCAGGGGAAACAACTATGAATGAATGAGAAAAATGTTTGTAGTATCATTCTACTACCCTTGACATCCAACATCCTTTATTGATCTAAGCATGCTTCAAATATGTATATTAGGCAATATACCTCACATATCTTAAATTTCTTCATTTGTAGTATCATTAAACAAGGGCAACAATGATAAATCAATCAGATTATCCCTTGAAGTGAAAATTTTCCACTAAACCACAGATATGTACTTCACTTCAACACTAAACTTTAGTATCTAGTATCTACATCAATTCACAAAGTAGAAAACATACAAACAAGGAAAGAGACCACAAACCAAAAAAATTCCATGGAGTTGGTGAGTGGAGTAGTTGTAAAGGAAAAGAGGCAATCCTAGTGTTATTTGCCTCACTGAATCCCTGTACCTTGGAGGGAGCCCTGAAAAATCAAAATCACAAACAACACAATATCATATCAGATGTATCCACAAATCATGCCTACCCATTAATCAATAAAACCCATCAATACCCATGGATCAAAACATCAAATTAAATTCAAATGATCACTCAAATCAATTAACAAAGATCAATAAATTAAAAAAAAAAAAAATTGAACTTGAACAACAAAAAGCAAAGGAAATTGGGGGAAAGCTTACCAAAGAGTTGCCTCTTCAAGTTCTCTTGCATGGTATCATTATTGCAAACAAAGATATACCCACCAACTGGTTCACTCCTTGGAAGTGACTATGATGGTGGAAGAGTCTTAAACCTCTTATCAACACTGTACAATATTCATTTAGAATTAGTAAGGCTGCAACTCTGCATCCATTCAAACTTCAATCATGTCTGTACAATATTCATTTAGTGGTAGACTTACCAGCATCTGCAGCCAAAATGTGAGGGTCCCGAGGGTTGGGCAACAGGTTGTACATCTTCCTTGATATCTACAATAAATAAGAGATACAGATGCATATGCAGAATGTGAAAAATGCTATTGATACTGAATAAGCATATGCAATTGAAATACAGAACAACAAATCATAAATTCTGGATATTAACACAAGTTATATAAATTTCAGCTTTCAACAATCTAGAATCCTAATATTCACCTACCAGGGGGCAAATCTACTGATTATAGCACCAATCACTACAAAAAAATTATATTCTTCTGAAAAAACCATTGCTTCCCAAGTGAAAAACAAGAGCTACTTGTTCCAATAAATACAATGACATAAGTTTCTCTCAATTCAAATTAGACAAAGATCTCTATTGCACTGAAATAGGTTCATCTAACATGTGACATTAGAAATCAAGACAAAAGAGCAAAAAATTCAAGAGTTTCCTCCAATCAAATTTTCCACTTCAACAAAACATCTTTTAATCTAGTTCAAGCACCAAAAATTACTAGAACCTACGAATCGCTTCTTCACCGTAAATATACGGAAGTTTTGGTAATATTGATAAGCTCAATCTCAGTGAAAAGAAGAATTATGTTAATTACACTTTACCTTCTTCCATATTATCAGATTTTACGACTTCTTTCGACTTAACTTGTTCAAATTTCACTTCATCCATCGAAACCACACCGTTGTTCTCTTCTACAAAACTCAACCGAAACCTTACCTTTAGTACATCATCGAATACAGTAGTGATAGAGAACGAACGAGCGAACGAACGGTAAAGGATGAGATTCAGCGAATTCTTACCTGCTGAGTCGAGCTACAACGAACGGATGCTGGATTGGATCTCATCCTCGATGTCTGCAACAACAACAACAAATCAGGCAAATGGTGAGAGGAAGAGATTGGGAGAGGAAACCCTAACTTTTAAACTTTGCAAATGGGGAGAGGAAACCCTAACTTTTCAACTTTGCAAATGGGGAGAGGAAGAGATGAGAACAATAGACTATTCTGCTTGAAGAAATCATGCTTGGGGTGCCATGAAAGATGAAGAAGAGAGGAGCTTTTGAGAGAGATTTGTGAAGAGGGAGAGAATGCGCCAAGGAAGAAGAGAGAAAGAGAGGGGCAGAAAGGCAAAGAGGAGGAGAGGTCAGGGGAGAACATCACTTCGATCTGCTGTGAATGACGGGGGAAAGAGAGCGAGACTGAGAGGGAAGCAAATGAAGAAATGGGAGGGAATCGAGCCGCGTTAATTTTAGTTTTTCCTGCGACTTTCATAGCGTTTTACTCTTACAATGCTATTAAAATTTGGGCTTTTATAGCATGAGCGTAAAAAACGCTATGCTCAAATGCTATTAAAAGCCAATTGTGTTGTAGTGATTAGACCTGAGGTTATTATCGCCAGTTGTGACTGACTAAACCAAGGTCAGGTTTCAACAACCATGGTGGTACCTGGCAAGCCATCTTTATCAAGCGTTGAGGGCACTAACTAGACTCCCACTTTCCAACCCATCTTGATCCGTTCGTGGTAGACTAGGAATTGGAGCGAGCCAGTTGTTATCATTGTCAGTCATTTTGACTATACTTTTGGCGAGGGTTCAACGATCATTGTCTGTAGTTAGCCAATGATCCCTGGCAAGCCGTCTTCACTAGGCTACATGAGAACTGACTAAGCTCTCACTTTCTAGGCCGACAGAATTCACGCGCATCGAACTAGACACCATTTTTCTAGGCCCAGGGCATGATTGAATTCAACATAGTCATGCATGGAAGGCTGGAGCTATTACATCTGATGAAGAAGAAGTATTCCGACTGGGATCTCTCCTATTATAAATAGATTGCTTATGCAGAGTTTGAAGTGCCCTCCGATCTGTCTAAAGAAGAAGAAAGCCCTGATGAGGGGGATCGAGAGGCAACACCTACAGATGTGTCTCCTGCTTCTTTCCCTGCTAGGTCTAGTTTTGTTGTATTTGACTCTCCTCCTGATAAGGGGTGAATCTTGTATTCAAGTTTGCAAATGAATAGTACTTCGCACTTGTTTGTCTTCCTTTGCTTTTCTTGCTAGCTTTTACCTGCTTATTTCGACATTAATTGTCAGATGAGGAACTTTGCTGAGCTAGGAAGCTTATGTTTGATTCATAGTTGGGAGCTTTGACTTCTTATGCTGCGATAGTTTGTGCAGTTTTGGTTAGATTTCTTTTTAGAGACTAGGGTGTGTAATACACCCTCTGTCTGGCGGCTTGGTTGTCTGTTGGACTAGTAGTTGCTATTATAAGCGTATTAGTCAGACTATGGTCCCAACGCTTGCACCATTGTATATGGTTGGACTGTTGTCCTTGTGAGTCATCTGGGTCAAGCTTTTAGAACTCTCATCAGACTTTTGACTCGTCTTTGTTTGATATTCATAGAATAGGCTTAATTGGAAAAGGGGTTGTAATCGCCAGTTATGACTGACCAGGTTTCGGCGACCATGGTGGTCCCTGGCAAGCCATCTTTATCAGGCATCAAAGGCATTGACTAGACTCCCAGTTTCCAACCCATCTTGATCCGTTCGTGGCGGACTAGGAATTGGAGCGAACCAACAGTTATTGTCGGTCATTCTGGCTAAACTTTTGGTGGGGTTCAGTGATCATTGTTGTAGTTTTCCAATGATCTCTGACAAGCCGTCTTTACCAGGCTACATGAGCACTTACTAAGCTCTGACTTTGTAGGCCGTCGAAATCCACACGTAATAAACTATTTTTCAGACAAACCAAAACCATCATCATCACCGGCCACTGACTAAACTTTGGTCAGGGTTTGGCGATCACTGTCTGCGTACAAGTAGTGACCTATGGCAAGCCATCTTAATCAGGCGTCGAGAATGCTGACTAGACACCCACTTTCTAGGCCGTCGAAATTTGTTATTTGTGGACTAGGCTTCGAGCAGACCAGAAGTAATCGTCATTGGTCATCACCGACTAAGCTTTGATCGAGTTTGGTCTCTATTGCCCATGTTTGGATAATGATCCCTGGCAAGCTGCCTCGATCAGACATCAGAGTGCTGACTAAGCTGCCACTCTCTAAATCGTTGACATCCATTTAATTTACCGGACTGAGCATTAGAGCGTACCAGAAGCTATTTGTCATAGATAGAAACCGACTAAGCTTTGGTTAGGTTCGACGACCATTATCTATAGTAGAACAATGGTCCCTGGCAAGCCATCGAGCTCAGGTATTACAAACACTGACTAAGCTCCCACTTTCTAACCCATTGTCGTCCGCTTCTAGCGGGCTAGGTGTTAGAGCGGACCAGAAGCTATTGTAATAAGTTGGAGCTGACTAAGCTTCGGTCAGAATAAGATTTTGTCAGAATAATATTTTGGGTGTGTAAGTTTGATCTGGGTGTCCTGACTTACTTGGCTCGCATATAGAATTTTGGGAGTGTAATCTGACTTGGGTGTCCTGACTTACTTAGCTCGCATATAAGATTTTGGGCGTGTAAGTCTGACTTGGGTGTCCCGACTTACTTAACTCGCCTGGCGGTTTGATTCCAGTATCAGATAGATTGATCAGACTAATAATAGATTGATCGACTTTAATGAACAACAATGGAATAATAGTGGAGCTGATGCCATGAGTTTAATGATAACACTCTATAGGCGCGCCCCTTATTCTGTGGGCACTCAGGGCCTTTGCATGTGCTGGGTCGGATCTGGCAAGGATTAAGCTCGGGCCCATTAGTTGAGGGGTTCAATTAGAAAAACATCTTTATGGATCAATGTGCCATGGATACGGCGCATTCTGCGAGATGGTTCAGTATCGATTACTCCTTGCAGTTAATGGTAATTCAAAGGTTGTGGACAATTTGAACCATCATTTTTTCTGATTTCTTGTACGACATTTAATGCTGAAGTAACTGCTTGTTGACACCTTTTCATGAGCCATTTCGCTTATATATGGGTTGGTTACTCTGCATTCAAGCACTACAATGAGAATAGTAGAACATGTTAATCAAATGCATCTTACCAGATAGTTTGTTTTGGGTTTTCCAAAGGCTGAAGGAAGTTCTTCTTCACTGGAGCCTTCAAATGTTCTGACATTTGAGCCGATGAGTGTTGATAAGACTTGCTATTATGTGGTGTCGCCTGATCTGGGTGGGCACCAGGTTGATCCCGTGAGATCTTGTAATGTATTCTTACATTGCGAAGAAAAATTATAGACTGTTCCTCAGAAGACAGGTCTGTCTTTTCCATCTTTTGTGGCTCCCGAGTTCCCATTCACCATTGTTGTTGGGTGATAATACCATTGTTGTCTTTTTCATCTAGGTTGGCGTGGCGAAGTTCTAACAAATGCGACCTTCTTTCTAGTAACGTTAGCTCAGCCGCATCTCAGAT
The DNA here is from genome assembly GCA_963556465.1 of Berberis vulgaris. NCBI lineage: Eukaryota > Viridiplantae > Streptophyta > Magnoliopsida > Ranunculales > Berberidaceae > Berberis > Berberis vulgaris. The sequence continues at coordinate 70,120,156 of OY747124.1, read as the reverse complement.
GCTTTCGTCTTGAGGTCATCCCCCTTTTGCCTCCTTCTACTCTAGTTTTCGTCTCTTTCCATAGGGCAGTCCGGTGGGTTGAAGATGTTTGCGTTTTGTTTTGAGGCTCATGTTGCCACCTTTGAATCTTCTCCACAAGACGGAGTAATGAATTGAGTGTTTTCCTTCGTCTGTTGTCGTAAACGTTTTACTTTAGCCACCTTCGCTTCTAAGGGGCGGATTAGCAAAATGGAGTCTCTACCCTTGTTTCGGCGGATAGATGCTTGCATCGGATTTAGATACTTGTAGTATATAAACTGATGTACTAGTTAGTCGGCAAGCTTTGTAATAACTCTCATTGCAATAAATAGAATCTTTTTTATTTTTGGAATGTGTCTTATACGAACAACTTTTCTAAACTAAAATGAAAAACAGAAAACAAGAAATGAAATCAAAGTAGCAAATAATTTAACTTCGACCAGAGACTGTGCTAATCCGGCCTTGAAGGAGGCACAAATGGTTCTTGCTCGGATTGCATGATCCCTTTAGCAATTTTTTTTAAAAGCTAATGAAGTTACTGAATATTGGACTTTGTGCTGGCAGGCAGTTCCTCACTGATTAACAGCTCTTGGAGTTGGTGTCCATTTGTTGAAGTATCGTTACTTAACTCTTTATTAGTTTGGATTGCGTTGCTAGCTTTGATTTCTGGATCTTCGCATAGCTGCACTTTAGTTATCTAGGCTCATCCGCCTTCATAAAGTGATTTACTTCTTTTTCTAGGCTTGATGCCTGACATGTCGGTTTTTTAGACCCGAGATGTAATTGGCAACAATTCAGCTGCTTCATGGCTACATAATGGCAGTCTCTTGCTGCTAGATGATATCCTTGGATAGTCCCTTGGGCATGTTTGACTGTATATTTTATGCATTGGTGAAGGGTGCATATCACTGCTTCCATATGATGAAGCCACGACCTTCCCAGAATGATGTTGTAGGTGGATGGGGCGTCAACTACGATGAACTCTTGGACAAGGTACTTCCGTAGCTGTGGCTCTACTGCCACCACCATTAGATTGATCTTCGCGATGGGGAAGCATTTCTCTCCGCTGAATCCGACCATAAGATGATTGGTGGGCATTGGGTCATTCTCCCATAACTGCATATTTCTGAATGCGCTGAGGAACAAGACATTTAGTGAGCTTCCAGTGTCCACCAAGGCTCTATTTACCTCCCGTTTAGTGATAAGGACGGAGATGACCAGGGCATCATTGTAAAGAGAATGTACCCCTGGAAATCCTTCTCCTTGAACGTTAGTGATGGGATCGGGCTGTGAACTCTTGCGTGCTATACTTGTCGGTCCTCATATTGAGACGGTGTTTACATCTCAGTCAGTGTCCTCTTGCGGGGCCTGTTTGATTGTTTTCTTTAAGGACCGACCCCGTGGAGGACGTAAATGACTTCATGAGTTTTTTTTTATTCTCCCTGACAGCGTTCGCTCTTTCCTTTGCTCGGGCCATCCTCCTGTTCGAGCCTAGGAACTTCTTGAGTTTGTTTTTCCTGAACAAGTACTCTACTTCTTCTCTGAGGTTTTTGCAATCCTTAGTATCATGTCTGCCTTCCTTGTGGTAGGCGCAATATTTGTTGTTGTCACGTCGAGCAGGGTCTCCTCGCTGCTTAAGCGACCATTTCAGCTCTTCCCAATCATTGATGGAATCTGGGATGTTGGACAAACTGGTATTGAGAGAAGTGACAGATTTGGACCCGATGTAGTTCGAGGCTTTGTCCTACCTGGGGCAGACCGAGTTGGTCTTGCTATTTGTGCGCTTCATCTTGTTACTGTCATCACCTCTTTCTTCTTCCCCTATTTCCTATATTCGGAATAGAGGGTTTGTTCTCTTACTATGCCTCTCTCTTGGCGACCAACATTTTTTCCAGAGTGATGTATCTCTGGGCATATCTAAGCAAGTATGTCATAATGGTTGGGGGGTCCACATGAGGAATTCATAGAGCTTGCCTCTTATCAGACTCAAAGTGAAAGCCTTGATGGCGATGTCATCACTGCAGCCGTCGATGAGGGTCAACTCATCATTAAAATGAGTTACGTACTCGCTCAACGTCTCATTCTATTTTCGCTTTAAGGTCAGCAAATAATGCGAGACCCTCCTGAGCCGTCGGCTGCCCATGAAGCGTGTAAGGAATGCCAATGCCAACGTCTAGAATGAATTGATGGATTTCGAAGAAAGGTCGTGGAACCATATCAGTGTCGACGTCTTCAGGCTTGCAGGGAATAATCAACACATTATTGCAACAAACCTTTCCTTGAGCATCATAACGTGCTGGAAGTGGCACAGGTGATCAAACGAGTCTCCCGTCCCGTCATAAAACTCCAACTTCGGTGGGGTGTATTTCTTGGGTAGTCGTCCGTCATGATATGGTCCATGAATGGAGGAACCGTGAGATTAAACAACACATCTGGGTTTGTGGCCCTGTTGCGGATGGGGTTGCGCGAGACGTGCCTGTCGGTTCTGGGCGCTGGGTCTCTATTGGTCATGCCTGCGTCTATTGGCCATTGAGAAGTTGTTGGGCCGCGTGGCTCTCCTGAACATGCTCTCTAAAAATTTTTGATGAATGGGCACTTCGCTGCTCACGATCTCCTTCTGCAGGTAAAGGATTCTATTGTTCGAGAGCCTTCAACGTCTCAGTGACTTGCTGCATCTATGTTGAGAGTAGGTCCACCCTCGGGTCTACTGCGACCACCATTGGCACAATGGTCTGAAGAGGTTCCTCCCGTGGCGGTGGTGGAACGGACGACGCTCTGCCAGTTTGAGCATTTGAAGGCTCAACAACATCTTCATTGTTGCGATACCTTGTTGTCACCATCTCGCTGATTCTTCGAGAAAGGTGGTACTACTATTCTTTTTGAGGAACTCTGTCATTCCCCACGAACGACGCAAAACTGATGTAGTCGATTCCTGCTCTCCTTCTTTGTTGCTTACCTATACCTGCACAGGAAGCAAACGTGAGCCAAGAACCACCATTTGGTGGCCGATGTCACTCCGATGCTTAAGTTAGATAAGGCTTAGGAGAGGCCTAAAACTGCAAACTGAGTTTATTGCGTACCTCTAGTTCATTGACCTTATCTCCCTTTTATAGTGAAAGAGTCCTTGTTAAGCTAGGCCCTTGGTGGCGCAATTTAGGGAAAGTGATCTTGCTGTGGATATCCTTTCCTAATTTGGAGCTACCCATGTGGGATAGTTTCCTTACATGACTCGTGCTCTTAGATCTGCAGTAGATGTTTCCCTTTCTGAGTGTTGTCCATGCAAGGAAGTTTCCTTTCCCGACTTATACTCTAATATATGTGTCCTAGTCGGATCTAATGTGTTGCTGGCCTGCCTATCTTGGGTAGATCTCTCAAATACTTGCCTTAGAGGTCTTACGAGTATTGGACCTTATCGCGTGACGTGTGGGCTTACTGGCTCATTGCAACTCGGACCCGACTGTTTGAATTCTTCCAACGATGGGCTTAGTGTTGTTTGGGCCTCGCAGGATTGAGCGTGCAATGGGCCTGCTTCGTTCTGTTGACAAGATTATCATGAAACATGTATGGTTCTGATCAGAGGACAGTTTGATGTATCATCAGTAGGTCTCTTAGATATTTGCATTAGAGGTCTTACGAGTATTGGGTCTGACCGCGTGATGTGTGGGCTTAATGAGTTATTGCAACTCGGATTCGACTATCTGGATCCTGCCAATAATGGGTTTAGTGTTGTTTAGGCCTTACTAGATTGAGTATGCAGTCAGGCTTGCTTTGTTGATGAGATTATCATGACACGTGTACGATGTTGATCAGATGACGATTTGATGTATCATCAGCTACTCCCCCTGGGTCAGTGGGTCATCTAATCATCGGATGGTCGTCCTTTTTCAATAAGGAATTTGAGATCCATCTTTCCTTGAATCGTGAACCTGTCAAAGAGTCATCCGATCGTCGGCTTCATGGTGAAGGGTCCCTTTTTTTCGCCTGTATTGTGCTCCATTTCGTTCTCATCCCCATATTCAACTGACGACGGGTCCAAGCAATAATTCGCTTCCCTCTTCTCCGTCAACTGATTTTGGATCAGTGCGTGAAAGAGAGCTGATTGTTGCGGGCAAAGGGAAAGTTGTTGATGAGGGCCCTGATGTAGTGAAAATGATTAAGGGTGGCGCTAGGTTGATTCCGGTTTCGAATGACCTTCATCCAGATGCACAAATCAGTTTGTTTGCTCCAGATGTAATAAGGATGAGTAACCAAGCTTGGCATCAGGAAGTTGACATCTCTTACGCTGCAAGGAAGCATATCAGCAGGTATATTGACTGGCTGGCAAACTCCGCTCCGGAGCCAGTGGGAGAAATGCTAGGAAGTTGTTTAGATAAAGGGTAGAAAAATCTTGTGTTGGGGATGTCATATCTGAATCAAGTGGCCGTGGCTAGAATTGAAATCGAGGTCACTCGTGAGAGAGTGTATACCATGGAGTAAGTCTTGGCAAACTTGCAGAAGTCATACTCCGACACTCTCCACGAGATTTATTCATTGAGGAAGCAACTCAAAGCTTTCTTAGATACTGGAGCGGAGTCCAGGTCTATCAAGTCGGAGGCTCAGAAGACTTGCTTGGAAGCGCTTGAGTCCGACATGGCTGAGATAGTGTCGGTCGTGACTTGTAGCTTGCCCTTGAGACTGTGGCTGGATTGCAGGCTGAACTGCAGGCTTTGTATGTTGAGGGGTTAAAAAAGGAGTCAAAATGGACTGTCCGATGTTAGCAGTTGGAGGCCGACGTTGAATTCAATATCAAGGGTGTGCGGACCACTGCTGAGCAGTTCCTTCTGGCGTAGAGTGAGCTGAATATTGTCAATGAGAAGCTGGGCGCTAAGCATTCCAAGAATGAATGTTGTTGGGTGAGCTGGAAAGGATGAAGCAGGAACTCGCTGAATCAAAGAAACGCGAAGAGAAGCTTCTCAAGGCCCGAGGCACGTTTGAATTCAGCAGAGTCGTGCATGAAAAGTTGGAGCTGTTGCATCTGATGAAGGGGGAGCATCCCGATTGGGATCTCTCCTATTATAAAGAGATTGCATATGCAGAGTTTGGAGCGACCTCCAATTCGTTTTAAGAAGAAGGCGAACCTGATGATCGAGAGGCAGCACCTACAGACGTGTCTTCTACTTCGTCCCTTGCTAAATCTAGTTCTATTGTATTTGACTCCCCTCTTGACGAGGGGTGAATCTTGTATTTTCTTTTCAGTTTGTAAATGAATAGTACTTTGCATTTGTTTGTCTTCCTTTACTTTTTCAGTTAGCATTTACCTGTTCTATCTCATTTCGACATTAATGTTTAGACGAAAAGCACTGCTAGGCTGCAATAGTTTTTGCAGTTCCGATCAGACTCCTTTTTAGAGATAGGGGAGTGTACAACACCCTCTGTCTGGCGGTTTGGCTGTCTGTCGGACCAACAATTGCAATTTATGTTATAAGTATTAGTTAGAATGTCATCCCAGAGCAGACACCTTTGTAGATATTCGGATAGTAGTCCTTGCGAATAGACTGGGTCGCGTTTTCAGAACTTTGATCGGACTTTTGACTCGTCTTTATTTGCTATTCGTAGAATAGGATTAATTGGACCGGGGGTTGTTATCGTCAGTTATGAGTGACTAAACCCTGGTCCTATTTCGGTGACCATGGTGGTCCCTGACAAGCCATCTTGATCAAGCGTTGACTTGACTCCCACTTTCCAACTCATATTGATCCGTTTGTGGCGAACTAGGAATTGGAGTGAACCAGCAGTTATCATCATCAGTTGTTATGACTAAAATTTTGGCAGGGTTTCGACTATCATTGTCTGTAGTTGGCTAATGATCCCTAGCAGTCCGTCTTCACTAGGCTACATGAGAACTAACTAAGCTCCCACTTTCTAGGCCGTTGGAATCCGCGTGCAGCGAACTAGGCTTTGAGCTGACCAAAACCATCATCATCAGCGACTACTGACTAAGCTTTTGTTGGGGTTCGTCAATCACTGTCTTCTATGAGTAGTGACCCCTGACAAGCCATCTTAATCAGACGTCGAGAGCGCTGACTAGACTCCCACTTTCTAGGTAGTCGAAATCCATTATTTGCGAACTAGGCTTCGAGCAGAGCAGAAGCCACCGTCGTCGGTCGTCACCGATTTAGCTTTGGTCAGGTTTGGTATCTATTTCCCATGTTTGGACAATGATCCCTGGTGAGCTGTCTTGATCAGGGATCAGAGGGCTGACTAAGCAGCCACTCTCTAAACAGTTGACACCCGTTTAATTTAATGAACTGGGCGTTAGAGCTTACCTGAAACTATTGTCTTAGGTCGAAACGGACTAAGCTTTGGTTAGGTTCGGTGACCATTATCTATAATTGGACAATGTTCTTAGGCAAGCCATTGCGGTCAGGTATTACAAACACTGACAAAGCTCTCACTTTCTAATCCATCATCGTCCGCTCCTAGCGGGTTAAGTGTTAGAGCGGACTAGAAGCTGTTGTAATTAGCCGGAGCTGACTAAACTTTGGTTAGAATAAGATTTTGGACGTGTAAGTTTGACTTGGGTGTCCTGACTTAGCTCGTCTGGCAGTCTGATTCCAATGTAAGTCGGATCGATTGATCGGACTAATAATAGGTTGACCAACTTTAATGGACAACAATTGAATAATAGTGGAGTTGATGCCTTAGATTTGGTGATAACTCTCTGTAAGCGCGTTTATTATTCTGTGAGCACTCAGGGCCTTTACTATTTGTTCCCTTGCGTGTGTTCAACCGGATTTGGCAGGACATAGGTTTGGGTTCATTAGTTGAAAGGCTCAATTAGAAAAAAATCTTTATGGATCAGCGTGTCAGGGATAAGACTTATTCTGCGAGATGGTTCAGTATCGATTACTCCCTAGTTAATGGGGCTGTTTGCAGAGTCATTAATTCAAAGGATGTGGACTTGTGCAGTTGCAATTGGAACCGTCATTTTCCCGTACGACATTTATTGCTGAAGTAACTTCTTGTTGACGTTTCTTTGTGAACCATTTCGCCTATATATGGGCTGGCTATTTTGCGTTCATGCACTGCAATGAGAATAATAGAACATCTTAATCAAATGCATCTTACCATAGAGTATGCTTTGGGTTTTCCAAATGTTGAAGGAAGATCTTCCTCACTGGAGTCTTCGAATGTTCTGACATTTGCGCCATGAGTCTTGATAAGACTTGCTATTATGAGGTGCTATCTGGTCTGGGTGGGCATCCAATCAATCCCATGAGATTTTGTAATATTTTCTTACATTGCGAAGAAGAGTTACAAACATTCTCTCGGGGGTTAGGTCTGTCTTCCATCCTCCGGTGCTCAAACACTATCTTGTTCAATATAGTTGTTGAGGGATGGTCCTCGCAGCTAGTTTATGGTTGATGGGAGCGTTAGAGGTCGTGACTCTCGTTCCCAGGGTGGTATCCTTGCGTCACCCCAAACATTACATATTTGAGAGGCGTCGCCAGTTGGCAGCATTGTGAGACTTCAACGATCCCGTTATTCCGAGGCATTTTCGTCAGCTTTCTGTCACTTCCTTCTGTTCTTCTTCATGAGGTAGACTGGCAGAAAAAAGAATTGAAGGAGTGCTCACAACACTCTTCATGTACTTTGCTTGCCACATCCGAATTGTCTTTCTGGGGTGATTCGATAGAGCAATGAATTTAGCTTGCTCTTTCGTCTTTTGTCGCAGATGCTTTACTTTAACCACCTTATCTTCTAGAGACGATTAGCATATCAGAGTCTCTACCCTTGTTTCAGCGGATAAATGCTTGCATTAGACTTAAATACTTGTAGTGTATAAACTGAAGTACTAGTTAGTCGGCAAGCTTTGTAATAACTTTCATTGCAATCAATAAATTTTGTTTTATTTCTAGAATGTATCTTGTAAGAACCACTTTTCTAATATGAAATGAAAAACAGAAAACAAGAAACAAAATCAAAGCAACAAATAATTTAACTTCGAGTGGAGACTGAGCTAATCTGGCCCTGATGGAAGCGCAAATAGTCCTAGCACGGATTGCGTGGTCCCTCAAGCGAAGGTTTTTTTTGAAAGCTAACAAAGTTACTGAATAGTAGACTTCGCGCTGGCGGGCAGTTCCTTGTTGATTAACAACTCTTGGAGTTGGTGTCTGTTTGCTGAAGTATGGTTACTTAGCTCTTTATTAGTCTAGATTGCGTTGCTAGCTTTGTCTTCGAGATCCCCGCATAGTTGCACTTTGGTTATCTAAGCTCCTCCGAATTTATAGAGTGATTCTCTTCTTTTGTCTAGGCTTGATGCATGACATGGTTGTTTTGTGAGCCCGAGCTGAAACTGACAACAATTCAGCTGCTTCAGAGGGTCGCATAATGGTCGTCTCTTGTTGCTGGTTGATCTCCTCGGATAGTCCCATGGGATAGTTGGCTGTATATTTTATGAATTGGTGCAGGGTGGATATCACTGCTTCCATATGATGAAGCCACAACTTTCCGAGAATAATGTTGTGGGTGGACGAGGTGTCAACTACCATTAACTCTTGGACAAGGTACTAATGTAATTATGACTATCCTTCCACCACCATTAGATTGATCTACCCAATGGGGAAACACTTCTCTCAGTTGAATTCGACCGTAGCATGGATGCAGATGTTAGGTCTTTCTCCTATAGCTGCATATTGTGGAATGCACTGAGGAACATGACATTTAGTGAACTTCCAGTGTCCACCAACGCTCTCTTTACCTCCCAATTAGCTGTAAAGACGAAGATGACCAGGGTGTCATTGTGAGGAGAATGTACCCCTGGTGATCCCTCTCCTTAAACATCAGTGATGGGATCGGGCTGTGAACTCGTGCGTGCTGCACTTATCGATCCTCATACTTAGATGGTGTTCGCATCTCGGTCAGTGTCCTTTTGCGGGACCTATTTGATTGCTCTCATTTGGGACCAACCCCGGGGAGGATGTAAATGACGTTAGGAGCTTCATTTTCAATCTCCTTGACAATGTCAGCTCTTTCCTTTGCTCGGCTTTTCCTCCTTTCCGTGCCTAGTAACTTCTTTAGCTTGCCTTTCCTGATCTAGTACTCGACTTCTCCTATGAGGTTTCTGCAATTCCTCAGTATCATGACCGCTTTCCTTGTGGTAGGCGAAATATTTATTGTTGTCGCACTGAGCAGGGTCTCCTTGCTGTTTAGGCAGCCACTTAAGCTCTTCCCAATCCTTGATGGAAACTAGGATGTCGGACAAACTGGTATTGAAAGGGGTGACAGACCTGGACCCGACGTAATTCGAGGCCTTGTCCTGCCTGAGGCGGCCCGAGTCGGTCTTGTTGTCTATGCGCTTCCTCTTGTTACTGTCATCGTCCTATTTCTTCTTCCCATATTTCTTGTCCTTTAGAACTGAGGGTTTTTTCTCTGACTCCGCTTTTCTCTTGGTGGCCAGCATTTCGTCCAGAGTGATGTATCTCTGGGCATCTCTTAGCAAGTCTGTCATATTGGTTGGGGGTCCAGAGTAAGGAAGTCAAAGAGCTTGCCTTTTTTCTGGCCCGAAGTGAAAGTCGTGATAGCGGTGTCATTACTACAGTCTCAACTCGTCAATAAAATGAGTGACGTACTCCCTCAACTTCTCATTTTGTTTTTGTTTTAGGGTCACCAGATAATGAGGACCCCTCCTGAGCCGTTGGCTGCCCACGAAGTGTGTAAGGAACGCCAATGCCAACGTCCGAAATGAATCGATGGATTTTAGAGAAAGGCCATGGAACCATGTCAGTGCTGACATCTTCAGGCTTGCGGGGAATGATCGACACATTATTGCATCAGACCCTTCCTTGAGCGCCATAACATGCTGGAAGTGGCGCAAGTGATCGGACGGGTCACCTATTCTATCGTAAAACTCCAACTTTGATGGGTGTATTTCTTTGGCAGCAATTTGTCCATGATATGATCCATGAATGGAGGGACCGTGAGACTACACAACACATCTGGGTTTGTGGCCCCGTTTCTGATGGGGTTGTGCGAGACGTGTCTGTTAGCTCTGGACATTGGGTCTCTATTGGCTGCACCTCCACCTCTTGTTTATTGATAAGTTGTTGGGGCAGCGCGGCTCTCCTGAACATGCTCTATGAAACTTTCTGGGGACTGGGCCCTTCGCTGCTCACGGTATCCTTTTGCAGGTGGAGGATTCGGCTGTTTGAGAGCGTCCAACATTTATGTGATTTGCTGCATCTATGTTGAAAGTAGGTCCATCCTCAGGTCTGTTGTAACTGCCACCAGCGCGGGGGTCTGAGGAGTTCCTTCCATGGCGGTGGTGGAATGGGTGGCGCTCTGCTAGTTTGAGCATTTGAAGGCTCATCAACATCTCCATTGTTGTGAGACCTTGCTGTCACCATCTCGCTGATTCTCTGTTAAAAGTGGTATTAATATTCTTTCTGAGGAACTCTTTTATCCCCACGGACGGCGCCAAATTGATGTAGTTGATTCATGCTCTCCTTCCTCGTTGTTTACCTAGACCTGCACAAATAGAAAATGTGAGCCAAGGACCACCGTGTGACGGCCGATGACACTCCAATGCTTAAGTTAGATAAGGCTTAGGAGAGGCTTAAAATTGTAAACTGGAATTATGTAGCATACCTCAAGTTCATCGACCTTATCTCCCTTTTATAATACCCTTGTTCGGCTAGGCCTTTGGTGGCGTAGTTTAGGAAAAACGATCTTGCTGTGGAGATCCTTTCCTAATTGGGAGCTGTCCATATGAGATAGATTCCCTACACGACTCGTGCTCCTAGATATGTGAGAGAGTTTTTCCTTTTCTAAGTGTTGTCCATGCAAGGAAGTTTCCTTCTACATAATGGGTTAGTGCTAGGGATGGCAGTGGGGCGGATTTTCACGGATATTCGCCCCACTCGCCTCGTTTGGGGCGGATTTGGTTAAGGGTATATGGAGGTTGGGGCGGATACGGATATCCAAATTATATCCATTTATTATTCGGGGCGGATACGGATTTAACCATATCCTCCCCACGAATATCCGTTTAACCGGTTAAATTACTATAATACCCTTAAGCTATAAATAGGGATTAAACCGACCTCATTCTCATAATCTCATTTGTGAATTGTGAGTTCAAAGGGTCTCAGAGTCACAGAGAGGTCGAAGGCTGCCTCAAGGGTGGTTGAAGCACCACCCTCAAAAGGGTGGTCTCGGCCTCAAAGGGTGGTCGGTGGTCGAAGGGTGGTCTCGCAGGGTGGTCTCGGCCTCGCAGGGTGGTCTCGGCCTCGCAGGGTGGTCTCGGCCTCAAAGGGTGGTCGGTGGTCGAAGGGTGGCCGAGTCGAAGGGTGGTCGAAGGCCTTGAGATCTGATATCTCTGATCTCTGATATTTGATCGCAGATCTCTGATCACATATCTGAGATCTCTGATCTCTGATCACAGATATGAGACCAAATATATATTTTGTAATTTTTGTAATAGATCAAATATATTTTTTGTAATTTTTGTAATTTCTGAGATCAAAGGTTATAGTTTGTAATATTTTTTGTTATGGTTTCTGAGATATTTTTTTAAAATTTTTGTAATTTCTCAGACCTGGCAATCCAATAACAGAACCCAAACCATAAACGGATTAGCGGGGCGGGGTGGATATCCGCCAATCCGCACGGGCCGGTTATGGTTTTTAATTAATTTTATAAACGGATTAGCGGGGCGGATTGGAGGAACCGCTTCTCCTGACGGATCGGGGATGGATTTGTTCCAATCCGCCCCGTTTCCATCCCTAGTTAGTGCTGTTTGGGGCTCACTGGATTGAGTATGTAATCGGACCTACTTTGTTCTGTTGACGAGATTATCATGACACGTGTGCAGTGCTGATCAGATGATGGTTTGATGTATCATCAGCTACGCTTGACGAGGTCAAGGCAGATACATTTGCAATTCTTATCACCGCTAAGGGATGACTTATTGCGGCTAAGAACAAACTCGCTTCTGTCAAAGACAGGCTTTGCATTGCAGAGGTGGCAAATTGCCAACGAATCATTGACGGACGGACTAAGCATCTTGACTATAGTGAAGGGCTTGGTGTTGATTTATCCCATTACCGTCACTTGGTCGATCAGGCCTTTGAAGTTGAAGATGGTGACGAAGATGATCCGAGTTCTTTGGGTGATCAAGTGGTTGAAGAACCACTGCTTCCTTCTCCTTTCGAAGAGAGAGCCCCTGCTAGTGATCTGACTACCTCTCATCGGTCAGATAATGCTACCAATGATGTTGTGGCTGCCTCCATTTTATCTCCCATTCCTTTACCTTCTTTTTTGAATGTGATAGAATTGTTTTATTAAGGAAAAAAGCTTTTATTCTTTTCTCCTTTTATTAAAGAATACTAAGTAGTCATAATGTCTAGTTGACTTGTTGCATGTTGCTTATACCTTTTTAGGTCAGTCGTAGTTTTCAAAATAAGTTGCGCTGTGTATCTCAAGTTTTATTTTTTCAACTAGCCAGGGGGCCTTTACGGCTACATTTCTGACCATGTCTGAATTTCTTGATTTGAATTCCCTTATGGCTACTTTGACGCATTGATTGCCTAAAAGTTAGTTGAATTTATCCTTTCTTCTTAATGCGTTGGAGCTTATTCGAGCAAATTGACATTTCTTTCTCGACTTTTACTTCATATTAGTTGTCCCAAAGTTTTTATGAGTAAGTTGGTTTGTTCATCCAACTTTTGCTTCGTTGGTCTAACGTGTTAGTCGTTCCGAATTTGCTTTTTATTCGAGTAAGTTGACTTGCTCGTCTAGCTGTTATTTTGTTGGTTTGACGTACTAATCAACCCGAAGTTTATTATTTTAATAAGTTGACTCCTTCGTCCAATTTTTACTTCATTGGTTCGACGTACTAGTCGACCCGAAGCTCTTTATTTGAATAAGTTGACTCGTTCGTCCAACTTTTACTTTGTTGACATACTAGTCAACTTGAAGTTCTTTAATTGAGTAGGTTGACTCGTTCGTCCAACTTTTACTTCGTTGGTTTGACATACTACTCAACCCGAAGTTATTTATTTGAATAATTTGACTCATTCGTCCAAGTCTTACTTCGTCGGTTTGACGTACTAATCAACCCAAAGTTTTTTATTTGAAGCAGCTGACTCGTACATCCAACTTTTATTTCGTGGTTGATCAGACAAGAAGTTTATTGTATACGCCTGACTTGCGTCCTGATCTCTTTCAGTTGATATGCCCATTGCTCTATATTATCGAGTTTTGATGCTTTTATTTTGTTGTCCATGTAAGATGGGGATTCTAAACTTATAATTTTATTGATATTCCTTTCTTGGGTATTCCGACAAACCCTAAAGGTTATTTTTTTTGAAAAGTTACGCTAGGTTGTAGAGTGGTGTGCAAATCTCGTCTTCCTGGCCTTTGCTTGATTGATGTTGATCCTTGTGTTGTTGGAGATTTACGTCTTTGTTGCATTGTCTCGTATCGCATATGTTTTCAAGTCGCCGGATTTGCTATTGGTTCCATTTGTTTGTCACGTCTCGTCATTTGTTGGATCTGTTATCATAGCTAATGGACTCAGGGTGCTTTCTGACTTGGTAACTGAGTAGTGCCGAATTGTCTGATCATGCTCACATCATCGCCAAACTGTCCAATCATGCTCACATCAGCAACAAATTATCCAATCATGCTCACATCAGCACCGAATTGTCCAATCATGCTTGCATCGGCACAAACTGCCGAGGTTTAATCTAGTCTATTGTCATCGATTTCATCGTTGGTAATTCGGGTCAGGCTTGGATCTGTCAGTAGGTACTTTGGATTGTGTTGGTTGATTGGTGCAAGTTTCTTTTTGTTTTTTTACCGTGTATCGGTATATTGGTTAGTCTGGTTTTTTTTGGCGTTAATACCCCAACTTCAATATAAATCAGCTCAAGTGGGTGGTGTATCTCGTTGCTTCTTCCGTTGGGTTGATCATTTTGTTCCCTCCGGCCATGAAGTGTAGGGCGTATATTTGTTCCCTGGGCTGTTCTTTTGATCCCATAGTGGTATCTGCCTTTTCTTTTCCTTTGAGCTGCTTGTTTGGCATTCCAATAAATTTGTCGAGACGTCCTCTCTGAACCCAATGATCAATTTCATCTTTTAGATTGTAGCAGTCTTCGGTATCATGTCCGTGATCCTTGTGGAAGGAACGATACTTGCTTTTGTCTCTTCTCATTCTGAGTGGCTAGTTGACGTGTTCCCATTTCGCCATGTGTTTCAGTATATTGGCCCGACTTGTTTCAAAGGTCGTGTACGGTTTGTATGTCTTTTTCATCACACTTGTTACCCGCTCGTGTCTGGGCCTTGCCGACTACAGCTTCCTGGATTCTTGCTGGTTGGATTCGAGCCTCCCATTATTTTGATGCCTCTTCATCTTCTTCCTGGGGTCCGTCATCTCTTCTTATTTCCTCCCCCTTTTCCCGCTTCTTTGAGTGGTTTTCTCTCTCGTGGTCATTTTTCTTCCTGGTGACTTTCATCTCCTCGAGAATAATGTGTTTTTGGGCGGTTTTCAACAGGATTGCCATGCTTTTTGAGGGTTCCAGGTTGAGAGCATAAAAAAATGGCCTTCTTTTCAGTCCGGCGGTGAAAGTAGCGGTATTGTTGCATCCGTCGATCATTGTCAACTCGTTAGTGAGCTGAGTAATGTATTCCCTTATCATCTCCTTGGGCTTCTATTTGTTGTGAAAGAGGTAGTGTGATCCTTTCCTAATTCGTTGACTTTCGATGAATCTTGTGATGAAAGCGTTGGCTAGTGCCTGGAAGGAGTCTATTGACCTTGGTGGTAAGCTGTTGAACCAATTCATTGTTGTCGAGGCAAGACTTGTCGGAAACGTTCTACATAGGATGGACTCAGTACTATCTTTTAATGCCATCATGTGGTAAAAATGTCGTAAATGATCTGTTGGGTCAATGGTGCCATCATACGCCTTGAACTTTGGTGGGGTGAAATTTTTTGGCATGGGAGTTATCACGAGGGTGTCAGATAATGACGACTTGGCTAGCACATACAACACATTGGATCCATGACTCCGATCCTGAATGGGATTTCAACAGGTGTTCCATCACTCTGTGGGGTTTTACCTTAGGGAAGCTCATTGCTTTCGAGATTTCCTTGTTGAGGTTCTGCAGGAACCTCATTGCTTTCTCGGGTTTGGTTAGTAGAGTTTTGTTGGAGCGACGCTTGGATAGAGTTGGCTGACTGAGTATGCTCTTGAGTGAGTTTTTCTAGCATTTTCATCATGTGGGTCATTTGGGTCATAAGCAGATCTACCCGAGGGTCAGTAGCAGCAACGCTGGATGTCTAGGTTGTCTGAGCTACTGCATGTTGTGGATCTTGATTGTCAGGTGCAATTGGCCCGGTGGTTACTGCTGGATCTTGATCGTGAGCTGCTGGCAATGTGGTGTCGTCAGCGAGAGGGTTACTGCGATTGTCATTGGATTGAGGGTCTGTAGAATGTTCCCTTTATTCTGATAGTCTGTCAATCGCTTATCAGATTTTGGTGAGCTTTGTCACTGTGGAACTTCTTTTTAGAAGGGAAACTTGTCGTTCTCTACGGATGGCGCCAAACTGATGCATCCAAATCTCGTCATCTTGTAAGTTTAACCTCCAAAACAGATGTTAAACTGCTAAAGACCACCTTTTTGGTGGCCGAAGGCACTCCGACGCTTAAGTCAACAACTCTGTTTAAAGAAGGAAATAAATCTGGATAAAACTCTGTTAAAGTTACATACCTTGGTTGAATGTTCCCTTTACCTTATATAATGGTTGTTGTTAATTCTCTGCGTGACTTAAGCATGTGAGGCGCAATGGAAGGAGACATTATTCGTAACAATCTCCTCCTTTATGATGGCGTTTCCGTGGAGGTGTAACTTCCTGCACGACTCTTTTTATGCAACTCTTATCTTCTTTATGAGAAAACTCGTGCGGATCTGGATTTGGGCCTTAGCCATGATTTCTTTTGATGGGCCCTGTTTGGGCTTATATGATTGGTCTTGTCTTTTTTGGGCTTTATGAGCCGACCAAGTAGATGAGATACCTGATCCTCGTGATGGATGATTTCTGCCACGTGTATGCGGTGACAAATGAGGACAATAACTACTTAAAACTCCAAAGTTCTCAACTGCATCACGTTGCAAAAAAAAAAAAAATTAACACTAAAAAAATATTGATAAATTAGTATTAGGAATAAATTTATTTGACTTGTATTGTGTTGGGCACTGCTAGAAAAAATATTCGTGTGTTGTTTGAGGACAACCAATTACAAACTTCTTGGGACTGTTTGGTTGCACAAAAAATAGACATGAAAATTGAAACCGTTTTTGTGAATCTGATTCCGAGGTTTCCCTCGGACTTGGTTTTCCATTAGCAGTGGGAAAACAATCTTATGAAGAATCGATTTCCTGTCAGTAAGTAGAAAACCAAACAGACACCTTGTTTAAAGTAATAATGGATATAAACTTATTTTATTTTTTTTAGTAATAGTCTCACTATAAATATCAGCTTAAATTTACATATTTGCTTCTGCAGCACAACAATAAAGAAACAATCAACGAAAGGAATGAAAGGAAAAAAAAAGGATGTCCAACACATACAAAAATTATTTTAGTTTAATATAATCATACCAATAGAAAGTTTATCCTATATTGTTGACCACCAGCAAAAGAAACATCTGCTTTCTAACGGGAAGGAGAGTTGTCTAGTTGTATGTGCGTGGCATTGGAATTTTAGAAATAGCCCTCCCAATTATATCTTATCATAATATGTTGAGGGGGTCACATACAAAATATTCACACTGAAAGAGAAGTAGTACCACTAGCCATCCAATCCCATCCCTCTCCACCAACCCAACTGTCCAGATCTTACCCCTTTTCTCTTTTTTTTAATCAAGGCCACTGCCACTCCACATTTATGTGTGGGACCTACAACACTCAGTATTTTTCTTGTAACAAAAAGCATTCAGGGGTGGGGCAAGTGCTTTTGATGTGGTGGGATACTTAATTGCAATTTCCCCCATAATATATAGCTTATTCAGCTTTGCCCCCAATTAACATTCATATTGCACTCTCCCACTACACCAAAAGGCATGTTTAGCTACACGGAGATGGCCACGGCTCTAAACCGTTGGTTTATTTGCCACAGCCAAAAACCGTGGATATCGTGGCCAACGGCCTAAAACCGTGGCTATAAAAATAACAAATCGTGGGTATAATCACTGCCCAAAAGCTGGCCACGGCTCTAAACCGTGGATTCATTTGCCACGGCCAAAAACCGTTGCTAAACAAGAGTGTTTTGTACGTGCCGCCTGTGTGGAGAGAGGAGTTTCGCGCTCTGGAGAAAACGGGTTTCGCGCTTTGGCGAAAAAAATTGGGGAAAATAAAACAGTTTGCGCGGTCACAGAGGAGAGATCGAGGAGCTTGAAAATCAGAGAGAGGTTTGGCGCAAAGGAGAGATCGAGGAGCTTGAGTCAGAGAGAGGTTTGGCGCAGAGGAGAGATCGAGGAACTTGGGTCAGAGAGAGGTTTGGCGCAGAGGAGAGATCAAGGAGCTTGAAAATCAGAGTCAGAGAGAGCTTGAAAATTTCACGGTTTGGTTTCGCCTCCTTCCATTTTCATTTTAGGGTTCCTTAGAAAATCAGAGTCAGAGAGAGGAGCAGAGGAGAGTGTGAAGAGAAAGAAGAAGAAGTGAACCATAATCAATCAGTGGAGGATCTTTCGGGCCGGGGAACAACTTGTTCTGGTAATGAATTTGTTTTTTACTTCTTCGGTTCTTGAAATTTTTTTTATTTTTTTTTTGAATTTTTTCAAGACATGTTAGATTGAAGTAATGTTTTAGCCCTTTGTTGATGCATGATTCTGTTGATTGTTTGATAAACCTTTGTTGATGCTTTCATTTTAGGGTTTGTTAGAAAATCAGAGTGAGAGGGAGGAGCAGAGGAGAGTGTGAAGAGAAAGAAGAAGAAGTGAATCTGTTTAGTTTCCTGCTTAATAGTTCATCAAACAAACACACAGAAATTTGTTGAATCTGTTTAGTTTCGATCTGCTTAATATTTCCTGATAGAAATTTGAATAGCTACGCTTGAGCTGCTCTTCTCAAACAAACTATTTGAAAGTAATACACACTAGTGATAGAAATTGAGATACACTTTGCGAGTTTTTTTTTTGGGTCGATCATTTGGATAGTAACAAAACGAAGCGTGTTTTTAATATAAAAATGGCTTTAATTGTTGGTGTTCCGAGCATTGACATTTTATGGTTCACCAATGACTTGTCTTTTTCTTTCTGATTCAAAATTTTATTATGGGATTGGGAAGTTGCATAGTTATGGATTTAATGCATCTGACATAATATATTGACATTTTCTCTTCTTACTTGCACTTTCTTTATCACATTGTAAGTCGACTTCCCAAGTTTGATTGTCTCACTCATTCATTAGGTGTGTTTATATAAGCTCTATTGATCTATGGTCAACTTTAATGTAGTTACTTGATGTATATTATATAAGGTCATTTAAAAAATGATTGAAAAAAAAAAAAAGCAAACATAATGGAAGAAGATGTAAATATTAGTAGGTTAATGGCTTTACAGCTAATGCTTTTGAGTAATCACTATAACCTACTGACTATTTAAGATGTATTAGACTTTTCCCTTTTTTGATTTTCCCTCTTTAGGATTTCAACTTGGTTGATGCATAGTTCTAGGACATATTTTGGACAAAATTTGAAAGAGTTTTGCATTCTCTTGATTTTGTTGATATTTTTGGTCAGGCATTAATAATGTCTAACCTAATAGTACCGTTATTTGTAGGAGAGAATTCGTGTAGGTAAGGAACTTCTTGAAGCAAAGCGGATTGAAGAAGATAAAGAAAGAAAACGGTTTGTCTTGATACGAAAAATCTTTTTGGTTGAAAAATGTTTTATTGTCTTCAGTCTTCACCATTATCTTGTTTCACTTTACCCATTTATGTGCAATTTATTTGTTTGCCCCCTAAAACTAAAATAGATTCATTTTCCTATTGTTAATTGCCTTGCGGAAAGCAGAGAAGGAAGAAGAGAGAAAAGCAAGGGAGAAGATCCGTCAGAAACTCGAAGAGGATAACGTATATGTTGAATTCTCAACTTATCTTTTATTGAGGTATGATTGAAGAATAATTTGTTTAAGTTCATACTTCATAAACACATTTAATGAGGCTGAGAATTCTTATTTTATGTTGAATCCTTATTATTGTTATTACTAATATTATTATTATCATTATTATTTTGGGTGGCCTTCTTTTACTTGAGCATATATCTAGTATGGACTGTATAGTAGACCTTATACATGACAATTTTTCTGTTTTTCAAAAACTCCCTTGAGATTGGTCTGCTAAAATAGTCAGCAACTTTACATTAAACTTAAATCCTAGAAAAACTTAAGCTATGAAGCATGTAACCCTTTGAAACTGATGAACTGAAACTGATTGGAAAGATGGAGGTAGTGTCAATAAAAGCATATCTTTATTTCTATTTGTTTTCTCAAAACAATTCTAAGAACAATTCTTGGATGAACACCTCGTTATACTAGCGGTAACCTAGTATCGGCACCGTTCTCTTGAACTGTTCAAAGAATTATCTTCAAATGATTATTGTTATTCTTGTCTATTTTTATCTGTGTGTTTTACTATTTCTGTATGTTCTTTCTTTTGTGTTCAACTATCTGTTCTAGACTGTAAGTTTAGTTTGCTTTCTGAAACCTAGTAGTCTTGGGTGCAAAATTGGTATCAGATGAACTGAAATTGATTGGAAAGATGGAGGTAGTGTCAATAAAAGCATATCTTTATTTCTATTTGTTTTCTCAAAACAATTCTTGGATGAACACCTCGTTATACTAGCGGTAACCTAGTATCGGCACCGTTCTCTTGAACTGTTCAAAGAATTATCTTTAAATGATTATTGTTATTCTTGTCTGTTTTTATCTATGTGTTTTACTATTTCTGTATGTTCTTTCTCCTGTGTTCAACTATCTGTTCTAGATTGTAAGTTTAGTTTGCTTTCTGAAACCTAGTAGTCCTGGGTGCAAAATTGGTATCAGATGAACTGAAACTGATTGGAAAGATGGAGGTAGTGTCAATAAAAGAATATCTTTATTTCTATTTGTTTTCTCAAAACAATTCTAAGAACAATTCTTGGAAGAACACCTCATTATACTAGCGGTAACCTAGTATCGGCACCGTTCTCTTGAATTGTTCAAAGAATTATCTTCAAATGATTATTGTTATTCTTGTCTATTTTTATCTGTGTGTTTTATTATTTTTGTATGTTCTTTCTCCTGTGTTCAACTATTTCTGTATGTTGTGGAAGGAAACTATCTATAAATGTAGTGTATATAGTTGTTTCTTATTTCTTTTTGTTTGATAATGGTTAATATCTATAATGTCATTGATAGAAATGGGTAGTACTCGCGGCAATCTCTCCACCAATGATGTCACTACATCTACAAATGATGACAGTGAAGTTAAAAAGACCATACAGTTCAATGTCCATGGTTTAGCAGTTGGACCTGGTGCTAGAAATTTCAATAAACACATTGGAAAGCTTGTTGAAACCCTTGTGCCCATCAAATTCAAGGGTTGGCACCATGTTACTGACAACTACAAAGAGGATGTGTGGAATGGCCTCAAGGTGAGATTTTACATCATTGATTTTCATAATGTCTTATTTTATTGTCAACTTAAACTTCAATGGCTTATTTGCAGCGTGAATACGACATCGCAAATTATGTGAAAAGGAGTGTGCATTTGAAAATGCCTGAATATTTTAGAAGGTTCAAGGCAGATCTTAGGAAGCACTATTTGGATAAGTATCCTACCATTGAGGAACAAGAGAAGCATGTTCCAAATGGTGTAAGAGAGGAGGATTGGAAGGAGCTTGTTCGCTATGAGAGCACCCCTGAAACGATAGCAATTAGAACCCAAAATGCCAAAAACAAAAAAGCTTCAAAGTATGTATGTGGGGGGGGGGGGGGGGGGGTGGCCAAAAGAGTGTTGCAGAAGTAGAGTATGAAATGGTAATTGAGCTTCTAGCTACTAGTACAATAATAACTATTTAACTATATAGGCTGAGACTAATCTTTCAAGTATATAGGTTGAGAAGAACCCTGATGGGGAACCAGTCACACGCACTGATATATGGATTGCTTGTCACACGAGAAATGATGGAAAACCCACGCATGGTGCTGAACTATATATGGTATGTGCCCAATGATGTCTTTTATACACAATTCTTAATTTACTTTGTAGTTGTTTGAATATTATTTGTGTCCTGATTTATTTTATTTTTTCAGTCTTTTGAAGGAACAAGTTAAAGCAAAAAAGGCCGCCTTGCAAGAATCTTCAACCCAGGGTACCACTAACCTCACTATTGATAATGATCCTCTAAGCCAAGTGTTTGGCCAAGAAGAAAGGGGACGTGTTCGTTGTGTTGGAACCACCGTCTCTAAAAGGAAGTATGATGCTTCACTTCCCGCTCGTTCATTGCTTTTGGATAAAACATTGGAAGTAAAAAAATTTAGCGAAAAATATGATAGATTGGAAGAAAATGTTCAATGGATACGAGAGAGACTTGAAAATGGAACTTATGTGAGACCATCAACAAGTGAGGGAACACAAAGAACTGAAGATACACCTTCATCCCGTGCACAATCGACAAGGCAACCAGAAAATCCATTACCTCCATCTCCATTACCACCATCTTCTCAAGGTGTTGCGAGGTTTCCTTCTCCAAGCAATCATGTTCCTTCAGTGTCAAGGACTTACAAAGTTTGTGATTGGCATAAGAATGTCATTGTGATAGCAAAAGAGGTTGTAGATCCTATCCATCGATTCTCTTGCGATTGCCATGGATCATTGAACCCTGCAACAGAGATTAGACTTTCCTTATGCTTCAAATATTTGACTGAGGTGAAACTTTACAAGAGTGATCCAAAAGGAGACATGATGGGGGATTTGGACGTTGGTGATTTCTTCGTATGGTGTAAAAATCATGTGGAACTTGATGATTGTTAGTTACAACTACCTTGGTAGTTACAACCTTGAACGATATCCTTGATGCTTGCTATTTTTGTGGACTTGCCTGCAATACTGTAGTACATTGCCGGTCCCAAGCCCGGATAAAGAAGGAGGGATGAGGGTATGTTTACCTTTATCAATTTTTGTGTTAAGTTTCAATATATTTTTTCATTGTGATATGGTTATCTGGTTCTTATATATATATATATATTAAATTTTCTGATGTGCAGGTGGCTATTTTCATCGTTTTAGTGATCTATCTTATGGAGTCGACTTGCAATATATTAGGTGGATGGGTATACTGCAGGTACGTGTTGATAGACTTTTTTTTTCAAATATGTGAATTTATCAAATGAATACTTTGATATTGATATTCTTTCCTTTTGTTTCTGTATAGTGGCATCATAACAAATCTGACGCATGTTTTTGTCATACACTTTTGAACCATGCATGATATTATGACCGGGACTAACAGGAGTTCAGTCATAAGATGCAAACAAGTGTTTCATCAGGCCCACAACTTTCCTTTCCAGAAAATTTGTGATTCCACTAAGGACTGAATTCTCCAACAGTATTCCATTCTCATTTTGGTTTGCATTTCTTTGGAATCTAAGGGCGTGACGAAAAACTTAGGATGTGTTTGATTTCAAGAAAAAAATTGTCATGCAAAATTTCAAACAAAAGAATGAATAGGAGAGGAGGGTGGGAAAAATTTCTCCATCTTGAGGCTGAAGTTCATTTTTGCCTTGGCAAACATTTTCATAGCTCCCCCATAAAAAAATATTTTCCACAATTGTGTAACAAACCAAGAGAATAGTTATCATCACGAATTTTATGTTTTTTTCTCTCTACCTCTTTCCTTAGTCTCATAGTTATAACTTAGGATAGTGGTTTTTCAGTAGTTATAACTTATGGCCGTTAGATAAGATAATTATTGATATCTTAATTCTTATTGCTAACCTATAACCATCATTCTATCATTAATAATCTAGTTCTGATTTTTATGAGTATTTTCATGCTTCTTTCTGTTTGCCCGCTTATTTGTTTGATTGATATTTCAGAAAACTGGTCGTAATGTGTATCAAGAGGAAGTTGAGACATCGATATACGATGTTGTTTCTGGTACCCACTCTATTTGATCTACTTCTTCTTTCTTGGCTAGGTTATTTATCTCCTTTTGTTGACATGGTGTGTTTGGATTCAGGATTTGGGTCCCGAGAAAACGCATTTGAAGAGGATGAAAGAGAAGCAGGAGCATATTATTTGCCTGGTGCTTTTGAAGGTAGAAATTCACCAAAATTTGCTCAAAAGAAACGGAAGAATTTACCTAAGGCATATTCAAGATCACAGGGGGCTGGTTCTCCTTATAGTCGGTCTCCAAAAAACAAAATGGGGACACATTCCATGTTTCTAGGGAAAAGGCCTTCCAATAGCATGGATGTTGGTCCAATTCCAACAAAGCGTGTCCGCACGGCTGCAAGGCCACGGGTTGTAAGTCCCTATGGTTCTGGAGCTCCTGGGGGTATGCAGATACCAAGCAAAACTGACGCTTCTAGTGGAGATACTAATTCTTTCCAGGATGACCAGAGCACTACCCAGGGTGGATCCCAGATCAGGAGAATGGATGTGGAGTCAACAGGAGAATATGGAAAGCAACTACCTCTTGACTATACTGAAGTATCTATGAAACATAAAAAGAAGAAAAAGACTAAGCACCCACTGTATAAGAACTCGTTGAACTCAACAGAAACTGGAGGCTTTGTTGCTGGCAAAGTATGGTCATTTCCTCAACATCCTTTTTTCATGCTGTTACTCTTTATGGTTGCCTAAATCCTATCTGATTGCAGGGTTCTGCATATGAGCAGAGATGGCAGCATGATTCCGTTCCAAATGAACAGGTAATTTTTGTTTGTTTGCTTGCTCGCTAGCTATATGGTTCAGATGCTTTCTAATTAATCAAAAAGTCTACATGGATAACAGACTGTGAACTTCAGTTGAAATGAGTAAACTTAGTCTGATATGTTGTTATAAGACTCAATATTTCCCTTATGTTTAATGATTTTCTGTAACAATGATTTATAGTTGATATTGTCTACTATATCGCTGGTGATGGGGCGGATAGCGCTGAAGACTCAGGGTCTTCACAACCTTATACATCAACACTACCTGGTATTCCTAAGGTATGCTGCCTGGTTTTCTATTGTTATGGATTTGCTCTCTACAGTTGAACTTGACATTTTCACCAATCTGATCTGTTTCTGTGGCAAACATCATTAGGGTAGCGCAAGACAATTGTTTCAACATTTACAAGGTCCGATGGAAGAGGATACATTGAAGTCCCATTTTGAGAAAATCATTTTTATTGGGCAAAAGCTGAATTCTCGTAGGAGTCAGGTTTGTTTCTTGGTTACATAATATGTCAATTTTATTTAAGTATATGGTATCAGCGGTACTGTCAAACATTTGCGGAAATTTGCTGGGTAGTGGGAGGTGTGAAGCACAACGAGGCGTTGTATGTCGTCTATACAATTAATGTGCTTTGGCTTGCTTCAAGGATGATCAATTCCACCTACCTTGAATATGAAGTTAAAACTGTTTAGAATTTTAAATACATTATGTACATCAAATAATGTCTACATTCTACACTCTACTGGTTGCACAATAATTTTAAAGTAATCCATCATATATCAGGCACTTTAAGTTCACAACATGCACAAGTCAACTAAAAAAAACAAGTGATAATCTTTTCTCTTACAGAATGCTCCCAAAATTGCTATTTTGTTGTCTTGAAAAAAACGGTTGAGAACTGGGTATAGTAGGTGCTCAAGGTTATGCATGTAGCCTTTCCTTCATTCTTAAAGGGTTACCTACTTTTGCCTACGCGATCCTAATATTCTGGTTCAATGCTTGATCTTGATACCTAATAATTTTTGTCGAACCGTCCTTTTCTGAGATTGAAGTCTCAGGTTTCGTCCCTTTTTGTCTTACCTCGGGCTGATTTAGACCACACTTGTGTGGCCATAAACACTTAAACTTGGTTTAAGTATATCATGTTGTAAGGCTCCTATAAGAGTGATAGTCCCATCTGTTGCTTGATTCCCTATGTAACACCGTCATTTCATTTTCAAAAAATTTCCCGTGTCGGACACTTATCTTTAGAAATGGTGCAAGCATATTACGACAAGTTGCATTACACGTCTAGTAATGTTGACCTACAATGCAAAATTTACTACTGAAACAAGTAAATACTGCTGAGATATACAGGTGTGTCCCGTACTGTACTTTTTTTGCCTACAAGTCCGACACCAGCAGCCGTGTTCATGTTTTATTACATAATTGATGTCTCATTTTATTCTATACTAGTTCATTAAATTTTTTTATTCATTAATTTTTTATTTAGTTATTTATTAGTTTTTTTATTTATTTTTATTTTATGAATAATGATATTCAGGGACCGAAACAGATCGTGCAAGTACACAGTTCACACTTGGCGGCCCTTTCTCAAGTCTGCCCAAATAACTTGAATGGAGTCACTATGACGTGAGTCCTATTACTTGCAGTCATGTTTTCATATTATTTTTTTCCCCTCTCTGTGTCAGAAGTTTGGTTAACATGTTGTATACGATTTAATGAAGGCCTCGCGATCTTTGTGAAGCAACTTCATCAAGTTCTAATGTTCTTCCACACGTATATCAAGGTTCCAATCCTGGTGGAGTTGCGATTTCTAACCAGGGACCTGGAACATCAGTACTTCCTACTTCAGGTACCAACTCTGTGGTGCAAGGGCCTTCTTCCATGACCTTTCCTCTTTATCCCCTGCCTTTTCAGGTACTCAGCATACAACAATTCTATAGGATCGGCACAATGTACTGGGATGAAAAATATGGCACTCACCCTTCACTGACAGAGCAATCAACAGATTGCTCCCCATTCACTGTTTTGTTTCTCTATGCCTTTTTCTTGTAT
Source organism: Berberis vulgaris (assembly GCA_963556465.1). NCBI lineage: Eukaryota > Viridiplantae > Streptophyta > Magnoliopsida > Ranunculales > Berberidaceae > Berberis > Berberis vulgaris. The sequence goes on along the minus strand of OY747124.1, from coordinate 70,094,113 downwards.
AAGTAAATCTGATTGTGCAGGAGGATATTGTGGCCAAGCTGATTGACTTTTTGGAGGCCCCTCATGCTACAACCAACACTTCACTTGCAGAGAAGGAGCAGGTGCTATCTTCTATGGTGTTTTTAGATGACTTAAAGAATTTATTTATGGTTGTAGTGGCTTATGTTATATCTTCTCATAGTGCGAGGGACAGTTGGGTATCTAGACCCTGAGTAAGTCACTTTTTTCTTTCACCCTGTTTTGTTTCAGCTACCAAAATATCGTCATACTTGCAAACAAGATAACCGAACCCAAATGAATATTTTTAGTGTTCATTGTATCATATCTTATTTATTATGACCCTTTGTCATATGGGTAAACTAGTGTACTATCCGTGCCATTGGCACAGCCGCACACTTTCCATGTAGTGTGTAATTGTGTATCCATGTCTTCGGTATAGCTACCGTGTCTTCGGTATAGCTACCATTGTTCGTGCCTTTGCACAACTACTGTGGCACAGGCTTGTTGGGATGTTTGTAACAAGAGTAATAATATGATCAGATTTTGAGAAAGTTTACTTTGTTCTTTCATAGTTTGTCAAAATATAAGTCATCTGAAAATTTTATGTTAAGTTATTTTTTGTTGGTGAGTTGGTTGTTGTTGGATTAGATCGTCTTGTCTCATTTTCATATGAATATTAATCTATTTGCTGATTTGAATAATTGAGAAAAACTTAAGAATATTAAATGCATTAAATCAAATACACTATGTAATGAGTTCTAAAAAGAGTTGGGTAGGAGACAGTTTGGTGTAACATACTTGTGTGTTGAGAATTCAACTGGTGAGACTTATGCTTGCTTAGGGGGAAGATGACCCCCAATTTTGTATCTTGAAGGATACCCCTAAATCATAAACCTAAACTCAGAATCTAGAGGAAACCTAAAAAACCTTAATTATTTGTAAGTTTCCACATATCATAATGCTTTTATCTTATTAACCATGTCGGTGTTAAATGGATTGAACTTGCAGAGGAGGGTTTTGAAGCAGAGGTTGAAGGTTCCTCCAGCTTTGAACCAGTTCACCAAGACTCTAGACAAGAACCTAGGTATCAGATATAAGTGCATTTGTTTGATCGAATACCATTTTGAATTTGTTGCTGAATTGTTTTTTGGGGATTTTAGTTAGGAAAGTAACTTTCTTTCCTGACTACAATGTTGTTATGCTTGAAGTTTATTTATCTCGGTCCATCTCCGTGTTATTGAAAATTTCTTAAATCATCTTTTATTCTACATGCGTTTTGTCTATCTACAGCATCAACCTTGATCAAAATGCTTCTCAAGTATCGACCTGAAAACAAAGCTGAGAAGAAGGAAAGACTTCTGAAAAGAGCCCAAGCTGAGACTGAAGGAAAGACTGTTGAGGCGAAGAAGCCTATTGTTGTGAAGTATGGGCTAAACCATGTGACTTATCTCATTGAGCAGGTGTGCCTTCCCCCCTGTAGGTCGTATTGTTAATTTACCATTAATTATTGTAGATTTGTTACTCAAACTGCACCGTGCTTGCATGCTATATAGAATAAGGCTAAACTGGTTGTTATTGCACATGATGTAGACCCAATAGAGTTGGTTGTTTGGTTGCCAGCATTGTGCAGAAAGATGGAGATCCCATACTGTATTGTTAAAGGAAAGGCACGCTTGGGAGCGGTAATATTTATCAGCAGTCACTAGCTAGACAGCCTGTTTTGTTGACCATGCTTAGGATTCAATGTTAATTTCATTTTGCCTATTTTTATACAGATTGTCCATCAGAAAACTGCCGCTGCATTGTGTTTGACTTCAGTTAAAAACGAGAATAAGTTGGAATTCAGCAGGATTCTAGAGGCTATCAAGGTATGCTAATATCTAGATTGGTATTGTCTGACATTGTTTTGCTTTTGTGATTATTTTTCATTTGTGTCCTTGACTTCTTGTTAAAAATTTGTCTTGTGATTGTTTTTGCAGGCAAACTTCAATGACAAGTATGATGAGTACCGAAAGAAATGGGGCATGTTCCTAAGGGTATTGTGTATGGTAAGCCTACGAATCAAGGTATTACCCAACTGAAGTTCCAGAGGAATAAGAGATCGGTTGCTAAGGAGGGCTTGGGTTCTTCATGGGTATGCTTCTTGGGGCATTGGATAGTCCTCTGATGCAAGAACAAATGACTGCAAAAAAAAAATTTGTTCATGAAGCCAAGCAAATGGGTAAAAGGAGCTATAGCTCTGCTAAGACATTTGCAGTGATGGGTTTGATATTTTCAGCTTGAATGTGCAGTAGAGAAGGTATGAGAGAAATCAATTTGTGTTATGGTAATTTTCTTACATTATAACTAGGTGGATTTGTATTGTTGGAAAAAACATAGAGAAATTCTTTTGTTTTAGATGCGAGCGAAACATGATATAACAAGGTTCCATTTGTTCAGGCTAATCCTGTTATTGTACATTAGTGCTATTTGTTTACATGTTTTTGTTTGGTGTCAAAACTTGACAAGTTCCTTTTTACGGTTGATTTTGTATTTATCTAGCATATAGGTTGTGGAATCCTATTCGTGCCGGAGGCATGACACAAACCTTAGTAAGGACTGATTTTGTAGGTGTGGGGCTGTGATTTTGCTGCAGAAGCAAAAAAAATATATAATTTTTTTTTCGATTATATTAATTTGCAACGGTTTCAACCCATCGCAACAAACCAGATTTCTTTTTTTTTTTGAATTTTGTTTTAACTGCCAACGGCTTACAACCGTGGTCGCATCTTGCCACAGCTAACAACCGTGATCCTTCTCCATACTTGCCACGGCTTACAACCGTGGTCCCAGTCTTGCCACGGCTTAAAACCGTGGTTTTTCTCCATCACTTGCCACGGCTTAAAACCGTGGCCATTCCTTGCCAGGGCTTACAACCGTTGCTATGAATTTTGCCACGGCTCAAACCCGTGGTCTTTCCCCATCACTTGCCACGGCTTAAAACCGTGGCCATGTTTTGCCACGGTCTAAAACCGTTGCTCTTATGTTTGCCACAGTTCACAACCGTGGTTTTTCTCCATCACTTATCACGACTTAAAATCGTGGCCATTTGTGCCACGGCTTAAAACCGTGTCTAATATGCTTGCATCGGCTGAAAACCGTGGCTAAATGCAGAAAATCATCACGCCTCCTTGAGCATAAAACCGTTGCTAAAATGTTTTGCCACGGTTTATAGCCGTGAACGATGATTTTGCGACGCCTCTACTGCCCACGCCTCTAAGCCGTGACAATTGGTTACCCCCACGGTCCCAAACCGTTGCTGATGGGTATTTTTGGTGTAGTGTCCCCTTAAGACTAACAGTCAATGTGCCTTGATTGTCAAGGCACGTGATAGCTTCAAAAAGGTCATATTCTACTGCCCAAAATACCCTTTAATGATCGGAAGGCTGAGATTCAAATTTGATGCAATTAAAATCGAGGGCTAAGATTCAAACTTTCACTAAGACGTTGGGATAATCCACCAACTCCTCCTTCACCACCACTGTCTCCACTTCACCACTATAGTCTCCACTTCACCACCAATAACTCTCACATCTGCTTCTACTACTACATCTCCATGTTATTTCACTGTAGATTAAATATTCAAGCATCAATAAATTGAAAAAACTTGCCAAGTTTTGATGGCAAGCTTGAGTTGCAGCTCATCTTCATCATCTATTAAGTCAATTTTGTTGCAGAGGGCAAAGTTACATTCAAATTTATTTTAAGGGGTTAAGTTCCCGCCAGTAATATATTTTAAGGGGTTAAGTTACTGCTAATTGACAACACTTAAATTGATTTTCTTGCAGATCCCATGTTGTCACAAACACAATCAAACAAGTGAATAGAAGGTTTGAAGTAGTCAAGATTTTGAAGGAGTACATGTACATTGAATGTTAAAGCACATTGTAAATTCATTTGATGTTCATTGGATGTTCTTGCAACAAAGTTTGATGTTCTTGCAACAATGTAAATTCATTTGATGTTCATTGGATTTTAATAGCACATTGTAATCAAATGCATTAACATCATTGCAAAAACATGAAATAGCACAATGAAATTCAAATGACACAACATCATTGCAATTCAAAACTTGACATAACACTTTCAAGCATTAATAACCAACCTTGCAATTCAAAACCTGACATAGCACTTTCAAGCATCAATAAGCAAGCTGAATTTACAACCTGACACAACATCCTTGCAAAAACTTGAATTTACAAGCCTCAAAAATTCTGGCATCCTTGCACAAAACCTACATGAATTTACAAGCATTCAATACCATTCAGTACCTAACAACCTGAAGTGGATGGCTCAACACGCCGTTGGCTATGATCTCAACATGTCCATTCTTGTAGACACCAACACGTGAATAGGTGGTACCAAGATCAATACCAATGACTATCCATTCCTGTAAACATCCGCAAAGAACGACTTCTTGATCTATTTGATGAAGTACTCCATGATTCTCTGATCGAAATCCTCACCTCCCAAATGAGTGTCTCCATTTGTGGCAAGAACTTCGAAAATATATATCAAGTTTCCTTTGATTCTAGTAATTGAGTATCACATGCCTACCAAAAGTCAACTATTCAGTTGTTCTTGAGAACCAGCAGATGTTGGCAACTTTACGATTGTTACCTGCATGCCATCTCTTTTAAGTTTTTCACAGCGACCACAAATTTGATTGCCCTGACCATCAGGAGGCCTAATTGAACCTTTATAGACACTCCCAATTCCACATTCTCCAATCTTAAGCAACCTACTGAAATTATTGGTGGCATCCTGGAGCTTCGAGAATGAAAACACCCGCAAATTATGTGCCTTTTCTTCATATAATTTCGGAATGGTTCGCGGAGATGCAGCTAAACCTGAGGATTTGATCTCTTTGTTTACTCCAATTTTTTTTTGATTTTTCCCATTTTTCAACTTTGGGGCTGATTTTGTTTTACTACTTCTAAAGCAGAAACACTTCATCTCTTTGTTGGAAGTTCCAAGTTGGAACTTAACCAAAACTCTCCAAATTAAACTGTTCTAAGAACCTAGATCACTAAAAATTAAAGAAACCCAGAACAGAAAAATGTGCAGAGAAAGGATAAAAGATGGAAAAATCAAAGAAATCCAAATGGAAAAACAGAGAAACAAAGAGCATCCTTAGTGGGAAACAGAGGAAAAATATGGTTTGAATAAAGAAAAAGAAAAAAATACTCAGATAGGCAAATATCACCCTAGGGATTACTCCCCATATCCTTCATCTTGATTTGAATGTAAGGCTTTCCATCTTGATAAGCCTTTTAACATCAAAGACGATCATCTCGGCATTGGCGGCTGCCTGATTCTTTGCAGCCTCACTGATGAGTCTCTCACCGTCAGTGAATGCTACCTATGAAGGGTACCAAGATCAGTACCAATGATTGTCCCCAACTTGTTAGCCTCCTCCTTGGCAATTGCAAAAGCAGATAAACATCCGCAGATAACGATCACCAACATGATCAACGAGCCTTTCATTGCGCTCCTCCCATGGCGATGGATGTCTTCCCCGTCCCCGGTTGCTCTGCCAGGAGGATTGCTTGTCCTCCGCCATTAAACAAGATCACCTATCTCTTTTTCTTATTTGTCTCTTTATATCTCTCTGACTCGCTCGCTTCAATGAACAGATAAGAAAAAAAAGGGAGGGTTTTTGAGGATTGGGGAGAGAGGAAATTACAAGGGTTTATGTAGAGAGCGAAATAACGCAGGGGAAAGGAGAGAGGAGAACGAAACATAGATAATGAAAATGGAGGGAGTTTTCTCTTCACTGTTCGTCTCTTCAATGGTACGAGCTGACAAGGAGTAATCCCTAGCCGTCCATGTGCCTGGTTTAGGTAACATACGGTTGGGATTGACATGCTATCAAATCAGGCATGATAAGCACGTGAAGGGCATTTTTGTCATCCAAAATAGATGGAATGATGGCACGTGAGGCGTTTGACAATCAATGCACGTTGATCGTTAGTCTTAGGGGAAAAGTGCAATATAAATGTTAATTGGATGCAAAGCTAAATATGGCATATATTATAAGGAAAAAGTGCAATTAACCCAAAAAATATTTTAGTATAAAATATAATCATACCAATAGAAAGTTTATCCTATATCGTTGACCACCAGCAAAAGAAAAATCTACTCTCTAACAGAAAGGAGAGTTGTCCAGTTGTATGTACGTGGCATTGGAATTTTCGAAACAGCCCTCCCAATTATATCTTATCATAGGAAAATTCTAGGGGTCGAGGGAGGGGTCGAGGGAAAGGGAGCGAGGGATGGGTGTAACCACCCATCCTCCTCGGGATGAGCGCCCGTGCGCATCTCCAACATGATGCGCTCATCCCGAGGAGAATGGGTGGTTACACCCATCCCTTGCCCCTTTCCCTCGCTCCCTCCCTCGCTCTGTAGCAAATCTCCTTATCATAATATGTTGAGGAGGCCACATACAAAATATTCATACTGAAAGAGAAGTAGTACCACTAGCCGTCCAATCCCATCCCTCTCCACCAACCCAACGGTCTAGATGTTATCCCTTTTCTCTCTCTTTTGGCTTTATTTATTTATTTATTATTTTTATCTAACATCACTTTTTCCTGTTTAGTTTTCTCTACAAAATCAAGGCCTCTGCCAATCCACATTTATGTGTGGGACCTACAACACTCAGTCTTTTTCTTGCAACAAAAAGCATTCAGGGGTGGGGCAAGTGCATTTGATGTGGTGGGATACTATAATATTATTATCTTTATAGTAATAAATTGATGGATTTTGTTTGTTTTGATATTGGTTTTTTTTTAATTAATTCAAAGAAAATGAGGGAAATATGTATCTCTAACGGCAATTGGAAAATATTGTATGAAAATTCCATAATTGCCCCTCCCCATTCGATAAAACCCGACACCCCCCCCCCCCCAATTCGAGTCTCTAACATTAATTGAAAAACATTGTTCAATGTGCATGTGTCTGTGCAGAGATATTTCCATAATTGTCCCTCCCAATTTTCTAAATTATGAAAATAACCCTTCCTTATCAAATTATGATACTGCCTCTACCCATTCACAAATTTCCAAAGTTGCCCCCCCCCCATTCACCAAATTTTGAAAATGTGCCTCTTATCCCCATTCGCCAAATTGCGAAATGTTTCTCGTTAAGACTTTGGTTTTTCAAGAATGCCCCATTTTTCTCTTACATATGGAAAAAAATTCTAGGACTACAAGCCTATAAATTAGGCTTAAAAAAGACAGAGATCCAATAGCAATCAAAATTTTGAGTTTGACTAACTTATTAAATCAAAGTAAACATTTTTTTGATCCTCTAGAAATAACGTGTTTTATTGATCTTAGTAGTTAGAACAGTCAAATTGACAGAGAGCTAAGCCCCAACAAAGAGAAGGTGAAGGTAGTATATTATATTGATGATGCATATAAATAAATTATAATAGTAGATCGATGAGAATGAAAAAAGTATAATTAATCAATGTTTCGGTAAACAATAATTTGTTTTCATATTTGGTAATTTAGCAACCTATTTAGAGAGTGTCGAAGGCACCACCCAAGGATCAGGGTGTCATGCCTACAACACGGCTGGTACACTAGTTTCTGGTTAATGTCAATAGATTTACCTACTTTTAAAACATGACAACTAGCCTAAAAATTTACATAATTGTGATACATATATGCTAATTGACTATTAGAAAGTCATCTACATGTTTTTCTAAACATGTGATATCTATCCAAAGTGTTGTCTCTAGGTTATGTGATGATAAATCAAAATAGACCAATCATCAAGGTCGTACACGTGGCAGAGAGCATCCATCATGAGGATATAGCCTCCAATCTATTGGGCCAACTCATAGAGCCCAAGAGGAATAAAGGCAATTACAGAGGCCCAGACAAGGGCCACCAATGAGAATACATAAATATAGCCCGAATCAGGGCCAAACTAATAAAAGCCCAAATCTAGTCCTGACACGAGTTCTCTCATAAAGAAGGGGAACGTTGCACCAAAAAAGAGTCGTGGAGGAAGTTACGCCTCTACAGACGCATCTCCATTGAGGAGGATACTGTTACGAGAAACATCTCCTTCCGTTGCGCCTCACATTCTTAAGTCACGCAGAGAATTAACCGCGACCATTATAAAAGGTAAAGGGAACATTAGACACAGGTATGCAACTTTAACTAAGTTTTGTCCAAATTTACTTCCTTCTTCAAATAGAGTTGCCAACTTAAGCATTGGAGTGCCTTCGGCCACCAAAAAGGTGGTCATTGGCAATTTAACAACTGTTTTGCAAGTCAAACTCGCAGGAGGACGATTTTTGGATGCATCAGTTTGGCACCGTCTGTGGGAAACGAATAGTTTCCTTTTTAAAAATAGATCCATAGTGACAAAGCTCACCATAATCTGATAAAAGATCAACAAGCCGTCAGAACAAATGACGCATTCTACAGATCCTCAACCTAGTGATGATCACGACAACTATCATGTTGACAGCTCACGAAGAAAAAGTAGCCCGGATCGTTGGACCGATGGTGCTCGAGAATACAGATCTGCAACACGCAAGAGCCCGGATAACCCAAACATATGGCGACGCTTCCACGGATCCTCGGGTAGACCTGATCATGGCCTAGATGTCACGACCCGATCCACGGAATACTATATTGTCCGCTTTGGGTCCAAGGCCCGCACATTTTTAAAACGTGTAGTACTTTATAGATCCAACCACGTACATATAACACATCCCCTTCCCTCACCTGGGCGATGTGGGACTACAAAATCCCCTTAGTAGCTCGCCCAACCCCTCTTGGGATCCACGGGTCTATTGGGCTTCCCCATTACGGGAAGGGTCTAGTGTCCACCCACACAAGGGTATCACACCAGATGAACTACAAGACAAATATGCCGAAACAAATCACCTAGGGGCGCATCTAGCTAGCTAACCTTGTTCAGGCACCGCCCCAACAAAATTCTGCAACCAAACTCAAGAAAGCGACGAAGTCCCAGCACAATCCCAACAAGAAAACTTCGAAAGCAACGAGTTCCCTCAAGGAAAGACTCCACAGTGTGACAAAACGTTTGCCGAAATTTCGTTTAGAATAGCGGTCACGGATCCCAACATATTATACGAGTTAGCTAAGCCGCCATTCTCTGACGCTTTCATGAAAAGAAAGATGCCGAAAAAGTTCACTCCACTAAAGTTCGAAGTGTATGATGGTACTACCGACCCAACTGATCACCTGAGGCACTTCCACCACATGATGTCCCTAAAGGAAACCACGAAGTTAATCTTGTGCAAGACATTTCCGACTAGCCTCGCCTTCACAACAATGAATTGGTTTAACAGCCTACCACAGAGTTCGATAGACTCCTTCCAAGCTTTAGCCACCGCTTTTATCACCAGATCCATTAGGAGCCAGCGGATGAGGAAAAGACCACACTACCTCCTACATATCAAGCAGAAGTACGAATAGACAATATGGGAATATTTCACATGTTTTACCAATGAATTGACAATGATCGATGGATGTAGCAACGACACAGCCGCTGCAACCTTTGTTATTGGACTGAAGAGAGGCCCCCTTCTTTGATGCTCTTAACCTGGAACCTCCAAAAGGCATGGCGGTCATGTTGAAAATAGCACAAAAACACATCTACCTTAAAGAGATGAAGGCGGTTAGGAGGAAAAATGACCAAGAAAGAGAAAGTCTTTCAAGGAAATGGGAAAGAAATGAGGAAATAAGACGAGATGTCAGATGACGGGAGAGTAACATCCATTTGAAGAAACATCGGAATGGCGGAAGGAGTGATTCGCAACAACAAGAATCCGAGAAGATACAATCAGGGTGGTCTCGACACGAGTGAGTAACGAGTGTGATGAAGAATACATACAAGCCATATACAACCCTGAAAACAAGACGAGCAAATATGCTGAAACACATAGCAAAATGGGATAACATCAACTGGCCGCTTAGGATGAAAGAAGACCCGAAAGGAAGAGACAAAAACAAATATTGTCCTTCCATAAGGATCATGGGCACGACACCGAAGATTGCTACAATCTAAAAGGTGAAATCCAGCATTGGGTTCGGAAAGGACAACTCAACGAGTTCATCGGAATGCCAGATAAACAACTCACATGGAAGGAGAAAGCAGATAGCGCTGCGGGATCGAAAGAACAACCCATAGAGCTAATATACACTTTACACTGCAGAGCTGGAGGATGTAAAACACACAACCTAACAGAAGAAGTGGCCAGTAAAACTTTCCACTCGAATTGATTTATATCAGAACAAGAATACTAACGAAACCAGACAAGCCATTTCACGAATGTACAAAACATGGAGAAGTTTGCATCAACCAACTAATATGATTCGAAGATCCTACCAACAGATGTAAGCTCAACCCGAATCACTTACGACAAAACTCACAGCAATGGACTCAACCGAACCTCGATGGTTGACATAAAACACGAAGCCAACATCAACATGATTAGACAATTTGGTGCTGATGTGAGCATGATTGGACAATTCGGTGCTGATGTGATCATGATTGGACAGTTTGGTGCTGACATCAGCATGATCAGACAGTTCGGTGTTTACGAAAGCACGATCGGACAATTGGATGATGATGTGAACATGATCGGACAAGCCAACACTACTCAGCCATCATATAGAAAAACACCCTGAGTCTGTGTCACGCCCCGATTTTCGAGAAAAAACGAAAATCCTAAAATCCACGTAGGATTATCCGTTTCCCCAAAACTTCGGGACGTGAAATTCAATAACAACAGAAACATTTAGCAGCAATGAAAAAAATATAGTTTAGAAAATATGAACAAACTAAAATTTATAATAAAACTCTAACTAGGAAAATTGACGTCGCTAGCCCCACTAGCAGAACTCCCGTAACGCTGCTCAAAAGTCTATAAACCTGAAAAACTAATCGGCTACATTCCTTTGGGAATGTACCCAAGAAGCAAAAGCTCACTTGGGTCAGCAATAAAGCTGGTGTGAGAAATCTTCATCCCAAAATCAATAAAATCGCACGTGATAAACATTAAGCTAAACACAAACAATACACAAACACACCAACAGATAGTTCCTCAACGATGCAAAAGTGTGATGCAAGAAAACACAGTTCCAAGAATTTAGTTCCTCATCGAGGCCATCATATCATCATCCCAATTAAGTAAAAATGCATTTACTTATACTTACCCTATAGGAGTTGACTATGGCAAGTCTGACCTGTAGAAATATTAGTGGACTTGACATCCTACATGAAAATGGTTAGAAGTAATATAAACTTACTTTATTCATTTTTATTTGAATTTGATTCATTTTTTTTAACGGATTGATCACTTAGACGATACCACATTCGCACCACCTCCGTGCCGAACATACATGCCCGTATGCCTCTCTCATATAAAGGAGGACTACTCCGTCATCCATGCCCAAGTGGGGACATCACATACAGGCATGCATCGCGGATACCCCTAACTATATGAGTACCAAAAGCCACTCTTGGGCTATCAATGCGCATAAACTCACGTCACATTTTTTACGGATAAATATCAAAGCCTATTTTAGGCATAACAATTCACCTCATTTCCGCAAGACTAACCCGAAGGTTATTTTAGTTTCTCTAGTAAGAAATGGGTGCCCCAACTCCGCAAGACGACCCTCTGGTCATTTAGTTTCTCTAGTAGGAGAGAAGAAATAATAAACAAAAGAGGTGTGGTAGTTCTAAGTGACACAAGTCCAAGTGGTTTATATTTTCAGAAATCAAGGTTTACCAATATCATTTATTTTTGATAATTCAGAATTCCTCTACAATGAAATTTTGTCATACATAAGTCGATTCACAATCGTATCCACCCACAATTTTGGGGAAAACATAGCATATTCATTAATCATGCTCTATAACAACATGGCAATCAAGTCACTCCTTGATTCAAATATCCAAATTCTTCATAATGCATAAACAAGTCATTATGCATAATAATACAAATCTCCAAATTTATCACAATGCATTAATATTCATCAACCATTCACATCTCAAGCATCACTATTAACTTAGAGTATGCAAACCATAGTTCTGAGCTAATAACTGTAGTTTAACCAAGCCAAACAAATCCATATCTAATAGCCTTTCTTAAACACTGATTTCTGTGTGAGCTAACTTAGCTTACAGTGCCTTAATAATAAATATAACATTCAATTATGCAAAACATAATACAATTGAGTTCTGTTTCTGATAAACTCCATGAAAGGTCACTATTGAGAACCCCAAACTGGAATTATATTATCTAATTATACTTCCTAAAAAACCAAAAATACAAACTATTCAAATGTATTACAAGTATTTTCCATAGTATTCTTTCCTGTCTTTAACAAAAGCCTTGAACCTAAGTTTCCCTTAACAAGTATAACTTCACCCTTGTTTGTGTACACATGCACATAAGAGAAACAAAATACAAGAAGAGCAACCAACCTCATTCGGCTCCAAACAATATTTTTCTTTACATCAAATGCAACTCAAGACAACCCAAGGCAGACCCTAAACAACTATGTTCCCATCCCAAAACAGTCAAACAAATAACCTTTCCAACAACACCGAAATGAACAAGCTGTCCTAACCGGATAACTTGACCAATCATCACTCAAATGTACATAACTCTCACGTTAGAACCCCAAATTGCATACCGTTTGGGGCAATGAAAAGTAGACACCAAGAGGTTTCCAACCATATAAGGCATACCCCATGATTGTGTCTATAACAATACAGATGTTACAAACAAAGCAGGCCATCTGTCAGCTTTCAGCTGATTTACCTATGGTCACTAAAATGAGTATATCTACCTATACATAACTCAGATTATGATACCGTAAGATCCTTTAAAAACTAGACTCAAACAGAAAACTTTTGGTATATAGCATGATACTGTACTTACTCAAAACCGCAATCAAAACCCTTGTAAAAACCTACACAAAATCAGTCCAACTACAAGACGCCTGCTTAATGACGGGGCGTGACAACAAAGCTGTCTTCACATTATGGAACAACTTGGTTGATCCTTTAATCAAATCTGGGAGGATCTGTATCAGCAAAATTATGGATATTATGACTACACATAACTGCCAATACACTACTGAATGTCCATAAGTAAGTTCCAATTTGAATCTTTCTCCTAATAACAAAACCTAACCCTTCTTGCCTAGTTGATTACCTCATGAAAGACCATAAACGAATTCAGAAGTAACTTCAATGAAATTGCTAAGGAAATACCTAGACAAGTCCCAGGGAAACTGGAAAAAAATGCCTTACGCACACCCAAATACTAGCTAGGATCCCCACATTTGTGGCCTCCTCTAGCACATCACTCCTAACAAAAATAATATACTTCCAGGAACATAACATCCTCATGTGCACACATCAGATACAAGAGAGTAAAATCTCCCACTCTAAATCTACACCTCACACTATGACCCCAAGTTCCAAACCAAAGTCATCATTACATGATACCCAATCCATTCATAATGTTCAGCTAAAATCCATAAGGTATTATGTCTTGGACCAATGACCAAAATTACACGATACCCAATCCATTCAAAATGCCATGTCATCTATGCGTCTAACAGTTACTATTGCAGAGCCAGGTAAATACATTCGTATACAATCTGTCCACCCCCAACTCACATTTACTCAATTGCAGAGCCAGACACTTGCTAATTTTTCACTCCTCAGGAAATTCTACAATCATAATCGCAAATTACACAGAAACAACTATCAACCCGAAACCAGGGTTTCTTAGTTGATTGATATACATAATTAGCAGAATCAGGGACACATTAGAGTTTATTCAAACACTCGAAACATCACTCAAAAACCTAACCTTAATTCCAAGAACAATTTCCAACAAAACATGTAATAGTATGAAGAAAACTTACAGTAAAAGAGAAAGACGTGAAGAAAACTCACAGATTTAGTCTCTCCATTTACATGAACAGACGCAGGGCACACATCTTCATCCTTTCGTTCCATAATCTTAGTAGCCTGGTTAGCCCTTTCCACATCAAAATCCTCTTCCAATTCTTGCCACGCCTTGGACCCCAATGTCCATGCTTCATCCGCCATTACCCATCGCCGCCATCAAAGAAAGAGAGAGAGGAAGAACAACTCTTCCTGTTGCACAAGAGAAGAAAAGAAGGAAGGTTTTTCCTTTATATAGTGTGGGTGGCTATTCGCCCCCACTGGACTTCTGAAAGCACCCACCTTCTAAACTCACCAAATAAAACCCTAAATTTCAAAATTCACATTCAATTAAATGTAACCATATTTTATTTAATTCAAAATAAAATAAATTAGTTTTATGAAATTCATGGGTGTTACAGTCTGCTACTCACAACAACATATATGACATGCGAGGACCGACGTCAAGCAAAGAAAAAAAAAGCAACAAAACAATCAATCTCCAATACGATGATCAACATCAAGCAAAGAAAGACAAAACAACAAAAACATCAATTTCTAATACAGGATCAACATCAAGCGAAGGAAGACAAAACAACAAAAACATCAATCTCTAATATGAAGACCAACATCGAGCAAAGGAAGACAAAGCAAATTGTACTTTGAACCAGCGTAAATGCTTTAACAGTTAAGGCTGGTGAAAACATCCAAAAGGAAATATCAATAAGATTACGAAATTCATAACCCACATTTTTTTCGTGGACAACATAATAGATACGTCAAAGAATTAGCCATACAAAGCAATTGACGTATCTAGTAATAAGAAATCACGACGAAAGTCAGATATATATAAACTTCTAGTCCGATCAACCACAAAGTAAAAGTTGGACACCCGAGTCAACTTAACACAAAAACTTCGAGTCAACCGCGATGACAAGTTAACGAAGTAAAGGTTGGACACCTGAGTCAACACAAAAACTTCGAATTGACTGGAATGTCGAGTTAACGAAGTAAAGGTTGGACACCCGAGTCAACTCAACAAAAAATCTTTGAATCGACTGGAATGTCGAGTTAACGAAGTAAAGGTTGGACACCTGAGTCAACTTAACACAAAAACTTCAAGTCGACTGAGATGTCGAGTTAAGGAAGTAAAGGTTGGACACCGGAATCAACTCAACACAAAAACTTTGAATCGACCAAGATGTCGAGTTAACGAAGTGAAAGTTGGATGCCCTAGTCAACTTAACACAAAAACTTCAAATCGATCGAGATGTCGAATTAGCGAAGTAAAGGTTTGACACCTGAGTCAACTTAACAAAAACTTTGAGTCGACCGAGATGTCGAGTTAACTAAGTAAAAGTTGGACACCCGAGTCAACTCAATACAAAAATTTGAGTCGACTGAAACGTCGATTTAACGAAGTAAATGTTGAACAAACAAGTCAACTTAACACAAAAACTTCGAGTCGACTAAGACGCCGAGTTAACGAAGTAAATGCTCAACGAAAAAGTTGACTTAACACAAGAACTTCAAGTTGACAGACACGTTGAATCAACGAAGTAAGAATTAAAGGAACAAATCAACATGATTCGAGGAACTACAAGCAAAAGCAAACTCTTTGTAGAAATTCAGGAAGGACAACGCGAGCCCATCGTTAGACAAATGACGAGCCAAAGCATGAATGCAGCTGCAAAAGAATTCAAAGCAAAATCCATGACAACTACAACTAAACTAAAAAGAAAAGAAACAACAAAAGTTCATCTTTATTGATAATACTACTCTGTTACATCCGGAGAAAGAGATAAAGAGATAGTAATGACAGGAATAGAGGAAGGACTCTCTTTAGGAGAGAGAGATAATAATGACTCTGGGGTGCTCGAGGGTAGAGGAAACAATGGCTCATTAGCTACTGGAGCAGATTCTTCAACATCGTCGCCCTCAAAAGCTTCACCAACCAAGTGACAGTACCTAGACAAATCTTCGTTGAGCCCTTCGATATAGTCAAGAAGCTCAACCCGACCATCAACAACTCGCTTCCAATATTTGACTTTGACAATACAGAGCCTATCCTTGGCAGCAATGAGTTCATTTTTTGTCGTGGCAAGCTGCCCCTCAGTAGTGGAAAGCATACCGAAAGTATCTGCCTTGACATTGTCAAGTGCAACAGTTATATGTTCCACCCGCCTTTCAGCGATACCACAATTGACAGATTGCTCAACTTCAACACAAGAAGCTTCATCAAAAGCTTCCTTTTCAGCGGATAACTTTTTTTCCACATCACGTAAACGTGTACAAACCCCATCCAACTTGGCTTTCAAATAATCAAGCTCAACATCATATTTATCCTGCATACGTTTCGCCTCAATCAACAACTTTCGAGCGGCCTCTGCCGATTCCGCGCATTGCATTCTCAACACGTCAAATTGGGAAAAACATGAGAAAACACCTGCAACAGTGCCGCCAACCTCCTCTCCAAAAAAGCCATTTGATCACAACCAGCTTGATAGACCGAGCCCATTAGCCTTGCATAGGTGAGATTATTCATCCCGTCCATTATCTATTCAAGATCATGATCAATGTGATCAAATGGATCTAGTACGGGCATCGAAGGCCATTCCACTAATCGCCTATGCCACTCATTTACCAACCTGCGTGCACTGTCTTGCACATCAAGATGAGTGAACCAGCAGAACTTGCCATCCGACTTGATACAAATATCTTTTGGGCTAGGCTCAATCCAACCAACCCGTGGATGAAGAACACCAGGATCCAGAAGCATTGAAGAACCACCCTAAACAGCAGGAATGGTAGAAGGAACAACAGTAACAAAAAAAAACGCTTTTACCCTCCCGTCGAGAAGCGTCTGTGGCGAGGGCGGGACTAGCGGTAACGGCGGGAGCAAGAAAACCCTGATGGATAGGAGAAGAAACTAAGAACTCGACTGTTTTGCTGACATCAATAGAAAGATAAGGAGAATGAGAGTTAACCTTGAAACTCTGACCTCCTTCAATGTCTTTAGACTGCTCCATCGCTAGCTAAAGCATTTTATCATTGATAACCCGAGGATCATCATTATACAACTCAGCAGTATTCGAGACACCATAAGCAGAAAGGAACCTCCTTTCATTATCGTCCAACGGACGAGTAGTCTCATTTTCGCTCATTTCCAACGCAAGCCTCAGTTCCTCAGCCTCTTCGAAAGATTCACAATCTCCTTTTGCAATATCATCGTGAGAAGGACTTGGTCAAGAAACAGCCTTTGTAACATTCTGAACAGGATTCGAACAGGACGCAATCCGAGCATAACCACGAGTAGAAAGTCGTTTCTTCCTTGAAACTCGACCAGGATCTACGGCAATCGCCTTGATGGACTTGTGGACCTCGCATGCTTTCTTTTTCTAAAAGCAGGGACTGCGATATTAACAGGAGCATTGGGATCCGTAACACGCCTGTCCAGACTCACTTCCCAATCACTAACATCAGCACGAGCAGCGCGAGTAGCAAAGGCCTTAGTACGAGACTCAGTAAATAAAACTCACTCCGCTTCATTCATAGTTACAAACCACTAAGCTCCAGGATGCTCTCAGAAAGAAATGCCTCCACAGGAAAACGGTGAAGCTTCAAGAATCGGTCACTAATCCTATGCTCATCAGCAGTTAAGTGAAGATTCTTCCGTTTATTGGAAACTCGGAATGATTGAAAATTCAAACGACCACGCAGTTGGAAGTAGTCGGAGTTCACAAAAGCATAAAAATAATACCTCAACAAATCGCAGATGTCATCACTAAATTTCTCAAAACAAACTGTAGAATGGAAGAACCACATATCCATGTTTACCAACAGACCAACCACCGAATGCAAAAACCTCACAGTCAAAGGAATGTCGGATAAAATAGCCCTCGCGTAAGAAGAAACCATCACCTTCCAACCATTAGAACCCATTTGGGTAGGAGGAATGCCCATGAAGTTCAAATACTACCAAAACAGCTCTGGAACTGGGAATCAAAAGCCAGAAGAAAACATGCATGAATACAGTGCGATGTATCCATCCTTTGGATTACAAGGACTATCATTCTGCCCAAGCAGGAAAATCTTGAGGTCGGGTGGTAAATTATAATCAGAACGACGACTATCCAGCGTCACCTAAGAAGCTCTATTGGAAAAATAATGAGCCTCACACAGAACTAGCGACTTACCACTTAGTTTATCACCGACGTACATCGTTGAAGAACAGAGAAGCAATAAAAATGAACAAGGTGAAGGAATGAACGAACCCTAATTTTAAAAATAGTGTAAAGAGGGAAAACGAATTCATCACATCTCCTTTTATAGAGCCGAGCAATGAAGGGACGGCTCATGGGATAGCGTGCGAGATATGATGGCCATGCGTAATCCCAAAAATGTGCTTAAAAATGAACGGTCAAGCAAACAATCGAGACACCAACCCGCGAAAAGTTACCAACAACATTAAACACAAGGCATTGATGGAATTGAAAGGAATACTATCAAGAAGTTAGTGGCCACGTCAACATACCCACTAACTAAAGGAGGGAGTAGCTTATGATACATCAAAATAGACTGATCATCATGGTTGTACATGTGGCAGAGAACATCTATCACAAGGATATAGCATCCAATTTATTAGGCCAGCTCATAGAGTCCCAGAGGAATAAAGCCAATTATAGAGGCCCTGACTAGGCCCGCCAACGAGAAGACAAACAACAGAGCCTGAATCCAAGCCCGAACAAACCAAAGCCCAAATCCTGGCCCGACACGAGTTCTCTCATAAAGAAGAGGAACGTTGCACCAAAAAATAGTCGTGGAGGGAGTTATGTTTCCATGGACGCATCTCCATTAAGGAGGAGACTGTTACAAGAAACATCTCATTCCGTTGTGCCTCACATACTTAAGTCACGCAGAGAATTAACTGTGATCATTATAAAAGATAAAGGGAACATTCGACACAGGTATGCAACTTTAACTGAGTTTTGTCCAGATTTAGTTTCTTCTTCAAACAGAGTTGCCGACTTAAGCATCGGTGTGCCTTTGGCCACCAAAAAGGTGGAATTTGGCAGTCTAGCATCTGTTTTGCAAGTCAAACTTGCAGGAGAACAATTTCTGGACGCATCACTATGAATGTTCGAAAATTAATGGAAAAAAAAACATAATAATGTCTTTTATTATAAAATCATTTGGCTATTGAAAATAAAGATACCCAACATATGAAGAACCGTTATTGTCGTTGAATTTTTCAAACACAATATTTGTTGATTCAAGATCCTCAATAGTACTTGCAAAGTAAGAGTTGATATTAACTAGGATTATTTACAGACTTATTTTGGCCTTTTCATTTATGTTCTTTTGCTTCCGTTCTCAATTCCGGTTTAATTCTTTTTGGAGCTCCTTTTGTAATGGAAATTTTTGGATCAAGCACCATCATACCAAACAACGAATTGTTATCAACATTCTCTTTATTGACATCACTAAAACCCTTTTCAAAACAATTCAGGCTTGTGCATTGTTTCAAGGCTTCCTCCAATGCATTATCACTAGTATTACAGCTCTCACGAGATAAAGATCCCTCTTCAATCAACTTAGGATGTGTTTGGTTGCATGAAATCCTATGCCATGAGAATCTATGAGGGGACCCCTACATTTTAGGCTAAATTGATGTATCACTCCACATCCACCATTTGATTTTGTGATCAATGGTTGAATGAAAGTTATGGTGGATGTGGAGTGATGTATCAATTTAGCCTAAAATATAGGAATCCCCTCGTGAATTCTTTGACATAAAATTCCAAACAACCAAACACACCCTTAGTAGCCTTTTGAAAAACTTATTAAATCTCTCATTGGATTAATTTGGACACTTGACTTATATGTACCTACACTTTGCATCTTGGGTCCACCGTTTTAATATGTACTGAGATGGGATGTTAAAAACGCAAAATGACTTGAATACACTCTAGTATGCCTACAAGGAAACCCATTGTATTCAAATAGCTTAATAAACAATAAATTTCTTCTTTCTTCTATCGAATACTACTAAAAATTCTCAAACATCTCGTGTGTGTAAATCACTGACATTTGTTTTTCAAATGGCGACAGAGACTTCAAAGTTGGTTTCTTGTACAATGTTCAAAAATCTGCAAGGGGTTTCACTTTTGTCTATCTTGTATGAACACTTTGTATTGATGAACAAACTCTTGAAATGTAGTCTTTTTGTTTACATGCTTATATTTATAAAATAAACAAATTTACTTTCTGACCGTCGATTTGTTAACATTCCTGCAAAAAAATGTGTCTTTCACGTAAGCAGGCACCCAATACTTGCGATCTTCATACAAAAATTGAACCTATTCAATACTGTCAAGCTCAAATCTTTCAACCACATACTGCCCTTTTCTTTCAAAGTCATCTGCGGTCCATAAATTATAAATGCATTTTTTGCATTCACCCAATACAATATTCATGTTTTTTCATCACATGACCAAGCTTTTCCGTGAGTTTTCTCAATATAAGCTACAAGCAGATATGATGTCGTGTCTCAGGAAGTACCTTTTCAATTTGCTTTCATAAGATTGTCTGGGTTAGTTAGCATAACTAAGTTGTATGAAATGAACAACATCCCCAGAAGTTCAGTCTTCTCGGTTTTTTCTACCAACACAAAAAATATTTTAAAGCGTTGTTCATTCATCATCTATAGAACCATTGCATAAGAAAAAAAGATCTTCTTGCATACTTGTAAAATGTTCAAGCATTCCCTTACAACATTTCCCAGATTCATTGCCAAACATTGTTCTTTGTCTAAATGTTTTAAAAGTCTTTTTCTAGAAATCTAATAATTTGAAATCCACCATGTTCTTTGACCATCGCTGCAATCTTGCTTGTTTTCACTCCAACGCCAATGTAAAAAGTATTCATCTTATGTTTGTCGTTATAAACGATTTTTCTATGACATGGATAATAGTTTCCATAGTTGGGATGAAGATCATGGTTATGATCTTTCACAAAATTGTGAACAAAACATTTACCATGTTTCTTATTTTTCGCTACCAATGATGCCTTGTAATCTAGGATGCACGGACTCTGATACGCGTGTCGTATCGGACACGGCGACTCGGCAATTTTCAATAAACTAGGACTCGGGGACTCGGCGACACGTCAATCAAACCTTATTTTTATTTTTATATTTTGTTATTAAACTATTAACATAATGTCATAACTCATAAACAATAATTTGGTTGCAGGTAGTATTGCTAGAATAGGTATATAATTTAATTCTAACTTGCAAGTAGTATTGAAGACTGACAATTTTTTACGTGTTGCAAACTTGCAGAGTTGTAGGTAATATTGCTAGAATATTTTACGGCAAATGGAAAAGGACATGAGAAGAACTTACAGGAAGAGCAATACTGCAGCTACCAGCTAGTAAATGAAGAGTTGAAGACCAGATAGACAACAATCAGATCCAGATGTGATCTCCTCAAAAAAAAAAAAAAAAAAACCAACCCATTGTCAGAAATGAGTGTGGTAGGCTGGTTCAAGCAGCCTTCGAAGATAATATTATAATAGAAGAATAATTGATTAATTGAAAACCAAGATGAATTGCTTTACTCATGCATAGACAACACTAAAATACTGTATGGAACAGGAGATGTAGTCTTGTACAAATAACTACAATAACTAGCATGTTTATATGATATATGTCTCAGCTTATAAGAAAGCAAAGACCTGGTAGACTTGAACTGATAAATATGCACACAGTTCACATTAATATTCATGATAAAAGACGAGCTAAAAGAGGATGCAAGTTCCATTTCATTTTCAAAAAAGTAAATGTTTAGAAAAGGGACTATGGCACCTGCCTGTGCAGCTTCATACTCTGGCTTAAGAGTTAAATTAGGATTTTCCCAGTCTCCCCATACTCCAAAGCGTTGAAAGTATTCAGAGAAATCTTGAAGTGATATTGTGCACTGCTCACTGCTCACTGCTTACAGTTCCTTCGTTTAGATGAAGTTGAATGGTTTCCCTGCATAACCAAAAACACAAAGGGTTTTAAAATCTCTTGGTGCTTTGGATGTGAAATTTATAGAGAAGAAAGGAGACAAAAATAGAAATCAGACCGACAGACCCACATGCATCTGAATTGAAACCAGATGAGAAGTTGAGATCTTTAGATAAGAAGAACTGAAGAAGTGAAGAGCTGAAGGACATAGAGTGAGAGACGAACCTGACAGATGGAGCTTCACTGCTTCAGTCGGTGTCTGCTTCAGTGGGAAGCTTCTTCTTCCTCTTCAGTGAGAGATGAACCTGAGACTGAGAGATGAAGCTTCACGCGACGGTTAGTCTGACTCCGATTTCTTCCGCTTCCCTTCCTTTTCCTTCTTTCTTTTCTTCCTTTTGTCTGCAAATGGGTTTGTGGTTTGAGAAAGATGAAATCGATGAGTTTAGGTCTTATATTGGGGCTTTTAATCTCGTTTGTCCGATCTTATTAAGATCTGGAAAAAAAAAATATTTGCAACCGAATCCGGGTCGTGTCTGGACCAGGTCAAGTTGACCGACACGTTGACCGCGTGTCGGATACGTGTCAGCCGCGTGTCGCACGCGTATCCGTATCCGACAGGAGTTTTACTAGGATTCGGAGGGTTTTTCCAAGAGTTCGTGCTTCCTAGCTTGTAATCTATTTTCAAGCATGTTATTGGATTAACGACATTAAATTCTCGTTTGCCATACCTCATGCTGGTGTATACTTTTTTTCAATCCATTCTCCGAAAATCTCTGACCTGTGACAATATTTGTAGGCATGTCAATCTGAATCAAATTTTATGCCATTGTACAGTTTTTAATTATTATTTGCCATCAATTAAATTCATATCTTCTAATATCCTTCTTTTATCTCAGTTGGTACCCATCACCAACTTGTTCTCCATTTGTATTTAAGTCAATATTTAAGTGGCGTTTGTTTTTCTCAAGTGTCCAGAAGCTAACTTCTAACTGGAGTTGGAAGTTCTGAATGAGCATCTGAATGAACTGTTTGTTTCTATTATGAATGAGCTGCTGATTAGAAGCTGTAAAATTGGAAGTATTTGGTTTTAGATGTTGAATGAAAATTGTTTGACAATTTTTCCCCATGAGCGGAATAAAAATATGACATAAATATTATGCTTAAAATCATACCCAATAGTTATCCAAATCCTAAATAACTTTCATTACAAGAATATCGAAATATGAACAATTATTGATGAGACATCAATCAATCACTCGATCACAACCTTACACGTGGCATGGGCTAACCCTAGCACGAGAAAGGCTTTTGCGCGGACTCGTGCACAAATTGCAGTTCAGCCCGTAAATAAGAAATGTACGCATACACTTTGCAATTTACATCTAGTCTTCACTATTCCTTAAATTGATATCAGACATAAGCATCAGATTGCCTTTTGACCATCACAAAAGTGGTCCCTGGCTAAGTGCTACTCATTTATTCAGGCTCGAGATCAGCAAGATCTACAATGACAGATTTGGACACATCAATTTGGCGCCTTTCGTGCGGAAAGACGAAAAGTTTTCGTTGAAACAAACACATAAAGTTCTTGTAGCTAACTAAAGCATCGAGACATGGTCACCAACACTAGATTTCTAGCATTCAACAACAATGCCAAACCAGATAATCCCCCAGCTAGAGAAGCCAAGCCACAAGGCCAAACTAATCCAACCGAGGGAGCATAACAGTTTCACGACCCAACCACTGAGGTAGTCGTAGCTGACCCCACATAAATTAGATCATGCGTCACATGGATCATCTAGCGCGGGTGGTCGAAAGGCTCACTCAGGATCGACAGCAGCCACTTGAGTGTCCAAAAGCTCACTCAGGATCCATTTGTATTTAAGTCGATATTTAAATGGCATTTATTTTTCTCAAGTGTCCAGAAGCTAACTTCTAACTGGAGTTGGAAGTTCTGAATGAGCATCTGAATGAACTTTTTTTCTATTATGAATGAGTTGTTGATTAGAAGCTGTAAAATTAGAGGTATTTGGTTTTAGATGTTGAATGGAAATTGTTTGACAATTTTGCCCCACGAGCAAAATAAAAATATGACATAAATATTATGCTTAAAATCATACCCAATAGTTTTTCAAATCCTAGATAATGCAATAATATCTTTCATTACATGAATATCGAAATTTGAACAAGTATTGATGAGACATCAATCAATCACTTTATCACAACCTTTCACGTGGCATGGGCTAACCCTAGCACGAGAAAGGCTTCAGCGTGGACTCGTGCACAAACTGTTGTTCGGCTCGTAAGTCAGGTGCCCAAGCCCAAGTCACACCAGTCCAAAAGGCACGCGCCTTGGGGCTTGGCCCAGGACACTAAGGCTTGAATATAAGTCTCAGAGTTGTCATAGGCCCGAGATCCAGTCGCACAAATCAACTCTTAGCCCAATCAAGCATTGGGTCCGAAACAAGTAAGATCTTATGCTAGATCTCTTCCCTCCATCACACCCTTGATCGTAGGGATAGTTGGGGAGGGAACACTCACTGTAAAAGGTGATGAAAAGAAGAAGAAATGTACGCATGCACTTTGCAATTTACATCTAGTCTTCAATATTCCTTAAATTGATATCAGACTTAAGCATCAGATTGCCTTTGGCCACCACAAAAGTGGTTCCTGGCTAACCGCTACTCATTTATTCGGACTCGAGATCAACAAGATCTATAAGGACAAATTTGGACACATCAATTTGGTGCCTTCCATGCGGAAAGACAAAGAGTTTTCGTTGAAACAAACACATAAAGTTCTTTTAGCTAACTAAAGCATCGAGACATGGTCACCAACACCAGATCTCTAGCATTCAACAATAATGTCGAGCCAGATAATCCCCTGGCCAGAGAAGCCCAACCACAATGCCAAACTAATCCAACCGAGGGAGCATAACAGTTGCACGACCTAGCCATTGAGGCAGCCGTAGCTGAGCCCACATAAACCAGATCCAGTTTCACATGGATCATCTAGCGTGGGTGATCGAAAGGCTCACTCAGGATCGACAACAGCCACTGGAAAGTAACAGAGATTTGGAGAGATCCCACACCAAAAAGGACGCTTGATGGTCCCGAAAAAATGAGAGCCTCCCCAGAGAGGAACGAGGAGCTGGCTGGAAGGAGACTTAAGGGATGACGGGGATCATAGACAACGCCTCGAGACAAATCGGACCACGGTCAGGAACCCGCTCCGACTGAAGGAAACTGATCCGAACGTCGTGTATGACCTCATTGTCCCTCCATTCTCATGTGAGATCATGAATGCCCTACTGTTGAAGACATTCATCCCTCCAAAGCTCGAATTCTATGACGGAACCCGTCAAATCATTTGTGTGATTACCAACATGTAATGGCATTGAAAAAAAGTTCAGAGGTCATCCTGTGCAGAACTTTTCCAATCAAGTTGAAGAAGACTGTACTGACTTGGTTCCACAGTCTCCAGCCAAGATATATCGACTCGTTCCAAGTCTTGGCGAAAACATTTATCACTAGATTCGTTGGGAGGCAACGGATCAGGAATGGGGCTCACTACCTGCTAAGTCTCAAGCAGAAGCAGTGCGAGACTCTCAGAGAGTATGTCACTCATTTTAATGACGAGCTAACTCTAATTGAAGGTTGCAGCTACGATACGTTGGTCACCGCCTTCACTTCTGGCCTCAAAGAGATATGACACTTACTGAAAAGTGCACATCACTCTTGATGAGATGTTGGCTACTAAGAAAGAAGGCAAAAATGAAGCCAAGCAAGCCCCCATGGCTCGGGATGAGGGAGAGGAAAAGAGGCACGAAGAGGAGGATAGGCGACAACAAAGTCATGTTCGATATTGCCAAACCCGACAAGGCCACCAACTACATCGGCTCAATGTACACTGATTTCGCTACCCTTGCCCAAAATCCTCTCCGCCTTGAAAAACTGGGACGACATCAAGTGGCCCCTCAAGCTCAAAAGTGATCCTTCATGGTGTGATAGGAGCAAGTATTGTGCCTATCACAAGGACCACGGTCACATCACTAAAGACTCTTAGAGTCTCAAGAGTGAACTAGAGTATTGGGTTTGAAGGGGAAGACTCGGAGAATTTGTAAATTCTGACAAGAAATAGCCCCAGGAAAATAAGGAAGAAACAACATTAGAGGCCGAAGAAAATATTGCAGACCGGAGAAATCCGACCAGTCAAGAAAGTGGGCAATCCCAGAACTGTGGATAGGTCTCCACCATGGAGACCATCCAGTACTACATGCCCAAGTAGAGCTCCCAACCCCGAACTTGACGTTCACCAAGCGGGATTTGCAACAGGTATATTCCCCACATAACGGCGCCCTTGTACGATTGCAATATCAAAATGAGGCGTGAAGATATCGCTGGTGGACACGGAGAGCTGAGCCAATATCATGTTCCTGGAAGCATCCCGTAGGATGCGGCTGAGAGAGGAAGAGCTAAAACCAAATAACTTGGTGAATGTTGGCTTCAACGGTGCTCAAAGCTACTCAGTCGGGAGCATCAGACTATCCGTATGAGCAGGGAAACTAGTAAAGCTCCTAATGATGGAGTTCATCGTGGTAAATTCCTCTGCATACAATGTTATTCTGAGAAGGCCTTGGCTTCACCAGATGGGAGCAATGTTTTCCACATGGCACCAATGCCTCAAATACCCTGTTAATGGAAAGACATGGATTGTCATAGGAGATCAGTTTTTCGCCAGGGAATTCCATTACATGGCAATGAAGCTATCGGCTAAGTAACCACGATGGCTTGAGTCCCCCTGAAAAGAGATGAACCAACAGGTCAAGGGCTTACTGGTAGGAGAGTCTGAGTGGCAAGAGTAACATGTAAAATTTTTTAAGTAGAACTATTGTCACGCCCCGATTTTCGAAGGAAACGAAAATCCCAAAAAGCCACGTAGGATTATCTGTTTCCCCCAAAACTCGGGACGTGAGAATTCAATAATAACAGAAACAAATAGCAGCATCAACTAAACAACTAAAACGAATAAAAAGTCTAACCCGGAAAAGACTGGCATGGCTAGCTCACTAGCGGAACTCCAGTAATGCAGCTCAAAATCTCTAAACCTGAAAGACTACTCGGCTACATTCCAAAAGGAATGTACCCAAGAAGCAAAAGCTCACTCGGGTCAGCAATAAAGCTGGTGTGAGAAATCTTCATCCCAAAAATCAATAAATCCGCACATGATAACATTAAAATAAACCAAACAATAAACAACCACACCATCCGGTAGTTCCTCAATGAGGCAATGGTGTTATCATCCTAATAAATAAATATGCATTCTTTATTACTAATAAATAAAATTTATGACTTATCAATCCTCATAAATGCAACAACAATACAATTCATAATCACATTAGACTATTATTGAAATATTAAACAAACACATTTTTCTACCTTTAGGAAGACGTGTAGTTCTCATTCAATGGTTGAATGAGCATTTAGTTTCTTCCTTTAAGGTAATCACGCACATATCCAAAAAAAATAAATCTCGCTACTTTTCCACAATCGCACTCTCCTCCTGTGCCGAACACACCTCACCCAAGTGTGCCTCCCTTGCCTTCGAAACCACTCGGAGCGTACACGTTCCAAGTGGGGTGCCACCTCGAGGAACATGTCATCACACCCGAAGTCCGATCCATGGCAAGTATTCTTCCTAAATCTACACGTACAACCGAACACACATGGAACGGTGCACCGATATGCAAGCAAGTCTGCATACCCATAATATCACATGTATACAAGCAAGTCTGTATACAAAAATTTCACATTCTTTTTTTTTTTTTTCTCGGAGTTGTGGAAAAGAGCATAAAAATAATTAAATCCTCAAAACTCTTTTATGGTGACGCTTTGTCAACCATAAATAAATCAATCACAATATCCACCATTCTTTTGGGGAAAAGTAATATTTGACACATTGTCAATTCACACATCTCATCTCTTTGCATCATACGAAAAACAATATGCACACCAATTCGCATAACAATACAAATACTCAAACTAAAACAAGTGCTCAGTTAAATTCCAGTCAATATCCATTACTAGGAAATTTTCTTCTAACCCTAAACTAAATAAGGGTTTAATCATACATACAACTAATACAGACAAGACACTATCCCTTAAGCTACCACTTCTAACAAGTTGCAGAGAATGACAGGGCGTGACAACAAAGTTGTCTTACAGCAACTTGCTTTCTAATTCATTATGTAAATCTTTGATAAATCAGTTTATCTAACGCCACAAGCCATAATCTTCAACAATGTTAAGATTATAAATGTGCATGTACACTACCCCCTCAACCTTTTTGTTTAAGTGTTTAACTGTTTCTACCATGAGGTACATTAGTCTACGCCACAATTGGAGCACCAATTCAATTACAAATTATATTGTGTAGCTAAGCTTATAGGACACATAAACAATAATATAGGCTGCATACTTTTGTTGCATAGACATATGCCCAACAGGAAGTCAGTTATGCAAACAATAGTGGCATGATATGATCATAAATATTAAGTCACTGTCACCTCAAGATTTCTGTAACATTTTAGATAAACTAAAAAGCATCCTATTTTGACTATATATGAAGAACCAATCCTCCAACTCTACAAGCAACATCCAAAAGCACAAAACAATAGACTGCCTATTAGCTCAACTTTCAAAAACCCAAACCTACACAAAACCCGAACTAACCCTCCATGTGGAACAACAACATGGCAAGCTTTGCGATCGAAGAACAAAAGGGGCGAGATGAGACAGAAGAAAGAACTTACAATTTCATATATAATTAACACTCCCAACATTCTCAATTTCATAAAAATATATATATATATAAAAGGAGTACGAAGAAAACTCACCTTTAATCCAAGAATCAAAACTCAATCAACGCGCGCTAACCATCTAGTAACCTCGCCTAATCAGTGCGACTTTGGTTGTTAATTTCTTCAATTGCCATCCCTACTTGAAAAACGCTGGAAATAAATATCCTCCACGGTATGTCATGCAACATGATGGTTGTTGCTAATCTCCCTGACCCAACTGCAAGCAGACATATCATCCTCTTCAAGTTTTATGTTCTTACTATATATGTCTAACCATGCAACCTCGTTCAATCAGTCCTGATACTCATTATCCCTAATACATCTAGATATGGTTGAACTGTGGCTAAACCATCCCCACAGCCCAGAACTGATAAAATGATGTGATTTATGCATTTTTCAAGTGGAAATGACTGATCAGGACATCTTTTTGGGTGTTTCTTTAACAATCTTTAAGACACTACACATTGAAAAAATTTGATATTGAGAAGATAACAGACATAAAAAAAAAAGAGAATGATGTTACCTTGCTTCAAGTTTATCGATGCGTTCCTCCTTTTGGCTACCTCGAATCAAGGTTCCCACCTTTGGTACAATAACATCAATTGTGCTGACCGTGTTCCCATCCTCGTTAAGTCGAGCTGAGAATGGCTTCTGTTCTTCATCGAGCCACACACAATTGAACGAAGAAACCCTAGGTTCAATCAATCAACAATACTATACTCGAAGAAGATGGAGAGAGAGACTGAGTGAGATCGCAGACTTCAGTGCCCTAGGTTTTTGGCGCTGCAAGAATTAATCTTCTCTGTCGAACAGCTAAGTAACGAGTCAGGTACTTCCCTACCTTCTCCAACTCATCAAATCTTCTCTTTAAGGATCTCTCTAGCTCATGAATGTGTCCCTCAAGTTCTTTCCATTTGAGATTAAGGGTTACAGCACGGTGGTCTTCAAGCTCAGCAAATGCTTGCTGAAGTTGTTGAATCTTCGATGTTGTAGAGTCCTTGAGTGCCGCAACTGATTGTGCATCTTCCATTGCTGGAGGATCCTTTTTTTTTTTTTCTTGTTAATGCTGATTGATTGATTGAATGAGCGATGGAGGCGAGCGAACTCAAGCAGCCATTGAAGAAAAACGTAAAGGGGGAAAAGAAGAAGGAGAAAGAAAAGAAAAATAGGGTTTTCTCTTTATAGGGTGGGTGGCTATTCGCCCCCACCGAAGTTCCAAATGCATCCACCTTCTTTCACATAATAAAACCCTAATTATTAGTTTAATAAAAGCCCAAAACCAAGTCCAAATACAATTTTAGTAGCAACCCATCAACATTAGGGTTTACAGAATAAATTTTTATATTTATTAAATTAGGCGGGTATTACAATATATACAACTCAAAAGAATCTCGTCCCGAGATTCGGAAGAGGAAAGAAAGTTAAGCGAATTTCAAAAAAATGCAACTTGTCAAACGAAAGAAGGTTTTAAAATAAAATTTTCAATTGAATTTTAGTTGCATAAATTTTTAATTGTCATTGAGAAAGTATGGGTGTTATAATATATACAACTCAAAAGAATCTCGTCCCGAGATTCGCGAACAGAGTTAACTAAAGATTCAAGATAACAAACTACTACAAGAAAACGACACGAAATAATGTCATTCACTATTGACATTAAAATAAGTTAGTCACAGAAATCTCATCTCGAGATTCACGAAGAAAAAGAAACAATAATAAAAGTTCAAGGTTCACCCTTGTCACTTTATCTCTAGACAGTCACACTACTACTCTCCCATATTCACATTCCGAGGATCACCTAGACTCTACCCAAGCCTAGGCTAACCAAATGCTCTGATACCAAACTGTCACGCCCCGATTTTCGAAGGAAACGAAAATCCCAAAAAGCCACGTAGGATTATCTGTTTCCCCCAAAACTCGGGACGTGAGAATTCAATAATAACAGAAACAAATAGCAGCATCAACTAAACAACTAAAACGAATAAAAAGTCTAACCCGGAAAAGACTGGCATGGCTAGCTCACTAGCGGAACTCCAGTAATGCAGCTCAAAATCTCTAAACCTGAAAGACTACTCGGCTACATTCCAAAAGGAATGTACCCAAGAAGCAAAAGCTCACTCGGGTCAGCAATAAAGCTGGTGTGAGAAATCTTCATCCCAAAAATCAATAAATCCGCACATGATAACATTAAAATAAACCAAACAATAAACAACCACACCATCCGGTAGTTCCTCAATGAGGCAATGGTGTTATCATCCTAATAAATAAATATGCATTCTTTATTACTAATAAATAAAATTTATGACTTATCAATCCTCATAAATGCAACAACAATACAATTCATAATCACATTAGACTATTATTGAAATATTAAACAAACACATTTTTCTACCTTTAGGAAGACGTGTAGTTCTCATTCAATGGTTGAATGAGCATTTAGTTTCTTCCTTTAAGGTAATCACGCACATATCCAAAAAAAATAAATCTCGCTACTTTTCCACAATCGCACTCTCCTCCTGTGCCGAACACACCTCACCCAAGTGTGCCTCCCTTGCCTTCGAAACCACTCGGAGCGTACACGTTCCAAGTGGGGTGCCACCTCGAGGAACATGTCATCACACCCGAAGTCCGATCCATGGCAAGTATTCTTCCTAAATCTACACGTACAACCGAACACACATGGAACGGTGCACCGATATGCAAGCAAGTCTGCATACCCATAATATCACATGTATACAAGCAAGTCTGTATACAAAAATTTCACATTCTTTTTTTTTTTTTTCTCGGAGTTGTGGAAAAGAGCATAAAAATAATTAAATCCTCAAAACTCTTTTATGGTGACGCTTTGTCAACCATAAATAAATCAATCACAATATCCACCATTCTTTTGGGGAAAAGTAATATTTGACACATTGTCAATTCACACATCTCATCTCTTTGCATCATACGAAAAACAATATGCACACCAATTCGCATAACAATACAAATACTCAAACTAAAACAAGTGCTCAGTTAAATTCCAGTCAATATCCATTACTAGGAAATTTTCTTCTAACCCTAAACTAAATAAGGGTTTAATCATACATACAACTAATACAGACAAGACACTATCCCTTAAGCTACCACTTCTAACAAGTTGCAGAGAATGACAGGGCGTGACAACAAAGTTGTCTTACAGCAACTTGCTTTCTAATTCATTATGTAAATCTTTGATAAATCAGTTTATCTAACGCCACAAGCCATAATCTTCAACAATGTTAAGATTATAAATGTGCATGTACACTACCCCCTCAACCTTTTTGTTTAAGTGTTTAACTGTTTCTACCATGAGGTACATTAGTCTACGCCACAATTGGAGCACCAATTCAATTACAAATTATATTGTGTAGCTAAGCTTATAGGACACATAAACAATAATATAGGCTGCATACTTTTGTTGCATAGACATATGCCCAACAGGAAGTCAGTTATGCAAACAATAGTGGCATGATATGATCATAAATATTAAGTCACTGTCACCTCAAGATTTCTGTAACATTTTAGATAAACTAAAAAGCATCCTATTTTGACTATATATGAAGAACCAATCCTCCAACTCTACAAGCAACATCCAAAAGCACAAAACAATAGACTGCCTATTAGCTCAACTTTCAAAAACCCAAACCTACACAAAACCCGAACTAACCCTCCATGTGGAACAACAACATGGCAAGCTTTGCGATCGAAGAACAAAAGGGGCGAGATGAGACAGAAGAAAGAACTTACAATTTCATATATAATTAACACTCCCAACATTCTCAATTTCATAAAAATATATATATATATAAAAGGAGTACGAAGAAAACTCACCTTTAATCCAAGAATCAAAACTCAATCAACGCGCGCTAACCATCTAGTAACCTCGCCTAATCAGTGCGACTTTGGTTGTTAATTTCTTCAATTGCCATCCCTACTTGAAAAACGCTGGAAATAAATATCCTCCACGGTATGTCATGCAACATGATGGTTGTTGCTAATCTCCCTGACCCAACTGCAAGCAGACATATCATCCTCTTCAAGTTTTATGTTCTTACTATATATGTCTAACCATGCAACCTCGTTCAATCAGTCCTGATACTCATTATCCCTAATACATCTAGATATGGTTGAACTGTGGCTAAACCATCCCCACAGCCCAGAACTGATAAAATGATGTGATTTATGCATTTTTCAAGTGGAAATGACTGATCAGGACATCTTTTTGGGTGTTTCTTTAACAATCTTTAAGACACTACACATTGAAAAAATTTGATATTGAGAAGATAACAGACATAAAAAAAAAAGAGAATGATGTTACCTTGCTTCAAGTTTATCGATGCGTTCCTCCTTTTGGCTACCTCGAATCAAGGTTCCCACCTTTGGTACAATAACATCAATTGTGCTGACCGTGTTCCCATCCTCGTTAAGTCGAGCTGAGAATGGCTTCTGTTCTTCATCGAGCCACACACAATTGAACGAAGAAACCCTAGGTTCAATCAATCAACAATACTATACTCGAAGAAGATGGAGAGAGAGACTGAGTGAGATCGCAGACTTCAGTGCCCTAGGTTTTTGGCGCTGCAAGAATTAATCTTCTCTGTCGAACAGCTAAGTAACGAGTCAGGTACTTCCCTACCTTCTCCAACTCATCAAATCTTCTCTTTAAGGATCTCTCTAGCTCATGAATGTGTCCCTCAAGTTCTTTCCATTTGAGATTAAGGGTTACAGCACGGTGGTCTTCAAGCTCAGCAAATGCTTGCTGAAGTTGTTGAATCTTCGATGTTGTAGAGTCCTTGAGTGCCGCAACTGATTGTGCATCTTCCATTGCTGGAGGATCCTTTTTTTTTTTTTCTTGTTAATGCTGATTGATTGATTGAATGAGCGATGGAGGCGAGCGAACTCAAGCAGCCATTGAAGAAAAACGTAAAGGGGGAAAAGAAGAAGGAGAAAGAAAAGAAAAATAGGGTTTTCTCTTTATAGGGTGGGTGGCTATTCGCCCCCACCGAAGTTCCAAATGCATCCACCTTCTTTCACATAATAAAACCCTAATTATTAGTTTAATAAAAGCCCAAAACCAAGTCCAAATACAATTTTAGTAGCAACCCATCAACATTAGGGTTTACAGAATAAATTTTTATATTTATTAAATTAGGCGGGTATTACAACTATCAAGAAAGGTAATCTCTTTAATGAATCTACTCCACACTGAACCCCTTATATAGGGGAGGACCCGATCCTAATACGGGGACCAAAATGGCGCACAAGCGGCCAAGCCTAATGCTAAAGGTGACAAGGGTTCACCGCATAAGTGTCCTAGTCCACCTAAGGAACTGAGGTACGAAACGGCGGGTCGTACCCATTCCACGGACAACTCACCGCTCAAACAAAGTCTAGTCCTAATATGGGGACCAAAACGGCACACAAGCAGCCAAACCAGCCTTACTGAGGGCGACAACGGCTCACAGCACAAGTGACCTAGTCTGCTAAGGAACCAAGGTACTGTACAGGGGACCAAACCCAGTCCACCAACAACTCAGGACGTCGATAGCTTGCCGCACAAGTAACCTAGTATGCCTCTGAAACAACTGAAGTACATTTGCGAATAGAACTCAGTCCACGAACCCAGTCCACTGATAGCTCACCGCGCTATAAACACGATCCTGCCACGAGGACTAAAATGGCACTTAAGTGGCCGAGCTTAGACTTATTGAAGGCGACGACGGCTTGCCACCCATGTGACCTAGTTCGCCAAGGAGCTGAAGTACGATGCAGCGGGTCAAACCGAGTTAAATGGACAGCTCACCGCTCAAATGAAGCCTGGTCCAATCACGAGGACCAAAATAGTCTGCCTAAGGAACCACGGGACCATGAGGAGGATCGAGTTCAGTTTGTTGACGAGTCACCTCACCAGGATAATATAGCCAGAGGAACCAAGATGGCGCAAAGAGGCAAGGTCTAATCTTGTTCAGGATACTGACAACTTCCCAAATAAGTGACTTAGTCCACTTAATTGGAACCTGGGCAGGGAAGAACATGAAAATAGGCTGCAGATTGTGGGGTAGGTTCAAGGATCTTACGCGTCCGGGCTTTTATTGTGTTGCATTTCCTCTGACAACGTAGCTACACCCCCTTGATCCAGCTCAGTATAATCCAACAGATCCAGCTTCCCAGCAGCAACATCACGAGCCCGAGCTTTATCGGCACTCTCGCGAAGCTCTTTTTATCTAGCATCCCACTGTGCCTTTGAGTTATTCAGTTCCCCAACTGCCTTGTCCAGGCTCTTTTCAGAGTCTGCCAACTTATGAGCCACCTCGTCACAACGTGCACGTTTGGAATCACGCTTTTGGGTGAGCATAGAAAGTTGCACCTAAAAGGCCTCCTAAAGCACCCTGAGGCGAATTGTCTTAGCGTGCTCACTATCCAATGCACTCTGGGAATCAGCAACAGACTTCATGACATTTAACAAGTGTTCAGCATACACGGCCTGCTCGTTTATCGCCATGTCCCGACGTTCCAGGGCGTCGTTCAGCTTAGACAACAGCTCAGTTCGGGCAGCTTAGGCTTCATTCAGACTTTCTTGGATCTTTTTCATCTGAGATTTTAAGGATGACTAGGCAGCCAAAGCGCTGGTAAGACCCCTATGGGCTTCAAAGAGCTGAGCTTCCAAATCAGTATGGGTGGCCAACTACTCAGTCAGCGACTCTGTCGTGCTACGAGCATCAGCAAACTCTGACTCCTGGTTGATGAACTTCGTCTCCAAGGCAAAGAATATGTCTCGTATACACTCCACCTTGGTACCCGTCATACTAGAATGGGTCGAGTGAGCCATTGATATTCACGTAATTATATATAATATATCGCTTAATTTATATATGTTAGTGTTTCGATTATTATATTTTATTCTAATTATTTCGTTTTCGTGTCTTTGTAGTAATTTCAGCGTGAACGATGAAATTGCAATAAGGCTACAATTTGAGGAATGATCAATTGGTTGACCAAGGTCCACCTAATATAACCTAAGCCCAAGCCCAAAAGTTGACCTGGAAACCCAAACCCAACCTACACTTACACCAAAAGGCTTGATTAGCTACACGGAGATGGCCACGGCTCAAAACCATTAGTTTATTTGCCACGGCCCAAAACCGTGGCTAGAGCCTAAAACCGTCACTACACCAAAAGGCTTGATTAGCTACACGGAGATGGCCACGGCTCAAAATCGTTAGTTTATTTGCCACGGCCCAAAACTGTGGCTAGAGCCTAAAACTGTGGCTATAAAAAGAAAATGCACCTGTGAATTTGCTTTGGCGCCATTGCGAAAATAGTTTCGCGGTCTTGTGAAAAAATTGGCGCAGAGGAGAGAGGAGCTCCATTTTCGTTTCAAATCAGAGTGTTGGAGTTGATGAGAGTAAAACCATCAAAGAAGTGAGACTCAGAGTGAGAGAGACATGTATGGGTACCTTTTGTTTAATGGAGTGAGAGAGACGACGATCCCACCCACCATGTCGACCTCCTGCTACCAAGATCGACGAAGATCGCAACTCAAATCATCCCAAAACCCTCCAACCCTCAGCACTAGTCGATCAACAGAGTCAATCGAACCCATTTTCCAGTCGATTGAGCCCATCTTCCGCCTTCACCAGTTGATTGATAGCCCTCTACACTCCAATTGATCGATCAACATACCTCTCACACTCCCCAGACCTTCTATCGACATACCACTTCAGTCGATCAAAAGGTTTGCAAAGAAGAAATCAAAGTGTTTGCGAAGAAGAAGAAATCGAAGGGAATAAGAAGAACTGGAAGGGTTTGCGAGAAGAATACCTAAGAGAGAATCAAAACTATGGGTTCGGCAAGAAACCCAGATGCCAGATCCAAGCAATCAATCAAGTATGATCAAAACCCCGTTTAGTTTCTTCTTTTCCTTCTCTTTTTTTTTTACTTCTTCCTCTTCTCTGCGATTCAGTTTTTTTTTCTGTTCGATCAACTAAGTGAAGAAGAAGACCTAATTGTTCGATTCAGTTTCTTCTTTTCCTTCTCTTTGGTCAATATATACATTTTGAAATCGCAATAATTATTGTGAAAATTTTCAGTGATTGGTCGTTGACTCAATTTTTCTTCTTCTGCAGTATGTTCTTCTAACCATCATTGAGGGTTGTGACCCGGTCAACAAGCTTTACTACTTCGACTTGTCAACAATTCCAGATGGGATTGAAGGTTGTAGGGAAAAGAGAACATGCTTCCCTTTGTTAAGCTTATTAACAATCTCGATGTTAGATAGATAGCAACTGCAAATGATGGCACCCAATTTACATTTTTGACTAATAAAGGTGCACCAAAAAAATAAGTTAGTGCGTGTAGATCTTACAAATCCAATTGTTTGGACAGATGTTCTCCAAGAGCACAAGAACGATGTGCTTGAATCTGCTTATGCTGTAAACGGCAACCAAATTGTTGTGAGTTACTTGAGTGATGTCAAGTATCTTCTTCAGATTAGGGACTTTAAAACTGGTATGTTGCTACATCATTTGCCTATTGACATTGCACCGTAACTGGTATTTCTGAAAGACGCAAAGATAGTGAGGTCTTTTTCAGTTTCAGAGGTTTTCTCTCTCCTGGTATTATATATCAATGCAACTTGGGAACTGAGGTTCCACAAATGAAGACAATCAGAGAAATTGTTGTTCCCAGAATTGACCGTATGGAGTTCCAAGTTAATCAGGTAATCTTGCTATATACCTTTTTTGCTTTTACTTTATGTGACTAGAAGATTCCCTTTCAAACAATTTCCTTGTCGAACATGTCTTGAATACTATTGAATATTTAATACTCAGATCATAAAAAATTTCCCATTTTTCAAATGTTTCAATTCTTTATACATGTTCCAAGTACATTAAGCCAACACAATGATACATATGTAGCAACACTATCCTAGTTCATACTTTGACACCTGGAATCCATGTTGGACACCCACACATCGTATCCGTGTTGGATACCGACAAACGTATCGACATCTTTGTTACAGAGCCTTATATTTCCACACTTTAAATTGTACTCGGGGAATTTATATCCACTGATTTAAAAAGATTATCTTGCTTAAATGTGAAATTCATTATTTTCTTATCTTCATTTCGTAGGTTTTTGTACCCAGCAAAGATGGCACCAAAATACCCATGTTCATAGTGTCCAAGAAAATATTGCTGGATGGATTACATCCATGTCTGCTCTATGCTTATGGTGGTTTTAATATTAGCATCACACCATCTTTTAGCATCCCCAAATTATTTTGTCTAAGCATTTAGGCTCTGTCTTCTGCCTAGCCAATATTCGTGGAGGTGGAGAGTATGGCATAGAGCAGGAGCCCTTGCAAAAAAAAAAAACAGAATTGTTTAGATGACTTCATTTCTACTGCTGAATTCCTCGTTTCCACTGGTTATACCCAACCCAAAAAGCTTTGTATTGAAGGTGGAAGCAACGGTGGACCTCTTATTGGAGCTTGTATAAATCAGGTATGAACCTTGAAACTACAGTAAGAGCGTTTACGATTATTCCTTTCATTTTTATTTATTTTTTATAATCGATAATTTTTAAAAATAATTTGCAGCGGCC
This sequence comes from Berberis vulgaris, assembly GCA_963556465.1. Classification (NCBI taxonomy): domain Eukaryota; kingdom Viridiplantae; phylum Streptophyta; class Magnoliopsida; order Ranunculales; family Berberidaceae; genus Berberis; species Berberis vulgaris. The sequence goes on along the minus strand of OY747124.1, from coordinate 70,055,618 downwards.
TGATCTTTTTGGTTGTGATTTAGCCCATGTTGGTGTTATGGACATGTTGCGTTTTCACAAGTTTACCATAGGTAACCCTACACAATTTAGCTCAATCAGCTAGCGTACCATTTAGCATATAGCTCACTGAAGTTGCTCTCTGTTTGCAGGCCATGCATGGACGACAGATTTTGGATGTTCAGATAAGGAGGAAGGATTCTGTTGGCTTATCAAGTAAGTGAAATTTTAAAGCTTATACCACTCTTTTTAAGTTTCTAATGAAAAATGTGTAATCAGACTGTTTGATTTTTTGAAAAAATTAGTATATTTGGAAAGCACTGTTGGAAATGTGCTTACTTGACAAAATTATAAAAAGAATTACATGGTATGGTGTTGAAGCATGCGTGCCAACCAACATGAACAAGAGGAATGGGACAACTGTATTAATTGGAGGAAGTAATGAATATGGTATGTCATGTTTAATAATTTCTTTCTTGGATTTCCTTTTTGATGTTTTATTCCTATTCCACTAGTGTAACCAAGATTTGACCAGAAAATGGTCTGCACAATTTACTTACCTTTTAGTTTAACTGTTGCTGCTACTAAGTGTCACTATTGGAATGTGAAACTGAATATACATTTGTGTTTTGCAGTATTCACCCCTTCATAATGTGAAGCAACCATGGGAACAACTTCCTGACAAACAATGTCAGTACCCACCCACCATGATTTTGACAGTTGATCATGATGATCGGGTTGTACCATTGCACTCACTGAAGTTGTTAGCAGTAAGTTTGTTATTTATCATTCTTTAAGATACATGTGTTGTGGAAAACAATTGGCTCTTATGAAGAACACTAATAGATATTCAATATTCCATAAAATATCGCATTGCACAATATATGTGGAAAGCCATAAAAAGAGAAGGAAAAAAAAAAACAGAACCATCCATCAAGTCAGTGAAACATGCACTATAATCATGAGATCTAATTTGGTAACACTAATAATTGATGGATAATACACCACAACTTATTACTCATCAATTCATCAGGGGAAACCCACAAGAGTAGTGCATAGAACAAACTTGAGAGCGCTTATGTCATCTACCCCATCTTCAATACACCTGGGGTTGGGGCTTTACTGAACTTGGATGAAACCCCCTCAAATCTTTGATCTTCTACTTCCTTTCAACTCGAATCATATGAATCATCCCTGTAAGATAAGAAATTTTAAGATCAATTAGGCTCTTCACAAACTCCCAGCTTTCTATATAATGCTTTATATACATATTTCCACTCGGTTCTCCAGTTGATTGGGCAGACATATGATGAACTTTTGATAGAAATCCAAAAGAAACTCGTGACCTTTTTTTACTGATTCACTCACAAACTCCCAGCTAAAAGATCTTCCAAGATGATCTCCTTAGTTCACCTCTGAAAGGTCAAAACCTTTTCTGATTCCAATCTTACTAAGAGTCCACTTATTTTGTCACATATGACTGGATACTTACTTCTAAGCTTTTCATATGAGCTTTCAGTATGAGACTTGAGGACTTCAGCTTCAGTGTTTTAACACACATGCTCTAAGTGGGAGTTTCTTACAGCACAATATATATGTTGTATGCCGATGAGTATGTTTGTCATAAAGGTTGTCTACTTGTTATATTACAATATTACATTGAGTCATGATCCTTGTTGTGGAGCAATCTCTCCTAATGATAACCATAATGTCTCCTAATTCATGAACAAATATGTAAGGTGTTGGTTAAAGGCATCTCCCATGCTTTCATAGGCAAACAAAATATGAATGCTAGCTCAGGTGGTTATGGATGTTGATTTGTGCATGCACTATTCCTTGTCTACATTGTCTAAGCATGTTTTTGTTTCGATTTTCTTCTCCCTTAAACTATGCAATATGTGCTCTGAACGAGCTTGGAGAACAGTCCACAAACCAATCCAATTATTGGTTGCATTGACCGCAAGGCTGGACATGGAGGTGGACATCCCACACTGAAACTATGAACAATTCCTTTTGTTTAAATCATTTATAGTGCAAAATTTTCATTTTTAAATTGTTGCATACAGGAATGGATGCCCAGGTTGCTTATGGATTCCACCATTTATGTGATGAAAAGTCGTACCTGGCACAAGGTCCAATATCAAATAAGGTTCACTAATATTATTAAGCACCATTAGCTTTAGAAGTAGTTTAGTTCTACTAAATTTTCTTACATGTCTCTTAGTCATTATGACCAGCATGTGAATGCATCAAGTTCATCATTTATATGCATATAATTTAAATGTTCGTTTGTAGTAACAAAATGGTTTATTAGAGTATTTCCTCATTGCTTTGTGGATCATTATTTTCATTTTGTAGAAAATCTAATTAAATATTTTGATAAATGTATATTGGAAAGTGAAGAATGTATAATAGTATGTTGTTATCTTCAACAACATGAACACTAGGAGTCAGGGACTCAGGGTATTGAGTTTTGTATCACAATAGCTTACTGCTTTAAATTCTTTTGTTATCGTTTTCAAGATCAACTCTGCTCTATTCCACTATACCATTTTTATTTACTTGGTTATTAGTAATGCTACCTCATTTTGTTTCCACATTCTTTACCTTTTAAATTTTGAAAAGGCTGCTAGTTGGTTTGCTTTTGATGGTTAGGTCACTCTTGATTGAACACAGATGTTACTTTTGCACTTTTCTTGTGCACTTTGTTTTCGTTGATAATCCAGCTGGTTCACACTATAACTTGAGAATAAAGTCTGTTTAACTTTTAAGCTATTCAGATGTACATGATCTTTATTGAGCTTCCTCATGTCACAGTTGATATACTCTGGATATAGCTGCACCCAGGGGTGGTTCTACACACCTTGCATGAGTGATCCAAGTCTAAGGTTAGTCATCCTTTGTCTTGAAGCAAATACATTTTGTTGTTTTTATCCCTGAATCTGCTTGTAACTTTTTGCTTTCAGCAAAATATTTGCATTTATATTTTGAAGTTCAGTCTCTAGTCTCTTGTCATCTGGCATAGTCAGCAACAGACTTACTCGTCTATGAAATTAAAGAAAAATAAATAGCATATACAAAGAACGCGAGGAAGTAAGAAGGGAAATTGATATAACAATATCATGTGGAAGCTGCAAATATTATTCTTCAAATAAACACATTTTGAGAATACCAACATTGGCCCACTTCACCATTTAGAAGCTATTATGATTCTTCCATTGTGATTTGCCACTCTGTAATTGGTATCCCATGGAGTCATTTTACACGAGCTCATCACAGGGAGAAAGAGATGGAGAGCTCCAAATCTTGAGGCATTCCATATTTCAACTGAGGAAGTCTTGTGAACCCAAATTTAAGCTTTAGTGACTGGGTAATGTAGAAAGAGTTCAGTGTCAATCCACATTGCGCAAATACATGTTTTTTTCATCTAGGACAACTCCAGCACTGGACCCTGGCATCCTGTGATGACCATCAAAAGAAGCCGGGAACACTCCAACACTGTTTTTGTCACTATTTTTGCGCACTGCTTTTGATTATGTAAAAAGTTACCTTTTTTTGTTTATATGAATTTTTGAACTATGGGGTTCTGGGTTTTTATTGGTATCTGAATATTTAGGTGTTATGTAGCTTTTCAATTGATTGCTCACTGTCTTTGTATAATTTGTAGGAGGAGGGCTTGGGTTCTTCATGGGTATGCTTCTTGGGGCATTGGATAGTCCTCTGATGCAAGAACAAATGACTGCAAAACAACAATTTGTTCATGAAGCCAAGCAAATGGGAAGAAGGAGCTATAGCTCTGCTAAGACATTTGCAGTGATGGGTTTGATATTTTCAGTTGTTGAATGTGCAGTAGATAAGGTATGAGAGAAATCAATTTGTGTTATGGTAATTTTCTTACATTATAACTAGGTGGATTTGTATTGTTGGAAAAATCATAGAGATATTCTTTTGTTTTAGATGCGAGCGAAACATGATATAACAAATACCGATGTGGCCGGGTGTGTGACTGGAGGAACAATGTCAGCATTAGGTAAGGGTTGTCTTCTTACATTCACTTGTTGTATATAAATGCACACACTTAAAATTTACGGCATACAAATAACTGTGAAATTTATCTGTGAAGTATCTGTGAAGTTTGATTTACGGCACACTCAATGGAAAATTTTGATTGGTATCTGTGAAATTTGATGAAAATTGTAAGCTTGCTTTTTTCAAACAGTAGATTGGCAAGAAATAGGTGATTCATGTGTTACGAGTTCTAAATGTGTCCCAATCGCCAAACAAATAACTATGGCTGGATTAGAAATAGATGATGAAGACTAAGTAGTTCAATTTTAACAGAGTTTTACACTGAATGTCAAGGTTCCCAATTGAATGGGGAATAGGAGTACCAGGGGCGTGCTTGAGTGGGGGAGAAACCCATCCCTTTGAATGCTTCAAATGGAGAGAAAACAAATTTGTTGAAGTCAGCTGCTCCAGTAGGTGAAAGAGTTGTCTCTTTGGCAGTTTTATACAAGGAGAAAATAGGGAGTAATAGGGGGTTGTAGCTCTGTTCTTTTGGCTACAATGAAACAGTGAGTGAACAGGGGATAAAAAGAGCTGAAGTGAGTTGCATACAATAGGGAACAAAGGTACATAACATTTTGACAACAAGATACTCCAAAATTTCACTCTTCCTCATGTGCTTCCACTGCACTCTAAATGTCTATTCTTGTGCTTCCATTGCACACTCTAAATATCTATTGTTTGTTTCATTTGAATTCAGGAAGAACGAGAGGCTGCTATCAAGCAGCTTAGGAAGAGCTTGAAGTTCAAAGCAAACCCAATGCCTAGTTTCTACCATGAAGGACCTCTACTTAAGGTTGAGCATAAAAAGGTTAATCCTGTTATTGTAAATTAGTGCTATTTGTTTACATGTTTTTGTTTGGCATCAAAACTTGACAAGGTTCCATTTTACAGTTGATTTTGTATTTATCTAGCATATAGTTTGTGGAATCCTATTCGTGCCGGAGGCATGACACGGTAGCCGTGTCGTAGGCACGGGTACACACCACATGGCAAGTGTCTGGTCGATCTTAGTAATGACTGATTTTGCAGGTGTGGGGCTGTGATTTTGCTGCAGCAGCAAAAAAAATATAATTTTTTTTTCGATTATATTAATTTGCAACGGTTTCAAACCCTCGCAACAAACCAGATTTCTTTTTTTTTGAATTTTGTTTTGAGTGGCAACGGCTTACAACCGTGGTCCTTTATGCGTGCAACGGCTTACAACCGTGGTCCTTCATGCTTGCCACGGCTTAAAACCGTGGCCTTCATGCTTGCAACAGCTGTGAGACCAAAGAAATTCAAAATAATTGATATATGTTGCCACGGTTATGGAACGTGGAGCATATAGCTATGCCGGGTAGCCGTGGCTAAACCGTGGCTAAATGCAGAAAATAATCAAGCATCCTCGAACATAAAAACCGTTGCTAATAAGTGTTGCCACAGTTTATAGCCGTCAAAGGTGATTTGGCGACGCCTTAAATGACCAGGCCTCTAAGTCGTGACAATAGCTTACCCCCATAGTCCCAAACCGTTGCGGATGGGTATTTTTTGTGTAGTGCTAACAAGGAAAGAGGATAACCCTATTTAGGCTTCCTATCTCCCTTCTCCCCTGGCACGTCTCTTTTTCCCTCTCCTCCCTTCCACGCCCCTCTTTTCCTCCTTGGCATAGACATAGAAACCTTTGTTTCTCGCCACTAACCAACCACCATAATGTCATTTTCTCCTTATCTCTTGTTCTCCTCACCATCACCATGCCGGTGATTTTCGCTCCATAGAAGAACCGGTAGTTCAACCATCATAACCTCGCCATCATCACCATCTCACAACCCCTGATCCTCCTCCATCGTACTTTCTTGCAGCCACTGAAACTGAAACTGGGAACACAACCACCACCATCACCGTTCCTGTTTTTCTCCCTATCAGTTCTCCTCATCATAAACAGAGACCGTCACCTCCCCCTCACCCTGTTTCGCACAACCGGCATCCATCACCTCTTATTCCTCACTGTTCCTTGCGAACTTCCATCTTCACGACCTTTCTATCTCTACCTCACGAACTCACCCATCTTTCTCTACTTCCCCTTATCTATTTCTCTCCTTTTCAACCACCCCTCACTTGAGAGTCCCAACAGAATGAACACAACTAGCACCGTCCAACACCACCACGAAATAGAGCCACACGTCATGTTCCTCTCTCTGATCCCATCTCCCCTATCGTTCTCCCTCTCTTGTCTCCATTTCTCTGTTTCTATATCTTTCGGGTTTAGCAAAGAAGAAGAGGAACGCAGCAACAACACAACCAGAGACAAAAATCGCAACTACCTCGCACAACACCGTCCTATCCTGTTTCTCCTTTCACCTGTCTTCTCGTTCCATCTCACATCCCTCTCTCTTGTTCTCTCTGATTCTTCTTTCTCTTGCAGGTTCATCGAAGAAGAAGCTTGTGCAAGACCAAAAGCAGTAGCAAACAGGAAGCACTGCCCCTGCACCTCTCCCGTTCATCATTTCTTTTATCTATCTCGTGTCTCCTTCATCATATCTCCATTTTTTGCAGGTGATCTTCACTGGAGAAGAAGGAGATCGTGAGGAGCACGGAGGAAAAATAGCGGCGTGGCTCGCTGGAGGCTAAGGCGTAGGAGAAAATCGCGGGAACCAACTGATTTTCGAATCAGTTGGTTGTTCACACCCTAGACCCTTGCTCTGTACCACCATAGTCACTATTCCAACTCAGGTTGTTTGCACCGCTGGATCTTTTCAGAGCCACCACATAGCATTTGAACTCTTTCTCAAGATGCGTGTTCATGCTGAGATGAATTCCACTTCCACTAATGCTGTGACCACCGCCACCATGATCTTCTAGGCCCCGCGCTGAGGCGAAGATGAAACCACAGGGTTTCCTAGAGTTTGTCGTATCTAAATTTATTGTTTTCAATATGCTTGAACATTAAATACATTTGATTTCTGAGTTTCAATAATTTGCTTTCATCGATTATATCCGGAATAATTATCTAGACTAATCGGTAGTTAGAAGTTCCCTATATTGATATTTGAAACTTGCTTTAATCAATTAATTTGAATCTGTGATTGTTTGTGCCGTAAAAAGACATGCAATGCTAGGGGTTCAGAATTAGTTAAAATAAACTTGTGATTGTGTGTGTAGTAGAAAGACATGCAATGCTAGGGGTTTATGCCTTTGTTGAAATCAATTGCAAACTTAGATTAATCTTTAGAGTAGTCGTGTTGATTCTCGAAAACAATAATTTGGATTACACAAATCTCGAAGAACCTGTGGTGGATTCGATGTCTCGGTCTATTCTCTTATCATCTTACCAGTTTAATTTTAGTTGTTCAATCAAGTTCTCTTAATTTTGTAATTTCCATCTGCTGCAACCCCACACTCTAAATTAGTTTAAATAAGTCTTTGAATTCGATTGTCTCGTCAATCCTTGTTGAATCGACTCGTATTTTCCACAGTGTACCAGTTAGACAACCCTGCACTTGCGGTATTACAAGTAGAGTTTATCTCCATCAAGTTTTTGGCGTCGTTGCTAGGGATTGTAATGGTACAATCGAAATCTAGGGTTGTTTTTGCTAGTTTATAAATTAGGTTTAAATTTCTTTTTAGGAACAGTGTTACGAGTCAATTTCTTATTTGTTTTATTTGCTTGAGTTTGAATTATTTTTGCATTTATTTTGCCGGCGGTCACACACATAGGAGCTCAAGTGGGAAAGAAGTGAAATATTGCGAGTTGCGAGGAAACTCTCAGAAATTGACTTCTACTCGGCGTTGCAAGTAGCCCGAAAGAGGTTCATGCTGGAGGTAACTTCTACCCACCGCATCTGCCCGCAGTTTCTGTGTGATCACTTGTGTTTAGCTTGTTTTAGGTAGCATTGCATGCAAATTTGAATAGTGGCAGGATTGAGTTGAAACTTTTGTGCCCTCTCCTGCAGATAGGTTAATCACCATCTATTTTAGGGTTAGGAACCTAGGCCTTCGCTATTTAAAATTTATAGCAAGATAATTATCTAGGACAGGTGTGATGCTCATAGGGACCCTCTTTGGATGTTTGATAGCTTAAAGTGGTCGAGTGAATGAACATATCCCATCTGGGAACAGTTCTTGAACTGGCATTTAACTTTGAGCTAGAGAGTGGAAAAAGAGGTAGGAGCAACTCTGTAGTGGCGGATTGATAGGAAATTACCGTGCCTTTCCCATGGTTAGGTAAATTTAATTGAATTTCAGCCCTACATTAGTAAAGAAAGGCTCTAAGGTCGTCTGCCATTCATTTTGTTTGTGCATCATTTAGGTGTCATCTAGGGTTTCGTTGTTTTTATTTTTTTAGAGTTAGATCATCTTCATATAGCGGGTAGGCTTGCATTTTAAAAAAATTAATTAAAAAAATTAAAAAATTGAAGCCTGTTTAGAAGTGTTGACTTTGAACCTTCGTTATTCAGTAGTTTATGCATACCTAAGTGTGTGATTCTAAGAGTAGACTTGTCCGAAAATAATTCGAGGAGTATTTTGAAGTCTCCATTACCTAATTAGGTTAATCATCCTTATCCACTGAAATGGCTGAGGGGAAGGCCTTTAAGGATTATTTCGCCCCTCTTCCTAGTAGTGTTTCGTCTTGCATTGTCTTACCTAAGACAAATGCAAATAGTTTTGAACTCAAACCATCTATTATTCATCTGTTGCCTTCTTTTTATGGTTTTGAGAAAGAAGACCCTTATCTTCATGTCAAAGAGTTTCTTCTGAAGTACTAGAACTTTTCTGACGATTCGGTATGTCTTAGGTTGTTTCCCTTTTCTTTGAAAGATAAGGCAAAATCTTGGTTAAATGCATTAAAGACAGGATCCATCACATCATGGGATGCGTTGTCAAGAAAGTTCTTGACAAAGTACTTCCCCATTCATAAAACGAATGCCCTCCAATGAGATTTATCTAATATTCAGCAAAAAGAGGCGAACATTTCTATGAATGGTGGGAAAGGTTCAATGAACTCATTATCAGGTGTACCCATCACGGATTCGAGAAATGGCGACTAGTTCAATACTTCCAAGACGGTTTAACTATTAAAAATCGTCGTATGATTGATGCCACTAGTGGTGGGTCACTAATGAAAATGAGCATCAATGAAATATGGGAATTCTTTGAGATGTTTTTCGAAAATTCTCAGCAATGGGATTATTCGAGAAATGAGTCTGATAGGCGTAAGGGCGGTATATATGAAGTTAGAGATACATCTGTTCACCCCCCCCCCTTCTGCCTCGAAGTTAGAGACGACTGTTATGACCATGACTCAAAAGATAGATGCGTTTTTGAATTTGACTCAACTTGCACTTCCCGCAAACGCTTCATCTGAAGTCTGTGCTGCATGTTCAAGTACTGGTCATTCAATAGCTAATTGTGACTTGCAAAATGATTATCCTGCATACTATGTTGAGCAAGTCAACTCTTTTAATGCAACGCGGCGACATGGCAATAATACGCAACCTAACTATTACAATTCAGGGTTCACCAAACATCCAAGTCTCTCCTGGGCCCATGGCCCACACCAAGGGGAACCTGTTGTTATCTCCTAGGCTCCTCAAGCCCCTAGCCCTGTTAGGCCTCACCTTAACCAAGGTCCTCCATCCAACACATCAAGTTTAAAGGAAACGGTTAATCGGTTTTTGTAGTGCTCAGAAAGTATAATTGAGCAGAATTCTAAGGACATATCTGAGTTGAAAGCCACGACTCAACACCAATCTCAAGCCCTCAATAGACTTGAGATAACTGTGTGTAAGATTACTCAGTCTTTTTCTGATAGGGAGCCAGGGAGATTTCGTAGTCAACCTGTTCAAAACCCAAAGGGTCAATTCACAGTGGGTAGTACATCTGAGTCCTGCAATGAAGATGTCAAATCTATTACTACCCTTAGGAGTGGAAAACAGGTTGACAATTTGGGTACAAGTGCTCGATTTGAGTGTTGTTGCATCCCCGTCTAAGTCAAAACAGGTTGCATCTCCATCTGACAAGGAGGTTGATAAAGCCTCGCCTTCTACAGATGCTCCTGTTGACTCTGACCCCACTCAGGCATCTTAGTTGCCTAGAGCACCGTTTTTGTCACGATTAACCCCGGCAAAGAAAGGAACAAATGTAAACGACGTAATAGAAATTTTTAAACAAGTTCACATAAATATCCCATTACTCGATGCTATCAAGCAAGTTCCTAGCTACGCCAAGTTTTTGAATGATCTTTGCACACAGAAGTGGAAGCTACATGTGTTCCTCACCGAGCAAGTGAGCTCAATTATTCAACACAAATCCCCGCCTAAGTATAGGGATCCTGGTTGTCCGACTATTTCTTGTATTATCGGTGATCATATGATAGATAAGGCCTTATTGGGTTTAGGGGCGAATGTTGATTTATTGCCATATTCTGTTTATGAGCAATTAGGTCTCGGTGGGTTAAAACCGACTAGAGTAACACTGCAATTGGCAGATATGTATGTCAAAGTCCCCTGTGGTATTATAGAGGATGTGATTATCAAGGTTGAAAAATTCTATTACCCTGTTGACTTTACAGTTCTTTGATACACAAGTTGTTCACAATCCCTCTAGTCACATTCCAATCATTTTGGGTCGACCATTTTTTGCCACATCCAATGCCATTATTAACTGCAGGAATGGAATTATGAAATTGTCATTTGGCAACATGACCGTCAAAATCAACATTTTTAATGTTAGTCAACAACCTCTCGAGTCCGAGGATATCTATGAGGTTGACATGATTGAGAGTTTGGTGGAAAATTCTTTTCCGCAGTCCGCCTTACATGATCCCTTAACGACTTGTTTGACTCATTCTGATTTAGACTTCGAGATTAATAATTCCATTAGGGAAATGAATGTTTTGCTGGATGCATCCCCTAGTATGGTTCCTGGTTCTTCATGGAAGTCTAAAGTGGAACCCCATCCACTTAGTGAGTCAAAACCCATCCCTTCGGTTGAGAAGCCACCCAAGCTTGACCTTAAACCATTACCTGACACCCTCAAGTATAAGTTTTTAGGTTTTGATGATACTTTACCTGTTATTATTTCGTCGACATTGACTGTTGAACAGGAGAGTAAGTTGCTAAATGTTCTGAAAGAACATAAGGCATCACTTGGGTAGACTATAGCGGATATTAAAGGAATAAGTCCAACTGTTTGCATGCATCGTATTCATATGGAAGATAATGCCAAAACTTCACATGAAATGCAACGTAGACTTAATCTTAATCTTAAGGAGGTTGTCCGAGCCAAAATGCTCAAATTGTTGGATGTTGGTATTATTTACCCCATTTCAGATAACTCTTGGGTCACTTCAGTTCAGGTTGTACCCAAGAAATCGGGGGTGACTATAGTCACAAATGATAAGAATGAGTTAGTGCCTACCCGCATGACCACTGGATGGCGAGTTTGTATTGACTACCGTAAGTTGAACTCAAGCACGAGGAAACATCATTTTCCTCTCCCCTTTATCGATCAGATGCTTGAGAGGTTAGCCGGACACGATTACTATTGTTTTCTTGATGGGTATTCCGGCTATAACCAAATCCCCATCGCACCCGAGGATCAAGAGAAAACCACATTCACTTGCCATTTTGGGGCTTTTGCCTATCAGAGAATGCCTTTTGGGTTGTGTAATGCACCTGCCACCTTTCAGAGGTGTATGCTTAGTATTCTCTCGGATATGGTACAAAGGTTTCTTGAGGTGTTCATGGATGACTTCTCAGTTTTTGGGGATTTGTTTTATGAGTGTTTGCATCATTTAACCCTAGTGTTAAATAGGTGTGAAGAGAAAAGTCTTGTCTTGAATTGGGAGAAATGTCAGTTTATGGTTAGGCAAGGTATAGTTCTTGGGCACATAATTTCTAACAAGGGCATTGAAGTTGACAAAGCGAAAATTGATTTAATCTTGAGTCTTCCACTACCGAAGACGGTGAAAGACATTAGATCTTTTCTAGACCATGTTGGTTTTTACCGTAGGTTCATTAAGGATTTTAGCAAAGCTACTCGTCCTCTGTGCAATTTACTTGCTAAGGACTTTGCCTTCGTCTTTGATGAAGATTGTTTGAAAGCCTTTGAAAAGCTTAAACAATTGTTGACTTCATTTCCAATCATCCAACCTCCTAATTGGAATTTACCTTTTGAGCTTATGTGTGATGCTTTTGATTTTGCGGTTGGAGCTGTCTTAGGACAACAGGTGGACAAAGAGCCCAATGTTATTTATTATGCCAGTAGAACTCTACAAGATGCACAACTCAATTACTCTACCACGGAGAAGGAGTTACTCGTTATTGTCTTTGCATTGGACAAATTTAGGTCATACCTTATAGGATCAAAAGTTATCATTTTTACTGATCATGCAACGCTGAAGTACATTTTTTCTAACAATGATGCTAAGCCACGCTTGATTCGTTGGGTCCTATTGCTACAGGAGTTTGATATTGAGATTCGAGACAATAAGGGTTCCAAAAATGTTGTAGCTGACAATTTGTCTAGATTTCTTATAGAATCATCTACTACAGATGTGCCCTTGAATGAATCCTTTCTTGATGAGCAATTACTTGTTATCTCCCAGTTACCTTGGTATGCAGATATTGTGAATTACCTTGTTACAGGTCAACTCCCTTTTAATTGGTCTAAACAAGGTAAAACTAAATTTCTTGCTGAGGTCAAACATTTCTTCTGGGACCATCCTTATTTATTTAAGTATTTTCCCAATAGAGTCATTAGGAGATGTGTTTCAGAGAGTGAATTTCATAGTATCATTTCCTTTTATCATGATCAGGCATGTGGCGTTCACTTTAGTTCTAAAAAGACAACTGTAAAGGTTTTGCAGTGTCGCTTTTATTGGCAGACTATTTTTCGTGACACCCATGCATTTTGTGTTACATGTGATTGATGCAAACGAATGAGTTCCATTTCTCGTAGGAATATGATGTTTCTTACTAACATTCTCATTGTGGAGATTTTTTATGTTTGGGGTATTGGCTTCATGGGACCTTTCCCTCCATCATTTGGCTATCTTTACATTCTTGTAGCTGTTGATTATGTTTCCAAATGGGTAGAGGCGGTACTTTGCAAAATGAATGACCACAAAGTTGTTGCCAAATTTTTGAAAGATAACATCTTCTCTCGTTTTGGTACTCCGCGTGCTACTATAAGTGATGGTGGTTCTCATTTTTTTAATAGATCATTTGAACTGCTAGTTAAGAAGTACTCCACCACTCATAAAGTAGGTACTCCATATCATCCACAAACAAGTGGGCAAGTTGAAATATCCAATCGGGAAATTAAACACATTTTAGAGAAAATTGTTCGACCAGACCGTAAGGATTGGTCACAACGTCTAAATGACGCTCTTTGGGCTTACAGGGCAGCATTTAAGACCCCGCTTGGAATGTGTCCATATAGAGTTGTTTTTGGTAAGGCATGTCATTTGCCTGTGGAATTGGAACACCGTGCTTATTGGGCTATCAAAACCTTTAATTTTGATATAGGTGAGGCTGGATCACATCGTAAGTTCCAACTTAATGAGTTACAAGAGATTAGGAATGATGCTTACCAAAGAGCTAAAATCTACAAAGAACGAATGAAAGTGTTTCATGATAAATCCATTCTTTGCAAGTCCTTTGAACCTTTCCAAAAGGTTTTGTTATTTAACTCTCGGTTTCGTCTATTTCCTGGCAAATTGCGATCTCGATGGAGCTGTTGAGATTGTTGATCCCAAGGATGTCGTGCTTTTAAAGTCAATGGTCAGTGTCTTAAACCATTCTTAGAGATGCCTACATCAGAAGTCGAGGTTGATGTGTTGTTATTATAAGATCCTGTGTACTCAAATTGAGGAACTATTTTTCTGCTACCCATGGCCTTATAGGTACTCTATGTGTTTTGTCGGGCTGACGATGTTAAACCAAGCATTCCTGGGAGGCAGCCCAGCTTCGGTTGTGTCATTATGGTTAGTTTGGATTGATTTTCAAGTTATTTCTAGTTGCATTCCACTCATACTCGTTAGCTCCGTAACAATTTTGACTTACAACTGATGCATGTAATTTTTTCATTTAACATTTTTTTTGGCTCCTGTATTGTTTTTATCAATTTATCATGATGAATCCACAATTCTTTTCTTTAGAGCATTCATGGTGCATGATTCGTCGAAACTGGTAAAATCTTTCTCATGGTAATATCACTCTAACTCTCATATTTTCTTTTTCCTGCATTTGTCATGATCATCACTTTATACATTGAGAACAATGTTTTGTTTAGGTTTGTATTTCACAAGTGACTATTGTATTATACTCAATCTCCATTGAATACATAGTTAATTATGATTGTGTGAAAAGTTTTCGATTTGAAAATGCATTCAAAATCTAAGTTCATTTCCAATGAAGAGAATGTGCTTTCAAGTATGCCTTAAAATTCGAGAAATGCATATATGCTTCACTTGTCACTTTTATATATCAATAGGAAAACATAAGTTTTGATATTATCTTTAAGTTAAATATATTTCATGTTATTTTTTTACTCGACCATTCTTGCACTATAAGCCAAGTTAGCATAATTTGAAGTTAATCAGTAAGATGTTAATTAGAAAACCTTAGAATAATAGTGGAGACTTAACCCTTGTGAGTTTCGAGACTATTTTTCTTGAGGGTTATTAAATGAACTCTGACTTTTCTTGAGTCCACATTATCTCATTGATGATCTCATTATTCTTATTTCTCCTATTAATTGCTTTGAGAATGTCGTTAAAATTGTATTATTACACTAGAACTTCTTGGTTTATTTAGTTGAGATGTCATAATACCGACTAGAGCTTAAGAAGTGATATAGGCATTTTTTTTCTTTGAACCGTTATTTAGCCTTTAGCCTACCTAATGATAAATATTCATTTGCACCCCTTTGAGCCTTAAATAGACTTTTTCTTTGCTAACCCCATCTCCATTACCTATTCCAGTTAGGGAGTAATATCTCATACTATTTTTATCCTTATCCAATGTCTCTGAGAATGTGTATGGTTGATATATTGTTGAAATGGGCAAATAAAAAGAGTTGAAACTAAATATTCCATGAATCCTTGGGAGTGAAATGTTTTATTCTGCAAAAGAGGAAAGCATGTCGTTGATTTTTAAAAAAAAAAGATTGATGCTTCGAAGAAAATGAAAATACATATATATATATACATGAAGAAGATTTTCGAAGGAAGAAAAATTAATGGTGTACAACATTGGTTTACTCTTCAGAGCCCCCACGTCCCCACGTGTTTATTAAAGGGTGTATCCGGTCTCAGAGAATTTTTGCATATCTTTTTCCATTCTTTTTCGCCAAAATCTTAGCCTCATTTCAACCTAATTGATCTTAAGTAAAGGTCTGGTTCATAGACGTGGAGATTAAATAGACAAGAACTATGGAGTTTGATTCAACATTTTCAAACTAATTGATATTCCTGTCCATGATATCATATTCATTTCATTCTTTTAAAATTCTATTTTTCATGATTATTATATGTGAGATGTTTGTATTTCCATAATTTATTCTCTTTCTCACATATAAATTGAGTGATAACTAACCAATCTCTGAGTGATTTATTTCTGAGTGACAAGAAAAATTTGTAGTCGAAGCGTACTATCCAAAGGTAATCTAGTTGTATCTTTACTGAGAAAAAGAAAGTTGTGTTGATAAGGCCATGCACACACACACTTCGAGTTGAGAATAATTGATGAAATTTATTTAACCTTTGGGTATTATTAAATCGTTGTTAGACTCTTTGATATATTATTGTGACATTGTTAGTTGTTTTCTGAAATTTTTGGCAATTAGATTATTACTCTGAGGATAATAGATAGAGTGATCAAGTTGCCATGTTTTGAAAATTTATTGAGTCATAGTGTTTGTGAGTAACATTTCTGGAAACCTTCACGAGACTATAACTCGTCCACTAGAGGTAATCTAGGGGTTTAAAGCCTTGTTGCACGTTTAAGGTAAGTGCAACCGATGATTCCTGCGAAAGTGAGTTAGAATTTTATTTTTATTGTTTTGCTCGAGGATTAGCAAAATATAGGTTTGGAGGTATTTGATATTCACATAATTAATACATAATATATCCCTTAATTTATATATGTTAGTGTTTCGATTATTATATTTTATTCTAATTATTTCGTTTTCATGTTTTTGTATGAATTTGAGCGTGAACGATGAAATCACATTAAGGCGACAATTTGAGGAATGATCAATTGGTTGACGTAGGTCCACCAAATTTAACCTAAGCCTAAGCCCAAAATTTGACCTAGAAACCCAAACCCAACCTAACAAGGAAAGAGGAGAACCCTATTTAGGCTTTCTCTCTCCCTTCTCCTGGCACGTCTCTTTTTCCCTCTTCTCCCTTCCACACCCTTTTTTCCTCCTTAGCATAGACATAGAAACCTTCGTCTCTTGCCACTAACCAACGACCATAACGTCCCTTTCTCCTTATTTCCCGTTCTCCTCACCATCACCACCATCACCCCGCCGGCGATTCTCGCTCGATAGAAGAACTGGTAGTGCAACCACCATAACCTCGCCATCATCACAATCTCACAACCCCTGTTTCTCTATCGTACTTTCTTGTAACCATTGAAACTGAAACAGGGAACACGACCACCACCATCACGCCATCACCGTTCCTATTTATCTCCCTATCAGTCCTCATCATCACAAACAGAGACCGTCACCTCCCCCTCACCTTGTTTCGCACAATCGACAACCACCACCTCTTCTTCCTCTCTGTTCCTTGCGAACTTCCATTTTCACGACCTCTCTATCTCTACCTCACGGACTCACCCATCTCTCTCTACTTCCCATTCTCTATTTCTCTCCCTTTCAGCCACCCCTTACCGGAGAGTCCCAACAGAACGAACGCAACTCGCACTGTCACGACCTGATCCACATGAAACAATATTGTCAACTCTAGGCCCAACCTAACTACCCGCACGGCTTTAAAACGTGTTGTGTCATGTAGATCCAAACACGTACATATATAACACATCTTCATCCCTCACTTAGGTGATGTGGGACTATAACACCGAGGTAGCCTGCCAGCCTCTGAGCGTAGCCTCCTAAGCCCACCCACAAATGGAGCTGCCAGCCTCATAGCCCGCCCACACAAGGTAGCTTGTCAGCCTCAGAGCCCGCCCACGCAGGCTATTACAATCCACCCCCATTAGGGCCCAACGTCCTCATTGGCACACTTTCGGTTGGGTCCGGCTCTGATACCATTATGTCACGACCCGATCCACATGAAACAATATTGTCCGCTCTGGGCCCAACCTAACTACCCGCACGGCTTTAAAACGCGTTATGTCATGTAGATCCAAACTCGTACATATATAACACATCTTCATCCCTCACCCAGGCGAAGTGGGACTATAACACTGAGGTAGCCTGCCAGCCTCTGAGCCTGCCCACACTTGGTAACCTGCCATCCTCTTGAGCCCGCCCACATAAGGTAGCCCGTCAGCCTCAGAGCCCGCCCACTCAGGATATTACACACACCATCCAGCACCACCACGAAACAGAGCCACACGTCATGTTCTTCTCATTGATCCCATTTCCCCTCTCATTCTCCTTTTCTTGTCTCCATTTCTCTTTTTCTATATTTTTCAGGTTCAAAAAAGAAGAAGAGGAACGCAGCAACAACACAACTAGAAACAGAGATAGCAACTACCTCGCACAACACCGTCCTATCCTATTCATCCTTTCACCCGTCTCCTCCTTCCATCTCCCATCCCTCTCACTTGTTCTCTCTGATTCTTCTTTCTCTTGCAGGTTCATCGAAAAAAAAGCTTGTGCAAGACCAGGAGCAGCAACAAACAGGGAGCACTGCCCCTGCTCCTCTCCCGTTCATCCTTTTTTTTCTCTCTCTCATGTCTCCCTCACCATCTCTCTGTTTCTTGTAGGTGATCTTCACCGGAGAAGAAAGAGCTCGCGAGGAGAGGGAAGAAGAATAGCGGTACAGCTCGCTGGAGACGAATGAGCAAGAGAAAATCGCGGGAACTAACTGATTTTCGAATCAGTTGGTTGTTCGCACCCCGGACCCTTGCTCAGTACCACCACAGTCACTATTCCAACTCAGGTTATTTGCACCGCCGGATCTTGTCAGAGCCACCACACATCATTTGCACTCTTTCTCGGGATGCGTGTTCGTGTTGAGATGAATTCTACCTCCACTGATGCTGTGACCACCGCCACCATGATCTTCTAGGCCTAGCACCGAGGCGAAGATGAAACCACAGGGTTTCCTAGAGTTTTTCGTATCTAAATTTATTGTTTTCTATATGCTTGAACGTTAAATACAGTTGATTTCTGAATTTCAATAATTTTTTTTCACCGATTATATCTGGACTAATCGATAGTTAGAAGTTCCCTTTATTGATATTTGAAGCTTGTTTTAATCAATTAATTTGAATATGTGATTGTGTGTGCCGTAAAAATACATGCAATGCTAGGAATTTATGCCTTAGGGCGCTCACTGTCCAATGCACTCTGGGAGTCAGCAACAGACTTCATGACATTCGACAAGTGTTCAGCATACACAGCCAGCTCGACTATCGCCATGTCCCGACGTTCCAGGGCGTCGTTCAGCTCAGGCAGCCTGGGCTTCATTAAGACTTTCTTGGATCTTTTTCATATGAGATTTTAAGGACGACTAGGCAGCTAGAGCGCTGGTAAGTCCCCTATGGGCTTCAAATAGTTGAGCTTCCAAATCAGTATGGGTGGCCAACTACTCAGTCAGCGAGTCTGCCGTGCTACGAGCATCAGCAAACTGTGACTCCTGGTCGATGAACTTCTTCTCCAAGGAAAAGAATATGTCTCGTATACACTAGGGCTGGGCAGGTCCGGGTAACCGGCCCAAAAATTAAAAACCGAAAACTGGCCCGATTATTTTAAGCCCCCAATTTCGAGGCCCAAGATCGGACCGAGTTGAGCAAGTTAACCGAATTTTGGGCCGGTCTTGAGTCGGTCTCGGTCCAAAGCGCAAAGGTCCAAACTCCAAAGCCCAAACAAAAACTGTTTTTACAAAAACTACTGCTATAAAGGTCCAACCTACTCCCTACTATAATGGTCCAAACTGTTTTTATAAGTTTTTATAAAGTCCAAACTATTTTTACAATAACTGTTGTTATAAAGGTCCAAACTGTTTAGAAATTTGATAAAGCCCAAACTGCTGCTATAACCCAAACAGTTTTCTATTTATTCATACCCGGGCCAGGTCGGTTACCCGACGGGTTTCAGAAAGGGTAACCGAGGCCCAGACCAAAAACATCAGGGCTGACCGGGTTTTAAAATCAAAAATTTAATAATAAATAAAAAATCGATCCGAGCCGACCCGATCGATCCAATTGTCGGTTCGGTCCGGGTTTTCGGGCTGAACTGCCCACCCCTAGTATACACTCCACCTTGGTACCCATCATACTAGCATGAGTCGAGTGAGCCATCCCCTAATTAGAAAACAACGCACGAGTATGAACGATAAAACACTATGAAAAACTAAGTGACAAAACAACTTAGTTGTCGACTTACAAACATTGGAAGTTGTTACCCACGGTCGAGGTGCGTCCTCGCGGCCACCTTCTCCAATGGCAACTGGTCAGCCAACCAAGAGAAATTCTTCTTAATCAGATCAACAATGACAGTCCTGTGATCCACCCCTTGAAGTCACGCATATCGCTTGCCAGAGCTTAGGAAAGAACCTGTCGGGGCAAATAACTAACCCAACGTCTGTATAGAAACTCTTAGGCCAAAAGTCAATCCCTACTCCCCCCCACCCCCCGTACCTCCCGAGCGAGAGAACTCAACAACCTATTCCCCATTATCAACAACAATGGGAAGAGGCTCAAACAATACTTCAGTTCCCGGACCAATGGAAGGATCATGTGTAGTGCTTTCAGGAACATATTGTTCCTCTACAATAGGTAGGCCAGGAATAGCGACATCCGAAGTCGGCCGCTCCGTTCCCGTTTCTGCATGAGTCAGGGCCTCCAACAACTCCTCGTCAATAGTTAGGTCCACAACATCGTCTCCACGTTCTTGGAGCATATCTCAACTTGAGCCTCTTAGAGCAACCGAGAGAGAGAGCAGTCCCTCCAGAACTTTCTTCTCTGATATGCTAGGCATCTTTGGCACCTTCCTCTTCTAAAATCCAAGTGCCTAAACTTTGGCGCCCGATGAAGAACCAGTTGGCGCGACTAAGGCACGCCCCGTATCACTGGTCTCATCGAAAAACAACCCATTCTGCCTTATATTATCTGGATAGATAGCTTCCAGAATAGACATCGGCAGCACCATGAATCAACTTTCACTTTCTCTTCTTCGAGAGAAAATACGACAGGATTATGCAGCTCTAGTCAGAAACAACAAATAAGCTAGACATTGACATATATTAAATAGAAAAGCAAAAAAAACTTACGGAGGTCCCCAGGGCGGCAGATGGCCCACAAACCATCAAACGAGAAGTACACAGACTTCACATGGGCATAAAAGTAGTACATCTGCCAATCCTTTGGGTCCTCGAACTAACCAATCAGATAGCGTGGCTTCACCATCAATAGATGCCACTCTGGTTTGTCTTGATGGAAGTCAAAGAATGAAACAGCTTCGTCCACAAGTGGAGTCTGACATCTTTTGCCTTGGTCAAAGTAGCAACCAATATACTCCAACCACTCAACCCTATCTAAGCTAGGGCAATGCCCAAGTAAGACAAAATAGTACTAGATGACGCTAGAAATAAGGAAGTGTCGGGCAGCCTCAAATATGGGCTTGTATAGGCAGATGTGCCCCTTCGTTGGAACAAAATGAGTCCCTTCCCAAGAGGAACAGCACTTCTAAATCACTGGAGATTTCGCATTGCCGACAAAAGGCAGTCAGTCCCCCCCCGAACAACAATGACCCTATGAAGAAGTCTAGACAGCCTTGGTGTCGCTCTCACGACAAATTAAGTTGCATAGACATGATTAAATAAAAACTCAAGCTCAACCAGGCTAGAAAAACAAAGTACGAAATAGAAAGAAGCTCTGAGAAGGTAAAAGTGAAAACTCCCCCAAAATTGGCTTATATAGGTTTGGCGCAAAGGGGAAACGTTTACCAAATCGTTGCATAAACCTTGAATGTGGTGCGGAAATCGAAAATGCAAAAATATTCCATCATGGCACACCACGAACCCCCACACGGTGTCAGTTTGTGGCCCAGTACGCATTTCCACTAACTAGGGGGAGTAGTTGATGAGATATCAATCAGTCACTCAATCACAGTCGTACACATGGCATGGGCAAACCCTAACACGAGAAAGGGTTCAGTGCGGTCCCAAGAGGACCCATGCACAAACTGAAGTTCAACTAGTAAGCTATGTGCCCAAGCTCAAGTCACGCCAGCCCAAGAGGCACGGGCCTTGGGACTTGGCACAGGACAATAAGGCCCGAACATGAATCTCAGAGTTGTCATAGGCCCAAGATCCATTCGCACAAATCAACTATTAGCCCCATCAAGCAATGGGTCCTAAACGCTAAGTGCCGAAAAGGCTTAGTCATGCACAGGTAAGATCTTATGCGAGATATTTTCCCTCCATTACACCCTCGATCGCAGGGACAATTGAGGGAACACTCACTATAAAAGGTGATGAAATGAAGAAGAAATGTACAAATACACTTTGCAATTTACATCTAGTCTTCACTCTTCCTTGTATCGGTGTCTGACTTAAGCATCGGAGTGCCTTCGGCCACCACAACGGTGGTCCCTGGCTAACCGTTGCTCATTTTTGTAGGCTCGAGAGCAGCAAAGACAAACTTGGACACATCAAGTATATTTAGAAAACATTATTAAACCAAATTTCTTACTAATATTTCATTTACAATATGATCTCGTAAATTAACCATATCATTTTGTTCAAGTGATCCAAATACTTGAGACAATTGTGGTTGTTCACCATCAGTTTGCTCGAGTTCTTCGTGCATCAAATTTTCATTAGCCCAATGATTGAATAAATCATCATTTAATTTAACACAACAGAGGAAGTGTTTCATTTTCCACCACTACCACCAGCAAAACCAAGAAATATCTCTCTATGTTCCATGTAAATCTCCAACAATTAAAGGAAGATAAAGAGTAGTGAGGAGGAAGTTGCAAAAGAAGGGAGAGGGAGTAATGGTGGTGGAGACAACATTTCTTACGTCATAGAAAAGAGATGGAGAAGAGGGGATGGTTGATGGAAAAGAGAAATAACATCAGTCGTTACAAATTTATCGTGAAGTTATTATTGGAATAAATTTTTATTAAGCACCCAGTGTTAAGTGATCAACACCCACCCATGGTGCTTACTTCAATCAGAAGTTCATCTTTTTTTAAAGTAAAAACAAAAACTCTTGGTAGGGTGTCCCACTTCTTATTAAGACTTCTGTCTCCAATCAGAACAAAAAACAAACACCCTCTTAGTCCAATGGCTACTGATGATACACCAAAATGGTCCCTCCTCTACGTAGTACACATGTCGTGATGATCTCGAGGAATAATAGGCCCTAGCATCAGCCCAACACTAATCCGGCCTAAGCGGTTCTAAGCCCGCTCAATACAGTCCGCCAAACGGACCCTAATGATTACTGTCTGCTAAGCCCACACGTCTCACAACTATCCTCAACACCCGTAAGCTAGCCTTGCTAAGGCAAGTATATTGAGGATCAACTTCGAACATGCAATTACAGTAGCTTTTCGCTTCCAACTAGGAAGAAAATACCACACATGGGAACTCCTATCTACGGATTACTCTTTGATTGGTCACTATCTTCCGCATATCTAGGAGCACAAGGCTAACAGGGAAACTCCCCTCCACAGCACAACTCTTAATTAGAGAAGGATTTTCTCGAAGATCTCCTTCCCTAAACTACGCCATCGATGGCCTGGTCAAACCAGGACTCTAGCACTATGAATAAGACATGAGGTTGGTAAGCTAAGGTACGCTACAAATTCCATGTTTATAGCATTATGCCTTCCTCAAATAATCATTGTCTAAATTTAGCATTGGAGTGCCATCGACCACCACAACGGTGGTTCGTGGCTCACATGTGTTCCTTGTGCAGATCAGCAGGTTTGGTAGGGAGCGAAAAATGACTACATCGGTTTGGCGCCGTCTGTGGGGACGAAAAAGTTCCTAACCTTTTACTAGCATCATCTCTCTTTGGAATACAAAGAGATGGTGACCACTAGAGCATGCAACAAAGGGGAACAAGGAGACACGTCAAACGCTCAGACTGACCCTGCTCTCAGTGGTACCGATGACGCACAAACAGTAGACTCACACCCCCGCGCCAGCAATAGCAACGATGAACCCCAGGATAGATTTGTTGTCTTCTCAAATACAGCAAATTGCCAAAGCAGTGGGGATGTTTGTACAAAACAAAACCTCCACCCACCGATGCAGATCAGGAATGGCACAAACTCTGGTTTCCAGAGACTAACAGAAAGTAAGCACAGGATAGCCAAGCTCTTGCTAGTTCTCATTAGACTAGAGATCAGGAATGGCACAGACTCTGGTTTCCAGAGACTAACAGAAAGTAAGCACAGGATAACCAACGCGGACCTGACTTTCATGGTAGACAGTCTCGTTCTGCAGAGGGGCTCATGACCCAAACGTGTTGTACCACCTCTCTGTCCCACCGTTCATCGACCATATCATGAACGAGACCCTTCAAAAGAAATTCACGCCCCCGAATCTTGATTTTTATGACGGGACCATCGACCCGTTCGACCACTTACGTCATTACCAGCACGTAATGGCGCTTAAAAGGGCTCTGAGTCGGTGATGTGTAGAACCTTCACTACTAGCTTGAAGAAATCGACAGTGACGTGGTTCCACAACCTTCGGCCAAAATCGATCGATTCATTTAAGACTTTGGCCAAAGAGTTCCTAACGCACTTTGTTGGAAGCCTGTGGATCAGGAAAGTCCCATACTACATACTCTCTCTGAAGCAGAGGTCTAACGAAACACTGAGAGAGTATATCATGCGGTTCAAGAATGAGCTAACATTCATTGACGGATGTAGCGACGACACAGCCGTGACAACTTTCACCACGGGTCTTAGAAATGAAAAGTTTTATGACTTCCTCACCTTGGAACTCTTTCTGGATATGGCAGAACTCTTGAAGGGCGCTTAGAGGTACATCACTCTGGAAGAAATGAAAATAGCAAAGAAGAAAATAGAAGTTGAAAAGAAGCCATCTGTTCCTAAATAGTGAAGAAGGCGATAGGACGAAGAAATGACAACAGGTCAACCCTGGCCAGGCTAGACCAGAGAAGGCTTCCAACTACGTTGGATCCAAATCCATGACCCCCTTAATTCCAGCCTATCGGACGTCCTGAATTCCATGAAAAACTGGGAAGATCTAAATTGGCCCCCGTAGCAACGCGGAGACCCCTCCAAACGTGACAACAACAAGTACTGTTCATACCACAAGGAGGGTGGCCATGACACTAACGATTGCAAAAGTCTAAGGTACGAGGTTGAGTACTGGATTAGAAGGGGCAAGCTAAAAGAATTCCTGAGTTCTGAAAAGCGACAAGAACGACCTAGGGACAGGGGGAGACGGTCAAGGAGATCGAGAAGGAGATTTTGAGCATAATATATGTCCTTCATGGAGTTGGACGAATGAAGACCAGTCAAACAAGTCCCATAAGCGAACTCCGCTGGAAATGCGGATGCAACCCACAGAGGAGGACAGGAGGGTATACTATTCATGGGTGTAGAGCCCCATCCCAACCTTGACCTCAACAGACAAAGACCTCAAAGAAGTCTGGGCACCGCACAATGACGCTCTCGTCATTTTGGTCTCCATCGCAAGATGGGAGGTGAAGAGGCCCTAGTGGACACATGAAGTTCTTTCAACGTCTTGTTCTACAACGCGTTCCGCAACATGGACCTCAAGGAGGAGCATCTGACCTCCTCAGACTATCCGCTGATTGGATTCAGTGGAGAAAAATGTTTCCTGATAGAAAAGTTAAGGTTAGCGGTAGTGGCAAAGAGCCGCAACTAAGGAAAGTCCTATTCTTGGACTTCATGGTGGTGGATGCAGCATCCACCTACAACCTCATCCTGGGAAGATCGTGGCTTCGTCAAACAAAAGCAGTAGTCTCCACCCTTCACCAGTGAGTTAAGTACACCACTAACCACTCGGAAGTAGCGATACGTGGAGACAACTAATGACACAAGGCTACCATTACGCTGCACTGAAGCAGATATAATGTTCCCAAATCTAGCTGGAGCCCACAGGGCAAGTTGAACAAATGTCAGACCATCTTTCAACAACAATGGCCCATATTAGCAACGGGGAACATTCACTTGTTGCAGGAGCAATCCGCTCCCAACATAGCAAAGCGGAGAGGTCAACGTAGACGGGAATACGACCCCCCGACAAACAGTCGGCATGAAAATAAACTCCCACGCAAGGTTTACTCTTCAGTAACCTTAGTGACATCAGCAGAGCATGGCAGTTCGCTAAAGGTACCAATGATCCAGCTAGGGCCATGCGAATTCACTTCAGGGCCGGATTGACCTCTCTCTGTTAACAGTTAGTCTATTTCAATTGTTTATTTTCCTTTCCATAGTCAATGTAGAGTCTTAGTTCTTAGCAACTTATGTGATTTTCAATCAGTTAAGAAATAAAAAAGAATCACACAAACACACTCTATTGATTATTGGAAAGATGTAACAATGATCGCTCAAAGGCGGGTACAAAAAACTAAAAACTACAAGCATCTGGATTCAATGCAACATACAATAAAGACTTGCTTGAGCAGTTCGACCACAAAAGAAAACTTAGAAGCGGCCGCTAAGGTATCCAAAGTATAATCCGCTCAGTGGCTTCTTCGAGAAAATGATGCGGATTTAACTAACCTAAATAAATAGGTTAATTTAACCAACTTGTAATAACCGCAAGTGCACGGTGCCTAACTGGTAGACAACGGCAAGTACGGGTCGATCCCACGAGGAAAGTGGATGCAATTGAATTTTAGATTTTATCTACACTAATTTATAGAAAAATGGGGTTACAGTGTTTTTAAAACTAAACTAAAAATAAATTAAAGATAAGAAAAATAAAACAAAATAAAATGATAAGATGGATGGAATGGATTTTGTGTGGTTTGGATTCACCGATGAGCTAACAAAAATATATTTAAATCTAAATTACTGAAATATTAAACGAGAAGCTTTAGGGATGAGAATCCCTTGCTTACACCGAAGATGTGATCATTAAAATTTCAATTCCAATCATATCAAGTTTCTTTTAAACATTAACAATTTATCTCAAGCAATTGAACTTTCACCAAGCATTAAGTGTCTTTTTAGGGCACACTTAATCAAAGTTCAAGCTTAAAACTTTTTAGCATATGCTTTGAATATTAATCAAAGGTAAATCTAACTACCAAACATATCAATTTTTAATTGAACATGAAAGGTGAAAGCAATTAATCAATATTCAGAAATAAATTGTTGTTGAACAATAAAACCTTAATTCAGTAAAATAAATTTAAAATAATTCATACAACCCAATTAGTTTATCACAAGCTTGAGATGGTGGCACTCAGCAAATCAGCAGGTGGATGTGCACGAATCCCGAGGAAGTGACCCAAAACCCGCTCTGTGGTGGTGCAGAGCAAATTCGGGGGTGGAAATAGCCAAAAACTGAATTAACTAAATCCCGCCCTCGCTACAGTGCTGCTACAGTATCAGCGAGGTCCGGTCTTCTTCTCCAGCGAGACGGCGGCTCTCGCGGCCTCGTTCTCGCTCCTCGCGGCCTCCCTCGTCCTCAAATCGATCCTAGAACCTGCAAAGACGAGCAAACAGTGAAAATAAACCAAGAAAACAGCAACAAAAACCGAAGAGAAATCGGGAAGAGATTCCCTGTTTTCGCTCCCTGTTTCAATCGGTTGCGAGCTCTGTCGCGAGGTGGTGGTTGCGGTGCTTGGTCGGGTCGTGACGGTGGTCGTGAGAGAAGGAACTCGAAACGAAGAGAGGCCGAGAGAGGGGAGGAGCAAGCTCTGTCGCGAGACGAAACAGAGTCGCGGTGCGGCTCTGTTTC
The DNA here is from genome assembly GCA_963556465.1 of Berberis vulgaris. NCBI lineage: Eukaryota > Viridiplantae > Streptophyta > Magnoliopsida > Ranunculales > Berberidaceae > Berberis > Berberis vulgaris. The sequence goes on along the minus strand of OY747124.1, from coordinate 70,028,446 downwards.
GCGGCGAGGTTGGTGGCTCTGTCGATGAATTTCTTGGCCTGTTGTGGTGGTGGGACTCGTGCGGAGGTGGTGGTGGTTGTGTGGACAGGGGAGAGGAGCAGGGAGTGGTGGTGGAGTTGGAAATTGGACGTGAAACAGGGTGGTGACGGTGGTCGCGAGAGAAGGTTTCGGTGGTGGCGATGGCGAGGTGACTGTGTGCTGAGTGAGTGGAGTGAGTGAGAGATGGATGAGTAGTGAGGGTGATTGTGAATCAATTTGAGAGAAAGAGGGTTGGTTTTTATCTAATTCTCTTCTTTTCCCTTCTCTTTTCTCCCCCCTCATTCTCACCCTATCCTCCTCTATTTATAGAGAAGGAGAAGGATTAGGTTTGGTTTTAGGGTATGAATTGGTTTTAGGGTATGAATTAGGTTATGTGTTTTAGGGTATGAATTAGGTTATGGGTTTTAGGGTATGAATTAGGTTTTGGGTTTTAGGGTATGAATTAGGTTTTGGTTTAGGTTTTGTGATTGCTTTATACCACCATTGGAATTGACTAATTGTCGTTCCTTAACTTGCCGCTTTAATCTGATTTCATCGTTTACGCTCAAATTCCTACAAAGACATGAAAACGAAATAATTACTATAAAATATAATAATCGAAACACTAACATGTATAAATTAAGGGATATATTATGTAATAATTATGTGAATATCAGAAAAATGTCCCAATATCAAAGACAAATGTGTAAAAAAGAGCTGAAAGTATAGAGCAGCTAGTTGTTCTGCCAAATCACCCTAATGAAGCGATCCGCCAAGGGCAATACAGACCTTGCAACGAGCTGCACACTTTTTCAAATGGCATCCGACCTCCCGAAGGAGGTAGAAGAGGACAGACAAAGATGGCTGCAAGAGATGAAGCAGCCAAGGTCTCACAGTGCTGCCAAGCGAGGACACTTTTCCCATGCACGATACTCAGGGTGACTCAGAGATACCACCCATGGAAGCAACAACTCATCTGCCAACACTTCGATCAACCATAAATTAGCCGCAGGAAGCATCTCTCGGCGGGTAGAACGGCACAAGGTAACACCGAAGTGCGGGCAAATAAATCACAGACTCATCCCTTGGGAGGGAGTTTGTACTTCTTTTTTGCAATACAAGAAGAAATTACAAGGTCTCAACGAACCAATTAGGTGCTCACCCAAAGCAGGTGACCCCACATAATAGCAAGTCTCATCGTGACTCATCGGCGCAAATGTTAGAACATTCGAAGACTCCAACGTTGGAGATCTCCCTTCAGCCTTCGGAAAATCCAAAGCATGTTCTTCAGGTAAAAGCATTAGAAAAAGTGTGCTCTACGGAAGATGACGCCTACAAAGATGAAGAAGCACCATTATATAGACATAGTGATTCACCAAACAGGCGCTTCAGCATTAACTGTCCACATTGAATACCGTATGGGAAATGAGGAGACGATGGTTTTCGAGAAAACTTCACAGGACCACGTTCATCCAATTAATGAGGTTGCACGCAACTCCATCACTTTGGGGGAGTAACCGATACTCAATAGTCTCGCGATCTACGCCATACATGTGTCCACATGCAATATACGATGTACACATAGCGTCTTGATCTTACGATAAACCCTAGCTCTTCCCCAACGAGCCCATGAACTCAGCCCACTATTCAAGTGGTATCCTACCACGTGCCTGACACGAGCATCAAAAACCATAGTCACTTTTGACACACGGATCACACCTGCATAGCACCAGCTGATTTAAGGTACTCCTGTTTATTCAAAAAGAATTTCGTCCGCACATTGTACTATGCTAGCGGCATAGGCTCGCACGCCCTCAACAGACGGAGCCTTCACCTATCAAGGTAAGCTTAGTAGATTTCGGCTGACGATGACGGCTTCTGGTTCATCCCGACGCCTAGTCTGCCCAGCGTGAATGTCGATGGTTTAAAAAGTGAGAGTCTAATCAGTGCTTCTATGACGAAGACCCCAGGGTCGGTTGACCCCTTCACGGACAATGGTCGTCAAATCCAATCAAGTAAGCCTAGTTGGTGACGACCGAAAATGACAGCTTCTGATCAAAGCCTAGACTTGTAACCCCTCCTCTGCGCGGGTGTAGATGATTTGGAAGGTGGGAGCCTGGTCAGTTCCGACTGATGTCGACGGTTCGCCACAGGCCATCGCTTTTTTACAGACTATGGTCGCCAAATTACCAACCCCAGACTTGTAGCCCCCTCTGCGCTGGTGTAGATGATTTGGAAGGTGGGAGCCTAGTAAGTTTCGACTGATGTCGATGGTTCGCCATGGGACCACTGCTCTTCTATAGACCATGGTCACTGAATTACCAACCCCACACTTGTAGCCCCCTCTGCACGGGTGTAGATGGTCTGAAAGGTGGGAGCCTAGTCAATCCCGAACTGATTTCGACGGCTTGCCACAGGACCATTGCTCTTTTACAGACCATAATCGCCGAATACCTCTAAATTTGTAGCTCGATGCGCACGGGTGTATATGATTTAGAAGGAGGGAAACTAGTCAGTCCCGAACTAATTCCGACGACTTGCCATAGGACTACTGCTCTTCTACAGACCGTGGTCGCTGAACCACCTCGTCTCAAACTTGTAGCACATGCGGGTGTAGATGGTTTGAAAGGTGGGGGCCTAGTCAGTCCTGAGCTGATGTAAACGGCTTGCCACAGGATCATTGCTCTCCAAAAGACCATGATCGACGAATCCTCACTACCCGAACCTATAGTCCACTCTGCTTGTACATAGATGGTTCTGATGGTGGGAGCCCAAGATGGCTCGCCATGCGACCACCGTTCCCTTCAAAAACAACGGTCACAGAAATAAATCACAACTCAAGAGCTTCTTCTCGCTTACACAGGCTGACATTCTATTGTCAGCAATGGCAGCTCGCGCCGACCCCAAAATCGTCCCGTCAACGCGCAAACGATTGTTACATGGAATGCCGGTTAGAGTTTACAAAACCTGACTTGGGACAAGTGTTCTAGCTCAAAGACAACACATGTTCTCGGCTATCACAGTTCACTCATGCCAGCAACCGCAACCGACTATCAGGTAGGCGAGACAAGCCCCCTGCGGCTTACTTTAAGGATGAGCCGCAACCTGGGTAGCATAACCCACTGCTAGACCATCCGCAAAACACCCATTATTGGATGTAACCAAGCAACGGTGACTATGATACATCACAGCAGAACATGTCAGAATCATTCGCAACACAAACGGTCAAACTTTCAGCAACGGACAGACCACTCAACTTCCTATTGACCCAACCAGCCTATTTCAAAGTAAAACGACAAAGCAGAACGAACCGCCTCAACTTCCATCCCAGCAGTGACAACCTGGCTCAAGTGAGATTTTCCCAGCATAAAGTACTTAAAACCTTTATCCATACGCCCTTCCAGCGTATCCTCCTCAGGTTTCGGAAAGTGGTCCATCAGCCAACTGTGACACCTATTTAATGCTTCCTAGAATCATAGTCTACATCAACCTCCTGGTGTGAGGCTTGGTTGCTCATTTTCACTGCGTATGGGGCAAATAGACTCATCCGCATGTTTGGGTGAAGCTCTCCCAGACACGGAATTACGTCGGCACCACCCTTTGTAGTCGCCACCACTCCCAGGCCCCCCTTCGCAGCCTTTCCTTTGTCACCAATAGTTGACCCTTTATTGTGGGACAGCTCAACGGAATCCAAAGGAAGAGAAGGAAGCGAGCTGTCCAACGGACCTTCAATCACCTTGAGATAAGGCCTGGAGTGAGACGGGGAACAATGCGAACTATGAGAAACTTGGCCTATGTCACCACGGCCACTATCATACAACCCACAAGTCGAATGATTGGACTCCGGGGCCGCCACAGCAGCCACCATCAGCTTCTCGCTCAGAGCTTCGACCTACGCGGTATTCAGATTTGATGCATCTTCAACCCCTACTAATTCCAGGTGGTCCATTTCCCAGCCGGACACTTCGGCTTTCGCCCTGGCAGCCGATTAAGCTCACGCTCCTCCCTTACTAAAGCAGGCTGCTTGGAAGCCAACCCAATTCTAACATAGGACTTCTTCGAACCTACAAAGGAGGCGAGCATCTCAGAAAGCCCCTCCGTATCAGACAAAACTTGAGCCTTAACATTGGCGGCTTTCCTTTTTCTAGAAAGGCCCCACCTTCAGACTTAGCTCGCGACGATCGGTATAGAGTGGGGGCTTCCTGCCACTTGCCCCACAACCCACTGCGACTAAAGTTGGTAGTGCATATGACTTCCTCCACACTCTTTTTCGGCAAGTCACGGAATTTCTGTATAGTGTTTTGCTCCTCTGGTGTAAAAGGAGTGGTGGGAAACCCCCCTGCGAAGCAACACAAGCATCAATTAGCATACGATCAGCGCAGCAGAATCAGAAGATAAAGCTATACTTACGGGTAGGGCTTGGCAAGTACGGGTAACCGGCCTAAATGCTAAAAACCGAAAACCGGCCCGAAAATTTCGGGCCCGTGTTTATGAGAACCGAAACCGGACCGAGTTGACCGGGTAACCGAAGTCCCGGTTAACCGATTTACGGGCCGATTTCGGTCCTAAGAGAAAAAAATGCTTCAACAGTATTAAAATAATAATAATAATAATAATTTCTTCATTCATCATCCCTACAAAAATTATATCAAAAAATTACAAAAAAAAAAAAAAAAACAGATCAGATCTGTAATACTTCATTCATTCATTCATAACCATACAACAAAATTAAAAAATACTAAGGTGGATCAAGATCTGATCGAGGTCAGAGATCTGATATCTGAGATCTGATCGAGATTAGAGATCAGAGATCAGATCCTCAGATCTTGATCTAGATCTGATCAAGATCTTGATCAAGATCTGATCTAGATCTGATCAAGATCTTGATCAAGATCTGATCTAGATCTGATCAAGATCTGATCTAGATCTGATCAAGATCTGAGGAGGGAAAGGCGGGGGAGGGAGGGGAGAGGGAGGCGGCTCGGCCTCCGCCTTCGCTGAGAGTAGGGCTGGGAGTAGGCCTCCGCCTTCGCTGAGAGAGGGAGGCGGTCGATCTCGTCCAAAACAACTATGATCATCATCATCGCATCAGCATCAGCTTCAGCATCACCATCGATCATCATCATCCAAAACAACTCTGATCAGATCTCAATCTCTGACCTGGAAGAAGAAGGCGGAGATCTGATCAGATCTCAATCTCTGATCTGAGATCTGTGTGTGAGAGGGAGAGATTCGACTGTCTCTGTGAGGGGAGAGGGAGTGATCTTCGAGGGAGTGATGGAGTGATCTTCGACTCTGTGAGGGGAGAGGGAGTGATCTTTGAGGGAGTGATGGAGGATCTTCGACTCTGTGAGGGGAGAGGGAGTGATCTTCGAGGGAGTGATGGAGTGATTTCGACTTTCTCTGTGAGGGGAGACTGTGCGTGTGAGAGGGAGTGATTTCAACTTTCTCTATGAGGGGAGACTGTGCGTGTTAGAGGGAGTGATTTCGACTTTCTCTGTGAGAGTGTGAGGGGAGAACGCGAAGAGATGTAATGAGAAAAGTTGAGGGGGGAGAGAATTAAGTGAAGGAGTCGGGCCGGGCCGGTTATCCGACGGGCTTCAGAAATGAAAACCGAGGCCCGGACCAGAAACTTCGGGTCGGGCCGGGCTTTTACAACCAAAATTTTTTTAATTAATTAGAACCGATCCGAACCGACCCGATCGGTCCGGTTGTCGGTTCGGTCCGGGTTTTCGGTCCTAAATGCCCACCCGTTACGGGGGTGGCTTGAACTCTCATTCGAGTGGACGACTCTTGAACTGAAAGTACTTCGAATCCGTAAGAGCCAAGAAGCAGTATTTCTGCTAGGACTTGAAATCATCCGGCAAGTTCTCGAAACAAGCCGGTGATGTCATCTTACAAAAACCGTGATCATTCAGCCGAGGAAAAGTTAGCAACTGAATTACGCGCGGAGTCATGCGAACGCCAACTTCTTTCACTCTGATCAAAATAAAAAGAATGATCATGTACCCATTGGGTACCAACTGGACGGGAAGGATTCCAAGAAAATCCAAGAAGTACCAAATCCCGACAAAAACGGGGAAGCGGACTCCAGTTTGGAGCATCCCGCGGTGCAAACAGATAAACGCCTCCGGCAGAAACATTGACGTTTGATCGTCCTTCAGAACAGATAGTGGCAAGTCCTCAAGGACCTCGAACTTCTTTAAGATTTCAGCAAGGCCCGATTCAGAAAGCGACTTATCTTCGGAAAACTCAAAGCCCTTGGCCAAAGTCGCATCATCAAGTTGGTTTTGCTGAGCCATAAAGAAGATGAACAGTCATTCAATCAGAAGATGAATAAAACAAAATCTCTAAGAGCAAAGAAAATGGAAGAGTCAAACTCCGCGTAAAAGAATATTTAAATAGGGATTGGATTCCGGCCTCTTCACCACTGAACCGACGCATACTCAATTAATGAAGAGCGCAACTCAAGCAACGATTCAGACTCAATCATCATGAGCGGCGTATCTTTTCAAGAAGTAACTTAGTAAACTGATGCAATGGCCCACTAACTCGGAGGGAGTATCTAATGATACAACAAAATGGTCCCTCATCTACGTCGTACACATGTCATGATGATCTCAAGGAATAATAGGCCCTAGCGTCAGCCCAACACTGATCCGGCCCAAGCGGTTCTAAGCCTGCTTAATGTAGTCTGCTAAACAGACCCTACTCATTACAGTCTACTAAGCTCACACGTCTTACAGCTATCTTCAATACCCGTAAGCCCTACTAAGGCAAGTATCTCGAGGATCAGCTTTAGACATGCAAGTACATCAACTATTCGCTTCCAACTAGGAAGCAAATACCAAAGTACATATCACACATGGGAACTCCCATCTACATATTACTCTCTGATTGGGAACTATCTCCCGCATATCTAGGAACACAAGGCTAACAGGAAAACTCCCTTCCACAGCACAATTCCTAATTAGATAAAAATCTTCATGAAGATCTATTCCCTAAACTACGGCATCGATAGCCTGGTCGAACGAGGACTCCAACATTATAAATAAGACATGAGGTTGGACCTAAGGTACGCTAGAAGTTCCATGTTTACAACATTACGCCTTCCTCGGATCTTTGTCTAACTTTAGCATCGAAGTGTCATCGGCCACCACAACGGTGTTCTGTGGCTCACGTGCATTCCTTGTGCAGGTCATCACGTTTGTAAGTCAAAGCAGGGAGTGAAAAATGACTGCATCAGCTACCTAATAAGAAAAATAAAGAGATTAGTTGCATCATATGCAAGAAGTTCCAAATAAAAATATGGGGACATGATTTAAAAAGAAATACCGAAAGGAATGCTTAATAAAGAAAACGAGGCACTGACGACCAAGAGAAGATAACCAGGGTGTCAAGCAACATCGATTGAAAGTGCCTTTTAAAGAACACGAAGAAGAGGGGTGAGAAGAACAACGGATGTTAGGAAGAGTTGTAGGAAAAGAGAACGTAATTTAGTTTTATTTATTTTGGATAGAGTGAAAATCATGGATTTCAATATTTGTAGAGAATATTTAAGATTCACTTTCGTTTTTTATGGGATATGAGATTCTGAGATATTCTTAAGGATACATGTGATCATAGTCACGTTCATGCTCTTGTTATGGAAATTCAAAAAACTCAAGTTGTAGGAAAAGATAACGCTAGTTTTTTTTACTTCTTTTGTGGACGGAAAATCAAGAATTTTAATACTTCTAGATAATATCTAGTATTTAGCTTCCCTTTTTTCATGGGATATGAGATTGTGAGATAGATTCTGAATGACATGTGTGGTTGTAGTCACGTTTATGCCCTTCACTTGTGATGGAAATTCAAAATACTCCATGTAATTACATGTGCACCATTTTTTTAAGACCAAATTTCACAGATTAATAAACAATATAAAATTAAGCTCAAAATTACAAATCTAATGACTAACAATTCTAAATTAGGGATGAAAAATATCAATAAATGTGTCTATCAGCTCCGCTAGCCAACAAATGGTATCAGGGTTGATAGTGTGGATGAGAGATCTTAAAATCAGGACAAGGTGTACTTAGTTCAGTGGTTGTAAGTAAATGCAGACAACAAAAATAGGAACATTTGAGTCCTTATGATTGTTGCTCTACAAGGTGCACAAGCACGCTTGAGGATGAGGTCTACTTCGAAATTTTGTGTCAAGGTGGAGATAGGTACGTAATAAAGCTAATTGAGTATTCCACATCATTACCAATGAAGAGTTCAAGGGTGCGATCAAATTCCTACTAACAAGAAGCAAAAACTCATACATGAAATCATTATACCAAAAACACACAAATTAATATATTCAAATTGAGTTTTGTGTGATCAATGTATGTATTTATCCCCATTTATAATTACTCACATATTAGGTTTTTATTTATATATTTTATTTCTTTTATTTTTATGCAATTATGAATTAGTTTATATGAGATTTGGTTGCCTATCACTATTAGTATTTGTCAGAGGTAGACTCAGAAATTCAGGTTGGTTGGAAGACTATAAATTTTTAATTTGATAAATCAAAATATTTGTATGTTATTATAAAGTATTATTGATGTAGTCGATTCTTGCTCTCCTTCCTTGCTGCTGACCTAGACCTGCACAGGTAGCACACGTGATCCAAGGATCACCGTGTGGCGGCCGATGACACTCTAATGCTTAAGTTAGATAAGGCTTAAGAGAGGGTAAAAGCTGTAAATTGGTATTTTGTAGCATACCTTAAGTTCATAGACCTTATCTCCCTTTTATAGTGTGAGAGTAGGGGTGGGCACGGTCCTGATCGGTTTCAAATTTTGAAGAACCTAACTCGAACCGTTTAAATTTTAACGGTTTTGATCTGGATCGGTTCCTCCAATTTGATTGTTAGAACCGAACCTAACTCAAACCATTTAGAACGGTTCGATTCCTACGGTTCCTGTTGAGACACCCAAAAAACTTGTTTAACATAAAAATCACCACTCGAACAAACAAAACCCTCACGAAATCTGCAAGAAACTGAAAAGCCAAATCACCCAAAAACACTTTTTTTTTTTTTTTTTTTTTTTAAAGGCAAGCGTGCCGCCGGTGGGTATAGAACCCAAGACGTGGGGGTTAAACCATCACAGTCTTAACCATTCAACCAGACTACCATTGGCACACCCAAAAACACTTGTTTACCATAAAAATCACCACTTGAACACACAAGAACTATTGGTTTTTTTTTAAGCACGGCTCATTTGACAAACATAAATAAATTAAACACAGAGTCGCACACTTTAAACATATATCAACATAAATACACAGTTCCTAACCTAAGCTTCAGCATAGGTTCCCCTTGGCAGTAATAGCATCAACAGTAAGCAATAAAGAAGAAAAAATATCTATTGGTGGATTCCTCTCTTTGACAACAACAAGAGCTTTGGTTATTTTCTGCATACTAATCAACACGTTATGCCATGTATTGACCCTCGAATGAACTCTACCAGGCAATCCAACATTCAAAGCACCCAAATCATCAGTCTTCAATTCCAACACTTCCTTTGGCAATGCCCCGTCCAGAATCCAAAGCAAACAAGAAGAAAACCCTTTGGCGTTTTCGGAATCACTGTCTGCAAAAAACCTCATCTTTCCAAATTCATCAATGCTAGCATCCAACCACACTTGCGTCGTACACCCCATGACTCGATTCCAAGTCACGCGCTTGGATTCATCAAATGGAGGAAGCATGTTGGCGTAGTGTAGCAAGCATTTCACTTAGTGAGTCGGCTCGGTCAGCGATTGGAACTCTGATACAAGGAGCTTTAGCTTGTGGAGAAACCTATGAAGGAGGGAGGGAGAAAAATCTGTTAGAGTGTGACTGCGTGAGGGGGGATCTGTGAGAGAGATTTGTGAAGGAGGGAGGGAGAGAAATCTGTTAGAGAGAGCGTGACTGCGTGAGGGAGAGATCTTTCAAGAGGGAGGGAGAGATCTGTCAAGAGGGAGGGAGAAAGAACTACGAGAGGGAAAGAGTGAGAGTGAGAGTTCTCGAAAAAAAGATCTGAGGGAATTTGTTGAGGAGAAGGAGACGAAGGTGAGAGTGAGAGGAGCGGGAGACGGGTGCATGGACTTGGGGGTTTCTAGCGTTGAAATATAACCCCCAATCATATTAACACACATGTACATGTGTTATACAAACGGATCGAAACCGAACCATTTGATTTCAGATGGGAATCGGACTTGAACCGTTCTTACGACGGATCCGGACCGATCCAGACCATTTATTAATTTACAAAATCAAATTCGGACCATTTAGTGCAAAGCAGTCCAGTTCGGTTTAGATTCGCAATTTCTCGACCTGTTTGCCTACCCCTGTATGACAGTCCTTATTTGGCTAGGCCTTTGATGGCGTAGTTTAGGGAAAGAGATTTTATTGGAGATCATTTCCTAGTCGGGAGTTGTTCATGTGGGATAATTTTTTTACACGACTTGTGTTCTTATATCTGTGGGGGGAGGTTTTCATTTCTGAGTATTGTCTATGCAAGGAAGTTTCTTTGCTCGAGTGATACTCCAGTATTTGTTTCCTAATCGAAACCGATCTACTGCTGGCCTGCCGGTCTTGGGTCGATCCCTCAGATACTTGCCTTGTCACGGTTTACTCTTGCCTTATCAGGACTTACAAGTATTGGGCTTGACTGACTGACGTGTGGACTTAGTGGCACATTGTAATTCGGGTCCAATGTTCTGGAATCTATCAATAGTGAGCTTGATGTCGTTTGGGCCTCGCTGGATTGTGCATGCAATCGGCCATGCTTTGTTCTATTGATGAGATTATCATGACACATGTACGGTGCTGATCAAAGAACGGTTTGATGTATTATCAATTATTTTTTTTACAACGTCGAATAGTTATTCAATCTTCGAATTTTCTAATATCAAAATTGAAATAATAAAATAGGAGTGATTAAGGACATAGTAAATTATCTTGAATTGTAGACTGTGTAACAACAACTTTTCTAGGATAAAACTTTTTTTTAATTAAATTTTGTTGGGTATTTAGATTTAGCCCGGGTATGCTTCCTAATGCTCCCTATATTGAAGGAGTTGTGGGGTAGAGGGAGAAATTTAATCGGTTGGAAAATCCACCAATAGGGAAATTTAAAATTGTGAGAGGATTAATCATGTGATATGCAATCTCTCAACTATCTATTGTAAGAGTCCTTCTAGGCAGCGAGGAAACGGGCGAGGGAAGGGGGTCTGACCCCCCATCCCCCTCGAGATTCACTCGGGCGCGCCCGTTTCCTCGCCATTTAGAATCACCGCTATTGTAATCAAGTTTCTCATTGTTGGTTTGAAGAATTCTCAGTGGGTTATATTGCTTGAACATCCTAGATTAAAGATTCAACAAATTTATTGTATTTACTAAGTACTATCTAAAAATAAAACATTCTACCCCCGCTACATTGAGGGCTTGTCCCCATTTAGGTCCGCCCCTTGTACTTTTTTTTAAAGCATTTGACAATATATTAATATCTACTAGCTATTACATTCAACTTTGCCGACATTCGATACCAAGCGATGAGCCTTATCATTAAGGTCTCTACATATATATCTACAATGCCAAAAAGGAAACATAAGAAGCAAGCGTTTAATATTACAAATAAGAAGGCACCAGACCCAGTGCATAGTAGAAAGTTGTTGAGAGTCTTCATCCTGGATGAGGTAGAGTCTCCAAAAAGAAGTAATTCCCTCCATCTCTGAGCCTGAATGAGTAGTAAGGCCACCTTCGCCGCATATCTTTTCGCCATCGTACTGTCACAAACTTTTTTACCTATTTAGCATGAACAGAAGCCAGAACATTTCCAACAATGTCAGTTGCTGAAACTCCCACACTTCCCTGCTTAGAAGACTAAAAATACAAGCATCAAATGTGACAATAACCATATACCTATCAAGGCAGAATGGAAGAGGATGAAGGTGGTTTACTCTAAAGATTAATTTTATGGATGCGGGTTGAGTGGATTTGGTTCAGGATAAGCGGTGTAAAATGATACGCTTGTTTTTGTTTTCCTCTCAACAGGATCGTGCTCAGTCTTAGACACACTTTTGTGGCTAAATTTAAACCCACTCTAGGATCTAGTGGTAATGTTCATTTGGAAACAAGTAAAATGAAATAAAAAGAAGAAGTTGTACAAGCAAATGAAATTTAGTCCTGAAATTAAGTTAGTCCAGAACTATCAGTGAATTAGACTTTGTCTAAACCGTGATGCAAAAATGATTTTTCAAAAAAAAAAATCTCATAAAATAGAACAATCGTTGATCCCACACACAATCACCTGAAAATTCTTAATAACAACACAAGTAGTAAAAGTCCATTGACAATAGGCCCAATATACAAAATATTCATCATGCATGCCTATTATAAATGGAGCCAAATTGTCCAACCTATCTAATCTTAACTACAACTCATAGACAATTTTGATTACGGTGGGCATGGGACGGGATGTACCTCAATCTGATCCTATTACAATTACTTTATCTTTGGGACGAGATAGACATCATCACATCCTAAAAGGGTTCGGGATGGGACGTGACTATATGGCGCTAAAAATTCTTTGCAACAACAAATTTATTCAAGTCTAGAATCCACACCAAACATGATTCACCAACATAACATTATATGATTCAAGTCTTAGACATCAACTACATCAATAATTAAGTCTGAAATAGTTATTACTACAAGTACATGATCATCGATAATATAAAAATCAAGACTGAGAATCAAGTTAGACTTAATTAAAATATTAAAATTATTAATATTAAATAAGTTTAGAACGGTACTGATTAGGTGGAATTGAAAATCTCCACCATGATCTCATCCCACTCTAGATCGAGATGGGACGGGATCGGGATGGATTTGATCAATCCCAAAATAACTTAAAAATTTTGGAACGGGACGAAATCAAAATCATGAAATGAGATGTCCACCCGAAATTGTGACTTGTGAAGATGAATTAAAAGTGATTCATGCACACAAGCATTGAAAATCAATTGTAGAACAAAATTTTGTAAATGAATATTTGAAAATCAAACTAACAGTTTTTAATGAATTATATGGTAAAACAATTACAATTAGTCCAAATCGTGTCTATGATACAAATATATCTCAGCAGTGAACGGGAAGACAATAAGTAGATAGCGTGTGCATAATTTTTAAGGTGGCGACTACACCATACCACCATTTCCTGTCTCACACCATTCTACTCTCTCACACCACCTACATAAATAAAAAAGAATTCATTTTTTTTCCTCACCAGTCAAATTGACAATGGTTCCTCCCTCATCCATTCGAAATATCTTGCAAATCTCTTTCAAATCTTTTCTAAATCTCTCCCCACACTCAAATCCCTTACAAATCTCCCCTCTCTCCCTCGAAAACTACCAAAATTTCCTTAAAGTCGAAACCTTAAACCCAAACTCAATAAATATGCATAACTTAAACATAACAGAGAAACCCGAACTCAAAATGAAAAAAATGCAAAACATGGTAACTTTCGGCCAACTTATGTGATCGATTGAGATAGATTCTCAAGTTGATCAAAACACAAAATTTGTAGTACTCTGAGTTATCTAATAAAAACAACTTGAATCACATGAAAATGAGCAACTTATGGTCATTTTACTAAAATTCGCACAAATATGTCCGATAGATAAAAATGGGATAGTGTTACTGACTTTCAGCCAACTTATGTGCTCGATCGATACCAATTATCAAGTTGATCAACATACAAAAGTTGTAGTACTATGAGTTATCTAATAAATACAACTTGAATCACTTGAAAATGTTTTGAAATTAGTAAGTTATGGTCATTTTACTAAAGTCGCGCAAATCTATCAGAAAATTTTTTTGTTAGTAGAAAAGGAATTTTTGTTTTTTTACCATTTTCGCATCGTGCAATTGCGGATTATCTTAGATACCCCACATTTCACAATGCGAAAGGGAAATTTTTTTTCGCATTGCACAATGCGAACAAAATATTTTTTGGACAGATTTGCACGACTTTAGTAAAATGACCATAACTTGCTTATTTTAAAACACTTTCTAGTGATTCAAGTTGTGTTTATTAGATGACTCATAATACTACAACTTTAGTGTTTTGATGAGCTTAATAATCGATCTCAATTGAGGGTTTAAATTGATCGAAAGTTATCCTATTTTACATTTTTTTTCATTTTGAGTTTAAGTTTCTCTATTATACATATTTATTGGTGGCGTGAGAAAGTAAAAAATAAAAATAAAAATAAAACATTGGTAGTGTAAGAGAGAAAATATGGTGATGCGTTCTAATCGGTGCAAATTTTTAATTAGCCGTATTCAGGAATCAAAGACTGAGTCTTCGTAGTTCATGGACAGGAAGATTTGCATCTGTCCGCTTCCACGCATGCCAAATAGCTCCAATCCTCCGCATACTGTTGTGGAATCCTCAACTAATCAAATTAACAGCAAGCTGTGGTTGTCCATTAGAGAATTACTCAACTCAAAATCGGTAAAAAAAAAAAAAAAATATATATATATATATATATATATATATATATATATATATAGATATTGAAAAAAAAATTCACCAACTCGTATTTTTATTTTTTGAGTGTGTTAATATTCTATTTTAAAATTTTCTCATCAAAGTGCACTTGCAGGCTTTTTCATGGAGACAAGTTGGTTGGTTGGATAGAAAATATAAAAGTGCAGCTAAGCTAAATTGGAGGGCAGTGAGAGAGAAATAAATTCCCACCCAATACTCCCTTCTTGTATTTTCTTCTCAAATGTGCAGGCTTTGCGGTTGAGACTGGGAAATGAAATGACGACCAGTGCTTCGGCAAGGAAAATGGTTTCAGTTACAGTTGATCATTAATAGCAAAATAATCACCACTCTTTCTTTTTTTTTTTTTTTTTTTTTTTTTCCGTTTTGAATTGCTCTTACTCTCTCTCTCTCTCTTATTATTTCACTAACCAACAAACAATCAAATCTTAATCAACAACAACAACCAGGCAAGGCAAGGCAAGAACCCAGTTAGATAGATAGAGAGACTATTAGATTAGATTAGATTAGATAGATAAAATAGTAGATGCTTTTGTCTCCTCTGCCTTGTTTCTTTTCTCTAAAAACCAAACACTTCACCCCACACAGCTCATCATCGATTCCCACCCCTTCTTCTTCTTCTTCTTGCCCCCAAACCAAACTTCGAAGAACAATTAGAAATGGGGGTGGTCAGAGCTTTCACATTCACCTTCTTTTGGCTTCCATTGTTCATCTTCTCTTCTATTATTTCTTCCTTAATGGCAGATGATGGTCCATTGACACCAACACCCAGAAACACGCAATTCTCACCTCCACGACCTCTTCTACTCCAAACACCACCACCACTCCCTGTGTTGTCAGGATCTGCAAAGCCGGCACCATTCAAGCCCACCGTTGCGGTGATTGTTGGGGTGCTCACCACCATGTTTTCAATCACTTTTCTTCTTCTTCTCTACGCCAAGCACTGCAAAGGAGGTCGCAATGGGAACTCGAATTCGAATTCGAACCGACCCAATTTAGCCGTAGCCAGAAAGAACTCTGGGATTGATCGCAGCGTTGTGGAATCGTTGCCAATCTTCAGATTTTCTTCTCTGGGAGGTCAGAAAGAAGGGCTGGAATGCGCTGTTTGCTTGAACCGATTCGAAGCCACGGAGGTGTTGAGATTGTTGCCGAAATGCAAGCATGCTTTCCATGTTGAATGTGTGGATACATGGCTTGATGCCCACTCTACTTGCCCTCTCTGTCGCTACCGAGTTGACCCGGAAGACATTCTTCTCATTGTGGAGTCGAAGCTCGTTGGCGGAGGCGAAGTACAAGAGGGTAACAACAACCCATCTCCACCAGCAGGAACTGGGTTGGATGGCGGGGAAGAGGAGATGGAGATTGGAATTCAGAGAATATCAGGGAGACATTCATCAGCAGGGGAAGGAGCGAGTCATTTGTTCATCGTGCAACGACCCGGTGAGTCAGACTCGGATACAAGACGTTCTCTAGATACGTGTTTGAAAAAGAAAAATAAGAAGAACGATCATGTAACGGTGGGCGTTGGATGCTTTGAACGTGGTGGTGGGTGTCGTAAAGACGGTCTCTTATTACTACCTTCAGATAAAGATAATTCAACAGCAACAAGGAGTGAAGAGGAGGAGGAGGAGGATGAGTTGCGGATGAGGAGGAAGAGATTTGAGCACAGCATAGTTTTGTTGTCAAGTGAGACTAGTAATGCCACCACCCAAAGGAGGTGGAGTGATTTAAGACCGTCAGATCTCCTCTATTTGCGTTCCAAGATGATCCTGTCATCAACAAATGGTGGTAGCAGTAGTAATAGAGGTGGGTGCAGTAGTATTAGAATTAATAGTCATAGTTGTAGTAGTAGTAGTAGTAGTAGGGTGAGAGAGGTGAGTTGGAAAATGTCAGAAGAGAATGCAAAGAAGAAGAAAGAAGAAGAAGAGAGTAATGGCACAAGTGTAATTAGTGGGAGAAGTTTGTCTGAAATCACGGGATTGAACAGGTCTAGCACTAACAATATTAATAACAACAACACAATGGAAACAGTGCTCGTGGTGGATTCGTGTTAGCCCAACCCAACCTATTGGATTGGAGGTATTAGTATTACTTACTACGTGGGGCCGGCCCAAAGACACGACAAAGAAACCAACATTCATGCGGCGGCTTCAGCGTGGCTATGTAGTCGCTTTAGCTTAGCATGCCAAAATTTGGGAAACCGCATCGCATACGGGCCGGCCCCCCAAGAATTTGTTAAGGCACCACACCACAAATAATACATACATTCAACCAGTCGGTGGTATGGTGGTTTGCTTCTGCTCCTGGTTCCGTTCGTATGAAATGAGGAGCGAAGCAAGCAAGTATTACAACTGCTGCTGTACCACGGAAAGGCTTCGAAGCTTCAGTCCTTTTGAAACAGTTTATATTAGTGTTTTTTTCGGATCTTTTTTTCTTTTTTTTTTTTCAAGAAGAGTGTAGTGATCAGTTGTTTATTAGTATTGTCAGAGGGCAGAGGGGTCACAGCACAGGTCTTGAAAATTGTAAAATACTTGGTAGTGGAGTATGGTCGTTGTTTTTAATTTGTAACATAAAAACAGTAAAGAATGGTGGGGAATGATAATGGGGCAAGGACTTCAATTCCCAAGTTTAGCTTCGTCGCTTCCTTTTTCACTCTTTTATTAACCTCCTCTTCTTCTACACTTTCTCTGCCATTTCTTTACAATTTTCTGAGTAACTACATATGGAAAGATAAGAACTCGATGATTATAATGGGTGGATGTTGAGAAAGTTGTTCAGATTTTAAATGCTTTGCTTTATAACTCTGTTTTATTTGAATTTGAATTTGAATTGTTGTAGGGGTGCATTTAAGTCTAATTAAGGTGATGAATACCCACGCCACCATAGTAATGTGAACTTTTAAAAGGAGAATTCTACTCGGGCCAGGCCAGACATCACTGATTAGTGCTTGGCTAAGTAGAATTCTCCTCTCTCCAAGCTATGTATTCACCTCCACCATCATTGTCTGATCAGGCTTAGTAGATTTACTCCTTTTAAAAACCAAGTACAATCCTTCCGCTCCATCCTCAATAACAACAATCAAGTGATATCTTAGAGCTATCATATCAACGGCTAGAGCTTGGCGGATGGTACCACTAGGTCATGGGTTCAAATCCAACTTGCGGCATTTTTAGTGGGTTCTGGAATCCTATAAAAACCCTGCTTGCCTTTCAAAAAAAAAAAAAAAAAACATATAAAGATAGAACTGCATGCATTATGATAGGATAAACTAGTTGGGAGGCTTGGTAAAATCCCAACCAAACCAATTGAACGACAAGTGGACCGCTTGATACTGTGCCTGGTAAGCTGAGAGAGGATATACTAACATTTTTAAATAATAAAGTTACCGGGAATATAGTGTATGGTTTTCAAATAATTTTTTTTTCAAGAAATGAATATCTTTTTCTCGATGAAGTTAAGAACATTTGAGTTTGTCCAATTATCAAACAGATACGCAGTGGTTAAAAGTGTGTGCAGAATGATAAAAGAGAAGAAAAAAAAAACAATACATTTCAACCTTTGCTATCTTATTTGTTGGGTTGGTGGTGTTGACTTGAATTGTCCCACATCTCATAGGGTAGAGTTATCATAAAGAAATATAAAGATGTAGTTCACTTTCTAGAGTCCTTCTAGCCGGCCTAGGTTTGGCGCCTGATTTTCACGCCTGGCCGGGTGTAATTACCCTTTTGTTTCTCATTTGTTGTGGTTAATCAGGCGCCAAACCCAGGCCGGCTAGAATTTCTGCACTTTTTAATAACAACAAGACCTTTTAGACATATCCAACATGACTCAAGAGTTTTATATATTAATCATCTTTTATATATCAATATCTTTTTGCTCTAAAAGCTATAAACATTTGAGTTTGTTCAATTATCAAACGGATACGCAGTGGTTCAAAGTGTGTGTATAATGATAAAAGAGAAGGAAAAAAAATACGTTCAAACATTTGTTATCTTATTTGTTGTGTTTGTGGTATTGGCTTGAATTGTCCCACATCTCATAGGGTGGAGTTATCATAAGGAAATATAAAGAGGTAGTTTACTTCCTAATAGCAACTAGACATTTTGGACATATCGAACATGACCCAAGAGTTGTATATATCAATCACCGTTTATATATCAATTATCTTTTTGCTCGACAAAGCTAAAAACATTTGAGTTTGTTTAGTTATCAAACAGATACACAGTGGTTCAAAGTGTGCATAATGATAAAAGATAAGGAAAAAAAACAATATGTTACAACCTTTGCTATCTTATTTGTTTGGTTGGTGGTGTTGGCTTGAATTATCTCACATCTCATAGGGAGAAGTTATCATAAGGAAATATAAGAATGTAGTTCACTTCCTAATAGCAATGATGTCTTTTAGATAAAACTCGACATCTGGTTAAGGACCCGTTAGGACTGTCAAGAATCGTTTTTGAGTAAAGCAATGCTTAAATTATGCTTGATCGAAACAAATTTCTGATCAAAATTTGACTTTTTTCTAAGTAATTTTTGCAACTTACGATGGCCCCCCAGTGCAAGTGTTTAAGTTGGGGACAACATCTTTGTTGTTTATAGCGGACTCAAGTGCAAAACATGCAACATTATTAACTAACAAATATTACAATACTCTCTCGATAACAAACTCTTGAGAGGCTAATTCTTGGATCCTAAACCTATATACAAAGACTCAACATATAAGCTTAATTATTTCAAACCAAACAAAAGACACCTACTCCTAACAGAAAGTGATTTCATATATAGGCTAAATAATTCCAAACTACACAAATAACACATACTCCTAGCAGGAAAGTGATCAAAGTTATTCCTGAATCACTTTCCTTTTCCCACAACCTTATTACCTAAGTGACTATGATGTTCAACTGAATGCTTGCATTATATCATCATATTTCCTTGTGGAAGATACATGTGATGATGAGCTAAACTGCTTCACTGAAGCTGAAGGTATTTCTGAATGGGAAGCTGCAATGCACAAACAAATATCATCTCTAGATAAGAATCATCTCTAGATAAGAATGACAGATGGGAACTGGTCGAAAAACGCTGTGATACCCTTGTGTGGGCGGACCTGAGGGGGAGGGTGCGGGAGATGCCCGTGATGGCGAAGCCCAATAGGCCCGTAGATCCCAAGAGGGGGTGGGCGAGCTACCAATGAGAGATTATAGCCCCACATCGCCTAGGTGAGGGAAGGGAATGTACTATGTATGTACGAGGTTGGATCTACAAAGTACTACGCGTTTTAAAGATGTGCGGGCCTTGGGCCCAAAGCAGACAATATAGTACTCTGTGGATCGGGTCGTGACAGACACTGAGTTAGTTACTTGCAAATGGGTATACAAGTTGAAGAAAAAGATCAATGGAAGTGTTGATAGATACAAAGTCGTCTTGTGGCATGGGATTTTCCTCAACAATATGGCCTGGATTATGAGCAGACATTCAACCAAGTTGCTAAGATGGTGACTATTAGAATGCTTATTTCTTTAGTTGCATGCAAATTTTGGTCTCTTTGGCAACTTGATGTCAAAATGTTTTTCTTTACGGTGATTTGGTTGGTGACATATTTATGGAACAACCACACGTGTTTGTTTCAAATGAGTTTCCTAATTATGTTTGTCGCCTCAAGAAGGTGTTGTATTGTCCAAAGCGGGTTCCACGTGCTTGGTACGGTAAAATCGCACAATATCTTAAATTTTGTTTCCATCTTTTGAGCTCAGATCCTAATCTCATCATTAAAGTAAAGTCCTCAAAGTCGGCGATGCTACTTCTCTATGTTAATCATATTGTAATTACTGGAGATGATAACTATGAAATTGCATGTCTTCAAGATTAGTTATCTATTTACTTTGAAATGAAAAATCTGGAAAGCTTGACATTTCCTTATGATGCAGGAGGATTTCTAGGGTTCCTAATTTGGATTTCTAGAGTTCCTAATTTGGATTTCTAGGGTTCCTAATTTGCTCTCAAAGTTATTTACTAAATAACTTATTCGTAATCTTTCAATGTAATTAGGAGTCTTTTTAGTTTCATTTTAGGATTATGCTTTACTTTTTCTTTTAGGAATAGTCTGCTTGTTATTTTAGTATTTGATTCTATTTTTTCTTTAAGGAATAAGATGCTTATTATTCAAGTTATTTGAGCACTATAAATAGAGTTCTTTCTCAATATTGTAAAAAACCTTTGATTGAATATTAAAGTTATTTTCTCTGTGTTTTTGGGGGAATCTCTTGTATCCTTCCTTGTGAATTGTCTGTTGAACTAGCCCACGGGATAATCACTATTCTGCCCGGCGTCAGTTGGTATCAGAGCTTCAGCATCTTCTTGGGGGCGAGATTTCATCAGTTTCTATGGCTGGTGGTCGTAATCGTCGCGGGCAGGTTCCGAACGAGGAAGCCCCTAACCGTGATCATAACGTCAAGAATATGATGATTGAGGATTTATAGAGGCAAGTTGCAGAGTTAACCCGGAATCTAATGGCGCGGGATTTCGATAATCGTGAAATGGAAGATCACGATTCTGATTCCAGTTTCGAAAACCCGTATCACAATCATGCTCGATTACGGGAGCATGGAGAGCCTGTGTATGGCGATGAGGAGCTTGGAGAGTCTATATATGACGATGAGAAGCTTGAGGAAGACATGGTAGACGAAACTGAAGAGTTTGGAGAGCCTGTGTATGACATTGATGAAGAGTTGGATATTGTTGATGCAGATGGTTTACCAGATGGGAAATATGGAGCCTATGAGATTAATGAAACGAATGTTTTTATTGTCACTGAAAGAGCAGCTATTAACCTTGCCTATCAGAACTTGTCCAGATTTCCAATTCCAGATGGGCCGACTTGCTTGGTTGAATTGACTGGTCATGATTTGATAGGTTTGCCTTTAAGGTCGCCATTGTCATGCAATGAGATAATATACTCACTTCTTATGCTTACCATCTTAATAGACAAGCCTTTCAAAAAAAATCTTAATAGACAAGGGTACAAGGATTGTAACAAATGTGCCAAGTGATTCCCTCGATGATTACATGGCTTTACAAGATTTGAAATCAAAACCGGCTCTCAGGGCCAAGTTCGGTGTGAAGGACGAGTGGGTGTTACCTTTCGAGGTCATTCCTATCATCAACATCCCAGAATTTGGGGATAAATCTGCTGAGAAGGTTTGCTTAGATCTGAAAATCAAAAGCCAAAGTGAACAAGAGAAGCTTGCTGAAGCAAAGAGGCTGACATATTTGAAAGGGTTCACTGAGGGTACAATGCTTGCTGGAGAACATACAGGGAGGAGAGTCCAAGAAGCAAAACCATTGATTAGGAACCAGCTTCTAGAGAACAAGCAGACAGTTATCTACAGTGGACCTGAGAAGAAAGTAATGTCAAGGTCAGGTGACGAGTGTGTTGTGGCTCTCACAAACCAATGGTACATCACATATGGGGAAGAGGAGTGGAAAAATATGGCAGAAGAGTGCTTAGCCAACATAACGTTGTACTGCAATGAGACACGACATAGATTTGAGTACAGATGTTGTACTGCGATGAGACACGGCATGGATTTGAGCACACCTTGAGCTGGCTTAATCATTGGGCCCGTTCTCGATTTTTTGGACTGGGGGACTCACATTCCATTGGACGAACAATTCCTAGTTGAGTATTTATCTGATTCCACCTTATACATGACATACTACACCATCGTTCATCTTTTACAGAATGGAGACTTGTATGGATCTGACACCTCTTTAGTAAACCATAGCAGCTGACTGATGAAGTGTGGAATTTTGTATTCTGTGAAGGGTCGTACCCCAAGTCATCAGACCTCTCTCCATCACTTATTAAAAAGATGAAGCAGAAGTTTGAGTACTGGTACCCATTTGATTTGCGGGTATCTGGTAAGTATCTCATCCAAAATCACCTCACATTCTATATCTAGAACCACACTGCACTCTTAGATAAACGTCATTGGCCACGTGGCTTTCGCTGCAATGGACACATTATGCTCAACTCTAAGAAGATGTCCAAGTCC
Source organism: Berberis vulgaris (assembly GCA_963556465.1). Classification (NCBI taxonomy): domain Eukaryota; kingdom Viridiplantae; phylum Streptophyta; class Magnoliopsida; order Ranunculales; family Berberidaceae; genus Berberis; species Berberis vulgaris. Next base: position 70,005,774 of record OY747124.1, on the reverse strand, counting down.
ACTGGGAATTTCATGACCCTACTCCAGACTATCGAGGAATTCTCCGCTGATGCTACCGGATTCTCATTAGCTGATGCCGGAGATGGTATGGATGATGCCAACTTTGTCTTTGAGACGACAAATGCAGCAATCCTACGACTTACAAAAGAAATTGCATGGATGGAGAAGGTTTTGGCTGCAGAGTCATCTCTACGAACCGGTCCTCCGTCAACATACGTTGATCGTGTGTTTGCCAATGAGATAAACATTGCGGTGATATTGGCTGAGCAACAGTTCAATGAATTCATGTTCCGAGAAGCTCTTAAAGTCGGTTTTTATGACCTCCAGACTGCGAGGGATGAGTATAGGTTCTCATGTGGAGTCGAAGGCATGAACCGTGACTTGTTGTGGCGGTTCATGGATGTTCAGACACGTCTACTTACTCCAATCTGTCCACATTATGCAGAGCTTGTGGAGAAAGCTGTTGAAGAAGGAAGGGTTTATCGTGAATGCTGGCTAGCCAAGTGCAAATTCACCAGATCTCACCCTCAAAAGAAGGGAAATGAAAGACAATCCAGTACGCCAGCAAGAGCTAGCAGAGTTTTCTAACCTGGTGCTAGAGGATCTTCCTCCTGGGATGCCGCCAGAGGATTTCGATGAAGCTGTTGTGAACTCGAGGACGAGTTCTTTCCAATCCGGGGCGACTGGTGCAGGAGGATTTCTAGGATTCCTAATTTGGGTTTCTAGAGTTCCTAATTTGGGTTTCTAGGGTTCCTAATTTGCTCTCAAAGTTATTTACCAAATAACTTATTCGTAATCTTTCAATTTAATTATGAGTCATTTTAGTTTTCTTTTAGAATTAGGCTTTACTTTTTCTTTTAGGAATAGACTGCTTGTTATTTTAGTATTTGATTCTATTTTTTCTTTTAGGAATAGGCTGCTTATTATTCAAGTTATTTGAGCACTATAAATAGAGTTCTTTCTCAATATTGTAAAAAACCTTTGATTGAACATTAGAATTATTTTCTCTGTGTTTTTGAGCGAATCTTTTGTATCATTCCTTGTGAATTGTCTGTTGAACTAGCCCACAGGATAATCACTATTCTGCTTGGCGTCACCTTGGCTTAGAAGTTACCAAACTGACAGCTATGTTGTATCTCAAAAAAGAATATTTGTTTTGGGATGGAGGCATCGATCCAATTGGAACCATGTCTAAAACTCAAGAAAGATGAAGGAGAACTATTAGACGACACAACCCTGTTTTACCTATCACTAGAGCTGATCTTTCTTACTCTGTAGGTGTCATATCTCAGTTTATGCGACAGCTATGTATGGGACATTTTATTGCGCCAAGCACATTCTTCGCTTCGTGAAAGAGATTGAATTATGGGCTAATGTACAAGAAGCATGCTGATTTTTCTTTGTATTGTTTTGCTGATGCTAATTGGGCTGGTGATGTGAATGATAGGTTGTCGAACACAGGATACTGCAGTCATTGAGATGATTAAATCTAGCTAGCCTTTTTAGGCATTTTTTTTTTTTTTTTTTTTTTTTTGTATTTTTACATTTCTTTATCTCTTCTCTTTAAAACACAACCACAAACACTATCTATAGAAGGAGTTAAAGTATAAAAAAAAAAATCCTAAAAAATGATAAGAAAAGGCTAGCAAACAAAAGGCTGGTTAGAATTGTTGCATTGAGATAATTCCAGTTTATGCATTCTCTCTTATTTAGCAAATAATATATTTGTTCTCTTCCTCGTATCAGATCCAGGTATTTCGTACACTAACTTGAGTTTTTTTTGTTCCCTGATTCTAAAGAGCCAGGCCGACAGCACCAGGCTAGGGGTGGGCATCCCATCCCGCAATCCCGATCCCGATCCCGTCCCGTCCCGATTTTTTCGGGTCTTAATGAGATTGAATAATTTAATCCTGATCCCATCCCGTCCCGATTTTTCCAGGTCTTAATGAGATTGAATAATTTCATCCTGATCCCATCCCGTCCCGATCTAGAATGGGATGGGATGAAAATTTTCGATCCCGCCAATCCCGAGTTAATTTTTTAATATTTATTATAAATATTTTTATTTATTTTTATTCATATAAACTTACAGATGACTGACAGAAACTCATGGTGTTTGCAGTGGTAACAAAAATGTTACTTCAAGAAATAAATATTCATTAAGCAAGAGAAAGATAGCAGACTGTTGCTTGGATTCCCAATAAAAGTGCCTCCAATTATTTAACTTACAAATATTGATAATACCAAGTGAAGATGAAAAATAAAAATTAACTAGTAATACATATTCACAAGGGAACATTCAGGGGCGGAGCCAAGAATTTGAGATGCCCGGGCAGTAAAAATATTTTTTTATAATTACAATATATGTATTGATGGTAAACTATTATGAATATGTTAGAGCATCACCAATATGTCTATATTTCTTCCCTAACAAAAGATGAAATGTCATTTTGTCAAGGAACCATGAATTTTATTTCCCACAGTAATGAAATTGTAAAATTAGTTGGGAGACCATCACAACGACACAATACTCTTAGTGAATCCCGTTTATCATGTCATTTTCTAAAAGTCAGCCCACTCGACTTCATTGTTAGGGAATTTAGTGGCTACCCTTATATTTGCATGTCACATTTATATCTAATTATAATAAAGCTATTTTTCACGCTCTTATATGATGATAATCTTCACAGCAGTCACAGGCAGCACGTTGATCCCGTCCCGAACCCGTTTGGGATGGGACGATATCGGGATGGGGTTTTTCCCATCCCGTCCCGTCCCAATCCCGTATGAACTGGATGGGATAGGGATGGGTATATCTCGTCCCATCTCGTCCCGTGCCCACCCCTACACCAGGCCCGTGCCAGGCCGGCCCATCACCATCCATCATCCTAGCAAGGCTCTTTTTTGTTATATTCTTTCCTCAAATTCAAATTTATAGTTTATTCGCTTTACACATATCAACCCTGATTCTAGGGAGCGGGGCCCAGGGGGCGAGGCCCGCCCACCACCATTTGTCCTCCTCGAGATGCTGCCCATGAACACATCTCGAGGATGATGAATGGTGGTGGGCGGGCCTAGCTCCCTAGAAGGGCTCTTCTGAATTTATACAATAACAGTAACAGCAAGTACTTCACATGTTGGATTCTGATGGTTTCCAATTTCCACATGGTACTGCATGTTTAGTGTTTGATCATTTACATGCAATAAATTATATCTGACAACAAACAATATTGGTCCGGTATCCTTTACAAGCCCTTTTTTTAACACGAGGATGTACTTGCACTATTTGAAACCCTTCATTCTTTTCACAGGGAATGGAGAGATTGATTTACTTGAAAGTATTGTGGGTGGGGAAAGTTCGAATTTAGGAAAAGAACAGTCATATAACTTTAACAATCCTCAGTCAATGTTTTGGCCTTTCTGAATGACTGCAGACACAGAAGGTGGTTTTTCAGAAGGGAAGAAAAAAAAAAATTTCCCTGTAACTATAGCAGTAATACTAATCAAAGTAAATGTAAGGACTTGATACCTTCAAGAATTGTAAAGATTTCTATTGAGATATCTGAATGTGATTTTACAATAAAAACTCAGGACATTTTCCCTTACAGTAAACAAAATGAAGAGATGAAGGAATTAGTGGGATGTAGGTTGATCTAGGAGGACAAAAATGAACATAAACACCAAACAAATGATGACAAAAAAAAAGTACAACAACAAAAACGATACATTGTCTAGACGAGAATTACAATTATTATATGTAAAATTACTATGGACCAAAAGAATACCTAATACATCAGCAAAAGCTCAAGCAATGGCTGACACAATTGTCTCTACCTCCGTTGGTCGCCACATGCTCTTTTGCACACACAACAATCCTTCTTTGTCCTTGGAGAAGGTCAAGCGGATCTCCCACTGCATAGATCTAGCCATATTTTCAAGCTCGCCTATGGTCTCAACATTGTCACGTACAATTAACTTTCCTGTTGGCCTTAGCATTCTGTCCACTTCTGCCATCACAGCTTGTAGTTTGCACCTGCAGACAGAAAAAAGGACAAAAGGATGAGATAATGACGAACAACTACCTCCTTACCAGTAACTATTTTCTAAACTTAAATCTTAATAGTGCCACCCAGAATATTGGAAAACAAACCTCTTCTTAACCTTCGAGAAAATGTGATCAGCATGAAGAAGGTCATAGGTTCTGGGATAGGTGCTAAAAGATTCACACCAATCGTGATAAATGCCAAAGAGGCCCCGTTCATAAATTATTGGAAGTGTATCCGGGGAGTCAATTGGGACTACATTCATGACCCACACATTCAAGTCTTTCAAAGCAGCAGCAAAACTGCAATCATAGAAATGGAAACGGAGAATTAGGCAATATAAAAGGAAGATTACTTCTAGCAAAGTTAGCTTGTGTGAGAGAAAGTAAATAAGTTCAAAGCAAAGCAGAAAGAATCTACTAAATATGTGGAATGACCAAAATCATTCACAGCGACATTCGGGCTTTTGACTTACCCTCCGTAGACAGCTCTCATGTCCATGACATTTCTGACCGAAGACCAGCTGATTCCCATTCCTTTAAGATAGGACTTGTTAACTACACTTTTCCAATGTGCATAATCTGCTGTGAAATCCTCTGGAGCTGGTTTGCCATAAACACCAACCTGAGAACTTTGCAACCAGTAGGGTGCTTTCTCTGCCCTTACTGGCCAACTCTCTGGCCACTGAGACCCACGTTCTGATGAATCTGTTGGCAGCTTGTGCAAACAAGCCTGCAATGGCACATTCCTAAATCCACATAAACAAAGTATCAGAGAGCTTAATCTTGAAGTGAAGTAACAAGAAAACATATATCCTAAAGACGCTCGATGATCAGTACCGATCTGGATTCTTGGACTGCAAACAGTCCTCACCTTAGCACTATAACCTTAAGCTAAGTTTGCAGCAAACATACCAGGCTGCATTTGGATCATCAGATTCTTTGCAAAGTGGAGGTTCATTTTCTTGTCGTTTTTCATAGCATTCATTGGTAGAAGGTTTCCTGAATATTGCTGCAGCCACTTGATTCACGGTGTCATTCTTAATCACTATCATCTCCCAGCACATCTTTTTTGTTAGTGCATTCATGGCTGCAATCAATTTGCACAAAAATAGTTACTAAGATTCCCTCTCTTAACACAAAATGACATGATAAAAGCTAATCCATTTTTTTAGTATATCATATCAATGTTAAACTACCTTCCCAGATTTTAACATCCTCTGCAAGTTTCTGGTATACTGGTGTTGCGGACCACACAAAGTAACCACCAGGTCGCAACAAGCGATTAAGCTCTAGTAGAAGTTTACCACCTACATGTATATATCACAGTCAGCTCTGAGAAGAGAAGTATATATATTATAGCAAAGACACCAAACAAGACTAAAGATTTACATACCTTCAATGTGCCAAGGAACCCTACAGCGCGCACAGTGGACAGCATCGAAGACCCTACCAGGGTATGGCAGTCTCTTGGTTCCCATCACAGCTGATATAGCTGGAATACCCCTTTCAAGTGCAAATTGTGTTTGAGCTTCATGTTCATCCTTGGGAGCTAATGACATTGTAAGAACATCTCTGTCAAAAAGGAATCCTCCAAAACTAGCTACCCCACAGCCAACATCCAATATTACACGAGTCCGTTTACCCCATGCTAAATCGGAAACAGCCTGCAATTATAAGCAATACATCCATGTCATGAATAAGTTTACTAAGACGATGCTAAACATAAATCTACTGATGAGTGATGAGTGCTTCTTTTGAATGTTTCTACATAGTTAAATTCACAATCTTAGAAAAATTTGTTCCTCACATAAGTTATTACAAACAAACAACAGAATCAGTTCAAATAATTAAAGACAAAAGAGTCAAAGATATTTTAGCAATGAGACCTCCGTAGTCCTTATTTTAATATATTAAGCACTCATCTCTTAACAATTTCACATGTTGCCGACAATGGAGCCAAGCCAAAAGTCACACACACTGAACATGAAGCCAAGCCAAACGTCACACACACTGAACATGACACCAAGTTCATATACTGACACCACATCCCCTTTGTGTATGTAAAAGATCACCAAGTTTAAACTGATAGATCAAAAAAAAATAACCCACGGTCCCATTTGTGTATGTTGACTCAGTCATCACTAACCCATAGTTTAACCAACTTGTGTCAAGAGCCGGCCAGTACTCCTCAAAAGCCCGAGTTGTCAAGGAATGGAAAGCTAATTACTTAACTAGGATCGTAATATTCTACTACGCTTCCAAAGTTGACATCCTTGGCGGCCCAACTCTAGGAAGTATAATATAATGAAGATAGAGAAAATCCACTTGATTGCATCCATGCAGGAATGGCAATGGGTTGAATCGTGTCATGACGAGATACTTAATCAAACCAAACAGACCTATTTACTCGTTGTCTCAAAAAATCTAACCGAAACCACCAATGAACAGGTTGATTCATGTCAACTTGCCAACTTCACGAGTCAATTTATGTCAAATCAGTACTCCAATTTTGTCAATCTACTCTTATAACTGGTTTTTTGCCACAAATTAAGTGTGAATTAGGCCTTCCTACGCCGAGCTAATGGACTTATAATGCAATACCCAAATCAAAATAAAATATTTTGAGAAAATGCTGATTTTCACAGGTCAAAAGGGATGAATCGTTTTAAGACCTCTAAACCAGATATTTACATGGTTAACGGCTTTACCCTAGTGACTCGAAACCTATGAAGCATGGGAACCCAAACTGATTAATTTATTCGATTTTGTGCTCAGGTTTAAGTAAAATTGCAACCTCTACATCCATGCAACTTGAAGAACCTTTCACATAGAATCTTCTTCATTGATAGATGAAGAATGTTGTGTTTGAACTCTTAAATGGAGAAATTTAATGCTTGAAGGGTCATCTTCATTGATGGATCGATGGAGAATGTTGGGTTTTGAACTCTAAAAATGGAGAATATTAATGTTTGAAGAATCTTCTGCATAGATAGATGGGGAAAGTTGGGTTTTGAACTCTAAAACCAGAGAAAAGTAATGTTTTAAGAATCCTTTTGATTAAAAAAGAAAGTTGGAATTCAAAATCCAAAAATAGAGAAGTTTTGCTATTTGAAAAACATTCCTAGTGAGACCCAATCAAGAATTTATTTTTGCTTACACGGCTCAGTTGACATGGGAGATAGTCGGGAGAAACCTTTGAGCTCATTAAATCTACCAAACGACATTCATTGGATTCAGTTAGAATGGATGACTGATACATTGTCATACCTTTTGTCTGCCCAACCTGACCCTCGAGTACAAGAAACATTTGACAACCAAAATATATAGCATTATCATCAAAACAGATAAAATGTCATATACATTTCATGTCAAGAAATGAAAACAGAGTGATAAAATTGGGACAGCCAAAACCTGACCCTTGACAACAAGAAACATTTGACAACCAAAATATATAGCATTATCATCAAAAAAGATATTATAATATATATGCCACACATTTAAGTTTATATGTCTACGATAAAATTTCGAATAAATTTCATGTCAACAAATGAAAAACAGAGTGATAGAATTGGAACATCAACAAGACATTAAGATAGAACTTACTTCCTGAATGAAGTCAATGTAATGCAGAGCACCATTCTTGAACTGAGTTCCACCACCAGGAAATAATAGGTATTCCCCGCTAACTTTCACCCAATTTTGATGCCCTTTATAGGCAGCAAGCTTGGTATGGGGAACATTGTAGTACCATATCTGTAGGACCAAAAAACGAGGGAATGAGGACAAAACCTCGCAATAGCTCTTAGGAAATCATAAATTGATGTGATTGCTTATTTGAGAAATGGACAAAGATTGACAATCTACCTTCTCCCTACTTGTAGGCCACTCAATAGGCTGTCTATAACCTTCGGGTAGAGAAACAAGGCAAGTGGGGGCTTCGTTAGGACAGTGTCTTTCGCGATGCTCGTAGTGCTTAGTACTATGAAGCTTCTTTACGGCCTCTATATTGTCAAGGCAAGGGATGTAATCTGCCCCAGCAGTGACATTACAAACTTTCCAACTGTACCCATAAGAACCTCCATCTTTCTTTCCAGAAGACTGTTGAGCTTCCTTTTCATTCTTTGACTCTACAGCCTGAGTAGACCATGCGCCATTCTGTGTGTTAGTCTCATTGAGAAGTTCCGCCTGAGATGCATCAGGAAATACTTCATTTGATGCCGAGTCCTTGCCGTTGCTATCTGACTTATTCTCAGTATCAGACTGCATTTGATTGTTCGCAACCTTCTCCTCTATCTTACCCTCTACTTTATCATCCTGCTTTGCTTTACCTGAGCTCTCCTCATTTGATTCGCCACCCTCTGATTTTGTTTCACCAGCTTCTGAATTGGATTCTCCACTTTCTTCTTTTGATTCACCACCTTCACTTGGCCCATCCTCATCTTTTTTCGCTTCCATCTTGGATGACTCATCTGAATCTGAGTCAGTCGTTTTCTCCTTAGACTGATCCTCCTGGTTCCCTTCACCATTACTTTCCTCAGATACGTTTACGTTCTCCTGAGCACCCGTATTACTTTCATCCTTAGAATTGGCAGTGTTTGAGTTGCTGTTAGAGTCTCCTTTTGTTGCATCGTCGGGCAAATCTCCGGGATTATCTTCAAATTGCGGAGTTTGAGATTGAGACTGAGCCCGAGACTGGGATTCAGGCTCAGAAACCTGTTGTTTCATCTCTGTTTTGGTCTCTTCCTGAGAAGAATGATCAATATTTTGCACTGGAACTACAGACGAAGATGTCATCATCCAGACACCAATCAAACAAAGAGCAACAAACACAACGATTGTGACCGTGGAACAATAGGAGGATGAGGATTGCCTCCTATTGTCCATCCTACCGTTTTTACCAAATGCCATGATGTTTTTGTTGTCGGTTCTTTACATATGCATGTCTCTCAAAACAATACACCTGGAAGAATTATTACAAAAGACAACACTAATGAGAAGCGAATTAACTATTATCAATCCGTCAATCCTTTTAGTCAATTATGCTCCCAACTAAAGATGTCAATGCACTCTGAAAGTAACAAGTCTAGCAAATCTATCAGATCTGAGATAGAAATTAAGAGATCTATCAAAGGAAATAATCGCTAATTTAAATTAAGATTTGGCACCAAAACAAAATAAAAATTTTGCAAAAAATGTTAACAGATCTGTAAAGAGAAACGTAAAGACAAGTGAGAATTGTATGTACATGAAACATACAGAATATTTAATATTCATTATGAATTGTATAAAACAAGTAGATTCAATTTGTTCCAACTATTTTTGCTTAAACGAGTCATCAAATAACGTTTGAAGTTTTAGGGAAACCTAATAAATAGAGAGTAAACAAAAGTAGTAATCGGTTTAGAGAGTAAACAAAGAAAAGAAAAAGAATTCGAGCTTAATCAATCAGATCTACATACATCAAAATAAATTCGGATGAAAAGTAAATGAACAGTGATCGATTCAACTTGAGAAATAAGGTTGCTAGTTAGCCACAGTAAACAGATCTGAGAGGAAAGAAAGAAAGAAAGAAAGAAACTCAGTTTGAATTGAACAAGAAAACAGCAACTTGAATTGGCAAGAAATGTAATGTAATGCAATAGAAAGAGTGAGTGAGATCCATAATTAGATAATAATAGTTGGATTGGTTGAAGGAAGAGAAAGAAATTATGAGATGAGATGACATGCATACCTTGGAAAGAAGAAGAGGGAGACGAAGAGGAAAGGAAGATCGATTACAGATCTGATCGGTTGTGTTGGTGAATTGGTTGGTCTTGGGACAACTGAGAAAATATAGGAAAGATTGTGTGATTACCTCTTTTCATTTTGTATTTTTTTAATAATTAAATATTATTACACTAGCATGGACAGACAGACGGGGACTCACTGTACAGACTGCTTGTTACCTACCAACGAATACCGAGTATTAGAAGTGAGAGAGAGCGGTGCTAAGTGTTGTAATGGGAACAGTGCAATGAAGCGCTCCGACACTCGATCCATCAGTCGACCGTCGGTGCACCTGTATTCTGTACTATTCACTAAATATTTTCTAATCAATTTTTCGTCATTGTTAGTTTAATCTAATATAATGCGGTGTTGTTTGCGGAAATATCACGCGACAAGGATAAATGACGAGAGTGCTGTGTTTCAACTTATCAGCTATGCCACTTGGACACTTAATCAATGCACATTACATTATGCAACATAAACCATTTAAACCATTTACTTCTTTTAGGTTAATGTCCAAAGATAAGGATCCAAATGAACATAAGGGTGTGTTTGGTTGCATGAAATTCTATGTTATGGAAATTTATGAGGTAACTCTTATATTTTTGGTAAAATTGATATATCACTCTACATCCACCATTGATAACAAAATTAAATAGTGCATATGAAATTATACCTCAAATTAGCCTAAAATATAGGAGTTTCTTCATTGATTCACATGACATAGGATTTCATGCAACCAAATACACCCTAAGAGCGGTCTTGAGATTGAGTAGAAGTAATATTCCTCATATTTATGAATTTTATTAAAGCATCCAAGTACCCCTATTTGGAGTTTGGTGTATCTTTGGTGGGGATAAAGATATCTTACCTTAAATGACTAACTATGAGTCCATTATTGATGGGTTAACTTTTGAAGCGGAAGATTTATCCTTTCATCATCCCCGATGGGATAAGGGATGAGTGTCATTCATTTTGTGCTCAATGTTTAAAATTCCTACAAATACATTTTTATTTTTATTTTTATACTTTTTCAACAAAGCCCATGTTTAGGCGTCATTAATTGAGCGCCAAACAAATTGATGCCCAAACCAAACTCCTATTGTGGTTGGGATAAGTACAATATTTCATTGAAAAAATACTTATCCCACCTCAAATTGAATTGGTGTACTTGAGATGCTCTTAGGGAATCAGATTTTGTAATCAGGGTGATGTAGCATGATTAAAGGGGGTTGATATAAATCTTGAGATATGCATAAACATTTTGAAAATTCATCAACCTCCCTAAATCACACCATGTCAACCTGATTGCGTAAACCTGGTTCCCTAGTATTTTTGTAAATTTATATTTTGAATGTTAATGGTACTTTTCTAGACCAAACTTCTCCTGTGAAGGTTGGATGATAGCTAATCGTTCGGGCATGTATCATCTACACAAACTTTAAAAGGAACAGATACTCTGACAGTCAAGTCATCAATGGAAAAATATAACAGTTAGAGAGAGAGAGTCAAAGTGAGAGGGCACACTGTGTACTTGAGATTGCCTACTTGTTAGTTAGGGGTTTTTTTGGACGGAACGAATTAGAAAGAAGTATGTCGCAATTTGTACTTGAATTCCTTTTGTATCTACCTTTTCAGTTAAGGCAATAGTTTTTTTTATTGCTTTCGCAATAATTATGGCCTCTCGAAAAATCGATGACTGAATCTTTGATGCATTGCTAATACTAGTGCATATGAATTTCTCGAACGAACCACACTCCTTCGTATACATCAATACCACACTTCTTCGTATACGTCAATTTCAAAATTAAAATTCATTCTGAATTCTAAAAATTATAGAATGGGAATTAGGAGTTTCTAATAAAAATTTCCAGAAATTTTTAGGGTTGTTTTCTAGAAAAGATTTTGGTATTGAATTTTCAAAGAATTGGTTTGGACGTCAATCAAAGTTTAAGATATGGATCACTCTCTATGGGTCACTCTATGGTTGATCAAGCTTTGGATGGATACAATTGTGCTTAGACTTTGGTATACCACCAATTGGGCTTATACGCAGTGTTTTAGAGTCATCTACGTATGACGCGGTCAGACTAGTACATTTTGTTTTATTTATACTTTTATACTTTGTTAAATACTGGATGTTTGTATATATTAGTTTTTTCACTATGACCCTGGGTTGGGCGAATTATACTTTTTATTTTGTTTAAATTTTATCGTAGTTCGTTATTTTCCATTTTGTCTCTCGTTCCAAGAATATGTTATGTTATGATGTAATGTCCAGTTATGATCTGCCTTTGGTTAAAGATTCATTCAAGTACATGCATGCTGCAGGTTTCGTAGTGGGTTGGAGCATGACAGATAATGGTATCAGAGCATGACCCAGCCGAAAGTGTACTAATAAGGATGTTGAACTCCCAAGGGAGGTGGACTGTGATACCCTTGTATAGGTGAACCTGAGGGAGAGAGTGCAGGAAAACCAAAGAGTCCATAGATCCCAAGAGAGTTGGCAAGTTATAAAGGTGAGATTATAGTCCCAAATCGCTGGGTGTAGGAGGGAGATGTGTTATATATGTGCAAGTTTGGATCTACAAATTACTACATGTTTTAAAGCCGTGCAAACCTTAGGCACAAAGCGGACAATATAGTACTCTATGTATTGGGACATTACAATATCTAACCTACAAAAAGTACAACGGTTAAGCCTAAGATCACCATTGTGGTTGTCGAAGGCACTCCGATGCTTAAGTTAGATACTAGTTTGAGAACAAGTGAAGACTGAATGTAAAATTGCAGTGTGTATACTCGCGTATATGTGTGCGTACCTTTCTTCCTCATTTCACCGACTCTTATAGTGAGACTTCCCTCCCCAACCATCCCTGCGATCAAAGACATGATGGAGGGAGGAGATCTCGCATAAGATCTTACGTGTTGTATGACTGAGTACTTCAGCACTTGGCTCTGTTTAGGACCAATGTTTGATTTTCCTAGAGTTGATTTCATGTGAGTCAATTTTGGGCCAGTACCAGCTCTAGATTCACTGTTCGGGTCTTATTGTTCTGAGCCCAACCCTAAGACCCATGCCTCTGGGGCTGTCGTAGGCCTGAACGCCTGACTTATGGGCTGAATAGCAATCTTGCGCATGGGTTCGTTCGGGACTGCGCTGAAGCCTTTTACATGCTAGGGTTAGTCCATGCCATGTGTACGGTTGTGATTGAGTAACTGTTTGATGTCTCATTAGCTACTCTTCCCAGTTAATGGGACTACGTGCAGTTCCATTAATTCAATGAATGTGGATTGGTGCATTTGTACTTGGAACCATCGCCCCTTATTCCCTGCGTAGCATTTAATGCTGATGCGACTGCTGGGTGACTTTCTTTTGTGAACTGTCGTGCCTATAAATAGGCTAGTTTTCATAAGATCGGGCATTGCCATGAGCATTGTAAAGCCTATTCCCCAAATGTGCATTTCCAGATAACGTGCTTTGATCTCTCCATAGGATGAATGAGGGTCTCCATTGATGGAGTCTCTGAATGATTTGACAACGATGAGTCTTGACAAGATCTGCTATTTGATGAGGTCACCTAGTTCGAGTGAGCTTCTAGTGGTTCCATAGGACCTCCGAATTTCTTCTTACGTTGTGAAGGAAAAATACAAATTCCCCCTTAGGGGTCAAGCTCGTCTTCCATCTTCTGGTACTCCCATGACGTCTTCTGCCATCCAATTTAGGAGATAATATCCACAATTGGCTTTGGGTGGCTGTTCCCACTACTCCTTCCTGGGCTTTACTCCCAAGTCCTCTTCTGAAGGCAAACTGGCATAGCCATGCTCTTGTGCGCAAGATCTGTGGTCTTGGGGATCTAACTTTGCATCACCCTAGGCATCCCTATTTTGAGGAATCACTTCAGCAGACAACTTTGAGTACTTTTGCTTTCACATCCAAGTATTGGCATAGCAAAACCTTGACATGTGTTCCAGTGGATCTTCGCTTGCAACTTGCTTTGGACCAAGCTCAAATACTTGTAGCGTGTAAACTTTTGTACTAGCCAGTTGGTCCAGCTTTGTAACAACATTTTGATGATCAATAATGTTTTTTTTTTCTTGTATGCTCTGAATGATTGTGAATAATGTTGACTTGTGCGAATAAATCTTCTCGACTATAAAAAAAGATGAAACAATTTTAACTTTGAGCAGGGACTTACGCGAACCTATTTCTGAAGGACACGCATGTGGTCCTGATTCAGCATGTGCAGTTCCCTTGGCGAAATAGCCCGATTTGCCAATGATGGCGAAGTCATTGAAGAGTGATATTTGCATAGGTTGACCATGTCTTGCGGGTTGCTCGCTTTCTGAGTAGGCACTGGCCTGCCGAGTTACTGCGACTTAGCTTTGTAGAGAACTGTAGTGGCATTGGAATAGTCTTTTTAGGACTAGGTTTTGAACCATACTCCGACTTCATAGTTGAGTTGAGTCTTGTTGGTCAAAACGTTTCCTTGGTCCGTCTGGACTGGAATGATTGAATGCGTTGAGTTGTCTGTGAACTGGCCTTGTTAGCATATGTGTTGCCTTAGTTCCCAAAGAGGACTAGGTTATCTCTAGAGTGGTGAGTTGTCCATGGACTATACTTGTCCGTTTGTGGTGAACTGTCCATGGACTGGGTTTAGCCTATGCTGAAATTCCTCGGCTTTGAGGCCGACTAGGTCACTAATGTGTCAAGCCGTTGTCATCCTGAAAAACACTAGGCTTGGCTGCCTATGCGCCATGGTGGCCCCCGTATTCAAATCAGGTTCCATAGAGAGCGGTGAGCAGTCTAGAAACTAGACTCACTCGCTTGTTGTGGACTGTCCATGGACTGGGTTTGGTCAGTACTGGTTTTCCTCGGCTCTTAGGCTGACAAAGTCACTTATGCGTCAAGCCGACATCGTCTTAAAAAGGACTAGGCTTGGTCGCATGTACGCCAATGTGGCCCCCGTATTCAAATCGGATTCCATGGAAAGTGGTGAACAATTCAGAGACTAGACTTGCTCGCTTTAGTGGACTATTCGTGGACTGGGTTCGGTCCACACTGGAGTTCCTTGGCTCTGAGGAAGATTAAGTCACTTATGCGTTAAGCCATCGTCGTCCTAAAAAGGGCAAGGCTTGGCTGCATGTGTGCCATGGTGGCCCCCGTATTTAGATCAGGTTCCATAGAGAGCGGTGAGCAGTCCGAAGACTGGACTCGCTCGCGTGTGGTGCACTGTCAATGGATTGGGTTCGATCTACAGTGGAGTTCTTTGGCTCTGGGGCAGACTAGTTCACTTATGCGTCAAGCCATCGTCATCCTAAAAAGGATTGGGCTTGGCTGCTTGTGCGCCATTGTAGCCCCCGTATTCAGATCGGGTTACATGGAGAGCGGTGAGCAGTTTGGAGACTAGACTAGCCCACTTGTAGTGGGCTGTTCATGGACTGGGTCCGGTTCGCACTGGAGTTCCTTGGTTCTAAGGCAAACTAGGTCACTTATGCGTTAAGACGTCTTCGTCCTGAAAATGACTAGGCTTGGCCGCTTGTGCGCCATTGTGGCCCCTGTATTCAAATCAGGTTTCGTAGGGGCGGTGAGCAGTTCAGAAATTGGACTCGCCCGCTTGCGGTGGACTGTCCATGGATTGGGTCTGGTCCGCATTGGAGTTCCTTGGTTCTGAGGCGAACTAGGTACTTATGCGTTAGACCATCATCATCCTAAAAAGGACTAGGCTAGGTTGCCTGTGTGCCACGATGGCCTCCATATTTAGATCAGGTTCTATAGATAATGATGAGCAGTCCAAAAACTGGACTCGCTCGCTTGCGGTGTACTGTCCATGGATTGGGTCCGATCCGCATTGGAGTTCCTAGGCTCTGAGGCGGACTAGGACACTTATGCGTCAAGTCGTCATCGTCATGAAAAGGACTAGGCTTGGCTGGCTGTGCACCATTGTGGCCCCTGTATTTAGATCAGGTTCCATAGATAGCAGTAAGCAGTTCGGAGACTGGACTTGCCCGCTTGCGATGGACTATACATAAATTGGGTACGTTTCGCACTAGAGTTCCTTGGCTTTAAGGCGGACTAGGTCACTTATGCATCAAACCATCGTTGTCCTGCAAAGGACTAGGCTTGGCCACTTGTGCGCCATTGTGGTCCCCGTAATCAGATCAGGTATCGTAGAGAGCGGTGAGCAGTCCGGAGACTAGACTCGCCCGCTTGCGGTGGATTGTCCATGGACTGGGTCCGGTTTGCACTGGAGTTCCTTGGCTCTGAGGCGAACTAGGTCACTTATGAGTTAAGTTGTCGTCGTCCTAAAAAGGACTAAGCTTGGTCGCTTGTGTGCCATGGTGGCCTTGTATTTAGATTAGGTTCCATAGAAAGCGATGAATAGTCCGGAGACTAGACTCGCCCACTTGCAGTGGACTAAGTCCGGTCCACACTGGAGTTCCTTGGCTCTAAGGCGGACTAGGTCACTTATGCATTATCATCGTCGTCCAAAAAAAGGACTAGGCTTGGCCGCCTGTGCGTCATTGTGGCCCCCATATTCATATAAGGTTCCCTAGATAGCGTTGAGTAGTCCGGAGACTGGACTCGCCCGCTTGCAATGGACTGTCCATTGATTGGGTTCAGTCTACACTGGAGTTCCTTGGCTCTAAAGCAGACTAGGTCACTTATGTGTTAAGTCGTCATCGTCCTGAAAAGGAATAGGCTTGGCCGCTTGTGCGCCATGGTGGTCCCCGCATTTAGATCAGTTTCCATAGGGCGAGGTGAGCAGTCCAGAGACTGGACTCACTCGCTTGCGGTGGACTATCCGTGGACTAGGTCTAGTCCTCATTGGAGTTCCTTGGCTATGAGGCAAACTATGTCACTTATGCGTTAAGTTGTCGTTGTCCTGAAAAGGATTAGGCTTGGATGCTTTTGCTCCATTGTGGTCCCCGTATTCAAAACAGGTTCCTTGGGGAGCAGTGAGCTATCCGAAGACAGGACTCGCCCACTTGCGGTGAGTTGTCCATAGATTATGTTCGCTCCGCATTTGTGCCATTGTGGTCCTGAAGAAGACTAGGCTATCTCTTGTGCAGCGAGTTGTCCATGGACTATGTTCTATCCACGTAGGTGCCATCGTGGTTTAGAAGTCAGACTATGCCATTTTCTGGGTATGGAGTTATATGAAATGTGAATCTTTAAAGAGAATACCTTACTGATAATACTTCTTCAAGTGTTCTACAATCACGGCCTATTCAAACACTCTCCATCCAGGTTATCTAGTCAGTAGGTTCTTGGCTTTTTTATCTTAGTCACCTTGTAGGGACCTACCCAAATCGAGTTTAACTTGTCTTCTTTTGGGTCATTGGTGTCCGGCTGGTTTTCCTCTATACCCAGTCGCTGACTTTGAATTCTCGATGTTTGGCCTTCTTGTTGTAGTACTGGGCCACCTTTGTTGGTGGGTTGCAATCCTGACGAAAACTTCGTCTCTTCGCTCTTCGAGTAAGTTTAAGCTAACTCTCATGGCTTCATTGTTGTCATCGATCCTGAACTCCTCCTAATGTAGATATTGCTAGTTCTACTGGAACCATTGCCTTAGACCCATAGGCCAATGAGAATGGTGTCTCTCCGGTCGAGGTCCTCTTTATGGTGTTGTATGCCTAGAAGATGCTTGGAAGTTCAGAGACTTAGACCCTTGCTACATCAAGTTTCCTTTTGATAGCTTTCAGGATAGTTTGGTTGGTGACTTCTACTTGTTCGTTGGCCTGGGGGTGACCCGGCACGGAAAAGTGATGGCTAATGCCCAGTTAGATGCAAAGTTCCTTGACCTTTTCACCCTAGAACCGGGTCCCGTTGTCGCTGACCAGGATTTTTGGTATTCCGAACCTACAAGCGATAGACTTCCACAGAAAGTTTTTGATCTGATTATCGCGTATTTTAGAGAGATGTTCCACTTCCACCCATTTGGTGAAGTAGTCGACTGCCAAAAGGAGGAACTTTTTTTTGGGAAGTGGAGAATGGGCCCATGTCCATTTCCCACTGGCCCAAGGGCCAATGGCTGGTCATTGGAACCAGGTTATATGCGGGCATATGTGTGTACGGGGTAATCCTCTGACACTTTTCACACTTGCGCACCAAATATTTGGCTTCTTACTGCATTTTCGGCCAACAATACCCCAGTGTGAGGGCTTTACGAGGCAACATCCTCCCCCCGAGTTGATTCCCACAGACTCCATGGATTTGGATAATGACTTGGTTTGCCTCCTTGCGGGGCCAAGCTTCTGAGTAGAGGGCCAGTCATTGATCTCCTGTACAACCTGTCGTTGAGGAGAGTGTACACTACCGCTCTCTTTTTTTAGCTTCCGGGCCTCTAGATCCGCTGGGAGGGTTTTGTTTTTTATGTAGCTAATCAGGCGGCTCATCTAGCTGGTCTCCACATTAGTGGAGAGAGTTTTGTGGAGGCCTTCTTCTTCTAGAGTCGGCTTCTCTTAGAATTCTATGAGTGTGTCAGGGTCATTTTGTGCGAACGAGGCCTTTTCGGCCAGGTCGTCGGCTTTCTTATTGTCTGCCCTAAGGCAACAGCAGAGTAGTATCCTCTTGAACCACCTTTTAGCGCTAATTTCTTTTTCGCAGTAAGCCATCATTCGTGGTTCCTTGACATCGAATTCATCATTCACCTAATTGACCACCAATTGGGAGTTGCTGACCACTGTGAGTTCTTATACTCCGATTCCTCTGGCTAGTAATAGCCCGACTATTAGGGCTTCGTACTCCACTTCATTGTTTGAAGCGCGGAAGCCGAATTTTATAGCTTTTCTGAGGGTGTACAAGACAATCTCCGTTCTGCAGCCCTTCACGTTGGATAACCTGTTGCATTACATGATCCAACCTGTGGGAGTGGTTCGGGGTTTTCGCCTCACTGCTGGTCTTTCACTCCTGGTTTCCTATCCCAGTGAACTCGGGAATGAAGTTTGTCAATGTTTGTGCCTTGATTGTTGTATTTGGAGCGTAATGGATATCAAACTGTCCCAGCTCCACGTACCATTTGATCATTCTCCTTGATAAATTTGGCTTGTGCAATATCAACTGGAGTGGGTACTCAGTCAATACTGTTATTGAGTGAGATTGGAAGTAGGGTCTTAGTTTTTTTTAGGAAGTGACTAACGCTAAGGCCAATTTTT
The DNA here is from genome assembly GCA_963556465.1 of Berberis vulgaris. Lineage (NCBI taxonomy): Eukaryota > Viridiplantae > Streptophyta > Magnoliopsida > Ranunculales > Berberidaceae > Berberis > Berberis vulgaris. Next base: position 69,986,804 of record OY747124.1, on the reverse strand, counting down.
CCAGATTATGGTAGTTAGCCTCTGCCCCATCGAACATTTTGCTGATGCAGTAGACATGCTTCTGTTTCCCTTTTTCTTCCCTTACCAGAGCTGATCTGATAGCATGTCATCGATGTAAATTTTCATGGTCTTTTTTATTTGAGCTTTGGATATTCGGTTCACCAAGCTCTGGTATGTTGCCCCTGCGTTATTTAGTCTTGAAGGCATTACCCAATAGCAGTACGTGTCCTTATCGATTATGAAAAAAGTTTTCTCCTGATCTGGCGGGTGCATACTGATCTGATTGTAGCAAGAATATGTGTCCATGAAGCTGAGTAGGCTGTGCCGGATGTTGCATCAACAATCTGGTCTATCCAGGGTAGTGAAAACCCGTATTTTGGGTAGGCTTTGTTAAGGTTGGTGTAGTCCATGTAGACCCTCCACTTTCCGTTCTTCTTTTTCACCAGAACCTTGTTTGCTAGCCATTCCGGGTAGCGAGACTCCCTTATCATGCCAGCGTTAAGAAGTCTTGCACTTCTTCATTGATGGCCTGATTGCGCTTGGGGGCCACTGACCCTTTTTTTGTAGGACTGGCTTCAAGTTAGAATTGACTGCTAGTTTGTATGTGATTACTATAGAATCAATCCCCACCATGCTTTTCACTGTCCAGGTGAAGACGTCCTGATTCTCTTTTAGGAGCTTGACTAGCTAATATGTAATGTTTTGTCGAGGTTAGATCCAATTTGGACAACCTTTGTGTTAACTAGGTTGTCCAGGTATGCTATCATGACTTCTTCCTCCGGCTGCCTAGAGTTCAGCTTTCCCCTCCAGCTGGATGGAGGTTCGAGGTCTGTAGGTGGAGGTGGGTCATCTCGATCTGGATTAGGAGTTTCATCGTCTAGATCCTATTGCTTGAGCCTTTCTGCACCGCTATCAACTGTCTGACTAAGGCATATTGACATTCCAGAGTGATAGTCTGGTCTAATTGTTCCTAGCTAACCGTCTGAGGGGTACTTGAGGCAATGATGCTAGGTGGAGACGACTGCCTCCTTGTGGTATAACCAAGGTCAGCCCAAGATTACGTTGTACTCGGAGTGGGGGTCTAGGACTGAAAACTCCATCATCAGGACTTCTGCAAGTCCAATTGTCCCGCAACTACCAGCAGTGTGATTTTACCGATCGGGTAGCGACTTTCTCCGTTCAAGCCAAACATGGTCTGATTCGAAGGTGTCATCTCTCCTTCTGTCTATTGCATTTTCAGGAATGCGTGATCTTCTCACTTCCAAGTTCGCTATCCCTACCGAGATGAAGATGACTATGGCATCGTTGTGTGGGAAACAGACACCCTTCATGTCCCGTTTTGTGAATGTTAAGCTCGGGGACTTTTCTTCTCTCGTACATGTTGTATGAGCTGGTGTCGGTAGTGCAATCTAACCCACAACTAACGAACCAAATTCTTCAATGAACAATTCGAGTGAAGACTTTCCTCGCTTTTCACATGGATGAAACATACCGTGTCGAGAGTCATGTCTCCCGCATCTTGTGTTGTTCCTTCACATTGAGGATGCATGTCCCCTAGGTTGATGAACTCCTTCAGTCGTCTTCTCTAGATACAATACTAGATTTCATCTCTGAGGCACCTGCAATCTTTGGTGTCGTGGCCTGTGTCCCTGTGATAAGAGCGATGCTTACTATTGTCATGCTATGAAGGACCTCCTTTGAGTTTTGACGACCACGTGATGTCTACCGATTTTTTCATTGTGGACAAAATGTAAGGCAGACTGGAATTGAACGGAGCGTAGTAGGGGTACCTGGAGCTGCTGGGCTTGAACAGTTTTGCTTGGCCGACCCCGCCCCGGTTTTCGCCCCATTTCGCTTGGAAATGTCTCCCTTCTCATCCCTTTCCTTGGCTCTAGATGAGTGTTTTAGCTCGCTTCCTCCTTTTCTGACAGACAACATTTCTTCCAGGGTGATGTACTTTTGGGCGCTCCTCAGCAATCCCACCATACTTTTTGGGGGCTCCAAGATGAGGTAGTTGTCAAATTGACACCCTCGGAGGCCTGAGGTGAAAGCTACAGTTGATGTGTCGTCGCTGCACCCATCAATCAAAGTCAGCTCGTCATTGAAACAAGTGATGTACTCCCTGAGGGTCTCGCCTACTTCTGTCTGAGGTTCAACAGATAGTGAGGACCCTTCCTGATCTGTTGGCTCCCAACGAATCTGGCAATTAACGCCTTTTCTAGGTCCTACAATGATTTGATGGACCTGGACTAGAAAGTATGGAACCATGCCAGCGCATCCTTCTTCAGACTGGTAGGAAAAGTTCGGCAAAGGATGGCCTCTAAACTTTCCATGAGTGCCATTACGTGGTGGTAATGGCGCAAGTGGTCAAACGAATCTGATGTTCCGTCATAGAACTCGAGCTTTGGTGGGACGAACTTCTTAGGAAGAGGGGCACTCATGATTTCCTCTAAGAATGGAGGGACAGTGAGATCATATAAGACATCAGGGTCGGACGCTCCTAGTCAGGGCGGGTCATCGACCATGGTCTTGTTCATCCCCTTGGTGTGGTCCCTGTGACACTCTCTTGGGCCTCATTCTCAACAAGCTCTCTATCCTTCTCCGAGGGTTGTTCACCCTCCTGTGCATGCTTTGAGACTCGAGATCCTTTTGGATCTCGGTTGGCCTCATATCGCTGCCGTTGTTCTCGAGTCATCCTTTCCACTACCCCCGTTAAGTGGTCTAGATGGAGCAGGATCAGACTCATGTCAGGGGCAACCGCGGTCGCCTCCACATTTGGGCCATGTGGCTGTTCAACTTCCTGGATCGGATGGATTTGGCTCAGTGGTTGGTCTTTACCAGCAGAACTTCATCTGGCTCGGCTCGAGATCTGGTGTTGGCGACCATTTCTCGATGTCTGCTTAGTTTAGAAAGAACTCTGTAAGTTCATTTAAAGAAAAACTTATTGTCTTCTTCCCCACGGACGACGCAAAACTTATGCGTTCTGATCTGTCTTCGCCAATCCTGATGATATCTAACCTTCAAAAGAGCAACATTTAAGCCAAGTACCACCGTTGTGGTGGCCGACGACACTTCGATGCTTAAGTTAGATATTGGTTTGCGAAAGAGTGGAGACTAAATGTAAAACTGCAGTGTGTATACTCACATATAAGTGTGCGTACCTTTTTTCCTCATTTCACCAACTCTTATAGCGAGACTTCCCTCCCCAACTGTCCCTGTGATCGAGGGCGTGATGGAGGGAGGAGATCTCACATAAGATTTTACTTGTTACATGACTAAGTACTTCGACACTTGGCCTTGTTTATGACCCAATGCTTGATAGGGCTAGAGGTGATTTAGTGCGAATGGATCTCGGGCCTATAACAACTCTAGATTCACTGTTCAGGTCTTACTGTCCTGGGCCAAACCCTAGGACCCTTGCCTCTGGGGTTATCTTGAGCGTAGGCGTCTGGCTTACGGGCGGAACAGTAGTCTTGCGCATGGGTTCGCTCGGGACTGTGCTGAAGCCTTTTATTTGCTAGGGTTAGTCTATGCCACATGTACGGCTGTGATTGAGTAATTGTTTGATGTCTCATCACTATGCATATTAGCAAGTACATGACAATCTAATGTCCTACATCACATGCAATGAATAAGAATCATTGGATTACATCTTATGATTCCAAATTCATTCAATCGAACCTCTTAACGTTACATACCATTCAAATGCACCTCTTGAGAACAAATGTTTTTGAAAACACACATGCATGTATTTTTACATATTCCCTTAAAATAAAATATCCAACGCAAAGCTCATGTCACCACTAGCTATTCGGACCCAGAGCTATAAGCCGAAGGCTGTTAATGGTAATAGTTCTTTCCTACAACCCATTTTGCATTGTTTTGATAAACCTTCTTTCACATGTTGCTACAACTGTGAAACATCTTTCTCATAGGAAGAAAAACAACCACCGACTAAAGAGGGGAAGGTGGAACTGGTGGTCGAGCAGGATTAGGTTTGCCAAACCATGGAGTGAGACTAGGCAAAACTCGAGAAGGTGACTGAGCGGCATGAAAAAAACTAGAAAAGCGTTGGGTTAGACATACTCAAAACTTCAGGTTTTTGCATGCCAAAGACACAGTAAGGAAAGTCTTTGGTTGGGAATAATATCCAAAGCTCCCACTTTTTGACACCACCACTTCTGCTGAAGCACACCATTACCCCCTTTTTTAATGTGCTGAAACGCACCACTAATATAAACCCTCTCTCACCCACTGTTCGTCTTCTTCTCCACATTCTCTTCTCTCTTCATAGCAATTGACGGAGCAACACTACCATGCCCACCCTGCCACCGCAAGCCACACCACCGCCGACCGCACCACCTTTTTTTTTCTCCTTTGTACTTTTCTTTTTCTTCTTTTTATCCTTTTTCTTCTTCTCTTCTACTCAACCACCGGTGACACCGCCCTGCCATGCCTTATTTCGATTCCTCACTTATTCTCTTTTCCTCTTTTTTTTTTTGCCCTCACATAGATTCTTTCAAATGGGGAATCCTCACTTGCATACACCTCTACGCGTGGGGGTTCTTCGCTCGCAAGAATATACTTGAGGACAGAGGAAAAAAGAGAATAGAAAAGAAGAAAAGGAAAAGAGGAAGAAAGGGAACATATATAACAAGAATAGAGGAGAAGATGAAAAAGAAAAAGAAAAAGAAAAAGAAAAAGAAAAAGAAAAAGAAAAAGAAAAAGAAAAAGAAAAAGAAAAAGAAAAAGAAAAAAAAGAAAAGAAAAAAAGAGGAAAGGAGAAAGAAATAAGAGGAGTGACATGTGGTGGGGTCAGGCGGTGCGGTGGTGGTGTTGTTCCTGAGAGAGAAGAGAGGATAAGAGAGATGGTGGTGTGTTTTTTGTTTATATTGGTGGTGTCATCCAGTAGGTAGTGGCGTGCTGCAGAAAGGTGGTGGTGGTGTGTTTCAGAAACTAGGGGTAATGGTGTCCTACAGCATAATGTGGTGTCAAAAAGTGGGTGCCATATCCAAATTTTTAGATATTTTCCTTGTCCTTATTTGGGCGGATACAAGAATATACAAATGGATTCTAATGCGGATCAAGGATGTATCCCAAACCTGATTGGGATTTCAAGGCAAAGTTGAGTATGAGGGCTTCATCCATCAAATCCCCAATTAGTTGAAACGTTTAAAAAAAGGTTATTTGCATTTTACCCCCTATTATAAATGCCTTATTCAGCTTTACCCCCTATTATTAATCATATTGCATTTACCCCCTAAGACTAGTAGTCTACATGCCTTGACTGTCAAGACACGTGCTAGTTTCAAAAATGCCATATTTTACTGCCCAAAACACTCTTTAGTGATCTAAAGGTTGAGATTTAAAGTTGAAGTAGGCACATGCAATTAAAATCTAAGGGTTGAGATTCAAACTTCCCATTAGCCGTTAAGATAATTCGCTGCCATCACCACACTCTCCACTTCACCACCAATAACACTCGCCTCTGCTTTTACTACTACATCTACATGTTATTTCACTGTAGATCAAATATTTGGAGTGAAAAAACTTGTGAAAACCCAAGTTTTGAAGTTAAGCTTTAGTTGCAGGTCATCTTCATCCTCTCTCAAGTCTGTTCTGTTTCAGGGGGCAACATTTAATTCAAATTTATTATATTGGGTTAAGTTACTGCCAGTAATTTGTAAACCTGAAGTTTAACAACACTTAATTGATTTTTCTTGCAGATCCCATGCTGTCCTTGATGGCTTCTTGCATTCTTCAGACCTCCTATTCACTTATTTGATTGTGCGGATGACAATGCAAGCATGAGATCTGCAAGGAAAACATAATTTTTATTATATTTTCCCCTTATAATAAATTACCAGCTCTCTTATAATAAATTACTGGCAGTAACTTAACCCCATATACTAAATTTGAATTTAAGAATGCCTACTGAATCAGAACATGGTTTGCGAGAGGTTGAAGATGACCTGCAACTCTCAATAAATGTCCACTGAAATGATGAAATGAAAATAACTGACTTGACTTACCTCTATGATGGTGTTTTAAACTGAAATCTATAGATGAAATAACTCAGATCTAAGGTTTGTGTTACCTTTATTTAATGAAACTCTGACTTCAAAACTTGGGTTTGCTAAAGTTTTTCCACTTCAAATACCTTTGATCTACAACACAATAACATGTGAGGAACTCGAATTTCATGGGAAGCTTTGAATTTGAATACATTTTGCATAGGCCAACCACTCTTTCATCTTCCCCATGTTGAATACCTTCACTCTCCATCTCTACAAGGGTATGATTATTCAGATGTAATCTTGGCAAGTAACAAACTGTTGGGATCAGCAAGTTCTCACATCGTGCGTGATAAGCACGTGAGGGGCATTTTTGTCATCCAAAATGAGTGGAATGATGGCACGTGAGGTGTTTAATAGTCAAGGCATGTTGATTGCTAGTCTTAGGGGGTAAATGAAATATGATTAATAATAGGGGGCAAAATGCAAATAACCCTAATAAAATTATTATCTTAAAAGTGGTTGGAAACAACCATGTTTTGGATGCAATGCATTTTCGTTCCCTCTTCAACGCTATGGATAGATCCACAGAAACAAAAAATATCTCGAAATGAAGAAGCAATAAAGTTCTTCATGAACTTGGGTAGTGATAACTCTATCCCGATGTGTATCGTTTATCACGAACTATACAAGGTTTTGGTAGCAACACGTAAGCTCACAAAATGCAAACATTGCTTTCATGAGCATTAACTTACGAACTGGTTTCTTAGAAACGTCAATGATAATAGCATTCCTGAAACCTAATTGTCCGCTATACAAATACACTTTTATAGACTTGATGTTGAGCTGTAGAGTTCATTTAGTCCCTATGAAACTAATACATCCTCTGGTTTTTTATAAGAGCATTTGTTAGAATACACTTTATACACCCTAATGATACACCAAAACGGTCGCATCCTTGAGCCATACACGTGTCATGATGATCTCGAGAAATTACGGGCCCCAACATCAGCCCAGTACTGATCTGGCCCAAACGATTCCAAGTCTGCTCAATACAGTCCGCCAGACGGACTCGAACTCTTACAGCCTGCTAGGCCCATATGTCTCACAACTATCCTCATTACTCATAAGCCCTACTAAGGCAAGTATCTCGAGGATCAGCTTCAGACAGGCAACTACAACAGCTCTCTCATTCCATCTAGGAAGAAAATACCATAGTACATATCACACAGGGAAACTTCCTCTTACGGAATACCCTCAGATAGGGAACTATCAACCGCGTATCTAGGAACACAGGGCTACAACGAATTTCCCTACTACAACGTGACTCCTAATTAGAAAAGTATCTCCACGACGATCACCTTCCTAAACTACGCCATCGATGGCATGGTCGAACCAGAACTCTCGCATTATAAAGAAGTCATGAGGTTGGTAAGCTAAGGTACGCTACAAATTCCTTGTTTACTGCATTACACCTTCCTCAGATCCCTGTCTGACTTTAGCATTGGAGTGCAATCAACCACCACAACGGTGGTCTGTGGCTCACGTACGTTACTTGTGCAGGTCAGCAGGACTAGGTCAAATATGATAGCGAAAAATGACTGCATCAGTTTGGCACCGCTCGTGGGGACGAATAAGTTCCTAACCTTTCATTAACATCGTCTCCCTTTGAAACACAAAGAGATGGTGACTAAATCATGCAATAAGGGAAAGCAAGGGGTAGTGTCGAGTGCTCAGCCTGACGCTACTTCACCACCTTCGATAACTTGAAAAATGCATGAACATCAAGTTGGAGCTCCCGAAACAACGGAAACACCAATGGACCCTGAGCCAAATCCACGATCGTTTTTCATACGCTAGGCTTTGTCAGTGATGAAGACGCTCAAATAGATGAAACAAAAACCTAACGAGACTCTAAAGGCATATCTGACTCGCTTTAATAGTGAGTTAACCACCGTCAACGTGCACAATGACGCAACACCCGTTTCAGCCTTCATTAACGGCCTGAAGAAATGAGAGTTCTACAACTTGTTGACACTGGACCCCCTGGCGAGCATGACACACCTAACAACAGAAAAACAGAGCTTCATCGCCCCTGGAGAAGAATGGACAGTCCGAAGCAAAGCCGAACCCAGGGAACAATCGGTCAACAGGATATGAGTGCTTCATGGAGCCCATTCCGAGTCACAACAATCCAACAGGTATAGGAAAATGGCTCTCCAAAGTATGAGGATCCAATCGATACGCAATGGGCAGTTGGTACTGCATGATCAGAAGCAAGACCTCTCCGTGCCGCTAGTGTTTACGAAAAAATACCTCTAGGACATACAATTCCCGCACAATGACGCCCTGGTAATAACAAGTTCCCTGGCAGGCTAGAAAGTAAGGAGGTCCTTGGTAGACACAGAGAGCTAGATGAATGACATATTTCTCCGTACGTTCCGCAACATGCAACTAAAGGAGACAACATTGACCCCTAATAATCGTTCGATGATTGACTTTAGCGGCGAAAGACGGTTCCCTGTGGAAAAGATACCGTTGACGACAACAACAGGAAAGGAGGCAACTCAGAAAACCCTGTTTCAAGAATTCATAGTAATCAATGCGCCTTTGGCAAATAATGCGATCTTGAGGAAACATACACCAGATGGGAACTGCGATCTCCATTCTACACTAGTGCGTCAAGTATCCAACGAACCGAGCTGTTGGTACGGTGAGAGGCGACCAGATGGCTACCAGGGAGTGCCAGTACATGACGACACTGCCAACTGGTGATCCTCAACTAGCGACTAAGATGACCCTCTGTTCCACCTGAAGTGTAGGAGGAGAACAGCCGACCTCGGACAATGAGGCCCCAGTAAGCCCTCAAGACAGGCCCAATGCCTGACAACCAGAGCAAGAGACTGTTACAATCTACCTTGACAGCCCTATTAACAGCAAGGATATCTAGATTGGTTCTGGCTTGATCGAAGAATTGGTAAAGTAACTCTTGGAGTTGTTACAATGTAACCAGAACATCTTCCCCTGAACCATGCGGGACATGGTAGGGAACGACCCGTCAATAATCACCCATCGCCTAGAGGTGGACCCCACAAGGAAAACCGTTAGACAGAAGAAAAGGCCTCTAGCGCCCGAAAGGAATGTGATCATAAATGAGGAGATACAATGTTTACTCAACGTGAGCATGATTAAGGAAGCACGATACTTCGACTGGCTGGCGAAAACATTCTTTTAAAAAAGAAGAACGGAAAATGGAGAGTATGTGTGGACTACACGGACCTAACAAAGTCTGCCCAAAAAACAACTTCCCATTCCCTCGCATCAATCAGATTGTAGACGCCACTTACGGGGAGATCTTACTCAGCTTTATGGACGCCTATTTAGACTACAATCAAATATTGATGCACCCCCCAGATCAAGAGAAAACTTCCTTCGTGATGGAAAGGGGGATATACTGCTATAGAGTAATGTCATTCGGCTGGTCAACCAACGGCTGGTCAACCAAATGTTCAAGAAACAGATCAGTAGAAAACATGGAGGTCTACATAGACGACATGCTGGTCAAAAACCTTCACAACCCTGACAACATGCATGATCTCGCCGAAGCGTTCAACCAACTTAGGAATACCAGATGAAGCTCAACCCGCAAAAGTGCACGTTCGAAGTCGAGTCTAGAAAATTCCTAGGCTATATAGTGAACAAAAGGGGGATCGAAGCCGACCCGTAACAAATTCAGGCCCTTCTCGACATGAAAGCCCCAACAAACATTAGAGACGTTCAGAGCCTGACTGGGAAGGTAGCAATACTCAATAGATTTATATCGAAGTCATCTGACAAATGTCTTCCTTTATTTAATATACTAAGGAGTAAAGGATTCCCTTGGAACAAAGAGTGTGAACAAGCCTTTCAAAACCTGAAAGCATACATGCGGAGTCCAGAGCTACTCTCCAAACCTGCGACAGAAGAAACACTCTGCTTATATTTGTCTGTTTCTAGGCACGCTGTCATTTCATCCCTCGTGTGAGACGACCGATGGACCTAAAAACCAATGTATTACACCAGCAAAACCTTCGTAGAAGTGGAAACACACTATCCAGACCTGGAAAAGTTGACTTTGGCATTAGTCGTATCTTTCAGGAAACTGAAGCCCTATTTTCAGGCCCACTCTATAACGGTCCTAACCAAGCATCCACTTCGCTCAGTATTACATAAACCCGAGCTATCAGGCAGATGGTGATATGGTCAATGGAGCTCGAAAAGTTTGACATAAACAACGTTCCTAGACTGCCATTAAAGCCCAAACGCTGACCACCAACCCTCGGATTCAAATGTCCAAGCATGGATCTTGCGTTGCGATAGGTCTTCGACTGGGAAGGCAAACAAAGCTGGGATCATGCTTCGTTTCCCCGACGGTTTCACCCTCGAAAAGGTAGTCATATTTGGCTTCTCTACTTCAAACAATGAGGTCGAATACGAAGCCCTCATGTTCAGCCTAAAGCTAGCATTAGGGATTGGTATATATCGACTAACGACATACAATGACTCAAGACTAGTGGTCAATCAGGTCAAGGGGGATTTCAATAGCAAAGACCCTTGCATGATAGCCTACCGTGACAAGGTACTTGGCATAATGGGATGGTTCAAGAACTATGGACGCATACAGTGCCCCCGCGATGACAACAAAAGGCCTGACGCGCTAGCCAGAAAAGCCTCAGCCTTTGACGAAATATTCGACGACCTCATTGAATATCAAAAGCAATCAAGCCTCGACGAAGAAAAACATAGAAATGTCTTTGTAGTGGAAACACAACCAAATTAGATGACTCTGATACTGGAATACATAGCTACCAGAGCCCTATCAGCTGAGAAGGTCAAAACAAGAAGACTAAAAAATAGAGCAGCAAAGTACACTCTCCTAAACAAGTTATACAGGAGAATGGTGACGAGGCCTCTATTCCGATGTTTATCACCTTCAGTGGCAAGCCAGATCCTGGGAACAATCTACAATGGTATATGCAGAAATCATCGTGGCGGGAGAACCCTCGCCCATAAAGCCTTAACTATGGGATACTATTGGCCGACCATGCAACGAGTCGCCAAAGATATTGTCCGCAAGTGCGACAAATGTCAGAGGTTTGCGCCGTAAACTTATATATTGACCCAGCCACTAACTCCGATGACTAGTACGTTGCCATTCGCGCAATGAGGATGGACATCGTTGGACCGCTCCCAGCATCAGCTGGTAAGAAGTTCCTTCTTGTGGCCATCAACTACTTAACCAAGTGGGTCGAAGCCGAGCTTCTATAATATGCATTATCTATGTCTAGCTTCAAAATAATATTTCCCCAAACGATCTTTTACCAATAAACCTCATGCATTCATGGGTCAATGCTTTATTTTCTAAGATCTATCTCTCTCTCTCATGAGCGCACTGGCTCATATGAGATAATGCCCGAGAGAATAGTCGCAAATAAGATCTTGCTAGTAAATATCTATATCATGTTGCAAAAGATCAAAAACAAAATTATCTTTTTAAAAAAAAAATGTATCCTTAGAATATCAAATGGATTTCAAAATAAAATAAACTAACATAAAGGGGTTTTGGGCTTCGACTCCCTTAGGTTCCTAATTCATAACCACCAAGACACCCTTTGATAATTCAATTGTCGGTCCTTAGGAATGGCAGCTAGGGCTGCAAGTTCGGCGGATATACCCAAGCCCAATTGGGCAAACCTGGCATGGGTAAGGGCTTTGGCATAGTTCCATGGGTAATGAACTATACTTGGGCCAGGACCTTGGGCACCCAAAGATGCTCGAACCCATAAGCGATTAATATTGATATATTATACTAGTACAAAATGTAATTTTCCTATAAAAATAAATTAAGCTTGAATAATTAGTTATTATATTCAATAACATAAAATAAAGTTCAATAGGTAAGATTTTATAATGGTGTTTTCTCCAATGATTATTTTTTAACAAAAAATACATAAGGTGTCCTAAAAATGTTCAAGATGAATAAAATAAGATAAACTTGAAAATGTATAATTAGTTGATTATTTTTAGTAATTTTTTCCCTACAAGACTTGTTATAAAAAACACGTAAAAAATAAATAACAAAGTAATGAAATCAAAATTTTTATTTTATTTTGTTAAGTTCTCTTTTATTTTGTTAAGGAACCTCCTTTTTTTTAAATACAAATCAACCGCAATTGATTCTATTTATTAATTGGCATTTCATCATACAACAATGGGTAAATCCGACCAATTTGGATTACCCAAATTACTCTAAGTACCCAAGACGGGCTTAGGTTCAAAATATTTATATGGTCTTAATATTAGGGGTGGACATGGGACGGGATGGACCTCATCCCTATCCCATCCTCTTTGTTCGGGATTCGAACGGGACAGGACGGAATAGATCTCATCCCGACTTCGTTCCATCCCAAACGGCTTCGGGACGGGACGAGATGAGCATGTACTAAATTTAGGATTGAAAATTTAACATGCAAGATTGAAAATTTTGGATTTACCAATTACACAACTCTAAGAACAACTATATAACTTTAAGCCATTAATTATTATTTCTCCATTTCATTAGCTTTTACTCTTTTTTTTAGAACCACTATTGAAGATAGCCATTTGTTTGTACATTGCTAATGAAAATGATCAATGGGTTTGTCATTTAAAAACTACGAGGAGCACACATTGTTGTTGTCAAGAGTTAGGAAGAGAAAAAGAAAGGGAGAGGGTTTGAGTTAGATTCATTATCGAGGTGAATCACATGGAAGCTTGTGAGAATAAAATAGTCATGTCAAGAAATAAAACAACAAATAAAATAGTCATGTCAACAAATAGTTTCATAGTTCCATACTACATAGTTTATTTTAAATATTAAAAAAATCAGTTCGGGACGGAACGGGATGGGCGGGATTGAAATCTTCATCTCGATCCCATCCCACTCTAGATCGGGACGAGATCGTTATGGGATTGATCAATCCCAATAGGACTCGAAAAAAATCGGGACGGGACAGGATCAGGATCGTGGGATGGGATGCCTACCCCTACTTAATATTGGGCAGGATTTTCAGCTAAATAGAGTAGTTGAAGACTATCTTCTATATTACAATTCACAGTGGTGTTTTACTATTCATTGTTGACTTGCTAAAAAAAGTGGAGATAAAATAGGGCTACGATTGAGAGTTGGGAAGATGTTGAGGGCTACGATTAAGAGTGTTGTTGGATGTCCAAGTTTTTGCACAACTCTTTGACCTTCTTGCCTTCGAACCACTTCTCGTTGTCGATGACAATTATTCTTGGGATTATGTCTTTTCAAAGGTTTTTGCACAATTCTGCATATTATGTCTTTTCAGAGGAATTTTTTGACTTGAGCTTCTCCTATTCTCGGTAACGGCTCTACTTCCACCCACTTAGTGAAGTAATCCACGGCTATGAGGAATTTCTTTCCGTTGAACATTGGGAACGACCCTACAATGTCCATTCCCCACTGTGCAAACGGCCAGGGGCTGCTTATCAAGATTAGATTCTGGCCCGGCATGTGAGTATATGAGGCAAATCTCTAGCACTTGTCACAAGTGCGAACGAGTTTATTTGCATCCGCTTGCATAGTGGGCCAATAGTATCCTAGAGTCATTGCTTTGTGGGCTAGTGTTCTGCTTCTTGGCTGGTTTCCACACGTACTATGGTGGATTTCCCGTAAAACATAATCAACATCATTGGGTGAGAGGCATCTTAATAGCGGACTGGTTGCATATCTATTATAGAGTTTGTCATTGATCATTGTGTTTCGTGTCGCTCGGTTTCGCAAATTTTGGGCTTCCATCTTATTCGTTGAGATTCTTCGATCGTTATATGGGATAGAATTGGAGTCATCCAGTTGTTTTCCTGATCTGCAACACATGCCTTTAGTGTATGGTTTTCTAGTATGGAACTTTCCTGCCTAGTGATGAGTGGATTCTCATTTTCTTTAGCTCGTGATACTTCCTTCACTAACTCGTCAGCTCTTTTGTTCTTTGCCCTTGCACACTGCCGAATAGTTGCAGTTTGGAAACCTTCTATTAGCTCTGCGGTCTTTTGATAGTAAGCTTTTATTCGAGCGTCTTTGACTTGGAATTCACTGTTCAGTTGATTGACCACCAATTTGGACTCAGTGAAGACACTGATCTCTTTTATTCCCAAGTGTTTCGCTAATTGTAGCTCGGCTATCACTGCTTCATATTCGGCTTCGTTGTTTGAGGCTTTGAAACTGAATTTTATCGTCTTTTCTAATGTTATGCCCTCCGAATTGTATAGGATCATTCCGACTCCGATCCCCGCCTCGTTGGATGCTCCGTCGCAATGAAGGATCCATCCGTGGGCATTTGTTTGGTATGTTCCTCTTCATAGTTGCTTTCTAGTTGTGGTCATTACTGCCAGTGAATTCAGAGAAGAAATCTGCTAATGTTTGGGCTTTTATTGCTGTTCTGGGGGCATAACTGATGTCAAACTGCCCAAGCTCTATTGCTCATTTCACAATTCTTTCGGATAGCTCGGGTTTGTATAATACCGATGTAAGTGGTTGTTCGGTCATGACAGTGATCGGATGGGCTTGGAAGTATGGTTGTAGCTTTTTCGAAGATACAATGAGAGCGAATGCTAGTTTCTCCAGGCTGGGTAGTTGTTCTCTGCATCAGCGAGAATTTTGCTGATGTAATATACTGGTTTTTGTTCTCTTTTTTCTTCCCGTATCAGCACTGAACTTACCGCGTGATCGGATGTGGATAAGTATAGGTACAGTGTTTCCCACGTGCTTGGTTTCGATAACAGTTCATTGCTCTCCATGTACGCTTTCAAACTCTGGAAAGCTTTTTCGCATTCTTCGTTCCATTCGAATGTCATGTTTTATTTCAAGATCTTGAAGAAGGGTAGACATTTGTTCGAAGACTTGGAAATGAATCTGTTTAAATCTGTTAACCTGCCGGTAAGACTTTGTACGCTCTTTATGTTTGCTGGTGACTGCATGTTGAGGAGTGCATGTATCTATTTTGGATCAGCTTTGATTTCTCTTTGGTTAACCATTGATGATACACCAAAACAGTCTTTCTTCTACACCATACATGTGTCATGATAATCTCGAGAAATATTAGGCCCAAGCGTTAGCTCGACACTGATCCGGTCCAAACGGTTCCAAGCCCGCACAATGCAATCCACCAGACGGACCCAAAATCATTACAGCCTACTAAGCCCACACGTCTCACAGCTATCCTCAATACCCGACCCATAAGCCCTGCTAAGGCGAGTATCTTAAGGATCTGCTTCGAACAAGCAAGACAGTAGCGCTTTGCTTCCCACTATTTAGAGACTCTTATCTATAGACTACTCTTTGATTGGGAACTATAGACTACTCTCTAATTGGGAACTATCTCCCAATCACACATGGAGACTCTTATCTATAGACTACTCTCTGATTGGGAACTATCTCCCACGTATCTAGGAGCACACAGCTAACAAATAAACTCTCCTTCACGACACAACTCCTAATTAGAGAAGGATTTCCACGACGATCTTATTCCCTAAACTACGCCACCGATGGCCTGGTCGAACCAGGACTCCATCACATAAATAAGACATGAGGTTGGTAAGCTAAAGGTACGCTACAACTTTCCTGTTTACAACATTACGCCTTCCTCAGATCCCTGTCTGACTATAGCATCGGAGTGCCATCGGCCACCACAATAGTGGTCCATGGCTCACGTGCATTACTTGTACAGATCGGTAGGTTTGAAGGTCAAGATAAAAGCAGGGAGCGAAAATCAACTGCATCGGTTTGGCGTTGTCCGTGGGGATGAAAAAGTTCCTAACCTTTCACTAGCATCATTTCTCTTCAAAATATGAGAAGACGGTGACGACCAGATCGCGCAACAATGGAGAACAAAAGGACACATCAAACGCTCAGACTAGTGCTATACCGCCACTCTCAGCGGTGCCGGTGACACATGGGTAGCAGGCTCACACCCCCGCGCCAGCAACAGCAACGACAGACCCCAGGATAGATTTGTTGTCGATTCAAATATAACAAATCGCCAAAGCAGTGGAGGCTCTCATACAACAGAAAGCTCCGCCCACTAATGGAGATTAGGAGCAACATAGGTGTGAGACCCTTGTGTGGGCGGACCTGAGGGTGAGGGTTGGAGCCCAATAGGCCCAACAGGCCTGTGGATCCCAAAAGGGGTTGAACTAGCTACCAAGGGGAGATCATAGTCCCACATCGCCTGGGTGCGGGATGGTGATGTGCTATATATGTGCGAGGTTGGATCCCCATAGTAAGAGGCCTTTTAAAGCCGTGCGGGCCGGTTGGGCCCAAAGCGGACAATATCTTACTGTGTGGATCGGGTCGTTACAATAGGCCTCCATCTCCGCAAGACAATAGAGAGCAAGCGCAGGAGAGTCAAGCCTCTGATAGTTCTCATTGGACTAGAGGAGGCGGCGCAGCTAACGCGGACCTGACTTTCAAGGTAGACAGGCTCGCCCCGCAGAATCCCCTTCGCAGAGGGGCTCACGACCCAGACGTGCTATATCACCTCTTTGTTCAACCGTTCGCGGACCGTATCATGAACGAGGATCTTCCAAAGAAGTTCACGCCTCCAAAGCTCGACTTTTATGGCGGGACAACCGACCCATTCGATCACTTGCACCATTACCAGCATGTATTGGCACTCAAAGAAGGATCTGAGGCGGGACAACCGACCCATTCGATCACTTTCCCTACTAGCTTAAAAAAGTCAGCACTAACATGGTTCCACCGCCTCCTGCCAAAGTCAATTGACTCATTCAAGACACTGGCTAAGGAATTTCTGACGCATTTTGTCAGAAGTCAGCGCCTTCGGAAGGGCTCACACTACTATTCTCTCTGAAGCAGAAATCCAATGAAACACTAAGAGAGTATGTCACGTGCTTCAAAGAAAAGCTGACGCTCATTGACGGCTGCAGCGATGACACAGTCGTGATGGCTTTTACCGCGAGCCTAAAAGAAGGAAAGCTTTACGACTTCCCAACCTTGGAACCCCCTTTTGATATGGCAGAACTCCTGAAAGGTGCCCAGAGGTACATCACCTTAGAAGATATGAGAATTGTGAAGAGGGAAACAGAAGTTGAGAAAAGGCCCTTCATTCCTAAGGACATGAATGAGGGAAGAAGGCAAGAGGACAAAGAAAGGAGCAAGCAAAAGCGCAACGACATTACGTCAGACCTTGACCAGGCCAGGCTAGATAAAGTTTCCAACTGCGTTGGATCCAGAGCCATGACTCCCCACAATTCTACCTTATCAGACGTCCTGAATTCCATGAAAAATTGGAAAGATCTGAAGTGGCCCCTAAAACAGCGTGGAGACCCCTCCAAACATGACAACAGCAAGTATTGCTCGTACCATAAGGAGGGTCGCCATGACACCAACAACTGCAATAGTCTAAGTTACGAGATTGAATACTGGATTCGCAGGGGCAAGCTAAAGGAATTCCTACGTTCTAAGAAGCGACTAGAACGACCCAGGGACAGGGGAGAGACAATCAAGGAGATTGAGAAAGAAACTCCGGGCATAATCTATGTTATTCATGGAGTCGGATCGGATGAACACCAATCAAAAAGATCCCGCAAGCGGACTCTATTGGAGATGCGGATGCAGCCTGCAGACGAGGACAGACGCGTATACTACTCGAGGGTGCAAAGTCGCATCCCCACCTTAACCTTTATAGACAAGGACCTCGAAGGCGTCCATGCGTCGCACAATGATACTCACATCATATCGGTCTCCATTGCAAGGTGGGAAGTGAAGAGGGCCCTATTGGATACGGGAAGCTCCCTCAAGGTCATGTTCTACAACGCATTCCATAGTATGGACCTCAAGGAGGAGAACCTGACATCCTCAGATTACCCGCTGATTGGATTAAGCGGAGAGAAATGCTTCCCATTTGGGAAGATAAGGTTAGCATTAGTAGCAATCGAGCCACAACCTAGAAAAGTCATGTTCTTGGACTTCATGGTGGTAGACGCGCCATCTACCTACAACCTTATCCTGGGAAGACCATGGCTCCACCAGATAGAAGTAGTAGTCTCCACCCTTCACCAGTGCATTAAATACACCACTAACCGCTCAGAAGGAACAATACGTGGGGACCAACCAACAACACGAAGCTGCCATTATGCTGCACTAAAGCAGATAGAATGTTCCCAGATCCAACTTGAGCCCATGACGCAATTTGGGCTCCGCTTGGTATACGGTAAAATAATGCATAATGCAAAAGTTTACGACGGTTACATAAATTTGGTGCTTGGTTGGCTTTACGAAAAACAATTATTGGAATTTGAATTCAAGACCTTTGCATCTCCTAGTTATAAAATTATGCAAAACTTTGCGGGACAATCTCCCGTATTACTTTGCAAAACTCTCATCATATCCTCGAGTACTTTCAACTCCTTCATAAACACTCCAAAAATCATCACTTTCACAACTACCATTGTCGCCACTACCACGACCACCATACCATAACCATCACAACCACTGCCGCCGCCACCTCCACCACTAACACTACCACCGCCACAACCACCATAGCAACCGCAACCATCACCGCCATCGCCACCACAACCGATGGCACAACCAACACCATTTTAACAGCCACTGCCATTGCTGCCACCACCACCATTTTAACAACCACCACCATTGTCGCCACCACCACCATCATTGTCCACATTCGCAATCACCATCACCACAATCACAATCACCATGACCATGCCACAATTACAACTACTACCATTATCAACACCACCCACAATCATTTATTTGATTTGCATTAATTTTCTTTAATTAATACCAAGCGTCTGTAAAGTAATGCATATGCATCAATTTGCGAAATGCATCATTTTACAGTGTACCAAGTGGAGCCTTGAACTGAAACCAGACCCAGTGACTGTGGATGAGTCATTCCACTTACACGTCAACGAGGTCCCAACAGAGGTGGCTCAGCTCATAAATGGAGAACACTCAATCATCACAGGAGCAATCTGCTCTTCAACCCAGCAAAACGGAGAGGTCAATGCAGACGGGAGTACAACCCCCGACAATCAGTCGGCGCGAAAATAAACTCCCACGCAAGGTTTACTCTTCAGTAACCTCAACGACGTCAGCAAAGCGTGGCAGTTCGCTGAAGATACCAACGATCTTGAAAAGGCCATGCTAATTCACTTCAGGGCTGAATCGACCTCTTTCCGCCAACAATTAGTTTATTCAGTTGTTTATTTTCCTTTCCGTAGTCACTATAGAACTTTAGTTCTTATAAGCTTATGTGATTTGCAATCATTTAAGAAATAAAAAAGGAATTACGCAAACACACTCTATTGATTACTAGAAAGATATAACAATGATTGCCCTGAGGCGGATACAAAAGACTACAAACTACAAGCATCTGAATCCAATGCAACGTACAGTAAAGACTCACTTTAACAGTCTCACTCCAGAATAAGACAACAAAGTTACTGAAAAGTAGACTCCGCAACCTCTCCAAATAAATTTTTCGTGAGCAAGTGCAAGATGAAGGATTGGCATGAGCAAGAGCAGGATGAAATAACGCGTCCAATTCAATGCCTCTATGGACACACCCCTCAAATATGGTCTGAGGTGGTACAAAATCAGTAACGGGGGGCCCTGCGAAAAGCCAGCCGAAACTACGGCCAACTCACATGCTCGATGCGCTCAACCAAATGAACTTGGGACAAGTATCAGGTTGAAACTGATCAAGTGCACCCTCCCGCTGAAGGGATGAGAGAGGCATCCATGACTCAATGGCCCAATCTGACGGGCCATGTCCAACTCCACCCCAACCCGTGATCCTAAATATCAGTGCACCGCGACATGATGGGGCTAATCGTAGGTGGAGGGAGGCAACCGCTCCAAGGTTGGCTACTGGCATTATCTCTGAACTTAGGTGTTTCGAAGCATCAACAGGGCACCAGCACATAAACGCCAAACTCATCCCTTGGGAGGAAGTTTGTACTTCTTCTTTGCAATACGAGAATAAATTACAAGGTCTCAACGAACCAATTGGGTGTTCAACAAAAGCAGGTGACCACGCATAACAACAAGTCTTATCACGACTCATCGATGCAAATGTCAAAACATTCGAAGACTCCAAAGTTGGAGATCTCACTTAAGCCTTTGGAAAACCCAAAGCATGATCTTCGATTAAGAACATTTGAGGAGGTGTGCTCTACAAAAAATAATTCCTACAATGATGAAGAAATACCATTATATAGACATAGTGATTCACCATACAGGCGATTTAGCATTAACTGTTAGCATTGAATACCATATGGGAAATGAGGAGATGACGACTGCTGAGAAAACTGTGCAGGACCACGTTCGTCCAATTAACGATGTTGCACACAACCCCATTAATTGGGGGGAGTAACCAATACTCAACCATCTCGCAATCTATGAAGTGCATGTGTTACCATGCAATCTACGCTGTCCACGTAGCGTCCTGACCATACAACAAACCCTAGCTCTTCCTCTACGAGCCCATGGGCTCAGCCCACTATTCGAGCGGTATTCTACCACGTGCCTGACACGAGCATTAGAAACCCTAGTCAAGTTTGACACACGGATCACACCTGCATATCATCAGCTGATTTAAGGTACTCATGTCTCTTCAAAAATCGTCCGCAAAATGCACTCCGCTCGCGGATGTAATTTCGCATGCCTATAATAGACGGAGCCCCAACCTAACCGGACAAGCTTAGTCAGCTTTGGTTGATGACAATGGCTTCCGATTCATCCCGACGCCTAGTCTGCACAATACGGATGTCGATGGTTTAGGAAGTGGGAGTCTAATCAGCGTTATTACGTCTGGTAACGACAACTTGCCAGGGACCATTGCCCCCTTCGCGGACAACGGTCCCTGAACCCGTTCAGGTAAGCCTAGCCGATGAGGATTGACAACGATAGCTTCTGATCAAAACCCAGACCTATAGCCCCCATTGCGCAGTGTAGATGGTTAGGAAGGTGGGGGCCCAATCATTTCTGACTGATGTCGATGGTTCACCACAGGATCGCTGCTCTTTTATAGACCATGGTCGCAGAACTACCAACCCCAGACTTGTAGCTCGCTTCACGTGGGTGTAGATGGTCTAGAAGGTGGGAGTCTAGTCAGTCCCGAACTAATTCCGACGGTTCGCCAGGGAACCACTGCTCTTCTACAGACCATGGTCGCCGAATTACCAACCCCAGACTTGTAGCTCGCTCCGTGAGGGAGTAGATGGTCTGGAAGGTGGGAGCCTAGTAAATCTTAAATAGATTCCGACGGCTTGTCACAGGACCACTGCTCTTCTACAGACCATGGTCGGTGAATCCCCTCATCCCAAACTTGTAGCCTGCTCCGTGCTGGTGTAGATGGTTTGGAAGGTGGGAGCCAAGTCAGTCCTCGCCATGGGATCATCGCTCTTCAACAGACCATGATCTCCGAATTCTCACATCCCAAACCTCTAATCCGCTCCGTATGGGTATAGATGGTTTGGAAGGTGGGAACCCAGTCAGCCCTGATTAACGTCAACGGCTTGCCACGCAACCACTGCTCATTTTCAATACAACGGTTGACGAAATAAATCACGACTCTGGCAACATTTACACGCTTGCGCGGGCTAACATTCCATTATCATAAATGACCACTCGTGCCGACCTAAAAATCAACCCACTGACACGTGGACGAACGCTACATGGAGTGTCAACCCGAGCTTACGAAACCGGACTCGGAACAAGCGTTCTAGCTCAGAAACAACGCATGTGCTCGACTACCACAATTCACTCATGCCAGCAACCGAAACTGACAGTAAGACGCACAAATTAAGTCCCCAGTGGTTTGCCTTAAAAATGAGCTACAGCTTGGAAAGCGTAGCCCACTGCTAAGCCATCCGAAGAACACCCACTATTGGGCGTAACTAAGCGACAGTGACTCTGAGACCTCATCGAAAAACAAGTCAAAATTATCCACGACCTAAATGGTCAAACTCTCAACAACAGACAGACCACTTGGCTTCCTGCTGACCCAACTAGACCTGCATCAAAGTAAAACGACAAGGCAAAATGGAAAGCACGGAACAAGGAAGCCGAACGCGATACGAGCACAAAGTGTACTCATAATAAACATGTTTCATTAATAGTTGAAACAAAAAAGTACAAAGTGCACAAAGTCTACTCCTCATCAGGAGAAGGTACAGAAACAAGAAAACTAAGCTTAACAGAGGAAGGAGCAGGAGTTGCGTCCGCACACGCCTCATTCTGAGCATCATCTGCATCACTCTCTTCTGATGATGATGCGGAAACCACTACTAGTCTCCATATGACATCTTCTTATAATACGCAAGGTCTCATTCCGGATGTTCCCCCTTCATCAGCGCCAACAACTTTAATCTCCCATGCACGACCCAGCGGAATAGGAAAACAGACTCCAGGCTTAAGTATTCCGCGGTGCAAACAAACAAACCCTTCCGGAAGGAACATGGGCGTTTGATCATCCTTGAGAGCATACAATGGAATGTCCTTAGGGACCCCAAACATCATCTTGATTTCACCAAGGCCCGACTCAGAAATCGACTTATCTTCAAAAAAACTTGAGGCCTATGGCTAAAGTTTCATCATCAAGATGGTTTTGGCGAGCCATGACAAAAGTCAAAAAGCTTTCAATCAAAAGATGAACATAGCAGAATCTCTAAAAGCAAGAAAATGGAAGAATCAATCTCCGCAGAAAGGAGGATCTAAATAGGGATTGGTTTCTCGCCTCTTCTCTACTCAACCGACGCATACTCAATTAATGAAGTGTGCGGCTCAAGCAACGATTCAGACTCGATTATCATGAACGCATTACAATAAAAATAGCATATAATAGCAATTTTTTAATGACATTACCAGTGAATGCTATCGTTGGTTGTACATAACATTCCATATAAAAATGTTATCCACGTACAAAAAATGCTATCATATAGTTGGATGTACATCATTTCATATAAAAAATGGTATCAGCAAACAAACAAACAAAAAAAAAAAAAAAAAAAATCCATATGAAAATGCTATCAACGCACAAATTTTTTTTTTTTTTCAGTGTGGGTCAAGAGTTCAAATCTCGACCCCAACTCCCTTTATTTTGAATTTTAAGTTAGGGTTGCTCCATCTCTTTTCTCGAATGGAGAAATCCTGTTGTTGTCTTCCGATCTCTCTTCTTCTTCTTATCCTTTGTCTATAATGGAGTTCATCGTCAAACGACAGATCATGAGTTCCTTCTCTTTCAAACCTCATCACAAAAGCAACAACTCTTTTGCATTCGCTCCTCTGTTACTTCGTCTTTGATCTCTCTCTCCCTCGCTTGCACTTTCAATCTCTTTCTCTGTGAAGCGAAACATGACTTGAAAGATCAATCGATTTCCAGATTTAGATCTCTGTCTATAATGGAGGAAGCAGAAGATATCTTCGAATTGATCGATAAATGTAAGTTTCACTCTCAAATTTCAGTCAATTATATAGATTTTCAGTTCAAGCAAGTTTGATTACGTATAGTTTTCTGCATTTTTACAGAAACTACCCAATTTCACTTCGCGATCATAGATAAGGAAGATACGAACTAAAACTCCATCTTACTTCGTTTTCTGATGATTTCTTAACTAGAAGTTTGATTTCACTTGCGATCAAGATTCTGATTACATGTTTTCGTTTTATTTTGGTTAAAATTCTATTATGTTTGTGTAAATGAAGTTTTTCACCGCTTTGTCTATAAGCATTTTGATAACCGCTCATATCGTAGAATTTCATAAGCATTTTAACATCCTAAAATTCTATTATGTTTGTGTAAATGAATTTCTATAAGCATTTTAAAATTCTATTATGTATATTTTCGTTGAATTTCATCAGAAGAACTTCAACCGATGTGATGTTTGACTTGAGATCATCAGATGTTCCATTAATATTCTTTACTACAAAAGGAATCAGAAGAGTTCAACTTATCTTCTGTTCTTTCTTGGTTTGAACAAATATTCAGAAAAGCAACCTCTACAGCAATTGAGTTCTCTACAGAAAGTCCATATGCCAAAAATGTAGCATTGCTTGACCTAAAAGCAGTAGTATTCAAGGTAAGCTACTTTTTGTCCATTTTAATGGTCTGGTTATAATGAACTTGAAACCTTTTGTTTTAGTTTTTTTCTTGGAAAAAAAAATCTCCATGCTAATAATCAGACAGAGTTTGAGATAGTAAGGGCCTCGAAAGATTTCCTTACGACAAATCCAGCTAATTCACTAGCTACAAGTAAAACCTTCCATTTAGTTCTTATGTGATTTGGCAGTTATTTGAATATCCTAATTCAAATTTGATATTGTAGCAGGTTTATTGGATTCAAAAGCACATTTTATTCAAGTGTGGCACTCAAGAAGGTTGGGTATCCTCCTCTATGTTATTTTTGCAGTATTTTAGGTGAACGTTTGTATAAAGAAACAAGTGTTATGTATCATACATTGTCTTGTATGTCTCCTAATAGGGATGATATAGAGAATTAATCGGTTGCTAACCTTGTTGCCAAAACCTTCTTCTCTGTTATTTTCCTACCCGTGTCTCAGTGGCAGGAAGGAATTTCATTTGTTTAGTTGAATTGTGAGCTAAATGCATGGTTATTACCATAATAAGGACTTTATATCTGGACGTGATCTGTAGCTAGTCACAAGCCTGAATTGACCTTTCAAATAACTGAGTAAATGTACTCTGTATCTTATACGAAATAGATGTAGGGGTAAATGACCTAGATGTTACTTTAGGATGTGAGATAAAGACAAAAAAGTGTCTATCTGGACAAGTATAAAGATGTATGAAAATGTTATAAATATATATGTATATACTTTGCATTTCAACAATGAATATGTATTTGGTTGATTTTTTTTTATTATGCAAGATCACAAGTTGTCAAGCCCTTTGCTTACAGTACTAACTCTTTTTCCCTGTTACTTTTTAATACCTTTGAAGGTTTAGGAACAAACTCCCAGATCCAACAGCAAAGCTGAAGTTGATGTTTTTGAACACTAATAAAGGCCAGTACGTCATCTTTATTTTGAGAACATAAATTTTTTTATTTGAGGCATGTAAAGCATGGCTCTAAAATGCTCCAAGGTACCCTAAGGCATTTTGAAGCCTTAGCTATCTACGCTGAGTGAAGTGGTTTCTGTGCCGCCACGGCAGACAACATAGTTTATGGTTTAAGGATTTTTACTTGTCTCCAAAAAACTATTTCCATTACCATTAGCCAAATTTATGGTGATGGGATACCCATGTAGCACTCTTTGTTAGTCAGTTAGATCCAGATGTTTAGGTTTATGAAATGAAGATAGAGATAAACCTTGATGTTTTCTTGGACAAGTTGTCAATCTACTGTTATCCATATAACCTTTAAGATGATCTCTCTAGGCGTGGACGTTGCAAAAAACTTGCTCCTGTTAGTGCATTAGACTGTTTATAGCTAAGGGGGTTTAAGTTACATGTGGTCTTATAGACATTGAAAGCTTTCATTGTGTTCTTCCATCTTGTAGGATTATGAAAAGCTCGCCACTGCATATAAAATGGAAGAGGATGTTGTAATTGCTAAGCTAAATTCTGAAAAACACAAGGTCCTAGTCCTAGCTGACAGGTGAGTTTAAGCAAGCTTGAAGTTTCATTTCAGCGGAAAAGTTCTAGTAAGTCTCAAAAAGCAGAAAAAAAATTGCTTCATATGTTGCTAACTTGCAGGTATTATATCGGTGGTTATCCTATGCTGAAATTCTTTCCAAGACACAATAAAGATGGTGAAGACTGATAGTGAATAAGATTTGGAGGACTTCATATTATTCATCAATGAAAATTGTGGTACCAGGCGTGATTCAAATGGAAAACTTGTTTTCAACGTGAGTATCAGATAGATTTACAACTAGTTTCATCAATATTATTTATGCAGAGCACTACTCACAAATGGAGATAAGAGAACCGATAGGACATTAGAACTCTTTGGCTTCTTCATAACTCATACACTCTCTAGTACCCTCTACTATGACGCGTCTTTAATTTTTTAGCAGTGCTATAACTTTCAATTATTTTGTTTCATCCTTGTATTTGCAGCGGAAGACTCGTTAATGTTTCTTCTAAACTGTTTTGAGTGATTCACTTAATACAAAGGCAAAGTTTTTTACATTGTTGGTGAAATATATGCAGGTAAATAAGGGATTTAAACATAAACATCTATCTAATCCAGTGGAAAAACATGTTTTTCATATACGAATTTCATGTAGTTCAGCTTAACCATTCTTCAACACTTTATAACTGTTGATGTCTTTGGACCAGAACATTACATTCTTCAGCTAGCTCAAGCTATTGTTTGGTATCAATTGTCACATTCGAAAACATCGATCAACCTCAAAGGATACATGCTATGAGCTTTCTTGTAAGTTTTAGCATATAATGATTGATGAGAACATAGAAAACAATTGACTTGATCATCTGTGTTGCAGGTTTGAAATGGTCTAACAGATGATCATAACGATTAAAGGGGTGTTACCGAATACATGTGGTCTACTGACCTGATCTCGGATCAAACCTTCAAGCTAAAGACTCTTCACTGTACCCATGTCTCTTACCTACCAGCTTCACAATATGATTGGAATTCGCAATCACCTATCTGATGCAGCAGTTAGTGACCCAAGGGAGTTTAAAACAATGGTTGATAAACTGCTTTAATTTTATGAAATTGTTGTTGCAGAAGCCAGTACAACCAAAGATTGTAAGGAATGGAAGGTTGTTAGCCTAGTAGGTTATATTTAATTTATGCATATTGATTGTGTCCCATACTTCACATTGTAGTATGTTGGTAGGTGGGGCATTTTTATGACCCTGACTTGTTGGTATTGTTGTTTGATTTTAGTCAATTGAATAAAATAATTATACTTTTATTATTCATTTCAAATTTACAAATTTATTGTTATTAACGTTATTATTTATTTATGTATTTATATTATTGTTAGTTAATTAATTATTAATATTCATTTATTTAGATAACTATCATATCATAGCATTTTAAAAATGTCAAGACATTCACAAATGCTGTTTTGGGATAACATTCACTAATGCTATGATAGATAATACAATCATGACATTCACAAATGCTATGATAGATAATATAACACATTCACAAATGCTATGTTGGGATAGCATTTCATAGTGCTATGTCAAAAATATAACATGGGCTACTATGACTTGCACTAAATGCTATGGTAGCTCTTTCATAGCATTCTTGTAATGTCGTAAAAGGTCAATTTTCTTGTAGTGGTGGCATATCTTTCCAAGAAATGACATAGCGAACCAACGCGATGGTCCACTAACTCGGGGGGGGGGGGGGGGGGGGGGGGAGTAGCTGATGATACACCAAAATTGTCTTTCTTCTACATTGTACACGTGTCATGATGATCTCGAGAAATAATAGGCCCAATGGTCAGCTCTACACTGATTCGGCCCAAGTGATTCCAAGCCCGCACAATGCAGTCCGCCAGACGGACCCGAATTCATTATAGCCCACTAAGCTCGCGCGTCTCACAGCTATCCTCAATACCCATAAGCCATGCTAAGGCAAGTATCTCGAGGATCAGCTTTGGACAAGCAAGACGACAACGCTTTGCTTCCAACTAGGAAACAAATACCAGATTATTTGTCACATATGGAGACTCCTATCTATGGACTACTCTCTGATTGAGAACTATCTCCCGCGTATTTAGGAGCACACGGCTAACAGGGAAACTCCCCTTCACGACACAACTCCTAATTAGATAAGGATTTTCACTACAATCTTCTTCCCTAAACTACGCCACTGATGGCCTGGTCGAACCAGGACTCTAGCATTATAAATAAGACATGAGGTTGGTAAGCTAAAATACGCTACAAATTCCTTATTTATAGCATTACGCCTTCCACAGATCCCTGTTTGACTTTAGCATGAGAGTGTCATTGGCCACCACAACGGTTGTATGTGGCTCACGTGCATTTTCTTGTGCAGGTCAGCAAGTTTGCAGGTGTCAAAGCAGGGAATGAAAATCGACTGCATCAACCATGTACCCAAGGAACTGCCATAACTCTACTCCAAATGTGCATTTCTCCAAGTCCAACTTCATTTTGTACCTCGGAACTGTGAGAATTCTTGTTTGAGGTCTTCAATGTGGTCTGTTCTGCATGAGCTTTTGACCAGTATGTCATCGATGTATACCTCCATGGTTTTACCAATCTGGTCTTTGAACATTTTGTTGACCAGCCATTGGTACGTAGCCCTTGCGTTCTTAAGTCCGAACGGCAACACTCGGTAGTAGTATGTGTCTCTCTTTGTAATAAAAGACATTTTTTTTCTTAGTGAGGGTGTCCATTTGTATCTGGTTGTACTCGAAATATGCATCCATGAAGCTTAGGATTTTGTGTCTGGCAGTGGCGTCCACTATCTAGTCTATGCAAGGGAGCGGGGAACTCTCTTTCGAGCATGTTTTGTTCAGATGATTGTAATCCACGCATAACTCCACTTGCCATTTTTCTTTTTCACCAACACTATGTTAGCTAACCAGTCCAGGTAGTGAGATTTTCTAATCATTCCTGCATTTATCAGACGCTGCACTTCCTCGTTTATTTTCTGATTGTGTACAGGGGCTACGGGTCTTCTTTTTTTGCCGGACCGGCTATTTGCCTAGATTGACTTACAATTTGTGGGTGATGACAGATGGGTCTATTCCCACCGTATCTTTCATCGTTGATTATCCTTCAGCAATTGAACCAGCTTCATGGCTAGTTCTGGGTGCATTTTGGTGCCAATCTAAACTATTTTGTCTTTCCCATCACCCAAGTAGACCGTCGTTGTTTCTGTTTTTGGTTACCCAGTGTTTGGTTGATCCCTCAGACTGGTTGGGGTTGTATTATCATCCATGAGATCGGGGTCTGCTTGACCAAACTGCTGCAACGGCTCCTCTGGTCAATGCAATAATTGTTATTTGTGTAGAACTCTAATCGTTGCATAATGACATTCGCGAGCAGCTGGCTGATCTCCTTTGATTGTTTCGACACCATTGTTAGTGTGGCACTTCAAGCATTGGTGCATGGTAGACGATGCCACACCCATATTATGTATCCAAGGCGTTTCGAGAAGCATACTTTATGCGGATGGAGCGTCGACTACAAGGAAATATGTCAACAAGACTCATTATCTCCCTGGTTCTCCCACTTCCACTGGTAACTGGATCATTCCGATTTAGGGGTGGGCATTTCGGACCGAAAACCCGGACCGACAACCGGACCAATCGGGTCGGTTCGGATTGGTTTTTTATTAATTATAAATTTTTTGGTTTTAAAACCCGGCCCGAAGTTTCTTGTCCGGGCCTCGGTTTCCCTTTCTGAAACCTGTCGGGTAACCGGCCTGGCCCAGGTTAAATAGTTAAAAAGTAAAAAACCCTAAATAGCATTTACAATTACTGGTAAAGGCAGCTAATCGTTTCAACTTTCAACTTCAAGTCTTCTGCTTGTGGCGACTTCTCTCATCCCTGCTATTGTGTGACTCTTCTCCTCCCCGGCATGGCTACTTCTCTCGGACTTCTCCTCCTCAACTCCCTGTGTCGTCTTCACTTCTCTTCACAAAGGTAATTCATCAAGTCTGTGACAGTGTGACTCTGTTTTTCTGCAATACACAGCCAAAAAAAAATCAACAGAATATATTAATATAATCATACCTGTTAATAATACTCTGTTAATCATACTCGAAACTTCTTATATTCTGTTAATCATACTCTGTTAATCATACTCGAAACTTCTTATATTGTAAAAGAATAATCGGCTACATGTAATGAAAATAAACATGTAATGAAGATGAAGCAGAGTGAGTTGTAATATCACCTCTAATGTAACAAACATCTGATCGATGTCCGATTCGATCACAGCAAATGCTTCCATAAGGGATTGAGGAACAAACTGGGGTATCTACAATCAACACACCATGATCCCCAGATCCAAATGAATATGCAAACACAAGCATATTAGTAAACATATTTACAGTTTATAAGAAAGTGTTGGTAAGTAAAGAGTGTGAAAAGGAAATAACAAAAAAAGATAAAGAGGGAGAGACTTACAGAAGGGGAGTAAGTGAGGGATGAAGAATAGGGTGGAGGAGACATAGACATACCATAACAAAACAACAAAAAACTATAGTCTCAAAATGAGAATGAAAATAATTATAATTTTCTATGATACATTCATTATATTAAGGACGGTCAGGCAATGAACAAATTTTCTAACATTCATACTTCATTCATAGTCCATTTTGCCATGCATGCATATTCATACTTCATTCATAGTCCATTTTTCCATGCATGCATATTCATACTTCATTCATAGTTCATATTTAAATGATGAACAACAGAAACAAGGGAAGCCCTTAACAAGAAACTTTGTGGTATTATTCCAAATAATTGTTTGCCTTGTCTAGCTTTTTCTGTTATGTCAAATGATAAGAGACATGCTCTAAGTTGTGATCCACCATGTTTATATGGTAAGTCGGGCCATATCTTGTGCTTTAACTCCCTGTTAGAAGGATTGCAGGAAAGTGAAAGTTTGAGTGAGTAGTGGCAATGGCAATGGGCTTGGGTTGGGGAGAGGTCCCAGGGCCATATCTTGTTTGGGTGTTAAGCACATGGAGCCTTTAGTACTTGCGTATTGACTAGGGTGTTTGCGTATTTTTTAGGTCATTAACTTATTATAAATAAGTCGATATTGGTGTTGTCGGTGACTAGGCAAAAATGAGGGAAAAAATGCCGCAAGTGATTTTTTCCAACATTGTGCATTTTTATTGGATTATATTTTCGAGTTTATTAAATGTTTGTGAATAATAAATGACTATTATTGATGTAATTTAGGTTAAGCGCAAGGCGCTCAACCGTGGAAGGTGTTTCAACAACTCCAAGTTCATCACCATCACCACAAACTCAAGGTACACCGTCATCTCAAGATGAACCATCTCAAAATGCACCACCTAGTCAAGAGGGATCATCTTCTCTAAATCCACCACCTACTAAAGCGGGAGGACTCCCCCCCCCCCCCCCCCATTCCTTCTACAACAAAAACATCAGAGGTATGGAGTCATTTTACTAAAACAACCATAGCGGGAAAAGGGGAGAGGGCAATTTGTGTGCATTGCAAAAGTGATTTGGCATGCAATACTCAAGTAAATGGTACATCTAGCCTACTTAGACATTTACGTGTGTCTTGTCCAAAATCTCCTTTAAAAGTCGCAAGTAACCAAAAAGTCATTTCTTTTGATAATAAGGGTACCCTAGTTTCACACTCATTTAATAAGGAGACATGTAGAAGGAAGTGTGTAGAAATGCTTATTATTGATGAGCTTCTTTTTAAGCATGTGGAAGGGATAGGATTTAAGCGATTTATGAAGGAGGCACAACCTAAGTTTGATCCACCATCTCGTAGAACCGTTGCTAGAGATGTGTGGTCTATTTTTCAAAAAGAAAAGGCTAAGATCAAGAGTGTCATATCTCAAAACAATCAAAGAGTTTCTCTCACCACCAACACTTGGACTTCAATCCAAAATGTTAATTATATGGCTATAACTGCCCATTTTATTGATGATGGTTGGAATGTGAATAAAAGAATTATTAATTTTTGTCAAATTATCAATCATTTTGAGGATGCTATTGGGAGATTCTTAGAGAGGTGTTTGAGGGATTGGGGCATAGATAGGGTATTCACTATTACTCTTGATAATGCTAGTTCAAATGATGGTGTTGTTAGGCATATGAATAGGAAATCGAATGGGTGGAATACACTTTTGTTGGATGGAGAGCTTTTGCATATGAGGTGTTGTGCTCACATCATCAATTTGATTGTTTGTGATGGATTGGTTGAGTTGCACACTTCTATTAAGAATATTCGTAGGGTTTGCAAGTGCATGAGGTCATCCCCCGCTAGGTTGGAGAGATTTAGGCAATGTTTAGCCATTGAGAAAATTGATAGCAAAGGTCTTTTGCCGTTGGAGTGTAAAACTAGGTGGAATTCGACCTACTTATTGTTAGAAGCGGCTTTAAAAGTACAAAAGGCCTTTGAAAGGTTGGCGGAGGAGGATATGGACTTTGTTTCTTACTTTAGTTGTGGTGATGACCATTGTGATAAACCAAGAAATAAAAAAAAGAAGGGTTGAGGGAGGTGAGAAAGAAAGAGTTGAAATCCCATGTGCCACGGATTGGTTGTATGCGAAGGCTTTTGTAAAGTTTTTGAAGAAGTTTTATGAGGCTACTTTGAAGTTTAGTTGTTACCAAAAGGTGACGGCCAATGCACCCTTCCAAGAAATGTTCAAGATTGTGGAAGGTTGCAAGTTCCATGAAATGGTGATCCCATTATGAAAAAGGTTGCAAGTTCCATGAAATTAAAGTTTGACAAGTATTGGGGAAGTATAAAAAGATGTAAATCAAGTTATGCTTGTGGCGGTGGCTCTTGATCCTCGTTACAAACTTGACTACATTAATTACGGGTTAGAATTCTTAGTTGAAGATTCTTGGAAGGCAGATGAGTTAACACTAGGGGTGAGAAATCTATTAATACGCTTGTATGGAGCGTATAAAAATGATAATCCAAATCAACCACATGCTTATTCAGAGGTTTCGGATGAGAATGGTGGCGTTGGAGATGAAGAAGGGAGTGATCCATTATTAGATGGTTTTATGAAAAGAAGAAAAGAGAAGGATGTGGTTCATATTACAAATGAAGTTGATAAGTATTTGGCAGAGGCATCTGAAAATCCAAAGAATTTAGCATTTTATTTGCTAAAATGGTGGAAAGAGAACTCTTCAAGGTTTCCCATCCTTTCTAAGGTTGCAAGGGACGTGTTTGTGGTTTCGATTTCAAGTGTGGCTTCGGAACCCGCCTTTAGCGCCGGAAAAAGAGTTGTGGATCCTTTTCGGGCCTGTTTGACTCCTAAAACGATGGAAGCTCTTATTTGCACCAATGACTGGCTTAAAGCCGATGCTTTTGAATTTTTAAGAGCTCACGGAGGATGAAATAGATTTCTACAGCTCTTTGGAGAAAATGGAGAAAGGTAAGAAACTTTTATTCATTTTTTAATACTTTTAACTTTGTCAAAATATTTTCTCATGTATGCGTGTATGTTCTTGACTTGTAGAAATTGAAATATTGCAACTTGCGGAAGATATTACAACTATTAGTTCGGCTAATCCAGTCATCTAGATTGAGGTATGTTTAATAATTTAGCCACTAAGCATGTATTTTATCTTTTTACTTTATATTGCAACTTGCGGAAGATATTGCAACTTTATGTTCTTGTTGTTTATATTTTTCAGGCAAATCCTGTGCCTTATTGACATTTATTCCTGCTCGTCCAGCTGGGTCTAATAGTGGTGTTTTAGAAAACTTTCAGTTCTTATGTAATAGGCTGAAATAGACTTTAATAGAGAAGTTTACTATTGATTTCAAATTACTGTTGATTAATTTACTGTTGCATAATATTAATTTATTGTTGATTAATATGTTAATATGCAACCATACTAATTTACTGTTGATTAACTTATTGTTGCATACTATTAATTTACGGTTGATTAATATGCAACCATATCTAAATGACTAAATTTAAATGTGATATTCGTGTCTACTAGTGGGCTAGGCTTTATCAAATTCAACACTACAATCACAGCAAATTACTGGCTGAACTTGAGCTTTACTGTGATTGTTACCTATTAATTTACTGTTGAGTGTTGACTAGGCTTTATCAAATTCAGCACTTTGGGCTGAAATTTGAGCTTTATAAATTCAATTAGGGCTGAACTTTGGGCTGAAATTTGGACTTTATAAAATTCAATTTGGATGTTGCTCATAGGACCGAAACCGGCCCAAAATTCGGTTAACCGGGACCTTGGTTAACCGGTCAACCTGGTCCGATTTTGGGCCTCATAAACACGGGCTTAAATTTGTCGGGGTTGTTTTCGGTTTTTACATTTTGGGTCGGTTACCCGGACCTGCCCAGCCCTATTCCGATTAGCTGACATTGTTTTTCGCTGAAACCCACCATTGGTTGATTGTTGGGTGAAACCATTTCCTCGGTGAATTGCATCCTGTGGAATGTCGTCAAGTATAAAAGGTTAGCCGAGTTGCCCATGTCGACTAGCACTCTTTTGATTTCCCATTTGGCTATTAGTATTGAAATTACTAAAGCGTCGTTATGTGGGAAATTGACTCCTTTTGCGTCCTCGTTGAAGAACGTCAGAGTTCTCTGCATCGCTCTCACTCATCGTGCGGAAGGTTCCTGATATCTAATTGTTGCTCGTAAATCCCAGATTGACCGCTTTCGAGATCAATTAGATAACTCTTCTTCTCCAACTGCTCCATGCAGGACGTAGCAGTTTTTCTTATGTCGTTTTTCTTTTGCTGGACGTAGCAGTTCTTCTCCAACAGCTCCATGCAGGACGTAGCAGTTTTTCTTTAGCTCCTTCGATTGCTCTTATGTCACTGTTTTTCTTTTGATGGCTCCCTCAACTTAATGAACTCTCCAAGTCGTCCTTTTTGGATGTGGCGCTCGATTTTGTCTCTTAAGTTGCAGCAGTCTTCAGTATCATGCCCGTAGTCATTGTGGAATGAACAATATTTGTTTTTATTTCACCTATTTAAATATCCTCTCATTTTGGGCGGCCATCTAACGTCTTCCCATTTTTCTATGGTCCTGAGGACCTCCACTTGACTCATTTTCAAAGTTGTGAATGATTTACCCATTGATTGCTCGAGTTTGGATCTTCTGGGTTTTAGTCTTCCAAGCTTCCATTGATCAAATTCAAAATCGCCTCCGGTTCGATGTCTTTTTGGTTGGTTGTTTTCCTCTTTAGGCTTGTTGTTCTTCCGTCCTTCTCGGTTCGATGAAGAGTGTCTCTTTTCTGGCTCTACCTTCTTCCTGGTTGCTATCATCTCTTCGAGGGTGATGTGTTTTTAGAATGGGTTTCAATAGAATCGCCATGTTCTTTGGAGGATCCAGGTTCAGAACAAAAAATAAGGGGCCTCTCTTCAGTCCGGCAGTGAAAGTAGCGGCGGCTGTGTCATCGTTGCACCCGTCAATCATTGTTAACTCGTTAGTGAAACGAATAACTCACTCCCTTATTCTCTCCTTAAAATTTTGTTTGATGTGTAGCAAATAGTGCGACCATTTCCTCATCCGTTGACTGTCGACAAACCTCGTGATGAATGTTGTGGCCAGTGCCTAGAAGGAGTTCATTGATCTTGGTGGTAGGCTGTTGAACCAGCTTATCGCTGCGGAGGTGAGACTAGTCGGAAACGTTCTGCATAAGATAGACTCTGTGTTTTCTTTCAACGCCATCATGTGATAAAAGCGTTGCAAATGGTCAATGGTGCCATCATATGCTTTAAACTTTGGTGGGGTGAACTTCGTTGGTATGGGAGTCACCATGAGTGCATCGGAGAATGGAAGTCTACCTAATTCGTACAGTATATTAAGGTCCGCGGCTCCGATCCTAAAAGGGATTTTAGCAGGAGTCTCGCCGCTTTGTGGGGTCCCCTATTTAAGTGGTTCACCGCTTTCGAGATTTACCTGTCATGGTTCTGCTGGAATTTCATCAGTTGAGTTTTGTCTGGGTGTTGCTTCAACGGGGTCAGCGGATTGAACACGTTCTTGGATGAGCCTTTCCACCATTTTGATCATATGGTCCATCTGGTCCATGAGCAAGTCTACACGAGGGTCCATAGTGGCGCATCTAGGCGTCCGGGATGTTCGAGCCACCTCAAGCTGTGGCTCTATATCATCGGGCATGGTCGTTCCGACGTTCGTCTCTAGATCTATGATGTGCACTATCAGTAACGAAGTTCTCCGGTGAAAGGATTGTCTTGATTGTTGTCAGGTTTAAGGTCTGTAAAATGTGTCATTTTGTTTAAAAGGAGTTTTCAATCGTCGATCAGAACTAGGAGAATTTTGTCGTTGTGAATTCGCTTATTGAAATGAAAACTTATCGTTTCCACACGGACGACGCCAAACTGATGCGTCCAAAATCAAGTCTCCAATAAGTAGAATTTGCAAAACAACTGTTAGATGCCAAATGCCACCTTTTTGGTGGCTGAAGGAACTCCGATGCTTAAGTCAATAACTTAGTTGGAGATGGAGATAAAACAGGACAAAACTCACTTAAAAATTGCATACCTTTGTCGAATGTGCTCTTTACCTTTTATAGTGGTCGCTGTAAATTCCCTGCATGACTTAAGCATGTGAGGCGCAATGATGGAAGACGTTATTTGTATCGGTCTCCTCCTTTATGGAGAGACGTGCGTGCAACGTCACTCCCTCCACGATTTTCTTTTTATGTAACGTTTTCCCCCTTGAGGGAGAATTATATCGGATATGGATTTGGGCCTCTAATTGCGATTTATTCTAGCGGGCCCTGTTTGGACTTTCTTTGATCAGATTTACCCATTTTGGGCTTTATACATCGGTCTGGTCTTGGGATACTTGATCCCCATGATGCATAATTTCTACCACGTGTATGTTTTTCTTTTTTTCAGAATGAAAATTATCACAACTATCTATGTAGTTGTCGGATTTTAGTAAAGTTTTTTTTTTTTTTGAAAGGCAAGCAGGGTTTTTATAGGATCCCAGAACCCACTAAAGATGCCGCAAGCTGGGTTTTTACCCATGACCTAGTGGTACCATCCACCAAGCTCTAACCGTTGAGCTGTCATGCCATTGGCGGATTTTAGTAAAGTTGGTATCATTATAATGCAATTTTGAAGATCTTTCCAACAAAATCAATGATTAGTATAAATACTTAAATTATTCAAAATATGTACTTTACTATTAAAACATTTAAGTATTTTTAATATTTTCATGTCTAAGTATAACATTTTTCAATGAAATGGTGGAACATTTTATTTAACATTCAAACAAACACTCTGAACATTCAATTGATTCTAATTTTAACCAAGTTTGACTCTAAAAAATTTAGTATTTTTACCATAAAAATTAGTATTCTATGATTTATTTATGGAACGGATTGAGGGCAATGGTAGGGATGGTGGTGTGGGTGTCCAGTGCATGATAATTAATCACAACAAAAAAATGTTGACTGCCAACAACACGGGTAATATGCTAGTCTATATTACAAGTTAGAGTTGTGGTTTACTATTCATTGTTAACTCCGACAAAGTCAAATCATAAAGATTGGATATAAAAGATGGCTAGGATTGAAAGTTGGAAAATGTTGAGGATTGAGATTTATTTCTAATGATGGAATGTTTGTAAATAGAAAACACATAGAATGTCAAAGAGAATGAAAAAAGTTAATGGAATGTACATGTAGCGGAGAAAGAAAATATTGTATTTTCCTTTTTGGAAAATTAAAATTATCATAACTATCTACGTAGTTGTCGGATTTTGATAAACTTGGTATTGTTGAAATGCAATTTTGAAGATCTTTCCAACAAAACCAATGATCACTACAAACATTTTAAATTTCCAAATATATGTTTTATTATTAAAACATAAAAGTATATTAAATATTTTCAAGCCTAAGTATAATATTTTTCAAAGAAATAGACGAACATTTTAACAAACATTCAAACAAAATTTTAATCGAGTTTGACTAGAAGAAAATTAGTATTTTTATCGTAAAATAAGCTTGCACATAAAAAAAATAGTTTACATTCTAAAATATGATTTTTTTTTCATGGAACTGATTGAGGGCAATGGTAAGGATGGTGATGAGGGTGCTCGGTGCATGATAATTAGCAGCAAAAAAATGTATGTGAAATGCCAACGGCACGGGTAACATGCTAGTCTATAGTGATGTGTTACTATTCATTGGTTATTGGAAAAAGTCAAATCATATGGATTGTAGATAAAAGATGGCTACGATTGAAAGTTGAAAAATGTTGAGGGTTAGAGATTCATTTCTAATGATGGTGTGCTTGTAAATATAAAATATATAGAATGACAAAGAGAATGAAAAAAATGTGAAAAAAAAGTTAATGGAATGTATATGGGGGCGGAGAGACAAAGTATTGTGTTTTCATTGTTTTCAAAATAAAAATTTTCATAACTATCTATGTAGTTGTCGAATTTTGTTAACTTGGTATCATTGAAATGCAATTTTGAAAATCATTCCAACAAAACTAATAATCAATACAAACACCTTAAATTCAAAATGTGCTTTATTATAAAAAAAAACATGAAAATACTTTAAATATTTTCATGCCTAAATATAATATTTTTCAAAGAAACGGACGAACATTTTAATGAACATTCAAACAAAGACCCCAAACATTCAATCAATTCTAATTTTAACCGAATTTGACTATAAGAAACTTAGCATTTTTACCATAAAATTGGCTTGCACCTAAAAAAAAATATTTTACATTCTAATTTTTTTAATGGTACTGATTGAAAGCAATAGTGAGGATGGTGATGAGGGTATTCAGTGCATGATAATTAGCAGCACATAAAAGTGTATGTAGAATGCCAATAGCACGGGTAATATAATGGCGATGGAGACGGACATTTTAACTCGCTGCACTCGTCAATCATTGTTAACTCGTTAGTGAAACAAGTAACTTACTCTTTTATTGTCTCCTCAGGTTTCTGTTTGATGTGTAGCAAATAGTGCGACCCTTTCCTCATCCGCTAACTATCTCCAAACCTCGTGATGAATGTTGTGGCCAGTGCCTGGAAGGAGTTTATTGATTTTAGTGGTAGGCTATTGAACCCGCTCATCGCTGCGGAGGTGAGACTAGTCCAAAATGTTCGGCATAAGAGAGACTTTGTGCTTTCTTTCAACGCCATCATGTGATGAAAGTGCGCAAATGGTCTGTGGTGCCATCATATGCTTTAAACTTTGGTGGGGTGAACTTCGTTGGTATGGGAGTCACCATGAGTACATCGGAGAATGGCAGTCTGGCTAGTTCGTAGAGTATATTAGGGTCCATGATTCCGATCCTGAAAAAAATGGGTGTCCAGTATATTAGGGACGGTGATGTGGGTGTCCAGTGCATGATAATTAACCACAACAAAAAAAATGTTGAGTACCAACAGCACGGGTAATATGTTAGTCTATATGACAATTTAGAGTGATATTTTACTATTCATTATTCACTCCGACAAAGTCAAATCATAAAGATTTGAGATAAAAGATGCCTAAATTTGAAAGTTGGAAAATGTTAAGGGTTGAGATTTATTTCTAATAATGACATGTTTTTAAATATAAAATATGTAGAATGGCAAAGAAAATGAAAAAAGTTAGTGGAATGTACATGTGGTGGAGAGATAAAGTATTGTAATTGTTTTTTGAAAATTAAAATTATTATAACTATCTACGTAATTGTCGAATTTTGGTAAACTTTCTATCATTGAAATGCAATTTTGAAGATCTATCTAACAAAACCAATGATCAATACAAACACTTTGAATTTCCTAATATATGTTTTATTATTAAAACATGAAAGTATATTAAATATTTTCGTGCCTAACTATAATATTTTTCAATGAAGTGGGCGAACATTTTAATAAACATTCAAACAAAGACCGCGAACATTCAATTGATTCTAATTTTAACCGAGTTTGACTAGAAGAAAATTAGTATTTTTATCGTAAAATAAGATTGCACATAAAAAAAATTTAGTTTACATTCTAAAATATGATTTTTTTTAATGGAACTGATTGAATGCAATGGCAAAGATGGTGATGAGGGTGTTCAGTGCATGATAATTAGCAGCAAAAAAATATATGTGGAATGCCAATGGCACAGGTAACATGCTAGTCTATAGTGATGTTTTACTATTCATTGTTGACTGAGATAAAGTCAAATAATATGGATTGTAGATAAAAGATGACTACGATTGAAAGTTGAAAAATGTTGAGGGCTGAGATTCATTTCTAATGATGGCATGTTTGTAAATATAAAACATGTAGAACAGCAAAGAGAATGAAAAAATTGTGATAAAAAATTAATGGAATGCATATGGGCGGAGAGACAAAGTATTGTGTTTTCATTTTTTTCAAAATGAAAATTATCATAACTATCTATGTAGTTGTCAGATGTTTGTAAACTTGGTATCGTTTAAATGCAATTTTGAAAATCCTTCCAACAAAACTAATAATCAATACAAACAATTTAAATTCAAAATGTGTTTTATTATAAAAACATGAAAGTACTTTAAATATTTTCATGCCTAAATATAATATTTTTCAAATAAACGAACGAAATTTTAATGAACATTTAAACAAAGACCCCAAACATTCAATCAATTCTAATTTTAATCGAGTTTGACTATAAGAAAAATAGTATTTTTACCATAAAATTGGCTTGTACCTAAAAAAAATTATTTTACATTCTAATTTTTTTTAATGGAACCAATTGAAGGCAATAGTGAGGATGTCGCAAATAAAAGTGTGTGGAATTGATGCAGTATTTTTCCGCTCCCTGCTTTGACCTAATCCCGCTGACCTGCACAAGTAGAGAGCAATTGTAGTTACCTGTTCGAAGCTGATCCATGAGATACTTTCCTGAAAAGGGCTTACGGGTATTGAGGATAGCTATGGAACGTGTGGGCTTAACATGTTGTGAGAGTTCGAGAACCGCACTTGGGCAGGCTTAGAACCGCTTGGGCCGGATCAGTGTTGGGCTGACGCTTGAGGTCGTAATTCCTCGAGATTATCATGACACATGTACGACTCCGGAGTGTGGCTGTTTTTATGTATCATCAACTACTATCCCCGAGTTAGTGCGGTGTTAATTCGATCCACTGGCTCTTTGAAAATACAATTGTACCAATTTGATGATTGGACTCGAAGCGTTGGTTTCGAGCGGCGCGTGACATTTAATGGGTACGTGACTGCTCGAGGAGGGAAGTTTGGTTTGCCTCCCTTATAATATTCACTGCTCTAAAGAAGATTTTCCCATTGTTATCGGCGCTATCTTTTAGAACCATAGTACTTGTTTTCCTTTTCAATGGCTGACAACGTTAAACTTACTTCGAAGGATCTGTTATCCCTTGCCTGCATGAATTTCTTTGATGATAGCTTGGTTGACGAAACTGAGTTGATCAGGCTCCGCAATCTGTACCGTATCCCTGGAGATTTGCAGATTGTTCCAGCCTTTGGAGTTTTTGGTCCGACTGTGCCTCCTCATGGGTTTTAAGGGTTGCACTGAGGTATGTTTGAATTTGGGCTTCGGTTCCTGGTGTCGGATGACATCTGGCACTTCTTCACCCACTTTCGCATGCCTCCCATTCAAATGGAATCGAGCGGGTTCAAGATATTGCTCGCAATTCTCCTGAGGGCTCATGAACTGGCCTTCACTTGACTTCGCCAGTGATTCATCACTTGACTGATGCTCGGCTGGATCCCAGAGGTATCTCTATGCTGACTTGTCCTTCTTGTCTGTGACTGACGGCAAATAACGCCGAATCTTGAAAGAAACAATAGTTATTGGCTTCGACAAATTCTGGTTACTTCAGGCTCGAGAATCGCAAAGTGTCTCAATACTTTCATCTTGACCTCGGTGAGTTCCTTGGTTGTTGGTGCATGCATATCTTCGTGTATTCCTTTTGCGACACAGAATTTGACGTTGTTTCTTTGTTTCAGGGAAGTTTGTTATCTCGTCTCTGAGTGAGGAAGATATGCGGATAGAGAAGGAGTTTCTCGAGCTCTCTTTGATTTCTTTTGAGGAGATTGTAATGCCAGGCAATGTCGAACGCATTGTGTTGCTGCGGTTCACTTATGGTGCTCACCTTGTGTCAGGTTCACCGGCTGAGGGGGTGGTTGCTCGTCGTGTGAGGAAAAGAAGCCTCGCCCCACTCAGCCCTTCCAGGCTTGCTGAATTGGAGGCGAATGTACCTCCCGTTGTAGTCCCGAGGAAGAGGCAGACTTCTGTCAGGGCGGCTTCTCCCTTTATTACTCGTGCCCCAGAGCCGTACGATCTTGTCTTGTTGCACCCTGAAGCCCGTGGGATGCTTTGGATAAGAACTTCGTTGATCTGCAGATGTCGTATTCGGACGCCCTCTATCGGATGGAAGGTTCTAGTACTGTCACGAACCGCGAGGGCGAGGAAGCCATGACCCTCGTTACCGATGCAGCAGTTGCTGACGTGAGGGATCGGCTGAAGGCTACCAAGTCCAATTTGAAGTCAACCCGTGCTAAACTGAAGCGAACCAGGGCTAAACTAGGGCGCCTGGATGCGGCTATGGATAGGTGGTCTTATGAACGAGAGGCTCAGAAAATTGAAAAGAAGCGGGCGGAGGCAGAATTGGCAGTTGAAAGGCAGCAGCTGGAGGCCACAGTTGACGAGGGGCTTCGCCGTGTTCTGGAAGCGAAGCATTTGCTAGCGGAGAGGCGCTCGCACTATGAGTCTTTGTTGAGCGCGGTGGACTTTGACGTGTCTGGCAAGAGGCCACTGATCTCGTCTGAGGTCATTCGGGGCAGACTGGAGCTCCTGGAACTGATTAGACGAGAGCACCTCAATATCGATCTTGACTTTGCCCACTATAGGAGGGTCGTTTTTAGGCCAATCAACCGAGAGGAGGGCTTTGGTACTGCGAGGCTAACAGATGTGGAGGATGGTTCTTCTTAGATTGATTGTAATGTTCTTTCCTGGGCCGATATTATATAGACATGTTTTTTTAATGAAAGTGTTGTTTTTGCCCTATATTGTCGTATTTGCTTTGGTTGTTTTGTAGACCGTAAAGTTTGTACTGCTAGGCAGAATGCCTATCTTCTTCAGTCAAACTATATTTCAATTATGAAAAATTAGGGGTTAAACAACTGAAGTCGTTGTTGGTCAGGGGTTGACCAGATTCCCTCAGTCATTGTCTGTAATGACTCCTTCAGTGCTAGCGGACTAGCGCTGACTTCTCCTTCCATTTGTTCGACCATCATGATCTACGCGGAGCGGATTAGGCTTGGCGTACCAGAAGTTGTTGTCATTAGTCATGAACTGACTAATCTTGCCTGATAAGTTCGACGATCATTGTCTGTATTGAGAGCAATGATCCATTAGCGAGTCATCGTCATCAGCGGACAAGCGTTGACTAGACTCTCACTTCCTTAGCTGTTGCGACCCGTGCTTAGCGGATTAGGCTTTGGGCACCAGAAGTCATTGTCATCAGTCGCGAACTGACTAAGCTTACCTGATAAGTTCGACAATCATTGTCTGTATTGAGAGCAATGGTCCCTTAGCGAGTCGTCGTCATCAACGAACATGCGCTGACTAGACTCCCACTTTCTCAGTCATTGCGACCCGCGCGGAGTGGATTAGGCTTTGGGCACTAGAAGTTGTCGTCATCAGTCAAGAACTGACTAAGCTTAGCTGGTAAGTTCGACGATCATTGTCTGCATCGAGAGCAACGATCCCTTGGCGAGTCGTCGTCATCAGCGGACAAGTGCTTACTAGACTCCCATTACTTCAGTCGTGTGACCCGCTCGGAGCGGATTAGGCTTTGAGGAGATATTCAAGTTTGGTCATACTCGGGTTGGTTGAGAGCTGTAACAGACGGCAATGGAAGTTTCAATAAAAACAAAATATTTTATTGATAATATTTTTTGAGGTGTTCTACATTCCACGGTCGTTTTAGCTTGTCGCCATCTGCGTCTTCCAGCAAGTACGTCCCTGGCCAATTGACCTTGGCAACCCTGTAAGGTCTTTCCAATTCAGATTTAGCTTTCCCGCTCCGGCTTCTTTGGTGTTCTGCTGGGTTTTTCTGAGTACCCAATCCCCCACCTTGAATTCGTGTGGCTTGACCTTCTTTTTATAGTACTGCGCCATCCGTTGTTGGTAGGTGGCTATCTTGGTGGAAGCTAGATCCTGTTTTTCGTCGAGGAGGTCTAGTCCCACGCGTAAGGCCTCATAATTACCTTCTGGTCTGAATTCTTCCATCCGGAAGGTTGGCACCTCTAGTTCTACAGGAACCATAGCTTCTGACCGGAATGCTAGGGTGAAGGGTATCTTTTCGGTAGGGATTCACTTAGTTGTTCGATACGCCCAAAGTATTCCTGGTAGCTCTGGAACCCTTTTTTCTTTGGCTGCATCGAGTTTTCTCTTGATGACCTCTAGGATCGTCCGATTGGTAATTTCCGTTTGGTCGTTGGCTTGGGGTTGTCCTGGTGAGGAGAAGTGATGCTTGACTCCCAGACTTTTGCACAGTTCGTTGACCTTGCTACCTTCGAACTGAATTCCGTTGTCACTGACCAATACTTTGGGGATGCCAAATTTGCAGACGATGGTGGCCCACATGAATTTTTTTTATCCGAACCTGCCTTATTTTGGATAGGGGTTTTGCCTAAAACCACTTGGTGAAGTAGTCGACGACGACTGAAAGGAATTTTTTACCAGCCGATGTCGGGAGCGGCCCGACGATGTCCACTCCTCATTGTGCGAATGTCCATGGACTAGTCATTGGAGTCAGTGGCTGGGTCAACATAT
The DNA here is from genome assembly GCA_963556465.1 of Berberis vulgaris. Lineage (NCBI taxonomy): Eukaryota > Viridiplantae > Streptophyta > Magnoliopsida > Ranunculales > Berberidaceae > Berberis > Berberis vulgaris. The sequence goes on along the minus strand of OY747124.1, from coordinate 69,942,248 downwards.
TGGTATATGACGCGAACCTCTGACATTTGTCGCATTTGCATACGATATCTTTGGCGTCTCGCTGCATGGTTGGCCAATAATACCCTGGAGTCGGGGCCTTATGGGCGAGGGTTCTCACGCCTGGGTGATTCCAACAGATACCGTTGTGGATAGTTCCCAAGACTTGGCTTTCTTCTGAAGGCAATAGGCATCGGAGCAAAGGCCCTGTCACAGATGTCCTGTATAACTTGTCGTTTATGAGAGTATACCTTGTTGTTCTATTTTTAATTCTTCATGCTTCGACCTTCTCGGTCGGTGGGGCTCTCGATGCTATATATTCTAGTATCGGAGTCATCCAATTTGGTTGTGCTTTCGCGGCGCAGATATCTTAGTGCTCATCCTCGTCAAGGCTTGACTTTTCTTGATACTCGATGAGGCGACTAAAGACTTTGTTGGAGATTGAAACTTCTTTTGCAAGCTCGTCAACTCTTTGGTTATCGTCTCAGGGGTACTGTGTGAGCTGGCAGCTCTTGAATTTGCCTATTACGCAAAGTACCTTATTGCGGTAGGCTATCATGCAGGGATCTTTGCTATTGAAATCTCTTTTGACCTGGTTGACCACTAGTCTTGAGTCGTTGTAAGCTGTTAGGTGATCTATGTCGATCCCGAAAGCTAACTTTAGGCCAGACAAGATATTTTGTATTCCGCCTCGTTATTTGAAACGGGGAAGCCGAATCTAATAGCCTTGTCGAGGTTGTAGCCACTGGGGGAGCGGAGTGTGATCCCTGTTCCGCTCGCCCTATCTGTTGAAGATCCATCGCAGCGCAGGGTCCATGCTTGGACATCTGACTCCAAGTGTTGAAAGTCTACCCTTGGCTCTTCTCCGCCAGTAAATTCAGCGATGAAATCTGCAAGCGTCAGGGCTTTGATGGCGGTTCTTGGAACGTAGCTTATGTCGAACTGCCCGAACTCTACCGCCCAATTCACCATCTTGCCAGACAGATCGAGTTTATTCAATACCAAGCGGAGTGGATGTTTGGTCAAGACTGTTATGAAGTGGGCCTGAAAATAGGGCCTCGATTTCCTAAAGGATACGGCCAGTGCCAAAGCCAAATTTTTAAGGTCTGGATAGTGTGTGCTTCTACGAAGGTTTTGCTGGTGTAGTATACTGACCTCTAGGTTCCTTGGTCATCTCGTACGAGGATCGAACTGACAGCGTGTTTGGAACCAGACAAATACAGGTATAGTGTTTCACTTATCACAGGCTTCAAGAGTAGCTTCAGACTCCCCATGTATACTTTCAGATTCTAAAAGGCCTTTCGCATTCATCGTTACATGAAAATCCTTTGCTCCCTCTTAGTATCTTGAAGAATGGGAGTCATTTGTCGAACGACTTTGATATAAATCTGTTGAGTGTTGTTACCTTCCAAGTCAAGCTCTGAACGTCTCTGATATTGGTCGGGGATTTCATGTCGAAAAGAACCTGAATCTGTTTTGGATCGAATTCGATCCCTCTTTTGTTCACTATGTAGCCTAGAAATTTTCCGATTCGACTTCGAACGTACACTTTTGTGGGTTGAGTTTCATTCGGTATTTCCTTAGTTGGTCAAATGCTTCGGCGAGATCTCGTATGTAGTCAAGGATAAGAAGGCTTGACCAGCATGTGGTCGGCGTATACTTCCATATTTTTGTTAATCTGCTATTTGAATATTCGGTTTACCAATCGTTGGTAAGTAGCCACTGCATTCTTCAAGTCGAATGGCATTACCCTATAGCAATATATTCATCTTTCCGTTACGAAAGATGTTTTATCTTGATCTGGGGGTGCATCAATATTTGATTGTAGCCTGAATAGGCGTCCATAAAGCTGAGTAGGTTGTGTCCCAAAGTGGCGTCTACGATTTGATCGATGCGGGGGAGTGGGAAGTTGTCCTTTGGGCAGGTTTTGTTTAGGTCAGTGTATTCTACGCACATTCTTCACTTCCTGTTTTTCTTTTTTACGAGAATAGTGTTTGCCAGCCAATCAGGGTATCGCGCTTCCTTGATCATGTCTGCGTCGAGTAGACGGTGTACCTCTTCGTTTATGATCGCGTTCCTTTCGGGCACCACGAGCCTCTTCTTCTGCTTGACGATTTTCTTCGAAGAGTCGACCTCAAGGCAATGAGTGATTATCAACAGATCGATCCCTACCATAATCTGCATGGTCCAGGCAAAGATATCATGGTTAAGTTGCAACAGCTCCGCAAGCTGTTTCACCACTACCATTCTTAGGCGGGAACCGATCTGAATGGCCTTGATGTTTCGAGGGATATCAAGGTAGACCGTGACAGTTTCTTCCTCTAGCTGTCTGGCATGGGGCCTTCCTCGAGGGCTTACTGGTGCCTGTTGCTCTTCTCTTGTGCTTCGGACTGTTCGGAGGGTAGTTTTGACCGTTGGATTTGCTAACTATTGAGGACTGCCGGGAGGCAAAGTCGCCGTGGGTATTGGCATTCCCTGGCCGCCAACTAATCTCATCTCAATGTACCGACCGATTGGTTCGTAGGGTACTTGAGACACTAGTGCAGGGTGGAGACCACCGCTCCCATATGATGTATTCAGGGTCTTCCTAGAACCGCATTGTACACCGAAGGCGTGTCGATCACTATGAACTCTTGAAACGGAGTTTTATGAGTCGGCTGATATCCCACTGTCATTGTCAGTTGTATTTTCCTACGGGGAGTTTTTTCGCCACTGTAATCGGTCACTGGACAACTATCAAGGGTCAATGTTGTTTCATCCAGTTGCATGCTGCGGAGCTTGCAGAGGAACAGGACGTTCATTGAGCTTCCAGTATCAACTAAGGACCTTCTCACCTCCCAACCCACCAAGGAAATTGTCACCACCAGGGCGTCGTCGTGCAGGAGTTGTATGCCCTGGAGATCCTTCTGCGTAAATACCAGCGGCGCGGTAAGCCTTGCCTCCGATCACATTGCAGCGGTTGCTCGCCCCATATCGCTTGAATCATCATAACTCGCAGAGCCCTCTTTCTGGACCTGTTGGATAGTTCAGACTCGAAATGTGCTCTATGAAACACATGTACTTTGTTGACCTATGGCTCCCCGGGTTCGATTCCTGTTTGTTTTTCTCCCAGGAAATTGAAGTTTCGTGCTTCCTTTGTCAGGTTCGTCATGTTTGCTGGAGGGTCCAATGTCGAATGGTTGTAAAACTTTCCTTTTCGCAACCCGTTGATGAAGGCTGAGACGGTCGTTGTATCGCTGCATACACGGACAGTAGTCAACCCACTATTAAGGCTGGTTAAATACGTCTTTAGGGTCTCGTCAGGGCTCTACTTCATTGATCGAGCATCTTAATCATTCATAGAGCTTGAGTTGGTTGCCCGTGCACGACAGGATCCGTCTAGAGAGACGGTACAGGGACGGTCTGAGCTTCGAATGAGCCCTAGTTTTTTGTTGTTGCGTGACCTAGTGGTCACCATCGCTCTAGGTTTTGGAAGGAGACGATGCTTAGTGTAAAGTTAAGAATTATGTTGCTCCCCACGGATGGCGCCAAACTGATGCAGTCTTTTTCCGTTCTCTGTTTTGACCTAATCCCACTGACCTGCACAAGTAACGCATGTGAGCCACAGACCATCGTAGGGTGGTCGTTGACACTCCGATACTAAAGTCAGACAGAGCTATGAGGAAGGTGCAATGCTGTAATAGAGAATTTGTACTGTACCTTAGCTTACCAACCTTATGTCTTATTTATAGTGCAAGGAGTTCTGGTTCTACCCGGCCATCGTAGGCGTAGTTTAGGAAGAAGATATTCGTGAAAATCCCTTCCTAATTAGGAGTCATGCTGTAGGAGGGAAGTTCTAGCTCCGTGCTCCTAGATACGCGGGAGATAGTTTTCAATTAGGGCTGAAAACCGAACCGACTTAGGTCAGTTTAAAATCTTCAAACCGAAATCGAACCGACCATTAACAAAACCGATCCAAAACCGAACCGATTCTAATTTATGCAAACCGTAACCGAATCGAACTGACTAAAATCGAACCAAAACCGAAATAAAACCGAACCGACCGACTATTTTAAATATATTGTATTATTTATATATAAAATATATATTATTTATTATATATATTCGGTCGATTCGGTTTGGTGGGTTAAAATCACATAGAAACCGAAAACCGAACTAACCACTTCGGTTTTGAATTTTTTAAAACCGAAATCGATCATAACCGAATTTAATCGATTTCTCTGTGTGAAAGATATTCTAGTATTTGCTTCCTAGTTTGAAGCAGATAGCAGCTATAGTTGCCCGTCCGTAGCTGATCCTCGGGATACTTGCCTGAAAATGGCTTACGATTATTAAGGATATTTGTGAGAGGTGTGGGCTTAGCATGTTGTGAGAGTTCGTGTCCGCCTGACGGATCGCAATTGGGCGGGCTTAGAACCTCTTGGACTGGATTAGTGTTGGGTTGATGCTTGAGGCCGTAGTTCCTCGAAATTATCATGACACGTGTACGGCTCCGATATGTGACCAATTTTATGTATCATCAAGAATGTCAATAGCACGGATAATATGCTAGTATATATACACATCACAATGCATGTACTGCAAGGGGTGGACAAACGAGTCCAAGAACCATGATTCTAAACCGAATCGAACCATTTTACTCCAAACAGTTCAATTCTTATTGTGTAAATTATTAAACGATCCAAATCGATCCAGATCTGTTGTACAACAATTCAAGACTAATTCCAATAATTTAAATTAAAACGATTTGATTCCAACCCATTTTTTTAACATAACACTATTAATACATTGGTAATTTTACTTGAACCATAAAAACTCCAAAGCCCAAAGGCTCAAATCTTTATTCTCACCCACTCTCACAATTGAATTAGATAACCAAAGCAAAGCAGATATGAGAAACCCTGACTTCGTTAAAGGTGTGATGGCTCGGTAATTGAGCAGTGACGAATGATATCACTAGTTCATAGGGTTAAATCTAACTGATTGTATATGAGTGAGAAGAATTAAGGAATAAAAATAAATAAATAAATAACCCGGCTTCCTCTTCGAACTCCATAGATCCTTTTCCCTCAGAGGATGCTTGGATCAACGTTTACTAGATACTACTTCCTCCATGGAAATCCTTTGTTCACTCCTCTCAGGTATCTTCTCTTGCAAAGAAATGGGTTTCTAGGGTTTTTTTCTGTTTCGTTTCACCCCTCTTGTTGATCACCCCAACCTCCATAGACGCTTTGTGGTAATGGCGGTGCTGGTTCTGGATTCTCATCCTTGTTCAACTTCAAGGGCCCACACTTCTTCGTTGGTTCAAGCAGACTCAGAGACCAAAGATGGAACCGTGGTCTTCTGACCAAACAGCAACACCATCAAGTGGTGGTGGGTTAGTAGAAGCAAGATGGGAGAAAAAGCAAGTATGCAGCAAGAACAACCCCAACCCAACCCCCAAATGATTCAATAGATGTTGAAATCAGAGCCAACATAGATGAAATGGCGAAACAAGAGCAGCAAACAGATGGTTCCAGTGGCAGTTCCAATGTCGATGTCTTCGTTGCAGGTTCAAAAGCCAACGACGTCGAGAAGAGCTTCGACTAAGGATCGACACACCAAGGTTGAGGGGAGGATTCGGATGCCTGCGACATGCGTGGCGAGGATTTTCCCGTTGACGAGGGAGCTCGGCCACAGGGACAGGTACAGTTCCTGTAATTCGCCATGTCAGCGGGTGGGACTCTGAAGATACCGACTACTTGTTCGATTCAAGACACAGCAGCAACAGAAAAATGCCCTATTTCGACTGATTTCTTCGACCCCAGAGAGGATGGAATTGGAATGGATAGGGTAGATGGGGTCTCTGTTTCTGTTGGTCTCGCCCCCAACTTGTCTCTCCGCCTCCCCAAGCGGCGCAACTAGTACCGATGTGTGCGGTTGGTGGTGGTCGGGGACGTTTTGGACGATTCCACAACCAACTATTACGACGGCCCCTTCGAATCAACCACAGTTGTAGGATGCAAATCAACAATATTATATTACATATATAGCAATTTGGAGACCCTATCTATACATGTCATGCAATTTGGAGACCCAAGCCTGATAAGCCGACTCTGTTGGGCACCACACCCTACGAGAGGATATAGTCCTTGCTTTGATCCTTTTATTCTGAACAAAACAGAAAGTTTGAATAAATTAAAAATAAGAATAAAATAATGATGGATAAAAGTGGAAGAAAATGAAGGAAAAAAAAAAGCCCCTCTAGGGAGCGAGGGATGGGTTACACCCATCCTTCTCGAGATGAGTGTTGGCATGCATCTCAATGGTATTGACGCTTGTCTCGAGGAAGTGGGATTCGCTCCCTAGAATTTCTGAAAAAAAAAAAAAAAAACATACATTGTGAGGACAGGCATTAGAAAAAATTATACACCACATGAGTCTGATTGTGATTGGTGAAGAGAGCAAAGGCAGGAGAGGAGTAAACTGCCAATAGGCATGAGGCAATCTCATCTTATCCACACTCCCACCACTACATTTTATTCCACTAATCTATAATTAGTACCACCGAGCCTTACGTCTCCGAGTCAAAATATTGATCTTATCATTGATATAACTTGTGATGGCAGCTATCAATTCTAGAGTTTTGGCTTGCAACTATGCAATTTCAGATGCCACCTCCAAGTTTGGGGTAGCAGCAACACCATCATCTGTTGCATTGCCTTCTGCATCTGCAGGATCCAAATCAGTCAGAGCCCAACAACAGACTAGAGTCTCTGAACTCAAGGTGAAGGAAGAAGTAAGAGAAAGTGAAGGCAGGAGAGCCGCACTTCTCGGCTTGGCTGCCGTTCTCTTCGCTACTTCTACCTCATCTTCAGCCAATGCCAGCATCATCGATGAGTATCTTGAAAAGAGCAAAACTAACAAGGTTAGCTCTTCTTTGCTTCTTCTGTTCATTGATACTGTGTTGATATTTTTGGCTCAAAATATGAAAGATTGGATAATTTTATTTCTTAATTTAGTCATTGTTGTCTAAAATAAGTGGTACATGAATTGATGCCTGATAACCTTAACAAATTATAGTGGTAACATCTGCAGAGCTGGATTTACAATTTGACACCTTTTCCCATCTACTATTGTTCATGAAAGGTTGGTTGCAATAGTAGTAGTAATAAGTAATAACACAGGAACAAACTTGTGTGCAGGCGCTCAATGACAAGAAGAGATTGGCTACAAGTGGAGCCAACTTTGCTCGTGCATACACTGTTGAGTTTGGAAGCTGCAAGTTCCCTGAGAATTTCACTGGCTGCCAAGATCTTGCTAAGCAAAAGGTATGATTTGTGCACATGGTTTGATTGTCGAGGTTAACTAGTTTTATACATGTTTGTTTGATTCCATGTATTGTTTGGTTTTGGGTGATGCAGAAAGTGCCATTTATCAGTGATGACTTGAAGTTGGAGTGTGAAGGAAAGGATAAATACAAGTGTGGCTCCAATGTTTTCTGGAAATGGTGATCGCAATAGTTCATGTGAACTATCACTATACTTTTTCCCAAATTGTGTACTCAAGTCTGACTATCTCCACCTTTGATTATATGTTATTTTTTCCAATCTGGTTTCTTCTAAATTTTTTGGCCAAGTTAATTTGTGTGAAATAATGTACACGTTAATAATGAATCAAATTAAGCCTTGATAAAGTTGGTATCTCCGTGTAACTGGCAAAGGAGAATGTGTGATGCATGTGCTTTTACCATTCTAGTTCCGTTTGTTTGGAGTTCCCCTTATTTGTTCCTAATTATAGCTGCCAACTCATATCTTGATTTACAATCAAAAGAACTAGAAGTACTAAACGAAGTATGGTTTGGTATGAGTGGAAAAATACCAATCCAACTAGGTTATTCAGACCCTAATCACCTAGTGACAACTACAAGTATGGGGCAGGACAGACCAAAATACTCTCATAATCTTATTCAGTCGCCTGCTCACGCACGCACCTAACAGAGAGTATCTGTTCTATTTTCTTCTCTTCTCCATCTCTTCTTTTCTGAGGCTGTTATTAATTCTGAATCAGGGAAATGTACTTATACTATAGAGTATAGACAACAATATTATGATAAAATATCTAATAGTTGGAAAGCCGTCTAGCCAGGATTTTTTAATTATGCTTCACAATTCAATGTAATAGTAGAATTTAAGAATTTTACACTTCAGAGGGCCCCACCAAGGCTGTGTTGCACATCCCCTGAATACATAGCATCAACCAGATTCCCCCTTACACCATTCTCTTGCACTTCAACCACAAAGTAGATTCCAACACTCCAAACCCATTGCCCAAGCATTCCTATCTTCAGCGACATACAATCCAAGACCCCTTATCACAGACCATCAAACACTCCTCCACATATCGTAGACAGCTCAACTCAGCTCAGTCCCCTAAGTGAAATTTAATATTGATAATCACAGCATAGAACACAGGGCTAAAGATGCTAACCCTAACTGAAAAGAGCAAGGTATCACCTATTACTATCAGGAAGCTCAAGTCATTGAAGGTGGCCTCAGCTGCCCTGCTAGCCATCTGTTAACCAAGTAATCTCTCTGGCAAAAATAGTTGGATTTCTTTTCTCTACGCTTGATGGCCTGGTAAAAGCGGATGCAGATTTCTACGTGTTAGAAGTGAATTCTGATGAAGAGTGAAAATGTATAACAGGCTCAAGGTATCCAAACCCCTCACCAATAGCAGTAAGGTGTCGGATGAGGACCTAGGCAGTGTTATGAGAGGAGTCCTCTATTCAGTATGGAACAGGTTAGCTTCATAGCGACCAAATCTCAATAGCAGTATGTGTGTGACGCACATTTTTTTCTTCATAGCGTCACACGCATATTCTTTCCCTGATTCCTCATATTTTTTTATCCTCTTAATCGAGGAGCCTCTGTTCCTGAAAGCAATCCTGATAATGTCCTGCTTGCTCGTGAGACCATAAGAGGCTGCAATAGAAGGAATCTCTCTGCAAGATGTACCGTTATGGTGGATATCCAGATGGCCAATGTAGGCTGCGATGATGGATACCTTAAGACTATGATTATGGGATAGGATCTCACTCTCCATGTTCTCAACTAACTCAACTTCTTTTCCATAGTTCAAGCTTCTCTCTTTTATGCAAATCTACTATAGAAAGTCTCAATCACCAGACTACCTAGGTCTTGGGATTTATTTTTGGGATCCTAAGTCATAATGCAGGAAGAAGATTGCATTTGATCCAAAAGCACTTACCCCAAAACCCAAAGTCTAATACTTCTGCCAAACCTTCACCTACCCTCACATTTCTGGGGAGGCTTATCTTCAAACCCCAAGCATTCCCATCAATGCTTCTCCATTTGAGACATTGTTTCAAAATTAAGACAATGGTAAATGAATTTACACCAACATAAAATCAGGGGGTACAAGATCAACACTTAAAAAAATTTCAAACTATAACCCAAGTTGATAAAATTTAAACACCCACACATAGGACCATAACAATAACATTTTTGTGACATAATAAGGGAAACAACTAACAGGGGGTATTCAATTATGGATTTTAATAGAGTGTGAAAGACTTTAAATCTCATGAATTTTAAAATATTTCAAAGGAGTTTACAGAATCCACTAAACTTTGATGTATTTTAAGTGACTGAATTTTGTAGATTTTACAAAATCCACTGAATTTTGATGGATTTTTATTATTGGATTTTCTGAATTTTATAAAGGATTGTTATGAATTTCTATTATTCTTATTGGCAAAAAAAAGTGCTTTGAACAACTCACAATGTATGGATTGCGGGAAGCAACACTCAGTCTCACCTTCCTTGATCTTCTCCACCGAAGCAAGAAGAGCTTTCCTCCTTGTCTTCTTCAACCACAGCAAATGGTCACAGATGAAACTGATTATGAGACCCATACATGGAAAATCACTATTTTGAAGTTCGACTCTGAGCAAAATGAGTTCGAAAATACATTTTCAAGATTTACCTGCTTAATTTTCAGTTTTACTCATTTATTTAGACCTGGGTTTGGCAACATATGGCAGTGCTTGCAAAGGTAGCATTGAAGGCATTGTTGTTGTTTTTTATTTTCTACCATGGAACAGATTAAGAAAGAAACAAATTCCATTACAGTCTATGTAACATGTATCTGATATACATGTATACACTCCAAAATCTTTGTGTGCATAATGTTGATGTGGAAAAACGAATATGACAGTTTGAAAGTTTTTGTACATAAACTACTACATCATATAAATCCAAACAGAGGTCATGCAGTGGTTATTATATGCTTGCAACAGGAGATTTTTTTACCACCATCTCCATCCAGAACTCGGACATCGGTAACAGCTTACAAGGAAGCTATGCAACAACCTTGGATACAGAAAATGAACAACAAAATCCACTCCCCGTGCGGGCATCTAGATAAATGATGTGGCAAAACTCAATTGCATCAGAAGTTGTCATATCACGATGGCATCACATTAGACCACTTATACAATATCAATGGAACCAATTGCTACTTATAAAATGGCAGGCTTGCATTCAACCGTTGAGAGCAACTGGTAGAGGTTAATTGAATATTCCATCACAGACAAGGTGGAGCATTTTTATTATATACCGATCAGTTGACTAATCACATTGTTCATCGTTTATGTAAGGGTTGTGCACCACTCCAGCTTTGGAAGGGTGCAAGTAAGTTGACTTCCAAAATAGTTTGTAATCCAGAATTCATCTGAAGACCTAACTCGCAGATTTTGAGCCTCTTTGACGTGTAGGAAGTTCAAGGATGATGATGAAATAACATCTCTCCGACTCCCTGATATATTGGACTTCACCATTCATCAACTTAAGAATCCTTCTGCACATGCTTAGGCCTAGACCTTCTTGAGTTATCCATCTACTGCTGTGAAACATATCTTGAACAAGTTCAGGAGGAAGGCCTTCACCAGGACATACCATCCTACAACCAATAGAAAATAAAAAGATTAAAGTACTTTTCACTTTTACAAATATAATGCAAACAATAATATTCTGTATATTACCAGCTAGAATCCTGTAAACGGCTTACTCTCTCTTATTAATTCAAACTTTACCTTTTAAATAATTGTTCTTAATGGGAAACAGTCAGGTTCCCATGATTACTAATACACCATATTACAGCACAAAGCAACCACAACCATGACTTTGGAGCAAGAACAATGTCAAGTGTAGAGAAGAAACAAGTGCAACTCAAGATCAAGACACTTCTACCTTCATAGATTACTACTGGTTAATGGATCCCCAATAAAATTACTTTCGTACTTTCCAGTTAATATATCCTTATGAAGCTTATTCCTATTTCCCTTCCCTTCAACCTAGTCACAATTGTATTTATCTTTTTTCACCCATCATGCATGATTCACTGACCAACTCCAAATGTAAAAATGGAAAGAGATACTAGACCTCAACAGAAGCAACTATGGCCCATCATGCATGATTCACACAATACTAATAACTTGAAAAGTGTTTTGCACCAATAACTACCTTGCAGAATCAATTGATTGATTCTCCGACATATAAACAGTCAGTCCACAAATTTTACATCAACAATCAAAACTATTCTAGCTATGCATTCTCCAAGATGAGACTTGACAATGCAAGACTGATGGTTGTTAAATGAATTTAAAGAAACATACAACCCCATTTCACTAACCAAATCAAAATTTCATATTGGCATTCAAGTCAACAAGTATGAATCTCTAATACTAACCAGGCAATGTTACACACCAATATCCCAATCTATATTATATCAAACATTCTCAATTTTAGCCCAATTCCTAACCCAAAGTAAATGAAGTCTGAGAATTGACAAGTGAAGAAGAAGAAAAATTCACACACATACACACAAAACTCCAATTGCTATGAAGATCAGGCTGAGAAACCCTCGCTGAAGTTCAGGCTGAGAAATCCTTTCTGAAGATCAAGTTGATCACCTCTCTCGCTAAGAACCCTTCTATCTGAAGATCAGGCTGGGATGCTCTGAGAACCCCTCACTGTTGAATCCCTCTCTGTCTCTCTCGATGAATCCCTCTCTCTCAGATGAACGCCTCACCGCTGAAACCCCTTTCTATCTCAGATTAACCCCTGCGAGAATCCCCTCAGAGAAACCCAGCGGGAAACCCTCACTCTCTCACTGCGAGAAACCCCTCACTCTCCCTGCTGAAACCCCTCTCTCCCTGCCATTAACTGTGAAAGGGCCTCCAATATCAAGGGATCAAGTCCTTGAGGGTCATTGTGGAGCCACTGAAGGCCTTCTTCTTTGACATTTTCAACCAGTGAGCGCTGTGTTGGTGATTTGTGTGTCTCGTCCTGCAATTAATTTGATGAAAGTCCTGTGAGAGGTGATGAAGATGGTGGAGTGTGAAGGAGGCGGTGGAGTGTGTCTCTTCCTCGATCTTCTGCTCCTGCAAGCCCTAGCAGTAGTGGGTACGGTCAGTGTTGGTGGGAGAGAGGGAAGAGAGAAATTGAAATTCGAGGGTAAGAGGCTGAATTTGAAAAGGGCTTTGATATTTATATATTTCACACATAAATCCTTCAAAGTCCATCAAGTCAACAAATCCATTAAAATCCACTGCTGTTTGAATACCCCTAAATTTCATTGTATTGTTTAAAATCCATCATTGAATACCCCATGCTTTTAATGGATTATAAAACAATCATTTAAAATCTATATTTGAATACCCCTAGATTTCATTGTATTGTTTTAAATCCTTAATTGAATACCCCTATATTTTAATGGACTTTAAAATCTTTCAGACTATTAAAATCTTTCTGATAATGTCCTGCTTGCTCGTGAGACCATAAGAGGCTGCAATAGAAGGAATCTCTCTGCAAGATGTACCGTTATGGTGGATATCCAGATGGCCAATGTAGGCTGCGATGATGGATATCTTAAGACTATGATTATGGGATAGGATCTCACTCTCCATGTTCTCAACTAACTCAACTTCTTTTCCATAGTTCAAGCTTCTCTCTTTTATGCAAATCTACTATAGAAAGTCTCAATCACCAGACTACCTAGGTCTTTGGGATTTATTTTTGGGATCCTAAGTCATAATGCAGGAAGAAGATTGCATTTGATCCAAAAGCACTTACCCCAAAACCCAAAGTCTAATACTTCGGCCAAACCTTCACCTACCCTCACATTTCTGGGGAGGCTTATCTTCAAACCCCAAGCATTCCCATCAATGCTTCTCCATTTGAGACATTGTTTCAAAATTAAGACAATGGTAAATGAATTTACACCAACATAAAATCAGGGGGTACAAGATCAACACTTAAAAAATTTTCAAACTATAACCCAAGTTGATAAAATTTAAACACCCACACATAGGACCATAACAATAACATTTTTGTGACATAATAAGGGAAACAACTAAGTTTCATATCGCAATAGTAACATATAATGGTTGGTGGACAATTTAAAAAAACACAGATAAGTTGGACAGTAATAAAGAGTTATATATATATATATATATATATATATATATATGAGCCATGAAAAAACCCTAACTCCCATGGTCCGATCCAGCGAGACTCATACGGCTTGTTTGGCGGGTGCAGGAGCTGGAGCTGGAGCTGGACTGTAACCCAATTTCTTAGGGCTGACGTCATCTGCATAAAAATCATCATCATGAGCTGGTTCAAACCTGTTGGTGACGAGAGACCAAACCAAGTACATAGTAGCGGAGGTAAGAGCACCGCAGCCAACACCGAAGAGAAGAGCAACAACCACACTGAGAATGTCCTTGGTGCGTTCGCGGAGTGAGTTGGTGACACCAAAGGGCACAAAGGCTCTCTCCTCCTCCTCATCCTGGTGGTGGTGGTGACGAATTGGGGTGGCGTCGTGGGGAAAATAACGGGGGAATCGGAGCTGGATTCCGTTGGATAGCAAGTAGGGATGACGAGGGCGAAGCAGAGTTAATTGGGGTTGTGATTGTTGTTGGAAATGGATGTTGATTAGAGGGAGTAGGTGAGAGGGAAATTGGTGTTGGGGTTGTGAAGGAAGGAGGGATTGAGGGTTTAGAGGATGAGCGTAACGGTGGGGTTTGAAGGTAGAGAAGGTGAAAGAAGAAGACGAAGAGGAAGAGATGATAAAGGTGTTGCAAGGATGGAAGTCAACACCTGGTCTTGCTGTTGCTCCTGCAATTACAATGGCTGTCACAAAGAGGAGAAGCAAGGAAGACGAAGAAGAAGAAGAAGAAGAAGCCATTGGAAAGGAAGGAAATTTTGGGGATTTTCAGTTTTGAGTTGAGAATTGAGATTTGATGAGATGCGTTGCTTTACTCTCTCGTCTCTGCCTCTGCATCCACACAAGCCTTTCCATATGGTCAATGGTTTGTCCATCACAATGGGTTGTGTTGTGGCCTGTGGGTCCTCGAATTTGACTTAGCCTCTCCAACTCGTCTTCTTTCCTTTCCTCAAAAAACATTTTTGTTCAACTGTCACTTTTGATTTGGAATTTCAATTTCAAGTGTTTGGCCTATCAAATGGATCCGATTTCTGATCCAATATGTATTGAAAATTTGAATTTGGAATTTTATAGATTTGGATGAAAATCCGCTGAGACAGACTCATTGGACGGATCGAAATTCGATTTAAGTAATTTTAATATATTGAAAATCTCCCTTACAATTTAGATATGTATTTTACTATTCACAAAACACTGTAGACAATCTATATGTCCTACGTGGCACAAGTTATATCAGTGGCTGAACTTGAGTGAAAAATTGAATCCCCAATGCTTCCTCTAACTCTCCCTCTCATCCTCATCTACGATTACAGTTTGCGACCCCCAACTCCCTCTCTTCCTCTTTCTTTATCATCAAGAAAGCTTCCTGCTTTTTCATTTTCTTCTTCTCCACAAGGTTTTGACATTCTCTCCTGATTCTTCATCTCACTCTGCCAAAGGGAGAAGGAGGGTTTCTGGATTAGTTCTTACAACAACCACCACCACCGGTTCAACACTAAACTCTCATTCATCTCCCCCCAACTCTCTTCTTCTTGATTCCTCCTTTTTGACATCTTTCTTCACTTACTGTCACCACCATCCATGGCGACTTCTCTAATTTCCTCTACAACTGCCCCTATCCCACCACCATTCTCGAAGCAGAGAACAACTGGGTTCTTCTTTCTTCATCTGTGTTGGCGCCAACAATCAGTGAAGTTGAGGTTTGGCCAAGAAGAAGGCTATGAGAAGAACTTCTTCCTCTGGTTCCTCACTTTCAATTCTTTATCTGGTGCTACCCTTTTTCATTCAACTTGGGTTTTGGGATTTTCAAATACTACAACCAAAGCCCTAACTTTCGATGCTCGAATTTCTCACTCTCATTAGTATGGTATTGAGTTTGAGTTGAGGTTAATGTATCTATTTCAAACAGTACTATGCCAAGGTTTCCAAATCAACAAATGCACAACATTGATCTTTCCTCTTCCATCTTAAGTTGAAACCTGGGTTTTGGTTTTCCTATTCCCGAGCTCAACCTTGCCATTGAAAAACCAACAGAAGAACATACGAGCTTTGCCAACCAACAAAACCACTAGAAGAACAACAATCTCATATAAGGTTATCACTTCTCTTCTCTACTCCCCTTAATTTTACTTTGTATCTTTGGTTCTCTCACCAATTCATAGTTGATTGAGAGGTTTGTTGCTTTTGAAATGGTGAGAAATTTTGGTGTTTGAAAAGGTGGGTTCATGTTCTCTATAAAACCTTGAAATGATAAGAGATTTTGGTGTGTGAAAAGGTGGGTTCACATTCTCTCTAAAACCTATCAATATTGGTGAGTTCACTTAATTAAAAAAAAAATTCCTATTTTTTTACTTGAGAAATTAATGTGGCAAAGTTGTAAGTCAGATAGATGGATTAAATTCTCCCATAAAAACATGCTTATAGTTTGATGTAGGTTACTAGGAATGTTGACGGTCAGGTTGTTAGTGTATATATGTTCTGTGGTAACCTTTTTTTATTTTTATGTTTTATTTTTGGAATGTTATCTCAACTCTTGTATGGTTCTCTTAGCTAGCTATACTACCATTTTGATAGTTTAGTAGATGCTACGGCATGACACGGTAGCCATGTCGGATGGGTTCATTACATGAATTTAACTAAAAGAAAAAATATGTATGTGGAGTGCCAACGGCACGGGAAATACCCTAGTATTCTTACATCTTAAAGAGACATTTCTACCTTTCTTGTAAAAGTTTAACTTAGGGTTTATATAATAGTCATATCTTTCACCATAAAGGTTTTAATTATTACATCTTAAAAGAGGAATTCTAAATGTCGAGGAAACAGGCGAGGAAATGGGCGAGGGAAGGGAAGTGGCGGGGTGGAGACCATCCACCCCGCTCGGGATGCGCGCACCAAAAACGACGGCACGCATCCCGAGCGGGGTGGACGGTCCCCACCCCGCCACGTCCCTCCCCTCGCCCGTTTCCTCGCTCTGTAGAATCTCTCATCTTAAAATGAGAGACTCTAAAGACCCAACAAACTTTGATTTGTTTTGAAAATTTGAGTATGGGATTTTATAGATTTGTTTAAATATCATGTTCTCACTGACATTTGAACAACAAATGGAGAGAAATAGATTGACAAACAAGGGTAGTTCTGTCAATGAGTTGGACTTAATTCTAGGGCCAATATGAGGCCACGTGTAGGGTGGAGATAAAATGGATTGTAATTCTGTTAGGTTTCATGTTTAACTAGAGAAATGAGAGAGAGAAGTTAAGAAGGATCTCGTGAGAATGTTGATTCTTAAGGACAATTAGAAAATTGTATTCATTTCCAGTCAATAGAAATTTCTAGTTCCATCTTTTTTTCAACTCATCTTCTCAATTAACATTTGACATTTGGTAACAAAGCCATTACGATCTCGGATTGAGGCCCGTCAATGGCAGAAGGATTGCCATTGAATGATTTGGAAAATTTGTCTAAGGAGTTGCATAATTATCAAGCAGAGAAGAATAAGTACAAACATTAGACTCGTGGCCAAATCGGTTTCATCAAATTTGATCTACAAAGGTTCCACCAAGAAAACAAAACAATTGAAACAAAATGGAATAACGATTCGAACAACTTTGAAAGTTGTTAAATGATGGTTGAATAGCTTAGAACATCTCCAATCATCCCCCTAAAATAGCCAAAATTTTAGGGGGTTTTATAGAGAAATTTTTTGCTCTAATCATCCTCCTAAACAATCCCCTATAATAACTTTACATACAACTTCTCCCTAAATTTAGGGGGAAGTTAACCATCCCATTTATCTCATATAATAATAAAATATTTATAATATTTAATTTTCTAAATTAAAAATAAATAAAAAATAAAAACAAAAGAAACTCTCAACTACCTTCCCTCTTCTTTAATTAGTCAAATTAATACTAATTATTAATATTAATTATTAATATAATTTTTTTTAAACTCTCAAATCTTTTAATTAGTCAAATTTAAATTAAGTTGAAATTAATAATAGTATAATTAAAAAAAGTATCTAAATAATAGTATACTTGAAATTAATAATATTATATATTTAAGTTAAAATTAATAATAGTATATATTTAATAATATTATAAAAATATAATTGAAACTAGTAATAGTATAATTATATTAAGTTGAAATTAGTAATAGTATAATTGAAATTAAATTGGTATAGAAAAGTTTAAGATATATTAAAATTAATGATGAAAAAGTTAAAATTGGGGATGTGATTGGAGTGGTGAAAAAATAGGGGAGCCCCTAAATTTAGCTTTTGGTTAAAATTGGGGATATTTCATCCCCCGTTTTAATATTTACCATTGGAGATGCCCTTACGACTAAACATGGAAGACGGGTGGCTGCAAATGGATCTCAAAGTAGTATACCATTGACAACAAGAAGAGGTGTTGCTACAAATCATTTGCAAGGCTGGGTGAACTCTAATTTCGATTCGCGATCTATATCTCTAAAACCCTCTCAATTGATTTTCCATATTTTGATGGAATAAATTCTCGTTCATGGATCAGGAAGTGATTGAAATTTTTGTAAATACCCAATATGTTAGAATATATAGGGTTTGCACTCAACATAGCCAAGCCTAAGTCCAAGATTGATTCACCTCTACAATAAGGAAAGTAGAAAAAGAGGAAAGTTACAAGAAAGAAAGTCGGAATATGTACAAGAATAGGAAAGTTTCCTCCAAGCTGCACATTTCGTCTACATCTACATGTCCAGCTTGCGGGGGAATGTTAGAATATATAGAGCTTGCACTCAACATAGCCAAACCCAAGTCCAAGATTGATTCACCTCTACAATAAAGAAAGTACAAGAAGAGGAAAGTTACAAAAAGGAAAGTCAGAATATGTACAAGAATAGGAAAGTTATCTATTTTGTATAGGAAGTTTTAGGTTTTCTATTTCCACAAGGTTAGGTCAGGGATAGCTTATATAAGCTTGTATTCAGTTAAGAAAAAGATACAACAAAACAATAATACAATCTCAATTATTTTCTTTACATGGTATTAGAACAACTTTCTTTGGTAACCTAAGACTTTGGGGATTCAAGCTCTTCCCCGCCTCCAACGACTACACTAGACACAAGAGGTGGGGAAGGGAGGACATTAGCAGAAACATCCTCAATAACAACAAGTTCAGCCATCACAAACCGTTCACGAAGCCACAACACACAAACACTGCAACAGTAATCTCGATCAGCGTCCATCATCACTGTTGAGCATCAATCTCAGAACAATTATTGTTCAACGGTAATTAAGATCGTCGTCCATCAGCATCGATCAACAGTCATATTCCATCATCATCATCATATCCATCATCATCGTCGAACCGATCATCAGCACGTTGCAATCATTGATCGAACCGATCATCATCGTCCGAATCATTCGAATCACTTCTAATCATCATCGTTCAAATCATTTCAACCCCAACGCGCAACCCAAACAAAGAAGGAAGACGCGAGGAAGAAGAAGCTTTGCAGGGAGAAAACAGTTTTTTTGAAAAAGTTTGATATTTGCACCCCCGAGCTTTAGTCACTACCACCACAACAGATTATAAAAAAATTAAAAAAATCTCAACTCAACAAAGAATAGCACAACAGCGGCAACGTCTCTCTCTGGCGCACACGACAGCAGCACCCAAACAAATGTAGACCACGCGATCTTTCTATCGTCCTCTCTATCTCCTTGTCACAAGTTCGATCACACAGCAAGAAAGAAACAAACGTAAAAGAAGAAGAAGAAGAAGAAATGGAGAGAAAATAAAGAAATTTGAATCTCTTTCACTCCGCTATTCACACCCACCATCTTTGGTCACTACCAAAATCTGCGTTGACTTAAATTGAGCAATACCAAGACTCGAATTGAGTCATGATTTATTCATACATGAATCATCCAAAACCCGTGTTGACTCGAATTGAGCAATACCAAGACTCGAATTGAGTCATGATGTCTTCATACATGAATCATCCAGAATTCGACAATCATGATACCTCGAATCGAACCATTAGCAGTTTCACTTGACAATCATGATTTCTTCACCAGATTGGACTTAAAAGTTTTCTCCAAGCTGCACATTTCGTATGCGTCTACATGTCCAACTTGCGGGGGAGTGTTAAAGAAAGAAAGTCTATTTGTGTTACAGAATAGGAAAGTCAGTATAGAATATGTTAGGAAAGTCAGAATAGAATAAGAAGTCTTAGGTTTTCTATCTCCACAAGGTTAGGTCAAGGATAGCTTATATAAGCTTGTAGTCAGTCAACAACAATAATACAATTCTTCAATTATTTTCTTTACACAATATGCATGAGGAAAGTCGGGTATGTTTTGCATCTTTGCATCTAGAAGGTCAGGCTAATAAATGGTTCACAGATTATCATGTCGATAGACATGTCATACAGTAGAATACCTTCATTCAAGATTTTTGCATTCGTTTTGAGGATATTGCTCAAGACAATGATGTGGGTTTCTTTAATAAGTTAACTCAAATTGATAAAGTAGTTGAATATTACAGTCAATTTTAATAATTGAAATCTATGATGGTGTTTCACAATGGTTTGTGATGAGTTTTCTGAGTGGCATGCCTTATCTTTATCTTAACAACAAGGAGCAACAGTTTTAGCCCAAGTCCAAATGGGAAAACTTCTTTGGAAGCCTATGAACTTCAATTCTAATTATGCCTTTCAATCCTACACCAACCAATTGAGCAAAAACACACCCTACTACACAAACTACCAACCTTCCACTTCCAACAATAATAAGTCACTACCTCATCAAACCACCCTTCCACAATCATCTAAACCTTTGGCTTTACACCAATTAAGACTCACATATGAAGAAATGATAGTACGAAGACAGAAAGACCTTTGCTACAATTGTGATGAACTATAGAAGTTTGGGTACACTTGTAAGCATCAACGTAGTCTTTTGTTAGACGTTAAGTTTGATGAAGGGGTTCATGATACTGCTAGAGAGATAACAAAGGAAGACATGTTGGAGGAAGTAGAAACTAATATGGAGGTGTCCATGCATGCTCTTACATGTGGTGCCACAACTAACACATCCCTCATCAAGGTCACATTAAGAAGATACCAATTTCTATCTTGTTGGACACATGGAGCCCCACCACTTTTATTGATCCACATGTTATCCATGAGGTTAATTGGCCTACAAAATTGACCCTAAATGTTAGTTACAGTGGTCAATGGTGCTAAGGTAGTAAGCAATGTCATATGTCCTGATCTCAAATGGGAAATGCAAGCATACAGGTTAAAGAGGACGTAAGAGTATTACCACTTGGTGGTTATGATATGGTTTTAGGGGGAGGTTGGTTGAAACCCTTTGATGATATTGTGATCAACCTCCAAATCACATCCAAAAGAAATGGTAGAAAATTTTTTCTCAAGGGCACCCCCCGAGCATGCCTTACTTTCACTTATCTCCACCCAAACACTCAAAAAGTTGTTTTAGTATCCTAAGCAAGTCTTGGTGGATCATCTCTAATCTCTCCCTACCACATCTAGTCTCACTGCCCCTCATCATCTATTCACACCACTGCTCAATGAGTTTACTGACATCTTCTAGGAGCTTACCTATTTTCATCCCTCAAGACCACTTGCGAAATTCATCTTACGCCTAACTCAATACCACCTAGTCAAAGGCCTTGCAAAATTTCATACTTACAAAAATTTGTAGTAGAGAACCTTGTTGAGGAAATGTTCCATTCATGACTCATTCAACATTCTCATTTCCCCTTTGCTGCCCCAATCGTTCTTATCAAGAAAAAAAACAACACGTGAGATTTTGCCTTGACAATAGAAAATTAAACTCCATGACTGTTTGGATAAATTTCCAATGGATATAGTTGATGAATTCTTAAATGAGTTACATGGGTCTACAATATTTTCCAAGATAGACATTCGTCGGGTTACCACCAATTTTTGTCAACCCCTTAGATGTCTACAAAACAACTTTCAAAACTCATCATGGACACTTTGAGTTTAAGATTATGCCCTCAGGGTTAATTAACGCACTTGCTACTTTTCAGGCCCTGATGAATCTTATCTTTAAACCATACTTACGAAAGTTTGTATTAGTATTTTTTATGACATATTGGTCTATAGTTCTTCCATTGATGACCACACTTATCGTTTAACTCTCACTTTCTCACTATTAGAAACAATTCATTATTTGTCAAATACTCCAAATGCTCATTTAGTCAACCTACTTTAGAGTATCTTAGTCAAAACATGTCTCCATTGGGGGTTGCAGCTATCCAAATAAGATTGTCGCCATGAAGGCGTGCCTTGCTCCTACCACTATAAAGCAACTGTGAGGCTTCCTAGGACTCACAGGCTACTATAGGAAGTTTGTTAAAGAATATGGTGTTATAAGTAGCCTTTAATAGAGCACCTTAAGAAGAACAAATTTGCTTGGTCACAAGAAGCTGAGTTGGCTTTCAACGGGTTGAAGGAAGCAATGTATTCTATACATGTGCTTGTAGCAGTCATGAACAACAAATGTGATTTGTAATCGTAATGCACCAGAACTTCCAATATACAACGAAACTTAAGAATTCCTTTATGTAAAAAATAAGGAGGGACAAAATCTAAAAAAAGGAGTAATTTGACAATTGGGTCATGTGTTTTATTATCACCCTTATAACTAAGAAACACCTCCGAAAGCCATTGTGGGGTAAGGCATTTGTCACACCCCGATTTTTGCTTCCTAAAAAATCGGGGTGTGACAGCATTACAGGCAGGTTCATGAGAGTCCTACCTCAAAAGAACATCAACTGTCTTTTATTCTCTGAAAATTTCTTGTATCTAATTTCATACTCGTAGCCCAATAACTTCTGCAACCATTTTTGTTGAAGAAGTGTAGTGACTCTTTGTTCCCAAAAAAAAAAACTTATGATTTGGTGATTTGTATTAATATGAAATTTGTTGCCAATGAGATATGACCTCCACTTTCTAACCGCCTAAATAATTGCAAACAATTCCTTCTCATATGTTGACATTCCCAAAGCTTTGCTATAGTAAGCTAGCAGTTTTTTCCTCTTGCATAAGCATGACCCCAACTCCACTAGTGCAAGCATCGGTCTCAAGTGTAAAAGACAAGCTGAAGTTGGGGAAAGCCAACACATGAGGCTAGTTATCGTAGAACTAAAATTCATTGTTGTTGGCCCAACTTGTGACAAGGCTTCATCAAGTTTATAAACGTATGTGATGTGTGTCAGAGAAACAAATCTGATCAAAGTACTTATGGAGGTTTGTTACAACCCCTATTGATTCTGTAACAAGCTTGGCAACATATATCTATGGACTTCATTGATGGCATTCCCACTAGCGACAACAATTTTGTGATTATGGTGGTGGTTGATCGACTTCCAAAGTACTCCCACTTCCTTGCTCGTAAGCACCATTATGCAGCTCAATCAGTTGCTAATATCTTCTTGCAAAATATTTATAAACTTCATAGCTTTCCATAATCAATTGTTTCAGGACAGTGTTTTCTGAGTGCATTCTAGCAGGACTTGTTTTCAACACTTGGTACTACACTTTCATCGTCTTCAGCTTACCACCCTCGATTGGATGGACATACTGAGCAAACCAATGCATGTTTTGAATGTTGCTTACGTTGGATGACTGGTCATAAGCCTGCTCAATGGCCTTGCTGGTTGTATCTGGATGAGTTTTGGTTTAATACCACCTATCACACATCCCTTCACATTACTCTATTCAGAACTTTGTATGGATACTCTCCTCACATGTTTGTGTATCCTCCTACTCCTTAATTAGCTATTCAAGAAGTTGAGACTTATTTATAGCAATGACATGAGATGCTTTCTACATTGAAAGACATGCTTAGCAAAGCCCAAGAGAAAAATGAAGTTCAATGCCGATAAACATCTGAAAGAGAATTTCTTATTGGCGACTGGGTTTGCTTGAACTTGTAACCTTATAGATGTACATCAGTGGCTTTGAGGAAGAGCTTCAAACTATCAGCCAAATACTATAGCCCTTTTAAAATAATCGAGAAGATTGGTGTAGTCACTCACCGATTAGCGTTACCTCGTGGATCCCAAATTCACTCTGTTTTTCATATTGGAAAGTTGCACTACTTATATCCAACACTACCATTGGTCGATAAAGATGGACACTTCATTGCTAGACCTATTGCCATAAGATTGATGCCAAAAATCAACATTACTGCCATTGCATGATTTTCGACATTAATCAAAATTAATAATTATTTCTTTTTGTTTTTCCTTCGACCTACAATACACTTTAACAATGCATAGTGAAAGTAGGGTTATCAACTACTACATTTGGATTAGAAGACAATATTTGATTCACAAATTACAAAATAAAGGGAAGAAATGAAATGTAAGATAGATAAAATTGAGTGATGACGGGATTTAAAAGAACATAATTTAAATTGTAAAATAAAATTGAAATGTGGAGAAATCTCAAGGGTATGAGAATCATCCCATTCCAATGTAATGATTTAATAGAATACATTTTTTCTTTCTCCCAAAATACTCAAATCGCATGGTTTTTCGACATACATAACTTGAGTTGTGGGATATAAGAAGTAAAAAAAATTTCATTTCCCCCAAGTTTAAACCGAACCATAGTTTCCTTTTTAAAATATCATTGGATTTTTGTTGTGTTTTTCATTAGGGAAAAATCTTAAAAGACATGAGAATAAATTTATTCTTTCAAATAGAAAAAATGTGTTTAACAAATGAAACATTCTTTCGAAGTACTTCATACAATTACTTGTTCTAATTTACATCATAAATGAAAATATAATCTATCTACCGTTATATATTCATGGGGCTCAATCTTTTCCCCTTGAGAGGAGATGATTAGCTCTCATGAATGATGAAAAATAAACTAATACTTAAAAGAGATAATTGAAAATGATGAACTATTACTAAAAATGAATGAATGAAATACAAATGATTGAATAAATATGAAATTTACTTACTTCTACTTCAATGGAAAAAATAAGTTGGAATACAAACTAAAAACTTGCACTTCTTTACACTTTCTCTCCAAAAATAAAACCTTTAAAATATATAAAACTTTTTTGAATGGAAAATAGCCTTTATTTATAGACCTATGACATATGCTTAGACGGTTGAGATGTAACTTCAAAAGCCACTCCTTGTGTTTGACAACCCAAATTAATTTGTTTGATAAAGTGGGTGGTTGGAATTTATTAGGGTTAGGTTTTAAGTGAATTGTTAGATGGATTGTATAGGAATAAATAAATAAATTCTCCAAAAATTCAGAAAATTAAATAATTCAAAATTTTTAAGAGTGCCTTTGAAAGGATATTAATGGAAACTATTAGTGGTACATCTGATTAACAAAGGGAAATTAAAATGGGACGTGGATAGGTAAAAAAAAATGTTATTTTGGGCTCAAAAAATTGTATGGGTCATTAAGGAGTATTTAAAATTGGGTTGGTTTTTAGGTTTAGTCTAGCTTGAATCTCTTCATACATAATTTCTTCAATTGTGACATGCAAATTAATGATCGAATTTCTTGAATTTTGGGCATTTCTCGATTTCCTACAAAATTATAAGAATAATCAAATTCAATATATAGATAGAGAGATTTAATTAATTTTAAGCACAATGAAAGACTAATCAAGAACTAAATGAGATGAAAAAATCAAGGTTTTTTGTGCTTATCTCAATACTTGGCAGACGATTGATTTATAGATATAACAAAATAGTTATCCAAGTGCTTATCTACTGGTCTAGTTCCACTGTAGACCAAGCTACTTTGGAGGAGTGGTCACACATAACAGTTACCTTCCCTAACGTCAATGCTTGAAGTAAAAAATTGTTTGAAAATGGGGGCAATGTCATGTTCACAACATTTGAACAACAAATGGAAGGAAATAAATTAACGAACAGGGATAGTTTTGTCATTGAGTTTGTAGGGCCAAGATGATGCCACGTGTAGGGTAGAGATCAAATGGATTGTAATTTTGTTAGGTTTCCTATTTAAATAGAGAACTGATAAAGATAAAAGTTAATAAGGATATTGTAGGACGGTTGATTCTCAAGGAGGATTAGAAGTTTGTATTTCATTTCCAGTCAATAGAAATTTCTATTTTCACCTTATCTTCTCAATTGACACAAAATCAGATTCAAGCATGTGTGGATCTTGGACTTTGACTTAGCGTGTCCATGTTGTCTTCTATTCTTTCCTCAAATTAATTTTTTTTGTTTAAACTCTCACTTTTGACTTGGAATTTCATTTCAAGTATTTTAGGTTGTCAATGGATTGGGTTAGAAATTGATTTGTTTTGAAATTTTGAATTTGAGATTTTCTATTTTGATGAAAATCCATTGAAACATACTCATTGGAAAGATCAAAATTGGATTTTGGTAATTTAGTTCTTGAAAAACGAATCATGTACTAGTTTAGTTTTAATTCTTACATCTTAAATGGATATTTCTACAAAAGATGGAAACAATATAAAGTTTAGCTTAGGGTTCATATGACAGTTACATGTCTCACCACAAAGGTTTTAATTATTACATCTTAAAAGGAGAGACTGTAAAAACCCAACTATTCGAAGCAACAACATATCAAACCAATCAATTGTATAATGTTTTTAGTTTATTACAAATTACAAGAATAAAGAGTACAAGAAAATAGACTTGCTTCTTGAATCAAATGAGAAGCGGAGAACTACATAACAACCACTCCTTTAATCCCCACTTTCGTATTGAATAAATTTGTGAGCTTGTCCATTCATCATCAAAGCAATCACAAACATCTCTCTCACCACCTCCATTTGCACTCTTCCGGATTCAATAAAGTAATTGGATTTCATGCCAATCATCCTTAATAGAATTTTAAATGATCAGATGGAATACATGCTCATCATCCCAAAAAAAACTTCAAGGATTCACCAATTCCCAATTTCACCCTTTTTCTTAATCACAAATGATACATTGTTGGTGGTGGTATGCAACTACTACGGTGATGTTTGCCAATATCAAATCTATTTCCAAGTAAATAACACTGAAGTGATGTTTGCCTATTTTTGTCTTTTAGCCAGAAAGATAATTTTGAAAATAAAAAAGTTGTGCTTCAATGTATTTCGAGGCTGTTTAATTTTTTTATTTATTTATTTATTTTTTTGAAAGGCAAGCAGGGTTTTTATAGGATCCCAGAACCCACGAAAGATGTCGCAAGCTGGGTTTGAACCCATGACCTAGTGGTACCATCGAGGCTGTTTAATTACAGAATGCATGGGTCATGTCTAGATATGCTTAACAATTGTAGGTGTTCTATTGGAACATGGTTTATTAAAGTTATTAAAAAAATAACTCAATAAATAATTTATAAATGTATTTAAATGAAAATGTACAAAATTAGACAATAAAATAAATTTGTAAAAAATAAAATCAAATTCTTTTGTCATTTTAATTTTTTATTATATTTTTTGGGATCAATTTTTATTTTAAAATTATTCAAGTGCAACCAAGAAGAAACACCCAATAAAATACAAAAAATAACAAAAAAAAAAAAAAAAAGTTGATTGTTATGGCAATTAAAATTATTGTTATCATTTTTTTCTTCAAGAAATGAAATTATATGAAAAAGAAACTAATGGAAACTCAAATCTTTGACATATAACGAATCCACCCATATGCAAATACATATTGATTATGATAGTTTAGATAATTAATTTCATCCCATCTTGCTGACCAGTGGCATTGTGTGTCACATGATTCATTTTAAGCATAATACTCTACAATATCCACATGTTGCTTTTGGCTCATGTGGCAAATGAACTTGGTTGATACTCCAACATTGATCTTAAATTGTGGTGTATAAGTTTTTTAATAGGATCATGCATGATGACCAAGGTTGTCCTCACTCGGCCAAGAATGGTGTCTAGAGTCGTTCTCACATATATGTCATTTCGTTATACACATGTATCAGATATAAGTTTGGATTTGCATCAACAAAGCAAATACCCAATGTGAATGTGGCTGTAAGAAGTTGTTGACAGACCATAGGAAAGTAAAACTTGAGAGCTAAAATAGTAAACGATGAAATTCAATATTTCGTATGTGATTCCATCAATTTTGTATATTAATAATAGCAATTAGAAAATTAAATTAGAAAATAATTTTATTGCACTTTTAAGATGATAAAAATAAATACATATAGCAACATATATGTATTAATTAAGTAAATACATTTAACACAAGGTCAAACTTAGACGTTTTTCTAACACATAAATGTGAATAATTAATCCATATTTATGCTAACATAGTTTTCATTCCAACTTAATTTCTCTTAACCCTAGCTAGCTAGTTAATACTATTCAATATAGCTTTGCATTTTCTACTTCCTTTTCAAATAAGTATACTAGTTATTTAATTTATTCAAATAAGTAAACACACAAAGTAACTAAAATCTCTATTGGGGCCAATGGTAGTCTGGTTGGATGGTTAAGGTTGTGGTGGTTTAACCCCCACGTCTTGGGTTCTATATCCATCTGCGGCACGCTTGCCTTTCAAAAAAATCTCTATTGGGATTATGAAAAAAAGAAATTGAACAAATTATCAAACTTTTTCAATTGGAGCCAATCAAGCTTTTAATTATCCACATGTATACAATAAGAAACATTCATTCATGGTTGATTTTTGTTCTTTCACCGTGGAAGTAAACAATTAGAGCCAATCACACTTTGATTTAAATGAACCTCGTTATCTCTTGTCTTGTGTGGTATTGTCTTTTTACCCTTATTACATTTATTCATGCTTGTTTAACTTTCTTCATTACTTTTTTTTTTAACTTGCATGATACTAGAAAAATTGGGGTTTTTTCAATATCAATTTTGCTCACTTGCAATTTGCTCAAACGAAGTCTTGAATTAAGTTTTTTAAGTTTTTTTTTTTCAAACAACCCATTATTTCAAGTCTTGATTGCATCTAGAAACCTAGTATTGAAGTCAAAAATTCAATACTCTATATTAGGGTTTCAAGGACTAGGCTAAGTTTTCATCCTTGAGCCTTTCAATCTCTGAGTAATTTTATTTGGTATTCGAATTAAGTAACCAATCAAATACGATAGCGAAAAACCACTTATAGTCAACTTATCTAGAATTGCAATGTAGTTCGACAAAGTGTTTAAGTGACCAACCTTTGAGTCGAATATTATCCCATAAAGTTTTCCAAATATATAATTGTTTCACAAAAATAACTATTCACCTCCTCTAGTCTTGTTCATCATATTTATGCATACTTTATGATGCAATCGCTTTCCGCTCCTTGTTTTGACCTAGTCCCGCTGACATGCTGACCTGCACAAGTAACGCACGTGAGCCACAGACCACCGTTGTGGGGGCCGATTGCACTCCGATGCTAAATTCAGACAGGGATCTGAGGAATGTGTAATGATGTAAACATGGAATTTGTAGCGTACCTTAGCTTATCAATCTCATGTTTTATTTATAGTACAGGAGTCCTGGTTCTACCAAGCCATCGAAGGCGTAGTTCAGGAAGGAGATCTT
This sequence comes from Berberis vulgaris, assembly GCA_963556465.1. Taxonomy (NCBI): domain Eukaryota; kingdom Viridiplantae; phylum Streptophyta; class Magnoliopsida; order Ranunculales; family Berberidaceae; genus Berberis; species Berberis vulgaris. The sequence continues at coordinate 69,913,162 of OY747124.1, read as the reverse complement.
CGTGGAGATCCTTCTCTAATTAGGATTCGTGTTGTAGGAGGGAACTTTTCTATTAGCCCTGTGCTCCTAGATAAGCGAGAGATAGTTCCCAATCCGAGAAAAATCTGTAAAAAGAGGTTTCCTTGTGTGGAATGTACTCTGGTATTTGCTTCCTAGTTAGAAGTGGAGAGCTGTTATAATTGCCTGTTCGAAGCTGATCTTTGAGATACTTGCATTAATAGGGCTTACGGGAATTAAGGATAGTTGTGAGATGTGTGGGCTTAGCAGGTTGTAAGAGTTCAGGTTTGTTTGGTGGACTACATTGGGCGGGCTTAGAACCGTTCGGGCCGGATTAGTGTTGGGCTGACGCTAAGGCTCGTAATTCTCCGAGATCATCTTGACACGTGTACAACTCAGAGGTGTGACCATTTTGGCATATCATCAGCTACTACCGCATTTAGTCGGTCCACTGACTTTTTGAAAAAAACAATTGTACCGTCGTGATTATTGAACTCGAAGCGTTTGTCTCGAGCGGCACATAACATTAATGGATACGTGATTGCTCAAAGGGGGAAGGTGTGATTTGTCCTCCCTATAAATACTTGCTGCTTCGATGAAGATTTTCTTATTCTCATCTGCGTTATTTTTTGAAGTACTAGTGTTGCTGTGAAATTTTGATTCATTTTTTTTATCGATGGCAGAAAATGTTGAACTTTCTTCCAAGGATTTGTTGTCCTTCACTTGCCACAAGCTCTTTGAGGGTAGCCTAGTTGATTAAACCAAGTTAGTCAGGCTTCGCATTTTGTATCTTATTCAAACGGATTTGGAAATCGTTCTAGCGTTTGGAGATTTTGCTCCGACTACACCCACTTAAGGGTATATAAGTTTGCACCGGGGCATGTTCGAGTCAGAGCTCCGTTTCCCATTGCTAGATGATGTTTGGTGATCCTTTCTTTCTTTTCTCATGTCTCCCACTCAAATGGTCCCAAACGAGTTTAAGATTCTGTTTGTGATTCTTCTGAGGGCACATGATGTGAGTCTTCGTTTGACCTTGGCAATGATTCATCACATCACCACTACTCGATTGGACCCCAGGGGTCTCTGCATATTGATCTACCCTGTTTGTTTTCATTTAGTGGCGGATGGCACTGAACCCTGATAGAAGTATTGGTTCTTGGCTTCGGGGAATTCTTCGTACTTCAAGTTCGAGAGTCGTTGAGTTTTTTGATACTTTCAGTTTGATATCCATAAGTTTCTTTGCCGTTGGCTTCAGATATATATATTTTTGTAAATCTCTGATGCGAAGTTGGTTCTGATGTTACTTCTCTGTTTCAGGGAAGTTTGCTATTTTGCCTCTCACTAAGGAAGAAGGTCGGATAAGGAAGGAGTTCCTTAAGCTTCCTTTGATATCCTTCGAGGAGGTTATAATGCCTGGCAATGTTGTGCGCAGCGAGTTGTCGCGGTGTTCTCATGATGTCCATGCCGTGCCAGATTCACTGGCTGAAGGGGTTGTCAGTCGTTGTTCGAGGAAGAGAAGTCTGGCCCCGCCTAGCTCGACTAAGCTTGCCAAATTGGAGGCAACATGCCTCCTGTCGTTGTCCCGAGGAAGAGGCAACCATCTGATCGTGCGACTTCTCCCCTTGGGCTGTCACGTTCTGCATAGGCGGCAACCTCGTGAGGTCGTCGCTCGCTTTTTGATGTTGCCGGTCCCACTGTTGATTTAGAGGGGGAGGACATTGGACCACGTGTTTTGATGCTTCGTGTCACTATGGTCTCGAGATGGTCATTTGTGCCCTTGAGCCACACAATCCTGTCACTCTGCATCACGAAGCCCATGGGTGAGTTATTGCTATGGAGAAAGCCTTTGTGGATCTGCGGATGTCATATTTAAATGCCCTCAACCGGGTGAACTCCTTGACTGGCCAACTGCAGAGTTCTGGTATTGCCGCAAACTTAGGGGTCGTGAGGACCGCGATTTCTACCACTGAAGCAGAATTTGCAAGCGTAAGATCTCAACTGAGGGGGGCCAATTATGATTTGGCGTCGACCTGTGCTGAGCTGGGACGTACTAGGGCTAAATTGGAGCACCTAGATGCGGCCGTGGACAGATGGTCATCTGACCTGGAGGCCCAAGGAACTGAAAAAAGGCAGGTGGAGACGGAATGGGTCGTCGAGCGACAACAGTTGGAGTCTGCAGTTGACAAGGAGTTCTGCCGCGTTCATGAGGCCAAATGTTTGTTGTCGGAGGAGTGTTCACATTATGTTGTTCTGGTAAAAGGGGTGGATTTTGACATGTTGGGAAGGAGGTCGTCAAAGGTCATTCGGGGCAGGTTGGAGCTGATAAGAGGAAAGCATCCTATTGTCGACCTTGATTTTGCCCGTTATAAGAGGGTTGCTTTCGAACCAGTTTCTCAAGGGGAGAGTTCTGGCTCCGCAGGACTAGCTGCAAAAAGGTTGTATCTCATTAACATAGTTGTAACGTCCTTCCCAGGTCAGAATTTTTTTTTTACCTTTTTAATGAAAGTATTGTTTTGCTCTGTAATGTCGAGTTTTCTTTAGATGCTTTGTAGATCGTAGAATTTGCACTACTGGGTTGAGCGCCTGTTTTTGTCAGTCAAAGTGTATTGGTTGCCTTCGGCTGCTATCGTCTGTCGATGAGCCGTTATTGCCTATGCATGTCAACTGTGTTGAGGTGCCCTAAGCACTATTATCTTTCGGGGAGCGTTGATCGTTTGGCAGGTTGCTACCGCTAAACATTGGCCATGTCTTTGCCCTTGTGTGACCGATTAGGTGTTTTGGTAGTAGAAGCCATCGTCGTCAGTTGAGGACTGACTAAGCTTTCTTGGCGAGTCCGGCGATCATCGTTTATTGGAGAGCAATGATCGCTTGGTGATTCGCCATTATGAGCGGACAAGTGTTGATCATTGCATGTTGGAGAGTAATGATCACTTGGAGAGTTGTCATCATTAGTGGACAAGCGCAATGAACTGACTAAGCTTGTCTGGTAAGTTCGGCGATCATTGTTTGTTGGAAAGTAATGATCCCTTGGCGAGTCATCATCATCAGTGGACAAGCGATGACTAGACTCCCACTTCCTCAGCCGTCATAGTCCGCGCGCAACAGACTAGGCGTTTGGGCAGATATTAGAGAATGAACATAGCCAAGTTTGTCAAGGGTTGTAACGGACAACATTGAAAGTTTTAGTAAAAGCAAATATTTTATTGATAATATTTTTTGAGATGCTTTAAATTCTGCTCGTAAGCCCGTCACCGTCTGCATTTTCCAGCCAGTACGTTCCCGGCCTGTTGACCTTGGCAACTCTGTATGGTCCTTCCCAGTTTGGATTTAGCTTTTCCGCGCCGATTTCTTTGGTGTTTTGTTGGGTCTTTCTGAGTACCCAATCCCCCACCTTGAATTCGCGTGGCTTGACCTTCTTGTTGTAATATTGTGTGATTCGTTGTTTGTAGGTGGCTATCTTGGTGGAGGTTAGATTTTGTTTCTCTTCGAGGAAGTCTAGCCCAACGCACAAGGCTTTGTCATTGCTGTTTGGTCTAAAGTCTTCCATTTAAAAGGTTGGCACCTCGAGTTCTACCAAGACCATAGCTTCTGACCCAAATGTCAGGGCAAAAGGTGTCTCTCTGGTAGGAATTCTCTTGGTTGTCCGATACGCTCAGAGTATTCTGGGCAGCTCTGAAACCCATTTTCCCTTGGCCACATTAAACTTCATTTTGATCACCTCGAGGATTGTTCGGTTGGTAACCTCTATTTGGCTGTTGGCCTAGGGGTGCCCTGGCGAAGAGAAGTGGTGACTAATATTCAAACTTTTGCACAGTTTTTTAACCTTGACACCTTCAAACTGAGTTTCGTTGTTCCTGACCAATACTCTGGGGATGCCAAATCTACAAACGATGGTGGCCCATATGAACTTTTCGATCTGGACCTGCCCTATTTTGGATAGGGGCTCGGCCTCGACCCACTTGGTGAAGTAGTCGATGGCCACAAGAATGAACTTTTTATCAGCTGATGCTGGGAGTGGTCTGACGATGTCCATATCTCATTGTGCGAATGGCCACAGACTATTCATCGGAGTCAGTGGCTGGGAAGGCATATGTGTGTATGGCGCGAACCTCTGACATTTGTTGCACTTGTGGACAATATCTTTGGCATCTCATTGCATGGTCGGCCAATAGTATCCTAGAGTTAAAGCTTTGTGGGTGAGGATTCTTCCGCCTGGATGATTCCTGCATATACCGCTGTGGGTCCTTCCCAGGAACTGACTTGCCTCTAAAGGTGACAGACATCGGAGTAGGGGCCCTGTCACAGATCTCCTGTATAAGTTGTTATTTAGGAGAGTGTACCCTGCTGTTTTGTTTTTGAGTCTTCTAGATTCGACCTTCTCGGTTGGCAGGGCTCTAGTTTCAATGTATTTGAGTATCGGAGTCATCCAATTTGGTTGCGTGTCTGTAGCACAAATATCTATAGGCTCTTCTTCGTCGAGGCTCAATTACTCTTGGTATTCGATGAGGCCGCTTGAGACTTCGTCGGGGGCTGAGCCTTCTCTGGCTAGCGAACCAGCTCTTCTATTGTCGTCTCGAGGGCACTGTATGAGTTCGCACCTCTTGAACCTGCCCATCACGCTAAGTACCTTGTCGTGGTAGGCTATCATGCGGGGGTCTTTGCTGTTGAATCCCCTTTGATATGGTTGACTACTAGTATTGAGTCATTGTATGCCATTAGGCAATCTATACCGATCCCTAATGCTAGCTTTAGGCCGGACAGGAGGGCTTCGTACTCGGTCTCGTTGTTTGAAGCAGGGAAGCCGAATCTGACTGCTTTTTCAGGGTGAAGCCGCTGGGGGAGCGAAGCGTGATCTCGGCTCTGCTTGCCTTCCTAGTCGAGGACCCGTCGCAACAAAAGATCCACGCTTAGGCATTTGAATCCGAGGGCTAGTGGTCTGTCTTTGACTCTTCTCCACTGGTGAACTCAACAATGAAATATGACAGTGCTTGGGCTTTGATGGTGGTCCTTGGAGCATAGTTTATGTCAAATTGTCCGAGTTCCACCGACTTTTTTACCATCTTGCCGGATAGCTCGAGTTTATATAATACCGATCGAAGCGGATGCTTGGCCAGGACCGTTATAGAATGGGCCTGAAAATAGGGCATCAGTTTCTTGGAGGATACGACCAGTGCTAGAGTCAGCTTCTCCAGGTTCTGATAGTGTGCCTTCGCTTCGACGAAGGTTTTACTGGTGTAATATACTGGCCTTTGGGTCCCTCAGTCGACTCGTACGAGGGCCGAACTAATATCGTGTATGGAAACAGACGAGTACAAGTAGAGTGTTTTGTCTGTCGCAGGTTTTGAGAGTAGCTCTGAACTCCCCATGTATACTTTCTGACTCTGAAAAGCTTATTCACACTCTTCGTTCCAAGAGAATCCTTTGCTCCCTATTAATATCTTAAATAAGGGAGGCATTTGTCGGACGACTTTGATATAAATTTGTTGAGTGGTGCTACCTTCCCAGTCAGGCTCTAAACGTCTCTGATTTTAACCGGGGCTTTTATGTCGAGAATGGCCTGAATCTGTTTTGGGTATTCTTCGATTCCCCTCTTGTTCACTATATAGCCTAGGAATTTCCTAGACTCAACTCTGAACGTGCAATTTTGTGGGTTGAGCTTCATCTGGTGTTTCCTGAGTTGGTTGAACACTTCGGAGAGGTCGTGTATGTGGTCAAGGTTATGAAAGCTATTGACCAACATATCGTCCACGTAGACCTTCATGTTCCAGCCGATCTGTTATTTGAACATTCGGTTGATCAGTCGTTGGTATGTAGCGCCTGCGTTCTTTAAGCCGAATGGAATTACCCTATAGCATCTGGTTTTCTCTTGATCTAGGGGTGCATTAATATTTGATTGTAGCCTGAATAGACGTCCATGAAGCTCAGTAAGTTGTGTCCGGATGTGGCATCCACGATCTGATCAATGCGGGGGAGTAGAAAGCTGTCATTCGGGCATGCTTTGCTCAATCTATGTAGTCCATACATAATCTCCATTTCCGTTTTTCTTTTTTACAAAAGCGGTGTTCGCCAGCCATTTGGGGTATCTTGCTTCCTTAATCATGTCTGCGTTTAGTAAATTTTGTACCTCCTCGTTTATGATCGTGTTCCATTCAGGCACCACGGGCCTCTTCTTTTGCTTACCGATTTTTCTCGTGGGATCCATCTCTAAGCGAAGATGTCTCGCATGGGTGATTATTGACGGATCGATCCCCACCATGTCTCGCATGGTCCAAGCGAAGATGTCCTGGTTACGTTGTAGCAGCTTCGTGAGTTGTTTTACCAACTCTTTGCTCAAGCAGGAACCGATCTGGACATCCTTGCTGTTGAGAGGGTTGTCGAGGTAGACCGTGATGGTTTCTTCCTCTGATTGACTGACATTAGGCCTGCCCCGAGGGCTTACTAGAGCCTCGTCATCTGGGATCGGTTTTTCTTCTCATGCGTCTTGGGTGGAACAGAGAGTCATCTTAGCCGCGGGGCTAGCCGCCGACTAAGAATCATCAGGTGGTAGTGCTGTCATATACTGGCATTCCCTAGCAATTGTCTGATTGGTTTTTAGAGTGTCGACCGCTTGGTTTGCTGGATACTTGATACACTGGTGCAGAGTGGAGACCGTCGCTCCCATTAATGTATCCAGAGCCTCCTCAGGACTGTATTATATGTCGAAGGTGCATCAATCACTACAAACTCTTGAAACAGGGTTTTTTTAGTCGGTTTTTCTCCCGTTGTTACCGTCAACTATATTTTTCCGACGGGGAGTCGCCTTTTGCCACTGAAGTCAATTGTTGGACTGTTATCAGGGGTTAGCGCCTTCTCCTTTAATTACATGCTAAGGAACATGCGGAGAAAAAGGACATTCAGTGAGCTCCAGGTATCAACCAAGGACCTCCTTACTTCCGAGCTTGCCAGGGAGATGGTCACCACCAGGGCGTCTTTGTGCGGAAGTTGTGTGCCCTAGAGGTCTTTCTCCGTAAATACTAGCGACACGGAGCGGTCACGCTTCTAAGCATATGGCCCCAGCTGTTTATCACGTATCGCTTGGATCTTCATACCTCAGAGAATTTTCTTTATGGATTTGTTTGACAGTTCGGACTCGGAGTGGGCTCCATGAAGTATGCATATCCCGTCGACGATTTATCGTTAGGCCTGATTTCGTTCTTGGCTGTTCGTTCATCTTTTAGGGCGATATAGCCCTGCGCTTCCCTCGCCAGGTCTATCATACTGGTCGGTGGGTCCAGAGTCAGGAAGTTGTAGAACTTTCCTTTTCCCAGACCGTTAATCAAGGCTGAGATGATCGTTGTGTCGTCGCATACGTTGACGGTGATTAGCTCACTGCTGAAACGGGTTAGGTATGCCTTTAGTGTTTCGTCAGACTTGTGTTTCATCGATCTAAGCATCTTTATCGTTGATAGCTTGATGTATAAATTTTGACCTTAGACCTGATTCAGGGTTCATCGGTGTTACCGCCGTTCCAGGAACGTCAGTTTGACGCCTACACGCTATTTGCTCCGTCGACGGTGGTGAAGTAGCGCCAGGCTGAGCGCTCGACGTTTCCCCTTGGTCCCTATCATTGCGTGATCTAGTAGTCACCATCTCTCTGTATTTCGAAGGGAGATGATGCTAGTGAAAGGTTAGGAACTTTGTCGTCCACACGGACGACGCCAAACTAATGTAGTCATTTTTCGCTCCCTGTTTTGATCTAGTCCCGCTGACCTGCACAAGTAACACACGTGAGCCACGGACCACTGTTGTGGTGGCTGATGGCACTCCGATGCTAATGTCGAACATGGATTTGAAGAAGGTGTAATGTTGTAAACAGGGAATTTGTAGCGTACCTTAGCTTACCAACCCCATGTCTTATTTATAGTACAGGAGTCCTGGTTCTACCAGGCCATCGAAGGCGTAGTTCAGGAAGGAGATCTTCATGGAAATCCTTCTATAATTAGGAGTCGTGTTGTAGGAGGGAACTTCCTTGTTAGCCCTGTGCTTCTAGATACATGGAAGATAGTTCCCGATCCAAGAGCAATTCATAGAAGGAGGTTTACCTGTGTGGAATGAACTTTGGTATTTGCTTCATAGTTGGAAATGGAGAGCAGCTGTAATCGTTTGTTCGAAGCTGATCCTCGAGATACTTGCCTTATTAGGGCTTACGGGTATTGAGAATAGTTGTGAGACATATGGGCTTAGCAAGCTATAGGAGTTCGGGCCCGTTTGGCGGACTACATTGGGCGGGCTTAGAACCGCTTGGGCCAGTTCAGTATTGGGCTGACACTAGGGCCCGTAATTCCTCGAAATCATCGTGACACGTGTACGGCTCAGAGGTGTGATCGCTTTAGTGTATCATCACTTTCAAAGATGATAAACAAACTCAACCACATCCTGGTTCAATTATAGAAAAAGATTTAAGGCAGTAATCTAATTCAAAATGAACAAACGAGTCAAGGCATTACCCACAAATAAAGAAAAGGCAACGACTACACCACACCACTACTTCCTCTCTCTCACACCATTCTACTCTCTCACACCACCTACTTTCTTTCTCACACCACCATACTTTCTCACACCACCTATATAAACAAAAACCATCCATTTTTTTCCCTCACCATTCAAATCGACAATGGTTCATCCCTCCCCATTCAAAATCTTTTGCAAATCTCTTTCAAATCTCTCCCCACACTCAAATCTCTTACAAATCTCCTCCCTCTCCCTCAAAAACTCTCAAAACCCCCTCAAAGTGGAAACCATTAAACCCAAACTCAATAAATATGCATAACTTAACATAACAGAGAAACTCAAAACGAAAAAAACGCAAAAAAGGGTAACTTTCGACCAATTTAAACTCTCAATTGAGACCGATTCTCAAGTTGATCATCACAAAAGTTGTAGTACTCCGAGTTATCTAATAAACACAACTTGAATCACTTGAAAATGTTTTGAAATGAGCAAGTTATGGTCATTTTACTAAAGTCGCGCAATCTGTCCGAATTTTTTTTTTCCATAGAGTGCATTACGGGATATCTGAGATACCCCGCTATTTCCTGTTCTCATTGTGCAATGCGAGGTATCTCAGATACCCTGCAGTGCACTCTGCGAACAAATTTTTTTTTCAGACTGATTGCGCGACTTTAGTAAAATGACCATAACTTGCTCATTTCAAAACATTTTCAAGTGATTCAAATTTTGTTTATTAGATAAATCAAAGTAATACAATATGTGTGCTTTGATCAACTTGAGAATCGGTCTCAATCGAGTGCATAAGTTGGCGGAAAGTCAGAAACACTATCCCATTTTCATTTTTTGAACAAATTTGCGCGACTTTAGTAAAATGACCATAACTTGCTCATTTCAAAATATTTTCAAGTGATTAAAGTTGTGTTTATTAGATAACTCAGAGTACTACAACATTTAGGTTTTGATAAACTTGAGAATCAGTCTCGATCGAGCAGTGGCCGAAAGTCAAGAACACTATCCCGTTTTCATTGCAAGACAGATTTGAGCGACTTTAGTAAAATGATCATAACTTGCTCATTTCATAATATTGTCAAGTGATTCAAGTTGTGTTTATTAGATAACTCATAGTACTACAACTGTCCTGTTTTGATGAACTTTTGAATCAGTCTCAATTGAGAGTTTAAATTGGTTGAAAGTTACCCTGTTTTGTGTTTTTTTATTTTAAGTTTGGATTTCTCTGTTATGCATATTTATTGGTGGTGTACAAAAAAAAAAAAAACTTAATAGTGATGTGAGAAAGAGAAAATGATTGTGTGGTGTAATTGTTGCCTAAAGAAAACTGTCAATTTTGGCTAGCTTGGTCGACCAGACCACCTTCGGGAACTTTTCTAGAGAGCTAGGCCCGCGCCAGGCCTGGCCCAATACCGTCCATCATCCTCGAGATGCACATCTCTAGGATGATGGACGGTATTGGGCCAAGCCTGCACAAGCTTGGCTTATCCAGCCTGGCTCTCTAGAATTTCTACCAACTTCAGATCTCAAAGTCAAGTTAAAATCGTTATAGAAATAACAATTCAAATAAAGCTGTCATCAAGAAGTTGATACTACAAGTTTCTTTCTAAAGGGTCTCAAAGTGATTAAAAAAGCTCCAAGAGGGTAAAACATACTTATATTTCATCAATTAAATTAGACCATACTCTATGTTTTAATTGGTTTCTTTTGTTTGATCTCACTTGAGTTGGTTAAAAATTTAACTTGTAGTCAATTCTTTGAGAGTTGCAACACAGTTTCTCAACAGGTATAAACAAAGAGATTTAAATCATATATATTATGTTTCGATAACCATCACCGACCACCCTCCGCCACCATCAGATCATACCTCCAATATCAAACAAAACCACCACCACCTACTCCACGTCAGATCAAACCACCATCACCTTTTTCCACGTCGGACCACCACCACCATTACGTAGAATATCACCACCACTTACCACTACCGGAGACACAACAAGATCCGACCACTACCCACCACTCATCATACATCACCTACCACCACATTTGATCCGACCACAAACCCAACCCTCATTTACTTTAGTTTTGGAGTTAAAATTTTAACCCTAACTCATGTTTCTCATTTAACCTGACTTAGTACTTATTTTACACCTAGAATTTCATTTTTCAAGTTTTTTTTAGAAGAAAGTTTGGTTGACTTTGAATTTTTGTCAACTCATTTTCTATATTTTCACTTCTACGCTATATCTTCCCTTCTAAGGACACCACCATCTTGTACCACCACACCTCTTCCACCTTCTCCGTTCAACCACCACCTTCTATTGATGATTGTGAACCCAACCCAAGTTTTCCTTATAAAATTAGGTATGCGATAACGGACCACCCTCATCCACCATCAGATAATACCTCCAATATCAAACAAACCACCACCACCAACTCCTTCACGTTAGATCAGACCATCATCATCTCTTCCACGTCGGATTAGATCACCACCACTAGAAAGGGCCCATCTTCAGGCTTAGTATGTGATGTTCGGTGCAGAGTAGGGGCTACGTGCCAGTTGTCCCACAACCCACTACGAATGAAGTTGGACGCTTATGACATTCACCACATTCCTTGTTGACAAGCCGTGGAACATCTCCATAGTATTTTGCTCCTTTAGGGTAAGGGGAGTAGTGGGAAACCTTCCTGCGAAGAAACACAAGCAATGATAAGCTAACCTGCAATCAAGCATAACAGAGTCAAAAGAAAAAGCTACACTTACGAAGCAGCCTTAACTCTCGTCCGAGCGAACGACCCTTAAACCGAAAGTACTTTAAATTCGCAGGAGCCAAGAAACAATATTTTTGCCAGGACTTGAAGTCATTTGGCAAACTCATGAAACATGTCGACGACGTCATCTTACAGACATCAATACCCTTCAACTAAGGAAAAGTCAACAACTGGATTACCCGCGGAGTCACGCGGACACCAACCTCCCTTACCCCGATCAGAATGAGAAGGATAATCTTATATCCATTGGGCCCCAACTGGGCCCGAGGAATCCCAAGGAGTTCCAATAATTCCCAAATTACGTCCAAAATGGGAAACCACACTCTAGTTTGAAGCATCCCACGATGCAAGCAGATGAACCCTGCCGGTGGCGACATTGACATCTAGTCACCCTTCAGGACATACAATGACAGGTCCTTGGGGACCCCAAATTTTGTATGGATTTAAACAAGGTCGGGCTCAAAAAGCAACATGTCTTCGAAAAACTCGAAGCCCCTGGCCAAGGTTGCGTCATCAAGAAGGTTTTGTTGAGCCATGAAGAAGATGAACAATCTTTTCTAATCAAAAGATGAACAGAGCAGTATCTTCAAAAGCAAAGAAAATAAAAAAGTCAAACTCCGCACTACAGATGACATAAATAGGGATTAGGTTTCTGCCTTTTTTCCACTGAACCGACGTACGTTCATTTAATGAAGCGTGAGGCTCAAGCAACGATTCTGGCTCAATCATCATGAACAACATATCTTTTTAAGAGATTACTTAGCGAACCGATGTGATGGCCCACTAACTTCTATGGAGTAGCTAATGATATACAAAAACAGTCACATCCCTGAGCCATACATGTGTCATGATGATCTCAATGAATTACGGGCTCTAGCATCAGCCCAACACTGATCCGGCTCAAGCGGTTCCAAGCCCGTCCAATTCAGTCCGCTAGGTGGACCAGAACTTTTATAGCATGCTAGGCCCACACGTCTCACAACTATCTTCAATACCCGTAAGTCCTACTAAGGAAAGTATCTCGATAACCAGCTTCAAACGGGCAATTACAACAGCTCTCTGCTTCGAATTAGGAAGCAAATACCCGAGTACATTCCACGCAGGGAAACTTTTTTTTACGGATTGTTATTGGATTGGGAACTCTCTTCCGCGTATCTAGGAGCACAGGGCTAACAAGAAACTTCCCTCCTACTGCACGACTCCTAATTAGATAAGGATCTCCACAAAGTTTCCATTCCTAAACTACGCATTCGATGGTCTGGTAGAACCAGAACTCCTGCACTATAAATAAGACATGAGTTTGGTAAGCTAAGGTATGCTACAAAATCTCTATTTACAGCATTACAACTTCCTCATATTTCTGTCTGCCTTTAGCATCAAAGTGTCATCGGCCACCACAATGGTGGTCCGTGGCTCATGTGTGTTACTTGTGCAGGTCAGCAGGTCAGCGGGACTAGGTCAAAACAGGGAGCGAAAAATGACTGCATCACTTACTTATCTCGAGAACTCGATTTACCTCCTCATCCTTGTGGGCAGAAGAATCATCCCTCGAACCACGACCTCATTGTTGAAGAGAAGCAAAATGAGAGAGGGTCTTGGCTGATTTAAGGACGGAGGAAACAAGTTTTTTCCTCTTCGAAACATGGCCAGAACTGATGGCCGACATCTTGGAGGGGCTAGGGGCCCTAGAAACTTACCTTTTGTTAACAATTGAAGCAGTGTTCCTAGGACCTCGAACAGAGACAGAAGCGGGGACTCTTACATCACCAGCGCGTGCTACAATTACCTCTGAAGCAAGGCATGCCTTACTCAATGAAAGCAGAACACCACGGACAATGGCGTCCGTAGTTAGGAAATCTTCCACTGATACTCGAGGAAGATCACAAAATCGTCGGCATAACTCCCGCTCTTCCAAAGACAATGACAACTCAACCTTCTTAGGCTCTCGGAACGATTGCAAAATCTTATTCCCATGGAACCGAAAATGGTAGGAAGAAAGAGAGGCATAGAACCAGGACCTCGACCAGCCCACATACTCCTCTGACATATTCTCAAAACAAGGAGAAGAACGCATGCAATAGGTGTAACTAGGGTCCATGCTGAACCCTATCAGAGAGTGAAAAACTAACATTCATATGGATACGAGCCAAGGCGACCCTCACTAAGGTTGAAATCATTATCTTCCAACCATTAGGGACCAGTTGAACCGGAGCAATACCAACCAAATCCAAGTACTTCTTGATGATAGTAGGAGCCGAAAGCTTGAAAACAGAATGGAACATACCAGGATACAAAGCAATGTATCCATGCCTAGGACGACAAGGACTGTCACCCTCTCCAGGGAGAACAATTTCCAGATCGTTTGGCAATGAATAGTCACGGCGAATGTTGTCCAGACTCACGTGCGTTGCATTCTTGGGCGTAAATAAAGCTTAATAAACATCATGAGCATCACCACCCAAAACCTTGAAGTTAGATGTGACTACAGAACGAATGCAAGGAATCAAAATGTTAAACAATCAGAGAATGAGAAGATGCAGAAGGATTAAGAGCATACACAAAGCTTCTCCTTTTTATAGGAATAGACAACGAAAAGACCACTCTTGGAGAACTCACAAGGTATGACAACCGCACGAAATCCCAAAAAATGCGCCAAAATGAACATGCGAATAGAACATCGGAGAGAAAACGACAGCGATAGATAGTAATAGCACTAACCAAGCCGTAATGTTGCAATAAAAAAGCAAAACAGTCACACAATTAGTGGATACATGAACATACCCACTAACTAAGCGGGAATAGCTGATGATACATCAAAATAGATCGATCATCACAATCATACACATGACATAAATACCCATCCCGAGAATACAATGCCCAATCTATCGGGCAGGCTCATAAAGCCCTGGAAGAATGAGGTCAACTATAGAGACCCAGACAAGGCCCACCACTATGGAGACGTAGACATGGCCCAAATCCAGACCCAATGAGTCAGAGCCTGAGTCCAGGCTCGATACGAGTTCTCTCATAAAGCAGATGAGCGTTGCACAAAAAAAGAGCCGTGGAAGGAGTTACGCCTCCACGAACGCATCTCCATTAAGGAAAAGACTGTTACAAGAAACATTTCCTTCCGTTGTGCCTCACATGCTTAAGTCACAGAGATAACAGTCTAAATTTAACCAACATAGATGAGAAATAGATACAGAGTAGAAAGAGATATATAAAGACAGGAATTATCAACTGAAAACAAACAAAATAAACAAAGTTTCAAAATTATTCCTTAATCTGATACAATCGATCGATACAGCTCCAAGTCAGTTTCCTGATTTACACTGGGAGTTTAACTGTAAGATCTTATCAGAGATCAGATAGAAGAATAAGTTTTAAGAAAGAAATAAATAGATAATATGCTTTTATTGAAATAAGTAATGTACAGGAGACTTACAGGAGAAGAGAGGAAAGCTTACAACAGTAGTAGTCTTAGGGTTACATGAAAGATTGGGGTTCTAAAATCGTCTGTCTTACAAAGAAATCTTAGAGACTTATTTATAGCTGAATTGAAAACCATGAAGCGATAAGGCTTCTGGAAAGAGATGAGCTGGAGGCTTATCTCTTGCTTGTCTTCTTGTGATAATTGAAAGGAGAACTGTTGAAGATGCTTCACTGTTCACCTTTTGACTTTTTTAGATGAGTGGATCCACTGTAGATACACGCGTCCTCTTGTAAACAGGAAAAGAAAGATGTTGTCGGTTACTGTGGCCGAAAGCATTATTGTTTGCTAGCGAGTGTTGGCAGATGCTTGGAATGATGAAGAGACACCATTAGTGTTGTGGGGTCAGACTGGCGTGAATGGCGGAAAGAAGCCATAACAGTCATCTTCATTGGATGGCCCGTTAGAAGACTCTGTAGCTTCATCTTCATCTTCGGAATTGTCTGAAGCTATCATGGAAAGAGTTTATATGAGCTGAGCTCTTGTTGGCTTTCCTTGGAGTTGCTTCTTAATATGATCTTTAAGAAGCTTGGCTTGAGAAGGAACCTTGGAGGGCTTCATGATTGGAGCCGCAGGAATGGGCTGTCCAGAGAAGAACCTTAAGACTCCATCTTTGGTAGCATGACTATGGTCGAAAGTCGACCACCACTTGATCTTGAAACGACGGCAGAACCAGAGAAGTGGTTGAGCTGACCTATTAATGCTGGTAAGGGCAGAGACAGAGAAATCCCAACAGGAAATCCATGTCAGATTGAACTTGATAAAGAACCACAGAAACAGAACCTGTTGAAGGACTGGAGAAGGTGGTTGAAACTTGGATTTGAAAATGGTCCATCCTTCATTGACAGGGGAAGGAAGGATTCCATCTTCGGCGCCGAAATGATTCCACCATGAATGTTGAAACCATAAAGGAATTGATGGTTGCTTGAATTTCTTGCAGAAAAAGAAAAACCATGAGTGTGAGCAATTCTGTGAGGGGACAAGAAAAGCTCGATTCCAGGCTTGCTTGTAATCTTGATAATTGTAAGATGCAGGAAGAAAGTTGACAGAGAACTTCTTGTGGGAGCTAGGATGTTGCTTCCAGTCAGCTTCTGTCATAATCTTCAAGATCTGACACTTGGAATGAGAAACCCTGTCAGAGTTGGATTTTTCCTTGTTATGAGTAATTATCACAGAGTCGGTGTCGACCAGGATAAACTCATAAAATCTTTGATTCTTGAGACCATCAGCTTCTTCATAGAGCATTAAAGAGGAGAAGACATGACGGGTGATTGATTGAGGATCCTTGATGAGTGAGTAAAGACTTGGTTCGAGCAGCAGAAGAGGCTCGAGGCAGGTCTTTGTCACATATTGATTGGCATGGACTTGTGGCTTCTGGAAAGAGGCCATTGAACTTGATTCTTCAGCTTCCTGAAGGGGTTGAAAAGGATTGGTAAGGGTCGTTGCATAAGAAAAAGGAGGTCTTTGTTGTGTCGCAGAAGGCGGCATAGCATATTGGGACTTGAATTGGGGTCTTGCAGAAGGAACTTGTGAAGAAGATGAGCTCTGCGAACTCATTTTTGAATAAACTCTCTTGTGAGGAAGTCAGGAAGAGAATTGTCTGCTCCCTTTATATACTCGATGTCAAAATAGAATGCAGAAATCAAACCTTGCCATCTGGTGAAAATCTGTTTTGAAACGAGATTTAAAACATCTTTAGTTAAAATCTCTTTGACAGATTTACAATAAACTCGTAAAAGAAATTTTTGATTTGTTAAATCATCTTGAAATTTCATGATGCACAAAACAATCGATAAAACTTCTTTTTTGACAGTTGAATAATTTATTTGAACAGAGTTCCAAATACCAGAATGGTACCGGACCAATTGGATTGTAGTAGAATCAGGAAGACGTTGTTTGAGGATACCACCATACCCTTGGTTAGACACATCTGTTTCTACAATCTTGAAAGCCTTGGGATCTGAGATTCCTAAACAAGGAAGACTCTTAACTTGGGCTTTGACTTGACGGACTATTTGAGAATGGGCTTCAGTCCATGGACCTGGATTTTTCTTAAGTCTATTGTAAAGGGGCTTAAGTAAAACGCGGAGGCCTTTATAGAAATCAACAACATAATTCAAAGATCCAAGAAATCTTTGTAATTGAGTTTTATCCCGAATTTCATCAGGAAATTTGTCTGCAAAATCAAATGCTCTTGAAAAAGGAGTAACCATTCCATGGGAGATTGTATGTCCTAAAAATCGGACATTTGTTTGAAAAAGATTGATTTTGTAGGTGAAAGAACCAAACCATTCTTTTTAATACATTTTTTAAATTGATACAAGTGTTTCCAATGGGCTGCAATGGACTCAGAGAAAACGAGTATATCATCGATATACACAATTGTGAAGTGGGAAAAAGGAGAGAGAATTTCATTCATGATATTCTGAAATTCACTCGGTGCATTTTTGAGACCAAAGGGCATTACATTCCATTCGTAATGTCCAAAGGGAACATTGAAGGCAATTTTATACCTATCATTGGGGTGGATCTGGATTTGCCAAAATCCAGACTTGAGATCAAACTTAGAAAAGACACAGGCTGAATGTAATCTTTGCAGAAGATCTCGTTGATGAGAAATGGGGTATCTAATCCATCGTAAGACCTGATTAAGGGGTTTATAATTGATGACTAGACGAGGACTACCCCTCTCAAGCTCAACAGCTTTTCTGACATAAAAGGCTGAGCAGCTCCAAGGAGATTTGGAGTGACGAATGAGGTTCTTATTCAGCAACTGCTGAATTTCTTGTTTGCAATATTCCATAAGCTCATAATTCATTTGAATTGGCCTAGCTTTAGTTGGAATTTTGCGCTCATCAAAACCTGGTTCATAGGGAAGGTGAACACAGTGTTGTTTCTTATGCCAGAAGGCATTGGGCAAATTAGAACATAACTCATTTTTTAGATGTTCTTGATGTTGGACAATCTGAGATTGTAATTTAGGATCTTGAATTTGCTCATCAATTCTTTTATAAGAAATTTCTTGCTTAAGAGAGTTTAAATGTTGTTGTTTCTAAGAAATGAAATTAAGAAATTGAACCTTGCGATTCATTTGATTAACTTCAAATATTTCAGGTTTAAACAAAAACTTAAACTCAACATCAGTTCCTAAATAGGTAGCCTTAATACCATTTTTGAAACTGTAAAAGGAGAAATCGCAGCAATAAAAGGTGTTCCTAAAATCATTTTCTGTTCCATGTTTTGAACAAGGAGAAAATGTTGCTTGATACAAACTTTATCTTTGCAGATATGTGCATTGGTAAGTTTGTATTGGATCTTTAATTGAGAATTGTTTGTGGTATACAATTTTTGATTAGTAATTGTAAAGTATTGTGCTGGAACAATACCTTCTTGGATACAATTCATATCAGCTCCTGAGTCAATTAGGGCAATGGTTGATATCAAGACTTCTTTCTTGATAAAAAGATTGACGGACACATACCACTTCTGGATTTTGACTTGATGAGGTATGTATTGATTGATATTGCATAAAAATTGGGGAGTGGGTACTTCTTGAGAAATGGGTTCAGAAGAAGATGCTTCTTGAGGAACTGTTTGTAGATCTTGGAATTTAAGATCTAAAAGCAGTTGAGATTGTTTAAGTAAAGCAATATCTTTTTTGATATTATTTACTTCATACTGGAGATCAGAAATGCTAGCAGGGGATGAAGTAACTGACGATCGTTTGAATCTGTCTATAACTTCCTTGTGACTATAGAAAGGATTAACCACTTCAGGAACATTTTGTGGTTTAGTAATTGAAGTCTTAATGTGATGAAGGTATTCAGTTTTAAGACTGGGGTCATCAATCTTGTCAACAAAATCTAACAGAATGCTAGATTGTTTCTTACTAGACAACATATTGACAGTTTTGCAATGACATGCTTCTACACAAGCATCAGAATTGTCAGAGACATCTGATTCAGAAGAGAAGCGATTGATGTTGAAGAGTTGGAACTCTTCATCTGATGATTTGGCTTCTGAATCCATCAGAACATTGAGAAACATATTTTTTATTTCTTCAGGGGCTTGTAAAGCTTGAATCTTTTGGGTCATTCTGCAAGATTTTGCATAATGGCCTGGTCGTCCACACTTAAAGCAAACATGCTTTGAAGTTGGATTGGGCTTGTACTGTTTCTTGAAATGTTCGGGCTTGGGTTTATGAGTCCCATGCCTCTTGGGCTTATTGTAGTACTTATCTAAATTCTTGGGTTGTTTAGGCCCATATGGTTTTTTAGATTTGTACTGTCTTGCTGGATGAGATCTGTAAAGCTGTTTGGAATGAGATTTTGAATTGGGAATTCTAAAATCTTCAAATCCATATTGCTGACAGAAATCACCAAGTTCTTTTGGCCCGTTAATATGTTGTTTCTTAAGCTGATGTTTAAGCCTAAGATCATTACATATTTGTAAGGCACACTTGTTAATAAAAGAGACGAGATCTCCATAGGTAAGGCGTTCATATGGGATATCACCTTGATATTGTTCTTGTAATTTATTCCTAACTGTTTCTGCAAAGATAGCAGGTAATCCTGAAAGAAACTTTCATTTCCAAAAAGGGTTACTTGCTTCAGATTGTTGCATAACCTTTTTGAGGAAAATGTCCTTGTACCATCTGAAATGGCAAAGAGTGGGACATTTGTGAATCATAAGTAGATCTTTAGATTTACCTTGAAATTCACCAGGATCCCCAATAAAGTGTTTCAAAATGCTAACAATCAGAGTGATGATAAAATCAGGAATAAATTGACCTTGGTCAGTTTTCATTGGCTGACCATCATGACCAATTTTAACTGCTTGTAAAATTGCATGTTGTTCACCTATGGTCAGATAATTATCCCACCATCCTTTGATTAACCCAGAGAAGCCAGTGATGATAACATGGGCTATGGTCTTATCATCTTTGTTCTCACTACGATGGGTGGAAGCCATCATAATCATTTCTTGGGTTAATTCAATAATACTTTCTTCAGATAATCCATCTATATTCCATATATAGAGAATGCCTGTAGAAAATGAACCAAATGCTTGTAATGAACGTTCTTCATATTGCATATCAGGCAAGGAAGGTCTTGGATAAAAAATTCTAGTTTTGGGAAGAGGATTTTGATATTCGCCATAAGATTTTGCTGTCTTAGCATACTTTATGGGATTGACCTGGTATTGGATAAAATTTAGTCTATCCAATTCAGCCATAGGATCAAAATCTTTACTAATGTCAGATTCAACAGACATGTCAGCGTTTGACAAGGTGTTGATTCTGAGTTTTGAATCAAAGTTTAAGGCTGCTAATTTAGCATCAATATCTTTGATTAATTGTTGTGAATTAGTAAAAACATTTTGAGAAACTGATGTGGGTTTGAAGAATGAGGTTTGTTTAGTTTCTTCGATATGTTTTTCTTGAATTCTCTTATCCTTAAGAGCATTTTGTAAAAGCTGATCTTGTACCAATTTATCGCCAAGTTCATGGAGAAGAATTTGGTATAATTATTCTGTTGAATAATTTTGCTGATTCCTTTCGAAGGATTTTCAGACGAAGAATCCTTAAGAGGAGAAGCAACAAGATCTTGTCCCGTAGTAGCAAATGTAAATTCGCTAAGAGGGGGCAAAATTGAATTAATTGATTGGTTCTCAGTAAAGGTCCAGATTTTAGAGGAAACATTCAAAACATAAACATGTTGAAGATGAACATTAAAATACCAATCTAAGAAAGGTAAATTCTCTTTCAATTCTTCACAACATTCATAAAATTGTTTGCCTAAATCTGTTATCTAAGATTCACTTGTTTGAGCATAAAACGTTTGACGTCTTTGCTTATTGGGTTCTGACATAAATTCTGTTTTAATCTTTTCTTTATCTAAAAGAAAAGGTTTAGAAAGACAATGGACTGAAGGAGGAAAATTCATTTCCGATTGTGTGGGAGATTGATGTTCTTGTTCTAACTCCTGTTCTGAAGGAGGATTGTATAAAGGTTGTGGGATTTGCGGATACTGGGGATTTGGCCTAATATTCGCAAGATCAAGATGGGGTAGAGCATCTGGTGTAGCTGCTCTAGTGAGATGCGTAGGGGCAATTCTAAAAGATGTTTCAAATATGCGTCCTGATTGGAAGTCTGAAGGATTGAGTCTCGTTACTCTTGCTTTAGAGAATCTTAATTCTACTGATCCATCAGGGAGAGTAAAAACATGATCAAGCTGACTAGGAGGGAGTCTCCTAGGTACAACCGCACCTTGAACCTTCCATTTTTCAGGAAGGGTGACTTGATTCCAATGGATTGTTTTTGGAACAATGACATTGGTTTTCTCCTTATTGGCTTGAAAAAGGATTGTATATCCTTTGTCAGACTCTTGTAAAGCTTTTGGGCTTAACTGAGTTTTCATGGCCTTAAAGGTGATCTTGTATATGAGAGCTAAGGGTTCAGAACCTTCGATCATATCATAAGCAAAGGTCTGACTATTGAGGGTCAGTGTTTCAAGGACGTTTGGATCCTTAAGAGACACTGAGAAATTGGGGTAACAATTGAAATAAACTGGACCCGATGACAGAGTTGACTCTGCGATTCCAAGCAGAGAATCGTGAAACCTATTGTGTCTACAATCGCGAAGTGCGATTAAGGCACATGTATCTAACCCTGTTCTTGTAAGAGGCTTGAGTTCGATTTGGATCAACCTGATGTGGATATACTTGTAGTCTTGACTATGCAAATAGTCAAGTGTTTGAGATGAAAACAATTGTTTTGAATCTAAAGATCCATTGAGAGGTACAGTCTGTTCGACTATGTCAATTAGATCTTCAGTTTTTTGAGAGAAAAAGGATTGAGAAACTTCATAAATCTTTTTGTATGGAACAGCTGGTATAGACCAGTTTTGCAAGTCTTTTTCAACTTCTGGAATTCTACATTCCATCTTGTTTTGTAATTTGGATTGTTTGCCCTGGAGCTAGAAGAACGGGAAAGTCTTGAAAACAAAGACATTTCTGTTTCTTGGGGTTAAAACGGGAACACTATGCCTGGACCACCTACAGCTGGAACACCGGTATGGGACAACCTCACCCACTCATACTGCGCTCACCATGGCGACTACTTAGGGTTCAACACGGCTGACCAACATACTTTTACTGGCTTACCAACGCTATCAACGGCTGACCAACAACACCTAGGACTCACCACTATCCCCCCGAAAAAAAGAAGATTTAACTGAGTTTTCTCATGATTTACATCATTCTTCCAACAAAGTTATTTACTTAAGCATCGGAGTGCCTTCGACTACCAAAAAGGTGGTCATTGACAGTCTAACAATTGTTTTGTAGGCCAAACTCATAGGAGGACGCATCAATTATTATTATTTTATTTTTTTATGATACACCAAATCATCCTTTAATCAATACCATGCATGTGTCATGATAACCTCGTCAACAGTACAAAGCAGGCTTGATTGCATGTTCAATCCAACGAGGCCCAAACAACATTAAGCCACTATTGGAAAATTCCAGAATGTTGGACCCGTATTGTAATGCCTTAATAAGCCCATGCGTCACACGATCAAGCCCAATACTTGTAAGCCCTGATAACGCAAGAGTAAGCCCTGAAACGCATGTATGTGGTGGATCGACCCAAGACATGCATGCCAGCAATACATCAGTTCTGACTAGGAAATAAATACTAGAGTATAAGTTGGACAAGTAAACTTTCTTGCATGGACAACACTCAGAAATGAGAACTTCTCTCGCAGATCTAGAAGCACAAGTGATGTAGGAAAACTACCCTACATGCATAGCTTCTAAACAGGAAAGGATCTTCAGCAATATCTTTTTGCCTAAACTACGCCACCAAAGGCCTAGCCGAACAAGGACTCTCACACTATAAAATGGAGATAAGGTCGATGAACTAAGGTACACTATAAAAACCCAATTTACAGTTTTAAGCCTCTCCTAAGCCTTATCTAACTTAAGCATCAGAGTGTCATCGGCCGCCGCACAGTGGTCTTTGGCTCACGTGTGCAGGTCTAGGTAAAGGCGAGAAAAGAAAGCAATAATCGACTATATCAGTTTGAAGTCATCAATGGGGGATGACAGAGTTCCTCAGAAGAAACAAGATTACCACATTTCCCAGAAAACAAGAAAGATGGTGACAACAAGGTCTCGCAACAATAGAGATGTTGCGGGACCCTCGAATGCTCAAACCAGCAGAGCACTGCTCGCTCCGGCGCCACCACCACCATAGGAGGAACCCTTTCAGACCCCTACGTTGGTAGCAGCCGTGACCGATCTACGGGTGAATCTACTGTCAACCGAGATGCATCAAATCACAAAAGCGCTGGAGGCACTCAAACAACAAATTCTTCCACCCGTAGAAGAAGACCGCAAGCAGTGTACACATATTAGAATTAGGATTTCTTGGGTAACCACCTAATGCTTTATTAAAGCCGTTTCTCTCTAGTGCCATAGAAGTCTGTTATTTTAGAATTGGTGTTGAGAAAGAATTTATAATTTGTAAAGATCAATTGAAGGGAATTATTTATTCGAAAACAACAATTGAAGGAATTGGGATTGAATTAAGTAGCATGAAGAGAACTTGTTCGAAAGCATGGACAAGAAATCTGAATTCCCATTCACTACACTCTGCCTCTGGTGGTGGTAGAGGGGCCCAGGGCCGGCCTTTTGACATACACATGACCTGCAGCAATAAGGACCGCACAACTGCAATTGTTGTTTCCTTCAACAATGGAGCCAAACATGACGAGTACAAAAGCGTGTATAGAGCTCAAGGAATAACAACAACAGGCAGAGGCAGAGGCAGAGGCAGAGAGGAGGAAAGCAGAGCCCTCCACTCTCCGCCTCCTCTAATGGTCTCTTCTCTAGGTCTCTCGTCTTCATTTTCTTCTTCTTCTTCTACCTTCAACAACCCTATTACCCAACATAGAAAAAAGTTGTTCCTTGTTCCTTGTCTATCCACCCGACGCAATTTCTCCTCAAATTCAGACCAAGAAAAGAAGAACCCCAACCTCCCAAACTCGGACAAGAAATCTCTCTCGGTTGCCACCGGGGAGCTCTTTCTTGGTATTGCTTCAAGAATTATCAAAAGAACCTCTGCCAATTCTGAGCGAAGAGAATTCTACTTTCCTCGCAGAAATAACAATAGGGTTGCAACTGTTTTAGATAGTTCAATTGACGCCGCTGCCGCAGAGGAGGTCCTTTGGGACCGAAGGATGAAGGATTTTGGTGATTTTGAACTGGAGGACCACACCAATAATGGTGGAACAGTTGCTGCTACGGGTTTTAGTTTCTCCGCAGCTGGGCTTCTGTTCCCTTACCATCTTGGTGTTGCTCAGTACCTTATTGAGAAAGGTTATATAAATGTGAGTCTTTCTTCTCCTCCTCCCCCTTTTTACAATAACAATTGCATTGCATCGTTTGTTTCTAGTTTTTTTTAATTGTTTGATATATTGGGTGTAGAAATAATGCAGGGCGCAAATTGCAATTTCAATAATACCTTGTATTTCCATCCTTACATTAGAAAGATATATGTTTTTTGCATGTTATGATGCATTTCTGCATTATTAGCTGCACACTCACAGCTCGCCAGTGTGGTAGTGTATCTTACACCTGTGTGTTGGAGATGTCCTGTAAGCAACGGTGTGTCTGCCAGCAAGTCATATGTGTTGAGCGATCATGAAACTATCTCCCTCCCTATCATTCAATTCCAAAAGTCTCAAACTTTATGGAACACTAAATGCTCTTTCTGAACCCCCGACTTATGCCCCTGCAGAAATCCAGACTTCCTCCTCATACTTGAGGTTTGGAAACCCCAAATTTGGTTTAATAGTACATCTTAAAAAAAGGACGAGCGTTGTTCAGTTTTCTGTCTCACTAGCTAACTTGCTTGGCTATGCCATCCTTGTGAAATTTAATTATCCAACAAATTCTGATCACTGGACAAGTGACCTAAATTAAGATCCAGAAAGTCATCTATCCTTATAAATTCCTGTGGGGGTCAAAGGTTTATTCTCAATGTACTACTTGAAGTGCTTGTGTGATGAATGACGTTAGCGTCTGGATACTTCTATTTGGCAACTGCTGTAGGTGCACACATTGAAGTGGTGCTCTGGTGAAAGTTCAAGTTCTGATGGGGTTGTCGAGTTTATTTCTTCTTTCTGTGCTGCTATTCCCTTGCAGAAACTTCCATCCTGAAGGTTTTGTGGCATCATCCTCAAGCGAATGTTTGATGGAGGGCACATGTTAACCTCAAGGAAGGAAAGAAAGAATGGCTCTCAACCAGCAACCCGAGTAATAAATATCAGAAATACTCTAAACTTTCTCAAGAATTCATGAAGCGGTTCGAATGGAAAGAAGAAAAACATAAAATATTCTAGGGGTTTGT
The DNA here is from genome assembly GCA_963556465.1 of Berberis vulgaris. NCBI lineage: Eukaryota > Viridiplantae > Streptophyta > Magnoliopsida > Ranunculales > Berberidaceae > Berberis > Berberis vulgaris. The sequence continues at coordinate 69,887,987 of OY747124.1, read as the reverse complement.
ATAAGAACAAAACGACACAATTGTTGGAGTGAAGAGCATGACATTTGAGTTTGAATAAACCTAAAAAGATCATGACAAACAATTGTTTGAGCACGGTCTAGTGGTATTCATACAAATCCTTGGGAGATTTAGAAATTTAAATGCATGATGCCCATTAGCACCACGTATAGGTGCATATAATCACTTTATTAGGTGTCATTAGCCATTCAATATAATTATGATGAACGCTGTTAGGGTTCTATTAGTGTTGGTTGTTTTTGAGAGATTGCAAGAATTTTGTTGACTGACAAAAGAGTTGGCATCTTTAGCTCCAATTGCTATTATTCAAATATGATTATTTCTATCGATTTAATTGCTTCCTCAAATCAATATACATCAGAAGTGATATTAGAGCATTAATCACATTTAGTGGATGGTGCTAAAATTCAAAGTATGACCGGGATCAGTGTTCCCAACCGAGTCAACCCGGTCGATATAGCCTCCCTCCATCTTTCTCCATACCTCCTTAGCCTTATGCCCTAGCCAAAGAAATTTTTTTGGATGTCGCCTTCCTCCTTTTTTATCAACCTGTTGATACCCGTTTTGATGGAAATCATATTTTTCAAGCCCAGCCACCTGAATGGCTTGCGATAGGCATTACATTTTTTAAGAGGGTGAGAAAGGAGGTTTTAACTTCAGATATGTCAAGAATTTGATGCTTTGCAACCAGGACTGGCCTATTCCATTTTTCTTTCTGTTTGTTCCTTTTTTTTACGGTCCTTTTTTTCATGTTGATATGATCTAGAAGGGCCTAGAAACCCCTAATTGAAATGGGAGGGAATAGGGATCGAGGTAACGATCCAAGATACTATCTCCCAATACAAACCATCACAACCAATTTTGGGAAACTAGAGCGGCGTGACGGACGCCCTCCTAGGTATGATATTCCCTTGGATAGTAATATGATAATTTTGATGTTGAAACTGACTTTGTTTGATTTGCCTAATACTTAGGTGGTTGTAATTGAAATATTAATTTAGAACTGGTGGATCATATGTTATAAGTCATGGAAAAAAATCAATTGAGGATCTTAGATGAATATTTTCAAATTTGAAGGATCAATGAATACTGATGCTTTTGTCAATTGCTTGAATCAAATTGAAAAAAGTTGTGGCCTATAAGAATCCATTGGGTAAAAAGTGCATCATTGCTGTCCAGTGGGATGTTCATAGGAAGCAACTTGTGAAAACTTTAGTTAGAAGATGAAATGAATTAGAAGGATAGGTTGGTCCCTAAGTCATGGTATAAATATCTTTCGTCATCTACATAACTTTGAAACAAGGGTTCCCTGGGCAAATAAGTACATGAAGAACTCTAAGCTACAACTAAACTTAGAACGAAGCTAAATCTATGATAAACCCTAATTCAAAGATAAATAAAAAAATAAATATTTCATTCATTCAATCACCAAGAACAATTCATTCAATCACCAAGAACAATGTTTAATGCTTTCAATTATCAAGAACAATGTTTAATGCTTTGCCTTATTTATAATCTTTCTAACTTCTTCGGCAAACAAACTAACCTTGACCCTAACTAATATGGGCTTTACTATACTAGGCCCAATTGCAAATAATACTACCTAAATAACCCATAATACTACCCGCTTACATCAACCTCCCCGGGTTGAAGAAGCTCGTCCCCGAACTTGAAGTCGAAGAAGTTCGATGAACACAAGCATTCATGTAGAAAACACAAGGTGAAATGCACACGAAATAGATGACCTCGAAAATTGCCACGGTACACACTTGCAGTAGATAGCACCAACTTAAAAAAGTTGCAAAGTGACTAAAAAAAATAATCTAGAATAGTTCTGCTTAATTGAATCATGTGCATAAGCTTGTGCCGCAAAAATTTCATTGTATCGTGCTGATCAGAGGACGGTTTGATGTCATCAGCTACTCCTCCTGAGTTGGTGGGCAATCTCATTGGTCCCAGGTTATTTCATGAAGCAACTGTGCAGTCATGATGATTGAGTCTGAGTTGTTTCCTCGAGCAGCGAGTTTTATTAATTGGGTGCGCGTCAGCTTGAAAGAAAGGCGGGAGTTCTATTTTTTATATAGATCTCCTCTCTATGGGGTTTGGATTCTTTACTCTTTCAATTTCAGAGACTCTGCTTTATCGTACACATTATGTGCTTTTGACTTTGCTCAACTTCCGTATTCGAAAGCTTGTACTATCTTCATGGCGGGCCGAAATCAACTGTTCACAATCTTCATGGCGGGCCGAAAGATTGAGGAGAAGTTGCTCTCCGAATCGGATCTGGAAGTCCTTTGTAAAACATACGAGATTCCTGATGATCTGGTGCCTTGCACTTTGGGCGCCGATCTGACGCCATTGTCCCCTCCTAAGGTGTTTATCTGTCTTCACTGAGGTATACTCCAATCGGGTGTCCGCTTTCGTGTTATTAGGGATATTCAAGAGTTCCTGGCATACCTCGGCATTGCACCCGCTCAACTAGTGCCGAACGGGTATAGGACTGTGATTGCCATTTTAATTAGGGCTAAAGGCACTGGTGTCTGAGTATCTTCGAGGGCGATCCAACTGCTTACTTCCCCTCGGATAAATGAGCACGTAGTGTGTGCTGACGTTGTCGAACTGCTTTGGCAATCTGCCTGACGATTTTAAATTCTGACAGAAATTCTATTTCATGGCTTCTGCGGACTCGACATATTTTGAGCTTGCTGGTCGTCCGGTCATGCGTGAATTCAGACAGCTGAGTAAGTTCAATTCTTTTTCTATTATTGCTTGTGTTAACTGCATATTAGATTGACCTTTGCATTTTTCGTAGGGAAATTCACAATCTCACTACTTTTTGTTGAGGATAAAGCAACTCTGGATGCGTTTCGCGACATGCCTCGTTTGCGGATAGAGGTTGTCAATGAGTCTTCTAATATTGAGCACAACGGACTGTGGGCTCATTGGCATGTGGCTCCAACTCTTTTTAGGGTTTTTAAGCCAAAGCCCAAAGGTGTGTTTGCTTCGAGAAAGAGGAAACTTTCCAAGATCAAGGTTCCAAGTCCTTTAAGGAGGGCAGAAATAGATGAGGTGCTTCCTTTTCCTGTGCGTCTGAAGGCCCAGTGCTTTGTCTAGACCGGTCCGCAGGCGCTTGGCCTAGTCCAAAGGACGTGATGCCGTCAGGCAAGTACCTGATGAGACTGCTATTTTCGAGGGGCGTGATGTTCAAGCCAATGCTCCTATTTCCCTTCCTGACTTGGAGAGGGAGTATCTGCAAATGGTGGGCGTGGAGGATGTAACCAAACTAAGTACAAAGTAGACAACATTTCTAAACAGAATGCTACTGTAGGCGGGCATGGAAGCTTCGTCTGGTCGTCCCTTTTCAATAAAGGACTTTGAGCTTCGCCCTTCTCTGGATCATGAACTTGTTGAAGAATTGTCCGATCGTTGACCTCATGGTGAAGGGTCTCCTCCGCGTCGCCTGTACTGTCCTCCATCTCGTTCCCGTCCCTACTTTGAATTGACGACGGGTCCAAATAATAACTTGCTTCCGTCTTCCTCGTCAACTGGTGCTGAATCGGCGCGTGAAAGAGAGCCGATTGTTGAGGGGAAAGGGAAATTTGTGGATGAGGGCCCTAATGAAGTGAAGACAGTCAAGAGCGGTGCTAGGGTGATTTTGGTCTCGGAGGATCTTCATCCAGATGCGCGGATCAGTCTGTTTGCTCCATACATAATAAGGACGAGCAACCAAGGAAGCATATTAGCAGGTGGATTAACTGGCTGACTAACTGTGCTCCAGAGCCAATGGGAGAGATGCTGGGAGAACGTATAGATAAATGTCAGAAACATCTCGTGTTGGGGATGTCACACCTGAATCAAGCGGTCGAAACTGGAACTGAAGTTGGGGCCGTTCGTGAGAGACTGTATACAATGGACCGAGTCCTTGCAAATTTGCAAAAGTCATACTTTGACGCTCTCTATGAGACTGAGTTGTTGAGGAAGCAACTTAAAGCTTGCTCAGATACTGGAGCGGAGTCCTGGTGCATAAGATCGGAAGCTCAGAAGGTTCGCTTAGAAACGCTGAGTCCGACCTGGTGGTTGCCTTGTCCATCGTGACATGCAGCTTTTTCGCGAGACTGTGGCTGGAGTGCAGACTGAACTGCAGGCTCTGCACGCTGAGAGGGACAAGGAGTCCAAATGGATTGTTCGATGTCAGCAGGTAGATGCTGATGTTGATTTTAATGCCAAGAGTGTGCGGACTGCTGAATAACAACTCCTGCACCAAATGAGCTAAGTATTGTTAATGATAAGTTGGGTGCCGAGCAGTCCAAGACTGACATGCTGTCAGGAAAACTGGAGCGGCTGGAGCAGGAACTTGTTTGAATTAAGGGTGTGCGAGGAAAAACTTCTCAAGGCTCAAGGCACATTTGAGTTAACAAAGTCGTGCATGGAAGGCTAAAGCTGTTGCATCTAATGAAGGAGCATCTCGGCTGGATCTCTCCTATTATAAAGAGATTGCATACGAAGAATTTGGAGTGACCTCTGATTCGTCCGAAGAAGGCGACCCTGATGAGGGTGATCGAGAGGCAGCACGTACAAATGTGTTTCCTGCTTATTCCCCTGCTAATTTTGGTTTTGTTGTATTCGACTCTCCTCTTGATGGGGAGTGAACCTTGTATTTTCTTTTTGGTTTGCGCATGAATAGTACGCTGTACATGTTTGTTTTTCCTTTGCTTTTCTGCTAGCTTTTACTTGTTTTTTCTTATTTCGACATTAATTGTCAGATGAGGGGGTTTGCTAGGCCAGGAAGCTTTATGATTGATATGCTTGTGAGGGTTCTGACTGCTTGTGCTATGATAGTTCATGCAATTCTTGTCAGAATCCTTTTAGAGATCGAGGAGTGTAATTCACCATTTGTCTTGCGGCTTGGCTGTATGTTGAGCCAGCAGTTGATGTTGCTATTATAAGCGAATTAGTTAGACTGTGGTCTCAACACGTGCACCATTGTAAATGATCGGACAATAGTCCTGGTGAGTCATCTAAGTCGAGCTTCCAGAGCTCTGACCGGACTTTTGACTTGTCTTTACCTGCTATTCGTGGAATAGGCTTAGTTAGACTAGATGTTGTCATCGCCAGTTATAACTGACTAAACCGGGGTCAGATTCGGGGATCATGGTGGTACCTGGCAAGTCATTTTGATTAGGCGTCGAGGGCACTGATTAAATTCCGACTTTCCAACCCATCTTGATCCGCTTTTGGCGGACTAGTTATTGGAGCGAGTAAGAAGTTATCATCATCAGTCGTTTTAACTAAATTTTGGCAGGGTTCGGCGATCATTGTCTGTAGTTGGCCAATCATCTCTGGCAAGCCATCACGGTCCGGCGTCGTCGCGCTGACTAAGCTCTCACTTTCTCGGCTGTCGGAAGCCATGCTCAGCGAACTAGGCTTCGAGCAGATCAGAAGCTATCGTGACTAAGCTTTGGTCGGGGTTCGACGATCATTGTCTGCGTACGAATAGTGATCCCTAGCAAGCCATTTTAACCAGACGTCGAGAGCATTGACTAGACTCACACTTTCTAAGTTGTCGAAATCCGTTATTGACGGATTAGGCTTCGAGCATACTAGAAGCTATCGTCATCGGACGTCACCGACTAAGCTTCAGTCAGGTTTAGTCACTATTTCCCATGTTTGGACAATGATCCCTGGCAAGTTGTCTCGATTAGACATTAGAGCGCTGACTAAGCTGTCACTCTCTAAACCGTTGACACCCGTTTAACAGACTGGGTGTTAGAGCGTTCTAGAAGTTATCGTCATAGGTCTAAATCGACTAAGCTTAAGTTAGGTTTGGCGACATTATCTATAGTTGGACAATGGTATCTGACAAGCCATCACGGTCAGGTGTTAAAAACATTGACTGAGCTCCCACTTTCTAATCCATCGTCATCCGTTTTTGAAAGGCTAGGTGTTAGAGCGGACTAGAAGCTATTGTAATTAGTCAGAGCTGGCTAAGCTTTGGTCAGAATAAGATATTGGGCGTGTAAGTCTGACTTGGGTCTCCTGACTTAGTTCGCCTGGCGATCTGATTCCAGAGTCGGATCGATTGATCAGACTAATAATAGATTGACCAGCTTTAATGAATAGCAGCGGAATAAACAACATGGTTGATGCTTTGGGTTTACTGATAATACTCTGTAGGGGCACTCCTTATTCCATGGGCGCTCAAGGCCTTTACTGGTTGTACCTTTGCATGTGTTGGGCCGGATTTGGCAGGGCCTAAGCTTGGGCCAATTAGTTGAAGGGCCCAATTAGAAAAAAATCTTTGTAGATCAGCATGCCAGGTTACGGTACATATTGCGAGATGGTTCAGTATCAAATACTCTCCCAAGTTAATGGGGAAGGCCATTAAATCAAAGTATGTGGACTCGTGTAGCTGCAATTGAAACCATCGTTTCTCGCTTATCCATACGACATTTAATGCTGACGTAACTGTTGGCTGACGCTGTTTCGTAAACTATCATGCCTATATATAGGCTGGTTGTTCTGCTTTTGAGCACTGCAATGAGAATAATAGAGCATGTTAATCAAATGCATATTGCCCTAGAATACGCAATGGGTTTTCCAAAGGCAGGTTGGCGGAGCAAAGCTGATGAATGCGACCTTTCTAGGGACGTTAACTCAGTAGCACCCCAGACGCTCCCTTCTCGAGGGTCATCCTCATCTGCCTTCTTTTGTTCTAGTTTGTGTTGCTACATTCAAATCATCTTGCGAGGTGATTCGACAGAACAATGAATTGAGTGCGCTTTTTCAACTATTTTTTTCAGACACTACTTTCACCACCTTCTCTTCTGAAGGCAGATTGGTAGAGTGAAATCTTTACGCTAGTTTAAGCGGATAGATACTTGCGCCGGACTTAGATACTTGTAGTGTATAAACTTCTATACTAGTTGGTCGACAACTTTTGTAATAACTTTCATTGCAATCAACAAAATCTGTTTTATTTCAGGAATGTGTCTGGTACGAACAATTCTTCTAAACTAAACTGAAATAAAAAACAGAAAACAAAAAAGAAATCAAGGCAACAAAATAATTGCATAATCCCTCTAGAGAAGTGTCTTATTTTGTCAAAGCTAGCGAAGTTACTGAATAATGGACTTCGTGCTGGCGGGCAGTTCCTTGCTGATTAACAACCCTTGGAGTAAGTGATCGTTTGCTGAAGTATCGTTTCTTAGTTCTTTATTGGGTTGGATTGCGCTGCCAATTTTGAATTCTGGCTCTCCGCCTAGCTGCACTTTGGTTGTCGGGGCTCCTCCGCCCTCGCAGAGTGATTATCCTCTTTTGTCTAGGTCCGGTGCCTCACATGTTTGTTCCGCAGGCCCGAGGTGCAATTGGCAACAATTCAGCTGTTTTAGGGCTGCATAATGACAGTCTCTTGCTGCAGGTTGATCTCGGATAGTTCATTGGGTGTGGTTAGCTGTATATTTTATTGCAGAGTGGAAACTAGTGTCTCCATATGATGAAGCCACGACCTTTTCAGAATAACGTTGTAGGTGGATGGAGCGTCAACCACCATAAATTCTTAGGCAACCATTTCAGCTCTTCCCAATATTGGATGGAATCAAGGATGTCGGACCGACTGGTGTTGAGAGGGATGACAGGTTTGGATCCGACATAATTAGAGGCCTTGTCCTGTCTTGTGCGGCCCGACTCGGTCTTGCTGTTAGTGCGCTTCCTCGTGTTCCCATCGTCATCCTCTTTATTCCCCTCTTTCTTGTCGCTCGGATAGAAGGTTTCTTCTCTGACGCCGCTTCTCTCTTGGCGGCAAACATCTCGCCTAGAGTGATATATCTTTGGGCATCTCTAAGTAGGTCTGCCATATTGGTTGGGGGGGGGGGTCCACAGTAAGTAAGTCATAGAACTTGCCCCTTCTCAAACACGGAGTGAAAGCTGCGACAATAGTGTCATCACTACAGCTGTCGATGAGGGTCAACTCGTCGTTGAAACGAGTGACGTATCCCTCAACGTCTCGTTTTGTTTTTGCTTTAGGGTCAATAGATAATGCGGGCCTTCCTGATTTGTTGGCTGCCCACGAAGCGCGTGAGGAACGCCGTCGTCAATGTCTGGAATGAATCAATAAATTTCGGAGGGAGGCTGTGAAATTAGGTCAGCGCTGATGTCTTCAGGCTGGCAGGGAATGATAACACATTATCGCATCAGACCCTTCCTTGAGTGCCATAACATGCTGGAAGTGGTGCAAGCGATTGGACAAGTCTTCTGTCTTGTTGTATAACTCCAACTTTGGTGGTGTGTACTTCTTCGGCTGCAGATGGTCCATGATATAATCCATGAAAGGAGGACCGTGAGATTAAACAATACGTCTGCGTTTGTGGCCCCGTTCCAGATGGGGTTGTGCGAGACGTGCCTGTTGGCTTTGGACACTGAGTCCCTGTTACCCGCTCCTCCACCTCTGGTCCATTGAGAAGCTGCTGGGGCAGCCCAACTCTCCTGAACATGTTCTTTGAAGCTCTCTGGGGACTGGGGACTGGGCTCTTCGCTGCTCACGATCATCTGTGGATGGAGGATTCCGCTGTTTGAGTGCCTCCAGCGCTTCGTGATTTGCTGCATAAGGGTTGACAATAGATCCACCATTGGGTCCGCCGTGGCTGCCACTGGCGCTGGGGTTTGAGACGGTTCCTCCCGCGGTGGTGGTGGCGCCAGAGCGGGCGGCGCTATGTTGGTTCGAGCGTTCGAGGGCTCCGCTGGAGATCCTTTCCTGTTCGGGAGCTGTTCATGTAAGGTAGATTCCCTACATGACTTGTGCTCCTAGATCTGCGGGAGAAGTTTTCCTTTTTGTTTCCTAGGTGGAATCGATGTATTGCTGACCTGCCTGTCTTGGGTCGATCCCCAATATACTTGCTTTATCAGGGCTTACTCTTGCCTTATCAAAGTTATGAGTATTGAGCTTGACCGCGTGACGCATGTGCTTATTAAGGCGCTACAATTCATGTCCAATATTCTGGAACCTGCCAATAGTGGGCTTAATGTTATCTCGGTCTCGTTGGATTTAACATGCAATCGGGGCCTGTTTTGTACTGTTGACGAGATTAGCATGACACGCATATGGTGCTGATCAGAGGACAATTTGATGTATCGTCAGTAACTATCATCATGTACTGCCTTTGCCTCATGGGAACTTCATCATCCTCCCGACCAAAAATAGGAGAGAAATAGCACTTCAAATGACTTACTTTTTGGAAGTCATGTACGTGTAACAGTGAGACCATATGAGACTTTGGAAACCGTGGATTAGGTGTAGCCAATGTCGTTTAGCATAGTTTTGCTCCCATCTTGACTTTTCTTGCTCTATCCAGCCATTGAAAAATGCGTCAAGGAAGGTAGTCAGCTGGTCTTTGACTTCTCTCAAAATGTTCTCCTTGGTTGCCTTCACCTGCATCATAATGGTGGTAAGAGTGAATTTTATGTCATCGGTCATTGAGGTGCTCGTGGTGTAGGAGAGGTACAGGTTGGGGGTAAGAGGGGACATGTGTATCGTGGTGTAGGATGGTAAAATGTGTGGTAGCATATGACTCCACTGGATATGGGTACTGATTTGGGCTTGGGCTAGGGCTAGGGCTATACTGGTATGGATAGGTGGGATAGTAGGAGTATAGATCTGGGACACAACATAGATCACCCATTTTATTTTTTATGGCTGGGGTGCTCTCACAAGTTGTGGGGCGTACATAGCTTGTTGGGACCAAGGACTAACTAAATAAAACAGATCAGGGACCTATATGGAAATGGTGAATAGGACCTGTATGGAAATGGTGAACATGGACTTTTCCACATGACTGCGACGGGGGTGGAATGATTCATCACGAACTGATTAGGGGGGGATCTTGCGACGATGATAGTGTGGTCGACGGCAGTGGCGGTGGTTGACGGACTTGAATGAAAATTCTGAAGAGGGCTGCTTTGAGGTGGTGGCTGTCTATTGGATGCGATGCTTGTCGAAGGACGGGTGGGATCGCAAGGCGGGAAGAGGGTGATGAGCAATTGAAGATCTGGCTGGCTGGAGGTGGTCTGAGATGATGGTTGAACCTCAAACTTACTTTCTGCTGTAAAATCAAATTTCCTTGAACCTTGTTGTGGTTCTGCTGTTGGCTGAATAGATGATAGCGGCTGATGGATGCAGACGGCAGTGGTGGCATGTTGGAAATGACAGTTGTGTTCGACTTCGACGGTGGATCCGGCAATTCTTTGTTCACTCTCTTATCTCTTTTCTAAACATCTACTTAATCTTCAATCTTCTTCTTCCTTTTTCTCTTCTTCAAATAATCAATTCTTCTTCCTTCGAACCTCTTTCTAAACAATCAATAGAAAGGTGCTCTGATACCAAATGATGAACTCTAAGCTACAATTAAAACTAGAACTAAGCTAAATCTATGATAAACATTAATTCAAAGATAAATTTCATTCAATCACCAAGAACAACGTTTAATGTTTTGCTTTATTATAATCTCCCTAACTTCTTTGGCAAACAAACTACCCCTAACCCTAACTAACATGGCCTTTACCATACTAGGCCCAATTACTAATAATCCTACCTTAATGACCCATGATACTACCCACTTACATCAGTATACAAGAGTTCCTCTTTTGCAACCACCACAACTTGTCGAGTAAGAAGAATACAAGGTGTTCATCGTTATCTAATGGGGTTACAAAAGACAATTGAAGTTAAAATTTGTTTAGTTCCCTCCATGGCTGAGGTATCGACCATGCACAACAGTCAGAGAAGATTCACAGGCAGTACTATCTTCAGGCTAGGTCGAAAGGAGAGAAGAAGAGGCTCACACTCATCATGGACATTGTCAAAATCTCCATTGATGGCACAACTTTGGATGAACACTTGGCCTTAGAGGAATCTGCTACTTCAATTTTGGCTGATGTTGGCTCCCCGGATCTCTAGCTCGAGGACGATATTCGGTATGAACATACCCATATGGTTTTTCATAACGTGAGATTGTGTATCGGGGGAGCTGGCTTAGACAAAATGTCTTTCCGATCAAGGAATACTTCTGAAAATCTCTCAGCAATCATCATCATGGGGGAGTATGCCGCGTTCACGTGGACTTATTATTTTATTAGGTGTCCTAGCGAGTTGGTATTATTTTTATAAGATAACTTTCCAGTTCTATTATTGTTGGTTGTTTTTAGAGATTGTGAGAGGTTTGTGTATGACAGTATAGTTATGTTTTTAGCCCCAGTTTCTGTTATGCTATTCTGATTTCTATTATTGATTCAACTGTCACATTTCCCCATACTGTAATATGCTTATAAGATGCACCCCCTCCCAGGGTGCCATTGAGTTGAATTATAACCTTGCATAGGTACCTGAGTATTAACTATGGAGGACTAGATCTGTTGTGATTGGTATTAACTGGAAGACTTTTCTCAGCATTGCCTTATGTGATCATCTGGTTGCAAATGCATTACTAAGAGCAATTACTGTCATTTCCCAGATAGTCTTGTTACTTTGGATGTAGGTCATCCCTCCCAAAATTTGTTTTCATCTGGGGACTATTTTGGAATGAAAGATGTTTTAGTTGGAAAAGGAGAGGAGTGCAAGTGGAGGAGTGATGCATGCTTTGTAATGGAGGGACTGAAGGTCGAGATAATGTTTTTATTTGATGCTCTTTCCCTTACAAGGATAGCATATACTGGTCCAAGATAACAATAAATTGACGCAATTGGTTCTTGTTATGATCAAATAGCTATTGTACCATCTGTGTGGCTTGGTCCACTTACAAGTGACCTAAATGTTTCGAAAGATGTGTACAATTTCAGTTGCACTGTTAGTCAACCTTGGGTTTGCCTTTGACTGACTTTTGATGCTATGTAGCTGTGGGCGGAACCTTTGTTGAAACAAAAGGCCAAGAAGTTAATATCCAATTTGATACACTATGAAACTCTAAGTTCCTTGAGCTCAATGTTAGAGATGGTCCAGAAATAAATGAAATCCTTTCATGCAGTCCATAGATTTCGAAATGTGGAAATTATACAATGGAAATATTATCAATATGCCACTTTTTCAAAAAGTAAATGTTTTATTGATAACCTGAGCCCTGTTGCATTCTAGAGGCCCCAATATAACCATATTCCTAGTACAATATCAGTATTGATATATAATAATAGGTGTGCTTTTATGATACAGGAGACTACACCGTTAGCTGGATCCTCGGCTGGGGCCATAGTTTGTGCAGTGGTTGCCTCTGGAAGCAGTATGCAAGAGGCTCTTGATGCCACCAAGATCTTGGCTGAAGATTGTCGTCTTAAAGGAACTGCCTTCCGCCTTGGGGTATGTGTATTCCACTATTACAGTATTTGCATGTTACTTTCTTGAAAGATTAATCTATTTCACTGTACACTTTGTGTTTCATATCTTTTTCCCCTTTACAGTTCATAATGCATATGTATCTCTGAGTCTCAGTGGTTACAATGTTTCTGATTGTAGATGAGAGTAGCAACATGAGATGGTCACTGACTGTAATTACAATCAGTGTTTCAAATTGTAAGTTATTAAGCCATGCAATTTACTATTCAAAGCCTTTGGGTAAAGGCATCACACTGTAACATTTCGGCTTCACAATAATAATTAAGCTCACTATCGAGAGAGAATATAAAGAAAAGGATATAAAATTGGTAGGAAACATGACTTGTAACACCAATAAAATAAACTAAAAAGACTTGTGAATGACAAACTTATACTTGCAAACATGACATTTGGATCCATCACTAGATATCACATCTGTATAACCGTTCATATAGACCCTAGGACACTTCATTTACATGTTTTACAAACTTGGATTTTTGTCAATAGTAAAAGTAAGACTTACTAGGCATACAGCTTTCAAGTCCTATAGACCTGGAAACATGGTCATCATATATTTTCTCCTTTTCTGAAATGATGGAATTGTAATGCTGTTAACTATTAAAAGATTTGCATATATTTGATGTCGAATTTTCTACATGCAGTCTGTTCTTCGAGATGTTCTGGTGAAATTCCTACCAGATGATGTTCATACTAGATCCAATGGGAGAGTTCGCGGTGAGCATATCTTTTCATTCTTAATTGCTGAACTATGATTAGGTTTCTTTCTAATTTATTCTGGATATTATCCATGGTCTCGTTTCCTAACGTGCACATAATTTGGTACCAAATCTTTTATTTGTTAAAATACGGTGCAAAAACTTGAGAGGAAACATTGGAAGATTAAATCATCCATATTTTAGTTTCCTTTTACCTAGGACTCTTCTAATCTAATTGGCTTTGGCTCGGTTCTGCATTAGCTAATTGTTTATCAATAGGATGCATGGACACGCGTGTCATGTCGAACACGACACGACACGCCGACTCGACAATTTTCCAAAAATTAGGACTCGGCGACTCGCAGACACGTTACCTCATCATGCTATATTTTTTTAATAAGTCTTATAAGCATAAACAATAATCTAATAAAGTTTCTTCCTAGAGTTTCTTAATCTTTTTTGCAAGTAGAAAAAAAAATTGAAAAGAATATGAATAAGAAAAAACGTAGAGAAGAACAAAATGTGCAAAGGCTGAAGAAGATGTCACTCTGTTGTAAGAAAAAAATAAAAAAACAAAAATATAATAGAGAAGTAGAGGAGGAAAGAAGCAAATGAGAAAAGAAGAAGAAGCAAAGATTAAGAAGAAGCATAGACCATCTCTATGCTTTATTGACTCTTTGCCCTATTTATCTTGAATAGAAAGAGTCATTCAATTCAGATGGATCAACAACCATTAAATTAGGTGATTATTTGCACACATCTAAAAATAAAAATAAATAAAGTTGGTTGCAAAGTTTTGACTGTGTCCTGACCAAGTTTCGGGTGTATTGAAGGCATGTATGACACATTGACCATTTGTATGACACCTACCGACACATTGACCACGTGTTCGACGCGTGTCGAGCGAGTGTCAGTGTCGGACACGGATATGACAAGGTTTTTGAATAGTCCATGCTTCCTTATTTATCATTAATGCCAACTCATCCTATATCATACCGTTAGCTGGTCTAGGCGTCGCCTACCATCGAGCAACATATTTATTTTCAATTTTTTTTTCAATCCATTTTCAAATTATGACATGTACATACACAACATCATTCAAATTCTTGTGCTCAAATATGTTCCTCTTCTTCAATGAAATGTAACCATTTGAAAAAGCAAAATGAAATTTGTAACACTTAAACATATAAGCAATGGGGATATAGAAATGAACTCAATGAAGTTTTTTTTTTAATATCAACATGTGGCTTACTTTGAATGCACTCAATTCCTGTCACATTTTCTTGGATGCGGTCCATTTCCTTTCATATAGAGTTGCACCACATGTAAGGCCAAGTAACCTCTTGAAAAAAAGTGAAAGGTTTGGTTCACCAGTCCCCCAAGTGATCGACCATTCAACTACTAGTAAATTCACCAAGATTATTAATAACTAAATACTCAGTAATAGCTATGTCACGTTCAAATGCTCCTCTACTTGATCTGTAATCTGCAAGTTCCTCAATAACCTTGTCCTCTTCTATATCCCTCACCAATACATCAATGGCTTTCTCCAATCCGTTCTTCATGTGAGAATCAACTTCAATTTCACCTCGACTATTCGGAGGTAGGATTCAAATAATACCCAGCAACACGCAATGCATGAAATAATTGGTCATTCCATCGTGCATCAATGAGCCCATGCAACACATCATTTTTATCCTTTTCATTTAGACCTAATTTTGCCTTGATATCATCTTTGAAAATTATTTGTGTTGCATCATATATATGGTCCATGCATGGCTTCTTCTTTCTATCAACCAATTTATAACATCGACAAGGGGCCTAGAGCCTTCAGTAATAAAAATAACCAAATGGTAATTAAGGAAACACAAAACTCCAAATAAAAAAATTAATTTAAAAAAATCTTAAACTCTTAACCCTCAGTGCAAAGTTAAGCTTGTTCCAAAACCTTGGTTTCTCAATTATCTTGGCAATCGTCTTCATTTCCTTATCAATGACGCATTTGCTATTATTCCCTTCGATCATGTTCCTCAATCTTGGCTTTTGATCTTCTATAGCCTTCATTGAGAGGTAGTTTGTAACAAACCTTGTCACTATTGACCTCATAAGATTCCTTCCTTGGGTGCGCTTCCCTATCAAATTCAACACACGTGTGTGGTTGTAATTAAAACACACGTGTGCGTTTGTAAATGCATACAGCTAAAGCTTTTACATCTTTCACCACACTACTCACCCAAGAAAGCCACCTACAATATGTATTACTTTTCAAGACTTTCTTATATTTGGATGCATGTGGGTAGCCACCTACAATATGCTATTTGTAACGTTGAATACTGGCATTTGTGATTGTACTTCAATAATCTCACTTTACCCCATTCTTATCATCTTATACAGGTTGCATGGACTCCCACCCTAGATCATTTGATGGTCTCTTGCGCATACTAGAAACTGCAGAGAAAGACGTCCCTAAAGATCAGTTCAAGGCCTGATTTTTCATTTCCCAAAGAACTAAAAATTTAAGATTCGAGAAACGGAGAAAATTGAATGAAACTTACCCAATTTGAAGAAGAGAGTTGTAAATTAGGGCTACAAATTGAAAGAAATTGAACAAGAAAGGGAAAAAGTGAGTTGGAGAAAAAGGATGGTTGGCAGTTGGAGTGTTGGAGAAGGCGAGGGTGGATGCGTCTTGCTGCGGCTGTGCTGCTCTCTATGCAATTGGGAAAAAGGGGGTTAGTTCTAAGTTTTAACCAAAGTCAAAAGTCAAATTTGACTGACTTAGATTTTACAACAAACAAAAGGATCAGGTGGACGCATAGGCGACCGCCTAAAACTACACTATGATATGGCTTGCCTGCAAATGCGAGGCGATGGTAGTCCCGTACGCCCCCTAGTGCACTTAGGCACGCCTAGGCGTCGTTCGAGACTACATAACTTGATTTGTTAAATTTGTACCCAGATTGAAACCCATATATATATATATATATATATATTTATATATATATACAAGTAAGTTTATTTATCATCCATTCATCATGTTACTTTGTATCCCAAAATATAGTCTATGTATGACCTTAGACGCCAAAAATATAGTTTAATGCGTAGATAGTTTAAACCATAATATACAAAATGCTGCAAATACTAATCACTTATAAAAAAAATAAAAAACTATCTATGTACTATCAAGTATCAGCTTGCTTTCATATCGTAAGAACTCATCCCTACCGTTATTCATGAGAATCATTTCTCAAATTGTGAAAACTAGTTGTTATTTAATATTTTTTACTTTTCTGAAAAACACTCTAAAGCACCCACAAGTTGCAATTTATTTATTTAGCTAATGCCAAAGGAGGGGGTAGGTATATGAGGGGAATAGACGAGTGAAAGTTGAAAAAACAATTTTATTTTTAAGTGGATGACCAGAATATATACATGGGACACATCTTACGATATAACGATACATACACAACCAATGCGTCTCCTAAATCCTATTGATATGGTACGTATAGTACAACACAGATCACTATGATTCATGCAAAGGCAAGCTAAAGACAATGCATGCAAGTAGCATAGAAGATATTTTATTGGTACAACCATATTATCGGACTCCCACTACAACCGGAGTAGTTGACGACCTCTATTGATTCAGAGTTGTCAAACCTACCCTTGTCTGTTCAAAGATATTCTAGATTTTCTAGCCATAGTTACTGAAATGGTCTATACATTAAACCCACTACCCACTGCCGTATCAAGTGATAGCAATTCCCAGTTCGATATGAACATATGTGATCTCTATGAATTATCCAAAATGGGTGTTCTGTCAAGGATTCAATTTGATTGCAGAATGGCAACATGGAACCCTCTCCGTTAAACCCGCATCCTCATTGAATGTTATAGACTTGATATCTACATGCAATTATACCTTATTGATCCCATCCCTTCAGTGCCTTCTATTTGGCTGTAGAAGCTTGACAAAGTCCAAATGAGTCTAAGCTCCACAACTACTAGCCTTTAGCTGGAGAAAGCCTTCAAATTACAATCGGTGAACTTCCTAACTGTGTGAGGTATTACCCAACTGATGACATCTTTACTCAAAGAAATCTGAAAGTAAAATGTACAAAGAAGAAGATTGTGATCAGCTGATTACCAGCTAAATAGACAGAGAGTGCATCCGTTGACCACAAGGAGTTTCCTTGGATCAGCAAGGATATATTATACACATTAGGCTGCTCAGTTTGATAGGGTACTTTAAGAGTTTTTTTGAAGAACATTTTCGTTTGCTAGCTTCTTTATTTATTTTTATTTTTATTTTTGTTTTTGTTTTTGTTTTTGTTTTTTTAAGAGCATGCTTAGCTAAACACTTATGATAAACTTTTTTATGGTAATCCACTTATTGCCTTCTTTCCATTGCAGTTGCTGTGACCCAGATCCTTTGGAGGCCAAGGGGTTTACTTGTGGACCAGTTTGACTCTAAGGAAGATCTTATAAATGCAGTTTTCACTTCTTCTTTCATCCCAGGGTATGTACTCTTGATTCCTTTGTCTTATGCGATATTTAAATAATGCTCTTCTTGCTTAGTTATTTAATGCTGCGGAGCTAAAAGGTCAATTCCAGTGTAGGTATCTTGCACCAAGGCCCGCAACACTCTTCCGAAATCGACTTTGTGTTGATGGAGGTTTGACATTGTTTATGCCTCCAACTTCTGCTACTAAAACGGTAATTTTTCTGAGATCTTAATGTATTCTATCTGGTTTTTTTTTTTTTAATCTGCAAAACAGAAAGAATTGTATTAATGAAAACTAACTGCTAGAGGTAAGAAACCTAGCAGCCAATGCAAAATGTATACATCATGTATTTGTATTGATCACAATGGCTCCCCAATCAAACATGCATGAGAAGGAATGTGAATCCTTGAATATGCCCCAAGTAAATCCCCATACTCACAAGGTAGTCTTAACATCCATCCACAAACTATTTACATCTTTATCAGCTCCTCTAAAAATTCTATTGTTTCTTTCCCGCCAAATAGCCCACACAAGATTCTATCCGAAACTCATTTTCGTGCAAATGCAGGTATAATTATTTGGTATTATTCTATGAATTCCAATAAAAAGCAACTGGATGTTGTATGAATCAATGTTTCTCAAAAGCGTATATATGGCTTACGCCTCAAGACTTGCTTGAAGGGGATACTTCATAGAAATCCCTCAAAGGCATACCTCAAAGCTTAGAAATGTCATAGGCCACACTGAGGAGTGGAAGCATACAAGAGGATTCTAGGTTTTTTACGCTCTAAGGCACGGTGTGCGCCGCAGTCAGATAATTACTTTAGCGGTTTTAAGTACTTGAAGACCATCTCCAATGATGGTGGTATAGTGAATGTATATGTATAAAGTTATACTATACATTCAAAACCCCCTCCATTGTGATGTATAAAACTTGTACACGTGCTTATACATCTTAAAAAATGTATAAAGTTATACCTTAAGTTGGGTTTTTACCATTGCAGCATCTGGGATGTGTAGGGCATATACATGGAGGTGTTGTAAGATACACGAGAGTATGTATATGGATTTAATTTTTATGTTTGTTAGATCGCCCTTTATTCCGCATGCTTAAGGCCTTAGAAAGGAAAGATCTAACCATATCATGTGGCTAGGGCTTATGGACCATAGGTTTGGACTTAGATCTTGATCATTGTAGTTAAGGCGTTGGGGTGGACGTCTCACTTCACTGAGACTGTGTTAACTTTTTTTAAATATTTTTTTATAATAAATTGAAACATATTAGCATAGTATTATACATCATCATTTTGATAAGTATCATAAACAAATATGTACAAAAAGTGACACAACTACCTAGAATCAAAATATTTAAAAAACAATTATAATAAATTAAAACATATCAGCATAGTAGTATCAGTATACATCATCATTTTGATAAGTATCATAAGCTAGGATGCACGGACTCGGATACGCGTATCGTATCGGATACGACACGGCGACTCGGCAATTTTCAAAAAACTAGGACTCGGGGACACGTCAAACCTTATTTTTATATTTTATTAAAAAACTATTAACATAATGTCATAACTCATAAACAATAATTAATAATCCAAACATATAAAACATCTAAATGCAATGAGCTTAATTAATGAAATTATTTGAATGAATGAAAAATTTGGGTACATAAGTGGAAACTAGGGTAATAGATTCTAATATGAGTCGGGCCGAACTTGAACCTTACATAACACATCAGTGTAATCCATATAGATAACACAAAGTAATGGAAGTCAATCCATAAGAACAACATATCCTGACCAATATCTCATAAATGATAATACAGAAGATGGGAGGCGCAGGCGAGGTTGAAGAAACAGCGAAAGCGACAAGTCGATCTCTCTCCCTGCTCGATCTCCCTCCCAGTCGATCGATCGATCGATTTCTCTTATCGATCTCTCTGCTCGATTTCTCTTATCGATCTCTCTGCTCGATCTCCCTGATCGATCTCTCTGCTCGATCTCTCTGCTCGATCTCCCTGCTCGATCTCTCTCTGCTCGATCTCCCTGATCGATCTCTCTCCCAGTCGATCGATCTCTCTCCGATTTTATCAAGATCTGAAGAAAAAAATTATTACCAACCGAATCCTGATCGTGTCCAGACCGTATCCGGACCGTATCCTGACCAAGTCACGTTGACCGATACGTTGACTGCGTGTCGGATACGTTGACTGCGTGTCGGATACGTATCGGCCGCGAATCGCACGCGTATTCGTATCCGACACGCGTATTACTAGGATTCGGAGGGTTTTTTCGAGAGTCCGTGCTTCCTAGATCATAAGCAAATATGTACAAAAAGTGACACAACTACTTATAATCGAAATGAAAATATAATAAAGTTGCATAACATAGCGAAAAGATGCACTACATAATTGTCAAGTAACTTGCAAACATCTACTAAATCGTTAATATTCAATAATTTTCAAAGATGATATCAAGACAAATGTAAGAGATTTTTTCTGGTGTGATCGGAAAAAGTGGATATGCAAATGTGTATCTACTGCCTATTTTTCGGTATTGGTGAGTGGCTCACCTACTAGTTCTTCCATAGCCTACATGACCTTAGGCAAGGGGATTCGTTGTCTGCACGTCTTTTTTATAATAGCGGTTGAAGGTTTGGGCTGGAGGATTATTAGGTTCAATAATTTAGGAAATGTGGAGGCATCGGAAATAACATATGTGTGTCTTATCTCCAGTTTGCAGATGGCACACTCATTGTAGTTAAGGCGTTGAGACAGAGGCGGATGGGCCTGAAAACACCTAAAGAGTGAGGCAAATCAGACGCCTTAGTGAAGTGAGGCGGTCTTAACATGTAATAAATTGAAACATCAGCATAGTAGTATATGTCATCATTTTGATAAGTATCATAAGTAAATATATACAAAAAGTAACACAACTACCTAGAATCGAAATGGAAATATAATGAAGTTGTGTAGCATAGTGAAAAGATGCACTACATAAGTGTCAAGTAACTTGCAAACATCCCTAAATTATCAAAAATCAATAATCTTGAAAGAAAAGAAACTTGAGCATTTGTTAGAAGAAATTGTTAGAATGGTTGGTAAAAATCCACAAGTATGATCAATATTGGTATTCCAAAAGCATAAAAATCATTAAACTATGCTATGAAAAATCAAAGTTGATGTTGATCACAGACTGCTCAAAACATATGTTTTCTCCAAAAAAAAAAAAAAAAAGTGACAAATTTATCAAAACTTAAAAACGTCGTATTTTGTTTTTATCAAATATAGGGTCCTTTTGCTGCAATTGGGCAGACAACAACCATTTTTGGGCTGAGGCGAAGCGAATGCCTCATTTCACTGCATCAGATTGCCTTACTTTGAGGCGGAATTCTGTAAAAACGCCTTGAGGCGGGCCTAGGCGGTCGCCTTGACTACACTGCATACTCATATTTGTTGCAGATGATGCATATCATGTATCAATGGCATAGAAACGCTTCACTGTTTCCGAGCAGTTTCCAGAAGATTAATCTCTGTCAAACAATTTTGTACTCTGGGGGATGTGCAAAACAAACAGGATTTAGTCACATAATGGGTTGTGGGCCTGCGAGTTTCCTACTATACCTTTGGCTTTCACTTGGAGCGTTTGGTCGATCTAAGATAATTTGGGAAACAGTGTTGGATAAGTTTAGGAAGGAGGAAGAGTTACTCCTGTCAAAAGTATATAGTTGAACTTTTCAGTGTATATTTTTTCATTTTTCATAGCGCCAGTTTCAATCATTGATGGAATTCATAGGATTTATAGTAAATTTTCGTTGGAAGGATGACCACAGTTTCCATCTAGTTTATTGGGACCAGGTGCACGCCCAAAAGAAGTGTGGAGGGTTGGGTATCAAGAATCTTCGTATTTTGAATAGAGCACTGTGGGGAAAGTGGATTGTGGGAAAAATGGTTATGAAGATTCAGAGAGGAAGAGGGTTATGTTGCTAGGTATGGTATTAAAGTGGGAAGGTACTAGAGTGGCAACGTGAGAGGCCCTCATGGGTATTGGGCGTGGAAGACATTATGGTGGGGAATGTCGGATTGTGGTGTGGGAATGCTCTCCTGTAACATGTATTCTCTGGCATGTATGCATTATCAGACTACAAACATCACTTCATTCAGAATGTCATATCAGAGGTTGCTGATAGATTCTCCTGGAACTTGGACTTTTAAAGAGATCATAATGATTGGGAATTAGATGTCCTCGCCTCTCTATTGAATGTGATTGGTTACACTCCCCAATCTCTTGCATCCAATGATTATAGGGTTTCAATTGGTAGCAAGCAGGATAGCTCCTTGTCAAATGTTATAACTAATGCTATAACTAGGAATGTAGAGTCTATGTGGATATGGGTTGGTAGTTGGGATATATCAAAAAAATTTATGTTCTCGTATTGTACGTTCAACTAGGACTGTATAGTGTTGTCCAGTAACACCTGATGTATACTTTTGGAGAGTTCAGTTCTTTGGAACTGTGACGGTATAGTGTTATCCAGTAACACCTGATGTATACTTTGGAGAGGCCAGTGTTCTTTTCTCGCTGTTGCCTCTCTCATTTTTCTTATAAACAATACACTATTAGTTTTCCTGAAGAAAAAGCTATAATGTAAGGGAGAGCTATTTTTTCTCTTGGAGAATGGATCCACAAAAGCTTTGGATTCTCATTCCTTCGTCATTATGTGGGGTATTTGGTTGGAGTGAATGATGTTTTTAGGGGCCTTGCATGAGGTTGATTGCGTTATTTTGGATATCAACAGTTACTTCTTTATTGGTGTGAGGTATTCGGGGAGTTCAGAAGGTCCGTTCTATTTTCTGGAGTATATGCTCAATTGGAATAAGCTTCTATTCTTTTAATGTTTTGTATCTTTTGTTTTGTCCTTGTTTTGTTGTAGGTTATCTCAACTTACCATGCAAATCTCTTTTAGTCATAATGAATTCATTTTTGTGCAAAAAATAAGTGTAAGCTATCTGAGACGTTTAAACTTAAAAGTTGTGGTTATGGCCTTTGAAAAAAGTCTTGTAAAACCAGGGTTTATGGAAAGATGTATGGTAAAACCGAAAAACATGTAAAGCTAAACTGTGGGAGGAAAAAAGTACAGGTCTTATAGTTCACACTGGGGATTGGTCAGCAGCTACGGACACTCAGTAATCATTACAAATCAAATTAGCATATATTTTTAGCCAAAAAATATATACTTGATAATTAAGTTGATGTGTTAAGTAATCCAAATGCTTATTCCAGAGTATTGTTTTCTTGCTATGTAGGTCCGTATTTGTGCATTTCCAACAGAACGTTTGGGACTGCAAGATGTTGGCATTAGTCCTGATTGCAACCCTGATAATCGAGCTACACCACGACAGGTAAATCCTTGATCTACTGTTCTATGGTGAACAATGACAATCTGAACCATCAAACCAACTACCTACCTTATGTTTAACCGTTTCAGCTATTTAAGTGGGCACTAGAGCCAGCAGACGATCATGTTCTTGACAGACTCTTCGAGGTCGGATACCTGGATGCAGCTGTATGGGCTGAACGGAATCTAGTAGAGGAAATAGTGGCAGATGATAGAAATATTGTGAGTCCCTGAATATGGTACTTGGGAATTGTTTATAGAAAATATATTGGAAATATGTATAGTCAAGGAGGATTTTCAAGAATTTTGTAACTAAGGATGACAAATATTTGCATGTAAGAACATTTTTACTCTGAAATCCTATTTATTCCCATTTTGCTCTTCTTGTACTATACTCATTTTTAGGATCCTTGGCATAAAACATTCCCAATAAAATAAAGTTGCATAATTGGCTACATTTTGGTTAAAATCCTATGAATGGACTATGGAGACTGAGACTGTAATGTTTCTCAACCAGACCATTTGATATCGAAATGAAGTGCTCAACACCTTGGACTGATCCTCTTCTCCAAATCGATGGAATTTCAGTGCTAATCTCGAAAATATGTGCTAATCTCGCAGCCAAGTTTGCGAAATTAGCTGTTGGCTCGCTGGATTGACAGTGTTATTCATATATATATAAAGAACCAAAACTCAAACCCCTTGCAAAATATGTTATAATCTTGCAGCCAAATATAAGAAACTAGTTGTTAGACTCGCGGGATTGTCTGTTATTTTCCATCACTCTCGCAATATTTGTTTGTGTTCGAGGAAAAAAAAAGATTTTTAGTTTGAGGTTTTGATCCAAAATTTGGCGTGGTGGTTTCGTAGAGAGCTTCATATGGAAACAATTCATGCTACCAAGGATTGTGATTTCGTTTTTTGAGTTAATTTTGGTTTTTCTGTTAAGAAATATTTCGGTGTGTAAAGAAAAAACGTAAAAATTTCGAGAATAAATGAAATATATAATGAATTTCGAGGGTATATTAAATATGCGAAAAAATAATATGCAAGTAAATAAATGTATTAAACATATTAAATGAAATCAAAATACCTATAATTAGAAAATCAAGAGGTAGTTTAAAAAATCAATATATAAATAGAAGAAGTGACAATCAAGAAATTAGGGGGTGGTTTAAAAAATTAATAAATAATTAGAATAAGGGTTTGTCTAGGGAGCCTTGTTTGGGGACCTTTTTTGTGCATCTTTTGGTTTTTTTTTTTTTTTTTATTACTTTTTACCACTTCTCTTTAAAACACAACCACAAACGAGTAAGTCTAGGGAGCCAAATTTAGGGCAAGTTTTGATTTATTTTTATTTTTTTACACTTTTTACCCCTCTTTAAAACACAACCACAAACACCATCTATAGAAGGGGTAGAAGTGTTAAAAAATTAAACTTGGCCCAAAAGTAGCTCCCAAACTTGGCTCCCTAAATTGTTGACCACAAACACTATCCATAAAAGAGGTAAAAGTGTTAAAAAACCCCAAAGAGACATAAAAGAGGCCTCCAAACAAGGCTCCCTAGAATTGTTAGAATAAATGATAATTAGAAGAAAAATATCGAAATTTACGAAAAAATCCTGAAAGATTTTGAAAAATCCTCGAAAAATGTAAATTTTAGTAGCTAGCTTTTATATTGTTTACAAAATTTACAGAAATACTCAAATTAAAAAAAAAAAACACTCGAAAAAATGTAATTTTTTCTTTCGCCCTTTTTCTTTTCGTAATTTCAGAAGAACGAAAAATTCAGTGAAATTTCATATAATTCGCGAAATCACAATCCTTGCATGCTATAACATACACAACAAAACAACAACCCAAAAAAGATGGTTGAAACTTTTAATGAGAGCTTTCAAAGATCGCCAATGCAAAGGGGGAAAGGAAGTTAGGAATTTCCTTGGGGTGGGGCACTTTTAATTTTATTTTTGTTTTTTATTTTTTATTTTTTATTTTTTTAACTTTTTAGATATTAATTTCTTCATTTTGCCATATTTAGTTTAAAAAAATGGTTGAATATTTATTCAATAGAATAAGAGAGAATTTTTATTCATATTGATACTTAAATTATTAAAAAAATAAATAATTGTTTATTTATATCCATTGTCCTTGAGTAACTTAAGGACAATGGATATAAATAAACAATTATTTATTTATTGTAAAAAAGGTATTTAAATTAACATTATAAAAGTCTGTTTTTCTTTCTTCTATGTTTCTATACAATAATCCGAGTTTTTGAGTTACAATTTCCAGTGATCTCAAACTTTTTTTTAACCATCTCTTCCTTCGTTGTTCCTAGTTCCCCATCTTCTTTCTTTCAACCATCTTTTCATGCAAGCTCCCACCTTCTTTCTTTTTTTCCAAAGAGTGATCCTAGATACATTTTTGCTTGTTTATTGTTTTTCTGTGTTTTTTGCAAGTCTCGGACGGAGTGCGCTTCTTCCTCTTCACCTTCATCATTTCTTCACCTTAATTACCCATCGACCTCCCATCAATAGAACATCAAATCGTTCAACTCATTAAAATAAGTAATCACTACCATTCTCCACCCACTACAAGCAATCTCATTAACCAAATCTCCTTATACCAACTCCCCTCCTCTTCCATTCTTACTCTTAATCACACCCTTATTTACCATATCTCCCTCAACATCTGGCTTTTCTTATACCTATTTCAAGCACATCACTGTTACCGATTTCTCCTCATGGATACTTTCGGCCAAAATAACTCCCCCATACCAATTAACCTTCCCATCCATACTATGCACCCCACTCCTTCTATGCGCCCACCCCTTCAACTCTTCCACAACACTCCCACATCCCCTCCAACTTTTGAACCAACATACTCCATCCCAGGCACAAATATACATAGGGTCAAGTGGGAGCACTTGCCCCCACTGACTTTTGATTTATTTTTATTTTATTTATGATTTGTCGACCTTGCCGATGATGTCATTCCGCCCCACCCCTTCCTTTCTCCCTTTGTTATCTGCGATGCCGACGACCCCGCCGCCCCGCCCCTTTCTTACTTTCTACTCCTAATGATTTCTAGATTTCTAACATCCTTTGAGAAAATGTTATTAACTCCAATAAAAACGAACGTTTTAACGACAGTTTCAGCGGCTCGACTAACAAACAGTTTAATGTACGACTTAATGTGATTTTCACGACAGTTATTAATGCTGTTATAACGTTGGTTATGACAGATCCCAACTTTTCGTTCAGGTTTCTTGGTTATAACTCCATCAACTCATTTCTTACTTGAGATACAAACACTCACAATTTTGCTTTGTACACCCACGATCATCTTCTTCATCCTAACATCACCTTCTCCGTAAATCGAGAAACCTCATACCCACCACACCACACCCCTCTCATTTGGCACCATTCTCTGCCAATACAAACTCCTCCCCAACCATAATAAACCATATCCACATACCCTCCTCCACCATTACCTTCACACCTATTTTTAGATCAATCTGAAGAGTTCTACACATCACTGTTTGATGACATGACCCCTAATTTGGATCAGCTACTCAACTACCTACATCCCAACTTCCATCTCCATCTCCCCTTAACACCCATTGCTAAATCTTTTTTTCTCCTCCCAACGCTTATAATACAATCACCATGCCAATCAGAAGCATTAGACGAGATCTACTTACTCAATGGTAGATCTTACAATTTGAATAATGAAAAATAGATTTCTAGATCTAATGGTTTATAATCTATCCTAGCTTGTTAGAAACCTATAGCTCCAATTGAATCCTCAAACTCTAATTCTATCCCCTGCTAAGAGACAACACAATGTGGTTATAGCCAGAAGCATAGATAGCAACAAGAGGGATGAAGTCATTCGATTAGGGAAATGCAAGCTGGAGTTCTTGCATTCGGCTTCGATGATTAGTCACACCAACATGGGCCATTCTCCAGAGTAGAGTCCTGGAAAGAATAAAAGACATACAACCTTGTCAATTCGAGGTAAACAAACTCAAGTGTCCACCTGGGCCATTTCATATGCTTTCTGTGGTTTACAGAGTACGATCGGTACAAAGGTACAATACATTGATTTTACAGTTTTTGTTCATCCTATTAGTTCAGACGATTCCTCTTGTCATTCCATTACTGAACTCAATCCATATTCGAAGGCCTTGGCAACCACGGGCAAAAGGGTTGCCAATGTATCCATGATCCTATCCTGGAACACAATAGGTATCGGGTCTCCCTACACATTCCAAAATCTAAAGGCCCTCTTCCCCAAATCCAATCTTGATATCATCTTCCTTTCTGAAACAAAAGCCACCTCCGCTAAGATGGTCCGCATTCGTTGGAGACTTGACTTCAAGTATGGAGTCTCAGTACCAACAAGCAGACAATCAGGTTGTCCCGCTCTCCTCTGGAAAGAAAGTATTCACCTCACTATCATTTTTTTCTGCAAATATTATTTTAATTGCATTATAGATAACTACTTTGCTCATTCTACTTGATCTGCCATTTTTGTGTATGGGGAACCGAACCTCTCTCTTCGGGTTTATTTATGGAATAATCTGTCTCGCATTTATGATCTCCAAACTTTACCAAGTCTCCTCATTGGAAACCTAAACTCTATTTTACTGCCAGAAGATAAATTAGAGGGCAACAGGCCTACACTCTCAAACTTTAAGCATCTTCGAACTTTCATTGATAACCACAATTTTATGGACTTCCCTCTCAATGGATCCCAATTTACTTGGAATAAGAAAAGAAATGATAAGAATAGGGTTAAAGCAAAACTTGATCGCATTCTGGTGTCTACTGACTGGATAGATTATTTCCTTTCGGCTATCGCCCGCACAATCCACACTTCGGCCTCAGACCATAGAGCTATTTCATTCCAACTTGTCTCAAACGTCAATAGGGGCCCTAAGCCTTGTAGGTTTTTTCACATGTGGGCTAGGGAACCTCGGTGTCGCAAACTAATAAATTCTTCTTGGGGCCCCCGCCATCATCACCCCCTCTCATAATTTTCACCTTCAAACAGAAAAAAAACTTAGTTATTGTTTTCCTAGATGGAACAAAAGGAAATTAAGAAATATTCAACTCTGTATTTCGAACACTCAAGTGGCCTTGGATAAACTTCAAAATGTCACACCCTCTAAGGATAATGCCACTACCACCTCTATTATGAAAGGTCAACTCTCTGAACTCTATTTGAGAGAAAAACTTTTCTGGTGCAATAAATCATGTTGTTCCTGGCTCATTGAAAGAGATAAGAACACTAAATTATTTCATTTAGCTTCCATGGTTCGTACGGAAAAAAAAACCTTATTTTTCGCCTGATGTCTATAACAAGTGGCACCCCAACCAAGAATCCGTAAGACAAGTTTTCAACAACTATTTTGAGTATATATTTCATTCCTCTAGTCCTAACCCTTGCCCCAAGATTTTTCTCTTTTTGAACCCGCCATCTCAACGGATGACAGTGAGATTCTTCTCACCATCCCGAGCGAAGAGGAAATCCAAGCCACTATCTTTGGTATGAGTAGCCACAAAGCCCTTGGGCCTTGCGGCTTCCATGCTTTCTTTTTCCAATACTACTGAAAATTTGTGAAGAATGATGTGATTGAGTAGTTAATTTTTTTTTACTATGTGGTGTTTGGACTCGAAACTCAATGAGATTTTCATTGCCCTTATCACGAAGGCCCCTAACCCTATCACACCTGATAAATTTCGACCTATTGGGCTTTGCAATGTCATCTAAATTTTTTTAGCAAATCATATAAAGCCCTTGCTGGATAACATTATCTCCCATAACTAAGGAGCTTTTCTCCAGGGTCGCTCTATTGTGAACAATGTTAGTTTAGCACGTGAAACATCGCCGCAAAAAGAAACAAGCTTGGATGACTATCAAAATTCATATGGCCAAAGATTATGATAACGTAGAATGATCTTTTCTGCTACAAGTCCTCGAGCAATTAAGCTTTGCTAGAGGGTGGATCCAAATGATCAAACAATTTATCTTCACCTATTCCCAACAAGTTTTGTTTTATGGATCTCGTCTTCCAACCATCAAACCTACAATGGGCATTAGACAAGGGAACCATCTCTCCCTCTACCTCTTTATTATGATGGAAGAAGCTCACTCCCAGCTTCTCGCTCATGTATAACATGAAGCTTTATGAAAGGAATCAAAACCAAGAGGCGATCCCCATCCATCGGCTATTTGTTTTATGTTGATGATCTCATGCTCTTTTGTCGTGCCTCTTTAGCTGAAGCCCATACAATCAAAAACATTTTCCAACACTACTGCTCAGCCTCGGGTCAATGAGTGATGTACAATCAAAAACATTTTCCAACACAAATCTTCGATCTTCTACAGCTTCAATGTCCATCCAAAACACTCTAAAAGGATCAAACAAATCCTGGGGTCTAAAATGTATAATCCCAAGGACAAATACCTTGGATCTCATCTGCTTCTGTCTAAAAAGAAAGCAAATGACTTCCAGTTCTTGATTGATAAGGTCAGTATTAAACTTTTGAGCTGAAAATCCAAAGTCCTCTCCTAGACTGGTAGAACAGTCATGATTAAAACAGTTTTAAATTTGATCCTAGTTTACACTATGCAAACTTTCCTCCTTCCCTATGCTATTACCACCAAACTTGATCAACTCGCCTACAACTTCTGGGGGAATGATGCGGTGGACAGCAAAACCAATTACATGTGTACTTGGGATTGTATATCTCTGCCTCGTCAACTTTGATGACTCAACATTCCTTCCAATATGAATAAAAATCTTGCCTTGATGGTAAAAAACTTGTGACAAATAATTTCCTCCCCCCACAACCCTCATGTTCTTCAACTCAAAGTTCTTTATTTCAACATGAAGAACATTTCTCAACTTTTCAAAGCTCTCACCATCGCCTCTTTTGCTTGGAGAGGCAATATCAACTCTATCCAAAATGAAATGTCGCCTCATCTGGTAAGTTCTTTCTGGTGATCACATCAATCTTTGGAACGATTGCTGAGTCAAGCCTAACTTTCTTCAAGTTGGCCAGAGATACGGGATGCCGCCTCTTCGACCTAGGACATCCAGTGGAACACGGGATTAATCAACTCCATCTTCCTTGATCCAGTGGCCAGAGATATTTTGGATATTATGATTAAACCATCGATATGCCCCGATAAACTGATTTGGTTGTTTGAAAAAAAAAGAACTTTTTCAGTCAAAAGTGCAACTCAAGCCTTCACTAAAGAGCAGCTTGAAAGCTCCACATCCAACCCACCTCCTCTCACCACTCGTGCTAAAGAACTTAGAGATTTCTGGAGAATCAAAGCTCCCCCTTACGCCATTTTCTTGCTTTGAAAATCTGTCAAAACATTCTCCCTAATATGAAAAATCTAGTTAAGTTTCACACGCCTATTGAGGATCGGTGTATCTTTTGCCAGAACCACACAGAGAATGTTACTCACATCTTTTTTTCCACCCAGTCATTAACCAATTATGACAACTTTCTTCTATTTCGATTGATTGGCTTAATGATATTTTATCACTCTTTCAATCTCGCTCTTTTTCACCTTTATGTGGGACACATCTAAAGCTCGTCCAGAGGTAAAAGATGAAATGTTTTCTCAATTTGGTTGTAATTCAAACAACTTGGCAGATCGCAACAATTGTATTTTCCACAAAACTAAAATCTGCACACAATTGTTCCTTTCCTCTTTCTACCACACCTAGACCTCCTGGCATAAACAATGGTTTACCAATAGTAAACCTCTATCAGATCATTTAGACTTCCAATCTGGGATTACAAACAATAGGCTCACATCCATTCACCATATTCTCGAAACTGCCAAAACATGTGTTCAGACTCTTTCATCCACCACGTGGGCTGAACCCGCTGCTACATTTGGTTCCCTTACCGATGCTGAAACTACCATAATTGAATTGATTCAAGCCCAAATCTTGTCAGCACGACACCACATGCTTAACTCTGGATATTTTCGGCATAGATCCCTTCCCCTTGTTTGGACCTTAACACGGGTATTGTTACTTATGATGCTAGTTTCTTTGACTTCTTTAAACAGGGAGTGGTAGGCGTGTTTCGATGAATGTTCATGGTATTATTTTGGTTCGTGTCACATGTCTGATCTCTGGGAGAGTGCTTAACAACACTATGGCGGAGTGCCACGCAGCAGAGGCTGCTCTTTTGTTGATTCAGGCCCGACATTGGACAACATGTCTAATTTTGGGAGATTCTGGGACGCTACAATCTTTTTTGCAAGAAGACCAATCTAAGACTGAGACGACCATGTGTTGGGTGCGACGTCCTCTTATTGGAAACATTAGGCGTCTTCTTAATTTGTATAGATATTGGATTTGTAAATTTATTAGTAGAGACCTCAACTTCGAGGCTCATAATTTAGCAACGGCAGTAGGACAACAATATTATAACATATATTATTAATTTATTTGCATACTTTCTCTCTTAGCTTGGGGCCCGCAATAGAAATGAGTGCCCCACCACTATGATTTTGATAGTAGAAAATGTCCCACCACTTGGTAAACTAAAACTGCAAGCTTATAATAGAGTCACAAAATTTGGGGGGGGGGGGGGGGTAAGGGTGAACCCACCCCATGACTATGTAGCTCCGCCCCTAAACACAAATTGTCCCATAGGGTTGAACAAAAACCTGACCAAGCCGATTAAATCGACCGAACCGATCAAAACCGAATCGATCGATTTGGTATAAGTTCGTTTCGGTTTTAAAAAACTCAAAACCGAAATGGTCGGTTCGGTTTTCGATTTCTATGTGATTTTAACTGACAAAACCGAACCAACCGAATATATATATAATAAATAATATATATTTTATATAAACAATAATATAATATGTTTAAAATAGTTGGTCGGTTCGGTTTTAGTTTGGTTTTAGTCGGTTTGGTTCATGGTTTAGGTGATAGTTCGGTTTTCAACCCTATTGTCCCAAGTCGCACCCCTACCACCACCACCAACACCAAAATGCACTAAACAACTCGACAAATGAGTAAATTTTTTTTGAGTTTAACTACAATAGGGTTTTGAGTTGTAATTGTTTGTAAAGAGATAAAGTAGTAGAAGGAAGATGAGGGGAGTGGGTGGTGGTGGTTTAATGAGAAGTTATTGGAGTTTGAATGGAGAGGAAGAGTGGTAGAGAAGAGGGAATCTAGTGGGAGAGAAGTGGAGTTTTTGAATGAGACGAGGAGAGAATGGGGTGGTGTTGCTCAATTGGTGATGTATGAAGTGGAAGTGGTGGGTGCACATAGCAGCTTTCATTCCCTTGCTCCAAGCATACCATTACGTATGGGGTCATTCTTAAGGTATACTACTAGTGTGCAAAATTTTATTTAATTTGTGAATGGCAGCGACTACTCCACACCACCATATATATTGTCTCACACCACCATATTCTTTATTTTTTCCTATTAACCCACAACACCCAAAAAACTGTTTTTGAAAAAAACAATAACATAAAAATTGGGTTACTTCCAACCAATTTAAATCCTCAATTGAAACCGATTGTCAAGCTCATCAAAACATAAAAATTGTACTACTATAAGTTAATCGCTTGAAAATGTTTTGAAATGAGCAATTTATGGTCATTTTACTAAAGTCGCGCAAATTTGTCTTGCAATGAAAACGGGATAGTGTCCCTGACTTTCGGCCAACTTATATGCTTGATCAAGATCGATTATTAAGCTCATCAAAACACAAACATTGTAATACTATGAGTTATCTAATAAACACAATTTGAATCACTTGAAAATGTTTTGAAATGAGCAAGTTAGGGTCATTTTATGCTCATTTTACTAAAGTCGCGCAAATCTGTCTCGCAATAAAAACGAGGTAGTGTCCCTGACTTTCGGCCAACTTATATGCTCGATCGAGATCGATTCTTGAGCTCATCAAAACATGAAAATTGCAGTAATATGAGTTATATAATAAACACAATTTGAATCACTTGAAAATATTTTGAAATGAGCAATTTATGTTCATTTACTAAAGTCGCGCAAATCTGTCTCGCAATGAAAACGGGGTAGTGTCCCTGACTTTTAACCAACTTATATGCTCGATTGAGACCGATTTCCATGCTCATTAACACACAAAAATTGTAGTACTATGATTTATCTAATAAACACAATTTGAATCACTTGAAAATATTTTGAAATGAACAAGTTATGGTCAGTTTACTAAAGTCGCGCAAATCTGCCTTGCAATGAAAACTGGTTAGTGTCCCTAACTTTCGGCAAACTTATATTCTCGATTGAGACCGATTCTCAAGCTCATCAAAACATGAAAATTCCAGTACTTTGAATTATCTAATAAACACAATTTGAATCACTTGAAAATGTTTTGAAATGAAAATTATGGCCATTTTACTAAAGTCCCACAAATCCGTTTGAAAAAAGTCTATTTTCACCCTTCAGCATTTGGCAATGCGAGGATTTGTCTCAACTTCGCTCTGACCTATGCGAATTAAAGTATCAAATTCTCAAATTATTAATCTATTTTCCATAGGCTTTTACAAAAAAAAAATGCATATTTTTTCTCTTAGCTTGGGTCTTGCAAGAGAAATTAGTGCCCACCACTATGATTTTGATAGTAGAAAGTGTCCCCCCACTTGGTAAACTAAAAGGCAACGACTACTTCACACCACCATAAGCGCTTACCATTGAGTTTTTTTTTTACTCACACAATCGATAAATATGCAAAACCTAAAAAGAAGCCAAAACTCAAAACAAAAAAAAACGCAAAAAAAAAAAAACAACCTCCTCTCCCTCCCTCGATCTCTCGCACTCCTTGTTGCATGTCGTCTAAAACTCGGTGACCAAACTCCACTTCCTCGCAAGCTTCGTTGTCCCCCTCCTCTTCCCTATCTATTCCTCTTCGCAAAAAACCCAAAATCGCAAAGGCAAAATGCACATGAGTTATACGGTAGACGTTGTCCATGGTGACGCTCATCTCTCTAAAAGGTAGGTGGAAAATGTTGGTCTCAGGTTGCCAACGCTCCACGAAAGCACAAATGGTCACCTTATCAATACGATGTTTACAATATTGAATCAAGGGATACATACCACTATTGGAGATCATTCTCTTTACTTCTTTCGGCTCATGTTTCAAATTCCAATCTAATAAGTTCCTATATTGATGTTGACATCGCAATGCGCCTCATTCCTAAATACAAGAAACATATACATTAAGTAATTCAATGTCCAAATATATATAAATAACACGCTTATATAAATTAACCAACTAAAAATATTAACTTACCTGCTCACCATCCCATTTGGCACGAGAAATATATCCATAATAATCGTCTAATGTGGAACAATCCACAGGACCACCGGGATAAGAATCTCGTCTAGCATCTTCTTTTTCTTTACTCTCATCTACAATTGTTTCTTCATCTTCCCCTACTTCCTCATCATCCACAGACACATTCTCACCCTCTTCATCTTCATTACCAACACCATTACCACTCCAACCTGCTTGCCCTTTTGATTGGGGTTGACTTTATATATTTACGAGTCTACCTGCTTCTTGAGCATCTATTGGCATCCCCATTTGATCCTCTCTAATCTTCTTATTCACTTCTTTCTCCCTATTTTTTGTTTCCATTTTTTTTTTCGTTCTTCTACCTGTTTTTTACCCTTTTCTGCTATCTGTTTTCGGTGAGACATCGTCATGGGTCGTCTTTGACCTCTATCACCTTGATCATTCACAACAATATCACGACCAACAAAATACATATTAAACTTTCAAATAAAAGGAAAAAAAATAAATTACATTCAAACAAATACTTCAAGTCAATTTATTTGTACAATAAAATGTACTAATTTTTAAGAAATACTTTAGCCAATGCAAGGGTTACCAACCACTTCTAACTTACACGATTTCGATGTAAAAAAACATTATATATCCTCTTTCCCTACATTCTAATAAGAAAAATATCAATTTGGAGCCCTAGTGACCACCAAATCCGCCTTCGCAATTACTTTCATTACCAAGAGATGAACTAATCGATAAATGCACAAAAAACATAACAAATATACAATTATACTTTAAAGATGGAAACAAATACACAAATGCATAAAATTAAACAATGGATGACTCACTTACAATCCAAGCAAAAATCTTAAACCCAAAGATAGAATGGATGGATCACTTACAGAAGAGTTGGAGTCGCAAGAGAGGTTGCGTTTTGCGTTTGAGAGGTGGCATTTTTGAAAGGTTTCGTTTTGGGGATTTTGAGGGTTTCGATTTTGAGAGATTTTCGATGGAGAGGGAGGAGATTGGTTTCGATTTGAATGTGGGGAGAGATTTGCAAGAGATTTGAATGGGGGGGGGGGATGTTGTTTTTTTGTTTATATAGTTGGTGTGGGAAAGTATGGTGTTGTCGGAAAGAAAGTAGGTGGTGTGGGAGAGTAAAATGGTGTGAGAAAGCACTTATGATGGTGTGGAGTAGTCGTTGCCAAACTAAAATTGCAAGCTTATAATA
This sequence comes from Berberis vulgaris, assembly GCA_963556465.1. NCBI lineage: Eukaryota > Viridiplantae > Streptophyta > Magnoliopsida > Ranunculales > Berberidaceae > Berberis > Berberis vulgaris. The sequence continues at coordinate 69,852,432 of OY747124.1, read as the reverse complement.
GAATCACAAAATTTGGGATGGGGCAAGGGTGGGCCCTTCCCATGACTATGTAGCTCCGCCCCTGAATGCAACTCGCCTCAAATCGCACCCCTACCACCATCACAAACACCAAATCACCCCCAAAATGCACTAAACAACTCCACAAATGAGTAAAGAGTTTTTGAGTTTAAGAGAGTGAGAGAGAATGGTGGAAGGAAGATGAGGGGAGTGGGTGGTGGTGGTTTAATGAGAAGTTGTTAGAATTTGACTGGAGAAAAAAAGTGGGGGAGAAGAGGGAATCTAGTGCGAGAGAAGTGGAGTTTTGGGATGAGAGGAGGAGAGAATGGGGTGGTGTTGCTCAGTCGTTGGTGTTTGAAAGTGGAAGTGGTTGGTCCACATAGCAGCAATTTTTCTTTCATTTCCCTTGCTCCAAGCGTACCATTACCATACGGGGTCTTTTTTTTAAGGTATACTATGGGTGTGCAAAATTTAATTTGATTTGTGAAGGCAATGACTACACCACACAACCATTTTCTCTTTCTCACACCACCATTGATTTTTTATTTTTTTTACTTTCTCACACCACCAATAAATATGCATAACAGAGAAATCCAAACTAAAAAATGCAAAACAGGGTAACTTTAGACCAATTTAAACCCTCAATTGAGACTAATTCTCAAGTTCATCAAAACACAAAAGTTGTAGTACTATGAGTTATCTAATAAACACAACTTGAAAATGCTTTGAAATGAGCAAGTTATGATCATTTTACTACAGTCGCGCAAATTTGTCTTGCAATAAAAATGGGATAGTGTTATTAACTTTTGGCCAACTTATATGCTCGATCAATATCGATTCTCAAGTTTATCATAAATTTTTTCAGACAGATTGTGCGACTTTAGTAAAATGACCAATTTGATAATTTTAAAACATTTTTAAGTGATTCAAGTTGTGTTTATTAGATAACTCAGAGTACTACAACTTTTTGTGTTTTGATCAACTTAAGAATCGATCTCGATCGAGCACATAAGTTGATTAAAAGTCAGGAACACTATCCCGTTTTTATTGCGAGACAAATTTGCGCGACTTTAGTAAAATGATCATAACTTACTTATGTCAAAACATTTTTAAGTGATTCAAGTTGTGTTTATTAGATAACTAAGAGTACTTCAATAACTGTGTTTTGTTGAGGTTGAGAATCGGTCTCATTTGAGGTTTTAAATTGGTCGAAAATTATCCTGTTTTGCATTTTTTTCATTTTGAGTTTGAGTTTCTCTGTTATGTTAAGTTGTGCATATTTATTGAGTTTGGGTTTAATGGTTCTGATTTTGAAGGGATTTTGAGAGTTTTCGATGGAGAATAAGTAGATTTGCAAGAGATTTGGGTGTGAGGAGAGATTTGGAAGAGATTTCGAGGAGGAAGGAACCATTGTCGATTTGAATGGTGAGGGAAAAAAATGGATGATTTTTTATTTATATAGGTGGTGGGAAAAAATATAGTAGTGCGAAAAAGAAAGGCTGAAAGAGTAGAATGGTGTGAGAGAAGAAATGACGGTCTGATGTAGTCGCGGCCATTTGTGAATATCATCGCTTGCTTGCGTACTTTACTTGGTTCACGAAATTCAAAGAGAGAGAGAGAGGTTTGTTTATTTTTACCTTTTGTTTTTGTGGTTAATTCTTACAAGACTTGCAATATATAGTAAATTAGTAGTAATACATGAAGCATGCATATGCAGCAGTTAGAATGGGTAAGGGTGTTAGCACAACCACCACCCACTACTCCTCCATCATCACTAATGCATTCTTCAACGCAGCAGCTCACTCAAATGCTCTCAAACTCGGGATACTCTCAGATCTCCATGTCGCTACGCGCTTACTCAAAGTTTATTCAAACTTGGACACAGTCAACGATGCACGCCAATTGTTTGATGAAATCTCGGCATCGTCACTCTCACGGTTAGATGTCGTGTGTTGGAACTCAATCATATCAGGCTCTGTTCAGAACGGACGGGACGATGAAGCCTTTGTGTATTTCAAACGAATGCAGCACCACTATTACTCTGAAGACGACGACGACGTTATTATCACTCCCGATTCTTTTACATTTTCCACTCTTCTTTCTTCAGTTTATTGTTTACGAAGGAATGTATTTGTTGGTGAGCAACTTCATGGGTTTTCTTTAAAGAATGGTTCACTGTCAGGCCTTTCAGTTCAGAATGCACTTATTAGTTTATACGCAAAATGGGGTAGGCTTTCTGAATCAAAGCTAGTTTTTTATTCAATGGTTGTGAAGAATACCGTGTCGTGGACTGCACTGATCTCCACACTAGCCCAACAACGAGGCCATGAAAAGGAGTCTCTGAGAGTATTTATCGATATGATTAGAGATGGACAAGCAAGACCCAATCAGTACACTTTGTCTAGTATCTTCAGCTCGTGCGCCAGATTGTCTTCCTCTCAAGGGATGGTATTTGTAACAATTGTTTTGAAAATTGGATTTCTATCTGACATCAATGTTCAGAACTCACTTGTAGTATTCTATGCCGAACATGGCTTGCTTGAAGAAGCTAAAGCCGTGTTCGAATCCATAACCAAACCTGATCGTGTATCATGGAATTCTCTTCTAAAAGTGTATTCCCAACATGGGAGAGGCAAAGAAGCTCTTCAAGTTTTCAAGGAGATGCAGAGGTTTGTGACCCCAGACAGCATTGCATTACTCTCTACCTTGTCTGCATGTAGGCACACCGGGTTGGTTGAAGAAGGGATGGAATTGTTCAGTAAAATGAAGTTAAAGTATGGAATTGAACCTCAACCTGAGCATATTTCATGTATGGTGGACTTATTGGGGCGTGCTGGCAAGCTTCATGAGGCAAAGGAGTTCATCAGGGGGGTAGGGTTTGAAGAAGTAGAGGCTTCGGTTTGGAGAACTATTTTAGGAGCTTGCCGAGTTCATGGAGAGTCAGGAAAACTGGCAGAGATAGCAGTGTCAAAACTTCTCGAGTTAAGTCCTTGTGACTCAGAGTTTCGTGCGGTGCTCTCTAATATCTATGCAATGAGTGGACAATGGGATGAGTTTACGAACTTGAGACGCTCCTTTAAGGAGAAGGGTATGGAAAAGCAACCTGGGTTTAGCTGGATTGAGCTAGGGAATATGGTCCATAGCTTTGTTTCTTCAGACTGGGATCATCCCATGATCAAGGTCATTCAGAAAACACTAATGCAACTTACAGACCACATCAAAATGAGGCATACTGGAAAGTCATTTATGTGAGTTCTAGATCCATGTAATCTATGAAATCAGATGGTTCCAGCTGGATCATGTGGTGAGAAATCATAGTTGGCTGAATTTTGGAAGTGGTTACTTTATGATGTCAACGAGATGGCCAAATCGTAAGGCATTTTGAAATTTCAAACCGTGCAAACTATTCAAGAGGTATAGTAGCATGTCGATTCTTCTCATAATTTAAAAATAGTAAAATTCGAGGCATGATCATGGGGTATGTGTCAATTTTGTAGAGGTATTCAATCTTGATGCCAACCCTTGAGATTGAAAGTTGGGGTGGAGAAGAAAGACTATTGTTCTTTAGCTATTTTAATCTTTACCTTTTAGATAGTTACATTATTGGATCCCTCCACCTACCAGATGTTTCCAGTTGTTTCTCAGGGCACTCTGGTCCAGGATTTTTTTAGCTTTAAATACATTGAACTGAGGGTCCAGAAGTTGGAAGTTAGTAGCCCGTGACCCATTCAATTAGGGTATGTAGCTAGCAAGCAAACAAAATACCTTGTTTCATGTCAAGGACAAGAACAAAAGAGTCCAATTTGGAGCAGTTGAGTAGGTCTTGTGACATGGGTATGATTTTCAATCAAGATTTTGAAGCTCAATCATACTGACCACAAAGCAAGGAACAATAAGAACCTCTTCTGCCAATGGCATGACAGCTCAACGGTTAGAGCTTGGTGGATGGTACCACTAGGTCATGGGTTCAAACCCAGCTTGCGGCATCTTTAGTGGGTTCTGGGATCCTATAAAAACCCTGCTTGCCTTTCAAAAAAATAAAATAAATAAGAACCTCTTCTCAAAGTCTCAAGACCAAATTAGTTGCAGAAATTTCCCATGGCTTCATTTGGTGTCTTGAATTTGCTTCTTCGTCTTCTTCTTCTACTACCCAATGTCTCTGTCTTGGGAGATATGAAGAGTATCAAGACCACTTGCAAGAGCACGAACTACTACGACCTCTGTGTGTCGTCTCTGACATCCAATAGTTCAAGTTTAAAAGCTGATACTAGAGGCTTAGCAACCATCATGATTGGAATTGGGATGGTTAATGCAACAGGAACTTGCTCATACTTGTCCTCTCAGTTGCTTGCCAAAACTAATGACACTTTGATGAAGAAGGTACTAAAAGAGTGTGCTGATAAGTATTCTCATGCCAATGAAGCATTGCAAGCATCCCTCCAAGAATTGGATTCTATGTCATTTGATTTTGCAAATGTGGAACTCAGCGCTGCCAAGGACTACCCAAATAGTTGTCACAATGCATATAGAAGATTTCCTGGTTTGACATACCCCGTAGGGCTGGCGCGGAGGCAAGAGGCACTTCAGCATATCTGTGATGTAGCTCTAGGAATAATCAATCTTATAGAATGGTAACTTGGTGCGTTCTTGTTCCTGTTCACATTGCAGCTTTGCTTTAACCTCTGATTTGTTTTATATTCTCTTTGGCAAGTTGTTCTATTTTGAAATTTCCACCCATATCAGATTTTGATGTTTCATAACATCTGTACGTAAGGTTCCTTTGCACCTTAAAACTGAAAGTTGTTTTTACATGGGAGCTCTTGGGTGATCAATGGATCAGGTATGGATGTTGGTTTTGCAAATTTTTCGAATGGGCTGCATGAAATTCATTGTAATAAACGGTAAATTTAAATTTACATCTGAAACCTGATCCATTGGCAACTCTACTGGGTACAATGATGATTTTTTCACTGTTAAGTTCCGTTCCAGGTGTTAGTTGTAGTTGAAGTTTTGGGGGAAACTTGTGGTTTTTTTTTTGTCAGTTGGATATAAAACAATGAGAAACTTGTAATGTAAGAATTTCATTATGTGGCCCACATATATTTAGTGTCTCAGTGTTTCTAAATACATGGCTTAATAGTTTATGGAATGAATTGAAATAGGAAATAGGAATTATCGTCTCATGATGCACCAAATCATCTTTTAATCCGCATTGTATGCGTGTTATGATAATCTCATCAGTAGAATTCTGGTAAGGCCCAGACAACATTTAGCCTAATTCAGTAGAATCCATAAGGTTGGATCCAAGTCGCAGCGCCCTATTAAGCCCACACGTCACATGGTGAAGCCCTAATCAGACAAGTATTTGAAGGACCACCTAAGACGGGCATGCCATCAATACATTGGTTTCGACAAGGAAACATATATCGGAATATTAGTCGTGCATAGAACTTCCTTGTATGGACAATATTCCAAAAGGGAAATCTCTCCCGCAGATCTAGGAGCACAAGTCGTGTTAGGAAACTTTCTTACATGAACGACTCCCAATTAGGAAAGGATCTCAAGCAATATCTCTTTCCCTAAACTACGCCACCAAAGGCCTAGTCGAACGAAGACTCTCGCATTTTCTCCAGCCTTGTCTGACTTTAGCATCGGAGTGCCATCAGCCACCACAATCGTGGTCCTTGGCTCATGTGCGTTCCCTGTGCAGGTCAAGGTCAAGGAGAGCAGGATTCAACTACATCAATTTGGCGTTGCCTGTGAGGAACGACGAAGTTTCTTCAAATACAATGATATCACCCTTCCTCACAATCCAGAGAGATGGTGACCATGAGATCTCGCAACAATGGAGACATCCCTGAGCCCTCGAACGCTCATACTGAAAGAGCGCTGCCAGTTTCGACAGATCTGGCACCGCGGGGGAACAAAATCAAACCCCCGCGCCGGTAGCAGCCGCGGCGGACAACAGGGTGGATCTACTGTCAACACAGATACAACAAATTGCACGAGCGGTGGAGATGCTCACGCAACAAAGCCCTCCATTCGCGGAAGAAGACCAGGAGCAGCGAAGAGCCCCGACCATTGGGTAAATTTATGTTCTACAGACCAAGGCCGCCTTTTTTGTGAGTACAGACTTTGCTCCAACCTATTGGGTACATTTATGCCCCTTCATCTGCCCAAACCATAAGAAATCTCTGCAAACTTTAATCATCGAGTGAATACCAACTTTAGGCAGCATAAATATCTTGTTCTAGTAAATGTGAAAGGATTGGAACGCTGACTGTATAAGCCCAATTGTCCCTACATGAGACAACAACTTAGCTTTCCAAGCCTAAATTCTTTGCTTCATTCCATCTACAAGAGGCGTGCAGTCATTGGTAGTTAGCGTAGTGGCTAAGAGAGTAAAACCAAGGTATTTCAATGGAAGTTTCCTTGGTTTCACATTGAGAGTCTCCAACATTTCAATTTTCTCTATTTTCCAGTGTTCTAAAAATCGGTCTAAGCGGCCTCTTGGACGAGTTTTTGAAAAAAAATTATTATTTTTTTATTTCTAGTTGGAATTTTTTTTGTTTTTTTATACATTTTGCATATGCATCTTGGCATTGAATTGGAAGTAATTTATATGCTTAACTTAAATGAAGTAATTTATATGCTTAACTTAAATAAATTATAAATTATAATAAATAACCGCCTAGGCTCCGCCTAGTCCTCTAGGCGCTAATCCCTTGCTCGTCACCTGCCTACCGCCTAACGTTTTTTAGAACACTGTTATTTCCTGCATGGCATTACAAAAAAAAACCCGACTTATATTAGGGTTCATTTAGGCCAGCCATGGCATGAAATCTAGAGAAGCCTTGCTTAAGGCGCACAATGGGCTAACTTGGCACCTCATCTAGAGAAAATAAGGATATCGTCTGCAAAGCATCAATGCGTCACAAGATGGTTCTTACATTTAGGATGCATATCAAAATTATCTTCCTGCACTTCTTTAACAATCATTGTGCCTAGAGCTTAACCATAACAAACATTATAAGGGAAGGGGGCTCATTGTCTCAACCCTTTTTTTCCTTTCTAAGTAACCATGCGGGGTCATTAAGAAGAATTCTTGGTGGTAGGGAACTTAAACTTCTCTAGCACTATGATAACAAACTTCCAATCAACTGAATCATAGGCCTTGTGAAGATAAGTTTTCAAGGTGCACGAACTTGACTTTTATCTCCTATCATATCCTCTTACTAGCTCATTAGCCAATAAAAAGGTTATCACAAATGGATCTCCCTTGAATAAAAGTCGATTGGCTAGGCCCAACAAGATGGGGAGTGGCCCCTTTGATTCTATTAGCAATGACTTTTGATATGCAATTATAGATGACATTGCAGCAGGAAATAGGTCTATAGTCATTAATAGTAGTAGGGTCCTTGTTTTAGGAAGAGGGTAATAAAAATGTCATTAATACCCCTTAACATCCTGCTTGCTCTAAAGAAGTTGATAATAGCTTTGCAAAAGTCTTTTCCAACAGTTGGTCGTGCATTCTTAAAGAACAAAATATTGAATCCGCTGGGTCATGGAGATTTGCTTTCACCCATAGAAAAAAAAGGCATGCCTTAGTTTCTTCACAAGTAATCTCCCCTTCGATGATTTATAGCCATTTTTCTCTAACTTCATTAATGAATCCCTTTACTGCCCTCCCCTCCCCTTCACCGTGCTGTTGATCTGAGGTGAGAGAAGATTAGGGCATTTCCTCCTTCCCATGGCCGCACAACCAGCCGCGGGTGGAAAGATGCATTGGTCGGGCTTGGGGGTGGCTCAGCTGAGCCATCTAAGCTCACGCAGATTGCAGTGGTTGATGAAGGCAACAATGTAGATGAGATATCTGCTCCTGGAGAACCTAATGGGGTTTCTACTCAAGCAAGTATACCTAACAATCTTTACTAGGCAACCCTGTTTGCACAATGCAGTGCGGGCAGCAAGGCCAGGCTTGAGTATGTTTCTCCATCCATTATAGAAGGCAAACCTATAGTGCACATCAAGCTTGCAGAGCATGGCCAAAGGTTGGAAGAACGTGAGAAATACTTGATTGGCAATTTTGTAGGGAAGATACTTGCTTATGACTACGTCAATGACTATTTGAAACGATTGTGGGATTTGTAGAATAATTTTGAGATGTCTATGTATGGAGAAAAAACATTTGTATTTAAGTTTCTGAATGAAAAAGATAAGAACAAAGTGCTTGAAGTAGGACTAGTCTATATTATTAGCAGATTGTTTTTTATCAGGCCTTGGAGACCATGTATGGAAGAGAATGTTGAAGTGTTAAACTCGGTTCCCATTTGGGACAATTTCAAGAAGGTCTTCCTGTTCTTGTGGAACACTGAAGTCTTGCAAGCAATTGCGAGCGCTTTGGGATTTTAATTGATGCTAGACAAGGCAACAGAGAATCGCACTAGAATTTCCTTTGCAAGAGTTTGTATTGAAATAAGTTATACTTGCCAATTTCCTGCATCAATCTCAGTTGTAATTGATGATGGTAAGATGGTCATGGTGGAGATTGAATATTCTTGGCGATTGGCAAGATGTGGTCACTGCATGGGGTTTGGGCATACCTCTTTTGGCTATCCAAAACACGAGAAATTCAAATCCACAATCACTAAGGTCTGGAAAGTGAATGGGGGAACAAAGAAAAGAAGATTGTTAAGCCAACTAAAGAAAATGGTTGGGTAAAAGCTACAGACAGACACATGACTAGAGCACCCCAAACATATTCAGTGGTGATTGATGAGAATGATGGGAATGCGGATGAAGATATGATATGTGATACTGAGAACAATGCATTTGAGGAGATGAAGCAGAGGTGAGCAGGGAGATTGTTAATAGTGATGCTGCAGGAAGCAAACGCACGAACAAGTGGTCAAGATGAACAATTTCAACATCCTAGTAGAACAATGACTAGAAGAGGGGAGCAAGGAATCAGACCCTAGTTTGCTGCAGTTCAGAGAGGAGGAAAAATGGCTTAAGTGATTGAAATAGTTAATTGTGGCCAGGAGATAGTGCAAGGTGATAAAGCTGAGACCAAGGCTCTTAAAAGATTGAGATAACTTCTTTCTCTATTTGAGAATGAAGCACTCTAGATGATGATAAATGAATATGACCAGGGCAACGAAGTAATTACTCCGTTCAAAGAAGCTACTGAGAGCGATGGTAAGGATGTAGTAAGGGAAATCTCACATTGATTAAGGCTCTATGTGAAAAGGAGAACAATTCAACAAGAATTATGTTGAGCAAAGAAAAGTCGGATTCAAAAGAGTCAAGTCCTTCGAGTGAAAATGGTGCAATAGAATTAGACAAAGAAGTTCTCAAATGCATGTACCCAAGACTTTAGCTTGTGTCCTCGAAGATCTACTAGAGTCGAGAAAATGAACAAAAAGTATAAATGATGAATACTTCACGTCAAAAAAAAAAGGTAATATCTTACCAATGTTAGTGTATCGTGAGATTAGTATAGCCTTATAGTAATGTTTCTCCCTATGGAGAGGGATTATATTTTGATTTTTTGTTTTTTTATTTATACAAAAGTTCAAGGGTCCTTAAAACCTTGCTTGCTTTCCAAAAAAAAAAAAACTTAAGTAGTGAATTGCAAATAGTCAGTGCTGCCCTGATTTTCTCTTTCTACTTGGGTCCCGAGAAACATAAACATCTTGAAATTTCCAATAATGTGGTTTGTGATAACGTCAGGGTCCATTATAGTTTCTCCATCCTTCCCAACAAGATAAAGAAATCCTTGGAATTAAACTGCTAGCTAGCCATACTGCAGGGGTTAAATTTGTGTATTGAACGCAAGTTACAAAGGATTTGAATTCAAAGTGTCTCCAAAGGTGTTGCATATTAGAGCCAAGTTTAGTCCCTTGGAAGTATTGGAATTTCAGAGACTGCCAAAACCAATTAACAGAAACTAAATTCAGAGAACGTTTATTTTTTTTTAAGTGCTTAAAAGCTAACTTCTAACTTTAGTTATAAGTTCTAAACGAGCTTATAAATGAACTGTTTGTTTTGCTTCTGAATGAGCTGCTATTAAAATGTAGGGGTGGGAAAAAACCGATTTAAATTCGGTTAACCGACCGAACCGGTTTTCAAATTCGGTTCGGTAACCGAACCGAAATATGAGTAGAAAGAAAATAATTTAAACCGAACCGATCCGATTATAAACGGTTCGAAATCGGTTTATGGTTTTGAATCGACCGATTTATAACCGAACCGACCGATTAATTAGATATATATAAATAACTAAATAACAGGTAGGTGTCAATACCTGATTAGTGCAACAAATGCACTATAGTACACCCTGTTGCACTGAATCACCCTCTTCTCTCAAAGTTTTCAATTTTGGGCTAAAAATTGGGTCTGTAAAAAAATTGGGCTTGTAAAAAAATTGGACATGTTTTAATGAAAGTCTTTAAATGCTTGAGCCTGAAATTTCGGTCCAACCGAACCGAACCGATCCAAAATTCGGTTCAACCGAATTCATCGGTTTACAAATACAAAATTCGGTTTCGGTTTGGGTTTTGGGCAAACCGAATGAAATCGGTTCGAAATCGGTTTGGGGCTCAAGACCGAACCGAACCGACATTGCCCACCCCTATTAAAATGTGTTTGTTTTTAGGTGTTGAATGAGAACTGTTTGACAATTTTGCTCCATTGAGATGAAAAAATTTATGATATTGTGCTTAAAATCATACCCAATAATTATTCAAATCCTAGAGAATTTTACCATAATGTTTGGCGAAGAGAATGAAGATGTGCCATAGAATTTTTGCCCTACTTATTTTTAAGAAGATGGGGCAGCAATTGTCATTATAAAATTATTTTAAGGTTATTATCGGAATAACTTTTTACTCAGCACCTCTCCCCCCCTCCCCCCCGTTGCTTACTATAATCAGAAGTAGAACTTCTTATCTGAACTAAAAACAAACACTCTAAACAAGGTGGTCCACTTCTTATTAAGACTTCTGATTCCATTCAGAAACAGGAACAAACACCCCTTCAGTCATATGTATTTTCTTAAATAGTTTAATTTAATATTTGGTGGATCGACTCGAGTATTATTGTTTATGTTTTAAATTTGACGAGTCTTATGATCTTATATAATAAAATTGAAACTAAATTGTTGAGAAATGAAGTAAAAATCCCATTAAGATTATTCATACTAACATAATGGATTATTCTCTACGTTATGTTTTAGTAATGAAATGTATTTCATTAAATTTATGAAAAACTTTTTCCCATTATAGTTATGTCTACTTAATGCATAAAAAATATCAATTGGCGCACTTGAGGTGTATGTCATTGAGGTTTTAGTGATAACTAGGCCTAAAAGTTAATGTTATGTGACTCGGGTGAATGAGTTTTAGATTGGCTTGAAAGCTTGCAAGGTTGCAAGAGTGAGCCTATGAAAGGAGTAACCCATACTTGAACTCCATTTGTTGGGCTCTAAAAAGAAGATGAACTCATGTCATGGTAGTTTATGGGTTGTTATGTTCCAACCTGGGGAAGGGTCTCTCTTGTTCCCCACAACCTCAAAAATATCATTTAGGTTTTGGTGGATTTCAAATCAAATATTTTGTAATTGCAATCTCCTAGTCCTATCTATCCCACATTGCTGCCAGAACAAGTTTCGAGGGGCATAAGCCATACATTAAAAATCTCCTCTTGATTAGGTGTCGTTCACCACATACGAGAATCTCGCTCCCTAATCACACTTGTTCCTCGGCCTTCTTTGCATTTCTGGTCAAGCCCTGGCCAGTTTTCCTGGGCAAACGATCATTACTTCTTCTCTGTGATTTGTTATTATAGAAAGCTGAAATCAACTTTCAATAGATGAAAGTAAGGGTAGTTTTATATTTGATTGGTTTCTGAAGGTCTTTGATCACCTCTTTTTTTAATTTCAAAATGCATTCACCCATATGCCCTGTTGGAAATATGGCTTTTTTAAAATAAAAGAAAATGGGTGTTTAACAGGTTTCAATCTCTGGATCTCTCTCTCTAATATTGGTCCCATATCTACTATACATCTCTTTGTGATAGAGTTTATAAGGAGATTGTTAGGACTTGGGCTTGGACCCCTTGGGGGTACCACTCTTTTATGAAGAGGGGAGAGATAGACTCTCGCACCCGCCGTCCGTCTATCCGGTCATTAAGAGAGCAACCCATTCTTTTTGCAACAAATTTATTTTCGTTAAATAAATTTTGAATTTCTAAAGAGGGAATGAATTTAGACAGAATTTTGTACATGAATCTAGACGTCTTCCTATTGCCATGTTTTCCACGTTTTTGTTTTTAAGTGCAATTAAACTTGGACGTTTTCCATGTTTTGTTTTTAAAGTGCAATTAAGCTTGGATGTTTTCCATGATTTTATTTTAAGTGCAATTAAGCTTGGACGTTTTTTCATGCATTTGTTGTGCCAATGAACCTAGTCGAGTTCTTTGTTTTGTCAATGCACTTATCCGGATTTTCATACTTTGAATGAATCTATATTTTCACTATAAATACAACACAACTTAGAGTTTAGTAAAACAAGAAAAGAGAAGAAAAAAAACAAAACAAGAGTTCTTCCTTGTTTCAATAAGAGAGATTTCGTTTTGCAATTAGTTTTGTTTTTGTTTAGCATTTCAATCAAAGAAGAAATTTTCGTGTTGTTTATTTATTTACAATGTATTGATGATTCCGAGCAAAAACAAGTGTTTAAGGGTGATAGTATTCCGTTCATCAAATGTGCAATTGATTGAACGAGACAGAGAAGATTTTGGGCTGTTTTATCCTGGGGATGGCGGGGCTAGTACACTGCTTGCACAATCTTGGGCAGAGCCGCGAAACGTCTTAAAGAGAGCGACCTAATCCGCGACTCAACCCAAGAATAAATTGGTACCTTTGTTCCTAACTTTTATTTGAATCTTTTACAGCAGTCACAACAATTTTAAGACGATTTCGTTTCTGCTATGACTAAGATTAAAAGAATGATCCCTTTATTTTCCATAATATAAATTACGGAAATTTAGAAAGAAGATGGAACAAGTAATGAAATTGATTAGGTTGAAATAATACCCTGTGTTTTTACGGAGATTTTGGTTTCATTACTTGTAAGTATGTGATTATTCAATCATGTTGGGTTTGTAAGGATAACCTTTTTAGCTAGGTTGTTGTTTGTATGTATGCGAATTAGTCCTGATTTTATATATATATAAATTGCATGAGATATTCTAGCCAAGAGTGTTTTTCTTATATATTCAAAAATGATATTTTGTCCTCCAAAATAAACGCAGATTAGATTGATTGCTTTGTTTCTTGTCTCAAATTGGGTTGAACATGCTAGATCAATCTGACATAGATTGAATACATATATATGTTGATTCATGAAACTATAAGCATCTGTGATTGCTTGGCTCAAAAATTGGGTTTTGTACAAGCTTCTATCAATTGAAAATAGATATTAAATGATAAAAGTCCGAGTGATCTTGATTGAAAAACTATTGTGGAGGCATTGTTTGATTGCACATCAATGCCATCTGTTTACATGAAATTGACTTGTAATTATAAATAATGTTGAATGTTAGTCCCTTTTGCTTTGTCAGACTTCTTCAATCTCTTAGTTTATTTGTACGAAATTGTCCTGTAAATAAACTGAAATCATATTGTGAGTTCAATGGGCCAGAGTTGATTGATGGCAATGGTGAGCTATGAGTCGTTTTGGAGTTTATTTAGATTGACAATTTGGCAATCTGGGAACACTTGTTTATAAAAAATCTGCAAAATATGGAGGGGTAAAGTCCTTCCGTTTCAAACACAAACACAGTTTTTATGTGTGTGTCAAATTAATTGTTTTGGAACCCATTAGCCTAAACAAACTTTGTTCCAAGGATTGGAGTTTAGTTTTGTTTGCATTATGTACATTTGTATAAAGAGGCTATAAAGAATCATTTGTATACAGATCGACCTGTGAATTTTGTTCTTGATGTCACTGTTTAAATGATTTTGTTCAGACCATAAGTTGGCCGGATTTTCACATGGTTTGATTTTTTAACATTTGAAGATTAGGGCATGAGGGAAAGTTGATTTTGATAAGGTTGGAGGGTAAAATCCATAGTAGCTATTTGGTGCCTTACGAATTGCTAGCTGTTTATTCAATGAATGTTTTTAGGAGTGAAGGGCCACCCACATCTTCATATCTTCTTCATTTAGTATTCAATGTTTTACTATTTGGTAGAGGACATGAATTCTTATGGAAAGGATGTGTTCTCATGATGATAATGTTGGTGGATCTAATCTTTTTTGTTGATGGCAATCTAGAACAATTCAAGCTATTGCTTGGTTTTGCAATGGAACCTTTACCATCTAAGTCTGCAACTAAATTCCCAAAGGTTGCTTTTATGCACAAATATAGCTTGGTGATTACATCAAAGTTTGAAAAATTCAGAAGCTGAATTTAAGGTACGTTTTCTAATGATATTTTGCGTTGATTCTTGAACTTAAAAGAAAATGAGAATAGCGAGGTGAATAGAATGGGTATTTTATTCAATATTCTCATTGTGTGGGTCCTTAACATTTGAATGCACGGTCTGCTTCAGCTAGAAAAAGGACCGTCATTTAATATGCATTCAAAAAGTGGCTAAACCTGTTTATGACAATAGTTAGTGGGACCGAAGTTCAAAGTCCCTTAATGGAAAGCTTACGTATATTTTTATACACGCTAAAAATAATTTTGTGGATCCTGATTTTTTGTGAGAAGATTTTTTGTGTTTCTCAAGGAATTATTCATGAAAATATAAATTGCATTTATTTTCGAGGCATAGTGGGGGTTATTTCGAGGAATAGTGGGGGTACATCCTCAAATAACGTGCCTATGATAAGGATGCATGAAACTGATAAAGTCATAGAATCTGAGCCTAGGAGAAGTAAACGGAAACAACCTTCTTAACACCTTGGCCCCGATTACTATGTTTTTTCAGTCGAGGAGGTTTCCCTTAGCTTTCAAGGAGCCTTATAGATGCAATTGAAAGGGTCATGAGGTACTTGAAGAGGACTAAGAACCTCGGATTGCAGAAGTTGTCCTTGAAGGATATAGCGATGCTGATTGGAACACCCTTTCAGATGACTCCAAAGCCACCAGTGGCTATATTTTCAATATAGCTGGTAGAGCTGTTTCTTGGAAATCGAAGAAACAAACCATTCTGGCACAATCCACGATGGAGTCAGAAATGATAGCACTAGTCACGACTAGTGAAGAATCAGGTTGGCTAAGAAACCTGCTAGCATAGATCCCTTTATGGGAAAGACCGATTCCAGCCGTCTTGATCCATTGCGATAGTACCGCGGCTATTACGAAAAATACAGAACCGTTATTATAACGGCAAGAAACGACAAATACGTCGTAAGCACAGTACGGTTAGAGAATTCTATCTACTGGTGTTGTGAGATTGGATCATGTACGAACTGATGCGAACTTGGCTAATCCTTTGACGAAAGGATTAGCTAGGGAGAAGGTTTTCAAAACCTCGAAAGGAATGGGACTAATGCCCTTAGATTGATGAGTTATTCATGACGGTAACCCAACCTATAGACTGGAGATCCCAAGAAATAGGTTCAATGGGTAATAACAAGTCGTGAATGATATGATGAGAATCATGCTGACAAAATAGCAATCTCATTCCTAGATTAAAGCATGAATTCCTGTAGCGATAGTAGGCTGAGTTAAAAACTCTTAATGAGGTCTATACTCTATGTGGAGTGGAGTACCTAGCTACAGGAGTACTCTTGATAGACTCACCTAAGTGATTGTGGAAGTTTGGCCGCTTCCTATGGAATTTGTGGGCAAAATTCCTAGAGCCTTCACTATACTGGGATATACGTGCATGGCCGTAAAGCACGGGATTTTTAGACTTCACCCTGGTAAGGTTGTGCGTGTAATGTCTGTTAGAGATAGAGTTCAAAACTACGAGTTACTCTAGTATAATCTAAAGCATGAACACTACGCAAGAGATCAAGTCAAAAGACACTTTTGTTTATGCACAATCTTATATTTTTTAGATTGCTCGATGAAAATTGTTTTAACAAATCCAAGTGGGGGATTGTTGGAAATATGGAATTGTTTTAAAAATCCAAGTGGGGGATTGTTGGAAATATGGCTTTCTAAATTAAAAGAAAATGGGTGTTTAACAGGTTTCGATCTCTGGATCTCTCTATCTAATATTGGTCCCATATCTACTTTACAACTCTTTGTGATAGAGTTTATAAGGAGATTGTTAGGACTTGGGCTTGGACCCCTTGGGGGTACCACTCTTTTATGAAGAGGGGAGAGATAGACTCTCGCGCCCGCCGTCCGTCCGGTCGGGTCGGGTCGGGTCGTTAAGAGAGCAACCCATTCTTTTTGCTACAAATTTATTTTCATTAATTAAATTTTGAATTTCTAAAGAGGGAATGAATCTAGACAGAATTTTGTACATGAATCTCGACGTCTTCCTATTGCCATGTTTTCCAAGTTTTTGTTTTTAAGTGCAATTAAACTTGGACGTTTTCCATGTTTTGTTTTTAAAGTGCAATTAAGCTTGGACGTTTTCCATGATTTTATTTTAAGTGCAATTAAGCTTGGACGTTTTTTCATGCATTTGTTATGCTAATGAACCTAGTCGAGTTCTTTGTTTTGTCAATGCACCTATCCGGATTTTCATACTTTGAATGAATCTATATTTTCACTATAAATACAACACAACTTAGAGTTTAGTAAAACAAGAAAAGAGAAGAAAAAAAAAAACAAAACAAGAGTTCTTCCTTGTTTCAATAAGAGAGATTTCGTTTTGCAATTAGTTTTGTTTTTGTTTAGCATTTCAATCAAAGAAGAAATTTTCGTGTTGTTTATTTATTTACAATGTATTGATGATTCCGAGCAAAAACAAGTGTTTAAGGGTGATAGTACTCCGTTCATCAAATGTGCAATTGATTGAACGAGACAGAGAAGACTCTGGGTTGTTTTA
Organism: Berberis vulgaris; assembly: GCA_963556465.1. Taxonomy (NCBI): domain Eukaryota; kingdom Viridiplantae; phylum Streptophyta; class Magnoliopsida; order Ranunculales; family Berberidaceae; genus Berberis; species Berberis vulgaris. The sequence continues at coordinate 69,835,416 of OY747124.1, read as the reverse complement.
TCCAGGGGACGGCGGGGCTAGTACACTGCTTGCACAATCTTAGGCAGAGCCACGAAACGTCTTAAAGAGAGCGACCTAGTCCGCGACTCAACCCAAGAATAAATTGGTACCTTCGTTCCTAACTTTTATTTGAATCTTTTACAGCAGTCACAACAATTTTAAGACGATTTCGTTTCTGCTATGACTAAGATTAAAAGAATGATCCCTTTATTTTCCATAATATAAATTATGGAAATTTAGAAAGAAGATGGAACAAGTAATGAAATTGATTAGGTTGAAATAATACCCTGTGTTTCTACGGAGATTTTGGTTTCATTACTTGTAAGTATGTGATTATTCAATCATGTTGGGTTTGTAAGGATAACCTTTTTAGCTAGGTTGTTGTTTGTATGTATGCGAATTAGTCCTGATTTTATATATATATAAATTGCATGAGATATTCTAGCCAAGAGTGTTTTTCTTATATATTCAAAAATGATATTTTGTCCTCCAAAATAAACGCAGATTAGATTGATTGCTTTGTTTCTTGTCTCAAATTGGGTTGAACATGCTAGATCAATCTGACATAGATTGAATACATATATATGTTGATTCATGAAACTATAAGCATCTGTGATTGCTTGGCTCAAAAATTGGGTTTTGAACAAGCTTCTATCAATTGAAAATAGATATTAAATGATAAAAGTCCGAGTGATCTTGATTGAAAAACTATTGTGGAGGCATTGTTTGATTGCACATCAATGCCATCTGTTTACATGAAATTGACTTGTAATTATAAATAATGTTGAATGTTGGTCCCTTTTGCTTTGTCAGACTTCTTCAATCTCTTAGTTTATTTGTACGAAATTGTCCTGTAAATAAACTGAAATCATATTGTGAGTTCAATGGGCCAGAGTTGATTGATGGCAATGGTGAGCTATGAGTCGTTTTGGAGTTTATTTAGATTGACAATTTGGCAATCTGGGAACACCTGTTCATAAAAAATCTGCAAAATATGGAGGGGTAAAGTCCTTCCGTTTCAAACACAAACACAGTTTTTATGTGTGTGTCAAATTAATTGTTTTGGAACCCATTAGCCTAAACAAACTTTGTTCCAAGGATTGGAGTTTAGTTTTGTTTATATTATGTACCTTTGTTACCTTGGGTGGTAGTTCTTGTTGTCAAATTGGGTTGGGAGCAGTTTTCTATGCAAGGATACAACCCCATGACAACATTTGAAAGGTTGGAAAGAGGGTTATATTTGTTTGGATTTATTGAATAAGATCCACTTGATTTTGAGCTTCGTGCACTTTTAATATTTGGCATGCTAAACTTTGTTATGTTCATAGTTTTGGATTTTGAAAGACGATTGATATTGTAACTATGCTCATAGTCCACACATCTTGAACCCTTTTTAGAAAATACTTGGTGGATCATGCATCTGTTTTAATTTTGCATATCCACCGCGTTTGACTGATTGTATAACATCTAGAAGCCTGGAAGCGCTTATGTTCATAACATTTTGAATCTTTTTAAGGCTGCTTTAAAAACATAGTCAACTAAATCCCTGTCAGGAAGTGAAATCAAATTAGTTATCATTATGACTAGCGTGATTAGGGATTGACATATTTGTACACATGTTGACAATGTAAAATGTAGTCTAGAATCTAAAACCATGGAGGACTAACTAGAGGAGATTGTGTATGAATAGAACACCATGCTTTAAAATTAAATTTCATAGAAATTTAATTAAAGGTGCTGCTCTTTTAGGCTTTCTGAGTTGGAATATCATGAAATCTGAATCAATAAATTCCATTTGAACATTTCGTGAGAAGTGAACAATATCATCTATGCATGTTACTCTTTAGATGATGAGTATGCAGTTCTATGATAATTATGTTATGCACTTTGGATGATTCAGTCTATTTTGGTGAGAACAATTATTGATCTATTGTGAATATTGGGTATGCTTCTATTTCTCAATACTATTGATGGAAAGAAAACTTTGTGATTAATGTTACAGTTGATGTTTGATGTTAAACTGAAATAAGGAGGCTATAAGGAATCATTTGTAAACAGATCGACCTGTGAATTTTGTTCTTGATGTCATTGTTTAAATGATTTTGTTCAGACCATAAGTTGGCCGGATTTTCACATGGTTTGATTTTTTAACATTTGAAGATTAGGGCATGAGGGAAAGTTGATTTTGATAAGGTTGGAGGGTAAAATCCATAGTAGCTATTTGGTGCCTTACGAATTGCTAGCTGTTTATTCAATGAATGTTTTTAGGAGTGAAGGGCCACCCACATCTTCATATCTTCTTCATTTAATATTCAATGTTTTACTATTTGGTAGAGGACATGAATTCTTATGGAAAGGATGTGTTCTCATGATGATAATGTTGGTGGATCTAATCTTTTTTGTTGATGGCAATCTTGAACAATTCAAGCTATTGCTTGGTTTTGCAATGGAACCTTTACCATCTAAGTCTGCAACTAAATTCCCAAAGGTTTCTTTTATGCACAAATATAGCTTGGTGATTACATCAAAGTTTGAAAAATTCAGAAGCTGAATTTAAGGTACGTTTTCTAATGATATTTTGTGTTGATTCTTGAACTTAAAAGAAAATGAGAATAGCGAGGTGAATAGAATGGGTATTTTATTCAATATTCTCATTGTGTGGGTCCTTAACATTTGAATGCACGGTCTGCTTCAGCTAGAAAAAGGACCGTCATTTAATATGCATTCAAAAAGTGGCTAAACCTGTTTATGACAATAGTTAGAGGGACCGAAGTTCAAAAGTCCCTTAATGGAAAGCTTACGTATATTTTTATACATGCTAAAAATAATTTTGTGGATCCTGATTTTTTGTGAGAAGATTTTTTGTGTTTCTCAAGGAATTATTCATGAAAAGATAAATTGCATTTATTTTCGAGGCATAGTGGGGGTTATTTCGAGGAATAGTGGGGGTACATCCTCAAATAACGTGCCTATGATAAGGATGCATGAAACTGATAAAGTCATAGAATCTGAGCCTAGGAGAAGTAAACGGAAACGACCTTCTTAACACCTTGGCCCCGATTACTATGTTTTTTCAGTCGAGGAGGTTTCCCTTAGCTTTCAAGGAGCCTTATAGATGCAATTGAAAGGTTCATGAGGTACCTGAAGAGGACTAAGAACCTCGGATTACAGAAGTTTTCCGCTGTCCTTGAAGGATATAGCGATGCTGATTGGAACACCCTTTCAGATGACTCCAAAGCCACCAGTGGCTATATTTTCAATATAGCTGGTGGAGCTGTTTCTTGGAAATCGAAGAAACAAACCATTCTGGCACAATCCACGATGGAGTCAGAAATGATAGCACTAGTCACGACTAGTGAAGAAGCAGTTTGGCTAAGAAACCTGCTAGCAGAGATCCCTTTATGGGAAAGACCAATTCCAGCCGTCTTGATCCATTGCGATAGTACCGCGGCTATTGCGAAAAATATAGAACCGTTATTATAACGGCAAGAAACGACAAATACGTCGTAAGCACAGTACGGTTAGAGAATTCTATCTACTGGTGCTGTGAGATTGGATCATGTACGAACTGATGCGAACTTGGCTAATCCTTTGACGAAAGGATTAGCTAGAGAGAACGTTTTCAAAACCTCGAAAGGAATGGGACTAATGCCCTTAGATTGATGAGTTATTCATGACGGTAACCCAACCTATAGACTGGAGATCCCAAGAAATAAGTTCAATGGGTAATAACAAGTCGTGAATGATATGATGAGAATCATGCTGACGAAATAGCAATCTCATTCCTAGATTAAAGCATGAATTCCTGTAGCGATAGTAGGCTTAGTTAAAAACTCTTAATGAGGTCTATACTCTATGTGGAGTGGAGTACCTAGCTACAGGAGTACTCTTGATAGACTCACCTAAGTGATTGTGGAAGTTTGGCCGCTTCCTATGGAATTTGTGGGCAAAATTCCTAGAGCCTTCACTATACTGGGATATACGTGCATGGCCGTAAAGCACGGGCTTTTTAGACTTCACCCTGGTAAGGTTGTGCGTGTAATGTCTGTTAGAGATAGAGTTCAAAACTACGAGTTACTCTAGTATAATCTAAAGCATGAACACTACGCAAGAGATCAAGTCGAAAGACACTTTTGTTTATGCACAATCTTATATTTTTTAGATTGCTCGATGAAAATTGTTTTAACAAATCCAAGTGGGGGATTGTTGGAAATATGGAATTGTTTTAAAAATCCAAGTGGGGGATTGTTGGAAATATGGCTTTTTAAAATAAAAGAAAATGGGTGTTTAACAGGTTTCGATATCTGGATCTCTCTCTCTAATATTGGTCCCATATCTACTATACAACTCTTTGTGATAGAGTTTATAAGGAGATTGTTAGGACTTGGGCTTGGACCCCTTGGGGGTACCACTCTTTTATGAAGAGGGGAGAGATAGACTCTCGCGCCCGCCGTCCGTCCGGTCGGGTCGGGTCATTAAGAGAGCAACCCATTCTTTTTGTTACAAATTTATTTTCATTAATTAATTTTTTAATTTCTAAAGAGGGAAAGGGAATGAATCTTGACGTCTTCCTATTGCCATGTTTTCCACGTTTTTGTTTTTAAGTGCAATTAAACTTGGACGTTTTCCATGTTTTGTTTTTAAAGTGCAATTAAGCTTGGACGTTTTCCATGATTTTATTTTAAGTGCAATTAAGCTTGGACGTTTTTTCATGCATTTGTTGTGCCAATGAACCTAGTCGAGTTCTTTGTTTTGTCAATGCACTTATCCGGATTTTCATACTTTGAATGAATCTATATTCTCACTATAAATACAACACAACTTAGAGTTTTGTAAAACAAGAAAAGAGAAGAAAAAAAACAAAACAAAAGTTCTTCCTTGTTTCAAAAAGAGAGATTTCGTTTTGCAATTAGTTTTTTTTTTGTTTAACATTTCAATCAAAGAAGAAATTTTCGTGTTGTTTATTTATTTACAATGTATTGATGATTCCGAGCAAAAACAAGTGTTTAAGGGTGTTAGTATTCCGTTCATCAAATGTGCAATTGATTGAACGAGACAGAGAAGATTCTGGGCTGTTTTATCCTGGGGACGGCGGGGCTAGTACACTGCTTGCACAATCTTGGGCAGAGCCGCGAAACGTCTTAAAGAGAGCGACCTAGTCCGCGACTCAACCCAAGAACAAATTGGTACCTTCGTTCCTAACTTTTATTTGAATCTTTTACAGCAGTCACAACATGCCCAATGATACTACAGTAGTAACAAAAGAGCGAGAGCTTTTTATACAGTGTTTTACTGCTCTCTTTGATCTGTACCGACTGCTGATGAATGATTCTTTGAGGGGATGGGTTTTGATTTTTTGGTAATGAATCTTCACATTATCGATAATTTGGTTCCCATATTTTAGAAAAGGGTTATTTACCTTTTATCCTCTACTAAACCAAAATTGGTTGCCAACTAGGTTGACTAGTAGAAACCATTAGATTTTTTAAATGCCCAAAATACTCTCACGTGCCAAGCACGTGATGGGTACCAAACAGGAATTGCAAAAATGATTTGGATGTCAAACGGTAAAATTTCAGACTTCTAAGCATTTTGGCCATTGACCATTAATTCAACTGGGTTCTTCTTCCTTCTTCTTACTTTCTTGTGTCTCTGCCCCTTTTAAAAAAAATAAAATAAACTTCTTTCATTTTCTTTGCCTTCTCTGCTATATATCAAGCAAAAATGGCAACCATAAGTGCAACTGCCTTTGCTTCCTCCATCTCATCCAAGCCCAAGACCTCATTATTGGACACTTAGTCATCCTTCCATGGTATTCCCATCTCCACCCCATCATCTTGTCTTATTGCCCAACCCATCAGATCTTCCCTCATCTCCATGTATGCCGCCACCACCCCACCACCCCACCACCATATGATCTCATTCATTTAAGATCGACCCCATCAAGGAATCCATTGTCTCATGAGAGATGACTCGTCGTTGCACGAATGACATGATCACCTACTCAGACACTGATGTGGTCATTGTTGGTGCTGGACTTACTTGTGCCTATGAATTCAACAAGAACCCCAACATCAAATCACAATAATCGAGCAATCTATCTCCCCAGGAGGTGGTACTTGGCTCGGTGGACAACTCTTCTCCGCTATGGTTGTGCGTAAACCCGCGAACAAATTCCTTGATGAGTTTGAGATCAAGTACGATGAGGTCGACAACTAGGTTATAATTAAGCATGTTGTCTTGTTCACATCCACCCAAGGATTGTGATTTCGTGAAATTATACGAAATTTTTCCGAAATTTTCGTTTTTTGAAATTACGAAAAAAAAAGAACAAAAGAAAAAATTACATTTTTCGAGGGATTTTTTTTGAAAATTTTCGAGTTTTTTCGTAAAAATACAAAAACTAGCTACTAAAAATTATTTTTTTTGAAACATTTCGGGATTTTTTCATAAATTTTGATTTTTTTTAATTATCATTTATTCTAATTATTTATTGCTTTTTGAAACCATCCCTTAATTTCCTAAGTATCACTTCTTCTACTTATATATTGATTTTTTAAACTACCCCTTGATTTTCTAATTATAGGTATTTCGGTGTTTAATACATTTATTTACTTGCATATTATTTTTTCACATATTTAATATATCGTCAAAATTCATTATGTATTTCATGTATCCTCGAAAATTTTACATTTTTTCTTTACACACCGAAATATTTCTTAAAATCAGGAGACCGAAATTAACTCAAAAAACAAAATCACAATCCTTGCATCCACCATCATGAGCAAGCTCTTGGCCAAGCCCAACGTGAAGCTCTTCAACGCTGTCGTTGCGGAGGATTTGATCATCAAGGAGGGAAGAGTTGGTGGTGTTGTCACCAACTGGGCTTGGGTGTCCATGAACCATGATACACAGTCTTGCATGGACCCCAATGTGAAGGAGGCTAAATTGTGGTGAGCTATTGTGGTCACGATGATCCTTTTGGTACCACTGGTGTCAAGAGATTGAAGAGTGTGGGTATGACTAATTGTCCCTGGGATGAAGGCCTTTAACATGAATACTGTTGAGGATGCCATTATTTGCCTCACACGGGAGATCGTCCCTGGAATGATTGTCACCGAAATGGAAGTCGCTGAGATCGATGGTTTTCCAAGAAATAATGGTTCAATTGCATTGTGTTTGGCAGGTTCAATGGTTAATTGCATTGTGAATGGTTCAATGGTTAATTACATTGTGTTCAGGGTTGTTCAATGGCAGATTGTTAATTGCATTGTGTTTGACAGGTTGGTTCAATGGTTAATCATTGTTTTTAGCAGTGTTCTAAAAAACGGCCTAAGCGGCGCTTAGGCGTTAGAGAAACGCCCAAATTAATGGTTTGGCGGGTTCTGGGTGGGGTCTAGGCGGGGTCTGGGTAGGGTCTAGGCGGTCTGGGCAAGTTTGTTTATTTTTTTTGAATAAGGATGATTGTGTTCTTATTTTATTTTTCTTTCTCCTTTTTTGGAAATAAACAATTTAATTGTTTTTTTATTCAGTATATGTCTAAATGTTATAAGACAATTGTTCGACCAGCCATGCTATACGGTTCAGAATGTTGGGCTACTACGGGACAACATACGCATAGGATGGCAGTAGCAGAAATGCGTATGTTAAGGTGGATGTGTGGTAAAACTCGTAAGGATAAAATTAGAAATGAAAGAATTAGGAGATACTTAGGTGTAGCGCCCATAGAGGAAAAAATTAGAGAAAGACGTTTAACTTGGTTTGGTCATGTGCGGAGGAGACCAAGCACGGCGCCAATTAGAAAATGTTTAGATTGGCAAGTTAATGGAGGGTGTAGACGGAGGGGACGACCGTTGAAAACTTGGATGAAGACGGTGAATGAAGATATCATTGAGCTTGGATTAGGTGAGGAAATGTGGGAAGATCGCATTGCTTGGAGAACCAAAATTCATGTAGCCGACCCCGAAAATCTCGGGAATGGGCTTTGATGATGATGATGATGATGATGATATGTCTAAATGTAGCAAATGATGATTACTTAATGGAATTCTCAAATGATCTGCCGGTACCAATTTTAGTAATGTAGATTTTATCAAACACGATTGAGGTCATTCATGCAATTTGAAGAAAAATAAAGAGTAGGTTTGGATATTTGTCCACAAATTCAACTTTGTATAAAGTACCCATCATGACCAACTTCAGTCATTTGAGTTTTAATAAATTTTGTTCATGATTGTTAATTTTTCATGTTTTTAAATTTTGCATATGTATCTTGGCATTAAATTGGATGTAATTGATAATGTATTATGCTTAACTTTTGTAAATTATTGAAGTTATAATACAAAAACTAAAACCGCCTAGGCACCTGCCTAGGCCTCTGGGCTCTAGGCACTTGCTCGCCACCCGACCACCGCTTAGCGCTTTTTAGAACACTGGTTTTTAGGCAAGTTATTCATTTCAATTGTACAAGTCATTGCATTGCATTGGGCATTGGCATTGGCATTAACATCCATTGACAACTCAAGCAAGAATATCTTGGGCATTCACAAACAATGCAAGTCAATTAAACAATAATTTACACATAATCCATATTCAAAAAAAATACACATAATTCTTTTTTACCCCCACATAATTCTTAAATTTACCATTTGGTACCCATCTTCCCCAAACATATTTTCGCACCAATTCAACCAACAACGAATTGATACAGATCTGAAAGAGGAGGCAAAGAAAATGAAGGAGCTTTGTTTTGTTTTTTTAAGAGCAGAGACAGAAGAAATGAAGAAGAAGGAGAAAAAAAAAGAACCCAGATGACTTAACAATCAAGGGCCAAAATGCTAAGAAGTCTGGAATTTTCCCATTTGGCACCCAAATCATTTTAGCAATTCCTGTTTGGTACCCATCACGTGCTTAGCACGTGAGGGCATTCTGGGCATTTAAAATATCTAATGGTTTTTGCTAGTCAACTTAGTTGGCTTAATGATCAAATACAAAAATGAGGGTTAAACTAAATTAAAATAACCAGTGACACCCAATTTTGGTTTCACCTTAATTAGTTAGGGCTAAAAGGTAAATAACCCTTTAGAAAATAAAGTTTTGTGGTGAGATTGAGTGAGAATGGTGGATGTACATATCAGGTGTTATGTGTGTTTTGCACGTGAATAGTGTAACAGTGGAGTCGGTCTCAGTTGCTTCATGAAAGTGAGTCTATTTATTCTCTTTGCGAACTCTCAAAACCCACCCTCAAAACCAAAACATGAAACATATAAACTACTCGTAAAATCAATCAATAAAATCAAACTAAGAATTCGAACAGTGGAGTCGAAAGCGACTTTGAAGATCAAAACACCAACTCTTTGTTCCCTCCAAAACCTCAAAGACGTCATTCCTAATAAGATCTATACTTCAAATAAATGAGCACAAACCTGCTCTAGCTCATATATATGCTTTGCCTCAAAATGAGGCTTATATCTAGGAAATCGAAGCCATAAATACTTGTTCTTATGAATCCATATATAGATGAATGTTAGGTATAACTAGGGGTGGGCATTTGGGACCAAAAACCCGGACCGATCGGATCGGTTTTAATTACTTAAAAAAATTTCGGTTGTAAAAGCCCGGCCCGGCCCGAAGTTTCTGGTCCGGGCCTCGGTTTCCATTTCTGAAGCCCGTCGGGTAACCGACCCGACCCAACTCCTTCACTTAATTAATTCTCTCTCCCCTCAACTTCACAGAGAGTCTCACATTCACATTCAAATTCTCCAGAAATTCTCACATTCATCACAGAGAGTCTCACAATTTCCTCATTCTCACATTCACCAGAAATTCTAAATGGCGAGGAAATCGTGGACGCCTCTTCTCAGGCCGCCTCCCTCTCCCATCCCACTCCCCTCTCTTCTCACAGCGAAGGCGGAGAGATCTTCTCACAGATCTTCTCGGATCTGATCTTGAATCTTTTTGCTCTTAGGACCGAGACCGGCCCGAAACCGGCCCGTAAATCGGTTAACCGGGACTTCGATTACCCGGTCAACTCGGTCCGATTTCGGTTCTCATAAACACGGGCCCAAATTTTTCGGGCCGGTTTTCGGTTTTTAGCTTTTGGGCCGGTTACCCGTACTTGCCCAGCCCTAGGTATAACAATTGATGGAGAAGGGTTGAATTTTGTTTTATTTATGGAGATGATTTCTCAAATAACTTTATTTTAAATATTTTGTTTTTCACTCTACCATTATTCTCAGAGCATATGATAGTTAGACTAATAACAATATGCATCTATTATAAAACACTGATAATTTGCGGAAAGAAAAAATATAACTTTTGAAAATGCCAAAAAAAACATATTTTTTTTTTTATAATTAAAGAATCTTAAAAGCCACAAATCCAATCCATGGTTTAAAAAATAATTAGAAAGACATTCTTACCATTTAACTTAAGTGATCAATTTTCAAAATTTATTCAACTTCTTAAACCCAATCATAAATTTACTTTCAGATTTATTTTATTTATTTACTTATTTATTTTTTACTTTCAAACTACCCAGCTAGAATCGATCAGTTGTGTTTTAGGGACATGAAACAACTTTGAAAAAAAAAATATCAAATTGCGTTAAAAGATTGCCTATTTCGCTTGTTTCAATGTAACTAGAATTTGAATACGTAAATAACAACATCACGACAATTGGGTATATTTCTCTTTTTACCTATCCTTTAATCATGGTTTAGGTTTGTGGCCTTTAATAATCTTGAATTACAAAAAGTATGTCTTTTGAGGATTTTCATTGTTAGGGTCCTATGAGGTCTACAATTATAAAAATTAGGCCTTATAAGTCATTTTCCCTTTTTTATTTTATAATTTCTACATATTCAAATGTAGAACACCCATTTACTCGGTTTGCATTACTTGGCCTTGTTTTTACTTTACTAGGTGACGATTACTTGGATATTGGTCGAGTAATTGGGTTCAAGTGAATCGGGTAATTTTTTTATTTTTTTTAACACTTTCCCCATTTAGGTTGTGTTATGTAGTAAGATAATTACATTTTACAATTTTAGATTCTTGAGCTATTTTCTAGCTAGAACTTTGTTTTGACAATGGAGATGTTCATTTATATTATGATAGGTGTTGAAATATTAATTCCTTGAATTAATTAAGTGTTCCCAGACGATGCGGTCTTCCCACATATCCTCGCCTAATCCAAGCTTAAGGATGTCTTCCTTCACCTCCCTCATCCAAGTTTTCAATGGTCGTCCCCTCTGTCTACACCCTCCATTAACTTGCCAATCAATACATTTTCTAATTGGGCGTCGTGCTTAGTCTCCTCTGCACGTGACCAAACCACTTTAAACACATTTCTCTAATTTTGTCCTCTATGGGCGCTACACCTTTAGTATCTCCTAATTTTTTCTTTCCTAATTTTATCCTTATGGGGTTTACCACACATCCATCTTAACATATGCATTTCTACCACCATCATGTGCATATGTTGTCCTGTAGTAACCCAACATTCTGAACCATAGAGCATAGCTGATCAAACAATTGTTTTATAGCATTTCCTTTTTAACCTTTTAGACATCATTCTATTGAATAATACTCCTGACGTCATTCTCCATTTCGTCCAACCAGCTTTAATCCTATGGCATACATCTTCTCCAATAGCTTCATTCTTTTGAATTATAGATCCTAGATATCGAAAAGCCTCACACTCTCGAACCTCCATGCCTTCAATCTCAATGAATTACTCCTCCCACTTGATTCACAACCAAAGTTGCACACTAGATGTTTTGTCTTTGAACGACTAATTTTAAAACCCTTACCCTCTAATGTGTTCCACCACCTATCTAATGGATATCCTATGAATCTGACAGGAATTTTTTTTGTTTGCACAACGTTTTCTATTTGCCAGTGCACGAGATCCAACTTGTAGATTCGGCAAGTCGACGTCGATCCCACAGGGACTTATGTAGATTAAACTAAAAGCTCAAATTAAATTTTAACTGGTAACAATGATTTTTCTCTAAGAAGAGACACGATTAGCTGAAAAATTATAAAAAAAAATGTGCAAATTGATTAAGAAAAAACGGTTGCTTGCAATGGGTCACAAAAATTATCAATAATTTGACGAAACCTAAGCTTTTAGAATACCCCACTATGGTCTCCAAATAAATTCTTATTGTAATTTTTGCTTTAATTTTACTCCAAATACACATGATGATCTAGAAATCAACATAATCACAACAGATAATATTTAATTTAAGCATAACTTTTAATTAAAACATCTAGTTCTGAAACACAAAGAATAAATGAAATTGCTTCCCAAATGATTCCTTGGAATCGGTCCAATCGTAAATATGCAATAATTTAAATGAAACAAATAATGCTTTGAGCACTCATTTAAGGGAATTAAATAAAAATAATCATTTCTTAAGAATCAAAATGGGGTACATAGTGGCTTCATCGTCAACCATAGTTGAAAAGTTTAGTTACACATGATAGGAATTAAAATCAAACTCTTGAGTTCTCCTTTGTCTTTACAACCATTTCTTCTTCTTTCTCTGGTTTCTATAAATAGATTTTCTTGGATCCCACTTCCCCTCTTATGACCACAACTATATCTTTTTTGGGTGTAACTTTGGAGATTTAATTGCCCATAAGTTTTTTATTTGTTAAAGGGTGGATGGATAAGAAAATGTATGTGGATTTGTTGAGGGTGAGAATGATGAAGTTAACTGAGATTATGAGTCTTGGTCGTATAGAGGATTTGGTATAGGGTGTTGACATTTGAGATTTGGTTTTTGGATTAGGGATTCTTGGTGGAATGAACATGGGTTGAAAAATTGGTCGTGTGACGTGTTTGGTTTAGATGGTAGACTTGTGAGAGTAGGGAAATTGGTTTTGTTGTTACATGTAGGGAGCTATGAGACTAAGTTTGGGTAGAATTTTTGTGGACTTGAGTAGGAAAATGAGTTTTATTTGGGCTTAGGCAATTTTAATCTCATGAAGCAAATGTTGTACTTCTCAATACTCACGCTTGTCATGATGGATGCACTGGTGGGTTTTCTTCAAATTTCCTACAAAATAAACACAAATAATTGTAAAAAAAATAAAAAAAAAATTGCATTGGACTTTAGGCTTATGTGCATGTATATGCAGATACTTCGTTAAAAAAATGCGCATGATACATTAAATAGGCAAATGCGCAATTTTATATAAACATAAATAAATTGTGCTCTATATCGAATGTGCCTCTAAAATATATGTAAATATGCATAATTAGACATTTATCAGATTGTTTGGTGATATAAATTTATTATTTTGGATCAATTGAACAACTTGAGGAAATGGTATACAACTTCAAAATATAAAACATAAGAATCTAAGGTTTGAAAACCTTAAGATACTTGAAAATTGCGTCCATGAACTAAGGAAGAATCTCCTAAAGTTTTACAGTTTGATTTAGTTTCTTTTGAGATCTCCCTAACTTCTACAAATTAAACATTCGTTTTGCAGGTTTATGATTGCTTGAATTGTATAAGTAAAGTTTGTCCTTCTTAACGTCCCATCTTTAATACAAAATCAGAAGCATGTTGAAGAAGTCTTTTGAGTTACACCGACAAACTTTTGTTACTAAAACATGCCTAGAGACCTACCTTATGGAACATAAATGCTCATGCAAAAACTTTTTTTTTTTTTTTTAAAAAAGACAAACATTACCACAATGCTCATGCAAAAAAAAAATTCACCACAAAGTTCAATTAAATTTGGGATGAAAGAAATTTGGCACAACAATCAATAGTCTTATTGTTTCAATTATGTTCTTCCCTCAACTTGATGATTAAACACATACACATGCTAACATCTCCAAAATGACAAATTAAACTCATTTTCAAAATGTTTTTGAGAAAACTGGTTTACCTTTATTGTTAATTTCTAAATATTGACTGTGCCTAGAACACTCAAGACTATGTGTTGCAAATAATTTGTGTGTTTATGACACTCAGTTGTAAGAAAATATTTTGCACGCTCATGTCAGTAAGCTATAGGAACAATTGGAACTCCCCTAATTATACAGTATGATTATGATGTTTGTTTCCTCATGTTCTTAGAAATATAAACAATATGTTGTAATGGTACTCCCAAAAAGTAAACTTTATCTTCAACCAACCTCATCCTTCTTCAACCAAACTCTTATTCAAAGTTTTTGGAACACCTTGATGGTCACCCCCTTAATTGTTTCTTATATCATCCATTTTCAAGTTTCCACCCATCCAAATCACCTTCATCTTCAACCAACCACCTCAACTTTCAAGCTTTTAAAGTATCAAAAAAATTGTCCACTGAGATGAAAACAAAATGATGTCTACTTGAAAAATCTACTTTAATTATGTTATGTGGTCTCTCCTTATCAACCCTAAGCACATGATTGATTAACACGTCATGATGTTTTTTTAAGAAATAAAGCATCACGAACTAAATACTCATTAAATCAATATAGGCAGTGCCTATTTGGTACCACAACTTATACTCACCCACACCACCCATCTAATTTTTACTTTCCCACACCATGCACTTTCTATCCCACGCCATTGTTCTCTTCCACACCACCTATAAGAAGAAAAACCTAAATCTTTCACCTCTCCAAATTTCAAAATGATGAAAAGCTCCCTTTCCCTTCCAGACTTCAATTCTTCTCACCACCACCTTTCTACTTATTTTTCTCTGATTTTCTTCTTATTCTTTGCATTTTCTTCTCTCATTTCTTTTCTTCTTTTCCCTCCCCATCTAGGGGCACCCCTAAAGTACCCCTAGAAGTCGAAGAAGCACTCGATTATGTAGTTTCCCCTCCCCTCTTATTCTTCTCCTTGCCCTCGTGTTTTTTTGCCTTTGCGGCGGTCTGTGCGAGGCTGTGTTCCCCACTTGCACAAACTGTCGCAAGGGAAAAAAATTGATCCTCGCAGATGTACCTGTGAATGGAAAACTCTCAATTGCAGGAAAAATTTGAACCTCCACGACTGAGAGTTCTCCATTTGCAGGTACCTCTTCGAGGGTCAAATTTTTTGCCCTCACAATGATTCTTGCAAGTGGGAAACCCATCCTCGCATGGGCCGTCACGAGGGCAAAAAAAAAAAGAGCACGAGGGGAAGGAGAAAAAGAATAGGGATAGGGATGGCGGTCTGTGCGAGAAGAAGACAGAGAGTGGGAGAATAAGAGAGGGAAACTGAGAGAGAGTGGGAGAAGAAGAGATAGTGGGAGATTTGGGAGAGGGAAAGGAGGAAAATAAGAAGATGGAGAAGGGGCGATAGTGGTTATTGATCCATCTCCCATATCTCTCGATGTCGCCGATTATCTCTCACTGTCCCTCGCAATCGATCACCCTCTTCCTCGCTACCCACTTCCATGTTGTTTATGTTATTCTTGAGAAGAGAGGATGAGAGAAGAAGAAGAAGATGAATAGTAGTTTTTATGGGTGGTGTGGGAGATAAGGTAATTGTTTTTAAAAAAGATGAGTGGTGTGGGTGAGTGTAACTTGTGGTGCCAAATAGGCGTTGCCATCAATATAATTAAGGGTTAATTGCTACTTCCCCCTACAATAAATAGTTAATTGATAAATACATTATAGTTTGTTTCCAATACTTAGCAGCTTGAGTGAACCAAGACTCTACAATTTTAGAATCTTCTTGTTGAATGGCATGTTCTCCTCAGTCGGAATAGGTGGCCATCATTATTCACTATTGCACTTACCCCATTACTAGCAGTCAACGTCCATTGACCGTCAACTTCAAAGCAGATTACCAAAATACCCCCGAGAAATCAAAGGCTAAGATTGAATCTTTTGTATCTCGAACATCTCATCTGGAGGAAAATCCTAAGGCCCAACTGAAATTGTATCTCGAGGAAAATCTAATCGTATCTCGAGAAAATCCAATAGTCGATTTTAAAAAAATGTAACTCAAACATCTCATCTCGAGGAAAATCTAATGGTACAAATTTAATCACACACACATCTCGAGAAAACTCTAACGGTTCAAATTTATCGTGCCCACATCCGAGTAAATCCAACTGTTCAAAGTTACTCGTACACACATCTCGAAGAAAATCTAACGGTTCAAGTTTAATTGTACACATATCTTGAGGAAATCTAACGATTGTTAAAAAAATACACTTCTCTTTCTTTCTCCCTCCTCCTTCCCCCTTCCTCTTCTTCCTCTGTTTCGCAGCCCCGTCGCCACCTCCTCCCTCATCTTCCTCCTCCCTTCTCAATCCTCCTTCTCCCTCCTTATTCCTCATTTGTTTTGCAGCCCTGCCAGATTTTCCTTCACATGCATGCACGATTAAATTTGAACCATTAAAATTACCTCGAGATGCGTATATGATTAAATTTGGTTTGTTAAATTTTTCTCGAGATACGATTACAATTTCAGTTGGGACTTAGGATTTTATTCGAATGAGATATTCGATATAGGAAGCATTAAATCTTAGTCTGTGATTTATCAAGGGCATTTTGATCATTTAATTTGAAAATATACGGTCAATGCACATTGGCCGCTAGTCTTATGGTTTGTTGGGTTTTAATTTTTTGGCAATGAATAGTCACATTCTAGATCTTGTAGTTCATATTGTTTATTCTCTGGGAAATAAAGTTGCTGCGCTGCCTGATACCATGCCTGGATGGTACCAGGCACGTGCCACTTGATGAGGTTGCCACCTCATCTAAAGCCAAAAAAACGAAAAAAGTCTCCTCTCCAAACGCAGGAACGCAGGGAAGTTAGGGCTCTAAACGAAACCTCGGCCACATCTGCCTCCTCCACCTCCGCCGTCGTCCTCCACGCCTCATCAAAAACATCGACAGAGAGAAGGAAAGAGAGCGAATGATCGAAGTTTATAATGTAATTCGTTGAAAAAGAGGGAAGAAGAAGAAGAAGACTATAAGCTACAAACCCAATTTGCCGAAATCCAAGTTTTTGTTTTCTCTGCACTCTCGAAATCAAAATCTTCCTCTTCTGCAAAAAAAAAAAATTTCAAGGTGAGTTTTTTTTTTAATTAACAATTTGATTCCTTCTTGGTCTTACTAAGCTTTGGGTATTTATCAATTTGAATGTTTAAGTAGATCTTATATCATTTTTTGGTTGAATTTGAGTTTTTTGAAGTTCAATTCAAATCAAGTGACCTAATGAACTTGAACTCTGTTGTGATTTATCTTGTTTTATAGTTCATTTTGTTGCAAAGGAACTGAATTTGGTTTTATTTTTTTGGATTGAGTAGGTTTTGAAGTGTGGGTAAAAATTTGTGAAAATTTGTGTTTTCTCTTCTTAGTAAAAAAATTGTTTTCTCTTCTTAAATGAAATGATACCCTGTTAACAATGATCTGTGGGTTTAGTTTACAAGTTATATATTAAGGGATGTTATGAAAATATTGTATTTCATATTTTCAAGGATGGATATATTAGAAAATAACGAAAGTATGGTAAATGAAGAAATTTTAGAGGAGATAAAAGAGCCTTGCATAGGGATGGAATTTAACAACATTGATGAGTATCAATCATATTATCATGATTATGGTAATAAAAAGGGATTTCCAGTGAGAGTAAGGGCAACTGAAAAAGATGAATAGGGAAATCCTAAATATTTTATTCTTGCATGTGGTCGGGCTGGGAATTCAATAAGTAAAGCAGAAAGTGTTATAAAATTGAGTGCCTCTGGTAGATGTGGTTGTAAGGCTAAGATTAGAGCTCTTATACGCCTGATGGAACATTGAGAGTGACAACATTAACAGATGATCACAATCATGATTTGAGCCCCGAAAAATTGAGATATTATCTGAAAAATCGAGTTATGAGCCAGTATGTCAAGAAGAGGCTTGAATATAATGATAGGGCGGACACTAGGCCAAATAAGAGTTTTTCTTCGTGTGTGGTTGAAGCTGGTGGGAATGATACTATGACATTTTCCCAAAAAGATTGTTACAACTATCATAAAATAAGGCGGTTGAGACTTGGTGAGAGGGATGCGATGGCACTTCATAACTACTTCCAAAAGATGCAAGCTAACAATGCTGATTTTTTCTATTTGATGGATTTGAATGACAAAGGGAGGCTAAGAAATGCCTTTTGGGCTAACGCATGGAGTAGAGCAGCTTACAAGGAGTTTGGTGATGCCATTACTTTTGACACTACGTACTTAACTAATAAGTACGAAATGCCATTTGCTTCTTTTGTTGGGGTGAATCATCACGGTCAGTCAATACTTTTTGGATGTGGATTGATCTGAAGTGAGACAATAGAAGAGTTTGTTTGGCTTTTCAAATCTTGGCTCGTGAGTATGAATGATTGTGCTCCAGTTGCTATAATCACTGATCAAGACAGAGCAATGAAGAGAGCCATCGAAATTGTGTTTCCCAACACACGACATAGATGGTGCTTATAGCATATTATGAAAAAGTTGCCTGAAAAACTGTCGGGTTGCAATAAATATGAGGTTATAAAGTTTGCAATGCAAAAAACAGTTTATGATTCTCTATCTCATGAAGAATTTGAATAATATTGGCGTGGGTTCATTAAGAAATTTAGCCTTCAAAATAATGATTGGTTGAGTGGATTATATGATGAAAGAATTCGTTGGGTACCAACATTTCAAAGGAATACTTTTTGGGCAGGGATGTCTTCAACACAAATGAGTGAAAGTATGAATGTTTTTTTTTATGGTTATGTAAATTCAAATACCACTCTAAAGCAATTCGTAGAACAATATGAGAATGCACTACGAAGTAAGGTTCAAAAAGAAGTTGATGAGGACTTTCGATCATTTAACCGTTGGCTTCCTTGCATTACTCCTTACGCATTTGAGAAAAATTTTCAAGCTGCCTACACCACAAATAAATTTAAGGAGTTTCAAAAAGATATTGCAGGAAGATTATGTTGTATAGTTAATCATCATGTCATGGAGAAGTATGGCTTTCAGGTTTACTATGTTTTAGAAGACAGGTTGATAGGAAACACATACAGATCAATCAATTTAAAGTTTATTTTAAAGATGATGACTTCAATATTAAGTGCAATTGTCAATTGTTTGAATTTAGGGGGATCTTATGCAAACATATTTTATCGGTATTGTCTCATAACAGGATTAACGTTTTACCAAAAAAATATATTCTTCGAAAGTGGAGGAAAGATGTTAAGAAGTGTCATAAGAAGGTTAAAATTGTATATTCGGATTGGGTAATGAAGCCTGAAAATGAACGGTTTGATGAGATGTGCAGTCTCTTCTATGAAATGGTTGACTTAGCTTCTGAGGATCAAAAGGAGACAAATAATGTTAAACATTGGATAAAATTGAAGATTGGTGAACTAAAGATATCAAAAGGTGATGGTGATGGTGATGTTAATGTTGAGTCAGAGGGGTTTGTGGAAGTTGGCGCTAAAACTACTGGTAAAATTCATAGTCCATTGACCGTCCGTTGCAAAGGACGACGTTCTACTTCAAGGATGCAATCCACCATGGAAAAAGTTTGTAAAAAAAGCAAGAAAAAGAAAGAAACACATAAAGAGATGGAGAAAATGAGAAGTATTGACAAAGAACATGCCATTGAGAACATTGAGAAACAAACTGGTAATTTTACTTGTTTGTTGTACTTTTATGAATATATATTTTTTGTTCAATTCAAGAATATTTACTTTTATTTTGACATGTCATTTGTAGGGTTCTACCCAAGTTGGATTTGAAGGTTCACAATATATGACACCTCTTTCAAACAATGTTGTGCCATATGGTCAAATAAATCTTAACACGCATGTTTGTCTTTAGTACATTGATTGTTCACTTATGATTTGCCTCACTATGATTGTTCACTATGATTAATGTGTTTGTCGTTTTTAAGGATGAAAGTATGGGGTCATACTATTCACAAGCTAATGCTACAATTGATGGACTTGGTCAGGTTTACTCACGTATAACACAGGTATGTAATTTACTTGCTTAAGATCATTTTAACGACCACATAAAGAATGTAAGCCTTTATCATTTATTTTTGCAGCCACCAACTTCTAGCAACAACATGGAGTTTAGAGATTATAGCTCATTATTTTTGCCCTGGTAAGAATCTCAAACTATGTTAGTTCTTATTTTAAACCTTTTGAATTACTTTAACGGGCATATAGGCTGTAATTGAGTTTAATTTTTTAGTATGAATTAGGCACGTTGATTTACTATTTTTTTTTATATCAACTCTGTTGTGGATGCAGAAGGATTCCATGTTCTCAACGCATCTGTAGAGCTGTTTAGGTTGTTTTTCCATGAAAGAAGTGCATGACCTTTGTTGGGATTGTAGAGGGGAGAACCCCATGTTTTGTTTATAGAAGAAAAAGATCTGGATCCATAACACAAGACACATACCTGCAAAAGAACAAGCACACACTACTATGACACTTGGGAGTTTTATTTTCTGGATTTCATTACTATGTTATGCACTTATGTGGATGTTGGGTGAGCAATTTGGTACTTCATTTGTGGTCCATTCAATGAAGAGATAGGATGTTTTTGGGTAGAGTTTATTATAGAGTTGTGAAGGAGTGTTGTGTGTGTGTGTGTGGAATCAAAAGGGAAATGAAGTGCACATGGAGGTTTATAAAATGCAAGTGTGGTTTTCCAATTCTCCAGCAGTTTCGTTGCTTTCTCATATACTGAAGTTTTAGTTTCAGTGAAAATTTTACAATTCCTATTTCCATTTGTTTACTTATGGACATGGCTCTTGATTCCATGGTTCTAATTCATTGCTTTTGTTTGCTATATAGAATTCAACCTGCACTAAGTGTTCAATTATGCTCTTACGTTCTTGGCATTCTGCTCAGTGTTCATTTTCTTCTAGTTTCAGATTAACTTTGAATTTCAACTTCTGAATAGCATATCCAAATTAGTGCAGTCCATATTTTGCACTGAACTCAACACAGTTGCTTAGACAATATGATGCTATGAACTTGAAGTGAACGCCATTGTTTTGTTAAGCCAAATACATGTCCATGTTGGCTGAAATCGCAACTTATAACAGCAAAAGATGTACGATTGTAAAAATAATGCCCCTTGCTAAAGCCTTCAGAACATTTTGCTGCATAAGCATTCTTTCTTTGAACTGATTATTTGAGAGTGCAAAGTCAGACATGCAAATCAGTTATTGCTAAGAATAGCATGGAAGTATTATGATCAAACCATAATTCTTCCTGTCGCATTTATATCCAACATGTGATATATGCAGGTTGTAACATTCATTTGGCAGCCTTAGATTGGATTGTGAAGATGCAGCCTTAGATTGGATGTTTTAATGGTGTGCATGCAGATAGCCCTCGTATGGGTGGTCGCTGGCAATTGATAATGGAATGGGCTGTATTTTTCATTTGCATACAAATAGTAGACAGTAACAATGGAGACCTTGTAGCTGGATTCTTAATAGACAGATCAAGAGATGCGGTTTGGTTTTGAATTTTCGATTAATGTGCTCTTTCCTTCTCCCAAATAGCTTGTTGCTACTTGCTAGGGACTCTCCATCTGAGGGATTTACAAAATATTCATTCATTTAGAACATAACTAAATACAAGTTTGAAATACGACTTACAAAATATTCAATAAACCACAAGTTTGAACAAAATAACTACCATTATTATAATAACCACCACTAGCAGTGCATTGATCAAATCCCTTGTCAATGCTCAATGATCATTGTTCGCTTGAGCTTCACCCTCACGAATGTGATACTGATTTTTCATCTCTTCGAAGAGATTTCTTGCCTTGCGGTTCTTTTTCACATCTTCATCTGATTTGTTTGCCTCGCAGCTCTTGCTCACTTTCTTTTTCACCTCTTCAGCTGATTTGTTTGCCTCGCAGTTTTTGATCACTTTCTTTTTCACCTCTTCATCTGATTTGTTTGCCTCGTAGTTCTTTCCCACCCCTTCTGAGCGAACCCAAACCTCATAACTAGTATAAGCCTCGACAACTGAGGTAAAACCCTTGTACAAACTACCTCTATACCCTGTTATTTGGATTGAACAATCTTCCCATGTTAAGTAAATTTCGGGTTCACGACCGCGATAAACCACATACGCCTTGTATGCCATGTTGGGTTAAGATCATTAAGCTACAGATGCCAATAAGACAAAAAAAAAAATTTTGCTAGAAATGATCAATGGCCATGAACATTCAATAGAATTTTTTGTTGAGAATCTCCTTTACAACATGGACAATGTTTCCCTTATATAAATCAAAACTTTTTTCCCCTTCTCAGAAAAAAAAAAAAAAAAATCCATTCCAAGTCTCTCAATCCTCTTCAAACCCCCTCTCACTCTGTTACTTAGGACACAAAAATCCAATCTTTGCTTACATAAAGCTTCAACTTTTTGCCATTTTAGATCAATTTTATATACATGTTTCTCAATTTTTGAAGATAAACAGAGTTGTGGATATATTCACACAGATCCCACACAGTTCCATTCCGAAACTAGCAATTTTTTGCCATTATGGACGTGTTTATGAACCAATTACATAGACCACGTAATCAATAAGAGATGAGAGAGAATGATGTCTTCAGATGGTTTAATGAAATTCACATCCATATAATATATTCGAGCAATAATGGAGACGACGAAAACGAAAGTAGAAGCAGAAGCAGAAGGAGATAGCAGCTATGGAGGTGAACATTACTTACCTCATATCAGCTATGGAGGAGAAGGAGAAGGAGATAGCAGCTACGGTGGATCTGATTTTCAGTTGAGCCCTAAGATCCCTTTCTTTCTCGAGCTTCGGATCCCTTTCTCGAGCTTCAGATCCCTTTTTTTTTTTTTGTCAAGGTAGCCACGTGCCTGGTACCTTCCAGGCATGGACCAAGCATGTACCATCAGGCAGCATAGAATTATTGAATAAAGTTTAGTGATTTTTTTTTACACTTAACTCTCCGATCCAGGGTTTGAATTTGTGATATCATCCATCACATATCTACCAACTCATCCAGTACACCGATGGCAAGTTTAGTGGGTGAGATTGACTGAAAATGGAGTCCATCTATGTTATTTGTTTCGTGAAAGCAAGTGGATGTGTATCTATCCTCCTAGCCAAGTCTAACCCAAAACCAACCCTTCCTCCCTCGAAAAGACGAAACAGAGAGAGAGAGTCCTGGCGAAATGAAACTGAGAATTCGATCGGTGGAGTCGAAAGAGACTTTGAAGATCGAAACACCGACTCCTTGTTCTTTCCAAAGCCTCAAAGACGCCATTGCCGATAAGATCTCTGCTTCACAAACCCTAGTGCAAGTGCACGTCTCTCTCAATCGCAAAGATGAGTTGATTGCCTCTCCTGATCAACCCCTTCATTCACTCGGCATCACTTCTGGCGATCTCATCTTCTACACTCTCAACCCCTATGCATTCTCTCCTCCTCCTCCATCACTTCCACTTGTCTCCCAATCCCAAGACCTGAATCAGAATCCCCATAAAACCCCAGACACAAATCCGACCACCTCTCATCAATCCATAACTGAAACCCCAACCCTTAACTTAACCCCTAAAGACAAAGAAGAAGAAGAGCAAAACATGGACATCGATCAAGAATTCTTCGAAAACCCATTTGGGATAGATGAAGTTTCTTTTCGTTTTCCTTCTGTTTTGAGAAAGGTTTATAAGCAAGTGCAAGAGGATGAAGAGGAAGAGGACGATTTCAAGTTTTTGTTGGTTGCTCTTCATGCTCTACTTTTGGACTCTGGGTTTGGGGGATTTGATTCTGTTCAACAAAAGGGTATTACTGGATTCCGTCTTCCCTCATCTAATCTCACCATGCAATATACAATTCCCGGTCTTCTATCAAACAACTCCAAAGGTATTGAACTTGAGACTGTGTGTTTGAAGTTTCAGAATTTAGGAGGTTTTTTTAATGTGTATGGTTCTCTCAATAAGAACTCTCTGCAATTGTATCGTTTGTGTTTAGACAAATCCCGTTTTGTTTCATCCATTAGTTTTGCTTGTAAGAGTAATGGCAAAGATGGGTCTTCTATATCTTTCCATGTAAAGGAATTTTTTGAGTTTTGGAAGATTGTAAAGGATGGGCTTGCCTTACCACTACTTATAGATCTTTGTGAGGTCACTGGGTTCGCTCTTCCACCTTGCTTCACTCGCCTTCCCACTGAACTTAAATTGAAGATACTTGAGCTTCTTCCTGGTGTTGATCTTGGGAGTGTTAGTTGTGTTTCGTCCGAATTGAGGTATCTTTCTTCAAGTAATGATCTTTGGAAGCAGAAGGTTATGGAGGAGTTTGCACTATCAGGGGAAATACAGACAGATAATTGGAAGCGGGAGTATGTTGGGCTTCTTAATATGAGGAGGAGCAGACCAAGAGTAAGGCACCAACCTCTTAGGGAAAGATTTCCTAATCAGTATGGGTTTGGTGGTTATAGGAGAGGTCGTGCTCCAGATGGATTTCCTGGAATGCTGGGCGGAGATTATGATCGGTTTCCTGCACCCTTTGGAAGTAATCAGGGTCTTCGCTTTCCTGCTCGGCGAAATAGTGCAACTAATTGTGATTTTGCTGGTTTTGATGCATAATCAGCAATTTTGAGCAGCTTCGAGTAAGCTTTCTTTAATAGCTATGGAAATATTTTTTGCTTCATATTTTTAATGGCATTTTATAAGTACCTTTATTTGCTAGAAGTGAAGAAAATGAAATATCTTGGTTTTTTTGTGAATATAGAATGGTCCATGTAATATTATGGTAATTCATGCTTTCAGAAGCTAGTTGCAATCTAGTCTTATAATGTTCCTGTTGCAGAGGGTATATGCCGACTGTTTTTATCATATCTGGAATGTAATCAAGTTAAAGTGTGCACATTACTTGCATAACTACCTTAGGAAAGTAGTATTGGTGTTATTAAATCAGTGATTAATTGCTTCTTGATGGTTAAGCGTTGTGATTTTTTAATTAACCGTTATGGTCAATCTCAGGCTGGGTAGTCGGCAATTTCTCATTGACTTATAGACTAATCGTTTTCCAAAAATCACCGATTTATCGGTTTTGGGTAATATGTTTTTCTCAAGAAAAACACAATAAAACATGCATGAGAGTTCTGCAAATTAGACTGTGGTGAGGAATGTTGGTAGATGTGAAATGTTCTGTGGGCGGTATTGTTGTCATTTAATTTTGTTATGGCATTTTCTCCACTTCCTTTAGGATGAACCTATGCCCATTGAAACTCTTGGAATAATATTGAGTTATTGACTATCGAGAAATTAGATAAGGTCTAGGGAGCGAAGTTGGAGAGGTAAATTTGATGGAGGAGGTCCAGGAAATTGGTTTTATTTCCTCAAAAAGTAAAAGTAGTTGCAGCATCTCGCCCATTTCTTATTCTAGGCCCTTGGTTCAGGAGTGAGAGATTTTTTTTAAGGGTCTTGCTTGAGGTGGATTGGGTGATGTTGGATACCAAAGGTTTTGTTTCTTTTATTGGACTCATGGAAAAGATCGTGTAGTAAATTAGGGAAACCTTCTTTTTATGTATCATGTTCCTTTTTTTCAGCATTCTACTTTTTTCCATAGATCTTTAGGCCATCTCAGCCGTGTTTCTCCTTTAACCAAAAATAAAAAAAAATAAAAATAAAGGCTGGATCGATAAATCTGTGCTCTGTACCTCTATTTTTACGAAGATCTTTAGCCGTAGATTATTGCAACCTGACTGTGGAAAAAGGCTCAGGTCATTTGATAAGCTCAAGTTCTTGTTTTCCTCCCAAGCCTGTAACCTCTGCTTTTCTTTCAACATAGCCAATATCATGAAAAACTTCAATGCCCATAAAGAAACTGAAGAGTTATTTATTTATTTATTTTTAATAATGACAATATCCATTGATGGGAGCCCCGGTCTTAATCTAAAACATTAAACATAAGCAAAAGAAAAGTACTCTGCATATCCACCAATCAGCCAACCAGCGCCTACCCCTTCCTCATCTCCCAGAGAATTCAAAAGATTCAGACCCACATATTCTAGACCATTCTACCGGATCAATCTCTTCATCATATTCACCAAGGAAGCACGAACTCTTCAAAAAACTTGTTGCATCCGTGTTCAACAAGTATCCGACACCGACACTCGCTCGACACGCTTCCGACACGCGTTGTATACAGGGTCAACATGTCGGCAAGTGGTCTGTTACACACCTTCGATACATCCGAAATTCGGTTAGAACACAATCAAGGCTCGACAACTAACATTGTTTTATTTGTTACTCTTAGGTGGCCACATATAACCACCTAATTTGAAGATTGTTAATCCATCTAAAGTAAAAAACTTTGAATTGTGATGCAAGATAAAGAGGACGATGAAGCAGGTAGTCTATGCTTATTCTCTCCTCTACTTTGTTTTTTCTTGCGACAAAGTCTCATCTTTTTCTCCACTTTTTTACATCTTGTTCTCTATGTTTTTTCTTCTTTATGTTATTTTTTTCTTTTTCAGTACAATTTATGCTTCATTTTCATCTTCATACCTTTTGTTCTTTCTTATTTAAATTATTTCTTTATTAGATTATTGTTTATGTTCATATGATTTAAAAAGTATGACCTGTTGTCATGTCACCGAGTCCTAGTTTTTGGAAAATTGTCGAGTTGGCGTGACGTGTCCGCGTATGACACGCGACTCACGTGCTCGTGTTTGTGCATCCTTGGTATTCACTGATAGGAACAAATTGATTGGCAGTCTGATATAGACATAAAGAAATATAATACATCATACAAGCAATCTTCAGTATACCTGCGTGCTTTCAAATAATCTATATTAATTTTTAGATTCATCCTGTAGATACACATAAAAGAATATTAACCTCCAACTTATTTATTAAGAACAACTTACATTTAACTGGCGACCTCCCTGTTCTTAGACAATGCAGCACAAATTCGTAGATACACTGATGTTGTATGTTTCAAACACCGTCCTTTAGAGGCCTTGGCAGATTGCATTTGTTGTACCAAAACTTTGTTTCCATATCCCATTCTAGGCGATTTTCAAGCTTTTTTGCTCCTGATTCATCGTTGTTGTCCACAAAGAGCAGACATGTGGAGGACTAGTACTTGATGAGGGTGATATGGATCTAAGCAATTCACTTGTGAGTCAAATGCGACGTTGTAATCTCTAGGCTCAATCGAGTTATGGAACTTACTCTAGATCCAGTTGGTTATTCTGACTCCCTCTTGTCCTCCTATTGGAACCTCCTTTACTTGACCACACTTGATGTTTCCAACAATTTCTTTTGTGATTAGATGGAGAGCCAACAAATTGTAGCTTACCTTATGTAGCAAGGTCCACGCCAGCAAGATAACAACTCCAGTGACTCCTCTTTCTTTGTGGTGGAGCTATGGTGGTGTCGAGAAGTGGGGGTGAGGTCTGATCGAGACGATGAAATGCGGGTAGAGTCGAGTAGCCGGTTGGCCGTGTTCGAAATTGGGTATTAGTTTTTGCAGTTTCGAGTTTGCTGGCACAAATTTGGGTATAAGTTCTTGCAATTTCGAGTTTACAAGCACGAATTTGGTATGGTGGTGGTGTTCCGATCTGAACGACAGTGTTGTCCCGCTGGCGCGGACCTTGCTTCATAAGGGAAGTTGCGATGGTGTTGGCCATCGGTGGTGGTTGAAAGGTGGGTGGTGGTGGTTGAAGGTTAGTGGTGGTGGAGAAAATCATGATTTTTTCTCCATTATAAGCAATGTTAGTGAATCGTGAATCGTATTGTAAATCGTAACGTGTAAGATTTAGATTTAATCATAAATCGTATCGTAAATCGTAAGATTTATTAATAATACTATATATATATATTTTGTTATATATAATGATATTAATTCTATATATTTTTTTGTTATACATTATATATTAATAATACTATATATATTATATGTTATATAAATTCTGTTCATGCAAATAATTACTCAAACAACTTTTCCTAAAAGCTTATTTAATACTCTCTCTCAAGTCTCATCTAGTCCCTATCTATCTCTAACCCTAGTTGGTCAAAAAGCAACCCTAGCCCTAGCTACATGTTAATTTACACAAAATATTGGGAAGAAAACCACGCTTTCTTGGTTTTTGTTAGTCTTGGATGGGACACAAAAGATGGGCTTAAGAATAAAGATGGGCTTAAGATGGGACACAAAAAATGGGCTAATAACACCTCACCTTGATAAAGAAAAATCTCACTTTCTCACCTTTCTCATCTCTTCCCTTCTGGAACTCTCTCAACTTTCTAGACAAAGCACAAAAGATCGATCGTGTAGGATGAGATCTCTTCCCCACGTTCCAGAACTCTCTCAATTCTCTTCCCTTCTGGACAAAGCAAGCAACCATCGATCTCATCGATGAGATCTATCGGCTTGTGGATAAACAAATCAACAAAAGAGCATCACGATGAGACAACAGTTCTTCCCTTCGAGACAACAGTGAAAGTATTTCTGTGTTTCACGATGAGACAACAGTGAAAGTTCTTCCCTTCGAGACACAGTGAAAGTATTTCACGATGAGACAACAGTTCTTCCCTTTGAGACAACAAATCAACAAATCAACCAGTGAAAGTATCTCTGTTGGAGACATCGATGAGATCTATAGCGTGGGGTGTAAATTGATTCCCTTCAAGAAGGAAAAGTCGATTAAACGGGTATTTCTCCCTCTTTTCTCAGTTCTTCTCCATTTTTTCTTTATTTTTTTTGTATGTATTCATCTTCAACACAATCGGACGATTTGTAACAATCGAGATTTGGCGATTTACTCCTTAAATCGGGGGCGATTTGCTCCGATTTGGGAGAATCACGATTTAATCTTTGATTCAAATCGATGGTGTACCGATTCGAGTCAAATCGGCGATTTGATTCGCGATTTGGAACGATTCGTATAACACTGATTATAAGTACATGGGCAAAGATGGAAACATGTGAAGTTAAAAAATATCCAGTTAAAGGGGGTTAATTATAAAAATATTGTTTAAATAGAGTTTATTTGTATAATAACTACTAAACTAGGTTTTATGCAACAATTAAGTTGAGCCCCAAACTTTTTCTAAAAATTTGTATGAATCGGTGTTTGCGCCCAATTCTATGTTCTTTTTTAGATTGGTTTCCTTAAAAGTTAGGATTCATAAAATAATTAATTTTAACTGAAGTTAGATGATCAAAACAATTCAATGGCCGAGATTGCTAGACCCTGTGATTTCGATTTATCACTGGGTCGGCAAATTCATACTCATGCGAACTTGTAAAATTTCTTATTTCTTTGTTAACAAAAATAATAAATAACAAATAAGAAAAATAAAAATAAAAAACCAAATCATTCCCAATGCCAAACAAAACCCCTAATCTCTATTGCTAATTAATGGTCTCATTTTGATTAAGTTGTATCTTTAATTTTATATCTCAGGCATTACAATATACACAATTAATTTTCATTGCAAGGCAGAAGATCAATGTTGTTTCATGAGGAGTATCTCAAAAAATATACCGATAGTTGATTCTCGAATTACAATGAATATATTACAAAAAAGTATGGTTGCAATTCTCTCTTAGTTATAAATACTTGGCAACTTCTTACCATCAAGTCTTCAACAAGCACTCACCATAAAAAAGTACATCAATCCAGTAAGGTTGTTTAGACCATGAGGCTGTCTTCGTTCCTTACTCTTGTCTTTGTTGTTCTGCTAATTTTCTCCCATGGTAATCTTGCTTGCCAATCTTTTTTCCTTTTTATCTATTCACTCAAATTTCGAAAACTTACTTTTAGATGTTAAGACTAACTTTTACTGTAATGCAGGGAACACAATGGGGAGTGCTCAACAATGCTTCAGTTTCGGAACTCGAATGGCACCTTGCTCCAATGATAGGTGCAACAAATATTGCATCTTAACCTCTAGCAAACCTGATGTTAGGAGTTTCAGTGCGGTAAATAATCTTGGTAGTTCTTGTTTGTGCACAGTATGTGGACACATTTAGTTGTTCTCTTAAAGAATAATGATTCAGTTTGTAATTTTGTTCATTGATCCTTTATGTATTCGTTTAGAGATCCGTTGATTTATATGTGAATCAACTTGCAAAATGAACTAAATGTTTGTTAATTCAAACAAAATCAGTTGGTCATCTGTATAAATAACCAACCAGTTGAATTTGAAGCTCTGATGACTTGTGTTTATCAGGAACCTGTTGTAACAGTATTTATATTTTCCTGATGGGATACCTAAGCGTATTGATGCATCACTTATTTGCCTTTGGCAATAGCTACCAGTTTGGATCGGTCACATATAGATCTGGAACCGACCTGCTAACTATCATATCCAAACCTAACAATTAGATCTGGATTCGGAATACCAAATTTATCCAGGAATCTCCTTGATTTGGAATACCAAATTTATCCTGGAATGGCCTTGATTTTATACTGGAATCGCTTTGATCAGTTTCGAATCAAATCCAGTCTAATCGAGTCTATTGCTGAAAGTTTTTAAAATTTTAATAATTATAACATTTGACTTTGTCAATGTTGAAAATAATATGGTGATATCTTCAAAATTAGTTTAAATCACAGAAGACGCACACAGAATTTTGCAATTGAATTCAAAATTATTATTTTTTATGCAAAGGGTTTCAAGTGTTAATCTCGAAATCTTAGTTACTAAAGATTTTGATTTAAGATCCAAAAAAGTAGAATCTAATTCAAATTGTAGGTTGGAAACATTTGATATCATTGAAATTAAAATTATTTTTCTTAGAATTTTAAATCAAAGATTTTTACATGTTATTAACCACAAATTTGTGATTTTGGGTCCGAAATATGGGTTCGTATTGGTTTGAATCTTACTTGATCCAGAACCATAAGTACCAATAGCTATCGGTTCCAAACCTAGAGGATCAAATCCGAAGGTAAAAATCAAAATCTAATCCAGGAACCACTTTTATTGTTCGAAATGATCGTCTGTCAAGTTTAATCAAATCTATTGTTAGCTCTATTAACCTAATTATAAACTTTTAAAAATATGTTTTAACTCACAAGTGCATAAGATCAAACAAATAGTATAGATAGCAAAAACAAGATCATTCCCATGAGGATTAGATTAATTGCATTTAAAACATCTTTTCTAACACTACAACTTAAATGAAATCTAATAAATAATTGAATGTGAAAAAGATAATCGTTAAACTGGAAATAATGACAAGGTATAAAGATAATATTCAAACGAAAATAAATGTAAAATTAGAGTTCAAATAATGAAAAAAATAAGTTAGGGATTCGATATCCACTATTAGTCATCATTTGAATAACAACATGTACAATGATACAAACTAAATATCAATGCTCAAGTTTTTTCGACCTAAGGGTATGAGTGTCTACTCCTTAAGCTATGGATTTTCCTAAACAACAAATTAGGCATGGATGTCTACTCTTAACTCTTTTCATTCTAAATGTATTTAGCATGGTGTCTACTAAGTTGCACATCAAGAAGGCATTAAAAAATCAATGTAAATTGACAAAAATACAAAACCCAAAACATGGTATCTATTTTTGTCATTCATGTTTGATGATACACCGAACCATCTTCTAATCTACTCTGTACACGTGGCATGGTGATCTCGTCAACAGAGTAAAGCAGGTCTAGATAAGCGCCCAATCTGACACAGCCTAGATTATTCCAAGCCCACTGAGGCGGGTACCAGGAGGTTGGACCCAAAAAGTAAGGCTCTATTAAGCCCATAAGTCATATGGTCAAGCCTCGTACACGTAAGACCAAGTAAGGCAAACATCTAGGAGTTTGACCTAAGACTGGCAGGCCAGCAACATACTGACTCCCATCAGGAAACAAATATCATAGTATAAGTCATGCATGGAAACTCTCCTGCATGGACAACACTCCCCAAGGAAATGATCTTTAACATATATCTTTCCTTAAACCACACCACCAGAGGCATAGCCGAATGAGGACTCTTGCATGACAAATAGGGCACAAAGTTGATGAACTAAGGTACGCTGCATAATCCAATTTCAAGCATTACACCTTTCTCACGCTTGTCTGACTTAAACATCGGAGTGTCATCGCCCGCACAACGGTGGTCTTTTGCTCACATGTGTTCTTTTTGCAGGTCAAGGTCAAGGAGAACTGAAATTGATCTATCAATGTTGATTAATTCCAAGAACCGATCTTATTTGGTTCATTTTGTCACTTAGCATAGGCACAAGATTCGGTCATCTAAGTTTACTCATGTCATAATCCTCATAAAAATTATGCGTATGGTGATCAAGCATAAATAAAATCTATATGAAGGGTGAAATAAAATTAGAAAGTTAATCAATTGAGCATCATAAAAATAGTGTAGCAATGCATGTCAAAATTCTGAAGGAGTCATGACTAGTGGTTCAATCTATTCCTAACTAAATTGTTCAGTTACACAATGTAGGGAAAATTAGTTTTCAAATAAATCATTGGAGAGTTTAAATATTAAGCAAGTTGTGCTATGTGGTGATGCACCAAAATCTAGCGGTGCAAATAGGGAGAATTCGAAGCTTTCTTATTCACACAACAACTCACGCACAAAAGCATAGAGTTCTTTGTCACGTCAGCATCTGCCAATCTGGAACTCCACGCAGCATTAAAAGCTCAATCGAACAAGAAGGAAGGGTTCACGTAGCAATACAAAGAAACTTCTCCTCCACGAATCAGCCCACAGAGAAGATCTTCCTTCATGGATCAACAAAAGGAGAAAGGTTTACGCGGCAATACAAAACAACTTCTCATCCTCTCTGTCACACAACAATACAAAACAACTTATCCTTCTCTCTGTCACGCAACAAGTGCAACCAAAAAGAAAAAGAAACTGAAAGCAACCGGAACAAAAGAAGCCCTCCTTCAAACTCTATCCTTTCTCTTCAATTTCAACCAAAGAAAAAAGAAACACAAATTTCCGCAGAGAAAGACATCCTTCACGCCCAAAAACCCACTTCTTATACAACTCTTTTTCCTTTTCAATTTCATTCTCTTTCCTAATGGACTTCGACTAGAAAATCCATGTTAAATTGAGTTTCATTAGGGGTGGGCATCCCATCTCGCGATCCTGATCTCGATCCCGCTCCAATTTAGAATGGAAGGGATTAGGATAGAGATTTTCCATCCTACCCAGTCTCAAATTTATTTATTTAATATTTGTTACTATTTATTAATTTTAATATTTTAAATTTTAATTAAGTCTCACTTAGGTTAGAACTTAGTCAATTTAATGTCTTTATTGTGACAGTGAACACATTGCAAACCGTAACCAGTTCATTTAACAACCATTGAAGATCAATGTGAAACCAATCTCTTTTTTTTTTTTTTTTTTTTTTTTTGTAAAACATTATTTCAGTAGCATTTAGGAGATCCTTATTTACTTATCTAACATTGCACACTCCTTTAAATGCATATAGTTCAAACCAAAAACATTTTGAAATACAATTGTATATTGGTTTTTTTTCTTTGTTTAAGGTCATAAGTATCCATTTTAGGCATATGGAAAAGAAGATAGAGATTGATGTAGTCAAATTCTGTTATCCTTGTCCTCGACCTACACAAGGAGCACACGTGAGCCAAAGACCACGGTTGTCGCGGTCGTTAGCACTTCGATGCTTAAGTCATGCAAGGTTTGAGAAAGGCGTAATGTTGTAAATTGGGTTCTGTAGCGTTCCTTTGTTCATCAATCCCGTGTCTTATTTATCATGCAAGAATTTTTGTTCGACTAGGCCTTTGGTGGCATAGTTTAAGAAAAAATATCTTGCTGGAGATTCTTTCTTTGCTAGGAGTCGTCCATGTAGGAGAATTTCCCTACATTACTTGTGTTCCTAGATTTGCGGGAGGAACTTCCCTAGTGGAGTGTTGTCCATGCAGGGGAGTTTTCATGCACGATTTATACTCCGATATTTATTTTCTAGTCGGAATCAATGTATCATTGGCCTACTTGTCTTAGGTCGTTCTCCCATGTATTTGCCCTATTAGGTCTTATGGGTATTGAGCTTGACCTTGTGACGTATTAGCTTATTAGAGCACTGTTGTTTGGATCCAACCTCTTGGACCCTGCCTCGGTAAATTTCGTGTGGTTTGGGCTTTGCCAAATTGGGCGCACAAATGGGCTCGCTTTGCTCTGTTGATGATATCATCATGACACGTGTACGATGCGGATTAGCAAACTGTTTGGTGTATCATTAGCTACTCCCCCCGAGTTAGTGGGTCAGCTCATCGGTCCACTAAGTCATGTCATAAAAGAACTGGGCGGTCGTGATGATTGAGTCTGAGTCATCTCCTCGAGCAGCACACATCATTAATTGGGCGTGCGACTGCTAAAAAAAGGCGGGAATCCTTGCTCCTAAATAGATCCCCTTCTTTGCAGAGTTTAGTTTCTTTACTTCTTCGATCCTAGAGACTCTGCTTTGTTGTTTTGCTTTCTGCGCTTTTAGCTTTGTTCAACTTTCGGATCGAAAGTTTGTACGTTCTTCCATGGCGGGCCAGAATCAACTTTTTGATGAACTGTTTGTTAAAAGTTGTCAGTTTTATTAGGAGAGGTTGATCTCAAAGTCAAATCTAGAGAGCCTTCGCAAAAAGTATGGGATCTCTGATGATCTGGTGCTTTTCACATTTGGCGCTGGTCAGAAGGCATTGTCTCCTCGAGAAGGATTTATCTGTTTGCACTGAAGTATGCTTCAATCGGTCATCCGTTTTCCTGTCATCAAGGAAATTTGGAGCTTCTTGGCGTACCTCGGCATTCCGCCCGCTCAGCTGGTGCCAAAAGGGTACATGATGGTGATCATCATTTTGATCAGGGTGAAGAACGCTGGTGTCAGAGTGCCTCCGAGGGTGATCCAATTGCTCACCTCTTCTATGATAAATGAACACGCTTTGTGCATGTTGAAGTCGCCGACTTATTTTGGCAAGCTGCCTGATGATTACAAGTTCTTGCAGAAGTATTGCTTCATGGCTTCTGCGAACTCTAAGTATTTCGAGCTTGATGGTTTTTCGATTGAGCAGAAGTTCAAGCAACTTAGTAAATTTAATTCCATTTCTCGATCCCGCTTGTATTGATTGTATATTGAATTATTATTCGTGTTTTTTGTAGGGAAATTTCCAATTACACCCCTCTCTTCTGAGGACAAAGCAGCCATGGATAAATTCCGTGACATGCCTCGAATGCGGGTGGAGGATGTCGTTCAACTCTATAATATCAAGCATAATGGACTGTGGACTTACTAGCATGAGGTTCCCACTCTTTTTAGAGTCCCAAAATCGAAGTCTGACGGCGAGCCTTCTTCTTCGAAGAAGAAAGTCCCGAAGGTTAAGATTCCTAACCCGTCAAGGAGGGTAGAGTTGAATGAGGCACTTTCTTCTTCTGTGCGTTCAAAGAAGCCTCGCACTGCATCTAAGCTTGCTCCTGATTGTTTGCCTTTTCAGACGGGGGACGCGGAGCTGTGGGGAAAGATTTTGATTCGTCCGCCAGGGCGAAAACTGTTGTGCCTGAGGAGCATGATGCTCGAGTGAAAGCCCCTATTTCCCTTCCCGACTTGGGGAAGACATCTGCAAATGGTAGGGGTTGAAGATGCAACGAAGTTGGGCACTAAGCAAGCGAAGGTTTTGAACAACCTGTTGCAGCAGGTGGGTATGGCAGTTTTTTTTTATGCGAGCCAGACTCATCCTTTTTCATTGGAGGTTTTCGTGTATAACCCCTCCTTAGATTGCGAATCTTCTCAACCCGGTGAAGAGTCGCCTAATAGTCATCCTTATGGCGAAAGGTCCCCTCCACGTCACTCGTATTATTCTCCGTTTCGATCTCGACCTCATATTGAGGTGACGACAAGTTAGAGAAATAACTCATTTCCCTCTTCCCTGTTAACTGTTTCTGAATTGGCTCGTGAGAGAGCCGATCGTTGTGAGTAAGGGAAAAATGGTGGAGGAGGGCCCTGATGCGGTGAAGACTGTAAAGGGCGGTGCCGATGTGGGTCCTAAAGAACCTCCATCCGGATGCACAAATCAGCTTATTCACCCCGGATGTGGTGAAGATGAGCTACCAAGCCTAGCACCAGGAGGTTGATATTTCTTATGCCTCCAAGAAGCATATTAGTAGATGGAATGATTGGCTGGCAAATTGTGCTCTGAAGCTAGAAAGTGATACATTGGGAGAGTGTATGGACAAGGAGCAGAAACATCTCGTGATGAGGACGTCATATTTGAACCAAGTTGTCGTCGCTGGGATGGAAGTTGAGGATACTCGTGAGAGAGTGTATACCATGGAGCGAGTCTTTGCAAATTTGCGGAATTCGTACCTTGATGCTCTTCACGAAATCGAATCATTGAAAAAGCAGCTTGAAGAACATAGGTCTGCCCAATTGGCTATTGATTCGGAGGCTTGGCAAACAAGATCGGAGGCTAAGAGGGTTTGCTTGAGTCTGATTTGGAGGCAGTGTCCGCGAGGGACGGGTCTGAGGAAGAAGTGAATCATGTCCGTCGTGACTTACAATTTGCTCAGGAGACTGCAGCTAAGACATGGCTGAGATGCTGGCTCTAAATGCAGAGAAGGTCAAAAAGAAGTTTGAGTTGACTATCCGATGTCACCAGTTAGAAGCTGACGTCGACTTCAATGCCAAGAGTGTGAGGACAACAAAAGAACAACTTCTCCTGATTCGGAATGAACTTAGTGCAATCCAGAACAACCTGAGCAGTCCAAAGTTGATGCCTTTTCTGGCAAACCGGAGCAGTTGGAGCGAGAACTCACTGAGTCAAGAGTACGCGAGGAGAAACTTCTCATGACCCAGGGCACATTGGATTTCAGTAGAGTCGTGCAAGGAAGACTGAAGATGTTGCAGCTGATGAAAGAGGAGCACGCTGATTGGTCTTACTATAGAGAGGTGTCCTTTGTGGAGTTTAGAGAATCCTCTTATCAATTAGAAAAAAAGGGTGATCAAGATCAGGGTGTCCCAGCGGAAGCGCGTGCGGACGCATCCTCTGCTTATTCTTCTGCCAAGTCCAGCTCTATTGTATCTGAACCTTCTCCTGATGAGGAGTAAACTCTATATTTCTCGGATTATTAATGAAAGATGACATGTTGAGTAACACTTTGCGCTTGTGTATTCTATGGCTTTTCCTGCTGGCTTTTTTCTATTTTGTCTTATCGTGGTGTTAGCCTTTAGACAAGAGATTTTGCTGAGTCAGAAAATCGGAGGGTTGATCTGTTGATGAGAATTTTGACTACTTATATTGCGATAGTTCAAGCAATCCCAGTCTGTACTCTTTAGAGATCGAGAAGTTGTCTCACCCAAGTCTTGTAAGTTGGCTAAACTCCATGTGAGGGATAATCTTGGCTGGCAATAGATCATTCAAACCAGGTTGTAATCCACCCTTGTGATTCACTCTTGGTGAACCAGGTTATAGATCGGACCAGCAGTTGTCGTTGCTAGTATAAGCACTAGCCAGACTGTGGTCAAACGTGTGCATCACTGTAAGTGGTCGGGCAGTGACCCCAACAAGTATTCTGAGTGATGCTTGTTGAGCTCTAACTGGACTTTCAAACTGTCTTTGTCCGCTTCTGGTGGAAGGTTTCAGGTTGGACAAAAAGTTATCATCATCATTCGTAACTTACTAAACTTAGGTCAGGTTCGGCGACCATTGTCTTTGGTTGGACAATGATCCCTCACAAGTCATCGCGATCAGGCGTCAAGAGCGCTGACTAAACTCCCACTTCCTAAGCCATATTCATCCGCGCTTCGCAGACTACGGTCTTAGAGCAGAACAATAGTTACCGTCATCAGTCAGAACTGACTAAACTTTGGTAGGGTTCGGCGATCATTGCCTATAGTTAGATAATGATCCCTGGAAAACCATCTTGATCAGGCGTTGAGATTGCAAACTAAGCTCCCATTTTCTAAGCCATTTTCATCCGCGCTCGGCAAACTATGGTCTTATAGCGAACCAAAAGCTATCGTCATCAGCTGTAGCTGACTAAACTTTGGTCGAGTTTGACCATCATTGTCTATGGTGGGATGATGATCCCTAGCAAGCCATTGTGATCAAGCTCAATGAGCTCTTACTAGACTCCCACTTTCTAAGTCATCTTCATACGTGCTTGACGGACTAGGGTGTTAGAGTGGACCAGAAGCCATCGTCATCAGTCGGAACTGACTAAGCTTTGGTAAGATTCGACTATCATTGTCTATGGTAGGACAATGATCCCTGGCAAGCCATCGTGATTAGGATCGATGAGCTCTGATTAGACTCCCACTTTCTAAGCCATATTCGTACTCGACGGACTAGGCGTTAAAGTGGACCAGAAGCCATCATCATCAGTCAGAATGACTAAGCTTCGGTCAGATTCGACCATCATTGTATATGGTAGGACATCCCTGGCAAGCCATCGTGATCAGGCTCGATGACCTTTGACTAGACTCCTATTTTCTAAGCCATCGTCATCTGCACTCGACGGACTAGGCATTAGAGCGGACAAAAAATCATCGTCATCAGTCGAAGCTGACTAAGTTTTGGTCAGGTTCGACCATCATTGTATGTAATAGGACAATGATCCCTGGCAAGCCATCGTGATCAAGCTCGATGAGATCTGACTAAACTCCCACTTTCTAAGCCATCTTCATATGCGCTCGGCGAACTACAATCTTAGAACGGGCCAAAAGCTATCATCATCATCTGTAACTAACTAAGCTTTGATCAGGTTAGGCCACTGCTTGGCCTTGAGCGTGTAAGTCTGACTTGAGTGTCCCGACTTATTTAATTCGCCTAAAAGTCCGACACGGGGTCAGATCAGTAAGTCTGATTCTGGAGTAGGACTACTATAGATTTCTTGGAGTGAATCTAAACCAGATTTGGCGAACAATAACGAAATTTTAATAGAGCGGATACCTTGGATTTATTGATAATATCACTGTAGGTGGACTCTACATTCATGGGCGTTTAAGGCTTTCGCCTTTTGTGTATTTGCATGTACTGAGTCATTCTCTGTCTTTTGGGCCAGATCTGGCTAGGCACTCACTTGGGCTTACTAGTTGGTTGGGCCCTGTAGGCGAGATCATCGTGCCACGTGTAGGATGTAGGTTACGAGACGATTTAGTATCAGTTACTCCCCCCAGTTAATGGGGTTGCGTGCAGTGCCATTAATTTAATGAATGTGGACTCTTACAGTTGCAATTGTAACCATTGCCTCTTTATTTCCCATACGACATTTAATGTTGACGTAACTGTTGGGTGATTTCGTTTCGTGAACCGTTGCGCCTATATATAGGCTGGTCTTCACCATTTCTAGCATTGCCATGAAAGTTGTAGAGCATGTCCTTTAAATGCATCTTTCCAGAAAATGTGTTTTGGGTTCTCCAAAGGCTAAAGGAATATCTTCGTTGTTGGAGTCTTCGATTGTTCTCACGTTTGCAGCGATGAGTCTTCACAAGACCAACTATTGTGTGATGTCACCTGTTTGGGTGAGCATCCAATTGGTTCCATGGGACCTTGTAATTTCTTTTCACATTGCGAATAAGAGTTACGGACTCTCCCCTTAGGAGTCAAGTCCGTCTTCCATCTTTTGTTGCTCCCGTGTATCCTTCCACCACTGTTTTTGGGAGATAATACCTGCTACTAGTTTTGGGGTGGTTGTTTCTACTGTATCTACTGGGCTTCACTTGTGATGCCATAGCTAGAAGGCAGATTGGTGGAGCGGAGCCCCGTTGGACGTGGCTTGCGGTCCTGGGGTGCTAACTCTACATCACCCCGGGCATCCCTCATTTGAACGACATCCCTATCAGCCTAGTTTCAAATCAAGCACATACCTGCAACCTGTAGCCCACTTTGTGTATTTTTGCTTTCACTTTTGAATCCTCTTCTGAAGGCAGATTGACGGCGCGAGGTCTTGACGTGCGTTTCAGCGAATGCATACTCGCGTCGGACTTAGATACTTGTAGTGTGTAACCTTTTGTACTAGTCAGTCAGGCAAGCTTTGTAACAACCTTCTTAGTAATCAATAAAGTTTGTTTTCATAATTCGCGTTTTATTCCTTGAATGAATCAATATCATATCAGCTTGTGCGAACAAATATTCTGGACTGAAAAGCAAAAGAAATCAAAACAATAAGATAACCTGACTCTGAGGAGGGACTGACCTAATCTGGCCTTGAAGGAGATGCACATGGTTATTGCTCAGACTGTGTATCTCCCTTGGCAAAGTGTCACGCTTTACCAAAGCTAGTGAAGTCACTGAAAAGTAAACTTTGTGCGGGAGGGTCATTCCTTGCTGGTTGCCAGCTTTTGAAGTAGGCGCTGATTTGTCGAAGTGTTGTTACTTAGCTTTGTATTGTACTGGAGTGACATACGAATGGTATTTCCAATGTTGAATTTTGACTCATCGTATAGTTGAGTCTCAGTTGTCGTAGCTTTATCTTTGTCCGTATCAGCTTGTTTGTGTTCGGAGGTGGTTTTCACGCTCTGATTCATGAGAGGGAGTGGAGGGTCATTTTTCAGAAGCCTCATTTTGGCTCGTGTAATCCACATGAACTTCCCATTTCCCACGTTTCTTTTCCGCCGAGGTGGCACTAGCCAGCCAATCTAGCTGGCAAACATTGGGTCTTCCCCTCAGACTGACTAGCGTTTTTTCATTCGTGTGGGGTGATTCTTCCCTTTTATTTGGGCCCGGTCTTTGGTATGTCTGTCTTGCGGGCCCAAGCTTTAATTGCTAACAATCCAACTTCTTCAACACTACGTGGTGGCAGTCTCTCGCTGAAGATTGGTCTTCACGGATGGTTCCTTCCGCCTGATTGGCAGTGTACTTGATGTACTGGTGAAGAGTGGGAATTAACGCCTCCATCTGATGGAGCTAGTGCCTTCCCTAGATGATGTTGTAGGTGGATGGGGCATCGACCACCATGAACTCCTGGAAAAGACTTTCTGTAGTTGTGGCTCTCCTTCACTATTGTTAATCTGATCTTCCCGATAGGGAAGCACTTCTCTCTGCTAAACCCGATCATTGGGTGATTGGCAGGTGTCAAGTACTCCTCTTTGAGCTGCATGTTGCGGAATGCCTTGAGGAATGAGACGTTCAGAGAGCTTCCCGTGTCTACCAATGCCCTTTTCACTTCCCATTTTGCTATGAGGACCGAGACGACCAGGGTGTCATTATGAAGAGAATGGACATCTTGGAGGTCCTTGTATGTGAATGTCAGTGGCGGGATCGGGCTCTATAGGTGTGCATATTGCACTTGTCGGTCCTTGCAGGTGGGCTACGTCCACATCTATAATAAAATCCTATTTATACCACTTCTGCTAGCACTTCGATTGCATTTAGTGAATGCAACGAGCCTTTAAACCCCTAAGTTGCCCTAGTATACGAGTTATAGTCTCGTGAGGGCTTACCAGAGTGGTACCCACAAACACTGTGTTATTTCCAGCAAATTACTCAGTTTTGACTTTCAATTCAACAAACACCACAAATTGTCAATGAGAATAAAGTATAACAAAAATAACATAGTTCTCATTCATTAGCAAATTTAAAATAATGATATCCATCTTCACAATGTTTAGGAACTCCAAAATGTGCTACATCACTTATAAATGACTAGTGAAAAGCCACAAGTTCACTTTGATGTAAAGTGAACCAACACATAACCAATAAGCTACAAAGTAATTCCTACTTAGAAAACTTGCTACCTCAAAATTAATTGGAATTCCATTTGATGAAACAGTTAAGACAATGGATACTAGCACAAATTAAGACTTCCTTTTTATATTTTTTTTTTCCTTTTTTTTAAAATCAAGGATGTATGTGTGGACTATGCAATGTTTAACTCCCTTAAGTTTTATAATTATCAAATGGCTTTAGGGAATTAAGTGTAGAAACACCCCTATGAGTTTACTAACTCGAGTAAAGAAGACTACAAAGTTAAACTAGCCACAACTCGATTTTTACATGTGCAATGTCTAGCTCCCTTAAGTTCTCTAATTTACCCATTTATCGTGCTTTAGACCAATGACTTCCAAACCAGATTGCTTTAGGGCATTAGGTGTAGAAACATCCCTACAGGTTTTACTAACTCGAGTAAAAAAAACTACAAAGCTAAACTAGTTTATTTATATGGTAACATCATGCCAAGGTTACTCATCCAACAAATCTACCAATTTATCGTGAGATATATGAATGCATATTTGGTTTCACTTTTTCATACCCCACACTATGTGACAGTGTGCATGTGCTAAATTCAAAGTAAAACAAGTGAAATACTCACTAACAAAATAAGTAGTGCAAATTCAGATTTCGTAAATATATGATCATGTGTTCGCCATTTTAAACTTGCTAATGAATTTTGAGTCAAAACTAAAGTTCAACAACACTCTAAAAAACAACTTGATCCATCATTGAGTTCAACATAGCCATGCCAAGACATCATTGCAATTTTTTTTTTTTTTTTTAATCTAATTTAGTTTTACTAATAGCTAAACACAAAATAAAATTCCATATGCCTAACCTAAATCTGACATTGTCCTCAATGTTAAAACTATCTACTATAATGATGAAAAAGAAAAGAACCAACAACCTAGCAAAGTAGAATAAAAAAAATAATAAAAAGTAAGCAAGGGGGACTTAGCTGGATTTATATAACTCGTGAGTGACTTAGCATAAAGTTTTCCTCCACTCTTTGGGTTACCGCCTAAGTAATGCTAAGTTTATAGTCTTCAGTCAGACTGTGTGATTCTCATGTCATGTACTGGATGGAGTGGACAGTCAAGTCCTCATCTCCAGGGTCAAAGCTCATCTCAATGTAAGGCTTCACTCTATGTACATTCACCTTGAATGTTAGATTTTTCTCTTTGTTATGAACCCTTACGGCTCCATGAGGGAAACAATTGGTCACAACATGAGGACCATACAACCTATACATGAGCTTCCCAGGAAAAAAGTTTCAATTTTGAATTGTTGATCAACACCTTCTATCCTAATGAAAATCCTTCATGATATGCCTTGGTCCTTTCCTTGTATAGCTTGGCAATCTCATAGGCATCATGCCTCAATTCATCTAATTCATTCAGCTGCAGCTTCCTATTGTTACCTGCCCGTTTCATATATGGTGCCTTGAATGAAACTTAAAAATCTCAAGAGAGTGTACGACCTCAATGATGTCCATCATCACACTATCATTTGCATGCTCAAGGTTTGGCTTTGTGAAACTATGAGTGATGGTAGCCTCCAATGGATCAATGCAGTGTACCTAAAAAATTGCTCAACAACACTTTGAACAACATCAATATTGAAACAATCATGGGGTATTTTTAACGCATCAAATACCTTAAATTCTATATTTTCACCATTTAATTTCATGCGTACAAGTACCCTTTTTAACACAAATTTTCATATCAGCAGTATGCATAAAGGGTCTTCTTAAAATAATCGGCAAAAATGATAGCATAGAAGATTCTCCCATAGCTAAAACAATAATATCCATAGGTAAAGTAAACTGATTTACTTGAACCAAGACATCCTCTAAAATACCTCTAGATCTTTTGATGCTTCTGTCTGCCAATTGAAATGTAATTGAACTTGGTTTAAGTTCCCCCAACTTCAATTTCTCATAAAGCGTATAGGGCATCAAATTAATACCGGCTCCTAAATCAAGCAGAGCCTGTACAAAAACTTTCCACCAATTCTGAGTGGAATAGTAAAATTGTCTAGATCTTTTAGTTTTGGGCAGTAATTTTCTCAACAAAACGGACTTACCTCTTCAGTCAAAGTAACATTTTCATATTCCCGTACAACAATCCTTTAAAAACTTGGCATAAGATGGAATCTTTGAAATTGCATCAAGTAAAGGAAGATCAAAATTTCTACTTTCCTTAAATTTTCAAAAATATCACAAAGAAATTGAGTATCTTTCTTTTGTTTGACTAACCTTTGAGGGAAAGGTGGCAATATCACCTTATCCTTCTCACTTACCTGTTGGAGTTGTAGTTTCTGTTGGATGTGCTTTGACTTTTTCTTCCTCATTCTTATCTGTTCCCAACTTGTTGTCAATTACTTTACCACTTCTAAAGATTGTCACAGCCTTGAGCTGCTTGTGTGTTCTCAGATTTGGTATGGTTTGTGCTGAAAACTCTCCCTTCTTTCTCTCACTCGACTCCTTGGCCAATTTCCCTACTTGTGCCTTCAATCTCTGAATGGCTTGAATAGTTTGAACATTGGTCTGTTGTTGTG
The DNA here is from genome assembly GCA_963556465.1 of Berberis vulgaris. Taxonomy (NCBI): domain Eukaryota; kingdom Viridiplantae; phylum Streptophyta; class Magnoliopsida; order Ranunculales; family Berberidaceae; genus Berberis; species Berberis vulgaris. The sequence continues at coordinate 69,791,206 of OY747124.1, read as the reverse complement.
TAGTATTGAACTAAACTATGACACTTTCAAGACCATCCTTCTTCTACTCAGGATTTGGTTGTACCCCCCTCCCCCCCCCCCCCCCCCCCCACCTTATTGTGAAGGTTGAAAATTATTTCCCTGTTGGAATTTTCTCTGTTGCCCCTGTGGATCTATATTGTTTTGATTTCCACTCTAAGAGGAATTGGGGCGATTCCACCTTAAATTGTAATTATTGGCATAGGGTTTGTTCTTGAGAGGATAGTTATTTCGTCCCACATAGTTTGCATACTTCCGCTCTGTAAAAGAAGACATAGAACAAGTCTCAATAGTATTATTAGAATGAGAACATATAGCACATACCTCGACTTGAGCAACTTGTTGAACTGGGAAGATGTTATGGGTTGACATTGCTTTCACAAGAATATCTAGCTTCCTCTCCATTGTCGTCATTTGAGCTTTGATTTTAACATTAGTGCTTACCTCATAAACACCCTTACCTTTCACTCTTGGCCACCCTCTTGATGAGAATTGTTGGGAATTCTCACTTAGGGTCTCAAATAGGGCGATAGCTTCCTCACTGTTCTTTTCCATAAGCACACCTCCATACACGTAGAATCAACAAGACTTTTAATAGTATCATTTAAACCTTTGTAGAAAGCTTGTACCTGATAATCTTGAGATAGATTGTGATGTGGACATCTGAAAAGCAGCTCATTGCAATGTTCCCATGCTTGAAAGAAAAAAATTTCATCTTTCTGTTGGAAAGTTTGAATTTCCCTTCTAAGCTACCTTGTCTTTTGGGCTGAAAAATAACTATTTTAAGAATTTAGCGGCCAACTCCTCCCAATTATTAATGGAACCTGCTGACAAAGAGTTCAACCACAACTTAGCATTATTTTTTAAAGAAAAAGGAAAAAAATTGATTAACTTGGTTCCTTCCGGATCTAAGCCCTGAATATTTTGAGTCTTGCAAAGACCACAAAAATCCCTAATGTGTAAGTATGGATCCTCCGAAAGTGTGCCTCTAGAATGTAACACCATGTCAAGCAAGTGGGGAGATAAATTGAAGTTGTGTTTCACGTTGGTTGGAATGCAATGCAACACATGATGGTTGATAAACATATAAATGAAATTTTTTTTGCCTCTAAATATATAATTGCTAAGTCTAATTATCTAGTAAAAATATTTTATTACGTGTGATGATACATCAAATTGTCCTCTAATTAGCACCGTACGTGTGTCGTGATAATCTCATCAACAGATCAAAGCATGCGTGATTGTACGCCCAATCCAGCAAGGCCAAGACAACACTAAGCCCATTATTGGCAAGATCCAGAAGGTCGCATCCATCAGAGCTCCGTTCCACCAACTTGCCTTCCGGTTGTGGCATCACGCGTGAAGGCCAGTAGATACAGTAGGAACGACCATCCCAAAACTAGTTGCGGACGTCATTTCCCAAACTAGATGGCGTGAGAGGCCGTAGAAGCACCAGAAGATGGAAGACGGGTCTGACCCCTGTGGGGGAGTCCATAACACTTATTTGCAATGTAAGAAGATATTACAAGATTGCATGAAATCAATTAGATGCTCATCCAGATCAGGTGGCACCATATAATAGCAGGTCTTACTAAGATTCATCACTGCAAATGTCAGAACATTTGAAGATTCCAGTAACAGGGATCTTCCTTGAGCCTTTGGAAAACCCAAAGCATATTCCCTAGTAAGATACATTTGCTCAACATACTCTACAACGCTCATTGCAATGCTTGAGATAGAGAACGACTAGCCCATATATAGGTGAGGTGGTTTACGAAGCAACATCAGCCAACAATTACGTTAGCAATAAATGTTTTATGGGAAAAAGGTAAACGACGGTTCCAATTGCAATTGCAAGAGTCCCCATTCATTGAATTAATGGCCCTACACGCAGCCTAATTAATTAGGGGGAGTAACCGATATAGAACCGTCTCGCAATATGCTCCGTAAACATGACACGTTGATCTACAAAGATTTTTCCACTTGGGCCCTGCCAACTAATGGGCCCAAGCTTATGCCTGCCAGATCCGGCGCAGCACATGCAACGACACAAAAGGTGAAGGCCTTGAGCGCCCATAGAATCAGGAGCGTTCCTACAAATAATCCAAGGCGTCTGCCCAACTATTATTTTGTTGTTGTTCATTAAAGTTGGTCAATCTATTATTAGTTCGATCAATTGATCTGAATCTGGAAGTAGACCGCTAAGCGAATCAAGTAAGTCAGGACAAGCAAGTCACACTTGCACGCCCAAAATCTTATTCTAAACAAAGCAGACGTCGATGGGTTAGAAAGTGGGAGCTTAGTCAGCATTTCTAACACCAGGCCACAATGGCTTGCCAAGGACCATTGTCTAACTATCGATAATGGTCGCCGAACTTAGTCAGTTTTGACCTATGACGATAGCTTCTGGTCTGATCTAACGCCTAGTCTGTCCAACAGGTGCCAATGGTTTAGAAAGTGGCAGCTTAGTCAGTGCTCTGATGCCTGATTGAGATAGCTTGCCAGGGATCATTGTCCAAACATGGACAATAGTGACCGAACCCAATCAAAGCTTAGTCGGTGACGACCGATGACGATAGCTTCCGGTTCGCTCGAAGCCTAGTCTGCCGATAACAGATTTTGACGGCTTAGAAAGTGGGAGTCTAGTCAACGCTCTCGATGCCTGATTAAGATAGCTTGCCAGGGGTCACCGCTCTTACACAGATGATGATCGTCGAATCCGACCAAAGTTTAGTCAGTGGCCACTGATAACGATGGCTTCTGGTCTGCTCTAAGCCTAGTTCGCTGCGCGCGGATTTCGATGGCTTAGAAAGTGGGAACTTAGTCAGCGTGACAATGCCTGACTGTGATGGCTTGCCAGGGATCGTTGGCCAACTACAGACAATTATCGTCGGCCAACTACAGACAATGATCGTCAAACCCTTCCAAAGTTTAGTCAAAACGATTTACGATGATAACTTCTGCCTCACTCCAATTCCTATTCCGTGAATAACGGATGACGATAGGTTGGAAAGTGGGAGTATGATCAGTGCCTTCGACGTCTGATTGAAATGACTTGCCAGGGACCACCGTTCAATCACAAATGATAGTCACTGAACCCGACTCCTATTTAGTCAGTTATAACTGGCGATAACAACCTTGGTCCAACTAAGCCTATTCCATCAATACAGGTAAAGGCAACTCGAAAGCCAGATCAGAGCTCTGGAAGATCAACTAGGAGGACTATTGTCCGATCATCTACGAAGGTGCACGTGCAAGGACAACAGTCTGACTAGTTTGCTTAAAATAGCAACAACATTTGCTAGTTCATATACAGCCAAGCCACCAAGCAAAGGGTGAATTACACTCCCTAATTTCTAAAAAGATTCTGACCAGAATTGCACGAACTATCACAGCATAAGCAGTCAGAACTCTCACCAACATATCAATCACATAACTTCCTGACCTAGCAGAGTCTCTCGTCTAACAACTAATGTTGTGATAAGACAAAACAGATAAAAGCTAGTAGGGAAAGTAAAGAAAAATGTGCAAGTACAGAATGTTATTCATTTGCAAGCCAAAAAATACAGGGTTCACTCCTCATCAGGAGGAGAGTCAGATACAACAGAGTCGGACTTAGCAAGAGAGGAAACAAAAGACACATTTGTACGTGCTGCCTCTCGGTCACCCTCGTCAGGGTCACCTTCTTCTTCAAACAGATCAGAGGCCACTCCAAATTTTGCATATGCTACCTTTTCATAGTCGGAGAGATCCCAATCAGGATGTTCCTCCTTCTAAGATGCAACAACTTCATTTTTCCATCCACAACTCTGCTGAACTCAAACGTGCCCTGGCCTTTAAGAAGTTTTTCCTCGCGCACCCTTGATTCATCAAGCTCCCGCTCCAGTTGCTCCAGCTTGCCCGACAGCATGTCAGTCTTGGACTGCTCGACAACCAACTATTCATTAACAACACTTAGCTCATTCTGTGCCAGAAAGAATTGCTCTTCCGCAGTTCGCACGCTCTTGGCATTAAAATCAATATCAGCCTCCAACTGCTAACATTAGACAACCCATTCGGACTTCTTTTTGTCCTTTTCGACGTTCAGAGCCTGTATTTTGGCATGTACCCTGATCACAGTCTCTTGGGAAAATTGTAAGTCACGACGGACAAGGTTCAGTTCATTCTCAAATCAATCCCTTACGAACACTACCCTCGCCAGGTCGAACTCGAGCGTTTCCAAACGAATCCTCTGAGCCTTCGATCTTGTGCGCCATGACTCCTCTCCAGCATCTGAGTGAGCTTCAAGTTGCTTACTCAACGAGTCAATCTAGTAGAGAGCATCTGAGTATGACGTCTGCAAGTTTGCAAAGACTCACTCCATGGTATACACTCTCTCACGAGTGACCTCAATTTTAGTCCCAACTGCGGCCACTTGATTCAGGTATAACATCCTTAGTACGAGATGCTTCTGCCTTTTATCCATTCGCTCTCCCAGTGTCTCTCTTTCTGGCTCCGAAGCACAATTCGCCAGCCAGTCATTCCACCTGCTAATATGTTTCATGGAAGCATAAGAAATGTCAGCCTCTTGATGCAAGCTTGGTTTCTCATCTTTACCACGTCCGGAACAAACAGACTGATTCGTGCATCCCGATGGAGATCCTTTGGGACTGGAATCACTCCAGCACCACCCTTCACTGTCGGATCTCTTTCACGAGTCGACTCAAAATCAGTTGACGAGGAAGTAGGAAGCGAGTTACTCCTCGAACCCGTTGTCACTTCAACATAAGGACGAGAGCGAGAAGGGTGACAGTACGGGTGACGTAGAGGGGACCTCTCACCATAAGGACGACGATCAAGCAACTCTTCAGCAAGTCTAGCAGAGCCACAAACAAAGTCTTTCAACGAAAAGGGATGACCCAGTCCCACACCAAAGGAAGCTTCCACACCTACCTGCTGCAGCGTTTTGTTCAAAACCTCTGCCTGTTCTGTACTCAGCTTTGTTATATATTCAACCCCAATCCTTGGCAGATACTCCCACTCCAAGTTAGGAAGGGAAACGTGAGCCTTTGCCAGATCATGTCCCTTGGACACAATAGTCTCAGTCCCAGCAGATGAATCAAGATTTTTTTCGACAGCTTCACGTCCCTCGGACAAAGCTAAACGCCTGCGGACGGGCCTAGACACAACACGAGGCCTTTTCGGATGAACATGAGAAGGAAACACTTCATTTAATTCCGCCCTTCTTGAAGGGTTCGGAACTTAATATTCGGTAACTTCCTCTTCTTCAATAAATATACGCCTTCAGGCTTTCAGAACCCCAAAAAGAGTGGGACCCTCATGTAAGTGAGCCCACAGTCCGCTACACTTGATATTAGAAGACTGAACGACATCCTCTATCTGCAAACGAGGGATGTCGCGAAACGCGTCCAGAGCCGCTTTATCCCCAGCAGAAAAAGATAAAGTTGGGAATTTCCCTACAAAAAACACTAAGGTCTATTTGATATCCATGTAGCACGAGCAGGATCAGGAACAAAATTGAACTTACTCAGTTGCCTAAATTTTCGCTCGACCAACAAGCTCGAAATACTTCGAGTCCGCGGAGGCCATGAAACAAAATTTCTTCCAGAACTTGAAATCATCGGGCAGATTGCCGAAGCAGTCCGACTATGTCAACACACACATCGTGCTCATTTATCCTAGGAGAAGTAAGAAGTTGGATCACCCTCGAAGATACTTGGACACCAATGTCCTTCGTCCTAATCAGAATGGCGATCACAGTCCTATACCCGTTCGACACCAGTTGAGCAGGCACAATGTCGAGGTACGCTAGGAATTCCCAAATTTCCTTGATAACAGGGAAGCCGACACTCGATTGAATTATACCTCGGTGAAAATAGATGAAACCTTCTGGAGGGGACAACGGCGTCAGATCGACGCCCAGAGTAAATAACACCAGATCCTCAGGAATCCTGTATGTTTTACGGAGGACTTCCAGAATCGACTCAGAAAGCGACCTCTCTTCAAAGAACTTGTGGCCCTCAGCAAACAGTTTATCAGAAAGTTGATTTTGGCCCACCATGAGAGACTGTAGTAGGTTTCTATTACGAAGGTTGAGCAAAGTCAAAAGCACGGAATGCAGCACGACAAAGCAGAGTCTCTGAGATCGAAAGAGTAAAAAGCCAAACTCTGCAAAGAGAAGATCTATATAGAAAATAGAACACTCGCCTTTCTCTCTTTCAAGCAGACGCACACCCAATTAATGAAGCTCGTTGCTCGAGGAAATGGTTAAGACTCAACCATCATGACTGCACAGTAGCATCATGAAGTGACTTGGTGGACTGATGATCTGGCTCACCGTCTCGGGGGGGATAGCTGATGATACATCAAATTGTTCTCTAATCAACACCGTACGTGTGTTGTGATAATCTCGTCAATAGAACAAAGCAGGCCTAATTACACGCCCAATCCAGCAAGGCCCAGACAACACTAAGCCCATTATTTGCTGGATCCAAAAGGTCGGATCCAAATTGCAACGCGCCACTAAGCCCAGACGTCACGCGATCAAACCCAATACTCGAAAGCCCTAATAAGGCAAGAGTAAGCCTTGATAAAGCAAGTATCTAGGAGATCAACCCAAGACATACAGGCCAACAATACATTGGTTCCGGCTAGAAAACAAATACTAGAGTATAAGTCGGTAAAAGAAACTTCCTTGCATGGACAACACTCAGAAAGGGAAACTTTTCCCACAGATCTAGAAGCACAACTCGTGTAGGGAAACTTCCCTACACAGAAAACTCCCAACTAGGATCTCCAGTAAAATCTATTTTCCTAAACTACGCCACCAAATGCCTAGCCAAACAAGGACTCTCACACTATAAGTAAGAGATAAGGTCGATGAACAAATGTATGCTACAAAAACCAAATTTACAGCTTTAAGCCTCTCCTAAGCCTTATCTAACTTAAGCATCGGAGTGCCATCAGCCGACACACAGTGGTCCTTGGCTCTCGTGCATTCTCGGTACAGGTTTAGGTAAAGGTGAAACAGGAAAGTAGAAATCGACTACATCGACGTGTATTTGTAAAAAATCAAACACTAATCTTAAATCATACACAAAGTGGCACAATCAAGCTTAGTCCAACAACTAGAAAATTCATTTGAATTTCACACATGCATTGCAAAAAACCAAAGACTTTCAAACCCAAGACCCATGAAGTCAAACCCAATAAGCACCATCATCTACATATCTTGAAGAAATCAACATGAAGATTTAGACATCCACATGGCCAACTTTATCATAGCCCTAAAATCTCTACAAACTCCAAAAGTGTCAAGTCAAAGTCCACTATCCATTCTCACATTTTGAGTCTTTCCTTTATTTGCATAATTCACATCCAAACACTTTTCCTTATTTCACTCCATCACTTTTATATTCTTCCTTATTTCACTCCAACACTCTTCTTTATTTCACGCCAACACTCTTCATTATTTTTACTCCAACACTTTTCCTTATTTTACTCCAACATTCTTCCTTATTTTTACTCTAACACTTTTCCTTATTTAACTCTAATACTCTTCCTTCCACCTCATTATCCCTACACATCTTCACATTATCAATGTAATAGCCTCACCCTTCTTCACCTATAAATACCCCCATTTTAAATATACACTTTGGAAATATTTTGGAGAGAAAAGTATTTGTATTATTTAGAGAAAAATAAGTGAAGTTTGGCCTAGAGTTTACCATGTTTTGCTAACATCCACTATACCAAAATTGTATTTTTGTAACTACTCCCAAAACAGTAACATTTTTTAGATGTAACAGTCCATCAAACAATTTTACACATTTTCACAAGCAAAGTGATACAATAATTGTGTTACCATGAAGAGTATGGTGCTACAAGTGATACTATTCATGGTGATCCAATTTATTGTAACACTTTTTTTGTGTAACTGTTTTTATTTTTTGACTAAATTTAGTTTTGAATTGAAATTGTTTGGTGGAATGTTAAGCTCAAAAGTGTTACTATTTTGGGAATTGTTACAAAAATGTCAATTTAGTGTAGTGATCCCACCATAAGGTGTGGGTGAGCCCATGGGAGGATAGATCCAAGAAAGCTCTTTTAGATTAATTTATTTCAATTTTCATGTATTAGGGAAACATGTTTAGTTAGATTAGTTTTGTAGTTTGTTTATAGCATGAACTTATAAGGTCAGTTAAATGTTTTGTATTTCAGTATATGAATTCAACTCATGCTTTATTCTTCTATTTCTTAAGCTCAAGATTAGATAAGTTTCTATACTTGCAATTTTTCAAGCCCTCGAGTACAATGTTTACATATTGTTAGTTTAAGTTTCATTATTGAAGATACACTAAAACTATCCCAACTCTGCGTCGTACATATGTCATGATGATCACGAGAAAAGATAAGCCCTAGCGTCAAGCCAACACTGATCGGGCCCAAGCAGTTCTAAGCTCGCCCAATGCAGTTCGCCAAACGGACCCAAATTCTTACAGCCTGCTAGGCTCATGTGTCTCACAACCATCCTCAATACCCGTAAGCCCTCTTAAGGCAAGTATCTCGAGGATCATCTTCGGACGGGCAATTACAACGGCCCCTTGCTTCCAACTAGGAAGCTGATCCAAGAGTATATGTCACTTAAGGAGACTTCTGCCTATATAGACAACTCTCGGAATGGGAACTACTCTCACATATCTTGGAGCACACGGCTAACAGGGAAACTTCCCTCCACAGCACGACTCCTAATTAGATAAGGATCTCACGAAGATTTTTTTCTCTAAACTATGCCATCGATGGCCTGGTTGAACTAGGACTCGTACATTATAAATAAGACATGAGGTTGGTAAGCTAAGGTACGCTACAAATTCCTTGTTTACATCATTACACCTTCCTCGGATCCCTGTCTGACTTTAGCATCGGATTGTCATCGGCCACCACAACGATGGTCCATGACTCACGTGCGTTCCTTGTGCAGGTTAGCAGGTTTATAGGTCAAGGTTAAAGCAGGGAGCGAAAAATGACTGCATCAGTTTGGCGCCGTCCTTGGAGAAGAAAAAGTTCCTAACCTTTTACTAGCATCATTTCTCCTCCGGCTATGAAGAGATGGTGACCACCCGATCACGCAACAATGGAGAACAAAAGGACAGGTCAAACGCCCAGACTGGAGCTATACCACTGTTCTCAACGATGCTGGTGGCACACAGGCAATAAACTCACTTCCCCACGCCAGCCACGATGACGATGGACCTCAGGGTGGATTTGTTGTAATCTTAGATAGATCAAATCGTCAAAGCAGTGGAGGCTTTCATACAGCAAAACCCTCCACCTGCTAATGGAGATCAGGAACACACAGGCCTCCGTCTCCGAAAGACAACAGAGAACAAATACAGGAGAGTCAAGTCCCTACTAGTTCCCATTGGACTAATTGAGGTGGCGCAGCTAGCGTAGAATCGACTATTAGGGTGGAGAGGCTCGACCCTCAAAACCCCCTCCACAGAGGGGCGCACGACCCAAACGTGCTCTACTATCTCTCTGTTTCGCCGTTCGTGAATTGTATCATAAACAAAACCCTTTCTAAGAAGTTCACACCTCCCAAGCTCGACTTCTACGATGGGACCACCAACCTGTTCGACCACCTACGCCATTACCAGAATGTAATGGCACTCAAAGAAGGATCTGAGTCGACCACGTGGAGAACCTTCCCCACTAGCCTGAAAAAGTTGGATCCAAAGTCGTGGCCCCCCCCCCCCCCGAATTCTATCTTTTCGGACGTCTTGAATTCCATGAAAAATTAGAAAGATTTGAAGTGGCACCCAAAGCAGCATGGAGACCCCTCCAAGCGTGACAACAACAAATACTGCTCGTACCACAAGGAGGGTGGCAATGATACCAACGACTGCAAGAGTCTAAGGTATGAGATTGCGTACTAAAGCCGCAGGGGCAAGCTAAAGGAATTTCTGAGCTCTGAGAAGCAACCAGAACGATCCAGGACAGGGGGGAGTCAGTCAAGAAAATAAAGAAGGAGACTCCGGGCATAATCTATGTCCTTCATGGGGTCGGACCGGATGAAGGCCAGTCGAACAGGTTCAGCAAGCGGACTCTACTGGATATGCAGACACAGCCCGTGGATGAGGACAAACGTGTTTGCTACTTGAGGGCACAAAGCCTCATTCCCACCTTGACCTTTACAGACAAGGACCTCGAAGGAGTCTGAGTGCTGCAAATGACGCCCTAGTCATCTCGGTCTCCATCGCAAGGTGGGAGGTAAAAAGAGTTATGGTAGACACTGGGAGCTCACTCAACGTCCTATTTACAACGCGTTCCACAGTATGGACCTTATAGAGGAGAACCTGACGTCCTTAGACTACCTGTTGATCGGATTCAGCGGAGAAAAATGCTTCCCGATCGGGAAGATAAGGTTAACAGGAGTAGCAGGAGAGCCACAACTCAGAAAGCTCTTGTTTCTGGACTTCATGGTAGTAGACGCGCCGTCTACCTACAACCTTATCTTAGAAAGATCATGGCTCCACCAGATGGAGGCCATAGTCTCTACCCTTCACTAGTGCGTTAAATACACTGCTAACCACTCTGAAGGAACAATACGTGGAGACCAACCTATTGCACGAGGCTGCCATTATGATGCATTAAAGCAAATAGAATGTTTCTAGATCTAATCGGATCCTACAACGCAACCTGAAACAAAGTCAGATCCAGCGACTACGGACGCACAACTCCACTCGCACGAAATCCATATAGTGGTGGCTAATTTCAGAAACGGGGAACAATCAAGGGGAACACAAGCAATCCGCTCTTCAACCCAGCAGAACGGAGAAGTCAATGCTGATGGGAGTACAACCCCACAACATTCCGTCGGCGCGGAGATTAACTCCCACACAAGGTTTACTATTCAGTATCCTCAATGACATCAGCAAAGCTCAAAAGTCTGTTGAAAGTATCAATGATCCAACAAGGGCCATGCAAATTCGCTTCAGGGTCAGGTCGACTTTTCTCCGCCAACAGTTAGTCTATTTCAGTTGTATATTTTCCTTTCCATAGTCAATGTAGAGTTTAGTTCTCAAAAACTTATGTGATTTGCAATCATTTAAGAAATAAACAAAGAATTACGCAAACACACTCTATTGATTATTGGAAAGATTTAACAACAGGAGCCCTGAGGCAAATACTAAAGAGTATATACTACAAGCATCTGAATCAAATGTGACATAAGTAAAGACTTGCTTAAACAGCCCGACTACGTAATGAGATCCGAAGAGAGCAAAGGAACCCTGAGTAAACTTCGCTCGACTCCTTCTCAAGATCAAAGACAAGGGTGCGAGAAGGGGCTTAGAGTACAGAGCAGCCATCCACTTATCCAAACCACCCTAGGAAAGTGACCCAACAACGACAACACAGACCTTGCGATGAGTTGCAGACTTCCTAAAATGGCATCCGGCCTCATGAAGGAAGTAGAAAAAGGCAGATGAGGATGGTCGTGAGCGATGGAGCAGTTAAGGTTTCACAGTGCTGCCAAGCGAGGACACTTTTCCCATGCGCTGTACTCAGGGTGACTGAGAGATACCACACCCGGGCGCATCACGCTTCTGCCAACACTTCGATCAACCATAAGCTAGCAGCGGAAACCACGTACATGCGAGCATAGCAGCACAAGATAACACCGAAGCACAAGCGAATAAACGACAGACTCATCCCTTGGGACTGAGTTTGTACTTCTTCACCGCAATATGAGAAGAAGTCATAGAATCTCAACGAAAACAACTAGGTGCTCACCCAGAGCAGGGGACCACACATAACAACGATTCTCACCGTGCCTTATCAGCGCAAATGTCAGAACATTCGAAGACTCCAATGATGGAGATCTCTCTTCAGCATTTGGAAAACCCAAAACATTCTCTTCAAATAAGAACATTACAGGAAATACGCTCTACAAAATATAGTGCCTACAACGATGGAGGAACACCATTATATAGACATGATGGCTCACCAAACAGGGCACTTTAGTATTAACTGTCAACATTAAATACCGTATGGGAAACAAGCAGACGATAGTTCCCAAGGATACTGTGCACGTCCATGTTCATCCAACCCCATTAATTGAGGGGGAGTAACTGATACTCAACCGTCTCACAATCCTCGCCGTACACGTGCTACGATGCAATCTACCTCGTACACATAACACATTGCGCACAGAGAACCCTAGCTCTCACTCTACGAGCCCATGGGCTCGGCCCACTATTCAAATAGTATTCTACCTAGGGCTGAACAAAAAACCAATCAAACCGATTAAACCGACCTAACCGATCTAAACTGAACTAAATTGGTTCGGTTTAAATTCGGTTCGAATCGGTTTCGGTTTTAAAAAATTCCAAACCGAAGTGGTCGGTTCGGTTTTCGATTTCTATGTGATTTTAACCGACCAAACCGAACCGACTGAATATCTATATTACAATTCAAATGGGGTTTTTGTCCTAAGTGGCAATTGTTTGTCCTACGTGGCAGTTTTATATTTTGGCAGAACTTAAGTAGAAAATTTAACCCCCAATGTTTTCCTCCATCTCCCCCCAACTCTCAACTTCTCATCCCTTTGTTTCAAACCCTAACCCAATAAGCATCACAAATCTCCTGAAAGCACAGCCACCATCTGTTCCGAATCAGGAAGCGCGATCGCGATGGAGAAGAAGATCTTTCCATCCCTCCTCCGGTTCTTGAAGGAGAGTTCGTCGGTCCCTCCAATGCTGAGTTTGGTGAGAAGAAGAAGAACACACTGATCTTTCCGTCCCTCCTTCGGTTCAGATCTCCTTCCAGGTAAGATCCTTCTTCTTCTTTAGATCTCCTCTTCTTCTTCAGATCTGTTTCAGATTTAATTTTTTTCTTTCTTTCAGCAAAGCAGATCTTTCCTCTCCAACCATCTCTCTCTCCAAACCCTCTTAATATCTACTTACACAGAGAGACCAAAGTAGCCCAAAACACAGCAGAGATCAAAGAGGAAACCCATTTCTTCAAGTCTTCATCAGGTACCCATCTCTATCTCTCTCTTTAAGTTCATAATCTCCAATTACCGTGTCTTTGCTTATCTGTCAAACAAGGGAGTTCTTTTTAAATTTTTTACTTTATAAGCAATCAAAGATTCAAACTTTATACTTACCCAGATCGTCTTTAGTTTGATTGTGATGATTGCAATATGGAATGGTGGGTTTGTGAACTGATTTCAGTGTCTGTTTGGGGTAGTGGTTTGAGATGTACTTTGTTGAATGTGTAAAAATTAGGTCTTTGGGATGAGTTAGATGAGAAATTGGACTGGAAGTAGTGATGATCATGGATACCCAGTAAAATGCGTGAATTTACTAAGAAAAGGGTATCCTGGAAAAATTTAATGGGTGTTTCAAATTTCGACCATTTCGTGAAGGTACAATGTACTCTGTAGTAGTGCCAACGGCACGTGTATTACACTAATATATAATAAATAATATATATTTTATATTTAAATAATACAATATGTTTAAAATAGTCCGTTGGTTCGATTTTATTTCAGTTTTGGTTCAATTTTAGTCGGTTCGGTTCGGTTACGGTTTGCATAAATTATAATCGGTTCGGTTTTGGATCGGTTTTGTTAATGGTCAGTTCGATTTTGATTTGAAAATTTTAAAACCGAACCCTAATTCTACCACGTGTCTGACACGAGAATACCTAGTCGTTCCAAACACAGAGATCACACCTGCTTACCACCGGATGATCCAAGGTATTCCTGGATCTTCATAACTCATCCGTGCAATGCACTCCGTCAAATCTCTCTCGATCGAAGATCTCTCCGTCATGATATCTCCATTGCTCTAGATCAAAGGTCTCTGCATCACTGTCTATCTATCTCTTCTTCACTCCATCGAAGATCTCTCCATCGATTTCTATATCACTGTTATTTAGATTTCGCGAGGAATGAAGGAGTGCCGATTTGTCAATCGATCGATCGATCAAAGTCAAGAGAAGTTCGTTCGATTACAAGATGCTTGCGAGATGGAGAACACTCTTAAGGTAATATTTTTGTCCCTCTCTCAATCTTCACATTTCATTTCAACTTCTGATTTCGAATTCTAGGTTTATAGTTTTGATGATAGTTTGGATTACTCGAGATTCTGTTAGATTTGCTCTAAAGTCGGTTCTAGAACCCTAGAAATTGTTCAACAACACTTTAAGGAAGATCGAATTGAAAGCTTATTGGTTTTTTATGTACTTTTATTCTTTTTTTTATTTCAAATTGAGAGGACATTCGATTCAGTCGAAATCTGATTTGGAATGATTTCGATTTCCTGTTATCTGATATAGTAATTTTATTATTTGGATGAAAAAAAAACTAGTGTTTTCACATGATTTTGATATTCAATTGACCCATTTCTGCTTCAATGGTTTATCTTGAAGTCCAGACCTTGAAGTTCAACCAGGCCTGCATTTAGTTGTGTTACACCAGAGATTGCTCTGTCGATACCATCTTTTCTTGTTTTATTTACTTGCGCGACGATTCTAGTTTTTTCAGTCATAGTGTTAGGTTCTATTAGTTTAGATGCTTAAGTTACATTAATGTGTACAAAATGCCTATGACAATGAACATTTTTCGCTTTGGGTGGTTGATTATTGATGTTGTAAATACTTGTTGCAGTGGCAGAGTGGTCCTGAAGTTGGAGCCTTGTTATGCGAAGGGAATATTTCGGATTGTGTAGTAGGTATCTCTGCTAAAGCCTAAGATATTCTTGCATGTAGTGTGTAACGATGTCATCTATCCATCAAGGTAAATCAAATACTTGATATTTGTGTCTATTTTTTTTAATCACAAGTGTTGTTACATAAATAATGAATGTTTTTTGCAAAATACATTATGAAAAGTGTTGGAAAAACTGAGAAGTGTTGGAATATACCCAATCAAGAAAAAGGATATTAAATGTTTACTTAAAAAAAATGTCGAATAAACTTATCATACTACGAGGACATTGTTTCACATCACATTTACAGCATTGGCTACACAACAACTTTTTTTTTTTGAAGGGCAGCTACACAACAACTTACTCTTCAATTCACTACCACCTGCTTCGAGAGCAACACTTCCATATGGTACCATTACCAACATTACCAATACCAGTATTAAGCCCAAACAACCCATGTTGTTCACTTTGGAAACCATGTTTCCTCTTTCGTTGCAGCACTTTCGTTGGTACTTAAAAGAGCCAGGAACTTTTCCGATGTAATATATTTGTATCCTTGCCCTGATCCTATCATGCCTTCCTGTTTTAACTTTTAATTGCTTTGTGTTGTGATGTCTCTCAACCACAGATGTTTTCTTTGTTTCTCTTCCTGTTCAACATTTTTCTTTTTTAATGTTCCTTCATAGACATTAACAATATGTTTGCATGTCATTGCGTTGGACATATATTAGCTACAATCAAGGATGCACGGACACGACACGGCGACTCGGCAATTTTCAAAAAAATAGGACTCGGCGACACGGTCAAACTTAATTTTTTAATATATTTTTTTTGTAACTCATATGAACATAAAATTATAAATAATACTATTAACAATCTAAACATATCAATAAAACATTCAAATTCATTCATTCAAAATTACAAATGCATCATAAAGTCAAGCTCAAGTCATAAGCAATATAATTTTATTAACTTGATAATGTAAAATGTAAATTGATAATTTCAAAAACTCACCAGCGAGGCGGCTACATCTCTTCTTCTTCATTAACTGGCGGATTAACTAGAGCTCTATAAGTAAAAAAAAACATTAATCTACACAAGCATTCACCAATGGCCAGACATCACAGAAATTTCATGACATGAATGACACTGGCATCACTTCGCCATGCATCATGACTCATTGCAACAAATACAAGGAGAAGATAACATCCTAGGATGCTAGGAGCTCAAACCACAGAGCTCCTTCACATGATACAAGAAGCTCGACTACACATTTTCAATCTAGCGAGCTGATGATATTTCTATAGAGGTATTTACCTCTTCCTCTTACCAGTATACCACAGTGTTCGGGTGATTTGCGATGATAATAGCTTCAATATTTTAACCAAACAGGGTTTACAGGGATAGTAGCTTTTTCCTCAAGCAACAATGTCAAATTTTTATGCTCATCACAAGATATTGACAGAAAGAAACAGAAAAAGAAAAAAAAAAAAAAAAAAAACACACACACACACACGGAGCAGAAATCGCAGAAAAAAAAAAAGGAAGGAAGAAGCAAAATAGAGAATGAAGAAGCAAAGCAAAACAGAGACAGAGAACAGATATCAGAGAAGAAGGAAGAAACAAAGCAAAACAGGGAAGATGGAAGAAGCAAAACTAAAATTACTTACAAAGATGAGAGATCAGCAGCAGGCAGATCGATCCTTCCGCCTTCTCCCTCTTCCCTCCTTCTCTTCTCCTTCCCTTCTCTTCCCCTCAATCAGATCAAAGGGTTTGATCGATCGAAAGGGATTCGACTGTTTCTCTCCCGTTTCCTCTTCTCCTCTTCTCCTTCCCTTCTCTTCCCCTCAAACAAATCAAAGGGTTCGATCGAAAGGGGTTCGACTTTTTTTCTCCCCTTTCCTCCTCATCCTCTTCTTCTTTTTCCCTCCTTCTCTACTTCTTATTTCGTTTCTCTCTGCTAGCGCTAGGGTTCGAGTTTCTCCCTTTAGATCTGCAATCGGGAGAAGAAAATAATAAATGGGTCAGTATGGACCGTGTCCGGACCGCGTCCGGGCCATGACTGAGCTGGTCAACGAATTTTGATCGTTGACCCAATGTCAAATACGTGTCGAACACGAATCAGTGTCTGACACGTATTTGACACGTGATACGAGGGTTTTCCGGAGAGTCGGTGCATTAGAGGCTACAATGTGTACAATATCATATAATTTATATTTAAATTAATAATGTTCAATAAACTTGAACTAAGAGGGTGTTTGTTTTTGCTTCTGAATGGAGTCAGAAGTTCTTAATAAGAAGTGGATCACCTTGTTTGGAGTGTTTGTTTTTAGGTTATGATCAGAAGTTCTACTTCTGATTGGAGTAACAGGAGGTGTTGATCACTTAGCACTACGTGCTAAGTAAAAAATTATTCCAATAATAACCTTAATATAATTTAGTAATGACAATTGTTGCTCTCATCTTCTTAAAAATAAGTAGGGCTAAATTTTGACGACACACCTTCATTCTCTTTACCAAGCATTGTGGTTCTACCTACCTTCATAAGGACTCAATAAGAAACTTATCTTCTTTATCTCATTCATCTTTATTTTCTTTTTCTGCATTTTTAAGTTTTTCTTCATCTCTCTAACTCTCCCGAGCAAACTGATAGTGAACAACCACAACTGTCTCAAGTATTTGGATCACGTGAACAAATTGATATGGTTAATTTACGATATCGTATTGCAAACGAAATATTAGTAAGAAATTTGGTTTGATAATATTTTTTAAATGTACTTGGTCATATTTCGATATTCTTGTAATGATAGGTATTGTAACATTCTAGGATTTGAATAATTATTAGGTATGATTTTAAGCACGATATTTATGTCATAAATTTTTTCTGCTCAGTGGAGCAAAATTGTCAAACAGTTCACATTCAGCACCTAAAAACAAACACTTTTTTATTTTACAGCTTCTAATAAACATCACATTCAGAAGCAAAACAAACAATTCATTCAGAAGCTCGTTCGGAACTTCTAAATCTTAGCTTCTAAGCACTTAAAAAAAACGCCCTCTAAATGTAACCCTACCAAGTGAGCTTCATATTAGTTTTTATCGGATCAGTACTTCAAACTCCTAGTGAATGTACTATGACCGAGTTTCATATTGTCGGGGAGGTTTAAAAAGGCTGGCGGGATGCTAATTGTAGACCTTGCTATTTTAGTTAACATCGCATTAGGTAGAGTGCTCTTCAAGTAGCAATTACAATAAAATCTTGTATCACAAGTTGATTTCTCTCATCATATAATTGAGTTCAAACAATCTGTATTTTTAAAAGAAAACTAGCAAAAGTTCAGGAAAATATCAGCCAAGCTACATGTTAATGTTGTCATCCAAACATGCCTCTTCCATGATCTTTCCTACCACCCCATAACACCCATCTTGCTGAAAACCTCTGTTTGTGGGATTAGCCATTTGTATAGACTTTCAAGGTATTAAATGTTGTTGGCAAGGTACTCGCTGATTATGACCATTGTTCAAGTCCCCGTGCTTCGTTTTTATGTTGATGGAGGTATATATTTGGATTTTATCGTAATTATTAACCCCTCCAAACTTATCGCATATCCAACGCCCCATGTGCTAAACCGTATGTTTTTGGATTATAGCTCTCGCCTAACTGACGGGCTTATGACTAATCTCACTTGGTAGTTTCTTCAAGTTTCTGTGTACATGGGACTAGCATTTATCTGAGCTTGTAAACTCATGAAATAAGACACTTTTGTATATTAATTGTTTTTTTCTTCATGCTTTGTCTTTATATTCATTTAAATTTCTTTATGTTCACGTCTTCATTGAAGGTGTGAGTTAGATGATTTAAAATCTGAACGATGGGATTATGTAATGTATCAGTCATATTGCAAATTAGAACACTTTTAAGAAAATTGGACAAAAAGTGAGAAACTGCCCCGAGTTTGTTGTTTAAAATCTCTCACGCTTTACATTTTTGCCATGATATTGTGGATTCAAACCCGTCCAGGGTGGTGGTTGCAGGGTGATCTGCTGAGGGTCAAAAGTGAACAAGCTGACTTCAACAAAAAAAAAAAAAAAAAACCCAGCTTTCGTACTCCTTTTATTCTTTGCCTAACTGTCAGCCAGATAAAATAATTGACAGTGCTGAGAATCTAGGGGAAGTTCTTCGTGGTGAATCGCGATCGAAGTGAAAATTCTCCTTATGTGGTCAGTAATACTTCACTGCAATTCAGTGGTTCTAACCTGTTTTTTTTAATCTTATTTTAAAAAGATTACAATATTTGTTTATGATTATGATCTAACTTATGACAACAAATGCACAGGGATTGTTACGTTAACACTTTCAGTCTCGATGATTAGCCCAGAATTGCAACATGTTCCATCCTACACGTCACTTTATTTTATATCAATTGGTGAAGGAGGACACAAGCCTTGTGTACAAACCTTTGGAGCAGATCAATTTAATGAAGATAATCCAGAGGAGAGGAAAGCCTAGAGCATTTTCTTGAATTGGTGGTACATTAGGACGTGTTTGGGCACAGCTGCAGGAATGTTGATTATTTTTTATGTTTAAGATAATGTCGGATGGGTGGCCGGTTTTGCAATCCCAGCAATTACAATGGTGTTTTCATTTTTTCTTCTTTTTGTTTGGAAGGAAATCGTACAGGCAATGTCCTGCTGGAAATCCGCTAATTGTTTGTGAAATGTTTGTCCAAAGCTCCTGGAGACAATAATGGCTGGAAATATACAAATTCAGAGTTTCTTGCAATGCACATAGTGACTCCATACAACCAGACACGTTCTTCACAAAGCAAGGTAGCACAATGGACACAAAAATAACACGCAGCTTATTTGTTATAATTAATCAATATGGATTCAAAGTTGGAATCAAAGGCCAATACACTGGAGTAAGTAACAGTAGTTGGTAGATATATGAATGCTTATTTGTTTTATATGCAGTTTGGTTATGAATGTAGCTATTTTTGTAATTTACTTGATCATTTTCTTGTTCCAGAGCAAAGAGGGAAAACACTTTATTTACAATAATCTAGTGTTTACTGTTAAGTATCACAGAGATTCGCAAACAGACTCAGCTAGGATCGTGGGATTTGAGGTCAAACCATTCAGGTGTTCTTCGAACCTTCCCTCTATGAAATCTACTAACGCATTAGTAAGCTTTAGTGGTGCCACTTTTCATATCCAACTTGGGATGGCTCTTTTCTAGTATTTGACTTTCCTTTTTTTGATGGTTTCAGTGTGAAGCATGAATAAGGGCCAATGGAACGAGAAAACTCGTTTGACGACATGTGATCCTCACACAAAACGTGCAGTAACTAGGGATGGTAGTGGGGCGGATTTTCACGGATATCCGCCCCACTCGCCCCGTTTGGGGCGGATTTGGTTAAGGGTGTATGGAGGTTGGGGCGGATACGGATATCCAAATTGTATCCGTTTATTATTCGGGGCGGATACGGATTTGGCCATATTCGCCCGCGAATATCCGTTTAACCGAAGAAAATTACATATATACCCCTGAACAATAAAAGGAACCTATACCCTAATCTCTCATCTCACTCTCAACCCACAACATTTCAATGTTCCATCGCACAGAGAGCGGAGACAACCAGTGCAGCAGCGCTTCCACCAGCCAGCGCCACCCCACTCGGCCGCCTCCTTCTTCCCTCCCACCCTCGCCTCCCACTCCCTTTCTCCCACAAAACCCTCGCTCACATT
Source organism: Berberis vulgaris (assembly GCA_963556465.1). Lineage (NCBI taxonomy): Eukaryota > Viridiplantae > Streptophyta > Magnoliopsida > Ranunculales > Berberidaceae > Berberis > Berberis vulgaris. The sequence continues at coordinate 69,770,726 of OY747124.1, read as the reverse complement.
TCTCCTCTCCACCGTCTCTGAACCAAAACCCTAAAACACACATATCGCTGATCGAGGAAACCAGAGCTTCCACCAGCCAGCGCCACCACACCAGACCGCATCCCTCTCCCCTCCCAGCCGCCTCCCTCTTCCAAGACCATCTTGATCCTGATCCGAAGTTGGAGAGATTTTTATTCTTCGATGAGAAGATCAACACCAGGGAAATCTGATGGAGCTTGGGGCTTTGCATTTTGAAGAACAACCACCTCGTCTGATCGAGAAACGGGGATTGAATCAACCACTATATGTCTGTTACCTTGGCCGTCGAAGGGTCTACGCATACCGCTGATCGAGGAAACCAGAGCTTCCACCAGCCAGCGCTACCACACCAGGCCGCATCCCTTTCCCCTCCCAGCCGCCTCCCTCTTCCAATACCATCTTGATCCTGATCCGAAGTTGGAGAGATCTTTATTCTTCGATGAGAAGATCAACACCAGGGAGATCTAATGGAGCTTAGGGCTTTGTATTTTGAAGAACAACCACCTCGTTTGATCGAGAAACGGGGACTGAGTTCGTTGGAGATGATTGTTTTTTTTGGATTTTTGGTATGCTATTTCAATTCGTTGGAGATGATTCTTGTTGCAGATTAGATTTTTTTTTCTTACGGATATTCGGACGGGGCGGATATCCGTCAATCCGTCCGGATCGGGGATGGTATTTTTAAGTTGTACAAACGGATATTCAGGGCGGATTTGGGGATCCGCGATCTCTAGCGGGGCGGGGATGAATTTGTCCAAATCTGCCCCATTACCATCCCTAGTAGTAACTAACTCAAATTTTCCACGAGATTGAGGACAAAAAGGAAATTATATTCCCATACGATGTTGAATATTAGGTGGGACATTACTGCCATCAGATTACAACGACCTATTAATATTATTGGAACCATGTGATTATAACTTCTTTTTTAACCTTTCAAGAGAGTGACGTAAAGTGGGCTTCTAGATGGGACACATATCTAATAATGAGTGATGATCAAATCCACTGGTTCACTAACATCAATTCTCTAATGATTGTTCTCTTCCTTTTGAATATGGTGGCTATGATAATGTTAAGAACCCTGTACCGTGACAATTCCAAGTTCAACCAGCTGGAAACCCAAGAAGAAACGCAAGAAGAGACTGGGTGGAAACTGGTTCATGGAGACATTTTTAGACCTCCAACAAACTCAGACCTTCTCTGTGTCTATTCTGAGACAGGTGTGCAGTTCTTTGGCATGATACGAGTGACCATGATGTTTGTTTTCCTTGAATTCCTTTCTCCATCAAACCGGGGTGGGTTGATGATAGCCATGCTCCTACTCTGGGCCTTTATGGGATTGCGTGTTGGTTATGCCTCTGCCCGTATTTACAAGATGTTCAAGGGAATAGAATGGAAGAAATTACTTTAAAAACAACATTCACATTCCCTGGAGTTGTCTTTGCCATATTCTTCGTCTTGAATGCTCTCATTTGGGGGGAGAAGTCATCTGGAGCAGTGCCTTTTGGAACTATGTTTGTTCTCGTCTTCCTTTGATTTGGGATCTCAGTCCTACTTGTGTTTGTGAGCAGTAGTTATATTGGTTTCAAGAAGCCAGCTATTGAAGACCCTGTGAAAACAAATAAGATCCCAGAGCAGGCATGTTACATGAACCCAATTTTATCAATCTTGATAGGGGGTATTCTTCCATTTGGAGTTGTCTTCATTGAACTCTTCTTCATCCTCACATCAATCTGGTTGCACGAGTTCTATTATATCTTTGGCTCCCTATTCATTGTGTTTGTCATCCTTATTGTCACGTGTGCGGAAATACATTATACATTTTTTAGTTTTCTTAGCATTAGCATACTAATGATGTACTTGATACATGTATTTTTTTTTTAAATACTGATCCAATATGATAGACGATGTTGTAATTGATTGCAATTATTTGACTTTGTAATAGTTGCAAGATTATTTTAATTTGGGTATTAGCATTGGTATTTGAATATTTGGGTTTTATAATCTAATTAGATGTCATTCATTTGTTGATAATTTTTTATTTATTTAATTAAAAATTAAATAAAATTTCACATATTGTTTTTTGTTAAAAAAAAAATAACATTTGTAACACATAGAAGTGTTGCTAATATTTCAACATTGTAACATGCTACAGTGCTATTAGCAACCTTGGACAACTGTTACAAAATTTGAAGGTTGTAACACGTTGAGGTGTTACTAATATTTGTAATGCCATGATTTGCAAGATTTTTGTGGTGTTACAAAATTTTTTAGTTACAAAGCTAGTGTGTTACAAATTGTCATTTATGGTATAGTGATTCTTTCTGAAGTTTACCCAAGGCATAGAACCTATATTAATTTAGGGAAATCAAGATAGGTTTCTCTTGTCTAGTTTGAGCCTTGTAGCCTACCATATTTGTTGTTCATCATTGAAACCAATTTGAAACATGTTATGTTAGCCTTTTATTGTTTAGCCCACTAACCACTAATTACCAAATTATGTCTACCATGTACTTCGCTTTTGAGAAAAGTTAGGGATGAGTTATTAAAGGAAAAAAAAGTTTCATCATGGAATGTTATACTCCATAGTATTAAATTTTTTTTACAAAGAGCCTCAAGATCCAATGTCATTTTATATAGTGCAAAAAAATAAAAATAAACAAACAAACAAACAAATAAAAAAGAAAAGGAAAAATAGTATTTTTTTACAATCAATAAGAAATTTTGATGCTTACAAATGAAGGAGTTGAGTCAAGCTTTGAAGTCATCTTACACTTATCTTAGAAGACCTCTAACTTTCTCAAAAGTTATGTTTATCCTTATCAATTCTTGTTTACCCTTGTCCTGAGCCCTGTTACACCTAGTCAAAATCCTACGCCGATCCTTAGAAAGGCATGGTCGTACCGTGGAGGCTAAATTAATAAAATTTGATAGTGAATGAAGTCAACATTCTCAATGGATGATATTCCTTGTAGAGATCATATTTTATAAACTCTTGATTGTCCGTCCTTTGTAAAGTATGTGAAGTAGTTCAAAATTATTATCTCATCATATTCACATACATTGAGATAATTAGCCAAATCTCTGAATGATTCATTCTCCTTAGAAAGGCATGGTCGTACCGTGGAGGCTAAATTAATAAAATTTGATAGTGAATGAAGTCAACATTCTCAATGGATGATATTCCTTGTAGAGATCATATTTTATAAACTCTTGATTGTCCGTCCTTTGTAAAGTATGTGAAGTAGTTCAAAATTATTATCTCATCATATTCACATACATTGAGATAATTAGCCAAATCTCTGAATGATTCATTCTGAGTGATTATATTACTTTTTAAGATTTGAAGTCGAAGCAATTTTCTAAGACAATCTAGATATTACTCCATTTTGAAAAGGAAATTTGTGACAAATAAACAATTCACACTCTTAGTGTTAACTTCCATGATAAATTATATATCTTATGGGCAATACTTATTAATATCTATTATTGACCTTATACTATGTAGATAAGTTTGATGAATATGCTTTCTAGGGCATTTAAGTATGAACTTATAAGAATAAAGAAAGAAATGATTGCATAGACCATGGTTTAGAGAATCCTATGTTTTAAGAATCACCGATGTTAGTGGGTATCATCTCTGAAAACCCTCACAAGACTATAACTCGTCCACTAAGGGAAACATAGAGGTTTAAAGGCTTGTTGCATATGCTAAATGTAATCGTAATTCTTACAAAAAAATTAGTCTTTATTTTCTTTTCTTTTGCTCGAGGACTGACAAAGTATAAGTTGGGAGGATTTGGTAACATATAAAATGAGACATTTTATGCCCCTAAATATACAATTGCTAAGTCCAATTATCTAATAAAAATATCTCATTACGTACATTTTGTAGAAACTCAAGCACCAATCTCAAATCATACACAAAGTAGCACAACAAGGCTAAGTTCAACAAGTAGAAAACTCATTGAAAGTTCACACATGCATTGCCGAAGATCAAAGATTTTCAAGCCCAGTACCCATGAAGTCAAACCCACAAAGCACAATATCCTACGAATCTTGAAGAAATCAACATGAAAATTTGGACATCTACATGGCCAACTTTATCATAGCAAAAAAATCTCTACAAATTTCAAAAGAGTTAAGTCAAAGTCCACTATACATTCTCTTATTTTTAGCCATTCCCTTATTTGCATAATTCACATCCAAGTCATTTTTCCTTATTTTACTCCATCACTTTTACACTCTTCTTTATTTCACTCCAACACTCTTCTTTATTTCACTCAAACACTCTTTATTATCTTTATTTTAACACTTTTCTTTATTTCACTCAAACACTCTTCCTTATTTTTACTCCAACAATTTTCCTTATTTCATTCCAACACCCCACCTTCCACCCCATCATACTTACACATCTTCACAATATCAATGTAAAAGTCTCACCCTTCTTCACCTATAAATAACCCCATATTTGGCGATACAGAAACACTTGGGAAATACACTTAGAAACACTGTGGAGAGAGAAATAGTTGTTGTATTTAGAGAGAAATAAGTGAAGTTTGGCCTAGAGTTTACCATGTTTGGCTAACATCTCACCATAAAGTGTGGATGAGCCCATGGGGTGATAGCTCCAAGAAGGCTCTTTTAGATTAGTTTGTTTCCATTTTAATGTATTAGGGAAGCATGTTCAGTTAGATTAATCTTGTACTTTGGTTATGTCATAAACCTATGAGGTAAGTTAGATGTTTTGTATTTCATTTTATGAATTCAACCCATGCTTTCTTTTTCTACTTCTTAAACTCAAGATTAGATAAATTCATATACTTGCAATTTCTCTAACAAGCCCCTAAGTCTAATATTTACACATTATTAGTCCAAGTTTCATTATGATTTGTTAGATCTTGGGTGTTCCGCCTTGGTGGATTCATTTTATGCTTTTAAATCAATATTTTATTCTCAGTTTACTAATATAACTTAGGCTTGATATCAATTTACTCATAATGTCATATTTTCCATCGTAAGGTAAGATGAGAGTCTACATTCGGATGTGTAAATGACTTTGGAAAAGATTAATCTAATAGTGGCCTAATGGTGTCATCTACTTATAATGGTAAATCCAATGCCCTAACTCTCACATATAGGTTTACTTTGCATTTTTATTTCATGCACTTCCATTTATTCTATCTTTTCATCAACAACTCTTTATTTTACTAAGTTAAGTATTTCAAGTTTGATTTTATAACACGTTTTCCAACTTCTATTAAGGCCTCCTTGTGGGATTTGACCCGTGTTAGTCGGTTTCTAACTCAACAGACAACTGTGCACTTGCAGTAAGATTTTAGATCAATCAATGGTTGATTAAGATTTTCTTGGAATAAATGAGTTCTTCATTAGCTTCCGCACAGGTGGATTTTCTACTTGATCTTGGTCAATTTCTTCCTCAGTTTCCACCTTCTCAGCTGGCTTTTGACATCATCTAAGGGTTCGTTCGATCTCTGGATCTTATACACTGATATTTACGACTTGGGACCAACAACCATGCATAAACGAGATTCACTCCTACAAGACAACACGTACGAAGTAAGTGTTTTGGGAAAAATAGGTACTGAAAAGTTCAAAAGTACAATTGTTGAGCATAATTTTTTAATAATAATAAAATAATTAAAATACAGGAAAAATAATTAAGCACAATTTATTGCAATCCTCGGAAACGACGCAAAAATCTTGTTGTCCAAATATTAACCTAATTAATACGCTTCTAAATATACTGTGAGACTCGAATCTTGAAAACACATGCATTTCATTCATTGTTATATATCTCAAACTCAATTTAGAGCACAACTGTGAGTACGAGTAAATTATTTTGGCAAAAACCCGACGGAATGTGAACATGTCATGTTCTAAGTGTACATGCGAATTTAATTGGTTGATTAAGGATTTAGTTTTTACACGAAATATGTTGAGAACACACTTACATGAGAAAATTTTGTCAAGTAGCTCGCTTATACAATATTGGAAAAGTTTGAGGTGTTTAGTTAAATTTTTATAAAATTGAAGGACTGAAAGATAAATTTTGGATATATTTGCCACCACATGCTATTTAAGCAATAGATGGCATATTTTCTTTATCTTCATCCCCTTGATTGTACAAGCAATGAGCTCCCAAGGGAAGGATTTGTACTGATTCCCTTGAAGGAAATTGGCACTACAACAAAACATGTGTTTAGCGACGGTTGCCAAAAGTGTTTAGCGACGGTTTTAACCGTCGCTACATAATACAGCGACGGTTGGCCAACCGCCGCTGATAAAGGCGTCACAAGAGCATTCGGCGGCATTTTTTTACAACCGCTGGCATAACCGTCGTTGTATGTTATTTAGCGACGGTTATTAGTAACCGTTGGCAAACCCGACGCTAAATACCATATAGCGACGGGTGCTAACCGTTGCTAAATATGGGGCAAAAATTGACATTTTATAATATGCTGCGACGGTTCTTAACCGCCGCTATAGTCCGTGGCACCTACGACGGTTTATACCCGCTGCCAAATTCCAATTGGTAATTCTTTTAGTGACGATTAAAACTGCCGCTAATGCCTGTCACTATTATCATGATAATTCTATTATGCGCACTAGAAATATGTAAACAATCTGTAGTCACCTGTAATCACATTTTTCAACCTGTAAACAATTTGTAAACAACCCACAATTTTACACAACTATTTTATATCGAAATCATTAAAGAAAACTTGACTTCAACTATATTGTCATCAACTTTAACAAAAAATAACCTATATTATCATCAAAGTTAACAATATATCAAAGCTAGTACATGTAGAATTTCTTGAAGTTTGATAGTTAAATCAAATTTACTACAGCTGAAATTGTACCATGTTCTTGAAAGAAATTAGACAATGCTATGGAGAGTGGAGCCGATGAAGATCCTCATTATTATTTTGACTAGGTGATGAAGGTCTTGCAGTTGCTGGTGAAGCTTGCCCACTTTCTTCGTCTTGTGCCTGAAAATGATGAGTCAACAATATTACTCTAAACTTGAACCAAATTACAATAATAATTAATTGATTTATATTTAGTAAGTAACCAATATCACTGATAACTAATATATATTAAAATAATGTAAAGGCAAAGAAACATACGGGTGTAGTGAATAATCTTGCAAACTCAGCAGGCACATTTCCATCCAACTTCTCAAAAATGTATGTAAATGCTCCCTCATATCCCTGCCTCTTTAATTTCTTTGTTTCTAACTGTGACTCCAGCTGGTGAATTTTTTGTTGCACTTGAGGATCAGTGTTTTGCGTTGGTTGTGAGGACATCATCACACTAAACCTACTATTGGTGCTGCCAAAGACTTGAGATAGACATGGCTCGAATCCCAAAGCTCGAACTCGGCCTGAATGTTCTTTTCCTAACACCTTAGCAAGTGAATCTTGTTGTGATATGGATCGTGATGTAGAATCTTCTTTCTCAATCTCTAAAATTTTCTCCTACATTAATGAGGCAAGACATCAAACTTTGAATTCAAAATTTATCTGAACATTAATTAATATAGTTCGATAAAAAAAAAGTTAAATTACTTACACTTATCTTTCTCGCTTCGTCAGGTACATAAGACCGATATTATGAAGTCATATAACTTTAAATAGTATTGCTGAGAATGATAACTTAAAGTGTGGTAGGATGTAAAATATTAATTACCATCTCAGCCTTTAACCTGTAATTGCTTTTTGATCCTCCTGTGTGTGGATCAGTGAGTTTCTTTCGAATTTCAATGTTTTTTTTTGCATTTTTCCTATCAATGTATAGATAAAAACATATTGTTAGCATATTCCTGGTTATCTAAATGAATAATGTAAATATTTTGTGTTACCTTTGTCCTTTCGTCCAAGCGGTAGTCAATAAAATGTGCCCAATCATTACGATCAATGCCTTTGAGATGTTTTGCAATATTAGCATCTCTGGACAGTGTAGGATCATAAAATTCATGGAACAATTTATAATTGCTGGTGAGAAGTACCTATTGGCATGAACATCCTTGAGAGTGGTGTTGGTACCATCAGAATTACCTATGACGCAACCAAAAATTCTGCACTGGTAGCCAAAGTGAATTTTTATCACTATAAGAAAACAAAAAGTAAACCGTCATCCAGCCAAACTGCGAAGTTGAAATATTTTTAGTAGCTTGATTTGTTATGCAATCCAGTTACTCTAAAATTCCTATCTAATATTTTTAGTAGCTTCTCTTTGTTATGCAATCAACTGTTTTCTTATAGTGATAAAATTCCTATCTAGTTACTCTAACATAAACCCCCATACACAAACCTGGACAATTGAGTCAGGATACATGGTGAATCTTTAGACTTTAGGCCTAGGCCTCAAAACACTAGGCGCGTAGTACACACTGAGGCGTGTAAATACACATATGGGGACAAAAAATTGTCAACTCTGTAAAGGTATGTGATTATAAGTATCATCATCTAATTGCTGGTGAGAAGTACCTATTGGCATGAACATCCTTGAGAGTGGTGTTGGTACCACCATAATTACCTATGACGCAACCAAAAATTCTGCACTCGTAGCCAAAGTGAATTTTTATCACTATAAGAAAACAAAAAGCAAACCTTCATCCAGCCAAACCGCGAAGTTGAAATATTTTCAGTAGCTTGATTTGTTATGCAATCAGCTGATTTGTTATGCAATCTAGTGCATATAGGATTGAGTTGTAAAGCTCATACAACAGCTGATTTGTCATACAACAACTGATTTGTTATGATCTTGAAAGGTTGTATATAGTGCAATCCAGTGCGTATAGTGTTTATTGTGCACTAGTGTATATAGTGGTTGCAATCCAGTGTATATACTAGTGTATATAGTGATATGTTATGATCTTGAAAGGCTGTATATAGTGTATATAGTGCAATCCAGTGCTATTGAATATAGTACAATCCAGTGCATATAGGAATTGTTATGTTGTTGTATATAGTGCAATCCAGTGCATAGTATTAGTAGTACTGGTAGTAGTAGTAGTATTAATGCATCACACTTATAGAATTCAATAGATCTAAAACATGAGTATTGTTGAGTCTTCAGTTACCTATGACGCAACCAAAAATTCTGCACTGGTAGCCAAATTGAATTTTAATCACAATAAGAAAACAGAAAGCAATAAAACAGTTTTATCACAATAAGAAAACAGAAAGCAATAAAACAATTTATCATTTGATCATCTAATAAAAACATGATCTTGAAAAGATAAAGGTTTACAACATCAACCATTTTTTTTTTTTTAAAATTGGGATGGTGACCCATTTTATTCATTTAAAAATAAACTCCCGAAGGCTACATGACTGACCCTATAGGGTTAACTAAAAGGCCGAAACAAAATCTCACAAAAGATAGGATAACATCAACCATTATTACATAAAAGCTTTGAACTCCATGGCTTTGCTTGAATGATTTTGTTGTAATAAAACAGTTTTAACATAAAAAAAAAAAAAAAAAAAACAGAGCATGAAACATAAAATTTAACATTCAATACAGATTAAACATAAAACTGTTGACAAAAAAAACAGAGCATGAGCAGTGCAAGTTTGAAGAAACTACTTACAATGAGAGGAATCAAACGAGATTGGAAGAATAGGGGTTGCTTGATAAGGGGAGGGGACACAAATTTTTGATTCCTTTGTTATCTTTTCTTTTCAAAGAACCATGGTGGATGAGCAGAGGAAGAGGGGAGGAGCTATAGGGGAGGTGGGGAGGTGGGGATGATGGAGAATAAAATAAATATAAAATTAGGTATAGGGTTTTCGGTTTTAAAATCTAATTTTACTTATAACGACAGTTGGTCGATCATCGTGGATAATAGTTATAACGACAGTTAGTCATCGTCGTTATATATAACGACAATTTCCATGTAACGACAGTTGCCATTTAACTTATAACGACAGTTGGGCGATCGTCGTTAAATATAGTATTCAGCGTCGACTATGACCGTCGCCATTTAACATAACCACCATTAAATAATATTAATCCACGACGCTCGACCAACCGTCATTATATATAGCATTCAGCGGCGGTTTTACTTAAACGCCACTACAAAACCGCCGCTAAAATCCTGCTTTCTTGTAGTGTGGCTAGTTTTGGAAGGGCTTCTCAACCAGGTAAATGTTTGTGCTTGAGTTTTGAACTTTAAGCTTTGCTTAAGGTATGGGTTAGGTTTGATGTTGTTTAAGATCACATAAATCAGGGTTTAATGTTGCTTAAGGTCATATTCAGCTAGTCCGATGGTAGGGAGAGTTGCATAGAAGATTTGATGTTCATATATGTATATACAAATTCGAATTGATTTGCACAATTTGTACTAAAATGGGTGTAATATTGATGTAGGAGGATCCAAGTCAGATGATGCTGAGCTGTCAGATAGCACGTTATTGGCAATGAGATACCTTGAATTGGCAGATCAGCGCAAACATGGTAGGAAATCGTGAGTTTTTCCTAATTGGGGCAATTTTGGTGCGTTTCAGTATTTTGGCCATAACTTTGGCTACGGGTATCGGAATCGCGCATATGACCCCAATTCGGAAAGCTCTTTTCGATGCGCACGTCATATTTATTGAACTGTCGATGCACATTTTTTCGAGGCCAAAATCCACTATTTTCCCTTCTGAATCTACAATTTTAGTATTTTTTCCTTTATGGTAATAATTCATTCATCGTTTAGGAAGTGATTCTGAACCCGATTGGGCCAGAGTTTTTGCAAATTATTTCTTTTATTACGTATTTTTTTAGCATGATTATTGGGATTTGTTATTTTTGGTAAAATTTTAATAATCACGAGTTTTAGCTATAAAGCCCGGTTTGTGGGCTGACTTTAGAGATGCCTTTGATTTGCATAATTTGAATTGAACATTAGAATTATTTCTCTGTGCTTTTTGGGTGATTCTCTTAAGTTTTTTCCCTGTGAATTGTTTGTTTAAACTAGCCTGCAAGATAATCGTTATTTTGTCCGGCGTCAAATATGTTGTACAAAACTCCGAATTGCAAACAGTGTGTTGGTTGAAAACTAGAGACAAGGAGTTTTCCATGGATATAAAATTTGAAGTCTAATTCCTTATATTCAGGTCTCACCGGCAATTTCCATTATACCTAAATACTGAGTCCTATCATGATTTTCAACAAATGTGTGTTAGATTGTGTTGAACGGATCTCCCTCCAAAGAAATCCAATTTAGACATATGATATATGGTTTTGAAGCTATGGATGTCAACTTTTAAATACAGCTGATATTATTATGAAATTCGAAGTGTAGTATCAGATATATAGTATGAGAGGTGGTTAGTATCACTGAGAACAATTTCATGAGTTTCAGAATTTGAAATAAAATAGACTGCAAATCTCATTGTTTTGTGTAGGTTAGAACCTCTGATTCAGGTTATGTTAGTAGGGGGTTGTCTATGAGTTATGGGTTTCACAAGGAAGCATGGTTACTCATTGAATTGTGTTCATACATTTATATATTCCATGAGCATATGTTTTACATATTTTATAAGTGTGTGGTTCATGTTGAGCTTGAGCCTGTGTTATTTCCTTTAGATTTAGAGAAGGCTCCGGCTACATCTCAAACACCTAGATATTAGAGTGCACATCAAGTAAGGCATCAGTTGGTTTAATGTGATTATAATCTTCATATATTTGAGAACTAATATTTATTTATCTCTTATGAAATAAGTTTGTATGGTTGAAAATCTTACCTTTTTCCCTGGCATAAGCGGGTCCGTTATATTATCATCTCACATTCCAAATGTTAAAAGTGGAATGGTAATTATGATATTATCGTCTCACATTCTAGACGTTAAAAGATGAATGATGAATTAGTATGTGTGTGCTCCTAGCATTGAAATTTTAGTTATAAATTGTGTTAATCATTTTCTCTTATGTGACTTTATAATACTCACTGAGCTTGTGGATAGCTCACCCATTTCATGTTTTTGGTTTTCAGGTATTCTGCTAGAGGCGGTCCACTGTACAACTAGAATCTTTTAGAGGGGTCGAGTTTTGTGTCTTATGTTTCATAGTTTGTACAAGTGGTATGTATATTTTCTGTAAATGTTGTAAGCTGTAACTTAGGGAATTCTTCCCTTTGTTTGGATTAGAGTTAATTTTGTTTGAGCAAGTATTGTATTTCAGTAAAAATTGTGATTTCATTTTCAAGATGTTATTTTCAAGTCATAGGTATATTGATTGAATTTTTGTTTTTGATATCATGTCACATTCTAGCGGAGGGTCCCACTCTATCGCCTGGAATGAGGTGTGACAATTTTGGTATCAGAGCTAAAGTGTTAGATTCTGTAGGTCGGTCGAGTCAAGCTGTACAAGTGGACCTTATAGTATTCATGAGTCTATCAGTCTAGATATCAAGTTTTGCATTGAACTGCATATTTGTTTTACCAAATTTTATATGACAGAGGTTCTTAATCGATTGAATTGAGCATATGGAAGACGAAACATCATTTGTTCCTAATATGGAAGGAGAGCAAGTTCCTGAAATACCTAATGATGATCGAATTAGGTGGTTGGAGGATGCACTAACAAGGATGGCAGATAATCAAGCTAGATTATGTGAGTTGTAGATTGTCCAACCATTTGCACCTGTAGCACCACCTAGAGCCCCATTTCTAGTAGTTTCACCCACTTAGGTAGGCGTGTTGATAAGAAAATTTAAAAACATGACACCTAAATTTACATGAACAAGCAGGGAAGTGGAAGCGGAGGATTGGCTAAAGAGGATTAAACAAATATTTGATGTCATGGAGGTGAGAGAGGAACAAAAAGTAAAGTTGGCTACTTTTATGTTTACTAGTAAGGCACTTCATTGGTGGGAGGCCACTGAAAGATCATTAACTATCCCACCAGATGATGCTCAAGTTCCAGTAATTCCTCCTACAGTAATGTGGGTACAATTTCTTAAGGCTTTTAATAAAAAGTATTTTTCTGTTTCATATCAACGTGAAAAGCACAAGAAGTTTGTACTATTGAGGCAAAAAAATGTTTATTTCGAAATATGAAACAATATTTCATGCTATGTCTCGTTTTGCACCTAAGTTAGTAGATACAGAGCAAAGTAAATTAGAGAAGTTCGAGATGGGGCTAGATTTTTCTATTAGACAATGAATTTTGATTTTCCAATGTGACAAATTTGCACAGTTGATTGATAAGGTGGAGGCATCTAAAAGGGATGTGTAAGAAACGGATGGAAAGAGGGAACAATTTAAGAAGACATGTTTTGATACTTCAAAGTCGATGACTTATTCTAATATATTTTCAAGTGAGAGAGGGCAGGGCTCCCAATCAATTAAAAATGCCTACTCCACAACATATGAGACCTTCATCAGACAAAGGATATGGTTCCTTTAGTCAGAAAAGAAGATTTTTGAGACAACAACAGTTGGGATCTCAAGGGAGAGGTTTTACTAATCTCCGCATTGAAGATGTGGTTTGTTATAAGTGTAATAAAAAAGGGCATTATGCTAAAGATTGCACACAATAGGAGACAAATAACTATAAGTGTTTCGCTTGCGGACAACAATGTCACTTACAATGGGCATGTCCAGAAAATAAAGCTCTAGCATCATTAGTTGGAAGTGCACCTATTGGAGGAAGTTGTATGGCTATTACTTCTCGGGGTAGAGGTATTAGTTCCTGATGATACCAACGATTTAGGGTAGGTTTTTGTGATGACACAGCTGGATGTCCAAGCTACTCCAGAGGTAGTAACAAGTAAGCTCTCTATTATGGGTAGAGATGCACATGTTCTCATAGACCCTGGTTCTGCACATTCATTTATATCATTATTAGTTCCTCATCGATACCAACGATTTAGTAGGTGTTTGCGATGACACAACTGGATGTCCAAGCTACTCCAGAGGGAGTAACAAGTAAGCTCTCTATTATGGGTAGAGATGCACATGTTCTCATAGACCCTGGTTCTGCATATTCATTTATATCATTAACATTTGCAATGCATATAGATCAAATCCCTACTCCATTAAATCATGTTATGCTCATATCGACTACTGTTGGTAAGGTAGTGGCGACTCAAATTATTTATAGACATTGTATTTTCAAAGTGGGAGGTAATGAATTATAAGTTGGTTTATTGCCTTTAAATATACATGATTTTGATGTGATTCTAGGGATGGATTGGTTGTCTTCCTATCATGCGTCTATTGATTGTTTTCGCAAGGAATTCATGTTTTAGATACCAGGGGTATCACCATTTAGTTTCAGTGGGGAACATAGTATTACTCCAGATTGTTTTATTTCTGTTATGAAAGCAAGAAAATTATTGTCTGTTATGAAAGCAAGAAAATTATTGAAGAAAGGATGTTAGGGTTACTTAACACATATTGTAGACATTGGGACAAAGAATGTACCGTTAGCAAATATACTTGTTGTATATGAGTCTCCTGATGTGTTTCCAAATGGGATATCAGGTCTACCAGTAGACAGAGATATTGAGTTTATTGTTGAATTGCTTCCAGGTACATAACCTATTTCCATTGCACCTTATCAGATGGCTCATTGGAATTAAAAATTCAACTACGAGAATTACTTGATAGAGAATTTATCAGGCCTAGTGGTTCATCGTGGGGAGCTTCTGTATTATTTGTAAAGGAGAAAGATGGCACTATGAGGTTGTGTATTGATTATCGACAACTCAATATGGTGATTATTAAAAATAAGTATTATTAACCTCGTATCGATGATTTGTTTGATCATTTACAAGGAGTCAGAGTGTTCTCAAAGATTGATCTTAGATCTGGATACCATTAGTTGAAAGTTAAAGATAGTGACATTCTCAAGATTGTTTTTTCATACGAGATATGGCCATTATAAGTTCTTGGTAATGCCTTTTGGTCTAACCAATGCTCCTGCAGCTTTCATGGAGTTGATGAATCAAGTATTTCAAACTTATCTTGATTCATTTGTGATAGTTTAATTGATGATATTTTAATTTATTCACAAGTGAATAGCAACATAAGGAACATTTGTACACTATATTGCTGACTTTGAGAAATGAACAATTATATGTAAGCTAAGTAAGTCTGAATTTTGACTAGATAGAGATGTATTATTGGGACATGTAATTTCAGGAGATGACATTTTGTCGACCCTAAGAAGATTGAAGTTGTTGTGACCTGGGAGAGGCCAACTAATGTTACTGAAATTAGAAGCTTCTTAGGTATAGCTGGGTATTATCGTCATTTGTTCAAAGGTTTTTCATCTGTTGCTATGCCTTTTACATGGTTAGCTAGGAAAGGGGTAAGGTTTGAATGGACAGATGAGTGTGGACAGAGTTTCGAAAAATTAAAGAGCATATTGGTCTCAGTACACGTGTTAGTTATTATTTCGAAAATGGAAGTTTTGTGGTTTATATTGATGCATCTCTTCATGGTTTAGGATGTGTATTGATGCAGCATGGGATGGTTATCGCTTATGCATCTAGGCAATTGAAAACTCATTAGCATAATTATCCTACAAATGATCTTGAGTTGGCTGCTATAATCTTTGCTTTGAAGATATGGAGACATTATCTTTATGGTGAGACGTTTGAAATTTATACTGATCACAAGAGTTTGAAATATATATTTAGACATAAATAATAGAATTTGTGACAACAAAAATGGATGGAGTTGATTGAATACTATGATTGTGCAATTCATTATCATCCAGGAAAAACTAATATGGTAGCTGATGCTTTGAGTAGAAAAATGTCGGGAAGTTTAGCACACCTATGAGCTATTAGAATGAACCTATTTGCAGATTTAAGATCTATGAGAGTTGATCTAGCAATAGGAAATTATACAGCTTTATTGACTACACTTACTTTGAGGCCAATGCTAGTTGAGAAAATTCAAGAGGCTTAAAGTTCCGATCCAAATCTAATTAAGATCAAGAATGAAGTGAAAAGCGGCATCCAATCAGATTCTATTGTTAGAAATGACGGTGTATTAATGTTTGGGACTCGATTATGTGTTTTGAATGATGATAATTTGAAAAGAAAAATTATTGAAGAAGCTCATAGTTCAACTTATGCTATGCACCCAGATAGTACTTAGATGTATCGTGATTTACGTGAGCATTATTGGATGGAAATGAAAAGCGAAATAGCAAAATTTGTGTCAAAATGTTTGATTTGCCAACAAGTTAAGGCCAAACATCGACGTTCTGCAGGTTTACTACAACCTCTACATATTCCTGAATGGAAGTGGGAAAATGTTACAATGGATTTCGTATCTAGTTTACCTCACACTCAAACAAGATATGATTATATTTGGGTGATAGTTTACAGACTTACCAAGTCAGCTCAAAGACTTTTTTAAGTTTTAGTAAATTGGCACAAATCTATGTCGATGTGATTGTTAGATTGCAAGTGCACCTGTTTCAATTGTTTCAGGTAAAAATCCAAGATTTACGTCTAAGTTCGGGCCTATCTTACAGAGGCTATGGAAAATTCTTTGAGATTCAGTACTTCATTTCATCCTCAGATAGATGGGCAATCAGAACGTACTATTCAAACCCTTAAAGATATGTTACAAGCACGTGTATTAGAATTTCAAGGCAAATGGGATGTTCACCTACCACTAATAGAATTTGCCTATAATAACAACTATCAAGCTAGTATCAATATGGCTCCCTATGAAGCTTTATATGGTAGAAGGTGCAAAACTCTTGAGTGTTGGACTGAAGTTGGGGAAAGGAAATTGTTAGGCCCAGAGATCGTTCAAGCAACTACTGATAAGACCAGGGTGATTAAAGAAAAGCTGAAGACAACGCAGAGTAGACAAAATGGTTATGCTAATAATAAAATAAGAGACTTCGAGTTTAAAAAAAAAGATTTAGTTTTCTTATGAGTATGTCCATGGAAGGGTGTTATGAGATTCAGAAAGAAAGGGAATTTAAGTCCTTGGTACATTGGACCATTTGAGATAATGGAACGTGTGGGTCTTACAACTTATCGATTGACACTACCCCCGAGCTTGACAAAACTTCATGATGTTTTCCATGTTTATATGCTTTGAAAGTATATACTAGTCCCATCACATGTGCTAATAGAACAACCGATAGAGTTGGAAAAAGATATTTCGTATGTCGAAGAACCGGTACAGATTTTATATCAAAGGTAACAAGTCCTACGTAACATACCATTATGCTAGTTAAGGTATTGTGGCGTAGTCATTCAATTGAAGAAGCAACATGAGAAGTGAAAGTAGTATGAGAAAACAATATCCTCATTTATTTCAGTCAGGTAATTAAATTTTGAGGACAAAATTCTAATTTGGATGGAAGATTTATGAGACTTGAATCTTGAAAACATGCATTTCATACATTATTATATATATCTCAAACTCAATAAAGAGCACAAGTGTGAGTATGAGTAAATTATTTTGGCAAGAAGGTAGGTGAGCATGTCGTGTTCCAAGTATGCGTGCGAAATTAATTGGTTGATTAGGATTTAGTTTTTACACAAAATATGTTGAGAACACACTTACAAAAGAAAATTTTGTCAAGTAGCTTACCTATACAATATTGAAAAAGTTTGAGGTGCTTAGTTAAACTTTTATAAAATTGAACAACTAAAGATAAATTTTGGATATATATGCCACCACATGATATTTAAGCAATAGATGACATTATTTCATTTATATTCATTCTCTTGGTTGTACAAACAAGGAGCTCCCAAGAGAAGGATTTGCAGTTGGTTCCCTTGAAAAAAATTGGTTGATTTTGGAAGGGCTTCTCAACTAGGTAATTGTTTGCACTTGAGTTTGGAACTTTAAGCTTTGCTTAAGGTGTGGGTCAGGTTTAATGTTGTTTAAGATCAAGGAAATTAGGGTTTCATGTTGTTAAAGATCATATTAGGTTAGGTTGATGGTAGGGAGAGTTGCATAGAAGACTTGATGTTCACATATATGTATATGCAAATTCGAACTGATTTGCATACTGTGTACTAAAATGGGTGTGGTTTATTGTACAAAACTTCAAATTGCAAACGATTTGTTAGGTTGGAAACTTGAGACACATGGCTTTTCATGGATATAAAATTCGAAGTCTAATTCCCTATATTCAGATCTCACCATCGGTTTCAATTAGATCTAAATACTGAGTCCCATCCTGATTTTTAGAAATTGTGTGTTAGACTCCGTTGAACAGAGTTCCTGGTAAGCACCGCGAACCCTTTATAACTGCAATAAGACAACTCTATGTGCTTATCCATGCGACCTCACCTTATAAGTGTTGGATCTAACTTCTTCCATATGATTCGTTGTAAAAAATTATGATATGTATTTTTCCACCAGCTGACCATATCCCATCAATAAAATTCAACAAGATAGAACAACTGGACTAGTCTTATCATTCTCGTTGTAAATGAGTGTAAATGTCAGTTTTACCCTCATTTACAACCTTTTGATCATGGGTGAGGTTCAATGAGCAATCAATATCTTCAAACACCAACAAAGATTTGTTGGTAGTATTGAATAATAGCTTATGGAGATCAATGTTGGATGCCACTGCCGTTAGGTCAAGATCATAAATATCATAATCGAGGAGATTAGCTAAGGAAGCTATCACTATGGATATACTTGAACAACAAAGTAAATCGTAGTAAAAGACGTGAGAACAAAAAAGTGAAATACATGCAAAATTGGGTGGTTATTGTGGTTGATTGATAGAAGATGATGATGGCAGTGGTCGATTGAAAAATAGGAGAAGATGAAGGTGGTGTTAGTCGTTGTGTTGGTGAAGATGAGAAAATGGAGGAACCTAAATTTGTTAATAAGAACAACATAAATCTATAAAGTGTTATCGATTCTAAAATTTGAAATCTAGATTGTCGATTTAATGAGTTTAGAAAATTTGGGCTTTAAGGGTGAATAGAAAATTACAGAAATCAATAACATGGTATCGATTTCCAACTTTATAATCGATAAGGTGCAGTCAATTTACAATTTTAAAATCGGTAATCGCAACAAAATGTATCTACAGACTTAGATAGATTAAAATAAAAATTGGTACATTTTTATTGGTTTCAAACTTCAAATTCGCTTAGGTGCCATTGGTTTCAAATATCAAAATCAATAGTTGTTTGTCGATTCAATGCATTTACAGAGATCCCGTCTGACCAAAAATGGTGAAAATCAGTTTTCTTTATTCGATCTTCAACACCCACCTTCTTTGAAATACAAATATTTTTTTAGCAATTTGACCAATGTCAATATAGCCATTCGTGTATTAGGTTTAAACTCTTGAAAAATCACTCAAAGAAACCCTTGTTTGTTTATAATCTTCTATCGAATATGAAGAAGAAATTATGGCTTCACACTTTGTTGTTTTTATTTGGTGTTGATGAGAGATAGAGAGATTGGTATTGGTCTTGTTGAAAAGAGAGAGAAATAATGTATATGACACCCTGCTGGAAAGGCGCCTAGCACGAGGAGTGGTGATAGTTGAGCCAGGAGTGGTGGAAATGCATTAGCCCTAACAATGGGTGATGGTTGCACTAGGTTGTGTCTCTCACGCTTAGACAATTATCTGATAAGATATTCATAAGTAATGATTTGAACTCTTTTGAGACCCAGACATTTTCGACTCAACAACAAGATCTATGGTGGATGGTTTTATTTATTGAGTAGGTTCTTATTTTTAGAGAATAGCTAGTTGGAGGGTTGGCTATTGTGGTAACAACTAAGGTGCATATGCTAACATAATTAAGAAAAAAATAAAATTCGGAGTACCCGGTTTGGAGGGCTGAAATATGAATAACTTTTTATCATAGCTAGAAACAAGACACTATTTGTTCCCCTTGCTAGAAAACACTATTCTACACAATTTTCGTGAAATAACATTTTTTGCAAATTCTACTTTGATTTTGCATTAAGTTCTGATGAACAAACGTGTAGTATTTTTGGTTTATTTTGTGTAATATAAACACTATTCCATTTTGTTGTGTAAGGGGTAGGCTTTTTTTAACCCTTTGTTGTAGGAAGACCTAACGAATGACACTTGGACTGTTGCATAAGTATATTTTTACATTTTTAAATAGTATTTAATTGAGTAGTCCTCATAAATTGCATTTTTCATAAGAATGGAGAAATACCTTTAGGTTTCATGTTTATGTTTTATTATGTCATGTTTAGTTATTATATAGGGATATTAATTGAAAAGTGTATATGTTAGTATTTTGTAGTATATAGTAAGGTGAAACATAAATAACTCATACATGTTTTATAGCTGACCCAAATTGTCTTTACACTTGTCGGGTATGTTCTTTTATGAGTGTAATTGAAGGGCTTTTGCTAGAGTAATAGGGTTTTATCCGGTGACCATTCTTTGGGTCGACGTTGGAGGCATTCTATTTTTTAGCGTGAGGACTCGAGAGTTATTAATTTTGTAAATAGTATTTAGCTTTATTTGACTTTGGACAAGATGGGTTAATACTTTGACAGTTTTCTTGTGTATCTTGACTTTAGTTTCGCTATACGTAAGGTTTTTATGCTAGTTGAAATTAATGGATTCATTGAACCATTTTGATGAAGTTTATGAAAGTGTTAGTGATTTTCATGGTACATATGTGTATTGATTGTGATTTAATCAGACTAGACTGGACAATTTTGTCGTAGTACGTTCACATTCCAATATTTGAAAAGGTCGGATTGAATAGTTAAAAAAGTTATTTATTCAAAATTTCAAAAAATTGGGGTGTGACAATCTATTTATCTTGAATTTGATTATTATCATAATTTTTGCTAAAAATAAAAACAATGCGCGAAGCCCAAAATAACAATTTTCCATTAATATCCTTTCAAAATTTTTGCCAAAATCACTTGAAAATTTTGAGTCATTTAATTTAGAGTTTTTGAAATTTTTTCTTTATTAGCATCCAACAATCTGCTTAAACCCTAACCCGATAAGTTTCAAGTATCCACTTTATCAAACAAATGAATCTAGGTTAAATACAAGGAATTAAGTCAAAATCATTGGATTTTCAAGTTACATCTCAACCGTCCAAGCAGGAGCCTATAATTAAAGACTATTTTTCCTTTCAGTGGAGCATTTTCTTTGAAGTTTATTTTTTGAGAGAAGTTTTAGTGAAGTTACAAGTTTTTAGTTTGTATTCCAATTATTATTATTATTATTATTATTATTATTATTATTATTATTATTATTTTCATTTGAGTAAAAGTAAGTTTGATTCTTATTTTAATAAATTTCTTTTGTCATTCCTTTTACATTAGTTTATCTTTCTCCAATTTCACCAAACAAGCCTCTCTAAGTACCGAAGCTCCTAACTTAATTTATTTGAAGCCATCCAATTATCTATAAACTATAAATAGGGCCTCACATCTAACTTTTGATTCTCATTTTGCCTTTCATATTCATATTTTTTACAATCAAAATCGACCACTCTCAAACATTAATTAATTTTACTCTAAGCCCTAACATAATTTATTTGAAGCCCTCAATTTTCTATTAACTATAAATGTCTTACATCCAACTTCTGAATTTTCCATTTTGCCCTTCCAATTTCTTAATATTTACAATAAAAATGAGTTTCTCTCAAACATTGATAAATTATATGTAGACCCTAATATAATTTATTTAAGGCACTCTAATTATCTATAAACTATAAATAAGTCCTTACAATAGTGTGAGTGTAATATTTACTTACAATATATTACTCTATTTTATTCTTTAACCTTTTCAATTAATTAAATTAAAAAGACTTAGCTAAATCTCTTAAAATTTTAATATTAATTATTATTAAAATTCTAAAATATAATAAAACTCCACACCCTAATTATTAATTAGAATAAAAATAAAAAAAAACCAGGCTAATTTAAGTTTAAATTATGTTTTGAGTCAACTCGGAACCGTGGTGGGCGAATCCATCTCAGAAGCGGTGCTAGTAATTTTTAGGTTAAAAAATTTCTTCACCAGAACAAGTCTTATTTTTCGTCGCAACTAAATGGAAGAAGAGCAACTAGATTCCTTTCTTGCCGAGAGGATTATTTAGGGTTTTTAATCTCTCTGTCGATTCCTCTCTCTATGCTCGTCATACAAATCCCTCTATCTAAGGATTGATTGCGTGGTGGAAAGCTCTCTTCTTCGACTACAACGGAGTTTCTTAATTTCAAGGTGATATCTTTTTTCACATTTACACACACTCTCTTATGCTATGCTATGCTATCTAGAGTTTTAGCTTTCTCATTCATTCATTCATTCATTCATTCATTCATCAATGGTTACTACTTCAATGAATAGGAGTGTGTAACACTTAGTTTAGATTGTAGAAACGAACATCATTTGCTTTCAAGTTTGGCACTTTGGGTTTTGTGTGTGATACTAGGGCTTATAACAAATTAGATGGTGAAGTAAGTTAGGAGTGCCTTGCAAGCAAATTACTAGACTTGCTGATTCAATTGTGGTGTTGAATCTTTACTGTAAGTGAATTCATTAGCGGTTCAGAGCTAAAGTATCAACTAATTTATATCCTACAGAACAATTTAGATTATTTCTTTTTTAAGCTGCATTTTGGGCTTAGTGGGGTTCACTTCTAACTTGGAAAGGGAATGGTAATGAAAGTCTGAATTACATAGTTTCAAAGTCCATTTACACATAAGCCAAAGTACTCTATTTTAGAGAGTAAAGAGTTAATGACATTCACTGATTGACTTCTTAATCGTTTAGGTTATGACATTCACTAATTGACTTCTTAATCGTCTAGGTTATATCCAAACTTATTCTATTTTTTGCAAAAATAGCAAATGTGATCCACCTCTACTCAGCCATTTCTCATTGGTCAAAAGGCA
Source organism: Berberis vulgaris (assembly GCA_963556465.1). NCBI lineage: Eukaryota > Viridiplantae > Streptophyta > Magnoliopsida > Ranunculales > Berberidaceae > Berberis > Berberis vulgaris. The sequence goes on along the minus strand of OY747124.1, from coordinate 69,747,819 downwards.
CAAAACTGATGGTTTTATAAAAGGGACAAAGTTTGGTAAAGCTGAGCAGGTTCATATTCTTTCTATTTTTTCCCATGGTTACCCAGATTTAGCCCGTTATCTTGAGTATTACACAACTTTATTCCTGGAAATGACAAGCCCCAAGTAGAAAATCTTTAACTCATTTTACATGAAATTAATCTTCTCTATAGGCCTATTTGGTTACATGGTAAAATTTATTAGGCAATTGTTGTTACCTGAGAATGGTACTTGTGATGGTGAACGTTGATCCAATTTGACAGGTCCAGATTTCTTTTATGTTTGGTTGCCAACAGTTTTATTTGAAAATGTCCATTTTCGATATTTTGCTGGAAAGAGTCCCCAACTTGAAACCAAACATAACTTTTTTCTAAAGTTTTTTTTGTTTGGCAATAAAAAAAAACATAATTACATGAAAATGTTAAAATCTTTAAATAAACATTTCATATGGCTTGTGAAATATCCTCAGCTAAACAGCAGATGGCCAAGTTAGCAAAGCCACTCCCCCCCAAAGCTCCCACTTAACCTTGTTTGCATCTTAGCAATAATGGACAATTTGCGGATAGACACTAAAATCAATCTATGGATTTGGGGTAGTACCTGGGGCATCTTAAAAGACACCCAATTCTCTTCTATGTTTATTTGGGACTCCGTTGTGCACAACAATATATATTGATATACGTACTTTTGTTGGTTGCACAGCTCTTTTATCAACCTGATCTACCATTTCTCTTATATACAATTCTGTTTTATAAACTTGATTTATCAGATTTTAGGGTGGGCTGTTTTAAAGCATTCTGAGCAGCGATTTATGTTAGTTATGGGTGGTTTATTTATTTATTTATTTGTGTGAGCCACAAAATGTACTTCAAATGTGTTTGTGAATAACCTTTAGTCTAATGTCCTGTGAAGTGTTGATAAACTTATTTAATTAATAAGATATATGGCTAATTATTGTAATGACCCACTTCCCCTGCGCACTCGATGTTATGCATGGTCAAATTATTTGTTGTATGCGTTATTTGTGGCTGACTAATGCTTGTATAATTCCTGTTCTTATTTTTTATTCAATTTTACAGCGTAGGGCTTTTCACATTTGAAATAGTTAGGACTTTTAGAATTTGAAAATTTAGGCAGTTAGAAACTTTCATATCACGAGAAGGGGAGCCGGTTTTAATTACTAAATGGCAGGTTTTGTACTTGCAGTGCTCAAACAACTTCGAGGACTATGATTCATATACAACTGCAATTTAAATAAAAGTTGCTACTCGAATAGTAAAGTTTGCATCCCGTAGTTTATATATAAAAAATCCTATTCCATTAATCATATGAACACCGTAGATGTCTTAAAGGAGGTCTACTGTTTTGGGTGCATGTTATTCTAATCTTGGTTAGGACCTTGCTATTTCAGGCGCCAACTTGATGATCTCGGGTTCGATGGCATCAATGGAAAGCAGTTCCATATGAGTTGATAGTTTAAGGATAAGATCTGGATGACCCTATTTGGCGTGCACAATAAAATTTGAGATAGCATGTGATCACACGATTCAAAGTTCGTTTTGTTTGAAACAAATTAGGGAGATGGAATTAGGACTTCTATTTTATTGAAGTTACGCGTGGCGTTGGACTATCCGGAGGTAGTACATCTTTAGCTTGCAGACAACAACATCCTTTTCATTGTGTGTGATCTTAATTGTGTGAGAAACCTCAAGTTCATTCTCCATGCCTAGGCTGCTTTTTGGGTTTTCATGTGAATTCCACCAAAAGTGCAATTTATGGAGTGTGGGATGTTCGTTTGGGGCTTGAGGATTCAACTATTTCTTGGTGTTTCTAAGGACACTATGCTACTAGATACTCGGGACTTGTGCTAGCGTGCTAAGCAAAACAAGGAAGTATGGAATTGATGTTAAAGACCTGAAAAATGTTTTAAAATATGGGAAAACAAACTTCTTTCAAGGGTGGTTGTTATCTTTGATTAATTTGGTCGATCATTTGATTTAGAAAGGCCAAAAGCTTCATCTTTTTTCATGCTAAGTTGTGGCATTGGATTCTTTGGAGGCAATAGTTATTCTCAAGACCTTTGTGGCGTTGTCGGGGTTTGATGTGAGCTTTTCCAAAAGCATAATTATGCAAGTGAGAAACATTCATTTGGGACCCAAGGATGTTGCTATTTGTTGGCGTTTCAATGGATCCTTTTGTTCTAGATATTGTGTGGCCTTCCTCTAGGTGCATCAAACAAAAACAAGGAAATATGAAATCCTGTGTTAGAGATTGGAAAAGAGTTTGGTAGTGTAAGGATGATTGTCTCACTTTAGGAGATCCATTTATTTATCATTTCATCCTTGTGGCAGAGGCTTTTGAATTGTATGATTTAGAAAGCCGATGAGCTCCATTTTATTTTGGACTATGCTGCGACATTAATTCTCCGGAAGTAACACCTTTCTAACTTGCAGAGTTGCAGCACCATCTCTTTCATTATACACAACCTTTTTTGATAGGGATCCTCAAGGCCTGTGAAGCGTGGTCGAGTCATGATGTTTCACATCGCCAAATCAAAATTTATGGGGCGGGAAACATTCATTTGGGGCCTAAGGATGCAACTATTTGTTAAACTTCTCCTAATAGGTGTGTCAAATAGAAAAAAAGGAAAATATTAGAATCCAATGTTAGAGATATTGTGAGAAGAACGCTTGAGACTCTTGAGAGAAGTTTGATAGTGTGGGAGAAGAAATTCCAATGCTAGGGGTTGTCTCACTTTATTAAAAAGTATGTTGTGAACTATCCAATTACACGTCCCTTGTCCACTTACCCAAGAAGATGGAAAAGATAGTTGATTGTTTCTTTGTGTAACGAGGCTAATGATAACAACAAATTTCATGCTTTTAGATGAGACTTGATAATTGATACGTATTCTTTAATGAGTTGGGGGATTCTGGCCTTGAAATCACTCAAGGCGATTAATGTTGCTCTTCGTTGTTCTTGGTGGTAGACTCTAGAGGTTGACTGGAAAGAGATAACTTTTGGAATTATATTTCTAACTTCTAAGTGCACATGTGGGGAATATGGGACCCACTTCTCAATCCCGATCAAGCCCGATTGCATTGATCACATGTTTTTGTAGGGCATCATATTTTTAACTTTACTTGGGACTAAGAAATTACATTATTTTGGCATGACAATTGAATTGTAAACTTAAACCTCTCTCAAAGGACTTATGGTTGAGAAGTGGGCATCCAGTAGCTAGTTTGTGGAAAATGATGGTGTTCGGTCGTCCTAGAATATATATCCTTATAGAGATTTGTTTAATTGGGAACTTTTGAAAATTCACAATCTAATTGAGTTGAGGGCTTTTGTTCATCGATTTACAACATTTTGACGGAAGGTTACAAAAGCTTTACGCATTCTGTTGTTGTATGGCATAAGTTCATTTCTCCCCAAGGTTGTTCTTAGCGGGAGGGAAATTGAGGTGCCTCTTATGTGGAGTTGCATGGGGTGAGGTATCATGGAGGAATTGAATATCACTTGCTTATCCGGTGCCGATTGACTTCAAAGTGTGGAATGATTTTTTTTGCTTGTCGTAATATTTTTTGTTCCAGGTTACATATGCACATTACTTTGGAGTTGGAATCTTCTATTTATTGGTTTCTTTGGTGAGAAAGGAGTAGCATGATCATCCATGGTTATGCATTGGAGGATAGGAAGGTAAGGTGTTTATGGAAGTTCAAGATGTTTTTAAGAGTTTGCTCTGTGTGGCAGCTTACTAGAGGATTTTTTTTTTCCTTTGATGGATGGGTGTCTCTTATGTATGAACAATAAAACTTCCTTATTTTTAGTGTAGTTCTCCCTTGTTGTATCCTTGTTTCTTTGATACATGTTTTACATTTTCAAAGAAAAATAAAGTTGTTTGTTAGTCATAGTCAAATGCAATGATATCATTATTATATTTTGGGCTGTTTGGTTGCCATACAAGACACATCAGTACATTTTTATATGAGATTGATCTTGTAGTTCAAAGATGAAGCTTGTGTTATTTTGCTATTCCGTTCATTACGTTTATACACCATTAATAAGGTTGGATTACTCTAGCAGAGCCTTTTGGTTGAGTCTGTTCGTTGTTCTGTCCTGAATTACATCAAAGTTCTAGCTCAAGGATTGTATTGGCGGAGCGATATGCAAATTTTACATGAAGGCTTTCTTTTGTCCTTGCCACTTTATCCATTTTATCTATTTTTCAGAATTGTGGTTCAAATTACTATTCCTATATCAAATTACAAAGAAAGTGAAAAGGACCCCCAAGATATAAATTATTGAGCAATATGGTGAGGCTTTGCACGTGCAACGAAGCGCTAATAGCCTCTTGAGGAAGCACTAATGGCCCCAATAGTCATGACCATTGTAGTTCAGGCGAAGGTGAGGCGACGGGGCCGAAAACGTGTGAGGCGTGAGGTGAAGCGGACGCCTCAGTGAGGTGAGGCGGTCTTAATTTTTAAAAATTCTTTTAAAATAATTGACACATCAGCATAGTAGTATACACGTTTTGATAAGTATCATAAGCAAATATATACAAAAAGTGACACAATTACCTAGAATCAAAATGGAAATATGATAAAGTTGTATAGTACAACGAAAGGATGCATTACATAAGTGTTAAGTAATTTGCAACCATCCACTCATCATCATCGTCATCATCATCAAAGCCCATTCCCGATACTCTCGGTGTCGGCTACATGAATTTTGGTTCTCCAAGCAATCCGGTCTTCCCATATATTCTCGCGTAATCCAAATGCAAGTATGTCTTCCTTCACTGCCTTCATCCAAGTTTTCAACGGTCGTTCACTCCGTCTGCATTCTCCACTAACTTGCCAATCTAGACATTCTAATTGGTATCGTGTTTGATCTCTTCTGCATGTGACCAAACCACGTTAAACACTTCCACACGTGCAAACATCCACTAAATTATTAAAAATCCACTAAATTGTTAAAAATCCACTAAATTATTGAAAATCAATAATCATGAAAGAATAGAAAAATTGTTGGAATGGTTGGTAAAAAAATCCACAAGTATGATCACTATTGGTATTCCAAAATCATAAGTCATTGAACTATGCTATGAAAAATCAAGATTGATGTTGATAACATACTAATCAAAACATGATACGTTTTCTCCAAAAAATAATAAAAAAGTGATAAATTTATCAAAACTTAAAAACGTTTTATCTTGTTTTATCAAATTGATCAAATATTGTGCCAAGAAACATAAACACCTATTATAGAGTGGGTTGCAACTTCTTTTTGCTGTAATTGGGCTGCAATTAGGCTGACTGCAACTATTTTTTGGGCTGAGGCTGTTCGAGACGGATACCTCATTTCACCGCACCACATTGCCTCACTTTGAAGTGAAATTTTGTAAAAACACCTTGAAGCACAACAAAGTTGATGTATATTCTTTATTTTATATCTTTCATTGGCATTGTGGTGTTACCTTCAATTCAAAATGCACTACTAATAATAAACCACAACTCATTGATAATAATTCAAAGAAGTAAATATTAGTGAATTATTAGTTCTTATTACTTGTTTAAATTATTAACATGCTATTTATAGGCCCCAATGAGGCGCATCCTAGCTGAAGCGACGAAAACTTTTGAGGTGCAATTTTTTTGAAACGTAGTTGCAAGTTTAACAAATAAAGCTTCAAAAATTGAAAGGCTATTGGAATGAAGCTTCAAACAACATAGCTACCGGCTTATTCGTTATTTAATGCAGACCCTTGCAAAATGACAACATAGAATTATCCAATGTATTGTTTTCATTAGAGCCAAAATTTGTTTAATAGTTCACTTCATTGATAATTTGAGATGGCAATAGAACTTATGAATTGCTATTAGTTGGCGAAAGAGCTAAATTGTTAGATTTAATTATTTCTATGTATGAGTTGGCTTCCTTTTCTGCGATTCAATATCTATTATTGGTTATACTCTATAATTGGTTATACTCTATAGAGTTGAGATATTTAATGGTAAATTTTGGTTACTTGGCACCCCTTGGTTGAATCAAGGTTTATTTGATACAAATATCAAGTTTTTGGTTTTGTGTTTGTAGAATGGGATAGTGCTCCCAAGTTTTGGGCCTTTTGGCTTACCCATCCCTCTTGTTGCCACTCTAAGTACAAATCCCAAGAAAATGAGGTGGATATCTGCCTCATGTGGTATAGCTATATGTAAGGATGTATGGACTTTTCAAAAAATCGACGTTTTGAGAGTCAAATACGTGTCGGATACAGACTCACATCCGACACGCGCTGGACACGTATTCGACACGTGATCAACACCTCCGACACGTTGACTGGGTCTGACATGCTCCCGACACGGTTAGGACACGACAGGTTGTTTTTTTATTTTTTGTGGGTGCAAATAGTGACTGATTTGTTGCAAATAACAACCCAAATTTAGGTCGTCTTATTCTTAGTACGCGCATATCAACAAAGAGAGCTTTGGAGGGAGGCAGCGATTGATTTCGAAAGAGACAATCAAAGAGAGATCGAGAGAGACAAAGTTACAAACAAATTGAGGGAGGGATATAAAGTGAGAGAGAGATCGAGAGAAAAAGAGTTAGCGAGATCAAGGGAGGGAAGGAGACAGAGTCAGTGAGAGATCGATGAGGGAACTCGTTGCTAACCCGTTTCAACGGTAAACTTCTTTATTTCTCTTCATATTACAGATTTGAAACAATATGTTGATTATTTTTTATTCACTTGGGCTTTCTCTTTTGTCATCTTCTCTACTTAATTGAAGAAATCTGTTGATTTGAAAAGCATGTTTGCAGTCTGGACTATTGTTGAAATCATTTTTTGGTGGAACCACGAAACTCAACAAAATCTACCAGATTTATAGGGTTGTGCAAATCAAACCAACTTGTGTAGTTTAGTTCTTAGTTTTTAATACCCAAAACAAATTTTGAAATGACTTCACCGATCGTTGTCACACTTTCAAATACTTAACATAAAAGTTGAAAGCTTGCCAATCTCAGAAAATGGATTGACCAAAACTACCATGCCAACTAACATTATTAAATGCAAACAGAGAAAGTCACCTTGTCCTTGTGGGTTGAATGGGACAACTAATCAACTTTATACTTTTTGGACCCAAAATCATCACTTTTTACTGTCCCAAAAAAACAATACATCAAAAACAAAGATGAAAGTTGGTTCAAGATAGTGTGGAAGAGTATGTGCTTTCATAAACACCCATAAAAGTTAATGTCTGAAGAAAATCAGAATATCATAAACACCCATTTGTTGCTATCATAAATAATTCATCTTCCCGCTTCAATTCCCGTAATGCAAAAAATAGTTTACAATGTCAATTACAAATTAATGTACTTGCGTATTTAAAATTTGAAAGTATCAATTTACAATGTCAATTAGAAATTAATGAATTTATGTTGCTCATGATGCATTTGAATGTTTATTTATGTGTTTGGATTATTTATTATTATTGTTTATGTTCATATGAGTTACTTAAAAAAATTAAGGTTTGACGTGTTGCCAAGTCCTATTTTGGGCGCGTCCGTATCCGACACGACACGCGTCCGTGCATCCTTGGCTATATGTTGTGAACTCATGATAGTCAACAAATTTTTTTGGTGGGCTACCACGGACTGCCGTACACCCGCTCAATAGTGAAATCACAATCGTGTTGCTTATCAATTATCATGATGAATCTCTACTATTGTGGGATTTTTCTTATATCATGGAGATCCAATTTCGGAAGGACTTTTTACTCATTACATATGGAATTTCAGGACAATCAATCAATTGGATTTTTGTTATTAGGATTGTTCTTTCTTTCTCCATGGCATGCTTATGGGAGGTTATCTCAACCATCTTTGTATATCTATTTCTTTTTTAATTGACTTTTGAATATTTGACCCAGAGAAGAAAAAGGAAAAAGAGGGACCATCTCCTACTTTGTAGTCCATTTGCAAGGGAAGTGTGAAGGTACATTTTCGTCATTTGTTTTTAATTTTTTTTTTTTTGGGGGGGGGGGGGGGGGGGGGTGTTTAATTTTTATAAAATTTGTATCTTGAAAAGCATTCTCCAAGATCTAACTGAGACTATATTACTTAATACAAAATTACGAGAAAAAAAGTATGTAGAAAACCCTCGTATATGAATAACATGGTTTGCAGGAGCTATGAGACAGTTAATGAATTTGTGCCATTATCTTAGCTCCACTATATAACTCATGCCACTTTGTCTTTTAGTAACATATAACATGCTAGACCTATGTCAATATGTCTTGAAGGCACAAAGGAGGCATGTTGAACCTATGAGCCAGTTGCCCAGATTGATGGCTTACTGCTATGCATTGAATTTTGGTGAATAGTGCTAATAAAACGTGGCCTTTTAGAGGTTTTTCTTTTAATAAATATTTGCACATTCTCAAACAGTGTGGTCTATTAAGTTTGATTAAATTTGTATGCAATGCTTTAATTTTCTAATCGTTTAGACAAGTCTAAAATTGCCTCTCTTCTGGCTGTTTTTCTTTTTCGTTGTTTGCTTGCATAATCATTTTGCTTTCTATATTTTTTGCATGTAGCTGACTGTACATATTGAAACTTGTTTATCTAGGGCCAAATTCAATGACCGAAGGTGTCAGGAGGCGAACTTCTAAGTGGGATTTAAGAGAAGATCCCAGCAGTTTTCAAAATGAGATCAAACGAGGTGATGCTTGGCCTGTGAAAGCAGATGAATCCTTCCATGAACATAGATCAAAATGGGAGTGGACCTCTTCAAAGGGGAATGATATTAGTGATCCAAATTGGCCTGATCCCAGAGGTGGTTCGCAACCTGGTGGATCATCTTTGAAATCCTTGTCAGGAAGCAGAGCTGCACAGAAGGATGGGAATACCAATAAATATACTCATGAGATTTCAGAAACAAGGAGCACATGGGGTAGTGATCAAAGTTACGGTGTTTCTCCTCGACACGACGGATGGAGACGGCGAAGTCGTAGTCATTCCCCTAGGAATGGTTGGAATAGATCATGCAGGTTCTCACCTTTTTCTAAATAATTTGAATTTGCTTAGAACTTCTTCTATTGTTCATTGATGAGTTTTTGTAATCCCCCCCCCCCCCCCCCCCCCCCCCCCCCTCTTTCTCATCTCTTTTGATTTACGCACTTGCGTCAATTCTCTATGCAAAACAGTCCACTCTACTTCAATTTGTATATTGAATCTTCAAATGCAAAGGAAAGCCCATGTTTAGTTCTTTTGATTTTATTTGGGTATTATGTGCAGGAGTAGAAGTAGAAGCCCATCCCGTGGTTTTAGACGTGAATCAGAGGGAAGGAATGACAGGATAAGAAGTGGATCAGGAGTGTCAGCTCCAATATGTAAAGAATTTGCACGAGGAAGGTGCAGCCGAGGCAATCAATGCAAGTTTCTCCATCAAGATAGTCATGGTTACGATTGTGGGAAGCATTCAGGCAGTGGATCAGCTGAAAACTGGGCAAACAGACACGAGAAGGGAGGATCCTCAGGTTATGATATAGAGCGAGATTACTCACGGAATAAGCTTTCTCATGGTCATGGGAATAACTATGACGGAAACTGGGATAAGGATGATTCTCCTAGAGATAACAGATCTTCCAATCTATGCAATAATTTTATGAAAGGCAGATGTTTCAGAGGATCATCATGCAAATTTACACATGATAATACTTTAGCCGATAGTCATGGAACAAAAGAATTTGGTTATAAGGGTCGGGATACAAATGTATCTTTTGGAGCTGACAACAACCGTGAACCCCACAGGAGCTGTGATACCCCGTGCAGGTATTTTGCTGCAGGTAACTGCCGCAATGGAGTGTCTTGTAAGTTTTCTCATGAAGGTGCAGTTCTTGATAGATCAGAAGAGAAATCTTGTGACAGTAGGTGGGGCTATAATTTGGATGATGATAGTAGATCATTGGGAGGTTCTAAAAAGAGTGATGAAGCAGCTGACCTAACACATGTTAGTTTGGAAGGAAGGTCGCAAAGTGGTCAGTGGGGTCAGAATTCAGTTAATGAGGATAGACCAATGGGAGGTTCAAGATGGGGTGAAAAATCTGTTGATTCAGATTTTTCGAACTTCTTGCAGTGGAAAAATGACAACCATGGTGGAAATTCGGGCAATAAAGCTGAGAATGAGCAATGGGGTGGTAAAAAATGGACTTCAACAGCTGCAGATCCAGAGATGCTACAATCTTCTCAGTGGAGCAACAATGACAGTGGTATAAAAGTGGGTGTTCCTGTTTCACAGCCTACTGAGAGGTGGGGCCATAGTTTGGATAATCAGAATAGAACATCAAGAGCAGCCTGGAGTGAAAAAGCTGCTGGAACTAATGTAAATCAGTCCCATCTGTGGACAGGTGATAATAACAGTGGAAGCATCGGTGTACAGGTTTCAAGGGGTCATGGTGAATTACCCCATGCATCGAATATTCCCTTTGCTGGGGTCAAGGGTAATGAGTATTCACGCTTCATTCCTAATGGAGAAGCTGTACCTATTCATCAAGGTCTGCAGTCTGTTCATCATGGGGAAAGTATAACACATGATCAGAGTATAAGTCGAGAAGTTTCAAACCAGCAGCATCGTGCTCCCATGCTCATAAGTCAGCCAATAGCATCTGAAACTGTGCACATTCAACCGGATCACAGTTTGATGGAGAATGCTTCTACTTTTCCTTGCGGAAAGAGTGATTCTGTCAGTAATGGTGTGAAACCACAAAATGAGGTTAATGTCTATGAAGCTGTTGTGCCTACAATGGTTCCTTTGAATGGGCAGAACTTTGTTCATAAGGAAAACAGGGTCAATCAGCCATTTCCCATCTATAATGTGGAAGGGCAGCGTCAACAGATTATCCCTTCACCTGCTCCAACTGTACAAAGTTTCGACTTGAACGGGCCTGCTCAGGAGATGTTCTCTAACACTTCTTCAACTCTGGATGTTCAAACACAGTCACAGAGGGGAGAAATGACCAAAAGATCAGATACAGTTGATAACCAAATTTCACCAGTGCACTCTGGAAAACCAATTGCTCAAAACACAGTGACTAGTGAACAAGTTGCCCAATTAACAAATCTTTCAGCGTCTATAGCCCAGATTTTAGAGAAAGGCCAGCAACTTCCAGAGCTTTATGCTTCTTTTAACTCATCCCATCCTGGAAGGCTGTTGCCTTCTCATCCCAATTCTTCTGTGCCAGTTGTACCAGTTCTTGTTCCATCTCAGTCTAGCCAAGGCAGTTGGTCTCAAACGCATTATAATCCTATCAGCAAGAGCATTAATTCATCTGCCAACAGCATACGCCCCACTGGGCACTCATTTCGAAATTCCCTTGAGTGTAGCAACTCTACTGAGCATGAAACACAAGCCCCAGTGAAGACCACTGTGCCATCGTCTGTTATTGACAAGCCTGATGGAGGTGATCCCTCCATGAATGGCAGTGCAGAGAAAACAGTTTACAACCAGAATCTCCAGTTAAAGCAATCACATCTGGTTGATGATGAAAAATCAGCCGCTCATACAATGAAAGAGAAAGAGACTGCTCATTCAGAAGATATGAATGTAGATGGTAGAGTTGATGAAGATGGTAAAAAGGACAAGGACAAGGGCAACAAGGATGCAAAAGGAATGCGAACATTCAAATTTGCACTCGTAGAATTCATCAAGGAGATTCTTAAACCAACATGGAAGGAAGGTCAAATGAGTAAGGAAGCTCACAAAACCATAGTGAAAAAAGTGGTCGATAAGGTAACTGGTGCTCTTCCAGGGGATAATATCCCTCAGACACGAGAGAAGATTGACCAGTATTTGTCATACTCAAAACCTAAGCTTACAAAACTTATACAGGTGAATGCCCATATTATCTCAACATAGTTAGGAACTATTATTTCATCTTTTGTTAATTAGAATTTATCTGATGGTGACTCGTCTCATTTGCCTCTGCAGGCATACGTGGAAAAATATCTGAAGACTTAGACCATGGTCATTGTCTGTTAACGTCTAAAGAGAATTTGAGCAAATACTTCAATCCCATCTCATGACTTTCTTGTATCCTTAGGTTTCAGTCTTAGAATATAAGTACTGTTTGTTATTTCACCTGTAAAATACTTTGCTATTAGTGTGGTATAGGAATTATACCCATTTCACCTGCTTGTAGATATGATATATGATAGTTTTGGCTTAATTTTTGTGCTTTGTCCCTTGACTTCTTAATAATGCTACTTTATGATGGCGGAACTTCTTTCAGTTACCGAGTAGAGAAAACAGCATAAGCCTGTTTGTCTTCATAGCTAATTCGTGTTCAAACTGAAATAATCGAGATTGTTGTTTGGCCTTGCAATTTGTTTCTTCTTGCATATTGATTTGTTTCTAATTTGCTTGTTGGCTTTCTTTTGGCCTATGGACAAATAAATTTCTTGTGGAACTAGAACTGCATATTATCCAGTTGACTTACGTGGATAGAATGACCAGTGCCTCTTATCTTATGATAACAATTCTTGACACTTGCTATTTGTTGAATGGAAAATTCTAATTGTCGAGGAAACCAGCGATGGAGGGAAACCCTCCATCCCCCTTGCGATGCGTGCAGGGGATGGAAGGCACGCATTGCGAGGGGGATGGAGGGTCTCCCTCCCTCCCTCACTGGTTTCCTCGCCAGTTAGCCTTACTCTTGTTGAATATGCCAATTTCTAACAGAACTTCTGTGTTGTATATCAATTGAGTTTAAGTTTTTATTTGTAGATTATTGGTTCTTAGTTGTGTGTTTCCTTTCATTCTTGAATAAAGTCTAGGCCAGTAGAAGTTGGTGATGTTACTTTTTGGAAAGGAGTGTGCTTGTTTATCTTTAGCTTGCCCAGGAGCCAGGACAGGGCAAATCTATCTTTAGCTTGCCAGGAGCCAGGACAGGGCGAATTTATGATATCAAATATTTGAAGTCAACCACTCATGCTAGGACATTAGCGAGACATTAGTTAGAGAGGTTTGTTACCAGTCAATAACTTTTTCTGCTATGGATCTGAAGGCCACTATGCAGTGATACAGTCAGTCCAAGTTAGATATGTTTGTTTGATTTCTCCTCTGGGAATGTTGTTTTGCTTTGTTTGCTCTAGAGAGTTTCAGGGGTCTGGTTGGTTGATACAGAACTTGATGGTTGACAACAGGTATCATATTGATTATGAGAATGGATGGTGGATTAATAGGGGAACATTCTTTTCTATTAGGTAGCTTTGATCGTGTTAGATTTTATTATCTGGCTTCGACCATTATGCTGCGCTGAGCATCAGGAATTACCATGATGATGATGATGTTTGAGGATTGGCACATTCAGTGTATCAGTTGCAAGAGGCTGAAAATGCTACTGATATGTTAGTTGGAGAGTGACGCATCCTAGATATTATCTTTTTATTTATTTATTTATTTATTATTATTATTATTATCATTTTTTTACAAATCTACTAATATGGGGGGATTCACTTTGCAGGCGTTGCTACCAATTCAGAAATGAGGAGTGCAATGCTCTTATCCTTCTACATAGCCGCGTACGGATGATCAATTGATTTGAAGTTTAATGGTCCTAAGAATGAAATAGTTTTCAATCATATAAAGCTTAACCCCAATCATATGGTGAAAATATTGAATTCTTGAATCAGTGTATTGAATTCTTGAATCAGTGAGACTGGAACCCATAAATGTAATAAGCTTGAATTGGTGCTAGCCAATGCTTCAAACTGGTTATCATTCTGGGCAACTTATAAAACTGTCGAAACCTTGTGAGGGGGATTTGAAGGATTTTTGGGAACTTGTGCAAACAAGTGTGGTCAACAAATCTAGACAATGCGCAATATCACCATATAAACAAGCTAAAAATTTCACGCTGATTTCATCTATTTTTTTATTATTTAAAACCAGATTAAAAGAAAATCTGATGACAGTCCATACAAGAAACCTAACACCCTTTAGAATCACAGGAGCTAGTGGAATCTCTAGTCGCTCTTAAACCCTGCATCATTTCTCAAATGGTGTTATAAGGTCGATAACAAAGAAACTCACCTGAATTTGAGTTCCCCTTGAAGATGGACTAAAGCTACAAAAGTGTCGAACGCGATTTTGGCACAAAAATGTTTCTCATTTTCCCTTCCCGTGAATACTACCTTATCCTTGAGAACAAATGCCATTCAGTCACTCAAAACTGGTTTACGTTAATAGGAGATTCAGTGTACCATAGATGAACAAGGAACTCCTAACTTGCGTGCCTGCCGGATGCATGAGAATCAGATGGTGAAAATATTTGGAGACTTTCCAAGCGGTTTTCTAGTCGCCAACAAAGTAAGATACATGGAGCTTTTCTGGGTTTAAGAATTTTTTAATCCTTGGTAGAGATCACAGTTCTCATATGTGGGGAAGAAAATTTCAGTCTCCTCCCTACACTCATATTGGATTGGGTAGAAAGCCTGGGATTTAAGAATTTAGGTTGGATTTGAGAATCATATACAGTAAGTAGACCATCTCGGATCTGGAACTCTACTATCAAAACCTACTGAAAGTTTATTGTAAGTTGGACCATAAATCGATCAAAAATACGACAAGCAGCTAAAATGTCATTAAAGTAGATGAGGAAATCTAAAGATGCATGGTAACCTTGACTAAGGGGAATCTCTGATTATTGCTTCTGATCAGAAGAGGAAATTCTGAACATTGACCAAAACATGGATGATTGGTGTGAATCCAACACCATCAAACTGCAGTTCTTTTAAAATGAAACTGAAATTACAAAATTCTTCTAAGGGTGTGGTGAGGTAGATTCTTGAACACATCATAACCTTATAAAAAAAATGCAAATGCAAAGACATATCTAGAGATATCATATAACTTTAATTTTTTTTTGAAGGGAGAGGAGGGTTTTTAATGATTATAATACCATCCTTCACAAGTAGGGGTGGGCATTCCATTCCGCGATCTCAATCCCGTTCCGATTTTTCCGGGTCTTAATGGGATTGAATAATTTCATCCCGATCCCGTCCCGAGCTAATTTTTTAATATTTATTATTAATATTTATTATTTATTTATTTATTTTTATTCATATAAACTTACAGATGACTGACAGAAACTCATGGTGTTTGCAGTGGTAACATAAATGTTACTTCAAGAAATAAATATTCATTATGCAAGAGAAAGATAACAGACTGTTGCTTGGATTCCCAATAAAAGTGGCTCAAATTATTTAACTTCCAAATATTGATAATACCCAGGTAAAGATGAAAAATAACAATTAACTAAGTAATACATATTCAGAAGGGAACATTCAGGGGTGGAGCCAAGAATTTGAGATGCCCCAGGCTGTAATTTTTTTTTTTTAATTACGATATATGTATTGATGGTAAACCATTATGAATATGTTAGAGCATCACCAATATGTCTATATTTATTCTCTAACAAAAGATGAAATGTCATTTTGTCAAGGAACCATGAATTTTGTTTCCCACAGTAATGAAATTGTAAAATCAGTTGGGAGGTCATCACAGCGACACAATACTCTTAGTGGGTCCTATTTATCATGTCATTTTCTAAAAGTCAGCCCACTCGACTTCATTGTTAGGGGATTTAGTGGCTACCCTTATATTTGCATGCCACATCTATATCTAATTATAAGAAAATTATTTTTCACGCTCTTATATGATGATAATCTTAGCAGCAGTCACATGCAGTACGTTGATCCCGTCCTGAACCCGTTTGGGATGGGACGAGGTCGGGATGGGGTTTTTCCCATCCCATCCCGTCCCGATCCCGTATGAACGGGATGGGATAGGGATGGGTATATCTCGTCCCATCCCGTCCCGTGCCCACCCTTATTCACAAGTCTATATGCAATTATATGAATACATAATTTTTTTTTTTTTAAATTTTTGATAAAGACTTGTTTGTTCGCAAGTAGTATGAAACCCAAATAAAAAAGGTTATAAAATAAAACCCACATAAAAAATATGTAATTAAAATTTAAGATAACAAATTATAGAACTCAATAAAAATATATATCATTAATCAACTCATAAAACTTGGGGTTGGATTGGCTCGTAACCCCATTTTTCTGTAAACTTATAATTAGGATCTTATTATGTTCGCACATTTCGGATTTTTTTCAAATTAAACTTACATACTTATCTTAATTATTTTACAATTTTAATCAAATGTTCTAGTTATTAGGCTTGTTTGCCTTTGCTAAATCGTCGACGACTTAACCACAATTTGGCTTAAAATATTATTCCTAATTTAGTTTTATATCTAGAATGTACTTTTTATAGGTGTTCATATAAATTCACATAACTATGAAGTCCATGAAGAATACAAGTGGAATTATAAATTTATTTAGTTTTTGACTTGTAGTGTTAGTAGAAATTTGTTGTTAAATTATGAGTTTGGAGTAGAAAAGTTTCTAGCTTCGCCCATAATAACTCCTATTATCGACCAGCAATCCATTTCCATTTCATCCCTCATTGACTAAAATTCTGGATCCACCAGTGGTCATTTCTATTGTTACACCTATCTCGATGCAATATCAACGGTGCCTGGCCCTACCAGGTACAACACCAGGCACAGGGCCAGGCATCGTAGTAGTGCTCGTGGAAGAATATATGCTATGCTTTGGTCCTCCTTGGATTGAGTGCAGATTTATTGATCATCTATTCATTCCCATCTTTTTGGTTTTATATTCAGTAGCCTCATTGCTGATTGGTTTATACATTATGGTTTTCCTAGCTAACTCGTAGAATCTTTCACATTTGCACAGACATTATTGTCAGATATGTTCACATTATTATTATACATGGTGACTTATCATCATTTGATCTTCTTCCTATATTCATCAACTTTATACCCATGCCCCCTTAATTACAGTCTTCGTACTCGGGCATGTAAAATCACAATCTGAAATTAATGGGTGATCAAATGAGCGAGTTCCATTCGATTCACATAAGTAGCTAATACTAATGTAATGGTTATTGTGTATTGATGCATTCAATGTTAGGACTCCCAAACAATCAGAAACACGTACTAAGAATTACATAATGGACTTAACTCAGTCACTAAGAAAAAAGTTTCTTGGCGCAGAAATTTCAATTATGTGACATAGCTTTTCGCTCTTTTCTAGTCGTTCAGTGCACCCGACCACATAGATATAATCTAACTCTTTCATATATAATTAGTATGAGATCATATTTTTTTATCTGCTGCCCTACGTACCCCAAGGATTGCTTTAATTATACGGCATTGTCACGATGATAAATTTCCTAATATGTACCAATGTCAGCCAATGGTGATAGAGATGGATTGAGCATCAATGTAATTAGTGTGTCGTAAACCAAGGGTTGTGTTTCAAAAAAAGTTATGTGCACATGGTTTTAAACAATTGGATTACAAAAGTGTACTGGTTTTTCATGTCCATGGACTACCTTCCAAGAATCGTTAACCCTTCAATAGACCTAGGTCCCTACGGAATTAGAAACATGATATATATACCCTTTTTATCCTATCTTCCATTTGTTTTAAAAGACAAGTTCTGAAATTTATCCGCTAATAAATTATAGAACTAACAATGATGTACAAGTATACTTATAGATAGCTAGTTAGTATCAATTCTCTTAACATGGATTATGAAGAAATCACTGTACCTAATTGACATATTTGTAACAACTCCTAAAATAGTAGCACTTTTGAGCTGTTACAATCCACCAAACAATTTCAAGTCAAAATTAAATTTAGTCAAAAAAAATAAAAAACAGTTACACAAAAAAATTGATACAATAAATTAGATCACCATGAATAGTATCATTTGTAGGACCATACTATTCATGGTGATACAATTATAGCATCACTTTATTTGTGAAAATGTGTAAAATTACTTTATGAATTGTTACAGCTCAAAATTATTACTGTTGTGAGAGTTGTTACAAAAATGCCAATTTGATGTAGTAAATAGGAAGTTCACTTAACTGATCAAGGAACTGGATATTAGAGTTGAACATAACACAATGTGCTATACTACCTAATGATGTCTCAACAATAACACTATTCACATTTTTCTTATTTGATAATCATAAAGGTTTGATTTTTGCCCTCCATAATGTCATGTATACAAAAATTTGCTTGAAACAGAGGAACAGGTTATAATGAATGAAGAGGCTCGGTGAGATGGAAGTTTGCCAAAAACCAACCTTCATCACTCTTTCAAAAGCAAGAAACCCTACCATTGATTGAGAGAAGTTGGAAAGAACAATAGCTTTGGACTATAGAAAGGTCAATAAATAAAAAAAGAAACCATAAAAATATTGGAAAATGTGCAAAAGCAAGCAAACTTTCCCGATGTATAGAGGAGATTATATTTGATAATAAATAAAATAAAAGATCATCATAATACACATAAAATTCAAATATGTGGTGTCAACATGTCTTTATTTTTATACTTTCCTTATCTCATCAAACCCTCTTAATGGTAACAAAAAGCTAAGGGAATGTCTTTCAACACTCACCAAACCCTCTACCTTATTTTCCATAAGGAAAGCTGATGTAGTATATATGTCCTTGGTACACTGCTTTATGAAGAGCATATTGTTGTTGTGCACATAAACACCACAGGCTTCCCCTCTTGATTCGACCATGGATGCCACCCACAGTATCGTCATGGATTGGGATCTTGAAATGGCCATGGAGAGTCGTATTTTCCATGATCCACTCAACTTTGATCATTTACTCTATCAAAACTCTCCTTTTCAAACACCGTCTACTACCCATGTACCAAGTTCAAGTTTCTTAAGCAATGGAGAGGAAAAAAAAGATGACGAATATGTAGAAGTAGAAAAAGAAGAAGATGAAGAGGAACTAAGCTCCATGAAAGAGATGATTTACAAGATTGCAGCTATGCAACCTGTTGATATTGATCCTGCAACAATTCACAAGTCAAAGAGAAGAAACGTCCGCATTAGTGATGATCCACAAAGTGTAGCTGCCCGCCATAGAAGGGAAAAAATAAGCGAAAGGATCCGAATTCTTCAAAGGTTAGTTCCAGGTGGGACTAAGATGGATACTGCAACCATGTTAGACGAAGCGATTCGGTATGTTAAGTTCTTAAAAAGGCAGGTTCGGAAGCTACAATCCCGTCAACCACCACCATCCATCGAACCTTATACCAGTCATCACTTTGAAGATAATGGGAATTGGCCTACAACCGGATCCCACAACATCCATCTTGGATCAAGCTTTTCAACTCATTTTGGTGCTAATAATGGCAATATCCCATGCAATAATCACGAGGTATAGTAGTCCTAATGATGTGAAAAATAGTTTTGTAAGCATTACAATTAAGATGATGTAATTAGTAGTATGTTATTTCATGAGATTGTGTAGATTAATAGTGTGAAAATTTATGTGTTTGTAGGATTAATAAGAAGGATTACAAGCTTAGGGAAGAGAAGGAAGAGTACATGATAACTAGTGACGTTGAAGAAATGGTTGTTAGGATTTCATTGACTAAGGTGGCACTGAATAATTATAACGGTTTCCTTAAGTTACGTACCGCCATATATAAAGTTTATGTATAACTTAGCCAATAGTCTCTGGAGACCTGAAAGTTTGTTGGCTCGACTCTCTTCCTTGTGAAAAAACAAACACTCAATTGCTGGTATGATTACTCTCTCTCTCTCTCTCTCTCTGCATGTATATTTTTTCTTCCTTTTCTCTTCCTGGTTTTAAGCATGTATATATTCTCTCTCTCTCTCTGCATGTATATTTTTTTCTTCCTTTTCTCTTCTTGGTTTTAAGCATATATATATATATATATACATGCATGCATGTGTAGATGATCATGTAGAGGGCTCTGTTGACTCGCCTGAAAGTGGTTGTGGTATCGGTCGTGTCTCTTGTAGTCCGCATTGCTCACCGTCTCGTTATAGGCCACAACTAGAACTATTGGAAGGTCCTTTGGATACTTCGTTCTCTCTTTTGCCTCCTGATCTTGTTGGGTCGGCTCGTAATAAAGGGTCGGCCATTCTTGAGAAGGGAAAAGCCATGAAAGAGAGTCTAAGGACGGTGGCGACCGTAAAGGGCGGCGCTGGAATAGTTCCTGATCAGAGGAAGCTTTATCCTGATGCACGGATAAGTCTTTTCGCATCAGACTTGGTGAATATGAGCTCACATGTCTGACACCAAGAGGTGGATGTTGAGTATGCTTCGAGGAAACATATATAAGTAAGCGTCACAGCTGGCTGATGAAACATGCTCCGAAACTCGAGGAGGATAGGCTGGAAGAGTGTGTGGACTAGGGTATGAAGTATCTTATGCTTGGTATGTCTCATATGAGCCACGCGGCCGTTGCTGGGACGAAAGTAAAGGCAGCTCGCGAGAGAGTATCTACCTTGGAGCGTGTATTCTTGCACGTGCAGTCGTTGTATTCTGATGCGCTCCATGAAATTGAGCGGCTTAAGAAGCAGGCCGAAGAGATGCCAGATCAATCAACTGCGGTCGATGAGGCTCAGAGGGCTCGTTTGGAGAACCTTGAGCGTAATCTAACCAAGGCGGTGTCCGAGAGGGACGGACTTAAGAAGGAGTTTAGCCGGCTCCGCCTAAAGGTCGAGGTTGCGCAGGAAGCTGCGGCTAAGGTGCATTCTGCAGTATTTTGCTGATGAGAGTGCTTCGAAGGGAGGTGACTGGGCTACTGAGAAGCAACAGTTGGAATCTGATGTGGAGTTCTATGCTCGAGAAGCGAGGAAGGCCGAGAACCAACTCGAATTGGGATGGCATGAACTCAGTGCTGTGAAGAGCAGTCTGGCCACAGAGCAGTCTCAGGTCGATGCGCTAATTGGCAAGTTGGAACTACTAGAGCGTGACCTTATGATGCAAAAGTACGAGAGGAAGAGCTTCTCCAAGAACAAGGCAAATGTGAGTTCCGCTGGGTTGTTCATGGTTGGCTGGAGTTGTCGGCGCTGATGAAGGAGGAACATCCGGAGTGGGATCTTAGCCGTTACAAGAAGATGTCATATGTAGACTTGTCTGTTATCTCTGAGTCGTGGGGCGAGGAGGACTCGGGGTCATTGCTGCATAGTTATGTCTGATTGCAGGCATGTTGCGAACAATTTTATTGGGGGTTGAGTCACTCGAGTTGTGTCCTGTCCCATAGGTAAACTGCTTGAGCTTTTTCTTGTTTGTCTGACTGGTCGGCTGTAGCTGCTGCCGTGGGTAAGCTGTGGTGGCCGAAAGTACGTGTCAGAGTGTTCACACCGAGTTAGGCGTCGTAAACTCGGGTTGGCGTCCTAATTAGCTTTCATCTGGGCACCAATTGTACTATCCTTGTATCAATACGAGTGGCATTTTTCTAATGTTAGAATGTCAATTCGTTTGAGCGTGAAGGCATTGACTCAGTTAAGGTCATATTTGCGTTCGCAGTTCTGAGGGAGAGCGAAGGTCGTGTGGAGAGCTGTTTGAGATTCCCACCTTTCGAATCGTTTATAACTGAATAGAGCGGTCGATAGATTCGGGAGTAAAGGTTTGGCAACTAGGCTGAAGAGCAGTGGTCCCGTGGCAAGCCGTCGGAATCAGTTCGAGACTGACTAGGCTTCCACCTTCCGAATTATTTATAATCGAGCAAAACGGTCAACAAATTTGGGAAGTAAAGGTTTGACAACCAGGTTGAATAGTAGTGGTCCCGTGGCAAGCCATCGGAATTAGTTCGGGATTGACTAGGCTTCCACCTTTCGAACCGTTGATACCTTCCCCGCGCGGTGGGGGCTACGTGTTCGAGAAGGGTTTGGCATCGACGATGAAGAGCAGTGGTCCCGTGGCGAGCCATCGGAATCAGTTCGAGACTGACTAGGCTCCCACCATCCAAATTATCTACACTTGAGTGGACCAAGCTATAAATTTGGGAGGGTTCGGCGGCGACGCTGAAAAACAGTGGTCCCGTGAAAAATCGTCGAAATCAGGTCGTGGCTGACTGGATTCCCACCTTCTAGACTATCTACACCCTTGCAGGGCGTTTGACCAGAGGTTCCGCCTGCTAAGGGGCGTGTGAACCTAGTGGTTCTGGTTTTGGACGAAGTTACCTTAACTTGGCGAGTGGTAAAGTCCGTACGTCATGGTTGACTAGGATCCTCGAGTGCTTGTGCCAAGCATGCGACAGGGTGCTATTCGGATAACAGGCTGAACCCATGGCCCGCAGAGAAAAAGCTAAGGTTTCCTGCGTGGTGCGTTACGTGGACGACATAGATCGCGCGATGACACGTGTATGGTGTAGGCTGTGTGACGTTTGAGTATATCGGTTACTCCCATTCAACTGATGGGGTTGCGTGCAACGCCATTAATTGATTGATGTGATCTGCGCAGTTTCCTTAGGAACCGTCGTCTTTCATTTTCTCATACGGCATTCAATGCTTGGCAGTTAATGCTGAAGTGTCATTTTTGGTGAACCACTATGTCTATATAATGGTGTTTTCCAATCGTTGGAGGCACCATCTTTTGCTGAGTTTATTTCCTGTAATGTTCTTGTTTGGAGAAGATGCTTTGGGTTTTCCAAAGGCTGAAGTTGGATCTCCATCATTGGAGTTTTTGAAAGTTCTGATGTTTACCTCGAGCGAGCATGGTGATAGTTGTTGTTATGCGTGGTCACCTATTGTGGGTGGGCACGTAGTTAATCTGTTGGGTCTCGTAATCTCTTCTCATATCACAGAGAAGTAGTGCGGATTTTCTACCAAGGGAAATGCCTTGGTGTTACACCGTACCACTTGTGTCTTCGTGTGCTCGGATCCCGCTTCTAACCAATGGCTGATCAAAGTCTTAGTCGATGTGCGATGTCTCCTGGTGTGGTAGCTCTCAGTCACACCTGCCATCGTGAAAAGTGGTCTTTCTTGATAGCATTTTGGGACCGTAACTGCGTCGCTGCTTGTGGCCATCTTCATTTGTCTTCTTCTAATTCCTTTGAGGAGGTTAGATAGACAGTGAACGTCTCTTGAGGAAATCAACAACTAGTGGTGAGGTCCTCGATGTTGTAAGGAGAGTACTTTCCTGGAGTGATTTGACGAAGCAGTCTAGCCGCTAAGTCCTTTCAATCCCCTCTTACACTTTGTTTTTATCTTGGGAAGGGGTCGAGTGGTGGGGATTTTATTAACCTAAATTAATAAGTTAATAAACCCTACTTGTAATACCGCAAGTGCACGACTGTCTAACTGATAGACAGTGGCAAATACGGGTCGATTCCACGAGGATTGACGAGACAATCGAATTCTAATAATTATTTAAACTAATTTAGAGTTGGGGTTATAGTAGATGGAAATTACTAAATTAAGAGAACTGAATTGAACAACTAAAATTAAACTAGTAAGATGATAAGAGAGTGAACCGAGACATCGAATCCACCACAGGTTCTTCGAGATTCGTGTAATCTAAATTATAGTTTTCAAGAATCAACACGACTAATCTAAAGATTAATCTACATTTGCAATTGATTTTAGCAAAGACATAAACCCCTAACATTGCATGTCTTTCTACGACACACACAATCACAAGTTTATTTTAACTAATTCTAAACTCCTAGCATTGCATGTCTTCTTATAGCATACACAATCACAGATTCAAATTAATTGAGTAAAGCAGGCTTCGAATATCAACAAAGGGAACTTCTAATTACCGATTAGTCTAGATAATTATTTCGGATATAATCGGTGAAAGCAAATTATTGAAATTCAGAAATCAACTGTATTTAACGTCTAAAGATATAAAAAACAATAAATTTAGATATGAAAAACTCTAGGAAACCCTGTTGTTTCATCTTCGCCTTGGCACGGGGTCTAGAAGATCATGGCGGATGACATCATAGCACTGGTATAGGTGGAATCCATCAATTCCTGCACGAACACGCGACGCGAAGGGCTGCAAGTGTACTATGGTGGTACAAATAGCAAGTGTCCACGGTGCAAATAACAAAACTGATTCAAAAATCAGTTTTCTCCCGCCAAAATCCAGCGCCTTCGTCGTTCTCACGAGCGAAGCTCTCTACGTCGCTGTTCACGCGAGCTTCCTCTACGTCCTGTTTCTTCTTCTCTTGTGAAGATCACCTGCAAAACAAAGAAAGAGATACGTGAGAGAGAAACGAGAAAGAAAACAGAAAGAGGGAGAGAAACAAGGGTGGTGGCGAGCGTGGTCTGTGGTTGTTCGCTGGACGGTGGTGTCGGTCCATGGTTGATTAGAGGAGAGGGATTAGGGAGAGATGGAGGAGGAAGGGATGAGAAACTGCAAAACGATAGAGAGTGAGAGAAAGGGATTGAATTCGTGAGGAAGAGAGAAGCAGGGACTGGGAGTCCTCATTGTTGCGTGTCTTGTCTGTGACGGGAACGGGAGAAAGCTCCGGTATCGGTGTGGCTGTTTGTGATGGTGGTTGCAAGCGAGAGGTGTTTTTGTGTTGGCTGGTGTGTGGACGGTGGTGTTGTGAGGGAGATGATGAGGTGGTTGCACTGTGTTGGAATAGGGAGTGAGATGGCGGTGATGGCGAGGTGATCGCGCTGCCGATCCTCCTATCGAGCGAGGATCGCCGGCAGGGTGATGGTGTTGATGGTGCGAAAAATAGGAGAAAGGGACGTTATGGTGGTTGGTTAGTGGCGAGAGACTAAGGTTTTTATGTTTTTGCCAAGGAGGAAAGGAGTGGCATGGAAGGGATGAAAAGGAATCGTAGGAAAAAAGACGGCGGAAGAGAAGGGAGAGAGGAAACCTAAATAGGGTTCTCCTATTTCCTTGTTAGGTTGGATTTGGGTTTCTAGGTCAACTTTTGGTTTTGGGCTTAGGGTAAATTAGGTAGACCTAGGTTTGTTTGGGTTAGGTTTACTACGAAAAAGGAAACAAACAACTTAAAGCAAATTGTTGATCGAGATAAACTGATCTTGACCTCAAAGCGAATTCGGATAGCTTTCGTAGATCATTTAGCGGACAGTCGAGGCGTTACATAGGTCACTGAAGAGAAAACCTTGCAGAAGGGCGGATATCCGCATCGACGGAATGTCGGGGGGATGTGTTCCCGTTTGCCATTGCCATTACGACTCGTTGAGCGGGAGAGTTGACTGCTCCTGTACTGCTAGAAAATTGTGTCTCTTCCGTCTTTTGGCCTTGCACTGGGTAAGGCTGCTTTGCATGATGTAGCTGGATCTAGGAGCACTCTATCTATTTCAGTGCGGCGTAGTGGAAGCCTCGTGTCGTAGGTTGGTCTCCATGTATTGTCTCTTCTGAGTTGTTAACAATATACTTAACACACCGGTGAAGGGTGGAGATCACTACTTCCATTTGGTGTAGCCACGGTCTTCCCAGGATGAGGTTGTATGACGATGGTGCATCTACCACCATGAAGTTCATAAATAGGACCTTCTTCAGCCGCGGTTCTCCAGCTACCGTGGCTAATCTTATCTTTCTGATGAAAAAAATTTTCTCCCCGCTGAATCCGATCAGCGGGTGCTTTGATGGCACTACATTTTCCTCCTTGAGATCCATGCTGCGGAAAGCATTGTAGAACAACACGTTGAGCGAGCTTCCTGTGTCAACGAGAGTTCTCTTCACTTCCCACTCTGCGATGGAAACAGAGATGACCAGGGCATCGTTGTGCGGTGCTCGAACTCCATCGAGATCCTTGTCCGTGAAAGTCAAAGTGGGAATGGGTTCTGAATTTTATAGAAACGTGTTTGTCTTCATCCATGGGCCGTGTTCGCATATCCAGCAGAATCCGCTTACGTGGCTGGTCTTCATTCGGTCCAACTCCGTGAAAGACATATATTATCCCAGGAGTCTCCTTCTTATCTTTTTAACCAACTCCCCCTGTCCCTAGTATGTTCTAGCTGCTTCTCAGACTTCAGAAAGTCTTTCAATTTGCCTTTACGGATCCAGTGCTCTATTTCATACCTCAAACTTTTGCAGTCATTGGTGTTGTGGCCGCTTTCCTTGTGGTACGCACAGTACTTGTTGTTGTCTCTTCTGGCAGGGTCTCCGTGTGTCTTAGGGGGACCACTTCAATTCCTCCCAATTTTTCATGGAGTTGAGTACATCTGACCGACTAGCATTTAGGGGTGTCACGACTCTGGATCCAACGTAGTTGGATGACTTCTCTGGCCTGGGACGATCATGATCCAGTCAGTTGTAAGTACGCTTTCTCTTGCTCCACTCCTCATCTTCGTGTCTCTTCCCTCCTTTTTGTCCTTAGGAGCTGAGGGCTTCCTGTTGCCTTCGGTCTCCCTCTTAGTGGTCTTTGACTCCTCCAGGGTAATGTGTCTCTGGACGCTCTTGAGGAGTTCTGCCGTGTCCAGAGAGGACTCCAAGGTGAAGTCCTCCAAGCACTTTTCCCCTTTGAGGCCTGTAGTGAACGCCGTCACAGCTGAATCGTCGCTGCACCAATCGATGAGGGTCATCTCGTTGTTGAAGCGTGTGACATACTCTCGGAGCGTCTCACCGGACCTTTGCCTTAGAGAGAATATGTAGTGCGTGCCTTTTTTGAAACGCTGGCTTTCGACAAAACGTGTCAAGAATTCCTTCGCCAATGTTTTGGAGTTGATTGACTTCAGTGGAAGGCTGTGGAACCACGTTAATGCAAGACCTTTAAGACTGGTTGGAAAGGTTCTGCACATGACAGATTCAGATCCTTTCTTTAGCGCCATTACGAGCTGGTAGTGGCGTAGATGATCAAAAGAATCGGTAGTCCCGTCATAGGAATCTATCTTCGGGGGAGTGAATTTCACTCATGATCCGATCCACAAAGGGTGGGACGGAGAGGCGATATAGTACGTCCGGGTCGTGCGCTTCTCTGCAGAGAGGATTCTAGGAACCGAGCCTCTCTGTCCTGGTGTCTGGATCGGCGTTAGCCGTGCAACCTCCCTTAGTCCAATGGTAACTAGCGGGGGTCTGACTCTCCACCGCCTTGATAGCCTGCTGTATTTTAGATGCCAACACCTCGATTATGGGGTTTTCCATTACTGCTGCTGGTGTAGGGGGTGAGTAGGCTGCCCGTTCATGGCAGGAACTGGTATAGCGACAACTGGAGTGTTGGACGTGTTCTCTGGTGGTCACCATCTCTCCGAGGAGACGACACTTAGTGTAAAGTTAAGAACTATGTCATCCCCACGGACAGTGCCAAACTGATGCAGTCGATTTTTGATCCCTGCTTTGACCCTATTCCTGCTGACCTGCACAAGTAACGAACGTGAGCCACAGAGCACCGCGGGATTGCCAATGGCACTCCGATGCTAAAGTCATACATGGATCTGAGGAAGGTGTAATGCTATAACAGGGATTTTGTAGCGTACCTTAGCTTACTAACCTCATGTCTTATTTATAGTGCAAGGAGTCCTGTTTTAACCAGGCCATTGTAGGCATAGTTTAGGGAGGAGATCTTCGTGGGGATCCCTCTCTAATTAAGAGTCGTGTTGTAGGAGAGAAGTTCCACGTTAGCTCTGCACTCTTAGATATGTGGGAGATAGTTCCAACTCCAAGAGCAATCCGTAGAAGGGAGTTTCCCTGTGTGGAAGATACTCTGGTGTTTGTTTCCTAGTTGGAAGCAGAGAGCAGTTGTTATTGCCCGTCCGAAGTTGATCCTCGAGATACTTGCCTGAAGAGGGCTTATGGGTATTGAGGATGGCTGCGAGATGTGTGGGCCTAGCATGCTGTGAGAGTCCGAGTTCGCTTGGTCAGACTGAAGTTGAGTGGTCTTAGATCCGCTTGGGCTGGATCTGTGTTGGGTCGATGTTTGTGCTTGTAGTGTGACACGTGTTCGACTCAGAAGTGTGACCGTTTTTATGTATCATCACAAGTCATACAAACACACATGCACTTGGGATTCCAGAGATACCAAATGATTTTACAATCGTGCTCCATGAGAATTATCGATTATCATACAAAGTCTTACCACCAGATATTACAACAAAAAGGGTTTTTGATTACGTTTAAAAGACGTAATCAAAAGTTATTTATTATGCTCTTAATCATCAAGTACCGTAATAAAAGATTGGAGTTTTATAAAAATAAAAAAATGCTAGAAGTATTTACTAATATAACATTTAAAGAATACTGTAATATAAAAGAATATTTTATGGATTAAAAATGTGAGAAAACCTATTTTTAAGATAAAATGTGCTAAAAATAATTAAAAAATGACTTATTATTAAAAAGGTATCAAAAAGCAATTAAAAACAGCTCGTTACTGAAAAAGCGTGTAAAAAGTATTTTAAATAATCACATATTACCAAAAAGTGCTTTATTACAATTTTTTTTAAAGCAACTTTGTATCTAAAAAACATGTTAAAACATGAACCAAAAGGCTGCTTTATTGCTTAAAAAGGTGATAAAATGTCAACAAGAAGCAAATTTATCATTGAAAGAAACGTTGATACAAAGTTTTTTGCTGTTGTTGTTAAAAGCGTGTTAAAAACATAATCTGAGTGTTACAAACATTCCGAAAGGTATCAACAAATTTGTAGTAACAATCTTAATTCTAATTAAAATATCGGAAACGGGCTTTGATGATGACGATGAATCTTAACTTTAATTGCCAATGGGGTACCAGCTCAGCGGTAGACATATGGTGGATGTAAGCACAAGTTCAGAATTCGAACCTTGTCGGCGGCATTTGAGATGGGAGGGGTTAAGGGATAAATTTTTTTTTTTTAATTCTAATCAAACAACTAAAATATAAATTCATTTCTTCAATTAACTTTTCATCAAGTAGTTTTATGCATTGTTGCTAAACCAAAGAAAATCACCATTAAAATAATAGGAAAAATAAAATTAATATTTGCTAGCTCCACTTTCCTGTTAATTACTTCATTATTTTCTCATCCGAGTCATACTTACACACAAAAGAAAAAAGGTAAGATGAAATTAATAAGAGACACAACATCAATATACAAACTAAGAAAACTTAAAAATAGATAATTAAAAAACGACATAATTTCTCTAATTTTCAGTATTTTAAACCTCTTATACATGTCCTTTCCTATAGCCATATAAAATAATATATAACTTGTCATAACCAGCAACATACATTTCCCATATAAAGAAAAAAAAGAAAAAAGAAAGAAAGAAGAAAGAATGGGCAACCTACAACATACAATTCATTTTTTTTTTGTCATAACCAAAGATTGTGATTTCGTTTTTTGAGGTAATTTCTGTAAGTCGATATTAAGAAATATTTCATTGTATGTAGAAAAACGTAAAAAAATTGGTTATTATTTTGAAGTTAATAATATAATTTAAGCATTTTAAACTCTTACAAACCACATAAAGAGTCTCACAAGACTCTAATGTTATCAAACTACATATTGCATAAGAATCATTTATATAACAAAATTTTAATACTAAACTAAGGTTATAATGGGTAAAAATGTACAGAAATTGAGATTGGCCTAATGAAAATAAGAATTATTTCGAATTTCAAAAGAAATTTTGGTAACTCAAAAAAAAAATATTTCGTGAAATTTCGACATTTTTCAAGAAATCACTGTGAGAAAGTTACTGAAATCTTAATTATCTTATTCACAGGTATGGAGTAAATATACATGTAGAATTAGGGAGTATAACATGAATGTTCTCAGGAATATAACATGAATATTCTTCATCAATCAACTCTTTTCACTACAACTATACCCCCCACCCTGCGTCAAACTTTAGGTGTTGATAATGACAGCAAATGAAGTTTGGAAGTAAGAGAGGTGAAGCGAGTTACAGTGTGAGATTTGGTCAAAAGATCTGCAAGATGCAACTCGGTAGAAATATGACGAAGAGTGATGGTGCCTTGGCGATAATGATGTCGAACAAGATGACAATCAATCTCATTGTGCTTCGTGCGCTCATGAAAGACTTTGTTGTGTGAAATGTGAATGGCACTCTAATTGTCACAATAAAGAGTGGTAGGATGTGATTGTGAGACACCAAGATCACCAAGAAAATTTTGAAGCCAAACAATTTCAGCAGTGGTATTAGTTAAGGCCTGATATTCAGATTCAAAACTAGAGCAAGAGATAACACTTTGTTTCTTACTTTTCCTGGAAATGAGAGAATTACCTAGAAAAACAAGAAAGCCAACTGTGGACTTGCGATCTGTTACATCCCTAGCCCAATCAACATTAGAGTAAACAGAAAGAGTGGGAGAGGAAGTAGACGAAAGTACGAGGCCACGATGGAAAGTGTCGCAAATATAACGAACAATCATGAGTACCGAAGAGTAATGATCAGCGCGAGGAAAGGCCATGAACTACGAAACAATGTAGACAACATTGGCAATGTCGTGTCTGGTAATGGTCAAGTAGGTGAACATTCCAACTAGCTGACGATAGAGTGTGGGATCTCGGAGAGGTACACCATTAGTAGGGCGAAGCTTAACATTAATGGCAAGCGGGGTATCAACAACTTTGCTATCAAAAAAATGAGGAATGGATAGAATCTCTGAAACATATTTGATCTGAGAGAGAACATAGCCCTACAAACATCGACCAACTTCAATACCCAGAAAATATGTCAAATGATCTTTCATTTCAAACGACTGAGATAGGAAAGCCTTAGTGTTAGAAATTCCCTTTAAGTCATTTTCTGTCAGGATCATAGCAAATGTCTCCGCATAATCTAAACCATACTCCTGAGTATATCCTTTTGCTACAAGGTGAGCTTTGTACTGTGCAATGGAGCCATCGAAATTTTTCTTGATGTTGTATACCCACCTGCAACCAATAATGGACTTTCCTAGAGGTAAAATAGTCAGTTCTTAAGTACGAGTAGATTCCAAAGCTTGCAATTCTTCTTGCATGGCTTGAGACCATTCAGGATGCGAACTCGGTTCCTTGTAGGTCGAGGCTCATGGAGGTCTAAATCAGTAGTTTAACAATGATAATTATTAAGAGAAGTAAAGGGATTGCGAGTACGAGTGGGGTAGCGAGAAATTACCTGGGTAGGATTAGTAGGCGGCGTAGGTGGATCATCTGTCGGCGGAGAGAATGGGGAAGTAGGTAAGGTAATAGCATCTGAAGGGGACAACTCTGAGGGAAAAGGATCAATATATCGGGCTGAGGGAGGAAACAAAGGGCGCGGAAGATCAGCATAAGGAAAAGATTCCCAAAAGACAACATTACGTGATATACAAATGCGTTTGGTTTATGGGTCATAACAACGACATCCTTTTTACTCTATGCCATACCCTACAACGATGCAAATGACTTATTTGAGAGACAGTTTGGAACGCTCAACACTAGGCAACAAGATAAAACAAATGGAACCAAAAGTTTGTAAATGAAAATAGGATGGAACTACATTGAAAAGAAGTTTGTAAGGTGATCTGTTCTGTAGAACTGGTGTCGGGGTGCGATTTATGAGATATGCAGCAGAGGAAACAACCTCTCCCTAAAAGGACTTGGGTAATCGAGAGCTAAGAAGCATGGTGCGAGTAGTCTTAATTATGTGATGGTGTTTCCTCTCAGCCACACCATTTTGTTGTGGTGTATCTGGACAAGACAACTGAGGAATGGTGCCATGAGATTTAAGAATGTCTATAAAGGCAGTAAAAAAAAATTCACCACCAGAATCAGATCGAAAATTTTTAATTCTTTTGGAGAACTGTGTGAAAATCATAGTGGTGAATTCAATATACACTTTATAGACATCAGACTTACGATGAATCACATAAAGTCAAGTATATCATGAAAAATCATCAATAAAAAACCCATAATGACGAGCACCACTAAAAGAGAAAACACTGCAAGACCAAACATCACTTTGAATTAAATAAAAAACACTTGTAGTTGTCCTATAACTCAATGGAAAAGGTAAAACGGTTTGTTTGCCTAAGATGCAATGTTTACAGTTAACATGTTTAACAGGAGTACCATATCCCAAACAACCAGAAGAAAATAAAATTTTGTTACGATCAAAAGAAAGATGTCCCAGACGATTTTCCAAAGGGATGAGGTGGCACTAACAACAATACAAAGAGGTGGTAAAAGATGGAGATACTCGATGCAATAAATACGTCAAACTCTACACCCTTTCGCACACGATTTCCCCATCTGATGATCCTCCAAAACAAAACTAGAAGCAGTGAATTGAACATGATAACCTTGGTCACATAATTGACTTACAGATATAAGATTCATGGAAAGATTTGGTACAAGTAAAACATTAGGTAATGTGAGAAAACTTGTATTAACTGTGCCAATCTTAGTAATGGGGACAAAGGAGTGTTATTAATGATAGGCTTATAAATGAAACATTCAATGCCCCTAATTCTATAATTTTTATGTAAATTAATTAATAAAATACTCTCATTACGTGTATTTTGTGTATAATGCAGGAATTCAAGTGTTAATCATCAAACATACACAAAATGACACAATAAGGCTAAGTTCAACAATAAAGCCCATTGGATGATAAACACTTGCATTATCAAAGACTTTCAAGCCCACGGTACATGAAGTCAAGCCTACAAAGCACCATCATCTATGGATCTCAAGAAAATTAATTTGATGATTTGGACATCCACATGACAACTTCATCCTTGCCAAAAGAAATCTCTACATATTCCACCATCCATTCTCCATATATTTCCTTATCTTTTTCTTATTTTATTATTATTATTTTATTCCACCATATTCTTTTATTTTTTCCTTATTCCACCATTCCATCATATTCCCTTATATTTTCCCTATTTTATTCCACCTCCCATTCTACCATCTCACATTTCTTCACCTATAAATACCCCATGCTTGGAGTATAAAGGGGGGACTTGGAAGAAAAGAAAATTGAGAGTTACAGATTTAGAGTCTTGAAGAGTTTTACTTGTAAGTTTTCCCATTTTCTTTATGTTTATCACCATGAAAAACCTAAAGTTTACCATGAGTGGCTAAACACCCTCTTAGAGTGTGAGTGAGCCCCATGGGAGGATGACCTCAATTAGGTTTTCTCAAGGTATTTTCTTCCATGTAAATTAGACCAATTTTTTGATTAGCATACTCTATGTACTTGAATGTTAGTTTAATGAAATCATTGGAAGTTTTGTTTTTCATAATAATGGATACAATTTTTGTTATTGCTTTCATCTTTCTTTAAGTCATAGATTCAAGATGTCTTTACTAGTATGAGTCTAACAAACCCACCACTTTAATGCCTTAAGTATGATCGTAGTATAAGGTTATACATGATTTGTTAGATATTAGGTATTTCATTTAAGTATGGATTCCTTATATGCTTTTAGATCATGCTTATAATCTTAGAAATGATTATCCAATTGGTTTGATTACATAAGCTTCATTTTATAATTTCCCATCTTTAGGTGAGGTGAGAACCTATCTAAGAATGAGTTATGGTTGGAAGAATAAAATCTTGAGATAAGCCTAAGAGAACCATCAACCCATGGCAGTGATCTCTAAAGCCCTAAGTATTTCCATATTTGATTGTAATTTTACATAGTTTTTATTTAGCTTTTAGTTCGATTACTTCATCAACCACTTATTTTCTAACTAGGTTAAGTTTTAAGATAGATTTAAAGATTAGTTTTCCGATTTATAGCTCTTCTTGTGGGATTCGACCCGTATTTGCCTTTATCTAACTCAATAGATAATCGTGCGCTTGTGGTATGATTTGAGAGATGATCAATTAACTGTATATATTGGAAAGAAATTTTTAATGGGATGAGAATGGAAAAGATTAGCAGGCTAAAAGTCATATGATTAGGCATTCCAGAGTCTAAGAACCACTAAGTGTGATGAGATGTATCTGAAATGGCAGAAGCTGCAAGATGAGAATTACCAGGAGCCATAAGAATCTTACGGATCAATTGCACTTCTTCATATGTGAACAAGGAATAGGGTGTCTCTTCCACAGTTACTTGAGTAGGAGTTTCAGAGATTGTTTCACGGCTGCAGCTCTAGAGGGGTTGGCATTGGTGCGACATTTGAGACGAAGGCAATCATTTTTTTTAATCACCACTTTTGTGACACTAGTAGTATCAGAGGGTAGAGGAGTAAACATTCATTTACGAGTCTGCTCAGCAAGTAGTTCGAGAAGAATGTCATTAGTAGTTGGAAGTGGCTTACGATAAAAAATTGAGCTCCTGAGTGCCTTAAAATCATTGGTGAGGGAAAGAAGAAATTGATAGGCGCATGCGAAATTTGTCTGAAGGTAGGTTGCTGTGAACTTGTCCCAGACTTGTTTGGCGGATGCAGCCTTACCAATAGATAGAACAATAGATTGCTTACAAGTTGAGTGAATCCATAAACTAATTTTAGAATTATTCATCTTCCACTCTTTGAATTTCTTTGCACCTGTTTCATTGGGTTGAGATTCAGAACCATCCACAATATCCCATAAACCACATCCATTAAGATAGTCTTCCATACATTAAGACCAAAAGATATAATTGGACCCATCAAGTTCAACATTAATAGGCTTTAGAGCCTCATTTGTAGAACTCATGATGGCAAAAGAAATGGATTAATAGGGTTGAGGCTCCGATACCATGTGAGAAAATTACTGAAATCTTAATTCTCTTATTAACATGTATGGAGTATATATACATGTAGAATTAGGGAATATAATTTTTCAACACTTGAAAATATAACAAGAATATTCATAATACAATCAATCAATTCCTAAATGAACTCTCTTCTAAAAGTTGGTAATGACAACAAATCAACTCTCTTTAATACAACTACAATCACATTCCTTGGTCATAACCTACAACATACCACATATTTCCAAAAAAAAAATCCTCTAATTTTTCAACACTTGTAATAACTTGCGGTCGTAAAATATTTAAATTTGTTTATATTTTGACATTTTATTACCATCCCTACCAGTACAACTTATATGTGGTCTTATTTTTACCTCAACTTCAGGCAACATTGCATTTCATTTTTATTTTTAAAAATTATTTGTTTTATTCCCTTAAACTCTCCCATCCCAAATGCCATCGGCAGGGTTCAAACCACGGATCTGTGATTCCACCCGCCACAAGCATACCACTAAGCTGGTACTCCATTTACTTTTTATGCATTCACTAATATGTCAAAGTTCATCTATCTCGTCTACCGTATGATCTAAGTTATCAAAAGAAAAATCATAACCAAAGGGAATGATAAAAGTAATAGATGATAAATTTTTTTTTACCTTAACTTCACGTATTGTTTTTTAGACCCGCATACATAACTACGTTGATGTAGTACCTATAGAACATTCACTACAATAATTAAAGCATTTTTCAAGAAAAAATTTACTTGAAAAAAAGTTGAAATTTTGCTGAAATATACTTTTAACAAGGAAAAAAATTGTTACTAGGTTTGTGGCGACATCCTCCTATCTAAAAGGTTTTTACCAAGGAATTACATTTTTTGTTGTTAAAATGATGATAAGACCAGGAAACATAGTGCTGGTAATACATGTATATCAATGGAAGTTGTCATAGGTACCTAATGATACACCAAACCGTCCAGTAATCTGCGCCGTACACGTGTCATGATGATCTCATCAACAGAGCAAAGAGAGCCCAATTGTGCGCCCAATCTGGCAAAACCTAGACAATACGAAGCCCACTTAAGCTGGGTCCAGGATATGGACCCAAACAACAGCGCCCTATTAAACCCATACATCACATGGTCAAGCCCAATACCCATAAGACATAATTAGGCAAGTATCTGGGGGATCCACCTTAGACGTGCATGCCAGCAATACACTTACTCCTATCAGGAAACAAATGTTGGAGTATAAGTCGTGCCTAGAAACTTTCCTGCATGGACAATACTCCACAAGGAAAAAATCTCTCACAGATCTAGGAGCACAAATCGTGTAGGGAAACTCTTTTACATGGACGACTCCTAACAAGGAAAGTATCTCCAACAAGATATCTTCCCCTAAACTACACCACCAAAAGATTAGCCGAACAAAGACTCTCGCATGATAAATAAGAGACATGCTTGAGGAACAAAGGTACGCTATAAAACTCAATTTTACAACATTGCGCCTTTCTCAAGCCTTGTCTGACGTAAGCATTGAATGTCATCGGCCACCACAACGGTGGTCTTTTTTCCCTATGCAGGTTAAGGTCAAGGAAAACAAGATTCGACTACATCAATACCGTGTACCGTTATCAATTACCAAAATGATTATTCTTGGCTCTTAGAAAACCCAATCTACCTCCCAAACTCTAAGGACACCAATTTTGGTGTTAACACCCCACTATAAAAATTCGTATATGCGGTGTAAATTATTTATTTGTTTTTATTTTCAATAGGTATCAAACTCCTGACCTGTAGTAAAATCTATTGCAATCTTTACCAATTGAACTATTTCAATAATTGTGTTATTTAAAACAACTTTATAGCTTATTAAATCAAATTATTGTTCTTTTACAATTAAAAAATCGTTGCTTTGTACATAATAGGGGCCAATAAATAATTAAGTAAAATATTTAAAGACTATAATTTTTAAGTTTTAATAGCTTATTAGGACTGAATATTTTAACGACTATAAGTTTTAAATAAAATATTTACCACTTTTAGCAATGAAAAAAAAATCCACAATAACACCATATAATTAGCTATGAAATAATAATAGCATTTCATTGCTAGATATGTTATTGAAGTTGGTTATATCCCCAATTAAATAAAATTAAATTGTTGGAAATAAAAAAATGAGCCTTACAAATAAAAATAAATTCATGGAAAATTTTATAAATCGTTATCAACGAAATAAATTGTTACCCATAATGTTATAATTAACGAGAAATAGATTTTCAATTTCCAACAAAATAATGATTTGCCCCTATAAAATAGTTAGAGCTTTAATGAAAAATAGGTTTTCATAAAAGTAATTATCACTTTTTACCAATGAAAACAGTTTGTTACCAACAGGGTTATAATCACCAACAAAATTTTATTCCTTGCTATAGAGATTTCATTAAAAAATATTGTTATCAACAAAATAAAACGTTGCCAATAGTGTAAAAATTTTCAACGAAATATTACTTTGTTCCTATAAATTAGTAAACAAGCTTTAACAAGAAAAAAAACTAATGGAAAAACTATCAATTATTATCAACGAACCGAATCATTACTAATAATGTGATTATTATCTAGGAAAACATATTTCCTTTGTAATGAAAGATAAAGAAGTGTTAATATTCCGTTAACAAGGAAAACAATTTGTTGTTAAATTAGTCTTCTTTAGCAACATAATATTTCATTCCAGATGATATCATAATTATCAAGGAACTAGTATTTTATTGCTGGTAATACATCGAAACGTCCTCTCTTATATACCGTACACGTGTCATGATGATCTTAAGAATAACAAGCCCAAGCGTCAGCCCAAAATTGATTTGGCCCAAGCGGTTTCAAGCCCGCACAGTGCAGTCCGCCAGACAGACCCAAATTACTATAGCCTACTAAGCCCACACGTCTCACAGCCATCCCCAATACACGTAAGACCTATTAAGGCAAATATCTCAGGGATCAGCGGGCAGACAAGCTAGCATCACCTTGTTTCCAACTAGGAAGCAAATACCAGAGTATACGTCGTACATGGAAACTTTCATCTATGGACAACACTCCAATTGGGAATCATCTCTCGTGTATCCAAGAGCACAAGTCTAACAGGGAAACTTTTCTCCACAGCACAACTCCTAATTAGAGAAGGATTCTTTCCGTAAAGTACGCCACCGATGGCCTGGTCAAACTAGGACTTCAACACTATAAATAAGACATGAGGTTGGTAAACAAAGGTACGCTAGAAATTCCCTGTTTACAACATTAAGCTTTCATTAGTTTCTTGTCTGACTTTAGCATTGGAGTGTCATCGGCCACCACAACGGTGATCTGTGGCTCACGTGCGTTCCTTGTGCAGGTCAGTAGGTCAGCAGGTCAAGGTCAAACAGAGAGCGAAAATTGACTACATCAGTTTGGCGCTGTCCGTGGGGAATGATAGAGTTCATAGCAAAACACTAACATCGTCCCTATTCAGATAAAGAAGATGGTGACCACCAGGTCCCGCAACAACGGGGAACAGGGGTACACGTTAAACGCTTAGACTAGCGCTATACCACCGCTTCCAGCGGTGCTGGTAATGCAAGGGCAATAGAGTCACACCCCCGCACCAGCAGCAGCGATGAACCTAAGGATGGATTTGCTATCATCACATATACAATAGATCGCTAATGTAGTGGAGATTTTCACTCAGCAGAACCCTCCACCCACAGAGGGAGATCAGGAGCAGCACAAACCTTAATCTCCGGATGACAACATAGTGCAGACACAGGAGAGTCAAACCCCTGCTAGTTCTCATTGGACTAAAGGTAGTGGCACGATCAACGCAAATCCAACTTTCAGGGTAGATAGACTCACCCTGCATAACCCCCTTCGCTGAGGGGTTCACGACCCAAACGTGTTGTACAACCTCTTTGTTCCCCCATTCGTGGACCACATCATGAACTAGGCTCTACTAAAGAAGTTCAACCCTCCGAAGCTTGAATTCTATGACAGGATCGGTGACCCATTCGATCACTTGCATCATTAGTAACATGTAATGGCACTCAAAGAAGGTTTTGAATCGGTGATGTGCAGAAAACATTCCCTACTAGCTTGAAGAAGTCAGTGTTGATGTGGTTCCACAACCTCCCGCCAAAGTCAATTAACTCATTCAAGACACTAGCCAAAGAATTTTTGTCACGCTTTGTTAGAAACCAACGGATCAAGAAAGGCCTGCACTATATACTCTCCCTAAGGCAGAAGTCAAACAAAACGGTAAGGGAATACGTCACGCGCTTCAATGACAAGCTGACAATCATTGACGGCTGCAACGACGATACCGCCGTTACGACTTTTACTACGGGTCTAAGAGAGGGAAAGTTTTACGACTTCCTTACCTTGGAACCCCTTGGATATGGAAGAACTCTTGAAGGGCGCTCAGAGGTACATCACCTTGGAGGAAATGAAAACAACAAAGAAGGAAACTGAATTAGAGAAGAAACTCTCCATTTTTAGAGATAGAAATGAGGGAAAAATGCGAGAAGACGAAGATAGAAATAAGCAAAAGCGCAACAACAGCAAGTCGGACTCTAGCCGCGCCAGGCCAGAGAAATTTTCCAACTATGTCGGATCCGAAACCATGACCCCCTCAACTCCAGCCTGTCGGACGTCCTTAATTCCATGAAAAACTGGGAAGATCTGAAATGGCCCTCGAAGCAGCGCAAAGACCCTTCCA
This sequence comes from Berberis vulgaris, assembly GCA_963556465.1. Classification (NCBI taxonomy): domain Eukaryota; kingdom Viridiplantae; phylum Streptophyta; class Magnoliopsida; order Ranunculales; family Berberidaceae; genus Berberis; species Berberis vulgaris. The sequence continues at coordinate 69,708,517 of OY747124.1, read as the reverse complement.
AACGCGACAACAAGTTTTACTCATACCACAAGGAGGGTGGCATGACACCAAAGACTGCAATTGTCTAAGGTACGAGATCAAATACTGGATTCTCAAAGGCAAGCTGAAGAAGTTCCTGGGTTTGGAGAAATGGCAGGGCCAAACCAGGGAAGGGGGAAAGGTGGTCATAGAAATCGAGAATGAGACTTCGGGCATTATATTTGTCCTTCACGGAGTCGGATCAGAAGAAGAACAGTCACACAAGTCTAAAAAACAGACACTCCTTGATATGCGAACGTAGCCTACCAATGAGGACAGCTGTGTGTATTACTCGCGAGTGCAGAGCCCCATCCCGACCTTGACTTTCATAGATAAGGACCTCGAAGGAGTTCACGAACCGCACAATGTCGTTGTTGTCATTTCGGTCTCTATTGCAAGGTGGGAAGTGTAGAGGGCCCTGGTGGACACGGGAAGCTCTCTCAACGTCCTGTTCTACAATGCATTCTGCAGTATAAACCTCAAGAAAGAGAACCTAACCCTTTCTAACTACCCGCTAATTAGGTTCAGTGGAGCAAATGTTTTCCGATCAGGAAGATAAGGCTAGCAGTGGTGGTAGGAGAACCAAAACTAAGGAAGGTCTTGTTCTTGGACTTCATGGTGTTAAACGCACCGTCTACCTATAAACTCATCTTGGGGATACCCTGGCTTCATCATAGGGTTGAAACCGAACCTATTCTAATTTTTGCAAACCGAACCGACATTAACAAAATCGAACCGATTCTAATTTTTGCAAACCGTAACCGAACCGACTGAAACCGGAATAAAACCGAAATAGAACTCAACCAACCGATTATTTTAAACATATTATAATGTTTTTACATAAAATATATATTATTTATTATATATATCCATCGGTTTGATTTTGTCGGTTAAAGTCACATAGAAATCAAAAACTGAACCGACCATTTCGATTTTGAATTTTTTAAAATCGAAACCGAACCTAAACTGAATCGATCGATTCGGTGGGTTTAAACGGTTTGATCAATTTTTTGTTCGGCCCTACTTAATCAGATGGAGGCGGTAGTCTCCACCCTTCATCAGTGCATCATGTATACCACCAACCACGCGGAGGGAACAATTCGCCAGGACCAACCAACGGCATGGGACTACCACTATGTTGCACTAAAGCAGATATAATGTTCCCAGATTCAGCTAGAGCCCGCCAGACAAGTTGAACAAAGGCCAGACTCAGAAACTGTGAAGAAGTCGCTCCATCCAGAAGGGGACAAAGACCCAATAGCAGTGGCTCAACTTAGTGACGGAGGACGGTCCAACTTTACAAAAGCAGTTCGCCTTCTAGCCCGACAGGACGTCAGGCCCAACAGAGAGGTAATTGCAAAAGGGAACACAACCCCACAACTTCCAACGAGCGCGGAAAAACCCCCCACTCAAGGTTTACTCTTCAGTAACCTCAACAACATCAACAAAACTTGACAATTTGCCGAAGGTACTTATGATCCAAGCAAGGGCCATGAGAATTTACTTCAGGGCCGGATCGACCTTTCCTCACCGAGAATCAATGTATCCAGTTGTTTAGCTTTCTTTCAGTAGTCAGTTTAGAATTTCAATTCTTAGGAACTTATGTGATTTGCATTCATTTGAGAAATAAAAGAGAATTATGCAAACACACTCTATTGATTACTAGAAAGATGTAAAACGATCGCCCAGATGGCGGGTACAAAAGATTACAAACTACAGGCATCCGACTCTGATGCGATGTACAGTAAAGATTTGCTTGAACAGTCTAACTTAAGAAGAGGACTCAGAAGTGGCAACAAAGGTACCCCGGGTAAACTACGGTGCCCTCTAAGAGTTTCGCTCTGCAATTTCTTCGAAGAAGATGATTCATGAGCAAGAGCAAATGTACAAAAAGGAAATATAAGGACTAGCTCGGTCCATTTACCTATCAAATAACCTTGAAATAACGATCCAGAAATGGCAATGTGAATCTAGCGACAAACTGTAGACATCTTCAATCCGACATCCGACCTCCCGAAGAAGGTAGAAGACTACAAATAAGGGTGTCCACAAACAACGTGACAGTTGAGGTCTCACAGTTCTGCCAAGCGGGGACACTTCTCCCATGTACAATACTTAGTGTGACTCAAAGATACCATCCCCATAAGCAAAGCCGTATCTGGCAACACTCCGATCAACCATAAACTAATTGCAGGGAGTGTCTCGCAATAGAAAGGATGGAACAAGGCATCACCGAAGCACCAACGAATAAACGACAAACTCATCCCTTGAGAGGAAGTATGTACTTCTTCTTCTAAACACGAGAAGAAATTACAAGGTCTCAGCGAACCAATAAGGTGCTCACCCAGTGCTGGTGGCCACGCATAATAGCAAGTCTTATCAAGACTCATCGGCACAAATGTCAGAACATTCGGAGACTCCGGTGGAGGAGATATTTCTTCAGTCTTTGGAACACCCAAAGCATATTCTTTGAGTAAGAGCATCTGAAGAGTGCACTCTATAGAAAATAATGCCTAAAACGGTGAAAGAACGCTATTATATAGACGTAGTGGCTCATCGAACAGGCGCGTCAGCATTAAATATCAACATTGAATACCGTTTTGGAAACAAGGAGGCGAGGAATCCCAAGGAAATCGCACAAGTCAACGTTGAATCAATTAATGATGTTGCACACAACACCATTAATTAGGGGGAGTAACCAATATTTTACCTCTCATAATCTAAGCCGCACGCATGTCACCGTGCAATCTACATTGTACATGTGGCACCACGATCTTGCGAAAGGACCCAGTTCTTCTTATATGGGTTCATCAGCTTGGCCCACTATCTGAGCGGCACTCTACCACGTGCGCTGATGCAAGTAGTAGAGGCCCTAGTCACTCTTGACACATGGAGCACACCTACACATCACCAGCTGATTTGAGGCTCGCACGCCGATAACAGGCGGAACCCCAACCTAGCCAGGCAAGCTTAGTTAGTTTCAACTGATGATAACGGCTTTTGGTTCACCCTGACGGCTAGTTCACCGCGTGCAAATGTCAATGGCTTAGGAAGTGGGAGTCTAATCAGCGCTCTTACGCATGATGATGACTACTCGCTAGGAACTGTCGCCCCTTTTGCGAACGATGGTCGCTGAACCCGATCAGGTAAGCCTAGTAAGTGACGATCGAGGATGAAAATTTTTGGTCAACTCCCAAAACTGTAGCTCACTCCGCGTGGGTGTAGATGGTTTGGAAGCTGGGAGCCTAGTCAGTTCTGACTGATGATGACAGCTTGCCACGGGACCACTACTCTTCTATAGACCATGGTCGCCGAAACTCCCAAATCTGTAGCTCGATGCGTACGGGTGCAGATGATTTGGAAGGTGGGAGTCTAGTCAGTTCCAACTGATGCTGACGGTTTTCCACTGAGCCACTGCTCTTTTATAGACTATGGTCACTGAATTTTTTCATCCCAAACTTGTAGCTCACTCTGCCCGAGCGTAGATGGCTTGGAAGGTGGGAACCTAGTCAGCTCTGACTGATGTCGACGACTTGCCACATGATCACTACTCTCCTACAGACCATGGTCGCAGAATTATCTCATCCCAAATCTGTAGCTTGCTCCGCGCGGGTGTAGATGGTTTGGAAGGTGGAGCCTAGTCAGCCCTTGATTCAACAGCTCGCCACAGGACCACTGCTCTTTCTCAGGACATCAGTCGCCAAATCCGATTACAGCTCAAGCAGCATCTTCATGCCCACATAGGCTGACATCCCATTGTCAACGTTGGCACTATAGCCGACTCAAAAACCAACCCGCTAAGCGCGGACGAATGCTGCACGAGATACCAGCCCGAGCTTATGAAACTTGACTCGGGCCAAGCGCTCTTGCTCAACTACAGATGACAATGCATGTGCTCGATTACAACATATCACTGATGCCAATGACCGCAATCGATGGTCAGATACATAACTTGAGCCTCCAATGGCTTACCTCAAAGATGAGCTACAGCCTGGGCAGAGGCACCCACTGCCAAACCATTCGTAGAATATTCACTATTAGACATAACCACACGATAGCAACTCTGAGACCTCACGAAAGAACAAGTCAGAATTATTCGCAGCATAAATGGTCTAACTTTCAAAAGTAGATAGACCACTTGGGCCCCTACTAACCCAACCAGACCTACTTCAAAATAAAACGACAAGGCAAAATGAAAAGCGTGCAACTGGGAGATCGAACAGAATACAAGTACAAAACATACTCAAAAGAAAACTGTTTTCATTAACAGTTGAAACAAAAGGTACAGATTCAAGAAATTTACTTCTCATTGGGAGGAGGTATGATTACAGGAGAACTAAGCTTAACATGAGAAGAAGCAGGAGTTACGTCCGCGCGTTCCTCGGCTTGAGTGTCATGATCTGAATCGCCCTCTTCCTTTGACAACTTAGAGTTCACTATGAAGTCTATAAAAGACACCTTCTTGTAATAAGCAATGTCCCATTTCAGATTTTTTTTCATTAGTGCCAATAGTTCTAACCTCCCATGCACGATCCTGCGAAATTCGCATGTGCCTTGCACCTTGAGAAACCCCTTCTCGCATGCTTTTACTTCAGCAAGTTCACGCTCCAGCAGCTTCAGTTTTCCTGTCAACGCATTAGTTTGAGACTACTTAGTAATCAGGCTACTTTTAACTGTGCTAAGTTCATGTTGCTCCAGAAGAAGTTGGTCCCCAACTTTCCTTGCTTCTCGAGGGTTGAATTCCACATCGACCTCTAACTTTTGCCTCTGGACGACCCACTCGGATTCTTTCAAGGTATTCTCCTCAGTAATATACTGCAATTCAGAGCGCATCTTAGCTGCAACTTCCTGCACAACTTCTAAATCGTGACGGACCAGGTTCAACTCTTATTGTGGACACCGCCTATACTAAATCAGACTCAAAGGCTTCCAAATGAACCTTCTGGGTCTTAGCATCAATGACTGATTGCTCCAGCCTCCTATCTTAAATCTGCTTTTTCAAAGATTCAATCTCGAAAATGGCATCAAAATACGACTTTTGCATAGTTGAGAAGACACACTCCATAGTGTACACCCTTTCACGAGCTGCCTCAACTTCTATCTCAGCAACGACCACTTGGCTCAGATGTGACATCCCTAACATAAGATGTTTCAGCCCCTTATCCATACACTCCTCCAATGCATCCTCCTTAGGTTTCGAAGCACAATTCACCCGCCAGCTATAATGTCTGCTTATATGCTGCCTCGAAGGATAATCAATGTCAACCTCCTGGTGTCAGGTCTGGTTGCTGATTTTCACTACGTCCGAAGCAAACAAACTCATCCGCACGTCTAGATGAAACTCTCCAGGATGCGGAATTATGCCAGCACCGCCTTTTGTAGTCTCCACTGCCCTTGGGCCATCATCTACAACCTCCATTTGTCACAGTAGCCCACCGTTTGTTGCGAGCCGGCTCAGTGGAATTTGGAGGGAGAAAAGGAAGCGAATTTCTAGCGGACCCTCCATTACCTTGATGTACAGTCTGGAGCGAAATGGAGGGCAATGCGGACTGCAAGAGGGATGGTCCATGCTGCAATTGCCGCAGTCAAACGATCCACCAGCAGGACGACTGACCTCCGAGACCATAGGCAAATCTTTATTAGAGCCTTCCAGTAAAACAAGTATGGATTGGTCAACACTAGTAGAAGGCGCCATAGCAGCCAACATCAACTTCTTTTTTTCAGCCTGTTCAGTACTCAACTTCGACGCATCATGAACCCCTGCTAATCGCAGATGGTCATTTTCCAAACCAGATGCTACAACCTCCGCCTCAGCGGATAGGTCAGAATCACACTCCTCCCTCAACGGAGTGGGCCATTTGGAAGCCGGCTAGGCCCCAGTGCGAGACATTTTTGAGCCTATGAAGGAGGCAAGTGTCTCAGAACGCCATCTACATTTGGAAGGGGGGAGCCTTAACTTTAAAGGCCTTCCTCTTCTTGGAAACGACTCCACTTTCGGACTTAACATTCGGCGCTCTGAAGAGAGTAGGAGCCACGTGCCAGTGGGCCCATAACCCACTACGACTAAAATTGGAAGGGCAGATAACTTCTTCCACACTCATTTTAGGCATGTCACAGAATGCCTCCATATCAGCCTCCTCCTCTGGAGAAAGAGGAGTAGTGAGGAACCTCCCTATAAAGAACACATGCAACAATCATCATACAATCATCACAACGGAATCAAAGGGCAAAACTATACTTACGAAGTGACTTGAACTTCGGTTCAAGCGGACGACCATTGAACTTGAAGTACTTTGAATTCGAAGGAGCTAAGAAATAGAATTTCTGTCAGAATTTAAAGTCATCCGATAGTTTTCCAAAGCAAGCCGACGACGTCATTTTGCACACGGTGTGATCGTTCAACCGAGGAGAAGTTAGTATTTGAATCACCCTCGGAGTCACGCGGACACCAACATCCTTTGCTCAAGAATAGTCTTGTACCCATTCGGTACAAACTAGCAAGAGGGATTCCAAGGAATTCCAGAAAGCCCCAGATCTTGTGAAGCACAGAAAAATGGATGACAGTCTGAAGCATGCCATGGTGCAAACGAACAAATCATTCCAGAAGAAACATTGGCGTCTGATAATCACTCAAGGTGTAGAGTGGAAGGTCTTCAGGGGAGCCCATATGTCTTCCGAATCTCAGCCAGACTCGATTCGGAAGCCGACCTATCTTCGAAGAACTGGAGGCCCTTGGCAAGAAGCTCATCGTCAAAGTGATTTTGGCGAGCCATAAAAAAAGTTAATAAGCTTTCAATTAAAAGCTGAACAGAACGGGGTCTCTAAAAACGAAGAAATTGAAGAGTCAATCTCCGCAGAAAGGGAGATCTAAATAGGAATTGATTTCCCGCCTTTTCTCCATGAAACCGACGCACGCTTAATTAATGGGGCACGTCGCTCAATTAACGATTCAGGCTCAATCATCATGAGCAGCGTATCTTTTCAAGAAGTGACTTAGTGAACCGATAAGATGACCCACTAATTCGGGGGGAGCAACTGATGATACACTAAAACATCCTATCTTCTACTCCGTACAGTGTCATGATGATCTCAAGGAATAACAAGCCCAAGCATTAGCCCAACACTGATCCGACCCAAGCGGTTTTAAGCACGCACAACTTAGTCTACCAGACTCACAACCATTCCCAATACCCGTAAGACCTATTAAGGCAAGTATCTCGGGGATTAGCTTCGGACAGCAAGCCAGCAGCACCTTGTTTCCAACTTGGAAGCAAATGCTAAAGTATATGTCATACATGAAAACTTCCATCTATGGACAACACTCCAATTGGGAATTATCTCCCGCTTATCTAAGAGCATAAGTCTAACAAGGAAACTTCCCTCCACAACACAACTCCTAATTAGAGAAGGATCTCCAGGAAGATTTATTTCCCTAAACTACGCCACTAATGGCCTGGTCTAACTAGGACTCCAACACTATAAATAAGAATGATTTTGGTAAACAAAGGTACGCTACAAATTTCCTATTTACAACATTAAGTCTTCCTCAGATTCTTGTCTAACTTTAGTATCAGAGTTTCATCGGCCACCACAACGGTGGTCTGTGGCTCACGTGCATTCCTTGTACAGGTCAGCAGGTCAAGTAGGGAGTGAAAATTGACTGCATCAGTAGCCATAAAATATATTCGTTGTTAGATCAATTCAACGGGAAATTAGACTTGGAGGGAATGCTTCCCGCCACCTATTTAACAAGTTTCCTACAAAATATATTTTGTTGGAAAAAAGTGATAAGTTTATTGCTTTTTAACAAAACAAATTTTAGTTAACAATTATACCATATTAACAACGAAATTAAAATTTGTAGAAAAAAATTTATTGGTCAATGATAGGTTTCTTGTAGTGATTCAACACAAAAATGAGGCTTCTAATATGACATATACAACAACCAAGAGGTTGATTTTAACATGATACTCATGAAAATGGTAATCTAGTGTGCAATTTTTCGATCTTAATTCATTGTGAAGCATCACAAAACCCAAAAATAAAAGGCATTTCAGTTTCTTGTTTCGACGTACTCACCTTTTTTTCCTACATGAACGTTATATTGTAGGAAAATAATCTCACCTATAGTTGTTATTCTCTATCTATTGGTTCAGTTTGATAGTTTATATCGATGAGGAAAAAAATATAAAAGCCGAGATTATTGAGACTAAAAGTCCACTCCACCCGTTTCATATACCCTAACTTTTATATATGTTATATATGTCTTCGCTATCAACTTAAGCTTTTAGATAAGTTGGCAATTTAACATGGTATCAGAGCTTTGGTTCGAAAAGGTCGGAGGTTTGATTCTCGCTCAACACAATTGCTGATGTATTTTTCAGCCATTGCACTGAGGGGGAATATTGCCCAATCTATAGACTCCGACCTTGATATATGTTAGATATGCCCTCTCTATCAGCTTAAGCTTTTAAAGAAATTGGCAATTTAACAGAGACCTCATATTTTCATAAATGTTGGAAGATAAGCATACATTAAGTTCATAAAGAGGTTGAAGGGTTTAGAACATTGTACTCGGACCACCTACGACTGGACCACCGATATGGGACCACCTAACCCGCTCAATGTGCAAACAAAGCGACTTACAAAGGGTTTACATGGCTGACCAACATATCGTTGATTCTCGCTCAACACAATTGCTGATGTATTTTTCAGCCATTGCACTGAGGGGGAATATTGCCCGTTCTATAGACTCCGACCTTGATATATGTTAGATATGCCCTCTCTATCAGCTCAAGCTTTTAGAGAAATTGACAATTTAACAGAGACCTCATATTTTCATAAATGTTGGAAGATAAGCATACATTAAGTTCATAAAGAGGTTGAAGGGTTCAGAACATTGTACTCGGACCACCTACGACTGGACCACAGATATGGGACCACCTAACCCGCTCAGTGCTCAAACAAAGCGACTTACAAAGGGTTTACACGGCTGACCAACATATCCTAAGGCTGACCAACAGTACCTAGGACTCACAAACACTATTCCCCACGAAAAAGATGAACATGGCTCTGATACCAATTTCTACCCAGGATACTAACATGAAAGACTAGAGAAGAACAAATTTAGACAGAAGATAGAAAGGAGAAAACATGAGAGAATAAAATATACAAAATCAGAAGTATGCTTAAGAAACTATAAACTAAAGTAAATAAAACTAAAATTTCAAAAGACATTTTCCTTAAACTGTTCAAGAGAACGGTGTTGATACTAGGTTTTAATCTAGTATAACGAGATGTTCTAAACAAGATCAGTTCTTAGAAAAGTTTTGAAAGAAAAGAGAAGATGAACAATGCATGCTATTATTTATTAAAAATAGTAAATACAGGAGATAAACTTACAGGAGAGAGAGAAAAAAAAAAAAGAGGGAGAGTTCCTAAATACATTTTAGAAAAAAGGTCCTATCTCTAAAGGACTTACACATATGCTTATATAGAAAATAAAATGAGAAGATAAGATTCTTCTCTTGAGTGGAAAGTGGGTGGATGAGATAGACATTTTGTCCTTTGTAATCATGGAGGTGGAGACGAGTTGTCTTTGTAGTTGGTGAGGTGTCCTTTGCTTTTGGACTTTTGTAATAAGTGTAGGAACTGTTGAAGATGCTGTCGGTTGGTTGGCCGAAAACAATTTTGTCTGGTAGTGATGCTGGCAGATGGTTTTGTAAATTTGTGATAATTGTGACAAGAATCATGATGACTCACATGCACAATAATGTTTGTAGAGACAGGCTCATGGATGTGTCGAAAAGATGTCATAGCAATCATCTTCATTGAGAGGAACTGTTGGTTCATCTTCATCATCCGAGTCTTCAGCACAGATCTTGGACATGGTTTCCAAAAGCTGTGTTTTTGTAGGTTTTCCTTGTAACTGCTTCTTGATGAACTGACGAAGAAGTTTTGCTTCAGAAGGAGCTTGGATTGGATTGATGAGGGGCTGAACATGAGGCAAATATTTGCTTGAGAAGAACCTGGTAACAACTTCCTTTGTAACATGAGAATGGTTGAATGCCAACCACCATTTGACTTTGTATCGGCGACAAAACCAAAGAGGAGCTTGGACCGATTGATTTGGAGCTGGAAGACCTTTGACGACATAGTCCCAGCAACAGATCCATGAGAGATTGAACTTAACAAAAAACCAAAATGGCAATACCTGTTGAGTTACTGGAATTGGCGGATTGAACTTTGATTTTAAAATTTGTCATCCTTCATTGATTGCAGGGGGCAAGATATCTTGAAGAGGACCAAAATGATTCCACCAAGAATGTTGAAACCAGAGAGGAACAAAATTTTGTATGAACTTTTTGCAAAACAGAAAGAACTAAGAATGGGCACAATTTTGAGAAAAAAGAAAGAAATCTATGGACCAAGCTTGCTTATAATCCAGATAATTGTAAGATTGAGGAAGGTAATTGACTGAAAACTTCTTATGGAAATGAGGGTGTTGTTTCCAATCAGCTTCAGACAAAATCTTAAGGATTTTGCATTTCTAATGGGAAATCTTCTCTGGATGAGAAGGGTCTCTGTGATGAGTGATCACAACAGAGTTAGTGTCTAACAAGAATAAACTCATAGAACTCTTGGGTTTTGAGGATATCGGGTTCTTCAAACAGAGCATTTGTATTAAAAAGATTTCTTGCAATGGAATGAGGATCTTTTGTAAGAGAATAAAAACATGGTTCGATCATAGTGACAGGTTCCAAACAAGCTTTTGTAAGGTAAGGATTTGTAAGTGGGATTTGAGGCTTTGGAAAACTTGTCATTGCAGAGCTTGATTCTTCTGCTGTTGACAAAGGCTGGTAGGGATTTGTAAGAGACAAGGCATAAGAAAGAGGGGTCTTTGGCTGTGAAGCAGAAGGCTTCATAGCATATTCGGATTTGGTTTGAGGTTTTGGAACAGGAGAAGGTCTGGAGGAGGAGGATGATTGAGAACTCATCTTTGTAAGAATTCTCTTGTTAGGAAATCTGCTCCTTTTATATATTCAATTTCGAAATCAAAAGCCGACAAAAGACCTTGCCAGCGAGCGAAAATCTGTTTGGAAACAAGATTTAAAACATTTTTTGTTAAAATTTCTTTGGCAGATTTGCAATCAATACGTAATAAAAACTTTTGATTATATAAATCATCTTGAAATTTCATGATGCACAAAACAATTGATAAAACTTCTTTTTTTACTGTGGAATAATTGATTTGAGTAGAATTCCAAATACCAGAATGGTATCAGACCAATTGTATGAGTAGACTCTGAAAGACGTTGCTTGAGAATACCAGCGTATCCTTGATTGGATGCATCAATTTCTACAATCTTGAAGGTTTCAGGATTTGAGATCCCTAGACAAGGAAGACTCTTGAGTTGGGCTTTGACTTGACGGACTATTTGAGAATGGGCTTCAGTCCATGGACTTGGGTTAGACTTAAGTCTTGTGAACAATGGCTTATGTAAAACTCGAAGATTTTGGTAAAAATCAGCAACATAATTTAAAGAACCTAAAAATCTTTGTAATTGATTTTTGTCTTTAATTTCATCCGGGAATTTATCAGCAAATTCTATGGCTGTAGAGATTGATGTGATCATTCCATGATGAATCTTATGACCAAGAAAACGGACATTTGTTTGAAAAATATCAATTTTGGTCGGGGATAAAACCAAACCATTTTCTTTGATGAGTTTGTAAAATTGATACAAGTGCTTCCAGTGGTCATCAATGGATGAGGAAAAGATAAGTATATCATCGATATACACAATTGAGAAGTGCGAAAAGGGAGTGAAAATATCATTCATGATATTCTGGAACTCACTTGGGGCATTGTTGAGACCGTAAGGCATAACATTCCATTCATAGTGTCCGAATGGAACATTGAATGTTGTTTTGTATCTATCATGAGGATGAATCTGAATTTGCCAAAATCCAGATTTGAGGTCAAATTTTGAGAAAATTCTTGCAGAGTGAAGTCTCTTAATAAGATCTCTTCGATTGGGTATGGGGTACCTAATCCATTGTAAAACTTTGTTTAAGGGTTTGTAGTTGATAACAAGGCGAGGAGATCCTCTTTTGAGTTCAGCGGCTTTTCTGACATAGAAGGTTGCACAACTCCATGGGGATGGGGATTTGGATGGACGAATCAAGTTTTTGGAAAGTTAACCTTGTATTTCAGATTTACAAAATTCCATTAACTCAGAATTCATTTGTATTGGACGCGACTTGGTTGGAATTAGAGATTCTCGAAAAGAAGAGTCATATGGTAACCGAACCATATGATGCTTTCTATTCCAAAAGGCATTGGGAAGATCAGAACAGAGCTCGGAGTATAATTGTTCTTTAAAATGAATAATTTTAGATTGAATTTGTGAATCTTTGAGCTGATCATCAATGCGACGATAAGTTATTTCTTGTTTTAAAAAATTTAAATGTTGGCGTTTTGGGATATAAAATTGAGAAAGCAATTCTCTGTTTTTAGAGAATGTGTTTCAGCAATTTTTGTTTTGCATAAAAACTTAAAGAGAATCTCACTACCAAGAATATTGGTAGAAATACCAATATCTGTAAGATTAAACAGATAAATTGTAGTTAAGAAGGGAGTTCCCAAAATCATCTTTTGGCTCATGTCCTTAACTAGCAAAAAATCTTGTTTAATATAGATCTTTTCCTTGCAAATGTGAGTACCAACAAGTTTATATTGAACTCGAAGTTTGTTGTTTGTAGTAAATAACTGTTGTGTGGTTTTTTTGTAAAATTGAGAGGGAATTAATTCTTCAACAATACAGTTTAAATCAGCTCCTGAATCAACAAGAGCAATGGTATTGATTTTGTGACTTTGGTTAAGAACCAAAGTTACATTAATATACCATTTGTGATAAGTGATTGTATTCATTTCGTTGAGAAATGCAGGAGTAGTTCCCGGATCATTAATATTGGAAGATGAAGGAAGATCATCGTTATGAGGAAATGTATGGGGAATCTGTAAATTCACCAATTGTTGTTCAAACCAAGTTTGGCTTTGCTTGAGTTGGGAAATTTCTTTCTTCATAAGATTAACTTCAGCTTGTAAATCAGGAACATAAACATAATGCTGAGAAGGAGCCCTAAATCTATTAATGATTTCTTTATGATTGTAAAATGGATTTACAATCTCTGGAATAGGCTTTTGTGTGATTGTATTTTTAATATGAGTTAAATATTCAGTTTTGAGTTGAGGATCATCAAATCGATCAACAAAATCTAAAAGAATACTTGATTCTTTTGTTTTTGAGAGCATATTGATTGACTGTAATGCATTGCATGTACAGGCCTGAGCACAATTATTGTGATCAGATTCCTCAAGATCAGAAGAATCTGACTCATAACGCATTTGATAGACTTGAAGGTCATCAGAAGAGTTAGAATCTGATTTAGAATTAATTAAGATAGTTGTAAACATTTGTTTGATATCTTCAGAGGCTTCAAGGGCATGAATTTTTTGGGTTGTTCTACAGTTTTTAGCATAATGGCCAGGTTTACCACATTTAAAGCAAATGGGCTTTTGAACCATTGGGCCTTTGTGCTTAGAAAACTGGTTGGGTTTATGGGTTCCATGTCTTTTAGGCTTTGAATAGTAATTATTGTAATGTTTTTGTTGTTTTGGGCCATAAGGTCTTTTAGATTTAAAATTTCGGGCTGGATGAGACCAATACTTTTGTTTGGAAGTTTTTGGGAAATGGTCTTTGATTGGCTCATACCCATACTACTGACAAAAAGATCCTAGTTCTTTAGACCGATAAATATTTTGTATTTTGAGTTGGGCTTTGAAACGAAGATCATTGCATAGTTGCAGAGCAACTTCATTGATCTTGACAATCAAATCTCCAAATGTTAAGCGTTCAAATGGAATATCACCATGATAATCAGCTTGCAGTTTATTTCTAACGATATCTGCATACATAGGTGATAATCCAGAAAGAAATTTCCTTTTCCAAAAAGGATTGTTAGCTTCATTCTGAAGCATAACTTTCTTTAGGAACACATCTTTGTAAAATCTAAAATGACTGAGTGTTTTGCATCTAATGATCATAAGAAGATCTCTAGATTTGTTTTGGAATTTTGATGGATCACCTATGAAATGATTAAGTATGGCGAAAATTAATGTATTAACTACACCAGGAATATTTTCACCATTTTCAGCTTTGATAGGTTGACCATTAAAATCAAGTTTGATTGATTGGAAAATTCCTTGTTGTTCAGAAGGAGTGAGATAGTTATCCCACCAACCTTTCAATTGCCCAGCGAATCCAGCGACAATAACACCATCAATACTATGGTTTGATTTATGCTCACTACAATAAGCAGCAGCCATCATAACCATATTTTGCGTTAGTTCGATAATATTTTGTTTTGTTAAACCATCTATATTCCATTCATAGATGTTACCAGTAGAAAATGAACCGAAAGTGTGCATGTATTTTTCTTCATATTGCATGTCTGGATAAGTTGGTATAAGATAAAAATTCCTAGTATTTGGCAAAGAACCGGTATTCTGATTAGTTCTAGATGAACGTATCGGATTTGATTCAAATCGATCAAGAGTTTGAAGTCTATCCAATTCAGACATAATATCTAGTTCATCTTGCGCATCAGATTCTGATTCAGCATGAGAAAGTGTATTAATTTGTTTTTTTGATGATGAAGGATCTTTCAAGACTGGTGCAGTTTGGAGTAAAGCTGCAAGTCTTCTATTGATTTCATCAACAATTTGAAGAGGTGTTGAAAGAACATCGTGATCAATTTGTAGAAGGTTGAAAAAAAGTGACAGGCTTTAATCTTGGTGAGTTTGTTATTGGGGAGGATTCAGGAATAGGGGAATTAGTCAATTGCTGACCAATTTCATTAAGCAAAACATTAGTATAATTATTTTGCTAAATAATTTTACTTATTCCTGTGGAATCCGAAAGGGATGAAGGATTTTTTAAAGGAGAGGCTGTTATAGTCTGTCCTTGGGTTTGTATGTGAATTTCTTCTAAAGGTGGCAAAATAGATTCAACAACAGAGTTGTTTTTGAGATGCCAAGGTTTAGAAGCATTTCTGACAACATTAATTCTGGAAAGATAAATAAATTCATACCATTCAAGAAATGGCAAATGATCTTTAATATCTTAACAAAATTGATAAAACATATTTCCTAAACTATCCCTTTGAGTGGGAGTAGTTTGATCATAAAATGCTTTTCTTTTGTCAGCATTATAATCTTGTGAAAATTCATCTTTTACTTTTTGTTTATCAAGAATAAATTCTTTTGAAAGAACATTAAGCTGAGCAGGATCACCCATCTCAGATCGAGTTGGAGATCTTTCAGATTGATGATCTGAAGGAGGATTGTAAATTGATTGAGGGATCTGAGGATGATCTGGGTTAGCTCTAAGATTTGCAAGATCTAAATGAGGAAGAATATCCGGAGTAGGAGTTCTTGGGATTTGGGCATGAGCAGTTCTGAATGATGATTCCGATCTACGTCTTGATTGGAAATCTAGAGGCTGTAACCTAGTTCTTTGAGATTCGAAGAATTGTAACTCAACATTTCCATCTTCAAGAGTTAGAACTTGGCTGAGTTGGCTAGGAGGAGGCCTTCTAGGGTTTGATTGAACTTGCCAAGTTACAGGGAGAGTAACTTGATTCCAATGTATTGTTTTTGGAACAATAACACTAGTTTTATCTTTATTAGCCTGAAATAGGATTGTATATCCCTTTTCAAACTCCATTAAAGCTTTAGGACTCAATTGTGTCTTCATAGCTTTTTAGGTGATTTTGTAAATGAGAGCAAGGGGTTCAGATCCTGGTAACATGTCAAAACCAGAAGTCTGAATATTGAGGGTGAGGGTTTCAAGGACATTTGGATCCTTGAGAGACACAGAGAAATTAAGGTAACAGTCAAAATAGACCAGACCCATGGCAAGGGTAGATTCTGCTATACCGAGCAGAGAATCATGGAATCGATTGTGCCGATAGTCGCGAAGAGCGATAAGAGCACATGTGTCTAATCCCGTCATAGTAAGAGGTTTAATTCCTACTTGGATAAGACCGATATGGATGTACTTGTATTCATGATTTTGTAAAAATTGAAGGGTCTTTGTAGAAAATAGTTGCTTGGATTCTAAAGATCCATTGAGAGTATCGTTTGTTCAACGATATCAATCAAATCTTCAGATTTTTGAGAAAACAGATTTCTTTAAACTTCATAAATATTTTTGTAAGGAACTTCTGGAATGGACCATTTTTGTAAATTTTGTTCAACTTCTGGAATTCTACATTCCATTCTGTTTTGTAAATCTAGGTTTCTCTATCTAGAGCTAGAAGCTCGGGTAAATTTTGAAAACAAAGACATTTTCAAGATTTCAAAGAGGTTGAAGGGTTTGAAACACTGTACTCGGACCACCTACGACTGGACCACTGATATGGGACCACCTAACCCGCTCAATGCGCAACAAAGTGTTTACACGGCTGACCAACATCATCAACGGCTAACCAACAGTACCTAGGACTCACAAACACTATTCCCCCCGGAAAAGATGAACATGGCTCTGATAATGACTTTCTAAACAATGGTATAAACAAACACTATTGTATGAATCCATTTATGTGCGACTGATTCATCAAATTAGGAGTTGAACTTCTTCAATATGGAGAAGCATTTGGGAAACATGTAAAACTCAACATCCAGTCAGTAAAGCCATTTATCAAATAATGTATAAAACATTCAGCAAGTACAACCATCCATCACATCACATAGTGTAGAACAAAACATAAGATTAAGTAGGGGTTGGCATTTCATCCCGCGATCTCGATTTAGTCCCGATTCCGTTCCATTTTGTCTCGATTCTTTTTGGGTCTTTTTGGGATTGATCAAATTCATCTAGATCCCGCCCCGTTCAATCTAGGGTGGGATGGGATCGGCATGAAGATTTTCAATCCCGCCCATCCCATCTCGTCCCGTCCCAAACCTATTTAATATTAATTATTATTAATTTTAATATTTATTAACTCAAAATTTTGTGTGTCAAATTAAGTGTGGTACATGAAGTTTTGAGGAGTTGTGTGAACTTAACATCACAAATAATTGTATTATAGTTTAAAACAATAACACTTTCATAAATAACTCCTTAATATGCATAATGATAGAAAATACTATAATATTCTTGAATTGATGATGTAAATAGGAGCATAAATAGAAACTTACAAAAATAAGACCTAGCATATTGTGGAACAAATAAGTAGGCGTAATGAGAAGGTTGATAATAGAGTAATTATAAGAATATACGTTTAAATATACACATCATAATAATTTAGCAATTGCACAAAAATTCAACCATGCTCATCTCGTTCCGTCCCACTCCATCCCGAACCCGTTTGGAATGGGACGAGATCGGGATGAGGTCTATCCCGTCTCAAAGATAAAATAACGGGATGGGATTGGGATGAGTCCATCCCGTCTCGTGTCCACCCCTAAAATTAAGGGGTTGAAAAGCGCAACAAATAGATGAAGGGAAAAAGAGCACTTGATATTTTAGATTCGTCTACTTTGAAAGGAAAAAGGAACATATAATTGGATCATTTAATTATGAGAGAAAATAGATTAAAACACAACCACAGATTTTACTTTAGATGCATCTCGTCTCTAGAAAATCTTGCACAGTAAACCCATAAAAATCAATAGATTGTAGATTTTTCAAGGGAGGCACACTGTTGATGGATATTTTATATGGCTCAACCTAAATTGCAACTCATTTGTAAACTTAAAAATACATGATCATTTTTTATATAAGCATGATAAATGTGCTATATAAATAATTAAAATGATTTTTTTTAGTTTGACTTTCATGAATTTATGTTTAATTAAGTTTAATACTCATTCTAAAAATTAATTCAATTTAACACTTAAATTGTAACAATCAGCTACGTTGAGTTGCATAGACAATTTAAGTATTTTAAAAACCCAAAAATGTCTAACTTAGAAGGCACGTGCAAGAGACATGCCCAGTAAACATTTCTGAAATTCAATTTAAGGTTTAGGATATGTTGATAGATCTTTGAGATATATATAATTGTCATTGGTTAAAAGATAAAAAAGATTATCTCCTTCACATATTCTTCCTCAGATAAAACCGCCACTACCATCCTCTCACAGAATTCAACAAACTTCACAAACAAAAAAAATGAAATTAGGGGAAAAGTTTCACTTTATCGTCTCCTTGTATGGTTGCACAAAGCATATAAATACAAAGAAAACTTGGGTTATCCTTGCTGCATTAGGAAAGGGGTGTGTAAGGTGAACAAATGGGGTTTTGACGTTGCTTCAGATTGGGTGTTTGGAGGTTTCTTGTTTTAAGATCTGGGTTTGGGTTTGTGAAGTTTTCTTGTGCAGTTCCTAGTTTTTTAGGGGGGTGTATTGTATCTGGATTTTGTGGGCAATTTAATAAATTCCATGGATTCTGAAAATCCAAGTGTATTCAATTTGGATTTTAAAAAGTCCACAAAAGTCTAGGGGTATTCAATCAGGATTTTAAAAAGTCTTTCTGAAATCCACAAAGTCTAGGGGTATTCAATATGGATTTCAGAAAGTCCACAAAAGTTTTAGGGTATTTAAAATATCATTCATATTTATGGATTTGGAAAATCATGGATTCTCATGGACTTTGTAGTGTTAGGTATAAATAACAAAGTTCAATAATTTGCCAACCTCCATATCAAAGATTTCAACGTGAAAAAAAGTCTCCCAAAGTTCTTCCTTGTGCCAGCCGCGTAGAGGTTTGTTCCCATCCACTTGTTTTCTCGTAAGTGAAAGGCCAGGCAGTTTTACATAGAAGCTACAACTGTTTGGTACCATCACAAACCAACTATAGGTATGCTTGGCAATTGACATAAACCTGCAAACCCAACCCAAATATGGTTCAGGTCAATGGAAAAACACACTAAGGTTTAGTATATTTGGTTGGATCATTATGGCTTACAATCCCTTGCATATATGTTTTTGACGCCGGTTATCTTCTCAGGTATGTTTTTGATGGTTAATTGGATCATATATGCTATATATATGATATTTTGCTATAGTTGGTTGCGTATGACTAGATTTATGTAACTATGGTTTTGACTTCCATGTGTTTGAATCATGATTGGACCATATAAGTTGATCATGGTTCGAACATGTATGTTTGTATATAAACTGTAATGTGTAAATATCCTACTGCATGTCTTCATTAGAGGTTGAACAATAGTCATATGAATTCATTAGAGGTTGAACAATAGTCATAAAACGTTCATCAAATTCTAATTAGATATGACATATAGCATATAGGCATAACCATACATGCTTCATGTAGTGATGATAGATTAGCTTCATGCATGTAGTGATCATATAGAGGAATGAAACTACTTTCGAGTTGTATCTGATATAGTAGCATATATTTGCTACATAAGATACCTGTTGTAAAACATAGATGGGAGATTCACAAGGTAACGGTAAACGAAAAGATTATAAAACTTGGACCGCGGAAGAGAGCAATGCTTTGCTCCAGCTCATGGTTGAAGGCGACATGCTTGGGTTTAGGGATATTAATGGTGTTATAAGTAAAACAACCGTAGAGGCAAAGTTACTTCCAAAACTTAAGGAGAAATTAGTAAGGAGATAACTTATAGCCAGTATCAAAGCCGAGTGAAATGGTTTAAGAAGCAATACAACAATTACTCTCAGCTTATGCGCCACAATTCTGGGTTTGGATGGGACCCGATCACAGAGAGATTCACTGCGCCTGATGAAGTATGGGCATACTATTTGAAGGTGGGTTAAATATCTTGAACTTTTATTCTATTTTACAGCTTAATTTTTTTGACTCTTTAACATAATAACTTTCTTTATATTTTGAATCTTTTTTTCAGTCACATCCAGCGCATGCACACTTTCAGTCAGAAACTTTTGCAGACTATGAGGATTTGAAGATTACAGTTGGTAATGGAACTGCAACTGGGATGGGGTCAACAGGTCTAGGTGATGATACAGATGCCACAACATATGATGAAGAAGGAAATGGATCTTGGGAATTTGGTGGCATGGATGACTTGGTCTTTGATCAAGACAACAATGCATTTGTGCAAACTGAAAATGTAAATGATGCACCACAAAGCAGAGCTCATGGCAAAAGAAGTAGAACTGATTATGAACAAAGTAGCAACTCAAAAGAGGTACCGATTTCATGTCATTACCTGCCTGGTTATCTTTTTTTTTTGGTCAGATACATGTCTTGTTCTCTAATGTCTAATATACTTGCTTTGATAACAATCTGTGAAATGGATATGTATGGAGTTGATGAACAGGATGAAGAGTTTTACAAGGCCATGAGAATTTTATTAACGACAATACAAACAGTGATTTATGTGCTATATAATCTTGTGCCCAATATAAGTGATGAATGTATTAGACGTCCATTGACTCGACGACCAGTGACATCAAATGGATACATATACATGAATAAGTTATTGGATGGAGACCCATATATCTTTAGGGATGTCTACAGAATGTATCCTGAAGTGTTTCGAAAATTATGTGTCATCATACAAGAGAAAACACCTCTACGGAGTACTAGATATATTTGTGTTGAAGAAATGCTTGCGACCTTTTTACTAGTTGTCGGTCAAAACAATCGATATAGTGAACCTCGAATGGTATTCGAGCGATCTCATTTCACTGTTAGCAGAAGTTTCAACAAAATCTTGAAGAGCTTGAATACAATAGCTCCAGTGTTCATGGCTAAACCACCGCTACCTGATACCACACCACCTAACATAAGATAAAGTACAAGGTTTTATCCTTTCTTTAAGGTATGCAATGTAAGTTTTATAGCAAATATTTATATCACTGTATTGCTTTAATATTGGTTCTTTTCTTCTTTTTGTACATATGTTGTAATTATTTTTCTTTTTTCTCAGGATTGTATTGGAGCTATTGATGGCACACATATTCCTGCAACGGTTGTTGGACGTGAGGTCAGTAGATTCAGGAACTGTCATGGGAAACTATCACAAAATGTTTTAGCAGCTTGCAACTTTGATTTACAAATCATATATGTGCTTAGTGGATGGGAGGGTTCTGGTCATGATTCGAAAGTGTTAAATGATGCTATTTCTAGACGAAATGGACTCAAAATACCACCAGGTATAATTTTACGTGCATTAAAAATGCAGCAAACTTATTGAATTTTATACCATATAGTATAAAGTATAAACATACTAATTGCACATTTTTTTATGATCAGGTAAATATTACCTTGGAGACTGTGGATTTCCAAATCGACGTCGATTTTTAGCTCCATTTCGTGGCACTCGATATCATCTCAAAGATTTTGGCGGTCCAGGAAACCATCCTGTCAACGCAATTGAGTTATTTAATCTTCGTCATGCTTCATTGAGGAACGTAATTGAGAGAATATTTGGAATATTCAAGTCGCGGTTAACAATTTTCAAATCAGCACTACCATTTCCTTACAAGACACAAGTGGAGCTTGTTTTGGCATGTGCAGGATTGCATAATTTTCTTCGACAAGAATGTCGTTCAGATGAATTTCCTCCTGAACCAGAAAATGGTCCGGTAGAGAATGATGAAGATAATTTTGAATGGGATGATATTCAAACCCAAGAGCAGCAAAGAGAAAATGCTAATCAATGGAGAATGAGTATTGCTAATCAAATGTTGGCAGCAGCTCAAGCAAACGTCAACGTTGGTAACAATGATAATGAAGAAAGTGACCATGATCATGAAGGAGAAGAATGATCATAATACAATTTTATGGACGTTTACTTCTTATTTTAAATATGCTAATTAAAGACCTTTTCTTTTTCTAGTTTTTTTAGCACATGTATCTCTCACTTTTGTTAATTATATGCGGACGTTTTTTTGTTTCATCACTATTTACCAACTTCTTTTTTATCTTGCAAATAATTAGAAATCTGTAAAAGTCGTTCATACAAAGTCCGTGGATTTTCATAAATCTCTAAAAAGTCTGTAGCATAAGTCTATGGATTTAAGAAATCAGCAGAAGTTCGTGGACAATTTAAAGAGTTTGTGGACAATTTAAAGAGTCCGTGGAATTTTCAAATTATTTATCAATTCCATAAGAATCCATATACAATACCCCCCCCCCCCCCCCCCCTTATATTTGGTTGTTATGCCCCTTTGTTTGAATCAAATCAAGTGGTGGAGAAATTAAGTTTTTTGAGTGGGGATCTGTAATTTTTTTTTAATCATTTGTTGTGTATCCTTAAATGGAGTGTTGAAGTTACTTGTTGAAAGATCTGGGGTTGTGAAGATTTTTGTGTGTTTAGAACAAATCCAGTAGGGACAAATGGCGCTAAGCTTGGATTTTTCGGATTGGTAAGCGAAGGAAAGTAGAAAGGGAACTCTTGTTGTTCTAACAGTGGAGAACCCCAATTACTTTGCTTGAGATTGATGACCCAGATGCTGCATTTCGGCCTGTTGATAAGGACCGAGGCAAAGAACGCGAAGCAATTCACAAGCTCATCAAGCTGTTGGTTGTGTTACGTGGCTGGCAACTCTCCTATGGACATTGCTCTCTATTTCTCTTGGCCATGATCATATGCCAATGATTCTTTGATGAATTTCATATCTCAAAGATTTTTTTTTATATCTGAGGAAGAAGAAGCTAAGGAGATAGATTTTCTTTTTTTTTTTGTTTTTTTGTTTTTTTTAACGATGAGCATTAAATATCTAAAAAATCCATCAATATATTCTGACCCTTAAATGAATTTTGGAGACGTTTGGCGTGTGTGTTGGGCCTTTTAAGTGAAGCCTATTTTTGGGTTTTAAGAAAACTTAAGCAGGCTACATTGATTGTTATGATTCGAGTGTAAGACTAAATTAGTTTTTAAAATGAGTATTGAATTCAATTAGGCATACACTAATGATTGTCAAACTAAAAAAAAACCCTAATTAAAAAGGTCATTCTCATATAAGCGTGCTAAAAGCAAAATAAATAATAATCATTTAAGCCATTTTTCGTAAAAGCATGCTCAATAAAAAAAAAAATTATAGAAAGGAAGAAAAATATTTTAAGTTATCATTTGGTATGAGTATTTATTTGTCATATTCAAATAAAAACGTGGTAAAAATGTTTTTTTTAATTTAAATTTTTTATTATAGATTGTTGTGTTACATTCGTGATGAAAACGATTGTATAATTTTACTTTATTTTTAATTTTGATGATACATCAAAATAAATCGATCATCACGGTCGTACACGTGGCAGAGAGCATCCATCACGAGGATATAACGTTCAATCTATTTGGCCAGTTCATAAAGTCCAAGAAGAATAAAACCAATCACAGAGGCCCGGACAAATCCCACCAATGAGAAGACATAAACAAAGTCTGAATTCAGACTCGAACGGACCAAAGCTCGAATTTTGGCCCGACACGAGTTATCTTATAAAGAAGATTAACGTTGCACCGAAAAAAGTCGTGAAGGGAGTTACGCCTCCACGGACGCATCTCCATTAAGGAGGAGGCTGTTACGAGAAACATCTCATTCTGTTGCGCTTCACATGCTTAAGTCACGCAAAGAATTAACCGTGACCATTATAAAAGGTAAATGGAACATTCGACACAGTTATGCAACTTTAACTAAATTTTGTCCAAATTTACTTCATTTTTCAAACAGAGTTGTTGACTTAAGCATTGGAGTGTCTTCGGCTACCAAAAAGGTGGTCATTGACAGTCTAACATTTGTTTTACAGGTCAAACTCACATGAGGATAATTTTTGGACGCATCAATTTGGTGCCATCTGTGGGGAACAACGAGTTTCCTTTCTAAAAACAAAATCCATAGTGACAAATCTCGCCATAATATGATAAAAGATCAACAAGCCGTCAGAACAAATGACACACTCTACAGATCCTCAATCCAGTGGTGATCTCGACAACTCTCCTATTGGCAACGATGCATCACTAACAACTTACGAACAAGAAGCAACCCGGATCATCAGATCGATGACACCCGAGAATATTGATCCACACCACGCAGTAGCCCAGACAACCCAAACATCTGGCGATGCTACCACGCATCCTCAGGTAAACCTGCTCATGGCCCAGATGAACTACATGACAAAGATGCTGGAAAAAATC
This sequence comes from Berberis vulgaris, assembly GCA_963556465.1. NCBI lineage: Eukaryota > Viridiplantae > Streptophyta > Magnoliopsida > Ranunculales > Berberidaceae > Berberis > Berberis vulgaris. Next base: position 69,684,283 of record OY747124.1, on the reverse strand, counting down.
ACCCATGAGCGCGTCCAGCCAGCTAACCCTGTTCAAGCACCACCCTTGCAAAATTCCACCAATCGAACTCAAGGAAGTGACAAAGTACCAACAAAACCTCAACAAAGAAACTTTAAAAGAAATGAGCTCCCAGGACTCCACAATGTGACCGAACGCTTGTCAAAATTCTGTTCAGAATAGGGGTCATGGATCCCAATATATTATACGAGTTAGTCAAGCCGCCATTTTTTGACGCCCTCATGAAAACAGTGATGCCGAAAAAGTTCACTCGATCAAAGTTCGAAGTGTATGATGGTACTATCGACCTAACTAATCACCTGAGACACTTCCACCACATGATAACTTTGAAGAAAACCACGAAGTCAATCTTGTGCAAGACATTTCCGACCAGCCTCACCTTCATAGCAATGAATTGGTTCAACAGCCTACCACCGAGGTTGATAGACTCCTTCCAAGCTTTAGCCACCGTTTTGATCACCAGATTCATCGGGAGTCAGCGGATGAGGAAATGACTATACTACCTCCTGCATATCAGACAGAAGCCCGAAGAGACAATACGGGAATATGTTACTCGTTTTACCAATGAATTGACAATGATCGATAGATGTAGCGACGACACAGCCGCAACAACCTTTGTTGTCGAACTGAAGAGATGTTCATTATTTGATGCCCTTAATCTGGAGCCTCCAAAAGGCATGACAATCCTGCTGAAACTAGCACAAAAACACATCTCTATTGAATTGATGAAAGCGGCCAGCAGAAAAAATGACCAAAAAAAAAGAAAGTCTTTCAAGAAAACAGGAGAGAAATGAGGAAATGGCTCGAGATGATGGACAGCAGGAGGATAGTATCCAATCAAAGAAACATCAGAGTGGCGGAAGGATTGATTCGAAACAACAAGAATCTGATAAGCTACAATCAGCACGGCCTCAACACAAGCGAGTAACGACTGTGATGAAGAATACATATAAACCATATACACCCTGAAAACAAGTCAAGCTAATATATTGAAGCACATAGCAAAATGGGATTACATCAACTGGCCGCTTAGGATGAAAGGAGATACCGAAGACTGCTACAATCTAAAAGACGAAATCGAACATTGGGTTCAGAAAGGATGACTCGACGAGTTCATCAAAATGCCAAATAAACAACTCACACGGAAGGAGAAAGCAGAAAACAGGATTGAAAGAACAACACAAAGGGCTAATATACGCCCTACACTGCATAGCCAGAGGAAGCAAAACACACAACCTAATAGAAGAAGCGGTCAGGAAAACTTCCTACTCGAACTGATTTATATCAGAACAAGAATACTAACAAAACCAGACAAACCATTTCACGAATGCACAAAAGAATGAGAAGTTTGCATCAACAACCTAATGTGATTCAAATATCCTACTAACGGATGCAAGCTCGACTCGAATCACAACAAAACTGATAGCAACATACTTGACCGAACCTTGGTGGTTGACACCAAACACGGAGCCAGCATCAACATGATTGGACAATTTGGTGCTGATGTGAGCATGATTGGACAGTTTGGTGTTGACATGAGCATGATCAGACAGTTTGGTGTTGACAAAAGCATGATCAGACAGTTTGGTGATGACATGATCATGATCAGACAAACCAACATTACTCAATCATCGAATAGAAAAACACCATGAGTCTGCTAGTCACGACAACATATACGACATATGAGGACCAACATCAAGCAAAGGAAGACAAAACAACAAAACATCAATCTCTAATATGAAGATCAACATCAAGCAAATGAAGACAAAACAAATTGTACTTCGAACTAGCGTCAATGCTATAACAGTTAAGGCTGGTGAGAACATCCAAAAAGGAATATCAATAAGATTACGAATTCAAAACCCCAATTTTTTTGTGTGGATGAAAGAATAGATATGTCGAAGAATTAGCCATACAAATCAATTGACATTTCTAGTAACAAGAAATCATGACAAAAGTCGGATATGTATAAACTTCTGGTTTGATCAACCATGAAGTAAAAGTTGGACACCCGAGTCAACTTAACACAAAAATTTTCAATCGATTGGAATGTCGAGTTAACAAAGTAAAAGTTGGATACCCAAGTCAACTCAACACAAAAACTTTGAATCGACTGCGATGTCAAGTTAACGAAGTAAAAGTTGGACACCCGAGTCAACTCAACACAAAAACTTAGAATCGACTTAGACGTCGAGTTAACGAAGTAAAAGTTCTTAGTCGACTTAAAACAAAAACTTTGAATCGACTGGAATGTTGAGTTAACAAAGTAAAAGTTGGACACCCGAGTCAACTTAACACAAAAACTTTAAATGGACTGGAATGTCTAGTTAACGAAATAAAAGTTGGACACCCGAGTCAACTCAACACAAAAACTTCGAATCTACTGGAATGTCGAGTTAACAAAGTAAAAGTTGGACACCCAAGTCAACTCAACACAAAAACTTCAAATTGACTGAAAGGTCGAGTTAACTAAGTAAAAGTTGAACAAACGAGTCAACTTAACACAAAAACTTCGAGTCGACTGAGACGTCGAGTTAACGAGAAGAAGCTCAACGAACAAGTTGACTTAACACAAAAACTTCGAGTCGCCGAGACAACAAATTAACGAAGTAGAAGCTCAACAAATAAGTTGACTTAACACAAGAACTTCGAGTTGACGAACACGTTGAATCAACGAAGTCAGAATTAGAGAAACAAATCAACATGATTCGAAGAACTACAAGCAAAAACAAACTCTTTGCAGCATATCAAAAAGGATAATGCTGACCCATCATATGAGGCGAATGATAAGCCAAAACATGAAAGCAACTACAAATAAATTCAAAGCAAAATCCAAGACAGCTACAACTGCTGAAAAGAAAAGAAATAACAAAGTTCATTACATTGATAAAACTATTTTGTTATATCCGGAGAAGGAGATAAATAAGTATGGGAAGAAACGGAGGCAACTACAAGATCATCACCCTATGGGAACAGGTGAAGGACTCTCTTTAGGAGAGGGAGAAAATAATGACTTTGAGGCATTAGAGGGTAGAAGAAGCAATGGCTCCTCAACTACTAGAGCAGATTCTTCAACATTTTCGTCCTCGAAAGCTTCATCAACCAAGTGACGCTACCTGGGTAAATCCTCGCCGAGCCCCTCGATATAGTCAAGAAGTTCAACCCGTCCATCAATAACTCGCTTCCAATCTTCGACTTCGACAATACGCCTATCCTTGGCAGCAGCGAGTTCATTTTTTGCCGGGGCAAGCTGCCCCTCAATGGTGGTAAGCATAACGAAAGTATTTGCCTTGACATCGTCGAGCGCATAAGTTATTTGTTCCACCCGCCTCTCAGCGATATCACAAATAACGAATTGCTCAACTTCAGCACAAGAAGCTTCATTAAAAGTTGCATTCTCAGTGGATAAATCTTTTTCCACATCACGTAGACGGGTACGAACCCCATCCAACTTGGCTTTCAAATAATCAAGCGCATCATCAAATTTATCCCACATACTTTTCACCTCAACCAACGACTTTCAAGCAGCCTCTACAGTTTTTTTGACTCTGCGCATTATGCTCTCAACACGTCGAATTGGAAAAGAACGTGAGAAAACACCAGTAACAGTGTCGCCAACCTTCTCTCAAAAGAAGCCACTTGATCACGAACAACTCAATAGATCGAGCCCATCGCCTCTGCATAGGTGAGATAATTCATCCCGTCCATTATCTACACAAGACCATGATCGAGGTGATCAAATGGATCCAGTACGGGCATCGAAGGCCTTTCTACTAATCGCTTGTGCCACTCATTTATCAACCTACGAGCACCGTCTTGCATGTCAAGCTGAGTGAACCAGCAAAACTTGCCATCCTTCTTGATAAAGATATCTTTTGGGCCAAGCTCAGTCCAACCAACCCTTGGATGAAGAACACTAGGATCCGGAAGCACTGAAGAACCACCATCGATAGCTGGAAGGGTGGAAGGAATAGCAGTAAGAACAGAAAAATTGCTTTTACACTCCCGTCGAGGAGCAACCGTGGTAGGAGCAAGACTAGCAGTTACAATAGGGCAGGAGAACCCTGACAGACAGGTGAAGAAATTAATAACCTGGCCACTTCACTAACATCAATAGAAGGAGAATGAGAGTGAACCTCGAAACTCTGACCACCACCAACATCTTTAGCTGAAGCATTTTATAATTGATAACCCGGGGATCATCATTAGACAACTCAGCAACATCCGAGACACCATAACCAAAAAAAAAAATCTTTTCATTATCATCTAACGGACGAGTAGTCTCCTTCTCGCTCCTTTCCAATGCCAACCTCAGCTCCTCAGCCTCTTCGAAAGATTCACGATCCCCTTTCGCAACATCATCGTGGGAAGGACTTGGGTGAAAGGTAGCCTTCGTAACATCCTGAACTAGATTTTGATGGGACGCAATCCGAGCAGAACCACAAGTATAAAGCCATTTCTTCCTTGGAACTTGACCAGGATCTACCGACAATTGCCTCGACGGACTCGTGGACCTCGCAAGTTTTCTTTTTCTGGAAACAGGAACTGTGACATTAACAGGAGCATCGAGATTCGTAACACACCTGTCCGAACTCACTTCCCAATCAATGCTAGCATCACTAACGCCAACACGAGCAACAAAGGCCTCAGCATGAGATTCAGTAAATAAGGTTCGCTCCGCTTCATTCATAGTGTACAAACCACTACGCTCCAGGATGTTCTAGAAAAGAAATGCCTCCACAGAAAATCGGTGAAGTTTAAGGAAGTGGTCACCGATCTTCTCTTCCATAACAGTCAATTGAAGATTCTTCTGTTTACTGAAAACTCGGAATGATCGAAAAATTAAACGACCTCGCAGTTGGAACTAGCCAGAGTTTACAGAAGCATAAAACCAAGACCTTGACCAATCACGGATGTCATTATTAAGTTTCTCAAAACAGACATGAGAACGAAGAAAACAAATATCCCTGTTCACTAACAGACCAACCACCGAATGCAAAACCTTCATAGTCAAAGTAATGTCGGACATAAATGCCCTTGCGTAAGAAGAAACCATTACTTTCCAACCATTAGGACCCATTTGGGTAGGGGAAATGCCCAAGAAGTTCAAATACTCCTAGAATAGCTCCGGAACTGGGAACCGAAAGCCAGAAGAAAACATGTACGAATACAGTGCGATGTATCCATATTTTGGATTACAAAGACTGCCATCCTGTCCAGGCAGGATAATCTCAAGGTCAGACAACATATTATAATCGGAATAAAGATTGTCCAACATCGTCTGAGAAGCTTTATTGGGGGAAAAAATGAGACTCACTCAGAGCTAGCGACTTACCACTTAGTTTATCACCAACGAACATCGTTAAAGAATAGAGAAGCAATGAAAATGAAGAAGGCGAAGGATGAGCGAACCCTAATTTCAAAGAATGCATAAAAAGAGAAAACGAATTCGTCACATCTCCTTTTATATAGTCGAGCAATGAGGGGATGACACATGGGACAGCGTGCAAGATATGATGGCCACGCGAAATCCCAAAAATGTGTGCAAAAATGAATGGGCAAGCAAAAAATCGAGACATCAACCTGGGGAAAGTTACCGACAACATTAAATACAAGGTAATGATGGAATTGAAAGGTAAACCATCACGAAATTAGTGGCTACGTCAGCATACTCACTAACTAAAGAGAGGAGTAGTTGATGATACATCAAAATAGAATGATCATCGCGGTCGTACACGTGGCAGAGAGCATCCATCACGATGATATAACGTCCAATCTATCGGGCCAGCTCATAAACCCTAAGAAGAATAAATCCAATCACAGAGGCCCATACAAGGCCCACCAACGAGAGACATAAACAAAGCTCGAATCCAGGCCTGAACGGATCAGAGCCAGAATCCAGGCCTGAACGGATCAGAGCCAGAATCCAGGCCCGACACAACTTCTCTCATAAAGAAGAGGAACATTGCACCAAAAAGAGTCGTGGAGGGAGTTATGCCTCCACGGATGCATCTTTATTAAGGAGGAGACTGTTATGAGAAACATCTCCTTTCGTTGCGCCTCACATCCTTAAGTTACGCAGAGAGTTAACCGCGACCATTATAAAAGGTAAATGGAACATTCGACACAGATATGCAACTTTAACATAGTTTTGTCCAGATTTACTTCCTTCTTCAAACAGAGTTGATGACTTAAGCATCGGAGTACTTTCAGCCACCAAAAAGGTGGTCCTTGACAGTTTAACATTTGTTTTGCAGGTCAAACTCATAGGAGGAAGATTTTTGGACGCATCAAATTTAATATGTTCAATGGTAATAAAACTAATGTTTACGGATAAACGTGGTAAAATGAATCTTATTTTAAAAATTTTATATTAGTTGTGGTTTAAGGTTCATCATATATTTAGTTTAAGCGAGGTAAAAAAAATTTAAGCGTAATAAAAAACTTATGATAAAATACATATCACACTTATAATCTGAGCAATGTGAGGTCAAAATTAAAAGCATCATTAAAAATGTATTTTTATTTTGTTGTAGTGTGATTGGGATCACCGGGTGACACTTGCTCGTACGAATCTACTCTACGGATTCAAGAAACCATACGGGGTAATATGATTTTACTAAGCTAACACTCAAGGGGCTTCCCTAGCAATGTCTCACAAATAGATGGATTAGAGAAAATTTTGAGCTCGAAATTGCACTTATTTTCACTCTTACAATATGTAAGTTTGAGTTGAGAAAGAAAATGTTTTTCTTTAGAGCCTTTAGATCTAAAACAAAGAAGTTGTTTGGTATAGGTTAAGTTCACTCGATCTCTCTTTCTTTTGAATTTATTCCATAATGAACCGTCTTTCACAAATCTAGAGATTTTATTATTATTATTAATAAGTGAGAGATGAATGCCCATATCATAGGCCAATTCTTTAAGGGGCAAAGAGTTTTGTTCATCAGATCGTTGAACTCCCACTGTTGATAAATCTAAAATTAGTGATCGATGGTCTCCCCATTTTGATCGAGCAACTATCTTTAGAAATTCAAACTTTGAATTTGGTTCTCCAAATGTTTTGTCTCCAAATAGCTTTTGACTCTTCATTTGAATTTGGTTATCTACCAACTATTTTGGCTTGGCTTCATTTAAAAATTCATTTTCGTATATTTATGAAGTTTATAAAAAGAAATTTTTTAGTCTAAAATATATGACACGCACATAAAGAAAGAAATTGATTACAAAAATAAAATTATATGTAGAATATTAAAATATTAGAAATTTTTTTTCTCTAGAAAATAGGAAGAAAATGAATTTTCAAAAGAAAAAAAATCTTTGTTCAGACCTTCATGGGAATATAGGTCCAATAGGATATAATGAGATGCAACGCAAGTCGTTATGTGAACTCATCCTTATATCAGGAATCGTACTAGATGGGGACTCATCTACGATGTGCAAATTGCATCCTCACTCCGTGACATTTTTTTCTGCTTTCAAGTTACCTAATGGCTAAGATGATGACACTAAATGAGAGTTGCCGTTGATATTTATGATGAAGTGCTCATGGGAATGGTAATATCTTGTCATGATCTTGATATCATAGTCCTTGATTAATGAGGTGAAGAATATGTCATCAAAGTTCAAAAACAAAATAACGAAAGGCAATACTCTTCATTATATATTAATTAAACTTAAAAATAAAATACACCAATTTTAGGCCTTTATCTCCATTAACACATCCCACATCCATCTATGCTGATCCATAACCCCAACACTTCCACACTATCTGCACCTCTAGCAACCGTACACACTTCGTCCTACTACAAACTATTGATCGCGCCCTGTCGCACAGGTAACATTCTTAACACTTGACTTTTCTTTCATGGGAAGACGTGATGATCTTGCCATTTATGTGAGCCTGCACAAAACACATTATAATGATTATGGAAATAAAAAAAGTCCACACTTGACCCAACGCTAACCTTGAAGAAGAATGAGTATGCAAATAGAAACTGTTCATCCTTAACAATAATATTCCAGCTATGTTGATTAAAGAAAGTGCTAAAATAGAGAAAGAAAAGAATGAAAACGATTTGTAATTAATGCTAAATCGATAGCTCACCAGTGCATTATAAGCACTATCCAATGCATTAGATCTTTCACTGACAATTTGTAATTTTACAAGAGGTGGCACACACTTGTCAAATCTCCCAAGCGCCTCTTCCATTCATTCACCACCTGAATAACTAGACAGATTGCTACTGATCAAGCAAAAAATGCTTTGTGATTTCAGCAAGTGCATTCAAAACCAATTATCTTGAGCAGGAAAGCTTCTTGGCAACTTTGGTTAGGTTGGGAGAAAACATTTTCTTATACTGCGAATCTCCCAGCTAGGACCTCTTCAGAAACAACTTCCTAGTTCCGCATATCACTAAACGGAGGAGAACATATTCAACCCATGGAACCTTGATGTTTGCCGATGCAGGTTTCTCTTTGAATGATCACATATGGTACCTTTTCAGTACAACAGTTCAAGTAACCTCATGGGGTCAACAAGAAGGATGTGAAAAGATCTATTATTATCACAAGGATTGGTTTGATGTGGTTTGAGTGTTCTAGGGGAGCATAGGTCATCGTCGATGGTCTTAGTCCATTTTTTTCTCAACTTTTGAAGATATTTTATTTGTTTATAGAAAATTCTTTTATGTTTGTCGGAAGTTTGATTTTGAAGCCCATGATATGGCAATATCAAACTATTTGCAAGGTTTTTGCTTAACAAAAAAAAAAAAAAAAAAATCCTGGCTAAACATGTATCTAACTATTAGGGCAAGGGCGACATTAAGTCTTTAAAAACACAGCTCAGCCCAGTTTTGAAAATGTTATTTGTGAATTAAAGTGTAAATAGTTATTGGTTAAGTTTGTAAAACCAATATAGGTTGAGTGGAGTTATAAATGTAAAAGTGGACGACTTCATACATATCACTAAACGGAGGAGAACATATTCAACCCATGGAACCTTGATGTTTGTCGATACAGGTTTCTCTTTGAATGATCACATATGGTACCTTTTCAGTACAACAGTTCAAGTAACCTCATGGGGTCAACAAGAAGGATGGGAAAAGATCTATTATTATCACAAGGATTGGTTTGATGTGGTTTGAGTGTTCTAGGGGAGCATAGGTCATCGTCGATGGTCTTAGTCCATTTTTTTCTCAACTTTTGAAGATCTTTTATTTGTTTATAGACAATTCTTTTATGTTTGTAGGAAGTTTGATTTTGGAGCCCATGATATGGCAATATCAGACTATTTGCAAGGTTTTTGCTTAACATAAAAAAAAAAAAAAAAAAAAAATCCCGGCTAAACATGTATCTAACTATTAGGGCAAGGGCGACATTAAGTCTTTAAAAAAATAGCTTAGCCCAGTTTAGAAAATGTTATTTGTGAATTAAAGTGTAAATAGTTATTGGTTAAGTTTGTAAAACCAATATAGATTGAGTGGAGTTATAAATGTAAAAGTGTACGACTTCATACATATTGGATTGTGAGTGACCGATGGAGTTAGATAGTTCAAATGAGACCATAAAGACTCAACCGAAGGTATCAATTCAAGAGGATAAAATCATAAATGCACCAATTAAAGTCAAAGTCAAGCAAAGATGAAGTCAACTCAAGAGACCAAAGTCAATGTATGAAAAACCAATAAAAAATTGTCAAGATTCAAGACAGTCAACTCCAAGATGGTTGAAAAAGTCCAAGAATGTAGACAAAAAATTTAGGGCAAATTAATGAAGACAACCAAAATAATTTATAGATGGCTAACATTAAACTGACTGCCTAAAGCTATTGGATGCAAAATTAATTGGATAACCTGGAAAATAATATATTTTCCATGAGTCTGCTTAAAAGACTTGTCCATGTCATGAAGTACAAGGCCATGTCTAAGTACTTTTACCCATGTGGAATCCCTTTTGTTTTAAAATAAGAGTTATGGGCACAACAAAATTGATTTCACCTCTGAAATTTCGACATCAACATATAACGTTTCTGAAAAGAAAGTGGCTGTTCTAAATAAAGTCGTTTGCAAAAAGCGAAAGATGATGTCAGCAAAGTCGATTTCACCCCTCAAGATTTAATGTATAAATAGTTGAACTCTCATTTGCTCATTTCCACTTTGGAGTTCATGAGAAAATTGTGAGAACTATTCAGAGCACATTAAATGAGCATATCCAACAAGAAGAAACGCAAAATTTCCCCCAAATTTCAACAAAAAGTCTCTCAATCTCTTTACATATCTTTGTGAGCTTGATTTGTGAACTTAACTTATATTAAACAACTTCTTTATTTGAGATATAAAGGTTCTAGAAAGAAAAAAATTTCATACTCACTCTGGACCTTCATATTGTAAGGGTGAAAGATCTCACTTCAAAGATCTATAAAGAAGTGATATTTTGTGCTCAAGTCTTTTTATAATCCATTTATTTGAAAGACATTGTTAAAGAAATCTTCGAGTGTTAGCTTGTCTAAACTTGTTCTTACCACATGTGGGTTATTGTCCATGTGAATGTCTTGTTGAAGTATCACCCTAGAGATCCCAAGCAAATGATAAGACTCGGTTGTATTACATCCCAAGTTAGAGGAGATCCTAAGTGATTAGAACATGAAAATGCACTTTATACAGAGTTAATTATATTCTCTTGTTAAGATTATTTTGATAATTCATTGAATTACTTGACCAATGTGGTCTTTTGGAGAATTTTGTGTTTTAGTGTGTTTTTTAGGTAAAAGGCCCTCAAAGATATGATCAAGGTGATCCACAACTTCTTGACCGACCAAAGACAGCTTGAAGCAAGCCCATTATTAGGCATGTTGCCTACATCTATTTATATTCATTCAAGGATTACTTGGAGCCCATCAATGGACCATTATTTTTACTTACCTTATACAAGGGTAAACCCAGATGTACAAAAAATACAGATTTAAACTCATTCCCTACTTTCATGATTTTTCTTTGATATATGAAACTACAGCTCCCAACAGAACAGATGATTATTCAGATCACACAGGAAGCCTAAAAGATTTCATCCAGGTAAGAGTTAATGGAGAACAACCTGGCCCACGAGGCGCTAACCCGTGAGACGAAACCCTAGGGTTTCATTATGTTATCTATGGTTGCCTCTTTTCTCTAGGGATGCCTCCTCTTTCCAGGTTTATAAAAAGACCGCCTTAGCATATTTTAGAGGGACAATTTAGATGAGATTACTCACAATTTTCGTTAGAATTTTTCGAGATGTATTGTCGGCTAGGCTAATTCTTCAAGCAAGGTGAACAGATGAATTCCTAGATGTAGCTAGTTTGATTTGTATTTGATTCACTCACGCTTTCACGATAAACAATGGTATTTAAGAATTCGAATTCTTCCCTTATCTAATATAGAAGACTATGTTTTCATGTGATATATGATTATATTCCCCCCCCCCCCCCCCCCATAGATTATTTCTAACTCCGGTGATTGTCTCTTCTTTTCGATATATTTCTAGTCATGATCTTCTTATGTGTGGAACATTAGGTTTCAATTGATTTCAGTAGATTTGATATATGTGATTGTCTTTTACTATGTTATTGTGTTCGGATATATCGTTGATTTAAGATATTATTTATAAAACATCTTGGTGCTTTCTAGAAAAAGGAATTTCTCATATTTATTTACATAAGAATAAATTGGTGTTTTAAAAATTATTCTCCGGTTAAGTCATTTAGGATGTGAAATACATAATTGAGTTATCATAATTAAATGAATATAGGTTGAAGTGGTGAAGTCTATGAGGGATTCTTGGAACCTTGTGATTTCTTCTCTTTGATTTTTTGTCACCTAAATTCAATTGCTTTGTTAGTTTTTAAGACTTTCTTAGTTTTAGTTCCTTGTTTCCGGTCCAAGTCCCCTTTCCCCAAGTGCTCCGACCTTCGAGGAAAAGTCTGAAAATACAAGGTGAGATCCTAGAACATCTGGAATAGGTTAAGATTAACCTACTTTGTTGCATGTGATTAAACAGTTACCAACTTATGCAAAGGTCATCAAAGATCTATGTACTATCAAGAGGAAGCATCATGTTAAGAAGATTGTTTTCTTGACTGAACAGGTAAGTGCGGTGATCAAGTAGAAGACACCACCCAGGTACAAAAATCCAGGGTGTCCCACGGTCACCTGCCAGATCAGGACTCATGAGTTCAGCCAAGCTTTGTTGGATCTAGGAGCAAGTACGAATTTAATGCCTTACTCAATCTACTTGCAATTGGGTCTATGTCACACCCCGATTTTTGAGAAAATAAAAATCCTTATATTCACGTAAGATTAGGATTATCTACTTCCCCAAACTCGGGCTTATCTCCCTTCTATGAGAATTTCTAATGAGCTCATGGGTGAGAAGGATACAATATGTTCCTCCCATTGACAAAAGGTTGTTTGATTATGGATAGTGATGGTGGGAAGAACCACTTTGAGTCTATTGGCAAGAATAGCTGGTATGAGTAATCTCAATTCTTATAAATAAAATAAGTTACATTCTTTAAAATAAAAAAAATTTCATACCGAATAAAATAACACATCAAAGAATTGCAGTTCCTCAATTAGACAAACATCTTAATAAGTTTTACCATGCTTATAATATACATTTATTTTACCAACACTTACAAAGGGAAGGTTGAACATGGTAAGTCTGTCCTGCAAAAATGTTAATAGACTTACCATCTTGCATAAAATGGTTAGAAACAAATGAATAGAATCCATAATATATCAATCCTCATAAATACAATTTGTTTTCAACAAAATACAAATCATAGTCATAATACACCATTATTTAAATATTAACAAAACACATTTTACTATAAGAAAGACATGTAGTTCTCATTCAATGATCGAATCAACATTTAGTTTCATCCCTCAAGGAAATCATATTATAAAATATCAACAACAAATATTTTTTACCTTAAGGAAGACATGTATTTCTCATTCAATAATCGAATGAGCATTTAGTTTCTTCCCTCAAGGCAATCATGCATATACATAAAAATTTTGCTTATTTTCCAAAACACGCCTCACCCAAGTGTGCATCCCTTGCCTTCGAAATCACTCGGAGTGCACATGTCCCATGTGGGGTGCCACATCGAAGAACATGTCATCTCACCTGAAGTTTGATCATGGCAAGTATATTCTAAACATTACACGTACCTCCAAACACACATAGAGCAGTGTATTCGATATGCAAACAAGTCTGCATACCAAAATCACATACCTAGTATACAAGCAAGTCTGTATACTAAAATCGGATTAGGATTATCCACTTCCCCAAAACTCAGGACATGAAAATTTAACAACAGAAATATTTATACAAAAAATTAAAATAGACAAAATTTCAAACCAGGAAACTCTTTAGAGATGATCGCTTCATAAAATAAAACTCCAACAATGCCCCCCAAAAACCCTAACCTGAGAAATACTAATTGGCTACGTTCCAATAAGAACGTATCCAATAAGTATAAATTTACTTGGGTCTGCGAGGTAGCTAGTATAAGTAATCTCAATCCTTAAAAATAAAATAAGTTACATGCTTTAACATAAAAAATTTCATACCGAATAAAATTATACATCAAAGAATTGTAGTTCCTCAATGAGGCAAACATTTCATCCTAATAGTTTTATCATGCTTAAAACATACATTTATTTTACCAACACTTACGAATGAAAGGTTAAACATGGAAAGTCTGTCCTGCAGAAACATTAATAGACTTACCATCCTGCATGGAATGGTTATAAACAAATGAATAGAATCCACAATTTCTCAATCCTCATAAATACAATTTGTTTTCAACAAAATACAAATCATAGTCACAATACACCATTATTTAAATATTAACAAAACACATTTTACCTTGAAGAATACATGTAGTTCTCGTTCAATGATCGAATGAAAATTTAGTTTCTTCCCTCAAGGAAATCATATTATAAAATATCAACAACAAACATTTTTACTTTAAGGTAAACACGTAGTTCTCATTTAATAATCAAATGAGCATTTAGTTTCTTCCCTCAAGGCAATCATGCATATGCAACAAATTTCGTTTCTTTTCCACAATCGCTCTACCCTCTTTGTGTCTAACACACCTCACCCAAGTGTGTTTTCCTTGCCTTCGAAACCACTCGGAGCGTACATGTCCCATGTGGGGTGCCACATCGAGGAACATGTCATCTCACCCGAAGTTCGATCATGGCAAATATATTCTAAACATTGCACATACCTCCGAACACACATGGAATAGTGTACCCGATATGCAAGCAAGTCTGCATACAAAAATCACATACCTAGTGATGCATCCAAAATCCAGTCACTAATAAGTTAAACCTGCAAAAATAATTGTTAGATTGCCAAATACCACATTTTTAGTGGCCGAAGGCACTACGATGCTTAAGTCAGTAACTCAGTTGGAGATGGAGATAAAACTTGACAGAATTCAGTTAAAATTGCATATCTTTGTCGAATGTTCCCTTTACCTTTTATAATGGTCGTTGTTAATTCTCTGCATGACTTAACCATGTGAGGCGCAACGAGGGGAGACGTTTTCTGTAACAGTCTCCTCTTTTATGGAGATATGTCTGTGGAGGCGTAACTCCCTCCACGACTTTCTTTCTATGTAACGTTCTTCCCCCTTGAGGGAGAACTTTATCGGGCATGGATTTGGGCCTCTGATTATGATTTACTTTAACGAACCCTATTTGGGATTTTGTGACTGAATTCATCTTCTTTTGGGCTTTATGAATTGGCCTGGTCTTAGGACGCTTGATCCTCTTGATGGACGGTCTTTGCCACGTGTACAGCCGAGATGTTTGTCTTATTTGATGTATCATCAGCTACTCCCCTTTTAGTTAGTGGATATGTTGTCATGGCCACTAACTTGGTGATGGTTGGACTTTCAACTTCATCATTGCCTTGCATCTAATGTCGTTAGCAGCTTTTAGTTAATCCACATCCCAATATCTTGTTTGTCCATTCATTTTTCGGCGTATTTTGGGATTTCGCGTAGTCATCATATCTCGCACGTCGTCCTACAAGCAGTCTCTTCGTTGATCTGCTCTAAAAAAAGGAGGCGTGATTGATTTGTTTATCTTTTTATGCCATATTTGAGATTAGGGTTTATTCTTCTTTCTTCTTCTTCATTTTCTTGTTATTTCTTTCCTTAACATTGTCTACTGACGATATTCTAAGCGGTGAGGCGCTTGCTGCTTGTGAGGCTTACTTCTTGCCAAGAAAGCTTCTCAGACGACGCTGGATGATGTTCGTTCTAGCTATAACTTGACATCCGACCTTGAGATCATTCTGCCCAAACAGAACGATAGTCCTTGTCATCTGAGGTTTGGGTACATTGTACTCTATCAAGCATGTTCCTATCAGGCTTCGATTCCCAGTTTTAGGGCTGTTTTGGGAATATCTTGATTTTTTTTGGTATTCCTCTTGCTCAAATGGGCCCTAATGGTTGGAGGGTTTTGATTTCTACTTATGCGAGAGTCACCCTCTCAGGCATTCCCCTGACTTTTACATTTCGCACTCGGTGGTTGGCCTGCTTGTGAACAAGGACATTTGCTTTCACCGCTCTCCCATATGTTTTGTGAAACTTAATGATGATATTAGGGATTGGTCGAGGTTTTGGTTTTATGCTTCAGTCGATTCTAGCTACTTCAAACTGTGAGGTCGTTCGATTGTATCGTCGTTTCGAGTGCCTAACAAATGGAAGAATCTGCAATTAACTGCGGAGGAGCAGATGATCAATAACCATTTTTTGAAGCTTCTCATGCTTCCTGTGGAGGAGTTTCTTTCTGAGGACATCTTGGAGCATAGTGGGTTGTACTATATGAATGAGGCAGAGCGGGCTTTGTTCATTGAATCTTGTGCTGAAGAGATTGCTGATTGCACTGCTTCTGTTGGTGTTAGTAAATCTAACATTGATTGCGAAGTGAGTTCGGACAGACATGTTACGGATCTCGATGCTCATGTTAGCACCAGTGTTGTTGGCCCGACTTCTAGGAAGAGAAAGCTCCCAAGGCTCGCTAGCTCGTCAAAGCAAAGCAATTGTTGATTAATCATGGTCGTGTTTCGATGAAGAAACGACTTCCAGCCTGTGGTGCTACTCGGACTGTACCTCGTTCGGGTTTTTTTGGTAGGGAGGTTGTAAAAGAGGATCGTTTATCTCTTCAAGAGGTTTAGGAGATGAATTTAGTGCTGGAGAGGAGTGAAAAAAGGACTACTCGTCCGTTGGACGACAGTGAAAATAGGCTTATCTTCGCTTATGGTGTTCCTAATGTTGCTGAATGGTCTAACGACAACCTTCGGGCTATCGTTGATAAAATGCTCGAACTGGCAGAGGAGCAGTCTAAGGGGGTTAACGACCGTAGTCAGAATTTTGAGGTTTTTCTCCTCGATCTCCTTCCCTTCCTGTCGATGATGCGGCGGGGTTCTTGGTTTCTTCCCTCTCATTAGGATTCCTCCATTCTTGTTGCCGCTACTACTCGTTCTTCTCCTGTTGCGACCACCTCGCAGCAAAAAGGCAAGAGTAGTTTTTCTGTTATAACTGTTGTTTCGCCCGCTTTTCCGATTGTTGGGGGCGGTTCCTCGGTGCTTCTGGATCCCCGTATCCTTCATCTTCAGATTAGTTTGATGGAACCCAACCCGGAGGACATCCGTATCAAATCGGATGGAAATTTTTGTTGGTTTACTCAGCTTGACGTGCAGGATGGTGCACGTAAGTTGATCAATGAATGGCACAGGTGGGTGGTGGAACGACCTTTGATGCTAGTGTTGGATCCTAGCACCCACCTATATTATGGTATTAAGCAAATAATGTATGGGAAAAATCACCTCACTTATGTCGGGGTGATGGGATCGGACTAAAGGGTTGGTCGTGCTCAGCTGGCTGCTCTTGAAAGAAAGTTGGCGGCATTGCTGCTGGTGTTTTCTCACGTCATTCGCTAGTTTAACGTGTTGAAGGTGCAATGCATGGAACATGAGAAGGCAGTTGGGGTTGCTTTGGCTTCTTTAAAGGAAGCATAAGTTGCGTGAGATAAGTCTGTTGCGGAGTTCGAGACTTTGACGCCCGATTTGGATGGGGCTCATGCACGATTGGATGAGCTGGAAAAAGAGTTGTCTATCGAGAGTACTGGGCATGATGAGGCTTTTCGTTTTCCAGTTGAGCAATCTGTCAATCGTAGCATTGCAGAAGAGCGGGTGGAACAATTAATGGCCACACTTAATGAAGTTAAGTCGGATATTTCATTCATTCTAACCACTGGTGAAGGGTAGCTGATTTCAAGAAAAAGGAACTCGCTGCCACTATGGATAAGCTGAGGATTGCGAAGGCGGAAGGCTGGAGGAGAATTGTTGATGGTTGAGTCGAACTTTTTGACTATATTGAGGGGTTTGGTGTCGATTTATCTGAGTATCGTCATTTACTTGATCAACTATTCGAAGATGAAAATGCTGAGGAAGGTATTCCTATTCTCCCAAGCGATCTCGTGGGTGAAGGGAGAGCCTTGTCTCCTCCGTTTCTCAATCATGCTCCCTCATTTGCTATTGCGGCTGATGAAAAAACCTCGTTTCCTTCTGCCGTTGGTGTTGTTGCTTACGATGTTGTTGCTGCTCCTGCTGTATCTTCTCCAAACTTTCTGTTTTCTTCTTCAGATGTACACTCTTCTTCTCCAAATTTAACTGAATGATTTCATGAATGAGAAACTTTTCTTTTTTGACAATATTGTATTACCTCTTATTTATTTTGGGTCGTGTGTGTTGGCCCTGTACATGATGTGTGTTCTTCTTGTCAACTTTTTAGTGCCTCCACTCGGGTTATAATCTCGTGTTGACGAGCTCGGCTTATCTAGTTTTGTGTTTGCTTGTCGACCATCCGTAGTCTTTTTTGTTCTTGTCAATCGAGGGATCTTCCTCATTCAGACCCACGAGTATTCGTACGCCAAAGTGTTCTAAAGTATTGACTCGTGCCTTTTTTTATTATCTTTTACTTCGTTGGTTGATTAGACCAGAGGTTTTGGTCTGACGTATTAGTCGACTCGAAGTTTATTTGAATAAGTTGACTGATTCATCCCAACTTTTAACTTTGTCCATCCAACGTATTAGTCGACTCAAATTTTATTTGAATAAGTTGACTGATCCATCCCAACTTTTAACTTTGTGTGTCCTACGTGTTAGTCGGCTTCGAAGTTTATTTGAATAAGTTAACTGATTCGTCCCAACTTTTGACTTCGTTTATCCGACATGCTAGTCAACTCGAAGTTTATTTGAATAAGTTGATTGATTCGTCCCAACTTTTGACTTCGTTTGTCCGACGTGTTAGTCGACTCAAATTTTATTTGAATAAGTTGAATGATTTGTCCCAACTTTTGACTTCGTTTGTCCGACGTGCTAGTTGACTCGAAGTTTATTTGAATAAGTTGACTAATTCATCCCAACTTTTAACTCCGTTTGTCCGACGAGTTAGTCGACTCGAAGTTTATTTGAATAAGTTGACTGATTTGTCCCAACATTTAACTTCGTGGTTGATCAGACCAGAAGTTTTATGTCCGACTTGTATGTCCTAATGGTTTGTTTGTGGCTTGGTATGCCGATTGCTTTTTATTATTTGGCTTTGATGCCACAATTTTGGGCGTAAGATGGAAAGTTTTGAACTCGAAATTTTACTGATAACCCATTTCGAGTGTTTAACACTCTATAGTAGTTTTTGTCACAGAGTTATGTTGTGGAATCTGCGATGTATCTTTCTAACCAATGTTTTATTTGTCTTGAGTGGTCTTAGTATTTTCATTGTAACTTCTTCCTCCATGGTTCCTTGTAGTTTTATTGTTCGTGTATTGTTGTCGTGAAGTAGCTAATGAACTTGGAATGCTCTTTGATCGAATCATCGCATGTGTGCCTTTGGCAGGTGGTTCATGCAGGCGGAATAGAATGTAGTCCCAAATTGTTCAATCATGCCCACATCAGTACCTGCTGCCAAGGTGTTGTTCGTCGATTCATGGAATTTGTTCGCATTGTCTTCGTTGTTAGTAGTGTGGGAGGCGTTGTTGGCCTTATTGTGGATAACGGTTAAGCTTGTAGGTTCCTTCAAATTTTGTTTGTTGTTTGGCCCCCATTTGAGTTGCCAACTTCCTTTGCGCCCTTTGCTTGAGTTGCTGTATTGATTCGTTTGGTTTCATTTGACAGCGTTGGAGCTTCTAGTTCTTTATAGATCAGCTCAAGTGAGAAATGTCGTTGGCGAGCTTGGTTGAGCCGCTTTCTTTGGCTACACAGTGTAAGGTGTATATCAGCTCTTTGTTTTGTTCCTTAGATCTCGTAATGGTGTCCGCCTTCTCTTTCCCTTTGGATTGTTTGTCAGGTAACTCCACGAATTCGTTGAGTCGTCCTCTATGATCCCAGTACTCAATTTTGATTTCATCCTTCAGGTTGTAGCAGTCCTCGGTGTCATGCCCGTGATCCTTATGGAAAGAGCAGTATTTGCTCCTGTCTCGCCCTTTAGGGTCTCCTCTCATCTTGAGTGACCAGGTGATATCTTCCCATTTCATTGCGTGTTTTAGTATGTTTGCTCAGCTGGTCTTCAAGGTCGTGTATGGTATGTATGTGTTTTTCATCACGCTTGTTACTCGCTCATGTCTGGGTCTCGTCGTATGCGGCTTTCCAGAATCCTTCTGGTTGAATTCAGACCTCCTATTAGTTCAATGCTTCTTTGACTAAATGTTTTCCTCTCAGGATCTATCGTCTTTCATTTATTCCCTTCTTTTTCATCCTTTTGAATGAGCTTCCCTTTCGAATTCATTCTTCTTCCTGGCGGCTATCATTTCCTCGAGAGTGATGTGCTCTGAGCGGTCTTTAATAGGGTCGCCATGTTCTTTGAGGGTTTCAAGTTCAGATCATCGAAAAATGTATTCTTTTTAGTCCGGAGGTAAAAGTAACGGTGGCCGTGTCGTCACTGCATCCGTCAATCATGGTTAACTCATTAGTAAAACGAGTAACATATTCCCTTATTGTCTTCTCATATTTCTATTTGATGTGGATCAAGTAGTGTGGCCCTTTCCTCATCCATTGACTGCCGATAAACCTCATGATGAAGGCGGTGGCCAGTGCCTGGAATCAGTCTATTGACCTTGGCGGTAGGCTTTTGAACCTGTTCATTGTTGTGGAGGAGAGACTAGTTGGAAATGTTCTACATAAGATGGATTTTGTGCTTTCCTTTAATGACATCATGTGGTGAAAGTGTCGTAAGTGGTATGTCGGGTTGGTGTTACCATCGTATGCTTCAAACTTTGGTGGGGTGAACTTCTTTGGCATAGGAGTCACCATGAGTGCATCAAAGAATCATGGTCTGGTTAATTCGTACAGTACATTCGGGATTTGTGACTCTGATCTTGAACGAGATTTTAGCAAGAGTGTCGCCGCTCTAGGGGGTCCCCTCTTGGAGTGGTTTGCTGCTTTCGAGATTTACTTGTCGTGGTTCTGCAAGGACTTCATTAGCCAAGTTTGTCGGGGTGTTGCTCAAACGGGATTGGCAGATTGAACACGCTCTTGGATGAGCTTTTCCACCATTTTGATCATATGGTCCATCTGGTTCGTGAGCAAGTCTACATGAGGGTCCATGGTGGCGCCCCTAGGTATCTTGGAAAAAGCCACATCGGGCTGTGGTTCTCTGTTGTTGGGCATGGTCGACCCGAATCTGTCTCTGGATATGTGATGTGCACAATTGGTAGTGCAATTTTTCTGGCGAAAGAATTGTCTTGATTGTTGTCGGGCTGAGGGTCTGTAGAATATGTCATTTTGTTCTTAGGGCACTTTCAATCATTGATCAGAACTACGAGAATTTATTAACTATGGATTCACTTCTTGAAAGGAAAACTCGTCGTTCCCCATGGACAACGCCAAACTAATGCGTCCAAAATCTAGTCTCCAATAAGTTAAACCTGCAAAAGAACTATTAAATTGCCAAATACCACCTTTTTGGTGGCCGAAGACACTCCGATGCTTAAGTCAGTAACTCAGTTGGATATGGAGATAAGACTGGACAGAACTCATTTAAATTTGCATACATGTGTCGAATGTTCCCTTTACCTTTTATAATGGTCTTTTTAATTCCCTATAAGGCGCAATGAGGGGAGACGTTATCTGTAATAATCTCATTCTTTATGGAGATACGTCAGTGGAAGTGTAACTCCCTCCACGAATGTTTTTCTATGTAGCATACCTCCCCCTTTAGGGAGAACTTTATTGGGCCTGGATTTGGGCCTCTGATTATGATTTACTCTTATAGGTCTTATTTGGGCTTTCGTAACTGAATTCATCTTCTTTGGGCTTTATGAGTCGGCCTGGTTTTAGGGCGCTTGATCCTCGTGATGGACGGTCACTGCCACGTGTACAACCGATATGTTTGTCTTATTTGAAGTACTATCACCTAATATACAAGCAAGTCTATATACTAAAATTGCATTTTTCATTCTTTTTTCGAAGTTGTAGAAAAAAGCACAAAAGAAAATCAACTAACTCTTAAAACTCTTTTATGGTGACACTTTGTCAACCATGACAAATCAACCACAATATTCACCCCTTGTATTGGGGAAACAGATAACAGTTTCATAAATAATAAATCTCAAGTTATAGACTTTACAACATCACGCACAAGTCACTTATATCACACGTCAAATAAAGCTCACACTTAGAATGCGTTTGCAATAACCGTACATATATTGCTATAAACACTACACCAAAAACACCCATCAGCAACGGTTTGGAACCGTGGGGGTAACCAATTGTCACGGCTTAGAGCCGTGGGCAGTAGAGGTGTCGCCAAATCACCATTAACGGCTAAAAACCGTGGCAAAACATATTAGCAACGGTTTTATGCTCAAGGACGGTTGATGATTTAGCCACGGTTCTAAGCCGTTGCAATAATTTTAGCAACGGTTTTAAGCCGTGGCAGGTACTAGCCACGGTTTTAAACTGTGGCAAGTTATGGCCACGGTTCTAAGCCGTTGCAATAACTTTAGCAACGGTTTTAAGCCGTGGCAGGTACTGGCCACAGTTTTAAGCCGTGGCAAGTTATGGCCACGGTTTTAAGCCGTGGCCACAATTTTAAGCCGTGTCCACTCAAAAAAAAATTCTGGTTTGTTGCGAGGGTTTGAAACCGTTGCAAAATAATATAATACAAAAAAAAATTTAAATTAACCCCAATTCTTATAAACACGGATTCTTATAAAACATCATGCTGAAGTAAACAAACAAACAAAATATAATACCCATTACTTCATTTCAATCAAACAGTAAATTTATTCATCCAGAACTTACAGAAACCGTATTAAAAAATACCCAATCCCTTACAAACACGGATTATTCATAAACAAAATCCATAAGTAAACAAACAAACAAAATCCACAAGAGCATAAGTTTCTCCTATACATGTTGGGTGATGGCAGGCTATATCTGATTGTCCTGGCAGTCTGCCCTTTTATTTAACCCCATAGGGAAAGAACTCTCATATCTGAGAAACCAAACAAGAACTCTGGCATCTCCCTGCCGATTGCATTTATGTTTACAAAACAGCCTGATCTGAATTAAGTTCTTCAGGTTTTCTGGTATTTCTCCAGTCAGACCATTTGTGGACATTATCCCAAGTGTTTGAGTTGACTGCAACTGCCCATGTCTGACGGGATCATATCTGTCAAACTATTCATGCATGCTGAGATCAAGTTTCTTATTGGTGTTGAGTTCGTCAAGTTCCAGCTCAGTTGGATAGACTTAGGTACAGTAGTTTTGTTAAAGAGTGAAACTGGGGTGAAAAGTCATTCAGAAATAACGATAATACTATATGCAGGGAGCATAACAGGGGTTGAAAACGAGCAAGAAATTGAATGACTTGTAGCTAATGAGTACCATGGATTGATTTCAGACATCATACGCAAAGGAAACAAAATGCCATAAAAACAGGATATCATTAGTCTTACTAACCAGCCAATGTGCCAGACATGTTACGACTTCTTGAAGAAATGGGGCATAAGGAGATGAATTTAGAGCTAACTTTTAATGAAGATGATTTTTGCACCATGGTGATCGTCTCAACAATAAAATGCTTCTTTCTGATAGAATGTAATTTTAACACCCCTGACCGTGTCATTTGATATCCACTGTTAAATTGAATAAATTTTGCAAGACTTGGAGTCTTCAGAATAATCTTATTTATTATGAAGCTGTGATGGTCAAAACCATCCTCAGAACAAGTCAATCTCATATTCTCTTCCATACAGGCTATGTGATCTAGCTAGTGACCCACAAATAACCCAATAGCTTTCAATGCCACGTAGATTACTTGTCTATTATGTCTTTGAAACTACCCCAAGATGATTTAAGTTCCAATGTCTTTCCTATTTTTAGAAAAATGGGCATCCAAGGTTGCTATTCGATCTTAAAGAGCACACAAGACAGTCCAACAATAAAATCACCGGCAATGACGTCTGAGATGTATGCATGACAGGCAAGGAGAGAGTAAGTTCATGTCCTTAGGGAATGTGATGCAAAACTTTTATGCTGAGAAGAGAGTTAAAATATTTTTGGAAGAGTGCGGGGTATAAGAAAACCATCAAATACCTTGGTTGGCATCTGAGCTTGCATGGCTTGCATTTGATTCAGAGACTGATGCATCAGCCGAACCACCACGCTGAAGTTGGTCACCATTTTGAAAGTTTTGTAGGATACTCTGAGTAGGGGCAGTATTCTCTGTTGTGAGTACGATTCCAGAAGTACCTGCATATGCAAGATCAGTCTGCACGTATGCCTCCATGTCTGCAAGCTCATCCATCCAAAGCCCATCGCCGCATTTTTTATTGCACAGTTCCTTGAAGTTTATGCATGCTTCCCTACATGAGATAGGGTAGTAAATGTTTAAATGACTTTCTAGCTAATATTTTGTGCTTCTGTTTAGAAAAATGGAGCAGCAAATATTTCTAGAAATTATTACTTGAAATGGAACCAAAATAAAAACAAGGAAAAAAATAAAATAAAAAATTGGAGAGAGAATTTCTTCTTGTGAAAATTGCAATGAATTATTAGAAAACAGGAAAAGGGGGTGAGGTGAAGATGGCGAACAAAAAAATGTCATTTGTCACCAAAACATACAAGTACATCTAGGTTGAAGAATATAAAAACAAATCCGTTTTGAAATATAAGTTGAATCACTTCAACCATCAAATTTCTACTATTGCAGGTGAACTCACGAAAGCCGAATCACCTTCCAAAGCCACAATTTCTTACAATAGGTTTGAAACCCCAGTCAAAGTATGAGTACTCAAACTTCAGTGAAAATTTTCAAACTTTTGTGTTTTATTTCTTAACGCTCAATAAGAAGGTAAATTACACTATTAAATCTTAACCTTCTAAAGCTAACTATCTTCTCTTAGGTGGAAGGTTAGCACTCATCCATACCTTAAACGGGAAGCTCCAAAGGCATCTGCAAACGCTAAGAGATGATTTATAGAGTCCATGTCGAATCCAGCAACAAAAGCACGGGCATAAGCCATTGCTTGCTCTTTGCGTAGCACTGCTTTCCGAGTCTCCAAAACTCTTTGAAGCTGATGTCTGAATATACCCATAAATTCATAATCAACACAATAACAAAAGATGCTATCATTAATAAAATAAATCAAAGGTATTGTAACTTTAACCTCCTTGATGTCTGAATATACCCGCGGGTATTGTAACTTTAACCTCCTTGACACCTTGAACCACTCCAGAACCTCTGGCCTTATTTACAGTGGAACTCTGGAACTAGTCCTAATCCTAATATGCGTCTCTAATTAAAATACATCTAATAAAATATTAAAAACTAGATACCACAAAATTCCTAATTCTAACTATTCAAACTAATCTTTACATCTTTTCTTTCTTCAATGAAAACTGCTTAAGATTCATTAGCTAATCTAAGGATTGGAGAAGACCAAAACAGCAGAAATATTATAGGAAAAGCACATCAGCTAACAACATTAACCCATATTGTATCCAAAAGTTAAACAAACATTTAAAACGATTTAAAGCTAAATATGGTAAAATTATATAAGCTGCAGCTTTTGGATATATTTTGCTGAACCATATTAAAAACGAGAACTCCTGTATAAACTAAATAAATTATGATATCAATTCCATACCTCAACCTGCCTTTGAAGCGATTGGACATAATTAATGATCTCATCAAGCATTACAACCTTACCGGTTACCTATAAATACAAAGCTCTAAAATAATCAAATTACAATTACACCAATAAACGTTGGCGAGATATTAATGTAACAACCTTAATTCACAAAATGAAGAAAATTACCTTGCTACAACCAGGTACTAAGTCTTGAAGAAATTTCATCCTTTCACTGATCTTCTCCCTTCTTACCTGCAAAGAAGAAATCCCCGTGGTAAAAAAAAACTCCCAGAAGTAATAGCTAAATTGAACAAGATCGATGCTTCACATAGAATACTTACTCGCTCTGCAAGACTGTGGTTGTTTGTTGCCTGACCCCTTCTTGCTCTAACATGAATGTAATCTTCTTTCGGTGCATCTGAATTTGGAGAGTTGTCTTTACTGTTTTTACTAACTTTGGCAGCTGATGTTGCGTTTTGGTCATTTTTCTGCACAGTTTCATTGTTGCCCTTCGCGGTGTCATGGCATTTATTTCCACAGTTTTGTGTGACAATTGACACGGTAAGATCTTTTACTTAAGGGAATATCTCAGTTCATCTTCCAACATTTCACCAAATCTCTCCATATTTCTCTCTCTTTCACTCTCTAGAATGTGGATTTTTTTTCTTTCACTCACCTATCAAAGACATACAAGTTTGTCACCGACCCACCTATGAAATTTTAGAGATTCACAACCTAAATGAGAGTTTAGAGAATCACCAACTTATCTCATATAAATGGAAATATGAATTCACTGCCTTTTAAAAAACAAATGAAAAACTTGTGATTAATATCATATTATCTCTGCACATAGACACCATTTCTACATTAAAACAAAATAATTGAGATGCGAATGCGAGGGTAAATCCCAAACATAGCATCGATACCTCATTCTACACTTCAAACATTGAAGAAACTAGCATACACATTCTTTGAAGTATAAACATACTCGGATAGGTTACACATCACAATACAAGGTTCCAATCCTATACAAGTTAACAAGATGATCAATATAGCATCTATTTGTTCCGTAAAGAAAAATTGTACCTTGAAGTAACAAAGATAGGGCAGAACTCAGAGATGCATTTGGTCTCAACATCGCTAAGGGCCTTCCATTTTATTCCCCAATGTTCAGAACCCATGTACCTAATGGAATTGAACAAATCGGTTGTTGAAGAATTGGCAAGGAGTTGGACGAATGTCTGAAATTCCTGCAAATACTTGAAAATTAAGGCAATTTGTAAGCACTAGTCACGAGCCTTTAAACTTGGACAGCAAGAGCAAACTTACATTTGAGAATTCCTGACAAGGAACCTAGATGTAGTAACTGGGGGAATGAACCATCCTGCGAATAAGAATGGATAATTGGCATTGTAGCAACCTTGTTTTGCAAAATATTTAAGGCAACATCATTTAGAGAATCACATGGTCCAGCCTGCATGAGTAGCATTAAGGTTACTAAGCAAGATTTTTTAAACTGTAGGATTTAAATAAATTGTACACTCTGAACTCTACAATCAATAAAACCCAAGGAACTTCACTTAGTGTGGATAATAAGTACATCAACAGCAACCACCAAAATGTTTTTTGATAAAGTTTCTTAAAATTTTCACGAAACAACTGGAGTTAGATAGTTGGTCTACTGGTGGTGGTGCCCCTAATGGTCTAAGAGGGTGTTTGTTTGTTCTGCTGTTTTTTATCTGGTTCTGTTTTGTTCTATGGTAGTGTCCTGGTTCTCTATGTTTCGGTGTCTCTGGTTCCAAGTAGTTGAAGTTTAGAAATTTTCACAAAGCAGGGTGCATATACACTAAAGTTGCAACATGAGACTTGCATAAAAGAGGTCGCATTCACTACATATAGTTTACACATCTATAAGAATCTCTCAGTCATGATGTAATCTTGGAACAAGGGGTTGAGAAGAAGCATCAGTGATTTGAAGTTTCAAAGGGGAGTGGATAGGAAATAGGAAAAGTGATGAAATTTAGATTATCATTTATGTGGTAGTCACACTCCTCGGCCCCTCCCTCTTTTCCCTCCCCTAAAGAGTCTAATTTCTATTTTATGAGAAACACGAGAACATGATACCTACAAACATGGGAATTGGATGATCATCTTCTAACTCAGATATCTCTTCCATTTCTATCTCCTAATTTTCTTTGCACTCCCTCGCCTTGAGAATTCAATTATCACACCCAAACATAGTCTGATTTAATTCTTAAGGGATGATCTACAATAAAGAACCTTTTAGAGAATACAGTTCACAAATCACAATCTTACGTTTCTGACATAGTTATTTTCTTTTTATTAATATTTAAAGAATGAGCATATGAGGCAGAGCACAATGCCAAAGGAGAGGCAAACAAGAAACACTTACATGGATCAAACGCCTTGGTAATGTTACTGGCCCATCAGGTTGTCTGTCAAGATGCAATTTCCCCTCTTTCCAAGCCGCTATAGTGTGTGTTTCAAGCTCTTCCTCCGTCAAATTTGAACCATGACTACCAAGCTGCAATTTTGAAATGCACTTCAGTGAAAGGAAACAATCTTCCACTTAAGTACAGATTTGTGCTTCAGACTGAAGCCCAAGAAATAGAGATCCCAGAGTTCATGTTAAAAAAAAACTAATAATAATAAAGGGATCAGCATGCAATGAGCTAAAGTAAACAATATCTACTTTCAATGACACCCCACTCTGTACAGAACTGGAAAAGAGCAGAGGAGAAAATTACAAAACTAAACTCCTGCCCACGACATAATCCATAGTAAAAAAATTACACACTACCACAACAATGGCGAAATAATACTAAGATCCCTTACTAGTTTATGTGTGATGAAGTCTATAACACTTGTCTTTTACATGGACACGGACATTTTGTCTGACCAATTGAAGATCTTAAAACAAAAGAAAATAATTGGACAGCAAGATTAAGAAGTGTGCTCTCCAATCAGTATTTTGTACCAGTTGACTAAGAAAAAGAGCAGAGATGTCCACACATACCTCTCTCAAAATTAAGATGAAGTCCAACGCGCTAAGTACACCAACAAATTGCCCCTTGCAGAAATCCCACAGAGGAGCCAAAGGAACTCCCTGAAAAAATCACAAGATGTCC
This sequence comes from Berberis vulgaris, assembly GCA_963556465.1. Lineage (NCBI taxonomy): Eukaryota > Viridiplantae > Streptophyta > Magnoliopsida > Ranunculales > Berberidaceae > Berberis > Berberis vulgaris. The sequence goes on along the minus strand of OY747124.1, from coordinate 69,655,917 downwards.
ATCTGAGCAAGCTCTAAGAAACACAACATATTACTGCAGAGAATCAAATAAGTAAATAATGGGAAAATTATGACAGAAACGCCTATATGACATAGGTGACCCAGAATGTCCCAGTAATTCTAGAATATCAAAAAGGTGCTCAATGAATTTGACTCAATGAGGTCAGGCTGTTAAGTGGATGTAATTTTGGAAAAAATAATAACAACAACAACTATGATGATGATGATGATGATGATGATGATGATGATGATGATGATGATAATGATTAATAATAATAATAATAATAATAATAATAATAATAATAATAATAATAATAATAATAATAATAATAATAATAATAATAATATCGCGTTTTTCCCTGACTGAGTTGAGAGAGAGAGAAATAACAACCATTGTGAATCTCCGTATTCCATCCCTTATTTCCTTATCATCTCACAACATGGCATCCATGCAGCAATTCAAAGTTTAAGAAAATACTTATGAGTCATCAAAAGCTTTGTAGATAACTCAACAGAATGAAAATAATTTTTTTTAAATAATAAATAATAAAAAATGACATTATCTTTGCATCGAGAGAAAAAGATACACGAACTCGAACATTACCTGCTCATACAGAATATCAAATGCTTGCTTCACAGGTAAATGAACATCCAGTGCAAGAACCTGCATCCATAACACCTCAATCAGAAGAGGGTCCTAAAAATATTTGATCAGATCCAAAAGGATTATCAACAGAAGCATGTAAAGGAGGCGAGGCATCCAAACCTTGCCTGACTCAGGTAGCAACTCGTAAGCAGTATGTGTAGATAAGAACACGGAAATACGATGGCGAGAGACCTCCAAATCAGCTTCGAAAACTGTGGGCACCACATCCTACAGAAAATCAACCAGACTTAATTTTCTTCCAACCCTCAAGTTAACATACTATAACCATGGTAAAGGCACTAATACACCTAGATCAAAAATTTAAGAAAGAAAATATCATTCTACTAAAACTTACAACACACTGTAAGTTATCATTGTCCACATCCATGTGTGATCTGGATCCAGGTACCTCCAGACACAGGATCGCGGGAACTGAATCAGGCTCCCTAGCTAAAAGACCAGTGTTCACTATCCCATAGTTCCCATTTACAAAGGGTTGGCATTCATCATGCCGCCATTCTCCATCGACCAAAAATTTGTACTGCGTGTAAAACGAAACATCAGGCAAACCAGTACATCAACTTAGAGACTATGCATGTGGTTCAAGTAAAGCATAATAAACACAAAATTAGAAATAGTAAATAAAGCAAAGTGATAAAACAAAAAGAACATTCATCAAGGTGGTGAGAAAGGATACTTGAACCAACACTCTAAAGAAGGTAAATAAAATTACATGAAGACGCCTTTCAAATTCACAATTGTTGGTTGCACATGTCAAAGAACTTCATTGCATCAAATAAATCCAAGCTTGTTAAAATTACTTCAATTATGAGAATTCTTAGTGCAAATCAAGAATATATTCAGCAACCCCCTCTAAAACCTACTTCCATCTGTAATATAAAGCCAAATAGTTCTATCTACAGGTGCGCAAAAAATTTGGACCAAGTAAACCGACCGAACCATACCGGTTCAGATTTTCACATATGTCACTTCAGTTCAGTTTGAAAGTTTCTAAACGATATGATTGGTTCGGTTCTCAGTTTTTTATTCACTTTCAAACCGCTAAAAACCGAACCAATGTAGGAACTGCATAAAATGGCTAGTCAGTTTAAGGTCAAGTGGTAAAACAAAAAAAAGTATATTATGATACACCCAACTGTGCCAATACAATTCACATGTCACATGGCAGAAGCTTTTAGTTTAATACAAGTGGGTTTCTGACTTTTCAATGGAGACTTTTATGACATTTTCATTTAAGGAAAATAAATAATTGAATACATTGTTTTCCAGTACATTCTCATTTTATTGTTGTCATTAAGATACTAAAAAAAGTAAACAACTTATTAACTTTCTACCCCATTTGCCAAGAACTTTGCTCTTTACTCTCACCTCCACCACCACCATCTTCCTTCCAGACCATAAAGCAACAAGCCCCTCGAGAACATGAAGTTGTAGGCATCTAAGTGCAGATATTTTCTCACATAAAGGTCCAGATATGCCAAAAATACCTCTGCTTCCAAAAATCTGCTCATGGTTCATGGTTAGTTTTTTTCTCCTCCCTCTGTTTTCTTTAAACTCTTCTCCACCACACAACCCCTCCCCCCCTCCCCCCCAAATCCTCTTTTTTTAATCATTTACTTACTCTCTATTGTGGTGTTGACTCTATGTAAAACCAAGATTGGCATTTAACCGAACGTAACCGAGTATCAACCAAGGCATTCAGTTCCTCTGTGTTGTGGTTCGGTTTAAATTAGAGGAAAATAAAAACCGATGTGATTGGTTCGGTTGCCGTTTCATTTTGAAACCGATTCAATACGAACCGTGCACACCCCTAGTTGTATCCTCTTCACACTCCAATACTCGAATATTTCAACTAACACTCTAAATTGTCTATTTTATCACCCATTCCAACCAACTCTCTCCAACCTCTTTGTCTGCGCACCATCTCATCCATTCACCCATGGTTTATTCTACAGGGACTCTGACCAGGGCAGACCCAAAAATTCATGTTAGGGAGGGTTGCTTTACTATTAGGTAGACAGCTACAAGTTTCTTCATAAAAAAATTTTATTTTTTTCCCTAGACTAACGGCCCACCCAAAGGTCTTAATTCTAACCTGTGAACATTTACCAATAGCAAAGACAGATCCATAACTATCCAGAATTAGGTGACATTACATCAAACATCTTATCTTCAACCATGAGCAAAAATGAAAGACTCCAAATTGTCACCAGTTGAGAAATTACCTTACCATTAACTCTAAAGGAGCTTGAATCGGGTGGAACCCCCATTCATGAATTCAAGTTTCTTTCATTCAGGCAGATCTTGCATTTAGTTGCCTTATCCTCCTATTGACAATTTAAAAAAAAAAAAAAAAAAACTTAGTTAACTCGTCAGTTTTGTTTAATTCAGTACACTTGAATAAGTACCAAAACTAAAAAAAAATTCAACCCAATCAAAAGATCAATTTGTAGAGGCATATAATCAAACACTTTAGGAAACACAAATACTCACTTAGTCCCATCCAGTACAACGGTAGCTTGTGATGTCAACATGTTCAACGTGAGCAATCTTAAACCAGTCTTCTCCCTTGTCCTTCTCGCATCTTCTCTCTAGCTCTTCACTGCAACCGTAAATCTCTAGTTGTCTCAAAGCAGTGAGGTTTTGCAGTCCTTCTGGCAATGCTTTGCAATTCGAAGATCCCAGAGACGAAAGAACACTAGTAGCTAAAAGAAAAAAAAATTAAATCTGAAACAGATCTGAAGAAGAAGAAGAAGAAGAGATCTAAAGAAGAAGAAGGATCTTACCTGGAAGGAGATCTGAACCAAAGGAGGGACGGAAAGATCAGTGTGTTCTTCTTCTTCTTCTCACCAAACTCAGCATTGGAGGCACTGACGAACTCTCCTTCAAGAACCGGAAAAGGGACGCAAATTTTTTTCGCAACCGCGAAATTTTAGGGTTTCGGGATATCAGTGTGTGCTTTCGGGAGATCTGTGGGGAGATGGAACAAATTGTAGGGTTTGAAACAAAGGGTTGAAAACTGAAAAGTGCAGAGTTGGGGGGAGATGGAGCGGGAACGCAAATTTTTTTCGCAACCGCGAAATTTTTTTTTGCCCGCGAGAAATCGACTCGACTTTTCCACACATCCACGTGCAACACACGTGCATTTTCATTTTATAGCAACGGTTTTATGTCGTTGGCTATTATAGCCACGGTTTTTAGCCGTGGCAAACAAACCAACGGTTTCAAACCGTGGCCAAGCCTTTTTGTGTAGTGATTATAGCCACGGTTTTAGGTCGTTGGCCATTATAGCCACGGTTTTTTGCCGTGGCAAATAAACCAACGGTTTAGAGCCATGGCCACCTCAGTGTAGCTAAACAGGCCTTTTGGTGTAGTGAAAATAATTAGACTTTATTAATAAACAATAAGCAATAAAGTTATATACGTTACAAGAAGACTGACATTTAGCCAATTGGCAATCCCACATACCCCTACAACATGTTTTAATAATGACAACATTTATATAAAAACTAAACTAAATTTGCAAATACTAATCACATAATTAATTTACAATCAAGCATGTACATAAAAATAATGTAACAATAACAACTACTAACCAAATAATTAATTAACAATCAAGCATGTAAATAAGAATAATGTACATAAGACATTCATGTATTGTATTTTTGTAAGGAAAAAATAACGAGAATTACTTACCTCAACTAACATCTAACCATTTTAGAAATACAATTTACTAATCAAAATAAATCATAATATCATGTCAGAGAATGAGAAAAATCACTAACTTCTACTAAAAAATTTATATACAGTACCCATCATAGGTGAGTATAATATAAGGATTTCTAAAATTCGACCAGTGACAATTTTCTCTGCCTCGAGGGAGATCTCATCGTTGGATGAACTACAAACCAATGGTATATTTTTCATACTTGTGTTATGAATTTGCAAATTTAATTTGAAAACATTCTAAGCACTAGAAGGACTCGATCCACTGGAAACCCTAAGCTGCACATAACTGTCTTTATTACGGGATTTAAATAAAAACTTAGTTTTGGCTTTTCTCTTTTAAGTCAACCAATTCCTATAAAATTACAATAAAAACTTTCATATTTCAGAGTTATATCTGTATTAAACTCTAATTCTAATTCATTGATTAATCTAAAAAAGTAAAAGAAAACGAAGAAAAAGTTATTGGTGCTATGCATTCTTTTTTTCTTCTTATTCTTCTTTCACCTCTTTTACCCTCTTCTTCTATGCAAAGTTTATTACCTTTTGTTTTTGTGTGTATAAGAGAAAGTGACTATGTATTTTACCCTAATCAAACTATTTTATAAGATTCTAATTTAGGGTTTCCTAATTTCGGTTAAATACACTCTCATTCACACACAAATTTTATTTTCTTTAACCACTACAAATAAAACAAGGTTTTATATAATATACAAAATTATAATGTATTACTAAAACAATAAATAAATATCATTTATATTTATGTAATTAGGTAGGTATTACAATATACACACCTCAAAGAATCTCGCCTTGAGATTTGGAAGGTAAGAGAGTTATGTGAATTTGGAAAAAAAATACAACTTGGCAAACAAAACGGGATTTTAAAAATACATGTTCAGATAAGAAGTTACTCAGTTCTTATACTTATAGAAAAATTTCATATCATATAAAACAACACCTCTAACATGGATAGACACGAGGCTGCTACATGCATATATCTATATTATTGTAAAAGAACACAAAACAATAAATTGAAACTTTATTACAAAAATATTTATTAAGGTCATTTAAAAGGTACGGGTGTTACAGTTCCAATCATTATATGTAGACATTTCCTTGCTACAGCTAACGCTTTTATCAATTGCAGAAATGGTCTAATGAAGTTGTCTTTTGGGAACATGACTTTGGAGGTCAACATATTCAACATTGCCAAGCAACCATGTGATGATGATGAGTGTTATCACACTTACATGACAGACACGATGATATTAGAGGAGGCTCTCATGAGTGAAAACTCTGAATCTTTAGAGTACCTCCTTTGTATTTTTGATTATGAGAGTCCACTTTATCCTGACAATGTTTTTTATGTTTATGTTGTTTCAGGGTCAACAGATAAAGGATGAGGAAAATGGAAACCATGCTATGAGAAGTTGCCAAGAGAAATAGAGAGACCACAACCATCCACCGTGGATACCCCAAAAGTTGACCTAGATCCACTACCTAAGGGACTAAAACATGCATTACTGGGACCAGGTGATACCTTTCTTATTATTATCTCTTTTGTGCCTGGTAACTCACAAGAACAAAACTGATTAATATGTTAAGTGAGCACAAATTTGCACTAGGTTAGAATATAATTGACATCAAAGTATTAGCCTCTTAATTTATTCCCATAGGATTCACTTAGAAGAAGGAAATAACCCCCATAGAGATCCCAAAGACGACTTAACCCTACTATGAAAGAAGTGGTGAAAAATGAAGTCTTAAAACTGTTAGATGCGGGTATCATTTACCCCATCTCTGGTAGCAAGTGGGTAGTCCAACTCAGATAGTACCTAAGAAATTTGGAGTGACAGTGGTGACTAATGAATTGGGAGTGTTTGTTCCTACCAAGGTAGTGACAGGGTGGCGCATGTGCATTGATTATAGAAAACTTAATTATGCCACCCTCAAGGATTACTTCCCACTTCCATTCATAGACCAATTCTTAGAGCGTGTAGCCCTCCATAATTTCTATTGCTTTCTAGATGGGTATTCAGGATATTATCAGATTGAGATTGTGTTAGAGGATCAAGATAAGACTACATTCACATGTCCTTTTAGTGCTTATGGTTTTTGGCGTATGCCATTTGGTTTGTGTAATGCACCGGTTACCTTTCAGAGATGCATGATGAGTATTTTTTAGTGACATGATTGAAAAATATTTGGAAGTGTTCCTGGATGATTTGACTATTTTTGGTGATTCCTTTGATTTGTGTTTACTTCATTTGCAGGCTGTTTTGAGTACATGTGAAGAGAAGGTCTGGTGTTTCATCATCATCATCATCATCAAAGCCCATTCCCGAGATTTTCGGGGTCGGCTACATGAATTTTGGTTCTCCAAGCAATGCGATCTTCCCACATTTCCTCACCTAATCCAAGCTCAATGATATCTTCATTCACCGTCTTCATCCAAGTTTTCAACGGTCGTCCCCTCCGTCTACACCCTCCATTAACTTGCCAATCTAAACATTTTCTAATTGGCGCCGTGCTCGGTCTCCTCCGCACATGACCAAACCAAGTTAAACGTCTTTCTCTAATTTTTTCCTCTATGGGCGCTACACCTAAGTATCTCCTAATTCTTTCATTTCTAATCTTATCCTTACGAGTTTTACCACACATCCACCTTAACATACGCATTTCTGCTACTGCCATCCTATGCGTATGTTGTCCCGTAGTAGCCCAACATTCTGAACCATATAGCATGGCTGGTCGAACAATTGTCTTATAGCATTTCCCTTTTAGCCTTGCAGGCATCCTTCTATCGCACAATACTCCTGACGCCATTCGCCATTTCAACCAACCAGCTTTAATCCTGTGGTCTACATCTGCTCCAATAGCCCCATTCTTTTGAATTATAGACCCTAGATATCGAAAAGCCTCACACTCTGGGACCTCGACACCTTCGATCTCAATTGCATGACTTCTCCCTCTTGGTTCACACCCAAAGTTGCACACTAGATACTCCGTCTTCGAACGGCTAATTCTAAAACCTTTACTCTCTAAAGCCTCCTGCCACTTAACTAATTTCTGACCTAAACCTGCACTAGTCTCATCCATTAAGACAATATCATCTGCAAATAACATGCACCAAGGTACATCTTCTTGCAGATGTCTCGTCAACTCATCCATGACCAAAGCAAAGAGATATGGACTTAACGCCGACCCTTGATGTAGTCCTACTGTCACTGGAAATTCACTAGACATCCCACCTACTGAGCGAACACTTGTTACAACCCCTTCATACATATCCTTAATGATATCGACATAACATTGAGATACTTTCTTCCTTTCAAGCACCCACCAAATTAACTCCCTGGGGACCCTATCATATGCTTTCTCCAGATCAATAAAAACCATATGCAAACTCTTACGTGCCTCTCGATATTTTTCTACAGTTTGCCTAAGCAGGAAGATGGCCTCCGTAGTAGACCTACCTGGCATAAATCCAAATTGATTCTCCGAAATCGTGGTTAAACTCCTAAGTCTTTGTTCTATAACCCTCTCCCAAAGTTTCATCGTATGACTCATAAGCTTTATCCCTCTATAGTTCGAGCAATTCTGGATATCCCCTTTGTTCTTATAAATTGGTACCACAATGCTATGCCTCCATGAATCTGGCATTTTTCTAGTTTCCAAAATCCTATTAAATAGCTTAGTTAGCCATTGAATCCCAACTTCTCCCAGACATTTCCATGCTTCAATTGGTATATCATCCGGTCCAACGGCCTTCCCTGTCTTCATTGTTTTTAAAGCTTCTCTCACTTCTGTGGCACTAACTCTGCGATGGAACACGCGATCTCTCCCTTCCTGGTGTTTAACTGGGAAAAATGTCATTTCATGGTTCCATCTGAAATAGTTTTGGGGCTCATAATTTCTGATGAAGGGATCGAGGTTAATAAGGCAAAAAATGAACCCACACCCAAAACTGTTAAGGATGTGAGGTCTTTTCTGGGGCATGCGGGTTTCTATAGGAGGTTCATACAAAACTTTTCTGCCATATCTAGGCCACTGTGTCATCTCCTAATCAAAGAAATTGTATTCCATTGGACACAAGTGTGTGAGGACGCTTTTCGAACACTTATTTCTAGGCTCATTTCCGCTCCCATAATGCTATCACCTGATTGGATTTTGCTGTTTGAGTGTGTGATGCAAGTAACTATGTTGTGGGGGCGGTCCTGGGGCAACAAAAGGGAAGGGAAGCCCTTTGTTGTGTACTACGCTAGCAGAACTCATAATGATGCTCAAATGAATTATTCTACTACTAAAAAAGAGTTGCTAGCCGTAGTTTTTGCTTTAAAAAAGTTTCGTGCTTATTTGATTGCTACACCTATCATTATTTTTACTAACCATGCTACTCTCAAGTACCATTTTACAAAGAAGGATGTTATGGCAAGACTGATTAGGAGGATTTTACTTTTGCAAGAATTGACCTGACCATAAAGATAAGAAGGGGCTGGAGAATGTCTTGGCATATCAATTATCTCGCCTGGAGTTCAATGATTTTGCCTTTGGCTCACCAATCCATGACGAATTCCCTATTGAACACTTGTTCGTTGTGACTCAAGTACCATGTTATGTGCAACGAAGTTCCATCCTAATGGTGCGCTCACGATAAGTGCAAATTTCTGGTCGAGGTAAGAAAATTTTGTTGGGATGATCCTTATCTGTATAAATATTGCCTCGGTCAAATCATGAGGAATTGTATCCCTGATGGTGATATTGACAGTGTCTTGTCTTTTATCATAGTTCAGCTTATGGTGGCCATTTTTTCTATGAAAAAGACTGACTCCAAGATTTTACAGTCTAAATTATATTGACCTACAATGTTTAAGGACACTAATATTTTTTGTCGTTCTTGTGATAGATGCCAGAAGTTAGGTGCACTGTCCCGAAGACACATGATGCCCCTCAACCCCATCCTTGTTATTGAGATATTTTATTATTGAGGGATTGATTTTATGATAGTTTTTCCACCATCTTTTGGGTATTTGTATATCTTCCTTGTAGTGAACTGTGTGTCCAAATGAGTAGGGGTTGTGGCATGTCGGAACAATGACAACAACATTGTTTTCAAGTTTCTCAAAGAAAATATTTTATCCAGATTCGGTACACCATGAGCTATTATTAGTGATCAGGTCACTCACTTCTGTAACCGTTCTTTTGAGGCTTTGAGGAGTACATCAAAAGGTCACCAATGTCTACCATCCACAGACAAATGGCCAAGCTGAGCTGGCCAACCGGGAAGTAAAGCAAATCTTGGAAAAAATGGTGAATCCTGATTGGAAGGATTGGTCTTTGCGCCTTTTCAATGCTCTTTGGGCTTACCATACCGCTTATAATACAAATCTCGAGATGTCTCCATACTTGCTTGTCTATGGAAAAGCATGCCATTTACCTATGGAATTAGAACATCACGCTTATTGGGCTATAAAAAAAATTAACTTTGATATTAATGATGCAGGTATTCAGCGAAAGCTTCAGCTGGCTAAGATTGGGGAGTTGCATAATGATGCCTATTAGCAATCTAGAAGGCAAAGATGAATGTGGCTCAGGATAAACAAATTCTTAGGAAACATTTCGAGCCCAATCAGCGAGTCCATCTCTATGACTCACGACTTCATCTTTATCCAGGCAAGCTAAGATCGACATGGACGGGCTCGTTCATGGTTAAGCAGGTTTTTCCAAATGGTTCAGTAGAGATTGAAGATTCGAAAGATTGGAGAATATTTAGAGTGAATGGGCAACATTTGAAGCACTGTGTGGAGAAAGTAGAGTTGCTAGAGAAGATATCTCTGGTTGCCCTTGTCTACTTAGTTTGATGTTCTCCACCTCTATCTTTAGTTTAGGTTTATTGTTTTCATTGTTTGATTTTTTATTTTTCTTTCATTGTTTTAGGTTATCTTAGGTTTAGCTACTGGAGTCGCTCCGAGCCATTCACTATCCGGTGTTCCTCTCTCCCATCGATATGATTTTTTATATTTTGATGACTGTGAGGATACTGTCAGATTTAGGTTTGGGGTGGTAGCATATTCATGCTTGGTGCTATTTATTGTTTTGTGTGAAACTGGCAAAGCATGCTTGTTTGGTTTTGAGTTTTTGTGAACTGGTGATACATGATTACAACATTGTTTTTGTCAAGGTCTGATGATACTATCTTGATCAACATTGATTGATTTCTGTAAACTCACTTTTGTGCACTTGCTAAGCTTTGTGGATCGATTTGGAGAGTTTATGCATATGAGTTTTGATTTTGACCATGTTTGAAATACATTTTTCTTGATTGAGTGCAGTGTTTGAGATAATTGCCATTGCGAACTTTTATTGCCCATTGGAATTGGTTTCGTTAACATTTGATATGTCCTATCCGGTTTACCTTGCATGTGGAGAAACGATTTGGTCAACTTTGTGGCCTCCTAATCCATCATTGATATTTTTGCTAATTTTTTATCATCACAATATCTCAAGAATCCTCCTTGTTCTATAAGTTTATTTTCATTATAATTAGTTGTTTCATGTGACAAAAAAATCATCAAGAAAAAAGTATCAGAGTTTCAGATTTTGTTTTCGCTTTTGATTCAAAAGAAGGGAGATCCAACCGCGAAAGAAAGATACGTCGTCTTAGTCATATTCAGAACAGAAGAGTTTCAACATCAGGATTTTATTGATTAACCAATGAAATTTTGAGGCATAATTATGGTAAGCTTGATTAAGTGTTTTGAATGGTGTAACTAGCATATCTTGTGATCAATTCTTGTTTACTTGTTTATCCTAAATCAGTTGACCTTTTCTATGAGAGTTTTACATTGATTTTCAATTCCTTTAGTGAATACCTTGCCTATTCTGATTTTGATAAACACTTTACCTGTGAGGACAATGGAGTTGAGGCTTTTACAGGGTTGAATTAGAGGTTGTATGCATTACTGATTTGTGGTAAGAAAGGTTGTAGCCTAGTTCACACTCTCACTGTTTCTTAGAAGTCATGATTTTGAAATCTTGTTAGCGTCTGTGAGTTTTGGCTAACGTTTGTTGGAGTGCTAGACATTTTTGCAACTTCTTGGATTCTGACCTACAAGCTATGGACATCTTCATGCAATGAGTTTTCAAGCTATGGTACTAGCAATGAGCTGGTTGTGGATTGTGATTAGGGCATGAAAATGCACTTTATACAAAGTTAAATATTTTCACTTGTTAAGATTATTTTGATAATTCATTGAATTACTTGACAAGTGTGGTCTTTTGGAGAATTTTGTGTTTTAGTGTGTTTTTTAGGTAAAAAAACCCTCAAAGATATGATCAAGGTGATCCACAACTTCTGGACCAGCCCAAGACGGCCTGAAGCAAGCCCATTACAAGGCATGTTGCCTACATCTATTTATAATCCTTCTAGGATTACTTGGAGCCCATCAATGGACCACTTTTTTACTCACCTTATGTTGGAGCAAGTGCTTAAAGGGAATAAGATTGGCTTTTCATTCAATGAAGAAGGCTGGATCCACATGACTTCATCGTTCAGTGAAAAGTTTAGATCTCGGTTCAACAAGGATGTCTTGATTGATCGATTTAAAACTTTATGGAGAGAATATTGCTTGATAAAAAATATTTTTGGTGATGATGGGTTTCATTGGGATGAAGAATTGCACATGGTGACAGTTGACATTCACGTCTGGGATATTTATACAATGGTAAACCCAGATGTACAAAAATAAAGATTTAAACCCATTCCCTATTTTCACGATTTGTAATTGATATATGGAACTACAACTCCCAATAGAACATATGACTATTCAGATCACACAAGAAGCCTCAAAGATTTCATCCAGGTAACAGTTAATGGGGAACAACCTGGCCCATGATGTGTTGACCATGAGATGAAACCCTAGAGTTTCGTTATGTTCTCTTTGATTGCCTCTTTTCTCTAGGGCTACCTCCTATTTTCATGTTTATAAAGAGATCACCTTTGCATAGTTTAGGGGAACAATTTAGAAGAGATTATACACAATTTTTGTTAGACTTTTTTATGATGTATTGTCCACTAGGCTAATCCTTCAAGCAAGGGGAAGAAATGGACTCCTAATTGTAGTTGATTTGATTTGTATTTGATTTAGTTTTCACGCTTTCATGATGAACAATGTTATTTAAGAATTCTTTTTTTATCTAATATAAAATACTATGTTTTCATGTGACAGATTATATTTTCTCCCCCATAGATTCATTTCTAACTCCAATGATTGTCTATTATTCTCGATATAAGTCTAGTCACGCTCTTCTTATGTGTGAAACATTAGGGTTCAATTGATTTCAGTAGATTTGTTATATGCGATTGTCTTTTACTGTGTTATTGTCTTTGAATATATCATTGATTTAAGATATTACTTATAAATAATCATTGTGCTTTCTAGAAAAAATGAATTATCATATCTCTTTATATAAGAATAACTTGGTGTTTTAAAGATTATTATCTAGTTATGTTGTTTGGGATGTGAAATACATAATTGAGTTATCCTAATTGAATCAATACAAGTTGAAGTGGTGAAGTCTATGAGGGATTCTTGGACCCTTGTGATTTCTTTTCCTTGATTTTCTTTCACCTAAATTCAATTACTTCCGTTAATTTTCAAGTCTTTCTTAGTTTTAGTTCCTTGTTTTGTTATTTCTTCCATGAACCTATTTTGTAGAGCATTTTTCTCATGGGACGACACCCTATTCTTTACTGCAATAATCGCATGTATTGTTTGGGCGTAATCACTAAACAAATTGATAAAAACTTGCTTAGCACAATTATAAGGCCTAATTCGTTGTATCTTTGGGATCCCGAGCACAAGTTTGTTAGTCTTGGTTGTAATTGCATCCACTTGGTGATCACCAAGTAAGTATGTGAAATTGTTAGAGTATGACTCTTGATTTATGTCAGTATCCAATGGTGTTTAACATTACGAAGTGCTAAAACATTGACTGAGAGTATAGTTCTCGTTTGGAAAAGTAATAAGAGCTTGTGGCTTGTGACCCTTTCCACTGAGAAGTAACTAGTTGAAGACGATCAAACTTTGGCTTAGGTGAACCTCATTATAATTATTGAGTGATTGGTAGTTGATGCATCCAAAATCCGGTCTCCAGTAAGTAAGACCTGCAAAACAAATGTTAGATTGCCAAAAACCACATTTTTGGTGGCTGGAGACACTCCGATGCTTAAGTCAGTATCCCAATTGGAGATGGGGATAAAACTGGACAGAACTCAGCTAAAATTGTTTACCTTTGTCAAATGTTATCTTTACCTTTTATAATGGTCGTTGTTAATTACCTACGTGACTTAAACATGTGCGGTGCAACGGGAGGATACGTTTTCTATAACAGTTTCCTCCTTTATGAATATACGTCCATGGAGGTGTAACGCCCTCCATGACTATTTTTCTATGTAATGTTCCTCCCCCTTGAGGAAGAACTTTATCGGACCTGGATTTGCCCTTTGATTATGATTTATTATGATGAGTACGGTTAGGCTGGCGGTGGAAGGGAGAGGTGGCGGGGTGGTGCTAGTGCTTGATAGAGAAAAAAAAGGAAGAAAAAAGATAATAAGAAGAAGAGAGGAAAATGAGGATGAGAAAGAAAAGGAGGATAAGAAGAGAATGAAGATGTGGCGAAGAATAAGAGAGGAAGAATATGAGGAGAAGAAGATTAGAGGATGAGGAGAAAGAGAAGAAGAAGTGAGGGGAGAGATGGCGGCCCGATGAGGCCAGTGGTGGAGGGGAGAGATGGCGGCCCGGTAAGGCCAGCGGTGGAGGGGAGAGGAAGCGGTGTCGGGGTGGTGATAGTGCTTGATGGAGAATAAAGGGAGAGAAGATAAGAAAGGTGATAGGTTTTTTTTATAATATTGGTGGTGTCATTCAGTAGGTGGTGGTGTCATTCAGAAAGTAGGGCAATGATGGTGTCTTTTAGCAGAATTGGTGGTGTCATTTAGTCATTGCCTTTCTTAAACCCCCAATTCTTTTCCAAATAAACCAAAAACTTGCACTTTAAGATTCAAATGTGAGTAGTATTTGGTAGGGGTGGGCATCCCATCCCGCGATCCTGAACCCTTCCCAATTTTTTTCACGTCCTTTTGGGATTGATCAAACCCATCCCGATCTCGTCCCGATCCACAGATGGATGGGATCATGATGCAGATTTTCAATCTCGCCCATCCCATCCCGTCTTGAACTTATTTATTCGATATTTATAATTATTAGTTTTAATCAAATTACTCTTCTAAGGGAAAGTTTAGGATGTGTTGAAATTAAATCAAGGGTTTTTTAGTTTGACACTCATTAGTTTATACCTATTATAGTTTGACCCTCGTTTTAAAAATTAATTGAGTCTAACACTCATTTTTTGACGGAACCGTTAAGTCCACGTTATTGACTGGTCAAGACTAATTTTTGAACCATTTTACCCTTACCTTAGTTTTTTTTTAATTTTAATTAAGTCTAATTTTTTGAACCCTAAAATTCAAAAATTGCCCCCCACCCCCTCCTTTATTCTCTCTTATTTCTCCTTCTCTTTGCAGCTCTCATTCTATCTGCCAACCCCACCCCAAAATCTCAACCCCCATTGCCACACACTTCCACACATAGAAAAACCCAGAAACCATCACTCAAATCTATATGATCCATCAATGTCTTAGCTAAATAACTTGAGGAAAAGAGAAGTTGAGATACATCCAAATGAGATGGAAAAGTGGTTTTCCTCAAATCATTGTGTGATCCATCTTGAAACATTGCACTACTGAAAACACAACAACATTAACTTAATTTCTTCATAAACTGAAATAAAAAAACAAAAAAAAAAAATTAAATTTTTTAATCATCATAGCAGGGTGGAGGGAGAGGCAATCCAGTTTTTTAAGTCTTTTTCGTGTTCGATCGAGCGATCACTTGCAATCCAGAGCGGACGGGCTGGCTCACCAGCAAGGCGAGTACATCAAGACCTGGCGACGCTGCTGGTTCGTGCTCAAGCAAGGGAAACTCTTCTGGTTCAAGCAGTCGAACCAAGGCAAGATCTTGGTTGCCTTCAAAATTGCTCCTCTCTTATCTTGTATTGTATCTTCCAAAGTCTATTATTTTGGTGTTTAGGGTTCCGAAATCAGCAACAGCACCACCACGGAGGAGACCTAAATCTTTCAATCTATTTTCCTACAATTTTTAAGGGGGGGGGGGGTATTCAATTCGGGATTTGAATGGACTCTAAAGGATTTTAAATCTCATGGATTTTAAAAGATTTCAAAGGATTTTGATGGATTTTAAATGATTGGATTTTGTAGATTTTATAAAGGTTTGTTAAAGATTTCTATGGATTCTTATAAATTCAATTGAAGCCGATTGACTCTGACACCAACTCAACTTCTAATCTCTCTCTCTCCACATTCCACTTACACTTGCTGGCTCTTCTTCTTCTTATTTGTAAGTTCAAATTACCTCTTGCTTTCTATTGTTTCTTCACTTTCTACTTCTCAAGTTTCAACCTTTACACTTGTTAATTCTTTGCAAGTGTTTTTTTTCCAATTGCTTACTCTGTATTTAGGGTTTACTTACTCTAGTTGCTCTCTGAGTCAAGATGGGGTTTCGTTAAATGCTTGATGCCATTGTTACTGGATGCTAAAAGAGTCAATCATGGGGTCATCCCTATCGGCACCTGCGTCGCTGTTAAGGGCACGAAAGACGTCCTCAATCGCCAGTTCACTTTCGAGCTCTCTAGCAGAGACACCAAGTACTTCATTGCCGACTCAGAGAAGGAGAAACAGGAGTGGATCAATTAGAATAGACGATCCATTGTACAACACTCCAGGTCTGCCAGCGATGGTGAGGTTGTCGATTACTGACTGATCATGTGGGGTAGTTTCATTGAATAAACAAGCATAAAGTTGAAATTTTTATGTTTTTTTTTTTGTGTAATTTTGTTTGGATCTTTGTGTTGTATAGGAAGAAGCAGTTTGTACTTATAGATATGTAATTTCACTCTTTTTCTTACCTCTAAGTGGTGGTCTTGATCTTTTTTGTTTTTTGATTTCAGTTTATGACGAAATTAAGTTACTGTTGTTGTTGTGTTTGCAGTATGCAATGTTTCATGATGGATCACAAAATGATTTGGGGAAAACCGCTTCTCCCTACCATTTGGATGTATCTCACCTTTACGTCTCCTCAAGTTATTTAGCTAAGATTTGATGGATCATATGAATCTAAGTAACGGTTTCAGGGTGTCTCTGTGTGTGGAGGTGGTGGTGGCAACGTGGGTTGGGATTTGGGAGTGAGGTTCCTGCAAAGAAAAGGAGAAAGAAGAGAGAATAAAGGAGGGGGTGGGGGCAATTTTTGGGTTTTAGGATTAAAAAAATTGGACTCAATTAAAAAAAACTAAGGGTATGTGGTAAAATGGTCCAAAAATTATTTTTAACCATTCAATGATGTAGATTTAACGGTTTTGTCAAGAAACGAGTATTAGACTCAACTATTGTTCAAAACGAGGGTCAAACTCTAATAGGTATAAACTATTGAGTGTCAAACTAAAAAAAACCCTTAAATCAAAGCATGTATCGTTTGAAAATTTACTTGTTTGATTTGGTACTTTTTGTTTAGATAGAAACTTTAGTTTGGATATTTTAGATAAAATAGAAGCCATGAAAATTTATGCTTTTTCAAAATTTAGATTGCCTATTGGACAATTATTCTTGTAGAAAATAAAGACAAATGATTGTTTTGAGTTAGTTTTGCATTATGAGTTATGTAATTGGATATTTGGTACATGTTCATCCCGTCTCGAACCCGTTTAAGATGGGACGGGGTCATGGGACTTCCACACCACTGGAAGTTTCACATTTAAATTCTACAACTCATCCTCCACTCTTGATCAACACCTCTCATTTCCCTTTTCCTCCAAATAAACTTTCAATCCTTTTTTTCCCACTAGTTAACTTGTCTTCTTATTTAGAAGATTAACAACTTTTATTGATTGTGTTTTTTTTAAAGGCGAGTGTGCCGCCGGTGGGTATAGAACCCAAGACATGAGGGTTAAACCACCACAGCCTTAACCATCCAACCAGGCTACCATTGGCAATTGACTGTGTTTTGATCTTTGGTTTTGATAAGACATTTGGTTGGTTGCTTTTTAGTATTTTGTTGACTACTTCTCTAATGCTTTGCTTTGTTTCATTGTTATTTCTGGGTTTGCTTATGAGCAGATTAATATTGAATTATTTTGACTGGGTTTTGAATTATTGGTTTGGTTTAGTTGCCCTGCCTAAGTTCCTGTTAGTTTTTTTATTATTATTGTTCACAACAACATGCTTAGTCCATTTTCTCTAAGGGGTTTTAGCTTCAGTTTGATTTCGCATTGAGTATAAACGTGTAAATGATAATACTCATGATGATCAATATCTAATACCAAATAAAGACAAATTAATAAACTGTATCCAAGAAAATACCATTTTTAGCAAGTTTGATTGTAAAAGTGGGTTCTGGCAAGTTATGATGGAAGAACAATTCATTCCTTGGACTGCATTCACTTGCCCAGAGGGACATTATGAATGGCTTGTTATGCCATTCGGCCTTAAAAATGTGCCATCTATTTTTCAGAGGAAAATGGATATGATCTTTGGTAAGTACAAAAACTTTGTCCTTGTCTATATAGATGATATATTAGTCTTTTCTAAAGATCTTGAATCACATTATGATCATTTTATACTAGTTTTTAATGAATTTGTTAAAAATGGACTCATCATATCTAAAAAGAAGATGGAACTTTGCAAAACTTATATAGATTTTTTAGGTATGAAAATAGGAAATGGAAAAATTCAGTTACAAGAACATATAGTTAAAAAGATACTAGATTATCCCGATATAATTGAAAATACAAAACAACTACAATCCTTTTTAGGAACATTAAATTATTTTCGAAATTATATAAAAGACCTCAATAAATTAATAGGTCCCCTATATAGTAAAACTACTCCCGATGGTGAAAAAAGATTTAATATGGAAGATATCAAAATAGTACAAACGATAAAAAGAAATTTGCAAAAATCTTCCTACTTTAACATTGCCATTACAGTCTGACTACAAAATTGTAGAAACCGATGCTTGCAAAGAAGGTTGGGGAGCTATATTACTAACTAAACCTAATGAATATAGTTTTAAAACTGAAGAAAGAATATGTGGCTATACTTCTGGAAAATATAAGGAACAAGGATTAACATCCTTAGATTATGAAATTCTAGGTGTTATCAATGCATTAGACCATTTTAAATTATACCTAGATAAACATTTTACTGTTCGCACTAACTTCGAAGCTATAGTAAAATTTTACTACAAAAGTAATGAAAAAAAGAATAAACTCTAAAAGATGGACAAATTTTTTAAACAGCGTAGTTGGTAATGGTTATAAAGTAAAATTTGAGCAGATAAAAGGAGAAAATAATAGTATTGCAGATGCCTTATCAAGATCGATTTATATATTCAAAGAAAATAATATTTGTTTTATGCAGAATACATTAGAAAAAATGTAATGTCAATTCGGACAAATACGACTGCCAGTTACAAATGCCTCTACACCATGTGACATCCAAACAGAGAATTTAGATATTCTACAGGTATGCCTTCTTGAAAACCTTCAAATTTCAAAGTCTCATCCAGAAAAGTTAAAACTGTTTTAAAGGCATTATCCTATTATTTTCAAAAAATACAATCAAAACCACTTTCAAAAGGTTTCTCTTTTTATGTTGTGATTAAAGGAAGAAATCCGGGAGTATATACTCACTGGGCTGAAGTTTTTGAAGAAAAAAATGAGTATCCAAATCTAGAATACAAAGGTTTTTATGAAATGCAACTAGCCTTAAAATATTGTAGAAAAAAATTGGGCTTAAATTATTATGTATCTCCAAAAGCCTTCGAATTTCAAAAAGAGGTACATAATTCCATAATGAAAGGGAAAGAAATTGTTAAGTATAATTCTACTAATCCTACATGTTCAAAATGCATCTCCAGCCTTACCGAGATTCAAAGACTACAATCTCGTGTTGATATTCTCAAAAGAGAATTGACAAGCTCTAACTTGAAGCTACAAAAATTGGAATTGACGGAAAAAAGCCTATCTTAACTGGCTTAATGTTAAGACTAGTCCGTAGCAAACGGCTAGTGGTAAAGACATTTTAAATCCGTTGAAGGCTGTAATTTGCCAAAAATTACAAATGTTCACTCTTCCACTATAAGAGAAGAATCTTCCATCATTTATAAACCAGAAAATACTCTCATAATAGACTTACAAGCTAGAATAAAGTTCTTCACCCATACCTTTTTATCCCCATTACCACCATCACTTCAGTCTCATATCCGAAATTTTGCTAGTCAAAAGGACCAAGATATTCAAGAGATTATCTTTGAATGGCTTTCCCTCTTTGATCAAACCCATGAAAATCACCTTGGCTTATTTATCACATGGGACAGTTTAGACCATAAAACCCAAGTCATTGTCAAAATTTAGACCAATATTGTAAAAATGTTCCCTTATCCAAGCTTGAGTGTCGTTGTCAACTTGTATACTCCATACCTAAAGCCAATATTCTAATGGATATCTTTCGTCCTCCTATTCTCCAGTTCAAAAATGAGACCATTACCCTTACTGTCCAAAAACTTTTAGATTATGGTCACCTTGGTCAAGTTATCTTTACTGATCCTTCCCAAACAAAAAACTTTGGAAAAAAAATTGCTATGACTGTTCTTGGATCTATGAGAAACTCTAAATACAAAGTTGAAATGTATGTCACCAGTAAACCACCTTAGTTTTCTCAAGGAATCACCTACCAAGCTAAACATCGAATTCAAATTGTCCCAAAAAATAAAGCCCACGTGATCCTTCAAGATACAATCCCTTGGCCCTGTCCAAAACCTATCCCTAAACAACTCAAACACTAGTCCTCTTTCATGGTCGCCACTACTCTTCAAACCGACTGGATACATATAAAAGGGAGCTTAATTGCTGGAGATGACGTCCAATATATATTGCTATGATTACAGCAGAGAAATTGTCCTGTTTTTTCTGCAATTCTTAGATCCAAGGCTTGATGAGTTTTATAAACAAAGTACTGAAGAAGAAGAAGAAGCAGAGCGCCTAAGACGACTTGCTGATATGGAAGACCACCATTATCATAATAGCTCTGATGACTCTGATAATTTTTAATGTGTCGGTTGTTGCCACAAGTGTCCGTGCACATGTCGGGTGACACAAAAAAAAGGGAGTGATCTTTATCGTACCTTTTGACAAATCTTATCTTGCATGCTTTCTGACCAATCTTATCCTTAATGCTATCAATTAAACGAAGCTTATCCTGACATCTCTCTCAAGTCAGTCTTATCTCCACTCAGCACTCACTCCGTCCTTGGGTCTCGATCTCGAATTTGTTCACTTTCAACATCTATCCGCCATCACTATAGAGACGCAATAGCACTATCTATAGCAACTTACAATAATTGAGTCCCTCTATCCTTTTTTCTATATAAAGGACGAGTGCTCAACTCCGAAGAAGAGAACAAGTAACAGAGAGAAAAGAAAGTAGAAGAGAAATTTTTTTAAGCACAATCAGTGAAAGTTCTCTTATTGTAATCTTTCCTTTCCTCTATGTATAATATCAAAGGTTGTATTCAAAGCTGAAGAACAATATTGTAATCTACCTTATCAAGCTTTTATACAAGTAAGTATCTTTTTATTTTCGGGGTCCCGAAAGGGAACCCCTTTTATAGTTTGATGTCTATTATACCTAGAACTGGTTCTATTTAAAAATTAATGTTTCTTTTTCTTATTTATATCTTATAAACTTTTATCTAAATCGTAGAGACCTCTGAGTAATCATTGTTGACAAAAGTACCTTGTTTCCATATGTGGGTTTGTTGGGAAAGATGTCTGGTATTGATTAACATGTTTGAATTTGGATCTCGTGTTTATTAAGAAAACTATTAAAAAGAACAGAGGTTGTTTCCTATGAAGAACTCATAAGAAAAATCCTAAAATAAGATAGAACTGGGTATATTTAAACATAAATATATAAGGGAAGTACTGAGTAGGAAAGTTCAAAATATTTTATAGTTCAATTTACATCACTTTGCATCACTCTTTAGTTTCTACATCACTTTACACATAGCAGGAACTTCGCCGTTCCTATTAGGACTGCAAATAAAATTCCTAAATATCTGCATCTTTTAAGAATCAAAATTCAAAAAAAATAAAATTGGTATCAGAGCCGGTGTCCTCTGGCCATTATTATTTAGTCTATTGCATTTATAGTATTTATGTCTGTAGTATTTCGTATATGAATAGAAGATTAAACTATCTTAATCTAGAACTAAACAACTACTCAAAATCAAAATAGATTATAGATAATAGTCATTTAGACTGTAATATTGAAAGTAGTTATAAGAATACTCTTCATAGAAATAGTGAACACTTAAATAGCATAACCGATTTACTCATAAATTTAGCTAGTAACTTAGAATCAGATTTTTCTATAGTAAAAGCATCTATCAATATCGAACAAACCAATAAAAAGTTATATGCTGAGATAATAAAAATTAGACTATATAAAAAATACAAAAGAAAATAAAAATATAGAAATAATAACTCAAAAGGTTTCTACGTTAAAAGAACGAATAATAGATATTGAACACAACTTAAAGGAAATAAAAACTATAGTCTCTCCTGAAGAAAATATTACTAAATTAATAAGTGATTTAAAACATTAAATATACGATCAAATCCTATAGGTAAAAAAAAAAAGCAGAATTTATTATGGATCGTGAAAAACAAATAATAACTAGAGAAAAAATAGTTGGAAATATTTTCAGTAAATTGAGAAATAAGTCTACAAAATCTTTAGATGTCAGTCTAGAAACGATTTTAGATGTAGATCAACAAATAGAAAATTTTAAGCAAAACAAGCTGGATTTAATAGAACCATCGATCTTATATAAAACACCATCCTTTTAGCAAACCCTTTATATATCAACACTATAGCGAAAGATAAATATCTTGTACTCATGAAGACCATTAAATAAAGTTAGATTTAATAAATTACGATTCTTGGAAAAACTCAAATCTAAACATTTAACTTTAATACATATGGGAATAATTATAATCGGCGTTAAGGGATTATATCGATCAAACCTTGGAACCAAACTGTTCCTATGTTTATATGATGACAGATTCACCGATATGGAAAAAGGATTATTGGAATCTATCGAATTAGACATGAATAAAAAAGGAGGAATAATCTATTTCGCACCCGATTATCTTTTGCCTACTAAAATGTTTTATCATAATATCCGAATTGGAATTAAATCTAAAGGCTATGATATAAAAAGAGGTGAAGAAAATTTACTAATATGCACTTGATTCATTGGACGAATATCATAAACCAGTACAACCAAATACGAACTTGATAGTAATAGTTTAGAAAAACTATTAGGAACAAAAGGAATACAAGCTATAGGGGCTAAACAATTTTCTCCTGAATTATATGCTGGTTTAGACTAGAAAATATAACATTTCTTGAAAAATCCATCTTGGTCCCAAAAGAAAATTTTTCTTATAAAAATAAGGATGGAACTTTAAATTTAAGATTCAGCAACTATAATAAACAATCAGGTGAAAATAGCCTTAATGAAGACGAAGATGAAATAATAGAATACACCCATATGGCAATTGAAGATGAATATCTTACTCTAGATGAAGTAATAGAAATCGTAAATGAAAAAACTAAAAACTTAGAAAAAAATATACGAAAATTTACCAATTCCAGAAATGAGGAATTTACTTGATAAAGAATTTAATATGCAATATGAAGAGTTTGTCTTAGAAGAAGAATTATCTCCACATATGTTATTAAGAAAACCTATGAATGATGAAACATTTATGGAAAATCAACCTAGTACTAGTGCAATTACTTCAGCTCCACCTAGACCTAATCGTTATGAGGATTTTAGGGGAAAACCTCATGAACCTGGCGGACAATATCCTATTCCACCAGGAACGTACAATAATAATAATAGTAAAAATACTAATTATAAACTTAGAGGTAAAAGACAACTCCCTGATCAAACACAAGAATTATCTAAAGCCTCTACATTTGGAAGTATACTAGAAATTGCTAAACATAATCCCCAAGACTGGTCTGATATAATCAATAAATGGGAAGCCGGTGCAGTTAGAGCATGACATAATACCACATCAAATGATATGTGGCCTTTTATGGAAACACTATTAGGAAATAGTGTTGGACTTCTCTACAGTAATTGGAAAAAGAGAACATAATGATGAATTCAACCAACTTAGAGGATCTGGAGATAATCCTTATAATTTTACGAGTATTATACGAACTCTCCTTATAGGACGAAATCCTTCTATGTGAGATACAAATATACAAGATACAGCTTTAGTTGATCTCGATAAAATGCAAATAAAAAGTTGGGATTATATTGAACATTTCTGTAATGATTATTTTAGCACCGCTGCTAAAATTGGAAAAAATTTATATCTCGAAATAGGTGATAAGATCTTTAAAAAATTACCTGGACATTTAGGGGAAGAAATAATTCAGGAATGGAATAGATTACCTGATAAACTTATTGGAAATCTCGGAGCTCGAATACAACATACCTATAAAGTGTTAAAAGAAAAATGTATTAAAGTTGAAGTTTAGAAAAATCTTAAAAACAACCTTATGGATTTTGTAAAAAGGTAATATATACTCCACAGATATATAAAGAGAAGAAAGAACGAAAGAAAAAAGAAAAACTACATAAAGGGCATAAAAAGAAAAGAAAATACCTTAAAAAATCAAAAACTTTTCGAGGAAAGAAAAATGATAAATATGTTAAAAAACCTTCTCAGAAAAATGTAAATGTTTTATCTGCGGAGATGAACAACATCTAGCAAACAGATGCCCGCAAAAGAATAATATAAATAACTCGCGGACTCATCTAATAGAAAATCTTGAAGAAGATATCGTAAGAATAAATGATGAAACTGATAGTGGTGATGTCTACAGTATTCATGAAGAATACTATAATGAAAGTAGTGATGACTATGAATTTTCTGATGAAGAAATGGAAACCTACATGCTAAATGAAGATGACTGCAACCATGAATGGATTCATAAAACAAGTTTTTATAAACAAAAATGCAAACATTGCATACGATATCCTAGTATTGAATATCGTTATCAATGTAAAAACTGCAAAACTGAAATATGTCAATGGCGCTGAACCAACGCATTTAATATCATGCCAACACCTACAAAAAATCGTAATACAGATATCTGTTTAAATAATATTGACTTACAACGGTATAAAATGCTCCTAGAACAAAATCAGCTAGAAAATGCTTTCTTAAAAGAAAAACATATATTTGAACAGGAAATATTAAAATATGAGCTTAATAATATAATAAATAATTTGAAAGAAGAAATTTTAAATTTAAAAAACCAGAAAACTAAAATTGAACTAGAGCATAAATGAAGAAAACCATAACAGAAACAAAAAGAAATCGAATACGACATAGTCGACACCTTAGCCTCACAAGAAGTTAAAACACCAATATCCTTTTCTACTCTTGATCCTTCTATAATGATTTTACCTTCTACAAATTTATTAAGTGTTCTACGCAAAATAAAATTGAAGGATGGAGAAACGAAAGACTTTACAGCCATGATTGATACTAGCTGCTCAAAATCTCAAATTGATATAAACCTTATAAAAGAAAAATATCGAATGCTATTACCAAAACGTTCTTATCAACAAAGTTTTAATGGATCGCATATGATAGTTCGATATTGTCTAAGAGATTGTCAGATATCATTCCTAAACAATTTTGGTAAATGCGAAGAATATTATCAATTTCCACAAGTTTGTCTACAAGAAACAAAACATAATCATAAATGTGTTTTAGGCTTAAATTTCCTTAGAAATATAAATGGAAGTGTTCTAATCAACAGTAATTATATCCAGTTCTTTAAACGAACCACGACTACACCTACCGATTATTTTCTTGATCAACACAATCTAGTAACCTACAAAGACTATCCCGAATATGCAAAATCAGCGTGCGATCAAAAGCGTGGTGGGACCATTGATGATGAAAAACAAGATGAAAAACAAAATATCTTACCATTGCGAATGTTAAAAATACTTCTTATCTCTCTACTGTAGGAACACATGCACATGTACTCTTAACTCCTAGCTTGAGTTTTACAGGGAACTGGTAGATAATGAACACGATGATTTTTTTAAGGATAATTATGATGTGGAAAACTCCGCCCATGGCAACGGCCGGTCCCAAGCTCGGATAAAAGAGGAGGGTTGGTGTTAGGCTTGTGACAGCCAACTGTAAAAAAACCCGTCACATCCCTTTTCATGGAATTTGGTTAAAAAAGATTAATGCAGAAAGATAGGACGTCCCTCGCTATAAGCGACGCGCTGCACCTACGCTTGGGTGTAGTGACAAATGAGCAAGGCGTGTTGCAACAGCGCCCGGCTATAGTGATAAATAGGCAAGGGTTCTTGCACCATTTTGGACGGGAGAGGGCAAAGAAGCTAGTCCAAGTTGAATGATTAGATTAGACTCTTGGAACATAGAAACCTTGACGGGCAAGTCAATAGAATTATATGATGCCCTGCGAAGGAGGCAGGTAAACATAGTTTGTCTCCAAGAGACAAAGTGGAAGGGGAACAAGGCTAAAGACTTACGAGAAGGGTTCAAACTCTTTTATTATGGTAAAGATGGAACTAGGAATGGGGCGGAAATAGTGGTAGATAAAGTTTTTAAGGATGCAGTAGTCGACGTTAGGAAGTTTGGGGATAGAATCATAAGTATTAAATTAGCTTTAGACCTAGAGAGTGAATGTTATTAGTGCGTATGCACCCCAAGTGGGTTTAGACGAGGAGACTAAGAAGAGTTTTGGGGACTCTTTAGAGGAGTTATGGGTTTTCCTAGGCGAGAATTTGAATGGCCATGTCAGTAAAGATAGAGTTGGGTATGAGAGGGTACTTGGAGGTCAAGGCTTTGGGAATCGAAACACTATGGGGATTTCTATTCTAGATTTTGCTCTAGCTAAGGATTTTGGGATCGTGAATACTTTTTATAAGAAGAGGGGAGATCACTTGGGCGCAATAGAAATCAAATTGATTATATTCTTGTTAGGGGGACATGATTTAGGTAGGTGTAAAAATTGTAAGGTCATACCAGGGGAGTGTCAGACAAACCAACATAGGTTGTTAATCCTCGATTTTTGTCTTAAGAGTAGAAGTCATATTGCTAAAGAACAGGTTAGACCGATAATTAAGTAGTGGACCTTACAGGGAGATGTGTGCCAAAATTTTAGAAAAAATATTTTGGGTGGCCAATTAGTTTAAGAGGGTTGGGAGAATCTAGAACCAAAGGATAAGACTAGTAGCTCAGATCTTTTTGAACTTTTGGTAAACCGAATAAGAAGATATGCGAAGGAAGAGTTATGAGAGGCCAAAATAGGAGGTGTATATGATAAGGAGACATGGTGGTGGAATGCTGATATGCAACAAGCATTGTGGAAAGGAAAATATGCTTTAAGGAGTGGCAAAGAGATACATGCCTAGAGTCTTATGAGTTTTATAAGGAAGCTAAGAAGTTGAGTAGTAAATCAGTAGAGGAAGCTAAGAAGAGAGCATATGATGATATGTATAATAGGCTAGGTACAAAGGAATAGGAAAATGATATTTTCAAGATAGCTAAAGCTAGATAACGAAAAACCAAGGACTTGAGTCATGTTAAGTGTGTTAAGCATGATGGAAGAGTTTTACTGCAGGATAAAGCTATTTTAGATAGATGAAAGAATTAGTTTTGGAACCTACTTAGTGGAACACATGTAGGGGAGTTAAACTTGGAAAGGTATGCTTCACAGGAAGGGACACATCACGTGTTCTATCGCAGAGTTAGTGCCTTAGAAGTTAGAGAAGCTTTAAAAAGAATGAAGACAGGGAAGACAGTTGGACCAGATGATATACCAATTGAAGCATAGAAATGTCTGGGAGAAGCTGGGATTCAATGGCTAACTAAGTTTTTTAATAGGATTTTGGAAACTAGAAAAATGTCAGATTCGTTGAGGCATAGAATTGTGGTACCAATTTATAAGAGCAAAGGGGACATTCAAAATTTCTCGAACTATAGAGGGATTAAGCCTATGAGTCATACGATGAAATTTTGGGGAAGGGTTATAGAACGAAGACTTAGGAGTTTAACCACGGTTTCGGAAAATCAATTTGGATTTATGCCGAGTAGGTCTACTACGGAAGCCATTTTCCTGCTTAGGCAAATTATAGAAAAATATCGAGAGGAACGTAAGAGTTTGCATATGATTTTTATTGATCTGGAGAAAGCTTACGATAGGGTCCCCAAGGAGTTAATTTGGTGGGTGCTTGAAAGGAAGAAAATGTTTCAATGTTATGTCAATATCATTAAGGATATGTATGAAGGGGTATTAACAAGTGTTCACTCAATGGGTGGGATGTCCAGTGAATTTCTAGTGTTAGTAGGACTACATCAAGGGTTGACCTTAAGTCCATATCTCTTTGCTTTGGTCATGGATGAGTTGACGAGACATCTGTAAAAAGATGTACCTTGGTGGATGTTATTTGAAAATGATATTATCTTAATTGATGAGACTAGTGAAGGTTTAGGTCAGAATTTAGATAGGTGGCGGGAGGTTTTAGAGAGTAAGGGTTTTAGAATTAGTCATTCGAAGACCTAGTATCTAGTGTGCAACTTTGGTTGTGAATCACGAGAGAGGAGTAATGCAATTGAGATCGAAGGTGTGGAGGTCCCAGAGTGTGAGGCTTTTCGATATCTAAGATCTATAATTCAAAAGAATGGGGCTATTGGAGAAGATGTAGACCATAGGATTAAAACTAGTTGGTTGAAATGGAGAATGACGTCAGGAGTATTATGCGATAGAAGGATGTCTGCAAGGCTAAAAGGGAAATGCTATAAGACAATTGTTCGACTAGCCATGCTATACGGATCAGAATGTTGGGCTACTAGGGACAACATACGCATAGGATGACACTAACAGAAATGCGTATATTAAGGTGGATGTGTCGTAAAACCCGTAAGGATAACATTAGGAATGAAAGAATTAGGAGATACTTAGGTATAGCGCTAATAGATGACAAAATTAGAAAAAAGGCGTTTAACTTGGTTTGGTCACGTGCGGAGGAGACCAAGCACGGCGCCAATTAGAAAATGTCTAGATTGGCTAGTTAATGTAGGGTGTAAACGGAGGGGACAACCGTTGAAAACTTGGATGAAGGCAGTAAATGAAGACATCATTGAGCTTGAATTAGGCGAGGATATGTGGGACGACCGCATTGCTTGGATAACCAAAATCCATGTAGCCGACCCCGAAAATATCGGGAATGGGCTTTGATGATGATGATGTTGCAACGGCCGGTCCCAAGCTCGGACAATGGAGGAGGGTTGGTGTTAGGCTTGTGACAGCCAACTGTAAAAAAACTCATCACATCCCTTTTCATGGAATTTAGTTCAAAAAGATTAATGCAGAAAGATAGGGCATCCCCTGCTATAAGCGACGCGCTGCACCTACGCTCGAGTATAGTGACAAATGAGCAAGGCGCACTGCAGTGGCGCCTGGCTGTAGTGTTAAATAAGCAATGGTTCTCACACCATTCTGGACGGTGGCAGGTAAAGAAGCTAATGCAGGCTAGAGCTAGATGTAGGATGATTAGATTAGCCTCTTGGAACATAGGAACCTTGACGTGTCAGTAAATAGAATTAGTGGATGTCCTGCGTGGGAGGAAGGTAAACATAGCTTATCTCAAAATGACAAAGTGGAAGGGGAACAAGGCTAAAGATTTAGGAGGAGCGTTCAAACTTTTATATTCTGGAAAAGATGGAACTAGGAACGGAGTGGGAATAGTGGTAGATAAAGTTTTTAAGAATGCAGTAGTCGACGTTAGGAGGTTTGGGGATAAAATCATAAGTATTAAATTAGCTTTAAAACTAGAGATAGTGCATGTTATTAGTGCGTATGCACCCCAAGTGAGTTTAGACGAGGAGACTAAGAAGGGTTTTTGGGACTCTTTAGAAGAGTTTGTTCTTGGAATTCTCTCTTCCGATAGGGTTTTCTTAGGCAGGGATTTGAATGGCCGTGTCAGTTAGGACAAAGTTGGGTATGAGAGGGTACATGAAGGTCAAGGCTTTGGGGATCAGAACACTTTGGAGATTTCTATTCTAGATTTTGCTTTAGTTAAGGATTTTGGGATCGTGAATACTTTTTATAAGAAGAGGGAAGATCACTTGGTGATCTTTGCGAGTGAGCGTAGTAAAAGTCAAATTGATTATTTGCTTGTTAGGAGACACAATTTGGGTATGTTTAAAAATTGTAAGATTATACAAGAGGAGTATTTGAAAAACTAACATAGGTTGTTAGTCCTCGATTTTTGTCTTAAGAGTAGGAGTCATATTGTTAAAAACCAACTTAGATCGAGAATTAAGTGGTGGACCTTACAGAGAGATGTGTGCCAAAATTTTAGAAAGAAGATTTTGGGTGGCCAGTCGGTTTCAGAGGGTTGGGAGAATCTAGATTCAAAAGATAGGACTAGTAGCGCATATCTTTTTTAGCATTTGGCAAACCGAATAAGAAGATGTACAAAGGAAGAGTTAGGATAGGCCAAAAGTGGAGATGTATATGATAAGGAGACGTGGTGGTGGAACGCTGATGTGCAACAAACATTGCGGAAAAGAAAAGATTTTTTAAGGAGTGGCAAAGAGATAAATGCCTAGAGTCTTATGAGCTTTATAACAAGCTAAAAAGTTGAGTAGTAAAGCAGTAGGGAAGCTAAAAAGAGAGCATATGATGATCTGTATAATAGGCTAGGTACAAAGGAAAGGGAGAATGATATTTTCAAGATAGCCAAAGCTAAAGAACGAAAAACTAGGGACTTGAGTCATGTTAGGTGTATTAAGCATGAGGATGGAAGAGTTTTAATGCAAGATAAAGCTATTTTAGATAGATGGAGGAATTATTTTTGAACCTACTCAATGGAACACATTTAGGGGAGTTAAACTTGGAGAGGTATGCTTGACAGGAAGGGAGACATTGTGTCTTGCATCATCGAGTAGTGCCATAGAAGTGAAAGAAACTTTAAAAAGAATGAAGATAGAAAAGGTTGTTGGACTGGATGATATACCAATTGAAGCGTGGAAATGCCTGGGAGAAGTTGGGATTCAATGGCTAACTAGGCCCTTTAATAGAATTTTGAAAACTAAAAAAATGCCAGATTCGTGGAGGCATAACATTGTGGTACCAATTTATAAGAACAAAGGGAATATTCAAAACTGCTCGAACTATAGAGGGATAAAGTTTATGAGTCATACAATGAAATTTTGGGAGAGAGTTATAGAACAAAGACAGGAGTTTAACCACGATTTCAGATAATCAATTTGGATTTATGCCGGTTAGGTCTACTACGAAGACCATCTTCTTGCTTACGCAAATTATAGAAAAATATCGAGAGGAACGTAAGAGTTTGCATATGTTTTTATTAATCTGGAAAAAGCTTACGATAGGGTCCACAGAGAGTTAATTTGGTGGGTGCTTGAAAGGAAGAAAGTGTCTAAATGTTATGCCGATATCATCAAGGACATGTATGAAGGGGCTTTAACAAGTGTTCGCTCAGTGGGTGGGATGTCCAATGAATTCCCAGTGTCGGTAGGACTACATTAAAGGTCGACAGTAACTCCTTACCTTTTTGCTTTGGTCATGTATGAGTTGACGAGTCATCTGCAAGAACATGTACCTTGGTGCATGTTATTTACAGATGATATTGTCTTAATTGATGAGACTAGTGAAGGTTTAGGTCAGAAATTAGATAAATGGCAGGAGGCTTTAGAGAGTAAGGGCTTTAGAATTAGTCGTTCGAAGACGGAGTATCTAGTGTGTAACTTTGCTTGTGAATCGCAAGGGATGAATAATGTAATTGAGATCGAAGGTGTGGAGGTCCTAGAGTGTGAGGCTTTTTTTTTATCTAGGATCTATAATTCAAAAGAATTGGGCTATTGGAGAAGTTGTAGACCATAGGATTAATGCTGATTGGCTAAAATGGATAATGACGTCAGGATTATTCTGCGATAGAAGGATGCGTGCAAGGCTAAAATGAGAAATGTTATAAGACAATTGTTCGACCAGCCATGCTATACGGTTTAGAATGTTGGGCTACTACGGGACAACATACACATAGGATGGCAGTGGCAGAAATGCATATGTTAAGGTGGATGTGTGGTGAAACCCGTAAGAATAAAATTAGGAATTAAAGAATTAGGTGAAGTAAGGTGTAGCGCCCATAGAGGACAAAATTAGAGAAAAACGTTTAACTTGGTTTGGTCATGTGCGAAGGAAACAAAGCACGGTGCCAATTAGAAAATGTCTAGATTTGCAAGTTAATGGAGGGCGTAGAATGAAGACATCCTTGAGCTTGGATTAGGCGAGGATATGTGCAAATACCGCATTGCTTGGAGAACCAAAATCCATGTAGCCGACCCCAAAAATATCGGAAATGGGCTTTGATGATGTGGAAGAAGTCGAAACAGTGTAAGCTATATAGACGAACAATAATTTTAGGGAATTGGCTTGGAGTCCCTCAAACTCCTAATTCATACCCAGTAGGACACCCTTTCATAATTTTACATCGGGTCCCTCGCAAACTAAAAAGAGTTTTTTTTAACTCGTTTAAGTTCCATTCAAGCTGGAATTTTCAGAAAATATACAGATTACCAAAAGAAACAATGTGTTAAACTTTCAGACCGCTTCAACACCATTCTTCAAGATACGTATTTAGGTCCCCGCCGTTAAATAACTTGATAAACAGTTTTTTATGAGTGTTTAAGGACAACGCTTTTTGGTGGTCTTAGACAATGGACGCTAGTTGGCCTATCGGCTGGCTTGTATTGTTTCCAAGGTCGGCCCTCGCTCATTTCGTGATATTTATCGAGAAATTTCCTTTGCCCTACATAGCGTGGATCTCGAGGCACGTGTCAAAATACGATGAAATTTTGAGACATTTTTTATGTTGGTATTTAATTTTCGTCAAAAATTCAGCTCAAACTGAGTAGTAGAATACTATAAATTAAAAAATGTGTTTTGCACAATGCAAAACATGTGCAGTTCGAGGGACTTAAATTGAAAATATTAGTAGGTTGATATGCAGAGTTCATATTAGTATAAATGAGGGACTTGAGGTCCTATTTCTATTATTTTTATTATGTAAAAATAAATAAGTAAACAAAAATGTCAGAAACTCCTATGCAGGTTGGGGATGGAACTGGAGGAGGTGGTGCCTCACTTGCTGGGACATCATGGAACGAGAAAGCATTTTCTATAGCTAAAGATACTCTATTGTCATTTGATGGAGACTTAAAGATGTTGTATTTAAAATACTTGCAAATTCCACGATAAGAATACGTATTGAGAAGCTTTCTAATAGGTGAATAATCTTGGATGTCAGTTCTCATGCTAATTGATAAGTTTCAGAAAATTAAGTTTAAATGATCAAGCAAAGTTGCTTATAGCTATCATCTAGAGTCTTCGAAAACTTATCGTATTTCGTGTCCGATACGTATCTGACATCGACACTCGCTCGACACACCTCCGACACGCATTGAACACTTAGTCAACGTGTCGGCAGGTGTTAGACACATGGTCAATGTGATCAACGTGTCGGACACGCCTCCGATTCACCCGGAACTTAGTTAGGATACAAACAAGACTCGAAAACCAACTTTGTTTTATTTTTTACTTTTAGATATTTACAAATAACCACATAATTTAATGGTTGTTAATCCATCGGCTCTTTAAATTGCTATTAAAGGCAAATAGGCAAAAAGTCACTAAAACATAGATGTAGTTTATACTTCTAAATCTTTGCTTCTTTTTTTCTCATTTGCTTCTTTTCTCATCTACTTTTTCTCTACTATACTTTTTCTCTACTTTATTTTCTTGCAACAGTGTCATTTTCTTTTATACACTCTAGGATGACACTTTATTAAATTATTATTTATATTTATATGACTGATTACAAAAATATTATGTCGTGTCAACATGTCCCCGTGTCCTTGTTTTTTGAAAATTGTTAAGTCGGCGTGTCGTGTTCGTGTCCGACACATTACATGTGTTTGTGTCCATGCATCCTTGATTTTTGTCCATTTTGCCTATTGTATGTTATTTTAAACTTGAATCTTCATGATTTCCTAAAAAAAATGTTGCATGTATTCTCCAAATCATGTGTTACATCTTTCTATGTAATAAGTGGCATAGGTACATGCATGCATCAGTGTTAACATATATATTACCCTATCGTTTATTTGTATATGAAAGAAGTGGCATAGGTACATGCATCAGTGTCTCATAGATACAAGGGACACATCCATATATTACCCTATCGTTTATTTGCCCGTTGTTAACATAATTTTGTAGGACACATAGACTAAAGCACCAACAATACGACGACACTTTTAAGAAGTACCGTATTGGTTCTAAACTTCACTTTTATGGTAACATTTTTTTAATGAAGATTATATCGTTACTTACATATTACTTTGTTTTCATACACTACACCAAAAATCATCTTTTATAGCATTTGTTAATAGCGTTTTTTGCATTTATGCTATAAAAAAGTTAAGTTTAAGTACCATTTGAAGATTTGAAATCTAAAAAAGCTATCTTTTAAGTTGGCGGGATTTTAAAACGCATTAGCGCCTCGCCAAACATTTTAGATAGCGTCACTCAGCGCCAACTTTCCACCTCTCCCCCTTCAAAACTATAAAACTAAAAACTTAAAACACGACTCAGCGATAAGCCTCCTCCTCTCCCCCTTCATCACACTCGACGATGGCTGGATCGAACACTTCTTCTTTAGGTGGGTTCTTCACTTCTTCTTCTCTGCTAATCTCTCTCTTATCTATGCTTCACCTCTCCTCTGTTCACTCCTCCCCTGTTTAAGTAATGCTATGGGTGAGCAGGAGAACTATGTTAGGGTCATTCGTGCCGCAGCGAAGAGGGTGACGAGTTCTATGCTCGGAGGGGATAATCAACTGAACAAGAAAAGGGTTGCCTTGGGGAAGCTTACAAATGTCGCTGCCACTGCGAATTGGGGCGGTTCTGAGGTTCAAAAACCCAAAACTGGGTGAAAAAGAAGAAGCAACATCATAAGCTGTTTTTGGTGAAGGATATGGAAGAAGCAGCACATTTAGATGATCCCTAGATGTGAATGAACTATGCTTCAGATATCTATGGGTATCTACATTCCATGGAGGTAAGTTTGATTTGGGTTTTCTCTAATTTGCACTGTTTAAGTTGTGTTTTTGAGATGTGGGTTTTGGTTCTTGTTCTATTTGGACAAATGGGTTTATGTAATTTGATTAAGGGTTCTTCAGTTTTTAGGGTTTGGGTTGCTTCTAAGCTAGATTTACAATCTGGGTTTTGGTTCTTGTTTGATTTGGGGAGATGGGTATGTTTGGTTATCTTTGATTTGATTATTAATTATTCGACAATGGCTGTAGCTTCTCGGTGGATTCGCGTGGTGGGAGAGTTACGATTGGAGATATGGTGAGTAAGGTTGAACTGAAGTTGAATGAGGCGCAGTTGGCTTTGGAGGCTCTCGCTGCTGATACTGAAGGTTTCTTAGAGGTACTTCTCTTCAACTGTTATCGTTTTTGAAGTGTTTATGGTTGAGGTTTTAGTTTATCAAGTCAAATCGATTTTGTGAATTTCGAACTTGATTACATCATGTCTTTGGTTCATCGATTCACAGTTTTAGTCGCATGTGGTGTGTGTGCAAGGCATTGGGCATCCTGGTTGTGTTTGGGATGGAAAATTCTTAGAAAATGGGGACTTTATTACTGCTTGTTCTGAATAAGTTGTATGTATTGGGACAATCAACAAAGACAGGATTGCTGATCCAGTTGAAATTGAAACATATGCTTCAAAGGTTTCACAATATAAGTGCAGTAGGTAGTATTGTTTGTTTCAGTGTGATAGCTAAGTTGCTTCTAACTAATGTATCCCAAAACTAATTTTCTATTTCATATGCACTTAAAAGTGTTTTGTTTTTGCTGTCATAGGAAAAGGGTTGGCAAATTAAATTTGGAGGAGTTGCCAGAGATTAGAGATTTACATAAACCAGGTTTGATGTTAATTACTCATCTTTATGAGGGTTTCAATTTCTTATTAGTCATTTTTTCCTGTATATGAATGAAATTTGTTATGCACTTGAATGAACTTTCCATCATTGAAGTATGAGAAGCAATGGGCTTGATTTACAAGGTTGGTTCTTGATTTGTGAGTTAAACTAGCATACTGAATTCTTGTTAGATAAAATGTTGGACATGTTTTGATGGTGCCCTTTTTTCCTAAATTTTCTCTGATGTGTTATAAAATGTGGGAAGGTTTTATAGCATGATTAATAGGTAAAAAGATTTTATTTATTTATTGTTTTTATGAATGGTAGACTCTTGCTTGTTTATCTAATGATGAGTTTGTGTTTGTAATTGCCAATCTATACAGCTGAAATGGTATTCTAATTTGTATTGGCATTGAAAAGAGAGCCTTTTGTCCGTAGTTAACATAAGATGTTTTGGTAGTAATAAAGATACCATTTATGTGATCACTTGATCATGATTTAGGATTTCTTGTGTAAGCACCTCAAGACTTGTAGGGTCTTAAACGCCCTCGACTGAAACCAATGTGGTTTAAAAACTTCCCTTGTATAGACAAATCAATAGAAGGAATACAAAATGCAAATGTAGAAAGTACTTGTGATCATGTGGTTATTGACAAGCCAAATGAGTCAACGATAGAAAACTGAGATTTTATCTGTGAATGTAGTATCCAACACTTTCCCATAGTCCTCTGTAGTTATTAATATATTTTTTCCGTATGCTTTGAAGGAGGATACTCGCTCCAGACAAGCTAACATTTGGAGTTGACATGAAAAGGATCAGGCGTTGTGGTATTCTCCAGGTTTTTCAGATGGAATATTTCTAATTGTTGAACTCTTGTCATGGTTTTTATTTTTTAATGGATTGGCTTAAACCACACATTTTACCATTTGTAGATTCATGAACATGGTATAAGATTTGTGTTTGTCATTCATTTGGCAACTAATTATTTTGTTTTTTTAGTTGAGAGAATCTATCTATGTTTAATTTGAAGGTAATAAATATGATATTCTTCCTATTGCAAATCATGACATCCTTTTGGCAAAGTCCCACATCCCGCCCTTGATATACATGACTGTGTCTTCATGCAGTTCACTATCAGCTATTCTAATGACAATCATCGGAGTGCAATGTGGCCATGTTCTGGTACATTTGGAGGTTTGTTGCTTCACACCTTTCTATGGGGTCTTGTGTTTCGTTTCCATGATGTCTTCGATTATTGTTTTTGCTCAATTCCAGGGTCACTCTGAGAGACTAAAACATTGGATGATCAAGGGCCTTTCTCTCCTCAGTTTAGGATTTGTTCTCCATTTTCACAAATGGTCAGAAAAGAGAATTAGATGATACTTGTTTGTTTTCTATGACTTTATTGTCTAATACTCTGCCTCTGTCCATTTCAGCTATCTCATTAAACAAACAGTTGTATAGCTTGAGCTACGTCTGTGTGACAGCAGGTGCAGCTGCATTGGTGTCTCTTCTTTTATGTTCTGGTATGGCATTAATGTAGATTAGTTACTCCCTCTTTTTTTTCTCTCCCTTGGTATCTATGTTTATGTACATGTCATATTACTTTGCAATGTTAAATATATTGCAAAAGCAACAAACCTTTTATTTTCCCTATTATATTGCAGGATTTATTAATGGGATGCAAAAATGATCCATCCGAATGTTATATTTATGAAATAAAACTTCAAATTACACTAGAGTAATATGCATGTTATATATACTCATTTACTTCTGAAATACATGCCTTTCTTGTGTATAGATTTGTTTAAAGTTTAAATATATTTACTCATAGATTTTTTTGGAAGTTAATAATGTATTCACAAATACAACATAAATACACGTGTTCAACTTGGATGAATTTGAAACTGATGGTCTGCACTTACACGGTTTTGTTTATGTTTTTATAACTTTGAGTACATGGTTGACTCGTGCATTATATGCATACTCAGTTCAGTCCTTGCTCTCTTCCAAATGTGAAATAGTATGAAGGGCTGCAGTCCACTACATATGAACCGTTCAGCTTAAGGCTACCATGTGACCACGTACTGAGCTATGTGTCAAAGATTTTCCCAAGTGTTTCAACTGCTTTAGCTTGAAATGACTTCCAATTTTCCCCAAGTTTATCTGTTTGTGCAGTTGTAATCAATAAGAAGTTCATGGCCTTCAAAATCTGATTACCTGATAAAAGAGTTTAAAATTAAAGTTCCAGACAATCAGGAGGAATTATGTAATTTACATTGAGTATGACTTCTTAACAGAGAAGAAATCAGAAGCTATTAGAAGAAGCCGCCTCTCCGGCATTAACCCCAGAGCTAAGGAAATCCATGGGTGATGCAGCAGTTGCTGCAACAGCTTCTATAGGCTATATTGGTGTAGGGACTGTTGAGTTCCTTTTGGATGAAAGAGGTTCCTTTTATTTCATGGAGATGAACACTCGAATCCAGGTAAAGGGGGGAAGTTATGATTTGGATTTTATATTCTGAAAACCTCTGTCTGCATTATTAGTTAAAACTTATAATATTTTGTTTATGTGTTGATCAAACTCAGGTGGAACATCCTGTGACCGAAATGATTTCCTCAGTTGATTTGATTGAAGAACAAATTAGTGTGGCCATGGGAGAGAAACTACAATACAAGCAGGTAATATGCCAAGATACATTTACTCTCATTTTCTTGATCATTGACGATGGAAGTTCTGATTCTATGCTGGTGTTCTATCCATAGGAAGATATTGTACTTAGAGGACACTCTATCGAATGTCGTATCAATGCAGAAGATGCCTTCAAAGGATTCCGACCAGGGCCAGGTAATCCTTCCTAAGGCTGATAAGTTATTGCCCTTTGCTGATTTATTTATTAGGAACTTGCATTTAAAGAAAAGAAATAACATTAGGTTAAAAATATAAATAGCGACTCCTGGATTGGGTGACTCGAAATCTCCATCCATCTCTGCAAATTGAATCCCCACCTTTCCTTCCTCCTCGTTGTGTCAAATGACCCCTTTGCTGTATCAAATTGTTAGCCTTTTTACCTTTCTTTTTTTCATCCTCAAGTACATCATGACACTCTTGCTCCGAAACAAAGTCCTTACTACATATCATGAAAAACCAATTGAACGATCTAGCAATAAGAGTCTGAATCATGAACATCCTGGGGGAGGGAAGACAATTCTGCTCCCCAAGGAAACTTGCCTAAAAGATTTAAACCTGGTGTTGCTCAGAAAATAGGGAAAGCCTGAAATACATGGTTAGGTAAGCCAATCCTGAAAACACGCAGTTGGTAAGCCAAAGAGAAATTATTTAGGGAGTTCTCTATACTTAGGTTGCAGACAATACAATATGCGCTCACTTTGACTTTGTAAAACATTGTTTTGGGCGAATTCTTAGATTTATCAATAAATAGCACATCTGTTATATGATTTAGACTGTTCCATGCTTAGTTTCCATTGTTTCCGTCAGTCAATACATTAACTAACATTTTTCCAATGAAAATTGCAATTTTTTCAATATTATTACACTGAATCGTGACTCAGTTAATATAGCAAAACTGGAGAGATTTAATTAGATTGATATGCTTTCTTATTTGTTTGAATAGGGAGGATAACAGCCTACTTGCCATCTGGTGGCCCATTTGTGAGAATGGACAGCCATGTTTATCCTGATTATGTTGTTCCCCCCAGCTATGACTCCCTGCTTGGAAAGGTTCATCTTCACCTCTGTGCTCTCTTTCATGTCTGCATGTATACGCACACTGATCTATGTGTGGTTGTTTATAAATGTTTGTGCTCTTGATGTTTTGTAAACTTGTCATATATTGCCATAAGTTGTCGAATACTTTTGTTTTCAGTGGACTGTTGTTCTCAAATGAGCTTTCTAGGTTGATAGTATTCTAACTTCTGCACACTGGCCTTCATTCAGCTTATTGTTTTGGCTCCAACAAGAGAGAAAGCAATCGAGCGCATGAAAAAGCTCTTTCTGACACTATCATTACAGGTTAGCAGTTCCATTCTTGAGTACCATCTTAAGAATTGGTACCAATTTGACCAGAGGGTTACTTGTTAGATTATTTCTTGGGCTTGGACTCAACACATATTTCCACAAACACATTTATAATTTGACCAGAGGGTTACTTCTTAATGTTTTGAGTTTGTTTGAGTTTTGACAATATGAAAACTATTTAAGTCATTTGCCGTTTCTTGATTAGATAAAGATATGACATTTCCTGCTAGTTATATTTATAAAGATGTTACAAACTGATGTGAACTCTCAATCAGTTAAAAACAATCACAATCAGAAAAAGAGGCATTAGGGAATGGCCCCCAAAATACCAACTACACCCATTAACAAGGATGTGGTGGGCATGTGTACTATGTGCATCCCTGCCAAAAACTGTTGAGGTGCTTGCCAATCTTTTGCATGAAAGCTTGATGGTACTCTTATTCAACATGATGAGAACCTTTTTATTTTCCCTATTATATTCTTTGTGAGAATGGACAGGGCATATGCTGAGTCAGTGCTAAAAATAGCCTTATTAATACAGTGTTTTTCCATCAGATTAAGGGCAGTTTCGATACCATGCAGCTCGTGCATAATTACAGAGTGTCCAGGCGATGATCCTGCACATGCTGTTATGACTACATCATGTTCATCTCTTAAAACAGCTCCATGTGGGTATCAAGGATCCTCTTCGTCCGGGCGTCAAGGAATCCGTTGCAGTCTGTAGATCAGCTGGAATTACCGTGCGGATGGTTACAAACCGAGGAAGCAGTGGGGTTGATTTAACTGCAGCTGTCCAAAAATGAAACTGTGGTCAGTTAAGCTGTGATCAGCTGTCTCATAGATCTCATACTGGGACATTGTTTGAGCGGTTGTCCATTGGCAGAAATGAAACTGTATTTTTTAAACACAGAGTCCTGACTTGATGTAATACAGTTTATTAATTAATTACATTAAATCATGGAAATGTTTAACTTTGGCACATTAAAATTTTTATTTTCTAGACATAAAACTTATGAGATGTAATAAAAAGTCATTTGATAGTTTAAAAAAAAAATAAATAAATAAAAATAAAATTTGCTATGTATACTTACCATAGCGTTTTTAAACCGCTATGGTAGATTTCCATAGCATTTTTAAACCGCTATAGTATCCTTTACCATAGCGTTTTTATACCGCTATAAAAGCCAAACTTACCATAGCGTTTTAAAACCGCTATAATAGCCCTTGGGTCTATTATAGCTCCGGCTGTCATAGCGTTTACTAAAACGCTATGGTATCCTACCATAGCGTTTTTGAAACGCTATGGTATCCTACCATAGCGTTTTTGAAACGCTATGAATCAACATTTTTCTTGTAGTGATAATATATGCATAATATGTCACTGGGATAATGAAAACAATGGAACCTTCCAAAGATATTTGAAAATGATGTAATTAGGATAGTAGTATTATTAGCAATAGTCGTATTTTAGGCATATTAAGAATTCTAGTATTATTAGAACATTGTTTCCTATTAGGTTAGGATTTGTTTTAGAAGTTAGGTTAATTATAAACAAGTGATAGATTGTTTAATGTTAGTTAGTTGATTGATTAAAAGAATATTTTATTTATTTATCAATTTATGTTGATGCATTTATTTTTTTCAATTATGCATTATCTTTTAATTTTAGTTTATTCTGCAAGTTTTATTCTACCAATAGGTATTAGAGCCTAACAGTTCAATATGAAAAAAAATATTTGAAGTAATAAGAAGTTTGAATCATTGAAGGTTCAAAAAAGAACAGAATAAAGAAACCGCCACCGTCACCTTCACCGTCATCGGAGTCCAGCCCTTCGCAGATATCTCAGCAACTTAGCATCAGTCCATTGCCTGTCATTGTAACCCACATCTGTCAAAGACCCACCCCGCAGCTTTGCCTTCATCGCCAAGCTTCTCGCGAATGACCAGCCAGAGCCCCCTTACTACTGTAGCCCCAGAAATAGTCTGTTGCAGCCCCAAACAGTCAGTTGTTGCCTCATCCCCAACTCCAGCAAGTCGCAGGCAACCCTCGAAACCCAGAGCGAACCGACCACCCAATCAGCACCACCACAACCAGATTGCAACCCCGAACAACATTCGCCACCATCGTCCAGACACAACCACCTCCCGCCTAGTCGCAAGCTGTCGTTTTAGTTCAACCCTTCCCCAATCCTCCCACCCCCGTCGACAGTCCCTAAACCCCCCTTTCTCTCTGTTAAAGTTCATGGTGCGGAATATGACTTTTATGAAATTATAAATCAGTCCCTAGGCCTTATTTTAACTTAAGTCCTTGGTCCCTCTTTGCTATTCACACCCCGTTCCTATGAGAGAACTCCACATTGTGAAAAAATCAGTAACTCATATTATGACTCGTACTCGTTGTATACCCCAACCCCACTCCAGCTGTGAGTGATGTACACCCCATTACCTCCTCTACTGTGATGAACGTTGAGACACACTCGACTAAGACTTGTTATGAAATTGTCGCAATGTACCAAAGAATGCACTTGATCGCTAGTGACAACATTCGAGAGCTGCAAACACTATTGATCCAGATGACCTTGCCCGGACATGCAAAGAACAGGCTGAGCCCTATTGTTGTCAGAGTCCATCCAATTTTTTGAAGAAATTAAGGACACTGTCACATGCACTCAATTTTCGACTTGTGAGCCATTTGACTTGAGCGACTTCTTTCCCCCTTTTTAGCAACCAGAGGATGTTCCTACAGAGGCAAATACAGTACGTAAGAATGGTTATGTTGATACGTACTGGGATATTTTTGTGGCACGAGCTTATGTGCAGGCAATCATTACCATCATTCCTATTTCCTGAACATGAACCACACGGCTTACACAAATGTAGACAACCCTCGATATCTCCAGAGAATTCTAGATTCTTGAAGGTTTCTCAAATGTAATTCAAACAAAAACCTTACCATTCGCGGTCCAAGACTGATTTACGATTAATCGATCTATTTTTTCAAAGCATATATATTTTATTTATGTAGCGATAAATTGGCGAGTTGGATGAGCCAATTTATCGGTGACTCACCGATTTCTCGTCAATTTATTGGCGACACGCTGATTTATTGGTGACTCACCAATTTCTTGCTGATTTATCAATGACTGCTAAACCAAACCATTAAATACCCAATTCGTATCGGTCACCCCTGATAAACAATTTCTCACTTATTTAGTGGCACATTAATAACACAGGGCTTCTCCAAGGTATGCTTTGGTCCAACTGAGTCGTTCCATAGGCTCGCCTTATAGGGAGCAAGGAAAGGGAGAGTTTCATTTCCAATAAGCCCTCCGTCCACTAGTTGCCAGCCATCTACACATGCTAATTGGAATGGAGAAATTAAATGAGATAGGGTACTACTTTGTTAAGCCTGGATGAGAGCACCTTAGAAAGGCATTTGCAGATAGAAAGGATCAAGTTAAAAAGTCTGAAGTCTTTCTGTTTTACTAGCTACTTTGATCTGAGGAATGAGAAATTAGTATTGTGTTCAATCTCCACTCAAAGAAACCCCGTTGGTTAAAGTCACGAATAACTCCCATGACATCTTCCTTAAAAGTATTCCCAACCTTTGGAAAATAATCCACTAGAAACCCATCTAAACCTGGGGACGCATCATGATTTAAACTTTAAAATGGCCATGGCTGCCAGCAGTTTTTGTTCAGTTTTTTTTTTTTAATTAACAAAACAAAATGTATATCATTTCAATGTAAAGAAACAAAGAGTATAAAACTTGAGTGTTAGTCGTTTGTATTTATGTTTCTCACTATCTCACCCCAATCAAACATGCATGAGGACATTGAGGAGAAGTGAGTATCCTTAAATATACCTCCAAGTGTGGCCCCAAACCCAAAGAGTGACCTTAACATCTATCCATATGCTATTTAATCCTTAGTTATACCTTTAAATATCCTATTGTTCCTTTCTCTCCAAACCAACCACCCGTGCTAGAGCATGAAGTAGCCTATTCCAGACCCATTTCCCAATCATAGACAGATCAAGCCCTCCCAAATTTGATCAGACAAAGTTTCAGCCCAATGTTGGAATGATGTGGGAATGTTTGCTTGCAGTCTGAACTCATGAAGACATTATATCCAATGCTGCTGGTGAAAGGACAAGTGGGCAGTAATTGATCAATACTCTCTTGTGTAGCTCCCCCACATAACGCAATGGTTCACCACACACAACACTTGTTCGATATCAGTAGTCCTCTTCTATTGATGTTATCAACTGTGAGAAGCCTCCCTTGGAGTATGATCCAGATAAGAAAGCAAGCTCTAGTTGGAACATCTTTCAGCCAAATCAAGTGATGGAGCTTGTGCATTATGAGTTCAGCATCAGACAATTGGATGTTAGGCTTGATAATATCATAGCAGTTCTTGTTCACTGATATATGCTTGTATCTGGTTATGGAAGACAATTGAATTGAAGGCCATCAAGAGTAGGTCTCCAATGGTGATTATCTGTCTAAAAGTCCCTATAGAAGTGGAGAATGTGGCATGGAATCTCTTGTTGATTATCAGTAATGGAACCATGAATTGAGAGGAAAGAGATATTATTAGAAAATTTCCTGCAATTAGCCAATTTTAAGGAATAATTTAGAACATAAATCCACTTTTCTTCCCCATTTAACACCAGATTTTCTTCTCCATTGAATGTAGCCTCTTTTTAAAAGCTTGAAGATTTCAATAACTCTAGACTCACCTCACTACGCTTATTCCATTCCACATCAGTAAGTTCCCTGTCTTCTTCCACTAAAATCAAGTGTATGTAGTGGAACATGGGTATTATCAATCAATTATTAGAGCTAACCAACGACCTCGTTGTTCCAAGACTTCAGAAAATTCATAAAATGCTTTAAATTTTGCCAAAGTTTGAAGCCCCTATTCCTCAGGACATAATTGCATCTCCAAAAGCCTTCAATGTCTTTGAGTAGTGATTGATGTTCAAACCACGTTCGATATCTGGTGCCAAAGACTTCAAACTTCGGCAGGAAGTAGGTCCTAACTGTAGCACTTCTTACTCAGGACAGCACCGAAAGGTCTAAGGGATTCTGAAAGCTTCGAATTCAGTTTTCTGTTGGAAACATGAAAACTCTTCTTGCGGGACAAGGAAAGTGAAGCAATAACCACTTTCCTATTAGAAGTAGGTTCCCTTGTTTGGTTTGGAATTGTCTAGAATATAGTATCTTT
Organism: Berberis vulgaris; assembly: GCA_963556465.1. Lineage (NCBI taxonomy): Eukaryota > Viridiplantae > Streptophyta > Magnoliopsida > Ranunculales > Berberidaceae > Berberis > Berberis vulgaris. Next base: position 69,610,983 of record OY747124.1, on the reverse strand, counting down.
GTATGTAGGTTTAGGCATCCAAGAAATGGAAATAGAGCTTGTTAAGTAGCCTCAAGAGTTGGTTCTCATCTTTGTTAGTTAATAAGATGGCAAAGGTTGAAACACATTGATTGTCTTTTTCTCCTTTACTGCAGGACTCTGAATCGTTGTGTATCATGATCAAAACCATACTTTTCCAGGAGAAGCTCATTTAGGGTGTGTTTGGTTGCACCAATTTCATGGGAATTGGAATCCTATTCCCACTTGGAATGTGATTTTAGGTTTTTGTTTAAGTTTTTATTTATGGGCATCTGATGACAGCACGTGCCACAGATTCCCACCTTTGGTGGGCATCGGACGCCTCAGTTCACCGAGAAAAACAATTCACGGGACTAGAAAAACTCACGTTCGTCTCTCCTCGCTCGCCTCTCTCCACCTCTATTCACATCATTGAAGCAAGCAAACCTCCCTCCTGATCCTCTCCCCTCCCTCGCCTCTCTTCACATCATTGGAACAGATCTCCTCGAAGCTCTCTCATTGTCGCAAAGAAGACCAGGTACCTCTCTCATCTTTTTCTCTCTCTACTTCTTGATCTCTACTTCTCAATGATTCAAAACTCAAAATGGATCAAAGGGTTTGGAGTTTACAGAGAGTGGGGCGAGCCGGTGTGAGAATTTTGTCGAAAGCAATCCATTCGTTAGAGCTTCTCTTCTCCTCCTATCGACCGATCCACAACTTATGTGCTCTCGAATAAGTTCGTCACTCATCTCATCTCTTATACCTCTACTCGTCTTTCCATCTTTCTCTTGCTCGCTCGAGCTTAACTTTGAGATCTCTATTTCGAAATGTTTGTCAAGAAACTTTGTGAATATCAAAAGGGGTCTACACTATGTTCTATTGCTGGCCTGTTCTGTGAACTTGTCAGTGATAAGATAGTTGAGAAGAAGAAAATAACCAAACCCCACTTTTGTTCTAGCTCAAACAACTTTGGATTTGTGAGATTTGTGAAGAAAAAGTGCTCTTTTGTGCTCAATTTGATGGGGAAAATGGAGGAGAGCTAAAATGGAGAAATTGGCTTGTTTTTCTGATGATTGGGAAGCTTGAATGATCTCAAAGGTGAAATCTATTCACTCTTTAATTGGTTTTCTGTGATGGGTATCTGATTGTTCATGTGTTTGTGTTGGATCAATAGTGTTCTTGTGTTCAACATCTAGAAACCATAAATTTAAAATCCATTTTTTTCTCATTTGTTGATTTGATTTAGTTTGAATGCTAGTCTGGGGTTTGTTTATCCTAGATTTGGAATCCAATACAGCTGCAAAATTCCATTTTGTTAGTTGTTGAGTCCAGATTTGAATCCAGTACAGCTGCAAAGTTCCATTTTGCAATTGTTGAATTTAAACTTGTTGAGTCTAGATTTGAATCCAACAGTGAGGAAAGTTTGCATCTTTGTAGTGTTAATTCCATATTTACTTTGTAGGGTGTACTCACTGAGACAACGGCAGAATTAGCAGCTTCACTTTCACTAGCAGCTGCCAGAAGAATAGTCGAAGCAGATGAGTTCATGAGAGTTGGCTTATATGATGGATGGCTTCCACATTTGTAAGAGATACTATGACTATCACTAAATTTTTTTCGACAATTGATACATGAACAGGAGCAACAGATTCTGGCAAGTACATTATTTTGGTTCGTGTTTATATGTAGATTTGTAGGGAACTTGCTCAAGGGGCAGATTGTGGGAGTGATTGGAGCTGGTCGTATTGGATCTGCTTATGCTAGGATGATGGTAATCTATTCATGTTGAATTTGTTCATATGATGGCTAGCAATTCATGCAAATAACTTAAATATTCCATCCCTCATAAATGATGTGTTGTTTTAACAGATTGAAGGGTTCAAAATGAACCTAATTTACTATGACTTGTACCAATCGACACGACTAGAGAAGTTTGTTACAGGTATGCTCGGCTTGAACTACCTACATTTGCAAAAACCTTCTACAGTACTCATGTTGTTGTTGTTGTAGCTTATGGAGAGTTCCTGAAATCCAATGGAGAAGCACCTGTTACATGGAAAAGAGCATTGTCTATGGAAGAAGTGCTCATAGAGGCTGATGTGGTGAGGCTGTTGTGCTTAATTTTGACACCCACATTATGAACATTTTCCCAAGATTTCTGTTTGTAACTTGTGACGGTTTGAATAATGAGAATAAAATTTTGTTTTCCCCAGATAAGTCTTCACCCGATCTCGCATAAAACTATGTATCATCTGATTAACAAGAATAGCCTTGCTAAAATGAAGAAGGTGACATTCGATACATGCTTGTTTTCTGAATTCACGATCAGCATGTATATTATATGAAACTCCTGGGCTAAATCGCAGCAATCTTCAAATTTTAGGAAGCAATTCTTATAAACTGCAGTAGAGGTCCTGTAGTTGATGAAGTAGCTTTGGTGGAGCACTTGAAAGAGAACCCAATGTTCCGGGTTGGCCTTGATGTCTTTGAGGTATCTTATCCCTCCTTTTTCTTCCAGTGAGAATTTACAAAAGCAAAGTCAAGTTTTGAGCATTAACTAATTAATAATCCATTCTCTTCTAACAGGACGAGCCTTACATGAAACCAGGCCTCGCTGACATGAAAAATGTTGTTGTTGTGCCCCATATTGCTTCTGCTTCGAAGGTAAAAGTGCATTTTTGTAGGATTAAGCCACTTAAATCATGAAAGGAAAAATTAAAACTAGAAAAAAAAAGAACAAAAAGGAAACATTAACTTTCTTCCTAGATTATGTTGATAGTAAATATCAGCTTTGCAAAATTCCTTACTGATGTTCAATTTTCTGGATATCTCACCAAGCATCAGCAGAAAGTTTGCAAATACATATTCTTAGACTTCCCTGCATGAAATACATTTGAAACAAATAGGAAATTGCTCGTCTATGTGATTGACATAGTTGTTTATAATGCAGGTTGCTGTTGTGACTGTTGCTTTCCCAGCAACCCCATTACTTCTAGCTATTATTACTACCGCCACTACTGAAACTATCACAGCTACAACTGAACTCCTTGCTATTCTGCAATCCCAAGCTGCAACAGAAACAAATACTTCACTTAGTAGCTCTTTATTCTTCTTCTATGGCTCTCCTTTCAAGCAATACGCCAACAAAATTGCATGAAGGCACCACCAAACAATTTTGGGATTTTGATATGCATAGTATAGGAACCAAATCATGTGTTGTTATGGTTAACATAGTCAGGCCTATGACTTAGGGCATTTTTTAATTCTAGATTATTAATTTATCTTCTTCAATTTTTGTGAGTCAATTAAACTTAAAGGTGTGATCGATTGCATTTTTTTCAAATAAAAAATATATATATTTTGCCTTGAGGGTGTTTGATTGACTTAGGATTTTTTATTCCTTTTTCTAATACCTCAACTTGTGAAGCAAAATCATCAGAAAACCAATAAATGTTTTTGTGTTCCTTTTCTACGAAATATATTTCTAGCTTCTCCCGGAAATTAAGCCAATGGAAAACATAAAATCTATCATGTTTTAACCGTCTAATACTCTTGGTGTAAGCACAAAGCATGAAGTGGAGCAGAAAGCTCTTGTATCCTCCCAACCAAGGATTGTGATTTCGCAAAATTATACGAATTTTTGCCGAACTTTTGTTTTTTTGAAATTACTAAAAGAAAAAATTACATTTTTTGAAAATTTTCGAGTTTTTTCGTAAAATCAGCTACTAAAATCTACATTTTTTCGAGGATTTTTCAAAAAATTTCAGGATTTGTTTTGAAAACTTTAGGGATTGTTTCATAAATTTCGAGTTTTTTCTTCTAATTATCATTTATTGATTTTTAAAACCACCCCATAATTTCCTAGTTATCACTTTTTTTACTTATATATTGATTTTTTAAACTATCCCTTGATTTTTCTAATATATGTATTTTCATTTCATTTAATGTGTTTAATACATTTATTTACTTGCATATTACTTTTTCATATATTTAATATACCCTCGAAATTCATTATATATTTCATTTATCTAGAAATTTTTACGTTTTTTTCTTTACAAAATATTTCTTAAAATCAAAATTAAATTGAAAAACAAAATCACATTCCTTGCTCCCAACCACATCTTCAAAAGATGATCTCCCGCGACATCATCTTCTTTATAACTTTACGCAAATCTAATCTACTCCTTGGCGATAATGAAGGTGAGGGATTTACTGTTGAGGGATGTGTGGGATTTAAGTTATATTTAAAGAAAGGCATGGACTACTCCACACCACCATATCCCATTTCTCACACCACCAATGCGTTTTATTTTTACTTTCTCACACCATCATTAAAAATGGTAAAACCAAAAAAACGCAAAAACCTTTAAAAACGCAAAACTATCACCCTCATTCTCTCGCACTTCTTGCTGCGTCTCGTCCCACACTTGGCGACCAAACTTCACTTCCTCGCAAGGTTTTCATCCTCGTCCTCTTCCTCTTCCTCTTTTCTATCTCTTCCTCTTCACGAAAACGCTAAAATCGCAAAAGGTTCATCTCCTCGTCCTCATTCTCCTTCTCTTCCCTATATCTCCCTCATTGGTCGCATTCCACTACATTTCACTTGGAAGAACTTAATGAAGTTGATGATGTTAGAAATGAAGATTTTAAGGATGAACATGAGGGTGAAGAAGATGATCAATCTAAAGAGCAAGGACAATCCTTTTCAATGGAGGTAATTTGGAAAAAAAAATCATCTAATTTGCATGTATTTTTTTTTATTCAAATAATTGATTGATTATTGTATGATGCATTGGTGCATAGGCATTTCTAATGGATGTAATAGATATGGAGATGCCTTTTAACGATGTTGAGAGCCCAGAAATGAACCATTTAGAGGTACCCGCCATTTTATTGTTCAGTAAATTAAAATTTTAATTAATATATGAAACTAATTATAAATTGAATCATTATGCAGAATGTTGATAGAAGTAGTGGCAATAACAATGAAGAAAAATCATTGATACTGGTAGTCGATGATAGTCAGCTATTTGTTACAGACGAGGTATGTAAGTTATTACTTATTTTCATTTTCACAATTTTCCATTGTTATAAATATGTTGTTATTAACAAATTTTTTAAAGTATTTTCATCAATGTCTGCATTGATAGCTTGGGTCCAAGGCATCGGTGGGGCTAATAACATAGTTGTTACTATTACAAATCGGAACCTGCTAATCAAAGAAGGAAGGGAAGGGTTCCATTTTGTTTGTCAAAGGGGAGGGAAGCCCAATAAAAGTTTAAAGAATTTTGTTCGATCAAGCAGTATAAAGAAGTGTGGGTGAAAATTTGAGTTGAGAAGGATCTCACTCGATAATGATCATTGAAGGTTGCAAGTGACATGTGGAACCCACAATCATCATCGATTAGAGTCACTTGTTGGTCATTCGTTTGCTGGAAAATTGATTGTAGAGGAGATGATTTATGTTTAGAATATGACGAAGTCCGGTGTGAGCCCTCGCAACATCTTGTCTCGGGTAAAAAGGAGGTATCCGAATAATATCTCGAGTTTGAAGAATATTTACAATCTATTGCGTCGGCTAAAGGTACTCGAACAAATAGGCAAGATGGTTTTGCAACATACTCTAGATTTGTTGAGCTCGCACAACTACATAGAGTGGCATTCACCAACATTTTTTGGGCGCATCTTAAATCTATTCCGTTAGCAAAGTGTTTTCCACAAGTAATGTTTATGGATTGCTCGTATGAAACGAATCACTATAGAATAACGTTGTTTAATATTGTTGGTGTGACGTTGACTAGGAAGACGTTTAATGTTGCATTTTTTTAGGTGTTCTGAAAATGAAGAGGCATACACTTGGGCATTGGAAAAACTTGCAAGAATTTTTGAGCTAGACCAACTTGCCAAACATGTTTGTGATTGATAGAGAAATGGGTTTGCTCAAGGCTATTGAGCGAGTTTTTCCAAGGGCAATGAGATTATTATGCAAATGGCACATCAATACAAATGTCGAGAAAAACTATAAGAGACACTTTGAGGACAATGACCGGTAGAAGATTAATGGAACAAAGCAACAATTGAGTTTGATAGAAGATGGGCAAAATACCCAAAGTGTTTGAAATATCTCAAGACAGCTTGGTATCCCCCATAAGGAGTACTTTGTCAGTGCGTGGACGGATAAATTTATGCATTTTGGGCAACACACAACAGGTCGAGTTGAAGGTGCACACTCAAAGTTGAAGCACTCGTTGGAAAATTTCAAATGAACATTCCTTAATGTCTGGAAAGGGAAAACCGAAAAAGAAAAAGTTGGCTAAGCAAGAGAGGTCCACAAAAAGTGATCCCTCGGGACACGAATACGCCATGACACAAGAAGAAATGAAAGGCAAAAGTAAGAAAGTGTCGATAAAAAAAGAAGCTGATAATTCACAACAATAGATTGGGACAATGTTGAGGAACTTCAATGAGAAGAATGTTGGTGCGACAATGTTTACTGAGGCAATCTCTTATAAGAGTAGTTTCGATATTCAACTCGGTATTGGTGCGACAATATTGAGGAACTTCAATGAGAAAAATGTGAAGAAGCCAAACGAGGTGGTTACCATATTGGACTGATGAACATATTGTATTTTGCTAATCATTACTATGATAAAAAAAATGTAAATAGCAAACGTAAATGGCAAATGTAGATGGCAAAGAATGTGAAAAAGTCGAACCATTGTTTTGATAGAAAAGTCACCGTTTTTTTTTAACAAAAGATTTGTATGTTTCAAAATTTTGTTAATATATTATATAGAATTTCACTCATATTAGTTTGAGTTTTTGTTTATGTATGATGCAAGAATGCGAAATAAAATAAAAAACGCTAAAACATCATAAAACTGGTTTGATGCGACAATGCAACTTGTATGAAATTCAAATAAAAGTTTAAGAGCGAAATACGTGTATGGTTCGAATTTAGATTTGATGTGACAATTCGCTAAAACATCATAAAACTAAGTTTAAAAAAAATTCACAAACTGAAAATTTTTCAAGTTTCCGAAAAAAAAAATGGCAAGTTTTAGTCATGTTTGCATTGCGCAGTGCGGATTATCTAGGAACAATCCACAGGACCACCGGGATAAGAATCTCGTCTAGCATATATTTTTTTTTTACCCTTCTCCCCTGTTTCATTTTCATCCCCTGCTTCCTCCTCATCTCATGCTTCCTCCTCTAACTCCTCATCTTCGTGTCGAACACCCGCACCACTCGAACCTCCTGCCCTTCTAATTGGGCTTGACTTTGCAATACAACTACTTATCTATGCTTCTAGAGGATCTATTTAAATCCCCATTTACTCATCTCTCATAATCTTCCTCCTTACTTCTTTCTTCCTATTTTAATTTTTTGTTTTTTGCCATTTTCTACTATCTATTTTCTTTCTCCCTATTTTATTTCTTTTTTTTCATTCTTCTATCAGTTCTTTGCCATTTTCTACTATATGTTTTCGAGCAGACACTATCATGGTTGGTCGTCTTCTATCTCTATGACCTTCATCATCCTCATCAACAGAAGACATGATAAACCTAAAGGAAACAAATACTTCGAGACAATTTTTTTGTACAATAAATTCTACTAATCTTTAAGCAATACTTTAACCAATTTGGATGTAAAACAAAATTATATATTTCAGTCCCCTATATTTTAATAAGAAAAATACCAATTATGAGCCCGGGAAAATTAATAAGATTAATGCACAAAATTCATAAACAATTTTACTTTAAAGATAGAAACAAATACACAAATGCAAGAGAATTGATACCTCACTTACAATCCAAACAAAAATCCTAAACCCAAAGATAGAAGTGTTGGTTCACTTGCAGAAGAATTTGAATAGCAAGAGAGATACGTTTTGCACTTTGAGAGGTGGCTTTTTTGGCTTTTTGGAGACTTTAAGGGTTTTGATTTTGACGGGATTTTGAGAGTTTTTGTGGGAGAGAGGAAAATTGAGATTTGAGTGTGGGGAGAAATTTGATTGTGTGAGAATGAGGAATTTCAAATGGGAGAGGAAGAAATGTTGTCGATTTGAATATTGAAGGAAAAAAAATGAAGGTAAAATTATGTGAGAAAGAAAGTAAGTATGAAGCGGGCATATGAAGAGATGATGTGAGAAAGGAAATGATGGTGTGTTAAACCATTGTAGAGATATGAAGTAGGCAAATGAAGATGACGATGCCCAATTGGTCTTCATATTTTTTAGTTCAAAATCATTGCGATATAAGATTTTATATGTATAATAGCATTTCGGATATCCAATTTTGAATATTTACTGATGATTTTGGTATTTGTAATCTTGGAGAAGAAATGATAGTAACTCGTGAAAACCAAAGATGGAAATTGTTGAATTTTCTTTCAACACCTTAATCTTTCTTTACAAGCAACCAGAACAACACCGATTAATAGGGCTCTTTACTCTTCATTTTTTTTTTTCATCTCCCCTCGTTTGCTTCTCTATTTACCGATGTATTATCATCATTTTCAATCCTGAGCCGGAATAAGGACAATTAAACATTTTGACGCAGTTTTGAAATAAAAACATTAGATACAAACTAGGTGGGTGAAATAAAGTAACAATTTTGCAAAAGAGAGATACGACAGAACAGGTTGTGGTGATAGATCCAAAATCCAACTTTTAAAAGGTTCATAATTAGATCTTGAAAATGTTAAAACTCTTGAAATAATATTAAATATAATGCATAACGATACTGGTAACATAAGAATCACTTATATAAATAAATAAATAAAAAATAATAATAATACTAAACTAAGATTATAAGTAACAATGTAAAGAGATTGAGATCTAGCTAATAAAAAAATAAATATTTCAATTTCAAAAGAAATTTCAGTAACTAAATTTTTCGAAAAAATCACATTGCTTGAAAATAGCTAACATTATACATACGCACAAAGCAAAAAAGAAGAGTCTTCAAGTAAAAGAATAATTTTAGGGAGCCCGCTCATGTATCCCGCCCGCCGTCCGGACCCTCCCAGGCACGTGCCAGAAGGAGAGTGTTTGCCATGTGAACACCCTCAAAAGCTCCCTCCCTCAAGCGATTACACAAACACACCGCTCATGTAGCCCGCCTGCGCCTCCTCCCTCAACTGCTTAAGTGCATCTGCTCTCCTCCTCCTCTCATGCGCCTCCTCCACAACCACTAAGGTGGGCTTGAAATAATCATCCTTAAAGCTTTACAACTCGGGAAAACAAAAATTCACAATTTAAGGTCTTACATCCCTCTCATTTCAACGTCAAAGGAAAAAAAAATCTACAAATGAACAAAGTTTACAACTTTAACTAAAGAATTTGATGTAGTGGTGTCAACTCTGAAGTTGGTGAAGAAGATGGAATTTGATTTGTGTCGGCTGTGATTGAAATGATTGCTTTTAGTAAGTGTGAGCTTTTTAGATAAGATTTGGTTTGATTAGAAGATAAAGGCGAACAAAGGCAGAGTTAAGAAAGAGATCTACAATGGATGCAAATTTTCTTCGTTACCAGCAGCAACAGATGAACTCGAGCTTAACGAGGTATCGCTCGGCACCGAGCTCGTTGATAGCTACCTTGATGGAAGAAGAAGTGGAAGTGGAAGTATGTGATGATTTCATACCTTCCTCTATGAATCATCGTCATCGATCTTCGAGTCTGAAAGCGGAGACTAGGTTTGCGAGGTTCACGACTTCTTGTGCGGATTCAGGGTCTCCGAATCTTCGAGAGATCCAAGAGAAATTTTCTCAATCAAATGGTAGGAGCACTCAGTACTTGAACTCAATTGAGCAGCAACATCATGGAGCGGAGCAGAGTAAGTACCCTTCGCCGACGCGAGGTTCGCAGACGATTTACCAAACACTTCCAACTCCATCTCCGCCACCACAACAGCAACCGCACAACTCAATTGTGGGAAAGAATGGTTACAGAATGGCGAATTCGATTGCTCCACAACAGGTGAAGATGAGTGGTTCTCCATCAGCTTCTTTTGGTGGTGCTTCTTCCAATCTAATCAGACATAGTAGCAGGAGCAGAGGAGCAGGAGAGGAGGGGTTACTCGCTTGAGGGAGGAGGTGCAGGAGAGGAGGGGTTACTCGTTTGTTGGGTTCATGTGCCAGCCACCCTCCCAGGCACGTGCCCAGGAGGGTCCGAACTGCCTCCCAGGCTACCAAGGCGGGCTCCCTAGAATTACTCCAAGTAAAAATGAATAAAAAAAAAAAGTAGTGATTTTGAAGAGACGAGGGGATTGGGATTCCTCTCAGACAAATGCCTCGGTTAACATCAAGGATTGAATGGATAATCAGACTCGTCATCTATTTTTCTCATCATTAAGGAATCCCTTTCCCTTGGTCATTCAACCGAATTAAAAAAAAACTATATTATATAAAAGTTAGATATGAAATATGGAAAAAGATGAAAAAAGAAAAAGGATGGAACCATCAGAAACCAAAAGTATATCCCTAGAAGCATATGCTATATACGGTCCGCATCATGGTTGGTCATTCAAGACCGCATCACTTGGTTCCTTCCTTCCTTCCTTGCTTGTAAAAAACAACAAACAAAGAAACTCAACTAAGTAGATGGGATGGATGGATTCAAAAAGAGAGAGAGAGAGAGAATGCTCAGACACAAATGGGTGAAAGTCGTTGTTTATCAGCACTGAGATGACATGAATGTTTGAATCAACAACATCATCATCATCAGAGTGGTGCATGACTATTTCATCCTCATTGCAATCTCACCTCCCCAATTCAACACAACAAAAACATAACACACAGCAAAGAATAAAAGAAAACCAAACCCTAAACTCAAGTCGCCGAATGCGAAAGCTGCAGCGTCCAACGAACAGACAATGGATTTGGAGCTTCTTCTTATTATCTCTTCTTAAATAGACAGAGAGCTAGAGACGAGATTTACTTGAAACCCTAATTCCCTCAAATGACCATTTTACGCCATCGCTGGGTGGGCTCTATCAATGGGCTGACTTGGACCAACACCCAACCAATCCAATAATTTTTGTCTTTTAAACCTTTTTTTATTTTTTTTAATAATAAAAACCGTGGCTTACTTAAATTCCCAAAAGAGAATACAAATAATTTATCTTACAATTTATAGTGGTGTTTTACTACTCATTGTTGATTGGGACAAACATCAAATGAGAATTAGAGATAAGAGAAAACTAGGATTGAAAGTTGGAAAGATATTGAGGGTTGAGATTCATTCTCCTGTACAATGACATGTTTATAAATATAAAATATGTAGAAGGGCAAAGAAAATGAAAAAATTGTGAAAAAGTTAGTGAAATCTACAAGCATGTGGCGGAGATAGAAAATAATGTGTTTTTTTTTTCAAAATGAAAACTATCATAACTATTTACGTAGTTGCCGGATTTTGATAAACTTAGTATCATTGAAATGCAATTTTGAAGATCTTTCCAACAAAACCAATGATCAATAAAAACACTTAAAATTTCAAAATATGTATTTTATTTTTAAGACATTCGTGTCTAAGTATAATATTTTTCAATGAAACAGACACATTTTATTGAATATTCAAATAAAGACTCCGAATATTCAATCGATTATAATTTTAACCGAGTTTGGCTCTAAAAAAATTAGTATTCTAAAATATGATATTTTATGGAACTAATTGAAAGCAATGGTGGGGATAGTGATATGGGTGTCCATTCTATGATAATTAACAATAAAAATAAATAAACATATGTTGAGTGCTAATGGCACGGGTAACATGCTAGTCTCATACAAAGGCGCTATGTATTGGTACAAAGAAGCAGGGTAGCTGTTACTACGACTAGTACTACTACGGACGAGTTAAAAACAGTTGTAGAATAGTCCCAAGTGATTTATTGGCTCCAAGATAGGTGAGACGATTACTCTTCAATAGTAGCTACCAGGTCCACTCAATCTGAAATTAAAACATCATCTTGCAAAGCCCCATGTTTAGAAATTATTTGGAATGATAAATGGGTTTCTAAATGGTTTCACAATGTTTCTGATTTACTTATCATCACCAATTCTCATTTCTCTTGGAACCAAAATCTTGTGTTTAACCATTTTCCAAACGATTATTTACCTTTGGCAGTGACTATTTGATACCACAAGTTACACTCACCCACACCACCCATCAAATTTTTTATTTTTAATATTCTCTCCCACACCATCTATAAAAGTCATTATTCATCTTCTTATTTTTCTTCTTTTTCTCTCATCCTCTCTTTTCAAGAACAAGAACAATAACAACAACCTGAACGGGGGTAGCGAGGAAGGGGACGATCGACAACGGCGAGAGATAGAGGAAATGGAACGATAACAACTGTCGCCCCTTCTCCATTTCTATTTCTCCTTCTCCTTTTCTCCATCTTCTTCTTCTCCTCATTCCCCTCTCCCAGATCTCCCACTATCTCTTCTTATCCCACACTCTCTTCTTCTTCCACTATCTTTTCTTCTTGCACAGACTGTCGCCCCTCACACTCTCCTACCTATCACACTGTATTTTTTTTCCCTTGCAGCATCCCGTGTGAGGATGGGTTCCCCACTCGTATGGGTCTCCGCAAGGGCACAAAAAATAAACATAGTGCGAGGGGAAGGAGAGGGGCGATGGCAAAATTGAATTGCTTCTTTGACTTCGAAGGGTGCTGTAGGGGTGTCCCGGATGGGGAAGGAAGATAAATAAGAGAAAAACATGCAGATAAAAAGAAAAAGATCAAAGAAGATCAGAGAAGAAGAAAAAGAAGAAGGGTGGTGGTGGTGGAGAGAAGATAGGAAGTTGAGAGGGGATAGGGAGCTCTCCATCGTTTTGAAGTTGGGAGGGGAGAAAGATTTATGTTTTTCCTTTTATAGGTGGAGTGGAAGAGAACATTGATGTGGGAGAAAAATGCATGATGTGGGAAAGTAAAAATTAGATGGGTGAGTGTAACTTGTGGTGCTAAATAGTCATTGCCTTTACCTTTTAGCCTCCATTAATTTAGACGTAGGGGTGTCATTTGTTCTTGAAATTCCGCCTGACCTCCATTTTGAGTATTGACTAGCAAAAAACAACCAAACTTTATAATGACAAAATTGCCCTTCTAGAATCACATGCAACTCACGTGAGCTATGGGGGGCAAAAAGTAAATAACCCTTGCTGGCCCCTACTTCAATTTTTCTCTGCAGTGACACCACGCCGATTACCCCGCCGCCACCACCACCACAACCCTTGCCTATGTTTTTTTTTTTATTCTTTTTCTCAATAGCAGACGCCACACACATTGCCCCGCAACCTTTGCCCCTGTTATTATTCTGCTCTGAAACAGACACCACAGCCATCGTCCCTTCGGTGCCACCACCACCGCAACCCTTGCCCCATTTTTTTCTTCTTTTTTGCAATCTACCAATGGGTATGGTTGTTTATTTTCTATAGTCCCCACTGATTTGTTTCGGGTTTCCTTGCTCTATAATTCAATGGTGTGATGTGATAAATCACATTTTGGTGTACATCTAGTCATGAATCTTATTGCTTTCTAATACCAAAAAATGCTTTGATTTGGAAAGCAACTACGATGCTCATGGTCTCCATGGCTGGGATTGGCAGGTAAGGATCCTGATGGTTATGACTTACTATTTATTTTACCCGATATGTTGCTTCATCGTCAACCCAGTGATAAATTACGCAATGTAACTAGCATCTAACCTATAGCTTGTTTGTTTATGTGATTGTAGACAAAGTATCATATCTTAATCAAGAAAATCTTATATTGCTCAATTGGAAAACTTGTCATTCTATGGTTGTTTTGTCAAGTTTGTAGGTG